>CAKASE010000049.1:0-10000000 GCA_916720795.1 Danaus chrysippus
CCCCATCACACCAATCATTTCCATCATCTCCATCACCCCCTTCATCTCCATCACCCTCTTCATCCCCATCACCCCTATCATCCCTTACCAGTTTTTTTTCGGGTTATTAATACCTAATAGTGACTTCCGGCAGAAAAGTAATTTTTACTGATTTAAATACTGTCATTCTTATATTACATAAAAAACTATAAACGACTTTTTTTTGGTTTGTAGTTATCCAGTGAAATTATAATCTCTGCATATTTAGAACACTTTGTGTTTGTTTTACCTATGTAAAGACGTGACACAAGAAGTTATATTGCGATACTGTTTTTAGGCACTTTTCTTTATTTTAATAAAAAAGGTAATAAAGACCGCACATTATAAATCTATCAAATCTATATACCATGTAAGTATATAAAAATGTTAAGATGACTTGTATACCTATTTCATTATATTCAATTTAATCTTTTTTTTTTAATTTTTAATTATGAGCACCAATTTCTAAAGTAAAATAATAATAATGTAAAATATTATCTATATATATAAAATATAATTGATTATTTATATTTTTTCTATATTAGTAGTATGTTTTGTGTGCCTATAACTAATTGGGAAGTTGCTTACTTTAGATACTTAAGTATAGAGTTGGTACAGCATTTTGAGTAATTCGTGTACTAGAAGAACGGTAAAAATCATTAAATTGTAAAAATTTTATGTAATTTTAAATCATTGCTCTTAATATAATGTAGGAGTTATAACTTTAATTTCTTATATACTGTGAAATGTATTAAGACTAAGAATATATTTTAATTAGCGAATTAATTGTTGTTTTTTCATTTTTATTTGTAAAAAAATAAACCTAATAAACCTAATAAACCTTCAAAGTAAACTGAAATGACGGAGGTATACCAAATGTCCTTATATACCAATTTTCCTTATAAATCAAAGGTCTTTAAATACCAATTTTCCATATATACCAATTTTCCCTATATACCATTTTTTTTATATGCCAAATGTGCCATCCAAATATAACAAATATGCCATCACCGTCACCATCTCCATCATCTCCATCATCCCCATCACCCCCATCATCCCCATCATCCCCCCCATCATCATCCCCATCACATCCCCCATCATCACTCATCATCCCCATCACACATCATCCCCCCCTCATCCCCATCACCCCCATCTCCATCATCCCATCATCACCCATCATCCTCATCACACACACATTCCCCTCATCCCCATCATCATCAACCCCATCATCCCCATCACCCCAATCATCCACATCTCCTCCATCATACCCATCATCCACATCACCCCCATCTTCCCTACACCCCCATCATCCCAATCATCTCCATCATCTCCATCATCCCCATCATCTCCATAATCTCCATCATTCACATCATCCCCATCTCCCCATTCATCCCCATCATCACCATCATCTCCATCATCCCCATCACACCATTCATCCCCATCATCTTCATCATCTCATCACACCCATCATCCTCATCATCCACATCATTCCCCTCATCCCCATCATCATCATATCCATCACCCCCATCATCCCCATCATCCCCATCACCCCAATCATCCACATCTTCTCCATCATCCCCATCAACCACATCACCCCCATCCCTCCCTACATCCCCCATCATCTCCAATCATCTCCATCATCTCCATCATCCCCATCACACCCATCATCCCCACAACCCCCATCATCCCCATCATCCCCATCACCCCCATCCTCCCTACACCGCCATCATCCCCATCATCCACATCTTCTCCATCATCCCCATCAACCACATCACCCCTATCCTCCCTACACCCCCATCATCCCAATCATCTCCATCATCTCCATCATCCCCATCACACCCATCATCCCCACAACCCCCATCATCCCCATCATCCCCATCACCCCCATCCTCCCTACACCCCCATCATCCCCATCATCCACATTACCCCCATCCTCCCTACACCCCCATCATCCCAAGCATCTCCATCATCTCCATCATCCCCATCATCTCCATCATCTCCATCATCCATATCATCTACATCACTCCCATCATGCCCTTCATCCCCATCACCCCCTTTATCCCCATCACACCAATCTTCCCCATCATTTTCATCATCTCCATCATCCACATAATCCACATCATCCACATCGTCTCCATCATCCCCATCACCCCCTTCATCACGATCATCTCCATCATCCCCATCAGCCCTATCACCCCCTTCATTCCCATCATCTCCATCATCCCCGTCACCCCCTTCATCCACGTCATCCCCATCACCTCCATCATCTCCATCACCCCCTTCATCCCCATCAACCCCATCATCCCTATCATATCAATTTACCCCATGATCTCCATTATCTCCATCACCCTCTCAATCCTCATCACCCCCATCATCTCCATCATCCTCATCACCCCCATCATCTCCATCATCCCCATCACCCCCATCATCCTCATCATCTCCATCATCCACATCATCCACATCATCCCTATCGTCTCCATCATCCACATCACCCCCCTCATCCCCATCATCTCGATCACACCCATCATCCCCATCATCTTTATCATCTCCATCATCCACATCATCATCCCCACATCATCACCCTTTATCCCCATCACCCCCAACATCCCCATCATCCCCATCATCCCCATCATCCCCATCATCCCCATCATCCCATCATCCCCATCATCCCCATCATCATCCCCATCATCTCCATCATCCCCATCACACCAATCATTTCCATCATCTCCATCACCCCCTTCATCCCCATCACCCTCTTCATCCCCATCACCCCTATCATCCCTTATCAGTTTTTTTTCGGGTTATTAATACTTAATAGTGACTTCCGGCAGAAAAGTAATTTTTACTGATTTAAACACTGTCATTCTTATATTACATAAAAAACAATAAACGACTTTTTTTTGGTTTGTAGTTTTCCAGTGAAATTATAATCTCTGCATATTTAGAACACTTTGTGTGTGTTTTACCTATGTCAAGAAGTGACACAAGTAGTTATATTGCGATACTGTTTGTAGGCACTTTTCTTTATTTAGATAAAAAAAGGTAATAAAGACCGCACATTATAAATCGATCAAATCTATATACCATGTAAGTATATAAAAATGTTAAGATGACTTGTATACCTATTTCGTTATATTCAATTTAATCATTTTTTTTTTTTTTTATTTTTAATTATGAGCACCAATTTCTAAAGTAAAATAATAATAATGTAAAATATTATCTATATATATAAAATATAATTGATTATTTATATTTTTTTTATATTAGTAGTATGTATTGTGTGCCTATAACTACTTTGGAAGTTGCTTACTTTAGATACTTAAGTATAGAGTTGGTAGAGCATTTTGAGCAATTCGTGTACTAGAAGAACGGTAAAAATCATTTAAATTGTAAAAATTTTATGTAATTTTAAATCATTGCTCTTAATATAATGTAGGAGTTATAACTTTAATTTCTTATATATTGTGAAATGTATTAAGAATTAGAATATATTTTAATTAAGGAATTAATTGTTGTTTTTTCATTTTTATTTGTTGAAAAAAAAAACCTAATAAACCTTCAAAGTAAACTGAAATGACTTAGGTATACCAAATGTCCTTATATACCAATTTTCCTTATAAATCAAAGGTCTTTATATACCAATTTTCCTTATATACCAATTTTCCTTATATACCATTTTTTTATATGCCAAATGTGCCATCCAAATATAACAAATATGCCATCACCGTCACCATCTCCATCATCCCCATCACCCCCATCATCCCCATCATCCCCATCAACCCCATCATCCTCATCATCTCCATCATCTCCATCATCCCCATCACCCCCATCATCCCCATCATCCCATCATCCCCATCATCCCCATCACCCCATCATCTCCATCATCCCCACCACACCCATCATCCTCATCAGACCCATCATCCTCATCACACACACATTCCCCTCATCCCCATCATCATCAACCCCATCATCCCCATCACCCCAATCATCCACATCTCCTCCATCATCCCCATCATCCCCATCACCCCCGTCATCCCCATCATCTCCATCACCCCCATCACCCCCTTCATCCCCATCATCTCCATCATCTCCATAATCCCCATCATCTCCATGAGCCCCTTCATCACCATCACCCCCATCATCTCCATCATCCCCATCATCCCCTTCATCCACGTCATCCCCATCATATCCATCATCCCCATCATCCCCTTTATCCCCATCACCCCCAACATCCCCATCACCGCCATCACCCCCATTATCCCTATCATCTCCATCATCTCCATCATCCCCATCATCTCCATCACCCCCTTCACCCCCATCAACCCAATCATCCCCATCATCTCCATCACCCTCTTCATCCCCATCACCCCCAACATCCACATCACCCCAATCATCCCCATCATCTCCATCATCTCCATCATCCCCATCACCCTCATCATTTCCATCAACCCCATCATCCCCATCATCCCCATCACCCCCTTCATCCACGTCATCCCCATCATATCCATCATCCCCATCATCCCCTTTATCCCCATCACCCCCAACATCCCCATCACCGCCATCACCCCCATCATCCCCTCATCATCTCCATCATCTCCATCATCCCCATTATCCCAATAATCCCCATCATCCCATCAACCCCATCACCCCATCATCTCCATCATCTCCATCATTCCCTTCACAATTCCCCATCAACCCAATCATCCCCATCATCTCCATCACCCATTCATCCCCATCACCCCCAAGGTCATCCAATTTTCCATCATCCCCACCCCCATCATCCCCATCATCATCCATCTCCATCATCTCCATCATCTCCATCATCCCCATCACCCTCATCATTTCCATCAACCCCATCATCCCCATCATCCCCATGCACCCCATCATCCTCATCATCTCCATCATCCCCATCAACCCCATCATCCTCATCATCTCCATCATCTCCATCATCCCCATCACACCCATCATCCCCATCATCCCATCACACCCATCATCCCCATCACTCCCATAATCCCCATCACCCCCGTCATCTCCATCATCTCCATCATCCCCATCACCCCCTTCATCCACGTCATCCCCATCACCTCCATCATCTCCATCACTCCCTTCATCCCCATCACCCCTATCATCCCCATCATCCCCATCAACCCCATCATCCTCATCATCCCCATCATCTCCATCATCCCCATCACCCCCATCATCCCCATCACCCCCTTCATCACATCATCCCCATCACCTCCATCATCTCCATCACCCCCTTTATCCCCATCACCCCTATCATCCCCATCATCATCCCCATCAACCCCATCATCCTCATCATCTCCATCATCTCCATCATCCCCATCACCCCCATCATCCCCATCACCCCCTTTAGATACTTAAGTATAGAGTTGGTACAGCATTTTGAGCAATTCGTGTACTAGAAGAACGGTAAAAATCATTAAATTGTAAAAATTTTATGTAATTTTAAATCATTGCTCTTAATATAATGTAGGAGTTATAACTTTAATTTCTTATATATTGTGAAATGTATTAAGAATTAGAATATATTTTAATTAAGGAATTAATTGTTGTTTTTTCATTTTTATTTGTTGAAAAAAAAAAACCTAATAAACCTTCAAAGTAAACTGAAATGACTTAGGTATACCAAATGTCCTTATATACCAATTTTCCTTATAAATCAAAGGTCTTTATATACCAATTTTCCTTATATACCTATTTTCCTTATATACCATTTTTTTATATGCCAAATGTGCCATCCAAATATAACAAATATGCCATCACCGTCACCATCTCCATCATCCCCATCACCCCCATCATCCCCATCATCCCAATCATCTCCATCATCTCCATCATCTCCATCATCCACATCACCCCCATCATCCCCATCACCCCATCATCTCCATCATCCCCATCACACCCATCATCCTCATCAGACACATCATTCCCCTCATCATCAACCCCATCATCCCCATCACCCCAATCATCCACATCTCCTCCATCATCCCCATCATCCCCATCACCCCCGTCATCCCCATCATCTCCATCACCCCCATCACCCCCTTCATCCCCATCATCTCCATCATCTCCATAATCCCCATCATCTCCATGAACCCCTTCATCCCCATCACCCCCATCATCTCCATCATCCCCATCACCCCCTTCATCCACATCATCCCCATCATATCCATCATCCCCATCATCCCCTTTATCCCCATCACCCCCAACATCCCCATCACCGCCATCACCCCCATTATCCCTATCATCTCCATCATCTCCATCATCTCCATCATCCCCATCACCCCCATCATCCCCATCATCCCCGTATACCCCATTATCCCCATCATCTCCATGAACTCCATCATCTACGTCATCCCCATCACCTCCATCATCTCCACCACTCCCTTCATCCCCATCACCCCCATCATCCCCATCATCCCCATCAACCCCATCACCCCCATCATCCCCATCACCTCCATCACCCCAGTCATCCCTATCACATCCATCATCTCTATCAACCCCTTCATCCCCATAACCCCTAACATCCCCATAACCCCTAACATCCCCATCATCTCCATCATCCCCATGATCTCCATTATCTCCATCACCCTCTTAATCTTCATCACCCCCATCATCTCCATCATCCCCATCACCCCCTTCATCCCCGTCATCCCCATCACCTCCATCATCTCCATCACCCCCTTTATCCCCATCACCCCTATCATCCCCATCATCCCATCAACCCCATCACCCCCATCATCCCCATCACCCCCTTTAGATACTTAAGTATAGAGTTGGTACAGCATTTTGAGCAATTCGTGTACTAGAAGAACGGTAAAAATCATTAAATTGTAAAAATTTTATGTAATTTTAAATCATTGCTCTTAATATAATGTAGGAGTTATAACTTTAATTTCTTATATATTGTGAAATGTATTAAGAATTAGAATATATTTTAATTAAGGAATTAATTGTTGTTTTTTCATTTTTATTTGTTGAAAAAAAAAAACCTAATAAACCTTCAAAGTAAACTGAAATGACTTAGGTATACCAAATGTCCTTATATACCAATTTTCCTTATAAATCAAAGGTCTTTATATACCAATTTTCCTTATATACCTATTTTCCTTATATACCATTTTTTTATATGCCAAATGTGCCATCCAAATATAACAAATATGCCATCACCGTCACCATCTCCATCATCCCCATCACCCCATCATCTCCATCATCCCCATCACACCCATCATCCTCATCAGACACATCATTCCCCTCATCATCAACCCCATCATCCCCATCACCCCAATCATCCACATCTCCTCCATCATCCCCATCATCCCCATCACCCCCGTCATCCCCATCATCTCCATCACCCCCATCACCCCCATCATCCCCATCATCTCCATCATCTCCATCATCTCCATCATCCCCATCACCCCCATCATCCCCATCACCCCATCATCTCCATCATCTCCATCATCCCCATCACTCCCATCATCCTCATCAGACACATCATTCCCCTCATCATCACCCCCATCATCCCCATCACCCCAATCATCCACATCTCCTCCATCATCCCCATCATCCCCATCACCCCCGTCATATCCATCATCCCCATCATCCCCTTTATCCCCATCACCCCCATCATCCCCATGCACCCCATCATCCTCATCATCTCCATCATCTCCATCATCCCCATCACCCCTATCATCCCCATCATCCCCATCATCCCCATCACCCCATCATCCTCATCATCTCCATCATCTCCATCATCCCCATCACCCCCATCATCCCCATCACCCCCTTCATCCACGTCATCCCCATCACCTCCATCATCTCCATCACCCCCTTTATCCCCATCACCCCTATCATCCCCATCATCCACATCAACCCCATCATCCTCATCATCTTCATCATCTCCATCATCCCCATCACACCCATCATCCCCATCACCCCCATAATCCCCATCACCCCCGTCATCTCCATTATCTCCATCATCCCCATCACCCCCTTCATCCACGTAATCCCCATCCCCATCACCTCCATCATCTCCATCACTCCCTTCATCCCCATCACCCCTTATCATCCCCATCATCCCCATCAACCCCATCATCCTCATCACCCCCATCATCCCCATCACCCCCTTCATCCCCATGCACCCCATCATCCTCATCATCTCCATCATCTCCATCATCCCCATCACCCCCATCATCCCCATCACCCCCTTCATCCACGTCATCCCCATCACCTCCATCATCTCCATCACCCCCTTTATCCCCATCACCCCTATCATCCCCATCATCCCCATCAACCCCATCATCCTCATCATCTCCATCATCTCCATCATCCCCATCACCCCCATCATCCCCATCACCCCCTTTAGATACTTAAGTATAGAGTTGGTACAGCATTTTGAGCAATTCGTGTTCTAGAAGAACGGTAAAAATCATTAAATTGTAAAAAATTTTATGTAATTTTAAATCATTGCTCTTAATATAATGTAGGAGTTATAACTTTAATTTCTTATATATTGTGAAATGTATTAAGAATTAGAATATATTTTAATTAAGGAATTAATTGTTGTTTTTTCATTTTTATTTGTTGAAAAAAAAAAAACCTAATAAACCTTCAAAGTAAACTGAAATGACTTAGGTATACCAAATGTCCTTATATACCAATTTTCCTTATAAATCAAAGGTCTTTATATACCAATTTTCCTTATATACCAATTTTCCTTATATACCATTTTTTTATATGCCAAATGTGCCATCCAAATATAACAAATATGCCATCACCGTCACCATCTCCATCATCCCCATCTCCCCCATCATCCCCATCGCCCCGATCATCTCCATCATCTCCATCATCATCATCATCCCCATCAAATCCATCATCTCCATCATCTCCATAATCCCCATTACAACCATCATCCTCATCACCCCCTTCATCACCATCATCTACATCATCCCCATCAGCCTTATCACCCCCTTTATTCCCATCATCTCCATCATCCCCATCACCCCCTTCATCCACGTCATCCCCATGATCTCCATTATCTCCATCACCCTCTTAATCCCCATCACCCCCATCATCTCCATCATCCCCATCAACCCCATCATCCCCATCACCCCCATCATCCCCATCATCTCCTTCACCCCCTTCACCCCCATCACCCCAATCATCCCCATCATCTCCATCATCTCCATCACCCTCTTCATCCCCATCACCCCCATCATCTCCATCATCTCCATCATCATCATCATCCCCATCAAATCCATCATCTCCATCATCTCCATAATCCCCATTACAACAATCATCCCCATCACCCCCTTCATCACCATCATCTCCATCATCCCCATCAGAACTATCACCCCCTTTATTCCCATCATCTCCATCATCCCCACCACCCCCTTCATCCACGTCATCCCCATGATCTCCATTATCTCCATCACCCTCTCAATCCTCATCACCCCCATCATCTCCATCATCCCCATCACACCCATCATCCCCATCACCCCCGTCATCCCCATCATCCCCATCATCCCTATCATCTCCATCATCTCCATCAACTCCATCATCCCCATAATCCCCATCACCCCCGTCATCTCCATCATCTCCATCACCCCCTTTACCCCCATCACCCCAATCATCTCCATCATCTCCATCAGCCCCTTCATCCCCATAACCCCCATCATCCCCCTCATCTCCATCATCTCCATCATTCCCTTAATCCCCATCACCCCCATCATCTCCATCATCCCCATCATCCCCATCATCTCCTTCACCCCCTTCATCCCCATCACCCCCATCATCCCCATCATCCCTATCATCTCCATCATCTCTATCATCTTTATCATCTCCATCATCCACATCAATCACATCATCCCCATCACAACCATCATCTCCTTCATCCCCTTTATCCCCATCACCCCCAACATCCACATCACCTCAATCATCCCCATCATCTCCATCAAATCCATCATCTCCATCATCTCAATCATCCCCATTACACCCATCATCCCCATCATCCCCATCACCCCCTTCATCCCCATCATCTCCATCATCCCCATCACACCAATCATTTCCATCATCTCCATCACCCCCTTCATCCCCATCACCCTCTTCATCCCCATCACCCCTATCATCCCCATCACCCCTATCATCCCCATCACCCCCTTCATCAACATCACCCCTATCATCCCTTATCAGTTTTTTTTCGGTTTATTAATACCTAATAGTGACTTTCGGCAGAAAAGTAATTTTTACTGAATTAAACACTGTCATTCTTATATTACATAAAAAACTATAAACAACTTTTTTTTGGTTTGTAGTTATCTAGTGAAATTATAATCTCTGCATATTTAGAACACTTTGTGTTTGTTTTACCTATGTCAAGAAGTGACACAAGTAGTTATATTGCGATACTGTTTGTAGGCACTTTTCTTTATTTAGATAAAAAAGGTAATAAAGACCGCACATTATAAATCGATCAAATCTATATAACATGTAAGTATATAAAAATGTTAAGATGACTTGTATACCTATTTCATTATATTCAATTAAATCATATTTTTTTTTTTCATTTTTAATTATGAGCACCAATTTCTAAAGTAAAATAATAATAATGTAAAATATTATCTATATATATAAAAATTTATTGATTATTTATACTAGTTTTTATATAAGTAGTATGTATTGTGTGCCTATAACTACTTGGGAAGTTGCTTACTTTAGATACTTAAGAATAGGGTTGGTACAGCATTTTGAGCAATTCGTGTACAAGAAGAACGGTAAAAATCATTAAATTGTAATTAAAATTTTATGTAATTTTAAATCACTGCTCTTAATATAATGTAGGAGTTGTAACTTTAATTTCTTATACAGTATGTCAACTAACGATTCAAGTTCCCATTAATCCGCAATAATGTAGCATCCATACATGCTAAAAAAAATATTACCAATCGAAAACAAAATGTTTTTTATTTTTTTTTATTTAAAAATAATCATTAAAAATATTAAATTTACATGTAAAAGAAACATCCTGTACACGCATATTTGAAGAACGGCAACGTCGCAACTTACTTATAAAAGACGGGCCGCGTATGCGGCATTCGATTGATCTACGATTTTAAAGTGTCACCCGACCCCCGCCCCCGAACGTCCGCGAAATTTTATTTTTTAGTATTTACTATTTAGTAATCCCACGCCGCTGACCGGGATCGCACGTCTATTATTTCCGCATTACTACGTCTACGTATTTTCGTGTGAAAGATGCCGCGTTATCAGTTCAGTGCGCAGGAGTATGTAATTGTGAATGCCCTAGTGCGTATGCGTAATAATGAGCCGGTAGTGCCGCGTCGTTCAGGTGGCCCGCGACCCGTGATTTCAGTGCGACAGGAAGAGAACGTGCTAAGGCATTTTGAGGAGGAGCCCGGTTCAAGCACCAGAAGAGCCGGCCGCCTGTTCAATATGAGTCACGTCGTAGTGTTTAAAATATTAAAGAGAAACAAGCAGCATCCGTACTCACTTCAAAAAGTGCACGAAAATAACCGTCGGCGATTGCAACAATGTGTAGACAGAGCAGGTCAGCATATCGAGCAGTTCAAAATCTAGGTAAGTTTTAACATTATTTAAATGTATCATAATACCTTAAACATTTCGAGAACATTAAAAAAAATAACACTAAACGAGTGTGCCACAAAATTAATAAGTTCAGAACTCTTTCCTAAAACTGCTTAATACCTCCATGTGAACTGTAAATAAATTGTGTAACACCACCATGATCATTTAAATGCTAGCCTAAACTGTGGTTTAAATAAACTTTCATCCAACTTAATGTGTAAAGCAAATTCATGTACCCAGCGAGTAGACCTTCTGTATTAACTAGTATTTGAGTCGTATAGAATCAAAGGCGGCAATCTGCACATTTTATCAAAATAAAGATTTTTATATGGAAATTTAAAATAACGTTACGTACTTAATTTACTTTATAACAAAAACGACTATCTCGGAGTGAAATCCCTTTTGAAAATCAGGTTTAGCATCAAATTCGGCAATCTTCAACAGCATAAGAATCAAACCCGGCATTCTAACTCATTCCACCAATCACAAGCGTCCGTATGGTCACGTGATCTAATGACGTCTGTATGAAGTTTCTAACGAATTTGTGTCCGTGTTTTTATTGAATTATTTTATTTATTGTGATTACTGTTATAAAATAAATGTATAAATTGAATCATGGATGTACATTCTAAGCCTGTAAATTTCTTCAATTTGTTATTTTTATAGTACACAATGAGAGTTTAATATTAAGCGCATCAATACTTACATCACTTAAAATAAAGTTACGTAATATCATTTTTGAAACGGACGACACAAACCGAAAATTTTCAATTCTTTGATTTCAGTCTAAGCGTAGATTGCCGCCTTTGATCCTATACGACTCATTTGTTTATTTTGTAACAACGAGCGGGCGGCGACATGACGGCGACGTGTCGGCAGAACTCAAAGGCGCTACCGCCCCACCGCCCCGCGTTCATTACTCGGCCGTTGCGTGCAAATTCTGTCTAATTCTCTGTATTATTATTGTAATGTTATTGAAACGTGTCTTAGATATGATGGTTGAATTTGTTTTTTTTTATTTACTGTTTGCGAATAGGTACCTCAGTGACACGTTCCTTAGTCAGCGATACATTTGAGACGGGTTAAGTGTTATTTCTAAAACTAAACATACATTTAAAATGTTTATTTTTACTGTTAACAATCCGACTACGTGTCTTTATAATTCAATATGCCGCCACTACAAAAGGCGCCGCTCGGCATCGTGCGTATTGCGACGTTGCCACTTTCGGCAATGCTACTACGCTAGATACATACGTTCTATTCCGCGCCACATACATATAGGAGGTTTCGAAATTATTGTGAATAAATTATTATTTTTTTATTTAGATTATTTTGTGCTTATTTTTCTATGCTGATATATTAATTTTAATCTATTAGTGATATATATTAACGTGTTCAAGGGAACGCCATTTGCTGTATTACATACTGTATATTGTGAAATGTATTAAGAATTAGAATATATTTTAATTAAGGAATTAATTGTTGTTTTTTCATTTTTATTTGCTGAAAAAAAAAACCTAATAAACCTTCAAAGTTAACTGAAATGACGAAGGTATACCAATTGTCCTTATATACCAATTTTCCTTATAAATTAAAGGTCTTTATATGCCAATTTTCCCTATATACCATTTACTTATATGGCAAATGTGCCATCCAAATATAACAAATATGCTATCACCGTCACCATCTCCATCATCTCCATCATCCCCATCACCCCCATCATCCCCATCATCCCAATCATCTCCATCATCTCCATCATCTCCATCATCCACATCACCCCCATCATCCCCATCACCCCATCATCTACATCATCTCCATCATCCCCATCACACCCATCATCCTCATCAGACACATCATTCCCCTCATCATCAACCCCATCATCCCCATCACCCCAATCATCCACATCTCCTCCATCGTCCCCAACATCCACATCACTCCCATCTTCCCTACACCCCCATCATCCCAATCATCTTCCTCACACCCATCATCTCCTTCACCCCCTTCATCCCCATCGACCCCATCATCCCCATCATCCCCATCATCCCCATCATCCCTATCATCTCCATCAACTCCATCATCCCCATAATCCCCATAACCCCCATAATCTCCATCATCTCCATCACCCCCTTCACCCCCATCACCCCAATCATCCCCATCATCTCCATCATCTCCATCATCCACATCACCCCCATCATCCCCATCACCCCATCATCTCCATCATCTCCATCATCCCCATCACACCCATCATCCTCATCAGACACATCATTCCCCTCATCATCAACCCCATCATCCCCATCACCCCAATCATCCACATCTCCTCCATCATCCGCAACATCCACATCACTCCCATCTTCCCTTCACCCCCATCATCCCAATCATCTTCATCACACCCATCATCTCCTTCACCCCCTTCATCCCCATCATCCCTATCATCTCCATCATCTCCATCACCCCCATCACCTCCATCATCTCGATCATCTCCATCATCTCCATCATCCCCATCATCCCCATCATTCCTATCATCTCCATCAACTCCATCATCCCCATAATCCCCATTACCCCCATAATCTCCATCATCTCCATCACCCCCTTCACCCCCATCACCCCAATCATCTCCATCATCTCCACCACCCTCTTCATCCCCATCATCCCCATCATCTCCTTCACCCCCTTCATCCCCATCACCCCCATCATCCCCATCATCCCTATCATCTCCATCATCTCTATCATCTTTATCATCTCCATCATCCACATCAATCACATCATCCCCATCACAACCATCATCTCCTTCATCCCCTTTATCCCCATGACCCCCAACATTCACATCACCTCAATCATCCCCATCATCTCCATCAAATCCATCATCTCCATCATCTCCATCATCCCCATTACACCCATCATCCCCATCATCCCCATCACCCCCTTCATCCCCATCATCTCCATCATCCCCATCACACCAATCATTTCCATCATCTCCATCACCCCCTTCATCCCCATCACCCTCTTCATCCCCATCACCCCTATCATCCCTTATCAGTTTTTTTCGGGTTATTAATACTTAATAGTGACTTCCGGCAGAAAAGTAATTTTTACTGATTTAAACACTGTCATTCTTATATTACATAAAAAACTATAAACGACTTTTTTTTGGTTTGTAGTTATCCAGTGAAATTATAATCTCTGCATATTTAGAACACTTTGTGTTTGTTTTACCTATGTCAAGAAGTGACACAAGTAGTTATATTGCGATACTGTTTGTAGACACTTTTCTTTATTTAGATAAAAAAGGTAATAAAGACCGCACATTATAAATCGATCAAATCTATATAACATGTAAGTATATAAAAATGTTAAGATGACTTGTATACCTACTTCATTATATTCAATTTAATCATTTTTTTTTTTAATTTTTAATTATGAGCACCAATTTCTAAAGTAAAATAATAGTAATGTAAAATATTATCTATATATATAAAATATAAATGATTATTTATATTTTTTTTATATTAGTAGTATGTATTGTGTGCCTATAACTACTTGGAAGTTGCTTACTTTAGATACTTAAGAATAGGGTTGGTACAGCATTTTGAGCAATTCGTGTACAAGAAGAACGGTAAAAATCATTAAATTGTAAAAATTTTATGTAATTTTAAATCACTGCTCTTAATATAATGTAGGAGTTGTAACTTTAATTTCTTATACAGTATGTCAACTAACGATTCAAGTTCCCATTAATCCGCAATAATGTAGCATCCATACATGCTAAAAAAAATATTACCAATCGAAAACAAAATGTTTTTTATTTTTTTTTATTTAAAAATAATCATTAAAAATATTAAATTTACATGTAAAAGAAACATCCTGTACACGCATATTTGAAGAACGGCAACGTCGCAACTTACTTATAAAAGACGGGCCGCGTATGCGGCATTCGATTGATCTACGATTTTAAAGTGTCACCCGACCCCCGCCCCCGAACGTCCGCGAAATTTTATTTTTTAGTATTTACTATTTAGTAATCCCACGCCGCTGACCGGGATCGCACGTCTATTATTTCCGCATTACTACGTCTACGTATTTTCGTCTGAAAGATGCTGCGTTATCAGTTCAGTGCGCAGGAGTATGTAATTGTGAATGCCCTAGTGCGTATGCGTAATAATGAGCCGGTAGTGCCGCGTCGTTCAGGTGGCCCGCGACCCGTGATTTCAGTGCGACAGGAAGAGAACGTGCTAAGGCATTTTGAGGAGGAGCCCGGTTCAAGCACCAGAAGAGCCGGCCGCCTGTTCAATATGAGTCACGTCGTAGTGTTTAAAATATTAAAGAGAAACAAGCAGCATCCGTACTCACTTCAAAAAGTGCACGAAAATAACCGTCGGCGATTGCAACAATGTGTAGACAGAGCAGGTCAGCATATCGAGCAGTTCAAAATCTAGGTAAGTTTTAACATTATTTAAATGTATCATAATACCTTAAACATTTCGAGAACATTAAAAAAAATAACACTAAACGAGTGTGCCACAAAATTAATAAGTTCAGAACTCTTTCCTAAAACTGCTTAATACCTCCATGTGAACTGTAAATAAATTGTGTAACACCACCATGATCATTTAAATGCTAGCCTAAACTGTGGTTTAAATAAACTTTCATCCAACTTAATGTGTAAAGCAAATTCATGTACCCAGCGAGTAGACCTTCTGTATTAACTAGTATTTGAGTCGTATAGAATCAAAGGCGGCAATCTGCACATTTTATCAAAATAAAGATTTTTATATGGAAATTTAAAATAACGTTACGTACTTAATTTACTTTATAACAAAAACGACTATCTCGGAGTGAAATCCCTTTTGAAAATCAGGTTTAGCATCAAATTCGGCAATCTTCAACAGCATAAGAATCAAACCCGGCATTCTAACTCATTCCACCAATCACAAGCGTCCGTATGGTCACGTGATCTAATGACGTCTGTATGAAGTTTCTAACGAATTTGTGTCCGTGTTTTTTTATTTGAATTATTTTATTTATTGTGATTACTGTTATAAAATAAATGTATAAATTGAATCATGGATGTACATTCTAAGCCTGTAAATTTCTTCAATTTGTTATTTTTATAGTACACAATGAGAGTTTAATATTAAGCGCATCAATACTTACATCTCTTAAAATAAAGTTACGTAATATCATTTTTGAAACGGACGACACAAACCGAAAATTTTCAATTCTTTGATTTCAGTCTAAGCGTAGATTGCCGCCTTTGATCCTATACGACTCATTTGTTTATTTTGTAACAACGAGCGGGCGGCGACATGACGGCGACGTGTCGGCAGAACTCAAAGGCGCTACCGCCCCACCGCCCCGCGTTCATTACTCGGCCGTTGCGTGCAAATTCTGTCTAATTCTCTGTATTATTATTGTAATGTTATTGAAACGTGTCTTAGATATGATGGTTGAATTTGTTTTTTTTTATTTACTGTTTGCGAATAGGTACCTCAGTGACACGTTCCTTAGTCAGCGATACATTTGAGACGGGTTAAGTGTTATTTCTAAAACTAAACATACATTTAAAATGTTTATTTTTACTGTTAACAATCCGACTACGTGTCTTTATAATTCAATATGCCGCCACTACAAAAGGCGCCGCTCGGCATCGTGCGTATTGCGACGTTGCCACTTTCGGCAATGCTACTACGCTAGATACATACGTTCTATTCCGCGCCACATACATATAGGAGGTTTCGAAATTATTGTGAATAAATTATTATTTTTTTATTTAGATTATTTTGTGCTTATTTTTCTATGCTGATATATTAATTTTAATCTATTAGTGATATATATTAACGTGTTCAAGGGAACGCCATTTGCTGTATTACATACTGTATATTGTGAAATGTATTAAGAATTAGAATATATTAGGGTGTCCCATAAGTTTCTTCCGCGCTACGCTATGAATGACTCTGACTGGCTATGCTTATATAAACATGCAGGCATATCTCTTAGCCGTTTATGGCATAGGTTTCAGTCATCCCAGAGCTCTTTCAAAGTAAGTTTCGTTGGTGACAAAGCCTCTTTCAAAAAAAAATATGCCCCGTTCAATATGGAGAACCAAAAGAAGCATTTACGGCATGTTATGCAAAATTGCTTTAAAAAAGGCAATAGTGCAAAAAACACTGCAGACGAGATTTGCACCGCTTACGGGAGTGGTACTACGACCATTAGGACCGTCCGCAATTGGTTTAAGAAATTTAGAGCCGGCAAATTTGATTTGCAAGATGAAGACCGCAGCGGCCGCCCAGTAACGACGGATGCGGACCTTATCAAAACTGTGCTCTCTGAAAATCCGCGAGATAGCGGATGACACTAACATTCCCAAGACAACGGTACATAAGCATTTGATCAAGATGGGATATGCAAATCGGTATGAAGTTTGGGTTCCACACCCATTGACGGAGACCGGCCTTATGAACCGCGTCTCTACGTGCGATTTGCTTCTTCGTCGTGTCGTCGTGAGACAAAAATTATTACAATTCGATTGGAACGTTCTACCTCATCCTCCGTACTCCTCAGACCTTGCTCCTTCCGATTATTACTTGTTCCTCTCCTTAAAAAAATATCTCCGTGGTAAATCTTTCAAACCCATAAGCGAAATTAAAACGCACACAGACGAATATTTCGCAAGTAAGCCTCAAAAATTTTGGAAAGAGGGCATAATGAGGCTTTCTGAGAGATGAAAGAAGGTTATAGAACAGAACGGTTCATATATAATACAATAAATCAACCTCAAACAACAAATATCGTGTATTCATTTCGCATCAAAAAAAGGGAAGAAACTTATGGGACAACCCATATATTTTAATTAAGGAATTAATTGTTGTTTTTTCATTTTTATTTGCTGAAAAAAAAAACCTAATAAACCTTCAAAGTTAACTGAAATGACGAAGGTATACCAATTGTCCTTATATACCAATTTTCCTTATAAATTAAAGGTCTTTATATGCCAATTTTCCCTATATACCATTTACTTATATGGCAAATGTGCCATCCAAATATAACAAATATGCTATCACCGTCACCATCTCCATCATCTCCATCATCCCCATCACCCCCATCATCCCCATCATCCCAATCATCTCCATCATCTCCATCATCTCCATCATCCACATCACCCCCATCATCCCCATCACCCCATCATCTCCATCATCTCCATCATCCCCATCACACCCATCATCCGCATCAGACACATCATTCCCCTCATCATCAACCCCATCATCCCCATCGCCCCAATCATCCACATCTCCTCCATCATCCCCAACATCCACATCACCCCCATCTTCCCTACACCCCCATCATCCCAATCATCTCCATCACACCCATCATCTCCTTCACCCCTTTCATCCCCATCACCCCCATCATCTCCATCATCTCCATCATCCCCATCACACCCATCATCCGCATCAGACACATCATTCCCCTCATCATCAACCCCATCATCCCCATCACCCCAATCATCCACATCTCCTCCATCATCCCCAACATCCACATCACCCCCATCTTCACTACACCCCCATCATCCCAATCATCTCCATCACACCCATCATCTCCTTCACCCCCTTCATCTCCTTCACCCCCTTCATCCCCATCACCCCCATCATCCCCATCATCCCTATCATCTCCATCAACTCCATCATCCCCATCACACCCATCATCCCCATCAACCCCATAATCCCCATCACCCCCGTCATCTCCATCATCTCCATCATCTCCATCATCCCCATCACCCCCTTTATCCACGTCATCCCCATCACCTCCGTCATCCCCATCATCCCAATCATCTCCATCATCTCCATCGTCCACATCACCCCATCATCTTCATCATCTCCATCATCCCCATCACACCCATCATCCTCATCAGACACATCATTCCCCTCATCATCAACCCCATCATCCCCATCACCCCAATCATCCACATCTCCTCCATCGTCCCCAACATCCACATCACTCCCATCTTCCCTACACCCCCATCATCCCAATCATCTTCCTCACACCCATCATCTCCTTCACCCCCTTCATCCCCATCGACCCCATCATCCCCATCATCCCTATCATCTCCATCATCTCCATCATCCCCATCACCTCCATCATCTCGATCATCTCCATCATCTCCATCATCCCCATCATCCCCATCATCCCTATCATCTCCATCAACTCCATCATCCCCATAATCCCCATAACCCCCATAATCTCCATCATCTCCATCACCCCCTTCACCCCCATCACCCCAATCATCTCCATCATCTCCACCACCCTCTTCATCCCCATCACCCCCATCATCTCCATCATCTCCATCATCCCCATCAACCCCATAATCCCCATCACCCCCGTCATCTCCATCATCTCCATCATCTCCATCATCCCCATCACCCCCTTTATCCACGTCATCCCCATCACCAACGTCATCCCCATCATCCCAATCATCTCCATCATCTCCATCATCTCCATCGTCCACATCACCCCCATCATCCCCATCACCCCATCATCTTCATCATCTCCATCATCCCCATCACACCCATCATCCTCATCAGACACATCATTCCCCTCATCATCAACCCCATCATCCCCATCACCCCAATCATCCACATCTCCTCCATCATCCCCAACATCCACATCACTCCCATCTTCCCTACACCCCCATCATCCCAATCATCTTCATCACACCCATCATCTCCTTCACCCCCTTCATCCCCATCGACCCCATCATCCCCATCACCCCAATCATCCACATCTCCTCCATCATCCCCAACATCCACATCACTCCCATCTTCCCTACACCCCCATCATCCCAATCATCTTCATCACACCCATCATCTCCTTCACCCCCTTCATCCCCATCGACCCCATCATCCCCATCATCCCTATCATCTCCATCATCTCCATCATCCCCATCACCTCCATCATCTCGATCATCTCCATCATCTCCATCATCCCCATCATCCCCATCATCCCTATCATCTCCATCAACTCCATCATCCCCATAATCCCCATAACCCCCATAATCTCCATCATCTCCATCACCCCCTTCACCCCCATCACCCCAATCATCTCCATCATCTCCATCATCTCCATCATCCACATCACCCCCATCATCTCCATCACCCCATCATCTCCATCATCTCCATCATCCCCATCACACCCATCATCCTCATCAGACACATCATTCCCCTCATCATCAACCCCATCATCCCCATCACCCCAATCATCCACATCTCCTCCATCATCCCCATCATCCCCATCACCCCCGTCATCCCCATCATCTCCATCACCCCCATTACCCCCATTACCCCCTTCATCCCCATCATCTCCATAATCGCCATCATCTCCATGAGCCCCTTCATCCCCATCACCCCCATCATCTCCTTCACCCCCCTCATCCCCATCACCCCCATCATCCCCATCATCCCTATCATCTCCATCAACTCCATCATCCCCATCACACCCATCATCCCCATCAACCCCATAATCCCCATCACCCCCGTCATCTCCATCATCTCCATCATCTCCATCATCCCCATCACCCCCTTTATCCACGTCATCCCCATCATCCCCATCACCCCCTTCATCCACGTCATCCCCATGATCTCCATTATCTCCATCACCCTCTCAATCCTCATCACCCCCATCATCTCCATCATCCCCATCACCCCCATCATCCCCATCATCCCAATCATCTCCATCATCTCCATCAACTCCATCATCCCCATAATCCCCATCACCCCCGTCATCTCCATCATCTCCATCACCCCCTTTACCCCCATCACCCCAATCATCTCCTTCACCCCCCTCATCCCCATCACCCCCATCATCCCCATCATCCCTATCATCTCCATCAACTCCATCATCCCCATCACACCCATCATCCCCATCAACCCCATAATCCCCATCACCCCCGTCATCTCCATCATCTCCATCATCTCCATCATCCCCATCACCCCCTTTATCCACGTCATCCCCATCACCTCCGTCATCCCCATCATCTCAATCATCTCCATCATCTCCATCGTCCACATCACCCCCATCATCCCCATCACCCCATTATCTTCATCATCTCCATCATCCCCATCACACCCATCATCCTCATCAGACACATCATTCCCCTCATCATCAACCCCATCATCCCCATCACCCCAATCATCCACATCTCCTCCATCATCCGCAACATCCACATCACTCCCATCTTCCCTTCACCCCCATCATCCCAATCATCTTCATCACACCCATCATCTCCTTCACCCCCTTCATCCCCATCATCCCTATCATCTCCATCATCTCCATCACCCCCATCACCTCCATCATCTCGATCATCTCCATCATCTCCATCATCCCCATCATCCCCATCATTCCTATCATCTCCATCAACTCCATCATCCCCATAATCCCCATTACCCCCATAATCTCCATCATCTCCATCACCCCCTTCACCCCCATCACCCCAATCATCTCCATCATCTCCACCACCCTCTTCATCCCCATCATCCCTATCATCTCCATCATCTCCATCAACTCCATCATCCCCATAATCCCCATCACCCCCGTCATCTCCATCATCTCCATCACCCCCTTTACCCCCATCACCCCAATCATCTCCATCATCTCCATCATCCCCATCACCCCCATCATCCCCATCATCTCCTTCAACCCCTTCACCCCCATCACCCCAATCATCCCCATCATCTCCATCATCTCCATCACCCTCTTCATCCCCATCACCCCCATCATCTCCATCATCTCCATCATCATCATCATCCCCATCAAATCCATCATCTCCATCATCTCCATAATCCCCATTACAACAATCATCCCCATCACCCCCTTCATCACCATCATCTCCATCATCCCCATCAGAACTATCACCCCCTTTATTCCCATCATCTCCATCATCCCCATCACCCCCTTCATCCACGTCATCCCCATGATCTCCATTATCTCCATCACCCTCTCAATCCTCATCACCCCCATCATCTCCATCATCCCCATCACCCCCATCATCCCCATCATCCCAATCATCTCCATCATCTCCATCATCTCCATCAACTCCATCATCCCCATAATCCCCATCACCCCCGTCATCTCCATCATCTCCATCACCCCCTTTACCCCCATCACCCCAATCATCTCCTTCACCCCCCTCATCCCCATCACCCCCATCATCCCCATCATCCCTATCATCTCCATCAACTCCATCATCCCCATCACACCCATCTTCCCCATCAACCCCATAATCCCCATCACCCCCGTCATCTCCATCATCTCCATCATCTCCATCATCCCCATCACCCCCTTTATCCACGTCATCCCCATCATCCCCATCACCCCCTTCATCCACGTCATCCCCATGATCTCCATTATCTCCATCACCCTCTCAATCCTCATCACCCCCATCATCTCCATCATCCCCATCACCCCCGTCATACCCATCATCCCAATCATCTCCATCATCTCCATCAACTCCATCATCCCCATAATCCCCATCACCCCCGTCATCTCCATCATCTCCATCACCCCCTTTACCCCCATCACCCCAATCATCTCCTTCACCCCCCTCATCCCCATCACCCCCATCATCCCCATCATCCCTATCATCTCCATCAACTCCATCATCCCCATCACACCCATCATCCCCATCAACCCCATAATCCCCATCACCCCCGTCATCTCCATCATCTCCATCATCTCCATCATCCCCATCACCCCCTTTATCCACGTCATCCCCATCACCTCCGTCATCCCCATCATCCCAATCATCTCCATCATCTCCATCGTCCACATCACCCCCATCATCCCCATCACCCCATTATCTTCATCATCTCCATCATCCCCATCACACCCATCATCCTCATCAGACACATCATTCCCCTCATCATCAACCCCATCATCCCCATCACCCCAATCATCCACATCTCCTCCATCATCCCCAACATCCACATCACTCCCATCTTCCCTTCACCCCCATCATCCCAATCATCTTCATCACACCCATCATCTCCTTCACCCCCTTCATCCCCATCATCCCTATCATCTCCATCATCTCCATCATCCCCATCACCTCCATCATCTCGATCATCTCCATCATCTCCATCATCCCCATCATCCCCATCATTCCTATCATCTCCATCAACTCCATCATCCCCATAATCCCCATAACCCCCATAATCTCCATCATCTCCATCACCCCCTTCACCCCCATCACCCCAATCATCTCCATCATCTCCACCACCCTCTTCATCCCCATCACCCCCATCATCTCCATCATCTCCATCATCATCATCATCCCCTTCATCACCATCATCTCCATCATCCCCATCAGCCCTATCACCCCCTTCATTCCCATCACCCCCATCATCCCCATCATCCCTATCATCTCCATCAACTCCATCATCCCCATAATCCCCATAACCCCCATAATCTCCATCATCTCCATCACCCCCTTCACCCCCATCACCCCCATCATCTCCATCATCTCCATCACCCTCTTCACCCCCATCACCCCCCTCATCCCCATCACCCCCATCATCCCCATCATCCCTATCATCTCCATCAACTCCATCATCCCCATCACACCCATCATCCCCATCAACCCCATAATCCCCATCACCCCCGTCATCTCCATCATCTCCATCATCTCCATCAACTCCATCATCCCCATCACACCCATCATCCCCATCAACCCCATAATCCCCATCACCCCCGTCATCTCCATCATCTCCATCATCTCCATCATCCCCATCACCCCCTTTATCCACGTCATCCCCATCACCTCCGTCATCCCCATCATCCCAATCATCTCCATCATCTCCATCGTCCACATCACCCCCATCATCCCCATCACCCCATTATCTTCATCATCTCCATCATCCCCATCACACCCATCATCCTCATCAGACACATCATTCCCCTCATCATCAACCCCATCATCCCCATCACCCCAATCATCCACATCTCCTCCATCATCCCCAACATCCACATCACTCCCATCTTCCCTTCACCCCCATCATCCCAATCATCTTCATCACACCCATCATCTCCTTCACCCCCTTCATCCCCATCATCCCTATCATCTCCATCATCTCCATCATCCCCATCACCTCCATCATCTCGATCATCTCCATCATCTCCATCATCCCCATCATCCCCATCATTCCTATCATCTCCATCAACTCCATCATCCCCATAATCCCCATAACCCCCATAATCTCCATCATCTCCATCACCCCCTTCACCCCCATCACCCCAATCATCTCCATCATCTCCACCACCCTCTTCATCCCCATCACCCCCATCATCTCCATCATCTCCATCATCATCATCATCCCCTTCATCACCATCATCTCCATCATCCCCATCAGCCCTATCACCCCCTTCATCCCCATCACCCCCATCATCTCCATCATCTCCATCATCATCATCATCCCCTTCATCACCATCATCTCCATCATCCCCATCAGCCCTATCACCCCCTTCATTCCCATCACCCCCATCATCCCCATCATCCCTATCATCTCCATCAACTCCATCATCCCCATAATCCCCATAACCCCCATAATCTCCATCATCTCCATCACCCCCTTCACCCCCATCACCCCCATCATCTCCATCATCTCCATCACCCTCTTCACCCCCATCACCCCCATCATCTCCATCATCTCCATCATCATCATCATCCCCATCAAATCCATCATCTCCATCATCTACATAATCTCCATTACAACCATCATCCCCATCACCCCCTTCATAACCATCATCTCCATCATCCCCATCAGCCCTATCACCCCCTTCATTCCCATCATCCCCATCAGCCCCATCACCCCCTTCATCCCCATCATCTCCATCACACCCATCATCCACATCATCCCCATCACACCCTTCATCCCCATCACCCCCATCATCCCCATCACCCCCTTCATCCACGTCATCCCCATCAACTCCATCATCTCCATCACCCCCTTCATTCCCATCACCCCATCATCCCCATCATCCCCATCAACCCCATCATCCTCATCATCTCCATCATCTCCATCATCCTACTGCTCTGTCTGAGGCAGCTCGGGAAGCAGTATACCTTAGGAACCTACTTAATGAAATTTTAGGTTATTTTTATGTAATTGAGTTCTTTTGTGACAATCAAAGTGCAATAAAATTGTCAGTTAGCAATCAAAGTCACAATAGATCAAAGCACATTGATGGTAAATATCATTATGTACGAGAAGATGTCAAAAATAATTTTGTAAAAATTCTTTATTTATGTAGTGAAGAAATGGTAGCTGATATTTTGACTAAAGGTTTATGTCCTATTAAACATTATAAGTTTTTGCGTAAATTGGGAATCATACCAAAATGAGATTACATGTTTATTTTGATAAGTGGTGGTGTTGCTAGATGTATCAAAATATGTATTACTAGTACCGTCATCTCTGTTAGTAATTGGTAACAATTGTTAATTATCTACCTCCACCTAAAATAATAAATCAGTCTGTTCGCGATATTCACTTGTTTCATTAGAAAAATAATAATAATGTTAAATGTTATCTATATATTATATAAAATATAAGTGATAATTTATACTTTTTTATATTAGTAGTATGTATTGTGTGCCTATAACTACTTGGGAAGTTGCTTACTTCAGATACTTAAGTATAGAGTTGGTACAGCATTTTGAGCAATTCGTGTACTAGAAGAACGGTAAAAATCATTAAATTGTAAAAATTTTATGTAATTTTAAATCATTGCTCTTAATATAATGTAGGAGTTATAACTTTAATTTCTTATATATTGTGAATAGTATTAAGAATCAAAATTTATTTTAATTAAGGAATTAATTGTTGTTTTTTTATTTTTATTTGTTGAAAAAAAAAACCTAATAAACCTTCAAAGTAAACTGAAATGACGTTGGTATACCAAATGTCCTTACATACCAATTTTCCTTATATACCAATTTTCCTTATAAACCAAATGTCCTTATATACCAATTTTCCTTATATACCAATTTTTTTATATACCAAATGTGCCATCCAAATATAACAAATATGCCATCACCGTCACCATCTCCATCATCTCCATCATCGCCATCACCCCCATCATCCCCATCATCCCAATCATCTCCATCATCTCCATCATCCACATCACCCCCATCATCCCAATCATCTCCATCATCTCCATCATCTCCATCATCCACATCACACCCATCATCCTCATCAGACACATCATTCCCCTCATCATCAACCCCATCATCCCCATCACCCCAATCATCCACATCTCCTCCATCATCCCCATCATCCCCATCACCCCCGTCATCCCCATCATCTCCATCACCCCCATTACCCCCATTACCCCCTTCATCCCCATCATCTCCATAATCGCCATCATCTCCATGAGCCCCTTCATCCCCATCACCCCCATCATCTCCATCATCTCCATCATCCCCATCATCCACATCACCCCCATTACCCTCTTTATCCCCATCAACCCCATCATCCCTATCATCCCCATCATCCCCTTTATCCCCATCACCCCAAACAGCCCCATCACCGCCATCACCCCCATCATCCCTATCATCTCCATCATCTCCATCATCCCCATCGTCCCCATCAACCCCATCATCTCCATCATCCCCAAGATCTCCATTATCTCCATCACCCTCTTAATCCTCATCACCCCCATCATCTCCATCATCCCCATCAACCCCATCATCCCCATCATCCCAATCATCTCCATCATCTCCATCATCCACATCATCCCCATCACACCCATCATCCCCATCACCCCCGTCATCCCCATCATCCCCATCATCCCTATCATCTCCATCATCTCCATCAACTCCATCATCCCCATAATCCCCATCACCCCCGTCATCTCCATCATCTCCATCACCCCCTTTACCCCCATCACCCAAATCATCTCCATCATCTCCATCAGCCCCTTCATCCCCATAACCCCCATCATCCCCATCATCTCCATCATTCTCTTAATCCCCATCACTCCCATCATCTCCATCATCCCCATCATCCCCATCATCTCCTTCACCCCCTTCATCCCCATCACCCCCATCATCCCCGTCATCCCTATCATCTCCATCATCTCTATCATCTTTATCATCTCCATCATCCACATCATCCACATCACCCCCTTCATCCCCATCATCCCCATCATCCCTATCATCCCCATCACCCCCTTCATCACCATCATCTCCATCATCCCCATCAGCCCCATCATCCCTATCATCCCCATCATCCCCTTTATCCCCATCACCCCAAACAGCCCCATCACCGCCATCACCCCCATTATCCCTATCATCTCCATCATCTCCATCATCCCCATCGTCCCCATCAACCCCATCATCTCCATCATCCCCAAGATCTCCATTATCTCCATCACCCTCTTAATCCTCATCACCCCCATCATCTCCATCATCCCCATCAACCCCATCATCCCCATCATCCCAATCATCTCCATCATCTCCATCATCCACATCATCCCCATCACACCCATCATCCCCATCACCCCCGTCATCCCCATCATCCCCATCATCCCTATCATCTCCATCATCTCCATCAACTCCATCATCCCCATAATCCCCATCACCCCCGTCATCTCCATCATCTCCATCACCCCCTTTACCCCCATCACCCAAATCATCTCCATCATCTCCATCAGCCCCTTCATCCCCATAACCCCCATCATCCCCATCATCTCCATCATCTCCATCATTCTCTTAATCCCCATCACTCCCATCATCTCCATCATCCCCATCATCCCCATCATCTCCTTCACCCCCTTCATCCCCATCACCCCCATCATCCCCGTCATCCCTATCATCTCCATCATCTCTTTCATCTTTATCATCTCCATCATCCACATCATCCACATCACCCCCTTCATCCCCATCATCCCCATCATCCCTATCATCCCCATCACCCCCTTCATCACCATCATCTCCATCATCCCCATCAGCCCCATCACCCCCTTCGTCCCCATCATCTCCATCATCCCCATCACACCCATCATCCACATCATCCCCATCACACCCTTCATCCCCATCACCCCCATCATCCCCATCAGCTCCTTCATCCCAATCACCCCCTTCATCCCCATCATCCCTATCACACCCATCATCTCCTTCACCCCCCTCGTCCCCATCATCCCTATCATCTCCATCATCTCCATCACCCTCTTAATCCTCATCACCCCCATCATCTTCATCATTCACATCACCCGCATCACCCGCATCATCCCCATCACCCCCTTCATCCACGTCATCCCCATACACCCCATCATCCTCATCATCTCCATCATCCTAATCACACCCATCACCCCCATCATCCCTACACCCCCATCATCCACATCATCCCCATCACACCCTTCATCCCCATCACCCCCATCATCCCCATCACCCCCATCATCCCCATCATCTCCATCACCCCAGTCATCCCTATCACCTCCATCATCTCTATCACCCCCTTCATCCCCATCTCTACGCATGTGACTCAAATCGTCGAGACAGCACAGCTGTTAAATGGCACGGGATTTACAATAACAGATGAGTGGGTTGGATCATTATTATTAGCAGGTTTGTCGGATCATTATACTCCCATGATAATGGCAATTGAACATTCGGGTATTTCGATAAGTGCTGATGTCATAAAGTCTAAATTGTGGGACATGGAAATCGCCAGTGACAATGACAGCGCCGGAAACGGAGCTGCATTTGCCGTGCGAAATAAATTTAACTCTGGCGTCACAAAGACAAAAAAATATGGCGGGCCGTCAACGTCAAACAAGAAGACAGTGACAGCTATGACAGATACGTCATCAAATACATCTAAAAAAATAACATGTTATAAATGTAAAGAAGATGGTCATTATCGAAGCCAATGCCCATTATTAAAGAAAAATAAGCAAACAAATGCTTTTAGTGTTGTTTTCCTGAATAGAAAGTTTAACAAAACAGAGTGGTACGTAGACTCCGGCGCAAGTGCACATATGACGGCAAACGAATCTTGGATTAAAAACATGAATAACACGTCTTGTATACCTGAAATTGTGGTAGCAAATGAATCCAAAGTGCCAGTTGTTTGTTCTGGAGACGTCGATATTGTGTCTGACTTAAAATTCGACATTACTGTGAAAAATGTGTTATGCGTGCCTAGTTTAACAACGAACTTATTATCTGTAAGTGAACTTATTAAAAATGGAAATAATGTTAGTTTTGATGAAAAACACTGCTATATACGAAACAAAAGAAATGTTTTGGTAGCCACAGCTGATTTATCGGATGGTGTTCATAAGCTGAGGTTGTGTACACAAAGTTGTATGTTGGCAGAACCTAAGATAAGTGGCAAACTATGGCACAGAAGGCTGGCACACATAAATAGTGAGGATATGAATAAAAAGAGGCCTAAGGTGGATGGTTTGTCATATGAAAAGAATTTTGACATAACTAAATCTCAGTGTACAACTTGTTGCGAAGGAAAACAGGAAAGGTTACCCTTTTCACATGTGGGTGAGAGAAGTACAGAGACATTACATAGAATCCATACAGACCTTTGTGGACCGATGGAAACTAATTCATTGAGTGGTGCACGATACTTTCTTCTGTTTGTTGATGATTTTAGTAGAATGTCATTCATATACTTTCTCAAGAAGAAAAGTGAAGCTTTTTCTTATTTCAAGATGTATAAACAAAAGTAGAAAATCAATTAAATAAAAAGATAAAAATATTAAGGTCAGACAATGGACTAGAATTTACCAATAAAGAGTTTGAGAATTATTTAAAGCAAGAGGGTATTATCCATCAGAGAACGAACAATTATACCCCGGAACAAAATGGATTATGGGAGCAAGATAATCGTACAGTGGTTGAGAAGGCTAGATGTCTAATTTATGATGCAAAGCTGGATAAATGTTTTTGGGCAGAAGCAGCAAACACTGCTGTCTATTTAAAAAATAGATCCATTGCATCGGGACTTCAGAAAACTCCGTATGAATTATGGTATGGTAGAAAACCTGACCTAAGTCACTTACGTTTGTTCGGTTGCAAAGTGATGGTACATGTCCCTAAGGAGCGACGTTTGAAGTGGGATAAAAAGTCTACGGAACACATATTAGTTGGCTATGGTGAAGATGTGAAGGGTTACAGATTATACAATCCTGTCAAGAAAAATGTTGTCATTAGCAGAGATGTGATCTTTATGAAAGAAAAATTAGGTACCGAAGAAATATGTCAAGAATCAGAATCGGCTATCTGGATACCTAATGAAGAGACATCTGCAGTTGAATCACAAGATGAAGTGGATACAGATTCAGTGGGGGAAACATCTAATAATGTTTTAGACTCAGAAAGGCTGTGATTCAGACACTTCTGTGTATGAGGATGGGAATGAAATATTAACTGAAACTCTAACTACAGACAACCTAGCACAAGAAGAAAATGCAGAATTATTAAAGGCTCTTGCAGGGCCTGAGAGTGAGCAGTGTAAGCGTGCCATGTCCGACGAGCTACAGTCTTTCGAAGACAACGATGCTTGGGAGCTCGTTGACAACCCAGGTGATGTGACAATTATGAAGTGTAGATGGGTGCTTAATAAAAAGTTTGATGTGGACAATAATGTGCGTTTCCGGGCAAGACTTGTGGCTAAAGGTTTTTTGCAAAAACCTGGCATTGATTATACAGAAACTTTCTCTCCGGTTGTGAGGCATTCCACACTTGCTCTCAGTGTTAAATTAAATATGAGTATTGATCACTTAGATGTAACTACAGCATTCTTAAATGGTTTTTTGAAAGAAAGTATTTACATGTCATTACCTGAAGGTTTTGTGAACAAAAGCGGGGGAAAGGTATTGAAACTTAAAAGAACCATATATGGGTTTAACCCAAGAGAAGATTGTTAAAACAACAATTGTCTCTTGCATGGTATGACAGGGTTAAAGAATTACTTTGTAACTTGGGTTTTAAAAATAGTCAATACGAACCTTGTTTGTTCACAAAAACTAAAGGTGAGATTAAATTATTTGTTGCCCTGTATGTTAATGATTTTTTAAATTTTTCAAATAATTCTGTTGAAACTGATAATTTGAAATGTGTTTTAGGTAAAAATTTTAAATTGAAATATTTGGGACAGTGTCAGACAATATTTAGGTATGAGAATAAATGTTGACAGAAATAAAAATGTAATAACTGTAGATCAGCAACAGTATATTGAGCAGTTAGCTTTTAGATTTAATATGTCAAATTGTAAAACATATAGAACCCCAATTGAATGTAAACTGAATGTTAAGAAAGCTGATGAATGTTTGTCCGATCTTCCATATCAAAAGTTAATAGGATCGTTGATGTATTTAGCTGTTTTAACCAGGCCAGACATTTCATACGCAGTTAGTTATCTGAGCCAATTTAATAGCAGTTACAATTACTGTCATTGGCAATATGCTAAACGCATCTTTAAATATTTGTTGTATACAAAAAAATATTGTTTAAAATTTTGTAAGGATGATAGAAAATTACAGGGCTTTGTAGATAGCGACTGGGCTAATGATGCTTTGGACAAAAAGTCATATACAGGCTTTTGCTTCACATTGTCTGGATCTGCTGTGTCATGGCAAAGTAGGAAACAAAAGACAGTATCTCTTTCCAGTACAGAGGCAGAATATACTGCTCTGTCTGAGGCAGCTCGGGAAGCAGTATACCTTAGGAACCTACTTAATGAAATTTTAGGTTATTTTTATGTAATTGAGGTCTTTTGTGACAATCAAAGTGCAATAAAATTGTCAGTTAGCAATCAAAGTCACAATAGATCAAAGCACATTGATGTTAAATATCATTATGTACGAGAAGATGTCAAAAATAATTTTGTAAAAATTCTTGATTTATGTAGTGAAGAAATGGTAGCTGATTTTTGACTAAACAAAATACCAAAAACGAGATATATAGAATGAAAAAGTTGGATATTTTTTAAATGTAACTTCCTTTGTCTATCTTTGGATACTGTTTAAAAGCTTTTTTTGTTAAGAGCTACACAGTTAACCTGTTGATCGCACAGGAGACTGTTTGTGATCTTAATAACCGTTACATGGGTGTCCCATCTAGCGTTTCGAATTTGAACTAACGATAATTTGACATTGGAGACGTCAACTGTCATCGGAGAAGTGTCACATATTTAGTAATAAGTCTGACATTTACGAAATGGGTCGCTATTCGCTTGAGGAAAGCTGGGAAATATTAAAAAATTATTTCCAAAGTGGTGAATCGCCAACGCAAACTGTGCGAAATTTGAAAAAAATATTTGCCAAAAAAGATTTGCCATCGGAGGCATATGTGCGGCAATTTGTGAATCGTGTGCGCGAAACTGGATCACTGTTGGATAAAACAACACGTAAACGTCCATTTCCAGCAAGGTCAACCGAAAACATCGCTGCGGTGGAACAAAGTGTTCGTGAACGGCCATCCACATCGATTCGTCATCGAGCGCAAGAGTTGCACCTTTCTCGGTCAACTACGCACCGAATTTTGCGCAAAGATCTTGCCCTGAAGCCATATAAAGTTCAGTTGGCCCAACAGCTGAAGCCAATTGATCATCCGAAACGTCTACGGTTCGCAAATTGGGCGGAAGATCGTTTGGCCGAAGATGGTGAGTTTTATCGAAAAATCATCTTTTCCGACGAGGCTCATTTTCACCTCGGCGGTTATGTAAATAAACAAAACTGCCGTATATGGGGCACAGAAAACCCGCACGTCGTTGAGGAGAAACCGATACATCCACAACGAGTGACTGTTTGGTGCGGATTTTGGTCCGGCGGCATCATCGGCCCATTTTTTTTTGAAAATGATGAAGGAGCCGCCGTAACCGTCAACGGCGAGCGCTACCGCGCTATGTTAACTGATTGGTTTTTTTCGGTCAAATGGAAGAGTATGATTTGGACGATATTTGGTTTCAACAGGACGGGGCTACGTGCCATACAGCCCATGCTACGGTCGATGTTTTGCGCCCAATCTTCGAAAATCGCATAATCAGCAAAAATGGTGATGTGAATTGGCCTCCAAGAAGCTGCGATTTAACACCATTGGATTATTACCTTTGGGGAGCGGTCAAAGACGTTTGTTACGCCAACAAGCCAAGCACGATTGATGACTTGAAACATGAAATTGAAGTTGCCATTGCTGCCATAAGGCCGGAAACAATTGAAAATGTACTGAAAAATTGGACTGATCGAATAGGGTACTGCCAAGTAAGCTGTGGTGGACATTTGACCGAGATAATTTTTCACAAATAATGTCATGAATTATGCTTTCAAATAAATGTTTGATCATTGAAATCTATCGAGTCGTTCTTTTTTTATAGCCTTTTTAAATTCGAAATTTTCCGTGAGACACCCTATATTATAACAGTGTTCCTACTGCTATTTTATAACATAGTAGATCGCTGTAAAGGGTGTTTTAACATATGTACAGGATGAGGGTGGTGTTAGTGTGTGTGTGTGTTGCTGGTGGCGACGTCAGCTCAGGGTCAATACGACTGGATCAACAGCACAAGGAATGGATACGAGTACATTAACTGTTTGTTCAACAGGACCTGTGGACCCTGGGGCGTACCGTGCGAGTACAACCAGCTCTTATGATAAAGTTATTTACAAAATACCATAACCGTTACCTATGTTATTACATTTTCGTTTCTTATATTTTATAAAGTCACTGTCTGAGGGTCTGTTATTTAAAATAATATTCATAGATATGTATAATAACTTAAAAACTTATATATTTTTTGATTAAGATTATTTTATTATTGTAATGTGTATTTTTTTTAGAACTGACAACGGACCCGGAACAAGCCCAAGCGATGAATCCAGCTGAAATTTTGCATTGACTAAATAATTTATTTAATTGTTTTTTCTTTCTGGTTTGGGTAATTTTATGATGAAATATGGTATTTTAATTTTAAAAAAAATCTTATTTTACATTACTGTCAACAAAATTTATTAGTCGTAAAGGAAAAATATGTCTCTTGTTTCGGCAATACTATTAGTGTTACAAAAAAGTAAATAAATGTGAGAATTAAAAAATGGTTATTTTTTTTAATAGTAATGATTTATTGGTCTCAAAAAAAGTATATATATTTAGGATTCCAACAAAGTCCTTAAAAAATATAGTTTTCTTATAAAGCCAATACTTTTGAATAACAAATAAAACCTTAACTAGAGTCTAGAACAAACTAGTTATTATCCTAACCGAATACACCTTAAATAAGTTAAATTCAATTTACAACAATATGTACAAGTCTTGTTCACAAAATACTTTCCCGCGTAAAAGTCGAACAAGCCAAGCGTCATCGCTTTAAAACTATTTCGGAAACGTTCTTGAATTTAAAGTTTTGGTTCAAATTATAAGTGTGTTTCCTAAGTATATATATTAAACATAAGAAAAACTCCATATTTTTTGAGCATTTGTAACATAGGAGGATATGTTTACAACAAATTTAGTAAAACACATAATACTTTATATGTAACTAGCTTTTGCCGCGACTGCGTCCGCGTGGAATAGTGACTTCCCACATAGTTCCCGTTCTTGCGGGGTTTTCGGAATGGTCGAGTTCCCGTAGAATTTTCAGAATAAAACTTATGCTTTTTTTTAATTCACAATGAAGTACTCTTAACCAACAACATATTTATTTGTTTATTTGAATAAAGATTAATATTATTATGTTGATACAACTTAAACAAATTATTTCGACCAAATTAGGTACCATAAAAACGGTTTTTGTGAGTTAATCTTAAAAGATAGACATATACCGTTGCGGACTGTTTTTAGATCATTAAAAGAGCTATTATTCTTTAATACATTTTTTTTGTGTATCTTGAACCGTTTTCACGGCGCACGCAACGGAATGCTTCAAAGATGAAATAATTTCTCCCGTTTATTACACATTTACCACTATATCTTTGCTCCTATTGGTCGTAGCGTGATGTTATATAGCCCACAGCCTTCCTCGATAACTGGACTATCCAACACGAAAAGAATTATTCAATTCGAACCAGTAGTTTCGGAGATTAGCGCTTTCAAACAAACAAACAAACTCTTCGATATAAATCTAGATTAAAAAATATATATTATTCTGACAGAAGATTAACATCGTTCAATCAATTTACGCTTACTATTTCGATATATTAGTAATATTCTACATAACATAAGAGATATATAAATTTATTAACTATTATTATTACGTGTCTAATGAATCCCATTCCCACCGTCTCAGCACCAGCATATATAACCAGAAGGCGACTTCGTACTGCATTATCTACACTTACTTCTATTCTACTTTAGTGTTGTCGTTTCTTCATAGATACAATATTTCAATATTCCGTTTTCGCGATGTCCAACCTCCAGAAATGCTCGTCATTGGAGTAGAACATCCGATACTTTGAAACAAGATTTAAAACCATTGCGAAAACGGATGGAAATACAATACTAGTACGTAACAATATGTGTGTCAAAATATATTATTAAAATAAATGTGATCACAAATGAGTTTACTACAGCAGTATAAACACAAGCCTGATGTTTTATTGATATCCCCTTTAAACATTTCACAGGTTTTGTTAATATAAAATATACTTTACCGCAATTAAAATTTGGACTAAGTACCTATACATAATTGAATGAAAAGCATCAGTGTAAGCCGTAAGGTTTACAAATTGATATTGTAAACATATAATTTTTGTAAAAATTTCCAGATATCCAAAATCTTGAGCCTTTATGCTTGACGACCATATCTTTTCACAAATACAATCCGATCCTTAAATGTTTTCATCTATCTATATTAATAAAGAAGAAAGATTTGTTTATTTGTAATGAATAGGCTCCGAAACTACTGAACCGATTTCAAAAATTCTTTCACCTTTGGAAAGCTACATTATTCCCGAGTAATATAGGCTATATTATATTTTTAAAAAAATTAGGAATCCTTACTAAAATTCCGATAATGTAACCCAAGGTGTAACAAAATGATCTGAAAAATTCCTTACGTCGCGTGCTCTGCGAAAACTATTGATGATAGAACAAAATCATTTACTACAACTTTGCAGAAATCATCATTATCTACAAAAAGTGTCGCGACAGCATATGTCTAAATATTATAGTTACGTTGCAATAAGCGGTTTTTTATTCTAAAAAATTAATTTATATGCCGCCGCTTGAAAAGGCTTATATTTGTACCTTGGTATTAATCCTTATCAAAATAAATTACTTTATATTCAAGACGGCTTTAATGCCTTTTTATAACTTTTTGAATTATTCAATTCGGACATTTCATTCGGAAGATATCACGAGTTTAAAAATGCAAGTATGTATTAGAAAAAAGTCGCGTGGTTGACGCTCATCGCGCTCAGCTAGCCAGCATGCGATGTAGGCTCCATGTAAGCGTCACTGGGGTACGGGGGGGGTTTGAGGAGGCAATCCCAACTAATATTATAAATGCGAAAGTAACTCTGTCTGTCTGTTATGCTTTCCCTCTTAAACCTATCAAACGATATTGATGAAATTTGACACAGACAAACTTTAGACCCTGAGAAAAAATATAGGCTACCTTTTTTTTGCGAAAAAGGGGATGAAGAGGTTGAAATAGGGGTTGAAAGTTTGTACGGTATTTTTAATTTTAAAAGATAAAATCATGAAACTTTATATGTATTTAAGCACTTGACAGGATATATTTAAACAATTGTTCTAGCGTTTTTGAAATTTCGACCAGAGAGGGGGTGTAATAAGGGTTGAAAGTTTGTATGGGATTTCTTAATTTTAGAAGATAAAACCATCAAACTTTATATTTAAGCACTTGATAGGATATATTTATACATTTGTTTTAGCGTTTTTCAAAATTTCGACCAGTGAGGGAATGAAATAAAGGTTGAAAGTTTGTATGGGATTGTCATTTTTGGGGATAAAAACATGAAACTTTATATTTAGGAACTTGATGAGAAAAAACAATTTGTTCTAGCGTTTTCAAAATTTAAAATCGTTTGTTATCTTCACCACCGTGGGGGTGAAATGCTACACACGGAATTCTCGAAATTCGAACGGAACAGAGCAGGAACTACGAAGCTAAACTTTTTGTATGCAAAATTTTAACCACTGAATCTAGGAACATCATGTTTAGAACTTTTGGGTGTATCAAGTTAAAAAAAAAAATTGGCTTTTGAAGTTAAAGTTCCTTTTAACGAATAAATATCTAAAATAAATAACGAAGAGTACCTACTCTGCATCGCCGCCGCTGCCGTCGGTCGTCGGTAGCCGCACAGTGGGAAAGCCCCACACAAGGCCGTCTCAAAACCCCTTCACATGAAAGTCGTTGTTATGCAGTAAAACTAATTAATTAATGTTCTTATAAATAAGCTTCCTTTTCTTTATTTCTTTTAATTATTTTTTGCAAACCATAATACTTATATATTAAAAGGCATCAAAGTTGACTCATGTCCAATGGTGTTATTTTAGCCCAGTACATTACTACAATTCAACGACACATAAGTTGAAAGTATTACTAATATTATAAATGCGAAAGTAACTCTGTCTGTCTGTTACGCTTTCACGCCTAAACCACTGAACTGATTTTAATGAAATTTAGTACAGAGATAGAGTTGACCTTGAGAAAGAACATAGGATAGTTTTTATCTCAGACTTTTGAAAGGTTCTCTTGGAAACGCGATATAACCGAACTTCAAGCGGGCGAAGCCGCGGGCGGAAAGCAAGTTAGGAAAATAAAAATAATCAGTCATAAATACAAATTTTAATATTGATCATATTAATTTAACTAATGTGAAGTAAATTCTGTAGCGCTTACCACTTCATAAACGTATACCGCTCTATAATTTTGAAATTAATGTAAGCTAAAGTTGGTAATGAAGACGTGACGAATTTTTTTCATATAATTTAATAAACACAATATAATAATTAAGCTTCAATGAAAATAGTTCAACACTTAAATATTAAGTATTCTTTACGACACAAAACGAAACTACAAGTTATTCCTTGTTTCCAGTTCGGTCAAAAAAATATTCGATTCGAAAGTTTAATAATGGAATGAAACTCAATAACATTATGGATCTTTATTGTAACACACATATTACCTACTATAGTTGTTATAAACAAATCAATTACTGAATTTTAAAAATAATATTTAAGTTACCTTACCGTAGTAAATAAATATTATAAACTAGAAGACCTGGCGAACTTCGTATCGCCCTATAATTAAGAAATATCTATTACGTTTTTTTATTTATATTTTTGGAGTTTACCTGTAAGCCATAAATCTCCGTGTTTTGAAGTGCGACAGAATGATTAGTTGTCAAATCTAATGTCAAAAAAAAAACGTTTGTATGGGAAATAGAAAAGGGCTGTTTTTATGGTTTTCCCAGTAATGAATAAAATTTTTTCAGCTTTTATACCTTCCCTGAACCTCCACGAACATTTCAAGACTAAGATAAGATAAATCCGTTCAGCTGTTCTCGAGTTTTAGCGGGACTAAGGAACAGCAATCCATTTTTATATATATAGAAGAAGAAGATAAAAAGTTAAAACATCGCACTTTGTTACAACTATTTAAAAGACATTTCAAGTTATATTTGACAAATAAAAAGAATAATAGTTTTGAAGGACTGTTAATAAAACATAAACACACATTCAATAAATTATAATCAGTAGTATGCCTCTTAATTAATAATACGTGGTGTGTGGCCACTAAACGTGCGAGTAGTCAGCGCGTCACGTCACGTGATGAGCACGCTCGCCGACACGTCCGGGGACGAGTGACGAGCGGCGGAACACGCGCGACCACCACTCACTGTTCGCACATCTACCTGCAGGTGATATATAAATATATACATATAAACGTTGGAAACAGATTGTCAGAACAAAGTTTAAGCTGAAATATTTTCTAATTAACGACTTTTTCACAATTAGTACCAAATAATTCCGTGGATTTGCACTATCCCCGACGATATGTAATCCATTCAATACATTTAAGTACTTACTTAAAACGTTCTGACAGCATACGTTTTATGATTAATAGATTCAATTTAATAAGTTGTATATAATTTGTCAGTGATTATTTTTTTTGTGAAAACTTTTTTTTTTATTAGACAAATACTAATTAACTCGCCTTAATTTTAACACAAATATCAATTAAATGTTCATCTCAATGTTTCATGTATGGGTTACGAAGTTTAAGTAATAATTGATTCGTATAATAATGTGTAAATGTAATCAATCGCGATGACAACGGATATCCGGTGATGACGCAGCACTGCTCGTCTGGCCCCACGTACGAGATGTATTTACCACGGTTGTCCAATGGCAGAATCTGAAATTAAACAATAATATGTATTACAATAGACAGAAAATTGACATTATTATAATATACATGTATATATTATGAGGCTTATATTGAACGCTTACAATATATGTACTTTCAAATCTTGCTCCAACAGTAAAGTGACGATGGTTTCATTGCAATGAGCATAAATATAAAACAATTTCTTTTAAGCAGCTAGTTGTCGACGAATATATGTATACCTTTGAATTTATTAAGTATCGATATTATGTTAATAGACAAAGAATCAAGAAGGCTTTCGATAATTTCATAAAGTAACTACATGACTAGTTATATAACTATAATATTAATGATGTCGATATTTCAAATCCTCGCATTTTTTATACAGAATGGATAGTGCTCGACTGAAATGATTGGGCCTCATATGTCCACCTAGATATTCTAGTGACTCCTTGTACGTATATCAAAGTCATGTTAATAAGTCTGTGTGTACACGCAGCTGGTCGACCAGTCCCTCAACTCAGAGAGAGTGGTCCCTCGGACACACGAGCCCGACAGCAGTAGCGGACTCTGAGACCAATCCGTGCACTCTGACGATTAGAAAATTACATACCTAATGTAATAATAATAATAATACAAAATAAAAGTTGATGCACAATAAGGCGGTCTTATCGCTAGGTCTAACCATCCATTCTCTAATGAACTTACGTAACTACAGTAGGGAGATAATCGAGTACATAAATCGATTTTGCATCGAATATTAAATTAGGAAAACGAACTTGCATCAAATTTTGTCCTCAAAAATTGTTCAGAAGTAAGTGTACAGTTTACTAAGTGGTGCTCTAAATGCTTCAAAAGTCTATCTTTAATTTTTATATATTAAAAAAATATTATCTCAAATATTTAAAAACAATAATTATGTTCAAAAAAAATATATATAACAAATACATGATATATGTCAACATAAAATGAACATTCACCCAATATTTACAACATACAGGTCCGGACAGTGGTTCAGCAACACGAAGGACTCCCTGCCTCACCGACCATCACCTCGCCACATAACTAATACGCTGCAATGGAAAACTACACATACATACAATAGAATTATTATTAGTTCTCTGCTAATAACTTTAAAGACATTTACATAAACATGTTATAGTCATTTCATACAAACATTGTGAGCAACTTGTGCATTATTTATATTTACGGCATAAGTAACATTAATTGAAGATCATTTCTTAGCACTTAGCAAATCTATCCTGCTATCATTTGTAAAAAACGGGATACCTGTCATGGCATTATATTATATTAAATCTTTCACGAAAATTACTAAGTTATGAATTAACAAAAATATGGTTTTTATAAGCCTCTTCAGATAAAAGCTGCTAAAAGATTCGTGATAAAATTATAGATACGGTCATGTAAACAAAAACTTTAAGTAGGCACAATAATTATTGTAATAAGAATAACTTCCAAAACAACTATTAGGTATGTCATAATTACTTATTTATGCTTGTCTGGACTGAAATAAAACTGATATTTTCAGATTTACGACGCGTTTTTTAATATTTTGCCTATATACTCCCGACCTTTCTTTTACTTTGCAGCAACCGAAAATATTAGTTCTAATTCAATGAATACTGTCACTCTTGAACTCATGCTTGTCTGGACCATTCTTGAGACTTTATTGATAAAAACAAAAGAAAATTAATACTTATAATATATAATAGAGTATTAATACTTGCCAACATCAGCAACCATGATGTCAACATATCGAGGCAGGGCTCGAGCTGCCTTGGACCCATCAGTAGTGTGGTAGCCTAAACACATTAACATTCTATTTGAATTTACATACCTTTATATCCATAACATCAGAATTTTTCTTTGTAAATAACAACTAAATGACATTACAATTAATATTATAATTGCGAAAGTTTGTGAGTGTGTGTGTATGTTTGTTACTTCTTCACGATCAAACGGCTCATCCGATTATGATAAAATTTTGTATACAGGAAGCTGACGTCCAGGAATAACATATAGGCTACTTTAAATCCGCTGGTAACACCGCGGAGCGCAGCTTGTATTATATATTATTTGAGTTTTCAAATCTAATTTGATCATTGTATAAAAACCTGTACGCTCCTTTCATCGGCTCCAGCTAGCACCATAATGGCGGCTGCTTCCTTCATGGTGTTAAGGGCTTTGGGGACAGCGGATATCCTAACCAGGATCTCACTGCATACAGCCTTGGATAAAGCACTGTCACTAGTAGACACTATCACTACACCGGCGTCATCTGTCAGATATTGTCGAAGTACTTCCAGAACTTGGGAAAGAACTTCTGGTATGTCTTCGCTCATAATATCTACGCCTTCCATACGCTGGAACATAAATTGGTTAGTAAACACATGCACCTATAATGTAATGGAAAAAGGTTTTTTATTATCTCGAATGGATAGCGCTTGACTGTCATTCCACGAGTTGGAAGGTGGAAATTAAATCGTTGATGGTAATGCACTATACTGTTTAAATCTTCTATATATATAAAAATGGATTGCTGTTCCTTAGTCTCGTTTTGGCTAATTTTGGCTATTTGGCTAATTTTAGTCTTGAAATACTCCTGGAAGTCCAGGGAAGGTTTAAAAGGTGAGAAAAATTGGAATAATTGCCGGGATAACCCTAAAAACAGCCCTTTTCTATTTCCCATACAAACGTTTTTTTTGACATTAGATTTGACAACTAACTAATATGTCAATCATTCTGTTTGATTGAAACAAGAAAAACCTGATTACTTATGGCCTCTAAGACGGAATAGAGTTCGCCTGGTCAGCTATACCTACATAGGTATATTACTCTTGACTAAACTAACGCGGACGAAGTCGCGGGCAAAAACTAGTGTGATATAAAATTATAATACACTTTTTAGCTAGTTTAAATTTCAGTTAAATAAACAGTCGTTATAAGTATAAGTTAAAAGATAAATAAATTAATATTGGTATATAAAATTGTGAAACAAGGCAGAAATTGCAATTTCAGCCAATCAAAATTATTAAACAATACAATACGTTGTGTTCATATTGTAAATAATGAGTTATGCTTACTGAATTTGTCTTGAACAGGTGAGCAGCGTATCTGAGCCGTAATGTGCTGCCTTGTCCCCGGCTCGTGCCACTCAGCGCTGCCACTGGCCAGCCTTCACTAACTTCTCCAGCGCTTCACTTTCTGAATCTGATTCTTTTGTTTCTTGTTGCATCTCTTCCCCCTCCTCTTCATAGTCAGCTCATGTACCTGGAATATTTAGAATAATATGTCACATCAACTAGCCTTCGTACAAACAATTTGATCCGAACTATACCAACTATCTTTGTATATACATCGTGTTAGTTACACTATTTATACGTCAAGAGCGGCTGTACGGTTTGGCTGAAAATTTGTGGAGAGATAACTTAGAACAAGGGAAAGGACGTAGGATAGTTTTCATCTGATCGAAAAAGAAATAACTTGATAAAATACAAGATGCTCTTATTTACTGTCTTTAAGGTTGAATAGTTTTAGTCCGGTCAGCTATACATTTCTAATTCTGACACTAACGCAAACGAAGTCGCCAACAGGAACTAGTATTTCAATAAACATATAGAGTGTTCTATATTTTACAATATATTACTTATACAAACTATCAATGAATCACCTTCAGCATTATCTTCATCCATTCCATCGACAAGTGCCGCCCGAAGCTGTTCACCCACATCGCTCTTACCGATGGAAGCAAAACTGTAACAAATACGTATACATAAGGTTTACAAATTAAATATTTAAAAGGATTTTAAAACTATTTATTCAAAAGAAAATTATTGTATGTTAATAAAAAAAGTGTCTATTTGCAAGTTACCAATACTTAAAAACCAGTATATTTAGGTTTTATCTATCTATCTGTTTATCTGTCAGTTTATGCTGAAAATTCCAAGAGGGTATACCTATTTTAATAATATTGAATTACCAGGCAACTTTGATACAAGGAACAATTAAGATTTTTATGACTTTCATAAACCGTACAATAACACTACAAGTGCATTTGTGTGTCATAGTATTCAGTGAGCCAGCAGGATTTCATTGTGAATCATGAATAAAACAACCGGTCATGTTAGATAACATAGTGTCAGTGTTCATCTCACCTGTTGCTGCCCGTCAGCTGGTCCCTGGCCAGTCGCGCCGCCCAGCAGCACCTGTACTGCCTCCCACCACTCACCCCTAAAAACAAACATTCCACTTGATATCCTGTCCATACTGATTCATATAAAGATACTAGCTGCGCCCCGCGGTGTTACCCGCGGATTTCCGGGATTGGAAGATGTAAAGTAGCCTATGTATTATTCCTGGATGTCAGCTTCCTGTATACAAAATTTTATCAAAATCGGTTCAGCCGTTTGAGCGTGAAGAAGTAACAAACATACACTCAAAAACTTTCGCAATTATAATATTAGTAGGATGTATCTAAGATTATCGCGTGTATTCAGTTAACATCTCGCCTGCCCATAATCACGGTTGCTGTAATGTAACCGAAACGTAACGAAAATATTATATAATGCGTAAATATTAGCGTCCGTAAATATTAGCTTCATTTAAATGAATACTCGCGAGAATCTTAGATCTCATTATAATATATCTAATAATTTATTTTTTAATTATTTTTTAATTTTGCTCATATCCGGAACATTTGTCAATAATAATACTTAACTAATAAGATTCTTAGCCAGCATTCTATGAATTTGATATATATTATATACATGAAATAAAATAAAATTCATACCATAACACATAATTTAACATATTCCCGTCATTTTTGTGTATATTTTTATGGAATAAGAAATAATAATTTCAGATATGAAATAAATATACCTAGTAGCTTTTGTACACGTCTTCGTCCACATATACTTACGAATTGTTTTAAAGTGAAACAAATGTGTACTTAATGTTAATGCAACCAACCACTAGCGACATCTATCGTGTGTGTCTGGGACTTCATATAAAAAATAACAGTAGGCGTGTTTCCGCGTAAAACACATGACTCAGGCGAATAGTCACTGCTCATTTTGACAAATTTTCCGTTTCCAACGGTTCCATAAAAATTTGTGCTCTAAACTTGTCGCCATTATTGGACACTGAATCTAATTAATACTGCCATCTGTTAGAATGTTGTGTAACCTACAAACGGTTATCAATTGTTTAAATGATAGTGACAAAATAATAAACAAACTAGAAAAAAAAATATAAATAAAATAACATTTCTATTACAAAATTAAGATTCAAAGAAACCTATTTTTCAAGGAGGACGAAAAGCGCACGAAGGTTAAAAATTGTATTAATGATGGTTAAGTAGTTTAGGAGTTCATGGCACACAAACAATATACAGGGTGACTGGTGAATTACTATCGATACTTGAGGACGTGATATTTGACGATCATATATGACAAAATAAAAATTAATATAACATAAATATTAATAAACTTCTAAGTAAAGTTAACCAAAAGTTATGTAATTAATTACGCATCGTGTGAACACCCTACAGATTAGGTATACACACACACACACGTGCGTTGGCGTGGTGTTGTATCAGCACGCCGCCGCACGCGTCCACACTTGGAACACTTGGAACGTGTCAACACTTTATTTATTTATACGGAAATTTGGTAAAAAATTAAGTACCTATTTTTTTTACATAATTCGAATGAGAATCATGTACCGAGTATGCTCCTTAAATATTGATAGTAATTCACCAGTCACCCTGTATATATATATGACGATTATCAATACCGGTGAGCGTGTGAGGCGGCTCGTTGTAACAGCGGCGGTACATGAGGCGGGACAGACTCAGAGCTCTCCGGGAGATACTCGCGGGACACTCGAGACGCCTCCTCGTACAACTCTGAACATGAAAAAAATATTATTTAATCACACTAAACTACATTCAAAAATATTAAAACCAAAATGTGATGATAATACACAGCTTTCTTGAGTATTGTTTAAATTTAACAAACGATATCTGCTGTCAGTTATCCATCTTATAAATTTATTGATCTCTAGTCGAAAAAAGTGTCATGTATGTTAATACTTAATAGACGAAGGTAACAAGCTATCACCATTTTATAAAAACTATCGTTCTTAACAAAGCATTTTGATATTCTTCAAAAGGAATTCTTCAGAGATACAAGAAAGTAATTTCCAAACGAACCCAAGTCTTTGTAATGCTGCACCACTTCTCTTATCATGAGAGCTTCAAACTGTGCCAGGTCCCCGCGCTCGACCAACACCTCTTCTGTCTATACACGTTACATAAAACTACACTTACTACACTACTTAAATCATTAGTATAGCCAATGTAAGCAGAACTCCAAAAAAATTAACGACAAAAACTCTCCTATTATCAACTAATTAGCAAATCTTATCGTTTAAGAGTTTTATAAAGTAAATCAGAATAAAGTATATCAACATTGAAACTAAAATTACTTCACTTATCAAACAAAATATCTCACCATATGCGTGGCATGCTGTTCGGCCAAGGCCAAGCTCTTTGGTGATTCCTTTTAGACAGCCACATCCGAATCGCATCCTCAGCCGCCGAAGCTCTAAGGAAAGTCGCCTCAGCCTCCTCCGGGTTCTCTTCAGCCAGTACCGCTGCTTCATGCCTCGCTACTTCTCACTTCGTGATCCCACCACCCATCTCACTCAACTCGATTGCAATATCCCATCTAAATACATATTTGAATCTGACTGTTATTGTGACATAATAACTAAGGCCAATATGACATTGAAAAGTACAAATTTGCAATATTTCTAAAGAGATCCTGTATCCGGAGGTAATGCATTAGCATTGATAATCGATTTCTTAACTGAATTCGCTGTAATTGACGAGTTCCGTAAAGTTTGTTTGTTTTCCATAGAATAGAGGCAGTTAGTCGGTGGTAGGTTAATGTTTGTGAACCCCTACCTGTGCGCCTGGAGGCCCCGCCTCGCCCCGCTTGCTGCCAGACCCCGGGCGGTCAATGACCCCGCCCACTGAACAGCAACTTGCTGCTGTACTGTAACCGGAGCGTGGGCCCGAGCCACCACCCACTGACCACTCGTGTCATACATCTGGATGGCACTTTTCCACTCACCTGGACGATATATATACATACATATAAAATTATTTCATAAATATAATAATGGAAACAATATACCATACAACATCATGTCTACAATATATTTATTTTATATTTATTCACATGCATAATTTAACGGACCTAGAGGGTAATGGCTTTTTTTAAAATGCGCTCGCTAATTTTAAAGTGCGTTGTGCTAATAGAGCTCACGGTTCCTTCGGAAACCAAAATTTCGAAAGACCATGTGATCAAGGTCAACAAGTGTTACAAGCTCACTAACGAACTCACTAAGAATAGGTTCGTTGTTAATTTATACGCTATAGAAGTGGGAGGACAGGTATGACAACCAAATCTCTCTACAACCTACTAAAAGACTTGAGCCTGTCCAGAACTAATATCAGGTCATCGGAACGTGCGTCGTAGGCAGCCCTTGTAGGTTCGTTTCAATTTTGGTTAGGTTTTGAGAGGAGCTTAGAGCATTTAACGCGCGTTAGATAGGGGTCTCTTGAAGCTCCTCTCCCTGCAACGCGATAGACCTAATGGCCACACAGCGAATCTATGGAACACTAAGAAGTTTGTTTTCATATCAATAGACGCATCGTTTTCCCTTGTGGTCTCACCGGCTTGTATGGAGTAGGTCTCAGCTCCCCCGCGGCTCGGAGGTCGCTGGCCGCCACCAACCGCAGCATCGACTCATACTGACACACTTCCTGAACGATATTTAACAGCGATTTAGGAAAACCATATATTTGTTATATGCATATAAATAAACAATGTATATTACAATATTTTAGAATATTACCTTATACATAGACATAGCTTCACCTGTATCTCCTAGTCCTATATCAATTTGTTCAGCCTTTCTAAAGTGCCCTTCCTGTCGTAATTGTTGAGCGAGTGGTCAGTAAATATCTCTCGTGTCTTCTTCTGCCAGATGTGTAGCGGCAACACGTAGACCTTCCGACACTTTGCCCGCGGCGTTGTACGCTCCTACACATTTCTCCGCCATACCACAGGATATGAGAACTCGTTCCGCTGTATCCCATTCCTGTAAATGTTTGCAAAAAAGATATTAATTGACATATGAAACCTACTAGAATAAAATAAAAATCGACCCAAACTTTGAATTCTAAAAAATTAATAAATTGATCGTGACGTTAAATCCGTGTGTAAAAGAAGAAATGAATAATTGAAAACATATTTGTTTACATTTATTTTTGTAACTATACACAATAACTAATACGGAATGAACAAAATCGAATTACGTTAATAACAATTATAAAAAAATAATAACAACATATTACTTTTGTTCATTATTTAATATGAGAAGATATAAAATGATCCCCCAACTGTTCACATTGCTCCCGAATAGATTCTTTATCTTCTATAACATAAAGATGTAGCAAATATCTTATCTTATATCTTTAAATGAGCAATTCTTGTATATATATTTATATATTATGGGAATCTCGGTATCGGCTCAAACGATGGCGATAAATCGATCTAGCTAGGAATCATTATCATCATTAATCATTTAGAAAATGTTATCTTCTCTTCTATATATATAAAAATGGATTGCTGTTCCTTAGTCTCGCTAAAACTCGAGAACAGCTGAACGGATTTATCTTATCTTAGTCTTGAAATGTTCGTTTAGGTTCAGGGAAGGTATAAAAGCTGAAAAAAATTGATCCACTACTGGGAAAACCATAAAAACAGCACTTTTCTATTTTCCATACAAACGTTTTTTTTGACATTAGATTTGACAACTAACTAATATGTCAATCATTCTGTCGCACTTCGGAACACGGAGATTTATGTCTTTAATAGGTAAACTCCAAAAATATAAATAAAAAAACGTAATAGATATTTCTTGATTATAGGGCTATACGAAGTTCGCCAGGTCTTCTAGTTTTACATAAAAAAAGAATAACAAAAATTAGTCGTTTAAAATATGACTCTCCCTGACATCTAGTGGCGAATACTAATACTACTTTTTGCTACTTGCTTTTACTAATTGCTTTACACACAACAGCAGATGGCGTTGTTGAGTACCAGGAAGTCAACGAATGTTTGTTTAAAGGTTAGATTAAGAGATTAATTGTTGATTTATACTATTTTCTGTCTTCTTAACGTGTTGAATTAAAAATGCCTAAACGAAATTAAAAAAAAACACAATTAATACTAATAATTCCTTAATACCCAGCAAATCTCGGTAACCAGTTAGGCCTCGGCCTCGAATTTTGCGGGCAGCGGAGCGGCGGCGGCGGCGGCACGGAAACGCATACTGTTCTCCAAACTAGCAGGCAGCGGGCACCGCTGTATTCGAGGGTCGGTCCATTTGATTATACGCGTAAGATCCTGCCGCTCCCGCTGCCGCTCCGCTGCCCGCAAAATTCGAGGCCGAGGCCTTATTATTAATAATAGCTGTACAATTTGAAGAGCTTTTTTTATAATGATGTGCCTTCAGAGCCGCAGTGAGAGCATCAACGGATCGAGCAGCCTCTATGAGATGAGGTACAGCGGCGCCCGCCTGTCGCGATGATACAAGCCACGCGCCCCACTCTCCTTCCAACCTGGTCACTTCACCGGGACAGGCCTGAAGAACAACAAATGATATAATAAAAATTAAAAACGAAAGTTTCAAATAGATAGTACTAACTTCTCTTGCTAGTTGAACGGCTCTTGCGTAGTTGTTGCCTCTAGAATAGTAATCAACAGCAGTTCTGATATCACCTTTACGCTCGGATATTTCACCAGCCATTTCCCACCATTCCTCTTACAAAGAAACAAATTGTAAAGTTCATAATCTATGTCTCTAATAAGTGAATCTTAACTTTTTAAAATGTATAGTAATATGCAGGAGTTACAGTATAAGAATAAATATTTATGTTTGAGACAGTTATATTCAAAAAATATACTTCTGCTATTCTTTTTTAGTTAAATGCATAACCCTCGTCTTTAACTTGCATCATTCACACTTACATTATCTCTTCAATAGTATAATCAATAATACTAAATCAAAAACAAATTCTAATTGGTCATTTACGTATGTATTAAGACCTACAACGAATTGAGCAGGATCTTTTCATTACTACAACAAGACTATCCTTAGTGAGACCAACAAGCGATATTTTAATAAATAGGTCCATACTTTGGTAGCATTTTTATTTAGCAATCTGATAATGGACCCATTTCCTTCCCAATTTTTTTGTGTATCTGATAATGTATCCTTCACCTGTCCTAGTTGATCGTGCACAGCCTGCAGGAGCTCATCATCTTTCATGAGTGTGGGGTGATGTAACAGACGCGACACGCCTCGCACGTCACCACTTGACCCTAAACCCCCCCCCCCCCCCTCGCCGAGACGACCTGTACCAACAAAATAATAATTTACTAGGGCAAATAGATTATAAGTGTCATTCTAACGAAGATTATATATAAGATTTTATTAATATTTTTTTGCAGCGCGTAAATATTATATCAATCTTAAATTATATTCTAACAGTTATAATTTTTGCACCTGTTGACGTGAGATAGTCCATGTATTGCTGCCTGAGTGATGTCACCGCTTGTCTATAGACTTGTTCAGCGAGGGCGATGGCATCTGCCCATCTATAGAACTGCTTATACATATTAATGGCCAATTCTGGCTGAGCGGCTCCACGTAGCATTCTTCGGCGGTGGTTAAGTCCCCCACAAATATTGCTAGACGTGCACGAACCTCGGGACTCTTTAAACCTATGCATTATATTATAATCACGATTAATAAAATAAATACTATTAATACAATAAGTGCGTACTTAAAGAAACATATATGAGGTGTTCCCGAAACGTTTAAATGCAAAAAATACCTTCATCAATATTCCCGTCTCCTTTGGTTGAAGCCAACTCGAAAGTTTTCTCTAGATAAAATGTTCTAGCTTCATCACCCACTGCTTTATAGCATTTCGTCGCCAACTGAAAAAAATATATCTGTTATGAGATACTAAAACGTTTAAATGTTATAATATATATATATTAGTCTTTCTCTAATTTGAGCAGTGAGGAATATACCACCACAACTGAATGGCTAACACTTAACCAAACATAACTGTTTTTCGGTATCAGGGTTATCCAATCTAATTGAACCTAACGTTAATGTAATTAAAACAATAATAAATTTAAGTAGTTATTCTAAAACCATTGGACAATCTTTATTTCTACCATATATACATGGTCGCTCATAGGTAATGTCGATTCATATGTAAAAATTTCAATGCATCCATTTAAATTTGTTGGAACTTCTTAAATTTATCTCTAGCTCTACAAACAGTACAGTAATTTTACTTTCTTTGAATAATTTTCTGTTTGTTTGTTGATGAACGACTACGTTTTGATAAAATAGTGGACAGGTGATGCAAATGTATGAGGTTTTGTTGAAGGAAAATTAAAATTACCGAAACCGGTTTTTTTTTTTTCAAGACAATTCTAAACCATAAATGACGAAAGTAACGCAGAATACGATCAAAGAACTTAGTGATACTAAATTCCTGCAACATCCGAAATTCAGTTCAGACTTTACACTTGAGATCTATGGCGAGAGTCTTTTGTACAAAATAATTTGAATCCAACAAATGTTATTAAAGCAGTGCGACATTTTTTTTGCATTTAAGGTCAAAAAAACTGTTTAACCTAAGAGCTTACTGCTCTTTGGGATAAAAACCATTAAATACGAGGAGCTATACATCTCATAGTTAGTCTATTTTATTACATTATATATTAAAAAGTGAACACTGAAAATCGACATTATTTATGAGCCATCCACTGTACTTATATCCTCTGTACTTGAATACAAATTCACATAAAGCAAATATCGTGAAAAACTTACTAAAAATTAGTAGAAGGTTTTCAATGCGTTTGGTAACGAAGCCTTAACAAACTTCTGTTTATATTTAATCTAACTGTAATGCCATACATATTAACCTCAACATCGTATCCTGCTAGCGCCTGTTCAGCCAGTTGACACCACAACGACCCGACGTCCGCAGACCTCGACACAGCGTCCAAGTATTGAGCACAATCCTTCAAGTCCCCGCTACGTAACGCCGAATCTATTCAAAATAAATAGTAATTTCCATTTAATATTCCATATAAATTAACAATATAGCGATTGATGAAAATAAATTCAAATAGCGCTTGGAACATTAAATCAATCCTGTTATAATAAAATCGTTCATTTATTGTCTTATACCAAAAAAAATGGCTTAAAAGTACTCTGTATTATTCTATAAGTTAATCTGTCCAAAAAGTTACTTCAGCAACATACTGAATCTTGTTGTGTGGATAGTGTGCACCGGATTAACATTACCCTACCATAACCTTTAAATTTAAACGTCGTCTATATAAAAATTATATAGTAATCACTTCAAACAATAAAAAATAAATGAAAAGAAGGTTTTCGGATATTTTTAAATAAACGACATACTGCCTACGTTTCGGTTACTTTACAGCGACCATGATCACGGGCAGACTAGATGTGTTTCATTTAAATGAATACTCGAGGAAGTCTTAGATCTCATTAATCCTACTAATATTATAATTGCGAAAGTTTGTGAGTGTGTGTGTATGTTTGTTACTTTTTCACGCTCAAACGGTTGAACCGATTTTGATAAAATTTTGTATACAGGAAGCTGACGTCCAGGAATAACACATAGGCTACTTTACATCCCGGAAATCCCAAAAATCCCGGAAGTCCGCGGGTAAAACCGCGGAGCGCAGCTAGTATGAAATAATGTCAATACTGTAAAGGGTTCATACTGAAAGCCAGTCGATGTTCATCCAATACAATGGCCTGGATCTGACCTCCTTCCAGTAGGACTCGTCGCTCTGATACTGATACAGCCGAGACTGATACACACTCAGACATGACAACACACTGAGGCTCCCACACACTGCACCTATAACACATACAAACACATATATATATATATATATATATATATATATATATATATATATATATATATATATATATATATATATATATAGGAACAACCTTATGATCCATGTATATCTTACTGTATGTAACATAAAGACATAATGAGTAAAAACTAGGATTAATTTACAGGAATATTTTGATATGTTCTCTCCCAAAACAAGAAATCAATATGGATCATTTAACCCATTGCCAACGATACACTATTTTTAAGTTAGAAGATTTACTATATATATTCAAATAAATATTGTACACATAATAAGTTACTTTTATCCAGTACAATTAAAAAATATATTATTAAATCTTACCAAATCAGCAAACGGGTTGAGGTTTGGGCTACAACAGCGACACTGTTTTCTATCCATTGCACGAAACTAACTCCGCTCGCGATAATTTCCTAAAAAAATGAAATACCAGACAATGAAATATCATATTTATTTGACTCAATTTATCCAGCTATGTCGTTTACGCTATATATATGAATGTGCTACCTTTTCACCGGTATCAATACGGAGAAGTGCAAGTCGTCGTCTAGTATGACGGAACAGAAGCAGATGTCCGCTCTCAGTCAGCTCCAACCAATCCACTCGATCTTCGTGCCACCATGGCCCTAACTGAACTCCTAGAACAGTCACATCATTGATATTAATAAATATAATGCAACGACATCAATCTTTTTTTTCATAACAAAGGAACTCTAACATCTATCCTACGTATGTTCCGTACCTGTAACAAGATCAATAACAGCAATCGTCTGTCTGTCAGCAGATAGGCGAAGTGTTTTCGTTCTTCCTCCGTCTTCCTGCCCTCATTGATACGGACACTGAGCACGTGAGGATTCACACGCTCAGTACGAACCTCCATAAGATACGAATCATTTTAGTATAAATTAAATTACTCGACATTGTGTACATCTTGATCTATACTCACGGTTTGTAGTACTCTATGGAGGCCGTACTCCACCACACTAAGTTCGCCAGCACGCTGCAACAGACAGGCTCCACCCACAGCTGCATATATATGCTCCCCTCCACCGGAGCATGGTATCTGGAGTATTCATGACTATAAACTTTTAACTAACCTTAACTTTTTGTTAAAATATCAGCTGGCATTTTAGCAGTTTATAAATAATCAATTTTAACAAACTTATCTGCTACTGCCTGTCTCACAGAATGGTATCTAACATCTATATGTATAGATCTCCTGTGGTATACTGGATTCAAAACAAGTTTTTATACACTTTGATAATCATTATACAAAATCATTGTTTCTGAATTAACTCCAATTTCAAAAATAAATAGCCTCCTTACTGGCTTCTCACATGGAAATATACTGTGCTTCTGTTGAAAACAAAGCTATATTTCTGTTTTCTACATTCAAAAGAAATTACTAAACCAGACAACTTAAAACAAAATCTAGAAAAAGATTTTTTATCATTTGAACCTGAACCCCAACTTGCAACAACATATCCTTGTCTATAACAATTATCCTTTCGTAAAACAAGGCCAAAGATTTTAGTAACTTTTGAGTACTTTAAAATTCGTTTTAAATGTTTCCAATGAGTTTCATCATATGAGTTCTAAAACTGACTCAAATAACATACACTGTAAGCTAAGTCTGGTCTGGTCAAGACTGATAAATACATAAAATTACCTACCACTTGTCTATATGGAATTTTCTAATCACAAAAACTGTTCTTAGATTTTTCTAGCCTTACATTAACCTCAATAGGAGTTTCCAGTTTTACAATGTAACATATTAAATCATTTCAGAAAGCTTTCTACCTATTGTTCTTGATCAACAGTTATAACATTTTCATACATATTTACTCTTAAGCCTAAACAATGCTTTATTTGATCTAGATCTTTTATTTAAAATTTACTGCTTAAATCTTGTATTAACTGATTAGTTGTCATTTTACAATTAGAGAATACAAAAAAGTCATCAACAAACAAATCTATTATCACTTTAACATTTCTTTCAAACTTTATAAATAAACAAGGTTCATACTTAGATTTTAAATGACTATAGAATATAGCAAATAAAACTTACCAAATGCGTGTACTATTTATAAAACAAATTCTGTACCTGTTAGACTCATGCCTTAATTTGAATTGCTTGTTTGTTTTAGGTAGCGTTAAATTTCTAATGCATTGATACGTGGTAGGGTGGCCTGAAAAAGAATTTGTCCTTCTCGATCGTAATCCAAACTTATATTCTTACATCGAGTTTTGTTCCAAAAACAAACGGTCCTTGTCTTGTCGACGCGACTTGTTGCGAGACTAATGTTATTTATCAGCATCTGCATACTCAATCAACCAGTCACCTATAACACACGCAAGTAATAGTTAAAATAGATTTTAAAACATAATTGGTGTTTTATTTCATTTATAACTCTTTATGTAATCAAAAACGTATTACATAAATGTAACTGTGAACAGTGAACGTGAATAGTATCCCATTTCTGATTTTAGTATTCTAAAAAAAATACTCACAAAAATATAGTTTTCTTATAAAGCCAGTACTTTTAAATAACAAATAAAACCTTAACTAGAACAAACTAATAATATTCCTAACTCAATACACCTTAAATAAGTTAAATTCAATTTACAAAAATAAAAGTCGTGTTCACAAAGTACTTTCCCGCGTAAAATTAACAAACAAATCGTCATCAGTGATCAGTGTTACCAGAATATTTTTTTCTCGAATCGCCCCGCCGCACTGGAGCGCGCGTGTAACCCCGAGATAACCCCATCATGGCACACAGGTAGTTAAGGCGGGAAAGTTGAAATAAATTCATGAGCTTATTATTGGTTTTATATTAATTAAATTCGTTCTATTATTTTACAATAATAAATAAAATTTTAAATACAAATAAAATTCAATTATTGATGTACAAATGGTCTAGATTTTTTTAATAATTTACCTGTTTCAGTTAACTTTTTCTGTTTTTTACTAGTTAAATTTGTTGCCTTGTGTTGATGAGTTTTTTTGCTGCAATGAACTTTTAAATCATGCTTATGAGCACGTAAATTCACCCGGCACCATTTACAATATGCCTCTCTTTGACCTGTTAATATCAAATCAAATCGGCTACCTGATTTCAGCGGATAAAATAATATCGCCACTCGGTAAGGGAGATGGCCCCATTGGCGCTATATAGCCTCACCTGGCAACACTGAGCGTCAGCGTTTCAATATCATTTTGGATGCGTTGGGAATTTAAAAGTTCGGTTCAATTTAAAAGTGTGTTTCCTAAGTATATTATATAAGTTTTCCATCAACAATATAAAAGCAAAACATTAGCGTTTAGACAAAACAGCCGATGTCGTCTATACAACACTCATTTGATCTGTCAAATAAATATCAATAATTTTGTCGATTGTCTTTCAATGACCTTACTTTAAATTATTTACTGTTTCGGTTCTATTGGTAGTTATGATAAATTTTTGGATTAGTAATTTTTTTGTTGAAGAAAAACTAGAAAATCTTAATTTGTTCATGTTACACTACTATCATATTCAGTTTGTGTTTTTCTGTGGCTCCTGAGTTGTATCACCACGTCGTCAGTCGTGGTCAAAATGAATGAAATCCATTGCCTAGGTCTCAGGTCCACTCATTTATGAATTTCGTCAATTGAAGTTTGCTCTTGATACACAGAACCAGTCTTCTGGACCCAGGAACATATGATGTTAGAACTTGTCCTGTAATGTTACAGTATATTTTAATACTAGCTTTTGCCGCGACTTCGTCGGCGTGGAATAGTGACTTCCGGCAGATTTTTGGTTCTTCCCACATAGTTCCCGTTCTTGCGGGGTTTTCGGAATGGTCGAGTTCCCGTAGAATTTTCAGGATAAAACCTATGTTTTTTTTTTATTCACAATGAAGTACTCTTAACCAACAACATATTTATTTGTTTATTTGAATAAAGATTAATATTATTATGTTGATACAACTATAACAAATTATTTCGACTAAATTAGGTACCATAAAAACGGTTTTTGTGAGTTAATCTTAAAAGATAGACATACATTGTCCCGGACTGTTTTTTAGATCAGTAAAAGAGCTATTATTCTTTAATACATATTTTTTGTGTATCTTGAACCGTTTTCACGGCGCACGCAACGGAAGACTTCAAAGATGAAATAATTTCTCCCGTTTTTTACACATTTACCACTATATCTTTGCTCCTATTGGTTGTAGCGTGTTATGTTATATAGCCTACAGCCTTCCTCGATAACTGGACTATCCACCACAAAAAGAATTATTCAAATCGAACTAGTAGTTTCGGAGATTAGCGCTTTCAAACAAACAAACTCTTCAGCTTTATAATATTAGTATAGATTCGCTAAGACAATAGTACATTTAATATTTCATTTTAGTCACGTGCTTTCAGATCTCAGATGATACACTCAAAACCACAGGGATTGCGTTTCTAGCCTCTTTTGGAGAACCCCTCCCAAACCTTACGCTTTTATCTTCAATTCCTACTAAACATATATATTTTTTAGATCGAATTCCTTGAAGTAGTTAAAGTTTTTTTTTTTTTTTTTTTTTTTTGATGACGCAGTGGAAACTCTTTTTACGAGCCGTCCAACCGACCTTGGTGGGGCCGGAAGGGATGTGTGAGGCTCGGCCTGGGCAGGCCCCTACTCACTAAAACCACTGCGAAAGCCATCGGCCGCTATGTCGGTGTACCCCGGATCTGTCAGCGACAGGGCACACCAGCGACTGGCCGGTCCTGGCAAAGACCGGACTTACTCCCTCGGAGCATGGGGGCGATCCCGGCAATTAGGACCACCCCGACGACGCCGGGCTTTCAAAAGGGCCGGGTTACCACGCCGACCCCAGCCCGGAACACAGGGGTGCTATTGGAGGCGTAGGAATTGCCTCCGTCGCACCCCCGTACGTCGCCTGCGGGGGGAGGGAGCATCAGCCGCCCTCTCCCTTTCCCGCTGAGATGCCTCCTTCGTGGACATGACCGTCTCACAGAAGGAGGACACCGCCAACCAGGACCCATCACTCTCGAGCATCTTCTCCACGACACTCGAAAGCGACAGGTCCACTCCGCCGAGAGCCGCCACAAGGTCTTGGCGCTGCGCAGCCCATCTCGGGCACACCTCGAGGGTGTGCTGGGCCGAGTCCACCGCAGCGCCGCACTCATGGCAGCCTTCTCCCGGCTCTCTCCTGGCCGTCCGACACAGGTAGTAACCAAAGCACCCGTGCCCGGTTAAGACCTGCGTCAGACGGAAAGTGAGGGGTTTGCGTTTCCGCCTCATCCAACGCTCTAGGACCGGGCGAAGCGCTGCCGTTGTACGTCTACCGTACGGCTGCTCCGCCAGGTCCTCCCCCCACTCCCGCATAAGGCGCTCCTCCCCCTGCCGACGAACCGCTCGGATCTCCTCCGACGAAGGGTTCTCGCCGAGTGCCCTCCTACCCGAGACATAGGAGAACAACTCGGCTCGAACCGACGCCACGAGATCCCAAGGCGGATCGCCGGCAAGGGCAGTCGCTGCGGCCCAGGAGACCGTACGGTACCCCCTAATCACCCTCACCGCAGGAGCCCTTTGCGCAGAGCGCAGCAGGGCTTTGGTCCTGCGGCTCATTGGGCGATCAGCCCAAACGGGAGCACCGTACAGGGCTATACTCCGACAGACCCCAGAGTATAGCCGCCTGCAAGCTGCGCTGGGTCCTCCGAGGTTCGGGAGGAATTTTCCCAGCGCACCTGCCGTCCTCACGACCTTCGGCCCCAGTTCCTTGAAATGAGGCACGAAGGTCCACCCTCCGTCAAGAGTGAGCCCCAGATATTTCATGGTGGGACTCACCCTGACCCTCCCTCCTCCTATGAGAAGGGTGGCACCCGGCGGGGGTCCTTTCCGCCCAGCCCCGCGGAAGAGGAGGGCTTCGGTTTTGTCTATTCTCACCCGAAGCCCCAACCTCTCTATGCGGCTGATCACGAGGTCAGTTCCGACCTCGGCCAGCCGCGCCGCCTCCCTGTAGTTTCGTCCCCGGGATAAGACGAGGGTGTCATCGGCGTAGCAGATGACACCCATCCCGGGGAGGAGACGACTCCGCAGGACCCAGTCGTTCAGTTCAGTTGAAAGTTCAGTTATGTTCGACTAAATTACCTCAATTTAAGAAAATTTTAAGTTTCATAAATTCAGTTCTTCTATATATTTTTCCAAGGTATTTATTACTATAGATTCTTGTTACTGATCTATTTCTATCAAATCTTACAACACCAGGGGTCCTTTAATGCTAATTTTAAACATAAAATAATACTCATCTATATTTTAAATAAGCTTTTACCTGGTACGTATTGAACTATACTTTCAATAATATAAAATATATACGTATTGGACTATATATTGTTTAATTCGTCGTTAATTTGAGTAAATTGATTAATGCGGAAATTCTCTTATATTTAGTATAAAAAAGTAAAAGAATCGTTTTAAACTTTTGTTTTTATTTATATCTAGATATAATTTTCTCCGAATATATCGACAACACGTCGTTTTGCCTTTTTCTTAAATATTCGTATAATGTAGGGGAGAGTCGGATATATCGTACCACTTTTCACTTTAACTCAAATATTTCGACTATAACACGTCTTATAATAATTAATATTTAATACATAGGTAAAATAAAGTTTCATATTTTAGTTTCCTAAGAAGAAGAGAACAGATCCTTGCGATTATTCTAACATTGTTAAAAATACTTTTTTTATAGAGGCTTGCCATCGGTACGATTTAGCCGACTAGTCGTTTTAATCGTACCACTAAGTCTTTAAATCGTACCATGGGTGTTTAAGTCGTACCACTGAATGAAAGACATTAAAATTCTCAATCAAATTATTTATTTTTAACTGTTAGGTAAGTAATAAAACAACATTATTAATATCTTTTAGGTAATAGAAACTTAATTTTTAACTCTTAGGTTATATAAAGGAACTAGGTATAAGCTTTCTCAGTAAAATAACATGATTATACTCTGATAATGAGATCAATCAACATAACTAATAAAAATGAGACAAAAAAAAAACAGTAAACTATAATAATAAAGTAATAGTTAACAAGAATGTTATTTGTAATATAATTATTGTGCATATTTCTTAATGGAAACAACCATGACAATTGTCTGGATTCGAAGTACATATCTCATGTAGCCACCGTTTACAGCGAATGCATTGAATCCAATCAACTTTTGGACCCTTCTTATCGTAGTAAGAACAATTGCACTTTCGACATATATTTTCAAGATAATCATCGCTGTCATCATCATCATCTAGTTCTACAACAAGTGTCTCTCCTGAATCATCGTTACTGGTGATGGAATGAGATCGTTTCCTCTTATAACTTTTGTTTTTGGCCTTAGGTAGTACTTACTATATGTACTTGCGGTAGTACTATAGATACTTGCGGTTGGTAGTCGGGTAAATCGTACCAGTACAATTTAACCAACTGCAAGTGGTTCGATTAAACCAACTAAGGCATTTCTAAAACATAAGCAAATATCCGGCATAAACTCAAAACTTAGACACGCAACAAAAACCCCCAATAATCTAGTATACAATTGTGGAATAATAAAAAAAAACTGAATAACTATAACTTACCTTGATTACGAGTTATCTCCTTACGAATGTACGACAATATTTATATTAATTCCTACAAAAAATGTTTTTCTTTTATTACTTGCACAGTTGTTAACTCACGTCGATTTAAACTAGTGGGTGAAGAGGGATGGTACAGGGCCACGATTTGTTGTTGTCAGTGTAGAAAAAAATATTCATTAAATGGGAAATTTAGAAGTGGTACGATTTAAATGCTAGTACGATATAACCAACTCTCCCCTATGTACCTATAATGTCATGTTAAACTACATATATCTAGTATATAAACAGCATAAGATGCAACAACTAGCTATGACTAATCACATAAATTAGAAATTTCTAAAAAAAATAACAGCAAAAAACTGAACGTTATGTAAAATAACGCAGGATAAAACCTAAAACATAATAAAACACATAGTTACTTCACTGACATAAGTTAACTCCGTCTCTTTGTGCCTTTTATATCATAATATTGTCGCACAAAAACTAAATACAGATAGATTGGGAGCAGATTCTTTTTACTTTTTCCTATATGAACTGTGTCAGCTTCGTCAATAAAGTGTTGATAAATATCGGGACATTGTTTAAAACTCGTTACATTGTTACCCAGCTTTTGAGAGCTTACTTTTTTTTAACTATTACTTTATTGGTTTTAATTTTCTATATACTCGATAAAGTAAGGAACATGTGCCGTTTTCGATTAAGTTAAATAAAAGTATGCATCATAGGGATGAAAAACTGTCATATAATAACTTTGACACTATTTTCCTTTATAACTTTATAGATGGCGTAAGTAGCTCTGAAATTGGTTTGACAATTGACATTAGGACAAATTTTAAATTATTTCAGTTCCTCATTTGCCGTTGTTTACTGTTGTTTTTGTGCTGTACGTTCTTTTTCAAACATTTGACCCGGCTTAATATATCATTGACTCCTATTTCCACGCTTTTGACGATCGAGTATCGACCCCGTTTTTTCTCAATTGGACTTTGTTTTCTGCGAGTACGATCGACCCCAGCTCTTCTCATTTGGATTTTGATTGCAAACCACGAATTTGGATTATCGATAAGTTGAAAAAATGCCACGAAAATCGGCTATAAAGTGTTACTTTCGGTGTGCGACTAAAGGTACTTATTTAGTAAAATCTAAAAAAATATTATTTGTCGTATATATGTATATACAATCAATTACTACTCTTGTTACATCAATTTCAACCGTAACAGTTTATTGACTTCTAATAAAAAAATTTCAGGTCCTTTTCATTTATCTCCTAAACCTGAATATTGGGTATTTGGAGAAAATAATTCAATGGAAAAATATTTTAAATGAAGACATGAAACAAAAGGAAGATTCTTACATTTATAACAATATAAATGACTCACTCAAAATGCTGTACCAACACTATACTTAAGTAAGTATCTAAAGTAAGCAACTTCCCAAGTAGTTATAGGCACACAATACATAGTATTAATATAAAAAAAAACTATAAATAATCAATTATATTTTATAACTATATATAATATTATACATTATTATTATTTTACTTTACAAATTGGTGCTCATAAATAAAAATTAAAAACAAAAAAATTAGATTTAATTGAATATAATGAAATAGGTATACAAGTCATCTTAACATTTTTATATACTTAAATGTGGTTTGATAGATTTATAATGTGAGGTCTTTATTACCTTTTTTATATAAATAAGGGAAAGTTCCTACAAACAGTATTGAAAAATAACTACTTGTGTCACTTCTTTACATAGGTAAAACAAAAACAAAGTGTTCTAAATATGCAGAGATTATAATTTCACTTGATAACTACAAACCAAAAAAAAGTCGTTTATAGTTTTTTATGTAATATAAGAATGACAGTGTTTAATTCAGTAAAGATTACAAGTCTATTTACATTCAATCAGAAACTAAAAGAAACGAGGAAGAATGATACTTGATTGTGGGCCGGATTTGTAATAAATTTAGCAAAATAGTCTGCTTGCTCTAGAATAGGACTATTTGCTTGTTTTGAGACAGCAGATGATAAAACTCTCTTATTTTATATATAATATAGTTAGTTTTTGAATTTAATTGTGGATTTTGTTGTGCTGTCAATAAACTTAAACTATCCGTTATTATAATCCACTTTTGATGAGTCTGTGTTTGAATGTGCTCCATAGCAGTATATACATACATATGCTGGATTCAGCGGAGTATATGCTTGTGAGTGAATTCAGCCTATGACCAAATCCACCCTTGATCTGACTATCATAGACAGTTATAGAGACTGCTTCATTGTTCCTAGACCCATCTGTATATATCTGATGATATCCCTGCCACCTATCAAGTTCCCTATAAATGTCTTCCTTATACTTTACAAGACTCTTGACTACAATTTTTATCTGAATAAATTTTGATTCTTATAACCCAGAGTAACAAGGCTATACCATGCTAGAAAATATATTGTGTTTATTAAAAATTTGTTCTGTTTCAGAAAAACCTTGAAACAAATATGAATTAATATTGGCAGTCCTGTTAATAGTGTCCCGCAGTTTAACAAGAAGTGGATGATTACTGACGGAGAGCAACCTTGCAATAAATTTTGATTGTAAGTATTTAAACCTAAGTGCTAATGGAGGTATATTACATTCCACCTACATTGACACTATGGGAGTAGTTCGCTTGGAACCCATTATAATATGCAAACATTTGTTTTGTATCTTTTCTAATTTATCTACTATAGTTCTTACCCCTGCAAAACAAAAAAAAGCATATTCAAAATGACTCTTTACTAATGAATTATACAATGTTATGTTAATAGAATACTTGGTTCAGCACCCCAATATGTGCTAGTTAAAGATTTTAAAACATTACAAGCATTTAAAGCTTGAGATTCTAGAGTTTCAGCATACTTATTCATCTAGAATTGTTTGTAAAAATAACACCTAAACACTTTACAGAGCTCTCTACAGACATTACATTATTATTGAACAAAATATTTACATTCCTATTTCTAATTCCATTTTTTCAAAAGACAAAAACTTTTTCATTGCTGACCTCCAGCCGAAGGCTATCAAAATAGTTCTTTAGTCTTAGGAGAGCTACATTGAGGACTGATTGTACACTTTGTACATCTTTGTAAATCATCTGCAAACTGCAGATTAGAAACTTCACACCCCAGAGTTAAATTTAGCTGATGTATGAATAGGATAAAAAGCAATGGGATCAATACACCACCCTGTGATACACCCCTACAAGAATATCTTGGACCAAATAACTGATTGTTGACCTTAACAAACACCTTTCTGTAGTTCAACAAATTAAAAATACAATTTACAACTTTTCCAGGTACCCGCAGTAATAATAATATTGAGGATAATTTGTCCAGATCTACATTATTGAAAGCCCCTACAATGTCAACAAAAACACCAACTAGTACTTTATTCTCGGAACGAGCATCGTGGATATCCAGACAGAGACTCTCACAAGCAGAACGGCCACAATGAAAGCCAAACTGATTGTGAGGTAAAAGATTATTACTTTCTATGTGAAAAATTAGTCTCTGTTTTATTAATTGTTGGAAAGTTTTTCCAACACACTCCTATTACAGGACGATAAGAATCAGCCAAATTAAAGTCTTTGCCAGGTTTTAATATTGGTACCAAACAGTCAGTTTTCCAATCCTCTGGGACAATAGAAGATGTCCATAAACTATTTAATAAACTTAAAAAAATAGATAGAGTTTGAACATTTAAAAGTTTAAACATCCTGTAGGAAAGCCAATCCAGGCCACATGAAGAATCTTTTCTTGAGGCTAAAGCAGATTTTAACTCTTGCATAATAAAACAACCGATCATGTATGAATTATCACTATTTACTCCAAGAACATTATCTATACTTATCTGTTGTGAAACAGTATCCGGTGTGTATTTATATAAAAATGTTTGAACCCAATTGAGGTCAGAAAATAAGTTAGAAGTCGGAAAGCTTTTTTTGAAATTACTTTAGTCCAAATGCGATTTATAGATATCAAACGATTTATTGATGAGCAGAATGCAGACCAACTTTTACAACGTTCTTCTTTTAAAGTGCGTTTTTTAAAGGCTTGTGCGCGTTTGAAATTAATGTAATTTTTACTATTAAGACTAGTTTTGAAATTAATGTAGGCGTTCTTGCAGTCTTCTACTACTTTTGAACATTTATCATTCCACCAAGGTACTTGGCACCTTTTTCTAGGACGGTTATTATTACTATCAGTTGTGTTATGGTTTAAGCTGGGCCTGGAGAATTTGATTGCCAATAGAATAATTGAACAAAACTTTCTGTATGAGTCATGGAGATCACTATTGTCAATTTTAAAGTTCATTAACATTTTATTAACAATTTGTCATAACTATCCCAATTTACTAATTTCAGATTGCTGTGAAAAGGAATGTTGTTCAAGGGAATAGAGGGTTCATGTTAATCTCTTACGAGAGTAAATTTTGTGATAGTTGGCAAATAATAACTGCCTAAAGGGTCCTGATGAACTTGCCAGTCACAAGGAAGAAATAAAGAAGAAGACACCATAGTTAAATCTAGACTGTTCGGTTTCCAAATATGAGAGCCTATAGTTGTTGGTTGACCATTATTTAAAAGTATTAAGTCATGGTCATCCATGTAATCCATAATAGCTCTGCCCCGAGAATCTATGCGACTACAACCCCAAAAAGTATGATGGGCGTTAAAATCACCTGCAATTATCAACGGTTTTGGAATACTGTACAATAAACGATCGAACTTCGCCCTTTCAAAAGCAGGAAAACTATTACCAGAATTGTAAACACTAACCAAAGAAATGCATTAATGTTTCACTTTAATAATAATTACTACATTTTGTAACGAATCATCATAAAAAGTATCTTGTTTAGAGAAATGTATAGCGTTTTTAATTAATATTGCTACGCCATTATGATCATTACTGCAGTCATTCTTAATAATGGTATAACAACGTAAATTAAATTGAATGTTAGGCTTGAGCCAAGTTTCTGAAATAAGAGCTACATGTTTATTATTTTTGTATAAATTTTTTTTTAAACTCAAGTCTGTTACTTAACAGACTGAGCGTTCCACTGTACAATATTTAAGATTTGGTGGTTGAATGTGACGATTTGTTATTTTTATCCTGTATGGTTTCTTTAATAGTTGAGCTAATAAATTGTGAACTAATACTTATATTTTGAGTTTTATTTAAAGTTATAACTTTTACTATAGATTCTGTTAATAGTCATAGTTTCAGAATTTGATAGTATTGCTTGTATTATAGTATTGTATTACTTCTTGGGTATTTAATTTTTTATAAAGGGAGGGAAAATTTAATGAATCTTTTAACGTATCAGCATATGACTTGGGTTTACTGTTTGCGATTTTCTTTTGTCTTATAGGGCACTGGCTAGAGATGGCAATGTGATTGCCATTACAATTAATGCACTTAGCTTTTTCAATGTTAACCTTGCATTCTTTGAAAGAATGCCCCTCTGTGCATATGGAGCATCGCGGTGAATTTTTACGAAACTTAGCCAGATGATCATAGCGTAAACATTTAAAACACTGTTTTATAGGTGGGACATATGTGGAGACAGGCAGGCGCCACATCTTAATGTGAACATAGTTATTATTACGCTCTGAGTAGGTTGCAGTGTGAAAGTGTTATTTTCTCCTTTTACTTTACGCATTATGCGTCGGAGAGAAATGACTTTTTTTGTTGTTGATATTGCTTTATATACCTGCATATTTTGTGATTGGATAGATGAGTGGGAATCGAAGAGATAACTCCCGATAGTTCGGTAGCCCCTGCTGGTATTGAAGCTTTAAGTCGTTGTTCCTTTAGATATGTAGTATTTTCTAAAAAGGCATTTGCCAAATTCGAACGTTCGAATACAACACCGACCTTATATTTATTTATTTTTTTAAATATAGTATACCTTTCACAGAGCGTATAAAACTAGTTCTAGTACATCAAGTCCCTATTACCGAGTGGGACATCATTAGTACTTTCGACAAATACTATGAATTCAGATTTGGCTTCCGCATCTTCAGGGTATCGCCGACAATAATCAGCGACCCTAAAGGGAGCGAAGGCATTTACATCCTGCAATACTGGCGAATCCTCGCAATCGGAATCGCTGCTTGTGCTGAAATTCAAGGACTCACCCGAATCCTTCTTTTTATGTTTTTTCACCATCTCTCCATATAAACACTTACATATATACATATTAAGTTTTACTTCGTTACAATAAACTAAACAAAAATTTGCAAATTATATTATATAACTATTTAAAATAATTAAAATTTTCAAAAAGCCCGCGTCAGCGTTTCAATTCCCGCGCTCTTTTCTAACCATCATAAACCATAGATAATAGAAAATTAGAAACTATATTAGAAAATATATAAACTTAACATCCGTCACTTGTCATCTGTCAAGATGTCAGATGTCATATATATAATACTTACTCTTGATACTTTAAATGAATTGGAACGTAAAAAAGTGAAAGTTTATATTTTTAATATCTACATATTCTTAAGAACAAATAAATAAATAAAAAAATAAAAGAACATATTTGAGTCTTAACACGAAAAAAAATCTAAAAAATCCTCTGTCACAGGCCGCTAACACTTTCGAATAAATAATAGTACTTATTATTAAAAAAATAAAAGTACTTATACATATAATATAATTATAGCTTTACACTTAATTATTCATTTTGTGTACATCCCAGTAGTAACAATTTTATTAGCCAACTCTCTTCTATTACGTTTGGTCGCAGAGTTTATAGTTTCCATTTATAATATTAAATATAGTGTAATAGGTATGAAGCTTCTTCAAACACACCGATAGAGTGTAAGCATGTAGTATGTACCGTACAGAGCGCGTAATATTTACATGCACGTAATGGCCGCACATTAACAGCTCAGCTTCACATGAGCTCTTACCAAAAGTCACCGGATGGTTCATAACTTCCGTTTCCGAACATGGCGGCGGCGCCCGTGGCTACACCGCTAAAATGCACCTGTTGATTAGCACTTTTATATACACTGAGAGAGTAAAACGTTTTACAGTTTAGCTTAAATTTTCATCTCAACAATTCTATGTTCCAAAATTATTAAGATTTTATTGGTAGACACATTAACGTTATGATATAATTGTCAGTTTGTTGTCTTGTCTTTATTTTATTGGCCAGTAGTTATCTACCACGTTTCAAGACGGCCGCTCTCTCATAACTTGACTGCATGCCCTTGGACTTTTAATTTTACTATTTTCGTGGATAAGACGTAATTACATTGTGTGAGGTTTTTTTATATCGATATGTAGGTTTATCGATCACTGCCTCATCTTAATATTCATAATTAAAGACTATTTTATATATACTTTCATTTGAGTATAGTGTAGGTATATCTGAGTAAGTGAATTTCAAAATTATTAGATAATCCACAATCCACCGGTGTAATTGATACTTTTGAGGATTGGAGTAAGATTGAATAATAAGATTTATGTGAAATGTAATAAAAATATTAATTAAAAATTCATAAAATTATGCTGTTGGTTCCTGAAGTCCGTGTTCTATTGAAAAAGATATTTTATTTCTCGAAAACAAAAATAGTTAAATATCAAATTAATTAAATAATTATATCTATCGATAAATGTAAACGTTTATTATCAGAATTGAAAATGTGTTCATTATTACATATAGTTGATGCCTGATACAACATAATACCGTATAATGCATTGGCTACTGTTTGTGGTTACAGATGTATGAGGTACACGCGTGCTATTCTAACATTTATTTTCATAAAATACTATACAATACTAGATGCTGTCAACTGTCAGGTCGTAGAACTGTTCAATAATAGTATTTTTTGATATCGTATTCAAACAGAATCTTTTTTAATAAAACGTGTATTTATAAGTAGTGATGGTATGTTCTGAACGTACTCGTAAGTTCAACGGAACAGGAAGACATAAAGTGGGTGATTTTCTCCTCTCAAGACGGTATTAATCTCATACGACTTTATCGCTTTACCTAACAATTAGCAACCAGAGATGAAACTTCTCAGCATACCATGGATTAAACGTCCGGGTTCATGGCCTTGCTTTATTTGTATGTGTAATATGATTTACAATATTTGTTTATTGAATGGTTTTATTTAGCTCACTCTGTTTGTTTTATTATTTATTCTTTTTTTTATTCTTTTTTCATTTTTCATTTTTCTTGGGTCAAATTTAGTAATTTAAATTTCACCCTCTTCCTGTCAACCGACTAATCTCATTCTAATTTTGTATTTAATCAGATCTAATTTTGTATACAACTTGGATTTTGGTGACAATACAATTATGTTTATTTATTATCATTATAAATTCAAGATGGCCGCCGCTACAAAATGGCGGATAATTTATGTTTTATCAATCCCATTAATATGGGTATCAAATGAAAGGTCTCAACAAGTAGAATACAATTTACTATGCTAAATTGAAATCTAATATGGCCGCCGCTACCAAATGGCTGATAATATTTTTTTAGAGGAGTTGGACTGCAATAAACTAACGGGCAAGAAACCTTGCAATAATGAAGCACAAATGAATTAAACAGAATGCGTAATAAAAACTAAAAACTAGAAAATAAAAATAGATAAAAAAACTTTATAAGTTAAACGGTTTTACGTGAAACATACATTGCAATGTTTAAGATAAATGTACTAAAAACCAAAAAATAATAAAATAGATACAGTCATGGGAATTATAAACATATGCACAGACTAGACTAAAATAAAAGCGTGGGGCATGGGTACTTCCTAGACAAGATATTAGATAGATAGATATTTCCAGTGTAAGTAGAATAAACACTCTCTGTTTAATCCCTATATTATGGCTCAAAATACAGTACAGTGCTAAACGTTAAGAACCTATCAAAAAACAAGAACAGTTAGTAAAAGATACTTTGGGCGTTTCTGTGGGTGTGGAACTGAATTCAAGTGAAAAATTCATAGACATTATTTAGGTTAACTATAGAAAAACTGCTAGTCATCTCCCTAGAAATTGACTTACCAGCGATATCTGTTAGCGGATAGCTAAACTCAAAGCGGTAGTTCAATCGACAAAATCGACCAAGTCGTAGTAGTACCACCCCTCGCCACAAGAGGGCACTAATATGAAATATTATCAAAATCAAGAAACTACTATTATATCCTATGTAACATTTATTTTCACCGTAAGTGGTTGTATCCACACATATAACGTTTGTTTCGTATAGTTAACACTGCGTTGTCAAATGTTGTATTCAAAAATTTTCGTAAGTTGTATTCAAAAAAAAAGAAAACGATAAATACAATATATTCTATATAAAGATGTGATGTTATGGTTAACAACACTTTTTTTCATTCAAATATTTTAAGCTAGGTAAACACGTTTTGTAACAGAACGTCGTCTTTATATGGAGAAAGTCACAGGTAAAGGTAGTGCATATTAAGTTCTACAAAAATATTGTTGGATTCCTTTTTTAATTACATATTTTGCTTTTATGAATTACACTATATAAACTAGGATAAAACATTTTAGTATGTTAAAGTCTTATTATTTTATAAAGTTACATATTTTTTTATATCTGCTTTTTAAGATCTCAAATACAGTAGAGATTTTTTTGTGTAAAAGTTTTGTGTTTCAAGTCTGGTTTGGCATAGTGCCATTCATAATCAATTTATTTATAAGGTTTTATTTGACAAGCTTTACAACACAGACAACAGTTTGTGTACTAATATGATTGAAAAGTTTAGCGACCACTTACAATTTTAATTTTATCATGTAATCAGTAGAATATTATATCTCTGTTCTCGACTTGTTTGTCATTGTAATAAAATGTGGTGGTTTCATGCGTCATTATCGGAGTCTTGATGTTGCAAATCGTGTTTTAAAGAACACAGGTAGAAACTACTCCGTGAGAAAGGAAACAAGAAATATGCACAAATTTGGTATATGTATCATGAAGAATGTGGACTACGACCATCATTAGAAAAACCCCCTTTATTATTTCGTCTCAAATATAACAACCAATCCACACGTCTAGAAAAAGATATATGCAGAGATTAAACTGCGAGGCTATTAAAATTAGGAAATATTCTAAACGCAATAAATAAAATGGCTGGAAATTATCTAAACTATGTATCCTCCTATAAAACATGGAAAATGTCTTTAATCACGTCGCGAGAACTTAGGATTCAGTCAAAGTATTCTAAGCTAAATCTAGGGAACAAGTAATGATGATAGACTTGGTCAACAAATTAAATTGACTCTTGATATATCCGTATAACAAGCTTGTATCGACACACTACATACAGACCGTTTACAGTTTTGTATTCGTGTACTCTGGTGGTTGTTGTTGTTACTACCATGTGCAATTATTAATTTTTATTGCATTTCATTCGGTTCCGTACCAATATACAGGGTGACTGGTGAATTACTATCGATACTTGAGGACGTGATATTTGACGATCATATATGACAAAATAAAAATTAATGTAACATAAATATTAATAAACTTCTAAGTAAAGTTAACCAAAAGTTATGTAATTAATTACGCATCGTGTGAACACCCTACAGATTAGGTATACACACACACACACGCGCGTGTCCGGCGGCGTGGTGTTGTATCAGCACGCCGCCGCACGCGTCCACACTTGGAACACTTGGAACGTGTCCACACTTTATTTATTTATACGGAAATTTGGTCTAAAATTAAGTACCTATTTTTTTTACATAATTCGAATGAGAATCATGTACCGAGTATTCTCCTTAAATATTGATAGTAATTCACCAGTCACCCTGTATATGCCACATCTATCTGGTTGTCTTGGGTTCATGAGTTGTATGTATTTATAGGATTTATGAGTCTGCGGGTACGAAACTTGCGATGGCCGGAGAAGCGGCGGAGCGTGGCGTGCGGCGCGGGGCGAAAAGACAGCGGTGTCTTGCGTGTGTACGAAATAAACAACCGCTCACGTAGTGTTGTGTTAAACATGAATTCACGTCGAAGAGAACTATTGGAGCCCAGTCTAATGACAGAAATTTTATTACCTAGAGATGATATTTAATTTTCTACACTATTACGAGCTACGTTGTCATTCAAGAAAGTTCTGCAATTACACACGAATGAGTATAGAGACATTCGATAATGTTTTACAGAAAATAAGAAGCAATCTGGCATCAAACATTTTCGGAAATCGTTTAAAATAAACGATATTAACTCTTCATTGTCAATTTCTATATTATTTTTTTGGTTTTCATAAGTAGTCTTATAGAATATAATTCACAGATTTCAGATTGGAAGGTAATTGGGAAATTTTTTAACCCAAAAGGTATTGTAATGAATCCGTATTGTCCAAACATGATTGAATTAGAAGCCTGTTATCAGAGCGTTTTGTTTAGGACCGATTTTTCAATCCTTTGATAAGTCCTTAGATAACTAACTGACGTGTAAAAATAACTGGCTGTTTAACAAGGGAGTAAATATTTTCAATTTTTCAATCGTTTTTTAAATAAAGAATAGCTATCTATCTGTTGTCTATTAATATCTGTCGCAAATTTTACACTAACTACGTACGAGCGAGATGCACGTATGCAGTCATCGTGATGTTAGACTGAAACAAGTTATGATTGACATTTGGTTTGGTTTCATTTAATTAATTTGGTTCTATTATAAATAAAAATGGATAAAAAGCGTGAGCGTGCAAGCGATTTCGATAAAGCTGAAACGCGATTATTGACGGAATTGGTTACCAAATATAAGCATATATGTAATTGAAAACAAAAACACGGACGCCGTGACCAATAAAAATAAGGAGACTGCCTGGAGCAGAATAGCTTCTTCTTTTAATGCAACTTCTAGTGGTACCGCGACACGTAGCTCTAAAACATTAAAATTAAATTATGAAAGTATCAAAAAGGCCACGAAGAAGAAGATGTCCTGTCACAGGCAGGAACTTTATCGCACGGGTGGCTGGCCATCTAATGCTCCTGATTTCGATGACGTGGAGGAGAAAGTGCTGGCTATATGTTCCAATATTACAGGATTGGAAGCACGCAATGATAGTGATAACATTTCAGGTATTTAAAGCAATTTAAACCGATTAAATATTCCTACTTATTGTTTCTTTTCATGTCACAAATACATAAAGATTGAAGCTATCCTTATTTTTCAGATGTAATCCAATCTACATCTGTCCCTCTGAAAATTGATTTGTCTCATCATGACCTTAATTTAAATTTTAATACATATGAAGAAACAATTCAAGATAGTGACATACAGATTGTGATGTTGAATCAAGAAACTGATGGTATGTATTTATGTTGTCAAGTACACAAGTTTTTTTAATATTTGTGATATTATTATTATAACTGGCGCACAGGACGGGGTCATCGGTCACTACCTAATCCGCTATCGGGCCAGTCAATATTATAATTATTTTACAATTAGGTATTTCTATTCCGTTTGTTGCCTTCATCATAATAATACATAACAAACTTGTCTTTTTTTTTTTAGAAAAGGACTTGAATGAAAGCGCCAGTCAAAATGCAAAACCAACAATTATTGGCACTGAGAATGGTGAAGGTAGGTTTTATAATATTATACAAATTGTGTCGTTAAACCTTTTCATCCCTTCAGCCACATGTTCTATACATCGCAAACATGGACAAAGTTCACAAAATATAAGTTCTACATAGTACTTATATTAAACCTTTTATTACTTTTTACAGATTCTTATAACAAATGGGGCACATGGAACCCAAAAGCATTGAAAAGTAAAATTAACCCGGTTTTAAAACCAACGAAAGCCAGCGTTACTGCATAAATAGACGAATTAACTGCTGCGAGACTAGAACTTGTGCGTCTTCAACAAGAGAAAGCAAAAAAAGAACATTATTTTGTTGAACAAGAGCACGAGTTGAAAATGACACACCTTCGAAATGAAGAAATCAGGAAACAAGAGTTACATAATTTGATGCTTAAGACAATGCAACGGAAAGATTAGTAAATTTTTATATTATTGTTTAGGCCAGTAGCCAATAAAAAAGTGAAATAATCAATAGGTATTTTTATTTATTACTCCAAATTAAAACACAAGTTATACAGCAATCAATAAGCAGCCAGGATTTCTTAACATTATTGTGTTATTAGTGATTCAAAATAGTTAATTATGCCATCCCGTGTGCTAGAGGTACTGTTTATTAAAAAACATACACAACCTCAAAATTTCATAGATGGCAGCTAGATAAATCCACAGATAAATCTCAACCATCCCTTGGAGCAGCAGATAACTTTATTCTCCAGTTACCACCTATATTCGGCAGATAACATCAATCTGACAATCGAAAAATTAAAAATCTTGTTATTCATGGAATAAACGTTATTCGACAGATAAAATTCGCTATCTGAGGATTGAAAAATCGGGCCTTAGACAACAAAAGTTGTTTTAAACCACTGTCAAGATTGGATAGGAGTTCTAAACGTACGAATCGTATAATGTTGTAAAATTTTACAGTAAGTTTTTTCATTGTTACATTCGGAAAAGCGACAAGATTTTAGATTGTAGATAGATATTTCCAGTGTAAGTAGAATGTTCTACGGCATTAGTAAAAGACAGAGTTTAGCCTTGTACCTACATGTAACATGACTTACAACCTTATAGTCGATAGCAATCAAGACGCTATTCCTCTTCTGAAAAAATAAGTAGAATGAACTTTGTGACAATATGCAGATATTTTGCCTTTCTTATTTAAAAAGTGTATATTTCTTTGCAATGAAATCTAATTACTAATTATCAAAAAACCAGCTGAATCTCATCCAGATAAACTGAAAAACATCAAATCCACCGGGACAAAGTGAAGTACACAAGTGAAATTGAAAAACTAGTGAAAAACTCATGAAATACTTTGCGACGTGGTAACGGCTCAAAATACATTACAGTGCTAAACGTTAAGAACCGATCAAATACAAACAATGAAAAACAATAACAGTCAGTAAAAGACACTTTGAGCGATTCTGTGTGTGTGGAACTGAATTCAAGTGAAAAATTCACAAAAAAAAAATTGTTTATTTCTGTAACTTAAACCTAAAAACAAACAGATACAGCTAGGGAGCTCCTTTTAAGAAATGGAATTATCTTGTGTTAGGAGTCCCCGCTCTTCCCAAAAGGAATCAAGAACATAAAGGTAAAAGGTAACATTATTTTACAAATTAAATAGGTAATATATAACTTAAATGTAGTTTGGTTCATATAACGCGCATGTGTGTGTGTGTGTGTGTGCGTGCGCGTGAGCGTGCGTGTGTGTGTGCGTGCTCGTGAGCGTGCGTGTACGTGTGCGTGTGCGTGTGCGCGTGTGTGCGTGTGTGTGTGATAGTCAGTTGTAGTGTTTAAATAATTAGATATAAGTCTTTAAATATTTATGCAATTATCTTCTATATATATAAAAATGAATTGCTGTTCCTTAGTCTCACTAAAACTCGAGAACGGCTGAACGGATTTATCTTATCTTAGTCTTAAAATGTTCGTGGAGGTTCAGGGAAGGTATAAAAGTTGAAAAAAATTGATTCATTTCTGGGAAAACACTATAAACAGCCCTTTTCTATTTCCCATACAAACGTTTTTTTGACATTAGATTTGACAACTAACTAATATGTCAATCATTCTGTTCGATTGAAACCGGAAAAAATTAATAAATACCTATCAATACCTGGTTATTTAAGATGGAATAGAGTTCGCCCGGTTAGCTATACATATGTATATTACTCATGACGAAATTAACGCGGACGAAGTCGCGGGCAAAAACTAGTTTCCAATAATTTTTCAGTTTCACTGCAATCCAATTCCTTTAAGTAGTCCTTTAACGTTTTTTTACAATTATACGTGTTCATACCAAAGATGTTAGCTTTAAGGTTCATTTTAGCATACAAATAAGTAGCTTGTCTTTTAAATTGATTTCATGAATTGAATTGAATTCATGCAGACATTATTTAGGTTAACTATAGAAAAACATCATCTTCCAAGAAATTGACCTACTAGCGACATCTGTTAGCGGATAGCTAACAGATGAAACTCAAAGCGTAGTTCAATCGACCAAATCGACTACCTCATAGTAGTACCACAACTCGCCACAAGAGGGCACTAACATTAAATATTATTTAAATGAAAACACTGTTTACTATTATATTTTTAAGCGAAATGGAAGATATAAAAAACTAGTTAAAAGTTATTAAGTACTAACACTCGAATTATTACTAACAGTAATAGAAATATTAACAAATAGCGATAAATAACATACTCGTACTTAGGGAGCGTTAAAGTATTACGTAACGCAATTTTCGAAGATTTCTGACCCCCCTTCCCCCCTCGAATAAATAGAGTTATAAATAGTAACAGGACTTTCTTTTATATACATATATAGATGACTTAGATTAAAACGTAAGAAATAAAATTGGCGTTAATTTCCATTTTCAATAATAAGTTTCATTGTAGAGTTGTTTTTCTCCTTGCGAAGGTCAAAATAAAGATGATTCATATTGAACATAATTTAATTATAATTTATTCAATAATATAAGTTTAGGAATATAGTCTTATGGTACATACATCACAATGATACAGTCAAAAAATATAAAAATTACTATACATAGTACAACCTCAGTGAAGCACCGTTTAAATAAAATATTATAAATTAGGTAAAAATGTTCTCCATTTCTTAAAATAACTTAGAGTACAGTTTTTTTTGTAATTTTTTTATACAAATTTTCAGTCCCACGTAGGTCTTGTTTTTTTTTTGCTAAGCATAGTGTCTTCCGGTGATATGTGTATCGGATTTGTAAAATCAATTTCTATATTCTCTGGTATCGTTTGAAAGTATGCGCTCCCTCTTGTGTTATCTGAAAAGTGTTTTTATTTATTAGATATTTATTGACCATTAAAGTTCTTATATTTGTTTCTATAGAAAAAGTAAAATTGACATTTTGAAAAGGCTGAGGGATAAAAATTCTTCAAATTATTGGAGTAAAAAAGGACTACATGAATTTTATGCAAGCCTTGGAAATACCTCCCTTAATTTCAAAATAACAAAGTTATTTATTTAATAATTATGTATTTTGTTATTAATTTTTGAATTTCCCCCCATTTCCCATCACTGATTAATGTTGATTCCCAAAAGTGGGTTGATGTCAGGCAGGCGGCCGGTCGTAAAAACAAATAGCCAGAAACTATTCACAACATGTAAGGCATATAGGTACCCTGGCTATAGCTGGGAAATTGCTAGGTAGAAGAAGAAGGAGAGTAGGGGAGACTGGGTAACAGTGAAAGAAGTGTTACTCCGTAGTTTATGACAAAGTGATACATCTTTGAAATTAAATGATAATGCAAATCTAATGTCTAAAATACATTTCATTGCCTGTGTTATACATATTTACAAGGTATATTTATTGATAAAGTGAATTAAAATTCAATTTCCTATGATGAATTTGCCTCCATATTTTTTATAACATTGCAAATAAAATTTTCTTTATATCTCTTATAATTTGAACACAATTTATGCCTATATTTATAACATAATAATATATAACACAATTTATTGACAGGTTACATCTAGTAAATTGAAAAAAAAGCTTTATGTGTGCCAAATGTATGCAACCAAGGATATATAAAATTTGGTCGCATTACCTTACAAGTGACGTATCGAGGGATATATACGATCAAAGTATAAAGTGGTGCATAATGGCAAACGTGCCGTATTAAACGCTATAGTTTCCATTTGGTCGTCTTATAACAAGAACGAATAATTTGGTAGTCGGTCGTTTGACATGACGTTTAATAATGCGTTGTTAATTTGTCATCTTGGGACGTAAACATTTTATCAAACATTTATAATTTTGTAGGTTGGTTAGTAAATGCTGTGTTTAGATTAAACAAACATTGATTGGTGAAACTGGGTCTTAGAGTATTCTTATTATCTTTTGAATTAACAACTTTAATGATTAAATATTTGTCGAACATATCAATAAATATTACCTTTGGTGAAGCTTGTCTCCCAACCCACACATAGATGGAGCCACTGACTGTGTCAAGAGTATAGGTGTCCTGAAAATATTATTAAGTAATTAGACATCAGTCGAGATTTTAAACGTTAAACATTCTACGCTCCTGGAGAGGGAATAGAAATAGACGGATCGAGAGTAAATGAGTGGGTCAATTATTAATCCTAAGCAATGTTTATAAAGTTTTTCTTAAAACAATATAAATTCACTAACAATTTGTTTCTACGCATTCCTGCTTCGAGCTTTGATTCCGACATTACGAAGTTTCACTTTTTCCACTTAGATGGACTCCACGCTCTATTTTTTTCACTTCATTTTTGTATACATCGAGATTGTCGACAAGGGAGCGTTCAAGTATTACGATATTCAATTTTTGCACATTTTTGACCCCTCTTCCCCCCTTCCATCGTTTGTCTGTACCCCCCTCTGCCCTTCTCTAAACGTTACGTAACAGTCAAGTGATCAATGTCATCCTACAGTCGTAAAAAACGATGTAATAGTTTGGTATAGTTTTAATCTACCAAATGAAACAAGATCATTGATATAAATGTCTTTGAAGAAATCACAGTATGAACTCTAGGAATATTGAGCACTGAACCAATATTAAATGACGTACAATGCAATCTAGGTATTCCCCGTAAAATACAAACTAAGAGGTTTGCAAACTTGCGAGAACAAATTAAAAATGTGTACATAATGTAACGTATATGAAAAGGGTTGGCTGTTTGTTGATTTCAATTAATTATTTTATTTAGAACGAATGCTACGTATAACGTAACCTCTTGTAAGAGAGAGACCTCCCGCCCCTGTTTTACGTAATACTTGAACGCTCCCTAATCAACTAAGTTTTAATTTAATACTATATACAACTTACTTGGTGTTTCAACTGGTCCGACAGGTAGGGACCAGTGAGAGGTGTTGTTTTAAATTTGCCAGAACTATCTGACACCTCCGATAAAACAACTGAACGCTCTTCATTTTTCTCGAATGTCTGAAAATATTTTCAAATTTTTTAAAAACCACTACGTAATATACAATCATATACATAATGTAATAGTTATCAGTTTATTATAAAATAATTAAACAAAGCAAATATTTTATTTTAGGAGAAAAGAAAAAACAAACGCCTTATAATTTTTTAAGCGTATAACGACGATAACTGCTATTGCTATTAAAATCTATCAGACGCTTCCAAAATAATAATATCCCTACTAATATTATAAATGCGAAAGTAACTCTGTCTGTCTGTTAGGCTTTCATGCCTTAACCATTGAACTGATTTTAATGAAATTTGGTACAAAGATAGAGTTGACCTTGAGAAAGAACGTAGGACAGTTTTTATCCCAGACTTTTGAAAGGCTCTGTTGGAAACGCAATATAACAGAGTTCCACGCGGGCGAAGCTATAGGCGGAAAGCTAGTTACTTGTATAATGTATAATATACCTTGCTCATATGTATTTGATTTAGTTGTAATATGCAGTTCTATTACCTGATCATCTCCACCCACAGTTTCATCAGGAACCAGATTTTTAGATCCAGAACCCAGTGTGGTAAAGAATTTGTCGACATCTACGTGACTTGAATATTGATCTGAAAGGTAAGAGTAAATTTAAACTATTTTATTTAATTTACATAAGTGTTTTTTGTTTATTAGAAGTTATGGGACGGAATCATAGTTTTATGGGAACATTTTTTTATGCTATGTCTTCATTCGCACTGGAATCGTTGAATATTTACCAATGACAACGGTTTTATTTGTTGGACCAATTATAATCTTGATTACTGTGTGGAAACATGACGGAGTTTGTCGAATGGAACAAAGGTGTTTATATTATTATTATTTTAAAGAAGACTCAAGTCATAATCTTTTCGACACTTTGTATGATATAGTTGAAATAGATCTTGACCTAGGTAACATTTTCAAGCTACATATTAAATTAACAGTGTTTTATTAATAAATCTTGTTTAGAGATTTTTAAAGATTGTTATTGATAGTATATTTACGATGTATGTGTGTTTGTCATCATAGCTATGTAACAGATCAACCGATTTCGATGTGGTTTTTGTCATTTTGAAGCCTTTTTTTTGGTTAACCTCGGTTTAGTTGTGCAATGTATATAATGTTGATTGTAGATGTAGAATAGATTGTAGAATAGTAACATAGAATGTAGATTATCTTTACCAAGTGATGTAAAACATTTTTGACGTATGATTAGTTCATTAAGTCATTCGTGACAGTGTCATTGTGAAATGATAAATTAGGTCTCTATGTTTATTTTTTGTTGTTTTATAATACTTACTCTGACCACTATTTAATATATGGTATATATATATATACATATATATACCCTATATGTACATACCTATACATATATTAAAGCGATGACGTTTGGTTTGTTCACTTCTACGAGGGAAAGTATTTGTTGACGCGACTTGTGTGTTTGTAAAATGAATTCAACTTATTTAAGGTGTTTTGGTTTAAGATAATTAGGTAGTTTGTTCTAGTTGAAGTTTGATTTGTTATTTTATAGTACTGGCTTTATAAGACATCTATATCTTTTAATTCTTTTGTACTGCTGCAATAATAACCTTCTTCTCTCACCTGTCTAACTCTTATGTTCTTCTTTCCTTGGACCTGGAACAGTTGTTTCTGGGCTCCAGGGTTAGTGATCACGTGGTTAAACCCAGAGTCGTGACCTCCGTCCAGATAACGAACAGCTGGAAGGTCACGGGCAAGTTCAGCTTAAAAAACACTAACAATTGGTCATAATTTCGCAAGTATTCAAGCTAGGAATGGTATATAGCTGGTATATATTTTTCGGTGCCATTTTCAGCTTGTAGCCAGAGTTTTTCTTATACATAATGTTCATAATTTCAATAATCGTGAACTTATTGATATTGGGAAGCCGTTTTTTGTATAAATCATGTATTTTGTATTAACCAATAATCATGTTTTATATAGAAAAAATAGGTAAAATAGGCAATCTTGGCTTCGATTGAACTTTTCTGACATAAAAATTCGTTTAACATAAACCGTATAAAGATATATATTTTAATTAATTTCATTGTTGTTAGTACTATTTAAACCAAAAACCGTACATTGTTTAGTTGCCTCAATATCTCACTAGATGAAGTTAGTGTCTATGCAACTATCTGTCATTACATTTGTCCTCTTCGCTGTGTTTTCATTTTAACTAAATCACATTTTATTTAATAAATCCTATATTATTGCCTAATAAAATTAATAGTTCGCTGTTCTTTCATTTTAAGACATTAATTAACATATAGGTATATAATGTTCAAATAAAACTAATATTTTGTTATACTTCGCGTATTTTATTATTTTAACTACATACTATAGACGTTTCGGTTACTTTGCAACAACCGTGAACATTAGGACGAGATGAGAATTGAATGAGAATAATAATAATAAAATACGCGTAGTAATCCGAAAATATTAGTTCCATTTAAATGAATACTCAAAAGTCTTAAATCTGAAATATATCATCATCATCAGCCTATCAGAGCCCACTTCTGAGTAAAGGCCTCTTCTCATATGGAGACAGAGTATTAATCACCATTCACCACACTTGCTTCAAACTCATAATTTGATACAAGTCCATGTTTTCTTTCATCAGTCAGTGATGTCTAAATACTCTTAGAAAGTACATATGACTCGGGACATCACATTGGTAATTGCCAGGTTTCGAACCCGCGCTCTCGTGCATGAGATGAGGCCATTAACCTCTAGGCCACCACGACTTTCATGTTATATAGTAATCATCTCTATAACTAACTGACCTTCATTCTTAAAGTATCCCAGGAACTGTTGGCTCTCATAACCCATGGACTCTCTGTGTTGTATAGCTTTACCGTTGAATTTGGACCGACAGAGAGTATAGCGGCCGCACCAGACTCATCTTGAGACGACTGGCTGCCGATCCAATAATGGATATCAAAGGATAGATTCTTCTTTTTATCTGATGTAGTCTGAAATATATATACATGTATTATATAGTATATATATAAAAGAAAAGTCGTGTTAGTTACACTATAACTCAATAACATATACGTATATGGATGAACATTGGTGGAGAGATAGATTAGAACATAGAAAGGACATAGGATATTTAATATTGTTTGATCGAAAAAAAATACTTAATAAATTCCACTATCTGCTTATTGACGGACTCTAGAGCGGAATAGAGTTCCTCCGGTCAGCTATACATATGAATATTACTAATGAAGACATTAACACGGACGAAGTCCCGCCGAAAACTAGTATATATTATAGAAGATTACTTTAAAGATAATACATGAATCTCCTTTGTAGAATTTTTCATGTTCTGAGTCTGGTACGGCGACTGGGTCGAAGTTCTGAAATCAAAGAATATTATATATTACTAGCTGACCTTGCAAACATTGTTATGCCATATAAAAAAATATAGGTTGGTGATAAAAAAGTAAAAATTTTGGGTTGTTTGTACTTTTTATAGCTACATTAAAAAATAAAAATAATAAAATTCGTCGAAAGTTAAAAAAATCAAGGATGAATAACCCTTATGACTTAGAGGTATGAAAAATAGATGTTGGCCGATTCTCAGAGCTATTCAATATGCTCTCAAAATTAGTATCTCATATTGGACTTTAAAGAATAAATAATACAAAATATCCAAACTTTAATGTCTTATATATTATATTGGAATAAAGTATCTTATCTAGTTTTTACATGAGAGACTACTTAGAACCGAAAGTTCTATGCTTAAGAAAATAAGTTGTGTCTTATTGCTCTGGGATCTTACTCTATTATATAGAAATGAATTTTTAGTTCGAATTATCAAGTGCATAAAAATGTATTGATTTAGTGCAAAATATAAAGAGATTTTGAAAGGAACTCGTGATGACCTTGAATTATAAAGAAGTTCAAATTATCACAGTTTGGAACTGTATATATGTTTGTATTACACATAAACATTCGCTTATATATATTACATATAGATGGAGCAAAACAAGTTTTACTTCAGCCGTGAGGTCTTAAACACATTGTTTTTAATTTGTTTTTTAATAAATTAGTATTTGTATGACATGAAAATGCTGGCCGATAATTATAAAAGCTAAATGCTAAAACTACATTTAATAGAATTTTAGAGTGTACAAACCATAGAATGATAACTATACAAATTAGTTACAGAAATGCAACATACCTTATACTGTCTATAAAAATTATGTTCAGTAGCCAACATAGGATTAATAGAAAATTTAATAAAAATATTTTTTTATTGACATTAACTATTATGTTAATAAAAATTTTACTATTTACATATTTTTCAATGCCAAAGCTTAATAGTATGGTTGCAATGATTACGGTTTTATAAATGAGATAAAAGAATATCCAATACAAAAAAAAAATTAATATCATTCATTATTATAAGAACAAATATTTGAAGAAAAAATCATGCATGTTATTCAGACACCTACACTTCAGTGCATATTTCGAAGAGGAATTTTTTCGTAAAATTATCTACTAAAATTAATCTTTAAAACCAATAATATAAATCTGATAACGTAAAAATATTGTTTAAAATGTGATAAAAACTTTTTATTACATATTCCTGCATTGTTTTCTTGTAAAACATACGTCTTTTTCATTTAATATGCTGTAATTTTATTGTAGTAATTTCGTCAAGAATATATAGTTAATGGTTTATATAGATTATTTTACAAATATGGTCAATACTTACCTTGTAATTACGATATTAAACACACAGCACTAAAACCAATCAATACAAAAAGCAGATTCTAACCTATTGGAGCCCGTTCGGTATGTTAAAGTCGGTGAAAAGCTATGAAAACCTATCAGCAACAATCTTCTAGATGCTAGCTTGAATAATTTATTTCAATTTTTATTTAAATTTTATTAATTATAACAAATAAAGTGTATTTTGTGTATCGTCACTAAAGAAAGAATCACTGTTGACTGTTATTGTGCAAGTAGACTTTGACAATGACACTGTCAAAGTATGAATCAAGAATAATGGGTTTATTATTTAGTCTTTGAACTTATAAAATTCTGTTATAAATAGTTATTAAAAAGAAATTCATATTAGAAATATGATAGTCTAAGAGCCCGTGAACCCCAGACCTTCGTTATTTTATAAAAGCTGAAAGTTTGTCAGCGCATGCTCCCAACACAGGTAAGAACGAAGGTCCATTATGAAATTCGGGTTGTAGTGGCTTTGGCAGGTAAACGGTACTAAAGGTGTGTAAAATACTAATATAGTTTCGTCAAATTATACAGAGCGATTTTTTGGTATTACCTTTAGAATGTTATTAAAAATCACATTATTCATTACCAGACACTTAACATCGTGGTAACCCCTTGCCAGACACCCTTAATGTTCAGGGTATAATAATTCTACTTACGTTATAGTATAAAAGCTGATTTTTATACAGGATACTTGGGTAATGAGTAGATGATATTTTCTCAATAGCCAGACATTTTTGATAGTTCCAACCCCTTGCCAGACAAGTATGTAGGGTCGCTGTAGAAACGAGCGCGAGGTAGTATATATATGTGAGTGCGAGTGAGATGCGCTTGTATTGTTTACTACTTTGTACATGCCTATGTCAGTAAAATTAATATATGCTATTTTTAAAGATAAATTTAATATTCATTATTAATTATAAGCCGGGAGAAGGCTGCCATGAGTGCGGCGCTGCGGTGGACTCGGCCCAGCACACCCTCGAGGTGTGCCCGAGATGGGCTGCGCAGCGCCAAGACCTTGTGGCGGCTCTCGGCGGAGTGGACCTGTCGCTTTCGAGTGTCGTGGAGAAGATGCTCGAGAGTGATGGGTCCTGGTTGGCGGTGTCCTCCTTCTGTGAGACGGTCATGTCCACGAAGGAGGCATCTCAGCGGGAAAGGGAGAGGGCGGCTGATGCTCCCTCCCCCCGCAGGCGACGTACGGGGGTGCGACGGAGGCAATTCCTACGCCTCCAATAGCACCCCTGTGTTCCGGGCTGGGGTCGGCGTGGTAACCCGGCCCTTTTGAAAGCCCGGCGTCGTCGGGGTGGTCCTAATTGCCGGGATCGCCCCCATTCTCCGAGGGAGTAAGCCCGGTCTTTGCCAGGACCGGCCAGTCGCTGGTGTGCCCTGTCGCTGACAGATCCGGGGTACACCGACATAGCGGCCGATGGCTTTCGCAGTGGTTTTAGTGAGTAGGGGCCTGCCCAGGCCGAGCCTCACACATCCCTTCCGGCCCCACCAAGGTCGGTTGGACGGCTCGTAAAAAGAGTTTCCACTACGTCATCAAAAAAAAAAAAAAAAAAAGTACATCAAAACTATTAAGTGAATTCAATATTATTAGTGGATGATACGTAGTGTATGATAAGTAGATTATTTGTTTACGATTTGTTCATGTGACTTTTAAAATAAAAGTGAATTTGTATTGAAAAAAAATCATGGGTGATACATTAATTTGTGTTATTTGCAACCAAAGTAGTGGAAAAACAATATTATTTTCTGAAGAGACATTGAAAAAATGTGAATTAATTTTAAAATTGCGAAAAAAACATAACCTTAAATATAATGATATCATTCTTCCACGTGAATATACAGAGGGTGGCTATCATAGGGAATGTTATAAATCATTTACAGGGTTAATGAAAAAATATTTTACGGCAGAACCAAAAAATTCTGGAAAGAATGTGGGAACAACGCAGGAAAAAAAAACATCTGGGGTAGCAGAAAATCCATCAACAGATGATTCAATACCAGGTTCATCGCATTTATCGGAGTTACCTGAGTCACACGTACCTTCAGCTTCTCAATCAACAGAACTTGAAGCTTTCCAGGTAGCTGCGGACATTTGTGAACTTGAAGAAGTGACTGAAAATGTTAATGAATCCACTGAAATAAATAGTTCATTTCAAACAGATACCACCAGTGTTGATATAAGTAAAAATATTTGTATATTTTGTAATAAAAAAAAGAAACAAGTAAAATCAAAAATGCTTCCACTCCACTTCCACTCCACAAATGCTATTATTGATATTTTTCTTATAATTAATAATGAATATTAAATTTATCTTTAAAAATAGCATATATTAATTTTACTGACATACGCATGTACAAAGTAGTAAACAATACAAGCGCATCTCACTCGCACTCACATATATATACTACCTCGCGCTCGTTTCTACAGCGACCCTACATACTTGTCTGGCAAGGGGTTGGAACTATCAAAAATGTCTGGCTATTGAGAAAATATCATCTACTCATTACCCAAGTATCCTGTATAAAAATCAGCTTTTATACTATAACGTAAGTAGAATTATTATACCCTGAACATTAAGGGTGTCTGGCAAGGGGTTACCACGATGTTAAGTGTCTGGTAATGAATAATGTGATTTTTAATAACATTCTAAAGGTAATACCAAAAAATCGCTCTGTATAATTTGACGAAACTATATTAGTATTTTACACACCTTTAGTACCGTTTACCTGCCAAAGCCACTACAACCCGAATTTCATAATGGACCTTCGTTCTTACCTGTGTTGGGAGCATGCGCTGACAAACTTTCAGCTTTTATAAAATAACGAAGGTCTGGGGTTCACGGGCTCTTGCTCTATGAGATTTTAAGTTATCTGGTAAATTAAAATACCAATTCTTATACTATACTTTTGACTATTTATAAGAAATTAAAATATAAAGTTATATACAGAATTTATAAAATTTACCTACCAGTATTTTTACAATTTTATAAGTAAACTAGTTTTTGCCCGCGACTTCGTCCGCGTTAATTTCGTCATTAATAATATAGGTATAGCTGACCGGGCGAACTCTATTCCGTCTTCAATAACCGGGATTGGTATTTATTAAATTTCTACTGTTTCAATCGAACGGAATGATTGATATATTAGTTAGTTGTCAAGTCTAATGTCACAAAATCGTTTGTATGGGAAATAGAGAAGGGCTGTTTTTAGGGTTTTTTCGGCAATCATTCCAATTTTTCTCACCTTTTAAACCTTCCCTGGACTTCCAGGAGTATTTCAAGACTAAAATTTGCCAAATCGGTTCAGCCGTTCTCGAGTTTTAGCGAGACTAAGGAACAGCAATCCATTTTTATATATATAGAAGACTAGTAAACCTGGCGAACTCCGTTTCGCCACCAGAAGGCTTTTATTTCGTTTGGTGATTAAAATATGAAAATTTTTTTTGGTTTTATATTTGAAAAGGAAAATTTTTATTACATTTCACAATCGTAATAAATTCATTTCGATTACAAAAATGAAGTGTTATTTAGTTGAACTTCTCTAAGTACATGAAAGTGAATCCAAAGTAGATACCGAATCGAAGCGTTATACGTGTCCGCAAATTACCCGTTTCATTGAAGTGCTCCTTTGTAAACCACATTTTTTGTTTTTTGGTCTAACTTTAACACAAATAAAGCGGATGGTTTCCAAACTCGTGAACACGCAAAATATAACGCCCATGTGAAAAACAATGTTTTCTAAATTTACCCCGCAAATATTAAATGGTTTTAAGAGTTCAAACTACAAACACAATACCGGTTTGTCACATCAAATTAACTGAGCAGAGAACAATGAGTAGCTGTCAACCAATGTATATTATGCACCGGCACCATTTATTTAAAATATTGATTAGTAGTACATGTTATGTGTGAAAAAAGATTTTCCCGCTTTTCTGTTGAAATTTTTTGTTATATACCTCACGGAATCCGAGACCTTTCCAACGAATGCAAAACCGTGGAAATTAGTTCGTTCCGGACCGGACTTATTTTTATTTTTTATATAGTAGATCTCTTACAAATATCTAATTGTCATCATTACGTCATTACATATCTGTCATTATACGTCAATTGCATAGCTGTCAATTGTGTTTCGTTATTCCACGTTTTATAGTGACTGACGTTTAATGTCAAGTCCCACGGGAATGCTGTCGAACGGGATAAAAAGTATCCTATTGCAATTTCCTGGTTCTAAACTACCTCCTTGCCTCCTCCTCCTTCAGCTAAATCGGTTCCGCCGTTCTTGGGTTATAAGTGGAATCACTAACACGACTTTCTTTTATATATTTAGATGTATTTCTACTCACAGATCCCAGCGATAGCATACTCTCGAACTGCCTCAAGATCTTGAACGGCGTCAATATATACATACCGGAGCTATTACCCGCCATCCCACATCAACCGTGTTTGGGAATGTTATGTAGAAGCCTATCTATGAACCAATTTTATAAGTACAAAGAAAATTTCTATATATTATGTCACGGTAGCGGCTTATATCCCTACAAATATTATAAATGCGAAAGTAACTCTGTCTGTCTGTTACGCTTTCATGCCTAAACCACTGAATTGATTTTAATGAAATTTGGTACAGACATAGAGTTGACCTTGAGAAAGAACATAGGATAGTTTTTATCCCAGACTTTTGAAAGGTTCTCTTGGAAACGCGATATAACGGAACTCCACGCGGGCGAAGCTGCGGGCGGAAAGCTAGTTAAATATAAAAGTACGACATATCTTTTTAATATAACGGTACCCTTACAGATATCTAATCATAATATGAGGTGATAGTCCGGTCAAATTAGACCAAATGATAACAGTCAGGTTACATAAATTCCCACCAAGCTGAAAATCGGTAAGATTGTTTGAAATATCATTAAAAACAAAATTTGAAAGTTCCCCATCTTTTCTCTGTAAGGAAAAAATTTATTCAAGGTCAAAGGTAAACAAAATGAGTTTTTCGCGATATTCAGCAAAACGATAAGTTTATCATAAAAATATCCCAGACAAAAATTTAAGATCATAAAATTATCTACAAAGAATTACTTTATACTTTTTTTCTACGAGCCACCGTTTTTGAGATATAACGATTCAAAAAGTTGTAAAAGTTGTAATCGTCATAATATGCACACGTTTCCTCGCCACCTTTGAGGTAGTGTACTTAGCTTTTTTTTTTGTATCTTCCCCAGTAGGTCTATTCCACGGGTCAGTTTTGATCTTGTTTAATGTGAAACTATTGATAAATAGGTAATGGATATTAGCAGAGATTGAAAAGATAGAAGCAATTGAAGTTTAAAAAAAGTAGTGAAATTTAATCGTCCGACGTCGTAATTTTCAAAAGGCGCATTTCAGGCGCAGGTGGAAGTAAAGTGTAAAAATATTTAAACACTAGCTTCTGCCGCGACTCCGTCCGCGTGGAATAGTGACTTCCGGCAGATTTTTGGTTCTTCCCACATAGTTCGAATCGAATGGTCGAGTTCCTGTAGAATTTTCAGGATAAAACCTATGTTTTTTTTATTCACAATGAAGTACTCTTAACCAACAACATATTTATTTGTTTATTTGAATAAAGATTAATATTATTATGTTGATACAACTTAAACAAATTATTTCGACCAAATTAGGTACCATAAAAACGGTTTTTGTGAGTTAATCTTAAAAGATAGACAAATACTGTCGCGGACTGTTTATTAGATCATCAAAAGATCTATTATTCTTTAATACATATTTTTTGTGTATCTTGAAATGTTTTCACGGCACACGCAACGGAAGGCTTCAAAGATGAAATAATTTCTCCCGTATTTTACACATTTACCACTATATCTTTGCTCCTATTGGTCGTAGCGTGATGTTATATAGCCCACAGCCTTCCTCGATAACTGGACTATCCGACACAAAAAGAATTATTCAATTCGAACGAGTAGTTTCGGAGAATAGCGCTTTCAAACAAACAAACAAACAAACAAACTCTTCAGCTTTATAATATTAGTATAGATATATTACAACTATAGAGATGTACGAGTATACATATACATACATATACGTGGCATACTCATGCATATTATGACGATTACAACTTTTTGAATCGTTATATCTCAAAAACGGTGGCTCGTAGAACAAAAAGTATTAATTAATTCTTTGTAGATAATTTTATGATCTACAATTTTTGTCTGAGATATTTTTATGATTTTTGCTTACCGTTTTGCTGAATATCGCGAAAAACTCATTTTTTTACCTTTGACCTTGAATAACACTTTTTCCTTACTGAGGAAAGATGGGGAACTTTCAAATTTTGTTTTTAATAATATTTCAAACAATCATACCGATTATCAGCTTGGTGGGAATTTATGTAACCTCGAATGTCTAATTTGACCGGACTACGAGTGTAGTGTACACGATGGGCAAAGAGTACGTCCATGTGTTTTAGACTAAAGTGACTGGAATTGCTCACATGTACCTGTAGTACACACTCGCCTTGTACATATGACATAATCAATAGAATAGAAATATCTAGCACTCCACGAACTTAAAACACAAACAAAACACTGAATGAATCTCTTTTTTTTTTCATTCTAGTTTTATTTTGAATTATTAAAAATATGCTACTTTTAGTCTGTCATTTTATAAGCGAGTGTTTTTGTAATTTTTTAAAACATATAATAATATAATTTATTTTAAATCGACAATAATTGAAGTACTTAAGTGTCTTTGTATGTCTTTATATAAGAACAATATTGTATTATGTATTACAGATGGTGTTGTTGGACTGTACTTGAGATTCATCCATCAGGAGATGACGGCTGATCATCAAGTGTTAGATGAAAACTAACAATGAACCAAGTATTGATGAAACATAGAATTATTTGAAGAGGAGAATGACTCGGTTAGTGTAACTGTGCGGGATGACTTATAGTTAAATAATATGATAGAATGAGATGATATGGATAAGTGTTCCGATGGTACGTGACAAGTGATATAAGTGTAAAGAAGTTGTTAATAGAACTCGGAAAAGGGTAGCAACCACTGACGCTTAAAAACCAACGTACACTTAAACGTTTATTTGTATATTTAATTAACTAATATTGTACTGTTTACTGAAATGTACAAGTTTTCTTGACGAAGTTTTCGTTTTAATTGTGACAAAAATATTTATAAATTTAGAAGTAACTCTCTTCTATTACTGAAAGATATGTTCTATTAATAATAATGAAGTGCATATAAAAGCTTATTAAATATTAATATTAATCAGCGGTCAGCCTTATTTTATCTTCTTCGTTAGTAACAAATACGTTCACACAACACAAACTACTCACTGTCCAAAATGTAGTTGTTAACGACATTTCTTCTAAGGTGAGTGAGTTCATATAATTTGTTTTAATACGATGAGCATTTTTAAGATATAAAAAAAATACATTCAAAATATACTTTTCTAAATAATTTGTCACAACATTCCATATACATATTTGATAATCGTTAGTTTTCTGTTAATCAATATTTATTGATGTACGAGTATAATCATCATTAAGTCAGTCTCGTACTAATTGCGTGTATCGTGTATACTAAAAATATTTTATTAATATATTATAAACTAGCTTTCCGCCCGCAGCTTCGCCGCGTGGAGTTCGGTTATATCGCGTTTCCAAGAGAACCTTTCAAAAGTCTGGGATAAAAACTATCCTATGTTCTTTCTCAAGGTCAACTCTATCTCTGTACCGAATTTCATTAAAATCAGTTCAGTGGTTTAGGCGTGAAAGCGTAGCAGACAGACAGACAGACAGACAGACAGAGTTACTTTCGCATTTATAATATTAGTAGGGATATGTGGACTTGATTTGATTTAATGAAAGTAATGTCTGCTCTTCCATATTAAAATTCGTACACAGAACAAGTCGTGTACACAGTCCATGTACATATGTGAGTTAGGAAGTAACTCCCTAGAAACCTCAACGCTCTTCTTCATATAAACCGATATTCTCAATATTCACAACAAACCTTCATATCCTTAGATTCTTGTGGTTAAATTGAATACGTCATTTCTGTAATTCAATATGTAATTCCTGTAATCTTCAAATATTTTGATTTAGGGAGGTTAGGTAGAACGGTAAGCACAAATACATATGTGGTTTATCGCCTTGGTCACTGTCACAAGTTTGGAAAAAATATCTATTTTATCACATTTGAGAGATTGTGATAGTTTCTATGGTAAAATGGGAAATGAGTTGAATTAAAATGTTTATAATGTAGGAGAATTAGTTATTAGAACATAGAATGTGATGCGATTTTGTTGTAAAATAACCAGAAAAAAGCTATAAAGTTTGGGCTAGTGTAACAAAGATAGCTGTTTGAAGTCAGTACTTCTAATGATATTTAAGGTTTTCGCATGAACACCTTTCAAATAAATGTTCTTTGGATACTACGTATTTTATATTACATTTTCTATCTTGTTAATTACTTAACAGCAACTGTGATCTTTTGCAGACGGGATCAAAATTATAAAACTATAAATACACCTTTTGAAACATTTTTTTAATCTTTTTTTTTAACGATAGTGAGTCTGATAACCTATAGGTTATATACGAATATATCGTTTTTAATACAAATCAGTTAAGATTCACAATCACTTCCCTTTTTAACGTCATGACTATTAATATCATGGGAATTAGTGATGACAAAATGTATAGACTATAGTTGGTATAGAAGAATGTCATTAGTGAGACGAGGAGTAATGGGAGGATGTATTTACAGCGCACTGGTGGGTGTTGGATTCTGTAGAAGATTTCCACCCAGGTTTAAATTCGGTGCAGCCACAGCTGCTTACCAGAACGTCTGCGGTACGTTTATGTTCGTGTTTTTAATAATGAATTTATAATAATCAATACCTCGACAGACAAGTCTCCAAGTATCTGGGACACGTTCGTTCACACTAGACCAGAGATTATAGTCGATGGCTCCAACGGGGACGTCGCCTGTGACAGCTACAATACAACCAATGGATGAAAGACGTGGAAGTAGCTTCGGAGTTGGGATTAGATTTCTACAGGTGATACATTGACTCTGATGTTACAATACTTATTTATTGGTTGCTATGAAATTGAAATTGGTATTTTTTATTTATTTCACTGTTACTAATTATTGCACTATCACTTTTCTGACCAAGCAACTTGAAAAAAATGTACCAATAGTCACGCGATCCCTCTCAGTCCGATTTAATATTAACTTTTCATATATAATAATAATTATAGTTGGTTAGTAAATAGTTTTTTACGGAATCTATATATATAAAAGAAAGTCGTGTTAGTGATTCCACTTATTACCCAAGAACGGCGGAACCGATTTAGCTGAAAATTGGCAGGGAGGTAGTTTAGAACCAGGAATTTGCAATAGGATACTTTTTATCCCGTTCGGCAGCATTCCCGTGGGACTTGACATGAAACGTCAGTCACTATAAAACGTGGAATAACGAAACACAATTGACAGCTATGCAATTGACGTATAATGACAGATATGTAATGACGTAATGATGACAATTAGATATTTGTAAGAAATCTACTAGGTATATAAAAATAAAAATATTTAGGTAATGTGTTTGTAGTTTGAACTCTTAAAACCATTTAGTATTTGCGGGATAAATTTAGAAAATCATTGTTTGTGACATGGGCAGTTATATTTTGCGTGTTCACGAGTTTGGAAACGATACGCTTTATTTGTGTTAAAGTTAGACCAAAAAACAAAAAATGTGGTTTACAAAGGAGCACTTCAATGAAACGGATAATTTGTGGACACGTGTAACGCTTCGATTCGGTATCTACTTTGGATTCACTTTCATTTACTCAGAAATTCAACTAAATAACACTTCATTTTTGTAATCGAAATGAATTCATTACTGTTGTGAAATGAAATAAAAATTTTCCTTTTCAAATATAAAACAAAAAACTCTTCATCTTTTAATCACCAAACGACATGCTATATAAAAGCCTTCTGGTGGCGAAACGGAGTTCGCCAGGTTTACTAGTATTAGTCTAAATTTTTAATATGATATCTTATTTTTATATGTATTTTTTATAGATTTTCCCTTTCTTGGCCAAGAATTTTGCCTCATGGTTTTGCAAATAAGACGAGTGAAGACGGAGTAAAATTTTACTCCAACTTTATTGGAGAGAGAAATCGAGCCTGTCGTTACAATATATCACTGGGATTGCCACAAAATTTACAAGATCTTGGTGAGTTTCAGAGATTGCTAAAAGTATTTAATACAAATACATTGCTTCTTCACTATATAAAATAGAATAAATAATTAAACAAAACACTACATAGTTTTCAAAATACTTCATTATAAATTTTTATAAATTTATAAATTTTAATTATATGTTCAAAGAGTTCATCTTTGCTGACAAAACTGAAGAACCCATTTAAATTAATATTTTTCAGTAACAACATGTTCTTTGCAAATGATTTCTTTAAACGAAAACGAACGGCAAATCATATTGATGAATAAATATTAATGAGTTCAAATCTTTCTAATCAGGCAGGAACTTTAAATAAATCTTGTAAATTAAATATTCATCAATAAGAATCCTCACCGTTCAGTGCATTCTACACAAGCTTGTAGCACTATATGAAATGTTTGTTAGCCCAAGTTATAATTCACAGGCGGCTGGAGCAATCCTTTAATATTAGATTGGTTTGCGAACTAGGCTCGTGTTGTGTTGACTCTATACGCTGACCGAGTCAAAACTTGGATCACTCTCAATGAACCGCTGACGTTTTGTGACATTGCTTACACTTTTGGTCTTCACGCTCCAGGAATAGTTAGCACTGGAGTTGCAAATTACATCTGCAGCAAGAACACAATGTTGGCACACGCTAAAGCATGGCGGATATATGACAAGGAGTTTAGACGAAAATATAAAGGTAAAAGAATTATACGAATTTATAAACAATACTTTAGGTACTTGATTTTTGTTAATTAATGTAATCTTTAGGTTCTTCTGAATTAATTCTGCATATACATACTATTGTGTTATATTACATTTTAAAGGCGAAGTGTCTATCACCAATCAAGTCATGTGGTTTGAGGGAGAAGATGAAAATGAAGGGGACGCGGCTGAACTGGCTCTATAGTTAATGGTGAATAAAATTACAAAGAGAGTCTAAAAATAATAGTGTTGCTGCTAAATACTTTTGAAGTTTAATTCAAATGATTGAAAATGTTCATTTACTGTCGTACAATTTCAGGGAGGACTGTACTCACACCCAATCTACTCAAAGGAAGGCGGATGGCCAAAGAAAATAGAAAAACTCATAGCAGAAAAGAGTAAACAACAGGGATTCCCGAAATACAGATTACCAGAATTCACAAAAGAAGAAAAAAACTAATAAGAGGTGAGAAAAATAATAACAAAACTAGGAATTTCTATTAATAATGATAATGAAAGTTATAAGAAAGCCAGATAAATAGCAATAGCAAGCTCATATCTTGGTTGAAGAAACAGTATGGAAACATGGAGATCTTCATAACGGAGAATGGTTTCGCAACCAGCGGTGAGGATTTAGATGATCAAGATCGTATAGATTACCATAAGAAGCATTTGGAACAGGTGATTTATATTAATAAAGTTACATTCCAGACGGACAAATAAAAAAATATGTTATTATTTGAACTAATATCTTCCACCAGGTTCTCCTCGCGGTTGAAGAAGATAAGGCCAATGTCGTGGCGTACACTGCTTGGTCAATGTTGGACAACTTTGAATGGAGCGATGGCTATCGGTAAAGACATATTGACTTCAAAATGTTTTTAGATTTTCTTCTGTTCATAATCTGATAATAATAATAATCTTTTCAGTTCTAAATTCGGTTTATACGAGGTGGACTTCAACGACCCAGCCCGCACCCGCCGCCCGACTGCCTCCGCCAAGTATTATAAAGATATTGTGAAAGCTAAATAATATGATTTATAATAAACAGAACTTTGAACGGAAAGACGTTATTTGTTTGATAAATAATAAAATTAATTTTAGATGTGACTTGGGATGTCACTTGGACCTATATCTAACAATGATTCCTACTCCTCATGGACTAGTGACTTGACTTTTACTTTACTTTTACAATTTCATACAGAAATACATTACTATTTATTACAGGTTAGTGTTGAAAGACGAAAGGAACTGCTTTTAATTAAAAGTATTATGATAGCTATAATTAGCAGGTTATGTACACACGAATAAGTTATTTTGTTTTTCTGTTTGTTTTTTTTTTCAAATAAGAATTTGGATTAGTTTGGATATTCCGATTTAAATAACTTTCATAAACCGCTGATGAACTGATCGTAATAGTTTCAAGGTACACAATATATTATAGATATTAGTTGTGTTCGGACCGCTGTAACTTAATGTGCTAATATAATCAATGTTTTAGAGGAGGAAATTATGATGAAAATAGTTTTTTTTTTAAATGTTAACTTTAATAAAAATATAAGTTAAACTGATTATTTGCATCTTTCGCTGACACCAAACATCATTTCTGATGATGAAGATACTTCTTTTATCTTCCATAAGCATAACTATTAACTAAAGGCTTTGGCCGCTTCTTAAAGTTGTGAGACGATATACTTAGTAGGAGCTCCATGAAGTATCTTCCTTGAATAGCTCTAGATGTGTTGGTGTTTTCGGTATCAGGATATTGCTCATGACTAACGAGTATTGAGGAGCCCGCCTTTAGTGATCGGGGAGGGAAAAGGTGCTCTGCACTTGTTAAAGGGAAGAGATGTTAGTTAAGTTGACTCGTATGATGTGAACAGACTGTATATCGAGATTTTGTACAACACTGTAATGTATGTCATGATTACTGTAAACTGTTTTTCTAATTTAGGCTAAAGTAGCGTTTTAATAATAGAAATATTTGAATTCCTCTTTGTATTAAGAATTATTAATGTGATTTCTGTTTTAAAAGCTTGAGACTTCCTCGAGATAAAATCAAAAAAAATTCAGGACATTTATATTAGTAATTCAATTTTTTGTCATTATTAACTGATTTGTTTCAACAAACAATGAAATGTTTTATTTTGTTGTGTTTCTATTTATACACATATTACGACTGAACTCAATTTACCATATACATATATTTAACAGTTCTGTCTGAGAGATAAAAAACGTGGACTATGAAAATTCCTTACAATATTCTATACTCCAAAGTTTAGAATGAAGCGCCACCTATAATAGGTTGATCGTCAAATTAGCGTGGTTGTAACTACTTGCCAATAGATGGCGGTTTATAAAATAATTTCAATTTCTCATGGTATTCAACGTGCCAGTGAATTTTGTGAATCTTATAGAATATTTTACTTTATTGTGAGTTTGGTTGTTCATGAGTTCCTTTATATTATCCATTTCTTAGTTTGCTTCAGATTTATTGGTTACCTGGCTTATTAATTGGATCCAAGACTAATCAATATAATTTTGCTAAACTAATCAATTTGCCGGAATAAATCATCAATTATATATCATTTTGTTTTTAAGTTATAAGGTAAGGGTTTTATTGTTTACATTCTAATGAGTAATAGCGAATATACAGGGAAACAAGTGAAAGAGACGTAGCGAATTTTTAATAAAAATTATTAAATCCTACCTTTAGTATTATATTAATTAGTATAAATGTGAAGAATAAAAAAATATATTTTCATAACAAATCTCCATCCATAATATTAACAAAATGAAAATATTTAGTTCAACGATTGTAGTAAAAAGGAAACACTAATTATGTAGGGCGGCAACCAGAGGTACTAGGAAAACTACGAAACTTATTTTTATGTATATTATAATGAAAATTACATATTAAAACTTACAACCTATTGCCCCGATGTTAGGATAGCAATCCCATACCATTGCTTGTGTGTTATCAGGAATCTTGTGGTTCACACGGCTTGGTGTTAGTTCTGCGGATTCAGCAGCGTCACTCGTAATATATTTTATATATACAACCACTTTGCCCCGGCGACGTTCATTTATTTTATAATATGTTACACGTACATAACAAAGTCATCTTGTGTCTGTACAAATGTTACATAAAATAATTGATTGACAATGTTAACTCAGAATAATGAAAAAACAGTAAAATACTAGTGTTGTGGTAGGTACAGTCTTTATTGTAGTAATGTGCTACAACATGGGTGGAGACAGTATTTAAAAGCTTTCAAATACAAGTTGATACCCAAACGTTGCCATCACAACATTAACAAAGGTTCAATATTAAGTGGTTTATATAAATAATTACAAATATTGGTTGCAACTTAATTAATAGCTATTTTTACTATGTACAAAATTTAGTATCATGTTCCACAAATACATTAATTTATTATTTATTATAATCAGTCATATAAATAATTCTGAGGACTATAGTGTATAATAATTTTTCGTAATACCTATTTTTGTAATTGAAAATTCTTTTGTTATCTTTGTTTTTTTGTAATCTTAAAAGATAAGTATTATTATTAAGCAGCTAGACAGTAATCTTCAGCAGTGCTGTGTACTTACGTCTATAACTGGTACATCCATCAGATAAGTATCTGTTTTAAATGTTTAGTTTAAAGTGTTTAATGTATGTACTGTTGATGTGCCATTCAAATATGTAAATAAATAAAATAAATAACAATTAGTACGGCACAGATTGCGCCACTTGTAAGTTGTAACATTAAACGGCATAACTCCTCACACTTCGGAGTTGGTTCTATGACATACAAACAGCGGAATAACATTTTACACACAAGTATTTAAAAGAAACTTATAAAAGGAAACTAGCGCCATCTATGTCATGATATAGTAACTCACCCTCACCTATATGTTGTAACATTAATCATTATAAACTAAGTTGTGAGTACTGTACTAGGACATTCAGTTATTAGTTCCAGTGCTAAAAGGATAAAACACACTAATGAATATAACTGTTATAAATAAAACAAACATATTATATTGTATTATGTTTATTATAAAGTAACAAGTCTCGTCTTCATATGTACATTAAGCAATCCCCAGTTCATTTCTATCATATATTTCATCAAGTTCAAAGTATACAACAATGTCTCCGATACATTTATATCTGAATAGTTTGTGTCTTGTGTATTGCTCACCGGGGCCGTGTGTCTCTGTGTGTGTAGTCTTCACAAGTCAGCTCCACGTCAAGCGACACGTCCTTAGGTTCGCTCTCCGTCACTCGTAGGAACTAGTTTCTTATACACTGATCTCGATCTCACCAACAGAATCCACAGCTCCGTGTCCAAGTATTACCTGTACAGAGACATCCGTTTAGTGAAGGACAGTATGTGTGTGTGTGTGTGTGTGTGTGTGTGTAGTGATAGTGTCAATAAATGTTCCACCAGCCGTGTGAGGTGATTGTAGTACAACCTGCCCACCTATACATACAGTGCTACATGTTTTCGACTCACAATTCCCAGTAAGTTCATTTGAACCACTAAGAAACCGCAGCGCCCCCTGGCGATGTCAAAGATCTGGTGATACTGTCCAAGTCTCTAAGCTCAGAGCCATAGTCAAGTGGATACATTATGTTTATATATATTATAGATACTGTGACGGCGCTTTACATATATGTATAATAAAATAATAATATGTAACAACAGTAAGTTAACAATCTAAAAGCTACTGAAACAATGATTCTTAACATGAAGCAAGTCCCGCAGGAGCTACATACAAATGTATGGATAAAGCTTGTATTAAAAGACATTGACTGTTTGAGCCGCTGCAACACTACACCTTCAACACTACACTTGATACTTCAAGTCGTTTACATTCTAATATGTTTAAATCTCAGTCACTTCCCTCTCCATATAATGTGTAGCTCATTGTCTTTAATATATTGTGTCTAGTGTAATCACACACTCATGTTTCATTAATAGCTACCTGGTTCATTGTTAGCTTTCATCTAACACTTGATGATCAGCCGTCATCTCCTGATGGATGAATCTCAAGTACAGTCCAATAACACCATCTGTAATACATAATACAATATATTAATACTGTTCACAAACAATATTGTTTATATATAAAGACATACGGAGACAGTTACATCAAGGATTGTTTGAAAATAAAAATATAATATTTTATATTAATCTTAGAATATCCACTAATAAATTACACTTCATATCACTAAGAAGGTTTATTATTCAAATAAAACAATTCTTTATATATCAGTCTAGTTAGTATCATCATTAATAACATACTATATAATGTATGGAATTATTATTAATATTCTGTTTGAAATATTGGATTCATACAAAAATTATAAATGTTTATAAACTAAACACATAATTGATTTTACTTAAAAAGTATAACACTATTAAAACACTTTTATAATAATCGATTATTCTAGAACAGGGGTTCCCAACCTTTTTTTAGTTCCGGACCACTTTTATATTATTCTTGTTAGCAAGGACCACTATGTAAGTATAATAAAAATAAACTGTAATAATCAAACTGAAACTTTAATTAACAAATCAATAGGATATTACAAAACAAGAAATAATAATATATTTAGGATAAACTTCTGCAATTTTGTATTAAAGTGATTTCGGAGCTTGCATTTTCTTCACGAGTTCGGCTATCCTAGGACTAATATTATTACTCAAAGCTACACGCAAATCATCACTTACTTTCAAACGATTCCTCGCTTTGTTTTTAATTACCAATAAAGCAGAAAATCCTTGTTCACATAAATAAGTTGTTGAAAAAATCATAAAATAGCGCAAGGCCATTTCTCGAAGTTTAACATAAGAAATTGCTTTTTTACATCAAAACGACTCAAGACTCACCGCCCGCTAAATTTAAAATCATTCGCGGATCATATTTTGGCTTCTGCGGACCATTGGTGGTCCACGGACCACTGGTTGGGAACCATTGTTCTAGAAAGACGCCATATGGATTTCATCATATATAATATCAACAGCACATGATGAATTATAAAATGAATGTGTCGATAACGGTTTACTCAATATAAAAGATACATTATGGAGAAATTAACAGTACATACCGTCACACTACTATCGTACATCAGCTACATACACTTCTCTTCATAGAAGGTTTCCTCTCGTCCGCAGACCACGTCCCAACAGACGCTCCACCAACAGCTTCGTCCCTCATCTTGAATTATATATTCTTACGAGTCCTGTAACGTAACGAATGATTCTAGTTTTTAGTATGACAATAGATGTCTTACTTAAATATTCGACTTACAAGAAGTCGCATTTTAAAAAGTGAAAAACGTAATAAATAATAATAAAGAAGGCCATTGAAACGATATAACGTTCAAAAACCCTGCGGGCAATGTTACGCTTAGAGAATAATTCAAAATCTACTATTAAAATAAACTAGTACTCTTATCACTACAGATAATAAACACTAATATTAACCAAAACTAAAAATGTTACTTAATAAACAATTCCATTTGAATGTTATGTCAATAATATAAAAAGTAACATTTATTAGTACCTATGTGCAAAAAAACACTCACCATGAAGATAACCGACGTAAAACACATCCATCATAAGGAAGGCCGTGGCCGACTGTCACCAGAGGCACCAGAGGGAACCGGATTGGAAGGACTGGAGAGACATGAGAAATGAATTTTGATAACAATTACATAAATCATAAGAGGAAATTAATAAAATTTAAAAGCAATAAACGAGCCGTCAGGTTGGCCACACTAAGGATCATGGGGAATGGGGATGAAACCAGTGTTGCCAACTTTATTTTTTAGAGGATCGTACTATAGACTAAAAAAAATCGTATTTTGTCTTGAAATTCAAGAAAATAAGCGTACGCGATGAAATTTCAATAAAACTGCGTAAGTATATCACATAAAAATGGAATTTAATTCTAATTTTCATTTAACATTAAACATCAATTAATGTGTGGAATTAAAATATTCATTAATTACATATATTTTGAAAACAGAAAAAAAATTAATTGCTTTAGTCACTATCTGAATTATTAGGCACAGCAGATGCGGGAAAATCATTATATTTTTTGTACATATGTACATACATACTTAAATTTAATTTGCTCAGCATATCGTCACATGACTTGAAGTTTATAGGTACACGATCCTTTTTCTTTATTATGTTGTGCAGCTAACAAATTCTTATTTACCGTTTCTGGAATACATTTTAGTTTTAAATATTCCTTATAGTTATATTCTAGTACTAAATATAGTTAGTTATAGTACTAAAGTTTAGTTTTACACATTCCTTATAGTTTTGTTGGAGATTTATTTTTTCGTAAGACTTCATTTAAAAAATCGTATATTTTGCGTACGATTTCGATAACTCGGTCGTACATCGTACTAGAGTCAAAAAGGTCGTATAAATACGATTTAAATCGTACGGCTGGCAACACTGGATGAAACTGTCATATAATTACCGTGTAAGAAAATAATGTATACAAAACAGTGTGTCCACATTGAGGGGAAATTAGGAAATTTAAGGGAAATTAGGGTCAAGAGGGAAAAGAAAAGGGGAAAGACTATAAAAGGGGAAATTGGGGAAATCAAAGACAAATGAGGGTTTTGAGCAGTGGCGGCTGGTAGGTAATCGAACCGGTGGTGCACTACTAAAATATTAAAATTAGAAAATGCAACAAAACATAACGAGATGTCAATCGCGGCTCAATTCGTCATACATCGGGTGCTCTCGGTAATCTTCGGTCGCTCGTGCGGAGCTCGAGAACCGACTCATTACTCGGTACATTTCTATGAACTATCTTTTGTTTCACGCTTCAGGCGTATTAATGCGTATCTCATACAATATGTATTAGCAGTCCTCGTGCACTCGCCGAAGCGCACGATATGAGTTTAGTAAAGTGCTCAAACTTTTTGACCATAATTAGGGAATTAAATTTTTTATACGTTTTTATATGTTAAAAAAATAAATACTTAAATGGTAATTTAAAAATAAAGATGAAGTAATATTTTGTAATTTTTTAATATTTTGAATTGGTGGTTCAGCGCACGAGTGCACTTAAGGTACAGCCGCCACTGGTTTTGAGGAGGAGACGTAAAATATTATTATGTGCAAAAATGTATGCGCTGACAGCGTTAACTAATTTGGAATAAAAAATGAGTATACAACTCCATTTTTTGTTTATATTATATTTCTGGTCAGTCTGTAAATAAAACACAAATACGATAAATAAACGATAAATTTTAGGTGTGGCGTCAAAACTACAGCAAAATAATTTTTGAGGGGAAAAAAGTCCGTAGAAGGGGAAATCTGAATTGAAGTGTGGGAAAAAGAAATCGTTCTAGTGGAAACACTGATAGAAAATGCTGCCATCTAGCGAACAAGGTAAAACAACTTCGACACTATTTTCCTTTATAACTTCATAGATAATATCTTAATTCTTAAGTAACTGTCTAATTGATTTGACATTAGGACATAATTTAAATGATTTCAGTTGTTCATTTGCCGTTGTTTACTGTTCTTCTTGTGCTGTACGTTCTTTTTCAAACATTTGACCCGGCTTAATATATCATTGACTCCAATTTCTACGCTTTTGACGATCGACCCCGGCTTGCCTCAATTGGACTTTGTTTTCTTCGACTACGATCGACCCCGGCTCTTCTCATTTGGATTTTGATTGCAAACTACGAATTTGGATTATCGATAAGTTGAAAAAATGCCACGAAAATCGGCTATAAAGTGTTACTTTCGGTGTGCGACTAAAGGTACTTATTTAGTAAAATCTAAAAAAATATTATTTGTCGTATATATGTATATACAATCAATTACTACTCTTGTTACATCAATTTCAACCGTAACAGTTTATTGACTTCTAATAAAATACATTTCAGGTCCTTTTCATCCATTTCCTAAACCTGAATACCCAAATTTGGAGAAATTCAAACAATGGAAAAATATTTTAAATGAAGACATGAAACAAAAGGAAGATTCTTACATTCATAACAACATAAGAATATGTGATCGTCATTTTGAACAGTTTTATCGTTCTTCAAGTAAATGACTCAAAATGCTGTACCAACTCTATATTTAAGTAAGTATCTAAAGTAAGCTACTTCCCAAGTAGTATAGGCACACAATACATACTACTAATATAAAATAACTATAAATAATCAATTATTATATTATTATAACTATAGATATTTTACATTATTATTATTTTACTTTAGAAATTGATACTCATAATTAAAAATTAGAAACAAAAAAATTTGATTTAATTGAATATAATGAAATAGGTATACAAGTCATCTTAACATTTTTATATGTGGTTTGATAGATTTATAATGTGAGGTCTTTATTACCTTTTTTATCTAAATAGAGGAAAGTGCCTACAAACAGTATCGCGAAATAATTGTGTCACTTCTTTACATAGGTAAAACGAAAACAAAGTGTTCTAAATATGCAGAGATTATAATTTCTCTGGATAACTACAAACCAAATAAAGTTGTTTTATAGTTTTTTATGTAATACAAGAATGGCAGTGTTTAATTCAGTAAAAATTACAAGTCTATTTACATTCAATCAGAAACTCTTAAAGAAACAAGGAAGAAAAATACAATAAAGACAATATGTTATCATTCAATTTTAAGATTTTTCATTTAACTTTTCTTTTAATATATTTATTTGTAGTAAGAAAAATATTTTATTTAGCAGCATCAGCATTTGAGACTGTACACTCATCACATTGAAACTGAAAAATGTATTGATACACAAAAAGAAGACAATGACGCATCTTGTAGTCACAACTTGGGTTTAAATATGAATCAAGTTCAGCTGCAAAGGAGTTCTCCTAATTCCTCTCAATTATTTTGTAAAGCTAAGTTACAAGCATATAACTAAGCTTAATATTAACTATGATTGCTATATTAACTTTTAAATTATAAAACAGCATAAAGCATTTTAAATACAATATAAATTTAAACCACAGATTCATCGAGATTTATTTCATATTTTCTTCAAATATGTATATTTTTTGTCTTTTAATAAACATTAATCCTGGTTTTAAACCTAAGATGTTCAAAAATGTCATCTCATCATTTAATAATTGATTATCTGAAATCCCCAATAACTAACTATATCAATATTTATAAAACATTCATTTCGCCCCCTCGTCTCCTACCAGCCGGCCGCGGTCTTCCTAGTTCCTCGTAATGGATGTATTTTTCTAATGCTGATGCTTCATGGTGTTTTTTTTACATATATCTAATTATTATATTTTATATTATTGGCATTACTTACATTATAAGTTCTTATACTTATTGAGTAACATTTTTAGTTTTGTTTGATATTAGTGTTTATTTTATTGTGTAGTACGTGGTAGGAATTTTGAATTATTTCCTAAGCGTTACATACATTGGGCGCAGGGTTTTTTAACGTTATCGTTTTGATGGCTTCCTTTTTTTTATTTTAACTATTATCTTTACAATTTACGGCTCCCTAAAATGCGACTTCTTAATGTAAGTTGGTAAGTTTGTTAACAATTAATGTATTGTCTTTATAAAAATAGTATTATTTGTAACGTTCCAGGACTCGTAAGAATATATAATTCAAGATGAGGGTAGAAGCTGTTGGTGGAGCGGCAGGATCTTACGCGTATAATCAAATGGACCGACCCTCGAATACAGCGGTGCCCGCTGCCCGCTAGTTTGGAGAGCAGTATGCGTTTCCGTGCCGCCGCCGCCGCCGCTCCGCTGCCCGCAAAATTCGAGGCCGAGGCCTTAGGACGTGGTCTGCGGACAAGAGGAAACCTTCTATGAAGAGAAGTGTATGTAGCTGATGTACGATAGTACATAGTTTTACGGTATGTACAGATGACGGCTGATCATCAAGTGTTAGATGAAAACTAACAATGAACACAGCCGGCCTTACAGCACATCTCCAACTTGTCTGCTACTTAGTTATTTTATATTGAATTTACACTTGTCAAACAATATCTTTAACAGTTACTGTACAACTTTTATATATAATTTCTTTTGGATCATAATATTTTATTTAATCCAATCTATTTGATATACTTCTCTGATATGATGCAATTACTTTATTGTTATTTATAATCTGATAAAACATTGCTCATCTTAAATGTTTTATTTCTGTATGTACTGATTATGCTTATCATACCTTTTTCTCTAGAATAATTAGTTTTTAAAAGAATAGTATCTGTTATGCCACTAGAGGGGGCTAAAAGTTTTTGGTATAATAGATTTACCTTGAACTGTTTTCATTTATAATATTTATATAAACCGCATTTATCATAAAGAAAATTATTATTGTTGAATTGAAATGAATTATAGTTATTGTGGATGTATTGTATTGTCTTTGATTTTGATTAAGCAGTAATACTTGTACTTGTTAAGCTTATATATATGAAGATTATAACACTTTGGGACTCCGTATATACATCCTTCAAATGAATTTATTATAAACACAAAACATAATATAACATGAGTAAATATAATCTTCAAATTCAAAGTCTTAATAATAATAATAATAATAATCTTTATTTCAACCAATCTGATCATATTTACAAAATTGTTAGTATGGTGCACTCCTTAACCTATTGTTAGTAAAAAAAAAAAAAAAAAAAAAACTACATATCTTAAAATTATAGTGTTGCTGTACCTTTCTGACATGATTTGTTTGTCAGCACATGGACCATACTGCAATGGTTCAAGTACTGACAATCAAACCTGTCAGAAAACGCTACTAGGATGCTGTTAGAACTGGCTCGAACCCTACGCACCAGGGATGCACACCGTTTACGCATGGTCGCGTAAAAGCAGTCCACATTCGCCTCGGCGAACATCCCAGACGCGCTGCAGAATCGAGGCAGCCCCATCAGCAACCTAAAAGCGTTGTTGTACTGCACACGTAAGGCGTTGTACTGTTTTTGCGAATAATCAATCCACAGGCTGCTCGTGTAGAAGGATGTACAGAAGGCTCTAAAAAGAGTTATTTTAACAAGTGAAGTACAACGAGCAAACCTGCGTGCGATCATGTTCGCTCTAACAGACAACGCCTTGCGTTCTCGCTCGATGTCCGCATCGTCCTTCAGGTCAAAGGATAGCACATGCCCTAGATATTTAAATTGATTTACCCTGTTCAATGGGGCGCCGTCTAGTTTTATCAACGGTATCGTTGAGGGCAGTGCTTTTCCTTCAGCCTTGAAGATCATGTATTCGCTTTTACATACATTATAGACAAGACCATGATTGCGAGCATAGTTCATGCATATGTCCAACAGCTTCCCTATCCCACACGCCGAGGCACTCAGCAACACCATGTCGTCTGCGTAGCTGATATTGTTTATATTTACTTTATCAATATGGCATCCGGCACGCGTGCTGCTGAGCTCCTCTATTAAAGCGTTAATGTACAGGTTAAAGAGCTTAGGTGAGGTTAATCCACCCTGTCTCACGCCGCATTCCAACCTGTACGGGGACGAGAAACTATTTGACCATCGCACGACGTTCGACTGGTTTCTATACCAAAATTTAAAGATATTGTTTATTCCTTCCGGAATACCAGTATCCCGCATCTTTTTCCACAGGATATCATAATGTACCAAGTCGAACGCCTTGGATAGGTCGAGAAAACATGCATAAACTGGTGTTTTTTCGCTGCGTATAGTACCTGACAGTCTGCTTGAGACACAAAATGGCCGACTCAGTGGATAGTCCTGGCCTGAATCCGAACTGATTGTCATGTGGTTTAATATAATGGTCAAGTTGCATATCAAGCAGACCATCAAGCACCTTAGCTGTAACGGTAGCAAGAGAAATCGGCCTGTAATTGGACTTGTCAGAAACGTCACCCGTTTTGTTCTTCACGATAGGCACAACCATAGTTTTCATCAGAGCTGCCGGCAGGTAAGAATGTGTAATACATAGATTATAAAAAGTCGCAAGCAGTGCCGGAAGCAAGGGGCCAGCGTGCTTTAAATGCTCTATACTAAGCCCATCATGGCCTGGGGACTTACCACGCGACATTGAGGTAATAATCTTGTTTACGTCCTCAGATGTAAAACAAATTCCGATCCCCCGGTCACTCGATGCTTCCCCTACCTCTGACTGTGAAGAACCTAACGGGGACCTTACAGCAAAATGATCCCTAAACGTATTAGCAATGAGACCATGTTCGCTAATGCCATCGACGCTCACAGGAAGACTCATCCCGCTATTAAATTTGTTAGTAGCCTTCCAGAATTGTCTAAAGTCATGCTTGAAGTGATGCGAAGCCAGGATATCCATTTTTATCTGCTCGGCGTTGTTTTGGCACCACTTCAAACGGGACTTGAAAATACTCCGGCTACTTCGCATTTCCTCGTACACATGACCTTTCATTGGCTTACCGTACCATACCCAGACTAAAAACGCAGATCTAGCCTCCCTGTGAGCCTCGCGTACATGTCTGTTCCATCCAACCACCGGCCGCTTCCTAAAACACCTGTTTGTGCGGCTAGACTCCGAGGCGGCATTAGTTAGAATATATATAATGTCACTATAGAGCTTATCTATATACATATTGTGAGTTACATTTTTACACAAATAATTACAGCATTTAATTTCATTACACAATTCTAAGGTACTTAATTTCTCGTGACATAGCTTACTATATAAGTTTATCTGTTCCGGCTTTTTGTCGCCCCATAGTATATCTTTCGCAATTATGTTCGAGTTACATATAAGTTTTGGTTTAACCACCCCTAAGTCACACTCTATTATCAGGGGATAGTGGTCCGACCAAAACACGTCATACTTAACATAAACATTAACAATTGAAGCTAGCGCAGACATGGTGGCTATACAGTGGTCTAACCATCGTCTCGACCCATGGGCCTCACTAATAAAAGTATATGTATCTGACGAAGGGCCTAAAAACTGTACATCCGCACACGTCCATTCTAACTCATTACAAAAAAACTTATAAGTTCGTTGTAAAACAGTTCATTTATATGTGAGTTATAGTCTCCGAGAGCATATACTGACTCGATATTTTCATTTTTAACGATAGCACTCACCGAACTGAGGCAATCCGTGAAATCCGGAACGTTTATCAGTTTATCCGTTGGCATATACACACTAAACACTAGTAATGACCTTTGGTGTAACACTATCTTTATAGCACAGACTCTAGGGTTGTCACAGCGCACTACAGACACATTTTGGAACACACTTTTCCGCCAAAGCAGGGCTACACCTCCATAAGGCCTGCCTCGCAACAGACCCGCCTCGGTGTCTACTGCCGATGTGCCCGTACAGCCGAAATCCGTATCAATGGTATTAAGAGACGATAGTTCATGTGGAAGAGTCCACGTTTCTTGCAATGCGACTATATCTGAAGTCAAACAAAGCTGTCTTACATTTTCCATTGATCGTTTTAAACCTTTACAGTTAAAACTTACAAATTTATTTATCTGCATTTCCAGTTTTCGCTTTCTGTCTAAAATTAATAAATCGCTTAAATATTACCCCTTGAGGCCAGAGCGATTCATCCAAAAACATTGATGTCATACTATCGGGCACGAAGAATTTAAAGGCATTGTAATTCCTTTCACTGGGGAATACAACTTTATCCAGTTTTATATTTTCATTCGTTTTGTTACGTATATACTCCGTTATATCTTTCTCCGTCGTATCTTTATGTACCTTAGTAATATAGATCGGAACATATCGCACCGCCGCTTTAAATCTGCTGTCTTTGTCGTTTGATTTGCCCGACATACCGAGGTATCTATACATCTTAGTATTATGCTTCCGCCGCTGAACCAATTTCCATTCGCCGTCTGAATTCATAACCTCGGCAAAGGATAGTGTATTCGCCGACTGTATATTATTTAATGCGTTGACGTCTACGCTCGGGTTAGCGTCGGTCGGTGCCGGCGATCGGAGCGATGCGTCCTTCCCCCCGCCGCTACCGCGTTCCGCGGGGTCCCAGCGGTCTCCGCTCGAGCCGCTACGATCGGCCGTGATGTTCTCACTCGATTTTAAGGACATACCCTCAGCATGATTTGTAATTATTAAACTTCTGTATTTGTTAAGTTTCTTTTGGGATTGAATATCACACTCCATTTGCTCGCCGGAATTCGATATAATGGTATCATTTAGAGATAAGCCCATAGGCCCGCTATTTCTATAAGCCCCCCTTCGCATGTTGACTTTAACAGCTGAAAACGGCGGTGAAGCTGACTTCGAACCCAAGCATTCTTTTTTCACCTCCTGTAGCTGGTCTTTGGTTACGTATGAAGCTTTTATATTTTTAATTTCGGCTTGCACCATCGTTAAATCCTTCAAAAGTTTCGAGATATCCAGATGATCGACTCCGATTGGGGGCAAAATTTCAAGGTTCCGTGCCACATATACCGGTAGAATGTCTGGTTCTGTTCTCTTGAGAAGACTAATTATGTCATACAGAGTTCGCGCTTCCTTTCCTTTCCCTTTCCTGCTTGTTTTACGATGCTCGACAGGATTAAGCTACCAATTAAATACTAATGTGTGTGTACATGATATGACTCATATGATGTATTATTCTGTGACTTATCTTTCATACTATTAATATTTGTATACATACAAACGTAGAAAATGACGGATTGTTTAGAAAATTTATTAAAGGTATTTTATTTAATACATTATTATGGTTGTAGAACTGAAACATGTAAATAACAGCAATATCGTTAATGTAGATTAAGAATAATAGAGGGCCTAGGATTGACTTAAAGAATATATTAAATTAAAACATCTACTAATCTATGCTATCTACTCTTATAAAGTAATTTATTGTTAACATTGAAAGTTAGGTTTAAGATTAAACATTATGCATCTTTAAATTTAAATAAAAAAATATATTTTAAAAAAAGGTATGAAACGGATTGATGTTAGTAAAAAGTTCTGTTTAAATGAAGCTGAACTGTTTAAGTGAAGTTGTCCTTGTGCAGAAACTGAGGATTAAATGAAATGTTACATTTACTGTTGTTTGTATATTACTTGTTAGGGAGCTATTTTACTATCACTCCCAAAAATTTTGTATGATATGTTCTGTTACAAATATTACTTTAAAGATCATTCAATAAAGTTGTACCTATAAAGATATAATTATTTCATTTAACTACCGTACCTAAATGTTAAATTATTATTGAGATAGACTTGTTGCATAATATATTTAATATTAGAAAAAAAAAGATTAACTTATGGATCAAAATTACTTTTAATATACAGAAATTGATAAATATCATAGAAACGAAATATACTTCACAAAGACATTACAAACTACTTTCAAACAAATTTAACAAAATAATATAAGTACAAAGAATAGTGTAAAAAATTAACATGTACAATTGTAAAATAAAATCACGTACATAAATATATAACAGTTATTAAATAATATTAACAGTGAAAATACTTAAAGGACTCTGAAAAGTAAATATGATATACATATTCTCAAAAACAAGAACACAATTGAATCTAGTAAAAATAATATTCAATACAACTACACTATTGGCAGAGAGGACAGGAAATTCTGTTCGTTGGTAGTAGAAGTATTCAGTTCTGTATGTCTTGTGATCCCAGAAGGGCCTGCTTGTGGCTCATTGTGTTCCATAGGCTGGTCAACACCAGGAGGCAGGTTGGAGTCATGAGATAAGTCATCTCCTTCATTGGCTGCGTCTGAAATTGAGAAATATAACGGCAGAAATGTTTTCGAATTTTGATTTCACTCAGTTAAATAAACATAGCCCTCACAAAGTGGTTGTAAAGCATCCCAATATCCCGAGCCCAGGGTCTCTTCTGGGACAACCGATCTAACGCACTCCAAGACAAAGTTAGCCCAGACCCAGAGACCTCAACCTCTAATATAGAGTGTCTGATTCACTCCAAGACAAGTGCTCACATCATAACAAGTAACTCATGTCCCTCCCCATTAACTGCAATACATTTAGATATTCGTGTCATAACACTAAATTAAAATAAAAAGCACAATAGGATTAAGTCTCATATGGGTTTTAGTCAAAATTTCAGGTAAAATAAGAGAAATGCCTCACCATCAAATCAAAAGAAATCAGAGTACACATCGTGAGTCCATTGTCCCTGCCACGGAACCATATATTCTTCAAACGCTCAAGTTGATCTGTCGTATGAGCCAGCTAACAGCTGTACCTGTAGAGTGTGATTATCTTCACTTATTATAATATGGTCAACTATTCACCAACACTCCGCTGCACACGCACACACAGACAGACACTATGTACTCGCCGCGCCCGCGCGCCTCTCTCCGAGTGCCGTCCGACAATAATAAGTAGTAGGTAATAATAAGTACACGAAATAATTACATTATGATTCTTCTTTCCATCACACTTTTCAGGCTTTAGATTGTGGACATTGAAATATCTCTTTAATGTGAAGCCAATATTTTATAATTACTGATTTGTTAAATTAAATTTGTAAATAAGAATTATTACACAGCTGATAACGCGTGATTTGATTAGACACCACAATACCTACGACAAAGTTAAACACAGTCGGCGTGTTTAAATGGTGTGAATCAAAATATTTACAAAAATTTAAAGATCATAAACAAACTTACAGTTTAATTTGCACTTTGTCGTTTTAAAACATTTTCAAAATGTCCACCGCCTTGTTCAATGCACTTTAATGACCGTTTTCGCAGTTGTGGTTTTATTTTAGATAATACTGCAGTGTCACTTTTCACTTTTACAAAGGCGGTTATTATCTTATTTTTTAGTTCCTCGAAACTTGTTGTCTATGTGTTAATTTGCTCCCACAAAAAAAAGGCGAGTGGCGTCAAATTAGCTGATCTAGGAGGTCAATGGACACGTGCGTGGGTATTTGATGTGTGCCGACTGTCACTGTTGGTGTTGCGTGCGTAGGATGACTGTAATTTACCTACTTAGGTCTATCTAAATTTGAGAAAAAAATGATCTACATAAAAAACTATCAAAATCGATCTAGATTCCGATTCTGAACAAATAAGTTTCAGGGCGTGCGTTAATTATGTTACATATTGTATATGACGGTTCATCAATACCGGTCTGTATGTAATGTGAGGCGGCTCGTTGTAACAGCGGCGGCACATGAGGCGGGACAGACTCAGAACTCTCCGGGAGACGCCTCTTCGAACAACTCTGAACATGAAAAAAATATTAAAAGCAAAATGTGATAATAATATACAGCTTTCTTGAGTATTGTTTAAATTTAACAAACTATCGCTGCTGTAAGTTATCCAGCTGATGAATTTATTGATCTCTATCTTGTCCAAGAAAGTGTCATGTATGTATGTTCATACGTCATAGACGAAGGTAACAAGCTATCATCATTTTATAAAAACTATCGTTCTTAACAAAGCATTTTGTCATTCTTCAAAAGGAATTCTTCAGAGATACAATAAAGTAATTTCCAAACGAACCCAAGTCTTTGTAATGCTGCACCACTTCTCTTATCATGAGAGCTTCAAACTGTGCCAGGTCCCCGCGCTCGACCAACACCTCCTCCGTCTATACACGTCACATAAAACTACACTTACTACACTACTTAAATCATTAGTATAGCCAATGTAAGCAGAACTCAAAAAAAAATTTAACGACTAAAACTCTCCTATTGTCAACTTATTAGCAAATCTTATCGTTTAAGAGTTTTATAAAGTAAATCAGAATAAAGTATATGAACATTGAAACTAAAATTACGTTACTTATCAAACAAAATATCTCACCATATGCGTGGCATGCTGTTCGGCCAAGGCCAAAGCTCTTTGGTGATTCCTTTTAGACAGCCACATCCGGATCGCATCCTCAGCCGCCGAAGCTCTAAGGAAAGCCGCCTCAGCCTCCTCCGGGTTCTCTTCAGCCAGTACCGCTGCTTCATGCCTCGCTACTTCTCACTTCGTGATCCCACCGCCCATCTCACTCAACTCGATTGCAATATCCCATCTAAATACATATTTGAATCTGACTGTTATTGTAACATAATAAGTAAGGCCAATATGACATTGAAAAGTACAAATTTGCAATATTTCTAAAGGGATCGTGTATCCGGAGGTGCATTAGCATTGATAATCGATTTCTTAACTGTTTTCCATAGAATAGCTGTCAGTTAGTTGGTGTTAGGTTAATGTTCGAGTGCTGCCAGTCCCCGGGCGGTCAATGACCCCGGCCACTGAACAGCAACCTGCTGCTGTACTGTAACAGGAGCGTGGGACCGAGCCACCACCCACTGACCACTCGTGTCATACATCTGGATGGCGCTTTTAATAATGGAAACAATATACCATACAACATCATGTCTACAATATATATTTATTTTCATTCACATGCATAATTTAACGGACTTAGAGGGTAATGGCTTTTTTAAAAATGCGTTCGCTAATTTTGAAGTGCGTTGTGCTAATAGAGCTCACGGTTCCTTCGGAAACCAAAATTTTAAAGACCATGTGATCAAGGTCAACAAGTGTTACAAGCTCACTAACGAACTCACTAAAAATAGGTTCGTTGTTAATTTGTACGCTATAGAAGTGGGAGGACAGGTATGACAGCCAAATCTCTCTACAACCTCCTAAAAGACTTGAGCCTGTCCAGAACTAATATCAGGTCATTGGAACGTGCGTTGTACGCACACAAGTTTGTAGGTTCGTCTTAATTTTTTTTAGGTTTTAAGAGGAGCTTGGAGCGTTTAAGGCGCGTTAGAAAGGAGTCCCTTAAACGTACACCTGGGTCGCAAGTCCCAGGAACTGTTGAAGCTCCTCTTCGAGCAACACTATACCCTAATGCCCACACAGCGAATCTATGGAACACTAAGAAGTTTGTTTTCATATCAATAGGCGCATGTTTTTCCTAGTGGCTCTCACTAGCTTGTATGTAGCAGGTCTCCGCTCCCCCGCGGCCCGGAGGTCGCTGGCCGCCACCAACCGCAGCATCGACTCATACTGACACGCTTCCTGAACGATATTTAACAGCGATTTAGAAAAACCATATATTTGTTCTATGCACATAATTAAACAATGTATATTACAATATTTTAGAGTATTACCTTATACATAGATATAGCTTCACCTGTATCTCCTAGTCCTATATAAATTTGTTCAGCCTTTCTAAAGTGCCCTTCCTGTCGTAATTGTTGAGCGAGTGGTCAGTAAATATCTCTCGTGTCTTCTTCTGCCAGATGTGTAGCGGCAACACGTAGACCTTCCGACACTTTGCCCGTGGCGTTGTACGCTCCTACACATTTCTCCGCCATGCCACAGGATATGAGAACTCTTTCCGCTGTATCCCATTCCTGTAAATGTTTGCAAAAAAGAAATTAATTGACATATGAAACCTACTAGAATAAAATAAAAATCGACCCAAACTTTGAATTCTAAAAATTTAATAAATTGATCGTGACGTTAAATCCGTGTGTAAAAGAAGAAATGAATAATTGAAAACATATTCGTTTACACCCTTATTGGATGTTTACATTTATATTTTTGTAACTATACACAATAACTAATACGGAATGAACAAAATCGAATTACGTTAATAACAATTATAAAAAAATAATAACAACATATTTCTTTTGTTCATTATTTAAAATAACTTACTTGAGAAGATATAAAATGATCCCCCAACTGTTCACATTGCTCCTGAATAGATTCTATATCTTCTATAACATAAAGATATCAATGGATTGATTAACAAAAAAAATATATATCTATATACAGGGTGACTGGTGAATTACTATCAATATTTAAGGAGCATACTCGGTACATGATTCTCATTCGAACTATGTAAAAAAAATAGGTACTTAATTTTTGACCAAATTTCCGTATAAATAAATAAAGTGTGGACACGTTCCAAGTGTTCCAAGTGTGAACGTTTGCGGCGGCGTGCTGATACAACAACACGCCGCCGCACGCGTATGTGTGAGTGTGTAGTGAGGAGTAATCTGTAGGGTGTTCATACGATGCGTAATTAATTACACAACTTTTGGTTAACTTTACTTAGAAGTTTATTAATATTTATGTTATATTAATTTTTATTTCGTCATATATGATCGTCAAATATCACGTCCTCAAATATCGATAGTAATTCACCAGTCACCCTGTATATAAAAGAAAGTCGTGTTAGTGACTCCACTTATAACCCAAGAACGGCTGAACCGATTTAGCTGAAAATTGGCAGGGAGGTAGTTTAGAACCAGGAAATTGCAATAGGATACTTTTTATCCCGTTCGACAGCATTCCCGTGGGACTTGACATGAAACGTCAGTCACTATAAAACGTGGAATAACGAAACACAATTGACAGCTATGCAATTGACGTATAATGACAGATATGTAATGTAATAATGAGAATTTGATATTTGTAAGAAATCTACTATATAAAAATAAGTCCGGTTTTCCATCCTGACGCTATAACTTCAGAACGAAAGAACCAAGAAAAGGGGGAAAATCTTTTGTTACATACAGCGCCATCATACATAACATGTACTACAAATCAATATTAAGTATTTTTAAGTAGATAGTGCCGTCGCATGATAGATTGTTGGACAGCTACTCATTGTTCTCTTCTCAGTTAATTTCATGTGACAAACCGGTATTGTGTTTGTAGTTTCAACTCTTAAAACCATTTAGTATTTGTTGGATAAATTTAGAAAATCATTGTTTTTCACATGGGCAGTTATATTTTGCGGGTTCATAAGTTTGGAAACTATACGCTTTATTTGTGTTAAAGTTAGACCAAAAAACAAAAAATGTGGTTTACAAAGGAGCACTTCAATGAAACGGATAATTTGCGGACACGTATAACGCTTCAATTCGGTATCTACTTTGGATTCACTTTCATTTACTTAGAGAAGTTCAACTAAATAACACTTCATTTTTGTAATCGAAATGAATTCATTACTGTTGTGAAATGAAATAAAAATTTTCCTTTTCAATATGAAACAAAAAAAATTCTTTATCTTTTAATCACCAAACTGAACACAACACTTTAAATGAGCAATTCTGGTATATATATTTATATATTATGGGAATCTCGGTATCGGCTCAAACGATGTTTATGATATTTAGTATATAGGGGTTTCGGGGTGATAAATTGATCAAGCTAGGAATCATTATCATCACTATTTATTTAGAAAATGTTATTTTACGTAAAAAAGAATAACAAAAATTAGTCGTTTAAAATATGACTCTCCCTGACATCTAGTGGCGAATAGTAATACTACTTTTTGCTACTTGCTTTTACTAATTACTTTAACAACACAACAGAAGATGGCGTTGTTGAGTACCAGGAAGTCAATGAGTGTTTTTTTTGGGGTTAGACTAAGAAATTAATTGTTGATTTATATTGTTTTCTGTCTTCTTAACGTGTTGAATTAAAAATGCCTAAACGAAATTAAACAAAAAACACAAAATAAATACTAACAATTCCTAAATAACCAGCAAAGCTCGGTTACCAGATATTATTAATAATACATGTACAATTTGAAGAGCTTTTTTATAATGATGTGCCTTCAGAGCCGCAGTGAGAGCATCAACGGTTCGAGCAGCCCCTATGAGATGAGGTACAGCGGCGCCCGCCTGTCGCGATGATACAAGCCACGCGCCCCACTCTCCTTCCAACCTGGTCACTTCACCGGGACAGGCCTGAAGAACAAAAAATGATATAATAAAATTTAAAAACAAAAGGTTAAAATAGATAGTACTAACTTCTCTTGCTAGTTGAACGGCTCTTGCGTAGTTGTTGCCTCTAGAATAGTAATCAACAGCAGTTCTGATATCACCTTTACGCTCGGATATTTCACTGGCCATTTCCCACCGTTCCTCCTACAAAGGAAACAAATTGTAAAGTTCATAATCTATGTCTCTAATTAGTGAATCTTAACTTTTTAAAATGTATAGTAATATACAGGAGTTACTGTATAAGAATAAATATTATGTTTGAGACAGTTATATTAAAAAAATATACTTCTGCTATTCTTTGTTAGTTAAATTGCATAACCCTCGTCTTTAACTTGCATCATTCACACTTACATTATCTCTTCAATAGTATAATCAATAATACTAAATCAAAAACAAACGCTAATTTGTCATTTACGTATGTATTAAGACCTACAACGAATTGAGCAGAATCTTTTCATTACTACAACAAGACTATCCTTAGTGAGACCAACAAGCGGTATTCCTACAAATGGATTCATACTTCAGTAGCATTTTTATTTAGCTATCTGATAATGGACCCATTTCCTTCCCTATTAGATGCAATCTAATGCAACTAATGCAACCTTCACCTGTACTAGTTGATCGTGCACAGCCTGCAGGAGCTCATCATCTTTCATGACATATGAGGTGTTCCCGAAACGTTTAAATGCAAAAAATTCCTTCATCAATATTCCCGTTCCCTTTGGTTGAACCTAACTCAAAAGTTTTCTCTAGATAAAATGTTCTAGCCTCATCACCCACTGCTTTATAGCATTTCGTCGCCAACTGAAAAAAATATATATGTTATGAGGTACTAAAATGTTTAAATGTTATAATATATATATTAGTCTTTCTCTAATTTGAGCAGTGAGGAATATACCACCACAACTGAATGGCTAACAATTAACCAAACATAACTGTTTTTCGGTATCAGGGTGGTCCAATCTACTTGAACCTAACATTAATGTAATTAAACCAATAATAAATTGAAGTAGTTATTCTAAAACCATTGGACAATCTTTATTTCTATCATATATACATGGTCGCTCATAGGTAATGTCGATTCATATGTAAAAATTTCAACGCATCGATTTAAATATATTAGAACTTCTTAAATTTATCTCTAGCTCGTAGGAACGGTACAGTAATTTTATTTTCTTTGAATAATTTTCTGTTTGTTTGTTGATGAAGGACTATGTCTTTATAAAATAGTGGACAGGTGATGCGAATGTATGAGGATTTGTTGAAGAAATATTCATGTTACCGAAACCGTTTTTTTTTTTCATGACAATTCTAAACCATAAATGACGAAAGTAACGCAGAATACCATCAAAGAACTTGTAAATACTAAATTTCTACCACATCCGAAATTCAGTCCAGACTTTACACTTGAGATCTATTGCGAGATTCTTTTGTACAAAATAATTTGAATCCAACAAATGTTATTAAAGCAGTGCGACATTTTTTTGCATTTAAGGTCAAAAAAACCGTTTAACCTAAGAGCTTACTGCTCTTTGGGATAAAAACCATTAAATACGAGGAGCTATACCTCTCATAGTTAGTCTATTTCATTGCATTATATATTAAAAAGTGAACACTGAAAATCGACATTATTTATAAGACATCCACTGTACTTATATCCTCTGTACTTGAATACAAATTCATAAAAAGCAAATATCGTGAAAAACTTACTAAAAATTATTAGGATGTTTTCAATGTGTTTGGCAACGAAGCCTTTACAAACTTCTGTTTATATTTAATCTAACTGTAATGTCATTCATGTTAACCTCAACATCGTATCCTGCTAGCGCCTGTTCAGCCAGTTGACACCACAACGACCCGACGTCCGCAGACCTCGACACAGCGTCCAAGTATTGAGCACAATCCTTTAAGTCCCCGCTACGTAACGCCGAATCTATTCAAAATAAATAGTAATTTCCATTTAATATTCCATATAAATTAACAATATAGCGATTGATGAAAATAAATTCAAATAGAGCTTAGAACATTAAATCAATCCTGTTATAATAAAATCGTTCATTTATTGTCTTATACCAAAAAAAAACATGGCTTAAAAGTACTCTGTATTATTCTATAAGTTAATCTGTCCAAAAAGTTACTATAGCAACATACTGAATCTTGCTGTGTTGATAGTGTGCACCAGATTAACATTATCCTACTATGAACTTTAAATTTAAACGTCGTCTATATAAAAACTTCATAGTAATCATTTCAAACAATATAAAAATAAATGAAAAGAATGTTTCGGTTACTCTACAGCAACCATGATCACGGGCAGACTAGATGTATTTCATTTAAATGAATACTCGAGGAAGTCTTAGATCTCATTAATCCTACTAATATTATAATTGCGAAAGTTTGTAAGTGTGTGTGTATGTTTGTTACTTCTTCACGCTCAAACGATTGAACCGATTTTGATAAAATTTTGTATACAGGAAGCTGACGTCCAGGAATTACACATAGGCTACTTTACATCCCGGAAATCCCGGAAGTCCGCGGGTAAAACCGCGGGGCGCAGCTAGTATAAAAATAATGTCAATAATGTAAAGGGTTCATACTGAAAGCCAGTCGTTGTTCATCCAATACAATGGCCTGGATCTGACCTCCTTCCAGTAGGACTCGTCGCTCTGATACTGATACAGCCGAGACTGATACACACTCAGACATGTCAACACACTGAGGCTCCCATACATTGTACCTGTAACACATACAAACAAACATATATATGTAGGAACGACCTTATGATCCATGTATATCTTACAGTATGTAACATATGGACATCATGAGGAAAAACTAGGATTAATTTACAGGAATATTTTGATATGTTCTGTCCCAAAATAATAAATCAATATGGATCATTTAACCCATTGCCAACGATACACTATTTTTAAGTTAGAAGATTTACTATATACATATATTGAAATAAATTTTGTACACATAATAAGTTACTTTTATCCAGTACAATTAAAAATATATTATTAAATCTTACCAAATCAGCAAATGTTTTGGGGTTTGGGCTACAACAGCATCACTGTTTTCTATCCATTGCACGAAACTAACTCCGCTCGCGATAATATCCTAAAAAGATGAAGTACTAGACAATGAAATATCATATTTATTTGACTCAATTTATTCAGCTATGTCGTTTACGCTATATATATGAATGTGCTACCTTTTCACCGGTATCAATACGGAGAAGTGCAAGTCGTCGTCTAGTATGACGGAACAGAAGCAGATGTCCGCTCTCATTCAGCTCCAACCAATCCACTCGATCTTCGTGCCACCATGGCCCTAACTGAACTCCTAGAACAGTCACATCATTGATATTAATAAATATAATGCAACGACATCAATCTTTTTTTTCATAACAAAGGAACTCTAACATCTATCCTACGTATGTTCCGTACCTGTAACAAGATCAATAACAGCAATCGTCTGTCTGTCAGCAGATAGGCGAAGTGTTTTCGTTCTTCCTCCGTCTTCCTGCCCTCATTGATACGGACACTGAGCACGTGAGGATTCACACGCTCAGTACGAACCTCCATAAGATACGAAACATTTTAGTATAAATTAAATTACTCGACATTGTGTACATCTTGATCTATACTCACGGTTTGTAGTACTCTATCGAGGCCGTACTCCACCACATTAAGTTCGCCAGCACGCTGCAACAGACAGGCTCCACCCACAGCTGCATATATACGCTCCCCTCCACCGGACCATGGTATCTGGAGTATTCATGACTATAAACTTTTAACTAACCTTAACTTTTTGTTAAAATATCAGCTGGCATTTTAGCAGTTTATAAATAATAAATTTTAACAAACTTATCTGCTACTGCCTGTCTCACAGAATGGTATCTAACATCTATATGTATAGATCTCCTGTGGTATACTGGATTCAAAACAAGTTTTTATACACTTTGATAATCATTATACAAAATCATTGTTTCTGAATTAACTCCAATTTCAAAAATAAACAGCCTCCTTACTGGCTTCTCACATGGAAATATACTGTGCTTCTGTTGAAAACAAAGCTATATTTCTGTTTTCTACATTCAAAAGAAATTACTAAACCAGACAACTTAAAACAAAATCTAGAAAAAGATTTTTTTTCATTTGAACCTGAACCCCAACTTGCATCAACATATCCTTGTCTATAACAATTATCCTTTCGTAAAACAAGGCCAAAGATTTTAGTAACTTTTGAGTACTTTAAAATTCGTTTTAAATGTTTCCAATGAGTTTCATCATATGAGTTCTAAAACTGACTCAAATAACATACACTGTAAGCTAAGTCGGGTCTGGTCAAGACAGATAAATACATAAAATTACCTACCACTTGTCTATATGGAATTTTCTAATCACAAAAACTGTTCTTAGATTTTTCTAGCCTTACATTAACCTCCATAGGAGTTTCCAGTTTTACAATGTAACATATTAAATCATTTCAGAAAGCTTTCTACATACTGTTCTTGATCAACAGTTATAACATTTTCATACATATTTACTCTTAAGCCTAAACAATGCTTTATTTGATCTAGATCTTTTATTTAAAATTTACTGCTTAAATCTTGTATTAACTGATTAGTTGTCATTTTACAATTAGAGAATACAAAAAAGTCATCAACAAACAAATCTATTATCACTTTAACATTTCTTTCAAACTTTATAAATAAACAAGGTTCATACTTAGATTTTAAATGACTATAGCAAATAAAACTTACCAAATGCGTGTACTATTAATAAAACAAATTCTGTACCTGTTAGACTCATGCCTTAATTTGAATTGCTTGTTTGTTTTGTTTTAGGTAGCGTTAAATTTCTAATGCATTGATACGTGGTAGGGTGGCCTGAAAAAGAATTTGTCCTACTTCTCGATCGTAATACAAACTTATATTCTTACATCGAGTTCTGTTCCAAAAACAAACGGTCCTTGTCTTGTCGACGCGACTTGTTGCGAGACTAATGTTAATTATCAGTCATCTGCTTACTCAATCAACCAGTCACCTATAACACACGCAAGTAATAGTTAAAATAGATTTTAAAACATAATTTGGTGTTTTATTTCATTTATAACTCTTTATGTAATCAAAAACGTATTACATAAATGTAACTGTGAACAGTGAACGTGAATAGTATCCCATTTCTGATTTTAGTATTCTAAAAAAAATACTCACAAAAATATAGTTTTCTTATAAAGCCAGTACTTTTAAATAACAAATAAAACCTTAACTAGAACAAACTAATAATATTCCTAACTCAATACACCTTAAATAAGTAAAATTCAATTCACAAAAATAAAAGTCGCGTTCACAAAGTACTTTCCCGCGTAAAATTAACAAACAAATCGTCATCAGTGATCAGTGTTACCAGAATATTTTATTCTCGAATCACCCCGCCGCAATGGAGCGCGCGTGTAACCCCGAGATAACCCCATCACGGAACACAGGTAGTTAAGGCGGGAAAGTTGAAATAAATTCATGAGCTTATTATTGGTTTTATATTAATTAAATTCGTTCTATTATTTTACAATAATAAATAAAATTTTAAATACAAATAAAATTCAATTATTGAAGTACAAATGGTCTAGATTTTTTTATTTTTATTGATTGCACTTTGTTTTTAAATAATTTACCTGTTTCAGTTAACTTTTTCTGTTTTTTACTAGTTAAATTTGTTGCCTTGTGTTGATGAGTTTTTTTGCTGCAATGAACTTTTAAATCATGCTTATGAGCACGTAAATTCACCCGGCACCATTTACAATATGCCTCTCCTTGACCTGCTAATATCAAATCAAATCGGCTACCTGATTTCAGCGGATAAAATAATATCGCCACTCGGTAAGGGAGATGGCCCCATTGGCGCTATACAGGGTGACTGGTGAATTACTATCGATATTTGAGGACGTGATATTTGACGATCATATATGACAAAATAAAAATTAATATAACATAAATATTAATAAACTTCTAAGTAAAGTTAACCAAAAGTTATGTAATTAATTATGCATCGTGTGAACACCCTACAGATTAGGTATACACTGACACTCACACATACGCATGTCGTGACGTGGTGTTGTATCAACACGTCGCCGCACGCGTCCACACTTGAACACTTGGAACGTGTCAACACTTTACTTATTTATACGGAAATTTTGTCAAAAATTAAGTGCCTATTTTTTTTACATAATTCGAATGAGAATCATGTACCGAGTATGCTCCTTAAATATTGATAGTAATTCACCAGTCACCCTGTATAGCCTCACCTGGCAACACTGAGCGTCAGCGTTTCAATATCACTTTGGATGCGTTGGGAATTTAAAAGTTCGGTTCAATTTAAAAGTGTGTTTCCTAAGTATATTATATAAGTTTTCCATCAACAATATAAAAGCAAAACATTAGCGTTTAGACAAAACAGCCGATGTCGTCTATACAACACTCATTTGATCTGTCAAATAAATATCAATAATTTTGTCGATTGTCTTTCAATGATCTTGCTTTAAATTATTTACTGTTTCGGTTCTATTTGTACTTATGATAAATTTTTGGATTAGTAATTTTTTTGTTGAAGAAAAACTAGTAAATCTTAATTTGTTCATGTTACACTACTATCATATTCAGTTGGTGTTTTTCTGTGGCTCCTGAGTTGTATCACCACGTCGTCAGTCGTGGTCAAAATGAATGAAATCCATTGCCTAGGTCTCAGGTCAACTCATTTATGAATTTCGTCAATTGAAGTTTGCTTTTGATACACAGAACCAGTCTTCTGGACCCAGGAACATATGATGTTAGAACTTGTCCTGTAATATTACAGTATATTTTAATACTAGCTTTTGCCGCGACTTCGTTGGCGTGGAATAGTGACTTCCGGCAGATTTTTGGTTCTTCCCACATAGTTCCCGTTCTTGCGGGGTTTTCGGAATGGTCGAGTTCCCGTAGAATTTTCAGGATAAAACCTATGTTTTTTTTTAATTCACAATGAAGTACTCTTCACCAACAACATATTTATTTGTTTATTTAGAATTTAAAAGAAGAATTTAAAAGAATTTAAAAGATAGACATAAATTGTCCCGGACTGTTTTTTAGATCAGTAAAAGAGATATTATTCTTTAATACATATTTTTTGTGTATCTTCAACCGTTTTCACGGCGCACGCAACGGAAGACTTCAAAGATGAAATAATTTCTCCCGTTTTTTACACATTTACCACTATATCTTTGCTCCTATTGGTTGTAGCGTGTTATGTTATATAGCCCACAGCCTTCCTCGATAACTGGACTATCCACCACAAAAAGAATTATTCAAATCGAACTAGTAGTTTCGGAGATTAGCGCTTTCAAACAAACAAACTCTTCAGCTTTATAATATTAGTATAGATTCGCTAAGACAATAGTACATTTAATATTGCATTTTAGTCACGTGCTTTCAGATCTCAGATGATACACTCAAAACCACAGAGATTGCGTTTCTAGCCTCTTTTGGAGAACCCGTCCCAAACCAAAGCGTAAGGTTTATCTTCAATTCCTACTAAATATACAGGGTGACTGGTGAATTACTATCGATATTTGAGGACGTGATATTTGACGATCATATATGACAAAATAAAAATTAATATAACATAAATATTAATAAACTTCTAAGTAAAGTTAACCAAAAGTTATGTAATTAATTACGCATCGTATGAACACCCTACAGATTAGGTATACACTGACACTCACACATACGCGTGTCGTGACGTGGTGTTGTATCAGCACGTCGCCGCACGCGTCCACACTTGAACACTTGGAACGTGTCAACACTATACTTATTTATACGGAAATTTTGTCAAAAATTAAGTGCCTATTTTTTTTACATAATTCGAATGAGAATCATGTACCGAGTATTCTCCTTAAATATTGATAGTAATTCACCAGTCACCCTGTATATATTTTTTAGATCGAATTCCTTGAAGTAGTTAAAGTTCAGTTATGTTCGACTAAATTAACTCAATTTAAGAAAATTTTAAGTTTCATAAATACAGTTCTTCTATATATTTTTCCAAGGTATTTATTACTATAGATTCTTGTTACTGATCTATTTCTATCAAATCTTACAACGCCAGGGGTCCTTTAATGCTAATTTTAAACATAAAATAATACTCATCTATATTTTAAATAAGCTTTTACCTGGTACGTATTGAACTATATATTATTGAAATATATACGTATTGGACTATATATTGCTTAATTCGTCGTTAATTTGAGTAAATTGATTAATGCCGAAATTCTCGGATATTTAGTATAAAAGTAAAAGAATCGTTTAAACTTTTGTTTTTATTTATATCTAGATATAATTTTCTCCGAATATATCGACAACACGTCGTTTTGCCTTTTTCTTAAATATTCGTATAATGTATGTACCTATAATGTCATGTTAAACTACATATATCTAGTATATAAACAGCATAAGATGCAACAACTAGCTATGACTAATCACATAAATTAGAAATTTCTAAAAAAATAACAGCAAAAAACTGAACGTTATGTAAAATAACGCAGGATAAAACCTAAAACATAATAAAACACATAGTTACTTCACTGACATAAGTTAACTCCGTCTCTTTGTGCCTTTTATATCATAATATTGTCGCACAAAAACTAAATACAGATAGATTGGGAGCAGATTCTTTTTACTTTTTCCTATATGAACTGTGTCAGCTTCGTCAATAAAGTGTTGATAAATATCGGGACATTGTTTAAAACTCGTTACATTGTTACCCAGCTTTTGAGAGCTTACTTTTTTTTAACTATTACTTTATTGGTTTTAATTTTCTATATACTCGATAAAGTAAGGAACATGTGCCGTTTTCGATTAAGTTAAATAAAAGTATGCATCATAGGGATGAAAAACTGTCATATAATAACTTTGACACTATTTTCCTTTATAACTTTATAGATGGCGTAAGTAGCTCTGAAATTGGTTTGACAATTGACATTAGGACAAATTTTAAATTATTTCAGTTCCTCATTTGCCGTTGTTTACTGTTGTTTTTGTGCTGTACGTTCTTTTTCAAACATTTGACCCGGCTTAATATATCATTGACTCCTATTTCCACGCTTTTGACGATCGAGTATCGACCCCGTTTTTTCTCAATTGGACTTTGTTTTCTGCGAGTACGATCGACCCCAGCTCTTCTCATTTGGATTTTGATTGCAAACCACGAATTTGGATTATCGATAAGTTGAAAAAATGCCACGAAAATCGGCTATAAAGTGTTACTTTCGGTGTGCGACTAAAGGTACTTATTTAGTAAAATCTAAAAAAATATTATTTGTCGTATATATGTATATACAATCAATTACTACTCTTGTTACATCAATTTCAACCGTAACAGTTTATTGACTTCTAATAAAAAAATTTCAGGTCCTTTTCATTTATCTCCTAAACCTGAATATTGGGTATTTGGAGAAAATAATTCAATGGAAAAATATTTTAAATGAAGACATGAAACAAAAGGAAGATTCTTACATTTATAACAATATAAACGACTCACTCAAAATGCTGTACCAACACTATACTTAAGTAAGTATCTAAAGTAAGCAACTTCCCAAGTAGTTATAGGCACACAATACATAGTATTAATATAAAAAAAAAACTATAAATAATCAATTATATTTTATAACTATATATAATATTATACATTATTATTATTTTACTTTACAAATTGGTGCTCATAAATAAAAATTAAAAACAAAAAAATTAGATTTAATTGAATATAATGAAATAGGTATACAAGTCATCTTAACATTTTTATATACTTAAATGTGGTTTGATAGATTTATAATGTGAGGTCTTTATTACCTTTTTTATATAAATAAGGGAAAGTTCCTACAAACAGTATTGAAAAATAACTACTTGTGTCACTTCTTTACATAGGTAAAACAAAAAACAAAGTGTTCTAAATATGCAGAGATTATAATTTCACTTGATAACTACAAACCAAAAAAAAGTCGTTTATAGTTTTTTATGTAATATAAGAATGACAGTGTTTAATTCAGTAAAGATTACAAGTCTATTTACATTCAATCAGAAACTAAAAGAAACGAGGAAGAATGATACTTGATTGTGGGCCGGATTTGTAATAAATTTAGCAAAATAGTCTGCTTGCTCTAGAATAGGACTATTTGCTTGTTTTGAGACAGCAGATGATAAAACTCTCTTATTTTATATATAATATAGTTAGTTTTTGAATTTAATTGTGGATTTTGTTGTGCTGTCAATAAACTTAAACTATCCGTTATTATAATCCACTTTTGATGAGTCTGTGTTTGAATGTGCTCCATAGCAGTATATACATACATATGCTGGATTCAGCGGAGTATATGCTTGTGAGTGAATTCAGCCTATGACCAAATCCACCCTTGATCTGACTATCATAGACAGTTATAGAGACTGCTTCATTGTTCCTAGACCCATCTGTATATATCTGATGATATCCCTGCCACCTATCAAGTTCCCTATAAATGTCTTCCTTATACTTTACAAGACTCTTGACTACAATTTTTATCTGAATAAATTTTGATTCTTATAACCCAGAGTAACAAGGCTATACCATGCTAGAAAATATATTGTGTTTATTAAAAATTTGTTCTGTTTCAGAAAAACCTTGAAACAAATATGAATTAATATTGGCAGTCCTGTTAATAGTGTCCCGCAGTTTAACAAGAAGTGGATGATTACTGACGGAGAGCAACCTTGCAATAAATTTTGATTGTAAGTATTTAAACCTAAGTGCTAATGGAGGTATATTACATTCCACCTACATTGACACTATGGGAGTAGTTCGCTTGGAACCCATTATAATATGCAAACATTTGTTTTGTATCTTTTCTAATTTATCTACTATAGTTCTTACCCCTGCAAAACAAAAAAAAGCATATTCAAAATGACTCTTTACTAATGAATTATACAATGTTATGTTAATAGAATACTTGGTTCAGCACCCCAATATGTGCTAGTTAAAGATTTTAAAACATTACAAGCATTTAAAGCTTGAGATTCTAGAGTTTCAGCATACTTATTCATCTAGAATTGTTTGTAAAAATAACACCTAAACACTTTACAGAGCTCTCTACAGACATTACATTATTATTGAACAAAATATTTACATTCCTATTTCTAATTCCATTTTTTCAAAAGACAAAAACTTTTTTCATTGCTGACCTCCAGCCGAAGGCTATCAAAATAGTTCTTTAGTCTTAGGAGAGCTACATTGAGGACTGATTGTACACTTTGTACATCTTTGTAAATCATCTGCAAACTGCAGATTAGAAACTTCACACCCCAGAGTTAAATTTAGCTGATGTATGAATAGGATAAAAAGCAATGGGATCAATACACCACCCTGTGATACACCCCTACAAGAATATCTTGGACCAAATAACTGATTGTTGACCTTAACAAACACCTTTCTGTAGTTCAACAAATTAAAAATACAATTTACAACTTTTCCAGGTACCCGCAGTAATAATAATATTGAGGATAATTTGTCCAGATCTACATTATTGAAAGCCCCTACAATGTCAACAAAAACACCAACTAGTACTTTATTCTCGGAACGAGCATCGTGGATATCCAGACAGAGACTCTCACAAGCAGAACGGCCACAATGAAAGCCAAACTGATTGTGAGGTAAAAGATTATTACTTTCTATGTGAAAAATTAGTCTCTGTTTTATTAATTGTTGGAAAGTTTTTCCAACACACTCCTATTACAGGACGATAAGAATCAGCCAAATTAAACTTTGCCAGGTTTTAATATTGGTACCAAACAGTCAGTTTTCCAATCCTCTGGGACAATAGAAGACGTCCATAAACTATTTAATAAATTTAAAAAAATAGATAGAGTTTGAACATTTAAAAGTTTAAACATCCTGTTGGAAAGCCAATCCAGGCCATATGAAGAATCTTTTCTTGAGGCCAAAGGAGATTTTAACTCTTGCATAATAAAACAACCGATCATGTATGAATTATCACTATTTACTCCAAGAACATTATCTATACTTATCTGTTGTGAAACAGTATCCGGTGTGTATTTATATAAAAATGTTTGAACCCAATTGAGGTCAGAAAATAAGTTAGAAGTCGGAAAGCTTTTTTTGAATTTACTTTAGTCCAAATGCGATTTATAGATGTCAAACGATTTATTGATGAGCAGAATTCAGACCAACTTTTACGACGTTCTTCTTTTAAAGTGAGTTTTTTAAAGGCTTGTGCGCGTTTGAAATTAATGTAATTTTTACTATTAAGACTAGTTTTGAAATTAATGTAGGCGTTCTTGCAGTCTTCTACTACTTTTGAACATTTATCATTCCACCAAGGTACTTGACACCTTTTTCTAGGACGGTTATTATTACTATCAGTTGTGTTATGGTTTAAGCTGGGCCCGGAGAATTTGATTGCCAATAGAATAATTGCACAAAACTTTCTGTATGAGTCAAGGAGATCACTATTGTCAACTTTAAAGTTCACTAACATTTTATTAACAATTTGTTCATAACTATCCCAATTTACTATTTTCAGATTGCTGTGAAAAGGAATGTTGTTCAAGGAAATAGAGGGCTCATGTTGATCTTTTACGAGAGTAAATTTTGTGATAGTTGGCAGATGATAACTGCCTAAAGGGTCCTGATGAACTTGCCAGTCACAAGAAAGAAATAAAGAAGAAGACTCCATAGTTAAATATAGACTGTTTGGTTTCCAAATATGAGAGCCTATAGTTGTTGGTTGACCATTATTTAAAAGTATTAAGTCATGGATGACCCATGTAATCCATAATAGCTCTGCCCCGAGAATCTATGCGACTACAACCCCAAAAAGTATGATGGGCGTTAAAATCGCTTGCAATTATCAACGGTTTTGGAATACTGTACAATAAACGATCGAACTTCGCCTTTTCAAAAGCAGGAAAACTATTACCAGGATTGTAAACACTAACCAAAGAAATGCATTAATGTTTCACTTTAATAATAATTACTACATTTTGTAACGAATCATCATAAAAAGTATCTTGTTTAGAGAAATGTATACCGTTTTTAATTAATATTGCTACGCCATTATGATAATTACTGCAGTCATTCTTAATAATGGTATTACCAAGTAAATTAAATTGAATGTTAGGCTTGAGCCAAGTTTCTGAAATAAGAGCTACATGTATATTATTTTGGTATAGAAAATTTTGAAACTCAAGTCTGTTACTTAACAGACTGACGTTCCACTGTACAATATTTAAGATTTGGTAGTTGAATGTGACGATTTGCTATTTTTATCCTGTATGGTTTCTTTAATAGCTGAGCTAATAAATTGTGAACTAATACTTATATTTTGAGTTTTATTTATAGTTATAACTTTTACTATAGATTCTGTTAATAGTCATAGTTTCAGAATTTGATAGTATTGCTTGTATTATAGTATTGTATTACTTCTTGGGTTGAGATGTTGTGAATAGATTATATTAACTAAACATACTTATTAACCATTATATACTACGTAAGCTAATTTTGTACCTATTTAATGTACGATCTATTGGAAATAAAGGCAGTATCTATTTAGCAGTCTCGGCTTTCATTCCTCTCTCTGGGCACCACATTACAGGGTATTTAATTTTTTATAAAGGGAGGGAAAATTTAATGAATCTTTTAACGTGTCAGCGTATGACTTGAGTTTACTGTTTGCGAATTTCTTTTGCCTTAAGGGCACTGGCTAGAGATGGCAATGTTATTGCCATTACAATTAATGCACTTAGCTTTTTCACTGTTAACCTTGCATTCTTGAAAGAATGCCCCTCTGTGCATATGGAGCATCGCGGTGAATTTTTACAAAAGCTAGCCAGATGATCATAGCGTAAACATTTAAAACACTGTTTTATAGGTGGGACATATGTGGAGACAGGCAGGCGCCACATCTTAATGTGAACATAGTCCGGCCGTGACGTAGCAGACGCACAAGTTATTACTACGCTCTGAGTAGGTTGCAGTGTGAAGGTGTTATTTTCTCCTTTTACTTTACGCATTATGCGTCGGATAGAAATGACTTTTTTTGTTGTTGATATTGCTTTATATATTTTGTGATTGGATAGATGAGTGGGAACCGAAGAGATAACTCCCGATAGTTCGGTGGCCCCTGCTGGTATTGAAGCTTTAAGTCGTTGTTCCTTTAGATATGTAGTATCTTCTAAAAAGGCATTTGCCAAATTCTCACGTTGGAAAACAACACCGACCTTATATTTATTTATTTTTTAAAATATTGTATACCTTTCACAGAGCGTATAAAACTAGTACTAAGCGACATCATGTCCCTATTACCGAGTCTGACATCATTAGTACTTTCGACAAATACTATGAATTCAGACTTGGCTTCCGCATCTCCAGGGTATCGCCGACAATAATCAGCGACCCTAAAGGGAGCGAAGGCATTTGCATCCTGCAATACTGGCGAATCCTCGCAATCGGAATCGCTGCTTGTGCTGAAAGGCAAGGACTCACCCGAATCCTTCTTTTTACGTTTTTTCACCATCTCTCCACATAAACACTTATATACAGACTAAGTTTTACTTTTTTACAATAAACTAAACAAAAATTTGCAAATTATAGTATAAAACTATTTAAAATAGTTAAAATTTTCAAAAAGCCCGCGTCAATGTTTCAATTCCCGCGCTCTTTTCTAACCATCATAAACCATACATAATACACTATATTAGAAAATATATAAACTTAACATCCGTCACTTGTCATCTGTCGAGATGTCAGATGTCATAAATATAATACTCTTGATGCTTTAAATGAATTGGAACGTAAAAAAGTGAAAATTTATATTTTTAATCTATACTAATATTATAAAGCTGAAGAGTTTGTTTGTTTGTTTATTTGTTTGAAAGCGCTAAACTCCGAAACTACTGGTTCGAATTGAATAATTCTTTTTGTGTTGGATAGTCAGGTTATCGAGGAAGGCTGTGGGCTATATAACATTACGCTACGACCAATAGGAGCAAATATATAGTGGTAAATGTGTAAAAAACGGGAGAAATTATTTCATCTTTGAAGCCTTTCGTTGCGTGCGCCGTGAAAACGGTTCAAGATACACAAAAAATATGTATGAAAGAATAATAGCTCTTTTAATGATCTAAAAAACAGTCCGCGACAGTATATGTCTATGTTTTAAGATTAACTCACAAAAACCGTTTTTAGGGTACCTAATTTGATCGAAATAATTTGTTTAAGTTGTATCAACATAATAATATAAATCTTTATTCAAATAAACAAATAAATATGTTGTTGGTTAAGAGTACTTCATTGTGAATTTAAAAAAAACAGGTTTTATCCTGAAAATTCTACGGGAACTCGACCATTCGGAAAACCCCGCAAGAACGGGAACTATGTGGGAAGAACCAAAAATCTGCCGGAAGTCACTATTCCGTGCGGACGAAGTCGTGGAAAAAGCTAGTATCTACATATTCTTAAGAACATATTTGAGTCTTAACACGAAAAAAAATCTCAAAAATCCTCTGTCACAGAGGCCGCTAACACTTTCGAATAAATAAAAGTATTTATTAAAAAAATAAAAGTACTTATACATATAATATAATTATAGCTTTACACTTAATTATTCATTTTGTGTACATCCCAGTAGTAACAATTTTATTAGCCAACTCTCTTCTATTACGTTTTGTTTATAGTTTCCATTTATAATATTAAATATAGTGTAATAGGTATGAAGCTTCTTCAAACACACCGATAGAGTGTAAGCATGTAGTATGTACCGTACAGAGCGCGTAATATTTACATGCACGTAATGGCCGCACATTAACAGCTCAGCTTCACATGAGCTCTTATCAAAAGTCACCGGATGGTTTATAACTTCCGTTTCCGAACATGGCGGCGGCGCCCGTGGCTACACCGCTAAAATGCACCTGTTGATTAGCACTTTTATATACACTGAGAGAGTAAAACGTTTTACAGTTTAGCTTAAATTTTCATCTCAACAATTCTGTGTTCCAAAATTATTAAGATTTTTTTGGTTACAATATTTAAAGCACAATGTCCTACTTATAGTCATATCCTATCTTCCGCTAGCTAAAGTAAAATATAGTATCGATAGATGCAAGAAATTTATTTACTACAATTTAATGTTAGATCTATAGTTAATTAGCTTAGTTATATATATTTCGGATTCTAACAAAATCATGAAAAAATGTATTTGTTTTATAAAGCCTCCTTTTAAAGGTTCGGTTCAAATTAAAAGTGTGTTCCCTAAATACATTGTATATTTAGTTTCACGTAATAAGTGTAGACACATTAACGTTATGATATAGTTGTCAGTTAGTTGTCTTGTCTTTATTTTATTGGCCAGTAGTTATCTACCACGCTTCAAGATGGCCGCTCTCTCATAACTTGACTGCATGCCCTTGAACTTTTAATTTTACTATTTTCGTGGATAAGACGTAATTACATTGTGTGAGGTTTTTTATATCTATACGTAGGTTTATCGATCACTGCCTCATCTTAATATTCATAATTAAAGACTATTTTATATATACTATGGACTTTCATTTGAGTATAGTGTAGGTATATCTGAGTAAGTGAATTTCAAAATTACTTGATAATCCACAAGTATTCCTAGGATAGCACACCGCGGCACCGGTGTAATTGATACTTTTGAGGATTGAAGTAAGATTGAATAATTAGATTTATGTGAAATGTAATAAAAATATTAATTAAAAATTCATAAAATTATGCTGTTGGTTCCTGAAGTCCGTGTTCTATTGAAAAAGATAATTTATTTCTCGAAAACAAAAATAGTTAAATATCAAATTAATTAAATAATTATATCTATCGATAAATGTAAATGTTTATTATCAGAATTGAAAATGTGTTCATTATTGCATATAGTTGATGCCTGATACAACATAATACCGTATAATGCATTGGCTACTGTTTGTGGTTACAGATGTATGAGGTACACGCGTGCTATTCTAAGGTTTATTTTCATAAAATACTATATAATACTAGATGCTGTCAACTGTCAGATCGTAGAACTGTTCAATAATAGTATTTTTTGATATCGTATTCAAACAGGGAATCTATTTTAATAAAACGTGTATTTATAAGTAGTGATGGTATGTTCTGAACGTACTCGTAAGTTCAACGGAACAGGAAGACATAAAGTGGGTGATTTTCTCCTCTCAAGACGGTATTAATCTCATAGGACTTTATCGCTTTACCTAACAAGTAGCAACCAGAGATGAAACTTCTCAGCATACCATGGATTAAACGTGCGGGTGCCGGGTTCATGGCATGGCTTTATTTATATGTGTAATATCAAATATGATTTACAATATATGTTAATTAAACGGTTTTATTTAGCTCACTCTGTTTGTTTTATTATTTATTCTTTTTTTTATTTTTTTTCATTTTTTTGGGTCAAATTTAGTAATTCAAATTTCACCCTCTTCCTGTCAACCGATTAATCTGATTCTAATTTTGTATTTAATCTGATCTAATTTTGTTTACACTTTAAATTTTGGTGACAATACAATTATGTTTATTCATTATCATTATAAATTCAAGATGGCCGCCGTTACAAAATGGCGGATAATTTATGTTTTATCAATCCCATCAATATGGGTATCAATTAAAAGTGCTCAACCAGTAGAATACAATGTACTATAAAAAATTAAAATAAAAGATGGCGGCTTTTACAAAATGGCGGATAACGTAGATTATATCATCAATATGGGTATCAAATGAAAAGTCTCAACAAGTAGAATACAATTTACTATGCTAAATTGAAATCTAAGATGGCCGCCATAACCAAATGGCTGATAACAATTTTTTAGAGGAGTTGGACTGCAATAAACTAACGGGCAAGAAACCTTGCAATAATAAAGCACAAATGAATTAAACAGAATGCGTAATAAAAACTAAAAACTAGAAAATAAAAATAGGTAAAAAAACTTTTTAAGTTAAACAGTTTTACGTAAAACGTACATTGCAATGTTTAAGATAAATGTACTAAAAACCAAAAAATAATAAAATAGATACGGGGGAATTATAAACATATGCACAGACTAGACTAAAATAAAAGCGTGGGGCATGGGTAGTTCCTAGACAAGATTTTAGATAGATAGATATTTCCAGTGTAAGTAGAATAAACACTCTCTGTTTAATCCCTATATTATGGCTCAAAATACAGTACAGTGCTAAACGTTAAGAACTTATCAAAAAACAATAACAGTTAGTAAAAGACACTTTGGGCGTTTCTGTGGGTGTGGAACTGAATTCAAGTGAAAAATTTATAGACATTATTTAGGTTCACTATAGAAAAACTGCTAGTCATCTCCCTCAGAAATTGACTTACCAGCGACATCTGTTAGCGGATAGCTAAACTCAAAGCGGTAGTTCAATTGACAAAGTCGACCAAGTCGTAGTATTACCACCACTCGCCACAAGAGGGCACTAATATTAAATATTATCAAAATCAAGAAACTTTGTTTAATATTATATTTTTAAGCGAAATGGAAGATATAAAAAACTAGTTAAAAGTTATTAAGTACTAACACTAGAATTATTAATAATAATAGAAATATTAACAAATAGCGATAAATAATATAGGTACTCGTACTTACTGCTAACAATCATTCATATAATACTCAAAATTTGTGAGAAGTACAGGCTTTTTTATTTCATTTTTATTTATTTAATTATTAAAAACATTAACGCTGAACGCTGAAATGTTACTTTCGAACCTAAACAAAAGTACTTAGGAATGGAAATGATCAAGTAAGTAGTATGTAGAAATAAGGGACATAAAAGAAAGTTTATTATTCTCAAAAACACAAAGCAAATCCAATACCTATTTTATTTTCTTAACATGTATGTTTATCGATATTGGATACCATCAAACTGTGTTTGAAAGATCCCAAACAATGAATATGTAACCTGAGACGAGAAAACGTTCGAGGAATTTAAACCCACGGTCCTTGTGTATAAGGTGTTATATTGAATGAATTATTATTATGTTCATTCAATAAGGAGATCGTGTCATTTATTAATATAACTTTACCACAGTAAGTAGTATTATTTTTTAAATGTGTAATATGTTTTGCAGATTAATGATAATATGGAAAGGACACAACTAAATAAATTTTTCAGTATTTTATTTGTATCTATACAGGGTGACTGGTGAATTACTATCAATATTTGAGGACGTGATATTTGACGATCATATATGAAAAAATAAAAATTAATATAACATAAATATTAATAACCTTCTAAGTAAAGTTAACCAAAAGTTATGTAATTAACTACGCATCGTGTGAACACCCTACAGATTAGGTATACACACACAAACACAGGTAAACTTCTTGTGAAACATTGGATTCATAGGAAGCTTTTGTGCACTCTGATTATCATTGAATAAATCTATGGTATACAAATTTTGTGTAACTTCATATAGTAAATTAGTCAAATAAGTAGCTTCTTTACAAGCTTCTGTTATAGCCATATATTCGGCCTCACTGCTAGACAAAGCTTTTTTGTTTCCCAAGAAATTACACAACCAGATAAAGTGAAACAATATCCTATAAGTATATGACTTCCTATCTATAACATTTGCACCCCAATCTGCATCTACATATCCTTCTATTATTGGATTCCCATCAGCAGTGTACTTTAAACCATAATTTTTAGTCTGTTTTAAATATCTTAATAGACGCTTTACATATGCACAATGTTCCCTGGTATGGCAGTTGTTAAATTGACTCAAAAAACCAACTGTATAAGTAATATCAGGTCTGGTTAGAACGGCTAAGTACATTAGACAACAAATAATTTACTGATATGGGTATTTTCCCACATAGCTTTCCCCCTTAGATACATGCAACTTAGTTTCCATGGGAGTCTGAATGGGTTTGCATTGACTCATGTTAAATTTATGTAACACCTGATCAATATAATTAGACTGTGACAATGTGATAGTTTTCTCAGATTTATTAACACCAAGACACTTTTTGATTTCACCTAAATCTTTAAGTTTGAAATGGCTAGCTAATACATTTTTTAAACATTCTGTTTCTTTAGAATCATTCGAAAAAATGAAGAAATCATCTATAAAAAGTGTCATAATAGTTCTTAAATTATTTCTAATTTTTGTGTACATATTACATGGTTCTATCTTAGATCTCTTATAACCAATATTTAACAAACATTCATCTGCTTTCCTGTACCATGCTCTCGAAGACTGTTTAAGCCAATAAATTGCCTTTTTTAACTTAAGTACTTGACCGTCATGAGTCTGCCCAGAAAATCCCTCTGGCACATGCATAAAAATGGTTTCATCAAGAGCACCATTCAGGAATGCTGTAGTTACATCAAGATGAGTAATGTCAAATCCTAACTTAACTGACAGTACAAATAGTAATCTCAATGTAGTATGCCTCACAACAGGAGAAAATGTTTGTGTGTAGTCTATACCTTCAATTTGTGAAAAGCCTTTAGCAACTAATCGTGCACGGAACCGAACTTTGTTATCACTGTCACATTTTTTACGCAGCACCCATTTATACTGCACAACCCTACCATCTTGGGGACTGTCACATAATTCCCATGCATCATCATCTTTATGTAATCAAAAGCGTATTACAGAAATATACCTAACTGTGAACGTGAATAGTATCCCACTTCTGAATTTAGGATTCTAACAAAAGCTAAACAGTGGATGTTGGCCATGCAAGAAGAACTACAGTGTTTCAAAGAAAATGATGCATGGGAATTATGTGACAGTCCCCAAGATGGTAGGGCATAAATAAATAAAATAACAGCCTTTTATTTCCTAATTAAGCAATTGTTACACTCCACTAAAACTATTCGACTATAACTAGATATGCTATGATTAATTTACATTTTTTTTTTTAATGTTATTTATATAATTTATTACAGATTAAAGAAGTATTTAAATATAGTTAAGTCATGATGTTAGCACAATAGATACCGAATACCAGATTTATGGTTTATTTAATTAGGAACCCCTCTCAGGCGAAGGCCTCTTCCAAGGATTGCCATTCGTCTCGATTTTGGGCTATTTGCCTCCATTGTGGCTCAGCTATTGTTCCGATGTCGTCCTCCCAGCGCGCGTAGAGTCTCGCTTTGTAGCGTTTGATTACATAAAAAGTAATAAATAAAACGAAACACGAATTATGTTTTAAAATTTATTTTATTTCAACAGTTACTTGCGTGTGAATATGACTGATAGATAACACTAGTTTAGCAACAAGTCGCGTCGAGAAGACAAGGACAGATAGTTTTGGAACAGAACTTGATCTAAGAATGTAAGTTTGGATCACGGTCGAGAAGTAAGACACATTCTTTTTCAGGCCACCCTATTACGTTTCAGTACATTAGAAATTGAACGCTCTACGTCAAGTAAAAACGAACCAAATAAAAAACAAGGTTAAACTTTTCATAAGAAATTCAAAAAAATCAACTATCAACTGTATCCTGCATGAGTCAGTCAATTTCTTAATAAACGTTTGCATTTAATACCTAATCGTTATGTTCTAAAACATGGTTTAAACATAATATAAAAAAACAAATCAATGCCATTAACTTGACGGTATTTTTAAGAATTTGACTGTATTTTACATGTAAATGAATATTTGCAAAAATATATTGTGATGCAACAGTCAATATATCAATATATTTATTTAAACAGTTATCTTATACATTACCTTATTCGGCCTCCTAAACGGTACATAGATACCACAGCTCGTTTTCTATATTATTCGAATACTATTGTAGAAAATTTTTACATAATTAAAGTGTATTAAAAGAATATTTATTAAATGAGTGACGTTGTGTTTTAAAACCACACAAAACAGATCAGTATAATGGATTCGTGTCCATTCCAAGAAACCGGAAACTCATTTCATTCTTTGGAATCAAACAGTGTCAAATACTATACGCGTGTGTCGTGACCTTGTAGTTTTATGAGGTCTACTGACCTAAGTCTGGTCGGGTACTCCTGACCTTTGATGATGCCGACAACTTACCGCTCACTATAACACACAATGCCGATGATCAAAACTATGAATACACTCTTTTTTTTAATGGATATTTTAATTTGCTATGTAATTCTGTTTATGGTACCTAGAGTTCGTAATTCGCATAAGTCCAATTTTCCAAATTTAAAAAAAACATATTTTTCTGCGTCTCATATGTTACCGACATATAATTTCTTGATATGGAATATCATATTTTGCTTTTATAGACTAATTTTTGTTAAGTACCAGGTTTTCTTTTAAAAGGATATTATCTAATTTGTCTTTTGGAATATGGTAAGATTAAAAAAATAAAAAGGGAATTGTTAAGCATCAAGCTGCTTTTTTTTTGTGATCTGCACATCGGATTATAAAAAAATAAAGGTATATTAGACATAGAATCTCTAAGCTTATGCCCCGAATTCCTATACTTACTCTCTGAAACTACCCTCAGTCCTATCTGCAAGACGCTAGAGTTGTGCAGGCTTGGTCTCGTTCTCGCTTTAATGTCACACAGTCAGTCTCGTTCTTGCTAAAGTTATCCGGTCACCGTTTTGTCAACAAGACCGATTTCGTGTAACACTATTCGTCACTATAATATGGGAAGCAAAATTCAAACAAACGTAAAATATAAGTATTACTTGTACTTTTATTCGCTTCATTAGTTGTGTCAAAATGTATCATATAACAATAGTTAAATAATTTATGAACAGTTCAATAGTCGCGAACCATCTCCGTAACAAAACGAGCGCGCACCGCTCGGCGATCGTTAGCAGTCAGTCAGGTCGCCGGCGGACGCTCTACTCTACTGTACATATACAAAAATAGATTCCTTACAATAATATCCTAGAAGGAGAGAGGTTTGTAAATGCATAGTTAAGGTCATGATATGAAACTATAGTCGGAGCACCATTGTATATAAACATACGGCGACCGTCGCCGCGCCGGCCGCGTCTCACACACACACACACCGCCCGCGGGCTCACGCGCAGGCTATACTTTATATACATAAATATGACAAAGATTCATTTCTTTCGATTCTATTTACATTGAGTTCCTCTTACGTCGACGCGGCGGTCGAGGTCCGGTCGCCAAACTTACTTAAATATGACACTACAATATACAATTTACACTTAAAGTACATTTTCATTCTCACACTTCACTTCTCAAGTATTCCAAAGCGAATGCTCCGTTATCACAACAGCGAGTGAGTCATAACCTCCTCGCCGCCTCATCGACACACACTCATCTCATTCTTAGAGAATTCATTCAACGATGTCGGTCTTTGCAACCGACGGGTTTAATATTAAAGCTAAATATATATAATATGTAATCGTAATTATGACGTGTTATATTTACAATTATTAGACATCTTCAAAAAAAAAATTTCATTGCCAAAACAAATCGTCCCATTAAATTTCTTCTTCCCTTTTACGCAAAGACAGCGCGAGTGTACACGAGCCCCGGTACAGTCCTCATCGATCCTAACGTAATGTCGTTCAGTTCGTCACAGAACACCGCTCCGTGTGACCAGCCGCTCCCGCCGGCCGCCGGCCGCCGTCACACGTCCGTGTGGCGCCGCGTGTCGCCGGGCGCGTCCTCGGCCTCCGACTCCTCTATCTCGCACAGGTTGGCGGACAGGTCGCTGCACGAGTCGTCCAGCAACGAATGACGCTCCTCTGAAACGGAAACAATCAATGTTAGTCTTAGCCGAAACCCATAAACCTATCTGCATACATGTAAATGAAGCTCTTTTATTCTTCATTTAATTTAATAATTACACTTACTATAATTTATTATCTATGGTAGCACCACTTTTTACTCTGCATTCATAATATATTTTAATTTGTAGAAAAAGGCTCTCTGGTTTTGTACGTTTAAGTTTAACAAGATATTTGAAAAGGAATAACGATTGTTTGAAATAGAAATTGAAGCAATAGCTTTTAATGTGGTTTCTCTTTACAGGTTAGTAAATAATATAATGTTAATTTGTACTAGATATAAAGGTAGTCGTAAATTGTGTTTTGTAGATTAATATTGTATCAAACTTTCAAAAATAAATTTCTCTTTACAGAGCAACAATTACAGTTTTTTGTTTCAATTAACAACATATTACATACAGTTAATGGAATTGAATATGACTGATATATCATATCAGAGGAGATCGACATTATTGAACCGGGGCTTATAGTGTGGGCGATCGGAAAATTTATATTTATAATTTTAATGTGAGCGAGTCGAGGTCGCCACGGACAAAAATATACTGTTTGCTTTGTTTTTTAAATTTTCAATTTATTACGTTAACAGTCATAAGTACAATGAAACAATTACGAGGAAAGCTTAATACGAAACATTTTTTTTTAAATCGTGACGTATGAATAGGGACAGAACATAAACGAGTGAGTGAAAGAATCGAGTCAGACGCTCGAATCATTTCTGAAAGTGAACATGTAGCTCGGAACCCACCCAGCATGGTGATGAGGCTGTGCGCGTCCGGCTCGCGGACGGAGCGCGCGCGGAGAGTGGCGTCCTCACCCGCCGCCGAGAACTCGTCCGCGTGCAACAGATACGACGAGGCTGAGGGAGAAGAGGCGCGTTAGAGGTCATCACACACACTGACGGGAGGAAGGAGATCGACTCACCGTCCGTGAAACGGAGAGGATCCAGGTCATCCGTCGCCGAGTCGGTGTCCAGAGGGAGGGGCGGGGGGCGCCTCGGGGGACGGGGCGAGCGGGGCGAGGGCGGGGAGGGGGCGGAGGACGAGTCCGGCCGCTCGGAGCCCGCCACCTCGCTGATGCCGGGCAGCGCGCCGCCGCCGCACCAGTCCGAGCAGTCCCAGTGGTAGCCGCCCACCATATGAGGCTCGCCCGTGCCGCGCCGCGCGCCCGCCGGCGACCCGAGGCGGACCAGCGTGTTGCAGCCCTTCAGGTCTGAAAAGGTGACGGTATGTTAACCGAGACGATCACTAGCGGTCACCGCGCGACTGTTATACGAGTATCGTGTATTACCGTTATAAATTTTGTTATCGACGAAAGTGTGCAGATGCATCTGTTCCGACCAGGGTTTGCGGTCCACGGAATCGATATTTAAGTTTCTCAAATAATCCGGTGGAATACCCTCGAGCTCGTCTCCGGCGGACCCGTACGACCGTAAGGTGTCTATGTTGTTGAGAGGAGGCGGGTCCGCGCAGGACGCGGGCCGACCTCTTCGTACAGCCTCTAAGTTACTCAGTTTAGAAGCACGCGGAGGCAATTTTTCAACGGCGCTATTGAGAGGTGCGGGAGGAGGGCGGGGACGGCGCGAGCGTCTCCAGAGCGCCGGCAGTAGGGCCAATATCACTAAAAGCACGACCGCCATAACGGCCACAGCGAGCGGCCAGCGCGCCTCTAGTGCCCAGGCCCAAAGTTCACGAAGAGCGCGTCCTCCGCCCGCTGCATCTCCAGCGACGACGGCGTCAGAGTATAAAGGATTACCACAGTTCATTCCTGAAAATATGTAAACATAATTATAATATAACTTCTTTTACTCGATAAACATTAAACTTCGTATTACATGGAAAGAGAGCTATATACGTCAGTCAGTGAATTCAATTAGATTCTACATTATTGATGGCAGAGCATATAGTACTCATTACTGATAAGACATAAACAATTAGGCTATATAAAACGAATGTGTCAAACTTTCAATAGTATTGAATGGATAAAAAAATTATATTTTACTTATGTACGATGTATATTAGAATACGGTTTAGTATATGGTCTCCCAATTATATAACATAATATAAAGAAAAATTGGAAAGAATACAAAAAAAGTTCATAAAATTTCTTTGCTTTAAGGACTTTAAAGAATTTAACGATTATGTTGATATATGTAAACAATATAATATTGAAACATTGGAAACGAGACGACGACATTATGATATGTATATGCTACATGCAATAATTACCGGAGATATAGATTGCACCGAGTTATTAATTATTCCACACGCCTGAGCTAAACACCAACTATGCACACAACTCTGTCCTTAATCGCTTGGTCCACACATATAATTCACAATACTCAGAAATTGATCTGTTCAGCATCTCAAAACTAGCTTTTAAAAAAGCTATAATTAAAAAAGATAAATATTCATAATACACCCACACACACACACACACACACACACACACACACACACACACACACACACACACACACACAATCATGCAAACACGCACCTATTGGATTCCCACCCGTAAACAATTTTACCTTTATATTTCTTTTATACTATAAGTTTTACTTTTATGAGACCGTCTTCTAGTTATTAATATGTTTAAGTTACCTGTGTAATGCTATTTTGGTTTTAATTTTATGTTATATAATAGTTAATATAGAAACTTATGTATAAAAGTTGTTGGATTACCAAATAAATAAAATAAAATAAAAAATACCTGTCTTATCCGGAGGACAAAGGCATCGGAAAGATCCGGGCTCGTTCAGGCAAGTCGCTCCGTTAAGGCACGGTTCTCCGACACACTCGTCCACGTCGTACTGGCAGCGCGGTCCGTAGTACCCGCGGCACCGGCACGACGGGCCCCACTCGCCCTCCTCGCACGAGCCGCCGTGCGCGCACACGCCGGCGCCGCACCACCGGCCTCGCTCGCAGCGCGCGCCCCCCAGCCCCGCCCCACACGAACACCGGAAGGAGCCCGCTCCCTCCGCCGTGCAGAAGCCTCCGTGCAGACACGGCTGGGAAGCGCAGGGATCGGTGTCTATCTCACATTGCTTGCCGAGGAAACGAGCGTGGCACGAACATTCAAAGGCCGCCGAAGAGATGACTTCGTCTGGTCGGACCATAGATTCTCGACACGTGCCTCCGTTGAGACATGGCTGCGAGGCACAGGGACCGGGGGGCGGCAAGGCCGGGCACGAAGAAGACACGCGGACCCGAACTCGTCGCACTAGTTGCGCTCTCAGATCATTAGAGGTCCTTCCTTCATCCAGAGGTAATAAGGCTCCGCTTAACTTTATGTCAGACAGACAACCGTGAAATCCGTATGTTACCTGAGTGACAAAAAGAGTATCGTCCGATTAATGACATTTTTTTTTTATCTTTTCACAATTTTAAGTATCAACTGGTTTAGTTATCTATATAAATATAAGAAAATCGTGTTAATTACTCCACTTATAACTCAAGAACGGCTAAACCGATTTTTAATCACCAAACGAAATGTTATATAAAAGCCTTCTGGTGGCGAAACGGAGTTCGCCGGGTTTACTAGTATTTAATAAAATTTTATCAAAATGTAGAACTAACTGATATTACAAAAATACTTTAGAAAGTTATAAACCTGTTCAGGTGCTAAAGCATGAGCGTGTCGCTGCAACATGGCCCCGAGCAGCAGCCGGTCGGCGCGAGCGTCGAGCACGGCGGCCGGCGGCGGGGCCTGCGCCTGCGCCGTGCGCCGGTCCACCGCGAGCCTCACGCCCGCTCCTCGTCGCTCCAGGCGCAGCTCGTGCCACTCCCCGTCGGCCACGGCGCCGCCCGCACGCACCCTCGCCACCCCGGATCCTAGTTCCATACGAAATTGCACCTGCCCCTCCACTATCTCCAGAATGGCGAAATCTACTCTTCCAGCGGCGTAAAGCAGTGTGCCGCGAGGTCTTCGTGTGCGAAATCGTAACGAGACCACGAGCTCGTCGTCGAGTAACCGAGCACCTTCTACTACACCTCGTTCTAGTCTGTATGCAAGATAACCGTCTCCCGAAAAATAAGCTACCGACGAAGAGATTCGACATTCATCGCTATTACAACATCGAACACCGGGTGGGATTAAAGCTGGATCACAGCTGGCGACATTACACTCACATATACCTCCGAGGGCCGTGGTTTCTTCGTATGCGCGCTCACATCTGTCTCCGGTGTAACCCGGCGTACAGACACACTCGCCCCGCAGTTGATGGGTGGGCGCTACCAGGGAAAATACGTCAGTGGCTACTGCGTTGGCATTCGCGGTCGCCAGGACGACTCTCTCACTGCAAGTACCCTGAATACATCCTCCGCACGCCGCACGAACTAACTCTTCGACGACGAGCCGCGTCCTTTCTTCCAGGCGTACTAAGTGTGCGTGTAAGCGACGCCTTAAAGTATCAGCCAGCAGGAAGTCCTCACCGCCTTGAGCTCTAACAGCGAAGGCGACGTCGAGGTCCTGGGGAACTTGTCGCCGAATGCGGCTCTTTTGAGTTTCGTCTCCCGACGGTTGCACGCTGATGATAACGACGTCATTCGGTTCACAGTCTGTGGCCTCTCCCACGGCTCTGATGAATCCTTTTCTATGACTGAGAACGAAGTCCCGTTCAGTCACTTCTCGAAAGCGAACGACAACTGCTTGTGCAAGCATTTCATCCGATATTAATACAACTGTTATTTTCACAATGGCAAAACCAACAAACTTTCCGTCGTTTACTGTAACATTAAGTCGATAATCTCCCACGTCTAGTCTGGGTGCCGCTCGTAAGGTTCCATCGTTCGGGTCAATCTCAAAGAGAGCAGTCGCAGGATAGCTCGCTCGGTCGACTGGAGCCAAAGAGTACGTGTAAGAGTCGTAGGCGTCACGATCTGATGCAAAAAACACGACCGACGACTCCACCCGGGAACTCGTCGAGGTAGGAGTTAACAACAATCTCCAATGGCGTCACCACAGGAGGGTACTGGGATTCCTCGATAACTTTAATGTACACCCAAGCATCCGAATATAATGGAGGAGTACCGTTATCAAACACGCGTATCTGTAAAACATATCGGTCCTTAATTCGATGATTGAATCGCGTCGCTGACCGTAGAAACCCATCCTGTTCTAGTCTAAACGCCCCCATCTCATTACCAGATTGGAAATCGAACGTATAAGGGGCGGAGTTAGGGGGCGCATCTGCATCGTTCACTATAAACTTGAGTATAGTATGTCCGAGGGGTTTGTTTTCTTGGACTATCTCCGTGTAGTTCGTTTTTTCAAAAAGTGGAGGGTTATCGTTGGCGTCGAGGACTTCGACGTTGACTACAGCGGTCGCCTCCAGCGCAGGGAGCCCGCGGTCTCGCGCGCGCACCTCCAGCACGTAGGCCGGCTTGGACTCACGGTCTAGACTCGAGGACACAGAGATGTAGCCAGTATCGGCATCAATAGTAAAACAGTTGTCGCGATCTCCGCGGGCGATTGAATATGTAACGCGGCCGTTGGTTCCAGCGTCCGCATCGTCCGCTATCACTTGCACGACGCGGACTCCGACGCTCGCATCTTCTCGAACTTTCGCTCCGTAGGAAGTCTGAGAGAACACGGGGGGATTATCATTACTGTCCATGATGGTGATATTGATCGTGGCGTGGTCGCTCAGAGGAGGCGATCCCCCATCTACAGCCTGGACGGTCAAATAGTATTCTTTCCGCCTCTCGTAGTCTAGAGGACGAGCTATGGATACGATTCCCGTAGAACGATTTACAGAAAAATCCTCTCTATCGTCTCCGCCAACCAACGAGTAATACACATCAGCGTTGACGCCCGTGTCGCGCGAGGTGGCCGTGACCCGCAGCAGCTCGGTCCCGGGCGCGTCGATCTCGGGCACGGCGGCCTGGTAGTGTCGCAGCTCGAACTCCGGCGGGTTGTCGTTGACGTCGGCCACCGTGAGGCGCACGGTGCAGGTGGCGGAGCGCGGCGGCTGGCCCGCGTCACTGGCGCGCACCAGCAGGCGGTGCTCGGCGCGCGTCTCTCGGTCCAGCGCCGTCCGTAGCGTGATGATCCCGCTGTCCGCGGTCAGTTCGAACGCCTCCGTCGGCTCGACGAATGAGTAACGTATTAATCTGTTTTCTCCGAGATCGTCGTCAGTCGCATGAACCTGAAGTAGGAAGAAGAGATTCGATTATTCGAAATTATGGTGCGATATAGAAGATTAGGCGGAACGGCCGAGAAATTCGGTTTGAGATATCTTTATTAATATTTCTCACAAGGAGAAAAAAAAGAAAAATAAAAAAAATAATCCACTTAGGAGAAAAATAAGGTATATTAAAATTTGTTTACATAATGGCTAGCGTTAACAGAAACAGAGGGTAAAATTAAAAAGTTATTCATAAACAACAAACATCACAGAGTGAGCGTAACTGGAAGTGTCTTTTTATTTTGAAGATTTTATTATTATATTATTATTTGTTTTGTTTAAAAATATGGAATTTCAAAAGTATTTTATATGTAGACAAAGATTTAGCATATTTTATATCTGATGGGAGTTTATTGTAGAACCGAGCACTTTGATACTTTAAAGTTCTTCTTCCGTAATTAGTTCGTGGGGCGTATAGATTTATTTCATTTGCGCGTCGTCACATTTTTGTTTGGATTTGGGTGTTTTTTTTAGTCTAAGATCCCATAATAGTAAAATATACCCTCATCTGTTAATTAGATATAATAATTTTTTATAGGCTTATTTTAATGTTATAATTTTATAAAAAAATGTCTGCCACCGTAGGTCTGATACAAATAACAATAATTAATTAATTAACATTTAATGAAATTATAATTTTTTTCCTTCTCATGTAAATCACATGAATCAAGCAAAAGTCGTCACTGTTGAATATTGTAAGCTATGTGGTAGTAGGCACCCATCACTATGACTGCTACATTTACTCGAGCCAGGTGAGAACAGGTAAATACATTTAGGTTATTTCCCTCACTTGTTAATTAAAATTTGTGAGCACATTTTGAAAATTAAATAAACATAGAATATATCTGTAAGTGGCAGTTGCCGTGAAATCATTTGCAGCCTTCATAAAAAAAAAATCATAATTTGAAACCAAAATATTTGAATGACAGAGAGAACATATCTGACTTTTGTTGCTGGAGACAATGATACAACAGTGTGTTTGCGCATGCGCCTCTACATCAAGTGATAATCAAGATTGAGATAATTATGTTGCTAGTCCGATGATTCGGAAGAAGAATAAACAATAGCTTTATACCTTAAAATTATTCTGAGCATATTTTAATTGCACTACATTTGTATACAATATTTTTTATGTAAAAATATTAAAGAAATAAAAACAACTAACATTTTAAATCTATTGTTTATACGAACATCTAAATTTTTTTAAATGTATTGTTTTAATTTCAGTATAAAGAAAAATTTATGGTAAGGTAACTATGGCTTTGACTTTTCTCAAGAGTTTGTTTATTGATCTATGTTCCGCAAACCTCTCATTTCTGAACAATTATTTTAAAAAAATAAGTATTTTACAAAAAATCATAACTTTAAAAAAATTTTGTGCAAACTTTCTATCTTTATCTTTTTTATATCACAATTTTGATCTTCTATTTTATTCTAATACGTTTATTGACACCTGTAATGCGCGCGCATAATTATACGCTTTCCTTGTTTATTAAGAGAATTAATGATATTCTGTCTCTCTCTTTGCAAGAAGCTCCCGGAGTCACCATAAACTTTCATTTTTAATATTTATCTCAGGCAGCATCAGTTTATTACACAACAGCCAAACATTATAATGTTTAGAATTCGATGCAATTTAATGTAGCACTTGAATTTTTTAATTACCAAGTGAGGGAAATAACCGAAATGTATTTACCTGTTCTCACCTGGCTGCAGGTACATGTAGCAGTCATAGTGATGGGTGCCTACTACCACATGGCTTACAATATTCAACAGTGACGACTTTTGCTTGATTCATGTGATTTACATGAGAAGGAAAAAAATATAATTTCATTAAATGTTAATTAATTAATTATTGTTATTTGTAGCAGACCTACGGTGGCAGACATTTTTTATAAAATTATAATATTAAAATAAGCCTATAAAAATTATTATATCTAATTAACAGATGAGGGTATATTTTACTATTATCGGATCTTAGACTATTTGTAAAAGTTATTTGGGAGTGGATGTCTTTATTTAGATTTTTTCTTATTAGTAGGCAAGTGTTGTAATGATACGTTTGTGAAATAGTCATTAGGTTCAAATCTTTATAAATTTTTTGGGAGGACGTTAAAAAATTATAATTGAATAAAACTTTAATTTATTTATTTTGAGCTCGATGCAAAGGTTCTAAATTCGTTTTGGCGGATGTGCCCCATATTTAAATCAAATAGTCAATATGGGGCTTCATGAGCGAGTTATATATTAGAAAACGTACATGACGTTTGAAACACCGAACAATACCGCGCAAAGCTCCAGAAAGAGAAATTATTTTTGACTTTATTTTTAATATATTAAATGATGTTTAAATGTCAAGTGGTGGTCCAAAATAAGTCCAAGGTATTTTTCGTGGTTTACTTTATTTATAATTTGGTTATTAATATTTAATGTAAAATGTTCAGGTATTCGCTTATTTTTTGAAAAGAATATTATGTAATTAGTTTTGGAAATATTTATAGTTAGAATATTACTTAGAAACCATTTATTTAGAAGATCAAGATCATGTCGAGCGTCGGTAATTATGGAGTCAAACTTGAAAAATGAATACCTTCGCTACGAGAGTTCCCAGCTCCGCATCTTCAGGTAGAGTGACGCTATAGAGCGGCGCCGAGAAGCGAGGAGCGTTATCGTTGACGTCATCGAGAGTCACCTCTATCTCCGAGCTACACGCCCACTCGCTGCGCTCGCGGTCCTGAGCGTGCGCGGTGAGGCGGTAGGTGGCGCGGGACTCGCGGTCCAGCGGCGCCCACACACTCACCGCACCCAGCTCCTGGAAACATTTAACATTCTCTATTAGAAATTTATATTTTTAAGTTGTAAAATTCAACAAAACTGTTACAACTGTAAAAACTTCATGTGTATAGTTAACGACTACTTCATATTATTTATGACTACAAGATAAATGAATCTATTTTAAAAAGAGTTAACCAAATAAAAGATTTAGGTATAACTGTTGACTCTAAAATGAGCTTTATTCCACATGTAGACGAATTGGCCAGTAAAACATTTAAAATATTAGGATTCATAAACAGAAGTACAAAAGCCTTTAAAATATCAGATTCTATAATAACGTTATTTAATTCGTTTATAAGAAGTAAATTTGAATATTTTTCTGTAGCATGGAGTCCCTTTTATCAAGTTCATATAGACAGGATAGAGAGAATTCAAAGAAATTACTAAAATTTGTAAGATTCAAAGATAGAAACACGATTTTGCTTAATAATTATGATGCTTTATTAAAACATTACAATATGAAAACGCTTAAAAATCGTAGAGATATGCTGGACTTATGCTTTGTACATAAAATAATATCAGGTAACATTGATTGTCCTCAATTACTAAAAGAATTAATATAGTAGTACCGAGACCTAACGCGAGGCATACAAATACACCAACTTTCAAATGTCGGTTTGCAAGAACAAATTTAGCAATAAAGGCACTTTTAAATAAGGCTTTTAGAACTTGTAATAATATTTCTAAAAAAGTCGGTATTGATATATATAACGATAATCTGAAATCTTATAAAACAAAAATAAAAAATAATTTTAAACTTTTAACGTAATATAGTATACTTATTGTAAAAAATATCTGCGGAATAGTCCATATACCTGTTACAAAAGAGTTCTACTTTAGTCTATAGTATTTTATAATTTTTATTTTGTGTTTTAAACTAGCTATATCATTGTTTGAATTTTTTATCTTTACTTACTTTTTAATTTGAAGCTTAGATTGATTTAGACTTTATCAGATAAACATAGCGTTGTTTTTGTTTTATTTTATTTTTTATTGTTTTCATTTAGTGTTTTTTTTAAAGTGTTTGTTTTAAGTTTAGTAACGATATTTTTATGCATATAATAGTTTTTCCTTAATTTTCTATTTTTTAACCATTTGTTGAGATTACATTGCTTTGTTATTTTTTTTTAACAAGATGCTTAGTGTGAAGTTATTATTATTATTTTTTATATTTGCTTTTTATTTTTTTTTAAATATGTTTCCATACAAATACAATACACGTTGAATAATTAATTTAAATTTATGTTTCTGTAAACATGGAGTGAGAGTGTGCGAAAAGTTTCTTATGTTTTTATTACAGTGTATGCTGAGTTAGCCTATAATTGTAGTGTACTTTGTAGCAACATATTCTATATTGTAAAACTTTTAATGTTAAAAAAATTAGATCATTGTACATTATGTTGGCTTCCTATGAAATAAATAGATAAATAAATAGACTTGTATATGAGTTTTATATCCAGTTTATTTTATTTTTCAAGTAATACTCGTATTCGAAGTGAACGTCGACAGTGTGTTACCTTGTGTATGGTGAAGTGCTCGGCCTGGTCCCCCGTGAGGAAGTATCGTAGTCTCGCGTTCTGCGGCTCGTCGTCGTCTCGAGTGAGGAGCGACACGAGCCTGGAGCCGCGAGGAGCGTCCTCGGACACACGGACGCGGTACCGGTGACGGACACAGTAGGGCGGGTTGTCTGGAGCAGGGAGTTGACATGTACGACTCGCCGAAGGATCACTGCTTGTGATCGATTCTCATCTAATCCTTGTATGTATTTACCGTTAACGTCGATGATGGCGATGTGCACCTCGGTGTAAGCCGTAAACTTGCCGTCCGTGGCCGCCACGGACAGTGAGTAGGCGGGCTCGGTCTCCCGGTCGAGGGGCCGCGCCACCAGCAGCTCCCCGGACGCCCGCACCTGGAAGCGAGCGCGCGGGTCGCCCGCCGACACGAAGTAGCTGAGCGGCGCGCCCGACACGTCGTCGTCCTGGACCGTGAGGCGCGTCACCACCGTGCCCGCCGCCGCGTCCTCCCGCACCTGCAGCGAGCGCATACACTATGAAAACTTGAAATAGACTGTGATGTTTCGGGAATGTTATTTTTTTTAATTTATTTTATAGTATCACCAACAGAAATGACAATAGTATTACAAATATTATATAGTTAACAATTGAACACACTTGATAATTGTATGTCTTTTTATAGGTAATCACAGCATGCACTAAATATATTAAACATTAGTAATTATGACAAGATTTTGATTTAAAAAGAAATTTAATTATTTAACAGTTTTATAACAATAACAATTGATTTGTATTTAAATGAACATATTGAATGCAAAATAAATTGAATAAAAAGTAACAGTTTTTAAATTAATTTTGAGTTAATAACAAATATTAATAATTTTAGTTTCAATAATTTATATTATTTTTTAAGAAACTTAACATATTTGATTTAAAAATAGGCAAATTATTACAAGTAATATCAAGGTTAGAGATGTTCGAGGAGAGATCATTATATGTGCGTGCTAGTCTAGCTGGCGGGGAATATTTTCCTAAGTTAGATTTGTATAGCGGTACAAGAAATAAGGCGCTCGGTTTCCTAGGTAACTTACGGGAACATTGAAATTAAATAATTGCAATATACCTGGACAATTAATATTGTTGTTCAATATTTTGTGTAGAAATAATAGATCTGACATTATTCTGCGCGACTGTAATGAAGTAATGTTGAAACGTTCAAACCTTTCTTCATAAGAATTATTGGTTTGATTGCAGTTCGAGCAATACGCAAGATGACGCAATAGTTGTTTTTGTACCCTTCGATTGTATCAGTATGAATGTGGCAGGACCCACCTCCGCAGAGTAGATGTCCTGTGTGAAGCGAGGAGGGCAGTCGTCGTAGTCGACGAGCCGTACGACGAGTGAGCCGCGCGCCACTCTCGCCTGCGCCCCCGCGTCCCGCGCCGTGAGCGCCAGGCGGTACTCGGGCCGCGTCTCCCGGTCCAGGGCCGCCGTGGTGGTGACCCAGCCGCTGTGCGCGTCCACTGCGAACGGCACCGCGCCGCCCTCCGCCCCCTCCACGTCCGCCAACGAATACTTGACCTCGCCATTTGAACCGGCGTCAGGGTCGTCCGCCATCACTGAACAAAACACAAAGATCTGAGACGGTCCCGCACCCGATACGAGCGTCATAGTGTATGTACTCACGTCGCAGGACGCTCGAGTGGGGCGGAGTGTTCTCGGCGAGGTGGACCACGTAGGGCTGGGAGTGGAAGGCCGGCGCGTGTTCGTTCACGTCTAACACGTGAAGCTTCGTCGTCACCATGGTCGCCGACTCCGAGCCGAGAGATCCTTCCGCTATTATTCCTTTAAAAAAAATTACGATTACTTAGGGGCCGTTCAAGTATTACGTAAGCAGATTTATTACAATTATTTACTCCCCCATCGCCCTTGTCAGCAAAAGTAAGCAAAGCTCTTACCCCATGCTTACGTAAATATTTTCAATTACTGTATTTTTTTTCATATAAGTCCAGAAAAAATTATAATTGTATTTTTTGATGGATCTAGTCGATGTGACGATTAAAAATTAATAACTACCGATGACGAAATCGATACCTAGACTCCCCTCCCCCCATGTCATCCAAAATAATCAACCAAAGACCCCCGCCCCTCCATAGTGCTTAAGTAATACTTGAACGGCCCCTTAGATAAAAATCAAACATCAAATAGTTGTCCTTCCCGCGGTACTTTCAACATGTCGCTACCTATGATATGTTCCTGGGCGGTCTCTCGGTCGAGCGGCGCAGAGAGCACGAGTCGTCCGGCCGCATCCAACGCGAACAGGTCGTTCAGTTCCCGTGAGGGCGCCAGGCGCAGCGCGGGCAGGTCTCCGGCGGGCGCGCGCAGCTCCGCGATGATGGTCCCGGGCGGCGCGTCCTCCGGCAGGAACAGGTCGGGCGGCGGCGGGGCCAGCAGCGGCGCGCGCTCGTCCGCTGACAACACGCGCACGGCGACCCCCGCCTCGCCCGCCAGCCCGCCGCCGTCACGAGCACGCACCCACACCTGCACCGTCCGACCCGCTGTAACAAAACAAACGACACTTGTCATTCATAATATTCAAACTGAACTGTAATAAATATAGTGAGTGCTATATTATAGACTAGCTTTTGCCTCGGCTTCGTCCGCGTGGAATAGTTACTTCCGACAGATTTTTGGTTCTTCCTACATCGTTCCCGTTCATGCGGGGTTTTCGGAATGGTCGAGTTCCCGTAGAATTTTCAGGATGAAACCTATGTTTTTTTTATTAATAATGAAGTACTCTTAAACAAAAACATATTTATTTGTTTATATGAATAAAGATTAATATTATTATTTTGATACAACTTAAACAAATTATTTCGACAAAATTAGGTACCATAAAAACGGTTTTTGTGAGTTAATCTTAAAAGATAGACATATACTGTCGCGGACTGTTTTTTAGATCATTAAAAGAGCTATTATTCTTTACTACATATTTTTTGTGTATCTTGAACCGTTTTCACGGCGCACGCAACGGAAGGCTTCAAAGATGAAATAATTTCTCCCGTTTTTTACACATTTACCACTATATCTTTGCTCCTATTGGTCGTAGCGTGATGTTATATAGCCCACAGCCTTCCTCAATAACTGGACTATCCAACACAAAAAGAATTATTCAATTCGAACCAGTAGTTTCGGAGATTAGCGCTTTCAAACAAACAAACAAACAAACAAACAAACTCTTCAGCTTTATAATATTAGTATAGATTTAAGTCTGGTGTCAAGTCTCCTTTATAAAACATCTCATGTATACATACAAATATGGTGGACCGTCCATTGGCCCAAGCTCCAAATCTTCTAATATTATTAAATACGACTTAAAGCTACAAAGACTTTTCTTTACAAACCCAGTAATTAAGCACATTAGATGGCGACCCTGCCAGTAGTTTCCGTTTTCTGCTCAGTTTTCATTATAATATAACAATATTATTTTAAAATTACAATAATTCAAGAATGTGACAAACATCGCAATCGAAAGGAGGTATAATTATTCCCAAAATGCTGCTGGCTCCAGTGGAAACCAAGCTTCTATCGAACAACTCAAAACGGGCATCGGAACAACAAATATTCTCACGGGAATATCCTCGTTATATTTTTGGCCAAGATTCATTGTACAATTAAAGACGCTACGCGTGTCATCAAAGAGATATATTAGTATAAAATGAACATTTTTTTGTACAAACAAATCTTAATTATAATATTAATATGTTAATGTAGTATAATAATATAATCCCTAGTTATCAGTGCTCAGACACAGATCATGTTGCGTGGCGACATTCTTAAGTGTATAATTATTATAAAATAACTGGTTGTGATATTTTATAATTATTAGAATTTAGTATGACAGATCAATTATGCACAATATATAATTCCTTAATTGAAATAAAAAAAAATACTTAATAAAGACAGGTAGGTAAAAAAAGGTTTACTGGGAATATTATAGAAAATAAACGAGTGCGAAAAATTTGTGTTAAGTAGTAATTTAATTCTGAAAAATATTTTGTGTAGTGTTTTCACTAGTCGGACGTAGTGAATAAAACTATTGAGATATATGAAAATATTAATATACTATATTTAGAAATTAAAAATTGTGTATTAAGCCAGAAAATTATTCCACAAAAATGGATTTCGATTTGAAAACGGCTTGTAGTTTGTTGCCAGTCATGGACGGTGTGGAAGAGACTACAAAAATATTAATTGATGTTATCGAAATGTATGCGGATATGCTTAAAGATTCGGATATCCCGTTATTAATTAAATTTATTTTAAAGAGTAGATTATCCGAAAATGCTAAATTGCGCATGTCGATAAATTATACTTTTGTTAAAGATATTGTCAGTGATATGAAAGTTCATCTTTTAACGAAAAATCATTTACGGCTATTCAAGAACGTCTTCAACAGAGTACTCAGGGTTGGAGATCGGTAAATGAATATGGAACTGAAATAGAAAAGCTATTCATAGATTTGACAATATCTCAAGCAGACGGAGACTCTTCACATTATAGTATTTTAAAACCATTGAACGAAAAGTTAGCAATTAAACTGTTTTCGGATGGTCTAAAAATAATAAACTTAGTACCATAATAGCAGCTAGGAACTACAACTCTCTTAAAGATGCGATCAACACGGCGAAGGACGAGCAGATTTCCTTGCCCTCTACCTCAATAAATGCTGATGTCATGCATCTAAGGAATACCTCAAGTCAAGGTAAACGAGGATTTCAAGGCAGGTACAAAAATAATAATAATTCTAATAAAAGGTATTACAACCAGAGAGGATCCCGCCAACAACGCGATAATTATAATCATAAATATTCTCCACGCGGTAAGTATACTACAAATGTACAGCGTTTTCGATATTCAAACCGAGGAAAATTTTCTAAGGGTCTTAATCGCGGTTACACTCGTAATGCGTTCCCGATAAATATGTATAATGATAGAGAAAATATAAATAAAGACAAAATAGAACAGGAAACAAATCAGTTTTTTCAGATTTAAAGATTACATTTTTACATTGAATAATAAGCATAAAATAGTAATTTTTGAATCAAATAAACATAAATATTATTTTTTATTAGATACTGGTGCTTCTTTGTCAATTATAAAACGCGAAATATTACCGAAAAATACTACAATTTATAAAAGTAATATTGAAGTTAATGGAATAGGAGGTTGCGTAAAATCTCATGATCACGTATATTTAACACTTAAAACTAAACGTGATGAATCATTTCATCATAAATTTTATATTTTTAGGAATTTATCTTTAAAAGTAGATGGCATTATTGGATTAGATGTTTATCTAATTTTGGTTGCGATATATTGTTGAATTTTAATACTTTGAGTCTTAACTCAAATGGAAAACAATGTCTAATGCCAATTTATGAAACACCGGATTATACTTCGGATTATTTATTAATCCCGGCGCGAAGTGAGTCTATTCACTATGTAGCTGTAGAATCAGGTTTGAAAGGTGATGTAGTGGTTTGCGCGACAGAGTATAAAAGGTAAAGAAAACGTAGGAGCTGATACTTTGTCAAGAATCAATATTACATCAAATGATTTAAAAGGCATGAATGAGCAAGTTATGTCAGTATTAACTAGAAAGCAAAAGAAAGAAATGCAAGAAGTTAGAGAGAGCGATGTAGAAAAGAATACACCCTTTGTTATTAACTCTGGAGACGAAAGGACTGATCACCCTCGAGTTGTGGAGTTATTAAGAAAGACATGTGATTCGATTGAAATGAATTTGATAGAGGCATATAACTCAGAAGTTATGTAGATAAATTACGAAAGGGAAGTAGGCTTAGTAAAGAGTATAAATGTTTTTCTTATGATCCGAGTTGACAAATGTTATACATTAACCTCAATTCTCGCGAGTCGAATTTTTGACCATTTTGAGTGATTTTTGTAAACAGCTTAGTATCGAAGAGATATGTATGTAATATGTTGTTAATTGAAACAAGAAATTGTAATTGTTGCTCTGTAGCAATTACAGTTTTTTGTTTTACAAACATTAAAAGCTATTGCTTCAATTTCTATTTTAAACAATCGTTATTCCTTTTCAAATATCTTGTTAAACTTAAACGTACAAAACCAGAGAGCCTTTTTCTACAGATTAAAATATATAATGAATGCAGAGTAAAAAGTGGTGCTACCATAGATAATAAATTATAGTAAGTGTAATTATTAAATTAAATGAAGAATAAAAGAGCTTCATTTACATGTATAATAAGAGATAAAAGTAATGAAAGTTTTATAAAAGATTTAAGAGATGAGATAAAGTCGACTGCAAATTGGTCCGGACCATGCATTCATATATTAAAGAATGTAACAAGGATTGAGAATGATGAAGAAAAATCATTCATATTAAATGATTTTCATCTACTACCCACAAGTGACAAGGCTGGTGTACGTACAATGATCAATACTATCAAGAGACGATTTCATTGGCCAAATCTCGAAACTGATGTAAGGGATTTCATTAGAAAATGTTCTAAATGCCAAAAATCTAAACATTGTAAATACATAAAAGAGCCTATGACGATAACAACAACAGCGTCATATTCATTCGAAAAGATATATATGGATATAGTAGGCCCTCTTCCTGAAGATTATGATAAAAATATGTATATATTAACGAAATAATTTGTTACATAGCAAATATAATAGAAAAACTTAATATGATAAGTATGTTAATACTGTTGTATACAATAAAGAAGATTTAATTTTAGTAAAATCAGAAACAAGTGGAAAATTTGATGAACTGTTTAATCGGCCATTTACTGTATTAGAAGATATGGGATTAAATGTTAAAATAATTAAAGATAATAAAATAGACATAGTACATAAGAATAGAACAAAACTTTTTGTTAAGTAGTAAAAAAAAATGTGTAAGCCCATTTTTTTTTCTTTCACCCCCGGAGGTGAAGTGTAATAAATATAGTGTGTATGGTATATTATAGAATTAAGTGTAGTGTAAAGTCTCCTTTATAAAACATCTCATGTATACATCCAAATATAGTGGACCACCCATTGGCCCAAGCTTCAAATCTTCTAATATTATTAAATACAACTTAAAGCTACAAAGAAGTTTCTTTTCAAAGCCAGTAATTAACCACATTAGAAAACTATGTTTTTAAGATATGACTACGCGATTTTATTAATTTTCTATCCGGTAATGGTATCCAAAAACTATAGTCCTTTATATTTTACTATGGAATCGTTAAGTTTTCGGTCGGTAAGAATGTAATGACTCACCGAATGCTGAAGCGTTGCGTGCGAAGGACAGAGCGCCGGTGAGAGGATCCACGGCGAACAGTCCGGCCGCGTCCGTCTTGAGTTCTCCTTCGTACACGGAGTAGGTGAGGCGAGCGTTCTCCCCGGCGTCGTCGTCGGAGGCGGACAGCGTGAGGAAGGGCACGCCGGGCGCGCGGTCATGTTTAGCCGCGGCGCGATACTCCCGCAGAGGAAATGTGGGAGCGTTGTCGTTGAGGTCAGTGACCCGCACGCGCACGGCCGTGTGTCTCAGCAGCCCGCCCCCGTCGCTCGCCATCACCGGCACCTCCCACTCCGCGCGTCGCTCTCGGTCGAGCGGCACGCGGGTCGTGAGGGCGCCGCTGCTCGCGTCTATAGCGAAGGTCTCTCGTAGTTTAGCCGACGGTATAGAATAGGTCACGGTCCCGTACTCGCCGGCGTCGTCGTCGTAAGCTTTCACCTGGAGAAGAGATACGAGAACTGATCATATGTATATCGATGTTTAATAAAGATCTCTGTGTGTGGAATTCCTAAAACGACAGCATATTCTGAGTAATTCTCCTTTTTGTGACATCATACTGCTGTGTAGTTTGTTGTTTGTTGCTGTGTACATTTTGTTTTCATTTATTTATACCTTCTATTCTGTAATCTTCATTAGATATTATTTAATTGTATTGTTATTTTATGTTTTTTATTTATATTTATGTTAGTGCTGTCTCGCAAAGATGTTCACAAATAAAACATTTTCTTTCTTCTTTCAAACGGGTCATCGGAATAGGGAGAAGCAAACTGAACACTCACCGTGGTAAGAAGGAGAGGCGGCGGCTGGTTCTCGAGAGCGCGCGCCTCGTGGACTACGTGAGGAAAATGAGGCGAAGCGCGGTTAGCGGGCGCAAGAGACAGCTTGACTCTAGCAAAGGCGGCGTGCGCTCCGTCAGACACGGACACGTTGAAGGAGCGCGGGGACGAGCGGGAGGGAGACAGCCAGGAGCGGGCGTCCAGCAGAGACAGCACGCCGGTCCGCGGGTGCAGCGCCAGCGCGCGCCGCTCGCCCGCCGAGCCCTCCAGCGCGAAGGTGAGGCGCGCCGCGTCCCGCGCGTCCTCGTCCCAGGCCACCACCCGCGCCACGGCCGCGCCGCGCGCCGCCTCCTCCGACACCAGCGCCGCCACCACCGCGCGCTCCATCTTCGGGGGACAGTCGTTCACGTCCTCCACTGGAACGATCATGTGTTAAAGTTCATTATGAATACATAATTAAGAGGAGCAATCGAATTCTCGGTTTCATTTATAGAGTTGCAAAAAACTTCAAAAATCCTTGTAGCCTTCTTCATCTGTATAAATCTCTAATTTGTAGCATCTTAGAGTACAACTCAACAATATGGTCGCCTTTCTATTCTATCCACAGTGACAATATCGAACGTGTTCAAAAAAGGTTCATTTTCTTCTTGTGTCACAAATTTGGATTGCACAATAAGATAAACTGTTACGAAGATAAAATTGGCTATTTTAATCAAGTAGTACTGCCGCAATCAAGAAATAAATTATGTCTTATTTATTTTTTGGTGTTCACCTTTAAGCAATAAATCTCAGTGTTCTGAAGTGCGACAAAATGATTGACATATTAGTCAATTGTCAAATCTAATGTCAAAAAACCGTTTGTATGGGAATAAAAAAGCGCTGTTTTTAGGGTTTTACCGGAAATTAATAAATAAAATTCAGCTTTTAAACCTTCCCTGAACCCCCACAAACATTTCAAGACTATGATAAGATAAATCCATTCAGTCGTTCTCGAGTTTTAGTGAGACCAAGGAACAGCAATTCATTTATTGTATATACATATATAACTAGTAAACCTGGCGAACTCAACTCCCATTCGCCACCAGAAGGCTTTTATATAACATTTCGTTTGGTGATTAAAAGATGAAGAATTTTTTTTTGTTTTATATTTGAAAAGGAAAATTTTTATTTCATTTCACAACAGTAACGAATTCATTTCGATTACAAAAATGAAGTGTTATTTAGAGTTGAACTTCTCTAAGTAAATGAAAGTGAATCCAAAGTAGATACCGAATCGAAGCGTTATACGTGTCCGCAAATTATCCGTTTCATTGAAGTCGTCCTTTGTAAATTTTTAATTTTTTGGTCTAACTTTAACACAAATAAAGCGGATGGTTTAACTAATGTATCTTTTGCTACTATTTTTTGTAATGATTATGCCGTGTACACATACTTAGGAATGTAATCAACCTAAAAATAATTTTTAGACTGTAGCTCATTTGTAATCCTGATTATATTCTGTTTGTGTGCCTAAATAAATAAAATAAAAAAAGTTAAATCGCGTCCCGCCACTCTCGACCGAGGCTACACACCCGTGATGAAGAGATGCGCGGTGGTGAGCAGCTGCGGCCGGCCGCCGTCGCTGGCCGTCACCAGCAGGTGGTGCGCGGCGCGGTGCTCGCGGTCCAGGGGTCGCGCCACGCTCACGTCGCCCGTCACCGGGTCCACGGTGAAGGCGAGCTCCTCTCCGGTCTGTCCGCCCGGGCCCCACGCCGACAGCGAGTAGCTCACCTGGCCGTTGTCGCCTACAGAACATGGACATATATATAACAAGGTTCTCACGTCGAGTCACAGTCCACAAGCCCGCCAAGCCGGTAGTGAGTACCGCTGTCGTCGTCCTTCGCCCGCACCCGCAGCACGCGGTCCCCGGGCGCGGCGGCCTCGCTCACGGTCGCGCGGTACTCGTCCGTGTCGAACTCGGGCGCGCAGTCGTTGACGTCGGTGACGGTGAGTGTGAGCGCGAGGTCCGCGAAGGCGCCGGTCACACCGTCCGTGGCGCGGACCGTCAGCGAGTGGGAGCGGGCCGACTCGTGGTCCAGGGCCGCGCGCGACACCAGAGTACCTGTCAGAGAACAGTTGTTAAACTGACGAGTTAGTTTAAAGAGATCGAGACTATTTATTGACAGTGAAAAGTAAAAATGGATGGTTGGAGGTGGATGCTGAACACTGATTAATAAATTGAAAATGCAACTGCTAATGAAAATACATAAATTAATTGGCAATGGAAAACAATACAGCGAGTGCGGTAGCGTATTCAGTGTGACGTATATTTTTCTGTTCCAGATCAATAGACAACTAAAGCTATGGTTAGACAAAAGTGACCTTCAAAGCTAGTGACTAATTAACTTTGTGTCATTAATACGTGTTAAAAGCTAAGACTTTGCAACGCATCTTCTTCTATAATTATAAATTTTGGGCCAGTTAATATGGTAGTGGAGATGACAACCTTAAAATGGTGTAACCGTGTGAGTGAGGCGGCGGGTGAACTAGAATATGAGACGGAATATGCAACAGCTTGGATTAATTACAATAAACTAAAACACTAGCTGTTATAACAAGGCGGCTACAAACAACATGCTTTTCAACACTGATGTATGATGTGCAAAGAATTAAATGTTTGAATTGGTGGAGAGGAACTAGCGCGTGGGTCACGGACTAACGCAACACTGAACGGTTACTCGCGACGAATACTCACACGGACCACTCCCTCTGTCGGGCGCTGCGGGACAAAATCAACAGGTTAGTACGGGAAGGAGCGCGGCCGACACACGGGCGGGGCGCGGGCACGCGGACCACTCACCTGTGTCGAAGTGGAGCTCGAACAGGTCGTCGGGCGAGTCGTGCAGCGTGTAGATAAGCTGGCGGTTGAGAGGCGAGCGGGCCTGCAGCGGCGCCCCCAGCGCGCTGCCCGGCGCCACGTCCTCGCGCACGGAGCGCGCCTCGTGCGCCACCCGCCACGTGGGCGCCGCGCCGCCGCCCCACACGCGCACGCTCACCGCCGCGTCCGAGCCGCACGCGGGCGTGCCGCCGTCGAAGGCCGCGATCACCAGCGAGTATAGCTGGTTGTGAGAGTCCAACGTCTGCTTCAGAGTGATCTGTCCCGAGCGGCGGTCCACACGGAACAACTCGCCGTGCCCTCGCTTCATCTCGTACCGGACCTGGACGGTTAACGAACTATTAGAGTAGTGGTTGTAACATGAGGACCCAAACAAAGGTTTAAGGTTTAAAGAATTTATTTTCAATAAGACATAGTCACTTACATGAGAACATACATACAAAAGTGAAAAAACAAAAGTTGTTGCCAGATTATTTGGAACTCAATTAAAGATAGTACATAAGATATTATTACAAGCGTTTCACATCGTTGGTATATCAATTATTTTCTAAAATACGTTGTGAAAGTTGAGATTTAAATTCGTTAATTGAGCTTGCATTTCTTATAGTAGACGTAGTAATTTGTTATAAAGTTGTGCTCCCTCAGATGTAAGTGATATCCTTTTTTGCAAATTTTGTCCTCGTTTTTGGGAGAACTATGTAGTAAGCTAGGTCGACGGGTGTTACGCGTACTGACTTGTTTCATAAATGACAATTTAGAGTGTACAGATTTATTAATAACTAGCTTTCCGCCCGCAGCTTCGCCGCGTGGAGTTCGGTTATATCGCGTTTCCAAGAGAACCTTTCAAAAGTCTGGGATAAAAACTATCCTATGTTCTTTCTCAAGGTCAACTCTATCTCTGTACCGAATTTCATTAAAATCAGTTCAGTGGTTTAGGCGTGAAAGCGTAGCAGACAGACAGACAGACAGACAGACAGAGTTACTTTCGCATTTATAATATTAGTAGGGATTTTTACTATTAGAATGCAGGAATTGTATATATAAAATATATAAAGTTGTTTTAAATTCATAATCTTCGTTTCTTCAAAAAGGGCAATGTCCATTTTTGGCCTAGCGTGAACAAGCTGCTATCAAAAAAGCAAGTTTATGAAAAAAAATACATTTTTTTTAGCTAGCCATTCTATTGTTGTTTGAGTGTACATTTGTGTTTTATTGAAAAAATATTTTTAAAGTATCTTCATTGATTTGCTTTATTGATCCACGTGTTGCGTCAAATCGAATCATCTCGCAGTACTTAATACAACTATGTATAAGTATTTAATACAAAAAAAATAATAATATTTGTTTTTAATTAGTTTCGTCATTTAAAACGTTTTATAATCTATAATATGAAGAATGTTAAACGTAATCATATCTGTTTTCGATCGATTTTTTAATGATTTTTTTTTATTGCAACACTAATAAAACAAAAAAATACAAATTGACATTGATATATCACAACAGACTGATTGTTTACATAATACATTCGCTTTATTTACTTACATTGAGAGTGTTGATTTATTATGGATTTTCTTTCAACGATTGTTTATTCATTATGGACTCCGACCTATCTTTTTCCAATGACCCCTGCACATCTACGGACCCTGAATTTCGCTCAAACGATGACCCTGGCTTTTGTATTATGGACTCCGATCAAGGCATAAACGATGACCAACACTCACGTAATATGGACCCCGAAACTAGCTCCATCGCTAACCACGGCTTTAATATGGACATTGAACAAAACCAAAGCGTGTCTCATGATAGTCTGCACACAGAAGAAGTGACTTCTTACCAATCCGTATCTCTGAGATGCATAAACTGTGGAACTGATTTGATAGAGCGAAGGCAACATAGTCTAGATCTTAATCAGGTTCAGTCTATTATAAGACAGTAGATAGCTCCTCGACGAGTAAGTGTCAATTTAATTAATTATTTAAATTACTCGTTTTTTAATAGATATGTATTGTATATGCTATTCCTATAATGCAATATGAGGTTTTATTGTTTTATATAATTATAATGCTTATATACTGTTGTATTATAATAAATGAAAAGATGTTTACTCCTAACACATTAGCTGACTTTGTTATCGAAAATAATTTAAATAGAAGGCAGGCAGATTTTCAACCTATAAATGTAAACATGGACAGTTTCATATTTCCAAGAATAGAATATAATGATCTTATATTAATTGCATGTGGAACATACCAACTAAAACAAGCTTGTTCGTATTATGGGAAACACATAAGTGGCGATGGTTCCTATACTATAGAAGTATGTAGAAATATAGCCAGCGACCTATTGATTGACTACCCGATTCCTTTGGCCAACTGTAGATTATTGCATGGAAAAATACAAAGCAGGCATGTAAGTCGAAAAATATACAATGGACCCCCGGTAGTCCGACAAACATTTTGCAGGGCAGTGTCGGACTATCGAATTCGTCGGATTATAGAGTACTGCCTAAGACCCCCTATAGTCCGGATTTTTTTACAAAAGAGTACCTTGTAATATTAATATAATGATGATAAGATTATTTACATATTATATGTATATACATACATATGTTAAGTATATAATATATATGTACTCTGAAGTACAAATTCAAATTCCAACTAAGCAATCAGAATCAAAACAATAGCCTACGCGTCGAGCACAATAGTGATGGTGCGTACAAGTTGTAACTTGTTCAATCATGCATTAGCGAATACCAAATATGTATTCAATAATAAATACAGTAATACCTCGGACTTACGCCATAGGTGGGACTGAGTGCTATCCGCGTAAGTCGAATTCGCGTAAGTCGGGGTACAATTTTGCATATAAAGTCATAATAAGTATGTTTAATTGGGACTGGAGACTAAATAAAACAATAATTTAGGAAATAATTAGTATCTAATTCTAGATAATATGACAAACTATATTAATAGAGTGTATAAACACAATCCGAAGTTATTTTGATGTAGAAGGTTTCATAAATTGTAACAAAGTCGTCTGACGAGTCAATGATTTTTTCTTCTCCCGTAATATCTCCTCGTAGCATCCTAGTATTTTTTTTATTCCATTTTTTGTAACAAAAATTCGCTCTTCATTGGAGTCTATGCTTTCCAAAATTGTTAACCCTTTCTCAATCGAACTGAGGGCTTCTGTCAAGTTTCCAATTGTCATTTGATCTTCTAATTGAACTGGATCCAAAGAATCATTATCAATTTCTTCCTCTTGTTCATGCATTGTTATGAGCTCATCAATTGTAAGCTCCTCATTGTGTGATTCCAACAGCTCTTGAATATCATCACTATCCACTTCTAAATTTATTTGTCTACCAAGTTCGACAACGTCTTTGATCACACTGCAAATTTCATCAGGCCCTGGCACTGATTCCACCTGAGTCTCAGTGGAGAAAAAAAATGGACAGAGTTTTTTATATATGTATTAGAAAATTAAATCGCGTAACTCCGAATTCGCGTAAGTCGAGGTAGCGTAAGTCGGGGTATTACTGTAATAGATCATGTCGGATTACACGGGGTGCCGGATTAGACAGGGGCCGGATTACCCGGGGTCCACTGTATTATATATATATTAGGTATATGAAAATAATCACAATGGTAAGGAAGCTATAAAAGAATATTATTGTAATTGCATGGTTGGCCAAAGGACAGTGGGTTGCTGTGCTCATATAATGACTATTTTAAGGTTTTTCAGTTGGGCAAGGTATCAGGAACACATTTCATCACCTGTCCAATTTCTTGAACACATATTAATAACATATGATGTCTCAGAATAAAAATAAATCATAAAAAAAGTTGTTTTATTTCGCTTTAACCTGTTTTTCCCCATATGACAAAAATCTCTTTTTAAACATTTTGATTCAAAATTAAGTTCATATTCTCATTATTACTAGTTAATGCTTTTAAACTAATTACAAAAAATATGATGAAATGTTTGTTCACGTCAGGCCAAAGTCCCCATACTAAGTGGACAATCTCCTTTTAACTGTAAATGTAGATAATGGATATTTAAATAGTATTTTTATTATTTTATTTTGTTTTCTTGTAATTTTGTTTTATTAGTATTACCCCATACTTCAATTACATATAACAAATGACATTTAACTAAAGAGTTGTAAATATTATAGTGTAGTTTTTGTGGTATGCATCTAGAAATATTCTTTAGTGACCCAATTAAAGAGGACAGCTTTCCTTTAATATGGCTTATTTGATTGTGAATATTAAGGTGGTTATCTATTCTTAAGCCAAGATATTTTTCGCAGGTTTTTTGCTCGATTACAATGTTGTCAATAGTTAGCGGATTATGTTGCAAAATTATTTTATTTTTAGGTTTAAATATTATGTAATATGTCTTAGAAGCATTTACAGTTAAAAGGTTATGGCGGAACCATTCATGTAAAAGATCTAGATCTTGTTGCGCTTGAGTGATAATGTCATTTATTTTGTTACCAAAATAGAACAAACAAAAGTTAAGTGACCGTGTAATTCCAAAGATGCAATATTATTTATGTAAATTAAAAAGAGAAGCGGCCCTAAAATGGAAACAAAACACAAGAAACTCTCACACTCAACAGATGCACGGATAAAACACTTCATACATATAATTTTAGAGACAGTGTACGGTAGGGAAGTTTGTTATCAAAAAGAAGTCTGTCACGTGTCCGTGTCAGCGTGTCCCCGCGTCCTATCACAAGTCACATGTATGTTATACTGCACCTCTCCGTTGTCGTTAGCGTCCTGGTCCACCGCGTGTACTCGTATCACGGGCGTCCCGGGCTCGGCGCCGGCCAGCACCGCCGCTATGTAGGGCCGCTCCGTGAACACGGGGCAGTTGTCGTTGACGTCGGTGACGGCGACGTGTACGCGGGCGTGAGCCACGCGCTCGGCGCCGCCGCCCGCACTCCGCGCCTGCAGCAGCAGCGTGTACGAGTCTCGCTGCTCGCGGTCTAGCGCCACGCCCGTGCTCCGCACAGCGCCCGATGTCAGACCCACCTGAAGTTACCGATGTTTATTGTTGTAGTGTATAATGTACACACATGTATGTACTTATAAATTAGAACAACGAATACACAGTCGATCAGTATCATTTGAGCATCCGACATGTTTTATTTCGATCTCCAATCCCAATCTTATATGGCGACCCTGCGGGTTCAGTCTCGCGGATCATATTCTTAGCGAATGTGGAATATTCCAGAACCTACAATAAACGAAATTCGTTCTTTTAAAATATATATCAAAATAATAATGTGCCAGTATAAAGTGGAAAATGAAGATATTTTCATAAATCAAAACGGAGCACAAAACACAGATTCTGTTGAAGAAATTAAGTGGCATATATCTACTATCAGCATCGTACTTTTATTTATATGCAGCATCGTTTTTTTGGTGTTCTCTATACTTTGTATAAATTGTACAATAGATGCCATGAAAAGTGGATACGTGAACAAATAAGCAGACATATTTTCCGGCGTTCCATGAACGAATTCAGAGCTCGACGTGGTGCTTAAGACCTTATTTGTACGGCCGAACTTTTAAAATTATCACGGATCATAAGCCCCTTACTTATTCAATATGAAAGATCCATCTAGTCGCTTACTAAAATTTAGACTCGTACTGGAGGAATATGATTATGTAATTGAATATGTGAAAGGTAAAGAGAATGCAGCTGCAGATACATTATCTCGTGTGATAGTAACTTCAAAAGAATTGAAAGCGATGAATGAATGTGTACTTGTGATGACGCGTGCTCAGAGGCGAAGAATGAACGATATGAATGGAATGAACACGAAACCTCAAACTGACTTTAATGAAACCGACAACACGAGGCCTGATCAACCACGTGTGGTCGACACTTATACTAAACCCAAGAATGCTGTAGAATTACGCTTTATATACATATAAACGTAATTTGAATATATTACGGAGTAATAATAATATTTATTATGAGAACAATATTTTTTCATATGATAAAGATCACTTTAATTTGTTTATAAACTCGTCTTCTCAATCTCAAATTACGCGAGCCGGATTTGTGAGAGAGTTGAGTAACGTTTGTAAAAAAAAATATTGATCGACGAAATATACGTATTAAAGAATAAAAGTAAGTTTATTTGTAGAGAATCACAAAATCAAAACATGATTTCTTATAGCCACACGGATACCTCTACAATAAATCAGTTTACAGAATATGAAATATTGAAACAATTAACGAGACTTAAACCAGACAAAAGCCCAGGACCAGATGGATTCACCAACGAATGTATCAAGGTTGCGAAGACCCTTCTACTGTCACCAATAACTATCCTTTGGAATAAAATACTGGAAGAAGAAGTTGTGCCACATGAATGGATGACATCAGAAATTATATTACTATATAAAAAAGGCGACCCAGCTGATATAGGAAACTATCGCCCTATAAGTCTGATGTCTTGTTTCTACAAACTTTTCACATCATGTCTACTTGAAAGGACAGCTCCAGCCATCGATGCCTACCAACCGATCGAACAAGCCGGTTTCAGAAGTGGCTTCAGCACGATTGATCATATCCAAGTGGTTGACCAGGTGATAGAAAAACATATAGAGTTTAACCCTAGAGTGGGCGCGCTATGAGCATTTTGCCGCCCGTGCTAAAAAACCGTTAATAATAATTAAAACAACTAGCCGTTAGACTTGTGCTTCTTAGTAGCTGCTCCCAATCTCATTAGCAACGTTTGCCTTAAATCTGGACACCGTCAGTACCCACGGGACCGCAGGAGAAGAAGGTATCTACTATCAGGTGTCGCCGGGCGGCAAATCGCTCACCGCGCGCCCACTCACGTAAGTAATATTGTATAATGCATTTTTTGCAAACTCGAAATGTTGACTATATTTTATGGTGCATTAATAACTTTTGCAACTAAAAATATATTTGTTTTAGGATTTCAAAGAATTGATTGATAATAATATATAAAAATGGATAAAATAGAAGATCAAAAGATTTGGTGGGATACCGAATCTTGAACACCAAAGATCGGGCGAAACCATCTTCAATGTTTGGATTTAGCGACAGGAAAGTGTTACTATCTTATGTTCCAAATAAAAAGCAAAAGAAAATAGTATTGCTATTATCAACTTTGACCTGAAATGATAACATGTGCAAAACCTGAAATGATAACATTTTATAGTAGTACTAAAGGTGGTGTTGACGTGGTTGACCAAATGAAGGAAGAATATTCTGTTGGGAGGATGACTCGCAGATGGCCAATCAGATTATTTTTTTAATGTTGAATATTGCCGGTATAAACAGTCAAATTATATACAAAGCCAATACTCAATATTTGATGCTACGTCGAGAATATTTGAAACAAATTGCCATGGTACTTGTCAAGCAATATATGACCACAAGGACTTCTATAGGCACTTTAAATATTTCTTTGAGGAACCAAATTGCTCGCTTTGTCCCAGTAGAACAAGCATCATCTTCGAAAAAGGAGGGCAAATGCAGTATATGTCCCTCAAAGAAAAACAGGCGCACGAAAAAAGGGTGTTCCAGATGCCAAAAGTTACTGTGCAATGAACATTGTACATGTCTTTGTGAAGACTGTTTTGATAAAGCGTATCCTGTAGATTTAGAAAATATATAATTTTGTTATTTTTGTTATATTTTTTAAGTATTAAAAAGTATTATGTAGCTTAAGAGAAAAAAAGTCATTTAAAATATTAAGTCTTCTAAAGTCCTTTGTAAACCAAAGTTTATAGAACAAAGTTGAATAAATATGTTGATTTATTATAACTTACTGTTTATTTATTTAAATCCTAAAAGAAAAAATATTAAATTGCAGTATTACTAGTCAAAATAATCAAAGAAAATGAGGCGGCAAAATGCTCCCCACGCGCCTACTGACGTTACGCAAAGAGACGCGCCCACTCTAGGGTTAATAAACCCCTATATTTGGCTTTCATCGACTACAAAAAAGCTTTCGACTCAATTTCCCACGAGAGTATCTGGGAGTCGTTGAAAGCACTAAATGTAAATGTAAAGTACATCAATATCCTCAAAAATATTTACTCTAACAGCACAAGTCGAGTGAAACTGGATAGAGTGGGCGAAATAATCAACATAAAAAGAGGCGTCCGGCAAGGAGACCCGATCTCACCAAAATTATTCATTGCCGTCTTGCAACACATAATGGGAGAGCTGTCATGGTACAATAAAGGTATTAATATAAATGGAAAATACTTAAGTCATCTCAGATTTGCCGACGACATAATTATACTATCAGAATCCCCTCACCAACTAAACAAAATGGTAAACGAATTGAATCAGGCTAGTATAAAAACTGGTTTGGAAATGAATCTCGAAAAGACTAAAATTATGTCTAACCGCAGCGCAACGTCCATCTCAATAAATAACACTCCTCTCGAGTTCGTCAACCGCTACACATACTTAGGAAAGCAAATCTCCTTTAGCAAAGAAAGAAACACCGAAGAACTAAATCGAAGAGTGGCGATTACCTGGAACAGGTTCTGGCAGCATAAAGAAATATTAAAATCTCAACTTCCACTACCGATCAAGAAAATAGTCATGGATACAGGACTGCTACCCAGCCTCACCTATGGTTGCCAAACCTGGACCTTTGACCTCAAAACTAGGAACAAAATCCAAACGACACAGAGAAGAATGGAGAGAAGCTGTCTAGGTAAAAAATTGAAGGATAAGGTAAAGAATGTTGACATTAGGAAGAAGACCAAAGTATGCGATGCCTTAACTTTCGCAATGAAGGCTAAATGGAAGTGGGCTGGTCACTTAGCCCGTTACAGGGACGACAGGTGGACTCTACGGTCAGTAAAGTGGTCTGGGCCAAAAGGCACCAGATCAAGAGGTCGACCAAGGGCCAGATGGGCTGATGAAATTGTAGAGTGCGCAGGTGAAAGCTGGCTCGAAAGAGCTAAAGACAGAGAAGTATGGCAGTCCTTGGGGGAGGCTTTTACCCGAACGGGGTCCATGCATTAATTAATTATTAATTAAATATAAAATAAATTACTAATTATCATATCAATTTATGAAAATCAGATGATTATTAAATATAAAAAATAAATAAAATTAAAATAAAGTAAATTATAATGTAAACAAATCTAATTAGGGTATTAAATTACAATCGAATGTTATAATAATTATTTTAGTTTATTATTATGCATGGAATAAATAAAGCTTTATTATTATTATTATTATTATTATTATTATTATTATTTGTAGAGAAATTAGTGAGCGAGTTTATAAATAATAAAAATTGGGAGGGCCCTCGCTTGTGTATTTTAAAAGATGTTGAGCGTATAGAAAATATTGTCGATAGAAAAGTAATACTAAACGATTTACATATATTGCCCACAAGTGGCCACGCGGTCATTAGAAGAATGATAAATAATATTAAAACATATTATTTTTGGCCAGGCATTGAAAAAGACGTGACCAAGTTTGTGAATAAATGTACTAAGTGCCAAAAACAAAAGTATACGATTATGTTGAAAGAAACAATGACAATCACCTCTACTGCAAACGCTGCGTTTGAGAAAGTATTTTTAGATTTAGTTGGTCCACTCGATAGGGATAATGATAATTACACTTATATTCTCACGTTACAATGCGAATTGTCAAAATATGTATGCGCGATGCCTCTGACGTCAAAATCTTCAAACAAAGTAGCACAAGTTTTGTAACGGATTTTATTTTAAGGTATGGAATCCCGAAACAGATAGCAACAGACAGAGGTATGGAATTCATGTCCGACACTTTTAAAGAGGTGTGTAAACATTTAAATATTTCTAAATTAAATTCCACAGCGTATCATTATCAAAGTATTGGCTCATTGCAAAATTCACATAAAAATTTAAATTCGTTTTTAAGAATTAACGTAGATCAAAAACCCGAAACGTGGAGTTATTGGCTGCCGTTTTGGTGTTTTGCATACAATACAACTGTTCACACCTCTACCCAGTTTACACCGTACGAACTAGTTTTTGCAAAGAAGTGTTGTTTACCAAGTAACCTTACAAAATCTGTAGAACCATTATATACCTAATCATGACAATTATCCTCTTGAACTAAAATACAGGTTGCAAGCATCGCAAACAGAGGCGCGCAAGGATTTAATTAATAGTAAGCTTAGGAGAAAAGTTAGGTATGATACTTATACAAATACTTTTCAGTACAAGCCTAATGACAAAATCCTCATTAAAAATGAAACTGGTAATAAATTATCGAACCATTATTCTGGACCTTACACTGTAATTAGAGATATTTCACCGAATGTAGAGATCGAAATTAATGGAAAATTAGACGTTATTCATAATAATAGAACTAAGCCTTATTACGAATAACATAATGATAGAACTCTATGTAAGTTTATATACACTTAGGATTAGTGACTCATCTTATATTGCATGATAAATGTATTGTAATGGGATATGCACCTAATCATTTTATAGCTTATAAAATTGTTTTGTAAAAAATAATAATAATAATGCAATTGTAATCTTAAACCTGCAATTAATAATACTTATACATAAAATACATACACAATAAAAAAATATATATGTAAAAAAAAATTACTATTGGTACTATTTTTTTCCCGTCGATGAGAGGTGTAGTGTATAATGTACACACATGTATGTACTTATAAATTAGAACAACGAATACACAGTCAGTCAGTATCATTTGAGCATCCGACATGTTTTATTTCGATCTCCAATCCCAGCCTTATATTGTAGAACTGTATTCGGCGAACGAATATCATTGAAAAGTATGTTTTAAGGCCGGTTTACATCAAACAAACATGGAGCTAGCGCTAGAACAAGAGCATTCTTTTGTAATCTTTTAGTGTAAACAAAAGCTAGATCGAATTTTTTTTTGCTCATTTGTCCCAATTCTGTGGTAAGAATTGGTAGTGCTTCGTTATGTCTGACTTTGACAGCGATATCTTTATTGCAAGTGCTGCATTTATTGTTTTGACGCAACAACTTAAAAATAAAAGAAGAAAGAGACGTTGGTGGGTTACAAATTGAATGCATCGAAGGATACTGGTTAATGTAGGTGAAACTATAACGGATATGCGAAAACAAAAAGAAAGTGGACAATTACAAAACTTTTGTAGAATGGCGCCAGACGATTTTGATCATTCACTATCATTTACTCTGTATGATGTATTTTTATAATTTTCATACCTCGGATCCCAGAGACATCTGAAGTTGCGGTAGGCAAATTACTAAACATTTTTCTTGAGACCAATCCATAATTTAATCGATACGTAAACGTTAGAACATAAGAACGCTTGGATGAAACTGTTCATGCGCTCTTGCGCCGTTTACATCAAGCGAGCGAGCATTCTCAGAATATTCTATAGAATCTTTGCGAAGGCACTAAGAACAATGAAAGAATGCTCTACGCCTGTTTACACTAGAAGAATTTTATGTAGTGGGGATAGAAAGAGCATTCGCTCGTTTAATGTAAATCGACCTTTAGAAGAGCAGCCTCACCTCGAATCCTTCGACAGGATTGAGTATCCGGAACGCCACGTGCTCGTTCAAGGCCGCCCCGAGGACGTTGAGCACGGCTATCGTGGCCGGTTTGGTGGTGTTCTCTACGACCGAGCCATAATAGTCAGCCTTCTGGAAGGCGAGCCCCGAGTTGTCCGGTTCCCGCACCCGCACGTCGACGCGCGCCGTCCCCGAGTACAGTCCGTCAGACACGCGCACCCTCAGCCGGTGCAGGCCGCCCGCGCCGCCGAGCGCGCCCGCCTCCGATACGGATAACACGCCCGCCGGGGACAGGGAGAAGGCGCCGCGGACGTCACCGTCTATGATGTCGTACTTCAGAGCATCGAGCGAGTCCAACTGGTCAGGGTCGGTCGCGTTCAGGGTGAGGACCCGGACCCCGGCGGCCGTGGGCAGCAGCACGGTGGCCTCGTACACGGAGCGAGAGAACACTGGAGGACAGTCGTTGAAGTTGGTCACCTCCACCGACACGCGGGCCACGCTGTCGGACGGGAGCCGCGGCATGCCCATGTCGAGGACCTGGAACGTACAGGGTACACGTTAGTATTAATTAAACGATGGAGACCTCGCGCTAGGCGGCGGCTCTGTGACCTTATTTATTTATTATTTACACTTTTTTGTACACCACAATTAAAGTCACGAACAATTACAAAATACACAAACTAATAAACTAATGGTGAAACAAAAGGCGGCCTTATGGCTTATTAGCTACTTGGGTTAGAGGATTGTGTTTGAAAGACAGTATAGGGTGGTGCAATTTTAAATACTCTTAAAATAATTACAACTTCAACACATACAAAAATAAATAACAGTAATAAATATTCAATAATATGTATACGTACATATATCAATAAATACATACATACATACTGTTAGAAATTATTTGGTTAGCACTTCCACTTAGATGCTTATTGCTCCACAACTCGTAACAGAATCCCCAGTCTAACACTTATATCGTATTTATAATATTCAAAAGTAACATTTAGGTGAGGTTAGGTTATAATATTAGGCGCTGGTTCCCCTCATAAGAGTTTCCATTAAATAATAACACACTTAACATGCTAAAGCTCTAATTATAAATTATAAAACCAATTGTTAAGTATTTGGAAATTTAAATTACTGTACAGAAATATTATTAACATTAATTTACACTATTAAAACGAATATAGATGGCGCTAGTTGACTATCATAAGAACTCCCAATAAATATTAGAATATAAATAACGTGAAGCTTAGAATTGTGAAGTAGACAAATATTCAAATCTTATTATTACTAACCTAACACTCGGCCCTTCCTGATTTATAAATTTACGACCTCGTGATAGTATTGTGGAATATTCCAACCACATTAAAATATTTATTTCCAAGTTTATAAAAGTCTAGAATCCAAGATTGAGATTGTAAATATTAAAGAAATCTTATTACTTGTAAAGAACAAATTATTTTACAAAAATATTTTACTGCAAGTATAATACAAACTTTATGATATTAATATGTAACTTTACATAAGATTTATCAAAAATTAATTTAACGATCGGCCATATTACGTCCTCGTAATAGAATTGTACTCCTATAATAAAACAATACATAAAACAATAGTACATGATTTTCAATAACTTTGATTTATTTATCTATTTCTTTTTTAAGCACCAAACCCTATGATACTTTTTAAACTAGATCAATGTACAAACCAATGTGATTTTATTTCCATGGGACATATCTACATGGATTCTGGTTTTTTTTCTTAGCATCGGACATCCAGAATGCTTATAAATGGACTAACCAATTTGATATTATATCCATGGGATACACCTACACGGACTTTTTTTTTAACACCGGACACACCAGGATACTTTTCAAACTAGATCAATGGACACACCAATTTTAACTAATTTCCATGGACACACCTACATGGATAATAATATTTTTTTTTGACACCTTGCATATGTTATGTACGTATTTTATCTTCTCTTACTTCATTGCCATCATTCAATGTCATTTAAATATATATATGGATATATCCATTACGTTCAACAATATAATTTTTAATTATATTTTGGTTTTAATCTTTAAAACTAATATTTAATAAATTGAACGGCTCGATACTTTTGTAACAAACATCTTTAATTATCATGACACTGGATTCATTGAACATTTTGTTAAAATTTCTTATTGTTGTTATATTTAAAAGCAATATAATATGTTTTTTTTTTAAATATGACATTAACAAAATCTTAAATTGAATACAATGCAATATTCAATTTCAGTAACTACGATCAGAGCATTGTTTTTGAACTGACATTTGTAGGTAGCAGTAGCGGCTGTACCTTAAGGGCACTCGTGCGCTGAACCACCAATTCAAAAGATTTAAAAATTACAAAATATTATTTTTATTCATCCTTATTTTTAAATTACCATTTAAATATTTATTTTTTTAACATACAAAAACGTATGAAAAATTTAATTTCCAATTACTGTCAAAGAGTTTGAGCGCTTTATTAAACTAATATCTCGTGCGCTTCGGCGAGTCCACGAGGACTGCTAATACATCTTGTATGGAATAGGAGTTAATACGCCTGACGCGTGAAACAAAAGATAGTTCATAGAAATGTACCGAGTCATGAGTCGGTTCTCGAGCGGCGCACGAGCGGCCGAAGATTACCGAGAGCACCCGATGTATGACGAATTGGAATTGAAAAGAATCAAAACTTTTCTCCGAAATACCATGCACTTGCTAAATGCACTTTCTGGCTTAGTATTGAATTTAAAAAATATACAAACAATACCCGATTTTAATAAATAGGTGATTGAACATTTCGCTTTGGAAAAATGTCGTTGCATTAATAATTAATGTATAAAAAATAAACTTATTTTATATCAACTGTTGTTTTGTTGCATTTTCTAATTTTAATATTTTAGTAAAGTGCACCAGTTCGATAACCCACCGGCCGCCACTGATAGATAGTTTATCCTTTTATTCTAATCGATGAGAAGTTATTTGAAGAAGAATTAAATGAATTTTGTGGTTGAATTTAAGTATTTAAAATTTATTTTGTGAGTTATTTAATGTGGTAACAGTAAGATGGCGGTGGTTTTTACTAAATAATAAGTGGAAGTAATTATTCATTTTCTCTTAATTTTTACCGTTTTTATAAAATTTCATCGATCATTTTATATACACCGAACTAGAAATATCATCTCTTTATATAATAAAAAATAAATTTGGAAAAGAACTATATTTAACGATTAAAATTATTTATCATGTCATTACCTGACATCATCATTATTCATAGATTTCTTTGTCCGTATTATCAACACTACTATAACACTGTATTAGAAATCTTAAGAATCGATTGTAACTAACACTCTCTTTTCATGACAAATACTCACACTTCAATTGTGCAATTTTCTGTTCTATATCCTTTTTTTAATAAAATTACTACATCGGATACTTATATGCATTGGAAAAATAAAGACTTGCGTCCATATAAAGAAAACGGTGGGGCTTATTATCTTTATCAAAATTTAATTATTATGAAATCGTGAAAGATCGATTACAGGATCCGTTAAATAACGTGTGATTTTAATTGTTAAGTATTTGGACATTTAAATTCTGTACAGAAATATTATTAACATTAATTTACACTATTAAAACGAATATAGATGGCGCTAGTTGACTATCATAAGAATTCCCGATAAATATTAGAATATAAATAACGTGAAGCTTAGAATTGTGAAGTAGACAAATATTCTAATCATTATAAATAATTATTACTAACAATACATACTTACATTCATACATACAAATACATATAAATACATATATACATACATACATATACAGGGTGACTGGTGAATTACTATCGATACTTGAGGACGTGATATTTGACGATCATTGACAAAATAAAAATTAATATAACATAAATATTAATAAACTTCTAAGTAAAGTTAACCAAAAGTTATGTAATTAATTACGTGTCAACACCCTACAGATTAGGTATACGTACACACACACACAAACACGTGCGGCGGCGTAGTGTTGTATCAGCACGCCGCCGCACGCGTCCACACTTGGAACACTTGGAACGTGTCCACACTTTATTTATTTATACGGAAATTTGGTCAAAAATTAAGAACCTATTTTTTTTACATAATTCGAATGAGAATGATGTACCGAGTATGCTCCTTAAATATTGATAGTAATTCACCAGTCACCCTGTATATATACATAATACATACATATATGACGTTATTAAATATTTGTCATAATCTAACGACATGATTATTTCATTACTGTGATGAGAGATATAAGTTCTTTACGGAGTTTTTAAATGCATGTAGAGTTCTCGTCAGTCGAATGCTCAATGGCAAGTCGTTCCAAAGGGTTATAGCCTGAACAGTGAACAACTGGCTGTAATATTTGCTGTTATGAGCAGGCATTTTCAGTACGAGCCTATGTGTTGGTCGAATTCTAGACTGATCTCCTAAAAATTCAAATTTCTCCTTCAGATAATGAGGAGCAACAGCATACTTTCGGAGACCGAAAATAAACCGAATAGCTAGATTTTATAATCGCTCGAGATAATTAAGTTAAGACCTTGACTGTGAACACGTGCAGCCGTCGCTCCTCGTAGTCAAGAGGCGCGGCCAGCTGCAGGGCCGCCGTGGTCGGGTCGATGCGAAACAGGCCGGCCGCGCTCGGCTCCACGATCTCGAAGGCTCGCTGTCTGTTGGCGGACGAATCACCGTCCGACGTCTCGAAAACTAAAGCCTCGCCCACACCCAGCGACGCGTCCATGACTAGTGCACCCACAGCGGCCGCCTGACACGATATAACAAGTTACGAGTGTTTCAAATGTTTGTGCAAAAATTACATAAACGCAGAGATTGGTGCGTTATGAAATCAAGAGTTTATTGTACCTCGGATATGCGACCGTGATATTCGTGGCGGAGAAGAACCGGCGGGAATTCATTACGATCTAGGACATGTATCGTAACTCGAGCTCGGGCGCTGCCGCCGCCCTGTAATGAAGAAAGGCGTGACGACGTGTGTGTCGCGGTAGATCGACGAATTATTTAAAAATCTTAACTTACCATATTGAGCGCGACGACTGTCACGTTATACATATCCTGCGTCTCGTAATCCAGAGGCGAGGCCAGGGAGAGGACGCCGGAAGAAGGATTGAGAGAGAAGCGACCCTCGCCTCCCTCCAGAGAGTACCACACGGAAGACGAGCTGCGGGCCTCCAGCGTGGCGACCAGCGACCCCGCGGGCTCGTTCTCATACACCTCACACACGACCTCCTCGGACGTGAATCTGGGGGAGGCGGGATTTGGTTTAAAAAGTTTATTTCCAAAAAGGACAAAGTTCGCTTACAAAGGAAATTTTAAAAATTATAATTACAATTAAGATTACAAATAATAAACAGTAGTGATATTAAACAAGATCAGTGAAATCATATAATATATGAGTTCTTAATCGTTTTTTAAATATACATATTTAGAAATTTTGAATTAACAACACTTAGAGGCAAAGAATTATACAGCTGTGATTCTTCAAATGAAATAGTTTTAATGCCATACTTTGTTCGAGTTTTAAGTGTTTCTAGGTTACATCTGTTCCCTTTGTGGTAAGAATGGGTTTTGGTTTTAAATGTAATTTGAGAATGAGTAAGGTCTGTTAATATTTTTCAGATCAGTATACATAATTTATATTTATACACGTAATGAAATGACATTTCATTAAATTCAAATTTGCCGCGCTTCGCGCGTTTTTAGCTTGTCGACCAGAGACGCGCCACTATTCACTGATGGCGAATTATGTTTATAGTCAGGTCAAATTAGACCAAATAATAACAGTCAGGTTACATAAATTCCCACCAAGCTGAAAATCGGTAAGATTATTTGAAATATCATTAAAAACAAAATTTGAAAGTTCGCCTCCTTTCTCCTGTAAGGAAAAAAATTTATTCAAGGTCAAAGGTAAACAAAATGAGTTTTTCGCGATTTTCAGTAAAACGGTAAGTTTATCATAAAAATATCTCAGACGAAAATTGTAGATCATAACATTGTCTACGAAGAATTTAATAATACTTTATTTCTACGAGCCACCGTTTTTGAGATATAACGATTCAAAAAGATGTAAAAGTTGTAATCGTCATAATATGCACACGTTTCCTCCCACCTATGAGGTGTACTTAGCTTTTTTTTTGTATCTTCTCCAGTAGGTCTATTCCACGGGTCAGTATTGATCTTGTTTAATTTGAAACTATTGATAAATAATGGATATTAGCAGAGATTGATAAGATAAAAGCAATTGAAGTTATAAAAAAAAGCAGTCAAATTTAATGGTCCGATGTATTAATTTTCAAAATCTTGTTCTTCTTCATCTTCATCCTGAGGGGATGTAAACTGCCTTATATATTATATAATATACATAATAGCTATGCATGCATGCATGCATGAAACTGCATGTTGGAACTAAACGGATCCTCTACTGTTTGTGTGTTGGAGATTCAATGTTAGAGCACAGCCGGCCTTGACAATGTGTACATGCCGGAGAATAGGACAGTCCGACTTTTTTGCAACCACATTTAGCACTGCAGTTTTTGCAGTTGCAAGAGTCGAGTTCAGTTTTTCAGGCGCAGGTGGAAGTAAAGTGTAAAAATATTTTAAGATATATTACAACTATAGAGATGTACGAGTATACATATACTATGTATGTACTCATGCATATTATGACGATTACAACTGTTTGAATCGTTATATCTCAAAAACGGTGGCTCGTAGAACAAAAAGTATTTATTAATTTTTTGTAGATAATTTTATGATCTACAGTTTTTGTCTTAGATATTTTTATGATAAAACTTACCGTTTTGCTGAAAATCACGTAAAACTCATTTTGTTTACCTTTGACCTTGAATAAAATTTTATCCTTACAGGGGAAAGATGGGGAACTTTCAAATTTTGTTTTTAATGATATTTCAAACAATCTTACCGATTTTCAGCTTGGTGGGAATTTATGTAACCTCGAATGTCTAATTTGTCCGGACTATTAAGTTTTTGTGCACTTTATGATTATTAAAAAGTGTAGAGAGATAAACTAAGGGATATAAATGAGGTGGCGATATTAGTGGACTTTGATGTCGTTTCTTTGTATTTTCAGAGAAAGAAATTGTGGTTCGCTTTGAATGCTTTTGATAATATTCCTTGTATACATTTGTCTAATAGATAAAATTCTAGTTGTTTTATATAAATCTATAGTAGGTGTATAATAATCCATATGAAATAAGACCTTGATAAGTTTATTTTGAGTGATCTGCAATTTTTTTATGTGTTTTAGCCGCGTTGCCCCCTATTTCTATAAGGTATTCTAATACTGGTTTTACTAAAGTATTTGTAAATAATTTTCCGTACTCTTGGAAGAATACAACGTGCAGATTTACGTAAAGCTCCAGTTAGCGAAGTTATTTTGGATGATGATAGGAGCGTTGTCGAGAGACAGTTCTACAGAGGCTTGTATATATCATGTATGGATACCTCGGCGGGGCGTCTTCCGGCTCGACCACGACTATGTGAAGAGGTAACGTGGACGACTTCGAGAACGGAGGAGGGTTGGAGGCTCGGACGTGCAGGGTGTAGTCCTTGGGCCCCGCGGCGGGGAGCGAGCGCGCCAGGCGCACGTCACCCAGCTCCGCGTCCACGGTGAACGAGCCGGCCGCGTCTCCTCCCACGAGCGAGTACAGGATCCGCGCGGCGTCCCCCGCGTCCCGGTCGGCCGCACGGAGCGCCGCCAGCAGCGTCCCGGGCGCCGCGCCGCGCTCCACTCGCGCCTCGTACAGGCGCCGCCCCCACTCGGGGGCGTGTTCGTCGGCGTCGTGAACTCGCACCGTGACGCGGGCGTAGGCCACGGACGCCCGTGGCGCCTGGTCCCGCGCCCACACGGTGAGCTCGTGAACGGCCGCCGTCTCTCTGTAAACAGAGACGTCCGTTAGAGCGGGTCGCAGCGGCCGGGTCGCGCCGGCTCCGGTCCGCACCTGTCCAGTGTCCGCGCCAGTTCGAGGGCGCCGGTGAGCTCGTTGAGTCTGAACAGCGCGGCGTGTGCAGGCGCCCGTGCAGCGCTCAGTCCGTACAGCAGGCGTGCGCCGGCGCCGGCCGCGGCCTGCAGCGTCACCAGGGTCTCTCCCGCGCGCGCCGACTCCGACACCTCCACTGAGTACTCGCTGCGGGAGAAGTTCACTCCGCCCTCGTTGGCATCGTTGATGACGGTTATGTTCACCTGCGAGCGGAGTTGTCTTTGATATTTACGAACTGCTCCACCTCCCGATCTCCTCCCAGTTCCTTCTATATCCCTCCCCCTCACCGTGGTGTACACCAGGTTGTGCCCGTCGCTCACGGACACGTTCAGTCCGTACCGCGCCTGTTCCTCCCACAGCAGTCGTCGCGCCAGCACCAGGCTGCCGTCCTCTCGACCCACGTAGAACTGATGCCTCGGGTCACCGTCTATAACACGTGTCAATAACAGACTTAATGTACAACATGGAAACTTCGTAATGATTGTAACATATTTACATATAGATTTAAAGAAGTTTATTTCCAAAAAAAAAAAAAAACAAAGTTCGCTTACAAAGAAAATTTTAAAAATTACAACTACAATTAAAATTACAAATAATAAACAGTAGTGATATTAAACAGGATCAGTGAAATCGTATAATATATGGGTTCTTAATCGTTTTTTAAATATATTTAGAGATTTTTTAATTAACAACACTTAGAGGCAAAGAATTATAACAGCTGTGCTCCTTCCAATGAAATAATTTTAATGAAGTACTTGGTTCGAGTTTTAGGTGTTTCTAGGTTATATCTGTTCCTTGTGTGGTAAGAATGGGTTTTGGTTTTAAATATAATTTGATGAAGTGGTATTTATTATGAACTATTTTTTATCACTTTCAGTATAAAAAATAGTTCACAACCCAAAACAAATTTTCTTATAAAAAATCATAATTGTAATGAAGTAAAAGATAATAACTGCAATTGTCCTTTAATAAATAAAGTGAGTTAAATAAAATACTTGGGAATAATGGTCGACCAGAACCTGTCATGGTACCCGCAAATTTAATCACTGATTGATTTTCAAATGATTGAAATTGATGTTGAAATCACTGAGACATATTGTAACTAATAATACTGTAAATGACTCCTCAAACAATATTTTAAATCAAATTTATAAAGCTTTGGTGCAATCCATAATAACATACTGCTTACCTGTTGGGGGTGGGGGGGGGGGGGGCACGTAAAACACGTTTCATGGAAATTGAACGAGCTCAAAGAGCATTGATTAAAGTAATGTTCTTTAAAAAACAACGGTTTAGTATTGAAAGACTCTACAAAAAAGTGGTTTGTTAATTGTACGGAAATTGTACATATATTGTGCAGACTAAAATAACACAAGTCTAACCCACGATATATCGTTACTCAATAAACGTATAGCATATAATGTTATATCTATCCCTGCTACTAAAACAGTCTTCGCTAGGATTCAGTATGATAATAGATCTGCTTATTTATATAATAAAATAAAGAAATACCTTGATAGATATTCAAAAACTTGTAAAGAGTGTGTAAAATGTGTATAAAAATAAAATGGATAAAATCTTTAAGTTTTCAAGAAACGGATTTTTTTTAGAATATAGGAACTAGCATTCATATCCTACACACACCAATATACACACAAACACACACACAAATGCGCACGCGCACACATGCATACACAAACATTTTAATCCCACATTTGCTTCCTTTTTTGGTAATTACTTCTCTTATTATTACTTTTTTATATTGTTTTTTATTATTGTTGTACCTTAAATATCTTGTATACTTGTACCTAATTCGTGATATGGAAGAGCGGAGTTTCCTGGTACAGGCTTTTCATATGCTTAAAAGGAGACCCCAATAACTTTATATTTAAGTACAAATTTGTTAAAGAAAATAAAGAATTATTATTTTTTATAATGAATTATTTAGTTATAAAAATATGAATTGAATAAGAGGTGATGTTTGTCGAATAGTATTGAGTACTGTTGCATCGGTTGAATGTTTCGTCGATAACCTTTTAGTAGTTTTTGTGGGAATGAATAACAAACATCTTTACGCCTTCAAAACTACTCGCATTTATATTATTTTAAGGTTAAAATATTCTAAGGTCCATTCGATTTGAAAAATTATACGAAAGAATGTCGAGCTTGGGGTGTAACGTTGACCGGGATATTGATCGGGAGGCACGAGCAGTGTGTGAGCGCGTCTTTTTTTTTTCGTTTATTGGTAATCCAACAGTGTTACAGTAATTTGAAAATAATAACAATATAGCTATAAACAAGGCCAATTTAGGATTACACAAATTTACAGTTCTACAGTTATACTCGAGCATACAATTAAGGACAAAAACAAAAGGAAAAAAAAAGCAAAGAGAATGCTGTTACATACAAAAGTGTGTGTGTGTGTGTGTGTGTGTTTAACATAAAATTACGGGTTACGATGTATCTTTATTTTTTTTTAAGTTGGTTTTTAGTAACATGGTTCTGGTCTAGATGTGAATAAAAATTATTGTATGTATGTATTTGCTAAACGAATAAGTCTTACCGACGATGTCGTAGTAGAGCGCGTCTCCGTCGGGGTCAGCGGCCTGCAGCAGCGTCAGCAGGAACCCGGGCGCGTCCAGCTCCGCCACCTGCAGCGGCGGCACCGAGCGGACGGACGGGGCGCGCCCGCCGCCCGCAGGCACCACGCGCACACGAGCACGGGACACGCTGCAGCGGGGCTTGGAGGAGCAGTCACACGCGCGGACCGCCAGGTCGTAGGCGAGGGCCGGCGCGAGGGCGAGGCGCGGCGCGGCGTACACCCGGCCCGAGCGCGCCTGCACCCGCAGCAGGCCCCGCGCCCCTCCCCTCCCCCGCGCGCTGTACCGCACGGTGCCGTTCTCCGCCGCGTCTCCGTCCAGGGCCGCCACCTGCGGGCACCACACGTCTGTTACTATCCTCCATGTATCCCGGTCGTGTTCCTCGTGACGTCACTCGTCCTCACCGTCGTCACGTATACTCCGCTCGGCGCCTCGTCCCACTCGTCCCACGCCTGGTGAGCTCCTGAACCTTCTTCTTCTTCCTCTGCGTCAGATTCGTTGTCGAGTTCTGAACTGATGTCGTGACCCTCGACCCTGGTCGCTTCGTCGTCCTATATAAATAAAAATCTATCATATATATATGTATATCTTCTATATATATAAAAATGGATTGCTGTTCCTTAGTCTCGCTAAAACTCGAGAATAGCTGAACGGATTTATCTTATCTTAGTCTTGAAATGTTCGTGAAGGTTCAGGGAAGGTATAAAAGTTGAAAAAAAATTATTCATTACTGGGAAAACCATAAAAACAGCCCTTTTCTATTTCCCATACAAACGTTTTTTTTGACATTAGATTTGACAACTAACTAATATGTCAATCATTCTGTCGCACTTCAAAACACGGAGATTTATGGCTTACAGGTAAACTCCAAAAATATAAATAAAAAAATTCTTGATTATAGGGCGATACGAAGTTCGCCAGGTCTTCTAGTATATATATATATATATATATATATACAGGGTGACTGGTGAATTTCTATCGATACTTGAGGACGTGATATTTGACGATCATATATGATTAAAAAAATAAAAATTAATATAACATAAATATTAATAAACTTCTAAGTAAAGTTAACCAAAAGTTGTGTAATTAATTACGCATCGTGTGAACCCCCTACAGATTAGGTATACACACAAACACACACGCGTGTGTATGTTTATATGTGTGTATATATATTTATATATATATATATTAGGATGTCTTTAAGTAAATTAGTGTATGTCGGTTTATATCATTGTGTTATTTTACTTTAATTCTCGGTGAGCAATAAATTTCTCTTATTGCTCAACACAAACCGCATTATCTCTTTGTGCATGTTCTTGACTGTACTAATCGTCTCGAGACTCATATCTGTTATCGAAATAGATATTTTTTTTTTCGGCCCCGTTACGAATAAGGCTTAAAACACATGCGTGGGATTTCACGAGCAAGGTTATTTTTACTTATAGAATGATAAATCGGATAAAAGGGCTATTTACAACGTGCGATGTACATAAATATATATTATGTACAAATGAAAGGAACAAAATAAAATTGTTTATTCAACTCTGCAAAACCAGTGATAGTTTCAGGAAGCATTGTTTATTTATTTATTTATTTATTTATTTATTAGGAAGCCAACATAATGTACAATGATCTTACAAAGTACACTACAGTTAAAGGCTAACTCAGCATGCATTCACAAAATATATAAATCTTTATATATAATTCTTCTGTGAGTGTGTATGTCACTGAACTTCTCTCAAACGACTGGACCGATTTTGATGAAATTTTTTGTGTGTGTTCAAGGGGATCTGGGAATGGTTTAGATTCACAATGTTGTCCGTTGGACAATGTTTTTTTAATTAATTTTTAATTTATTAGTAGTTGTTGTTGTTTTTTTGAGATTAGATTTGAAAAGTAACTAATATAACAATCATTCTGTCGCACTTCACAACAGGGAGATTTATGGCTTTAATAGGTAAACTCCAAAAATATAAAAAAAACGTAACAGATATTTCTTGATTATAGGGCGATACGAAGTTCGCCGGGTCTTCTAGTATATATATATATATATATATATATATATATATATATATATATATATATATATATATATATATATATATATATATATATACAGGGTGACTGGTGAGTTACTATCAATATTTAAGGAGCATACTCGGTACATGATTCTCATTCGAATTATGTAAAAAAAATAGGTACTTAATTTTTGACCAAATTTCCGTATAAATAAATAAAGTTTGGATACGTACTCATCCTTGCCGGCGCCAGTGTGTCGGGACTCCCCAACCCCCGCCCCGTGGCTAGCGGGCCATTAGTCGGCTATTAGTCGCGCCAGCGCCGCCGTAAGGTCCGTACGTTCGTCTTCCCGCGCGCGCGCGCCTAGCGATCGATCTTACGCGTATACCTAATAATAATCTGTCGTGTGTGCGTGTGACCCGTTATTACTTATTAGTAATTAAATATGGCTTTTCAATACACAAATGCAGAATACTTGGACATGGTTTATGCGTATGCGCGTGCAAATGAAAGCTTGCGGGGCGCAATCAATTTGTACCGGGAGATGTTCCCCAATCGTCGAGTACCTACGGCCAGCGTCATCTTAAACGCTAATCAAAGATACGAGACTTCGGACAGTTCCGTGTTCCAACACATGCCCAAGGAAACGTCTTGTGTATGCTACAATGTATGTCAACAGAGAGGAGTTGAAATTAAAAATCTATAGTGCTTTCGAAACTATTAAAAGTGACCCATTCGTATTAAATCGTGTGAAAGACAATATGTGTAAACGTGCCGAACTGTGTATCACACGAGAAGGAGCTCGCTTTGAACATTTGTTAAGGTTAGTGTAGTTATGTAGGTAAATAGGTAGTTTAATGATTGACAATTGTTGTAAATAAGAATGATTCCATTTTTAAATACGCCGGAAATACCAAGATAGGTAAACAGTTCATATTATTTTTCGTGTCAAGGTCACACCATTTACCTAGTCAATAAATTGGTTGCTTAAACGAAAGAAATATCTTGGTATTTTTGCCTGTCCTAAGCCAGGATTAAAGTATGAAGGGAATTGGATCATTTTTGTTTATCTAAGGTCTAACACGCGGCGGCGCGCGGCGTTTGGATGTAGGTAAACGACCGCGCGATAACTACATATACCTACGTACATAACTGTTTTGTGTCGATAACGCAGCTAGGGTATCCACGTGATCCGTAATTAATTACATAACTTTTGGTTAACTTTACTTAGAAGTTTATTAATATTTATGTTATATTAATTTTTATTTTGTCATATATGATCGTCAACTACCACGTCCTTAAATATTGATAGTAACTCACCAGTCACCCTGTATATATATATATAACAAAGCAACGTATTAAATAATAAATAATATAGAATAAAGTAGAACTCTTTTGTAACAGGTATATGGACTATTCCGCAGATATTTTTTACAATAAGTATATTACGTTAAAAGTTTAAAATTATATTTTATTTTTGTTTTATAAGATTTTAGATTATCGTTATATATATTCATATCAACTTTTTTATAAGTTCTACAAGCCTTGTTCTTGCAAACCGACATTTGAAAATTGGTGTATTTGTATGCCTCGCGTTAGGTCTCGGTACTACTATATTAATTCTTTTAGTAATTGAGGACAATCAATGTTACCTGATATTATTTTATGTACAAAGCATAAGTCCAGCATATCTCTACGATTTTTAAGCGTTATCATATTGTAATGTTTTAATAAAGCATCATAATTATTAAGCAAAATCGTGTTTCTATCTTTGAATCTTACAAATTTTAGTAATTTCTTTGAATTCTCTCTATCCTGTCTATATGAACTTGATAAAAGGGACTCCATGCTACGGAAAAATATTCTAATTTACTTCTTATAAACGAATTAAATAATGTTATTATAGAATCTGATATTTTAAAGGCTTTTTATGAAACCTAATATTTTAAATGTTTTACTGGCCAATTCGTCTACATGTGGAATAAAGCTCATTTTAGAGTCAACAGTTGTACCTTAACCTTTTATTTGGTTAACTCTATTTAAAATAGATTCATTTATCTTGTAGACATAAATAATATTTGATGTTTTAGTTGTAGTTTTGATGTAGTTCCGAATGCTGTACCTATTTATATTCGTATAAATGTGCAGGTCATCGTTGTTAGTTAAGTTTCTGTGTATACCTGTGTGGGGGGCGCGGGCACCCTCACGTCGTAGAACCTCTGCGTGAAGGCGGGCGCGTGGTCGTTGAGGTCGGCCAGTGTGACGCGGACCCGCGCGCTGCCCGCCAGCCGCCCGTCGCTCACCGACACCTCCAGCGCGTGGCTGGCGGCCGCCTCGCGGTCCAGGGTGCGCCCGGTCGTCGTGATCAAACCTGCCGCACACATTACATATACTATATTAAATGACAAATACACTGTGTGTATGATAGTCTTTTGAAATTGTCATACCTTCAAACTGAAAATCTTTTGAAATAAATAAATTATAGGCATGATGTTCACAATTATGACTATATATCAAATAAGCACACGCACACACATACATTCACATACAAACTATTTTTAAGTTGATTAAATTGTTTGCTTTTTCTTTTTTTTCTCTTCATTTCTTTTTTATATAAACTTTTGTTTTTTTTACAGCACCTTCAAAATCATTCCGTTTCTAAAAATCTAGTGCGCAATTAATTGTTGAGGAATCGCTGACTCTAATATCATAATTTATATTAGTTTTAGAGTCAGAGGTGTACTACAAAAGATGACAATGTAATAACCCTAGATTTAGTAATAAAGCTAAAAACAAATTAAGTACATTATATCATGGGTGTTAATAAATTATTATTATTATTATGATAGCACTATACCCGTGTACTCGTCTATAGAGAACAGTCCGTCCGGGTTCCCCGCTACGATGGAGTACCGCAGGCTGGCGGGTGTGGGCGAGGCGTCTCCGTCAACCGCCACGACCCGCGCCACGCTGGTGCCGGCCGCGCACTGCTCCACCACGCTCACCGAGTACTCCGCGCGCTCCGGCCACGGGGACATGTCGTTCACGTCCTCCACCTCTATGTACACCTGCGACCACACGCTCTGTACACTACACTACTGTCACCGGTGGATTATAAGGCATTGTAATAAACCTGTACAATTATACCTCGACACAAGAATGACGCGGTACGAGGCCGTGATCCTGAGCACAAACTGTGAGCCAGTAGTGAGCGGTCGTCTCCCGATCTAATGGTGTTTGCGTCCTCACGACACCTAATAAACAGGATCAGGCGTTATCATAGGTTTAGTTTTAAAATAAATCTGTTAAACATCAGATGAAACATAGTAAAATTAAGTAAGATTTTTTTGTATCAGAAAACGAGGACTGAGAAGAATCTAAAGCACATATTATTTCAATCGGGAAATTTGAATGCGTACCGGTATCGTCGATAGAAAAGTGTGCTTTCCCGGAGCCAGCGACGATGTAATAGGCGAGCCGTGAGTCTCTGCCGGGCGGGTCGGCGTCCGTGGCGGCCGCCGTGAGCACCGCCGTGCCGGGCGGGGCGTCCTCCGGGACCGAGGCAGCGAGCGCCTGTCGTTCCGCAAACAGAGGCGTGTACGCATTTTCATCGACGTCTGCTACTTCTACTATGAGAGTTGCTTCCGACCACAAGGCCGGTCGCCCACCGTCTGTTGCACGAACTGTGACGCCGTACACCTATGTATATACATAGAGTATATATGTATATTTTGATAGGAAATAAAGTAAACACTGAATGGGTTATTTGTTATATATTATGGAACAATGTAATATACTTCACATTTACCTGTCTTTCCTCAAAATCTAGTCGTTTTGCTGTACGTAAGGTTCCAGAGGTACTATCAACGGTAAAAGTTATATCATCATTTGCTTGGTCGGGTAAAGAATATGAAACGATTCCACCGGCTCCTAAATCCGGGTCGAACGCTTCCAAGACGGCAACCAGTGTTCCAATGGGGACATCCTCTCGTATACGGGCGCTGTAGGCTGATAATGAAAATTTTGGCGCATTGTCGTTTACATCGTCCACTGCAACCCGAACTAAAGCCTCGGCTCTCAGTCCGCCTCCATCCGTGGCGCGTATCGTTATCTCATACAGAGCTCTCCGCTCCCTGTCTAGCGGCGCACATACTAATAAAACACCACTTTCCCTATCGATACAAAACTCATCTTCACCTCCACCGCTTAGAGTGTATGTCACGTGACCATAATCACCACTATCGCGATCAGTAGCATTTGCATGGAATATGGCAGTCCCATTGATGGCATTTTCGGTAACTCTGAAACTGGCCAATGTTTTTTCAAATTTTGGAGGGTTGTCATTTACATCGAGGACTGTTACAGGCAGTAACCTGGAGGCTGACCGCTGCGGATGGCCGAGGTCATATACAGATATATTTAAATAATATTCACTTTCCCGTTCTCGGTCGAGGTAGCCGATAACTTTTAATTCACCAGTAGCGGGATCTATACGGAACGCCGAGTCGGCGTCACCTCCAGATATGGCATATACTAGAAGACCGTTGTATCCTAGATCTCTATCGCGGGCCCGAAGATGAACCAGCGATGTACCGAGGGCTACAGATTCGTTAACTTTTATTTCCACTGGAAAATCAATAAATTCTGGGTAATGTAAATTTTCACCGTATCGACTCGGAGCAAGTGGGAAATCTTCAGCGAAATCAATCGGTGCGTTACTGCGTTCGGCAGCAGCTAGTAATTCTGTCAATCGGCGAGCTACACCAGTATCTCGGCACTCCAGATTGGCTGAATCTGAACTACTACTGCCACCAGCGCTTCCACTTACTAGGTGTAATGTCAGTGTTGCAGCATCAGCGAAATGAGTCCCATCAGTCGCAGTAACATTAAGGATTCTAGTTTCGGTGCGTAGATCACTTAGATCACAAGCTAATATAAGTACACCTGTACTAGAATCAAGAGAAAAACAGTTGTCTTCATTTCCACCTATAATACGATATGATACGACATCACCAGAGTCGAAATCTATAGCAGAAAGTGTTACAATTTCTACACCAATAGCAAGACTTCGGGATAAATAACCAACACAGTCCACGCGTTCAAATTGTGGTCTGTTGTCATTGACATCTTCGAGCCTGACAGTCAAACGCATTTCAGCTTGGCGGCGATATGGTAGTCCCCAATCACTCGCGCGAATCTGTAATATATATTCTCGTCGCATGCTTTCATAATCTAGTAGTCTGGTCGTCCTTACAGCGCCTGAAAAATGGTCTATTTCAAAAGGTACCGGTTGTAAATTTGCAATACTGTATGAAATGTATGCATTTTCTCCCGAATCAGCATCACGTGCGACAATTCTGGCCACGATCACACCAGTGGCACCATTCTCTTGTAGAGAAACTTCAATTTCTTCCCGTTCAAAAACAGGATCATTATCGTTAGCATCAATTATAGCAATTTTGACCTTAGCAGACGATTGTTTTCTAACTCCAGCATTACCTTGATCTATTGCAGACACGGTAAGAGTGTATAAAGATTTTTCTTCAGCATCCAACGCAATTGCAGTGTATAAAACACCAGTGTCTGGATTTACTATAAACTCTCCACCTTCATTTCCTCCAACTATTTCAATATAAACACGGGCGTTGTTTCCTTGATTTCGATCACTTACTTTAAGCCTGATTACTGGAGTATTAGGTGGTGCAGTCTCTGGTAAGCTTGCTTCATAAATTTCACGACTAAAAACAGGTGAATTATCATTAATGTCTAGAAGCGTTATTGGTAGCGTCAAGTAGGAAGATCGTGGTGGCTTTCCCGCATCCGTTGCTTTAAGCGTAAGATTATAGCCAAGCGGAGCGTTTTGTCGGTCTAGCAACGCATGCGCTATTATATCATATTCTCCTTGTTGCGCTGAGTTTTTTACTCTAAAATGGCCATCTGGATCGCCGTCAACAATTTCCAAAGAAGCAATTCGACCATGTTCTCCAGTATCCTTATCGGTCACTTCAACAATTGCATAAATTTCAGCTGAAGAATTTTCCATTAGTACTGGCAGGTGACGAACATTTAGTTGAGGGGCGTTTAAATTAGCTTGAATGACATGTACTAACAGTGTAGCGCGCGCTGCTGGAGCTTCCGTACCGTGCGATATAAGCGAGGCTCGATCGTGGGCTAAAACTGTAACTTCGTGACGAGAACTCTCCATAATAGACAATGATCTCGTGATTGTCACCACGCCACTCGTAGGATGCACAGCAAACCGGTCCGTTTTTTCAGCTAAGCTATAATAAATTTCACCATTAATGCCCAAGTCAGCGTCTTCTGCGGAAACTCGAGCAATACTTGAATGTAGTGGAGTATCTTCGGCTACCAGGGCTTCATATTGCGTCGGATAAAAAAGCGGACTGAGGTCGTTTTCATCGGTCACCTCAACAACCACCGTCGTGTCCGCTTCTAGCTGTCGTCCATTCGGAAAGTGTGCTGTGGCTCTTATTTCTAAACGAAATAAATCCTTCCTTTCACGATTCAAAACATCGGCGTTTCCTGTTCGTGTGCGTATAGACAAGAAGCAAAAATCGCCAACAACTCTCTCCTCCGCCTTAAAGAACTTGTCCCGGTCGCCATGTCTAATTCTAAATCTGACTCGAGTGTCTGGCGACGGTAGATGTAGTCCCATGGGGTCAGCGGCGGGCGGTTGTACGGTGTATGTTCTCGGCGGACTGTTCTCTGGAATGCTCACGTTGTACAGAGCATGTTTGAAGGCCAAGACAGCCATGGGGGTGGTGGGAGGTCCCGGCCCGGCGCCGCGCACCCCGCTCAGCAGCGCCAGCACCAGCAGCACGCGGCCGCATTCCATCTCCTGTCACGATCTCTGGAATGATAGACGGTGTAACGATTATGATCATGATCATTAATGTACGTAGGGTTCATTGAAGAATATTTGTAAGTCTGTAAGCGCTACAACATAAGTTGCGAGTATTCATTGAAAAGAAATAATTATTGATACTAGCTTTCTGCCCGCAGCTTCGCCCGCATGGAGTTCGGTTATATCGCGTTTCCAAGAGAACCTTTCAGTCGGGGATAAAAACTATCCTATGTTTTTTCTCAAGGTCAACTCTATCTCTGTACCAAATTTCAATAACATCAGTTCAGTGGTTTAGGCGTGAAAGCGTAACAGACAGACAGACAGAGTTACTTTACATTACATTTATAATATTAGTAGGGATTATTTACAACTATATCTTATTTACAACGTTTATAATTATTTTTAAACAACATATGCACTCCCGACGTTTCGGTTATTTTGTAGCAATTAGGATCTCAGTCAGATGATCTGTCATCTTAAAACGTCGGGAAAAATTATAGTTTTACTTAAATTCATTACGGTAGCCGAACGTTTCTATAGAAGAATAATGTGTCTTTATAAATATATAATTTCTATATCAAAAAGTCGAGAATTAATTTTAAGGTAAGTATAAAGTTATTTGTGACTTTCCCTAAAAAAAAAAATGTGTGTTAATGGAAATCACTGATTTAATTATCAAAGTTGCAACTGTCATATAAGAAATCTATTTTCATAAAGGGTAATGTCCATTTTTGGCCTAGCGTGAACAAGTTGCTATCAAAAAAGCAAGTTTATGAAAAAAATACATTTTTTTTAGCTAGCCATTCTATTGTTGTTTGAGTGTACATTTGTGTTTTATTGAAAAAATATTTTTAAAGTATCTTCATTGATTTGCTTTATTGATCCACGTGTTGCGTCAAATCGAATCATCTCGCAGTACTTAATACAACTATAAGTATTTAATACAAAAAAAAAAAATTATATTTGTTTTTAATTAGTTTCGTCATTTAAAACGTTTTATAATCTATAATATGAAGAATGTTAAACGTAATCATATCTGTTTTCGATCGATTTTTTAATGATTTTTTTCTATTGCAACACTAATAAAACAAAAAATACAAATTGACATTGATGTGTCACAGACTGATTGTTTACATTCGCTTTATTTACTTACATTGAGAGTGTTGATTTATTATGGATTTTGTTTCAACGATTGTTTATTCATTATGGACTCCGACCTATCTTTTTCCAATGACCCCTGCACATCTACGGACCCCGAATTTCGCTCAAACGATGACCCTGGCTTTTGTATTATGGACTCCGATCAAGGCATAAACGATGACCAACACTCATGTAATATGGACCCCGAAATTAGCTCCATCGCTAACCACGGCTTTAATATGGACATTGAACAAAACCAAAGCGTGTGTCATGATAGTCTGCACACAGAAGAAGTGACTTCTTACCAATCCGTATCTCTGAGATGCATAAACTGTGGAACTGATTTGATAGAGCGAAGGCGACATAGTCTAGATCTTAATCAGGTTCAGTCTATTATAAGACAGTGGATAGCTCCTCGACGAGTAAGTGTCAATTTAATTAATTATTTAAATTACTCGTTTTTTAATAGATATGTATTGTATATGCTATTCCTATAATGCAAAATGAGGTTTTATTGTTTTATATAATTATAATCCTTATATACAGTTGTATTATAATAAATGAAAAGATGTTTACTCCTAACACATTAGCTGACTTTGTTATCGAAAATAATTTAAATAGAAGGCAGGGAGATTTTCAACCTATAAATGTAAACATGGACAGTTTCATATTTCCAAGAATAGAATATAATGATCTTATATTAATTGCATGTGGAACATACCGACTAAAACAAGCTTGTATGTATTATGCGCAGGACATAAGAGGCGATGGTTCCTATAATATAGAAATATGTAGAAATATAGCCAGCGACCTATTGGTTGACTACCTGATTCCTTTGGCCAACTGTAGATTATTGCATGGAAAAATACAAAGCAGGCATGTAAGTCGAAAAATATATTTTATATACATATTATATGAAAATAATCACAATGGTAAGGAAGCTATAAAGGAATATTATTGTAATTGCATGGTTGGCCGAAGGACAGTGGGTTGCTGTGCTCATATAATGACTATTTTATGGTTTTTAAGTCTGGCAAGGTATCAGGAACACATTTCATCACCTGTCCAATTTCTTGAACACATATTAATAACATATGATGTCTCAGAATAAAAATAAATCATAAATAATGTTGTTTTATTTCACTTTAACCTGTTTTTTCTCACATGACAAAAATCTCGTTTTAAACATTTTGATAGAAAATTAAGTTCATATTCTCATTATTACTAGTTAGTGCTTTTAATTACAGAAAATATGATAAAATGTCTGTTCATGTCAGGTCAAAGTCCCCATACTAAGTGGACAATCTCCTTTATGAATTATATGAATTACTTACTTTTTACTTCTTCAGTGTTACTTACATTTATTAACATATGATAATTTTACGGAACTTTCAAGGAAATGTTTAGTTTTATTCGGGTAATATTAATGAACAAATGTTAATTATCGTATACTTTTAATGTGAACAGTGAACCGTATAAAGTCATTTAAAGTTGGTTAAATTGAAATAATGAAAAGGAAGTTCAACAAGTAATGGTTGTAACCCGTACCTCATGTGGTAGAAGAGTGGCGGGCTCGTCTCCCGACCGCAGATGATCTGTAACAGACGAATGACCGGTTAAGACAGTTCTCAGACTATATGACTAGTGTAACACGTAACGTACTATTGTGTATTAATATAGTAAACACTAACTGACTGACAGCACGATCCTACCGATATATATAAACTAAGTATACAGTCTGTATGAAAAATGTCAACCCCCTTAACTGCGTTATCAGTATCGAAAATGGAACACAATCAAACAACTTACATTTACAAATTCTTCAATAAAAATAATAAAATTAAATATTTCAAATTTTTATTTATTTCAAATGTTATTTTACACATTTTATACATTTATTGCTTCAATACCATCGAAAAATGAATTTCATTGGTGTTGTTGTTTTACAAAAAAATATGTATACCTTTGTTAGAGGACATACATATAATTATATATTGTTGTTACAAGTGCCTATTCAAACAAATATTAGCACAGTATTGGAATCTCACTATATGATATTACAACAGCTTATTTCCTTAAACTTATTATATTAATTACTTATAATATTTATAATTATGCTTATACATATAGGTATTCTAATGTCACATAAATGTATAAACTTTAAACTTTTGGCGCGATTTCCAGGGGCGTCCACACTAAGCAAGCTTGTGTCGTGGATGCCTTATTTACGATTAACTATAACAAGCTCAAAAGTATTTAATAAATATACACACACACACACACAAATATACATACATATATTAAATGATTATTATATGTAGAGTAACCAATTAATGTTTGTACCCACTGGTATAACACGATGACACTCAATGGCGCCATCACACCTGCTGCGCTATTAGTGACGAACTCGAAGTCACATTCACATTATTAAAAATATCGATATTTAAAAAAATCATAACAATAAATAAATATTTAATATTCATATTATTTCGATACTTATTTTGATATATCAAACATTAATATTATTTTTGATTGTAAAACACCATTTTAACAGAAATAGATTAACGATTTATCCTAATAGTACAACATATGTAGTTAATTTACCTGAACAAGTTTCAAATTATAATATTTATTATTAATAAAAGTTATTTTAAATGAAATTATTTTAATGTGAAAAGCATAACTATTTATAGCAATATTGAAAATGTCGATAGAATATTTATCGATATACCTAATTTTTTAAACTTGCAAATCTCTATTCGAAAAACTAACAAAATAATAATAATAACGCCGGCGGCCCGGCGCCTGCGATGAATGGCCGCTCATGCGCCCGCGCGACTATACGGTGCCTTAACCGTTTATGGGTCAGATTTTTGAAACATTTTTTCAAATAATGTCGATTTAAAATTTATTTAGCCTATGGACTGTAACTGACCTCTGTTTGATATTTTTTAAGTTCTACTATTTTTTATGATATTGCTTACACTTATATATTGTATACATGCCTTTAAGGGAGGACACAGTTTTTAGAACACCCTGCGTAATGTAATGTTTTTGTATTCAATATAAATAAAAGCACGCAATTTAATGTCCCGTTCGCATATTAAAGTTTTATTTGAAAATGTTTGATATATTTTTCTTATAAAATTATAGCTGTCTAATACTTGTGACGCTTTCCTACGCGTCAATTCAGATTATTTCATTCGGTGTCTCTTTAAGTTGAGTGCACACATAACATTCAAACAGTGGATATGAGCACAGTCCAGAACGATATATTGATGAATTAAGATGTGTCTCCTCAGACTGTATGGAAGATGATTTTGAACACTACAATCTTGTTAGTCGTCGACAGTTTTATTTATAAGACCTGTGCTGTCACAGAACTTAACTGTTGTAGAAAACTAAAGGTTCATTAAGATAAAACCTAAATATATGTATACAGACTGTAATAATAATAATAATTACGTATATTCAAAAATATATAAAAGAATTGAAGCCATCCAACTCTGTATATTTTACGATGCGCGTGTTACATTGTTCCTCAAATATTTATTAATCGAATGAGCCAGCATTACGTGAGACTTACAGTAAACAAACTTACTTTTAAATCTCACTAATAACACTACTGATATACAATGTTCTATTGACATTAATCCTCGAACAGCTATTTGTAAACAATCAATGAACCTAATTGGATTAATAGTAAAAGAAAAAATATATAGCAAACGTTCCTAGTATTTAAAAAACAGAAACTGTCTCATAGAAATCAAGGAAGATGAATACAAGGCTCATTTATGTTTGTCCCACTCATCGAACAAACCTACTGTAGATGTTTGCTTCAAGTTATTTAATGTTTATTATGTATGAAGTATTTATTCATCATTATTTCCAGGTTGTGTTTGTCGTGATGCTCGCTCTTTTAAATGTGTTCTGTGATAACAGAAGTTTGTCTTATTCTTAGAACTGAGCTTCTACCAAAAATACAAATCAAATTAAGCCTGACAGAGAGATAATTGAGAAATATTTGGTTTAAAAGATCAAGATGAAGAGTTTTCTCATCACGTCGTCAGTACAAAGTTATTACATACACTGTCATCACCGCTCTCAGTTCCTACACGGGTTTTCATGTGTTTTTTTTTACCTTACCGAAATAAAACTTTATTTTCATTATATCCAACAGAACAACTTCATGGTAAAATTAATATAGGTACATTGCTTGTAAGAGTCTAAGTCTTTAAGTAGTTTATCTATTTTCACTGTATCCCTACTAATATTAGTATAAATGCGAAAGTAACTCTGTCTGTCTCTTAAGCTTTCACGGCTAAACCGCTGAACTGATTTTAATGAAATTTGGTACGGAGATAGAGTTGACCTCGAGATAGAACATATAAAAGTTTTTATTCCAGACTTTTTAAAGATTCTCTTGGAAACGCGATATAACCGAATTCGACGCGGACGAAGCCGTGGGCGAAAAGCTAGTGTAACAATAAATGAATAAACGGTTTAACAGAAGAATTAAAGTTTTGGGGATTTCGAAATATTTTCATTTGAATCTTTTATGTCGCTTTCCGTAATAACTTGTTTTATCAACGTATTTTTTTTCTTAATACTAAGAGTTATTTGTAATATTTATTGTTATTCTTTATGTCTATCTTTATCTTTCCTCTCACTCAAGCTGCTGTGTTCGTGTCGACTATAGTATCAGAGAGTTCGGAACATTGATAACAGTATATATGTAGTAAGGAGCACAAGAACATACAATTCATTTCACCCTCTTACTTTCCGTGTTTAATTTATCTTTTTTATTATATGAACATAATCATTTATATTATTAATGACTAGTGTTCATTTTAATTAAATGTATATTTTTAAGTAAGTATGTAAATTTTTAATAAATCCAGTGAACAGTTTTGTCAACATCTCCGTTCAGTGCGACGTGTTGTTGTCGTGTCAATGACCTCGTTGTTTATATTCTCTCACTACTCACGGCTCTAACACTACACACTACTCCTTATACTACATTTCACCAAACATATGAATGTTTTATATATATTTTTTCGTACTCCTCGTAGTGTATACAGTGTGGTCGTTGAATGAGTCTTGTAATTGGTAGGTCGTAGCTAGAACAGACAACGTGTTGTCTGTAGAGCCGTCTCCGAGTGTCTCGGACCGACCGACACTACAATGTCCTCGTCTCCTGCAGGTACTATCTACTCGTTTGTAAAGAAAGGAAGTCTTTTCAGAGAACAGCCTCTTTTATTCGCAGGATTAAACGAAACGCGACGACTCGAGTGCCTTCGTTAGTCGCCGGTCTATCATTGTAATAGTGACTCGTCTGGGAGGCACAGGTCTGGACTTGTTTAGTTTAGGAATAATGTTTTTTGAGATACAGTTTCATACATACTCACGTTTTAATATACTCTAGTATATCTGCAGCCTGTCCGCTCTTGTAACGCTCTAATCTCTGTCCTATAAACGTGAACTGGTATTTCAAGTAAAATTTAAGTGTTGTTTGTTTGAAAACTTTATTAAACGAGTCCATGGTACCACGTCACCATGTTCATGTAATACAATTCATAAATACTTAGTGTGCGTTAACAATATCTAATACCTTCATATTTATTGATTCGCTTTAAAACATTTAGTATTATTTGAGTCTGGGTTTAAATCACTCATTAATCTCTGGGAGGTCGTAATTAGTCCTCTCCCTTGAGGCCGAATACTCACTCCGTGTAATCCTTATTATGTACCTTCTTTATGTAAAACACGATCTCACATAAATTACGATATTGAAAAGCAATAATGGAAAAAAAGAGAAATATTCAATATTAATTATCGATGGAAGTAGGACTCTAGTGTACAGTGAGAATGTGCATTATGAATCCCTACTAATATTATAAATGCGAAAGTAATTCTGTCTGTCTGTCTGTTACGCTTTCACGCCTAAACCACTGAACTCATTTTCATGAAATTTGGTACAGCGATTGAGTTGAACTTGGGAAAGAACATAGGATAGTTTTTATGCCAGACTTTTGAAAGGTTCTTTTGGAAACGCGATATAACCGAACTAAACGCGGGCGGAAAGCTAGTGTATTATAATACACTTATTGAGCAGCTTTTACTTGTGTTAGAATAGAAAAAAACGAAACAGAGAATCAATCAGAGACGGTGAAAATAGCGGAGGAAGCTTGTCTTCCCTTCAACATTTAAATGGACACATGTCTTAAATTTAATGATTAACCTAAATATACGAAAGAATGATCCTTACAATCATATCATTGGTTAGTCATAAGTATTAATGTAGGTGGAACTTGCAACTTGTACAAGCAGTAGAAGCTCGCTACAGTCTCAGTCGCTCTATATTTAGTACCGTTCTATGTCTGGTGTTAATGTTTGTATCTGTATGTCTGTCTGTGTCGGTCCCGAACTGTTCTCGTGTTATTCAATACAAAGTGTATTCTCTTATAACCGGCTCGCCGTATTGTCGACGCGCGGTCGAAGCTTTCCTCGCGAACCTCAATGAATTATTGAATGCTAGTTTTATTCCTAGTACAGATATTCCACAACCCGACGCGTCTTATCAACGCACCGGTCGTCTGCATCGTGTTAATTCATATTAGGACGTATCAAAGTAAGAGTTTTTAAATGTAACTTAACGATGTACGTCACGAGTGACCCTTTTCTTATAGTAAAACAATGTTTAATTATGAAAGTATTTAATTTGATACTCCATATTTTTGATTTTTTCGTCCATATTTTATGTACATATTTTAAATTTTTTAATACATATTTATCCGGGCCCTACTCATGATTGTCACGACTGACACGTCTTTTAAACTGTTTGATAACAAATATAAGGCGATGATAAAGAAATGTGTTGAGGCTGTTGTGTCGTATGTATGAAACGATACGCGATGTAAAATACATTCATAAAAAATATATACAAATAGTACTGGTTTCAACAGAAGGTTTACTTTTATGTATTTACTGAGGAAATGAAATTAATATGTCTCAAGAGGAGACCGTGAGGCGGACATGTCGGCTAGCTAGTGCCAAAATAAAAGAAAAGTAAACTTGTCAATATCACAAGCGGTGAAAGATTCTGTTATATATTGTTGTAATGTATAAAACGTCGCCTTGTACTGACTCTCCTCTCGCGTGTCTATAGTGATGACGTCATCACCCCAGCCTCACTGACCCTCACCCACTACTCGCCGGCACTCGTTCACATCCGACTCTGACGTATACATTGATAGGTACTCGTAGAACGAAGACGTTACATTACGATAAGTAAGAGATACATAGATATAATAAGCTAGAGGTACGCTGGCTGGTGACACTCGCGTCTCTCTCTTCGCATCGTGTAATAGTTTCTGTATGTGCTACACGTTCTGAATGTTTATCGGTAGTAGGTACATTGAGATGAGTCACTGAGCGACACCTTGTCAGGGTTATCAGAGGGGAGCGCACGGAACGAGACTCAGGTATGCGACAAACATCCCGCGCACACGCACACACTCACACATGGACACACACACACACACACACACACACCACACACAGATCCCGGTCCCCCGCATGTAGTCTCGGGGTGCGGCCGGCGCCATGTTGTGCTACTCACAAGTCACACTGCTCTGCTTTCGTTGCAGCCTTTCAAAACACTAGCGTACTGTTCGTTTCCATTACTGTTACCAGCGACTCCAAAGTTTTGTAATCATTTCATATTACTTCTGTAACGAAAGTCACTCGCGGCTTTGAAAAAAAATAATCCAGAATTCGTAACTTGTGTATTCATGAAGTGGGAATCAGTACGACCGTCCATTATAAGACTTTCTCTCAGTAATACCTACCGGGGCACTGCCTTTAAAATAAATAGCTTCTTACTTAAAAAGAGATGTACGTACTTTTCATTATATTATACGAATTTGTTGAAGTAACTGTTGTTAACAATATAACAAAAATGCTTTAGAGGCGTGACTCAGTGGACGGTAAATAATATATTTTATTTAAAACGCTGATTCTCTAGAAACCTTCACGCTTCATAATAATTCTCTTTGAAGCAAGTATTACCGGCCATCTTTTTATCGTTTTGTTTTCGGTCATATTGTCTTTAGTAGAATTTCTTTCCTTTCTTGGAATTCCATCGACCGTTGTGTCGGTGTCGGCAAAACATTTGAAACATCTTTTTTTTTATTAAAAATGTATTTTTAATACTACTCTAGATGTTTACAAATAATTCGGCTTCAAGAGGTTCATACATTGGTAAATTACAACTACAAATAGTTCTCATGCTTAGTTTTGTTTATTTCTTGGACTGATTCATTTTCTCTAGTTCATAAATCAATTCCCATCGTCCTTGTAGTACTTTGAACTGTCTCTGTGTGATCTGATCCTAGTAGTTCAGTTAAAGGAATCGCTCTTATATAACACGGCTCCAAACTAAAATGTTGTTTAGATTTGAAGTTTGTTGTTGTTATATTAGAATTTGAGGGTCAGGTGTGAAGGATCAAGGATTTCAATCTTATATAAGAACAGCGACAATGACTTAACAAAGGAGCTATGAGATACCTGGGATTGGTGACTTGAATTTAATAAAATAAATATTCTTTTCGAAGAGGAAGAGAATTAAAGTTGACTTCATGAGGACAGAGTAACAGATGGAAGGAGAAGAGACTGACCAGACATAGTGAACAATGAGAACTACATGAGGGTTTGTTGTAAGACAAACTATGTATAAATAAAATGATACATTTTACGAATAAGCCAAGGATAAGAGATATTGAGTCACTGATGCTATCGAGTTTGATTTTTGTACTTTTAAGTAAATAAGATTATTTCATGTAAAAAAAGCCTGAAGGGGAAATATTGTGGAAAAGCTTATTTATTACCTCGAAAGTGATAAGATGCCAGAGATATCCGGGTTCTGTAGGAGCAGCGTGGGGGTCAGCATGAGACTATACAGAATACATAGAATAAGATATATAGAATAATTAAATATTGGTAACAAAAACTGAGTCACATTTCAAGGGCACGTCACATAAGTCGTGTGTGTGAAACCCTCAAAATGTATTTACCGTTCCCTGGACGTCACGTCGTTTAACTTGTGTCTCTATAAAGGGCTCATTTTTTCCGAGCGTATTATTTCCGTACCACTGGAGGGTCGCACTCCTAAGTCTGCTCCGTGCCAGCCCCCCCCCCTCTCCTCCCCGACACATTCCTGACCACTTGTTCAATAATATCCTGCGACTCGACTCACTGACTTCAAACAGAACACTCACAGATATTTATAAGACTTCCATATCACTATACATACATATGTCGTGTGGACCCAACGGCCGGTCAACAATGATAACACATACTACGATGTAAGTGACAAGTTCATCGGTCCACATATACTGACTTCTTGACAGGTCTCTCTAGGAGTGTGAGGAAGACGGGCCGGCTGTCGTTACATTAGCTTAATTAAGAGTCAGATAAAAAACCTTTACACGAGAGTAAATCACAAGTAGTTTTTAGTTTTGTTTCATCAAAAAAATTAATGGATTCTTATCAGCAAAAACGTTGAAATTACTTTTAGAATAAATGATACCTATACATAAATGAACAGAGACGATTTAATTTCTTCTATGTTATTGAAGGAGCACTGAGCTACGAGTATATTTCATTAAATTTATACATTGACCAGAGTTCACGTGTTACGATATCCAGGTTAAACAGAAAATGATACATAGTAACGACGGCTAACGAGATATTAAATAAAATAACTTTAGTTCACAGACACACGGGTAGTACCACGACGACAAGGAGAGCCAGATCATTACGATGACGACATGTAGAGGGCATTTAACATTACGAAGAACGAAACACGCGTTAACAACTATCCTAACACCTACAAGAACATAACATATTACTACATAACATTAAGTTTTCTTTTAAAATTCAAGTCATATAAAGTGTAAAGTTCAAGAGTTTTATGAAGGGTGTCAGTCTCAGACTGGACCGGGTGATGGCGATTTAGTTCTCAAAATATGTATGGGCCATGATATTCATAGCTTATGTAAAGCGTTTAATATATCTTTTGTAATTGTGTCTTGTGTTTGGAGATTTTTCTGTATTGAAATATATAAAACATAAAAAGACAAACATAAACTGCACATACAATTATAAACCCTAAATCGTGTTAAACAAATTCCTCTTAAATCTTGTTCAGTTGTTCCACTAACAGCCCCCGGCGGACAAAAAACAGACAGACAGATATAAAAAACGTTGTTTATGTTGTTACTATGTCAATAATAAAAACCGGTTTGGAGAGAACAGTTAGTTACATTACGATCCTATTTTAAGTTACATTCATAGTGAACGGGCCACAATGTGTTATTCATCAATTATTATGTTACTAATAACTTGGATATTTTTGTCCAGTGTCAGGTTATTGTCGATGACAGCGATTGATGTACCCCACAAACTTTGTTTATATTTAAAAAAGATATTTTTCAGATTGTTTTTAGGTTTGTAACGATTCTCTTACTATTAATATTAATCATTATTTAAGCCACTCCTTGTTTTGGTCGTTCATACCTCGTTTCAGGTTTTATAACAGGTATTCATTGAAGTTCAAAATACGATATTAAAGAAAATCTTATACGCGAAGAGACATATTGAAGTAAATAAGATTTATTGATTTATTTACTGTAAATTTAACGACGATCACTGAAATGATATGTTTAGTTTTAAAACTTTTAAATGTTTTCAAGACTTACTCATAAGTGGGCAAACTACCTGCTTGGCTCACTTCTCCGAAATTTGTTAGTTTTATAGTTTATTTTTTGCGAATCGAGCTTTTGAAATCTTTGTTATTATATATTACAGGTATCACATATACTCTTTAAAAGTAAGCGAGGCTTATGGTAAATTACATTTTTGAACAATATAGCTAAGATTAAATGTAGTATTTGTAAATCAAACTAAAACTCAAATAACTTTATTCAATATAGAAGCATTACACTTTCTTATTGATGGTCACTTTGAGACACTACCACCGGTTCGGAAAAGAAAATACCCTGACCTGAGAAGAACCGGCGAAAGAAACTCAGCGGGTAAATCACACAGAAAATTCAAAAACATACAGCCCTTCTCTAATAGAATACTTAAATAGACTCACAGATTGATTGGAATGCTACAACATACTTGTTAAAATAATCCAAACACTAAAGTACCGTTCCGTACCTGATGAAATCCAGAGCTCCGATCACTTTATATATCCGTTCACAAAACGTACACAACCGACGCTCTCGGGATCGCTTAGAAAGCACAGGCGGTCGGCGGTCGGCAGGCTCGGCCGGCTTCGACCACTCCACCGGCGAGGATTGCCGTCAGACCACTTTTATATAATGAACTCCTCGCTCACCGACCACTGCAACACTTTTACTACACTCTGACTTTGAGCAATACTTCTCACAAGTTTTTCTCACTTCCCGGCGTGACGCGCGTGTTACTAGTGAGGTGTGCGGGGAGGGTAGCCAGCGAGGACGCGTCTACCACGTGCCTCGAGCGAACACGGACTGGACTGCACCGTTCACAGACCACGGCGGGCGGCGGGGCGGGACGGAGAGAGCGGGCTGCGGGAGCGGGCGGGGAGCGGCGCGGGCAGGCGGGAGGGGAAGGGGACCTGCCCCACAGCTTGCCCTATAAACTTGCTTTTTACCCGCTCTCATGTCGTGAGTAGGCTGGATCCTCGTGCAATTGTGTGAAAGGCAAATCGTATTGCAACTACATTATAGCTGTACGGATGTCGGATACCTACCGGCACAAGCCGTCTCACCTCGAATTCGATTTAAGGCTTTCGAAATCTTTATTTTAGAGCTTCTACTGAAACAATCTACGATCGGATTAATATTTATGACATATTATTTTATATACATATATGTATATTTTATTCATGTCCAAACCTATGCTAGCATATTCACAGCGTTCGTGTCAATGAAAACATTGAACGAGTCTCTCCTCAGAGGTCGTGGGCGAGCGTTGAATGGAGGAGTAGCAATAATACGCACTGCAGCTCCAACACACGCTAGGCGAGGAGCGCCAGCAGGTGGGCGCGGGTAGCGGGCAGCGGGCAGGGGGCGGGGGGGACAGATTGTATTAGGCAATGTTTCACAAATAGCACGGCCACTTGGAAACACTCGTTCAAGTAAACTGATGTGGACGTTATGCACTTGACGAGAGTACTCGGCTCAGTTTCCAGCTCACGGTGAGGACGTGACATGAGCACATTGTTCAACAAAACTCGCCGACTGTCACGTGTTCTGTAGACGTGTCAGTCGTCTGAAGTAGAGCAAGGTCGCAGGCGGCTTACTGCGAAGCTTGTCCACACTCCAGAGGTCGTTTTCTATCAGGTGAATACAGTTCTTCGAGCCGACACCCCTCTGATGTCAGTTGTTAGTGTCACAGGAAGGGTTTTCTTTGCATATAGAACTGTTTGTAGGTCCAGTCAGTCTGGTCAGAGGCTCGTGTGTCTTTTGTAGGTATATTTAGTTATTGTCCAGTGTCCAGAGACCGTTGCACGAACTAATCAGAGCTCGTTCCCTATCAAGTCGACTGATTCATTACTAACACGACTGGCGGCCGGTGACTCAGCTCTTATTATATTTCTCATAAACCTGATAGCTCTACATAACGAAAAGCTACTTTTTAAACAAAACACATAATCTTATTGTTATCGTGTGTGTCCTCGTTTGATGTTTATTTCTTATGAAACACTTCGTCACAGCGGGCGTTTATCAGTAAATATTTCAGTGTGCTCCTCATAGTTGAAACACGCTTGTTGTTTGTTTCCTGGCCGTCACCTGGTGTCGCTCTCTGTCTGCACACTTGGCATTAAGGATTTATACGTAATATTAACAATGCTCATGCTTTTATTAGTATGTGTGAGTTGGAGCATCAAAGGAATGTAACAGATGGTAGGTGAGGGCGGCCGGTAGGGGACCGTTCCCAGGCTGTCGACCAGCGTCAGCTGACCTCTGGGCTCGCAAACATTGGTTTATGATTCAGAGTTGGCGATCGACGCGACCAGACCACACGCTCCTGAGGATTCTCTTCAATTATGAAACGGACCGCTCTCACGCGCTCCACGATAAATACAATGTTGACACGTAGATCATTACAGACAGAACATTATATGACCATAGGAATGATACTACCAGGTGTGAAATATATATATTGGAAGTAACTGTGAGAGACCTTTCAAGAAGATGACGTTATTTTAAATTTAAACATTTGTCGAAGTACTTTCATAAAATGTATGTTAACAAAACGGTTTTTATACCGAAACTGGTTCTATAACAATACAATGTATGTATAATATTAATGGTTCCGGTTCCTTTTAAGTTACGATATGATGTGTCGTCTATTTTCAGTCAAATTTTTGTATTTGGTATACATTATATTACAAATAAATATACATTTATACATATATTTCGCTGTACATAGTACTAGAGGTCGAATACCAAAGTTTTTGTCAATCAGTTTATGTTTGTAAAGCTTTCATAAATATAAAAGTCTCTGTATGTTTGTATGTACGTCTTGTAAGTCTCGTTCCACCACCGGCCCCGACCCCTGCTCGGCGTGACGTACCGCTTGACTCACTCCTCGATATCACAGAAGCTACATGTTTAATCTGTATGAACATTGAACGTCGTATGACAAAGAAATCTTAGAATGGCTTTGTTCATAAAAGGAAAATGTCATCGAAGACTACTTTGATGTTTCCTATTATTGTAATGGTTTCAAAGCCGAAGAGATTCATGCGTCTAGTTCGCTTTATATTATATTTATCCTTTGCAATGACGGGATGCCGATTGATTTAATTATTAGAATTATTACAAAAATAGTCTTCCGGGTTGTAGCATTTATATTATAAATAATAAGAATGACGTCATCAGCCGACCATCAGTCCTTGTCCGTTATCTCACATCTCTTCTCTGGAGTGAGATTCATCCGTGGAGTGTTCAGTAAACATCCTCCACTCTCTCCATGAGACGCGTCCCCTTCAAACGACACTCGCCTGTTAGTTAGAACTGAAAATACGCAATTGCTCTATTATAAATTGATTATTAATTTATTTTAATGTCATTTTAATCGAATGTTCGACTCTCCAGCCTGATTTACGCAGAGTTGATTAATTTTTCATCAACTCCTGCCATCATGTCACTCCCCAGACGATTCGCCGACTGAAACAGAACTAAAGTAAGCTTAATGTTTAGGAACTGTGATATCCTTATTAGATTTGAAATGAACATGACGTCCATCAGTTCAGATAAAGAAAAGAAAAACAAGATATATGGCATGTCACTACAAGTAATATGTAAGGTTCTACATTCACAGACTGGACCGAGGCTCAAAAAGATACCACGAGGAGATGTTCCGAGCGACAGAGGTTGTAGTAGTGGTTGTTTACAAGTTATACATTTCATTAGTATTCAGATATAACTGAATTAACTCTGTTTTGATTGTAAATATAATGAAAATGAATACTTATTATATACCGCATTTCAACTACGACTCCCATCAAACTGATATTATAATATTAACCAAAAGTAAAATTTTCATGAAGTCATGCAAAAATACTCATAGAAATTGATATGAGCCTCAGATTTAAGTAAGTTTATGTTAGTATATGAATTTCAGATTTCCATAAACGAGATCCAGCGTCCCACAACAGGACTGATTGTATTTCTTTATTGCCACCCGTTCATAATATATGTTATAATGGGCGTCGCGTTATCTCACAGTCATCGCTCGTATCGCTCACGGTTGCTACACCAGGCGGCCGCTATCATTATTATCAATTGGCTATAAAGCAAAGTAGGTTCAGTGTACGGACGATCACGAGCGAGCGGCGCTAAACAAACAGCTAGCACCGCACACACCGCACCCACCGCACACACTACTATATATTTATACAAATTATGGCAATGTCCGATTACGAGCGGCTACTTAATTTGTCTTATCGTTACCTCGATTGAACGGTGCTCTATTGGTCTTGGGAGGGAGGGAGGGTGATTTAAGTGAGCCCCACAGTGTGGTGATGTACCTCTACCAATGACTGTTTTTTTCCAGAAGCTTCCATATTATCACATGTAAAGTGTTAGCAGTATTTTTCTTATTTACACGTTATGCTTCCTGTTGAAGTAAACAGAAAAGTGATTCCATCACCCCTGGTCGAATCTCGCCTTTGCTTCCTTTTAATATTCTATTCACCCAAAATTAGATTCAAGGTTTTTGTTCCATAACAAGTTCTTAAACAAACTAACAAGTTGTCAATAAATTTAAAATTATACCAATTAGTTTGATATACACTGGAGGTGGAAGATCGCTCATCAGGTGCCTACATGTATAACATATGTCAAGTACACTGATGTATTCAGAGATCGAAGATATTTTCTTTCCAAATGAAATTAAACTAAAAACTGGAACACTGATCGGGTTAAGAATTAATTTTTATCTATACTAATATTATAAAGCTGAAGAGTTTGTTTGTTTGTTTGTTTGAAAGCGCTAATCTCCGAAACTACTGATTCGAATTGAATAATTCTTTTTGTGTTGGATAGTCCAGTTATCGAGGAAGGCTGTGGGCTATATAACATCACGCTACGACCAATAGGAGCAAAGATATAGTGGTAAATGTGTAAAAAACGGGAGAAAATATTTCATCTTTGAAGCCTTCCGTTGCGTGCGCCGTGAAAACGGTTCAAGATACACAAAAAATATGTATTAAAGAATAATAGCTCTTTTAATGATCTAAAAAACAGTCCGCGACAGTATATGTCTATCTTTTAAGATTAACTCACAAAAACCGTTTTTATGGTACCTAATTTGGTCGAAATAATTTGTTAAGTTGTATCAACATAATAATATTAATCTTTATTCAAATAAACAAATAAATATGTTGTTGGTTAAGAATACTTCATTGTGAATAAAAAAAACATACTAATATAAAAAAACATATCCTGAAAATTCAACGGGAACTCGATCATTCCGAAAACCCCGCAAGAACGGGAACTATGTGGAAAGAACCAAAAATCTGCCGGAAGTCACTATTCCACGCGGACGCAGTCGCGGCAAAAGCTAGTATCTAATACTACGATAACCTTATTAGGTATTATATAAGAGTTATAAGAAAAATTATATTGACTCATCTCATCTCTATAAAAATTTTATGTAATAAAGATTCATCACAAATTCAAACAAACACGATCATTGATCAGTGTTTTGAGGACAGTTTGTTTTCAATGTTTATTATGTTATTATCAGAAGGGTCCTCACACTACTGATACATATTTTAACAAAACCTTTTCTCGTCTATGAGCCGCTGCGTCGTGGGTCGCGTTGTGTTGTCTACAATATAATATTATTCCTAATATAGTAGTCTCTGTTTCTGTGAGACGTTATAGATAACATAATAAACAGTGCAACTGGAATCACACATAGAACACATCCCCCTGATTTAAGCTTAATGTGATATGTATTTAAGTAAGTATTTTTAAGTCCCCTCTAACCTGTGACGGACGGCGACCCGCACCTACACGGTTATCGTGACACGTTTACTATTTATGTGGAGTGAATATTGTTATTGATACGAGCATCACCGGGAAATAAATAAATATTTGATCAGGTCCGTTGAGGAGGTCGATGACCTCAAATGAATTATCATCCACAGGAAGGACAGGGACGAGTAATACTAGATGATAAAGATTTAAGATTCGTAATGAGGGCAATTTGTATTAAATAATGTTTATGTTTAAAAGCGATACGTCAAGTACAAGACAATCACAACGAACACAAACAAGCTTCGGATTACTGTTTAGTCGGGAACGATTGTCGTGTGTGTGTGTGTGTGTGTGTGTGTGTGTGTGTGTGTGTGTGTGTGTGTGTGTGTGTGTGTGTGTAGTTGAAAGTCCTTCTCTGATGATACGTCGAAGTTATTTGACACCTTATAATGGTATCACATTTATTACTAATAAGAACGCTTTTGCTGAGAGGACGGTTACTTTTGAAGTATTTTTGATGATAAAACATATGTTTGTTAAGTTGACTCGTGTTCTTTTATGTAATTTGTTCCATTATAATAGATATGTATATATTTTCCTAACATTTCATCTGTTTCCTTGTTTTAACGTTAAATCAATCGAACTCCAGCCTAGTGAGATGCTGCTGTTTAGTTTGCCCTCGACGCCTTGGACTGCCTTAAAGTAAAGCAGAAAATACAAGTATATATAATATTATATATAGCTTTTGTCAGCGGCGGGTAATCTCGTTCATCACGAGATCCGAAGAACATAAAGGATTAGTTTTATAGAGAGCGACTAAATTACATTGTTTAGTATACATCGCTGCTTCGTATATATATCTATACGAAAGACGACAGAGATAGTGTTCAATGGAAATAACACAAAATAGTAAATTAATATATTGCGTCGTGTAGTAACGTGTTCCTTAAAAGGCTGGGTTAGATTTTGCTGACTGAAGATTTACAAGCGGTAAGTGTGAATTGATTTAGATACCCGGTTTATCTTAATGATGGCCAACCAGACGAGGAGTGGACACACACCAATATTATATTGTCACAGACACAGGGCGGCTTCAAAGACAATCATTTTTTTTTCACCACATTCTTCCTCTTGAAAGTTTTCTCGTCTCCGATCCTCCATAAAGCACAGTGTTGGCGCCTTGCCGGCACTTCTATAAGGAAAGGAATTTAAAATTTAGTTAATCTTCATTCATTTCTATGATAGTATTATATTGTTTTTGATTTATGAAAGAACGAAAATACAGTGAAATGTAGTAATTTTATTTGACATTAATATGGACACTCATACAACATATAGTTGACTTAGTTGTATACCAGTTTAGTCCGGTGACTGTCTTGGTGATGTAACTTATATCTCCTACCTCTCTCCCTCTTTTCTTTTGTTTTAAATTACTCCAGGACCATGAAACACCTTTAAGACGTTTGTAAAATAACAAAATAATGAATACTTTAAATGGTTGAACAAGATTCGGAATAAATTTCAGGAATCTTTGAAGTGAAGTGTAAAGTATAGTGGACAATGATCGAGTCCCGCTAATTGTTGACCACGGGATGAGAATTGAAACAAAATCGCCATTAAACATCTTCTTTGTGAAGAAAAGTGATGACAACAGTTTTATTCACACTATAATAAACTTCTATAATTTGTTTTCAGAGACGACAACTTGCTCTTATTCGAGAATGTTTGATAGTTAGGTCGAATAAAACATGTATAAATAAATGTTAAGAAATGAAAGAAAAAATGAAACCAATACAATCAAAATATATAACAATGTATATCATTATGTCAGGATGTTTCATAATGAAGGAATATTACAGTAGTCGTCTTAACGGTCACTCCCGACTCAGTGTAGGGAGACAGTGTTTGATTTTATTATTGGCAATATTATAAAAGAAATAAAACATGAGTTAATACGATGTACTTTTTACGTAAGCTATCACTCTACCGACTCCTACTACCTGCTATACCTGATCATAAACATTAAATACTTAAAATGTTATGAAGGACTGCGGATACTTGTTCATTGCTGGCCAGTCGTTGCCAGTCGTTGCCAGTCGTTGCCAGTCGTTGCCGGTTCCTTATTATAGCTGGTCCGTGAAGGGCGACCTGAAATAACTCCGGAGCGTGTCGAAACCAAAAGGACATCTCTCGTCCGTCCGAACACTTCGTTTATTTGTTTCCTATCAGGTGTGGAACATGAAAATATGTTTTTTTATTTCCTTTCATCTGCTCTCCCTTTTGATGTTTCCAGTTTTCTTTGAACATATTTTATTTTAAGGAATCGGTTCACTAAGTTTGTCGTAAGAATATAAAACTTTAATATCCGTGTTCATTATTATTATTTACGGGTTTGAGCCACGACAACTTTAGACGACCGTTCGTTCTATGATAAGTAAATGTAGTTAGAATTGATTTTGATTGCCAAATATTTGTGTGAACAACAAACATCTATCAAACTGTAGTAATCAAATTACAAATTAATGCCGTCTATAACAGAATCGATAAAATAGGATATTAAGGGATTTCCGAAATTCATTATGACATTAAATTGAAAACACAATCGGCTTTTCGATTGTGAAACTTGTATACGAGTTTATAATGAAGTTAAGACTGAATAAAACTAAGGATGTGTATGTGATGACCAGTGGGTTAGTTATTGACAATAAATGAGATAAATTAACATACCGGCGAGCTCATACACACACATACACACACACGCACAACACATGTATAAGCACGCGAAGCTTCATGAAAACCACAAAAGTTTATTACACGAGTATACACCTCAGATGTACGAGTACTTACGATGCGACCTCAAACCTCAAACCTCGCACCCTCGCTCATTGGATCCTTCATAGCGGATGATGTTTAGTATCGAGCGGTTCAAACGATCGCTCGCTAATTGGGTAAGTTAACTGAACTAGTTGTGTTTGTTTGCGCAAGTCAAGAGCGAGGTCAACGAGCGCTCGCGTCATCCAGGGGCGCGGGCGCGGGCGTGTCCGGTGCCAACTGATGGATGTTCCTCGCCAACGATACGTCACTCTGTACGATCATAATAAACATCCGCTGTACCGACACTCCACCGTCGACCTCGTCCAACTCTTCACGTTATTCATCAATGTTGGTCGTTACAGTATTGCTTGCGTTACATTTTTAAAGCCGCAGTGATCGAAGTTCATTCCAACTAACGAGGCGGATGTCGGTCGTCTACAGCGAGGGTTGTTACTGTGAGCTACACGTGACGCGAGGGATGGAGATGCTAATGGACCCCGAGCTATCGATCACTGATCCAGTTACCGACTTAGATCACACTGGTCGGCCAGATTGATTGATGTACGGTCTGTGTGGAGCCGCAACACAACCACACACTGGGACACTGACGGGGAATGTGTACCGCCTTCATGACATACATAATATTATAATGAGTGTTCTAACGCTTATACTTAAACTTCAGTGTAACTTCAAAATAAATTCTAGTTTGGTGTTAACAGGTTCCAGCTAAACAATTAGAGAACATGAATACGACTAGGAAATGTATTGCGTCCACAAATCTCATATAATTCTTGTGATGAGTTACATTCAAATAGAGTACAGTGATGACGTAAAAACCGTTTCAAGTAGGATTCGATCCTCTAAACATGTGTGGAGTATGAACTATGAGTCATTTATAATCTTAAACTAGGTGTATGTACTCGCATACATCAATGAGAGTCAAATATAAGAAACCAAAATGTTTGATTTTTCTTAACTCTTTTTTCAACAGTTAATGTATTGATTCAGTTAATTTTCTAACTTCAATGAAGCGCAAAGTTATAATGTTATGATGACATTACTTAATAACATTGAACAAGGAATGCTTTAAACTTGTTTAATAATCTCCCCGAGGATGGAATCTTCACTGAGCAGATAGTGTTTCAGTTAAAAGGTTTCTGAGAAAGAACTAATTCCTTCGTTTCATTAATGAGTATAATTGTTTGTGATTACAAATAAATCCTATTACCTTAAGACTGTAGAATACTTATATATTTGAATATAATATAGTGTGTATAGTATAATATAAGCCTCTCATTATATTCATGAGGCGTCGTGTGTTGGCTGTCAATGAGTTTTAAAACATAATAAAAATAAAACATTTAAATCCTAGTAGTATGTATTTGTCAAAGTATGTCTATCTGTCAGTAAGGTTCTTTTTTATTTAATTAATCAATCAATGTAATCATTGATATAATATTTGTTACACACGGGTGAAGACGTTTGTTTTATTAATTATTATTACAGTTATTTTCACTGCTATGTTGTTCGCGATCAGGTATGACTGTTATAAACACAAGGTGAGTTAGGTGAAGGTAGGTGGTTGGTGGTAGGTGGTAGGTGGTAGATGTAGGAAACGTCAGTAAGTGTAAATTGTATCGGTCAACATGGTGTGTAGCGACCAGCCGGCGGGATCATTAGCGAGGGTCGATGACCGCGTGGGCGCTCTTCATCAATGTAATACATGACTGAATTAAAAAGCAGCTGTTCCTCTCAACATGCCACTGACGATACATCTCAAATGATCGAACTAACAAATATTATACAAGATTCGATGTGAAATTTTATTATGAAGCCCGGTGGATAATTATACTTCTACAAATGTTATTATTGAATTATCTACGCATCGAAATCTAAATGGCCCAGTTCATACATGTTATATTGAAAACAATATCTGCCTAAACCGTTACATTAAGCGAGAACACGTTCTAATCCTATTTGAAATTAACATAATTAATCTGCGTTACTCCCGACTCCAGTGTGCGGATGTGGGGCGAGGGAGATTTAAAGATGATTTTAAATAGAAATCATTTACGGCTTACATGACAAATGTTACCTAGAAACTTAGAGTGGTTTGGTAAGAACTTCTAAGGTACGACTAACACCTGGATTCACTTGTTTGTCTTTTATTATGAAGGTGTTTAATACGAAAACGACTTCGTTCTAAAAATGCTTTGATATATTGTGCGGATTGAAAATGTATTGAACTTTGAGATGAAAAATCGCGGTTCCCTTGACAATGAAGCTCCGAACGATACCTGCTATGAAATATTAGCGTCACTAACACGGAACCGACACAGACGGTCATCTGAATTCCTATAAGTGATACCTTCGAATCGGATTTATTAAGTTTAATAAAAATATTTAATTTAAAACACACGTCATGAATGTTCTGACCTCAAGCCAGCCTCGACACACGTCGCTCGAGACGCTTCTCATTCCGCCCGCATTCGACTCTCATCTGATATATTCAAATGTACAAGTTAATTACGATAATACTGTGTTTGTTCAATTTCCTTTAATGACTAAAAGAAACACTGAGTAATGTTCGCTTTGATTGAGTCACATGCTCATATAATGTAGATTATCATATCATGATCACTGACTACTAATGACAATAAAGTGAGACAGTATTTGTTTTGATTATTTAGTTTAGAGTGATCACTCCTTTTGGCTAGATGCACAACGTACAGGGTATGAACGACAACTAGTCTTCGAGAGTTCTAGATGTGAACTGGATAAATCAGATTCATTCTGTCAGAGAGATGAGGTAAGGATGATAAGAAGAGCGGATCGTTTGATAGCTACCTCTAGTGAGGTCGTGTGTGTGACACGTTCAGCTACTGACTACTGATTGTGTAGACTGTAGAGGTATAAGGTATTATGTATGAAAAGATTTACTGCTCTCATTGACGTCTAAATTATTTATCGTTCTATTTCTATGTACGAGAAGTCAGGTTAATCATCACAAAAAGATCCTGCTTGACTTACATGTAACGTGATATGCCTAAACTCAATAAATACTGATGAAATGACAAAATATGTAACATACAGCGTATAAATTCAAACAATTTCTTTAATTATAAATGCCATGTTCAGGTGTTTAGTCTAGTTTTTATGTTATAACGTTTGTTGTTCGTGTATAAGGAGTGTTGTTTAACGAGATCCGAAGCTAAGTAAATAATGGGTAATATATGAATTTAAGATTTATTTAGTTTTCAAAAAAGCAGAGCGCGTGAGAAAGGTCCGATCTATTTTCATTTTGAAGTTGACTGAAATATTGAGAGCTAAAGAACGAGTCTCGTGTGGATAGAGCTTCATTTGAATATTGAAATGGAAATTGAAAGATTTAATATGAATACTGAGAAGTTAGGGAAATCACACGCTCTGAAGACTAACGATACTTGTTATATTGTAGGTATAAATAGGTGTAATATTGTATATTTATGATCTTAGTGGTTCACGACTTATATTGGCCTACTATCTATGTTTATTACTGTTTATTATTTGTTATTACATTTTGAAAAAAATAAAATATTTTTAGATTTTTTCCAAAAGTGTTGTTTAATATTTTTTTTTTTTTTTTTATGTGAAGCTTGGCAAACGAGCAGACGGCCCACTTGATGGAAGGTGGTTACCGTCGCCCATGGACATCCGGAACATCTTTGTTGCGGATGCTTTGCCAAACTTGTTTTTTAGGGATAGGGAGGGGTGGGAATAAGGAAATGATAGGAAAGGGTAGGAATAGGGAAAGGGCAACCGGCTCTCTCACTCATCAGACGAAACGCAGCCATAAAGACTACTTCACGCCGATCTTCTGTGAGAGGGTGGTACTTCCCCGGTCGAGCCAGCCCATATTCGAGCTGTAGTAACTGACCACAGCTAGGCTCTACCACCTCAAAAATTTCTGTGTATAAGTAGCGGGCCTACTGCCGATAGTACTGTATTGACGGCTGACAGTTACAGAAACAATGTATTTAATGTAGAAATTGCCTCGGACTTATTACTCGATATATTCAGTTATTTTACTTTCTTTGTTTTTTATAATGTTAACTGTTTCTCTTCATTTGTTTTCACTCTCTATTAGGCTTTTTTTAACATCTTTTACTAAAAAAATACTCTATTAAACATTCTAACTCATGGTGTGTAATCATTTTCAATATTGTTGTGTGGGAAATAAATAAAATGTGCTTATTTCATTTCATGAATTTCAAATAGATTTCTACCTTAATTAAAGTGTAATTTGTAAATATTTTTACTTGACATTGGTAATTTTTTTAAAGTGTATTTAAAAAAAAATGGTTTAGAGAGTTCTAACTGTAATGTTAAAAAATAATAATAATATAGAAACATACTTGTATCAAAAAACTTTACAACCAACTTTATTATTAAAATCTTAAACAAAACAATATAGCATTATGTATAAAAGTATGAGAAGGTAGTTCTGTCATACTCGTATAACACGAACTCGCAAATTATTCAGTATGAGTACTTAGTGCAAGGACGCGGCAGAAATCAATGTGACGAGAAAATAGAGGCTAAAGGTCACGGCCGTGCTAACGAGACTCGAGGGGCGACGAGCGAGTAGACCGATGAGTAGACCGGGGAGTAGACCGACAAGCAGACCGGTCGGGCTATGAACATCTTGAGAGAAAGACCGTCTTTTCCATCTTAGTGATATACACATATACACATGCTTCCGGAGAGCGAAGTGATGTTGACTATTGTAATTTAATTTTCATTGTCACATATAAAATATAGTTTTGTTGAGCGAAAAAGGTAAACGAATAAACAAGATTACAAGGATTAAGCAAGTTAATTAATTATTCATTAGATCATTTGTGCCCCGGCGGGAATATTACCGAGCAATCAGACGGCGGTACTGGCACCCTTATCGGTGTGGTGGCTCGTTCCAGGAGCTTAATGTGTCTCTAGACCCGCCTAATACCTGCAACCTAATTTACTATATCTTTCAGCGATAACAGGTCGGGAATAGTGTGGCCGGCGCGTGGATCGCATCGTTAAAGTTTACAACATTACAGGTAGTTAAGACTGGTACGAGCACATACTTTAGTCATACCTTATTAAAAAAATCATTTGTTTAATGAAAAAGATATATTAGAACGTAGGATATAAGTCAAAATATATTCCTTAAATAATCAAATGTTATTCAAGAAGCCTACTCTGTTCTCTCATAATGAATAAATCTCTGTACCTGAAGCGTCTCTGTTATTTCGCAGGTTGATCCTTTTGAAATTCATAATATGTCAGCTCCAGTGACGTCACACCGTGCTGCCAACTGACCGCCAACCATCCGCCAAACGTCCCACAGACGACAAACAATTCGTCCGTGTGCTCGTTTTATTTGAAGCTACAATGAAATAAACACGTACTTGGAAAAAATATATACTCGACATTGTGAAGCTTCCAAAGATTGTTTATTGAAAAAAGCCACCTTTTTACGTATTTGTAATATTGTAGAATAACAATATTGTAAAATATTTATTCAAAGAGTAAAGAAGTAAAGTAAGACTTTATAAAAATATGTAATTTTACATTTAAATGTTGTAAAGTACTCAACGATAATGTACCGGAAGTACTCCTGAGAAAACAACTATGTCCTGGTTTAAACAGTGTAATTAATTAAAATTATTAATAACAATAAATTAAGCATATGTCTCGTTCTGTTATGTCACCTGCATTACTTTAAAGTTTCATCAAAACCCATAAAGTGAGCTTTCCTACAAAGTTAGACATCCATACAACCACACACTCTACAACTTTACACACCACAAACAAAGTTTTGAATCCATTATATTAGTAAGATTATATAATTAAAAAAATATATAATAAGGCAATGTATATTGCGGTTTCTTAGAAGTCAGAATAAATGTGTGGTGAATGGAGGCTAAGCATATGTGTTTTTTAATTTGTTAATAAGATGACAAATGACCAAATAGCTGTTGAACCCATTTGGTGATAAATGTTAACCAGCACCCATGGATATCTTCTACAAAATGAGAGGTGCAGAAGGTTGTGCAGGAGTAACCTGTACACTCGACTTTTAAAAGACCAAAAGAAAAAACCCAAATAATAGCCGACACGAACGTACTGTTCTGCCATTTAAAAAGAGACTAAAATTTGTAGATAACATCCAGATCTAATGTGGAGAATAAGATGACACTATTAAAAATTCTCTAATCTCTGTCATACATCGGACAGACAAAGAGAAGCATCGGTACAAGGGTTAAGGAACACATTTCAGACGTCAGGAATAGGCGCGCGTCGAAGTCAGCAGTGTGTGAACATGCATTGGACAAATCAGGCCATTACATTAGATTTGATAAACCACATATCCTCGCTCGTGAAGACAGATATATACCAAGGTTAATTCGCGAGGCTATTGAAATTAAAAAACACCCCAATTTCAATAGAGAAGATGGCTGGAACCTATCAAACACTTGGGATCCTCTTCTTAAAAAAATAAAATCCCATGTCCGTGACCACACCACAGGACCTCGAGACACCATGAGCGCATTGTACCGGCATCCAGAGCGGTACGCAAGACAATTAAGAAATCGATGGCGGTTGGTGATAAAATAACAAGACCAACTGACAGACACTCACATCTCGTCTGCACGTGATCACGGTTGCTGAAAAGTAGCCGAAACATCGGAAGTATGTAGTTTGTAATCAAAAATAAAAACGCGAAGTAAAATCCGAAAATATTAGTTTCATTTAAATTCTCTAATCTCTAATAATCTAGTCTCTAATTACCTATAAGCTATAAAAATCCCAGAGTGAGTTCACTTTCCCTCGAAGTCCAAGGGTGCAAGGTCAAATATCAACGAATGTAAATCCTCGGTCTTTTAGGGGGTCAAGTGAATGTAACTAGTACCAGGAGGAGCAGGCACAGAGTTGAGAGGAATTAGGGATGATCCTGTGTTTGGAATGACAAAAATAATTTTCCCATGAGATAGAATAACTCACTTATGTATACATTTCTATTTGATTGGAAATGAGTTTTTCGAATACTTCGCGCGTTTATTTTATTTTATGATAACAATTAACAACATAATCCCAATATTTTGGTCATTTTACAGCAGCCGTGATCACGGACAGACGAGGTAGAAGTGTTTGTCGTCGTGACCCACTATCCCAAAATCTTAATCCATTTAAATACTAAATACTTATATATCACTATTTATATTTGATTTTTTGATTTCTACAAGATAAACGTATATGCTAGAAAGCATGAATAGAAATAATCTCTGTATTAACAACATCTACAATATTCTCCCCCCGATATTGTTCTGTGAGGTCATTCACTTTATATTCATGTTTTGGAAGCCCTCTTAACCCTCTTAATTTCATCCCTTCGATTCGAATCTGACTACTAGTTGAACTTGTATTGTATCGTTGCTCCGTTTTATGAAGTCAGCATCACTTTGATTACAAGATTTTATTATATATTTTATTTGTGTTTTTTCTTTGAGTAAATAATTAATAAAATCATAAATCGGTCTATTTTATAAAATAAATGAACAGTTCTACATATATTCGTCCTCAGTCTACGTTAACTGGAATGTACAGAAACCGTAAGAAATAATCCGAGTAATAATTAATAAGGCATTGCTAGACCCAATTAGGTTTTATAATTAAAATTTCTTTAAAATTGAATAAAATAATTATTCATAGGAATCATTACTAAATTAAGAAAAGAGTTCAGTAAAGCTGAACTGAATTAATTATTATGCTAAAAATGTTGGTCACTACTTCCTACAATGTATGTATATTATAAACTTTTGATGTAAACGATGTCATATTAATAATAATATATATAAGTTTGATATTATTTGATTATTAAGTGAACAGTTTCATTATGATGGACTATAAGCTTGTAATTGTGAGCAAACAATATAATATTTGGATAATTAGATATCATGTATTTGTTTAAGTAACACAGGCAACGACCTGCTTCTTGTACACGTTGACAAATAAAGAAGATACTTTTTGAACCGCGATGAATTATGTCCAGTAATGTGTGATCTTCAAACAATGCTATTTTTATTTTATCGAAGGGAAACAATTGTCTAAATTTTTTAAACCATTCTATTTTATTTCTGTTGTTTATAGGAGAATTGATAATTTCTTCTCCTAAATCAACGTTTGTCCAAACATGATTTTATTACTATCTGTTATTGGTTCTTATGTTACTATAGCTTTCTTTTAAATGTTCAATATAAGTTTCTTACACACCACCAGTCTCTCAGTATCCTCCGTGGCGTGTTATCGTCGTAGTCTTACAAACGGCCTTGTTATCTATTTGACGCACCCTTTTTCTCTCTCATTTACTTTATTTTATCATTAGAACAGACATGAAGAGTGCGCCGTTTACTCTTAATGGAACAATTATTCAGATTAAAGTGCACGCAGCCGTAAACAAAGCGTTAGGAAATTATATTTTCTAATCAGAATATAGTTGTAACGAGTGTTTTATTCTATTACACTATTATTCTTACTAATTTAAGATAATATTTCTATGGCCTGAACAATTTCACTTACTGAACTGCTTGTGAAGTCAAACTCTAACGCTACATATTTTAAACTCCTAAACTTCGGTACTTGTCCTAATGTCTCTCTGGGGTGCCACACGCCTGTAGGCGCCTAACACACTATCTGCTATTTGTGGCGAACGTATGTTTTAAATTATGAGTACGAGAGTGGACAGTGTGTAGTTGACCTGCGATGATACATTACAGAAATAATTTTATAGCACATTTTGGAAACCAGAATAATTTTCAAAGCATTTTTAAAGGTTTATTTAAGAAAAGTATAAGTAAGACTTTTCACAAGCTTCTGTTTATTACTTACGAGTATACAGAAGTTTGTGAAAAGTTTGTGTAGTTATTGATCAATTAGAGAACCAAAATATTATAAGCATAATATAGAACACATATTCCATTTATATCACATATAAATATGTCGTGTGTGTGTGTGTGTGTGCCTGTGCGCGTTTGTTTATTCATTATTGAATACCAAGTAATATATTTATATATTAATCTGATAAGCTGATGACATGACATTAATCTGCTACAATATAAACACGAACACATCTCACTCACACGCGTCTTTAAATACTTCATCTTTCTACAAACATTATTTTCAGATGCAACGCTCTTCCTTATTTGGTACGTTTCAATATTTATTTTATCAAAATGTTTTATCTGGACCGAAATAGATTTTGTTAATTATATTGTTTTAAACAAATACAATGTATAATGAAAACTGAGCCAAAAACTGATGAATTGATATTATTTAAAATATAAAAAGTCGGTCTGATGAAGAAATAAACAAAACACAACAGTACAACAATCATGTGATGCATTCGTGTTTCAATCAAATGTTTTCTTTCTGTGTCTCGATGTCATTATGCAATATAACACATGTCTATAGATTGTTATCTTCAGTAAAGTGTGTCATATAAGTAAAGTTTACCTTGAAAGTAAATTCTGTTATTTGCTTTCAAATATTTGTGAAACTCACGAGATTTACTAGTTTAACATTCGCTATAATACTCCAAACAGTTGACGGTATTGGTTCGTGTCATAAATTATTATTTTAATTGTATTTTAAATGTAATTATATGCTACTCTCCTCTGTTGAGCTTGTAGAAATATTTTTTTTAGTTTAGATCATTGTTTCTCAAACAGGTCAGTAGTCTTAACACAACTCTTCATCGTCCTACTACGAGTACCTACAGTGTGAGCGGTATCAGACTTTCATTCATAAACCTACGTTAATACTATTGTGTGAAAGAAATCGCTCCGTATTTAGCATGAAGTAACAACTTTGTTGTTACTACAAGCTTGTAACCCGACTCTGTCTGTCTTCTTCTCTTCTCTCTCATAGTGTCACTCTTCCTTTCTTCCTATATCTCGTGAGGTCATCGTATGAATCTTGCTGATATCTAATGTCATACAATTCAGATATTAATAACAAAATTACTAAATATCTTTTTATTTATATAATTTTGGGTGATATTACTTTTTAATTATACTTTGCTATAAACGGTCTTTTTATGTACCTGTATACAAAATATAAATACAGGTATCTTCTATATAACAATGCAAACGTTTGTATGAAGAATATTGTAGAAACAATAGGATTTCGGACAAAAAGTATTAATTAAAATGTGTGAATGCAATGTAAAAAATATATACATATTGGTTTTTGTTGTTACTATAATATGGGACATATGTTAAAGTTAATAAATATTAAAATAATAATGAATCTGTGATATTATTTCGCGTGTCTCTTAATATTTTCTTCACACGAACAAAAATGTTTTCATATAAAGACACGTCACAAGAAAACGAATTCACTTAATACGATGATAACATGACTGAACACAGTCACAGTGAAAGTCACCCGTTACTGTATCGACTGAGAGAAAGATACTCACGGAGAGATGAGTCTGAGATAGTAGTGTAGCTGTTATATGATGAGGATGAAAAACAATCATTACAGAGAAGGAAAACATTTAAACTGTGTATTGATATGTGTTGCCTGATAGTATTGTACAGGAACTAACAACAATGATCACGACTCCTGTCGCCTTTAAAGTTATGAACCGCTTCTTGCTATTTGTTACGTACATCAATAAATATTTAATATTAATCTGAAATTAACAATTGAATGAGTCGTATACGTCTAAATATTTAAGAGATTCATTTATATAAAGAACTAACGAAATGTAAAGAAATATACAGAAACGAATAACATTTTTCATAAATTATGCTTACATATTTCTTTAAGACGGCAAATTTAATTTGCTAAAAGTGATCTGTCGTGAACCGGGCGATATTAAGAAACCATTAGAGTAATGTGATGTTCTTAGTACTTACTGTGATCGTAAAAAGGTAACTTACTTTTTATAGACTAATATTTGAGAGAGTCCGGCGTATAACGTGACGTATTTCTTGTATTAAAGGAGGTAAGTCTCTAAGTAGTATGCCTTTAATTAAATCCTGTTAATATTTGGGGGTATGGATGTGTGTACGAGTATAGTCAAAGTCGGTTATGTAGCAGAGATCAGAGTTCTTTCAATACATTCTTTATGTATACCAATCACCTCACCTCGACTAGTCAACTGTTCTCTATTCTCTAAACTATTTGTTCTAAGAGGCGCGGGGCGCGGGGCGGTCGCTTGTGTAACGTTAACAGCACGTCTGCTCTTTAACCTTATTAGAGTATAAAGAGGTCGCGTAATATTAACGTTTCCTCTGTGTAGTCACTGGTCCGCTGCCAAACGACAGTATCAACTAGCACGTGCACTATCTGTCCTAATAAAACTTTATTCGACTAGCTCCCAACATTACCCGCTCTTATTGACCATCATGTCGAATACTGAACGACGGGACTTGAAACTTGAGGAAGTGGCCTCGCTTTGTAAAACATATAACTTATATTATATACTGTTCATAATCTAATATTTAATTCTATTGTTTAATGACATTTTTCAGGTGAAACAGACGAGTACAATTCACTCAATATCGTGGAGATGGTTTTAGAGGAGGCGAGTTCTGTGAGCCTGAACACTTTTAACAACCCGAGGTAGCTCTGTTGAGAGTGTTCGCGTCGCTCGATGTTTTCAAAGTATTTTATAAATGCACTCACTACTAATACGTCCCTCGCTTTGAAACACTCAAATGTTTTATTCGAGTTATATTACATCGTGATTTATTGTATGAAAATAAAAGTTGTATTTAAACATAGGAATAATAATTAAGAAGGTATCAATCGAGATATATGTTTTCTCTTATGTTATCGTCTGTTATTTTTGTTTTTCATAGAATATACGATATTTAGTTTTTAGTTTAATTTAGATAATGTTCCTCGGTTCAACGGAATTATCTAAATTTCTATATTGAGCGTTAGTCATTAAAACTAAATATTAAACGTTGGATAACGACACAGTTTTCTCTCATATATTGAACAAATAAAGCTGGAAGTTCTTCATCACACTGCAAATCCTCTGCTTTCCGATCAATCCTCATAACTGCAGTAAATCAATCACACCGTCCACATTGAAGGTATTCTCTCAAGTCCTGATCATGTGGTTTCTGTCTTCCTAAGGTTGCCATACATTCTTAATCGCTGTTTTCCATTTTAATGATCGCCATCAGTTCATTCCTGACACGTTGTTATCTATCTATATATTAATGACCCGTAGTTATATAAGTCTTGTAATGTTAGTATGACTAGAACAGAGTTAAATTTCATTAATACCATTTTATAACAGTTCTTTTCATGATCTGCAAAACTTTTCAACTGAAGTCAACTATGATTTCAACTGAACAATTGAAGTCAACTATGATTATTTTTAATTCATTACGGACAGATCCTGAAAGATTGACAAAAACTGATAAAAATCTTTTACCACATATGATTTAAGAATATATCCCTTTAATTAATTCTGTGCTTTCAAAGCTTCAGGTATTAATTGTATACAGACTGAATGTTGCGTGGTTTGTTAAGACTAAAGAAATATCTCCCATGTAAAGCTAACCTAACACTAACTTCTTCCTCACTTACTGTAGCTGATTAATCTCATGTTTTTCGAACGTAAGTGAAATTACTGTCATTAAACTTATTTCCTCTCTAGACATCTGTAATAAACTTATACCAGGGGTTCAAAATATTTTATTACATATTTGGTTACAGAAGCCAACTAAAATAGACACCTATATGGGTCGACAGAAATCTTAGAATACTTTATAAGCAACCTTCAATTTTATTTAACCCTTGTTTACCTGCATGTGTTCAGTGGTTGTGACAGATACCTTCGCCGCTTCACAATCCTCTCCATAGATTTCTGTTTATGCTTAATTCCTTTGAATTAACAGCTGCTCTACTTCGGAATGACTAACCAGAGTTAATTCAAAGTTTAACGTGTTTTTAAAAAATAACTGGAGCTTGTGACATTTTCATCGTTATTATTTTTAACTGGTACTTGTAGTTTAATACATCTTTCATGTCATTTTTCTGTTATACATTAATTTGTAAATCATAGTTTTGGGCATAATAATGAAGTTTTAATTTAAAGAAGAAACAAATAAATCAGTATGTATTTCAAAATATTAAATTTATTTAAAAAAATGTAATTTTGAACAGTGCTAGTATATTGATATCCCTCAAAAAAGAGAAACTTTCTGTCTGGTTAATTATTAAAACTGTAAAGAGCCGACTACACTCTCGACCTTAACCTTTGGAAATGTAATTCAAAGTCTATTAACGTCGTGTGTGTGACGTCATTCTATAATAACATATAGTTATTAAAAACACACAACGATTAAGAAACAAAAATGTCTTCAAAACATAAAAGTTATTTGATTGTTTACGGTCGTTCTGAGTGGTGACTCTTATTCTTTGGAACATGTTCCTTCCTTTCACCTTCCATATTATAAGAAGTAACGGTTTACATGTTGTGATCTTCATATACTTAAAGGATATTTATTAAATCCTTTATTAGTCCATTACCTTTTCTCTGTTAGTTGAGAAACTACTTTAGCTCTCACTACATACTTACCTTGCAATGTATGCTTCAACTATTAAATACTGGGATGTATGCTTTAATTTCAAAACGGTAATGTAGGGACTTAAATAAAGTAACGTGAAAGGGTTAACGCTATTTACAGTTAAGTACTCTTGTAAAATGAAATACAAAAAAAAAAACACATTTTACTAAAAACATGGGAGAAATATTTATATATAAAACAAATAATTAAGTGAGGCAGGTGTATTGTGTTTGTGTTTTTCTAAACAATGTTCTGTATGGACGATGCTTCATTAAAACTTGTCTTCATTCCTAGTTGTGGCTTCACTGACTGAAATATTTTAAATTACTTTGTTCTGTTTCAAATAAAACGGCACGTAACTATAAATGTGTTACTGGATACTCTAGTACTTTCACTATATACTATAGTTCTTTTGTTGTAACTTTATATAATTGTACATATATTTGTATATAGTAAATCTATAGTTTTAAGACACAAAATGTTTGGTTAAGTTTAAATGAGAATTTTTATCGTAACGAGAGAAACATATAATTGTATAGTATCATTTACTATCCGAAAGGACCTCAGTGAATACTGAATAGATTTTATTTTTAAACAAAAATAACTATTACAGCTCGTGTTGTTAAAAGTCGAAGTAAGTGTAATTGAAAATTCAAGGGAACATTCGAAGCTGTAAATAAATTTAAATCGTTTTGTTTCTACTTTTATTTTAAAACGGTTTCGTAGTTTTTAAAACTCTAATGCTCTCTCAGAAATGTTTTTCACTTTATAAGTATCTATTAATTCCTTCACATGAGCAGTTTATTTTTATTATGACGGTGATTGTGTCACTCCATTGACGGATTGATGACGCTGCTGATGACACGTTATTGACTACTGACATAAAGTTTACGAGTGACATGTCAACATGTTGACACAAACACACACTGTCAAATAAATGTAAGTTTTATATCAAGTAAGTAATAAAATTAGAAAAAATAGAACCAGTGAGCGAATATTAGTTTAACTTTGATAACAAAAATAATTAACTCTTAAAAGATTACGTGTAACCTTTATAATGTCTTATTATTTCTAAGTCTGAACTAAACAGGTGCCCTTATTTCCAAACCGCTCTCAGCTATTGTCGAATGAGGAAATCGTGAAACGATACAAAGGCTGGTTAACATAACTTACAAATACATTCATAGTACTCTTAGCAGATGTTTCAACACAGCGACGACTACGAAAAAAATTTTTCCCTGAGAACATATCAAGTGTTAAACTTGTAATTAATGATTATTATTTTTACTTTAATATATTAATTTTAAAATGACTCGTAGTACTAGCAATTTTTAATAATATAACAATTGGAATATTGACATATATTTGGACATATGTCTTTGAAGTTAGTAAACTAACCCAGTCTTAAATGTATAGTTATAATGAGAAGATTTAAAAACATTATTTTATTTGTCTGTCAGTTTAACCTTTGTTTGGGGATTTTAGTGGTGTGTATAAGAAGTTTTGGTTATGCAAAAGTATGTCTTATGTCTTTGTATGCCTTCTTACACATGTGTTTAATAATGAATTGTTACTTTGAAATAACAAACTGAAACTCTAATTTTATTTATTAGTGCAGATGTATAACTTTTTTTCGAATTATCTTTAAAACTGCTATCAAACCAAAAAAAAAATAGGATTTATGCATTTTGAATTATTTTCCAGTAACTGTGAGCACAGACAGACAGACAGTCATTAAGAAAATCGTTGTTATAGTTATATATGTATTCTTAATTCGTGAATGTTTTAAACGATAAAATTTCTACTATATATCGTGTATCATCAGCATGTGCTATTACTGTACCAAATAAATATTATTTCATTATTAATTAACATCATTAATTAATTAAGTTCCAAGCTTATGTTTAAAAAGCCGTTTTTGCTAATCATAAAATTTTAGTTCTCTACGAGAAGACATAGATTCAGCAGGAACAAAACTATCAGATTAGTTAATCAGGGAAAAAAGTTACAAACATAAAAAAATATATATTATTCGTTTAGTCTTTTCGGATATTAGTCCGCCTAAACAGATAGACAGACAGACTGACAAAATGAAGAAAAAAACTTAATTATATCAATTAACTATTAACATCGCCCTGACTCGCTTATTTTTATTTCTTTGTGACACCTACATCTTTATTATAAGTACCTATAAATATAGTATACACATAGTCGATTATTCTAAAGGTCAAAAATATTCCTTCAAAATTAATATGAAAATACAGTAATAATATGAAAATACAGTAGTGACCTATATCGTCCTTTGTTTAAAATTTTTTGTATTGGAAGGTTTAAGGAAAAAGTGAATATAATTTCCCCGTGTGTGTGTGTACTCTTATCAACTATGACTAGGTTTCGACTCACTATCAGATGCAAGATGATAGACAAGCACTGTCCGGATCTGAGAATTAAAAAAAAGATACATAATCATACTGTTATTTTATAATTGGTGTTAGTTTTATAAAATATTTAAATCATTGTTTGAACGACGTGTGTACCTATATTTTAGGCAACACGTCACGTGTTGTAGTCTCGGTAGTATCACAGAAGTCATGTACAACTTGTAGAGACTGACGGCTCGTGAATAAATAACATCTCGCTTGGAGACGTCTTGATGTTGAAGCTCCAACAACACGCAAAATATTATTATTGTATATACAGAAGCTGATATGTTCATAATTTATGATTTACAATCACATTAAAGAGTAGAAGCGTTTGAGTGTTTTATCTGTATTTGGATAAGCAGTATTCTCTGTCTGTACGTGTGGATAAAAATGTCTACATAAATATATAGTACACCTTATTGCTCACACATATTAAAATTAAGATAGAACGTTCAAAACCCTATTATTACCATCTACCGTCTACCAACAGGAGGAGAGTAAAGTCCTATCTAGTTGAAATAAAAGAAACGGTCGTTTTGAACCGTGATATTAGAAATGTTTGAGTAGCAGGACGTCACACTATAATCATTCCCTTTATACGGCCTTCCGAGTTGAAACATAAACTACGAGGAGCTCCACAGACGACCATTAGTGAGCAGGGTCGCTTGGAGGGAGGATCGCGTTTTATTGCCGCTATCTTTTTATTTATCTAATTCCTCATTTTCCGAGTCATTCAGAAATAATTTTACGACGAAATATTTTATGTTAAGTATATTTCGCTCTCATTCGACTTTATAATAAAAAAATATCTGGTCCGTGTAACTGTGAGGCCGGCATTTACAATGAATGATACAAAAAGTATAATAGTCGACGAGGAATGACTATCTGTTACAAAGATATTTATTAAAGAAACATGAGCCTAAGAAGGATCCTGTTATAGATGTAAGAACTGCTGTATGAGGACAGAAAAAAGACGCAATTATATTGTGTAATGAAGAAATGATCGACCCTCATCGGACAATAACGTCTCTTGTAAGATGAAAATTGTTATGATAATAATGAACTCTTTCATTTATTTCTATACTAGCTTTCCGCCCGCAGCTTCGCCGCGTGGAGTTCGGTTATATCGCGTTTCCAAGAGAACCTTTCAAAAGTCTGGGATAAAAACTATCCTATGTTCTTTCTCAAGGTCAACTCTATCTCTGTACCGAATTTCATTAAAATCAGTTCAGTGGTTTAGGCGTGAAAGCGTAGCAGACAGACAGACAGACAGACAGACAGAGTTACTTTCGCATTTATAATATTAGTAGGGATTAGTAGCAGATATATTTATTGTCGGTTAAATCTAATCGTTCAAAGTTGAAACCAATGAACCGTCATTATTGTATTGTAGTAACTGAGTTTCAGTCGCCACGTGATCGCCTCGAGACGACTCAAAGACGTAACATCTACAACTGAATTGTTTAAATGTTCCGAACTCAGAGTACAGACACACGTGTGAGAACAGACCCGAACAGTTTCATTGAAAAAGTTTGAGCTTGATTCTTTACGTACGAAAGAGATGTTTTAACGTTAGATAGTTATCGATTATGATGAAACAGAACGACATGATCCACTGGTTGTATATTTTTCGTCTCTTCATATTTACAAGTCTGTTTTGTTTTACATTAAAAATTAAGAGACTATATTTCTTAGAACGTTATAATATTAAAGTAGATCAAACAATGTCTCTGTGACACGAGAACGTTGTAATGATACATAATTGATCCTCGACTTCTTCGAACTGGCACCGCCGCGGCGTGACGCGGACGGCTCCAGGCGAGCTCGTATTCAAATATAAACTATTCGTCTTTGTAATAAGAATGATTTCTCTACGAATAATTATTTCTCGTCGCAATTATATCGAGATGGAATCGTGAAAGAATCCGAACATATTAAATATATTTGAGAGCGGTCTGACGTCAACTTTTATTGAACAATAACACTCAAATAAAATGCACGCGAAGCTTGGGACGCTTTCTGAGAGCCTTAAAGAGAGAATAGAAATATTATGTGTATTTTGTTTTTAATGGAGAATTTCAATATTTTTATCTTATTACGTAATTTAAAACAAATAATGAAGGTTCATTGATCATTGAACCTGTTGAAACTACATATTTAGTAACAAGTATTTCACAGCCGCTGAAGAGATGAAGATTTTTTTATAGTTTGACCGCGCGATCTGTTCGTATTAATTGCTTTCATTTATTTAATATCCGCTGGTCCCTCACTCGACACAGACACTCCTCACTCATGATATCCTGTTCTATACTGTGATAGTTTAAAAAAAGAGAACAATCATCATTATTTTGATATTTTTAATATAGTTTATTACTTTTATACAATAAGAAATAGTATAAAATGTTCAAAACGTAGACATTGACTTAACCAGTATAATAAATCTTATAACATTATTTTATTTCATCAAATTCTGTTTTATATTCAATTCTATTTTCTGTCCAAACATAGTATTGTGTTATTGCATTGTTAAATTTCTAAAACGAAATGAAAATCCACGAGGTTTGAAATGTCTGTGGTCGTATTGTACTGGTTGGTTTGTCAAGTGCTCGTTCAATAGCACTAGTGAAAGAATCAGCGCAAAATAGTACGACGAGAAAGAGGAAGGTCAGGAGGTCAGGAGGCCTGGAGGAAGGAGGAGGAGGAGGAGGAGGAAGGATAGAGGAGTAGGAGGGAGGAGGAAGCGGGAGGCAGGGGGGGCAGAACATGTCTCACATGAGATTAGCAAAGAATAGTTCAAGTGTCGCAAAGAAAAGACTTGCCGTGGCGTATGACTGGCGGCGATAAATACGTCCGAAAAAATATGATAATTATTAAGATAACTAACAAAATTAGAAGTCTTCTCACTAGATGGATGGAGGTTCTGATCAGAGATTTTCTTTAATAATATGTTATGATGAGTCTGTAACGTGTATGAAAATTTAAAATACGAGTACAAATTGTGAAAAACATATATTTGATTATAACTGTACTAGAAATATAAGTACGTAAAGATTTTTTTTATCATACTTTTTTGTTTTGATTATCAGAGGTTCCGTTTTTTATGGTAGCGAGGTGTGGACGGACGAACTTAGACATTAGAAGTGTTAATGTAGACGAGTGATGTAATGTACACAGAGGAGAGAAGAAAGACCCGACAGGCGACGCATTCACTGTACGAGGAAACTTGTCCAATTATAGTTTCATTACCAATGTTACCGACACCTTCTGTTAAAACATACATTCAGTATACATATGACTTATTATACCCCGTATGTGTACATAAACACATGATATATTGTGTCTATAAAAAAACATATTATAAATTATTAATAAAGCATATTAAAAAGATCTTGAAATAATTGAGTGTGTGATGCGTTACGCTCGAATAATTTTCACTGAGGAAGGTGAATATGAAGCGGATAGCAGGAGAATTGATTTCTTGGTAAATTTAGAACCTGGACAAGGCTCGGGGTGAAGTTCGGCCGTGTTCGTGTATCTGGGTGTATGTAAATGTGGCGGTTTGCAGCTAAGAGGAAGCGTTTACATCGACACAGGCGAGCGGAGAGATTATATTTATGAAAATAAACTCTTCAAATGAAGTTGTTACTTCTCTACGTCACGCTCCGAGTACTAAGCACTTATCAAATCTTTTACCTTTGCCGTCAGTGAGTCGGTCGTATATATTCTATACTATCATCCTAGTCCTCTAACATCCCCCGTCGTTGCTCGCGCCTCTCGTTGCCGGTTCCTCCTCTCTGCAGCTCCATATATTTTTCCCCCTAAGCCGCTGCAGTGCTCTCCACCGACACTCTACAGCGGTACATTATGACGCCGCCTGAACAGCTCTTAATGCCGCTACTCTCTTACACACCCATTATTTCCATCAACATGTTCGTGTATTGTGCCCGTAATAAATAGTTCGGATCGATGTCCCTAATGATCGGAGTGAGTTAATGTTGCCGGAGATTTTAAATAACTTTAATTTATTAAGGAATGCAAACACTACTCGACCCACTACCGACTACTGATATTGTTTCATCGTATGTTTGTTGAATGACTTCTATGTCAATCGGTTTCTAACACGAGGCTCATTAAAAGTGAACGTTACAATTAATGTATCACAAATAACAAAAATAGAACAACTTGTTTTAACAATTATAATATGCTGTTTCAATCATGATAATACGAACTTCTCGTAGCGATCGGTCTGAAAACAAAATATGTCAAAGAAACAGACCACGTTTTAGTGGCATTTAAATTTTATTTTTAGTGTTGTTACGTTAATTAAATGGGTTTTTATGGTTCTCAGATCAGTTGTGTTGAGACGCAATAATCATCTCAATTTAAATATATCAACGGCATAATACACGTGATCTTACTATTAAAATTTTGACAAAATAATGGACATACTCGTAAATGAATTTTACAAAATAAGATGAACATTGTTTTGTTATTTCCTAATATAGTATACAACATTGACTCTCAGTCACTGTCCACTGATTTCATAATATTTATTTTGATTTCTATCATCGTTGATATATTAAGGGTTCAATGACCCCTGTAATAACAGTATGTGTGTTTGTGTGTATGTATGTATGTGTGTAGGAGGCAGGTTGTATAAGTGAGATATAAAGCACTCGGTGTATCACGACAACCTGATGGTGGATCTGTTGAGTGAGTCAGTAGATACAGTGATGATGAGGTCGACGAAAACATATTCATTCACGATTTGGTACATAAATAAATATAATAACATTCCAATATTTATAGACACCGTATAGTTAATATTAAGGTATATATAATATAATGTACATATATACACGGTGAGCGTCATGTCCCACGCTAGTTGTCGGAGGATGTCAGTTACAATGATCAGCTTCCTCGACGAGCCGACGATACCTCTGAACACACGAGCAGCGAGACGAGTCTGTACAACCTGACGACTTGTATCATGAATCATATCATTATAATGATACATAATATATATCTTTAGAAATTAATGTTCATACGTTACATAATAAATTTTATTTTATTGTAACATCTGTATTTAAAGTTATAAAATATAAATCAAACGCCAACGATGCGGCGAAATGATGTAACATTAAAGAATGATCGTCCCTCTTTGATACTACAGTTTTTTAAGGCGAGTGGAGTCGAGTATTAACATGATATATGAAGGGAAGTTGTCGATAGATTTACGGTGAAAATGTCGCGAGCTGCTGCGTGAGGTTATACTGTACAGACACATGAAGTCATCACTCTAACTCTCACACCACACACGGTCTTAATAGAACGAGTGAAAGACTTTCTACCTGATAATCTTACCGACGTGTTTATGACGACGGCGATGAGATTGTTTATGAAAAAAACTCTATTTCTGTACAATAGATAAATTAAGATTGAACCGTTAAAAGTAATAGCAGCTTTCAACTAATACAGAGTTCTAAAATAATAATTTAATAAGATTTTTTTTAAACGTCTTTGATTTCCTTTATCGATATTGAAGAAGTTTGCAAATTTGTTTTGATACAATCATGAAACAATCAGTGGAGGATGAGATAATGATAAAATTTAATATTTTTCTTGGTTCATTAACTGTCAAAGCCAACAGTCGGTCAGGCAATAAATATTCATTCACACGTATAAAAAATCCACCCTTCTTTTAACAAAAAGAAAAGATAATCAACACATCTATTTAACTATTATATATTGTTTTGGAACTGAAATGTTATTTATAAAGCTATGGATGTCGTTTGATGGTAATGTTCATAGTAAACATCTGATTGACATATTGTTATTATAATTTGAAATTATAGCTCCAGCAGTAGGATCGAAATAAATATAAATTTATGACGTATTTGCCTTATTAGGAGAGTGTCTATTTAAAACAGGGGTTCCCAACCTTTTTTTAGTTCCGGACCACTTTTATATTATTCTTGTTAGCAGGGACCACTATGTATGTATAATAAAAATAAACTGTAATAATCAAACTGAAACTTTAATTAACAAATCAATAGGATATTACAAAACAAGAAATAATAATATATGTAGGATAAACTTCTGCCATTTTGTATTAATGTGATTTCTGAGCATGCATTTTCTTTACGAGTTCGGCTATCCTAGGACTAATATTGTTACTCAAAACTACACGCAAATCATCACTTACTTTCAAACGATTCCTCGCTTTGTTTTTAATTACCAATAAAGCAGAAAATCCTTGTTCACATAAATAACTTGTTGAAAAAATCATAAAATAGCGCAAGGCCATTTCTCGAAGTTTAACATAAGAAATTGCTTTTTAACACCAAAACGACTCAAGACTCACCGCCCGCTAAATTTAAAATCATTCGCGGACCATATTTTGGCTTCTGCGGACCATTGGTGGTCCACGGACCACTGGTTGGGAACCATTGATTTAAAACAATCACATATAAGTAAAGGGTCGCTGTGAGAAGAATATGTCATCGATCCCTGACATAAGAAGTACTTCTGTTAGTTTTAAAATTAAAATATCTGTATTCTCGTAACGGTAAAGTGTTGTTTGTGTACAACGAGCTCCGTAACTTTGTCAGTGCACTGTTCATTCATCGCACTAACAAAATATCGATTGTGAGTGTGTGTGAGTGTGTGTGGTTGTTGGTGTGACGTCATCACGACGCGGCCCACAGCCTACACCTACTACCGAGAAACATAAAAACGTTCTTTGTGAAGAGACAATAACACTATCCTGGCCTTTTATGGGTCTTTTATGAAAGTATTACAGCAGGGAATTAAGAGAAAATACGATATTATAAGAAATCCATCGGAAATGTATTGTTTATTGTATTCATAATGTTATTTGTTCACTAGTTCTATCTCCTGACTCTTACCAGTTGTCTCAATTGTCAACTATGTCCAAATAATCGATTGAATGACAAAAACGAACACGTTCAAGTTAATTTATATGTTAAAGGTCGTCTTGTAAACAACGAATCAAAATCTGTTTGATGTTTGTAATTTATATTTAACAACAACATGTTTTAATGTGATTCTACAATTAATGGAAACCCATATTGTATGTAATTGTTCTGTAATTATTTGTATTGTCATCGTTATTTAATTCATTATAAATAAAATATCATATTGAAAGTTACTAAAAGTATGTTTCGTGTGTTTATAATTTAAATTTGAACAAATTAACATTTTAATAATGGAGTTATAACTAATTAGTATGAATACTGATTTAAAAGTTACTAAAGTAATATTACATATATGTTATATTCAATGTACATATAAGACACATGTATATTACGTGTCAGAGGAGCGAGGCGGGTCCTGTGGCCGGCGGATCACAAATATTATGCGGACCGTCCTCGAGCTCATGAAAATAGTGAAAACATCTCCCTTTAAATTAAATAACATATAGTGATGTTATGTTGAGCGAACGAAACGGAATTTAATATATGAATACTCTTTAATGTTATGTTCTCAACGAAATTGTAATTTGGTTTTAATTCTTTATTTCTTTCTGAAAATATATTTCTTTATATTAAGCGATATTTATTTTTGATTTTATAGAAGTATATTGTTAGCTTCTACTTAGAAATGAAACAGTAGCTATACCTAACGTTACTGTAACTCACAATTTAAATAAAAAATCGAAAGGATATTTACTTACGAGTGTATGGTCTGTAGACATTTTAAATCGTTTGTAAGGATTTTTTTAAGCAAAAGACACAATTTTTTTATGTTGTTTATTTTATCTAATAAAATGTTCATATAGTGTGATATGTTCAGTTAAGGAAGGTATGTCTCGAGGGAGCAGGCCTGTGTTTGAGTAATAAACTGTTGTCAGTCCTTTAGTTAATGGAAATAGTTGAAAAACAACGAGACTTAATTAAATGTGTCACTGTACCTAAGACTCGGTATAAACATTTCATCCGCAAAAATTACAAGGGTCAGGATATTAACTTGGTAAGACCTGAAAAACTTGTGAGCAAACAATAAGAGAGGACATACTCATATATTTTATAAGACAATTTTCGCAATCGTTTGTTGGTCAATAAGATTCTTGAAAATATCAAAGAATGGAGCAGAAGGAATAAAGACATTGAAATAAATATAAACGAGACCATAAATAAAAAAATTAAAAAGGTTTATCTAGTAAATGAGTATTTTAAGGTGACATCATCCGAATATGACAGTCACGTAGCTTGCTCTTTAACTTAAATGATATACTTAATAGTATTTTGCAGTTCGCGCTTGCAGTAAACGCCGATAATGTTGTTTAAGATATGTTTATTGTAATGAAAAGGACAAGTTCACCTCGCGTACTCACCTTACCATAGCAACCTTATCCTTATAATACCCTTATAGATATAAAATTATTTCTTGGACAGAAATGAAATAACAATCCTTTGACAACGGGAATGTTAGGAAATACTTTTGTGAACAATATTTATATTTTTGTGTTAATTACAAATATATAAATATCTAAATTAAATAGTCGTTTTACAACTTCATATCTTTAAATTAGATGATTGTCTGAGTCTTATAAAGAATTATACCAAGTAATAAATTCTGTTTAATATGTTTAGCTCTTGAGTTTTGGCTTGTAAATGTGTCTTTTTTACTTTTGGACGAAGCCCAAAGCATAAAAGTTTCGAAGACTCTGGCTGGTTCTATTCAAAGTTTTCGCAATGCTGTATTTATTGGGGTCGGTGCAGGGTTTGTTTCGCGTGAAGTATCAATCTTAGGCTGGCTTGAAACACACAGGTCCGTGTTGCAGTACCTTAACTAATAAAGTATTTTTAATTTCGACGCAGTGGAGACAAGACACGAATATAACTCTTTTATTCTGTGATGCTAAATACAAGATATTCATTGCTACCGAAAGTAACCAAAAAATATAAGGATCTTTTATTAAAATAGCATAGCTCATGGACCTGTGCTTACCTACGAAAATCAAAGGAATTGATTGAAATGGAAAATATTCAAATTACTAAAATGCATACGATTCAGTCTTTTTAATAAGCATCCAGCAAATAAAAAAAATATGGTATACAAGATATACTTCGAAGTAACAAAGATTTGTAAAAAGAGACATCGACTATAATAAAAGGAGACTTGATATAACTAAATACTTAAGAGAAACTTTAGACGGCCGCGGCCGTTCAAACGAGAACTTTGAACTATAAGAGTGCAACAAAGTAAAGGCACAACAACTCAAAGCATCTATTAATATTATTTTGTTAAAGGACTTCTGTGAGGCTTCACGCCGGTCACACTTCACCATGATTCAATTACCGCCGCTTCCGCTTTAGAAAGAAACACAAGATACTTATTATTGACATAAATAATTTAAGGATTCGTTTCAGTTTGGTTGCTTAAAAAGAAAATGTAATTCGATAGTACACTTTAAAATGAATTTACAGAGTGAAAAATATTTCCGAGTGAGTTTGTTGAGTTCACTCGACGCGAAAATTGAAAGCACTTTTTATAACGAGTTTAATTCCACAGTTCGCAGTACATCGGATGCGACCCACAACCTGGCTCGCCAATTTATTTCAGAGCACTCGCTCCTAGTACTTTGATTACCTATTCCAATAGGAATATTGCTATTGACATTTCATATTAGCCAATTGCAATCAACGAGCCTCTGTCGTCAATAAATAAATAGCTCGTACAGACTTCTTCAGTAACATGAGGACTTCGTCCTGGCTGTGCTCATACTTTTCTGGATATGAATCAAATAAAAAAGAATATGGATCAAATAACTATGGATGATTTTCTGAGAATAATTTAATAGTATTTAATTTTTTTTGAGATTTAAAGAAATTAATAATTACTTGAGAAAGTAAATTAAACGTAATAGTTATCGAATAAACATTAGTTAACAGTATAATTATTTTGTAGCAAATTTATTGTTTAATTTGATTTCTGTGTAGGACTTTTTATTGTATTGTCATTCCGGTTGGATAAATTGTACGGACTCATATAAAATTGCTTAATCAGTGAACGTTGTCTCGGTCCAATTGATAATATGAAGTCAATGGAAGAGAAAAAAAGGGTGCATCAGATGAATGGAATACTGTCAGCTCATGTTGACACAACTCTGTCAGGTCTTAATGTATTCAATGTTGGCAAAATGATATTATTAGGGCCGGTGAAAATGTTCAAGTAAAGAGAAATTTTTGCGATTGGCATTAGTTAGAGATATATTTTTTTTTCTGATATTTAAGTAACGGTAACAAACACATTTAATTCATTGAAAGTTATTTTTGCATACTTATTGAGTGATAACCTTCAATTCCACTCGGTGAGATGCTGGATATAGAAAATTCACAATTAAATTCAAACATGAGGACATTTTAAAACTAAGAGTCGAATGGCACATGTTCGATTACAACGAGTGTGTCAGATAATACTGAGAAATATTATTGAGGCTCTGTGGTTTATAACAAACTACTCCAGAATAATCATATGATCCAATATGGGTATCAGTAATGGACTATGATACATTAAAAGTCTCTCAACACCACAAACATTAAAAAACAACTAGTTCTCATGTATACAGCGGTCAATAACCAACTGCTACAGACAATATTATTATTTAAGGCGGAAAAAATATTATTCATCATCAGAATGGCAAACTCATGGCAGTTCATATTTTGAGTAGTTTAAAGACTAATGTTATTGTATTATTAGGTCTATGGGATACTCGTTGTCGTTATATAGATATTTTTTGAGTCATTATTTTTTTATGACAACTTGCTAACCTTTCGTTTATTAAACTATGTATGTGTTGTTAATGTCCTTAAGAGGCTTTAATCGAAGGCTATCTAGAAGAGCTAGTGGAGAAATATAAACATACACACATGTCCGGAAACAGACACGGAAAAGGAGTTCCCGTTACTTTGTGTTTTGTATATTTGATATGGTCTATTTATCTTATTCATTATTTTCTTGTATATCTGTTACTACGATTACCAAACGATAAATGTTCTCCGCAGTAAACATCACTTTATGTGATTAAGTTACTTCAAGTCCTCCTAATATTGAATGCAGTTCTCCAACCTCGTCACTGACCTACTTACTCGCTAACTGCCACCGCTCAATCCGTATTTCGGTTCAAATGACTCGCGTACTTTTAAGCGATGTGCATTTATATTGCAGGTATTTTTGCCTTGAAATTTTTTTCTTAAATCGTCGCCGGTTTGACTTCTTTCGCAATGTACTTGTATTATAAAACCTTAGTTTAAAAATTTATCCACGGTTACAATTTCTGTAGTAACGGATATTTTACGCATAAAAAGTATTTTAAATACTGTATACAGGGTGACTGGTGAATTACTATCAATATTTAAGGAGAATACTCGGTACATGATTCTCATTCGAATTATGTAAAAAATAGGCACTTAATTTTTGACAAAATTTCCATATAAATAAATAAAGTGTTGACACGTTCCAAGTGTTCCAAGTGTGGACGCATGCGGCGGCGTGCTGATACAACACCACGCCGCCGCACGCGTATTTGTGTGTGTGTGTGTGTATACCTAATCTGTAGGGTGTTCACACGATGCGTAATTAATTACATAACTTATGGTTAACTTTACTTAGAAGTTTATTAATATTTATGTTATATTAATTTTTATTTTGTCATATATGATCGTCAAATATCACGTCCTCAAGTATCGATAGTAATTCACCAGTCACCCTGTATATTAAATTATATATTTAAACATCTCCATGGGAGTTTGTGTGGGAAATATCACGTTCATGAGCAGCCACAAGCGGAGGATTTAAATTACAGCTGTGTTAATGTTTTAATTTTATAATAAACGAGTTAACAGAAACACAAAGGAACAATAGTTAATAAAATATTAATTATTACAAACAAGAAATTATAAATAAAATCTGATCAGGATTATTAATATAAACCTTGTTACCAAAGATGAACATAAATAATGTTGTGATGTAACTGTGACTGCTCTGAACGTTAAATTACTTCGAACAATATTTGCTACTGTATAAAATAAAAGGTCTTGCTAGTTTAAGGAAGTTGAAGCTGGCTCACAATATTACATCTATTATTATTACTTTTTTGTTTTATCATTAACCAATTGAATATATTAATAATTGTGTTCTCAGTGTATGAAATGTATGAGATTTAATATTTAAATTTTAAACTATAGAAAAACTACCAGTCTCATTCTGTACTATCAAGAAATATATGTACACAACAGTTCAATAAAAGAACATATTGAGTGTAGCAGCTATACGTATATGTGAAGCGGAATGTATTTCAAACTAGCTCCAGGTTGAGTCTCGTCGCGGAATATTCATTGTTTAGAGATATAGAGGAACAATAGTACAGACGGACGGACGGATATTACAAAAGTTGTGTGAGAACACACTCGGAGGCAAACATTCACGGGACAAGTTAACAGACCGACGGGAATTAACAACTTTTTTAATTTCCTTAAGTAAGGAGCTTTAAACGTTACGGAGACTAGGCTCTGGTGTTGGTAACTACTAGTGTGATGGCTTGATTGAAGTTTAGTAGCAAATTTGTCTTAGATACAGGCGTTAGAGTAATGTTATATTCAATAACTTTAGCTACATTTTTTATATTTTCAGGATTGTTCCTTCAACTAGAGTTTTTTTGATTACATCTGTCATTGAAAATATAAAGATTTGTTTATTTTATAGTAAATATTGCGTTCTATGTCTTAATTGGCTTTAACGTTAATTCGTAAGAGTATATTTTTCTAAAATTTCTCTAGTTTACTTGAGTATAGCTTAGGTTTTCTTTAATTTGGTTATGGTAAATTGTTCTTCATCATTTCCACTTTAGCTAAATTTAATCAATTTTACTTACATTTATTTATTTAGTTTGCAAAACTGTTCTGATGTGGAGATTGTTTAAAAAAGGAGTGATTTTGAATTAGTTCTTTGAACAACTTTAAATCAGTATTTTGTACAATTTTCAAGCCTATGTTTATGAAGAACATAGTTCTGAACATATTAATTACAATTTACAAGACCTTCACTAACTCATATGTTAGACTTACAACAGATGTGCCAGGCTGTTGTTGCAGGATAAGGTTTTTCGTGTGTCATCTTAACAACAAAGCTATAGTGTGCTCTTATTTCTTAGATATAAATTTATATTATTAACGAATCATATCTTCAGGTATTCAAAGTTAATATAGGAGCTAAAATTAATTTGAGTACTGTTCGATTTTATGTTTGAACTCCAACAATTCATATGGAAATATATAAATTTCCCAATATGTTACAAAACCTGTTTCTATTAAAAGGAAACTTTCGAATTATATTCATTATGTAAAATAAGTAATTTATATATATTTTATACATACAGAATAGCCTCCTTTCCTATTTTTTTATTCATGGACTAACGATGTCAACAAATGTCAATTAATTATCGTGAGCTGTAACGAGGGTTTATAATGTACATTAGTGGCAGAAATTTATATAGCAATAATATAACATTAGGAATCAAACATCAACCAAATATAACAAACGTCGAGGATATAGAACAGTTGTGTAGCATGACTATCAACAGTTGATGTGTTCTTTTAGTAACAATCATTTTATTACCTCTTACTCGTGGTTTGTATAGATACTTTCCATATGTGAATAGACAGGTCATGCTTTTAAGTGGATTGAAAAATTAACTCCAAGCAGATTTACCAATTAAAATATAGTTTTTCTAAAAAATTGAAAATAATTTATAATTGCTTCTAAACGAACGACAAGTTGAGTCCCGGTCGAGACATAAATATATTCATATATATATATAGAATAATTTACATCAAGTTATTATTAAATAAAAGTCAAGATATGATTTTAATTCTGAACGCTATTAATATAGATTTATTACACATTCCTTGTTTTTAAAGAGAGGAGACCCCAGCCCCGCTGACGTCACTAATGTCACTTCTTCTAGACCGTTCCATGATATTTTAAAACGAAACTTCAATTGTTTTTAATTTTCCTGTATTTCTCGAAGGTTCTTCATAATTACATTATGGAATGGTCCGCACTCACTGTAGTCTCAACTGTGCCGTCGTTGGTCCAGACGACATATTTATACCAAGATTCAAACATAGTTCTATTCTCCTTTTAAACAAACTTTGATTTCGTTTTACTTTTAACAATAATTAATCATAAATACTAATGAGTTTTAATAATAATTAATTGAAGACAGGATCAAATTATTTTCATGTCGCATTCGTTATTAAAGCTGATAGCGCCGATATATATCTCATTTGAGTCTTTGGAATAAATGTTAGAGCGAAGAGTAAAATCAAAAGCACTAATAATTGTTTATGTTACCTTAAATACTTTCATGATAATGTAAACTTATGGTTCCCATAAAAAAATAAAATATGACATGAAAGATGGTGTGAAAGATTCGTGTTTCATTAGAAAATTGAGAAACATCTTTCAATTGTTTTTTATTTGTAAGAATAGTTCCGTCAGTACAACGGCTTCATTATATCTTCAGGAAGTATTTAGTGGATATTTGTTCAACTAGACATCTTAATAACTGTACCTTAATTAGTATAGACCGGGACCGTGACCTCAACGTCGACCTTGACCCCACAGTATATGATGTCATATAACGATCATTAATTTCGTGGCAGAACCTCTCATATTGTAGGTTAAGTATTTGATACGGAATATACTTAAATTTTTTATGCATTTCATAAAATCCGATCATTTAATACATAGTATAGAAAGTATTTGAATGTATTATTCTATCATCAACTTTAGTTTCAAGACATCAGTCTATATAAATCCGTCGTTAGGGTAATCTATAGTTATAGATATAGTTCGGTTCCATCTCGGTTCATATAATGGACGTGAATGTTCCTCGGTCCGTGTATCTCGGTTTCTGATAAAATGAAGTCAATGAAATAGAAAAAGGCTGCGTCGATGAGATCCCCAGATACAGTAACCCTTAGTTTTATATTTACTTACGGCTCTATCTGTCTGACACTTATATATATTTCTACAAATATATTATTAAGGTATAAAATAATAAATAGGATTTCTTTATGCAATATTACAATTAAATACATAAAAGATGTACAATATCTTTCATATTAATAGAAAATTTATTGAAATTCTTCCCTTAAATATTTCTTTAAGTCAAAGAGTTTTTCTTCGAGTTTAGAAGACGGTTCGTAGGAAATAATAAAAGTAATAATTTTAAAAATCTATCAAAGATATAAAAAATGCGTTTGAATTGATACCGAAGTAAATATTTTATTTTAATAGTCCTTTAATATTAGTTCTGTTTGTATATAACAAATGCAATGTAACAGAGATAATTTATTTTAGGTATATTAACTATTAATGATAGGAAAATAGATGAAGGTTTGAAGTGTTGTGTGATTCAACTCAATACTTCGATTTCGTAGGTCATTGAACCTTAAATTGAATCAGTATTGTGTACCTTTAGGAATGAGCCTTTACCTTTTTAAATTAGGCTGAGAAGAAGATTGATATACATATTTTTTGAGTGCGACGTGGCTTGAGATTTAGTAATAAACAGGTATAGATGCTCACAAACATACTCATTTATTATACATAGTAGGGTGGGAATGTTTTAATTCTCTTTGTTATCCTAAGGTAAGGATCCTCGAAAGTCTATTTTTGTTTTATTTAATATGTTGTTGTTTTGTATTCGTAATTTATGAACGTATTTATTTAAATAAAAAATGATTTTTTTATTGTTGTGTGGTATAAATAAGAATTAAAAATATATATCTTATAAAGAAATAAAATATTTGACTTTTAATTTTAGTCGACAAGGTTAACAAGCCCTTTATGGTTTGTATCGTGATAATTGTTTTGTAGAACTACGGAGATCTGTTAATTTTGAAGCAAATCTCGTGTTGAAACCTGTGTGTGTGTGTGTGTGTTTGTGTGTGTGTGTGAATATGTATTAAATCCATTCTTTGCATCTTTTCTAACATTAACTTTCTACATAACACACTAAGGTTGGAAAATTCACTTTTTAATAAAATAATGCAGCGTGTCATGTACAATATTTTTTCCATTAACTTTAAACTATGTTCATCATACAGTCATAAGAAAATATTTAAAAAAAAGAAAAACAATTTCTTATGTTGTGTTTAACTCCCGAGTAAAAATATATACTAGTTATTCATTCTCGCTTACATTATATTATTTATATTTTATACATCAAGTGTTGTACTTCTCACCTGTTCTTATCAACCTTTGTTAGAATCAACTCGGACTCATTACACACATGTTTATGTAACTAGATGAATCAAACGTATTACTTTTAATATGTTTATTATTAATATTGAATCATAATATTTAATTTATTTCCTTACTCCTGGAATAAATAGCTTCGTCATCGGCCTATCAGAGCCCACTGCTGAGCAAGGCCTCTTTCTCACATGGAGAAGGTTTGAGCATTAATCACCACGCTTGCTCAAGACGGGTTGGTGATATCAAACTTATAATTGTGAAACTATAAGTCCAGGTTTCCTCACGATGTTTTCCTTCACCGTAAGTCAGTGGTGTCTAAATAATCTCAGAAAGTACATATGACTCCGAAAAATTACATTGGTACTTGCCAGGTTTGAACCCGCGCCCTCGGCAACGAGAGGCGGACCCTTTAACCACTAGGCCACCACTTAGAGTCTTAAATATAATTGATCTCTACTGTATTAAACTTGATGTGATCACTTCACTGTTTGGATCAGATGTGTAAACGTTGTTTGACAGATACAATTATGTAATTAATATACTTAATGTAATGTAGATGAGATGAAATTTATTTTAATATAATTTTCGATTTTACTCATAAAACTTTTTTTGTATAATAACTTGTCAAGATTAAATTTATGTTTATTAATGAAATCAAATCTTCTCAATTTATAAATTAGAATAAAAAGTTCAAGATACATAAGATCAGCTACATAAAGGAAAAAAATATCCAATGTGTTTTAAAGTTGATTTAAAAGTTAAAATGAGCAAATTTCATTATTATATAGATTTCTTCGTTGAACGTATGATTATAGTTAATAAAATACCCGTTATTTTTTCATTTCTCTTTCAAACCTTAAATACAGGGTAAATGATACCAATTAGTACAAATTAGGAGCAACCGGTTTAACTTAACCGTAGAAATGAGGAACACAAACGAAAATGCGCTATTTTTGGGATCAAACGATTGTTAAATGTTAAACTCAGTAAAGATCCGGTCGTTACGTGAACTATTTCATTTTTTTTTGAGATAAAAACATAGTTATAAAGCGGTCTTAGTAATGTTGTCCTGTTTTCAGGAGGAATGTTTTCTATATGGCTGAATATTTCCATGTTGTTGTTGAACCGAGCTTGTATAAGCGAGGGAGGAGGAGGAGCTTCTGAATGGATGACATTAACTAAGAGCCAGCTCGTGGCATGTTGTCCGTTACATTATATTTAACGAGCCCTGAGCGACGCTCGAGTGTCGCCCTCGTCTACGAAATGTCTTATTAATTCTGATCTTTACTTACACCATACAAAGTAGATATCGCGGACGTGAGCTTAGCGTTTCATTTTTATTTCTTTATAACAACCATAATAAAATAATATTTAAAACATGTTTTTTATCCTATTTGTAAGTATTGTCAAGGCGAGGGAGTCTATGTCTAGTGCCTCATATTATTGCAGTTCTTTAGGACCGACACTCGCCGCCACTCGCCGCCACTCGCCGTCACTCGCCGTCACTCGCCGTCACTCGCCGTCACTCGCCGTCACTGGCAGACGAGCCAGTCGACCTACTTACTTGATACTGTTTAATCCATATTTCGGTTCAAATGACTCGCCAAAGTATAAGCGATGTGCTTTTATGTTGAAGCTACTGGTGGGCTAAAGTATACGTTTGAAGTCAGATTTTAATTTAATGTGTTTATTTGTATATCCAAGGAGATGGAAAGCAGACTTCCTCTATTTTTGTTTATATGATAGGTATTGGTTTTACCGAGTTCTTGTTTTGATGGACGAATAAAAAGGAATAACTATTTTAGGATTTAACTGTGGAAGTTTTAAATAACGAATAGTATTGTTTGGACTGTATAAGGATAATTTATATAAGAGGTAACAACAAATATGTCCTAACACATGGATCGAGTGTGATCGTCACGAGAGATTAGGGAATAAAAATAAATAGGTATAGATTTTACTTTTAAATTATGTAGACACTTTCGACTACTGTTATGTCCCAAACTCATATTTTACGTAAAACTTGGTTATTTTAAAATAAATGTCCATTTTGAACTTTAAGTTTAGAAGAAGATCACACTAGATTATAACAAAGCTTCTAATTTCTCACACAAGTGTCTCCAGCTCGTTATGATGAATATAGGACGTATTACTTTAAGTTTCTTTCATTCTGTTTTCGTAATATACATAAACATAAAACAAATATACAATATAGTAGGAGAATATTTATCTACTTTAATTAATTTATTGAGCAATATGAAAATAACATCCCTTGTTTCAGTCCCCTCCTATTATATTTTCTCTGTTATCCCCTCCGCAGGAGTAAATAAGTTAATAACGTTTGCTAAATTCTTCTCGTTTGACTTCTGTACATCAAAATAACATAATATTTTTTACTGAACCGTTATATAATAGTTAACATCTATTTCTTTTTCTTGATGACTCATGAAGTAATTTCTGAAGACGAAGACCTTGATAATAATTTCAGTAACATTAAGTTCTAGTGTTTTAAGGTTTATTCAATATTCACTCTTTTGTATAATATATAAGAGTGATTTTAGAACAAATCACGTCATCTATAGTACAGTTTCTATTTTAAATTGCTGAATAACAACAAATTGCTACAAATAATGTCATAATCAAAGATATTGTTAACATTTTAAACTCATGTTTTCTATGATATTACTTTTATTTTTCCTGTTTTTATGGATTCACCGTCAAGTCAGCAAATTATTTGAAGACGGAACAAGTTTGTTGGGAAGCGTGACATAAACGTTTTAGATATACGATTAGCTAAAGATCTAGATCATATTTTGCTGTAGACTATATGTATATGCATATGTATAAAAATAAGTTTCATTTTGTATCGATCACGATCCTAGAAGTTATTTCCTTCACTATAATAAAATTCCTAAAGTCTTTTAAAGTGCGGCGAAGTCGATTAAATACGCTTTTATATAAAAAAAAAAACTAATCGATGCTTCCATTATGGCTTCACGAAGCCACAAACCCACGCGACACGCTGCATATAATACAGGAGTCATATTATTAGACCTACATTTTTATTAGTAAAGATCAACCAAAGTGTATTAACTAATTAAAATTAATGGTATAATGTTCTTTACATATATGTTGGATTTAATAAATATATTATTTTTCGTTTCTCGTGAGCTAAGAGGAGAGCGGGTACGGTCAAGTAAAATTGGTTTTAAAATATGTCTTAAGGTTTCGTCGACCACTCCGAACAAAGGAAATGACACTCACATACACAAAAATAGTTTTAAAAGGAGCTAGTAACATTTTGTTATCATAAATATAAGGTCTTGAGACAAAATAAATATTTTAGAAGGATTAATACGACCACGTCAACTCTGTTTATATGATTACACTTGCCGATCGTTTTTATTTATATCAGAAAAAATGTATAACATTCATGAAAATTTAAGGATTAGACGACGATCTTGAAGCGCTAGGATATAGTAGAATGAAGATACTGCCTGTCGTTTTAAGTCATAGTGTGTGATATAATTGATTATTCAGTTTGGTTAGTTAGTGTATATATAGTGAGGAGAATTTTACATTACTTTTAAACAAGTCTTTACAAGTGGTTAACAAAAGCTTACATTCAATCAGTACACTATAACTACCTATTAATTATTTTCAAAACTAATTTCGTAGAGAGGATCAAAAAAAATTAAACAAAATAATTTAAAAACTGCACAATAGAGAACCGAAACTATAGAACATAAATGAAATACAGTTTTATTAAAAACACAAAGGAAACAAACAGAACATTGTGCGTTCAACTTATAATTCTATTTAACATTGTTTCACTGTTTTTAATTATCTTTTGTCCCTGGGACCGTTTTGATAATTAAATTTATTTATATTAACCTCCCGCTCACAAAACTTTCTCTCTCCTCTGAGTCAGTCTGTCAGTCTGTCTGTACGTTCCCTCTAATCAAAAAGTCTATTAAAGATAATATTTGATTCAATGGTAATGGCGAGTACATCTGTCGTTGTATTCAGCGCAGTAAGCTTTACGATCCCTCCCTACTGTAGGGTGAGGACGAACACACGATATGTAACGATCAGCAAGATTGTATCTAGGACAGTATATTATACAAAACTATATTGAGTAATAAATCATACAAGTAATCATCAGGCTGCTTACACTGAAATTTGAAGTACTCGCAATTCATTAAACTTTGGTTACCTCACTGTGAGTTATGTGTTAGTTATGATAACAAGTTTTAAACATAACCAATATGATTCCTTGTCGTAATTCTTCTTTTATCTACGAATACGTTTGTTAATATGTAAGTGTCTTTTAACTATTAATCATTCCTTGTAGGTGTCCAACAGTTGTTTTCAGTTGTTGTTTCAGCTTATAATCAGGTGCGGTCACTTTAATGTCACGTCGGGTTGCGGCGTGTCTTCCGTTCGTCAGAATCCCTCCAATTTGGTCGAATCAAGCGACAGCTGACACCGACTTCATACTTCCGAACATATGCTACCCGTACCTTCATTATATTTGACTACAATGAACATTTCACTAAAATAGTTGTCTCTGTCATATAACAAGTATAAGGCGGTTTATTTTACTTCTGTTATTTAAAACTGTATATTTCTGGTTAAAAATGTTAAAGTTTATGAAAGTTGGTAGTGTGGTTATATCGCATATCAGTTCTAAACGAGATAACAAGGTTAAAGTGAAAACTATTATCGAGCATTATTAGAGGCTCGGCTGCCAACGCTGGCTCGTGCCAAAACCAAGTCAGCGACTGCCAAGCCGACTATGTAACTAAATACTGTATCAATGGTGGAATTTTAGCTTAAATATTGGTTTAAAGTTTTGGCTATTTACATTGTTGTACAAAAAAAAAGAAGTGAGACTTTCTAACATTTTAAATATTTCTTACATGTAAAACAGCACTCTGAGGCAACGCCTTTGTTCACAACAGGAATGTTATCTTGCCGATATATATTATATATTCTGCTACTATGAAAGGGGCTTTTTTATTTTTGGAGATAAAATATTAAAGGTCATATTTGCCCACAAATTGGAATCGGAATACGAGATGCGAGACCACTTGGTGTGATTCGTTATAATAAGTATTGAATATAAAAATATCCAATATTATTTGTTTATAATAACTTTCGAGAAACATCTCTTCCACAATAATAACGAAAGATAAGTTGATAGTAATGTAGTGGCACCTTCACTAAATATTATTTGATTAAATAATTAAAGTTTATATATCAAAAATAATATATTTTTTAATTTTTTATATATGTAAATATACACATTTAAATGTTAAACACAGTAATTAAACTACAAGGAGCCATGTTTATGAATCGGCTCACGTCAATGAATCATCTATCAAACAATTTGTCTCATATAACATTACAATTGCCGGGATCCTTGTACATCCATTAAGATATTAGTTGTTATAACATCACACGTCTCAAGATCTTCACTGTCTTATGTAATTTTATTTATTTGTTACGACGGTAAAGTTCTTGATCTTTTCTATGTATTTTATTATTTATAATGTGAAGGAATAAAATTTATAATTTAAACTAAACAATCAATAGTTGTAATTATTAATAAATGAGTGATAGCTTCATGAAGCGGTCATAAGAAATCTTCAGTCCTAATTCCTAACAAAACGGCCTCTGTGACACTCCACACAGCTCCCAGAGACTACTAAAAATGTTATGAATATCGTTCAGGACAGCTTCCAATTCATAATATTGAGCCGTTGATAACGTATGAGTCATACACACGCCACATCTTAGTTGAATATATTAATTCCATGAATAGTTCTGTTTATGTCGACACTATTATTCGTTCAATTATATTTTTACGTCCCGTTCCAATGTGATCCGAAGCTTCTCGATACAAGGTTATTGCTTAGTTAAAAGGTTATAAAAGTAGATATTTGTATTGGGAGATAACAAAATCCTACTTTTACGATGAATCTCATTCAGAGCTTTATTCGTATTTATAGTTGAATAGGTCTCGTAAACATTTATATTTTCAGAGGTATCGTCACTTCTTCCGAGGGAGGTTGAGTGCCTTTAAATTGGCAGCGTCTTCTCTTTGAAGAAATATAACTTTCAAATTACGAATTAAATTGTTGCTTGAGCAATGAGGAGTTCGTAAAATTGAACGTTTTAAAATCACAAGAATATAATATTATATCTGCATTTATCTATTAAAAATTATTTTCGTCCAAGTGAAATTATATTACTCCCTCGCATTATTTGGTATTTTATTGTTTATTAATGGGAACGGAATGTGTGTTGAATTCGTAATATTGGAATGCTCAGATAAATCGAACCTTAATCAAGAGTTACCTTATAAGAAGAATCAGTGTTTTATATAATATACAATTTTGAATTTATACCTCTTAGGAATATATAATATTGCACTTTTGAATTCATATTTAAATGACCATTCTAGCATCGCACCACTCGCCGTAGGGTTGGATTTCATACACATCTCCTGCGAGTAGATGCATTTAGTTGCAAGACTGTGCGTCGTGGGCATTTTTTCTACGCACATGCAGATCTGTTATAGGCCGTGTGCAGACCTGTTATAGTCACGTGATAGGCCGTCTGTTGGCTTGTTTCTTTGGGAAATAAATAAAAATCCGTATTTACAGTATATTGTAATATTTATTATTTACACTTTGATATTTTTACTACATTTTTTATTATTATGATGTAAAAGATTATTAAAGTAATTAAAAAAAATCGGAATTTCTTTTGAACATTATGAATTAACAAGTATTATTATTCATGTTGGAAATGAGATATTAGGATTTATAATATTACTAGCTTTCCGCCCGCAGCTTTGCCCGCGTGGAGTTCGGTTATATCGCGTTTCTAAGAGAACTTTTCAAAAGTCTGGGGTAAAAACTATTCTATGTTCTTTCTCGAGGCCAACTCTATTTTGTACCAAATTTCATTCAAATCATTTCAGTGGTTTAGGCGTGAAAGCTTAACAGACAGACAGACAGACAAACAAACAGAGTTACTTTCGCAGTTATAATATAAGTAGGGATTTACAACACATCACGATCAGAAGATTACTTGTTCTTATTGCCTAAAATGTAACTGTATAATAAATTATTATCTTAGAGGATATGTTGTAATCAATATATTTGTATATTTTACAAAAAGACGAAATAAATATTAGGCTTTTCAGAGCGATGAAAGAAAAGAGGAACATTTCAAATAAAAAAACACGAAGTGATTATTTAATTCTGTATTTTGGTTATAAAACCAAGGGTTTTTGAGAAAAAAATATCATTATTGTTAATTCTTAAAAAAAACAAGTACAATTAAATATGTAGTAAAAACAAAATAGCTTGTAACATAATATATGTAGTACAGTATGTTATGGAGACTGACACAAAATACATAAGTGTCGATATTAAACTTGTTTTACATGTTTTATGAACGGGATCTCAAAGGTCACTACGAAATAAAGCGATACCTCGGGCTGTCTGAATATAAAAAAGGAGCAAAAAATATGATTCTGGGACAAGTAAAAATTGTAATTGATCTATATTACATTAGGTAAAACATTTAGTTTATTTTTTAAAGTAGATATAGGTAGATCTCCGTAAGATACCGATAGCCTTAAAAGAACGAGTATAAGTCCAATCTTTTTTATTACAAACATTATGTCATGTTATTGCCAGACAGTGGAAGGTCATGAAATATGTTCGTTAACTATGAAAAATTACATACAATTACGGTCACGCCAAGGAACACATGCAGATCATGAACTCACGAGTCAACGAGGTTCATGAACAAAATCATCATCATATGAAAACTACTGACACAAACTATATTAGACTTTTATGTTTCCAAATGGCAACTATTACATATTAAACAAAGAAAGAATCATTTAAATTACGTCATAAGTTTCATAGTGATCGTTGTACATACATATAAAAGTAACAATAATTTCGAGAACCTCCTCCATTTTAATGTTGGTTAGATGGTTGACCAAAAAAATTCATTTAGGTATATCTATTTAGATTTTTTCCTCTTATAATACGGTTTATGATGTATATATATACATGATGTATTAAACTGGTATATTAATGTATTATAACTAATACAAATTCCACAATTTAATATTAAACATACAAGATTTTGTATGACTTTTTATTATTTGTTTGACGTGTACATGAGTGTGGTGATGTTGTACTCGTATTGTCACCATATAATTATTACATAAAAGTTATCGCTTCTGAGACAGTTGACATACAAATAATTCAGGGTATGAAAAATAAATTCCTTTTCTTATTTTACGATCTCTGGGAATATTCCGTAATATATGTTAAAGGACACGAACATCTCGTAAAGTTTGCAATTTTGGAAGATATTTATATCTGTCCTTTATCTCGAAATAATGTCATCGGGCGTTATGTACATCTTCAGTTTGGAAAATATTATTGACTGCATTATGAATATCATTATTTGTGAAGCGTATTTTGTAATATTTTAAACTACAATAAGTTTCAGGTGAACGTGATACGTTCATTTTATTGATATAATTTGTTTCAGAGTCATTGAATTTATGCTAAATGTAATTTATTCATACTATTGGAAAAATTTTCTTAAACTATAAAATGCTTCTATAAAAATTTCGGTCATCGTGTCACTGTGATAGTGCAGTGCCAGTGCGGAATTAAGCTCACTCCCGGCCTGTAGCATATTCTATCGACGAACTTTTGAAGGACTGAAGGTTTTTTTTGCAATATTTATTTAACTCTAATATATTAGTATAGTTTCACGTTTATGTGTCATCAAGTAAGTACCTTGAAAGAATATTGTTTTATAGTTTTTATGTTGTCAGCTGATCAATTACGTTCAATTCTTTGGTGTGCCAGAAACATGACGCAATAGATTGAATAATGTTCTGAATCATAAATCGTACAAGAAGTATTACAAAATTCTTTAAAAGCATTAAATAATTTTATCTTTATCAAGATCTGTAACTTAAGTGTAATATTTTTGTTGGCTTAGTTATTAATGTTTATTTATTGATTTGCTCGTATGTTACTTCTTTAATACCAAAAGATCGATGTCGGCTACTAACGTTGTGAATAAAGTGTAACTTATTGTTCACGTTTTCAAGTGCTGATCCTTATAAAGCAGATTTTGTATTAATAAAATTTATTTGAATGATAAGTGTATTAAGAAAAAATATCTAATTCTTCATTTGTCAAATTTATCGTTCTGAAAGTGTTTAACAATGATTGAAAAGAAACAGAACCGGGGAAAACACTTAGTACAAATATAAAACCGTAAATGGGCATTTCGCGTGAAGCAATTCAATTTGAGGAATAACCTTAACGCAATAAGGGATTGTAATAAAAATAAAACATTACAATGTGGCATCTCGTGCTCGATCAAGGACACGTTCTGATACTCTTTACTAAATAACATCTACATATATATATTTTAAAGATTCTGATTACCGTATTTTATGTCAAAGATATGATCAAATCCGTTTTAAAACTTATGGTGTATTAGTTTGTTGTTGGCTTTATGTCCTTTATTTATAAACTATTAGCTTTCCGCCCGCAGCTTCGCCCGCGTGGAGTTCGGTTACATCGCATTTCCAGGAGAACCTTTCAAAAGTCTAAGATAAAAATTATCCTATGTTCTTTCTCAAGGTCAACTCAATCTCTGTATAAAATTTGATTAAAAATTTGTTCAGTGGTTTTGGCGTGAAAGCGTAACAGACAAACAGACAGACAGAGTTACTTTCGCATTTATAATATTAGTAGAGATGGAACAAGTGCAGATATTGATCACGATGAGTTATAAATTATAATACATTTCTCTGTTTCAGTTTCATTTTATATCGAAGCTAATGTTTCTAGTTTGTCAATACTATTACTATTTTATGATCCATTTGTGTTTAACGTCTTAGTGACATAGAGCAACCGCTTTCAGGTATTTTTAAACGTGATAATTTTTGATATTTTTACAGTGATCGAGTGTTTATGGTTGAGGCTAGTAGAAAGATTGTTTATAAAATATATTTAACTTTATTGGTCTTATCATAAATAAAACATCGTGAAATATCAGTTGAACGCTGAGGTGTTCACCGACTATAGTTTATTCTCGCTGATATTACAAAAGTTTTATGAGTCACAGCAGCACTGGGCAGAACATTCGCTCGACAAGTTAGCAGCCTGACAAAAACTGAAAACTTTTTTCATTATTCTGAGTACGCAGTGTATGATAAGAAAGACATGTACATAGGAATTAAGAAAAAAAATAACCCGGGCTCTAATTAAAGTTTAGTCTTTCTATTGTTTAATAATGACATAAAAACTAAATCTGAATAAGTCTCATGTAGCGCACACGAGGAGAACAGACATCAAACGTAGAAAGAATGACTAAATTAACAAAAAAGTTCTCTTTACTTTAAACGTAGCGACGACTTTATTAAAATAACAAAGACAGGTTTTTGCAAAGTAAAAATCCTCATTCAAAGTATAAATAGTAAGTCACGGTATATATATTAAAGGAAGAAACCATTTATAATAAAATCATGGTACTTTAACGTTTTGACTTCTTATTATTTAAAAAAAATATCACATCAAATTTTTTTAGGACAGGAAAAAATAATTGTGTGTTTTGTTCCATTGCAAAATGGAATTAAAGATAAACTTCCATCAAACGAGTTTTTTGAGAGGAGATACCGAATATAATTCAGAAAGTTTCCTTATACATATCCTGAGAGTACATATAGATATCCAGATAGGACTGGATTTAGGTATTCCTAACAAAAAAATATTTCGATGTAGACCTTACATATTAAGGCTAAGCGCAGTTAAGCTACATTTTCGGTAACAGACATAAACCTTAACCCTCTTAACAGTATTGGATGACTTTGATCAGAAGAAACGAAAATTTAAGAAAAACATTTATATGAAATAGTAAAGAGAAACGGATCTCCTAACGAGAACATTCCTCTCGCTGAATCAGGTCTAACAATATTTAATTCGCTGGAGTGAATTGTTTTTTATTTCATGTAATTCGCCTTCGTTCGGTGAAATGAAACCAATGAGATTGCTCTAACTGGCGGTAAGTTATCGACTCGAGGGAGCGCTGTCTCCACAACCTCGCCCGCTACAGATGTCTTTTTAGATATATTTCTTTCCGAAGCCTGAAGTCCTAAACAACGTCTGCTACCGATGTTGGATATAAATGTACTCCAGTGTGACTGTGACTGGTTCAGAACAGTTTGATCGATGTCATTGGAAAAACTTTAAATACGATAATGTAAGAATAAACATTATAAATGAAGGTGTGTTTAATAAACATTTTTTTATAAAACCTTTAATACGCAGCATTTTTTTCTATTAACCTATTGATAAATCGTGATCTGTTTATCATTAGTTCACAGTTAAAAAGTCACAGATATAGAACACAAATAATATCTACCCAAAAGCTATTGACAAATCAAAGTTAGGGAACAATACTTAAGAAAACGTGAGAAGAAATTTTATGAATAAAAAGAGGTATCTATTAAGTGGGTTCCATCTAGGAATTACGTTTCTTGTACAACACTACAAACGTTTCTTGATCATTACTAAATATTTAATCGTTATATTAACTTGGACAAGTGAATCTTTGCTGTTGTCGAATTAAATATATGTATACTGTGACGTATTACGCTCAATCTACAATTCTTTATATTTAGTTATATATGTATAGACAAATAGAGATATTGTACTAAAAGAATGAAAATTTCTTGTTTATGTCTTTCGTTATTATCTTATAAATTATTTGATCTCCAGCTTTATTCAAATTCAGCCTGTAATATAAAGTTCCTACATTATTATTCATGTTCATATACAAATTTAATAGTAGAACGCTTCGTTTACCTCATACCCAACGTAAACTACTCAGATTAGCCAACACAACACTTCACTTCATAAAAGCAATTAAGTCTGTGTGAAACGCTTCAGGAATATCAAAGCTTTTCCATTTTAAGGAAGCCCATTAATTCTTTAAAAATACGCACAAACCAGAACGTGTGTTTAGAAAAAACTATGTTCCTGTTATAACGTAACTTATAAAATATCTTATTCGTATTTATGGTCGTTGCTATCTCGTAAAGATTTCTGTTTTGGAAAAATATTTACATTTTCCTTGAAGAAGGTCGAGCGTTCTTAAATTGCCCGCATCTTTCGACTTTGCCGACGTCTATTTTTGTGAAATGAGATTTTTATGTGAGGGATGAATCCTGCTCGTTCTATTGTAACTTACGATTCACAAAACTTAGGGTTAATATAGCAATCCATGTATTACAATCAGTAACAAGTTTCACTTAAAGATAGTTTTAGGTTCCTTACTTTTATTGGGGTATAAATTATTTGTTCAGATTAGATGTAGTGGACAGTGGAGCACTAGAGCCAGCGATCAGAGATAGTAAAGGTAAATCAAGGCTGCCGGCTGGCATTAACTGAACTCTGTTTTGTAATTGGACTAAGTAGAGTTATTGATGACTCACAATACTATTATATCTTATTAATTCGACCACAAACGGTGAAGCATATATTTTTATGTTCTCCGTATGTATGAAGCGCAGCAATAAAAGGTTTGTGTCATAAGCACGATCTGTATGTCAGTGTGTCTTCTGCTTCATGAAGTTGAACTGATAAGCAAATTCGACTCGGTTTTCTGTCTTTGCAAAAGTAATCCAATCGAGTCTCTTTCCATAAAACAAAGGCTATTTCAATATTTACTTTGTGTTTTTTTTTAATTCTACTGAAGATAAATCTAGGGTTCGTATCTATCTGGCGAGGGTCTACAAACAGTCGGTAGTGTCTCAATAGAAGACAAGTAGTAAGCTATTGTTACTCGAACCTCTTTAATCGTTACAGTAATATTATAATATTTAATGAACACATTATTCTTCTGTTCCATAAGTCGGATGTAATCTGTGTATAATTAAGAGTTATGAAACTCGACTACAACTCGCTCGGCCTCAAATGGATTAATTACAGTTTCGTAAAGTTACAGTAAGTTATTACGTTAATATCGCGGCCGCTTTGTATACATTATATTTATATGAAGGAATCAACTTATATATATCGTAATTAGTATTCGCTGACTTACAAAGATTATACAAGTAAGTATTTGTTTTAATAATAATATATTTTATTTCCATTGTATCAAAAATAGTAATATCTAGAAAAACTGTCGATATCTTTTAGGATTTTAATAAAAATATGTTACTTACTTCTAGTAAACTGAACGTCACCTGTACGTCTACTCGCAGTTCATTTGTCATGTCCTAATGTTTGTTGCTTTAAAACTTCTACGAAAAAGAAATCAATGTAAGTTAATAGATAGTCAACCCGAACCGAACATACAACAAACACAGACAAATGGAAAACTTTGTATTACTACGTACCAGATACGACTTCCGATTACGTCATTAAAACAAATAAAAATTTATTTCATAAATGTAACTTGTAATTTCAATTTCTTCAAATGTTATTTGGTATCGGTTCAAAATTGAAGATGTGAGTGACGTCATATGATGTGAGGTTGTAACAACTTCCAAATAGGATCATGAGAACAGTATCTTGGATGTAAAGAAATAAGAACGTTCCTGATACTAACACTTTGAATTCTATTTGATGTTTCTGTGCTTAGCAAGTCACTATACTTAGAAAACATGACGAATGAGAGATGGAATATAATGTTGACTGATAATTTAAAAAGCTACATGTAAAGCAATATTAAAAACCGAAATAATTTTCTGATATCATTTTGTTTTCAAGGACTAGCTAACAGAATTATACATTAAAGACAAAAAGATTGAATATAAACATAAAAAGACTTCATTTTATATAAGCAAGTTTTAAGAATATCTTTATATAAAATAAATATAGTCAACATGTTCGTAATAATAAAAGCGATGTCCTTTAATAATCTTGGATCTGTAATGATTGACATAAGAGCAGTTCTATTGTGTGGGGATAAATTCCATTTCATATTTTACGATCTTCAGAAGTATTTCGTCATATATATGGAGGGATACGACGATATCGTAATGTGTGGAATTTTGGAAGTTATTTACGTCAAAGAACTTAATATTGAATTATTTATATCTTTATTTTTATAAATTCATCGTGTTTTCATAAAATTCTTTATATTCATTATGTATTAACAAACATTACGAGAGATTTGAAATATTATCTTTTCTGATGCAAGTTAATTTTCGTTTGCTTATTTGTAAAGGAAATTTTTATTTAAATTCTGAAAAACAGAATTGTGTATTGAACTACAAGACACTAATTGGTTTTTAATTTTATTAAAGAAATATTTGTCTTAGCACTGAAACTTTTAGTATAGATTTCGTTTCAGACTGGATTATTGGAAATAATCTCCTTTTAATTAGTTTAGAATAACAATGGTGATATTACTTTTTTATTATGTAGTGTATTAATAAGAATTAAATACAATTCTTTTTAGTTTTTAGCATATTTCAGTTATGTTTCAGACGTGACCTACTTTAACTAAAGTGAAATAAGTAATTCAGTTAAAATACTTCCGCGCTAAGTATGCGTGTATATTGCGTGAGTTTTGGTCTCTGGCAAATTCCCACGAGTCATGGTTGAAGTTTTACAAATACGATATACCATTAATGACTGATATCTTTGTCAGTTACAAATGAAGTTATCGTTTGAATTGTTTATAACCATTTTAATTAATGTGTTTATTTTTTTCTTAAAATGTTCATGATCATTCGATTGTTTGAAAGAAATAATAACTGGGTACACTGAAGTTGCTACATATATGTAATTAGTGTAATTGGTTGTATTATGGTAACAGTGAGTCGTATAATCGATAATGTAAAGATTAATGAAGCAGAGGAACAACTGATATGTGAACAGATATTAAATGATCTGAATCAGAGATAAGTACAGAGATTTATTGAACCAATATGACAAAATGGTTTCTGAGAAAAGAAAATGAGATCAAAAAGTAATTTGAAATAAAATATATGACGTGTTAAAAATTTATTAATAAAATTGTTACTTTTAATATTTTTATTACATTTTTGGGAATTTCCAAGTGTACGATTAGCTATATTAAAAATATTAAAAGACATGGATATGAAAATCTGATTACGATGAAGGGTGTATAATATCAACTACTACTACTCTTTTTCTACCTGGCAATTTCCCAGCTATAGCCAGGGTCTGCCTTACATGTTGTGTATAGTTTGGGCTATTTGTTTTTACGACCGGCCGCCTGCCTGACATCAGCCCTCTTTTGGGAATCAACATTAATCAGTGATGTCTAAATAGTCTTAGAAAGTACATATGACTCGGAAAAATCACATTGGTACTTGCCCGGGCCAGGCTCGAACCCGCGCCGTCGGTAACGAGAGGCGAGCCCTTTAACCACTAGGCCACCACTGACTTATCAACTACATACTACTACTGACATCAATTATTGTTGTTAATAAAAACATATATTTGAAATCCTTCTTACATCCCCAATAGTCTTTGAAGAGATGAAAACAGTGTAAAGTTCTTATTGAATTTATATCAATAGTATATTGTATTTTATCTGGACTGAATACTTATTGTTGAAATGAGAACAAATACATTAAGTGATTATAATTCGTTCATACTTTAGAAACTTCATTGTGTTTAAGTTTCTGAATCTAAATTGAGGTAGAAAAGTTTTATTTGATAATATCATTTATTTTCTAAGTCGAATATTTAATATCAAAGTATTTTAAACATGGTAATATTTAGTTTTGTTTCCTATATTATGCTTAAGGCGAGGAAGTGATTGAGTTCCTTGCAATTATATTTATTTTATACAAAAAAAAAATTCAGTAAATCCATGGTTAAATTCATAAATTATTACATTAAGAATTGTTTTTTAAGTTCTAGCTATCTGCAAGAATCTGAACAAATTAAGATATTTCATAGTAATCGTCTCAGTGAATATGAAAAATATAATTATTCTTTTTCATAGTCCTCCGCTACATTGACTTCTTATTGAAAACCTCTGTGGTAAATATGAAATTATCGTGGTTAAGTATTCACGATTGAAAGTTAATCGTTCCTTCATAACTTCAAATTGTTTTATCGTTATAAAATGTTCCAAAACTTTTACCAATTTTTGTTTTATTTTCATTTATTTATGTTACAGACTTCGAAGTAACGTCTAGATTAGGTAACCGGGGCTTGAAACAATAAATCATTCGAACAGCAACTGTGAAGGTAAACCAGGAGAGGGATTAAGTGACTTGGGTTTGATAAACACGAGTCGCGAGTCAAGTCTCTCTCTCAAGTATATAAAACATAAAGTACCGTTTTTAATATTTTCTCTCGGAATATAATCTCATTAATCATTAATTAATTTTAATGTCAACTGTAAGTAAATTATATTGCATGCTGTATAAACAGTAGTTTATGAACAAGAGTATTCAAAAGCGGTGATAAGTCATTTCATAATAATTTTCTATCGACTACCCGAGACAGGGAAACGGATATAAAACTGTTTCTATTTCCTGCAGTACTAGCTCTTGAACAGAGAACTAAGTATATATAGGCATCATACCTTCTAACAAAGCTTACATGAGAATTAAGATATTTCATGGATCCAAATATGAAAGTTATGAAGTCTCAAAATACTAACACACGTGTTCTTCGTTACATATTTCTATTGGGCCTAGCTCATAATCAGTTCATGGCTTTTCCTCAATACTTCGCGTTGTACTTGTATGTTAATTTAATTTAATAAATTTTTGTAGTTAATATTAATTCCTAAAGTTGTATTGAAATATATTCTAATATTAGCCACAGCACACGTAGTATGTTCACAGTAAAAACATAATCAGAGTTTTAAACTAGTTCACGGCCAGCATATGTATGTATGTATGTATATGGCCCGGGTCCGATTGTCGTTTCCCCCACCAGGGTAGAAAGCATTGATACTCTCGTACTCTTAATAATAAAAAGATTGTTATAACAGTTTCCAAACAACAAGAATAAACTGTCTTTATCTTAATACGTTATTAAAGTTACGTGACTGGTTTTAATTTAGCGTATTAGAATATAATAAGTGTTTTCTTTCATATACATAAGGTCGTATACTATTATTGTTAGAGTAGTCTTCAGACAGGTCGTGCCACAATTAATAACTTAATATTTGTAGTACTGAATGAAAGATACTCAAAGACGTTACAGTAGTAGTATTAAGACAATTTGATAAGTTTTGTATTAAAAATTTTAATAAATATTTAATTACTTATAAGATGCTTGCCTAAGATTTTCGAAGCTATATAAATAAAAATAAAAATTAATTATTGGTTTTAAGGTAAGCAAAATGTAAATCTTTAAATATCATATTTCTCGTAACAATGCCATGCGAATGAGCTATCCTCAGCTAGAATCTATATTCTGCGTCGTCATAAAGTACTATCAAGGATTAAAGATACTTATTACTTGCAATACACATGTTATACTTTAAAATTAAATATCCTTTTACAAAATTCTTCTATGTTTGATTCTTCGTCCGAGTCGTGTGACGCACGTCAAATATTAAATTAGATCTCATTATATGAACACTATCTACAAGCAGTCTGAAACTTAGTTTGTGTGATTCCCACACATTGAATGGTGGCGCGTGAAGTAGAGCGTAGTGCAAGCACTGCACAGTCAGTTCCTCTAAAACTTTGGAGGACGGGAATCAAGTAACGAGGTTTACTGAACTTTAAAATTTAAGCCTTGTAACACATCGTTTATTACCAGACTACTAGCGGTGTGATGTGATGTTGTGAGCCCGTCTAGATTATGTTATATTACAACTTGGCGTTTATAAACTCGTCATAAACTAAAAGTGTTTTATGTACTTTAATAACCATTTAACTTATGTATATCTTAGTTTTGTTTAGTTAAAATTAATATTTAGAATTATTATGTATAATAAACAAAGCCGACGTTGTTTAGAAGTAGGAATAAGTATAGCAAGTGACCTTAATAACTGAAACTCAAATTTGACGTCTTTGAAAGAGCTTAAATAGATCATTGAACTGCTTTTTCCCTCTTCTATTTGATGAGTTTGATACCGGAGTGGTTTTTCGTCAGATATTTGTTTAATGAGTTTAATTTTTTTTAATGTAAATATTTCAGTGTAAAAAAACATTAGTTACGATTATTATTTATCAATCAATGCGACACACGAATAAGACTCAAGAACAAGTGAATGTTAATAATACTTAACATACATCCATCTAACTTTTATACCCCGGGAGTGCGACACACGGGATCTTTTAACAACAATGAGTCTATGTTTGTTTCCAGGGATATTAAAAAAGTTCGTACAACGAGCACCAGTTCTGCTGTCATAAAGAAAAAGCATTTACTCAACTTTGAAGACTGAACTTGTTTTGTATATTGAATTTTATAGCTCTCTGCTGAAGAACCGGCTTGCTGTTGAGGTTGTTTAAGGAGAAAAGTTATAAATTGTTTCTATAAATTATACAAATAACTTTAGAACTGAAACTGAGAGACATTATAGAGAGACTTGAAAGAAAAAATCTGTTTTATATTTTTGTTCAAGAATTAATAAATATGTATATAAAATAATGCTTTGTTATATTCAATATTTAATGGTCTCAAATCCCGTTTGTGTTCGGTCCGTGAGACTCTAAATTTAGTTAAGGTATCGTCGTATATTAAAGTTAGTATCGTCCTGAAAACAGGATTAACTGAGCTGTATCTACGTCATAATAAAATAACGAGCCTCCACTGAAGGCTACTATCGAGTCTAATTAAACGCTCCGACGAGCCGCTGGCCCCTGTTAGGATAGAGTTGAGGAGAAACAAATTTATAATACATGAAACATATTAATATTAATATTTAATATTCATTGTTGGAAACTAAACTTATAGGATGATTCTAAAAAGAGATGTATAATGTATAAAAGAGCTTATTAAATTAAAATATATGTATATATTTTCTAAAAGCAAATAATTACTTCTAGAAAATAATTTTAAGGTAACTTTACAATTATGACCATTTTGATATGTTTCAAATCCATGATTCTTTGTATATATTTCCGAAGTATTATAATGATATTTTCATTTAAAATCTATATGAGTTTTTTGTTAGTTTAAATATTATGTATATGTGTTGTATCTAGATAAATAAAAAGTATGAAGAATTGAGTCTTCATGGTATTATTAAATAAAACAAAACTATAAAGGGAAAAACTTAAAAAACCCAAAGGCGGTTCATTTTGTATCACAATAATATAAATATAAGTAAGTAAAATTTCATGGTTGTTAAACAGAAAACTACCGTATTGCGTGAAACGGCTCACTTCAGAACTGTTTTTATTGCTAATATTAAGTACAGGCGAGGCTTAGTGAAAAAATATGTATTATTAAAATAAGTATGTTGTAGGCATGTGGAAACACGTTGTATATAATTTTATTCAAAACTGCTAATCTTATTCACTATTAAAACCTTAGTTTGTAAGCTTTACTTAAAAAGTTAAAAATTTGCAGCCATGATAGGCAATTTCTTCTTCTTCTTCTACCTGGAAATTTCCCAGCATTAGCCAGGGTCTGCCTTACATATTGTGAATAGTTTTGATTAATTATTTTTCCGACCGGCCGCCTGCCTGACATCAACCCTCTTTGGGAATGCATTAATCAGTGATGTGTAAATACTCTTAGAAAGTAGATATGACTCGGAAAAATCACATTGGTACTTGCCAGGAACGAACCAGCGCCCTCATGCATGAGAGGCGGGCCTTTTAACCACTAGGCCACCAATGACTTAATGATAGGAAATTTCTAGTAGACAAAATATCAAATAAATTATTGTAGTAGTAGCTTGCATATCGGATCTGACACAGTAAGTAAAAAATATTTACAACAAAGCATACAAATACGGCTGAATATTCCCATGGAGAATGGTTAATATTAATATGGTTATTGGGGATTTTAGTATCATCATATTATCAGCACTCGCTTTACTCCTTCCTTTATATAACTTCACTTTCAAAATAAACTTTATAATCTACAATATGACACAAGCTCCGAAGTAATAATTACTTTTAAGAAATTAATAATTGTTTTTTAATAGTTTCATTTCTGTTTTCTGTATGGACAAGATTCTTTATATGTATCATTTAGAAATTCCTTTTCATCACAGAAGCAGTTGACTCTGATTGTTATCTAATGAAATAATTACAAAGATTGAATATTGACAACGCTTTGATTACTGATCTGTATTATGAAATTCATTAAGATAAGGTCAAGAATCGTAGCAATATTAGTTAATGTTTCGGTTAAATAATACTATAAATAAATAAGTCTAATATTTAATTACACAAACTTTACATTGTAAATATTAATGTATCATATGTATACATATGTCCGTTATAAGGAGTAATATATATTTAATACCTTTAAAGTCTATTCAGAGTTACGTCTCTCGTAAAATATCTTCAAAAGTTTTATGCAGTAGTCAAATTAATACATACCTGCAGCGTCCAGCGTCAGTGAGCGAGAGGAGCAGCCTGAGACTGAAGTCGTGTGTGAACGTGTTCCGCATAACTTGCTTTTGATCGAAGAATGTCCGAACCTTGAATAACGGAGCTCTTCAAAGCTTTATACGTAAGAGTAAGTTTCATGGAGCGAGTTCCAACACTTTTCTCTCATCTTTATGATCGGCTTTTGTATTTTTAACTGGAATATTTTTTGTGAATGTAATTTTAAATTTGTTTGCGAATTCTAATAAAAGCAAAACTTATTCAGCGTCAGTTTAAGGGTTCATGTGATGAATTATTCAAAATGAGCATAACAAGTGCGGCTGTAAGTACTCTTACAACCCCGGTGTCACGTCGCAAATTGAGTTGACGCGGATGAAGGGAGCGGCCGAAGGGACACTTGTTGAACACCGAGTGACGTCACTAAACTCGTACGACACCGACACGACACAACATTTGACAAGATAACTTTGATAGAAATTGTACGGTTCTATAATGAATATTATTTTTAAAAGTAAACCTATAATAGAAAACTACAGAAATATTGATGATGTGACTTAATGATAGTCTACTCTTTATTTGTTTCGTGCAAAGAATTTATTAAAATTAGAAAATATATTTTGTGTCATAAAAAAGTATCAAGCTTATTTCGTGTTAGCAAATCATTTTACTTTTGTGGATGGTATGACGTTCGGTAAACTAATGGAAAGGATTTTTTAAACATTCACAAACCATGCATAAAATATTATCTAACTACTTCTGTCTTTCTTTTGCGAATGTTTCAATACATTTCTTGTTTATCGTAACTTTTATATCTCTGTACACATGAATGTGACTGTATAAGTTCGTTCAGTCGGTTCGTACACGTGACGCGACACTTCAACTGCTTCGTTTCATTGACTTCAGAAAGTCCAGCGACTGGTGACTACACACTTCGAACTCCCCTCCTCGTTTATTCTCCTCGCTCCTTGCCCCACGTTCCTCGCTTCACGCTCCTCATTCCTCGTTCAATGCTCCAAACTGGCGGACTGCCAACAGAAGGCTTTATGTTGACGCTAAAAGGCTAATTCACTGCTCAAACTTATTTTACTACTGAAATTGCCTCTTTTATTTATTTAATATTCATAATTATAAATTATTACGTTATACGCACAAAATATTAAATTCTAAGTTATAAAAATATTGTTTTTGGCGAAGAGTCAAATGATTATAATGATCAAAATATATATTTTTGACTTTTTTAACAAACAATATTTAAGCTTATTTGTATACGAGACAGTCAATTATATTGGTTATATGAATGATCTTCATTCCATTTTTCTCTGAAACCTTCATCATGTAAGTTTCATACCGGGGGCGGGTGAGGAAGATCGTCTCATAATGTCATGAATCTGTCATCAGCTAACGGACGGCGTCCGGAATTTCATTTAGTATCCGTAACGCTGCAGTGCGGTCATTAGTTTAGATGAATTGCTATCGACCTCAGTCAATATTGAACCGCAGACTGATCGCTTCATGATTACTTTGTTAAATTCAGTCAGCTTGTTCAATATGAGACGACACTGTAACCACGCAGTGTTATGAGACGAGAAAAGGACGCTAGATGTACTGGACTATCATGTAAGTAAAAATATTTGTAAGCTGACAATTAATTGGAGCAGAATTAATTAAATCAAGATACAGTTACTCAGAACTTCATTATAGATTTGTCTGAGGGTTATAATGTGCTTATTATATATTTTGGAGCCCTAATGTAAATTATGTAACGAATAAGACATGTCGTAAATTTGAAATCCATTTTCCTTCAGATATTATAAGTATAAGAGCGAGCCATTTGCAGGTGAGCTGGCTGTTCCTCTACGTTTGTATGTAAATAGTACTTATCTTTTACAAGTAGTTCCAATCTCCGGCTGCACTTGAACTGATCTTGGCAATTTTCCATTCGGTTCTGTTATTACCATCCGACGATTTCTATTTTGCCAAAATAGATTTAAAATAAATTTTTATCACTACATACTTTGTATTGATTTTATTGAATACATTTGAAAGGTTCTTGAATCTGAATATCTTTTCAGAAAGTATATCATAGTGTATTAATATTCCATATATTCTTATTATAGATGTCGATTTATTACTAACGGATTATAATGAGCTATTTTTAAGTTAATATAAAGTACTTCCCATACAATATATTACATTAAGTTAATTTGCAAATTATTCAAAACAAACGAAAGCCAAACAATAAAATATGTTAAAATAGAACACGCAAAATGAAGTTATAAATATGTAGACGAAGAAGTTAGAGAGTAACTGAGTCAATCCAACTCCCCTCCCTGTTATATTATTTATGAGAATGCTTAAAACCACCAAACTTCAATATTGCATTCAGTCAAAGTCTCTGAAGAGCGTCACCGACAGAAGAGTAAATATCAATGAATACGTTCAAATACGTTCGAACGAATTTGAGAGCGGTTGAATCTATGACTCAACGAGAATGTTCCTGTTGAATGTTTGTATAAAGTTACACGTTTGACTAATTTTATAATCATATACTATTGTTAGGTGATTTGAAAACTTTCAACATAAACAGAATGAACGTGGAAACAGAAAATAATATTAAAATTCAATAAAACTCCGCACAGAAATGGAGTTCGTTTAAGTAAACTTGTAAAAAGAATGTTAGTTGCAGGTCCGACCTAATTTGTTTCTTGTTGACCCGCACCTCAAAGCAGGCGTTTAATAAATAAGCCACTGGCCCTGACCGGCTTCGGCTGACCTCTCGGAGTCTCCACACCCGCGAGCGTTGGCTCCGAGCCAGAGATTGCCTGATCTTCATTACCTCATCATGACTCGCCCAAAATGTTGTTATATTGATCCGTATTTGGGACATCCTTGAGGTAGGTCACAGGGAAATAGTTTCTGTTCAATCATCTCCGCAGGGAATCTGCTCATATGTAATAAAAACATATCTTCATGACCCCTGTATAACGTCTAAATCTGATAATTTAAACATTTGTAACAAAAAGTATAAGGAATAACCGGTAATGGTAAGCGTTCAACATAAAGACACTGGTTTTTATACCGATTTTTTACTTTGAGTATATCATTCAGTAAACATATATGTTATATTATGTACATATATAGTTAATGTGTGAAGAATTAGCTTTGACCCAATTCATTTTGTTTCGATAACAATCAAGCAAGCCGTAGCTCCAGCTGCCCGAGGCGTGATGAATATTTTAATATCGCGTAAAGTCACGATTCCGCCCCTAGCGGTATTTAATTTGGCCGCTTCAACCCTCATACAATTCAATAACTGCGGGGTGCGTATTATTTTACGAGTTTCAAACTATTGTACATCGGGATGCCATTAAACTATGCAAAACCTTGACATCGCGAGCACCTCAAAGGTACTGTTGTTCCATATCAAATTTTTTTTCCACCGTGTTCATACACTGTGTAAGTAATATACCTGAAATTTACAATTAAGTATTTTATGCAGTTGTCAACTTATACTTCATGTTGTATTCATAAAAAGTCATAGAAATGTTTCTTCAAAACTTCACATCTTCAAATCCGGTGAACTTAGAAGTTAATCTTAAACTATAACTTCATTTCAGGAATTTTTTAAACTTTAGTTATAATGGACTATTCTTATTACACTTTCATAAAATCTCGATGATTAAAGCCAAGAAAATAGCTTTCTGAAGTGAGGCGCCGCTTTTATGTAATTTAATTTCCTCGCCGAGGAGTTCGTGATTACACAATGTTTGATATTAAAACTTAACTCATACAATATAACATTTAGACATTACAATTATGACAACTAATAATTTGTCAAGATAATTCAAAATACTAATATGCGATGCTTGTTAGTAAATATTTATTTATTAAGCAGAAGTTTTACTTCGGTTTTGTGGTCAGAAACCCGCTCGATTTTTTATAATTGATATTTTAAAAAAATATTAAAGCAAAACCATGTCAATTTCTCCTCATATCAGTTATTGATCAGTTGAAGTCCCGTTAAAATAGGTCCAGTTGTTCAAATATGTTGCGGAACAGTCAGACAAAAATAGTTGAAAAAAGTATATATTTTACGCATATTTTATACTTATAACAGTTCCTTTAGTATTATAATTTATTAATTATATTAAATATTGGGAAATAACAGCAATTACTAAAAAATATAATTATAAAATCCTTGGCATTAAAAAATCAATAACATTGTTAGACTTCTAGCTACGAGCCGTTACTGCCCGTGAGCCTCTCCTCTTTAAGGATATAAGATTATTTTTACCTTAAGCATTCTATTTATATATTAAAATCAAATACAAACACATAAGCGAAGATGATTAATATAAAGAAAACAATTAGAAAATATAGAAATCTAAACATCTGTACATTTGTTGATAATTTTTTCTATTCTCACGTCTATAATACATCTGTTATCTAATCTTCATATAAATAACATGCTACATAAATTAAGAAAAAATCTATTAAATGTTAAAAAACAAATAAAAACATGGAAGTATGGAAGAACATGTTGAAAAGTATGTAGAGATACAAAGAAAGTAAAGTCTGTTATAAATACTTTACTGGTTAGACTTTTGATAGTTGTGGGGATATTTTGTTGTAGCCGGTCATGTAAAGCTAAAAACAAAACGTGAAAACCGATTGTCCGGTTAAATTAATATTTTATAAAGAGCAAAAACAGATCCCGTATTAAATCTTAGGTCGCGTCCGCCTCTCCGCGGTCTAGCGGACCTTAAAATACAGACGACCTCCGCAAAAACTCACAAACTCTGCTAGTTAGTGGAATTGAATTTTAAATCCGCTTCAGAAGTTTTGCACTTCACAAAAAATCTTGAGATATAATTGCGGCGACGCTAATTGAAATTATTTTTGTCGTTTACGAATAAATTATAATTTTTAAATATAACGTTTGTTGCAAGAAGTTAATGAGGCCGAGATAAACGCGGTCGGAAACTAATTTAAAGTTGGCAAACAAGATTTGTCGCGAGAGTGCAACTCACCGAAATGCAATTTTATCGCGCCATTCGCTTTCAACGGTCGGTCAGATTGACGTGCTGTTTTTATTTTATAACAAAGAAATGTTATATTCACTTCAAACAATTAATTTATTCAATGGTATGTTTGACAGTAATAATATCTTCTATTGTATTCATTGCTTCATAAATTACCATTAATTGCTCTGGGTCTGAGCGGCTTGAAATTAATTAAAAGTTTTAATAGAATTTCATGTCAAAATAAATAAAATGGCTATGGTATTAATGTGTAGGTGTTGTAATAAAAAAATCTGCCTTCTTATTCTATAAGTACTCAGATTCAATTCAATATACAATGAGAGGCAAATAAAGAATCTTTTTTGATATTCTTATCGTTATAAATCTTAATAATACTTTGTCACATACTGTTTTCATGAAACCCATACTGATAGGTACCTCAGTGGGGAACTAAAGTCTTAACCTAGCCAATTATCTACCATTAGTAAATCTTTATTTCAAAAGGCAATACACCTTCGCGATGCTGATCTAATTGCCGAAGACCTGCGTGTAAAGCATGCTCTTGTCATCAACAATTCGATTGTACGTGACCACACTACCGGACCCCAAGATATAGTTAGCATTTCAGTTCAATATAAAAATAGAATTAAAAAAAGACTGTAAATTTTTGTTTAATAACATATTGAAGATAAAATCAATAAAATAGTTTCAGTAAAATCTTTTTGTGTTCATCAGATCTTATAGAATAAAAATACTACTACGTTTTCAACAGAGAACCGAACAGAGAGAGAAATTTAATGGAACATTGTGCCGTCAGCAGATTCATGTAAATACTACTGCGGACACTACGGTTTTCAATGTTAAAACATATTTCTTCTATAAATAAACAAACTCACACACTTAGATATATGTACAAACATATAAAAACACATACAAACGACCACTGGCGTCTCCGTATGTACACAAATGTGTTTTAAAATATAAGATTGTTCTGAGTCATCCCTTAAAATAAAAGAATATATCATAATGTTTATATGAACTGACAGATTTTCTATTAAATGTAATAATTTTCAATTCCAATTTCGATGCAATAACGTCGAAGATAACGTGAAATTCTGATCACGATTTCATCCGGAAATGTATTTTCTCCATAATATTGATGCGATGCTATTGAATAACTGAATGTCTTCCCTCGACACCGCTCGCTGAACGACTATATGGACTGATCCATCACACTTATGCATCTGATTTCTTTCATTCCTCTTATTGTACTCTTCGCATTTGTTCCTCACAACAATATGCGTACCCATGCGAATAGTTTACGAATGAAGATTTTTTTATTTTGATCAATCAAATGTTTCTTATTTGTGCAATGTACAGGTTATTATTCTAAATAAAGTGACAATTGTATTGAAATGTATAATTCTCACGTAGCTTCAACCGAGTAATCCGGATAGCCAGAAACGAAAGTTACTGTCCTTTGAGACGGTGTGAGTTAGTTTCACAGAATCCTCACTAAAGTATGCAAAGTTCTGTTCCCAAGCTCGGAACATCCCGGTGGCCACATTACTCCGAACTGAAAAGAATAATGCATTCATTTATTATTTCTCCGACTAAAGTTTGAATAAGTTAAATTAATGCGATTGAAAATTTTGTTCTACTTTCGTGCGAATTCTGCAACTGAAAAATATTTTTCTTTCTAACTTCCACTTCAGCCTTTTGGTGAGTTTCGTATAAAAATAACCGGCTATGTACGGTTCCGTTTGTTATAAATTTATTATTATTGTATGTCAGTTCATCTGAGGGGTCTGTAGTAATGGTGTTCACGATAATATGATCAGTGAGTGTCGCCGACAGTATGTAAATCACCTCGCTCCGAACTGATTGGACGTGATTGCGGAACGGTGAATATGACGTCACTTATGAAACAATACACTATTAAACAGGAATCGTGTTTTGTATTCCTTTTTAATATAATGTTATTTAACTTGTTTAAACTGAAAATATATTTTGGGTAATAAGTCTAAGGTATACAACAAAATTATAGAATATTAAAAAAAATAGAATTAGAATAATGATATCAATAAAGATCCAATATCAAATACTATTAATGTACTGAATTCTGAGGTCAAGTTATAAATAATGTTTGGTATCCGTCAAAAACAAAATTTTATACCAAATCTTGTGACTAGTACAAAAAAATATAATTAATAGTTTGCATATTATAGTTGTTGAGAAAGGTCCAAACTGACGTTTTGTAGATAAAACGCAATTGTGTTTAGAGATCATTCATTCATTTACCATACATTCTCTTATCAATTAATATTATAAGTGATACAAAGAAATTATTAGTCATTCAACTAAGTATATTATTTATGGCTATTAAAAATCATTATTGAAAAGCTGTTTCTGAAAGTTATTTTGCCTGTAGAATTAATTTAATTCACAAATCCTAAAAGCATGAATATTTCGTTTCATTGAGCCACCCTCGATGATCTAGTATTCTTCGTCTCATTTGCAATGTTATTCCAAATCAGAATTATTAATGATCATGCTTTTTAATGAAGTTGAAACTTTACTTTTTCAAAAAGAAAATTATTTAAAGCATTTGTGGTACTTACGATCATCGCCTCATGAATTTCATATTGTAAATATTAAATATTTCAAATCGGTATAATGTTCAGTCTTCAATGTGAGCTGTATCGAGAGCATCATCTGTGTGATATGTTCGTGTTATAATAATTCCATATTAATAGTTATTACCTCATTCTGTATCAGCTCGCAGATCCTAGCCACTTGAAGGCGGCGACATTCCTCAGCGTGTTGAACATAAATAACTATCAAGCCACATCACACAACGTGTTGTATCAACACATTATATATTCTGTTGTTTATCTTAAGAGTCATTTAGAAATTAGTTTCAAGTCTCGTCTCTTCGCTTATGTTATATTTGAAGTGGCACATACTTTAGTTTGGAAGGAATATGGTTTTACTTTAAAATTTCAGCTGTAATAACGATTTAATTTTAAATAATTCTATAATAACCGCTAATTACTAAGAAAATGAAAACGTCTTTTTGGGATTTAAAATGAAATTCAACCGAAAGTTGCACTTGAGCTGATCTAGAATAATGTAAGTACGTTTGTCATAATGAGCGCTCGGGGAAATTAACGCTGCAAGTGTGGTCTGAGAAGGAATATTAGTTGGACTAATTTAGACTATTACTCTCTTATATGACTTGTGTCTTCTCCGACTTGAATATAAGTTTATTCCTTAAGTCAGCATGGCTATAATATTTATGAAAAAACTACTGACAATATTAGTATGACATGTGCATACAGGACGTATCAAAGAGATTTAATAACATTGTAACAATTAGATTAGTAACGTTTGTTATGGTACATTGAACATTTTACACAATAGAATCCATATTAAATTTTTAACCAGCCGAATGTTCTCGATGAAACTCTTAAGTATTCGTGAGTGGTTCAAGGTTACTATACCGTCTTTCTATGTTCCTTTGGAACTATTAAGTCTTTTGGTTGATAAGGAGGTTCTCAATATACCTCCTTACTTTTGGCTCGTATTCATAATAAAATATGTAATAAAGAAAGTAATAAAAACTTGAGTTAGAACCGTTTTATTCTTATGAACACATATAGAAGAACAATGTCTTGCATTGAAACAATAAGTGACCATAAAATTAATGAATGATGCTTTCTATAACAAAACCTTTTTATATGTTTATATTGAAACATTATATTTGTAAGCTCGTCAATATATTCGGTGGTTCTGTGAGGATACTCGAAACATCATGAATAGAGGCTGCTTGTATACAATAGAGCGTCGATAGCTCTCTCATACTAACAATGTCAGCGAGTGGCTCTCGGGAGATGTCGATACACTTCAATAAGGTGGCTCTCTATTCTTTCTAGCGATTTCCAAATACGGGACGAATGTTTTATCAATAAGTAGGTGAATATCATGAAATCCTATTCTATTGCTATAGGATTTCATCAGGCGTTCCACTTGTATAGTCGAATGAAACTGTTTCAATGTTGAATTTATTTAAAATTATTTTGCAGTGTATTGAAATGAGGTCGATTTTAATAAATAAAGATACACTAGCGTATAAAATCATTTTATAATTATATTAGTAGGAAAATATTAGTGATATTTTAGAAGAAATGAAGTGGATGTGAAGTATTGGTTGTGTATTGATGAAGGAAACATGTGGCGAGTTTAACAACGTTGGTTCTCATCAGGAACAGATGAACCAGGAGTGTATAGAGTTAGTATTCGTGAGGAATTACAATGTTAATATTACATTAAAAATAATAAATTACTACTTTCTTATCTGTTACTACAAAAAGTATTTAATAATGAAGCCTGTTTTAAGATGTTTTATTTATATGTCTTGTACAGATATTGTTGAACAAGAGTATGTGATTTAGTTTATATTAGTATCTGTGGTCAGATTAATACTCAACAAAACATTACTGTTGGGAACACTTGTGATTTATGATGCACTTATAAAAGAGGACGATATTCAACAATTTCTGTGGACTCATTTTTGAGTAAAAACAACCTACTAAGAATATAAACAGTGGAATTTCAAATATAAAGTAAGAAGCGGGCTGATGACAAGTTTCCATAAATTATCTTTAAACGTGTCTCGAGAACATGTCTAAGTTTAAAATATATATTAAGATCAAAAATTTTCTTTTTATATTATTTTTAATAAATTACATCAAACACATTTTACGTACAAACAAACATACACACAAGCTCGGCCAGACATAAGCACGTGTCTCTTCCGTCGTTGGGAAAAATAGTTTCATGTATACATATCTTTAATCTTTATAGAATTACTTTTAATAGTTTGTTATAAATAGAAGACATGTTTGTATACATTTATAATTATAATAACAAGTCGTCTGTGTTTCTCGCCCCTGTAAAAAATATGTTTTAAATTACTAGAAGACCAAATATGAAAGAAATGTTGTTCAATAGTAATTTCTTGGTTCATGTCATCCCATCTAACTTGGAATGAAGTATAACATCTATACATAAAGACAATATTTAATATTTTTTCATATCATCGCAATATAATTACCGTAAATATTTCATAATTGTATATTCGTTACGATAAATACATTTTATTTGTTACTTTCAAATGATTATTTAAAATATATTTCCCGTGTAACTTTTGTGCTGAAAATATTAAATAATCTATTGGACAAAATATTATTTCATAGTAAGTCCGGTAGTCTGTTCACGTACGGCAATAACTCGGCATTTTCGATGTCAAATGAGGTCAGCGAGTGCAGATGTTATATCGGTTGAATATCGCAACAGAAGCAAATCGTTACAATTTGGCACCTCACTGACTTTACCGTGAACCGAGTTATGAGAGAATTTATTGATCAAAACACTTCCATTATGACACTATTATATCTGAAGGTTTCTTAAAATATCTTTGGTTGTATGATAATTAAAAAATAACTATAATAGTAACATTATTATTTATAACTAACGGTATCAAAATAAAGTATAGTCAATATTTTAATTAATTTTTAATATGAATATTGTTTCTCGTCATTGCAAATAAATTCAAACGTATTAAAAGATCAAGAACGCTTTGTTATAAATATAGTTTTTTTTATTATAATAAGTTAATTATATTTATCATCGCTTGAGCTCTTGGTGGAGACGTTAAGCTCTCAATGAAGATGTTTACAAAGTTTTTTTTATGGAGCGTTCAGTGAACTGAGAGCGGGGTCATTGGCCACCATTTAGTGATTTGCTTACAAGTTCGATGTTAATTTTATCACGTACATTTCATTATTATCTCATACAACAATACTAGAAACCAGAAAAATATCTAAATGAAAAAACAATGTAACAAAAATATATATAAATATACGTAACAACTTCCTGAATTATATTATAATTGTTTTATATTTTGTGCAGTCATTAGCTGAGCCATTAAAAATCCATCAGATATTTTTAAAACGTATAAAAATTGTTTCAATTATGTATATTTCATAAATTGCTTCCTGCGTTATCACAGGCAAGATATTCATGTCACGTGCTCCGGCGTTTTGCTGGCGACTTGCGCCAAATGTCATATGAAAAAGATATTTGATATGAAAAGTACTTCTACATACGAGAGGTTCGCTGTGCCAGATATAATTTGAAGACTGGTGAAATGACAAACGAATGTGTTAAGAATATAAGTCTTTTTAAGAGAATTTATATTTCAATTTACTCTTATCAATTATTGTACTATAGTTTATAGAGGAAAAATTACTATTATATATAAAAATCACGCACTATCAATAATAACGTGTATGTGAGTCTAAATCACAGTCGTCACAGCGGCTACAGACTGTTTGTACGTCGTGTGTCTATTAGGATTCACACCGCGAGTCGAGTCAGCTCGAGGCGAGGAATCATCTTATTATACAATATGCTTCTATACTACAGATGGTATTATTAGAAAATCTGATAGAAATTGACATCACGGTTGAATAATCTCATGTCTCATGAAAGTATAAATATTTATTATTATTTTTCCACTTAACAGTGACATCTTGCAGTGTGAATCTGAATTTTAATTGGATATTCAGAATGTTATATTTGTTTTGATGAGAGAAAAAAAGTTAACGTTGCACTTCTTCGCTACGAAGAAAACTGGAAAGCTGCCGTGATACTAGAAAATTGGACGTAAGAGATCTATCTGTTAGTGTGAGTACGCGTTGGTGGAAGACCATAGATATGGTTTCCTTCATCTCTGGAGGAGATGAGAAACCAATGATTACTTTCCTTTGATCAAATCGGATATAAAGCTTTTTCAGCAGAATAACCAACTTCATACCAGTTTCGTTTTACGACGAAAAGTCTAGGTCTGATTTAAAGTGGTCTTTTGTCTCATTTTTTTGTGAAAATTTGCTAGAAGTCCGTTTTAATATTTTTATAATATTATCGTATCATATCGTCCCGTTGTGTGGTAAATATTTTGCTCTTTGGCTGTTTACTTACACAATTAATATAGAAACTTTTATTAGAGGAGAAAAAATAGTAGTTTATTGAATTTTTTCATTCGATATATTTAGCATGAATTTGGAAATATGTGTCTGTAATAAGCGCTGATTCAAAAAAGTACAGACGTAAAATAAGTTAAACGCGTTTTGCGAGCGCATTTTACAAAGTTAGCAAAATCTGTACAACCGACTTGTGAGTCTCAAACTGGCTGCTTAAAATAGGGAAAGTAAACAGGAACGTTATCCTGGTATCAAGTAACGCGAGTGAAGCTGTAAAACTAACAGAAACAGCTCGTAAATAAATAAAGTGCGCGCGCAGCAGACACGCTACGAGTATCACGGGGTGTCGACCGTCGGCGTGTCGGTGTGTCTGTGTGTTCCCTCGCTGTTTATTTAGTTTCGGTATTTCGGGATCGCGTCGCTTTTCGTCAAAACGTCTGCAACTGTAACGTTATTTCCACAAACTCATTCGTCCAGTAAAATTTTTAATTAATTTAATATGTCAGACACAAATTGGATTTAAAAGTTTATTTCGGATGTGTCTGCCCGTGTAAGTCGAGTGTCAGTCTGTTCGTTCATTTTAGAGATTACATTCAACAGAAGCGACAACAGACATATTAACAAATGTTTATTTAGATTAATTCCTTACGTTCTTCTTATTTACTTATTATTTATAAAATAGTTGACATTGATGTTATCCAGACGTACCTACTGAGCCCTGGAATAAATAAATCATATTTTTTATTTCCTGTACAAATAAAACCGTTTTTTATATGTTTATACGGCTTGCACTTTTTTCTAAAATGTTCTAACTTACTAAACATTTTCAAGTTTTTAAATGTTTATTTTAAAAAATACATTCAAATAAAACTAAATTTGTATCAATTATTGTGAGCTTCATCAAATATTTTTCGGTTAAAATGTATTTTATTGAGCAAAATTATGTCACGTTGTCACAGTTTACAGAGACCAGTATAGACATGAAGCACGTTACTGAAAATTTCAAATATGATACATAATTGTATGTAAAACAAATAATAAGTTAATAATAAATAATAAGAAAGCGGAATTATGAAGTCATTAACTTGAATCTTAAGATATAACAACACTTGTTGAAGTGTATATTGATTTGTTGGCAGGTTGAGGAGGTCGGATGTAGCCGTGATCCGTGTCATCCGGTGATTCCTGAGATACATTACAGACTTTGAATATCAATGAGACGGCGTCTTCAAATAGATTTGACAGACAAACTTATTTATTATTCGATAAACTTTTATAAGATGCTCAGAGGACGTTTATATATACACTAACTTATGTACTATATTGTACATAACAAGTTGTATATAACTACTAATATAAAGATGTCTATAGTCATATTGTTGACATTAAATTTCATTATTTTCAATAAAAATAGCATCACATAAAATGAAAAAACAACATCAATTTATTGGAAGATAACTAGTTTTCTCCGAACCTGACTTCCATATTAATGAGTCCGCGTCGTGCTACGAATATTTTTAATATTTTTTGTACCATCTATAAAGATAACAGAAGATTATTATGAGAAGAGATTATAATTAGTAGCGGATTATATCTCAATAATACGTAACAATATCGAATAAATCTCAACGAGATTTATTATGGAAACAAAACAGAGCAGTATAATTAAAAATATGTAATAATACATATACATAATTTAAATCAGAAACTTATACGATTTGCTCGTTACGAGTGTGTAGTCATTTAAAATGATTTCCATCATGACTAACTAACAAATGAATGTTATAGAACTCAATAGTATTATAGCATCAAATGACATTTGACGAAAATAATTACCCTCATTATAAACTTAATGAGATTTAAATTCATTCAAATCGTTTAAGCTGCTTAGACCTCATTCATATGTTCCTGTATGTTGTTGAATGTTATCAATAATGAAACAAGTTGCATTGATTTTGGTATTTAGAACAAAATATTAGTTTATTTGCTCTACTAATAAAGGGTCCACTGAACTTGAAGAACATATTGCTTCTCTAAATAAGCTGAATGCTCGTAAGCGGCAATGATAAAGGTTTCATATAATATTTAGTTATTTAGTTTATTAGCTACTTTAATATTATGACATGCTCAAATTCATTTTCAACGGAAATAAAAAAGGAGAAGTTTTTTGTTTCACATAAAATAATTACCTGGTTGATCTCACAGAAATTTGGTTAGAATCGGGTCAATGAGTTAGAGACAACAAAAACAACGTATATTTTTGTAAGCCATGAAGTGATGTTTTTTCAAATTGTAAATGTAATAATGACGTCTTCTTCGTTAATAACATGTATATTCGTACTCACCATTATTCAGTTATATTTGTATATTGTGTTATTCTCTGATAGAATTTTAGAATCATCAATTACATCGTCATCAGTGACGCTGTAAAAAAATTTGCTCATCTAAATTTGTCATAATAATATTTCTACTGCAAATATTACTTTAAATTTTTTGTTCAATTATTCTATTGTTAAGAAATATCAGTAATCATTGGTATATGGACAACAACTTAACTAAACAAATGTATCTATAATGTATTGAGTTGATCTTAACCGAGTTTGCTCTTGTCTCCACACTACGCTCTGGGATTTTCAATTTGTTATATTTGCTTTTATAACTTAATGATGTAACTCAAATACTTATAAACTAATAGTCTATTTCTATATTTTTATATACACATTCATGTATTAAGCAGATTTATAGTTTTCCTTTTTATTAATTAGTCTTTTTTCAACCTGTTAGTTATTTTTCAACATTTTTCCGGATTCATTTGTCTATTTTTAAGTGTTCAATTTCATTCTGTAAACGTTGCGGTTTTTTGTGTTTATTTTCTATTCCTGTCTCATTTATAACTTATTTTGTTTTAGAAAACTTCTCTTGTTGTATGCAAATTTAAGTTAACGTTATATAATATAAAAAAATGTTTTTTGTCACCTTATTTCTATACTTTCGATGCAATTTCAAATGTATAAAGATGATAATATTTATAGTAGTATAATTGTGTATGACTATTTTCAATCACTAACAGTCGCTCAGGAAACAATTAAATTAGTGACGTCATTATGATGTGTGACACGTTTTGAGGTTTTGTAACATGAATAAATAGAAATATCAAATTGAAAGCATCACCTAATTTTGTCGTAACTTAAACGACATCCTTTTAAAATAGCTGTTCATAAACGAACTGTGGAGGGTCGCCGCGTCATCTCACAAAAACAGCTCATTACGTTTTTATTTGCAGGAACGCCGGGGATTTTAAAGGGTTTTATTAATCGTGCGAGCATTGTTTTAGTTAACAACATTAGCGGTCCCTGATATACGATTTGTTTTGTTTAATGACAAAAAATATTTAATGCATTATGTGAAAACATTAGCTCGCGGAGTAAACAATGCATGTCATTTAATATTTTAAATGAATTGAAAAAACTTTATTGGCTATGATTTTCAAGCTGTCAGTTATAATAATGGGTGGGTGATTTATTTTACATCTGTTATGAACGAAATTCACCAAATATACACATCTGTTCGGGGTGGAGTTCAAATAATGTAGAAATACATATAATAAACAGTTTTTTCACATCTCCAGAATTTTTTCATAGTATAAGTACCCACCCACAAATGGGTAATTTAAGTGTGATATAATTCATAATTATTCAAACATCTTCAGTTAAACCTTTTTGTTTAAGGAAAGAATATGAATATTGTCTTTGAATGAATCTCGTTTTCTTTTGACGGTGTTTTCCTCCGTTTTGAAGAAATTACATTGCAGAGGGACGGTCGTGTTGCATAACCATTTATAATAAATCTAAGCAGAACAATAGAAATCATTATTATAATTACGTATGAATATACTATCATTTTTTCTTATGATTATTTAAGTTTTAGGCAAAAAATGGTTTATAAACGATTTGATAAAAGACAATTACTTTATAACTATTTCATTGAATTTGAAAATCTCTAGAAATTTCTATTAAATATCCAGAAATAATAGTGATCATATAAGAATTCTTCGGGAGAACTGATGAGATGAGATATAAGCAATTTACTCGACGACATTGTGAGAAGCGGAAATTGAAATTCTCTTCTGTAACATAAAATAATAAATACAATAAAAAATAATAATGGTTGTAATGACAAGGAGTGAACATGTTCTGAGGTTAGCGAGTTAAATATTCTTTAATAATTTCGAAGAGTTTCAACACATCTTCCAACTGAAACTCCATTTTCGGAGTTATGATACGAAGTTTGGAAATTAATTAATAATTAATTACATCTCATCAAGTTCATTAATCATGACAAAACATTTCCTCGGAAACTTCTCTTTATAAAAACGACTAATTTACGAGAAACTTTTTAATACATAGCGAATTAATTGTTCAAAGATAACCTTCAACGACGAGGGAACTTGAGATTTGAATGACAAAATCTGATCTCAGTTCACTTATATGTACAGACTTGGACGATCAATTATCACTTTTGGGTAGCTAAATGCACCGACGTATCCTCATATTAAGAATACATCCAGCCGTCTAATGTCTGTGTGTCTCTTCATCTAAGCTTAACTAAATAAGCCGTAAATTAAGGTATATTTTGCTATGTTTGTTATAAATCATAAAGAAGGATAATGTTTGAGGTAATCTTCAGCTAAGATATTGACGGGGGAACATTAAATCCTCGGTTTCTGAAGGTATTAATTTAATAGATCATAAAAGAGCGAACATTACGCGGGCATGTTGGGATGTTAACATCAGATATACTTTTATACATTCACAGACGCTTCCCCTGATTATATTGAATTGAATAAAATACCTTATTGTACATAAGATAAGATTTATCATATACTGATTCCTTTCTTTAAGAATTAATTATAATCAATTAAACTCTATGTTTTATAGAGAGGAAGCGGAACGTGTATCTACAAATGACAAACGATCACATTTACAATATAAATAGGTTTACTGATACGAAACAAATTACTCGTTATATTTAGTTGATGTTCCGGCAAATTGTATCTTTCGTTGTTTACATTTTCAATATCAGTAATTTCAAAGCCATAACTTACAACATTAAAATACTAATGACTTTCAAACTGATACAGTAATTTTATTTTACATTAAACTTTTTTTCTACGGTTTGTCACATGAAATGAAATAATTTAACAATATTATATTCCTTTAAAAGAGTGAATGTTTAAACAAATTTTTAAAAGTAATTTTCTAATCACTAACAAAGTTTCACAGTTTTTGAAAATCTTATTTTTTATGAAAATAAAACGTTTATTTGTTGTTATATTAAAAATATTTAGTATAATCTCTCAAAGAAGAGTTTTTTCTTAATGATTTTAACTGTCGTGATGATCTCCACTAAGAACATATTCATAAAGAAGTGACAAGTTACATCATTCTTCATAAAATAAAACCCGCTCTATACTCGATATTCGACTAATATTACAATAATACTGTCTTTCATATGACACTTCAATTATACTGTATATTTTATTATGATAGTTAGTGATACATAGCTATTTAGTATTCTTATACAAATTTATTTAATTACAAACACACAATTACATCCACCATATTTAATTTGAATTGCAATTACTTACAATGCTAACTTTCATATTAAAAATTAAATAACTTATTGTCATCGTCATCACCCTATAAGAGACCACTGCTGAGCAAAGCCCTCTTCTCACATGGAGAAGCTCCTCACTTGAATAATTATATTAATCAACCAATAACTTAAGTTTTCATAAGAAGAGTTAAATTTTATAATGACCGTAGCCACGTGTAGTTATTTTCCTGATGGCACTGTAACGAATGCTACTTAGTAAGACGAAATCATTCCACTAACGACCGAACTCACACCGACGGCGTCTCTGTTCAAGCTGTTGTAGTAATCAGTGTGCTTTTTATAATCACGCTCAAATATCAAACAGCTGGCTATTTTTGATCTTTTAACAGGAGGTGTGGATGAAAGACGATGCTCTTGGAATGTGTGTGCGCTTGTTATATTTTTATTTCTTGTTAGAAGACGTGTACATGATATGACATACTTCTTTAAGTAACCAGAACAAAACTGTCCTGAAATTATTTGAGAACTGACTTTAGAGGCATTGAAAAACATGGAATTTGTGACGGCATAGTATATATATTTTTTAACTTTTTTTATTTAAACATATATAAGTTCTATATTTCAATTTTAACTAAATAATCTTTTTACTATACCCGTCCAAGTCTTAAACCTAAGTAGATTTTAGTAATATACCATAAGAACAGCAAATTAAAAATACTACATATTTATTATGAATTCAACTTTGCTAAAATATACATTTATTTTTAAACGGGCTACAATTTTATACATAAAATCAGTAATTACAGAGATGTGATATAAGTGTTATACTTAATTATAGAATTAAGATATAATTTTATAAAAAGGGAGACACTAAAAACACTGATCCATTTCAACTCCATTCATACAATGAGGTTTCAATAAAAATAAGTACTACAATATGTCAACACATCACTCTCACCATGAACTAATATCATCTACACGAATATATGTATATACGAATTGAAATAGCGTAAAGGAAGGAAATTTATAAATCAAAATTTCTCAAACGCAAAAGTGAAACAAATGATAATAGCAGCCAGATACTTCTCCTTCCCTCGCTATTGAACCGGGATGGCTCCGTGAAGCGCTCAGTCGGCAAAATGACGCAAATCACTCGGAAATATATCGTATTGGGTGTGATATTTTTACACGACTACACTTTATAGTTATATTAGCTTTTGCATTTTACTTTGAACTTCATACAAGTCTTGATGAAGTTATAATATGGGTCATAAAAAAACGAACAATGCTTTCCTTATTACAGAATATGAAATCTTGATCAATAAAGTATGAGTTTGGTAAACTTACATATTTATCTCGCCTACTTACATCTTTAAAAAATTCTGTATTGATTCACATTATTTATAGATAGATCATTGATGGTTTAAATAAACATTGATAGGAATTATAACAGGCTAACACAAAATGAATTTATACAGATACTATTATTATGAAGATGGCACCTCTGATTAAGTTAATCTTTTCCGTCAACCTTTGTACATATGTAAACATAACGTCGAGAATAATTCCGATGAATTCATTAGTAGGTGGTACATAATTGACGTAATACTTGAAAAAGCTGAATGCTGAGTGTGTTAGGATGCTAATGGGTGTTATGGTGGGCGTTACAACGAACGATTGAAGAAATACACGCGCTCGTTTGTTATATGGAGAAGACTGTCTTTATAGTATTTAAGGTACTTAGACGATTTTTTTTGATGATAGAACAGAATTACCACGTTTTTTATATTAATTTTTAGTGAAAACACGAGCAGTTCTTTTTTATTTATAGTAAGCCCCCTATACAGGGTGACTGGTGAATTACTATCGATATTTGAGGACGTGATATTTGACGATCATATATGACAAAAGTAAAATTAATATAACATAAATATTAATAAACTTCTAAGTAAAGTTAACCAAAAGTTATGTAATTAATTACGCATCGTATGAACACCCTACAGATTAGGTATACACACACACACACTCGCGCGCGGCGGCGTGTTGTTGTATCAGCACGCCGCCGCACGCGTCCACACTTGGAAGACTTGGAACGTGTACACACTTTATTTATTTATACGGAAATTTGGTCAAAAATTAAGTACCTATTTTTTTTACATAATTCGAATGAGAATCATGTACCGAGTATGCTCCTTAAATATTGATAGTAATTCACCAGTCACCCTGTATATGTATATCCAGAAAATTATGTATATTTAACATTATACGTCATTAGAAAAAACAAAATAAATTTATCGTCCTTACACAAAGAGATTGACTCCTCCTTATTAAAATTGTATAAAGCTTTGCTTGTAAGAATGAGATGTTAACAGATAAGTCGAAGTTGTAATATTGTAAATTCCACAATGCAATGTAAATATCTTTGAGTCTATTAGAGTTTCAAAATTTATACAAAAGATACACAAGTGCTTTTTGTATCTTCTGTAGAAGTTAATATTGTATTTCATACCAGGAGTTTGTTTCATTTGTATTCCCCTTGAATATATTATTAATGCATATTTAAGTTCCAGAATTATTAAGTTTTCGGTCATCATTGTGTTGAGGCTACTTGATACAAGATATTTGAAAGATTTGTACAGACTTTTATTCTAAAATGGGTTTTGTATTATATAGTTATAAGGTAACTTTTAAGATGAGAAGTTATTTCGTCTTTTACTAATACAAGAGTTTGTTGTCATTAAGTACATATGTCTCTGTGGTACGTACGAGTAAATAATTAAAAGCATTTCAATGTCATCCCCTGGTTTTATTTGAAGTTTTTTTATATAACATCAATTGTATTTTGTTTATTTTAGTCACTTTGTACTAGAGACTGAAAATGAAGTGATAGGATAAAGTGATTATTACTGATGTATGTAGAGAAAATGTTTAATCAGAAAAAGAGTACAACTTCAACTGTTAATTTTTAAACCACCACAATAAACATAAATCATAGTGTGCACAGTATAAAAAATAAACATTGTTGCCAACTTAAAATAATAAATGGTGTAATTACATTGTTATTTCTTACATGAAATGTAGACTTAATCGTATCAAAATTAATGTATGAACTTACTTTAAATTTTGCATTTCAGTTTATTATATTTATATATTGTATAGTATACCTTTACTGTACCAAAAGTTTTAACTGAATGCATAACTTTAATCATAGGAATACATATATACACATAACATAGGAATTAAATCAAAATTTTAAAGATTAGTGTAATCGTGTAGTTACTTAGTACATAGCACAATGTTTGATTTACACCTGAACCTTCCGAAGATGAATATTGTTCAACAATTAGTTTACAAATTATGCTTTGATAAAAGTCTTTGACCACGTTTATTATAAATGATAAATATATATGTAATGATGGGAGGATTTGGTTCAAGTAATCTTCATTGATTTATAAAGGATTTTTAAATTACAAAAACATGGTTGGTTGAGTTAATTTCGGCTTCAAAGTTGTTTACGCAAGTATTAGTCCCGATAATATGTATATTATTCCTACCAATAAAAATAAATTACCTGTATTTTCAGCGCGTGAATGTATATAGGTAATACTAAAATGTGAATTTTGGTAATGTTTTGCTACCCACATAATACTCGGTATGGATAAAAAATTAGATTGGATGATTAGACATTCGGATTTTTCGTAAGTTATAGGAGATTGATATGAAAATATTGTAGATCAAAATTAATGTTACAAATTAATATAAAAAAAACATAAAAATATTTCGTAATCTATAATTTGATAAATAAAAAGAAAAGTATGAAATAACTATAAAAAAAACTACAACGACATACAAGTTAAAGAAAAAAACAAACTGTATCATGAAGATCTCTTCTGTTGGAGAGAATAATAATAAAGAAAAGACAAATCCATAAAAAATTATCTAAATACTTCATACTAATATTATGATTAATAAAAATTTATAGAAAACTTTGATAACTAGAATATGATAAAAAATACCATAAAGGGATAAAAATAAGTCATTTTAGGAATAAGTAAATTGATGTAGTAAAAAACATAGTGGTCAGTTTTAAAGAACAAATTGTTCAAGAAATGGAAACAGAAATTTACAGAGAAAAAGAAAATGAATTCTGCGGAAACAAAACGGACAAAAATCTAAGTCTCTTATAAAGTTTCTACGAAATGAAATTGATGCAAATAAAAGCGGTGAATATACATATAATATACATTTTAGCTAGTTACTTCTCAACAACTAGGTTAAGTATGGCTTATAATTAGCAGAATTTAATAAGCAAAAACGTAATTTTAAAGGATTGAAATATTCAGTATATGAAATAAATAGCTCCCGAATAAAACAGTACTCAAATTTGCCTAAATTATTTAAGAGTTTAAAACATCTTTCGAAGATTTTGCTAAATTATATTCAAACTAATTTATGAAAAACAACATACACATTAATATAAAAATGCTGGGTGAAAGACATTTTTTATCTTTTTTACATTTTATATATCTTTATTTTTGATAGATTATTTATAGCAATTGTATTTTCAGTGGCAATTGTATTTTGACACCCATCATTATATTTCATCTGATTTCTTAATCAGATCCTAACTAAGTGACAATGGACTCAGAATATTAACTGTATTAAAAAAATAGAAAATATGACAGTAATTCAAGAAGTCACAAATATTTAGTCGGTTAAAAAACTGTATCATTTTTTAAGACGGTTAAAATAAGTTTCACTTACCACTTACGACACTATCTACCTAAGAATAAAATTGCATTTTTGTTGTAGCTATGATGTAACCTTTCACATATATTAAGTGTAAAGTTGTTAATTTGAAGATAAGATGGACCCTAAACCTTTATTCATTACTTAATACATAAACAATATTTCGTAAAATTAACTGTATTTGTTTGAATAAGGCACAATATTTGTAGGTTCCCTAAAGCTAATCTTTCTTTCTTAATTAATGATAACTTATTATTTGCATAACTCTCTTTATATTACTTCAAAAGATATATAATAAAGGATGACTATTGTGATATCTCTATCTCTTTGCAAATATTAAAAATCGAGTTGCTGTTGCTGAATGAATAAAAATCAGTTATTAATTATACAAATCATTAATTACTTTAATCTTAAAAATCATATAATTCATATTAAAATAACGTTTATATTAATATTTAAGTAACCTTATAATTGAAATGGTTTGTGTACATGAAGAATAAATAATAATAAAAACTGTACTGGAATCAAAAAATAATTTATTTACATTACAATAACTTCAAATATATGAAGGAGTTAGACTGGGGTCGCACATGATGTACGGCGGCCTTATTCGGAGCAGGAGAAGGTAAAAGGGCAGGAACAAGAAACATTGCATAATAACAAATAACGACTTGGTTTGTTAGGCAAGTTGAAAATACTTCTAAAATTAAATAATGCAAACAAAAACATAGAAATTCAATTGACTTGTTACGGGCAGACGAGATGAGAGAGTCACACCTCGTCTACCCGTGATCAAGGTTGTTGAAAAGTAGCCGAAACGTCAGGGGTATGTAGTTTTTTACAAAATAAAGTCGCCTAGTATAATCCGAACAATATTAGTTTCATTTAAATGAATAAACTCGCAATAGTCTTAGACCTCTCCTTTATTCTGAAAAAAAACCTTTAGCATCAAATGTAATAAAAATATGTTGAAAATCTAGTTATGCTTTGGTTCACCATATTGAGATTACTCTAACGAGAGCCTTCGATCCTGCATACAAGCTCACCGCTTTCCCGCATCGACCATCACATATGATAATTGAATTATCAGCGGATGAGTTTATTTTACAATCTGGAAAATCTGATTGGCATTGATCATTTTAAGAAATGAGGAACAAAATTGTGTCAACAGCACTTCCCTGCATATAAAATTTGTACATCTCGACCTGGCTCTTTGGTAACTATAACATTATATCGAAGTGACGGGTTTTAAAAATATCATGTTCTAAACTAAATTGATTATTTATCTGTGTGAAATGCTTTTTTAATATCAGAAGTTTTTGTAGCTTTTGCGTGTATAATAAAAACTGGGGGAGTTGTGAAACGTGACCCAAAAGCTAGTGTCTGAGGGACACGTCTACCTGAGGGCTTCGCTTTACGTCACCAATGCCTTTAATACCTTTATGATAGCTAAGAGTTTCGCGTGTATTCATTTAAACTGAGATTTTCGGTTTATATTACATAGATATGTGGTGGTATTAATGTACGCTAAAACGTAATTTTCTAGTCTACAAGTTGTGCATGAGAGTCATCATAAACATTTTTCCCTATTAACTTGATGACTTTGAAAGTCATCCTTTTAAGTAGGTGAAAATTCGAAATGACTTACAAAACTTTTTCAAATTATTCAAAAGATGATGCATGCTAAATGTATTCAAGGGAATTGAATAAGGCACAGTTTTATGAGAAAAATATATATAAGAGAATAATTATATTTTTATTGCAGTTCATACTTGTTGAAAAAAAAAAGTGGTATAAAATAAATGACTATCGGATGAAAAACCCAAAAAAAAAAAATTACAACATAGCTAAATTGTAATAAAGAAATATATAACATATTTATTTAGCCTAAGTACATACGTTTTATATATTTTCTTTACTAGGGAGGCAATTTTATACTAAGAGAACAATAAACAGCGGCCGAGTAATTAATTTAAATTATTCTCTCTCGTGTCGTTAACAAAGGTTAAAAGGTGGAATAAAACGCAATATATACCGCGAGGACCGTTGGAATATTGTTCAGCATTATTTATAAAACCAAATAAGATATAAAGGAGGCGTGCAACAACATGATCCGCTACAAACTAAATTATTAATATTAAAAGGGTCGATTTGAAGTGACACAAGATAACAGAGTTTAGAATAATTTAAAGGAGACTTTGTATAGGGAGAGTTGTGTCAGCTTAGGCTGGAAACATCACTATACTTCTATAACACTATAATTTATAATTCAATTGAAATACATATAAATACTGAAATGATATATATCTTATAAATATATAGCATACATTTATGATATAATATAAATCAATAAATAATAATTAGTCATTGATTCATTTGTTTCATTTCAACGCTTAATCGATCAATAGTTTGATTGCTCCTGTGTCTGTGTCTCCTGACGGTCGTAGGTCACTAACAGGTCATCACGAGCTTCCCTCACAATAGTCTCTCAACTGTTCTAAAATGAAAACCGATAATTCTAGTAACACATTTACCACACTGTATCAGGCTTTTGGGAGTTTTTATCTGATATGCGTCGCGATATTTTTTGGCGTGGAGAAATTTAAAACATATATTAATAAAAAATATAAAAATTAAGTTCATAACATTTAGGGATTTTTCAGTATATACATTAAATGTTATTATAATTTCGTTCATTATTAATAAATATTTGAGGAAGAATATAATTTTTTTATGGTAAAATAACTATCTTAAAATATCAATCCTAACTCTCTATGCCACGCAACTCCTTTCATAACTACTGCTCGAAAAAAATTAGTAATATGTTTTTCTTTAAACAGTTATTTGTTAACAGTATAACTAAATTTCACTTAGTATATTAAATATATCATTAGTTTAAATTCTATCAAAGCTACTCATTTTCCTTTATCTGGCCTAAGTCTTTTAACAGTTTCAATCCTTCGATACTAAACAAGTAAAGGCGTACTGAAATTAATTATAATTTATAACATAATGTTAGCGACGCAAATATAAAATGTGCATTAAATAAACGCGGATGATGTGGCGTTAAATTCGACCTTTTAATCTTTGTTTACGACCAAAACATCATTTAAATTAATTGCTCAGACGCCGGTGATTGTTTTGTTCGCAGAAAACTGAAGCCATTGTATAGAATATACACTTCGCTTTTTGCGGTTAACTGGAAAAAGCATTATTATTATAAATAATATTTCATTCACCATTATGTTCTTTAAATATTTTTAATATTATAAAACGGATAATATTCAAATTGTGTTCTTAAAATATAAGTAAAAAATTTTAGTTTATTAATATTTTTTTATATTATTTTTCACTTAACGCATATAATATTTGACCTTAAAATAATTGTATACATTTTTTTTCCAGAACGTAACAGAACTGTAGGACATGTAGACAGGACTTAGGTTAGGATTAAACGATTATACGTTTAATTAACGATTAAACTTAAACGTAGGACTAGACCATAATCAAAGTTAGAATTATTTGAAAAACAAATATATTTCAGGATGACTGTTTTGTTCCATGCTTCAGGTGTTATACTTATTAAAAAAATCTGTAGCTACGTGACATAATTGTTGAAAAGAGATTTAATGTATGACGTTTATTTATTAAGGAAAGTTTGAAAATATAAATTGAAATTGAAATTTCTAAATTATAATCTTATTTCTTGAAAATAAAACACGAGAAAATGTCGAGCGTGTGTTGAATGATTCACACAATGAGTATGAAAAGCAAGCCACCGTTCTTATAGTGTTTCTTAAGGTAGAATGTTTAAATTATTAATGTATCCTGTCCTCTATGAATAAAAAAATTAATAGTATTTAAATCACATGGTATAAGAGAGAATATGTTTCAGACCCGGTATTTTTTATCCTTTTATTCTCCATCCAAACTCCGCATATCTTGTCTGGACTTTATTTTACTTGGAAAATTTTCTTTCAACCCTTTTTTCTTAATTGGAGCAACAATAACTAGCAGATTTTCATCCAGATTAGACTGGTTAATGCTAAACATCAACAATAAGTATTCAAGTGTAGAACTCTGTAGCTAAAAATAATAAGCCTTGGTTGTTGTTTTCTATAAAAATTGTAATTCTGAGAAAATGTTATAATTTGCCGAAAATATAACTTTTCATTATATTTTCATTAACTCCTACCATTGTTTTATTTTTGTTTTATCTAATCCCCTTTATTATGTTGTATTTTTTATTAATGAAAATTTTCAAGTAAATATCAGATTAGGAGTTTAAAACACACTTGAAAAGTACATAATTGTGTTATAATATTTTCGTCATAACTTAAAAAAAATCAAGTGATTGTTTAAAGTCTACGCATTAACTTTATTCTTGAAGTCAAATTATGTAAATTATATAAATTATAAATCCTCTTTATTGTATTTTTTACATTTTCAGCAAAGCGGATAGAAAAGTCCTTCTGACTATTTATTTTGTTTTAATATCACTCAATTAATTTTTATTTTGAACTCAATATGGTTCGCATTTTTCAATTTCTCGAAACCAATTTATTCTATATAGTTACGGCTCCTGAACTTGAAATTATCAATAACTCAATACGGCTTTCATGAATGATTGAATAAAATCATCCGACATTATTAAACTAATGAGCTCATTAACATTTATTTAAAGTTCAATTAATTTAACAAATGCTTCACGTACACAAAAAAAAAATAAAAATAGAACACTCTTGAAGTCTTGTTATTTGAAAATATTCTAATAATCATATTAACTTCTTACATAATAGCAAATGGTTGGACATAGTTAAATCACTTTCAGTGTATTTGATAAGTCTTTTTTCAGGGATACTTGAAGACTTGAATCTAGAAATATATCGTAATTTATTGTGGTATCAAATTACTTATTTTATAAATATAAACAGATTTGCAGAAGAAAAAATAAATAAAACACATAGTGGTCCACGGATCCATAGCATATTCAATTTTGAATTTATAGTTATTACTTATATTATTAGATTATACATATAATGATATAATATGTAAAAAGCCAAAGATATTTTTCTATTAAGAACAAACTTGAAGTTCGCAAGTTTGTTAGATGGGCTAGTTTATTTTATATTCACTTGTTCTTTAATAATACCCCTTTGGATGTTACAAAAGTAGCTCTTCTATTATAATGACTAATTTTTTTGGTTTATAGTATATGTTTACATAATATGAAAAAGTATCAGAAGCAGTAAATATCTTATGTTTGTTCAATGGCTAATATTCACATTGTGACTTTTAATGAAATGATTTAATCTAAATAACATTTCTTTCATCGTTACAGTGGCTACAAATGTATTATTTCTTTCTCCTCATTTTTTATCGTTATGCATACACACACTCGTTTGTCACTTGATGCAAATTTATGTGAAGGATAAAACAAGAATTATGAAGAAAAAAAATATTATTATTATTTTTAAGTTACCCAGATTTATATAAAATAAAGTACTGAGGATAACTTTTAACTACTTTTACATAAAAATATATAATTAATTAAACACCGTAAAACCCCAATGCCATATTTATTTCTGAAAAATGTTAAATAATTTTTTCAGCTCTCAAAAAGTTTTCTATCAAACTCTATATTTCAGTCGCACTTTTGTTAAAGGCAGTGCTAAGATTTTTCTGCCGTTCCTAACCTCTATTTATATTTATAGTTCAACGTCCGTTAGTTAATTTTATTTTACCTTAAAAACTATTTCCTAGCATTAGTGTCAAGATTGAATGAATTTCTACGTCTAGGATTATTAAAATAAATATATGTTTGTGTTTTTACAATTCAACCATTAGTCAAGCTTTTATTTAAAAATAAATAAATCTGATGTAAAATATATATTTTTTGTAAATGATAATTAATCTGACCTAAGACCCTATTTCTCAGAATATTTATAACTTACTTCAATCATTAATTTTTTTATCCTAAAAATAAATATACTAGTTTATAGTAGAGAAATAAGCGTTGTGGCAAAATTTAATTTAAAGAAAATATTGAAGGACAAACTCATCATTCGACAAGAACTGAAAAGCGGTAACAAAGAAAATAATGGGACTCATAGTGTGGATGTTTACTAATTTGTGGCGAATGTGAACAGATTATTTGTATTTAATTTCAATTCAATAACATCATTATAAATCAACTGTTTAATATGGATACTGTGAAAATCTAATTCGGTTCTCTAGTTATAAGAAAACAATCTGTTAATACTTTGTGTAGAATGTTACCTTTTTATTTATTAGATTTCATACTAATATCTAGGTTGTTTTCTACGAGTATATATTAGTATGATGATAAATTCATTATCCAGACAACCTAAGTGTCATCTTCATGTTATCCTGGCCAGTGTTACTCTCATACTTTCTTTTACATATTTACTTCTGATCCTATTCACTCTTGTCTCTCAACACATTCTTCTCAATATTCTTATATCAGTCATGAGATTAGGCTTTCCTTCATGATTTTAGAGGCCCAACATTCTGATTCATACAGTTTAGAAAACTGAAAATTGCCTGATTTATACATACTTTTTATAATATATGTACAAAAGAATTTTTATTCATAGAAAACGAAACCCATGGAATTTCACTCTCGTCGTATTGATTGTGGCTGGTTCATTATTGGTTTGTCAGTTTATGACTACAACTGAAATAATTTTGTTCAAATACAAGTTTTAGTATCTAAAAGAGTAGTCATTATTATTTGTAGTAGGCATGTCACGCGGCTCTTAAACTCGAACTCTTGAATTATTACATTTATTTAAAACAGAATATCTTTTCATAAATAGATGTAAAGAATTGATGTTATTACTTAGATTCAGAGAAAGGATTTGATTTTTTAGTTGTCTTAGCCCATACAAGGTGTTTATGTTCAGTACAATAATTAAAAATTATATTTTAATACAAATGAACCATATCTTGTATTAAAATGTTCCACAGTTTTATTACTAAAACCATAGAATGTCAATCCACACAATTATAAAATATAAGAGTGACAATTTAAATAAAATTGCAGCACCAATTATTAAGTAAACAGAGAGCCTAACAAGGTTAACAAGTGTATTATTGAAAATTTGAATCAACATTGTGGATTGCTAATGAATATTTAATAAAAAATTATATATAATGTCAGTAAACTTTTCGTTACAGCCAATATTTTGAAATAAAGCAGGAGATTATTTTCCTTTGATCGTAATATATCCTAAAAACGCGGTCTTAAGGATGCCGTCGGTAAGTAAAGTCATTAATTTCTCATTACTCAGAAAATGAAGACAGAAAGAGCGGATCCCGCGAAATTGTCAGGTTAATACGAAGAAGATGGGGAGATTTACTTCATTCTTAAGTCGGTTTAAAAAAATTTATCGAGGCCCATATATAAAGTTAAAGTTTGTAATGTAAAGAATACTGATTGAACCTGTTTATTATAAAATTGAAGAAAAATGATTACGTCTAACGAGACTAGAACAAAAAGCAATTCTTTTAACGGTGTAGGCGTTAAATAAAAATTATTAGAAATATAGTTATATTTTATACTTCACTTAACAGACACATATTAATTTAAATTTCCACCACCTGTTACGTCACATGACGGACGCCTGTTAAAAGTGAACATTTAAAAATATTTCATCATGTTGAAGTCCAATTATTTTATGAATAACACTGTCACATGTTGTCACATCGCCGGCATGTTGTCTGTGATGATACATGCGGGAATGTTGAACGAGGTATCACTTTAATAGTTTTAATATGACGTGGACCGCTCGCTGGCATTACATGTTCGAAATAATGTTTGTTTGTGAACCGAAACATATCTTCAACGTTGCGTGACTCTTTCCCTGTCATTGCAATGTTTACATTATGTTACAATCCTGGCCGTGATAGTGTGCACATAAAAGAATTCCATCGAAGATTTTGTTATGGAGCCAACAAAGGAAACAATTAACATTTTATCTTCAGATAATGGAGGTTCAACAGAAACATTTTTCTACAAAGTTATTTTAAACCATCATATTCCTTTTAAATTAAATTAATATATATTTATTACTACAAGTATTTTTCGTGGTGAAAAGTAACCGAAACCTCGGGAATATGTAGTTTTAAAATAATGAAATACGAGTAGTAATCCGAATAATTTAGTTTCATTTATCTCATTTCATCATAATATTTCTCATATTAAATTTTTGTTGTGGCTTTAATGAATGACTTCTTTTATTAAACAATATGGGATAACATTTTTTACAGTTACTTCTATAAAATTTATCTTTATTAAAAATATTATTAAAGCTTAACTGCAACCAATTTAATTTAATAAAGAAAAAACAAACTTTAGATATCCTTTTCTTCATAAAAGTTTTAATGATTCCTTTGTGTTACTATTTAGTTCGTCTAATATTATTTCATAAAATATTTTAAGAGCTAAAGTCGAATGACTAAGGTATAAAGAGAGAGAAATCTTTCTCTTAAAGACAAATCTACTACAGTCATAAGCTTAAAATTTTTTAATTAACAATTTGTTTTAAATAAAGTACAAAAAAAACCTGGTACATAGAATAAAGATACTATGTAATTATTTTAGAGATAGATTTTACATCTTTTATATCGTTTTATATGTTATCAGACAGATAGTTAAACTTTATGGACAGCAAGGAGCCCAATTTTTTCAGATACTAAGACATAACTATCACACTGTTTCATCCTTGGTTGGGATACAAAAAAATGTACACAGCATCTTTGTTTATCTATCATTCTTGAATCTTATTCATCTTCAAAATATTACCGACTGGGATATGTGTATAATTAAATATATACTAAAAGGATTTCGTCTCCGTCTTTCTTGTACATATCTTTTAATTAAACTAATAAAATAAGTTCAATACTTAAAGCGGTTGCTTAGATTTAATAGACGTCGCTATCTCTTAGTTCAGAGAAGATTTAGTGGAAAACATCTTTGACAAAGTTTAAAACTAAATCTAATTAAGGCCCACTTAAAACAAAATAAATTACAAAACTTTAACAATAAACATTTACAACATGAATTAAAACGAGCGACTTTGTTTGTTGGTTGAATAAATAATTATAAGGGAATGACGCGTTTTAATGGAACGTTAAATATTTGATGAAATTTACAAATACTTTAATCAGTACTAATTTATACAAGTTTTTATATTATACAGTATCTTGCTCACTTATTTTTGTACTGATAAGCGTTAAGAAAGTACTATTATCAGCGAAAGCAACTTTAAAATATCTTATGACGTGATAGATCTAAGTCCTCATCTATTTCAAGAGAAAAGAATTAGGCCTCGGCCTCGAAACTCGCGGGTAGCGGGGCGGCAGCGGCAGCGGCGCGCCAAGGGGGCGGGCAACGCATACCTGTTCTCGAAACTAGCGGGCAGATCGCGCGGCACTATAGCGGTGTAGTGTTGAGTTCGTGGTTGTGTTGTCGAGATATTTGTTTTATTCGCGAACGAAATGTCTGAAAAACGGCGACATCTTTATAATTCGAAATCATTCCTAATGCTCGATTTATTGTGGGCAAAAGAAGAAGTGGAAACTATGAAGAACAGAGACAAAATCCCGACAGATTCTACGACTACACCAGAATGAGTGTAGAAACATTTGACTATATTCTTGAAACTATCAAGAGTGATTTAGAGTCTGGAATTAATTCAAAACGATTTAGATCTATTTCTTTTAGAAATTGTGTTGCACTAATTTAGTAAATCAGTGTAAACTCTATATAACGACAACAATTAAGTAATAAAAAATACCTTTTAAGTGGCTAAAATTAGTAAAAATTGCGCAGCTGTGTACGCTCTTTTGTCGCTTTGTTATCCTAACCCGCAATAAACTCGACAGTCATACCGAACTTTCTAAGAAATTTGTTCTTTTGTTTACAATTACAAATTGCTTACACGTGAAAAATTCAAAGAATATTTTGTAAATAATCGCATTAGTTACTAATTAATTTGTAAAAGATAATAAAAATTGTATTTGACATAATAAATCATTATTATATTTACCTTCAATATTCAGTTCGTTTTTTATTTCTTCCCATAATTGGTTAATTCATCTTCTATTTTTATGGTTCACATCTTTGCTGTTCCATAAGGGTGTCCTCTCAAAGATTGCCGAAATAATTTGCTCTTGCACGTCCGAATACATTTTGATACGTCACAAAAAAAAATTACAACACTACAATGCAGACGCGCAACGCGGGCGGTCACCACTTCACTGGAGTGCACCCGTGCACCGCTCGTTGCCCGCCCCCGCCCTGCTCCTGCACCGCTGTATTCGAGGGTCGGTCCATTTGATTATACGCGTATGATCTTGCCGCTCCCGCTGCCGCCCCGCTACCCGCGAGATTCGAGGCCGAGGCCTTAAATACAATTCTATCTCGAATACATAACGATTTTTTGATTTTTTTTTAAAATATGGAATTATAGTGAAGAGAAAAGGAAACACGTGCTGCGGTTTTATAAAACCGATGTGACTCTTTTTTAGGTCGCAACCATTAAATTGAAAATGTTAGATTTTTTAAATTATTTTTCTTTTAAATGGTAAAATAACATAGAAAAAGTTACATTAGATCTTATCTTCTTAGGCAGTTTGTTCGTTGTCAAGATATTTAAGAAAAAAATCTAATATTTTTATCAAAATACATACAATGTTATTATTTTATAGAAAAATAAAACTAATTTCAAAAAACAAATATAGGAACGCAAGAACTAAAAATTAAGTAATTATACAAAAGGAACGTAGTATAAAGTAGCTGTATTAAGATGGGGAGACTTTTCCTACGTAACGTACCTCGCATGGTAAAAGACAAGCTCAGGAACCTGAAATTGTTAAAAATTTGTGTCTAAAGAGAAATAAAGAAAGAAATACATTACGACGTACTCAATAGACATAATAGTCCAAAAGCCGGGGGCCCCCAGACGTTACTTATTTTCTGAGTAACGAAAAGTATCGTACAGAGTGGTGTTAGGGTATACGTTGAAGGTATGCATACCTGCTAACTTGGGCCGACGGCCAATTCACAGGTACCAGGTGCTAGAGGTACATAAAAATATTGGTCACTATTCTAAAATTCTGAGAGCTGATTTTTGTATATATTTTAAAAAATTGAATTAAAAATTTAAAATTAATAGTGCCAGAACGTTTTCGTCGGCGGTAATTTACGCCAGAAGCTTTAAAGTTTGGAAAAAAATAACCTAAGTTTACTCAAAGTCTGAGTCTTGATTTTTATATATGATATTTTAGAAACTATTTTAACACTATTTCTATGCAGCCAGAAAAATTCTAGAGGCCAAATCTCCCAGACATATTTAAAACTCGCCATGAGTATTAACGCGCACATAATGTTTTCGCGGTTTTATATCACAGGCCTGTTGAATTTATATTTTAGTTCAGTCTTGTAATTTTTTAAATAATAATCAAACCATATTTTAGTGCCCAATTACAAATTATAAATTTCAGTATGATAAAAATTATTAAGTTATGAGTGGGAAGGTTCGTACGAAAAGTAACAAAAAAAATAATTTTGTTACTAGCATTTTATCCTGTAAAAAATATTTATTTGTATTTTTCTACAAAACATAGAGAAATATGTAGAGCAAATATTATAAAAAAAATATTTAAGATGAATTACTTTCTTTATTAATAATTAAATTTTAGTTTTTAATATTCGTCATCGTCATCATTGGTATTTGAGAACTCGTCATCCAGCCAATTATTGTATTGAGTCTCTAAGTCATCGTCATCATCATTAATATCAGTATTACTTGTTTCTGTCTCTGTAAAATCAAATAAAATATCATAATTATGAGTAAAATAGCTACATATTTATAAAAGAAATTAAAAAAAATCTCTAAGTTTTTGTCAAGCGATTCACTGACGGTACCTGGTCTCCATCGAACCAATTAAATTGATATCGCTTGTCTTCTAGCTTCCATCCGTTATTCTCTGGTCTGAAAATACCAAGCATCTTCATATGAGCATTATTCCAAGAGACTAGCGATGTAATTTGCTCTCCGGAACTGCTGTCGAAGTTCAGTCTTACGCGGTGGTAAGTTGCTCACATCAAAGTTTTTAATATTTTTCCGGATAAACTCTTCATTTACATCAGAAGCAGTATAGGTGTTGATAAGCTATTAAAGTCTTGCAGCATCTACATCAATGACTCCGGCCACGTTATAAACATTGCAAATAAAGTTTTGGATGGTATTGAAGGTTTCTTCCTCAAGTTCACTATTACTACTGAATAACTCCAGTTCGCTAAATCTGGAAAGTGCTTTTTGGTACTCTTCGTTTTTTCTAAGAATACTGAATGGCCTTTGTTTACCTTTCTTAAAAAAAGCAGGATTATAATCACAGCCAGTGATCGCATGAAAGCCTGGTAAACTTTGAGATAAAGACGGTTCTTATTCCTCGTACATAATGATCTTATGCATACTCATGGCGAGTTTTAAATATGTCTGTTAGATATTTGGCCCCTAGAATTTTTCTGGCTGCATAGAAATAGTGTTAAAATAGTTTCTAAAATATCATATATAAAAATCAAGACTCAGACTTTGAGTAAACTTACGTTCTTTTTTTCCAAACTTTAAAGCTTCTGGCGTAAATTACCGCCAACGAAAACGTTCTGGCACTATTAATTTTAAATTTTTAATTAAATTTTTTAAAATATATATAAAAATCAGCTCTCAGAATTTAAGAAAAGTGACCAATATTTTTATGTACCTCTAGCACCTGGTACCTGTAAATTGGCCGTCGGCCCAAGTTAGCAGGTATGCATACCTTCAACGTATACCCTAACACTACTCTGTACGATACTTTTCGTTACTCAGAAAATAAGTAACGTCTGGGGGCCCCGGGCTCTTACTCTATAAGAAAAACGTTAAGAGAGATATTGTGAAACATTCATTTATATAGAAAGAATTGATTTTCCTCAATTTTTTCGTCTCTGATTTTAATATTTCCCATAGGAGATTCAAATATAAAAAACCTGATTTGGTGACCAGGAAACCGACATAACATTTCAGAACAAAAAAAAACATTTTTTTAAATCGGTCCAGGAGTATTCGAGAAATCGAGGAACAAACATGAGAACAGATTCCGAAGTATGGAGCACCTCCTCGTCTTTTGAAGTTGGTTACACAAGAACAAGATTACGAAATCTGTCTTCCAACAATGAAGATCACACATAATACTAATACTACATCTTTACTGATGCCAGTACTTAATATGTTGGAAATATTTATTTATTTATTAATTTCGGTAATCCAACAGTGCTTATAATAATGACATGATAAAGTATAATTAAACAATATTAAGACCAATACAGGATTACACAGTTAAACTAAAAGTATAAACATGAACGTAACTTAAGTACAGCTATAGTTGGATAACTAAGATTAGTTATCCAATATTAATTGTACTTAAGTTACTTAGATAATTAGCAAGACTTTTCATTGTGTGTGAGCGAATGCGTAAGTGTGTGTATGTGTGTGGCATATATATATATAACACAAACATTGTAAGGATTTTCCTCAGTTTTCTTAGGATTTCACAGTAAAGTCTTACTGTAATAATTATGGGATCATTTGTGAAGTCTACCCTTATAAATAAAATAATTAAAATCGGTTGGCGTATAAGTTACTTGTTAATTTGTTTCATACACACTTTATTCTAATTTTAGACTTATATGGTTTTATCATGGTTGCCATTGACACAACTGGACCAAATTGAAATAGGACCAAAAGCACTAGCTTTCAAATAAAGAAAGTTTGAAAATCGTAGAATGTTATGAGGTAAGAAACATAAAAAAATTACAGACGAATTGATTGCCTCCGCCTGTTTTGAAGGCGGTAGACAATTAAGTGTTTCTATAAATAACTGTTTAAAACATTCAGAAATCGCGGATTGTTCACGACGATATGAAAATATTAATCAGCAATACTACTGCTGAACGCCTTACACTTTTTCCAACTCCACAGCCAATAAGTAGTGGCTATGTAAAAAAAACGAGGTCAAGTAATAAGTCTCACTTACATGATATTATTATGGCAATGAATTACGATGAATTACGATACTGTTGATACCAATATTTTATTCCAAAAAAAAAAGCTTTTTCAAAAGATAAAAATACAAGTAAATCAATACCCATGTACTGGACTACTGGCAGTATTGAATGATTCTTCAGTCCGAAATTCCAAAGTCTGAATGAAAGCAAGAGCTTAAAGTGATTCATCATATATTCCAGTTATAAAATGTTAAACAAAAGCATATTCTATCCCTGGCCTTACAAAGTTTGTATTCTGCAAGTGAACATTTAAAATTTCATTATTAAAATTCCTGTAAATACGTAAATCAAGAACATTCAAAGTACGATGCCTCCAAAGAGCAAATGTAAAATTTTAAAATATAATTGTGAGAGTTGTAATAAATATTTTAAATAAACTAATTAAAGCACTTATAACTTCTGATAGAATTTATTTCTGGATCGGTTCCACGGTCTGTCGGTTTGCTCGGAGTTTTATCGCATTAATAAAAACTTTAGTGCGAAATAGGCTTGTACAATATTTCAAATAACAAATTTATTACAACATCATCATATATTAAAGAAAAAAGTCGTTACATGAATATAAAAATATTATATTCTCTACTAATATTTTATGGGTATGTAGTACATATATGTTTAAGTCACTTAGGGTTAAAATATGTTTTACTTAAGATAGTCAAGACTTTAGCTCTAATCTACATATTAAAAATTGATTAATATTTAATTAATTTTAAGTTAATATAGATTTACTTTACATACGAGTAAACAAGACCCAAATTCATTTCGACTTTGTTAAAAAAAGTTAGAGTGTATCACTACACTTAAAACAATATTTTTGATCTAAAACATTATTTTTGATTGACGCTTACCGCAATGGCTCGTAAGAAGTAAGAATTTTTTAAATTAACTAAAACGATGTCTGTTTTACCTTTCAATTAATGAGCCATGAAAAATAGATAGGAGCTTGTCACATTGTCAAGTTAATCTGACGTCAAGGGTCTGGGAAATGTCTGAGATAATATTTCAAAAACATCCATGTCATGTCAATAGATTGATCTTTATGATAGGTAATGTGGCTCCGTGTTTGTAAATTATTATTGATTTTATATAACAATATTAGAAGAGGAAGAAACTACTTTAACATTTAGTAGGAGTATACTTTTGAATGAATTCTTTATAGTTGTACGACGTAGCTGAAATTTGGAATTTTATATCAACCAACATCAGAACTGATTGAAGTATTTATAATGACGTTGTTTAAAAACTAATAACATTAGAATGTCTTGGTTTTTTAGTTTCAATATTGGAGGAAGCTATGAATATAGTGTCCTATATGTTGGTCGTATTTTATATCTAATTGTTTGTATAACCGGTTATAAGGAAATTGTTCTCCGCATGATAAACTATGACACATTCGGGCATTAATCTTACAAAAATGGCTTCGAGTGTCCGCTCACTACGACCGCTCGATTTATGACCCATTTCGTTTCACTGACTGTAATTCGGTATTGGGAAGAGATTCAGCGAAATGCAAACTGTATCAGTGGATATTTCATACGGACTTATATTCTTTTGAAGTCCCTGGTTGGAAAGCCATTTTAAAATGTACGTAGGAGTTATTTCATTGTTTACAATCGCAATTTTTCTATTCGTCTGTAACTGAAGCGGGAAACGTTCTCTTTGGTTCTCTCTCAGTAACAATAAATATTGAATGGCATCGAGTTTTACAAGCGGTTGTTAAACGAGCGGAAGTCGCCGGCCATTTGACTGTTTGAGAAGTCCGGACGTTAAAAGGTTATTATTATTATTATTTATTCTCTGTCTACTGTGATACACTTTTTATATGACTGCGGCTTATAGCCAGCCTGGTTATTGGAAAACTAGGAAAGTTACTTAAACGTATTTTATAACAAGGAGACTTAATTTTAAATCGTTTTTTAATATTTTATCCATACATCGGTGTTGCCGAGGTGGTGTTCGATCAATTTGTAATACATATATGTGTTCCACGTATGTAATATTGGTCAGTTGTTTCAAAGGACACAATTTAACATTGTATAAATAAAGTTAGTAAAAAATTGTCTTATGAATAGTTATTACTATTGTAACTAAAACCTTGTTATATTTTCCAGTGTACTAAATTCAGTCTCTTAAACATTTGAACATTATTTTTATCGGCTTCTACTATTTGTTTTTATATATTCAACCGACATTTAAGTCAGCAAAAAAAGAATACTTGTTTTTTTAAAATTATCAGAATTTTAAAAAGAAAACCATAAACATGACGGATATTGCTTTATTTCGGTTTAATTAAGAAAATTCAGATTGCTGAATAATAAGAATTCTTAATTGATTAATTTATTAAATATTAAAAGCCCTTCTTGGTTTTCTTGATTGTTTTGATAAAAATTGGGTTTAATATATTTTTTAATTTAATTTTCCTTGTGTAAACCCGAAATACGGCTAGAGCAAGCATTCAGGAAAATTTGAAATCACTACAAAGTATATTACACTCGAATAATTTTGATTTTAACGTTATAACAACGTCGACCTAAGATTTAAATTATAGTTAAATAGAAAATGTATAGGCTTCGAACCCGCAATCTCTGGAATATCTTGCATCGCTTACTTTAACAGAAGTAACATAGACATACTCGTAAACACACATATGGAGGAAATTTTACTATAGCTTATTTTATAACAACCTTGACATATTCATGTTCAGATCCTACTCGCTTCGATAAATTTAAAAATTCTGTAATTTCTATTTTTCTTTCAAATCAAAGTATAAAATATATACACACCAGGGAGACATCAATTCGAGAGGAATGCCGTCGAATTGTCAAGCGAGCCACCACTACCCAAACTGATGACCACGACCACTCTCTCAAGAGTGATAACGTCTGAGAAGAAAAATACAATATTAAATATAATATTGTACTAATAAGTCAATATGACTGTTTTACCATTTTTGATACTAAAATTATAATGTTATATTATATCGTGATGATTTGGTTGATGAAAGTAGGTTATGTGTATGTCATCCACACAATCTAGTTGCCAGGAAACGTTTATAAATTTTTCTTATTCGTTATTTCTTTTCACCGAGCGAGGACCATTCAGTCGTCGTATTATTTTTATTTCAAGGTGGAGTCAAAATAACACTTTAATTTAAAGGCATTTTAATTTCTGTCATACTGTTCACTGTGTATATTTAAATCGTCCAAGGTCATATCGTCCAATAGGATAATGTTTCTCCGAACTTGTCATTATAACTGTTAACTCTCCAAAACAATATAAATAATTTAATAATGGCTCCAGTTAATTTCCTCGCCAGAAGGTTTGTGGGCGTCGTTTCCTATTCAATAACTTTTGTTTTGTTGACTCGTCTTTGGTGATGGATGACTCGTCTTATTATGTTGGAAGTCGATTGGTTTCCCTCACTTACCGCATCTTTCATTATTTATTTGCCGTTTTTATTCTACATAGGTAATAATCAAGTCTTGCTGGCTTTATTTTTTGATAAGTCATAATAGAATTGAACTAAAGATGCAGTACAATAAATTCGTCAAATTGAATAATGATCATAATAAAAATGAAATAACAATAGATTTTTCTGTATTACAATAGAATTTTTTCCGAAAAAGTAATCTGAATAAGTCTGATTTGGTTATAGCATACTAGTTGTGTATAATATAAGTAAAAAGCACAGTACAGTCATTCTAATAAAAAATATGTTTTCTTCAAGATGAAATAAGTTGTGAATGAAAAATAAAGTGCTCTTGAAATTTATGTAAATGTTTAAATTATTATTTATTTTTTCGTTCTCTGTCTACCATATTACTAACATTTTCTATGTATAAAGATAAATTTTAGGAACTGATTAGTATGAACCAGTATTGTAACTTTACAGATGAAATTTTATTAAGTAGTTTGGTAGATGACACTAAATAGGACAATTAAAGATTCAATGCAATCTAACACTAAAACATTTTTTTTTATAATCCAAAGAAAATAAAACAATGTTCTCGTTTATTTTAAAGAAGATTTTCATTTAAAATTGGGATTCAATGAATACAAAATGGAGCAACAAATGTTATTGAAACATGAACAGAGCACAAACACAATTTATATTAGTAGATATAATCTTACTATCGTGGAACAGATTTTTCGATACAAGAATGGTTTTATTTCTCTTCCAGCTTTAAAATATAAAGGAAATAGGTTTTTAATCTCACAATTTAGAAGTATAACTATTAAATGATTTCTTTATACGGTTCTATTGAAAATATTTACGGACATGTTTTCCTACAAATTTTAAAAAATAAAAATGAGTGTAATTTATTACAAAAAATATATTTATAAACAAATTATCAGATTTGATATTATTAACATGAGACGAAACTTCTCAGCATTCCATGGATTCGACGTGCGGGTGCCGGGTCCATCGCGTTGTAGTGAGAGGAGCTTCAACAGTGCCTGGGACTTGCGACCCAGGTGTAGGTTTAAGGGGCACCTATCTAACGCGCGCTGAATGCTCAGAAATTGATTTTAGAAAGTGGATTACTATATAATAAACTAAATAACCAGTGTGTGGTAAGTACAATTTTAAAAAGCATAACAAAATATTACAAGTAATAGAATTTTCGTATTGCCTACCTACTTTCGGTAGCGATGTGCATAATTTAAACCACTCGGTATTGTTTTCTATGAACCAGGTTAGTGTATTGATTACAGCTGCTCATTTTTGTTTAAGCTGGTGTTTGATAATTGACACTTTTTTGCTTTGCATTAGCGATGTGTATTTTGGTCTTTTCCTGCATATTAATTGAGCAGTTCCTACTACATGAATTGCAACTATTTAATAAAATTTAAGTAATATGAGCGTTCCATTATATAGTAATTTCAGGTTAAAATCCTTATTCCAGAAAAGACTTTTACAAAAATATTCAAAATATAATAAGAACATAATTCATGTCATTCATTCTGTATATCGGTTGCTATATTAAATTTTATGTGGAAAATAAAGTTGTCCCCATACTAATAAAATGTGTTAAATCATATTATTAAGTAATTTTTCATTGCTTAAATTTATAAAGTTGTTGTGTTCTTGTGTTAGTTGTAAAGTGTTCGGGCGTGTCTTTGTAGTTGGTAAGTTTTTAAGTTGGATCGTTCTCAAATTCAATCTCGTTACGAAAGTTGTATTCTAACATTTATCGAATAAGTTCTGGAAGGTATTTCACCACGCTTATAACAAACAATAACTAAATAATTGACAAATTATTTACTTTATTTAATATTAAAAACAAATTAATTGAATTATATTTAATACATTCTGTAATAGTGTTTCTAAAATAAACGCATTTTTAAAGTTAAATTTGAGTTTATAGAGATTAAAGTTTTTTACTGCACTTAATAGATTAAGTAAAAATATATTTTAGTAAATCATTTTCATGAAATAGGCAAATCCTATGAAAAAGCAGTGGTATTGTATGTACATTGACGCACCGTGGACATTATATCAACTCATAACTTAAACGACGCTCTGTACACGGGAAATCAACATTTCTGTTCAAATTTTATCCGAATATTGTTTTCGTTTTATGTGTTTTTATTTTTCACCAAACAGAGCGAGATCGTTCCGCTCCCAGCTAGCTTTAACATTTGGTGCCAGCTTAAGCGTGCTGTGAAAATAAACGAACAGAGAAGTACTCTTTGATATGAAAGTAATCGGTTAGAGGTTTTCCCACAGGGTCTGAATTATTTTGACTCTCTTAATTATCGTAGGTTGACGTAATAGTAAGTATTCGAAAGGTTTATGGAATATTTTGTAACAAATAAGCGATAAAATTAGGGCAACAAACAGTAAAAATAAAAACAATTGCACACAGAATGAGAAATAAATAATGTCAGTAAGGTAAAACTACGGAATACTTCAAGTAGCCAGTGAATAAGAAAGATAAAGAAATAGAATACGGACTCTCAATGAATCGGACAAAACGTAAATCGTTGTTCAAGTTTAGTTTTAAAATAAATATAAAATGCGACACTAAAGAATTTCTTAGAAGATTATTCAGAAAATATTTCTTTTATCTAACAAACTATTAAAGATTTCATTTTTAAGTTTATTTTATTTAAGTTACGATTGTTATAATGTTATTGATAAATAAACATTTACTTTTATAACATCCCTTAATATTTGCAATATGTTTAAATTATATAAAATATAACAATATATTTTTTTATCTCTCACACCTGAGTGAGTAATCAAATGTGCGTCTTTAGTTGATAAATGTTAAGAATACTCAAAATAAGATATGTTACATTTATAAATATTTCATATCAAAATCATGTTGGAGCAAAATACTTTCATAAAGTTTGAAAAGTTATAAAATAAAGTTTTATTATATATATGTATGTCTTTATTTATCTGATATATATAAATATTATTATATAAAAGACTGACGAGTTTCTTATATATTTTAATATAAACGCAATAATAATTTATGTAATGTTTTCTTTCGTAACATTTACTTTTACTTCACTAAATTAATATTAAACGTATCCTTCTATCGGAGCATCAATATCGTCAGCATGGATAAATGCTGGTAAAGGTTCTTCCAATTTGATATTCATATCGTAATAGTTCATACAAAAAATATATATAGTTGGGCATAATACATGTCAGGCAGACAATACTTTAATTGAATACCCACGTCAAGTCACTGCTGTATATTTGACCTTAAAAGTCGACATTTAAATCATAAAATAACTCAGTAAAAAGTAAATGTGAATACTTCAACAATTTTCATCTCTATTGTTGAGGAACATATATAAAACTGTCCTAAAAACAACACGAACACACGTTGTGAGTGAAATAAAAACTAGAAAAAAACCAAGTGGAGTTCATAACAAGATTGGAGCGAACATCCAAGTGCTGAAATACTGTGACGGCTTAAATTACCCGCGGTAAGCTGGTGCGGCGTGGAGGAGTAATACGAACAACTGCTACTCGGCAAAAACGTTTTAATGGTTGATGTGAAAGAATTCACACTTTCATTTCTATTTCTATTTCTACCGTGAGACAACCAAAATAAGTGACTACTTTAAAGTCCTAATTACAGTAATCCATATATAAAAAGTAGTGGTAATTACATGATATATAACTTGAGAACGCCTGTACGGATATGATCAGATATTGGTAGGTAGATAGCTTAGAACAAGATGATGGTCACAGGATATTAATTCTGTTCAATCGAAAAAAAAACTAAATAAATTCCAATACCTGTTTTTTTTGCCTCTCGGGCGAAATTGAGTGCGCCCGGTCAGCTATACATATATTACTAATGCCGATTTTAGTGCTGACGAAATGGCGAGCAAAAACTAGTCTGTATTAATATTGAATTTTCAACCAAGAATCTAAATTAATAGAAGTCTTACATACAATGCAGTATACAGTTATAAACAATAGTACATTGACAGTTATAAAGAGCCGCCCGTCCGCACTTCCCTCTCAATAACTGTTGCTGTTCATACAAAAACTAGACATCAGATGTTTTGTACGTACTATGTATTATATTAAAAATTAGATAGGTACAATTTTTTTATATGGAAATGAAAATTTACTGTCACCAACACAGAGATTTTTAATTCTATTAAAATATAGTTTAATATGTACACCTTATTTATTATTCCTGTGTAAATTTTTAAATAACTGAAATTAATGAGATCACATTCACATCTCGTCTGTCCGTGATCACGGCTGCTGAAATGTATTCGAAACATCGGGAGTATGTAGTTTTTTTCAAAAATAAAGTCGCATAGTATATTCGAAAAATATTAGTTTAATTTAAATGCATAACTGAATTTTGTCATTTGTAGTTATTTTTTGTTATATTCTCGTCAATTGGTAGTGAAATTATCCCATTGGTGCTATAGACTTTCATTAACATATCTATATATATAAAAGAAAGTCGTGTTAGTGACTTCACTTATAACGCAAGAACTGCTGAATCGATTTAGCTGAAAATTGGCAGGGAGGTATTTTAGAACCAGGAAATTGCAATAGGATACTTTTTATCCCGTTCAACAGCATTCCCGTGGGACTTGACATGAAACATCAGTCACTATAAAACGTGGAATAACACAATTGACAGCTATGCAATTGACGTATAATGACAGATATGTAATTTTGTATTTGCGGGATAAATTTAGAAAATCATTGTTTTTCACATGGGCAGTTATAGTTTGTGTGTTCACGAGTTGGGAAACCATCCGCTTTATTTGTGTTAACGTTAGACCAAAAAACAAAAAATGTGGTTTACAAAGGAGCACTTCAATGAAACGAATAATTTGCGGACACGTATAACGCTCCGATTCGGTATCTACTTTGGATTCACTTTCACTTACTTAGAGAAGTTCAACTAAATAACAATTCATTTTTGTAATCGAAATGAATTCATTACTGTTGTGAAATGAAATAAATATTTTCCTTTTCAAATATAAAACAAAAAAAAAATTTTCATCTTTTAATCACCAAACGAAATGTTACATAAAACAAAGCCTTCTGGAGGCGAAACGGAGTTCGCCAGGTTTACTAGTTATAAATAAATAAACAATAATTGTTGAACACTCTCGATTTCAACTAAAGTAATCTTTGTAAATAATAAATAGATTGAATATTTATATTTAAGGCAACAATTCAAATTATTTTCTTAAAGTAAATGTAAACTGTTTCTAAAGTGTGAGACTTTTCTCTAACATAAAGATATTGTAAAACATTGTAAGAGATATGACGACAGGCGTCTGCAAACTACATAAAAGCATTTTTAATGTTCACACGTCACAGTTCCGTGTTCTGAGCGAGTAATGTGCGTGAATTCCTCTTTTATGATTCATATTTTGAAACTTTACAATATTTTAAACGCTCTTTTAAATAGCGTTTAAAGTTCCTTTGATAGTTTCACCTTTTATGACTTTTAAATGGCTTGTTTTTGATTAATATCAACTGTTATTTTTAAATTTACGACATGCTGTTTCAATGTAGCTTGAGTCTAGTAGCCTATCACAGAACATTTATATAAATATAGATGTAAAGTCTAGTATAATGTAATTCTCATCATAAATATCATAATGCGAGGTTGTACCGTGATCGTTGAACGTAGTCGCATCTCATGCTCCGTCAGTGAACGCGATCTCTCACTTCATTACAGCTTCATTAAATAATGAGCTCAACTAAATGTAATCAACCTCTCCTATCATTATTATATTCAATAACATAGATTTGTAAGGTTTGAATTTATTGTGAGAAACTGCTTTTTAACACTAATTTTGACGAACGTTTGTGTTCTGACATCTGTTATACATAACGAGTAAATATAAATATTTATGTCACATCAAAAAGTGTAAATCATGAAGTTTGATTCCCAAATGATTTATACTTCACTTCACTGAAGCCATTTAAAATATACATATGGATCTAAATAATAGGTTATTTGATTACTAGTGTATAGTAATTTAGTATTTGTCATAAATAAGATGTCTTTGATGCAAGATAGAGGAAACACGTTCATTTTATTTTTCAATAAACAGCGTATCATATTAGTATGAGCGTATTGATAATTTAATATAAAGGTTATGATAGTTTAATAAACACGGTACTATAATTTATATTATACCTATCTGAAACATAATGTAGTTATATACTGTTTCTTTTTAACATATTTTATTCCAGTAAATTACTAACTCATTTAAATTATTATTCTTCCCAACATTCTCTCTGAACTCAAAGATTGCATTTCTGTTCCGTCTTCTTGCGTTCATAAGAGATAATAGTATATTAAACGAAATGGTTCTTTCTTTTACTATTGTAAACCGTTTAAATAATCATGAAAAGATGTATTTAGAGCGATAAACCTAAACATTTAAAGATAACGAACAACTTATTTCATCACATAATATTGATATTAAAGTTGTTGAATATTCTGTAACCAAAAATGATTTATCACTTCACAATAAAGATGAGAATGGAAATATAAAAGCATTACATTTCTATACCATAGAATATATGTTTTAATAGTGCGCTTTTCCTGCAACAAAAAAGATGAAGCCATGAATTTTTATATTATAACGCTATCATATGATTTACGCTTTTGATCCAGATCAGATAAATCCCTTCGCGTTATACAGCTTTATTAAATTCACAAAATATATATTCAGTTTATATTCTATGGAGGTGTTTCATTATACTTTTAAATGAATTTTATTATTTCGAGTACTAGTGTATTCTAAAAGTAATGGCATCCCTTTCAGTCAAGACCTTTCAGCTGTCAAGCAAATAATCTTCTATCTTCTATATATATAAAAATGGATTGCTGTTCCTTAGTCTCGCTAAAACTCCAGAACGGCTGAACCGATTTGGCTAATTTTAGTCTTGAAATATTCCTGGAAGTCCAGGGAAGGTTTAAAAGGTAAGAAAAAATTGGAATAATTGCCGGGAAAACCCTAAAAACAGCCCTTTTCTATTTCCCATATAAACGATTTTTTGACATTAGACTTGACAACTAACTAATATGTCAATCATTCTGTTCGATTGAAACAGTAGAAATTTAATAAATACCAATACCGGGTTATTGAAGACGGAATATAGTTCGCCCGGTCAGCTATACCTATATCACTAATGACGAAATTAACGCGGACGAAGTCGCGGGCAAAAACTAGTCAACATTAAAATTGATAGTCACAATTTTTAAATATACATATGATATTACTTAAATATACATATGTTTGTTAATTCAAAATCTTAATTCATTGGCTTTGCTTTCAAGTTTAATTTCGGGTGGAAGCAAGGTATGTCTTGGAAATGTTTTTTCTAGGAATTTGTAACCCGGGTGAAAGTGTTAGTTTTTGTAAAGTAAATTTTATCCTAATTCCATTAACAGCATGTTTTGAAATAAATATTAAATTTAATATTAATACAGTAGTATAAGGTAGTTCATGTCCTCAATGAATCGACATTGTGTGGACACATTGTGAACAATACAAGTCCTCATGTTGACACTCCTTGTTACTTGTACTCGTATAGTCTTTGTCAGAATACAACTCTCATAACACATTGATATACTTTTCCGTGATACATTGCAAGAAACACGTAGTTTACTTTAAGCGACTTTGATTCTTAAAATTGTTTAATATTAGTTTTAGGATTACGATAAAAAAGTATTTATAATGATTAAAGATGAGGGAAATATATATTGCTTAATTTCTGTTCCTAACTATTTTTCCCTTTTAATATAACTTTGTGCTTGAATTCTGCTAGCATCGATGAAGTCTTCATTGTACTTGGTAAATTTGGATTTCTGTTTTGCCGATTATAGTTGTTGTCATCAATCACTTCTATATTAAAAAAGAATAAGGTAGTAATAAATATATAAAAATATTTTACTGTTCTTTTTATTTCTGAATAATTATTAAAATGTTATAAAATTGAAAACGAATAAAAAAAATTAAATCATCAAAATTTAAAAATAATGCTGTTTTTATGAAACTCACTCACGATAAATGTAAAAAAATATGCTGTAGTTATTATCAAGTCATAAAAATTCTTCAGTGTTCACTCGCTTCAAGAAGTCTTAAGTATTTCTTTATGTAACCTAAAACGTTGTTCATGTGTTTAACATATTAAATTTAATGTTATTAAGAAGTCTTAGAATGTTTTTTCATGAATGTTAGTATTTTTTTGTAATTCTAATGTAATTTACATTTATGTTTGAAAGTGTAAAAAGTTTTATGGAAATGTAAATATACATAGTTGAAAATGAAAACGGGTCACATATAAAATATTTAAAAGGTAAAGGAAAGTTGGGAATATTTCCGAGGGACCTAGTGGTCAAGAAATAAATGTTTTCCAAATATAATGGAAACAAAATTGGTTTTGTGAAAATATGTATGTGATAATATGTATATGTTTATATATTGCTGCACTGACTTATATAATAATACTTATGTATTAAATATTAGTAGTTGTTGCTTCACTGATACATTATAAAAACTCTTTACAAGATGCTTACTTTTATATTTGGAAATTGAAATGAAATCTTGATGTTTAATCAATGTTTATCATCCCTAATGATACACTAAATACTTTTGAAAATTTTATATTCTCAAGCCATTTGTTTCAGACATAATACTTTGAATTTGCTTTAGACAAGCAAAATCTTGGAAATATTTTAATACACGCTAGAATATCGAAAATTTTTAACGATAAAACAGTTTATCTGGCTTATCACTACTGTGTCAAAAGAAACAAGTTTGAGAAATGGCATCAAGAAAATCAAATCAATTTTATTTTGTTCTATACGATTATTTAATATAAAAAAATGTGTCTATTGTCTTTGTTAAGCAAAAAGTTATAAATGTATTTTTTAAGAAATAAAATTCAGAATAGCGTTTATCATTTATATTCTTTCAATTTATATTAAAAATATGTTTTAATTACAAAGATTAGTATAAAACTTCCATTTAAAATAAGATAAGAAAGAAGAAAGAGAAGTTCGGTAATCAGATAATAAAGTTTCTCTAGAAAAAGAATTCGATTGAGTCTAATAATTTCACAGGAATGTAAAGGGAGGTTTTCCCAGTTTGTCGAACTAATAACTAGACCTTTCCTACGCCAGAAACTGATAATGGATTTACCTAAAATGGGTTGAAAGTTTAACATCTTTTGAAAGAGTATATTTTAACTATCGATTTTATTACATTATATTTTGTAACCATATTATTTCATTGTAAGCTCATTAATGACCATTATCTTCGTAAGAATTTCTGTAAAGATTTAAAATAAATCATAGCTATGTTCTCGTTGCACGTCGACAGTTGAAAGGATGCCCGCGTCTGCGACAACCCGCCGCCACGCTTCCTTCTCAATATACTCGGATGTATATTTATACCCAGACACATCAAACGTTTTAACACTTATATATTAATTTTAATCATCCTGACTTTTACTTATATTGAATTCTTAATATTAACTTAGTTATCATAGCAAAAGAAACCACAAAAGCTAAAGTAAATAGAATGTGTCAATATAAATGATACATGATTTATTTTTGTCAAAAACTACATACTCCAAACGTTTCGGCTACTTTTCAGCAACAGTGATCACGGACAGACAAGATGAGTACAAACGTCAAGAGTATGTAGTTTTTAACAAAAATAAAGTATGCGTAGCTTATCCGAAAAATATTAGTTTCATTTAAATGAAAAAATACTCTTGTAAGTATTAGATCTCATTAATAAATGTTATGAATACTTTTAATTCTAATTTTGACAAACCTTTCTAAGCAATAAATTACAGGTACATATGTATAAACAAAATGAAACAGTCAAATCTTCTATAAATTTCAAGTGATGCTGTTAATAATAGCTTTGAGATAATTCTTGAAAACAAGATCAATCAGTGAGTGAAGGATCTCATTAACGATCCATCAGTGATTGTGAATCACACTTCATTACAGTTTCATTAAACGTGGAGCGCAACAAGCTGCCTGTTACTTATTGAACTGTTCTCATCATCATACAGTACTGTAGCTTTAGTTTATAATTTTATTAAATAAATATATTCCAATCTATATATTCAACATCCAAATTCAAACTACAAAAGATTTATCAATGATTATTTTAGAAAAAAAATCACTGTCATAAAAATACATATATATTATTTAATTATCGCATATTCTGTTAACTTTTGATATTATTCAGTCAGTCAATTTAAAATAAAGCATGTTAAATATAGAAAAAACTGCTAGTATTATAGTAATTAATCTACTTTTACGATCAACAATACAAATAATATGTAACTTGTGCATTGGATATCGTGTAATACCATCTAGATAAAGTTTCCTCTCTGTCTGTATTGATACTACACGGCGGACCGGAAAATGAGCTCCATCGCTATTTGCAGCTCGAAATTTATGGCATAAATTATACTAAGCAGTCTACAAGTCATTAGGCTTTGAATTAATTACCTATTTTGATAGCTTCAAAAGAAAGAAGAAGAAAGAAATATACATTGTAGGTGTTCATTAAGAAACTGTAAAGGAATAAAAATTATGATACGAGTACCATTTACATACAGCTGTATAAAACTTCAATGAATTATTATTTTGGTAACACAGAAATGTTTTGAAACTCACAAATATAACAAAAAGTAAAACCTGGACCTATCTGAATTATTTTTGAGATAAAGTTAGAGTTGTGTATATTTTAAAAATTGTTATTAAAATATTATTTACACTTTGCCCAAACAAAACATGTTATGATTTCTATAGATTACTTTTTCGAGGCACACTTTCAACAATATAAACCTAATATAATTTCTAACCTATTAGCATTAGTAATCTCTTGGAGTCTTTATTATAATTAGTTTTTAATAAATTATGTTCATAATAAATCTTCAATGGATTCCTCATTTTCATGATAATATCGTAACTACAAAGACCGTAACTAGACTATCTGTATATTTGGTAACTTCTTCAAACTAAAGATTTTTTATCAAGTATTACATATACCTAGTTTTACCATCACAACATCCATCATCATGCCTCTCATGCACCACAAGTTTTACATTCCATAAATTAATCTTATTCACAATACCACTTCACACATTAATAGACCCTTCACATTTCACATTCCATATTCTATAACCATTTGATTCATTTGATTCCTGGCCCATTAATATTCTGAAAGTAACTCTAGCTATCAAGTATTATTAAGAACCAAAACCTTTGAACCTTTGGTGTTTCAAGTTCGGTTCTTATAATACCACAGCTCCGATAGAGAGTAAATTTAAATTGGTAGCAAACTAAATCTTTGTTTTTAAGTTCATTTATAATTTCAGTATTTTTTATAAGTATCAGTTATATGTAAGTTTTTTTTGTCGATAGGTTTTCAATGGGATCGTTCTATTTTCTCTATATATTTTGTACGTTTGTCTAACGTTTTAATTGTTTTTTTTTCAGACCATTCCATTCGCCATGTAGTTGAGAGTGTTAGCTCTATCATCGAGCCTTGTTTGGTCAACGATTTTATAATCAAATCATCTAACGTGTGAGTTGCGTTACGTTAAACTTTTATTGCCATTTTTTTTCTCAAAAACCAAATAAAAAGATATTCAAAATAAGTTCATATTTAATATAAAGTAATCATATTCAAAAGATATCATAGCTTCCAGTATGTGAGAGACAAATTGATTTGTTAAAGTGACTTCAATTATTCAATTTATATTAAGGATTCTTATCATTAAAATGTTTCTGAATCTATTAAAATGTTTTTATGACTTTCTATTGACGTCACTCAAAGGACACATAAAATAATTAATATTATTTTTAAGACGGGATGTAGTCATCATCCTACAATTATTATATATTTTTTAATATTAGTAATTTTAAATCATATTAAAATGGTTCAAATAATATCTTAAACTCTGTAATTCACTAATAATAGTAATTATTATTATATAAAAGAGAAATTATAAACACCTAAATTGTAACAAGTGGAAGTCAACGATACTTTTCTTTAGTTTATTATATTTTAATTTAAAATACAGATTGAACAGTATTGAAATATCAACAGACCCGCTAGTAAATGAAAATGAATCTGTTAGCGGAAAACGGTATTTGAATAAAACAATTTATATAATATACAATAGTTTTCTTTAAAAACGATAATTAAAATCTGCTATATAAATATTAAAATAAAATTTATTTTTATCTATGTTAAGCAAAAAGTCAATGTATACTCTTTTGAAATTGGCTGCCATAATAAAATGAAACAAAAGGTATAATATTTGATTTCAGTTATATTTCAGTGTTTGCAAAACTATAAAAATATTACTTTCGAATGCGCTGTTCGGAAACTTTGTTTAGATCGGATATTTATTGCAAACGATATGCCTCTATATTACAGTTTTGTACGGAAGCGAATTTATTAAAAAGAAAATTACGAAAATTTTTTTTAAAGGAAATTAAATAGCAGTGGCTGTTAAAACTTACACATTTAATATAAATAATTATGTTGTTAAATATAATATAAGGTTATTGTACCTAGATGCTCTACAGTAAATGGAACGACAAACAGATCTAACTTGAGATAGCTATTAATCTTTGTACAAAGATCATACAATATTTACATAAGCGTGAACTAATTAGAGATAGAAAACGTTATGGAAACTGAAATATTTTGAAACATTTCAATTTATTCTGATTGCATAATCGACTGAATATCTTTGAGATTATTTGTAAATGTAATTAATTTAATATCTATATAACTTCTGAAAAATCCTACAGCTATTTAGACATCATCAGTTCTTTCAACGAAAACCATTCACATTAATGAAGGAAAGTCTGCTTCTATACAAAACTATCTTTTCAGTGACAAGTTACAGCTTTTTATACAGGTTTTACGAGTAGGGATCATATATTTAGTTCGGATATAATATAGGTGGTGTATTCATCTAATGAAGACATTTGACTTGGTATTGTAAGATCTATCTTAGGATATTTATACCTTGTGCGTAAAGAGTAATTGAATCATGATAGGTCTATTTAGTCCGTCTTTTTGCACGTATATCTCAGGATATGTCTAGTTTTAGAGCTCGGATTATAATTATTTGTGACGTAATCCTTCTCATTCTTACACTATCAGGTTACTTTTATTGTTTTCGTATTTAATTTGTTATGTTATCAGCCAGTGTTTTGTTTCTATAACAATATCTATATAACAACACCCGACCAACGGCTCCGCAGTTGTTATTATTCATTATCTTTCAGTTGTATCCCATAAATAATTTGAATATTAATGAAACAATATTCTTAACTACAAAGCACGTTCATTATACGCAAAATTATAAAACATACAAATAAGAATATATAATGATAATTAAACGTCTTAATTAATAATAAAATTTACGTACTGAAAGACTCATTAACATAAGATACATAAGAAAGATTTTTTTTACGTATTATGTATAATAAATTTCTCTATTTCCTTTATTTATAGTGTAATTCTAATCAAGAGCTTACAAAATAATCCGTTATAAAAACATGTTAGTGTCAACAGTTAGCAAACGACGGTAATGGATAAAGTTTAATTGTTTAATATGATCAGCTGTTTCAATAAAACATAGAACTCTATACAGGGAAGAATTAATTAACAACAAATATTCTAGTGACGTATTGCTTATTGTTAAAATAATATAATTTTTGTAGCTAGAATATTTATTCACATGAATAATGAACTACATTTTATTTTAATTTATTATATTTCAAGCAAGAAGTGTAAATAATAATCTAAATATTATTATGACATTATCACTTCAACACTAGTAGCTAATTACGGATACAAGGACTTCAAGAAAATATTTTAATAATCTGAAAATTTATTCCTAGTGAGTTGCAATTTACGTGTTTTCAAACTTAATTGGAAAGCTCAGATGCATTTTCTTCGTTGGTTGTAATAAAAGTTATCGCAACTAAGACGGTACTGAATCTACTTCTTTAATTAACGCCGTTCTATTCGATGAGTGTAAGAGAAAAAATATAGCTTAAAATATGTTTCTGCTATTTTGACTAAAAGTAAATGAAACTATATATTTAATTTAAATTCAAAAGTCTGTTTTTAATATTTTTCTATTAATAAATGAATGTTAAACTTATTAATACAATCTATGTGTCAGTTGACCGACGCACTTGAGAATAATATAAAAAAAATCCAATGTACACAGAGTGAGGTTGTGTTTAATAAGTTTGTTACTTATTTTTGTCTGAAAAAATAAGAAAATAACTATATACCTACAGTAACTTGCAAAGAACATTACAGATCTCACAAAAATAATTGGGTTTACATATTTTATTAGTATAATTATACTTATTTTGATGTTAAATTAAATTTTGTTTTCTATCTTTTTTATTTTCTCGTCAGATCTTATAGGTACAGTATTCCAAAGCTAGCAATCTCCAACACTGATTATACAAAGCTAAATGTTTGTTAATCAGTGTTTGTTCAATGTTAGGAGGGACGTCTTTGTAGTTCTGATTTAATTACTTCGAAATTCATATAAAATAACGCTAATGAGATGGCTTCATCATATTTTCCTTCCAAACTTGATGTCTGTTTTCGTTCTTAGAATAAAAGAACCAACTGTATTTTACGTCTTGAAAGATGCCACTTGTCTTATAAAAGAACTTGACTTCTCCTGTCTTATTTACATTTTTTCCTTCACATTTAAATTCGCACGAGGATGTCTTCTTTTTGTTTTCTTTAAAATAATTTCATCAGATAATGATATTTTCTTATTTTCTTTGTGGTTAATTTTAAAATAATTTAATTAAAAACATATTTTTATTTAAAAAATAAAAGTATAATGTATTAAAAAAGCTTGAATCTGTAAATTATACTTTTTTATTATGCAAGCGTTCAGGAGATTTCTGTTTCTTATTTTGTTCCTATTAATTATTTATTCACTTTCCTATTTGATTTATAAATTAAACGCTAGCTTTATAATGACAAATAAACTAAAAAAATATTTATATATACATAGTTAAAAACGTACTGGTGTGGAACTAACTTTGTTATTACAATATTATTATATGATGTAACTGAAAATAAGGTTTTAGGTTTATCAAAAATTTTAATTTCCAAAGAACCTCACAATACTAAAAGTAAATATACCTAAACATGAATAGTCTCATCCTTAGATTATTATTCAAGTGTGTGAGACAGACAGGTGCTTGCTTCTGCGTTTCTTAAAGAGTGATGAAAACCCGACGACGATATAACATATTATACAGACATTCAAAATAATAATAACTCTAAAATAATTTTATTTTCAAAGCTATTGAAACTTTATACAGAAAAGGGGTAGTAAGTATCTTAATTTTATTTATAAGTAATTTAACTTTTTGGGCAAAGCCACATCGGTGATAAAAAATAATGTCCACAAGGTACATATATTTTCAGGACTGAAAATTAAAAAAAAACATATATTTTATATAAAAGCTCGTTCCAATAAATTTATTTTCAATTACTTAGTGTCTCACTTTCCAAATGAATAATATTTTCCGAAGAAATAAACGCCTGTCATTTGACCGGAAGTTTCCGTCTGCGGCATCCTGTCAATGAGTTTCCTTTTCAATCACGCCTTTTGTTCAATGAAACAGAACACTTCACTGAAAGATGTTTGATTTACATTTACTTCTTGACAAAGAAATATCTTACTTTAGCAGTTTTTGTTTATACTTTACAATAGTCAATTAATGAGGTTTCACACAGACTCTTTACCAGGTTGTTTGTTTACTGAAAACCAGAAAGTTTATTAGGTGGTCTTTGTGAAAAACAGATATTTAAATAACAAAGCAACGTTCATTTATATTTTTGAAACTTCTTTATATAATATTACGGACGGTGGGATATGGACTTAACGATTGAAATGCTATTGCATCGTCTCATTTTTCTTGTTCATATACATATATTATATGTTGCACAACATAAACAGGTGGTGTAAATGAAAAGTGAAAGATGCTCGCTAGAGCAGACAAAGCCGTTATAACAATGACTCTCAGCCAGTGACCGCATAATATTTACATTTTCACTCATTTGTAACCATTGTTTCATTTGGGAGCTTCGATTGATTTAAATATTGTGTTCAGTTTTTCACACGCGCCTTTCTCTCAATTATTATATTCATAAGGAAATATGTAATTCAACGATCAATATGTAATTAAAATGTAAAATCAGAAAACAAATTTAATTTCCATTGTGGCTTTTTAAATCCACGCCACAGTAATTTAATTATAGTGATTTATATCTCATAATGAAAAATCACAATTATGGTTTTGAATATAGACTGATGCTTCAAATAAATTGATGAGTTAAAAAGGAAAACCAATTATTTCTTTTCATTTCATCTTAAATAAATATAGTATAGATGACGATATAGTATAGATATATTTGTAGTGTAAATTATTACATGTGATTTGTATACCTTTTCACGTTAAAGATTTTTTAAAATTGTTCTTTCACAAGGAGCTTAACAAATATTTCAAAATATCAAATCTTATGATTGTTGTCTGAATTTTAAAATCTTTCTAAATGACTTATTTGATCATTCAGTGAACTCTAATGTCAATTAAGAACCCATTTTTTTTTTTAGTAAAAATCCCTTCTATACTATGATTAAAAATATACGACCACACAGTTTTTTTGTTGTTGTATGAATAATGAAGTTACTCCGGCAGTAGTACGCAGTATCACACTCACGGATTGTGCAAAATGTACGAATCGAATTAAAATTTGTAAAAGAGACCTCGGTCTATAGTTTCTAGAAGAATCGAAAGAAAATAATATTTAATGTTATAAAATTATTACACAGAGCGTGTCATTAGTTACGGTCAGCCACTGGTCGGAAAGAAAAACTACGGAACTTATTTGTATGTATATTATAACAAAAAAACATTATTACAAATTTTAATCTAAACCTAAGACTACGTGATTCCCGATTTAGGATCACCATATAATTCCATTGCTTGTGTGATAACAGGAATCGGAGCGGTGTGATCGACGATTGTCGTTCAACCTTCAATGTTTGATTATTAAAGCCATGTCTTTCGTTCCTTTATTTAGTGAGTTATATTACTAGTTAAACGATGTCTCTGGTGTGGAGACAGGAATGGAAGATATTTTTACTTTTGTTTACTTCGATCATTTGATGGATGAGTTTCGTTATGACATGAGGGTAAAACTCAATATATAACTTTGTTCAATTCCTTTGTTTACATAAATCTAAGTTTTCATATAATGCTTTGTTTAAGAAATGATGCCTTAAATTTTATTATCATAATTGCAATTTTCACGAAATAATTCTTACCTTTAAAAATGAAAACAAAAATGCAGAACAATTTCTTTAGGAATTCGACAACATATTTTTATCGAATAGAGCTCTAAATATTTTTTGTTGGACATTCCTGTTATCTTTTACTTTAACTCAAAGGGAAATATTTAACCACATATTTTAACTATCTTCGGTGAATCTATTAGTTCTTGTTTGAGATTATTAGTATTCCTTTATGTCTTCTTCTTCTTCTACCTGGCAATTTTTCTCAGCTATAGCCAGGGTCTGCCTAACATGTTGTGAATGGTTTTGGCTATTTGTTTTTACGACCGGCCGCCTGCCTGACATCAACCCTCTTTTTGGGAATTAGTATTCCTTTATGTATGTACATGAATCACATTCGTCCCAATAAGGTTTTAACTGACTCAGCCGAGATGATAATTACCTTTCTTAAATATCTTATATTATTTTATATCTATGAAGAAGTTTTCGCTCAGTTGTGTCATCTTACTTGCTGTTCTCCTGGTGTTCTTGGTAGATATTTCTTCCTGAACAGCATTAGTTAACCATAAATTAATATCATATATAAAATCTACTATCATTATTTAACTACAGCCTGAAATCTAAGTAAGTATGCAGTCGTACTTAATAATGTTGCATTTAAACCTCTTGCTTGTTATGTTTTGTAAACCATTTTCCGATACTAAGATAATTAGCAGTACATTTCAGATAAATGAATATGATTCCTAGAAACCTTATACCAAGATGTTTCCTTTGAGCATATTAGAATCTATGTTAAATGTATATGTCATTATTATAAATTGTCCACAATTATATAATGTATGTTTCTGATAATCATTTCTTCTAAGTTCAACTTAACAACAACATCTTAATTTGTACAGAAGATATGTCATACCGGGGCTCTAATTAATTTCTTACAACTAGCAAAAAATCTAAGATTATTTTTTTAAGGTATTTTTTATTCTATATCTTTAACGTATAAATGGCTTTTATTATAATATTCTCACAGTCAATGTTCCAATCATTAATATACGAATTCTGTATAATAAATCAAATTCTTTTTCGCTACATGTAGTCCCCAAATATACGAGTAATGTGCGTGTCGACTAAACTGTTATTATGATACTATTGTGCTACTTAGAGCAACTAATTATAATAATTAGTATAATATTTTTCTCTAGCTACACGCAAGTAAACTATTATTACTCATCTGTGGTTGAATTATTACTTAAAACTTCGAAATTAGGATTAAATACATATTTTACTTAAATACCGCCGCAAAACGTAAATATAACTAATTATAATAAGTATGCCCGATAATGTTCTTATTAAGAAATTTTATCACAAACAATTGCTATTTCTAAATAATAGAAAAATAATATAACCAATCTTCTTCTTCTACTTGGCAATTTCCCAGCTATAGCCAGGGTCTGCCTTACATGTTGTGAATAGTTTTTGGCTATTTGTTTTTACGACCGGCCGCCTGCCTGACATCAACCCTCTTTTGGGAATCAACATTAATCAGAGACGTCTAAATACTCTTAGAAAGTACATATGATTCGGAAAAATCACATTGGTACTTGCCCGGGTCAGGATCGAACCCGCGACCTCGGTGACGAGAGGCGGGCCCTTTAACCACTGAGCCACCACTGACTTTTAATAACAAATATTTCTTGTAAAATACAATTTATATGATAATACCTGTTATTTTTACTTTGAAACACAGACATAAATAAATCTTATACAGGAATAGTTTTATTTAATGTATTTATAATAAGTAGCAGGAGTATAATAAAGTATTCTTTTGTTATAAAAAAGGAAAAACACGTTATATTTATAGTAGGAGGAGGCCTCGTTTGACAGAGGCGTGCTCCCCAAGGACGCCGTCTTATGGTTGAGAAAATATCTAATTTATTCTGTCTCTTTACTGTGGACACAGATAAGAGGAGAGACTGTTTAAATATTACAATGTTTGAATGACTCTTATCAACGTTTCGTCAGTAAAAATAAATAAATTTACTACAAATTGAGACAATAGTTGGTGTTAGTTCATGAAAAACATAAATTTCATCTATTTCTTGTTCCTCCCCCATATTGCAAGCTATAAAAGACACATAATTCAAGACAATATTGAAAAAAAAATTAGTCATAGTCGTATATTAAGTTATGATGACGGTTTTAACAAAACAACGTTTGATAAAATCTCTATCAGAAAATTGAATAAAGTTCTCGTAGTAAACGGGTCACATATTAAATATTCAAAAGAAAAGGAAAGTACTGAATATATGATTGTGACCTGGAAAAGAATAAATTATGTCCAGCACATTTATTTCATGTAAAAGAGTATTTTATGGAATAATTCATAGTTTTAATTATTCCTCCTTTGTAACGTCACTCAAGCTAGTATTCATTTTATTAGTATAAAGTGCTTTTACAAATTCATAGTTTTTAGTGATAGATGAATTTGTACGTCATTACCAGATAGTTTTTGAAAGTAGGAATATATTTTAAAACATATGTATATTAACATCTTCAAAGTAGTTCTATCAATTGATAACTTGTATATTAATTTGTTGATGTTAAATTGTTTCAGTGTAAAGTTACAATTTATCCTTTTCATTAACATTCATTTAAAAAGAGATTCTTTCTCTCATGACTTGATTTGTTTAATGAATATTTGACAGACAGCATACATGATCTAATTATCATCTTATTTAAACTATTATTTATGATATATTTTACAATAATTAATAAAAAGTAGCATCAACATTTGAGGCAGCTGAAATCGACTAACATACAAAAAAAAAAAGGATTGTTAATGTTGTAAAAACATCATTCATTCATAAGAAATTTTATTTATATAACATAAAAGTGTGTATAAATGATTTTATAATTTAAAAGAAAATTTAACAGCACACTGTTCATTATGTAACTCAGTATTTCTGTACCTGTTTGTGTTAATATGTTAAATCCTATTTGATATATTTATATGTATTAGTACACAAGCCGGCCACTCCACAGCACTCCGCCACACATTTACATTTAGATTACAAGCCGGTTTCTAGAATACTATCTTACGGATTACACGTAGGCTTTATTGCTTTGAATTAGTATGTATACTAAATAACACGATAATTTTAAACATTAAATACGACGAATGTTGGAATTAATCTTGGTTTCAGTATATTTTTCCTCTTATAAAGAAATAATACATATTCTCTAACAAAAAGTTTGCTTCCTTAAGAAGGAGAAAATCTGTCATCAGGTTTGGATTAACTTGCCAATTTGACGGATCGCCTTTATCCTTGTTGATTTGTTCACTAATGAGCAAAAAATGGAATTGTTTTTATGCCACCGGCACCTTATTGAAGTGTATTTATAGCTTATAAAAACTTTTGAATTTTTTAACTTAAATGTCGAACAGAAGTAATTAATTATACAACATTTATTTCTTAATACGGGATTGTTTTTCTTATTTACAAAAAGTTTTTGAATAAAGAAACATAAAAAAGGTAGGTAATGAAAAAATAAGGGAATGAAAAATAAAAAAATCAATTGAGATTGCGTTGCAGACCGTTACACAGTACCTAACAATGATATATTTAAATAAGTAAATTAAACTATGATCATAACGTTTAAATGAAAAGTTGGCATCATTCACACCGTCATCGTTCAAATTAATATTGTTGGGCTAATAAAAGTTTAGAGCCTTTAATCTCAGTCTGTCGAAGACTCCCCGTTAAGCTTCAAATCCATTCGTATCAATATGTATCGGATATTTGTCCAACAATATGACGCCAAGAATATAATAATTATAATTTCTTTACACATATCTTATCTTATTTCCAACAAACCTTTATCTGATTTTTTTTCATAAGATTAATTCATTCTTCTTCACATTTCGACTAAGTTCTTATCGTGATAACACAAATATTCAGAGTTCGTGGGCGGCGGTAACTATCATCAAGTTTACTTTAAATCGAAATTTGCACTCAAATTGTGACCTCTTCTATAGTAATTTTCACCAACTTAAAAATATGAGTATTTCATTGCAGACATGTTACAGAAATAAAATGACTCCATACTATATAAAGCTTCTTGTAGAAAAGGCATCCTTAGAAAATCTCTTACGTACTTTGTGAGTGTGGTGTAGGAAGCTTATTATATTTCAGAATATGAAAAGCTCCTTCGCTAAGATATCACAGCTTAAATTTATTTATTTCCAAACAACATCTATGTTTTTAGAAATTTATTCTATAAAAATATTTAATTATAAATATTTCTTCTTAACCGATCTAATATAAATTTCTTTAAACCTTTTTAAAATAATCAACAAGTCAATTGGCTTAGAATTACTTTAAGTAAAATAAAAAAAATAATTGTTAAAACAATATACTGTTGGCCACTGAGCTGTTAACCGCGTTCTAAACAATGTTTTAGAACGAAAACCGTGTGGTTATCTTAATTATCGTCGTATTTTCCTGTTAGCCTCTGTAAAAGCTGTTCTGACACAGCGAGGTATTGCCTTTGCTTGTATGTTATCATTTGGTAAACTGGGCAGCAGTTCTCTTAATGTTATTTTTCGATCGTATCAATGAGAACTTGTATATTTTTAATTCTAAGTTAAGCTAGTAAATATATGACTGACTTTATTAAGTCGATTATGATACCTATTTCAGCGGATATAAAATTTGTGAATTACAATTTTAAACAAAATTTGATATAAATGCTAAAATATTATTTCCCTGGAGGATTATATAGAGGTGTATATCTGATAAAAATGCTTCAAATAAAATTTGTATTGTTAATAATCAACAAAAACAGTAAATAACACAACTAAGTATTATATTCGTTATAGGTATCAAATTTTAACTTTTTATTTTCCAGTTTATGCAATCGCCATCGTAAAACGGATCACCACCTTCTTTCCTTGTTTGTCCAACTCCAGAGGATATCGTTTGAGTTTTGGTACAAATTTAAAACTTGGACTTCCGAAACTCATTCAATGGACGAGAGCAAAGTTATAGAACAATGTTTTTGTCAAACATCCAGGAACCAATTTTGTATACACAACCTTATGCTTCCAAGAACCATGGCAACTGAGAGAACAACCAAAAGATTTACATACACCAAGTTCTATTATTAGTCTATCAATAATTCAAATATTTACTATCACTGAATTAATTAACATCAATCAGAATTAAATACCGTTATTGTTAATGAAATGAACATGGTTGACTTTCGTTCTTAGATAGTCTTTCAATATTTAACAATTAGATAATTTATAATTAAAAATAATCTCATTCACAACAGTTTAATTACATCTTAAGAAAATTGATCACCGATAAGTTCCATCCTAACTAAATAATATCATGGAAAATTGAATATTACAAATCAAACAGCTCCTTGTTGTTGACATATTAATTAATATTAGTGAACAAAGCTAATAGAGTTTACAGGGTTCTATAAATAGTTTGATCTATATCGAGAGAAGATTGGGTGAAACAAAGGTTGAAGCATTAAAATAACTCTTTCCTTTGTAATTGTTTAGTATTGAATATTAATAAAAAATCATTTAATAATTTTCTTTAAGCAAATTGTAATAAACTATAAAATATTCTCATATAAATATCAATTTGAAATAAAGTTCGATTCGAAAATTTCGATTCAAATTTTCTTAAAGATCGACATCTTCGTGCTCTTTATCTTTAAGTTCCTATATCCTTCATAGATTCTATCATCCTTCTACTGTATGTGTAACACATAGGCCACAGGAGAGTACAAATATTTTGTATCTTTGTATACAACTCTCATCTCTCACAGACTTCCTGCATCTTTTTGTTTATTTTGTTTCAGAAACTTTTAGATGGAACACTCATAATCCAACACATACAAAGCAGCGTGTAGTAGTTTTAAAATATGAAGGTAGCTCCCGCAGCTTCTCATGTCATCAGCATACGTAAAAAGAATGAACAAGCTTTAAAAGCAATGGTTTTTAGAGACATGTCAGCTCCGTGGATGAATGGTGCCCGAAATATTTTACTTTTTGTCTCGAAACTTCCGAATGAACTATATTCAGAAGCATATAACTTAGAACTTGAGTTTTCGACTCACTTATATTTGCTTGTAAGAAACGGCTGATTTTGTCAAATAAAAGCAAGTTTGAGTTACATATGAATCGATATATAATAAGAAAATATTATAAAATATGTCAAACATACTACCTATATACAAAGTGATATATGTATATATACACACTGAATATATCAATGATATGACCTCTTAATGTTTGACTACTAAACAGTTTATTACAATACTTATTGTAAACTTTAAGACATAAATTAATTTTATTAATTGAGTTTAAAACACTATAGCGGAAATTAAAATATCGAAATACATGAAGTTCTTAAAATAAAGAAACAATGTTTTATAATGTAAGCCCATTTAATACAAAAATTTACTTTGCGGAGTTCACCTTCGTCAGGCGTCGCATCGTTAATGTGTTATTATAAAACGTTAAAGTGTGTCGAGATAATTAAGACGCATTTTATTATGATTCATTATTAACAAGACTTTATAAAATAAAATTGAATCCTCTCTCGTAAAATATATTCTATAAAACGATAGTTTCTTTTTTGCGAGCGTTGTTCTATTTTTATATTACTTGAACAATATTTATGAGCTCCGTTTATGTCAACACCACAGCGTCCAATAATCACGTAAACGATGTTATGAATATTTTATGAACGTAAATAACTTCAGCGATGTCAAACACAAACTTTCTTTGTTGCGTTTTCAAAAATCGTGTTGGATAGAAAAGAATAAAACAGATGATGTAATAGAATATAAACAATAAAGCAATTTATGAACGGAGAAAAAACCATACTTAAATACAATAGTAATCAAAAATTACATATCTATTTTGATTTATAACTTTGTCACATAAGAGTTCACTCTATGCAGTCTATCGTTGTGGTCGAGAATAGAATCTGAATAAAATTTTAGAATTATCCGAAGACATTTTTGATTTAAAAGATGATAATTGCATAATTTTAAATTAACTGAAATATTATAGTAAAAGTTATAAATATTATTTAGAAAGGAAATAAAATATTATCTTCGCCGTGTGTATTAACCACAAACGGTGCATATCGATCTTGTATTCGAATTTTTGAATGTTTAATATCATCTGCCTTCTATCAAGGATGATAATGTATTATCAAAACAATTTTTGTTTTTAATTAAAATTTTGACGGCGATGAAATCCAATATGTAACAATTACATATTATCAATGACTTGTATTAACCAACGTAAATACTCCAATAAATTATAGGCTATTAAAGTTATCGCGGGAACATCAGCACCGTGGTATATAATGAACTAGCTGGTAACATTGGTTTGCGGTAACACACGACCGTTGAATTAATATATTAAAACAATTTATACCTTTATGTAAAAATAATATTAAATAAAATGTTTTAAGTAATATTTTATTAAGTTACTGAATGATCAATTTAAAAAAGAAACGGGATTCAACAGACTTATACATATAATGTTTTACTTTCATTAACTTATTATAATTAAGATGATAAATTATGTAAACCTAATGGAAGAGAGATACGAATAACCCTCAAGGGGTGTGATGAAATATAAAGTTATTTAGAAAGAATTTTCCACCTGACTTGATAATTAATGGGAAAATTATTGAAGTTCAAATTAGTTTTGAATATTTCTATTGTCTTGCAGGTCCTGTCTTCTAGTGATTGTAGTCCCTTCCTATATTAAATGTTTTATATTTAGTATACAATCAAAATAAAAAAGGCAGCTTTGAAAATCAACAGTCATTAATCAACTAGCAACGTATTGTGATACGTATATAATTTAATTCTGAAATTCATTTAAAATAAGAAGAAAATTCGGAAAAGTAATTTTTGTCCTCATTCCCAAAAGAGATCGAGTTACTGATCCGAAAGATAGTAGACCGATAGCTTTATCAAATAGCGTATCTGAAATCTTTTTCTCGATTCTACAAACAAAAATGACGCGTTTCTTACTTAGCAACAGGTATTTTAGGATAGATACCCAGAAAAGGTTTTTACCCGGGATTTCTTGATGACTACAACACATTGTTGTCGGAGAGCTTAAAATACGCTAAACGAACGAAACGCTAACGAAAAGTGAGAGGCCAATTATACTTTGTTGGATAGATATAGAGATTACGTTTGGGCGATACAATACGAATTAAAGATATTTGAGCTAAGATGATATAAGTTTCTCACATTTTTTAGTCATATGTTTCCATATAATAACTGAAAGAGATCATTCAAAAAGTTATTTAGTTCTAAAAGAAACAACTTAAGACTATTTCAAGGCTGTTATTTATTTCGATTAATATTTAATATTGTAACTAATAACTTAGTAGATAAACTTATAAATAACGAGAAAAAAGAGGGACACTCGTTCAGGTTTTATAATAATAAAATCACAGAATGCATTTAAGACTTGAATCAAACGTCAAACCTCAAGAATTACTCTACATTTAAATTGGCTTCCGATTGAACTATGATGATGGATACGTATGAAAAACAATAAAAACTCCCATGTTTTCACTAAATTTAAAAAAATGTTGTCTTAATAAAGCTTATGGTCCTTTGGGAAACCAACATCTCCAAAAACCATTCCATGAAGGTCAACTAGTAAAGCTCACAAACAAACTCACTAGAAAAAGATTCGTCATATAATTGTATACAGTAGAAGTGGGAACGAGAGGTATAACGACTAAATCTTTTTACAACCCACCAAAGGACTTGGGGCTATCCAGAACTAATGTATTCTTTCTTGAAACGTACTTTGAATGCAGCCCTAGTAGATTCGTTTTTAATATGGTTAGCTGGATAGAGAAGGTGGAATTGAGCGCGTTAGATAGGGGCTCCTTAAACCTACACCTGGGTCGCAAGTCCCAGACACTGTTGAAGCTCCTCTCCCTGTAACAATTGACCCGGCACCTTCACAGTAAATCCATGGAACACTGAAAATTTTTGTCTCACAGTAAAATTTTCCTAATAATTCTTTTACAGATTTTAATAGCAAATGTCTTCTTTAATTGATAGTAAACAGAGATCAGCAAATAAAAAGTAAATACTTTTAATTACAGTTCGTAAGTTAAAAACTAAATTTTCGTTTTTGGGCGTGATTATATTTAGATAAATGATATGTTTATAGAATCAACTTGCTGCATATGACGTGTTCATTGGATTTCGTTTCTTATCAGCGTGGTCACTTCTCTTTCATTTTTGAAGCCTTTCCTTAATATTTAAAATTTTATAGTTCTAAATAATGATAATAAATGATTTTCAGTATGTCATGTATAATAATTCACAATATTAAGAAATTGCTGATTATATTTTATTAACGAATTTTTTTTTCAGGTGTCTTCATGGACCTAGCCAGAACTGCGAGCCGTAGTCTACTAATGCAATGGAGTGGTTCTGCTGGCTAGAGTCAAAGTGTAACTAATTTTAAATAATAAAATGTTTTATTTTAAAATTATAAATTTTCAAAGCTCACTTGGAAATAAAAAAATATGAAAATTCTTTTACACTGCTAGTATGAAAAAAGATTTCACCTATTTAAGAAGAGGGCTTTTGTTATTTTTATCACAAATAACATTGAGTACTTTACTATATGCTCCTACGCTTTTGGTTCAATAAGTCTTAACCTGTTTTTCAATTGATAGAATATACTTAGTTTCAAATACTTTGTCCCTTAGGGGAGGCGTCTTCGTCACGCTCATGTCACAATCCAGACATATTTTCTCTGTTCTGTTTTTTTACACGAAATGTATAAATAAATGAAAATTTTACTACCAGTTTCTTTAAAGACTGACTGAAATTGTGTTTGATAAAATGCTTTAAGAATATTGTATAAAATCATAATTGATATAAATATATACTTCTAGACTTTTCTAAAGATAGCTTGTTGGAAGGTGTAATTATTGAAAAATACTTGTCAATAAAAAACTAAGTAAGATTGAAACAATTAAGTTATGTTGTAACTAAGTTAACTGTATAAAGATTTTACAAATACTTATTTTGCTAAGTAATTTTTTAGGAATGTTCTGTTCTGGCTTCCCTGTCGTATAAAAACTGTGCCTTTTGTATAAAGATAAATAAAAATGGATTAATATTATTTTAAAATATTAATAGTAATATTTAATTTATTTGATGAATACCATTCAAATCTTTGTGGTTCTGTGTAATTCGGTCGATAGATTTGTTGGTTCGAACAGAACGTGGTCCAATGTAAATACTGAATCATCGACATGTTTATACTGAATGAATGTAGGATCAAGTATTTATTCCATGAAGCTAATCTAAAATTCATTGATGTTGAAATACAAAATAGAATGTCAAACTCTTTTGACTTAACGGATTTCATAATATTTTCAATTGTATTAATTCGTGGAGATATTTTAACTTTTAAGTTAAAGAACCTTTAAGGCAAGGTAAGTTAAAAAATATTATAATTAAAAAAAGTCTCAAGTGAGTGAGTTTATTGTGTGAAGAAATATCTCATATTCTTTGAAAGAAACAACATATACCTACGACGAGTGTCAAATTTGATAAGACCAAAGTATTAAATATGTTTTCGGTGTTGTGAATGCTTTATTATGTCTTTTCCGTTCACTCAGTCAAAGTGATATACAAAGGGAAACAGCAAGTATGTTGAGCGACTTGAGTTCGGTTGAGAAATGTGAAGGGAAGTCACTTATATTTGTTAATATTTTTGTATATACATATAAAAGAAACACTGATAGCAACTGTGTAGTCTTACGGTTTGATAATTGTGTTCTATAGTTTGTCAACAAATAGTACTAATATATTCATCTACAAAATAAAATATTTAAATAAAAGCAATAAGAATACCAGATTTATGAAACACTAATATTAATCCTACATAGCTGTTATCCAGACACTAATATGAGAAAAAGTAAAGTTCTTAATAATCATATGATTTGAGTAGTATCAATTATGTCTTATTTACAATATTTACTGTTTCTTCATGGGACAGTTGTAACATTTTGTTATTTTGTTAATCAACCATAAAATCTATGATACGGAATATTTGTCTTCATGAGTTATGCTGAGAATCGAAACATGGATACAAACACAAATCAATACACCATTAGTTTTTGAACAAGTGATATCTCCTAAGATATTAAGTGTAGATGCATATACTAAAAAGCAATTTTGATCTTCGTTCAATGACTAATAACGCATTTTAAATATATTTGGATAGAAAATACTATATCACTAAACGAATCTTTCCTTGAAGTTAGAGGTAGAACAGGTATCTTGTATAAAAACCTTATAGGTAGCAACACTCGGAATGACGCCACGATAATCGATATCACGCTTAAATATAAAGAAACCTTAATTCTGCTCGAGTTAGAGCCTTAATGTTATGGCTATTGAACGAGACGTTTCGTAGGTAGGTTCGTATCTATTTGAACTTTTATTTAAATCTTAACTCAACCTGGATTTAATGTTAGAAACCCAATTATAAGCAAATATTTTCAAAGGAGTTTTTTGTCGCTTCTCATTTAGTTTTCCTCGAAAGTAAAGGACAATATTACCTTATTAGTCCTTTTATTTGTGGATCTCCAAATGTTCCGTCTTTAATGTTTGTGTAGATGGATTTGCGGTATTTCTCTTTCAGACATAAAAACCGCTGAGTAGCTTTGACAACTTTTTTATCGTATATACATATATCAGGATTCAATTTACTCGTAATTATATTTTTAAATATCTTTATTAATGTGGTATAATAGTTTATACCAAGTTGCTGCAGAACAATCCAAAATAATGGTGTCAGCATGGTTAAAACAAGTCGGTATTTTATCGATGAGATATAAATATTTCTTGGCCATCTATACATATAAATAAAAAAGAGTTCCTGATTGTAATATAGAAATAACAGTTTTTTATACTTTAAATATGGTAGGTACATAATATATAAATATAGTATAAATATGAAAAAAATATTTTTACAATTTTTGTTTGTATGTCTATCCGTTTGTTCCAGCTAATATCCAATTTTGATGGGATTTCTATGGCCAGGTAGTTGATGCAATAATGAGCAAAGTAGGAGTAAAGACAATGTTAATGTAAAAAAGCGTGTGGACTGTGGGTGCATGTATACATGGATTTGATTTGAAAGGCTCGCCTTATTTAAGTAGATACTAATAGGAGTATCAACATTGAAGAAATATTTTTCAAAAGCCACTCTACGCTTTTTACATTAAAATAATTTATATGATTTATCACTCTTATGCATAATTTCGAAAATTAAAAATATTTGAATTATTTAAAAAATCGAGTACAAAAGAGTCAGTTACAAACAAAGAATTAAACATACAGGTCAAGCTTAGAGGGTGGTAATAATAGGGTCTACATAATACGTTAGCAATTAAACAGTTCATATTACACTAGTTGTGTAATTGACAAATACAGTTGCTCCTCATATAACCCCAGCCCTCTATTTATCCTAAACAATGTTTAAGACATTATTAATTAGACAAGACGAGGAGACACGGGAACAGAGCAGCTTCAGAATATTGTTCAAGTTATAAAATACAAAGTATTACTGTATAGTTACTCGTGACATAACGAAAGTATATAATCGAAGAGTTTAACGTAAGATTCAGGACGTTAATTTGCCAACTCACTTATCTCATTGTTTTACTAATGAATGATAAAATAGTTTATAAATCAATATTACATTAAATTATTTTGAACAGTATATAATATGAGCTGTAATTTCTTTTGCCAAACAGTTGAGAGATTCCTTCAAGACTTAATTACTGAAATATTGTGAGAATTTTTTACCTTTCTAATTTGCCCAAAAAAATAATTAAATATTTTGTCCCCTGAAAATTATTATTATTATTTCTAAACAGATGCATTTTTTCATCGAGCTCCTAAGTTGAATATATTGGTAGAAATCATTACGTTGTGATAAACTTAAGATAGTGCCTTATTGCATTAGAAATCCATTTTACTTCAGCTTAACTTGTTGTTAAGAAGTTATTGCAAGCTGACTGTGATATTTAAAGCTTATAATTAATTAATCTCAGAAACAAGCCGGTAGATTTATTGCGTCAGGAAATTGTGATGATTTTGCTTAACGGCGTCTCAATTCATTAATAACAGCGGCTCGTCACGACGCGGTAACGAGTTATAAGATCACACGTTATTAATAATGGTTTGTGTTGATGATGCAGTGTTTAACATTCGAGAATGACATCACTACAACATGACATTTTGCTATTTTGCTTACAGACACTTATAATATTTATGTATAAATATACATATATAATCTTTCAGTTTATATAAAACCTACAATAGAACTTTCTTTTCTTTTATGAAAGATGCAGTTTCTAAAATTTCTGGTATTTATGTCATTGGAATCTTAATTAAGATCGAAAATACTAGTTTATACCCGTGGCTTTGTCTCTATGTAAACTTCAATGAAATAGATATGGGAACAAACTTTCCTCGTCATTTAGCCTGGGATACGCGAATTGTTACAAATTACGACTTTCATATCATAATCTCCACTGAACCAAATTATATTTATGAATATATTATAACTATAATTTAATCTGATGACTAAACTCTAACACTGTTAAGTTTTATCTAAATCTGTTTAGTAGTTTATATGTGAAAGAGCATTAAACATTTATACATCGAGAAACTCTCACAAACTTTAGCCTCCGATAATTCAAATTATAATTATTTAGTAACAACTGAACCAAAAGGTGGATGAATAAAACATTTCTGAAAGTATTGAATTTTTTTGCTTTACATACAAAAATTGAGAGAATTTAAAATTTTAAAGTTAATATTGTTATGAAACCTGTACTTTTTTCAACAAATGAAATTTTGTTAAAAAAGTTCTCGAAAATTACGTCGAGCGTCGCACGTGATGTAAGACTGAATACGGAACTAAAATTTTATTTAAAAATTCTGAAATGAAAATTAATAATTTAATTCTCCTCGACTCATATTTTCTATTTCATTTCTATTTTTCTCTTAATATATGGATTGAAATACCTTGTTGAGAACTTTTGTTTCCCAAAAAATTTGTACATTTTGAAGTAAATAAAACAGATTTAGAGACACTAAAACATTCTATGGCTCATTAATTATTATCAATTGACTTCATTACGTTTATTATTATCTATCGAGAACTTAATTGGCGAAAACTTTTAATATGCACTCTTGTAAATAAAACTAATGATGCCATTTTAAAATAATGGAACATAGCTTCATACCGAGACATACATTTATAAAAATTATATTCAATCTAGCTTTGGTTTGGGTTCTGTAATTTATGAATATATTCTACTGAATATAACAAAAGTCCATATCGAGACGCAACATACAGCTACAGCGTTTCATGTTTAAATTGTATTATTACTACATCATACATATAATTATTTATCATGGAATTTAATTGGACTATAATGATCAATATTTTCAACAGCTAATATAGAATCCCAGAGGATGTTTGTGCGTCGGCGTTCAGACCAGACATATTTCTGTATTCGTCAATTTTATTAAAATAAATTTGATGTTAAAAGGGGAGGCAAGCCTTGGGATACCGCAATCCATGCCACGGAAATCAAATAGTATTACGAGTTCAATACTGAGAAGTTACCTCTCTAATGAAAGAATCCTCGTTTACAGTAATGATTTTCGTTTTAGTATAATTTATTAAAAATCATAGAATTAGAAGGAAAAATGTATGGAACTAGTTTTTACCCTATTAAAAGAATGTCTTAGACAAGCCAAAATTAATCGTTTAGTGGACAATACGCTTTTGTTTTACAGACATGAATCTCTTATGCTCATCGATTGGGTTGGAAAAATAAATTTTCAATATAAAAGCTTTATAAATGGTACATTTACATTATTAAAGACCATTAATATAATTAAAAAGTCCAGATAAAGTCCACATGACAACATATGTATTATATTGTGAATTGAAATTCCATATTTCTTGAAATAGAACAGTAATATTGAAAGAAATTAATAATTAAAATTATATTTTGAGGAACCAATTTGTTATTATCACAGCTTGTTGATTCAAAATATAGGAATTTGATTGTATAAAGTGAAAATGAAAAAAATGTTTCAAGAAGGTTATTATTCATAAAAATCAGTCTTGTAATGCGATAAGAACATTCAATAATACATGTGTATTGTGTACATACCTGAAGATCAGAATACGATTCTGTTTGATAAATATCACGATAGATTTCATTTTTAATTGGATATCCAGATCATAGAAATTCATAATTAATACCAGCTAGCGACACACACGGGATCTAAAGTTACTTTTGTGGTTTTCCGAGTAACTCTTTTTATAAACAACAAACAATATCCAAACAAAAATTCCAGCGAATTAAATGCAAATGTATAGAAATATTTAGACAATTCATTCTCTTGAAATCACTTGTTTCAGACTTGATTCAGCTATATAAAGTTTTCTTTATTAAAAAACAAAACAAAGCTGACATTAATTTCATCTGTCTTTTTCATATTATACAATGTTTTTTTCATACCTAATTAATAATATTTCAAGCTCACTGGTTTCACTCCGCTCTCTTGCCTCCATTTTCGTGTCACCGCGTCGAGCTTCAATTGTTACCAAATTGTTTGAGAGACTCAGACAAATCGTCGCAAAATGAACACACAGCATATTTTATGACGTGCATGTTGGATTTAAAAATTATGATGTATCCAAGATGTTATAGTAATGTTTCTATGATAGATGTATCATATTAATTTTAAGATATTATTTAAGAAGTTGTTTCATTTCGTCACTCACTTTTTGACAGTTTAAAAAAGTAATTTTGTCGTGTTTCCAAATGAGGAATTAAAATAATTGATAATTAACTTTAAATAACGTGTTTGTAATAAATGTATGTCAATAAGAATCAAGTACAATTGTACAATAAAAGGAAAACATTTTAGCATATAACTAAAATATTTGTTTCACCGTCCGTTCTATTGAAGAGAAAATTTCTTTCTCCACCGTTTTATAATATTAAACCTTCAGAGAACAGAAAAATTGATAACATTCGTCTGAAGCTTAAACTTTGCTCACTAACTCACTACTGTACTCAGTTTTAAATAGTTATGTTATTGTTTCGAATAAAATATGTTATATTTTATATTATGTCTTGTTTATAGTTACCATTCTCCGAGGAATTATAGCAATACTTATTAAATCTAATCTTTTAAACCCTTGAGGTGTGACCATACTTTTCCCAAATTATACAAAAGATGCTTGCACCTTCATCATAAAAATGATCATAGTAACTTGGTATACAACAACAAGACTAATACAGAAATCTACCAATCAATCTTGATATTCAAGAATCCAAAAATAGCTAATGTTAAATGTTAGTGATTTTACTGTATCAACTAAATTATTCGAGCATATTATTAAGATTCAGTGCGTATTTAAATCTTGTGAACGACTAATGTGATTATCGGCCTCGGCGTAGTTTGATGAAAGATGAAGGTCTCTTTAATTTTGTACTATTTTTCGTAAAGATATTTGATAAAAGTTAAAAAGAAACACTGATTAATTTAATTATTGATAAATAGTAATTAAAATAAGTGAATATCATTCCTTATTCAGTTATAATTATTTGATTATTAATATATATAACAATTTTGTGTGAACATATTATTCTCTCAGAGATAAAATGATGGCACAGAACTTTGAAAAGTATTTGTCTACTTCCAACAGCAGTCTTCTGGTACAAAAAAAACTATCGTCTGATTCGGTACACGGTGTTGCGGGAAGCCAAGCGATATACGGTTAACGGAGCTTCTAAAACTTAGAACAAGAATAGAAACACTGTCCCTGGCTTATTGCTGTTCCCTTGAAAAACATGAGACTAACGAGATGAACTGGTTCCGTAGATGATACGACCAGAATTCAATTAAGAGTTCAACTTACGTTCCATGTAGCCCGCAATTAGATAAATTGGATATTTAATTGAATATTAAAAAAAAAACAAATATTTATTTCTTTTTGTACTTTAAAAATTTGGCCAGTAAATAATATCGTCGTATACAATATCGGCATTTATTTTATAAAAAGTACATTTTAATAAAAAAATACAGACCCCAAGCTGCAAAGGGGATGTAATTGTATTAAAATCGTTTCAGTGTGCTCAAATTTAATTTCTACTATGATAGGCTGAACTCCAGTTCAAATATATAAAATTATTTTATACAATAATTCAATGGTAAATGATAGCATTTCAATAAAGAGGACTGCTTCATGTTAAATACTGACACTTTAATCGTGACAGCTAAAAAGTTGCGAGAGGAAATTTAAATGAAAAAAAACTTTGCATTATACAATTATACCTCATCTTTAAATTGATCACGGCTACTGAAAAGTACTCACAACACAACAAAATGAAAAAACAAATTGAAGTTAATCTACAAAAACAACATCATTGTCAATGGATCCTTGTACGAAACAAAAACGGGGCTGTTTTGTTTTTTGACGAAAGCAAAATGTCTCCATTTCTCTATTCAATTTGTATATTTGATAAAAAAGGATACCTTCACAATTCTTTCACATCTTTATTTTTAAATATCCGTTACATCTCAAAGTCATCAAACCTAGAAAATAAAAATCATATTTCGAATTTGATTTTTGTGTATTTAAAAATGCATATGATTAGTAATTAAAGTTAAAAATATGTTTGTACCGTATATTTAGAAACAGAATACACAAATTATCAAATAAATATCCTAATAAAATAATGATTACCGTGCCACATCTGTCCATCATACATGTTTTTGTAGATTTTTTGATAAACAAATTTTGCGCTGTGCTGTCGAATTTAAATATGTTTTTTCGTTGAATAATTTGTAAGCTGAGCCTGTTTCCCATGTAAATACTGTTGGCATTTTTTAATTTATTCATAACCATATGACTTTTTAATTATTATATTTTTCTAAAACCATACGATAAAAAAACTCATAAAAATTTCATCACTGTGGTGAGGAGGATTAACAATCAAGACCATCTGTATATAGTCTGCGCTAGTGTTAATAGTATAATCTTATAATTTGTTACTTTCTTCTATTTCTGTAAAATATCTACTATGGAATTAATTAGTCAGTGGTGGCTCAGTGGTTAAAGGGCCCGCCTCTCGGCCTCTCGTCGCCGAAGGCGCGGGTTCGATCCTGACCCGGGCAAGTACCAATGTGATTTTTCGGAATTATATGTACTTTCTAAGAGTATTTAGACATCACTGATTAATGTTGATTTCCAAAAGAGGGTTGATGTCAGGCAGGCGGCCGGTCGTAAAAACAAATAGTCAAAAACTATTCATAACATGTAAGGCAGACCCTGGCTGTAGCTGGGAAATTGCCAGGTAAAAGAAGAAGAAGATCTACTATGGAATTAATATAACACTGTCCTATAAAAAATCTCATTTTATTCAATTTTGCAGAATCATTCACCACCACGAAACGGAGCTCCAAAGTGTATATAATTTGTTTTAAAGCATGATGAAAATATGGTTTTGAGATAACAGAAACTAATTGAAATCAAAAGCTCGAATTCTTTCTTCTCTTTAGTGTGTAAATGACATGCTGTCATTTGTAAGTTGATTCTCTGCTGTACGTGTCACTAAGTTGTAAGTACTAAGTATGTTGCCTTTTCCACAGTTTTGACCACCCAGTTCACTTTCTAATATACCCCATCGGTAATTTCCTAGTTATCAGGTAAAACATTTTTATCACGATAGTTTTTTCACATATTTATTTTTTCGATGCGAAGATACACAATGGTCCACTAGGGTGGTAATTAATTATTTTACTTGGAATAAAACATATAACTAATAACTTAGACTCAGTGAGCAAAGTTTTATTTCAAAATATAGTGATAATATAATAAATTTCATTCCATAAAGACATTGCCAGTGTATGTCGCCTCCTATCTGGTTATTAAACAAATTGAAATGGTATTATTTGTGATATTTTAATATGCTCTCTATTGATATCATACAATAAAATAATGTATTTTGTACTCTATTGTGCAAGTATTTTGTACTCAAATATTACGAATATTTCAAAATGTGAAAATCAACAAAATATATTTTAAGTCAGGTTTTGAAATTTGAAATGGTCTAAAAAGTAACGGATATAAATAAAAAATGAGGGAAGTCAACAAAATTTACGGAAATCAATTCATTTCATATTAATGATCATTCGAGAAAATCTTTCTTTATATTTTTCTGACTTTTGAACACGTCGTTCTGTATTTCTTTTTCTATTACTCTTTAGTCACTCCTTATAATTATATTAAAAGGCAAAAATCAAATATATTTTTTTAATAAAAAAAAATACAAAATAATAAAACAGATAGGAACTGAAACGCAAGAAATAGTTTTGCACTTAAATACTATTGCCTAACCTAACTTATCTAGTAATAAATTCTAAATATCAGAACAAAAATCGTCTAACCACCTAAAGTAGATAAGGAAACACTATTTTTATGTACCTTCTAATAATCTAATTCAATACTTAAAGTAATATATACAAATTCTTAATGTCTAATCCCCTTTTGAAGTCGGTGTCTTAGGTTTACATTTATATGGGTAATATTTCTTAGTAGATAGTATAATTGCAAGTTAATATCACAAGTGGTGACTAAATGGCGCTCTTTGTAAAAGCGGTCTCAACTAACATATAGTCTCCACTGTTGGCATGTAGCCTACTTTCGTATTTTAGCTATATAATATTTTACTAGCACGTAATAAATTACTTAAAATAACTAAGAAAGTTTTACATGGGGCACAACGCTTAAGAGGAAAGGAGGTAGTAACACAAGTGGAAATTTTCTTTATTTATATATGCATTGTTTTTACTCAGTTTGAGTATTAGTCATATACGGATATCTAATGTTTAGTAAAACGATACGGTAGTTTCTTTCAGTTTCCGCAATATCAGTAGACCAGTATCAGTAGTAGTAGTTACTTTTAGGTTTTTGTATTTATTGAACCCTTATTTATCAAGCGTTAATACGTTTTTCATCAGCGAAAAATGTCCATCCAGTCTATGTACCGCAGAAACAAGGATTCAAAAATCTATGTAGCTTGGACTTGAACTAAATAATTAAAAATGAAACATTTTACTTTGCGATGACAACAGATATAGAAAGATTTACTCATTGATGTTAATCTATATATGTATTTCAGCTTTACTCAATATTATTATTATTCATTAGAGACATTCCGACTACTTTAAAGTGACCGTGATTAGAACTATTTTTGGGTACCTCAATAAAGTTATTTAAAAAAAGGCATATATTTTATATTATACTTCATCTAATTAAACATTGAAATAAAGAGATCTGCCAGACATACATTAGATCGAATTGGTTTAATAAATATTAATACTTTGATAGGAGACATAACATAAAATATAATAATAATTATACCGTGTAATATTTTTAATACATAACGCTACAAGTTTATAGTTCAGAACTAAGCAATTTAAAATGTTTATTTATAATTCATAAATAAAATTTCCTAGAACATATTTATCATTTTCATTTTTTTCCTCCGTATGAAGCGGTATCAAATACCTACTTTGGAATTTTTCCATTTATATTTTAATGAAATATTCAGACATTGAATATCAGACCGTATAAAGCGTGAATTGCAAATCGGTTCACCTTACCACTATTCATGGAAATATTTAAATTATTATAATAAAAAGTATAATATTGTTTGCTTAAAATAAGCTTGAGACAGAAAGTAGAAAATTGAACCATAAATATATTTTGATCTCCTTAGGGTTAAAATATATATTGCAAATTTATTTTAGCCTCATAATAATTGAAACAATTTTTATCGAAAGGATGAATATTTAAAGACAGTTATAATGAAAGATATTACTAATTAAATGAGAAACTAAGACTAATTCCTTGAAATGTTCTGGTGTTTGTACCAATTAAATATTATTTTATAATACTCTTCTTAAAGGTTTTATTGTTGGTTTTATCAATGAACTAACTAATAATGATATGTTTTTTTTATCGATTGAAAACCGTCGACATAAAGGTCGGAGAAACCATTATATAAACATATGTTAATTACTAATCGAACATCACCTATGTTTAAAAGGAGACAATTATTTAAAGAATAATTTCTTGTTTCCAAATGAGTTTCTCTAATAATAACAGAAAAGAAAATTGTGTAGCCGTCATGACATTACGATGTCTGGACAGGAGGGTACGAGGGCACTGTCGGCAGGTCGTTAGAAATCAAATTACAATTTGCTCTCGGAAGTGTAAAAATTGCTCTGTAAGCTTTCTTTTAAATGATTAATAAATGAAAAGTTATATTTGATACATTTCCAAAACTTTGAGGCACAACAAGGTAAAAAAAAGTTTCTTTCTGATACTTAATAAGGTACTCAATAGGGATATATTTTTCTATAAGACACTAAAATAAAAAAAAAAAACTTTTTATCGACCTTTAAATGCTATAACGACCATTATCGAGATTAAAAGCTGAAAGCAATTAGCGCTCTTTCACAATGAACAATAGATTTTCAGATCAACAAATCTTTTGTTATATTTTTTCCTAGCTTATAGCCATCATCGTTTGGGTGAATTGAGCAATATAATTACTTTATTACTTATAAAGTGAACTACAATTTAATGATCATCTGATCTTTAGATGATGATTGCTGACTTTTCTCCAAGGTTCTAAACCTGAAGAATTTCTCTATTCGCTACTAGCCGTTTCTTTGTCACCTCAGTCCTATAACAGCATGAAACTTGTTGAAATATTAATATGAAGAGTTCAAAGAAAATAATATAATCATAATATTAGGAAACTGATTGCTTATTTAATGAGATCTAAGATTTTCGCGAGTATTCATTTAAATGAAACTAATATTTTATTGTTTAAAAAAACTACATCTCCCAACGTTTCAGCAACCGTGATCACGGTCAGACGAGATGTCAATGCCATGACATTAAATAAGCATAGTAATTAAAATGATATTAATTTCAATTTGATTGTTTATTTACAACGGAAGATAAATATGTAATAAGTATGTGAAAATTTACAGTCAAATGACCTATTAATTAATTTGATGAAAGTAGTTTCAACAGTAAATACCACTATCACCAGGCAACCAAACACCAAACTAAGCAAGTTAAGGCCATGAATTGCAGTCAGGCTCGCTCCTACACGGCTTCCACTTACTGTAGACAACATGCAAAATATAAATATATCATACTGCGGATGGTGTATGAAGATTTATAACTATAATAACTATTAAAATGTACTAGAGTAATGTTAAGCATTCTTAAATATCAAAGTTATAGAGCTTAGAATGTGTACTTCATTTACAATGATAATAATATGCTACAAAACATATTTAAATTTCTATGAATATACGAAATGTTGTTATGAAAGTTAAGTTCTTCAATAAAATATAAAAATTTAAACAATATTAAAGCACATAATATAGTTATATTTTTTTATTAATAATGATGAAGTTTCAATACAAATACTGGCACTAATTACAACAAGTCCTATAACATTTGATTTTACTTAACGAACTGGAATATATTTTTTGTATTTTGTACAAAAACTTATTTGATGTAGATGTATTGTTCAGTTACTAAGTTGGTTAGTAGTGGGACGTGGTTTAATTAAGCAACAAATGTATAATAACTTATCAAAAACTTTATTATGGATATATGTGTTTAAGTCAGTGGTGGCCTAATGGTTAGAAGGCCCGCCTCTCGTTGCCGAGGGCGCGGGTTCGATCCTGGTCCGTGCAAGTACCAATGTAATTTTTCCGATTCATATGTACTTTCTAAAAATATTTAGACATCACTGATTAATGCTGATTCCCAAAAGAGGGTTGATGTCAGGCAGGCGGCCGGTTGTAAAAAACAATTAGCCAAAACTATTCACAACATGTAAGGCAGACCCTGGCTATAGCCGGGAAATTGCCAGGTAGAAGAAGATGTGTTTAGGACAAACATACATATTTTTATGTTTTAAATTTCATAAATACATTTTTTTATCAAAGCCCCCCTTTGTAAGCAAAACCTCGTATTTATCTAACATATTTAATTTATAAAATCAAAAGATAATACTTTAAAATATTATTAAAACATATTGTAGGAAGCTACAAAATGAGACGTTTTATAAAAACGTCGTGTTATGTATGTAGATGTGTTTATGAAATAACCATCTCATTAGGTCTCTATCAGTGAGAGCAATCTCCAGCTCATTACAGTATGATTGCGCATTAAAGGATTCTGTAAACGACCGGCGCGTTATGTCGGCTTAATATGTAGCAGCTATCATTACTGAATACTACACAAGTTTATGTAAAGGGAAGTCATATGTGTATTTATTCTACTTAGTGAAGCAAAAGAATATTTTAGACCGTAGTGTCGACATTTATATTAAAATGTTTTAATCAAAGAACCAACTCTAGTTATAGGGACAGCTCTCTCTTAGAGAATCTAGAAGCTCGATATGAAAAGTAATTGAAATAGAGTAATAATAAATTTAAATATTGGAGAAGGAATCCATTTAGCCACATTTCAAAGTAAACTTTTAATAAATTATATTCAAGTGATGTAAAGTTATATTTGTTGCATCGTTTGAAAACTTCCTTTCATAAAATGTTTAATATCAACTTGAAGGTAAAGACTTCCAACCACTACTGAGGCCATCTTTGGAACTTAAATTAATATTAAAACTTGAAAATTCAAAACTTCCCTCGGTGGAAAATGTCAATTTTATAATTTTATTGGAGATAGTTTCGGTAACTTACAAACTTTAGTAAAATCGGTGTCTAATTTCGTGAATAACTTGTTTCAAGAACAAACCTTTCAAAGTGTTTTAGCAGTTGACTGGTTATTGATATTAGGGTAAAGGTTTATAAAATTGATATCACATTGATTTAAAAAAAAAAAAAAACTATTACAAGCGTCACTTTTAATCGATTTATAAATTATTTCCAAAACGTCCCAGCGGACTATGATTGATTTAACTCTTATCTATTGATTCCACTGATCGCAAATTATTTATTCATATTATGAACGTTATTTGAGCAAACCAACGATCACAATATATGTATGAGTTTCCTAAACAAATAATTAAATTTAATTTTCAGGGGACGTATGTATAACCGACTATGATTTAAAAATTGTTGTGGATAAGTTGTTTCGAAATCTCGACTATAGTATTCTTTCAAACATTATTTATCACTCCTTTAAACTTAATAATGAAACCGTGATTTATGGATACTTTTTAATTTATTTACAATAATAAGACTTGATAAAAGTTTTTATCTGTTAGTCTAGTTATTTGTCATCTACCGCCAAATATTTTTAATTTTTTCGCGTATTTATCTTGATGCAAGCAGAATACCCTTACTATATCTTGAGGTTTGATAGTGTGGTAACGGATTTAGTATTTTATATTTTTCATGAACGCAGCCCAGGTTTTAGAAACAAGATGTTTAACTGTAATTAATTATTCATCAACTTTGGAATAAATAACATAGTGTCTGAATATCAAATTTTCATTTAAATGTGTACTCACAATAATTTTAGATCATCATCAGCCTGTCAGAGCCCATTGCTGAGCAAAGGCCTCTTTCTCACATGGAGGAGCTTTGAGCATTAAACACCACGCTTGCTCAAGACGGGTTGGTGACTTCAAACTTATAATTGTGAAACTATAAGTCCAGGTTTCCTCACGATGTTTTCCTTCACCGTATGTCAGTGATGTCTAAATACTTTCAGAAAGTACATATGACCCCGAAAAATCACATTGGTACCTGCCAGGTTTGAACCCACGCCCTCGGCAACGAGAGGCGGGTCCCTTAACCACTAGGCCACCACTGACTTAATTTTAGATACCATTATACATATTATATTTACGGATGGTTTTAATGTTTAGTTCTGTCGTTTACTTTATAAATATATCACATTAACAGTTTGCTAAACAAGACATTTTTTTAATTTGTGTAAAACTAAAATGGTTTTCTCATGACATATAAGTATGAACCAATTTTTTGTATTTTAAATACCCTTCACAACTTTATTGAAAAAAAAATGATTTAAACGAATATCAAACCTTATAAAATAATGTAATGTTTTTTTTTTGTTTCGAATATTTCATATTGAAGTATGTAAAATTTTACATTCCACTTTTTGAACATAAATTGCTTTTTTAATTTCAAATCGCTAATAAACTTTCTAACGTAAAGTTTCGTTAAACAAATTTTTAATGACTTTCGGAGCTGTTAAATACACATAGTATTTCAATCTCAAAGGAAGCAATAATAAAGAGTTTCGTATTTGAATTTTTTTACTTAAAGTGTAATGGGTACTGAGAACGAGATATCAGTTCATTTTCAATCGGACGGTGGTTACACTCCCAACTGTAAATAGTTCAAAAAACAACCCAAAAAGAAGTTAAATGAAAGAAAAATGCAGTTGTTTCCTTGTGTCTGGGACATCTTAAAGGCTCGAGACGCTGCGCTTCCTTTTTAATAAAGCTGATGATACAAAAAAATATTCTAAAAGATATTTTATCTTTTATTCTTACTAATTACTCTGTTGTTTAACGTTTCTTATAAAGAAATATAAGCCTGTTTTATTTTTTATATAAGTCTGGTTCATTATTGTGACACACAATAATATTTATTTTAATAATACATACCATTCGGAATGTTTTTTCGACACCCAATTATCGACAGTATTGAAAACTAGAATGAAATATAAGAATGATGAGTTAAAATTTTGTTCAGAATACGTCTATCTTACATTATATAATGAAAATACGATAGCAGTGGAAACAATTATTTTTCACTTAATAAAACGTTTACTAGGATTGTCAGAATTAAACCTCGTTCAGAGCTATACCTCACTACTGGGTGCATTTCATTATAAACTAGGATTTATAGCCAGATTCTTTACTCTCCACTGAGCTGTCATTTTTTATCATGCAAAATAACAGGAATTAAAAAGCGACTGTATTCTTTTCCGTTGTATTATTTTATGAATTATACCTGACCACATACTCGTTCTATATATAATTGCTAGATGCGTTGCTACTCTTGGTTTTTGAGAAAGAGGGAGGAGGAGGGAGGAGGGAAGAGGAAGGAAATGGCAGGAAAGACCACTTCAAGCTGATCTTCTGTGTGAGGGTGGTACTTTCCTGGTCAAGCCAGCTCTTGTTCGAGCTGTAGTAGCTGACCACAGCGAAGGCTACCTTTAAAAATGGTTATTCTAAACTTACTTACGTCTATAGTTAACTGAATAAAATTCCTATTTTCCGTTATTCAAAATTGTTTGTAGTGATATGTTCTACTTCTATATGTAATACGAGTATATATATATCATATTTTAGAATAAATATATTTTTAATTGTTTAATTAAATTTACTACAAAGGTTCTTAAAAGTAGCTTTGTCCTCGTTCCTCGTTTTAAATCTCACTTTGCGGACGTTGAATTACGCAAACGAAAGAATGAGAATAAAATGTCTATTCCTGTTAAGTATCAGCCTACAAAGAACAGACAGTCTCTTTAAGTGGTTTACAGATTGCGTGAACAATTCTATCAGGTGAATTGTCTGTTAATTGGCTGGAATCATACAAAAAATAATGAATTTTATTGTGAATGTTGTCATTTATGAAGAAAATACTGGTGATGTAGAAAAGCTTTTACGATTTCAAATAAACTTATGGGGTAATAGCTGATAAACAATATAAATTGAGTGCAAATAGCAAGGCAAACTAAAATAAACATTTAATTTTAAACAAATGTTCATTGTAATACTGTGTTTCTTTTAACTTCAATTAAGGTTTAAAGAAAATTGCATTATTTTTGTACTCAGAGTAAAGTAGACTATCATAACTTAATTTCGTATTATATAATTTATATTTCTTAAAGTCTTTAGAAAAATGAAACTATCTATCACTTTTTTCATTTTATTTCCCGCTAAGCGGCTGCACTGCCGTATTATAAAACGATGATGTTACAGTTTACGCTGAGAATTTATTGTGTTGTTGTGATTTGAGTTATAGTTTAGTTTTTTTTCCTTATTATTAAATTATTTTACTTTATTTACACGTCTACTTGAATGTTTAACCAACCAAGTGAAATAGTTGTAAATATAAATGGATCTGTTTGAGTTGAATCCTCAATCAGAACTTTGACGTCTTGCTTTCCAACTACGCGGTTGAACTTTTAACATTTTCAAAGGTACAAAATATAACAGAAGAGATCCTTATCAAAAAATAAATACAATATTATTAAAGTTAAAAATGTATATTAAAAAAAACAGTGTATCCTGGGAAAGTTAGTTTAGTAGATAGTTAGTTCAACTATGATGCTGTCAATCAAGACTTAAAACAATAACTATGGTTACGAATTCAACAATTAATTAATCGTTAAGCAAATATTCCTTATATTTAGCAACTGAATTAACAAAAAATAACAGTACTAGTTCCTTGTGTGTGTAATACCACTTGTAAAGGATGTGTTCATATGAAGTGCTTGACGTGAAGAAACGGGAGCCTTGTATACTGAAGCCATTGACAGGGAATCCATTCTCATACCTTGAACCTTCATTGGACGCACATAACTGATTTCAGACGATTTTTTTCCTGCTTTGGAGTAAATTCCCTGCTGAGATTTTTCCAACAGACTACTATACGTCAAGAGAGAAGTATACCAGTACATGACGGAGCTTTAACACGCAAGTGATGCCCCAAGCATTGCATACGTCTAGAATACGGTAACAGTTTCAAGCAAGAAAAACAAATTAAGACAAAAATGTCTATTCTATATTATAGTAATTTCACGCTTGGCAACAAAAAAGAAATGAAAGCGTATCTTTACAAAACCATTGAATTGGAAATTATTTTTGTAACAGTCAGACCATACCAGTAATACAATGGAGCAATTTCCAAACTGTTCCAGGATAACGGATCAGTATTTTACTCTCAAAAGATCGCTGCCTTTTTAAAGTTGATTCCCGTTTCAAATTACATTTCCTGATCAAAGCGCCTTCCCGAATCGAACACATTAGCTTTGATCGTATTTGGATCATTCGTTTTGTGCGATACTTTATATATTTATATAATAAAGGTACAACGATAGTAAAATACCACTCAAAACCATAAAATTTATAAGAACGTATTTTGTTAGAACATTATCTAAGTAAGTACCATTTGCCTTAGATTTTATAAGGTATTACTAAATTATGTCCCTTTGTTTTCAACATAACCTTATTCGTCTTTTTGTTTTACTCTGAGAACTTTTTGTGTATAGAAGTGAAATAGGTTTATTATACATCACATTTGTCTTTGTCTTTCTGTTATTGTTATTTATTCTTGTCCTAATACTTATATGTAACATATATGACGCCGTTAGTGCCACTATTTTTTTTAAAGAGTGACGTCAGCATTTTTAACTTGATTATCGTCAGGCTCTTAAGCTACTGAAGGTAATCTCCTAGACCGTTTCATGAATTCTTAATTTCGACGAAGTCCTATGATATATATATACGGCTACAGTGAGGATATATCATTTAGATATAACATTTGTACCCTCGTTATGACATCGTTGCACAGTTTTAACCATCCACAATTATTTAAAAGTCTTTGCTCCGATATATATAATTAAACAAGGTTTTTTAATACAACAAATTATACAAAATATTGTAACATTGATTTAGAAACAGGTTTGTGTGTCGAAGTTTCAGCCATCTGACGGCAAGTAAACTGCGACATTTGTTCTATATGAATGTTTTGTCGACAATAAGGGTCTTTATTTATTAACAATGAAGGACAAAACACGAAAACTCTCCTCGTAACTCATTTAGTGAGATTGTGGGATGTTTGGAAATGAGTTTACAGATCGTTAAGAATATTGTAATTATTTAAGCTTCCAAATGATCATGAATTTAAAACGAAAAATACAATTATGTTACTTAATATATTAGAAAAGTTAGAGGCAAGTAAATTGACAAGTTAATCTGCTACCGGGAATTGGATTTTTAACATTAAGACGCCATTCTTATTAAAAAAGTTTTGCAATATCCATTACATTAAAAATTCAATAAGTGGAAAATATGTTGCTTTAATTTTAACATTATCTTTATGTCTCGAGACTCATACTTAAAGTGTGTATGTATTATATGCACGTATTTTACACTTACTTTAGTTAATATACAGGAGCCATACTATTGTAGAAGTCAGTACGTCTAGTATGCTCTAGTCACCAAAATATCTTGTCTTTCCGGTAAGAAATACCTTACCTAAAAATGTTTTTTTATAATATTTAAATTTTTATTTTTATAAATTGTTTGAATTTTGCTTACTAAAATCGGAATTTTAGATTTTATTTTCACTACGATTCTTGTTTTTGTCTAAAGTGGAAGGTAACAGAAATTTGTTGGTATTTAGAATTTATGAAGGGAGTATAAAAGGACGTCGATATAATATACCAGCTGTATGACAATCAAATTTGAAGAAGATGCAGAAACGCTGCTTATAAAAGTCATGAAATTTTCCTGTATAAGCCATTATTTAGAAAGAACGGTCATGAAGACATAGTTTTACAACAAAACGTTTTTTTTTTTTGTTTAGTGGGGGGAGGGTTATTTTTGTTGTTGTTTATTTTTGTTTAGTTCGGTCATTCATGGGGAAAGATAAGTGTTGAATCACAGAACGAGACGAAAAAGGCTGAGGTGACCAGTTACAATATCTTAGATATTGTATTCCCCGAACATAAGAAATAACCATTCTTGTTAAAGTGAAGAAAGGTCTATTGCGGGAGCATGTGCTTTGTGGATTCTTATAAAGAGCGCTAAGTTTGAACCCAAGGAAGTACCGGCAACTATAGCCTTACTGATTCAACATTCTGGCTTAAAACTTGAATGTCTTACTCAATATTCCATTCTATTTAGAGTATATAAGTTACATAGGCTGTATATATATGCAAAATTGAGAGTAAATATTTAATTGGTTTTACTTTTTATCCTTTATTATTCAATAATGTGAAGTATAATAAATGTCAAAAATATCTGACGCTAAACACAATAGAATTCAAACTGTACATAATAAAACAAACGCTTTATAATGGATACATTTCGAAAGCGAAGCTTAGTCTCATTTATTATTCCTCCGAGAAACAGATTAAAAGCTGGCATTCGCTTGTCACTAAATTGTTAATATTACAGTCATGAGAAATTAACAAATGATTTACGATTAAATTTTAAAATCAATGATTTATAACAAAATTAGAAATGAAATTCTCATAATATTAATTATTTATGACTATTTACAAAATCTGAAACAAATCTATGGCCATTATTCGAATGCTATTGAATGGGAAGTGTATTCAAGGAACTATGTCCAAATGCAGTAAAGTAAGAGACACAAATCAGTGTCAGTGTCACTCGGCGTCCTGATAAGTGTACATTTGGTTACCGAATAAAACTTTACGAATGATAAACTAGAAGATTGTGAATGTAAAACTAAAAGTTGTGGCTCTAACAGATGTTTATATTCCTTTTGAATAAAACATGAAATACTTTTTATTTAAAAAACATTGTAGCCTTTGTTTCCTGATTGAATTTTTACTATATATTTAAAGACGTTAAAAATATGTGATTTTGAGAGTGTTTATATAATTTATTGATAATAATTTTATAGATTTTCCCAAGTTTTAAGAAATATTTAAGTGTAGTTTTAATAGTATTGCACGTAATCATCGTTTGAATTTTTTAACAAATGGTATTTTTATTGGCTGTTTCGTTTTGATTATGAATCAAAATTTCCGAATGAACTTGCTTTAATCACCTGTTTGTAAATATTGTAGAACAGTTACAAATGCCTCATCAACAAACATTGCAATATTTGACGCTCATAAATCTTTTAAATCCTATTCCTCTACACCTCTATGTAACGTCCCATTATTTTATTCCCAAACACTATCGACAGAAATATAGAGATTTTTCACTACGTTATGGCTTCATAAAAACGCAATTGACTTCAGCTTATAATAATCTTGTTGATGTAAAATATTCTACCTTTCTTTAATTTATAGGGCTTACGATATCCCATTATGAATAATAAACTACTTTATGATGTGGCTAAAGATATACTAAATTGTTAATTGTGAATACTTGTAAGTAAACAGTTTTAATAAATTATAATTATAAACAGTACGAATAATATGTAACCACAGTGTACCAATTTATTTTCTTACTGGATGCCTTCTTGGATATATAATTACATGTGTATGGTGATACAAAGGCAAATAAATTTGTGTGAATGAATATACCTCCTACGATCATTCAATTTGCAGAGTATCAATTATTTTAATTAATATGTTATTTATTACAAAGCCGAAACAATATGAAGTACCTCTTGGTAATACAAGTCAATTTACATATTTATATAATATTTTTAAACTATCAAAAAAGTTATATTATTATTTTATCTGCAATATTACTTTAAGCGATAATAATTTTTTGAAGCTGTAATGTTTACCCTATGTAAGAAATAGTTTTTCATGATCATCAAGAATACATTTGTACTTTTAATCTTTTAATGCATTTATAAAGACATGGAAGATCTTGAACATATTTTAAGTGCTGCGTAGGCAAGATCCATTTAGTAATGAAATCTTCAAAAGAACTGGATCTTTCCTTTGAGACTAAGATTTAATTAAAAGTGTCGGTACTTCTTTCATTCTGTAAAATACATGGTAACAAAAAAGAGAGTAGTTACATTTATAACTGTAACCTTACGTTACCAAAGACTTTTCATTGTATAATATTTTTACTTGGGACTTCTCTCGTATTATTAAAATTTGAGTTTATGCTCAATTGTTACCCTTAATAGTATCTGTTAAAAAGTTAAACAGAGAGATAGTATTTATTTCGTCAAATTTGGTTTATTTAAAGTAAAATTATTTCTAATATTTAATGATAGGTAAATTATTTAATTAAATAGAATGAAATTTATAAAACTGCTATATCAAAATTAAAAATTTATATTTCAATAAGTCGAATCATTTCATTTCCATTGCTCAGTTTCAAGCAGACAGCTATTAAAAATTTAATTTATGAAACACGTCATATTTTTCGGGCACAGTTTTAATTAAAGTCAGTTGTTGTTTATTACGGTTTGACTCTCCACAATTGGTTCAATAAATGAAATGTCTATATCGAGCACATTTCGTGGTTTTATTGCTCATTCATTAGTTCCCTTGAAACAATACACCTGGTATATAATCGAGTAATTGATAATTATTGAAAATAAGCAGCACTCGACCGAATAAAACTCAACATAACTACGTATTTTAAAGTGAAATCATTATTGTGTGATGTTACAAATATTGTTATTGGTTTCATTTGTTTTGAGAACCACTTCCATTCCTATGTTCCACTAATGTTTTGTAGTCTTTAATTTGACCACGCGTTTTTTCATTTACAAAAGGTTAATTTAACAATAGCTGGGGTTTTTTTCACATATCACATGCTCGTTTACACTGACTAAGAAGACTTGAAACATCAAACCTTTTAAAACCTTCGCTTTCCTTAAACGTGAGTGTACATCCCTATTATCATAATTTAAAAAGTTTTTAGCAACCGCTATTTAAGAGTTGTTCGTCGTAAACAGTCTTTAAGTCTGAAATTGGATTGTTTTAAGACATATTTCAGAGAAAATTCCGTTTTACTCTAAACAAGATTTCTAACAATAAATAAGCCTTTGTGAAACAGTTTTCATTACCTTTATCTTGTTAAGCTTTTAAGCAGACTTTGAATTTTAAATTTCTTTAGTCAGATTGTTCATTGTTGCAATACACTCATTGTATGTAGCCATGCATAAGAAAAACACACATTCACAGTGTTAAACTAACTTTACTTATATAACATACTGCTCTGTCTTTTTTGTATTCTTATTTAACTGAACTACAAAAATAAGAACGTATTTATCCTGTGATAAATTAATATAAAAAATATTTAATATGTATTTAAACTTCTATTAAAAAATAAAAGAAAGTTAGTGATAGCAACCAAAAAACAATAAGTTTAACAAATATTAAATATATTCCTCTCAGCTATAAAATATTAAAAATGAAACATATCATAAGTGATTACATTTATTTTAACCCTAGAAAGATAGTCTGCGTAAAATTAACGCATGCGTTTGCGAAATATAGCGATCTCTTCCTAAATAACGCGAATCCATAGCTGGGTGTTTAGGACATCTCGTTCGTTGCTGGGAGCTTCCGCATGGTGCACGTGGACTTAAGGTAAGTGCAACCGATTTTGAAATAAAACGACCACGTGCGTCAAAATTACGCATGATTATCTTGTATGTGACTTTTATGATTTTGACTTGTACAATTTGTTTTTCTATTTTTAATGTTTTTATAACTGTATATCATTACTTATATTACTAGTTTCTTTTTATAGATATTAAAGCAACGATGGGAAATAGAAACTTAGACGAAGATCATATCCTGGCCAGTCTCATGTAAAGTGACGACGAGGTTCCCTGTGAGTATACCAACAGTGAAGTAGCGGACCATGAGAGTGAAGATGACGTGCAGAGCGACACAGAAGAGGCTTTTATAGATGAGTTAAAAGAAGAACAGCCAACTTCAAGTGAAAGCATAACCTTAGATAGGCCAAGCACCACTGAACAACCAATATCAATGTTTTGTTTTGACGGACCCCTTACTCTCGTCGCCTATAAAGCGAAAACGGCAAGAATGGTTTACTTATAATCGTCTTGTGATGAGGATGCTATTATCATTGAAGTGACTGGTAAACCGGAAATGATTATGTATTATAATCAAACAGAAGGCAGAGTAGACACACTCGACTAAATGTGTTCTCTGATGTCCTGTAGTAGGAAAACAAATAGATGGCCTATGGCTTTGTTGTATGGAATGGTAAACATTGCCTGCATAAACTCATATATAATTTATAGCCAGAATGTTCATTACAACGGAAAAAAGCCTCTAAGTCGTAAAAATTTCATGAAGAATCTTAGCTTGGGTCTGTCTTCTCCATTTATGCCAAAGCGGTTAGAAACTGCTACTTTGAAAAGATATTTGCGTGATAACATCTTTAATATTTTCCTAATATTATGTATAAGATATTCCTGTTGTTGATTTGGTTGGTTGATTATTATAGTTAAAAATAATTTGTGATGGAAAAAGTAAGTGGTAAAAAATTTATTTGATTTATGAAAGGAGATTATAGTTTTTAGTTTATTTTTAATAAAAAATGTTTATAAATAAATTATCTGCAGTTTTAATTATTCTAATATATATGTTAATGTAAATAAGACACGATTTTATTCAAATAAATTAATAAACCCCAACTTACAGCTAATTAAAACACATGCGTCAATTTTACGCATGAGTATCTTTTTAGTACTACACAATATGATTATCTTTCTAGGGTTAATAGTTTTTAATTATATTCGCATAACTTTTGTACTTAATTTAAATATGTATGTATATATCTTTACAGAATTGTTACTGAAAATTGCACAAAAGTATTAAAAAGCCCGGTTCTTCTTTCTCTTTGTATCCAAAACTGGTATACTTCATAATCATTTACATTCTTTTATTTATATACTAGTTTTTGCCCCGTGACTTCGTCCGCGTTAGTTTGATCAAGAATAATATATGTAGGTATAGCTGACCAGGCGAACTCTATTCCGTCTTACAGGCCATAAATAATCAGGTTTTTCCTGTTTCAATCAAACAGAATGATTGACATATTAGTTAGTTGTCAAATCTAATGTCAAAAAAAACGTTTGTATGGGAAATAGAAAAGGGCTGTTTTAGGAGTTTCCCGGCGAATATTCAAATTTTTCTCACCTTTTAAACTTTTCCTGGGCTTCCAGGAGTATTTCAAGACTAAAATTAGCCAAATCGGTTCAGCAGTTCTCGAGTTTTAGCGAGACTAAGGAACAGCAATCCATTTTTATATATATAGAAGATAAAAACACGATACCGTATTCTTTGAATTTTTTTCACTTAAATTGACCATAATAACCTATTTTTTCATTTTTTGAAGGCAAACATTCGGAAAATAAAAAAGTAACAGTCTAGATATCACCGCTATTTAAAGTGAACAATCAAATTTAAATGAAAATAAGCCTATGAATCAAATTTAAAGCATAATCTCGGTTGACGTATCGCAGCCCCAAATTACCAATACTTAATTATAAACAATTAAATTAAATTATCAATTTATTGAATCTCAACGCCAATATTTCTTGTAATTTGTTGTTCAATTAATATAATCGAACTTTTTAGCTGGGAAGAGGCTCCACAAATAAGTGAATTATATAACGTGTAAAATGATGTCCCAATTCATGTTTCAGGGAAAATAATATTTGATCGTAAAAGGCTCGATTATTATTTTGTTACAAATATTTAAGAGTTTTGCCAAGAAAGTAAGCGTTGAAAATAAAAAAAGTATCAGAGTAAAGTTTACAAATTTCATCTCCGTACTAGCGTAAAGTCACGTACAAGATAAGTCATGTACCGCAGAGCGTAAACGCGTTCAAAAAGAAGAGGGATCTGTTTCCTAATCCTTTGCTTTGTAACAATAACAAAAAGCAACAAACTGTCGACGTCTTATATTGTTTAAAATGCTAAAAATTTTGTGTAAATGACCAGTTTTTATTATTTCAGTCACGTAATTTATGTTTTTTATTGCACTCACAAAATTTACAAAACATCAAATGCTTTTCATATTTCAAGTATATAACTATCAAGGAAAGATGGTCAGATGCATTAAAACAGACAAAACACATAAATCAGTGTCACTGTAGCTTGGAACACTGTGATAAAGTTACATTTGTCACAACTCCAAGAAAAATTTTCAAATAATAATCTTGAAGACACGTGCAAATGATAACGGTTCTATTTTATGAGTTATTCAACAAAATAGAGAAAGAATTGAGAATACTGTTCGGTCCTACTTATAAGTTATTTCTCTTCTTTTAATTGAATCATAAAATCTAAACATAACCTCCCTCCACTATGTTCGTGAAATTATAAGATTTTAAGACATTAACATGAAAGGACCGGTTGTAATATAAAAGAAATGTTCATACAAATACATTGCTTTTCAAACTGAAAGAATACTGATGTCCTTATTTTGCTGTTGCAAAGACTTCAATAAATTACAAGTTAACAAACTATAATAAAAGCAAGTCAGAGTCGAAACAAGAACTCTATAGTTTTATTTTCGGTACGAGTTGTTGAATTTCTAAAACGATTAAAAGCACTGCAATGTTCCCTACTCACTAATACATTAATAGTTTACTGAAAGTCTGCTGAATAATAAATAAATTTAAAGTTAAAAATGTTAAAGTGAACTACACAACAATTACCAGCCTACTTTATGTAATCGAGTTTCCTCACGAATAGAACACACAGCAAAAAAGAGTCAGTAAAAGTGTATGTCAAAGTTTAATTTAACAAATAACAATTTCAGTCAATTGTTTACGTTGCTTACGTATTATTTCATCCTCAGATGTTATTTCTAATGTTAATAAAATCAAATATAAATATATAAAATAAAGAAACCAACAGAGTATTAGATTTATCTTTAGGGACCCTAACTTACTATTCTCAGCCAAGAAACAAATTAAATAGAAAACATAATATTCGAAAACCGCAATGTCGGCAAGACAGAAGTCATTTGCTTTTGTGAGGAAACTTTAGCTGTGTAATGTTTTCTGATACGAAAACTAGATTTAAGATCTTCCACTGCCTAGTTACGGTTTTGTTTTTTGTTTTTTGTTTCATGTTTTTCCTTTTATTTAATAAAATAACTAAAAGTAATAAGAAAAATTATGAATAAATTGATTTAGTGTTTTAATTTGTCTTATAAAGTATTATAAGGGATTTTGTCAGTGAAGTAAGCAACATAAGTATCGTGAGCATTTCATTGAGTATAAACTGTCTTTATATTTAGTGCAAAAATTGTTTCAAACACACTTTATAATACATTGAATTTGAATTTATTAAACCTGGTTCTGACTTTTTTTGTGAACGAATGAAAGTATTGTAATAAAATACTGCAACTTTAATTACCTCTGGTACGCGAACAATTTTTATAAATCCTGTATATGTCAAGTATACAAATAACCTAAGCGTAGTTTTCACATTGAACTTTTTTGTTCGCCTAACATTCAATGTAGTTTGTGTTTTATTTCAGCACATGTGTACAGTTCTATTAAACAAAAATACGGAAAAGCAAATATAAAAAGTTTGAACGGAGATTAAAGTAAAGTAATATAAAATGTCGAGTAACAATGTTCTAGTGAATTGTAATTTTCAGTGAACTACTAACAAGAAATCGTCTTGCATGAAGTAGATCGCTGTGAATGCTGTTTGTTACATAGCATGTTTGAATTCAGTGAAGCTTATCGGAGTTGCTTAATTGACGGTTTGTTTGCCTCAGAAACGCTTTACTTTAAATAGGATGTTATTATAGAAGACCTTCTGTGTTAGTTTCGTAATTCAGTATAATGTTTTCGAAAAGAAAGATTTAATGGTGATGTCAATAATGTCTTGTTAATATAACGAAGGTAAGAATACTTTGTATTTGGAGTTGTAACGGTTACAAAAGACTGCCAAGATAGTTATTTAAATATAAATCTAACCAAAAATTGAGCCCTAGTTTTTATATGTGTATGAATAAGATTACACATTGTCTTACTCGTCCTTTTTTATTTGTTATTTTATTTTATTAGCCTCTTTTTTTATGATGATTCTTCTATTTTTTTTGTTAATTTTTTGGTAAAATTTAATAAAATTTATGAATAAGGAAGGAGAACATTTAAAGACAAAAAATAGCAGGAAAACGGTAAAATCTTATCTCATTTATGTGTTTCCCTAGAGATTTCTACTTACAGTGAATCCCCAGTAACCGCTTATCGGGTTCAAGTCTTTCCTTAAAGATCTTAACCTGAAGAAAATCTAGACTGAGTGCTTTGTGCTGTCGTACTCGTTCGTAACATTTAAATTACTTTAGTAACGAGCAGCCTCTTAGGAAGAAAGTGATCATTAAGAAGAACTTTTATTTCGTCTAAGTAGCGGTATCTATTAAATAGACATTACTAAAATTGTAAAAGTGGTTTTATTTCGTTAATTTTAAAATAAAATGATTTTTATACATACCATAGGAATTATAATTTAATTAAATAACCGAAACGTCGGGAGTGTGTATTTTTTAAAATAATAAAATACGCGTAGTAATCCTTAAAATATTAGTTTCATTTTTATGTTGACCACTCTTTGAAGCTGACTTATAAAATTCTAGTAATTTTTAAGCTTGACTTATTATAAAGAGAACAGTTTTTATTTGAGTTGTGAAGAAAACTTACTCGTCTCTTTTAATTGATGCTAGTAATGTAGAATGTAGTGACATGTAGAATTAATTTTATGCTTGAGTTGATATTTTTTTAGTCCCAATCAACTTACATATGATATCCATTCCTGCGTTGTACAATAAATAGTACTAAATGAAAATATTCTCCTGGATAACCGCTAAGGGAGCAAATTTTAATATAACAAAATTTTTGCTAAGCAAATTTTGGGTCGGGTAAATATTTTTATTTGAGTTTTTAGTTCCGATATTGGTAAATAATTCTCTGGAGATACCTTACATGTTTGCTGTACCAGAATCCAAAAGGCTGACTCAACTTTGACCAAACAAAGTTTAATTAAAGTAATATTTATTTTAAACCTGCTTGTATTGTGTATCTTCTAGTGTACTGAGCCTAAAATAAATCCAATTAATTATTATGTAAGGTGGAGAGGTTACAGACCGGTACATTTATTGCCTCACAATAAGAAATTTAAGGGACAAATTTATAATTTTCCTTTCAATTACAAATTTAATGACAGTACTAACGTACAAATGAAGAAGCGAAAAATATATTTTCACTTAAAAACTCTTTTCTTACTTACCTATCTAAAAATAAATTCAATATTAATAACAATATTTTTATTTACTTTCCAATCTTATTAAATAATTAACTAAATATATACAATTTAGTTATATCTAATCACCTTTTGACGTCAGTGCGTCGATATTTATAATTTACTGGTATTTGCCCGCGACTTCGTCCGCGTTAGTTGCGTCATTAGTAATATATTTATAGCTGACCGGGCGAACTCTATTCCGTTTTAGGGGCCATTAATAATCATATTTCTCCTGTTTCAATCGAACAGAATGATTGACATATTAGTTAGTTCTCAAATCTCATGTCAAGGAAAACGTTTGTATGGGAAATAAAAAAGGGCTGTTTTTAGGGTTTTCCCGGAAATGAATCAATTTTTTTCAGCTTTTAAACCTTCCCTGAACCTCCACGAACATTTCAAGACAAAGATAAGATAAATCCGTTCAGCCGTACTCGAGTTTTAGTGAGACTAAGGAACAGCAATTCATTTTTATATACATAAATAGATTATTAGATAGGTTAGGGTAAGAAATAGTTTGTGTGGGTAAAATATTTTTGTCTTCCAACAAAGTACCAGCAACTATAGCCATACTCATTCAGCATTCTGGCTTTAAAATATAAATGTCTAACTCAATTCTGTTTAAAGCATATAAGTTACATAAGCCGTATATCTATAAGAAATTGAGAGTAAAGATTTAATTGATTTTTACTTTTTATCATTTAATATTCAACAAAGTGAAGTATAATAAATGTCAAAAATATCTGCCGTTAAACACAATAGAATTCAAACTTTACATAATAAAACAAACGCTATATAATGGATACATTTCGAAAGCGAAGCTCAGTCTCATTTATTATTCCTCCGAGAAACAGATTAAAAGCTGGCATTCGCTTGTCACTAAATTGTTAATATTACAGTCATGAGAAATTAACAAATGATTTACGATGAAATTTTAAAATCAATGATTTATAACAAAATTAGAAATGAAATACTATGAGTATTAAAATAAGAGTATATTAATTATTTATGACTAATTACAAAATCTGAAATAAATCTATGGCCATTATTCGAATGCTATTTAATGGGAAGTGTATTCAAGGAACTATGTTCAAATTCAGTAAAGTAAGAGACACAAATCAGTGTCAGTGTCACTCGCCGTCCTGATAAGTATATATTTGGTTACCGAATAAAACTTTACGAATGATAAACTAGAAGATTGTGAATGTAAAACTAAAAGTTGTGGCTCTAACACATGTTTATATTCCTTTTGAATAAAACATGATTTGGTTTTGTTTAAAAACATTCAAGCGTTTGTTTCCTGATTGAATTTTTACTATTTTTAAAGACAATAAAAAATACGTGACTTTGAGAGAGTTTTTATAATTTATAGATTTATTCAGGGTTTAAGAAAGATTTAAGTGTATCTTTAACATTATTGCATGCAATCATCGTTTGGTATTTTTAGCAAATGGCATTTTTATTCCCTGTTTCTTTTTGGTGTTAAATCAAAATTTCATTATAACATTTCTTTAATCACCTGCTTCAAAATATTATAGAACAGTTACAAATGCCTCATCACAAACATTGCAATATTTGACGCTCATAAATCTTTTAATTCCTATGCCTCTACACCTCTATGTAACGTCCCTTTATTATATTCCCAAACACTATTGACAAAAATATAGCGCTTTTTCACTACGTTATGGCCTCATAAAAACGCAATTGACTTCAGCTTATAATAATCTTGTTGATGTAAAATATTCTACCTTTCTTAAATTTATAGAGCTTACGATATCCCATTATGAATAATAAACTACTTTATGATGTGGCTAAAGATATACTAAATTGTTAATTGTGAATACTTGTAAGTAAACAGTTTTAATAAATTATAATTATAAACAGTACGAATAATATGTAACCACAGTGTACCAATTTATTTTCTTACTGGATGCCTTCTTGGATATATAATTACATGTGTATGGTGATACAAAGGCAAATAAATTTGTGTGAATGAATATACCTCCTACGATCATTCAATTTGCAGAGTATCAATTATTTTAATTAATATGTTATTTATTACAAAGCCGAAACAATATGAAGTACCTCTTGTTAATACAAGTCAATTTAGATATTTATTTAATATTTTCAAACTATTAAAAAAGTTATATTTTTGCTCTGCAATATTACTTTAAGTGATAGTAATTATTTTGAACCTGTTATGTTTACCCTATGCAAGAAATAGTTTTTCATGATCATCAAGACTACATTTGTACTTTTAATCTTTTAATGCATTTATAAAGACATGGAAGATCTTGTATTTTAAGTGCTGCGTAGGCAAGATCCATTTAGTAATGAAATCTTCAAAATAACTGGATCTTTCCTTTGAGACTAAGATTTAATTAAAAGTGTCGGTACTTCTTTCAGTCTGTATAATACATGGTAACAAAAAAGAGAGTAGTTACATTTATAACTGTAACCTTACGTTACCAAAGACTTTTCATTGTATAATATTTTTACTTGGGACTTCTCTCGTATTATTAAAATTTGAGTTTATGCTCAATTGTTACCCTTAATAGTATCTGTTAAAAAGTTAAACAGAGAGATAGTATTTATTTCGTCAAATTTGGTTTATTTAAAGTAAAATTATTTCTAATATTTAATGATAGGTAAATTATTTAATTAAATAGAATGAAATTTATAAAACTGCTATATCAAAATTAAAAATTTATATTTCAATAAGTCGAATCATTTCATTTCCATTGCTCAGTTTCAAGCAGACAGCTATTAAAAATTTAATTTATGAAACACGTCATATTTTTCTGGCACAGTTTTAATTAAAGTCAGTCGTTGTTTATTATGGTTTGACTCTCCACAATTGGTTCAATAAATGAAATGTCTATATCGAGCACATTTCGTGGTTTTATTGCTCATTCATTAGTTCCCTTGAAACAATACACCTGGTATATAATCGAGTAATTGATAATTATTGAAAATAAGCAGCACTCGACCGAATAAAACTCAACATAACTATGTATTTTAAAGTGAAATCATTATTGTGTGATGTTACAAATATTGTTATTGGTTTCATTTGTTTTGAGAACCACTTCCATTCCTATGTTCCACTAATGTTTTGTAGTCTTCAATTTGACCACGCGTTTTTTCATTTACAAAAGGTTAATTTAACAATACCTGGGGTTTTTTTCACATATCACATGCTCGTTTACACTGACTAAGAAGACTTGAAACATCAAACCTTTTAAAACCTCCGCTCTCTTTAAACGTGAGTGTACATCCCTATTATCATAATTAAAAAAGTTTTTAGCAACCGCTATTTAAGAGTTGTTCGTCGTAAACAGTCTTTAAGTCTGAAATTGGATTGTTTTAAGACATATTTCAGAGAAATTCCGTTTTACTCTAAACAAGATTTCTAACAATAAATAAGCCTTTGTGAAACAGTTTTCATTACCTTTATCTTGTTAAGCTTTTAAGCAGACTTTGAATTTTAATTTTTTTAAGTCAGATTGTACTGGATTGTTCATTGTTGCAATACACTCATTGTATGTAGCCATGCATAAGAATAACACAAACACACATTCACAGTGTTAAACGGACTTTACTTATATAACATAGTGCTTTGTCTTTTTTGTATTCTTATTTAACTGAACTACAAAAATAAGAAAGTATTTTATCCTGTGGTAAATTAACACAAAAAACATTTAATATGTATTTAAACTTCTATTAAAAAATAAAAGAAAGTTAGTGATAGCAACCAAAAAACAATAAGTTTAACAAATATTAAATATATTTCTCTCAGCGATAAAATATTAAAAATTAAACATATCATAAGTGATTACATTTATTTTAAGTCTTTAATTATATTCGCATAACTTTTGTACTAAATTTAAATATGTATATATCTTTACAGAATTGTTACTGAAAATTGCACGAAATTATAAAAAAGCCCGGTTCTGCCTTTCTTTTTGTATCCAAAACTGGTATACTTCATAATCATTTACATTCTTTTATTTAAATATAAAAACACGATACCGTATTCTATGAATTTTTTTCACTTAAATTGACCATAATAACCTATTTTGATTTTTTAATTCATTTTTCTGAAAATAAAAAAGTAATAGTCTAGATATCAATGCTGTTTAAAGTATACAATCAAATTTAAATGAAAATAAGCCTATAAATCAAATTTCAAGCATAATCTCGGTTGACACATCGCAGCCCCAAATTACCAATACTTAATTATAAACAATTAAATTAAATTATCAATTTATTGAATCCCAACGCAAATATTTCTTGTTAATAATCGAACTTTTTAGCTGGGAAGAGGCTCCACAAATAAGTGAATTATATAACGTGTAAAATGATGTCCCAATTCATGTATCATGGAAAATAATATTTGATCGTAAAAGGCTTGATTATTATTTTGTTACAAATATTTAAGAGTTTTGCCAAGTAAGTAAGCGTTGAAAATAAAAAAAGTATCAGAGTAAAGTCTACAAATTTCATCTCCGTACTAGCGTAAAGTCACGTATAAGATAAGTCATGTACCGCAGAGCGCAAACGCGTTCAAAAAGAAGAGGGATCTATTTCCTAATCCTTTGCTTTGTAACAATAACAAAAAGCAACAAACTGTCGACGTGTTATATTGTTTAAAATGCTGAAAATTTAGTGTAAATGACCAGTTTTTATTATTTCAGTCACGTATTTTATGTTTTTTATTGCACTCACAAAATTTACAAAACATGAAATGCTTTTCATATTTCAAGTATATAACTATCAAGGAAAGATGGTCAGATGCATTAAAACAGACAAAACACATAAATCAGTGTCACTGTAGCTTGGAACACTGTGATAAAGTTACATTTGTCACAACTCCAAGAAAAATTTTCAAATAATAATCTTGAAGACACGTGCAAATGATAACGGTTCTATTTTATGAGTTATTCAACAAAATAGAGAAAGAATTGAGAACACTGTTCGGTCTTATTTGTAAATTATTTCTGTTCTCCGAATTAAATCATTTAATATATACACAACCTTCCTCCACTGTGATGGTAAAATTATAATATTTTAAAACATTAACATAACAGGAAAGTTTGTGATATAAAAGAAATGTTCATACAAATACATTGCTTTTTAAACTGAAAGAATACTGATGTCCTTATTTTGATGTTGCAAAGACTTCAATAAATTACAAGTTAACAAACTATAATAAAAGCAAGTCAAAAGTCGAAACAAGAACTCGATAGTTTTATTTTCGGTACGAGTTGTTGAATTTCTAGAACGATTAAAAGCACTGCAATGTTCCCTACTCACTAATACATTAATAGTTTACTGAAAGTCTGCTGAATAATAAATAAATTTAAAGTTAAAAATGTTAAAGTGAACTACACAACAATTACCAGCCTACTTTATGTAATCGAGTTTCCTCACGAATAGAACACACAGCAAAAAACAGTCAGTAAAAGTGTATGTCAAAGTTTAACTTACGAAATAACAATTTCAGTCAATACTTTACGTTGCTTACTTATTATTTCATCCTCAGATGTCATTTCTAATATTAATAAAATCAAATATAAATATATAAAATAAAGAAAATAAGAGAGTATAAGATTTATCTTTAGGGACCCTAACTTACTATTTTCAGCAAAGAAACAAATTAAATAGAAAACATAATATTCGAAAACCGCAATGTCGGCAAGACAGAAGTCATTTGCTTTTGTGAGGAAACTTTAGCTGTGTAATGTTTTCTGATACGAAAACTAGATTTAAGATCTTCCACTATCTAGTTACGGTTTTGTTTTTTGTTTCATGTTTTTCCTTTTATTTAATAAAATAACGAAAAGTAATAAGAAAAATTGTGAATAAATTGACTTAGTGTTTTAATTTGTCTTATAAAGGGATTAGGGATTTTGTAAGTGAAGTAAGTAACATAAGTATCGTCAGAATTTTATTGACTATATGTATACTGAATTTATATTACATTAATACATTGGATTTGGGTTTATTAAACCTAATTTTGTCTTTTATTATTTTTTTGTGAACGAATGAAAGTATTGTAATAAAATACTGCAACTTTAATTACCTCTGGTACGCGAACAATTTTTATAAATCCTGTATATGTCAAGTATACAAATAACCTAAACGTAGTTCTCGCATTGGATTTTTTTGTTCGCGTAACATTCAATGTAGTTTGTGTTTTATTTCAGCACATGTGTACAGTTCTATTAAACAAAAATACGGAAAAGCAAAATATAAAAAGTTTGAACTGAGATTAAAGTAAAGTAATATAAAATGTCGAATTACAATGTTCTAGTGAATTGTAATTTTCAGTGAACTACTAACAAGAAATCGTCTTGCATGAAGTAGATCGCTGTGAATGCTGTTTGTTACATAGCATGTTTGAATTCAGTGAAGCTTATCGGAGTAGCTTAATTGACGGTTTGTTTGCCTCAGAAACGCTTTACTTTAAATAGGATGTTATTATAGAAGACCTTCTGTGTTAGTTTCGTAATTCAGTATAATGTTTTAGAAAAGAAAGATTTAATGGTGATGTCAATAATGTCTTGTAAATATAACAAAGGTAAGAATACTTGTATTTGGAGTTGTAACGGTTACAAAAGTCTGCCAAGATAGTTATTTAAATATAAATCTAACCAAAAATTGAGCCCTAGATTTTATATGTGTATGAAATAAGATTACACATTGTCTTACTCGTCCATTTTTATTTGTTATTTTATTTTATTAGCTTCTTTTTTTATGATGATTCTTCTAGTTTTTTTGTTAATTTTTTGGTAAAATTTAATAAAATTTAAGAATAAGGAAGGAGAACATTTAAAGACAAAAAATAGCAGGAAAACGGTAAAATCTTATCTCATTTATGTGTTTCCCTAGAGATTTCTACTTACAGTGAATCCCCAGTAACCGCTTATCGGGTTCAAGTCTTTCCTTAAAGATCTTAACCTGAAGAAAATCTAGACTGAGTGCTTTGTGCTGTCGTACTCGTTCGTAACATTTAAATTACTTTAGTAACGAGCAGCCTCTTAGGAAGAAAGTGATCATTAAGAAGAACTTTTATTTCGTCTAAGTAGCGGTATCTATTAAATAGACATTACTAAAATTGTAAAAGTGGTTTTATTTCGTTAATTTTAAAATAAAATGATTTTTATACATACCATAGGAATTATAATTTAACTAAATAACCGAAACGTCGGGAGTGTGTAGTTTTTAAAATAATAAAATACGCGTAGTAATCCTTAAAATATTAGTTTCATTTTTATGTTGACCACTCTTTGAAGCTGACTTATAAAATTCTAGTCATTTTTAAGCTTGACTTATTATAAAGAGAACAGTTTTTATTTGAGTTGTGAAGAAAAACTCGTTTCTTTTAATTGATGCTAGGTCTTGTTGTTTTGTATATACTTTATACTGTAATGTAGAATGTACTGACATGTAGAAATTATTTTATACTTGAGTATATAATTTTTCAGCCTCAAACAACTTATATATGATATCCATTCCTGCTTGTACAATAAATCATACTAAATAAAAATATTCTCATGGACAACCGCTAAGGGAGCAAATTTTAATGTAACAAAATTTTTGCTAAGCAAATTTTAGGTCGAGTAAATATTTTTGTTTGAGTTTTCAGTTCGGATATTGGTAAATAATTCTCTGGAGATACCAAACCTTACATGTTTGCTGTAACAGAATCCAAAAGGCTGACTTAACTTTGACCAAACAAAGTTTAATTAAAATAATATTTATTTTAAACCTGATTGTAATGTGTATCTTTTAGTGTACTGAGCCTAAAATAAATCCAATTAATTTTATAACAGAGTTGACAGACCGATACATTCATTGCCTCAATAATAAAAAATTTGGCGAACTAATTTATAATTTTTCTTTAAATTACAAATTTTACTATAATACCAACCTACAAATTAAGTCGCAAATACATACTTTCAGTTAAATATTCTAGATATCTACACAAAACCAACGAAACATCTAATGTAGATAAATTAACAATATTTTTGTTTACTTTCCATGAATCTTATTTAATAACTAAATATATATATCGGATTTATTACACAAATTCGTTGTTTTTAAAGAGAGAGACGCCAGCCTTGCTGACGTCACTTATGTCACTTCTTCTAGTACGTTCTATAATATTTTTAAATTAAATTAAATGAAACTTCAATTGTTCTAAATTCCCTTGTATTTTCGAAGGTTCTTCATAATCACAATCTTCAAAGGTCCGCACCAACTGAACTCTGAATTCTGCCGTCGTGCATCCAGACGTCATATTTATACCAAGATTTAAACATAGTTCTAATCTTCTTTTAAACAATCTTTGATTTTGTTTTATTTTTAACAATAATCATGAATACTACTGAGTTTTAATAATAATTGATTACAGGATCAAGTTATTTTCATGTCGCATGCGTTATTAAAACTGATAGCGCCGATATATACAATTTATTTATATCTAATCACCTTTTGACGTCAGTGCGTCGATATTTGGGATTTATTATTATTAGAGATATTAGGGTAAGAAATAGCTTCCAAGGGTAAAACAATTTTTTGATTTTTATTTCATGTTTCTGTTCATTTCATGCTGTTTTTGAAGTTGTGTAACAGATAACACATTTGTGTAACAGTTTATCATATGTCAAGAAAAGTTAAATTAAAATTGAAAATAAGGCTTATCTATTAAAAAGTCATATAAAAAACAAGGCTCATTTAAAAAAAAAGATTGAAAACATCGTTTAGAAAATCCTTCGAGTGGCAGTAGCAAAATAATAGCGCTGTGCAAACTGGAAAAGAATTTATTTTCCGATTGAAATTACGAATGTTAAGAGGTAACGAAGATAACTATGTAAATCACGAGTCTAATGATTGTCAACATTCTATTTCTCTGTAGTAATCGAGGAGAAAGGACTCATGGCGTGCTAACTATACTCATATGCTACTATGAAAACTTCACGTCCTTTTAAACTGGGACTCTGAAAATATAAAATTACCAATTAAAGATTATTGACAATGTGTATTACTACTAAATATAATTTATATTAATGTCGAAAAGAAATAACTTTGTGTCTATAAATCAATAATAACCAATTATATATATCAAATAAAAACAAACAAAAAACAAAGATTTTTTACTGAATGTATTTTGTTTTCTTTGTCCATTTTGTTTTGTGGATCATAAATCGTATCGCAGTGGGAGCCGTCCCACAAGGTTTATTATCTCTGGGAATATTAGTTTGTTCGCTATCAAGAGATATAAACAAATTATAAAAAATATCTAAGAAAACTTCTATGTGAATAGTTGTTGTTCTTTTTGTAGAGAATATATATATATATTCTCCATTTTTAAAATGTTAGTAGTTTATAAAAATGTAACCATAGTATGATTTTAACAAGCCTTTATACATATTTAGATATCATTGCTATAATAAAATATATTGACATATGTAAATACATTCATGAAGGATGGAATCGTAAAAAACAACGAGAAGTGGTTACTAAGTAAAATTTTTAAGTTGTTTATTAAGATAAATAAATATTTTACCAGGGACGGATGTTTCTTCTGATGTAAATCCCGTGTGACAGAAAATAAGAACAAATATACTTAATATATATTTATACTTTTATAGGATTTATTAAATAACTCAACTTAGCAACGTTGATAGTCACATTTCAATATTTTTTTTCTAAAATAAAAATAGCAAAACATATTCGTTTGTGAAAAAGAAAATTGTCGGCCGGTTACACTTTTTCTTCTAACTAGGTTTGAACGGAATGATTTTATTGTTTCATCTGTTTTTACATTACCTTGAATTTCTTTCTAAAGAAATGAATATCATAGAAAATGGAGTTTTCCTGATTATACAATAAAAAGTGCTATATTTTTTAATCCCACATATCGTTTATGTTACGCACGACCACTGTCGTTACTAATGACCTCGTTTCCGCCTGAATATTTTATTTTATCAAATAAAAGCTGGCAGCGACAAAAGTAACCTTGACATATAACGACAAAATGTGTTCGTTGTAATAAAGGATCGTGCCTATGTCCATATTAATAAACTTTCGGGAATTTTTCTACATCATAAAAATTTACATAACCAAAACAAATTTCGTCTATATTTCATTACACGAGCTCGCTGAAGATGATTCGCGTTATTGCCTGCGTATTTGTGTCCAATATTGGCTAATATTTCATTAAGCTTTCTTGCTAGTATACATATACCTATAAAACTCGTAAAAAGTTATATTACTGTTCCCAGACTAGTTATCCGTGAGCCAGGTCCATACTTTTGGCGATTGAAGGTTTTCTAGTCAAGTCAGGAATATATTATCTTCAGTCTAGACTTTGTTTTCAAAATATATTTCATGACAACCACGATTTTAGCTACACTAAATGAGTTAAAGATTTAAAAAAAATTCTAGCAATGTCATTCACATCTCGTTTGCCCGTCATCACGGTTGCTGAAAAGTAGCCGAAACGTCGGGAGTATGTAGTTTATTTAAAAGTTTAGCAATATATATTTTTGTTCTGAATAATTTTATTTTATAAAAGTTTTATACTGTACCTCAACCTTTTTGCCAAACTATGACAAATGTTTATTAGATCATATTTTAATGTTCCTAAACTAGACTTGTGATGCCTTTTTACGTCTGCTGATTTGATAAACAATAATAACATATGTTAGTTTATAAACATGTGTATATAAACTTCATTCATAATAAACGATATTACCAGTATAATAATAATGATAGTTAATTTTAACGTTTAACGACCGTTATCGTTTAACGAAACCTATTTAATTTAATTCAATTTATGGATTTAATACAATAACATTATTGCATGTATTTATTAAACATTTCAATATCTCAGTACTCGACCAATCTTCTAAAAAAACTGTCAAAGACGAAAAGTTAACGGAAGTACTCATTGCCAAAAATTTAATCATATAATGTCACCTCGAATACCACTATTAACCATATTCTTTACATATATCTTCATTAATTATTAAACATTTTCTGACAAACGCTTAAAGCAGTATACATTATTTAGTATTTTGGTTAAATAATAAGAAATATTATTCTAGCTTATGGGCAAAATACATATATAATATTCGTGATGATACACGCTGATTGCTCACAGGGATTACACTGGAGCCGATTCACTGTCTCGAGGGATGCATAATGTATCATGTTCTATGAACTTCACCTAACTTTAATATATAGCAGCATTAACACAACGTTACATTTATTTTAAATATAAACATGACTGTATTTTGAATTGATTTACGAAATTCAATATTAAAAAGAAATTTAGAAGAAACATTGCGAGTGATAAATAGATCTCAGTAGTATTCAATAAATTAAATGATAAATACAAAACATAAAATCATAATTTAATTTAAATAAAAACAATACTCAAAAACGTTATTGTAAATCACAATCGTCGTAAAGTACAAATTACTTAATATTAACGTATTACAGTTATGACAACTAACTAATTCATAGCAAGTTAATACTAACACTAAAATAGGTTATACTAACAATAGATTGGAGTAACAATTAAGGTGAGCATGAGTTTGTACAATAATATTATGAGTTGAGGTTTGCTTGTGTTAATGTTTCAGTGTGTGAGTGTGTGTATAGTTATGTACAAATATATTTGTGTGTGTGTAATTTTAAATTGAATAATGTTTATATTAAAATTTTCCAAGTAATGTTAGAATGAAAATCTCAGACGTGTTATTATTTGAAATAAAAGTCGCGTGTGTGTTATCTCAGTTGTGTGTCGTTTTCTCCACATAAGGTTCACTACAACAATGTTTATAGCGAGTCCGCTAGCGACAAATAGCATTGAATAATTCAGTAGGCTCTCACAAAGGCTTCCGGCTGCACTTGACTTTATGAGTGTAAGTTATAGAGACGTGAGATACTGATACTTGATACTTATCTTTGTATTTCACTCGAAATCGTATACAATATTCAGTTTAGACTCGTTGTGTCATAAAACTTTAAGTTTTATATAAGGCTCTTTTAGATTTATATGTTCTAAACCGAAAAACACAGCAACATCAGTAGAATTTTGATATTAAGAATAAAAACACTGGTTTAAGTAAAAGAAGTATGTTATTGAAAATTAAATATGAAGAAAATGACAGAAATTATAAAATAGTAATTTAAATTATAATGTTTTATAATATGACACATATACGTTTAGTCAAGAATTGCTTAAAGTGACTTATATTTGTTGTAAGGTCTTTATATATATATATATAATAATTGCTAATATTAATACAGATAAAATGATGGATTCAGAAATACGGATACCTATAGGATAATCGACGCCTTTGAGTGTTAGTGAAATAGTTCCACTTTCCTCTCTTATTAATGGAGCCAAACACTTATACACCTAACATGTCATTTGATTTAGATATATAAATTATTTTAAATTACTCCAAGAACATAACCAAAATTTGTCACTATTATAGAAGAAAGTTATAGAAATTATTCCATTCTATGATATGGAACATTAGAGGTTAAGAAGAACCAAAGAATATTAACTCTTTAAAAATAATATAATATGGGAATAATTAACTTTATATAGAACAGAAGCATGAAGTTAATAGGGGAATCATTTGATCCTTTGAGAGAAAACTTGAGAACGTCGCAATGAAACTGCACTGAAAACCTGCAAGAGATGTGTGACTTACTGAATACAACGATATATGAGCAGTCACTTTTCATTCTCTGTGGCATTGTCGTTCCAGACACTACGAAAGGTTGAATCAAAATGTGTTAAAACATTATCATCAAAAACATGTACATAACTTAAATGTACACATACTTTCATGATTTTCTAATTTCATTTTCTCTTATCTTAAAAGTGTTTAAATAAACCACGATGTAAGTTATTTACTTCAGGACAACAAAGTAATTAAAATAATTTAAGTAACAAAAAAAAAACACTTAAATATATCCAAAACCGTGTGCAATGTAGAATGATTTATCCAAAATGTTGCTGATACATTGCTTCTATACTAACATTGCAAAAAAAAAGTATGGTTGAGTGCAAAATACGTATGTAGTTTTAGTGTTAAAATTGCTTCCTAATATTATTAGATTTAAAAGGGAACAAAATAACTTTAAATAAATTAACTTTAACCTTAAAAACATTAACTTTAAAAGGAAATTCGTCTCACAATTTTTTAATTCCCGTGTGACAAGCAAAATTTACGAAATTAACGGCATAAAAGTCTTTGCACTTAGATTAAGTGGATTAAGAAGTTTGATTTTTCATTGCTCGTGGGACAGCAGCCTAAATAAGTATTTAATATCGATTTCATCGTGATAATTCCAATTCTTCGCAAGGAAGGTTCTTCTTTCTTAATGTGAATTAACATGGAAAACAGTAAGATTTTTGAGCCTTGTTGCGTTTAATCAGACTCAGATGGGGAACTCTAAGAAAGACTTTGTGTAAACAAAGATGATGAGCCTCTACACACCAGAAAGTGAAACAGAGAATTGCACATTAGTTAGTATACTTTGAAAATCATGAAACAGCCGCCAACAACATAATTAGTTTTATGAAAGTTCTGTTTCTCGTAAAAGACGGAGTTACAACATTCATTAATTCTTAGCAACTTGTTTTCAACGTTGCTGCAAATATTTATTTTCAAAGGAAATAATGTTTCAAAATTACTCATAAAGTGAGGTTTAGTCGTTCTTGAGTAACTGATAAATTTAAATATTAAATAGCTCAATGTAGCAAATTACTCAGAGTTATATTGTTTTAAAATAAATAACAAATTTTTGAGCAGACAGCAGTATGCCAGCCACGTGTATGACTGAACTAACATAGACCATTACTCAGAACACGAAAACATTTTTGGACTAAAGTCAAAATCCTCTCAAATTGAGTTATTTAAATTCGGCAGATCTACTTCTCAAATGTAACGTCAATTCTTTGCTGACATAAATTTTTCACCAATGTAAGTCCTATATTTTTCAAGATATTCTCAACTGTCATAATATTCTTGGATTATCAAATATCTAGGTAAATTCCATATAATTTATAATTTCGAAACTATGTATATTTAAGAAAATTATTATAGATTTATAACCAAATACTGAAAAAGATGTAAAAGTAAATAAAAGTAATTTTTTTAAAATATTAACAAGGTCACAGTTTGAATTACAAGTGCATAATGTAAAAATACCAACTTGAATTTTTATTCATTTTCTTTTTGCATCAAGAAAACCAATTGTTTTAAAGCTACATACAATATTGAAACTTAATAATTAAATGAAAGAAGAAGAAAATAAATAAAAAATATATGTAATAAATGATATTTTATATAACATAATACTAAAATTAATATTGAGAAATGAAATCAATTCTATAGAACTTGTAGTCGACCCAATATCTCATCTAATTGTGTGGACCGAAACATATTTAATATTGTTAGCAGAACATTTACAGCATTGGTAATATTATAAAAGTATATTTTCTTATTCATTTTGAAAACATTTCAAAATTAGTAAATATTTTTTTTAGATTTCTTTTCCTGTGAAACGGATATTATTTATATTCTCATACTTCATAAAATCTGTTAATACGTATATCATCTTCTACTTCTACATATATCTCTGATCATGTATCTAGTATTATATTACTTCGATGTAATTGTTACCATAATATTTTAATGTCAATAAGAATTTAATAATATTGTAACAATTTATCAAATTTACTCCTACTCCTAAATTACTAACGGCCACACAATCCATATAAATCTAACCGTTACTACGTGTTTAAGGAATAGACATCGGTAACTTGCAAATTTGCACATTTACATATTGGTAAAATTGTTGGCTTCACTGCAGTGTGAACCGCCTCTGAGGCACATTTATGAATTTAATATCGCAGCATTGCAGGTTATAAAGAATTTCTACTCATGCAACAATGCAGGTGCACCCCAAGAATTTGAACCAAAGAATTTATAAAACAGTAATATCAACGGCATTATAGTTAGTAGTTCGTGAAGAAAACACTTCATCATTAATAATTGAGTTGCTCGTCATGACCTAGATTTTTGTTATTGGATTATATTTACATTTTGTTGTAAAAAGTCCCAGGAATTTTTATCACCAATAGTGAACATCGGTTCTATAATAAAGAGAAATATTAAAATTAAACTTTGAACAAAATTCATTATGGATTAATCTACTACATTTATGTAGAAAAAAATGTTCATTTAAAGTTGATTTATTTCTGAAAGTAATGAAATCAGCAGGAAATCAAATAAAATGTTTTAGGCGTATTAAAATACAAATAACGAATTTTCGCAATTACGTAGCGTCAAAACTTATTTATGGACTTAATTACATTCTGGCCCTGTACAAAAGTGATTATAGAAAAATGATTGTGGATAGAAGATAACAAAAAGCTTTTAAAATAACAAAGCAGAAAAAACATCTACCTAATGGTACAATTTCTTGAATAGACCTCTAATGTAATATTATCAGAAGGCATTAGACTTCTAGTAATTTTGTACATTGCTAATGAAAGAAAAACTATTGTTTGAACACACAAACAAACAACGATTATTGTTAATACATAATTAATTATTGCAATTAAATGAAAATTAGATTTTGGATAACTATAGCTCTTTTGTTTGTTAATATTGTAGTTACACATACACATAGCAGGCGTAAAAGAGATTTTAAAAGTGATAAAATACATTCAAAAAAATAAGAAATTATTGTTAAAAGTTATTTTATAGCTCTTCTTTTAATAAAATAACATCACCACCTAATGAATATACATATTTAACTTTAATCAATAGAGTTCCAGAATCTGATTGACCCTCATGATTGAATTTTAAATTGTTTCATATTCACTGTGAGAAAATTTAATATGAACAACATCGATTTTTGGGTGGTTGTTGCAAAGTTTTCAGAAATACAAGAAGTATTTTTACATTTTACATTTAACTCTTTTTGATTAGAAAATTTTTGAAAATTTGTAGTTTATGTCTAAGAAAATATTAAAGTTAAAGATGTGTCAAAGTTAACAACGAGTATAAAGATCCCAGTGCAGTTTCTGTTCTATATAAAACATATTCGCTATCTTGCTGGCTACATTTTGCTAATACGCAATAGGAAAAGGCAGGACTGAATGATTTTCATTCATTATTGCTGTCCTTTGTATACTTCATATATTAGGGTCAGTTTATTGCTTTATTATCTTAGAAAAATATTTTCAATCATTGTCGGTGATAATTCAATCTGAGTTAAAGATATGAAGTGTCTAGTTTTCTGTTCTAAAGTTATAAAGTATAATGTAATCGGGTGAATCGTCTCGTCTATATATTTCATAGACTATATTTTTCTCCGTAGTAATTAGTGCTTTACAGATGCTAGGAAATACGCAAACAATAAAGATATTTATAAGTCTATTACTTAGTATACTTTCGGGTTGGGGTTTTCTCACTATGAAGGGCCTGGACAATTTAAAATGAACTTCTAGTGAACAATAAAAGAGGTATTTAGTTCCTAAAAAACCTTTATTTCAATCCCAAGAGTGAAATTTTGAAAAATTATAACACACTACTCGCTTCATTAGCTATTGCTAATTTGCAATTTAATTCTCTTATTTTGTGATTATGTAGGAAAGTTATTTTTATAAAAAAATAAAATATTTAATTGTTTAAAGAAGACTAATGGTAGTATATAAAAATAATAATATGTATTTTTTAAATAGTTATAAGTTATAACCTTAAAGTTCTGGTAATTGTGTTTTTAAATTATATAGTGGCTTTGAAATTGCGTGGAACGTAAAATGACCACAAAGTTGAGAACATCAAGACAGCGACTTTAACATCTAGAAATTTAATATAAGTGATATTAAAAACTAGGAAATAAACTAGCGACGCTTTCATAACTAACTAGATTGAAAATATCTTTCAGAATGAAAAACTTATACGTAAAACATATATGACTCGGAAAAATCACATTGGTACTTGCCCGGGCCAGGATCGAACCCGCGCTCTCGTGCATGAGAGCCGGGCCTTTTAACCACTAGGCCACCACTGGCTCAATATGATAATATGATGTTGTAAATGAAGATGTTTTTCCCGCTTTCGTGGCAAACTCTGGCTAAAGCGTCCGATATATAAAGAATTTGATATTTAATGAAAGATAACTTATATGGATGATTTTTTTAGGTATTGAAATGCATAGCTCCTTAATTTCTATTAACGATTTAATAAAATACAAAATTTTATCTTTATATATATCAACATTAACCCATGCTGACAGAGCGGTGAGGGATTTAAATATCGGTGTCTTTAATTTTATGAAACACTTATCGTTGTGTTCGTGTAATAAACTGAAATAAAATGTTTACATTGTATAAAAATAATAATTGAAGAGAAAATTACGAAATTGGTTTTTATTAATAAAATGACATCAAATATCACAAAAGAAATTAATATTTGAGAGTCTTTCTTTTACAGTCTTGATACAGATTCCTATGCTCTTGTACATTGAAATCTTGCATAAGTTTTACATCTCTTTAAGATGTATTATTCACGGCCCTTATAGAATGAACCCTTCTTTAAACCTTCTTTTTTGCATGCAAATGGGCTACATCTACTTTCCACGTAGAAAAGGGTATCTGCATGAAACTCGCAAATAAATTTTAGCTCTTGACATACACAAAAACATAAGATTTTCCTGTAACAAATAATATTATTATCAGTTTATTAAGAAAAATATAAGATGTAAAACAAGGGTTTTTCATTTAAATTAGATAATTGAAAGCAGTTTGAATTTATGTAATGTTTCAATTAGTTCTATTAAGGTATAAAAGTGTGACAAATACGATAAAACAGTATAAATTACTTATCATAAAAATAATCAGATATATCTTTTTTCGATGAGATGTATCTCTACAGAATCGTACAAACTCTCACTTTTTGTAAGTTCGGTGCGATATTTGTTTGCATTTTTCTCTCACCCAGAAGATCGGAGTGAAGTAGTCTTTAATAGCTGCGTCTCGCCGATGAGCGAAAGAGCCGGTTGGTTGGCTTTTCACTGTTCCCACCCTTTCCTGATATATCATTATTCTCAAGTCTTCGTCAACAATCCAGGTCAGAAACGCATCCACAACATAAGAAGTATTGCGGATGTCCATTGGCGACTGTGATTACTGCCAAGTGGGCCGTATGCTCGTTTGCCACCTCTCTCAGAAAATTAAAAAAAAGACAGTTACTCGTATATTGTCCTAGATTTTATAGTCCAGACTAGTAATGAAATACAGTTAAAACTTGATTCTACTTCTAGCTACTCCTGTATAACACTCTGGACGCCCTGATACTCTTTATTTTTATAAAAAGATTTTTTTTATTCCAAAGCATTTACACTTGTTTTATCGAATAAATTATCTAAATTATATTTCCTCCTCAAGGAGCATATAAGCATTTTGTGTTTATCTTGTATCTCTCTTCAAGTACGGAGAAGGTCCAGAAAGATTTTTACACAGTTTGACACAGCGCTGCTAAGAATTCCAGCTTTATTATTACTACACATTACTTAGTCAAGTCAAAACTAAGTCTGTTACCTGTGTCCATAACACACAATGTCATACAACATGTGGACGATTTTTTTCTAAATTTACATCTCCGCAGATTGTCACAAGCTTCTTCATACCTGTATATAAAATAAGGAGAATTTTATTCTAGATATTATGAAAACTAGTCTCATCCACTGACTTATTCCGCTGTTTGTTTGCTCTATATTATACCGCTACAGTGTAGAAAAGTGTGAAGTTAAGAAAGATTTATAATTTTATACAAGAAATATTACGTGATTGAAAGTTATTTGTCTATATACTAGTTATAAAGAGACTAAAAAACTATTTATTAAAGCTATACGATCAATCTCCTTCCAATTAAATAGCTGTTAGTCTGACAAATAAAAGCAATTATATGTCAAAATTATTTGAACTTTAACCCACAACTGAATAAATAGTTTTGGTAATCTGTGAACTCTATTAACTTAGTTCAATACAATTAATTAATATGTCAATAGCAAAGACATGTTTGATTATCAATGTTTGAAATACAGATTTTATAATTTGTGTGAATATTCATGAATTTTAAATACCTATTATTAATAAAAAATTAAAATATTAAAAATAAATGTATTTTTAATATAATATACAAATTGACTTGTTGATTAGCTTTGAATGAAAATGAAATAGAGAAATTACAACATTGAGAGATAAAATAAATAAATTTTCAGAGACGCATTGAACAGTATTACTTTGATAACTGATTTATGCATTTCATATTACAAACCTTCGCTTGTATTTCAAATAATTATGATTACCGACTTAATAAAGTCTATTTTTTATATAAAAATAAGCTACACATGACACATATTGCGCTAAAAGAGATTTGATGAAAAGTAATGAGAATTAAGTAAAAATAAAATAATAATTACAAATAAGTGTACTCTAAATAAAAGATTGTAGTCTACTTAAATATACACCATTACTATCAAATGGGGAAAGACATCGGCGTAATAAAGGTATTATGTTAATGATTAATTATTACTGTAGTTACTGAAACATTTAACTAACTGACTAACTGATTAAAGATAGTAATATACAACAAGTAAATATCTCTTATATTAAACTCCAAATTTATATCTTCTTTGTAGATTTCAATTACATTTTTCACAAGAATCTGAACAAGAAGTGGTTTATTTAAATAAAAAACGAATATATGGTATTTAATAGATAAATTCTAAGGTTTAATATAAAAATATGTACAAAATCGTAAAAACTTTCACACTGTTTTTTTATAATTTTTATGGAACTTAAACTGTAGTATGTACTTTTTCATACACCGTTTTGGAATTTTATATTTTTCTCATTACTGTTTATTATTTCTGGTATTCTTTCTCTCATGCTGTTGATAATTAAATATAACAAAAGAATATAAATAACGCCTTGAACAAAAATCTATTAATTAATAATTACAGTTCAAAAAGGTAAAATAAAACATTTTAAATGTACAATATAATAGAAAAAATAAATGTGTACACACGGCTCACATTCTACGATAAGGCGTATAGGGTTTAATATCCATTAGGTATTTTGTGAAGCATTCGGTGCTTAATACTAATAGCTGAATACCAATAGAAGAGATGACAGTAATTACGAGTTAGTTCATTCTGTGGTTGGAGATGAATGCGAGTTGGAAAGGTTTTTACAATCTCCAGCCTAATTAGTGAGATCCCGGACATTTATCTGAATAGCGGGACCATTGTTTGTTGCTACTGATATATTTGTACTGGAGACGATTACCTGAGCCACCTTTAAATTTAATGTCAAACATTTTAGATTACAAAGTTACAGGCTAATGGATGTTTGTTTGATTATTCTTTTGGTAATGTTTTGGTTTTCAATGTTTGTGTAGAACTATCGAATTAAAGGCTTAACAATAATGAGGATGATAAAAAATTGTTCTTCAATTTGTTTTAATTAATTTAATATTTTTATGTCAAGATTGTCATATATTGTAGAATTAATTTACAAAATATGATAATGGGAACAATTAAAAATAATAACGTATATTATAAGTAATATAAGAGTCTTTATTGGGATAAAAGGCCTTACTTTTTCACATATTTTTTCACTTTAAATTTCGAAATAATAGTGTACATAAAAAAAAGCATAATTACTATTTGAGTGTAGAAACAAACGAAGGAAAATTGTTTTGGTATTAGTATTGTTTCTAAATAAAGAATAACAAGATAAATCTGATTATATTTGTTACGAAAACGTTTGTTTTTGCTAGAAATTTGTTCGAGATAAATGTAAATTTTTACTGGTAAAAAATATTTTTCAAGACAATCCAATTTAGAGCTCAGGGGAGATCCACAATAAGCAAGTCTGATAAAGTACTTTTTTACGACTATTTAAGATAAATTTTCCTTGATGCTTTATAATACATATTTAATATACTCGTAGGAGAATATAAATTATATTTTTATTTATATTCACATAAAACACAACAATCAGTACAAAATAATAATATACATAAACAGATATTAAATTTAATTTCAATAGGAAAACCTAAAAAATAAGTTTTCCTTTCACTTTAATATGACTCCTGAATCTATATTCTCCATTTTTTGCCAATTTTCATTAGTTAATTGATATTACGAGAACTTAAACGATACTCGATGTAAAAGACTTAACTATGATAAGCTATCATCATTACCGACAATATTAGACAACCTCGCTAGGTTCAAAAGAATTTCTCCAATTTAAGACAGTTTTTTTATTAATACTTTTTATGACCTTTTGCTCTATCAACCTGATATGATTTAATAGTAGTCAATACAAAGAGAATTGCACAGATACAAAATACATATATAAAATAAAAAATAATGAAAATTTTCAAATGTATATACAATGGCGTTTTAATTTTTGCTATCTAAAACTGATTTTGCGTGGACTAAATGACGCTGGAAAATGCCGCCCTCTTTTTATTTCAATAAAATAGCTAGGGAAACAAATACTTTGTGGTGTTAACTTACTCAAATTGAGCTTCATCCCAATTATATTTTAATTCCTTTCCTATATTATTTTTACAGTGGAAACTATAGTCAATAATTAAGACATAGTTAAAAATTATAAAGACCTTTATTTTTATTCAATATATATTGAAAAAAAAAAGCATTAGACTAAAAACAGATAGAAAGGGAAAGAGTCACTTCAAAGGATGTTCTAATTTATTCGACCGTAAAAATTCTAAGTAAATATTTTCGTATATCGCGGAATTTCGTAAATCCTTTCATCCTTATATAAGGGTCCACTTATTGAATTCTCTGGATTCACAGTACATTTTAAGCAATTATTTACTGACAGGCCACTTAGGTCTATAAACTGTCATATATGTATATTGTCTTTACTTCTCTAATGGACTTTATACTAATGGACAGTAATGAAATATATTTTTATTTTATCAATCATTACATTATTAATATTTATTTTGTATATTATATATTGAGGACATCATATGTGACATATCATTCTTCATTACGCGTCTGAAAAAGGAATAAAAAATCTGTCCTTCTACAATTTTAGAATATAAATTTGCATGTAGGCAAACCCAGTCTGCTTGCGTAAAATGGCGTTCATTAAGGCCATGGTCATATCAGATGAACTATTTAATTGTATGGGTGGGTATATTTGGCCTTGTTGTATTGACTAAGTTGTGCAACCTCCTATAGAAGTCAGATGCCTGGCCTACGGAGTGGTGTGTGTGAGTAAACACTCAACACCAAACATTTGTGGTAAACACCCAACTTCTAAAGAAGGTTTCAACAATGGATTGTAGGAACTATAGACTCTTAGTATTAATTTCTCACGCAAAGACAATCCTGTTCTTGATTAATTTGGAACGGTTAGCTTCGATTTTGTGGTAAATTGTGTAGAATGTAGCGGAAAATGGCGAAATAGCATTCATAGTTGAAAGTAAACAAACAGTCGCCATTCGCAGTTATGCTGAAAAAAAGAAAAGAAAAAAGATTCAAGGAAATTGAAAGTAAGCGAAAAAATAAATACATATATAAATATAACGTTTGTGTCTGTATTATCGACAAAAAAAATATTTTTATAACTCCACTTTGAATAGAAAAAAATATCATTGTTCTTGAAAAAATTCTTATAACGATTAGAAACATTTTATAAAGAAATTGATTGACTGATAAAATATCTTAAGGCTTTCAGATGTCGTCAGATGATGATTACAATACGTTTTTGTATATTTTTTCCTTGTTCAGTAAAAGGAGGAACACCAATTAAAAGAAACTCTGATTTATATTATCTGATTTAACTGAAAGAATTTGTATGATTTGTATATTACATAAATTTATTATTTTAAATTTCATCGTTTATTTTGTTTATTTCCAAAGAGTGACAATAGCTATAGCAACAGATATTGTGTGTATAATACATATACGTATGTATAAAGTGTATATAAAAGTGACAGTTATGTTATAATTCATTATATTGACTGATTAACACTAGTTTATTAACTTCAATAAGTATTTTATTGGAGGCATACTGCATAATAATCAGTTCCCTAAACAATACTTCAATAACAATTGAGTTTCACACACGATTGGTATAATTTATTAGAGTATTATTAAATAAAGATAAGAAAACCATATGTGATATAAGATATAAAACAAAAAATGAAAGACATTAGGGAACCGTATTAATAATATTACCTTTTAGGAAAAGCAGAAACAACATTTACAAGAAAAGTAATATGAAAGTCGGTAAAACACAATATTTTACTTAATCAGGATTAGTATCGGCTCAAGTTAATATAGAGTATTTATGAAGCTATAAACCAGTGAAAACGAACGATATTTGTGGTCGAAAGTGTTCAAGAGAAGAATAACGGTTCTGTTACATGGAGGTATGAGCCCCGAAGAGATTTACTGTGGTATAAAGAACGTGAACATTAAGAATAGATGTTATAAATATTGGAATGAACAAACTAGTGTTTTAATAATGAAAACATGCTTAGATATCATCTGTATCTGTATCTATATGGATCGAAGGGGGTTCTTATCTTTAGATAATCTTTCATTTTATCAGAATAATAAATGTAAGAAAATAATTTTATTGATAAGAAACTATCTCTGATTTTATTAAATTAAAAAGAAAGTTTATTGTCAGTATTTTTATTAAAAAAAATATTCGATGAGATACCTTACAACAGATCTTTTTAATTGAAAATAATTTATTATTAATAAAATGTAACGGTATAATAGAAAAGTGAAATAGTTGTCGAGTTGTTTACGAGGTTTTGTAAATACTGTAAACAAATTCGAAATAGACCACCTACCGTTTCATTGTTGCTGAGATTAAATTCTGCGGCGAGTAATGAAAGTCTTTGTGAGCTGGGCCCGCTTGTTGTCTTTCTACGGGTCGAAGATCACTTTGATATAACGCTACCTAACTTTAAAAGCAAGTAAATAAGAAATCAATGTCACTACAAATACCTGTACAGACGTTATATCTGAGATAGATTTGTCTCATAGAAATATGTGCATATTGAACTCGTTTCGAATCTATTTGAACTTAATCGACACTAATCTATTTATTCCTTTCTTAATTTATATTATGATAAATTAGCATAGTTAACTGTTTTAATTTGTATCGACCTCCGTATCCCAATAGCACGTACCCAATTAAGTAAAGTACGTGCAAACTACGAAACGTCTTGCCAGGAGTTAATTTGTTGGTCATGGTAATCTCGTTTACTTGTGAAACACTGTTCGTACTCTAAATGTAAGAAGTTTATATTATTCCATTGAACGACTTATTTTTTAAAATTAACAAAAAATATATTTTCAAAACAAACTAATAATAATTCTTCATCAAATAAAATGAATTTAAATTAACTCGAATAATTGTTAATACTTTTAATTAAACAGAACGTTAAGTAAGTTTGGTAGCAGAAAGTCAATTTGTTCTATAATTTCTTTTAACGAAATATATTTCATAAACTGAAGAGCTCTTGAAAATAACGAAATATATAAAGCAAGAAATTATGAAAATATAACGATACTTAACTAAGCAACGTTATTAAGTATAAATTATTCATGTGAAAATTAGCACAACTACGGGAAGTTAAAATAATCGTACGTTATGAAATATGAAAATAATTTTACTAACACCATTAATTTTTGTGTTATTGATAATTTGGTTGCGCTATATAAATATCATGAAAGGATGGTACAATATTCATATGTGTTAATTTTTACATTATCATAAGGTACTTGGGGTATCGTACTGCATTTTTAAAATTAGAATGGAAATCTGAAACTCAAGTCAAAGCTTTTACTGATGTATAAATAAAATGGTCTAAGGACATTCATGACCTCGGTACGGTGACACACTAAAAGGAGCTATTAAAGTTATTTTATGTTATGCTATGACAATGAGTTTGTACCTTATTAGATGAAATATATATGATAAGAGTTGCTGTCAATAGAAGATTACATAGTCACCATATACATTATACAATAACTCAAACCAGATTTGATAAATTTGAGATGCAACTACTGACAATTCTTATAACGCACATACTGTTAAGATTTTTTAAGTCGTAAAATAATACTTAAAGATGATTGTTTTCAGTCCTTTCTGTGGCATATAAAATATTATGATTATACAATTTAACAGGTATAATATTGTAGTACTAACTAAATCCTCGTCTAGCCTCTATCAAACACTTAAAATATGCAATCTTAAAAATCCGATATACTCTCCGAAGCGGTGACCTATTAATATTCTATAAAAGAATAAAATGACAACAAATCCTTTGAGAAAAAGGTCAATTACTGGGCCTATTAGTAAGTGAATTTCTGAGAAAAAATAAAATAGTCATAACGTTTTTGGATCCAATATATCCAATAATAAATGAAACCAAGTGTTTTTATAAAAGAAATATATAAATCTCATGAAAAACAGGTATCGTATATTGAAAAACAAAAAAAAACAACTTGAACCAATAACTGCTTCTTTATTAAATTTATATTGAAGATATGAAAGAGAAAATCACAAACTTGCATTTGTATTATAAGTGTGAAATGTGATATAATTTATTAGCTTTCCCGATTTAAAACTAAAATAAAAAATATAAGTATTATATATTATATTCTTATATCAGTTAAAGCAATTTTTATTTTAATACCCGTTTGATACACGTTTTGTTATGAAAAAATATACAGTTTTACTAATTTACTTTTGCGCTTCGAGAATCCTTAATTTAATATATCCAGTGTCAATCTACTTAGTCAGATCTATTGATCCCACTTATATAAAAATATGATAGACTGTTTAGGATAGGGCTTATTTAAATGAAACAATATGATATATCTATATATATAAAAGAAAGTCGTGTTAGTGACTGCACTTATAACTCAAGAATGGCTGAACCGATTTAGCTGAAAATTGGCAGGGAGGTAGTTTAGAGCCAGGAAATTGCAATAAGATACTTTTTATCCCGTTCGACAGCATTCCCGTGGGATTTGACATGAAATGTTAGTTACTATAAAACGTAGCATAACAAAAAAGAATCAAAATTGGAATAAAAAAACGCAAATGACGGCTATGTAATGACGTATGGATGACAATTTGATATTTGTGAGAGATCAATAATAAAAATATTTCTATTAAATAAATAATTAACAATAATTATAATGTAATGATAGTATCATTACCCATTCGTAAAAAGTGAAGTGAACTATATAAAACTCGGTATTGTTGAAAATAAGAGTTTAGGTGAAGTAAAGTTTAATTAATAATGCCGCGACCAAGACGATCTAATCTTTCCCGAGAAAGTCGTAATACAAGAAGAACACGAAATACTGCAAATCAAAGGACTCAAGAAGAACAAGAAATTGCACGTGAACAGCACCGCGATAGTATGGCTCGGCATCGTGCTTCTCAATCACGAGAGCAAAGAGAAGCAGCCCGTGAAACAGCTCGGTTGGCAATGCAGAATCTTCGAGCGAATAACAGAGGTCAACAGATAGATAATTTGCGACGCAGAACAAGATATTTATCAAGTGCTGATTTGAATCGAGCAGCGTTTCAATACGATTGCAGCAATGATTACAGCTTGCATCCTAGCGTTTGCATTGGGCAAATGGACGTAGTTTGCGAGTATTGTGGTGCATTAAAGTTTTCCGGAGAAACCCCTGGATTATGCTGCCTTAATGGTAAAGTGAAATTGCCATTGTTGACTCCGCCACCTGAGCCATTGTATTCATTGCTTTGTGGCGAAACACAAGAATCACGCCACTTTCTTGCAAATACACAAAAATACAATGGTTGTTTCCAGATGACGTCATTTGGGGCAGATATTATCGAAGAAAGAGGATTTAATCCGACATTTAAGGTATTTATTTTTGTACTTATATTGATATAGTTAAATACTTTATCTATTGATACGTATTTAGTATATTTGCTAATTCTGAACTCTACTCTCGGATCGATAAAAGTGTTTATAACATAGTTAATACTATCTGGTTTTTATTTTGTAGATACAAGGACAGATTCATCATCGAATTGGATCATTACTACCTTTCGAAGATACACAGAATAAATTTTTACAAATATATTTCATGGGCAACATGGAAGAACAACTTGATCGACGCCTAGAGATCAATGCAGGAATGAAGCGACCAATTCTTGAAGACTTGCAGTGTCTGCTTCATGAACATCATGCGTTGGTCAGGTTGTTTAAGAGTGCTTTAGAGCGCATGCCAAGTGATGACTATAAAGTTGTCATCAAAGCAGATAAACGACCATCTGGAACACACGAAAGGACATTTAATGCTCCAACAGTAAACGAAGTTGCTATCCTGATTGTTGGTGAACAATTGGAAAAACGCGATATTGTGCTTACACGTCGCGATAATGGTCAACTGCAACAAATATCTGAAACTCATCGATCATATGACACATTGCAATACCCGCTGATGTTTTGGCAAGGAGAAGATGGATATTATTTTAATATTAAAATGAAAAATCCATCGAATGGTGAGTATCAATATTTTTGTAATTTATTACATTTATTTGTGAAAGACACTGATTTAAAATAATGCTTATTAAAAAAATGGTTAATGTCTGTATTGTTTGCCTTTAAAATTTGCTTTTGAAATGGTTAATTATGAAATTTTTAATTTCAGGTGAAGAAACTACAAAAAAAGTTAGCTCAATGAATTATTACGCGTATCGTTTGATGATTCGTCAAAATGCTGACAACTATTTGCTGCGGTTTCGTCGATTGTTTCAGCAGTATTGCGTTGACATGTATGTAAAAATAGAAACTGAACGTTTAACATTCATTAGGTTGAACCAAGCCAAACTGCGTTCGGAGGAGTACATCCATTTACGTGATGCAGTTAGTACTGAAGGAAATGCAGTTAATATTGGTCGATTAACTATTCTGCCGGCGACATACATTGGTAGTCCACGTCATATGCATGAATATGCACAAGATGCAATGACATACGTTCGTCATTACGGTCGGCCCGATCTCTTTATTACTTTTACCTGTAATCCAAAATGGATAGAAATTACTCAATTGCTGCTTCCCGGACAAACATCAAGTGATAGACACGACATCACAGCACGTATATTCAGGCAAAAAATTCGATCCCTGATGAACTTTATTGTTAAACAACGCGTCTTTGGAGATACTCGATGCTGGATGTATTCAATCGAATGGCAAAAGCGAGGCCTCCCGCACGCACACATTCTTATTTGGTTAGTGGAAAGAATTCAGCCTGACCAAATAGATGATATCATATGTGCCGAGATTCCTGATAATGAAGTCGATCCAGACCTACATGATGTTGTTACTACTAATATGATTCATGGACCGTGTGGTGCCATCAATCCGCAATCACCTTGCATGGTCGATGGAAAGTGCTCTAAACGATATCCACGGAAATTAACGGCGGAAACTGTCACTGGCAATGATGGTTATCCGCTCTATCGGCGTCGATCACCAGATGACAATGGTCGAACTGTCACAACGAAAGTGAAAAGCATGGATTTCGTTATCGACAACAGTTGGATTGTTCCATATTCGCCACTTATTTCTAAAACGTTCAAGACACATTGCAACGTTGAATACTGCAATTCAGTTAAGTCCATAAAATATATTTGCAAATATGTCACGAAAGGCAGTGATATGGCGGTTTTTGGACTACAATCCTCGAATACCAACGATGAAATTTCACGCTATCAAGTTGGTCGTTATGTGAACTGTAATGAAGCGATTTGGCGTATATTCGCATTTCCCATTCACGAACGTCATCCTACTGTTACGCATTTGGCGGTGCATCTGGAGAATGGTCAACGAGTATATTTCACGGCTTCGAATGCTACGCAACGTGCTGAAACACCTCCAGCAACTACATTGACCAGTTTTTTTTTTGCAATCTGCCAAAGCGATCGGTTTGCACGAACTTTGCTTTACTCGGAGATGCCACGCTATTATACTTGGAATGCTTCATCGAAGAATTTTCAAAGACGGAAGCAAGGCGATGCGGTTCCTGGGTATCCAGATGTGCGTTCTACTGATGCTCTTGGTCGTATGTATACAGTTCATCCAAAGAATAATGAATGTTTCTATTTGCGGTTGTTGCTGGTAAATGTGCGTGGGCCAACGTCATTTGAGTCACTACGAACTGTCAATGGTGTAATATTCCCAACATATCGTGCTGCATGTGAAGAACTGAAGTTATTAGAAAACGATAGTCATTGGGATACGACAATCTCTGAAGCCACTATTTCTGCATCTCCAAGTCAGATACGCACATTATTCGCTATCATTATTTCGACATGTTTTCCATCAAACCCATGTAACCTGTGGCACAAATACAAGGATAATATGTCAGAAGATATTTTACATCAAATTCGTGTCAGTTCCAGAAATCACGATATTGTGATGAATGAGGAGATACATAATCGTGCTTTACTCTTGATCGAAGATATGTGTTACCTCATGAGCAGTAATTTATTAATCAGGTTAGGAATGCCAGCACCATATCGTGAAATGAATGACGCATTTAATCGAGAATTAGAACGGGAACGTGAATATGATCACGAGGAATTAGATTTAATAGTTCAAACGAATGTACCCCTATTAAATTGCCAACAAAAGGAAGTTTATGATACTTTAATGAAGGCAATCGATGATGAAAATGGTGGTTTATATTTCCTAGATGCCCCTGGTGGAACTGGCAAGACATTCCTCATATCATTAGTTTTAGCAACTGTTCGGGCGAGATCTAACATAGCGGTTGCAGTTGCTTCTTCTGGGATAGCAGCCACATTGTTAGAAGGATGCCGTACGGCTCATTCAGCATTCAAATTACCGTTAAATATTCAAACTATTGAAGAACCAACGTGTAATATTGCAAAACACTCAGCAATGGGCAAAGTTTTAGCGGTAGCAAAAATCATCATCTGGGACGAATGCACAATGGCGCATAAACGTGCATTAGAAGCACTTAACCGAACACTAAAAGATTTACGCAATAATTCGAGATGTTTTGGAGGAGCAATGATTTTACTGTCTGGCGATTTCCGCCAAATATTGCCAGTAATTCCAAGATCCACGGCTGCCGACGAAATAAACGCTTGCCTCAAATATTCAAATCTATGGCGCTATGTGAAGAAACTGCAACTGACAACAAACATGAGAGTTACATTGCTTAATGATACATCTGCTGAAGATTTCTCGGAGCAATTGCTGGTTATCGGTAATGGTCAAGTACCTGTTGGTGAATCGAGCGGATTAATATCATTTCCAAATAACTTCTGTAATTTTGTCTCATCAAAAGACGAACTTATCAACAATGTATTTCCAGAAATTATTTCTAACTACAAAAATAGTGAATGGTTGAGTGAGCGAGCAATTTTAGCTGCTAAGAATAAAGATGTAGATGACCTAAACTACATAATTCAAAATAAAATCGTTGGAACAATGCATTCATTCAAATCTATTGACTGCGTCACAAATGAAGATGAAGCCACCAACTATCCAATTGAGTTTTTAAACTCTTTAGACGTGCCTGGCTTACCACCGCACAATTTACGCCTAAAGGTTGGCTCCGTAGTAATCATGCTTCGAAATATAAACCAACCGAAACTGTGCAACGGTACGCGTTTGGTGGTTAGAAAATTGATGAACAATGTAATTTACGCTACGATAATGATAGGAAAATTCAAAGGTGAGGAAGTTCTCATTCCGAGGATACCGATGATCCCAACCGATATGCCGTTTCAATTTAAAAGACTTCAATTTCCGCTACGTCTTGCATTTGCCATGACCATCAACAAATCACAAGGCCAATCATTAAAAGTTTGTGGTTTAAATCTAGAACATTCATGTTTTTCCCACGGACAATTATACGTGGCATGTTCACGGGTCGGAAGACCATCTGCGTTGTTTGTTTTTGCGCCTGATAATAAAACAAAAAATGTCGTGTATCACAAGGTACTTAAATGAAGAGCAACCTATATACTAAAATACAAAAATAATTATGAATGATTAATGGAGATATTTAATTTTGTTTTTATTTTTACAAAAAAAAAACCTGCTTATTTATTGCCATTAAGGCGGAACAAAGTACGCCGTACCGGCGTGGATCTTGGAATTACTGGCAATATTTGGCGGAAATCGCCAGAAATTAAGTGCTTCTAATGCACGTTTATGCGCCATTGTGCATTCGTCCCAGATGGTGATTTTTGCTACCGCTAAAACTTTGCCCATTGCTGAGTGTTTTGCAATATTACACGTTGGTTCTTCAATAGTTTGAATATTTAACGGTAATTTGAATGCTGAATGAGCCGTACGGCATCCTTCTAACAATGTGGCTGCTATCCCAGAAGAAGCAACTGCAACCGCTATGTTAGATCTCGCCCGAACAGTTGCTAAAACTAATGATATGAGGAATGTCTTGCCAGTTCCACCAGGGGCATCTAGGAAATATAAACCACCATTTTCATCATCGATTGCCTTCATTAAAGTATCATAAACTTCCTTTTGTTGGCAATTTAATAGGGGTACATTCGTTTGAACTATTAAATCTAATTCCTCATTATCATATTCACATTCCCGTTCTAATTCTCGATTAAATGCGACATTTATTTCACGATATGGTGCTGGCATTCCTAACCTGATTAATAAATTACTGCTCATGAGGTAACACATATCTTCGATCAAGAGTAAAGCACGATTATGTATCTCCTCATTCATCACAATATCGTGATTTCTGGAACTGACACGAATTTGATGTAAAATATCTTCTGACATATTATCCCTGTATTTGTGCCACAGGTTACATGGGTTTGATGGAAAACATGTCGAAATAATGATAGCGAATAATGTGCGTATCTGACTTGGAGATGCAGAAATAGTGGCTTCAGAGATTGTCGTATCCGAATGACTATCGTTTTCTAATAACTTCAGTTCTTCACATGCAGCACGATATGTTGGGAATATTACACCATTGACAGTTCGTAGTGACTCAAATGACGTTGGCCCACGCACATTTTCTAAAAGACTTCAATTTCCGATACGTCTTGCATTTGCCATGACCATCAACAAATCACAAGGCCAATCCTTAAAAGTTTGTGGTTTAAATCTAGAACATTCATGTTTTTAGAGAGCAACCTATATACTAAAATACAGAAATAATTATGAATGATATTTAATTTTGTTTTTATTTTTCCAAAAAAAAAACCTGCTTATTTATTGCCATTAAGGCGGAACAAAGTACGCCGGGTCAGCTAGTAGCTTGTAAAAGAGGTATGCGTACAATACACCCTCGAAAAATGGAACCTCCCTACCTTGTCGGTCGGGTATAAACATGAAACCATATTATGATACTCTCCTACCAGTTTAAAGAGAGATAAGAAATAACATGTTCCATCTGACTGACTTTAATATAAATGTTACCCAATCAGAAAGTAGAAACTGTTTTCCAATCAACAAAAATTTGCTTTATAAATTTGAAAATAAAAGCAAAATAAAAGGGAAGAGAAACTAATTCCATCCGCATTGAAAAACAAATATTAAATGATGAACTCTTTTAAGTTTCGAAAAAATCACTAATGGATATAGCTTTCTCTTGTGTTAATGTTATAAAGGAAATTTATATTACATGTGGCCGAGTTATGGTTTCAGAAATATATTGATTATATTTATAGTTTCTTCGTTTTGAAATTCATTTAAACTTCCTTGTTAATACAAGGAACAAGGTACACAACCTATAAGTTTTGTAAATGCCTTTTTATGTCTTCAGATTTTAATATTATATGTAAACTAAAAACATCAAATCAGAAAACATAACAAACTATATCTCTTTAATTAAAATTTAAATAAGTTTTCCTATTAGCTCCCTGTGATCATTGCTTAGAAAGCCATTAAAATTTATCAACGAAAAAGGACATTAAATTCAGACTTCGTTATTCCTTATTTACCTAAATTTCCCTATCTTACCTTTAAGCAAAACTCAAAGAAAAAAGGGCAGAACATCATTAATAGTGAAGTGAGAACAATTCAGAATATATCGCCATATTTACAAACATTATCTTTGAATATAAAAAGAAGATGATACGAAAACTAATTAACAAGCTACAATTATCCACACTTGTATTGTATTCAGGTCACAAAACAATCAACTCCTAACAGTCTATACAAACTTTGTTTAGATTTAGTCTACTAGAACTATTTTTAGTTAAAACTAAAACTGGAAATCTAAACAATTGAAACCAAAATAAACAAGTAACTCAAGAAATAAGATTAATATTATGTTTTATATTGTTAATCTAATTAACATATAATATGGTAGTTAACAGGAATTTAATAATGTCTATAAGAACTATAAATAAAAGTAATATTTTCAGATGTCCATTTATAGATAGACGAGAATATATATTTTCATCTCGTCTGCCGGTGATCACGTTTCGTGGAAAGTAACCTAAATGTCAAGATTATGTATGTAGTTTAAAATAATAAAAAACATGTAGTAATCCGGAAATATAAGGTTTATTTAAATGAATACTCGTAAAAGTCTTAGTTATTATTGAAGTAATATAGACTGTATGGCAGTTGTTAGCGCCTGCCATCCAAAGCAGTAGTGATGCTCTTTAGTTCATATATTTAAAATTAACGTGTGGTAATTTTTGTTACGGATACATATCCTTACAGGCAAAGTGTGTTTGTGACTGTACCGTTTTATAAATTTTTGTTTCCAAAACTTTAAAGGTATCTTTTAATTTCTTTTTTTATTTTCGATTAGCTAAGATTGTATGTTTTGATAACATTAATCGTATTATTATATCCTAACGAAGCTATCATATAAATTGGCAGTTTCATTCTCATTTTAGACTTTTATTCTCTTCCGTAGAGTAGATCTTCGTCTATAAGGAGCCTGTATGCTTTCGGATTAAGTCTTCCAATATAAACAATTGTCTTACCGTCAATACAGAGCGTTCCGGGTATACTGCTTTTTACTTTATCGAACTTTAATATGTTTGCGGGCCCTGTATCTTCTCAGACAGTAATACTATATTGTTTATACAAGGCTGAGATATTTAGAGTATCAGAATCTCTTAATCATCGAAGTTTCCTAAAGATTGCTTTAATTTTCCTCGAGTGAAAGAAATCAAAAGACGGTGAAGTTCTATTACAAAGAGAAAATGATAATGGTAATATTTTTTTCTATATTTCGTGACAGAAGGTGAGCCTTGAGCCTTGAGCCTTGAGCCACTATCAATTTCTTTAAGAGCAGTTGTAGATAGGCATCGAGTATAATTTCGCCCTCCTCCCATGTATAACGACTATTCTGTCATTAGCAATGCAGACAAAAGTTATGGGAGAAACGTCACTATGTACATATATTGTTTATGTTTACATCACCAAGCACCGGGACAGTACGAATAAGGACAGAAATTTTTCTATTCTTCAAAAATACAAGTAAGGCAAAAGATAGACTAAAGAATATAATTCCCAAACAATGGAGTATAATTATAACATATATACATAGTCATCGAGGTTTAAAAAAAACGGTTTTAAAATGACTACTATGAGAAGGTATCAATCTAATTATTTAGTAGAATCTATTGATCCCACTTACATAAAAAAACGACAGGCCGTTTTGGATATAGGGCTTGTGTTGGAGGTATAAATACATATACACACTCAAAAAACAGAACCTCCCTACTTTGTCGGTCGAATATAAAGATAAAACCATTCTAAACTACTCTGGTACTAGCAGTTCAAAGAGAGATAAGAAAGGACATGTTCCATGTGGGTGACTTTAATGTAAATTTTATTCTATCAGAAACTAGAAAATGTTTTCCGAGTAAAGAAGAAATAAAAATCAGAAAAGATATTTAACACTAAATATGAAAGGTATATTTATGAACAATTACATTCAAAATATACTAATTTGACCTCAAGTGCTGTAGTAGGTAGTATCTAATACGCAAAATTTCGTCTTGCCATAGCTGGTTGAGAAAGAAGACAGGAAGAAAAGGTGACGCTATCGCTATAAGATAGTCATTTGCATATGTATTTCCAAAAGGGGAATAACCCTGCTACCACAGAAATAATCTCGGACTTAGCTAGCGTAGCTTACCAACTCTTACATTCAGATGTCATTTGTAATCGCTTGTAGTTCTCATTCAAATGACTAGTGTTAGACAAAGTGTTAGAATGACTAAAGGCAATGAAGGAAAAATATAATACATCCTTAAACAGGAACTTGTAGGCAAGATATATAAAAAAGTTGAAAAGAACTAGGAGCAGCATTATGAAAAAGGTTAGTAGAAAAATATAATGAAGTTGTCCAAGAAAAAGATGTTTAGAAAACGAAGAAGCGATAACAGGAAAAGAATAAAGAAAATATTTTATGGACAGACAGGTCCGGAACAAGTTTGAAGAAGATCTTATCCAAAAAGATTGTTGTTTTATAACTGGTCCCAAAGAAAAGTCCCTCTCTTAAGAGAGAATATAAACACAATAATAAAGTCACAAATACTTTCTTTCATCATTAAATTTGCAATGCAATATTAAGAGTGTTGTAATTTATATACTCGTATGTACAATTTCATACACATAAAAACAATCAAATTTTTGAAATGTTTAAATGAACTTTATTATTATTGTTTTAAACATAATGACACTGTTTTTTTATTTATATTTTTAAGTTTATATGCATCACCATATTATATAATCAGCATTGTGAGGCATATATCGTAATACTTAATAAATTGTACCATTATATAATATACTAATGTCAATGACAGATCATCATAAAGATAGCTGATTTTTGTTAACAAGTTGTCATATATTAATTGTGTAGATAATTGATAAAGTGATAACTGCAGTGTAAAATAGAATTGCATCACTGAACTTGATCGAACTGTGACAACATAATATGATTAATTAATTTCAAAATTTAAAATACAATAAAACGGTTAATAAAATTGCGCTTTTATTGGCCCTTTTATCAAAAATGTAAATTCATTATTTTTAACATAAATTATAATGGAACACTGCAATTGTTTCTAAATTAGTTTAAACAATGTGAGGATTCATTAAAATATTGTTAATAATCCTGATCATATTACGAGTTAAGACCAAAAATATTTTCTTTTAACGACCGCTGTATATATCTTTAGATAATGTAATCAAACTCTCCCGACTTCAATTATGAAATTATTAATTATAATCTTGTGAATTAATGAGGTGGTTTATCCTTAAATGCAAGTTTAATTCGCAATACACATTGAATATTCATAAGCTATATCATGACTTATTCAAACATGCCCTGAAACTGAATAATATAAGAAAAACATAAAAGTTAAAACTCTCATAAAACTTTGATAAAAAGAAAATATTTGTTTACTAGGTGTATATTATAGCAGAGAAATTATTTTAACTCTTTTCACATTGAAATAAAATCAATACATTTTTTTAATCATCATTATAGATACTCGTTTCTTTATTGATAATCTGACAAGTGTTGTTTTAAGGAAAATATTATGTATGTAGCACAAAACTACTACATAAAATATTATGTAGTAGTTTTATGCTCATAGCATCATTTGGGGGGAGTTTGGTATAGGATTCAAAGAGAAATTAATAATCTGAACTTAATAATATAATAAAACAGCCCTGAGATGCCTAGCGGAGTAAATAATATAGCGATTCTAAAGCATGGCTACAAAATAATAATTTACTTACGCAGATGGTGAATGAAAGTAAGAAACTTTAGATCTGTAGATATGTATTTTTTTTCACAGGATAAAAAATTAAAATTTAATTGTATTTAAAATTTACACTTTTTGTTTGGACTCACCTAACGTTGTCGTATACACTATACATGAAACTGGGCACTGTAAAGTAAAAAAAATATTGTTATTTTCTTATTAACATACTTTAATTTAAAGGTTACTCAACAGGAGCGTTCAGTGTCTTGGTCATTTGGTTATAAAATTGTTTAGAGTGCTATCTATTGAAAGTAAAACGAAAGTAAATGGAACTACCGGCTACTTATGATCCATACAAATAGTACGTCAAGTGAAACGGTCTAACAAGAATCAAGATGTTTCAGAAAAGTATAGCAAGTGAGACTGTATTCGGATTATTTATTGATATAATATAAAATTTAACGAATTGCTGTCTGCACATGGACCATATATGGGATACATTTAAAATTATCATTTTAGGAAAAATTTAAGCTTAGGCAGTATATTTGTTGATAGTAAACAGTGTTCGCTCTGTTTTGTTTGTTGTGTTGTGTATTTGTGATCGGTGTCCTCGTATATGGAAGATATATGAGAATGTATACGTGGTGTGTTGAGGATCTGTCCCATGACAATAATCCTAGCAACCTGAATGTTTTAATGACCCGTGACCATAAATCCTAATGTAGTCTACAGAGAAACATTAGTGTGAAATACATATTTGATAGCAAGATAATGGTGTTTATAATCCAAAATAACCCAAAAATTGTCAAATAAGTTCTTCCAAAACAGATATATTTTAGTGTATTATTTTCGTTTCAGATATATTTAACCATTTCAATTAGTTCATTTGAGGTATAATTTGAAGAAATGAAAAAAAAATTCAGGTAAAATATATCTGTCATTAGAAATGGAGCTCATAAAGCGGATGAAGGTCAGAAACATGCAGAAAGAGTTACGAGCGATGTCAATAGACAAATGGGGTCCGGACCGTGATTTATGAGATGGCACAGACGGCCTGCTACCAACACGCAGCTGCCTGAGTTACAAACAGACCTATAATAATAAAATATAAGGCATTTACTAAATTATATATTGTTATACATACAACAAAGTAATGAAATGTAAGCGAATCTTCTATTATCGTAGGACTTTACTAAACATAGTTTCACTTAAAAATTCTATTTGATCTCTTTATTCGTGATATTCATTACTTGCATGTTTGTTTTTGCTCGTTACTATTGTAAAGTTAAACAAAGCCTCAACAATTAATACCCGGATTAATAAAACCCAACAGAATCCCCGGCGTTCGCGCGAAATAAAAGCATAATGAGCTGTTTTGTGTCCGCTGACGCGGCGACCCTCTTTTTTACTTACAAATAGACCTCTTAACGATTTAATATAAATTATTATACATCGTATATTGCTCCTTCCTAACAAAATAATATAATGTCTCATGTACAACACCAGTGTATGCTAGCTTATAGCTCGTTTTTCAGATTTATTGTTACAAAAAGTACTGTCTTTAATCGAATAGCTAAATTGATTGGGCCTTTTTTTAATCCAAAAGAATACGGAATGAATTTGACTTATAGAAGCATTTCACTTAGACTTCACGAATCGACTGTAATGTGAAATAATCTAGCTCAAATACTACCATACTACAACCGAGTATGACAGAGAAAACTGCTCTATGGAAATGAATGTGGTATGTAACAAGTCTGTTTGAATCATAAACCAAAGCGGGACTGACATGTGCACAAGTGATAGAAGCTTTATAAAGAATAATTCACACAGAAAACTTAAGCGACCTCGCTCTGCTGATTCGTTCTCAGAGTTGTTCTAAAACCGTTTAATTAATGTAACAAGTTATATAGAACCGTTGCTAGATTTAGATCTTGAATTCAATTATGCAAAGCATTTGCAACTGAACCCAACTTTACTCCACGCTGGTTCGTCTTTAATTTTAGAGTTTCGAATCAGTGAATCTCCGAGCGAAATGCTCGTTAAAACACTATCTTATTCAGCAAAATACTGTTTCAGATGCAATTTAAACAGATTTAACATTTAGAATATAATTAGTTATTAGAAAATTTGTATGAATGACATTATATTCTTGCAAAATAATGTTTTATTTCAGTAGGTATTGCTTTGTTAAGGTGTTGCTTTTGCCTAATTAATTATGGCTTCTACGAAACAATAATTATGATAAAATGCGATTGAAGATTCGTCGACTGCATTTATGTACTTAATAAAACTTGAAAATACAAAGCAAAGGAGTGAAGTAAGTCATGTTGGGAAGGCTAATATTTTTTTATATGGATTTGTTTTGAAATTGACAATGTTCGTCGAGATTAAAATTTTTTTGGTACTTGTAATAATATTAATAAAAATATTTAAAAAATGAAATTGAATTAATTTACTACTTCTTTTAACAGCTATCTGAAAGTGATAGTCTCATTAAATCAATTGGTACAGCCAGTTCGGAGAAAAGCAGTAATAAACAGACAGCGCCTGTAAATAAAATTGTTTTGATATAACAATCATGTCAATCAAAACACAGTCATATTCTATATGCATTTAGTAAATTTGTTATTTGAATACATGCAGACTCTCAAAAAAAAATCACAGTTTCAAATTCTTGAACATGTCATAAATTGTTTAATCAAATAAATGACTATTAATAAAAAACACATGACAAATATTTAAAAAAACTATTTACGCGGTGAAATATTTATAGAAATACTTGACACTAAACGTCGTAATTGTGATTGAAGTGAAACGCACCAATCGGTCGGCATGTCAATTTACCGGCGAGCGCTGAACAATTCGCGGACTATATAAAAGCTATCCTACTGTTTTGCAAAATGTTCTTTTTCAAAACACGTCGATATAGCATTGTTTTAGTTTACGTTTGATTTTAAAAGTTTTAAAACACAAACCCAAGCTGAATGAACCATCTGATTGTTATTGTTTTGATTGGTTATTGATTTGTGAAGCAATGTAGTGAATGTGAAGTCAAATATGAGAATAGTTTTGTGAGTGACTATCAGTGACTATTTGTTTAATTAAACATCAATATCTTATAGAATTAAAATTATTGCTATAACCTTAAATATTGGCACGAAAAATTTTATTCTTCTTCACTTTCTGCCAAAATATAAAATAAATGTCTTTGGATATACAAACAAATTATAAAAGACAAACATTGAAGAGTGAAAATACTTCGGAGACAGATAATTGTTTTATAATTACCAAAGTTACTTGGACGAAGGGCGGAAAAATTGTCAAGCCATGGTTAACCATTAAAATTATTGACAATAATAAAGAATTTGATTGTTTATCCGAGTTAATTACTAAAAATTAATCTTTTATCTAAAATAATGTCTGTTAATTTAGATGCGCTTACATTCCCTTACTTTAATTTGACATAATCTTGGAATAATTTTTAATAGACATTATAAAAATATTTAATGAACACCTATTGTTTCACTCATGGGCTTTACAGAAATAACGAGTACAATTAAGATCGTTAAAAATATTTTTGTATTAATTTTACATAACAACAGTTAAAATACAAACAAGAAGATATGCTCCATTGAATCATTAACATTAAACTACTGCTAGAGACGCAAGACGTAAATACGTTATTATTTTGTGGAAAATATTCCTGTATATAAAGCCTTTATATAGATTGGGTTGTGTAAGGTTCGGTGACACGCTGTAAAGAACAAGAGATTTTTTCTAAACGGTAAATACTGCATGAAAATACTATTATTAATCCTCAGAAGCAAGCTCCGTAAGCCTGGCTTTATTTTCTCGTTTTATGGACAATGAGAAATACTATAAGTAACATTTTCATACACAATACAATGACTACATCTTATTGTCACTGAGATTAAACTTCGCAACAATAAAACTCTTTGTGATGTATTTCTGTTTGTAATCTTACAACGGGTTGAAAAAGACTTTGATGTTGCGCTACTTGAATGTTAAATGAAAAAGAAACCGATCCGTCTCACCGGGAAAATGTATTCATTCTGTTTTTGTCAAATATCCTACGATCTACATGTTGGTTACTTGAAGTCTAACACTTTTGGTTGAAAAATCTCAGAACGAGTCTTTTTTTAGAAGATTTTGCAGCCATTACGTTAAATATTTAAACATAGATCATATTTTATATCATTCATTTTATTATAATATTGATATTATTTCTTAAATTTCAATAAATACTTTTCATTATTTCTCTATGTTTAATAACACTTGACAAAAATATTTTTACCAAATTATTTTTTATAGTACATAACATTTTTTACTATTCATGTAAAAAAAATAGGAATATATGAAGCTCATTTTATTTGAATTCCATTGGTTGCAATACAGTCTTTTCAATGTCACTCACTCAGTCACTCTTTCATAGTTAACGCCAGAACAAATTCTCACTGCTACCATCTCTTTATCAGTTTTACTGTCTTTTTTAAATTATCAGTTAAGAAATGGCCAGTGCCTCTCTTGTAGGTAGTAACTCTCAATTAAACTTATAAAATACATGACATGATCCTAGGTGTATTTCTTCATCTCCCTAGATAAAATATCTTACTTATTGAACAGAATTTATTCGAATTCTTTTCCTATTTTCTACCAGTTCTACCAACAGAATGTTGATAAAAAATATTTTTTGTACAACAAACAGAGGAGCTCTCATCGTTTCAATCAATAGCTCGGTACACAAACATTTGCCTAATACCAAGCGCACTGACGATTTTAAGAGTAATATTTGTGTCCATACCTACTTTATATAAGTCAATCACAGTAATGCTGTTCTTTTCATTACGACACTTCATCTTAATATCACAAAAATTTAAATATTTTGAGAAGACAATACAAAAAAAAAAAAGTATGTAAACGATTCGGTTGTAACAAACAAAAATAAATAATATAATACCTGAACCTAAGGCTTTTTAAGAGGAACATTGAATGAGCATAGCAGGAATACATCAAAGAACTGACAAAGGATTTTTAAAATATTATTTCTGTTAGATTTCTCACTTACTGGAATAGTAATAATTTCTTGTTATATAATGAACGTAATAAGGACATAGTACAAGACGAGGATGATTTCTGACATCACTTACTATATCTTGTGGTATGTAGTTTCCATCAATATACAAATTGATTCAAGAAAAACCTTAACGAACATAATACATGCACAAGCATTAAATAAGGAAAACTATAATAATAGGACATTTTTCTAATTTCGTGTTAAAATGAATTTGCTCTTCTATTTAAATCATTGTCTAAACTTTGCATGACAAATCATAAAAAATGTCAAGATCTTTTATATGCACTTATTATTTGCATGCATATTTTATTTCGAAGGTATTCTTATTTAAACCAAAACCAGAATTAACAATAATTAATTATTATATATACACATAAGATTAAGATGAAACATTCAGGTTACAAAATCATAACAATTATATAATAATCAATTATTATTTACTTACAAAGCATAAATGTATGTATACACCTGTATATAGCATTCCTGCTAAGCTGAAAACTATGCTATCATTATATTTTTAAAAATATTTGAATTTCATTTCTTTGACATTTAAAATATTCAAACATAAATTATGTTTAACTTCCACTTAGAACCATTGAAGAAATACGATTTCACGACGCGTGCTCCTCGTTTGAGTTCAGTCGTTTAGAGAGCACATTAACATATAATATCATACTATGGAAAATAATTTATAAGTCTCCTGTATTTATATTATATCTTTGTAATTGTAAACTCTAATAAAACTTCGAAGATTCCATTTCATTTATTTTCTTTATAACGAAAATAGAACATAACAATAAGCTTTCTCACTAATACATTTCTCTGTGAAATTTACAATGAGATGTTCATAATTAAGGAAAGTTTGTGACTACTGTAATATTAACTGAATAAACGCTACTCGGTTATTGTTACCTGAAATAATTTTGTGTTTGTAACAAATTCTTACAAAATAACACGTAACTTGAGTAAGGCATAAGCATGTAATTTGAGGACTCGACGCTTTAAGTAAAATGGAAATTATTAGTTCAAATTAATACAATAATAGTTTAAATACGACTCTCATATTTATTTGGTTTCAAGCATTATATATTAAAAAACAACAACATTTAAGTTATGATATTTATAACTTAGTTTTATTAACATCGAATAGATTGAAATATAAGTAAGCTTCCAGTATTCTTACTTTCAAAGCGATCCCAGTTTTTTACTCAAAAATCTTCGCAGTTTACATTATTCACACAAGTTGATGAATAATAAACCTGAAACTCTCATATATAGGGTGAGGATACACTGTCTAAAGCACAGCACTCATCTTAAGCTGAAAACAATTAAGATTAATCACCTTATTAAATTAAAATCTAATTTAATAATTTTAATGGGAGATTTAACAGATTTCAGTGAACGATCAGAAATACACTAGCGTTATTGAAAATTTCTGTATTGGATATTAAATTCAAAAACAAAATTAAAATTATTAAAAGTACCGTCAAAATGGTAAAGTCCACTTCAATAGATCTAGTGATACTTTGTTTTATTGTGTCATACTCGTATTGGTGAAGAATATCTTATTGTTGTCAATAGTTTTGAGTCTATTTAGTGTTATTGCCTCAGATGGCTAATACCGTGTATTGTGATGATAATTCCTATTTAAATTGGCTTCAAAGTCATTACATATTCAATACCAATTACTGAGATAGGATCTGCGCCAGCAGAATCCCAAATACGACGCAACTGTGAGTCGATGCGGACTTTAAATGTTTAATATTGAAAAGTTTTACGACTCGTTCATGTGGAGGAAACACAAACATGTAATATATAAGGAATACGTGAGATGATATTATAGCCATATTATATACAAGAAAATTCGTTTAAATTTTATAATTCAAAACTGTTTTTTTTTTCAATGAAAAAAGTTTATCACTGAGGTAGTGAATTTAAAAGATATAATATTTTTTCGTCGATGTTAGGAAGCCTCAATAAGATATGAATCAGGAAAGGTGTCATCATAATAATAAAGGTCGAAGGTGGTCCCCGTAACACTAAATGTATATTATGATTAAAGTTTAAATAATGTTGTGTTTAAGTTATCAAAACTATGAAGATATAACACTTAAATCATTAATGACTTTATTCAAACATTTTATTTACAGATTTAAATATTACGTATATCATGAAATATTACGTACTAAACAAAACGATATGAAATAAAATTGTGTATCCGATTTAAGGTTTCAACATGTTGATAAAGAACAATAATACTATCCGAAGGATTCCTTTATATGTATATTAAACATGATTGTTACTGTAAAATAATTGATATGTCAGGAAAAACAAAAATACATAAGCTAAAACCGCAACTGTCGTTCTTCCAATGCAACATAAGTTATAAATTGATGTCAAATTATATTATTCTATTTATTTTATGACTATTGGATTTCATGAAACAGTCGAGATTACAAAAGAGATATGAGGGTCGTCAAAGGAGAAATGAAGGCCGGACGATGATTTATAGACGCTCATACAACACTGCCAAATATATCATGCAATATAATTTATTATATATTACAGTTAAAAATATATAAATACATGAAGAAAATAATACTAAATATTATACATTCTGTAGAGTGTGGATTAATTTTTGTTTGTATATATTCACGCTAAAAACGGATTGGATAAGAAGAGACAAAGCATTTAGTGATTTTAAAGTTCTCCGTTACTTTACCTTCGAAATATTTTCACAATTTTTTTAATGATATTTCTCAAAACTATGTATATGTTTTGTGTTAATTCAGTGATACTATTATTTATTTACCTATATCGTTGCCTTCCCTTTTAATATAAATCTAACTGTTCAAACGTTAACAAAGCTCGTGGGAATTCCTATGGTGATTGTGTAATAAGTCCGCATTTTTGACGTGTACCAGCTAACAGCGACTAGCAGCCGTACGTGTCATGAATACACCGACACCGATATCGTGACATTCATGACGAATATTTCACACAGAACACGTTGTGATTTGTTCTCTCTGGTGTTTCATAAATCGACAGATATGTGACTCCACAAATTTGCGCTTCGTTGTGTCACGACTGGCATTTACCAACACACTGGTGTAATTCATTTGATGTATTTCTTAATTAATTCGATGTTCAATGCCACAAATAATACACTTATATGATAAAGGTTTAATAACTGATTGATTTTAAAGCTAACTTTTACTAAAATAAGCTGTTTTCTTTCCATTTTGTTGTATTTTAAAACAACATTATTTGTTGCCTCTGGTACGTCATTCAGTGAAAAATAATTAGTAGTATCGAATCTCGGAAGACCAGGTAATAATTCATTTTATTTTATAAGATATAGGCAAGATCTCTATTCGTAATTAGACATTTTATTGTCCCGCGAAATATTGTATTTTATTTTATTAATATTAATTAGTTGTTAATATTATAAAAAAAATTGCAATTAAGCAAATAGGTGTATTTCTAAAATCAGAATTATATTAGCAGTTTGATGATATTTATTTAAAAAAGCGATATCAAATCACAGGTAACTTTAATAATTTTCGCAAATTGACACACCTTAATTAAATAAATATTCAGCAAATATGATAATATAATTAGTGTTAACCCTTTTAAACTTATTTGTCGATCTTAATAGCTAAAACTTGTATTCTATATTATTCGAAAAATAATTTATTGATACGAAATTTGAAACTTCTCAGCAAAAAGGAATACAAAGTTAAGCTTCACTACAACTTAGTAGTGTCAGGTCATTTTGCGAGCGATAAAGTGGGATCTGAAACGATGTTCACATAATCTCAGAGAGTTTTCATCTTATATTTAAAAACACAAGAATATGTTATGTAGTTTGGAATCTGACCTTCAATAAACATTAAAGATTTAAAAAATCAATGAATTAAATCTGTTACTTTTACCTTTATATGCAGTCTTTTAATCTCAGTCGCTTTCATTCATTTTTATATTAGGTAAGCTATTTAATAACAATGCTGTCTTTATTTGTTGCTTTTGATTTATAGACTTATTTTCACAAATAGTTGTTTTATATATAATGTTAATACTTTGGATATAAAGTTATAAAAAAGCCACAAAAAAATAACTTTTATGAAATGTAGATAGCTTTACCGTTTAAGCCATCATAGAAACATGTAATTTAATAATATTATAACATTATTTGATCCTATGCCTCTATCCTCCAGATTCGTACTTTCAAATTTCAATTCACTCTGAACGAGGGTGAGCTCTGAAAATTGCATCTTTATGAATACTAATATCTTCATTTCAATATTCGAATTTCATTTCACTTAATGGCATTACTCGCTGTGTGTATTGTATTACATTTAAGTTCGTTTTAAATGGTCATAGTAAAAGGAAGCTACTAAGTATCATATAAAAATTCATTATTAAATGGAAATTAAATTAAAACGAAAGTATGTTTCTGTTAAAATACAATTTGTTTAAACCTTGGAATTCAAACCTTTGAATTTCTCCGTCATGTTCCTAGGATTACAAGTACTGTTATTTAAAAATATTTGTATATAACCTTAAAATATTGTTTTTATTATAAGTACATCTGTATTATATACGCAATTCATTTGTAATATCCAACTCCTCACACCAATTTAAAGAACAAGCTTTCTATGTTTCTTAAATAGCTGTGCAGACGTTATAGGAAATTACTTTCAATCATACTATTATTTTTGTTTATTGCAGTAAGTAATAATAACAGCCCTTTATCTTGCAAAGTATATACCAGGAATATATTTATTATTACAAACTATAAAACAAGTCACTACGATGACTTATTACTCCTATATTCCTACCTAATGTGTAATTAATCAAAATAAAATAACTATGACCTATTTTACAAAGAAAAGTTGATGTTTCAGTAGATTAAGAAAACGTTGCACTAAATCCAAGTCTCAGGCTGACTTGTATAAAATATGTCCGTTGGTATTGATTTTGGCAACATCTTTAAGTCGTATTAAGTTATGTAAAATAATAAATGAATCTCCATCTAGTAATCATCTTGAAAATTCTTATATTAATAATTACAAACCACATCATATTCAAAATTGCAACAAGCGATTGCGATTCATTGATAATGAAAATTAATTCATAATTTTCCAGAAATGAGAGAACCAAATAAATATTTATTTTATTAAAATTATAACGATTGCAATACTGCATTGTTTGGTCAAACTTGCACTTTTCCTGGTTTTTGTGGCTTCGCGGCCGCGGGTTGGTTGGTTAATAACATGAATCAAATATCAACTTACGCACTTCATTATTTGTTTTTAATTTATATAGTTCATTCACAATATCTCTGTTTCGTCTTCAAGTGTCTTCTATTCGTAACTATTGGGTAAGTGTTTCTTCTATTGATAGCTAGTTATTGGGTAACTAGAGACTTTGCGGAGACTTGAAGTAACCTCTGCCACGAGCGATCCCAATTAACAATTGTAACCAACAATAAGTTAAAATTGTAAGTTTATATTTCAATTAAATAATAAATACCTTTGGGGTTATAAAATCACCCCACTGTCCTTGGTGTAATTATCGAATGACCTGGTTATATTGTTATTTTTTCACATATAACCATTAGAGATGAAAACAGTAATTATCATAAAGAACTTAAAAGTAAAAAATATATAATTACTATTCATTTAATATTCTACCAAGCATCTGTATGTATATATGTATACGTATATAAAAAATCAAAATTGCCTGTTCCTATATTTCACTTTGCAGCCAAAACTACGCATCGCAGATGAGTAGTGTGTGTTGGAGAAATAGGTACAAGGTTCTTATCATGCACTGTGGCAGCTGCAATCAAAGGATATGGGGGTTAAAACATGTCAAGTTTGAAAATATGAGACTATCGTAAATCTAAAATCGTTTGGATTGTTTAGGAAATTTCTGCACATTTTCTGTTCGATTGAGAATATTCTAGAAAAATGATACATAGATTTCTACAAACAATTGCTAAGTTACAAACTGGTGTCAGAAGTTTTAAGACTTATATGTATTTCGATTCCGATCAACTAAGAATGATTTAGAAAATTCTAGAATGACCTAGAATACGGGGTTAGTGAACTAGAACTAAAGAATGTATGTCTATATACTAAACGATTGAAAATATTCTGAAAAGTTTTAGAATCTTCACCCCCCCCCCAAAAAAAAACATTAAAAATTTACTGTTCTGCATAAAATGACGCAGGGGTGCGGGTATCGATAGCTAGTATTAAAATAAAATGGAATTTTAGAACTAATTACTTTCTTCAGTATAAATACCATTCCGCAATTAAGTTTTGTTCAACATTACTAATATAAGTACATAATAAGGTCTTGTGTGCATTAAACACTGTTGCTGCTATGTATATATGTACATGCATATGTCTAATGTGTTACAGATTTTTTACTCTTTGGTTATTTTATTGGACTCGTGGATACCAAAGAATGTATTAATTTGTTACTTTAATTTTGCTAAAAAAAATTATGCCTATATTTCTTTTCTGTTAAAAATGTTAATGCTACAATTTTATTCTTTAGTAATAATGTCATTTGAACAAAACCAGAGTTATGAAAATTTAAGTTGATTTAAGATTTGAAATAATTAGCATCAACAAAAGGGAAATGTTTTCACGACACTAAATTTTTTAGTCATAATAATTATTCACTTTCATAAGTTTATCGTGTTCATTGTTGATGTCATATGTATTGGGTTACCATAAATTAAAGTGGTATAGTCAAGTGCAGTCTTAAACCCTGAAAGCCTGCTGAATTATTCAATGCTATTTGTCGCCAGTGGGTTTAGTGGAAAATGTTAGTGCGGAGTCAAACTAATGTGAATCAGTGTAAAAATAAGATAAAAGGGTCAGATCATGGTTTATCTTAAAATTAAAGAATAAATTAACTTGTTTACGTTATGTGTAGATTTTTTAATACCAATACAAGTGAATTTTTCTCTCGTTTTAATATCTGTGATGTTTTCTTATATTCTTTCATGGTTTTCCTCATTTTTTTAAATGTTTTATAAGCCACAGTTACACACAAATTTCAATACAAGCGCTGTTGTAAAGGAATTTAAATCATCATTACCCTCAGCCTATCGGACCCCAATGCTGAGCAAAGGCCCTTTCCTCACATGAGGATACTCTAAATTATTTTCAATCATTTTCTTACGTTTTTATATGGTTTATAGTTTGTTTTAAAGAAAACCCTTAAAGGTTCAAGTGAAGGTATGCTTCACATGCTGTAGCTCGGCCTCTACATGTGTGGTTGCTATTTTGATTGCAGAAAATATGAGTATAGACTATAAATATTTTATTATAATTTAATGAGATACTAAACTTTTATTCTTAGAATATTTAAATTTAATTTAAAGAACAGAAAAATATTTTTAATTTAACTATTTAATTAGAATAAATTTAAATATAATCCTTTCGCTGATCATGCCTGACTGGTACAAATGTTAAATTCTTAGGCGTATAATTACAATTAGTTATAAAATTCTTAGTGCTAGACTTAAGGGAAATAATTAATATTGCTTTATTTGATATAAATCGAGTCACGCAAGATTCAGATTGAGATTACAACATTTTTCTGTTAACATTCTGCGTTCTGACTAATTTATTGACAAATTTATTTATAGTCATACTTAAAAAATTCTTTTTTAAATACGCAGTGTGGGTTAGTATTATTATTTAAAAAAAATCTTAAAATTTTTCACATTTGTGTTTAAACAGAATTTATTTTCATCACATATTATACATAGTAACCTTCAAATTGAAATAAAACAGTTATTTTTGTTAATGACATATGTAGATATTTCTATTTTTGTTTTTATAATTACATCATTGATAAATAATACATGTAAACCATTTTAACAATGTGTTTCTACCAGCTTTTGAAAATTCATTGGTTATGCTATGTAAATATTTTTGTTGCTACAGATGCTTTCAAGATAACGTCACTTACAATATTTATATTCGGGTTCGTTTTATATCAGAACGATATTATTTTTTTGTTTTAGTTTTCATAATGACTTCTTTTATTTTCATCGTGTTTACTAATCAAGTATATAACCACGGTCTTGTTTTGTTTTTACATATTCTGTGATAGAGAAAATAAAAAAAATGCTTTTTTGCAACTAGTGTGTTGTACCAAAAAAATGGAAAAGTGGAAGGCTATTAAAAACTAACTTTGGTTGAATTGTAAACTTGAATTGTTTTGGAAATGTTTCAATTCATTAATTCATGAATCCTTTATCATTTATCTTCTGGCATCTGTATTATATTATCCTAACCAAATCAGTTCGACCGATCTATCACAATAATATCATTACTGTTACAATGTGTTAATCAATGATCACAATTATGAATGCATGCTGTTAGATTTGGCTATTGTTAAACAGAATATCTCTGTTATTTATCGTCCTTGTGCAATAAATAATTATTAATCTGAATATTTCTTAAATATAAAAGACAGTTGAATATAGTAAAAATTATAGTTTATATATCATTTTAGAAATTTTGTCATTATTTAATTATTATGAAAAATATTTTATATACGTATGTATGACACAGTTTATATGTATGTATAAATACGTTTATTGTTTTATCCGCTACACCTGGTCCGTCCAAAGATTATTACTCACAAGAATTCAAGCATTTGGATCAACAGTGCTTAAATATGTACTGTCTTATTAAGCAAATGATAAATAAAATAAAAAACTAAAACAGCTATAAATATTGAGTCATCGTTAAAAACAATAGTTTTAAGGTGCCGTGGCGGCGTAGCACATTAAACATTATTTTCATGATACATCTATTAATGACAAAGTGAATGAATTTAAGGCTTCCAGAAATTATTTATGATATATCATCTAAAAATTTTAATAATTATATCAATTAAAATGTACAAACACAATTTCTTCAGCTATGGAATTAATTTTGAAATGAAATTAATACTTTTTTAATTAGAGCATTATTTTTTATGTTTTATATAATGTAAAGAAACTTTAAAATACGTTATTCCCTTAGTATTCAATTCCTTAAAAGCATTCGTATTTTCACAAATATACAGAAAATCAACATAATTGGAGGGAAACAGCTGGCTCAAAAGAAAAGTGGAAAGTGAAAGCTCTTAATATTGACAAATGATATCTCAAAGAGAGGTCAAGATTCAACACGCGCTCTGAAAAATAAACAATTTATTAAACGAACATTCCACAACACAAATAGTATGTATATTCTATTAATAAGAACTTTATAAATATGTATATTTTAATATATGTACGTTTCCTAACTTTATAAATAAATATTTTAGTAACGTGAGGAAATATATAGGAAATATTGACGTGAGGAAATAATAATGTAAGGCCATTATTTCAGACAGACCAAATGTAGTTGAAATTATTACTCTAATGATGTATTCGACTCATATCAAGGTGAATTTTATTAAACTAGGAAATCTCCTGTTTTTTATTAAGTGTATGGTAAATTAAAAAAAACATTATATGTAAGTAGTAACAAATTAATCACAATTTATTTCCATGCCCTGAGTGTGGGACTTTTTTACAAAATTTTTCGTTTTTAATTACGTTTTTTTTTGTCTTTAATTGAAAAAAAAATGAGATTGGAAGAAGAAAGGCGCAGTCATACAAATAATATGTTTTATAGCCTCCTCCGTTTCGTGGTCTGTTTAAAAGATCATTGTTGTAAGTTCAGGGTCAAGTGTAAACGCATATGTTGACAGTTTGATGACATGATAAAGCGTAAACTGTTCCCAACAATCAACATCCAGTACTCATTAATTAATACGTGCTGTTTTCTGCAACACAAAATTATAATTTCAAAAGACAGGAAAGGTATTTTAATAGTTATTATCAATATTAGGCAGTATTTTTTATAATAATCCTCGGCCATTTTTCATTAAATTTATGCTATATCCGCTCTAAAGATTGAATTGTTCATTTCAGTTACATAAAATATATTTTTCAAATGAGATAAAAATTGTTGACAAAATTAAAAAAACTCAGTTATATATCATTAATTTAATAAAAGTCCCTCACGTCGACTTTAAGAACTAATCTGTGAGAGTCACGGAACAACGGCGAGGACGTGCTTTGTTGAGCTAAATTAAATAATAGATCCAAGATCCGGGAATTGTACAAAGGAGTCCGTGAGATAGGAATTGATTCGAGGGTATTCAGGGACGAAGACGCTGTGATTACGATGTTCATTACATTATTCAGTACAATAAGTCTTTCAGATATCATGCGGTACACATTATACATAAAGCTATCTGAAAAAAATACATGTAAAAAGTTAAACCCACAAAATATTCGAGAAAAGCGTTTCAATCGATTTTTAAATTTAATTTCACTTATTAAAGTTTAAATTAAGGCGATAAAAAGACTTTCCTTACCTTATTAATATGTTTGGGTAAAAAAAAACATCACTTAAATTTTAAGCCTTTCATGCACGATCCATTTCATTTAAATTTTAAATGCTTATTATGTTTATACGATAGCAATATGAAAGTTATATCAAGTTAGTCAGGAAATGACGCAGTAATTAAAACAATCCAATTACTCTGTTCGAAAACGTCGAGTAACATTGATTTAGTTTTGTTTTGATTGTTCGTTTGTTTTATTTTGATATGAGAAATATAGTTAAATTTGAGTTATTCATATTCACTACTAATTTTGTTTGTCAAAATGTATGAATTACTTATTTTTTATACAGGAATTTAACATAAAAGGTTTAGATACATAGATGAGAATTATTAATTATGTTATTAAATCCAAGTTATCTGTTAATAATTTACTCAAAAATTACATTAGACTTCACTCATAAGTCATAACTAATCATAGTTTGGGTCAATCATTTTAAATGACTTTCCGTTTTTTCTTTAAATACAAGCCTTTATTATGTTATAAGAAAATGTACTTTTACTTAAGATATAATAATTAAAATTTCTTTTAATAGCATCAATGACAAGAGCCTTTTATATTAAGTCTTTTAAAAGCCTATAGTTTAATGAGTAATGTACAAAGTTTATACGTTATAGTGGGTAACAAGCTGACTTGTATTCGAAGTAGGTCGATGAGAAGGCTGACTTCAGCAAGGCGTGTTCGTAGGAAAAGCGTGTCAGAATATAATTTAGTATAGGAGCACCTTGATAGTAAAGCAATTATAACGAGCTCCGTTCATTCAGTTACAATACACTTATTTTAACATAATCCTTTAACGTGTATAACTATTAATTAACTCTCAAATATAATACTGTATTTTCTAGTATGTACACTTTATTTTTTATTATGAATTTCATATATATGTACATATGTATTCATTATATGAAACGTTTAAGACAGTTCTTATTTTTAATAACATTGAATTTACCAAAAGTGCGAACTGAAAGTTTGTCGGTGCTAAAATATAATTGACAGTTTGTCATTTTTTCTTATAAAACATTCCTGAGCTATGTATAAAGATTATAAAATAATAGTTTGTTACAAAAGATTACAAAATAATAGTTTCAAATTACCATATTTACTGATAAACATGGTAATTTTAAACATTCAAAACCTTTTATGTTAGAAAAAAAAATTAAAAAAGATGAGCAAAGAATGTTTTAAAGGTAATACTTCACTTTTATAGTAAGCATAGTATTTGTGATATCATCTGGGCCTTATCGTGTTTCAATATTTCCTCAACCTTTAAGTAATAAACTCAATATATATCAATTATAATGAATGCACATAGTTATTTTTATGTGACACGCGGCTTTGTTTTGTTTCAAATTATTTTAATGTTGTATATATTGAAATAGATTTTGCTGACTATATAAATTATAATACAAAACAGTTTATTATTTTGTAAATTGCAACAACAACAAACAAACACTAACCGTGCATAAATTAAGCGAATGAATCATTTTTATCAATTCAAATTAGTGTTATAATTGAAATACGCTGTAATTATTATTTAAATGAAGTTCAATCACTCATATTGTATGCTTTAGAAGTTTTATAACAGAATCACTAAATCAAATAAGATGAAGTCGCTTTCTTGGTTTTTGCATAATAAACATTACAAATGATTTCTTTATCGAAATATGTGAGAGATGAGATCGTTCATTACCCTACCCTACCCTGGCTTTGAAAAGAAAGTTCCTTAAAGAGCTTATTGCTTTGGACGTGAACCCCAGACTAACTTAATAAGAATTATAATCTTTAAAATGTTTTTGCTGGATTAAAATAGATGAATAACTCTCTTTCACACTAGGACGCCTCTGGTATGTAACTATAAGCAAACCTTCTCTCTCTACAAACTAAAACTTGACATTAATTGTGAATCGTAAGCGAAATTGGTTGAAATGAGTTGGTTGACTTAAAAACCGGAGGCTTATAAAGGTAGGACAGGATATAAAATTGGTTTTCCATATATTTTTTGAATGTACCAATATAAGAGATACAAATTACAGAGATTAATAATATCCAGGTCACGTCATGACAATAAATCTGTCATTTTTTTTTGTTTTGTTATTATTTCATAAATCACGTGAAGTTGAGAACGTATTCCAAATTGACACGCGATAGGTCATCAATCATGTGAGTATTGAATTATGAAATTCCGCAGTACTAATATCTCAAAATACTTTTGAAATACTCGTTTAAACTCCCTTCTATAGGATTAGAAACCTTAAAACATTCATTTCTCTGAATTTGTAATATAAAAATGCATTATATAAGATGTAATGTTGGTATAAAAATTAAATAAATTATCGGCACATAACTAATACATATATTTCGTATATGAAACAGAATAATCTATGATTTTTTCAGTAGTCGCTATGAAAAGCTAATACAGTCAAAGGGTACATATTTATTCATATAATAATCACTCAGTTGGTGTACACTCAGCCTATGAAGCTATTTACCACACATACAATATTAATTGAGCACACATTACTGTTTACAAGCAGCGGATGCGGGAATGTACTACATACCGTACACAGCTATATCAGATAACGGTATTTGTTAAATTATACAACCGGTATTTAGTTAAATGGGTCATACACAGCAAATAACTTAAAGTGAGATTAAATACAACTCAGATTGAACTCAGCGAGATGAACGTAATGCATTTATAGAATTCATTGGAGTATTTTTAAACGTAAAGTGAATATTAATATTGTAGGAATCAAATAAAAATTTATATTAAGCAAAAATTAAACACGTTTTTCGAAACGTCTAAGATATTATTTTAAAAAGTATTGCACTAATGTACAAGCAGTTTTATTTATCGTTAATAAAATGGAAAATTAGCTCGATTATTTTGAACTCTAGGTGCTGCGAGATACTTATTTATTTAATATTTCGCTCATCGAAAAGTCTACATTACAGTAGAAGCAAAAATCTAAACCAAAAGATGGTAAATGTATTTGTATGTATAACTGAAACTAAGAATATAAAAGTATGTCAGTGTTATCTATTTTACAAACCTTCTAATTAATTTTAGTGAGGACGTAGGGAACACGGCTCTTAACTCCACAGATACGTTAGTAAACTTCAAACACAAAATCCTCGTAACATTAAGATTCATTTTAAAATTATCAATAAAATGCAATTCAGAATGAAGAAGAACACAAAGAGAGTTTAGTAAATATAAAGAGAAAATGGTTCAAAAATAATTGAAGTTTATTATTCGAATTTTATAAAAATATAAGTATATAGTTGTTGTTTTTGGTAAATAATATAAGTAATTAATAAAAAAAATCATTTTAATCTTCAGTTAACCAAAAACAATTGCAATATACGAAATAAAATCCAATAAATATTGTTCTATTAGTTGTATCTGATAAATTACTTCGACAAGTCTAATTCGTGTTCGTATTATAAATGATTACCGTTTAATCCTTCGTTAATAGATAAAGCGATGTCTGTTTATTTGTAAGCTAGCCATTACGGACGTGTTATTAATGTGGATATTAATCGTAATGTGTGGTCGCTCGTTTTATAATGACAGAAGCTTGCCATAATCTGTTATGTAATTATTAACTTAAAATATAAATATAAAGTAGATTTATCATTATTAAACTATTCACTTTCATTTGATAAAGTGAAAAGTGAGTCATAAATACAGTGTTTGAGAATAACCACGAGTTAAAGATTACTACACATAATACATATAATTTTGACTTTTATTTTATTCTTATTTTGCGTGGTTCCTAATATCCAAACATAGCAGTCGGTTGTTTGTATATATATAAATATGTAAATTGTATATGAAGCTAATTTCTTCCTCAACGATATTGAAATTTATTTGCAGCAGTCACGGAGGATCGTCTAAAACGTGCTTTGTTGGGTAAATCGAATAATAGATCCGAGACCCAAACATTGTACAAAGGAACAAAGACTTTGAGTTGGAAATTGATTGATAAATTCATAGAACCATAGAATTACATCAAGTAAACTATGAAAATAATTAATTATTAAAAAAGGTTATCAAAAACTACAATCAGAAAAAATTTCAAATTCTGTTGCATTAAAAAAACGGAAGCTTATGTTTTAAGAAAGAAAAAACAGATTGATTACATTTTATTAGTCAAAAAAATATTTGTATCAAAATTCTATTAATTTACTGATTTTTGGGTTGAGTTTGTGAATAGCGCTCTAGTTAGTTTTAGCCTGAAACCATGTCTGCTTTATTTGTATATATATATCCATATGCTTGATATTTTTTTAGGGAACGTTATCCATTTTGACAGTTAATGAAAGATATGTAAAAAAGTTAATTACAAAATTTACGTTTTTTTTCACTTGCTATTAGATAGGGAACTTCACAAATGCCCCAATCGATTTTGATTTCGTTGTTTATTTTGGACGACGAGATGTAGTTATCCTTCCTGCCTTGATAGGGAGATGTGAGCTTTGGGGTTCCTACTAAAACATCAATACCAGTCCTTGGGTTACAGGAGTGAATCTTATTTCCCTATGTATGCAACGATGATTGCAACTCATTTTTTTGGTGATACTTTCGTCTAACTAGACAAGTTATTTGCATCGTGTGGTGGTCGAAATCTTCGAATCGGTCGGTCGGTCGAAGAAACTTTTAGCTGTAAATGTTGACATTTGATTCACAAATTATATTATTGAGAGTCAAAACCAGACATTAAATCTTTAGTTGGCACATCTATCACAATAAGGATAATTCAATTAAGCAAAAAAAATACCTTTAGAAAACCGTCTTTCCATCGCAATATATATGGAAGAGATTTTGTGACAAGGTTTTCATAATTAAATTAAAATTGATGCCTTGCAATATGTTCTCTTTTTCATTATATAAGAGAAGCTCTCAATTCACTCATTTGAGTGACGCACGATCGTTTAATTGGCAAGCATGTCGATAAAAATTTAGGATATAATATGTAGATATGATATGTAATGGTTAATACTAGCATATTATATAAACCCAAAAACATTGCAGCAACAAATAATGTAATTGTTTGTCGTTAAAATAAAAAAGTGTTCTTATCAATGTTTAAAGATAACTAGAAAACTAGACAAAAATACCAAGGCTTTCAAGAACGACAACATGAATGTGTTTTAAATAATGAGATCTCAGATTTTCTCGAGTTTTATTAATTTAAATGAATATAATATTTTTCTGATTACCCTATGCGACTTCATTTTTGTAGAAAACTACATGTTCCCGACGTTTCAGTTACTTTTCAGCAACCGTGATCACGTCTCGTCACGTCTCGTCTCGTCTGCCCATATTGTTTTAAAATAAAAAAGGCGGTAATTAATTATTATAGAAGATAATTTTTTAAGGGGTAATTACATCAGAAGTCGAAAATAAGTTGTGGGATACACATAGTACTGTGGTTAAATTTTATATCAATAATATGATAAAGTAATTAAAACTGTATCTGAATGGAAATATATTTAATATTTTATAAATCATAAGAAATAATATTAAACTTCATCAAAGTCCACAATATTCTAAAGCACTTAAAAGTTTATAGAGAAAAACAACTTAACTTGGCCGTGAACTGAACGACATAAAGAGTACTTAACGACTGACATCACAATAATCTCCAAAGTACGTTCCTAAAGTGGAGCAATGCGGCTGCTTTGTAATTTATATGTAAATTAGGCACAATTTTAGTTTAAATTCGTGCGGACCATTTAACTTTAATGTTTCTAAGCAAAACTGTTTTGACTCAAATCTACGCTCTATTGATAAGTCGACGGATTTTTTCAATTGAATGTTTTTTTTTTATTTTGAATTATTGACTTTCTTTTTCTTAATGTTTAAGTGTGATTCTATATACTTTACAATTTTAAAAACGTAGTTCAACAGTCAATTTGTACTTCAACTTGTTTTTACTGCTTCTTTCAAGCCTCTGACCGCCGAACATGTGCCAAATAAATAGCGGCTAAGAAATGTATTAGGGTTGAATCCAAAGTTACTTTACGAGCATGTAACGAAAGTCTTTATGGAATATACGGTTTGAAATAAATATCTCAGGATTTATATTATCTATATAATATTTTAATAATAAAGTAGTTGGAATATAAAGTTCTAGACTATTTTTACTTTTGTAGGCTGTAGCCTTGATATCTGAATATGAATTTTATTATGTATAAAACTTGCGTCGTTTCACAGACTTCTAGTTTTTTTATAGTACAAGCTTGGTAAAGTAGAACATGGTATAAAATAGTATTAACATCTCAGCAATTATCATATTTTTACATAGTAATATGTATAATAATATTTTTTTTTACTATTATCACTAATTCATATTAATTAAAAAATCATATTCAGTAAAACTTGGTGTTTAGTCAAGAAAAATACGGGCTTTAGTCTATATCTTCCTGTATTATTTGGACTAAAATCAGCCTATGCGTATTTTCATCTACATGTGCCCGATATTTTAACCAAATACGTTCCTATAGTTTTGTATTATAACAAAATAAAAACACGACAATGGTTTTGAATATTTAATAAAAATGGATGGAACTATGTAATGTCAGTAATATAAAACATATTTTATTTTAATACACAGACTATTGCCATTAAAAGGACGAAACTAATTTGTTTGCTGTACACGAGTCATTTAATAACTGATATTACTGGTTAATATTTTACCATATCACCTGATGCCATCATAAAAATTTATCTTCCAATTTAATATTATTTGTTAGCCAACCTTATTTTTGGTGAAATTCGAAGCTTATAACGTTTTTTTAGCCACAAATTAATATATGTACATATATGAAATACTCTGTAAAGAACAAATTTTAATTTTCATAAAATATTAACAGAGATATTAGTGCAACTTTCAGTGTTTTTTTTAACTTAATTTTAGTTAATGATAAACAATACAGATATTACCTATTAAGTTAGAATCATTTGATTTATATGACTAATATGATTGGAACAAAACTAGAAATACGGACATAATTATGTTTTGTAATACTAGCAGTAGAATCCTTACTTTGAAAATTTACCAACAAGGAAAATAACAGAAATAATACCAATCTTTGAATGAAAAATAATTAATTAGTCATTATCCAGAGTGTCATCAGTGGATATGCTTGATGTTCAAGACCATTCTATGATTATGTGAAAAGGTTTTTGAACTTCTTTATTCAATTTAATAAATATATAACTCAACAGGAATATTTTATTATTGGGACTGAATAATTGACCTATGTAAATGTTTAAATGATGCCGTAGGAAAGAACACTATATTTTTTATTATAAACTTGATTGCCCCTTTATTATCATTCCATATGATGGTAGGTGGAAATGAAGCTGAAGGGGGTAAACGCACTATCCCAATAATAATTTATCTCCTCCCGTTGTAAAGACATTCAAATTGTAAGTAGTAGTGAAATAAATGTATGAAAGATTTCTGTGAGTCTGTTAGTCCGATAATAAAAAGGGGATGTGTATCCAAGGTATATCCTACAAAATACCGAGACGATTGGCAGCGCTTTCTGAAATGTGTGAGAATTATTCCATACAGAACCGGATCTATGATTTGTAGAAACAAAGAATATGTTTGTGTGTCCAAAGTGCTCTCGTATTCGTACATTAAATAATTGTTGAGGAAAATTGTAACTTGTAAGAATTAAAACAATAATTACTATTTTGGGTATGTTAATCAATTACTTAAATGAAATTAGTAACAAAATACATTTTGTATTGTACGCATAAAAAGGGTGTTGGAATTGAAATTAAATTTCACATTGAAATAAAGAATTGCTTTAATTTAACCTTTTTGTAGCCGTCGGGACTTAGACTGGAGACTGTATTCAATGATTAATCGTTTTTATGTACAGTTGTATATTTTTTGTAATGTGAAAGGTTTTTAGTAACAATATTATTCGTTTTATAATACATATTTGAAATCGAAACTTTCTTTTCCATATACACAAATGCAGTACGAATAACTATAGATTTTGTAACACAATTCCGAACACAAGTGAGTCTTTTATAAAATGTTCACTACGAAGGAAAATATTCTAATATTATCTATTAATGACTTACATATTTTTTTATACTTTCCTGCAATAATAAGAGAGGCACTAAGAACAGAGATCTAGAATCATTACAGACTTATTAGTATTTATAAGACGAATTACTTTATTTATTTTACTTAGGTAATCTTAGGTAAAAATAATGCTTTTACGATTTTACAAAATAGACTTTTCTGGTATGAAGTATAAATAACAAAATATTCATAAATATCTGCTTCAATAATCGATAGTTTAAATATTGAATAATATGAATAGTAAATTATAAGCAAAACTTATTTACTTTTTAGTTTTTATACTAAATAAATTAAAATACAAGAAACAGGTCTCATTACGACAATATCAAAGTAATTAATTTTCAAAGTAGCATTACCAAAGTACTAAAGTACAAAAGTCTTGTTTCTGCTTAATAAGTTTAATTAAACCCCGACATCAGCTGTAACTGAAATTACAACTTTTCATTTCGGTGACACGTCACTTTAGGACTAATTACATTGTGCCATCTTGAAGTAACATTCAAAGGAGAAAGATTTACAGCAATAATGAACACAATATTAAATAAATACGAGTAGATCGTACGAGAGAAAAATAATAGTGCATGGATTCGGATCGCGGCGGAGTTTCGAACATAGTAAGTAGTCTATTGAGAACCACAAGCTGAAGTTTCGATTGCACTCCACTCTATAAACATTGAAATGTGAATCGAGGTGTAAAGAATGTGTTTAGTTTTAGAAAGTAAAATCATTAAAAAGGTTTACGAGACAGAAAGGTTTTAAAATAAAAACATAATTTCCTATTAAATAATTTCTAAACGAATCTGTGTTTCACCAATTTGTCTTTTGATACCTCCGTAGAACAAGGGAAACAAATATTTTTTCTAATTTGAGCTACAACATCAATAAAACAAAATGGTTTCGTAAACAGATTCCCAAACATTCGAATTCTAGAATATGATAGCATATTTTATTTTAATACATACAATGTCTATCTATCACTCCGTGAAAAGTCTATGTATAGATATATTAAAAGGATTTATGTAAAATGATAAACGACGGTGATGAAGGCTGCTCCTCCTTCAGGGACGGCAATAAGGCAGATTTATCGCGTCTCCAAGCGAAGGGAAAGGCATCATAATTTCTCACAATCCATAAATTTAACCATTGTCGTAAGAATTTATAATATTCATAATTCTCCATTATCTGATTTTGAATAAAAGATGATTGAATCACAATAACGAGAACAAACTGTTGAATGTTGAATGCTGTTTGACTAACAAAATAGTTTATATCAAATTATTATAAAGATTAGAACAGACCACGACTGTGAGTTTCCACATTACGATAGGATGTATATAGAACAAAACTTGTAATAATTTGAAAAATTAACATCCATAATCACTGATTATATTTGTAACAATATTGACTAAGAAATGAATGAATTTTATATAATTTGTATTTTGTGTTATAAATATAGAAAAATCTACACGAATGTACATTTAATAATATTAAAAACAGATCTGTAATTTCAAATTTATAACTTCTTAAAAAAGAAAATGTTCTTTCTTATTTATAATTTCCAGAGTAATTAACTCTGAATTGAACAGAGGTGAAGATGAAATATATTAAGTAGCTAAAAATGATCGTTAAAACAGGGGAAAAATTAAATTTGGGTCGGAGACTGGAAATTATTTGAAAATGGAAATAAATATACAACGTGAGCCTGGGCCAAATGAAGTCATCGGATGTTGTTTGGCTCTTTTTTGTTTTTTAAATGAAGAACTTCGATTCTGTTATTTGATAATGTTTATTTGAAATTTTAGTAATTTATTGGTTTAATCGAGAACATTATATGAACCAAATAGGCCCTGTCACAATTGATTGCTATATGTTCTCGTTTTATGTTATTTTCCATCATTTTGTCGAGAACTTCGGTGAACAGATTCTCGCACTCGTATCCGATGAATTTTCCAGCGTGAACAGCACACCATGCAGTCACTTTGAATAGATATAGAGGCTCCTCGTTCATCACTGGTGAGTTTTCTGTGCTCCAAAAGCAATGGTTTGCTTATTGTGTAGGCGGAATTGAGCCTCATCGATCATTATGATTTTGTAGAAAATTTTTCAATTCTTCCTTGAGATCGAGGATAGTTTGGGCGTAGCTAACGCGTATTCGGTGGTTGAAAGGCAGCAGCTGATGTACGGACTGAACTTTTTACGAAAACATGGTCATGTCTTTGACTAAAATTCAACTTCGACTTAGACCAGGCATCTGGTCGATATTTCTCGGTTACAGCGATGAAATCCTCGGCAGAACAACCGCTCCGGGACCAGCCTCTCTTGACCAAATACTCTTCAAGGTTTACAGCCAAATTTGTTATGTAAAATAATGGATACGATTATTGACATTATAAGAAATCGCACCGCTCCATGGCTTGTTCACTTGTGTTTGCATCGGTTCTATTCCACATATGTCAAAATAGATTTGACATTGGCGGCCATTTGAAAAATTAAGGTATCCTCCAGTATATTGATTTCTTTTTTCCCATCTTGTCTGTATGATACGTATACTATAGCCAAAAACTCCCGCAGGAATCACTTTAAGGCATAAAGATACTATTTATGAAGGAATATCCTTTGAATTCATTTGCAGCTATACGTTTATTATTTACGAATTTGCTAAAAGTATCTACCCCAGTAAAATTTATTTCCCATAATCCATCTTTTTTGACAGCAACATGATAAATAATGCCTTCCCATTTTAAAAGGATATGAATCTCTCGAGAGTCAAACCTTTGTTTGCTATGGGGTTCGAATAAAATATATTTTAAATGTTGCCTGTTAGTCATGAAATTTATCAAAAATAGGTTGAATTGCTCACTACTTCAAGAATTATGATATTTTTATTACTTGAAACAAAGTTTTAAATAAAAAAAGTTTTAATTGTGTATCTATTACTTCACAAGAAAGAAAATCTCAAGCATATTGGGAACATAATGAGATTACGAACTCAACAAATCAATTATCTTGAAATAACTATTTTGTGAAGTATTAAATGTCTTAATTTATATTCAAGACTATTTGTATTATTTAATAGTAATTGATAAAATTGCTTGGAAAAGCGCCGCTCTAATTCGTTTTCGCAATTTGACAGAGTGACAGTAACGAGATGTTGATGAGCTTTATGTTCGAAGTGAAACTTATTATGTGGTTTAAAATTTTCCATTAAAATTATGTCTGAATTGACATAATTGTTTCAATTTTGTGTTACTTTTTGGGTGTCCAGAACATTAAATTAAAATGGCAACATAAATTCTAGTAATAATAATTAAAACTGTCATTATATTCGGGTTAACAAATGAAGAATTAACCTATTTCAATTGAGGTTAAAGTGAATAGTGCAATCGTAATTCGAAAATTTTGAAACAAAATACAGTATCGGAGACGTGAACAGTTTTAATGTTGATTTATTTATGATTATTATTAGTGTATGTCATATTTCTTGTAAAGGTTACAGTCAACTATGTACGTACCATTTATCATGATTTGCAGTCGTTTGCTTATCTGTTCGTGTTTTTCAATATTTTACAGAACAGTGATTTTTTTCTGGAATGAAAATGAAATCTTTGTATTTAAAGGCAAGATGTCATGTCCTTTTACCACAAAAACTTTAGTTTTTCTTTTGTTGTAACATGTTTTTTGCTTATTGTTATTAAACACGTTTAAACCTCTAGAACGAAAGTAGAAACAAATTATATTCATTATCTTATTCCTTAATTTTCCTCCTTGCTTATGGTATTATGAAGTTTTATTACGTCATTAACTATTTTGACAGTAAGCAATTTTTCTGTAACCTGTATTTATCATAAACATTTGGCTTTTCCTTTGTTTAGAGTATACTTGTTCAGTATTTCTCTAATATAGTGAGGACCTGTTCATTGACAACTGTCACTGTTTTTGGAGAACTAAATTACAGGGCAAGGAACGCAACGTTTTTATGGGGTCTTTCTTTTTCTTACTGGTTCTTCAGCTGCAGGAGTATAGTTTCGACTGTACAATTTCATCGCAGTCTAATACTCGGCGTTGTTGCCTGTTAAGAACCACGGGAAGTCTAACGATTGTGAACAACTTCGCCCCTCAAAGTGTTTTTTAGTGAATTATAATAAAGAATCATCCAAAATATTACTTTGTATATTGGAACCACTCCAATTTTAATACCTTTTCCTGCATGCTTTCTGACAAAACAGTCAGTAGACATATCGAACCACAGAACATGTTACCATATGGCATGATGATGGCATAGGTTTAAAAATGTATATATAAATTCATAATTACCATTTATATTTTCTATTTTCAGTATCCAAATTAAAGCCTTGCTTGTTTGGACTGACGGGATTAATATACAACAAGGAGTGTACTTCACAGTAAATACATACAATTGTAAAAAAAGTGTCAGATGTCAAGCTAAAAGTGAAGTAGAACATGTGGCGGTCTCTAACATAATTCAAATAAATAAAATAAATTCATATAAATTTCAATCTTTTCAGTAACACTTTAGTCACTAAACTATCTGTCAAGCATTACTTTAGTGACTGTTCAAACCTCTGATATATTTTTATATCTTGCGGAAAACTGAATCGCCTATACATCAAACATACAAACAATATAAATATGTTATTTATGGGGGAAACAACTTGCAATCTTAAAATCAAATGTAAATTTATTTATTTGTATATTTTTATTTAAAAATCATGTTTACGAAGTGGAAAAGTTAAGTAGAATTTATACTTAGTAAATTCACAAAAAGAAAACAACTTCTGCAACTGATAAGCACTTGGCCTATTTCCATACACGTGTAAATAAATTCTCCTTAACCCACAGCGGTTAAAATGTAGTCCGAAAGTTTTCAATATTTTCACATTTAATAAAAACTAAATAGCTTCCCTACGATTTCATTAATTTTAAAAATTTAATTTTTCCATTATTGTCAATTGTGGTCTCGTTAATATTTTAAAAGTAATAAGAATTTCATACGATTTAGTTGACCTAATTTCGGTTGAATTCATATTTAGGCACTTCAATATTTGCTCAGCTATATAATATACCAGTATACATCGCCAGGTGAACAGTAAGATTATAAATAGTTGTTCGCTAGCCTTACAATGTGACATGAAATACTCTTGTAAATTTTCTCCATTAATCACTCGCTGCCTGTTTGATTAATTAATTACAAAGAAAAATTTATGTTTCACAGTCAATAAACCCAACTATAAAAAAGTAGGTACTAAAACTTACTGTACTTGAACAAGACATGTAATTTCTGATCTGTTGAAATGAGGTTAATTGATAAAATATACTTTTAAAATAATATAAAGGCTAGTTTTCTACCTAATGTCTATTATATCAGTAAAGTCAATAGTCGTCTTTTATCGAAAGGCTGAAAAATGAGTATCGATATTTATAAAAAATTAAATATGCAGAGTTTTTAAATGTTTCCAATTCTTCAACGTATTCAAATGTCAAATGGAATATTATTTCCAGCTTATTTAGATTTTAATTACATATTTCGTTTTCTCTTAAGAATTATATACACTTTAATTCTAACTATATATTTTTTGGTCTCTATCTATCTATTATCAATATTTGTGTTATCAATCATTAAAATATGTGGTTTCTGTTTATGTAAGATTTATTTCCTTGCTTCATCAGAACCACAACACCTCATTAAACTGTAAATTCGCACAAAGACTACTTTATGGAGCGTTCTATTAATATTTGAGCCATTGCTTTAATTTACAACATTAGCAATCTTTAATACAATTTTAATATGCTATATAAACTACTAAATGAAAAAATAAAAATACTATATGAGTATTTAAAAAATGATTTAGAAACAGATTGTTTTTCTTGTTATATTTAAAGTAAATATTATATTCAATCCTGGGGACTGAATTTCTTACCTTACACCACTCATTAAAAGTTTAAACATTATAAATTACATGAAAAAAGATACTATTTATATGAAAGGAAATACATTTAAGGCCATTATTTTAAGAAACATTTAACCTCAAATTTTAATAGATTCCCTTTCAACATTTACAATTTTTAAAAACAATATCTAATCATAGATGCTTATAACAGGGGTTATCTGTACATATGAACTTTATTAAAAATTTAAACATGAACCGTTATCAAATTTTACGCATTATATAAAAACAGAGTTAATTTATATCGTGGATTTTGACCATTTTCAACAGAGACAGAACAATGAAACGAATTAACCCGTATTAAACCTTTATAATGTACAAACATAAAATTTTACAACTCTTATCCTTGTAATTATAAAAGCAATATTGCTCTGGCAAGTAAATTGGAGTAAAAATATTCCGTTCACAGTAATTTCTTGGTCGCTGAAAACTAAAAGGAGATCGCTCTAGTCGAATAACGCGGGGTAAAAGGTAAATTAAGAAAAGCTATTAGTTGCCGCAGTGGCTTCTAAAGTTGCCACGAGACGTATACCTTTATAAATATGATTTTAAAGGTTTGATTTTTTTTAATTTACAGACGATTTATTTTTATTTTATGATAGGTATATTCATCAATATTAATTAATTGCATTTTCAGTGCAATAAGGTTGAGCAAATCTGTTATACTACTATAGTTGTTTTACCATTTTTTTCTTGAAGTGTAAAAAATCCTAAATTTAGCTAAAATCGTTAAAGAATATAAAATCCATTTAGTGAAGTTTCGCTTAACTGCTGGAATAAACTTAAGACCTTTATATTGTCAGACACATCACGTAATTTTGTTGAGGCATTAGACTCATGTAAGTATTAGTTGAAGTATAAGAAAGTAACAACTTTTTGTTGATTAACCAATTTCTATATAAGATATGGAATAAAAGGAATGAATGTGCTGACATAATATTTATAACATAATGATTTTGCAATATTACAGTTAAAAGTACCCTATAGTAAATGGTAAAGATACACTGTCTTCGTAAATTAATGGTAGTTTTAGAAACGATTTTCATAAAAAGTTTTTTTTAAATATAAACGAGGCCTGCACGTATAGGTTGTCAGGTCAGTAGCGCAGATGCCTAATACTCGCACGCGAATGTATGGTGCCGTGATCACAGACGTCACTGGAACACCGACGTCTGATTGATTTACACGCCACCGTTCGTTTTTTAAACGACGCTATGTTTATTTTAGCACGGTAAATAATTGTTACCTAGATATTCTTAATTACTGTGGATACATTACATTTACAAATAACAATATATTTTAGTACTTTGAAGTTCTCGTTATAATGATTTTTATTTGTACAATATTTAGAGTGTAAAAGTATCATATAAAAATGGGAGTATTAATTTTTTCATTAATTTAATATAATGAGCCTTTAGAATATAAAAGAATAGTAACTTTCAATTTAATTCTACAAAAACATTTCTAGAAATATATTCCATTGTTTGTTTGTTTCCTAAACATAATTTTAAAATATAATTTGGATAAATAGCACGATTTGACTAAAATACGTCTAGTGTATATTGTGTAAAATGAAACTATAAGCTTAATAATATAATCGATATTTCTCAACAATATTCAGGGAACAACTTCAGCACATTTGTATAATCAGTTTTCAGTGTCGAGAACAAACTAGTACTTTAATATAATTTGAATATCTTCTGAACAACAACCTCTGTATGTTTATTTGATCACATTAATCATTGTTTTAATTAAATATTCTAGGACTTGAAATAAACAACATATTCTATAGAATAATTATAATTATGGCTATGTATCTTGTACATATAATTTTCTATTTTATCCGTCTTTGTTTTAAAGTATTTATCAAGTTTCCATTATGTTAACCCTATTTTTAATTCAAATAGAATTTTTTTTTTATATACCTACTCTCGCTAGAACCTTCACCTCCATTTTCATTTTCACCTCGATTTTCATTTCGTCAACACATTCTATTTTCTTTTTAATTTAATACACTCAATTAATGTATTTATTCTAAATTTATTCGATAAGTTACTTCTGAATAACGCCACGTCAAACATAGATCTAATAAATTAATACCTGTTCGTATGTTATCAGCCTATCAACGCCCACTGCTGAGCATAGCCTCTTCTCACATGGAGAAGGTTTTGAGCATTAATCACCACGCTTGCTCAAGACGGGTTGGTGATTTCAAACCTGTTCGTATAAATAACATCAAAACAAATCCTATGTTTATGTTTCACAGTCAATAAACCCAACTATAAAAAAGTAGGTACTAAAACTTACTGTACTTGAACAAGACATGTAATTTCTGATCTGTTGAAATGAGGTTAATTGATAAAATATACTTTTAAAATAATATAAAGGCTAGTTTTCTACCTAATGTCTATTATATCAGTAAAGTCAATAGTCGTCTTTTATCGAAAGGCTGAAAAATGAGTATCGATATTTATAAAAAATTAAATATGCAGAGTTTTTAAATGTTTCCAATTCTTCAACGTATTCAAATGTCAAATGGAATATTATTTCCAGCTTATTTAGATTTTAATTACATATTTCGTTTTCTCTTAAGAATTATATACACTTTAATTCTAACTATATATTTTTTGGTCTCTATCTATCTTTTATCAATATTTGTGTTATCAATCATTAAAATATGTGGTTTCTGTTTATGTAAGATTTATTTCCTTGCTTCATCAGAACCACAACACCTCATTAAACTGTAAATTCGCACAAAGACTACTTTATGGAGCGTTCTATTAATATTTGAGCCATTGCTTTAATTTACAACATTAGCAATCTTTAATACAATTTTAATATGCTATATAAACTACTAAATGAAAAAATAAAAATACTATATGAGTATTTAAAAAATGATTTAGAAACAGATTGTTTTTCTTGTTATATTTAAAGTAAATATTATATTCAATCCTGGGGACTGAATTTCTTACCTTACACCACTCATTAAAAGTTTAAACATTATAAATTACATGAAAAAAGATACTATTTATATGAAAGGAAATACATTTAAGGCCATTATTTTAAGAAACATTTAACCTCAAATTTTAATAGATTCCCTTTCAACATTTACAATTTTTAAAAACAATATCTAATCATAGATGCTTATAACAGGGGTTATCTGTACATATGAACTTTATTAAAAATTTAAACATGAACCGTTATCAAATTTTACGCATTATATAAAAACAGAGTTAATTTATATCGTGGATTTTGACCATTTTCAACAGAGACAGAACAATGAAACGAATTAACCCGTATTAAACCTTTATAATGTACAAACATAAAATTTTACAACTCTTATCCTTGTAATTATAAAAGCAATATTGCTCTGGCAAGTAAATTGGAGTAAAAATATTCCGTTCACAGTAATTTCTTGGTCGCTGAAAACTAAAAGGAGATCGCTCTAGTCGAATAACGCGGGGTAAAAGGTAAATTAAGAAAAGCTATTAGTTGCCGCAGTGGCTTCTAAAGTTGCCACGAGACGTATACCTTTATAAATATGATTTTAAAGGTTTGATTTTTTTTAATTTACAGACGATTTATTTTTATTTTATGATAGGTATATTCATCAATATTAATTAATTGCATTTTCAGTGCAATAAGGTTGAGCAAATCTGTTATACTACTATAGTTGTTTTACCATTTTTTTCTTGAAGTGTAAAAAAATCCTAAATTTAGCTAAAATCGTTAAAGAATATAAAATCCATTTAGTGAAGTTTCGCTTAACTGCTGGAATAAACTTAAGACCTTTATATTGTCAGACACATCACGTAATTTTGTTGAGGCATTAGACTCATGTAAGTATTAGTTGAAGTATAAGAAAGTAACAACTTTTTGTTGATTAACCAATTTCTATATAAGATATGGAATAAAAGGAATGAATGTGCTGACATAATATTTATAACATAATGATTTTGCAATATTACAGTTAAAAGTACCCTATAGTAAATGGTAAAGATACACTGTCTTCGTAAATTAATGGTAGTTTTAGAAACGATTTTCATAAAAAGTTTTTTTTAAATATAAACGAGGCCTGCACGTATAGGTTGTCAGGTCAGTAGCGCAGATGCCTAATACTCGCACGCGAATGTATGGTGCCGTGATCACAGACGTCACTGGAACACCGACGTCTGATTGATTTACACGCCACCGTTCGTTTTAAACGACGCTATGTTTATTTTAGCACGGTAAATAATTGTTACCTAGATATTCTTAATTACTGTGGATACATTACATTTACAAATAACAATATATTTTAGTACTTTGAAGTTCTCGTTATAATGATTTTTATTTGTACAATATTTAGAGTGTAAAAGTATCATATAAAAATGGGAGTATTAATTTTTTCATTAATTTAATATAATGAGCCTTTAGAATATAAAAGAATAGTAACTTTCAATTTAATTCTACAAAAACATTTCTAGAAATATATTCCATTGTTTGTTTGTTTCCTAAACATAATTTTAAAATATAATTTGGATAAATAGCACGATTTGACTAAAATACGTCTAGTGTATATTGTGTAAAATGAAACTATAAGCTTAATAATATAATCGATATTTCTCAACAATATTCAGGGAACAACTTCAGCACATTTGTATAATCAGTTTTCAGTGTCGAGAACAAACTAGTACTTTAATATAATTTGAATATCTTCTGAACAACAACCTCTGTATGTTTATTTGATCACATTAATCATTGTTTTAATTAAATATTCTAGGACTTGAAATAAACAACATATTCTATAGAATAATTATAATTATGGCTATGTATCTTGTACATATAATTTTCTATTTTATCCGTCTTTGTTTTAAAGTATTTATCAAGTTTCCATTATGTTAACCCTATTTTTAATTCAAATAGAATTTTTTTTTATATACCTACTCTCGCTAGAACCTTCACCTCCATTTTCATTTTCACCTCGATTTTCATTTCGTCAACACATTCTATTTTCTTTTTAATTTAATACACTCAATTAATGTATTTATTCTAAATTTATTCGATAAGTTACTTCTGAATAACGCCACGTCAAACATAGATCTAATAAATTAATACCTGTTCGTATGTTATCAGCCTATCAACGCCCACTGCTGAGCATAGCCTCTTCTCACATGGAGAAGGTTTTGAGCATTAATCACCACGCTTGCTCAAGACGGGTTGGTGATTTCAAACCTGTTCGTATAAATAACATCAAAACAAATCCTCTGCTGAATGATAAAATTACTGCTGTCTTTTAATTTTATTTAAAGAACATCATAATTGCAAATGACAAGAAAAATATCCTGGGTTTACTTTTACTTAATGTCGCTAAAATTGATTGTAGCTAAACCAAAATTACAATGAACTAAATTGTTGTATTTAAATATTAACTAATGAACACAGTCAGCAGCTGAGATACTGGAATAAAGGTCTGTGTTCAGAAGTGGTTCGTTGTAAAGGATGGGATAACGAGTCATAAAACAATCCATGAATAGAAAACAGAACTTGGAATTCATCGACACTCCGGAGTTAACACGCTCCACTTATAGTTTTACTCGAATAGGGAACTACAAGCTCGATACATGTTTGATATAACTTTGTAACCTGAATAGATTCACAAACATGCTATTTAAATTATAATAAAGAGATTAATAATTGTTAAATACAAAATTTATCAAAGTTAGAGCTGTGAACTGGTTAAAAGTATTTAGATCGCGATAGGAAGGCTGCTCTGGAAGATTCTTAATTTGATACCTCACTCATGAAATCTCTTTACTTTACTAGGCTTACTTCTTCCCAATTCTTGACATAACTCCCACTTAAAATGTTTTCAAATTATTCATGAAGTTAACGTTATTCATACGATATTATTGCAAACTAAATTTAAGTATTATACAAATGTTATTACAACTTTGCAAAAAATTAATCTATTAGTTTTTTTAAACACCTATATGAAAATAGTTGAATTAAATTATATACACAACTTTGTTTAGATTTTCATAAAACCTTACTCGTGTGAGAAACAAATAAGCGTACATATTTTATAATAAAATAATATCTGTAAGAATTCAACAATGTTCAAATATATGAAATTTATTCTCATGATAAATTCATTTTATGCGAGTTATTAAAACAAACCTCACTAAACCTCATAAATCTGAATCAAATTCTAGTAAATTTAACAGAGCAATTTAAAAATGTAATATTCCATATACTGCGAAATCCGCTTTATATCACATACATTTTTATGAACCATCAAGCAAAGCTTCGATATTATTTAACATTATTGTATTTTCCACACGAATAAAATGAGAACAATATACAAATTTGTGTATGGTAATTTAATATTTGCGTTCAAAACTTAATTATAAAACGGAGAAAAAATGTTTTCTCTATTTGGATATTCTATTTATTTGTACTAAAAATCTTTTAAAGTTATTTTTTCTAGATAATTTCTTTATTTATGCCGTGGATGGAATGAAAAAAAGATCTGGTTGACTGATAAAAGATAATAAAAATCTAGCAAAGTCGTGATCATCTTAATTAAAACTCATTTATAGTATTAAGAAAAAATAAATAAATTTCTTGACAAAATCCTCGCAGAGGAGGGGAAGTTTAGGAATGATACCTTTCACCACCGACTGTGTCAAGCAATATATTAAGACTGTCTTTACATTAGCATTAAGGCTCAACACTTCATAGAAAGCCTTCGGATAATCCATGATGAATAACGGTCATTACATATTGAAAGCTTGTAGAAGGTCGATCGTCTACCCCATACCCGCAGAGAGCCTTCGGAGGCATCTGAATTTACTAATTTGAGAGTAATCTCATCAAATCTTTTAACTTGGAACGTCTTAATTCTGTCGCTACCGAAGAATCCATATAATCAATAAGTAATGTAAAACGCGATTAGTAGAATGTAAACAGTTACGAGATTTGTTTTTCGCTGTACATATAAATACATATATATTATTATTTTCATACTGAGTAAATTTGTTAGGTGACAAAAATATATTGCTAATTTAACTGTTGTACTTTACTAATGTTATGGATAACGAAATTATGTTCTATAGATAATACTCTGCTTTAAAATTATTTGAATTAACCGATTTATTTTTTAGTTAATTTCCGAAGAGGCGTTACATCAACACAGTTTATAATATACACGTCAAGTATATGTATAAGATCAAATGTAAATTAGGCATATGTATTTGTAGTTATGTTTTCATTCAATGTTTTTTCTAGGGTTTTTATTCATAAATATTTATATTCTACAATTTTTTTGTTGAGAGTTATTGAAAATCTTTAGAACTGGCGGTAATCAGGTTGACAAAAGAAACAGGAAATAGTCAAGAACTTATAAGGAACATGCGTTTAAATACAATGCATTTTAAGTTTCTGCAAGAAGTGTATTGTTTAAATTTTCTAATTAACAGTTTGACAGTACACTTGAAAGATCTTTTGTTCAATTTGTATCAGCAAGGTATTCGAATACGTTATGATGTTGAAACAAAACGTGATTATATTTTGATATTTAGATTCAATTACAATAAAATAAATATGAATGTCAAATTACAATTACTAATATAGCACTAATGTTATTGTTATTGGTTCCGATTATTGTAGTAGCAGTGCCAACTTAGTAAAGTTTTTTCAAAGAAACTTACCAGTTTTTTTCTCAAGAGATTAACTGGAGGACATATATTTGTATATACACTTTAATAAAGTTTCTGTTTTTCATTATAAATTATATAATGTATTTATTATTTTATTCTTATACAATATCTTCAGTTATAACTTTTTCATACACCAGTATTATCAAATATAAAATCTCTAATGTCTTTAGCTGATATATCAGCACAAACACTCGGTGATAAAGGTTGAGCGCATATTCTTCCAAAGGACACAATACCACAAGCTTTACCCTCGTAAACTACCGCTCCACCTGAGTCACCCTGGAATGAGAGTCAAATTTATTTCACTTTAATTTGGTAGGAACAATGTTTACAAATACATAAATATATTTAAAACCGTGGGGGACATGTTAAACTAATTGCTGGAATAAAAATATGGATAGATAAAGTAGAATAAAAAATCTAATGAGTAGTATATGCCTAACGAGCAAGAGTTTCATCCCAAATATTAGAGCCAATCTAGTTCTTGTTGGGTCAAATTATATACCAACTAATTAGTTTTAAAATTCTTACTTACTTGACACGGTCCTTTTCCACCTAATATGTAATTACCAACACATATCATGTTACCAGTCAATATATCTGGATATGATCTCTTGCATCTAGAATGTCCAACGACAGGTACTTTGACGTCTCGTAATCTCAGCGGTATTGTAGGTGCTCCTTGCTAAAATTACTGTATGTTACACTTAATACATCTATAGACAAATCCTTTGAAAAATAAATACATACTGATGTCCGACCCCAACCACTTATGGCAACTTTGCTTCTGCATTTTTCATTTCTTGACACCAGTGGTACGGGTTTCATCGTGTCGCTAAATTGCATTGGTTCAGTGGTTCGAATGAAACCAACGTCTTTGTCATAAGGCGGGTTGTCGTACTCTGGGTGAGCGACAATCTCATCAATTGGTATTATAGTTCCATTATTACGATATGAGCTGCCAGCTCGAAGAACGACCGTCGTGGGGTCAACACTAAAATAACATTTATAGAAGAAATTATGTGTAGCGGTACAACGACATAAAGAAGTTCTGTTTGTTTTATATTTAGGTACTAGTGTATTTGTATAAAATCTTAAGCTTATTAATTTAACAGATAAAGGTATTTAAAAAACTTTTTATATACTCACTTTTGAGAACAATGACCAGCGGTCAAGATGTAGTATTCGCTAATAATAAATCCACCACAAAAATAAGTGTTATTATTTTGTTGAAAAAGAAATCCAACTTGATGAGGATAGTCCTCTATATTCGCTTCTTCTCCTCCTACAATTCTTTGATCTGACGCAAATGATGTTTCTTGCTTAATATCCCATACTGGAATTCTTCCGGGTAGTATAATGTCGGATTGATATGAGTAACCTGTTGAAAAAAATATTTAAGAAACACTGAGGGAAATAAGACATGAACACTTCAAATAAAATCCTCAAAAATTATTCGAGTGTACCTGTAGTTTGTAATACTAGTACTAAGGAAATACGTGAAAGCCACATAATTGAGGTTAGAAAGCAACTATATTCTTTATAACATGTAAAATTCTCTGTATTTTTTATGTTGAATTCTCGTTTTATAACACATACCTCATTATTTTGCCCACATGAATAGATCAGAAAAAATTATATTCACTATGAAATACAACATATTTACTCTGACTTTTCTGTAAATTAATTATTTCTACAACGCTTTTATCGAGTCGAATAACTTATTAATAAATAAAAGCTCGTTATATTTAAATATAGAAATTATACTGAATTGTCTTATTTATTTTCAGCAAATTTTATTTTTTCCTTTTATATAAAAAAATCATACATTGTAATTATATGAGATGGGTATATGTACGTATTATCTATTTAATTACATTTGATGTAAGGAATTTAGAACATGTATTTCTGCTATGTAACTATGTACTGTGAATATTCATAGCTACATGTATGTTGATGGAATCGGAGTTACGTGAGGTCGATGTTGTACATAATATGTAACTTATTACGAAAATGATTACCTTCAAACCTAGTAGATATTACCTTCTACAGAAATGCCAACAACTGTAACCATAAGCACTTATTACCAAGTTACGTCAACAATAAACATTCGTAATTAGCTTGATATTTGACTTTTCTAAATAATTTAGCTACGGAATACAGCGAATGTTAACGAGAGTTTCAGTAAAATTCTGTAATGAAATTTTGTTAAATATAATTTATGTTAATGTTGAAAGCCATAAAAAGCTAAAATTTTATATAAACTAATAAACTCCGATGCTTCTTTAGTCATAAAAATCAAGGCGTCATCTGAACGTACCATAACTTGTTACATATTATATTTTATGAGAGCTAAAATATCTTTATATGGGTAATTTTTTATTACAAAACGGAACAAAATTAAAGGCTATAAATTTAAAATGGGTTACCTGAGCTTACCCTAATAATGCGAGGATATAAAATAAATATATTCGCTGTGAGATTGGTCTGAACATTTAAAAATAAGGTTATGTATAATTGTGTGAAAGCTATAGAGAAGGAGCAAATTTTGTGCCAAAGTATTTCTCAAGAGACAGTGAGTAGGCGTTGTAAGTAAAATAGGCATTCTAAAGTAAAATTTGTCTGGGAACTGAGATGAGACCTAAAATGGAATATAACGTGCATCATTAATTTGTATTAATCTTTGAAATATATTCCTTTTTACAGTGGATGATGGTTGATGATTTAAACGGATTAAACTTAATTTATTTTCTTGTTAAATCTATTACAGCTTATAAAAACCTTTACGTTAATACAAAAATAGACTTTGTATATTAAGTAAAACTCCAATTATTTGACTGGGGATATTTTATTTCAACTAAATTTAATTTAATAATTAAGAGTTAAAGAGGACTCGATAAGGTTAAGACCGCAATCATATAAGAAAAAAGTTCATATAATAATTTGGACGTGACCAAATGCATTTCGAATTACTTATTAAACCATATATTAAAGTTCAAAGAAAATATATAATTATTTAATATAACACCTTCAATGAAGTTTATATTATTCTGATAACGTTTCCATTACTTTTCAGCAACCGTGATAATATTAGTTTTGTTTCTCAATCTAACAACTTCCCGTAATTGAAACAAATTAATTATTTAACTTTATTTCTTTTTATTACATTAATTTTATAATTAATGAAGTAAAAGTAATTTTAAGAGTTGGTTAGTTGCAGCGAAGTCGTATTCGGTTAAAGCAACATCTGAGAAAAGGCTTTTAGGTTTCAATATTGGCAGCACTTAGTTATTCTAAAACTGCACATAACTTACATCATGTACTCTTCCATTGTAATCAGATCAGCGAAAATGCCATAGCTTCAAAGTTTACAATGTGACAAATCCTATCGAAAGCTTCTGGAACTCGAAGTTAAACTGGGAGAGAAGACTCGAAAGTACCTTGACGACCTTAATTGTCTGTTGCTACGGAGATTATGACACCTGAATTCCCGACTACATATGTATATTATAAAATCAAAGAAATTATCCAATGTGGGGAATGGGATAAAGATACGAGTTTATGACTACAGATATATATACAGATAGAGTATAAGACTGGCTACAAAAAAAAACAATAGTCTTTACCTACAAAAGATACGTAATGTAATGAGAAATAAATTACATTGAAATTAAAAGTTTATTTCCATATATACTGAAGCTAAACGTAGTAGTTTAGTACCGTTCCCTTTGATAGCTTTTAAAATAAAGCGTGGAATTACTTTTCCCTATGTAATAGCCAGCTAAATGTACTACGGCAGATTTTTTCTTTTGTTGTTTAAATTATATTACTGCAACATTTATACATTTAAACAAACTAGTTTTTATGAAAAGACAGTAACGAGAAGATATGACAAATTGGTTACAAATAAATTAAAGTGATATATCAAATATCTGTTTCGTGTTAGAACAAAGACAATTTTTATATTGTTGTATTAACTACTATTATTATTTATATGTATCAAAAACATTAAAATAAATAACGTGATATATGTAAATTAATTCTGAACTTTGAGTAAATGTAGAGTATTATTATTTTCAATTAATCAATTGGCTTGTCCCACGAAATTAAGATTTTGTCGTTTTATGTAGTTTATTTCTAGAAAACATTTGAATTTCTAGCTGGCTCAATCTTATTGGAACTGTTATGTAGGTGTATTTTAGTGTTAGTTACCTTTTCCTTTTTCCTAAAAGACATTTGATCTATTTTTTTAATCCTTGTTTAAATAAGATCTCAATAAGATGTGTTTATTTTTATTTCAAGAAGACGAGACTCACAAAGATGTAATGTCATGATAACATTTAAATATCTTGATCTCCGTTTGTTAGTACTTCATATAAAGGATGTCGGTCGATCTAAAGTCACGACAGTGACATTTTATTCAAACCTTTGACGAGGGTAGGAAACAACAGGCAATTTTACGGTAGGAAACAAAAGGAGACGTCACGTTTATATTTGATACAAATGTTTGAGTTACAAAATATATGTATAGATACAAATCAATTCCTTAGCGTTTCACAAATACTTCTTAGTTACAATAAATTTATATATTTAAATAATTTTAATTTTAATTTTAAAATAATTTTATAAAATTTAGACCTTTTTAAATAATAATGCGGTTTGTAGAAAATAGAGATAGAAAAATAGAATAGAAAAGAGAGCATATTTATTTCCAAGACAGTTTATATAAGATGTGTTGTGGGTTTCATACTATTATTTTGAAATTAACTTTTGTTTGTTCATTAGATGGTGATATTATTACAATATCTTACACCCAGTGTCATCTGTCAACAAAGGTTATTGTTACTTCAAGCTGAGTTACCTTCATCAACAGGCTATATTATGTTCATTATTGGTTTATTGACCGACAAGATAAAGCTACACTTAAATGGGTGGATATAATGAATAAATGTGTTGGGGTGTAAACAAAAATTCTAACATTGATATTTCCCCATCTTTATCCTTAAGAGTCAGTCATCATATAGATTCCTATAAATATCGCATCAAGTTCGAGATGCAAATTTATATTTTTTATCGTGTATCTACAAAATGTAACTTACTTGAATATGTTTTCCCAATTCATGTAAAAGTTTTATGGTTGAATTTGTTGTTAATTAATTTTTGTAAACGTATAACATTTTTACTTTAAGCGTTATCTTCTTTCTAACTTTATTTACGTAATTACATTTATTTATAGAAAACAAGTTAACGTTTTACAAAAATATAAAACTCAGTTGCGATTACCAGAGATTATAAATCCTTAAGTTTTTGTCACCCATAAAGAGTCACACACTAATACAGTTGACAACATACAAATCACAATAAAATACTGTATTAAAATTTTCATATTATAATAAATGTATAAATAAAAATAATCGAACTCATATTTTAGGATTTAATACGTGACTACAAAATGGGGCTATAATCTAAATCAAGTGCTATCCTATCCCTAATATTATTCAAAATAAAGCTATGAAATAACAATTCGTAGTAAATAACAATAGTCGTAAAGTAACGTTTCCCATACAAACGCTCGTACCAATGAAACTGCACTTAAGTCCGCTCCATTCGGGGACGTCACAAAACTCAATAAATAAGAAGATTCAGATTTAGAGCTTCCGTATCGGTAAAGTATTTTTAGTAAAATCTTTTCAATAGAAACGTACTTTTAAAATAGAAGGTAGAAAATATTATACGGTAACTTAAAGATACATTTTATTTATTCTTGACGTAATATTTGCATTATTAAAATAGAAAACTGATAATAAAAACACAAAATGGCTAAAGAATTTCAAGTAGAAAAGCGGAGAAGAAAAGTAAAAGGACTGAAACAGCAATAGAATACATTGAAATTCATTATCGTAATTTTGGGTGGGAACTTCATCGCTATCACCTAATGTTTGAGATAGTTAAAAAAATAAGTTCAATTTAAATATAAATTATATAAATTGTTTTTCAGGTAACAAAGCGATTGCTAATTGCGTAATCGCGTAAATTATATTACGTACTGCTTTTTTTTTCACTAGTCTGAGAGTTCTGTTTATCTAATATTTTAATTTCTTTATCACTGTAAGTGTACAAAGTTATACATTTACGAAGTCAAACTCTAGACCTTCAGTATTTGTAATACTCTTGAAAATTTTTAAAGTTATGTTTATTTCTATAATGAAATAAACTGAAACTGTGCCATCCAATATTCACTCATTACATAGACACAGTAGTACATTCACAGTGAGTACATTCACTCATTTTTTTAATTCTTTAGTTCCTGGATAGTATAAATAAATATAGGTGTGAGAATAAAGAATTTGAATAATAAATCGCTTGCTTTTTGAGTAATACCTAGGTCCGTAAAACGATCAGTTATTTATTTCATAAAATATAACGTAGATCATCCTATTTTTATCTAATGTTGGTTTCCAATTTCGTAATATTTTGAATAATATTCACTATCACATTCTCATTCTTACCGTAAACTTAATATAAGCAATCGACATAATCTTTGTACTGTTGTTTTCGGGAGTTTTTACCCCCAAAATGTTTTTTTTATGTTAAGGGGGCAACCGAGCAGACGGCCTACCTGATGGAGGTAGTACCGTCGCCCATGGACATCCGCGACATAAGATATGTTGCATATGTTGCTTATGTGTCACCACCCTTGATTTGGGAAGAGGGGGGAGAAAATGGGTAGTAGAGGAAAAAGGGAAGGGGTAGGAAAGGATGGGAAAAGGGAAAGGGCAACTGGCTCTCTCACTTATCGAACAAAATGCAGCCATTAAAGACTACTTCACGCCGATCTTCTGTGAGAGGGTGGTACTTCCCCGGTCGAGCCAGCCTATATTCGAGTTGCAGTCACTTGACCACAGCTAGGCTCTACCACCTTGAATGTATCGTTTCATGTTAATATATCCATATTAAATCGAATGAGAAGGTTCATATTTCAAAAATTTTTTTTATACTGTTAAATTGTAACAACTGTGATAATAAAAAAAAGTTATCGTTTGGCCATATAGAGGAACAGGATCAATGCAATTCGCGTAATTTCAACTAAAAACTCATAACTCATAATGATATCTAATATTAAAGTCAATAGAACATAATTCTGCATTGAAAATATTGAATAAGGTTCTTAACATAGTTATATAATCTGACCTTTCTACAAAGTTACCTAACTAATTGAAATAGTTAAATATTCTGAGGAGCAATTGTTTTGAAGTTATCCTAAAAGTTATCTCAAGTTTTAGTTTCACCAAGATAGTTTAGTGTCTGAAAAGTGAATATCTCAAAACATAGTTGGAAAATTCTGTTCCAGTGAAATTTTAATGCCTCGTCGGTTCTCTAATTATTCCATGCTCACGAAACCTTATAAAATGTTTGGAGGTTTATTAGTCCTTTAACATTTCGTAATAACAGAGGAACTTTAAATGTTGTCTAGAAGTACAACGGTATTAACATCGTACAATATTAATAAAAGCATATTACAAGTTTATGAAGGTAAAATAATTTCTCACTATTTTAGTTCTCGCATTTTTTCTTTGATTTAGCTTATAGGTTGCAATATACTCAGAAAAGTCTACCTGCGAAGTCGCTTGTTGTTAGTTTAAACCTAATTATTCATACATCAACCATTTAAAACACCTTTCTTGCTTTAAACTTTCTCCATATATTCGAACATAAATTTTTAACGTTGAAGAAAATGTGATGGCAGTCACAACATTGTGTGCATTGAACAGTTCCTGATCCTACAACAAACAGATCTAGAGAGCCATGCCGCAAACATTCATGACACGGCTCCCTTTAGATCCTTCAGATTAAGCATTGAAGACGACGAAGACGAGAAACTCAGTCTGTTAATCGACAACCTAACAGAGCCCAAGAATTTCTTGAAATCCGCCAGGAGACGATTAGGGAGAAATCCCTGAAAAAAACAACGTGGGTATACGTTGATATTTCACGGATTTCACCTAACCACTACAAAACCCTAGGCGGTTTCAAAAATGGTGAGAAAAGGACGGAACCTTGAGTCCACAACCACAAACTGGATTGGTTAGAGTTCCTCAGGAATAAACTGCCAAAGTGTAGCGAATTACCAAAACAGCTTGGTGAAACAACCGGAGTAAATATATCTAACCTAACCGAACTTTCTCTATCCGCAGCCCCATAATTTCGAAGACCTTGAGCAGGTATATATTGCCCCAGGAGGGGTACTTTTATCTAGTTTAAATGATCAGTCTTAATTACATCACATGATGATTCGAAACTTTTAAATGGAAATTTTTCAATTCACTCACAAAATTATTGATTTTCTAATTGTAAGACTAATACACTAAAAGGAATATTATTGCAAACATAGCATGGAATAGTCAATGAGTAGAAACAAAACGAAATGAAAAGGAAACAAATTAATGTAATTAATTCTTTTCCTATAATTGACAGGTGAAGTGGATACTCCCTTATATTCTCAATGGGGTTTGATTCAAACGGAACTCGGTAATTATCGGTAATAGCTCAGCGTTTTGTTGGACGCTCGAGGACTGGCTTTCCATCTACGAGCTTTAATCTATGAGTTTAAATAATTAAACATCAAAAGGTAATACAAAATGCTTAAAATGTATTATAACACAATAATAACAGGAATATTAAGTAATGATTAATCCAATATAGACTAAACTTTTTATATTTATTTATACGTATATCTCGGCTCTCTATTCATTTTTCAAAAAATAACACAGTTGTTCATGACGACATCAAATGTTTTCTAAAATATATTATATTGTTAACGATTGAAGTATTCCCAGCAAATTCAAATCACAAAAGTACACGCGCTAATTAATTTCAGATAAAATTTTATATAAAGGCGTAAATATTGTTTCCCAAAAATTTTTATTATCAGAATAAGGTACGCATCAATGTTTATTATTCTAAATTACATCGAATAACAATAGAAATAATGAAAAATACTTTATTGTATAAAATAAAATCGTTTTGAAAGAAAAACTTAATTACTACGGACTACTACTCTTTCTTTATTTTAATTTTTGATATAAATTTAGCTAATAATAATGATAAAAGTAATGATATATTTTGATTGAATATATTAAGTTAGGCTTTGGAATACATCGTCTATAATAAAATACGCATACAATCAGCTTAGCGTGATAAGTAAATGAAAATGTATTTCACAATGTAACTAACCGCATTAATGAACCGTAACTATTGACTAGAATAATGACTATTTGATGTACATACATTTGTTTTGCTTCACTATTATTTACTGCGATCTTTTGTTTAATTAAAAGCTAGCGTGTGATGGAAATGTCATGGCTTTTATGTAGAGAGCTAATTAATTATTACATTTGTAGGTACTAGAGTCATAAATTTATCTAAAAATTTAAGGTTTGACACAATATTTCGATTAAAAGAAATATTGGTCATTAAGAATAAGATACATGTGTGTTTGAAAGTATTTGCAAAATGTTATAACACTAGAATCCACCAGTAGTAGTAGTAAGCTACCAGAGTCAATAAGAAATATAAAATACCTTTTAAATTTTATGAATGAAACTTTTTTATTAATGAATATGTTTTTTTTTTGTTTCAGAAATTAATTACAATTAGTCAGGCAGTATTAATCTGACCTTTCAAAAACTTACTAATAAGAAATTGGAAAGCCAAGAACCTTAAATCTTTTTATTTAACCTTAAAAACATCTTAAATTAACCTTAGTATACCTAAGTAATTTGAATGTGTGATTAACAAACCAATTAAATGACTCCAGAAGGCAAAGACAAAAATATTTATGTGAGTCCAAAGGCCATTGCTATATTATTTTTTTCAAATGCAAATTTTTTTCACTGATACTTTTACGTTGTATCATTACTACGTTTTAGTTAATTCTTAAAATTTAAAGATTTTTACCTTTCTTTGTTTATTGGTTAATAATGTACCACTATTTTCCTTTCACAGTAGAGGATTATTTTAAGTATATGGATCAGTTTTTAAGGTATACCCCAGTCAACAAGTATAGAATTATCAAAATCCAATCATACTGTAAAAAGATATGAGTCAAACCAAAAAAAAATTCATTCCCGTGAAACCTAAAGGTTAAAAATTATCCATTTAGGTTTATCAGATATAATATAATGTATCGAAGCACATGAAGAAACAATTTTTTTCAGTTTTTGCACCGTTGTGATTGATGCTCCACCTTATGGTATAAACCATAACCCTTTCTTGATTAATGATCTGTGTAAAATAAAAAGAACTTTTGAGTTTCAGGCCACTTTTTCTGGGGATTAAAGCGGTCTATTAACCAGGTTTAAAATATTTTATAATCATATACCTACACTTCTTTAGTGACCTAAATGTGCTGCTCTGCATTTGGTACAATGTTGAAATATTGCAACAAGATAGTTTTTAGAAAGCTCTCAAGGTAAATAGTTCTTTTCTGTGACATATAAATTTAACTTCCACCCGGAATTTTATACTAAAATCTTATATCGCTGATATTAAACCTCTTCTATTTAAAAAACATTTTCTGTCATTAGGCTGTAGATAGAAAAGACTATTTTATTCTGTCTAGCAACTTTTTTATGACAAGAAAAGAAAAGCAAATAAAATGTTGTGCAAGTCTTAATAAGTTTGCGTCCCCTTTATCATATTGAACATAAAAAAAGAGGTAGCTAATTGATTCCGTTCTAGTATGGAATGATATAAGTAATTGGCTCGAGACGGTTTCAATAGCTTATAGTATTAAATTTTCATCTTAATCCTGATAGACGGTGCTAAGTGCATAAGTTTCTTACAGACTCCAACAACACACTTCTTGACGGGAGTAAGCTGCTTTTGGTTAATTTCGGAATCCTTGCATCTAGAATTGGAACTTATTTAGTCGTGAGCTTCAAGTATAGCATTATTCATAATGTTCGACTTTACAAATGTATGTATTAATGTTAATATACTTTCAACCATGGTTTATTGTTATTTAATAAGTAATTAATTCCCAAAATAAATAATACATAAAGCTTGAATCAATCATTTCAAAATAGAATAGCTCTAATGAAGGCTATTACTTATTATTAATAATGCAAAGAATACAATTTTTTGTTTTTTTTTTTTTGTTTGGAATAACTTATTTTCCGCCAATCTAAGAAATAAAAATTGTGAAAAGAATATAAATAAGTCTTTCTATATTTAGCCGAACAGGTTAATTCACCTATACTCATATAAGTCCATGCAACGACTTTTTAGGGAGAATGACTTTGTTAATGATTTACATATAAAACTGTATGTAAAGTTTACTGTACGTAAAATTATGGTAAAACCAAAAGGATGAAATAAGTTCTGATTATGAAATACTCTTATAAAAAAATTGCTCCTTTCATAAATTTAAATTTCATCAAAATTTGTTCTGTTTTGTTCAGTTTCTCGCAGAACATAATTTTACTGAAAAGAGCTCAAACACAAAGTCTCCTGTCGTCGAGGAAGAAGTAATAGTGATAAAGATTATTTTAGTTCTCAGTTTGTAGTTAATAATATTGTATAAAATATATGATCGGCGAAGATCGGCGTGAAGTAGTCAATAATGACTGCATTTCATCCGATGAGTGAGAGAGCCGGTTGCCCTTTCCCTGTTCCCAACCTTTCCTTATATTTCCTTATTCCCACCCCTGCCTTTTCCCCCACAAGTAAGGTTGGCAATGCATCCGCCACGTCTATGTTGTGGATGTCCATGGGCGACGGTCACTACTGACCATCAAGTGGGCCGTCTGTTCGTTTGCCATTTTTTACATAAAAAAAAATTTAGACCCGAATGAACTCTCAACCTTTTTACTTTACAATGTAACTTGATATTGATTGAAATAATCTGATATTGAATTTATTAAGTATTGTTTTCTTTCTCTAATTGAAAAGAGTTAAAAAACATATGTCCATTTCTTGGTTTTAAACTATCTCCCCGCCAATTTTCAACCAAACCCGTACATCCGTTTTTAAGTTATAAATAGTGTTACAAACACAACTTTCTTTCATATAGGTATATAGAAAATATATATTTATTTTTCATATATAATAGTCGAATTTTATACCAAGTGGAAAAATTCTAAGATATCACATTACTATAATAATTAATTATAACAGTTTAAACATTGAAAGTATTCAGTCTCTACAGCTTTCTCCTTGATACGAGTATCTTCGTTTGTTTAAAATAACATGTTCCGAACAAAATGTCGTATAGAAGGGAGAACAATAAGATTTATCTATTTTGGATTACCCGGTATCTTTTACTTAAGTGCTCATTCTGTATTGTTATATTGTAACCCGTATGGACAAAGATTTCTATTTAATCTCGTGATCCTTAAAGACTTTCAATACAAGTTGAGTACAAAATGGATACGGAATAAAAATCTATCTTATATTCTTTATACAAACAGATTAAGGTGCTCTCATTGTGTGTTTAATATTTAGTTTATAGTTTTTCCTTTACTATCTTAAGTTAAGTAACTTTTTAGGTGTCAGTTAAGTTATATATTTTATTGTACTAACTAACAGTCATAAATAATGATATTTTGCATTCCTTAGTCTTTATTGAGGTGATTCCTTAGTCTTATTCCTTAGTCTTTATTAATGAGGTGATTGCTCTTATTACTAAAGAATCTCCCACTATTAATTGATATGATTCTTTAGTTAAAGGTAAATTATAAATATATTCTTTTGTTATAATATAAACTTATACAAATATAAAAATATTTTTATAATAGAAATAAAAACAAGAAAAATTATACTGAATATAAAAAACGCAAGTACGCATTTTCGACTTTCCGATAAGATTTTTTAAATATTTTATGGCCAATGTAAACAACCCAAACATGATAAGACGTCAATAGCTTTCGATAAAATTGGAAATGAGGTCTCTTTTTGGACTCCCAAGGGACCTGTGAAGGATGTTTTTATCAGAAGATTTGAAATTTTAAAGAGACAGTTTAATTTTTCTTATAAATACTTAACAAATATTTTAGTAAAAACCTATTACCTTCCCTTATAACCTATTACTTATACAGACGTAAAAAAACAAAACTAGCATTGTTGTTACTTTATGTACATTGTACATGTACAATGGTTATTCACGAAACCAAACATTACAAACATGAAAGAAATCTTGTAGTAAGGAAATAGCCTTCAAATCCGCTTTACAATGGATCGTATTAGATATAGAAGAATATTTCAAATAGTTTTCGTGGTAGAGATGGCATCGTAAAAGTATTATCTGAGCTTCATAGTCGCGCAGTAGTTTATAGCGGTAATCAGTTAGTGAAACTTTTATAAAAAAGTGAATTTAAAAGTATTTTATATTATTGCAACAAGAAAGTCAAAACTTTATAATATAATATTACGAACAACATTTTGAAATTGAATGAAATGAATTGAATTTGAAAATTTGCTTTAAGAGTTACGAGAGAAACATACAACCGGCTCTCTCATGCATCGGATGAAAATATTATTAAAATTATTCTTTGTTTCATTCGTTCAAGTACCAATGACTCACTTAAAAATAATACATTAATTGTTAATAAAAAAGTAATACATAAATTGTTACAATATAATACAACAATAATATAATTAATTAATTAATTTGTTAATTAGGTAATCGGCTGGGCCGCACATACGCGACTCACCGCTATACCATTCCGTGAGATATGGCCCCGCAGCGATTCACGTATATACAGTCTAACCGATCAGCAATCATAAGAATCAGAAACAGTTTAAAAATATAAAACTATAATTTTTAGTCTAACATAAAACTATGTCAATCGTGAATAACCAATTTTCTTAGAAAAATATCAATATATATATTTTGTTATATAGCAGTTCGTAAACATTCAATACCTATTTAAAGATTGGTTAAGCAAATTGAGGCCTTGTTTCAATAGCATTCGCGAAAAATAAAATTCTGAAATGGGAAACTTCCTTTAGAAAACTGCACATTGAAGCTCATAGTATTCTATAAAATGGAAATCGTTCTCGGATTCAATTTAGATTGTGTCCAACAAAACTAAAACAGATGTCAAATACATTTGGACAAGTGAACTGATATGTTACTTTTTATTCGAAGGAAATAATCCAAATAACCTTACATGGCTCATTGCGAAGATATTGAACCTTATAAAGTTATTTAAAATATTTTAATTGTTATTGCTACATATCTCTTGATTTTAAATATATTTTGAGTATATAATTAATTAAGAACGGAATTTTGGAAAACTTTACTCAACGTAAAGATAACTTAAAATTAAACGTTTTGATTTAAAATATTTTTCTTCATTAATAGTTTGGCCTTTGCAACCTTAAGTTAATTTTATTTGTATCCTTACTGGATACATTTTTCTTAAAGTAGACTTTAAAATCATATTAAAATCAAGATTTGAGGTTTACGTTTAAAAAATACATATTTTTATTTTAATAAAATTATTAAAATGAAATAAATCAATATTTTATATTAATTATATCAAAAAACAATTATAGGATCGAAACTTGATCCATCAAAAATCTATTTTGAACAATAAAAAATTTATTACTGTTCTTATATTTATATTCTTTAATTAATTAATGTTAGTGGTCAACCATGGAAGGTGTAGAAAACAAACTAGTATTTAAAAGTAATATTGCTATTGATACTTATTGGATATAAGTACATATATGAGACTATACCATAAAGTAGCTGTTTCTTCAATACTCAATAGAAAGGAGTGACATAAAAGCTACACCTGCCTCGGAGCTATTTGTTAAAAGCGGACGGCGGACGGTCAGGGGTAAGTAAATGTAGATTACATTTTATTCTATCTAAAGTGGACACATTATTGTTTTGTATATTTCGAAATTTTAGTTAAATAATACTGTATTACTTTTATTCTATTTATGCATGAATTTCAGGAGCAAGTTGCTAACTAAAAAACGAATTACGGCATAATATGTATTCATACAATTTTGTAAATTAATGCAGGGCTTGAATTGGTTAAATAAAGATTTTGTTTTATCAAATATATTTATGGTGACTTTTTATATATTTTAAATATTATATCTTGAATTATTTTCAGAAAAAACGAAAATGGCGCGAGACAAAATTTCATGAACGTTTTAAAATATTTGAGTCCCTGAGGCAGATATTGTTATAGCGATTCAGTTTATGAGCGAACAACATTTTATCGGCTATTAACACGATGCAGTGTAATAATGTGTAAAAAAATAAAAATTTACTTATTGATGATAAATAATTATTAAGAATCAAAGCAAAGTGGATACAAATAATTTTTTAATAAACATCTTCATCGTTTTGTAACTATATCTCTACGAATAAATATTTTTTTTTAAATTTGAATACTTCACATTACATTAACTTTGTAATGAATATAATATTTAAATAATTACTGTTTAAAATTGCAAATTAATTAATCATACTATTATATTACCTTTATGACATAAACTGATACTGTCACAAGTATGTTTTCGGAGGAAAATCTGATGTAATAAAACTTTGTCACTGATTTAAATTTTAGATGCAATAAGAGACGATTCATTTATTACATTGCAATTTCTTTTATTTTGTTTTTTTTTAATAAATGAGTGTACAGATTTGAGATATCCATCAAAATCTTTTTGACGAGCTTTATAAGTTAAATTCCTCTCACTTATCATATTTGAAATGGAGATCAAAGTCCAGTCGTGACAAGTAATGTAATTTATTTGTATATTTATACTTTTTTATAATATTACTATGCTCATGAAAAATAATCCAAGATATATTGAACATTGCAATGAATTTATTCTAAGTTGGACGACAAAATCCTCGTTTGTTTTGATTGTGGAGCCAAAGTTCCCAAGTGACATCAACATCGCTACATCTCTGCCTTGTTGCAATATATCGAATAATCTCTAAATTGACTCAGCTCTCAGCTGAACGTTCAATAGATTGAATAATGGAAACTGTTGCTATTTGTTGTCGGGACAGTTCTAAATCCAGCTAAGATTGAAAAGTGAATTGTTTATTTTAAGATAAAGTAACATGTTACTAAGCTCCTTACCTTGTTGACATGTTTGTATTTGGCATTTTGTTCAAAAGCGACAATCTTCACAAATTAATTGTTTTTATTGTAGCCAATTGAAATTGATACTAATGTTGTACTATTACTATGAACAATGCAGCTACCTCTATTAAACTATAAGCGAATAGAAATACTTACTAGGTTCCAATCTCTAAGTGTGGTTAAGAAAAGTGTGGTCAAACATAAGCAGCTCTGTCTTTCCAAGTTATCGTTATCAAACACATCTTCATCATATCTCTATGAATTGATGAAAACTCTTAAACTATAAGCTAATTTTTCTGACGTTAAATCTCATCTGTTACAGAATTAAAGAAACAGCTTCCTCCTGCTTTTGAGACATTCTTACCTCACTACGATCTCTTGCAAAGTCCAGAAAAATCTAATTACCATCATATAATACATAAGGCCACATAGCTGACCCTTATTGTCTTAGCTTTAATAGAAAGAGAAGTGGTATGAAGAAGTGTCCAAAAACCGATGTTATCTGTAAATATACGAAGTTATACTGGCAATTGCAATTATAAACTTCACAAATATTGGTAACGCCATTTTTTGTAAGTATGTGTATTTGATTTCTGGATTTAAACGTAATTGATAAATATTTATAATATTTAAAAGCCCATATATATTATAAACTTTCATAAAATATTAATAAATTAGACGTAATCGCTTACAAATAGATCGATAATTATATTTTTAGAATCGTGTTACATTTCCATTTTCTTAAAAATATTATTGGAATATGATATCTTACCTACTTATTAAGAAAAGAGAATAACACCCTTAGGAAAATTAAGATTAAAGATTCTCCTTGCTATGAAATTACATACACAGTTCGTAACTTCAGTACTTCGAGTAGCTTACTGGGTCCGAAGCTAAAGCAATTGCAAGGAGTAATTGACGCTGGGATAGGTTTTTATTCTATACAAAGCCTAGGTTAGAAATGTGTAGGATTTGGGCATGTGTATCAAATGTCATCTTACTGGTTTGAACTGGTTGAAAAGACGTGCAAAAATATTTATTGGTGACCTCTGGAATCTGAAAACCAGTCAGCCTCGAGCAAAGGTGTAAAGTAGGCAGTTTTATATAATTTCATATCAGGATACACGTTTAAGAGTGTTTAGTTTACTCATTGCGAGTTTAAATTTCGACATTCCCTTCTCATAGTCACATAATCAGCTGCGGATCTTCATCCCTTTGGTGTAGAATTTCCTTGCATTCGAATAAAACCATAAGATTCCCTCTTCCTTATGCTCACAGCGCAATGAGTGAACTGTAAATTTAAATATAATTTTATTAATTGATTTTAAATTCAAAATGGATTAATTAAAAAGTGAGACCTGAAAAACTGCGGGCCATATTACAAGTATAAAGTCTTGAGATTTATTTTACATTCTCTATTATTTATTTAAATTGAAATAATTAGCTCAACATAATATATTCAAATTTTAAAAACAGGCACCGATAATTTTTGGTAACAAACTCGAACCTGGCATATATTTTGCAATTCAGATTATATCACTTGCTATTAATAAAAAAAACAAGCAATCTTTTTCATGACCCTTTTTTTTGTGAAGAAAAACTCTCACACAGACCTATTTACCGTCTAAAACCGTATTCAAGATGAATATAATTTCTGGGTGAGCTTAAGAATCTAATCTCGAAAATCCAGCTTCGGGCCCAGAAGCAGCATTTAAAAGCCGGAAACGTCTTACTGTGGATTAGTTTTGTATTCCAATTATTTTGAATTGTTTTATTTCGTAATTACAAAATATATAACTAGGAATTATTATAAAATCTAGAGTTTATTTAATATTTTCAAAAGGTTTTTGGAAGATTAAGGGTTAGGAATTACTCTTATAATAATTTTGTTGTGTAGAAAGCAGCTTGAAATTGTAGATTAGATCTGGAATACTTCCGTCTACCCTGCAAGTGATGCAAAAGGCAATCTTTTCAGACCGAGTGCCATAAGCTTAACAGAAAAGTTTCGGTGTAAGAAACAGTTTCTCCCTCTGTTTATGAACAAGAACGTCATACAAAAAGGATTCCTACAGGGACTCCCCTTCAATGTAGATTTCTGTAAAATAAGGAATTGCATTTTGTCAATGGAAAACATTGTGTTAAAAAGAGAGTGTCAAGTATAACTACTTAAATGTAGGCAATATAGGATATGGCTTTCTTTTGTAGATCCTTATGGTCTTATAAAAAGTGTCTCAATCTTATATAGAATTATGAATTATGTTTTTCAAACACATTTGATAAAACTTAAGTATTAGTAAAAAAATTTGGGAATGAACACAGTTTGACTGTTTTATCATATTTTCGATTTAAAAATGGAAATCAATGATCAATTAAACATATTTTATTGCAATACAACTTAAGTTTACCGTTCAATATGGTTTTTAATATACCTGATTGCTAAAAACGCTGTGTCCGTATAAAAAAAAACGTCTAACTTAACTCCTAATACTACACTACTTTGGAAATAGTATTTATAATAATAATATTTTTTTTATTTATTTAGGCATTTTGACCCATCTTTTTAGTACACATTTTCCTTATACCTATGTTAGTGACAACATTAATTTATTATTAATTAACTATGTAATTACATTTACAATTGAATTATTATCTAATTCATAAACAATTCAATTTAATAAGTATTATTTAATTTAATTACTATACAGTTCAAATATAAATAATTTTTAAGATTTAATTTTTAATGCATATTTATTAATTTCATAATTCAATCCAATTACTTTAATACAATTCACCAATTTATAAATCGTGATTTATAATTTATTATCAATTCATTTTAATTACAAAAGAAATGTTTAGTATTGTAATTTATATTGTATTTAAAAAGAGATCAAAGCTAGATAAGACTTTATAATCGTAAAATGATTGTCAAGATGTCAGAACTTTCCGTCTATGAGCTTTGGGGACCTCAGCCTTAAATTTAGTGAAAAAAAAAATATCTTTGTCATATATATTCTTATTTAATACATAATATAAAATTATTTTAATACGCATATGGAAAATAAACTTCCTCCATTACGAAAATAAAATTTAACTGTAAGCTATTTCAGAATGTAATTTCCTCTATTTTCTTAGCTCTCAGCGCCAAGTGACAATTACTTCAACTTAGTTTGAAGATACCCATCTCATCTAGACATAGTTTACTACAAAAGACATTCTTTTATTATGTTAGTAGAGCCGAAACAATTTTAGAAAATATCTAAAACTTCACAATAAATGTAAAACAAGAAAGAAACTTAACGTTGAAATAAACATAATGCAATGTAAGGGCAAGGCACAGTAAATTGAACTCACTCAAAGTTATAACAAGTGCACTGATTAAAAAAATATAAATATTTATAAGCACCACTCAGTTTGAAACTATTATTATATTGAAATAAATTATTTAATGTACGGTTCACAACTAGTCAAAGATTCCAGGAGAATTAATTATTTCTTTAAACAAATATTATAAAAAAATACATTTCTAAAACTTATACCCTACACCTAATAATACATACAAGATATTCAGTTGTGGTAGAGTGGTATCAGTAATCTTTTGGTTCAGACAGCCAGGTGTTTACTCTGCAGAGTCAGTTGAGTCACTCCTTTTACAATATTTTAGCTACAGAACACTGTTGAACGATATTTTGGTATTCGATATTTTCTATACGAAATTATTTTTAAACCATTAGTATCAAACAGTTGGTTTTAAGTTATGTTTATTACTTATTTTTGATTAGTCAATCCAATGTTTATGTTGTATTTTATACATTCAACTATTTATATCCACTCATTTATAAATTCTTTTGTCATAAGCGTAATAAAAAAATAAGGACCTTATTTTATTTATTTTACGTTAAAATAGTCCTTGTACTAATGTTTACGTGATATTTTTCCTTCAAAAGCTATCTAGCTATCACGACTTTTTTTAAATCTGGATTAAATAGATAATTATTCTGGCCCAGGGTGACTCTTCAAACACAAGCTCTTCAAGATACAAAGACATATAACTGTTAGAAAGTGCAAAATCGCAAAATGTCGCAAAATGCTCCGAGTCAACCCTATATTTAGAATCCGCAACTTGTCACGTATTAGTCCCAAACCTTGTGTCTACTGCGTGCAACGTGCCAGTATTACATTTTGTGTTTTCTGTCACACATTTAATCTTGGGAATCTATCGTAGTCCGATAAATCTAAACCAAAAAGTTACAATGAAGGTATGTAAATTAATAACATAATTAAATAAAGTTATTATGAGTTCGTCACTTTTGTGTACGGAAAAAACAATTAAGGTCCAGAATCAAAAAAATAAATTGTCATGATTATATTATGTGAAATTTGATGTTAAAAGTAACGTTCTTCATATACTTGAGATGCCATAGGTGTAGACGCCATCGGTCTTATTATGCTTATCCTCATCGTGGATATCAAAGCTTCCCATATCCTAAACTTTTATATCCATTTTTGCAAAGTTTCTGAAAGTTTAGAAAGATGCAAAAATCATTCCTATCCACACAAAACTTAAACACTTGGTTGCAGATAATTTTTTGTCCTTTTCTAGATTTGCCTATTCTATCCAAGACTCTAGAATAATTGTTACACGATTAGCCTTTAGATTATTAATTAAGGGCATCTTAAGTCTTTTTCAATCCAGATTTCATCTTTGTAACAGTATAGTCACAGCATGCATTTAAGTTATCAATGTTATTGTATCGCAATGAACTATAAGCATGTAGGACCTATTATTATTGTCCCTTTTACGTTCTAAGAAACTTAACTTCATCGATGCTATATTGGTATCTACATAAACATATAATAAGACTTGTTCACAATCGAGACATTTTTACTGATTACTTAGATTTTAATAAATATGGAATGGCTTCCTCGGTGTTTGATTTCGATTACTTATTTGTGTCTTCATTTTTATCTTTTCCGATTTGAATGTGCAAATATTTTTATTTTGAGAGCAGGGAGCCGAGTGTAAACATTGACACCGTAACCTCCTTTCATAAATAGAAAATTGAGGTTCCTTAAACAATAAAAACAAAGTTCCATTGAAAAAAATATGTCAAACCCAATTTTATAGTAATTCTACTTTTCTTTATTATTATTTCGTTTAAATTGATAGGTATAAAAGAAAAAATGTATCAAAGTGAGAAAGATTTAGACCTGCAACCCGCGGAACCAATTCAGCTATTTCTTTTTTTTTATGTTAAAATTTTATGTATTTGAATTTATTTGTATAATTTTGATTTCTTCATCACATATCTTCATTACTGAAAATAAATTCCAAGTGTTCTCTTTAGAGATATCATTACTGTTTTTTACCATTTTTCATCATATTTGAATTATAAAAATATAATTTAAAGTAAATGTTTGCTGGAAAAGCCATTATGTGTACATTTTCTATATGAATTTAATTGCTTATATTACCGACTGAGCAACACAATTAACGAACATACAATTCCTATTAGCATATTCACAAACATCAATCACGAGCTAACCCGGAGCTCATGAACAAATAGAACGACTAATAGAGGTACCCGCTTGATAAAACCTGCTATAATAACATTGATTCAAAATACACTTCGAGATAAAGAAGGATTTTTTATTTTATATTTAAAACAGTTGAAGTTACTAAATATGTTACTTGCTAATGACTTTTTTGTTTTGTAAGTACTGTTCAATACATTTTTAGCATGTAGATAGTCAATACCAACAATGTAAAAATCTCTAATAAACTACCTTATCTTTTCGGAACTTTATTTCGGTTACGCCTCTCAAATGTGACTCGGATCATAAATTCAGCCTCAAAGAGAACCGCCCACCAGTTTGTCTCAGCGAGAAAGATTGATGTACAAGAGTTTCGCTGCGAATTCGTTTTTACAATAAAATAACATTCGGCGCAGCTGTCTCATTATAATAATATAACACTACAAACATCTTTCAACTTGGAAATATTATCAAATAATATATTTTATCACAATATTTCATATTGTAATACAATATTATTTGGACTTATACGTGTTAAACATTATATTCAATCCAGTGAATTGTCCTTCATCAACTGTAGTTGATGTTTAAGTCTATTTGTTGCTCGTTGAACGCTGACGCACGTACCGCGATATAAGTTAAATGAGAACAGAAACTACGCAGACTATACGAAGTCAGTCAGCCGCAGAAATGGATTAACAAAAGTTTGGAAACTTTCAAACACATATTTATTTTACCTTATACAACATGTTAGTATGAATATACCTTCACAAGCGTACTTTATGTAGAATCAAATACAAAAATAAGTAACTAAAACTTAACTTTTTTCGTATGTAAAGAATTAAATTCAAATTGAGTGTAAATTAATTTCAAGTTCAAGTTGTTGTGGAGAAAAAATTGTTTAATTTTATGAAAAAGTTAATTTAAATAATATATAAGCAGCGAAATGAGTTTGTTACAAAAATTCTCCTAAAATAAAATCATAACTGTTTGATACTTTTCTTCAATAGATACAATAAATATTATTAATATATAACTATTATATGTATATCTATAAGAATTATACTTGTTAAGATCATTTCTACTTGTTTAATTTTACTATGGTAAATATGTTATAAAAATTATTCATTTCTATACCACGTTATTATTAATAGTATCAACGTACAATCTATAATGATCTTATTTCTATTTTACTTTCTAGTTTTCACAAAACCCTCACTTCAGACTGTTCAAGAATCAGAAACCAAAAATGTATGCTCAAAGCTTTCGGCAGAATCTTCACAAGTCACTTCCTCCTCCGAGGCCTTTATAGGGGCAAAGTTGTAAATTACTTTGAAAGTCCCTAAATATAGTCCGGTACTTTGTTATAAGAAAGGAGAAAAGAAAAGAATCTTTATACTGCCAGTTAATAGTACCTTCATTTTCTCGAGCTGTTAACTAATACATCAAGTCGTCTTAAGGATCGCTGTGGTTAAGTTTGTTTAGGTAATTATTTGATTCGCATACACACACACATATATGTATGTATATATATGTGTACATATTTTATAGTCAATAAAAATAATGTTTCTTAACCTTGCGGGAGGGTGAGGATTATTTTAACAAGAAACCTGTTATTGAACCTTATTTCTTGTTAATACTTTGAGTACTATTATAGTTATTCTGTAAATAAGCACTTATTTCATCAGATAAATTATCAAATAACAGAAAAAATACAGCGCTCTTTTTATATAATAATAATTTTTAATTAAATTGTTAACATATAATACAAGGTTTTATACTTTTATAGATTCCATATACTTACATATTTGCAATAAAAAGCTAATGGCATTTATTTAATTTTAATTTATGTGCATGATCCTGCCTTTCAAAGCGATTTAATGGAGGAACTAATCCCTCGGAAAATGAACTTTATACTTGAAAGAACATTATTTTTAGAACGTGTTTACTCACCCGTGATGGAAATTCTTTAAAAAATGTTTTAGTTCGCAAAGAATTGAATTTGTTTTGAGTTAAACAAACATAATGATGTTTAAAATGAATTAATATAAATAAATGGATTTTGTTGATAACATAAAAATAGAAGGAATGTTTATGTGTTGGTATTACGATATGAATTGAGATAATGATAATACACGTACAAGAAGACGGTTAAAAAATGTTGGGTGGTGGTATCTAATGTTGAAAATCTGGTATTGTTGAAAGTATCAAATATTATTTATATTAGATAACTATTTCCAGATACGTCGTTAGCTTCTGCAACAATAAAAATACTTTATTTTTTATCAAAAAAATATGATATAGTTTATGCCTCATGACTCATTTCATGGAAAATTTTATTAAAGTACTATAGAGTTTTGTAAAGTTTGAAACAGTAGTCGTAAAAGTACTTAATAACAAGAAGGAGATTATTATATTTATTAGAAAATGAGTGTCCATATAATATATTAATTTTGAATAAAAGTTACATAATTAATTTTCTATAAATAATTATATATGAAAGGAAATTCTGTAAGTTAATTCAATATAATATTTGAAATATTTCAATTATTTGAAAATTAAATTTGGTTCTATAATTTCCAAACAATTGTTATCAAAACACGTATTCATGAAATTATATGAGTATATATTTGATGAAATTGAATCGTATACCAATTAAATTTCTTTAAATGTTAACAAAAATGGATTTTTAATAGAAAATTAAATAACGTTTGACACGAACAGCTGTAATATGTTTTTAAAATCATTGACCTTTATAAAAATATCTTAGATAGATAAGGCAATGTAAATACAGTCCATAGCATAATGAGACACTAAAATCCCATTTCTGTATATTCTCAAATATTGAGTGAAAAAAGTGATGATGCAAACTCATGAAAATCTAATCAAAATATAAACAGATATAAAACAGGTAAATTAATTTTCTTTGAAAAAATATCTACGAAAAAGATCATATTACCTTGACTTCAATTCTACCTACGAGCAAGCTAGGTAATTATTTAGTAAAATAAAATTGACAAAACACGACACTAATAATTGTTCTTTCATAATATAGTCATAGTTATCACTAAAATTTTAAACATATTGTTTATTTTTTGTATTGTATCTATTGAGGACACGTAGTATTGTGAAAATGATTTATGGCGGCGATGAATTCTTCCTTCCGAGATTAGAGACCAATAACGTAGATTTATTGCATTACCAGGGACGAAAATAACATATTGCATGACGCCATAAAATGTTATTAAACAGAGATTCAATTTAGTTCTTATTTGTTTTGCTCATTATAAAATTTATTTTCAGATCTTCTGTTACTTCGACAGTTCTTATAATTTCACGTGTGTATTTAAAAAATTCTAAAGGTCGTAACATATGTACCTACAATAATGTTTAGGAAATTTAAGAATAAGACCTTTTATTTTTAGAGCTAGATTTTTTTATGAAAACTAAAAAGTTATTTTACAAAGAACAATGTTATGACTCCAGCTAAAATGCATAAGGCGCCATCAAAAGCATTTTGCCGCAGCTGTTTGAGACTACGACCCATATAAACGTTTAAAATGTTCTCAAATGCTTATATTATAATGTATAATAATTTGTTAAACAGCTACAATGTAAGCAATTATTATAAATTAATAAATAAAATGAAATAGAATACAAAATATTAAAGAAATATTAAAGTGCATCCACAATTTTATAGAATTATTATATCTACCTTAAGACAAACGGTTTAACTTTTTCATTTTTATCACTTTAAAAGAACATAAAGTAACTAGCATGGAAAAATTGTGTTAACAAGAAAATCCGACTATTGTCAAACCAATTTTCAATTTTCAATAAAAAATAAGTGCGAAAAAAATTTACATATTTTATATGGGCTTAAAAGTTACTGAATATAAACTATTGTATCTTTTTTTTCAATAATTTAATGTTCCTATGTATAATTTTTTTTGTGTAACTGACATTTCTTTGTGAAATGATGTTTAAAAAAAGAGGTGGAGTGGAAATGTCGAGGAAAAGTGTTCTGTTGAGGATATTGAAAGGAAATAGTCTTGTTACTGAACCAAGACTGCGACTTAATGAAGATATTGTTTATGCAAATGTTTGAAAAATGAGATACTTGTAGGATTTGATTTTTACATGTTTTCTTTGTACTTTCAATGTATTGTCATGTTGATAATGTATTGTATTTCACGTTATATCATATAGTCTTATTCTAAAATCGGTCACGTACAAGTTTAAATTGATCTGGAATGAATAAGTAACTTATGAGTTATGACAAAAGTGACATCACTTTATTATTATACAAAGTTACTTTACTCATTACATTCATATCTATATAGGGTTTTCAGGAAAATAAAATAAAGATAGTTTTATAACTTGCTTACTCATACTATAAAACACATTATGAATTTTTTTGTGCTATAAGTACATATTTTATTAAGCAAAATAGTTTTAATTTTATACTTAAGGTAAAATAGAAACTATTTGTGAGACTCCTAAGCCGACCGCGGCTGGTTTACCCTCTAAAAGGTCTAATAGGGGATCCACGGAACTCACCTGCTTAAGTCTAATCGTTAGAGGCAGAAAGGTTTCACTATCCATATCACTCAAATGAAGGAGCTCTTACGTCGTTTATCATGTCGTGTTTGGAATTCTCAAGGAAAACTTTAAGCAGATCAATAAATATGACATAATCCATCTACACATTCAACCACAGAACTGACTACTAAATCCTTGCTGCTGACAGAAAAACAAAATATCATTTTATTTCTATTGGTATATTTACTCAAGATAAGTACTTATTTAGCTTATTAAACAAGCAAATGTTATAAATACTTGAAACTATACACAATAATAGATTATTATGATAATTAAAAATGATTAATGGAAGTCGAAAAATTTATCATTTTACACCTGATAATAATAAAACGTGCATTGAACTTAAATTATATTTAATTATATTTACTTGTAATGAATTTCGGCTTTAACGTTCATTAACAAAATTTATTATTGTTGTAATAGCTTTCGAAAACGATATATTGAATCTGAAATATCAGAGAAATTATATTACGAGTTTTATGTATGAATGTTTGTTATACATAATATCAAATGCCAGTAGACTATATCGGTCGGTAAATTATACTTTCCCCTTTAAATTCTTATTTAAGTATCTCATGCAAGCAAACCTTTATTATAATTTTAATTACATATGAGATCGTATATTTGGAGGATGTAACAACATGTTCTCAGTGGAGTTATAAAACGGCTACAATCATAAAAGTAAGGATTAAGAGCTGGTTCTTAACTTTTAATGTAATAATCGTGGAAGTCGTATTCGTACGAAAATAAGGCTGGTGATACACGACTTGTGTAAGAATATCCTGACTTTGAACAAGCTTGATCAGATTAAATGAAAGGATTTCATTTATATTCAATTATAATTTCATAATCATAAATGTTCGTAACAGGCAATAATATAGATTTTCATATGCTGTAATTCTAGCTCAGATGTTTAACTTCAGAGATATTTAACGTCTCGTGAAGTAAGTACAATACACATTTTTCCATATGAGTATTAATAAAAGATAAAACGTATGACTTATTACCGTATCGATGTCAAGAGGGTGTCTTCTGAGACGAGCCTTCTAACATTTCCTTTATAAATGTTAAATGTTCTTGAACACATTTTTCGTTAACACGAGTTGAGAAGAAGCTCACTTCTCACGTCGTTATGATAAATGTTTTGCGCGTGATTTACTTTTTCGTAAGGCATTTTAATATAAGTGGATTTGCATTCTTATAATAAAATACTTTAACGTAATGTAACTCAAACATTTCAGCTCCTTACATCATTGAGGTAATGGCCCAAGAATATTATGAATATTTAAGTATGTAACATATTTTTTTCTAGATTAAAAACATATCTTTTTGTATTTTTTGCATCTTTTACATGGTTAATTTTAAAATATATCTCAACTATACAAGTATTTAAATTTTTAAGCATTTTTCCCTAATAACTATATTTTTGGCTCAAATCAAACATCAATGTATACATTATTTTCAATATGTATTAAATATGTTTTTATATATCAACTGAATTGTATCTCGAGTATTATATCTTTGACATAAGAAAACAAAAGTTAAAAGTAATCTGACAGTATCAGGCTGAGAGCCAATAAAATACAGCGAAAGCATAAGTCGGTATAAGAAGAATACGTCAAGGGACTAATACTTCGAAACAAGATGTGAATTTGGATGTGATATATTGTTTCTTGAAACTTTCCGAACAACATTGTCTTTAAGAAAATATTTTTCCAATATTTTTAAAGATGCGACACACATATCTAAATATATCAATAAATTGTTATGAGAGATATACCTATGACAAAACTTTTTTCTCTTATTTAATAAGAATGTGGACTTCAAATCTTAAAAAGACATGTATGTTATTTTATTAGAATATTTTTTCATTCAACCGAATTTTAACTGTGATATAATTGTTTTGCAATTAATTATTAATCATTTGAATATAACTTTTGCTTTTAAAGAACAACATAGTTATTTTTATAAAACAAAAACAACTTTTACTCTGAGTCAGTGGAAATTATGTCTTTTCTGACTCAATTTCTTCTATTATACTAATCTCGTTTGTACATTTACTTCGACTTACAAAATAAACCTTTATTATTATTCTTATAAATAATAATAATTTGTAAACAAATATATAAACATAAAAAATCATTTCAATTAAGTCATTGTTATTCACTATTCACCTCTAAATCTGTTTCTATGATGTTGTGGTAATAATCTGTAACAGTTATTTGGAAAGCAGGTCGATCGTAAACATACGAAGCAGAGATTTACAGGCGCAGTCGCGACACATCGCTAGATTACGGGCTGTTTCCAAGAGTTACGAGCGTGATACTCTCTATATGTAACGTGAAATAGGCCATTCTTGGTTATAGATGCTTCTTTAAATTATTGATTCACCATTTTTAAAAAGGCTTCCTTGAATACGGCTGTTTGTCGTGTTTATGTGATTACTGGTTGCTATAGAAAAAATATATTTTTTTCAATGAGACTGAATTGAAAAATTATATATTTCTGATTACAGATACATTATATGTTAACAAATTGTGGAAAGTGAAATAAACGTGTATTCCTATTTTAAAAATATAACCTGAATACATAATTTCTGTAGTTTATCATTAATTAATATGTTCATATTATATACAGGTAAAAATCTCGTAAAGTGCTGGTGTATTCTTTATCGATTTGTCTAAAAGAAGGCCACAAGCATTTTAACAGTAAAACATCCTTACAATTATTTCTTTTATCCATTACTTTTATTTTTTTAATAACATGTAAATGTTTTTTTTAATAAATGATTGAAAATATCTTCTTTTATATTTTTATTATTGTAATAAATTCCAATTTTAATCAAAATTTTATTATATCATTGAACAACATAACGATATTTTAGATTTTTCTAAGTGCACGTTAAAATATACTTTTCAGATTAAGTGATTCATTATTTTATAATTCAGTGTACTTTTACCTCATCTGTCCGTGATCACGGCTGATGAGAAATAGTGAAAAAGCCAGTTCATTCAAAAACTATATTTTCATTCGTATGAAAAGAACGTAGTTGTTAACTTTAAAAATTACGCATAATAACTGTCTTGTGAGTCGAAATACTATTAAAGAATTCATACAACAATTCGCGAATTTACAAAAAATGTCCTAAAAGCTTTGTTATTTAGTGAGGACAATTTACCATCCCTTGATCTCATCAGTATTGTGTTGTAAGGCTATTAGTTTTTTTTACAGAAGTTCTAAAATTTGCATTAGAGTTAAAGATATGTAAATGAAGCAATTACTTAACGTTCCTCGTTAAATGTTGAAATCTTTCTCGACTCCATTAATTTTAAAAGATATGAAACATCTAAAAGGCTTTTTATACGAATTAAGTTAGCAGTTTAGAAAGATGTTTGTGCGTGTATGTTTTTGTGTAATAGCGTGTACTAAGAATATATCATTTTATTCGATTGAGTCAAGACATTTCACTTATATAATATATTAAACTTATACAATATCTAGTTGACGGGCTATTTATATCTACTCCTTTCGTGATGAAAAAGAAACGTAATATTTATTTCGAATAATAAGATTGAAGACCTTCGCGGGTATTTATTTAAATAAAACTAATATTTTTCGGATTACTACGCGTATTTTATCTCGTCTGTCCGCAATCATGGTTGCTGAAAAGTAATCGAAACGTCGGGAGTATGTAGTTTGAAAACTGATAAAATACGCGTAGTATAATCCGAAAAGTATAAGTTTCATTTTAACAATTTCGAATACTTTCAAGTTAATATTTACGTTATGAATATTGAATACGAAAAAGATTAGAGGTGGAAGAAAAATAATAAAATCTGAAGTATGGATACTGATTATTGGAATAAGCAATATTAAGATCAGTATTGAGCTTATAATATTCTCTAGAGTATGACGACTTTCTCGGAATATGCAATTTGAAGTTGCCATTGACGGTCCAGTCTCATGCGGATATGAGGCGGGTATTGAGAGGAAATTGTTTTCACTGACACTTTGATAACAGAGGCGAGGTTTAAATATATCGATAAAGTTTAATATTATAAAAAATAAGAATTAAGGAAAAAACTTGAAGTATTTTGTCATTATATTATTTTTCAATAGTATCACTGGCTTAATACATTTTATATTCAGTTTTTTTACAAAATTATAAAAAAGCAAATTAAATTGTTTCGTTTTCAAATTTGTTAATTGCTTTAAAATTGTAAAACACAGGATCTAAGGTCAACAAGTAAAAAAAAAGATTTTCATTTTATGTTTTCATAATGGAAGTTTCACTACTTTTAACATGTAACCTTAAAGAAAGATATAAACTGACAATCGTTATAAATCTATTCCTGATTTTCTTTGACGAGTTGAAACTTTTTTGTTTTGCATTATACTAATACTGTTTGCTGTAAAACTTATGAAGAGAATAATTCATAAGGATAACTAAGACGGTGTGTCAAAATAAAATGTTGAATTTTCGAACATTCTAGAAAGATAAATATAATAATTGAATCGACTTACCATTCATTGTCTCACTTTAAACAATAAACAGTAGTGACATTTTTATTTAGGATAATGGATTATAGAAAACTTTGCCTTATTTTCTTATGCCTTGAATTACATAATATATAAGGATGCACATATTAACGAACACACTACTTATACTATTATAGGTAGTACTTATTATGTAGTAAGTAAGTAAGCAAGTAAGTATTTCTCTCAAATTGTATTATTTTATCATCTACTCATATCTTCCAACAGTTTGAAGTTTTATTGTCATTGTTATAAGTTTAAAAACTATATCGGATAAAGTTCAGTTTTTAATTACCAGTCTTTAGTCTTTGGTCTTCCTATTATTTCTTTATTACTTTAATCAAAAAAAAAACACATTATTAAAGTCTTCCTTGAAATAAAACAAATAATTTGTTGGCAACTTCTAATATTTTCCGCTGTTAACTGAGTTTTCTTATACCTACGAATTGATCGGATAAGTCGGAGATTTTGTCAAAAGTCTAATCCTGATAATAAAATTTGGTAAAAAATGTATTCACTGTGAGCTCTAAATCCATTGCTAGTTTTATTGTATATGTATTGAATTTTTGATGCAGCCTTAATATTCTACGGACTTCTTTTCTTCTTTTGTCTATCGTAATACAAGCATTTACTAATATTTTATGTTATATTTTGGCAATAAATTGACGTAGAAAATTGTAATAAAAATATTATTTACTGGTTAGTAGTTTAATTTAAAAGTTCCATCTAAAGTATTGTATAACGTAAAGAAATAATTTACCTTTTAAAGCCTAAAGTAAGTTGCGGCTAAACTCCGAGTGAACCCATTTGGTAAGTTCTCTCACCCGAACGACGGTAACAATTTAAATGCAAATTATGTGGAGTTTAAGTGCATTCTCACGTGCCGAGAGTCTGCTTAATAAGCCTTGTAAATTATTTTAGACACGCTACCTGGTATGTTATTTAGTACATAATCATTGTTTCTGATCTTTGAATAAGTATGTTATATTCATATATTTCTTCACATATCTTTACCCAAATATAAATTATGATTGATTTAGTGTAACAAAAAGTTTGATTGAAAGAATTCTTAACGTTTACTGGCATATAGTTTCATTCGTACCAAAATACTTAGCTTTTTGAATTGATAAACTTAAACAAAATGAAGATGGACATATGTAGGTGCATTACTTTGCCATTCCTATTAAAACTACACCATATAAGAGTATTATGTAAATGTTTCTCATGAGAGTCATATATTTATAATTATAAGAAAACATATCCCTAATTAAGCACTCACGTTGAAGTAAGCTAATAACCATCGTCGGTATCTTAATGTTGTCACCGACTTCATTAACAAAGCAGTAAACATCTGAGACGTAGCTTCATTGTACAGTGTACTTCATTAACTTGGACAACGCGGGAACGTTGCTATGACACTCCATCAACCACTCATTAACTAAAACATAGTTATTAAGATAAAGAGATAAATAAAACTAACTTGTGCTATCCTCTATCATGAACCTCAATTAGTTTTTTTGTTAGATAGGCTACCTTTTAGTACTAAAAGTAAAGATAGGTTACTTTAAAAATTTGTTAAGATGACGTCTTGATATAACAAATATGAATGCAGTTAACTAAATGCAAAGTTGTCTGTTTATAAATTGAAGCGACGATAGATATCTGGTTGAAATGCACAGATATTAATAAAGAAATAATTTACTAAAAGACTTTATTTAAATAAATGTACTTCATACAATGTAATTATTATATATGGAAAGAAATTAAATTTTATTGTATCTTTGTATGCTCCGAAATAAGCGATTATCATCACGTAAGTAGCCGTAAAAGCCTGTGATACAAGAACTCTGGCAGTTCATGTCCGGGATCATATTCTAATATATTCTAACAACCTCATCGTCTCAGTGTCGTTTTGCTATATAATCTTTTAGTGACACGAAATAAGATGAAGAAGAATTTTTTTATATACTTTATTTGAATATTACCACGATTGTCCGATTAATATTACACTTGACTATTTTTAAAACATATTCTTGTAGTGCCTAGTCTTCGTACAAAAGAGTAAGTAACTTGATAGTGGTATACATAAAAATTAAACAAGATGTTCATCAAAGAAGCTATTTAATATACTTTTTTTATTCAATTAGTTTAGTACTAACTAGTGTTTGTGGAACAGTTTGAGATTTGTTTTTCAATGTTCAGCGTTACTTCCAGTAATGTCCTACAAAATGGTTGAGGCCAGTATTTATAGTTTTCAAATACAAGTTGGTACTTAAATGTTGCAGACTAAATTACAATGGTTCAGTATTATAATTAATTATAATCAGTCATGAAAATAATTGTAAGGATTTTAGTATCTTATAATTTACAAATAACACGGCACGGCACGGCAAATTCAATATCTCTGCTTACTTTGAGGCATATTTCTTTAAGTGGTTGGTTTCTTCTTAAACTCTTATTTTAATCTTAAAATAGAAATATTCGTATCCAAAAATATACCAATTTTTAATGATATCAGCCTATTTGTCGTTTCAAAGGAAAAAATATTTTTTTACATCTAAAGATATAAATTGGTATTTCTTAACTACGCACACAATTTCATTGATGTTTACTTAGGATCCAGTGTGTATTCTACATAAGCCTTGGAAATTGATAAATTTTGTTATATATTTTTGTTACAAAATGAATTTTATAAAGTGCCTCTTTATAATAACTTAATCTTCTGTGTTGATCCGGAACCTTCGTACACTAAGTAAATGTTTTTCATAACATAACCGTCCTAATTAACTGGAGGTGTTAAGAGCTAAGGTGTGTCGTTTCATAATAAATGATTTTCTTCAAATTTTCAGTATAGTCATAGAGATATATACTTATATACATATTCTATTGTATGAAATAATCCTTGACACATTTTGTTGTATTTGTCGAAGCCATCAACTAAACTTTATAACTGAAACATTTACAGTTCAAATATTTTTTTATTCTTTCTAACGACGTATGGAGACGATGAATAAAGAATACTAAACAATTACTACTCGTGTGTCGGAAGGGAAATATCATTATTTCTCTATTATTATCAAGTTAATGACTTGAAATTAAATACAGGAAAGAATACTACGAAAGAACTTGGTTTCCTAATTTAAATATATTATTATAAAATATGTAAGTCGGGTTTATTACCACGTCATCGTTTTTAAAAGAGTGACGTCATCACAACTATCGTCACAAATGACTTTGTTCTTTATTGTCGTCAGTCTCAGGTTAGTGAAGGTAACCTCGAAGACGGTTTGACGAATCATTTATTTCGAAGAGGCTGGTCATTGTAACGGCCTGAATAGAAACTGTTTTTAATCTTGACCCTCGCCTCTGTTTATACCAGCCGATACTCATTGTTGTTACTGCACTTCCACAGATGGCTACGGAGATGACACTCGAGAAATTCAACTACCCTTAATTATTGATTATCAAATAATGAGAGTTGGTCCGATATATAAAATTAAAACCGATGATAGTGTTGTGAGGTTTCATCTAATCATCAGCAGTCTGCGTACTAATGTACTCTTTATAATGGTTGAAGATGTTTTTAATGCATATCAAACTATTTCAAAAATATATAAAAATAAAATAAATTATTGTAGTAATTACTTTAACATATACCAAAGGTATAAGTTAACGTAATTACTCGAAAATCAGTACAATTAATGAACCTATCAAAATATGTAAAGCTTAATTCAAAAGCCGAGCGTCGAAATGAAATAAAATGAATGTATTCAAACCAAAATTCAGGGATTTAAAATGGAGTATGTGAAGTTACCTCAGAAGCACTGCGCTGTTTAATAGTGAAGTATTGTTTTAAAATTGTGAAGCGAATAATTATTTTTAAAAATTCTCTGATTTTTTTTGTTTTATATCGTATTACTACTGCAAAACACAAACTTTTACCGAATAAATTTTAGCTTGATACCTACGGTATATAGCTAGTATATGTATATATATGTATATTGTATGTATAATGGATATGTAGACTTTTGCTCTACAATACTCATGAAATTTATCATACCTTAATTATAAAAAATACCACGAGATTATTGACGGCCATCGGTTAAGTCATAAAAGTTTTATTAAAATCTTCAACTTTATCGTTATTTCAAAGAAAATAATATTTTGTATATCCATTTCAGTTACGTAAATTTTGGATAAACCATTAAATAACAATCAATTTCTATTCCTTAAAAAGAACCTTAAAGAGATTTTAACTTTGTTAGCACAACTTTGATATAGTAACTTGTAGTTTGAAATTTTATTTGAACAGAACTTTTACAATCCTATATTTTTTCAACAAAAATAAATAAATACGCTGTTAACTCAAATATGCTTTATTAATATACATTTCAACTTTCTCATCTAATTTACATATATGTTTTCTCATTAACCGAACCTATTATCCGAAAATTCAGTACAAATATAACTTCGATTTCCTAAAGCTTCCCGCGAGGTTTCCATTCCTTTCTTTATTTGATTGAAGAGAAAAGCAATCATTTTACGGTATCGTAAATGTGTTTCGCATCAATTACTTGCAAATATTATCTGACCCGATATTGCGTGATTGAACGTTCTCGACGGAATGTGTAACATTCATTGAGAAATTAAACATTAATGTATGCCTATATTACAAGCTTATTTACTTTTTATTTATTTTTATATTTACATTCGAAGAATGGAAAATCTATGTACATAGATTTAATTATTACATTAGTCAAGACAAGAATACATTTAATATACTAATTGTATAATAATTAAATATATACTTTGAATGTAGAATACTTATAACCAAATGTGCTAAAGATGTGTATAATAATGTATAGTTTTAAATAATCAACACAGTTGCTGTACATGTTATTGCATCAAGAGATCCTTCACATATTAATGCATTTTTCAGATAAAAGACACATCCTGTAACCAATGACTGCGTGTTCAGTTCATGCTGGCTTTTCCGCGGCAAAAGCGCTTTATCAAAAAATAATGGTTTTCATATTGCAACGATACGACCTTTGTTATTTCTGTAAATTTACATTCACAAACTTTTAAGTTTTCATCTACAGTTATTTTCGGTAAATCATGGATATTACATGGAACATGTCGAGTAATAAATTCGTAGATTAAAATTATTCTATGTAACTGTTAGAGCGATGTTTAATCATTTGAAACGCCAATACTTTATCCCTATACATTAAGCCGTCTCGGTTGTGATATCCATATTACATATATAATGCTGTATCCTCGTACCTTAGTTGAAGGCTATTTGAAAAGGATCATCACGAGTTGGGGACCGAACAAACACAGACCTAAGTATTTTTACGGGTCATGTAAAATAGATTGGTTGTCCTAAAAAACGAACAACTTGTTAGCACACATATATACATACATATATATTATTTATTATTCTAAGAAGAATTTTTACAATAGAACCAGACCCTGCATTCACAGATAACGTAATATGCAAATTATATTATGTTACAAAACTCATTATATGAACACACAAAATTTAAAAATACGTATGAAAAAAAAAAAACATTTTCATAAGAAAGAAAACACAAGCTTCTGAAACTGCTTGTTTATTTACCAAACTTACCTCGTTTTTTCATAATACTTTTTCCGTAATTGTAAGCATTATGCTTTTGATTGTGAATTAATTGTCAGCTGTTTTTTTATAATTCAAAATTATATAACAGTTTGTGTAAAAATATTTATGATATACATCATTACGTGTTTATATTCTTCAAGAGAGACTTGTTCAAATATTACCTATTACTTACTTTGAACATTTAACTACAATTTGGTAGATACAATCCTTGCCAAATAAGTCTATTTCTTCCGTAATACATAAATTATTATTCATAATATAATATATACTGTAACTGTAATGTTTCTAAACATGTATACTTAATGAGTGTTATTGATGTCAGAGTATTGTGTAGCTGCTCACAATCAATAGCTATTGAGTTATCAGCTGTGCATTGCTCTTGGGGTTAATAGCAATTCAAATATGAATAATGTTACTGTAATTAAATTTTCACATCCGTACGAACAATGCTCAAACACCATCTACGGTTCACTATTTACACCAGTAATTCAATTTTAAATGGCTTAACTAACGATGTATTTGTTAATATTAATTTCTATTTTGCTTCTATTATATTTGTTCTATTGTTCTTTTGTTTTATTTTTTTATGTTTTATTTTTCCTACATTTTGTTCTATTGTTTGATTTTTTGTGAGGTAAGTATGCTAGAATTTTAAATGTATATTTTTTAGTAATCCAGTTATATAAAATAGCAAATAATATTTCAGACGATTAATGTTTAATTTTTTATACGTCTTTTAAAAAGTATTATACATATATACACACAATTATAAATAAATATTAATAATAAAGGTACTTAAAGCTGGTAGGTTTAAGTTCCAAAGAATAAAAATTAGGAATCGAATTTTACTAACTTTTTTATTACTTTTTTGTTCGCTATTCATTGGCTTCCAAATAAATTATAAGACAAATGTCTAATTTACAACAAACTAATTCAGCGTCTACTTCGAAACACATTTGATACTAAATATATTTTTCAGAAACTTAACACCAAATCTTATCTTCACTTTGGAGATACTTAAAAAATTTTGATTGACATTTTTTATATTTACAAAACCTTTTCATTTTATATTTTTTGTGACATAAATTCTAGTTCAGATAAATTGTATCCTAAGTTACGAAAGAGATTTGTCCTACTAAAACGAAACCGCGTCGACAAATCTTTGCATTATTTACGAGCTCTTGTATCACTTTGAGTGACGAGAGGAGAAAAAAATGGTATCTACGATTTTTGTACCAAATTTTTAATAGGAACTAAACTGACTTATACAAAAAGTAAAATTCAAAGACGTATAAGTTTTTTACGCTAAAATAGACAAAGTATATTTTCGATGACTAAAACAGCCTTAAAATATTTCAAATAAGATAATATTTTAAAAATTATTATCAAAAGATTAAATTACGGCAATTACATTATTACATTAAATAAACAATACTTTTTGAACAGATTCAGTAAAAGAATGTTGAAAACTTTATGGATTGTACATACATGTTGTTGAATTATTACAGATAGCTTTAGGACAACATTAAACAAAATAACACTGAATAAAATATGTAAAGTAGGTTGTTTTTTTTTTACCAAAAATGTCGTTAATGCAAGTCACATCGCAGCCCACATTAATATTCCTGTCCTTTTTCGATCGACCACTTACCAGGAACGAAGTGGCTTAAAGCTGATTACTTTGAGCGAGGGTCGGATTACAGTAAGTTGTATCGACTTGTAAATTTATTAACACGGTCCTTGTTTGTGATTAGCTTACATAATATTTATTTTGCTATAACTTAATGGAGAAGATGTAGCTATAGGATTTATAATATCTTTTAGAATTATAATAGAATTTGTCAATTATATTTGACAGAAAAAATGTTAATAATAATCTTGTTTGAAAATCTTTTCATTCTTCATGACTTTCATGCTCATGCTAGAATAACTGTTCATACAAATACATATATTATGATGTTGAAAATGGTTAGTAATTTCATTTATATGAAATATGTCACTTGATAAAATTAAGTTGAAAAGTAATCTTCTATTAATTTTAGACCTAAGATTGGGAAAACTTCTAAAAGAGTCCTTAAGAATTTTAATTTCACGTTAAAAAAGCATAGTGAATCACTACATTAACGATATTTTATTAATCTTTTTAAAAAATATTTTACATATTTCTCACATCATTCTACATTATTCAGTGTTCTGCATATGTTGTCACTCAATTCCGAATCCTTGTCACACAAAATGCTGAGTTAAGTTCAAATGATTCATATAAAATTTACTTTATGAATGTTAAATTTCCTTCGCCACATTTTTCGTGAACCCGAAACGGAATGAGCTACTCACTCGTTAAGTGATCACAAATGTTCTGTGACCTGTTTTTCATAATTGAGTTAAAAATTTAAGATTAAATGATATAGAGGAATAAATTATTACTTTTTTGTTTATTCTTAAAAAAATAACATTAATGTGTTCAAATAATTTTGGGTTGTCAAGTTTATGTTAAATTACTAAAATGACAAGAAAATTGAAGTTTTAATATCCGCATATAAAGCCTTGAACTTATTTTGTTTTTTTGCTACATTACCTTTGATATTAAATGTTTATTACCTGTTATCTTTATTATTTTGCTAGATATATATAATTCCGTGACTGAGACAAAACTGTCTTCCAAGAGAATTATATTATCATTCCTCGTAGAGGTGCATAATGTTTATGGTTAAGAGTAATATTTAATGTTGTCTCACATTGTTGTAACTGAAAGCCCTCGTGTTCTTAGAGTGGGTTGCATATCTTTTACGGCAGCAATTTATTCGAAGAGAAATAAAAACAAAATTTAAAATCCGTATTTCACATTTTTTTGACATTCCACTATTATACTGGTTTTTTTGTTACTTTTATTCGTATAAATAAAAAAGATATCATGAATCTCTTTTACAATCGTTTAAAAATTTTGTAATAAAGATTGATTTATGATCGACGTTAACTAGCTCGGAGTCTGAAAAATTTTAATTTGGTAATATTAACCTCTTCAATTATATATCAATTTAACAAAGGAGTTATGGAAATTTTTGTAATAAAACTTTCTTAGTCGTTAGAAATCACATAATGAAAGTTTATAATTAGTGATGAGACTTTAATTTCATAGATATTAAGAATATTTCATCTTTATTCAATGATTGTATACTTCGATAATTATTTGACAATATTCACATTTTTTTAAATGAGCGCTTTTAATTCAATCATAATTATGTACTAAAAAGGAGTGGTGATTTCATAATTTCGTAAATTGATAATTTAAAGTTACGAATATTTTGAATACAATTAATTTATAAAGTTCAGCATTATTTTTTGTAAAGTTTTCACTTTGTTTTGTTTATATTTCGTACTTGATGAAATCTTAATCCACCTTCTAAATCAAACGGTGAAACAGAAAACAGACTGAAGAAATTAAAGGATGTGCATACCGTCTGTATGAACAGATACTTGAAATGTCAAACGATACATACTTTTCTACTTTTTTTAAATCATCCATAATTATTTTTTGATTTAAAAAGTTTTGGTTCAAAATAGAAAAGACAATTTATTCTGAATATATTACCTCGGAAACTACGAAAATAAAAGGCTTTACCCTCGTCAAAGTGCTTTTAACTCAGAGCAGGAGATGACTTCTAAGGTTACTTCCGAGTTCTTGGATAGTTAAGATACTGATGTCTTGAGCAAAGTTTTTAGGAAAGGAAAACAGAACCATGAAATATTTTTTACTCATACATACAATACATTATCCATCATCTTTTTGAAAACTTAATACCTCAATGGATGACACTATAAACCACTTCCTCGAAATTTGGAAAGAAACATATCAATGCGGCCGAGACATAACATATTGCATCAAAGTCGAGTTTTGTTATGTTATATTACTATTATTAAGTAAGCTTTGCTAAAAAGTTATTTTTTTAGTAATAATCTTCTCTTCTTTATACATAAAAAAAAGTAATGTGATAGTTTATTAACATCTTTTATTTATACCACTAAGACTTTTATTTCACTCCGATGTATAAAGTTGAACAATAGAACACATTTAGTTAGAGTTATTTGTAATCACTCACAGTTAGAAATCTCCAATACAAAGAAGGATTTATTTTTCATTTGCAAGATCTTCCTAGGAAACACACAACCTGTACAGAATATTATCAGACGGTCGACTTGGTTACACGTATTATATAATATTCAAATAAACAAATGAAGTTTGTAATTTTATGAAATATTTATGAAAAACATCTAGGAAGGTTCTTTTAAAATGGAATGTCAAAAGTAATCCGACGTTTTTGTTTCCTTACTTAATGATACGAGATGAAAAATACAGGAAATTAAATTGCAGAGTATCAACGACAGCTTAAAGAAAATACTTGACATAACACAAATGAATAAGAGTAAAACGGAATTTTTAACAATACGAATTATACTTGAGTTTTTTCGTTCGAGTGGATTTATAATATCAAATTTGTCAAACCTTTGTTTTAGTCTACGAGTTAAACAAATTTTTGATGAACATTTCGATAAACTAATATGTTGTGTTTGGTCCTGTTCAAATAAGTATAACAGTGATCCATCAAAAAATAATGTGTAGTCTCGTAGCTGTTTATAACATATAACATTCTTAAATCTGGGCAAGGCATCAGAAAATACGTCCAAATGCGGGATCTTAGAACATATTTGGTTGTACTCAGAGCAAAGACTATACATAGAACAGTGTTTGCCGATATTTGTGCGAGAGACCGCTGTATAAAATATTTTATAAATAGGCTTTCTAGGAGGTCTAACGGGTACTGAGATGTTAACATACGTCAGAAGGTGCTCACTTTTGACTACCCCGTCAATAATTTTATATAAAAATATTAAGTCATGCATTTGCCGAAGTTTAGAAAAGGTTTCCATTTTAAAGAAATTTAAACGCTTATCACATGGTATTCTATGGGATATTTTACTACTATTAAAAGCAAGAGATCTGGTAAATGCACGTTGTAAGTTTTCTATTCTCTGTGAATGGACCGTATACGTGGGGTTCCATACTTGGGACGCATATTCAAGAAGACTTCGTACAAGAGCTTTAAATAGGGAAATCTTGGTTTTACTGTCAAAAGGTTTTGTGTTTCTCTTTATGAAACCGATCATTTGTGATGCCTTCTTGACTATGGTTTCGATATGGGGTATAAATGTGAGTTTTTTGTCGATTGTAATCCCCAGATCACGAACGTCATCAACTTGTTCAACAGATTCTCCATCAATTGTGTATTCAGCTGGAGAAGCATTTATTTTTATTTTGGTAAAATGAATGTGGTAACATTTTTTTGAGTATGTTACATAAAAACTTTTTTTTTTATAAACATGACTCAGAAAAGATAGTTTATTTTTTATTGTCTTAATGAGTAACCGATATTAATCCTAATAATTTATATAGATTTAATATACACAATATTCTTACAACCTTATGTCAATACACAAATGTAACGTACAAAATAACAATGAAATCAAACAAGCACTCTTATATGTAATTTAAATACTAATTGCGTAGTTTCAAAGCTATCAGACATGTTCTAAATCACTCTAATTGTCGAGTCAATTATGTGATTTAAATTGTCCTGATTAGCCCATCGTGTTTATAAATTAACATAGTTAAATGGGGATACATACTTACATATAGATGTCAGGACCTTTTTTGTTTCCTAATGTTAAATTATTGTATTGTTTTTTGTTTCTTCAACAAAAGGAATATTCATCATTAAGTTCTGTCATAATAACATATCATATCGTAGACTTCATATAAATAAAAACTTAATGTAACTGCAATATTTACGAATAATTTTTTAACGAAATATTTACATATTGATATGAAAAGGAGAATGAGTTTTTTTAATGAATACTACAGAAAATACGAGATAACTTACTTAGGTTAGTGTGTATGTGAAAGCAGCAAAATATATCTGATAAGTATTTAAGTCAGTTAATGTTAAAGATAAATAAAGAAAAGAAATTAACCTTCAATATTAACGCAGATGAAAGTCAGACGAAATCTCTCAGCATTCCATGGATTCACCGTGCGGGTGCCGGGTCCATCGCGTTGCAGGGAGAGGAGCTTTAACAGTGCCTGGGACTTGCGACCCAAGTGTAGGTTTAAGGGGCCCCTTAACTAAAGCGCGTTAAAGGCTCACCTCCACTGTCTAAGCTGTGAAAGTTGTATACATCCACGTATATAATGTTGCTTTTGTTAAAATATATTTTTTCTTAAAGATTTATACCATGCAGAACCAACTTCTCCACGTAATAAGATTATAACAAAAAAACATTTAGCTAACATAAAAAAAAATTAAATCACAATAATTTAAAGATAATATGTATCAAATACATACGAGAAAGAATATTATGTTGTTACTAATTGGGAAAATTACTGTGAAGACACCACCATGAAAGTTTTTTTTTATAAATATGTAATGACAAATTCATTATAAAGTCACATAGTCGATTTTGTGATTCTAAAGTTTAAACAAATTGTCAAACAAAACTATATAGAAAGATTAAAATTAACTTTTCCTTTGTAATTCTTGATGAGGAAATTAAAATTAAATTTTTTTTTTCATCAGATTATTAGTGGTTCCGATACACCACCTACCAAGCTCACATCAATCCATGTTTCAACCTCAAAAACGGCTAGTGAAATTATATAGTAAATAAGCCAGAACATAATGCATATATAATTATGTTAAATAAGTATATTATTTGAAATACCATACATCAAAATACTTTTTTGGTGATTTCATGAGACATTATAAAAATTTTACCATTGTCTCTGTTTCATTATAAAAGAAAATGTAAGATATATAACTTTCTTTTTCATCACATTTAAATAGTTTTTAAATTTTTTAACAATTAAAAAATAAACTATCAATAACATATTTCAAAAAATAATAAAATCCTTATACGATCATCCAACCCAGCATCCTGACTGAAATGACGTACGTAATAAAAAAAATAAAGAAAAATCTGATAGCATTTGTTGAACCAACGAACGTCGAGTTGAAATCGAGAGCACTTCTCTTCCCGCAACAATTTTGTACAAAGGTATTGTGAAATACGAGCGAAGTATCTCTTCATTTGTTTGGTCTCAAAATATTGTATTTCGTTCTAATGAATATCAGATACATTTTATAATAAAACACGTTACAATCTGATGCGATACGGACATTGAAGTATTATTTTTTATTAAGAATTAATTAATTTATAACGATTTTTTAATTAAAACAACGGTTGAGACGGATCAGTAAAAATGTATACATTTTTTATACACATTGTGTTGTTTTGGGAGCAACTAAGAAAATAAGTTAAAATTGGGTAATTTATATTGGGTATAACACTTTAATTTTTTATTTTCTGCATCTAAGTTTTTTTGTATTTTATTAAGAACATTTGATCCAGTGTTACATAACTTACTGGTATATATTTTTTGATACTATTTTAAATCTCACTCGTTTTTATTAATTATTTTGTGACATAAGTAATTAACATAAACGGTTTAGTTGCAATACATGCAGAAGTCGGTTAATTAACATATAATCTAACATTCATCAAAACATGCTGTCTGAATGATTTAGTTACAAGGTAATTGCAGTATTCATTAAATTAGTAATTTACTTGAAGACCTTTTAACACTATTATTATATTTTAAACACTATTTATAAAAGGGCTATTTACGTGTCTGAAACTAGTTAAACATAAAAATTTCTGACAAGTTTCTTTAGAAAACTACATATTAAATGTATAATTTTCTGACTTTATTTATTCATTCATTTCAAGTTACAAGACTCATAAAGTTAAACATTCAATGTTCTATTATATTTGTTTATTAATTTAGCCCGCGACTTCGTCTACGTGGAATTTGGAGTTTAGTTCATAGAGAAGTAAATATGTATACTAATAAAGTAGATATGTAAACCAACTGGCAGAAACATCTGGTTCATCATCATATGGTCTGTGGCACATAATTGTGGCACAACTTATTAGAATATTATATAATTTTGAAGTCATGGTTCTTAAGCGACTAATTTTCTAACATTAAAAGTAAATATTTTTTTAATAATATGGCCATCATGCAATTTTATGTGAGAAATGAAGCACTTTTAGTGAACGTTATTCAAATTAAAAAATAAAATAAAAAATAATCTGGATTTAAAATGCCTCCAAATTGTTTATACACTAAGAAACATTGTAACAATTTGAAAATACTCATAAAAACAGGTCAAATTATTGTTATTGTATATACATAGCGGGATGCTCGTAAAGAAGATTCTTTAATATTAAAAAAATTAATATCACAGGCTGGGGAGCGAGTTATTCGGCAATAAAAGTACAAATGGAGACAAAAGGTTATACAGGGTGACTGGTGAATTACTATCGATATTTGAGGACGTGATATTTGACGATCATATATGACAAAATAAAAATTAATATAACATAAATATTAATAAACTTCTAAGTAAAGTTAACCAAAAGTTATGTAATTAATTACGCATCGTATGAACACCCTACAGATTAGGTATACACACACACACACACAGACGCGGCGGCGGCGTAGTGTTGTATCAGCACGCCGCCGCACGCGTCCACACTTGGAACGTGTACATACTTTATTTATTTTTACGGAAATTTGGTCAAAAATTAAGTGCCTATTTTTTTTACATAATTCGAATGAGAATCATGTACCGAGTATGCTCCTTAAATATTGATAGTAATTCACCAGTCACCCTGTATACATATATAAATAACTTTAACTTTTAATTATACTCTGGAATATAAAGTCATAATTGAAGTAGTAGTAGTAAAATCTATTTATTTTTACTTCTAAAAATATCATATCGAGTAGTTTCGAGAACAAACTATCAATTGCAAAAGCAATAAGCACACTAGATGGCCCAGAAACAACGCCAATTTGAAATTCACAAAATAATATAACTTGTATTTAATATCTTCTTTCTCTTTTAATGAACATAAAGTAGGATAGGTTTCTTTTAGATTGATTACAAGTGTAGGAGACAATAGTTAAATAAAATTATAGGTTACAAGTACAGAAAGTACTTATTGCTGCTTAAAATTCCTGATTATGAGACGAACATGCTTCATCTACTCTAGTCAGTCACTGTTTACAAATGTAGGTAAGTCTAAAATGATAAACTGTTACGATATATTAAATAAAATCTAAGTGTACTAATTTCTAAAAGACTGGTTCTTTATTAAATAGATAAAAAAAGCAATAAGTAACAAATGCTGTAAAAAAAAATCTTACTCGTTTCCTTTGTAAGTAATGTTTCTTTAATTTCTAAAATTCCTTTTAGTGTTACGTTTAAAGAAAAAAGATCTTGAATAATTTTTTGGGATGTACATAATTTTCTTTCTAATTTTTTCACAGTTGACAAGAAGATAAATTTAAATAAAACTAGTAGTTAAATATTTAAACAAAATATGGCGGAAGAATCTCTATCTTTGAACCTTAAGTAAGAAATGTAATAATGGAACAAAAGTATATTCTGTAGGTACAGTTTATTCGACCAGCCAATAATATAACTGTTAATGACAGAGAAATTGCTAACAGCTTACGACAAATCCTAGTCCCCTCGTCGAAACCGTATAATTGACCTGATAACGATATTGAAAGCTATTCAGACGCTTCCACCAATTCTGTGGCCATTACAGCAATCCAATTCTGAACACCGCACACATTCTAATAAAACAAAGCGTATATATTTACATTTGTCACGGTATTGTGACTTCAATTAATAATAATATTAAAGTAAGTATTAAAAATTATCCATACTTAGTCTTCAAAATGAGCAAAATAATAGGTAGTGAGATCTAAGATTTTCGCAAGTTTTATTCAACTTTTCAGTAACCGTGATCACGGGCAGACGAGATGTCTGCCGTGGAGACAAAACGTCGGGAGTATGTAGTTTTTTACAAAAATAAAGTCACGTATGTAGTATATCCGAAATTTATTAAATATTTAAAAAATTATAGATATCAAGAAAGCTTTTCTGTTATTGATATATGTATGAGAGTTCAGACAGGTTATGTGAGTATGTAGTGACCTAGTATTGGAGTTCTAATTAAATACATGTCTTCTTCGAACTATTAACATGTTTCAGTAATCAACGTGTGGCTCGACTCTATTTCCACCCAATATCCACTTCATATCCTGACGATGCCGGAGACGCAACGCTATTTGCTATTTCGTAGTTTTAGTTTTAGTAATCAATTTCCATATTCCGTTAATACAAATTGGAGGTATGTAGTTTTATTTATAATGAAAATATTTTATTAAAAATTTATAAAGTGAAAAAGTTTATATGAATTAGGACTTATGAATAGTGTATACAAAAAGTGTGGTGTGATTTTTAAAATACTTGATTCAAATGAAACCTTTTTCGTATCGTAGTAATTCAACATTATCTTTTCTTTTTATAAAACGGAAATTATTTCCTTTTATCCTAATTCAATACTTATAAAACGGAATACTATATAAGGGTGAACCAATATTGTAGAAAAAAAAATTATACATTCTAATTTCAAATGAATATTAGAGAATATACACTTACACTTATAAAAATATCAATTAAAATATGATTGCACAACTATATTTGAGTGAAACAATAAATATATGTTCTGACAAAGCGATCCAGTGGTGTCATCATATTGTCCTGGCTACTGAGTCGAGCCTCCCTCCCCCCTACCACTTCTTTGTAATGCGACATGTTAATAATGGCTAGAATAAATGTGGAATGCACTACTAGTATGACTGAATATACTAACTATATAAATGTATTATTAATTAAACCATATAAAAACTTATTCATTAAAGTTTTTTCATATAGGTATCTAAATTTTAATAAATCATCCCAATATAACTCCTAACAAATATTGTAGGTAAAGTCTTTATGACCGAACAAGCAAATTAGAATTTTTAATTTCCTATTGCTTCATAGTTCTATGTAATCTATTTATAAACACAAAATATTTCAAAATTGTTCAATCGTGTATCGACGGCAATATAGTTTTATATAACATATTTTCTAGAAGGATAAATATTTTTTAATTCGATGTTATGTTATATTGAATAAGAATATGACAAAAAATTCATTTAATGTACACGTACATATAAAACCTAACGTATATATCGGATTTAGTACAAATACATTGTTTTTAAAGAACCCCCGCCTCGCTGACATCACTAATATCATTTCAAAAGTAAGTTCCATGATATTTTAAAATGGAACTTCAATTTTTCTAAATATTCATGTATTTCTGGAAGGTTTTTCATAATCACATTATTCAATGGTCCGCACTAACTGAACTCTGCTATCGTTCGTCCAGACGTCATACTTATACCAAGATTCAAACATAGTTCTATTCTCCTTTAAACAGTCTATGATTTCGTTTTGCTTTTAACAATAATCATAAATATTAATGATTTTTTATAATAATAGATGACAGGCTCAAGTTATTTCCACGTCGCGTTATTGATGCTGATAGCGCCGATATATGTAGGTATATACATATAATAGGTAGGTGTTATAAGATATGATATATCCTCGAGTAAGATATCTAATACAGCTGTAATGGATTTGCTATATAATATCAGTTGCAAACTACAAATGTTGCGTGTTAAATTTATTGGAATATAATAGTTAATAGTTAGTATATATAGTTGGATATAAGCGTTGTTTATAATAAATCTAAAATATTAAAACTAAAAAAATGTTTTTGGATTTTAAATTAATAAAATTTTATTAATTTATAAAAGATAAATTTAAAATATTTTCAAGACCTATGGATTGAACATAAAGAAAATAAACATTTTAAATCATATATTGTAGCGTGAGAATCAGATACAATGAACGCACTTTTGGTGATATTATTGTGAATCTACAGCAACGCTTTGTTTGAATCGAGGCTGTTATAATCCTGTTTTCAATTCCACTTCTGTACTTAAATTGCCTTCATTATTATTACACAGACAGATGTGTTTGTTTTACAAGACTGAACAAAACTTATATTAAATTTAATCATCATAGTTACATACAAAGCGGCCGTCAGAAGGACTTAACAAAAGAAAATCTTATGAATTAAATACCCGCTAAGCCGCCGCATTACTCGCTCTAAATAATTCTCCAGCAACTATGAGGAGCAGCATCATTCCGATTATTTTAATATGAAATTTTATTTTACATGAATGTTAAACTTTTCCGCGTATTAAGACTCCGCTGGCTTGTATTATATTCATAATATTACAACTGTAATAACTAGCAGAAATGAGTTTCATTGAGGATAAATTATTATTAAAGTAAAGAAAAAATTATGTTTGAAGTGTTTCTTTTGCCAACAATCTTTTACTTAATTTCAAACAAATATATAAATGAATTTAAATACTTTAACATTAGTCTTTTACTTTAGTTATAAGATATCCTTAACAGACTATTAATTAATTATTATCAATGGTCGGTGACAGAGAAAACGCTGTTTTTATTAGTATGTGACATTTGATAGACTTATAATATAAATTCATCTTATGATGCACTTAATATTGTCAATTAAAATTTCTACTTAAAATGTAAAGAAAAATAAACAAACATAAACAACTAAAACGAAGTAGTAAGTTATATATGTATATTTTATAAAATACTATGATTATATTCACAAAATGATCTCTTGCAATCGACACAATATAAAATTGATGAAGTCTCTCTCACTGTTCGCTCAATCGCTGGCTTATTCCTTTAATTCCATATAAAATATGCACCTTATTTTAATATTCTTCTTTAAATTTATAACACAGTTTCATTAAAAAATATTCACATATCTTACGTTTGATTACTTAATCAAACGGATAGAATCTTGTAGTGTTTAAACATTTTAACGGACAAAAGTTAAGTGAAAGAAAAATGTTTCAATAATTATAGATGTAATTTCAACTTGGTGATTTATACATTTTAAGTATTATAAATGTAAGAGGTAATATTCGTTTATCCTTATAAAAATACGATGTGAAATCTTTCTTTAAGATTGTTGGGCTTAACTTACAACAAAATTTAAATGCACTTATTGCTGGAATTCTGAGTTTCTTCTTAACAATTTTATTAATTTATGACTGATACCGCAAACTATCCAAATATATAATCATACAAGGTGATAGAGCCTAGCTGTGGTCTTTTGCTGCAGCTCGAACAAGAGCTGGCTCGACCGGGGAAGTACCACCCTCTCACAGAAGATCGACATGAAGTAGTCTCGAACGGCTGCATTTCATCTGATGAGTGTGAGAGCCGGTTGCCCTTTCCCTGTTCCCATACTTTTCTGTATTTTTTTTATTCCCTCTCCTACCTCTTCCTTAATAACCAAGATCGGCGCCGCATAAGATATGTTGCAGATGTTCATGAGCGACGGTGATTACTGTCCATCAAGTGGGCCCTCTACTCGTTTGCCACTTCTCTCATAAAAAAGTGCATGTAGTGTGTTTTTTACATTTTATAATTATTTTGATCTTTAAGCTTATTATGACATATAAACAAAAACAACAGTCATAATTACTTAAAACAGATAAAAAAATGGAAGTTTCTAGCAGAGCGTGGTTTCGATCCACGGACCTCTGGGTTATGGGCCCAGCACGCTTCCACTGCGCCACTCTGCTGTTGGAGATGTTGCTAAATAAGTGTTAATACACTTTTAATTTAACTTCTGGCCGACAAAAAATATATCAATATGACAAAATTTATATCAAATAAATAACAATAGACTCATTCCTAGATAACAGTTAATTATAATTAACTATGATCTAAAAAAAAGAAGACATCATAAATAGGTTAATTTTTCGAATGCGTCGAATACTACAAATGAATTAACACAAAGACTTTCTGTAATAAGCGCTGTGTGAACATTAATCAAAATATATTAAAAATAACAGGATCTCAAATATACTAAAAATAACAGATTTCTTTTTCATCTCTTTTCTTGACGATCAATGGACCAAAAACAAACATTGCCCTAAGTATCATTTCAAAATGGCGGGCTTAAAAACTCGAAATGTAAAATATGAAAATATCTTTTATTATTTGGGATTGTATTCATTTCATAAACATTTGTTTTTTTTATTATATACTCTTATAATATGAATAAAGAAATTGAGGGGTGAAAATCTATAATGTGCTAAACCATAAGACTCAAACCTTTTACGTATCTTCATACTGAGTGCTGGTTTTATTTATTTAGTTTTGACTTTAGTGTTTTATATTCTTTTTCCTTATTATCAAACCTGAAATAACTATTAAACGAACAGGTATATATATTTTCTGGCTTTAAAGTTAAAACCACTTGGTGACCCCATCTAATGGGAATAAAAGTAAAAACGAGATCACTTTTTATCAATACGTCAAACATACACTTATTTTTTTATTTCTTAAAAAAATAATGCGAATAAAAAAAAATAAGGTTTGCAGTGAAAAGAAAAAAAATGTTGAGAAAAAGAAAAAAATATATATTTATTCTTAATTTTAATAAAAGTTGTATTTTTTTCGGTAGGTAAGTACTATTATTGCCTCTGCAGGACAATGACTTAATTGTCAATGCCAGCGTAATTGCTAAGAGCTTACGACAAATCCTAGTCCCCTCGTCGAAACCGTATAATTGACCTGATAACGATATTGAAAGCTATTCAGACGCTTCCACCAATTCTGTGGCCATTACAGCAATCCAATTCTGAACACCGCACACATTGTAATAAAACAAAGCATACATGTCTTATACTTCCCATGGAAAGTACTGTACATTTCTTTTTTCCTGTATTTAATTCATTACGTCACAGACAAACTTCAATGTTTTTATTTTATTTAAAAAATATTTTAAGGGAACAAAAAGAAAATCCTTCACCAACATTGTAACTTATTGAGAGAACAAGAATGTCTTGAGATTAAAATGTTTTAAAATTCTTCTTGTTCTTCTTCTTCTTTCTAATCCTATGTCTCCCAGATGGGGCAGAGGGCATCCACAGTACGCCGCTATCAAGTTCGGTCTTGAGCTTCGCTTTTCATGTCGCTCCAAGTCTTCCCGATGGTTTTGGCTTCGGCAGTGATCGTCCGGCGCCAGTTCTGCTTAGGGCGGTTTAAAATTAGTAGTTATTATTAAATATTGTTAAATATAAAAAATAATAAAACATATATGAAACAAATAACAATAAGCCACGTTCATTGTTCTGCAATGGTTGTTTTCATCTACTATACTGGCGCAGAGTAATAACATAAAATACTAATGAAATTAAATAGAAAGATGTGATTCAGAAGCCTCAATAGTTTATAGTGTCGAATTTAAAATCTATTTGATAATAAATGATGAAACTATATTTCCTTATATGTAATATAAGATGAGTATCAGACACAACGTACGTGTGGTGAGATGATTGTGAATCTGCAGCAACGCTTTGTGGGAATTGTGGCGTGGCATGTTATTAGCTTGTATCTCATTTCTCTTGTGTAGTCAAATTGTACACGTTATATTATTACACAAATGAATCTGTTTTGTTTGTTGTATGTTTAAGTTTGAGAGATTGCTTAAATTTTATTGCGTTACTATAGCTACATGCAATGAATTGCTCTCAGTTGGCTTAAACACAAAAAGAAATTTTACGAATTAAATACCCGCTAAGCCGCTGCAAGCGCGTTATAAATAATTCTCTGGTAACAATGAACTACTGTATTATTCTGAATATTCTATTGTAAGACATAATTTAACATGAATTTATATCGTTTCTCTATATTAATAATTCCATAGAATTACTTTACTTATTTATGAAATTATTATTGATCTATAATTTTAAAGTGATTATGGCTACTTTATATATTTCATTTTTCATGATATAGTTTTTAAATTACAAATATTTTAATTTCTATTATAGTTGCAGAGAATCTTTTCACATATTTTGTAGAATTATTTTTTTACGATATTAGTGTATAATTTCATAATTAAATATTTGAGATGTTTTTTACATGAAAGTTTATGTTTAAAACCTGTCGGAGTATTTTCCTGTTAAAATATGATGTAAGCAAAAGTTCTTGAAAAAAGTTTTAATGAAGAGTCAAGAATAAAAATCTAACCTCATGAGCTTGGAAATGTACATTGGAAATCAAATGCTTAATCAACCACACTGTCATGCTATCCATGGATTTTTAAGAAACTTTTAGTATATATGTATATACGATCGTAAGTTAATCTCCCCTCTAGGAAGAACAGGAAATTATTCGTAGAAAATCGTTTTAATACATTCGTCAAATTTTTAACACGTTAGTACAAAATCTTTAACTGAACGCAATATAATATATGTATACGAACATCGTGATTGTTAATTTATCTTAAGGTTATTATTTTCATCCCCCTTATGCTCGTTGTTCATAATATAATTATGATAAATACCTGCCCGGACGGACAAAATAATAATAATGATTAATATTTCAATGATCAGTTAATGGGTCCAGGTTGAAAATATTAATAATTACAAAATTAATGAAGATCGATGTGGCTTTAATCCCGAAAAAGATATAAGTGCATATACTGTTAGGGTAAAATATAATGGAGAACAATTTTATTTACCGTTTTTATAACAGTAAGGTGTCACATGAGTAAACTCTACATCTGGTGGTAAAAATTACCTTCGATTATGAACGTCTGTAACATCATTATCTCCTTCCTCTATAAGATTGGGGTTATTCAAATCATTTGGCATTGTAAGGAGTCAAGAGGATCTAGATTGTATTGAAAGCCAAAGACCAGTTGTGGGAAACGTACTCAACGCCGAGACCAAATTATGTGTTGGCGCATGAAGTGTTTTTCACTAAAAAACTGTCTTGTTTTGGCCAATTCGGGTTTTTGGAAACTCATAGGGCTGTACTATCAAAATAATTTTGTAACTAGTTCTCTTTCGATATGTTACCCTCAGAGAAAACCCCTAAACTTTCTTTGATATTTAAGGAATTTTTTCTAGAATTTTCTAGATACAGAAAAGGGATCTTTACAACAGTAAACATTTTGAAATAAACTAGGTTCAAACTGTTTCAATTGAGGACAGATCAGGAAAGTCACAATTTCAGATACAAGTATCATTCTGCTGTTTTCCACTTGTTGAGATATTTGTTCCGTCAGCGTAGAAATCGTTAAATATTGTTATCGTATTCACAATCAATTTTGTTTTTTAATACTTGTCTATGATATTAATTACGTAAGTCGCCGTTAACCCTTGCTTTCATTTAATTAGAGAAGAATAAATATGAGAAACGGTTTGAAAACCTGGTCATCCTGGTACAATTTTGCAGATGTGCTACATATTTGCTTTTGCTGCTTTTTACTTTGAGGATACATGTTCAAACTGTACGTGTTCAAACAATCGATCGACCATTCCTGTTATGAAAATGGCATAACTCAGCTTAGGTAAGAGTTCATCCACTTTAATTTACATGCTTCCAGACAGTCGACAAGTCTCTTATTTCGACATTTTCCATCTGAGTCAGAAAAAGCAAGACAGGTTTTGCCGTATTGAGATGGTAATGAGCTATATTGGTGATGGTGATGTCTCACGTTTCGTAATAATTTTTTTTTCTAAAATCTAATAACCACCATCCTGTTAGTTTTAAATAAATGCATAGGTTAAGATTTTATTTTAGATTCTGAATTATATTTGTCGTACTAGAATAACTGTATTTTAAAAATAAATACTCTTTTATTTAAATGTAGAGTTTGAATAACAAATTTTGCTGTATGAAAGTAAATAAGACGTTCAATTAACTTTGTAAAGCTCTTGAAATGTTTATAAGATGTTTGTAAGTGTTCGTTGACTTCTGTCTTTGATGTATAAATTTTATCAATAGTTCCACAAGCAAACTTTTAATAGGATCTCTTAAAGAGAATTCATTTAATGGAGACATTCATTTCATTTTGCCTTTTAAAGTGTGTATAATGTAATACTTTTTCCTAACTATTAATATAATTGACATAGTTATAGTTCACAATAATAATGGGACTCTTCTGAAACAATGTTTTGTAATTTTACTCGTGTAAGACATTGTGATTTTAAGCGATGGTAGATTTAATATATGTATTCGAAACATAAAATATTTTTTTTATATTGATATGATAACAATAATACATGGTTGGGCTTGCTTGTAAGGTCTTTATGTTCATCATGTGACTTTGTCTGAATAATTAAATTCAATTGTTATTACTCGGATCTCACAACTTTCTATGGTACGAAGGCTGAGGTTACATGCCTTTTTTATTAATTAATTATGTTTCTGATATATCTATTTTCTTTTTGGATGTAGTTCTACATTTTTTCCGTAACGGTACCTCTTGAATTTAAGATAAATCACATGTCATTTAATATTTAAATTCAATTTAAAAATTAAGATGAACATTTATCTTTTTTTTAACTAAAACATAATATATATATATGTATTTAATCTTACTATCTGATCTTTCAAGTATTATCGTTAATAATCCACACTCGTACGTCGTATATCGAATAATTGCAACATCATTTATTCCAGATATATATTTTATTCCAAATGTTATATATTGTTCATTCACGATTGTATTCAGAACGCCGAGGTTTTCTACAAGTCAGCTCGTTACTAAGCAATATTTTCTACATATATTTCTCCCTAAATGCTTTCAAATATATAGCACCAGCAAAATGTTATTCATGCGAGATGATTACAATTCTGTCGAGTTCTGACAATAAAATACTTTATTTTATATATGAAGTATCAAAAATAAAAGAATAAATATTCATATCTTCATAGTCAAACATAGATAGTACATTAATATTTTGATATAGATATATGACTAGGTACTTATTTTTGAATTATTACATAATATGTAACTATCCAATAACATAGAACTTTTTAATCTAGCTCTTTAAAAACACATCAAATATTATGTTTTAAAACACTCAGTGCCGTAGCTAGGGCGGTGCCTGCAGTGCAAAGGTACAGGGCGCAGACCCTGGAGGGGCCCAAAAATTACCAGACTAGTATCGAGTTTTATGTCATGCATAAGCCTGGTTAGGGCATTTTTGAGGGGCGCAATTTTGAAATCTCGCACCGGGTGCATAAAAGGCTTGTTACGGCACTGATAACACTATAATAATTATTTTTATAGAATAGAGTATGACAACTTGGTATTATATAGATACATATTGGTATTATATAGATTGTGACAATAATTCTGTCTAATTTTTTAATGATAACAGAAATTTGAAACAAGACTACGTTAAAAGACTCCTCCGCCTTTCCTAAAAAAATAAATACATATATAAGGGTTAGTTTTTTACAAAATAAAACTATAGTAAAATAACAAAATAAAACGATAGTTGAAATGCTAGATAATTTAGGTCATTTTACAAATTTAGTTATTATTTCAAACTTATATTTATATTATACCAAAGAGACATCGTCTATTATGACACAATACAATATTGAAAAAATATTCTAGTAACGCGTCGGAAAGATAAATGTTGTTCTAACAACACATTTATATATTTACTAGAAGACTTCTCTATGGCTATAATATAACTACATATATTCGTGGATAATTTAAAACATATAATATAATATATAACAAATATTATGTAAGAACTATTCCATTACGTAATGTCCCTTTTTGATATCTTTGTATATTTGCCTCAGTATTGACTTATTCAGACACTTCAAATATTCACAAACCTCCCACAACCTTCCAACGTTTATCTTTTCTCGTTGTATCGCGATAGTATTGACTGTTTACTGTGTTGAGATCTATTTGCTTTCAAAGAAAATAGGATGAGAAAGGAAAAGTTTTATGTATTCTGTGAAACGAGTTACATTGTTGTGGTATATTTTATACCATACTATATTTATCTCGAGCTTTAATCGACTAATCTTTATACTTTTTGATATCCCTTTGAAATCATATTTTTTTGGGTAGAAGTTTTACCAGCCCCATCTTCTCACATCAGTGATTTATAGCGCCCATAATTCGTTCAGCTATCTCTCCATTTTAGTACTGAAAACTTATTAATGGGCTTAACGTAATATTTACATTTATTTTTGAATTAGTAAACTATTCCTTTGCACAAATAAAATTTGTAAGTAAAATAATGATTACCAAACATAATTATGTAACAATTAATATATGAATTTAAGTAGAATATTTCAGAGGAATATGAAATGAAATTGTCGGTTATAAAAATAATGAATTAGCATATATTTAGCATATATTTTTTATATATACCTTTTGCAAATAAATAAATTAAAATTAAACTCCATATTAAAAAGTCGATGAATCAATAGTAATATCTTAGTTATTTCTGTGTACTTTTAATATGTGAAAAACATAGAAAATGGTTTTATACAAACTACGTTTTCTACGGAGGATTTACAGTAAAGCATATTTTATGAGTTAACTTGGTTGATGAATTACCGCTGGAGATAGATTATATTTACTTTAATACATATCTTTAGCTAGACCTAACGCACTTTGAGTATGACCAAAAACTACTTAATGTGTGTCATAAAGAAATAATTTAGGCATTTTTTATTGTTTTATTATTTTAAATGAATGTACTATGAACGAATATAACCCTTAGATTTTTTATTTTTTAAAAAAAACAGGATAATACAGACTACCAAGAAAAATAATTGTTTACCTCAAACAAAAACTACATACACCAAACAATTTATCGATGTTTTTATCAGATAACTACATAAATTAAGGTTAACTTTGTTACTTATATAATATAAAAATTCCTTCAAAAAGAATTAATAAATACCATTTTGACCATGGCATCGGAACAAAAAGGTAGTTAGGTAAGTATCAGGAGTATTTTTTTAAAATAGGATTGATAAATGTAAAGAAGTCTGAATATAACAACTGCTATGGGGACTCAGAAAAATAAAATAAGAAAATAATAAAAAACCCTTTCGTAATTATTCAAATGACTTAAACGACTTTTTAAACGATTGCGAGACACACCGACGTTCAAACCATAACATACATACGTCTTTCCCGACACATACAATTATTTCGCGAATACAACACGAGATTTGACTTAACCTATTTTTATGTATAATCAGTGAGTTAAACTAATTATGGTCACATTGACTTGGAGGTGGCGATATTAGCGGGTGTCCGATGAAGTTGGTGTTTAAATTTTATACATGGAGCAGTAATGGACCATGAATGAAACGGAATTGTAAATCTCTGCGAAGATTTGCAATGAGTGAAGTTTTAACTCAAGTATATATTTACGAATATAACAACGAAGTTTTAACTATTTTAAGTGTAAGGTATGCACTGTGCAGTGCTTTTTTTGCTTGTATGGAGTACACGCCACTGTCACAAAATAGACTGTGGTCATTTCTGCATATCCCAAATATCCTGTATAAGGATAAAGAACATACTACATCAATTCAAAACCAACGAAGGAATCAATCAGCAATAACACAGCACATGCTCCAATTAGTAATTCAATCAACTCTTGATTCATTTTCACCGTCCACAAATCCTCCACCGACCGCCATTTCTGCTCAAGAATTATTATTGCCATTGGAGCACTGTTTCTAGTAACTTAATGTATTGGGAATGTAATGAGAACTGTACTGTTCATTGTTAAGAGATTATTTATTTTAGCTTGTTAAACTTTCCATTTTAATTGATTAAATTAGAATAACCGAATAAGGGATTTTAGTTACGAATTATGAAAACTATGTTTTTAAGTATGTACAAATTAATGAAACACTAAAAAATTACTATTTATGAAAAAAATTCCTTAACATTCGTTAATTTATAAAATATTTCAGCCCAAAATTTCTTCTCATAATCGGCTTCCAATTTAGATACGCGAAGTTATCCAATATTAGTTACGCGGATTTGCACTATCACCGACGATATGTATTTATAGAACAATAATTACTAAATAGTGATTGTTATATCTTTTTATCTTGAAGTTAGGAGTTCAAAATTTTATCGTACCATTGTGGTGTTAATACAACGTTTCTGTATAAGACGGAAATAATGATACGGTCAGCCACATCGAGAGGAATATCATATAAAATGATTATTTTCTTTCATAGCTTTAAGACCGAAACAAATAGCTAGAATTTTTCATACATATGCATTTGACTCCAAAGATGCATTTTCGACACTGGCTTGTATTATATCTGTCCCCTAGTGGCCAAGTAGTTCGAAGCTAAAAGTAATCTAAAAGGTATAAAGAAACATGTTTCTTAGCATCAAAGGTGGCTTTAGATTTTGATTAATTCTTCCCATCTCCCTGATATATAAAAAAATCAATAGATTAAGATTAAAATAGATTATATTTTTCTAACTGTTCAAGATAATCCTAATCTTCCGTATGATAATGCAAATTAGAATAATTTTAATCGTAATATAATGTTTTGTAGTTTATCATACTTACTTTGTTAGTTTATTAAATACTGCGATTACAACTCCGACTCTGTAATTCCATAGAATACTTTGCTATTTTGGTTTAATTTAAGTCAAAACAAATTATTTAAGGTTTTATTAACATGTCCACGTATGTAGCTTTGGCTGCAATAAAATCGTTGTAATGTGATTTCAATATTGAAAACCGGAACGCTGAAATTGTGATGCGTTTTGAACACAGATCGAGGCCACTAATTGAATTACTAAAGTATCTGTAGTTGCCTCTGCGTTTGTAAATGTTTGTGAAGCTCTTTATTCATTCAATTATTATTTATTGAATGGATGTCAAAAGTGATCTGTTTGGGTTTGAGACTTTACTGAGGCGGGCTGGCTTTACTTTGAGATTTGACTATTTAAATTTAATTAAGTTTCTTAGGAAAAAGTCACTGTTCTTCATTTTATAAATAACATAAAAGGAAAGAATAGCATAATGGCATATTAAACAATTTTGTACTATATATATTATTAATACAAAATTAATTTAATCACACACTCTTCATTGTCTTGAATATTGATTACATTGTAATTGATGGATCAGTACAAGAGTTTGGTATTTTTCAGCCACCGAATTACAAAAGTTAACATATTTCGAAGACTGTTTTAATTTACTAATAGTAAATTTAAAATAAAACAAATATTATTCGAGTTTCCCGACGATTCGGTTACTTTGCAACCGAGACCGCGTTCAGACGAGAAGAGAAATTAGTTTTATTTCTATGAATACTCGCAAAATTCTGAAATCTCAATAATACAATTAAGATAAAATGTCGTCTTCTAATTTGAAATTTTTCATATTGATGTTGTACTTTAGGGTCTATATTAAAATAAATATTATTCTGATATCTGTAAATTATGTAAAATAAATTTCTTTAAATTTAATGCCTGAAAAATTTCTTCAAAAGAAACACCTTTCGGATGTGTACGAATTCTACTAATTGGATGCACTGCATTGTCGGAACACCTTTCCCCTACCGTTTCAACTGTTCCCTGTTCCAAAATTCAATATAAATATTTTATAAATATCATTGAAATGACTAGTACAAGTGTTCGTCAGCAGCCTATCAGAGCACACTGCTAAACAAAGGCCTCTTTCTCCCATGGGGAAGGTTTGTGCATTAATCACCACGCTTGCTCAAGACGGGTTGGTGATTTGAAACTTATAATTGTGAAATTATAAGTCCAGGTTTCCTCACGATGTTTTCCTTCACCGTCTGTCAGTGGTGTCTAAATACTCTTAGAAAGTACATATGACTCGGAAAAATCACATTGGTACTTGCCAAGATCAAACCCGCGCCCTCGTGCACGAGAGACGGGCCCTTTAACCACTAGGCCACCACTGACTTATGGACTTTTGGAGATAATGACAACGTTCATATCAATATTGTATAATAAAAAAGAGGTCTATTTACAAATGTGTTTCTTTGTATAGGTAGGTGACCTCATTCGAATTTCAAAGGTGGAATTTAGATAAAAATGATTAACACTTTTTGTATTTGCATCAGTATTTTTCTAACTAGAACTATTTTTAATAAATGGGATTTTTTTTAAGGTAACTAGACCTAATACCACCAAGTCCTAAAGAAATAAAACTGTAGCTATCACTTATTAATAATTGAATAAAAGTTAACTGAAGCTGTAATGAAAATTAAAACAGAACTTTGTAGTTATTATAAGAAAATCCACTAAATAAATATACATATAAGTAACATTATATGCTTCAAATGATCCGATCACAGATATCGGAAATGGAAGATTTCATTTTTATGGCCGTCTTTTATCTTCAGCTTCTTTCAAATGTGATAGTTATCTGTACGGAGAGAGGATATTGTTGCGACAATGGAAAGAAGAAAGGGAGATTAGAAAAACACGGTGTTCAAGAACTCGCTTCGTGATTAATATAAATAAAAACTTTCATTAAATAAAGACAAATTCATGAATGAATGGTTGCTTTTATATTGAATTAGTTACTGTGAAAAAAGTCTTTCTTTTAAATTACACTATGATTTTTAGATATAAAACGCGATTACTTATATTTTACCCGACTTTTTCATTACGGTATAGTAACCGTGATTACGAACATATTACACATAAGGTGAAAGTACAAATATATAAATGAAATCAAACCAACTTCTATTAAACCAATTATTCTTGTATCTTTCATTGTTTAGACAGGGACCACAATATTTTCAATTCAATTAATAGTGACAGAGTAACTTTCAACTTTTAGATGTTTCGTAAATGAAAAACAAATTAGTAATACAAATTGAATTTTATAAAATAATTAAACAAATGAACAGTTTCAGCCTTGTGATGAAAATTGTGTTATCCTCGGAAACCATTTATTGGATTTATATCTTATTATCGTTGAGAGAATTTCCAACAAGAGAAAATTGATATTATATAAGAGTTATTCAAAGATCGGTCCTGACTGAGAATGAGTAATTGTTGAACTAAAATGTAAATAATAATGAGCAAGAATTTTAATATATTTGATGAGATATAGTGATATTTTTAAACTTTTTTGAAAATACTATCTCATCATTTATTTTAGGTACGACTTGAAAGGTAGATTTAGGTAAGTAATGTCTTGAAGTACTTAAGTATTATAAATAAGTTAGTAAAAATAGGCTAACAAAAAAAATTAATTCTTTATTTATTATTTATATGACAGCTTACGATCACTAACAGATTACAAGAAATGTAAATCATGAGTGTTATTGCATGTAACAACTAGGTTACAGATTTAAAAACTAAAATCTTTAACGTATTAAAGGAACTTAGAATAAGCTGAAACAAAAATGTAGTGATGGTTGTATTTGATATAGATTATTTGGAAACATCAAACATTTTCTATCAAATTGTATCGAAAAGTCCGTCTAAGTATATAAGTAAATTTAATCGGAACTCAGAAGGGAATCGATCGTACACGACTTCAGAGCTAGAAAAAGGTCGTTCGGTAAAAGACATGAATATTGATGAATTAAATACGTGATGTGTGTCCATTAATGATCTTCATCAAATGATACAATTGTTCCAGAGAGATCGAAGTCACTTGGTAACTGAACTGACTTAAGAATTAATATAAAACGATTTTGAAAAGATTTCGTAATTTAGGATTTATTTACGCGATAATTTAATATCTTTTAGTCATATTGCAATACATTCTATCATCCGTCAGATATATCGTAATGTTTATTTAAATTTATATTCATAAAATATTATTAATTAACTAGATTCTTAACTTCTTTTTTCTAATTTGTCCTTTAGTACCATGTCGTAATTTATAGGCTATTTTGATGAATTCTAATCAAATACGGTCACTGGGAATGAAATGAATCACGGACCAGATTGAGAACAGAATTTTAATGTTACCGAGACTGCCAAAGAGATTCATGTCCATTACTTGAATTCCGATAGGCTAACAAATATTTAAGAGAAGTACTAGTCTACAAAGTGATTAAATAAGGTCAATTGAACACAAATTCAATATATTGTCTGTGTTTTTGTTGGTTACATTAGAAATACTCGTAATTAATCAAGTCAAATATATCTCCTATTTAGTAGTACTAGTAACGTCCCAGGAATACTGTTAATGTACTAAGAAAAATTTCTCTATAGTTATAAATTGACATACGATTTTAGCTTGTAATGACTTAGAAGTTAGATTTTATCGGCTTCAAGTGTTGGCATGAGTTAGTACTCGGTTGCAATTTTTATTATAATTTCTCGTTTGTGAGAAAATTTTCGCAGTAAGAAACTAATATGACCCTGTAATTGTTCTTTATTGTGGTAGAATCTATAGATATGATTCAACAATAGAAATAATATGACTACAACATTATTTATAATTGATGAAGTATGAATGTAAATACAAAATATGCCAAATTACAAGAATATATTTTATTTATTCGTATATGAACATTTTTGTAGCTTTTTAATGAATAACATTGCACAGAGTTGTTGCTTGAATAAGAATTATTTATGGAGCGCAATGCAGAGGCTTAGTGGACATTATATTTATATTTCTCTCTTATTTTATATACGAAACATGAAATCATGTATTTTTTATTTTTTAAAATATACAGAAATAAAATGTTTTGGGTAAAAATGGTTGGTATAACCTACGTATCATTAATATAACTGGTTTAATCTTCTTTTCCACAGCTGAGTCTTCCACATCAACCCCCTTCTTATTTATTCTCCCCAAAAACAAACTTTCTAAATGATATATTTTTATAATATATGTCTCAAGGCAAAGTCAGGATTTAGTTCTTCAACTTATAGTACATTAAATAGAACTAAACATCTACAAACAAGTAAAATAGTACTATTTAAATAAGGGAACACAACACAACAGTGTTACTTACAATAGCCTATTTTCATCTTCAGATGCTCACAGACAACATATAACACCATCACTTACCAAACCTTTCTCGTAGTCGCAATGAAATCCCAAGACATGTAATATTTTCTCTCAGATTCTTCTCAGATATCATATTTTTATTTCAGCCTATTTCATGACATAAGGACTGACTTTATTTTTCTTTCATGAATATCATGAAAATGCAAATGCAAATATCGAAGGCTGACCTGATATCGAGCGGATGTGTGACGGATATTGAGAGGAAATGGAGTAACAGCCGCAGTCTCACGTTGGAATAAAGTTTTAAATATTATATGCGATGTATGTGTCGTTTTAAAATGAGGTTATTAAACACTATGTTTATGAATAAGAGGAGTTTTGGTAAATATAAAAATACTAGCAGACCCGTCAGACTTCGTACTGCCTCAATCAAGAAATAAATTGTCTTATTTATTTTTTTCGAGTTTACCTTTAAGCCATAAATCTCCGTGTTCTGAAGTGTGACAGAATGATTGACATATTAGTTAGTTGTCAAATCTAATGTCAAAAAAAAACTTTTGTATGAAAAATATAAAAGGGCTGTTTTTAGGATTTTTCCGGATATGATTAAATTTTTTTAAGCTTTTAAAACGTCCCTGAACCTCCACGAACATTTCAAGACTAAGATAAAATAAATCCGTTCAGCCGTTCTCGAGTTTTAGTGAAACTAACGAACAGCAATTCATTTTTATATAAATATAGATTTTCAAACTTAACTCAGAAATAATACCAAAATAACAAAACCAAGTATTTTTAGAGTAACATTTCATATTCCGTGGTTTAATTTTCCATACTGAAAGCAATAATTCAGGTCTTAATTGAAAAAAAGTAAATGGCATATACCTAATATAATACAATATTAAAACTTTAAAAAACAAAACAAATATCTTGTTATTTAGGGTACGTAAAATAATATCTAGCTATTTAATTTGAATATAATATTTTTTATAATAAGAATTTTATTCATATGAGTATTTTCTATTATTCCTCAACATTATGTTTCTGTTTAATTAAAAAACTAATTATAATACTGTCAAAGAACATTAAAAATTTGGAAGTAAACTCGTCACCTAAACCAAAGATGCACTTAAATTTCAGTCCTTAGATTAGCATTTTATTCAATTAAACCTGTACATTATTAGATGAAATAAATGCATAATATCAATGACTCACTTTCGTCTCAAATATAACCTAAAGAAAAATTAATAAAACTATAATATCAATTATACATATAAAACTTATTGATATTAGAATGCATACTGCGGTAATTTTACAATATGTTTTGTAATAAGCCTATATTAAGCAAAAAAAATTGTGTTCTAAACAAAATTCTTTGTATTAAATTGATATGATTAACATTCATGATGATATTTGTATACATAATATGTGTATGTACCTTTGCCTCAATATTTTTTATAAAATTATAAATATATTTGATTTTTTCTCTTTTTATATTGCTACATGACTGCTTAACGAAGATATAATTAGGAATAAACATTGATAATATTGTAAGTAGACATTCTCAATACTACATAAAAACATTATTAATGACAAAAACATTCATTTCAATATGCAAACTCATAGTAAAAAGGGGAAATATATTGAGTAATTATTTAGTTTGCTCCGAACAATACAACACTGATTAAACAACACGATATGCATTTTTAAAAATAGTACAATAAGCGTCCCAAGTGTGAAAGGGTTATAATCTGAAGCTGGGAATAATTTATTGCTATTTCAATGGTAAATAAATTTTAGGCACGAAACATTGACCAAAGCATCTCCCGTGACGTTTGATTAGATGACTACTCGTAATCAAGGAATGCTTTGTGAAAACAGAGATAAAGTACAACAGCATTATAACTTTCAAAGCTTTACATTATTTTTTGACATTAAATGTTAAAATTTAATACTCATTTTAATTAATGAGATCTAAGACTTTCATGAGTTTTACTCATTTAAATAAAAATAATTTTTTTCGGATCCAGCCTACGTCAGAAAATTAAGAAATTGATGGCGGTTGGTGATAAATAATAGGAATAACTGACGGACATTCCCATCTCGTCTGCTGATCACGGTTGCTGTAAAGTAGCTGAAACATGAGGACTATATAATATGTATGTTTTACAAAAATAAAGCATGAGTAGTATATCTGAAAAATATTAGTTTAATTTATACTCATTTTAACTGCTTTTCATAAATAAAAAATAGTTATACTTAATTGTACTCGCACCTCAGTTTTCGCGACAACAAGTCGTCATTACTATGAATGTATTTAAATAAAGTCCAAACATTTCATTTATGTAATCTTTTAACTCAACATTTAACACGTACTTGATGTAAGGCACTTGTAAATGAACTATCCTTTGTAATTTGTATCCGTCGAGTAATTAATAGCTTTCAATCAATCTGGACTTCCAGATCTGATGTGAAACAAAATGTAAAAATAACAGCGTCATTTTGCAAATTTAATATAATATGTAAAACGTAAGTAACTAAAGTGTTTATTTATTTTAATAAGTCATGCCACTATTAATACTGTTAAAAATGTAATTGTATATTAATGAATATATATCATTTTAAGATTTTGTTTTTTTCATCATTATTACCTATAAATGAAATCGAAATAATGAAATGACATAGATATATATTGTATAATCTCTGAGCTACGACTTAGATAAAAATAAATAACATTTAACTTAGAGAATTGTGCACTCTTAAGAAACATTTTCTGGTTAAAATTTATATCAGATAAAAAAAACATTAGACATCATATCATCACTCAAATAGCGTTCATAATATCTTAAATTTGTTTAATACTCGGACAGACAGAGAGTTTCCATTATCATTATGTATTTGAAATATATGTATTTTGAACAATTACAGACAGTAAGCAATACATATTAATATATTTTTTATTAGTTTGCTTAAATATGTATACCGTTGTAAAATGAACGTTACGTTATGCATAGAATAAAAAACCGGAAAAATGGTTCAGAAGAAATGGCAAAGAAGTTTTGTACATATTAATTAAACAGTTAGTTCGACAGCTTTCGACTACAATCTGTTATTCCTATGTACTGTGGATAGGTGAAAATAAAGTCGTAGATGGTGAACGTACTATTTCATTATCAGCGTATTCACTTTAGTCTTAACGACATAATTGGGAGGAAACACAGGGGTGGGTAAACGTTTCCAATGTAACAATGTAACTAAAAATCACACCAAAAAACCACTAAAATTAATTATTATGACTTTAGCTTTATTCTATAATCGTTCGGACAATTAGATGATAGTAAATCAATTAATATTGAAAGCTTTCTTTGGATAAATTGCAAGATAATTTTAATGTAATAATATTAAAGAGGCATTTAATTATCATGCATGCTGGATGGATATATGTCATTATGGATAATGAGCACTTAGGATTAGTCCGGCAACTTATAAAATATATTTAAACAGCCCCTAAATATTAAATTTCAAAATCAAGTGTCAAGGGTGCTCAAGATAGACGATATTGGTTTAAACCGAGTTGTGGTGACTGATAAGCATTTTTGAAAAAAAACTTTTCAGTTCAGTTCAGAGTTCAAAACAGTGAGATGACATTTAACATCGCCTGCACAAATTTCATAGACATATTCCACACTCCAGCCTTGTGAAGCCAAGATAGGCCCCGGCCTATGATGATGTCGAACTTTTTGCAAGGATACCGATTGGATACTGTGAAAAATCGTTTTTAGGACTGTAATTTGAACTCGACTTAAAATTTAATTGAAATTACAGCCCGAGACTCGTTCATCTTAATGTTTTTATTTTGACTTTTAGTCTCATATTAAATTTATATTTTACTAACAGTTTAATTTTAAATACATTTAGAAGATGCTACAAGCGATATAGCATTTCCGTATGTTCAAGGTTCTGTATGTTTGTGCTTTGTTAATATATGTTTGTATTAAAATTATGGTTACTAAAATAAAATTATATATACTGAATCTTAATTGAAAATGAAGCTGGTCTCGAAACAAAGAGATCATAATGAATCGATGGTCCGCTAAATATCATTCTTTACATTAATCATTCCTACTAATGGAACCAATCACATCGCACTCAATTAATCTACAATTATTTTTGTTATTATTTATTATCACATTGAAAAAATCCAACATTTATTTATGAAAGAAGTTATCTTGTAAAGAAACTATTAACTTAACGAAGGCTTAATTATATCCATTTAGCTAATCTCTGGATTTCAATTTCCTTATTACAGAAAACATACTTTCTAATAAAAACGAGAAATTACTGTACAGCACTTTATTATACGATTAAATATTTCTTCTAATAAATGAATACAAAAAATCTAAATCTATTTCTATTTATATAGAAAACATATATTTTTAATATCGTTTTATTTAAAATATTGATTTTCTTAGTAAATCCTTCTGAAAAAACTTGTTTATTTATCTTTAAAAATTTTACAACCATTGTATTAGAATATTTTTTACTAGAGAAACGTCAGTGATGATAGGAATCCTATTTTTGAAGGTGCTTCTAGTGAAATATTGAATTCGTTTCTGTCATATGATCCATAAACAAAATGTGAGTATTTATGAGCATTGAACTTTTTACTTAATACCTTTAAAAATAAAAAATAAATTATGTACGAAACTCTTATGTCTTATATTCTTAATGTTATATGTATGTGTTACTTTTAGACTCACTTTTCTTCAAATTATTTTTTCTATGTCTTCATTAATAAATTTAAATATTTATTGATTGTTACAAAAAGTTGTTTAAATGAAGGCATTGTTATTGAGGAAGTCTAGAAATGAAACCATGTAACATATTCTACTTAATTGATTTAATAAGCAATATGTTGAAAAATTTGGCGATAATAAATTAATTCGTTATCGTCACTGCTAGACTATTAATAAGTCCTTGTCATATTTTAAGGAACATTTTCTGCTCGTATTAGGATTAAACAAAATGTAAAATGTATGTACACAATTTATAGAGAGCTATCGAAGCTTGCATCAACTAAACCAATTAATTACACATCGGTGATTGATTATTATCGAGAGTAGCGCATGTTAGTGTTTCCACTCCCTTATACATAATATAATGTTAGTTAATGAGGCCACATTACACAATATTGTTTAAGTGACGAATTCATAATATAATGTTAGTACGATCAATTTAACAATATTTTATGTTTTCAACCGACTTCAAAGAGGGATGAGGTTACCAAATCCTAAGTTTTTTTTTATATTCGTTACCTATTTAACTTTTGACTGGGTGTAGTACTTTGAATGATTATTTTATTTGAAAAGAAAAGTACTAGACTTTCCCTTTGGTTCCTAATGAATTTGGTCCAGTTCGGACTCATCATCCATAAGAACACCATATAACACTAAAATTAACATTAAGTATGTGTGCGACAAATGAATGAGTGACTTCAACACCGACTGATTTCGATTATTTATTTATATATGGTTATATATTTCTTTATGGTTCCAAGATGATAACAACATCTTCTTATTATGCAATCCCACCAAAGTTGAGGAAAATTCTTGAAATATTTAGGCATACAAAATACATATTAAGTTATGGCATTACTTAGAATTATATGTAACCTTCATTGTCAGAGGACACAGTTTGTATTCATATTCTTACTAACCGACTTCAAAGGAAGAGGAAGTTCTTTTTTATGTATGTTCCCAGGTTTCTTGAATAATTATAGAACGATTTAGATAATTTTATATCTGAAATACTGTATCCCCTATGTGGTGTTATAGTCACCGATTCAGAGTTTTATAATGGGATCCTCCAAAAATTGAACAATATCAACAAAAAAATTGGTGAAAATAAAAAAAATTAAATATATCAATCATTTTTATATAAATGCATACTTAAGAAAGTCCTTCTTCACGTTTTTAGGAGGACCCTTGAAGTCGTCGTGCTGTGTTACTTTCCCTTTTACTCTTTAGACGCTAATTTTGGTCAATTTCAAACTCCTGATCTCGACTTTTGTCTACGAGATACATGTAAGGAAGGTCCTCCCATCTTGAAACAGCTTTTCTATCCTTCCTACCTATTTTATAATTACACTAAAGCTCAAAAAATCGTTTTATGTGAATAAACACCTAAAAACAAGTCGTTCATAAAATACATTGAGAGGTGATTTCATACATATTAGGAAATTGTATACGAGTATATTTAGTAACGTGTTTAATTATCAGATTATTGGAAAGCAAATAGAAATAGTGTTTGCTTATCTCGATTCATGTGTTAAGTTGACTTTTGTGCAGATATTTTAAGTTAAATAATAGCTATAGTTAAGAAGTTTTGTTAAAGTGAAAATATATTATATTTTTTCGTTTTAGTTTCTGTTTTCCTATTTTTATTTAAAGTTATTTTATTTTACTTAAAAATGATATTATAAAATAACTTTTTATTTCCTAATAATGTTTATAAATTTAAAAACCTTGACAAATAAGATCATAATAGATTTATAACAATGATTCATTTATCAAATATGACAGGATATTTGGTTAATTACAATATTTCATCACATTTGACATATTGATTTTGTATGTTGTCGTTTTGTGACATACATATAGTGTTCAGGGAAAGTAAATATGTTATGTAAGTTATACATAAAAACATAATTCTATTTCTCTATCTATCCTTTTACATGGTACGAAAAAATAACTGATAATGTTTTCTTTTCATTAACAACCATTGACAAGCTATCGTTTATTACCGAGATGTTGCTTAAGGCACAAATCTAGTTTAGTTTTATGTTTGTTCTGTGGTATTGTGTAGTTCTAGGTTATAAGTTTCTTGTAACTATTTATTGTTTACCGTAGTCTTGACTTTGAGTACATATTATCCAATAACATAACATTATTCTGTCATAAGAACAGTCATATAAAAATAAAGTATCACAACTTCATACAACTAACTGCATTCGTATTGATTACAGACCGAATAAAAACTTGGCGTTTCAATGCTTGTGATATAAACTAGGAATTTCGGTTTGTATCGTTTATCCCTCTTACTGACCTTTAACAACTCCATTAATTATAATAATTCTAGAAATGAACTCGAGTAACTGTTAAGTAAAACAGGTATTTTTAAATAACAGCTGGTGGGATCAATGTGAAGAGATATAATTTTGTTGATTCCGAATCATCTGTTTGTAAGGCACCGAAGGGTTAAGGTATTAAGAACAATTTACTATCATATATAAAAAACAGCTAAAAAATCTTTTTTTACAACAATTACATAGCTATTGTATACATAAGATATTTCCAAGGACTACTTTAATATCTTGCGTTTGTTCTGATTATGTTTCAAGAAAGATTATAATTAGATTTTAAAAAATTAAAAATCCATCCTTTGAGATAAAGTGCTTACACATGCTGATATTAATTTCAATATTTAGTTATTATCATGTCACAATTCGAGAAAAAAAGAAATTATCAATCATCTTAAAAAAGCAACGTTTTGAAAAATTTCATCTATTATTCATAATATTCAACTGTAGAAAAACTGGACTGTAGCTCGGTATTCGTTATAAAGTTAATATTATCTAACAATATAAATGCATGAAACTTATAATATTAAATGCATAAACTTAATTTACGACGAGAACAGAAAACAAAGTTTGTATATTATTAAAAACGTAAAGTTTTCATGACCATAAATGGACGGATGGAACTTTGTGACACAAGTTTCAATTAAAACTTACAGCTATTCAGTGCGAGAGTGGGAATAAAGTTATCTTGCAGTATGGAACTATCTTTTATAGAACCTTTTTGTTATTCTCACAACATTTACAAATTACTGACTAATATAAAATACACATTAATTCCTAAGTAAGATAAGTAAGTATTTTTGTTTTTATGTGTCAAGCGAGTTCGTATTTTTCTACTAACCTAACAAAATACTTATAGATTTAAAATATTCTTTAAATCTATATAAAAGTACTGACATTTCCAGAATACGTTTAAATTAATATAAATTAACTCTATTTTTGATCCTAAATGGAGTTTTATGTTTTATATTAGATCAAAAAACATTCAAATCGCTTCGTGTAATCGAAAGTCATGAGTAAAATTATTTAAAAAAAAGTACAGAAGAATTGAGAATCTCCTGCTTTTTGAAGTTTGTTAAAAATGTAAGCATAGTATTTAAATAACTTGTACTATACATTTTTCAAAGACGTCACTTTTTTTTCAAATGCATGACTATTATAGTGGAAAAAACTAGTTTGGTGACAATAAATTATTAAATTTATAAATTGGCTTTTCGATGCCAAAAAAAAATATCAAAGTATTCAGTAATTCTCTTAAATAACCAAAAGACACTTTAACTTCAGAATTTTTGATTGACAACTTACATTGAAGTTTATTTGATTTTTTAAAATTAAAATTACAACGATACATAATTTGTGTATATCACAATCACTCTATTACAATACGTACTTAGAATTTCTGGAATGTACAAGCTGTCATAAGTCGTAATTAATTTCTGTTATGTGCTTAGTATTACGCTGCGAGGAATCGGGACTAAGCGATTCATACGTGTTCATTAAACGTTAGGGCTTGCTGCTATTTGCGGTATTAATATTACATTTTGCTATTCCATTTATGATATAATTTAAATATATTTATAAGGAAAATTAATTATAAAGCGGAACAGATATTAAAAAAAACTGTTACACTTATATTTTTATATATGTAACTCTGACAATACAATACTTTTATGAGTAATATAGATACTCGTACATACGTACATATATTACTTACGTATATATGTATACTCGAATAAAAATTGAATTCTAATGTCAGCCTATTACTGTAGACCAGAAACTACAATCAACAAGTTATTGAATTCAATAAAGTATCTTCCCATTAGGAAGCTATTCAGGTCATATATTTGATTTAGATATGAGGACAAATAGTCATTCTATGCTTTGAATTAAACTGTGAGTGAGTGAAGGAAATTGTTATAATCTGATATTATTGAGAATAAATGACACAAATATGAAATATAAACAAACGTAGACACTTAGAAGGTATTAGTCACCAGGAAAGTACAAAACTGGATATCTTAACTTAGTTATTTTTAATGATATTCCTAAAATCTTTTAAAAATTTAATTAAAAGATTATGTATTTAGAATTAAAATTTATAGTAACGGACTTGGATTTAAATGAAATTTTTCGAGTTGGCAATTTTTTTTAGTTATACACAAAAACTATGTTTTTTTTCAGCTACATTGTGAGTTCTTCGTGGGTTTCTAAATTAATGTTTATTGTTTAACATTCTTCTGCTTTTCATGAAAGAATTTTTAAAAATCATGTTTTTTACTTTAAAATTAAAATTATGGCTTTAGACTTTGATACCCTATAACTATCTTCGTTTCAACAAATAAAAAGTCAATCAGGAAATAATTTTTGGTTTAGAGGTTTTTTTCTGACGAGAGTTGAAGGCGTACATATGTACATACTGCTTGTTTTCTGTTTAATGACAACAATAAAATTTAATAACGCATTAAAGGGTTATTTTATATTTGAACAGTTTTATTTAAACAAGTCAGTAGGTTGAAAGAAGTAATTAATACAATTTAAGTTAAACCTTAACATCTCCACAAGGGGTTTTAGTTAAAATTTAATAACTACATCATAAGTAAACATGAAACATGAATTTGTAAACCGCTTTTTAAAACAAATTTTACTTTGCAATATCAATAACTTTAATATTACTTGTCTGCTTCATGATACTGTCGTCTCAATACTAAAATAGACTAAGTACATAAGATTGTTACAGACTCCGACATCACGATTCTTGACACCAGTAAGCTGATTTTGATATATTTAGGAATATTCTCAGTTTGTTAGTGTTCCGTATAGTTCGTATAGCTCGAGTTAAAGGAATAAGTAATTATTTTGTTATTGTACCTCATATTAATTAAGTTTCATTGTAATTGATGTACAATGTATCTGGTTCACTTATATTTTAAAGTTATTTTTTACTTTATGTTTTTATATAGCTGTATATTTAATATTTATTATTGATAATATTTCCTTCACAGTAAATCAAAGTCAGATTAATTTATGTATGTTTATTTATCTACAGAACAGTATACATTCTGTATTTTCATTATTTGATGCATAAACTTTTTATCCGTACAGAAAATAAATTTTTGATTGAATGAATTTTATCTTTAAATTAATTTTGATTAATTCTGTAACAGAAAGCAGTTAAAAATAAGCATGTGCCAAATGTAGTGGTGGAACGTTCATATCTTATTAATTGCAACCAGTGAGCTTAAAATGTCAGAACAGAAGTTCGCCAAAGATCAGTTTACTGATTATTATTATGAAGGAAAGGTAGTTCAGCACTTTGATAATATCAATACTATGTACATAAATATTATGTTTCTTCCATTTACTAAAGATTGTCTTTAGAAATAAACCAGATTAAACATGAAAAATAATGGCGTTTTATGAACAATAATAAGCACATAAATTTGATAATACAACTTACAATGATGTTAAACAGCTTGAATTTTTTGCTCATAAAAAATAGAATAACTAACAAACAGTAAATAATACGTAAAAATACCAAAAAGGTGTGTTTTCAAAATATACTTGAAGAATGTAGGATGTTTATTTTCAAAAGCCATCGAAACTTTCGCTTTACGTGAATGGAAATACAAGATTCCTTAAATCAGAGTCTTGTTAGCTATTAGAAGTTTGTTCCGCCTCCGTGGAAGATGTGATGAATATGAAATATAGTTTTAATGAAATTTTGGGTTAAATAATGATTTGAAGTTATTATATATGTCATGTATCTGTCTACAGTAATTAATCTTCCAGAGGCGGTCAGTAAAAATTTTAAAAATACACTTTTTATAGCGTTAAACAACGTTCATATAAATGTGTTTTATTGTTTTGAAACAGAAATAACAGTTGTTATGTATTAAATTGTAAAGAACTTGTTTGTTTCCTTTACAATATACAAACATAATTATCAAGATGAAAGGCTAGCGGTTAAAAAAATATAATCCTAAAAATTAAATTTATTAATAAACTTTTCTGAACAATTTTTATAACAACTTGCAGGTGATTGTCACAATATTCGTAAATATTTCATTTTGTAATCGTTTCTGGTGAAATAAATACAACAATGTTTGCCTTAAAACTCTTTTACAAAGTAGCAAGTACCCATCTGTTTCATTCTGTGGCTTCCCACAAACTCTCGCCGCTTTGAAGTAATTTTTAACGAAGTGCACAGTACTCAATGATCAAGATAACTTCTTGTAGTAAGAGAATTGTTTCCAATGGCTATCCCATAATAGCCAATATATTTATACCGAGAATATTAATAGGCCGCACAGTGTAATCAAATTATTTCATTGATACTTAAAGTATTGCGTACCAAAACAAGTTTACTTTAAAGGAAATGAATACACTAATATATTTAATATTAAAAACTTTAAATAACTTTAAATAAACTTCATTATTGAAACAGTCAATGAAGCTACAGTAGATTAATAACATTTTTGTTATTTTGTTAAAATCAAACTTATTTTGATCTGATTACAATATAACATTATAATTCAACACAGTACATTTTATGATCATATTAAAATGTTAAAACTTAACATATTTTGTACAGAGCCACTAGTGGGTTGATATATATATATATTCATATATATGAATACATAGAATTAATAAATTATTTACATATAACTCATATTTGCATATTTAATAATTTATTACTGTATTTTCTTTTTGGACTCATAAGAGACACGTTAAACATCAAAGCGATAAGTTTTCTGGACAAAATGAACTGTCATGACAGTAAAGAAAAATATTTATTTCATAACATAGTAGCTATTACGTTGCCTTGTAACATATATATTCTTTTCTACACTAACACAATATATAGGAAACCCAGATTATATCTAGATTTCGATTATTTGTAAAGTAAACAACACAATTCTAACAATCTTCAACAACGCTCTTAATCTTCAACAAACACACGACACGCGTTATGTATTGATGACGACTTACATGTATATATACATACGAAGATATATACAGGTTATGATATTGTACCAGGAATAATTGATAATATTATAAATACATATTTAACGAGTTGATTTATGAAATTATTAAAGTCAATACCTCATTGTCTGCATAAAACAATTTTATTTATATACTAAAGCATAAATAATATCAAAACTGACAAATGTTATGTTATAAAATTCCAAATAAAGTTCAATATTTTATTCAACATGTATTTTATATTTAACGTTAATTGGCTTTAGAGTTTCAATACTTTGTAAAATAATTTGTATTTTATGTAATGAGATTATCAAAGAAGAAGAAGAATATACATTTTCTATAATTAGTTTTACAGAATCTAGTTTCTTTATCGCTGTGTGGATTTGGTTTGAAATCTTTATGGAAATAACGAAACAGTACACAAGGGTACAATCGGCGAGTAGAGTTCATAATAGTCTGTGAGTTGGACAAGATTTGTTAAACTTATTATTGAAAAAATATGAAACTAAGGAAATGAGTGAAACATTGTAAATAATAGGTTAAGAAACAGCTTGTAAACATTAAAATATTGATAAAGACAAGATTCTTGTATCAATCAGTCCAGGTGGCCTAGTGGTTAAGGGGTCCGCCTCTCGTTGTCGAGGGCGCGGGTTCAAACCTGGCAAGTACCTACCAATGTGATTTTTCGGAGTCATATGTACTTTCTGAAAGTAATTAGACATCACTGACATACCTGGACTTATATTTTCGCAATTATAAGTTTGAAATCACCAACCCGTCTTGAGCAAGCGTGGTGATTAATGCTCAAACCTTCTCCATGTGAGAAAGAGGCCTTTGCTCAGCAGTGGGCGTCTGATAGGCTGATAATGATGATGATGCTTGTATGACTTATGTATAAAGCTATTTTAAATTCATATTTGTCATTTAAATTTAAACAATGATCTTCATCTATAAGTTGTTATTAAATTATTTTCATTCCAAAGGGTGTACATGTATGTAATTAGAATTATGGATTTACACTTAAGAAATGTAATAAAAAATAAGCAACTACAAGTATTATTGGTGATTATTTTTTTGAGTAATTTTATAATTAAGCCTTTCTAAATCTTCCAATTAGAATATTTATAATATATTTTTCAATACAGGTCGCATTTTTATTATAATTTTAACCAATTCGAGACTTACATTTAGTTTTATTTGAGATGGAGTCATATCTTTCCATTATCTTCGAGAATCCATTACGATACATCTATGTTTGAATGTGGATATATTGTCACAGCAGGTCTGTTGAGAGATATAAAGTTATAATAATATCAGAAAATTTATCTCCAATAGCGATGTCTACTAAAGGTCGAGTGGGTTTAAGAGTCATGGTGCCTCATACATTAAATAAGTGACCCGTATTATAACCTCGTGCTCCGGGCCCGAGTAACCAACCTTCTAGTCTTGGATTCAACTGGCTTTCTAATTTGTTAACTCAATCTTTAATCTTTATAAAGACTTTATAGAGATATTAGTCTACAAAAAAAGTAGGAAATGATTTAACCCAAATATACGTCGTACATAAAACTAAGTTTGAGGTCATATGAATATAAGTTATTTGCTAAGATTTTCTTCTACTGGTTCTTGTTTTGGAGTCACTGTTTCACTACTCATATTAGATCATATTAACAGGGCCGGAGTAATAATAATTACTGAATACCTTTTCTATATCTAATGATATTTACTTTGTCATTAGTTGTCATAATTTTATTTCAGGATCATAGACATATTTTGTGACGATTGCTTGCATAGGTAAACTTATATTACAATGGCAGTAGCTAGTCGTGTTAGGGACGGTTTTAGTGAAATGTCTCATTGTTATAATCACTATTAGAGGTCAATTTTGTAATTGTAATAGATTGTAATAGTTTATATAGCATTATAGACTTGTGGCTAAGCACGCGTTTTTTATAAGAAGAAAGGAAAACGACAACGAAACCAATGTTATGAATAGATGTTTAATGTACAAAGAAATGCAAGGGCACGGAAAAGATTATGGTTGATTAGAAGACGACTGTGTTCTGGAGTGTCATTATGTATGAGGACGAAAAATAAATGGAGAAACTTTACCACGGTACTTGCTTGTGTTGAAACCAATTTTATATACAAAATATATTTTATACTTTAAGTAAATAACAATAAAAAGTGTATAGCCATTTATGTAGTGGCACCCTCTTTTAAACAAGTCCTGTGTCTGACAGGCAACAAGTTAAATAATTTTATCAATTTCTATTGTCATTTGTAAAAATATAACTTAAGAAAATTATACATAGTTATTAAAATTCTATATAAAAATATATATTCACTTCTTCATCATACAAAGTCAATGCCGACATAAAGTTTTTGGTAAGATTGGTTAAAAGAAATAAACAGTGAGTCTTACAAATATAGAATAAAAGTTGAACTAAAAGTATGAAATGTTAGTTTAAATTACAAGATACAGATACATATTTAAAAGCATATTTAAATTTTTCAGTTCACTGGTGAATATTTTAGTTGTAAGTATGAATTAAGATGTTTGTAGGTTATTTCTTTTACACAGTAAATAACACGAGATATACATATCTATATAGAATGAGAAGTAATATTATAAATCACTATCCAAGTCATTTCACCGTGTGGTTTTGCATTAAATGAAATTATAGTACAATTTCAGAAAGAACATTTTCTTTTACTCTTTTTATTCTTCACAAGTATCTACCGTGGACGTTGTTTGTTTTAACTTTGTTACATAAATTGTTTTGTGCTTCATTTTATATGAAGTTAGATATTAAATCATAATAGTGAAACTGATATTTTGTTTAGATACATTTATAAGTTAACAAAAAAGGTGTAGTTGAAAGCATTAACTTTAGTTTAAAGAAATAATAATATTATTAATATTTTATATATCCTTCATATTATACTTTTTATACATTTGGATATAATCACAGTTTTAAACTATTCCTATAACAGAAATTACTTGAACCTATGAGTAGGTAGAGAGGACATTATAAAGTACTCGTATATTAATAATAATTCGTACCAGCGCGTGTATTACAGAGTTAATACTTCTGACAAATGGATGTCATTTAGGATCCCTGTCTCTAATTACAACCGCAAATGTAAAATAATTATTTGCCGTTGAATTTAATTTTAATACATCAATCAACACAAGTTGTTCAAAATGTGAAGACGATGCTGAAACTTTTATTATTATTTAGTGTCGTCGGTATGAACAACAAACTATTTTAATATATACATAGATTGCCTATAAACAATCCAGGCTAGAATCAGTTTCATTGTTTATCGCTTCATATACTATTTTTCTGATCATTAGAATTATTCATTCTTATATATTTTTGTAACTAGATGGCTTGGCAAAAGTTGACGAATATCGCCATAAACTGGCCACAAACTCACCGTAGTTATAAATATAATTGTTTTTTGTTACAAACCTTGTTACAAAATTCAAACAGTATCAGGCGTAGTACTTACAACGATGCTATGAGCTGTCTGTGAAAGTTTAATATTATTATAACATGTTTTATCTCAGTTCTAGTTTAATAAATAAAGAAGGAAGTGGAGCAGTCGCCCGGCTTAGCACTACCCGTTCGTTACAACACAGTTTAATAATTTTAATTTACAGTAAATAATACAAATACGGTACAGGAAATAACTAGTAGATTATGTGTTGAATAGTGGAACATTAAATTCATCCTTAGAAATTTATTTGATATAAGTAATATATTCGTAAATTGTTAGAATTAGAATCGCGATGTTAAGAGTTTCATATCATATCGCAGGGAATTTTTAACGGCATGTTGTATGTTAGAAATTCTCAGCTTTATTTTGTTCTTATTAACCATATAAAATTACAATTACTTTTATACATAGCAATTACTTTTTCCTCAACAATATCCTGTTATATTAAGATTACAATTAATCTCAAAGAAACAATAAGATTAAACTGAAATTAAAATGAAAATTAGACGTACATAAATATGTTTTAGAGTACAAAATTCAGTGACAATGACTATTGTTTTTAAGTACGAAATATACTTGTTGCAACTTAATATATCCGTTGGACTTACATATAAGGTTTAAGAAATAGTCATCAAATTATAGATGATGATATGTATATAAAAATCATTATATACAATAATATTAAACATAACTTATACTCATATAATTCAAACATATTATAATTCGTGCAATAAAGATGCATAAAAAATATTTAATATTTGATTAACTTCTTATAGAATGAAAACAAAATTATCACAATCAGTCTATGATGAATCCCTTTTACCGTAAATTGTCTCTTTAAACTTTTGATTACTTCTTATATTGAATTAGTTACTCCTCACAGATCACAGGTTTGTGAAATTTTAAGTTATTGATTGTTATTTAGATTTACGAAATATTTTGTATCGGCAAAATGGATAAATTTAAAAAGACTGAATTTTAATTTATAAAATACTAATAAATTAATAAAAAAATATCCAAATAAACGTCTTAGAAAGAATAATAATTGTGTTGTTATTATTATAGAGGCGGCAATGGAAAGAATAAAGTCTCTCATTACTATTAGGTCTTAAGAAATACGAATTAATATAATGAAACATATTTCTATTTAAACCAATTATTTTGGAACCTTTGATCATTTCTACAGAGACCACAATAAGGACAAATTAATTAATGGTGTAACGGAGAAACATGAAATGGTAAATAATTTTAATTTTGAATAAATTTATAAAGAAATGAACAGTCATATGATTTTTACTCAAGTCGTATATTAGAGAATGAAGACAGAGTAAGTCATAGATTGAATGTAAATTCATCAAAAGTGTTACTCAGATTTGTAATTATTTAAGGTCAATATAGTTCAAGGAGAAATCAAATCATCTACTTGTAAAGACATGTGGTCTTTAAGTATTATACCTACTATACTAAATTTTTTCTCTTCTAGGCTGAGACCATCGTACTTTTTATTACTTAACGCGTGGAAGAAATTAAGCCACCACTTGAATTATTTGATTTTTCGTTAAGAATATTAACAAAAAATGTGCTGAAAATAATAAAGATGAATATTTCATTATTACGCTGGTGTTTGTAGGCAGAGAGAAATTTAATTACGATTTATGGCCATTAACAGACTTGAACGAGTCAACACTGATTTATTTGTTTTGATATTTGTGAGAGTAAAATAGATCAAGTGTAAAGAAATACATATTTTGGTAAAATTTATATTAATCATTGCTTTCGGTCAAATTTTGGAAAACTTGATCCGAGAGCAGATTAAATTAATCAAGCGTATGTGCTCTGTACTGGTAAGAGGTCGATCGGAAATGAACATGAATATTGATGACCTAACGACGCGATGTGTGTACAATAAAGACCTTTATCAAATGACACAATTGTTCCGAAGTGGAAGTCAAGCAATATAATACATTCACTCAAATGTATTAGAGTAACATGGAAAGGTTTTTTGATTGTAACGAAATGTATTTATTTGATTGCAATCGACAAATTAAACACATAGTCTTAAAATAGATACGCGAGTGAGAAGTGAATGTCTTCTTAAAAGCACTTAAATCGGGATATTTATAAACATAACTTACAAATATTGTATCATTCCCTTTATGATGTCACTCAGGCTTTTCGGGTACGCCACACTCTTTAGACAGCCTAAATACCACTCGCAAACTAGAGGACGACATATAGTTTTGCAATTTTACAAGTCTAATGTACTACCCCAGATATGAAATGATTATATAAACGATATAAAATAAAATTATGTTTTTCAGATGACTACGTGATTTATTTATTGTATTTTTAAATTTTTCTGACGTTTTCATCACTTTACAGCAACTATGATCACGGACAGATGAGATGAAAAGGTCTTATTCAAAACAGAAACATTAACGAGATTTCTAATCTCTCTGACTGACATATTGATTCTTGGCCTCGCTAAGGAACTATCGCATTAAATCAAACTGGTGCGTCCCTTCCTATCAACAAAGACAGCTACAATATGAAAAGTGTAAGTTTTGATCTGATTAAGAAATACGGCTACCTCTTTCTCACAACAAGACATGAGATTATTATGTGATTTTGTCTTGATGTTAACTAAAAATACTCTTTTAATTGTTGTGAACAAGAATACTCTACTAATTATTATCATTCTCATCTTACATGTAATAAAGATCTATTATCTTTTTGTATAACTTTAATAATAATTATAATTTCATATTAATTTCTTTTAATTATAATTTCATATTTAAAACTTACTCTAAAATTAATCATGAATGTTTTGTTTGAACAGTAAAACAGGTTAACCGTACACCGTGTGTTACACGTTTTATCTTTGTTACGTGACAAATAAATAGGAACCAGACAAAGGACAGTATGGATTTACGAGAGTAACTCTTGAACTGAACTGAATAGAAGAAGCAATTAAGGTTTACCGCAAGCGGGGACTTGTGGAACGGTTCGGGAGTCACGAAACAGGCTCGTGGCAAAATCATGTAATATGTCTGAATGATTAATAGTTCAAAGACGGATATTCAGAACGTTCAGATATAAAAGATATTATTATAATAAAAAATATCACGCAGAAAATATTATTTTGCATAAAAGAGGACAAATAAAAAAAAACTATTTATTTTAAAGACAGCAAAGAAATTGATTAAATATATTTAATGAAATGACATTTCATTAAATTCAAATTTGCCGCGCTTCACGCGTTTGTAACTTGTCGACTAAAGAAGCGTCACTAATGACGGATTATGTTTAAGTTTTTGTGCACTTTATGATTATTAAAACGTGTAGAGAGATAAAGTAAGTGATATAATTGAAGAGGTGATATTAGTGGACTTTAATATCGTTTCTTTGTGTTTTCAGGTGAGATAAAAGTGTTATTGTCACAGTTAAACGATAATTGTTAGAATATTGTAAAAGCGTATTAAATAAAACAAAACTTTGTATTTTCAGAGAAACAAATTGTAATTTATTTTGAAAAACCTCAATGATATACCTTATATACTTATATATATCATATTTATAACAGGTAAAATGATAGTGTTAGAGTTAAAATGTTTAAGGCACGATGCGTTCACAGTACTCACCAAGGACTATTATATTCCAATCAGAGTCTTATTTTATTATAATATTTAGAAAATGCAAATGGAAAACGTACCTAATATCTGTTACTAATATGACAATTCCTGTAGATGTTTTATGTTAATTAATAAATTATTGTGAGAACCTGAAAGAAATTTAAATTTTAATGTTTGCTTCAATACTTTGAAGTTACTACAGTCAACAAATATTTTTATTTCAGGGATCATCTATATAACAGAGTGGCGCAGTGGAAGCGTGCTGGGCCCATAACCCAGAGGTCCGTGGATCGAAACCACGCTCTGCTAGAATACTTTTTGTTTAAGAAAGGGTGGCCTTAATGTGACCTTATACGACGCTCGCTTCCTAGTTTATTAAAGGGATCTTCAAAACAACATTTTTGATAAGTATGTAATCGAAACAATATATTTTTTTTAATATTACGTCATCGCTATTTATACCCTGCAATATATCAGCCACAAACACATGAAACTTGATGAAAGTAATTTATTTTATTACTCATAATTGCTGTTTATGCCATTTAGTAATTCAATCATATTTATATAATATAATGTTCATACAGACTCGTACAACTATTATTGACATATGAATGCACACTCGTGGTTTTTAAAAATTGCACATGAACTAATAAATCACTGTCAAATTAACTATCAATAAGTATATATCGGATTTATTACAGATTCGTTGTTTTAAAAGAGAGAGACGCCAGCCTCGCTGACGTAACAAATGTCACTTCTTCTAGAACGGTCCATGATATTTTAAAATGAAACTTCAATTGTTCTTAATGCTCCTGTATTTCTCGAAGGTTCTTCATAATAATATTCTTCAATGATACTCACTCACTAAATTCTGAATTCTCAATTCTGGAGTCTGCCGTCATGCCTCCAGACTTCATATTTATAACAAGATTCAAACATAGTTCTATTCTCCTTTGATTTCGTTTTACTTTTAACAATAATCATAAATACTAATGAGGTTTAATAAGAATTGATGACAGCCTCAAATTATTTTCATGTCACATCCGTTATTGAAGCTGGTAGCGCCGATATATAATATTTTCAGAAGAGAAATATCTAAATTTGGTAAAATAAATATCATTAAAATAAAAGTTTTAGGATGTACTCGTTAAAATTTCTAAGTCACATTACAAATAAATAAATAGACGAACAAACATAACACTCTGAGCGAAGAGAATTGTTTCAAAGCATAGCAGATGTTGTTTGATAAGATGATTCGGAGTCTGTAGTCAAAGAACGCTTTGTATAAACAGAGACAAAGTGCTTCAGAAAGCTTAACATATCTAACGTCTGTAACGAAAGCATTTAATATGACATTACTACTGTTTGAATGCATTTGTAAGATTTGTATGAAACACGATATAATGATCATTGTTGTTAAATAGATATTTGTATATGAAGTTCACAGTTTTAAGTAGTATCGAATACATTTCGATATTTAGAAGTCATTTTCTTCAGACTTACTAAAGTACGTAATTTCTATTTTTGCAGAACTCGTATTTAGTGAAGCTGGAAAAATTTGCATTAAGTATGTGTGCGACACATGAAGGAGTAAGTTGAACGCCCACCGACTTCGATTCTTATTATATTTGCTTCTTAGCGTAATTATAACATAAATATTGTGACTTCAAAAACAACATGGTAATACAGGAACATTAAAGGAAAATAAATTATTTCCTAATCTAACCAATCTAATATTAAATTCTAAATATCTGCAAAAAAATGAACTAAACAGCCTAGTTGATAAAGAAATATAATTTTTACTTACTTTTCAGTAATCTTATTTGATAATTTATTAACATATACAAATTCTTAATACCTTATCAAGTTTTGAAGTATGTTATGTATGATCTATTTTTCAATGTTGTTTTTTGAAGTTGTTTTTTTACTTCAAAGTAAATTGATATTTTTCTCGAGAGAATCAAATTACCGTATTGATGTTAGTAAATATACTTACCCACCAAAATGGGTGTAAAGTACTGAGTAATTTGACAATATCTTAATAGTACAATGATCGAGATAGTGAGTAAACTAGCCATTAACAGTATTTTTATTCTAGTTACAGGAATTCATACACGGCAAATTTATAATAATCCAGAATCAGTTCCATCATACAACATATGACTTTTATCAATTTTCCTGCCCGGGACGATGTGATTTGTTGCATCAGTCATGAAACAAAGGATTTGAAACAGTACATGTAAAAATAAATAAACATTACCCACTGATGAAATGGATTGGGTAAGTAATAACTGTTATTTTTAATATTTTTTATACTGTTCATAGTATTTTTTGGTAACAAATTAAGTTTTACAAAATAAAAATGTACCATTTTAATGTATTTTCATGCAATTGAAATCCTCGTCTAATTTTATTACTTTCTAAAGAAATTATAGTGCATAATGATTAATTGAAGGAAACAAAGATATATTTTTAATTAATGAAACAAACCACAAAATTGGGAAATTTAATAAATGCCTATTTAAATAAAATAATGCTGTTCTGTAATTAAACTTTTAGCTTTATATCCAAAACACTGATACATGTCACAGTAAAGTCTGAAAACTGCAGGACTATAATTGTATCGAGGATTTACAATTTCCATGAAGTTAACTCTCGCGAGATAACTTAACGATATGAAAAAAATATTTGTGATAAGTTTTCAGATAGTACAAGCAGATATAACAACTGTTTACTACATACTGTTTTATACACACTAGTAATTGAATGAATGTAAAATGAACTGAGTAACTTGTTCTGACTTAACTTGTTTTTTTTTTCAGATAATTTATTAAGGGTACTGAAGACTGACAAGAAAACTGAAAGTTGTTTGTCGCTTCTTATTTTTTCGGTGTTCCGACTTAACCATCCTAAAGATACGAGTATGTTATTTTGGCAATATTGTATTTAGAATTCCTAAATCAGCGGAGAAATCGAACTACTAAGCTTTATAAAAAACAGATTAACACATTTTTAAAGCAAGCATATCCTTTTTTGTTAAGAGACAATCATACAACAGTCTATCAAACGAATACATTACATGATAAATTTGTATAAAACGCAAAGTGGCATTTTCATGTTGTCTTCCCGTGATCACGGTTGCTGGTACGGGAACAAAACGTCGGAAAAATGTACAAATAAAATAATAATTCACATAGTCATCCGAAAAACACATATTTTTTTAATTTTTCTATACAAGCATTACATTTCTGGACTATCTAGTATTAGATAATGTAGTTTATAAAATAATAAAAAACTCGTACATAGTTTCATTTAAATATTCGCGCAGTAAATCCACTTTTATTGAATTACATATGTTTAATAACAAAACACACATTCATATAAATAATTTTAACGTCTTATACTGTAGCCTAATGAGCGTTTGAACAACATTAGCATTACTTCTAGCAATTATTTTCTATTCTTCAAATTCTACTAGTGAGAAAAGTTAGTTAGTTTTGTATTACAAACACTGTATACTTTGACTTGTAAGATAAATTGTAATAAGATTAACTCAAGGCAGCAGTGTTCCGTGTGCGGGTAAGAAGTATAATTTGATATTACTACAGACTCCCCAGCTCCTTGAAGGCGAGCAGACTTTATTCGCAGATGTATTAAATTTAATCCTCCATAGATACAAATATAAATATTGTATTAGGACCGCATAGTTCAGAATCTCCAAAAAGTATTACTAATATTTCTAACTGCTTATGAAAGTGGCTTCTTCAATTTCAAATTCGAAATTTATACCAAGGTTAACCTTGATCAACACACGGTGTTCAATGGAATGTGGTTTAGACAATTTAGAGATTTAAGTGTCTTTAAAGATAATAAATGTAGCCCGTTGTTTTCAACATTTTAACGCAAGTAAAGTTAGATTGATTATCATAAATTAATTAAACTTGAAAGTTTAGTCCCATAAATCGATTATAGGATTGTATATTATTAGTGAGTTACCATTATCTTACTTTATCTTTCTTTTCTTATAGCACTACCAATATTATAAGGTAAAATAATAATACATCGTGAGTCTTTCACTGTTGAAAACATTTCAGTATTCTTGACCAAGATTTAACTTTGTCGTTTCTTTTGTTAAATTTGGAATACAATCAGAGAATAAATAAATTTTTGCAAAGTTTTTTATCTGGATTACTCGTCTTAAACAGAATATTTTTGAATTTCAAAGCAAATAGAGGAAGAGAAAGATTTAACAACGATAATAGTGAAAAACTTTCCTCCAAAGATTTGAGATGTCAACGTCCAACGGTTTTATAATTTTTTTTATTTGATCGTTCACAAACGTTATTATGATAGAAAATTAATTATTAGTTATGATAGAAAATTAAAAATAGGACACCTAACTGTTAAGAATTAAAAAAATTAAGTTTCTGCAGGCTTAAAGCAATTTTTTCCTTAACAATAGGCATGATAATAATTGATTCGATAAATCATTATGTGTCAAAGAGACAATGTTATAAATTCATAGACGCGAAAATGATGATTACAGAGACTACATCTGATGGCAGATGAGACGAAATAAGGAGGAACCCACCTTGATGACCGAATGCTCAGGAGACTTGTGGCCTGGCTTGAGTAGATCCTGTTTATTCTGTCCCAGCGTGGGTTGTGGTTCGTGACCCTAACCTTTGAGTATGGTGAAGATGAATAAATTAAGTACATTTACAGGTAAACTTCCCTGCTCTCACGTAATGGTTAGTGTTGATAAAGGTTCACTGCATGGTTCCGTATGATTTCATCTCAAGTATTTAGACTTTTAACTTAACATTATATGTATTTGAATATGTAGGTAATATTTTAGAATAAGAAGTCTTTTTTATAAAATAAACTGTTCGCATGATATTAATCACTTAATCTTTGGCACGGACTGGTCTGTTTTTATTGTACACTTATATGTTATATGTTCATTTTATAGACTTCATGATAAATAGAAATTAAAAAATTATTTACCTAAACACAACATTTGTTCAGCAAAGGCTCTAAAATTTTCTTATTAAAGTCTCGAAACAAGTAGATATGGCAATACATTTAAGTTCGTTTTTGATATCAGTTGATTGTAGTTTGTTGAGTCCAACACTTGATTTAATTTTAATAACCTCAATGCGGAGTAAAAGAGTTTCAGTACATATAATTTATTTGAAAATGTTATAACTGTGAGGGTCAACAGCCGTTACGAACAGATGAAGTTAATGACTATTTTCGATAGATGGCACTTTAACGAATCTTAAATATTTGTAAAGACTTGTATTGAGTTATATCAGATTAAGTTTGTACGTAAGGATTAAAAAATCTTGGTTTTACTCTCCTATGTGCAGGGTGTCCAGTGGTTATTTGCACTCAAGGTTAGCATGAGATACATCGAAAATTGCTTTTTTTCTATCAGATCTTCCAAGGCCAGTGTAATAAGTAATACTAATATTTCTTAATGAAAGTAAATGTTACATAAGTCTGTCTAATGATACAAATATAAAATCCAACGCACATTTATTAATTCGTAATTAATATTAAAATTACACAACTATAGTCTTCGTAGTTAAAATAAAGGATACAAGACGAATCACATAATACAAACCCATATTTGAATACTTTTACTGAATACACACACATGTGTACAGAAACTATTTCACTTAAAGATGCAAGCGTCTTAAGTATTCTCGCATCAGGAACTTACTTCCTCGTCTCAGCTGCTTCAATAAGTTACAAACAATTTGACGAGGGTACGGGATTATTTTCAATACTTTGAAAGTCATAAGTTTATCACCAAGTACAGTACAATGAAATTATTTAACGATGAATTTTCAACATTAATCTGCCACAATCTAGGTATTGAGAACGGCTTCTACAGTGCTTGGAACTTGCCACCCATGTGGAGGTTTAAGGAGGCCCTATCTATAGCGTATTAAAGGCTCATCTCCACCGTCGATGCTCCTCTCCCTACCCAAACAAATTTAAAAAGATCCTACTAGGCCTGCCTTCTAATTACGTTTCAAAAACGAATTGATCTTGATTCTGGACAGGCCGAAGTCTATTAATAGGTTGTAAAAAGATTTGGCTGTATTATAATAATTGCAAATCTTATAAAATCTATCGTAGGCAATGATTTTTTATCTTTTTACACCAAAGTTACTGAGTCTCTAAAATGTAAATATACGTACGTTACTGAGTCTCTAAAATGTAAATATACGTACGTCAACTCTTTTTTGTGCCAAATTAAGTCTGTTGCAGGTGTTTTTCAATATCATAGAATACTCAGAGAGTTCACATATATTACATGATCATCTAATGACCCTTCAGTTTGCAAAGTCATTCATGAGATGCTTCATCACACTCGCACCAGACTCGGACCACCAGCATTCGGCCTTCCACTCAGTTTGGCACAGAATACACTGAATAAAGTCAAGCGCAAGTTTGAGGCTACAGTACAGGCGAGTATTTCAATGAGAACCCATAATTACGTGACTCTGCACTCCAATTTTCTTGAAGGATGTAGTAACTACAGAAAAAAAAACTAAATTTACCTCATAACAGTGCTTTTCATCTGAGCATCTGAGCATCTACATCAACAATCTTCATAAATACTTATAACCCTTACACCTGCCAGACTATTACAAATATCATATTACAATAAGAATATATCATTAACTTTTATTCGAAACTACAATTATTTTATATAAAAATTTCATTCAAATTCATGGCTTAATTAATATCGTCGATACAAAAATAAAATCATAAACATTGAATTCGTTGTTGAACATGAAGCTCGCTCCAACATAAAGAGAACATAATGAATCGAAGGTTTTTATAAATCAATCCTATTCATGGAACCCATCGGAAAACTCTTTATTTACTATTTATATATATTTTAAAACTGACAGGAATTCATTTATGATCTTTAATAAGGAAGTATTAGTTATTTCAGAATTGTCAGTGGCGATAATAATGTTACTTCAAGTGTATTTACAGTAAATTGTTTCAAACATAATTATTTAAATTCTCTCAAACTGTGCCTTCAATAATTATTTATTGTCTTGGCACTGGATATCAGAAAAAGATATACTTTACTTGAGAAAACTAAAAATATATTTTTTCTCTAATTCCTTCTTTATAAGTGTTCTCTAGTTATATTTTATTTCATATACTTACGCAAAATTCCGTTATTCATTTCAGTTTCACAGTTCGTGTCAGCGACGTCACTTCAAAAACTTGTTACAGGAGGTTGTTTCAGAGAAGTTATAATAGAGAAATGTTAAAGTACATCGTCAAGCATATTGCATTACGCTGCTAAATTGTAGCTCACTTGTCGGGTGAGTGAGGAAATTAAAGATTATGTCATGTTTCATGTTAATTGATATACTTAATTTATCACAGATTTCATTTTAAAAGGACTAAAAAAAATTGAATAATTTTCATTATTATTTTCATACATCATTTTGTTCAATAGTTAATGGTGATTATTACATTCACAAAGTATTGCAATTCCTACAATTTAATGAAAATGATTAATTGACTACTTACTTACTGTCAACTTCATGGTAGTTTTTGTTCAATATCTTAGTATTTAACAGACTTCATAAAGTTTTACTTAAAGTATAAATTCTGAATAGAATATTACGTATCGTCATTTATATTAACTCTGATTTTTTTCTACATTATTCGATTACTATAGTTTTCTTTTCAAATCTTAAGTAACCCATAAATGTAGTAGGACTATAATGTAAAATTAATGCTAGATAATTTTAACGCTACTTATCCTTTTCTTTTATTTATTTTATATAAATTCATAAATTTATCTAGTAAATTTATGCCATATATCCAACTAAAAGTAAATGTACTAGAACTATATTTTGTAGTTTTATCTATACTTTCAGTGTTTACAATTTATCTTATTCTCGAAGTACATAAGTCTTTGTTCTAAATATAATAAGTTTGTGTCATATAAAATAATATATTACAATTACTTAATTATATAATTTATTTGACACAGTTTGACACAATCAAAGATTCCTAAACAATTTTATTTACAACGACGATAATTAAGAAGAACTAAATCTAATAATTGTTTAGATTTCTACGGTCTTTTTCCTCTCACAGTTAGTACAATCTAATTGTAATTAATTGACTTACTTAATAGGGGCGGATTCATCCGGGATAATACCACAGATGATAGAGATGAATTAATGGTTACATCTGGGTAACATTCATTGTGTGAGATGAAGGAATTAAACCAAGTTAGAATTCAAATTTAAGTACTGATATATTAATAATATATATATACATATATACGAGTATATATATTATTCAACACGAACATTATTATAGTTGCCATAAATCAAACATAATCATAGAGAAGAAAGGGAAAATACTAAAAGCTATACTTTTGATGGGAAAATACTAAAAGCGATACTTTTGATTTTAATGAAGAAATATAATTAATTGAGAATAGTTAAGAAATCATCTCATATATATATATATATATATATTTAATGGTTGGGTGTTTTGTAGTGTGTTTGTATTTTTTGTTTTTAGTTTTTTCAAGTCATTTGTTTACTACTTGGACTTGTCTTGCAGGTTTTTTGTTCATATAAAAATGATTATCACATGGTTATAAAACATAGATACTTCAAAATTGAGTCGAAACTCCCTTGCCTCGGAATACATTTGCTTTATGCATACATATATACATACATACAAATACGGAAATGAATTAATTTTTTTTATATGGAGTTTCATGTTTCTAAAAAAAAATATTTTAAATCTCTTCTGATGGATATCTATCCTCTTTTCATCCTTTCTTTAAATCATTTATAATAATCTTGTATATACATAATACATTGTCTTGCTTGCCTGGTTTATTCTATAGAATATATAAAGGCCAGGGGGAAATGATATAAAATTTTCAAGAGAAATTTAAACCTGTAACACCCTGTGTTTCAGTTAACAGTCTTTCGGCCAACACAATGTATGTTTTTATTATAATACAAGGAAGTAAAAATACACGAAACTTATTATTATAGGTGATCTCTATTCACGTAATCGTAATTATAGATCGTAATCAAATATCAACATTAATGCATTATAAATAAGGTATATTTTTTAACTTAACTTAATATTCAATTACAATAAAACGTACAATTTTGTCAGTGTTATGTGTGAATCATGATAGCGGTGTCGTTTGTTCTCCTAACATATTCTTGTAAGGTATAACATCCTCTGATAACTGCCTCTGGGACTTTATCAAGTTATATTATGGTCTCATTATATCCTTAATGTATGGGGACTCCCATTTCTATGGCCTTTATAATGTACCATGTTATTTGTTAATGTGTTTGTTTTGTACATAAAGCGAAACAACCACAACGAAATTGCATTTTAAATTTGAGGTGTATAATACACAATAAAATGGCAGTATTATGTAAACATTTAATATTTATTAGTTAAGATATCTCTAATAACCTGATAGAACATCCCTTGATATGAATTTAATCAAAATATATTATATTAACCTTTCAACACTTTATTAATAAGTACCTATTATATTTGTTTCTTATTTGTTTATCAGAATCCTCCATAAGTCCAAGATTCCCAAACAATTTTACTTATAGCTTTCATTTCCTTAACATATAAGTAGTTAGTCTTCGGTATTTATTTTATAGATAATCACATTGAAAGTTTATCGAAAAAGAATATGTCTTATTTTTGTTATTATAAGACGAGTCAATTCGATTTTTAACCTGTGAATGGGACGAAAGCTATTTTAGCGGAACAATTTTAACCTATTAATTATGACACAAACCCTCGTATATTTTTGGTTTAATAGTGTACATTATATTTTAATCTACATCCTATCTACGTAGTTAATATATCTGTCAATTTTATCCACACCAACATAATTTAAGGCTATCATTTGGTCAGTTCCAATATCAAAGTCCTAGGTTTTATTACAATATTCTAACATTTGAATATTAATATATGAGAACAGGCCAAGAAAAGAGAATACATTTTATGCGAATATTATAAGCCTAAGTATCTAATATCCGTCAACTATCGACCAGCTTCCTCCTCATCATGTATAAAAGTAGAACGGAGATGAAAGCTATTACAATGATAATTAACCCTCACTTAGAGCGGATAATAACAAATAATAATATAAACCACAATGTTTTGTTTATGTAACATGTGTTTCTTATAAATGTAGGGGGAGATAAAAGTGTTATATTTATTTTAAAACAGGTTATATTCATTGAATTTAATTTTCGTAATTACATATTATGCGTCATTTAAAAACTATTTATTAGTTATAGAGACCGCAAAATATTATTTTGGTGTTATCTCAAAGTAACAGTAGCGGCAAAAAATAATTAGTTGATTGTCAAAGACAGAGACAAAACTTCTTAGCATTCCATGGATTCACTGTACACCGGTTCCATTACGTTGCAGGAACAGTAGCTTCGACAGTGCCTGGGACTTGCGACCCAGGTGAAAAGAGCCTACTAGGGCTGCTTTGAAGTATGTTGAAAACCGAAATGATGTTGGTTTTGGACAAGCCTAAGTCTTTTAGTAAGTTGTACAGACATATAGCATTTATACCTCTCGCTCCCACTTGTACAGAGGACTAACCTACGGTAAACCTTTTCCTACTGACTTCGTTTGTAAGCTCGTAATACTTATTGACGTTAATGGCATGGTCCTTGGAGATGTTGGTTTCCTAAGGGACCGTAAGCTCTATTAACATCACGTACTTTAAAATTCGAGAATACATAAATATGTCTGGTCTGTAGGCCGACTCCCTTATATCCTCTGGGATTTTGTATTGTTTCTCATACGTATTTATTATTGTAGTCCAATTTGGGACCGCTTTAATGATAAAATAAGGCTTCACGTTTTATTTTCTAGCTCTAGTAGCTTCTCTCACAAAAGATATTGATCGGTCGTTTATGATTATTTCCCTTTGCGCTCTGATTAATTATCGAAAGACTAATCGCTTATCATATGATTTCCAGGACGCTATCGTGACGACGCGAGTATTGACCGCTATCCATAATTACCCTACATCCCACCAACAAATGTTCAGCAGTTCCAATTGCCTTCCTGGAATTTAATAAAAAATCCTATCTGAAAAAGTTTCGGACAAATTTTCAGTGGCAAGAAATATTAAAATACCATTGGAAATAATTAATTTGTTATGTTTCCGTTCATCCCCTACGTATATGAATCGACAAAATTGAAACTGATTGCTATCTTGATTGTTTATAGACTTTCTTCATATTACATAAAGCAATGACTGTGTTGTGTATACCGATGAAAATAAGTAATAACAAAAGTTTCAGCATCGTCTTCACATTTTAAACAACTTGTGTTGATTAATGTATTATAATTAAATTCAACGGCAAATAATTATTTTCCATTTGCGGTTGTAATTAGAGACAGGGATCCTAAATGACATCCATTTGTCAGAAGTATTAACTCTGTAATACACGCACTGGAACGAATTATTATTAATATATGACTTACTTTGTAATGTTCTTTCCAACATAATAATAACTGTAATAAATAGACATATTCATACGCATTCATATAAGAACAAATAAATCGTAATATATTGCAATTCTTGGCAATCACGGTAGTGTTATAATTTCAAGTAGAAGACTTCTGAATTACTTTCACACAGCCTCTCACTTTCAGGTAGCATGTATCGTATCCTCGGTAATGTTATAAATCAATCAAGAGTTATTGGTGTTCCTTGGAAGGGAGCATTCATCACACTCATTGAACACTTGACACATAATTTGTTGTACGAAGCAGAGAATACATAAAATAATTGATAAAATGTTTTCCTTTTAAACAGGTTAAAGCAAAAACCTAATGATTTTAATAAAAAAAAAAACTTTTTAATGAACTCAATAATTTTATGATAATTCTCTATTTAACTTCGCTGTGTGATTGTTGAATAATTTAAACGGATTATTCTAGTTGTAGTAATTAAATCAGCTGAACGAATTAAGCAGAAATAACTATAAATTTGTTAATGATGCTATTGTAAGAGGACTGGTTCATAATCTGGGCTTTACGATTTCATTTTCGTTAATAACATTCTGTAACACAAAACAGATTCCCTTTGTATCTATGCAAGTATAGAACTGTACAATAAAATATTATTTTAAATTATGGTTATAACAAAATATTGTTTTATTTATATTGGTTAATATTTTTACTCTTTGTTATTATTCTCAATGCACTTGAATGAATTTGAAAGCAAATGAGAAAAAGAACGTAAACAATTATGTGTTATAAAGGATAATCATGTATTATTTCTTCGACATTTGTATCACGAGCAGATGTTTCAATTATTTCTTTTACTTTTTCACTTATAAAACAATAATATTAAAATTCAACAGGTTTTTTATAAAATATTTCATATTTAAGATGGAGCAGAAAAGCATTATACATTTTTTTTAAACATTGACAACAAAGAGCTGTTTAATTGTGAAGAATGAAGAGTGCACGAATAAAATTTCTTTCTAAAAATATATTTTACTGCCATTGAAAAGAAAACCTAGCAGTAAAATAACACTTTAAAAGTATTTTTGAAATAATTTTTTAATGAGGAAAAAAAGAAGTGACGTATTACTTTTTGTCTCTCATGTACAAAATATACCAAACCAAATCATGTACTTCTTAGAACATAATATTTATGCTTATACAAAAAGATATGTATGACTTGTATACAAGTTAATAACGCTGCAAGTATTTATTTGTAACTTAACATATATAACCATAATCTTTGCCTTTTCCATGAGATAATGACCATCCAAATTAAAATACCGGTACCAAATGGTACAGTAAATTACTCATAAATCAAAGAATCCATTTACTAAAATTATGCCAGTCTTGTTCATCTACAAACGTATTAAATCACTACTTTAAAAAAAACAACGCCTTTTAGATTAAGCTGTATTCCGATATTCTAATTTAATAAAATAGCTTACATATGTCATGCTTGAGAAAAAATATATTATAAAGATATTGAAGTACCTGTTAGATTGAGTGTACACATAGAAACAAAAAAAAGCGAACAAGTTGTATTTCAGTAAACAGTTCATTGAAAGAATGCAGCTGTTGTGTTGATTTGAAGCCCGTACACATAACTGTAAATAAAAGTTGGTTTACAAATAGGAAGGACAGGAAGTTTACCTAAATTATTAAAGTCACTGAGGAAACGATAAGGGGTTAGTCAGTAAAACTGTGCTGAAACTACAGAACTTACATAAGACAACTTCACCAGTCACCAGTTTAAATGTGACAACAGATTTCTTTGATGGTTATACAAAGAAAGTGTTTATGAATGTACTGGAAGATTTGTGAACAAAGAATTCAAATGTAATGTTAAGGTTAAAGAAATTATGAAGGAAATATTGCATGATTGTGGATTAAGTAAAAACTAAAAATATATCGAATAAAAACATAGATGTGTGTTATGTAAATAAATTTCTGATAATCATAAATTGTATGAAGAAATATGAAAGTTTAATACAGCGATAAAAATGTCATAAAGCATTCCAAATCTCTTTAAAAGTGTGACTCGAATCCTCTCATCCCAGAGAAGGTAAGATACCTATATGCGAGCCATGTGTGAAACGTCTACGATACTTAAAATACAATTAGGACAAATAATACTAATAAAGCAATCACTTCGTCGTCGAAGAAGATATATTCAGTAAGTCCCAGTATTTCGAGACCGTTAACAACGTAAGAAGAGGTTCATTGGAATAAAGATTACAAAAGTATATCAAGTAGACCACCCTACATAATTTATATTAGCCTAAACTCAATAAAAATGTGTCACCTGATTCCTTTTGAACAAATTGCGATGAATATTGATGGTTAAATTTGAATAAATTCGATATATTGTGAGAATTTATACTGTTAATACTTTTGGAGAGTTAAAATCTCTTTTGCTTTAAATACAATGTCTATATGGAGTTTTTATATCAGCTAACTTTATTGTCAGAAGACATCACTAGCCGAGTATTAAATTTTGTTTCATTATAAAGTTCAACACTTTTTATTATATGAAATAGGTTTAGTTTGTTGTATTATAACAAATAAGAGACGAAACCTCTTAGCATTCAATGTCTTCACCGTCCGGGTGCCGGGTCCATCGCTTTGCAGGAAGAGGAGCTTCAGCAGTGCCTGGGACTTGCTACCCAGGTGTAGATCTAACGAGCGTTAAACGCTCACCTCCACTATCCAAGCTCCTCTCCCTACCTAACTAAATTTGAAAAGAACCTACTAGGGCTGCCTTCGACGTACGTTCCAAATACATTTTCAAAGTAAACTTCGACCTCATGAATAATCTTTATATCAAAGCTGTGGATAATATTTCTCAAATGTTGATATTTTTGTGTTACTTGATAAAATCTCTCAAGATTTATAACTTATATAATTGATAAAATATTTTTTATTATTTCTGTGTAAACAATTCAACATGCTTATATGTATCTTATCTTCATGACTTTCCTAATATTTAATTATATTTTCTCCCCATGACCATACATTGAATTTAACGACTCTTTCCGTCTCTTATGAATACCAATAGCAATACGGAACATGTGATAGGGGATTATATTAAATAAAAATTATCATAACAGCAAAATAGCCTTGGTACTTATACTCTTTTGGTCTTTAAAAGTTATTCGAGTATTCGAAGATACTTGTAAGTCCTGATTTATTACAAAGATAAGCTAGTACTTCAAAGAATTTCGTAATGGTCCCAGATAACAAATGTAACTACAATATTTACATTTATACATGTATTCTATGGGAATTGAAGTATGAGATAATCACGATATCGCAAAACAGGTTAAATTGCATTATATAAGTACACACGTACATATAGAAAATCCGAACCTCCATTAGAATTTAATTTTATTAATTGGAAAAGAGTATAATTAACAAATTTAACTCGGTTGAACATTTATACAATTCAGTCATTTTTTTATTAAAACTATGTGTTAAAATTGGAAACAAAATTTGGGTAATTGGTGACTTAAATGTCAAATTACATATGAATGATACATTATTTATACTTTAAAATCCAGCCGTTACTTACATTTAACCTTTGATAAAAATATTTTTGGATGGGAACATAGAAACATAGTAACTAAACCTCAAAAAATATATTTACACTTAAATACTATTTCCTAACCTAACCTACCTAATGATAAATTCTTGACATCCTCACAAAAATCGACTAAGCTCCTAATATAGAAAACGAACACTATTATTATTTTTTATATATATGTAGTAATTAAATAATGTAACGACTTAAGATAGTTTTTATAAAATACATTAACCTTAATATTTCTTTTCCTGTAAAAGACTGAAAAGTTAACTTGTCAGCGGTCTAATGCTCATTAGTTTATACCCAGCGGCGGAAAAAGATTGTGACAAAAATCTTGTCCTCACTTCGAGGATCAAATCGTAATTTGTTATAACAGACTGGCATTTTCTGTTTAATTTCAAATCTTATTAAGATGGAAATTAGTGTACGACAACAACAGTAAAATTTTTATCACAAAATCCAAAAACAGATAGTAAATTGAGGCAATATTCTTAAAATTTTTCTTCGAACGAATGGTTGCAAAATCGTAAACAACAACAACATTATCTTCTAGTAGCCATCATATGGTGTCGTATATAACAATTTTTTTTATAACAACCCTTTATTTTATTTGGAATTCCGGGTTTTCATATACCGGCTGGAACGTATTGACTTTTCATATAATTTCATTTCATTGCTGTACGAATTCTTGTGGAAAATTTTTCTTTCCCCAAAAATGGAACGTTGACAATGGAATTAAGACAACTATTTTCCAACGAGAAAAAGAGTTATTACTATTGGGTCATGAAGGATGAAGTTATCCACGAAAAAATATTTACGATCGAATGGTTTTATTTCCATTTTGTTTAAATTGTATAAAAAATTACATCAGTTATTAAACAATGAGAATAATGGAAGGTGTTTTGATTTGAAGGACGATTATGTAGTCCTGGTCATTGTTGGAAAAATTTAAGTTTCTCAAAAGTAGTTCCAACAATCTAACTATATAATCTGGGAATAAATGATTACAAAAAAAAATAATAAAAAAGTAATTAAAAATATTTTGTAAGATTACAAAGTTATAAAATATCTGAAGTCAATTGAGATCATTACAAAATTTATATTTTGAAGCGTTTGCTCGTCTGTGATTAACATAACAACATTTACAGATTTTTCACTGAATTGATTACATTGAGCTCTTTATTTCTATAATATTTTAATGATAATTGAAATTTAAAACATATGGAAAATATACACAGCAAAGACTTTTTCATTTCATTTCTGATTCATTCTCATCAAAACGATCTTTAACCAAATCCCCAAAGAGGAAGGTCTGCAAGATTCTTTAAGATCTCATGAAATAAACCACTATATTGTATTAAATAGAAAAACATTTCATTTGAATTTAGTAAATTTGGAGTCAATTTGCATTAATGTATGTATTGTAAGTACGAGTAGATACATAGATATGTACAATGATATTTTGATTATAATAGGCTTACACTTTTAAGGGTTTAAACAATGTTGAAATTCGGTCTTCAAACTAAATATATTTTATATTTCTATACGTAATCCATTGTTATGTTTTTGAAAAGCAGCACTTTCTTCTTAATTCAACTGAGCATATAAATAAAATTATAAAATTAAAATCATTTCGTTGTACGTTTGTACGCAGTAACAAGTTATAGCGATTCCAAGAAGTCCTTTCTATCTTCAACAAAAGTAATCCGAAGCTATTTATATAGCTATTAGCGTATAAATTACTGTTAAATCACAGAACGATGATCAACTTAAAGACCTTTTTTATCAAAGGCTTTAAAAATCTTGAGTACGATATTAAAATAGTGAACTTCGGTAAGTCAATCAGGCAATTCTCATTGTAAGTGATGTCCTCATAAAATGTACAACACTAACATACTATACAAGCTGCTTGCGACTCACGTAACTGACTGTAAACTTCTCTCAGTTCCGTGACTCTAAATAGAGAATGTTGTGAATAGAAAATATTTAAAGGATATTTTCCTCGACGGTGAAGCAGACAGATGAAATAATGTGGCCGGATTCAGGGACTGCATGTATTTACATTCATATTTATAAATATAACATAAAAGGTCAGATCTTCATATGAAATATTTATATAATATATATTGAACATAAATTACATTTTTATGTTCTTTTATTAATAGTAATGATAGTAATATATTATTCTCTGAACTTAAATGAAACCGTAAACTAAATGACTGTATTAAATTTACAAGGAGTCGTTAAAGAGCTGTTGAATGTAAGAAGTTGGATATTCTGAGCTTAGTAAAGAGTTATGTGGGTTATCTCTAGACAAATGTGTGACACACGACCATTTATCACTGACCCTTCCTACAACCACATCATAATATATAGTTTTAACATTTTATATTGCTTAAATTTTGGAACTCTTTTACTGACTCGACAGTAGGTCCAGAATATCATCAATTATTCCTGGTACAATATCATAGGTTGTATGTATATATAACTAAGTCGTTATCAATACATAACGTGTGTCGTGTAACATAATATTAAGAGCGATGTTGACGACTTTTAGAACATAGCATTGAGATTCATAATTGTGTTGATGATTTTACAAATAACCTAGAAGCAGCGTTCAAATAATACTTTTGAATCCGATACGTATATACATATTACGTTACGTTTCCTATGGTAACAAATACATAAAAGTTTCGTTAAGCGTCTCACGAGAGATATTCTTTCTTTGTTCAGGTAGGAAAAGGTTTATAAAAAACACTCTAAATCACAACGAAGACTTTTCAAATAAAAGTATAGTTTGAACAACATGTTGCATATAATTATTTTTTTAATCACCGTCAAAGAATCCATGATTTTATTCTATTTAGTTACCGATCGGCGTTGACTCTTCTTGATGATAATGCTTCTTAAAATAAGGCATATGTTAGAATTAGTTTTTAATAGTCTTACATTATATCCCTGCAAACACTATAAAACAATGAAATTTGATTTCCATCTTAATATTGTTAGGTTCTTCGTCGATAAATCTATACTAATATTATAAAGCTGAAGAGTTTGTTTGTTTGTTTGAAAGCGCTAATCTCCGAAACTACTGGTTCGAATTAAATAATTTTTTTTGTGTTGGATAGTCCAGTTATCGAGGAAGGCTGTAAGCAATATAACATCACGCTACAACTAATATGAGCAAAGATATAGTGGTAAATGTGTAAAAAACGGGAGAAATTATTTTATCTTTGAAGCCTTCCGTTGCGTGCGCCGTCAAAACGGTTCAGGATACACAAAAAATATGTATGAAAGAATAATAGCTCTCTTAATGATCTAAAAAACAGTCCAGAACAGTATATGTCTATCTTTTAAGATTAACTCACAAAAATCGTTTTTATGGTACCTTATTTGGTCGAAATAATTTGTTTAAGTTGTATCAACATAATAATATTAATCTTTATTCTAATAAACAAATAAATATGTTGTTGGTTAAGAGTACTTCACTGTGAATAAAAAAAAAACATAGGTATTATCCTGAAAATTCTACGGGAACTCGACCATTCCGAAAACCCCGCAAGAACGGGAACTATGTGGGAAGAACCAAAAATCTGCCGAAAGTCACTATTCCACGCGGACGGAGTTGCGGCAAAAGCTAGTTCATTATAATTTATTTTGTCACGACATCTTAACCAAATGTCTTTCTGCATGGAGTAATCCAATATTTGCTCCTTGAATTGTGTAAACCCTATGTTGGCTCTCGAAACCAATGTAAATTTAAATTATAATTTAAAAGTAGGAATGGTTTTTGAATACATTAAATTTCTATATTTATTCAAAGCGACGAGTTTGCGGGAAGCCATACAATGGAACCGAACGAATGCTTTTCATTTTATACATGAGATTTTAAAGGAATATATTTTAGTATAATTTCACAAGCCTCGTTTTCAATTAAAATATTATTAATATATTATATCAATAAAATATTATTATTAATATTTTTATACTGTTTTAGGAATTGATATTTATCTTATTCACAGCTGAGCAAAGGCCTCTTTCTCAAATGGAGAAGGTTTGAGCATTAATCACCACGCTTGCTCAAGACGGGTTGGTGATTTCAAACTTATAAGTCCAGGTTTCCTCACGATGCTTCCCTTCACCGCATGTCAGTGGTGTCTAAACACTCTTAGAAAGTACATATGACTCGGAAAAATCACATTGGTACTTGCCAGGATCGAACCCGCGCCCTCGGCAACGAGAGCGGTCCCTTTAACCACTAGGCCACTGACTTTTTTTATTGTTCCCCTTTATTCAATAATATCTTATAAGTAACAAAAATTTTACGCTTTAATAAAAGTTGTTTTTGGGATATAACTACGCCTTTTTATTACTTTACAACTACATAATCCCGACGTTTCGGTTCTTTTGCAGCAAACGTGATCACGACAAACGAGATGAAAGTCATAAAAAAGCGCTTAATTTTTGTTCAATATGAGTACAATAAGATGTTCAGGAATCATATATCTGTTGTATATTCTGATAAAATTTGAGTTTTCATGAAAATTATTAAATCTGATTGGAAATAAATTGAAACGAGAATTGTTAAAATAATTAAGTAATATTCATTATGTTCGAAGGCATCTGTTTGTCTGAAATGAAAAGATTTGTAGATATCACATTCATTCTATAAAGTTAGTTTATTTAAAGATTCCTCATTATATTATTGAAGCAATTATTTTATGAAGAAGAAATCAATTCTATTAAGAGAACTACATAACTCTTTTGAGTGACCCGCTGATGATAGGTAATTCTAAAATTTCTACTTTGTGAAGTCACATTTATAATTTTTTTAAGTATGATAATAGATAATTGTATATAAAAACAATATCTTCAGAAAATGCATTGACATATCTTTTTCATAATAATCTTTCTCTAAAAAGCGTTGAAGGACTTTCAGATAGAAAGCCTTTCCTCTTGAGACCAACAAAGCGCAGAGCTCTCACCGATAATTACCGAGTTCCTTTCGAATCTCTATTGAAACGACTTCGATGTAAAAGAGGACTCACTTTACCTATTGATTATATTCAAAGAGCTGGCTAGAACTAAATATATTAAATATATTGAGACCCAGTTAATATTGTGAACTGTATTCTAAAAGTTATCTTAAAGAACGTTATGAATGTTTACCTTTACTTAGAAGAATCAGTAAGATTTTTTGCATAATGAACCGATTAAATATATAAGAAACAATTTACATTATTATAAATTCATACATTATACGGTTTCGTCAAGGTAAATCTCTTACTAACGTGTTTTTTGTTATAGAATTTAAATTTAATCGTATTGCAGGATTTTAGTGGTCGTTGTTCTAAACTGTTAAGCACTATCTTAATATTGAAGACATCATATGATGGATATATTCGAGCTACAAAATTAGTAACACTATGGTTAGTGAGGTGAACTAAACTTGTAGCTGAGACGATAATCCCGAACTGTATTAATTACTTCCTAACACTATCAAGTATTGTTCTCACCAACATATTGAATATCCCGTGAACTGCTTTGTTTATTGTATCATTTAATCTGCTGTACAAGATTATATGCAGCATCTGCTGACTGAGATAAGATTATATTACACGAATATTGTTCTGGTCGTGAAGTCAATTATTATTATTAACAGTGGACAATTATTTGTGACGGCTCACGAATATTCCTTGAATTTTTTTTATCAATATTTTTGTCACAAATCAAGACATATATGCCGTAATAATACGTGGCACATAACTTAATTGAAACCTTTTGTCATTGCCATCTCATAATATATGATCATAATGAATATAACTTTGTGATAATATTGTTTTTAACACTAAAAATCTTGTTTAAATATAGTCAAATGTTGAAAGTCGTTGTACTTTTTACATAATTTATACAAACAATTTTAAATAATGTAGTACCTCGTATAAAATATAATTTCACTGTATTTTTCTTTAGTGTGAAAGTTATGGAAAGATGTTATTTCAAAACATTTTGATGTTAATTAATATTTTGCGGTTGTTACAAGTTTTGTACCTTGGCGGTGAGAGCGTGTATGACAAGAGTTGAATTAGATTCTATAAATGTCACACGACACCAACTTTGGATCATTAAGCTCTGAGTTATTAGTTAAAATAATCTTATTGGTTTGGTGATGGCTTGAGTAAGTGTATGTTTTATAATTATTATAGGAAGCTAATTATTTATTGGACGTGGAAGAACAATCTGAGAAGACTTTTAATTTCCAACAAACAGTACCCAAGAACATAGCCAGGGCGTTAGTTTAGAGTTTTGTCTATTCTTGAATCAGGTATTTATCAGCTGGTATATGATTTGATAGAATATATTAATCGATTTATATACATTTTAAAATTACTCTGTGATTATATGTATTAATCTTCTATATATATAAAAATGGATTGCTGTTCCTTAGTCTCGCTAAAACTCGAGAACGACTAAACCGATTTGGCTAATTTTAGTCTTGAAATACTCCTGGAAGTCCAGGGAAGGTTTAAAAGATGATAAAAATTAGAAAAATTGCTGGGAAAACATTAAAAACAGCCCTTTTTCTATTTCCCATACAAACGATTTTTTGACATTAGACTTGACAACTAACTAATATGTCAATCATTCTGTTCGATTGAAACAGTAGAAATTTAATAAATACCAATACCCGGTTATTGAAGACGGAATAGAGTTCGCCCGGTCAGCTATACCTATATTACTAATGACGAAATTAACGCGGACGAAGTCGCGGGCAAAAACTAGTATTTAATATTTGTAGAAGTGTAATTTGAGATTGTATTTAAAATGTTTTATTTGTAAATAAAGTAAATTTAAACCTATCATATCTGTTCAATTAGCATTAAGTGAAGGTTTACTCACGGTTTTCATTTACATGTCAGATTTAATTAAACTTTTTGTTACTTAAATAATTTTAAACTCAATTGAATTTGGTATGGATAAAAAAAAATACAAAGACCATTAATATGTAATAAAATTATAAACAATAGTTATAGATCACATAAATTTTAAGTATAATAATCATATACTTAATATTATTTCCATCAGCATTATTTTTATTATTTATGTTCACTAATTTCGACATTAATATTTATACAAAAAACATCGTCGTGGCATCCTGGTGGCCTAGAGGTTAAAGGCCCTTCTTTATTGCACGAGTACGAGAATTCGAAACCTAGCAAGTACCAATATGATTTTTCAGAGTCATATGAACTTTCTAATAGTATTTGGACACCACTGACAGATGGTGACGGAAAACATCTTAATACAAATCACTCTCTTTACAAACTTCAATAACTTTTTTCTTTCTTTAAGTTATATTTCAGTTGTATTAAATACTTCAAACTTCATTAAATCTTTTCTTGTCCTCAGAATCTAAGCGCACGGTAGTGCGCCGGCCAAGTTCCACAGGCCGGCGCATGCCGTGCACTATATTTCTAAGCGCACGGTAGTGCGCCGGCCAAGTTCCACAGGCCGGCGCATGCCGTGCACTATATTTACACGAACCGTTTCGACCCACTTTTGACCCCCCTGTAGCTCAGTGCCTATTGCAAGTACAGAGATAAAATTTTACCTACGTAATCATATACTAGAACTAAAGCAGTATGCCAAATTTCATAGATAAAGCTTCAGTAGATCCTGAAATATGACCCTGTGAAAATAGCTAATTTTGGCACTGACTCACTGACAGGTAATCAAAACCTCTAGGCCACTTCCCATTGTTTTAGCATTATGAAATTTGGTACACAGGTTGTGTGTTATATGTAGATTAACAAAAAATTAAGAAATTTAAGAAATCGGTCAAGCGTGAGTTGCCTCAATTCTAAATATCGAATTGTTAATAAATTCGACCCACTTTTGACCCCTGTAGCTCAGTGTCTATTGCAAGTACAGAGATAAAATTGTACCTACGTAATTATATACTAGTCCTAAAGCAGTATGCCAAATTTCATAGATAAAGCTTCAGTAGATCCTGAAATATGACCCTGTGAAAATAGCTAATTTTGGCACTGACTCACTGACAGGTAATCAAAACCTTTATATAGGCGCTCAGCTCAGCACAATAAAAGACATAATAATGAAATATTAATAATTAATAATATGAGTACATCTATCAATCGGTGATAAATGAAACTAAAAAATAAAAAATAAATATAGTTTAAAAAAAACTAAAAAACACGCTCCAATGATGAAAGAAACCGCTTGGAAACTACATAATTTAACCTTTACAACCTTGGAAATCAATTTAATTTAAATTGTTTAAAATAAACAATAAATGGTATTATTGAAAAAAAAGCGTGGGGCGCTTCTCAAGAAGTGATATATGAAGCTCATCACGCTTTTTTTTCACAAAAATACCATTTATTGTTTGTTAATTTATTTTTAAATTAATATTATTTGTTGGAGCCAATTACCAAGAATGTAAACGCCTCATATAAACTATTAGCTACGACGCGAGAACGCGGGACTCGGTCAAGATCATCAGTGCGTAACGAAGCATTGAACGTGCAACATCCATATGTGTAATCTATATATAATAAATAGCATTAAGTCAGTCTTCGTTTACTTGTAACCTGCGCACTCATTTTGGTGACCCCGACGTGATCAACTTCGAATTGGAACGGACTCGCAGCCAAACTGTTGTTACGTCATCACGAAAATATCACGGGCGGAGCTATCCTTCGAGAATTCGCCAGCAGCCAGCTGCAGCCACTGTTTCCGAGGGAAGTGCATCCATCCTTTCTACTTATATATCCTTTTTTGCTTCAACTCACGTGAGTAAAATTTATATGATAAATTTATATGATAAATTTATTTTTCGCCCACCGTCAACTTTTTTATGATATCGGTACATAATATAAAATTCTTTGTTAATAAAATTATTCTTAAAATTGTTGTTTGTACAAATAGCTTGTGTTATATGGTGTTTCGCGGTTTATTTAATTCTTAACATCGTAGTTATTAACATCTGATTCGTTATATATACGTGAAGCGTTATAATATTTTAAATATTGCACCGTCATTATGAGTGACGTAAAGGAACTTATCAAACAAAGGGGACATATTAAGGCTCGTGTAACGTTGTTTGAAAAATATTTAAAACCTTTGTTAGAGTGTAAAGAAATTAGTTTAGTACAGGTGAATGAATTGCGCTTGCGCTTAAGCAAGATACGTGATTTATCATGCACTTTTGATGATATTCAATCGCAGATTGAAATGTTGGATGAAGATACGTCAAAACAAATGCAAGAACGCGAATTTAATGAAAATATATTTTTCCGTTTATCAGCCGAAGCTCAGTCATTAATCGATTTTTTCGAAAATAAAAATAAAATAGAATCTTCATCTAACAAAAGTCGTCCGGACTGTCATTTAAAATTGCCCCCAATTAAAATCACGCCCTTTAATGGTGAGGCGAACAAATGGTTGTCATTCAGGGATACTTATGTGTCGTTAGTACATAACAATGAAACGATTGACGACGTTAACAGGTTTCACTACCTCAAGACGTACTTGGAAGGGCCGGCTAGCGCTGTCATAAACTCAGTCAGTGTCTCATCCGACAACTATAGCCTCGCATGGAAATTGTTATGCGAAAGATATGATAACAAACGTCTTTTGATAAATGAACACATAAAGTGCTTGTTTTCCATCGAATCTTTAACTAAGGAATCCCACAGTGGTTTACGTAACCTTATCGATACATTATCGAAAAACCTAAACGCCTTACATATTTTAGGTGAACCGACGGACAAATGGGATACGTTAATTATTTTTTTTAGCTTCTGCCAAATTAGACAGTGTTACTTCTCGGAAGTGGGAGGAATATAGAAGCAATAAAGACGCGCCCACACTGGACGATTTTTATGATTTTCTTCGAAAGCGTTCTATGGTATTAGAAACAATGAATGTTAATAAACCCAGTAAAGTTGATAAACGCCTTAGTTTCTCCAACACAAAATCATTCCTTAGTTCTTCTATGGAATCACCATCACCCTCCGCGCAGTGCCTTCTCTGTAAACAGAATCATAAATTATACGAGTGTAACACATTTAAGTCACTACCAGTCTCTAATCGAATTAATAAACTTAAATTACTAAATGTATGCTCCAATTGTCTTCGCCAGGGGCATCAAGCCTATCAGTGCAGGATGGGTGGTTGTAGAATTTGTCACAAAAAACATAACACTTTAATACATAAACAAAATTCTATACAGCAATCATTTAAAATTCAAGAACAAAGTGATAATAATAGTAAAAACTTACCTACGCTATCACCTGCCGCCACGGTCGCTACCGATTCCGAAGTGCCGAGTAGCTCTGCTTCGGTTTCCATGACTGCCATTTCTACCAATCAATCACTTCTCTCTACTGCTTTAGTCAAGGTGACGAGTAACGGTAAAACATGCATATTAAGAGCTTCACTAGATTGTGGCAGTCAGTCTTCTTTTGTGACTGTCAGGGCTCTAAGGGAAACAGGTTCGCAACATTTTGATTCTGATTACCATAGCGTATCAGGTATAGGAAGTAGTGTCTTCAATGTCACAAAACATTGCTATTTAGATATAGGGTCGTTAAACAGTCCGTTAGTTATGCGTGTTAAATGTTTTGTGTTACCTCACATCACTGATAGATTACCCAATGTTGCAGTAAACGTACAACATTTGGACATTCCGTGTCATGTCCAACTTGCCGATCCAAAGTTCTTTGAACCTTCCGATATTGATCTTTTATTGGGTGCTGATGTATTTTGGGACTTGTTGGAATCAAGCAGGATAAATTTAGGACCTCAAGGCCCAATCTTGCAGGAAACGAAGCTGGGATGGATAGTAGCGGGTCCAACTGCTATTCATAGTAACAATAAAAATCGTAAATCATTTTGTCATTTTTCATTGGATATAAACCAGCAGCTTCGTAAATTCTGGGAACTCGAAGAGGTGCCTTCTAATGTCGAATCTCGTACCGATGATTATTGCGAAAACTTATTTAAAAATACTACTCATCGAGATGCTCACGGTAGATTTTGTGGTCAAATTCCTCTTAAAGAATCTACTCAGTGCTTGGGTGATTCTTACAATATAGCCGAAAAACGCTTGTTGCAATTAGAAAGGAAATTTAAGAATAAACCAGCTCTTAAACAAAAATATCCTGAATTCATTCACGAATATGAACAGTTAGGTCATATGACCGAAGTTCCTCGACCAGCATTTGGATGCTACTTGCCCCATCACGCTGTCATTCGAGAGTCTAGCGAGACTACTAAGCTTCGTGTCGTATTCGATGCCTCTTCAAAGACATCTTCTGGTGTCTCGTTCAATGATGTACAATATATCAGACCTGTAGTACAGGTTTCTGATTTACTTTCAATTCTTTTACGATATCGGCAGCATCGATATGTCGTGTCAGCAGACGTCGAAAAGATGAATCGTCAAATACTAGTTGTTCCAAAGCAAAAACATTTACAATTAATTCTGTGGCGCGATGAACCCACATATAAAATTAAAATATGTCATCATCAATATGACCATATGTCTCACTCGACAGTTTTGGGTCTGAATTGGGATCCATCGAGAGACGTATCGCAATTTTCAGCTAAGTTGCAACTTGATCAAGTTGCCACAAAACGGACAGTCTTGTCCAACTCAGCAAAGCTTTTTGATCCACTGGGATTACTCAGCCTATGCACCATCATCCCTAAAATAATTTTACAGAGGCTGTGGCTATCGAAAATGTACTTGGGATGATCCAGTGGATAAATCTATATTCAAACAATGGACAGACTTTGCGTCGAACTTAGCTTCAATATCCAATTTTCAAATACCTAGGTGCGTTCTTTTACCGCAAGCAATTCGAATTGAGCTTCAGGCTTTCTGATGCCTCTCAGCTATCATATGCGTCTGCCGTTTACGTCCGATCATTTTCATTTAAAACCTTTATATTTTCATTTAAAACTTTTACAAAGTTGGGGACTTTTATTAAATGACATCAGAAATAATTTTTAGCCTTTAAGAGGCAGAAACTTGCCGTCAAATAGAGTAATTCCAGGTCGGCCATTCCACATTAGTGGAGTCGACTTCGGTGGCCCAGTTCACATCACTGACCGCAAAGGTCGCGGTTGCCGGATTACGAAGTGCTATATGTGTTTGTTTATCTGCTTTAGTACAAAGGCCGTGCACCTTGAGGTAGCTAGTGATTTGACGGCTGATTGTTTCATTTTGTGTCTGCGACGCTTTGTAGCTCGTCGCGGTAAACCATTAGAAATATATTGCGATAATGGTACCAATTTTGTTGGAGCAAATAACTTTCTAACTAACCTCTCAAAAAACAATGAAGATATTATAGGTTTTGCCGCTGAGCAAGGCATAAAATTTAACTTTTCTCCCCCCTTCTCCCCTCACTTTGGGGTTCTTTGGGAAGCAGGCATTAAGGCTGCAAAACACCACATAATACGTATATTAGGCGATAAACATTTCACATTTAAAGAACTATCGACTTTATTCTCGCAAGTTGAAGCAATCCTTAATTCCAGGCCCTTAACTCCTCTTTCATCGGATCCCACTGACCTAGATCCCTTGACTCCTGCGCACTTTCTGATCGGTAAACCATTAACAGCGCTGCCATCCGAAACCTTGATGAACTTCAATCCACATCGACTTAACCGATACCAACTTCTGGAAAGGATGCGACAACATTTTTGGGATCGCTGGCAGCACGAATATCTCTGCGAATTGCAACAGAAGTCTAAGTGGAGAGTCGAGCGAAAAGGATTCCAGGAAGGCGATCTGGTCATCATAAAGGAAGCGAACCTACCACCTCTTAAGTGGCGAATGGCACGAATCCAAAAACTTTATCCAGGATCCGATGGAATTGCTAGAGTCGCCGATGTCTTCACCTCCAAGGGAGTCGTCCGTAGAGCTGTACACAACCTCTGTTCTTTAGAAAATTCAAGGGACGTCACTCGAACATCGAAGGATTTCGAGGGGGGGGAGGATGTTGGAGCCAATTACCAAGAATGTAAACGCCTCATATAAACTATTAGCTACGACGCGAGAACGCGGGACTCGGTCAAGATCATCAGTGCGTAACGAAGCATTGAACGTGCAACATCCATATGTGTAATCTATATATAATAAATAGCATTAAGTCAGTCTTCGTTTACTTGTAACCTGCGCACTCATTATTTAATTATTTAAATTATATAATATTTAAATTATATAAATATAAATAATTATATAACTAAATAATAGATTAATGATACAATTAATTAAGTGTTACGTACAGCACAAAAACCTGCCAAGTTCAAATTTAGAAGTATTATAATTTTAGATATTTTTAACCAAGCACCTACGTATTTTCACAACTATACCATATTTTAAGTTGGGTGTATGGTAAAGTGAATTTCGGCCAGATGGACCGTTGACGTGAATAAGGTGGCGGGTAGTGGCTGGATGTGGAAGGCAGAGGACTGGGTGTGGTGGCGAGTCTTGGGAATGGCAAATGTTTACCAGTGGATCATGCTGTTGATGAAGATGATTATGATCGATTTCAAAGTGCATCTAAACTTGGCATTAGATTGGATTTCACCCCTTTTTTAGGCAAACAATTAGCCGATTGGAACTTGGCCCCCTTTTTAACAGGCATGTTTTTGGTGAGATTAATATATACTGATAGGATAATAATAGGCAATAATGATATATAATTATTGTAATACAATGAATGACTTATATTACGCGGGTAATCACTCTTATTTAATTTATATTTTCAATTAAAATAGAAGAGACGCTCAGAAATATCTGACTTCTTTATTTAATTTTGCAATCTTGTTTTCATTTATCTAAATTGTCTCAAAGCTAAATCATTTTATCGCAACGTTTCATTAATTCATTTGACTGAATCGTTGTGAAATAAACCAAATCAGCAGAATAATTACATATTCTTAAATATGTCCTTATTTTGTAAATATTTCAAGTTTCTTTTATAACACAATATTCTCTTTCTATTGTTTCATTTGACTGCAATCTGTCTACTTCGTAATAAAAGTAAATCATATTATTTTTTATTTACAATAAAAAGTTAGTAAGTCCTTAATCTCAACACATATCACTCTATACAATCCTTATAAAACTTATTATTTTTAATATTAATTAAATATGAAACAACAGTCTCCAGTGTGTTGTTATATTAGTATTATATTTACAAATATATTATCCTTTAAATTACAGTTATTTCATTGACATCAATCAGTTTAGAAAATTAAGAGATATGAAATGTAGAAATTTTAGTGCGTCTATCACCAAAGAACTTCTGTAACAATAAATTCACCTCTATAATCTTTCGTATTATCCTGGATGAATCCAATCATGTACTAATTGAATAAGGTATGGTTTTATTGTGAGAATTGTTTGAAAAAGACCCCTAAATAATCTAGCGTCTTTTCAATTAGTCGTTCCTAAATGTCGTTGTTACTTAATTTGTTACCTCATAAAGTGTTACACACTGAGAGCCAGCCGTTGTTCTTACTTTAGTTCCATGAAACATTTACTTTACATAGTAAGTTTTTAATAAACGAAAACTTTCAGATATTAAGATCTTAGATTTTTCTCTGAATGCGATACAATTTACGTAACAAAATAATAATTTAAAATTAAAAACAACACATATATAATTAATATATGTAAACTTAAAATATTTTCTTAGTATTTAATCGATATTTCTACTTTGTTAATAATAATTTGGTTATATATTTATATAGTTATAAACTCTATATAATCTTTTTTGTAACATCTTCCACCTTTTTTATAATTTATAGCCGTCTTCTCTAACACAATATGTAACGTATTGGCCATAAGAAGATAAGCGTGGTAAAACGGCCCAAAACAGATATCTAATTCATTATTTCAGAGTACTTTAATTGTAATAAAACACGAATAAATGAACGATTCAAATTTAAAATGTATATATCTGTAACTACTCCGATCATATCAAAATGAATAAAATAAAATCAATTATGTAGGAACTTATCAATCTATCGATTATAATTTTTAATAGGTTATTAAGTTTGGTGATAGACGAAAAATATGCAATACATGTGGAAGACAAAGATCTGAAAGAAAATAAACAAGTAAATTTCAAAATATACATTTTATTGTACTCGTATGTTATAATAATAGAAAAGTTATGAAATAAATGGCAAGGAAAAACTCTTAATCTGGAAGTGATATCCAAAAAACATAGTTTCAAACATGTTCATTGTTCAATACTTTTATCTCCAATGTATTATGTCTTAAATAATATAATAAATCTCGCAGTGAATTCAAAACCATAGTTTTATAAAACATAATCTAGTTGTGAGATTTATTAACATGAGGACTACAGATTTCCATACGGTCATTCAAGCACTTATTGTACTTTTATTGAACTCTGCTTACTCAAACAGGTTGACATCAAAGATTTTACAGCACCGAAATTATCATTTGATTTCAACATATTGTTCACAATACATAATCATTCAAAAAATATTCCATATATAAGTTAAGAAAATCTCATATAATGTGATATTTTTAATGGATAATGGATTAAGGGCCGTTATATGTATTATTTATTGGGGAGTGGAAACGCTTACATGCGCTTCTCTCAATAATCAATCACTGACTTGTGATTAATTGATCTTGGTTACCGCAACCTCCGAGTACTATGGCTCCCTATAAATTATTACACCAATAACCTACATTTTCTTTAATCGTCTGGTGAATAAATATTTTATTTTATGAACAATAAATTTTATATATAGTATTTTATAAATACTGTTTATTTCCTCGTCTCTTCAAGGAGCAAAGAAATATTATTACATAACGAAATGTGGGTTAAAATAAATAATAGTTTCATGATATTTTTTTATTATTTATTTAATTTGTACATTATGTATTTCTTCCGAATAAATTTCAAGAGCTAATTATTTACATAAGACTTGACACAAGCAGTCAACTATAGACTTAATATTATGGAATATTAATAACAATAATTCCTTGAATTCATAGAGAATTTTGTCATATATAACAGTAAGATACAACAGCTTTTAGAGAACCTCCACAAAATGTAAGACAATTATTTAATTTTGACTATTTTATGAAAAAGTCATTAAAATAATAAGTTAAATTACTTTGTATGCAAATAATTTCAAAATAAAATTTTCACGCTAAATTAACACAATACAAATCCCACAAAATGATAACAATTACGAGGCACTTCCACTCTTATTTATAATCGCATTTTTTTGACACATACTCATTTTCAGTGGTGATGCAGACACCCAATATAGCTAAGAATATAAGTTCAGGATCGGGACAATCAATCAAATCAAGTCCTCTGATACATAAATACGTAGAACTCCCCGAAAATGCGGCAGCTGATACGTATAACCACCTTCCATCAAGTGGGCCGTCTGCTCGTTTGCCACCTTTAACATAAAAAAATAAAATAAAACTGATAGATATTACTCGAAAACCACTAAACTAGATGCTGACTACAACAGAGTACTTGGAGAGTGTTTACTTTGATTTTAACACAAAAAGGATAACTTTAAAATGAAAAATAAATAGTCAAAGAATATTAAAATCAACGAATGAGAGTATAAAAAATATATATTATTACATGGGCAGATGAATAAAATTCTCGGTTATACATGTACTGATTAAGAAACATACATGTATATATTAATATGAACTGCGTTTATAAGCTCAGTTTCATAGTCTTGTATTTATTGAATGAATTCTGAAGAATTTTTATTACACCAATTTGCTACGAGCAGTTTGTTAAATGGATCAAATAGTTTTTTATAGAAGTGTTAATATTAATGTTTAAAGAAGAGAAACAATTTTTATAGCTGGATAATAATAAAAAACATTCACAACAACACATTCACAATAAAGATAAAAATATTATTAATGAAAATAAATCCATCTTCCAATGGGAATCACAAAAACAAATTTTTCATTTAGTTAACAATAAATAGTCAAAAAACTGATATTAATTAACATTAATTTAGTGTATCAAAAATCGAATATCTGGAAATGTCTTCAAAATCTCGGTGTTTACTGATAAATAAGTATACGCCAATAATATTCCACTATGTATAATTTAATTACAGTTATTGTTAATAGCTCTGTCATAAGCTATCACGAGGAAGCACTGTGTTTGAAACTCAGATTTTTCATAATTCAGGAATGGAATTGTAATTCAGTGTAGACTATGATTTTCTTAATTATTTTTGATTAGTAAAATTACAAAAATTGTTCACCATCCTTGATTCCAACAACAAAGAGATTCCAATATATTATGAAAAGGTGCGAAAAGTGATTTCGGGATGCGTGAATTCTTAAGATGCTTCCGTCTTAAACTAAAATAGTTTTGAGAGTAATTTAAAAAAAAATGTGTAATGAAACCTATATACTCTATAGAACTTACATTAAATGACAGTGTTTTATCTTACATTAACTATTAAGATTACAGTCAAAGTCTTTTAAACATCCTGGGAATTGAAGTAGCTTAGTCCGTTACATACACTTTAAAGTTTTTCCATTAGAGAGAATTGCGTTGTAGTCCAATTAAAAATAAATTTATTTAACATAACTTAGGTTAAGGAGCTAGTAGATACTAGAACATATAGATGATTGTTTTGTCGAGTTTCTCAAACCATGTAGTCATGTATAAAGCGTACACAAACTTTTCAGTATAGAGAGCAGATATAGTCAAAGTAAATGTTGCTCCAACCTTTAATATTAAGCATGTCTTGTCTAACCACATTTAGACGGTGGGATAATATTAGTGGCATGTGAATTTCAAAGTTAGTTTTCTATTTAGAGCTCGCAGATGGTAAATGAAAACACATTTATATATTTTGTTTTCCAGATATATCTCCTCTTATTAATCTATACCAGCTTATAGAAGAGGGTTTTTTGCAAACTTCCTATGTTTAATTCAAAAGAGCAATCCCCGTTTGGAAAAGGAATATATTTAGATAACAAGTAATGTTTGCTAAATTTCCTTCTTCAAGATAATATTTTATCATATTAAAGATCCTGAGCTCAACATTTTAACGAGCTAAAAAAATATATCTTAGGATTACAGATGATAACTTTACACTACTCTAGAGCTCAACCTATGATTACATTACATTTTATTGTAAAGTCATTCGATGATAATCTACGAGGCTGTTTATAGTTGATACATTTAAAATATTACACTGTGTATATAACGGTTAGGGTTACTAACGGCAAAGGGGGAAACTATACTTGTTTTAATTTTGTTCAAGTTTTGTAACTCAAATCGTTTCAGACTTTATCAGAACTATATCTGATATAACCCGATCAAAGACTCCATTGGGTCTTAAGTTCTTTATGATCATCATCAGACTCATCGATTATAAAGCATCATCAGAGTATGCTCAGTCTCCTTCTATGGAGATGACACCCATATTTATACTTTATTACCAACCTGCAATTTATTCTTAAGTTTAAGAAATGATAGCCAGAATGAAACCTCTTGAAACCCTTACTTAGTATTAATATGAATTGTTCAATTCTCAACCATTAATGTTAAAATGACAATTTTTTTTATAGTTCACCGTAATTGACATCGCAATTTCAACACCCCTTATGTTGCAAATGTCCACAAACGACGATGAGCTCTTCCCATCAGGTTAGTTATCTGCTTGTTTGTCTCTTTGGGACAGAAAAAAATATCCTAATTATTCTTACAATAAATTGGGTAACGCTTTAATCTACTTTAAACTTAGTTTATTTATTTTCCTTTGACAGCTATCCTAATTTTCGTTAATAACTCGTAAATAATAAATTGTTACAGACTAATATCTGTAGTCTGGACGAAAGGCCATTCTAAAGTGAACAAAAGAGGCGATAAAATCAAATGTAGCTTGAAAATGCTAGTAGAAGTGAAATTGGATATAATATGCATTATATTACATGACACAAAAGCATTTTAATAACAGAATGTCACTGAAGAAAACATGAAGTACAAAATGCTACTTTAACGCTTACTAGCGATATAGGAGCACTTTTATTGATATAAAACTCACCACAATATTATATTTTTATTAAGACATTTAAGCTTAATTAATATCGTAATAGTAATATCGTAACACCAATTTTAGAGAAAAGAACCTAATTTAGAGATTTGATGTCTCTTCCTATTATTTATGTTGAAATTAGATAAAGAATAAAACGTTTTCAAAACCCTTACCTACTTACATAAAGTTTTTAAGAGCAAGATGAAATCCTTGAGGTAAGTTTCATCTTCCAAATCAGTGTAGCTATATAGGAACAAGTTTCATACAAATGTGTTATGTTTCTACTAGATAGTCACGACTTGTAATTTTTTATAAAGATATACTTCTTTACGCAGGGTGAGGAAAAATTCGAAAAAACTGCGAAGTGTTCTTGGCTTGTCCAAGGAGTTATAGAATGGTTGTAATATTTTTGTTTTACCTATTATTATAGCTCGTTAAAGACGAACTGGTACATTAAGTTTAGTTGATTTATAAAATATCTTACAATACAATGCATGTTGTTTGTACTCACACGATAGTGGTCATCACAATGTTCACTTTACAAAATATTCACATGGGTTTCTCAATAGTCCGAGTTTAGAGATAGAAAACTAACCATTACAACCTTATGAAGGTTTGTACTATGAAAGAGAAAATTTTTGGTTAACTTTATTCGTAAGGAAAATATTGTAAAAACATATAATTTCTTATATATTTAAATTCGAAATAGAAAACATAGCTGACCGATGTATATTATGAATATTTTTTAAAGGATTTGTAATGTGTTTTCAACACGATGTCGATCTTTAACTGTGAGTTAACCCATTTTGTAAACGTTCAAAGTCGGATGAAGCCAACAATTTGAATGCAAATAGTTGCAAGTTTTAATACAACCTCAACGAAGTCTGTTTAATAAGCTTATAAATGTGATGTAGAAAGTAAATTTTGTACAGAATAAACTACCTTTATATAATGCCATTAGTTAAATTATTATATTCAGAAGTTGTTAAAAAATATTTGATTTCAATGAAAGAATCGAATACATATTCTTAAAATTAGGAACATTTAGTATTGATATCAAGATATCTACATTTTTGTGAACGAGGTGCAAGCATAAGCGTAATCGCAAGAGTAACTTTTACTCCCTTAAGTCTTGATTTTGATAGATTTTATAATTTAAAACCTAGAAAACTGATTAAATAGAAGTTATTCTACCCCTAGAATAGGTAATTAGTTATAACATCTGATTATATTAACATAAAACACGTGACAGATAATTTTAATATTTAATTAAATTATCCTGCTAGGGTTCGTCTCATGAGAATTGCAATTGATCGATACAATTATAGTTATCAGACTATATGTTTGTGTCTGTGTTTTACGACATTACATTTTAGTTTAAAAATATGTACAACAAAAAATACATTATTTTGTATTAACCATTTTGCCCACCAATTTCTCTGTGTAGACTTCGGAATTGAGCCGGAAAGAAAAATGTATAAAGTACATACATCTGTTACAGGAACTAGTGATGGGTTAGATGATAAAGATATTATTTAAATTATTAGTGATGGGAATTAGTGATGGGTTAGATGATAAAGATATTATTTCCAGATATAGTTTTCTGAAATTATTTTTAATACTTACTAGCATAAACCATAACATCGTTTTATTATAAACGTTAATAAATTGATCACCTTTTGTGTTTGGTGAGGATTAATAAAATTTCACAATTTCGTTTCTATTCGATACAAGGAAAATAAAATGTTTTCTGTTTCTATTTAATTAATCCGTCGGAGTGATGCTGACGGCGTCTTTGGAGATTAAACAAATTAGAAGAACGAATTCATTTAAATAAAGAATTGTTTTATCTCATTGAATTCCAGACAGAGGTATAAAGATTACTTTATATTTGTTATTTAAAATTAAAACCCCGCGCTTGTAAGAAGTATGAACATTGGATCTGATGTGAACAACACGAAAACTTTTACGCTAACAGTTTTGATACTGGACCCTTTTAACGCTCCAAAAAAAAAAACGCGAATACTTCAAAATTATATAACACTTCAAAATATCTGATAAAACAAATCAATTAATTATCATTTTTAATTATACGACTGTAGCGATGGGATAGATAAGTGTCAAAACTAGGAATGAACACTACCAACAACAAATTATTGATACAAACTTAAACCACTCCTTATACAGAGAGATGCTTTCATCAGTTTACTATAAGTACGAAAGGTATTAACCGTTTGAAATCACATACAAAGTTATAAGCGAAATTCAACGTAGTGCAAATAATTGTGAAACTTTTTTGGCTCTCTCCATTGTTGTTGTTAATAGTTAAACTAAATTCTGATTCTTTATAAACAAGTATGTGTTCATAATAACAGGATTCATTCATACAACGAGCTCGCTGAATGTACGAACAATGAGTCTGTAACATTCACACTAATACAATCAATTAACTCTCAATAGCTGTTTTTGTTGGTCTCGTAACTATTGTAAATATCAGACTCTTTGGTCATAACCATCTATAATTTTAGAACAAAATTTAGAGTCATATTATTTAATGAAAAATAATAATCAGGTATAAAAGACATTAATTTCTAACATTATCGTCAGTAACATATAATATTCTATCTAGTAACATATAATATTCTATCTTATAAATGCAATGCAATAAGATAGAATATTATATGTTACTTATATTAACAGTACTCAAATCTATTGAAAAATAATAGTTATCCTAGAAATATAATAAATATAATAGTCTATAGTCAATGACTCATATTTTATTATCTTATTTGTAAAATATAATTAACTTGTTATAATACAAAGAAGAATATTAACTTTTATAAACCCTGCGGTGTCATTTCGTTACTACGGGAATTTAATATCTAGATTTTGTGATGTACGCTAGACTTGTTTATTTATATATTTATTAATAACAGTTGCTCAAGTTTAGAGTGTACTAATATTATAAATGAATAATATTAAACGTGAATGTTAAGCTTTCCTAATTATAACACTGTCCCACTTTGTCTCTGTTTATACAAAGCGTTCTTTGACTACAGACTCCAAATCATCTTATCAAACAACATCTGCTATGCTTTGAAACAATTCTCTTCGCTCAGTGTTATGTTTGTTCCTCTATTTATTTATTTCCATAATGACTCACTAAATTGACGAATACATCCAAATTTTAACACTTTTATTTGAATGACATTTATTTTACCAAATTTAGACATATCCCTTCTGAAAATATATCACTAGTTAATTTGACAATAATTTTTTATTTCATGGGTTATAGAAGGGCCACGAGTGTGCATTCAGAGGACTCTAATACATGTACGAGTATGTATAAATATTCTTTTATATAAATATGATTGAATTATTAAATGGAATACAGAGGATTTATGATCAATAAAATAAATTACTTTCATCATGTTACTGTGTTTGTGGGTGAAATATTATATGATATAAATAGCGATGACGCAATTTTGTTATAAAATTAAATTATTTGATTACTTTGTAAATTAAATGTTTTGTATTATAATCGATGATTCGTAATATTTTTAGCCTTCACTCCTAAGGAACAAAAAACAGAAAAATTAGCTGACACAACCAATAAGGCTATAAATTTTAAACAACAAAAAGTATTCTAGCAGAGCGTGGTTTCGATCCACGAACCTCTGGGTTATGGGCCCAGCACGCTTCCACTGCGCCACTCTGCTATATAGATGATCCCTTAAATAAAGTAGGAAGCAAGCGTCGTATATTGACACATGTAGGCCACCCTTTCTTAAACAAAAAATATTCTAGCAGAGCGTGGTTTCGATCCACGGACCTCTGGGTTATGGGCCCAGCACGCTTCCACTGCGCCACTCTGCTATATAGATGATCCCTTAAATAAACATGGAAGCAAGCGTCCTGTTAGGTCACATTTAGACTAATCTTTCTTAAACAAAAAGTATTCTAGCAGAGCGTGGATTCATCCACGGACCTCTGGGTTAAGGGCCTAGCAGCAAATAATAATTTATATAACTGAATTCTTAAATAATATTATAGTCGCTTTCTTTTTGGGACTTAATAGATAGCTTATGAATATCTGTAATTTTAGTATGACCGGACACTACTCCTTATTTCGTTCCGTGTCCAAAAATTTTGTGTGGACATTGTTTAAATATTTTTCTTTATACAACTGTTTATTTTAATAATCTCCTGTTATAAATATATTACACAAATATGTATCTTTTAGTTATTAACGAAATCCACCTGGATTTGATGAATATGCCTAAATTATGTACTTTAACGTATTTGTCCTTAGTCGGGATTGTACTCCTTTGTGGAATTACGAAGTTAAAATGTAATATTATGTAAATTGGTTTATATACTTTACAGAAGAAAACTACATAAAGTTAATATATTGTGTTTATGCGAGTATTTCAGTTCATTTTACAATTTCAGGAGTATTTTTAGTTAATATTAATACCAAATACCCTTAAATCTTATGTTTTTTTGTGAGAGACAGAGCCGTGTTCCTGAATCAGATCAAACTTATAAAACTATTGATGACACTCAGGACTATTTAAATGTTAGAAGTGATATTGTATCCACGTAAATAATTTAATAATAAAGATTGATTCAACCAATTTCAATAAAAACACAACATATATATGATGAAGACGCAAGGAATTTAATATGCATATTAATATATTATATAATATGTATATTCTCTTAAGTAACGTATCTGGAGTAAATTACATTTCTTAATATCCGTTTCGCGTCCTCACTACGTCAGATAAATCTTTGATGTTTGTATGAAAATGTCATCACATTAATGAACATAATATTATATTAGAATATTATTATATTATATCATATTTATCTTAAGATTCATCTCAAGATAAGTGTTTAATGTGCACATATTTTCCCAGTAGGTAGAAAATATTATTAAACCGCTAATATTAACAAAAAGTATGCTGTCGTAACAATTTCCTACAATTTCGATAGAATAAGATTAGTGTATGAAACTATTAAAAATATTGAAGAGACCTTTAAAATATATGTCAACAAAAATTTAATCATTGTCATTTAATACAATAAAATGTATTCTTGTTTTAATAATTCAAGATTATTATTATTAACTGATTTCATCATCTTGATACTATATCCAAGTTATATTGAATATTGCACATTTAATATTACCTAATTATATTAAAAGTTTATGATCTATGTTCCGTGTTCTTAGTCAATGTTGGCATTATCCCGATGATACAGAAAATTAATATTTTTCTGAGTCTCCCATATTTTAGTATTCTAGTAAGTTATTAAATGAAAAACAAGAAAAGCTTTGTATGTAGTATGATTATGAAAATAGGACTACGCAATACGCATACTGTTTATGACAGTAAGGAGAAAAGTATTGCGAATCTCCTCTTAGGAAGATGTCATTCACCGTTCATATTCTATCATTATAAAATAGTTGTACATAGTGATACTGTTTAGTTAATTTTAACAAGTACCTAATTGTGATAAAGAGTATATTGTTAAGCGATGTTATAATAGAAAAAAGTCAAAAATTTAAGTCATACATGTAATTTGGTTGAATAAGGATTTAAAAAGGTATCTGAAACAAATATGTGGACATTAGAACTGAGAAATAAGATATAATTTACATAAATCAGTTCATCTAATTATAAGTATTAAGATGAAGACTGATATTGCCAGTAAATATATTTGAAATTGTAGACAGTTTTGTTCAGATTTAATAAATATGCATTTTATAAAACAACAGATATTGTCAAAAAGTGATACTCTTTTTGAAACAAGTAATAAATGAAATATTGTATGTTAATGTGAACTAATAGATTCGGTAATTAACTAACAAACAAAATTTATTGTGTAGACAAGAATGACAGTTGAAAATATATTTAATATTTATGAAATATGGAACAATATAAACAGTTACTGTTTGCTTTATTTTTTATAGAACTCTAAAGTGGAACAAAAATTCAACGTCCTCTAATCCCCTGCATTGCGCTCCACAAATAATTCCTATTCAGCAACAATGCTGTGAAATATTGTTCATAAAATAGTTTTTTGTCGAGAAATATTTTTATATTACAATTAAATTTTGTTGTTGAAATTTCTCCGTTATTTTATACAATACTTATAATGGACAGCTTCCTAGCTGAACTTTAATGTGTATACAATTTTGTATATCTCTTTGTAGATTCATTTCGAATAAGAAATAACAAATGAAATAACAGAAAGAATTTCAAAGTCTCGAACAGCTTTTATACTAAAATTTAAATGGAATATCATTTTTTATAATTTATTTATATTTTTACTTTTTCCATTTAAGTATTAAATTAACTTGAATATACTTCTATTAAAGGAATTGTAATACAATTTATAAATAAGATTTTTTATATTGTCACTCCGTATCTCCTTGTTAAATTTTAAAAATGTTTTCGTGATATTTTGAAAAAAGATTCAAATCTGTAAAACTATCATGTTAAATAGAGACGTCTCCATATAGATTTAATATTAGGTGATTAACAGATGCTATTTCTTCTGATATTTTTTAAAATTCTTTATTGAACATATATCAATATATACACATATTTATTCCCGATGGACCTTTTGTCAACACAAGGCGCGTGTACATTTGATTAATTTAATTTGCACTCGGAACAGTTCATTTGTTAAGACTTATGAGATGATCATATCTAATTTTATAGAACTCTTTACATAAACTATCAAGTAGGAACATCTTTCAACAAAGAATATTATTTTTTATATGTATGAAATACATTGGTTTTCTTATTCATCTATAATCTATTAGACCGGCGATAAACTGACATAACAGTTAAAATTTCTTTAAGTTAACGATCATAAATCGTTATTAAATGATTCTCTGGAGACTGACGTCAGCGTTATAAATGAAGCATTCATCTTAATTCCATGACGGGTTTTTTCTGGAAATTCTGTATAAGACTTAATTACTCGAGGTCATGACCTCAAACTTTTAGCTAAGGGAAGTTATTTTTAATTCAGAGTAAAACAAGGACACCTACACGATACACACGATGACTCTCTCTGTTCAGTCAGTTGTTCGAATATCTGGCTCAGGTGACAAAGCACATCACTATTTAGAGATATTGCTATAATAAAAACTTTTGCGAGTATTCCTTTAAATGAAACTGTTTTGTTTCGGATTACTACGCGTATTTTATTATTGTTAAAATTACATGCTCCCAAGGATTCGGTTACTTTGCAGCAACCGCGATCACATCTCGTCTGCCCGTGATCACAGTAGTAATCTGAAAAATATTAGTTACATTTAAATATTCCAATAGTAACAATAATTACAACATATAATATGTATTTGTCAGAGGTTTTATTTGATAATAACATTTTCATTATAAAACTACATATAATGTAATAATTTTAGTATTCGATTTCTTTCTCTTATTTGTTTTCTATTTACGTTAAGATGGAGAGTGGAATGTTTCTCTGTTACACCATTAATTAATTTGTCCTTCTTGTGGTCTCTGTAGAAATGATCAAAGGGTCCAAAATAATTTGTTTGTAATGAAATTTTTTGGTTTTATTTAAAATTCTTTTTCTCAAGATTATTATTGTTTTAAGATTATTGTCACTTATTATCGATGGAGATTTACATTAGAAAGTAGACTAAAATGAGAGAGGGCTATTAAAAAAGAAGTCTCTCATTATTATCAAACTACAGTCTGATTATTTGAAACCTTAAATTTTAATTTTCGCAATAATTTATAATTTTCTTCGAAAAATATCTGAACCCAAACGATAATTTTGATATTTTTATTCATTTTATTATTCCCAGAGCAAGATATTCATGACGCTTAATGACTATTAATCAATTTAAATTCAAACAAATCCATGATCTGCGAGGACTCGTAACTAATTCAATATAAGAAGTAATCAAAAGTTTAAAGAGACAATTTACGGTGAAAGGCATTCATCATAGACTGATTGTAATGATATTATATTGTTACTGTAATATAGTTAAATTGAATGAAGTTATCCAGTTCAATAGTAAAAATAGGATCAAATAATAAGTAAAATGCTAATGTGATAACTAGTCTTTTTCATTTCTTCTAAACTCTAACTGTATCAAATTGATTGGTCTTTATAATTATATGATAGGATATAATTTTGGATTTTTTCTTTTTGTCACAAAATAAACTTTAAACGAAATCATCAGTTAAATTTTAATCGGAGCCGATTATTTCGTAACGGCAAGTAATCGTAGCGTGGAGAACATGTAGATATAAAATAATAAAATACATTAAATGGCTAATAAAACAAAATAAAACATTCTTCAAATATCAAGCTTACCTTAAAAATATATATAGGAAATGGTTTCGGAAATCATTACTAAATTAGTCAAATAATAAACAATGAAACTGAAGGCAATCCTGATTATGTATAGACTCTTTTCATATTAGTTTGTTGTTTATACCGACGACACTAAGTAATAATAAAAGTTTCAGCATCGTCTTCACATTTTGAACAACTTGTGTTGATTGATGTATTATAATTAAATTCAACGGCAAATAATTATTGTACATTTGCGGTTGTAATTAGAGACAGGGATCCTAAATGACATCCATTTGTCAGAAGTATTAACTCTGTAATACACCCGCTGGAACGAATTATTATTAATATACCACTTACTTTGTAATGACATATTGAAAAGTGTTCTTATAAGAACAAATAAATCATTATATATTACAAGTCTTGGCAATCACGGTAGTGTTGTAATTTTAAGTAAAAAACTCCTGCATTACTTTCACACAGCCTCTCACATTCAGGTAGCATGTATCGTATCCTCGGTAATGTTATAAATCCATCAAGAATTATTGGTGTTCCTCGGAAGGGAGCATTCATCATACTCATTGAACACTTGACACATAATTTTAAAAAGGAAAGGAAAATCAATTAAATTATTGGCGTACTTATTGTGGTTCTTTTAAAACAAGTTGCAGAATTAAATTTATGTTAGAATTTCCAACGATTCATAACACAAAATCATAACGTTTAGAAGAAATTAGATAGAACGAAAGAATTTGAGAGTAGACAGCATGAACATTGAACACAGTCTTTTATCAATTTATCTTTCATAAATATTGTATATTAATATACTCCGTGGTAATGAATGAATTAGAAAAACAAAAATAAAACGAAAGCCATGAAACGGATGTATTTTATTTAAAATAATCTTGTTTTATTATTTATCCAAAAGAATTCACATTGCGTAAATGTTTAACCAGATTATTTTTCTACATAACTTTGAATTTCTACCTATAACAACCGTAATAAAATTTAACTAGTTTTAATTAAATAAAATAGAATTTGATATTTCATAAATTGTTGAAAAACATTTTATATTTCTACATAAATATTGAAAACATAAACATGCGTTGTTCAATTGTGAAAATTAAAAGGTCAACGAATAATTTTCTTTTTAATTTCATTGAAATAAAAATTCGAGTAGAAATTTTATTTTCACATTTAGTCTTTAAAAATATACATTGTTTTTGGTTTGGTACCAACTTTAGTATCGTGTTTAATTTGTTTCTAAACTAAACCCAATCAAAATGTACCTTATTGTCAATAATAATTTGGGTCGTAAATATTTTTCTCTGTTTCATTTCTCGGTAGAAATAATGTTTTATCAAAACTATAATAATTCTATATGAATGCTTTATTTGATGACTTCGTTATATTTCTTTCAACCTTCAATAAGAAATTACTTTTTACTTAGACTTCGTAAGATAATAAAATACTGATCTGTTCGACTCCCTCACGTATAAAGTGTAATGTTCTTATAATACTTTTTGTTTGTTTGATAAGTAAAAAGTTCCGTTACTCTTTCTAATACCAATTGTTTTGCAATATTTTTTTTATAATAACTTTATCTATATCTATAAAACCATTAAACAAAGAAAAATTCTGAGAAAGAAATATAACACCTTAGTTTAAGGACCTTAGACATCAATTATTTGAAGAATTAGAATAATTAGAATATTTGTCAGGTACGAATGTAACTAAGAACTAAGTAGATTTTAACTCATAAGGCGTAATTAGCTACGTGCAGAAATTTTTAAACTGAGATTCGCTTTCCTCATTTCTAATCACTTATAGGAATAAGTAACTACTGCTTAATCTATTTTGTAATAGTTTGATACAAGTACAATTAAATTTCTCTAATGTTACTAATGATATCCACTCTATGAATTCTTGGTTTTCTTTCAGCATTCTTATTTATATATTTACTAACAATGTTCCTAATAGAAAACCTTACTAAATTAGCCCTCCACTCTTAAAACTCACTCGATATTCCTAGTGAGTAATCTAATTTTCCACAACTAAAAAAAAAAACAAAAACGAAAAATAGGTACTGGAAATTGAAATATAAGAAAAAAATCATAAAAAACGACTACACATCTTTTTATAAAATCGTACTGAGTAACATAGGAGGATGGGTTTATAAATGCATATCTTATGGCAAAACAAGCAAATTTTTAAAAATGAATCTAAGAGTCCCCTGTTGGTCTATCCAATCTAAGCCGCATGCACTCTAATTTTGCAAAAAAAAAATAAGACTTTCTTTATAGTATGCAAGTTCTGATTAAACCAGGGTAACTATATGTATTTTTTTTGATAACCTATAAAGAAGATGAATCTTTAAATCGTGATTTAAAATATTTTCGAATATTTTGATTTACACAGCAAAAGATACAATTGTTATCGGTGGGTTCAGATAAATATGAGGCAAGGCTTTATTCTAGATTCATATTGCACATTCTCTATAACTTCAAAACGATGCTAAAAGGCTCTGCTTGTATTTTTGTTGACGTTGAATAAAAACAGGATAAAAATGATCTCCAAAGATGAGTCGAAGGACATAATTTTGAAGTTTCCTGATTAATATCACAAGTAGATCAATATTTCAGACATATATAGTAAAGGTTCCAAAAGATTCTTTTTGAAGAAACAATGTAGGGATGTTTTTTTTTAATTTGTTTTATAGCTTCATTCACTTGAATTGTTATGATCCGTATTTAGTGGTTTATTTTCTGGGGCATTCCTTCTGCATTCTGCGTTCACGTACTCAGAAACAATATTTCGTCATTTGTTTTCAACTCTAAAATTTGGAAGTCATGTGTGATGGATATCTTAATTAGAATTTAATGACGATTTTTATAATATTTTTTTTTGTCTCATAATTAAAATACCTATATCCCAGTACATGTTAATGTGTATAGAATTCTTTGGTTTTATTGCAATTTTCTCACACTGTTTATCAATACACAAGTCACTGCAATCTGGTCTGAAAATCATAGCTGAAACCCTTTTTTATCTCCTTTCTTTGCAATATTCTGAATTTTACACTCACACAAAGTAAGAAATTATTAAAAAACTAATTTACAAATATGTATCTCTGTAACAACTTGTTTTTTAATACATTTTTACAAACTTCTTCCTAACCAACCTTAGATACTTTTTAGAAGGAGATGTTATTTACTTAATACTTTTAATCGTTTTTATTTTTAGCACTGTTCTTCATACGTTAACTTTTCTACCTTAGATTTTCTTTTCGATAAATTTTTCCGTCTTATGGTTTGCCAAAACTAATGAAAGACCTAAATACTTGCCTTATCAGAAATAAATTAAAGTCCTCGCTCTCGTCGTCAAATCTTTCATGTTCATTCATTTCCTTCCCTTACATGTAACTCATTTAGTCAGCGTCGGCCATAGACATCGAAAAATAAGGAATGTTGAGGATACGTTACCGGCCTTTATTGTAGCAATTATATAATACCTAAGATACTTTTATAAAAATATGAAATCTCATATAAATGTTTAGCGCTGGAACGGTAACAGAAGTATTTTAAAAATCATATTACTCGTATCATTATTACGAATGAAATCAATAAAATCCAAGCCTTCTTAATTATTTTAAACTAGAAGACCTGGCGAACTTCGTATCGCCCTATAATCAAAAAATATCTATTACGTTTTTCATTTATATTTTGAGAGTTAACCTGTAAGCCATAAATCTCCGTGTTTTGAAGTGTGACAGAATGATTAACATATTAGTTAGTTGTCAAATCTAATTTCAAAAAAAACGTTTGCATGGGAAATAGAAAAGGGCTGTTTTTATGGTTTTCCCAGTAATGAATCAATTTTTTTCAGCTTTTATACCTTCCCTGAACCTCCACGAACATTTCAAGACTAAGATAAAATAAATACGTTCAGCCGTTCTCGAGTTTTAGCGAGACTAAGGAACAGCAATCCATTTATATATATATAGAAGATAGAAGATTGAGAGCCCTAGTGTAATACCTATATTTAATATTTTGTATTATATGAAGGCAAATCTAATATAACAAAATAGTAAGGAAATATCTAAAATAAATTCATTAAATTTAAATGTTAATGCATTTTTTTACCACTTTTTATGTGTATTCTACACAATCAAGTAATATTTTTTTATGTTAATCTGATCAAAATATTGAAAAGTTATGTAACTAACAGCTAATTGATTCTGAATTACAAAAGTATGTCAATTGTCTGAAATATTTAATTTACACTCCAATGAAACTGTACGATAGATAAGTTGAATAGCTTCGAAGTCATCATTCGATAGAATAGAGTAGAGTTCTATTATCCAATTTGAGCAAAGTCAATTTTGCTATTGAACGTTGCAATCGAAATGTCGCAGTGACTTCGTGTTTGGCGAGTTAGCATCGAGAGTAAATCGCATCGAATTGTTTTATACCAAATAAGGAGAAGATAATCATTCAACAACATATAAAAGAAAATATTTTCCAGATTATAATATAATGAATATACAAAAAGCAATTATATAGAACAAAAACTTGTAAAAAATATTTAAACCCACGAATCGAAACTCTTTAAAATCCATCCACAATTTGGATTACTATATAATACTGAAGTATTGTAACTGAATTTTAGCGGTTGACCAAAGCAATGCTTCATACTTTATGAACTGTTAAAACCAATATATTAAAACACTTCAACAGACTCTTTGGTAATAAAGTATTAGGAATAACAATAGTAATATTTTTACAACATGTGTATTCGATTTTATTAACTAAAGAAATCACTGCACTTAAGTTTTGTAATACAAACGTGAAACTGTTTTTATTTTATAATATACCAATATATGTATAATATGAAGGTTGTGATAAACAGTTTAATAAAGAAAAATAAGCAAAGTAATAAGATACAATTTTAAAAACTTTAAAACTATGTTAGACTTGTGACGTTTCGTAAAATAAAATCAAAAATAGAAATGTTTGAAAAGTAATAATAACAAATTCGATAGGATTTGAATTTTAAAGTATTTTTATTTTCTTACTTTACGCATTATCGCCATAAGTTAAAGATGTTAGCATTGTATGTTGTGTTGGTAAAACAATCTTTATTATATTATTGGAGTAGTGATGCCAATAGTTGGCAAAATTTAAATCATCTTCAATCAGGGATTTCTAATATAAATTGTGGAATTTGTTATATTATAGGCATATGTGGCATGAAGGATTGAAGACGGTCAAAAGAGTAAGGGTTACACGAAAAGAGTTTGTATTATCGTATAAAATACATATGTATCTCAATATGTGATTAAAATAAATACTGTTTCATTGTTTATTATAATATCTCGACTAAAATATAAAATAAATATTCACATCTTTTCCATATTAATTTAATTACTTTGATATAAGTAAAGGTTTAAAAGCAAACGTAATGAACAGAGTCGAATAATTTTCCTAGAATTTTCTGTTAAGTCCCGAAGATACCAAAAAAATTACTTGCATAGTGGTCGCATTAAACCACAATACAATTTCTTTCCTGTTCGTTTAAAATTTTGCTTCTTTCAATTTATTTAACTCTTGCTAAAAGAATGGAAAAATGAATAAGTCTTTGTATAATTATGATTCTATATAAAGAAATAGTTTAGAAAGTATGAAATTATTAATAATTTAATTATCTTAAGTCACATATGTAGTATATCACCGAATGTATGAATAAAACAGAAAATTTATTTCAAACCTTTGTTTAAAATCTATGTTATTTCGGTCCTAACTTTAATTATTATCTACTAGTCTTAGAGACAGATTCTGAAACTCTCGTCAATTCTGACACCAAATATCGTCTTCTAAAATAGAATAAAAATATTTCTATTAATTCCTACTCACTCTGAAATCAAGGAATTGTCAATTGGAGAAAATTTTGTCAATTTATCAATAGGAAAAACCAAGGAAATATAATTTATAACAAAAGACTTCTGTGATAAATAAGTCTTGTGAAATTTATATTTGAGTACAGACATACACACATAATATGTATGTATATAGTACATTTTATACAAATAAGTAACAAATATTAATTATTCTTTAATAATATTAAGATTATTAGCATAATTTGTTGGCTTAACAATAATTTTATTATTCTTTTTAAAAGTATACGAAAAGAAACGCAGTGGTAAAGAAAATTTATATTAAGACTTTAAGTAACATTATAAGCTGAAATTTCTTTTCTAACTGTGGAATAAAATAAGTTAAGTTATCAACGATCAACTTCTCATTAGTTAACCCCAGTGGCGATAAAAAGGCTCTGAAAAAGTCATTTTCTTACTTCGCGGATCAAGTTGTAATTTGTTGTAATAGACTTTGCGTCTCCTGTTTTTATTATGGGATATTATTGCAGAAAAGTAGGTTATTACAAATTCAAACGTTAAATTGTGGTTTATTTTTATTCTGATATTAAATAATTTCAAATAAAATTAACAATGTACTACAGAAACGGTATTATAAATGGGCAATTACATAACCGCGTTTAAGAACAAACTCCATCTTCAAAAATTTACACTCGTTTAAGGCATTATATGAATAATATTATTTATGTATAAAATTCAAAATTATACATTTAATTCTAGAAATAATTTTTATTATAAATCTTTTAGTTTAGTTGATGCTACGCCAGCGGCCTGTTCTTAACTTACAAAGTAGGTACGTCGGATAATTTTCTCTTATATAGCTTTTAGTTTAATAGGCATTTAGTCTGAAACGTTTTTGCATGTAGGAATCCTAAGTTCATTTTCTAGCTTCAGACAAACTGGTTGAACTATCACTCTGACACGTTTAAATTCCATCGATTTCTTGAATGTCTAGAGACATCACCGGTCAAGTTGTACTTCAGCTAAATAACTGTATGTGCTATGTCGGTGACTTCTGTTCTCTGGCGTATAATATATTGTGGCGTATAAATTGGTATATGACTCTAGCCGTGTCTCATATCATAGAAATATCGAGTATTTTTCGCTTCAAAGCTCGATGAGTAATTTCGATTTTAGTCGATGTCCAGGTTCGTAAAGCATAAAGACTGGATATTTTCTCTGGTATTTTGTGCGATTTGATGGAGTTGCAAGAATATGATACAACGTACTTTTAAGACTCTTCGGCCATCTTTACAAATCTTTCTGTAATCAAGTGTAATATACCATTTATCTACGATTATTGCATATTTTACTAACATACACGCACATCTATGACGTCATTTCTTGAATTTAATTTAGTAAAACCAGAAAGAAGTAAAACTATACGCTTTTTAGTTCTATAATTTTTTATAGACTTGTTTTGGTTGATCAAATTGTGTGTTTGGTATTCAATCTGAAGATTTCGTAGTCCAGTATTACACCATTTCCAGAATTTTTCTATGGACCTTAGACAAAACAAGCCAAAGTTAAAAGTTTGATTTGGTTTGTTATGGTGTTCTTTCTTTCATGACCCTGAGTATTTCCTCTGATTTGATTGAACATTGTGTAATAATTTTTTTATCTTGCAAATTGAATAATAAAGCTACGTCATTTTTAAGTGTAACTTTATATCCTTCAGGTGACACTCGGAAACGTAGATTATAATAACACTAGTATTAATTTTCACAGCATTAATGCATCACATCACATCTCTTTAAGGCTTGCTTTTGTTGTAACTGTTATCTCGAAAGCCGTACCAAACCTTATACACTTAACGCAAGCACCAGGTGTTGTAAGTGTAGGCCGGTTGCAAAGTTCATCCAGGGAAAGCTACATTCATATCACACATATTCCTAAAGTTTTGTCATAAATATTAACAGCCGACTGCTTGCCTGAAACCAATCCTTTTTGGGCACGCTTTCAATTGATTGGAATAGTTGGTGTATAGTTATGAGATTCAGGTATTTTATTACACTGAAAAAATATACACAAACAGATAATACACACATGCTAATGTTATAAAAATATTATATATATACATTTGCTGGAAAAATAGTACTTTTACTTTCATTAAATGACGTTAGAACAGATATTTAGATATTGGTAAAAAAATATTCGTTGTGATCGACGCGAATCATAATTTTTTGACAATATAAGTAGAATGAGTTACATTTTTTCACCACGCTAATTAGGATGCTTCCCATATATATTCCTTACAAGAGGCACATTTAATACATTATTTATTTATATTTATTGTAATATTTATTATCTATAGGCTAAAACTTAATAAGCCATTTTGGTCTTAGCAGCTGATTTAGCAATAACTTAAAATATTACGCCCGAAGAAATACTAATAAGAATAATAAAGATCGTATAATGATGTTTTATTACTTAAGATATTTTTTTAAGTAAAACTACTAAAAAAACAAAGCCTTAATTATATTATGTATACCATTTGGTGAAAGTGAAAAATATTTAGTCTTAAATAGTTCTCGAAGACTTTAACATGATACAAATAAATTTTCTTAAATATTTCTACTATAAATTAGTACTTTAAGTAATAGTAAAAGGTAAAAGTATTGAGTATCTTATTAATAAATAAGTTTTGTAATCCGTATCATTAATGATATTATTATAAAATATATATCCGCCGTATACTATCCAAGCTGCTTGGCGACTCACGACTTATGTATGACTGTAAACTTCTCTCAGTTCCGTGACTCTGAATAGAGAATGTGGTGAATGGAAAATATTTAAAGGATATTTTACTCGACGGTGAAGAAGGCAGATGAAATAATGTGGCCGGAGTCAGGGATTACATGTATTTACATTCATATTTATAAATATATCATATAAGGACAGATCGTCTCATAAATATATATATATATATATATATATATATATATATATATATATATATATATATATATATAACACATAATTTTAAAAAAATTAAGTAAATTTACAACGAAAAGTGGACGAGTAGTGAAATGTACAAAGTTTTGTTCCGAGCTTTGAAAAGAGTTATGTGGGTCATCTCTAAACAAATGTGTTACACATGAGCATTTGACATTGACCCCTCTTCTCACAGTTGCATTGTAATGTATATTTTTAATATTATATACTGGTTAAATAGTAATAATTAAATAGGTAATAAACTTAGGTATTCGTGGATATTACACAAATACATATTTTTTGTTTTTGAAATAAAGAGTTAAAACTAAATTTTTATTAAATTTTATTATACTTTTGAAACAGTTATGACTTAAACTGTACAAAAATTGAGTAAGACGAAAATGGAATATATAACACAAAGCAATCTTCGCATAATACTAGAGAAAGTAAGTAATTTGAAACAAAATATTTTTAAATATTGTATATTTTAGATACATAATATATGTAATTTCTAAGAAATATGTGTTTATGTTTTATTATAATTTTGTAATTAATTTTGCAAAGATTGTCTGACAATTAAGACTTATTTAGTTGTGACATAAAAAATAAGTCTATTACACACAACAATATTTTTAATATATTTACATTTAAGTTTAACTTAAAGAAAGATTTTTCTCACCAAGTACTATTGAATTGTAAATTCTCGTTTAATATGTAACAATTTTTTTTTATTACAAGTTATAATTATATTATATTTTTATATTATGTTTGTTTAACATAAAGTAAAATTTTTCTCTTTTTCCGTTTCATTGTACGACAAGCTACCTACCTCACAACATACTAAAGAAAGCCTTTCCTTTATCAGTCTTCCGTATAATTTCAGATACAATTTAAGATAATCATTGTAAAAATATTTTTAGAACATTTTTTCATTATAAATGTAGTCGTTCAAAGACTTTTTTCATTTAAAAAACAAACCCATTTCATTAATAAAATATATTTTATATAAAAACGCTGTCAAGAAAATTCAATTTCGCTTTATTAATAGTCCTTATGTAAATAAAAATAAAAATATTTATTAATATTCGTATATAATTTGTCATGGAATTCTATTTCTGTCTTCTTTAATATACGATAATGTTTGAATAAATTTCGTCTTCATTATTTATTAACAGGAAACGTTTGTAAATACACTGTAAGTCTGTGAGGGCTACAATATTATTTCAATGTTTATTTCAAACATTTTCAATTTATCTTCATTCACTGTAAATAAAAACAATCGAAACAGAACAACTTTAGGGAGAAGTAGAAAACGCTTAACACAGACGTATTCGCTTTGACGAAGGTAAATAAACTGTTACTGTTTTGGTACGAATCCAACGAGAAATTATTTTTGTACTAAAAAACTTCTTAACTTTCAATAACTGTTGTCTATATGTTATGAACTTGTTTTTACTTTTTTTATATGTATATTTTTTTTTGATGTCGCAGGGAAACTCTTTTTACGAGCCGTCCAACCGGCCTTGGTGGAGCCGGAAGGGATGTGTGAGGCTCGTCCTGGGCAGGCTCCTACTTACTTAAACCACTGCGAAAGCAATCGGCCGCTATGTCGGTGTACCCCGGATCTGTCAGCGACAGGGCACACCAGCGACTGGCCGAAACTAAAAAATGGGGGTGTTGGAAGATGGGGGTGATTTAGAATTTCATTTAACTTATAGTGGTTTTTGAGTACGTGAAAAAATTATTTATATTATCAATTATTCCTCATAGAATATGATAGATTGTATAAATGTACGTATGTATATTTGTATAACTACAGTTCACAGTAATGTTGTCACTTAGTCGTCATCAATACATTAAGTGTGTCATGTGTTTGTTGAAGATTAAGAGCGATGTTGAAGATTGTTAGAACATAGCATTGATATTCATAAGTGTGTTGTTTACTTTACAAATAATATGTGTCTGTGTTCACCTTTAGTTTTTAGAATATGGCATTGCTTCATGATTTCCTTATTTATTATTAAAATAACGACTTCCAATCCTGTGTATAATTTCGACAGTGTGCAACAGATTTTAAAAAATTAGGTTAAAAAAATCCCACAAATGTACATGTGTGTTATTAAGAGACAAGTGTAACAAGCGCCAGTCGTTTCCTAATCGAGTGTCTCCAAGATTATCAATGACGAGTTTTTCTCTTCAGTAACTGAAGTACACTTATCATGATGCCCCAACATCTACTGACACTGATTTATGGTCCACGTGATTTATTCAACTTGGAATTGAGCTTATTTGAAAGTGTTTGAATATTTTATTAGATTACTAAACTGGAGCTTTGATGGGATGCTTAAAATGTATAAGCGTTTAGGAATTAAACTATGGTTTACATTTTATCATTATGAATAAATATGTATGGGTGTGATGCTTGCTTTAATAAAATACTGACCAATGAGTAAAAATGACTATAACGAGTATTTATTTAAATAAATTATGATTATTCGGATTATACTACGATTGTTTTATTATTATAAAAACTACATACATAAAATAAAATAACAAGACGCACTGACAGACATTTTCATCTCGTTTGCCCTTGAACATGGTTGCTCTAAAGTAACCAAAACGTCGGGAGTATGTAGTATTTAAAATAATAAATTACGTTTAGTATAATCAGAAAAGTCAGTGGTGGCCCAGTGGTTAAAGGGCCCGCCTCTCGTTGCCGAGGGCGTGGGTTCGATCCTGGCCCGGGCAATTACCAATGTGATTTTTCCGAGTCATATGTACTTTCAAAGACTATTTAGACATCACTGATTAATGTTGTTTCCCAAAAGAGGGTTGATGTCAGGCAGGCGGCCGGTCGTAAAATCAAATAGCCAAAACTATACACAACATGTAAGGCAGACCCTGGCTATAGCTGGGAAATTGCCAGGTAGAAGAAGAAGAAGAAGTATAATCAGAAAAATATTAATTTCATTTCAATACTGACTAGTTAATACTTTTATAAATCTCTTATATGGCAGATAAAAGTTACGGTGCTATTCATATGATTTTACATGGCTTAAACCGTGGAAAAATGTAATAATTATTGTACAAAAGCATATTACTTTAGTATTTTTGCATCATTGTCTTTTTTATGGTTTGATCGAGGGAAATCATTTTGATAACTAAGACCAATTAAAGAGTATTGGTCCAGAATAAATCTGAAGTTTAAATAGATGAAATGATTTCGTATGCATTTTGTTACCTTTATAATTTTTTCCCTCCTAAACAGCCATGTAATTTAAATTATATATTTAGCTGAAAGTTTAGTTTAACGTCAATTTAAATGTTCCATCTATGGAAGGTCATTCACACTACCTACATTTAACCAATTTTGCCGCATGTAAATAATGTATTTGCTCATGACTATAATTTCGTAGTTTTCATATAAAGCGAGTTTAGTCTCAGACTACTCGGGAGCCACTCGAAAAACTGAGATTTGAAACACAATTTAAATGTAGAAACGGTCTTTGAATTTGATAAAAATGACTTCAAACCTAGGAAAGCGTTTGATAAGTCACACAAAGAAACGAAGAATACTGTTCCTTTTGTATAACAGTTTTAAGGAAAACATTGTTGTATTTATTCAAACAGTCTTATTTCACTGAAATGCGAAACTATAGATATATTTCTAAAAGCTAGGGAAATATGTTTTTTACTCATTCAATAAACTTGATTTTTATAAATACACTAATTTATAGGTATTTAGGAAATTATATATTTAAATCAGTTGAAATCAACATAATATTTCAAAATTACTATGTTGTAACGACAACAAAACAAGATAAATATTGTATATATATAAACTTTTTTCAATGTATTAGTTGATTGCATTATTTTTTTCTGTTCTTTTTTTCCATTTACTATACACAAAAAGTTTATAGAATTCTGTAAACAGTACCTAAACATATTAAAAGAAATGATTTTTTTACTTGTATTTATTTAAAGGCTTGTATTCGATATAGATTGTATAAATATCATAAATTTTATAAAACAATGGACTTAATAAATTCACAATTTTAAGAAATTAAAAACCTCGAGAAGATTAATTACTGTAGGTACATTATATACACATATAATAACTTCAAATGCTCATTTAACCACACATTTAATTAATACTATATTTCATATTCATCACATCTTCCACGGAGGCGAAAACAACTTTTAATGGCTAAGAAGACTCTGATTTAAGGAATCTTGTATTTCCATTCACGTAAAGCGAAAGTTTCGATGGCTTTAAAAATAAACACCCTACATTCTTCAAGTATATTTTGAAAACACACCTTCCTGGTCTTTTTACGTATTACTGTTTGCAAGTTATGCTCTTTATTATAGTTCCAATATTACAAACAAATCTTTAATGATAAGTTATGTATGGAGTCAATCCCTTTTTGTTCAGGAAACAATTAAAATAAAAGTCTTCACCACAAGTATGTATTGGATTTAAAAACAAACATTTCTAATGTCAATTTATATGGAGCAATAATTATGGAACTATATTTTGCTTTATATTCTTAATATTTGTTTTTTAAATTTCATATAGAATGATAGAGCATTTAAACATTGTGACGTCTTTTTACATCCAACATGGCGACATATCCAAAATGGTGGTCTAGTTATTATTAAAGCACTTCTACAAAAAGATTATCAAATGATAGGACTTCTTACTCAAAAGGAAAATAAATTAAAAAATAAATATATTTTTTTACTTTATAACTAACACTATCATTAGATAAATACATGACGTCATCACATCATTTATATGATAATAATCTTTAAGTAAAATTTGTAAGACAATCAGTAAATTAAATAAGTATTGATATATCAACTATGAAAATAATAAAGCTAAGTTGATAAGAACACTTAAATCCCTATTCCCTGGTCTCTTCTAGTCGTATCTATTACATTCATATATTTATTAGAATATCTTAAGTATCAACATTTATTTGAAATTGACGTTGGACATCTGATATTGTTAAGGATTCAGATATACGGGTGAAATATTTGTTATAATATGGTACGTCTGCTAGCTTGTAGTCTTGACTTACCGAATACAATGTTCATATTTCGTTCTCTTCAAGGTATCCTTATTTTCAATCCCATTGTAATTCTACTTGTCCGTAGAAACAAATACAAAAAAAATATGTTACAGAACGTTATACGAGATATGGCATAAAAATAAAATTGCTTTTCAAACCGAAATATATTTAACAACAGGCGCTTCACAGTCTTTTGCAAACAACAAATACTTAAGATAAATTTGTTTATCAAATTAAAGTTATTTAAATAGCAAGCTTATTCAAGGAATTCAAAAAACACATGGAAGTAGACTCATCGATGGCATTGTATTCTATTAAGTTGAAGAGTGAATATTCAATCTAGAACATCGTTTTGTTACTCTATAAATCCTAGTCTCCGTCTCTTCACCATTCATATCATTAAATTCGTGAATTTATTTTTAACCTCGTATAATATTTACCGTACAATACCAGCGGGTTATATATTATTTTTAACAAGCAACGTTTCTACGGCATTGTAATGGTTGAAAAAGAATCATTTAGAATTCCATTGAAATATATAACAATTGAAAGCCATCTTTAAAATATTTTTAATGGATAAAAAAGTACGTTTTATTTAAGGCGTTATTAATATAGTTTATTAAAATGTCTAAAATAATTACAGTGACTGTGGTAATGAGTCCCAATTTTGTGATCCAAGGACTAGCTGTCGTACATCCTTGCTCTTTAAACAGTTTTATTTTATATACCATCACACTAAAGATATTCAAGTGAGATTCAAGTGAGAAATATTCAAAAATGTTATTCAATTATTATTATAAACTACTCCAGTTATTTAAAACCTAGGTCAGCAAGTACTAAAATAAAAATTATGAAAAATTCTAATGTATGATGATTTATAGTGTAAAGCATGAATGTGCAATTTAATACTGTGAAAACAGGTAGATATCATAAAATAAGAATATCTCTATATTCATGTTCATGTAGACACCACATTAATCAAAAACGCAAGTGTTTTTCTAGGTGAGGATTTACTGAACAACACATTTAAATTCCAAAAAACCTAGAAAACATGTTTCAAGCACATTTTTTTAAAGAATGATTGATATCATTTTATATAGAAAAAAAATTTTTGGTAATGAACGAGGTGAGGCGACGAAATTGGTCTTAAATATTTATATTGTTATGTTGGTTTAAACTTACTCTTCTAATAATGAGATCTATCTTACACGAGTATTCATTTATATGAAACGAATATTTTTCGGATTACTACGCGTAATTTATCTACACATCTCCTCTGCTCATGATCACGGTTGCTGAAAAGTAACCTAAGAGTCGGGATATGTACTTTTAAAATAATATAGGTAATACTCTGAATAATACATAGTTTCATTTATACGCTTCTACTTAGTTAACAGGTCAATAGTTAATTCATTTGTATTTAAGATTAAAAATATTACATCTGACTTCTCTCATATATCGAGTTTAATATAAAAAAAAAACACTTTAAGTTAAGTATGAATAGTAAATTACCGATTAATAAAAATGACGTAATAAAAATTTACGTAATCAAAAAAATATTACAACATCCGACAATAAAAAATTCCTAAAAGCATAAAATTTGTGTTTTATTTTGTTGTAAAAATAAATTAGTTAAAAAATGTATATTCTATAATTTTATGAAGTTTAATACGTATATATGATTTTAATGCGAAATATCAAAAATATTATAACATTGTGTGTTGTTTTTAAATCTCGGAGAAGACAAATTATACTTTTTATTATACAATAGCAACGAAGGTTTGTTAAATGAATATGTTTTTTAATAATCAAGAATATAGATACCGTTACAGAGAATATGAAATGATTTTAAACTTCTATCTGATCGTAATGCAAACCCAAGTACTGTTTGCTTTTAATCAAATCTAAAGTTTTATAGGTATAATTGCAACATATATTTATTAAAGAATCTTTATTGTCATATCTTTTTCATAATAATCTTTCTCTAAAAAGCGTTGAAGGACTTTCAGATAGAAAGCCTTTCCTCTTGAGACCAACAAAGCGCAGAGCTCTCACCGATAATTACCGAGTTCCTTTCGAATCTCTATTGAAACGACTTCGATGTTAGAGAGGACTCACTTTACCTATTGATTATATTGAAAAAGTTGGTTATCATAAAGAAACTTGCAGGAATTGAGACGAGATTTCAAATGAAACTTCCATGGCTAGGTTTAAAAAGATATTACTCAGAATATGATAGAACATTACAAAGGCTTCCTTCACCCCTCCTTCGGTGTTGGTTCCACTAATAGCAATGTATTTATTATAAATTAATAGCAAAATGCTTCAGAAGTCATACAAATAAGTACAGTCTTTGTTCTTATATTAACCAATAGGTTTGCCAACTTGATTGTCAAATTGAAACCTTGTCGATGTTAAATGTAGGGAAATTATAATTTTTATGAAACTTCTATTAGTTATCACGCGTTTAATATAATTTAAATAAACGTATAACTATTGTTTTCATGCACTATTTGTTGATATAAATAAGATAATATATGTATGTAGTCAAAATGAAATCTTGAACAAACGGAGGCTTAGGCCTTAGGGTAATCTCTAAGTAAATTCAAGTATTTGATATAAAGAAAACTATGCATAAAATAAACAGGTTTGTCGGTTGAAATAATACTATAAAGAAACTTATATAAAATATATTTACATATACTTAAAATGATAAAGGTACCGGCATCTAGAAGTAACGTTTTGTTGAGAAGTCGAAGTTGGAAAAGTTTATTAATATTTTTTTCACCTGTACCGAACAACACATCGGTTTTGGTTTTATTTGTACTGTGCTAAAATGTTCCATAAATGTATAACAACTAGCTTTCCGCCCGCAGCTTCGCCCGCGTGGAGTTCGGTTATATCGCGTTTCCAAGAGAACCTTTCAAAAGTCTGGGATAAAAACTATCCTATGTTCTTTCTCAAGGTCAACTAGAGTTGAGATATAGATATCTGTACTAAATTTCATTAACATCAGTCCAGTGGTTTAGGCGTGAAAGCGTAACAGACAGACAGACAGACAGCATTACTTTCGCATTTATAATATTAGTAGGGATTATATGAAAGTTTTATCCAAACCACCATAGCACTGGGTCCATTGCATATATTTAGTAAACATATACCTAAAGTTGTTAACTTTATCTTTAGAAAAATTAGTATTGTGTTATGCAAAATCACAAATACAGTCTACCTAATCAATTACATAAACTACCTAATCAAGAAGCAAAAGACAAAAGAATATATAAATGAATACCTATTCTCTTACCTACATCTATCTTAAACTAAAATCACTTTAAAAGTCACAGAACACTATCAAAGTTTTCAGGTGAATCTTGAATCGAAATTAACCGAAAGAAGATTATTCGCGCCAAGAAGATTGTTGTACGAGTCTCTAGGAAACTTATACATACTTAACTCTAAGAAGTCTCTAAGAATAAGATGAGAAGTTTATACAGAAAACTATTTTAGTACAAGCAAATTATACTTAGTGTAAAGGGGCTATCGGGATTTATTGTCTGACTTATATATACAGGTAACAAAGGATGGTCATAAACAGTTTATTTGTAGTTGTATTTGAAAAAACATAACATAGACGATAGACGGCTCTATCTTTTCATTGCAAAATTTGTTATTATAAGCACACCTTCACTCCTTTCTGGACCGAATTCAAAAGTTTCGTAAGCAAAGTTCTGGACAAAAACAAGTTTGGTATAAATCAATTCTTACTCTACAATACGTTTCGCTGTTTATTCTTCTTCTAATAAAAAAAATATTAAAAAAAATCCTAAGAAACCTTTATTAGTGCCACAAAGATTTTGAACGCACTTAATACCTTGTAAAAAAAACAATTATATTAATGGTGATAAATTTAACAAGTGAAGTAGTGCCTACAAAATTGGAAATTGATTGTTACACCATCTTCTTCTACCTGGCAATTTCCCAACTTTAGCCAGGGTCTGCCTAACAAGTTGTGAATAGTTTTGGCTAATTGTTTTTACGACCAGCCGCCTGCCTGACATCAACCCTCTTTGGGAATGCTTTAATCAGTGATGTTACTTATGTGTGGAATTAAATATCACCAAAAAATTATATAAGAACTTAATTTTATCTGAAGTATATTTAAATTACTGAATTAAATAAAGTAAATGAGAATCATTCGCACCGGTACAATTAACACAAAGTAAACGTTTCATCGCAGTTTTCATTTACATGTCAGATTGAAGTACAACAAATCTACAACTACGACTATGAATAAATAATTTTTAATTCAATTCGTGTTGCGACGAACAAACACCAAGCATTATAAATGTTTAACAAACTGTTTTAATTTAATTTGGTCGTTTACACTATTATAGCTGTAGGAGAATTGAATTTTTCAAATATTATAAAAATACCTATTTATTAATCTAAAAGAGATTAATCGTAATCAATTCATCATCAATTACGTATAATAGATATAAAAAGAATCTAAAATTTGTAAAAAATCTCGTGCAGGGAAAAAAAGATTGTTTTCTTTTAAAATATAAGTATAGCTGTGCACTTACATATGTATATACACGTCACTGATTCTAAACTCTTAAATTTTAACAGTCTACGGCTCGCTCGGATATTTCAACATCTGTTACCAGATATTTCTTATGTAAATACTCGCTATGATGGTGGTGGTATTTCATCATCAACAAACTCTCTATCAGCATCACAAGAAAACGTCTTACGCCACTCACAAACTAGTGAACTCACTCACAGTCTTAGTAAAGGACTTTTTAACAAAATAGGTAATATCTTGAAGAAAGTTTTGCATCAAAATTATATATGTATAAACCACATAAAAATAGCTCGACAGTTTTTTGAGAACAAGAACATTCCTCAAAAATAGTGGGTGTATATATATTTGATCAATCCAAGAATGGAAACGTCTGCTAGCCATCATACATTTTTTTAAACTCTTGCAGACCTCACTTCCATCTTATCAACTTATAGAATATCTTATTTCAATGTCAAATTTAAAATTTGAAGTCGTACATTGGATAAATGGAGAGGAGTGTCGCTACAATCTTTCAAGAACCTATCTAAGATGACAAGAATAGGCGTGCGAAGCAGGCAGCAGTTTGGGATCACACAATCATTAAGCCAGTCCTTACATGCTGGTTTATAAATCACAGATCCAGATCGTGAAGTTAGGTTTAGACGGAGATTAACGATAAGATCCTTATTTCAATAAAGAAGAAGGCTGCTAATAATTTAACACCTAGGATCCCCACATCAGAAATATAAAATCCCATGCCACAATAAACGTTTTTTAGATGCCTCTCAACACAGTAGACGAAAAAATTTAAAAATTGTTATGAAGACCACACAAGACAGACACTGCTCTCGTGTTCCCTTAATCACGGGTTCTGCAAAATAATAAAAACGTCATATTAAATGTGGGATAACAAAAACAAGTTAAATAAATACATAAAAGTAATGATATTCAAAATATTCTGTAGCGCCGTTGATACTATAGCAATTGTCTCAAAGGATATTTTTACTTCAAATGTTGCTTTAAATCCAATTAGTACTTAGAATTATCTTGACAATTAATTCAATTTGTAATACTGTGTTCTTTTATTCATCTGATGTCGCCAGTGTAATGTTTTTATAGCTGTATTTAATTAATCCGTCTGGCAACACCGTTGGGAATAAACAATGCTGGCTGAATAATAATATATATTAGATATCTTATTAATATTTTGATAATTTGTTAAAAAATAGGACATTTTGTTAGAATCGTTCTGTCAGAAAGTGCTTTAAGTTCATAGTTATTAGGTGTACAACTTTGCTTCCGCCGTTTTTTTCCGAAATTCGAGGCTTTATTGTAAAAAAATGGTTATACATTTATGATTCAAAGTATTGTCCATCGCTGGCCACTACTTTCTCCCATCTTTAGGGCAGCATACGAATCCCGCGTTGAAAAAACTGGTCATTTTTTGAAGCGATCTACAAATAGATCCAATTTTTAACTTCTTCATAAGACCGGAAGTGCTGGTCAGCCAGGCCGTGTGCCATTGATCGAAACAAGTGATAGTCCGAGGGAGCAACGTCTGGAGAATACGGCGGGTGGGGTAGAACTTCCCATTTCAACGTTTCCAAGTATGTCTTGACCACTTTCGCAACATGGGGTCGAGCATTGTCGTGCTGTAAAATCACTTCATCATGTATCTCGTTGTATTGCGGCCGTTTGTCTTTCAATGCTCGGCTCAAACGCATTAATTTCGTTCGATAACTATGGCCTGTGATTGTTTCAGTCGGTTTTAACAACTCATAATGCACTACGCCGAGCTGGTCCCACCAAATACAGAGCATACCTTGGAACAGTGAATATTCGGTTTGGCCGTCGACGTGGAAGCATAGCCGGGATATCCCCATAATTTTCTGCGCTTGGGATTATCGTAATGAACCCATTTTTCGTCCCCAGTCACAATGCGATGCAGAAATCCTTTCCGTCTTTGCCTTGCAAGCAGCTATTCACAAGCAAACAAACGCCGTTCAACATCTCTCGGCTTCAACTCGTACGGCACCCAATTTCCTGGTTTCTGAATCATTCCCATGACTTTCAGGCGTTTTGAAATGGCTTGTTGCATCACTCCCAATGATCCTGCCAATTCTTGTTGCGTTTGACACGAGTCTTGATCAAGTAATGCCTCCAATTCTGCATCTTCGAAAATCTTCTCTCTTCCACCGCCATGCCGGTCTTCGACGTCAAAATCACCGTTCTTGAAGCGTTGAAACCACTCTCGGCACGTTCTTTCACTAATAGGAGCCTCACCATAGGTATTTGAGAGCATTCGATGAGCCTCAGCCGCAGATTTCTTCATATTAAAGCAGAAAATTAAAACCTCCCGCAAATGACGAGAATTTGGCTCGTAAGCTGACATGTTTAATCGAGAATAACTTTATGATGCAGACATAAATCGACTAATATTTCGATGGCGTTATGCTTACAAGTTCCTAAGCTTATTGTATGACATCTACGATCTATTTATTTCGACTAGCACTTACCGGTACAACCATCTATTGCAAAACGGCGGAAGCAAAGTTGTACACCTATGTATGTTTATCGTCACTTAATTGATTTATAATCTGTCTACCTCATATTAATTTAACAAAAAAAATCTTTATTTCGAGGTAATTGAAGCTTAAAACTAGAATATTTAAAAGAAAATTTTCATTACTAACTGTTTACTGAATTACGTGACTTTTTCATAATGTTCATGATAACTCAATTTATTTATTTGAAACGAAATGTTTGCCTTTTATTTACGGTTCAATACACAATGATTTTGGCAAGTTGACATACCTTAATTTACTTTGAGAATTATCAAAATGTTTGTTTAATTTTATTTGTGAGAATTTCATTAATTTCAATTTAGTTTCCAAGATGAGTGACGATATTTTTCTTCTGTATTGTCTTTAGGTGTAATCATTTCGAATGATTAATAAGAATTTCATATTTTTCACATTCGTATAAAATAAATTATGATTCAAACAGTCATTAATTTAATCTTTGGTTCATATCTTCGACTCTAGTTATCGCATTTTGTTCTTGAATTGTTGTAGTACTAACGGTGATATTATTTGGAGACTACAAATATTGCTCTTAAGAATACTCTAAAGACGATATTTTAAAAGGAATTCATTATTGCAGTTGATTAAATAAATGTTGATGCAAATCTAATACATTGAATTTACTGATTTTGACGACGGCCTTTCATATTGGAAACTGTTTCAGTCTAGGTTATGTGTCAACGAAAAGCCAATAACGAAGGTTCCCACACGTTTATATGTATTTTGCTCTTTCTATGCGAACGCAAACTAACACTATGTTGCCTCTATTGGCTGCCCTAGATCATAATAAATGCTATCTCTATAGCGGTGTCTAAAACTCTCGATCAAAACTATTCTATAATATATAGATATATGCAATATGACTTAATAATACCTATTTTATAAGCCGGCTATTATCTTCCTTATGATTTTTATCTATTTATAAATCTAGTCAATAATATTTAATTTTTCCAGACGTAACAAACTTGTTACTTCTCATCTGTACTACAAATTAACATAACATTGTTCCCAATATAATTTTTAGGTTTTCATAAATTATTGTGAAATGATAAAATGACATCTCGGAACTGCAATAAAATTTTAAAAAAAAGTCTTTAAAAACTGCTCTTTAATAAGTATTACCTTTTTAATAGTAAGAAGGTACAATTTTATTTTCAGTAATATCTTAGTATTTTAAAGTGTAATGAGGTTTTATTTGCAATTCATTGAAATTCAGGGTTACAAAATTATAAAACTTTTTTTTTTCACCGTATAAAAAGTATAAGTTATGTATTTTTGTATAATAATAATAATAAACGGTAATTTTATCTAGAACAGTTATAAATGTAATCAAAGTTCCAAATTGTTCGTAATTTTGAACTATTCAAAATAAACGTTTCCGTTACTCTCACATACACATTGAACAGAATCGCCATTAGTGTGTGTAGGTATAACACATTATATGTCACAATACAAAGTTAATATACTATTATTTATTAGGATGTAACGCAAGCGTAACCGGGGGATAAGTTTATAGTATAACAATGGTGTAAAGTACGGAATGCTGACAAGCCATCGGTGGGAATGGGAAATGGGTAATATAACATATATTCAGTCTGGAGTCAATGGTTGAATTAAAGACAATACGAGTCTTAATTGTTAATTGAATATAGTTTTATAAGCAAAACTGATTTTTCTTACATCCTTAGCTGCCACCGAACGTAATTAGTACACTTACTAGATACCCGAACTATACAAGTATTAAGTGTAGTTTGAAACGTTAGATGTACCTAAATAATTCACACTTTAGCTGTTAACAAGTTCGGAGTTAATGAAGACTAGACATAAAGCCGTTAAGTGCTGTGTTAGTTGTCTAACAAACATTGTGTGTTTTGGATTACATCAACTTGTTAACGTCTGTTTTATGATACGCTTAACGTGGACCTGACCGGGGGAGTTAAAATAATGGATAGCTCACTCCCAGAAGATATCAGCATTAAAAATAAAGTTTAACATTAATTATCAAGTTACACACACAAACAAGTCAGCAATTAATTGACTAGTAGCCCCTATGTAATGTATTTTAATTGCTTGTTATAAAGTTACTCCATAAATATACCTACTCGTATATGCTGTATTAAAGTCAAGATAATTACATTTATAATAATAATAATTAAGAACGATTAAGTCAAAAGTAAAATATTAATATACAGGTAGACGTAAGTGTAACTTCCTATTCTTATAAGTGTGAAAGCTTTATGAAATTGCATTAAAATTTATCGTCCATCTATCGCATGTCGCAGTACAACGGAACTTGATTACAGTATTAGGTGCTTGTTAGAGCAGCTATAATCAATATGGCGCGTTCAGCAGGAATATTTCAGTATATTGAGCATACTGAATTCAAAATATACATATTTATAGGATCACAACAACATTTTTAATCTACTTTTTTCTGAGACCTACTACTTTACTTGCATTTTTGTCATTCTATTTCTCGAAGATCCCTCGAAAACAACGGAATTACTGAACTATAGATAATAATGTACGTGAGTGTTCTGGCGATTACACATTTTATTTTCAAAATTGGTCCTTTAAATAAATCAATAATAGGGTAACATACATTTTGTCGAAAGAAGAACTTCCTTTTTTGAATTCTATTGTAGAAAAAAGTAGTAAAGTTGTTATTTATGATATTCCATATTTTTGTTGAGGTTCCAGAAGTTAATGGCAACGAACCGCTAAACAGACTGAGAGAGGAACAAAGATGTTTAAAGTAGCAGATTTGATGTTAGTATCTGTATGGCATGAATAGCTATTGATTTCAAAATAAAAACAGAAATTTATATTAATATAATTTAAAAAGTAGGTATGCGATTTATTTTAAATTCAAAAGAACAACAATTTACATGAAATGTAGTTATTTTAATATTTAATTATCTTCAAAAAGGATTACTTCTAATTTATTTAATTGCTTTTTATTTATTTTTCTATTAAGAGTGACATCTACACAAGTTTACAAAAATCACGACCGTGTCAATCTGCGCTCATGTACAGTCATATACAGTAAATATATATTTTTTTAAAGATGGCGCTGACAATAAAATAAGAACATATAAACATCTTCTATATATATAAAAATGGATTGCTGTTCCTTAGTCTCGCTAAAACTCGAGAACAGCTGAACGGATTTATTTTATCTTAGTCTTGAAATGTTCGTGGAGGTTCAGGGAAGGTATAAAAGGTGAGAAAAATTGATTCATTTTCGGGAAAACCCTAAAAACAGCCCTTTTCTATTTCCCATACAAATGTTTTCTTTGACATTAGATTTGACAACTAACTAATATGTCAATCATTCTGTTCGATGGAAAAAGGAAAACCTGATTATTTATGGCCTCTAGGACGGAATATAGTTCGCCCGGTCAGCTATACATATATTACTAACTAGAAGACCTGGCGAACTTCGTATCGCCCTATAATCAAGAAATATCTATTACGTTTTTTATTTATATTTTTGGAGTTTACCTGTAAGCCATAAATCTGCGTGTTTTGAAGTGAGACAGAATGATTGACATATTAGTTGTCAAATCTAATGTCAAAAAAAAAAGTTTGTATGGGAAATAGAAAAAGGCTGTTTTTATGGTTTTCCCAGTAGTGAATCAATTTTTTTCAGATTTAATACCTTCCCTGAACCTCCACGAACATTTCAAAACTAAGATAAATCCGTTCAGCTGTTCTCGAGTTTTAGCGCGACGAAGGAACAGCAATCCATTTTTATATATGTATATAGAAGAAGAAGATGATGAAATTAACGCGGACGAAGTCGCGGGCAAAAACTAGTGTTATAATAATTCTCAACATATGTCAATATAGGATCTAAGTTTATCACGTATATGTTTATGTCAATATTGTTAAAAAATATATTTTAATTTTATATAAATACTATTATTTTTTTAATCTATATAAATTTTATCGTCTTAATTTTATATATATATGTGTGTTTTTTATAACTAAATAGCCTCATAAATGCTATTTACACTTTAAGAGATCGGAATTTGACATTTCTCGATGTCATGCGGTACCAAAAGTGACGGATGCCGTTTTAAATTTTCAAATAAAGTAAATAAGTACCTAACTTCTATACGATGAAAAAACGTTATGGGTTTTCCTAATAATATTTTTAAAATATTTACTCCCCCTGACAGCAGGACAGTTACACTAGCAATTGTAATAAAATCCGCCAAAAATTATTAGTATATTCAAAGCGGTGAAGGATCCTTATTATTAAACTCTTATGTTATAAATAGTCAATTAATTTATAAAAATAATAAAGATATTAAATGTATTATGGAGAATAGATATAAATGCGTTAATTGCGGCGCCGCAGCCAACGCTTTGTATCGTACCTATGGACCTTCTGTATTGAAACTTACGAAGTGTGTAAGTGTAATTTTCATACTAAAATATATTTAATTTTGTGCTTGATGCGCTTTAACTTGGATAGAAGTACTTATTATCGTATTTTTTAACTATCCATGAACAAATTCTATCTGTTTTTCGTAATATAGCTTTTTACATACAAACATTTACCCAAATGAGCTGAAAAGCTAGAAAACATACAGAAATAAGATCTTTTAGCATCTATAATTCTATTGGGTTGGTATTATTACATAATATTCTCTATAATTCCAGGATACTTGTAAAGGATTAGTTGACAAATACATAGAATATGACTCAGTCATAGTAATGATTGATCTGGTTCTGATGTCCAAAGCAGCACAGAGACATATTATTTACAATACAGATTTCAAGGTATTTTATACATTATTGATGTAGATCTATAGATTTATATGAATACTAGCTGACCCGGCAAACATGGTTTTGCCATATAAAAAAATAGGGGTTGGTGTTAAAAAGTAAAAGTATAAAGTAAAATTTTTAATAATTTAATATAATATAAAAAAATACAAAACTTTTCATCCGAAAATAAAAATTAACGGTAAACAACCCTAATGACTTAGGAGTATGAAAAATAAATGTTGGCCGATTCTCAGACCTACTCAATATGCTCACAAAATTTCGTCAAAATCAATCAAGCCGTTTAGAAGGAGTTCTCTGTCTAACACCGCAACATGAGCATTTTAAATAAGGTAATTGTTATGTAAACATTGTACCAATAAGCTGTATGAAAATATACATACATATGTATATACATAATATTTCTTTAAGTGATGAGACATAATATTTGTCTTCAGATATATTGGAAGCTGTTCATCATCCTCATAATGTTGGAGACATACGGAGTGTGGAGGAACGACAGTCTGTTTAACATTGTGGTCACTACAGTATGCGATATAAGAAATAAACATACACTGAACACAACACACATGTAAGACATATTATATAGAATATAATTATAAAAGTGTTATGTATTATACTTGCTCGGTATTGTTTAAATAATATAATGTTAAGTGTAATGTAGATAGATTATTATATTAGTAACTGTCATTCAGTTTTGTTACTTAGAAAATACATACATACATACATTACAAATTTAATAGTTTTATAGAATACTACAAAAAGGATTTTAGATGGAATTTACATACTACAGATATTTTTATTATATAATAATATTAAACAAAGAATTTGTGTGTTTTAACATAATTATATATTTCTATAAATAACTATTTCAGTAACCTGCCAATAGATTTCAGTTTACCTGAATCATATCAAAACAAATGTCTAGGTTGGGAGCTTGAAGACAGAGATACTGTGGACCTCTTTATATGGGAGAAGAACTTTTATATACAGTTTATGTCTACTTTCATTGGTACATATATAATATACATATATAAATAACTAGTTTTTGCCCATTACTACATCTCATAATATATGGCTGTAAATAACCAGTTATTGGAATTTATTAACCCATTTAGACCTACCGTCTCACATACGATACACCAAAAGTAATAAATTATTTTGAAGTTCCGTCGATAAGAATTTGTTTTTATTTGGAACCCATGTGAAGTGCAAGGTCTGTGCAACATTCCGAGGAGAGTGTATTTGTTATAGTCGAATACACGAGTTGGCTACATACATGGTTTGTTAGTGATTTGTGCATTGTGATCATATGATGGTATCAAAACGGTAAGAAATGCAATATTTTTTCAAATTATCTCATATTTATAACAATTTATAATTAGAATACAAGTTAAAGCGTAAATTGAGTGATTCATGCTTTTTACTCGTAAACTATAGTGTATCGTATTTGATACAGTAGGCTAATACGCACAATATATTTTTTATTTCAGACTTACATTGAATGAAATTGTCATTCTGTTAGAAGATGAAATCGAAAATAGTTTCACAGAAAATGATATTTATTTACTACCACCTGAAAATGCAAACGGGTTGTTGACTAATAATGATTTTGGAGACGAAGATAACGTTGAAATCAACAACCTACCACCGAGCTTGTGGAGAACGAATGGTGAGTTGCATGGAACAAATTCAGAAGATTTTAAAAGTCAACAAACAGGTCTTGGAGTTGAAGTAGATCAAGAGCCAGATTTATGCGAAACACTACGCAAAACATCCAAAAAGTACAATTGTAGAAAAAAAATCTTCACCGAAGCAAAACCGACATGGAAACCTATGTTCCATGTTCCTAATCAAAGGTCGCCTATCGAATGTTATTCTTTATTTTTTTCAGAAGATCTTTATCTATTACTCACAACTGAGACTAATAAATATGTACTTAGGAAGGAAAAATCTTCCCGTTGATATGAAAATGGAAGAAATGAAGCGTGCTATAGGCATTTTGTTAGTAAGCGGCTACTGTCAAGTAAATAGAAGACGTATGAACTAGGAAAAGACACCTGATACAGAAAATGATCTGATTGTTGATGTGTTGATCTTTCAGACAAAACATATCTCTTCGGACAAGTATTCGCGATAAGAAGTGGTATATGCCACTCATTCTGTATTGTATAGACATGTCACTTCAGAACGCGTGGCTACTATACAAATATAATGGTGGTAATGTCGATATGCTTGACTTTCAGGCGTCGCGTAGCTATCGCGCTTATAGAATCAAATACCCTTAAAAGTAAAACAGGCCCTAGCAGACCATCCTCACTAACCATGGACACGAGGTTTGATGAAAAGGGTCATTACGTCATCAAACAACCACAGAATAAACGAACAAGATTTGGCTTGTGTCATCGATCATGTCCTGCAAGATGTGTAAAGTGCAATATTGGACTTCATATTGATATTTTTCTTACCTATCGTACCAAAAAATAATAGTGTATATTTTTTGTCAATAAATACTTTTTGCCTTAGATACTGGAATTTATGCTTTTATATAAGCCTACTGTATCACATAGGATACGGCCCATCTCAGACCCCCTATGGAATCGATTTTTTTTTAAATATTTTTTTCATTAATAACAATGTTCAATGATACGATAAAAATAGAAAAAGTACATATTTTTCGAAAAAAATAGTTTCCGGTCTAAATGGGTTAAGTTTCTTTTGATTGAACAGAATTAAATATCCTATGTCCGTCTCCTGGTTCTAAGCTAACTCTCCACAAATTTTCAACCATATCCCCACAGTAATTCTTGAGTTTCGTCTTAAATACTTTAAATATAATATATCCCTACTAATATTATAAATGCGAAAGTAACTCTGTCTGTCTTTCTGTTACACTTTCACGTAAACCACTTAACTAATTTTAATGAAATTTGGTACAGAGATAGAGTTGACCTTGAGAAAGAACATAGGATAGTTTTTATCCCAGACTTTTGAAAGGTTCTCTTGGAAATACGACATAACCGAACTCCACGCGGGCGGAAAGCTAGTATATATATTTATAATAAAAAAAGTATTTAATGCACATAAAATTACATTCCAGGCATCGTGATATTTATTGCACCAATACACATCACTATGAGCTTTTTGAGGAAATCAAACAATGAAGGTTCGTTAAACTATATTCTTTTACATATTTAATGAGCTAATAATATTAATAGTATATTTGTTTTGTTTCAGTGTCCGTTAAAAGCATTATAAAGTGTTTTTCATTATCACAAACAAGTCTTCTGTTAACATTACCTATGTTAGTATGGGGACACACGGACACACCACATACAAGATTATTACATTACACATTAGTTTTTGGATACAGTTTTGTGTTATATTATAATGTGTTCTATGGTAAGTATTTATATAGAAATTTATAAATATAGAGCTCTACAATCTTGAGTAATAATAGAAATTTGTGAAATGTTACATTTAAGAACCTTTAAAAATATATAATATTATTCAATACAATATTTAAAAGTTATCAAATGAATAAAATATAAGTAATTTTTGCAATCTATCCATCAAGGGTTATAGTATCTATTCTGTAAGGGTTTTATCATTATACTGTCTAGATGTTAGAATTCATTCTTATCGGATAAAATGTTGATGTCTGATAAAATCTGTTTTTAGAGTCAATTGTAATTGTATACTAATGATGTTAATTTATTTTCCAGTACTTTACCAAGGACCTAAGATATTAACGGTTGTAGCACTTCTGATAAGCAACTGCCTCAAATACTTCGCGACATTCCACGCTACAACTATCATACGACAATTATTGAAGTAATTATGTTCATATAAGTTTATTCTTCTTCTTTAGTTAGTGGCGTTTCCTTATAGATTTCGCCAATGTCGTGTATCGATATTATAATGAACTATGTAAAGAGGGATTTGTGAGTGAACAAGGTTGCGACTAGAAGCTTAGAGCTTGGCCAGGGAACTGTTATGCCAATACTGTGTCCAAGAGGAGAGAAAACGTCTTGCAATGAAGAGCAAATCCGTGGGATAAACCTTGAAATGGTCCATACAACCGGTGTTAGTTGCGTCTTTCGCATAGAAATCACCGGTTCCATTGCCGGGAATGCCACTGTGGCCAGGAATCCACGCAAGAATGACCTGTATATTATTGTTTTGACGGCGGAAGAGAATATTTTTTATCTTTGAAATGTAGGGGAATTTACGTTTAAATATAAAAGGGTTCGTTGCAATAGACTGGAGGCAGCTTTTAGAATCGCTAAAAATAACCAAATTACTAATCTTATGGGACTCGACAAAACTCCCTGCTTCCAAAATAGCTACAGACTCCGCAGAGAAAATTGATGTTTCCGAGGGAAGTTTAAAATTTAGAACAATATTGTACTTTGGGATACAAACAGCAGCACCATTTTTGACATACAAATTATCCTCAAGCATTTAGCTTGGATTTTATCAAGTAAACACAAAGCAGATTTTATAGAAGGAATAAGAAGAAAGGAACCGTAATCGAAATAACTGCGTATTAGGGCAATGTATAACATTCTTTGAGTATAGGGGTGGCTACTCCTATACTCCAACGTCTGGGTGCGCCGCCCCTCTCTCTACAAGGGGTGAGGTGCTCAGACGGCTGAACACCTGTCTTTCTCTGTCTTTCTTTCTTTATATAGTTTACTCTTCTCTTAGTTTCTTTATCTTCTATATATATAAAAATGGATTGCTGTTCCTTAGTCTCGCTAAAACTCGAGAACAGCTGAACGGATTTATCTTATCTTAGTCTTGAAATGTTCGTGGAGGTTCAGGGAAGGTATAAAAGCTGAAAAAAATTGTTTCATTACGGGGAAAACCATAAAAACAGCCCTTTTCTATTTCCCATACAAACGTTTTTTTTTGACATTAGATTTGACAACTAACTAATATGTCACTCATTCTGTCGCACTTCAAAACACGGAGATTTGTGGCTTACAGGTAAACTCCAAAAATATAAATAAAGAAACGTAATAGATGTTTCTTGATTATAGGGCGATACGAAGTTCGCCAGGTCTTCTAGTATTTTATATATTCTATCTTTCACCGTCTTTTCTTCATTGTCTTTCCTTTATATATCTCTTGTGCGCGATGTATCTTTGAGGACGGAAGGGCTTTTACGGCCCCTAATCCCCTAACCTAACGGTTTGCGGTGCCCGGCCTTGGGATGGATGGCCAACGTGTGGCTCGTCCCAAGCGGACTAGGACGGCCCTACCTTTATAGGGCCACCTTAATGAATGGCGTCTGGACAAAAATATCTACCCCAGGAGCCTCGATGAGGTTGGGGAATCCCTCACCGGTTCGCCGGTCTGCCCCACGCATTCTGGGGGGAGCAACTAACGCCGCGAGCGAGGGTCCTTCTTCAAAGGACCCTCCTAGACGAGGTGCAGTGGGCACGGATGACTTTGGCGCGAAAAATGGAAATGATTTGGTGTGTGACAAGGTACCAGTGGTGAGGCTGGAGAGAGGCGTAGTCAGTACGTCGAGGCCAAGGAAGCGCTAAACCGCCACAAGCGGGAGGCGCTCCTTCTAGAGTCGGAGCAAGAGGTGATGAGGCGGGCGAAGAGGATTGAGGTAGCAATACCTTCCCTCAGGTCTCTGCCGGCCTCATCCCTCGAAGTCGAAATGAACAAGGCGCTCGAAGCCATCTTGGAAGTCGCCCGGAAATCCGGGAATCTCTAGGGCGGCTGCATTCGAGCGCTCAAGTCCTCAACGCAGTTGCTGCGCAACACAAAAGAGGTGCTCCTAGAGCGAGGGGCAAGCGACGTGGTTCGCATCCTGCAGGCCCAATTGAAGGAGGAGCAAAACAAAAACGCCCTGCTCGCCATTACTTCATTACAGTCACGTAGAATAATGTCAGATCTATTATTTCTACACAAAATATGGAACAACAATATTGATTGTCCAGGTATATTGCAATTATTTAATTTCAATGTTCCTTAAGATTACCTAGAAAACCGAGAGCCTTATGTCGTGTACCGCTATACAAATCTAACTTAGGAAAATATTCCCCGCCAGCTAGACTAACACGCACATATAATGATCTCTCCTCGAAGATCTCAAAGAAACATAAATCAAATATCAATATGTTAAGTTTCTTAAAAAATAATATAAATAACTAAAAGTAAAATTATTAATTAATTATTGTTATTAACTGAAAATTAATTCAAAAAATGCCAATTTTTATTCATTTTGCATTTAATATGTTCATTTAAATACAAATCAATTGATATTGTTATAAAACTATTAAATAATTCAAATTCTCTTTAATTATATAATTGATCCAAAGAAAAAATCTTGTGATAATTACTAATGTTTAATATGTATATTAAGTGCATACCTATAAAAAAAAAATTCAATTATCAAGTGTGATCAATTGTTAACTATATAATATTTGTAATACTATTGTCATTTCTGTTGGTGATACTATAAAATAAATAATAACAAGTTTACAAAAATCATCACCATGTCGATCTGAGCTGCTGTAATGAAATAAAATAAATACTTATGTCTTGTAAAGATGGCGCTATTATATATTTAGAAAGAAAATTTATACATATTATAATAATTCTCAACATATCTCTTTATGAGATCTAAGACTATCGCTAGTATATATCTAACTTTTGATATTATTAATTACAATATTTAAATTATAAACAAATTCTCAGATAGGTATGTGTTTAGTAACTAACTAGCCTCATAAATGCTAATTACACTTCAAGAGACTGAAATTTGACATTTCTCGACGAGTGACGTACGTCGCTTTCAATTTTCAAATAAAGTAAATAAATAACTTCTATACAATGAATTAACATTATGGGTTTTCTTAATAATATTCTTAAAATATTTACTTCCCCAACAGCGGGACTATTACACTATCAATAATAATAAAATCCGCGTAGAAATATTACCATATTCAAAGCGGTAAAAGATCCTTATCGTTAAACTCTTATGTTATAAATAGTCAATTAATTTATAAAATTAACAAAGATATTAAATGTATTATGGAGAATAGATACAAATGTGTCAATTGCGGCGCTGCAGCCAGCGCTTTGTATCGTACCTATGGACCTTCTGTATTGAAACTCACTAAGTGTGTAAGTGAAACATTCATACTGAAAATATATTTTATTTTGTGATCGATACGCCTTAACGTATATAAAAATATTTATTATCATATTTTTTTAACTATCCCTGCACAAATTCCAAATGTTTTTCGTAATATAGCTTTTTACATATAAACATTTATCCAAATTAGTTCAAACATTAAAAAACATCAAAAATAAGATCTTTAGCATCTATAATTTAATTGGGTTGGTATTATTACATAATACTGTTTATAATTCCAGGATACTTGTAAAGGACTAGTCGACAAATACATAGAATATGACTCAGTCATAGTAATGATTGATCTGGTTCTGATGTCCAAAGCAGCACAGAGACATATTATTTACAATACAGATTTCAAGGTAATTTATACATTTTTTAAACAAGATTTACAAATTTATATGAATTTAATTGTTAAATACTTATTGTAAGAATAAGTTAAATATACATATTACTTAATAAGTTATATATACATATTAGTATGTATATTAGTATGCTGACCCCGCAAACATTGTTTTGCCATAAAAAATTAGGGGTTGGTAATAAAAATGTAAAAATGTTGGGTTGTATGTATTTTTAATGCTTTGTTATATAAAATAAAAACAAAAAATTTTGACTGAAAATTAAAAAACCCTTATGACATAGGGGTATGAAAAATAGATGTTCGCCCAATCTCAGACCATATGAATATGTTCACAAATTTTTATCAAATTCGGTCAAACCGTTTCGAGGAGTTCTCTGTCTAACACTGCAACATAAGAATTTTATATATACTTGTTATGTAAACATTGCAATAATAAGCTGTATGAAAATTTATATACACATTTGTATTATATACAGGGTGACTGGTGAATTACTATCGTTACCTGAGGACGTGATATTTGACGATCATATATGACAAAATAAAAATTAATATAACATAAATATTAATAAACTTCTAAGTAAAGTTAACCAAAAGTTATGTAATTAATTACGCATCGTGTGAACATCCTACAGATTAGGTATACACACACACACACACGCGAGCGGCGGCGTGGTGTTGTATCAGCACGCCGCCGCACGCGTCCACACTTGGAACACTTGGAACGTGTCCACACTTTATTTATTTATACGGAAATTTGGTCAAAAATTAAGTACCTAATTTTTTTACATAATTCGACTGAGAATCATGTACCGAGTATTCTCCTTAAATATTGATAGTAATTCACCAGTCACTCTGTATAATAATTCTTTGTGTGATGTGACTTAATATTTGTCTTCAGATATATTGGAAGCTGTTCATCATCCTCATGATGTTGGAGACATACGGAGTGTGGAGGAACGACAGTCTGTTTAACATTGTGGTCACTACAGTGTGCGATATAAGAAATAAACATACACTGAACACAACACACATGTAAGACATGTTATATAGAATATAATTATAAAAGTGTTATGTATTAGTTATACTTGCTCGGTATTGTTTAAATAATATGATGTTAAGTGTAATGTAGATTACTTTATTATATTGGTGGCTGTCATTCAGTTTGATACTTAGCACAATACATACATACATGACAAATTTAATATAGTTTTATTGAATACTACAAAAGGATTTGAGATTGAATTTACATACTACAGATATTTTTATTATATAATCATAATATTAAACAAAGAATTTGTTTGTTTTGACATAATGATACATTTCTATAAATAACTATTTCAGTAACCTACCAATAGATTTCAGTTTACCTGAATCATATCAAAACAAATGTCGAGGTTGGGAGCTTGAAGACAGAGATACTGTGGACCTCTTTATATGGGAGAAGAACTTTTATATACAGTTTATGTCTACTTTCATTGGTACATATATAATATACATATATAAATTACTAGTTTTGCCCGTTACTACATCCGCGTTAATTTCGGAATTAGTAATATATGCATAGCTGACCGCCGCCGCCCTAGAGGCCGTAAATAACCAGTTGTTGGAATTTATTAAATTTTTTGATTGAACAGAATTAAATATCCTATGTGCATCTCCTGGTTCTAAGCTAACTCTCCACTAATTTTCAACCATATCCCTACAGCTGTTCTTGAGTTTCGTCTTAAATACTTTAAATATAATATATCCCTACTAATATTATAAATGCGAAAGTAACTCTGTCTGTCTTTCTGTTACACTTTCACGTAAACCACTTAACTAATTTTAATGAAATTTGGTACAGAGATAGAGTTGACCTTGAGAAAGAACATAGGATAGTTTTTATCCCAGACTTTTGAAAGGTTCTCTTGGAAATACGACATAACCGAACTCCACGCGGGCGAAGCCGCGGGCGGAAAGCTAGTATATATATATTTATAATAAAAAAAGTATTTAATGCACATAAAATTACATTCCAGGCATCGTGATATTTATTACATCAATACACATCACTATGAGCTTTTTGAGGAAATCAAACAATGAAGGTTCGTTAAACTATATTCTTTTACATATTTAATGAGCTAATAATATTAATAGTATATTTGTTTTGTTTCAGTGTCCGTTAAAAGCATTATAAAGTGTTTTTCATTATCACAAACAAGTCTTCTGTTAACATTACCTATGTTAGTATGGGGACACACGGACACACCACATACAAGATTATTACATTACACATTAGTATTTGGATACAGTTTTGTGTTATATTATAATGTTTTCTATGGTAAGTATATATATACATATATAGAAATTTTTTAATTAAGTGTTCTACAATCTTGAGTAATAATAGAAAATTGGGAAAAACATTACATTCAAGAAGCTTTAAAAATATATATATCGTTCAATATTATATTTTAAAGTTATAAAATTAATAAAATATAAGTAGTTTTCGCAATTTAATCATAAAGGTTTTGCTATATCTATCCTTAATTATGTCTAGAAGTTCATTCTTATCTGATAAAAAAATTCTAAATTTGTAATTGTATATTAATGATGTTAATTTATTTTCCAGTACTTTACCAAGGACCTAAGATATTAACGGTTGTAGCACTTCTGATAAGCAACTGCCTCAAATACTTCGCGACATTCCACGTTACACCTATCATACGACAATTATTGAAGTAATTATGTTCATATAAATTAAATATTCATTAAACTATTTAAATAATAATTTTGTATAAATATCGACCTTTACCTAACATATAACATACATATATAATAAAGAATAGATTAAAGTCAGTGGTCGCTTAGTGGTTAAAAGGCCCGCCTCTCACGCATGAAGGCGCTGGTTCGATCCTGGCAAGTACCAATGTGATTTTTTCGAGTCATGTGTACTTTTTAAAAATATTTAGGCATAACTGATTAATGCATTCCCAGAGAGGGTTGATGTCAGGCAGGCGGCCGGTCGTAAAAACAATTAGCCAAAACTATTCACAACATGCAAGGCAGACCCTGGCTTCCCTAATGTATTTAAAAAAAATTGTAAAAACAATTAGCTTCCCTGGCTGGGAAATTGCCAGAAGAAGAATAATAAAGAATACATTGAAAAATACATACATTTATATCACAGAGTATTTATTTTCAAAATATAATGACTTTAACACTATCATGATTCACAATTTACAAACACTTAAAAGAAATCACGATAAATGAGTTAAATTAATTACAATTCGGAAGACGATACAATACATTAAAAATGAACATTTTCATTTAATATTTATATATAATAACAGAATCCTTAGAACTAAACAAAGAATAAATAGAACATGCAAAAATAAATTATACAAAATATATTGTTATATACAGGCAAGAGTATTATTATTATATAATTAATGATTTAAATTATAACTACATAGTTGCATATAAGAATACATTGTAGAACATGCTTAGATCTTTATACATAACATGGGAGCATGTATGATGTTTTTGCTATTAAATAATAATTAAATTCTGACTTAATTTTAACTTTAAGGCCAGATTTTATCATCATTTTAATAATTTTGTCATTAAAATTTCATAATTTTAGTGAAATGGTATTTTTTTATTATTTCAAAACCCATTGGCAGTCTCCCATTAAATAAGCTTATAGAAATAAATATTTGAACTTCTTTTAATATTGTTTCAGTAATATCATTGGTAGCAAATTAATGTTAAGTTATTCTTGAGGAATATATAATTTTAATAATTTAGCAACTTTAGGAGACAATTTTCTGTTCCTCAAGTTACAAGTGAATAATCAAAAATATATATTTATTAACAAAACAAGATTTTTCAACAAACATCCCTCAAAGATCTTTAATTTTGATTAATAATATTAAAGCCGAAATTTTATTTAAACATTTAACATGGAGAATGTTTTACTGGTCCGTTTTTTACATTACCTAAACAAGAATTTGTAAGAAGCTCAATAAAACTACAAAAGCCAAGATGATGGTGCCATTGCATCATTCAGAATAGATTTTATTATTTATAAATACTTGATAACAGGAAAACTTGCTCATAAACTCAGTCAACAATATTAATATATCACTTTATATAATGCACTTTACGGTAACTACGGAACTAACGGCGGATCGTCCTGACCGATCATGACGTCCTCATACATTATGTCGTGATTTCGTCTTAAAGCAATTTTCTGACGAATATATTCTATTAAATTATACTTCCTTATAACTAAGACGAGGCCGGCGACAACTAGTGCGATAGTGAATATGGAAACGACGGCGGCAGTCACGTCGTGATCAGAAGCCGGTTTCGAAGATTCTGATATACACTCGTCTCCATCCTCAACAAAACCTTCTAAACATTGACACTGCAGCGTCGATTGGTCGCATTTTTGATTTTCACGGCACGAATTATTGAACTTAGAGACGCTACAGGACAGGATATTCTCTGTTAAAAAGAATAAATCTCTCGTATCACGTCCTGAATAAATTGATTCAATTAAATAATTGACTACTTACCCGTGTTCGCGAAATGTATAAAACTCAATATTATCGTTGTAATTATATCTAAACTTCTTAAATCCATGTTTATTGCGTTTCAGTTTTGAGGACACACATCACAATTTGTAACGGGATAAAGAATTTTTTGTCTATTTTGCTCACCGATGACCGAAACTCTTAAGACATCAGTCGCGCAAGCAAAACAAATGTCATCCTGTCAATATGTGACGCACATACATGGCAGGACTCTGTGATATAGCGTTTAGTTTATGCTTTATACTGAAGTAAGTTAAGTTAGCTAAAAATGACAAACCAAAGAAAAACCAAGAAAAACTTTCAACTAAGTTTATTAATTAAAGTTAACGCTATTCAGTGTGAATTTGTATAATACAAAATTTATATGATTCATAAGTTGCGATTTAACATTTAGCATTCCTAATAAATATACAATCTCGTTTGTTTCCATGGAATTCTTTATCTTATATCTTTAAATGAGCAAATCTTGTATATATATATATATTTATATTTAATTGGTATCTCGGCATCGGCTCTAACGTATTTCAAGAAAATTTTCGTGATGGATTAGCTAGGAATAATTTTAGAAAATATCATTTTATGAAAAAAAAACAAAAAGGAGGTGTTTAAAATATGATTATACCTGACATCTATTGGCGCATTGTAATGCTACTTTTTGCTAATTGCTTTTACTAATTGTTTTAACGACATAGCAGCAGATGGCGTTGTTAAGCAACAGTAAGTGAATGAGTGCTTGCTTTGGGGTTCAACTAAGAAATTAATTATTGATTTATATCGTTTTTTGATTTCTTAACGTGTTCACTTAAAATGTCTAAACGAAATAAAAAAAAACACTAATAATGCCTAAATCTCGAGCACAGCTCGGTAACCAGATGTTTAATAAACATATTGGATTACAGTCAGAAACAGTTTTAAGAAAATATGTAATTCGTGGAGATTAATTTATCGTTCTTGATAAATACACACCGTGGCTCTATAAGTCAGAAATCTTTATCAGATGTCTTTCACGAAAACGTATAAATGAAGTCAACAACATTTAAAAAAATATCTTTATTACAATTTAAAATTTAGTAAACATATACTTACATATTATAATGTACTTGTAAGTAATTGCACTCCAATTTAAGGAACTTTTAACTTATTTTTCAGCGTAATTATAATTTCAGTGGTTACCATATTCAAAAAGGACATTAAAGTATATCTTTGTACTTTTTGGTTATACTGTGTTAGTTCTTTTCGTTTCCAACAGACATGGAGACCTTACTTGACAAAGAGTTTAAGAAACTGGTTCAAGTTGGCACTTTACTTTTAGGAAGGTGAATGAAGGAACATTTTTAAGTAAATTAAATTTAAAAACTGTTCGGAAGTAAAAAATCTAATCCAGTGCTGAAACAATTGAATGGAGCTTAGCAACAAACATACTTTGAATGTTGATTTACTGTTCTTCAATAATCGGAGGAACGGGGAAATTTAGAATTGTAACATTACCTATAAATTGTAATCAAAATTTATATAGCAAGGCATTGAAAACGCTATTGGAAATAGAATAAAGCAAATTTGACACATCTAGTTGAAAGCTAAAGATGACGCATACAATCATATTAATGTTGGGTGGCTACATAAGTGCTAGTTTTATACATAGCCTGCTTAAATCTAATCTAATTAAGAAACATCTCTATTTTAAATGTATAATCAACGTTAATTAACTGCTCTAATTCTTTTTTGCTTTACGAAAGATTCTTGCTAATTTAGAAAAATAGTTATTGGAATAACTTCGATCACTTTTAATCTGCTTGGATATTTCTGCTACATAATTTTGTTTCCAGAGAAATTACTGCTTTTGAATTTTTAAACCATATTAACAATAACTAATAATCCTTCCTACAATGATCAATGACGGTAATTCTAAATTATTTCTTTTCATATTATAGTAATATTGTCTATGTTATGAAAACCTAATACTTATATCTGTACAGTCTTATGAAGATTAATTACATTTTAATCTATATTAAAAGTTATATTCTTCTCCGGAACCATAAGTGTATTTTTCAGGAAGAACGTAATCTGCGGGATCATGACCATAGGCTTCAATTCCTCCGTTACCGTCACTTACACCTTCCCTAAAACATAAATTATGTTAATATATCTAGAACAAATTAGCTTAAGATTATCCATTATTTAAAAGTAGCATGATTTAATACGTTTCATAAAATCAAATGACCTCAATTCTGCGTGTCCTCTTTCAGGCTTGCGTTGTCTTTTCGGATTTTCTTCATCAATTTCTTCAGCGTCAGGTTCTTGGTATCGTTCAGCTGAAAATTTTATATATAGCATTACAGTTAAGCAAGACTTATACATTCAAACAAATCTGTTACTAACTGCCATCAACCTCGCCAAGTATTTTTTCAGAACCAACACAATTTTCTTGTAGTTTATTTATGTTTTACAAATTAAAGCTACATTATAGATAAGGTTTGATTGTATGTTCACCTTTCCTTTCGTTCTTATGGCTGTGTGCCCCCGCTTGACCTTCATCATCAAGTCCATACGAGTCTTGAGTCTCTAGTTCGTAATCATCTCCTGCCTTTTTGTGATAGGAATCGAAATGTTGATATCCTTTCTTTCCACCGCCGTTCTTCTTACGGGAATATCCAATCACACCGTCGCCCTCGCTTTCATAGGATCTCTCGTAGTTATCCGGCTGTATATAAAAATATATGAAGATTAAATATAATTAAATATATGAAGATATAAGGCAGTGGTGGCCTAGTTGTTAAAGGGTCCGCCTCTCGTTGCCGAGGGCGCGGGTTCAAACCTGGCAAGTACCAATGTGATTTTTCGGAGTCATATGTACTTTCTGAGAGTATTTAGATACCACTGACATACGGTGAAGAAAAACATCGTGATTAAACCTGGTCTTATAATTTCACAATTATAAGTTAGAAATCACCAACCCGGCTTGAGCAAGCGTGGTGATTAATGCTCAAACCTTCTCCATGTGAGAAAGAGGCCTTTGCTCAGCTGTGGGCTCTGATAGGCTGATAACGATGAAGATTATAGCATTTCAATCAAATAATTTAAACAATTAACTGGCTTACTCACTGGAGCTGCTCTAACTTCCCGAACATACGTCCCAACAGAGACCGTGTCATCTACCATTTCCAAATCTGTAAGTATCGGCACGGCAACGGCTATATGCAGTAATCCGAGTAATATAAACTTTAGCCCCGTCATCATTTTAACTGAAAACAAATGACAATCAAACATTACTTTCAAAGGTTATTTATTTCAAAATATTTGCAATATAATATAGGAAAGTAGTAACTAGTGTTTTTTATTTCGTTTATTGTTTACATAATACCTACACATGTACTTGCTTGCTATTCGATACCGCAGTGCTTCAGAACTCCAAAGTGTTTTCCATTTCTTCTATTTTATATAAGTGTTGATTGCGACTTCTTAGTCTTTCACAACTTTTTCTTATTGACTGACTACAAATGCGATTGTCGCTTACTTATTTCTAATACCCTTTTGTCGATACAATACTTCATATTTTTTGCGCCACTACAATAGTCCATGAGATAGTTGTAAGCGGGTTGTGTTACAATATAAAAAAGACAAACTCGTATAGACTGAACTAAATGTACGAGCATTTTAGTTTTAATATAATTAAGTACATTTATCGGCTACATTTAATTTAAGCTATATTTTTTTTATCTATATGTACTTTGAATAAAATAAAGAAATAAATTTCATTTGCTTTACATATGTCGCAGGCGCAACAAAAATTTTATTACGAGTAGTAGTAATTTTATTTGATGAAATTGCTAAACCAATAAACGTGATACAATTTAGTGATTATAATATTAAGCCAATAAAGCTTATTGTTTAGTATGTAGTAAACTGAATAGGTAATATTTGTTGTAACATCTCATTAAAGATAAAATATAAATTGTTTTTAAATGTAGATAGAGCTAAAACAAAAATATGAATTAAAACAAAAAACAAACATAGAACTTTAGTCATAAGATGCATAGTTCTTGTAAACAAAACCCCTTCAATTTTTCATTTATTTATTTGCTGTCACCAGTTTAAAAATTATGTAAAATATTACAGGTACAATCTGAGAATATAATGCTATAATTAATAAATGTATGAACTGTAATTTACTTCTTCTCTATATGGACTCATAGTTCGTTTTAGATTCTCAGATATTTATATTTTTTCAGCTCCAGGAAAAGCAGTGTACACGGTGACACAATTATTTTTAGTAGCCTTCTTTTCGTTGCTAGGTTTTTCATCCTTATTCAAATCCATTTTATATACTCTTATATCAGCAGGTAAAACTTCATAGTTAAATGCGTATTCCCTTTTCAATTGCAAATGTTCCAAAATTTTTGCTCTGCAAGAAACCGTATGCAATTATTATTATGCGTAACAGCTATGCTAGCATCACAATATTTTATGAAAAATTTTACGGAATACTTTGGATTCTATGTGCAATCTTTTTGAAATTTATGTTATTACTGCCGAATCAATCTTTGGACCAAAACTATTGTGAGTAACCAGCAATGTACATAGTTATATTACTTATACTTTTTAAACTCATTTTAAACTACTAACATTGGTTCATCTGTGACATCAAACCGCAGCAAGGGAAAGCCAAGTTCGCGCCCGCGGTGTATGGACTTTTTGGCTAGCATGTAGACCACTTCTGCAGACCGGGGAGAGTCAGGCGGCACCAATAGTATAACCTACAAAAAACATTAACATATTTAAAACTAATATTTTCGAACATGTGACGGACACATCTCGTCTTCTCGTGATCATGGTTGTAGCAAAGTAACAGAAACGTCGTACTTATGTAGTTTTAAAAAAATAATTAAATACGCGTGGTCATTAAAAAATATAAGTTTCATTTCAATTAATACACGCGTAAGCTTTAATAATAGAAATTATTAGTAAACAAATATAAAAACTCCTCCCAATGTGACGGTTAAATATAAAGAATGATTAACTCTCTTCTCGAGCCAGGGCATTCTAGTTAAATCAGTAAATCCAGTGGAAGACGACATATCGGAGGTTGTAGGTTTGAATCTTGCTTGTGTTTATCTATTTTTGTTTCTATTTTGCGCTTAAATTGAACATTTGTGTTTTATTGTTCAAAATAGAATGACATAGTTTTCCATATAGTTTAAAGTGTCTTGAATGTCCTAACAGAAACATATGTAAAAAATAATAATACAAAAATGCTACGTTTAGCACGTTACATAGATGGTGTTCAATATATTTACAAATTATTATCAGAGTAAATATATTATAAACATCCTTTTAAATTCAACAGTATGAATATAAACTTGATTTGATAAATTATTATAATATGTTGCTCCTTATCTTTTAATATTGATTGATCTCTAAAATTTAAAGTGAATCACCTCAGAATTAAGTTGAAAATATTAAATGAAATAAGATGATATTTAAGACATAAAAATCATCTATTTTAAAACGGTTTCAATTAATTACTGTTATTAGTGTCCTAAATAAACACAGAAGTTTTCTCACTTAAACATTAAAACGTGTTAAAAGGAAAGAATATTCAAACCTGTAATATGTTTTGCACTCTATACTTGTCATGTAATTCTGGCGCCCTCAGACAGTGAGCTGTGAACATCATCATTTTCCTCGATTGTATACATCGAACACATTTCGCCCACTTTTCCAACAACGAGGCATCCCAAGGACACACGCAGGTATTGATGGCGACTCCGCGTATTTGTGACCAGCCGCGTTTACCTTCTTGCTGTTCAGCTAACATCGAATGGCCTGTAATAATGAATGTACTTTTTAAGCAATACTTGTTAGTTTGTAGTAATTGTTTAAGGCTTTTTTATATGACAGGGGGCAACGGAGCAGACGGCCTACGTGATGGAGGTAGTACCGTCGGCCATGGACATCCTCAACAGTTTTGCGGATGCGTTGCCTCCCTTGATTACCCTTGAAGGGGTATGAAAGGGTGGGAAAAGAGAAAAGGCAACCGGCTCTTTCACTCATCGGACGAATCGCAGCCATTAAGGACTACTTCAAGGCAATCTTCTGTGAGAGGGTAATACTTCCCCGATCGAGCCAGCCCATGTTCGAAAATTCTACTTCTACTCATGATTGTGGATGTACCTTGAGCTAGGGTTCTAGCTACGAAATCTGACATCACAACATGGTTGCTCGTCGAGTTCTGGTTGACCAGCCCCGGCCAGGCGAGACGCACGTTATCTTTCACGAAGCGTATAACTCGCGTTATGTCCGCGGGACGGGCGCGACGCACGCGCAACACTGGGTCGTCAGCTGTCCCTTGAACCTACAAAATTATTTATACTACGTTAACTTCTACTTTTATTTTGTGTCCTTAAAGAAAAGTACGTATTAAACTTATGTCCTTAAAGAAAAGTACGTATTAAACATATTTTGTGTGCGTCACTCACCATCACTTGCTTGGATGTCGATTCGGCTTTGGTTGAATCTGCATAGTTTCTATAGAACTTACAGATTCTAGATTTGTTGAGATCTGTTCCTTTGATTACGCTTCTGCTAGAGAAAAGTTTTAACAAACAGAATTTGGAAGGCATGCTAAAAGTCCAGAACTTGTAATTTTCTCTAGACTGATGAGATTACAAACTGCCCTATTTACGTTTGTTGAACATTTTTTTTTTGTTGTTTTAAGCGTATTTATATAAAAAACATGTATTTTATGTACGGACGCATGATGACAGCAGCTTTGACAATTAGATTTTTAGTGTTGTTAAATTTGTTCCTAAATTTTGAAAACCAGCCAGGATTACCTTTTGTACAGACGTCCATGTATTATTTATTTTAACTTGTATGTAATTTTAATGACAACATATTTGAAATTCTTTATTAAAATATGATTATTCCCCTTATTTGGTGTTCACAACTTAGAATTAATAAAAGTAAAAAAGAAACAGAACGGAAACTATTTAAAACTAAACACGTCCATCTTCTGTCAGGTGTAATTTGTATTCAATATATCTAAACATGCTAAAATTAAAAAGATATTAAATTTCTGTAAAGTTCTTAAAGATGAGGTGAATCACGATGAACTGCATCAAAGCCCTACAAAGCGGTATATTTTCATTTCGATCACTTCCAATAGTAAATTTACCCTCAAAGCGGTTCAGGAGAAAATTTCCCTGTGATGTGTGCTGCCACACTCCGTATAAGAAACCGGTAAATTTTTCCCTTTCTTCAATGTATTTTACCCAAAATTCATTTAATCTTCTTTAACCACTAAATTTCTGTAGGACCGTATTTGTTCTTCAAGAAACCTTATGCTTGGTTTAACAAGCTTAAAAAGGCAATACTGGTCTTAACAATCTTACTTATTTTCAGTGTTTTGACATAAACAGCGTTACTGTTGAACGAGCAACTGATAAACATGGCAGACTAATAAAATCATTCCTCTATAACCACTATTGGCCGCGTGAACCTAGCGTCGTTGGACTATGGATGAGTCTTGACTGTCCCTACCTTGAAATAATCACGGATAGATATTCTTTTTCTGGTAAAAAAACGTTTTTGTAGTATTTCATTTTAAATATCGGCAGTGATTGGTTTAGTACGAGATTAGTCATAACTTAAGAAGAACACTAATAACCAACAAGCGTTAAGAGTTTTAAATACAACTACGTTTGTCAAATTTATTTTGCAGTATTTATCATTGTAGATTCTAACAAACGTTTCAGTTACTTTTTAGTAAACTTAATCAAGTACAGACGAGATGAAAGACAAATGATCGAAGTAATTGTAAAAAAATAAATACATTTTTACTTAACTAACTGCACTATATAGTATTGAAAAATCTTGGATTAATATTTTCTGAAGCTGATTATATTTTCCTTATTAGATCTATAGATATATATATTTTTTGCCTTTTTGTTAGGCGACCGGTTCCTTGCCTTTGAGTTAATAAAGCGCACCAATGAAAGAAATTTGGCTGGTGTCTGCGTAGCCAACAAGACATTCCCATGGATGATAGGCGAGCTCGAAGATTGGGCACACTTCACAGCATCACAGCCTGAACGAAACAGAATGTACTTCATCGCCCATTGCTTGAAGAGTCCTAATTTATTTGCGAAATACAACGTGGACTATTTGTATGATGTAATGTTACAATCATTTTCTTTTTATATATTTTTGTTTATAGCATAGTAATGATAAAAAGAACTTTAATGAGAAAACAAATGTTAGTCCAAAAATATTATGGTTTTGCATTATAAGTATAGGCATATGTCAAGTAACAAAACGAAAAAGAGATAGTTTTAATTTTTAATATGCATGCTTTTTGAAAGGTTGAAATTCTTGGAACATCAGACGAGGTAGCAGGTCAAGGAGTTGGCCGGCTTCTCCTGCAGACAGTCCTGAAACACGCAAACGAACTCCGACATGCAGTGGTTCAAGTGATTGCTGTTAATCAATATACGTAAGTCGGTTCCTACGACAAGAAACAATTTGTCATGTTCGTTCCTTGATATTTATTATTGCATATATTTTGATCTTCCTTCCTCACTCTTCACTTGAATTATTCGTTTTACGCTTATGTGTTGGAATACCTTCACACAATTTATGAATAATATATGTACTTCATGAGTGTTTAAAAAATATTAGAAGGCCAAAGACCTTGCCTGTTATATTAAAGTTAGATCATTACATTCAGACTAGGGAGCTTGGTAAGAGATATATGTAGTTCGTTTTTAAAACCAAAGACAATGGATTTCAATAATAAAGTCTTTCATCTTCAATGATAAATTATCAATTTTTCTTATATTATATTATATTTTACGCGTATTTTCCCTAATTTTTTCATAAGAATCTTTTCCTGATGACATATGGATTTATTTATATCTATATGATGGCCAATACTAACTGCCCACGGTTTCCTTTATAAGTTGGATACATTGATTTTGTCCGCGACGTTATATCTACGTTATATCTACATTGATTTTGTCCGCGACTCAGTTCGAGTCAATTTCAGAATTAAAGCTGTATTCTACTCTATTCCACCTTGGAAGCCGTAAATAAGCTAGTAAGTACCCACCAATTTGACTGAAATCGGTACAGTCGTCTTTGAGTTATAAACAGTGTATCTATCACCACTTTCTTCTATATACATATACATACATAGAAGTAGTGCTTAATGATAAGTTAGTGGTGGCCTAGTGGTTAAAAGGGTTCGATCGTGGTTTGATCCTGGCCCGGGCAAGTACCAATGTGATTTTTCCGAGTCATATATACTTTCTAAGAGTATTTGGACATCACTGATTAATGCATTCCCAAAGAGGGTTGATGTCAGGCAGGCAGCTGGTCGTAAAAACAATTAGCCAAAACTATTCACAACATGTAAAGCAGACCCTGGCTAAAGCTGGGAAATTGCCAGGTAGAAGAAGTAGTGCTTAATGATGAAAATAAATAAAATCAACTGCATAAAAATTCATAGCACTTTAGGTAGTTAAAAAAAGTTGTATTATAAATATAGTCAAAGGAAAATGTCTTTTTAATAAAATCCTCTTACAGTGCTAGGATCTGTGAAAAGTGTGGGATGAAACGGGAATGGTCGATGGATTACTCTGAGTTCGTGGATGACGCCGGTCAGAGAGTGTTCTTCCCACGGCGGCCGCATCATACGGTTGCTGTTTATGTGAAACATTTTGAACCATCGCTTGGTGGTCGTTTACCATGCAAACCGCCATACTTGAAGTAGATTATGGCTCAAACATTGTATGAGTTCCTAAGGGAGAAGTATTACGCGGTAGTAGATTTCATTATGGATATGATTGAAAGATTTGTGAACTTCGTCACGGGTAGATCTGACAATATATTAGACAGCTCAACAAGACGAGCTCGCAGAGCAATCGAGCGGCTTTAAAATTTCAAGTTTTCGTTACTATATTTTCGGTATACCCTGGTAATTAATAAAATTATATTTTACAATGATTTTGCTTTTTAAACCTTATTGATAAAGCAATTTTTATAATTAGAGGATGAAATAAAGACTTTATTTTAAATGTAATTCTTTTTTAATAAAAACACTGACCATCCATTTTAATTAGAGAAACATTTCACAACTGGTATTGAAATATCAGCATGCAGTATAAATAAAAAGAGAATGAAGTTGTTTGTAATCACTAAAAAAGTATCAAATTAACTGATTGTACAATCTTATTATAAGAAAAGAAAGTGTGAACGACCTTACCGTGGTTACAACAGGTAAGATTTGTTCCAGTAAATTGATTGATAACATACCGTTTTTACTACAAATTGAACTTCTAATATTTATTACTTTTAATTGAAAAGTTTGATCAAATCAGCCTATAGTTAAAAACGATATCATACAAGTTAGTCTTTCCCCATACATGCGTTATAAATAAATATAAAACCAACAATTTAAGGACCAAATATAACATTGAAGTAATCATCTTACTAATGAAAAACTTCGCAAAATTCACTACCGTAACAACTAGCTTATCACCGTACTATATAGCTTACTTATTGATATGATTAAAGTTTATTAAATGCTAGTTCTTTTTGGCGTATCCCCACTGAGAGCTGCCCTGTTTCCCTCCTTTCTTTCCATGTTGTGAGTGTTCCTGGTGATGCTCTTCATGACCCTTTTGTGCTTTATGTCCATTGTGATCGGCATCCAGATGACCTTTGTTACTGTAGAGTAAAAACAATTGTCACTCTAATAGTCGTATGTTTGACGGCTTACAAACTTTCGAGATACAAGATTTATTTATGTATATGTTATTGGAAATATGATTCCATATTATATAAATTCTAATAAAATAAACGGTAAACCCAAGTAACTTACTAGATATAATTGCAGTATTAACTTCAAATTAGTTTTGTAAGTTTTTGACTGCATTCATATCGTAAGAATCTCAACCTGAACATCTATCAGAACAATTCGCTCTCATATTTTTTTTTTGATGTAATAAAAATTTGGTCTCACCTGTAGCCTTTCTTTCCATGCTGAACAAAGTCATGTCCAGCGTTCACGTGTGAGGCCTTTTTCTTACCACTCTCGTTACTGGCGTGTTTTGCGTTGAATTTTCCGAAGCGATGATGCTCGCCTCCTTTGTGATAGTCGTCGTAGAATTTGTGCTCTTTATGGAATTCATCCTTGTGGTATTTATTGTGATATCCTTAATAAGGGAATAAAATTAAATATAAAACACAAGTCACCACCAATATAAGGTAAATGAAACTTATATTTTTTCGGATATACTACGCGACTTTATTTTTGTAAAAAAACTACATACTCCCGATATCTCGTCTGCCCGTGATCACGGTTATGTGGTTTTTTACAAAAACAAAGTCTCGTTGTATATCCGACAAATAGAAGATTCATATAATTTAATAAACCCGGGAAAATCTTAAATCTCATAAAGTAACATAAGATACCATATTATAATAATGTTGTAATAAAACCTGACAATCACAATGGATAAACAATGCAATATGTCTTTTAGTTCCACTTTAAATATAATGAGATGATATCGTAATGTACGACCGACCGACTTAGGTTTTTTTGTTCTTTGGAATCTTTTGTTTGAAGATAAATTTTGCGGTCGAGTGAAAGCGGAGCAGATTGTTACATAAAGTTATTTGCATCGATCAATTGATTGCATTCTGTTGTTTTATAGTTCTGGAGTATTCTAATTCGTTTCATTCTCTCGTTAAAAACAATACGGGGTTAATTTAATCGGTGAAGTGGCAAATATTTTTAAATTCTTTAACTTACACTAGAGATATTTAATACCCTTAATATTTTATATGCATACCCTTTGTTTTGTGTCCTTTTTTGTGTGCTTTCTTTTCTCCGAAGTGAGCTCCTCTCTGTCCAAATGCTTCTTCCTCGTGGCTGCCCTTGTGGTTAGCTCGGTCGTGATGTTTTTTCTTTTTTCCCGCAGCTTCTTCATATTCTTTTCGATGATTTTCGTCTTTCTTATGACCTTTTTGACCTTTGTCTACGTAATGATCACTGTGAGACCCTTTATAATTCTGTAATAGAGAAGCATAACTGTAATTATCTTTATTTTTGTAGTAAAACTACTAATTTTATGTTTAGTCCATGCCTGTATGTTTATATTCGGAACAGTTTAGTGTTTGATTTATTATTGTACGAAAATAAATACGCAATACTCAGATATAAATAGAAGGGAAACGTCCGCAATACTGTTACGAGCACGTTTCTACTTCCCTATAATATCTACACTTTCCTAAAACCAACTTCACATTTTGAAATATAAATAGTCGTTTGTTACATTCTATATGACAATGTTATGTAATTACCTATATAAAAAATATAATAAGAAAAGTTCTGTTAGTTACTTTACATGTAGGACTAATAGTAACAGTAAATAATAATCGAAATTAATAACTGACTCCCAAGAACAGCAGTTTTGAATATACAGAAAAATAATAAACGAAACTTTATCAACATTAATTTTTCATTTCTTATACAGTATATAACAAAATAATACTCACTTGTTTTCCAACCTCTTATTTACAGTTAGTTCACTTCATTAGAATTAATATTACTCATTATATGAGTTAAAAAATATGTAATTATTATGTACTATGAAAATTGATGGAAAATAAATTAAAATACATGTCACATCATTTTCTAAAAATATCCTTACTACGTTAAACATATATGAATGTATTTTTAAGGCTACTGTTAAATGTTCCTTTTAATAATGTATATGCGAGTATGATTTATTGAGTAGGTACTTATTAATACTATTACAAGGAACCTTCAGTAAATACCTTCAATCCTTTATAAGGAAATTCCGTAGAGGATGTTTAGAATATTTGATAAATGTTTTAAAATCACGCAAACCTAAAACTTTGAAATATTATTTCGATTGTCGTTTTTAATTTTACCCTCATAACTAAGAAATGTTACTAATAAAATACCTTCGATTTGGTGCATCGAAATATTAAGACGCTTCATTACAGTTATACAAAACTTGAAAAAGAATGTATGTATTTATTATATTGAAAATTAAAACTAGCCTTGATGACTCTTAGAATAACCTATGTGTGATTTATAACGAATACAGTAGATATTAAAATAAAACAAAAAATCTCTCAAGAATATTGAAACCGGTTAAACAAATTTAGTTAAAAATTAATTTACTTGCCATATTTTTGTTACATCATTGTAACAAAAAAACCTCATTAAATTTCAAAATATTAACCTGAGCCTTGAACGTTGGCGGTTAGAAAAAAATAAACAAAAGGTTGAGGTGGAATATTAACAAATCATTTAACTTACCTAGTATTATTTGCGACTTTACATAGAATTTAATACTTAAGAAAAGATATTGTATTGTCAGGTATGTTCTATATGAATGTAATGTAATTATCAGCAAAAATACCTACCTTCCCACCGCCGGCGTTGTAGTGATGGCCTTGATTTTGATGTCCACCTCCTTGGGAATATATGACAGTGTGTGGAGCCTTCTGTTGATGATGATTTCCAGCTGCCGGAAAAGAATCCGCTGCTAACGGTTCATTGGTATTAGCGACATTAGCTACGTATGAAGATTGAAGAGCTGGTGGGTCTACTAGTTGTATGGGATCTAATGCCACGGGAGTACCGAATGTAAGTCGACCAGCTTTCAATTCGGGATTCAGGCTGCGACCTTTAGGTGCGGGCAAATACACCTTATGATAGTGTTCGGCACTGGCTGCTAACATTTCCTCAAAAGGCGGTGAAGGTATAGCAGCTTCATTAGTAGCTTCATGGACCTCATACTGGTGAACTTGTCGTGGTCTCCTGACGTACTCAGCTGAGCGTTTTTTCCTCTCTTTTTCTGGTGCTTGTTCCTCGCATCGTCTTTTTATTCTTATGTGTTCTTCGAAGGGTCCCTCGACGTAGGTTTCCCGTTTAGACCTGTCGTGGTCATCGTAATCATTCTGATCTCCTAAATCCTCTTCCTCCACCCAGGGTTCGTCTGCTATTTCAGCGACCACGATGGCCGCGAGGGTGAATACCCAGATAGCAGCTCGCATTTCGGACTGTGCCTCTGCTTACAGTTTTTTGTTATATACTTCCCACCTTTCACTGTTGCCACAAGCTCGGTATTGCTCTATAGCAGGTGTAACTGGAGTTTATATCGTTTTGTGTTCGCACATTTTGTCAGAGTTGTTTGTTAAACGTTCGTACACGACTACAGCGGCAGATGAACTGTGCGTGGCCGATGTAGAAAGCGTTAATAACACGATACGAATGGTTTAACTTTTTGATTTTTCACTGAACTTAAATATGACGGTTGTTAATAATTTAGTCTATACATGTTTACACTCATAATAATTATGTGTATTTGTATACTGAAAGTCACTTGGTTGTTAATTATACTTACGTTTTTTAGATGTCTATTTTTAATGCGGTAAATAATTCATAACAGTAATTTTAAACGTTGTTTATAAATAAAATGTAAGTTAATTTGAAGTAGTGAATCTTCGAAATTTGATGTTTTTCAAATACATAATATTTGGAGTAAAAAGATTTTTTATCTTAAATAAGAATGCTCAAAGATTGTACGTATACTGACATGTTTAAATATACATATGCTATAGCTATAAGAGGTATAAGTTTTGCTTAAAGAAAAACAAGACAATGCATATTAAATTAACTTTCAAAAACTTACACAAATACTATTCTGAAATTAATGAGTTTCGACGTATCATCGAAACAAAAATTTAATTGCAAATTTAATGAACCTTATTGTGTTCCACAATCGTCCTTGACAATAATAATCGTTAAAATTATTTATATTTTTTGTATTATAGTGTAGGGTCGGGGTCTTGGAAATCGAATTAATTTCACAATAGTGTCCCACTTTCTCAAGATTCAAATAACATTAGTATCGTTAATAGTATAAAATCAATTTAAGAAATAATACGCATGACTTTTCTTTATGGTATTTTGACTCTTCTTAAATCTAAAAGATTAAACTATCTGGATGTAAGACTTAATAATTAAAATTATAAAAGTTAAGTAAAAATAGTGAAAAAGTTGTTACAGTTTTGATGAATTCTTCTGTTAACTAATCAGATGTTGAATAACGTCAGGTATATTTGATTATTTTAAATATTAGAAAAGATTGTTACTCATTTTAAATTCACATAAACCTATTGTAAATAAACATTAGAGATGATATGTACATTTTAACTCTGAAAAAGTAAATAAGTAATATAAATATGACTAAAATTCTATTGCATATAAGGAGTCGTAGAAATGTAATTTAAATCAATGTTTTGAAGCGAGCAACCGGCGATAAATTAAGAAACAATTAATTGACGAAATATAAGTTTTTTCCACCAATTACAAAAGCACCAAACACTGATGACTGAAATAATTGCGATACAATATAGAACGTGGGCGAGGCTGTTGCGTTAGCTATGGAATAAGATGAATTAAAAATAATTATTTACATCTGTTACGTAAAAATATGTGACTTGGACTGTAATGTTGATAAAACTTTTTATACATCAACTGCGGTTTTTAAGCATTAATATTGACGATAAGAAAAGATAATCAAGATCGATTTTTAACTCACAACTTATCGTGAAACTCTTAATACCTACTATCATTTTAAAATTGCCAACGTTAAAATCGTTGCTGTTTATGTAAACAATATGACTTGTATTAAGGATAAATTTTTCATGCGTCAATACGAAATGAAGTCCAAAGTGTTACAGAATTCTTGGTATATTTTGGTAGTGAATAAAATATAACAAAATAAAAATACTTTGGACTATATACAATTGAAGTCAGTGGTGGCCCGGTTCTTAAAGGGCCCTCCTCTCATGCATGAGGGCGCGGGTCCGATCCTAGTAAGTACTAATGTGATTTGTCCGAGTCATATGTAATTTCTAAGATTACTGATTAATGCATTCCCAAAGAGGGCAGTCAGGCAGGCGGCCGGTCGTAAAAAATTGGCCAAAAACTATTCACAACAGACCCTGGCTAAAGCTGGGAAATTGCCAGGTAGAAGAAGGACTATATACAATTGATTACATCTATCAATAAACCATAAAAATGCCTCCAATCACATAGAATGGTTTTGTCCTGATTATTTGGGAACTATTTTTAAAGTAAAAGATATTTTTTTTATGAAGGCCAGAGTTTAAGCCATAGTATGATCTTTATTAGTTAAATAGTAATAAAAAAAGTTAAAAAGTGTTGATGAAGTGTTATAAATAAATGCCATGTATCCCTTATGGGTTGGGTTTGTTAGAATCATTGAGGAGTTCACATGTTCATAAAGAACAAAAGGTGTGTTAAAAGTTGTTTCTTACATTTCCTTGTAGGTACATAATAAATTGACAACCGAAACTATGTACAGGCAATAGTTTATAAAGCGTTCAAACAAAATCAACTGAATATTTTTTTATTATATTGTTCATATATCAGAATAACATAAAGTTTATTAAAACATCCATAGTTCCCGCGGTTTCCACTACGTCATCGCAGATGTATCTTGTATAGAGTTTCCTGGTATGGACGATAGATGTCACTGCCAGTCTGTTAAGCGTCTTTTTGTTTATTTCTTTTTGAATCTTATTATAAAGTCTTTTGGATCAGAAAAAGTTAATTAAAAAATTAACGTTCGGTAAAAAATTAAATTCAGTAAAAACTATATTATAAAACTACAAATAGAAAATTTATCAATAAAAAGATTTTCCTTAGCACCAACATTTACACTCATTTCTTTCTTTTAAAATGTCTACAACAGGGTCTTAATTTTAGGTGATAGTGTGTCAATCAACTGATTTATAAACATTTTTATACCCAATACTTACATGTAGATGATTAATTATATTAAGGTCATCTCCATAAGAACATTCCTACTTACTTTTATAAATAACGAAAAATGTCAACGGACAACCACAATTTGCTATTCAACACTCTAAATGGAGTTTCCATTTTTACAACTACTTTTTATATCTAAGAGAGGTTTTTGTAAAGAAAAACAGGTATATATTTTATTAACAGATTTTATTTCACGTAAAAGTAACAAATACTTAAATGTTTTCAGCGAAAGGTATGTTTTGTTATGTGTAACATTATGCTGACATAATTGTATTCTTATGTTCTAAACACAAGATTGATTAAAAGCATAACATAAATGCCAGTTATATATGGAGAGTATTTTTGTAGACGGTAATGAGATACATTAATCATACAAGATATTGTTTGACTTAATATTAAATATTTACAGTATATTTAGTGTACAATTAGTTAATCAAATTGTTTGTGATCAAGTTAGTTAGTAGAACTATAATTTCAGACGTCTTAAACCCGCACATTAAGTTCCGTACATTATCACCATGAATTAATACATCGATTACTTATATTATTCTAGATATTTATTTTATATACATATATTTTACAATTCCAGTATGGCACGCAGTTTTATAACTATAAACATTGTCGATAAATAAACATGAATAAAATAATTTTGGTACTAAATTAGGATGTTTTTATCAAATCGCTAACAAGCGGCAGAGGATCTGGTTCTTTTATTTTGTTTTTCTTATGTAAAGGGCTACTCTTCTGTTTGGGTCCCGCCTCGGATTTATTATGGATAGGTTTGTATTGAGCAGATATTGATACGCTTTTTTTATTATCTAATTTTTGGCAACTTGTGTTTATATTTAAATCACTGGATACAGTTATTGTTCTCGTGTGTTTCACTACACTGTTTTGTTTTAACTTCTCCGGCGACACTTCTAGTTTACTGTGATGCAAACAAGTGGATGTCGTCTGAAAGTAGAAATTAATCAAATTAAGTATTAATATAACAATACTCGTATTCTTAACAAAACTATTAATATTATGACAATACTCTTAATAATTACATTAATATTGATAAAAAAAATCTTTATTTTCGCAAAAATAAACGGCAACAATAATTGTCAAATGAATTTTATCATTTATTTCCTATGATTTTTTAAATTTTGATAAGAAACAATGTCATAGGGACTAATTCAGTCTACTTTTAACGGACTTGCAAAAGTGTGAAGTTCTAATTCTTATGTTTCTTACGTTAAAACTTCTTCAATTAACTATCAATACGTAATAAAAATTACAGTTTAAATACAAACGAATTTGTAGTTTCGAATACATCAAATCAGGATAAAACGAAGGGTTCCTCGAGAAATGGAATTAAAACCTCATAAGGACTGTAGTGCTTATTCAGAAAGGGTTTATTTAGCCAAATCCACAAGCTAGAACTAGTAATATCTTCATATATTAACAATGTATCGTAGTAAAGTAAAGTAGCTATCTGCTGCCTATCTACCTTTTAAGTTCTCTGTCTACACTTCTTCTTTCCTGGGTATACTGGAAGAAATCTCTTCTAGGGATAAGTATACCTTTTAAACTTATTTTGCCTGTGTCATATTTTTGTTCTAAATGTTTCAAAAAAATTGTTAAATAAAATAAAGTATAATATGTATAATATTACTACAGGAATCCTCGCGTATCTCGCCGCTCGTCCTTCCAGTTCACTGCGGAGTCTCCAGGCCGCGGCTGCTGCTCGACGTCGAGACGCTGACACCTCACCACCCACGAGGGTGTGCCAGCTGGAAGATATTACAGTTTGATATAGGAAGTGGTATTAAACTTTCATAGAAAACATATTAAACTAACACTAACGTATAACGTAACTTGTCTTGAAGAGCGAATGGTATATGGAGTCTTTTATTATATTCTTAATATTTAATAGTCTATAGAAGAATAAGTGGTATCGAGCTTATTTTTAAATATGTACTATTTTATAACGAAAACCTAAGAGATAATAAAGAAGGTTTTATGATAAAAAACTAAAACATTTTAATTATATGTTATGATGTGGTTATAATATTCCTGAGAAGATACATTTGTATTTCAGTATCCCTGTTATTATAATAAGCATTAAAAATTAAGTAGGCAGATTCATATAAAAAAAATATGTAGGCTTTTGAACAGAGTTCAAATTTACAGAAATCAGAACAGAAAAGGAGTTCTTATTAAGAAAATGTTCATTAATATCCTCTTCTATTAATATTACCTCGTCGTTAGCTGCAGAAGTCTCACTCGTTGACCAGCCGACCTTAATAGAAGACAGGCTGCCCTTAGCGGTGGTAGCGCGCCACGAGACAGTAATGACACACGGATGGATCGTTTATAGTACGAGAGAGATAATGGCCAGAGACCTGAAAGAATATTTAGTATATTATAAACACGACATTAATAGAGCTTCACGACTTGAGTACAAGTTAAATAATGAAAATAAAAAACCTAGTATAATTTCACGAGAGTGATATCAAGTCTATATTAATAAAATTATTTGCTATAACAGATCTGAGTTATTAAAACTGTTAATGTTGTAGATTGTTTAAATTATTGAACATATTTAACCTTTTATTATTATTAAATATCGAGATTGAAAATTGCAGATTTGAATAACAAACTGTTAGGACGAATGATTTTATTAGAAATATTATAATTTAAGTTTCATGATCATAAAAGTAATATTAGAGAGCATCTTCTATCTAAAATACATTTAGCAACTATAATAACAATTTTTCCCTTTTAATAAATTATTTCATGACAGTATTAATTCTGATAAATATTCATCAACCAAATTAGAAAATGGTATTCTAACAAGATAACGCTTAGTAATTTATTAGTGATGATAACTTTAAATATCATCTTGGATCTTTTATGTTATTTTAGTAAACTGGAAAATATTGTAATTTATATTTGGCGATAGAAAGTCTTTTATATCACCTCTTCCTTTCAGCCAGTTTCCATACAAGTAGTAATGTTCCCAATTCATCGGTTCCAATTCAATCAATCTCTCCAGTGTAGGTCTCTTCTCGTTTTCGGGAGTGATATGAAGAAGTTCAATGTACGCCTGAACGAACCTCGGCTCCAGAGATATACATCGTTCCAACATCTTTAATGATTCAGACACGCGATTCTTTTTCCTGTAATTTATAACCATTTTATTTAACAAAAGTACTCACACTCACAAATTTATTGAATTTTTTAGTTAAAGGTTATTACGGTAAAAACCGTTGCAAGTAAATAAAAAAAAACGCGAAGTAAAAATCCGAAAGTATTATATAGTTTCATTTAAATGAGTACTCGCGAAAATCTTAGATCTCATTACCATTGCAAGTAATTTTTTTAGTTAAAAATTGTATTGAGTTTTCCCTATAGCTAATTACTTATTCAATGCCAGTAGTTTGTCTTAGCTTGTTTGTTTAGTTAATATAATCCTCCGGCATGATAGAAATTGAGTTATCCTCAAAGTAAATAAAGCTGTTATCAGTTATTCCTTGCATCTATTAATATTATAACTCAGTTCCTCTCTCGTGTATACAACCTGTTTGTCTTTAGCTTTACATATGAATTTATTTAACATAAATTGATTTGGCGCAAACATACAGTGGGACCTTCAAGTTAAAGGAAAAACAACTAAATTTGATAAGATTGATGTAAGACTTTCAAGAGTATTTATTTAATTAAAACTAGTATTTTTCGTTTTAATACTAAATGTCTCTGCTGTCCGTGAACATGTTTACTGAAAAGTAACCGAAACGTCTGAAGTATGTAGTTTTTTATAAAAAAAAAATACGAGTAGTAATCCGAAAAATATTAGTTTCTTTCAAATAACTAAATTTATAAATTTGTTATAATATATGAAAATATGATAACATTTCTGAACTGAAAACTGTTTCATTTAAATTCGACGAAATTCCTGTTATTAATCATTATTTTAATATAAAAAACACGAAAGTAATTTTCTTTTTATAAATTTGATAATAAATAGTTGAGGAAGACGTTTTTGTTGCAATTTCGATGCATTCAAACGATTTTGATAGTTTCATTTAATGATTGTGAGAGTGATTACCGGTATAATTTAGCCAGGTTGTAATGAGCATTCACGTGGTCCTTATTGTATTTAAGAGCTTGTAGAAAATGATGCTCAGCTCGCCCTGACGCGAGGACTAACGTGCCTAGATTATTGTGAGCACTCGCGTAACTTGGCCATAATCTGAAACAGAAATCAAGATTTTCAGTAAAAAATATATTAAATAAAACAAATAAGTAGTATTATTAAAACATACTTAAGCGCTTCTTTATAATGTTTTATGGCGTTCTCCTGTTGCTCGATGTCTTTCAGAAAGTTCGCAAAATTATAGTGCAATTTTGCATTGTGTGGCAAAACCGCTAGATCCGCTCTGCAATTTATAAATAAAACAGTTGATGTTAAAAATGAATTCATAAAACAATGTAACAATAAAAGAAATACATATCTTAATACATAACGACTAAGCTAATAAATAGTTTCCTTTAATAAAATACATGATAGTCTTTTTAATAATTCATTACACAAGAGTATTTAGATGAGAAAAAACTTTTTTTATTTCAATATTATTTCTGTGTTATTACTTGCTACTGTTAGTAGGACTCTAACTAAATACTGAATATTAAAATATATTTTGCTCTCAATCTTCATATTTAATATCGTAGACGTATAAATATAAAATAAAAATGTCTTAAAAAAGATATATTATCTTGATACCATCTGTGGTCGTTTATATACTAAATGAGATATTACATAAATATGTAAGTAAATACATAAACACATATTGTCTTCATAGATTACAATAAACAGTAGGTCTATTTATGCTTCTACCTGTAATGAAAAATGAAAATTAGTAATAATTGCAATACAAGAATTAAAATAGTGTAAATGTCTTATTAGTTTTTCATCGTCATTTTTGTAGAATGTTTCAAATTAAATGAGTGTTGTTTTCATTTTTAAATAATTTTGTAATTAAAAACTATACTGTATAATTATATAACAATATAAATTATTCATATATTGACATCTCTGTAAGTATCAATAGACTTTTAATACGCAATAATAAACAAACGATGACCAAGAACTATAAATAACTCAGTTGAAAAGGATGTAAGACAAATTCGCTAATATTATAATAATGGGCAAAAATTGGCTTTTATCTTTTTTATCCTTACCTCAACAGTGTTTCCCTAGTCCTCCAGTCTCTATTCCTATCAAAGGTCCTCGCAGCGCCAGCGGCCACAAGTACTGCCAGACCTATTGCCAGCCACCTTCCACCTCGATGACACAATATTTGTACACCGTACACCGTCAGAAGAACTGATCCTACACTGGAAATAAAGAATCAACATGTAAATAATAATTATATGTCTTTAGTTTAAAATCATACCAGTAAACAACTATTGGTACCAAAAACAACGTCTTCAATTTAAATGATGAGTAAGTTGATTTAAAAGGTCCAAATATATTGATGGTTGTTCAAACATCTGCATTGGATACTTAAAATGTATATTTTTTATATTATCACTATCAATAAGTCGAAGTTATATGTTTTATAAGTGTAATTATAATTTTCTTACCTAGGTATATATAGAACGCGTTCAGCTACAACAAATCCTACAGTGACCAGTAGGTTGGATGCTGGTAGATATGGGATTACAAGGAGCATCAATCCCACTACGAGGGGAGTGTGTCTCTGAAGCTTTAGAAGAAAAACAGATGTTTTAATTAAGTTTTATATAATTTTAATTCTTTATTAATGTTGAAAAAGTATTGTTATGAATAAAACACTTTTACGTAAATGAAATGTGAAAGTAAGCATCAAATGGTAAATAATAAAAAATATGCTAGTAGCATACAGGATACTTTATGGATTCATGTCGAAATCTGTGCTTTCTTACATAATTATAAATATTATTTTAACCAAATGAACAGAACAAACCTCTAAGTCCATCAAGCATCTATATGATAGCGCCATCAGGGCTACTAAGGCAGCACCAGTAATAAGATTCCTAGGATCCCACCCACTGGTAATGAGTGGTATGGACCCCATCTGCCAGTCGTGACTAAGAGTCCAAGGACACAGAAGCAGCCACCAATTGAAGGCTGCTAAATAGCAGAACGTCATTAATCTGAAAGAATTTAATATTAGATGGTATTTTTCTACTAGCTATATAAACAAAAATCACGCCCATCAAATAAGACATAAATATACTTCTAAAATACCTGACGATGAAGGATGGATGAAACGCCGGTGGGTTATCTTGAGGTGAGAATGCTGGTAAGGATCCTTGAAGTAAGGCGAGCCTTGCGATGGCTAACATGATCAAGACTATGAGACCTTTGCTCAATCTACTCCACAGACCTTCGTGACGCCAACGAAATTTCGATGGGGACCTGTAATTGGATACATGTCAAAACAATAGAGGCATAAAGTAATTTATACTGATGAATTCTGTGACTCAAAGAACAACAGAAAATCTATTAAAACTATTCCAAAGTAGATGTATTTTCAAACTGTAAGTTTTTAAAGAAGTTGCGATTCTGTATTTTAGTGTATAAAAAGCTACTTACTAAAGTTTTTAAGCAATGTTGCTTCCGATCTGTTTATATTTTTTAACATTTATATTGCAAACTAACTTTTAATTATTCACAAAGCTTTCTCAGAGCATGAGGAGAGGCAAGTGAAAATTAAGGAACATTTTAAAGCTATTACGCTGTGCTTTAATTGGACAAAATATATATAAACGAGGGCAAAGCAAGTATACTGTACATACTTTAAAAATATTCAACGATATTCCTGGAAAATTTAGTAGCTTCCGAAAGGCATATTAAAATCATGTGCTCAAATTGCTATTCCATTAAAATTAAGAAAATAAAACCATTAAAATAATGAAAATATATCGCTGTGAAGGACAAGTATTAGATTGATTTGATATATCTCTTTAACTTTATATATATTATATCATATGAGGAATTAAATAAAGCTGGTTTTTATATGATAAATTAAAGATTAACAAGTCATATATACCTCGTGAGTGAGCTCCAACTTCGATAAATATCAAAAACTAAATTAAAAAGCAGCGCAGTCAGTCCCGTCTCCTTAGCCAGCATACTGAGACCAGCTAACACAACACTTGACCACACACGCCTGCGACTAGAAGATCTGGAAATTTATACAAATTTAAATAAACCAAGTTTGCAAATTCCATTCCTTTACAAAAGTATTATAGAATAATGAGATCTCAGATTTTCGCGAGTACTCATTTAAATGAAACTAATATTTTCGGATTTTACTTCGCGTTTTAATTTTTAATTACAAACTACATACTCCCGACGTTTCGGCTACTTTTCAGCAACCGTGGTCAAGGGCAGACGAGATGTGAGTGTCTGTCAGATGGTCTTGTTATTTTATCATCTACCGCCATCGATTTCTTAATTTTCTAGCGTACCGCTCTGGATGCCGGCAGAATGCGCTCACGGTGTCTCGAGGTCCTACGGTGTGGTCAGGGACATTTGATTTTATATTTTTAAGAAGAGGATCCCAGGTGTTTGATAGGTTATAGCCATCTTCTGTATTGAAATTGGGGTGTTTTTTTAATTTAATAGCCTCTCGGATTTATCAAATCTAATAAAAAAATAATTAATGCGCATAAATCAAAATATATGATAATGGGTAGCAAACATCAACGTGAATGTATTAAGGGACATAATCTACATATTAAAATAGGCAATGAATCTTTAGAACAAGTAAAAGTTGCAAAAAATCTTGGTCTATACGTTGACGAAAATCTCAGATTTATAGAACATCTAAATCTGAAAACAAAAAATGATTTTTATAAATTAAAAGTTCTATATAGCTTGAGACCTTTCATGTCTGAGAAAGTGAGAGTTACCTTGATTGAGTCACTTATTTTATCGATTTTTAATTACTGTGACACAGTATATGATCCCAGATTATTGAAAAAGACAGAAAAAGCTATACAAAGAGTTCAAAATGCTTGCAATAGGTTTTGTTTTGACGTACCTAAGAGCTCATATATATCTCCTTTTATTAATTGTCACAATATTTTAAACATGAAATCCCGTAGGAACCTTCATTTACCAGTATTTTTACATAAAATTGTGCGCAGCAAAAAGCCGAATTACTTATATCAAAAGCTTGACTGGCTAGAGAATAGAACAGACAGGAGTGTCCGAGAAACTGAGAAGCTTAAACTATTAATACCCAAACATAAAACAGCAGGATTTAAAGGTGCTTTCAAATATGCTGCAGCAAAAATTTGGAATAACCTACCATCTCCCCTACGTGATTGTCATTTTTCAATTATAACTTTAAAAAAACACCTTTAAGAAAATTACCTACGTCTACAAGTAGAAGCAGCTACGTAAGAAAAACAACTTTATGAATGAATGCGAATGAACCAAAATATGAAAGAATAGAATCCTAAAAACTTAAAAGACTCTTTATTTTTATTTAATCATAGTTTAAATTGTCGTAATCTTGATGTACACATAAGAGTTATGGTTGTTATGATGCGAAGATGTGGGTCCGTGTATTAAGTTTTTGTCGTTCTTTTAATGTTTAGTGTTAATTTAAATTGTTTATTTACTTCTTTTTGAGTTCTATAATAATTTCACCGGTCTCTTTTTTACTTGCTTTTAAATCAGTTTTTATTTTGCATCACTTTAATATTTTACGGAACGGTGCGGCGCATTTAACTAAGGCAACATAATGTAGAAGGAGCAAGCTGAAAATCAGCTGGGCATAGCACAGCATATAGCTGAGCTTGTAACCAATTGCGATATGGTCGTCAATGAAAACGAGTGGTAAATTAAGAAAAAAATGTTTGCCAGTATGAATAATTTGTATCTCCTAAAAATATGTATGTTTCTCTCAAAAGTTACTTTTTAATGTACGACCTATCTGAAGCAATAAAGTTTTTATTATTATTATTGTTATTAATGTAATGGCCTGGTTTGTCCAATGCATGTTCACACACAGATGACTTCGAAGCGCGCCTATTCCTGACGTCTGAGATGTTAAAACCATCGGTGATTCAGTAAACAATGTAAATAATATGAGTTATATTAAGAATAAATGCCACATAAGTAATTGCGATTCACAGCTTTTAGTGTTTCATAATTTAATATGAGATAAATACTGAAGAGTTACAGAATTATAGATTTATTTAGTAAATAAAATAAAAATGCTTTTGGACTATAAAAAACATTTACATGTATTTAACAATAAACCATAAAAATGTCTCCAATCAAATATGCACTTTTCCTAGTTGTTATTGGAACTACACATTGCTAAAGTGAAAGGTAAAATGGATATGGAGGCAAAAGTTTGGGCCATAGTATAATTTGTAAAAAAAGAGTTAGTGTTGGTGAAGTGTAATAAATAAAAGTCATTGTATCTACTATAGGTTGATTTAGTTAAAGTCATTGAGAACTTTAGACGACTATTCAAGATTATGTCTTACATTTTGGTTTCAATTAACTATTACCTAACATATTAAAGTTGACTCAAATGAAAAAGATTCTTTATACACTTCATGACGATAGAAAAGTTGTATTAAAAGTTTTTTTTTACACTTGCTTGTAGCCTCATAATTTAGTCACTGAATTATATAAAATACCTAGATTTGTCAACCAATATTTTTGTCTAACAACCTCATCTATATAAGACCAAAAGTTTATTTGTAAATGGTTCAAATAAAATCAACTGAATAGTTTTTTATAATTTTGTCCTTATATCAGAATAACATGCAATTTATTACAACACTTGTAATTTCCGTAGTTACCTACGACTTGTAAATAGTTTCGTGGTATAGATCATAAATGTCACTGCCAGTTGTTTAACTGTGTTTTTGTTTATTCTTCTTGACTTTTGAGATAGAAAAAGCTAAGTCAAAAGTCATCGATATTTAGTTAAAATTTTAATATAAAACTCCAACTTGAAATATTAATCAATAAAAAGATTTTCCTTAGCACCAACATTTACACTCATTTCTTTCTTTTAAAATGTCTATAATATGTAGGGTCTTAATTTTAGGTAATAGAGTATCAATCAACTGATTTATAAACATTTTTATACCCAATACTTATATGTAGATGATTAATTATTTAGGTCATCTCCATAAGGACATTTCTACTTACTTTTATAAATAACGAAAAATGTCAACAGACAACCACAATTTTCTATTCAACATTCTAAATGGAGCTTCCATTTTTACAACTACTTTTTATATCTAAGAGAGGTTTCTGTAAAGAAAAAAAGGTATATATTTTATTAACAGATTTTATTTCACGAAAAAGTAACAAATACTTAGATGTTTTCAGCGAAAGGTATGTTTTATTATTGTGTATCATTATGCTGACATAACTGCACTATTATGTTCTAAACACAAGATTGATTAGAAGCATAACATAATTGTCAGGTATATGGAGAGTATTTTTGTAGACGGTAATGAGATATTATATTAATACAAGATATTGTTTGACTTAATATTAAATATTTACAGTATATTTAGTGTACAATTAGTTAATCAAATTGTTTGTGATCAAGTTAGTTAGTAGAACTATAATTCCAGACGTTTTAAACCCGCACATTAAGTTCCGTACATTATCACCATGAATTAATACATCGATTACTTATATTATTCTAAATATTTATTTTATATACATATATTTTACAATTCCAGTATGGCACGCAGTTTCATAACTATAAACATTGTCGATAAATAAACATGAATAAAATAATCTTTGGTAATTTAAGATGTTTTTATCAAATCGCTAACAAGCGGCAGAGGATCTGGTTCTTTTATTTTGTTTTTCTTATGTAAAGGGCTACTCTTCTGTTTGGGTCCCGCCTCGGATTTATTATGGATAGGTTTGTATTGAGCAGATATTGATACGCTTTTTTTATTATCTAATTTTTGGCAACTTGTGTTTATATTTAAATCACTGGATACAGTTATTGTTCTCGTGTGTTTCACTACACTGTTTTGTTTTAACTTCTCCGGCGACACTTCTAGTTTACTGTGATGCAAACAAGTGGAGGTCATCTGAAATTAGAAATGAATCAAATTAAGCATTAATATAACAATATCCTTAACAAGAATATTAATATTGATAAAAAATTCTATATTTTCGCAAAAATATACAGCAACAATGATTATCAAATGAAATTCAAATGATTTATTAAATGAAGTTTACCATTTAGTTTCTATAATTTTGATAAAAAAGATAATGTCATAGGGACTAATTTAGGCTACTTTTAATGGACTTCCAAAAGTGTGAAGTTCTAATTCCTATATTTCTTACGTTAAAACTTCTTCAATTAACCGTCAACTAAATAGAAATGACTTTGTAATTTAGACGACATCAAATCAGGATACAACGAAGGGATCTTTGAGAAATGGAACTAAAACCTCATAAGCATGATATCGCCTATCTCAGAGAGAGTTTAATTTGCCAAATTCACAGGATACAACCAATAATATCTTCATATATATTAGCAATGTATCGTAGTAAAGTATAATATGTATAATATTACTACAGGAATCCTCGCGTATCTCGCCGCTCGTCCTTGCAGTTCACTGCGGAGTCTCCAGGCCGCGGCTGCTGCTCGACGTCGAGACGCTGACACCTCACCACCCACGAGGGTGTGCCAGCTGGAAGATATTAGAGTTTGATATACGAAGTAGTATTAAACTTTCATAGAAAACATAATAAACTAACATACACATACAGCCTTGGCCAAAAGTATTAGGCACCCAAAAAAAAACTTACAACTATAGATCAAAACAACTTTTACTTTTCAAAGCGATTTATTAATACATATTAATAACATATAAAAAAAACAAAAAAAACTTAAAATCAAGTTGGTCCACCTTTAGACTCAATCACTGCTGCAATTCTATGAGGCATGCTCGGAACAAATTTAGTGCAGTCATGCCTTGTAATGGAAGCCATTCTTGCACCAACGCATTTTATATGTATCGTTTCTTGACTTGAATTGTATGAAGTCATGTATCATATTCATAAAATTTAATAGTTTATAGAAGACCAAGTGGTATCGAACTTATTTTTAAATATGTATTATTTTATAACCAAAACCTAAGAGATAATAAAGAAGGTTTAATGATAAAAAACTAAAACATTTTAATTATATGTTATGATGTGGTTATAATATTCCCGGGAAGATACATTTATATTTCAGTATCACGATTACTGGAATAAATCAAAAAATTAACTATACAGATTCCTATAGAAAAAATTATGCAGACTTTTGAATAGAATCTAAATTAACAATACCCCAAGATGACATACGATCAGGATGAAGCTCTTATTAAAAAAATGTTCTTTAATATCCTCTGCTATAAATATTACCTTGTCGTTAGCTGCAGAAGTCTCACTCGTTGACCAGCCGACCTTAATAGGAGACAGGCTGCCCTTAGCGGTGGTAGCGCGCCACGAGACAGTAATGACACACGGATGGACCGTTTATAATACGAGAGAGATAATGGCCAGAGACCTGAAAGAATATTTAGTATATTATAGATACCACATTAAAAGAGTTTCACGAGTTGTGTACATGTTAATTTAAAAGAACAGTTCTTTTAAATCGACGTCACAGTTGGAACCAAACAAAAGTCTAATTTCACGTGAGTAATATCTATTTTGATCAAGTATAATATATATTAATAAATTTATTAACTATAACAGATCTGAGTTATGAAAACGATTAATCTTGTTAGTTGTTAAATTTATTGAACATATCGTCAACCTATAATATTTATTATTGAGATTGAAAATTGCAGATTTAAATAACAAACTGTCAAGACGAATAATGTTATTAGAAAATTATCTGTGATTTTTCTAGTGGTTATTTTATGTATATTATAGTTTTTTATAAAAATAATATAATTGGTGTAAATAAAAAGATAATTAAATTTGCAGATTATTCGCAAACCAAATTTGAAAAAGGTATTCTAACAAGATAACCACGCTTAGTAATTCATTAGTGATGATAACTTTAAATAGCATATAGACCTTTTATGCTATTTTAGTAAAATGGAAAATATTTTCATTATAACCTCTTCCCTTCAGCCAGTTTCCATACAAGTAGTAATGTTCCCAATTCATCGGTTCCAATTCAATCAATCTCTCAAGTGTGGGTCTCTTCTCGTTTTCGGGAGTAATGTGAAGAAGTTCAATGTACGCCTGAACGAACCTCGGCTCCAAAGATATACATCGTTCCAACATCTTTAATGATTCAGAAACGCGATTCTTTTTCCTGTAATTCTTAACCATTTTATTTAGCAAATGTATTCATATTCACAAATGTATTGAATTCTTTGGTTAAAGTTTATTACGGTAAAAAACGTTGCAAGTAAATAAAAAAAAACGCGAAGTAAAAATCCGAAAATATTAGTTTCACTTAAATGAGTACTCGCGAAAATCTTAGATCTCATTACCATTGCAAGTTATTTTTTGAGTTAAGATTGTATTGAGTTTTCCCTATACCTAATTACTAATTCAATGCCAGTAGTTTGTCTTAGCTTGTTTGTTTAGTTAATATAATCCTCCGGCATGATAGAAATTGAGTTATCCTCAAAGTAAATAAAGCTGTTATCAGTTATTCCTTGCATCTATTAATATTATAACTCAGTTCCTCTCTCGTGTATACAACCTGTTTATCTTTAGCGTTACATATGAATTTATTTAACATAAATTGATTTGGCGCAAACATATGTACAGTGCAACCCTAAAGTTAACGGAAAAACAACAAAATTTAATGAGATCTAAGACTTTCAAGAGTATTTATTTAATTTAAACTAGTATTTTTCGTTTTAATACTAAATGTCTCTGCTGTCCGTGAACATGTTTACTGAAAAGTGACCGAAACGAAGTAGTATGTGGTTTTTTAAAATAAAATACGCGTAGTAATCCGAAATATTAGTTTCTTTCAAATAACTAAATTTATAAATGTGTTATAATTAAATTATGATAAGGATTCTGAACTGAAAACTGTTTCATTTAAATTTAGCGAAATTCCTGTTATTATTGATTATTTTTATATAAAAAAAACATGAAAGTTATTTATTTTTATAAATTTGATAATAAATAGTTGACGACGACGTTTTTGTTGCAATTTCGATGAATTCAAACGATTTTGATAGTTTCATTTAATGATTGTAACAGTGATTACCGATATAATTTGGCCAGGTTGTAATGAGCATTCACGTGGTCCTTATTGTATTTAAGAGCTTGTAGAAAATGATGCTCAGCTCGACCGGACGCGAGGACTAACGTGCCTAGATTATTGTGAGCACTCGCGTAACTTGGCCATAATCTGAAACAGAAAACAACAACATTTTCAGTACAAAATATATTAAATAAAATTAATAGATAGGTTTATTACTACGTACTTAAGCGCTTCTTTATAATGTTTTATAGCGTTCTCCTGTTGCTCGATGTCTTTTAAAAAGTTCGCAAAATTATAGTGCAATTTTGCATTGTGTGGCAAAACCGCTAGGTCCGCTCTGCAATTCATAAATAAAACAGTTGATGTTAAAAATGAATTCGTAAAACAATGTAACAGTAAAAGAAATATCGACTTTTTTACTCTACTACTAAGTGAATAAAATGTTTCCTTTGATAAATTAAATGATAATCTTTTTAATAATTCAGTACACAAAAGTATTTAGATGAGAAAAATACTTATTTTATTTCAATATTATTTGTGTTATTTCTTTTAACTGTTAGTAGGAGTAAATACTAATAAATATGTTTTGCTCTCAATCTTCATATTTTATATCGTAGACGTATGAATATAAATTAAAAATGTCTCAAAAAAGATATATTATCTTGTTACCATCTGTGGTCGTTTATATACTAAATGAGATTTTACATAAATATGTAAGTAACACATAAACACATATTGTCTTCATAGAGTACAATAAACAGTAGGTGTATAAAAGGTTCTACCAGTAATGAAAAATGAAAATCAGTACCACAATACAAAAATTAAAATAGTTTATCTAATAAGTCGTTTAGCGTCATTTTTTTAGACAATGTTTAAAATTAAAGATATTAAATTAGTGTTGTTTTTATTTTTAAATAATTTGTAATTAAAAACTACACTGTATAATTATATAAATTATTCATATATTGACATCTCTGTAATTATGAATAGACTTTTAATACGCAATAATAAACAAACGATGACCAAGAACTATAAATAACTCAGTTGAAAAGGATGTAAGACAAATTCGCTACTATTATAATAATGGGCAAAAATTCGCTTTTATCTTTTTTATCCTTACCTCAACAGTGTTTCCCTTGTTCTCCAGTCTCTATTCCTATCAAAGGTCCTCGCAGCGCCAGCGGCCACAAGTATTGCCAGTCCTAATGCCAGCCACCTTCCACCTCGATGACACAATATTTGTACACCGTACACCGTCAGAAGAACTGATCCTACACTGGAAATAAAGAATCAACCAGTAAATAATAATTATTTGTGTTTAGTTTAAAATCCTTATATTAAAATACTATTGCTACCAAAAATAACGTCTTCAATTTAAATGAGATGAGTAAGTTGATTTAAAAGGTCCAAATATATTGATGGTTGTTCAAACATCCGGATTAGAAACTTAAAATGTATATTTTTTATATTATTACTATCAATAACGAAGTAATATGTTTTATAAGTGAAATTATAATTTTCTTACCTAGGTATATAGAGAACGCGTTCAGCTACAACAAATCCTACAGTGACCAGTAGGTTGGATGCTGGTAGATATGGGATTACAAGGAGCATCAATCTCACTACGAGAGGAGTGTGTCTCTGAAGCTTTAGAAGTAAAACAGATGTTTTAATTACGGTTTATTTAATTTTGTTTCTTTGAATACAATTGAAAATATATTGGTATGAATAAAACACTTTTGCAATATAAATGTGAAAGTAAGCATCAAATGGTAAATAATAAAAATATGCTAGTAGCATACAGGATACTTTATGGATTCATGTCGAAATCTGTGCTTTCTTACATAATTATAAATATTATTTTAACCAAATGAACAGAACAAACCTCTAAGTCCATCAAGCATCTATATGATAGCGCCATCAGGGCTACTAAGGCAGCACCAGTAATAAGATTCCTAGGATCCCACCCACTGGTAATGAGTGGTATGGACCCCATCTGCCAGTCGTGACTAAGAGTCCAAGGACACAGAAGCAGCCACCAATTGAAGGCTGCTAAATAGCAGAACGTCATTAATCTGAAAGAATTTAATATTAGACAGTATTGTTCTACTAGCTATACAGGGTGACTGGTGATATTTGAGGACGTGATATTTGACGATCATATATGACAAAATAAAAATTAATATAACATAAATATTAATAAACTTCTAAGTAAAGTTAACCAAAAGTTATGTAATTAATTACGCGTCGTGTGCACACCCTACAGATTAGGTATACACACACACACACATACGCGTGCGGCGGCGTAGTGTTGTATCATCACGCCGCCGCACGCGTCCACACTTGGAACACTTGGAACGTGTCCACACTTTATTTATTTATACGGAAATTTGGTCAAAAATTAAGTACCTATTTATTTTACATAATTCCAATGAGAATCATGTACTGAGTATTCTCCTTAAATATTGATAGTAATTCACCAGTCACCCTGTATAAACAAAAATCACGCCCATCAAATAAGACATAAATATACTTCTAAAATACCTGACGATGAAGGATGGATGAAACGCCGGTGGGTTGTCTTGAGGTGAGAATGCTGGTAAGGATCCTTGAAGCAAAGCGAGCCTTGCGATGGCTAACATGATCAAGACTATGAGACCTTTGCTCAATCTACTCAACAGACCTTCGTGACGCCAACGAAATTTTGATGGTGACCTGTAGTTGAATACATGTCAAAACAATAGAGGCATAAAGTAATTTATACTGATGAATTCTGTGACTCAGAGAACAACAGAAAATCTATTAAAACTATTGCAAACTAGATGCATTTTCAAACTGTAAGTTTTTAAAGAAGTTGCGATTCTGTATTTTAGTGTATAAAAAGCTACTTACTAAAGTTTTTAAGCAATGTTGCTTCCGATCTGTTTATATTTTTTAACATTTATATTGCAAACTAACTTTTAATTATTCACAAAGCTTTCTCAGAGCACGAGGAGAGGCAAGTGAAAATTAAGGAACATTTCAAAGCTATTACGCTGTGCTTTAATTGGACAAAATATAAACGAGGGCAAAGCAAGTATACTGTACATACTTTTAAAATATTCAACGATATTCCTGGAAAATTTAGTAGCTCCCGATATGTATATTAAAATCATGTGTTCAACTTTCTATTACATTAAAATTAAGAAAATAAAACGTGTAATCATATATGTCACTGTGAACGACAAATATTAAAATGAATTCATATTTTTCTTTAACTTTATATGTATATGTATATTATATTATATGAGGAATTTAATAAATCTGGTTTTTATATGATAAATTAAAGATTAACAAGTCATATATACCTCGTGACTGAGCTCCAACTTCGATAAATATCAAAAACTAAATTAAAAAGCAGTGCAGTCAGTCCCGTCTCCTTAGCCAGCATACTGAGACCAGCTAACACAACACTTGACCACACACGCCTGCGACTAGAAGATCTGGAAATTTATACAAATTTAAATGAAACTAATATTTTCGGAATTTACTTCGCGTTCTTAATTTTTAATTACAAACTACATACTCCCGACGTTTCGGCTACTTTTCATCAACCGTGATTACAGGCAGACGACATGTGAGTGTCTGTCAGTTGGTCTTGTTATTTTATCATCTACCGCCATCGATTTCTTAATTTTCTAGCGTACCGCTCTGGATGCCGGCAGAATGCGCTCACGGTGTCTCGAGGTCCCGCGGTGTGGTCAGGGACATTTGATTTTATATTTTTAATAAGAGGATCCCAGGTGTTTGATAGGTTCCAGCCATCTTCTCTATTGAAATTGGGGTGTTTTTAATTTTAATAGCCTCTCGGATTTATCAAATCTAATAAAAAAATAATTTAGTTCTTAATGCAAATAAATCAAAATATATGATACTGGGTAGCAAACATCAACGTGAATGTATTAAGGGACATAACATACCGATTAAAATAGGCAATGAATCTTTAGAACAAGTAAAAGTTGCAAAAAATCTTGGTCTATACGTTGACGAAAATCTCAGATTTATAGAACATCTAAATCTGAAAACAAAAAATGATTTTTATAAATTAAAGGTTCTATATAGCTTGAGACCTTTCATGTCTGAGAAAGTGAGAGTTACCTTGATTGAGTCACTTATTTTATCGATTTTTAATTACTGTGACACAGTATATGATCCCAGATTATTGAAAAAGACAGAAAAAGCTATACAAAGAGTTCAAAATGCTTGCAATAGGTTTTGTTTTGACGTACCTAAGAGGTCATATATATCTCCTTTTATTAGTTGTCACAATATTTTAAACATGAAATCCCGTAGGAACCTTCATTTACCAGTATTTTTACATAAAATTGTGCGCAGCAAAAAGCCGAATTACTTATATCAAAAGCTTGACTGGCTAGAGAATAGAACGTACTAGTCCGAGAAACTGAGAAGCTTAAACTATTAATTCCTAAACATAAAACAGCAGGATTTAAAGGTGCTTTCAAATATGCTGCAGCAAAAATTTGCAATAACCTACCATCTCCCCTACGTGATTGTCATTTTTCAATTGTAACTTTAAAAAAACACCTTTAAGAAAATTACCTACGTCTACAAGTAGAAGCAGCTACGTAAGAAAAACAACTTTATAAATGAATGCGAATGAACCAAAATATGAAAGAATAGAATCCTAAAAACTTAAACGACTCTTAATTTTTATTTAATCATACTTTCAATTGTCCTAATCCTGATGTACACATAAGAGTTATGGTTGTTATGATGCGAAGATGTGGGTCCGTGTAATAAGTTTTTGTCGTTCTTTTAATGTTTAGTTTTAATTTAAATTGTTTATTTACTTCTTTTTGAGTTCTATAATAATTTCACCGGTCTCTTTTTTACTTGCTTTTAAATCAGTTTTTATTTTGCATCACTTTAATATTGTACGGAACGGTGCGGCGCATTTAACTAAGGCAACATAATGTAGAAGGAGCAAGCTGAAAATCAGCTGGGCATAGCACAGCATATAGCTGAGCTTGTAACCAATTGCGATATGGTCGTCAATGAAAACGAGTGGTAAATTAAGAAAAAAATGTTTGCCAGTATGAATAATTTGTATCTCCTAAAAATATGTATGTTTTTTTTAAAAGTTACTTTTTAATGTACGACCTATCTGAAGCAATAAAGTTTTTATTATTATTATTGTTATTAATGTAATGGCCTGGTTTGTCCAATGCATGTTCACACACAGATGACTTCGAAGCGCGCCTATTCCTGACGTCTGAAATGTTAAAACCATCGGTGATTCAGTAAACAATGTAAATAATACGAGTTATATTAAGAATAAATGCCACATAAGTAATTGCGATTCACAGCTTTTAGTGTTTCATAATTTAATATGAGATAAATACTGAAGAGTTACAGAATTATAGATTTATTTAGTAAATAAAATAAAAATGCTTTTGGACTATAAAAAACAATTACATGTATGTAACAATAAACCATAAAAATGTCTCCAATCAAATATAATGCACTTTTCCTAGTTGTTATTGGAACTACACATTTTTAAAGTGAAAGGTAAAATGGATATGGAGGCAAAAGTTTGGGCCATAGTATAATTTGTATTAGTAAAAAAAGAGTTAGTGTTGGTGAAGTGTAATAAATAAAAGTCATTGTATCTGCTATAGGTTGATTTAGTTAAAGTCATTGACCCTGGGAACTGGATGCCCAGGTTCTGGCGGAGGTTTACCACCAGCGCGCGCGAGATCGATCCCGGGGAACGAGTCCGGACCGGGATCGGGTGGATAGTTGGCGACGATCTGCGCGGTCGTCCTTGTTCCATCGGTGGAGGCAAAGGCTCTCTGAGCCAGTGGCCGGGTTGCGAACCGTGGAGGCTATTCGCCCGCTCCTCATGGAGTGGGTGGACCGCCGACACGGATCCTTGACCTTCCGGCTGGTGCAGATCCTCTCGGGGCACGGTTGCTTCGGGAGGTATTTGTGCCACATAGTCGGGAGAGAGCCGACAGCGACGTGTCACCACTGCAGTCGCGTGGAAGACACCGCTGACCACACCTTGATGGAATGTCCAGCGTGGATATCCGAGCGTAGCCAACTCATCCGCGTGGTTGGCGCAGACCTTTCGTTGCCGGCAGTGGTCCAGGCCATGGTCGGCAGCGAGAGGGCATGGCAGGCGGTGGCCGACTTCAGCGAGAGAGTCACCTTGCAGAAGGAGGCTGCTGAACGAGTGAGGGAAGACGACCCCTCCTCGGCGCCGCTGCGCCGACGAAGGCTGGGTCGAAGGCAGCGGGCTTATGCTCGCGACCTGCCTCCCCAGTGAGGAAGCCTCCGGGCTTCGGTGGGGAACCGGCGTCCGGGTAACATAGGCTAGAGGAAGAGCGGCGTGTTTGGCGTTCCCGGCACGCTGCTCTTGAGTCGGAGGGGTGGTGTGGTCAGCCACTGATACCCCTGCCGATGGCGGAGTCCCTTTCGGGACTCGTGCGTAGTGAGCGGAAGTATGGCTTGCCGTTCCCGCTCACTAGTCTACGCACAGCGCAGAGAACGTCGAGGTGGTTTAGTGGGTGGAAATCCCACATGCCCCTGTCGCGTTTCCCCCGCGGCAGGAAGTCTTTAAAAGATTCCCCTCGTAGAAAAAAAAAAAAAAAAAAGTTAAAGTCATTGAGAACTTTAGACGACTATTCAAGATAATATCTTACATTTTGGTTTCAATTAACTATTACCTAACATATTAAAGTTGACTCGAATGAAAAAGATTCTTTATACACTTCATGACGATAGAAAAGTTGTATTAAAAGTTTTTTTTACACTTGCTTGTAGCCTCATAATTTAGACAGTGAATTACATAAAATATGTACCTGCATTTGTCAACCAATATTATTATCTAACAACTGCATCTATATAAGACCAACAGTTTATAAAATAGAAGTATATTTGTAAATGGTTCAAATAATATCAACTGAATACTTTTTTATAATTTTGTCCTTATAATATCAGAATAACATGTAGTTTATTAAAACACCTGTAGTTTCCGTAGTTACCTACGTCTTGTATATAGTTTCGTGGTATAGATCATAGATGTCACTGCCAGTTGTTTAACTGTGTTTTTGTTTATTCTTCTTGACTTTTGAGATAGAAAAAGCTAAGTCAAAAGTAATCGTCATTTAGTTAAAATTTTAATATAAAACTCCAAATTGAAATATTAATCAATATAAAGATTTTCCTTAGCACCAACATTTACACTCATTTCTTTCTTTTAAAATGTCTATAATAGGGTCTTAATTTTAGGTAATAGTGTATCAATCAACTGATTTATAAACATCTTTATACCCAATACTTATATGTAGACGATTAATTATTTATGTCATCTCCATAAGGACGTTCCTACTTACTTTTATAAATAACGAAAAATATCAACAGACAACCACAATTTGCTATCAAACATTCTAAGTGGAGCTTCCGTTTTTACAACTACTTTTTATATCTAAGAGAGGTTTATGCAAACAAAAAAATGTATATATTTTATTAACAGATTTTATTTCACGTAAAAGTAACAAATACTTAAATGTTTTCAGCGAAAGGTATGTTTTGTTATGTGTATCATTATGCTGACATAATTGTATTCTTATGTTCTAAACACAAGATTGATTAAAAGCATAACGTAAATGCCAGGTATATGGAGAGTATTTTTGTAGACGGTAATGAAATATATTAATCATACAAGATATTGTTTGACTTAATATTAAATATTTACAGTATATTATGCGTACAATTAGTTAATCAAATTGTTTGTGATCAAGTTAGTTAGTAGAACTATAATTTCAGACGTTTTAAACTCGCACATTAAGTTCCGTACATTATCACCATGAATTAATACATCGATTACTTATATTATTCTAAATATTTATTTTATATACATATATTTTACAATTCCAGTATGGCACGCAGTTTCATAACTATAAACATTGTTGATAAATAAACATGAATAAAATAATCTTTGGTAATTTAAGATGTTTTTATCAAATCGCTAACAAGCGGCAGAGGATCTGGTTCTTTTATTTTGTTTTTCTTATGTAAAGGGCTACTCTTCTGTTTGGGTCCCGCCTCGGATTTATTATGGATAGGTTTGTATTGAGCAGATATTGATACGCTTTTTTTATTATCTAATTTTTGGCAACTTGTGTTTATATTTAAATCACTGGATACAGTTATTGTTCTCGTGTGTTTCACTACACTGTTTTGTTTTAACTTCTCCGGCGACACTTCTAGTTTACTGTGATGCAAACAAGTGGACGTCGTCTGAAATTAGAAATTAATCAAATTAAGAATTAATATGATAATACTCTTAATAATAACATTAATATTGATAAAAAGTTCTATATTATCGCAAAAATATAAAGCAGCAATGATTATCAAATGAAATTCAAATGATTTATTAAATGAAGTTTATCATTTATTTTCTATAATTTTGATAAATAAGATAATGTCATAGGGACTAATTTAGGCTACTTTTAACGGACTTCCAAAAGTGTGAAGTTCTAATTCCTATATTTCTTACGATAAAACTTCTTCAACTAAATAGGAATGACTTTGTAATTTCGGATACATCAAAACAGGATACAACGAAGGGATCTTCGAGAAATAAAATTAAAACCTCATAAGGATGATATCGCCTATCTCAGAGAGGGTTTAATTTGCCAAATTCACAGGATACAACCAATAATATCTTCATATATATTAACAATGTATCGTAGTAAAGTATAATATGTATAATATTACTACAGGAGTCCTCGCGTATCTCGCCGCTCGTCCTTCCAGTTCACTGCGGAGTCTCCAGGCCGCGGCTGCTGCTCGACGTCGAGACGCTGACACCTCACCACCCACGAGGGTGTGCCAGCTGGAAGATATTACAGTTTGATATAGGAAGTAGTATTAAACTTTCATCGAAAACATAATAAACTAACATACACATACAGCCTTGGCCAAAAGTATTAGGCACCCAAAAAAAAACTTACAACTATAGATCAAAACAACTTTTATTTTTCAAAGTGATTTATTAATATTAATAACATATAAAATAAACAAAAAAACTTAAAATCTAGTTGGCTCACAAGTTTAGTACAGTCATGCCTTGTAATAGAAGCCATTCTTGCACCAACGCATTTTATATGTATCGTTTCTTGATTTGAATAGTATGAATTCTTGTATCTTATTCATATAATTTAATAGTCTATAGAAGAACAAGTGGTATCGAGCCTAATTTTATATGTGTACTATTTTACAACTCAAAACTTAGAGATACATATAATATTATAAGTTTTCTTTCATATGAATAAAGGAGGTTTGATGATAAAAAACTAAAACATTTTAATTTTTGTAATTATATGTTATGATGTGGTTATAATATTCCCGGGAAGATACATTTGTATTTCAGTATTACGGTTATTCTAAAAAACAGAAAAAATTAAGTAGTCAGACTCGTATAGTAAAAAATATGCAGACTTTTGAATAGAATCAAAATTAGCAGTAGGTACCTCAAGATGACATATACGATCAGGGAGAAGTTCTTGTTAAGAAAATGTTCATTAATAGCAGACGATATTAATTAATATTAATATTACCTCGTCGTTAGCTGCAGAAGTCTCACTCGTTGACCAGCCGACCTTAATAAAAGACCGGCTGCCCTTAGCGGTGGTAGCGCGCCACGAGACAGTAATGACACACGGATGGACCGTTTATAATACGAGAGAGATAATGGCCAGAGACCTGAAAGAATATTTAGTAAATAGACACGACATTATTAGAGTTTCACAACTAGTAAACAAGTTAATTTAAAAGAAAAGTTCTTTTAAATCGACGTCTCATGTTGAAACGAAACAAAAGTATAATATCACGAGAGTTGTATCTGTATTTATTAAGTCTATATTAATAAAATTATTTGCTATATGTAACAGATCTGAGTTATGAAAACGATTAATCTTGTTAGTTGTTAAATTTATTGAACATATCGTCAACCTGTAATATTTATTATTGAGATTAAAAATTGCAGATTTAAATAACAAACTGTTAGGACGAAAGATGTTATTAGAAATGCAATATGAAGTGTAGTAATTATAAATTATTATTATTTGTATATCATGATCATAAAAATAATATAATTGGTGTTAATAAAAAGATATGTTAGTATCTTGTATCGAAGATACATTTAGCATCTATGATAACCATTTTCTTCTCTATTAGTAAACTATTTCGTGACAGCCTTTAATTAGAAGATTATTCATCAACCAAATAAAGAAAAGAACAAGGATGTCCACGCTTAATAATTTATTAGTTATGATAACTTAAAATAGCATATTGGATCTTTTATGTTATTATAGTAAACTGAAAAATATTGTAATTTATATTTGGAGATAGAATATCGTTTATATCACCTCTTCCTTTAAGCCAGTTTCCATACAAGTAGTAATGTTCCCAATTCATCGGTTCCAATTCAATCAATCTCTCAAGTGTGGGTCTCTTCTCGTTTTCGGGTGTAATGTGAAGCAGTTCAATGTACGCCTGAACGAACCTCGGCTCCAAAGATATACATCGTTCCAACATCTTTAATGATTCAGACACGCGATTCTTTTTCCTGTAATTTATAAGCATTTTATTTAAGAAAAGTATTCAAATCACAAGTCTATTGAATTCTTTGGTTAAAGTTTATTACGTTAAAAAACGTTGCAAGTATTTTTTTTTTTAGTTAAAATTGTATTAAGTTTTCCCTATACCTAATTACTTATTCAATGCCAGTAGTTTGTCTTAGCATGTTTGTTTAGTTAATATAATCCTCCGGCATGATAGAAATTGAGTTATCCTCAAAGTAAATAAAGCTGTTATCAGTTATTCCCTGCATCTATTAATATTATAAATCAGTTCCTCTCTCGTGTATACAACCTGTTTGTCTTTAGCGTTACATATGAATTTATTTAACATAAATTGATTTGACGCAAAAATACAGTGGGACCTTAAAGTTAACGGAAAAACAACGTTGATAAGATGTAAGACTTTCAAGAGTGTTTATTTAAATTAAACTAGTATTTTTCATTTTACTAAGAGATGTCTCTGTTGCTACTGAATAGGGTTGCTGAAAAGTGACCGAAACGAAGTAGTATGTGGTTTTTTAAAATAAAATACGCGTAGTAATCCGAAATATTAGTTTCTTTCAAATAAATAAATTTATAAATGTGTTATAATTAAATTATGATAAGGATTCTGAAATGAAAACTGTTTCATTTAAATTCGACGCAATTCCTGTTATTATTGATAATTTTTATATAAAAACACATGAAAGTAATTTTCTTTTTATAAATAGCTTAGTTGAGGAAGGCGTTTTTGTTGCAATTTCGATGTATTCAAACAATTCATAGATTCATTTAATGATTGTGAGAGTGATTACCGGTATAATTTGGCCAGGTTGTAGTGAGCATTCACGTGGTCCTTATTATATTTAAGAGCCTGTAGAAAATGATGCTCAGCTCGACCTGACGCGAGGACTAACGTGCCTAGATTATTGTGAGCACTCGCGTAACTTGGCCATAATCTGAAACAGAAAACAACATTTTCAATAAAAAATATATTAAATAAAACAAATAAGTAGGTTTATTACAACATACTTAAGCGCTTCTTTATAATGTTTTATCGCGTTCTCCTGTTGCTCGATGTCTTTCAGAAAGTTCGCAAAATTATAGTGCAATTTTGCATTGTGTGGCAAAACCGCTAGATCCGCCCTGAAAATCATAAATAAAACAGTTGATGTTAAAAACGAATTCGTAAAACAATGTAACAATAAAATAAAAACCGATTTTTTTACGATACTACTAAGTTAATAAAAAGTTTCCTTTAATAAAATACATGATAATCTTGTTAATATTGAGAACGCAATAGTATTTAAGTGATAAGAATACTTATATTATTTCTGTGTTATTACTAACTACTGTTAGTAAGATTCTAACTAAATACTGAATATTAAAATATGTTTTGCTCTCAATCTTCATATTTTATATCGTAGACGTATGAATATAAAATAAAAATGTCTCTAAAAAGATATATTATACGATATATTATCTTGCTACCGTCTGTGGTCGTTTATATACTAAATGAGATTTTACATAAATATGTAAGTAAATACATAAACACATATTGTATTCATAGATTACAATAAACAGTAGGGCTATTTATGCTTCTACCTGTAATGAAAAATGAAAATCAGTACCACAATACAAAAATTAAAATAGTTTGTCTAATAAGTCGTTTAGCGTCATTTTTGTAGACAATGTTTAGAATTAAAATAGTGTTGTTTTTATATTTTAATAATTTTGTAATTAAAAAAAAAGTATAAACATATAAGGATTTAAAGACATCTCTGTAATTATGAATAAAGTTTTAATTGGCAATAATGAACAAACGATGATCAAAAACGGTATTCAATTTTGATGACAACTCAGTTTAAAATGATGTAAGACGAAATGGACAAAAAATTGCTTTTATGTTTTATATTTTTTATCCTTACCTCAACAGTGTTTCCCTTGTTCTCCAGTCTCTATTCCTATCAAAGGTCCTCGCAGCGCCAGCGGCCACAAGTATTGCCAGACCTAATGCCAGCCACCTTCCACCTCGATGACACAATATTTGTACACCGTATACAGTCAGAAGAACTGATCCTACACTGGAAATAAAGAATCAACCAGTAAATAATAATTATTTGTGTTTAGTTTAAAATCCTTATATTAAAATACTATTGCTACCAAAAATAACGTCTTCAATTTAAATGAGATGAGTAAGTTGATTTAAAAGGTCCAAATATATTGATGGTTGTTCAAACATCCGGATTAGAAACTTAAAATGTATATTTTTTATATTATTACTATCAATAACGAAGTAATATGTTTTATAAGTGAAATTATAATTTTCTTACCTAGGTATATAGAGAACGCGTTCAGCTACAACAAATCCTACAGTGACCAGTAGGTTGGATGCTGGTAGATATGGGATTACAAGGAGCATCAATCCCACTACGAGAGGAGTGTGTCTCTGAAGCTTTAGAAGTAAAACAGATGTTTTAATTACGTTTTATATAATTTTAATTCTTTTATTACTGTTGAAAAAATATTGTTATGAATACCTTTGCGATATAAAAGTACGTAAATGAAATGTGAAAGTAAGAATCAAATGGTAAATAATAAAAAATATGCTAGTAGCATATATATATAATACAGGATACTTTATGGATTCATGTGAAAACTTGGGCTTTCTTACATAATTATAAATATTATTTTAACCAAATGAACAGAACAAACCTCTAAGTCCATCAAGCATCTATATGATAGCGCCATCAGGGCTACTAAGGCAGCACCAGTAATAAGATTCCTAGGATCCCAACCACTGGTAATGAGTGGTATCGACCCCATCTGCCAGTCGTGACTAAGAGTCCAAGGGCACAGAAGCAGCCACCAATTGAAGGCTGCTAAATAGCAGAACGTCATTAATCTGAAAGATTTTAATATTAAATGGTAATATTCAAACACTTCTGTGAAAAAAAATTATGCCCATCAAATAAGACATCTTTATTAATATAATTTTTTGTGTGTGTTCAAGGGGATCTGGGAATGGTTTAGATTCACAATTTTGTCTGCTGAACAATGTTTTTTTAATTAATTTTTAATTTATTAGTAGTTGTTGATACAAACGTTTTTTTTGACATTAGATTTGACAACTAACTATTATGACAATCATTCTGTCGCACTTCAAAACACGGAGATTTATGGCTTTAATAGGTAAACTCCAAAAATATAAATAAAAAAAGGAAACAGATATTTCTTGATTATAGGGCGATACGAAGTTCGCCGGTTCCTCTAGTATAAATATACTTCTAAAATACCTGACGATGAAGGATGGATGAAACGCCGGTGGGTTGTCTTGAGGTGAGAATGCTGGTAAGGATCCTTGAAGCAAAGCGAGCCTTGCGATGGCTAACATGATCAAGACTATTAGACCTTTACTCAATCTACTCCACAGACCTTCGTGACGCCAACGAAATTTTGATGGTGACCTGCAGTTGAATACATGTCAAAACAATAGAGGAATAAAGTAATTTATACTGATGAATTCTGTGACTCAAAGTACAACAGAAAATCTATTAAAAATATTCCAAAGTAGATGTATTTTCAAACTGTAAGTTTTTAAAGAAGTTGCGATTCTGTATTTTAGTGTATAAAAAGCTACTTACTAAAGTTTTTAAGCAATGTTTCTTCCGATCTGTTTATATTTTTTAAAATTTATATTGCAAACTAACTTTTAATTATTCACAAAGCTTTCTCAGAGCATGAGGAGAGGCGAGTGAAAATTAAGGAACATTTTAAAGCTATTATGCTGTGCTTTAATTGGACAAAATATAAACGAGGGCAAAGCAAGTACTGTACATACTTTTAAAATATTCAACGATATTCCTGGACCATCTACTAGCTTCTGATATGCATAATAAAATTATGTGTTCAACTTTCAACATTAACATTAAAAAAATAAAACCTGTAATGATATATATCGCTGTTAACGACAAGTCTTAGATTGATTTGATATTTCTCTTTAACTTTATATAAATTATATCATATTATTAATTTAATAAAGCTCGTTTTTATATGATACATGAATAATTAATAAGTCATAGAATACCTCGTGACTGAGCTCCAACTTCGATAAATATCAAAAACTAAATTAAAAAGCAGTGCAGTCAGTCCTGTCTCCTTAGCCAGCATACTGAGACCAGCTAACACAACACTTGACCACACGCGCCTGCGACTAGAAGATCTGGAAATTTATACAAATTTAAATAAACCACATTGGAAATTTCCATTCCTTTACAAAAGTATTATAGAATAATGAGATCTCAGATTTTCGCGAGTACTTATTTAAGTGAAACTAATGTTTTCGGATTTTACTTCGCGTTTTTTATTTTTAAATTACAAACTACATATTGCAGATGTGAGTGTCTGTCAGTTGGTCTTGTTATTTTATCATCTACCGCCATCGATTTCTTAATTTTCTAGTGTACCGCTCTGGATGCCGGCAGAATGCGCTCACGGTGTCTCGAGGTCCCGCGGTGTGGTCAGGGACATTTGATTTTATATTTTTAATAAGAGGATCCCAGGTATTTGATAGGTTCCAGCCATCTTCTCTATTGAAATTGGGGTGTTTTTTAATTTTAATAGCCTCTCGGATTTATCAAATCTAATAAAAAAATAATTTCGTTCTTAATGCGAATAAATCAAAATATATGATACTGGGTAGCAAACATCAACGTGAATGTATTAAGGGACATAACCTACAGATTAAAATAGGCAATGAATCTTTAGAACAAGTAAAAGTTGCAAAAAATCTTGGTCTATACGTTGACGAAAATCTCAGATTTATAGAACATCTAAATCTGAAAACAAAAAATGATTTTTATAAATTAAAAGTTCTATATAGCTTGAGACCTTTCATGTCTGAGAAAGTGAGAGTTACCTTGATTGAGTCACTTATTTTATCGATTTTTAATTACTGTGACACAGTATATGATCCCAGATTATTGAAAAAGACAGAAAAAGCTATACAAAGAGTTCAAAATGCTTGCAATAGGTTTTGTTTTGACGTACCTAAGAGGTCATATATATCTCCTTTTATTAGTTGTCACAATATTTTAAACATGAAATCCCGTAGGAACCTTCATTTACCAGTATTTTTACATAAAATTGTGCGCAGCAAAAAGCCGAATTACTTATATCAAAAGCTTGACTGGCTTGAGAATAGAACAGATAGGAGTGTCCGAGTAACTGAGAAGCTTAAACTATTAATTCCTAAACATAAAACAGCAGGATTTAAAGGTGCTTTCAAATATGCTGCAGCAAAAATTTGGAATAACCTACCATCTCCCCTACGTGATTGTCATTTTTCAATTGTAACTTTAAAAAAACACCTTTAAGAATATTACCTACGTCTACAGCTACGTAAGAAAAACAACTTTATAAATGAATGCGAATGAACCAAAATAGGAAAGAATAGAATCCTAAAAACTTAAACGACTCTTTATTTTTATTTAATCATAGTTTCAATTGTCCTAATCCTGATGTACACATAAGAGTTATGGTTGTTATAATGCGAAGATGTGGGTCCGTGTATTAAGTTTTTGTCGTTCTTTTAATGTTTAGTTTTAATTTAAATTGTTTATTTACTTCTTTTTGAGTTCTATAATAATTTCACCGGTCTCTTTTTTACTTGCTTTTAAATCAGTTTTTATTTTGCATCACTTTAATATTTTACGGAACGGTGCGGCGCATTTAACTAAGGCAACATAATGTAGAAGGAGCAAGCTGAAAATCAGCTGGGCATAGCATAGCATATAGCTGAGCTTGTAACCAATTGCGATATGGTGGTCAATGAAAACGAGTGGTAAATTAAGAAAAAAATGTTTGCCAGTATGAATAATTTGTATCTCCTAAAAATATGTATGTTTTTCTTAAAAGTTACTTTTTAATGTACGACCTATCTGAAGCAATAAAGTTTTTATTATTATTATTGTTATTAATGTAATGGCCTGGTTTATCCAATGCATGTTCACACACAGATGACTTCGAAGCGCGCCTATTCCTGACGTCTGAAATGTTAAAACCATCGGTGATTCAGTAAACAATGTAAATAATACGAGTTATATAAGAATAAATGCCACATAAGTAAATGCGATTCACAGCTTTTAGTGTTTCATAATTTAATATGAGATAAATACTGAAGAGTTACAGAACTATAGATTTATTTAGTAAATAAAATTAAAATGCTTTTGGACTATAAAAAACATTTACATGTATGTAACAATAAACCATAAAAATGTCTCCAATCAAATATAATGCACATTTCCTAGTTGTTATTGGAACTACACATTTTTAAAGAGAAAGGTAAAATGGATATGGAGGCAAAAGTTTGGGCCATAGTATGATTTGTATTAGTAAAAAAAGAGTTAGTGTTGATGAAGTGTAATAAATAAAAGTCATTGTATCTACTATAGCTTGATTTAGTTAAAGTCATTGAGAACTTTAGACGACTATTCAAGATAATGTCTTACATTTTGGTTTCAATTAACTATTACCTAACATATTAAAGTTGACTCGAATGAAAAAGATTCTTTATACTCTTCATGACGATAGAAAAGTTGTATTAAAAGTTTTTTTTTACACTTGCTTGTAGCCTCATAATTTAGACACTGAATTACATAAAATACCTGGATTTGTCAACCAATATTTTTGTCTAACAACCGCATCTATATAAGACCAACAGTTTATAAAATAGAAGTATATTTGTAAATGGTTCAAATAATATCAACTGAATACTTTTTTATAATTTTGTCCTTATAATATCAGAATAACATGTAGTTTATTAAAACACCTGTAGTTTCCGTAGTTACCTACGTCTTGTAAATAGTTTCGTGGTATAGATCATAGATGTCACTGCCAGTTGTTTAACTGTGTTTTTGTTTATTCTTCTTGACTTTTGATATAGAAAAAGCAAAGTCAAAAATTATCGTAATTTAGTTAAAATTTTAAGATAAAACTCCAAATTGAAATATAAATCAATAAAAAGATTTTCCTTAGCACGTACATTTACACTCACTTCTTTCTTTTAAAATGTCTATAATAGGCTCTTAATTTTAGGTAATAGTGTGTCAATCAACTGATTTATAAACATTTTTATACCCAATACTTACATGTAGATGATTAATTATTTAGGTCATCTCCATAAGGACATTCCTACTTACTTTTATAAATAACGAAAAATGTCAACGGACAACCACAATATTCAATATTCTAAGTGGAGCTTCCATTTTTACAACTACTTTTTATATCTAAGAGAGGTTTCTGTAAAGAAAAAAGGTACATATATATTTTATTAACAGATTTTATTTCACGTAAAAGTAACAAATACTTAAATGTTTTCAGCGAAAGGTATGTTTTGTTATGTGTAACATTATGCTGACATAATTGTATTCTTATGTTCTAAACACAAGATTGATTAAAAGCATAACATAAATGCCAGGTATATATGGAGAGTATTTTTGTAGACGGTAATGAGATACATTTAACATTAATCATACAAGATATTGTTTGACTTAATATTACATATTTACAGTACTTATATTTAGCGTACAATTAGTTAATCAAATTGTTTGTGTTCAAGTTAGTTAGTAGAACTATAATTGCAGACGTTTTAAACCCGCACATTAAGTTCCGTACATTATCACCATGAATTAATACATCGATTACTTACTTATATTATTCTAAATATTTATTTTATATACATATATTTTACAATTCCAGTGTGGCACGCAGTTTTATAACTATAAACATTGTTGATAAATAAACATGAATAAAATGATTTTGGTAATAATTTAAGATGTTTTTATCAAATCGCTAACAAGCGGCAGAGGATCTGGTTCTTTTATTTTGTTTTTCTTATGTAAAGGGCTACTCTTCTGTTTGGGTCCCGCCTCGGATTTATTATGGATAGGTTTGTATTGAGCAGATATTGATACGCTTTTTTTATTATCTAATTTTTGGCAACTTGTGTTTATATTTAAATCACTGGATACAGTTATTGTTCTCGTGTGTTTCACTACACTGTTTTGTTTTAACTTCTCCGGCGACACTTCTAGTTTACTGTGATGCAAACAAGTGGACGTCATCTGAAATTAGAAATGAATCAAATTAAGTATTAATATAACAATACTCGTATTCCAAACAAAAATATTAATATTGATAAAAAAATCTATATTTTTGCAAAAATATACAGCAATAATATTAATCAAATGAAATTCAAATGATTCATTAAATGAAGTTTATAATTTATTTGCTATGATTTTTATTAATTTCGCTAAGAAAGTCGATGTCACAGGGACGTATTTAGGCTATTTTTTAACCGATTTCAAAAACTGTGAAGTTCTAATTCTTATGTTTCTTAATTAAAAACTTTTTTAATTATCCATCGAGATTAATAAAAACCGTTTTAAGAAAAATTACATTGTAGTTTTGACGACATCATATCAGGATACAACAAAAAGATCATCGAAGAATAAAATTAAATATTTATAAGGACGATATCGCCTCTCTCAGAGAGGGTCTAATTTGCCAAATTCACAGGCTACAACTAGAAATATGTTCATATATTAACAATGTATCGTAGTAAAGTAAAGTAGCTATCTGCTGCCTGTCTACCTTTTAAGTTCTCTGTCTACACTTCTTCTTTCCTGGGTACACTGGGAGTAATCTCTTCTAGGGATAAGTATACCTTTTAAACTTATTTTGCCTGCGTCATATTTTTGTTCTAAATATTTCAAAAAATTGTTAAACAAAATAAAGTATAATATGTATAATATTACTACAGGAGTCCTCGCGTATCTCGCCGCTCGTCCTTCCAGTTCACTGCGGAGTCTCCAGGCCGCGGCTGCTGCTCGACGTCGAGACGCTGACACCTCACCACCCACGAGGGTGTGCCAGCTGGAAGATATTACAGTTTGATATACGAAGTAGTATAAACTTTCATAGAAAACATAATAAACTAACGTATATGTATCGTAACTTGACTTGAATTGTTAGAAGTCTTGTATCATATTCTTATAATTTAATAGTCTATAAAAGGACAAGTGTTATCGAGCTTATTTTTAAATATGTATTATTTTATAGCCAAAACCTAAGAGATAATAAAGAAGGTTTTATGATAAAAAACTAAAACATTTTAATTATATGTTGTGATGTGGTTATAATATTCCCGGGAAGATACATTTATATTTCAGTATCACGATTACTGGAATAAATCAAAAAATTAACTATACAGATTCCTATAGTAAAAATTATGCAGACTTTTGAATAGAATCTAAATTAACAATACCCCAAGATGACATACACGATCAGGAAGAAGTTCTTGGTAAGAAAATGTTCATTAATATCCTCTGTTATTAATATTACCTCGTCGTTAGCTGCAGAAGTCTCACTCGTTGACCAGCCGACCTTAATAGGAGACAGGCTGCCCTTAGCGGTGGTAGCGCGCCACGAGACAGTAATGACACACGGATGGACCGTTTATAATACGAGAGAGACAATGGCCAGAGACCTGAAAGAATATTTAGTATAATATAAACACGATATTAAAAGAGATTCACGACTTGTATACAAGTTAATTTAAAAGAAAAGTTCTTTTAAATCGATGTTTCATGTTGGAAAGAAACAAAAGTATAATTTAACGAGCTATATCTGTATTGATCAAGAATATATTAATAAAGTTATTTGCTATAACAGATCAGAGTTATGAAAACGATTAATCTTGTTAGTTGTTAAAATTATTGAACATATTGTAAACCTATAATAATTATATATTATTGATATTGAAAATTGCAGTTTTGAATAACAAAAAGTTAAGACTGATGATGTTATAAAAATGCAAGAGTGTATTTTCTAGTAATTATAAAATATTATAATTTAAGTTTCATGAGTATAAAAGTAATATTTTTTGTGTAAATAAAGAAATATTATGAGAGCAATTTTCTATGATAACAATTTTCTTCTCTATTAGTAAACTCTTTCATGACAGCATTTATTTTGTAGTCCAAGAGCCAGGGCCAGCCAGGCATTCGTTAATTTACAAAAGCTGAAAGTTTTTCTATAGATGTACCCAATACAGGTAGTCACAATCCCCACCTATGAAATTTGGGTCGCGGTGGCTTTGGCAGGTAACACGTTCTAAAGGTGTATAAAATTTTCTTTCACTTTCCTCTTAGTACAAAATTCAGTTTTGATATATTTTCATCGTAATAATATTAGAAATCACGCTGTAAATTGCCAGGCCCTTAGTAAGGTGGGAAACCCAGCCAGGCACCCCTAAATTATAAGTAATTTTATTTGTACTTTCGCTATAGTACATATATAAGCTGATTTTTATGTATGTTACTGAGGAAAGTATTAAATTATATTTACTCAGTCGCCAGGCAGTTTCGATGGTGCTTTTACCTGGCCAGGTACACTGAAAGTCTTCCGTAAGTGCGAGAGGAAGGAACATATCCTCGATGAAGTTACGAATAGATATGTTCATGTTTACATTTTATAGGTATTTAGTTACTTAGAAGACAAATTTAGTTACTTAGGACAAATTTTTCTCGTTAAATGCTTTTTCAAATGTAAACGTACAGACGGTAGGCTCTTCGGTTTCTGAACAATACTTTTTTTATGTGTTATATAGATCAGTCATTGAGTGAAAAGATGGTTCTAAAGTTTCGATGGTGCTTTTACCTGGCCAGGCACACATACAAAAAGTATTGTTCAGAAACCGAAGAGCCTACCGTCTGTACGTTTACATTTGAAAAAGCATTTAACGAGAAAAATTTGTCCTAAGTAACTAAATTTGTCTTCTAAGTAACTAAATACCTATAAAATGTAAACATGAACATATCTATTCGTAACTTCATCGAGGATATGTTCCTTCCTCTCGCACTTACGGAAGACTTTCAGTGTACCTGGCCAGGTAAAAGCACCATCGAAACTGCCTGGCGACTGAGTAAATATAATTTAATACTTTCCTCAGTAACATACATAAAAATCAGCTTATATATGTACTATAGCGAAAGTACAAATAAAATTACTTATAATTTAGGGGTGCCTGGCTGGGTTTCCCACCTTACTAAGGGCCTGGCAATTTACAGCGTGATTTCTAATATTATTACGATGAAAATATATCAAAACTGAATTTTGTACTAAGAGGAAAGTGAAAGAAAATTTTATACACCTTTAGAACGTGTTACCTGCCAAAGCCACCGCGACCCAAATTTCATAGGTGGGGATTGTGACTACCTGTATTGGGTACATCTATAGAAAAACTTTCAGCTTTTGTAAATCAACGAATGCCTGGCTGGCCCTGGCTCTTGCTCTATTGATGATTAATCGTCAACCATATTAGAAAAAGGTATACTAACAAGATAACCACGCTTAATAATTTATTAGTGATGATGAGTTTAAATAACATATGGATCTTTTTGTAAACTGGAAAATATTGTGGTTAAATGTATATTTGGCGATAGAAAATCTTTTATATCACCTCTTCCTTTCAGCCAGTTTCCATACAAGTAATAATGTTCCCAATTCATCGGTTCCAATTCAATCAATCTCTCTAGAGTGGGTCTCTTCTCATTTTCGGGAGTGATGTGAAGAAGTTCAATGTACGCCTGAACGAACCTCGGCTCCAAAGATATACACCGTTCCAACATCTTTAGTGATTCAGACACGCGATTCTTTTTCCTGTAATTTATAACCATTTTATTTAACAAAAGTATTCAAATAACAAATCTATTGAATTAGTTGGTTAAAGTTTATTACGGAAAAAACGTTGCAAGTAATTTTTTAGTTAAAATCTTATTGAGTTTTCCCTATACCTAATTACTTATTCAATACCAGTAGTTTGTCTTAGCTTGTTTGTTTAGTTAATATAATCCTCCGGCACGATAGAAATTGAGTTATCCTCAAAGTAAATAAAGCTGTTATCAGTTATTCCTTGCATCTATTAATATTATAACTCAGTTCCTCTCTCGTGTATACAACCTGTTTATCTTTAGCGTTATATATGAATTTATTTAACATAAATTGATTTGGAGCAAACATACAGTGGGACCTTCAAGTTAACGGAAAAACAAGTAAATTTGATAAGATGTAAGACTTTCAAGAGTATTTATTTAAATTAAACTAGTATTTTTCGTTTTACTACTAGATGTCTCTGCTGCCCGTGAACATCTTTACTGAAAAGTAACCGAAACATAGTAGTATGTAGTTTTTTAAAATAATAAAATTAGTAATCCGAAATATTAGTTTCTTTTACATAACTAAATTTATAAATTTGTTATAATATATTAAATTATGATAACATTTCTGAACTGAAAACTGTTTCATTTAAATTTAACGAAATTCCTGTTATTATTGATAATTTTGATATAAAAACACATGAAAGTAATTTTCTTTTTATAAATAGCTTAGTTGAGGAAGACGTTTTTGTTGCAATTTCGATGCATTCAAACGATTTTGATAGTTTCATTTAATGATTGTGAGAGTGATCACCGATATAATTTGGCCAGGTTGTAATGAGCGTTCACGTGGTCCTTATTGTATTTAAGAGCTTGTAGAAAATGATGCTCAGCTCGACCTGACGCGAGGACTAACGTGCCTAGATTATTATGAGCACTCGCGTAACTTGGCCATAATCTGAAACAGAAAACAACAACATTTTCAGTACAAAATAAAACAAATAAGTAGGTTTATTACAACATACTTAAGCGCTTCTTTATAATGTTTTATCGCGTTCTCCTGTTGCTCGATGTCTTTCAGAAAGTTCGCAAAATTATAGTGCAATTTTGCATTGTGTGGCAAAACAGCTAGATCCGCCCTGCAATTCATAGATAAAACAGTTGATGTTAAAAATGAATTCGTAAAACAATGTAACAATAAAAGAAATACCGATTTTTTACGATACTACTTAGCTAATAAAAAGTTTCCTGTAATAAAATACCTGAGAATCTTTTCATATTTATTATACAATAGTATGTATTTAAGTAATAAGAATACTTATTTTATTTCAATATTATTTCTGTGTTATTACTTGCTACTGTTAGTAGGAGTCTAACTAAATATTAAAATACGTTTTGCTCTCAACCTTCATATTTAATATCGTAGACGTATGAATATAAAATAAAAATGTCTCAAAAAAGATATATTATCTTGCTACCGTCTGTGGTAGTTTATATACTAAATGAGATATTACAAAAATATGTAAGTAAATACATAAACACATATTGTCTACATACAGTAAAATAACCAGTAGGTCTATTAAAGGTTCCACCAGTAATGAAAAATGAAAATCAGTACCACAATACAAGAATTAAAATAGTTTGTCTAATAAGTCTTTTAGCGTCATTTTTGTAGACAGTTTAAAATTAAAGAAATTAAATTAGTGTTGTTTTTCATTTTTAAATAATTTTGTAATTAAAAATAATACACTATAATTATATGAAGATATAAATTATTCATATATTGACATCTCTGTAATTATGAATGCACTTTTAATTGGCAATAATGAACAAACGATGACCAAGAACTGTACATAACTCATTTGAAAAGGATGTGAGACAAAAGAGGCAAAAATACGCTTTTATCTTCTTCTTATACCTGGCAATTTCCCAGCTTTAGCCAGGGTCTGCCTGACATGTGGTGAATAGTTTTGGCTAATTGTTTTTACGACCGGCCGCCTGCCTTACATTAACCCTCTTTGGGAATCAGAATTAATCAGTGATGTCTAAATATTCTTAGAAAGTACATATGACTCAGAAAAAGTCACATTGGTACTTGCCAGGATCGAACCCGCGCCCTCATGCTTGAGAGGCGGGCGTTTCAACCACTGGGCCACCACTGACTTAAAATTAGCTTTTATCTTTTATCTTTTTTATCCTTACCTCAATAGTGTCTCCCTAGTCCTCCAGTCTTTATTCCTATCAAAGGTCCTCGCAGCGCCAGCGGCCACAAGTATTGCCAGACCTAATGCCAGCCACCTTCCACCTCGATGACACAATATTTGTACACCGTACACCGTCAGAAGAACTGATCCTACACTGGAAATAAAGAATCAACAGGTAAATAATAATTATATGTGTTTAGTTTATAATCATCCCAGTAAACAACTATTGGTACCAAAAACAACGTCTTCAATTTAAATGATGAGTAAGTTGATTTAAAAGGTCCAAATATATTGATGGTTGTTCAAACTTCAGATTCGATAGTTAAAAATGTATATTTTTTATATTAGGTATTACTATCAATAAGTAGAAGTAATGTGTTTTATAAGTGTAAATTTAATTTTCTTACCTAGGTATATATAGAACGCGTTCAGCTACAACAAATCCTACAGTGACCAGTAGGTTGGATGCAGGTAGATATGGGATTACAAGGAGCATCAATCCCACTACGAGAGGAGTGTGTCTCTGAAGCTTTAGAAGTAAAACAGATGTTTTAATTACGTTTTATATAATTTTAATTCTTTTATTACAGTTGAAAAAATATTGTTATGAATAAAACACCTTTGCGATATAAAAGTACGTAAATGAAACATGAAAGTAAGCATCAAATGGTAAATAATAAAAAATATGCTAGTAGCATACAGGATACTTTATGGATTCATGTGAAAACTAGTGCTTTCTTACATAATTATAAATATAACTTTAACCAAATGAACAGAACAAACCTCTAAGTCCATCAAACATCTATATGATAGTGCCATTAGGGCTACTAAGGCAGCACCAGTAATAAGATTCCTAGGATCCCACCCACTGGTAATGAGTGGTATCGACCCCATCTGCCAGTCGTGACTAAGAGTCCAAGGACACAGAAGCAGCCACCAATTGAAGGCTGCTAAATAGCAGAACGTCATTAATCTAAAAAAAATTAATATTAATTGACATTGTTCTACCACCTATGTAAACAAAAATCTTGCCCATCAAATAAGACATAAATATACTTCTAAAATACCTGACGATGAAGGATGGATGAAACGCCGGTGGGTTGTCTTGAGGCGAGAATGCTGGTAAGGATCCTTGAAGCAAGGCAAGCCTTGCGATGGCTAACATGATCAAGACTATGAGACCTTTGCTCAATCTGCTCCACAGACCTTCGTGACGCCAACGAAATTTTGATGGTGACCTGTAGTTGAATACATGTCAAAACAATAGAAGAATAAAGTAATTTATGTTGATATATTCTGTGACTCAAAGAACAACAGAAAATCTATTAAAACTATTCCAAACTAGATGTATTTTCAAACTGTTCGTTTTTAAAGAAGTTGCGATTCTGTATTTTAGTGTATAAAAAGCTACTTACTAAAGTTTTTAAGCAATGTTGCTTCCGATCTGTTTATATTTTTTAACATTTATATTGCAAACTAACTTTTAATTATTCACAAAGCTTTCTCAAAGCATGAGGAGAGGCAAGTGAAAATTAAGGAACATTTTAAAGCTATTACGCTGTGCTTTAATTGGACAAAATATAAACGAGGGCAAAGCAAGTATACTGTACATACTTTTAAAATATTCAACGATATTCCTGGAAAATTTTGTAGCTTCCGATATGTATATTAAAATCATGTGTTCAACTTCCTATTACATTAAAATTAAGAAAATAAACCGTGTAATCATATATGTCACTGTGAACGACAAATATTAAAATGAATTCATATTTTTCTTTAACTTTATATATGTATATTATATTATATGAGGAATTTAATAAAGCTGGTTTTTATATGATAAATTAAAGATTAACAAGTCATATATACCTCGTGACTGAGCTCCAACTTCGATAAATATCAAAAACTAAATTAAAAAGCAGCGCAGTCAGTCCTGTCTCCTTAGCCAGCATACTGAGACCAGCTAACACAACACTTGACCACACGCGCCTGCGACTAGAAGATCTGGAAATTAATTCATATTTAAATGAAACTAATATTTTCGGAATTTACTTCGCGTTCTTAATTTTTAATTACAAACTACATACTCCCGACGTTTCGGCTACTTTTCATCAACCGTGATTACAGGCAGACGACATGTGAGTGTCTGTCAGTTGGTCTTGTTATTTTATCATCTACCGCCATCGATTTCTTAATTTTCTAGCGTACCGCTCTGGATGCCGGCAGAATGCGCTCACGGTGTCTCGAGGTCCTACGGTGTGGTCACGGACATGGGATTTTATATTTTTAAGAAGTGGAGCCCAGATGTTTGATAGGTTCCAGCCATCTTCTCTATTGAAATTGGGGTGTTTTTTAATTTCAATAGCTTCGCGGATTAACCTTGGAATAAATCTGTCTTTACGAGCAAGGATATATGGTTTATCAAATCTAATGTAATGGCCTGGTTTGTCCAATGCAAGTTCACACACAGCTGACTTCGACGCGCGCCTATTCCTGACGTCTGAAATGTCCGTAGGACCTCGAGACACCGTGAGCGCATTCTGTTGGCATCCAGAGCGGTACGCTAGAAAATTAAGAAAAAGGTGGCGGTAGATGATAAAATAACAAGACCATCTGACAGACACTCACATCTCGTCTGCCCTTGACCACGGTTGCTGAAAAGTAGCCGAAACGTCGGGAGTATGTAGTTTGTAATTAAAAATAAAAAACGCGAAGTAAAATCCGAAAATATTAGTTCCATTTATTATAGAATAGTTAAAGAATTTTAATATGCTAAAAGAAAATATACAGGGAAGATTTAATTAACTTAAAGAAACAGAAATATACTCCATTCCCTAATACACATTGGCCATATATTGAGGGGCTTTCTGACACACGACTTCCTAATACAATAAAACAATCCCAAACCTTTTGGGCGCTGAAATACGTTCATCCAAAGTTTCTGGGGGCCGCTCCTAACATTCTTTTCAGAGTTTCTTATAAAAGAGGCCAAGTCGGTAACAACATTATCGAAGTGGCAAGTAAGCTGTTCGCACGGCATTAAAGTGCTATTTGTAGGGTTTCTTTGAGGATGTCAAGGGAATTCTTGTCCTAGATAACGCGTATTATCTTGGCATCATACCAGCGGAAATTATAAATAATGATATTTTTGCATATTAATGGAGTTGGGTAACCTACTTCACTGTGGTTTTGAGGCCAAATAGAACTTTAATTAGTTTCTTACTTAATATATTCGTCAGCTTTATATAGAAGCTTTGCTTAATTCGCTAAATGAAACATTTTTACAATTTCATTTTAAAGTTAGTTTGTTCACGTCAGTATTTTTCTCTTTCCTCATTTGGAAAGAGTTTAGATACAGTCGCTAATTATTTACAGTAACTAAGACTATATTATATTTTAATTAAATTTAGCTTAAATTAAAACAAAGCTGTTAAATAGTTTATTATTTCAAAATCTTACCCATGATACAGAAGAACAGATGACAAGAAGAATACACAAGCTAGAACGTCTGCTCGTCCCACCACACCAGCTACCTGCAATACACCATTACATATTATTTATCTTCTCATATGTAAAGATGAGTCAGTCGTGGTTTCCTAGAGGCTAAATGCCCGTATCTTGTGCATGAAGACGCGGGTTCGAAACCAGGCAAATGTTAAAGTGATTTTTCCGAGTCATATATATGTACTTTCTAAGAGTATTTAGACACCACTGACTGACGATGAAAGAAAAACACCGTGAGGAAACGTGGAATTATAATTTCAAATTATAAGTTTGATATTACAAACGTGATATTTCAAAAAGTTATGATTGCAAACAAATTTGATAGTTATATTTATAAAAATATCATTCGTAGAAACTATAAATTATGCTAAAGCATATTTATCCGGTAACTTTAATGGCGTAACATTTAATGTAAGCCGGCAGCGCCTACAGCGCAATTAAGGAGGCCTTAACTGCATCGGGCTTTCGTTTATTTTCTCTAAATAGGTCGGTTTATCTCCGAGGCCATTAGGAATATAAGATCTATAAATGCCTCGCAGATAAAAACGAAACAGAAATTGTTTTTATATACATTCGTATTAATTTAACAAAATAATTAAATAAATGCAATTTGAACTAATATTCGATAAATTATTAGTTAAAAATAAAGGTACCAGATTTTTTATTTATTTTTTTCATAATATCATTGAGTTTGTATAAGTAATATTTAATAATATTCTAGTGTCAAATGCGTGACCACACACTATGTACACTATTTTGGTCATTGCAAAACAAGGATAATCTCACTGCGTAAACAACAGTATAATTACAGTCCAGATAAACTAGATTTACCCAAAAATTAACTAAATAACTTGAGCGTGAACGTTGTTTAGACACAATGAAGTTTATATAATGTTAGACGCTTTAATTAGCACATAAATTGTTACATATTGTTCAGTTAGATTATAATCTAAATAATTATACTGCAATAGACATTTAAGGACGATTTTAGGACAAATTTTATTGAATATATTAGAATTCGTATTCATTAATTTGATATTTAATTCTGTATAACTGTGAAACTGTTCAAAGTACAGTCGGCGACATCGATTAGTACAATCAGGCGACGGAATTAATAGCGAGGAAACCGCTCGTTACCCGGCCTTTTGTAGCCTATCGATTATTTTGTTTTAATCACGGAGGCTTATTAAAGTTGTCCATGATTACACTGTCTGCCGCTCTGCTGCTATTAATTTAGACAAATTATTGCTTTTTGGAAGCGACTCTATATTCAGGGCCCATAGAATATAAGAAAGATTTAAGAATTCACTTATTACGTCGTAAAGAATCTCGCTATAAAACAGTAATGGCGAATAATGGGATATTTCATAAAGTCAATGTCAAAGGTCGAGACCCTATTTATCTTAGATAAAAGTGATTCGGTATTTAAGAAGTATAGTTTAGTATATTTTATGTTTGATGTATCAAGAAATGACAAAATCTCATGCTTATTTTTTATTTAAGTATACAATGTGCCGCAAATAAGTAAAAGTTAGTCATTCCCCCAATAAAGACAGTTTCATTATATGACATTCTTAAAATACCCAGATTTTTAATATTATTATACATATTACCACTTAATTAGCAATGAACTAATGTCAAGTTTCAAGAGGTCAAGTGGGCGTTTTAGTCCAATCTCTAAAGCCTCATGGAAAATCCTAAAATTTTTAAAAGAAGACCCTAATTAGACGATTCTTAGAAACGAAACTGAAACAATAGTGATACCATTTAGTAATGTTTCATATTTTTAGTATTAAAAGAAAAAATGTAAAAATGTGTTAATTTGTTTTTGGTACCACAACACGCAAAACCTAAATACCGTAGTGGCTGTTTTGAATGGAAAGTTATTTCCGAAAATAAAAAATCCTGTTGAAAATCCAAGAGGAGTTTAAAAAATAATAAAATGAAACTCTAGGGAAAGATTGCAAAATTCTGAATACAGAAAATAGTGAATAAAAATACGTTCATGCAAGGGATGAAAACCTATCAAATTATGTAAAAAAAACTTGGTTTTATAGAATTTTAAAGAGAATTAATTTTTGATATTCCGTCAACATGTTAAGCATTAATTCCAAAACGTCATGAAATAAGTCAATAAAAACTATTTAGATTACACATTCGTGTATAAAGTGTGTCGAATGAAGGATACGAGAATTGTATGTATTACGTTGAACGAGTATTTATTAGGAGAGCTCAGATCTAAAGTTATTATAAGTTTAACTGACACAAGACAAAGCTGTTACATAATATAGAAATAGTGAAAAATGAGTGCTAAAGTTCCAACATAAATTGCATAGCAATGCCAACTTTTCAAATTAAACCACTAGCAAGACAAGACCGGCAATCAGATGGTTAATAGGAAAACTTTAAGATTATTGCCTTCCAATGTTTCACACTAATGTATGACATTCATTGTATTTATTTCTACTGATTAAGTTTATTTCCAGAGAAACATTCTTACTTGTATTTACCATTTACATTAAGGAATACACGAAGTCCCTTTTAATAGTATATCAAATCTTTTGATGATATATTTGCTCGTTAATTCTACATCATCAAAAAATTCGTCCAGAACATTCGAAAGGTCAACAACTCAATAATAGGTGGATGACTAAATCCGTAGCTATGTATATTTATTTTAGTATGAGGCTTATAAAATATGAAACAGGTAGCTATTATTACAGCTCATATGTAAACCCGTCTCCAACGAGTCAGGTAAAAGCAAAGTCGTGTCACGTTCCGACCCTGGCTTTATCTAATGTATCTTGGGTTTTATTTGTCGATATAATTCCGAAGTTTTCCTGGATATTTTTTAATAAAGGGCAAGTTTTTCTTATAAATAATAATAATAATAATGGAAAATGAAGGACAGCGACTTATATGACGACGTTACTCATTATTTATTAAACATTAACTGACGACTTGTAACAATCCTTGTACGGTATTTTCATACTAACATATAGAATTTTTTAATATATTCGACGTGTTGTTTTGAAACAATTTAACGAATTCAATACAATAAAAGCGAATGATATTATAAACACAATTTGAGCAAAACTTAACCCAAATAGGAATCTGAAACATATTTGGCTTAAATCTTCAGAAGCTCCAAAGTGCTTTGTAGAAACTAGAAACAATAGATGGGAAGAAAGCCTTAATTAACGCAGTCGAGTTTGAGTCGCTAATCTTGTTTTGCGTTTCTCTGGATAAGTTTGTTTGATGAACTGTGCCAATAAAGAGATGAAACTAGAAGGTACGTTTGTGTTCATTCATCAGTAAACCAATTAATACAGACTCATGTATGAATGTAAATGATTTATTTATATTTATTATATTAATAAATGAGAGTATATAAAAGCCTGTATTACCCCGGATTTAAGAACACCCGGTTAGTGTGAATTAAATTATCCTTTGCCGTTTTAGAAAACAATAGACGTCTAGAAGAGTGAAGGCTGAAGTGTCGAGGCTCAAGTATCATAAAGAAGTTTTATTATCATGATGTAGGTGGGTTAGAGGGTTTTATAAATGTTTGTGAGCTTATTACACCACGGGTATTAATTTTCACGAACTATTATAATGAAAGATTTAATTTTTTGAATGCGAGAAAAATATTAAAACTGGTTTGCAGAGTATTTTTAGATTCAATTAAATTTATTATACAATAACAAATCTTTTATGGGTACTTAAAAATAACGTGTACAGTAAGATAAAAGACGTAAAGAATTTATGAAATCTCAGATCTCAAAATCGATCGGTCCCGGCGCCGACTAATCTTCCCTTAATAATATATAAAGGAGGGTAGTAAAATAGTTTACGATTTGTATCGGCCTTATCCTGAGAGTAAAGCCTCCCGAGGCATAAAGTTTTGATGGCGCACATTATGAAATATCGAATGACCTAGAAGCAATCGAGATAATGGCTAGCGTTATGTGTCCTAATAAAATAATACATTATTATAGTGACAGAATGAAATATAGCATCGGAGTTTACGAGCGAAGATGAATTTCATTTGTATGTTATTCTTGAAACTGAGTAATATTATGTTAAAGTATTAGTGTGATAACGAAAAGAAACATCGAAAAGAATGTCAAGATACAAATAATTGACAAAACAATAGTAAATCCATGGGATTTAGTGAATCGACAGTTATTAATGAAGGATATATCCAGGAACGTCCCGGTCATTACACAGTATTAACAGCTGTAATCTGATACGACCACTTAATTGTCCACTAGGATTCTCATAAAATAAATTTCCTCTTTATTATCTACATATAAAGGTCACTCGACTGCCATTTAGTTTGTAATAAATTATTGTATTAGATTTCTTTAATGCTAAATTTAATATTCGTTTCCATTATTCAGATTGTTTCTAAAACAAAACAATTAATTCGTTCCACTGTTCTCTAAATGGTCAGTGAAAGAATGGCAGAACAATTCAACTGTCCTGTTCATGTCAGCCCGTGATGAATGTTCACGTTAAAAGTTCGCTACAAACACCATTAATGTTTTTTTCGTACCATCATCTGTCCATAATTAAGTAAGGATTAATGTTTTCAGGAATATAAAATTTTTGTTAAAGCGGTAAAGGTTTTAAACTTAACACTAGACTTTTTACTAAACAACTAACGAAGTTCTTGAAAAAATGTATTTAGATTATTTATTAGCCATCAAATGAAATTTTTATATTGTTCTCGTGATTATATAAATAGTATATAAAGGATTATGTAAATATAAATCTTTAATATAACTCATTTCTAAAGGCGAATTGAAAATGTTATACGAACGAAATAAACAAGCAGTGGGCCAAGGCAGCCAAGTTGTGTATTGGTATAAAATTTTTAATGCATTTCAGTGGAGAGGTGAAGTGCGCGATTGTTGGCGAAACAATAGCTCTAGCCTTAACTCAGTTCTTTCGTATTTCCCCAACTTAATATTGTGCTCGAAGTTTTCTCTTCTTTTTAAATGTATTTGTATTTTTTTTTGCTTATTATAAATTTATTATTAGCTCTAAAATACTGTCATAGAAAAACAAGAAATGCTAATCGGAAAAACTAGCGTTATGTTTTTATAAACTCAAAATTAAATTGAACTGCAATATTCAAAAAGAGAGATCATTTTTATTATTTAACTGATACGTAGCTATGAGTAGCTTTTGTATGTCTTTGAAAATGATTGCTTTTTAATTAAATGTACAAATATCATTAGAGGTCATAGCCGGTCTATTGATGTCAAGAGCACTTGTCGCCGGCCGGCCCACTTATCTCGTTGCCTCACTTTATTATGAAAGTGCATTTTACGGATAGCGTTAGAATGTTCCGAGTCAACTTTGTTGCATGCCATTTTATTAATTTGTTCATAGTTTTTATGTGACTTGAAGTGTTTATGTTTAAAAATGCTCAATATCTGATTGCGATTATATAACATACATACTTTATTAGGAAAAGAATTTTACAGATTATGTTAGAATGTTCTGACTCAACTTTGTTGCATACCATTTTATTAATTCGTTCATAGTTATTATGTGAATTAAAATGGTTATGATTAAGAATGCTCAATATCTGACGTTATATAACATGAACAGAAATCTTTAAAATGTATTATTTTTAATGCAAATAGAACTTGTAAAATGTAGCAGTACAGTGAATTCCTAATGTTTAATCCTAATTTACACATTTCCTTCCCTATTTGTTTATTTTCTTTAGGTGATACTTTCCTGAGTAAGCTTTACTAATTAAAGTGGAGATTTCTAAGTGGTGTCTCTCCGCAACGGATTAATCTTCAGACGGGTAAATACCTCTAGTAAATGCACTGCAGCTTCTGATATATTAAACCGTTTACCTTGGATATTTTTAATATAATACATATCTCTAAACAAAATATTACTTACAATTTTAACAAGAAAAAAAATCACAATTTATGAATGAAAGTTTTAAAAACCTCATAGTCCAAAAATATATTTTGCACTTTAATTTGCGAACGGAAACAAAGGGAAAACGTAATGAAAAAAAAAATCCTTTAAAGTATTTCAGTTCTTTAGAGCTTAATCCAGTATTCAAGTTTCAAATTCAAGAACCGTAGTTAAAGCAAGATGAATATTCATCAGGATGGTAGCGATAGAGGCTTTTATTAGATCAGCATTTTGTGCTTAACCCCCATCCTCCTGACTCCGCTCCGATGTCAATATTAAAAGGTACAATGAATTTCTTTAATGTCAATTTTATTAACTTACATAAATTATTATTATTGATAAAATTTATATATTTTCCAACAAATGAATGGTTGTTAATATACAGAGTGACTGGTGAATTACTATCATTATTTAAGGAGCATACTCGGTACATGATTCTCATTCGAATTATGTAAAAAAAATAGGTACTTAATTTTTGACCAAATTTTCGTATAAATAAATAAAGTGTGGACACGTTCCAAGTGTGGACGCGTGCGGTGGCGTGCTGATACAAAACCACGCCGCCGCACGCGTTTGTGTGTGTGTGTATACCTAATCTGTAGGGTGTGCACACGATGCGTGATTAATTACATAACTTTTGGTTAACTTTACTTAGAAGTTTATTAATATTTATGTTATATTAATTTTTATTTTGTCATATATGATCGTCAACTACCACGTCCTCAAATATCGATAGTAATTCACCAGTCACCCTGTATATGGAATTAATGATTATATATATTTTGAAATATAGTTTTGAAATTCTTTTAATAATACTTTAATTTATTTGAAATCCGATGCTTTATTAACAATACATCAAACTAAATCGTCAGCTTGATTCGGGTCACGTCTGCGAGCAATTAACGTCCGCCAGGAATGAAAGAAAACTGTAAAATGACTTACCATTCTATTGTTTAAGGCCCAGTTGCTGAATTTTAGACCGTTATTTGGTGCTATTGTGTGAAATTTGCGATATAATTTAAAATTGAGGATGAAATAACTAAACAGCAATTGTTTTAAACTGGAAAAACCGCTTTCACTAATCTATTTATCTTTTAACTATCAAAATAAATAATATTTTTATATTTTCTCCTTTCGTTATATGTAAATTTCAACATAAAGTAATAAATATTCATCTTCCTCTCCCAACAAACATTTATAACACTACATACTGTTTGATAAATAAATTATCAAGTTTCTAACTTCATGCGAAACAAGTCAAATACAAATATTTGATTACTTTCTCTCTGATTTCAAGCAAAATTACATGTATATATTATTAGAATGATTTTAAAACAATTTGATATATCACTAATTTAATTAGGCTGTAATAAGATTTATTTCTTTTATATAAAATGTGTAAAATATATATGTATATACATACATATTTTAATATTTAAACATATCTTTGTTATTGTGTTCAGATGTTCCTAACTGGGAAACGGGCAACGCTATCTTGATAAACTGTACATTATTAGATTAATTTAGATCCCGTGATCACTTTGTGAACTGAAAATGAAATAATTTTAGTATTATAATTATTAATGCGATTGCAATGGTGATTAATAAAACCAAACAGTAATTTGATAATCAAAAATTTGTGTTGTGTAAGAATCAAAGTAAGAAAATAGGAGGTATTAAATAACATAACTCTCTCTTATGGAATCAGAGTGTTTTGTTTGTTTCATGCCAAAGCCACCAAAACCCGATTAATTAATGATTAACTATAATTTTGTTTTTTTTAGCATATTTTTCAAATATTATTCTTATTTTACATACTAAAATAATACTATCTCATCAATAAGACTTATTTTCAATGGGTAATCTTTGAAATGCATAGAACAACAATTCAAAACAATGAAATATATTCCAACAGATTCCAATACAATGAAAGATGCCAGCGTCTCCACACGAACAAGATTGAACAACGCGTATAATCCGTTATTGGATCTTGGAGTAGCGTTTAATTCGACAATATTTATTCATGTGCGGGCTTACTATTCTTGTTTATAAAGTAACAGTTATATTGTCTACAGTTTTATTGTTTTAAAAACACACAAATCGACTAGAACAGTTCAAAAATATACAAATATATCAAATTCTAAAATATTTATGCAACAGAGATGAAATATGCAATGAATTGTAGTTTTTTGTTGGTTTTAATATTTATTATAGGTCCATATAAAAAGTTCTAAGATATTATATGATAAAAAATATGTGCATTGATCAAGTAAAACAAAAGTTATGCACGCTTTTACGATCGGCTCACGAGCGAAATTGAAAATGAATTTTACTAAAGACAAATATTTCTTTGATGATACCTAAGATTTTTGGTTTACAGAACCAAAGCAGTATCATAAAAATAAAGATATTGTCAGTGGTAGATGACAAATACAAAAACTAACTTAAATACACTTTCATCTCGTCTGCCCGTCATTACGATCGCTGTAAATTTACCGAAACGTCGAAATTGTGTGGGTATAAAATAATAAAAAACACTTAATATCCGAAAAACCTAGGATCATTTAATTATTTGTTTGAAAATATATTTTAACTATATACGGATACTTTATTGAAGTAACTGATTAATTACTGTGTGAAATTGAAGAATTCTTTTTTTTTTAACTAAAAATCAATTTAAAAAGCATCATTATTGGATCCAGGCACTGTTAATTTAAACTTTTTCACTTTTTATATATTAATGAATGCTCATAAATAAATAACCTAGATACTGTCGGTGATTACTTTAACGAGTCAACTCATACTTAATAATTACATGAAAACAAGATATGAAAAGTGGAGATATATACTTTAATATATAAATTATATTTAATAATATACAAAAGCTTCTATTTATAATATTATTAAAATTTGTTAAATTTGAAATGTAAAGTATTCCCTCATTGCTATGATTACAAACAAATATATAATAAGAAAATCATTGTAAAGAGAAGAGAGTAATAGCCTATTAAGGTTCTTTTGCATATCAAAGGATACAAAATAAAGATTTATTCCGATACGAAAGTTATTGTAACATTCCCTATTAGCGAGTTTTTCTTCAACATAAATTATATTCACAAAATAAATAGATTTCTTTTTTGTTCTGGCATTAATAATTGGTACAAGTATGGTGTTTAGTTATTATAGTTAAATAAATGACAACAATAGTTAAACATATCATTGCTGATGTTTTTAACGATTCAACGAAGTCAACTTATAAAAAGGTTAAATTTAATGTTTATACAGAATTATTACCTAGAGCCAACTTTCATAATTGCTATAACCTCAAAGAAAAATCTTTTGAGCTAAGCCCGACCACATCGGCCAAATTTGCTGAAAAACTAGAGACCCTTCAATATGGAATTCGTGCTTTTGGTCTTTTTTGCCAAAACTGAATATTTTCTGTAAAAAATCTTTACAACCGCTGCATATTTCAGTCGACGAGTTGCTAAGCCATGATGCCAGAGAGAACATAAATTTTGAGGTCAGTCTTTGTATTCAAGTCGTTTCTGGACTATCGGTAGTCTGTATGGCTATACCGCAGCGAGAGAGAAGTCTTTATAGAAGTAAGTTGGATTAGTGACATACATTGCTATGCTTATGTCCGTACGAGTTAGAACATTTGTGTTATACGCTACATACATATAAAACGTTTTTATCAGTCGCTCAGTGAATCAGAACAAGCGGATATGCCCAAACCAAAAAGCAGAAGTAAAATTATTTCAGGTGCTCGTTGTTAAGAGCAACAACGCTTTGATGGATCTGAGAAAATAATTAATATTTATTAATTGGTTGATTGATAATTAAATTTTGGATGTAGTTTTTCAAATATTGCACGGTTTTAATTAAATTTAATATATCTTCTATGGTTAGCTAAAGAGTAAATTCATTCTTCTCTGTTGTTAAATGATAGTGAATGGAGAAGTTTCTTCTTTTACTATGGGCACAACGTTAATGCTTGTTTGGTTACAATAAAATAGATTTTTGTTATCCACCCATTTCCTGAACAAGGTTTCGAAGCAGATAAGCTTTAGTTTGAGTCATTCAATCCTCCAAGACAATATTATTGTAAGAATAATAAACATAATTGTATCATGCCAACTTTTATTTATAATTCCTAAATTAATATAAAGGCCTTTTTAAAAATAAAATCGGCTTAGCTCTAAGAGAGTAAACAAAAAACGAAAAAATACATTTTTCCCAATTCTAAACAAAGTTAAATTCAAAGGCGCTTTAAATTACATTAAGGCTATTGGAGACAAAGACGGCAATTAGACAAGCGCGAAAAGAAATCCATTTCGGCTGGAAAGCGCATTGTTTGAACCATTATAAGCGCTTTGTCTCTTATACGAGAATTACTTAACGGCTTCTAACTATACAAATACGCTAATGGATTTTGGTTGTGACTGAATTAGGAGGAATTAATATTAACATTTTGTTTTGAATAAACTTCTCTTTAATATTCTATTGTGTTTAAAAAAAAATCTTTTACTGACTTCTATAATATGCAGAAATACAAATTACCGTTGTAATATTTATACCAAATAATAAGGTTTTTAGGATAAATATTTCTTTTCAGTATTAAAGATGTCTTTTAAAACATATAAATATATAATTTCCATAATTATTTCTAATCAACATATTATCTTCTCTACGTTAATTAAGGTCGTTCGAAGGTTATATTACTTTAGGAATCTTATACAATATGATACATGAATATACGTAAATATAAAATATTATATATATATTTAAGTAATACAGAAAATATATGTTTATTTAAGTACGTGGTGACTTAGTGGTTAAAGGGCCCGCTTCTCATCCATGAGGACGCGGGTTCGATTCTGGCAAGTACCAATGTGATTTTTCCGAGTCATATGTACTTTCTAAGAGTATTTAGATATCACTGATTAATGCATTCCCAAAGAGGGTTGATGTCAGGCAGGCGGCTGGTCGTAAAAACAATTAGCCAAAACTATTCACAACATGTAAGGCAGACCCTGGCTAAAGCTGGGAAATGTCCAGGTAGAAGAAGAAGAAAATATATGTATACGTACTCTAATGAGATTTACATAATTTTGATTAGACGTTCGTATGTTGTTTTTTAAAACCATATAAGACATAATAAATATCAATAATATAAATGTTAAGAAAATGTTAAACTAAAATAAAGCCTTAGCTCCAGCCAGATCTATCACGAGTACCACGAGTGGTCAGTAAAAGCACTATAAATATTTTAAGTTCCGACTCAAAAGGTTTCTCTTGTACTTATTAATGTATCTTAGGTTTGTGTATTTGTGGAAACCGAAAACGTTATACTTGTACTTGTTAATAGAACTCTCGATTTGATATAAAAATAAATCCTATTGAATGTACTACGTACGTGCTACATATTAAAAATTAATGAACATCAACGTGCAACATAGTTTTATGGATAAAGTATCATATAACGAGTGACGCTGCTGACTCAGCGGTACGAACACCAAGCCGTGTGAACCAGAAGATTCCTGATACCACACAAGCTATGGAATTTTAATATGTAATCCTAATTATAATATATATAATATATATATGAATGTTTCGTATTTTTTGAAAACTCCGGTTGTCACACTATAAAATTAATGTTTTCATGTATTTTATCAGTATGAATAAAACTTTACAGACGTTTTACTGACACTTAATAATCTGAAATTAATTTTAATTTAAATTAATAGATGTTTTGTTGAAATTGTATTTTCAATTAAATTATCTTTCAATTAAATTAACTTCACATAAGTTATACATCAAGGCAAGATAAAGCACTTAATGACAATGTCCATGGATTGCTGCACCAACCTTCACGACGCGACGTGTTGACACTGTGAACTTTACTATTGTTAATGATTCACAACGAGTAATAACAACTAGTACAACCAAACTAATTATTTCACAACTAGCTATTTCTGACTCGTTCACCAATCTACGTGCAGTTTTTCTTGATATAGGTATAAAAATAATTACTGACTAATTTATTTTCTATTCTAATTGATATAGTATTAAATTATTATTATAGTACATATGTTTAATACAATAACAAAAAGAAAGAATCGTTTGTGTAGTCGCTACCAGCAGGGCTCCGCAGTATGTTTTATGGGCTTCAGATATGCTATAATTAATATTCGTATTGGTTAAGTAATTAACTTAATATTGGATGATTACATATGCTGTTTCACGACCACGTGTTGTATCATTCTCATAAAAGCTATATATACATCAAATATGTAAGAATCTTCTACAATCAATAGCTTAAAATTTGATGAAAATTTTAGTTCAAGGAATATTGTAAAAGCTTATCGAAAACCATTAATATTTAGGGTAATTTTGGTCGAAAAACATATTGTTATGTATCAGCCGCGCCCACAGGGTTTATGAATGCGCCAACAAAGGGACGAAACGCAGTATCAGCGGTTGTTAATCGGTTGGGACGCACCGAACTCGTTAACGCACCTGCCCATAACTCACCTGTTAACGACCACTTTGTTAACTTGCGAATTAATGTCTCCGCCAAACTGAGAGAGCCTCGATCTTATGATTCCGAGGGCCAACTCATTTACGACAGTTATTAAAGAAATGAGTTTAGTGTCATATATCAATTAGATTTAAATGATTTCTTAACACAACAGATTTTGTTATATTATGAGATAAAATTTGATGGAAAAAGTTTCATAATGCAATTGAAATATTTATTTGAAACTCTTTTTAGTTTACATGTTACAGGTACAGCGTTTTTTGTTTGTGTAAAGTTGACTTTGTTTCGAAATAAAATGCTTGTTTATTACACAGTTACTACGTATGGGCAGTGAATTAAAAATAAATGAACATCGCCGGTTCAAGATCATTGTATTAATAAAATATTATATTATGAGTGACGTTGCTGACTCCGCGAAACAAGTACCTGGCCTCATTAACCAGAATTTTAATGGCACAGCACACGCAATTGAATGGGATTGCTGTCCTAACATCAAATTATTATATATTTTTAAACAATCAGAACATGTTAACTTAATTCTGATTATAAACAAATTAAATATTTGCAAGTACAATGATCAGTCAATATGGAAGTTTCTTTTTTCTTATTTCATGCAATGTAAACAACATATTTCAATATAGTTTAATTGTAAAATAATATAACTCATTTATTACGTAACCATCAAGTCAATACTTTGTAACGCAAGTTACACATCTTAAGCAAATTACTTTTACTGAGCCTAGTCTCCAAATCCAAGGTTTAATAAGGTACGTGATCTCGCCTTTTAATATTTTAAATATTCGCTGGGAAAAGTTCCGAATCGCGAGCAGAATTATTTAACAGTTTCGTACCACTCAGACCTCACTTGAGGTAATTACGAATACCGTTGGTACGGGCGAGTTCTGCTTCATAAGGTTTTGTATTAATCATGTACTGACTGTTCCATTCGTTTGTTTTATATCATGCGAACATATGAATTATTTAACTTTAGATTTTCCTTTACGAAATTTTATACCATAATTCTACAAATATCTATGTAAAGCTTTAGTATTAAAATTTAAGAAAAATAAATAGTGTACATATAAATAATAAACTTACATGTTATTTATCGTTCTAGAAAGTTTGTTAGTCAATTCGAAGAACCTTTTGAAATAATGTGAAATTAGTTTTTCAGAAAAATATTCTTAGGTTTGGTAACAAAATTTAAAGTAAAAAAAAGTCTAAAACTAATTTAAACTAATTTATAATAAATCATTTCATTATGTTGAAATCCCTATAGTTTCTTTTTTTTTCTTTATTACGACTGGAGAGTGCTTAACTATCATTCCACTAGTGGAAAGGTGCAAATGAAGTCATAGGCGGTGAATGCACGATTTCAATAACAGCCTCTTCACTTCTTTCTTTACCCCCAAATTATATTTCCATTATTGTTTTATTGTGACTAATATACATGGAAGTACCCAATAAGCGTGGCGTGTTATGCTCGACTCGAATTGTGAAGATGAATTGTTCAGTCACATCCTCTTTATGGTTTCATCACCCAAAATGCCGAAACCTGACAATTTTTGGTGATATAACTTTGTCTGATGGGTGGCAACTATGCCGGTAGCCGGATTTATAACTTCCCACCGATTTCTTGAAAAATTATAAGGCTCATTTTCTTCTATTATGCGTAATAATGCTTAATATATGACGTATATAGCTATAGCTTCTTACAAGAGGAATAAAGTGATAGGTTGTTTTTAATGAGTAAATTAAATGATTTACCTTATATTGTTATACACAATTATAGAATTTAAAATAAATAGTAAAAGTATTATATATGTACTTATAATATTACTTTGATTTTTAACTTAAATATTCTATACTATAATATTAATTAATTATTATTCTCACTATTTACTTCTAAGCAATTTCTTCAAATTAAATTTATAATTTTTATTTCAGCAGATAGCAACATGGTTTAAAGATAAAACAGCACTAAAACGTTTCTGGAGTAATATCGTGTGAAATATTGTGGTCCTGTTTGAAACTAATAATAGTACTACTTGGGAGTATACAGCAAGTCTGCAACACTCATATAAAAACTACACAATTCAATCTTATACTATGAAAGTGTTCCAATTTACTTTACTACTTCATGAACTACATATTCAAATTTTTCAAAAATACTCACAATGAAATAACTAGTACATTTAAAGTTAACATAAATATCTTAGAAACACCGGTATAATCTTTTAATTACCGTCTATATTAAATGTTATTTAACCAAACATTTTTATTATGCAGACTCTCAAAGGCGTCACTTCAAAGGCGGACATCCAATTAAATTTTGTTTTTCAAACTAAATTAGATAGCGTTTTGCTCCGTAATGCTGAGATCTGGCTTCTGTAATTTGCCTTTAAAATGCAAAAGGTTTACGACGAAAGAACTGCCGTTTTGATTATCTCCCTTTGATTGAATAACAAAAAAATTAAAGAATTAATTTTATTTTAACCTATTCGATTAAAGAGGGAGCTTATATGTACTTTAACCATTACATTATAAGTTTCATAATAAATTACCAAGACAACGATTGGCGGTTAACGGGTGAGTTATAGCTAGTTGTGTTAATGAGAGTGGTAGGAACGATTAACGGGCCTTGCTACTGTATGTACGTCGTGCCCGTTTATACGAGTATCTATCACTTGATATAGTGCTATCGTTAAAATACCCAAAGGGAATGCAGTTTATATACATTACACTATTGCTATATATTTTATGTTAAGAAAATATTTATATTTTATACTTATTTTTTATGGTCATTCTACATCTTGAATTATGTCCTGAACAATTACAAATTTAAGGTTTTTTTTCGTTTCCGTAAACTTTTCTCATAAACGCGTGTAAATTAAGATTAAACGGAGATCTCTAAAATTTATTTAACTATTGCAATAGTCGAAATATGTAAAAAAAAATATTCCCATTTTTATCTTGACCTACTCAATTTTCTAAAACAAGGGGCCAAACTTCTGAGTTTTAAATATTTAAGTTGTTATAGTTCTTTTTACTTAGCAATAGCGATGACATTTATATTGTGTTGTAGTTATTAATGCGTTTAACAATAAACTTCGAAAAAATAAATTAGCGTTAACTATCCACATTGTATGGATATATAAGTGTATACATATATTATCATATTATAAAAAAATGTTGTCTAATCCTTTACAACACACGCGTATACTTCATATACAATCCATACTTACATTACAGCCTGATAAAAAGTAAGTTTTAGTCGGTTTATCACATACGACATAAATTCTACTCGAGTTTAATTTATCGATATCGGTGACAACGCATCTGATTGTGAATCACTTACAGGGTCATATGGTTCAGAACTACTCATATATATTATTTTCTATGAAACACAAGCGATTCTACGTCGTTTCAGTTCTCACTGTAACATCTGTTTGGTACAAACACTTATAATACAGTGACGTAAGATTTCAATGAATAAATAACATTGGATGTTTTTCGTGTTCACAAAACCTCCTCATCTGATTGAACGTCAAACGTTGGAGTGGAGCGATTTAAATTCAGACGGCAAATAAATCTTGCTCGAAGAGTCGTTGAGAAAGAAACAGCCGTCATTTTGAATTCCTACTCGGCAAATGTTTGTAGAGAGAATAACGCCCGCAAATTAAAAGCCTGTACATGGATTAGTCAAGCTATTTACTCATCATTAAGTGCTGTAACCCATGTAAGAAGGAAATTTGGGAATTCAGACACACTTTTATCAGTGATGTCAGTTTATTAAAACTAAGCTTGACCGTACCGTAATTATTCAGTTACATAAAGTCAATAAAACTATGGGAATTATTAGATATATTTTATTTATAATTTTTTTTTTTTATTCATTAATTAATAAATGCAACTAAAGTCAAGATAGCAAGATCAGTCTTTAACCTTGTCGAGATTGCGATATGGCTTATGTACTATCCTCTATTAAACGTATATTAATTGCATATGAAATTTATTGTAATGCATTCTATAAGTAAAAAACATTAATGTTTACTATCATATCATATTATTATAGTATTTCTTTTGTCATAATAAATCGAATAAAAACAAAAGTAGGATATGTGTATTTATATTTCCATGATAAATACTTTCTATGGAAGATATACGATATCGAAAATACGGGAAAAGGAATATTGTTATTATTGTATTATAAATAATGATGAATAAGAATTATATTTCTTTGTTCCATTTCGGGAGTAGATTTATAACAACGTTGGGCGCGGTTCTTTTACTTCTCAATATTTGTGCTTAAAAATGTATTTCGCTGCACAGAATAAAGTACTCGAATTATAAAAGGCTCGGCTGATTATCGTGTTTGGAGTCTGCTTATAATATTATATTTTTGTTATTGGACATAACTAGAAGTGGCTTGTGACTAATGGATTCTGTGAAATATTGAATTTAATATATAAAATTATTATCATGTTGCTATGTTCAACTATCTAGGTTTTATGTTTTTCAAGAAAATTACGTACAATAATTGTAGTCACAATAATTTTCAGTTTGACCTAGTTTTTCATCGCTCTCGCATATTCCACTAATTGGAAGTGAAGCTGATAAAAAGAATACTGATATATATGGATTCTAATAAGTAATTTTTTTATGGTCATTATTGGTTTAAAAAAAATTATACACGTTTGGATACTATTAGTTTACTCATTCAAGTTCGTATTGAAAATACTCTCAATAATCATGGCAATAGGTATGAGAGTTTTATTATAAAATGTACAATGGTCAAAAAACAATATTTTCTTCTTAAATATGGAGTCATTTTTTTTTTCAAATTCCAATTATGTCACGGCTGTTCTAAATATATAATCTTTTGACGAAGATAATTTTCTTCTTTATAAGCTATGTATTAAAATGTTAATTGATCTTTAATAAAGAATGAGCAAATAGTTAATGTCCATCTATCTAGTATATAATAAGATGAAATTGTAGTTGAAAGGCATTTAAAGTTCGTCATGATTTTAAAATACATTTAAATTTTGCATAAAAAATATCCTTTTGTATTTAAGTCGCCAATTTTATTCTATAAATGTGTCAAATATAAAAATACTTAACTTCACAAATGAATTAAATGTTGTTTTATAAACTTTTACTAGAAACGAAGTTTATTTGAGTAATGAAAACAATTAGTAACACTGGAAGATTTATAAAGAACATTGTTTGAAAAGGAATGGGCGAAGAAAACAAGTAGTGCGATTTTTTCCTCGTAAGTGCAGGAAAAAGTAATACTAGATAACAAAAAGCTATAATGAAGTAAAAGCGATTAATGAAAATTCTTTGATCGTAAACCTTTTGCATTTTTAAGGCAAATTACAGAAGCCAGATCACAGCATTACGGCACAAAGAGCTGTCTAATTTACTTTGAAAAACAATACATTTTTGGAGTGTACTTTTCAAAGAAGGAATTTAAATGTCTGCACAAAATAGAATATTGAAAAGTGTTTTTCGATGAATTGTAATTTAATTTATAAAGATGAAAACTCTTCAAAATCCCTTTATAATTATTGAATTATAATTTTGAATATATACATAGTTCATGAAGTGGTAAAGTAAATAAGAACACTTTCATAGAAGATTGAATTGTGTACTTTTTATATGAGTGTTGCAGACTTGCTGTTTACTCCCAAGTAGTACTATTATTACTTTCAAACAGGACCACAATATTTCACACGATATTACTCTAGGACCGTTTTATTGCTGTTTTATCTTTTAACCACACAACCATGCGGTGAAATAGAAATTATAATAATATTTATTTGTACGTGTTTCTATTTCATAATTCATGATTTTTATTAGGGTTAAGTTTAATTCTAAATTATATTTTACAGCAATAATAATGATTTATACCATATACAGGGTGACTGGTGAATTACTATCGATATTTGAGGACGTGATTTGTGACGATCATATATGACAAAATAAAAATTAATATAACATAAATATTAATAAACTTCTAAGTAAAGTTAACCAAAAGTTATGTAATTAATTACGCATCGTGTAAACACCCTACAGATTAGATATACACCCACACTCACACATACGAGTGCGGCGGCGTTGTGTTGTATCAGCACGCCGCCGCACTCATCCACACTTACAACACTTGAAACGTGTCAACACTTTATTTATTTATACGGAAATTTGGTCAAAAATTAAGTACCTATTTTTTTTTACATAATTCGAATGAGAATCATGTACCGAGTATCCTCCTTAAATATTGATAGTAATTCACCAGTCACCCTGTATATATGAGTCAGTGGTTGCCTAGTGGTTAAAAGGCCCGCACCTCATGCACGAGGGCGCGGATTCGATCCTGGCCCTGGCAGTACCAATGTGATTTTTCCGTGTATGTACTTTCTAAGAGTATTTCGACATCACTGATTAATGCAACCCCAAAGAGTTTTGATGTCAGGCAGAAGGCCGTTCGTAAAAACAATTAGCCAAAACTATACACAACATGTAAGACAGACCCTGGCTAAAGCTGGTAAAATTGGCAGGTAGAAAAAAATATGTATATATATATATATATATATATATATATAATATAAATAAAAAAAATATGTAATGCTTGAGTCAACTGGTTTTGTATGATATATTTAAATATACATAAATAGGTTTTATTGAACTCATATTCTGACCAAAAAACATATATATTTAACAATTCATTTATAACAATGTCAAGTTCTATAATAAATAAAGTCGTTACTTTTTATGTTTTCCTATTTTATTTCATGACTTATTGCGTAAAATTTTTCAATTCTATGTCAACAGAAATTCGATTTGAAAAGCTCTTTACATTTGATCTTCACACAATGTTAAGGGACCAAAGATCTATGTAATTTAGGTTACAAGTTGATAACTTCGATCTAAGATATTTTTTTGTTGACAAAAGAAACCTATGTAAAAAAATTCTGAGTAAAAATTAATCTAAAATGTCATAGAAATTCTGAATTAACTTCATGTTTGTTAAATAAATAGTATTGATTTAAAATTAAGGAATATATTAGAACAGTGTTTAATGATACTAGGAGATATGAATATAGGATTTTTTTATATAAAGACAAAATCATAATTTCTGTGATATAAGAGACTATTCTGTGAGAGCAGAAATAGTTTTATCTCAGGGAAGAGAAATTGCATTGGAGTATTTAGTCTACCGACACATGTGACACACTTCTGATTGCAAATCACTTACATACCTACATGTTAGTTTCTCTTTCCAGTTTCAGAACCACTATAACCAATTTCACAAAGACTTTACACTGAATTCATATGAGTTGTATCAGCAGTTTTTCGCAATATCTCACTTAATTTACTGAATTGTAGATTATACCATAAAATTAACAAGATTGCCATGAAAATTCAATATTTTTTTGCGTGTTCATAAAAGCTCTCCATATGAAAAAAATATATACAAATGGTGGAATGTAGTGGATTTAAATTCAGACAGCAAATAAATCTTTCTTGAAGAGTCATTGAGAAAGAAACAGCCGTCATTTCGCATTCCTTCTTCGCAAATATTTGTCGAAAGCTTCAAATAACGCCCGCAAATTAAAAGCCTGTACATTTTTGGAGAATCTGTTATACAATTCCATCATTTGCAAGTCTTTAACAGTCTGATAAGGTTGGCCCTTCACGTGGTAGTATGCAATCTTTATTTAAGAATAACTATTCATCAAATATTTTTTTTTACCGACTGGCTGATATAAATTTTCAAGTGTGTTATAATAAAGCGTATAGAATATTTTTTAGTTATTATTTTAATAAAATACTTTTACTCTAGTCTATTTGATTCAAACGTTAGATTAATTTTATTAACATGACAATAATTATGATCAAATATTTATTAATATAAAAAAATATTAATAATATAAATTTATTGTCAAAGTAAACCTTATTTTATTTATTGAAGATAATATACATAAATATTAGAATGAGAGCATAAATTTACAGAACCACTATCTATTTCCAAAAACGGATTCATTTTGATGTTTTTTTTTAACTGTGTTTTATTTCTGTGTGGTTGTTTTAACTCTATACACTTCCAGTTTTGTCGGATTTTACCGAACGTTTCGATTACTGTTCATTTCGATTTCGATCTCATCTTCCTGATCACGGATACTGAGAGTCGAAACGTGGGGTTAAAACTAAAATATATAACTTACTCGAAATGAATCGGAAAAATGTAGTTTTATTTTAAATTGCTACACATAAAAAACATATATTTTATAATTATGCATTATACAGCATTATGTCAATGTATATTTGTCATTTTATTGGACTTAATACAATTTAATTTGTTTACATATTTCAGTTGTTTTATAGAAATAATGTATAAATACAAATATTAGTCATATTAAAATTCATTTTTTTAGATTACATGGAAATTATTATTATATGTATATAATTTTATGGATAACGGGATATAATGTGGCGAAAATCTGATTGGAAATTATCTATTATCAGTACAATTTATTGTCACGTTTTTATAATATCCAAAGCGTTATTTTTATTAAAAACTTATGACAGTGTTTTAAAATAAGCCATAAATAATATTCAAGACGGCAAATAAACAAACAAGTTTCATCTTATAGAAAAAAATAACCATATAATTAGAAAAACCTTTGAGAGGATCCATTTCTAAGCCCTGAAATAAAAACGAGTGATATAATTTCAATGTTGCGTTTTCGTGTCCTAGCATAAAATGAATCTAAGTGACTTGCTAGAAATAAAACCCTGAGGCGGAAGGTGATAATATAATCTCGACAGAGGAACTCTTTCATGTACTCGTGATTCTCCAGAACAGTTTCTATTTGATAGAATTTAATATACATACATACATAACTTCAAATGTACATTAGGAAGTAAAAGGGTCCGCGTATATTTCTTTTTATAAACATTCACTTGTTTTTATTAAATTTTGAATATATAGTAAGATTAATTCTTCGTAATGAGCTTTGGAATGTTGAAATATAATTAAATTGTTTACTTTTCAGTAAAATCCTACTTTTGAAACCCGTTTCATTAAAGACTTCAATTATGTGCTATTTTGGATGATAGTAATCATTTCATTCTTCTTCTTTAAGTTTACTTTTCAATTTGTTACCTAATGAAGGAAAAGGTTAGAATTATTTATTTTGTCAAAATAAGTTCAAGTAAAAGCTATAAATTAGTTTTCATTTTGGCTTTATATTGATTAACTTAACAAAAATATAGTAAATAAATTACTTTCAATAAGAATTTTACGTAAAAATGTCTGCTAAATATATCGAGTTGGCAGTCGTTTAGTAAGATGTCACTAATTCACTTCCATAAATTAATAGTGTGAGTATTCAAATCACATTTAACTTTCTTCACTATGTGCTTGTTTGAAGCAGTTGACATCCATTGTTTGTAAGTATTATGATCATTTCAAAGGTTATATTAAATAAAACATTATTGTTATATTATATTAATATTTGGACAGACATGAGGATAAAGTCCTTTGATATCACAAAAGTAATATATTCGAGTCTACTCATGTATAAGTCTAGACCTAAAATAAATAGCATACCTGTTCCATTTGTACTGTAAGAAACGGAAAATAAATTCAAGAAATATTTTCTGAGAATAAGCATTTTATGAACACGGTAGATTTAAAATGCACATCTCGAGAGAAAAATGACTGAAGATAGTAATATAGAGGTGCACAGATATTAAAAAATATTACATATATTCAAAAAACAATTACCCCTTTATTGATAATAAAGTTTTTTTTAATTATAAAATAATTTGTACACAAATGTGGTATGAAAACAAATATAAGTCTATCAAAATAGCTTTCATTATGAATCATCAAATATTCCTTCAGTGGTCGTAATTCAAGATTAACGACGTATTTCATATAACACGATTACTTCATTTAATTTACTTAAACAAACTCATACGATTATAGTTTTGTAAGCTTCACTGTTCACGATAACTCAATTGTAAAGATAAGCAAAGGTAAATGTAATATATATTGAAAGGCTCACCGCTTCACTATGTATGGGATGTACAGCGAATAACAGGGCGGCGAGTGCTGCGAAAGGTCGTCTTAGCCGCGCGACGACCGCACCCGTGCGTGCGACAAGGACGCAGCAAGCGGCGTGTAGCGCGATGTTGCATGCATGCCACCACCATACCGACAGCCCGCAGAGCGCGAAGTTTAACCTGCAATAAAATTTTATTCAAACCTCACTTCTATACGGTTGAAAAATACTATCGTTTTAAATTTTATGGCTGTGGATGGGTCTTGATAATTTTTATGACAATCCTATATAAAATTACTTAACATCCATTATAGATGTCCGAATATAAAGATGATGTTTGAATTTGTTTCAAGGCCCCCCGACCCAATTTAAAACTTAATTACAAAGGTTGTTGAAGTTCTTTTCATAAAACTCAACGAAACTGGAACGGTACTAAGGTTTTATTTTTTCATGTTTTATATTTCATTATTTAAAATGATAAAGCTTAGTTTGTTTTGATATTTCTTTCAGTTCAATCGAACAATTAAGTTGAAATATACTATGAAACTCAAAAATTAAATATTAGATTTCATTATGTGGAGACAGCGGTAGAAGTTAGACATAATAATTCAAGTTAATATTTAACATTCCGTATCTCAGCTTTATCCCGAGTCTAGCTTAGCAGACAACACTTAGAGCTAAAGGCTTTCGCCCCAAATTTCTACATTCAAGGATGTATGGGCGACATCTTAAATGGGCATTGCATTGTCTTCCCAAAGCACTAATGGTTCTGTGGTTGGGACAGAGATTTTCTTAATGCTATAATTGCTTTTCGTGCACAATGTCCTTTGAACGTAGCACTTGTAAATAGTGTGAAATATTTTAAAGCAAAATTGTATACTTGTTAAATTAAGTAATTCTTTTATACTGTTTTGTTGGGCTTTGATGAGAGTCTAAGTTGTAAAAAGGTAAAGTATTTGTATATTTTTGATAAAACATACATATGTAAGAGAAGAGGAAAAAAAACTTAAGTAAATAGTATTTATGAATTGCTTATTGTTATTATTCACGGAAACGTGGAAGCGCATACAATAGATATTTTAGTGATTGTATGTTTTTTAACATAAAAGCGTATTTTCTCACCTTTACTTGTATTAATGGGCGTTTGCTTAGGTCTAAGTATTTAAACGACAGTATTTATTGAATGAAATTATGAACTGATGCTTTTTTTATTATACACAAAATTCGATATTCAGACATTTTTTATACCACAAGTTTAAAATATTAACTGTACAAAAAAGTCATATTACCAAATAAATTCAATAATGCCAAAGATAGTCCTTAACTAACAGTGAAAGAAATACTTTTCTTGTAAAAAAAAAACAAAGTATTAAGGTAATTTTAAAATAATATTTTGATTTAGAATTTTAATATGAATATAATTCACATAATCACAACAAAACATGTAATAACTAGAGTAGATTTGTAAATTTTCGTGAAATACTAAAATGAATTTGTCAACATGCCTTCAGATGCTTTTGTAAGCCGAATTGTCGGGGTCTGAGGTTAGCCGTGTGCTTAACGTTGTTGATGTCAAAGTTTTAGTAACACGTGAGATGCCGCGGGCAGATGAAACAAAGCCTTGTCACGTCGCCTGAAGACAGCTGTCTCGACCTGAACTTGGGAAGGCTCTTTAAAATTATATCGCCTCTAGTAAACATGACGGAATCTTTCCGTTTTAATACGATTTAATGGTAGTTAGGACTTTGTATTTAGAAATAATTATGCAATGTTTATTTAAATAAATATTTTAATTGATTGAGCTTAAGTACCGTACAAGGTTTTAAACATTATGTTTAACTTAGATTGATTAAAGTCTTCTTCTTCCTGGAAATTTCCCAGCTTTATCCAGGGTCTGCCTTACATGTTTTATATAGTTTTAGCTAATTGTTTTTACGACCGGCCGCCTGCCTGACATCAACCCTCTTTGGGAATCAAGTATTAATAATATCACGTTAATTGATTAAAGCAACAAAAATTCATATCAATTTTAATTACTAAAAAAACATCGAAAACACCCAACAAAAATTTAAAAATTTGTTTAATTAGCATCAACGTCTCCAATTTTATTAAATTAATGTTGAAGTAACAGCGACCATAAAATCCGGGCTGCGACTATTAAGGTTACGCGTATGTTACTTTAATACACCGAGCTGTAATACATGTAAAGATCTTTGATAGAACATTAGCTGGTACATTAAACGTACAGAGAACGCTTTATATATTTATGATTCCACTTATTTACAATTCCAGACGTAACAAATTCGTATCTAGAATTCAAATTCACATTAATCTTTCATAATCAATGTACATGCTGTAAATTTACTGTTAAATACATATTTCACATTATTAACACGATGGGATTCCTAAAATATAAAGTTAATAATATGTTGTTATGCTTAGTTTTTTAAAAGTAAATACAAAGTCGTATATTAAACTTCTCTTATACTAAACAAAGCATTAATTCGACTTGGATCTTAATTTTTCCTAAATAACCTTTTTTCTATTTCAATTAATTAATATTTATGTACTCTCATTACTATTTCAGTTATGATTCTACTATATAAACTTTTTAAAATTAAAATCTTTAAAACTCATTACTTCTCTTTTTTAAGATTGTCATATTTTACGTATTGTGAAGTATATGGGTACAATATATTAAATTTAAACTATAAATTACGCCAACATATGACGTTAAAATACATATACATACAAAAGACAATGATTTAGTACTAACACGTAAGAACCTCGACTGTAGATGTATCATTATATTCTATCCATATTATTTTGTTTCCTTTTAATAATAATACATACATTCTTTCCTTTCTATATAATGCGTCTTTTTGAGTAAAAAATTCACATTATATAACCCAAGACTGCATTACAAGATGTGTAAAACAGTTTTCCAAATAACAATAAATATTTGATATATGAACCTCTTGTACATCTTAAATGTCAGTAAAGATCTAACGTTAGCATTAGTAAGTAATAGGAAGTAGAGAAGTAAGTAGCTAACATGTACTCATAAGTATCTAAATGAACCATTACTGTCTCGAGTTTCATAGTTTAAGCACATATCTTAAATATGCGTGTTGAATATTATGTCTTGTTTATTAGTCTTATAGCTTAGTTGTTATTGCAAATTATATGGTAAATATCGTATGTTGCAGGTTTGAACCCTGTTCGTGTAAGTCAATTTTATTTAAGAATGGTACATTAAAATTTGTTCTCTCGTCATAAATATTAATTATATTCTGTGAAGTGTTCAATTTGATAAAATTTTGACCATCTTTGTTACTTTATATGAGTTGTTGTGTATTTTATCCATATCTTGAGTTGTCCCATGTACAATACATTTAAATTTTATGATTCATGTTCATTTTATAATTCATGTTTACTTCAACATTGCTTAAATATTCAAAACATAATTAGAGAAATTATTCCGTCCGTTCCTAATAATTGCGTCATTAAAAATAAATGGTCATAGCTTTATAGTATTGCTTTTTTAATTATTTTAAGTATTACCAAATTAGTTTATATTTACATATACATGTTTCCTACCTTTTATTCTTTCTCTTATACTTGATTCAATTATTTCAGTGTTTGTTTGTATGAATAAATCCGATACAATATAGAAGCATTTCAATATTCCATTTTCCTTTTATTTCGTTAACATAAAATAGAATTTTAAGGCGACTGTACGAGTACAGTATAGTGCACTTTTACTATGAAACAAAAACAAATCGTATAATCTCTTTAAAGATACATACGAAGTAATAGTATGAAAGTGCTCGTATCCGGTATAAGTAGAAGTTATGTTAAGCTTCCATGAACACTAACTTCATATTATAGGAGCTCTCTCTTAACGGAGGAATAAGAAATAGTTAATAAGTATAAATTTTAATTTGATTTCGTTAATGCAGTTAAAATAATTCTGCATAGTTCACAATTAAGTTTAAACTTATTAATCTATTGCGTAATAAGAGTACTTTACAATATCACATCTTCTCATAATTTAAATGCAATAACATACTTATTCGCTGGTTCAGTAACTCTGTGTTATTAGATACGCATTCTAAGCTTGGACGTAACTTACCCAAGGTGAGACTGGACTAGAAAATAAAACGAAAGGAATCTAGGACTTTATTAAACAGTATAACCTGATGTAATATGTAAGATATTTTCTGTTGAATACGAACGATAGAATGGGGATGTTCGTAAGAACATTAATAAAAATACCTTGGAAGTTTGTGAATGTGTGTGTGTGTGTGTGTGTGTGTGTGTATGTGTTACTAATTCAGACTGCAATACGTCAAATACTAAAATAATAAATAAAAATAAGCTAAATCAAAATTATCTAGTAGCTACTTCAATTTCTTCTGACATGACATAGTAATCTTCTTTTACACATACGAGCACAATTGAGGAAGACATAGTAATTGAAAAATTATATTTGATACATAATTATGTTTAGATAATTTGTTTTTTAAATGATTTATTTAACATTTAAATTAAAAACAAAAAAAAAGAATGTTAGAAGAACTTTTAAAATACTAAGGACAATATGTAGATAATAACTAATTTAAGGACAAATTGTAGAACATTCGTCTTCATTGTGACCACAAAAAGCACTAATATAATAAAACTTTTCGATCCGCATAATTCTCATCCTCGTAGATGAGCTTCGTGGAGAGCCTCTCAGCCGGTACTTCCGATATGTAGCAAGGTATTTGCCAGTTTACATGTATATGGAGCCTCTCGCGTCTCGAACGAGCCCCGAGGCTTTCGCATAACAAATTTTATTGGCAGGAAAACAGCAACGTGAGAGTAATACACGTCATTTATAGAATATTTTATATAAGAAACATCACACAAATAAAACGACAGCGAAAACATATCTATAAAGTATCAACATTAACAAAACAACTATGAATATTACATACTTTAATGTGGAAAAATTAAGGATAATTAATATAGCTATTAACTTGAAAGAATGAAATTTCAATAAAGATTTTAATCTCTGTTTATAAAGATGGAACCTGATGAAACTTCATTATGTTAACAATGGGTGATCTTCTATAGGATCCGATGTTTTCATTAAATGAAGGCTTAACAAGAAATCAAACCGTACCTTAATGTATCTGGCTTTGTGGCAAAGGGGCGTGGGACGCTTCTACGTGTCTTGTACAAACTCAACAATAGATTGCAATGTCAATATATCTTTGATATAGTGTACGAACGAAAACAAATGGTTGAAATTGACCTTTTATGTTGATAGTTATCTTAACCATAACATTGATATCGCTTGGACATGAACTATTAATTGACACAAACTAATATATCAAATGATATTTTGTTCTGATTTTAGACATATCTTTAATATTCGAATTAGTATATATTCGAATATGTTTAAGCATTAAAGTTATCCGGTTAGTATTAAAATAAATATATGGTTATTTTGGCAATTCAAGTCATTGTAGCTTAAGTGTTAAGAAACTGGAAAGCGTATTCTGGAGTTTGTAGATTCGAATCCTGCTTCAGACGATGAATGTTTCTGTTTAAGTCAATTTTTCGTTATGTAATATTTAAAAAATATACATAGTTGATTATAAGATATATCTGTTTCCTTTTTTATTATTGGATAATCATACAGTAAGAAAGTCTTCTAATTCAAAGCACAGGTTTTTCAAGTTCCCAATAAAAATCATTCTTTGCATTTAGTTGCAAAAATTGGTAACACAGTATTTTCAAGATCTCCTATGAGTTTAAATTTTTTCGCTGAAAAAATTTCTTCGTGATTCTGGATACCTAATAATCTGACGGTGCCAAGTCCGTACTAATGTTGGATGTGATACGAGTTCAATGCCAGCTAGTTCTTCGATCGTATTTCACGTAACTTTCGCAGTTTGTGGTTTAGCATTGCCTCCTTGAAAGAGAACCCGTTTTCGATTAACTAAACTTGGATATTTCTCTGATGAAACACTCACATCGGCTTTCTACTATTTATATTTCGATCAATGCAATTTTAATCAACCATTGCAAATTTTTATCTCAGTGTTGATAGTTCTACTATGCCAAACGATTTGGAAATACACTAAACCTTCATAATTCCATCAGGCATATGACGCGTCTTTTCAACTCCAATCGACATCTGTATCCTACGGGTTCTGGTAATATTTTTTTTCGACCTACAGATTTTCTATCTCCGAAATATTTAGATAAATTCACTTTACGCAAGCAACAATGCCTTTAATAAAACGTCAATCTTAATCAATGATTTTTAATAACAATCTATGACATCTTTATCAAGGTCAAGATAATAGAAAATTGATTAGTGCCGGTACTAGGTCACATTTTTACTGCTTCCCAAGCAAACTTAATATACCACGTAAGTGGATAGCTAAAGGAGAACGAACTTCAAGCGTTAAATATCCATTATTGATGAAACCAATACTACGTCGTTCGCTCGTTCAGTGTCTCATCTCCTTTCAATTTCATATATTTTTATTTCTGCTACGGCTACTTCAAACTTCTTTCCCATTTATTTATTTAGAAACAATATAAAGATTTTAATCGCACACCGTATTATTTAATATAAAAACTTTTGAAAGCAAAACGTACAAAATATTACCTATACATGCTTATGTATACATCCATAATATAGAACAGGGAACAACGGAAAACAAAACCAGAGTATCCTAAAGAACTTGGAAACTAATGTTTTGTCAATAAAATTCAAACAGTACAGTTATAAGTACTTTAGTTATTACTTTAAAAATGCTTATTTCTAATTTATTTGTGAATTTAAAGATAACATCAAGAACTGTATTTTCTTAAGACAAAACTATTGCATTAAAATCTGCCATTTTTAATTTTATTACTTGGGTAAAAATATACAGATATTTCATATTATAAATTTAAGATTCATAATATGCAACTACTCGTTACGTTCATGTGAAATAAATGAATAAGATATAATATGAATTTTAACAATCGCAAAATTATTACGCGTCTACAAATCTTAATTATACTTAAATAAATCTAATATAAATAATAACGAAACGATACTATAATATACTATGATCTATCTATAATCTCATAATTCTATAAAAATCAATACAAATATTTATATAAAATTAATGGCTAATATTCTATATTATTTAACGAAAGTCGCAGACAAATAATAATATGAAACAAACATTAAACCTGTAAGTAATAGCAAGGAAAATAATCCCACCGATTACAGAACTAAGGTAATATTCCGAGAACGTTCATTTTCATGAGCTCAGAACTTAAAGGTCGCGCTGATTAAATTACAGGACGCATTACAATATAAGGATATTGTTACAGTAATTTAATTCTGTTTTTTGTTTTTCTAATAACAATCTGTGGAGTGATATCGAAGACGTTTTGTTGTTATATAATTTTTTAGAGCCGTCTTAGTGAACCGTGGCTAGTATTCGTTTGGTTTTCATGAACTAGACACTGTTTTTGCTAAACGCCACAGAATCATTTGTATGTAAATTAACAAGCATTTAACAGTAAACCTTTGCTCACCTTCTGTTGCAAACGCATTTTTTTTTCTTTTACAATATTTCTTCTTTTACTTTATCGATCTTTGTAAAACTTACATCAACTTAGAAGAGTTTTTCTAAGCATTAAAAGTTAGGCCTGATCGTAAATTTAAGTCGAAGCGGTCAAATAATGACGATCAAAATATCTACTATTCATGTTTCCAAATAAAGTTGCAAGAGAAATTATATTAAATATGAATAACATCCCATCATAAAATATAATATAATAAAATATAAATAAAACTTTGGCATAAGAATGAACTAAGTACAAAGCAGCACACAAGTGAAGTTATTTGTTTGCAAAATATTTGGTAAGAAGAGAATCGCAGGTCCACAAAAACCAATTCCTCTTTTTGTAACTTATTTCTCAGCGTGCTCATCTAACTGCAAATGAAACTTTAAAGTAGTTTCTGGTCCCTTTGAAGAGTTTAATTAATTTTCAGGTAAAAAACAGAAGACTTTGGTGTTTGAAATGTGCAGAACTTCGAAACTTTCAGCGCAGCTGTTGTAGTTATCTTTGGGTAAAAAAATTATCTTACATTGTTTTTCAATAAATTGAAATTGTAAATTCAATGAAAACTTATTGTTAAAAATATTGTCTACAGGTATTAGGTTTTTACTATTCTACATAGTACTGAATACAAAAGAAACATTGTTTAAATATTTAAAAAGAAATATATTTTACTTAGTATATATTAAAATATATTTTAATTATTAGACAGTAATTATTTGTCATGCTTACTAATACTAAGATTTTTTATCTAATCAGTATCAAAAATTAACCCTTCCGACTAACCCTTTCGGTAGGAGGAAAGTGATCAAAAATACAAAAAAGGTATCTTAATTAATATTCGAGACTGTTAAAATTCAAAAATATTCTTTTGTATTGCAAGATTAATAACAGCAACTCGACATTACGTGAGTATTTTTCTTGGTATGAAAAAGAAAGAGAATAATTTTAAGATAGAAGATGGACCTTATCTAAAATATGTGTTGCCTTCATAAAATATATTTCATTTATTCACAGCCAGTAGAGCCTAGCTGTGGGCAAGTTGCTACAGTTGGAACATTTGCTGGCTTGACTGGGGAAGTATTATTCTCTCACAGAAGATCGTCATGAATTGAAGTAGTCTTTAATATCTGAGTTTCGTGCGATGAGTGAGAGAGCCAGTTTTTATTCCCACGCTTTCCTACCCTTTGCCTTTTCGGTCGGCAAAGCATCCTCAACATCCCTTATGTTTCAGATGCCCTTGGGCGACGGTGATTAAGTAGGCCGGATTGCTTCTTTGTCATTTTGATGTAAAAAGAACAGGGATTTTTTTTACACATCAATCATTACTGCTAAGTTTTTGATACGAACAGACGTAATTTTAAACCGAAGTAGACATGCTGTTGGCAGTCTTTAACCTAAAATGAGAAATAACATGGTTTCTTGAGAGACACGTAGACATTTTTGTAGCATTTTAGCGAATCGTGAGGTGATTTTGTTCACATATTAAAAATAAATATTTCAAGGTATGATAAAACACAATTCTAATATTATCACCATTTGTTTTTCTTTAATCCTAATAATTTATATTTTCGCAAAACGAATTGTGCTTTTGTCGGATTACGGAGCACATAGCGTTACTCGTCCGCAACAAATCAACTCGTCTCCTTTGTTATCAACGAAGCATTATAAAAACAAGGAAAAACAAACAATGCCAAATTCTATTTCATGATTACGTGTCAGCTTTGTGTTTTTTACATTTAGCGTGAATTGTTACTTTTACAGTATTTTTAATATAAATATTATTTAATTTATATTTACATTGTAACTGTCAGAACTTAATTTGTTTATTGAACAATTCATTATTCACTCATACGAGTAGTATTCTTGCCATGCGTTTCAATCGTCAAACTAAGTAGAGTTTTTTCTTAGAGAGAATAACTGGAAACTTTCTGTATGTAGTAAACCATTTAAACTCATGTTAAGGGTACAGTTTCTATGAATATGGCTGTACTGTATCTGTGAACGTAAACTTCTACCTCAGTGAAACTTGTTTAATTGAACTACAACCAAAAGTCATGTTCAGCTTTTACCATATAGTTTGTTCATTAGAAATCAAACGTCTAGTTGGCAATGTTTCTTTATTAACCGATTTAATTTTACAGAAAATACAATTTTATACCGTCATCTTTGTAAATGTTAAATTTTTGGTTTATCAGCGTTTTATTATACATATATAATATAAATTTCGACTTTAAAAGCATTAAAATTAAGTTAAATTTAAAACAGCGAATATTCAGTACATTTCTAAAACTGCGTTCATTTCACCAACCGACTGACTGTAAAAGCTGTTCCGAGAGCAAAAATTACATTACATCTGAGACAACTTTAAAACGAAGCATTGGAACTTTTGCACTATTCCTTTTAAATATATTTAGTTTTATATATGTATGCATTCAAGTCGGAAATTATAAATTTTGTGAATATAACGGAGACGAAGAATTCGCCTTGAATTTTAAATTTTATTTTACTATGAAACTGAAATACAATTTTCTATACATTCATTCATTAAAGTAAAATTCTCTCGAAACCTCTTAAATAGAATGACTTTGTCCACGTGGTTCATTTTAGATAGTGCTCCTATTTGAAGTGGATGTTTCGTATACAAACGTGAATGTATCGTGAAAGGATTACAGATAAGAAATAGTGATTCACTAGTGAAAACTGATTCTAATGGAATTAATAATAGTTCAATTCTTGTAACAAATAAGTATTAATACGATTTTCTGGGGTCAAAAGAGAAAAAAAAACAAGTAATTGATAACTATTACACTAATGAGATCTAAGATTTTCGAGTGTACTCATTTAAATGAAACTAATATTTTCGGATTTACTACGCGATTTTTTATTTTTAACTATAAACTACAGGCTACATTACAGCAACCGTGATCACGGGCAAACGAGATGCCGAAAATATTAGTTTCTTTTAAACTATTATCCTTTTTTTATATCATTACCACTTTAACAGAGAAATTATTTACAATACTTAATCATTTCCAATAATAATATTTAAAATCAGTACATTATAACTTGGTCTCAAAGATATTCCATTATGGCTAGATAAACCAGTGAAAAGTATGTAAGAGGATAAGTCAGAATGTAAGTCAATAAGTCAGAATATCGTAAAGCACTTGTCATTAGTGGCACGTCACCGCTGGTCACGTTCGTTTGTGGTGTGGCGTGGAGCGAGTCAGACGCTGACATAATGTATACATAGCCACAGGATGACGTACTGCTAGATGACTTGTATTATACGTATATGGTTAAACATGTATTGAGTTTTGAACTTGTTTGTTATGAGGAATAGGATATTTGCTAGTTCACAAGTACTATACTAGAGTACAGTATTCAAAGTAAAACTTAATTTGTTTTATGTAATTGTAAATAATCAGCACCTTGGAAGTCTATGGTGCCAAATAGATAGAGCTGAAATAAATTCATATTGATATGTTAGTGCTTATAAAATATTTTTCAGTATCGTCAAATTTTGTAGCTCAAATATAAAATTGACTATCGACTTCCTTAAACTATTTAGGTACACTTAGTTCTCAATACTCATGAAATATTATAATGGGCAGACATTGCTAAGAGTATCAATTTTTATTTATGTAAAACGACGCAATGTTAATGAATTTTAGAACTATATTTTTGTTTTATGAAATCATTCAATTGACTAGTTATATCTATTATATATTTTTTTACTCTTTATTCAAGAGAATTTACTTTAGTTTTATTACATTGCTGCTGCAGATGAAGAAGGCTTTGTTTTTATAGGTTACATTATTTTTAAGAACACAAGATTCAATAATATAACTATGCAAAGAGCAACAATATAATAGAGAACTTACGAAAAGTATAATAGTTTATAAATATAATTATTATTATCAATTTGTCATCCACTAATAAAATGATGTATTCCTGTGTAAAAATGTTAATAATACATATATGTCAGTAATTTTTTTCAGAGTTCCTTGGTTTGGGTTGTTCATTTGTTTGACTTTTATTCAGGAGCCAAATGTATTTCTCTTTTTAGTTAGAAGATGGCTGTCATATACGAGAACTTATAACCCTACCCATGAGGGATATGCAGCCAAATTACTGGTAAATTAAAGTAAGAGTTTGTAATTGTTTTTTTCATAAAGCACTTTCGGAATCTTGACTAGAAGTGAGCACGAAATTTCTTTATGCAAGTAAATTTCAAGACACTTTTATATTTTATTTCAATAGATTTAGAAATGCAAAAGTCTACCGCTTAAACCTTTTAACCACTGACCCAGATTTAATGTTAGAATCTTAAACAGATAGATAAACATTAGAAAAAAACAAACTAAATTTCGTGCAATAACCACATGCTGTGGAAAAAACTTACTTTTGTATTTGTCCGAATAAAAAGTTTGACTTTATATTTTGGTATTTAGAAAAGATCGTTTGTTAATACTTTTTAAGTGAAAATAAAATAAATATGGCATCTTGTTGTGCTAACCGTTTCAATGTAATAGTATCATTAATATTTAAATTGATTGAGTAATGTTATATAGCAGAGAAATTAATCATTGTAAGAATCGTAATATTAACGAAGAATAATAAGAGATGCTCGGTATGGGTTGAATTCATAATGGTAATTATTCATCATTATGTTATATTATTGCAACTAGAACTTGTAAGAATACTAGTGGTTATTATTAGATTGAATATAATATAATAGTCAGTATAAAATAAAATGGATAAGTTATAAAAGGGGAATTGTGACGACTTTCAAAGGTAACAATCAATCAGTGTTGATATAAAATAATATTTTATCACTACAAATATCGGGTTATACTTTGAACACAGTTTTCCTGAACACTATTTTCATTAGTTTCAGTGGAAATTGCGGTAAGTCTATATTCGATAAAGGGTTTCATATTCGCAATGCAATTAATAACCGGTAAAGTCCAAAATAAACTGAAAATCAAAATGTTATTTACAGTGGTGGGTGGTTATAAAGGAGTTTTGTGAGAGAAATAATTAGTTAAAGCGTACATTACAAATTTTTGTCTAGTTATATAACGTTGATTGTCATGATCAATGTTTTAAAACTAGCTATAGATCATCAAATTTTATTCTGATTTAAATTTCATAATGAAAATAACATTTCTTAAAAAACTCTACTTTTGACAATAATCCTTTATTACTTTTATAGTCAGTTTAAAGTGGAGTTACCTCGTTTAACATTTATAATTCCGCTAGAGATTGGACAGTTGAGGTTGATTTATGATCTTGATTTGCATAAGAGGCGGAGATCAAATGTACCATTTTATTCGATTCACTCTGAAATCAATCACAGTCAGTTGTATAGTTAGTTAGTCAGGTTTTAGTATACACATGTGCTGCGACATTTCTGCTTCACAAGCGAAGCGTAATTGTAAATCGGAGCGAGACCAACGACTTATATGAACACTTCATCAAAAAGAGAACTAGAATACTGATGGCAGATTAATATTGTCTTCGTTTGATGAAATAAATAGTGTAATGTACTCTAATGTACAAGCTATATATGAAATTTTGTTTTTGCACAATAAGGATTCATCGAAGTCATAAGATAAGGATTTAATTCTGTCTACTCGGTTATAAAAGTTAATCCTGACAAGTAGTGCTAAGATTCATCAGCTGCGTACAACCAACTCTTATAACTAAGGGCATATTGCATAAAAACAATGAGTGATTGTGTTTTTTATAACTGTTGGTGGACATCCATCAGTGTCACGCGCCGTGATACGAACGTGCTCAGTTTTGAAGTGATATAACAGAATTCGATTTATTTTTACGTCACTGTCCAGTTTTCAAAGTGATAATATTTAATATGATAATTTAAACAATGTTGTAATTTATTTATATTAATTTACATACCAACGTCGAAGGTATGATAGGGGGGATTGATTAATTGGTTTAATTAAAACCGAGGGCATCGAACGTGTGCTCCTATATCGAGAATTAATATTTTTTCCCGAACACTTGCCTGTCAATTTTATTAATGACCTTCATTGTGCGACCGCGAGTCGGATTTTTATTGGGTGTTTTTTTAATCGCCGTAAATTGGATTTTTTCGTCGAGTGTAATTAATCGCATTCTTGTAATTTCTTTTTTAACAGCTAATGGTTTTTATACGGGCAGCTTTTTTTGTGATTGTACAATTTTTTACTAATTGCAATAAAATATGCTATCCCTTGTAGTATTTTTTCTCTTACACATGTCTTCTTTCTATATTTCAATTTGTGTCTATGTTTATATGACTGTATTTTCGATGCTTCTTCATCTGTAGGCTTAACGCTCCCAGACCTCCGTGTAATTTATGAGCAGTAAAACTGAAAGCCGTAAAAAATGTTCTTTCTGGTTTCATTGCGGACGAAACAGTTATATCTATTGAAGAGGAATTTCTTGAGCCACTTAAAAATACTGAAACATTTTGTGACTTTTATCTTAGAGACAGAATCATTAATACATTTGCCTGTGAAAACAATGTCACAATTCTTCTGTACGTGGGTTTGTCACTACTAAAGTATTGGACGGGTATGTCAGATATTTTCTGAATGCATTTAGATGGCGCCCAGATGTTTTAGATTCATAAATTAGTTAGGCACATGGTGCTACAGTTATCTATTTTAAATAAAAAGCCTGCAAGAAAAATAATTATAAGTGTAGTTGAAATACACTTCATACATATATTTCTGAGCGCAACTCTGGAAAGAAGTCGCAGGCAAAAACTAGTATACATATTAAGATAAGCATGTTTTGCATGACTGCAAAAGCTTCAATTACTGTTCAATTCGATTGTTTTCTGTACAACTTTGTTACTTTCCTAAATAACTTTAAAGATTATTCTGTACCATATTCTTATTTATTTTTCAAATAAAGCAACTTTTTGGATTCATCTCACGTATATTAACCATTTTTTTAACCGACATTTCGATTACTTTACAGTAGAAATGTTCGTGAAAAGGCAAGGTAAAGTAACGTCAGGAAAACATGTAAGTAGAGTTTTGTATAATTTATATAGAGTTTGTTGGACGATATATAGAGGTTAGTTTTAAATTTAATAACTTTTGACTTGGAGCTTTAACAATGATATTCTTATATTGTATTATCTCAAAATAAGGAAAAAATTACTTAAAGATTCCTTTTAGTAAAAGACCAATCATTACCAGGGGATAACTTAACAGATACAAAAAATATTCAAAGGAGATTCGGGTGTAAACCTAATACATAGAAACATTATTTTCCAGAGAGCTATTGTATAATACATTTAATTCATGAATTATTTATATATAAAGTGTGGTCCATATACCTTTAATAACCTGGTACTAATGTGCTCAATGCTTGACAGAAAATATTTAAATATAAAACGAAGTCGTGCTAGTTACACTAGTTATAACTCAAGAACGGCTGTACGGATTTGGCTGGAAATTTGTGGAGAGGTAGGTTAGAACCAGGAGACGGACATGGGATACTTTTGATATCGTTAGATGAAAAAAAATTACTAAAAACATCCTAAATTTGTTCTAAATCGAAACAGTTCGCCTGGTCAGCTGTAACTTTCTAATCATGAAACTAACGCGGACAAAGTCGCGAACGAAGGCTAGTTTATAAATAAAAGCTATCACACGAACAGTCTTTAAGGAGTAGGTTGTTTAAGGAATAAAATAAATGGTTATGTTTATCCTTAAGAAACTGCCAACGGTTCTTTAGAAAAAGAGAAAATTTTGACTGAAAACTAAGATATTTCACGCATCCAGAACAAGCGCTACATTTCCTGCTTCCTAATCCACAGCAAAGGATCCATATAATTTGTTTGCGTCTGTGGTTCTTGCATATTATTATTTGGACGTCTTGGAGAAAAGAGTGGATAGGTTGTCACTGAGATAGGGAGTTCACCTACGACTAAATTTTCACCTTGCTATGTGTTGGTGGAATGATGACTGTCCAAAACTATTACAAAAGGTATTATCTACAGAATATTTAAAACTTATCTATGGAATACATATTTTAGAAGGTTAAATTAATATTGTTGTGCTATTTTCGCGAATGATTTAATGTAATTATGAACAAAACAAACACATAAATTGTTATTTAAAAACAAATAAAACATTTTTAACAAACGCGACCTCAGCGTTAATAAATTGGCGTTATTGTTACAGGGTTGGACGGTAACACGGTAAAAACTGTTTGTCGAATTAGAGAAACAAAATGTAGAAGAATTATTTATGACATGTATACATTGGCTTTATGTGTATTCATTATATATATATATATATATATATATATATATATATATATATATATATATATATATATATAACAATATTAATATGACACATTTACAGTTTTCTTTCATTAAAATCTAATGAAGCATACACTCAAAGTACATTTTCTTTCAAATACCTTGAAAAGAATACTGTCATGTAATAAAACTGTTTTTATGCAAAAAAACACTCAATAAAAACGTAAAAAATATTTTCCATTATAGTAACTTCTTTGTTTTACTAAATAAATCATGTAAATGTAACAACTTTTTCAAAATTATATTCAAAATGTACGTATTGATAATAAATAAAGATTTTGTTTCATATCAGCAGTCAACTGATCATATTTCTGTATAATAAAAGTTCGGTTAATATTCAGTTATTGGCTTTATTCAGGAATAAATTATTATGTTCATTCACCTGGAAAACGAGGATAACAGTTGTGGAAAATTAATGGAAATTTTTAAGTAATTTTAAAATCGGTTGTGTTGTTTAAAATTAATTATAATTTAATAATTACAAAATGTTGTAGATACAATAACTTAGGAATCTTAGAGATATAGTGGTCTTATGGTTTGTAGGGAGGGTAGGTCGGAACGCGACCCTTTACATTACTCGGGCTCGTTTCATGACAAGGTTAAAGGTCAAAAGTTTGGGAGCATTCCTGTCAGCTGTTGATAGTCATAGTTATAACAATTTATAAATCTGATCGGAACAGAAGTTTTCCTCTTCTATTTAATATTTTTCGTATATTTCGTCTTAAGAAAGAATTAAACTAATAAGTATTAAATATCGATGTACATATATGAAATTAAATCACGCAAAATAAAACTTATACTACTATTAAGATAAAAGCTAACATAATACTTTTAATATGAATTAAAATAAATTGTAAGAATAGTCATTTCGTTGTAACCATTATATTCTTCACTTAATACGTTCTGTATCATTTTTAATGCATTTAAATAATAGTCTCTGTAGAGCTGTATTTCAGAGCACCGTCAACAAGAGACTTCAAACGATTTAAAACTGAAGTTCGGTTATGGTTTCGACTGTTTGAAATTACAAATACTAGTGATTGTGATATTTTCAACCGTAGTCTGCGTCGTTCTTAATAAAAACTGTTTTATAACAATTGAAGTAACCAATAAATAATGAGTCAATAAATTATTCAAAAGTCAGATTCCCAATTAATCGATGTATTTAAGCATGAATTTCCTCAAGAGATTAATGAACATCCCTAACAATTTTAACATATTCTTCGGCGAGGGGTCATTATATGTACATGGTTTTATAATACAAAATGTTTTGTGTATCCTTATATATTTTTTATTACATAACAATTATAATTAAAATGTTATTTTTTGATTATATATGTGTTTAAAGAAGAACTGATAATATTGAGCATTAAAAATAATTAATTAACGACAGTAGATAATATTGTTCCGAAAAATTAATATATAAATTAATTTTAATTGGGTGTTTCAGAACACAGTAATGATGGTATTTAATTGATTTGATATTATAAAGATCGTGGAACGTGAAAGTAAAAATAATTCTACAAGCTTTAATAAATGGTGAGATAATTTTAATCTTTTACGATAATTTATATTTTAAACAATATTGAAGTTTGATTTCAACATGGAAAACGTCGACAAAAACTTAATGTTGTTTAGCAAATATTAATATATGTATATACATATATATGTTGAAAAATAAATAAGATAATTAATGAAATTACTCAAAGAAAGCTTAATTCAATTTTAATCGTTCTAAACAATAAACAACACAATATCTGTTGACATTTCTTTAATCCTTATAATTTATATTTTCGCAAAACAAATTGTGCTTTTGTCGGATTACGGAGCACATAGCGTTACTCGTCCGCAACAAATCAACTCGTCTCCTTTGTTATCAACGAAGCATTATAAAAACAAGGAAAAACAAACAATGCCAAATTCTATTTTATGATTACGTGTCAGCTTTTTTTGTATAACAAATTGTAATTGACCAGTTGTATATTGAATGCTCATTTAAGGAAAGTGAATATAAAATGTATAATTTCGTTATTTGCCAATGCGAGCATCAAGTTATTTGCTATCCTTTGTAAAGCCTCCAGAGTTCTATTTCGCAACGCCAGGTTCTATGAATGTAGTTCTACGAATTCAAACTTCCAGCTTAGTTCAGCTTGTTAAAACGGACTACTGCAAAAGTTGTATATTATTTTAAACATGAATATATCCAGGTAGAATTATTATATTTTATTTATATTATTTTGTATTTATTAATGATTTAAAATAAATATTTTCAATACCAATGTAAACACAGAGTAATTATAGTCATATTATTATGTAATTTTGTTATAAAAAAAATATGCTTTCGCACTGATTTTTGAAACAAAAGCTATCATTAACATGCAAATAATAATTAGTGAATTGAATACGACAATATATTATTTAGTATGTAAAATATACATATGATTAAGGGTAATTTTAAATTAAAGAATAATAATCAGTGGAAAGATACATTTTAAATGAATAATATTTATTTTATATAACGAATGAAAATAATCTGTACAATTCCAACTACGTTCATTTCAGCAACCGACTGACTGTAAAAGCTGTTAAGAGAGCAAAAATTACATTACATCTGAGACAACTTTGGAACGAAGCACAGAAAATTTTGCACTACTTTTATTAAATAAGTTAACCTTTAGGATAGTACAGAATAAAATGCGAGTGATAAGGATTTGACCTAAATATATAAAGTATATTTTATAGTTCTATTAATATTTATTACAAAGCGAGAACTCCTAATTTATTTAAGACTAATATTATAAATTATTCAAGCCAACCTATAGCAATAAATTCAGAAATAATTATAGTAAAATTTTTCCACACAAACCTATTTCGCAAAACAAATGTCTCTAATTCCTAGATACCGACGAATAATTATGATAGTATATAAAAGAGCAACAAGGTATCTATATATGTAATACTGTCAATGAAGTTGTTGAAGAAATTTTTGTCAAGACAGTTTCGTTTTAAGGGAAAACTTTTCCACAGCAAACTTATTGGATGCAGTGAGACTAGTCAAATTCGAGTCATAACCAAGATGTTATGCACAATAACATTATCAATTAGATCTTACTTTTAGAAATAATAATAATCATCATCATTTTTAACAAAATCTCATTCGTTTTGAGATTTTTGGGTAATGAAATATTTTTCTACATACTAATGTTTTAAACCAGTATCAATCGACACATCCGTTGTATTTCTTGACACTGAAACATTTATTATTTACATAACATTTTAGACTGAACATGAACATAGACGTTCATTAAGCACTTGTAATTAGTGACGCGTCGTCGCTCGGGTTGCGTCCGTTTGCGGTGCACAGCGACTCGAATTTTCAAACGGGGACACAACAGTATCAGAATATTACGTATACTAAACCAAAATAACTAACAGAAAGATATATACAATATTGGGATTGAGTTATAATATTGAACATGTGTAAGTAAAAATAACAGATCAAACATAAATGTGGGCTTCAAAAACGTGGGCTAAACGTATTTTATTTTGTATTTTAAAAATAATTCAAAGTAAAGATTATACGTTTTTGATGCTTAAGAGAGTGTAAAATATATAGCAATGATATAACAACCAAATATATTATAGTAAAATTAATTTAGAAACTATTGTCGTTTTAGATAGCATAAAATTAGGTTTTATTTATTAAGAAAATTACATTTATATTTAATGTTATAGCTTAATGTTGAAACATTGGGTTAGACTTTATTTGGACTTCTGTCTCAGTATATCATGATTTTGACCACTTTTCTTATGAATATATCGGGCATCACAATTTCAATGGAAAGTTTTTCCTTTCATATCTAATTCAAGTTACGTCTTGATGACTTTCATTTAATTATAAGCTTGTTCCTGCAATCGTTTTTCAAGAATCATAAATGATATCAAAATCATCCTATATATAAATCTTTAAAGAGTGGATTTTCTTTGAGTAGATTTATTTATTCAATTTGATTTAAATAGTCTGATCTAAGATTCATTTCTCTGTATATTCCGGCTTGGTAAATACAGCTATAAGAAATCTATCTAGGTATCTATAAGTTTGTAAAATAATTTGAAAAACCGACGTCAAATAAGCAACATAGTAACGTAGTAACTAAGGAGCGTAAAATAATTTTGCATTTAAATACTATTTCCTAATCTAACATATCTAGTAATAAATTCTACATGCAGTAAAATAAGTACAGCACAAAAATGGAATAAACATCTCTTCTATCTACATAGAAGAACACTAATGTTATTTACTTTCCAATAATATAATTTGATACCTACCTATTTAGGGATTTATATAGAATATCTGAATAACCTACTGAAATAGGCGCTTTCTACAGATTAATTAAAATATTTAGTTAGGTTTTAAATAATATTTTAAATGTTTAGCCGATTTTTGTACAAAAAATTATTTTTTTTTTATTAGATAGTGTAGGTTAGGAAAATGTATTTAAGTGTAAAACATATATTTTCTTAGTTACCGCGTTGTTATTTTGAAGCATTTTTTTTCTTGAAAACAGATTTTCTTTCTAGATTTTTGGTCTAATTAACTATTACTTATCTACATAGGATAAAGTAGTTGTTTTAACACAAGTCTGAAACTGACAAATTTCAGATTTTAAAGCGTTACAGAGAAAGAAATACAAGACGACGTCTTCAAGAGTCATTCGAAAAACGTGAAGAAATTTTTCCTCTAAAACGCATTTATATAAAAATAATTGATTTCTCTCAATATTTTCAATGGTCTAGGAGCATTAGAAAAATCGAAGACCTTACTAAAAAAAGACTGATGGATTGAGAATCTCCTCCTCCTTTGAAGTTTGTTGATAACAAGATTACAAAATCTATCTACCGACGATGAAGGTCAAACATTATTATGTTGTAATATATATGTACATATGTTGGTGTATTCACCTTAAGTAATGCCATTACTTAATGTGTTTTGTGTATGCCTACATTTTTTTTAGAAGTTTTCTAAATTTTCCCAGGTTTTCATAATGAAGTCGTTCTGTTATTAACATTTACGACTTCACCATATGTAAAGTCTAACTTTATGAATTGATAAATCGAAATCTATTGCTGTTGAAGTTTGCGTAACGTTCATTTATCGCACATATACTTAATGCTAATTTTAGACTTATATCATTTTCTCATGGATACACTGTCAGAACTGGCCTAAATTTAAATGGGGCCAAATAGCAAGGACCAGCCTTCAAATAAAAAAAATCATTAAAATCGCTTCAAAAAAAAAATACATACGAATTGAAAACTCTTTTTGGTAGACGTTTGAAAAGACTAAATTTATCACAAACAGGTAGTGTTATAAAATTTGGTAAAGTTTATCTAAGCAGAGGTTGTGTAAGAAGTATCCTACGTATAAGTGTAATATTGTCTAATACCTATGGGTCTATTGCACAAAAACAATGAGTGATTAATTTTTATAACTGTTGGTGGACATCCATCAGTGTCACGCGCCGTGATAAGAACGTGCTCAGTTTTGACATATTATCATCTTTTTTTTGCATGTTTTTCTCTGCACTTTAACTAAAACATTTATAATAATAGTAAAACAATAATGCTCGTAAAATATATACAATATAAGTTTTTCTGTCCACGTGAAAAGAAATTGGATAAGAGATATTAATTAATAGGTTTAATTAAAACCGAGGGCATCGAACGTGTGCTCCTATATCGAGAATTAATATTTTTTCCCGAACACTTGCCTGTCAATTTTATTAATGACCTTCATTGTGCGACCGCGAGTCCCATTTTAATAGGCATTTCATTTGAAGATTTTATATATATCAATTTTCGTATAAAATATTTAATTGCCCTTTAAAATATTGTTTTTAATTGAAGGTACGCATATTTATTGAAGCCTATTAATGTATATCTTAGGTTACAAGTGCAATCAGTAAGGTATATTCTGAGTTAAAAAGGAATTATTTTCGGGAAAACCTGTAAGAATTTTATATCTAAAGATAAATTGAGAGTTTTCTTAAATAAAATTCACAAAGAAAGTGAAGAATAAATAAAACATATGAATTTTCTATTTCTACATTACTTTTAAAGAAAAGAAATTATAAATGTAGAATTAAAATTATTTTTTCTTATACGACAATTTAGTTTAATTTACAATTTAATATTATATAATGAAATGTTTTGGACGAAACCAAGATTTTCGGATGAATGATTTCATTTCGTCTGCAAGCGATCACGTTTGTTGTGAAGAAACCGAAATGTCGGAATTATGTAAATATAAAATAATAAAAAATGCGTAATATCCGAAAAACTTATTTTCATTGAAATGTATACGCGAGATAATCTTAGATATAATTTCATGTATTGGAAAAAGAAATTTATGTCGATCTATATTAACACAATAAAAAACTAAGATACTCACAAAAAGACCAAAATGATTAAACAAATATGTATGTTAAACATTAATAGAATCTTGTAACAGTCTTTTTTAGTTTGGTTTTATCGTTGTCTAAAAATCTACCTCTGAAAAAATCACTTGATTCCTACATGTATGATAGATATTACAAATGCTTTCAGATAAGTTATTTTCTTAATTTAGATTTATATTGCGACCAAAGCATACTATGATCCAGACAAATGAAAATAAACAGCATTTCATTGCAGATAATGTTAAAAGAATAGAATGGGCATGAGGTTCAAGACAAGTCAAAGTTAGATATCTGTTGTAGGCAATTGATGGCCTATTTTTACATTGTATAAAGGTATTGGATCGCAATAAAAATGTCATAAAAATATTTGGAAGAATTTTAAAATAAAGTTGGCTACATGTGTTCTATCAGAAAGGTTATTTTATTTCGGATATCTCATATCAGAGGATGTTGTCTGGTGACTTCATATACTATTTTATTGGAAACCAATCAATTTCTAGTTCAAATGCACAAATAAACTAATAGTATTCTGGCTATGAGCTAAGTTTTTGGTCTTAAAGTTTCAATAAAGTCGAACAAAACTACGATTGAAGTCTTTCACTATGGTGTGTTAAGTTAAATATTGAAGGAATACGTCATTTACTTTTTCAGTTCTATTTTGAAAATCCTTATAGACTTTACACTATTTTTATCGATAATGAAGCGCCCATACTGTGAATAATTTGAAAATCATATAATTTTCAATGGTTATAATTAAATCTCAAATCTTTAGCTCATTAATCTCAATTGTTATGAGTCGCTTTTAGAGTAGAAGAGCATTTTAAATTTTATTTATAGTTTGATGTTTTGTAAAGTAGAAAATAATATAAAAATACTGACAAGACATAGCTCGTGTCGAAATTATTAACGATAGAAAAATTATTTCATATCATTTCCACTTTGTCCTGAGGACATGTGATCTGGTCAGGGACATGATTTTTTTTATTTTTGATAAGTAAATATCATATGTTAGATAATTTTCTGCGATATTTTTGGCTTGAAAGAGCTCTCATGTGCGTTCTGCATCCATAGCAGTATGCTAGAAAATTAGAAATCGTTGGCGGTAGATGGTAAGTAACAAGACTTACAGACAGACACTTTCATTCTGTCTACCCATGACGAATGACCGTGGTTTCTGAAAAGAAATCAAAACATCGCATCGGGAATATATAGAACTAAAATAACAAAATACCCATATTGTATTAACCAATTACCATTTTGTACTGAGACTTTGAAAAAACATTCGATTTATTTCTCTCATCAACTCATTTCTTTCGCAGCGTTTAATGACAGCAATGAAACACTTGATGCACTTTATGATTTTGTTTTGAGAGCGGTAAATAGGTTAAGTGTATGGCTCAGGCAATTTAATGCCGATACAGCTTTAAGAGGCTTGATAGTCACAACCTCCTACGTAATTTATGAACACTAAAACTGGGAGCCGTAACGACATATTTTCTTTCTAGCATGAGGACAAAACATTAAAAATTCCATAGATATATTGTTTGAACCATTTCTGATATAAAGATTATAATTTTTATGTTCCTAATCTTATTATGTTAGCAGAATTTTTATTTTATAAGTATTTGTAATAAAATAGTATTTAAATATCGTGTTAAAATAAAAATCATTTGAACTTAAATATGCAGTTCAAATATAGGTAACTTTAAGTATCGAGTTGGTTTTATTTTTAAATCACCGACGGCATCGATTTTTGTCTCCTTTCATATTCATTACCGGCGACTATAATTAAATTAATAGTTGAAATACTACATAACACTTATATATATCATTTATTTCATACATACGTATAGCGTTATATACTTTCAATACCTTGTTCTACAAATATAATCAAGACAAATTTTCCCTCTATTTACTATTGATAAATAATTTAGAATTCAGTATCCCATAACAAAAACAAAAAAATTCTCACTGATATTAAAACCGCAATATGGTCCAACACACATTTTTTTAAACTAACTAAACTAACATAACACTTCAATTTTCAATTCCGTGAATAGTTTGTTATATAGTACGTATAAATGAATAAAAATATACTGGAACGCTTTGAATAATTTCATGTAACCATTACACACACGACTTAATGCCTTGTGGAACATTTTTTTGCATTTAAATGTATATACATTACGAGATACCAGTGTACCATTAACGAGAGATGCTTCAAACGTTTTGAAATACTCACGCATCTGACATGAGGTTTTTATAATTACTATTTGACGTTGTAACACGTTATGCTAGTATATATCATACTAGTTTTTGCCCCGACTTCTTCTGCGTAAATTTCGGAATTAGTAATATATGTATAGCTGACCGGGCGAACTCTATTCCTCCCTAGAGGCCGTAAATAAACAAATATTGAAAATAATTAAGGTTTTTTTTTCTTTTTTGATTAAACGGAATTAAATATCCTATGTCCTTTTCCTTTTACAACAATTAATTTACAACCATATCCCGTCAGCTTCTTGAGTTTAAAATAGTGTAACTAATAAATTTTCAAGATTATATCAACAGAAGAGCCCTAAATCAATTTTAACATCAGTGGAACATCTTAAACACATCATTGTCATTAAAATTTTAAACTTACGTTTGAGTTTTAATTCGTTATTTAAATACAATTAAATCGATTAATAGAAACATGAAATATCCATGAGAATTAATTAAGGGGCACGTTTCATAATTTTATGATATTCCTAAACAAGCCTTAATAATACATATAACGAGGTGTATCTTGAAGATAAATAAGGTGAATATCATGTAATGTCTATTGCTATAACATAATGTTATTATTCAGTAGACACGTCACTTTCCTACTATTCTAGATTATTTCAATTATCTTTATTGTATGACGTATAGTAGTCTTTTCTCATTTACTGAAAAGTTATGTTGTGTTAATTTGACAAACGTAAATAGAAACCCTCGTTTGCATCATTAATGCCAGGATTAAAAAGAATATCTAGATTTCTCGTGTATAATTTCTTTTGTAAGTTTTTGTACATAACATATCACTTATACTTTTTTTACCGAATATGCTACATGAGTCATGATTTTTATTTTAACTTATAGATGAAACATTTTATAATAACATGACCGTTGAAAGAGTTTCATTTCGTAGCTTTAATCTTAAGACTTTATTAATGAGTTTCAATGCCTTCAATATTAATTAGTTAATAATTTCACAATGAATTCATTGGAACCTAAAGAATTCCGAAGTTCTCGGAAAGAGCTCTCAAGTTTATATCCGAGTTCTGATTTGATATAATTTTATATTTCAAGTTTGAAAATTGAAAGGTGTGACGATAAACTTTTATATTAATAATTCTTTGAATTGTTTAAGAATCACAAGTTTCAAAGTTTAAGATAATGATAATTCTATTTAATACGAAAATAATGTAAGCGATTTCTGTGTCTAATTTGTAATATTAAAAGTAAACTTGACTTCCTTGATGAATACAAAAAAGATCTATACAAAATATGTTCGAGGATGATTTAGGATTATGAAAATAATTAGATAAAAAACATTTCGTGAGTGTTAATTATTTACAACTACATTTCGTCCTGTCCACAAAAATTAAAAAGGTTTTCTATCTAACTGTCCGTTTGTTTCGGCTTATCTATGGAACGGCCTTACTAATTTTGGGGAACTAAACTTATGTTACTTTTTAACCGATTTCAAAAAGAAAGATGTTCATTTTGATTAAATGTTTTCAGTGTTTTTTAATTAAATAAAAAACTTTCATTTAAAAGAGTTGTTCTTGGGTTCGGTTCAGCTATCGAGCTGGAGAAATATAATAAAATCTTATAATGGTGATAACACATACCTCAGGTATAGGTACCTCAATATGCGGTCGAAGTCGGAGGCAACAGCTGTTTGGTAGTTATTATAGTACCATCAAACACCAATCCATAGTATTTGGTCACCATCATGGAGCAGACGTGAAGTAGTATTAAAGAAGGTTGTTGATACATTTTTTATTATTATTTATTAGCTACCCAGGATGAAAATTAAAAACACTTTATCTGCTTTTCTGTACCAAACTAATTATTTATTTAATAATCTAGCAAAACAAAAAGTAATTAATCATTTTTAGCTCCAGTTTGTATATAAATAAACTTCCTAGTTATTTAATTAACGTTTATAAAACTTAGTACACAGCGACTGGCTCACGGCTAATGTTGAATGAAATTATTCAGGTTATAAAACTAAGCTGCTATTTAAACAGGACATTTTATTTTAATGAGCTCCATACTGAAACTTCTCTTAAATACTCCACACATACAAAAACAGGCATCATGAATAAACGCTTACATCATACAAATAGTAAAGGAATTCTATATTACAAAACTTACTTTATACGTATTTTGAGTAAAACCAAAAGGTTTTGTTTTCATTTTTTAAATTACTTTTATAAACTAGAATTACTTGCAGCAATGCGATCTAAACGACTCATTGCGAAGTTTAATTAATTTCTTAATTTAAATTTCTGTACTTTAATTTTACTACAAGAATTATTTCCAAAGCCACTACTTCCACGATATATAATAATGTTATAGAAAAATCTATTTTTTATAGAATAATTTAGTAATAAGAGAACTAAAGAATCATTTTATTGTCGAGATAAAACTTGGTTTACCCAGAAGAAATATAAATTTAAATTTAACGGACTTCCTAGTAAAATATCTTTAATAATAATTGTAAAAGGCCTTTGGTCAAGAAGTTTTGTATCTACATATATATTTGTGTTTTGATTATTTTTTTAGCACAATTTTATTAGTGACTATAATTAGTATCTGAATGTTCTGATTCAAACTCAAATATTATTACCAAAGGCCATGCTACCTCTAATTTATAGTTTTTCCGTATACTTTGTTACAATTACAATTTATTTTTCTTTAAATATAAGGAAAATAATAAGAAAGACTCTCTCATGATTCGTTTTCTTTGGAACGTGTGGAAGTGTTTATGTAGGTATTAAGAGATTTTGTCAAATTTCTAAGTCAACACAATCCAGAGTTATCCTGTAGTGCTTTGTTTATTTCACATATTTCAGAGTCTCGCAAGGAACTCAAGATATTCAAAGAATTTCTCATTAACCCAGAATTATGAGATTTGACTAGACACTATTACATAGCGTAAATAAAGGAAAATCTGAAAACTATAAATTTTGTAATAAGTCATGAAATATATATTTGTTATTGAAATCAACAAACTAATTGGAATCTGCGTCAAAATATAGCAGTTTACATTTTATGTAATTTAATATGTTTTTGTTAAGAATTGCGAGTATATAACAGTCATACTTTTCACTGATTTTTCGCACATGATTGAGGTATTAACTACAAATTTTCTTAATTTCTTGGACAATATAATAAAAAAAGAAGAATAATATTAAGTTGTCATAGACTCCAATATGAAAATTCATTTCATAAGTCGAGAAAAGCTTGTAAGATAATAAAATTCATGTCTCCAAAGTTCGCAGGCGTCAGAATACTCATAACGAATTTCATAAACATGAGAGCTAGTTTATTTCATCACAATGCAGTGAAATTTCAGGCAAAATTCGAAAAGAAATTCACATGGACTTCGTTCTTTCACAACTTTTTTACCAATTACTTTGCAGACTTTTTTATACAGCTGATATGTGACTTTGTTTATGTATATATGTATATAAATGTGGTGCAGTACCTTCTTAGTTTAAACAACTATCAACTAGAGCTGGTAACATATTTAACAATATGCAGTTGGGTGATTACCGTATCGATCCAATTGCCTCTTAGGCGTTTTGCCAAATTTTGCTGGAGATTATCCGATACTTGGCTGTTCTCTTGGACCAGTTTCTTAGATTTATATTCGTTTTCTCAAATTAACTTCTCCAATTACTATGTGAATTTTAAATATATAATTCCTGAGATATTAAGGTGTATTTTGATAAACACGACTTTTATTGAAAATTTTCGGGAAAATTATGCTATTCAAAACATTATAGCCTTCCATTATTTATTTATGAAAGTATGATATTCCAATATTAGGCGATAAAGATCAATATTAAAATTTTGAAAAAACATTAATAATGTAAATATGTTCAGCTTTGACAGTCTGTGTGTCTGTGGAGCCAAGTGAAAGCCAGCAAAACCTATTGTTAACGTGAGACAACATTTAACCAGCAATATTATTAAATTCTTAAAAGTGCATGGCTTGAATTAGGCTAAATGTTAAACTAATAAGGATTAATGATATTTCCATTCTAAAATTTATTTATTTCAAAACAAAAGAATTGTTTGACACGTAGAGTGTTATGGGTTTAATTGCTTTCATCTACAGATGTCTCGTTAATTACTGCGCATAAGTTGACCCCCTGTTGTTACAACCCAATACGCCATACATCAAATTTGAATAAAACAACGAATGTGCTAGTTCATTTGGAGCGGTTTGCCGGCCGTTGCGTTGCTATGAAAATATAATGGTTTTATTTTAATATAGAATGTTCAAATATTTTACCTCAAACGAAAGGTTCTTTTGAAACTATGTTTATTTACTAACATATAACTGAATACTGTATATATTTTACTATAAATATACAACCTTTAGTAATTCTTAATATTATTATTATTATTCAGTAAAATAAGCTAAACTTTATATGTTAGTACAAATATTTAACTTTCCAGTATTTTCCTTTAAATTGTATGACGCAATGCTTTGGTTTTGCACTCTTATTACAGTATTCTTCCTCCTCTAATATATTTTACTGCACATTAAAGTTCAAACATTTCTACTTCAATCTGGCTCAGAGAAGATTCCATCTTTTATGACAGGACTACGTGCCAAAGGAGTAAATAGCAAACGAAAAGATATCCCCATCTAAAGGTATATAACAAAAATAAAGATTCTTAGAATTCAAAAAGGAAATAATAAAATACATCACATTAATACTTGATTTTATTTATTTTAAATACTATTATAATAAATACCATTATAGAAATATTTTGGAACGAATTCAACAATTTATGGGTTAGGTAACTAAAACGTTGAACCCTAATATATGCATGCGGAGTTTCATTTTTATTCAACAGATTTGTATAGCTCGTATAAATTGCGGCATGCAGCGATTGTGTCGCAATCTCTTTGACTTCCACAATAATAGCGTACCAAAAATTTTACTTTGAACACTGACACTGTCAACTTATTTAACTGAAAATTTTCCACTACACATAGGTTATTAGCCATTTATAGGAAGGCTATTGCTCGTAAGAAGCAGGGCGATGTGCTGATTGTAGGAAGATATTTGAGGATCAGAAGTGATTTAAAGTTTACATTTAGAAAAGTCGTGAAAGTAACATAATATATTTCAAAAAACACAAGAAATTTTCCTGAGTTAATCAACCTGATAACTTTAAACAATCTATGAATAATAGTCAACATCTTTAATTATTAACATAACACTTGTTTTTAATAATTAAACTGTTTTCTATTTTATACGTATATTGAATTATTTAAACAAGGGAAAAACAAAGTTGATATGTAAAAGCAACATGTGTAATAACATTATTAGCCTAACTTTTAAATTGAAAAAATGCTCTTTTTTGAATTGAAAAATACTATTAATACTATAAGTAAGGCTTGATTTCTTAAAACAAGGATGTTTTAATCTTCTTAGTATGACATTAATATATTCTAGATATTAAAGTCCAAAAATAATTAAATGCTCGTCTTGTATTGTTGACCTTTTATATAATTTAGATTCAATTTACCTTAACAAGAATAATATTCATAACTGGCCTTGAACTTTCATAAGAATATTCTAGTTCACAGAAGTTAATAAATAATTGTAATAAGTTAATGGAAAATATAACTTAATTAAGTGTATAAAACCGACAAAAGAAATTGTAATTTTACTCAACATGAAGATTAACTTCCTTAAAGGCACTTTAGAATCATGAGAAGTATTAAAGAATCGCATTGATGAATTTATTAATATTTTTTTTGGAATAAAACCATTATGACATCTTCTTACACATAAAATATATAAAGATTAAGTTTAAGAAGTTATAAAATATATATTTGATATGAAATCTCGAAGCAATCTAATATTTACGCGCTCAAAGTTTCAAGAACCCGCATTGAAGCAATTACAGTGAAATGCGGTGAGCGGTGTCATAGCATCGCGTGAGTCTCATTACCGCATTGCGATACAACGATATAACTCATGAAACTCACAAATTGCTTGCATTCGTCACTAACTATTGTAATGTAATAGAAAAGTATTGCTTATTATTTTATTAAATATGTAGACTTACTTAATAAGAGCGTACTAAAGGACCCTTAATATGTGCGTATTTTTTGTTGTTGAATTTGGTGTGAATGAGATTAAATAAAGTAATGTTTTCGTGGTTAATTTATCACGGCTAGCATTTAATTTCCAAGGGTTTTCGAGCTACTCATCGCTGTGTCGTTTATCACAGCTCTGGTCCATTGTCTTGAGAATCTCTGACCTACTTACTGCAGTTTTTGTTAAAGCGAAACAATTAAAATTCGACCATAACGCACGTCCTTAAAGTCGGTTTTATAAACTATAGGAGAGCGAATTGATGCCACGTTGTCTAGTATCTTCATGGTATAGCTACAAAGGACATTAAAGTAATGGTTAAACGTAGGTTCAAAAACTTGTATGACTACTACCGTGTATTGAAAATGTTATTTTATTACATTTAGTTACATAATTATTTAGGTGAACTTAATTCTTGTTTTGTACCTTTATTCATTCAAATTTAAACTATGAATGAATAGTAATCTATAGTGATTAAATAATACAATAAGCTGGTGGGATTACAACAAAATTCGTTTATCGTATTCGTTTTACCATAAATTTTGATAATAAGTAAATAAGAGACTTGAAATAAATACAGAAATTGTTCATTCGTAAAAAAAACTGACTTTAACAACAAATTCATAATTTTTATCGAACATTTAGAAAGTATTAAAATAGTACGACCAATGATGTGTATTCCTCATAATGTAATTAATTTTTCTCTAGCGCAACCTTTACGTTACGGCTTTCGTGCATTTGACGGCGTTTTATCATTTTATACAAAGGAACATTCACTAAAGAAATTTAATATGCTCCATTCTCCTCCAGGTCAGTGCAATTTTAAGGATATTTAAACACGCCTTTCCAGCAAAGACAAAGGATGGAAATTAAAAATGCTCATAATATTACTTACACATTTCTTAGAAACGCGACTAAGTTTTACATGTCACTCTTATAAAGGATATCTAAAACTATTTTGTTCAAAACATGACAGTTATTTAAGGTGCTGACACAAACCAATCTCAAAAGGAATAAATATGTATAAGACATGATAAAATCATTTCTGGTTACAAAATGAACACCGACGAAGAGACGGAAGAAAAATAACAAATAGGTTTCTCTCCATTCACATATCTTATATAATCTACATCTATAAAAGATATCTACATACGAGTATCACACGTCCCATTTCTTCTTACACGCAAAAAATTTTAACACGAATATAAGTCGCTACATGTAACAGATGATGGATCTTATTTTGAAAGCCATAAGGATTAAAATTCCGTGTGCATAGCTATGGAAACTGTTAAATGTTTTTGCTTCACCGCATGTAGCCTCCCTACCCTATATTAGACTTCATATCCATGTTTGAAACGTATTTGATAGTTGTGATCCACAAAAAACGTGGACATATTGAAAAATAGCAACAGTGAAATTGTTCCAGCTATGTTCTTTTAATCTTTGACAAAAAATATTGTAAATGTACATTTTTTCAGGGTTTTCCAGTGAAATACGTATTTTTTAATCTTATACATCAGCGGGCATTTGATAAAAAATAGTTATTTAAAGGATTCGAATAATAATTTTCTATATCCCATTGTCAATATCATGGATTTCGTCAACGTATTAAAGACAAAACATTCCAATAAAAAGAAGTTATGAATATTTCCACGAAAGTATATTGGTAAGTTTATAACTATAATAAAAATAAATTGCCATCACTACAGGAGATAATAAATTTGGTAAGTTTCATCCGAAATCCCTTTATCCAGCATGGTTATCGGTCTCACGGGTCAGACCATTCTTTCCACTATTATCGTATTAAAGCGACTCCAACATTTGTTTAACACCAAGAAAACAAGATCGTATGATATACGAGGGTGAAGGGGACATCGTGAGACAAAACAAAAATACACCTCTATTTTGAGGCCGACAAAAATCGTGAGAAGATAGGTCTGGATCACCTTAAGATTTTGCCTAAACAAATAAGTTCCTCTGCTTTTTTTGGCTTTTAAAGTGAATTTTGATAGGCATTTTGAAAACATTATAAAAGTATATTCATTTTTTATTCTTTTTACAACATCTTATTGCAAACATTTTTTATATATATTTTTGTTATTATTATTCTTATATTTAAGGTTTATTTCATAATATACACTATATCAAACGTGTTTCGCTCACAGCGAACCTCTCAAAATCAAATAAAGCGAGGAACGGTAATGCGGAAGTAACACCGCCAACAATACTAATGACACCCTAAAATACAACAAATAAAATTTTCTCTCGTAATACCCAGTGCATAATACTTTTAGCTATGCTTTCTGAATAATTTTGATCTAGACACATTTCAAACTTTGAACCAATCTATAAATTTTTATCATATTTCAGTTCGTCCTTCGTGTTAATAATTGAATTCTTTTAATCTTAGAAATGTAAGCAATATAAATTTAAACTCACCAGAATGTCAGCGTGGTAAGCGGGCGATATGACTTGTGGCTGCCCAGATCAGACATAGGTGTTCCCCAGAAATCATTCTTAAATATTCTCAGCACGGGATTCACTCCAGTGACGTCACCATTGGAGACGATCGCCGGTATATCGTCGTGCACGAATTCACCATTCAAGCTATTGGAATACGTCAGAGCACCGACGGACGCAACCAGGACGTATATCGCAAATTCATTATCGCACAAACTACGCCATGATTTCACATTTGTTCCACGAACCGGAATCGGACGTCGACGCATGATTGATGCTATTCAAATAACATCACTCACGTCACTCAATAAACATGCTAATAGACTTTCAATTGTGAATAAAAGTATTGGAAACATTACTGAGGCTTCGATCGTAGTGAGATATTAGTTCTGCGAAATATATGGTGCTGTCGTATATATGTGAATGAGTCTCATGTGATGGATAGGCAGCACATAAATCAAGGACCCGGGTCAGCCAAGGACCCTGATGTCATATTCATGATTGGCCTAAAGCTGAACGTTCGTATCATAGATATCAGATTATCTTCATCGGTTTCCACGATTGACGAACACATTAACTTTCTCAAATAATAATTTATTCTTCTCTTCAATATAATTCCACTTTGTTCGGTGTTATCTGAAACAAAAAATAATAATTTTATAACGTAAAAGTTATTATTAATTACACAACAGGACGTCATTATGACGAAGATATATCGAGAAACTTTAAAAATATGATTCTTCTGAACTCCTAATACTGTTCAAATATGTTTTTTATGGTACAAGTTGTCTTGATTGCTTAAAAAATTCAATCTCAACGTATTCCTAAATATGTAGATATTGCTTTCGAGACGATGTTCTATAATAGCAAGTCTTATGAAGTGTACAAGCCTTCAGACAAACAGGGAGCACAGTTACTGTAACTAACGCATTTGAAATGCTAATGTTATGTTTCCCTAATTCAGTTCCGCACCGAACGTATTAAGAACACGCTGACTTAATTTAACGAGAGCTTAATATTAAGATGGCTTTCATATTAACGCTATTTTCAGTGTAACTATATAAGTGTTGAATTATAAAGTCGTATTATTAATATAATATGTTATTCACTGTGATAATAATAATGGACACCGAATGTATGTACTCCGTATTATTAGATTTTATATTATTGTGGAGAGAATTCATATGTAATATTTGTTCATGAACACTATATTTAATATAATATTTTGATAATTAAGCAATGAATTCTACCAAACCGTTCATATTAATCTTATTAAAATATTCATTTATTGATAATATTTTGCGAGTAATAAAAACAAACAATTAAATTCAACAATTTACTCTAATTTAAATCCAATCGCCTCTAATATTCAATTATGTATGATTGATGGGGTTGGATATAGACGGTCTGACGCTCTGACGTCACAACGATCGAAACGATGGACCAAAGTTAACTATTAATTGGTTCAGAAAATATGAATTCAATATTGAATGTTTAATATTCTTTGGCTATTGGAAAATTCTTGAATAAAAAACTCATAAGGCGTACAAGAAAAATTAACTTTTGTAACAATCAAAATATTCTGGAAATAGAAATGAGAATTTCGTAATTTCTATGACTTTATGCAAGTCTAGTTGAATGAATTGAAAGTCTATTTTAAATTCTAATTCACAACCATCCATATTTCAAACTGAACAGAAAATTGTGAATTGCAAATTTTCCGTTATATGTATATCCTTTTTTATGAATTTTTAATGCTTAAAAAAGCCACAAAAGTTACACGAGCGCGATCCATGTGTTGTAAGAAATTAACATATTTTCGCGTTGAGAAGAATCTGTATGTAAAATAAATTCAGAGAATATTTTTCAAGCAGATGGAGCTCCGATTTATTCAGAATTTAATCCCGAAATGTAATGTAATATGTGCGAACGACAAAAAATATATATTGTCAACGCGTTATAAATAAAACACGCTTGTTTATACTTTTTTTGTGGGTGGGGGATGAATGAATTATTTTTCTTACTTACGATCAAATAATTAAATAGTCAGTGGTGGCCTAGTTGTTAAAAGGTCCGCCTCTGCTCATGAGGACGCGGGTTTGACCCTGGCCCTGGCAAATACCAATGTGGTTTTTCTGAGTCATATGTACTTTCTAAGTATTTAGACATCACTGATTAATGCATTCCCAAAGATGGTTGATGTCAGGCAAGCGACTGGTCGTAAAAACGATTATCCAAAACTATTCACAACATGTTAGGCAGACCCTGGCTAAAGCTGGTAATTACCAGGTAGAAGAAGAACATGATCGAATAATTAAATAGTAATTTGTACATCGCCCTCGAAGTATTTGCCAAGAGCTACCGAAGCAATAAAATCGTCATGCATCACAGGCCCGTTCCCAGAAGAATAACTTTTCGCATCAAACACAAATTTTTCACAAACTCTAGACTGTATCGTGATAAGCGATTTTAAAAAACAATTTGCGTTATAACGAGTCGGGATCGAGAGACGCTCTGGAAACGATACACTTTTTGAAAGTCCTCTGTGCTAACTAGAAAAACAACAGCGAATATTTTATTTCAAATCTACGTCACATAAAAAACGATTTTACGGGAATTCTATCAGAATTTTGACCTTATGTATGTGTCAATTTAATTAATTTCTCAATTACACTATTTTTATAAAATAAAATATAATTGGATTTTCCTAATCAAGAAACAGAATTATTCACTTGTTTATTATTAGGATTAAAAATATTCTTTTATTTTTGTCCTGTTAAAATAATTGAAATCAGACAAACTACTATCACAAATTAACCTCCATTATTTAGAGGATCTATATTCAATTAATATTTTAATTATACCATTAGATAAACCACGAAGCCGTAAACAAAATACTCATTTCCCCATATTTGAAACAACTTAACTGTTTTAATGAATCTCTCTCGTTACACGTTTGACAACTTATTTATTACTTGAGTGGTATCCGACCGCGATGTGGGTGAATCATCGGAGAAGATCTCGTCGTTATGGCAACGAATATAGGTCACGTGTTAAACAAATTAAACTCTGATGGAAATACAGTTATGAAGTAAAAATAGCGATAGCATTGATTTATGAAACACCAGCTTTCCGCCCGCAGCTTCGCTCGCGTGGAGTTCGGTTATATCGCGTTTCCAAGAGAACCTTTCAAAAGTCTGGGATAAAAACTATCCTATGTTCTTTCTCAAGGTCAACTCTATCTCTGTACCAAATTTCATTAAAATCAGTTCAGTGGTTTAGGCGTGAAAACGTAAGAGACAGACAGAGTTACTTTCGCATTTATAATATTAGTAGGGATAATATAGAATATTCTGTTCCATATTATTTGCAAAGTTTTGCAGTTAGATCAACAAAACTAGTACTAGAATTATAGTACAATAGTAATGATACTGTAAGTTCAATATGTATATAATTTAGTCGTATTTAGTTAATAGTGTCCTATTTGCGAGTGTCGGGTCACCTATCATTAATTTCAAGTTGCATTAATCTTGTGGCGGAACCGAAGCTTCAACCGCGAAGTTAATCCGACGCCACTTCGTAATTCGATTAAACTTGCAAACGCCGACCTAATTATGTTTTTGCATTTAATTTCGGTTCACATGCGACCCAGTTTCAACTGCTAAATTATAAATTCGATGCGATCTTTCATTGGCCATACAGGGTGACTGGTGAATTACTATCGATACTTGAGGACGTGATATTTGACGATCATATATGACAAAATAAAAATTAATATAACATAAATATTAATAAACTTCTAAGTAAAGTTAACCAAAAGTTATGTAATTAATTACCCATCGTATGAACACCCTACAGATTAGGTAGACACACACACACTCCCGCGCTTCGGCGTGTTGTTGTATCAGCACGCCACCGCACGCGTCCACACTTGGAACACTTGGAACGTGTACACACTTTATTTATTTATACGGAAATTTTGTAAAAAATTAATTGCCTATTTTTTTTACATAATTCGAATGAGAATCATGTACCGAGTATTCTCCTTAAATATTGATAGTAATTCACCAGTCACCCTGTATAGCTTGTATCAGTATAGTCTGTCCAAAATCGACCATACGAGTGATTAAATAAAAGTATTAAGGATGAAAACCATTTGTATTATTATATAATTTGATCGTTTGTAAGCCTCATATCTATATTATAATATGTAGCCAGCAAGAGGATTAGCGGTGTCCAGAACACTAAGTCTATGATCAATCACTGGTAAGGGTCATTTGTCCCAACTTCAACTTGATTAATGAAAATGGATCGTATTTTCGTTATCTTAGAGGAGCAAGTCGTTTGATGTTATTATAAAACAGCTGCAGTGTCATTGTCAATTATTGATGTTCTGAGATATATTTCTTATATTGATATCGAATAAATCAATCAAATAACATGGAATCGAATTAATATAATGAAATATCGACTTACAGTTGCCACCAATTTGTTTATTTAGAAGAATAGATCGTTAATTTTGGTATGACTAATATACAGGGTGACTGGTGGATTACTATCAATACTTGAGGACGTGATAGTTGACGATCATATATGACAAAATAAAAATTAATATAACATAAATATTAATAAACTTCTAAGTAAAGTTAACCAAAAGTTACGTAATTCATTACGCATCGTGTGAACACCCTACAGATTAGGTATACACACACACACACATACGCGCGCGGCGGCGTGTTGTTGTATTAGCACGCCGCCGCACGCGTTCACACTTGGAACACTTGGAACGTGTACACACTTTATTTATTTATACGGAAATTTAGTCAAAAATTAAGTACCTATTTTTTTTACATAATTCGAATGAGAATCATGTACCGAGTATGCTCCTTAAATATTGATAGTAATTCACCAGTCACCCTGTAGAGAAGTATATAATAGTAAGTACATAATCCGTATATATATTAGTAGGCATGTGTCGGTTTAACGCCCAGACTGGGACAATCAATTTTAGGTCGTATATTTTCTAGCTAGCAAGGTTTGAGTAAATTACATTATTGATATCAATTCTACGGACAAATAAGATATATGGGAAGTTACCAACTAAATATTAATTAAAATAAATATGGGAACAACGAATAAAAGTTAATTAATTAATTTTTAATATAAAATAAAGTATATTATGCTAAGTCCCTTTTCTGGAAGTATAATGACTAATTCCTTATTATAAGAAGCTTGGGAAGTATATAATCTTCAGCGAAACCAAATCGTTGGCCGCAGTACTAGTAAATTGATTTGTTAGAAATAAAACTTGTGTGGGATGAATTATGTTGTTCAAGAATAAGAGTCGAAAAAGTAAATGAGGGTAAGTTTAAGGGATATGGTTGAGCTTTATTATATGTATTACTGAACTTAGGCGTATAATCTTAATATACTATTTATTTTAGACTAGCAGGATAAGGCACTCCACCTGTTAGTAATAAAAAATTCTCGAAACGTTACCATAGTTAAGAATAAGGTATTAAGTTTTATAAGATACTACTCCATTAATCAGTTGACAAAAAACACAACATTATAGACCACTTTACATTGATCTTTTTTAACCTCCAAACAAAAGAGCATCTTTTTTATCATCACGGTCAAAAGAATTAATCAAAATTCAAAAAGTTTTGAGATAAAGATATAAACCCTCTACATTTTAATACAATGTCTAAAATATATTAAAATCTTAATAATATTCTTGAACTTTATCATGGGGCTTGATGAAATATTTAAATGATAATTTCGTTCTTGCTGAGGGCATTTTGTCTGTAGATTATCTTTTTAGAGTAAAAACTTTTCATAGCATTCTGTCATTTCTTGCATAAAAATAAACATTACATGGTTGATTCTTATCAATATTATTTTAATATAGTCCTACTTTATTATTCATTGTGTAAAGATACTTTATCTTCATCATTTATATAATGTAAACTTCTTTACATGAATTTATTTAACAAATTGCTATGATTTTCTCTCTCGTATCTTTAATATTTTTAATAAGATCTAAAACTTTCGCGAGTTTTATTAATTTAAATGAAACTAATATTTTTCGGATATATTACGCGTGCTTTATTTTTGTAAAAACTACATCCTCTCAACGTTTCGGCTACTTTTCAGCAACCGTGATCACGGGTAGACGAGATGTGAATGTCTGTCAGTTGGTCTGGTTACTTATCACCTACTGCCATCGATTTCATAATTTTCTGGTATACCGCTTTTTTCTTTTTAATCAAAGATTATTAATGTGTATAATTCAATATATATCCAAGATTAATGATAAGTAAATAAACAGAAACATGTTAATTATTTCAAAATTAACGACAAGACATCCTATTGACATTAAAATTTCATAAGTAACCCAAATTTTATACAAGAAATTTATAAATGATTTAATATTTAGGAAACCACAATCTTTACATACATCTTGATATAGTCTTTTGGTGTTAATAGCGTAATTAGTAACAATGAATCGACATTCTCTACTTTCAATAAACAAGATTACATAAACAAGCGTTTCTTGGTAATTTATTTACTTTTACAGCGAGGTTGTCTGTAAACAATTTTGTCAGTAGCCCTATTAGATTATTTCTGAATTATTTCTTGACCTTGGAAATTTACAATTAACATTGAATTTTGTTTATAGTACAAATAATAATGCTATATAGAAATATCAAACATAATGGGAAACGTTAGCAGAAAGGAAACTTCACTGTCTGTAATAGTGTCGTAAAAACTCTAAGAATTAATTAAACTGTTGAGATCATGACGAACCGTGACTTATCATCGAACTTTGATGAATCAGCTTGAAGCATCCCGCTTCCCCGAGCCTGGGAAGTTGATTTGAAACCTTAATGAAGTGAATTTCATTCCAGGTAACGGGCTTTCTCACTTTGCACTAACGCCTGTAAACCGGACCTACCTTTGAGTTAAGAATAAACGCGTTTTGGACTTTTTAACGGCGCCTTAATAAATTTGTTTCAGCATTTATAAACTTATTACATTTTAGCGTTCGATAGAGTAAAAGTTAGTGATATTGAATGTTGATAATACGAGGATTTAGTTCTTAAGAATGGTAATTTATTCCTTACAGTCATGTAACTAATAGCCCTTATATTGCTGCTTTTAAAATGAGGATTGAAACTCTTTTGCTTGACCCAAATATGGTAATGTAAATTATCAATTTGGTTATGTAGGTATACCTATTTTCGAGGTTTAAACCCTTCTTTTCAAATTAATGTGTAGATGGAAGAGATTTCTGAAAGAGTTAATTTTATCCAACGTGAACTCGATATAAAATATATATTAATACTTAGAAGAAGCCAACTGTTGGCTTTACGAGAAAATCAAATTACATGATTAAAAAACGTATCGAGCGAGGTTAAATATATTAAAATGTAAATTAACAAAACATTCGATTAAAATCAGATAAATTTCATGAAAATTTAATCATAAACGCGAAATAATATTTGTGAACTAATCTAATATTCATTCAATAATATCTCATAACATTCGACGGTTTAAATTGTTTCAATGGCGTTATAAATTATAAATTAATGATAACTATATAGTAACTATTAATGTATAGATATAGATACAGTAATGTAGATGGATGGTCAGGTTATATGATAAGCCGTCAAAACATCACCGTGACAGCGACAAGGGTCAACCATAGCTTCTCGGGAGATGGAATATCTCCATTTATTTGATCGAACCTCTAAATGTTCGATACTATAGTAAATTTATAATTTTAATATACAGTACAGCTTTGATTGAACAAACAAATGAATCGAGCCTCGCCAATTAAGATTTATAAGACAGAATTAATGTTGAGACTTGACAAATGTGCAGATTTGAATCAATTAATATTTTCAAACGGAACAATATGCTGAAACAGCATTTGTATTCAACCTGTTAAGGTAATATAGCTTTTAAGGAAGTACATTAGCGTTTAATATTGAAAATCAGCTTCCCTGGTATAATTAATACAAACGTCTTGACTTCTATCTCAGTTATCAAATAACGATAAATGTCAACAATTATATTACCATCATTATTGTCGTCGATTCAAAACGTACTATAAATGTTTTGATGAAGTGGAACGTATTTTTAATAATCAAAAGTACTAATTATTTGAATATATTAACAAGAATTTAGTAATAAAAATAGGTCGACATGTCCTGATTTCTTTCATTTGGTTAAAAATATATGAAAATTAAAAACTTGGAAAAATAGCAAAATAGCAATATGAGAACTTTAAAAAATGTCTGCAGGTATTAAATTCTTCAAACTAAAATATCAAACTATATATATATAAAAATTATATGTACATATACATATATATTATATATATCGCTAACAAAATATAACATTATACGTCTTATATACAAAACAAACAGAATAAGACATAATTTATCTATAAATGAGCAGTCGCTTGTAGAAGGCAGTCAAGTGAGAGAGGCATTCGTAGTTTGAGATTCAAACAAACCCATATCAGTTCCTCAAAATAGCAACTAGAAAATTCAATAATAAATTAAATCCTTCTATGGAATTATTATAAAAATCTTGTTTATATTCTCACATGTCTTTAAAACGACAATTTGAAACACGATGATGTTGAAAACAATTTCCAAGCTACATTTTTGTTGTACAATTAATAAAATAACCATCAAATGATGCTCTCGTTTATAAGAACATCCTTGTTATAAATTTTAGTAAATGTCAAACCGATGTTAAAACGTGAAAGTTTGCTTACATTTATTATTGAATCATGTTGAAATAATTTCGCTGAAATTTTATAATTAGGTAACTAGGGCGCTGGAATAACAGAAAATTATTTTCAAGTAGCTATTTTAAATTGATGACCTGAACATTATACTTGGAACAAGTAAAAACAGAGATGGATAAAATATATAATTCTACAATTTTATTCTTATTCCCTACAGATACTGTAAATTATGTTAAAGAAGAGTTGCTTTTGAGTTTATGCAAGCGTGTTTTGAAAATAACTAAAACTGACTTGGTACATATAGTTAATAGATCTAAGATTACCTGAGACTACTAGAAGACCGACGACGGTTGCTGCTAAATAATAGAAACGTCGGAAGTATGTAGTTTTAGAAAAATAAAAAAATACGCAAAAATTACTTCGTTTAGGTCCATTTAGTTCTTATAACGACTATTATAAATAGTGGAATGAGGTTATAAAAAAGACGATATATAGAAGAACTGAAAACCTTAAAAAAAACATCATAAAATTAATATATTTTTAAGTCACTCGTAACTTGTACCACATTATTTGTACAAGTTTTTGATAAATCAAGTTTGACTTTGAATGTTTGTCGGCTTTAAACACCACAGCCACATCGTTAGGTTTCTTTAAATAGCCGACCGAACACCTGACCCGCTTCTGCGTGACCTGACTCGGAATATACATACATACATACATTGACAGGTCAAACTAGTAAGCTAGTATTTAAACGAGAGCTAACATGAAGGAAATATGGAGACAACACGATCTCATATTTTATTAATTACATAACTTAAAGTATATAATATATTTTGTATAATTTTGGATGTCAAACTAATGTTAATTAAGAACACCCCACAGCCTCTAGATGAAATAATGATAAAAATATTCTTTTACTGCTTTGAAATCTTAGAAACAAGCTATCTTTACTTTAAAGTTTAAACTTTTAATTTAAACAATACGTATAAATTACTTTAATCCGAGATAATTAATAAATGTCGACAAAAAAATTAGTTACATTTTAATACGGTTTATTGATAAAATTAAGATTTTTTTTCAAATTTTTAATCATTTAAGAGATAAATCAAACATTGTTGAGTTTCTTTTATACTAAAAACATAGTGTTAACTTTTAGGACACAAAAAATGTTCAATAAACAAAAAATTTTAAATGAAAGAAATAAACTTACATTTTCCACATTTTAAAAGCTACATATTAATTTCAAATTCACAATTTAATATTATAGAAAGATAATGTAATATAATAGAAAGGTTCATAACACGACTAATAGTTATAATCATGCGGATAAAGATTCCCAGAACAATGTTATGGTAAACGTCATATATTTCCTCCAACATACCTTATTTTGTAAACGTAGGTAAGGTAACAATTTATTAACTCTGTCAGCCTTATGTAAAATTAGGGTTGTTTTTTCTTGTAATAAAATGAGAATGAATTTATTTTTGTGAGCAATACCTGCACAGCCTCCGTGCTTATAGATTTTATTACACGCAGACGTTTCCTTGTTATGGCTCGGCTTGCTGAAATAAATCACTTCAATCTTATGTACCTACATGAAATGGAAATGGGAATATTTTATAAGAATTTTTTTTTAAACAGATGTTTGTATAAAATAAAAACTTTTAAACTTTGATTTTGTATGGATAGAGAAATAAAAGTATAATGGTTTGAACAATAACTAACAGTATATACCAGGATTCAAAAAGTTTAATGTTTAAAGCCAAAAATTTTTAATAATGACGAAATTGACGAAGACTTCTCATCATTCTATGGACTCATCGTGCCAGTGGTGGGTCCGACGCGTTGCAAGGAGAGGAGGTTTAAGAGTGCCTAGTACTTTTGATCCAGGTGTTGGTTTAAGGAGCCCCTATCTAAGGTGTTTTAAACGCTAACCTCGACCGTTCAAGCTCCTCTCACTACCTAAACATATATTAAACGAACCTACTAGGACTGTCTTCGAAGTACATTCTTAGAATTAATTAATGTTGCTTCTGGACCATAAAGAACACGTGCTCTAAAATTGGAAAAACTGAAATATATCTAGAATGGATACCGACGCACCGATATCCTTTGGAATTTTATATTTTTTCACATACGTATCCATCACTATAGTCCAATCTAGAGCCGCTCTAAGGATAGGTTATTTGTTTTTGCGCTCTGACTACCGAAAAACTAACCGCTTGACATACCTATGTGATGTATTAGATAAATTACTAATATTATAAATGCGAAAGTAACTCTGTCTGTCTGTCTGTCTGTCTGCTACGCTTTCACGCCTAAACCACTGAACTGATTTTAATGAAATTCGGTACAGAGATAGAGTTGACCTTGAGAAAGAACATAGGATAGTTTTTATCCCAGACTTTTGAAAGGTTCTCTTGGAAACGCGATATAACCGAACTCCACGCGGCGAAGCTGCGGGCGGAAAGCTAGTATTAGATAAATATATTTAGATTCATTTTTTCTTTCTAAATCGCGGTTTGTTATCTACTGCTTATACACAAATGGTAATTGAACAGAAAAACAGTACATAGTACAAAAGAAATTTGCAATCTACAAATGCAGTGGCACACGAATGACTTTTCTATTACTTTTAAGAACATTAACACTATTCTATCTGCGGATATGTGTTTGGCACCGGAATATTGGTTTCCAAGCACTTTTAGCTTTACCTTTACCCTACCAACGTTTATAATGCGTAATAACGCTAGGTAGACAGAAATTTAGACGAAACCATTAAATAAAGTTATTGAAGTTTTTTTTAGTGTCTCAATTTGATTTCAGTTTTGATAATAATTCTTTATTTATATGTAAGACATAATCTATTAATAAGTAAAGTTAAATTTAGTTAATTACAAATAGAAAAAATGTTGGAATATGTCTGTACTTAGTGAATTAAGTGACAAGGGAACGCTGAACATTTAGATGTCAGTCACACAAGTACCTCGGGAATCAAAACAGTCCTTCTAGTAACACGTCTTATTGTGACACAAAACCTGTCTCCTTCCAAGTCTCAATACAGTTTTAAGACTTTGTGACATGTACAGAACCAAAATCTATTGTTAGACTCACACCAAAAATTTATTATTGTTCATGTACTTCAACTCAAACTTACTAACTATTATAAAAAAATAATTAAATCATTTCAACTTTATTGCTCGTTCGAGTCATGTGGGTCGTGTCATGTCGATGAATATTTTATTTTTTAATAATTTTTTCAATATAATTTTGAAATTTAATCAAGACTTATTCTTCTTAATAATTTTGTCCCAACAATACAACACCTATCCGCCTATTAGCTCTAATATCAATCGTGGTTTAGATCGTGTGAGGATAGTTTTACATAAAATCGTTGAACAATACTGTGAGGCGGGAAAGGGAACTCTTAAGTTTTCACCCACACCGCGATAGGCACGAAGTTAAATGGAAGAGAGTTTCTAACATTCCATCTCTAGAATTTCCGGCCCCACCTCAGGCAAGGGTCATAGTTACATAAGCACTTTATTTAGAAAAGGAGGAGGAAAACCAAGCATTTTAACATAGTATGATCAAACAAAATTTTCACAGTACAAAAAATCATAACGCAAAAAAAACATGCCTGTATCTCTAAGAATTATTAAAATTTAAAGTCAAAATATTTCTGCTTGAAAACAAAATAAAAATATGAAACGGGATTATTAGAATTTTGAGAAAAAATATTTTGAGACATTTATTGAGAGTTTTACTGGAAATCGTTTATCCTCGAACGAAACTTTAAGGTAGCCCATTGTTCTTGTAATTAATGAAACTGATATTTGAAATCAGTTAAAATACTTATGAGAAAGTTAAAACATCTATAAAATAAAAAATATACACATCTCGTCTGCCCGTGATCATGGTTGCTGTAAAGTAGACGAAACGTCGGGAGTATGTAGTTTATAGACAAAAATAAAAAACGCGTAGTAAATCCTAAAATATTAATTTCATTTAAATGAGTACTCGCGAAAATCTTAGATCTCAAAAAATACACAGTTTATTTTATGTAATTTGATTATGCATTTTGCAATTTATTATTGTACTAAGTCGAGCAACTTTTATTCAATCATAGTTAAGAAGGTATAATCTATTGTACATCTTGGAAATAGTAAATGTTAATTATATGAAATATTATCTAAATCCTTACATTTTATAGAATCATTACATTGATGACCTTATAGAGATCCACCAGCCAGCATCCATCTATATAATGATTCAAATAGTTACTAAAAAGCTTTATCAGAATAAACCGTGAAACTTTCCACAACAGTTAACAGAATTTCTATTCTATTCCGCAGTCGGGGTATTAACATATATTATTGCACCTTGTAACCGCAAAATACGGGGCACGGACAAAAATGAATACATTGAATGCTTGTGTTGTCGAATAAAGAACGCCCGGCATAAATAACTTTAGTAAATGTACGAAAGGGCTTTAAATAGAAAATTGCAAAATATAAACTTAGAATTTCATAGAGCTAAGCAGTTAATTATTTTCTTGTTATACAGTGATGTTTAAATTTAAATATCCTAATATATCTTCTTTAGTGGATTAGCGTTTGTCAGTTTTAGCACACACCATTCATAGTTGAGCCGATTAAATAGAATTTAAATAGTTTTATGACAATAATACAACACGCAATTATTGAATGTGGGATCGCATTGTTGTTCTATTGTTATCAGAGTTCGTTGAAATTTCAATAGATTTTATACATTTAATAATTAAATAAAATATTTATTAACCATTGAACCATCAGAATTTTATATTTCTTCTGCCTACTAAAATTTATTACTTTGAAATAAATAAATATAATTAATAATGCATTTCATACATACAGCATACAATCCTTGAAATATGATTAGCTTTTTTGACACTTACGTGAGAGTAACACAAAGATTTATATTATACTGTAATGTTATTAGAATGAAAATTTTTATTTTACAAATAGTCATTGCTACCTTAAGTATCGAAATTTGCTAAACTAATGAAACTGTAATTTAATAAAAAAGCGCTTACCGTCAGCAATGTACGCTTTATTTATTTCGCTTACACAAAATCAAGTGCAGACAATTCTAAGAATTCCTTATGTACGATTAATAAATAATGATCTTGAATGAACATTACTATTAGGTTAATTATGTCATACGTATTAAGATATACAGAGAAGTACTCTCACTACGGTGACAAGCTGGCTTGATTTATTATATTAAGAAATAATCAGTCAACTTATTCTCCATCTCACCCACCAATCACAATGTATTCCCCGAATATAATAAAATATTTCAAAGATAATTCATTTAATTTATATTTAATTTATTTATATGCTTGACTTTACACACGCTGTAGAAATACGTAACTTTTAATTAGTTATAAAAGAAATATAAATATAGGTTTATCCCGCAACTTCCAATATACATCTCGAGATATTTTTTGAGGAAAAAAGCTTCTTTTCCCAAGAGGTTGTCACAATTTGTTTCCTGAAAAACCATGTTCTTGTAAAAACCTCTGCCGTTTTATTAAAATCATTTCGTCTTTATAAAACCGTGTATATAATCATCATTTTAACTTTAGTCTAATATTAATAAATTAGAATTGTATTACATTTGGAATAGATCGATAAATTACTAATAAGCTGACGTCTTTCATCGTGCAAGCTGAATGAACTCCTTTATTAAGCGATCGTGCGTAATGAGTTGTAGGCAACGTTCTGCAATTGTAAATTGCTGTACGTACACATAGTGTCCAATTTGCGGACATCGGTCAGCAGTGTCGGAAACACCCCACGCTCCACCGCTAAATGGGAATATTTCAGACAATGTTCGGCTTACTTACATTTATTAAAATTTCGTATTAAAATTACTTGAACATTTTACTGTGAAATATATTTTTCACTATTTAAACAAACCTTAAAATATGTCTGTTGTTATATTAATATTTTTCTCATTATAGTTATTGTACCCCAAGACGATCTCGTACAGATATAAACAAAATTTCGTATTTCCTCCAAATGAAACTCCTAGATTGTACCCAAATGTTTATTGTCAATTTCCGGACCATGGGTCTCTTGTTATCCATGACTGCACTTACGGACACATGCTGAATTTCCTGGTATCCTAATTTGAACCTTATTGCCAAATTTTATGGTCCGAAAAGGGTTGTGTAGTGGATTTGTTTTGTATTACGGTTTCATAGTCCATTGCTTTTGGCAAGTGTGACTGCTCGGTGACAACTGTATGGTATGCTTTGCGTTATTACTGTGTATACTCATTTAACTTTTCGTAAAGCACTTTACTTTAATACGTGCTTCGTACTTGTCATTAAAATAAAGTTCTATTATTAGATTTACTACTGAGTCATAGTTATTTTATAAGTATAAAAATTTAGCATTTCCCTTATATTTAAAATAAAGAAGAATACTTTCTTCTTAATATAATGGAAAATATAAATAAATCCTAGAGCCTAGAACGCAATTTATTAAGAAAAAAGCTTCTCACAAATAAGGCTTAGAAAATTAAAGCCTCGGACCTCCATTGTTCGATGACAATATTGAAGACGTAATCCCTATTATAAGATGCGAGGCGAATTTAAAAGAGTCTTAATTCAAACAGTTAAAAAGGACTGCTCAAATTATCAGAGCGTACACACCATTGTACAAGTAAAGAAATGTGATCGTTGAAGATGTTACTTCTCTACAACTTATTTCCCCAGAGAAAAGAACACAATGCACTTCCTGATTCCATTTCTAAGGAATTTGTTAAGATAAGTATTGTAAACGTACAGCAGAAATGTTATGTTTTTAGATTTCACGACTCTCCATTACCGATTGTTTCTACCGAGTTAAGAGTGAGAATCAAAATGGAACAAATATTTAGTAATCAGATTATATTAACTACAATTCCATGGTTAGTTTGTTTTAAGTTCATAATTATTGGTTTCTTAATTTCTTACAAATCAATGAAAAGTGTTTAAATATTTAAGACGTATCTTCTGCCAGTGAAATTGTGTCATAATGTGAAAATTGCCACGTGTTTGACTCTTCCTATATCTTTATTGAATTTTTTTATCTTAATATAACATTGCAAAGTAAAAGCCCGGAATAAATGAGGTATTAGAAAGACGTGTTATTCAGAACATTTTGAAGATAAAGAGGCCTTCCAAGATGTAATGACGAGCCGTGACGTAAATAAATATCCAACCTTCGAACGTGAAATATAATTTACGTAATAACTTAATAAAATGTTAAAGTATATATTCTATGAGATTCATACTAAAATATATGAAAAGGGTTGTTATATAAATTATCATTTCATTCATATGAATATATTATTTTTCACTGTTAATCGAAATTCGTTTCAGTTAATCAACATGAATAGACTTGAGTAATTTTCTCTGAACGTAAAAGCATTCCTCGCTCGTGTTCTTTTAGATTATAAAATACTTCTAATTCTAACTGTAGGAAGTCTGCGTAGTGATTGAAAACTTCTTCATCACAATTTACTAACAATTCATCAGAACGGCGAAAGGTCGGTTCCTCGCTCCGTAGCTAATGGTGCGTGAACCGATCGCTCAATAACCGATGACGTGTGAAGTCCGCTTTATTCTATGTTATATTAAGAAGTTGATTTTCGCAAACACTTTGTTAACCTCCAACCTCCCCCTGACTTGCTAGCTTTGAAAATTTATTTCATATATAAAATAAACTTCATGCCAAAGAACTTAACACTTTCTTTCAAATGTTCATACAATGATTAACTTTCTTTCACATACAAGCTGCTAAAAGATGTTATAACTAACCAAATAGCTTTTATATAAAATCAATATTATGTCTTGAAATAAATTATTTTAATTTTATTGTTGAGAAATCTTTCATTTCTGAAAAATTGTATTGAATACATAATGTAGTAAAGACTGAAAAATTCGTAGGTTCTATTGAAAGGTAAATAATCGTAAATTCCTTTTAATGGGAGAGTAGACGCGGAAATGTTATAAATTGAATAAATACATTCTGATATTCTCTGGTTTTAAGTAGCAACGTGATCTGAATAAAGTCCCTATAATGTTTATGTAATACGCCGGTTTAATAATTCTGTGCTCCGAAAAAATTTATTACAATTAATTGCTTCTATCTGTATTGAATGAGAAATCATAACATTTCCATATCTTTTTTTAAGTTTTTAAATACTTTTGTAAAAAAAATATATTTATGTTATGATCAATACATTTAGATTATATAAAACTTTGAGCTAAACAAGAAAACGTGATTCGATGAAAATTTTATAGCTTATCATAATACATAGACTTATCTGGATATCACACAAAAAACAGTGTATATTCTTATGACTTATTATATTTATCAAACTGTTTATTTTTGAATAAATAATGAATGAATTATTTTAATTGGGGGAGTATCTAAAGCATTTATCTATTTCATTTGAAGAATAGATTGAAATTGTTATACTTAGTCAAGTCTTAATCCTTCAACGGTTCCATTAATTTCCAGTCTATCCTTATCCTGACCACATAATGTTAAATAGAAATTATTTGACATATATTGTTAAACATTTTTAAGCCTATATCACAGGAAAAGTTCTAGTTCATTCTGGCTAATTTCTAGAGTAATTAAACTTTATAGAAGTACTCACATATCAATTACTTTAAAATAGTGTGAATTTAATAATTAGTTCCTACTTAAAGTCACAATACATTGAGTATAATAATTAGTGAAATAATTAGTGTTGAATTTAAACAAAATAAACATTGAATAATATTGTATTACGAACATATACATATCAGTTCTGCTAATGGGTCTTCGTAATAAAATCAATGAACGGCGCTAATGGATACGAGATAGAAATCTAGCTTGATTAATTTTACACGTTATAATCACTGTCATGATACACGATAGTTATGTTATGTTGTTAATAGTTGAAGGTATTGTTTATCTTTTGAAGTACAATTATCTCTCAAATATGAAAACATTAATTGTGTTATAAATTAATAAAACAAGACTATTTTGAGGGTCTCACAGAAAATCGGCGTGAAGTAGTCTTTAATGGCTCCGTTTCTTTGGATGAGTGAGAGAACCGGTTGCCATTTACTTATTCCCACCCCTTCCTCTTCCTCAAAAACCAAGGTTGGCAACGCATTCGCAACATCTCATGTTGCGGATGTCCATGGGCGACAGTGAATAGTAACCATCAAGTAGGGCGTCTACTCATTTGCCAACTTTCTTATAAAAAAAGCCTAACTTATGGATTTTATTGGCTTTGACTTCTGTGCATTTTTAATTTATTGAATTCTGCTAACTGCATTCAGCTTCCTGTAAAGTAGATAATTAATTAATCTTGCAGACTTACATTACATTACAGTTACATATTTGGAAGTCTGAAGTGTGAATTTTACCGTCTTTACCCGAATAATTTGATACTATTTGTACAACAAATACTCTAGTCTATAATATTGATAATTAACTCTCCATGTATATATATGTGTTTTTTCATTCTAGTATGAATACTAAAGATAGAGATTGATGCTTTTTCTAAGTCATTGAAGATGACGAAAATATCTTTGTTTTGATTAATAAATAAATCATCTATACTAATATTATAAAGCTGAAGAGTTTGTTTGCTTGTTTGTTTGTTTGAAACCGCTAATCTCCGAAACTACTGGTTCGAATTGAAAAATTCTTTTTGTGTTGGATAGTCCAGTTATCGAGGAAGGCTGTGGGCTATATGACATCACGCTACGACCAATAGGAGCAAAGATATAGTGGTAAATGTAAAAAAAACGGGAGAAATTATTTCATCTTTGAAGCCTTCCGTTGCGTGCGCCGTCAAAACGGTTCAAGATACACAAAAAATATGTATTAAAGAATAATAGCTCTTTTAATGATCTAAAAAACAGTCTGCGACAGTATATGTCTATCTTTTAAGTTTAACTCTCAAAAACTGTTTTTATGGTACCTAATTTGGTCGAAATAATTTGTTTAAGTTGTATCAACATAATAATATTCATCTTTATTCAAATAAACAAATAAATATATTTTTGGTTAAGAGTACTTCATTGGGATTAAAAAAGAAACATAGGTTTTATCCTGAAAATTCTACGGGAACTCGACCATTCCGAAAACCCCGCAAGAACGGGAACTATGTGGGAAGAACCAAAAATCTGCCGGAAGTCACTATTCCACGCGGACGAAGTCGTGGCAAAAGCTAGTGTAAAATATATGATAGCGAACTTATTACAATACTTCTTGTAGCATGTTTTAGTAACCATAAAATAAGTTCTTAATAAGGTAGAATAACATTTATTACACTTAGATAGCTTCTCAAATTTCGTAGAAGTTTAAATTACTTTTATGTCAATAGTTTGTGAGTTATGCAATTTGAAGTCTCAGAGTATTCTTCTTCGCCTTTTAAGAATTCATGAAGATTTCACTTAAAATATGGTAGTTAAGAAAATTATCTAGAATTTTACTGACAGCGAATAAATTTAAACCATAAATGTTAATGAGTTAGCCAGGGCGAATAGAAGAAGATATATACAAGATCAGCTACTTAGACCGTGAAAGGCTAGAGTAGTTTTAATTTCAAATGTTCTTTTTATCTTAATAAACCCAAAGAAATAATGTCAATCACTTAAAAAATATTAGTAGCTAACATTTAATTTGCAATTTTGTATGTATTTAGGTGCTTAATTAGTTCGTTGAAACTTTGCAACTCAATTTTGAAACGATTCTGCTAAAATTTTGGGTAAAAGTTCAGCTTGAATGACTGCATGGTTAATTTTTAACGTCATTTTTAATCCGACGTGGCGTGTCCAAATTTTGCGGACTAATTATTTTTATTGCTTTCTACGATGTGGTTGTCAAATAAAGGAACTTGCTAGGGATCACTTGAATAACATGTCTATCTCTGACAAATCTGAAATAAATTAGGAGATAATATATACTTTTTTAATGAAAATTTATTTGAATGTTATAAAAAATAATAATTAAACTTTTACTATATACTTTTAAACTCGTTACATCATTTATATGCTATAAAATCTTACTTGTGGAGAATAAGGAGAAAATTAAATATCTTGCTCCATTTTAGGAATATATTTTCAAACTAAGTTAGTTACTTATATCTTGTTAATCTAAAATATCAAGATAGTTTTGAGCAGAATATAGGATTTAAAAACATTTTATTTTTTATAGAAATAATGTAATTGTGTAACACTTAAGGTAACCTAACAAAATATTTTATTATAACTCAAGCTACAGTTACTGGAATATGTATTCGTTTAAAGAACGAGAGTGTAAGTAAAAATCAGTGGATGACAAATAAGATTTTTGGTCATGTTTAATCAAGAACATAGAGACAGTCTGATAGTAAATGTCCAATTTGAAAAAAAAAACTCAATTAATACGATAATCAAATATAATAACGTCTTTTGAAAGAGTCCACAGTGATCGAGAAAAGTATTTTTAATAAATAACCACTCTATATACTTTCATACCATGTATAAAATAATTAAATATTTTAGGATTTGTGAGGACGAACTAAACACAACATTTTTTGAAGATAATATTGATTAGACTTCTATAATGTAACAGAAAAAACAACAGACAAAAAGTAATATATATTGTTATAATTTAAATAAAACTGTTTTTAACACAGAAAGGATAATATTTTTCTTAAAATAAGTAAAAAACAATTTTATTAGAATAAAAATAAAAAGATTCACTCCTAGTTATTCACAACACGCACTAGTTCACACGGACTCGAACCAATACCATTTTAATAAACGAAAGCGTCTTAATCATAATAAAAATCCTCATTTTGTATTCCATTTCGAAAATGAAAACTAATACGAGGAACTGCTGCTTCAATTTTTCATACAATCGAGCGATGAGTCAATCTTGAGATTATTCGTTAAGTCTTCATTAAATCCGACTACAACTCATAGAATTATCTTTCTGGTAATGAATTTTATTGATGGATGAAGCTTATTTTATAGTCGAAGTAAACTGTAAAGTAAAACTAATATTTTGCGGATACACTACGATACTTTATTTTTGATAAAAACTACATACTCCCGACGTTTCGGTTATTTTACAGCAACCGTGATCACGGGCAGACCAGATGTGTGTCTGTAAACTGTGAAGTACTTCTAAAATTATTCTTAATTCTTTTACGTTTTACACTTTACTGTTGATTTTTTTAATGATATATTATTTTAGTTTAGTTTCAACAAACAACAATCCTTTTACATTCTAGTTTAATGTATGTGAATGAAATGTGTTTATTAAATTATTAGTCAGTCTACATTTAGTAGTTAGTTAGGGGATAAAAAATATAGACGTATTAGTCATAGGCAAATATTAATGTAAATTTAGATTAATTTTTAATGTAATATTGTATGTCAATATTCAATAGATAAGTCAGATACAGAGTAAAGTAAATTTATTCATAAATGTTTACTAAACAACTAAACCAATATATTGATAAAATCTATGAAATCAAAATAGTATCACCGCAATATGTATTTATTATGATGATCGACTCAGTAACACATAAATATATATTAATGTGACAAGGCAAACACGACCATAACCACTTCCATTTAATACTGGATTAGTCCTGAAATTGCTTAACAAGCTGTGTTTACTCTCATCTATAAATTTATACTATCAGCACTTATTCATATGTAAACCAGGCTTTTTTCAAGGCTTTGTTTACGGAGTTTCTTATTTAAAATCAATACTATGACGACACGTAGTAAATCTCATTATACTCTGACTAAAGATGATTAACAAATAGTTATACTATTAAACAGATTGTCGTCCACTGAAATAAAATGAATAAAGACAGATAGATAGAATTATCAACTTAAAAAGCTATACTTTAATAACAATACTGACTTAGTAAAAAATATTAATTGAAAGTAAGAAAAAACAAACAAGACACAGTCACCTATAGCAACAATAAGTTCCTCAGAATAATTCTTTAATATATGTATGTATATATAACAATGCAACTAAACCTTCATAGAGACAAGAAACTACATATTGCTTTTAGTACGTTAGATTTATCAGTTTTGTAGACGAAATTATCTTGAAAATAAAATCAAATAAAAAAATCCTTTATTCGAAGGTAACTGAATCAGATTAAAGTATCGTAGGTTTTTCGTTTCTAAGGTTCTAATACTTTTTTGATCTTCGACAAAAATAAGTCAATGATCTAAATATAATCTGCTTTTGGGAGCGACTATTGTAGCATTCATAAAATTTGTAAAAAAATATACGAAATTTTATCAAAACTAGAAAGATATATTATAAAATTTACATGATTTTTTTTATCATTGTAACCCTTTTTTTTACTTTATTTTTTTTCTACTGGGAAATGGTACTAATAAATATTTTTTTATATTTTATAACCAAATGATAATTAATTGATGTCAATGACAGTGACAGTGATTTTTCTTGTAAAATACTTCTCAATTATATGTATAATAATTGCATATTTTTATGATCCTTTATTTTTTAATATTTTTATGTGTTATTTAAGTTTGTTAAATATTTTTATGTGTTATTTAAGATTTCACAGATTTTTTTTATTTAGTACTCTAAGATATTATGTAATTTATATTATAGTTGAATCAAAAAATAATTAAATTTTCTTCTTTTTTGTACATTGAGTAAAGAAGTAATTCCAAATGTGTTATAGTAGTATATGATCACATATTTCAAGACCCGTCGAGTAACATGTGTGATCACATCGGTACATATATCTTAAATATCTCAATGGGTAGTTCCATAATCTGAACGGGCCATCTATCGTGTGCTAGTGATGTTGGTAATTTGCTTTGTCCGGTGCTTATCCTTGGATTACTGTGTATTCGTATTTTTCATATAAAACTAAAAGCATTTTCTTTCATCCGTATACATTTGTATGAAAAGTGAATAAAATCTAAAATGTTTGTTTAGATACACTTCTTAGAAGCAGAGAGAGATTTTTTTAGACATAAAACCCTGTGTAATGAAGAAATGTACCAATTTATTTAAACTTAAACAACATTACAGCACCAATTTCCCGTTTACGTGACTCGCATATTTTCATTTCTTAAAGCTCGGTCTACACCAGAGATGTTGCTGTAATCGAAATTATAATTACTTTACTTAGGACGAAGTTATATTTTATCACGATATAAAAGTTGACAAAATTAAAAGCGAGAAAAAAATCTAGTCCCAAATTAATTCTGTAATAGAATCCTATTGTAACTGTAAAGTGGAAATATTTAGACAATAATTAATTTGTTTTTCAATCTATTAAGCGTCTTAAGTGGCTCTAAAATCTTTTAATACTATAAGGAGTTAACGAAAATTAATAAAAAAATGCAAAGGTGTAAACCAAGCTTTAGGCAACACATGTTCGAGAAATAAATTCATATGCGGGAAGCCGTTGAATTTTATAGTCCGCGGAACAAAGTTGTCGGTTACAGCTTAGCGTTTCTTATGACTCAGACGACTGCCATTACGAGTTCATACCAGGATAAACTCATATAAGAATATTACTTATTTGGCCAAAATTCCGACGAGAGTCATATAAAATGACACTTACTCGTTACTTATTTTATTTAGTTCCCAGTTGTAAAAGTTCATCGTTTGATCGCGGGAATTAACCTATTTCGTTATGTTTCAAGAATTTAACTTGCAACAAAAACATACGGCGTTTGTAACAGATACTTAGTTTTATAAAAAATCTACATATTAATGTATATAGATTTAAAAAGATGTGGGTTTTTATCTGACCTCGCAACACGTGCTTTCGAATTGTGTTAAAAATGAATAAATTTTTTACTAAAATGTAAAAGTACATATGTTTTAAAGCAGACCCTGTTGTATTTTTTAATAGCTTGAACATTTCCGGTACATATTTTTGTTTAATATAATCTTTATTTCAGTAAAATTAATATATAATATCTCGTTATATAAACTTTATCAGTTTAAACAGTTTATATGCAAATTAGACTTGGATTATGCGGGCTTTACGATATTTGGTGAGCCCGCATCCCGACCAAGGCGATGCAGCATCACGTATAGCCGATTCTTTATGCTGAATCAGATATTTGATTGTTTAATCGAAGACGGGAGTATACGGAAAATTTCGTAGTATAGTAGTTTCTAGAGAAATCTTAAGCCTTTAGGCTCTACTTATATATTCAATAGAATAGTTACGAAGTATATATGAGTGTAGAAGGATGTTAAAAATCATTAGTTTCTTTCGAAAAAAGGATTTCATTTGCTTTAAAAATATACGTAATGAGGTTTCAAACTAAAACTGTTTCTTTATTTGCTTTGTATTTTATGACATTTCGCTAAAATAAATAATTTCCTACTTTCATATGGTAAAATTCTTGCAAATTCATGTGTTTTTATTTGTTGTACCATATATCACACCGTCTTATACTCGTTATAAATTATGGTGAGTAGCGCGATAGGCTTTTATTTTTAGCTTTATTATGATTTGTGACAACGTAAGGCCCTGGTAAAGGAAAACGAAGAAGCATATATTTTACATAGTATGTACATGCACAACTCTATTTTCCACAGTCTCGATACTAAATTTCTATACTTCTTATTATAAATTAAGGTCACCAATCCCTTTTCGACCAAAACGAGACAAAAGAAAAGACATTGAATCTTCCAAAAGCATAGCATTAATTATCTGATTTTCAGAAAGTCTTGTTACTTAATTTAGTCAGCATTACAATACATCCAAGTAATTTGAATGTTGTCGAAAAGACAGTACTTTATCTAAATTAAGGGGAAGCGAGGGCGTTGGCTGATACTGCTTTCTCTAACGAGTTTCCGTTGTCGAGTGACGGACGGAAATTTAAACGACAAAATAATGTTAACTTAAAATTTCAAGTGAATTCACTGAATCCAATGGAAGTTACTTAAATAAAAACAGAGTATACCTGAAGTAGGAATTCAAAGTTTTGGGAGCAATTCTCACAGGCAAACAATTTTGTCAGTGGCCGGACAGAAATTTATCTGACTTTTTAAAAGCAACGATTTAATTTAACCTAAGATTTGACCATTCAAAAGTATATAAAAAGATTTAATTTTCAACAAATTCATACCAACGCGCAAACTTGCCTGGTATTAAGAATAAAAGCAAGTTTTCTCAGGCAATGCGAGCAAATATTGTGGCACTAATGAGCACTTCCTTTGCCAGTCTAATTCGAGCAAATGCTTCTAGTCTTGCAAGCCGTTGGGTAAACTATAATTCAAAACCGCAGAGCTGCACTACTGCTTATTGCCTCATAAATTAATTCCTCCAGCGACAATATGAAATTCTCAGTTACTTGACGCTTCTGGTTCGTCGGAAAAGGTTTCGCGTATTTTGACAATACAAAATGTAGGATATTTTGAACAATAACGTTTAAATTTGATTTTAAATCTTTTTTACACCATTGAAAAGTCGACACGTTGAAAAGGGATTCTTAAGCTGGGCCTCAGCTTTGTGGTTCTGCTCCAGAAACTTATATTTTATTCACGTAACCATCTCAAGATTTCTAACTGTGTTATATAACCAGAGATTTATACAACTTTCCAACCTTCCTCTGGATCTAAAACTTCGCAGTTTCTTGTTTCATGTTAACCGGTACGTTTTAAATTGGTTGAGTTAAAGCAATATAGGTACATCATAATAATATTACGTCATCTTTTAGTTAACACGGCCATAAGTATAATTGCAAAAATAAATAAAAATTAAATAATAAATTACATTACGAGAAATTCGTAAATATTAAACTACAAACTAAACATAATTATTATGCGGGTTTCAGTAATGAATAAAAAAAATGAAAGTAATTCCTACGCTACCGACATTTTCAGCAAACTTACACTAATCTAAAAGGCGAAACTTTAAGGAGGCTTGAACGTGTAAAGCCGCCGCGGAGGCCGGAGTTTTAACGCGACTATTCCCAAAAGCTGATATTTTATTCATGGGAAGGGCCCAGCGGCTCAGTAATAGCATTCTATGATCAAAGATTTAAACAACTTGCGGGTTTTTCGTCTGACCTCGGAACACGTGCTTTCGAATTGTGTTAAAAATTCTACTCCTAATTTAGAAATTCGCAAAGTTCAAGAAACGGTAACTTAATTCTAAATTAAATTTATATGATTACGGGAACGTTAGCGTTACTCCTCATTCAACTTGTAATTAACTGAATATCGTCTCTGGATAACATTCATTTAACAAATTAATATGTTGTAATAATTATGAACTGAAAACTTCACGTATTTTACTATAATATACGTAATAGGGTAATATCATATAATATCAAAATCTTTTTTATCTTCATGAGTTAATGTGCTTTGAATGTGTGTGGCTTCGCGTGTAAGAAGTGTAATTTTTATATCCCTTCAAATAATCTTTTTGCTGGATGAAAAATATATTGAATTAATTCGTTTCTCCATATATTTTATAAGATTTCTGTTATTTTTTATATTAAAACCACAGTTATGACGTACAACTGTATATTATTAAATTTTTAATTTAATAAACGTAATTCATTAGTAAATTTAAAATCATTCGTCAATATTTTACTTTAAAAATAAGGTTATGAATAAATGTTTTTATTTCCATGACTGTAACTCTTCGTAAAACATTATCGCGACCTGTGTATGCTTAATGAAACATTTGCACAATCAAAATATTTATCTTCTAATTACGTTTGGTCGCAGCGAAGGATGCAAGAAAAATCCGTTTTACTTAAAAAATATATTCAATTACCAATTAAGACTTAAATTTAACTACTAGCTAGGGTGGGGTCTTTAAGTCAGCGATTGACTTAAGACCCATTCTATAATTAAGTCTTATAACTAACTACATACTAAAGAGGTGTCTGTAAGTCAGCGGTTGACTCCAGACTGAATATATGTAAAAATCCCATTCTTCATTCTCACCGATGGTGCAAGGCGTGTGGTGTCCACTTCACTTTCCCAGTCCCACCGATGGCTCAGAGTCAACATTCCGTACTGTACACAATAGTTATACCGAAAACTTAATATCGGGTTATGCTTACGTAACATTCTGCTATTTGTACTTATAATGTTTTATAAATAATTATACCAGCTTTTATTAACTTATTCTCAAGAGACTGTTAGTTTTTGGAAATTTTCTGTATATTTTGTTAATGAAACTGTGATAGCGTAATAAAATATAATATATTAACAATTGAAGAGTCTCTTTATTTTATTTTTAAAAAGAAATTGAGTTACGCTATTGAAAGAAAGAACAAAATCGCGTATAACAACTTATATTTCCGTTCCCAAGTAAGTTGTTCAACTCAAATAATAAATATTTCTATAAAACAAGCTTTCAGTAATACAAGTTGAGCAAAGTATTTAATTAAATGACTCAATTAAGAGATCACCGTAGTAAATATTAATTTATTTTATAAATTATTAAAAAAAAATACAAGCGATGTTCAAAAGGGAACATCGTAATAATTAATTTAGCGATGAATTGTTTGACCAAACAGCCGCAACTTTACTGCGGGGTAATTAGTAATTTTAGAGAGCTTATCAAAAATAACCACTGACCTTATTCCATGAATATTTTCATCAGAGTCGACATTATTAGTTTTTTATATAATAATGTAGACGAATAATTTTTTTAAAACTTCTAGATAAACCATGATTATTTATTCTATTACTTTTTTTATTAAAATTCAAATATAAATAAAGAAAGTCACTAAACACGACAGCTTAGTTGGCGAAGCAACTGAAACGTGATACTCAGCAAGTTCAACGTTCTAATCCTGTTCGTGTCAATGAATTTTTAATTCTATGTCTTCAATTTGAATTCTAGTTCAAATATTAGCATAATATTTTTTGTCACTTAAAAAAACATTTATTTTATTTCAAACAATTACGATACATAGATAAATCATATATTTTTCGGATTACAACTCGTATTTTATTATTTTCAAAACTATGTACAATACATATTCCCAACGTTTCGGTTACTTTTCACTAACCACAGCATTTAAATGAATACTCGCGAAAGTCTTATGTGTCATTAAGTTACTACAGATTTTTACATGAAGTAAATGAGATAACAAGTATGAGAATACATATATCTTAAAAAATATGTTAATACTAAATAGGTAAATAAAAGCCCGCTTCTCATGTGAGAGGGCGCGGGTTCGATCCTGGCCCGGGCAAGTACCAATTTGATTTTTCCGAATCATATGTACTTTTTAAGAATGTTTAGACACCTCTGATTAATGCATACCCAAAAAAAGGGTTGATGTCAGGCAGGCGGCCTGTCGTAAAAAACAATTAGCCAAAACTATTCACAACATGTAAGGCAGACCCTGGCTATGGCTGGGAAATTGCCAGGTAGAAGAAGAAGAAGGTAAATATATAATATGGTATAAATTATACGTAATGATGGTATCAGAACGCGTACCCAAAACCAGATCAAACATTTATATAGTCTATCTGACCCTTATCAAGCACTTTTACCAACGTTAGCCCTATCTTTTGTTACAACTTCATCTTAAACAAACTAAAAGTCAGAATATCGGAAACGCTTAAATGATTTCCAATATACGACCTCTTTTTTGTAAACTAAATAAAATGTTATAGGACTAATAAAATGATTTACGAATTATACAGGGTGACTGGTGAATTACTATCAATATTTAAGGAGCATACTCGGTACATGATTCTCATTCGAATTATGTAAAAAAAATAGGTACTTAATTTTTGACCAAATTTCCGGATAAATAAATAAAGTGTGTACACGTTCCAAGTGTTCCAAGTGTGGATGCGTGCGGCGGCGTGCTGATACAACAACACGCCGCCGCGCGCGTATGTGTGAGTGTGTGTGTATACCTAATCTGTAGGGTGTTCATACGATGCGTAATTAATTACATAACTTATGGTTAACTTTACTTAGAAGTTTATTAATATTTATGTTATATTAATTTTTATTTCGTCATATATGATCGTCAAATATCACGTCCTCAAATATCGATAGTAATTCACCAGTCACCCTGTATAGAGTGGCAAGCGGAGGTTCCAGAACTACGAAACTTACTTATATTTATATTATAATGAGAACTACGTATTTAAACTTATAACCAACACCTAAGATTACATGATCGCCCAGATGTTAGGATAGTAATGCCATTCTATTGCTTGTGTGGTATCAGGGATCTTCTGGTTTACTCGGCATGCTGTTCGTTCCGCGGAGTCAGCAACGTCACTCGTTATACTCGTATAATATTTTATCCATACAACGATGTTGACCCGGCGATATCTATTTATTTCTTAATTTGTACCGCGTACGTAACATACTCTTATATAGAAAACACACAGCATTATTTTTGTATTTGTTTTCAGATGTTTCCTGAAGCCGCCGAACGGATTTTATTGACTACTATTAACAAAACTGTGTTACAAGTGTTATGCCGATAAATTGATAGGAAACTCTACCAAATACTTTAAATATTATTTGAATTGATGAATATTTATTATTCAATTCGAGATTATTGTATTGTTTTTCCTTAAATTTTAGTAAAAACTATCTAATAAACGTGTGGTTTTAACAGCGATACATTTCTTTGAGTGTAAAGATGGTCACAATTCTGTCACTATCTAGATAGGTCGAAAGTCTCAGGTACTTTTGAAGCTCCTCTCCTGTAACGATAGACCCGGCACCCGCACAGTGAATACATGGAATGCTGAGAAGTTTCGTCATAGATATATCTTAACTTGTACTGTACTATATATAATATATGTATGTATATATGATTGTCACCACATGACGTCAACTACTACTAATTTGTGTTATTGTTCGTGATATTTTATAATGAATTTTGTTTCTTGTCTGTTTATTCAATATTAAGAAGGCTCGCTTTCGTATGTTGGATCATCTCTCTTAATATGAAAGACTTCGTTATTCAGTCATCTATTTTTGTATAAATTTGAACTTTATTTATCCTATAGTTCTTTGCATTAGTTATTTGGTTGTGAGCAACCATAACAATATACCTATGTACATTTTTATAGAACAAGAATGTTTCGGTCAACCATTGTTATTATTACCGAAGTAATTAAAATTCCGTCTTCATTCTTTTTATTAACAAGTATCCCAAAACCGACGATAAATTTCTTACCCGCATAACATAGACTTATTAAAAATATATGTATTTAGTAATATTTTACTAATATTGTTAGTACTTTTTTGTTATTTAAATATAAATCAAACAAAATAATCCTCTGATTTGTAAGCATTATAAGTTATTCGTAATATTAAAACGGTATTAAACATGCTATTTCGAAGACCACAAACTTTTGATACTTTTAGACTTCAGAGCATTCCTTAATCGTAATAATCCTATCGTCATCTTTCTTGTCTCCCTCGTCTGTGTGTCAAATGTTTTAACCTTACTACATTGTTTAAAAAGTCACTTCGTTAAACAATTTTACCATAAAGTTAAATCTAATTGTCTCATTAAATAAAAAGAGAAACATAACATTATTTGTATATAAAGTAATAACATTTATTTTCCTTATTACTTAACTAATGTATTATAATACACAAAGAGGCTTTGATGTTCATTATGTTTATTATGAAACATCTTTGATTACATGTTTATACGTCTGAATATTTATCATAACGAATTAACGAGTATATTAATATAAATATTATAATATATTTTTGTATAATAATAAAAAACTGCGTATTTACTTAAATAGTTTTGTTCCCTAACACCTGATATACGTTACGTCCTTATAAAAGGTATCCTCAGCGGAGTAAAGTAAAAGGGTCAGGTTAGAAACGGGATTGGGTTCATTGAAAAAAAATTGATAATAGTTTCTTTATACCTTTATATTAAATTTATGAGAGTCTTCTTTGTTGCCCTACAGATACCTTTGTGTACATATAAACAGCGAAAATGTTAAGACATCCTTTACCGAAAATATCACTTGATTATTTGAATCTAAATAAAATATAAATATTATATCACAAGAAAAGACTTTCAATTTAATATATTTATATTAGAAAAAAAAAACAAAAGACCTTTATTATTTATTTAATATTCAAGACGAAAGATAAAAAAATAAACGAAACTCATTGAAAATAAACGAAAATCTTAAAATTCAAATGTGAGAATTGTGAGAGTTTAAATTTAAATCTTAAATGAATAATTTTGATAAGCGACCGCTGTCGTTATAAATATTATCATCCTAAATTTAAAAAACCATTAATTAAATTATGGTCGTAATAATTGTAAGAAAATAAACTAAATTTTACCGCAACTTAGAATCAATGAGAGTATACTAAAGAGATCCTCAAAAACTCAATATCGTTACACAACAGAATAGTGAATACAAATCAGTTGATAAATATTTAAATCGTTAATTGCAGATGAATATTCAAGCCCGGCGCTTGTCAGTTGGTGCTTTTAGCCTCGGTAACAAACGTCTTAATTGAAATAAATTTAGTCAGACATAACTAATACCAATAACAATTTTTAATAAACAAGAGAAAAAGTTATTAATAATAAAATTATAAAGAAATTATATTCGAATAAAAATAATTTTGAGGCGTAACGTAATTATCAGTTAAATAAAAACATCAAACGCGTCGCAAAATTTTCTTTTATCTCATCAACGACGAGGAAAATTTAATATTAAAACCAAAAATATGGAATAATAATAATTAAATTTCATCTAAAATTTAGTTTGGTTAGTCATAACCTCATAAGTCGAGATACCTGTTGAAACTTACCGGTTAATCACAAAAACGATCCTCCGAACACTTAACACTCGCGATGTAGATTGGGGGAGCTCAAAAACGCCCACCCCCAACGACTTCTGGAAGGGTACTGCAAAGTAAAGGTCCTATTTCACATCCCGCATCCGATGTACACCACTGCGCATGCGCGAGAAATTGAGACCCAAATGAAATACAGTCAGCTGACAGCACTTAAGGTCACTGTGTCAGTATGAGAGCTTTCTAAATTTCTAGTAGATTACACGCTTCACACCTATGTGGTGGTTCATAGTTATTACACTGTAGTATTCATATTTTTACTGAATTTACTAGTTATCGTATTGAAGAGTAGAATTTAATATCAGTCTGTTATCTAAAGTAGTGTGCCCGTAATCCATTTTCTAGTAAATTTCATTTAAAACCGCTGATCGTTTTATTCTTGTTAATACGTTTAATCTTAATAACGGAAGCCATACATCACTTATGCCCTCTTCCGTCCTATTAACAATGCGTTTACATTTTAAGTTACTAAAGGACTAACAAAAATCAAACTATCTCACATTTAAATAGGGAGTAAGAATTAAAGTTTTCACAGATTCTAGTAAATAATTTTATTGCTTCGATAAAATCAATGTGTACGGTAAAATTAATTTCTTGTCATCAAATGCTGTTTATGTTTTTAATAATAAAAAAAGATTTTGTAATTAATGTAGTAGCTGACTAGGTCTTAAAGAAGGAGATAATGATAAATAAAACAATTTAAATTGTTAATACTAATTTGACTAAATGTTTAAAGAAATTTTCGACATTAGTAAGTTTTCTGAGTGGTTAACCATAATCAATCAAATCATTATTTTATTTAGCATGAGCATAAACACACACAAGAGGTCTTTATGTTTTAGAAAAAGATTTTGAAATTACAAACATTTACACCAGATATGACCAGGCAAACGCAGAAGGGCTGCTATTAGTAACATGAGTTAGTTGTAGTCAGGCTTATGGTAACTGAATTTTAAGGGAATTGGTTTTTTGAAAGCAACAAATGAGCTAGCTATCTTTCATATGTATATACATATGAAAGAAATTCGTGTTAGTTACTCCACTTATAACTCAAGAACGGCTAAACCGATTTAGCTGAAAATTGGCAGGGAGGTAATTTAGAGCCAGGAAAATGCAATAGGATACTTTTTATCCCGTTCAACAGCATTCCCGTGGGACTTGACATGAAACGTCAATCACTATAAAACGTGGAATAACGAAACACAATTGACAGCTATGCAATTGACGTATAATGATAGATATGTAATTTAGTATTTGCGGGATAAATTTAAAAAATCATTGTTTTTCACATGGGCAGTTATAGTTTGTGTGTTGGGAAACCATCCGCTTTATTTGTGTTAAAGTTAGACCAAAAAACAAAAAATGTGGTTTACAAAGGAGCACTTCAATGAAACGGATAATTTGCGGACACTTATAACGCTTCGATTCGGTATCTACTTTGGATTCACTTTCATGTACTTAGAGAAGTTCAACTAAATAACACTTCATTTTTGTAATCGAAATGAATTCATGACTGTTGTGAAATGAAATAATAAAAAACAAAAGAAAAATTTCTTCATCTTTTAATCACCAAACGAAATGTTACATAAAACAAAGCCTTCTGGAGGCGAAACGGAGTTCGCCAGGTTTACTAGTTAGAAATAAAGTTAGATTAAAATAAGGTAAAATACATATATGTCAGTCAATAGATATATTTTCATATATAAGTAATGCTTAAAAATGAGAATTCGTTTTCTTCTTTATTTCCTACAATAAAGTAAGCATTAAAAACAGAATGAGTAAAGCTATAATTAATATTTTGGCAGAGAACAAAGGAATTGTTATTCATAATAGCCTTTTCCTACAGTCCATATGCAGAAGTAAATCTTCGTATATGATGAATGAAAGTAGCATTCATTTTATGGAAATGCTTTTACGTATATTATATGGCTGAAATGTAAAAAATTGACCAAGAAAAAACCACGCTCAAATAACGTGCGTGATCAAAAAGTATTGGAGTAGGTAATGTGTATTGTTGGGAAGTCGAACATGTTGTTCAAATTGTATCTGAGAAGATTATACGAATTATGAAGAGAAGAATCAAGAATTCAACACGGAATTCAGGTGATGTTTATGATATTTGTAATTCTGTATTAATTGAAGGTAAACTTATATTTTTTTCTTATTGGTCCATTTCAAAATCATAGTTTTATAAGAAAATAATCTTCGGAGATATAACTATTTTATGAGTTTCTGAGTTAAAGAGCATATTTGTATAAGAAGTTATTCTTGCACATAAAAAATCTACTGAATCTCTACATTATAACTGATATTAAATGTTTTAATATCGTAAAAATAAAGAAAAAAAATCATTCACAGTACATTCAAGATTAAAATAAACGATATTTTCTTTTAAGAAATAAATCTGATTTACAAAAAAGTACCATATTTTATGAGGTTTAAATAGTTTTGGATTACAAAATTGTATTTTTTTAGAAAAATATACATAAAGTTGAACAAATTAGTGGAAGGTTTTTAAAATTCCCAAATATTTTAATTAAAATATACTTTAGATTAAAACACTGGAGAGGCCTGGACTATTTAATAAAATTTCTTCTTATACTATTTTCATGTCTGAAATTAGCAACAACATTTATTCACTTGAAATAATATTTTTTTGCTCATGACCAAAAAAAAAAGAAAATAAAAAATACCTGAAATTATAAAAATAAAAAATCCAGCGTCGCGTTTAAAATTCTATGACAGAATATGTCTACAATTAAGATAAAATCTGGCGAGTGAGACTGAAATTTTTGAGTAAAATAAAAAATAAAATTTTCGGCTTGAAGGCGGGTGGCGTGCTAATGAAAACTGGTAACGTCATTAAAGCTAGCAACAACGGCTGACCTGTGACACTAGGCTTAATGAAAAATTTCATAACGCGGTATGCGGCGAGGTATTGCGGCAGTCGAACCGCAAAGTTCCACAAGCTGCTTCGAAAATTTGGACTATGTTACCGGCTGGATTGGAGTCGGGGTTTCGCTCATAGCATAGTTAAAAGTAATAGAATATTTGATCTCGGAATTCGTTTAATGGTCCATTAGCTATTCAGTTTACTGTCTACCTGAATGAAATATTAATATTTAAGCCAGCGACTTTGTCCTGAATATGAAAGATTAATGAGATGTTATGATAAGTCGATGTTTTTTTTACGCTTCAATAAAATAGTTAAAACAGAATTACAATGAGGTATATGGACTCTTGTGTAATTTAACTCACTCATAAATAATAACATTAAAATATAATATTAAAGAAATGAGTTTAAAAAGTTTTCCATACATTTAATATAACATCATTCGTCTTGAATCTTTGGTATTATAGAAGACACGTACATAAAAACTCCGGTAGCGTAAATCACTCTCAAATCACCCCAACAGCTAGACTTTACATTTTGTCTTGCGCCTCCCATTACTGTTTAACGTCATGTGACGACTTCTGTCTAAAGATGTATTCACAATGACATACATTCAAATCATACCCAAAAAATATATCAATAGGTATATAAACTTATAAATAACAATGGAAGTAAGAACAATAATTGTAACAAACGATTATAAAAGGTAAAATCTTTCACTAACATGCAATTAGACCGTTTATTACAGGAAAATTTTGTTTTTTGAGCTCACGTAAGAAGAGTAAAATTTAGGCAATCCTATTAATAGACGTCATTCCTCCTCTCCACTAAGTTCAGTCGGCACACAGCCTAAAGGCCCTTCCGCAAAAGTGTTTCACAAGTGGCTTGTTAGACGAGACGCATGAATAAGAGGCAAGCAGTGGTTTTTGAATGGCGAAGACGTCGTTTATAGTTCTACTTTGACGACTCATTAGTGCACATTGTGAATGCGTGAGAGAAAAGGTTCACTCTGGGAGTTAATTGCACGTTTAAACCTTCGTTAATTATTGAGTTCATATAAGAAGAAAAACATCTAGTTTAATGTTTATACTTAAATGTATTACATATAATTAAACGGATTTTAATGAGTGAAATAATTAGAGAATAGATTTTTGTATCAAAATATTATAAAAAATTACAAGAATGTTATATATATCCGTTTAATGTGCTTTTTATTTATTATTTCGTGATCATTATTTTTGCTAATTATTTTTCTCCATGTAGAAATTTAGTTACAAATTCAACTTTTATTTTCATTAATAATTTCATAGAACTACCTTGAAAATAATATTATATTATCGAGAGCATCAAACAGTAGGCCTTGTTACAAAATTCCCACAATTAATAGAAAACTTGTAATAAGAGCAGTTGTATTAACCACAGCATAGCCAGAGGGCGCTGAGGGGGGGTTTTGTGGGAGGAGGGGGAGGGAGGTACTGGAGGCGAGTAAAAATGTCGTTAATAAATAAATTGCGGGGACGTGACGCTACGTTCATTCTGCTCCTTCGTTTTAACCCAAAGCTATTATATTTTTTTACGAATTTTTCTGTGATTACATTCTAAGGTCGATATAAATCTCATAATGTATACTCTTATAATGACTGTTAACCTAAGTATCTGTTCGAACTGAATTTAGTGATTTCAATATTATAGTTGGATGGTAAAAAGTTGAATACTGACAAATGATATTGTATTTTTCGCGATAAAAATATATATTCTCTTTGTTTTGTGATTGGGTTGGAATGTAACAAACATTTTATTTCGGTCAGCCTTTCGAACAGGCGCAAACAGTTCAATTCAAAGGCTTGTCTGAATTCTGCTGGGAGATACAAATAAACCACATCTTCAAAACACTATCACTGTTGTAAATATTACATTGTTACATTGAAATAATAATAATTTTATGTATATCAATTTAAAAAATAAATTAAAATGATCGAAGTTAATAAACATTAATTCGGTTGATGTCACTTAAACACGAAATTAATATCGTTACGGTTAATTGTTGTAACTTTTGATAGAAAAAGTTTGGAGTCGTAAACACAATTAGGCCGGCATTTCCTCGATTTATCTGCAACTTTATAAATTCCCTCTCACCCCTTCAACAGACAACGATACCTTTATTAATCACCAACTCGATTAAACGCGCCGTTCTCTAGCTATTTCATTTATTTTCTGTGTAAGGAATTGGTACTATGAAAGAAGTTACAGTGAAGAGAAAAGAGGCTTAAGATATTTTCCATATATTTTTATGGTACGTATAGCTTATATGCTAGCGTTGTATTGATATTGTCAGACAAGTAAAGCCTCAAAGAGCCGGCCTCAATAGAATCGCTGGCTTTTGTGGCGTATTATATGTAAATAGCTTTATTTTTCGTTTTAAATCCTGAACCAAATATAAAATGGGGACAAGTTCCCTGTTCCGTGTAAGGTATTATTAAAAATTTACTTGTCGTGTTAACATGACGATAATATTGAGCAAATGTTTATAAGTATCTACAGGTATAAGGGCGTAATATATATCTTCTACCTTCTTCTACCTGGCAATTTCCCAGCTATAGCCAGTGTCTGCCTTACATTTTGTGTATAGTTCTGGCTATTTGTTTTTACGACCGGCCGCCTGCCTGACATCAACCCTCTGTTGGGGATCAACATTAATCAGTGATGTCTAAATAGTCTTAGAAAGTACGTATGACTCGTAAAAATCACATTGGTACTTGCCCGGGCCAGGATCGAACCCGCGCCCTCGGCAACGAGAGGCGGGTCCTTTAACCACTAGGCCACCACTGAATTTAGGGCGTAATATATATGTATATACATAAATATAATATATATAATAATGCATATATACATAATATGAAATATACACTCGTAATAATTTAGTACCGTCAGCATAATAGCTTTACGAAATAATCCTAATACTTGATACATTTTGGATACATTCACTCCAAGGTTTAGACCTAAAAATACGATACCTCATTTTCAAAAAATTCCCTTTCATTGTTAAAATGTAAGTCAAGGTTGATCTGAACAGCTAAGGACTATTTATATGTAAATTTTCCATACACGCTGCGCGATAGTTTCATGACTCATTTTCTAAGCCGCTGCTTTTGAATACATTATCTGTCAACGAGTGTTATAAAACTTCTCGTAATTTTACGATCTCTAAATTACAATATTCAAAAAAATTCACACCTATAGTTTTTTCAAAGAAAATAAAAAAATTAAGTAATTTTATATAAATGTTTATGTTCAAATTAACTCAGTAACTATTTAAGGACTCAAGGTTTCGGAAGTTTATTGGTTTATGTTACTCAAACTATAAATTACCGGTATATTGACTTAGCAAATTGAATTGAAATAACTTAAATATGAACGAAATGACATCAAAACATACAGGTAAATGAAAATTAAATCGTAACATATTCTTAATCTACATATTACAATAACATAATATTATCAAAAACAAACAAAATGTGCAAGATTTGTCACGAGAATGTTAAAAAATAGTAATTAAGATGATAAAAACTTTAAAATAAAATTAATTTTCATCTGAGGACAAAAACAAGGCTACCTGACACACGCTTCAGATAGGATCCTAGGATTTAACTGAAACATCTATTGTAAAATTATATCTCGAATCATATTTAATAAATATAAATGCTATAAATGTGTACTTTAAAGTCTTAGAGATTTTGAATTAATAACTGTTTAATTTTCTTCGATATTTTGATTTTATCGTATATATACGAACAGATAAATCTCTTCAAGAGGTTACACGGTCTGTCGCTGAAAAAATTTTATTGTGGCTTCAGTTGCTATAAGACTTGAAAATCATATAGATAGTGAAAATAGGGATATTAAAAATATTTTGATATAAGCCACGGTGAGAAGAAAGGAGAAATTCCTGCTATTATTATACAAAGCACTGCTTCGATACTAGATATTCTTAAACAATCTATCACAAACATATGATTGTACAAATCCTATCAAGTCAATTGATGCTGGTTTATGCGAAAATCATGACTATAAAAAAATTATAATAACTTACTATGATTTAAAGTTTCTTAAATATAATGATAACTTGCTTATTTGCTTCACATAGCTGTAATTTTTAATGAAAAAAATTGGTGTTTTCTTTGGTCTAAGAAACTGTATACATGGGGTAATGTGAGAGCGATCAACAAGTTCATTTCTTCTATAAAACTTTAATCTCAAGCAAAGCGTCTTTGTCACGTCGTTGGAGCGCTCTCTATAATTCTTACATTGCATCAACGTTGAAAATTGAATTTTACAATATATCTTATACATAGACAACCAATTCATCCTCAATCTAGCTAAGTTGAAACACATGACAGTTTCGTAGAATTCGTAGGGGAGAACTTAAATTAACTATAGAATAATTAGAACTTGTTAATGAGGAAAACAATTTTATATAAATGATTTTGGTGTTTCTTTCTAGTTTTTACCTTCAATTTATCCGCAAAATTAATCAAAATCTGTCCCTTTCTTTTGAATGTTATGTAGTTCACACTTTATGACTTACAACTTCGATAATATTAATCATATTTATAATACAACATTTAAGAATAAATATGTAGATATATCACACCCCACTATGCTGAAAGTTAACTATTATTTAAAAAAGTATAAAATTTGACATTAATATTGATTTTATACATTAAATATGTAAGGATTTATTTTGTATATTATTGGAGCAAAATAAATAGAATTATTATACGTGTCCTTTCATATACCTTCATATTAAAATAATAGAAAGAAGTTAAAATGATGCAAAATTTCATTTGAATCTGACGTGAATTACAAATTTCGTGGAGATGTTAAATTATAAAAATACATAATATGAGGCATTATTAAAGACCAAATCTTTACGAAAATTATTCCTTTTTATACCAGTTCTATAAGTGGAAGGTTTATAATATATATTGTAATAATAATCCCGCATAAAAATGCCCATATTTTGTATACTATAATATAAGTGTTGTCTAAGATGTAGACATAAAAGACGTAATTAAATACAAGCCCGTTTGAAATTATCTGTTGTGGATACTGATTTAAAATTATTATTGACTGCTGTATGACCGTTTATTCCAAATTTATTGAATCAAGAATAAGTACATTTTTATCTAAAATAAATTTTCTTGGAAGAAACATATAAAATAGTTATTCATATCGTGTTTACGCTTTCAGATTTTCGTATTATATAAACTTAAGAAACAAGAATGTGATAAGATGTAACTATCGCATTATATTTGTGAATGAAAATAAATAAAAAGTAAATATTTTGTTACGGGGAATCCTATTTAACGTCACATTCTATTCCATCGCTGAATTAACCGAGATAGAACTTTAAGAGATTTGTATATTACTCAAGAAAACTACAAAAGATATTTCTAAGTGGATTTTGTTATATTTTTTAAAAAATTCCTTTCTTTTATGCAATCTAGTTTCACCGTATTTCCAAGATTTCACATTTCCATCTATTGTTTTAAATCTTTGTTTTTTATTTTAAGTTTAGCTCTTATTTTATTTAAAGCTTTTTGAATTATAATATTATTTTTAGTGGAGAAGGTTATTCTCTTTTCATTTATTCTTGAAATTATAAAAAGAAGTTCTTGAAGAATAATTTTTCAAGGCTATTTCCATTTTTAAGTGATTTTCAAAAACAATAAAAATATATGTGTGTGAAAAAAATTCAATATTATTTCTCGCCTAACCGAAAGGTTTACTGATATTGTACGATGATTTACAGTTCTTAAATCATGTCAAAAATCAAAATGACAGGTTTTGGTATAGTAATGAAGAGATTCGTCTTTTGTTACGTCTTTCAACGTAACCGATTGAATAATTAAAATTATATACATATATGTATATTTCATTCAACAATAAAAAGATAGTACTGTAAAAAGTCTTTCTCTCTTAATTAATATCTTATCATGGAAATACTACTATAAATTATATTCTTACCAGAACTAAATAGTTTTAAGGTAAAGAACTTTTCAAAATTGTAAAATTTTGGCTAACAAGTTCTGTAGCTTTCGCAGTCACTAAACAATAAAGACGATATATCGTTGAAATTATTTAACAAACTTCGTGAAGATAATTTTACTTCTTAGCTTTATTCATGTTTAAATCTAGTAAAAAAATATTTAAAGTCTCTTTAAGTTATTTTAAAGATAAATGCACAATTTATAAATTAAATTACTTACCATGAAATATAGTAAAATATATTGTAGTTTATATTCTTTAATTTCATATCTTAATGTTAAACACTACGCGGTAGTAGAAGTCTTAAATAATTGATTGATTGTTCTGTAAACAATACGTAGTGGTGATTTCTATGTGACCTAATTCTACACCCAAGATATTCAAATTGGACTACAATCTCGAATATCATACTGATGATATGTTTTTTTGACTTATTTTATATGACGGAAGCGTCTGACAGGTTCACTTTTAGAAAATTAAATTAAAGTTCGATCTGTATAAATAAAACTCGGTTTAAATCAGTCAGTGGAGGCTAGAGTTTGGGATGGAATGTTGGGAAATTATATCTTTTTCTAAAATTAAACTTTTCTAATTTTAATTGTTATTAGTTTCATAATTTACAAAGGTAAGTAAATGCAATACATTTGAAGTTGCTGTTAAATAGTAGGTTGAAGTTTAATAACCCAAACACGAAGAAATCAGTAATCAGATTTAAGACTTTTCGAAACTGTATTCAGGCCATCATTTAACAAGTTTGTTTAACGTTTTTAAATATTTTTGTACACATTTATAAAGTATAACTAAGACTCAAGAAAACTTATTATTGACAGTTATTAATTTTATTGGAGAACCGTAATACGTAACAAGTTTGGAATAAATATTATATAATGCCTACTCTATCTACAAAGTTGTCTGTAGTTAGATCCCCAAGAACGATTATATCGCGTTATGAACAATTTAATTTCAATTTAAGACAACGTAATAAGAGCAATTTATAAATTCTTGAATTTTTTTTTATCATAAGACTCTTAGCAAAGTTATTATACCCCATACCTAAATACTTGAGTATAATTTCAAACAACTTAAATAAAATGAAATTACATAGGAAAATAAGAGATGTTTTTAGTTCATATTTTTTACAACTCTAATGTCATTATAATTTTTCTTGGGTATTTCCAAATTTTAAATTACTCTAAATCAATGCCCACCTTACTCAAGCCTTTAGTGTACGTAAGGTACACTATGGCCGTAGAATGTAAATCTATATTTACGTCAAAAAAAGTAATTGTGTCTTACTAGTCGGTGGTGTTGCACTAATGAGAGATTACAGTACAGATCTCTAGTTAGTGAATACATCTCTAAAAAGATTAAGTGCATCTTCTGTGGAAATTTGCTCTGCTTTTTCAATACTTTTATTATTTTTATTGGTAATTAGGATATATGGATGGTGAAAGTTGAAAAAGGCCTTAAATTTGTTATCCAACAATAGGCATTCATTTGCTAGTGGCGGCTTGATCTGGACAAAGCGAGGATACTCAAATCCCCCTGAGATTGAAATTGGGTCCTCTCATCTGGTTGCCAGATAGCTTGATGGAGCCACGCTAAGATTGGTAACCTTTCATAGGTGCCTATCAACTTAGTTAGGCCTCCTCTTGACTGAGGAAGGACTGAGCGCACGTCTTCGAATAACACTACGCACGCTACACTTCATAACCAGGTGAAGTGTAATAAGTAGTATGTAAGTCAGATGTATAAATATTAAGATCGTTGCGTTAATAATTCAGTAATAAATCATCTTCTACAAAACACACTCGTTTCAATAACATAAGTCTCCTCATAGGGACGCAACACAACAAATATTATGTTGAACTTGGCCTATTGGAAGGCAGTGGTTCAAACCTATCCTTCATATAACTTTATGAGACAACAGTCCGAAACCCAACAAAGTGATTGCCGGAATGAATTTCTCTGAAGGCTGGTAGATATGCAGTCGTCGATGCTATAACCCATTAAGAAATTTTGTACAAAAACAACCTATATTTTTTTATAGTAAGTAATATATTTTCATGCATACGATAATTTAAACCGGAGGCCACTGACATTAATTACATTACATTTTTCACCTCACATGTTAAAAGTTGCTTAATTAATAATTGCGAAATATACAACATATAAAAATATGTGACATTTATGTTGAAAAATTTAAATTTATTTTATTTTCATAACATTATATAAGGAAAATGATTAACTTTTAATCTTGATATGAACAAAACCGAAAACATACAAAGTTTCAATGAGTTTCATTAGTACAGTTTTTCTAGAACCATAAATTATTTTCTTATATGCTTATTAATATTTTGATTAAACTTTAAAACCTCCCTGCATACTGAGTGCATACTGATTAACATAATATTATAAACTAAACCGCATTCCGTCAACGTCTATAACCATAAGAATTAGACTTTATAGGTACATGCAGAATATTCAATCGTTTCGTAATCAATTGCAGTGTGAATATAAATTTTAATAGTATATCTTTATCCCATGCGTTTTATCATAAAACTTTCAAATCTCCCCTATATTCTTTTAAAGAATTTTTTTTTCGAAGCTAACTAAAAGAGCTTCATTGAGGTGACAATATGTTTACACTTACAACCACAAATATTATATCTATGTGGTGATTTACTTTATTTAAATTTTCTTCATACGAACGAAACTTCACAAGTTATTATTAAGTTCCTTTGAACAGGTTAATATATATCACTAATAGATTAAAATAAATATATCAGCATAGAAAAATAAGCATAAAATAATCTGAATTAAAAAATAATAATTAATTCTCAATTAATTCGAAACCTCTTGTGCATAATCAAAATAGTAGCGCGAAATAGTAGGTAGGTATTTAGCGTAGTAGCATTTCCGAAACTGGCAACATCGCAATAAGTATACGCACGATGCCGAGCGGCGACTTTTATAATGGCGGCATATTGAATTATAAAGACACGTAGTCGGATTGTTATCAGTAAATATAAATAAATATTTTAAATGTATGTTTAGTTTTAGCAATAGTTTCAATAACATTAAAATTAAAATACAGAGAATTAGACAGAATTTGCACGTAACGGAAGAGTAATGAACGCGGGGTGGTGGGGCGGCAGCGCTTTTGAGTTCTGCCGACACGACGCCAATCGCCATCGGCCGGCGCGTCTTCGCGCGCTTTTGGCCACAAAATAAACAAATACTAGTTATTACAGAAGGTCTACTCACAGAAATGGGTACATGAATTTGCTTTATTGAGTTGGATGAAAGTTTTATTTATTTAAACCACGGTTTAGGCTAGGATTTAAATGATCATGGTTGTATTACACGTTAGCAAGTGAATGTTTTCTCAAATTACAAATATTTAAAAACTTTTACTATGCTAGATAGGTAGAAAGCAGTTTTAAGAAAGAGTGGGCCTTCTGAACTTATTAATTTTGTGGCACACTTTAGTTTTATATCTTAGTTTAATGTACTCGAAATGTTTAAGGTATTATGATACATTTAATTAATGTTAAAACTTACCTAGATCTTGAATGGTTCAATATGCTGACCTCCTCTGTCTACACATTGTTGCAATCGCCGAGGGTTATTTTGCTGCACTCGTCGCATTAAAAGCGGGTCCTCACGTATTCTTTGCCCCACTGTAATCACGGTCGCGGGCCACCAGAACGACGCGGCAATACCGGCTCATTGTTACGCATACGCACCAGGGCACTCACAATTACACGAGAATTTCGCTGTTGGTGTGCATTAGAGTACCTCTCCTGCGCACTGAACTGATAACACGGCATCTTTCACACGAGAATGAAGCAAGATGTAGTAATTCGAAAATAATGGACGTCCGATCCCGGTCAGCGCGTGAGATTACTATTTACTACCGAATATTTTCGACGTTCGGGGGAAGGGGGCGGGGCGACACTTTAATATCGTAGATCAATCGATCAATTGTCATTCATAAATAAATTGCGACGATGCCGTTCTTCATGTATGCGTGTATGGGTGTTTCTTTTACATGTCAATTTAACATTTTTATTGATTTTTTTAAATAAAAAACATTTTGTTTTCGATTGGTAATATTTTTTTAGTATGTATGAATATTATTGCGGATTAACGGAAACGCCCTGTTTTAGTTAACTTACTGTATACTTTATAATATTGAAACATGTACCTTAATTTTACATATTATTTTTATTTAATATACTTTTATTTACACATTCTTCATAATATTTTATAATTAGCTCTAATTAAAACATAATAATTAGTTTCTAAAATAATTAATCTAGATTATTTTAAATATAAATAGAACGAGGAGGACAAAAGGAGATGGAAACTGGTGGGCCCAAAATGTAATGAGTTCAAAATTGATTAAAAAAATTTGTTTATTTTTTTTTTTGTATGAAATAACAAAAATCTGGATAAATTCTCAATCTACAAGCGGAGAAATACGCAAATAATTGTTTGTATGAAGTAACCGATTAACGATTAATTAAACAAAAAATGATTATTCGATTATTTAACTACAAAATAAAAAATTCACTCCTAGTTTTTAACTTATAATAACTTCATTTAAACTTCACCATATATATCTACAATTCAATAAAAATTACCATTAATAACGTGTATTAATATAATAATGATATTAAATATTATTTTAAAACATCCTTTTCGATTATCGATTCCATTCGATTCCATATCGATCGAAATCATTCAGTATATAGTCTATGGCAACATGACATTGACGCTTAACAATTACAATACCAGATGCGTTGTTTATTATTTACGGAACGAACATAACCAAAAAAAAATGTTTATTGTTATCTGAGTCTCACTTGTTTCGTGGTGTTTTGATACGTTTCGAGTGCTTTCCCGATCATTTTACGTTTCCAACGACCACTGCATTGTTTTTTACAGACTCCGAACCCGCCTACGTTTTACGACCCTTGCTTTCACATTTGACACCGACGATCGCCTTCACGTTTGACTTTTAATTGTTAGTGATACCTTAGCTGGGCAAGATACCACAGTATTGTACCCCTTGCACAGTTCCTAGACTATATTTTAATTATTATCGAAGAGGAATAAAATATTCTATTAAAATTATATCTTTTATTTTATGACTTTTATCACATATCACTCCTGTTGTTCGTAGAATTCCATACTTGTTACCTATATCTGTATGTCTTTGAGTCTTTATTGCCTTGTTTTGACTTATCAGATATTCTCTTCTAAATATTTTTTTTATTTTTCACATACTTTTACGTGTATTCCTCTAACTCTTAAAGATAATGCAATATAACCTCACTTTTACTAAACCTCCAATAACTCAGCTATCTAATTGTCAATTTCTATAGAATTTTCAATGAAGAAACTTAATTTTAAACCTTTAATTGATACTTTTTCCATGTCTTTACATTTAGGGCCCAGAATTGTATGAAATACTTTTGATCTCCTTTTGTTCTTGTTTTCCTGATTATTTTTAAATATTATCAATTAACTGTTCATTCATGGATATTAAAACGAAATTGAATCCAAATTAACAATTAATTTATAAAAGAATATAGTTAAACATTTTTTGATATGAAAATTCGTTAATATATGTAGAATTTTGATAAATCAATTATAAAAGAAATGTAGCCAGAGTGTAAATAATAATTATTTTTGTTAAGCCAGTGCATATTACATATTTTACTAATTGACCGAATCAGTCATAACAGAAATTTAATGTAATTAAAAAACTAATTATTTAATATTTGGATAAAATATGAAACTATTTTTGTTAATTAATTTAATGTGCAGACATTCACATAGTTTAAAATTATGTTCAAGAAACGTTTGCTTCAAAATATCTCCTAATGTAGACTATAAATATTTCAACTTCACTTATTAAGTAGCAAGTAATATTATTAAACATTTTTACAATGCTAAATCTATTAATACATGATTGATTTAATCATGACTTACTTCCACAAATTGCTTCAACTCATTCATTTAATTTTCAAATAAAATGTCCAAAAAAAAAATAGCTATTCTTCATATCATTACAAATTAGCTTTTCTTATACTTAAGTGAGATTTTTTTTTAAACAGATAATTCTTTTTATGATTTCTATAAACATTTCACGGTGATTTCATGATAGTTTCCTTCATTATTCATAATTATGTTGTTCTTCATACTTTAGATTCCAATAGACCAAGCATTAATAAGTTTGCTTTATAACAATCATCTATCTTTATTTTCAGTAGGATATTCAAATACGTGTATGTGATATAAAGATAATTAATAAATGATTCAGAGATATCATAAAACATTTGAAGCTCGTCACAATAGCGGCCACAATACAAACTACATGTTACAGAATAACATCGAATATTGAAGCAGTCCCTTTAACGTTAAGTCATCGGTCTGAGAGACGTCCCGCGGGACACGGTCACCGGTCACCGAATGAACAATAAATACAAAGTTGTTACGTCACTTAACTACAAATTTAATTACTCTCCCTCCTACTAACTTTTGATAGAAAAAGTTGCGAGTTGATTTGTAAACCAATTTAAAGACGACGTGAACTCAACTTAAATCTGTGTATGTTTTGCTTTTGCCTTTTACAGACAACGGAATGTTCATTTAATATTATTAAGGTTTTAACATATTTATAAAATTATATTTTACTGATAGTTAATAATAATAAAATAAACTAGTTATTATTAAAGGATTTATCCAAATTTCTCAAACAGATTCCTTTCAATTCAACGTTATTTTGTTGAATAACACCTATTGCCCTCATTGTTAAGTTTAAGATATATTAGGAAGATTATAACAGATTTGAATAGTTGACACGAAAACATATAAGTAATATTTCTAAATAGAGGTAATTAATTATGAGAACACTAAAGTAACACTTTTATAATTTTACGGTTTTTCTGTCAACTGTCGAATTATTTCGTGGTAACATGAATGTTATTCAAAAATTTTATTTATACAACGAGAGATTTGTGACTTGTACGTATTTCCTGGTTTATTGTTTTTGTGACATAATTTTAAAGCAACAACTGTCAATTAAAAAGTTTTTTTGTATACATATATATATATAACTTCATTTCGAAAAGACTTTGTCATCTTATTGTATGAATATATAATTAAACGTCATTTCCTTTGATTGAAATACATCCGCAGTTAGAGTGTCACAACACTCGAGGGATTAGTGAACTAATGGATTACACATATATGATAAACAGTTCGCTTTGGCCTGCACAGTCGCTTGTGAAAATGGTTTCTTATTTTTAATATATATTTTAGTCCAATTGTTTTCCTTGAAGTTGTGAAGTATTTCATACGTACTAAAGATTTTTTAATGTTTCTTGAATAAAATTCCACCAACATATATTGAGCCTATTATTTTGACAATAAAAACGAAACTAAATGTTTGTATACAGGTATTTTCTTCTTTGTTTTTTTGTGATAAAGGTTATATTTCTTACGACAAAATTCTGTTATTCTTACAGAATTATTAAATATTCTGAATATTCGATAAAATAAAATTACATAATGAACATTAAACCTTAACCTAGTAAACTTCAATAAATGCCTAACTTGTTTACTATCCGAGGTTTAACAAGTGATTGGCATTAAGCCATCTAATGAAACAGATTGTGTCTTCAAGACACAGAAATTTTAATTATAATTAAACTTGCCACATGAGTGTGAATTTTATTATTTAATAATTAATTAAATAACATAATATCTTTGATATTTGTTGTTTCAACAATAAACACGTTTTAAAATTTCGTTTGAATTATAATTGGTAAGATAAGCTTGTTAAAAATATATGATTTTTCTTATATCGTCAATATTACGGAAAATATGATTGCAAAGTAAACTTGGATTCCTTAAAAAGAAACTGACAAAATCAAACTCAGACATGTATTGTTGTGCAATCGGGTGATTTAGACAATAATTCTTATTACTATGTACGATAATGATTAAGTTCGCAACAAGTCATCAAGGCGTGGAAAGTATTCCAGTTTAAACTTACAGTTTTGTATCATCACCCATTTTTTTATTTATATTCAGCTAGAAAATATTGTGTTCATTTATGAATGAAAATTATAAAGTATCCGTGTTTAGCCAAACAAAACAAATTTGTTTTCGGAGTCAGATATTTAAATTAAAGCTAGAATAAGTATTAAAATAACAAATTATTAATACATTGTGCTCAACATAGTAATGATAACATTTTGCTTATATGATTTTCATAGAAACTGGTTTAATTTGGAATCACGGCTCCCCTTTTTTTGTTTTTATAAAAAAATGCCTTCGTTCAAAGGTTAATATTTTGATAAAAAGTATAGGAATAATTGCTATTAATGGTTTTTTGATGGGGGCCATAAGATGAAAATCCGTTATCATAGTTACCTGACTTATATCACACAAAGTCATGACGAGAACCGATCTGTAGTATTCAGGTAAGTAGTCTGATGACGCAGTAAGAAGGATAGATCTAAACAGTTACCTAGTGGTTTGAACTGAGTCCGTTACAACAATATTTCCGTTATGTCGGGTGCTTGGTCATCGAGTGAAGTGGAAGAAAGACGGGTTCTCAGCTTGCCTCCCTTTGTCAGTAGAATGCCCATTTAGTGGGCTAGCCTATTTATAGCTTCTTTTTTTCAAATGCTGTGATCTTGAAGAAGCTAAACGGATGTCTGAGATAAATTATAGTCTTAATCTTATACTGACATATAGTTCTGATGTACAAAGGTTTTACGTCAAAAAGCAAACATCTTTTTAACCAATAATCTATAAAAACTTTTGGGATTTATAATATTATTAGGATAAATTAACTTCAAAGAAAAAGAAGATATGTTGTATACGTATACATATATAAAATGTATATGGGAACCTAAATAAATGTGCGATCATTCGAAAAGTTTGTTCCCAAATTAGACCCACATACATCTTGTTAAGTTTGGCAAAAGAAATTAGGACCAACTATTTGGGTAAAATTACATTTCTTTCAAATCTTAATAAATAAAAGTCTAAATTGGATTGGTTTTTATTGAATAACATGTTGACTTTGAAAGATAAAAAACGAAAGGCTTAAAAGTATTGAGATAATAATAATTCCTGTTACTTATAAACAAAAGTCCCTTGTCACTTATTAACAAGACTCCCTTTTACATTATTTTCTTAATTCTCAGTAAATGTTAGCCATCAAAATCATTCACGGTACCCTAGTTAGTGCTTTAATAATGTTACTTTTATTTAAAGATTTTAAAGCTAATTATCATTAGATATAACTACTAAGAGGAGAGAAGTTAATAATAATTTATAATAATTTTAATGCAAAACACATATATATTTTTACATGATAAAGTGTAATATTTTTATCCTTTCATATCATGTTTTAATTATAATTTTGCGTCGTTTCGTATGTCTATCTCAAAATTTTTATATGGCTTCTGTGTTTTAATTATAGAAACTTAATTAATTTAATTATCTCTCGCTCGTTGTTATAACATAAGCCATCTACCATTCAGAGTCCTTTAAAAATACATTCAATGTATTAGCCTTAGTCAGAACCAACTTAAACATTCTGATACTAAACATAATTTGCCTAAATAATATTGCTTTACGAATATAAAACTTCTTTTGACCTTAATAATTGAATACATTAAATATTAAATTACATCATAAGAACAAAAACCAGTTATTTCAATATTGTGTTAAGCAATAAAAAATGAAGTTGTAATAGATTACTTTCTAATTCATCAATGAAAACCTTAGAGAGTGAAATTCAAGGAAATATTTTTTAAATTAAATTATTATATTTCACTTCGGTTAAAGATTAAATCACTCGCAACACAATAATTATTAATTAAATCGTCATCATCATCATCATTTCAACTGAAAGATGTCAACTGCAGGACATAGGGCTCCCCCAAGGATCTCCACGACGATAAATAATTAAATAGTAATGATATTATTAATTAAATAGTATTTTTACTACTTGTTTGTAAACTAATTATGTCGACTACAGCCGGAGGTTCCAAAGAAACCAAAATTTACTTATAATTACTTTATTCTAAAGACGACTTATCGTTACACGATTGAACGAAGAAGTGATTTTATAATTTTAAAACTGATTTACAATGACTCGGGAAGCCGTGGTGTTCTCTTTCTGCATTCCATTCCCATGGATTCCGCGGAATTGAGGTGTCGTCTTTACTTCATTCCATTCCCATAAGTTCCATGGTGTCAGCATTCGGTGTTTAGTTTAATAATTTTATGTTTGCGTAACAAACTTAGTTATAATTTTGGTTGATTGTTATTAATATAAAGTTTGTATTTAAATTTAAATTATTCCATTAATATCCCTCCTATTTCTTAAGCTATTGGGACTTGATAATTTTTCTATTGACATTTACATTTATTTCTACTAGGTAAACTTGTCGAAAACTTTTTGAAGACATTTGTTTTTCATTGAATGCTGTCTTTCTATTTCCTTTCCCATTAAAATTGTAATGATATAACGAATATGTTACTTACTTGAGTAATGATTTTTTATCACATATGTGTTAAGTTATTGTCATAGTATATTGAAATTGGCTCATTGTAATTGTATGATATCATGGTAAATGATTGTGATAAGAACATTCTTCACCTAACACTAAATTTTACATAAAATTTTATTGGTTACTTCAGATATATCCAAAAATTATTTTATGAAGTTTGATTCAATAATTTTTTTTATATATGTAACGTTGAGAAATAATTTATCTCAGCAGTGAAATGACTACTTAAGAGGAGATCAATCAGGGAAACTTAGACGTATTGAAGGAATCACTAGGACGGATTGGAATAATTACACGATTAGTATCAAAGAAAAAATATAAGGCCGAAGTAATCTTAGATTGAGAGGTGAATATTTAAGCCTTTACATTTATAAATATCTTTATAAATTTCACCTTTGTAAACAAATAGTATTTTAAAGCGGATTTTAAATAATACACATTATAAAAATCAATTATTTAGAGTTTAAGAGAAAACTTGGTTTTTGACGTACCTAGTATACAATTTTATTTTATAATAATATCTCCAGAGATTTGGATTAAGTCTCAATTTTTAACAAGACATAATTAGTAATATTTTGAATAAAGAAATGATTTGATATTGTTTTAAGGTTTTGTATCAATTATAAATATCGTTTAATCCGTGGGAAAAACATTTTTTAATTTTTTAATTTTCTGCTTGAAGTTGCTCTTGTTTTGTTTAGAATTATTTTATTTATAACTAAACCTAACAAGGAAGCTTCGCTACGCAGGAGACGATGGTTACTTGACACATAAAAGGTAGACGGAAAATTTTACAAGAAAAGTAAAACTGAAGAAAGAAAATATAAAATGAAAAATTACTAGACCCTTATGGATAAACTTTGGTATGGAGATAATTTGCAATCATATGTTTTTTGAAGGTTAATTATTCTGTAATTATCAAAAAAAACAGATTTGAGACATTCTCTTTCCAATAAATAAATAATAAAAATAATCGATTAATAAGCAATGGAGCCCACAAACACTCACAAAACTATGCTGTCGAATTGCGACCTTCAATTATTTTGTAGTTAATTAAAAATGTAAAATATTTAATGAGACTTATGTCCACAATATTCCAGTTGTACCTGATACTTCCATTTTAATTCCTATGTTTATAAATTATTAATGTACGAAAATATGGTACAGGTATAATTATAGTATGTATGTAGTTAGCAGAAGTCTTGAGATAGTAATTTAATTTTAGGTAAATACTTCTGAGATGTTGAAATTAAGATCGAGACGATATTCTCTAGAGGTTAAGATGTTTCGTTGAAAACTAATCTTATAATGGATTTCTTGGCTTGGAAGTTTCCCTGGACATTGAAACACCTTCCATTCGTTAAAGTCAAGTCTGTCTAACGTTATTTAGAGAGAAAATAATGCAGATTATTTGACGATATTCACTAAGTTTTAAATATACGAGTATAGCCGTTGTTTTAAGGTAGTTTTAAAATATAAACATATTGTTATATATATGATATTTGATTCAAGAGGGTTGTTTATCATATATAAAGCCTTACACAATCTTGTTCAGCAAATTATACTCACATTTATAAAGTACAGGTACCTCTAAGCGCTCCTATTTCAAAGCATTGTAAGTTTTCTCTGGGCTACTTATTATGATGATGACGGTCTTACATAATACTTAACTTTATATAAATATTATTGAGATGATTTTTGTGTCTTATACATATATTAAAATGATATATTTCATTGTAGTACAAAATAGGAATAGATGTAGGTAAATCTTTATGCCAACTTCGTAAAAATATTTTAATTTAAAACCTTTAAAAACCAATGCTAATTACTATAAAATTCATTTACATACAGTTATTTTGTAGCTTATAAGTAATTTCAATTTATATCCATCCTTTATACTACATACAATACAATACACATGCTTGTATTGTATAGAGTCAGTGGTGGCCTAGTGGTTAAAGGGCCCGCCTCTCGTTGCCGAGGGCGCGGGTTCAAACCTGGCAAGTACCAATGTGATTTTTCGGAGTTATATGTACTTTCTACGAGTATTTAGACACCACTGACATACGGTGAAGGAAAACATCGTGAGGAACCCTGGACTTATAGTTTCACAATTATAAGTTTGAAATCACTAACCCGCCTTGAGCACGCTTGGTGATTAATGCTTAAAACCTTCTACATGTGAGAAAGAGGCCTTTGCTCAGCAGTGGGCTCTGATAGGCTGATGACACATGCTTGTTGAAAATTATTTTTAATATACATCTCTTAACGTTAAATATAATATAGTTAACAACTTTTAAAATACAATGACGGCACAATACAAAGAAAGTCAGTATATATAACAGTGATATTACGAGAGACAGGGTAAGACAAGCTTCAAAGGCTCAACCTCGATACATCCGCGGGTTTTTGGAGCTATTTATGCGTTTATTTATAGCAATGAAAAAACTAAATATAAATTAAAAAATACATTTAAAATTATTCTCATAATATGAACCATACAACTAAGTATTGTTATTCGTATATTTTAATAATTTTTTTATTTAGTTATATATTAACTTATTTAGTTTAAGGTAATCGACATTGCTAATTTAGTATAACAATGTTTAAAAAAATAAATTATGCATTTATAGGTAACTTGTATAAATTATTATTTTTAATTATACAGAATTTTATTTTTAATTATATTATCTTTGAGTTGATTGCATACTTCTTATTTAAAATAAAATAGCAAATATGTTTGTTTAATGTTTTTTGTATTTTCAACGAATAGATATTTTTGTAAACTATCCACTAAATGTTTTTCTGAACTCGTTATATAAAGTTTTCGTATGCCAGTATTTTTTCTATAGTATGTTCCAAAATTTTGATTAACTCAATTCAATTACTACTTTCTGTATTATCTTTTTTGTGCACAGTTGACGTCATAAAAAATATATTAAAATCCTGTGACCGAATAAGACTTGACAGGAGAAAATATCTTAAACAGCTCTCTCCATACTATTGTCATCATACAATGCCCTTTACATCTTCGTGCAGCCAAAATTAATTTGATAAATCTTTTTGTATCTGATAACCAAAAATAGATTTTAATTTCCTTTGAAAATAAATTCTTTTACCTCTTTCAATATTTTTAGTTTAAGCAAATGAAAAAGTTAATAACTTAATATTTATTTTCCGTTACATATGTTTAATAATAAATTTTATATTTATTAAAATCTTTAACCACAATGTTGGCTTTAATAAAACTTTCATAGTATCTCTACGGGATGGGTTGGTTTTCCATAATTCATTTTCTAAACCACTGGCTTGAACCACGTCACCTTATTGACTTGCCTAATACACATGTTAAAGATCAAGTCTCCCTATTTTTTATTATTATTGGTGAAGGAGAGTATTAATTCAATTCTTATTTATATATTTTCTAGTAAGCATTCATGTTACGACTTTGACTTTATCGAAGTAACAAAACATTTGTAAAGTGATATTGCAGCTTTAAACAATAACAACATTGTCGAGCTCAAGTGATTTGGTTATCATCGCTTTGCTCATTTCAGATAGTTGTAGTGTCGTCAGTAAAGTTTAGACTTAAGGGAATTAAATATTCGATAAATTTATATAGTTCTTAATAATTAAAATCGTGGTAATTTCATAATTTTACATGATGGTGTGTAATTTGTAACCTTTTTAGTTCAGACATAGTTAAAACTGATTAGTCAATTATTGTCTAACTCAATTTATGTGATACAACTTTGATGACCTTTGTGACTATTTCAAGCAACAGACTTATAAAGTGATGATAGTAAATGTCAGTGGAGGCCTAGTGGCTATGAAGGCCCGCCTCCCATGCATGAGGACGCGGGTTCGATCCTGGCAAGTACCAATGCAATTTTTCCGAGTCATATGTACTTTCTAGTAGTATTTAAACATCACTGATTAATGCATTCCCGAAGAGGGTTGATATCAGGCAGGCGGCCAGTCGTAAGCCAAAACTATTCACAACATGTAAGGCAGACCCTGGCTAAAAGCTGGGAAATTGGCAGATAGAAGAAGTTTAGGTCTCTTTTTATTCTCAATGCTTGTTCTGTTCCTGATTTTGCTTTACTCGGTTCAAGAACATGCTGGAACTTTCATTAGACAATAATGATATTTTTCTATGTTGAATGATTTAAAATGGTTAGCTAGCGTCAGTACAATGTTTAAATGAATACTATATTTTATGTCTTTTTAAATATTTATTTATTGAAGTATAAATATTAATTTATATTCATTATTTAGAATACGCCAGTTTCATTACTGAGAATTAACTCGAAACTAGTTGTAGTTAATAACCAAATTGGACATTACTATTGATTGCAATTCCTTAGAGATTCTGACAGAAGGCTATCTATTGTTTAATAATTCTGTTATAACCTTATATTAATTAGTTTCCTAATCCCCAAACAAATTTAAAATATTGTAATTTATACAAAAAATACAAGTTATTATGTACGTCTGTAAGTTTCCAGAGTCAATTTTTTTTTAATTCAACTATATAAATGTTTTAATTCTACTTGAAGAAAATATAGTCAGTGTGGCCTAGTGGTTAAGGGGCCCACCTCTCGTTGCCGAGGGCGCGGGTTCAAACCTGGCAAGTACCAATGTGATTTTTCAGAGTCATATTATGTACTTTCTGAGAGTATTTAGACACCACTGACATACGGTGAAGGAAAACATCGTGAGGAAACCTGGACTTATAGTTTCACAATTATAAGGTCGAAATCACCAACCCGTCTTGAGCAAGCGTGGTGATTAATGCTCAAACCTTTTCCATGTGAGAAAGAGGCCTTTGCTCAGCAGTGGGCATCTGATAGGCTGATGATGATGATGATGATGATGAAAATTTTTAAATCAAACGTGTTTTATGGTAAAGAATTTGTTTGTTTATATTATTTCACAATTTTAATAGAGCATTACCTTTAAATTTATAACTGTACTTATTTTTAAACTGAAGGAAATAGTCTTGTTAAATATGAATCGAAATTTTCACTTACCAGATAAATTTGTGTAAAATAAAACCATATTAATTATACTGTAATATATAAGATATAGCAAGAGCGGAATTCGAGCTATCTTGAAAGACTTATCTTATTCTTAGTAGACAAAAGTCATACATATAATTATATAAAAAACCCAGTTAATAGGAACTGCAATGCTTCAAGCTTCATATGGACATTTAGGACCAAAAAGAACAAAATATTAGTAATAAAATATTGCCATTAGATTTTTAAATCTCACATATATTTGCAGCGTTCATCACATAACTTCTCGATCGTTACTCGATCCCCGATACTGTTGTTTTAATTAAATAATTAATTTTAACAGGAGTTCAATCCGCCGGGAGTCCTTAGTGATTATTACGAACATTGAGATGAGCGGTCATTAATATGAATGGGTTAAAGGGCGCGCTCAATCTAATACTGTTGTGCTATTAATAACACTTATGTTTTTATTTGTTAACAGTCACCTGCAATAATGGAGAATATCAGATATGTAGATTCTTTCTCCATGTTACAAAGAGGCCTTGGCTTAACAGTAAGCTATGATAGGCTGATGATGATGATAAGATGTCTAAATAGCCACCACAGGGGATTTTTAGGGTGCAGTAATAGATGCTGTTGGGGATTATGATTCTTTAATACGATAACATTATAAAAGTCTTCACATTCCCTTTCAATTACACATTATCTCCGTATCTTTCTAACTATTAAATTTAACTAATGTTATTCGGATAGCTACTCGTATTTTATTATTTAAAAAAAAACATCAAGCTCCCGTCATGAGTATGTAGCTTTTTAAAATAATAAAATACGCGTAGTAATCCGAATAATATTAGTTTCATTTATATAAATGCTCGCGAAAGTCTAAGATCTCATTTCTAACTATTAAATTTCTGATATCCCGGATCCTTCAAATAAAAGTATAGCCCATCATTTTGATTTCCATTGGTATTGAAAGAAAAAATATATTTCTCGTAATTTTGATTATTTCACAATCCCATCTATTGTTGTTACATGAACTGTACAATTGATAAACGATGAATAATTTGTCCAAATTGCTTGTCTTGACCCTAAAATAATGTTGTCAGTATTACAAGATTGTAACAAAGTTCCGATGGTAGCCTTCCGCTTCATCAACCTCCCCTCGTTATTCTGTGCATTATAAATCATTACTGACAGCTTCATTTAACATTCTAAGTCTAACTCTATGTATAATTCTATTTCATTTAATTTTATATTTCGCTTTCACTAAAAAAAAATGCAATACCGTCCGTATTACATGCATTTTTAGACGTGCGGAGGAGAGAGTGATTAAGAATAGGAGAGACTAGAGTATCATGAATAATAAATGTTTCTAATCGGTGCTAGAAATAAATTAAAGTAAGCTACAAAAATTTTACGATTTATATACACAAAACATGAAGAAAATCCAATAAGATAGTTTAAAGTTTGAATCAATAAAAAGTTGTTTTTGTCAGTGGCTGTCTGAGTCGTCCGATAAGACTTTGTTAAGTTGTATCTCTCTTGAAAATCTATCGGCTACAGGTTGAAGTTCATTAACTAAACAGATGGTTTTCTTGTAAAGATAAAAAAACATTGTTTGAATCGTTAATTGACCTCTGTTTTGACTTAAGAGTAAGTTATACATTTGGTATATACATAAAAAAAGAAGAAACCAAAGAATAAAGAATGGTCATTTACCATAATTTACTTTTTCTTTAAATTAGACGAGTGGATGAAATTAGTTGCGTAAAATCTCGAAAGACATTCGTTATACAGACATTAATTGCAACTGTTTTAGGCTTTATTTCTTATTTAAATATATATTTTTAGTAAATTAAAACATTTATATTGTTCAATATTCTAATCTTTCAGATTCTGTTAGTGAAAATTTAATTATCTAAGTAATTTCCAACGGATATCGAGAGCCTTTAGTGGCCATCAAGTTAAACATTTAATGACCAGAAATAGATATAATCGATTAATTAACAAAATTTTGACATTAATTTGTATAATTTATTCTAAATTATAATTAATTAATTAAAATGTTATTTTTGTTATTTCAGTGAACTTTAACACAATGTAGTTTGTTTGCTTTAAGTGCAATCTATTTAGAAATATTTAAAGTTTTTAACTATAAATTTAATATATTTTTAGATTTCGATAGAGATCAGTAAAACAGATCATTACCGTATGTTATCCATGTGAAAAATTACGCTGTAACTGCAGAAAACTGTGTCTAAAGAACTCTATTTTCGGTTATACTAGTAATAGTGATGTTGTTATTGAAATTACATTAACAAGTTTACTATTATACTGATACGCTACCGTTGATAATTTTTTGTTTAAGAGTTTAAAATACCTTAATAATGCTGAACATAAGGAGGATGTTTAAGAGCTTAATTTGAATGTAAACTATGTTCTTATCATCAGTAACCTGGCCATATTTTGCCATCATCATAATTATCATTTGAAGTTAAACGATTACCGACCATATTGCCATGTATGAAGGGACTATTAATAGAATAGGCAACATATTGAAGAAGCTTTCCATCAAAATACAAAAAGCACATAAAAAATGAGCAAGTCTTGAGATCGATTAAGAGTGCTATCGTTTACAACAAGCGAGTATTTACAAACTTGTTTGTAACAGTGGCTTGTCATACATTGCACAAGAGACCAGTACAATGATCAAAGTACGTAGGTATGACAAATAGTAAAAATAGGCGTACATTGAAGTCATGAGTGTCATATACACAATAAAAAGTATATTCGGTTTATCATATCATATATGCTCGACCGTTTATACTGAGAGAAATCGTTAGGCTTACCAAAAATAAAACAATCTCATTTTCGTGATCACATGCCAGACCTCAGAACACAGCTTCATCACGACTGCTCGTAATCACGGTTGTAGTAAAGTAACCGAAAATTAATATTAATGTCGTAAAACACTTAGTATATCCAAAAATAATAGGTTCCTTTGAATTTATTTCAATTTCAAACTATAGCTAATTTGACTTTTTAATAGAACTGAAATTTACTAGAATTGCATCTGTAGTATCAAAACAATATAAATTTATTTACGAGAAAATGTTTCTGTCCCAAAACCATTGTTACAATAGTAGTCAATCCAATTGACTTGAATCATATCAACCTTGTAAGAAGAAATCAGGATTACATAAGCGACAGGTTTGCTGTTTCCAGGGTTTAACTATAATAATATAAAATAATTTTGCACTTATAGAAGTGTTAAAGGCGTTTGTTGCAGTAACAAAATGAGATCAAACAAGTTGTTTAATGCTCGTTACCAACAAAATATCACGTAACGACGCCTCTTCGTTTTGCTATTTTCATCTCCAATCATTTTGGATTATCTGACAGAAGATATTGGCTAAAGTTAAAAATAAACTGACTTATAATTATTGTTTAAACAAATTCATGATTTTTCACCGAATTTTTTTTAGATGTGGACTATAATATAGCTTTATCTCAGATTCGACTGTAGATTATTGTCTTAATTACTTTCGATATATTTCATCATTATTACATGCTCACTATGGCTGTAGTAGGAAAAGATTATTATTTGCGATGCTGTAGTGGAGACTATTATTATGCTTATAAATTTATATTGAGTTTAAATAATATTTAAAACAGAAACGTTTCACACATTGCTACCTAAATTATACGTCCACCAATGGCATGTTGAATTTTAACAGACATCGGGGAATTGGCCAAGTTAAAAGCACTTGTAAACTTTTCAGTGTAGGAAAGGCTAACATTGCAATACCTACGAGTCGTATTAGCTAACTGTCTAATACATATTCATTCATTTCTGCTAGTGCATCGCTATTTTGGTATTTGTTTAGTACTCTTCGAGGTGAGTTGAAATTAAAAATTCCAGTTAGATATTAAATTCTTTTGCAATGGCTGTCATCCGCATTTTTGATCATTCAGCAAAGTGTAAAGATATGATTTTAATTCCTTAAAACACTTCAACTGTTTTTAGACTTGATTAAACTGCCCCTTTTTATTAAGTGTTTCTGTGACATATGTTTTTTTAAAGTTTTAATATTTTAAGAGAAAACTACTTTTAGGTTTTGGAGAGGACACAATGAATTTTAAATCCGAAATATCCTTTCCATTATTGGAACAGCTAGAGAAACGTTTACAGAGTTGTTCTGTATTATTCATTTCCGCATAACTAAAATGTCTTCGCATTGTATAAATTAAAAGCTTGTTAAACTTCGACTAAGTGATGCTAAAAGTGGAGAGAAATTATTTTAACAGTTACCTAGAATACTATCTTTATATTTAGACAATGAAAACTCTACGTTGTTATATTATTTTTATGTCAAATAAGTCCTAATATAAATTTTGTAAACAGCTTAATAATAAGTGTTATTTGTATATATATAGTTTCTTATATATTCATATTTCTAACGCATAAAATCAGTGACGTATGGAGGCGTGCGTTGTCGATTTTCGTATATTACACGGTCCCCACGTTGCTGCGGTTAGTTGAATATTCATGAGATTAACGACGCACACAGCGGTCACTGATCAGATGTACGGTTTATGGCCAGGACATTATACTTTAATATCCGGACCCGGCAACTATGGAATAGAAGAAAAATACGGGTTTTATATAACGCCTGATACGTGTTGATTACTCTACTTAATAAGATTATGCATATATTAAAATTAATACAAAGTATTATTATTTCTATTTATACACTTTTTTTATTTTAATAATTGATTATATGGGCACAGTTAGGAAATGGTCTCTTATCTAATTTTGTTTCGTTCATATATCTTAATGTGTAGACAAAATTTTATGTGAATCGGTTATTAGTTGTTGTAAAATATAAAGACTATTATTCTGCTGAATATAAACTAATTGTTATAATATCAAACATCAAAAAGGTGCGAAAAGACTATATTTAATACTATATAAATATAAGATTAAACATAAGGTTAGTAGTTATTGCTGGCATGAGATTGAAGAATAACTCCGTAACTCCTTTGTATTAAGGTAAAAACACATCTGGTGTTACAGACACAACTGTTGCTGTATATATTTACAATTATAGTGGTATAGCCTCTATGGTGCTAAAACCTAGCTGTGGTCAAGTTAATGAGATCTAAGATTTTCGCGAGTACTCATTTAAATGAAACTAATATTTTCGGATTTACTACGCGATTTTTTATTTTTGACTATAAACTACATACTCCCGACGTTCCGGCTTTACAGCAACCGTGATCACGGGCAGACGAGATGTGGTCAGGTTACTTGCAGCTCGAATAAGGGCTGGCTCAACCGGGTAAGTACCGCAATATCACAGAAGATCGGTGTGAGGTAGCCTTCAATGGCTGCGTTTCGTCTGATGCGTGGGAGCTGGTCGCCCTATCCTTCTTCCCACCATTTCCTTTCCTCCTTTCCCAATCAACAGTGGCAACGCATCCGCCAAATTATGGAGCAGATGTCCATGGGCGACGGTATTACCTACATCAGATAGGCCGTCTGATCGTTTGCCCCTTTTAACATAAAAAATCTATACTCTGGATAGCATTATTATGTATTGTTCGATATAATAATACAATATTTAAACACAAACATGATAAACGTTAATATGACATTACTATGTGACTTTATAAAGTTGTTTATTGCAAAATTGAAGACAGAACCGTTAGTAAATTATAATATGACATTAATTAAATAAAGTCTCGTGACTCGAGAGTAATAATATTTTCATGAAGTGATGACAGTAACATGTGACAAGTTGCGTTATAACACATGTGTACGTATCTAATACATATATACATACAAATATATCTATATATGTATATCATATAAGAGAAAGTCGTGTTAGATACACTGTTTATAATAAAAGAATAGCTGTACGGATTTGACTGGAAATATGTGGGGAATAGTAAAAGAATGGAAAAACAATTTTCTAATAAAATCAAAAATCTGTTTTTACATTTCTAATTATGAAACTAATTTTTTGTTTTTATAAAAAATCTAGTTTGTTATACGAGTATATATGTACTTAAACTTATAACTTACAACGATAAAGTTACGAGGTAACATATACCTTTACTTCTTCTTCTAGCTATAGCCAGGGTCTGCCTTACATGTTGTGTATGATTCTGGCTATTTGTTTTTACGACCGGCCGCCTGCCTGACATGAACCCTCTTTTGGGAATCAACATTAATAAGTGATGTCTAAATAGTCTTAGAAAGTACATATGACTCGGAAAAATCACATTGGTACTTGCCCGGGCCAGGATCGAACCCGCGCCCTCGGCGATGAGAGGCGGGCCCTTTAACCACTAGGCCACCACTGACATATACCTTTACATCAATGTATAAATATAAATCAAAATAATAAGTTTTTATATGCGTATTATTAACAATATTATAAATAAGATTATAATTAGAACATGTAAGTGGAATAAAAGCTGTGATAAAAGACCTTAATAACATCATAAAGAACTCAAATATCACACGAATAAATAACAAATACAAATACAATATTTCACCAGGCAAGCTCATTTTGTTTTTAATCTGTTATGTTGTTTTGCAAAACGTCCCTTAAAATGTATGTGTTATCCGACAATGCTTTAGGATAATCTTTTTAACGGCGTATCCAATGAGCTCAAAAAAGCGATCGGCTCACCACAAAACGTGTTCATCTCTACATTGTGTTTTCCTTTTTCCAGATTGTGTGCGATAAGCTTCACTTAACTGACGGTTTTATATTTAAAATAACATTAAATTCTTTGTAGTTTAATATTATTATTGTGATTTTGTACAATACATTTATTTTTTAATTAATTTATTGATTTTGATTGTAATAATGTAGTCATACAAAGATGAAAATTTGTTTATTCAAATTGAAATGACTATAAAGTTATTGATCAAAAAGCTGTAATGGAAATGAATAGTATTATAGAATTGTATTTTAATTAAGATATTTTATGTTTTAGGAAATGAAGTCAACAATAAAGTGACTGACTTTAGTTTATTGTATTTTAAAAATGCATGCATATTTTTTTAAACTATAGTTCTGTTTCGATGCAACGCTTATAAATCAATAAATGTATTGGTGACAAAAGTACCCTTAATGATTACAAAGCAATGAAAACAAGTTTTTCTTTATTATTTCTTTTCAATTTAAAATCTTAGAACTTTACGATATTAACTATAACTTTACTTATACATAGAAGCGGAGTGGTTATACTCTTAATATTATTTACCTTTTTCAGTTTCACTAATATTTAAGCAAGTTATTTATTAATACCTATTTCAATAATCAAAAATTTGAAACATTTTATTTTAAACATATTTGAAACTTGTTGAAACATACGATATATGTAAATTATATTTATATTCTTTTTATATTTCTCACAATATTTTAATGCTTAATTAAGTAAGTAATGTAAACAACTATCTTTATGAATTTTATAACAAATAATAATTGATTATTATATTTTGGAAGCGATTTGCTGAACTTGAATATAAGTAATAATTGAACAGTCGGACTGTGGGAGAAATCTGAAGTCAATTAAACGCTTCGGTTAGTGGAACAATATGAGTCCCAAATTAATATTACGACTCACGGTGAACGGAGTTAAACCTTCCCGTGTGACCCCTTCTCATTAATTCCCTTACGTTACATGTTGAATGACAGTTCAGAATAAAACAAGTTTTGTAATACATGAACAATATTATAATAAATAAACATCATATAGAGTAAAAGAGCTCACTGAGATACTTAGAAAGACATTAAATTGAAGATGTTCTGCTCAGTCATCAATTATTCACGGCATCAGTGAACCTTTAATCAATCACATGTCAACCTTTCTCTTGTCTTGATATCTTGCTGATATTTAAGACTTGGATAACTATGTTTTACTTGCGGCTTTCAATGCTACATTCATATGACGTAACATAGAGGATATTCAATGTGGTCAAAGTTCTATTGACAGAACAAAACTTCAAGGTAGTAGAGCCTAGCTGTGGTCAAGTTACTGCATCTTGAACATGACGTCGCTCGATGTAAGTATTCGTAAGTGTGAAAGTTGGTTGCCATTCCCTTTTGTCACATAAACCTGTCCTTTCTCTTTTCCCACTATTTCCTGCCATTTCCCCATTCCCCTTGTCCACCCTTTCCTTTCCCCTACCATAATCAAGGTCGGCAACGCATCCGCAACATATTTTATATTGCAGATGTCCATGAGCAACGGTCACTATCTCCCATCATGTTGGCCGTCTGCTCGTATGTTGCTTTTTTTTTTAGAGATACTCTTTGTATATTTCTAAAAAGAAGTAACGTTTTGAGTGAATTCATATTTTATGTAGTAAGGCAGGTAATAATAAGCAGGTAACATGAGCCATTTATAATAATAAATAAAGTTATATTATGTTTATAGTTGACAGTTTGAAATGATGTCATACTTTTCATTAATGAAAAAAACTATCTTATGTGACGTCAAACTTAGGACTTTATTAATCTCAATACTGACTTTTATTCAATATTCTAGTTCGATTATTTCTATGTTTAAAGAAAAAAGTAACGGAATTGTAGAATACAATACATTATTTTTTTTTATTATTATTCTTTATTGCACAAAAAGAGGTGTACAAAGGGCGGACTTAACGCTATTACAGCATTTTCTGCCAGCCAACCCAGAATAGTGGAGGAGAGTAGTAAGTAGGATGTGCACAGAAGTTAAAGAAACATTTAAAATATATACATGGTATAAAATACATACATATACATAATATACATAAGTATGCACAAACAAATACATATACAAGTACATAAATATTTAACATATATACACAAATATATACATATATATATGAATCCAATAATGACAATAGTAAAGAAGAAAAGACATCACATAGTGTTGACAGACGACAGATAAAATTCTTTCACTTGGCGCTTGAAAGAATCGCGCGAAGGGGCTCTACGAATAGAGTCGGGCAAATATTAATATTTTCGTAGTAGATTTGTACGCGGTAGAGGTGGGAGCGAGAGGTATAACAGCGAAATCTCTCTACAACCTACTAAAGGACTTGGGCTTGTCCAGAACACACATTAATGCATTCTTGGAACGTATATCGAAGGCAGCCCTAGTAGGTTCTTTTCAAATTTGGTTAGGTAGGGAGAGGAACTTGGACAGTGGAGGTGAGCGTATAACGCGCGTTAGTTAAGGGGCCTCTTAAACCTACACTTGGGTCGCAAGTCCCAGGCACTGTTGAAGCTCCTCTCCCTGCAACGCGATGGACCCGACACCCGCACGGTGAATCCATGGAATGCTGAGTAGTTTCGTCTCATTGGTAGTTTGTTAACAGATTTAATTATCAAATTCAAAATCCCAAAATAAATACCATTATTGGTTCATTATATTATTTAATTTTCATACATAAAAAAATGTAAATGAAGCGGGAATTTACTTGTTAATAATATCCATATTATTGGAAGCAAAGCCGCGGATTCAAGTAGTAATGTAATTCATTATTTCAAACGCGTCATATGTATGACAGGAACTCCCGTAATAATTTGACAGATGACATTTTTTTGTTGTTTATCATACAGGGTCGACTTATTTAACATGCAATATATATAAACATAGAAAAAAATATGAAGTATTATATATATGATTTTTTGCTATTGATTGCAAGTAATGTCTTACCTTAATATATAAATTCAGAAGAACTTCTATAGTCCGTATATAATAATCTTACCTGAAACTATTTCATAACTTGTCCAATATAACTAAACACATTAAAGTCACGAATCAATCAGTCGACATAACGTGTGTAGTAAAGGCCCAGTATTGCCGAACTTCAAAACATCACGTGCGGCTCTATAAATTATTCTGCGATGAGTGGAGTTGAGTGAACACCGCAACATCAGTCAAACGTCGACCTCACTCATCTCTTCGAATATCCGCTTATATCCGACGATATCATACATTTAACACGCGACGGGAGCTCTCGTAATTATGACTTATGATAGGGATTTTTCTAACATAAAACGTTTTTTTTATCTTCAACAAAATCTTCAATCAGAATTATCCTACATTTCTACATGCGTACTCCATCATTACAGCCGTATTTTATCGTTCATTCTTATATTTCCCTTTACGATATTACTTAAAAGGGCCCCGCTCATTTCAACGTTCAGATTCCATTCACAATAGTCCGATGTTATCGTTACGGCAAAGTTATTACTCGTAATAACAGCGAAACGTTTCTAATATTTGTAATAACTAAACGCGAATCCAATAAGTGCTGTGGCCTCTTTGGTGTCGGGAATAAACATAGAAGGGAGCGGATCCTTACAGAATTATATGTCATATGATATACTAGTTATATAAAATTCATTATGTATACAAAATGATACGTTTTTAAAAGTAATAAAGTGAAATAGTGTGTATTATAAGACTCATTAAACGCATAAGGGTGTTTATAAATAAAATAAGTATAAGTGAAAATAATATTTTTCGGATATATTAGGCGTTCTTTATGTACGTCATTTAAATTTTCTCATTCCAGGACCAACTGACAGACATTCACATCTCGTCTGCCCGTGATCACGGTTTCTGAAAAGTAACCAACACGTCGAGAGTACGTAGTTTTTACAATATTAAAATACGCGTAGTAAATCGGACAAATATTAGTTTCATTTAGATGAATGTTCTCGAAAGTTTTTGCTCTCAAAATAAGTGTATTTATTTTTATTTTATTAATTAATTTATTTTTTATTCGCTCGCAGCTTATTCCTGACACTACTATACAACGGTCAAACAGTAAATCACGACAAGCTTAACGGATCCTGTTTCTAATTGTCTGTTAATGCGGGATCACCGATGACGTTTATCCTCACTAATTCTTGTAACACGGCCTTAACGTCATACGAGGCTGTCATGTCAGTAGGTTACTCATTAAAATCATATATTTACACACTATTATTTAAAAAAACATAAGTAAATTAATACAATTCATAAATCAACAGAAACAGATCGTGTTGAACGCGAAACAAAAATAAAAGTTTTAATTAATTACAACATTATTGACGAGAAAGTAAGAAACTATTGCGGCTGACAACTTTTACCGTATCGTCTATGGGAACGCTAATAATCATCAAATAAAAAAGGCGTGACACCCTGTGGCCAGGAGATACGGCACTCATATACATTTACGATCGCTCCTCGGGTCCTGATTAGCCGATAAACACGCTCTGTTTGTGGCTTATCCTCACCCACATTAAGCCAATTTACGGATGTCGTCGGTATTACTTGATAGCCGCTAAATTTCTTTAGGGCCTGTAGGACAGTAGAATTAAAGGAGTAATCGTAAGTCACGGTTGCCTTTATTATCAACTAATCGCTTTACACTTCGTTACTAATTAGACAAGGTCTTTATCTTGTTAATATTTATGAATTCATTTTTTGCATCTTATAAACATAGCCTATGTTATTCTCTTGAAGTGTAAAAAATTTAAGAACATTTTATACATTTATATGAGTACCTTAAAAACATTGAAACTTTCCCAAAACTGTCCATGTACATGTACATGCTTACTATATGACACTATTAATAGTTTTATTGAATAAAATATATTGATACTACATACAAGTCGATCTCTTAAAAGCCAGTCGTTTGTCACCTCAAATATCAGGGTGCCTCTTGTAGTGTACAATATTTATGTAACACACCTAGATGTTTTCATACCTTTCTTTCTTTTATATTTCTTTTATATCTTTATCTTATTTCCCACGAGCATGCAGATATCGTTTCTTTGAATAAAAAGTTGACAATACAAATGTATTATGTAGTTGTCATTGTCACTTTACTATTGTTTCGTGCTTCTGACTAGCTTCAGCTGAAAAGAAATAATGTTATAAAATATTGGATACAATATTTGATGGACTGTTTTATTGAAAATATATCTGCTGATTAACTGAATAATAACTTACTGAAATAAAAAAATGTTTAAGTAGAAGTTTTAGAATAACATTTATTAATAAAGTATTCTTGATATTCCAATAAAAGGCCATTTATTACGCAGTGTTGGTTAAGGTTTTCTATAGATAAACCAAATATATATTTTTACCAACAAATAAGTATGATTAGGGATACAATGATTTTTTATATATTTCAAAACATCATTTCAATTAAAAGCAGTAAAAAGGCAATTGAAAAGGATATTTCTAATTTTTTTCCTTAATACAGAATCTTGATATTTAACTTGAAGTTTTAAAATATTTCCAAAACATGTTTCTCTAAATGATGTCCACAACAATCATGATTTTTCGACCGTTTCGTTAAAACTTAATAGTTATAAAATTGAAATTGGATGATTTGGAACAAATTGTTTTGTCTACTTTATCAGTGTAAGGGACGCAAAAATTATTTTTCGAGCAATTATTTGAATATGACCTCATAATTATAAGAATCAAGTCTACATATATTATGAATACAAAGCAGTAATTGATTCAAAAATTTGAAAAAATATATTTGTTGCAAAGTAATCACGTAACAAAAAAATTTAACGACTTCACGACATGTTTTATTGTATTTATATTTATATAAAAGAAATACCTGTTTATTGGAGGAATAAATATTAAACTTACACTTAGGTGACATTCAACTTGAGTTTATTTTGAATTCAGTGATGGCATCACTTCTCCGGAGGGGGTCGTTGGTACTAACGAGAAACGAAATAAGCTTTGAGAATATTTTTCTTATATTTGCATCGTTTTAAAGGTTTATAATAACGTTTTAAACGAATTGGTCGGAAACTATAGAGCTTATATGTAATCATTAAGAAAACTGAGTCAACAGTTTTCAAGTAATGGTCGTATAAAATATATAAGAAGAATCATCTCGAACTAATTCCTAATAAAACTATTTCCAAACACGAGATGCACACATTTCTTGAAAGCAATATTAGACTTAAACACGTTCGTTTAACAGTGTGAGATTTCTAGCAATATTGCAACTATGAAATTCGCGTTAATATCCATAAAATGACAAAAATATTTAATGTTAACTATGCCCTATATTTACATTTCTATGAGAAATAAAATTAATTTACATTTCTATGAGAAATAAAATCTTTAAAAAAACAAAGAGTTAGCTAGTAAAATAAATTGTATTTAAATAGTATTTGTTACAACACTTTAACTTGTATTTTTTTTTAGTAGGACGGAGATCATAACGACTGCTTATCAACAATTCTTTTGTATTGACTATCATAAAGCACCTTCTCGCCAACTCCTAACGTCGCCAAATTATCAACACTGAAAATGTTTTCGGGAAATGAACGATACATAAAATTATGCGTCAAGATCTCAGCACTAGTTTAATATCTTTATTTTAAAAGCATTAATCCTCTGGTCTATTTATGCATAGGTTATACCTCACTGTATTTTTTAAAAATTTCTATGTAGATATTACGTATCAATTATATGTAAAATTTTAGCACAAAATATTAATATATTTTGTAAGTTAATGTTACTGGAATTCTTCAGTAATGAATTTATTTTATAATACATAGGTGCGTGATATTAATCAATATTCTTTTAACATATTTCGATGCTAATGTATTATAATAAAACTGTTCAACATGAGTATTCTTCTTGGTCTATACTTAAACATCTTACACTTTAAATATAACATTATATACAACTTTACAATTAAAGTGTGAAACAAACTAATATTTAAAAAAATCGATTATTTAATGTCATCGCCGGGACAACATTGTAGTTGTGTGGATAAACTATCATATAACGAGTGACGCTGCTGACTCCACGGAATTAACACCAAGCCGTGTGAACCAGAAGATTCCTGATACCACACAAGCTATGGAATGGTATTGCTATCCTAACATAGGGCTAGTCATGTAGTCTTGGGTATAGGTTATAAGTTTTAATATCAAATTCTTATTATAATATATGTACGTATAAGTAAATTTCTTAGTTTTCGTGGAACCACCGTTTGCCACATAATTTTATTCACTTTACGTTATTTTTTTGTTATTTTAAAAATGAAATTTTCTTATTTCAAACCTAGTAAGTTCTTGAAATATATTCTCATTTTATTATTCGTTACTTGACCTTTATAATAAGCGAAACAATATATTTTCATAAATTTCATTGAAAATTCCTTTTTAATCACATATAATATTTTGGATCATCCTATAAGTAAAAATTTTCAAACAATAAGTTGTAAAAAAATAATATACATGTATGTTTAATTTGTAACTAATTACATATATCGGATCGCGAGAGACTAATCTCGTTCAATCACATGGAATTACTCGTATGAGACCATGTGTGGAGGATTTATTCGTCTACATTTGACATTTTTGCACAAATAAGACACATACACAAATAAGCAAAAACGATTAAAGACGTGTTGTTGGCATGCCAAGTGTGGATGTCGTGTTTGAGATATTTGGACTACGTACAAATATTTGGACAAATGCGGCGAATACACTACGCGAATACGCAACGCCAAGTTTTACCTAGAACGTAGTGTTTTTGTATCCCCTATATTTAATCTGAAATTATGTATACATACTATTTATTTTAAGTTCTAATAAATCTTATGATTTTATTATTAAATAAAGGAGTTTTGGTAAAAACAAACTACACTTGTTGTATCACATAATCATAGACAATTTATATTAGATTTACTTAATAAAGTATTATAAACATGGACTTAGTATGGAAAGGCAAAATTTAATAATTACTTCAACAAAATCGTTACGAATTAAAGTAGTCATAAAATATATACATATAACAAAAAATTGCACAGTTATTATTAAAATAAAATCTCTATTCACTACGTAATTCTGTTTTATTTACAGACAGATTTTGTTTTATAAGCTCCATCGTGAAATATAACAATATTATTGTGGTTTTATAAAATAATATTATTGGCAAATACATACGTGAATTAATTACTGTTGTACAAACGAAACACACAATAAAAAAGATTAAAGGCTGAGCTGATCAAACAAATACAGAATAATCTGAGATAATACCTACATGTTTCTCACATAATAATATATTTTTATATTCATTAAAAACAGTGGTTGATGGTAATAAAATAAAACTTATTTCATTATTATTTGCATTTTCTATAATAAGGAAGTTTAAATGATTGTGATTTTGAACCCTGTACAAAATTTATGCGATAAAGATAATGCGAGAAAATAATCTGAATATCTAAGATGTTCACAAGAATACTTTAAAATAAAACTAAATTATTCTACTTAATATGTTTATTTACCTTCGTTTCTATCTAATCCTATTTTTTTCAGAAACTATTGATATTATCAATATTATAGAAACACATTACAAAAGTAAATAAAAACATGTTATTAGTTTTTAATAATGAAAATATATAAAATATAATATAAAAAGTAACAAAGTGTATTCGTATTTTATTCATCTGGTTTTAATCAAGTCACGTTTTCACAAAATTTTAAACTAAAATCACATATAAATTGTATAGTAAGTCGCTGTGGTTTTTCCAATTTTATTTTTAGTTTAAACCTAATTGAAATTACTATTTTTGTTTACTGAATTTAATAAATATAATATTAGCTGGAGAATTATTGCTGATTTAATTAATAAGCTTTTTGTTGTTCTCTCGGTACATTGAACATTAATTTATATTTACATATTTCCTATAGTAATGGGTTATAGTAGTCGATTCTGGCAAGTACCAATGTGATTTTTCCAAATCAAATGTACTTTCTGAGAGTATTTAGACACCACTGACAGAAACCTGGACTTATAATTTCACAATTATAAGTTTGAAATCACCAATTAGTCTTAAGCAAGCGTGGTGATTAATGCCCAAACCTCCTCCATATGAGAAGAGGCCTTTGTTCAGCAGTAGACTCTGGTTTTTGACGACGATGAATAGGTTATAAAAATAACTTTTTATTTTTGCAACTACTGGTATTAGTTATATAGAAATATTACGAAAGAAACATGTCATTCAAAAGATAGTATATACGTTTAAAAGACAAAAAAAAAATTTAAAATTAAACATACTAAACATTGTAAAATTGTTTATCGTAATAATATATGATACCCATTGATATTAAAAATTAATTTTCTATATATTATATAAAAATGAATTGCTGTCACTTAAACTCGAGAACGGCTGAACGGATTTATCTTATCTTAGTCTTGAAATGTTTGTGGAGGATCAGGGAAGGTTTAAAAGCTGAAAAAAATTTATTCATTTCCGGGAAAACTATAAAAACAGCCCTTTTCTATTTCTCAGACAAACGTTTTTCTTTACAATAGATTTGACAATTAACTAATATGACAATCATTCTGTCGCACTTCAGAACACAGATATTTATTGCTTAAAGGTAAACTCCAAAAATATAAATAAAAAAATCAGAACAAAGACAAAAGTATTACGATTAACGATATGACGATGACGAAATTAACGCGGACGAAGTCGCGGGCAAAAACTAGTAAATTATAAAAGTAAAACAACTGACATTTGTGTAAGCGAGTTTGAGAATTGCTATATTAAAAACTAGCCATATTCTTTTGATAAATGATTTAACTGCAATATATATATATATATATATATATATATATATATAGTGTATATTGTTTATTAATAACATAATCTGTAGTATGTAGCAGCTGACAGTTCTCCTTCAATCACAAGGGATTAATGTCCCAGGAATTATTCACGCTGACTAAACCGTATCTGAGTGATACAAATGTAATTCTAATGATTATAAAACATGACAAATAAATAAAATTTTACATCTCATACTGATAAAAGGAATGCAGAACGATATTTCATGGGGTCATCAATGTAGGGAAAGACCTATCAAAATTTATGTAGAACTCATAAAATTGTAATACTCCAATTTTGTACATTATTGGTATTGAAAAGAACAATATTGGGTGGAAAAGTATGTAACTTTTTTAGACTTTTTCTATTTCTGAATGTTTATATAAATGTAGTAAAATCGTCCGCATTCATGATCAAAGCATGTCCACTTAAAGTTGGAATAAATAAATATTATTTCCACGTGTTTTAACAAGCACTAGAAATTTTAATATAAGTAAAATGAATGAAACATTTATAGATTTCATAAATAAAATAACCATATTTAGATAAAGTTGAATATTCATATTAATTCAATCAGTGGTGGCCTAGTGGTTAAAAGGCTCGCCTCTCATGCACGAGGGCCCGGGTTCGATCCTGGCCTTGGAAAGTACCAATGTGATTTTTCCGAGACATATGTACTTTCTAAGAATATTTTGACATTAATGCATTCCCAAAGAGTGTTGACGTCAGACAGGCGGCCACTCGTAAAAACAATTAGCCAAAACTATTTCACAACATGTAAAGCAGACCCTGGCTAAAGCTGGGAAATTGCAAGATAGAAGAAAATTCATATTAATTCAGTGAACTATCATAAAACCACAAATACATCAACCGAGTGTTTAAAATGTACTAAAGTAAATAAAAAATTCAATTAATATTTCTCCAAGTATTTAACTAGCTCTTTAGCTGAATAGCTAAATATTGTTTAATTCAGTTTACAAGCGACGTCTTTAGTTAGTCGACACTTAAACGGATAATTTAACCAGTTGCTTGTGACATTTGCACTAACTATTTCATTATTTAACTACCATAACTGTGAGTAAATTTGAATTGAAATCTTTCTTTAAGTTAATGAACTTTTATGAAAATAAAACAAAATTTCTTTATCATCTGTGAAATGTTTTTTTAAATTTTATTTTGCACTTATTGGGTCCCATTATATGTAGTGATTAAATTAATTACCAGTTGTTTAAATACTGTACTTAAAACGATAGTGTAAAATCTGTTCAACATATTTTACACTAATGGTATTTTACAAACAAAAGTAAGTGAAAATATTTTCGTGATGAGGTTCTAATAAAGTTTCATAAAATTGACTTTACGTGAAAAATTATATTAAAAACGCTGTATATTATAGTGCAAAGGTTTTTAATTTCCTTTTCCTAGACATCTCAAAGGATAAACTACCTGTCAAAGGAATGTTTAATTTCGTTATCAATTCGCTGACCCGCGCTGAGCTTCCACCGAGCACTCAACTATGAATATTGCTGCCTTTATACAGCAACGAAAGAATTTGTTAGATTCGAACAACTTGAAAAGTAAAATAAAATATACATACTAATATTCATACACTCATAAAAAAAACAATAAAAATTCTTTAAATAAATTAAATTCTAAACAATAAAGCATCATTACGATGTTAAAGAGGCAAACGCATAACGTACAATTGTTAGAACAGGTTACGTCGGCTTTATTGAGTTTACAACTCAACTCACAACTTTTTCTATCAAAAGTTAGTAGCAGGGAGAGTAATTAAATTTGTAGTTAAGTGACGTCACAAGTTTGTATTTATTGTTCATTCGGTGACCGGTGACCGTGTCCCGACGGACGGTTCTCAGACCGATGACTTAACGTTAAAGGGACTGCTTCAATATTCGATGTTATTCTGTAACATGTAGTTTGTATTGTGGCCGCGATTGCCTATTGTGACGAGCTTCAAATGTTTTATGATATCACTGAATCATTTATTAATTATCTTTATGGCACGTAGCGTTCCTCATACTGTCAATAAAGATGATTGCTTTAAAACAATCAAATTAATATTGTATTTCGGTAATTAGATATATGTATTTACTTATAACTTGGACTTTTAGTTTAACAAATACATTTAAATGGAATCAATCTTCATTTTACATGTACTAAAACACTGTTTCTTGTTTATAAGAATCACAAAAACAAAACGATTCTTTGTAATTGACCCATAGCAAATGTGAATTAAGTAAAGATATCATAAATTTCGAATTATTTAGAGCATACATCAAAGATGTGATACATTCAAATCCTTAAAAATAAAAACACATTATTTAAAAATCGACGAGCGAATGGATATTTATTATTAAAAAATACGACTTATCTTGAATAATATTCAAAATGATATAATATGAATTTTTCAAGCAAAAAATTTGCAATAGAAATTTAAAGTACTTTTAATATGTCTAAGTCTCTATATAAATGTTATAAAGACGTTAATAAGTTGAAATTTGTCTTCCTAACTATTTTCTCTTGATGTTTCTTGTTAATTACTTCAGTATATGATGTGGTACAAGTTACTGCACAATAACCCTCTAACTTTTAAATGAGTAGAATTGGCTTAGAGGAAAGTTCCCTTTGAGCTCTGTGGCCTAAAAAGCATGAATAAATTTTATTTTTCTTAAAGTAAACACGTTTTTCTTAAAAGAAATAGGAGTGAAAGGCAAATTTATAATCGACATTCAACCCCGTTTTCTTTGGATTTTTTTCTATGTTTTACTGAATAGCTCTAGTTTTTACCAAATGTTGGTAGATGGAAATAAATTTCTGCTTTGACTACGATTGGCTCAAACGAGTAGCAGTTAACAACTTCTTAAATCACGGTCCTTCAGAAGATCAAAAATTTCGTCAATCAGGCTAGGAAATATCCTACAGCTAGAAAGCTTACTAATACGATGATTATGACAGATATCAAGCAGTCGAGACGTTAAGTAGAACTGCGAGAATTACACTGTTGTTCTCTTTAGCTCTATCCAATAAATGTTTTGCGTATAACAGAAGACCCCAGTTGACCGACTCTGGCGATACCCATATTGTCGGTCACTGAGAAGCTTATTCTATTTATTCCATGGGGTGCCCATTCAATACGTATTCAATAATCTTACAGATTATTTAGGTAATTGATATCGGACGACTATTAGCAGTGACTGCACGTTTTCGTTTCTTCTGTACGAGTACTATATTTACATGCGTTCAAAAGTAAGAAACAAACCAATAATTAAATATAGATAATACAATTGTGTCAAAACAAGACAACTCGGGTGATCATGTTGTTAGAGTTAGGGTCGGAACACCATCCGGGTTACGAGATTTGATCACGTTGAGACTAGGCAGAGTTCTCGGTACTTATTTATTAGTAATACAGATTTCTATTATAAAGGATCCAGTCTTCGGGCTGCCCAAAGTTCTTCGGATATATAAAAAAAAATATTTTACTCCATTTTAACTGTAAGTGCCCGTGAGGACAGACAAGATGATTTTTTTATTTTTAACTTTATTGCTTTGGTTTTATTTTAGGAGGTTGTAATTTATGTTCATTTAAATGTGCTGTGCTACATTAATATGCTTTACTATTATAATTTAACATTTTATGATTATGTTATTTATTTTTAATTCGCAGTAAACAAAATCGGATTTGATATCTTTCAGCATAAGATAACTGAAAATCCTTATCACATAACTAGTCCTTTTAAGAAATATTAAGCCAAACCATAATTAAGTTGATATATTGGTAAGAAATCCCTTAGCTAACTTAATATCAAATATAATTTTTATAAGGGATGGAAATCAAATTAAAACTAGTAAAATAAAACCATTACAATTTTATATTTTAATAGTAAACGATTATACCACATGAACATTCTTAAATGTTTCGATTTTAAATTAGACAGTGCAATTCACTAAACTTTATCACGTATCTAATACTTTATCTTCACAGTAATCGAAATACTTAAGAAAGTATGACTACAAGCGTCTTATAATATGAATATTTTAATGTTAAAGTAGACTAATATTGAAATAGAACTCGTCAAAATCAACAACAACACAGTAATCATAGAAAATTAATATTTATTTTAGAAATCCACTTAAACCGATTTAAATAAGAATATATTTTATTTTGCCAAAATTGTGAGGCAAATTCGAAAATAGTTGGAAAATTAAAAAATCTAAAATTACTGAATCCTTACATATACCTCCATATATGAACAGTGTTTCAGAAGTAAGTTTTCTATAGAATTCACTAAAATTCTACTACGTGATGTTCCGTACCACTTGGGATTATACCAACTCCTACTGAAGACTAAGTTCATTATGGAACAATAATAAACATATTATAAGATGTAATGCTCGACAACAAATATGAAAAAAAAAGATAGGGCAAACTTAACAACATACAAAGACAACGCTACGCATGAGCTTGTTTTAACAAAAAAAAATACCTTAATGTATCTATTTTAAGTAAGTCTCATAATGACACGAAACCTCTTAGCATTCCGTGGGTTCATAGTGCGGGTGCCGGTTCCATCGTTGGAGAGAGGAGCTTCAACAGTACCTGGGACTTGCGATCCAAGTGTAGGTTTAAGGGGCCCCTATCTAACGCGCGTTAAACGCTCACCTTCATCGTCCAAGCTCCTGTCTCTGCCTAACCAACTCTTACTAAAAATATAACATTGTAAAAGTTGCCTGTATATAAAAGTTAGTTAATACAATATTTTATTGTTATCTGAACGTGTGGAGAATATTCTAAGCTAAAATCTAATTTTATATATAGAATATTACAACGAAGGACAACAATAACTTTTAATTATGCGCATGAAAACCAATGAATAGCGAAATAAGGCATAGATTATTAACATGTTATGCATTTATTAAACCAGTTTCAAAAACCCTATATGAAAATTGTGGATTTAAAGTCAGTGGTTTAGAAAATGATTTATGCAAAACTAGTGTTGGGTTGTGACAGAAGATTACTAACTCACTTATTATATTTTTCATTCAACTTGACAACGAATATATGTGCAATATATTTGATGTATTTTTAAAGTGTTTCTAATACGATGCTCTTGCTTCTACACTACCTGATACAGCAATCTAGTAAACACAAAGTTCTTAAGCTACTTCCACAACAAACTCCTTGTTTAGTTCAGGATAATAATTGATGTGTACTTTAAACTTTTATATTATTTAAAAGAGTAAAGTGAAACAACTAAGACCAAGTACAGAGTTTTTTAATTACGAAGTATAGGAATTACGTAATAACGTTAATAAGATTAAAATAAACGAGATAAAAAATGTGTGCAAAGAATTGTCAATTCTTATTATAATAATATGCTAGTAGATACAATTCAAGGAAGAAGTATTTTAGAATAATAAAATTTAATTATACATTCATAATAAGTTATTGAAAATTCAACATACAGTAATGTCTAATAGCTAATATATTGCATAATTTATTTAACATATTAATATACATGTTAAACTATTCTACTTCAGTCTTCACAACTTATGTCGAAAAGAATTCTTTCTTGTCCATATTAATTTATATCATTGTGTTAAAATGAAAGCTCATCAACAGCATGACAATTTATTCTAAAATAAAAATACTTGTTTAAATAAAGACGGTACTTTTAATGAAAATTTACCTATTTTTTTCTTCTTATTTCAGAGTTTATCGCCATCAACAGTTTTCAATACAAGCAAACATTAACTTACAAAATACATATAATTTTGTTACAGATATGTGGAAACTTGGTTATAAACTGATAATAGAATGATAATAATCCAACATAATATCAATATTTAAAATTATTTATTTAAAAGAATATTTATTTTTTAACTTTAAATAAGAGTGGAAGCTTATTTTCTAAAAACGTCTACTTTTCACGTTTTGTCTTTATCACTAAAATGAGATTTTTTGACCTATTTTTTAAGTCGAAGTAAACGCAAATTTGCATCGTCGAACCGTTGGAATTTTTATCTTCAATAGTTAAAGTTGTGTTGTTGTGACTAGGATTTTTTTTATGAATTACAATGTCAACTCTTAACATTATAAACATTGGAAGAAAATTATTTTCTATTATTATATTTACATGAAAATTATAAAAAAAAACATTATTATTAATTAACAAGAAACACTTAATAGCAGCCGCTATAATAAATTATGATAAAAAAAAAACATGGGGAGAAAGAAGGGTTTCATTCAATTTGCCATTAACAAAGGTATCGTTTCCATTTAAAAGGGCAAGCGGAGAATTCACAAAGAGGCAGATGAATGTTGGTAATTTCACTCTCATTCTGTTTTAACTTAATTCAAAACATTTCTTTAAGTTAAGTTTTATACAGTTCAAGTTTAATTTTATATCATGTTTTATACCATATTAAAAATAATACATGAAAAATAATACATTCTGTCTTAAAGGATATAAAAATGAAATATCCTCATTCAATGTGCAATCATACTTTTAAATATATCTAACTATATGGCTATTTCTGAAGTTTATTTTGAGAAGGACCAATTAATTAAGATCATTTATATAAAACTACGATACTTTAATTTTTTATAATTCTAGAAACTCCTTTATAAAGGTCAGACAAAGGCATGACTGTTGTGATGGTTTTTATTTGCCAACATCTCAACTCCCAAGTCTTTATATCAAACGTTTCTTACTTGTTTTATCTCTTGTTGGAAAGTGGAAATGTATAGTTAAATTACTTAAAATTTAACTGAGTATTTATTAGTTATCAGTCACACATCTTAAATAAAGCGTTCTACTTCGTATTTCTTATTTCTTTCACACATTCTCGAAGGACGCTTTCGATAATGTCTCGCTCTATAGTTTAGACTCATTTGCCGGCCACAAAACATCTAAGTTCTAATTCTCAGCTATTCAAATATGCGTACAGTCATGCTTGACCACGCCTGTTGCAGTGTTATGAACACTTAATACTGTGTCCAAGGACTCCACACAAGTGTCTATTTGCGACCGCCAATATTTGAATATCATCTTCTCTGAATATCGTGTTTTCTCTAGTTTACTACCTTTAGGCCTTTGCAGATGACGTTTTGCTAGTTGATTTCGCGAAATCTGCATCTGAATTGATGTCTTTCTACTTTATTTTATTAAGACTTTATTTCAGTCCAACTAAGTGACAGACATTAGCGCCCAGCGCTCCAGTCTAATAATTTTGATTATTGATTCTGTGATTCGTACTATATACTTAAAGGTTAGCTGTAATTAGTGCTCACTCAATAATGCTATTGATTCGATCATGTCAAAATAAGCAATAGGAGCGTTGGTAGTTATAGCCACAATTGAATTATTGACACTCAAAGAAAAAAGGCTTTTTCTGATATAGTAATCTTACCATCTAAGATTATTTTAAAATCTAGTAGGTGTCGTTAGATATTTATAAAAGAATATTTAAGAATTTATTCAACATTTCCCGTGAATAAATCATTAACTTCAAGTTATACAACAACTTAAATAAAGATCCTTATTTAAACTGGACATAACGTAAAAGTTTCCGACCTATTGAATAGTTTACTTAGAGTTTTGTGGAAGTAAGTTCCCAACTAATCTGCATGCGTAATGTCTGTAAATAGCATCAGACAAAGTTGGCACGGAGGAGATTGATTTATATTTGCTTTAGCGCACGATAGTGTAATGGTTCTTTTTAGAAAACGATTCTTTGACATAAACAAATCTAGTTTCCTCTAATATTTAGCTGACGTAAGTGTTTTCTGTCTGCAGTTAATTTTCTGTAGAGTTCGTTTCTTTTCTTAAACATTTTGTAAAGAAAAATCAAGATTAAACACCACCTACTATTATAAGAATTTTATCAAAGAAACTCAAAAAAATTAAGAGTTTCAATTTATTTTTAAAGCTTTTTTTCCCCATATTAATCAATGTTCAATAGTAATATTATAGAAAAATGTTATTTTTAGTTGAATTATCGGATTATCATTTCGATACTATTCTTTGATCATTGAATATTGAATATGATAGTATTTAATATTTGTATGCTATTAATTTAATAAGTTGTTTGTTATCTATACATCTGTACATATATGTTATAAAATTGAAGAAAAGTGCTGTCTGTACATTGAAAATAAAAATAAAAAAAATAGCAGGGGTTATTCTTATGTCGATGTCGAACCCAAAAATGTAATTAACTTTTTTTTGTCTGTTTGTCTGTTCACGCTAATCTCAGAAACGGCTGATCCGAGTTGGATTCGGTTTTCACGAATATATTGTGGTATGCTTCAGTTATGCTTTAGTGTTTGTTTCATGTCAATCGGTTCATAAATAAAAACGTTATGTCAAATTAAAGAATCACGTCGAACGAAGTCGCGGGCACAGCTAGTATGTAATATTTTACGGAAGAATTTCAATAGTTATTTAAAGAAAAAGTATTTAATAATACTTTATCAGGTAATATAACTCGCTAACTATTCTTAAAGCTCAAAGAATTGAGATGTTGCTGGAATTTTACTAAGCCGTTTCTGCCTATGACAAAACTACTATACTTGGAGCTCTTAATAACTGTCTTGAATTTTCGGAATAAGAAGTGATCTGATGTCTAAGCTACACTACTGTTAAGTTTCATCATAATCTCTTAAGGAATTTTTCGTGAAACATTAACCACCACACATACACATTTTGAAATTAGATATGTTACATTGTTACCACTTTAAGTAAATAATGCTTGCTATATAAACAAAAATATCAGCATGTATTCAAAATCTAAATGTTTTAAAATATTTTAACATTGTTTTTGTTTCCAACAGACCTGTGTAGTTTATGTTGGAGCGTCAGCTATTTGTTTTGTCTGTCCTCTGTTATATTTAATTACTATCAACGAATCTAAACGGGACGACGATTAAAATAACATTTAGATAACAAACTGTTCAAATCAAAAGTATCTAAATCGGTTCATTCGGTTCATATAGCAAAGCTTAGTGAAATATTATCGTATTTATCAAAACCCCTCTCTCAATTGTTATTTAATATTTTTTTTAATAATAACGTAAGAAAATTTAATTTATTATTCATTTAAAGTATTTTTTTATATTCAAATAATATTCAACGCAAATACAAATTTATTTTTAACTCAATAATGGCGATCCCCTCGAGCAACCGGTTTAATGAGAATATTTTAAAGGGCCTTGTTAATATATTTGAACAGGATACCTATTATATATTTTTGTATTTATCTCAACCTGTATATTATATACATTGTACTGGTAATATACTTTTAATATCACAATTACACAATATATCAATAGACAAAAACTAGTTTTGTATATCAACTCAATCAAAAACAAATGTGTCTGAAAATTTTACTTTAAAACATACATGTACATAAAAATAAAAAAAGAAGTAATTAATTTTTATTTGGGATGCCAAATGTTAGGACATTTAGTTTCACAAAACCTTCAAATGTACAATAACCTGAGTGTAAACGTCGATTTGACAAATATGACTTTTGTACTTCTTACTTATATATTGACGTTAATTATAATTCCACTCTTGCATAGAATAGAATGAGGTAAGTCAGTGGTGGCCTAGTGGTTAAAAGGCCCGCCTCTCATGCACGAGGGCGCGGGTTCGATCCTGGCCCGGGCAAGTACCAATGTGATTTTTCCGACTCATATGTACCTACCTTCTAAGAGTATTTAGACATCACTAATTAATGCTGATTCCCAATAAGAGGTTTGATGTCAGGCAGGTGGCCGGTCGTAAAAACAAATGGCCAAAACTATTCACAACATGTAAGGCAGACCCTGGCTATAGCTGGGAAATTGCCAGGTAGAAGATAGAATAGAATAAGGTAACTAAATTACTTCTCAATGGCTTATATGAAGAACATTAGCTTCATGTAAGCCTTAGTGATCGCCTTTAGGATCTATAGGTCCCAGTACCCTTCCGGTCTGTGAACCAAGTATGCTAGCAATTGTCAATTCATTTTAGGAACACATCCTCTCATTTTTGGTTAGGCCACATAGCAAAAAAACTCCTAGCAGAGCCCTTCTACTGTTCCCTGAATGACCTGGTCTTGAATAATGTACTTAGACTTCACAAATATTTCTTACCCATACAGCAATAAAATCCAGAGAATTACTGATGAATGTGTGTAAAAACATGCGTGTGTCACTACCCACAGAGTGTAACGAAAAACATCGTCGAAGCTACATATGAGTACATTTTTTCATCCTGTCAGTGAATATTTTTTAAATCAGTATTCTGCATCAACTAAATTATTTAAGCCGTAGTATGTGTGCTTCTGATACAATATTCCATTACGAAAGGGACGCCGAACGCATTTCATAAAAAATGTGTGTATATGTTAACTGCGTGGCAACTTTTATTTATATTTATAATGCTTTTTACTGAAAAGTCAATGTCTTCAAAAGTATAACATTCTGTTTTAATATTTTATTCATTGAAATTATAAATAAAAACATTTAAAAATTGCATTTCAAGAATGTGACGAGACTTTTTTAATGAACCATAGAACAGAATATAAAAGCTTAAGTTAAAAAAATGCATGGAAAAATTATAGAAACGAATACATCTCTAAAGATTTTCACTTTTCAATTACTACGATATTTATTTCTGATTATTCTGAATTTTTATAGAATTTAGTATTAGTATTAAAGGACTTTAAATAAAACTCATTAATTTTTAATAACCAAAATTTTTTGTTGATATAATTAAATGAATACAATATTATAACAAAGGAGTTTTTTATATTATAAGTTCTTTTATTCCTTTCTATCTTCACTTCGTTTCAATTATAATGAAAGTTACAATTTAGGAATTAAAACTTCAAAATATATAAGATGCCTAATATTTAACAATATATTTGATTTTAACATCATGTTACATATCAAAATCACTGAACCAGTTTTCTGGCTACTAAAAAAAAACTTAACAAAACTGTATTTTTTTTAATAAATAGTTTAATATAATATTTTTTTTAAAACTATTGTCTATTTCATTATTTCAAGAAAAAGGACATATAACATTTTTTTTACACCCAAAACTTCTGCAGAACATTTGATTTACAAGGATTATACTCTCCTTGGCTATAAGCAGTCCTCTGTTGTAGAACCCTTAACAGTTAAGCTTCTTTTGACTGCAGCATGCATGTTCTTATTTGAAGAATTTTGTTAACAATTCTATTCCTTTTTGAGATAACTGATAACACTTTTATAGTTTATAGAAACTTTTTTCTGTTTTTTTAAAGGATATAAATCCTTATTAGTGAAGTCTGGCCCTATGAATCTCTTACATATTAGTTTAAAATATAATATTTTGTTTTGTTAAAATATTGCTTTATAAATGATAAACAAACAAACAAAAAACAAAGAGTAATTAATAAGCCCAAAAAAAAACTAATTGAGTTCAGGACGACTCATTTTATGGGTTTTCTCATGCCAGAGAATTTACAAACAAGAACAATTAGATCGCAACGTGACAAAAAATTTGTCATTATTAATACTTATGACGAAAAATGTGACAATTAGTGTATATTAATTTTATCAGAATCTTCTATGATTCAAACGAATTATGGTGCTCTAAATATCTTTTGTAAGGCACTAACATATAATATGTACATGTGTTTATAGTTTTGTTACGAATGACACGTCACAAAGAAAAATGAGTTTTGAGTAAAAGGAAGGTTTTTAAGATATTTTAAGTTTTTTAAGGCCTTTTTAATTATTCTATAACTACATAATATCAACGTTTCGGGTCTCTTACAGTAACCGCGACCACTTTGAATTATTGTGTTTATGTTTGAATGATCTAACTTTTTACTTGAATTTCCAATGGTCTTTGGAGAAAAAAAATTGTATGACCACATCAACGACCAGCACGAGATAGCTAATTGAGTTTATGACAATTCCTCATAAGGCAGTGCTTCGTTATAGTGAAGGTAAACATTATAATCAGACTCAATATAACAACCAAAAAGCAACTGCCGTATTGAAAACTTTATCAATATTGTAGCAATTGATTTTTAAGTCAATACATATGTACGTGATATCTATCATACATGCACGATAAAAACGAAGGAAAATATAAACAAATGAATACAAAATTATATAAGTATAAATAGAATTTTCAATTATTCCAGACGAGTTATAACCAATGTACTGCCAATGTAATGTTCAATGTACTGCCATGTCCCTGTAAGGACACTTGTTAAGGTTTTCCTGATTCATTTTGTTTTAAAGCACCTCATTTAGTTTCGGAAATGAGACTAGATTTTTTAAAGATAAACCACACAATAATGACTGAAGTATGGATTAAATGACTGAAAATATTTAGCGTGATCCGCAAAATATACATTTTCAAATAAAAATAGCATATAAAATAATACTGCGGTCAAATGTAATTTCTTTTAAGAGTTTGAACAAATTTCCAAGTTATTTTCATCTCCAACTTCATAGTTTGGGGAAAAAATATTTTTTTTTATCTCTTTTTAATTAGTTAATTACTTTCGTAAACAGAAATTACGTCGTCACCACCCACTTACTTATGAATTTTGAAATTCTGAGATAAGTTTGTTCTTCGTTTCCGAAACTTGTTAGAAGCGGCCAACCGTGAGAGGAGAGTCAAAACTCTTAGTAACTACGACTGTCTGTAGTAAAGACGGCATTTAAAATTAATATTTTATTATAAAATATATTAAAGGAAAATTTAAAACAAGTTTATTAAAACATCAGCATTAATCATGTCATCGTTATTTGAATATAATTTATACTTTTCTTCTATTGTCATAAAATAGTAATATTTTACTTTAAAATTAAATATTATGTAAAACAAGTCAAATTTCTATTTTGTAATTAATATTCGCCTCCATAGTCACTGGTGACCTAGTGGTTAAGGGGCTCGCCTCTCGTTATAAACCTGGACTTATAGTTTCACAATTATAAGTTTGAAATCACCAACCCGTCTTGAGCAAGCGTGGTGATTAATGCTCAAACCTTCTCCATGTGAGAAAGAGGCCTTTGCTCAGCAGTGGGCGTTTGATAGGCTGATGATGATGGTGATGATGATGATTCGCCTCCATCACTAAGTTTTTCAATGATTGTAACATTTAAATCACAGCTTATTTCCTAAGCCTGTTTGGTTAATTTTACAAAATCTGCACTCTCTGTTTCCAAATATATCTTAAACTTGAATTGGTAACACCTTCAAAGTGATAAAGCTAGATTTCAGTTTATGACACTCTAATTAATATAAAGAATAATCTTCAATATTAAATTTACTACATGAATAACTTGTGATTTTATTCACTAACAACATCGATTTGATGGGACGATAAACATGTTCCGTCTTGTCCTCAGCTGTCAATATAACGATATCTATCAACAATAATTTCACTTTTATATATCTAATGCGTTAATTTGTTCTAAATGTTCTAGTATAATAAATTAAAAAAAGCAACGAACTCAGAAAAGGCACTTTAAAAATTGTAACTCAAAACTACATTTGTTTATTTTAGTTCAATTTCCTAAATAAAGTTTATGTAACTTTATATACTTCGAGATTTATTAAAGAGCTCACGTTTTATGTTTTAAAAAGTTTGGAATAATAGATATTCTAAAAGTGCTTAAAGTCAGGAATAGACTAGATTTGTTTTAGATATTTCAAATCTGTAATATTAGTACTATTAACTTCAGCAGATTTAGTTTGAACTATATTGTATTTATTAAAAAAGAACCTAATTATTTTTTTACGAGCGAGTGCTGAACGCTTTAGATGATATCGTCATGACTTATTGTTTATATGATTTCTATCGTCTACGGTTTCTGAAAGTAATAAAAAACAAATCAGTACCGCTTCTTTGTTAGATTAGACAGTTTAATAAGATTGAATACAGAATGAAGGTAAAGAAATTATATAAGGAAGCTCAGTTCCACGGAGCGAGACAACTCGCTGACAGGAAATTTAGGTAAAATTAATAAACTTTTATCTCAAAGTTGTACAAACTTAGATGCAGCATTTTATTTTGATTATTTACAGGTTTTTTTGGACGTGTACAATCGTTTTCCTTTTCTGTTCATCGGTGGCTGTTGTTTGTGTGATAGTTAGCAGATATTTTAAAGGTCCTACATATAACGTAAATCTTGAGGCTATTAATGTTAATATAGTTTTTCCAAGCGTTCAAATATGTCCCGAGGTCAACTACTCTGAAGATAAAATGGATAATTTTGTTAAGAGCCTGTTAGTGGAAATTCATATTTGTGTATTATCATAATTTCTAATTTGTACATTTGATATTTATTAAATGGGATCTTGTTCAGGAATTACCCGAGCGAGCTGAACGCTACTTATATAAGAAGAGTGATCAATCAGTTAGCAGCATTTTCTTCTGCAGACGTACCGTTCAACATTAACGACCTGGAAAATATAGAATATTTGTTAGATTACAATAATATTGAAATAGAGGAAGCAACAGAAATTCTCACGGCAACGTGTGAAGAAATTCTTCTTAAGTAAGTAATTATTCCATTTTTTTTTAAATAATACTTTAATATTACAATACTTTACACATTAAAACACATTATTTTTAATATATACACATAGGTGTCGTTGGATTGGTAGAATTATTGATTGTTCCACAATATTTCACATGGAAATAACTCGTTCGGGTTACTGCTGCATTTTCAACGGGCGTTCGTTAGCCAGGTTGGACCTCGTTTTGTTTAACAAAATAAAGCATAATGTTTTGTGAGAGCTAAACAGTTTTGCCTTTTATTTTCACTATTTTTAGAGAAATGTCTGGGTCCATTCAACCTAATGAACCATATACAGACAATTTATCCTATGATTTCGTAAACTCACTTATGTTTGCTGTGGAACAAAGAAACAACTCTGGCAACCTGGACCTCGACTATAAATGGGTATTGTATTTATAAAATGAATACTTTTCAATATAGCTCTTTATTTTTTACTAGTTTTGCCCGCGACGTCATCTGTTTAAGTACAAATAATGTATAGTTGACCGGGCGAACTCTATTTCGTATTAAAGACAGACGATAACATGATTTTGGATTTGATCAACTTATTCTTTCATATTTTTTTTATAAGTATCGTATGACCTTTTCCTTGTTCTAAGCTATCTCTCGACCAATTTTTAGCCAAATACGTACAGCCATTTTTGAGTTATAAATAGTCTAACTAATATTACTTTCTTTTATATATAAAGAATACTTATTTTCAGCTGAATTTACAAACCGGTCATCACTACGTGGATATCAATGAGAATGGAACAGCTGTAACTCCTGGTGTCGAGTGGACCATCAAGTATACGACGAAGACCGTCAAAGTTGCTTCGGAAGCTATAAATATCAATTACGATCTACGAGGATGCCGATTAGCTTCGGAACCACTGAAATATTTCCCCATATACCATAAGTTTAATTTTCTTATTTACATTAATTACAAATCTAGCCTTAACAAAACATTTCTATAGTATAAAATTATCAATAAAATCAGAAGTTTAGGAATATCTGAGTAACTTATGTATAGTAATAATTAATTATTGATTTATATACGTAGGACCCATTGCTTATTGGAATGTGAAATCGAGAGAACAATGTCTCGCTGTCATTGTTTGAAACTGTCACACCCGAAATTACATGGAATGCCGCTGTGCCGTGCTCGACAACTGACTTGTTCCAGGGAGGCAACCGGTTAATAAACATTTATTAATATTATTTCTACATATAGGTTATAGGTAGGGTAGGTATTTTTCTGCATACTACATATAGTGATGGATTCTGAGTCTCAGCTGGAGATACACTAAAATTATTATTATAGTTATATATAGTTCTAGTACTCTTTTGACTGGTGAAAACAAAAGTTTTTATTAAAAACTAGCTGTGACCCGAGACTCCGTGTGCTGAAAGAAAACAATGAAAAAACTTGTAGAGACTTCATGCGTCCCGCCTTGGACTCCAACGTGATTACGCTTAATTTCGAGATCATGATAAAAAGTATCTTAAGTTAATTCTTCTTACATAAGCTACCTGCCAATATAAATAAACCTATCCAAATGGGTCCAGCCATTTCAGAGATTAGCCGGAACAAACAGACAGACAGACAAAAAAATATTTTATTCTAAACGTTTATTTCAATTTGACGAACAGACACTCCAATTTTATTTATATGTATAGATTTCTAGTTTCACCTCTGCTTTAATATCACCTTGGTATATTTTGACAGTTTCGTATGCAATTGAAGAATGTAATTGCCTGCCAACGTGCAACGTCGACATGCATTATGGAGTTCCCGAGGCGTTTGATTTGATTACAAATTCTCATAACATCGACAGTTTTTAGTAAGTACGAGTATAAAATTAATCTAATCATTTTATAGTATGTAAGGTCCTCCTTTCCCTACTTTATTATAGAAAGATATTTAGCACAATGACCTCATTAAAGTTATTCTAACACACGTCTTCTTGAACGGTAACAAAGCCAGCTTATATCATAGTAAAATGTTATCAAGACCGTATATATTTTTACATTACATCGTTGACATTATATTTAACATATCAACAGTGAAAATCTGGACCTTAAACGCGCCACCGTCATCAGAGTGATTGTACAGAAACACAAAAAGAAGATATTCGAACGACGCTCTTACTTTATTTGGTTGAATCTCTTTTGTGAGTATACCATTGTGAACTGACTCGAACGAATAGAGCTTCTTATTTTTATTATCAAACACTGCACTCGTTTTGTAATCTACATGTTTAAATTACTTCTTGTTTATTTATTTCTCATATGTAAAATGTTCTTTTAATTGACAATTTCAGCGCAACTGGGCGGTATATTCAACGTATTTCTCGGCTGCAGCGTCCTCACTTTACTTGAGATATTACAACTCGGCTGGAGAGCCTTAATAAGTTATTATAAAAGAAAAACTAAATAAAGTCTTGTGAAGGTCATAACCTGAAGTAGTTTTCAATAAATCTTTAACTAAGATATGTTCTTAGTCTAGTCTTTAGATAATGTCTTTTATGTCAAATATGTATGTGGAGTTGCAATTAATACTTAAATGTCCTACATTTAATTTATAAAACTGCTTTATCACTTGCTATGTTATCTCATAGTTTCTAGCATTTAAAATTAAAAATCAAAACAAATAAAACAAAAGTTTTATTTCAATAACACAAACATCAATAACTATAATTATTATTAAAGCAATGATTCATATCCCCAGAGATTCCATTCAACTTGCACAAATCGAATAACGGCCTTTTCGCAAATCACGTTCCGCCAATAACCCACGTGTATCTCCTGTGAAATACATAAATTTACCGAAAATTTTCAAAAACCCATTAATGCCTTAACTGCATTCCCCTAAATGGAAGCAAGAATGAAATATGTAGCTGGGGAAAATTGTATTACAAATATATAACTAAGTAAAACGGAGCCTTTCAGACATACCCTCGCTGAAACCTTTCACGTAAGATATTTAAAAAGAAAGCTCGGAAGGGATAAATTCGGTCATTGACTGGGATGGAATAAAATTTAAGGGCTGTTTTCTTAATTCAGGAATGGTGTCGATTTCAAAACATGTTCGATCTAAATTCCCTCGGTCTTCAGCCTCACTGCTAGTATAATTAGTCCGGATCGAGAGAAACGTGGTGCAAGTAAGAAGATATTGTTGTTTAAAACTATTGCTACGAACAGAAATCTAATAATATTTATACATCTCATGTATTGGATGTTTTATGACAGTTCTGTCTAACTGCGTCTTTGAAAATAATGATTTACTTGAATCTAGACATTTGGAAAATTTTAAATTGATAAGCAAACCGACTTATATTTAAAATAATTTATTAGCCAATAAATCATGAAATATAAACCATAATGTTTCCAATTTATAAATATTATTCATAATTACTTATATAGGACTATAATCCATGATGACTTGCATATAATTATCTTCTATAAAGAGTCGAATAGTCCACAATCATTGTCTCATGTCTTAGGCCACGACACATTTTCAACTATTCGAGAGCCGTTCGCGGCAGATCGCTAGGAACGCGTGCTCCCCGACAGTGAGATTGAATTTGTAATGTGTTTTAAGTCGCCCGATAAAACTATTCAGGATATTTGCAATGATTTAAAGCGAAGTTTCGTTGGAACTGCCAAACTGATCTAGCTACCAGCTAACAAACACTGACCTGAAATTTAGAAACTTAGATAAATCTGTTAGCTACTAGTACGTTGTTAGAATTACACGAAGTTGCTAGCTCGGTAAATTAAGCTGGAAATAAATTATGTGCTGAACAACTTTTTATGTAATTGATTTACAGCTAAAGGTAACTGGATTATGAAACTCACTCTATTATTTATTATCAGATTTTATTCAGTGTTTGTTTGTTATTATAAATTTCATTGATTTTTTCGTAAAGCAATATATAAAATATTTGAGATGGTTTTTCAAATATGATTGTTTCACGTCTTCAAAATCATCAAATATATTATAATATAATTGATAATATACTAAATAATTATCACGAGGAGAAGTGTTCAATAAATAAACAGTATCAAAGGATATTGAAAACAGAAAACAAGATAAAAACAGAACCTAATAGATGATACCCGAATAAACACGAGTGACAAGACATTAGAAACTGCTTTATTAATGTTAACATTTAGATGTGGAGCTTCTTAACACTTATCCTATAATTATACAAAGACGTACGTAATGTTGTTTTATGATTATTAACCACTAACTATAAGAATTTTTATATATAAAACGTTTTAACTGAAAATTTCTAAAGTAATCTAAGAAAGTTCTTCCACTTTCATAAGAGACGGTAAAGTATGGAAAATTTTTATTCTTTTTAACGAGGCGGATGCTCAGACTATACACTGTCCAAACTTTATATAAATGCTATAGACAGAGAAATCCTTTGGATATACGATTAGTGCGGAACAAGTTGAGCCGTTCGGCAGTTGGAAGTTTGTAAGTTCCTATAAAAATGCTGGCTGTACAGTTTAGCAATAAATAAAGAGATTCCTGCACTACTCGTTTATAACAAACGATATTTTAATCGTTACTTCGTTTGATACACGTTTTAAAGAGACTAAAGTATAATTGTATGAAATTGTGTATGCGTATGTATTCCAATGTTGTATGCCTTCAAAACTTCTGGTCGAACGAACAAAGAGGTCAGCGAATGTAATGAGATATGCTCCAAACGATTCTCTCATAATATATGAGGTCGGGAACTTTTGATATTAACTATGTATGACTTGTGAAATGTAAAGTTTGCTTAAGAAAGTCTACTGAGTATTGATATAGGAGTTTCCACTTTGTTTAAAAACAAGAAAAAACTTTGAGAATAAATTTAAATAAATTATAGAAATGTTGGAGAATTATCGCGTTGAAGCAGATGTCCTTCAAATTTTCTTTTCTTTATGTCAATTTAAATATTAAATTATGTACAGTTAAAGTAACTATATAGTTTTAAAATTATTTATTTTCTGTCGCATCGTAACAGCTACGTATAAAGCGACTTCGTAAACATTTAAAGCGCACTGCATTACCGACCAAATGCACTGAAATTTCTTTAAGTAACACTTATTTCTGTAACGCCTCGCGCTGTTTCTGCTCGGATCGCGTAATTTATCAAGATCTCCTGTTTGATTTAGATGCACCAGAAATTCATTTTATAATTCCTAAGCTACTGGATACGTCGCTACTGTAAACAAAAATAATTTATTAATATATTAGTATGATTTCTTTATATTATTATTTCAAGTATATAAAACATTGATTTAAATTTATGTAACAATATAGAAACTAAACTATATTGTTAATTATACATTTATTAGATAGCTTAATGATAGAATTAATGTTTGTTTTAGAAGAACTTTATTTTAAAACAATATTGTACTCAATCCGAAGACATCTAACATAGGAAATTTAATTAAAAACAGTATGTAATTCAATTGGTATAACGTTTTAGCTCAACCATACACATTATTCACTAGTCGTCTTATTTGTAAGCAACAGAATACTGCATAGATTCATTCTTCTTCATAAAGATGTTATACATTTTACCAACATATTATTTAATTAAGCTTACAAAATAAATTACTAAAATAATGAGAAATGCTTAAGATATCTTCATTATAGGTAACGATCTACATAAATAATGGTCTGAATTTTCGAAAAAGAAACAACGTTTTAAAAATAATTGAAATATGTTAATGAAAGTAAAGTATAAATAATAAGATTTTGGGTAAAACGTTACCTGTTATGGCAACGGATGAACAAAGCATAAAATCTAATTAACTCACCCACAAAACCTTGCAGTGTTCCAGGAATAAGTTCAATCAATTATCCTGCTCCGGCCAAGAAAGCATTTGCTCAGTAATATATGCCATTATGTTTGTAAATAAATGATGTCTAATAAATTATTGTATTAACAATAAAATACATACGATAGATATATATAAAATAGATACGAAGAAGAACAATAAGATATGTACGTGTCAGAAATATGTAAATGTAGTTGAATATTTTATACAATATAAGTGTTAAATCTATTGTAAAACTTATTTTATATGTAAATCACCAGAAATATGAATAAATTAAAAGAATGATACAAGGCTGGCGTCAAAAAATTGTGAATTTATCACTGATATATAGACAGACAGATGTCAATTACATGTTCTAAGATATATTTCTTATTTCCTTCCCATTTCATTAAAAGAAATATTTATATATATTCATTTAATATGAAGTAATTTAAAATTATGATTTTAACGATTTTTACACGCACTTCGAATATATGAAAAGTTTGTTCAAAAAACAACGCAGACAAAGTCGCGAGCATTCGTTAACAATATAATTATAATGGTGTAGACATTTAAAACGTGGCTGTCGCACGTGTTATATATTAAGTGAACCCTTGAAAAAAATAGGTAAAGAAATCTTAAAAATTAATTAACATGAAACCTTTAAACTGAAAGTTTAGTTTTTATATAAACTAACAACTTTTACAGATTTATTTATTTTTAAACTCCATATATGTGTAATTTGAGCTCGTGTAAATACTATTTGAATTAATTTTTATAAAAACAACTCATTCGTGTTCACGGTTATCTTTACAATAGCTATAATTTTTATTACTAGTTATTAATTTGAATTGAATACTGTAACTCCTATATTCTACTTATTAGTGAACCCGGGTACACTTGTTACAAATTTTTGTAATTTTTTAGAGTATATTTACAAGTACTATAGTATTCCCAAAGAAGGTTAATGTCAGGCAGGCGGCCGGTCGTAAAAACAATTAGACAAAACTATTCACAACGTGTAAGGCAGACCCTGGCTAATACTGGGAAATTGCCAGGTAGAAGATGTTTACAAGTAGATAGTATTTAGATTATCTATATGCAAGGATTGTAATTAATTGAAAAGAAGTAATAACACCACCAAAATTATGTTAAACGTTAAATAATTAGTGTAAACGAATAAAGAAACATTTTCCTTCCCATCTCATCGTACCTAACACACAATTACTTTTTAATGAAAGTAAGATTCAGTATAAGGAATACAAAATTTGTTTCCAAAAATTCAGTTTTATTTGAATAGTAGGTTGGAACTTAATCTATATGCTTCAATAAAACTAACCCTTGTAGGGATGATTTGATATCGGCTATCTTTATTCAATCATGGGCACCTTTCAATTCCATCCAGTGGAACGTGACCTGCTTACTAGACGTGTTGCAAACATTCAAAACTGTAAAATATCTACACGTCATTGACTGAACACGTTTCATAAATAGCTATAGATACTTTAAAAAAAATTATCTTGAAATAGTTTAGAGCTGCCAAAGATTGAAGATTAATGGCCAATTCTAATAGTCCAGACCAGTGGCGGCTGGTGGGTTATCGAACTGGTGGTGCACTTTAATAAAATATTAAAATTAGAAAATGCAACAAAAAACCAATTGACATAAAATATGTTTATTTTTTAAATATTAAATCAATGCGACGACATTTTTCTGAAGCGAAATGTTCAATCACCTTTTTATTAAAATCGGGTATTGTTTGTATAATTATTTTTTCAATACTAAGCATAGAAAGTGCATTTAGCAAGTGCATGGTATTTCGGAAAAAAGTTTTGATTCTTTTCAATTCCAATTCGTCATACATCGGGTGCTCTCGGTAACCTTCGGCCGCTCGTGCGGCGCTCGAGAACCGACTCATTACTCGGTACATTTCTATGAACTATCTTTTGTTTCACGCGTCAGGCGTTTTAGTTCGTATCTCATACAAGATGTATTAGCAATCCTCGTGCACTCGCCGAAGCGCACGAGATATTAGTTTAGTAAAGCGCACAAACTTTTTGACTATAAATAGAAATTTAATTTTTTATACGTTTTTGTATGTTTAGAAAATAAATATTAAAATGGTATAATTTAAAAATAAAGATGAAGTATTATTTTGTAATTTTTAAATCTTTTGAATTGGTGGTTCAGCGCACGAGTACACTTAAGGTACAGCCGCCACTGGTCCAGACTATAGTACAGTGCAAGTAAAAATATACGACAGATATAATAAGGTGGTGGAGCCTAGCTGTGGTTAAGTTACTGCAGCTCGAACATGGGCTGGATCGACCGAGGAAATAACAGACTCTTATATGTAGAAGATCGGAGTGAAGTAGTCTCATACGGCCGCGTGTAGTCAAATAAATTAACGATCCGGTTGCCCTATAACTTTTTCCACATTTTCCTTTTCGTGTTCCCAAAATAAGGGTGGCAACACATCCACAAAACTGTGTTTAGATTGTCCATGAGCGACGCTACTAACTCCATCAAGTAGGCTGTCTGTGGATTGGCCCATTTGTCATAAAAATAATAATAATATTCTTCAAAAGATATGAGAAACTTTCAATATGATATTAAAAACAATATTGGTGTTACAAATAAAAGTATACAAAAATAATTACTTTATTTTTTTAACAACGTTTTATTATGTAAGCATTACATTATTTATTGTCTTTGATCAATGTTACTGAAGGTGTTTTAATGTGTCTGTCAGCTGAACAAACTGCTGTTACAGTCACGACAGCTATAACACTAAAAAATAACAAAAATCCGTGACAAACAATTTATTATTAACTTTACGATATTTCTGTTGTTCATAACATTTAATACTGTAATTCAACTTACTTGAATGACATCAACCATAACATAATATCAAAGTTATATAATTTGATTAATATATTCTCAAAGTTCATTAACAGTAGTAAAAATAGGTTTTAATGGAAATAATAATGTATATCATTCATGTTTCGTTCCTAAATATTGCATTTAAATGCCTTTTCTCAATGAATTTTTACTCATTCAGTCCAGCCAAGAAGATTATTATCAATCTAACTTACTTCGGCGTCTTACATATTTTCACCTTACTCGTTCCGGGCACATAAGGAGTCGACGCATCCTATCTATTTATTTTATTCTTAAGCCCAACGATGCGTATATGAACACATGGAAGCTTGAAAGAAAGTCAGAAAAGGTTCAGCAAACATAGAATAAAAAACCCCGCCCACATCTTATAATACCAGTTAAGTTAGATATCATTTAACTTTTAGGATAAATCACAGATGATTTGCCTGATGCAACGACTTTTTGACCTTTCTAGTCACCCATTGCGATTTTCTTAGAAGTAACCTGGAATAAAAACCGATATTAAAAAATATATTCCTAATTACTTAAACAAAGATAATGATGGCTCAGTTTTGGTTCTCACCTGGATATCACTAAGAAACTTTATATTTACATTTTCCCCAACTATGGTGCTACATATTATATACAGCTTTCATAACTTAAAGGTCCAGTGAACAGAAAGTGCTCCAACATTTTTCTGGTATCTCTTAATCCCCCACCAATGAAATACGCTCAACTGAGCGGAAATGACTCATAAATGACAGGTGGTCTGTTATGAGATAAAGGCAATTGGCTCACCCTATGAGTGAAAATCACTTAAATACTGCTATTAGTCCTGCTTCTGAAAAAACGAGTTGCTCCAATCGAGATTGTGCATTTATTAGCTATCGTACTTCAGGTACATTTTATAACTTCCAACAATGACTTAACATTGATGCATACATAAAAAGTCTTCGAAATGATGTAAGCATGTTTGCAGCCCAACGGTTTATAGAATCTTTATGTCATCTCATAATTTATGTTTAACTTTAAAACCTTCGTCAAAAGAGAAACAATTCACTAATAATCTAATATTATACTAATGAAGAAAACATGTCATTGCGTCTTCGTTTCTCCATTCTATTTTCATATTATTAAAAAGATCATTAGTAGTTGCAATATTCGGAAACGTAACATTTAAAAAGAAAAAATATGAAATAATATATTCTAAACTAACTAAACCTCTTCGGTTGAATAATGTTTTTGTAACCTTTTAATTAATCTGAAGTGAAAATTAATATAAATACAATACAATACAAATACAGATAATTAATGATAAAAGTAAATCAGCGTAGAACAATGAATGTATAGATTTAGAACAAGTTCCTGAATTATTAATGTTATCACACCATTACAGGATTGAAGTAGCATTTTTAACTTTATACAATAAGGGGTAATCGTAGAAGTTGAATATAAGATACACTCAGGACGAGATAAAAATAATTCAAATGAATAAAACAGGAGAATTTCAGAGAATCAGTGTTTAAAACTACACAACGTCTCTAAACGTTCCATGCGATTTAAAGTTGCTGAGGTTCAATTACATATATAAAATAAAGGATGAAGACCAACTAACGCTGTTTAAAAACACTACTGGTTTGAACCACTTTTAACTTAAAATGGTTTATGAAAACCATAAAAGACAAACACAAAAAGAAAGAGAAATACGATAGCATGTGTGCTTTATTAAAAATCACAATTTTCAAATTCCCGAAACCTGTGATCTAATAAGAGAGAAATAAAATATATTAATAATAGAAATAAATATTACATGTGTAAATTTTAAATATAAGAAAAGTCAGAGTATGACTGAGGTTATATAATAAAACGTGTTTTTAAAATGAATGCTATAACTTCTATTGTTAAAATCGTCGTCATTTCTTTAATATTTATTCAATTTTTCACTTTCGCAAACATTGGTGGCTATATATTAAATTTATTACCATAACAAATTACAGAATACATTAGTACTGATAATGAAGACTGTAATAGGTAAGAATTATTTCATTAACAAAATAAAATATATACAGTTAATACCTTTTCATATACAATATTTTTCATTTGGCTATTTTAATTATTATGTCCGCGTTAGTAAAAAAACTTAAAAGATGTGCAATATGGAACTTAAATCCTATCTTATATGAGGAAAAGCTTACATGAACGAAAGCTTTTTCGATTTTTAATATAAAAGTTAAAGAATAAAACCAGTTCAAGTTTAATTAAATTTTAATTATAATTGAAATAAAAAAAGGTTTGTTTAATTTAATATTGCATAATTAATTCCAGGTCTACTGTTGATCTTAGCATCGATATGTTATTTGGATGCGAAAAGAATAAAGAAAAGGTCATGCATCTGTCCAGAATTATACAGTCCTGTATGTGGTACTGATGGAAATACTTATACGAATGAGTGTTTTTTTAACTGCACCAAAAATATACACAAAAAACCTGGATCTGACATATATATAGCCTATGAAGGAAAATGTAGTGACTCGTGTATGTGTAAAGATGACTACTCTCCGGTATGTGGCAGCGACGGCAAAACGTATCCTAACAGCTGTTACCTTAATTTTAAAAGTAAAGAAATAGAAAATGTCAGTAAAAATAACGGAGATGATTCTAATGAAAATAAATTAACAGAAGCATATAAAGGTGAATGTTCCGACGAATGTATTTGCACAGATGAATATGCACCAATTTGCGCTAACAACAATAAAACTTATTCGAATTCCTGCCAACTGAAGTGTGAGAATAAAAAAAGAAAAAATAATAATTTACCGCCTCTTATAGTTAAAAGTGAGGGTCAATGTCCCAAACCATGTATCTGCCAAGGAATGTATGAACCGATATGCGGGGACGACGGAAAAACTTATGCAAATATTTGTAGTTTAGGATGTATTAATAAAGAGAGACGAAACAATAATCTTCCACCAATAAGTAAAAGGAGTGATGGGAAATGTCCCAACATATGTAAATGTCCAAAAATATATAAACCTGTATGCGGAGATGATGGAAAAACATATCCAAGTAGTTGCAATTTAAAATGTGTAAACAAAGATAGAGAAGGAAACAAGCTGTCACCCATTAAAGAAGTAAGTAAGGGTGAGTGTCCAAAAGTATGTGTATGCCCCTTAATCTATTTACCTGTGTGCGGTTCTGACGGAGTAACTTATTCCAACGAATGTTTACTTAAATGTGCAAGTAATGACAACGAAAAGAAAAACTTACCACCTATAACTGTTGCAAATGAAACGTCATGTCCAGAGTCATGTCTCTGTCCATTAATCTATGAGCCAATATGCGGTGATGATGGTAATACATATTCCAGTAATTGTGAATTGAGATGTAAGAATAAAGAAAAAGAAAAGAGCAATCTGCCCCCTGTTAAAGAAGTAAGTAAGGGTGAATGTCCGGAAACATGTGTATGCCCTTTGATTTATTTACCTGTGTGCGGTTCTGATGGAGTAACTTATTCCAACGAATGTTTACTTAAATGTGCAAGTAATGACAACGAAAAGAAAAACTTACCACCTATAACTGTTGCAAATGAAACGTCATGCCCAGAGTCATGTCTCTGTCCATTAATCTATGAGCCAATATGCGGTGATGATGGTAATACATATTCCAGTAGTTGTGAATTAAGATGTAAGAATAAAGAAAGAGAAGCAAATAAAGAATTATCAATTAAAAAAGTCAGTGATGGGGAATGTGAGCCCATTTGTATATGTCCTGCAATTTACAAGCCAGTATGTGGTGATGACGGTAACACATATTCTAGTAGTTGTGATCTTGCATGTCTTAATAAGAAAAGGGAAAGAAACAATCAACTTCCAATTAAAGAAGTTAGTGAAGGAGAGTGCAATCCGTCCTGCGTGTGTCCCGCAATTTACAAACCACTTTGTGGTGATGACGGTCAAACATATTCTAGCAGTTGTAATCTAGGATGTATAAATAAGATCAGAGAAAAAAATAATCAAAGTCCAATTAAAAAAATCAGTGATGGGGAATGTGAACCCGTTTGTATATGTCCTGCAATTTACAAGCCAGTTTGTGGTGATGACGGTAACACATATTCTAGTAGTTGTGATCTTGAATGTCTTAATAAGAAAAGGGAAAGAAACAATCAAATTTTAATAACAAAAATTAGTGAAGGAGAATGCGAGGCTTCGTGTGTATGTCCTGCTCTTTACGATCCCGTGTGTGGTGATGATGGAAAAACATATTCAAGTAGTTGCAGTTTAAGCTGTACTAACAAAAAAAGAAAACGATTAAACCAGAATATCATTAATGAAGTTAGTAAAGGAGAATGTCCAATACCATGTATATGTCCAAGAATTTATAGTCCTGTATGTGGTGATAATGGTGAAACATATTCTAATAACTGTGAATTAGAATGTGAAAACAAAAAACGCCAAACTAAACAAGAATCACCAATAGCTGTGGTGAGTAAGGGAAAATGTCCGGAACCTTGCATTTGCCCAAAAATATTCGAACCTGTATGTGGTGATGACGGAATAACTTATTCAAGTAGTTGTGATTTAGATTGTGTTAATAGAGAAAAAGAAAGAAATAATGAACCAACCATCCTCGAAGCTTCCAAAGGTGAATGTCCAGATTCATGTATCTGTCCGTTAATAATTTCAGAGCCAGTTTGTGGAAGCGACTTCCAAACATATTCTAGTGAATGTGAATTAGACTGTGAAAATAAAAAAAGGATAGCAAAAGATGAATCACCCCTGTCTGTTATTAGCAAGGGTGAATGTCCAAAGGAATGTGCATGTCCTTTAATCGATCTTCCTGTGTGCGGTTCGGATGACGTCACATACTCTAATGAATGCTCACTTAACTGTACAAGCGCAGAGAATGTAAGAAAACGTTTACCTCCTATTACGGTGAAAAGCCAAGGAGAATGTGAAGAGTCATGCATATGTTTGACAATTTATGATCCCGTATGTGGTTCAGATGGTCTAACTTACTCCAATGAGTGTCAACTAGAATGTGAAAATAAAAAGCGTATCAAAAACTCCCTAGATAAAATAGATGTTGTAAAAAAAGGAGAATGTAACGGATCCTGCATCTGTCCTGCAGTTGTGGATCCAGTATGTGGCAGTGATGGACAAAGTTATCCCAATGAATGTCAATTAGTATGTGAGAGCGATGATTTGGTACGACAGGGACTATCAGCTTTAGAAGTTATCGAAAGAGATCTTTGTGAAGAGTCATGCGAATGTTATAACTCAATTATACCAGTTTGCGGATCAAATAACAAATCTTATAGAAATGCTTGCTATTTAGATTGTGCTAACAGAAACAGACGAGGCAATGAAACATCAATAACGATTAAATATAGTGGTGCATGCAGAAGTTGTACTTGCACTCGAGAACTTAACCAAGTGTGTGGTAGTGATGGGAACACGTATAACAATCCTTGTCTTTTAAATTGTGAAAGTGAAAGACTAAAAGGAATAGGAAAATCACCTCTGTTTATTATACACTATGGCGAGTGTCAGGGATGTGGATGTTCAAATGAATACGAACCTGTTTGTGGAACAGATAACAATACTTACACAAACTTATGTCAGTTACAGTGTGAAAGTAACATTAGACAACGTGAAAATGAGAATGAGATAGCTCTCCTCAGCCAAGGAAAATGCCCAAAGAATGATTATGATTGTGAAAATTGCCCTCTAACCTACCAACCAGTTTGTGGTACAGACCTTGTAAGCTATTGGAACGACTGCTGGTTTAAATGTAGTAATAAATGCAAAGTGAGTCGTGGAGAAAAACCTATTGAGTTGGCTAAAACTGGATGCTGCTAGTGTCTCATATATAAAATTGATTTATTTCTGTTTAGTCTTTGAAAAAAATATTTATTTGAAAATATATGTAGTAGTTTTGTTAAAATTTATTTGTTATTAAAGAATATGATTTTACTTATAATAAACATTGTGAGGTTTCAATGTTTTCTTATCCTCTTACATTAAAATGTTCTACAGTTTCATTATTTATCCTGTTTTGCATTTCTCATACACCTAAAAACTTTTTAAAATATTTGTAATAGAGTAGTTAACCTAGTAACGAAGTCTCATTACTGTATAATGCTTAGTCAAGAGTAGTCGTTAGTTACAATATACTTATCATCTTAGTCGCAATATCCTTTCTATCAATTAGTCATTAAATTTAAGTTGCTGTCTGCAAACTCATAGCCATGATTTTTGAATCTGTTAAATGAAATAAAAAATTTATTTCAAATTTCAAAATATGTTTATAGATAACATTTTTGGATTGTTATTCAAGGTGCTTTTACTGTAACTATTTCAAATGTACGTAACGGTATATGGATTGTCCCAAACATACATATGTTTGTATGTCTGGGACAATCTATATAATATATGTATCAGTAAGATATAATAAATAAAATATAATATATGCTTGAGTTCCATCCCTACCTGTCAGCCGTTGTCTACATAGTTACTCTTCTTTTGCTCGTATCATCTGTCAAAAATCGGTCCATCTTTTCTGTAACTTAACATATTTATTCCCAAATCATTCATGGGTCTTATAACATGTTAATATCATACTAATCTTTGACTACTTATTTTTCATCACTGGTTTATAAAAAATCCTACGATATAATCATTAGCAATTTCGTAAATTCGTACCACTTTAAACTCAGGCTCTCAACAGCCTTATTTATGCCTCATGAAGTTGTATCTCTTCCCTTTGATTGCTTGATTCTCAGAACCATTAGGACAGTTTTGGTGATAGTTTTGTATATTTCTACTTGAATGATATCTAAGACCTTCGTAAATACACATTTAAATAAAACTTTAAATTTACTTGTCAAATTTAATATTTAGTTTTATTAGAAGTTTAGAATATATTAACCAAACACTTACATTTCATCTTCCCATAATCACAGTTACTGTAAAGTAGCCGAAACATTGAGTTAAATATTGAAATGATATCGAACCTCAAAACCACATATTAAATTTATTGTTCCCAATTTTTTTTATTTAATCTTCTAGGATGATTTTTAAATTTTTAACTACTCAGCTTATTGTATTTAATTCAGATATAGTGTTTATTAATTGCACATGAAAAATTTTAAGTAAATAATTAGTTAAACTCTTTTACGATAAATTTCATATCATGTGATAAATATTTAAATAAATTGAAATTGACCTAAAAAGAATTGACTTACAGACAATAATAATAAAAATAATACACATTTGTTTTGGAGGACATATAACTATAATATTTTGTTAAATAAAAATTAAATGTAGCTTTGAGGCCAGATCTTATAAAATGTCAGATCTATATATTATTTGAATTTTAATTTAATAACTAGTCTACATAGTTTGCTTCAATATTTAAAACATAATATATACTTTTTATATTTCCATAACTCGAAAGACATTAGATCTTTTCCACCTTTATACTTTGTTTCCCATTTTATTTAGAATATAAATATATTTATGAAAACCGTTCTAATAATTTCGTTCTTAAGTGTACGATATTTTTAAAATATTCGATAACAAGACACAATTCAGCAAACCTGTTACCTTATCAAAAATTTCTTTTCGTTAATTTGTATCATTGTTTCTATAAATAACGAGTATTTTTTAAACATGAAGAGAATACAGAATTAATTGTTAATATGAAGAACAAAATATGTGAGTATTAAGAAAATTTATAATTAAAAATAATATGAAATAAATATTTTAATTATTTTAATTATTTTTAGGGATTCTGACTATAACTTTATTGATCCAAAGTTTTAAATCGAGAGCAGAAAGGGGTGTTATAACTGTTAAAAAAGTTACTATAAGCCTTCCAGAAGTATGTCCCTGTGAATACAATTATAAACCAGTCTGCGGGACTGATGGAGTATCATTTATTAATAAATGTCTTCTTGATTGTACGAATGATAGAAACGCCCTTCTGACCCATGGATTGCCACATATTTCAATCGCCCCTGACGATCAATGTACTGGATGTGTATGTCTGAATCTCAACCTTCCCGTCTGCACATTAAACGGAGTGACTTACAACGGTGAATGTGAATTAGCCTGTGAAAATAGAAATCGTATTCGTGATAATCAACCACTTGTTTACCTCGCATATAGAGCGGCTTGTAAGGGACCACCATGTTCTTGCAGCACCGTTGCGGCTCCAGTTTGCGGTAGTGACAATATTTTGTATAGAAATCTATGTGTTCTTGAATGCGCTAGCGCCAACGCTCAGGCCAAAAATCTTCCTGCAATCGAATTCCAAAATTATGGAGCCTGTCTAGACAGTTGCCGCTGCCCAGAAACAGTGGAACCTGTTTGTGGCACAGATGGAAGGATTTATGATAACCTTTGCACTTTTGAATGCCAAAATAAAAAACTATCTTCCTCTCAAAACGAACCCCTTAAAATTGCTAACCCATTTACTTGTAGGGAATGCGCGTGTAGAAAAGTATTTGAACCGATTTGTGGTACCGATGGTAGAACGTATCCCAATAAGTGTGAAATTCAGTGTGCTTCATTTAGAAAGAGGGATCCTTTCCTCCAGATAGCCTCTCAAGGACCATGTGCCAAATGTTTCTGTAAAGACGACTTCTATCCAGTTTGCGGCACTGATCACAAGACATACAAAAATGATTGTGAGCTTCGATGTGCAAACAATAATCTTTCAGCAGGTGAACAATTGATTAGTATATTTTATCCAGGGCAATGCATGGAATATGAATGTGATTGTAATTGTGACTCGGAGTACGAGCCCGTGTGTGGGAGCGACAACAGGTCCTATTGGAATTTATGCTACCTGAACTGTAACAGTGTCTGCAGACAAAGACAAAAACTATCAGCAATACTGTTTGTGTCCAAGGGCGTCTGTACGTTTTAACCACAATACTTATTTTGTATTATTATAGTCCAAAGCAACCGTAACATCTAAGCATGCTTTAGATGATCAAAAGAAATTACCTTATTTTATTCAAAATTATAAAATGAGTGTTTTTCGAATAAATGTTACATAAAATAACTTTTTTTCCTTACCATAATGGAAAAAAATTAACAAATAAATAAAATCTAATAAAATACAATAACAAAGACTGTGAATAATTTAAATTTGTATCGAAACTCGAGGACACTTTCCCATTTGGCCAAAACTTGGTTGAATGAAACAAATTTAATTACAAATTGCGGAACAAACTGCTTAAGTACCTTAAAACTCGTTAATTCCGTTTGGAAGATCCTCTAAGTTTTAATTTTAAGACCCCAAGCAAAACTTGGCGGCGGCAAAAAAGTATTATTTTGACCTAAACATTAAATAAGAGGATTAAACTAAATATAGAGTATAAAATTCAGTACTGTGTATTGATAATAGTATCAAAAGAGTATACTAGCAGGTACACATAAATAAAAAGGTTTTACATTTTTATAGTAGTAACGCCTTTAAAATATAATAGCAATACTTCATTCAGTATATACTGGATATTAAAAAATGTTATATGCAGGATATATATAGAAGACCCAGGATAACGATTTTTTTTTATACTTTGCATCTATAGAAGTGCTATTTTCACTTCCTTAGATTCATGAAAAATTTCTTACATGAAGAAAGCAGTACATTATAAATGGTATAACATCATTTCACGCTATTTTATTTTTACAATTTAAAACTTCATGATTGCCTTCATACCTTTCATAGTCAATAATAAAGAAAGAGTTGATATTAAAACAATTATTAAGCACGTGTTGCTTAACCAAAAAAAATGCAATCAGTATAAATGTATACCAATTGTATAATAGTAAAATTTATTTTAATCAAACTCAGAGTGAACAAATAAGATTACTAATTAGATGTATTGCATCATCAAGATGTGGATTACAATATATTATGAACTAATATTTATAATATTTGTTATTTGTGACAATGAAGACATTAAAACAAGTCGGACTGTTGTGCTCGACTACTCAGATCTCGCTCAGGAGGCTGAGAGTAATAAACATAATATACTTAAATTTTTGAACCAAACAAGAGTTCAATTGAAATATAAAACTCAATTTAATAGATTACTTCATAAATTACAAGGTAAAGTATCCATATTAAATATTTCCTAAATGAAAATCTGTTCATCTTTGTCTTATTTGTTAATTAAATAAAATTTTACTATGATTTTCTTGCAGCTACCTCAAATACATCAAGAAGAGGTAAGAGTCATGAAAGTACTATTTACAAAAATAATGCTGTTATATCTATATACATATATAAAAGAAAGTCATGTTACTTACATTATTATAATATGTATAACGGCTGTTCGAATTTGGCTGGAAATTTATAAGAGAGTAGCTTGGATTATGGAGACGGACATTGGATACTTTTGAATTCATTCATTCAACTAAAAAGAATTGCAAAAATTTAGAGTCTAAATCGAAAGAGTTCGCCCTGTCAGCTATATACTTTTAATTATGAAAATAACGCGGACAAAGTCGCGGGCAAAAGTTTGTAAAATCTATATGTATTGCAGGTCCAACACGTAGAATAGTGGCTGGTGTTAATACATCGATAGCTGCGGTTCCCTGGCAAGTCTCTTTGAGAGAGAAGACGTATCCCATATGTGGAGGTTCAGTGGTTACTTCATTGTGGCTACTCACAGCGGCACACTGCCTCTTACGGTAAAATATAATTAACATTTTATATAAAAACAATGTTACGATTAAAAGTTACCTGAGATCTTTGTAAATATTGCACTGTGTAAGATACAATCGAAGTGAACGAGAGGGTATATTGTCCTGAAGTATGTAGGAATGTAACCTAAATATGGCACATGCCCAATAATTTTTTTAAAATCTCATTCAGAAGCGAAACAAGTAATTTTTTATACTTTTATATTGTGAATATATTCTCGCCGGTGATTTCAACGTAACCATAAAAAGTATGTTCGAGAACACTCGAAACTTTTCTCTTTCTTGAAGTAGTTTTCAATTTACTGTGTAGCAAACTTTCTATTTGGTGGAAAAACTCTATCACACAAAAGACCTTACGGGACCATAGTGATGCAACTTTTTGTATTGCTTATATAGAAATAAAAATACGGCTTAAAGTAAGACCGGTTGTAATATAATAGAAGGTTCTAAGTCATATACATAAGCTTATTCAAATATACGCCGTCCTTGGAGCACACGTTCCGTGTAATCTTATTGTAGATCAACTTCATGTGGACACGCTTCATAAATGCCAAGTGCCCCGAGCTTTGTCCCTCTCGTGAATTTAAGCAAACATACTTTTTACGGCTCGCCCCAAGTGAATTGCAGCCTTCCACAATTTCAATTTATCCTCGAGGGGTGAATTGTATTTTTTCCGATGCAAAACAGCGATCGCCTCTAGCGTAGGAACATGTAATATATTTTTTCGAGTCCAATGTAGGTTGGTTCGACTCTTTACGATGGCTCTAAAGAAATTTATTATCGCATACTTGGAAAACGATACATTTTCTGCGAATGGTGAGCTTGTTTCGAGGCAATGGGATATCTTTAGGATATTAAGAACATCTGTTTTCTTTAAATGGTATTGTGTGTCAAGTTGAAAGAAGTATTTATCAGTTGGGTGTTTTTTTCTCGCGGCAGAATGAGACTCAGTTTATAGTGAGGAGCTGTTTCTGTTTCCATGAATATTGTTTTATATTCCCTGATTCGGATATTTCTTTTTATCTGGTTTATCACTCATTATAGATATTGAAAAGTAATTATAGAATTAGATTTAACTATAAGCTTTAACTTTGAATTGTGTTCGATTGACTTTAAAACTTTTATACATAAATTATATTACTAATTTAGGAAGAGCTGCATTCTTCTATCATTATAATCAAGCATCAATTTAAAAAAATATAGCAATTTTTTTAACCTTTAACACAATCAATAATCGTTTACTGTTAATCAGTTGATTGTATGATGTCATCTCTGGAGTTAAGAAAAACAGATCAAAATTATTTAGGTATTTATTTATGAGACAAAATAAAATAGAATAACTATCATAAATTTTATACAGTTCATGTGCCGTTTCAAATATTTAAATGAAAGACAGAATGCGTGTGTGTAAGTGTAATAATATTAAGCAATAATAAATGAGAAATGTACCTTCGATTTGACACTATGAACTTTGTTACTTCCCTAATTTTTCCATTGCACATAATGTTAAGATTAGCCTGAGTTTCTTCAAATTTTTTAATATTACCTTAATCGTGATGTATTTTTAGCAGCACATATAGATGACGAATGTGCTTCTTAAAACTAAATTGTGATCGTAATAAAAGTACACTCATTATACCGGCTCATTTATTATCTTCAAATACTTTATCCCTTCAAACTTTAAGGGTTAGTTATATTTACTTGCTTAACTCTAAACATATTTATAATATAAATATGTAACAAAACATTTAGTCGGAAACAATTTAGGAACTTACTTCTTTAATGGAATTTTATTTCAATCAAATATCAAGTTTTCTTCTATAGAAAATTATCTCCATATTTTTATTTATGTTTACGGCCTGCTATAAAAAGTATCGATACATTCTTTGCCATATTGTTACAGAATTTAGAATATATCAATCAAATATCAAATAAGTTGGTTGAAATTAAAAAAGTGTTAATATAATATTGTAGGCCACGTGCCAGTGAGTTAAGTGTTCGTCTCGGTTCCTCGTGGAAGACTCATGGTGGTGAGATGTATGATGTCAAACAGTCCTATGTCCACCCTCAATATGCGAGGAACACAAAAGTAAACGACGTCGGCCTCATCAAACTTTACTCTCCACTGAGATTTTCTTCACGAGTTCTTCCTATTAAGATGGTGGGGAAGGGAAATCGCTTGCCGGCCGACCAAGCTGCTGTGGTCTCTGGATGGGGAAAGTTAAAGGTTTAATAAGAATATTATATATTTTTCGCTCTTTATATTTTCTGTATGCTAACTCTTATATTAAATGCAATTAGGAAGGCGGTCCCAGTGCTACATTTCTTCAATCTTCCACTATAAAAACAATTGCGATGAAACTCTGTCGGAATTCCGGCTTAGACAGGAACCCTATAGATCCAGGGTCCATGTTCTGTGCAGGAGCCTTCAGTCAGCCCTCGCCTGATGCTTGCCAGGTACATAACATAAAACACCGGTTCCTCATCATAATTTTCATCATCATCATCAGCCTATCAGAACCCACTACTCAGCAAAGGCTTTTTTCTCACATAGAAAAGGCTTGAGCATTAAATTAAACTCATATTTTCGGTTTACTATTCGTATTTCATTATTTTTAAAACCTACATACTCCTGACGTTTCGTATACTTTTGCAGCAATATAATCTAACCTGATCGACACGTTGGGAGAATAGTTTTTAAAATTTATAAAATACGCGTAGCAATCTGAAAATACATATAATTCTCATTTGAATGATTACTCTTTAAAGTTTTAGATCACTTCATAAAACTGGTTGCTCATATCTAAAAAACCGTTATCGGTTTCTAATGATAAGTATCATTTTCAACAACTAAATTTCATCCATATAATTCTATAATAAATGAGTTTAATACTAATCTCTTTACATCCAGGGTGACAGTGGTGGTCCTATAGTAAGTGAGGGTATGTTGATCGGCGTGGTATCCTGGGGTCTTGGCTGCGCTCGTGGCAACTTCCCCGGCGTTTACACTCGACTCTCAGCCCCTGTGATATGGGACTGGGTCCATGAACACATCTCACAAGACTCATAATACAACACATCAGTCAAAAATATGAGTCAGAGCAATCAATCAATCTATGGAAGAGGAAGAGACAATATTTTGATTTGAAAATATTTTTTGAGCCTTCTATTCTTAGAATACAAAATTTTATATCTAAAGCCAATATTACCTTAATCTGTATAAACTATTATTCGTGTTAATATTGTTATTGAAAATAAATTATTCTATAAAATTTGTTTTCAAAACGAATTCTTTCATTTTATAGTTGTTGAGAATTTATGACGTTTAAAGTGAAGATCTAATCAATAATTACTCGTACACAACCAACCAGAGGTCGAAGTTTGAATTATAATTTATAATTATGAATAATATTGCATACTCAATTGATAAACCAATTTTTCTTGATCTTTCAATTACATTTTTTAACTGTATTACAATCAATTTCAATTACTTTCGATAATTTTAAAAAATTAACTTTTATTACAGGATTCTGAAAAGTAAAAACATCTTGTAATGTTTGTTTTAAAACATGTCAAAGTGAAACAAAAATTTGCGTCACGGTTATATGTTTGGTTAAATTTAAATAGATGGCAGCACTATACCTTTTTAGATCGATGTCACGACTAAGATTGTCAACGCTTCTGTATGTAATTATGATTACTTCAAAAATAAAGTGTTCATCAAATTAATGAATTTGAGTGTATAAATTAATTATACACCTAAAATTTTTTATATATTATAGCAGAAACCATAGATTATAATGAAATGTAAAAAAATCCATATTATAATATTTAATGTTGCAACAAATTGTCAAACATTTTAATTTATGTCTTCTTTCATTAATATTATCATTTCAATGGAAAAAAAATAAAATTTTATCTTAATTTATATCTACGAATTGTATTTTTAAAATTAAATAAAAACCATTTTTATAGTAACATTATATTTTTATAAACAAATTATTACAATGTTGTGCCGTCAGCGAATAATTATTTCTAACATTGTCTATACATACAACTTTTAAATTTAAATAATCTTTCTTACATATCTACAACTAATTAACTTTAAGCAATGCAGGATGCATAACACTTGTTTCCATAACACTTGTTTCCATGGTTTAAATACAAATGGATGATTTAATTTTTTGTTCATAAATCTCACCAAGTAATCTAAGTAACTGTCTCAATGAAGTTTAACGTTCCGAACTTGTGGTAAGGATGCTGACTTTTGTATGATAATATTCAAAATATTTAACAAATTATAAATCTTAATCACTCTTTGACTCTTCTTCTACCTGGCAATTTCCCAGTTTTAGCCAGGGTCTGCCTTACGTGTTGTAAATAGTTTTGGCTAATTGTTTTTACGACCGGCCGCCTGCCTGACATCAACCCTCTTTGGGAATACATTAATCAGTGATATCTAAATACTCTTAGAAAGTACATATGACTAGAAAAATCATATTGGTACTTGCCCGGGCCAGGATCGAAGCCGCGCCCTCATGCATGGGAGGCGGGCCATTTAACCACTAGGCCACCATTGACTTTACTTAATAACTCTTCGACTGTGGACTCATATAATTAACATATAAAGGTTTTAAAATGTTCAACTTATATAACTTCCAACACAACATATTCATTACATATATATAATTATATCTATATATATTGTATTTTAATCTATTATTTAATTCTTCTAAGAGGAAAAGCATCATGTCATTAATATTGCTTTTAGTCAAATTCCTTCTGTCATAATTCTTTCGTAAAAAACATTCTTTTTTCGTGACTTAAAACCTCATATAGGCCATTTGGAGTGATTCCAAAATTCCAGTATAGATGCATTACTATAACAAATCAACTTTTATTATATATTAAATACAATAATAACATATTTTACCACTGACTGACTGACTTACTGAACAACTTTACTAATGTACATACTTATTTTAGCCGACATCTTACAATATAACAAAACTTTATACTCCTACTAAAGATAATTTATTTTAGTGTTTTATGTACATAGGTTGTGATTCGATGTTCTCATAAAAATATGATTTTTTATACATTTGTAATAAATAACAAATATTTAGTGGTTTCAATTGAAATAAACTAACTCTTTAAAATGAAATAAACAAGCTATTTAATAATTAACTATACATTTTGTTTAACTATATGTAGTAATAAATAATTCTATTAGTTTTTTTTTTTCATTTCTATATTTAGATACATAAATCTAAATTATTACCCTTATAACGCGTACTACTGTTAACGAAAACTATCAAACTATTAGTAAAGACTATCAAAACGTAAACATTTTAAGTTAAGATAAAGGCATAGCAAAACAACACAACCAAATGATCATTTACAACACGTGTTTGGAAAAAACCAAAACATATTTTGTCCATGAAAATTTTTATCAGGTACAGTGCACCACACGTCCATTATCCATAAAATTGTGCAGACGAATATATCCTCAAATTATATTATCACAAAAAGCACATTTCCTTAATATAGTTGAAAGTTTTCAAAGTTCTCTGACAGATCAGTGAACACTCAAGTATTTACACAGACGTCAAAGCAGTCCGATTATAGTAAGAGTCATTAGAAGGCCGGCAAACTTAGCACGGCCTTGACTGGCCTACGTTTTCTTTGCCTGCTGAGGTCTCCTTAATAGATGAAGAGGATCTCTCCTGTACCTCGCGTACAGTTCCCGTTTAAAGGTCTCAAAATGTTTCCTGTTCTTCTGGTTTTGCTTTTCCCTCCACAGAGGTCTAGTCCGACGCGCCTGCAGACCCCAGTGGATGGTGAAGATTGGAGACAGGACTTTAAACTCGTATCCGATAAGAAACATCTCGTATACCTGACAAATAAAAATATTATATTATATTATAATACCAGACAGTTGTTTAAGAAATCTTCAAAGATTAAAAGTTTAAAACAATTTATAACTCCGACGAATTAAATGATACAAACTTTTATATTTGGCCTCTTATTTTTTTTATTTAAAAACCCAATTTACGATTAAAAGGAAAAACCAAGCATTTTCGTGACCAAAACTCTCAATTGAGTTTTTCTGATTTTATACAAATAAAAGTAACAGCTTTACCGCAGTTCAATAAAAATAAAGTTACCCCTAACCACTATATATTAAACACTATTCCAATTCAAGGCTATACAAGCTAAATAAATGCAATATCTAGCCAAGCCACAATTGTATTACGTACTCGCCACAAATAAGGCCCGAATAAACTCAACTCCATATATCATTTAAATTCATTCGATTCATACACAAATTAAAATGAATTACAGATCTGCGGCTCGAAGCCACATAATACTCAAATATTCAATTACGAATAATCAAAACGTATTTATTATAGAAACATGAAATTATAATAAAGGAAATTATCTGTATTATTCTACGATATAAAAAAAACAATCTTTATATATAATAGTTTATTTTAAAACGTAACAATATACAAAAGTATGACGTAAAATATTTATGATCTTGTAGTTAAACGAAGACTTATTTATTTCACATTAGATGTAGAGGAATATATGTCTTGTTGTATGGTAATAGAGTTGTTATTTGCTTAAACTCCAGTGTTCTGTGTGACCCAGTCCCGTAGAGCAGCTATGTTGCTGAACACAGTCGGTGACAGCGGCAGAGCACAGCCCCGAGCGAATGACACGATACCAAAAGCCGTTCCACGAAACACAGCTGGCCCTCCGGAATCACCCTACAGTTAGTATGTAACGGAATAAAGACCAAGCGAGCAATGTCATAAGTATAACTCATTTCTGACTCAAAGGCTACGAAAGCACAAAAAATTTACATATATGTATAAGCTCAATAAATTGGTAAACAGAAGAAGAAGACATATACTTTATTGCACTCAAAATCATAGAAAATAACATTACATATAAATACAGAAAATTGAAGGCAAGGGCGGCCTAACAGAGTATTTCTTACTCAAATTATGTTATGATATGGGATTCAATTTCGATATCACAGTATGTTATAGTCTTTTATTTTACCTGACACGATGAAACTCCTCCTATAAGGAAGTGTCCTCCACAAAACATGTTACTAGTGAGAGCGTCTCCATAAGATAGTCGACAGAGCCAGTGAGGGACTACTGGCACGTTGGCCTCCATCATGATCCTGGGAATTCTACGGCCTCCCAACTAAAAAACATAGTTTCTATTTTGTAATAACAAGATCATTCAAAGATATTTGATGTATTTTGTTTTCTACATATTTGACGTCTGACAGACGGTGAAGGAAAACGTCGTGATGAAACTTGGAGTAATAATTTCAAATTATAAGTTTGAAATCACCCATCTTGAGCAAGCGTGATGATTAATGCTAAAACCTTCTCCATGTGAGGAGAGGCCTTGGCTCAGCAATGAGCTCTGATAGGCTGATGATGATCATCTAGTTATTTTTATTGTCTCAATATTATCACAGAATTATAAAAGCTGGCAACAGATGATAAATCTAAATATAATTGAAATGAAACTAACAGCAGTGAGACCCCATCCAGTAACCGTCAACCTGACCAATGGAACAGGCTGTCTTGGTCTCGGAAGTCTGATTGGTTGTATGGAATCTCCGAAGACGAGAGGCTGGGCGAGTCTTAAGGCTGCTATATCATTGTCGAACTGCGGCTGACCGTACGACGCGTGCCATGTTACATTGGACACCGCCACTATACGACCTCCAGAATCACGACGAGTGCTGCCCACACGCAGACGAACAGCTTGCGGTGCTACACTTTATGTATATATAATATTTATCAATCACATTTCATATCTCAACTTATATCAGTTATCTTAGCTGTACCTACTTCTGAACACAATGTGCCGCTGTTAGTACGTAATCCCTGCTTATAATGAAGCCACCACAGAAGGAGTTTCCATTCAGCACCATGGATACTTGATATGGATGTCGCGACACTGAACTCGGTCTGCCTCCGATGATCTGTCCACTAAGCTCGGGACAAGCCGCCTCCAGTTCGATATCTTGAACTTCATCTTCAGTCGCTTCTGTATTTTGATTGTCAACCGCCTCTTGTAAATCTAATGTTATGAGCAAAAATTAATGAAAATATTTTAGAGAAATACATTCTATTATTATGAAAATAAAGAAAATTTTACTTACTCGCAAACGGTATTAGACAAAGAACAAGCCAAAGTAGATGGCGAGTCATTGCAGGTAACTAATTAACTAAGAGGCTGGTGCAACTGTTGTCGAAGCACTAAATCATTGCAAAATAGGAATTTCTCGCTGCCAGGGTCACGACCTCACCGAGTTCACGACTTTCGTACTATTTTTTAAAGCATTTAAAATCAATAAATTCGTTGCAAGGTTCTCACGTAAAAGATTTTTATTCACTAAATCGAATAAGATAGAAAATATTGCGATGCAATAATATAAACATTGCAAAGAGAAACTAAGTGTTTTATTGTAATGCAATGAAATGTAAAAATGTTTTAAGTTGGGTAACTTCGCTGGTGAGAGTCGTATAAATTACTTGAGTTGCCTGTCTCTTTATTACTCATATAATTAATTTTTTGTACATTTCATTCTTAATACATATAAGTCGAGTTAAACGGGTATTCAGTTACATGTAAACAACACATTAACGTAATATTTTCTATAAATAGTCCACAGCTGATAGTGTTCGTGTGGACCACTGTTCAAATACACGCTGACGTCACTTTTCACACGTTTCTAATATAAATAGATCAGCTTACAGTAGACGACCAACGCTTCAAGACATGTTGTCGGACACAATACTATTGGTCAACCATCAAATATTACTTGGTTCATTGATTTGTGTTATAAGTTATCATAAGATAGAGTTACATGTGATTTTTATAGCTATCTGTAGGTTTTTAGTCTTATAACATGTTTTAAAATACAATATTTAGGGAATAAAAGTCCCTAGTTGTCAAGAGAAATATTGTTATTTATTGTTATTCAATGTATTTATAACATTGAACGATTCACCAAAAACAGTATCGAAGCGGAACATGAAAGTAGTGAGTAAAGTGCTATAGAATCATATTTTTTTACTATCTCCATCTGTAACTATGTTTTCAAACATTCCGAAATAGACTTTTTTTGGATTTTGAAACAAATTAAATAGATACAATTTTCTCTTTCTGTTAATCATTGAAAAATCAGACTCTACATACATTATTTTAAATATAAGAAATAGAAAAAAATAATTAAAAACTCAAGTATACCCTTATATTCGATAAAATCAATACTCGCATAAAACTATTTCGAAACATTTTCATATATTCTTCTTATACTGAATCTAAAACACTTACACTATAAGGAAATTAAGGCTGAGCTCTGATTCCATGCCATAATTTTAAGTAGTTTAAAGTATAACATTCAAAAATCTTTGCTCACAACAACCAAATATAAGTATAGCAATTAGTACTTACATTAAAAACTTGTCGTAAAGAAAATTATCGGGATTATACTGTAATAACATCGAAAAGTGTCATAGTTAGCGGAGTACTACATATATCATCATATATTCAGCTATTAAGTGCGAGAGACACTTATAATCAACATTGCTAATAATTAATATACTAGCAATATAATCTAGGTGTAATTAAAAGAAAGAAAACTGGGGGCACTTGTTAAATATTACAAAAAGCATAACATATTTCGCATACACTATAAGCATAGTTCTTAGAGACTTTTGTTGACTGTACCAAATAGTTTATCAACACAATTTTACCATCAGTATGCTTAAATCAAATTAACATCACACTACATACAAAACGTTCTTCGTTACTCTATACTCTAGTACAAGATTTATGAATGAAAACTGCTAATACTTTGTACGTAGTGTTTCATTCCTTACTCGTGGTAAGCATACAAATACGCTTTAAATCACATTAAGTTTGAAAGAATAAAAATAATTCATAATGATATATCTGTTTTCTCCACAGGGTGTGATACATTCGTTCTACAAATATAAATTATAATCTACCAGAGATTTATATCACCGTAAGAGATTTGATACATTTAACTTAATATAAATGGGACAGAAAAATATGTTAGTTTCTTCCCTCCTCTCCATATAACTGTGGAGACTATATGCGGGCTTTGATCTTGAGTAAACATGTGAAGGTTGAAAAAGATAATATTGTACTTATTTACTTTGACTTATATCAACCTTATATATAAAGAATCTGGTTTGCAAAATATTTTTTTATATTATATCTTCTACCTGGCAATTTCCCAGCTATAGCCAGGGTCTGCCTTACATGTTGTGAATAGTTTTTGGCTATTTGTTTTTACGACCGGCCGCCTGCCTGACAACGACCCTCTTTAGGGAATCAACATTAATCAGTGATGTCTAAATATTCTTAGAAAGTACATATGATTCAGAAAAATCACATCAGTACTTGCCTGGGCCAGGATCGAACCCGCGCCCTCGGCGACGAGAGGCGGGCCCTTTAACCACTGAGCCACCACTGACTTTTTTTTATATTATATGTTATAAAAATATCCAAATGGTCAAGAAATAAAAACGAAATAAATTCTTTGACTGTTGGAGTTGTTCTTAACGGTACATTTCAATAAATGAAATCAGAGTGTCTGTTTGTAATTTCAAAATATCTTTCCAGTAAGCAAATATGAAAGTATATACGAGGCTTATATAATTTGTAATATTTTTGTCAGTCTATGTGTTTGTTTCATCTCGTTTCTACCGTCTAGACATAAGTAATGTCATAAGGAGTAACTCAAGCAAAATTAAAATCGACTCCAATAAAGGAAGTTTTTAAATCGACTAAATGTTTATTTATCTTCTTTATTTAGAGACCGATTTTCTAAATTACTATATTCCTCAAAACGCTAGTTTTCTTAAATAGTGAAACTATCACCGGTTCTTTAACCGATTAAGGTTTCTTTGAAACATCGTATGACATCTCAAAATGATGACAGGGCTTATCTTAAATGTAGTTCAATATTCAGACAAACCCGCAGTCAATAGTTAGTCTACAATACGGTTTTACGGATAAAACAATCTGTTTTCTTAGCAACCAAATGTAGGAACAACAAATTCGTAGAAATCCCCTCTAAAACTCATCCGACAAACCAAATTTTTATAATAATTTCATTATCAAAATAAATACTAAATATTTAATTAAATTAGAATGAACAAAATAAAACGTGGACAGAACTTGAAAAATTTATAATAGAACACAAATATTGACAGGAAATTATTGAATGAATTAATTTAAAACCAAAATCTTAGAAATAATTGTTTAAAGGAAAACTGTCCGGAAAACTCATCAGCGTTTAATTATTACAAATCTTTTGAATCCTCTACTGTCTATAAGAAATAAAGAAGATCCAAGATTAGCTTAGTTAGTTATCCTCTCAACGATCCAGCCAGATCTAAGGAAGGTAAATTTACAAAAGATTTCCGAAGTAAATTCGCGACAGATGGATTGGCACAAACTCACGTATTATTTTTAGTATAGTACCAACCAACCGCTGTTGGACGAAAAATATAATTATAACGCCTCCGACATACCACGTTTTATGATATTCCTAAACTTTTACGACTTTTAAAAACGAATTCGACACAAATATTGTTAGGTTTCTTTACCAAATACATTTTAAAATTATTATTGTAGCACAATTCGTCATTAGTTCCAGCTAGGGATGTTGAAATGTTATCGATAAATAATATTCTATAAATTAAACTATCGATATAATTACTAGTGATTCATCGACCTTCACCCGTCGCCGGCCGAGCGTGTCATAACACGATCTAGAGATTGACCTTACAATAACCTAATTAAAATCAACAAACCGAATGGATTGAGTTAGTTGTTTGTAACGAGAATAAACTACCAATCGGCTATCACAAACATATCACACGTTTAATAACGATTATTTGGCTAATAATTAAAAGTCTTTTCGAATAAGTTCATTAATATTTCAAATAATAATGATCTAATTTAAACTTCTCAATTCTTCATCAGTACAAAAGTGGAACACCAACGAACCAACGCCACCCGGAGAATCTAGTTACTCTTATTTGTAGCAATATTGTCTCAACGTAAACAATTAGAACATCGGGACACAAATATTTCTTGAGAAAACGGATTAAAAGTTTCTCTTCGGAGTTATCGTAATGATTAAAGCAATAAAAACCCTTAACACGCCATTCTAAAAATGATTTATCTATACTACGCTGTCCATTGTTAATTCTTTTTATTATAAAACAGTTGCATGCACTATATTCATGTAAATAAGCACTGCATACTTTGCATATAAAACAGGAGGACTTATATTATTATATTATCACTAATATATACAAGTATTCACAGTGGCGGCGTAAGGCGTGGGCGACGTGGGCCATCGCCTACGGCCTCGCGGTACAAGGGGCCTCGCGCCTTAAAAATTTCAGAGAATTAAAAAAAAAATATCTTCTTCTTCTTCCTAGGAATTTCCCAGCTATAGCCAGGGTCTGCCTTACGTGTTGTGATTAGTTTTGGCTATTTATTTTTACGACCGGTCGTCTACTTGACATCAACCCACTTTGGAAATCAGAATTAATTAAACCTATTTTGATAAGAATAGTGTGTTCAATATTTTAATAATATTTAGCGAATAAATAGATAGTGTTTAAGCATATTGATTTCCCCAGAACAGTGACTTTTTTATTTTTTTTTTTTGTTTTCTTTGTGATTTGTAATTACACCAGTACCTGTACTCGTCTATTTTACATAAAGTAACAAATATTTAATTGGTGATAAGTACGCAGTAATTACTTGTTTATAAAATAGGCTTTATAATATCTTTTGAAGCAAACCAAAGCTTTAAGTGTAAAAAAAAGCATCTACGTTTAAGTTTTTAAAACTATCTGGTAGCGAGAGCTTCAGGTATCCATAGAATAGGGCCTCGCGAATCCTACATCATTTTATCCTACATCACATCTCTGCACGCCGCTGATATTAAAAAACAAAATGTTAACGTTACTTTTATGTTCAAAACCGCGCTTGTATTTTTTCGGATCCCTAAAAAAAAAGCCATACAATTTGATCCGCTCCACTTATCCCAAGTATTTAATTATGAAATCATTTTTAAAAGTGTAACGGACCGAGAGTGTTTTATTAAAACAAAATGTTATTCAAACAACGCGAACAATTTCCAAAGTCAATATTGTGGAGCTATGTGGACGAATTCCGGCGGCGGAAAGCGGACCTTGGCTGACGATGGCCAACGATGGCCCACTATAACCCGTAGGATAGAATTTCAGTTTTACGCGCACGACTATTTGTGGACAAACGGGAATGTAGTCATATGTAAGATAATATAAAACTGCTTTCTTTCAATTATGTCGAATATAATATAATAAAACGATTAGTTCCAAGTAAAATAATATGTTAAAACGTTGATCAATTCCTTACTTTTATTACTATTTTAACTATAATCGTGTTTTCCATGAATATGTAAAATTATCGACACTTTCTTGAAGAATTTTACTACTTTGAACTACTTTTACTAATGTGAAGGTTATTTATATTGTTAGGTACTATACTTTCAACGTAATTTCCAAAATTGTTGAAGGCAACCGAAATTTCCTTACGCTATTCACACATACCTACTAATATTATAAATGCGAAAGTAACTCTGTCTGTCTGTCTGTCTCTCACGCTTTCACGCTTAAACCACTGAACTGATTTTAATGAAATTTGGTACAGACATAGAGTTGACCTTGAGAAAGAATATAGGATAGTTTTTATCCCAGACTTTTGAAAGGTTCTCTTGGAAACGCGATAAAACCGAACTCCACGCGGGCGAAGCTGCGGGCGGAAAGCTAGTTTGTTTATAAATTACATGTTCATTCCTCTTTGATATATTTCCTAAATTATAAACAATTATGTTGAAGTGTATTATGGAAAAAATGTACCTACTTGTTTTCATATTTTCCCACATAGAATTGTTAATATATACTAATGTTTGTATTGTTTAGTTTCCTAACAATATTTATATCATGAAGACATGCCATTCGCGTGTTATATGACGCGCTCCACCCAGCCAGCTCACCGCATGCCAAATGTTCAGAGCGGTCGCACTAACACACACTGCAGTGCCAGGACGTCGGATTAAAACGAATAATGGCATTCCATTGAACAAAACATTGCTGCTATATAATAATTGTTCTTTTTCGACACTAAACAATGCCAAAGTAATCATCATCTCTCTAATCAACTCTGAGTAGTATTAGTTTATTTCAATAACATTAAATGAAGTCTTCAGACCAATAATATCAATCAAAGTGACACACGCATATAGTTCATAGTAACACCTAGCCATTTTGGCTCCGCGCCACATAAGTCCAATCTCTATACAAAATATATGCGGCTTTATTTACTGGGATTACGAAATGTCACTTAGAAGTAATAAGGATAATGTACAATTACCAAAATTTCGTCTAGTCACACTACATACTATGCGTCTGAAGTTTTTTCATTCCTAAAATTACGTAGTTTACTATGAATGAGTTCACGTTTCGTTTGTAGTGTGACTATACAAATTTATGGTTAGCATATTCAATAATGTTTTTTTTTTTCAACGCATTCTCTAGCGTTAATTGTTTAGAATAATCTTTCATTTTTGATTCAAAATAACATATAAATATTTTCTATTTATCATGTTTTTCCTATTCAATTGTACATAGCTAAAATATTTTATCGAAATTATTTCAAATGATTACGTAAATATAATCATAACTATTAGTCAAATATTCTTCAATATAAGTCGAGCACATTTTGTAAATCAAGGGAATCGGAGCTGTATTTTTTGTGAAATTTATGCGCGTAATGAAACGGCTCGTTACCGAACGTAACTCATGAATCGGAACGTGTTTCAATATAGTGGCGCCATCTATAAATTTTGTCGTGACCAATTACGCGCTGTCGTTGTTCAAAAGTTTATTTATGGATCAGATAGCCTTCCAATATCTTTTTCCCACATACATCCGACTGCGGCCTGTAAATTCAACTTTAATGTCGCTTTGAAACTTAACCCGCAATGTTTTTATAATCGAAAAATATTACGAATATTTATTAAAAATCCAACGAACGAATTTTATATAACAGGATTAAAATAGCTGATCGGATTGTGAGATGAAATATTTTTAAGCAACGAATTAATATAAACTAATATTCAAAATTAACTCATAAAATTATACAAGCAACTATGATCTCTATTCCTTTTGCTTTATAGACATTTTTATAATAACCAATTAAAGCAGGCAAAAGAAATGTTGAATTGTATTATTAAAAACTTTACAACATCGTAATTTCTTAAAGGAAGCTGTAACCAATGCCAGTGAAATGAATTCGGTAATATTTCTTGCATGCTCTTGTTATTGGAAACATAAATCGAACATCATAGCCCATTGCGATGCAAGAATTGATGTTAAAAATTTTTGATACGTTTTATTCACACGCAAGTTATTTATTTAGACACAAGTTATTTTATTCAGACACAAGTTATTTTATTCAGACATAAGTTATTTTATTTTTAAATAAGAATATATTTAATATCTGAAAATAGACGCTGATAAATATTATTTTATTATTTCGATTACATAAAACTTGATTTATTGTAATGTTATTTATATTTATCTATCGACTATTAATATCTGAACAGAACTAACTGAAATATAAAACTGTTTACACTAGAAGAAAACATTTCTCACAGTATAACTGTGTAAATTTATTTTAGAACATGTTATTCCAAACATAAGACAGTTAACATTATTTGTGTCGTTTATTTTTATCTTCCGGCCGGATGACCCACTGTTTCATAGAAACTTGCTATTAAAAAGACATTGAAGAACTAGTCTTTGATAAAATAAACATTGACTAAATATAGCTTAGTGAAAAATCATGTTATTTTAACACAAACAATCATTGTTTCTAACGTATAAGAACTTCCAATTTAATAAAAGGAATATGTACTTTATTTTACTTAAAAACAATTTCGAAATGAGGCTGAATAGTAGTCTACACAAGTAGTATCATCGAATTAACATAACCTGCAGCGTTTTAATACGAGCCACGATGTTATATATCACAACATATGTGGTCTAGTGTACCTGGCAGGGCGCCAGTACGATACATACTTCGCTGCATAATGTATATTAAATTTATTTAGTTTAAATATAATATTGCTTTTCATTATAAACATTTATAAGGAATTTATTAGATAATAATACACTCGTTTAAAGAACATTTGTTTTAAATTTATTCTGCAAACGTAAGTTAATAGAAATAACCAAAATTTATTAGCGTACTTTGGCTACTACCAATATTAAAATAAGGAACATAGTAAGTCATATTACCAGAATGTTATATCAAAGTTTATGATGATGGAAACACATTACATCATCAGTAACAATAACGGCAACGCCTGGTTAACCATTTGCTGCGGGTCAAAAAAGCTCCTTAATCTTTTAGGTCGCTTATTTTTGTTAAGAGTAATAACTACGAATAAGTTTTAAGCCACTTGTATTTGTATATTAGAAAATGAACAGCGGATCGAAGACCGTTAAAAGAATATTCTGAGTGCTCTCTGTCGATTAATCCAGAATTGGAGAGAGCCTCAATTTGTAACATTCTATACACTCTGAAAAGTTGGACGACAAACAGATCTTCTTTTGTTTTGGTTGCTTAAAATTAAACAAAATTAACATTGATCAATTTTGAGACTGCCTATAGTGAAGATCCCATGCCCCAGTTATCAGATTTTAGTGAAACCCAAATAGTTGGTCATTGAGAAGATAATTGTTTTCAAGATATGCTATTATCCATTCGGTCAATATTCGGTAGGATCTGCTCGGCTTCCTTTCTTTGGCATAGGAACCAAGTTGGCAAAGTTCCAAGATTTTGGGACTATGGCAGTTAGTAAAGAGAGGCGTTACAATCGTATCAAAACAGGAGATAACTTGAGTGCATGTGTTCATAACACTATGGCTGAAATACCATTGAGGCCACTAATTTTATTTACATCATGACTAGGCAAAGTTCTAAGTACCTTTTGGTTAGTAATACTGATCTCATAATAAAAGAACCGCAGTCCGCTAAGCCAGGGGTAATGCGATTGTTATATGTAGTCAAGATGATTCTTTCGAATTAGTGGCCTCAATGGTATTTCAGCCATAGTGTTATGAACACATGCACTGAAGTTATTTCCTGTTTTGATACGATTGTAACGCCTCTCTTTACCGACTGCCATAGTCCAAAAATCTTGGAACTATGCCAATGTGGTTCCTATGCCAAAGAAAGGAAGCCGAGCAGATCCTTCCAATTATCACCCTATTTCATACCATATTGACCGAATGGACAGTAGCCTATCTTGAAAACAATTATTATCTTCTCAATGACCAACTATTTGGGTTTCACTAAAATCTGTTAACTGGGGATTGGGATCTTCACTACAGGCAGTCTTAAAATTGATTAATGTTAATTTTGTGTAATTTTAAGCAACCAAAACCCAAAAGGGTCTTCCTGTCGTCCAACTTTTCAGAGTGTATAGAATGTAACAAATTGAGGATATCGAGCGAAAAGAGAAGCTAACAGTGTTGCTTTCTCCTTTGCTGTACAAACTAATGTAGTAAGAACTAAAAAAAAAATGTTTAGGCTGCTTTGGCTAGAGACCAGAAAGTTCTACTCGGGATATTTATTATACGATATTACGCAATAAAGATTTATGACGGAGATTTTTAAAGCTTGAGGAGAACGAGACATTTAAGACCGAGAAAAAACTTCTTCAACTCCATTTTTCAAGATTTGACGGCTTATTTAAATCTCTTTTTTGGAAATAACGTCAGAAGTTTTGTGGTTGCTAGCTTTCACCCAAAAACAGATTATTATTAGCACGTAAACCTGACAGATAGCTATATGATTATCCACATACACTACCACTAATAATTAATTTACTAGCTAGGAAAGACTTAGCAACAAGGCGAAAGTGTAACAGAAAATAAGTAAGGCACGACACGTCTATAGGGCACACAATTTGTTCCTCCATTACAAAAAAACAAGTGCGGCTAGTCTTTAATAACTGTCCGCAGTCGTCATCTTGATCTATTTCCAGAGATTCACCAACAGGCTATACGATACCGGCCAGATCTGAGGCGAGAAGATTGATGAAAAATGAAACATCAAAGAGGCGGTTAAAAGTAAGTTTCTTCTTGGTCTCTAGCAAAGACTCTTGAGAGAGATAGGGTTGAGCTCAGTTGAGCGACCTTTTGTGAGAGGAACGCTCCGTTCGTTTGTGATGGGTGCCAATGCGGAATACGGTCTTTACATTTATGAATCAAATCTCAATTTGGTCCAATTCTTAAGCTACCTGTTTATTGTCATCCTCCATATTGCTTCATCAGTGTACATGAGGAACTAGAGAAATCTGTTGGTGGCATGACTTTATTTGATGGGTGATAAGTATGTATGTCGATAGGAGCCTTAGTTGTGGCTTTCTAACAACTTTAAATATATTTAAAAAAATATGAAGTCATGTGTTCCGAAAAAATATTTGTTCCGTCAAAGTATATAGAGACGAAAAACTTTTTTTAATGTAAAAGTAATGCGGACATATGTAAATGTATAATATAAAAAATTGTGTTAGTTACACTATTTATAACTTAAGAGCGGCTTTACGGATATGGTTAAAAATTGGTGGGGAGATAGTTAGTACCAGGAGACGAACATCGGACATTTAATTCTGTTAAATCGAAAAAAAACTTAATTTATTCCAATAACTGATTATTTATGGCCTCTAAGGTGGAATAGAGTTCGCCTGGTCAGTTGTATATATGTTACAAATGACGAAATTAACGCTGACGAAGTCGTAGGCCAAAACTAGTATATAATAAATAGAATCAACTGCGTTTTACGAGTATACGTTTCGAGTAGGACAAAGTTATAACAAAATATTTTGTACACTTAGCCCCTGGTTTTAGTGGTTTTTCCATCTGTTATGGAGGTGTTCTGTACCTACCTGAGTGTTCCTGGTGAAGCCGTACCCTAAGAACCTCTCATCATGAGCGGGCACGGTGTCCGGAGCCACGTAGAACGGCTCGTAAAGCAACTCGAAGTTAGTCACCGTGTGACTGATATGAGTTGAGAGACTTTCGTTCCCGCCCGAAGACTCCCATCTAGGGGTTAAAAATTACTTACTTAAAACATTTGTAGAGATTATGATCAAAATATGTTAGTTTCTTAAATATTTTTCTATCAAAACTTGTATTAAGATATTAAATCAAATCGCATACTACAATCGTTTTTATAGGCAACCAATATGACCTAGCAAGAAATAATTTAATAATCAAATATTCGCAAGTTGTGACCTTAACACCGCTTCACACAGATAAACTAAGGACATACAATTTCCAGTTTTACTATAACAAATTAGTGGTTAGGTTAGTGTTTGACATACTATCAAGAACTAATCTTCTATCTTCTATATATATAAAAATGGATTGCTGTTCCTTAGTCTCGCTAAAACTCGACAACGGCTGAACGGATTTATCTTATCTTAGTCTTGAAATGTTCGTGGAGGTGCAGGAAAGGTTTAAAAGGTGAGAAAAATTGATTCATTTCCGGGAAAACCCTAAAAACAGCCCTTTTCTATTTCCCATACAAATGTTTTCTTTGACATTAGATTTGACAACTAACTAATATGTCAATCATTTTGTTCGATTGAAACAGGAAAAACCTGAGTATTTATGGCCTCTAGGACGGAATAGAGTTCGCCCGGTCAGCTATACATATATTACTAATGATGCAATTAACGCGGACGATGTCGCGGGCAAAAACTAGTCAATAATATATCTTATTACTCATATTACAATCACTTAAGCAATCAACACTTTAAAACGAAAAATTTAAAAAAAAATTGGATACCATCTGATCTACACTGCAGTGTTTTATGTAGAACTGTGTCAGTAATAGAGATATCATATTCTAATACAACGTGTTTTCCCCTAATTTGTTTATTTTTATTCTATTCTTTTGAATTCATTGAAACTAAAACGTAAAGATGTGTTAAAGATCAAATTTCCGAAATATGAATCCACAAAATTCTAATAACTTTTTACCGAGTCCATTCTCACCTCATGAGATTGCAGTGTTTACTTTACTAAGATTATTATAATAACAAGAATTTGTGTATTTTCATCACCTGGAAAAGTTAGAAGCGTACTGATTATATATGAACACCTTCCTATGAAATGGTATTGCTAATTTATTTCTTGAAAGTCTTAACAGTTCTGATTTGTTCGTTGGAAAATTGGCTACTCTCTTATCTAGTTCATAGGTCGGCACCACGTATGCGCACATATTACACTTTGGAACACTCGACAGAAAGCTGTCCAACGCTTCAGCCATTCCTCTAGAAGGCACTATGTCTACGTCAACCAGAAAAACGTAGGGAGTGTGGCAGTTTTTTCTGGCTAGGTTACGTAAATGATTCTGAGGGTAAGGATGTCGCGCTCTCCACGCCACTGTTTCCGACTTCCTTTCTTCAGATGATAAAGGCGCGACGTTGCAGTTCCTCGCCCAGTGCGGCACATTCGACTGCACGCCTGGTCTCTCTGCCGGCATAGCAACGTGTAGGGCCAACCGTGCGTACACATCGGGCTGACATCTGAACAGCCACATTTCGAAGGCTCGCAATAACCTCAATTCATCACCGGCTACGAACACCGCGACTGAGATAGGTCCGGACCAATGTGCTGCTATACTTAATAACTCGTGCAAACGTTCGATCGAGCTTTGAGTCGCGAGACACACTCTTCGAGTCGAAGAAGCGTCCGCGTACATATCCCCAACGGCCGCGTAATCGAACATTCTGTACGACCTGGAGCCATCCCATCTCCCGAGACGCAGGTCCAGGTTAGAGATGGGATCCTCTTCTATTGAGAGAGGGGCTGTATCAATACAGGGCTCGCAAGTCGGCAGCTCGGGTTGCGGAGTGCTGCGAGGTGAACATGGCGCCGGACTCAGCAACCACAAGTTAGCTACAGCGTTGTAAACAACTAGCGTCACAGCCACTAGTGTTACGATACTCCATTGACAACGCCAACGCCACTGGAAATAGATAAGGGACTATTAACAACTCTTATTTGTAGTACATACAAAACAGGTTTACAGGAGAGTAGGTAAGTACGGAAAATATAGATAGGTTATATTTCAAAAAACAAAGGCTCGAAATTAAGATTACCTATTCTTGAACATTTAGGTTTAGATTAATTCCATTCAATGATTTATTGCATCATATTAAAAAAAGCCAAATGTCATTGAATTTTCAATTTGATTGTATAATTTTGACAAAATAGTCCGTGTAATTATATTCTAGTGAGAATTAATACTCATGTAGTTTGAAGTTTATTTTATCGACAGAAAATGAGAATTGTCAGATATTTCAGATTCTCAGATTTTTCAACTATTAAATCGATTGTAATAAACCGTGAAATCTACATTTTTTCCTTAAAATCCTAATGTCTTATTTATATGTGTATAAACTTTTATAAGAGGATACTCACAATTCTGTCCCTCCTGTTTTTGGTCAATGGTCTTTGTAATTCAGACAGACGCATCTTACGATACTTCTTTCATAAGCTTCTCGTTAGTACTGTAAATAAAATAAATCCAAATTATGTGTAATGCTGAGATTTTTCTTCTAAAAATATTTATTAAGTTTTAATATAAGTACCTACAGTAAAACATTTAAAGAAGCACAAATAATATTTAAAACTATTTAAACAAAATAAATACCTTATATCATTTTCCAGGAAATATTTATTATTTCTAGAGTACACCCGCACCACTATGTACTATATTTTATTTCACTCGTTCAACGTATAACCTAATCTCGTTCACAAATTCGCAAATAATAAAATAAACTTTAAACAATATAATAGGTGCATGACGAGTAAGTAACAAGCAGATTTAATGTCTATTCTCTTTTCAAATACTACTTTACTATATTAATCGAGGTATTATTATTGTGAAGTAATGAAAACACCTTAGTTCAGAGCAGGCATCCAGGGCGCATGTTCAATGTACAGACATGCGCTAAAGTAAAGCATTGATAAGGTAATTATCGTAATAACTTGATATAACGTCAATATTACAAATAATTAATAAATTGCTGTGTAAAGTGTGCCGGTACTGACTTCGCAACAACATTGCTTCACCAAGGAAACCAAAAACATTCCAAAAAACCATGAAGGAAATGTTATGCAATTAATAACCTAATATCGGAGTCATCATGTAGGTTTGGTGTAAAATATAAGCTTAAGATAATGTGATTTTATGTGTACTCTTTTATTAAACAATTAAATTATGATTCTTTATTATTTTATACAGTTTTATTAAGTTCTCGTAGTTCTAAGCTCTGGCTGGGCGTGGCTCACTCTAACGTTACCCTAAAGAATCGTGTTTGATCCATGAAATTTAAAACAATATATGTTATATAGTTCAATATAATTTTAAAAAAATTTTGATTTTTTTTATTCATTTCAAAATAGCAATATATAAAAAATATATACTTTCTTCGACCATTGTAACACTAACTGTCAAAACTACAACGACACTGACATTTAAATTCCATCGGATTTTGAATGTCAAAACCACACTTGTATATTGTAAATTTATATATTATAGTACATATTAAGAGAATCATTTAAAGTTTGAATAAACTATTTCTTTTAAGTTATGGGTAAAATGTTTAATATACCGGAATGGGAAGATACTCCCGACGATATAGTCAGTTTTCCGACGGTGAGTTTATTAATCTTGATTTGTTTACGATTGTTATTTTGAGGTTAAATTGTTAAAGAGTATTGTTATCGTTGCAGAAGTTTGAAAAGGAAGAGCATAAAAATGAAAATAAGGAAAAGGAAGTAACTAAGCCCGTTAAGCTAACGGGGTCCGTTAAACAAAAGTTCAAAACAAAAAACCTTCATGAGAAGGTAAATAAGGCCAAGAATTTAATTAAAACTAAGAACAAAGTGGATATATCGAATGAAAAAACTACAGAAAAAAAGACTGAGAGTTCAAAGAAAAAAGAAAACTTGTATGATACAGACAAACTAGATGAATTGACGATAAACGAGAAAAAACGAAAACTAGATTTATACAAAGAAGATGACATGGAAAAAATATTGTTTAATGAAAACTCAGAGATTGAAACAAATGGATGTATTAAACCAGATAACAATGTAAAAAACAACAAAAATAAATCAAGTAAAAAGGAAACAATACCACAAAAGGTTGAACTACTTAAAGAAAAAAAGAAAAAAAAGAAGAAAAAACCTAAACAAGCAAAAGTAGATCAGGTTCATTCCGATAACAATATTGAAACAGATAATAAAATCAATGAAAAGGTAAACCAACCACAGATTAGTGATAAAAAATCAAAGAAAAAAGCTGAAAAACGAAAATCATCCGTATTAAAAGATGAATCACTAAATGACAGTGAAGATACAATAAAAAGAGCAAAGAAAGTAAAAGAAACAATTGTTCCGACGAAAGATGATAAGAAAAAAGTTATTATAAAGACAATGTTACAGAATAATGTAAGGAATAGTATAAGTGTGAACAGTAACAAACTACGAGAAAGAATGATGGAAAGACTCAAAGGTAAGGCTTGGAAATAATTAATAACAAATTAATATTTTCCGACTACTACTCATATTTTGTAAACCTACATCTGGGTTATAAATCCCAGTCACTGTTGAAGCTCGTCTCCCTGTAACGATGGACCTGACACACACACACAGTGAATACATTGAATGTTAAGAGGTTTTGTCTCTCTTTTTAAAAACTACATACTCCCAATGTTTCAGTTACTTGTAGTTACCGTGATCATAGGCAGACGAGATGTGAATGATTTCACATTAAAGGAATATATTTTATCTTTTGATATAGTAACCAGAAAATATTAGTTTTATTTAAATGAATATTTGACAAAATCTAAGATTTCATTGACAAGTACAAAATGTAAATTGAATATATTAATTACACTGTTATTATAACAGTGTTCAATCTCAAAGATATTTCTCCAACACATGGTTTTGTTATTTAAAAAACTATTTATTCAAAGATCATGCTTTATCATAATATTCTACTAATTTATGGTTATTTTTCATTAAATATAGTATATATATATATATAGGAATAATAATTATAAATTTTTCAGCCGCTCAATTCAGGTATCTAAATGAGAAGTTGTACACTTCATCTGGTTCGGATGCTCGGCAGCTGTTCCAGGAAGATCCCGGAGCGTTCCAGGTGTATCATGAAGGTTACCAGCAACAAGTGAAGAGGTGGCCCATCAAACCGCTGGATATCATTGTTAAGAGGATACAGAAGATGTATGTATGTTTACATCAAGAATTGACTGATTTTTACCAAAGATTTAATATTATGTGCAATATTACTGTTATATTTTGAATAGTTTTTAGTTACTTATTAATCAGTTTTTTATTTTAATACAAGAAATATTTATATCAACTATATTAACATGATTAATCGCAAATAAAATAGAACATATAAGTATTTGAGGGAAGTCTTAAACAAACTCATTATCATCAGCCTATCAAAGGCCTCTTTCTCACATGGAGAAGGTTTCAGCATTAATCACCACGCTTGCTCAAGACGGGTTGGTGATTGCAAACTTATAATTTGAAATTTTAAGTCCAGGTTTCCTCATGTTTTCCTTCATCAGTCAGTGGTGTCTAAATACTCTTAGAAAGTACATATCGGAAAAATCACATTGTTTGCCAGGATCGAACCCGCGCCTTCACGCATGAGAGGCGGGCTTTTAACCACTAGATCACCACTGACTTATTGTCATATACTTTCAGGCCTAAAAGTTATGTTATAGCAGACATGGGTTGCGGTGAAGCAGAGTTATCGACTCGTGTTGGTCAGAAGGTGAGATCGTTTGATCTCGTGTCAACTAAACCCTGTGTGGAAACATGTGATATGGCACACACTCCGTTACTCAGCGCGTCTATGGATGTAGCTGTTTATTGTTTAGCATTAATGGGAACCGATCTCACACAATATCTAATTGAAGCCAACAGAATACTTAAAGTTGGGTAAGAAAAAGTATATAATTATTTTTATTTGTATCATATTAGTCATCTTTACTATGCGCCTGCGCATTTATTTATTCGCAGGTAACTCGCGAGTACGATCATAAATGTCAACTAATTAATAATTTACTAGTTTTAAATAGAGCAAAGACTAAATAAAAATTTCAAGGAGCACAGATAACAAATAATATTTATAAACAAACTAATTTCTTCACTTACTATACATCTAGGCGTCTCGAGAGCTGACCCTGTTACTGAAATAAACTTGTATTTTAAACAACAGATGCAATAAAACAAAGTTCTAATAGTATAGTCTTTGCGAAGTGCCGAAGTACATACTACATACCTTTTAAATTATTACTAGCAAATTGTAATTTTTATGCATATAATATTCTACAGACTTAATCGTTACTAATTATAGAAGAAATTAGATTAAGAAAATATATTTTTGTGGATTGTTTTAATATTTGATCATATGTTGTTGACAGCGGCCATCTTTTGATAGCGGAAGTAGAAAGCCGTTTCCACGACGTGGATTCGTTCACGAGCGACGTTCAGAAACTTGGATTCAGTCTGAAAAAGATTGATAAGACGCAGAAGGTGTTTGTGTTTATGGAATTCACTAAAGTCCGCGACCCGCCGGCTAAGAAAAACAAGCTGCCCAATATGTCCTTGAAGCCATGCGTGTATAAGAAACGATAATAAATAATACAATTTATTAAGCGTTTTATTAATAAAACTAGTTATATGACAAAAACATATTTATTTCATTACATTATTAGATCTCATAGTTTTTTATATTCAATTTCTATCTAAATCACCTGTTTTAAACATAACAATTCATTTAACACATATTATTATCATAGATTCAATTCATCCATAACGTCTTCGGCTTCCGCACGTAGATTTTCCACCTTTTCGATGAGTAACACCTGAAATGTAAAAAAAAAACTACACATACAGCCAATGTGTTTAATATAGGATCTCTTTCCATTACAACCTCCTTGCTCCCGTAATATATGTTTATCTCTCACCCTGGCAGCGCTAATGAGATGTTCGGCGGTGGTTCGTGACAGGTGAGTGACCCCGGCCACGAGGTCCTCGGGAGAGGCGCGCGCGATGTCCTCCAGGCGACGGAAACCGGCTTTGTGTAGTTGGAGCGCGCGACCCTGGACCATATGACAAGAACATTAGGTCTATTATAGTATGACGGTTGTTAGTTTTAAGCTTCACAATTCAAACAAGTAAAGGTTGATTCGATTTTGGAAGTTTAGATCATGATAACAAAAAATTGTTCAGCCCCGTAGTCGAATGGATAAACATTAAAATAGGCAGACCTGGCGCGAAATATGTATAAAATACTGTAAAAGAAAACTTATTTTATTTACATAAGGCTGAAGAAACGAGTGGGTAGTGTTCTTGGGAAAGTTGATTTTAGTAAAAAGACTTATACGAAATCTCTTAAATACTGCCATATTTGCAAACGTGCACATATATTCCAGGACACGTTTAGGCGGTTATTTACAGTTTGTTTACACAATTTATCTTGTTTGGTTGTCCACCTATACCTTCTTGACCGCGGGTAGTTCCATGAGCGCCTCTAGTTCCGGCGCGCCGCAGTGCTTGAGTCTTGAGCAGAGTTCATCGAACAGTGTTCCGTACATCCATGAACCAAGCTCCACACACGCCCGCTGAGCTCCCGAACAGAGAGCCACCGCTGATGATAATAGACTACTGATAGTACCTTTGGGGATGTTGTACCTATAATAACATATGACTATTTGTACTAAGGTACTATTAGAGCAAAAAGCTTTGGTTGTGTGTTGTTATTTTATACTAATTCACAACATTATTAGAAGTCATTTTTGTAAGAAAACAAAGTCATTGTTACAAAAAATCTTTTTTTATGATAAAGTATTGGAGCGGTAAAAGAATTCGATTATCGGTGTCACCATTCGTTTCAGCCTATTTTAATCTCATATATATACATATATAGAACCTTTTTTGGCGATATTATTTTACAAAAATTACAAACCTCCAAATCAGAATTTCTGCGAAATTGCAAAAAAAAGTATGAACAAAAACAAAGGTCTGATAAATTTTGTGATTCCTTTTAAGAAAAATAAAATATATTTCTGAATGTATAGTCTTACTTATCTGAGACAGCGGCGACCGGCATCCGTCTGTAGAGGTCACGTAACATTAACGACACGTAGAACCTGTTCAACACGCTCTCTGATACATTCTGAAACGACACATTATAATATACAATATCTGGTTACCGAGATTTAGGAATTATTAGTATTTATTTTGTGTTTATTTTTTATTTCGTTTAGGCATTTTTAAGTGAACACGTTAAGAAGACACAAGAAAATATAAATTAACAACCAATTTCTTAGTCTAACCTCAAAACAAACACTCAATGACTTTCTGGTACTTAACAACGCTATCTGCTGTTGTGTCGTTAAAGCAATTAGTAAAAGCAATTAACAAAAAGTAGTATTACTATTCGCCAATAGATGTCAGAAAGAATCATATTTTGAACGACTCCCTTTTGTTATTTATTTTTAATTAAAATTTACTAAAAATTATTAAAAAACTAGATCGATTTGTCGGTATACAAAATTTGATGAAAATCGTTGGAGCCGATTCCGAGATTCTAATTATATCTCTATATATACAAGAATTGCTCATTTAAAAGATATCAAAATGACACAAGAGATAATTTTAAATATATAGATGACTAGCAATTAATTCCCATAAATATTAAATATTCATATAAATAGTTAATTAATTTAGAACTTACGATACAAAAATATCATGTCAGTGATTTAGCCAACGGAGACGAAATCTCTCATCATTAATGTGAATTCGGTACAGGCCATTTTAGTAGGTATACTATGTTTATTAATTCGAAGTATAGTCCATAGTTAATAAACTCACAGTAATAGGTTTCCCAGTCATCATTCTCACAGCATTATGCTCCGTGATCCCGAGCACGCCGGCCGTCTGTAGACCCTCTTCATCTAAGTTACTGTACTGAACAAATAATACCATTATATGAAAATACTAGCTGTGCCCCGCGGTGTTAAACACGGATTTCGGGGATGTAAAGTAGCCTATATGTTATTCCTGGACGTCAGCTTCCTGTATACGAAATTTTATCAAAATCCCTTCAGCTGTTTGAGCGTGAAGAAGTAACAAACATACACACACATTCACAAACTTACACAATTATAATATTAGTAGGATAGAGCATCCTGTATAAAGCAGTTCTCAACTCACTAGTGTATAGTAGTGTCTGTAGTCGGGTCTTATAGCTACGTCTTGAGGCGTCACCAGGAACAATAGATGCAGACAGCCCATCAATACAAGACCTTTAGACGCCTGCTCCAATTCCTTCATTAGCTGCTTCGTTCTTATGAGATCTAAACACCCTGTATAAAGAACTTTATGTAATTACCATTATCACGTTATAAGAAGTTCGGTTTGAGAATTTAGTATATATATTAAGGTCGCCCAAGAAATAGTAATTGGTTTTAATATGGAAGAAACGAGAAATCGTTTTTGATTTTGTTCATCTTATATATATTTCGTGTCACAACGTTCGTCGCCGTACCCCTCCAAAACGGCTTGAACGATTATCATGAAATTTTGTGAGCATATTGAGTGGGTTTGAGATTCGGCCAACATCTTCTCATACCCCTTAGTGATAATGTTATTCACCCTAAAATTTTTTTTAAATTTTTGTACGCAATTTTTTGTTTTTATATCTTTATAATGTACCATTAAACAATACATACAACCCTAAATTTTGACATTTTTTATCATCAACCAATATTCTTTTATATGACAAAACAAGTTTTGTCGGGTCAGTATATATACTAGTCAAAATAAAATAAGGGCCACCATGTTTTTTTAGTGTATTAAAAGAAATATGGGATTTAGGTATATGAAAATGATTAGATTAAATTATTTAATCAATTTTTAATGTAAAGAGCAGCAGATATTGTTTTATTATTCTAAAATTAACATCCCTTTCTTTTTTTTTGGAAAAATCGACTTTTTAACCTAAAATTCACCATATGAAAAAAGTGTCTTATTTAAAAAAAAAACTGAACATTTGTTGAAATTTTTATTTTTTTTCAGTTACGTGTGTGTCCTCCCCTTTTTCGAATACATTCTTCAAGCCTCGAAGGCATACTCTCCACCAGGTGTCGTATTGTCTCCAGAGGGATATGTTCCCAGCTTGTCTTTAGCACGTTGAGGAGGTGTCGTTCGTTAGTTACCGGTTGATTTGTGTCACGAACGCTTTTTTTAAATAAATCCCACATATGCTTAATAGGGTTAAGGTCCGGGCTATTGGCGGGCCACGGAAACACCTGTAAACTAGCTTCTTCTAGTGCTTCGGCAGTAGCTCTAGCTGTATGAGCGCGGGCATTGTCATTCATTAATTGGAATCATGCACCAATTCTCTATGAAAATGACACCACGTGGAGTCTTATGACCTGCTCAATGTACCGTTGAGCCGTTACCGTGCCGTCGTTGAGAATTACGAGCTCGGTTCGACCTGATAGTGAGATTCCGCTCCACACCATTACGTTGGGACCCCCGAATCTGTCACTTTCGTGGATGCAAGCATCCGAAAATCGCTCGCCTTCTCTTCTCCAAACTCTAATGCGACGATCATCACTAAAAAATTTCACTTTGGATTCATCTGTGAACAATACCTTGCTCCAGTCATCAATGTTCTAGGCCTGGTGCTGCCTAGTGAACGTTAATCACTTTGCACGATGTACGGATGTCAGTGGAATTCGCACTACTCGTCATCTAGAGAACTGTTGGTCTACATGCAACCGATTCCTAATCGTTTAGTCACTTACGCGGGTGCCCGTCGCTTGGCGCAAGCGGTTTTGTAAGGAACGGGCGGTGACGACTCGCTCTCTGCGCACAGTTAGCCGTATGTAGCGGTCTTCCTGTGCTGTGGTTGCTAGACTCCTGCTTGATCCTGGTCTTCTAGTAACTCTCCCAGTCTCTTGAAACCTAATCCAAGCATTCTGGATTGCTCGCCGTGAAAAACCCAGCTGCAGAGCTACAGAACACTGCGAATGACCCTGTTGAGTCAGCGTTATGGCCATAGTTGTGATCTGTATGTCCATATGTCTGCGAATCCTCGGCATTGTTCTTTAAAAATGATAATCACGCACTAACAAAGAGAATTCCTACTGTTCACCAAGAACTCGACAGTTTAAATAACTCAAAAAGTCGACTTCAAATAGAGTAATTTTTAGTGACTTCGAAAAAAAAATTCATAATCGACCCACTTCAAAAATTAAGTAAGTAATATACTCTCATAATGTTTGTCAACACTTAATGTAACGCCACAAAAAATCTTAACCGGTACCGATAGCTTAAAATTTATTAGATCGCTTCAAACGTCAAATAAAAACAAGTGGCCCTTATTTTGTTTTGACTAGTATATATATACCTTTAACAGCCGCCCGACCGACCGTACTAACAGCCAGTTGTAAGTCATCTTCCTCCACGTGTCCTTCTCTCCCCACCACCTGGAGCGCTTCACTCTTCAACAAAGAACTGATGGACTCCTTGCATACTTCGTCAATATCCACGGAACTAAAACGATCAACTACCTTCAGATATATGGAATAAGTTAAACTGAAGAACCAAGTAAAGTAACACTTTAAACATTTTTTTTGTTCTGCCTACAGTTTACACGATAGTCTTCTTCTTATCAATTTCCCAGCTTTAGCCAGGGTCTGCCTTACATGTTGTGAATAGTTTTGGCTAATTGTTTTTACGACCGACCGCCTGCCTGACATCAACTCTCTTTGGAAATGCATTAATCAGTGATGTCTTAGAAAGTACATATGACTCGGAAAAATCTCATTGGTCCTTGCCAGGATCGAACCCGCGCCCTCGTATATACGATAGTATCATCTTCAATCTAAACTTCAAAGTATAAATCGCTGCTAATTTAATTATAACTTCTATATACGAACCCCTCCTCCGGCGCTATAGCCATCAGCGTAGACTCCAGAAGAGCTTTAAGCGCTTTACGATCTGTACACAGATTGAGGGCCACAGCGCTGAGAAGCAGCTCGTCGGTTGAATTCTTGAGGGAACTCAACGCTGGGGGAATACCCTGCGACAGACGTGCTCGGACCGCGGGCCATTCACGAGGAGACACGATGAGGATACTTTCGCCTATAAGACGAATGCTTTATTATGCTTTATATGTGAAATGTGGCAAACTAGAAGTCGGCCTACTTGATGGGTAGTAGGCAGCAGCCGACCTTGCTTATTGAGGAACAGGGAAAGAATAAGGAAATGGCAGGAAAGGGTTGATTAGGGAAAGAGCAACCGGCTGTCACCCATCGGACGAAAGGCAGCCATTAAAGAATACTTCACGCCGATCTTCTGTAAGAGGGTGGTACTTCCCCGGTCGAGCCAGCCCATGTTTGAGCTGCAGTAATTGACCACAGCTAGGCTCTGCCACCTATATTCATATTAATTCAGGAAGATTTTCAATGAATATTATTTAGTTGGTTACATTTCCTCACCGTCCTCACAGACGCCGGCCCGCCCCGCTCTCCCCACCATCTGTTTGTATGAGCCCATCGAGAGCAACTGTCGGCCCACTAGAGGCGCGCGGACTATAACCCGCCTGGCTGGCAGGTTCACGCCCGCCGCTAGGGTGGACGTGCAACATATTACTGATATCACGCCGGACCTGGTGACGTCATCACGTAGTTACTACTACTACTACTACTTGGTGACGATCAATAATAGAAATTCAATAGCCTGCAAATTCCTGGTGATCTTTATATAAATATGTGTGTATGTCACTGAACTTCTCTCAAACGACTGCACCGATTTTGATGAAATTTTTTGTGTGTGTTCAAAGGGATCTGGGAATGGTTTAGATTCCCAATTTTGTCCGCTGGACGATATTTTATTAATGAATTTATAATTTATTAGTAGTTGGTGATACAAACATTTTTTTTGACATTAGATTTGACAACTAACTAATACGTGAATCATTCTGTCGCACTTCAAGACACGGAGATTTATGGCTTTAATAGGTAAACTCCAAAAATATAAATAAAGAAACGTAACAGATATTTCTTGATTATAGGGCGATACGAAGTTCGCCGGGTCTTCTAGTATAAATTTAAGATTCAGATGAATGAGGTCCATATCAATATCAATTCGAGTCTTGCTATAGACATTTTGAGTGAGAAGAAGCTGTTCTAAGATCAAGTGGAAATCAAAATATCTTGCAGTCTTCCAACAAAATTAAGCTATTACCTGACCTTACCTGAAAGCATTTTCTATGAGTGACCTCTCATCAGCCGAGAGCCCCGCGTGGTGGAAGGCGACCCCCGCGGCCGCCGCACGGACCAGCCCCGGGGCTGCGCCCTCGTTGTATAGAGACCGTTGTAAAGCTACACGTTCCTCAGTACGATGTTGAGACATGTCCCTAAGAAACAGCAATCATATATAGTTTAATTGCTACATATATTATGTCACTCAGATTTTGTTACACGTTACATTATAAATGGAAATATAGAGTGTATTGTGTACTGAACAAAAAACATATGAAAATAAGTTCAGTAATGGGGTGGATATGGTTAAACATTGCATGTACTTCCCAAAATACTCAGCACATGACTCACTTTCTCTGTAACTGGCACAGTAAGGCGGCCACGTTCTCACAGTTCCTCTTGGTCGGACAGAACACGAGGCACGAGCTCGAAGGAACCACCTCCGAAACCAACCCGCCTAGCAAGTCCGGGTCTAGGGACAAGGCCGCGGGGGAATACTATACGAAATAATGGACACAAAAACATTGAAATTAATAACACTCATATGTATCATCAGCCTATCAGAGCCCACTGCTGAGCCTCTTCTCACATGGAGAAGGTTTAAGCATTTATCACCACGCTTGTGCAGACCGGGCGGTGATATCAAACTTATAATTGTGAAAATATAAGTCCAGGTTTCCTCACGATGTTTTCCTTCACTGTATGTCAGTGGTGTCTAAATACTCTCAGAAAGTACATATGACTCCGAAAAATCACATTGGTACTTGCCAGGTTCGAACCCGCGCCCTCGGCAACGAGAGCCGGGCCCTTTAACCACTAGGCCACCACTGATTTAATTTAATTTAGACCCATATAAAATAACATTATTATATCAAAATCTAGAAAACGAAAAGTAACGACATCTAAGACTTTCGCGAGTTTTAGTCATTTAAATGAAACTAATATTTTGCAGATATACTACGCTTGCTTTATTTCTGTAAAAAACTACATACTCCCGACGTTTCAGTTACTTTTCAGCAACCGTGATCACGGACAGACAAGATATGAGTGTCTGTCATCGATTTCTTAATTTTCTGGCGTACCGCTCTAGATGAAAGAGAATCAAAAACGAATATGCAGTTTTATAGAAAAATATCTGAAAAATATTGGTTTCATCAAAACGAAGTAGTCTTTCAATGTATTTCAAATACGTACTTACAAATAAGTACCAAAATTACAATAAGTAAACCCAATTTTGCTAATATCCTAAATAACTCACATCATAAGCCAGTTTTCTATCCATCACCAGTTCCATATCCTCGCGGATCCTGTACAGCTCGTCTCCAAGCTTCACGTATTCTTTAAGCTCCACCGGCCGAAACTGCTTCTCAAATATCTCAGCGTTCAAAAAATGCCCTAAATCCGGCAAATTACCTATCGTTGCACTCATTCCAACTATCTGGATTCCTTCTGTGAAATAAAACAACAGTTATTAGATTATTAGAACCAAAATAACATTAAAATAACATTTTTTATTGTTATTTGAAGGAAAAACTTACTATTTGCGAAAATGACGGTAGTCAGTAATGTCTCCAGTGTACTGCCTCGACCCGCCTCACCTATGAGATGTAATTCATCAACCTGATAACAAATTTAATAATAATATCCATGATTATAAAAAAAAAAAATCATTAATGGACATAATCCACATATTGTGTTAATTATTTCAATAATAAATCTTTATGAAATGAAAGTACAAAACACACTACATAGTTTCAAATGAAGTATAGTTTTATTTCAAAGCAATTTAAAGAGCTATAACACATTTTATAATAATTTTATGTCTTCTATGTATGAAAGTTTACGATGACATATATATAAATCATTGTACTTACAACGATAAGTCCAACTTCATTCAATCTATTAAGTTCTATCAAACTCCTGACCAGAGCCAAGCCCTTCTCTATAGTGGCTATATATATGGTGTTCTTTTTTCGTCTCTTCTTTGGTGGCAGGTGACCCTTTCCTCCAGCATATTCTTCTAATAAGAATTCAAGTTGCAGTGCAAATGGTGCTAGCGCCCATATCTACAAATTTGAAACCTCGGAATATTCTTTCTTACATGCACTAATCAATATAAAGTTATAGTACTTTAGTATATTGTATCAGTATAAAAACCAAGAGAGACACAACCTCTCATCATTTAATGTATTCACAGTGCGTGTGTCTGGTCCATCGTTGTAGTGAGAGGAGCTTCAACAGTGACTGGGACTTGCGACCCAGGAGTAGGTTTAAGGTCCTATCTAATGCGCGTTAAACACTCACTTCTACTGTCCAAGCTCCTCTCTCTAAATAATCAAATTTGAAACAAACCTACTTGGGTTGCCTTAAATGAACTATAATGATTATAAATTACCTTTTCCTGTACTATAGCAACAAAGGGCAGTATAAATATGGCGTTATGTTTTCTATTGATCACTTCTCTCAACATGAGTACTTCAGCGACAAGAGTTTTTCCGCCACTTGTTGGTAGAGCATAGATCAAATTACGTCTATCTCTTATAGCTTGCAGATTAAGGCATTCCTCCTGCCAATCTAAGGAAATAAAAACAATGACAATTACACCTAGTAATTATAAAATTAATATTGATATATGTTGAAGCATATCCCCAAGATTGAAACTTAAAATTTGGACTAATACTCCAGAGAACTTAAAAAGTACCAATTGACTGTAGATTAAATTTAAATTATACATGGGAATAGTAACAGATTTTATCAAAAAGAGCAACTAGTTTTTTAATGATCAAGGTAAGAAAAATCAAAATAACTTGAATAGTTTTATTTACTAAACTGACAACTTACCATAAAACTTTTCAATATTTCTATAAGTTTTAAACAATCCTTTGACAATCATCGGCAGTCCATAAAAACCCTCATGATTTGTAACTGGCTTTGCTTTTGGTACAGGAATTGATTTGGCTTCTGCCTCAGCGGCCAAAATATCACTTTCTCTTATGTCTAGTAAGAATGAATCTTTACTTTCAAAAAAACTTGCATTAACATTAGTACTATTATAATGGCATATCGATTGATTTATTTTATCAAAACTCTCTTCAATTTCGTCTTTAAATAGTTTTTCAGTGTTTGAAGTCAAATGACACACATCATTTTGAGTATGTTTTTCTTTAACTGTTGTGTTTATAACATTTGAACAATTAGCAGAGTCCACATTTTTATCTTTGTCGTTCTTATTATGTACAAAAGAATCCCAATTTATATTTTCTATAAAACAAGAATCTGTTATTCCTGGAGAACAAGGAATCTCACTACTTAAAGATGAATCTGCTGATTCGCCCAATATATATTCTACTTGATTGCACGGCAAAGGAGGCGATTCGCACCTAATATTATTCGTTAAATTAAGTCTTTGGTTTACGGGGTTACTCTTTATAAGAGAAGTATTTATTTTAGAAACTTGACTTATTTTATAACTCTTCTTTATACCAAGCCTTCGTCGCCTGGGAGTGTTTTGATCATAGGGTTCATTTAAAGAATTCATTTTCCATATTTATTTAGCTTATCACAGAATATTTCAACTACCTCATTTTGTGTATAAAAAATATTCAAAACTTAATTTTTTAAAAACATTACACAGGACACTACTCAGTGACATTGATTTAAGGTCTATTGAAGGTTGACGTCTGACAGAAATCTAAATGTGACGTCCAGTTTTAACATTTTACTGCGTTTATTAAAATATTACAAAAATTAAACATACTATATAAAATATGTACATATTTTTATATAGTCATTATATACCTTAAATATTTAGCGAAGTATTGAGTATAATTGAAAAGTTCTAATCATAAATTTTATTGAGTAAACATACTTTTTTATTTTTGGTACAGCCTAGGTCAAATTCGTTACTTTAATAGAGCTTATCGAGCTATAAAAAGATTTGTTGTTTAGGTGGGGTTTATTTTTATACACAAAACAAAAATTTTTAGCCCTTGTTACCTAAACTAAAACTAAATTCTTTTAAAATTGACTCCGCTTTGAAAGACCTGAGAATTATGTCTTGGAAGTATCACATTGCAGACCTTACAAGAAATAAAACGTAAACAATGTTTATTTGGATCTATACTGCATGATATTTTATATATGTATATTACTGAATAATACATTTTTTGTATTAGACATAGAACCATTTAAATAAGACCAAAAAATTTCTTCAACATGAGATTAACAACTGAGTGGTAGTGTCCCGCTATTTAACTTGTTCATTTTTCAATGTATAACAATATTTAATAATCTGATTTAAAGTTTACATAGTGTTGGAACGATGTGAGCCGTAAATAATTTTAAAGATTGATGGAAGATTGTAAGGTGAATTAGTTATATCCAAAGAATTAATGATACATAAAGGAGAACACAGGAGCCACGCCCTTCGCGTCTGCCTGTCACGTTGAATGTGTGCTGAGTTTCGGGCTGCGAAATCATCAGAAACCGGAGCTGACCGTTCTGTTCAAAAATGACCGCTTCTAAATATACCCCCGAGGGGTGGTGCGGGAGGGCGAGGTCCGCCGCGGCGCCGCGGACGCAGCCAGCGCCGGCCAGAGCCGCCTCGGTCGCCGCGGACTCCACATTCCAACGTCGCTTTGCTGCCGGTGCTGTACCCGTGCCGAGTGACTGTGTGACCGTCTTCAACCCGTGCGACGTAAGTGATGTGCAGTGCAGTGTCCTTGTACAGTGTGTAGGAGATCAGAGTGTCCTCGGGAACGGTTCATGAGTTCAAATAAGTTACGGACCGGTGTGGCCTAAAAATAATAGCAGCGCGATCTGTGCCAAATCGGGCGGCGTCGACGCTCGGAAATAGAACTGCCATCTTTAGCTCGCGGATTACGTTACCGCCCTCGTAACACCTAGCACTTGTTATATAAAATTGTAGGAAATTAAAATAATTGAAAGATTTTACATTAAATTACATTTACACTACACACTGTACACTGACTCGCAAAAACATTCATGAAAAACGACTTATGCAAAAATTGTATTTTGTACAGCGACACTGTTTTACAGATTTCTTATTAATATCATAATTCATAAGCTATGACAACAACATTCTTCAAGTGTAAAATCACTAGAAGAATATTTTACAATAGGTCCTCAGAGCTCCTAAGTCATAAAAAGACTTAGGAGCGTTAAATTCACAATTTCAAAATTTAGAATTCAGACATTCAGAGCATCAAATTTCCCCTGAAATTCATTTGTTATAATCGGATTCCTCTCTAACACTGGAGACCGGGTCTTTGAATAGTTGCCAAGTTGCTGCGAGTAGGTGTGCTTAATGGATTGAAAGATAAAACCGCCCAAAATAGAACGAACTTCAAAAACGATTACATCCAAGGCTTACTTAACCGTTACTATATTAGTCGTTGGGATACATAGTATTTAATGACATGATTTATACAATGAACTGTAAACAAATAGAACGGCTATTTTTAGCTAAAAAAATATTTTTAATTAGACCTATATAATCCAAAAATAAGTTGAGTTTATAAGACGAACATTTTCGTTAGAGTTAAAACATATTCAGGATTGCATTGCCACTACACCTTGCGTCACTAGTTTTTCCAGAGAACTGTTTTTTCCACGTGATTGAAAAGTTTTACTAAATGGGATAAATGTCATAACTTACACAATTATTTTACTTACATTCTATAGACAACATAATTTTTTGTTTTGCAGAATAAATAAATCACCAATATGTCTGACGAAGAAGAATACTCGTAAGTACAATAAAATGAGATAAACATTATGATTTCAGTATAATTTTTGGATAAAACTGAGGTAGTTTGCCTTTATCTTTATAAAATACTTTTTCCAAATCTCCTAATATATGTAATTTTACAGTGGCTCCGAGGAGGAGGAAGTAGAAGAAGAAGTCCCGGAGACGTAAGTCATTTTGCAGCTATTCTTCCTAATTTGGTTTTAGAGATCTTTTCCGTTTGATTTGAAACATTCTAGCCTCATAAAGCCTGGAATCTGCCTAGCCTAGACTATTATTTTCGATATCTTGAAACCTTTCGACTGATCATCTGAGTGTCAAACTGATGTGAAATTAAAGACACGGTCACTTTGTGCCCTTCATTTCCTTCACCGTTATCAACTGCACGCACCCACCCCGTTTCTCTCTTTTGTTGCAGGAAGTAAGTGGACTGCCCTTTCGTTGATCCGACACTTGCACCCTCTTCACTCTCTTAGTCTAAGATCTATATAACGCTTCTCGCTCGTAACCCACGCTTTTTAGCTTGAACTAACAAAATTGTGTGACCCTTAGACTAATTTTATGAATTCTACGGCAATAGTTCGTAGAGAATTGTGAAAAAATTGTGAACTAAGCAGTAAGTCTTGTAGTCTCAACGTATGTCGTTGTAATTGTGCTTATGTATGTATATGTGTATTTTCATAGCAGTAAATATATTTCTAATTATATATTTTTCTTTCCCCATCGCTGCGGTTGCGGTTCTTCTATAAAGGCCTGCCCCCAAACAAGAGTAAGTATCATATTTTTTTATTTCAATGAATAATTGCTTTGCTTCTAGTGACTTAGTGACTGAATGTCATAAAATCGGTATGAGATCGTTGTCATTGGATACAAAATTAATATTCTGCACTTGTTGAAAGAAAAAGCACACCGATACTTTAAAACAAATTCAATAGAATTGACTGAGCACATTTTTATTTTGGATGCGCGAAATAATCCTCTCACCGCTTGTTTATTTATATATCTCTAAGGATAAGGAGTAGAACATGTAAGATGTAGTAGAGGCTGATTGTTATTTTCTGTTTCTAGGAGTAGACCATCGATCGCGTAAGTTGCACCGCTCTCTGTGGTGTCACTAACTGAGCAATTCTAACATTAACTCAAAAGTCCCGGGCGCATGTTTTGTTGTGACCGATTCCCCCCATTCCAGATTTATCGCGATCAAACGATCACTACACGAAACTATTTTTATCCTTCGGTAGCCGTTCTATTTTTATAATGACTGCGCCCGAGCCGTTCTGCAAACATTAGATGTCGGTCAACGGAAACTCCACGTTGTCGTTATAATTCCTAAATAATTGCATGATAGGAACAATATTACTAAAGCATGGCTACACGTATAGTATGTCTCCATTTGATAAACCATTTTTGTTATAAAAATTAAATAGATACGTCATGTACAAAATAAAATAAAAAAACAGGCTTAATTTAAAATGTTGTAACAAATTTATTGTAATCCCAGAGCATACATGTAGCGAAGATTATTTAACCGTATTAAGTGTTAACTATGTTCGTAAAACATAACAAAAATTTTGGAAACATTAACGTGTGGAGACCTTCAGGCGTATATCCAATAAGACCAGGATTTAAGAAATAGTTTACCTATAATAATATCACCGTAACAAACCGCTATATGTATTGTGAACTGCTGAAGAAAAGGTCTTAACATTAACAACACCGTCCAAGATTGGTTCGAGTCACTAATATCTTCTTCATTTTACAGGGGCGAGGGAGACCCAGAATTCATTAAGGTATGTGTGCTTGAATTGATTTATCTAAAACTATTACAACATTAGAGTCTCATTGTTTTTTCTATTGAAAAATAAGTACCAGGAAATATGGTTACTTCATAAACATATCTCTCACAGCGTCAAGACCAGAAGCGGTCTGACTTGGATGAGCAGTTGAAGGAGTACATTAACGAATGGCGTAAACAACGCGCCAAGGAGGAAGATGAACTCAAACGTCTTAAGGAGAAGCAGGCCAAGCGCAAGGTAACATTCAAATAATACGGTACTTTGAAGATCACTCATCATAATATGCCACGTTATTTAAAACTAACTCGTTACTGTAGGTATCTCGTGCTGAAGAAGAGAAGCGCCTCGCACAGAAGAAGAAGGAGGAAGAAGAAAGGAGAGTCCGTGAGATTGAAGAGAAGAAACAACGTGACATCGAAGAGAAGAGGCAGCGACTCGAAGAGGCTGAGAAGAAACGCCAGGCTATGCTCCAGGCCATGAAAGATGCCAGCAAGACCGGACCCAACTTCACCATTCAAAAGAAGAGCGACAACGTGAGTTACCCTATTTCTAGTTTCTATTAAAATGACTTTTGTTGATATTTGTGGTTGATTCAGAAATAAAACTTGTCGGATATAAAAATGCACAAACGTATTTATTCAATTAATAGAAAATTAGTTAGGGACACCATTAAAAGAACTGTAAAAAAATAATGCCAACATAACAGCAAAATGGAAAAGACAACATAATGGAAATAATTGGTTGCGTTCACATTATCCAACAAGTTTCCATAAGTTTTATAGTCTATCTCATACTTAATATATCCAACAGTTCGGCCTTAGCAACGCTCAACTCGAGCGCAACAAGACCAAGGAACAGCTGGAGGAAGAGAAGAAGATCTCCCTCTCCATCCGTATCAAACCCCTCGCCATCGAAGGTCTGTCCGTGGACAAGCTGCGACAGAAGGCCGTCGAGTTGTGGGAGTGCATCATCAAACTCGAGACCGAGAAATACGATCTCGAGGAGAGACAGAAGAGACAGGACTATGACGTTAGTACATTTAAAATTTACTTTATATATATCGTTATTAATCATTGACTTATTTGGTATTATCAATTACACAGTTAAAAGAGCTCAAAGAAAGACAAAAGCAGCAGCTGAGGCACAAAGCTCTCAAGAAGGGTCTCGACCCTGAGGCGTTAACAGGCAAGCACCCTGTGAGTATTACTCATTTATAAATATTTTATACATCTATGTGATAAAATAAAATTAATGAATAATATTTATTCGTAGCCCAAAATCCAAGTCGCGTCTAAGTATGAGCGACGCGTGGACACACGTTCCTACGACGACAAAAAGAAACTGTTCGAGGGTGTAAGTATCATAACGATAGAAAAAAACAACTTTCATAGTTTATACATAGAGGTTACTATCATTGTAAAAGATACTGACAGTTAGAGTAAGGATTTAGTCTCGTTATTGAGACATTAGTTTATTCATAGTGACCGCTTTAACACAGGGTTACGATACTCAAGCAGCAGAGTATATGGAAAAACTATGGAAAATGAAGGTGGAAGAGTTCATGAACCGCACTAAAAGTAAGATGCGGAGATGAAGTCATGTTTTTTTGTCCCACATTTGTTCCCACAAGGCATGTCCCGGCATGGTTTTCATCATGGGTTATCAGACTCATGACCTTGTCATATTAAATCTCTGTCATGCGTTATCTCGGTTTATACAGCGATGCACACGCAGGCTGCTCTGTGCACATCTTTATACCCGTGTTGATTGTTGTATTGACCCTCGTGTTAACCGTTCCTAGGACCTTGAGAAACTGAACAAGGACTTCCTTGAGAAGGTGTGGCAAGAGAGGGCCGACCAGTTCGGTGGCAGGCAGAAGGGTAAGTCACTTCCAAAAAATAGGATAGGTTTTATCAGCAGTTGAAGTAGAGGCAAGCAGCTCACATTATTATTCACGATATTCTCTATTGACTTATAAACTATTACAAGCGGGATGTAAGTAATATACCCCCCTCTGTTGTAAATAATTAATTTTATTTCACAGCACCATTTTGTGATATGTTCAGATATTGTTACTGACATGAATTTTTTGTTGATTCCCGTTCTTTTCCCTGAATTCATTTTTGTTTTTTTGAAGAGACTTTTCTCTGCATTTTTTATCTGCACGATCTATGACTGAGACAAACTCTAATAAATAGAACAATACTAAAATCTATTACACTTTTTTTTAATTGTACTGGAAAATCTAAATTATCCATTTAAATATGTTCACTAGAAATTATCAATCAGGAACGTTTTAACAATTCACAATTTCTATCACAAACGAAAATGGTTTCTCAATATTTCTGAGATGTTATGATCAAATACTACTTATAGCGAGACTGCCCAAGTGGTTCGGTGAGCGACCTGGTAAGAAGAAGGGCGATCTGGACTCCCCCGAGGGTGAGGAAGACGTGAAGGCTGAGGTTGAGGAAGAAGATGAGCCAGTGTACGAACCTGAACCCGAGGAGGAGGAGGAGGAAGTCGAGGAAGTTGAGGAGGAGGAGGAAGAAGAAGAGGAGGAAGAGGAGGAGGAGGAGGAAGAAGAAGAGGAATAAGTTAGTTTGACATTGAAATTTGAATCCTATTACAATAGTTTAAAGTCCTTTTTGACAATGTAAATTTTATAGCCAAGCTATTTAAGAAGAAGAGGAATAAGTTAGTGTCACATTAACACGTTGAAATTTGAATCCTATTACAATAGTTTAGAGTCCATTTTGACGATGCAAATTTTATTGCCAAGATTGGTTGAGCTTACTGTTTAAATTCAATGGCAACCAAATGATAAATACATGTAATTTATTGTGTAACGATTACGATGCTTGTTATGGACGTGAGCCAGATCAGACATTTGGAAGGCATTAGTTTTGAACGTATTGGAATTTCAGTGTAGTTCCAAGGAGAAGTTAGTAGTAAAATAGTGTTTTGCTATAAGTAATGTTCCGTGTGTTTGTTCCAGATGAATCCGTTGTAAGTCAAGTGAAGCCGTCGAGCGAGGTCGTGCTGATCGCACTGTTTTGTAACTGATCCATTAACTTATTGCTATTATAAATTATTTTTATTATTTAAACTGTTGGTTCATTTGTTACGGAAAGCGGACGTGTCGATACATCTATGACGTCACAATAAACTAATTTATTTCATAAGGCGAGTTGGTTTTACTCCTCACCCTATCCTGACACATGATGCGATCTAAGATTTTCGAGGGATTTATTCATTCAAATGAAACTTATATTTTTTTTTACTATCAAACACGTGGGATCCTCTTAAAAGTATAAAATCCATTTCCGCGACCACACCGTAGGATCTCGGGACACCGTGAGTGCATTCTGCCGACATCCAGAGCGGTACGCAAGAAAATTAAGAAATCGATGGCGGTAGGAGATAAAATAACAAGACCAACTGAGAGACACTCACATCTCGTCTGCCCGTGATCACGGTTGATGTAAAGTAGCCGAAACGTCGGGAGTATGTTGTTTGTAATTAAAAATAAAAAACGCGTAGTATAAACCAAATAATATTAGTTCCTGTTCTAACACGATTATATCAATCAATATCAAAATATAAATAAAACAAAGCGTTTCAGATTACACATTTATTAATGGAACGCACTTACAATGCATGATTCACATCTATAGTAGCACTGTATATTATAGTCCAAACTTATATTATTATTATTCTGTATATTAATTTCAATAAAACAACATCCACGTAATATAATTAGTCTATATCTATAGTTTAATACACGAACGGGCTCTGTCCTCGACTTAGTTCAGTATATAGTGTATGGTTGCAGCCAGAACTATGATCACGAGGATTATGATGTAGTAGCTCGTGTTCGTGATGTAGCCAGTAATAGCCAGGCCTGCAGGGGTTGTATGTTAGGCGGCCGGCGTCGGGTCCTTGTTCTTCTTGGGGCGAGTCTTCTGCATCATGTTGATCTTGTCGCCGAGACTCAAAGCCATGCCCTGGGAATTTAATACATGTATGAATGATCTTCAAATAAATGTTTTTTTTTTTGGTATATGAAAAGACTTGATGTTTAATGATTTGTTGTACATATAAGGGGATAAAGAACCTAAAAAGTCGCAATCATGTTAGCGATTTCGGTAACCTTAGTGAAAAATCAGATATTTTCGTACCCTTTAACCGTCTAGAAGTGATCAGAATTTTATCTAAAGCGCAAGTATATGAAAAAAATTGTAATCTGTGACTTAAATTACAATAAGCACTGTCTGAGATCTGTCTACTAGGCTCAAGTCCTTTTTGTAAGCTTTTTTATGAAATATTTCAAATAACTAGAAGTGCACTCTATAATCTTATCTCATAAATAGTGATTCTAAAGTGTTTCAAGTACCTTGACTCTAATCAAAAGCCAAAATAATTTTATTTCCGCAAACCTCTATCGTATTATTAAGTTATAATATATTTAAAATCGTATCTCATAAATGGTGTTTCTGAAGTGTTTCAAGGACCATTGCTTTGATCAAAACCGAAATCTTTTAATTTCCGCAACCCTCTTTAGTAGTATTAAATTTAACACAATTTCTTTGAATTTTCTTATATAAAATGACTACAGCTATGTATGATATCTGTTTACTTAATCATGAGATGAGTGTATATAAAATAATTGGTTAGTGTCCAAAAGTACAAAAAAGGACAAAAAATCAAATGGTGTTAATGATCATTCCTATAATGTATATGTCAGTAATAACAGGGTAGTAGAAAATTCCTTGACACTCCGATGTGCAATTAATAACTTCACGAATCAGTATAAGGGTATATAATTTTATGATGGGACAAAGATCAATGACGGTGATGGACCATCAATTGACTCAAATATAGACAATTTAATATGTATTCATCTATGATAGAGTGACCTTCTCCGTTTGAGAAAGAGGCCTTTGCTCAGTAGTGGGCTCTGATAGGCTGATGATGATGATTATGATGATAATAGTGTGCAAGTATCCCAGTAGTATTTTTCCAAGTATAGTGTTTACCTGCGTCTTTGCTCGTATCCTTACGTGGCCCACGACGGGAGCGTTCTGTTTGTTCATGGGTATCTCGATGCTGAGGTTGGCGAGCGCGTCCTCGCCGAATATGGAGCGAGCGTACAGGTTGGCTGCCATGAAGCCGCACTGACCGGACAGGGCCTACACAAGGAGATCATTATATATGAAATTAAGATTGTACACATAACTGCTTTACTAAATGGTTGAATATCTTTATATATATAATTCTTCTGTGAGTGTGTATGTCACTGAACTTCTCTCAAACGACTTGACCGATTTTGATGAAATATTATGTGTGTGTTCAAGGGTATCTGGGAATTGCTTAGATTCACAATTTTGTACGCTGGACAATGTTTTTTTTAATTTATTAGTACATAGTTGTTGATACAAACGTTTTTTTTTTGACATTACATTTGACAACTAACTAATATGTCAATCAATCTGTCGCACTTCAAAACACGGAGATTTATGGCTTTAATAGGTAAATTCCAAAAATATACATGAAAAAACGTAACAGATATTTCTTGATTATAGGGCGATACGAAGTTCGCCGGGTCTTGTAGTAGATAATAAAGATTGTACACACAACTGCTTTACTGAATTATTTTGTATATACAGTATATAATATATATTAACCTTATCGGGAGTGAGACACTTCATGTTGGTGGACGCCAGCAAGTGCTCTAGGTATTCATTCAGCTCCGTGATGTTTGTATTTACGGACACCTGGAATAACCATTATACACATTATAAACATATAAAACAACACCAACAAGTATCTGTGTGTATATACGTGTATGTATGTGTGTGTAAAGTTCATTTCAATAGAAATAGGCAATCTTGTAAACAAACATGATCAGCTGATATTGACAGAGACTTTGGCCTTAGCTTAGTTATTGAAGTATTAATGTAAAAAAATACTTCAATTTGTTAATATTTTGTTAAGTAAATATTTCTTAGTGAGTTTTTTTAATGAGTTTCAAAATGTAACGAGAACACAGAAGAGTTGTTTGCATTCCAATAGCAGTAAAAATCCTTGGTTCCTGAAAAACCCAGGTTCCAAAGATCATGCCATCAAGGTCAATTAGTATTACGAGCTCACAAACGATTTAAAAAATTGTAGATAAGATTGTTTAAAACAGTGGTGGTTTCATAGAGATGTAATTATCAGGACTGACATTCCATTGTACGTAAGAACGGAGTAATCGTGGTCAGTTGCTTTGTTTCCAAGATTGACAATTTATATTGAAATGGACTATAAACCTACCACCGTACCAACGTACGTACAATAGATTAACCACCGAGGATGCCAAAGACCGTGAAAAGTGGAGGCGTTTATGTAGGAAGGCAGACCCTGGCTAAAGCTGGGAAGTTGCCAGGAAGAAGAAGAAGGACTATAAGCGCACCTTGTTCTCCCATTCGAACTCGGCCCACATAGTCCGGAAGTCTGCGTCGCTGCACGCGGCGGGCTGTATGTAGTCCACTATGTCTATATGGATGTCGTTGAGCACTACTACGCCGCGGTCCATTGACGCGCCCGACACCTCGTACACTGGACATAGAAGCAACACACACTTAAATATTGAACATATGGAAGAACTACTAACAAGCCACTCAGACTCAAAATAGTTCAAATTTCAAATGTATAATGATTAAAAAACAAAAATAACGTTTTTATAGCTAAACGAACTGAAAAATAGAAAATAATTTTAATTCAGAGTAAATAGCGTGGGGTGATTGATATAGAATGTTACAATCATTATATTTCCTATAGTGCGTTTGATTTAAGCTGAGCTTTGAATGTGTGAGTGCACATGGATAGTGTAGGTGTGATGTCAAATTATTGAATGCCACATTCTTTTCTAGTTTTTAACCGGTTTATTCTGCTCTTACTTGCCCCGCACCTTCCTCACTTCACCTCAAGTGAAGAAAAATTTGTATTGTTTTTTCTGAATTTATATTACTTAATTTTTTTTTCCATAATATTTTCAAGTGGCCTTTTAAAAGTTTTGCTTATTTTAGTTAAATCTAGAATAGTTATCGCACTTTTGTTATGAATCTATTTAAAATATAATAAGATTTAATTTTAAAAGTTTGTTGTCTAACTCTACTTTTACTTTCACTCATACAAATGGAAAGCTCAGCTTAAGTCTAACGGACTATACCGATGTTTAAGAATAGAATACATGTATATTATATTGTGGGTACCGATATTTCCGAAGATGATTCCGTTCTCAGTAGAGGCGACCTTCACGTGCGCCCTGATAGAAGCGTAGTCCCGCGGCCCCAGCACGATCCCCGCCGGCCTCTCCACTAGACGCAGCTCTCCCAGGGTCGCCAACTCAACGGTACAGTTCTGGAGAGTGTCATCTGGAACAAATTATATATGACACATTACTGAATTTGACAACCCTAGCGGTACACTACTTCTTGGCCGTGACTTATTAAGAAAGGAATGTTTTGTGTTCAGTTTCTTATCACAATGTACCTAATACCATTCTGAAGGGTGTCTTCTGGAAGTAATAGATGACACGACTGTACTTGACTTAATATAGGTACAACAAGTTCCTGGCCTTGAGAAAGATATGTTTAGTTTCATTTCTCAATGTCCCTATATGGTGATTGACTATGAGCAACATTTATTGTATGTCAAGTGATTTAACCCAAAATACAACTTATGTTAAGATTGTTTGATACGGAATTCTTAGATTACTCCTAATTTATATCTTAACTTGATGTCTAAGCTACATTACTTTATAGTATCATCAAAAAAAGTTCAGTATATTAAACATCCACATATATTTACAACACCGATTTCTATCGTATTATTAGAATACACGGAAATCTATGTTGATTTTAACCCCTTATATATATATGTGTGTGTGTGTGTGTATCTCCCGCACCTGTCTGGTTGACCACAAACACGTCCAACACTATATCGTACTGATTGACAGACACCACTGCTTCCGCGTACACCGGGTCTGAGAATCCGGTCAGCTGAGTCACCTTGGACAGACGACCGCCCTCCTCGCTGGAAGGCTTGGTGCGACCTGTAACAAACAATTATATATATGTATTATATATATAATGAAACATTAAGGATAAGATAAGATAAATATACTTTATTGTACACCGAAACAAAAAAATAAAAGAAGCACATATTTGGATGTATACATGAGATGTTTTATAAAGGAGACTTGACATTACACTTAATTCTATAATATACCATACACACTATATTTATTACACTTCACTTGGTCTATACCACATGGTGAAGGTCAATATTACTGTATAGACAATGTATATAATGGGCTATTGCTCGTAATATCAACTATTATTTACATTGATAACAACTAAAGTACTCTTAATTCTCATATCAGGAGAAACGAAGAGTTTGCCACAAAAAATTAATAAAATAAAAAATTAATAATATAAAAATCCTTAGTATGTTAACAAAAAGATAATTATTTATTTATTTATAAGTACACTAACAACATACATATCAAAAAGTTTTACATATTAAAAGTGACTATATTACAATAACAGATATGTACGTCAATAATAAAGTGTACATAACGTTTACCAAATACCTACAATCAAAAAAGTATACACACTAATTATAAAATAAAAATACTAAGTAAAAATAACAAAATTAAAAAAAAAAAAAAAAATTATATAAACTTAGGAAAACTATGAATTGGAAGAAAGATAGTCAATGATTTTCTTTTTATATACATAAAACGAATCACCAAATAGGTCCAGACTTGGTAATTTTTTGCAAATTTCATTATAAGACTTCGCTAACTGCACCACGGGAATTTGGGATCCAAGTTTAGTTTTAACGCGCGGGATGTAAAATGTGTTCGGAATAGAATTCCTTCGGCATTTATGAGGAACATTTAGAAGGAAGCGTTCGACTAGGCCACTGTACTGAATATCACCATTAAGTATTTTATGTAAGAAGCAGAGACCCTGCATAATCCAATTTATATATAATAACCTTGTAACGCTCTATCCAAGGCCAGTTCGAACACGTCTCTGTTCCCAGCGGCGGCGAGCGGCGCCAGGGCCGTGAACGATATGCCGCGCTCGATGGGGACAGACGTGGGCCGGGAGGACGCCTCGGGACGCTCGGCGGAGCCCTGGGGGAGGGGGGGTTAGTGACGTCATAACTTACACTATTATATAGGACGAATAATGACGTAGCTGGCTTATTTCCATTCCATTAAATACAGATAACTGGTAGTTTGTTACTTTATTGTATGTATATATACTGTCGATTAGATGGAATAATATACAAAATGTTTGGGTTTTGGTGTTCATAATTTTGCTAAGGAGATAAGCCACGATAAAAAGTTATAGGAAATTTTTCCAACTAAAAATAATGACGGAAAAAACTAAATTCACTGAGAGAAATAATTGCTAAGCGAATGCATCGTGTTATTTACCGAGTGATGAGGTCTATCGACCTTCATTAAGCGTGATTATGATTATAACAATACATACAATAGAGATAGATATTTAAAACATGTCATTATATTGACGATCAGTTTGTGTTAGTAACCTCAGGCAGTAGGGCGGGCGCGGATCGATGCGGCAGCGTCAGTAGTGATCCAAGCGCTTTCCGTGAACCAGACGTAAGCGCATCACTCAGCACGTCGGGTCTTTCAGCTCCAGCGCGCACACAGCGCACGCCGTGTTCTAAATCATCCGCTGTTAGCACGGCACGGCCATGCGCTGCTAGTAGAGTCCCAGCTAGAGCCAATGCCCTCGCTCCTTGCTCGCCCGGAGCACGTAGCGCTAGTTTTCCAAGCGCGGAACAAGCACACGCTGCGGTGAAACTCTCCCCGGAAACTAGCGCCGCGCTTAAACCTGGACCGCTTTCTGTTACAGGAGCCCTGGTGAAGAACAAAATGTCGTAAAATGCTCTGATGGAGAACAAAGAAGCTCTGGTGAAGAACAAAATGTCGTAAAAATTGCTTTCCAAAGGGCATCGCCCTGGTGAAGAACGTAATCTAATAAAAATTATTCTCCAAAGGGCATCGCCCTGGTGAAGGCCGTAATCTAATAAAAATTATTCTCCAAAGGACATCGCCCTGGTGAAGAACGTAATATAATAATAATTGTTCTCCAATAGGCTAAGTAAATGGTAATGATCAGTATCTCACTTGGGCTGGTTGAAGGCGGACTGCGTCACGTACGCCCCATCACTAGTGACCAGTTGTCGTGAGGGCGCCTCCTTCTCCTTTTCCTTTGGAGGAGCCTCCGCGCCGTCTTTATCACCGTCTTCCTCCTAAACATAATAATATATTAATATACTAGATCTAGAAGACCCGGCGAACTTCGTATCGCCCTATAATCAAGAAATGTCTGTTACGTTTTTTATTTATATTTTTGTTGTTTACTTATTAAAGCCATAAATCTCCGTGTTTTGAAGTGCGACAGAATGATTGACATATTAGTTAGTTGTCACATCTAACGTCAAAAAAAAAGTTTGTATCAACAACTACTAATAAATTAAAAATTAATTAAAAAAACATTGTCCAGCGGACAAAATTGTGAATTTAAACCAATCCCATATCATCTTGAACACACACAAAAATTTCATGAAAATCGGTCCAGTCGTTTGAGAGAAGTTCAGTGACATACACACTCACAGAAGAATTATATATATAAAGATTGTTCTATCCGTATGTAAGTACTAGCTTTCCGTCCGCGTGGAGTTCGGTTATATCGCGTTTCCAAGAGAACTTTTCCAAAGTCTGGGATAAAAACTATCCTATGTTATTTCTCAAGGTCAACTCTATGTCTGTACCAAATTTCATTAAAGTCAGTTCAGTGGTTTAGGCGTGAAAACGTAACAAACAGACAGACATACAGACAGACAGAGTTACTTTCGCATTTATAATATTAGTATGTATGTCTGTGTCTCCTCCCAGGTCGTATATGAGCGTACATTATCTTTCTGTGTTGGCAGCGCAGCCGCGATCACATCAATGGCCGCCTTCACGTTGTCCTCATTGTCAGCGAACTCAGCCACCAGCCACAGAGCGGCCCTCGCTATCTTCCCAACACGGATACTGCCAAGACTCTCCAGAAGTTTCTGTATCAAACAAACATTATATAAAGAGCTGGAACTTTCTTAGGACGTACAGACGACGCTACTACTATTAAATACATATGATTCTTAGTTGGCGGTATCGTAAACGATACTTGTAGATAATTAATACACAAGTTCTTAATTTTTTAATTAACATACGATAATTTTTTAAAAAGCATTGGTTGGATGGAGACGTTTAATGTTTTATACAACTTTAACTATTATTGAATTTTAAATTATGGAAATTGTATTTATTCGAAAAATGTAATTGGATATTGTGTTGTTTTGGAATTAGAATTAATTGTCAACTCCTACCAACTACAAAATAGAAAAATAAGATAGACCTAAGCTAGGTACCCTGGTCAGAGGTATGAAAGGGATGAAAGAAAGAACTAGTGTGAGGAATGAAAGGCCCTAATGTGTGCGAGAACTGGTATGAAAGAATAACCCACAACTGTAACCAAAGTCTCTGACCACGTCAGAGGGAGCTGTAAAAAAAAAATATTGTTGCGGCTGTGTGTCCGTGTGTCCATGTATCCATGTGTCCGCGTGTCCATGTGTCCGTGTGTCCATATATCTCACCGTGTATATGACGGGCTTGAGGTCGTGGAAGGCGTGCAGCGCGTGCCTCGTGAACATGAGCACGTCCTGCGCGGCCACCTCCCCGCCATCCCCCAAAAGCTCCAACAGACCCGGGGACACCGAGCACGCCACCTCCGGGAACTACATACACACACACACATACAAAAAATATATTCATAATACAAAAACATTAATAATTTAATATTGTCTCCGAGCTGAAACATTTTCAACAATAAATAATACTTTAGACTTTTAATTATTTTTGTAACTTCAGAAACATATTTTCTCCTTAATTTTATACATATGTATATTGATTTTATTTATAAACACCTTAAAAATATTTTACTGTTCTAATGATTTATATTTGACTAACAAAAAACTATCTATCTATTAATGTACTTCTGTTAATACACAAATAATATATCGCGTTAAATTTTGTCATCCTGAAGACCTTGCCAAAAAAGTTGCATCATAAATAACACTCTTGCATAGAGTTTTTTTTTATTTGAATGGCACATCAACAGTACATACATTAAGCACTTAAAACTAAACACTTAACTGATGTGTGTACCAATTATAGACGTACACAGCACTGCTAAAGATTACTGTCTAGCTACTCACAAAAATATTATAAAAAAATAAGTTAACAAAAAAAAATTCAATAACAAAACTATTACGAAAAAAATACAAAATACAAAAGAAGAAAGAATATCAAATAACAATAAAGTAGAGTTCATTAACCCGCCACCAGATGTCGCCCTACCTTAATGGCCGCTCGGTGCATGGCCCGCACCAGCAGCTGGCGGTACTTTGCCGCGTCCTCGTGGTCCGCGAGCTGAGCCCGCGACGCCTCTTTTCTTAGAGCACCCACCAGCTCGTCCGCGTGGCGAGGAGTGGCTAGCTCCAGGGCTACATACAACACACTTGATATAATAGATACATGGAAAATACGATGTAGGTGTGAAAATAATATAGAATATTTCGGATACTTTCAAACTATATGAATGTTTGACAAAATTCAACCAAAATCCTTTCATAGGTTTTATTTCATTAATCAGTGAAATATGCTGGAATATGGCTAGATCGTAATAATCATGACTAAAACATAGTGATAGTTATTTATGACGTGGTTCTCTTGTATGCAGAGACGAAAAATACCTTTTGAGAAAGGTTTTATTATCTAACAAACGTGTCTATGTTTTTATATAGCTTGTTCTGTTTGGATGTCCTTCTCACTTCCGCTATAGAAGAAAATTTGCTATTGATTAAAAAAATTATACTAATCTAGTAGTACCAAAATCAACTGTTGCCATATAATTTGAAAATGATGGTCGCAAAATTATAACACTGTCCTCACAAGCTCATCCAATGGAAACCTTAAATGTATTTTTTTTATTTAATATCCGTGTTCATGTTTAAAGTACGTTCTTGGACTATAAGTGCCAATACCGGATATTAGGACATCAAATACACAAATATCTCCGTTGCCTGACAATACACTGTATACATGCCGAGGTCATAGCTCTAGGGAGCAGATGCAGTAAGGACACTAAATACACAAAGAGTTCGTATATATATCGAGGTCATTGCTCCCTACCCAGATGCAGCGTGTGTCGCCGCACGTCGAGGTCCGAGGAGGCGAGCACCCTCAGCACGTCCATGGCCAGGTCGGGCAGCGCGCGCGAGCTGGCCTCGCAGCTCACGTCCCTGAGCGCGGACAGCTTCTCCACGACGATCAGCTTCACGTTGTTGTCGCTCTCCTTCACTATCAGGTCGATGTAGCACGCGGCCGCCGCCTGAAAAAACATGTCACGATCAGTTAACGTCACTATAAACACTAAGTTGACACCAGAAGTTTCAAGTTTAACGTCAGTTAAAGTTAGTATGGTCAGTAGAGACAAAAACTCGAAAATCTCAGTCATGGACATACAGAGTATTATACATGTATGTCTCCAAAACCTGACAGTCCGTGTGATGTGTGTGATGTGTGCAATGACCTTGATTTGTGTGTAATAAATGTATATCTTCAAAACTGGTGTCATGTTCAGTTGTAAGTGTTGTATATCTCATAGTCTCTGTGTGTCTGTGTGTGATGTGTGTGTGTCGACCTTGATAGCGGCGGGAGCGGCGGAGAGCGTGACGAGCGTGCCGGCCGCCTCGTAGCGCACGGCGGCGCTCGGCGCGTTCAGCAGACCGTACACCGTGCGGATGAAGCGGGACCGCTCCGACGGGTTGGCGTGACACACCTGACGTAGCAGAAAAATATATAGTAAGTCTGTTTACGATACAAACAATAATATTAAAATAACGTTCGCTATGATGTAACCAACAGAAATTTATGGTATATAACATAAGTCTGGATCCACACTATACATTAACAATATTATCGTCTTCATCAGGAATAAAAGATGTACCTAACCAATGAATATTAGTTCAAAATGTCCATTCACTAATATCACACAAAAAAATAAACATAGATACATTACGCTTTATTCTATTATTAATTATTATAAATTTTATTAAAACTCCACAAGTACGAGATCGACCTGACCATCACCCAGTGTGTAAGCAGCCTTATCCCCCCTCCTCCTAGTGTATCCTCACCTTGTATATAAGCTCCACTATGACGAGCTGCAGTATGTCCCCGAAGCCGTGCACCTGGTCAAGCCGCTGCGCGAGGTAGGCCAGCGCGGTCTCCTGGTCCGCGTGCAGCAGCATCAGGAACGCGTTCCTCTTACAAGACATGTCCTGCTCCGACTCAAGGAACGAGCCGATCACCTCCGGCGCGTCCGGGATCAGGAACTCGAAGTTACTACACACACAAACACGAAGCATAAATTAATAGACGTCTCTTGAAGTAGATATAGTCCGTTAGACTTAAGCTGAGCTTTGCATTTGTGTGAGTGAAAGTAAAAGTAAAGTTAGACAACAAACTTTTAGAATTAAATGTTATTATATTTTAAATAGATACATAATATAAGTGCTAGAGCTATTCTAGATTAAAAGTAAAATAAGCAAAACTTGTAAAAGGTCAGATGATAATATTATGGAAAAAAAATTAATTAATTTAAAAAAAAATTGAAAAAACTTGAAGCTGAACCTGCTACCAGTACAAAGGGCGGGTGAAGTGCAAAAAGTGCGGGGCGGAGTAAAAGCAGAATAAACCGGTTAAAAATTAGAAAAGAATGTGGCATTCAAAAATTTGACATCACACCTACACTATCAATGTGCACTCACACAAACGTAAAGCTAAATTTAAATCAAACGCACTATATCTCTTTGATAAAAAAATTTAGAAATGTGGAACAAAACAATTAAATTATAGACGACTCTTTCAATGGCCTATCTCTGATAAAATTACTGTATAAGAACGATTTAATTCTTGAGCTTTCTAATTCCTACATTACCTATACTTCCCATTAAATTTTATTTTCCAATCACCCACCTAATGTATCACATAGTTTATAAGTTTAGCATAGGTTGTTTGGTTCAATACAACCTACTAACTGAGATATTGGACTTTCAATAAAAATGAATCATTTCCTTTGACCATCAATATCCAAGACACAATGGTCAAATATTAACTTATCACTTTATATATACATTGCATTTATATATTATTGAATTCAATTCAATATTATATATGTATAACTACTCACTCAAACTTAATACATATTAATTATCAACATTCAGATGCATTTCATTAACGCAGGGATGAAAATTTTGACAAAAATTTATCACATGATTTCAGGAATATATGAAAATACATCTGGTCTTCTGAAAAGTAACCTAAGTGGTTGGAGTATATAGTTTTAAAAAATAATAAAATAATACGTAGTAATCCAAAAATATTCATTTAAAATAACAAAAAAAAAAAATAACAAAATATAAATTGGTATGAAAAATGTCCAACAAACTGACCGGTAGATAGTGAATATAGCAAGCACAGCATTCCTCCGGACATATGAATGTCTGTGTTCCAGACAGGCTCGGATGGCTGGCATCAGGGGCTCGAGAAGCTCGGGCTCCTTCAACTTACACAGGAACCTTAATGTGGAACCACGGAGGAACTCATTGGGGTGTTGTAAATCCTGGAAAAGATAATAGCTTTGAAGACAAGGATGGAAACAAGGTTGAACTATGATTAAAATTATATGAAGTCTCAAAATAACTATGTTTTTTATATAAAATAATCTATTCTATCACTCATCCTGTTTGCATGTGATCATGGTTATTTGAAAGTAACCATTTTTTAAAATAATAAAGTACATTTTATTATATATCAGAATATTAGTTTAATTTCAATACAATCACTTTTATATTGACTTAAATACTGTATAATAAAATAATTTGTGTAATTAAAGACATATTTTTTATCAAATTATCCAATGCTTTCATACAGTAATCACACATCTATAGTTATAACTTGAAAGGTACTAAATATCTATAGTTACAACTTGAAAAGTTAAATGAAACCAATATTTTTCGGATATACTACGCGTGCTTTTGTAAAAAACTACATATTTCCGACCTTTCGGCTGCTTTTCAGCAACCATGATCACGGGCAGACGAGATGTGACTGATCACATTTCACGGTTGTTGAAAAGTAACCGAAACGTCGGGAGTATGTAAAGTCGCGTAGTATATACGGAAAATAATAGTTTCATTTAAATGAAAAAAACTCGCGAAAATCTTAGATCTTATTATTCCAAAGTTTACTATTAAATATATTAGTTATCTATTAAAGATAATCTATTAAAAAGTCAGTGGTAGCCTAGCGGTTAAAAGGCTCGCCTCTCATGCATGAGGGTGCGGGTTCGATCCTGGCAAGTACCAATGTGATTTCGCCGAATCATGTGTACTTTCTAAGAGTATTTAGACATTACTGATTAATGCATTTCCCAAGAGAGTTGAAGTCATGTTAGGCAGACCCTGGCTAAAGATGGAAAATTGCCAGGTAGGAGAAGATATTAGTAATCTATTAAAATATCAACAAACCTTTCTGTATGCATCACACACTAATATCATTTCCTGCAACAACTTGCCGTCGGGTGTGGTCTTGGGGACTATCTCCCAAAAGATGAGGAGCAGCTTCTTGATGGTGTGATCCTGTAACGGCAGCACAAACCTGATGATTATCATCAGCAGCCCCGGAATTTTTTCTCCCGATAGGATGATACCGATAGTTTTCTTAAGAGCTTCAATTTTCTTCTTTATATCACCTTTTTCTGTAACATGATAACAATTTATGAATATAAAGCAAATATTATCTTTGTCACCACATTTGTTATATTTAGTAGTGATAACAAATTTCAATAGAATTTTTTAAAGTAGTGAAGTTTGTAAGCAAAAGTTTTATGAGGAAAACCTCCAATATGTTATCCACCGTTTGTATAGTTATGTAGAAATTAAATTAATATTTTTTAATAGAGATACATTAAATAAAAACGATAATCACATTAATTATGAAATACCTTTAATTGATTGTGATACTTCATCAAATCATCATATATTTATTATTTAGTTATTTAGTTTTATATTAACTTATTATTTAGTTTTATATATTTTTTAGTAACCTAAATCATAAATAAGACTAGAGTAATGAAATATAAACTTACCGAGGTCTACCTTCAGTTGCTGTTCACTATAAGGCTCGGTGTCGGTGGGAAAATTAATGAGAGTGTAGCATGGTTGCTCGACACCCCCCATCTTGCTAAAATATATAAATGCGCATGTTAATATGGGAAAAATATATATGCATAGGAGCCAAAAAGTATAAGTACTTCTTCTTATTTGAAAAACATTCAATATGTCGTTATTGTTAACTATGATTAAAGAATTACACCACTAGTAAAATTTCTCAATAATTTTGATAGAAAGGTAGAAGTATAGTAAAACTCATAGTTCTTCATAGATTTGCTGTGTATATGCCACGAAAGGAAGGCCTTACGAGACTTATAAACATCCTAAATAAAACAATTCCATACAAACAGAGCTCCGGTAGGAGATAGATTTACCTTATAAGTACAAGTCACAGAACAAAACTAAACTGTATCACTATTAAATTTTTATCTTTTAAAACATCCACACTAACAATATATAGTTATGGTGAAATATTTTTAGTTAAATTAAAGATAAATCTTTAAATGTCTAATACGTGTCCATACTTCCACATCAAACATGGCCTGTCAAGAATTTATATTGACAGGTAGGTAAGGACGTTTAAAAATCATTTTTTATGTTATTTAAATTACTTTCATTGTAAAAACATCTAAAAGAATAGTATTTTATGTATAACATTTTTATACGTTTATTTTTAGTAATGTTTGTATATATTTTTTTTATGACTTATTAAATAATTATTATAAAACTTTCTCATTTTCATTACTTTAACAAACTTATTGTATTATAATAGTTCTTTTATATTATAATTAAATAATATTAATTATTTCTAATAGTTCTTTTAAGCATTAGATACTCTCAATAAGTCAAAAGTTCAAAACACGATGACTTTGTTGTCAAATAATCAGCTGTGTGCAAAATGCTTGCATCCGTGCATCGTCGTCTAACAAAATAACTACAGCACTTCGATCAATACATTGCATTGCCGATACCACCTACACAATTTCCAATATTTTTTTATTATATCGGCCAACGCCTAAGTTGATTGAATAACAAGTAGTCAAGAAAAACTTGATTTGTGTTTAGATTTATTCGTTTTCACAATGGATGTGTTGATTACACTTTTCTACATCCTCTTCGCTATCTGCGTCGTCTATCCGCCTACGGAGTTCGTGTCTGCCGGCTTTACTATACCTCAACTATTAGACAACTTCCTCGGATCTGAAAATGTGAATTTTATTGGCTATCATATGAAGAGGATTACGATAACCGCTCTTATACACTCTGCTTTACCGCTTGGGTATGTGTTCACGCTATGGTGTGGAGGTGAAGATAGTGTGTGGATGCCGTCGGCCGCTCTCGCAACTGGTATAATACCCGTCCTTATGTGCTACAAGATAGCTTGCTGGTGGGAACGTGATAAGAAGAAGCATCCAGTTGTTAAGGCACTGCTGCCATATGTGAATGAAGGCAGCGACTGGAGAGTTATAGCTTCTCATTTCAACTTGGATTTCCGAAGGTACATACATTGTCAGAAGCATCTCCTAATATTTTTAGGTGCTTAAAGCTGATCTTACATTAGAAAATATATATATTAAACTAAAAATATTAAAATTACATTTCAGTATCGAAAAAGTATCCATTAACCTGACGGCAACTAGCAAGTTCATAGCTACTAATTCATTCCTAATAAAGGTCACTCAGTATGGAATCAATATTGTGAAACAATCTGACTGTGCCTTGGTTGCTACGGCCGTAAGTTATATATGAGAAATATCAAATAATAATTGAAACAATTACATAGTAATGTATTTCAATATTCCACAGACCGATAGTCACAATCTGACACCGACAGGAGAAGACGAGATTCAATATGTCAATATTGAAGTAATACCGTCAAGAGATGATATCAAACGATTCACATTCAGGATCTCAACGACTGCCTTACGGGACCTGCAGCCAAGACTGGAACGTCCTGTTAGAGTGCCCGACCATATCTCACTCTTGCCAACGCTAATCGAGAGATTCGTTAAGGTTTTTAAGCAACACGTTGAACAAAATCCAGTGTATTATGTTGATCAGGTGAGTTATATAAGAATGATTTTTGTTTATGATAAACATTGCCACCCTTGATTGGGAAAAAGGGATAGGAAAGGATGGGAAAAGGGAAAGGGCAACAGCCTCTCACCCCATTAAAGACTCCTTCATGCCGATCTCCTATGAGACGGTGGTACTTCCCCGGTCGAGCCAGCCCATATTAGAACTGCAGTAAATTGACCACAGCTAGGCTCTTCCACTATATTTGATTTGAGAACTTAAAAAGTTGCTGTATTATAGATATGAAAATTCAAAATACTGTGATATTTTTCCCATCACATAGAGTTATGTGTAAGAAATTTTAATTATTTCAAATTGTACCCAGAAATAGCTGTTTGCAAGCACATACAATTGAAGATTGGTAATTTTTGCTTAATTTAAACAAATCCTATTGTATTTTCCGGGAAGATCTTGAGATATTGTTCAGATTATATTTATAGGATAGGAAAGTTGAATAGACTTGACAGTTATGTTTGGATGTGTAAATTCTTTATTTTCATGTATTTGACAATATGTTAATGAAAATATTGGGACAATATAACATTGAGTAAATGTACTCGCTTCGGCAGTACATATACTAAAATTGGAATGATACAGAGAAGATTAGCATGGCCCCTGCGCAAGGTTGACACGCAAAATCGTGAAGCGTTCCACATTTTTCTTAAGAAATATCTTGTAAAATTAAATTTTGTTGTCTAAAAAGGGCATGGACCCTAGAGTTCATGGAGTTAAAAAAAAAAAAAAAAAATTGAGTAAATGTAATTCTTGAATAACTTATATACTAATAAGTTGTGATTTATCAATAAAATAGGTAAATACTATCATATTTCTGATATGCATTGCAGTAAACCAAAAACATAATTTATAATTGACAAAAGTGCCATCAAAATTGAAATTTAAAAACCTGACCACACAGCACCTAGTGTATCTGACCGTGTTACTTCCATCAAGAACCAATCACTGCTCTGTGATAAATAAATAAGGGATAAAAAGTCATTGTGGTCAAGAGAACCCATTTCTTCTCTATGACTGCATTACAAATAAATAAGTCATGAGAAGTCATTGTGGTCATGTGAACCCATCTCTTCTCTATGACTGCATTACAAATAAATGATAAGTCATCATGGTCATGATTGTTCAACCAATTTATCAGGAGCTGGAGCCGTGTATCGGTTGTATGCAGGCCCCGGCGGACGTTAAACTGGATCGCCTATGTCGGCCGCTGCCTCCGCCCGCCCAGCATGATCCTCCGGCACAACCTACACCTCCCTGCCAACAGTGTAACTGCAGGTATGTGTTGAAACGGTCGATGATTACCTCTTGAGTGTAATATCTATCTTTATATAAAATTTTTGGAACATACTTCTAAGGCAACATTAGTAGGTTCTTTTCAAATTTGGTAGAGGAGCGTAGATGGTGTAGGTGAACGTTTAAGGCTCGTTAAATAGGGGCACCATAAACCTACACCTGGGTCACAAGTCCCAGTCACTGTTGAAGCTCCTCTCACTACAATGATGGACCTGACACCTGTACGGTGAATACATTGGATGCTAAAAGGTTTCATTTCCAAATAATAGTCCTAAATATTCTCCAGATTTAATAGATTTCATTCCTTAAACGCTCAACCTAAGTCTGAGTGAGTATAGATCTCGGACAACCGACAAGGTTAAATTCACTTATTTTTAGGAAAAATCAATTTAAATTTATGATGAGACAAGGTCTTTCCTTAGCCATAGGGCTATGTACACTTAGCCAAAAATTTTGTAAATATTGTGAAGCTTTGTCGATTTACAGGTTTATTGATGAATAATTGATTTCATTACTTTAATGGTATAAGAAATATTATTCAGAGACAAAGATCATAAAAACTTTATTGTCAAAGCTGGTAGTGCAAGATTGTAGAACTATCTGGTTCAAATACATTGATAAGCTTTTTATAGGTCAACCATGTATATCCAAAGATCATATAGATATGAGGTATGTTTTAACAGAGTTCTATGGTGCGCGTCATGTATGGCCCGCTGGTGGGCTGCTCGTGCTAATGGCCCCCCCGCGGGCTGGCTGGCCGGTCGGGGCTCGTGTCCTGTCTGTCGAGCCTCGTTCTGCCTCCTGGACGTACGCCCCGCTCGTCCTCCGCCCACATCCGCCTGACTCAGGGTCACTATCTACCGATACGCTCTACCTCGCACCAGGCCTAGAGCCGACCCTGATATAGCACTCAGACTAGTCTCAGACTGAGCGTCATCGGAGATTACCTTAGACTTACCTTAACAAAGACTGTAGTGTCATTATAAGTGTTTTATGTGGATATTAAAGATCACTCGATGTTATAAAGCAGTTTTGGAACTATATATCTTATTGATTGTATGTGAATCATTCTGCTTTACATTCGCTATAGTAGTGCGTTTTATTTGAATGTTGATATTGATTTCTGTGATGAGAGTTAGTCTTAGTAATGGTACAATAAATGATTGAATGTGTATGACACGTAGCCTATTAGGTATATAAAAATATGTCCTTCGGTTTAGTGAGTATGGAAAGTAAAGCTTTTTGAGATTTTTAATTTTAGACGGTCTATCCTCTTTGCACAAAATGACTAAAATGACGTTGAGATGCGTCAAAGTCAGTGACATTTTAATTTTCTGTGAAAAAATGACAGTTATAAAGCTTAATAGTTTTTTTTGACTAAGGTATATAAAATATAAATGTTAGTATAAGTACCTAATGATAATAACCAAATATATGTGTAATGTATCCATCCGATTATATAACCGGCTATAAGTAGTTGAGTGTATAAGTCAGTGGTGGCCTAGTGGTTAAAAGGCCCGCCTCTCATGCATGAGGGCGCGGGTTCGATCCTGGCAAGTACCACTGTGATTTTCCGAGTCATATGTACTTTCTAAGAGTATTTAGACATCACTGATTAATGCTTTCCCAAAAGAGGGTTGATGTCAGGCAGGCAGCCGGTCGTAAAAACAATTAGCCAAAATTATTCACAACATGTAAGGCAGACCCTGGCTAAAAGCTGGGAAATTGCCAGGTAGAAGTAGTTGAATGTAACGTAGATGAGTTTTAATATAAGTGTTAGAAGATCGATGTTTCTCGTTATGAACATTATATAATCTCTTAATATAAAGGTTGCTTCAAACAAGACTCATGAGTCGCAAATGACAGAATTGTTCCTATAATATTGGAGTCTGCGCCATCTCGTCGAGTCAAGGCGACCTTCTTTTGTATTGTATTTTACATACTATATATATGTATATATATAATTTGATAAAAATATTTTTGTTACTTCCGTCTTTGTAGATTGATGTTTTAAATAAATCTCAATGTTTTATAAGCGTCTTGTTTTATTTCTCATCCACAAACTTCTACAATAGCTGCGTTCTTTCATATTAAACCACCATACTTTTCAATCCTCAATATTAAATTCCGAACATGTCCGGTACATCGTGTTAAATGAAAATATCATATATGTTTTGAAAATACGTTCTCTGTAATTAAAACTCATGGAGGTCGCTGAAAGTAATTTATATTGTACCAGCTGCGGTTAAATGAAGTCAAGTGTCGTGTTCGTGATAAGGATCTTAATAACGGGTCAACATATGAAGCTATGTACAGTTTAAAATTTAAATCAAACATTAGTTTTTCTGAAAGATACCTATATAATTTAGACAGACCGTAGCATTAGCCAAACGTTCTTCTGTGTTTGTTGGGCATATAGAATGAAGTCCTCGGCTGTGGGTCGCGCCATACGACACTTTTATAAAACGACAACCCTGCATGGATTCAAATATCTGTGCTCCAAATATTACTGTGATCGGTTAGTATAGGAACATTATTTTTTATATCTGAATGGATAGCGCTTGACAAAAAGCACTCTTGCTAATGATGGGTAAACTAACCAGGATATGCTAAACGTGATATTTCAGCAATATTTAAAGCATATTTCAATTCGTATTCACATGTTTTTAGCTAATCTATCCTCGAACACAGTAACTGTAAAAAAATAGAAACATCTCCGTAGAAACAAAATTTCAACCAGGAAGTTCAGTTAAAACCATAATTAGAACCGTAGTATGCCTAAGGAGATATAAGATTTATCGCAACTCGCGAGTTTTAAATGTTATGACTAATATTTTTCGAATATACAGCGCGAGTTTGTTTTTCTAAAAAACTACATACATCCAACGTTTCGGCTAGTTTTCAGCAACAGTGATCACGGGCAGACGAAACGTAGAATGCCAAGAAATTCTTCCTCGGACATATATTTGTTACTTGATTGTTCTTGATACTGTCCTCTATAGTTTATTGTACCCATGTTCTATTTGTTCCATCATCAGCGTCGGTTGGTTGTTATGTTGTGTGGCGAGTGCGTGTTGTGCCGGTGTGCTCTGTGCGGTGTTGTGGGCTCGATTCCTTCAAGTGCCAGCAGTGTTGACTCTTCACGATATGCGAGGAGCCAATATACAGATGAAACTACCCACAGTGGCTGTATGCCCTCCGCCTCAAACTGTTGCACGTCTGTTCGAAGAGAAATTGTAAGTGCAGATATGTTTACAGTCAAATTATTTAAATTGTTACACATTTTCAACCTATCAGAGTCCACTGCTGAAAGGCCTCTTCTCACATGGAAATTTGAGCATTAATCACCACGCTTGTTCAAGACGGTTTGGTGATTTTAAAGTAATAAATTGTTACATACATTTTGTGAATTACAGTTCTTCATCAAACAACACGAAACGTCTCTCTACAATTCTGATGAACGTGCTCCGTAGAAGATTTCCATCGCTAGAACAGCTCGGCTTGTTAGAAAACTTTCTTGACAAAGAGCAAATGACTATACAACAAGTTTTAATGGCTGTTGTACCTTCTTGTGAAAATATTGTTCTTAATTGTCGTTGGCAATATGACATTGTGAGTTGTGAGAAACTTTTTAAGAAGGAATTAACTGAATGGGGAGTCTGCTGTGTCATGAGACCAGAGAAGTAAGGATATTTGATATATAAATACAAGTGACAATTTAATACCAGTAGTTTTACGTTGATGCTTTCCGTTTTGTATTAAAATATTTTACTTAACATGAATCGTATCAAACGAAACATTCTTCATTTTTATTTAATGACATATTTTATCTTCTTGCCCAATAAAACTTTTGTCAGTATTCGAGACCTATCAAAGGTATGCGTATCAAAAGTAATCAGTGTAGCAATAAACCATTAGCTTAACCGGCGCGGCGGTAGTTCAGATTCGTTTTCTTATTAAGTCTGAATGTAGACTACAGTAATAGAATAGACTTTACAAAATCCCCTAAATTCTAATATTTCCTCTTTGTCAGGTCCTACTTCGACACTATATCATTTTCGGTTCAAAATTAATCAATTCTATACAGATATCATATTGAGAATAACTTTAAAATCAGCCTGTCTTAAATAAAAGAGAATATTATATCGTTTTTATTTTACTTTTTTGGAGTCCACAAACTACTATACCATTAATATTATTTCAGTGTAAACCTTCCTAAAGTGTCTCTGTACGAAACAACAAGCAAACTTCATATCGCAGTTAAATGTTCTGATGAAGTAGACACAGTGAATGGGTGCCAGGTGAGTTATCATCCATAGTAAAAAGACACTCATACAGAAAAACTTTTTAGAGTTAATTATATAAAGTATGTGTAAATATTACATAATTTCTTTATTAAATCATTTGGCGCTAAGAAAATAAAAAGATTTATTTTAGTTCAATGAAATTTTGTAATAAGCGGCAAGTTGTATTCGTGATGAAAGTCGTTAGATGAAGCTAATAATGTGATGTGATCTTATTATTGAAACAACAGATCTATTAAAAGATCTTCAATATAGCATATTTAAAAAAACGAAAAGATATAGTACTATACGTATATTATAAAAAGTAGTTACTACGTTGATTGCGTATTTTTAATAGTTCTTCACGGGCTATAAAGGAGAGGAATGGGTCGAACCAAAATCTCTGACACCTGGATTTAATTATCTCGCCCAAATGTCATTTACTTCGGTGATCGATAAGGACTCTGATAAATTGGTTGACGGCACCTGTGTGACTACGGAAGGATACACCAAGAGGGAGTGTCTAGTGAGACCTTTGTTAAACTGTAATGTATTCAATATTATTATTTAAATAATCGTATTATTTCCAGTTGAAATGCATTGAGAGAATCTGTGGATGCGCGGACCCAATACGATCACTGACAACTAAAACTCTGCCGTACTGTCAAGTGACACAACTAAAATGTTTACATTCATTTAAAACAGTCAATGGTAATATAATTAATCCAAAATATCATTATCAAGAGTGAATTAAATGGAAATAAAATAGGTTTTTTTTCAGGAAACCATAGCTGCAAATGTTTGCCGTCATGCACCAAAATGATAACCGACTTGTCTCTGGAATCGAGTTTGATGAACGCGATCAATGATACGAATGATAAAATATAGTAAAATATATGAATTAATAATTATATGATTTTTAATAAATTTATTAGTGATAATACATAACTTTTAGCGCGGGTTTGAATGTGTCTACGAGCTCGGTGTTAAGACTGGCTGTCAGAATGAGTAGCTCGAGATTGTTTGTGGTAACACCGACCGAAACCTGGATTACTTTATTATGTACGCCATTTAATATTAAGAATATTTTATTTATATTATTTATTAATATCTTTATCATAATTTTTTTTATTAACAGCGTCCTTGGGCGGCGTCTTCAATATGTTTTTAGGTGTCGGCCTGTTCAGCGCTTTGGAAGTGCTGTTTCTTTTGTGTGTTAGATTGCCTATAGAGATTAAAAAATCGACCGAGATTGAAAATGTATCGCCTGTTCAATAATATTGGCTCATTAAATTATGTGTATGACATTTTGCATCCTTTTTTAATGATTATTATTATTAGTAACACTATGTGCACCATAATATAAGTACCTATTTAAAAAGAAGCATTGAATCATTGATAAAGTATAATATGTACATTAGTTAGTACAATATGTAATAAAGAATAATGCGCCACTTATAGAGTACAGTAAAGGAGAACAGACATTGATCTTAGAACAATACGTAAGGTATTTAAATATGAAGACGATTTGATATGCATGTTAAATAAAAATGTACGTTTCACCCAGACTCATAGTGTGAAATAAAAATATTACTAATAAAATACCCAAAAACTATATTCTTTGTAATAAGTTCTTCTTATACATATACTTTTCAGGTGACACTACAAAATCTAAATGTTAATTTTTTATTTATATAAATCCCTACCAATAATATTATAAATGCGAAAGTAACTCTGTCTGTCTGTCTGTTACGCTTTCACGCCTAAACCACTGAACTGATTTTAATGAAATTTGGTACAGATATAGAGTTGACCTTGAGAAAGAATACAAGATAGCTTTTTTCCAAGACTTTTGAAAAGTTCTCTTGGAAACGCGATATTACCGAACTCGACACGGGCGAAGCCGCGGGCGGAAAGCTGCCTATGACCCATTAAGATGATAAAATGATATTTTTATACTGTTAGCAATATTCTTACCCCTAAATGGCATTGTCACACTAAGTTTTGATAGTTAATATGTTTTCATACATAAATCATTGCAGATTTTAGAATTAACGTGGGTTAAGTTACTCACTAAGTGCTCGAATACCTAAAATATATCTACTGATCTTATTTGTTATGTTTAAAGTACTAAAATCATTATTCTTTGGAGTCCGTTAAATAAGTTAAATAGTTGAAATGAAGAATTAAAAATATATATTATTTAAAAAATAACTAACTGACAAGAACGAGCCACGATTGGTGGCCATGAGTATGACGTCACAATGATACAGACTACAACTTACAATCAAGCTTTATAAATAGATGCGTGTTATTTTAAGTTTTAATTATCAACCTTTGGTAAGTATACTTATAAATGTACTGCAACGCAACAACTGACTTAAAAAATCGCTTTAGTCCCAACTGGAAATTTGCGAAAAAAGTAATAGGTATGTTACCTAAAAAATTAGCTTATTAGATCAAAAAATTTATTACTCATAGCATCACAGTAATAATTTTATTTGAGATGATGCTTTGGACTGACACACTCCGATTTTTGGGACGATATTTTATATTTATTTTACATATGTTACATATTTTCACTGCAATAGTTTCAATGCTGATCTTTCAACGTAACGTTACATCCGAAGGAAAAGAGTCCCACTTTAGAGTTTAGTTTTTTCTATATTTGTACTAGTTTCACTCTAAAACTCTTTAGCCATAGGTTTCTATTTTTTTTTCTTCAGCGGGTCAACTAACGAAATATTATCTGAAGTTGAAGTCAAATCTCTGTATCAGAGTTGCTACGATGAGAGAAAATTAAATAGTTTCTATAGATATAGTCAACGTGTTCACGGTAATGGAGTAAATTTTGTTTTTAGTAATTTTTTTAAAGATACCAAATAAATTAGATATAATAATATTAAAAAATTAACTTTCCATTTAAGACAAATAAAAATAATATTCAAAAGCCCAATTCGATAATATTCAACGATTTATCGGTTGAGTTTTCATATTGACAAATGACAGTTGTAAACACGTGAATGTGACGTTTCAACGAATAAACTATTTGACAGTTAAGTATTCACTTTTAAACTGCTGTTGCTGTAAAAATACTTTACAAGTGCAGTGAGAAAAGTGTTTTAAATTATATTTAAGGTCACATTAAGCGATAAACACAATGTCGTCTTGGAAAAAAGCGGCAAAAGCCAATCAGAAAACACATAAGGAAAGGCATCAGCCAGAAGCTCGAAAACACTTAGGACTATTAGAGAAGAAGAAAGATTATAAGAAACGAGCCGAAGATTACCATGAGAAGGGTGCAACTCTCAAACTTTTACGAAAACGAACATTGGATAAAAACCCCGATGAGTTCTACTTTCACATGATTAATTCTAGAGTGAAGGATGGGGTAAGAAAATAATATGGTTACTAAGCATAAGATGTATCGCGTTTATATGGGAAATATTTGACGTAATCGGATAGCATATATTTTCACACTATATTATTTGATATTTATTACTTATTAACTTATATTGTATTTGATATTCAGGAGCATCATGAAGTAGAAAAAGAGGATGAAGTGACTTCGGAGCAGGTGAAGTTGATGCAAACCCAAGATCTTAAATATATTAATATGAAGAGAACAATTGAGAGCAGAAGAATACAGAGGATGCAGGTTAGAAATAATTAATATTAAATTGTTAATGATATATTATTATTGCATTGGGTATATTCCTTAAATTTTTTCCTTTAGTGACCCGGAGACATAAAAAGAAGTCATAAAGCATCATTCTTAGTTTATCAACAACAAAATGATGTTATCATAAAATTTTTGTGTTATAAGTCGTCTTGTGACTTGCAAGAAATAAGAGCCTTACCCCTCATAAATTCCGTGGTTAAAAGAATGTTACTTATAATTATATGTAACAGTAATAATCAAAACTAAATAACATATATGAAATTTGGAGTATAACATGAGTATTTGTCAACTTAAATGAATACTGAAAGAAATGAATATAATTGAAAAGTATATTAAAAAATAATAAGTTAATGTTCGTTTCTATTAAAAATGATCTAAACTTTTTTTATATAATTTTATTGCATAGAGAGTGTGATTATTTTATTTATTTGACTTTCTTCACCTGTTGCATCAGATATTAATTTAACTATTATACCATTTTTTATGGCAAAAAACCTTCTTTCTAAAATTGGAGGTGGTCAACCCTACATAAGTCTATAAAAAAAACCTAATCATTATAACTGAATTAAGATTTAAATAACAAAATTTATTGTAGTACAATTTTTCTTCAACTGGCAATTTCCCAGCTTTAGCCAGGGTCTGCCTATACAATTATCTGTGTATTATATCAGTTACATATTATTCTTTCAGTCTCAACTCCACATGACCGACGTAGCAGACTCAACGCCCAACACTCACATATTCTTTGTTGAAGAAGATGAGGCAAAGAACTTTGATTTAGCCAAGAGACTCGACACACATCCCTCACTCATCAACAGAAAGTCCAACCGACCGCGGCTGTCTGATCTGGATAAGATTACTCTACCCGAAGTTAATGATGAGGTCAGTTATATACTTTGCTTATGTTATATTACAAACTAAGAAATATGCAAGAACTATTTAAACAAAATATTAAGATCTATTTATATAATATGTAACTTATTAATTTAAATGAAACTAATATTTTTGGTTTACTAAGGATTAATTATTTATTATTTTAACTACATATTCAAAATGTTTTGGTTACTTAGCAGCAACTGTGTGCGTGGAAGAGATCTCACGAAACCTCAGGATTATGTAGTTTTTTAAAAATAGTGTAATGCGCGTAGTAATCTGAAAATATTAGTTTCATTTTAACTAATATTCGCGAAAGTCTTAGATCTCAATATTTTATTAATGTTCATTTTTAATTCAAACGATTTCCTATCTATACAATAACACATTATATAAAGCTCTTATTAATTTCAGTTTGTCAATTCAACCAAGAAAATGAAGGAGCGTACATATAAAGAACTTTCCAAGAGAATAGACAGGGAGAAACAACTGACTGTCGTTCAACAAAAACTGGAAATTAAAAGACATTTACAAGATGTTAAAGTTATGAAGCCAAAAAGAGTTAAACGAGGCACGGCCGTCTCAGCTCCAGTCTACAAATTCCAGTATATGAGAAAAAAATAAAAAAAACTCCATACATGTAATAGTTTTTATTGAAATAAATAATTTTTCCACTTTTTTTAATCCTATACGTATGTTAAAGTTATAATCACATAATTCGTTATCAATAAGTTTTATATGTTAGTTGTCTAATAAAATGCATTTCTTAATTAATACAAACAATGTCATTTTGTACATAAGACATTATAATTTCTGATCTAACTTAGGCCTAATAAATCACATGTTCACTGGTCCTTAAAAATTAATTTATGTCTATGGTAACTTATGGGTAACTCGAGTCTTGTCTTTGGTTTTCTTACATCTAATTAATGTTTACCACAAAACGCACTTGTGTTCCGGGTTCATTGGAGAACCAACGGGACATTTCCAAGCTTCTGAGAACTCCTTGGAATTGCTCAAAGTCCCTATGACTCTTATTTTGTTAGGACTGTGGACACCTTCCACCATTTTGGATTTCAACGCTCCAGTCGTTGAGTTGCCGCACCATATCTATAAACATGCGTTAGATCAGAGATTTCATACAATTTATCGGACGCTTCACTAATACTATGTATGATTAAAATAAAGACGTTGACAAATAGAAACATATTAGTAAAATATTATAATTAGGTTTTTATGTATGAAATACGTCAGTATAACATCATAGCAAATGTTTTAAAATCTGCAGATAATACTATCTATGCATCGAATACTATAGACTCCAAAAAATAAACGTCTTGATGTAGCTCTTTATCAGAGATTCATTACTACCAGGTCTTATATCGTTCACTAAGAGCATGATTTAAATAAACACGTTGACAAATAGAAACATATTAGTAAAATATTTTAATTAGCTTTTTTAGTATAAAATATCATGTCAGTATAACAAATGTTTTAAAATCTACAGATTGACACTTCGAATACTATAGACTCTACAGCATAAAAGTCTTAGACTTATTATCGTCAGGTCTAACATCATCTAGTCATGAATCTGTATGTCTCACCTGAGCGAATCCAAGGAAGAAGAGTTGTGTGGGAGTGTGTGACGGTAGGCCCGGCAGTAGTGAGGCCCGCCCGGCCCGGGCCTCATGCCTGCGATAGGCCCGGAGCGCGGCCCGCAGGCCTCCGTTGTCAGCGATATTTTCTCCCTGAGTATTGAACCCGTGCACGTTGTACCCAGCCAGCTGTGGTAGGCCGTACTGGTTGTATTGTTCTACGATACACCTCACGCGCGCCTGGTACTGCTCCAGAGTCTCACGTGACCACCATGATGCTAGGTTGCCGTCTGAATCATACCTACGACCTAAAGGGTGGGGGGGAGTTATAGAATAGAAAGAAATACATGTTTAATATGATGAGGTCGGTTATATGTTGATGAGTATCTTCATAATAATTGATATGTTATTGCACCATGCAGAAAGACTATTGTAGACTGCCTCGCGCGACCGCGACAAAAAAATTGAAGTAGTACAATTTTAAATTTCGAGGCACTCTTACATTTTGACGTCATGTCCGGGACAAATGAAGCGCCTCGTGTATGTCCTACTCAACACTAGTTGAGTGAATGTCTTTGGATCTATCATACCAGATGCTTTAAATCTTTTCAACACGTTTTTATTAGTTGGGTTGTATGTATGTATTTTAAAAAGCTTTTATTAGCTTGGCTTGTATGTATGTATGTAAAGAAATCATTAAGCTTAGTTTTCACCGGTTTCTAGAAGTCTGAATTATTTGAAACTTTGCATACGTATAGGACCTACATATGACAAGGCAATAATTAACAGTTTTCCATTATCCTTATTTATGATAAATTTTACTAATGCTTTCAATCAAAATATTATTTTCTTAATATCTCTATATCTGTAACATCTCTCGTCTCACCTTGATCGTCGAAGCCGTGAGTCACTTCATGTCCCATGATGGCTCCTATAGATCCATAGTTAATTGCTCTGAATAAAACACATGACTTATTATTTATTGACCTTTGTCATAAATAAGTTAATTTCTTTGTGTATGTCTTCGTTCATATGAAAACTTTCCTTAACTTGTAGAGAAGAGTTAGAATTATGGAACTAGGTAAGTAACTCAAGAATTTTTTTTTCTCACAGTGGAACCCTCAATTCTGAATACGTATTAAAATGAATTGTCACTTATTTGAAGTATCTTATAAATTACTCTGACATCTAATGAAAGCCGTCTTCAATAATGTTTAGGTTTTCAGACGAAAATAATTGTTCATGGTTTTTCATTAATTAAGTTACACTAATTTCTAGAAATCATTTAACCACTTTGATATCAGACAGTAAAAATTTTATGTTATATTAGTACTTACTCAATTCCATTTCCGTAGAAAGGTGGTTGTAATATACCAGCCGGGAATGCTGTGAATAACAGAAGGTAATTTAGAATTTCTTAAAAGTGTAGAGATATTTACATATGCGACAGCTAACTGCTAAGTTATACTCACTGACTGAATTAAGTGTTGCTGAATAGAAAGCATTTACTGTAGTGGCGGTGGCGACCCATCTGGATATTGACAAAGACATGTTAATATAAGACACACACACATATTAGTATAGTATGTATGTAAGTTCCGACCTGTTCCTGTCGGGCGTCTCTCTCAGTGACTCCAGCGACTTCTTGACGGTGGCCCAGGTCAGCTTCAAGTATGACTCGAACAACTTGCCCTCCACCACCTCAACCTATAATAGTATAAAAAGATTATGTAACATATTTTACAATGACATATTTTCCTAATAAGAATTACACGTGTGTGTGTATATACGTGTGTGTGTCCGTGTCAGTGTACAGTGTGTACGTCGCACGTGTTCGTAATGTCTGTTCTGCTTGAATGTGTGTGTGTATGAATGTTTGTGTGTATTTGCGAGTTTGTGAATGTGTATGCGGTGTCCATATATTACTTTTACGTAATGTCTGTCAAGCTTGTATGTGTGTGTCTCACATGTTCGTAATGTTTGTCCAGCTTGTGCGTGTCCATGAGCCAGGCGGGGAAGCCGACGAAGGTCCGTATGGCCCGTAGCTTGTGTAGCGCGGTGTCGCGCGTGCCCTCGTCCATCCAGGGCAGGGAGCGGGCCGCCTCCGCGAACGACTCGCGGACGTCCTCGATCATTTCTATGGCCTGACAATAAACAATGAATCAACACAAGTGATATACCTAGCTATATTACACTACTACTGTAGTATAGCTAGCCACAGTATATAAATACTAGAAGACCCGGCGAACTTCGTATCGCCCTATAATCAACAAATATCTGTTACGTTTTTTCATTTATATTTTTGGAGTTCACCTATTAATGCCATAAATCTCAGTGTTTTGAAGTGCGACAGAATGATTGACATATTAGTTAGTTGTCAAATATAATGTCAAAAAAAAAACGTTTATATCAACAACTACTAATAAATTAAAAAATCATTGCCCTACGGACAAAATTGTGAATCTAAACCATTCCCAGATCCCCTTGAACACACACAAAAAATTTCATCAAAATCGGTCCAGTCGTTTGAGAGAAGTTCAGTGACATACACACTCACAGAAGAATTATATATACTATAGCTACTGTAGTATGAAGGCTACCTTTTCCCGCTCATGTTCATCAAAGTGTTTGTTGACGTAGAGGTAGCTGAGCGCGAGGCCGTAGTTCGCGTTCACGTTGGCCGCGCAGGCCTTGTGTCTGTCGACGCGGGCCCGCAGGCCCCAGGCCGCGCGGCTGAACTCGAACCCGAGGGTGCGGAACACGGAACGGGTCATAGGGGCCACGGTAGAGAACACGCTCCACCATAGGAAACGCTCTAACAAAGGACAAGCCCGTCAGGATGATGAATAGATGTTTGACGTGTTTATATAGTGAAAACTTTTATACTTAATTAACATAAAACAGGGACGTTAGAATGTAAAGAGTGAATTAATATTAGTGGAGGAATGTTGTGGAGTGTTAAAAATAAAGGAATTTTTGAGTGAAATAAAACTAATATTTTCGGATTACATTGCATTATTTTCGCGATGGACCCGCTCTCCCACACTGTGAATCCATTGAATGCTATGAGGTTTCGTACTTAAATATATATTCCCGACGTTTCGGTTAATTCATAACAACATCGATCACGAAATAGATGAAAGTTTTACTTGAACGAAGCTTCGCGATTCTTAGATGTCATTAGGAGTTGTTATGATCGTCATCAGCCTATCAGAGCCCACTTAGCAAAGGTCTCTTCTCACATGGAGAAGGTTTGAGCATTAATCACCACGCTTGATCAAGACAGGTTGGTGATTTCAAACTTATACTTGTGAAATTATAACTCCATGCATCCTCACGATCTTTTACTTCATCAGTCAGTGGTGCCTTAATACTCTTAAAAAGTACATATGACTTGGAATCATCAGATTGGTACTTGCCAGGATCGAACTCGCGTTCTCATGCATGAGAGGCGGGACTTTAACTACTAGGATATTACTGACAAATAGAACTAGATCAAATATATATTACCTATAATCAGTTTGTCTGTGTGAACAAGAGTAGTTGCCAGGCGGTGTAAGTAAGGCAGGTCCATGACGATCACTCGCTCACTGTCTGCCAGAGACACGCTCGTGTTGGAGAACACCAGCTGTATGTACTGCTGCCAGTCGTGCTGAAGATATAAGAACCAAATAATAAACATTAAATGTATGAAATTATATGAATATTGAAGGTCTTTAGATCTTTGTGACATGGATTGAATATAAGTAGGACTAATTTGTTTTCATCTTGTTTGGCAATCATATAATATAATTTTTATAGGTTTTTGTTTTTGGGTATATAGAATTTAAGCAGACGAAACAGTCAAATAATTACTGAATAGATAAATATTTGTTTCCAATATTCTTCTCATCATATAAAACAGAGACGAAACAGTCGAATTAGTTTCTGCAAAAAGAAATATTTGTTGCCAACATTCGTTTTATCATATAAAAGTACTTGTATATAATAGTCTATAGAGAGCATATTAAAGTAATATTTTTCGTCGTCTTCTATATATGTCATACCTGGTGCCACTCAGGAGGAGCTCCGTTCCCTCCCAACAGTTGAGTCACACTGAGCTCGTGGAACAGGTGGGTGCCGCTGCGACGAACTTCTATTGGCGTCATTATCTAATACAAACAAACATCACACATACATATTATTATAATGATAATATACGCTGTATTCTAATCAGGACTTAGGACATTTTAGTACAAGAAGCTCTCTCTTAATAGAATCTATATATTTTTTAATGGGAAAAGGCAACTGAGCAAACGGCCTACCTAATGGAAGGCAGTTACTATTAAAGGTTGGAATAAGAAAATGGTAGGAAAGGATGGGGAAATGGAAAGGGCAATCGGCTCTCTCACTCATCGGACGAAACGCAGCCATTAAAGACTACTTTACGCTAATCTTCTGTGAGAGGGTGGTACTTCCCCGGTCGAGCCAGCAAATGTTTGAGCTGAAGTGTTTAACCACAGCTAGGCTCTACCACCTAACAAGATATATCCCGATCACACATCTAGTATCCTATATAATATATATTCTTACTCCAGCCAGAGTCTTGCTGAACTCTATAATGTCGTGAGCGAATTTTTCGGCATCCGTGTCAGGATGGAAGGCCTTGATCATGGAGGTGATGTAGACCCGGTACTGATCCAACTCGAACGAGAACTTGTCCGCCTGACGCAGGTAACGATCGCTGAACCCGGGAGACACCTGCTCAAACTGAAAGACAATATGGAGTTAGGTTGGGTTTAAAACACGCCTTAATTAAACTTTAACATCTTAACTGCATTTATACTCAATAAATAAGTAAGCGAAGTACTTTCTGAATTTTTGGGCCTAAATATCGTGACATTTTTTAAATCAATTTAAAAACACATCTAAATAGAATCACTGTTACCTTTTGTTAAATATGTATACTTATCAAATAAAGTAAAGCTAACGTCCGTCTTAAAATATTATCGTTAAGAAGACATACATTATGTCAAATTAAACACAATAAAATTATTTGGATCACTGCTTTCAAATAAACTGCCATTGCATTACCTTTATCATACAATTTTTGTGGTATTATTATGATAAAGTTCTTTGTAGGATTATACTCAAACTAAAGTAACTTATAATGTTGTCAAAAACGTAATTCATGAACTTTATTTGGTCCTTGTCATACAGATGATATCTGATGATGAGAATACTTATACAGTTCGTGATTTCCTACCGACATTACTAATAGTGAGCCTTCAAGGGTACCGAGACTCACGAGCGCATGACTTAGATTCAAATATGATTTGAAAAGGATCCAGTGGATTGATTTAATAATGTCGTTTATATGAAGCTTATGTTTTAGTTATAATATTAGAATAAGCATTAATATATTATCAACATACTTAGAAACTCATTATTCATATTGTACTACTATAATTCTTCTTTTTAAAGTTTTATTTATCCTTTTTACCAGAATGCAAATCGAATACTGAAATCGAATCTAAGCCATTTTTGACACATAATTTCAAAAAGACACATATGTAAGCTATGAATATGTATAGACTATACCTAATTGTACTTAATAGAAATCGAATAAAATTCTTTTTATCATCGTAAATTAATTCAATGTAAGCCACTATCTTGGAACAGGCTCTTCTATGTTTCAGTATAACTTAGAAACCATCTTCTTCATTGCAAATGTAGATTTCATCCCTACTAATAATATAAATACGAAAATAACTCTGTCTGTCTGTCTATATGTTACGCTTTCACGCCTAAACCACTGAACTGATTTTAATGAAATTTGGTACAGACATAGAGTAGACTTTGAGAAAGAACATAGGATAGTTTTTATCCCAGACTTTTGAAAGGTTCTCTTGGAAACGCGATATAACCGAACTCCACGCGGGCGAAACTGCGGGCGGAAAGCTAGTATATATAAATAGGAGTTATATTTCCTCACCACGACCCTGTTCCTGCTAGTGTTCCTAACATCCTCAGCAACTTGAATGCTCAGTAGAACACTGAGGCCGAGACTTCTTCGGGCCCGACCAGAGACCTGCTCCCAGGAGAAGTTACCACTAGACACTGCAGGGGGCGTTGGAGGGAGACCAAGTTGTACCAGCAGGTCCGTGATGGGCTTAGTGCCGTATTCCTCTAGCTTGTCTGAACCAATTAAACATGAGCTTTGTAACGAGTTAAGTAAATAAGTGTTGCAGATATCACAAAAGTACGTAAATATTTGGAGATTTAAGACTTTCGAGAGTATTCATTTAAATGAAACTAATATTCAGATTACTACGCGTATTTTACTATCATGAGAAGACGAGACGTGTGATGTGATCACGGTTGAAGCAAAAAACTATTAGCTTCATTTACATAAATATTGTAAATATTAACAATATAAAAGGGATTTAGAAGATATAACAAACAATATGATGAAGAATAGGATTAAAAAATGAGAGAAGATATGACGTAAAAGGTATGTATTGTAATTGTGTCAGCAAAAAATACAAAAGACTTATAGCGTGGCAAGAAGTGCTCAAATGTTTCTTATTATTACGGCGGTTTTTGAAAAAATCAGTCTTTTATAAAATGTAATAACGGAGGAATAGGTCTAAAACTCTGACACTATTAACCAACCAAAACATAAAATAACAATACGACGTCGAAAATATAATAAACTAAACCAAACCCATTATATATACATATAAACAGCATACTATTATTTGAATACTCGTCTAATACTAATAAATTGTAATCTCTACAAAATTAAATTTAGTAATAAAATGATAAACAAATGTTATAATATTTTAATATCAAAGTATGTAATATAATATAATGTTAAAAAAATATTATTCAAGTAACAGAACTTTCAAACGAAGATGATAATAATGATCATTGTATACCCACCAATATCCATACAAGTGCGGTAAAGTGCTTTAGCTTTGAGCACGCTCTTTGGCAGGCCGTCATCATCTTTGTCTTCCAGTAATTCCCTGAGGTCAATGACCAGCTTCTCCCTCAGGATGGCGAGCTGGTCCCAGGAGGTCGCCCACTCCGGGACTGGGTTCTTCTCAATCCAGCCACCGCAAGCGAACTCGTAAAAATCATCGCAGGGATCAACGCTCTTGTTTAAAGCTGCTAGCACTCGAGACGCTGAAATCACGCTCATTATAAAATTTAATATTAAAAATAAACTATATACAGCTCGTTTATATTAGAAAATCTTTAACGTGGACTAAGGAATTAAGTTTAAAGAAACTAATATGTAAATTTATACGAGTAATGAGATCCAATTGTCAGTTTCATTTATAGTCTGTGATGAATGGCGTCATACAAAATATCTATCAAAACTTCCTTAGGAAATATGACATATAAGTTATCCTAATATTTGAGCTACATCATGATAATTTTCATCAAAATAATTCGTTGATTTTATAGAACAGCAACCAATATCTAAACAACTTGAATTTCATTCACCCTCAACGAAAGAATAAGCTAAATCCTTGAGTTATTGAATGATGTATAGAAAATTGATACAGGTGTGGCCTGAGATGAAAGGTGAATTGTATTTGGTATGTTGGCATTTACTCCTCAGTGAAATCTTAATAATCGTATCTTAGCACGAAATACGTTTAAAGAATCTCCAACTTTACAATAAAGGTTAGTGATTATCACAATATTTTATTCATATAATTTATTTGTAAAATCACGATAAAAATTGTTACTATAATGCTTTCATTTTACCTCATAAAAATTACAAGTCCAGTGATTCATAATAAAATTAATTTTCCTCAACAAATCGTTTATAAATTAAATTTCCACGCGACACTTATATATACATAAATTATAATTATTTAAAAATTATATGAATATATTATAAATGTCTGTCATTATGTCGCGTCTGAATGTATTCCTAGTCCTAGTTTGTTTCGTCATAGAAAATACGGAGATTTAGTAGTTTTCATTCATAAATCCGCTCACTTGATAGTATTAACGTAGTTCTTGTACGAGAAACGCGAAACGCATCGTATGTAGAAGACTATTCATACTCGTGCTAAGAATAATGAGCATCACGAAGATAATGATCCGCTTGCATCAGACCCACCACGTGCTACACTACCGAACTGCGTACTATGAACTACACACTACGTATTTAGTACTACTAATTATTCAAGCGAAATGGCGCAGTACTACTCAAATAAATAGAGCGCGTGGAATTAATTGCGACAAATTATATTATATTTTTTTCCTTGTCAATATTATTTTTTTTATATTATACATAATTTTTAGTTACACGTGAATAAAGTAATATGTATATGTAATTTAATAAAAATGTTAATTTTAAACAATTTTACTGCAATTATGACATTAACAGTAAAACCTTTTTTTGTAATTTATGCTTTGGCTACATTCACACTGAATTTTTGGAATATTTTGTCAATTCAGACCCTTTTTAACGTTTATTAAAGTTTTAGTTTAATGAATTTTAATATAATTTTGACTAATATTACAGCTTATAGGTAACCTAGAATAAAAAGAAGAATGTGTTCGATTAAAAAACCATTAATGACTTTATTTTAATCTGTTCTTTAAATAGATTGAAAATTATTTTTCTTTACTAAGTTTTACAAATTATTCAAATAAACATATTTTTACATACAAAAAAATATAGCTATTAAAGAATAAACAATTACTATCATTACATAATAACATGATATTTCCGTACAAAATTTGTCTTCTCAAAACTTTAATTAGTGCATTATTTATTTCTTTCAACCATATTACCGATTTTAATTATTAACATAATTATAAAGATTTTTTTATTTATAATATCAATATTATATATAGTTATCAACAACGCCAAGCTTTTATTTAAATACATTTTTTGCGATTGTCAACCCTTTTCAACGGTTTCTGCTTATTTAAATGCAAGCATCTTTTTTTAAGGCGGGTGACAGCCGTCAATTGAATTTTTATGAATCATATAAAGAGGTTTATCACATTTGTATTATGATTAATAAATTATGCATGTTAATATATTAAATATATTAAAATAGGGATTATTTTTTAAAAAACATTTGAAGTTATTGTATCTCGTCTGTAATAGGTTGTATATGATAATAAAATATAAACAATAAAGAGGAAACAATGCTGAAGTATTATTTTCTCATTTGCGTATAAATTAGCGTATGTCAATAAAAATTTATACAAATAAATAAAAGTGGATTTTACTTGTATTAAATGTCTATGGATTTAAACACAACACGTGTGGCAAAATATATATTTTTTAATTTTTTAACTATCGTCGTGTTTGTTCTTAATAATCTGTAAGACGTCATGACAGATTTTAACGGATCTTTTTCTGGCCGATTAGATATAATAAGAAATATCTTAGAATACTTTTAATAAAGCAATTATATTTCTTTTTATCAATCTAATTCATAATAGTATATTTTAAATGAATGCAATATTTTTCCGATATACCTTGTATAAACGTGCCTTATTTTTGTAAAAAATCATAAATGATTGAAACTAACGAAAGTGTTGGATCTCATTAAATAAAAGTACTTTTTAAGGAGAATAGAGTCGCGGGCAAAGCTATGTTAATATATATGTTACCTTTCAACAGTCATTCGTTATAAGATGTGAACGAGAGCGCGGCTCACGAGAATAAAATTAATTTTTGTACAAATTAAAAATGTTACTTTGCACATAATAAAATATGATACATAAAAAAGTACGATTTAAATTTACGTTATTTAAAGCCTTCTTGTGAATATTTAAATAAACATGATATATATTTTTAATTTCCATATTTTAACTGACACGAAACAATGTTTTAATTCACTAGCTGACAATAAGTATGTTAGTTATTGAGAATTTCAAAATAATAATTTCTTTGACAGTTTGATGTCGTTGACCTCTACAAAATCAAATATCTTGAATTAAAATTAAACTAATTAACAGCTTCAGTGTAATAAAGAAATTTGGCTTTTGGGAATTAGTATTTTAATATTATTTGGATACGAAATGATTTTTTTATAAAAACTGCAAATGTATAGCCAGAGAAATACACGACCATCTGTATACATTTGATTAAAAAAAATGCTCTTATATTGTTTATGTTATGATGAAAAATATAAATAATTAAATAATATTAAAAGTTAAAAAGTAAAGAGACATGTAAAGTTACATATAGTGAGACTGATAAACAAACACTTTTTCCTATATAATATATAGTTACAATAATGATAGGTTTATCCGTTTTTCCACAGAGAGAAAGAAAATTATGTTATGAAAAAAACAAAAATAATTTTTAACGTATCTTTTCATATTTTGACTTAGACAGGAGACAGAAATGACAGTAGTAATGTCATCTAAAGACATCTATAGATATTTTAACATATTGTCCTGGACATTATGTATTATTAGTAAAATGTAGGTTTTATTAGAATTTATAAGTCAGGGGAAATTGTGATACTTATTATACCTATGTTTTTATGTAAAATAATTATAATGAGATCTAAAACTTTAGTGAGTTATATTCACTTAAATGAAACTAATACATATTTTTGGTTATACTACGCGGTTTATTTTCGTAAAAAACTATATACTCCCAAATATAGGTATGTAGTTTTTTAAAAAAATAAACCGCTTAGTATACACAAAAAAAAAAATACTTTCATTTCAATAAAAACATAATAATAATCTTTCATTTATTGATCTTCATTTAAACGGTTCCGTTTGTTTAAAATTAATAATACATATTTCCATATTATTCATATGGCTTGTGGTTCAATATAAATTAGTTTATTATAAAATATTGTGAATTTGATGAAAATTATATATATTTGTTAATTTCATATATAAATATTAAATGAGTTTTTTTAATTTACGATCAATTCTTAATATAATTGTATATTGTTTTTTTAAATTTAAAATATCGTATTGAAGCAATGTTATAAGGAAGATTTCAACATATATTTTAATTATTATATAACACGAGATTATTAAGAGATTGTATTACATATAAATTTAAACTAGTTTCAAGAATATTTGAATTAAAAATATTTTAACTACTTTTTAAAATAATGCTAATAAATAGAATAAGATCTTTCGCGTGTATTCATTTAAATGAAACTAATATTTTTCGTATATACTACGCGTGCTTTATTTTTATCAAAAACTACATGCTCCAAACGTTTCGGTTACTTTTCAGCAACCGTGATCATTAAGACGAGATGTTTCCTAGTATATACGAATAGTTTCATTTAAATGATTATTATGATTACCTTTTAATTAAATATTTTTTTCTATACTTTTACAATAATAATAATAAAACTCCTCACCTGTATCAAGGCATTTGTCAGTCAAACAGTATTCAGTTGGTAATGCGTATGAGAGAGTGCAGTTAATTATAAATAACCAAAATATTTTCTGTAACAGCTCCATAATGACGTGTGTGTAGTGTCTCAGCTGGTGTGAATGTGGCCGAGCTTTGAGTATCATGGGGTCTTATTTTGTAGTTGATCGTATTTTTTACGCGTCATGTTTTATACTATACAGTTAGGGTTGACGCCATTTGACGTTTATGCACTTTGAGAATACGTACCAACTTTTGATGTTAACGAAATTTTTTTACGAAAAAATACTAATTGACATTTGAAATATATATATCCGAATTTTTTTATTCTGTTTTAGTGTGGATTTAAAAGAAAATAATACAAATTTTGAGCTATGTATTGTAAATTTTTAAGATATATTTAGACCAAATATAAATCATACTTAAACGAGAACTTTTTAAATAAAAATAATTTATTATTATACCTTATTATTATACCTTCTTTTTTAATACACATTTCACACAACCTTAGATCGTAAATACTCTTATTAGCTCATGTATTTCCTTACCTGTATTCACGCAGACTTCACTGAGGCAGGGTTTGGGTGTTCTCAGTTCTACCACCACCACGACCGTGGTGTACACTGCCAGTACCGCCAGGGAAAGGCCCAGAGACACTATCACAACCCAGGAACAACGAACAGTACGAGCTCTGGAAACAGATCGTGGAAACATACATAGTATATGGATTTTATTGTATAGGATAATTGTTGGTAGGACAGAATTATGACGTCATAATGTTAAGAATAAAGTCGTGATATCCTAGTAGTTAAAGGCCCGGCTCTCATGTATGAGGGCGCGGGTTCGAAACCAAGCAAGTACCAATGTGATTTTTCCAAGTCATCTGTACTTGATAAGAGTATTTAGACACCACTGACATTGAAGGAAAACATTGTTAGGAAACCTGGATATATTATTCAAATTATTAGTTTGAAATCACCAACGCGGCCTGAGCAAGCGTGGTAATTAATGCTCAAATCTTCTCCATGTAAGAAGAGGCCTTTCAGCAGTGGGCTCTGATAGGCTGTTCATAATGACGATATGGAATTTTATCGAATAGGATAATTGTTGATAGGATAGAAGTATGACGTCATAATGTTAGGAAAAATCTGTTCTTGTTGTGGTATTTTTCTTATAAAACTTGATTTTCCTTCCGTTTCTAACTTATGAACTCTCGCAAAATAAATAGAATGACTCATACTTTATTATTTATGTGGACACAAGTTTCCTTCAATGATTTTCATACTAATTAACATTTCGTTAATAAAAACTAAACTATTCTCGCTATGCGAGTAACAATGTTAAGTGGCATTCTCAGAATATTATCTCGTTTACAATTAAAATTCATATAAAAAAAGATTTGATTGTAAAAAAACAATATAGTCATGCATGCATATTATTGAGACTTTGTAAATTATATTGTTGGCTCTTAAAATGATGTTTTTTTAATATTATTCCGAATATAAATCTTTTAGATTGACTACATTAAACAGAGTTTAAATAGGCCTCCATTTGTGACGTACGAGCTACGAAAACCAAGCCGTGTGAACCAGAAGGTTCCTGATACCACACAAGCCATGGAATGGTATTGCTATCCTAACATCGGGGCAATCAAGTAGTCTGAGGTATAGGTTATAAGTTTTAATATATAGTTCTTATTATAATATACGTATACGTAAGTTTAGTAGTTTTTCTGAAACCTACTCACCCTAACGTAGTTTATTGAATAAGAAACGGGATGTTTGTATGTAGTGTATAACAATCTTGTATGAATATAAGTAGTTCTCGTTTCGTACTATAAAAGAAGTAAGTAGTGTAGTAAGTAGTAGTAGATAGCTCAACTAACAATGGCTTGTTGATGTCAGTGATCGCTTGCACAGGGTAATGATAGCGGGGAAGACTTCACGGAAATTACATAATACCTTTATATAGAATTATTGATATAAAATAATGTTCTGACTTAAGTTAGAAAATTTATTAGGCCTGAATATATATATTATATAGGATAGACTTTTAATAAGGATATTTATATAATAAGGATTTTTATATAATAAGTTTAGACTTTTAAGTTTGCAAAATATCACAGAATTACACAATAATATTTTTTTTATGAATTTCAACTAAATTTTTTCTCAAGATTTATGTATCAATATAAAAATATAATTTATATCTTTCACTGCTTCTTGATCTCTTCTGTATTAGAGACGAAACCTCTTAGCATTCAATGTATTCACGGTGCGGGTGCCGGGTCCATCGTTGTAGTGAGAGGAGCTTCAACAGTGACTGTGACTTGTGACCCAGGTGTAGGTTTAAGGGGCACTATCTAACGCGCGATAAACACTCACCACTGTCCAAGCTCCTCTCTCTACCTAACGAAATTTAAAAAGAACAGTAATATTAACATCAATTACTTATTAAGTAATTAATTATTTATCTAAGAAAATAGTTTTTAAATATGCATGATCTGTTTCCGAGCAACATTACTTGTGGTCAGAGAATCTTACGAGAGAATGACGTAAAGAAATATAATTTTATAATTAATATGGAATATTTTATATTAATAAAATCGAATGAGCAAAAAACAGGTGTGGTTTGCAAATAACTTATTTTGCCTCGTGGTTTTACCCGTCATTGTTGTGTCCTAAGAATTATGTTTGAGAACATTAAGATTTGTGATAAAAGTAGTGACAGTACCGAAAATTCTTACACATAGTACTTCTAAGAAGATGATTGTAACAAGGAAAAACTTTTAAATGAATTTTTATAGAATGTAAGGATATTATTCAAAAATTTTACTAATATATACAGGGTGACTGGTGAATTACCATCGATACTTGAGGACGTGATATTTGACGATCATATATGACAAAATAAAAATTAATATAACATAAATATTAATAAACTTCTAAGTAAAGTTAACCAAAAGTTATGTAATTAATTACGCATCGTGTGAACACCCTACAGATTAGGTATACACACACGTCCACACATGGAACACTTGGAACGTGTCAACACTTTATTTATTTATAAGGAAATTTTGTCAAAAATTAAGTACCTATTTTTTTTACATAATTCGAATGAGAATCATGTACCGAGTATTCTCCTTAAATATTGATAGTAATTCACCAGTCACCCTGTATATATATTGTGTTAATGCAATTATAATATTAGTCGGACAATGATTTATTTGATGTTTACCAAAATATACAATATCATAATATTTATATAATAAGCACTTATATATTATGACATAATTCTTCATCTACCTGGCAGTCTCCTAGCTTTAGCCAGGGTCTGCCTTACATGTTGTGAATAGTTTCGGCTATTTATTTAGGTATACGACCGGCCTGAATGACATCAACCCTCTTTGGGAATAATATTATGCCGTAATTATTGTTTCCTAATATTATTTATTCTTTAATAGTAAATATTATTTAACTGTACTTAATAGATCTATTGTAAACAGATAGTTTGTAAACATCGCAGTTCTTGTAAACAATGTGTTGTAATTAAAATATTTGTATGGCTTGTAAACAATTTTTAATTAAGCATTAAGCTCGCCTCTTCATTGAAAACTTGAGACCGAATTTTTTAACCATATATGTATAAGTATATACAATCCTCGCTTTATAAATAACTAGTTGTTACCCGCGACTTCGTCCGCGCTAATTTCGGAGTAAGTAATATATGTATAGCTGACCGGGCGAAGTGTATTCCACCCTAAAGCTATTAACCAGATATTGGAATTGTTTAAGTATTTTTTTGCTTCGATCGAACAGAATTAAATATCCTATGTCCGTCTCCTGGTTCTAATCTATCTCTCCGCCAATATTCAACCACATCCCTACAGCGGTTCTTAAGTAAGTTGTAAACAGTGTAACTAACACAACTTTCTTTTATATACATATATAGATTTAATTTCTTTGTACTTTATATAAAAAGGTAAATTATAGGCAATCGTATAGAATTTATTTCAACTCCAAAATGATAACTCAGTGCCATAGATAACATTACTCCTTTGATGTATATCAATTGTTATTCAAATATTCTCAACACGTAACACGAACGTACGGAATACGTGAACGTAAACGAAACAACCGTTATTTGTACTGTGAGTTTAAGATTCGATCAAACTGTAAGTTTATCCGTTAAAGAATACACACGTAATTAGGTTTAATCTAAATTTTAGAAGGATATAAAGAGAATAATACGAAAACATTCTTTAAAAAATATATCTACATACACTAAAATACATATTTTTACAATTTTTGTTCGTCTGTTTGTTCCAGCTTATCTCTGATACAGCTGGACCGATTGTGACGGGACTTTTATTGGCAGATAGCTGATGTGGAGTAACTTAGGCTACTTTTTATCCCGATTCCGGAATTAAGCGTTATCAATCCCTAGTTGGAGGCGGGGCGCAAGCGGCGCTTAAATGTTTTTCATTGTTTTTTGTTCATTATTGAACAGACAGAGTTGCGGGTAACAGCTAGTATATAATATACATATATATAGCGTCGTATTACGTTGAAAAATTAATGACTATTTTAAAGGAGTATGTCACACTGTTCTTATTTGTTTGTGGATCATGTAACTGTTACAACAAATCTTTTGTTTCGACTATAACTGTTATCCTTATTCCTATACACCTAATGTAACGGATTTTATTGTGAGCGCGGTTCTAACGGTAATATACAACTAATAATTACGATCTGATATTGATTTCTATAGAATTATATTAATATTGTTGTTCCGTGGTCGGGTTATTGACCTTTGTGTGGGTGTGAACCTAAATTTGGGGGTCGATGATCTTAAATGATTACAGATATATCTTAACGGGACGTCAGTTGATGTGACTGTCATGCTTTATAAGGGGTTGGATACTGAATCATGATTCGATTGACGCATTATACCTAAGGTTGTGATGGCTTAGAGGTTAAAGGCCCGCCTCTTGTGAGGGCGCGGGTTCGAAACATGACAAGTACTAATGTGATTTTAGAGTCATATGTACTTTCAAAAGTACTTAAGACACTAGAGACAGACTGTGAAGGAAAATATCGTGAGGAAACGACGACTTATAATTTCTAGTTATAAGTTTAAGTCAGTGGCGGTCTAGTGGTTAAAGGGGCCCGCCTCCCCTTGCCGAGGGCGCGGGTTCGATCCTGGCAAGTACCAATGTAATTTTTCTGAGTCATATGTTCTTTCTAAGAGTATTTAGACATCACTGACAGACGGTGAAGGAAATCATCGGGAGGAAACCTGGACTTATAATTTCACAATTATAAGTTTGAAATCACCAACCCGTCTTGAGCAAGCTAAGCGTGATGATTAATGCTCAAAGCTTCCCCATGCAAGAATAGGCCTTTGTTCAGCAGTGGGCTCTGATAGGCCGATGATGATTATAATTGAAATTAAAGTAGTCGTTTATTAATAAAAGCTCATATCAGTTTTTATAACTAAGATTATTTACTGTTCTAACAAATAATTTAATTATTATATTTAGATTCATTTCGCTTCTAAAATGTCAAGATATTGCTCTTACAAGTTTAAATATATCTTTCTTTTATAATATAAATTTATTATATAAAACTATTTTACTTATATTGTGAAGTTTAATTAACTTTCCAAGACTCCTTAGTACTATATTCATCTTACTTCTACACTGATAGTTCAGACGTTTAATTCATAACAGCTATAACATACTTTAAAGATATAGGAATGATAAACGTTTAAACTTATCGTATTTCGTTTACACTGATGAGTACGAGCTGTACTTTTACTAAGGATGTATAAACGAGATTTTATAAACTTTTAGTGATTTGTAAGTAATTAAATTATAATTTGTATGTACTATCAGAACAATTTCATTTTACTAAACGTACTTTTTGTCGGACATATTTTTTGTCCGTCTGTTTGTTATCGTTCATCTCTCAAAAATATGGACCAATTTTGATCGTACTCTAACAAGCAAGATACACAGATGATAAGGAGTAACTTGTATATTCCCAAAGAGGGTTGATGTCATACAGGCGGCCGGTAAAAACAATTAGACAAATCTATTTATAACATGTAATGCAGACCCTGGCTAAAGCTGGGAAATTGCCAGGTAGAAGAAAATAAGGAGTAACGGTTAAATTATTACATTAATTTTGGTTAAAAATATATGAATACCCATTTAATATTTTTGACAATATCAACTGTCAAAAAGATTTAAACATTGATGTTCAAATGTTGCCGTCTCGGTAATAGTTCCGTACGTAATAGTTGTAATTTTATTTCTTTAATAGTACATTAATATTTATGGAAGTGTTTTAATTATGACTTTTGATCATTTTCGTTTCTCTCATTCGAAAGTCTATTTTTATTATCGAATAAATATTAATTGTTATGTTTTTGTTTTGTATCTAGAACGATTAATATCTTAGCACAAACATTTTTGTTTTGCTGTTAGTCGTATTGGATTTCGCAAGAAAGGTAATGGTGTATAAGACCAGGTCTAACCTAGAATTCAAAATTGAAAACTATAAACTAGCGTAATTTTTTATCCATAAAAAGTTTTTACTATAGTCCATTTTATACAGGGTGACTGGTGAATTACTATCAATATTTAAGGAGGATACTCGGTACATGATTCTCATTCGAATTATGTAAAAAAAATAGGTACTTAATTTTTGACAAAATTTCCGTATAAATAAATAAAGTGTTGACACGTTCCAAGTGTTCCAAGTGTGGACGCGTGCGGCGGCGTGCTGATACAACACAACGCCGCCACACTCGTATGTGTGAGTGTGGGTGTATACCTAATCTGTAGGGTGTTCACACGATGCGTAATTAATTACATAACTTTTGGTTAACTTTACTTAGAAGTTTATTAATATTTATGTTATATTAATTTTTATTTTGTCATATATGATCGTCACAAATCACGTCCTCAAATATCGATAGTAATTCACCAGTCACCCTGTACGTTTTATGGAATAGCACTGTTCAGTAAAAAATATAAAAAACACTATTACATTTTTGACGAAACATTTGTATTAATATCATTCATATTACTATTATATATGCGAAAATATCTGTCTGTCAGTAAATCTGTCCAAACCACTGAACTGATTTTGATGAGGTTTAGTAAAAAGATAGATGGAACCCTTGAGATAGACCTACGCTACCTTTTATCCCGATCCCGTACCCAAAACTACACGGATCGAACCATGAAGTTCAAATCGGGTTCAATGGCCGTAAAGACAGAAAAATACTCGGACGTCACGGACAAAGTCGCGGGCTAAAGCTAATCCCTACTAATATTATAAATGCGAAGGTAACTCTGCGTGTCTGTCTGTCTGTCTGTTACGCTTTCACGCCTAAACCACTGAACTGATTTTAATGAAGTGCGGTACAGAGATAGAGTTGACCTTGAGAAAGAACATAGGATAGTTTTTATCACAGACTTTTGAAAGGTTCTCTTGGAAACGCGATATAACCGAACTCCATACGGGCGAAGCTACGGGCGGAAAGCTAGTGTAAAATAAATCAAAACACTTTTAAGTTTCACTGTCAACTGTCATGTCTAAATGACGTAACCAAAACAACGCGCGGGCTAAAAACCTCTGTCACTTTTGAAACAGAGGCGATCATAATTATTTTCCTTATTACCTTTTTAAGTACAATTTATTTCAATAAGTACTTATCCTTTAATCATAATAATTATATTTTTTCTATACAACAATAAACTATAGCATGTTTTTTAACGGAACGTTTAGCTTAAATAGGCGTAAATTATTTTCATTAATTGTTGTTTGAACTGAAATTTGATTGACGATTAATGATTTCTAAATTTTATAACTTTGAATAATGTTAAAAAATATCCTTAAAATATTAAGATAAACTTGAGATTTCGATATTCATCGTCATCAGCCTATTAACGCCCACTGCTGAGCAAAGGCCTCTTTCTCACATGGAGAAGGTTTGAGCATTAATCACCACGCTTGCTCAAAACGGGTTGGTGATTTCAAACTTATAATTGTGAAACTATAAGTCCAGGTTTCCTCACGATGTTTTCCTTCACCGTAGGTATAACTAATATATATTTAAATCTCTTATGACTTGTTCCAAGTCTTTATATTAATCGCGTGTACTCGTCGTTATGGCAGTGCGCGTGAAGGTAATCGCCCTTTATAAGGATCTCACTTTCATTCTAAATAATTACACTTTCTATTTTATATCCTCCTAAAACATTGTTATTTAATTGTTTCATGTCCAAATAGAATGTTATATTTGATTTAAATATTTCGACAGTGACTTGAGTTTTATAACTATATTGAATAACAAACTTTTTTTTTTGATAAGAGAAAAACACTAAGTTTTTTTGACACATTATCAAAAACCAACTTTTTTATTGTGAAATTAAGTACTAAAATTGGAAAATATATCTTTTTCGACACTAAAATTTACTCTTTTTGTATGAAAAAGGTGGCAAATACAAAGGAATAGTTTTCGTGTTTGTTAAGGAAGAAGGAAAAGGTTGGAATAGGAGAGAGCAACCTGATCTCACTTATCAGACGAAACGCAGCCACTAAAGTCTATTTCACGGCGATTTTCTACGAGAGGGTGGTACTTCCCTGGCCGAGACAGCCTATATTCGAGCTATAGTAACTTGACCACAGCTAGGCTCTACCACATCTTTCTTTTACCTACAATTTCAATAAATATATTATAATAACTCATCCATTATCATCATTTAATGTTAAGGAAGTGTTAATAAATCCGTTGATAGGAAGTATAAATGACAATCAATACTCAAACACTCCGGGAAGGTCGTCCGTTGATGATAAATTATTTTAATGACACGTGACTCACTGTCTGCGGCTTTTTTCACCTTCACCTTGTATCTGATGATTAGTGCTGTTCTTTGTGAGAGAGACAGTCTCATTGTTTTCCTTTATTTAATGACTAAGTGTTCTTTATACTGCAAGTCTTTTCGTTTTTATATTTGACTAATATAATTATTTGATAGCGGCATTCCGTTTGTTATTAATAGTATGGTTTTGTGGACAATATATTTCTATTATACATTACTTTTTAAACTTTAACCCTTAAAGAGCAATTGAAATCATATTATTGCAATTAAAATTATAAAACTTATTTCAAATTTGCAGTAGGTATAGACAAACTTATTAAATTGTAATACAATAATTAGCGTTTGAATTATCTGATTATTATTATTAAAGGTAATCGTGAGCAATGAATGGGTTCCATTATATAAATGAGAGCGGAACATTCAAATCTAATAGATGACATTTATTCACAATCAGTCAACTGTCCCTTACCACGGGTTTCAATGTTAAACTAAACAGATGCTTTCGAGTTTTTCAGTTATATTTACGAATGAAACATTAGAAATCGTATATCTTTAAATTGATTATGATAAATCGTAGTAAGAGCATAGCTTATAGCTTCAAACATAATCACAAATGTAATAAATTACGTTTTAAATAGACTTCATTACATACATGGACTTTTTTTAATAATTACATGGCATAGTTTTAGTGTAGTCACAAAGGTTTTGCTTTTTATACTTCGTTACATTTTTTTACTTACGATAACAATTTTTTCATATAAAACTTTTTCCATCAAAAAATTAAACTCTTTATGAAATAATAACAACATATAATAGACATTTATCTAGTCGTATTGACTTTTAAAACAAAAAGAAAGTATTACAAAACAAAATATAAATGAATTAAAAACTAAAAAATATTTAAATCAATCACTAGACACCCCAATACACCGAGTCCACATCAATTAGAAATTAAGAGCTAACGTAAACTAGGTTATTGTATGCACGCGTCACGCGTCACGCGATGTCAATGGCGTTACGTAATAATGACAGTTCATATTATAATTAAGTATTTTTATTTGATAGTTATTTAAAGGCGGGTTTATTTTTAAACTAGTTTTTATCCGTAACTTTCTTTCGCATTAATTTCGGCATTAGTAGTATATGTATAGCTGACCGGGGAAATTATATTTCGCCCTAGAGGCCATAAATGACCAAATATTTAAATTTATTAAGTTTTTTTTGTTTACGATCGAACAGAATTAAATATGATCCTATGTCCGTCTCCTGGTTCTAATCTATCTCTCCACTAACTTTCAACCATATCCCAACAGCGATTCTTGAGTTATAAATAGTGTAACTAACACTACTTTCTTTTGTATATAATAGATAAATATATCTATTACATAATAAAAATAATTACTAGAGTATAGTTCAGAAAGTTCAATTTCACTTTTATTATTAAAATTTTCTTTACTAAAATATTAGTTTATTTACTTGGTTGATAATTTTTTAGTCCATGTCAGTGGCGGCTGTACCTTAAGTGCGCCCGTGCGCTGAACCACCAATTCAAAATATTTAAAAATTACAAAATATTATGTCATCTTAATTTTTAAATTACCATTTTAATATTTATTTTTTAAACATACAAAAAGGTATAAAAAATTTAATTTCCAATTATGGTCAAAAAGTTTGAGCGCTTTACTAAACTCATATCGTGCGCTCCGGCGAGTGCACGAGGACTGCTAATACATCTTGTATGAGACACGCATCAATACGCCTGGCGCGTGAGACAAAAGATAGTTCATAGAAATGTACCGAGTAACGAGTCGGTTCTCGCGCACCGCACGAAGCGGCCGAAGGTTACCGAGAGCACCCGATGTATGACGAATTGAGCCGGCCGGCAAGGGGCCGGCCGAAAGGATGGGTGCTATGATTGACATCTCGTTAATCGTTATTGGTATTGTTTCAACTTTCACTGTATGCGTGACGCGTTAATTCGTTATTGTTTATAATTATTTCCGTAATTCGTTTTAGTTTTTATTTCGTTTCTATAATAGAACTTTTATTCTGTACTGTGTTTTTTATTAGTTGAAAATGAGTATAAATATTGATTATATTAAAGAAAATAACAAAATTTTTCAAAGTAAAGTGAACATAAAATTGGCCGGGCCGCCACGGCCCTTTTTAAATTTAAAACAAGAGTGTAAATCGAAAAATAAAGCATTTATACGAAGTTTTAAAAGTGAAATGTATAATAGAAAGAAATGGTTGTGTGGATGTGAGCGTCTTAATGCATTCTTTTGTTTTCCTTGCATTATTTTTGGCGGAGAATCGATTTGGACAGAAACTGGAATCAAGGATTTGACGCATTTAAGTGAAAAAATAAAAAACACGATTCTTCACAAGTACACCTACAAAATGTAATGAGTTTGTCTGTGTTAGGCACAGTCGATATTCGTAATCAGCTAGATTCTGTGTATAGAAGTAATATCCAAAAGTATAATAAACAAGTTGATAAAAACAGGTACATTTTATCACGTCTTATCGATTGTGTCAAGTTTTGTGGTGCATTTGAGTTAGCTTTGCGAGGTCACGATGAAACTATTGAGTCCAGTAATGCTGGAGTGTTTCGTGGATTAATAGACTTTGTATCAGAGTTGGATATAGTTATGAATTAATGTACAAAAAATAAACATATTTTATGTCAATTGTTGTTTTTGTCAATATTTTAGTAAAGTGAACCACCAGTTCGATAACCCACCAGCCGCCACTGGTCCATGTATTGTAAAAGTAAATGATTATTTCCGTAATTGTTATTACCTACCTATGTAATTTTTTCCATTGTTGTAACTATGGAAGTACACAAGCCGTCAGGTACTAAAATTAATTGAAAGTATGCGTGAAGTGTCCAAAGGAGAAAAAAAAAATACCAATTATTTTTAACAACCATAAGTTCATGATAAATTATTGCAATTTGCATGTATGTATGTACAGGTACTTCAATATTAATAATCGAAGCTTCCCGAATAAAGATACTATCGATATTTTTTTCGCATTTTGATTAATTCATACATAAATTATAGGCATTTTGTATTTTCCTTTGTTGCTATGTTAAAGACATAATAAAGATTTAAATAATTTTTATTGTCAGCGATGCCACTTTTTTAATTATAACTTAGTTCCTCCTTAAGAGTCTGAACAAAGCTTTTGGTATACTACGCTTTTTTTATTATTTTATGTATAATCCCGACGTTTCGTTGCCTTTAAAGCAGTAGTGCCCAACCTATGGTCCTCGTCATTCAAAAAGTGGTCCACGAACGAATTTAAAACTCTTTTAAATTGCATTAATGTTTCAATAACATATTTTTGTTGGTACAAAAGACATTGAGTTTTTTATTAAAGTTTTTAATTAGTAAAGAATCTTCGTCATTAACTTTATTTTCTTATACACCATGGTCAAATCCCAACAACAAACAATACAAAGTGGTCCCTTGATTTAAAAAGGTTGAGAACCACTGCTTTATAGCAACTTGATCACATAGTCGAGATGAGAGTGACTTAGAGATAAAATAATAAAAACTCAGTTTCATTTAAACAAAAATAATGTTTGTAAACGTGTCAAGGTTTCTATGGAATTATGAATAAAGAGATATTGTTTCTCCAGTACATGCGCTATCTCTTCCTGCGATACACAACATAGTAACTCTGAATACACGATAATATACTCTAAGAATATAAGATAAGACTTAAATTTGCTTGCAATGTGTGAATTCAAAACTTACGTGAATGCTAAGTCGTTTAAACTAATTTGCAGTTTAAAACAAGTCGAAAAAAATAACACCTTTTCAAGATTCTTATAATGAAACTTTTAAATAAGTTATTTATATTAAAAAAATAGTTATTATGAACTACGCAAAGATTAAGCGTAAGGTACTTTGTTAAATAACTTAAAACATGTACGGGTCATTGAACTAACGTCGCAACGAAAAGGAAAAGGTTCCTTAAACTAAACAATTTAACATTTTTTATTTAATATATATCATCCTTTACATTCATAAATAACAGGCATTACAAATGTATTCTTTTTTATGTATTCTTATAAGAATGAAAATTTAAAAAATGTTAAAATCGTATGCCTATTCCCGTTTCTCAGTCAAAAATCTACTTCAATATTGTAATATGCGAAGATTAACTAATGAAAACTTTTAACGCGCCGTACGTAGTAACAAACCCGACTAGATACGCATAGCGATACATACAACGATGAAAGTTCCACCACGTACTAAGAATACAAGTACGAGTAAGGTACGGGTACAAATGTTAAGCGGTCACCCATCCAAGAACACCAAGGGTGTCGTGAAAATATTATTTAAATATATTTAATATGAAATTCTATTATGTGTATTAATGAGATCTAAGACTTTCGCAGGTATTTAAATGAAACTAATATTTTTCGTATATACTACGCGACTTTATTTTTATCAAAAACTACATACTCCTGACGTTTGGGTTACTTTTCATCAACCGTGATCGTTAAGACAAGATGTGACGACTACCTTGTTAGTTAGTTTCATTTAAATGAATATTAGTTACATTTAAATAAATATAATTTTCATTTAAATAAATATTAGTTTCATTTAAATATATAAATGTATATTAACCATAGAGTACTACAATGAATACGTGTCAAGTTACTGATACAGTTTTTGTCGTTTATATTGTCTCTCATTATTCACACGACTTGCATACTGTTGCTTAATGTTATAAAAATATAACTTTCTTATTAATAATTCTAGTTGAGAAATAATACCATTTTTATTATAGATTCTGTAAGTGATTTAAGCGTTACTATTTTTTTATGTGGCTACTTATCATTGCGTTTGTAATAAATATTTACGTAATTTATTTAAATTTTTATTACAATCTTTACTATAAATAACTTCATTCAAATTAAACAAGAATTTGTATAAATTATAAATTGAATGTTATTTTTGGACACATTTTATTTAGCTTTTTGTTCTAGGGCTTCATTCGCACTGGAATCGTGGAATATTTTGCCAAAAGGAATGACAACTTTTTTAATTGCAGAACGAATTTAATCTCGAGTACAGTGTGGAAAAAACTTACAGGAGTACTTAACTTCACAAAACTTTTTAGAAAAATTTTCTTATTTAATAAAGAATTTACTTTCCCTCATGCTTACTTATTGTCAATTGCCGTACATTTAAATGAAGTTCAAAGTATTCTTGTAACTATCTTCATACCTCTTCTAAATACTACAACAATTGTTATATTATCAATGTATTTTAAGTTTTTATTCTAATATAAACTATTTCTAGTAAACAGTAGTTGTAATTCTCATTTACTACAAGACGTTTAATATTAATGGCGTGGTCGGTGCCTCGGTCGAATGAGATGCATTTCCTGAGTGGTACGTGAAACATTTTAAATCCTATTTTTATAATTAACTTATAATAAGTAAGAATAATTTTAATTTAAGAAATAGCAGGAGAGTACAGATAAAAAATGAGTGTTTCTGGACTGAATATAATCTACAAGAAAAGTCATTATAAAGAATATAGTAAAAAAAAAAATGTCTTGTCATAAACATGATCACATTCTGTAGGGAACATACATTACATGTTTTTAAAGGAGTCCTAAGTATTAATTTTATAGTTATTTATGTAAAGAGAAAATGTTATTTAAGCGAAACTAATATTATTCGGATTAATAAGCGTATTTTATTATTTTAAAACTACACACTCCCGACGTTTCGGTTACTTTTCAGCAACCGTTATCACGGGCAGACGAGATGTCGGTTGCTGAAAAGTAATCGAAATCTTGGGAGTATGTATTTTTTTTAAATAATAAAATACACGTAGTACGAATTAATTTAAATGAATACTAGCGAAAGTCTTAGATCTCATAATATTATTAAAGTTTGTTGGCTTGGGCTTTTTATCTATTATTAAGTGTAGTTCACTCACAGTTTGTCTTCCAGAGCACTATCCGTGTACGCTATCTTGGCGGAATGATGACTCTCGCTTTCAATATCGTTAACCTGAAACAATTTGAGAAATCATTATCATATAATGTTTAGTCTTGTTTAGACTACCGTGGCATCGGTCTGGTGATGTACAGCAATTATACAATGAACACATTGCGATTTGGCATTACATTTCACGTATGAGAATACACCATTTAAGAGGTCCACCATCATTAATAAGTGTCATCGATACATTAACTCATTGTCCTTCTTGTATAGACATCACTAAATTGACGGGTTTTTTTTATTCTAAAGGGGCAACCGAGCAGACGACCTACTTGATAGATGTAGTATGATATAGTTAAGAAGATTTGTTGCCAAGCTTGATTAGGGAAGAGGGGAAAAAAAGTGGGAAAGGGAGGGAAAAGGAAGAGAGCTGGAAGTTATCTATGAACTAAATAAGATCATGCAAAATTTTATGGATAGGCTTCCACAAAAACAAAATATGAAAATCGCAAATTTTACTTAATTTTTATCTCTCAATAATTTAACTCATCTAATCGGATAAAAACATGATAGTTTCTTTGGAAAAGTGGCTGTAATGCTGTATAGACCCGGGTTTGATTCTGCTCGCAATTATTTTTTTGTACATATTATATAAGTGAATTTTATGTTTAGGGAATTATTTAATAGATCATTTTTGTGTCAGAAGATTAAGTATTTCGTAATATGCTACAAACGCTTGTCTTCAGACCTTTCTCTCTGCCGTAATATGTAGATCACAAGATCATTAGTTGAAGTGTAATCTACATCAAAAAAATAATAAATAAACTACTGTTAAAGTTTTGAATTAAATTATTGAATACAACTAAATTCTATTTCATATATGTATATTAAGTAGACGTCTAAAAAAATGCAATGTCTTAAAACAAACGTCAGTCTACAAATAGCTATCTTTATTCTGACAGAAAGAAGTTGTTTTTTAATGAATGAAGTCACTAGTAACAGCTTGTAATTAATAATATTATTCATATTTCAATGAAACGTGAAAACTGGTTTATCAAATTTAAACATAATAATCGGTAATGATAACACAACGTAAATTAAAAATCATTCTGACATCAACCGCCATTGTCAACGAACAATGGAGAGATTAGATTAATACGGTAAATAATGTGGATTCGAGTGACTCACAGACGAAATTTAATGATTGGTTTTGTAATATATACCACGGTTATCGAAATACTTTAACTTGTAAATGGAAATTTAACTTGTTTATGGATATTACTATTATCGATGAAGAACAATATAAGAAGTTTTAATGAAGAAAGAGAAGACAATCTATACTAATATTATAAAGCTAAAGAGTTTGTTTGTTTGAAAGCGCTAATCTCCGAAACTACTGGTTCGAATTGAATAATTCTTTTTGTGTTGGATAGTCTAGTTATCGAGGAAGGCTGTACGCTATATAACATCACGCTACGGCCAATAATCTTTAATACAAATCGAAATTTTGTCCATTTTTTATAATTAATATTTTTATATTTGTCAATGGCAACATTCTTTATCTTCATCAGTTCGTAGTCTCGAAAAGAACTCGTATTGAGAGCGGTAAAAACATTTACAAAAAATATATTTTCGTTTTTTTTTTTAAATAATAACTGACAAGCCGACTTAAACCTTTATTAGTTGCCTCTGTCACAAATATTAAATGTTTAAACAATAAGAAATAACTAAATTACAATAATTAGAATGAAAATAACTTTAATTTTATATGAAAAATAACATTATCCTACAAATATTATAATTGCGAAAGTTTGTGAGCGTGTGTGTGTATGTTTGTTACTTCTTCACGCTCAAACGGCTGAACTGATTTTGATAAAATTTTGTTTACAAGAAGCTGACGTCCAGGAATAACACATAGGCTACTTTACATCCCGGAAAATGTTCGACTTTTCCTCATATAAGCGAAAAACCGTATTTACTTTCTCGAGAACTCAACTCCTAGCCAAAACGACATTATCGCAATTTACCTTTTACCAATAAGCATTCCTTTCGTTAAAAAAAAGAATTATGATAGACAATATCTACAGACAACAGTTTCTTTCTGTATTTAATTTGTTAAATACAGCCAAACTATTCATGTTAACGTAATTCTTAATTTTGATAACATTTCTGTTGTTTTGTAATTGTTGGGTACTGCCCCATTTGTGGGCTTTCTTTTATATATTACTATGTAATTCCGAAATAAACGAGGACGAAGTCGCGGGCAAATCTAGTTTATAATACACCTCGCATGTATACATACAGTGTTCGTTTATTATGTCAGAACATTAAGATCTTACTGTCCCACTTGTATGAAACATTTTTTTCTCTTTTTTAAAGCGAGTCTACGGATTTGAAAGGCTCATAATGTAAGAACAATTTTAGTAATATTTTGCAATTCCAGGAAATAAGTGATTCTTTTCTGTTGTTTTTGGTGTAATAATCTTATTTAATGCATTCGTTGACACTTTAGTATAGAACAAAATCTATATGAAAATTATATATTGTTCTGTAATTGAATTGACATTTTATAAGTAAATACATCTCAGTACATATATTTTCTCTTTACATAAGTAGACAACGAAAACATCGCACTTAATGCATTTCTTAAACATTTTTAATATGTTCTACTAGCTTTCCGCCCGCAGCTTCGCCCGCGTGGAGTTCGGTTATATCGCGTTTCCAAGAGAATCTTTCAAAAGTCTGGGACAAAAACTATCCTATGTTCTTTCTCAAGGTCAACTGCATCTCTGTACCAAATTTCATTAAAACCAGTTCAGTTGTTTTGGCGTGAAAGCGTGACAGACAGACAGACAAACACGGTTACTTTCGCATTTATAATATAAGTAGGGATTAAAAAACTTTTCTCCAATATAACATCACTATTTCTCATTCTTATTTTATATCAAATAAATTTAAATAGTTAATTAACTGTGTCCACAGATTACATTACGTATTAATATTAATATTAATAATCTGTGGTTATTAACTGACGTTTATATTTTATCTTCAACTAACTCCATTAACTAAGAGAAATCGATTACAATATTTATTACTTCATATTTTAGAGTTCTCTAAATATAAATAAAACTAATATTATTGTATTACAAAAATTCCGACTTTAAAGCAAAGTAACTATAACGTCGGGAGTATGTAGCTTAAAATAATAAAAACGGGTAGTACATGCGAAAATATTAATATAGTCTAAATCGCAAAAGTCTTATTCTCTAAATATATTGTTAGCAATACTTTTATTACATCGCAGAGTATAATAGATTCCTCTTTGGCATAATGATTAATTCTAAATATTCAAACATACATACATACTGGTTATATCGCGTTTCCAAGAGAACCTTTCAAAAATCTGGGATAAGAACTATGTTCTTTCTCAAGGTCAACTCTATCTCTGTACCAAGTTTCATTAAAATCAGTTCAGTGGTTTCGGCGTGAAAGCGTAACAGACAGACGGAAAGACAGAGTTACTTTTTCATTTATAATATTAGTAGGGATTTGTAAATATATATCTATGACATGTACACTAAGTATGCTTTATGTTTATTTTGCCTTTTCGTGCTATTATTTCTTATAATAATAATCCATCATCTTTTATCCTCTTTACTATAACGTTGCGTACATACCTACGCAAATTTATACAGGGTGACTGGTGAATTACTATCAATATTTAAGGAGCATACTCGGTACATGATTCTCATTCGAATTATGTAAAAAAAATAGGTACTTAATTTTTGACCAAATTTCCGTATAAATAAATAAAGTGTGGACACGTTCCAAGTGTTCCAAGTGTGGACGCGTGCGGCGGCGTGCTGATACAACACCACGCCTTCGCACGCGTATGTGTGTGTGTGTGTATACCTAATCTGTAAGGTGTTCACACGATGCGTAATTAATTACATAACTTTTGGTTAACTTTACTTAGAAGTTTATTAATATTTATGTTATATTAATTTTTATTTTGTCATATATGATCGTCAAATATCACGTCCTCAAGTATCGATAGTAATTCACCAGTCACCCTGTATATATTTTTTCTTGTATATTAAAATTGATTAGAATTTTCAAGTTTTCTCGTCCTTATACATTAGTGAGACAGGACTTAAAATTTCTATTTGATCGTGAGAGTATTTGAACTGGTTGCGAACAAAACTTTCCCTTTCACCAAGTACTTACGTTTAATATGTATAAACCCTAAATAAGGTATGAGGAAATATTGTAGTTTGAGGATACAAAACTATTGATAATAATCTTAAATATACCACGGAAATATATGTATGGGAAATTAAATATTAAATTTATTTGATAAATGAAAGCAGTTACTTGTAGGTATGTTAAGTAAATATTAATATGTGAGAAAGAAGAATATTGTTTATAAAAAATATACTATATAATTAAATGAGAAATAATTCATTTATCAAGTTTTGATCTAACATTAGATATTTTAAATACATCGATATTATTGAGACAAAATGTATCCAAATATGTCATTCGTCTAAAAAAAAATTATTTATTTGTAAGAACCTACCAATGCAATTTACAGTAAACATTGACGTCCACACTAGGCTAGGCCTCGTGGACATCGATTAATTTTTAGCAGATACAATTCAGTTAATTAATTATTACTAGTCATTTAATTAAATATATAAATATTTAAAAGTGAACGACTAACAATTTAAATGCACTCACAAATATTCGAATTCAAAACATTGCTTGTATGAAATTAAAATTGTAAACATACTTAAAATATAGTTACTATTTTCAAATTAATAATCATTATAGTTATACGTGACGAATATGTCGTTTTAAAAACATTATTTTCAATTTTATTTATTGATATAAAGTGGATTTTGTTTGTACTATTTCAGCCAGCCCCTATTGCAGTTCTGAAGAAATTAATGGTCATTATTTAGTTTCAACAAATAGAGTTGCCACATTAATGTTGCAAGTGTCAGGTTCGATTAAGGTACGATTTCTTTGCAATATAATTACCTCCCAAATGTTCAAACATCTTGTTTGATCATTGGACAGTGACAGTTGACACAACTAGAAACCACAAGTTCAAGATAATATTACGCAAATTATTTACTAATATTTAAAGATCGGAACGTTTACCTGTGGTTTTTTACTTATAATTTTCTTTAATACAAAAGTTTATAGTTACAATTTCTTGCTACGTCTTCACTTCCACCTACGTGGTGGAATTAAAGTTAATAAGCACTATGAACGCTTATAAAAATGCTTATTTGTGTTAATAACGTTATTTTTTAAATGTAAATAACACTGTCAAGATATTAATAATACATAAATATTATAAATTAAACAAAAAATATTAATAAAATTTAAATTATTATTTAACATATGTAACGAGACTAAAGTCATATAACTATAGAAAATATACAAAAAGCTAAGTTTCGACACGTTTTTGCATCAAGTTATATGTAATATGACTACAAGTTACATTTTAACAATGTTTATACATGTTATTTCAATATTATTATAATAGAATCCAGTTTAATTATAGTGTTTTATTAATCAATTAATAAATTCCTTTAGCACATAATTCTTTAATAATATGTGGTTGAATGCCGCGTTCTTGGGCTCATCCCTACATACGTCACTAATGACAGCTATTGCATACTTTGATAATTTGACGTCTTTAAGAGACTTAGGTATTAGAATTTAAAATAGTTGATGATATATAAAATGCCGCTTACTTATTATATTGTGTATATACAGGGTGACTGGTGAATTAGTATCGATACTTGAGGACGTGATATTTGACGATCATATATGACAAAATAAAAATTAATATAACATAAATATTAATAAACTTCTAAGTAAAGTTAACCAAAAGTTATGTAATTAATTACGCATCGTGTGAACACCCTACAGATTAGGTATACACACACACACACACACGCGCGTGCGGCGGCGTCGTGTTGTATCAGCACGCCGCCGCACGCGTCCACACTTGGAACACTTGGAACGTGTCCTCACTTTATTTATTTATATGGAAATTTGGTCAAAAATTAAGTACCTATTTTTTTTACACAATTCGAATGAGAATCATGTACCGAGTATTCTCCTTAAATATTGATAGTAATTCACCAGTCACCCTGTATATTAAAATATCCTGCTTACTTATTATCTTGTGTATATATAATTGTAAATAGTAATTTAATCCTGCGAGGAGCTGTCTGTTTAAACTTTAAGGATCGACTGTGAAGTAAATTGAAACCTCAAATTGACATCTTAGTCTCGAACAATGCAGTGAAATATGATATTAACAAAAAACAATTTTGTGAATCATATTATGTCGAATGTTTATACGTTTGTACTGGTTTATTTGTAGGAGCTTTTATTTTAGAGCCATATGTATGAATTCTAAAGATACATAAACGTAAATACACAAAATTATATGCTTAGTGTTACAAGAACACATTAGGAACTAAAGTTTTATTTAACAATGAGTGTGCATTGAAGATACACTAATAATAACGCTGATAAAATGTAAATTTATTAATTTATGTATATTAGTATGCTTGAAATAATTTTACGTCGTCATTACACATGAAGTGTCGACGTTTTCAGTGTTCATTCATGAATCTATGTTTACACTAAACGGAGAAAATTTATTAATGGATAACTTGAAACGCTCCGCATTTAGTGCAGAGGTGTTAAATTGTGATAAAGCCTCTATACATCTATTTGTTTTGAGGTTAGACTAAGAAATTAATTGTATATTTATATTGTTTTGTGTCTTCTTAACGTGTTCACTTAAAAATTCTTAAACGAAAAAAAAACACGAAATTAAATACTAATTATGCCTAAATACCGAGCAAAGCAAGATGTCCAGATATTGTTATAAAAATCAGCAGTTTTCTTACACAAACAAACAGATCCTCAAAGATGCGTAATTACTATTCCTATCTCAATTAATAGTACGTAAGTGACTACTAGATGGCGCTGTTTTTAAATTAATTTTGTACAATAATAATTGTAGCTCACAATGCAGCTCTCGACAATCAACATCACTTTTTGTTAGTACTATTATTCTTAATTGACCAATTATGAGACTAGCTATTACTTTAATTAAATATTAACATGATTTATTGACAACGGAAACTTAGTAATACATCATGAATAGACAATTAAATAACAGCAAAAAATAAGATAAGTAATGAATTATACTTTACGAATCACGTTGTGGATTACTTCGAATCAATATTTGATTTACTTATCTATACAAACATGATCATTACAACAAAAATTTTCCATGGAATTACTTTTTATATCTGTATTAACATCCGTACATAATACATAAATATTTACATATAAATATCTATATTATTACGATTAAATTTAACGATTTTTTGCCTGTATGCCCATCCCTAAAACACCGGTAAATTTCACTGACAGATAAGTGATCTTAGACAATTTGTAAAAAAACAATGTTGTGCAGAATTAATAATAATGAATTATGAACAATGTTCAGTGTAAACGTATGTACATATATAATCTAATAAATTTAAATTATATAGAAGCAATATTTTAATAAAATATATATCTTTTAGATTCTCTTCGAATGTATGTAAATCTCGATAAAAGTACTTTAAAATATTAATGAAAATAAAAAACTTGAAAATACAGGTATCTACTATTTATAACGAATTTTTTAGTTTCAACCTTTATAATATAAATTATTTACTTTTTCTTACAAATATAAGTCAATGTAAAAATAATGAGTCGTAAGTCGCGGTCAATAGTTCGTATGCTCTAATATAGAATTCTTTTGTACGTCTCAAGTGTTGGATTGAGGTCATTACTACAATAACATACTAGTGCTGACAGAAGGATTACGATCCTAATACAAATGCTAGGAATAGAAGAAATCATTGAAAACCGATAATATCACAGCAAAGAGGTTATATAACTATAGATATATTTGACAGAATTAAAACATATTAATTTGCGTCGTGATTAATTTCAACATTTCAATCAGCACATGAACATCTGTTTTAAAGGTTGTTAAACAAAAACTGACCTAGATGCTTAAGCAGACAAATCAGTGACAGTGGAAACAATAAAAAAAATGCACAGGCTTTTATCACTCAATAATATACAGTTAGTGTTGCATCCCAACAATTGGATGACAATTCATTTACAACTATTTTTTATGATAAGGCTTCATTCGCACTGAAATCGAGCCATTTAGCCAAAATCTTTGCTCTTATTTGTCAGACCAAATATAATTGCAACAAATTTCTACAGTCACATAAATATCCTAGTACATTTATTTTTTATCCTTTTACTTCTTTCTAAATAAACGATAAAACTACAAAAAAATATTTTTTCTATTTATCCTTCAAAATCGACGCCATTGCAACAATATCTGTGCAAAAAATATATAACCTATAAAACGTAATAACTTTTGACAAGTAAATAATACGTAAGATGACAGTTAAAGAAATGAATTAAATATTAAACAAAGTGAATGAAAATAGCATTTAAATGTAACTAATATTATTCGGATTACTACGCGTATTTTATTATTTTAAACTACATACTCCCGACGTTTCGATTACTTTGCAACAACCGTGATCAGGCAGACGAGATGTGGAGACAGAATGATTTAAAAAAATAATTAAACAATGACTCCATTCATATTGATTCAACAAAACTAAATAGTAAATAAAAATCATTTCACGATCAAGTGTTCGTGAATTCTAATCTAATTAAGTGAAAAAGTTGATAGAATGTTAAAAGCGTCATAATATCAACAAAATGAAACTTCTTACAATAGAAATTGAAATATATGTATGAAATATAGAATTTATCTTCAAGTTTGTTTTTGGTTATATCACAATTATTTTATACAATTAAAGGACATTTTGAATTCTTTGTGGTTTTATTAATTATTTTTCCAATACATTCTTCCACCACTACACTATGTTTTTATATAAGCATCCCGTTTTCTATTTTATCTGTGAATGCGTTTATTACTGTAATGATTATGATTTAATAACATACAGCCAACGTTTACTACAATTAATATGAAAAGTGAATAATTAAGTAAAAAGCTTACGTGAATGTAATAGTTTTAAATGTATTCGTAAAACTATGACTAAACAAAATGTTCAAAATTCGATGATTTTGTTTTCTACATTTTTTTAATATACCCTATTTAAGAAAAAAAATACCCTGCTTTAATGAGATATGTTTTCTCAAGTATTCTTTTAAATGAAAGTAATATTTTTCGATAATACTACGCGTATTTCATTATTGCAAAACACTACATATTCCCGACGTGTTGGTTGCTTTTCAGCAACCGTGATCACGGACAGACGAGATTAGGTCTATTTTAGAATCCTAAAACGGCCTTACAATAATAATATTTGTATTAAAACAATAACTTTTCCCTTTCATCTTACATTCAATTGTCTGATCGTAAGAGTTGGACAATGATATAAACTTAGCAGGAACTTAACAATTTTAAAAATACCTCCCACAGCACAGTCACCGAACAATGAGACAATCAAAGTTACAATAATATTACATTAAATTGTAAATATTTTGCTCCTTGTGTTTTATGTATGATGTATACGCGACGAAAATGTATTAAGTATTAAATAAAACATATTTTATAATAAATAATTATATGCGTTCAGTAATAAATATTGAGGTACGACAATTTTTATTGTCAAGAAGGGTACTACGTGTCACAATAAATAATAAATTTTCAGTTTAAGGTCAGCCAATTATGAGAGGTTTCCAGTAATTTATAATACATTTAAAATTTTATAAAATATCCTATTGTTAAATTTAAATATTAAAGATATATTTTTATTAAGAAATAAATAAAAGTAGGTAGGTTTTCAGAAGCATATAAATTTTCGTTTCCTAATATAATTTTATTATATTAATTAAAATCTGTTTTCACTGTGTATATTGTTATGAATCTAATATGCTTCAAGAAGCGCTTTCAAGGTTTTGCGGGAAGAGGCATATTCACCTTCTGATTACATATATCCATATATTTTACTACCTTCATTTAAAGCTAAATAATATTGAACAAAAATATATAAAAAATAAATAGTACCGGGATAAACGTCCTGTATATTTCCTATGATTCCTTGTAGAAAATGTCAAGTAATAATTTAATTTTTAAATTATAATAAATTCACCTACCTTGTACTTCATGTTTACTGTATTTTTTTATTATTTATATCACAATCACTATAATTTATTTTTATTTATAATATTATTTTTTATTCAATATTTTCGGACGCACGTCTGTATAATCTTTTCGCGCCGTTCGTCGGTTGCCGCGCATGCGTGGTCTGCGGCCACGCTATAATGGCTGTGTTTCAGTGTCCGCGTTAGTACTTAGTTTTGTTTCCCCGCCATACCCGATACCGGTGCAACGACCCGTGCAGCGTGCCAGCTGACTTCCTCTAGTCGCGGTGCAACATGTATACGAAGTTGAAGGTAAGCCAGAGATGACTCGCAATCGGGATGCTGAAATCTTGACACAGTTTGTATAGTAAATACTATCGTAGATTTCTTCATTGTCAGTTACGAACCGGTAATTTCAAATATTGTTTGTTTAACAATATCAATTTAACGCGGAGGCAATTACTAGAGTGCATCGAATGGGATTGACTAAGGTCTAAGTGGGCATTGCGATCGATCTATAGTTAGAAATTTTTCATGTTCATAACAATATTATAAGAAAACTGACACGACGATTGTCAATATGTTGATCAATATGTGAAATTGAAATTATTCATCAGAAAAATTATGAGAATTGTATATATTTTTTAAAATATCGTGATTACCAGACTTTAATAAGAAGATTGGTACAATATTTAGATACGGATCATTATCGCTTGCGGCATCGCGATTTAAATTGAATTACATAGTAAGCAGGGATTATTGAAAGTTTTTACAGAAAACTCCGAAAACAATAGTAACATTTAATAAAAAATAACAAAAATGAAACTTAAGATTTCTGCTTGTAGACATTTAAATAATAAGTTTTTTAAATGCTACGTGTTTTCTACTATTTTATTTGTGCTTCGGCGTAACAGGCGTACCAGATCATACATATTTCAGGCGTTGTGTTAATAGAGCTTACGGTTCATTAGGAAACCAACATCGCCAAAGACCATGCCACCAAGGTCAATAAGTATTACGAGCTCACTCATGAACTCACTAGGAATAGGTTCACCGTAAATTTGAACGCGATAGAAGTGGTAGCGAGAGGTATAACAGCTAAATCTCTCTACAACCTACTAAAAGATTTGGGCCTGTCTAGAACTAACATTAATTCATCCTTCGTAGGGTGATCTCAAATTTGGTTAGGTAGTAAGAGAAGCTTGAACAGTGGATGTGAGAGTTTAACGCGTTAGATAGTGCCCCTTAAACCTACACCTGGGTCACAAGTCCCAGTCACTGTTGAAGCTCCTCTCACTACAACGATGGACCCGACACACGCACCGTGAATACATGGAATGATGAGAGGTTTCGTCTCATTGTATCTACATAATCCCGACGTATTGATACCTTTTCAGCAACCGTGATCATGAGGACGAAACGAAAGTGACGCTTCTCATGTTCGTCCAATATTTTCTTAACTGACACACGTTAATTTCTCCTCATTTGTACACACATTGTTTAGAAGAAAAGTTGAGTAATTTATATTTCAACCAATTATAACAGTATGATATTTTTAACAAATACATTTTTGGAATTTGAAGTCACGTAATGGTAGGAGTATAAATGTATAACGTATTGTTTTGTTCGTTGTTGCCCAAGCAGATTTTGAAAAAAAATCTTGCTTCTGCTTTTTTATCTCCCCATTAACAGATTTCTTTGAAGTTAGTGTTCCATACGCTTAGAAAAAAAATTATTGTAGTCAAAATAAACAGTTAAATATGTTTTAAAATATCAGTGTCGTATTTGATTTTGTAATGAAAATTTAAATCAATTCTCGATTTTTCGTGTTTACTTTTCTGTGTAAAACCCAAGTTGATGAAAGAAAAATAGTAACAGATACTTCAAAACAGTTTGAAACATTGTCATTGCTGAAATAGTGCATACGAGCAGTATTTCTCAAGAAGCTACATAAATATTTGCTTGTTTTATCGACTGAATTTATATATATGTCAGCATTACATGACGAACAGACAAACTAGAAGGGACAATAGACAGGAAATCTATACTAATATTATAAAGCTGAAGAGTTTGTTTGTTTGTTTGAAAGCGCTAATCTCCGAAACTACTGGTTCGAATTGAATAATTCTTTTTGTGTTGGATAGTCCAGTTATCGAGGAAGGCTGTAACCTATATAACATCACGCTACGACTAATAGAGGCAAAGATAAAGTGGTAAATGTGTAAAAAACGGGAGAAATTATTTCATCTTTGAAGCCTTCCGTTGCGTGCGCTGTCAAAACGGTTCAAGATACACAAAAAATATGTATTAAAGAATAATACCTCTTTTAATGATCTAAAAAACAGTCCAGGACAGTATATGTCTATCTTTTAAGATTAACTCACAAAAATCGTTTTTATGGTACCTAATTTGGTCGAAATAATTTGTTTAAGTTGTATCAACATAATAATATTAATCTTTATTCAAATAAATAAATAAATATGTTGTTGGTTAAGAGTACTTCATTGTGAATAAAAAAAACATAGGTTTTATCCTGAAAATTCTACGGGCACTCGACCATTCCGAAAACCCCACAAGAACGGGAACTATGTGGGAAGAACCAAAAATCTGCCGGAAGTCACTATTCCACGCGGACGGAGTCGCGGCAAAAGCTAGTAGAATATAATTAATGACGTATTTGTGAAATGTAATGAAAAAAACGAAAAGTATAACCGGGAATCTGATTATCTTATTCTATTGCATTTATTTAACGTTCCATATTACGATAAAAATATATGTCGCACTATCAGCACAGATAACATAGGATTGTTATCAAAATGGATGCACGCTGTCATTGTCATAACAGCGTTTAACATCGTGTTATGCGTTATACTTTGTTTATAAGTTAATTAAAACATAATTTAATATAAAATCAGTGTTGGCTATGTCCCGGGATAATTACGGTAGGAAGGGTTATTATAATCGGGAAAATCGTGACAGAGAGTGGAGTAGGAATGATTACCGCTATGAAAAACACCGGCTATCAAGGAAACGTAGCAGGACGCCGCCAAGAGATGAGAAGAGATCGGCTCGTACTCCGAGGAAAAATGAGAAAGAAATAATCGATGATAATATTCTGAGTGAGATCTCAAAGTTACCGGAAGCGAGTGAACTATGGGACAGTCACTTACAGGACGGCTTCTCAGCTCCTCAACAGCAGTCCTTTCAACAAGAAGTAAATTATATACATAGTTTATGACGTGGTTTTGCTTGACACTTATAAAAATAGCACTATATAAAAAATTTAAACGAGTGTGCTTTAAACTACATGATTGAAGTAAAACTTCTTTTGCTCGATCTATAATATGTATTATCTATAATTGCATATGTTTAAGACAGACAGACTTACATACATATATATATTTCATGCATTGACTATGAAAGAAAATGTGTGCGTACTGCTCTCTTCCTTACCTTCAGTAATATACGAACATTTTCTCATCCCTTTAATGTGATCCAAGTATCGCAGGATAGTTTTAATTGTATCTACATTTAATATCTCATCCTCTTATACAAATAACAGTTTAAATAAGTTTATAATGATTAATTTTATATACTTCATCCATTTTTTCCTTCTGAAACACAATTACCATCCATCCATCGATTCTTTCATTCATCCATACACTATCTTCACTAAATTATCTCCCTCATACTTTCATTCACCTTGCCTAATCACACTTTTTGTAACACTTTCATTAAAAGTCAGTGGTGGCATAGTGGTTTAAGGGCCCGCCTCTCGTTGCCGAAGGCACGGGTTCAAACCTGGAAGGAACCAATGTGATTTTTCGGAGTCATATGTACTTTCTGAGAGTATTTAGACACCACTGACATACGGTGAAGGAAAACATCGTGAGGAAACCTTGACTTATAGTTTCACAATTATAAGTTTGAAATCACAAACCCGTCTTGAGCAAGCATGGTGATTAATGCTCAAACCTTCTCCATGTGAGAAGAGGCCTTACAGCACTGGGCTCTGATAGGCTGTAGACGACCCTCAAGCGCATGTAAAGAAGTTTATTGACTATAATCTTTATTTCCAGGGCAATGCATATGTAGGTAACTACCAGCCGTCTTACTCTGGCTTGTATGACGACTTCCCGTCGGTGGGTGGAGTGCCGACGGCTCCCCAACCTCCGGAGATATCATCGTGGAACCAAATGTCTTTGCCGCCTCCACCTGCACCGACATTCAATGTTGAAGAACAGATTAAGAAAGAAGGTAATTCATTTTATTGTTTGTTAAATGATATGCTACACTCTTTATTTCATTTATAATGAGAGATTGCCAAGGTTTTTGTGTTGTTTTATAAAGTGTAAGCGTTCATAGGGTAATCTAAATCTAATGAAATTTTATATGAAGATTTTCCCAATTATTTTTGATTTTTTTCTTACCAAAACTATACATGTTAAAATTTACAATGAATAACTGGACAGATTTTTAGAACTCAATTTGTATATAAGACAACCTACTAGTACAAAATATGTAATGGAATTTGGTTCAACGTTTGAGACTTCAAGAGTAACTGGTTGGTAACTAGTTATTAGAACAAAACTGCTTTTTGTTAAACTACATGTCACTATATAATATATTAACACTATCCACTTTACAATTAAATCATTATATTGAGCCTCAACTTGTGAACTTCTCTTTAAGCAAAATTACTCTACACTCTTACATTTATTAATATTTTTTTGCTTCAAACTATATTGTTTCTGTTTCTACATTTGTCTCCATCCTATCTCCTGGTCCATCTAAATCTTTATTTCATTTCTCTATTCTATAATTTATTATGTATTTCTCACAATATACAAATTTGCATCCTCATGTAATGTAAATGACAGAATAATTAACAGATACACTTTACAACAATTATATAATGAACTTTCTTAATGTATTTACTCAGACAGATGTTTTTACATATTTAAACACACAAAAATCTGTTATTAAATCTGTATTAGTAGAACATATGTTTTAAATATAAGTTGACAATACATTTGTTTCTACTTGGTTTGTATATATTATGTTAATTTTTCAAAAGGTTATTCTTTTTTTTCATAAATATATAGAACTTAAGATATTAGTATTATGCCTGGTTTTTTCTTGATTTTTTTTTATTTCAGTGCATTATTCTTTACTCAGTATTGCTTAAATGTAAAAAAATTCTTTGTATATCTTAATGCCTAATGGTTTTTTTTTAGTTGTTGGGTGTGTGGCTCAGATTCAGTTTATAATGATTTATAAAGAGACTTAATTGGCGTGTTATAGGATAAGTAATGATGATACATGTGATTTATATTATTTGTTATGAGCTAAAGGTATTAAGGGTATTCTGTAGTGTACTATTAAAGTTTTATTTCAGGTGAGCTCCGTACATTGAGCCATTGGTGTGAACACCAGAATGTACCAAAGTTATATGGGACTATAAAATGATTTAGAATATGAAGTAACGGAGAATGTTAATATTATTATATAAGTCAGTATCAGTATGAATATAATAATACAATGTCGTTCCCAACAGCAGCTATTGAATCGGAAATGCGACACCAGAAAATTGCGTTGTCGAAACAAAGGGAGGATTATATAAAGAAGGCTGCGATATTGAAGAAGGAATTAGACACACTCAAGGACCAACGGAACGAACTACGTGGGGACAACAAGAGGTCACCCAGCCCGGATACTAAAAGATTCCTTAAAGAGAACACGAAGCTACAGGTTTTTATGATATGATATGATAATGATATGATATGTTGCTTTGTTGAATAAATAGCTAGATTAATTCGCTTGTATGATGTGTTTGCGTTTGTATAGTTGGAGATCCAGAACAAGCTGAAGACGATCAACAATGTTGTGGACATGCTTAATGGAATTATAGGGGAGGAGGCGGAGCTTGATACGGACACGCCCACCCAGGAGAGGGAGCGAGACAGGGAGAGGGGAGCGAAAAGGAAGTCCAGGTTGGTCTATGGTAACATTATATATACTGGCTAGTGTTGCCAGGTCAATTTGAATTATATATCTTTACCCACAATAGCTCTCGAAGAACCCAGTATCCAGAACCTGTGAATCATCAGAACACGAAGATATATTTTGTTTGAAATGTTCCAAACTCTGTTAGTTAAGTAGACGCTTATAATATGAATTGCTTTTAACTCTATACTTTTCAGTCGCTGGCTTTCATCGAAATGTCTACAGAGGAAATGCGTGGGGAAAAAGATTAGAATGATTTTATTCGATAATATCTTGTACATTTGTTATGTACTATTTTAATATTAAAGATAATGGAGAAAAATATATTTGTATTATTTGTATCCTATATATTAATATGTCATGAGTAGTGTATATTACTGTGCGTGTGTGTAATGTATGTGTGTGTGTCAGGTCTCCGTCAAACAAGAAGTTCAACTACGTGTACTATGACCCGGAAATGCACTGGTGTCGTGTGTGCAATGAGTTCCCGCCCACGGCAAAGGACTACCTCAATCATCTACACTCGCCGGCACATCACAAGTATGTATATTATAAGATATAAATAATTAGCATTCCTCAAATTACATATCCTCAAAAATAGTGCAAATCCGCATAACTACTATTAGATAATTCCGCGTATCTATATTCGAAGCAGATTATCAGAAGAAAGTTTGAGCTGAAATGTTTTATATTAACGATTTTTAAGGTAATTTTTTTCATAATTAAACATTAGATAATTACTAATTGTGAAAAAATACTCAAAAGTCGTTAATATAGAAAATATTTCAGCTCAATCTTCTGATAATCTGCTTCTAATGTAGCTACGGGGAATTATTCAATGCTAGTTACACGGATTTGCACTATCCATGACTATACTACATCTTTTAGCTATTGGCCATCAGCTATTGGCTATATTCAGCTATCTTATGTGTGTTGTATGTCTCAGGATGGCAGCGGCCCACATGGAGGCGCCATGGCATTCAGTGACGGGCGCCAACGAGGGGTTCCCTAGCTACCCCTCCGCACCTACTAAGAGAACACCTATAAGAGGTAGCTAATATATAAAATACAAGTTATATATCAAGTAGTAGTAACTCAACTGGTTTTATTTTATTTGAGACTACTGTATTATAAAAATAAAAACACTGTAATATAAAAACAAAAATAACAAAAAACATAAATCAATAAAGTTTCCACTTAAAGCCAATACACAAAAAATTTAATTAAAAAATTATGGTCTCAAACTCAAACTTCCATCAAAGGTTGACTTAGCAACCAATAGGCGAAATAAGAGCTATATACCTCACGTTTCGTGTTAAAGGTCTCCAGTTCTTCGTTCCGTCGAGCGCGTGGTACTGCAAGTTGTGCGACGTATTCATCGGCGACCTGCACTGCGCATCCGCTCACCTCAAGTGTGTGCAACATTCCAAGAACTACACGGTCAGTATACACACACACACACACACACGCACACACACACCAGTAGTATAGTCCGTTAGACTTAAGCTGAGCTTTGCATTTGTGTGAAAGTGAAAGTAGCCTTAGACAAAAAAAATAGAATTAAATTTTATTATACTTTAAATAGATACATAACATAAGTGCTATAAAATAAGCAAAACTTGTTAAAGATCAGATGGAAATATTATGAAAAACAAAATATTGACTAATAAAAATTTTGAAAAAAATATACAAAATCTTATTCACTTGACATTGCGTTTTCAACATTTGATTTTGCTACCAGTACAAAAGGTGAAGTGAGGATGGTGCGGGGCGGAGTATAAGCAGTATAAAGCAGTATTAAACTAGAAAAGAATGTGGCATTCAAAAATTTGACATCACATCCACACTATCCGTGTACACTCACACAAATACAAAGCTCAGCTTAAATCAAACGCACTATACCAACTATCTAATCCTGTTTCAGAATTTCGTGGAACAAAATCCTCACTGGGAAACCGATTGGATGTCTGACAGACAGAAAGCTCTAGAAAAGGCTCGGGCTGGGAGTAAAATAAAAATGGAGGACAAACCAGCATACACCGCGCATACAATCACCTTCAACAAGGACGGGTTCCACACTAAGAGGAAGACGGACAGCCCGGACAAGAAGAAGAAGAACAAAAAGAACAAGAAGAATAAAAATAAGAAGAAGAAGACCAGTAGCAGTAGTAGTTCCGACAGCAGTTCCAGCGAAGACAGCGAACATACCAAGAAGAAAAGTCTGTATACATATGATGTTATAATTTCATTTATTTACACTGGTCAACAAATTTGTAATTTTCTTTTGTCACATGAAAGTTTATATCAAATTTTGAATATATCAGGGCCACCAAACAATAATATATCAATGAAAAAAATTGTACACAACAGGTTTTCTTGTGACATCAAAACATATATTTTCAGGAAAAGTACGAAAATCAGCCACATTTTCAGAATTATTTTCTAATATCAACTAGATACTCATGATTTTATTGAATACTAGCTTTCCGCCCGCAGCTTCGCCGCGTGGAGTTCGGTTATATCGCGTTTCCAAGAGAACCTTTCAAAAGTCTGGGATAAAAACTATCCTATGTTCTTTCTCAAGGTCAACTCTATCTCTGTACCGAATTTCATTAAAATCAGTTCAGTGGTTTAGGCGTGAAAGCGTAGCAGACAGACAGACAGACAGACAGACAGACAGAGTTACTTTCGCATTTATAATATTAGTAGGGATTATTATCGTGTGTGCGTATTTGTGTGTACCCAATAGTCAGGTGCCATCTTTGTGGCGAGGAGGAATTACGCTGGTTTTTTAGTGGGTGCTTAAACCTAGGAGTCCCACATAATCACAACTGCCTACTGGTAGAAGTGGTATGCGAAACGCATTTTTCCAGCGTTAACAAAAAAAAAGGGTCTAAATATCAGTGCTGTGCATTAGCATAGCTTATACTGAAATAAACCTTTGCTCCTACACTGTATTCGTTAAATTTAATTATTTTCTTCTGTATAATCTATGTAATGTATGTGTGTAGCAAAATAAATGGTTTTAAATGATATTAATATAGTGTTACTATGTATACAGGTAAGAAATCAAAGAACAAGTTCGAGGAGGCGAAGCTGACCGAGTGGATGTCATCCATACAGATGGATAGGCTCAACGACAACGACAGGAAACTGTTGGACAACATTAAGAACAGGTGAGAGGGTACACACACACACACACAAACAAAATAAATGGATCACATCACTCCACCCGATACTTTTGCGGTTATTCACAATATTAAATTCAAAACATTATGTGGATCTATTCACTTATACTCATAACATTCAATAATCACTCACTTCGTTGAAATAATTATTATATTAGTATAATTTATCATTTAAACAATGATTCAGAAGATCTTGGTGTGAGCAAAATATATGACTATTTTGATGTAATTATTGTAGGATCAAGATGGACAAAGAGGACCGGCGGGAGAAGAGGGACCAACGAGAACCGGTCAGGCAGTACCGGTGAGTTAAAATAATATACTACCTTCATACATATACTAGCTCCGCCCCGCGGTATTACCCGCGGATTTCTGGGTTGTAAAGGAGCCTATGTGTTATTCCCGGACATCAGCTTCCTGTATACAAAATTTTATCAAAATCGGTTCAGCCGTTTGAGCGTGAAGAAGTAACAAACATACACACTCACAAACTCTCGCAATTATAATATTAGTAGGATATCTAGCCGAAACTTTGTGACCACTTTTTGTCACCAAAAAAATATTCACCAACTAACCTAACTAGATAATAATTAAGATGTGAAAAAGTGCTCATTTTTATAATTATATATTGGGTTTATTTTCTTGATAAACAGACTACTAGTTTTTTTAGCATCCTGAAACACCTAATCATTTCATTTCATAGAGTTATATTCCTAGTTAGTTAGTTTTCTATATTATTTGACAGTGACGAGCGTCGCGAATCCCGGTCGAGAGATGAAAGAGATCGGAGAGATGACAGACGGAGAGATGAGCGGAGAGAAGAGAGGCACGAGCGGAGAGATGACGGGAGGGAGGAGAGACATGAACGGAGAGATGACGGGAGGGAGGAGAGACACGAACGGAGAGATGACGGGAGGGAGGAGAGACACGAACGGAGAGATGACGGGAGGGAGGAGAGGACGGACGCGAAGAAAACAGACATTAGGAAGATGATGCCATTCATTGGTAGGGTGTGGTTGATATAAGAAAGAATAAGGGACGGAGTAGTATAAGGTTGAATTTTGACTGAATAAATTAATTACTGGGATGTACCCAGTGTCTTGTAATATTTAGCATCAGACGGTTTCCAGGGAAAGACTATTAGTTGTATGGATACAATCATTTAAAGAAACTATATAATAATAATGTTTATTTATCCCAAACACATTAAAATTGTATAGACATTAACAGTGGCGGCTGGTGGGTTATCGAACTGGTGGTTCACTTTACTAAAATATTGACAAAAACAACAATTGACATAAAATATGTTTATTTTTTTGTACAATAAATCAATGCGACGACATTTTTCTGTAGCGAAATGTTCTATCACCTTTTTATTAAAATCTGGTATTTTTTCTATAAGTTTCTTTTCAATACTAAGCACAGAAAGTGCATTTAGCCGATCCTGAGACATGGTATTTCTGAGAAAAGTTTTGATTCTTTTCAGTGTCGAAAAACAAAAGAATGCATTAAGACGCTCACATCCACACAACCATTTCTTTCTATTATACATTTCACTTTTAAAACTTCGTATAAATGCTTTATTTTTCGATTTACACTCTTGTTTTAAATTTAAAAAGGGCCGTGGCGGCCCGGCCAATTTTATGTTTACTTTACTTTGAAAAATTTTGTTATTTTCTTTAATATAATCAATATTTATACTCATTTTCAACTAATAAAATACACAGTACAGAATAAAAGTTCTATTATAGAAACGAAATAAAAAACTAAAACGAATTACGGAAATAATTATAAACAATAACGAATTAACGCGTCACGCATACAGTGAAAGTTGAAACAATACCAATAACGATTAACGAAATGTCAATCATAGCACCCATCCTTTCGGCCGGCCCCTTGCCGGCCGGCTCAATACGTCATACATCGGGTGCTCTCGGTAACCTTCGGCCGCTTCGTGCGGCGCTCGAGAACCGACTCGTTACTCGGTACATTTCTATGAACTATCTTTTGTCTCACGCGCCAGGCGTATTAATGCGTGTCTCATACAAGATGTATTAGCAGTCCTCGTGCACTCGCCGGAGCGCACGATATGAGTTTAGTAAAGCGCTCAAACTTTTTGACCGTAATTGGAAATTAAATTTTTTATACCTTTTTGTATGTTTAAAAAATAAATATTAAAATGGTAATTTAAAAATTAAGATGACATAATATTTTGTAATTTTTAAACATTTTGAATTGGTGGTTCAGCGCACGGGCGCACTTAAGGTACAGCCGCCACTGGACATTAACATAATATGATCACAATGCATAAAGGTAAATGGTATTATATGTAAATGAAGTCTACTGTCCCTGAGCTAGGTATAAACCTCTATTTCATACCATAACCATATGTAACGTTCATATTCAATGAAATTAAGAAATGATTAGAAAAATAATTGTGGAGATATTTAAATATTAAGGGAATTGTTGCTACAGGAAAGATGCCGGTGTACAAAAATCTAACGAAGACGTCGAAAACAGAAGAACCGAAGAAGGAAGAGAAGAAGAAAGAAGAAGACGAAGCGACCAAGAAGAGAAGAGTGGAGATGGACGCTGAGATACAGAAGAAGGTAGGAAAGATGATCTTTATATATATAATTCTTCTGTGAGTGTGTATGTCACTGAACTTCTCTCAAACGACTGGACCGATTTTGATGAAATTTTTTGTGTGTGTTCAAGGGGATCTGGGAATGGTTTAGATACATTATATTTGACAACTAACTAATATGTCAATCATTCTGTCGCACTTCAAAACACGGAGATTTATGGCTTTAATAGGTAAAGTCCAAAAATATAAATAAAAAAACATAACAGATATTTCTTGATTATAGGGCGATACGAAGTTCGCCGGGTCTTCTAGTATTATAATAAAAAAATAAGTTCAATCAATATAATAATAATAATAATAATAATTATGTAAGTGAAGTTAATAGTAACAAATGTTTGACGCAGGTGGCGGAGTTCAAAGAGAAAATCGCGAAGGCCCAACTAGAGAGACAGCAAGCGGAGCAGATGCCCACACTACTGGGAGCTATGCCTGGGACTCTGGCCGGGGCGATGAACCCGGCCATGGCACACGCCTTCCTACCGCCGCCACCGTGAGAAAAAACACAACTTCAAGAATATAACACACGACTTCACGAACATAACACACGACTTATACTAAAATCATTCTCTATACAGGGCTCCAGCGGCGCCGGCTCATCTACCCAAGGACTTTCAAGACGCTCTGGATATTATTTTCCCATCAGAAGTGAAGGGCGACGGCCAGGCAGATATGTACCAGGCTGTGCCAGGCCTAGCGCCGCCCGGGGCCTTCCCGGGCCTAATGGGAGGCATGATGGCCCCCTTCCAACAGTTAGGCCTCCTCGCTCAGCCGCCAGTCGTCATGGGCTTTGATGTTAACGCGGGCCTGTTCCAACAACAGGTGTATGACGCTCACGTCAACAACACAAACACCACCAACAACACAAACAACACACAGCCTCAAACCGGAGAAGTGATGGAGAAGAAGGATCCGACTTCAAGGAATAAGGAAGAACTGGATGAACTAGCGCTGCTCGGGATAGACGCTAGTGATGTGGGGGCTGGCATATAGACGAAACATATATATAGAGTTTAAGATTTTTCATTATAAAGTCGCCATCCGTGCTTCCATGTAAGTCAGGATTAGCGATGTTAGGAAATAAATATAAAATTGACCATTGTACATCACCCGAAGGAGCTCCTTACATGGAACTGTAATGAAATAATGTTTATAGTTGGTGTATGAATTAATTGATTTGGTGAATAAAATATTTTAAATATGTCATGTCATGTATATGTCATTTGATGATCAATACATTACTATTATTATACAATAGTAATTTAATATATTATTACTGACTAGCTTTCCGCCCGCAGCTTAACCCGCGTGGAGTTCGGTTATATGGTGTTTCCAAGAGAACTTTTCAAAAGTCTGGGATAAAACCTATCCTGTTCTTTCTCAAGGTCAACTCTATCTCTGTACCAAATTTTATTAAAATCAGTTCAGTGGTTTAGACGTGAAAGTGTAACAGACAGACAGACAGTTACTTTCGCTTTTATAATATTAGTAGGGATTGTGAGTTAATAGTTAGAACAATATGAAAAGACAAAACCTCTCAGAATTTAATGTATTCACGGTGCGTGTATCGGGTCCATCGCTGTAGTGAGAGGAGATTCAACAGTGACTGTGACTTGTGACCCAGGTGTAGGTTTAAGGGTTCCTATCTAACACGCGTTAAACGCTCACCTCCACCGTCCAAGCTCCTCTCTACATAAAGAAATAAATAATAGTACGTATTATTTCACGTTCATATTAGGTGAATGGATGTTTAAACAGGAGATAGGACAGAGTTTAGTAAGGATTGAAGATATTGAGTGTTAAGCTTGGTTTAATCATTATTCAAAAGATATTTTGAGTTATATATGAGACCGGGTGAGGCTTACGACCAAAAGGTAAATGACTATAAATATACCATTCAAAGCAAGAAATTACCATCTGTACTAAATATATTTTGAATTCGTATAAATTCCCTTTATTTTCACAAATAATAAATTTTTTTTTTCATTTTATATAATGTGAAACATTCGATAGTCGATTTTGTTTTACGTACTATCTATCGCATGTCGCATTACAGCCTACAGAACTTTTGCAAGTAGTGCGCTCTACGGATCTTGTCTAGTGACAGCCGGCCAGGGTACGTTTATAATTTATATTCACACTGATTCATTGTAAGTGCCTCGTATTTATTCGGTGATTTGAATGAAGATTTTAATAAATACACATCTATTATGAGTTCCGTACCTTATTACGACAATTTTTAATTAAAGGTATAGTTGGTTTTTTTTTGCCGACAGTTGGTATTTATTATACAAATATTAAATCTTTGAATTATATTTACATGAAGAAAATGATTTTAAATACTTAGTCTATAAAAGTATAAATCCTTCACTTGTATCCTGGTTATATTCAAATTAAATTAACATGTTATATCTTGTAGTTCTTGAATTAAAACTTCTTATGTTGCTTCCAACCAGGTTACGTTTGACACTTCTGGGGGCGATAAAAAGATATAGCGAGATTGCGCGGTTTTCGAACGCATGCGGGTAAACAATTGTGACTTGTTAATAATTATAATAAAATTTCTCTTAAAGAAACTTACAAAATTACTTGAAAATCATTTCTACCACTTCCTGATTTCATTCCAACATTACGAAGTTTCATTTATTCCTTATGGAGGGATAAATTTTTACCTATTTCTGGAATAATAAACTGCCGTAGTAACAAAAACATACTAATTGTCTCATATATACAAAGTAAGATTCATAAACATTACGCCAAGTTTGATAAACAGAAACACGATGAATTTTATAAGTTCTATATACGACATGGTGTTTGGATAATGTGAAAAGGATTAAGAATAGTTAAATAAAAGTCAACTAATGATGCAAATGACGGAAGAAGTAGATTTATCAGGGTTCATGACTTTACGACCCTCCAGTACAAATACATACAACTGGATTAAGTGCTTATAATATTTTAGATCAACACAAAACATGTTATTTTAAAATAAAATAAGAATAAATATTGTCGAATAAAATAGCAGTGATTGGATTAAAATATATAAACAAGATTTAATTAGCTGAAAATAAAAGAAAAATGCCATTGGATATGCTGGGACTGGAAGTTCTAATTGTTAAAAATATACCTAATAAATATTTATTCACCGTGGATAGTTCAGTTCTACGTTTATAAAATTTTATTATACCGCTTTTTTGTATATCATAAATTCCCTTATTCGAAACCAAAGCTGATACTTTTCATCTTGAATTACTATAGAAATTTTAAATTGTATTGGAGTTTTCAAACAGAAAAATAGTTTTTGACAAAAAGAGGAGCATTTCTTCGGTCTGAATCGAAGACACGCTTACATAATTATATATTAGTAAGTTTTATTGTCCCCTTTATGACTGAACTACTATACAGGGTGACTGGTGAATTACTATCGATACTTGAGGACGTGATATTTGACGATCATATATGACAAAATAAAAATTAATATAACATAAATATTAATAAACTTCTAAGTAAAGTTAACCAAAAGTTATGTAATTAATTACGCATCGTGTGAACACCCTACAGATTAGGTATACACACACACACACACACACATACGCGTGCGGCGGCGTGGTGTTGTATCAGCACGCCGCCGCACGCGTCCACACTTGGAACACTTGGAACGTGTCAACACTTTGTTTATTTATACGGAAATTTTGTCAAAAATTAAGTGCCTATTTTTTTTACATAATTCGAATGAGAATCATGTACCGAGTACACCTAAGTCTGTTTTTACACGGTAGATTGCTTCCAGAAGAAGCCGTGTAAAAAAAAAACCGTGTAAAAAAAGACATTGATCTTATACAAAAATGGGTGATTTGTTCCTAATCTCTAAAACCTATAAAAATTAGTGAAAAACAAGAATTTTTAAGAACAAGAATTCATGTTTATTTTATTAAATCAAATATATAATGCTTATTTCACAAGCATAGTAATTAATGATAAAAAAGATATGCACTCTAATCTTAAAAGTAATATACATATGCACATAAAGGGAATTCCCCTAAATTAGTTTGTACGCGCTAAAGGGGAATTCACTTAAATCTTTAAGCTAGTGTTCGCAAACTATCGATACTATCGATGGTTTCGGACTTTTTTCTTTCATAAATACTTTTTTGTGATATGAACATACTTCGCAAAAATTAAATTTGACAAAAAAAAATTAAGTACATAAAATTTCAAATCGTGCTAAATGGAATAAAATCATGTAAAAAAATTAAAAATATTCAATTTTCAAACCGTGTTATATCAAAACCGTGTACAAAAAGACCGTGTAAAAACAGACTTAGGTGTATTCTCCTTAAATATTGATAGTAATTCACCAATCACCCTGTATAAAAGTAATAGTCGGTTAAAAAATTATTACCACTGAATTACTTGAAAATCTAACTTATTCAGAATGTACGTTTCATTAAATGTAAATTTATGCTTATCAATTTTAATTATGGATAGCATTTGGTTAAAAGATATTCACAATAAGTTTGAGTTCAAACTAATTAATTATCAATATAGGAGAAACTATTTTTTTGGGTAATGTTGTTACGATGTCGTTTACTTTTTATATTTAACCTGTCTCTGATATATCTCCAGGTCACGTTTAGGGCCAATTTGTTTATATTTCTAGCGATAAAGAGACGAACCAGAACAACTCACGTTAAACCGGTCCGCGAGTTGATATAAAATGATTTATTACACATTAATAACTAATTCAATTGCTTATACATATTATAATCAGTTACTTTGAATTCTGCTGCATAAAAAAATGATTAACAAATCACACTATTTCCATTTTACATTTGAAATAATTCGGATAAACAGTTTTGTAAAGACGAATAATATTTTAGAAATTAACATATATTTAAATAGAGGAATGCTAGTAATACATGATTAATGATTTGCCGGCGACTGGAACAGGAATGTGTTTGAGATTTCACCACGAGTGAGTTCAATTCGCCGAGCCTCGAACTTGTCCTTGAAAAGATATAACAGTATTACATCACACTCGAACAACACGAGACTATAGTTTAAACACTTGCCACATAAAAATGATAATTTTCATAGTGTTTTTAATACTATAGAACATATAAATATTATGTATTTTCTTAGGCTGTGTATATTTTTCATCGTAAACAAAGTCTCGTAATGCGTGTCGTTATTTCGTCATTATTATGATGTTATTACAATATGTGTGTGACAGACGTCAGTCTGCGATAGTCGGCCGGATAGCCGGCAGTTTGAGCAAGACATTCCTAACATGTAAGTTTCAGTACGAGTTTAAAATTTTGTTTTATTATAATCAGAGGTTTTTATAATAAGTGATAATCATGTACATTGGGAAAATCTGAATACAATCAAAATTTATTAATATTGAGTATAATATAAGGCTCTTTCGGTAGCTTTAAATTCAGACTCAGAATGTAAGTTACGCCTATTGTTTAAATGGTAACCAAAGTAAGAAAAGTTTATTTTGTAATAATAAACGAAGTTAAGAATTATATTATTATTTACACATTTTAATCTTTAATTCATAATCTCATAACGATCACCAGAACTACAATCTTTGTCTCTACAACTTATCATATTATATGCAAACTAGATAATAATTTCTGAAAACAAATAGTGCTAGGATTTCTTTCCTTTCTTACATTTTGTTACAAGGTCATCGAAACAGTATCCTTTTAGAAGCCACATCAACTATCCCAAAGAAAAAATTATAGAAAAATAGATGTGAAAATATATTAATGCCTCTTAATATTATTTTGCAATGTCATGATAAATAGACAGTTTCCATATATTAATTCAAACACCTCAGATGATCGTGAACTGGTAGTCTGATTGTTTTGAGGAGCCATAACGGTAACGTATTTTAAACGTTATATATCTATACGATCAAACTTGTAGTTAAGTTGACGATGAGAACTCATGGTAAGGAATTAAGGATACATTAGATACTTTATAGATATACTAGCTTTCCGCCCGCAGCTTCGGCCGGGTGGAGTTCGGTTATATCGCGTTTCCAAGAGAACTTTTCAAAAGTCTGGGATAAAAATTATCTTATATTCTTTCTCAAGGTCAACTGTACCTCCGTTATAAATTTTATTGAAATCAGTTCAGTTGTTTTGGCGTGAAAGCGTAACAGACACAAACAGACAGAGTTACTTGCGCATTTTTAATATTAGTAGGGATTAAAATGAATGAAGTGATCGTCGTTTCTCAAATACAGATCTAGTGTTATAAGAGTGATCCTATCACAAGTGAATTCATTATCTTTACTATAACTGACTCTCGCTAAAACAACGTTTAAGATAGCGTTATCTAATTTATAATTAATATTAAATCTATGCTAATACCTCGGTGTTGACTGTCTCGTAAATTTATTAAATCAATAATAATATTATTTTTATTTGAATCATGGGAATTATAGACGTCTTGATTTGATTTTTTACATATTAGTATATAATATATAAAGAAAGTTGTGTTATTAACGCTATTTATAATGTATAACGGCTGTAGGGATATGGTTGAAAATTGGTGAAGAGATAGCTTAAAACCAGGAGACGGACATAAGATACTTAATGCTATTCGATTGAAAAAAAATACTAAATAAATTCCTATAACTAGTTATTTATGGCCTCTAGGCCGGAAAAATTTCGCCCGGTCAGCTATACATATTATATTACTAATAACGAAATTAACGCGGACGAAGACGCGAGCAAAAACTAGTGCTCTATAAAAATTCTAGACGCATAAAAGCGAGTGTATATCCTGTAGCGTATGTTATGGTTTGTTTGTCGGGACTTCCCCGTTTGAAGACGTTTTGTTGTTACACCCACCCATGTTTCTGTGAATCGTTTTATTAAAATAATATACTACTACATATATACATACACACATAAGCTCTACAAGAATTGTATTGTTACCGTTATTAAGGAGAAGCCCGTTTTTTAATAAATATTATAAGTTATTTTTATATGTCTATATTATTACCATTCGTCCACATTGGAATAATTTCGGTTAACTATTTACAATGTTAGACCATTGTTTACAAATGTCATGTCACACATGAAATTAAAAACCGGATGTTTACTGATACTGAATAAGCCTGTAAAATGTATACCTTGTCACTTATGTCTATAATTTTTCAATTGTAATCCTTAAGGTTAATCCGAAGGTTAATACTTTTCGATCTACAATTTGTAGGAAGTAGCGAAATTAAATTTTACAATTAGGAAAAGGGGGATATTTATATTATGAACATGTATTTATAACTAAGTTTATGACGCCTTTTAATTAATATAGAAATAGATTTAATTTTTTTACACCCAGTTTCACGAAAAAATGATAAATAAATAACGCTTGTTAAGGCGTTTTATGGTTTGCTAGATGAATCGAGCGTCCCACTACGGTAACGTCTTAGTAAATTAAGTTAACTGATCGTAAAAATGTCTTATTATTTATGTAAAGTAACTGTAAAATACATAAGTGGAACCAAAAACAAGAATAAAATGTTAATTCAAAACAAAATATGCATGATCCTATCGTTAATAAAGATATCTTTCGCAGTGAACCATGTCTTCTGATAAAGTGTTCCACTCGCGGTCCCAGGGCATTCCGTCCGAGGGTGTGAAGGATCAGTATGCTGATGGGAAAGCAGCCAGAGTGTGGAAGAAATACATCGGAGACAGCAACCAAAGGACAAAGAACTACCGGGACTTCTTGACCGGTCTACTCAGGAAACATGGCTGTAAAACCGTGTTGGATGTGGCTTGTGGTACCGGGTATGATATACATAACAGATGTTTTTCCTTTATGCTGGCCATACACGCTACGGTCTACTGGAAAAGACCACCTGTGCAGGTAGACCGGAATGTGTGCGAATAGACCTGTGTAGTTTTTTGGACTTACGCAGGCGACCGGCGCAAAATCGATTCTTTCGGGTGACACCGTATCTGCACAAATTACCTCTCCGCTAGATCGTAGCGTGTATGGCCGGCATTATATGGAGATTTGTATCAAAGTCATAAGTTATAATTCTTATGTAAACAAAATGGTCTGAAGACAAAAATCGACTTATAGGGACTTGGGACCATATACATATATGTATATCAAATACATATAATAATTAAGACAAGAAGATATTTTTAAATAATACTATGTAAAAAGTACGGTCAGTACACGATTACATGCAAGTTCAAACCCGGAAACATATTACTTTTAATAAGAATAATCTACTGGACCTACAATGCTTTTTTAAAACACAAATATGACGAGATTTAAGACTTAAGTATTCATTGAAATGAAACTAATATTTTCGAATTACTACGCGTATTTTATTATCACGGGCAGACGAAATGTCTGCCGTGATCACGGTTGCTTCAAAAACCGAAACGTCGAGAATATGTAGTTTTTAAGTAATAAAATACGAGTAGTAATCTGAAAATATTAGTTTCATTTACACAAACATGTTGTTCAGATGAAAAATCTTTAAGAGAATATACAGAAATGTTTTGCAGATAAAACATCTTTATACAAAACCAAGAAAATCTATTCAATATTAATAATACATATCGTGATATCACAAGTATATGACGTAACTGATAGGTTATTTTTGTAACGTATATTTTTATGGATTGTTTAAGTTCAACTTTTACCTTATCAGTTAATTCCGTAACTGATAATATATACAGTTTATATTAAGATTCAACACTCGTTCGTGTTCATGAGTGAAAAGAAATTTATTAAATAATACGCATTAAAAAGTTAACTTTTATTTCTTCTAAGTGTCACAACTTTAAAATTATAGAATATTTTTTAATAATTAAAATAAAATGTAATTATATTTATATGTTTTTTATATACATATTAAACTTAGTTTTTAATATATTCAACTTATTTCGTTTCTCACAAGAGTATATTTTTGATAGTTATATTTAAATTATTTGATATTTCACTAAAAATAGCAGTATGTTTAGCACAAGTTTTGCATCGTTATACTACATACGACGCGTTTGCCGTTTTTTACCTTAATACTATAATGTAGGAACTAGGAAGATTAATGAATGAAAACTGTTAACGCTGCGTTGTTGGGAAAATGCAATCTTCCTTTAACCATACTTGACCTTACTGTGTGTTAAAAATTATAATGATAGCAACGATTTATAAATAAGAAGCATTGACAATAACTTTAAGGTTTAATTTTTTGATGTGTTGTAGCGTGTTGTATAAACATGATTTGTATTTAAATAAAGCTTTAAAGATTCAGTAAATCTATTTCTGTAGATATTAACAGTAATATGTTTCCGTGTTTAAACTTGCATGTAACTTTGCTATGGAGACCGCACTTTTTACATTACATAGGTATATATGTATGTATCTTATGTAGCCATAAGAAACAAGAATTAAATCAAGTACTTATATAATAAATTATATTATTAATTACGAATAAACAATTAAGATGTATTCCCAAAGCAGGTTGATGTCAGGCAGGCGGCCGGTTGTACAAAAAAAGGCAAAACTATTCACAACACGCGAGGCAGACCCTGGCTATAGCTGGGAAATTGCCAGGTAGAAGAAGAAACAATCAAGATGTATTGTTTATGATGTTCTAGGATCGACTCCATGATGTTGTTGGACGATGGCTTCAAGGTAGTGTCGGTGGACGCTTCCGACAAGATGTTGAAACACGCGCTCAAGGCTCGCTGGGAGAGACGGAGGGAGCAGAGATACGACGAGTGGGGTACGACATATAAACAAACATTTTTTTATTTTTTTCATTTATTGGTAATCTAACAGCGTTACAGTAATTTAAGAATAGTAACAATATAGCTATAAACAAGGCCAATTTAGGATTACACAAATTTTCATTTATACAGTTACACTCGAGCATACAATTAAGGATAAAAAGAAAAGAGAAAAAAAGCAATGCAAATGGTGTTAAATACAACAGTGTGTGTGTGTGTATGTGTGTGTGCGTGTGTGTGTGTGTGTGTAACATTAACAACGATATATTAACAACGATCAGGTTAACTTAGTTATGATGAGTTTGGTTGTTTTAAATGTTGCCTTCATTCGTCTAAGACGTGCAAAGTATTCTGTCAGTGTGTAGAATGGAGATACGATCCGGTATTAACTTAACGATTTCGACTGAAGTCACAATTAGAAACTTTGTTAACAGATCCAAAATAACACATATTCAATAAGATGTACATAGGAGATATATTCTGTATAAATTAAAACCAGTACATATGCTTTATGCCACTATACTGAAGTAAAACTTCTTTTGCTCCATCTATATGTAATATGTATTCGCATATATTTCAGTAAAACACGAACTATAACACTATATTCATCTTCACTAACTTAAATCTCCCTCTCACTTCCGTTCGCCTCTCCCGATCACACTTTTCGTAACGCATTCACCAGCTTACTCTCTATTAAGCGTGGTTTAAGAAGTTTTACTTCGAAATTGTTAACTAGACTATGTATTTATGTGACTTATTTCATATTACAGTAATCGAAGAAGCCAACTGGCAGACATTGCCACAAGACATCGAACAGTTCATGCCGGGAGTACAGTTCGATGCTGTAATATGTTTAGGGAACTCGTTCGCGCATTTATTAGACGAGTACGAGGATCAGAGGACACAGAAGATGTGTTTGAGGAACTTCGCACAAGTATTAAAACCCGGCGGCCTGTTGTTTATAGATCACAGGAACTACGACTCAATGATCAACAGAGGCGCTACTCCCGGACACTCTATATACTATAACGTGAGCTAATAGTTACGTAAATGAAACTAATATTCTCGGATTTACTACGCGATTTTTTTATTTTTGATTATAAACTAAAAACTCCCGACGTTTCGATTACTTTACAGTAACCGTGATCACGGGCAGACGGCATGTCGTCTAGTCGGGAGTATGTAGTCTTCTTATACCTGGCAATTTTCCCAGCTTTAGCCAAGGTCTGCCTTACATGTTGTGAATAGTTTTGGCTAATTGTTTTTACGACCGGCCATCTGCCTGACATCAACCCTCTTTGGGTAGTTTATAGTCAAAAATAAAAAATCGCATAGTAAATCCGAAAATATTAGTTTCATTTAAATGAGTAAGTACTCACGAAAATCATAGATCTCATTGATAGTGATGTGCCGTAGAAATAAAAACCGGTGAAAGTTAGAATTAAATTCGATTCGGTTTTCTTAGTAATGATGAATAGTGTTATTTATTCGTAAGTGAAGTCGTTATTGATAAGGCAATATAAAAATTAAAATGTTTCTCACTTACTTATCTTATTTTATCAACAAACTATTGACAAAACAAGTGTCAGTTGTTTCTATCTAAACTTATTATTTAATAATATTTGTGTAAGCGATAACCTTAGATCTTTCACGTCACTACGATGAACAGATTGTTCGTTTAAATTTATGGTTCAGTAACTATTTAAATATTGATACAACAAAAATTTTTGACTTTTTAACTGAATCACGTACTCTCTTTACACGCGAATTCGCTTATTTCACACTCATCATCCTTTGTGCGTCTGTACGATATTTTACTTATTCAATTAGTCACTTAAATTGAAACCCTTTGTTCATTAAAAGTTCCTTAAATTAAGTAGAATTCAAATTTAATTTAATCTTCTAAAAAGTTTTCATATCATTTTTATGTTTATTCAGTGTAAATACCCAGTGGACATTAAAACCTCAGTGCTTGTGGTTCGCGGGAAACCCGAACTGGTCGCCTTGGACTACTGCATAGACGCTACGGACGAGGATCCGAACGCAGAGAGAAGGTTAGCATAAACTCAATAAAACACTAAATATACAATAATAAGAAACATATTATATATAATGCTGATTATTTGACAAGTATAGAGTATGTGGCTTATTAATTAAGAAATCGATGATGGTAGATGATAAATAACAAGACCGACTGACAGACATTCATATTTAATCTGCCCGTGATTACGATTGCTGAAAAGTAACCGAAACGTCGGGAGTATGTAGTTTTTTAAAATAATAAAATACGCGTAGAATAATCAGAAAACCATTAATTTCATTTAATTATTAAACTTATTTTAAGAATATTGGAACGCGAAAATCAAGACGCAAATTCGACTCCTGAATCAATGATTTTTTTTATGTACAGCGTCTATATCAATATTGATTCACTGCAACATTTCATTATCTTCTTAAAGTATGTAATTATATATTTAATAGATGTTTTTTGTTATATTTGTAGTGAATTCCGCCTGTGTTACTATCCTCACGGCCTGGACGCCTTCACGCGAATGTTAGACGCGGCCTTCGACGGTCGCGCACAACACAACATATACGCCGACTTCCAGCCACTCGACAAGGTGCCCGAGCCCGCCTACTACATACATGTAATGCAGAAAAAATAACAAATATATATGTAGCTACATATACATACCGTAGATTATAGCTAATATGTCATATCTTATGTCAAAGGTAAAATATAACTTCTGTCACTTCTTACGTCAGACATGCACTACACTTAAAACGCAACACAGATAACTAATATGAATGATATGTCTGATGTATCTCTGGATTTACATTACAAATGTACTAGTGACTTTAAGACAAAAATAGATATTGCTTAAAGACATAAATACACTTTTTGTATGCATAACTGTCAATAATACTTTATCAAACAAATTTAGGTTTTTACTCAGAGAGATCAGAGAATTGTGTGGCTACAGTTATACTGCATGATAGTTATAAACTCCATATATAATTAATTACAAATGATTAGTCCTTATTATTTAGACTCAAAGTCATTCCTCGAAATGTTAAACATTTTATAGGATTTTTTTACTAATAAAATGACTTAATAGTTACGATTAAATCGGATAATTTTGATGCTCTTAATTTTATTTATTAATTACAATATTTGTATGAATTTTACAATGTTATATATGTATACCTTTTAATTGTTAATGTTTGTGCTCAATGTTATAAACCAAATAAAATTTCAATCCATTACCCAGTTTACATTTATTTATTGAATATCATATAATATTTCAATTAATATATGACAATCACATTGACTTCTGTCACCGCCCACGCTGATTAATGTCGTCAAACAGTATAAGAATTTTATAAATCATAAATTCTTGACATTACGTACTTAATATTACACAAAACATCTGGACACCGAGCCTTGCTCGGTATTTATACAGTATTAGTATTTATTTTGTGTTTTTTTTTACTTTGTTTAGGCATTTTAAGTCAACACGTTAAGAAGACACAATACAATATAAATCAACAATTAATTTAGTCTAATAACCTCAACAAACACTTATTGACTTCCTGCTACTTAACAACGCCATCTGCTGTTGTATCGTTAAATTAGTTAGTAAAAGCAATTAGCAAAAAGTAGTATTATTATTCGCTAAAAGATGCCAGGAAGAGTCATAATTTAAATGCCTCCTTTTTTTTTTTTCATAAAATGATGTCTTCTAAAACTGATTCCTATCTAGATTGATTTATCGCCCCGAAACAACCAATACACTAAATTTCATGAAAATAGTTGGAGTCGATTCCGAGATCCCAATTATATATGTATATACAAGAATTGCTCATTTAAAGATATAAGATAAGATTAGGAACTAAACAAATTAAAAAGTATATACCTACCATTTAAATAATAATTGGAACAAAACATTTTTTTTGTGATTAGCAAAATATGTAAGATCAACATAAATTAAATGCAACTAATAGTTGTCTTCAATTTCCTATCGCTATATGTTTCGGCTGAAAATTGTTTTATATCAAAATTTGCTCATTTTTCTAACAATATACCATATTCTTTTACGATTGCATAATGCCTTAGCCCTTACAAATGATCAACAAGTCAGTAAGCAACTACATATGTATGTTTTTACCACTCAGGTGCCATCTATAATCCTGTATAGTTAATAGTTAAACATCAATATGTTTGTGTTCACCCTCCGACAGATGACGCTAGTGTTTAAGAAAATACATACAGTTAATTTATCACACGATTGACGACGTAGATTTACAGTTTACACTTTACAGGATGGTATTTGTTGGTAGGGTTTTTATTTATTAGTGAAACTTTAAAAGTTATCGAGTATCCTACCAGACATGTTTCTTCAGGGTTATAATTTGTCCGTGGAGTCCCTCCCGGCACTATTTAAATTATGTGGAAGAAGGAAAAATTTTAAATACACTGTTTATTTCGCTGTATAGCAAGAATACAATAGACATGTGATTGGAATCTACCGACTCACTCTCTTTCTCTCTCATACTTCCTACATTTATGTATCTTTGTCTCTCTCTCTCTCAGTTTAACGTTTAACGCAACCTTGTTAGATTTCACATAAGAATGTTCACTTCAATAAGTAAGAGAACTTCTGGTGTCAAGTGTCAACTATTATTTTTCTGGTCTTAATATTAAAATATTTCTACTTATAGATACATACTGAATTGTATGTGTATGTCTGTAGTAAAAATGAGTAGAGGAATGATACAAAACTTATAGTTATTATCAATATAATATTAACATTATGAATATAATGCTTTATGCTTTGAAAAAAATATTTTTTTTATGGAAAATCACTAAACAAGTATTCCCGTAAAATATTATGGGATCCATATACGACTCAAGTTGTCCTTATGCACAAATTAACTTAATTAGTAAAGATAATATGTATAAATATAATAAAGTGTGTACATTTAATTATAAGTTGTAAAGAGTTTCCTGTTTAGATCACTCATAATTCAATAATCATAAAATTAAGATTGTTTTGTTTTAAAATGAAATTCAAGAAACAATCTTTGTCTTTTCACTGTTGACAGTATTTCAATCCTAGACTATACAGAATATATCTGTGGAATAATTTTGCTGACTTCAGTAGTTACTGAGCTGTCCTTAAATTTTAACTTTAGCAGTTCATTAGGTCCAAAAGAGACAACAAAACTCAATCTCTTTACAAGTGTAGTAGTATTTTACATCTGGACAGTTTCTTTGTCTATAAAAAGCTTAAGTCAAATCCTCAAGTGGTTAAAACCAATATAGTTACCATTGAGCACAGCTCATGCTATTTATTCAATCGGATACAAATTTGAAAGAGTAGACAGGAATAACATGCTCAATCCCTGTATCTTCTTTGCTTATCAGATGATCAGATACATGGTTGGCGTTCATTATCTGCTATAGAACAATCCCATATAAAGACAGTGATATACTTATTCCTTCCTCATAAAAGAGGTTTGGAACCATTTGTCTGAGTTTGTATCCTTCAAATTCTAACTTAGGTGTCTTTAAGTCTAGAATGAACATGCTTTTACTAAGAGATTGCAGTAACCACCTACATAACTATCCCCACATCATTGAGCAGAATAACAGTATGCTATTCAATGGAAATAAAAAATAACATACAATATTTAGAAAATGAAATAATTTATTCTAATAAAATTGTATGACAGATATGAAAGTGAATTAACTTAGACATGTCGGACTTAAAGATAACTATCAACTAGAGCTTGCTACGTGTGTTCACGAGCCGACGATGATGTTGTTGATTGGGATGTGGATCAGCTTGACAAAGAAACCAATGAAACCCATGATGCAGAAACCTATTGCTGTGGCAATCGCTATCTTCTGGAACTCTGAAACAACAAATAAATTCACATTTAATATTATTCTATATCAGTCCTAATACAATGTAAAAAAAATCAGAATGTGCCTAGTATAAATACTATGCTATTCAATTTTATTATTCAGTAATGTAATCAACACTGAATTAAAAGGATTCCCTTTGGCTAGTTAGTGTGATAGAATAAGCACAACAGTTTGTAAATAAAAATATACAATTTCAATGCAAGTTATTGTATAGTTGTGTATATAACACGAATTGTGTTTTGATAGAAAACATTTTATATATGATTAGTTTAATTTGAGAATAATCGTCACAGAGTATTTTGTTTGAAACAAAACTTTGGGCTTGAAAACACTAAAACAATTGAATACAAATAGTTGAGGGTAAATGACATTTAAAACAATTTATCTAAATATATAATAAAGGGTTATATTAAGTAAAAGGATTCATATTAGAATGCAAGTGGCGGGATGCCAGCAGTACAAATTATAATCTGTTAGAGAATGTTAAAAATATAAGAAAAAATTAAAATGGAATAATCTGGAATTACACTTCACATACCTTTTCTGTCAGGCTTCGTGCATCTTCTCACTAATCTGATTGAGTCTTTAGCGAACTGCTTGCCAGGTTCGACAAATTTAGCGATTTGATCCATTTTTCTGAAAATGTAAAACAAAAGTTATATTTACGTAAACCAAATACAACATAGATTTGAGCTTATAATCGCAAAATATAAAACATACCGTTATATATATTTATAATATTCAACTATAAAATAACTAGTTTCACTGATTTTTCGTCTTGTAATTAATGAGCGCAATTTACACAAGCGAGAGACTGTACAAGTTCGACAATTCAAACTAGTAAACGTCAGCCACGTCTCGACGTCGTACTTCACGTCACCATATTATTGTTCGGATACTTACAGTAAAACAATATAATGTACAAATATTAATAACAGTGTTCCTCAATTTTAATTAAACTAATAATGTAAAGATAGTTTTTAACGCAAGACTATAATTCTCTAAAGTTTATTTATAAATATTTTGCTCTTATTGTTTAAACTTTGTGAGTTAATTAAAGCAATGTCATACAAGTAAAGTAATGTAAATTATCAATTGTCAGACTCAGATGTGAAATCTAAGATGTCATAACATTGGAGATTTAATAAGTTTTTGTGAGATTTAATTAATAAAAAGATAAAGGAATTAAACTGCGGCATTGGTATATACTATGAGCATAAAATGCAATGTTTTTAATACATCTATAGTGTTCTATACTTGTTGTGGTGCAAGATATTACATTGATAGTAAATTTTAGTTTACAAGTGTATAAGTTTTGTAAAGTAGTAAAAATGTACGCTGTTGAAAAGAAATTTGAAATAGAAATGAAATTAAAACGAGTGAGTGTCATAAAATAAATGAAATTCCGTAAAAATATTAGTGTTAAACGTATTATAATATATGGGCGTATCTAGGAAATGACGAATATCCAGGAACTAAAGGCGGCTGCGAATAGAAGCTCTTCGCTCGCTAGCGATGTCTGTAATGTTCTGGGCGCGTGTGAGCAGCGCCTGCAACAACTGGAGACTGCTGTTTTACCACTGTATGGAGACACAGCTAGACTGCAACAAATACACCATAGTAAGAATACTTCTTGTACCCTTTTGTCTTGTACCCTTTCATTTATTTATTCTTAATATCACCAAATAGTCCAAAATCCATGTTATGTACGCGACACATATTAAGAAATAATTGAACTGCACCGCTTCGGCAAAATCTTTGTATTAGTAAAATATCATATGAGTAACGCTGCTGACTCTGCGGAACGAACACCAAGCCATATGAACCAGAAGATTCCTGATACCACATAAGCTATGGAATGGTATTGCTATCCTAACATAGGGGTAATCATGTAGTCTTAGGTATAGGTTATAAGTTTTTATGTGTAATAATAATATATACTTTATTGTACACCACAATAGCATAGAAATTTAACAATGAAATATAAATAAAATATTAATTATGTTGCACAATAAGGCGGTCTTATCGCTAGGTAGCGATTTCTACCAGACAACCTTATGGGCTTAGGAACACAGTTGTGATTTGAGAGAAGGGTGGTGTCAAATGTTATAACCGTACAATTTATATTAAATAATAATAATTATCATATATACATACACAAATTCATACATACATACATACATACACACATACATACATACATACATACATTCAAATACTATATCAAATATCAGATGTATTGTCACCATAATTCAATGCCAAGAAATGGTCTTTCACAAGTTTTTTAAAAATTGACAGGTTTTTTGCTTGTTTGATAAACAGAGGCAATGTAATTCTTATTTTGATATACATATAAGTATGTTTCATAGTTTTCCCGGAACCCCCAGTTGCCACCCTACGTAATTCCCATTAAATCCTTCATGTTATTGTTATATATTAAATTATTTTAAGATATGGAGAGCACAGTGACAGCTTTGGACCATGTTATAAACTACTACATGGTGTCCCGAGAACTCGCTGACCTCATTCAGGCCGGACCTCACACCGGGACTACAGAGGCATTGAATATATATTTAGAGGTACAATTGATCATATATTTTTTCTTTTATTTCATTAAGCACATGTAAAGCCTCCGCCTCTCGTTGCCGAAGGCGCGGGTTCAAACCTTGGCAAGTACCAATGTGATTTTTCGGAGTCATATGTACTTTCTGAGAGTATTTAGACATCACTAACATACGGTGAAGGAAAACATCGTGAGGAAACTTGGACTAATAGTTTCAAATTATAAGTTTGAAATCACCAACCCATCTTGAGCAAGCGTGGTGATTAATGCTCAAACCTTCTCCATGTGAGAAAGAGGCCTTGCTCAGCAGTGGGCTTCTGATAGGCTGATACAGGCATACAGGCAAGCACATGTAAAGAAGTTTTACTTCTAAAGTAAAACTTCCTTACACTTAACTTGGGGATAAGCTGGCGAAAGCGTTACGAAAAGTGTGATCGGGTGAGGTGAATGAAAATGAGAGGGAGATATAAGTTAGTGAAGATAGAGAGAGTGTTAAGGTTCATATATTACTGTATATTTCTCTCTCGCTTCCTTTCATTGCCAGTGAATGATTATATTTATTTATTTACTAGCTGCGTCCCGCGGTGTTACCCGCGGATTTTCGGGGTTTCCGGGATGTAAAGTAGCGTATATGTTATTACTGGACGTCAGCTTCCTGTATACAAAATTTTATGAAAATCGGTTCAGCCGTTTGAGCGTAAAGAAGTAACAAACATAACATACACACACACTCACTAACTTTCGCAATTATAATATTAGTAGGATATCTCAGTCGGTAATTCTTTTTAAGTTTTCTCCAGAGATCTTTCTAAACTTCATTCGAAAACATATGTATCTTATTTCTCATATCATATGCCTTTTGTTTCGGTGTTACAAACAACCACAGTAATTACTGATGTACGGAATGATAAATATAACGATATATTTCCTATAGATAGAGCAAAAAAAATTCTACTTCAGTCTTGTGGTCTAAAGAACACTGGTTTAATTTCTGTATAATACTGATTCCAGGCTCTTGATAAATTGGCCGAAGCTCAGAACTACTTCAATAAAAATAACCCGCAAAGTGTTGAATTGGAAAATATTGTAAGTAAAATTTGTTTGGAACTTTTTATTTTTCATGCCAATATTTAATTATATAAAAATATTGTTATAGAACCAGCTATATAATACAGGAGTGATAAAATTGGAAGGTGCTTTTGAGGAACTTCTTAGTCGTAACACTCGGCCACTATCTCCTACTACACTTATGGATATGATTGCATTAGAAGAGGGTGAGAATATTAATAGTTGTAGTCAATGAAACTATAATAAATCTATACTTTATATAGTGTGTAGTATCAAGACTGAATATAATCATAATACAATAATTGAGCAAGTATAACTAATACACTATAATAGTACTAAAGATTTAAGTCAAATTATTTGCTTCCAAATTCTATGTTTACATATATTCAAAGACATACTCTTTATTGTATAGAGTCCATTAGACTTAAGCTGAGCTTTGCATTTGTGTGAGTGAAAGTAAAAGTTGAGTAAAAATCTTTTAGAATTAAATTTTATTGTATTTTAAAAAGAAACATAATATAAGTCCTAGAGCTATTCTAAATTAAAAATAAAATAAGCAAAACTTGTAAAAGGCCACTTGAAAATATTATTTATTTATTTGAAAAAAACTATACAGATTCTTTTTTACTTGACATTGTTTTTTCAACATTTGATTTTGCTGTCAGTACAAAGGGTGAAGTGAGGAAGGTGCGGGGCGGAGTAAAAGCAGATAAACCGGTTCAAATATAGAAAATAATGTGGTATTAAAAAATTTGACATAACACCTACACTATCTGTGTACACTCACACAGCAAAGCTCAGCTTATGCCTCGCTAACTTTAATCCTTTGTATAAAGTTCTTCTTCCTGGCGATTTCCCAGCTTTAGCCAGGGTCTGCTTTATGTTGTGAATAGTTTTGGCTAATTGTTAAAAACAATTAGCCAAAACTAAAACGATATTCACAGTAACGACCGGCCTGACATCAAACCTCTTTGGGAAAATCTTAGAAAGTTATCTTCATACAAATGTTTGTTTTATAGATTCCAGTGTGGATAGTGTGAGTGTAAGTGGTAGTGACTCCACCAACCCGGCAGTAGAGAGTATGCGTAGTGCTGCGGCCTGGCTGAGTGCTGCGGGGCGCGCGCCCTCCGGAGCCCTGCTGGCGGTTAGGGCTCCGGCCGCGCTAAACTCACTCATAGCGTTCAAGGATTACTTGAGGAGCAGGTCTATGGGGGCTTCTCCGCTTATGGTGAGATCATGTTATATATGAGATCTTAGACAAGCAAGTGTTTATTTTAATGAAACTAGTATTTAACCGACGTTTCGGTTACTTTGGAGTAACCGTTATTATAAATATTATAATAGGAGTACTAAATGTAACTAAAATTTACGGATTTACTACGCGATTTTTATTTTTGATTATAAACTACATACTCCCGACGTTTCGGCTACTTTACAGCAACCGTGATCACGGGCAGATGAGATGTGAGTGTCAAAAGTCAAAAAAATAATAATCGCGTAGTACATACTACATCCAAAAATATTAGTTTCATCTAAATGAGCACTCGCGAATATCTTAAATCTCATTATAGGAGTAGTAATCTGAAATATATATAAGTTACATTGAGACATCATGTTGTTACAGTTTACAGTAATGTATTAAAATACACAGAAGATAATTCCTATATGTACCTCCATATTAATGTGATTTCAATTCTTAACATTGAATGTAATTGATATTTTAATTTGACTCAGGTTATTTAAATATTTATCTATAGAGTGAGTGTTAAATATATTTCTATGGTGATTTCTCTTTCAGAAATCCAAGAACATGTTGCATCGAACAGATAGCACACAACGGAGAACAAGTAAAATACAGAAAGTGTAAGTAATGATGTTGGAATTTGGCCTTTTATTACTGATAATGTGGTGAGGTGATGGCCTAGTGGTTAAAGGCCCTCCTCTCGGCATGAGGGCGCGGGTTCGATCCTGGAAATACCAATGCGATTTTTCTACGACATGTACTTTTTAATAATATTTAGACACCATTGAAAACTGTGAAGGAAACCTGGAATTATAACTTCAAATTATAAGTTTGAAATCACCAACCCGTCTTGAGCAAGCGTGGTGATTAATTCTCAAACCTTCTTCATGTGAGAAGAGGCAGCTCAGCAGTGTGCTCTGATAGGCTGATGATAATGAATGTGGTGAGATTTATATATTTTTGTTTCAGGTTGGAAAAACGTGCTATTAATATAATGATGAAGGCCTCACAGACCTTGGAGCAGTCTACGGGCCTGGCCATCGGGCCTAGGAGGTCTATCAATGACTCCTGTGAGTTATGTTATTATTATTTCAAGTCTGTGGGGCTTAGGTAGTTTTAAAGCTAACTAAAGGATATGAGAGAACAAGTGTTATTTAAGGAAATAACTGGGTTGCTTCAAATGATTGATTTTTAACCTTTGGCTTGTATATTTAGAAGGTAGTTGAAAGTTCCTTGGACCACATAGGTGATGTGGGAAAACATAGCTTGTATGTGGGTTGCATCTCATTTTATAAATATTTAACCTTGAAAATTCCCAAAGCCGCTAAAATTTATGTCAGTTATAATTTTCAAAAATAAATAAAAATATTAATGTCATAGTCATATCAAGAAATATAGTTTTAGTTTTCAATTATACGCTATGGTTTTTAGTTTAGCTACATACAAACTATGGACTGATGATAAGATCTACGTCTTTCTCACACATTTCGCCTATCCATGATCACGGTTATTGCAAAATAACCAAAACGTCATAAGAATGTAGTTAAGGTCAAGTTTCACTAAACAATGTTAAATAAATAACTTCTTGTTAAGGCGTTTGTTGAATAGTTACATATATCAAGCATTCCACTATATACTAATGTCTGTTTAAGTATTGTTAAATAACTGTTTATAATAATTTATATTGTGATGTACTTTATAATTCTAAGTTTAACGTTATGTATATTCTGATATTAATTGGTAATTCTTATGATAGTTAACTAGCGCCCTCTGTAAGCTTTTGTAACTTAATTTTGCATTCATATCTTAATTTCTAACAGTATCTTATTATGGCATGTAACTTTCTGCTCTTATAGTCCCTCAAATGGCTGAACATCCCTACTAATATAATAAATGCGAAAGTAACTCTATCTATTACGCTTTCACGCCTAAACCACTGAACTGATTTTAATGAAATTTGGCACAGACATAGAGTTGACCCTGAGAAAGAACATAAGATAGTTTTTATCTCAGACTTTTGATAGGTTCTCTTGGTAACGCGATATAACCGAACTCCACGCGGGCGGAAAGTTAGTAATAAAATAATGGTTATCTTATACTATAAGTTTAATTTCTATGTGTTGTGGGAGGGTAGTTTCAGATGAGTGTATGGATGCGATGGACGAGCGAGAGGCGGAGGCGGCGGGCTCTCTGTGCGCGGCGTTGGTGCGTGTCGCGCGGAGAGAACAGCGGGCGGCGCTAGGACTAGTACCGCTCTCTAGATTACCCGCGCTACTCACGGCCATACTGAGAGACTGTTATAACCTACTAGGTATGAACATACATACATTTAGCCAGGAGAATGATTAGAAGCTAAGCTAGTGTTGGTTCGAATACTTTGCCCTGATATCTTCAATTGAAATATGCCTCTAATTCTTATCGTCGCTCTAACAACGCCTCTCAGTAGTCGATACTAGCGTTTTGTTTCTTATTACTCAAAAAATAAACCGGAGAGATGGGCATATTGATCTATCGATGAGAATAACCATGAGCTAGTATTAGTTCGAATACTTTGCATAGAAATATTCAGTTCAAATTTGTCTCTTAACACAAATGAATCATCATCAGCCTATCGGAGCTCATTGCTGAAAGACCTCTTCTCACATGGAGAAGGTTTGAGCATAAATCACTACGCTTGCAAGACGGGTTGGTGATTTCAAACTTATAATTGTAAAACTATAAGTCCAGGTTTCCTCACGATGTTTTCCTTCATCAAATGAATCATCGCCTTAATTTTTGTCTCTCTTTTCTTATTTTGTTTATTATTTCTCAGCGTCGGAGGTAGAACGCGTGTGTACTCGTTGTCGTAAGGCCGCCTCCCGCTGTAGCGCCGGCGCGGCCGCGTGCTGGTCGTTAGCGGCGCGCCTACAGCGGCTGCAGCCCGATATGACGCGCGCCCTGCACCCCGCCCCGCCCGCGCCATACACAGCTATACTCAACTCCTGTCTGCATCATGTGAGAACTTGTATCCAACGAAACGAGATAAATTATGTAAACATTACACTTGTGACTATCGTTCACAAGTCGTTAACTTATACTATCTGTGAGTTATGAACACCGTATGTATCAAACAAGCATGTTACAAGTCTCTGATCTTGTCTAGTCCTAGTGAGAAATAGTTATGACTTATGATGATTGTCGTCACAGTTAACGAAACAAAATAAATTATATAAACAACTAGCTTTTGCCGCGACTTCGTCCGCGTGGAATAGTGACTTCCGGCAGATTTTTGGTTCTTCCCACGTAGTTCCCGTTCTTGCGGGGTTTTCGGAATGGTCGAGTTCCCGTAGAATTTTCAGGATAAAACCTATGTTTTTTTATTCACAATGAAGTACCTACTCTTAACCAACAACATATTTATTTGTTTATTTGAATAAAGATTAATATTATTACGTTGATACAACTTAAACAAATTATTTCGACCAAATTAGGTACCATAAAAACGGTTTTTGTGAGTTAATCTTAAAAGATATACATATACTGTCGCGAACTGTTTTTTAGATCATTAAAAGAGCTATTATTCTTTAATACATATTTTTTGTGTATCTTGAACCGTTTTCACGGCGCACGCAACGGAAGGCTTCAAAGATAAAATAATTTCTCCCGTTTTTTATACATTTACCACTATATCTTTGCTCCTATTGGTCATAGCGTGATGTTATATAGCTCACAGCCTTCCTCGATAACTGGACTATCCAACACAAAAAGAATTATTCAATTCGAACCAGTAGTTTCGGAGTAGTTAATATGTGTGTGTGTGTGTTTATGTTCATGTGTGTGTGTGTGTGTGTGTCAGTGCGTCCGGTCCCTGGAGGAGTGGGTGGAGGGCGTCCGATGTGACGGCGCGGCGGGCGCGGTGGACGGGACCGTGCACCAGCTGGCGGCCGCCGCGCTCACATACTGCCACGCGCTGGCGGCTCATGTTAACGTTATAGGTCAGTAACACATGATATACTACTAGGTTATACGACATTCATGATAAGAACAACTAAAGGACGAAATCTCGTGACAATACACTAGTGAAATCTCGTAGTGAAGTCCTGCTTGTGCCTATAAATTCCTCATTAGTTCATTTTTTTATTTATTTAAAAGGTACATCAACATCACACATTTAGCACACCTAAACAACAGATAAAATAAAAAAAATAATCTAGGACCTGATATGAGTGACAATTACAGACGTACATAACATTCACAAAAAGAAAAAAATAAAACTTATTGTCTACCTGATGAATTTAAGGATAATTAAATAACTATTAAAGAAAAAAAAAGATGTTTTCTTTAATAGTTATTTAATTATCATAGAAACAGAACAGTGACAAAATGTGACTACAGACTAAGATGTTAATTGACAGATTTTATTCTATTCCAATGTATTTTTCCGATTATGAGAATGCTCTTTTTTGTTAGGTCCGGCGCTCTCCACGGAGGCGAGCTACGTCCGCGCGGCTCACGGTTTAGTCGCCAGCGACAGGAACGCTCTCATGCTATCACTATACATGCGTGAGTCACATACACGATATCATACACTAAACACAATCCATTATAACATGACCTCTCTCCAACAGGTAAGGTCCTAGCTCAACTGAATCTGTCTCTCCGTACTAAGAGCGAGCAGTACGGCTCGGAGTCGTTGAAAGCGATCTTCCTCCTGAACAACACACTGTACGTGATGCAGGGCCTGGCCCGCGGCGGCTTGCTTGACGCGCTGGCTGTAGCCGAACCGCGCGCTGAGGCCGGGTATAGAGACATTGTGCAGGACTACAAGCAGGCCTACCTCAATAGGTAATAGATACTAATACTATTTATTTAACAATTTAAACATGCCAGAAACATTAAAGACAAAAAAGTTTAAAAAGGAAAAATAAGTTTAAAAGGTATACTTATCCCTAGAAGAGATTTCTTCCAGTATACCCAGGAAAGAAGAAGTGTACTACATTCATCCCTACTAATATTATAAATGCGAAAGTAACTCTGTCTGTGTTACGCTTTCACGCCTAAACCACTGAACTGATTTTAATGAAACTTGGTACAGAGATGGAGTTGACCTTGAGAAAGAACATAGGATAGTTTTTATCCTAGACTTTAGAAAGATTCTCTTGGAAACGCGATATAATCGAACTCCACGCTGGCGGAATTCTAGTACAATATATATTGAATAAGGGAAATAGTTAATGAAGTACACGAGATAGTCAACTGGAAAATTGACTTTAGTAAAGGTACTGAGTTTTTTTCGCCATATCGGTCTCAGCGGCTTCAATATGACGTGATGATTAATGGACCAAGTTGAAATTTATCATAATCAGAAATCTCTCGAGATTCTAATATCAATAAGTCATATATAACCCCATTTAAACCTCGCCAAGGTCTTTCGTCCCACCAACCTTTAAACATCTCTCCTTCCAGCTGGAACAAGCTGCTGTCCTATCTGGTACTAGACGAGCCGCTGCCGGCCAAGCTTCGCGACAAGGACCGGCAGCAGCTCAAAGACAAGCTGTCATCCTTCAACCGTGAGTGGGAGGAGGCGACGCGCGCCCAGCGGGGGTACAGCGTGCCGGACCCCGAGCTGAGAGAGGCGCTCAAGAGAGACAACAAGCAGACGCTGCTGCCGCCCTACACCGCGCTGTGGGACCGGCTGGCCGGGGTCAGCTTCACGAGGCACCCCGACAAGTACCTCAAGTACACGCCGCTACAGGTACGCTACCTACTAGCTCTTAGATTACAATAGTAAATAATTACTATACATTGGCTCAAACGTCACTTATTATTCATATGTATTTAATTAGATGTGTATAGATGTGCTTATTAAATTCCTTTTTGTCACTTGTGGCCATAAAGTACGTCACACGAATTTTAGGACTTCGGACGCCGCTCTAGAAGTTAAATAACGTTGCATGATACATTATCTTATTGAGAGAATATTAAATTATTTATAGATATACATGAAATTCGTATTTTTTTTTAATTATCAATTCATAACCAAATATTTAGTTTTAATTTTTTAAGTTAAAATGTGACGTCATAAAACTATTGACCTCCATTTTGGTTGTTACACTTCGGTGATAGACCCCTACATAGAAAATATTATTATAATACTATTTAGTTTTATATATCTCCAATACTTGATTCATCTACATTAAAGTTGTTTTATATTAAAAACCATTTATGTAAATAATTTGTATGTATATGAAATTATTTCTCAACAGATTGCCGCTCAACTTGATGGGTACTTCGATGAAGCTGCTTAGACCACATACACTATGTAATAATATTTAAAATATATTTATATACTTTATAAAAGGTGCTTATAAATTAAATAAAAAACATTTTAAACATCAACACTATATTTTATTATATTTCTTCAATTCTTCGGTTTTTTCTTCTTCTTTTTCTTGGGCCACTGTAACAAAGACACTGAGATAAAATAGTGATGTGACTAATAACACTGGTCAACAAAAAAATAAAAGTTGTTTGTTTCCTTTAATGTTTTTCTTGTTTCTATCTTAAATTGACGTATATTTTTTAAATTTCGAAACAGTTTTCCTGTAACAGCTTTTGTTTTTGAGTTACAGCTAACTACCCTCATTTACTACTTTCATCTACATATGCATTTTTTATTCGACACTGCAACATATTTTGTTGCTGTTTTCGATATGGCTTCGTCGAGAAGATGTTGTGTGCTTAATCCCGACTCTTTTTGCTATATTTGTAGTGAATATGTATTTGCAAAGTATCGAAAACCTATGTCGAACTTGTGAAAAATGTGTATCAACAATACTTTAAAATAAAATTGTTTAATCAGAACAAGCCGTGGATTCCTCATATTGTATGTCAAAAAATGTGTTGTATGGCTACAATTGTGGTCCAATGGAAACAGAGATGCAGTAATATTCGAAACACAGGTGGTCAGGTGCGAGAACCTGAAAACGATCATGACGACTGCTACTTTTGCGTTGTGAAAGTCAAAAAAATTAATCCTGGCAATCGAAATCGGTGGCCACATCCTAAATTATCTTCTGCCCAACGACCCCAATTAAAATCATGAGAGGTACAACCTGGCAAATCTAAATCTTCTGATTACCCGAATCCCTGTGAACCCGAACGAAATTCATCAAGTGAAGATTCTTATTCAGTCTACAAATCTAGCCAAGAACCTCAAGAACAGATCACACAACTCGTGAAAGATTCTGATTTTGTCAAATCAATGACTAAAGTGGAATCGAAACCTTAGAATTCATTTTTTTGGTTATTAGTAATTTCTTAGGCAAAAATAAATCTGACGACTACGTGGAGCTTGTTGAGGCCATGCTATCGAATTTGGAACAACTAGGGTGCAACATTAGCATAAAAATCCACTTGCTGCGCTCGCATTTAGACCGATTTCCAAAGAATCTGGATGAATACAGTCAAGAGCAGGGTGAAAGATTCCTCCAGGGTCCAGGACGTTGGAAGAGCGTTATCAGGGGCGGTGGGACTCACATATGATGGAAAAATACTGCTGGAGTTTGCAACGAAATCTATCTGAAGTCGTTCAGTCAAAAAATTCCTATAAAAGATCATTTCATTGTATTTTATAAAACATTTTGTATTAATTTTCTGAATTTTTGGTCAAAATAAAAAAATATTATATTTCAAAAACTAAAGCTGTTAGAATTTTTTTAGTATTTTTTTCATATTCAGGGACATAGAAATAACTAATAACAGTGAAAAAAATAAAGGAAACAAAATATGTGTTGGGCAGTGTAATTAATATAGACAAGAAACCTGAAATCTACCAAGAACAATAAAATTACACATCATCATTGATAATAAAACTATATATTGGAAAGTTATTATTGTACAATTAATTCATATGTATATAAATTGTACATATGAGGAAGTAATGTATAGCATACATTTATATATATTATTACTTTATTTTAATATTTACTAAATATTAATTATGTTTCGTTCAGTAATCTTCAAGACAGTCAGTGCAATAGTTAATGTATGATGCCAATCAATTTATATTCACAATTTCTGTGAACACAACTGTAAGAAACAAAAGTTTCATATTTTTCAATCCATTCGGTAGTTTTCAAGGTAATCTGTTCAATAGTTAATGCTAATTAAATAAATCCTCGAAGGATATTTGTAAGGGCTCCATCTAGCGTCGTTTTATGGAACTATGTTTATTATCAAACAAATCATTTTAACTAGCTCCGCCCGCGGTTCCGCTCGTCTGTGACGTAGTTGGAGCCCTGTACGTGTGATACTTTACGTTCTCGCTAACTTGCCCCGACCTTGCGTTGTTCCCCGACCGCGGCCGCCTCACACTAACAAACAAACAAACATTTTGGGACGGACACACAACAAATGTCCTCGACTCCCCGCAAACAGGGATGTTGGTGTAACATATATATATATATATATATATATTATACATTATATATAAGTGACGTCACAGCTCCTCAGACACACAAACTTTAATAAATATTATTACATTGGAAAATTGTGATTAAGGACATATATGTAGAACTCTTGGTATATGGATTTGTTTCTAAGATTATATGGAATTATTGATCCAAACTAAACCATAATATTTACAGAATCACAGAAATTAGAAAAAGAATTACAGAATTCTTAACATTCTTTAATCTTATATAAAGTACATAATTTTACCTATTTTACATTGAAGTCTAGTAATTTCAAAATTACTATAGCTTGTAGTCACCAAATTTTTTTTGATAGCCATGAATAATATATAGTCTCAATAGAAAACTTAATCCACAACCATTTTAAATGATATTAATGTCATTGCAATCTGAATTTAAAATGAACTTTAAATATATAATGAAAAAATTCATTAACCCAGTAGGATTGAACCTACCACCTTTAAAACATCACGTTCCCGTCACTCCGTCGACTGAGCTATCGTGTCCGGACTCGAATAATGAATTAAGCTTTATATAATAGTTTCTTAATGACTTTTGTAGAACAATCACTATCATAATGATAAAGTTTAAACACTATATTGAACTATCTTATCTGTATTGAATATTATTATGTATATATAATATGTATGTACCTGTAGCGCGCGGGGCGGAGTCTTGTTACGAGCGAGTGTCCGCGCGGGCGGACGTTGTACTTGACGCTCGTGAGGAGTGAACGCACACGGCAGAATACGACGGAACCTATATATAGAATAAAGTAGAAATAAAAACAAAATGGCTGACTACCTACAATTGGATATGTTTATAATTTAGCAATTATATTTGACTCTGAGTTGTTATTGAGATTTTTTGTCCTTCGCCTAAGAGACACGGATTGTTATTTAGAAAGTAATGTCATTTGTTTTGGAATTTTTTATAAGTTCCTAACTTGGAAGAAAAAAAATGTAATATGCTAGTTGCATATAACATTTTAGAGATTTCTTTTTTCATAAAAACCATTAATGTAAACTAAATTAATATAGAAAAAACAGCTATTTCATTGCTCCTACTGATTTATAAATAATTTTGCATCCCCACTAATATTATAAATGCCAAAGTAACTCTGTCTGTCTATCTGTTACGCTTTCACACCTAAACCACTGAACTGATTTTAATGAAATTTGGTACAGACATAGAGTTGATCTTGAGAAAGAACATAGGATAGTTTTTATCCCAGACCTTTGAAAAGTTCTCTTGGAAACTCGATATAACCGAACTCCACGCGGGCGAAGCTGCGGGCGGAAAGCTAGTATATGTAATATATATAGTAGTATATGTATCCTCACTTGTGGTATGGCAGCAGGTCGGTAGTGATTGTAGGCGGTATTCTCAGTGTGAGCGCGTCCTCCTCGCCCCGCGGACACTGGAGCCCCGTCCCGTCACCCGCTGACAGCAGCAGGGCGTTGGAGCCGTGACTCGGCTGGAAAATATATGATACAACTTTACTCATACATACATTAGATATTTAAGAAGACACATAATTGATAACGTTGTACTGAATAATATGGTTGTACCTTAAAAATATAATACGTATAGCAATATTTTTTCAATTTTATTTGTAATGCATCCAGTTGTAGTTTTCTGTATAAAGACATACATTACTGTAAGAGTAAGACTAAGCCTCGTTTTTTTTTTATACAGACACTAATGGAAAATAATCAGGAAACATCAAAATATATACAAGTCTTCGAAGTTCTTAGACAAAAATTTGATATCAAACTGAAATAAAGCCAACTTAAAATACAAAGAAAAAACATAAAATTTTTCGTATCTTGTAGATAGCACATCTAGTCTTCATATACATGTAATGAAATGGAATTTCATTAAATTCAAATTAGCCGCAACTTGTCGACCAGAAACGCGTCACTATTCACTAATGGCGAATTATGTTTACGTTTTTGTGCTCTTTATAATTATTAATACGTGTAGAGAGATAAACTAAGGGATATAATCGAGGAGGCGATATTAGTGGACTTGAATGTCGTTTCTTTGTATTTTCAGAGAAACAAATTGTGGTTTGCTTTGAATGTCCTTGATAATATTCCTTATACAGGGTGACTGCTGAATTACTATCGATAATTGAGGACGTGATATTTGACGATCATATATGACAAAATAAAAATTAATATAACATAAATATTAATAAACTTCTAAGTAAAGTTAACCAAAAGTTATGAAATTAATTACGCATCGTGTGAACACCCTACAGATTAGGTATACACACACACTCACACACACGCGGCGGGGGCGTGGTTTTGTATCAGCACGCCGCCGCACGCGTCCACACTTGGAACACTTGGAACGTGTCAACACTTTATTTATTTATACGGAAATTTGGTCAAAAATTAAGTACCTATTTTTTTTACATAATTCGAATGAGAATCATGTACCGAGTATTCTCCTTAAATATTGATAGTAATTCACCAGTCACCCTGTATATATATTAATCATGTCACCATACCTCATGTCGCAGCACGTATCTCCCAGGTCTCAATCCCTGTAGCTGTGTGAGTGCGGCGTGCACGTGACCGATGACGTCACACGAGCCGTGACGATACACGAACTGGTGCGCGGACAGACGCTCCACGGTCGCCACCTCGCCCGTACCGGCGTTCAGTCTCACTGGAATAAAGAATATACTCAGTAGGAAGATAGAAAGAAAGCTGCTCATAGGATATAGATAGGGTTCATATAATAAAGATTCATCAAATTAATTCTCACTATACATGCATGAAAGCACGCACACATACACAGACACACATTTACGTATGTATGCGTGTGTGATTATTATAATCTTTAAATAACTAATAACGAAAAAATATTGAAAATCCAAAAAAATATATGTTTCAATGAATTAGAAATTCCTCAAAGTTCCTATATATAGAGACTGTGATTAAAATTATCACATTAACTATTGTTAAGGGCAGCTTAATAAATTAAAAACTTGTCTATGCTTTTAGATGGCGTCTCGCCTTGTCATAGTGAAGTATATTCTTGTCTGTAACTTTAGTTGTTAATAATAACGTGTGTAGTGTATTCTAGTTCATGTAATAAATCATAAAAATACTGTCTGCATCACCATTTTTTTTCCAATGGATAGTTTCTTTATTAAATTAATTAGCAGTTGTCTGGTAACTTTTATGATGTATATTATTTAACATCAACATTTATTTCACAAACAATAAAATTAACAAATCGAATCACTTAACAATTTAGCAAAATCACATTTATAGTGAAACGTTGACGTCCACACTAGGCTTAGGCCTGTATCGAGGACATTGATTAATTTCTTTCATTTCCAAAATATATATAAACCATCAAGTTATTCTCCATAGTATAGTCAGTGTACTGACCGTGCATGAAGGCGGCTCATATACTAAAGATTCATCTAATGAATTCTCACTATACATAAATGAACGCACGCACACATACACACATTTACAAATGTGTGCGTGAGTTTTTTTTAAGTGAACTTGAAATTCCCCCATCTTCCCGTTACATTAAACATCAAGTTATTTGTAAGCCCAGTATATTCAGTATACTGACCATGCATGAATGCTGCGTTTCTTCTTAGCCTGGCTGCCAGTGCGAGTCTCCTGAGCCGCGCCTGGCTCACAGCGGCCGCGCCTAGCTCTATTTGATACTCCGGAGTGGGCTCCACGATCAGTTCCGACTGTTTATCCTGCATCACACACACACACACGTGACGATCTCATGTTAATTCAGTGTAAACGCTGTTGTTATTAATGGTGTCGAGGAATTATTTTTTGTTTCGACTTGACTATAGATGTTAGCCCTGTTAGACTTGGACAGCGTCACCAGAAGGGTGGGTTGGTGAAAAGGAATTTTAAGTGACTAATTATCTTTTATTCAATAGCTCTTAATACTTAATATGGTATTAATTGGGAATAAGTATCGATACGATTTGACCAAAAAAATTCACGGAAAAATATGGCATTATTATCATTTTTTGAACTTGGTTAAGTACATATATAACATATCTCACCCTCAGGCGATGCTCACAGTGTACTATCACACTGTAACTCTCATTATTGCTTCTGTTAGTGATGCGCCACTTTCTAAACGATCTTGGAGGAGGCTTCTCGAACATGGTCCCTGGAACATTTAATACATAGTATAATAATGTTTCTAACATTTAGCAATGCTCAGAATACTTTAAAGAGGTTTGAATCTTGCTTGGGAAAAAAATTTACATACTATATTGTCTAGCAGAATTTAAATTCAATTAGCGCCTTTATTATTTTTAAGACTAAAATTTATCTAAACGAAAATTACGCAGATTGTGTTAAACGAACACAGAAATATGTTCGCAATTAAAATAACTGTCATTAGAAGTCGTGACAAAAAATAATAAAAACTACAAGCACAAGTGTATTTTTGAAATATGTTTAAAGTAATATTAATTTAAGTGATTTTTAAATGCATATGGTAACCACACTTTAGCGCCATCTATCGTCAGTGTCACGTGACTTCATAAACAACTACAACTCAGACGAAATTTTGTAAAAGTTTCATTGAAATATACTTAACCCTTTATAAGAAACTCGTAAAGTATTTTTTGTATATAATTACACATTTTCACGTCTATTATATATTCTAAGAAGATGCTCAATATTATAAATTTACTAAATTCAGTATTTTTCATACTAATATTAATAGATAATATCCTAAGTGTTTTTGAGACCTCTATGTGTTTGTGTATGTGTTTCAACCAGTTGTTCTACTAAACTCCTCACTAACCTTTACATGTACATTTGTCCATGTCAAAGTCATTATCATCAGCATCTAATCTTCCACTCGGCATTTCATTTCCATTCTTTGAATCCTCTTTCTCTGCATCTTGTGTTTGTTCATTAGTTATGTCCATCTTTGTATCTACAGATCAATAAAAGATTATTTAAAGTTATATAATATACAGGGTGACTGGTGAATTACTTTCGATATTTGAGGACGTGATATTTGACGATCATATATGACAAAATAAAAATTAATATAACATAAATATTAATAAACTTCTAAGTAAAGTTAATCAAAAGTTATGTAATTAATTACGCATCGTATGAACACCCTACAGATTAGGTATACACACACACACACACACACGCGCGCGGCGGCGTGTTGTTGTATCAGCACGCTGCCGCACGCGTCCACACTTGTAACATTTGGAACGTGTACACACTTTATTTATTTATACGGAAATTTTGTCAAAAATTAAGTGCCTATTTTTTTTACATAATTCGAATGAGAATCATGTACTGAGTATGCTCCTTAAATATTGATAGTAATTCACCAGTCACCCTGTATATACTAGCTGACCCAGCAAACGTTGTTTTGCCATATATAAAAAAGGGCTTGGCGATAAAAAATTATAAATTTTCGGTTACATGAATTTTTTTATGCTATAAAAACAAAAAGATTCTTCCGAAAATAAAAAAAATCAAGGGTGAACAACCTTTATGACTTAGGGGTATGAAAAATGGATGTTGGCTATTCTCAGACCTACTCTATATGCTCACGAAATTTCATCAAAATTGGTCCATCCGTTTCGGAGGAGTTCTCTGTCTAGCACCGCGACACGAGAATTTTATATACATATATAAGATATTTATTTGAATATTTATAATGTATATTTGTTTGAATATTTCCTTGTAATAAATATTCCTTACCATCAATACAAAGTCTATTGCCTTCATCGTCTGAGCTTCCATCTAAATCTATATCATTAGTATTTTCATCTGAAATATCTTCATTTTCCACATTTTGTTTTAATTTTTCTGATGCTCTGAAAATTTATAGAAACATAAATATATAATGTTCTAGATCTTGTGTTTTTATATATATAATTGTTATATTTAAGTACTAATATGATCTTACGATATTAATTCTTGTTCTAATAAGTACTTGAACGCCTTGTAGGTCCTCGTGAGAGGCGACTCTTTGTTCACAACAAACTCATCACCCAGTATCAATATGTTGACTGGCTCACCATCTATGAATAAATTTTTCATTAAATATCCTACTTCCTACTAATATTATAATTGCGAAAGTTTGTGAGTGTGTGTGTGTATGTTTGTTACTTCTTCACGCTCAAATGGCTGATCCGATTTTAATAACGTTTTGTATAAAGGAAGCTGACGTCCGGGAATAACACATAGGCTACTTTACATCCCGGAAATCAGCGGGTAACACCGCGGGGCGCAGTTAGTTAATTATAAAGTAGAAATTATTATCTTGGTTTGACTGTTAAATTTTAGTGTCATAGTCATGTCAAAACTCACCAGTCAAATGTTATGTCAAGTCACTTCATATCATGTCAAAATAAATAATAAAAAACCTAACTAAGACAGAGAATTTTCAAAAACGAAAATTTTTGACTGAAGGTCTATGAATGCTTAGTTAAGTTACTGCTGTAATGATAATAGTCTATTGTTCAATATATATATACATGTGTAGGATACCTGGGTCAATGACCTGATGAACAGCCAGGGCGAGGTCCCAGGGTCTGTCTAATTCAACGAGACAGCCGAGCGCCTCCTCTGAAGCCATACAGACAGCGCCTCGCTCTACACAATACTGTGCCAACTCTGCCTGAACCGACCATAGCGGCAACATTGTCATAGTTTTCTCATCTAGAAAATTAAATTCATTATTAAATATAGGCACAAAAACATACAAAATTGTCAATATTTTTAATTATTAATGTTCTTTCATGATAAACATTATGTAAAACACAAGATGAATAAATGGTGGGTAGCACACATGTGTTGAACAAATTGCATTAACATATCTATTTAAAAAATAATATTTATAGTCTTTTTTGTACGAGAATTAAGAAAATTTGAGTTTTGGTTTGGAAAATACGTCCAAAGATATATTGTAGATCATATAAACAATTGAAAAAACAAAGGTTTGTAAAATATGTCTTCCAATACTAAAACAAAGTCAAATGTTTCATTTCTATATAATTGTGTATACTTATATTAGTATCTCAACATACTCGGCAGAATGAACCTGCAGATGTGTTTGTTGCAAGGCTCTGGCAGGGGGTGTAGCTTCATGACTACAAACTTCTTTGATAAATCAATTTTATCTATTTTAGGCAACGATGATAAATCCACCTGAAATCATAATAAATGACAAATATTGAAATTACAAACAAGTAGTAAGACACACACACATACACAAACACACACACAAATATTTATCAAACATACATTAATAAGATCCTCTTCTAAAACCATTTCAAATGAGTCATTCTTATAGTCGAGGGGTATCTGTGCTGCTAAACTATAAGTTTTTGGATAGCACTGCATTTCATGAGCTTTTAATTTAATTAATGCTTCATAAACCGCTTCCAAAATTGGTTTTGGCCTCAATGCTCTCACACAATGAGTAGTCGCCCAAAGAGTTTTGGCCCATTCTCGATACTCTTTTTGTTCCTGTTCATAAATAGGTTTTAACTCCTGAAAATGGAAATTAGAACAATAATATTAATTACAGCAGAGATAGATTTAAAGTAATAATATATTTTATGTAATTATTTTCACCTCGAATACTTTATAATCACTCTTCGTAGGTCTCGGAATGAATTCTTGTTCTAGAACATGCAAGTTCTGTGAACAGAGCACTTTGATGCATTGGTAGTGTTGTTGTTCAGTCAAAGCAGACTTCTTGAGGTATTGTGGCAATGCAGTGAGACATGGGACGAAGATCCGATGCACTTTCTCCAACTGTTAAATGAAAGTAATAATAAATATTTGGAATATATTCACATATATGAAAAAAACATTGACTTACACTCTGTGTTTTATTGAAAACTTGATCCCAGTCTACGTTGACCTTCTCATCCTCAGAGTCACTTGATATTAAAGGGTCATGAAATTTGTTTCGTAGTATTTTCTCTGTGACACTGTGAGCTAAATCTTCTTCCTTTACAAAGTATATGTCTGGCTGAGAATAGCACCTATAAACACGTGTGAAATTTTGTAAACATTATTTTCATAATAATACTACTTTATTTATACATTTTTATTATTACTGGAATGCTTAGTAAAATAACTTACCAATCGAATTGTCGAATATGTTCCATTATAAAGAATCCTTCGAGGCACTGAATGCAAAGATTACAACTTATAATTCAATATAAAATATTTTCAACACTGTAAATATAATTCAGCTATTTATTTACAAAGTAAGATGCATTATAATGTCTGCATTTCAAATTGCGCACGCCAATTTGTCATTGACCATATTATGATTTGATGTCTTTTCTACTATGACAATTGACAGCATGGCTTTGACATTGACGTTACCATTTAAATGGGATATTTGTGGTAACAATCAATAAAATCAAAATGTAAAAATGTCTAAAAATCTATTGCTTTATCCAAAATAACAAATTGAAAAGATAATAAAATAATATTTAATTTCTTAACAGCAATAGGCTTATAGTAAGATTTTCCCATTATTGAATCATTTTATATTTTTGAAGTCGATGTTTTTTAACCAAATATCATGTATTTACTTTCGAGAAGTATAGTTTTAAAGTCATTTCCTAATTTCTTTTTAAGGAAGGGAACTGGAAAAATTCCTTTTTATTTAAGGAAAGCCCAGGATTATTGCAGAAGTATTACGCGCAATAAACAAAAATAGTTTTTTCAGAGTAGAGTCTTAAGTTAAAAAACAACTAAAGAGAGAACCACTTGTTTGCATGATGTTGGATAGAAAGTAATAAGAGATTAAAATATTATCATATTTTCATTAGTACTGCATCGAGTCAGCAGCGAAATGCGTGGCTTATTGAATCATCTTAATTAAATTTTCTCCCGTGCCGCTGTCAAAGCCGCAGCAGTAGCCATTACAAAAAAAATCTTTATCAAATATTGATACAGATTATATTATGTATATTATGGTTAACAATATCTTATTTCAATGAAGCTACAGTGTAACAAAAACAAAATTGCTTTATACCTCTGCGACTCAGATTTTTTAAGAATGTCGAGTTTTTAACTTACTAATATTCACATAGACATAGCAATAATGTATAATGTTTTAATAAAGTATTAATTTTTTTAGTAGTTTTATCTATGTAATCCATATGGCGTACTGATAAATATAATATTATTATTGATTACTGGATTGATGAAATTCACTTTAAGGATTCTGTTTTCTCAGGGTGACTTTTTTATAGTATAATTCCTTTCCATCCTACTCGTTTTCAAATCCGACACACTTTCTAAACCGAATAGGATGAGACAAAATCTTTTTATAGTGTTAAGACTATTACAGGGCTAAATCTTTCTTACAATAAGTTTAAAAATTACTGCATTATTTTTTCAAATGTCATAAAAACTCGATTCCGTCGTTAAACTAAAATAAATAAATTGTTATTCCTTATAATGTGTTGTAATGTTTAAAAAAAGTAACTGTTCCAATATTAGTCGCTGAAGAACCCTACACAATAATAGAAGCTTTGAACTATAGGTGTTATGGATTTTTAACACTTGAAATATTTCAATCAGCTATGATTGACATTGATTGACATTGATTGACATTGTGGCCTGACATTGAAAACTCAAAAATTGTAATGCTATTACCATTTATTGCTATTGATTTGAATTTTTTTCAGTTACACTTTAGCTTCATTCTACATTACCCCATCAAAACTCTAAAGGCCATGAACCACTTTCGTGTTTTTTTCTACACAATGTCTGTGCCTTTGATATGTGTACATATGAAAAAAAGCAAAAATTAATCATTTCTAATTTTAAAAACAAAAAAAAAAATATAATTTGCCAGCCTTGACTTTTATGGTAAAATAAAATAATCCATTTATTTGATTAATTCAATAATTTATAATTGTGGTGATATGTTATAGAAAAGATAATACAGACATGTTAATTTTATATTATGCGTAATTACTTACTTCAACATATTTTCATAATACTTTAAATAAAGTTTTTGTTCTGTAACAACAAAGATTATCAATTGAAATCTATTAAATTGTATATAATATTTTGTAAGCACACTTTAATTAAGTCTAACGCCCAACTGGCCTTTAATTAATCACTGCCATGTAATCTTCCAAACATCTCAACAAGGCACTTGTATTAAGTGAAAGAGGGAGGCCATTGTCCAGTCCCTGCAGCCGACGTCATACGATAATTAATTAAGGGTTAAGAGAAACTCTATTAAAATAAAATGTATATATTACTTATAAAATATAGTTTGCTACTAATATATTAATTAATAATTCATTTTTACGAACTCAAAAGTAAAATGGTGACGTTTTGTGCTTCGGAAAACGGCGTAGAATTTGTCAAAACACGTTAATTCTAAGGACTACAAACACCATTGAGTAAGAATAGAAATGCTCTTACTTATTGGTGCAGCAAGGTCGGTTTTCATTGCCGCATTTAGCACCTCTCACTTCATCCCTACTTTGAAGCGGCGGTAATACGACATGCGATATACGGATGAAAAAGTTTTAAGCGATATACATTTCAAATTAAAATAATGGAATAAGCTGTCTGGAATGTGGTTCCCAATAAAAAAAGTCTTGCCTTTGTTTTCTTAACTTTATTATTAAAATTTACTAAGTGCAAGACCTTTTAAAGTATTACGCTAAAGCTTACCGTAAAAGCAAAATATACTTTTTTAAATGAAACTAATATTTTTCGGATATACTACGCTTGCTTTATTTGTAAAAAACTACATACTCCCGACGTTTCGGCTACTTTTCAGCAACCGTAATCACGGGCAGACGAGATGTGAAAATCTATTTATCTAGTAAATTTATCGTAATGTATTAAATCGAATAATTTAGCCCATCGATAGTAGGTGTAGTATCGATTATCACCTATGGGTAGATTATCGATTATATTGCTAGATGACAGAATATTAATGATTTTAATCAACACAATTCTATCGCTATTGATGGAATCCTTTACGTATCACAGAGGACGGATGATTTCGCTATCACAGCTTTAAATTGATACACTAATGAAGGGACACTATACTGATACTGATGATATGTATAAATATCGATTGACTAACTGATTTGTCTATCTATCTCGACTTCTATTTGAGCAGATGAGGTCAGATTATGAAATATCGTTTTGATATTTAGAACTCTTTAACGTATTTGGATTTTTCTGAGTTGTGGATAGAAAACAAAGCTCATCTATAGCTTGCTAATTGTCAAAATATTGGAATATTTCAAAATTTATTTATTTCAATGAAAGTGAAGCTCACAAGATGCTCCTTTAAAGATACTGGGCTTCAGCCTCTTATTACAGTCTCTCACTACCATCTCCCGGTCTTAGCATATAAAGTTTTTGGTTAACAAATCTCCACCAAGATCGGAGATTCACCATATAGTGCTATTGATTGTCCGACTGACATACAATACTTCCTGCCGAGAAAACCTTTTTCGTATTCAAAAGGATTGCCTTTGTAATATCTCACGAAGCTTCGAAGGCGCTGTGGGCTATTAGAAAAACAAAGATTGATATTGCTTTATATGAATAAGAAATAAATTTGTAACCACTATAAGAATTAAGAAAGTTGTAATATATTAATTATTTAGGAGTATGGAAATATTCATTTTATACTCCATTTTAACTATACATATTACACATACATTTTGTGATAAATATTTTTATTATGAGACGGCTTTACGATGAACTGAAAGTAATTAATAAAATTGGGATAATAGTGTTGTTCAAAACGTGGTTCAGAAAAACAAAAGGAAAATATTGGTTGTGGATATATTTAAAAACACTATTCATTTGATCGTCTACAATAAAAATGAGACACAATTTTATTGGTACTGTTTAGAATTATTTGAATTTGCACATTAATTTAGAAAACGTGCCTATTTTGTGTAACGTGATTTGGTGTTAACATTACCGATCTATAGATTACACAATAATTATTCTAAGACTTTGACCTCGTCTGCCTGTAATCATGGTACCTGTAAAGTATAAAGTAACCGAAACGTCAGGTAAAATAATATAACAAATGCGTTTAGTAAGTACGCGTTATTTTCTAAGTAAGTTATTCAAGGGCTCGCGGTCTTCACAGAAGGTCAAAGTAAATTTTTATCCTGTTGAAAATCCAATTTTAGTTGATGCATAATACAGTAGTCGAGAGAGGATCCGATAGGATATTTTTACATACAGGATATATTTCAAGCAAAAATGTTAATAAATCCATCACCGTGAATAAAATTCGTCCCAAGATAATTTGACATCTGATCTATGGGACCACTTACCCTTTCGATACCCGACTCGTAGTTCGTGTGTACAATTTTCTGTGAATTGACATCTACTTGATTTAATTTTCACATGAAATTCTTTGATATTTTCTGATTTTGTTTCTTTATAAAGCAGATTAAAAACATAATTACCTATGTGTCAGAGTGTTTACGTTTAAAAAATGAAGTTACATGACAATGTAGTTATTAGGGCTATATTTTGTTTAATGAATCAGTGTGCCAAAAAATCTATCTATATTTCTATTCAATTTTTTTTGCCCCATTTCTCCTCGTTCCCGGATGGTAAAAAAATCTAAAACTGGTATATATTAGTTACATATAATAATATAAAGATACTTATATACCAATAAATCAACTTACTATCAGCTTACAAATCTTCATGCATTTTTTATGATCGAACAGCAAGGAATTCGTAGCAATCTCTTTGCGATAGTGTATTGACTTAGTTCTCACCAATACCAATAGCACTTAACATCAATTCACTACATCTTTGTCTGTAGTCGTTTAATATTACGAAAGCAATGTTAGGAATAGCATGCTCATGTGTCATATTTAGTTAAAAGCTATTAGGTTATTGAAAGAAATATATCGATGTGTAGAGAACAGACAAAAATACATTAAATTGAAATAAGTGGGACAAATAATTTGTTATAAACGTATAATATATGTATAAAACATATAATTTGATTGTAAATTGCTGAAAGAAATAAATATTTATTTAAGTGTTTCACGTTTGTATAGAAAAGTTAAATGTGGGGAATGTTTGTCTCCGAGGATATTTTAGAAGCAATTTATATACATTATACCATTGATATTTCAATGTATTTGCAATATCAAACTATTTAGCCATATAAAAATACACAAATGTATTTTGTGAAAGAGCAATTTTATCTATTTTCTTATAAAAAGTAATAAAGAAACAGTCAGAATATTATTTTAAGCAATATATAAAGTTTATTTTAGATCAATCATAAGGATTAAAAAATTGCTAGAGGTATGGACATGACAGAAGTTTAATAAATTATATTCAAGATGTAACAGATTCTATTACTTGTTTAATTTCTATAATTGATCATTGTCTTGTTCCAAATGTCTTAACAAAGCCCAGTAGACTTTGAAGACCTAAATAAAGGCCGACCAACGTCCACCATTATTAAGCCAATGACAGGAATTAATTATATAATAAAATGCTTGATATTTTCGTTTAGAAATTCACGATTTATATAAATATTTACAAATCAGAAGTGTTTCGTAAATCGAAGAGATAAAAATGTTTTAAAATTCAGTGAAATCAGTCTCAAATTGCATTTAAAGTTGGCAATGTCTCAAACAATGCTGTGTTTTAGAAAAAGGCCAAAATATCAAGTGGTGAGCTGGTCACCTTTTGGCACTTGCATAATCCGTGTTATCTGAAGATAGAAAAAAAATTCTCAAGACCGTAGCCTTGGATCGTTTTAATGAATTTGTATTACAAAACCTCGATTACTTTTTAAACAGTTTCTTTTAAAATACTTACTAAAAATGAATCTAAATAATATAAATGATTTTTATGTATGTTTCTGTTAAAATGTCTGTTTAAATTAATAATAAATAAAGTCATTTGTTTTATTAATTTTCATAGTCATTGAGAAAACTCTTTTCTCCTGTGTTTTTAAGGTGGACGATGATTGAAACCGTAAAAGAGTTTTCTATAAAATATACTATTAAAACCTATTCTTTTAATTTAAAACGTTTATTACAAGTTTCAATCGTCAAACTATATATTGAGGCTTTCCAATTTGTCACTTAGCAACCTACATTCATAGTATCATATGAAAAAATACTTGAAACTCATCCTTTTTGGTCAAGATGCAAACTTCATAAGGATTATTTACTTTGCATTATATTTTGTACTTGTGAAATAATCTTGAAAGACCCACCTGAGTTTTTTTTGCGTTTGACAGAATGTTTATTGGCGGGTGACATCTATTCAATAAACTAGGGATCACATTATCTTGGTCACTGAAGTGGAAATTGTTGTGGCTCTTATTCGATAGTTGAATAAGATCAATATAATATTGATATGTTATTTAACCAAGTGATCTTATGTGTACTCAGTCAATTTAATAATGATATATATTGTATTGAGGTAATTTATACTTAAAATTACTATTTACCCGCGACTTCGTCCGCGTTAAAGTGGGCATTAGCAATATATGTATAGCTGACCGGGAAAACTGTATTCAGCTATAAAGGTCGTAAATAAGTAGATATTGGGATTTATTAAGTATTTTTTCCATTTTCGATCGAACATAATTAAATATCCTACTCCCATATCCTGGTTCTAAGCTATTTCTTCACCAATTTTCATCCAAACCCTACAGCCGCTCTTGAGTTATAAAAGTGTAACTAACACAATTTTCTTTTATATAGATATGTATGTAGATTTTATTTAAATCATTTTATAACTAAGTAACATTTTGTAGGAAATTGTCTGTTAAAGAATGTTTCATTGAGAGTACAACAATAAATGTTTCCAAATAACTTATGAAGGCGCGCAGTCATTTACGAAACTTTTAACACATATATAATAAGTTTTATATACATATATAATATATTAAAATAAAGAGAATAAATTAAAAAATAACACTGAAAAGAAATATGAGTAAGGATTGTTATATATACCCAAATCATTTACAATTTGAATGAAGTTGTATAACCAATGTTTGACTAATTTAGTTGATTAAGTAATTTTAATGAATGACACATTGCAGTAATATAATTTTATTGTTCATTTGTATGTAAGATGTATGGCTATCGGAATCTATATTGCAGACTAGTTTTTCCCCGCGACTTCGTCCGCTTTAGTTTGGTCAAGAGTAATATATGTGGGTATAGCTGACCAGGCGAACTCTATTCTGTCTTAGAGGCCCTAAATGATCAGGTTTTTCCTGTTTCAATCAAACAGAATGATTGACATATTAGTTGGTTGTCAAATCTAATGTCAAAAAAAAAAAACGTTTGTATGGGAAATAGAAAAGGGCTGTTTTTAGGGTTTTTCCGGCAATCATTCCAATTTGTCTCACCTTTTAAACCTTTCCTGGACTTCCAGAAGTATTTCAAGACTAAAATTAGCCAAATCGGTTCAGCCGTTCTCGAGTTTTAGCGAGACTAAGGAACAGCAATCCATTTTTATATATATAGAAGATTAAGTACTGATTTTCTCTTAAAATACCTATTATTTATATAAATATCCGTTCTAAGGATTTCGTTGTTCATTTCTATAAAAAGAATGAGTCGCCACAGTATTTTCTAGTCTTGATAAAAGCGTAACCGCTTTGCAATTCAACATTATACTTTCAACTGATTGCAAGAAGCTTGTGAAAAAAGGCTCGGTGAAACTTCGAGAGTTGTTCTTCTGTGAACAGACGAGTTGCATTAAAATTCACTTTGAGCTACCAATGGTCGGTTTCTTCATAAACTGTTGTTTTTGCGATAGCATAACGCTACTGAACTGTAACAAAACTTGGCTTCACGCCCGTTCACTTACTAAATCTGAATGTATTAAGTGTATAAATTATTTAAATTGTACATATTTAGAAGTATATAAATCTGTCATTCTTGTAGAGATTACAAGTAAAGTTACGATAAAACTTCCAAAAGGAGTGAAAACGTTTTAAAAAATGATTGAAATTCTCGTACCAAAACTTTTATTCTAAATGGATAATAATATTATTACTCTGTAGCGTGTATTATATTTTTTTTTATTTTAACGGTATTATATTCAAGGTACACTTTCAGATTTTTATTTAAATGTTAAGCGTTAGTTCCAGTAACGTCCTACAAAATGGCTGAAGCCAGTGTTTATAGTTTTAAAATACAGGTTGATACTTAAATGTTGCCATTACAAAATAACAATTGTTCAGAATTATAATTAATTATAATCAGTGATAAAAATAATTAATAATTCTAAGGAATATAGTACGATTACAGATGGCGATACTTGTAACACGATACAATTCTTTATTAGTTGTTGTATTCCAATATTTATTATTTATTCTACATATTCATTTCGTTTTCTGGCCGCGGTGTCAGAATATTGTACCATTCATGTTTATTTAACTTCTAAATATAGACAGATATTTTGAATATTGAACAGAATATCTGTAAATGTCACACAAAGCTTTGACATGAGATAAGTTCTGGATACGAGTTATATTTGTGCAGAAATATATACATATTGCAATTCAATTATTTAGAACAATGTGGTTTTGTATTTTATGTAAAGGAACAGATGATTTCATTAAATGGAATTGTTTATTTGTCTCTATTTTTAATTTATATTTAACAAGAATTTGTATTAAAGTGGATATAATTTTATTTTACATCTGTTAATGGACATAATATTCACGCTTGGAATCAGAGAGAAATTTCACTGTTAATTAATTAAGACCGGTAAGTTTGAAAGATGGAAAAGTTGAAACTTTTTTCTGAACTTCGTAAAATCTTTCTATAATTTTAATTTAAAATATATTATATTTACATTAATATCAATTGTCTATACTTAATAAAATTTATTAATTTGGCTTTTCTCACCGAATACGTAAATCTGCCCTCTATACGATGTATAAACTACACAATATTAACAAATTCGGCTATAATAATTAACTAATTTGTAAATTTATACATATTTTTGTATTATCACGTAAATCAAAGTCTTTATCCTTATTAATCACTTAATTTTTAATCATTATTATTTCATTATATTACTTGAAAGTTGTTTTTTAATTTGGTACAGAGAATAAATTCAAACGAAACAAAAGTTTGTTAGAAGTATTTTTTAATATAAATTTAAAGTTTTTTTAAGTAAAGAAATCGAGTTAACTGATGATTTACACAGGAACAATCCACTTTAAAAAAGAAAGTCACTTCCCTGGCAGGATTCCATCTGTCCTAGAGACATATCGACAGATCCTTGATTGGGTTTCTGTTCTAATGTACTATTCTATGTATTTTAACTAAGAAGAAATAGAGTTGAATTCGATTTTAGTAAAGATATTTGCATTGTTATATTCTAGTAAATTGAATAGAAACGTTTATTATTTGAGTTATAATCACGTTAAGTAATTATGGATCTAATTAAAAATATATATAAAGGTTATATTTTTATGTGCGTGTAATAAGTTTTTAATATTTCGGGCAAATTATGGTTGATTGCTAGTCAATGGAAGGAGAGAAATTATAAAGCTATATAAACATATATTTCGATAAAAAATAAATTTATAAAACTTACGACCTATATTGATGATTCGATATTAGGATGGCAGCACCAATACATTTATTTGGTTTTATCCACGACGGTATTGCCCCAGCGATGTCAATACAATTTTAAAATATATTACGCGTACATAACAAGTTCAGAAATATTATTTGGGTAATTTATCACACATCAATGTTTATGATAGAAATACAAAGTTTATCATATACCAAAATGTATGTAACCAAGTCATATAAAAGTGATAATTCATTTCAATTTCGCTTACATTATTTTCCTCTGGGTGTTGTCGTAATATGACAGCGATAGATTTATTGCGAGCCAAATTAACAGTCTTCTGGGAGTAACTGAAATGTAAGTTTCTGTTGGGATCTAATGTTCGAATGATCTAATGCGTATGAAACTTCTTGGGAATTTTATATCCTATATAAAATTTGATCACATCTGTTTAGTAAGAATTCTTCGTGAATACAAATTACACGTCCGAAGAAAAAGGACTTTTATTTACTTTTGATAATATAAGTGTCTTTTAATAGCTACGAAGTCAAGTTCAAGCGAGTTTTATTAATTTTTAGTAGTCTAAAAGATAATAAAATTAAAATGCAAGTATTTAAATATAAACAAATAAGTTTAGAATGCTTTTTTAAATAAAAATCTTTATTAATTTATCTCTATAGAAAATAATGAAACAATTCCCAATAAATTGATAATCGTTTAAGAAGTTTCAATCGTTTTGATGGGTTTATCTGATCATTATTGAAGATTCTTGATTAGTTAATAAATTATGGAGTTTCGGGCCCAAGTTGTCTGGACGGGCTACAAAATGAAGAGTTTTTTGTTTCAACTTTTGTTTGTAACTTTCAGAGGGAAGGTTTTTTTATTGAATAATATTTTTTAGCTTCAAAATATATGGTTTTTCCGTCATAGATGTTATTATGTAAACTATTATATGGAAATTCATCTGAAAAATGTACAACAGTAACATGAGATTGTTTCTCCGTGTTGCTGTTCGCTTATTATTGAAATCACAATAAAAGCGTATCAATATTTATATACGTATATTTACACAATAGTTCTTTTATGTCGGTGGTACAATGCTTTTGAATGGTGTTTTTCAGTTGTTAAATATTTCTATTGAAAAAATATATATACATGTTTTTGCCACGTGGCTGCTACGTAGTACATTATTTTTGGGGTCTTCGCTTCTGTGCGATAAATTTAGGTAAGCATATTTTTTTTATTAATTAGGATCTTAAGATTTGATTGTGGTCGTGATTGCTAATACTCCTCTTAAGATTATAAGAACAAAAGACTTATATTGTATGAAATGAAATATTTGTGTTATATAAATTTCAAGAATTTTCTAAACTTCTAAAGTAATTTAAAAATTTTGACCATGAATGTTATGTTCAGGTTTTAAGAGTAACACATACAGATACTTACTCTTTTGAATGTTTGCATACATACACACAAATACTGTTGTTAGTACTATTCTTGTAGAAATAATGTAAAGTGCTAATTACAATTTATGATCTTACCAACTAATGTTATCTCTATATTCATTCCTTGCTTTTAAAATATTGATTGATTTAAATTTTCATCAATATTAATATTAAATTAATTTAATTCATGGAAATACCTAAAAGAACATTTAAACTAAACTAACTAAAACACTTTCATAAGTTTACATGGTTTCAACGAAGTGTATCTCGTTTCTTGTTCAATAAATTAATACTATGACTTCTCTATTCAGTTGGATGCAAACGGGAGGTAAAAATTAAAACCTAATTATTTTTAAAGAAAAGGTCAATACTCGATCTGTGTCACTTGTCTTAGAGTAATTTCGTGACTGATATATAAGCATACATTTGACGCTTCTAACTTTTCTTGTTGGGGAGGCTCAAATCACATTGAAACCGGATAAAACCTTCAAATAGATTTTTTTTGATGGTGATTAAAGTTGCATTGTATTCATGAATTAGTGGATGTTGAAGCCTATTCGTTTTTAGGTAAGACAATTCTCACCGATGATTCCCACATAATAATCTCCAGTTTCATGTATTATATGCTTCATACTTATGTAGTTATACCGACGATAAAAAAATGTATATGATTTTTATAATTTAAAATTATCTTTATTATCATTTGAGAACTGGGAGATAGCTATTAAGATTAAACGACGCGTTGTAACAAAGAAATAATCTTAAATGTATACGAACCAGTGGTTAATTTGCATACAGAGGAAAACATGGAAAAACTGTTGGAAGTTTCCATCGAGAAGGAAAAATGTATAAATACTGAAGTGGTCTCGGTAAACGACTTTAGTAAAATGGTTTCCAAAAAGAAAATGAAATGGTTACATAGGTATGAACTTCCAATGTTAACTAAAAAGCTTGGCCACAAATATATAGGAATTTCTTCTATAGGGTGCGCCAGAGAAACTTACTTATTTAAAAAAATTACCGCGCGGTGAGTTGGGCGGGTAGAGGGGCAAGAGGGGGCGCATCTGGAGGGGAAAGTTCCCAAGTTTGTTTCTCCCTCCAGTCAGCTGCCATCATGCTCTGGTTTAGAGAGCAGCGGGCCTTCGCAGTTGAGAGCTTCTTTTCTAACGGTCGCTCACTTGTTACTACGCAACGTGCCTTCCGCGCTCGCTTTGAAATTCCTCCTCACAGACTCGTTACTGGCCGTAATTCGATTCTGTCGTGGTTTAACTCATTTCGGGAGTGTGGAAGTGTCGCTAAACCCAGAAATGGACTTCAACGGACCATCAGAACTCCGGAAAATATCGAAAGAGTGAGGCAGTCAGTTGTGCGTTCCACCGGCGTTCGGCTCGCAAACACGCAGCTGCTATGGGAATTTCTGATACCACTGTTCGACGAATTCTCCATAAACACCTTCAATTTCATCCCTATAAATTGGCTGTTGTGCAAGAATTAACTGAACGCGATTTTGTTGCCCGTCACAATGCAAGTGAAATGCTGATTGACAACCTGCCTGAAGACGCGGTCGTTTTTTTCAGTGACGAGGCTCACTTCCACATTTCCCTGGTTTATGTCGATCGACCACGGACCATAGCACAACTCAAGAACAACATTCGCGACGCCATTGGCAACATACCGATTGATAGGCTGCGAAGAGTGGATACGAATTTCAAAAATCGACTTCATCAGTGTATGCGCAATGGGGGTCACCATTTATCCGATGTCATTTTTAAGACTGCATGAAAAAAAAATTGGGATATTGTATTCTCAAATAAAAAAAAAATTAAAACAATAACTGAAGTACTTTGTTTTTTATTGACCTTTCAAATAAGTAAGTTTCTCTGGCGCACCCTGTATAACACTGATGCTATATAATATAACGTGTTTGTATTTTATGAGGGCGAAATAAAATACATATATTTGTTTTATACATTACCGACAAGTAATGTTTGTAATAATTAAAGTAAAATATTCGTTTGATCTTAGTCTCCATAGGTAATATTGCAAAAAATATACGTAAATAATTTCCTATAATTGACAGCTATTTTCATTATATGAAAAATAATGAAGGACGTTGTTTTCACAGGATTGCATTCATTGAATAAAATAAAATAATATGATAGTTATGTGTTGTGTGACGATATAAAAAAATAATATTTTTATATTCTAATATGATAAATTTAATCGAAATAACTGTTTTGCAGACTAACAGAAATAATATAACTACACTGCACATAAAAAACGAACAAAGATTTTATAGCTGTCACTCATTGATATATTTATTAAATGTAGTGCTGTTTCTTACCTTCAAACAATAGCTTCTGAAGAAACTGTAAATTGGTAACCCAAAGTGAATTGCAATGCAACTCTTCCGTTTCCAGAAGAAGTGTTCCAAGTTTGACCGAGCCTTTTTAACTGGATTCTCAGAATCAGACTCGAGTTAAAAGTTTATTGCTGAATTCATGAATTTTGTACCATTTCATAGTTAATTTGCTTCAATATGAAAAGTTAAATAATGAAATAAAATGTTTGGTGATTATATTAAATTCATCGTTTTTTATTAAATTTCATATTACGAGTAAATGAAATAAAAGACATTTTTTAATTTTAAAAAGCACAATTGCTAGTCACGTAGAGTCTTTGAACAATTTTCTGCTCTACATACTCATATTTATAACGTAGAAACTAATATACTGGAATGTTGTTTAAAAGATGAACATGAAAACTATAAATTAAATGGAAACTATAATTGTCTTTGTTCTTCTTGTTTAACAGTAACACGTTGGAGACAAGTAAATGTTTGTTGTAGTTCGACAATATTTGTTAAACGAAGTTGAGGAAACAAAATAATATTTAAATAGACAGCATCATCTTCTATTGTGATTTATTTGCTTCTTTTAATCAATATTAAGCAGTTGAAACGACGAGACCTCTAAGAATTCAATGTATTAACGTGAGGGTGCCGGGTCCATCGTTAAAGGGAGAAGAGCTTAAACAGTGCCTGGAACTTACGACCCAGGTGTACGCACACGCTCACCTCCAACGTTCAAACTTCTCTTTCTACCTAACCAAATTTGAAGAGAATCTACTAGGGCTGCCTTCGTAGTGCGTTCCAAGAATGAATTAATGTGAGTTATATGTAGTGTTAAGAACAAAGGAAATTTTTAACCATTAGTTTATTTATTAGACAGCACAGTAAAGGTTCCATCTTAAATTCACCTAATAAGTTATCCTTCATCGTTTGTTTAGTAACACACAAAGTGTATTTTAATGCAACTCGTCTGTTCTGAAGAACAACAAGGTTCTAAGTTCATCCAAGTTTTTTCACTCGCTTCTCGCAATTAAACCGAACTTCAATCTTTATTGTTGAACTTCAAAACGCTTAAACTTTGTTGCGGGATTGCGGCAAATGTTTTTGTTCTCTCTCCCAAATGTATTACACGGTGTATTTGCGTTTGAAATATTAGATTTATGATTCAATACCGAATTTAGAATATTTTAAACACTACACTTCTGTAGAATATATTTTGTTTTCGTTTAAATATTGTAGGTTTAAGTCAATGTAAACCTTTAATACTGGCAGCGTAAGTTTTAAGTTTTTAAATTTGTTAGTTGGTGATATTTATTTGTTTCTTAGGTCTTTATAAAATCGCCATATTGTCAAGATACATTTCGTACTGTTTTTTTTTATGTTTTATATTTGAAGTTGAAAGGGAAAACAATGTAGTTTTTCGTATTTAACACATTAACACCCTCAGTTCCATGTGAATCTTTTTGTCATACCGTGTACTGATCACTGTGTATTCAAAGTATACACATCTTTTTACTTAGTAAACGTGCCGTGTATCCTTTAGGAAAACACTTTCTATACATGTGCTACACAAAAATGAAAGAACTTACCTAACGAATTTTTCAGATGTAAATGGCTTAAGGATCGGTGATTTAATAATAGCATTGATATCAAATAAATATTTTGATAATGTCAAAAGATGAAACTTTCGTTTTTATTTCCATTTCCACTATCCTTACTACTAGTCTGTAAAATTCGTTATCTTACGTAGATACTACAGTGTGCTAAGATTTATGAATGAAATCTAGTAACGAGCAGTATTTGTTTGACGGTGTAAATTTGTGGTAGGAATACAAAGTAGGCGTAAAGTAAAATTTACTGACAGTTACATCTCGTCTTCCCCTGTTCATTGTTATGTGTTGTAAAGTAACTGAAACGTACCATGAAGTATGGTGTAAAATATGAACTGCTATTCATATCCTAAAACCAAAAATTATTTCAATAATGATGTTCACTATAAAATAAATTAACCTCTTTGAAAAGATCGTTTAAGTTAGTTAAAATATTTATCGCCATACTCAGCTCACACACACATACACACACACACACACACACACACACACACTAAGAATTATATACGAACTTAACTCACAAAAGTTTTAACATGAATATATTGGTATAATAGTAATGTAACAGATTTTCTTTGTGCAATTAAATTAAAGTACAATTTAAACTACTACTGATACACAAGATAGACAATTGAAGCGAGTGATTTATATTACCTAAGTAAGTACTTGTATTATATGTTAATGTATAAAACAGACAGTATAACGTTAATTTACTTCAACTACCGACCCTTGACGATCATAAAAGTGGCGATAAATCTAGAATCGAAAATAACTTAAGTATCAGGTGATATTCAAAATAAAGTATATCATTAGTAAATTTCTAAATATATAATTAAATCCTTAAGCTGACTTTTCGGTTCTCATTTTGTTCAGTTTAGTTAAATTAAAGTCATTTTTAAGCAAAATAATTCTTTGGCACCAATAATTTGCATATACTAAGCATTGGTGAGTTACTATTAATTTAATAAGATTAAACATTTGCATAATGTAAATGTTATGTCTTTATAAGAATGCATTCAATGTTTCAATAGCTTGTACCTAATGCTTATAAATTTTCTGTTACCATTAGTCTATCTCCAGTTACTTGTTAGCGATGCGTAGCGTTGGTGTCGTGTTGAAATAAATGATTCTAAATCCAGACTTGATTCATATTGATGCATATTGCTTCAAATTGAGTTAATCTATTTTATGTGATAGAAGACTTTATCTAAACATCGTAGGTTTGACATAATATAATTCTACTCAATGAATATCATCAGATATAAAAGAAGTTAGAACAATATTATAAGTTGTTATATTGTTAAATGGCAAATTATTTAAAGAAGAATTCCTAGTAAAGAAGATGTGTAGTTATAATTATGATATAATATGCTTTCCTCGTTACTGTAGAACCATCTAAAATAATTAAAGACAAAGTCTCGCTTCTTTTTGAAGCATTTTCGTGCAGTTGCAGTTGAATTTAATTTATATTTCACAACCAAAGACTTGAAAGTAATATAGGTCATATCGAAAAGATTTTTTATTTGAAATTCAAACAATTGACACATAGGTTTTTGTGTATACGCTCACTATGTTCTGTGAAGCTGAATAGATAAAAGTCACGAGCCCTAAAATGTTATACTATTTTAGTCTTTTGCGAAATTTGTTGAAACTTCCTGGTTATAATTTAAGTATAAAAAACAGAAGTTGCTTGTATATGAAGAACTATTCAACAAGACAATTACATAGTGTTAAATAACCCATTTGAATCTTTAAAATTTATTTAGAACGGTTCGTAGTGAGGTAATTGACGTGAATTGGATACAGAAACAACCCTTACGCAGCTCCCATCTATTCTGCAGACATTTCGACAGATCCCTTATTGGTTTCTGTATGCTGTTCTAACAAAAGAGGCAAGACTGTACCGCTCGTTTAGTACCGTTTGAAAATTCAGCTCGAAAAGAAATTGGGTTTGCATTCATCGTCGTTTATTTAAGTGTCAGGAGCGATTTGATTACTGCAAGTCTGTAAGTGCTTTGTAATAAAGATATACATAATACATTTTGTTTTAATTAATAAATCATTCGAAAATTAAACCTTAAAAAGCATTGTTTTTCCAAATATTGTATAATGCTATCATAATAACAGTCAGTTTCTCTACGTTAATTTTCGATTATCCAAAATAAGCTTTTCATATATCCCTTTATTTAGTTGGCATCTGTTATGATGCGTTTGAAATAAACAATAGTATGTTATCGGTGACTGTCATTCAAAATATTCGACGTGTGTGATAACCGCGTGTTTCCATTTATTCCCCACAAAAACAACCTTACATTATTTTTTTCGACATTTTTATGTTCAAACAAAAAATAAATCGATTTGTTTTTCGCAAAATTGTTTCATTTTTAAATTCTTTCTCTTATCCCAAAACTATGAATGTATTTATATTTTTTAAAACCAATCTTTTTTTAGATTCGTTTTAAATTCTAAAGATTCCTTAAAAATTGAACAATACTGATTTATTATGGATGTAGTTAAAATTTTTTTTAAAACAAAACATTGATAAATACAACTCCGACAGTCATATTAGAAAAACATAATTAAAAATAATAGGTTCTTCGAATATAATCCTAACGAGCTGAAAAACATACACAAAATTCTCACAATATCTATCAGAGTTCAATATCAGAGCTCTCTCCTCTCAATAAAACCAACGCATCAAAAATATTACATGTGATGCAAATTTTTTAATTCAATATGAAATAATTAAAACCAACGTAGCGAGGATTAATTGCAATTTGGTAACGGATCAACAAAAATTAAAAAAATATAGGAAAAATATACTGCTTAAAGTCGGGAAGTGATTTTTATTGGCCTATAATAATAAAATGACCTAAAACTTTGAAAGAATGATAGATATAGTCCGAAAATTAATAAGTTTTTATTAGTATTAGATAAGAGTTTATTTTATATTTGTTATTCAGTTTATAATATTATATTGTTTAGTTGGTATAGTAAATACGTTCCAAGGGTTCAACATTTATGTGTGTTGATATTAATTTCTTTATGATGCGTTGTGACGCACTCAGTCCGTCCCACTCACTGTTAATTAAAGGTCGTTGAAGTGGGCCTCTATCCTTAATAATTGGTGTATTCTCCTGCAGGTTCCTGGCTAATAATTTCCCTCTTCTATTAGATACAAGTACCCTGGTGATTTGGTCAAAAAATTTCGTGTCAGTGATTAATTAAGACCGTATTATTAAATTCTTACGACACTAGAAAAGTTTGCAAACTTCAGTTTCTATAGCAGATAAAAATTAAAACATGAGATGCAAAAATTTTATATTATATTATTTTTGCTTGAGACTTTGTAGCAAAGATGTAATCTTATTTTTAAAAAAGTCCAATAATAAAATTTTCAGTCTCCATGAAAGAAAATTCCTGAAAAAGTAAAATACAATCTATTTATTAAATGTGTTTTACTTACTTGTACTTATTCATTGGCTGATATATCCCAGTTTTTCTTGAAAAGAATTCTGACGTGTATCCAAAACAATTTATCATAATTTTTTAAAGTAATATGTTTATGTTTTTTCTATTTATAATGAAAATCTGTTAATCATTAAATAAATATAAAAAAATTGTAACAATTTAAACTATAAATATAAACAACGTTTATTGTATGAAGATATGTTTAATCTTTTATTAAACTTAGTTTCACAAACATGTGCATGGTTTTAAAGTCAGTTTTCAAGAAGTCACATCTGTCTTTGGAGGAGTTCATTATATTCTGGCTTAATATTTCAAAAGTTTACAGAGAAATTAACAGTCGAAGAGAGAAATACAAAACATGAATCAACTATGTGTATAGATAGTAGTTATTAATGTTTGCTTTTATTAATCATTTTGTAAATTATATAAGTACATATGTATACATATGTAATGAGTGGTGACCTAGTGGTTAACAGCCCCCCTCTCATACTCGAGGGCGCGGGTTCGATCCTGGCCTGGGTAAGTACCAATGTGATTTTTTCCGAGTCATATGTACTTTCTGAGAGTATTTGGACTGATTTATGCATTCCCAAAAGAGGGTTGATGTCAGGCAGGCGGCCGGTCGTAAAAACAGTTAGCCAAAGCTATTCAGAACATGTAAGGCAGATCCTGGCTAAAGCTGGGAAATTGCCAGGTAGAAGATATGTATATATACAGGGTGACTGGTGAATTACTATCGATACTTGAGGACGTGATATTTGACGATCATAGATGACAAAATAAAAATGAATATAACATAAATATTAATAAACTTCTAAGTAAAGTTAACCAAAAGTTATGTAATTAATTACACATCGTGTGAACACCCTACAGATTAGGTATACACATACACACACACGCGTGCGGCGGCGTGCTGATACAACACTACGCCACCGTACGCGTCCACACTTGGAACACTTGGAACGAGTCCACACTTTATTTATTTATACGGAAATTTGGTCAAAAATTAAGTACCTATTTTTTTTACATAATTCGAATGAGAATCATGTACCGAGTATTCTCCTTAAATATTGATAGTAATTCACCAGTCACCCTGTATATACATGCAGTACGGGAGCAATATATATAAAGAGTTGCATTTAGTATTGGAATGTTGTTTTCAGTATCGGAACATATTGAAAGAGCAATGCAAGACGAGTGCAACTGCTAAATAATTCTTGGCAATTCTGTAAAACGACAAACTGAAAACTTGAGTTTCGTAGTTAAGCAGTAAAGTTTCAACTTCGTTCGGATTGCAAGAAGCGACTGAAAAAACTTACAGAAACTTCAAACGTTGTTCCGCAGGGAATGGAATAGTTGTATTAAAATTTACTCTGTGAGTTACTAATACAAGGTTTCTTGCCAGATAAAACACAATGGCTGTTTTGTGGAGGAATGGCTGAGAATAGTAACGAGAAATTTAATCAAAACCCAAATTGGCTTGTTATTATCAATGGAAATTATATTAATTATTGTTCCATTAACTATATCCTAGTTGATTACATTAATTTTTTATATTGTTATTTGAATGAGATGCTAGTACTATTTAAACGAAAATTATTAATAATTAGCTAACTTAGCTAATTTAGACTTTAGAGTACTATACATAGATAGTTTATAATTATGTTGTATAATATTGTTATCTAACATTTTTCATTATACTTTTAACTTCTGAAGTATAGAGAAAAATAGTATGATATTTTCTCATATTTGTCATCTAGAGGTTTAAATAGATTTTTCTCATTGGAAGTGTATATAGTTCTTTAAGCATGTAAGTGTGAAAAAATAGATCGTATATTCTCTGGGGGCCTGTTGATGAAATGGCGGTCGGTCAGAAAAACATACCGAACACATGGATAATGTCTGCGATCATTCATTAAATTATAAAACTGAAAGTTTAATAGATTTATAGTTTTTCGATACATTATCGTGTTTTTTTAAAATAAATTATGTAAAAAAACAACATAAGAGTCAGTCAATGTACTGTAATGTAGCCTGCATGTATTAGTATAATTTGAAAATCTACACCAAATTGGAATCAAAGATACCTGATATTAATTATTCCTGAAATAACAAAACAAGTTATATTTATACTGTAACAAAACGGAGTGAAGATGTTTTACATTACTAATAAAAATATGTAATGAAATAAAATAGACCACTAACTTTACGTGTAAGTTAATTTAACTTTTACGTTAATATCCTCAAACCTAAACTTCTTTATAAAAATAGCAGTTTTATCAGAGATATTTTTACATATTTTACGCTTCATTTCCCAAAAGTATTTGTCGAAAAATTCTATAATAACAAATATAACTATGATGGAAAAATTCGGTTCATTCGTAATTGAATTTGTTTCAAGATAAAATTTGATTTGTTTGTATTTTTGGACTCTTATTTTAGTGTTTGCTAAGGAATATATAAGTAAATATGTTACTAATATTGAAATGTCAGTCATATAAGGTGATTTGTCATATCATTGAGCTTGGTCAATTGCATGATCTAAGTATTCTTTGGCTCTCGACCTTCGTTGTAATATGTCAGGGATCTTTGTTAAAATAGTTATTCTTATTTTCCTCTTTTTATAAGTCGGTTAAAAAAGATTCGACGCCAATATACATATTGGCGTCGAATCTTTCGAAGATTAGCTGAAACAATTTTAAATTATAAGCAAACCTTTCATTTTCATTTCTTACTATTATTACAAAACGCAATGCACAGAAATAATGAACACAGTCTTCAAATGAAACTATTACTTAATTGGATGTGCACAAATTGTCCAATAAATGTGTATCCCCGGAGAATGCGGAGTCAGATAATGAATGAACTCGTAACTAGGATTATTAGCCTCTTTATTTTTGCTGCAACATCTAAACTTAGTTCTACGCCCGATTACCCTCTCAAAGGAAACGTGATCTTTCTCTTTTCTTATAATATATTTTTCTTTAACATAACATCGAGTCAAATATATATATAGTATGTGATAACAAAGTTTTATTTTCTTTCAATAACATAAAAAGATCACAAAGCAAACATACCAAGTGAATATTGTGAGGCATCAGGATATTGTGTTCTGTTTTTGTTAGTAAAAAATAACATGACCATATTGGAGAAAAGTACAGCTGTTGTTGGCGTTTCGCAGAAAAAATAAGATGCTTAATTTATAAAAGTAAAAAGTTTAATCCAAGTTTTAATTAGCGGGCTGGAGGCTCGGGGCTGTAGCGCAGGTGATCTTCATTAATACATACGTTTAATTATGCAACCATGCAGCCCCTGCGTTTTATTACACAGTAGGCTTTCTTTATAATTTATAGAACAATTGTTTTTACAATGCAAGTGTTATTTTTATCGTGCTCTTGCTTAAATATTAAAAAGCTTTAATTAATTTCTGTTTAATTCAGTCAAATTTTGATTGAAATTAAATGGTTATCAATGTATATTTTTTAGTATACTTGTTAAAGTCTGAATAGTTTTCAATTTTATTTAAATTTTTAAAATAAGGCTTCACAAACAATGCGAATAATAAAAAGCGAATCAACCGAGTGTTACCAACTGTTGTTTGATTTGAGTCTGTGTAAAACACACGGGGTATATCAAAACAATTGGAGTGGACATTTCGTTCAGACAACATTCTGTATTTATCTATGAGAGGGAAGCGTTTTCATAACATACGAGTAAATCAACCACTTAGAACAGATCCACGCAATAAGCCCTCAATCAATAAGTGTACTTAAATATTTAAAGCTATTTTACCTTTTATTATTTCTTCTAATGCTTATAATTTAGTATGTAATTTTATTCTTATTTCAAATAAAGGAAAAATTTACATGGGAATGGTCAAAACAAACATAATATTAATGGGTTTCTGAATGTAAATAGGCCGCAATTAGTTTTGGCAACTCTGGTTTGGAATTTAAGTGTGTACTCCACGTCAGTGAGTGGTATTTGAATTCATATTTGATAATTATTAATTACTCATTTTAATGAACTATTTCGTTCATTGCAGATGAATTTTGTATTATTAGTAACCATCACTTACCAGATGTGTTTTGAAATACAACATTGAAACGACAATTATTGAAAACAATATATTATATACAATAATATAAATATCCTCACTTTAAATGTATCTAATTCCTAATAAACTGTATATGATGCATTAATTTGGACGAATGCTGAAGCATAAATATTTTGTTACTAATTATATCTAACTAATTTTTAATAGTAGTGGCTTGCAATGTTGCTAGTAGTGATATAAATAAAAAAAATATTTAGTTACTATCAAAAAAAATCATAACGTATTATATACGATTGATAAAACAACAAATTAAAAAAGTTAACAAATCTATAGCTATATATATGTATATATATATATATTTATATATTTAATTAATAAATTATACACAAATACAGGTGTTTCTTTAATACAAATGAACGTACATATGTGTATACTAAGAGGTGTGTTATTAATTAACATATTTAAATAATTTATTTGTTACATTATTTGTATTTAAAAATATATATTTTAATGTTGATACATTCATCACATTTTGTTGCTTAGTTAAGTACGCAAACTGTAAGCAATCTGGTTCACTGTAAATTTGGTAGATGGCATTGTTTTTAAAAATTGAACTAACTTTATTATATCGTTAAGTAATAAAATTCAAAATGTCTTTAACTTACCTGTACTATTAACTACTCAAGTAAGACGTTTGCAAGATCTTCTGATTATAATAATAACAAAAATGCAAATTTATTAAAAATATCCTTTAAAATAACTCGGTTCAATGTCGACTAGCGACCGAAAAAATGTGGAAAAGTTACGTGTCTCGTTTGGGACTAAGAAGTTATTTAAGATGTTGTTCAATGTGAAGAATCAATAAAACTGTTTTATACAGTTGCTAGTTTGAAAATAAAGCGAATGTTCATTTCAGGGGTTTTGTCTTTGTGTTAAATGGGAAATAGAAGACTATTTAAAAGAGACCTAGTTGTCATCGTCGCCAATTTTCATTTATAGCTTGACACATGTTATGCATTAAAAAAGCTATGTTTGGGTAGAGTTTTGCAGTGAATTTAAAATATATAATTAGAACAAATATAGAACACTACAATATTGTGTAATTTTATGCCAGTTGTAGTTTTCAAAATAAATATGGAAATATTTTTTTGGATTATCATCACAAAAAATCATAATTGTAAAATCAAGTCTATATTATTCAACAATTTAAGACACTTTCAATAAAAAAGCTATTCAAAAATGAAGGACTAGTTTTTATTTGAATTCACTAAGTACAGTAAACAGAATTTTATCTAGGCCTGTCGTAAATAAACCTCAAATAAGATAGGTGAGAAAAAATTGGGCCAGTAAACACTTTCAGGGCCTATTAATGAATTGCCCCTCGTTGTAATAAATACTGAGAAGATCATTCCTTACGTCTAGATTCATTGATACCGATAAACTATTTATCGCTTTGTTATCTAACAGCTTACACCAAATAAATTTAGATTAGAAAGCTTTTAAAACATAAGTGAAATAAACAAAAAATATTAAAGTTTCTACTGGTTTTTAATTGTTAGAAAATAAATGATGGAAGTTTGTGTTATTATTATGTTATTATATGCAATATAATTAATAGAATAAAAATATGTATTACTTGTCACAATAATATTTTAAGGAAGACGTAGATTACTACTCATTCATCATTCTGACAATTTTTTTAAAATTTTTTGTTATTCATTTTATATTTCTAACTTAATAAGTCACTATAAATCAAGAAGTGATATAAACAAAGCAAGAAATAACCTCATACATGAAAAACAGTTTAGCTAAGGTACATTATTACTTTGTATAAGTGGATATGTAATCTGTTATAGAGACAGACGGAAAAATTACGTACTTATTTGTTTGAATAACCGTCGCCGCGTCGGAAACACCCTCTCAATTTCTCAACTTAACTTTTACGTTTACCGACCTCCCTGGATCTTGGTTCCTTGCAAAGATTGTTCTGTTATCGGATTCATATTTACATATTTTTTGCTTCACTCGCTCGTCCCAGAAGTTTTGACGCAAATTCGATTATTACAAACATCAGCATTTAATGATACGATATATTTTTGTTGAACATTATTTCAGATTTTTTTGTATTATCAGACTTTAAATCGGCTCACAACAGAGTTTTATAAATCCTTAGTATTTTCTTAATCAATAAATTTAATGTTATATTCTCTATCATATTATTTGAATGAACATATTGCAAAAATTTCATACATTTTATCACTTATGCTGTTAACATTTTGACGGATAATTATGTAATATTTGGTATGATTCGGAGTTGAAGTGAAATTCCATTTTGAAGTGAATCAATTACGTAATTAGATCGTTTAAATTGTTCAATGGGAATGGATATTCGCTGGAAATTCTGTACACAGATAAGCAGTATATCTACTAGCTGCTGGGATTATTGACCGCTTTATTTTTGCTGCAACATCTGAAGTTGGCTCCAAGCCCGATTAGATTGTGTAATGGACATTATACACCTGTTTTAGTAATATTGTTGCGATTATTTTAAACAATATAAACAGGTTCGGCTTATTGCATACAAAACCCTTAGGTAGATTTAATAATATATTAAAGATACAACATTTATCACGTCACGTCGTCTCATATCGTATATGATACATGTAAATTGTAGTGTAATTGATTATATTCTCAAACTAGCCCGTGCCCGCAACCTTGTCCGCTTTTGTTTCATAATTAAAAAAAGATAGATGACCAGGCTTACTGTTTAGAGAGATAATTTAAAGGCATTAAATAAACATTTATTGGATTTTATTTGCATTTTTTTTGGTCGAACGTATTTAATAGTATCCTATGTCCGTCTCATGACTCCTACGAGTAGTTCCCAACAAATTTTCAGCCAAATCCGTAGATCAAATCTCCAGTTATATGTAATTAGTGCAATTAACTCATTTTTTTATATATGGAGATATATTATAAACCTAAATTTACTAGTAGATAAATAAAAATGAATTTAAAGATATTAGTGTGGAAATTTTATTTTCTTTACCAAAATTATATATTTTTTATACAAATAAAAGGTTAAATTAAAGTTTTAATTAGCGTGCTGGAGGCTGCGCGCAGGTGATCTTTATTAATTAATACACACGTTTCATTATTCAAGCCTGTGGGGTCTGTGTTTTATTGCACAATAGGCTTTCATATTTACAGTAGTTTTAACGGTAAAGAAAAAAATTATAAAAATAATAATTAAACTTGAACAATGCTATATACCGTCTTGTGATTTGGGCATTTATTTTTTTAATTGTCTTATTATTACTTTTTGTTTTTGTGTGCATATGTTGGTGTCATTTGGAGTAGGTATGTGTTGTTGGTTTATTTTTCACTTGACCTTGAAATTTTTGCCTGAAGGGCCCCGAGGGAATCAGAAAGCTTTTCGAATTGTGCCTCTAAGAGAACGGACCTTAGATTCCGATGTTGCTTCAAAATCTCATAAAGACAGCAGTTCTGATATGTAGGTAATGTATTATAACATGCGTTTTCATGAAAATACGACTAAATTATTAATAACAGACTCTCGTTTTGTATTTACTTTGGGAAATGTCGACGATTCGCGAATTTTTTTTATTACTTTTAACAAACAAACAATGCAAAATAGTCAGGAGTGAACCAATACTGTGTAAACAGCTATTGTTTTATTTACATCCTCATGTTTATTTACCATTCGGGTAAAACAGAACAGCCGATGTGGATGTATTGCTCAGATAACATTCTATATTTACCTGTGATTAGTATTCGTCGTTATTTTGATGTAATATATATATTGAAATTTAATATATTATCAGCAAATAATATTTATTTATAGTTAATTCGGAAAACTAGACATTCTTTCTAGTATTTAACTGCAAGTAAGTTTGGAAGGTCATTAAAAGAAAGACAAATGTTACAAAAATAAGTGAATTCGATAGAAGATTACGAGGTTAGTGTCAATAAAAAAAATCCTGAGAAAAAAGAACACAGTAAAATGGCAGCGCTTTATGTAATAGTAAAATAAGGTTGCACGTTTTTAGACTCTAGTTTCCTTGACAAAATTAGCAAGTTGCCACAAAAAAGTACGTGAATAGAAATTTGAGACTATAGGATTCAAAATATGGTGTAAGTACATAATCTTTTACAGCCACTGGTCTTAGTAGGCTTGCTTAGTTTTAAGAATAATTCAATTAATAAGCTCTTTAGTACATCCATGCGATATATTTGTTCTGGATAATCAAAACAGAGAATTATATAGACAACTAAAACATAAGAGAAATGAAAACTCATTTTTTTTGTTATAACATAGTATTTCATCACTATGAGTCCAGGACCAAATTAAAATATGTCCATTCATATGAATACATACATAGAAATGTTTTTGGTCTTTTATGAGTTTGTATACTATCAATATTTGTAAATAAAAAAAGCATATAATAACTTTAGTGGTATTTTAACTATTAAAACACACCATAAAAAATTGATAATATTCAATCAGTCTTACATAATATTTCGGTGGCAAAAGCTACGTAACAAGTTATATTTTGAGCTGAAATTGATTAAATTGACCTATTATGGATATAATCACACAATAATCAACATAAAAAGGTATTAATAACTACGTTGTGAAGTGGTCAGCTCCATAATTATTCCATTACTCAAAATTTAAATATATATTTGCTGAAATTTATTTTAGGCGGCGCTGATTCTGAATTGGAGTGTCAGGTTGATATCAGTGAGAGATATATACTCTCTACAACCAGCAACACATTATAATGAACTAATTTATTTCCTATGTACATTGTTATTTATTTACAAACAGTACAGTTTTATTATATGATGTCGTGGTGGCTTAGATGTAAAAGATCCTCTCTCGTGCACGAGAGTGCGCTTTCGAACCTAGGCAAGTACCAATGTGATTTTTCCGAGTGATATGTACCTTCTAAGAGTATTTTGACATCACTGACAGTCGGTGACGGAAAACATTGTTAGGAAACCTAGATTTATAACTTCAAAAATATAAGTTTAAAATCACCAACCCGTATTGAACAAGAGTAGTGATTAATGCTCTAACCTTCTCAGTGTGAGAAAGAGACCTTTGCCCATCAGTGGGCTCTGATAGGCTGATGATGGTTATGATGTTTTATTATAATCCGTATAAGTGATATACAAATTAATTCGAACGATGTCAACTTGGTGGAATTTAGACCAAAATAATTTCGGCTTGCAAAAAACGTTTATTCATAAGTGTAATCTACATCACCCTATAAATAATAGAGATTTGGTAGCAAGTTATCCCGCCGCTATCTGGGGGTCTATACTAATTCAATATGGCTTAGTTTCAATCGGCCGCGCGACGTGACAGGAATTGGACAGTACGGCGACGTAACGCAGACGTAATGGAGTGCGGCTTAGAGACGATCTGTACGTGAGACTGAGTTCACACACAACCTCTGGCTGAAATGAGGGTAGATCCAACTGTTTAGTCCACATTTTAAATATTAATGACAGTTAATAAATGTAATAACTGATTTAATTAGACTCAATAGTCTCTGATGGGTTAACTTAAACTATCGATATCATTGTTACAATAAATATGATAATAATCTATAACTTCTTCTACCTGTCAATTTCCCAGCTTTAGTCAGGGTCTGCTTTACATGTTGTGAATAGTTTTGGATAATTGTTTTTTACGACCGGCAGCCTGCCTGACATCAACCTACTTTGGGAATGCATTAATCAGTGATGTCTAAATACTCTTAGAAAGTACATATGCGGCGGAAAAATCACATTGGTACTTGCCAGGATCAGGATCTAACCCGCGACCTCATACATGCGAGGCGGGCCTTTTAACCACTAGGCTACCACTGACTTAATGATAATATATAACATACATGTTTAATTCGTGCTTATTTTGATTATATTTTCAAGAGAATTTTTCCAGCATAGTTTTATATCAGCTATACAACAATACACAATACCTAATGCATTTTCATGTATTGTCCTGAATCCTCGATATCACACGTAATAAATGCGTCTCCGTTGACGAAAAGATTCAATATTGCGAGATACCCGAGCGAGAATCAAACGTGAGTTGAATGCTTTCTGTTTATTTTATGCCACACCATATATACGATATCGTTAAATTGATCTTAATTCTATAGAAAATTTATATTTCACGCATATAGTTGTAACGATGATAGTATTTTTTGATGATTGTGTTTGTGTTTTCATCTGATTAGCATCAAAAAAAATCACGAAATATAAATTTTAACATGACTTTCCTTACTGTTACTTTTCCTATTCTCTATGTTTTCTTATTACACGAGAAAATTTTGTAACGTTATTAACCCTCCTTTGGTGTATAAAACAACATTTCACATTTTACCAAAAAAATATTAAAATCTCGAACTTTTTTAGATTTTTCGGAGATCTATTTCTATTTAACAAAATTTTTAAAATTAATTTATTATGAAAACAATGTTTTTTATATAAAGGTAATTGATTTAGTCCAAGAACAGTTTATAGCTTCTCTATACATTTAAACAGTTTCTAGTTATCAATAGGCTGTCATTATAATTGGTTGTGGTTTGTATCGTAAATGCAGTTGTAATTTACAAATTATAGATATCATAACAAGGCTTGCATGTATGTGAAAATGTACACATTTTTCCCTTTAAATTATTTTATACAACTATTGGATAGGTTTAAAAAAAAATCGGTTATTCTTTGTGAATACATAATATAAAACAATTATTACATATTGGATTTCTTTTTTCAATTTTGATTTATACTTAGTTTCGACTGCTTAGTACAGTGATCATGGCTAGATGAGATAAAATTGTCCAAGTGATATTGAAATATCTTAGTTTAATATAAGATTTTATATAACTAAGCCGCACTATCTTTATAAGCAATAAGTTTTAGTTGTGTGTTTTTTACATTATGGAAACTTAATGATTTTAAACAAAGCGGGAAAAATCGCGGGATATAGCTAGTAATTTAGACGACCTATTAGGTTATTTTGAATATATTTTTCTATTCACATATTTATTTCTACAAGAAGATTAATTTACTTGCTTCAGGTAAGGTAAAAGAGTATTTGGTGTTTTATGAATAGCCACACTTAAACTATCCCTCTATTAACCGATTCTTAAGAGCTATAAAACCTTTTATTATATTATCCATTTTATCTTAGTAATTACGAATATAAATACAAGGGAAAACAAATCATTTGATAATATAAAAGATATTAATAAGAGCAATCACGAATGAATCAAAATAAACGGAGATAAGTTACAACCATCAAATGTAAATCACATTCAATTTAAGATATTAATGCAAAACGTTTATGAAAATTAAAACGATATTGCGTATTCCATAGCGGCACTTGCATGTGAAATGAAGTGGATATAATTGCCTTAGCAATTAGACGTGCAATGAGCCTTCCAATTAAGGCATCATTAGGCCCGCGACGGCAAATCGACAAGCCAGATTTGCGCCTCTTATTAATAGGGACCGCAAATTGGATTTTGTGATTTCAATTGATTGATGATTGCCGTTTCTCTTGCATTTTAATGAAACAATGTTCAATTGTTAAAGAATGTGACGATTTAAACACCGTTTGTTATTAAATTAAAAGTTAAGTTCTTGTAACTAAAATTCATTGTTAATCAATTAAATGATATTTGATCATAATATATGTATAATTAAGGGAGATAGGATTTCAAAATTGATCGATTTATAATGATACGTACTCGTAGCTGTTGATGTAAATGAAGTATGATCAAAATATCTTAAAAAGTTGAATTTCAAATAGAACAGTTCACGTTACGTATTGAATCGTTGAGAGGCTCATTCGATCGGACTGTTTGCGAGGTGAGAAGAGCTACACTCGGAAACTTTTCTCATAAACTTCACTGCACTCGAATAACACGTTCAATCATACTGTGTGATAAAGCTGATAGATATATATTAATTACGTTTTTATATTCATCTAAACTTTTCAGTACTATTAATATGAATTCAGTAATGATTTTTTTAAACCTAACTAGAATACAATGAGCTAAAAAATCCTAATATTTTCGGGTTACTAGAAATCATATAGGGTGGCAACCAGAGGTCTCAGGAAAACTAAGAACCTCTTTTTATGTACCTTATAATAAGAATTACATTTTAAAACTTAGAGCCTAAGACCATTTCATATCTTGTGTGGTATCAGGAATCTTCTGGTCCACAAAACCTGTTGTTCGTTCGAGTATGTTCATTTATTTTTTCAATATGTTGCGCGTACGAAACATACGCATTATTTTATTATTTTAAAACTGTATACTCATCATCATCTCGTCTGTCACTGGTCATGGTTGCTGCAAAGTAACCGAAACGTCGATAGAATGTGTTTTTTAAAAAATAATAAAGTAACGGGAGTAATCCGAAAATTAGTATAATTTAAATGATTACTAGCGAAAGTCTTAGACATCGTTATTATATAACTGATTCATATATAATATATCAAGATAAAGTTTTGTATAACATTACGGTCACACTATTTTTTAACTAAACCATATAAATAATATTGTGAATATCTCCCAACGAGATACAATATTTTTGTATTGTAAGGCTGACATAAAAGTAAACAGCTGACGTTCGTCGTTTCAGTAACGCCCGCGACCTATACAATACACGTGATACTATCAAAATGTAAGAAGACGCTTTGGATGATCCATTTTTATATAAAACGTTACTATTTCCTTTAAATTTTACAGAACTTCAATATCATGATGCAATATGAAACAAACATAACACGATTTTTACTATTTGAGAGGATTAAAGTTTATTTATATTAAGATAAATATGAAACTGAATGATAATTTTGATGTATAATCAATAAATAAATATATATATGGCGCATCCATTTTAATATATTCATAAAGTTTCTTCGTTTGTGCCTTCTCCGGTATCGTTTTTCGATGGACCTACGAGTTTAAGCCAGCCAATCAGGCTGAATGTTTTTTGCGGCCATATCGAACCCCGAGCGAGCCCTTATTTCCTGTAAACTTACCTAAACTTCTACTATTGAATCGCATCAAATATTTAACGCTGTGAGCAAAGTAATATAATAGTTTGTAAAGTTTCGTTCATTATAACAAGACCTCTATTATAACCTATATCATGTTAAGGCAAAATAACTTTCTTTGCCATATTTTTTATTAGAAATTAATTAACTAGTTAACTGAAAATTTTAAATGCATAATCATCTTTACATTTTTACTTCACAAAGCCTTATTTCATATTATAATTGAAATAATAAACCTGAAAAAATTCTCACAATTGTCTCACTCAACTCGTAGTAGGATCTGGGTTGCGATTCGTTTCCTTCGATTCCACATACAAGAAATTGTGTCGGCTAACAATGGTTCCTTATTTTTTGGGCCAAGAAATAAAACGTTTTGTATCGGGAATTGAATCGCTGCTTTTCTGACCACTGCCCATTCCAGCCACATCCTTACCAATTTCACCCGTGGGTGAGATCACATCTAAAATTGGTATCTCTTTACTTTTTTGCGGTTACATTAGATTGTAACCCAATGAACAGAACTTTGGATAAGATTAAGGAATCAACTTATTTTTGGGTCCCGGACCTAAACCGATTGTATTGAAAACTTTCATTTTGCTGCCACACATTATTTTACACCCTTCTGCTCAAAAACCAACGATATATAAAACTGAATAAATAGTAAATACTTAAGTACGCTACCATTAGAGCAACAAAAAATGAAACTTCTTAGTTAAGCGAATTTAAAGGTAAGGTGGTTTTTGGTCTCTCTTTTTCACATATTTTTATTTTCATACGGTAGTGAAAACTTATAGGAGGCTTTCTGTCGACCAGGACTCGTGTAATTTGGTATTTAAAAATAATAATGTTGGTAGTTTTAATCCATTATATTTTTATAAATAAATACAATATAAAACTTATAACTGCCGATTCTTCAGGTTTCACACTTAAATAGAATAGAATAGAACAAAACTTAAATAGAATAAGTAATTTTCCTGTTATACTGCTATGCGTTATAAACAACAATTTTTTTAATGAAAATAAGTCAGTATTTTTCTTAAAGTGAATATTATGTACCAGTCAGAAGATCTAAAGATCTACCTAGATTCAATTTATAAATAAACGTCGTAATTAGTAGTAGCTGAACAAATCTACCATCAATTTAAAACATTTGTTCGAATTGTGTAGGTACATATCGTGCTTAATATAGTTGCAGAATATATAACACTGTAATTAATGTTCTTATCAAACTATGCCATTTCATTTTCACTAAATAAAATAGTATTGAAGTTAATAGCGTTACATAAAACATAATGTATCAGTAACCTTGGTAACTGTTTGCGTGACGTGTATGACAGATATTACCTTACCCATCTACTAAGGAACATGCTGACAGGTGATGCCACAATTATATTGGTACTTGCTGAAGTTTATAACGATACTCTGAGAGTGCAAAATGAAACTAGAAGTAGACGAAACCTTTCAGAATTCTATGGACTCATTGTCCGGGTGCCGGGTCCATCGCGTTGTAAGGAGAGGAGCTTCAACAGTGCTAACTATAAATAATCTTACGCGCATTAAACGCTTACCTCCACCGTCAAATCTCCGTAAATTAACTATAAAAATGAGTAAAATTTTCGAAGGCACTGACAAATATGATTAAACAAAATTGTGACTTTTAGTATTAAATAAAACCTAATAAATGTCTTTGGTTGCTTGCTCTTATAATCATATATTTTTTCTTTGCCTAAAGTAGCCGTTCTCCCTAAAATGTCATCGGGGTTGTTCTGTTGAATCGATGGCACATGCGGCACACTTGTGAACAACTTGCGCCGACTTAGTTACACGTTCGCTAGTTCTAGGTTTAGTTTTAACTTCATAGCACTGTTTAAATATTCTGATAAAGTTACTACGGAGTACAGTTTACAGTGAAATAACAATTTTGTCAACGTTAAATGAGGTTATCTTTTGATAGAAGTTTGTGTTGTTAAGCTGGCACACACATTAGACATTAAGTATTTTGCTTAACATTTTTGTTTCATTTAAGATCTATAAATATGAACCTAAAATATGTTAGTCTAAGTAAAATATTTTCATTTTACTCCGTACGTTTTCCTCCACTCAATATACGACAAGGATCGTATAACGAGTATTTTTCATCGCTAACAATATAGTAATAACAGCAATCGAATCTACATGCCCGCAATTATCCTAAAGGGCCATTAGGTTTAACATTAACCCTGCGACCTTTTTAAGTGGTTCGGTTTGACAGAATATTTTGAAGGGACGTGTGTCTGTACTATATATATATATATATATATATATATATATATATATATATATATATATATATATATATATATATATATATATACGACGCAGTCTAAATACTCCAACGTCATTCTGGTTATTTACGTTTATAAAATTATAATATACCTACTGTAATTTTTCCTCTATGTTATAAGGATGTGTTGATTTATTGTTCCATTATAAATGTTTAATGTTTTCACGATTTCAGCAGCATTACGATAAGTCTATTATAACTATCTGCTCACGATAAATGATGCAATTGACAGCTTACAGTCATATAAAATTCTATATAATATTAAATTATATTTATAATAACCTACATACATATATTAGAAATTGAAATTAGCCTTGAATATTTTTATGATGAAAACATTTTTTTAATTTCAAATATGTATATCGGGTAAATATATTGTTTTATGTTCATTATATCCGTTCCGTATAGCCGTGAAATATCTATGAGAACGGAATAGAGACATTAAAATATACAAAAGAAAACGATATAACAGCATTCGAGTGTTTATGTTCTCGTAAAACATTACGGCAGGTAGAACGAACGCTGGTTAAGGGCCAGAACATCTATAAAATACAGTATACCTTTATTAAATTATATCGTATATATTGCGAAATAAAAATGTTATAAAAATTAAATTACATCCCAGTGTTAACCGGCTATATCGTTTGTCTGGATTGTGGTTCAATATTTTGTCATAACTATCGTGGAATTATTTTTGAGATCGAAATGGAGCTATAATAAAACAAATACTTTTCGGATGTACTACGATATTTTATTTTTGATAAAAACCTCATACTTCCGATGTTTCAGTTACTTTACAGCAACCGTGATAGCGGGCAGACGAGATGACACACTCATGTCAAAACTAAAATCGCGTAGTACACCCGAAAAGTATTAGTTTCATTTAAATGAATACTCGCGAAAATCTTAGATCTCATTAGAGCTATAATGGTTTTTCTAACTTGGTATTTGTCTAAGTTATTACGACTTTTTTTGTTCAGTGGTGGCCTAGTGATAAAAGGCCTGCCACTCATGAATGAGGACGGGGGTTCGATCTTGGCAAGTACCAATGTGATTTTTCTTAGTCATATGTACTTTCTAAGAGTATTTTTAGACATCATTGATTAATGCATTCCCAAAGAGGGTTGATGTCAGGCAGGCGGCCGGTTGTAAAAACAAATTAGCCAAAACTATTCATAACACGTAAGGCAGATCCTGGCTAAAGCTGGAAAATTTCCAGGTACCAGAAGATTACTACTTATTTTTGTTAACTAATTATTAATTTATTTTGAAAGAGACTTAAAAATGTTTACGATTATTTAATTACCATGGACATTTTGCGTTTATAAAAACTTCACTAGGTATGTCAATTATATGATTGAAATGTTCATACTCTTTAGTTTTTACAAGAACATATGATACAACCGTAATAATTAGTTATACTATGCGTTATATCTATACCAATTGCTAGTTATGTCATCTCTACCAGTGGTCAACACGATTTAGGAAGACTTAAAGAGAGTGAAATCAAGATAATAAAGGCTATTATTTTAATTATATTTATGTAGTTGTCTTAGAAGATTCATGTCTTTGTGAACAGCAACAAACAACAGCAGTGAACAACAGGTGAACATTTTTACATACACAAGTCTTTGTTTGTATTCGCGTATAAACTTTCTTCGTATGTTTTTAAAGCAATCTATTATACAACCAATTTTTTAATAAATATACTTTTAATATCTCCAATCTCTATTTAACTGCTCAGAGACTGATAACAGTTTTGATAATAATTAGACTTGTGAATGAGCACTAGTTTCTGTCTTGTCACAGGAGGTGCCAAAGTCTGTTCACAGTGCGCAAGAACTTTATTAGTTTTCATCTATTCATTATAAACTTTGGTTAACATTAAACTTTACATATAATCATCTAATTATATGAATTCTTAATCTTTGAATAAACATTGCTACTCACATTCTTTTCATATTTCTTACCCTTTTTCTAACCTAACCTAAAATTAAAACTAAATTAAAGTTTTAGTATTCATGGAAAATTATCTTAAAAGTCTCCTAACTATGTAACTATGATTTCAGTACAAATAAAATATGTAAGTAGGTTGTGAGTTCATCTTACGTAAAGGACTTTATAAGTTTTATCTGTTTATAAATAATTACATTGATTTTAGATTCAGAGAGACAGAGAGACAACAACTTCAGACATAAACCTAACAGCTTCCAATATAATAATACAAAGCGCCGTCCTTATGTAAGGGATTGTTGTAATGATGCTTATATATTAATCTTGTCCCAACTATATGGCACGTAGAATGAAGAATTATTCCCGTCTCACGTACGAGACCTTCTGTAGTCCCTTCGGAGTTAGTCCTTAATAAGTGCGTGAGTTTGTATTGAGACAACACATACCGAATAAACTTCTTAACTCTCTGTAGACACGACATGTGTTGTGTATGTACATATGAAGTATTTGTATGGAAACAGTTTAGGGTCAAATAGTAGTAAAGTTGATGCTTCAAATTATTTATTTAGTTGTCTTTGCTCGCGACTTCGTTTGGTTCAGTTTCAGAATTGACCGGGCTGACCGGGCTGACGGGGCGAACTCTATTTCTCCTTAAAGACAGTAAATAAGAAAATTTTGGAATTGACCAATTTATTTTTTTATCTTTTGCAATCAGATAAAAAGTATCTATGTCTTTTCTCTTGTTCTAGGCTATCTCTTCACCAATTTTCAGTCAAACCCGTACAGCCGTTCTTGAGTTATTAATAGTGTAACTAACACGACATTCTTTTATATATGAAGATTACTTTCATCGAGAATTTGTTCTGTAAAACTCAATATTTTTCGTACATAAATCTTACATAGAGCAGGTGAAAATAAAGCCATGTTTATAAATATATATTATTTTCCATGGAAGTTTAAGATCTACGAACAACGTTTTTATTATTGTAAATATACCTAAGATTACTGTATTTTTATGGTGTAATTTCCTGAAGAAAACGTGTTATAGACAGGAATAAAACTACTTCTGCTAACGTAAATGTTTTTTATATTGGATATGTAAAAGATATAATCATATATGTTGAGTTTAATGTAAAATGCTTAAGCTTCATATTCATTTTATTTTCGTATTAAAGTAACTCTTTATTAATGGACTTAATGATAATGTATGTTTTATTACATACTATTGAACATGTTGTAACAATACAATTTGTAAATCTAATTTGATAAGGAACTGTTGCTGGCATCCAGATCTACTATTTAATTCATATAAACTTGCTAAAGCATTTCAAAATTAACTATTATTCATTTTTAAAAGTTTATATGTGTCTGAATCTCTGATAATAATTCTAGAAGTATCTCTAATAATTCTAGAAGTAACTTTACGGCATGAAATTGAAAGTAGCGTACCTTCTAGTACTCGAAAGAGTTAATTTAATCAGCTAGTTATCATCACTATACATTGAGAATACAAATTTATATAAAACGTGTTACATATATGAGTAAATAATACATGAAAGGTTTTTTTAAACTACTGAAATGGAAGTTGCAGAGTAAATTGCATTATGAAAGAGTGTGAGTTACAAATAGCCGACAACGAGACACCTCCAGAGCAATCTCGTGTTAAGAACGACTGGTTTTCTTTCTACAATTGGTACCTATATTGTAAATAACGGTGACTTCTCTTCACTTAAGTTGGATAAAGTAAACGAAGAGATGCTTTTATTTCATTTTATTAATAAAACAAGCCAATATACTTAAAACGTCTGAATTTTGAAGTGAGTACGTCGCATACATGAATATGATTAAGACTTTTTAAGTGTCCTTTCTCCTAATGAATAATTAATTTTGGAACAATGAACAAAAAGTTCGGAAATCGCTTGCTTATTCCATTGTCTGCTTAAATCCATTAAGGTCTCGATTTTTTCCTGTTACAAATAAAATATTGATTTATATTTTTAACTTAGTACATGATAAATCTTCACCACTTCTCAGTTTTCCGTAATTTTTGTACAATTTAATCATTATCTTTATTTTATTACTTTAAATGCATTGATAGTTTTTGATTGTTATTGAAGTAATATCAAAATTTTTATATTGTTTACAGATCAACACATCATTTGATACATGAAGTTACATAATAGTATGTTGATTATATTCATTGATTAGTTATATTACCACGTAATCATATTGAATCATATTGAACGTAGCCAGTGGTGGCCAACTGGTTAAAGGCCCGCCTCTCATGCATGAGGGCGCGGGTTCGATCCTGACCCGGGCAAGTACCAATATGATTTTCCCGAGTCATATGTACTTTCTAAGAGTATTTAGATATCACTCACAGACGGTGAAGGAAAATATTTTTGGACTTATAATTTCACAATTGGACTTATAATTTCACAATTATAAGTTTGAAATCACCAACCAGTCTCTAGCAAGCGTGGTGATTAATGCATTCCCAAAAGAGGGTTGATGTCAGGCAGGCGGCCGGTCGTAAAAACAATTAACCAAAACTATTTACAATATGTAAGGCAGACCCTGGCCAAAGCTAGAAAATTGCCAGAAAGAAGAAGAAAAGTAATCATATTGAACAAAGAATCACCTGCTATATGCATATTATATTTTCCCTATCAAATATCATACTACATACATACTTACACCAGTACGAAACCATAAAAACAAATAATTATAAGACCTTTCATTCATTTATAGAAAGTTTTTGGCTGTTTCAAAAATGTTCAGTTTCTGTCATTGTAATAAAATGATCTTGAGATATGATTTTGTGGTTTTACTTTTTCAATTATTGAAATATTACTTGAAAATTTTGAGTGAAGTTTAAACATCGGGAGATAAAAATATATATAATATGACATCATATGCAATAGAAATAAAAGTTTAATAAATTCAATATATTCCAATAGTTCGTGAATTTTTGTTATCGTAATTCAATCGGCATGTTTTTACAATAGAATGCAAAAACTAGATTTGAAAGTCAATATCTGAATATTCGGACGCCATCTGCTTATTTGCAGTAACTCGAGAATAAACTCGGTCGTTCCGTCCATCTGAATACCACCTGTACAAAAACAACACTCACTAGGAATATTTCATTGCAAATATTTCGTACTTCATTCTAGTTTGCAATACATGACGTATAAATCTTTGCTTCAGATTATTTGATACTCGCAAAGGATTTAAGAGCCGTATAAGTTTTTAATTGGACTATTTTTTTTTGCCGTGCGTATGGTAGACAGAGTAATCAAAACCCTGCTGGTAAATCACAAAAAGCTGTTTTAGGAAGAAGCATTTATTTGCATACACTAGATTATTGGCTACTTATAACAATGACATATTTAGGATGCAGAAAAACCTCTTTAAGTTTTACCATTAAGTAAAAAGACGAGTAAAATCGGGCTTTTGTCTAGTTATTCGTCGTAAGCTCTAGATTTTAATAGACCGAATTCGTAAAATATTTTCTATTATTACCAAAAATATTCCAATAAGCGCCAAACAAGTTTGCCTCTATATTAAATTCCTGAGATGGGGTTAAAAATTATTCCCTCACTTCAATTACCTCAAAATTTTAATCAAACGAAATTAATCCCTACAAAAGTTCTGAGGAAAGAATTCGAACAATTCAAGGAGTTGGAAAAAGTTATTCATAGAGTATTCCCAACTTTAGAAATGTATTGCTAAGGATAAGGTGAATTGAAATTAAATTAAAAATAATGATTTATAACGCGGTTTTCGTACAATTCCATAGAAAAATTAGAAAAGTTAAATATAAATCTCTATCTAAGGTTATTATTTATTGAAAACAATACTAATTTATTATGTTTACGAGGTAGTTTTTGTAACAAAACTAGAATTTAATTACACCACCAGATCTGTATTTCAATGAAATTATTTTCTCTATAGTAAGACATAAACTTCCATTAAATGAAAATTCTAGTGCTATAAAATTTTTCCTAAGCATAAAGTACTACACGTCCGGGTGTAATTCCACACCGCAACAGCCATTTTACTGAGTTTTTGCAGGTTTTTATCTTTGTAGTGGGAAAAGCAAAACAAAAACAAGATTTATATATATGATCAGAAATTTCGGTAGTATATTTTAATATACGCAATTAATAAATGATTTTCACAGGTTTCATGATTTGGTAAGAATAAATGAAAATGAATTGAAAAAAAATTAGGATGGGATGAAAAGCATGGTATAAATTACACAATAATTTTACACAATAAGTTATATGTAGTTATATTTGTATATCGCAGAGGCGTGTACAGAGGTTTGGAGGGGAAATTTTTATCATAATTTGGTCATTAATACCATTGTATAATATTCGCCCACAAAGTTATAGAAGTCCGATCACAACTAATATCTATTAATTTTATATACCAATCAACTACCTCTGAGCCACGAAAGTACCTTAAAACGATTACGAGCTGTTTATCACTTTATGAAAATTATTTAAATCGGAATACCCAGTGGAGATACAGACATACTTATCTTTATTATTTGAAAACAACAAACAAACAAAACAAAATAACTTATATGTGTGTACACAACCTAATAAATAACGATTATAATACTTTTTATTGAAACGAGTAATATTATCTTTTATTTGAGTTAAATCTTAACTGGTCAGACACCTTCCCTTTGTAATTGTTTTAATTTTATCATCACAGGACAACATTAACAATTTACTCGTAATTACTTTTGTTAAACACACCTCAGCAGTCCAGACCTCACAGCTATAATTTGCCATAATTTGTTAAAAAATCAATAATTAACTAATTAAAACTTATTCACTTGTACTTAGAAAGACCATAATAATAAAATTGAGAAACAAATATCTGAACGTTATACCGACAAATTACATAGTCTCTTTTCATTTGACTACCAACTCAGTTTCGGCGTTAGTCGCTAACAGCGGCCGATCGAAGATGTTAGTTTTTACGTTTACAGATGGCACTTGTAACAAGTGTACCAAATCGTGAATCAAATGACCTTTTAAATGGCTGTAAACATTTGTATTCAGTAATGTATGTCAAAAGTATGTAAGTAAGAATTAAACAATGTAGATTTGTTTGTTATATGGGTAGGTTATGCAGTGCTTATTTGCATCTATGCTGCATATCAATGGTATATCATTAGTTTGAAACTAAAAAAATATATTACTAAGTTAGCTAGATGGGATTCGTATAAAAAAATAACAATTTTTTCTAATTACATAACTTTAGTGGTGATCATGGAATCTGAAAAATATTATAATTATTCCTATGTCCTTTTAGAACGTTTGGCTATTTTACCGTTTAATGGGTATAAAATTATATGTTTCATTTCATTTCTTACTTTCGTATCCAAATGTAGGTATATCGAACTTTTTATTCTAAACACAATACCATTCTTCTGAGATAGAATTTATTTAGAATAAATGAACTTGGTTCTAACGTTCTAATATCGTCAACTGAGGTACGACGTCAAATGTTACCATTATTGTCTTTGACTGAGTCTTCGAAACCATGTGCTCACGTTAAAATTTTGGCTTAAAGGTCCCGGGGAGTACGCTCTGGTTCCAAGAGTACCGTAAAAGAATAATTACGACTTAGCATGACTTTGAAATGACAGTGGCATAGGGAGATGTATCAAAAACTAAGAAGTTATGTACAACATTAATGTCAGTACTTAATATAAGTTCAGTACAATAAAATATAATTAACAAATGGAAGTTTTGGTAGTTTTTACTTCAATTATGTAATCGTTGTATTTAATACAAATATGTTCAGTTAATTGTAAATAATAATATAAAAATAAATATTTAGCATTTTTTTAAAAATATGTATTTTTTATATGACCGTGTCTTTAGTAAGATTACCGTTTTAGAAATGAAATAAGTGGGCATTATGTCTAGTATTTAGGCAAGATCACATAATTTGGTTGAAAAACTAACTGGACCTTTTTGAATCCTTTCGTGAGTTGATTTTCTATTTATATTTTCATTCATTTATTCATCCAGATTTTCATTCATTTATTCATCCAGATATTCTCTTATTCTAAAATATTAATCGTCATTTGTTTTTTTTTATATCTTAAAAAATATTTCTCCTTGTCTCTTAAAAAAGTATTTTGTAAAGATATACGAATAAGTAAATTGTATGTTACCTGTAGGTTTCCAATTGTCATTATAATGATGAAGTTTTTTACTTAGATTAAACTAGAGTTTATATTCAGCATAGAACTTGACAAATGCTCTTAAATAAAAATAATTTTGTAGTCGTCATTAGAATTCATGCACGAATAAAAACATTTGAAGTTAAGTTGTTCCTGCATTTATAACGTTCTAAAGAGATGAAAGGTTGCTTACAGAAACCACGCTTTTTATTACGTGTCGATTACTGCCGGTTCATTCTACTGCGGGCCGCAGACAAAGACTTAATTCAAAAAGTAAGTATTATAAAAGATAAAAAATTAAAGCAGATAATTTAATAGAAAAAAAACCTTACTTATATTTAAGTTGTTTTCTAAGTAAATATATGCGTGTGAAATTTCCTTGATATTAAGACGTAATAATTTTTACCTTAAATCGAAAAATATTTTAATATGTTATGATTAAGCATGATAAGAGGACGAAGACGCTGTGTTTCTGAAGATGTGTTATGTTTATTCATAATCTCCAATCATGGGACAATATCTTGATTACTGAAAGAATTGGAATGCACTATTCTGGAATTCCAATGTTCAAATTATGACAAATTGAGAGTTTAGCTCCAATTTGCTGTAATGGTGACAACATAATTATAGAATTAGTATGCTTTGAAAATAATCTTTTCTCACCTTAAGGACGCCAAAGCATCCGCAAAATTATGTTGCAGATTTTCATGGGTGACGATAACTACTTCTTATCAGTTAGGCCGTCTGTTAGTTTGCCCCCTTTGCCATAAAAATAGTTTGCATACGTAATAAATTGAAGGTTCTAAATCTTTAAGTAGGTCTGCAAGATTTGTTGCTTACCATAAAATTATCGATTTAAACACAGCATATAATTCAGAAAGATCACAACTTGAAATATATTCCAGTTATGAAGAGAACTACTAAAAAATAATTAGATTAGATTAGATGTGGCTTACGGAGATAAAACCTTCAATTCGTAGAATTGGGTTTTCGTCAAGAGGCAAATATAGTACATATCGAAATCATTGAAGCCTCCTTAAGGTATCTTTATCGACAAGTCTGGTTTGTCTGATATTCTGATATAGGTTGAAATATAATTCTATTGAGAAATTACACACAACTATACTATGGAATTCGTGGTCTGCAAATATGTAGTATTCACACTTGTCAAGTTGTCGTCTTAATGATTTCGGTGTCTAATATCGAAACTGGTTTTGTCACTTCGTTTGCTTTTAATAACATTCCAGTTTAATTATTTGATAAAAATATTATTCGTTTACAACTTCTACATTCTTGTTTCAGTACTGGCATCGAATAATTGCATTTACACTTTTAATTAGTGTTGGCGTAAGTGATCACTGACACGATAAATAAAAGAGGAAAAAGGAGAAAATTAACCGTTTTAAATTTATTATAGCAGACATGTTAACGATTTAAAAAAAATATTACCTAAAAGCAATCCATTAACATGAAGTATTATTCTTGGTTTGTTTGTATGGAAAGCTTACATGGAACAGTTCGGTATACTCGTACTGTGAGACGGACCAAGTTTGAAACAACAATAAGTAAAACTTACAGAGAGATAAACACGTATAACGCAATTAGCGTTACAGTTTCGGCCAAGAATAAAGTGCGGGGAAGTTTGAGAACACATTTCATGAGCGCGATAGTAATTCAATTACAAACTCCCTGAAACTTTTCCGAAGGACCCTAGCTACAAATTTCATTGGTCTGTTATCTTTGCATAATTTTATTGAGTAACATTTGTATCACGAAAAAATTTTGATGTAATTATTGTGTTGGGTGAATATCTACATTAGTTTATGATTAATACGAAATTTATTATTCTTTATATGTTTACTAACAGTTGCCTATATAGTTGTTACGTATTATTTATGTTCGGTCTCTATGTACCTTAATTTAAGATCTGCTATCTTAAATCTCTCCAACAATTTCTCCATACTGTTCTATAGCTGATAGGCAGAAGGCACTAACACGTATATACATTTCATCGCTCTTTGGTTGAAAAACTATATTTTTATATCAGTTGCATATCAATATTATACGAACGAATGGTAATCAGGTTTCCGAATCATAACAGTGCATTAGTATTATGTAGAGTAACTTTTTCCCTATTACTATAAAAATAATTTGTATATATTTTAATACATATGTTCCCTTCTATCCTTATTTAACAAATTGAACATTCAAATGTCTGCTGTAACATAAAGGAAAATATAATTAAAATTAAGATATAGAAATTAGGTTATACAGCTCATAAACATATTTTATTGTCACTTCATTTTCAATAGCCGTGGATAACAAATGAACATAATTGTTCACTAATGCATCAAAACTAAAAAGAAAAACTAATTCGTTTAGGAACAACGTTATCTGTATACACATATGTATTCTTTATATTCTTTCTTGATAGTTTCTCACTATTGTCAATTTATTCACTATGCGTAAGGAACACATTCTTTCCATAACTTAATTATTTAACTGTGTATACAATATTTAATAACAATTATTGTTCTTAAAGGAATTTCAATGGAGATTTCTATACTTGAGTTCTTTTCTAGTTATTATTTAGCGAGCAAAAATATGTCTTTATATATTGTTAGACTACATTATTTAAGTATGAAATTAATTTCTATTTCATTAAACTCAAATGTATTTATCAGTGTATCATGTTGGCGACTGGTTTAGTTCGTCAGAACAATTTAGTTCACAATCTATATATATGTTAATTTTAAATATAAAATAAGGAAAGCGCGTAATTTATATATCGGCTCTACTAGCTTTAATAACGGATGTGACATGAAAATAATTTGAAGCCGTCATCAATTCTTATTAAACCTCATTAGTATTTATGATTATTGTTAAAAGTAAAACGAAATCAAAGGTTGTTTAAAAGGAGAATAGAACTATGTTTAAATCTTGGTATAATTATGACGTCTGGACGCACGACAGCAGAATAGAGAATTCAGAATTCAGAGTTCAGTGAGTGCGTATCATTGAATAATATGATTATGAAGAACCTTCGAGAAATACAGGAACATTAAGAATAATAATTGAAGTTTCATTTTAAATATCATGGAACGTACTAGAAGAAGTGATATTTGTTACGTCAGCGAAGCTGGCGTCTCTCTCTTTAAAAACAATGAATTTGTAATTAATCCGATCTATAAAATAAGGTAATATCATTCGTGGGCCGTGATGGCAGTTCTTCTGCCATTTTCGGGACCACTAGACCAAAACTGCATTTCACGGTGTTACCTATGCAGTAACGGGATCGCTTGGGATCGGGATTCGCGACTCAGGATAGAAATAAAAGGTATCCTATATACTTCCCCAGAGTTTGATCTATCTCTATACCAAAAATGATCAAAATCGGTTTAGTAGTTTAGGCGTCAAAAGGTAGCAGACAGACTGATAGACAGATTATTTTAATTGCTCTTCAATTAAATTTAAATAACTTTGTATTATTATTGTTTCATTTAATTTGCATATGGATAATTAAATTTACGATAATACACAATGTTACTTCAATTGTATAGAAAATATGTATATAATGAGAATATTGTAGAATAGAACATAACATAATGACTCATAAGTGAATACTCTATTAAAAATATATTATAGGCAGCCAATAATTTCTGTCGAGCAGTGAACGATAAGACACGTGTGGCGAAGTGAAACTGTTTTAAATACTATAGTAATTTGTTACAACTATAATTATTAAATATTCTTAATGTATGTAGCAAAAATATTTGATAAATTTAAATAAAAATGAGTGAAACGAAGGAGAAATTTGAACTAGATGATGTTCTGGATAAATTTGGTGTTATGAAGCGGTATCATTTAGAAAAGATGATATTAATTTTTATAGCTTTCCTTGTTAATGAAGTTCATTATACCAATTATATTTTCGCAGCTGAAGAAGTTAGTTATCGGTAAGATTAATGTTTCATTTATAGTCATTTATTACAAGTATAAAATTTAAAAAATCCGCCTAAGGTAATGTCTGTAATCTTTAAAAAAATATATAGAACTAAAAATATTGAGACTCGACGTTCGTTTGTTATTATTGTGGAGTATTACGTGATATTTTAGTATTTCGTATACCAGATTACAGTAAGACACATAAGCTATAGACATACCCTTAAACGTCGATTTTTTGGTATATAGTGATATCTAATCACTGTCTATGAATTTGAAAATGAAGTAAAAATTTACTTGTTTTTATGTGGAAAAATTCCTTATTTTTTATGTTATTAAACCCAGTGTCATCTACTAAAACAAGTTTATTGACACTATTCACTTAATGATAAAACAAGACGTTTATTTCCAAAGCAATAATACACACACATGAAAAATATAACTTTTCTTTCAATATAATTTTCTTTCGGTAAATATTTTTATGCATAGATATTAATTTTATCACAAGTATGTAATAATTTTATATTTTCTTTATTTGGTTATGTTACTATGAAAATAATAGGAAAAAATTAAATCTTATTCTTTTGTATCTTTTAAGTAATTAATATTTTTTTCTATCTGAGGTTAGTTTTGAGTAGTTTAGAATTTTGCTACAATTTACTATCGATCCTTTGTAGCCATGAAATGGTAAAAAAAACCATTTCTTTATTTTAAAGTATGTAGAAAGAAAATTAGTTATGGTTAAATTAATAGTTTATTTTTATATTTAACCTACAGAAATAATATTTTTTTTGTGGATGTTTTATCAATAAAACTATTTGATTTAACAGGTACGAATATATCCTTTACATGTATATACTTCGTAGTTGTACATCTAATTGTGGAACGTTTGTAGGTTTTCAATTTAGAAGTAGCAAATACAATGTCGGTAGGAGTATAACAATGAATAAGATAAGGTGTCTTATTTGAAAGGAGTCTTAGTTTGTCTTAAGACATTGAATATGGGAGTAAAAAATATTGACAAATCTTTTTTAAACACTGTTAAGATTATGTCACTCTAACATTTGGAAGTAAGCACTTTATTATTGCAATTTCGTGATTCGATGGGTCCGTGTGGATCTTTGGTATTTCGAGCTAACAAATGATAGTAACCAACTTCTTTCACTAGAGGCGTAAAACCTTTCCAGTTTCAAAAAGAAAGCAAATATAGATTGGATCAGGTGTTTTCAATAGTGGATAGTATCGAAAAAATGTATAGTTTTAATGGCGTGGTTTTTTAACATTCAAAAAATCAAGTGCTTTACTTTTGTCCAGTAATTAATTATATGATCAAATAAAAAAATATCATAATTATTGTGCAATATTTACAGATGCAAGGATGACTTCGAAGGTAAATCTCAATGCAGTTTTAACGAAACATATACGTGTCCTGAATGGGTGTATGATAACAACGACAGCTTTTTTGCATATGTAAGTAAAATCCTTCCAACAATAGATATAAAACATATTTTCTAGATATCAAAATTTTCCAAAATACCTGTAATGAAATACTTGCTCCCGGCATGAAAAAATCTTAATACAACAACGTGCTGAAACAGATTTTCTATTTCAAACAAGGTTATTCATATAGTTTCAGTTGGCTTGTCAGGAATGGAAGAGAACTTTGGTTGGAACAATACACAACGCTGGTTACATGTGCGGGCTGTGGCTAGTTGGACCAATGTCTGATCGGTAATCATTATAACTTTAATAATCATATATTTGAACTTACACTTTATAATACAAAAAATATAATTTTAAGTTAGTACATACTCGTGCTACTAGTGTGTAATGTAGGGTTTATGTCTAAAGAAGCAATAATTTAAAACATTTATGTGATTAAGGAATAATCACACATATTATTTGAAATGAAAAACAGCAGAAAGCATTTAATCATTATCTAACATAGTTTTTAGAAGTTTAAATGATTCAAAGACAATATTTTAGATACATAAATAGATATATTTAGTAATACATCAGCTAACATATTTTAAGACAGATTCTTTGATGTATTTTTTAAGATTTTCAATGTCAAATTATGGTAGGGTATTGGAATCGAAAGCTTTTACGGGTGGGCTAGCACCCCGTAAAATATTGGTTCACTGGTTGACATTACACCATACACAGTGGTATATAGACATAGGGTGGCTCCATCTTTTGAAATAAATTTATTCATTACATTACTATGTACTAGTATGTATAATATTAATACCAAAGTTTCAGTAATCCTATTTTATTTTAAGAACGTATTATGTAAAACCTTTTTATTTAAAATATATAGTTCAATAGTATCTACTGTTGTATGTTATACGGCATTAAGTATGATTAAGTAGTCTGCATAATTTCAATGTATGCATATAGGATAAAATTTAAGATTTTAAATTGTCTTGTCAGAATTGTTAGTAAAACTATTCGCATCTTACTAAGTATATGCAGTAGAAGGGTTCTATCAACTTTTCTTGTTATCTGTTCAACGAGTCTCGATGTAAAGGAATTGAAATAATAAACATATTTTTAGATTAGGAAGAAAAACTGTGGCAATCGTCACATCGGTTTTGGGTGCATTATTTGGGACTTTGAGAAGTTTCTCATACTGGTACTGGTTTTATCTGGTTATGGAATTCTTGGAAGCAGCTCTGGGTGACTCTTGTTCGCCCTTTTATATTTTGGGTAAAGATTCTTAGTACATATTTTTTATATTATAAGTGAAATGTTACTGATTTTTCTATACTATTACAGCGTTGGAGTTGGTATCACCAAGAAAAAGGATTCCGTTTTACATGTATTGCAGTTTTGGTTACAGTTTTGGAGGAATTGTTGTGGCGTTTTTAGCATGGGTGACACCAGATTGGAGATGGTTTCTGAGGTCGATTTACGTACCATCATTCTTTTTTATATTTTATACTTTCATACTAGACGAAAGCCCTCGTTGGCTTTACACTAAAGGTCGTAGAGATGAAGCTGAAAGGATTCTAAAAAATGCTAGCAACAAAAATAAAATGGAGATCGATAAGCAGGTTCTTGATAAGCTTTCATGTGAGGTCAGCCCTAATGTGAGTTTCAGTGAATTATTCAAAAGTACGTTCAAATCAAAACTTCTAAGGCGCCGTTTCTTAGTATGCCTGGTCTGGTGGATGACATCTGCTTTCGTTAACTACGGTCTGCTAATAAATTCCGTTTCATTACAAGGGGACAAGTACATAATTTTTGGTGTAATGCATTTGGTGGATATTCCTGGAATTTTAATATTTAGTTACATATGCAATAAATTTAAAAGAAAACGTCCTTTGATAATATCGTTTTTAGCAGGTGGAGTTTTTAGTATACTGCAACCGTTTGTACCAATGAGTAAGTATTTGTAGCGTTTCAGTTATAAATACTTTAAAAATAATTCTATCTTTAAAATAATATACAAGAATTACATTGTATTTTTATGAATTAAATTAAATTCAACTCCATTCGGAATCAAACTCACAAATATTTTCACTGTACGTTTTAATACTATCCTTTAGAAGTGTATTTTTACTATAAATATTATTGTATTGAACATTCTTTGTAAAAATGCCTGTTAACAAACGAGTTATATAGGAATTTAATAGTTATAAAGTTTCTTTCAATTTGTAGATTATCCTTGGGTCTCTATAATATTTTATATGACGGCCAAGATGATGTGCATGCTTTACTTCAACCTCACGTATCTGTATACATTAGAACTATTTCCAACATACACTCGGAACTCAATGCACGCTTTATGCTCCTCGTTCGGCCGCGTCGGGTCAGCGCTAGCGCCACAAACTCCGTTACTTGTAAATATTAAATCGAGTTATAACTCAATATTCTATATCCATATTTTTAATGTCAATCAATATTTTAAAAAAATATTTACCCTAATATTTAGAATATTTCCTATTAAATAATTTGATAAAAATAAATAGACTATTTTCGTGGCACATATTTAAATTGTTTTCTCTTGCCCCTGTAGTGTGAATTTGTTGGTAATATAAGAAAAAAATGGGCTTGTATGAGAACGTGAGTGAATGAGTTAAGATATATAATGATGTATTCCAGGCAATGTATTGGAAAGGTCTCCCATCACTTATATTTGGTGTCACAGCTGTGATCGCCGCTCTGGTCACGTGTTTCGTTCCCGACGTATCCAATGAATCGCTTCCAGACACGGTTGAACAAGCTGAAGGAATGGGAAAACCTAAGAAGACTAATATACAAGGAAGATAGGACAGCATAGTATTCCATTAGAGCAATTAATTGTAATACTATATATCTCTGAGTGTACTTATAAATAATAGTAATGTAGAAGTAAGTACCTTTAAATTTAATTTAAGATAAAACATCAGTTTAAAGAACTTGAGATTTCTTGGCGTTTTTGATGCATCTGAAATTAAAAAAGAATGTTCTTATACATGTATCGAAGTGGTGGAGAGGATATTTGTAAGATACGACTGTTTAACGACAATGAATTACAATAAATGACGAATATGATATATAAAAAAAGATAATCAACAAGTGAAGATATTTTTAAAATGAATAAATGTACATTTTACCTATAATACAATATCTTCATCAACATATTTGGGATAGTATTCCAGTTTTATTTCTGTGTCTATATTCAGTAGAAAGTAGTTTTAAAAAAGTGTATGTTTTATAAATTTAACTATAGTATAGACTGAAGGTTTTAGAGACAAAAATTTTTTGCTTGTACCTGATTACCGAAATAATATCACCGAAATTTTATAGTAGTAATTACAGAAAAAATAAACAAAATAAGCGAATGCATGATATATTTAAAATATAGTTTCTACTTAATCTCAAGGAGAGCTACAAGTTTCCCTGTGAGTTATAATAAATACATACATATTTAAATGAAATATGGACCTTCATAAAAAATCCCTAATTTTCATAAAAGTTTATCTCAATTCGCATCATCATTTTAGATTCTAGTATACATATTAAATAAATTTACTAGGAAAAATATATACTAGCAAAATCATATTATACTTCTACATGATTCAGTAACGAGCGAATATCATAAAATATTTGAGTTGAAGGCAGAAATGTCTAGCAACATTTTTCCTTAGAGCGCATACTGCATACAGCCGAGTACCGCAAAACGTGACAATAATTACAAACACTCCCGATGTAATATACTACAGGAAGGCCGTTACTTTTGATACAGTATTAAACGTCAATATATAAAAATATATATTATATTAAAACATATATCTATGTATTAAAGAAACGTTTCATCTATTTTCTTAATACTACTCATTGGAGTGGAGGTATGTCTACTTTATTAATTAATATACTGAATTGAATTAATAACTTTATTATGATAAGAAAGTATAAATTTTTAAAAGTCCATAAAATGCTTTCTTTGAAATAACATAAATTTTTATTTAAAAATAAAACAGTACATAGAAATGTCTTTATTGTTTACGCTTCATGAATTAAGAAAGGTGCTATATTTTAGCTCTATACCGAAAAAGATATTTAAGATCATGATGAGATTTCTTCTGTCGTACTGGTATGGTCATGTCTCACTGTAATAAACAATAATTTTACACCAATATAAATTACTTGTTACATATCTTATTGGTACTGAACTAGTCTGAGGTCTGCATATTGTTTTAAGAAACTGGCAACCGAGTAATTTATTTCTTGACTAAATCTGTGGTCGTTGAGGCCTAGAGCTTAAACCCCCCTCTCGTACATGTCGTTCGAAACCTGGCAAGTATCAGGTGAATTTTCCGAGTCATACGTACTTTCTAAGAGTATTTAGACACCACTGACAGACGGTGAAATAAAACATCGTGAGGTTTTACAATTTCAAATTATAAGTTTATAGTCACCAATCCGTCTTGAGCAAGCGTGGTGATTAATGCTCAAACCTTCTCCATGTGAGAAGAGGCCTTTGTTCAGCAGTGGGCCCTAATAGGATGATGATGATCAAATCTGTCGACTTTCAAGTAGAATTAAACAAATAGTATGAACTCAACAATATTGAACAATAATTAAAATTAATTTATTTTGTATTGAACTAACACTTGATATCTATAAGTCGATTTCCGGAGAGGATTTTAAATCTACAATAATAAGTTTAAAAAGGAGAGTCGTTATAAATGAGGCGAGACGATGATCTTAAGTTTTAAATAATCCGTCTTTCCATCAGCGGCAGTGATGTTACGAATATATAATGTACTGGCTATTACAACTTGTTTGAGAATGACAGAACATAACAGTCATATTGTTATTTAAAATAGAATTGCAGTTTTTTTTATATAAAAAAAGATAAATATAAATATTACGGACAGAATTAAAATATTTAATTAGTATGTTTAAAGTTCATCGTTTTCTTATTTGTTTTTTTATTACACTTTTTATTTGAATTGTTTTTATGTTGTTTATTTAACTGTTTTATTTAAGGCTTATAGCTGGAAAAATTAATTGTCAATTGAGATTTGGTGCCAGTTAATAACGTCTAAAGACACGCCTATCAAATTTACCATTTTAATTTATCATTCATATAAATATACAAAAAAAATAGTATTAATCATTTTATTTCAATAAAAACTGGTTTTTACTTGATTAAAATTCTACCTGATAATAGGCAGGTTTGAGCTAATAGTAGTAAACTCGCTATTCAGGTAATCATTCATTCTTTATCCATATAAATGGCCGTCCATTTTTATCATTTGACGTTATATGTAATTTGTATTTTGTACTTAATAAGGAATACCTTCAATAAAGTTTGTTCAAAATACTCGGGCAAAGTATATCCGTACCGGATGGCCTGACCGGAAACCGGCGCTACATCTGCCCAGTGACGTCATCACCGGAAACCCTCGCTTCGTCTTCGACATTTCCAAAAAGCCTTCAGTTACCAAACGAATAATGGTTCCTTTAATACTTTAAACGTTTATTAACAATTACTGAAAATAGTCCTGTGTATATATTGTAATTTGGTTTTATTCAAGTAAAATGTATAATTTATTTTGTATTAAGAATTTAAATCTAAATTGGAGTTATCGCTCGTTTTTGCAATTCAGCAGTTTCGATATTTATATTAGACATGGGATATAAGTTTTTTGAAGTATTAAAATTACTAATATAAAACTATTAACTTTTTATTACGCTTTTCCTTCCAGCTAAGTGACCATTAATAATACCACTAACATTTTTATACTCCATAGAAACAATTCAGGTCAAATCTCATGTTGTATGCAGGAAATCTTTGTATGCATGTAAAAATTATTTCTTGTGTACGTCCAATACTTGTTTGCCACTTTACTATTCAAATTCTAGAATAGTCTGTGATATTTGAATGCTGTAGGTGTCTAGTTTGTTTTTTTGGATAAAAGTTTATTAATTTTTAAGATTAAGTTACTTACTATGATGAAAGAAAAATAACAAAGTTATAATTTTGTGCTATGTGAAACAAGTTTTTTAAACAGATTATTCGAGGTTAAATTATATGTTTTTTTCATAACTTGATTAGAGGTTAGTAGTAGTTAGTATTTACTGACAATAATACAATTATGTGTAGCATATACATATGTATCTTCGGTTCTTGTCATTATAAAGAACTATTTTATATGTGTGAACACAAATTGAAGTTTGAATGTAAAATTTGTTTACACGTACCAATATACCATTGAAGTTACGTATCCATTTAAGTTTAGGAACAGTATCATGTGAATTTCTCACTTCCTTTGACTTAGACAAACATTATGTATGAATTGTTATAGTTTCAGTATTGATAATAGCAGCCACCTTTTACTTAATCATTAATTCGTACTAGCTTAAAAGTATTTCGTGGAAACAATAATCCTCTTACAAGTTAATATTTTTACCTAATAGATTAAGTTTTTATAACTGAACAAGACAATGTATACTTAATTATTTTAAAGAGCTTTAATTTTAAAAAGCTAAAAACCCATTTAGTCGGTGGGTCACGACGTGGGTTGAACAGTAATTTATTTTGTTACCTTTTCTTATACAGAAAAAATAGAAAGTTATTCTGTGAAATATATGTATTTATTTACATATATTAAATTATTATAAATTAAAAATAAATATTTTAATATTCTGGATAGCACTGTTATCATTAAAATTCATGAGAATTCACATCTGGGTTTTTGTCCTCAATACTGTCTTAAATTTTTTTCAGTGGTTTTTCAACGAATACAATTTTTAAAAAAATACATGAAGAATAGAATTTGTCTAAATGAGGCTATAGTTTTTTTAGATAAACTTTGTATTTTATTCTTTAACTTTTGGCCCGACGTTTGTACATTACAGCCACTGTGATGATGAGCATCTGATGTAAATGGGTAACCGAAAGAAGGCACGTTCATCGTAGTGGTCATACAGAGTTATATATCTGAAATATTATAAGTTTATTCAAGAACATTATGTAATAAATTTGTGAAGTAGGTATATTAAAAGCATATTTGTCCATATAAAATACATCGGTGCATGATGTACACCGATGACATTAAGTACCATAACAGAAGAAACCTCTATTACAATATTGCTAAGAGGAACGTTTATACATGACAAGGAACGACACGATAAGTTTTTCATGGAAGTATTATATTATTACTATTAATATCGGTTTATAAACAAATATTATACATATTATAAGAGAACTTTATAGACACAGACACTACTTTACGTGAACATATCGATTGAAAACATAAAACCAATATTTTTAATTAACAATATAAAGAATAAGGAATTCATTAATGATTCAATTGATATTTCATATAAATGTATACAAATGTCTTGTGTTATAAAATGTCCTGTTGTAATCTCAAGTGACTTCCAATGTAGCATCGCTTGTACCTGAGATCTAGACCAAGTATTAATAGTTGGTGGATGTTATGTTTTGAATTATTATTTTTCATTTTATATTCTCCACATCTGTTATAGAAATCTTGGAAAAAAAATTCAAAAGAGGTTTCTTATAAATTATTCATAAAAATATTATTTTAGTTATATCAATTAAGGAAACAAGACTTCTGAAGAATAACACGCGGCTCATTACACTTATTTTGGTCGGAGTACATAAATATTAGTTTAAGCCACTGACGGTGAAGATAGGAAAATCTCATCTCATTGAAATGGAAAAGACTAAAACTCTTCAATATATAAGACATTATAAGGTCGATGGTTCTCGCGACATTCTTTTATGAACTTAAATCTTGAGTTGTAATAAAATATAAAAGGAATGCTGCACTTCTTGAAAACTTTTCCGCGGATTTTCTATTACCTGGAACTAAATAAGGAATGAGCTAAATGCGCTGTTCTTGCAGTGAAATAAAAAATGTATTTATGCTGGGATACATTATTAAAGTAAAAAATAAAATAAAACTTGTCTCTGATTCGTTAACGAGCATATATAATATTTTAAAATATCTGACTTGACGATAGAAATGTCTTGCAACATTTTTCCTTCGAGCGCATACTGCATACATCCGAGTGCCGCAAAACGTGACAATAATTACAAACACTCCCGATGTAATATACTACAGGAACGTCGTTACTTTTGATAAATATTTAAACATAAATATATATTCTATAACTCCAGGTTACTCGTTAGATGTTTACATAGTCATAGTTATACTAAATATCACTTATACCAGAGTTTCATGTTAAATAAGAAGTAAACGATTTTTTAGACGGTAACTGACAAGAAAGGAAAGTCTATTAACTATTGTGTAAGTCGTTCTATAAATATACGTACATCATTATTATATAATTTTATTACAATTGTTTAATTATCAACAAAAGAAGTTAAGAGAAACAAAAAATTAGTGAGAATATAAAGTTTAGTCTTGACAAATATTTAAAAGGGTTTTATTGTAGGGTCTTTAATTTTAATCCGTCTTTCCATCAGAGGCAGTGTGATGTTACTAAGATATAATGTACTGGCTATTACAACTTGTTTGTTGACAACAATAACTTGTCCAGAGCACATTGTTATTTAAAGCAATGTTAAGACTTGTTTTGACTATGTTGTAAATTACATACTTTTTAATATTTATATAAAGTAATAATAAAAATAATAGGAGAATTTTGACTCAGTAAGATAAACATATAACTAAATGAAATATTGTTGTGTACCTATATATATATGCATATATATTCACGGAACTTTTAAAAAACTTTCTTCATAAGGGACGTAGATTGTTCTAAAAATCGGTTTATTATTGATATATGAGAGGTACTACATTCAGACGTTTTTCTTTATGCCTTATAGTAGTAAAATTTACAATTATTCTTCTACAAACTACATAGGAAGTTGGCAATAACATCAACAGTATTATAATTAGAAATAGGACCATCGTTTTTTATAATTTATATCAATACTTATTCTGAAAAAGGCTTCTTGATAGTTCTTACCGTTTCTTAGTTTGTCTTCTATATAAATACTCTTCAATATATTATTTGTGCTGTTGTGTTTAATACCAGGTCTAACTTTATGGTATTTAATAATGTATATCTGTGTACACTAAGTAAACGATTGTTGTATTAAAACTATTTCATTCTCTTTAAATAATACTTCAAGCTTCAGTAAGACATCAAATACTTATCACTAAGTTAAGAAACAGATATTACACAAATCTAATAGTATTTTTCTTAATTTAAAAAACAACAAAATTTATGATAGATAATTCCAAAATCTAAACTTTGTCGACAAGACTAGACAGTTTTAACTTTCCTAAAATTTTACTAATTTAAATTTTCTTAAAATGTAAATCAAAGGATAAAATCCAATTCATTAACAAAATTTCAACAGAGTATATATGGATGAGTACAATCTGCTTTATATGGAATTGTTTTATTTGTATGAACACATATTGAAGTTAGAATGTAAATTTATGCTTGTATGTACCAAAATACTATCGGAGTTCCATATCTATTTAAGTTAAGCATGCGGCATCATTTGAATTTCCCATTTCCTTTGACTTGTATGAGAATCATGTATGAACTATCAATTTCAATGTTGATGGATTGTAACAGTTCGCTGTTTCATTCATTAATATTATTAAATTTTTTTCATTTATTAATATTTCAGTCATTACTTTATATATAACTTATTTCATAGATAAATCAGGGAAACGCAACCATTGTGGAAAAGAAGTGCATAGAAATATTTAATTTAAGAAGGAATAAGGAATGACAAAATTTACGTTTAGTAAATGAATTTTAAATAATTAATTTACTCGTGGTCACGGGCAGATGAAATAAAAGATTTTTTCAGTTAGTTCTGCTGTTTGTCTTCTTTGGAGCGTTCTGCTCTGGATGCATGCAGAACTTAGATGAAAAATAACAAGACTAAATGATATATAGTTCATCTCGTCTTCCCGTGATCAGCTTTGTTGTAAAGTAACCGAAACATCGGGATTGTGTAGCTATGCAATGATACAAAAGAATAATATTAGAAAAACTAATTTTAATTTTTTTAAGAAAAAATTTTACGAAAACTTTTTAATATTTTGAAAATTATAATCACCATCTTAAAGGTTTATTAAACTAACGACAAAACCGATGATTGATTGAGAACTCAAATATTTTATAGCAATTTAAGTTTTATAAGTAAAAATCTATCAATCCATTTCACATATTTATCTAGCGTCTTGTTACAAATGAAATAATATTTTATGATGTCAATAAGTAATCTCATTTATTATATAATAAAAATAGAATGTGTGTTACCAGTAAGTGTACACAAAGGGCCCATATACAAAATACATCGGTGCATGATGTACACCGATGACATTTAGTACTATGAAAGACGAATCCTTTATTACAATACTGCTAAGAGGAACGTTTATTCACAACGACGAACGACACGATATGTTTTATAGAAATGGTATATAATACCTATTAATATTGCTATATAGGAGAAATTAATAAACACGTAGAGATTGAAAATATACCCAAAAGAATATAGAATATATATTTAAAATAAAAACCACTTATTAACACAAACCAACAATTAAAAGGACAAAAAAGTAGTTAATGGTTCAATTGATAGATCATACAAATATATTCAAATGTCTTGTGTTATAAAGAGTCCTGTTGTAATCTCAAGCGACTTCCAATGTAGCATCGCTTGCACCTGAGATCTAGACCAAGTATTAATCGTCATTTTGAGATATTATTTTTCGTTTCATACACTCCACATCTGTTATAAAAATCTTGATAAAAAATCTTAAATTTTACAGAAGAGATTTCTTATAAATTATTCATAGAAATATTGTTTTAGTTATATCAGTTAGGGAAACAAGACTTCGGAAGAATAACACGAGGCTCATTAAACTTAACTTGGTTGGAGTATATAAATATTAGTCTAAGCCACTGCCGATGAAGATAGGAAAATTTCATCTCACAGAAATGGAAAAGACTAAAACTCTTCAATATATAAGACGTTATAAGGTCGATGGTTCTCGCGACATTCTTTTATGAACTTAAATCTTGAGTTGTAATAAAATATAAAAGGAATGCTGCACTTCTTGAAAACATTTCCGCGGATTTTCTATTATCTGGAACTAAATAAGAAATGAGCTAAATGCGCTGTTCTTGCAGTGGAATAAAAAATGTATTTATGCTGGGATACATTATTAAAGTAAAAAATAAAATAAAACTTGTCTCTGATTCGTTAACGAGCATATATAATATTTTAAAATATCTGACTTGACGATAGAAATGTCTTGCAACATTTTTCCTTAGAGCGCATACTGCATACAGCCGAGTGCCGCAAAACGTGACAATAATTACAAACACTCCCGATGTAATATACTACAGGAACGTCGTAAGTTTTGATAAATGTTAAGACATAAATATATATTCTATAACTAAATATCACTTATACCAGTGTTTCATGTTTAATAAGAAGTAAACGATTTTTTCGACGGTAACTGACAAGAAAGGAATGTCGATTACCTATTATGTAAGACGTTTAATAAATAGATGCACATCATTATTATATACTTTTTACAATAATTTATTATCAACAAAAGAATTTAAGAGAAACAAACAATTAGTGAGAATATAAAGTTTAGTCTTCACAAATATTTAAAAGGGTTTTATTGTAGGGTCTTTAATTTTAATCCGTCTTTCCATCAGAGGCAGTGTGATGTTACTAAGATATAATGTACTGGCTATTACAACTTGTTTATTGACGACAATAACTTGTCCAGAGCACATTGTTATTTAAAGCAATGTTAAGACTTGTTTTGACTATGTTGTAAATTACATACTTTTTAATATTTACAAAAAGTCATACTAAAAATAATATGAGAATTTTAAATTAGAATGAGAAAATGAAATATTGTTGTGTACCTATATATATATGCATATATATTCACGGGTTTTTAAAAAACTTTCTTTATAAGGGACGTTGATTGACCTAAAAATCGGTTTATTATTGATATTTAAGAGGTACTACATTCAAACGTTCTTCTTTATGCCTTATAGTAGTAAAATTTACAATTATTCTTCTACAACCTACATAGAAAGTTGGCAATAACATCAACAGTATTATAATTAGAAATAGGACCATCGTTTTTATAATTTATATCAATACTTATTCTGAAAAAGGTTTCTTGTTAGTTCTTAACGTTTCTTAGTTTGTCTTCTATATAAATACTCTTCAATATATTATTTGTGCTGTTGTGTTTAATACCAGGTCTCACTTTATGGTTTTTAATAATGTATATCTGTGTACACTAAGTAAACGATTGTTGTATTAAAACTATTTCATTCTTTTTAAGTAATACTTCAAGCTTCAGTAAGACATCAAATACTTATCACTAAGTTAAGAAACAGACATTTCACAAATCTAATAGTATTTTTCTTAATTTAAAAAACAAAAAAAAATTATGATAGATAATTCCAAAATCTAAACTTTGTCGATGAGATTAGACAGTTTTAACTTTCCTAAAATTTGACTAATTTAAATTTTCTTAAAATATAAATCAAAGGATAAAATCCAATTAATTCACAAAATTTCAACACAGTATACATGGATGAATACAATATGTGCTTTATATGGAATTGTTTTATTCGTATGAACACATATTGAAGTTAGAATGTAAATTTATGCTTGTATGTACCAAAATACTATCGGAGTTCCATATCTATTTAAGTTAAGCATGCGGCATCATTTGAATTTCCCATTTCCTTTGACTTGTATGAGAATCATGTATGAACTATCAATTTCAATGTTGATGGATTGTAACAGTTCGCTGTTTCAATCATTAATATTATTATTTTTTTTTCATTTATTAATATTTCAGTCATTACTTTATATATAACTTATTTCATATATAAATCAGGGAAACGCAACCATTGTGGAAAAGAAGTGCATAGAAATATTTAATTTAAGAAGGAATAAGAAATGACAATAATTAATTAAAAATAATTATTTACTCGTGGTCACGGGCAGATGAAATAAAAGATTTTTTCAGTTAGTTCTGCTGTTTGTCATCTATGATTTCATTATTTTGGAGCGTTCTGCTCTGGATGCATGCAGAACTTAGATGAAAAATAACAAAACTAAATGATATATAGTTCATCCCGTCTTCCCGTGATCACGGTTGTTGTAAAGTAACCGAAACATCGGGATTGTGTAGCTATGCAATGATACAAAAGAATAATATTAGAAAAACTAATTTTAATTTTTTTAAGAACAAATTTTACGAAAACTTTTTAATATTTTGAAAATTATAATCACCATCTTAAAGGTCACCAATCACCATCTTAAACTGACGACAAAACCGATGATTGATTGAGAACTCAAATATTTTATAGCAATTTAAGTTTTATAAGTAAAAATCTATTTTTAAAAATCTATTTCACATATTTATTTAGCGTCTTGTTACAAATTAAATAATATTTTATGATGTCAATAAGTAATCTCATTTATTATATAATAAAAATAGAATGTGTGTTACTAGTATGTGTAAACAAAGGGCCCATACACAAAATACATCGGTGCATGATGTACACCGATGACATTTAGTACTATGAAAGACGAATCCTCTATTACAATATTGCAAAGAGGAACGTTTATACACAACGACGAACGACACGATATGATTTATAGAAATGGTATATAATACCTATTCATATTGCTATATAGGAGAAATTAATAAACACGTAGAGATTGAAAATGTACCCAAAAGAATATAGAATATATATTTAAAATAAAAACCACTTATTAACACAAACAAACAATTAAAAGGACCAAAAAAGTAGTTAATGGTTCAATTGATAGTTCATATAAATGTATTCAAATGTCTTGTGTTATAAAGAGTCCTGTTGTAATCTCAAGCGACTTCCAATGTAGCATCGCTTGCACCTGAGATCTAGACCAAGTATTAATCGTCATTTTGAGATATTATTTTTCGTTTCATACACTCCACATCTGTTATAAAAATCTTGATAAAAAATCTTAAATTTTATAGAAGAGGTTTCTTATAAATTATTCATGGAAATATTGTTTTAGTTATATCAGTTAGGGAAACAAGACTTCGGAAGAGTAACACGAGGCTCATTAAACTTAACTTGGTTGGAGTATATAAATATTAGTCTAAGCCACTGCCGATGAAGATAAGAAAATTTCTTCTCACAGAAATGGAAAAGACTAAAACTCTTCAATATATAAGACATTATAAGGTCGATGGTTCTCGCGACATTCTTTTATGAACTTAAATCTTGAGTTGTAATAAAATATAAAAGGAATGCTGCACTTCTTGAAAACTTTTCCGCGGATTTTCTATTATCTGGAACTAAATAAGGAATGAGCTAAATGCGCTGTTCTTGCAGTGAAATAAAAAATGCACGAGAGTTTGATACATTTATCTCATTTTGTTTAGGGTAAGCAAATTTTGGGAAAAGTATTGTTAGTAAATTTTAAAACCTTAGTAAACTGGTGCTAAAGTACTTTATTTTCAGCTGATATCATATTGAAATTGTGTATTGTACAATTTATGTATTTGTATTTAAAATAAGGGATTGTTATTGAAGGATCATAATTTTTTTTATCTAAATAAAATTGTGTTTTGATTAGTAATAAAATTATACTTAACTGATAATGATGACTTGCCAATGAAACTGTTATATGCAGACATAAAAATTTTGTAAATTTTATTTTATATATATGTCAAAACTTTTAATAATTAATATGATTATGTGAATCGTTAAATCTTTTAATCCTTCTTTCAAATTCAAAAGATCTATAAATTTTATAAAGAAAGTATAACAGTATGTAAGTAAAAGTAAAGTTTAATCTTGAGTAAAAATATGATGTTCAAAAATTCGGTAGGTTATTCCCGGAGAGGATTTTAGGCTTAGTCTACAATGTTTCGGATCAAACGGAGAGTCGTTATAAATGAGGCGAGACGATGATCTTAAGATTTAAATAATCCGTCTTTCCATCAGCGCGGAGTGATGTTACGAATATATAATGTACTGGCTATTACAACTTGTTTGAGAATGACAACAACAATTGTCCAATTTACATTTTTCTGTAAATTATCCCGTTGAATAATCTCCATAGTATTTATGACTTTTAGTTTGTGGATGAATACAAACTTTATACAAACTATTTTTTTTTTATAATTTGATGTCAATATAAATATAATGTTTTTATTATACATTAGAATTGTTGCAGTTATTTTATTATTTAACTCGTATATATACTAAATTTATTAAGTTTTTTTGCTTCTTTCCTATTCACCAATTTGTGATTTTATCTTATTCGTCTGTTGTTCCTTGGTCGTTTTTGGAATGATTTACTGGAATCTAGTCTTAAGCTGTTTCACGCGTTACTTTCTAACTTTAAGTAGAACAAAACTTCCTATAAAAGATTTTTCTTAATGTTAAGTTTTTATTATAAATAATTTCTTTTGTTTAAGTTTTATTCATTAGATTGAGTGTCGTGATAATCTTATTATTTGAATTATTTTATGATACAACTTTGACGTAGCAATTTATAAATTTTAGCAGCAGAATAAATATATTTTTAGATCATATTATAGTTCATATGTGGTTAAATAGTGTTTACCCAATTAATTAATTCGGGTTATTTTTTAATTGCTAACATAAAACAAATTATTCATATCACTAAATTCATAGCACATTTTATATACCATTTCACAATCTTAGCAACTTTGAAAGGTTTAAAGTCAAATTATAATTTTACTAGAACTCAGCCTATCAGATAAGTAATATCGTTTTAAAGTTTTGGGATATTTTAAATTGCAAAATAGACTCCATCAGGAGCAAATGTCAGACTGACACCTGTCAAATTGTCAAAGTTAAGATTTAAACTTGTGATATTAGGGTACTAAATTTCTTTTCCGAACAAAAGTTATTGTCATCTTTCATATAAAAGTTTTGGTATCAATTACGAACTTACATTAAATTTAATGAGAATTTATTTTAAGCGAATCGATGTACCTTATATTTAATTATTAAATAGAGTCCCTTATATTTGTTGAAAATACGTGGAAAGTAAGTCCCACCCGGATTGTGTGCCCGGAAGGCACCGTTACATCTGGCCATTGACGTTATTACAGGAAACACATACTGCGCTCTCGATATTTCCAAAAGAGCCTTCTGTTTATATTTTATAATAACGGCGCTGATGATGAAGACTGTAAATGCTTAAAAACTCGTTAATATGTGCATACATTCATAGCAGTTCTCCCTGCGTAGTCTATGGTACGTGATTGTAACCTTTGAGGTCTTTAGCTGAACGACCAAATTCATGTTAGACTTGACCATGAAAATTTATTTTTAAATTGCAACATGAAGTATGTCTACTTTGAATTGAAGATGAAAGTCACTGATAGTACCCAATTAAACTGCACTGAACAAATGATTTAGTTTAAAACAGTAGTCATCAAATAAAATTGATTCGCTTCCAAAATGATAATTTAATTTGGGAAGCTAAATCGATTGACTCACTGATTGCTTAATCTCATTCATATTCAAGATGTTCCACGGAGTATTTTATGAAAGTCATCAAGCTAATTGTAAAGATTGTTTGAAGCGGGATTTCATTTCTCAGCAATTCTCGGTGTAACTTCTTATTAGATTACCATGCATCGTATCTCTGAAACTTTGAGAAATGTTCCCCGTTGCAAAAATATTTCATTACAAAAAAATTTTAGGCTAAATGTATATAAAATCTTCATATTAAAGATACATAATCTAAATCAAACCTCTCCTTAAATTCCATTAGGAAATTTCTTGTAGCTACTTGCCATAGAACCCACCCGGCTATTTAGCATATTACAAGATATTGTAATAATTGCATCAAGCTTTGTTCACTTCTGGACGCGACGTGAATTTGCATCGCTAATGAACGTCTTTCAAAGCTTTTGTTGTATACATTATTTTTATTATAATTGATGACTTCACTATAGCAGGTTGGAATAACTACTATTATATATATTTTTAAAATGTTCTATTAAATAATATAGCAGTTCCTCAATATTTAGATTTCCGTAATATTATCGTAGTAACATAATAGTTAGGTTGAATTGAATCCAATATATATTACTTAATTATTTTACAACTTCTTAAATTATAGCCTTTGAGTCCTTTGGTACTCCTTTGAGCTTTATAATTTTGCGTACCAAGTTCTCTTTCAACTGTATTAAAAGGAAGTTGTAACACTTTTAATTATTTCTGTATTCTTTTATATAGTTACAATTTAAACATCACTGTTTATTATTCAAACCACGACTCAATAATATTTTACCATAATAGTTTTTAAATGTTGAATAATGTTTAATTCACAAAATTAGGTAACAGTTATTGTACTAACATTTATATAATCTTAGGCGTTTTTCTTGTAACTATCTGAATATCAAAAAAGTACGGTCTTATTTATAAATCTGGATCTTTTTATTATCTAGACTTGTTGATTTATTATGAATATTTAAATAATGTAGATTTTAAGATAGTTGTTTTAAGAATCTAATCTAATCTAGAATCTAGAATTCATTTGTTTTACGCCTTATAATGTGGTATGATCATAATATATTATTTGTCAAATTGTGTTATAGATTACCTTAGTTTGAAATATATCTTTTTATTTTAAGACAATTTTGAGAGTAATAAAAGAAAACTAAGATAGCATTTGTTGCAAAATTTTCAATAAAAGCTAAGTATGTTACGGAGTTAAATACAAGGTGTTATATGTATAATAATAAAATATCTTTTTTACTATAGCTATTAACAAAATATTATTTATTTTTAAAAATCATTGAATATAAATGGTTTCAATTACTCAAATGTTTAGTGTAACATGAACGCGATAGAATAAACTTAAACAGGAATCCTGAACAATTGTCTGAATTCAGCGATTTGCGAAGAAATCCCATTAACATCAGTTTATGACTGTCGCATTAGCGAGTCAAATTGTTTCGTAAATACTTTTTGATTTACTGCGAAACAGACTTAAGGTTTTGCGACACTTACCAAGTTAATGGTGATAAATTTGTTTCAGTGTTTTTAAATCTCTTACGTGAGGCATACTTAAGATGCGTACTAAACGACTTCTTAGTTATTGCTTACATTCTTTCCGATTGTGGAAAGGATTTGTATGCTTTTTTACGTTTACATATGTGTGTATATTATTATTATTGTTGCGAGTATAGGTAAATGTTCGCATTTAATCATTAAATGAGTTTAAAGATTTAATAAATACATATTTTTATATCATGAGCAATTGTAATAATTCAATCTCTCGTTTTTTAGAGCAAAATGTAAAATAAAAATACATCAAAATAATATATAAAAAACTAGTTAAATAAACATTGCTTGATTTATTTCAATTATAGAAAAAAAATACATAATTAAATTTTTACAATTGAAGAAAATGTTATACTTGAATTAAAATTCAATAAGAAAGATTCTTGAAAAATTGCAATCCTGACTATTAAATAAACGAAGTAATATAATAAGAACAAGATGAAATGCAATTAGCAGTCGGAAACAAAGGTGCAAAAAGGAAGCGAGAAAAATATAAGCTCAATAGTATTTTTAAACTATAATGATTTATTAATGCTTTATCGAAGTACTCAGGATTTACGATCGTGTTTGAACTTGGTATATATGGCGTATCGTTTGCCTATATGTTTAAATTTGTTCATGTTATAGTTTTTTCATGAATTTTAGCAGTATTTATCAGATAACAATTAAATTGACTAGGTCTAAAATATGTAAAATTAAGGATCAGTCTTGTAAAACGGAGATGATTTCAATTTATTCATTCATCAATTTCTTTTTCTAAGCTCCTGTAAAGTGTGATTAAGTGTATGCATACATTAATTAAAGTTATAAAAAAAACAACTTATTATCTGTTGATTATTTTAAATTTTTAAACATAATCAAGTCTGTGATTGAATATATTGCAAGTTTATTTTCTTATCAGTAAACAAGAAAAATTAGTTTAGAATGTAATTTGGTATTTTTCAATTAATAAAATTTTAATCCAACTGATTAAGTTAAAGTAAGATTAAGCGGGGCTATAGAGATTGTGATTAAGCTTGGTTTTTGAATCTACAGATGTTTTATTTGATTTTCAGATATAATTTAAATGTAAGCCTATGAAAACGTTTCATGGTTGTTAGTGAAAGTCAATGGATACAGTATTTTCATATTCACCTGAAACAGGTCCTAAGTTGTCATAAATTGCAATATCGTTTGTGCTCACTATATTGATATACCATTTTTTTTATTGTGTTTCTTTATTATACAGCATTAGAATTTGCCTAAAACTTAGCGATAGCAACTTTTGATCTTTAAGAGCGTGGGTATACCTTGAATAATATTATAAATGAAGATTAGTGCTTTAGTGTTTGTAACTTAATTAAAAGGAAAGTACAGAAACAATTTAAATAGATTGTCTTTTTGCCAATAACTAAAAATTCATTTAAAGACATAGTCACATTTTTATGGATAATTTTTGATATTAATTAAAATATAACTTAGAAAGTTTAGGATATGAGGCAACAAAATATGTCTTTCCAATAACTAGAAGGAAGCTGAAGAGGCGTGTTATGATTAGCGGGTTTGTCGAGATTCATGCCACGTGTTGATAATCAAGAAAGTTGGCCCGCTACGTCAGACAGACGTGACACTCATTTCGCCAATACGTGACTGCGGCTGGCTAAATATTAACAGACGTCGCGTGGAACTTGCGAATGACTTGCGTTAACTGGAATGTAATGATGATGACGCTCAAGTTATATTAGTTTAAATTAACTATTTTATCGTTTTAATTAAATAATTTCAATTTACTTTTATTCTACATCATAACTACTTCCTATCATATATTTACACAACAATAACACTGATTACTTCTACCGCTTCTAAGACCGGAGACAAACGCTTCACAGTAGGAGCGTAGTTAAAGAAATTAAAAAGAAATTGATAAAACAACTTGCAAACTATCATGCATTAAGAATAATTACATCGCTATTAATGAGGTCGGTCTATAAAATCGGTTAAGAAGAAATAGTATTCCCTCACGGAGTAATAACGCTAAAGAAGCGGCACATTGGGAGAAAATCACGGCGTTTGATATCCAAGTCAGTACGTGATGTGAATATCACATGCCATATTGATTCTGATAATGTCGCAACCTCAGAATATGAGTCTTAGTGAAGTGTTGAACGAAACAGATACAGTTCGTATCTACAATGACGTTCATAAAAAGTAAGTATGTCTAAAGGGACAGTTCCAAATTGAATTAAAAAATATTGAACGGCTAAAGACATTCAGAAAGAGTGCTTACTAGAAAAACTGCTGCCACGTTAGAGGTTACAATAAAGAAAGAAGAGCTTATAAGATAAAAAAAATAATTGTATACAAGTAAGATTGAGCCTTACAATGTTGTACATTTATAATTCAGAAATATGTACATATAATATCAATATTTTATTACTGGAAAGTATCTCAATGTGAATATTATTTTTCGATAAATTATTTAATTACAACCATTCATGACAGACGTGTTATTTATACCGTAATATATAGAGTGCTTAATGCAACGACTGTAGTGAGAGACGTAAGTACAGTTTAAATGAAAAAGCGATGACTTCCCCGAAGTTGTACATTGCTTTTAAATAATTGAGTATTTGTTTTATGTCGTTAATGAGTTTAAATTTTAATACAATTTTTTTTTCTGAATTTAATATTAATCTAAAAAAACTCCATGTTAAAGAAAGATTGCAATTACGAGTATCCTAATTAATAAAGTAACGAAGTTTGGAAGTGTACACAATCAATTTTATAATAATATATTGTTGATAAAATATAAACAATGAAATTTTGCTGCGTTGGAGACGGTTTAATGAATATGATATAATGTAAATGGGTTATAATATCATATCAGTATTTTTAATCAGCGACGCAAACATACACGGACCCTGGAGGATGATAATGTTTGCACCTCCCGTCATAATTTTATTTACTCACAACTTGGTCACTTGCACGCGGTCTGCGGCTACTATAATGTAAACTGCCGCATTGCAGACCGGCTTCGGTAACACTTTTTGTTTGTCATTATGGACCAAAATAAAGTGGGATACATGTATTTAATTATAATTTAATCGATGAATTAATTTAACGAGTACTTTACAAAAGGATAGTTGGTTGTAATGGATATTTATTGATAAAATTGTGCTGTATTTTATGCAGTGTTCTAATGTTTAATCATATCAAAAAAGAAATATTGTTAGTTATAATTATGTACACAAAATTCACTACCGGGGCTATACGGGGTCATTTACTTATAATACATAAGGACGATGTAATATCTGCTTACTAGAAACCAACACGTAAACCAGTGTAAATAGTTTCACTGGCGTCTTGCCACCTAAAAAAGTTTAAGCGTCATTTGTGGTTTAGAAATATATTATTTTTATTTCTTTTTTAAATCGTTATATTTGTTTAATCGTTATTCTGTTTCAGCATTGTTTAAAGTTTTTCATTTGTTGTGCACTACAACTAAGATGTAGTTGTAAATCAATGGCAAATGATCATCAGCTGATTGTTCAGTATATTTTAAAAGGTTATTACATTGACATAGAAATAAATTTGTAATTGGATTCACAGATTATGGATCATTGAAATTAAATTTTAATAAATGGTATCTAAGACGTCCGCGAATAATCATTTAAGTAAAACAAATATTTTAGAATACGTTTTTTTTTGTTTTTTCGAAACTACATTATCTCGACTTTTCAGTTACTTTGAAACAACCGTGTTCATGATCAGACAAGATGAAAATGTCTATCTGTTGGTCCTGTTTTTTGTCATCCACTGGCAACGATTTCTTAACGATGCCTGCAACATATGCTTACTGTGTCTCGGTGTCGGGTCCTTCGGTGTGCTCACGGACATGGAATTTGATATTTTTTATAATGTGGTCCCATGTGTTGGATAGATTCCAGCTATCTTCAGTATTGAAATTTTGATGTTTTTTATTATTTCAATAGTTTCGCGGATTAATCTCCGAAGTACCTGTGTTACAACTACTAATACTTGTGCCCGCCTATTTTTAAAATCCAAGACATGTTTTTTTACTCTTCTCCGTTGCCCCTTTTTGTCTGTCCAATGTATGGCAAGTCACAGTCAAAATCATATTTGTATACATTGACTTGTTGTAAAGAAATAGTACTCTCAATTGGTTAATTTTTTTTGTGTGCATTGTATATGAACTTCATTGTTACCTTCTTCAATATAATTTGGTGGTACAAATTAAATTTAAAACGAGTCCTTTAATATCGAAACATCAGGTTCTAAATAGTTGTGGCGTTTAATATTTTTGATGCAAATACTTTGACAGACCTCCATCGATAAACTTTAATCGTTTTTCCGAAGTTGCTCTTGTTATGCCTTCTCTAGTAACTATTATATAGATGCACTCCTGTTTCAATACCCAAGAAAGCGGGGAGACTAAATGTCAAAATTTAATTTTGGTTAAAAAGAACTATTATTTTGTATTCTGTTGATGTTTATTATTTCTTCAGGGATCCTATTAAAAAACGAATTTTTTAGAAATATTAATAAGTACCTTGGAACAATTAAACTTAAATTTTAATTTATTATTTATTGTAATTTTGCCCCAGACAAAATTTCAATCATATAATTTTTCCTCTCTCGCTCATTGCTTAACGTCTTTCTTACTCATTAAACGAAGTGATTAAGACTGTTTTTGCTAGGCAAGTAGCCTTTTAATTACTGAGCAAGGTGTAATTACTTAATATACCATTTGTTTGTTACAGTCCGTTTTTATGAAAGACTAAAGTACAAACTACATCACGGAATCATTATAATTGTTTTCTAGAAATTTGCCTTATTTGAGCTCTTACTTTGTATTTATTCTAACTATTAAAGCAAAAAAATAATCAGAGAAAGCTTTTTAAAACGCTAGAAAAATGTGTGAATTTTTTAGTGTTACAGAAGTTAATACTTTCAAAGTTGTTTGTTGTTTTTATTATTTACAGACTCAAAAATAATGGAAATTAGTTGGATATATTTTTGTACAAAAAAGAATATAAAAGTCTATCTCTTGGATTAAGCATCTTCAGTGATGGATTTTATTTAATACTACCCTGTACTCTTTGCTTCCAAAAAGTATTCGTCTTCCTGTAATATTCCCCAGGAATCATTAAATTTCACTGAAGGTCTTTTTAACTAACGGGACCATATCTGGACGTTACACTTTAAACGTACGGCTGCATTCATAATAATCCATAAGATATCACCCTTTTTGCTTAATATTACAACAACTTTAATAGCTTGTATTTTTATTTATTTGCACTTTAATTAAGGGACATTTAATCTACATTAGCTCAATTTGACTGTTCAACTATCAAACAATCAGTTTAGACTATAAAATAAAAAATGCATTCAAGCAAATTTCAACAAAGGAAATTATAAACTTTAAGGGTTTAAAGGCAAGCTGCAACTACATGATTACACTAAGATAATCAAGTAACTGCCTTACAAAGCTCAACTAATATTGCAATGCCTCAATCTGATGTTTGCTACTGACTTCGTATTATCTTGGAAATATTTGCTTTATTCAGATTGTCTTTATAATTATATTATGGCCTAAGGTTTTGTAAATTTCGTAAATTGCATACATACATGCATGGTTAGTGAAGTATTTTTTTATAGACAATATTGAGTGCAATTATAAAAGTTGTAGCCTCTTCACTATTGCTTGGTTCTAAAAATAAAGTTACAAGAACTCTAATTTACAAGATATAAAACATTATTTTATTACATTTTATTGGGAAAGTTCAAATGTACATACAATTTGTTTATGATACACATATGTAGGTATGTAATATGAAATATATACACTTTATTTTGGTTATACTATAGAATATTTTACTAAAATACCGAAACTCCATATAAATGTAACTAGATACAGAGAGAGGCAATAATATGCCAATTTTTATTCCACTGTGCATCGGAGGAGAGCTCAGAACCGACATATTTGCTTAGAGGTGGAATATCAAATTGCAAAGGAATCTTTTTTTATATATCTTTATTTCAGTAAATATTGTTTTCTAAAAGGCACCTCTGTTATGAAATATTATACAATATTATTTTCTTGATGAAACTGGATATTTACAATTCCTGTTTTCTTTAAAATGAAGATTTTTTTGAAGATATTTTTAACTATGAATTTTATATAACGATATATTTTGTATAAAACGTTTTAAAGATGCTTTTATTGAGTCGTTTATTATGTTAACAGAACCTCTAGAGTTATTTATATTACTATAAATATATTACATAGAAAATTATTGGACGTTAGTATCTACGGTTTTATTTCTTGATTATGCCTTCAATATATAAATTTTTAAGTTGATGAAAATCGCTTAAAATAATAATTATGCTAATTAATTATTATTAAGATAAATCATGATTATTTTGATCTTTAGATTCTCTTTTCTTAAATTTGATGATAGTTCGTGTATTACTATGGTGATTTTTTTAAACTTTTTTAGGACAAATTAACACATATATAAAGTGGATCTGATATTTTTATAATTTTATTTTGGATTTTTTTGTTACTTTATGATTGATACGTGATTTTTATACTTTATGATTGATACGTGATTTTTTTATATAGAGCAGTATAATCATTATATTTTGATATTCATTTCCATGACGTTATAATTATTATATCTTCTAAATATTAATATAGTAGTTTAAACGTTTCAAGAAAAATAATAAGCCTACAGCGATGTTTGAAAAGGAACTATATAGAGACGTCGACAGATAAACAAACATTTGAAATAAAATATTATCTTTAAAGTATTTCTAGAGGCGGAGACTAAGCAATATCGACTTAATTAAGACCCAGCAAACATTTGTACAACTCTCGCGTCAGGAGACAGGAGTCGTATTATTGTCACTTTCCTGACAGCGAGGAGCATGCTCCAGCGGACATCGAGACTTGGTGAAACACTATTGAGAAAGATTATAAATGAAAACGATATAAATTGTAAATGGTTATATTATTTTGTTGAGCATTTCTTCATTGTATGTTGAGTTTATTATAATGTTTTTTCATGACGGAGTTTTAATTTATTAAAGTCTCTGAAAGAATCTTAAGTATTATCTAAAATATAGTGTACGAATACTCGTACAGATATATATACATATATCTGTATTTAAATGAAACTAATATTTTTTCAGATATATTACGTCTGCTTTATTTTCGTATGTCATCAAATCTCGTCTGCCCGTGATCACGATTGCTGAAGAGTAGCCGAAACGTTGGGAATATTTAGCTTCTTACAAAAATACAGCACGCGTAGTATATCCGAAAAATACTAGTTTCATTTAAATTCATAAAACCCGCGAAAGACTTAGATGTCATATAATATTTCTGTATGTGTTAATTTAACTGTCGACTCCTTAATTTATGATAATATAAACAGAGAAATACGAAATTATTAAAATTAATATAATTTTACCTTCAGTATAGATTTAAAAAAGTTAGTAGATAACATTAGAACCTCACAAATTATGTATTAACTAGACCTTAAACACACTCCAAGGTTACACTACAAACGTCGCGTGAACTGTCTCATTAATAGTCATTATAGTATTTAACTACGTCATTGAATGAGAATAAGGAAACTCTTCGTATGTGATGTGAGGAAACTTGTGTAATGCAAACGGAACACCAAGAAAAGACATGAATAGTTTTGCAAAAACAAAATTAAAGTTACCAGTATACTAAAACACAGATTTAAAAACAGTGATTTAATTAAATCTTAGTTCCAGCAGCAGTTCATACTAGAAATGATTATTTAAAAATAATTAATTTAGAGGATAGGGTGACATTAAAAAATAGTACCTATGTAGCAACCTACATAAGAAATTATATATACATAGTTTTCGTATCTTAATACAAATGAATACAAAATTTGATTAAAAAGAGAAATTAGTGAAAAAATAGTAGTATTATAATTTTAAATGTACCTATAACTCTGTAATAATAATATTGTATGATCCAATTTCATCCTAACACTAGTGATAGGATCAGTATACAACATCTCTCTTTAAAGTGTATAATAATTATAATTTATATCACAAGTACCAATAAAACATTTTTTGTAATACATTAAACATATTTAAATTGATGAAGTGTCATTTGTATACAGTAATGTGTAATGAAGCAAATATTTGTACAGCTCGCGTTATAAGAATATAAACAATATGTATTACAGTCATCTATATTGTCGTAAGTAGATTGTAAAAAAAAGGTAAAAAAACTTTTTAAGTTAAACGGTTTTACGTTAAACATACATTGCAATGTTTAAGATAAATATACTATAAACCAAAAAATAATAAAATAGATACAGTCGTGGGAATTATAAATATATTCATAGACTACACTAAAATAAAACCGTGGGGCACGTCAATTTTCTTCAATCGTTGATTAAAATGTTTGTTTTGTTAAAATGTTACACTATAATTAGGCAGCTGTTCAACCGACAACGATGAAGCAAGTTTTAGGGTTTCATAGTGGTGAGCGAGTAGTACTTTTATTATTATTATTTCATTATTATCATAATTATTTCAAACCCATTTTGATGGTTATTGATAAAACCTAAGTTATCCGCCATTTTCTAGATGCCGCCATCTTGGATTTCAATTTTTTATAGTATATTGTATTCTGCTTGTTGAGCACTTTCATTTGATACCCATGTTGATGGGATTAATAAAACATAAATTATCCGCCATTTTGTAGCGGCGGCCATCTTGAATTTATAATGATAATGAATAAACATAATTGTATTGTTCACAAAATCCAAAGTGTATACAAAATTTCAGATAAATCGGTTGACAGGAAGAGGGTGAAATTTGAATTACTAAATTTGACCCAAGAAAGAATAAATAATAATAAATAATAATAAAACAAACGGGATGAGCTAAATAAAACCGTTTAATAACAGGAGATGAACATGTTAAATTTTACAAATATGGGTCATGAGTTCAATAAGTACAATGATAAAATTGTTTCCTTTTCTACAGTAATGTTTTAAATAACTATGATGAATTTTATAAAGAGACATAAATTATAATATTTAATTTGTATTTTTTTATTTACTTTTTATTTATACAAATAGATTTAAAAAATAGTATAATTTAAAACAAATTTGTATACTTATTATATTTTAAGGGAACGATTAAATATTTTATTATTATCATTTTAATATAATTAACATTACAATTTAAATTGCAAATTTGAAATATGAAAAACATCGATATACATATGTACATACATATATAGTTATGTTATTTGATTGAAAAATATTATTTTACCTTTTATAAAATATATCGTTTCTTTTCAAGCAGTTCTTCTATAACAATATACATATTTTGAATAATTATAACATTATTACCTAATATGACACATTAGTATTATCGTAATAGATTTTTCAACAATTATAATTTAACTTAATAATCTTTTAGTATAAACAATATTTTTCTAAAATATATGTACTGAAAATCGTTCAGATTATTTTTCAGAATCATTATCATTAATACCTACAGGCAACATTTTTTTAGTATCTATAATGTCCATTTGATAATTCTTATTTGCATCTTCCTTTTTATCGATGTAATATAATTCTATGCTTTGCAGTGTCTTATCCTTAGTTTCTGGTATGTATTTCCAAACATAAAACAAAGAAATACTTAGCAAAATGGCATAAGTCAATAGTAATCCGTGTACCGATAAGTATAATATTAAATAAGGTGCAATTTTTATTGTTGTAAAGTAAAAGATACAGATGAATAGAACATATAAAGAATTCAAAAATCCTCTGTGCCTTAAAGGAATTATTTCTGTCGCTAAAGAAAACGGTACGCAGTATAATCCAAAACTTGAAAACATCATACAAAAAGTTAAAAAAATTAGGCATAATAAGGAATCATTAGATATTACACCTAAGGTTTGCAAATAAGAAACAGTAGAGGAGCATATTAAAAATATTGAGGAACCAATACCTCCTGCTAACAGAACTGATTTGTTATCAAAGTATTTTAAAAATAAGGGGCATGCGATGTTACCTATGATAACAAAAATATCTATAAAAATAGTACCTAAAAAAGCAGTGTCCCCATCTATTGTTACTTTTTCTATGAGATTAATAGCGTACACAACTACAGTCAAATTACCACTAAAATAATAACAGGATAAAAGTATCAGCATATGAAATGTTGGTAAATAAAAATCTCTTCGAAACACTTGTGTCCAAATGTCAGTGATAGATTTTTTTGAATATCTAGATTTATTGTTAGATGTTCTTGAGAGAAGAAAGACCCTTTGACTGTTTAAAAGCTCATTCATCTCCCTTTGTGCTTCTTCATCTTTTCCTCGAAGCCAAATAAAAGATTTTTTACTTTCTTCAAACTTGCCAACGTAGGCCAACCAAAAAGGTGATTCGGGCCATATAAAACTTAATAAAAATGCAACTAAAATTGGTCCACTTAAGTAAATGCACAATGACTTAAATGAAAAAGTCCGTCCTAACACATGCGCCATTGTGATACCAATAACTTGAGCTATTCCGTACAGAGCCAATGATTTATTTCGAAATTTAGGACTTGTCATTTCACTCAGAGTTGTAAACGTTATGACTGTCATAGACTTACTTCCAACACCTTGAAACAGCTCTCCGATGATAATAGCTACGCTACTTTTGGCCAAGTATATTATGACCCAACCGATTATCATAAGCAAGGAGATCAGACGAAACCCAAATCTTCGTCCGTACATTTGCATTAGATATGGTATAAATATGCTCGGTACTCCTGCAATACCTGGAACTGCAGCTGAAAACACCGAACGGATTTAATTTTATATGCACGTAATATGAGTATCAATTTAAAGTTGAATAAAACTAAATTAGGTTACTTAGTTGTGGGTCTACTAAAGAATTAACGCGCAAGAGTATGTTAAAGTAACAAAAAATCAAATAATCGGGAATGATTAACAAAATTTTTTAAATTATATTTTTTGTTTTAAATATAATTTAATAGCAACATTAATCTTACCTATCCATGATTCCGTATGAAAATCTACTTTTATGAGGCTATCGTTTTGTCTGAATTGTTGGAGCAAGATGCTGGGGAACCCGATCACTCCTCCACATGTTACCACAGCTAGTTGTGCTGAAGTTGCAACGAACAACTAGAAATAAAAAAAGTTGTGTACTCACCTTATTTAGTATACTATTAATTAGGTAATAATAGTGGTTTTGTGACCTATTGCTATTTTCTACTATCGCTGTTTAAGATTTCATGGAATACTAAAATAATTGTGTATTTTCATTTGGAGATTATATTATTATTACCATCTGCCATGTTGTGAATATCAAATAAACTTTTTATATCACAATCGGTGACAAAAAGAAGATAAAATAAAAAAAAATCTATTCCACGGGTGACAAGTATAACGTAGTCACACATACCCTATGATAAAAATGAAAAATAATCTAAATATTTACAGAGATAAAATTCGTGTGTTAATACTTTTTATAAGCTTGCATTTTTATAAAACATTACTAAAGAATATCTCACCTGCCTCAAAAACGAATATTTCATTTTCTTACATTCGGTTATCTAATGACAAAATGCTATGGAAAATATAATACTCCTCGTTACACGTATTCTAATACTGCGACCACTTTGAACTGTCATTGAAACTAGCATATTTTTTGTTTAACAATAACCAGTCTTTTGTATAACGCATTTGATAACACGAATGTACACATACATATGTGTATTAGGCGTGTCTGTGTGTTATTTAAGTAAATAATTTTTAAATAAAAATATATGAACTTGCAATTATTATTGTACATACAATAAGTGTAGAGATACGTGTACAGAATTTTACCCCTAAAGAGAAACTATCATACTGACTTTTCTGAACAATTGAGCAATATTTTTTTTCCAACTCAACAGATTGAAATGCATTCAACTTTTACATGTTTTATACTTGAAACCAAATGTTAGAATATACTGTTGAGGAGTTTCAGACAATCTTATTATTCAAGTTCTTCAAATCGCCTCGCAGAAAGATTTCCCGATTTTGTAAACGTTGATTTCTATACACTTCATTTTTAATTTAGGCCATTCTTAAATCCACCTAAAAACTTTGATGCAGTATAGAAATGTGTAATTTAAACAAAGTAACTATTATACAAGCTATACCATTTATTATCGTTGGTTGCCCAGAAGGTATATAAGTTCAGATCCATTATCAGCAGTGTAGACGAATCTGGTTCAGTGCAATCCTCAAAAATATATGTGCGTTATTTTTATGTAACCCATTGACTGTGGAACAAACTTCATGTTTATACTTGATTTCTATATTTATTAAATATATAAATTATTTGAAATCATCAGAATATCCTAGAAACTCTTATACGTTTTCATTTTCTATAAAAATGCTTATGTGCTCATGATACCTTTGAATTTTTATTTGTTTTTTCTGTAGAATTAAGGCATAAAATGTACCTGACCGAAATTATTTCTCATCAGAAGTTTTAGCCGTGATCTACAACGTCTTCATAAAAAGGAAGTCTGGAGATTTTTACTGCAAAGCCAAGCCCGGTTATATATCGATTGGACCCCCTCTTCTTTGGAAAAAGCTATGGAGTATGGTGATTAATTATCATGCGACAGTATTTTTCTCATTAATTGTCGTTCGTAGAATCAAAAAACAAAAATGTCATATAATTTACAAAACTACTTATGTATGAAAAGGTTTATATATTAATGTAATACCAACAAGACTAGTCATTAGACAAGCCCGATAATGCACTTAAAGTGACTATTAAGAATTATTTTCAAACCTGTTTTATATTATCTTTAAATTTACAACATCACTTGTTAAAATATTCTCTTGATTAAATTAATTGGACATATTTTAATGCCAGTTTAATTACTGACAACGTTCCGATAACTATAAATATTCGAAGTATGATATTTTATTATTTCTTGAACACAACAATATAATATATATTTTTTATAACACTTATAGTTATTATAAACATTTTAAAAGATATCATGAAATGGAAGAAATAGTAATTTTTATTTAAGCTTTAGTATGTATAGATTTACATACTTGAAAAAATCTTTTTTTTCCCATGACGTCTTTAGTCACTTAAAAATAACCTGGATATAAATACCATATTGATACTTTAAAAACAAGTCTAAGCACTAAATTTCTTTATATTTAAGTTATTTATTTAAGACAGGCACTGTCCATATCGAGCAGACTATGTAACACGATTAAAATATTTCAAGCTAGATACATTGGAGAAACGACGGTCTCTGAATGACTTAATGTATATAATATATAAATTTAATTTTACATAAGCTCATTCACAACTCAATAAACACTTCAAAGCTACTTTCTCAAATAAATTTATATGTTCCGAAAACCATTCCTCGATATCAAATTAAAAGCACCTTCGTCATTCCTAGATTTCGCACAAATGTCGGAAAATTTTCGCCTTTAATTCGCTGTATGAGGACCTACAATCAAATTGATTCCCATGTCGTCGACATATGCAGCCAAAGTAATGATAGTTTAAAAAAAATAATAAATACTGTTTTAGTTAATCATTGATATTTAAATGTTTGTTATCTTATTTTGTTTGTTTTAGTTGGTAATTGATATTTAAATGTTTGTTATCTATTGTATTCAGGTTCTTGAAATGTCTTAGTGTAGTGTTTACCTTACGTTTAGTTACTTTTGTTATCATGTAAGTAATAATCTAAATACCTGTAATGGTGTATCACACTGAACAAGTTTACTTCTTTATTTTTTTTCCACATATGGTTTGTGAATATGCCGATGGTATTTCCAAAATAAATAAATAAATAATGTTCTTCACCACAATGATGTATCATCATCAGTTGAGTTTCTTGTTGGTGTCTCCAAATGAAAAACCTAGTAGATATAAGACTCATTCGAAGATTTAATTCTAGCAACAATACACACAGTTATGAAGAATATTAAACTTTTAATTTGTTAGATTACTTGATCCTAGCTTTTAAATAAATATTTGCTAATTCTAAAACGTTATCAATGAAGTATGGAATAAAGTTCGTATTTGTATAGTTTTAACGACTTTAGTACTTTAAGCATATTAAGTATTTCACAGTGCTTCTGAGTATAAGATTGATATTTCTAAATTAAAAGAAAATAAACTACAATGAGATGAGAATGACTTCCTTTTTAACATTTTAACAATAAAATGGACCGCTGCAGTAATAATTATAAAAATTTAATTATGAATATTGCGTCTTCCCAAACATAACAACAGTGTGTTTTAAACGTTGGTGAGTCGAGTACGTAATTAGGTAAATCTAGACAGAGGCTCTATCTCCTAACAATGCCTTTGATTAGTAGATTACTAGCCAGAGCGCTTTCAGAAACTATTTCCTCTTACTAGGTATTCTACTTGCCTGCTCGCTATGCTATGCTGTTCATCGATAGCTATCATAGTTTTGGGTATTTGAACAGATATATATTTATGTCTTCAAAACAGATCTTCCTTTTTCTTGAACGAATTTGGTTGTAAAGTTATTCATGATAATTATCGATGATAAAACCCGAAATTTTAAATTTAGACTAATATAATATTTCGAGTTAGCTCATTCAAGATGCCGTTAAATTATACCACCAGTCCCACATCTACTGCGAATAGAATATTCTGTTTAAATTTATTAGTATATTAAAAAAATACCTTATTTGACTACTGTTGTTGTCTTTCACTTAGACACAATAAATTGTTTCGTAAAAGGAGATGGATCATCACAAACACTTATATTATTAGTGGTACGAATTGAACGGACGTTGTCGATTATATTATTGAGACTAACGTCTATTGGGGATATGGTGTTCCGTTATAAAAAGTAGTTCCTAAATAATAGTTCACGGTACACAAGAAAAGAGATAAGATGTCTCACAGACATTCAACGCTTTTAAATAATACTAGCCATTTTATTTAACCGCAATGGCTTCTATAAAATAATTTCAACATGGTAGCAATTGATGAGAAAAGTGTGCATTTAGATGAGGTGTTAAAAAAATTCGGTCCCATTAATCGTTACCACGTTCAAGCAATAATTCTGATCAGTTTTGCTTTTTTCAATAATGGCATGCATTGCATTAATTACGTTATAGTTGCAGAGGAAACGCCGTACAGGTAAAATTGTTTAACAATAATACACAATTTCAAGCATAGACTAATTAAAATAAATGAGAATTAAAAAAGGTACATAAAACAGTCAGTGTCTTGCAATTTACGTGTATTATTTATAAATATAGTATTAGTTTTGTTATGGAACAATAATTATGAATAATGTAACTGACAACTAAATAATTTATGGTTTAAACATCTGGTTTACTGCATGAAATGAAGTAATTGTATATTTTTTTAGGAAACAAAGTCCTTTGAATGCTAAGGAGTTTAATTTAACTATCTGTTTTAGATGCAAAATAGAACCGTGTGAAATGCAAAGCAATGTTTTCGAGTCTTCGTGGCACAATTTCACTGTTCCTCCGGACTCACGAGGATGTAAGAGATACCGATCTGATCTCAAAGAATGTGATCCATTCAGCTTCAACACATCAATTGTGGAAACTTGTGATGAATGGGTTTACAAGAAAAACGATAGCTTTGTCGCTGAGGTATTATTTTATTCACATTCTAAAGCTTTTATATCAGGCTCTTCTTATATTGTTAAATCTATTCTAGTTTCTTATAAAATGTACTTTAATTTAATATATTTTGTTAAAATATGTTTTAAGACTTTATTAAATCATAAGTTTATATTATAACAAAAGTTATTTCTTCATACGATATCCTTTAAAAATGTCGGAACTATAATAGTTTAATAATGAACGTTAGATTTAACTTAATGGAAGAAACGTTTTCTATTCTTTTAATTTAAAATCCATTACTTTGTTAGTTTCAGTTAGCGTGTCAGAATTGGAAACGAACTTTTGTTGGAACCGTTCATAGTATTGGACTCATGTGTGGATTATTTTTTCAAGGACAGCTATCCGATAAGTATGTTTTGAAAGTAACGTAACTGATTATAATTTATATTATTAAAGAAAGTGCTGTATTATTATTGAAAATTACCACTATTCATTCTACTCTATAATTTTTATAGTGTTCAAATAAATAGTTTTTCACTCAAAAAGTAGAATTGTATCTAAGTATTCACATTGAAATTAAATTTTATTAAACTTTTACGAGTCAAGATTTTGTTTCAGTATACGTTTAACTTTCCTTAAAACTTTTTAAGTTATTAATTTAATTAACGCTGTACGCTCATTTCCAGGATTGGACGGAAAGCCGCTATAGTAATATCAGGTCTAGCTGCCGGTGTGCTAGGCATTGCAAAGAGTTTTTCGAATACCTATACATTATACGTGATTTTAGAGTGGCTAGAAGCCACTATAGGAGACAATTGTTCACCTGCTTTTATTTTAGGTAAAATATTTTCTTTATAACATATAGGATGGATAAAGGAAAAACAAGTCAGAGTTATTTTAATTTTTTTCAGCCGTTGAACTGGTTCACAGCGACTACAGATTGCACCAACAAATATTTTTGTGCGTCATTGCTGCGATGGGTGGAGTAACATTTGCCATAGCAGCGTACGTAGTGCCGTACTGGAGAGACTTTGTTAGAGTTATTTACGCTCCAGCTTTCCTGTACATCATAATATATTTCATCATGGATGAGAGCGTGCGATGGTTATTAAGTAAAGGAAAGAGGAAACAAGCAACAAAGTTATTATTAAAAATGGCGAAGATAAATAAAATCTCTCTGGATAGAAAAATGCTTCTTAATATACAGTGTGAAGATGGGACAAAGAATTCTGCCTTGAGGGAGACATTCCGATCAAGGATTGTTACAAAACGATTTTTAATATGTTTATTATGGTGGACTTCTTGTACTTTCATCTGTTTTGGCTTAATAGTGAATGTGGGGTCGCTGGCCGGGAACAAATATTTGAATTTTGCCATCATGTCTTTATCGGATATTCCAGCCAGTATTGCGATGTTTTATGTACTAAAACGATTTAAAAGGAAGAAGCCACTTCTTGTTTCATTTCTAACAGCAGGACTCTTATGTTTAACTCAACCCTTCGTGCCGAAAAGTACTATTATTATTTATTTTACGATTTTCTTCTAAATTAATTTAATTAATATTTAAATTAAGCTATGGATTTCTTATATTTTTTTCGTCTGATGACAGTCATATATATCAGTGATCATGGTTGCTGTGAAGTAAACGAAACTTCGATGAAAATTAATCATATGTATGCATATATGGAAACCATAGTTTCATTTAAATATGTACTGACAAAAATCTTCGATATAATTAACTTTTCATTAAATGTAGAATTAAATTATCATTTCCAGAATATGTATGGATGTCAACGGGTATGTACTTTCTGGGAAGATTTGTATCAACATTCACTTTCGGCACCGTATATATTTACACTTCGGAATTGTTTCCAACTTATTCGAGAAATTCTATGCACGCTTTGTGTTCAGCTATCGGCCGTATCGGATCCATTTTGGCGCCAATGACACCACTACTAGTAAGTGTAATTGCCACTATGGATCGAATTAAACTTTATATTTTATACCTTTGTTGTATATAGAGATTGTTTTTAAAATATTTTATTTCAGACTCAGTATATGGAAAGTCTTCCGACATTGTTATTTGGGAGTATATCAATTGCTGCTGGTCTCACAACTTTGCTGGTACCTGATTTGGATAATGAACCGTTACCTGATAATGTGCAGCAAGCTGAAGCTATAGGTGTTAAACGTCTTAATGTTGAGAAGATGAAAGAAGACATTTGATTTACGAGTATATGAAACTCATTTTCTGTGAGTCTAAAAAAAATATTTAGAATAATTTTGATATCAAGGCTTGCTTATTTTGAAAAGAAAATAATGTTTTGTTGCGATCAGTAAATTAATAAAATTGTAAAAAATATTTGTTATTAAAAATATTGAAAGAGAAACAAAATACTTAAATAGAAAAGACAATATGGTTGTTTGTTTTAATGGCTAGTGTTATTTTTTAAGGTATCCTTCCATCGCTATGAACAGAATAAAAGCTTTATTCCGTTCATAGCGATCATAAAATTCATTTTAATATCCGAAGCAAATACACAACAGCGTTTTCTAATAAATCTACTTTCTCTGTTATTATCTCTACAATGCCTCCTACGTTTATTTAACGGCTTATTTTGATGAGAAGCAAGATGGCCGCCCATTAATTTTAAATGACTATCTTCCCCATTAAAACGTGAAAGACACGGTACATTCAAAATAATTAATTACACCTCGGGGATTACGAGCTCGCTGATATTTGAAAGGTTATTACACTTTTTGAAGACTCAATAAATCCTTATGATTTATAAATTATAAAGTACTGCAACGTTATGTTAAAAAAACTGTAATGACACCTCTAGTACTATTGGATAGTTTTTCAGAAGACAATACCATACTTGGAGATGTTGAAAATTATTTGAAGTTATATATGACGTTTTGTATAAAATAACATCAAATTATTATTCCATAGATTCGTTAAATGGTGTACATTAAATGTTTAATCATCGAAATTGTTTATAATATAATTAGATACAATTCTAGATGAGTAATAGTTTTGAATTTAAGAAAATGATAATGCAATTTAGTCATAGGATATTTATACTGTAATGCAAAACACTAGCGTAGGTTGAATCATCCTGAGGATATACTGGTCATTTATAAAAACATAACTAAATATTATTCAGTCACCAAAAGACTTAGACAAGAAACATTTACACAAATGGATAATTTATTCCAACAAATTAACATGCCAAACAGATTTTGCACTGCGATGTAAAATGCACGTTCCATCTTAACTCTTCATAGCTTCCCGAATAATGTTTAATTAAACGAAATTAATAATAACCAAGTAATCAAAAGCGGAGTTTGTACTGAGGTAATTTGTTTGTTTCGCGTTACAACGTCATTAGTGCTTCATGAAAAGGCTTTGTGACAAAAGATACATTTGCAGATATCTCATTTAGTATATAAAAAATGTTTTACATTGAATGAGATTTTTAAATTAAAATATTGGAAGCTTGAAAGGAATTACAATCAGTTTTAATTTTATAAATGAGCCACTACATATAAAAATATATATTTAAATGATTAATTAGGCTTTTGATAGGATTGAGTTTATTTATATAAAACATTTATATTTATGAGTTAAGCTGCTTTATTTATTGAACTAAGAAATTTATTATTTATTTCCTTAGTTTTAAATATAATGTTAATTATTATTTTATGTACCACATGAGAAATAACACTTCACTTACTCTTTACTATTATTATCTTACAATGTGCTAATAAAGTCTATATGTAAAATTTTTCTCAAATTTTTAAATAATACTTATTCATATAAATTGACCTAAGATCTATATAGTTCATAGGGAATACGAAATAGGGATCAGATCAGGCTCAAAATTTGTATTGTTCATAAACAATTATTTATACAGCGAATCTAAATTAGCGAAGCTGTTCTACAGATTTTAACTATTAGTAGTATATATGTATTTAATGTACCCTGTCCCGAGGTACCACGCCTAGCAGCCTGTATACTTTGATCGCGATTGGCTGTAAGTCTAATATCGTGTAGCTATATTATTATATTGTTAAATATTGTTTAATTCTAAAACATAAGATATTTCCAAAATTACTATCAATATTCACTGTCCCAATAAGACAAAGTCACTGATGCAATCTATAAAACAATATAAGTTTATTAACACAAAGTTAAAATATTTGTACATTTGTTGAACATTTGATAAATAGATAGCATTATATCCATTTCAACAATATCAGACAGGTAACACTCCCAAACGTACATCCAGTTGATAAGAGCAAGGATTTATGGTTGAATTCCGATACCCCTTTGGATATTTTACACGTTGGTCAGGTGCGGACTGAGGTATCTTATTATGTTGAATTTATGGTTCATTTGAATTAGAATTTAACAAAATTTAATTCATAATATATTTCTTCCATCATCAATATACTATAACAATTCGTCATTTGTGATAGCGAGACTGGGAAACTGAAAAGGAAATTGATTTTCATATGTAAATATGGAGTATATAATAAAAATACTGCCTTTATTATTTTAACCGCTAAAAAGAATATGTTAGAAAAAACAAGAATAATTCTCGTTAGCTATAAAGAATTATACTATGGAACACGTATTCAGGTAGCAGTATCGTATAATACTCAGTCTAAATGATGTTTTGAACGTGAAATATGAAAGCTGGACATTTCGTCATATGCACGAACACAAGTCCTCAAGATGAATAGATTTCGAAGCTCTTTTATACAAATTTCGGAGCAGTTTTTGCAACGTCAAGTACGGATGGTATGAAATATGACACAACAAAAACTGAATTAATGGTTGCAGACTTATATTAATTACGCTTACTTTTGACGTCGGGGAGACTTTCGTTTGTTTTATTCTATGCCTTATTAATGTAAAATTTTGCGCAACTTTCTATTTAAAGCGATTATCTATTTGCATAAGCTGTAAGTAGAGGTACTTCTTAAAATATTTTTCCATTTGAATCATATTTGTCTGATGTGTATAATAAAATTTATATTAAAAATCTGAATACAGCATCAATTAGTAAAGAAACGATAGTAATTAAGAGTAAAAAGATGGAGGAATAATATATACAATTCAGGGTTTTGGGTTTTTGTGTAGAAAGTGACTTCATATAAAAAATACATACTTTACAATTAGAGTCTAAGCTGTTAAGTAATAACTAATAAGTTACAAATTTAAAGCTTAATAGTAAAAATATATTAAATCTTTTCTTAACTTTTTTCAAAAATACAAGAATATTTATATTTATTTTGTGTATTCTTCCAAAATTGCTTCCACTATTAAATGCTCTATAAATCTGTAATATTATTTTTGTTAGATATCTAAAGGATAGTTGCATGAAAGGTAAATCGTTATTTCATAATTATACCATAGAAAATTAGGTCTTTAGATATATCGTACAACCTGTTCTCGGTGGATTTTATTACTCCCTGAATTTTATACGATGTCTGTATCAAACTTTATTCAATTAGATATAAGAGTATGAACTGCAGACTATGGGATTCGAACAGTTCGAACATGGACTGCCTCGGCGTGGAGTAGCCTTTAATGGATGCGTTTCTTCTGATAAGTGACAGAGCCGGTTGCCCTTTCCCTTTTCCCACCCTTTCCTCGCCATCATCCACAATAGAGGTCGACAACGCATCCGCAACATCCCTTATGTTGCAGATATGTGTTCGTTTTCAACATTTTATTTTATTTTATTATTGTTGCAACCCGTACCTTACAATTAATTTTAATAATGCTAATTCATAATCCTCGCTTTCGTAGTAAAATGAACAATTATATTCCACAAAACAAAGATTATATTTTTGTTCTTTAAAATGTTATTGTCTTTGAGAATACTGACCCATCAAATAAGGGTACAAAAGCGATTAGGTTAATGTCATTACGGACTCGCTAAACAAATTTTACATTAAAGTCCTTAAAATCAAACTCGTTAAGGGAATTAAGGCTGCTAAAATTAACCTTTAAAATTAAGACTTGTATACACAATACTTTTTATTGACATACGTACGTAAACATAAAAAAATAATTTCGATTCTAATTTCTTCTTACTTCTTGAAGGAGTGACTGATCAAAAGTGATATTTTATAACGTTTCATTATCTTTTTCAAATAATAGTAATAGGAATCCTAAATATTTTCAGTTCTTTATTGATATATTTTGCAAAAAATAATTTTGAGTTGATATACATTAAGTACTGATCTGAATTGATTGTGAATCTAATTTAATAATATATTTTATTGTTGTTATAATTTATTTCACTAGATGGCAGAAGCGGTTCACTGAAACACGATAACATTTGCATATCGAAGAATCCGTAGAAACAGAAAATTTTATACTCATATACATATTATGTTCGCTTTTAATACGTATCTTCTGTTTCAAAGTACCACAGAGTTGAAGTTTAAAGAATAGTAAAATGTTATATACCCTTTGCGTTTTAGTTTATAATAAGTAATATTATTTCATAAAAAGCTTACAATAACAATTCCATAGTTCTACTCCTTCCATTTTAACCATCAGAAATGATATACTGTAATGTATAAAGTATTTCTTATAAGGTATTACAAATTAGTAGGTAATATTAATCGAACTTAATTAAAAGATAAAAATAAAGTTTATAAGAGTTTTTCCGAATGAGAAATCAGGGAATTAGAGTTATTAATATCTGAAGCTAATAGAAAAACGTCAAGCACTACAGGGCACCAATTTCGCAGACCATTAGGTCCAGGCAAGCGATTTCTGTTAAGCGTCTTCGAGATCGCTCGGATAATTAGTTAATTAGCGGCCAAAATTAAGTGTATCAAATGTTTAGTGAAGTGAGAAATTAAATGAAAATTTCTTGAGAAGTTCATTTTAATCATTTATTAATCTAGCGAGGGAATGGTCCCGAATCGTTAAAAAAATTATTCAATTTGTAATCAAAGAACGAATAAATAATTTTTATCAGAACATTTTGAAAGTGTGTAATGAACACTGATTAAATGTACCATCTTCAACTATTTCGCTCCATAGTAAGGTAAAATGTATTTCTAACATCATTTACCTCTAAATGAAATCTTTAAATAAATCACTGCCATGTATAGTAGGTGAAAAAAAATATTATTTCGTATTCTATATATTTTTCAAAAAAATGTTCAGCCTTTGTCACTTATATTTTTTATATTATTTTGGTTACTTTTAACCCTACATAAAAAAATTTACAAAGTAAAAACTACACAGTTTTTCCTTTCAAAAATTTTTACAATACACCATGTGGCTGAAAAATGCCTTTGTGTAGGTTTCGCAGAAAAATTCAATCATTTTATACACGTTTATTGAATGTGATAGTTTGAATTACATTCTTATCTAAGTCAAAAGTATTGATTCTTTTAAATTTGTTCCCCATAACGTATCGGTAAGCTGTTATACTTAATAATTTGTTACACATATGTGTTATTAATAATAGCTCCCACATTCTTCAAGTATTTATGCTTTTCGAAATAAAAAATCACAGATTGGTTAAGTCTGCAATGAACTCTGTAAAACTTGCGACAAGGCAAACACTCCTAAACAATCAAACTCTAAATAAACACTGCCAACGGAAATTGCATCAGGATCTCATGAATAAAATATTTGATGCCTTACATTTGATGTTTCAAATTTAGTTTGTTTAAATGTATAACTTTTCCTCCATTTTGTTCAGAATTTTATAAATGTTCATGTAAACAATACAATCTGAATGCATTTATCTTAATTTAGCATAACTATTTATTTGGAAATTTATTGTTTTCAGTCACCTCTTTATAAAAGTACCTACGTCAAAATCATAAATTTAAATATTTCTACAGTACTGTTTAAATTCATGATTTTGAATGCTAATCCAACGTTATGTATAAATGTTTTAAATGAACTTATTTTTCTTTATAATGCCTTTCGTACCATCAAGAGCAGTCCAGACAGAAAAATCGGTTATAGTCCAGTCATTATAGTAAGTTCACCTCGGAATTCGAGATACCCAGCTGTAAGTCTGTAAATAGTTGCATATATACACCCTAAAAGTTGTCTCAAAACCTACATATGGTAGGGTGTAAGCAACTATTAAATTTCATGGTCAAAGGTCACAAAAATCGGTTTTTTGCGCTTTTTTTTACAAATATCTCATTTCCTATGGGTTTTTTGCTATTTGTATTTATTATCAAAATTGTAGAATACTAAATTCTCTACAAATTTTGTTTCAAAAATTTTTTTATACGGTGTACCGTTTTCGAGATAGAAGGCGGAGAGCGCGCGGTCACCGCATCACTTCAGGTCAACCGGTGCCTCCGGTCGAAAACGCGCCATATATAGTTGATTAACTATCAATAAATCAATGATTATAAATATTGCATTAAATCTATATCTATTCAAACCTTATTGGCAGTCTATAATGCTCCGAAATCTGTGAAAAGTCTCGATCATCTTCGTTATACGCATTTCGTCAAGTCTACAAAACTTAATAAACCTGCTTTCAAATATTCCACCAACAAGTGCAGCTGCTCATCAACATTTCAACCGTGTATATTATCAAGTTCAAACTTGGTTAGGACATGATTTGGAACCCCAGGTATGGGGTTGGGCAATGCGAAATGATTTTCTGGAGCCTATCATGACAATTTTACCACCTGCTCCAGAAAATTTGCTAAATACAATTTTCTGCAACTGCAAAAGTGGTTGTGGTTCGCGATGCGGATACAGGAAAGCGGGCTTGCAATGCTCTTTAGCTTGTGGCCAATGTAATGGGCAAGCTTGTCTCAATGCTCAACCATATCAGAGCGACATTAACGAAGATGGAACCTTTGATCCCGAAATCATGGAAGAACTTGAGACAAATGTGGTTGAAGAAGATAATGAAGACCAGTTTGAAATTTACCAGCAGCCAGAAGACGACGATGAAGAGGAAGAAGATGTTTAAAATTATAAATTGTAGTTTTTGTACCCTTTATTCCATTTTTTTACTTTCAATAAAAAATAATTTATTCAATGATATTTTTTAATAAAAAGATTAATTCATAATTTATTTGTTTTTTTTTTTCATCATGTAAGAAATTATTAATATTAATTAGGTTAAAATTCAAATATAATTCTTATATTTTCATTAACAATTCTGCAATTACATGGACAAGTAAGTGTTGTTAAATAAATTAATACTGAATAAAAAGTGGATAACTTAGGAAAAAAATGATAAAATATAATATAATAGTTAATAAAAATTTACAAATATTTATAATCATTGATTTATTGATAGTTCATCAACTATATATGGCGCGTTTTCGAACGGAGGCACCGGTTGACCTGAAGTGATGCGGTCACCGCGCGCTCTCCGCCCTTTATCTCGAAAACGGTACACCGTATAAAAAAATTTTTGAAACAAAATTTGTAGAGAATTTAGTATTCTACAATATTGATAATAAATACAAATAGCAAAAAACCCATAGGAAATGAGATATTTCCAAAAAAAGCGCAAAAAACCGATTTTTGTGACCTTTGAACCTTGAAATTTAATAGTTGCTTACACCCTACCATATGTAGGTTTTGAGACAACTTTTAGGGTGTATATATGCAACTATTTACAGACTTACAGCTGGGTATCTCGAATTCCGAGATTCTTACCTAATTTAAGCTTAAATGACTGGACTATTACTATGTATTTCAATTAGAAAAACAAATTGAATCAAGCTAATATATCTATATATATATTTAAACAAAATTAAACTTCTTTATTAATATATGGCCCATAATTTTAATAAAGGAAAGGCGTAAGTAAACTATTTAAGTACACCAATATTGTTTCCATACAATTTCAACTTGGTAATACTAATTGCATTCTGCATTTCAACTTACGACTGTGGAAACTCATTTATATAAACGTCTCACCTTATCATTTAGTTAATATAAAAATCGTTTAATCTACATATAAAGAGTACATTAATAATATAAGTAAAAGTCATCTTCACTTACTTTTGCAATTGATGAGAACAGTTCATCTACATCAGTTCGTGATTTTCTTTAAAGGGAATTACAAAATGAATTTCCTAAAGTTTTTCGTGACTGTAGTTAAAAAACATAAACTTACATATTTTTAGTGAAATGCCAGAGAAAATACAGTCATTCATATAGTAATTAAAACATAGTACTCATATGTTTGAACTAATGTGTTAAGGGAAAAACTGTTTCGTTTGCATATACCTAATTCAAAAATCTCAGTCGACAAAGTCTGTTTGTATAAATTAAAAGTACTTTTTAAAATAAACATGGAATTATGTATAAGTTATGTGTATACGAAAAATTTAAATCTGGAAAAAACCTTAAATGAATTTTGTTATAGACTGTGAAATTCATATGTAAAGCTGTGTTTACAAGAGTCTTTAACATTGTAAATTCAACTCAAACTATTTTATATCTTAAACATCTCATTTATTTGTCCACGTTTGATCTTCGCCGCGCAAACATTTGATGTGTGTATTACTTAGAATTCATGTCACGGCTTGTTGATACAGTTATTAGTTTTACATTATTTTAATGGAACTCTGTAGAGACAAACAAGATACGAAATTGCTTTTCGTCCAATTATAAAGACGTACATACACTGTTGCAGCGATAACTTCAAGTTATCGCTTAAGAGTTGAAAGGGCGTGTCGATATTAACGCTATGTTTTTGTGTAAATACAGCTTAATTTAAAGGTGGAAAGTGAATGACATTAATGTAAGGAAAAATATTTTAAAAATTAATAGAAAAATAGTTATGCTTAAGAATAATGTCCATTTAATGAACGTTTTCATGATTCCAGACACACGTTGTTAGTATACATATCTATATAATATGCAGTGTGTATGATACCTAACATTGGAGTAATTAAAGTGGGTGAAGAGGAAAAAGATCTATTCTCGTTATCCCCGAGGACAATATTGTCGGAGATCACTTTGCTAGCTTCGTTTATAGTCTGGGAAAAATAAGGTAATTCATATTCATAATGTCCGTGGAAATAATAAGTTTTCATTATTCAAGCCTTCCCGGTCTTGAGCTATCGGAAAGGACGTCCCGGATAATTTTGTCATAAGGAATTTCAAAAGTATATTTTATGAAGGGAATTCTCTTTGTGATCTTCCCGTTTTAAATTATTTTGCATACTCATTACTGTACATTGTCCCAAGTGAATTTATTTATTAGTTCATGTTTATTATTAGTCGGCAATGTAATAATAAATGATAGAGAAGTAAATTAAAGTGATATTACTTGATTTAAGCGACACAGTATTAATATGTCCAATCATGTGTTTAGTTGTCAACATTTGTCAAATGCACTTTGACCCCTCTTCCATTGGATTTATATGGTATCATTAAAGTGACAAGTCTGATTTATGATATTAATATAACGGTTCTAGTGGCTTAGCTGTATTTGATTCACGATGAGAATGATTAAAATATATTAAATACTAGTGTAAAATTTATCATCTATTATGAATACAAAATTCTTTTGACTGGTATATTAAACACGATAAAGATGCACTCTCACAATAAAAGTTCAGTTTAATTATAATATAAACTCCTCATTAAAAACATCTCAATAGCAATGTATTCTTATAAATTGCTGCTGAAAGTTATAAACAAGTGAATGTTTTGGTAAGACCAAGTTTTATTAAGAGCTTCTTTACGTTGCAGACGGGAAACTTAACGCTACATACTAATTAGCTGCTCAGCCATTAATTAATTATACAGCACATTATAAAACTTTAATTTTCTAAGATTTCATATATTTTGTGGCTTAATCTGTAACACAAAGTTTGTAGAACATGTGAGGAAGGTTAGCAGTTTTATTTTGAATTAATATGTTAAGAATATTATAATGTGGCCTTGTATGGATAAAAAAATTAACGCTTTATTAAGTATTACATCGCAATTTTCATAAATAAAATATTAAATTTACGAAATCAATTGTCGTATATACATGAGTTTTAGATTTTAGGTAATTTTTCATTACTTTAGAATCGTGTTCAAGAGACGCCGCAAGCGATGTCAGCTAGTCCGTACAGAAATACAATTACACGAAAGTTGAATAAGAAATTGTTGCTGTATTCAATTTTATAGTTATTGTATATAACTATAATAATTTGAGGTGAAAATGTATTGAATGCAATCATATTAATATTTCTAAAGACTTTAGAGAAAAAATACACATCTAATATGCTCTGTTTTCTTTTCTAACACTTTCAACAAACGCGTCCATTCTAATTTTTCAATAATTAGCGTGGGTGTAGGTTACTTCTGAAAAGTAAGTATACTTATTTTAGTTTGAACTGGGAACTACTCTATACTATAGTAAAACTACATTATATTTATCAGTTTAATAACGGTTACAATAATTTGATGTTAGCACAGAAACTACGTGATTAATTAAATAGTCCAGGACAGTGTTCGCACAGAAGAGTGCCACAGACTAATTAAAATAGTGTAAGCATGGCACACCTCAGATAAATATAAGCTGTGTTAACACAATACTGACAGCACGAGTGATGAGGGTGTGGACAAGTTGTTTGTGGATAAGTGATGGAATGTGAGAGTTATAAATGATTTTCCTTTGAATAATTTTACAACAGCACATTTAAGTGTGAAACTGGTTTTAAGTTTCCACTTATAAGAAAAATTATGATCATAACATTGTGTAAATGAATATGCGGATAAATTTTTTTAATCGTGGTGTTATTTATTTATCATTTATTATAGGTTAACATACATAATCGACTTATTTCAATATGACGTACTAATTTTCTAATACTGACTCTCCTTAATTATAGTATTTTTATTATAAATAATCATAAAATATACTCGAATTATTAAATCCAAGTATTCTTATTAAATGAGCACGTAAATATTTCCCGTGATGGTTTAATTGTAAGTGGCTGTTACAAACAGTCGTAATATGAGAAGCGTTGTAAGCTAGTGCCCTATACGAAATACATACTCGAATCTAATCGCTGCTATCTATTCCGTTTTAATAACTATATATAATAGTATATCGTTATTTAATTTAACATATGAAGATTTTATGTTCACATGAAGACAAAGTAATAATTTTGAAATTGAGTCGAATAATATATATATATATATATATATACATGAAAATGACAATATTGGTGTACGAAGCATTTTTGAAGTGAAACTGCTTATGCGACTTCTACCAAGATCGCGTTAAACGTTTAACGCCCCTTGAATGAAAAGAGACGGAGCGAGAGGGAATACGTATCTCTCAAACACATGCGGGCAATCAATTGTGACTAGTAAGTAATATTAATAAAGTTCCATGAACACACATAAAAGTACTAACTAACTTTATGCTAACAAAGAATTACAAAATATTAAAACTAATTAATTATCAACAAAACTTAAACAACGATACAGAAAGTTATTGTAATCCTATGAGCGGTTCTCGTAAAATACAAATTTCCATAAAATCTGTTTATTTTAAAAAACTTATTCAATTTTTGATATTTGTGTGTTACGATATAATGTGCTGAATTCCAGCCAGGTGTTTGTTGGACAGCGGATTGACTGAGCGAGGGTTGACGGAGACCATCTATCTTAGGAAAGGTGCTTAGTAATATACTTTCTTTGTACTTCCAATATTACATTTTTAGAATACGTCAATGTCATGATCCTGTTTATTTAGGTCATAAGAGTACGCTAGTTTGTTGAAATAAACTTTATGTAAAACACTTTATTAGGAGGAGGAAGATTACTTTAAGTATATGCTTATTTAGTCTTATTTGTGAACAAACGAGCACATATTGAAAATGAAATCCCTCTAGTGTCGTCAGTTCTTAGTGCTTACGTCACGGTCAAATAAAAATTGAGAAAAATATGTTTTATAAACGTAAATAAAGGAACATCCTACAATATAAAATTAACAGATAGCTTACAAAAAACTACTGTAAAACTATTCCATTTTATTGGTTATGGTTTTAGTATAACTTTAACAGAAAAGGTTTTGTGTTCAAATCATTAAATTTTGTTACATCGTCGTTTAAAACTAAAAAAATAACCTGTCTATAAAATAAATTTTATCCTGCTCCATATTCTCATTGTATTTTAAAATTTATAATAGGTGCACCGTCAAAAATTTTTCTATTTCAAACACGATCCGTCCTAAATATCCAGGGTTAGATATTCCATATAGTAAAGCTTTTCACTGTTTTTATACTCCTGTAGTGTCACGGATTAAAACAGATGATGTAAAAATATAGAGAGTCAATATATTTTTTTTATATTTTATTTAAACTTGGTCGCCCTTATATAAAATTTGGGAAAATAATTTGGTGTGGTTTTTGAAGGTATATAAATAAACCTTACTTCCAGAAGAATTTTTTTTGCAACCACCATGATAAATGGTTTTGGTTTGAGTTCTTAACCATTTCTATATAAAAAGTTCACAAATATTAAGGCTGTTATTTTCTTATCGGTAGTGTAATATCGGGAGCATGTAAGGGATTTGCAGACATTTATACTTCGGCGACATAAGAACATGGCACCAAAAGGACTTGAAGGTGGTAGAGCCTAGCTGTGGTGAGTTACTACAGCTCGAACATGGGCTGGCTCGACCGGGGAAGTACCACCCTCTCACAGAAGATCGGCGTGAAGTAGCCTTTACTGGCTGCGTTTCGTCTGATGAGTGAGAGAACCGGATGCCCTTTCCCTATTCCTACCCTTTCCTTTCATTTCCTTATTCCCACCCCTCCCTATCCTCAAAAAACAAGGTTGGCAACGCATCCGCAACATTTTGTTGCGGATGTCCATGGGTGACGGTAACCACCTTCCATCAAGTGGGCCGTCTGCTCGTTTGCCATCTTTCACATAAAAAAAAAAAAACTTCCCATGTAGCTCAACTCAAAACAAAACTTCTGCGTAAACTGCAGAGCGTCGTTACGAAAAGAATAACGATTTATAATTAATAAATACGAATTAGTTAATTAATTAATTGCGTTGCCATTTAAAAATATAACAATAATTTCAAACAGAAGTACTATCTAAAATACACAACTGGGGTCAAAGGTAGATACGTGATCTCCACGGGATGCGTTTATCTGATGACAAATCTGGCTCTCAGGGTCCTGACGCGCAAGAAGGCCTGGCTGGTTGACGGTGAGGGTGATAGTTGCTTAAAGAAGCTGTACGGAACTCTTCTATTTCAGCTGATGCAGATACTCTCTGTTCACGGCTGTTTTGTCAAATGTCTGCCATAGAAAAGCATTAGAGAGTTTTTGTAACGAGTTTATGACCCCGTTCTCAAAATGCATTACACTCTTGGATACGGTCCAGTGTAAAGCAAATAGATCAGATTCCTCAAGGCTGTTGTAAGTGGACAATTATCTTATAAATATAAACGCTATAGTCGTCAGTGATGACGATCTCCTTTTAAGAAACAGACCAAAGAAGCCACTAAAACCATAAAGAAGGAAGAATCTGTACGGCATACGCTTACAAAAGAAGGCTTGTAAGGAGGAGGTTTCCATATGTCCACTATCTATTCATGCCTTAATCCATTGTGAGGTTATGGGGTGATCTATTATTTTTAAAAAAGTTTTAAATCTTTCCAGTCCGAAAAAAGTCCGTTATTTTCCTTCAATTAAATATTGAAGCAAATGAAAATCTAATTAAATAAATCTACTAAAAAATTATGCTTCAAACTTTTACATTAAGTCCATCTTTAAAGAAGTAGCCTTATTCCCAGATTGAATTAACAAGCTTCTATTCTTTATATGTCTTTGAAATCTCTCAACATAAACTAGTTCGACATTATTCAATTAAAATTTTCGATATTAAAACTCAATATTTAACACCTCATTATTTTTTTGCGACATTTTGTTCAAACTAATAAATATGAGTTTTATAAGCGAATGTTTTAATAACTCATAATAAAAATCTGTTCAATTTTATTCCCCTTCCGCAACTCAACGTCCATAGAATCTTGTACATTTTTTTCACAATGTGTACTTAGGGCCGGGTGCGGGAGACTGTAAAATTACAATTTATTATTATTACAAAACGATGTTTATACATCTCTTCATTTTTGATTTATATTGTATTCGAAAATACTTTGTGTGTTTCAAAGCTTATTCATAGAATATCTTTTTGAATATAAGACGTTAAACAGTTCCTAAAACATCAAAATATTTTCTTATATACATAAGTTAAGTATATAGGTACGTCCAATTTAAAACTTATATTCTTACATATAATATGTTATTTTATAATTATGTACAAAAATCTCATTAACATACACATAAAACTCTATACAAACTTAAATCAATGGGTTGATTTTCCTAGAGTAGTTCATTGCTTCGATTCGTTTTTACTTTAATTACTCCGTCGGAATAAACTCAAATAACCATTTGTAACTAATGCTATTTAATTATTATGACTTTATCTGTATGGTATTTTAAGCTTGATTATTATTGTTAATAATTAATTAAGTTCATTACATATTTATATATTTCTTACATGCTAAAACGAAACTATCTACCATTGTGTTGGATAATTTAATTTTAAGCGAGAATAGGTCTGCGAAACTTATAATAACAAGCTAACAACATTATTTACAACTAAAACTGATTTACAAACAAGGTTAAGCGTCCCAAGTCATGTGGAAAGTGCTTAGTGAAATTATCGTAGTCCATTCAGGTAGCAAAATTTAGTGAATTAAATTAATAACAACGACCAAAGGTTTAGGACTCAGGTGGCAAGTTCGTGAAGCATTTATTACACGGGATTTTGGAGCTTATTGTCCTCGCAAAATTAATAACCGAGTTCACTTTTTGTTTGCATCTTATTAGGTCCAAAATTAATATTTATGTCACAGATTTGTATCGTTATTTACGAATTCAGCCATTATGAGCTTCACTTTGATGGTTGTTTCGTTGGATTATAAGTTTCGTTTACCTCGCCTCTTTTTTAAATACGATATTTGATGGAGCAGTATTTAGACTACATTTTTTTAACGATGATAATAAACAAATCAATTAGAATATTATAATTTTAAGCTGTTCACTCACTGACTAACTAACAAATCATACAATTAAATTTACGAAGCATTATTTTGATATCATAGTATAAATATTGCATATCAATTTAAAACTTAAAAGATGACATAGTAAAAAAAACTATTTTAAAGAATTACCGCTACATGATTTACGTACAGATTTTTATGTCCTCACTTATTTGTAACTTTACACACTATACATTCATACATACACCTACAATATTGAAACAGTTATGCATTTAAATGCACTTACACACGCGCAATGGAATATATTTAAGGCAATGTTTCCTGCTATTTGAAGGCAGTTAAACAGTTGACGGAAGGTGCTCTTTACGTTCGCCTCGGATTAACACCCAACTTAAACTTAACTGAATAAATTTTGATCTGGTGGGTTATATCCACTCCTTTTACTTACGACCTTGAGCTACACAAAAATTATCTTCAAATTACTCAAAATAAAACAAGTTTACATTTATTCTATCTGTATGGAAATCAGACAGTTGTCACTATAGCATTACTCAAGATGTTTTTAGAAATATTGAAGAAAGTACAGTTGCAGAATTAAGCATTTATAGCTATTCCTTTGACTTCGTAATTTTATTTTGTCGAAATAGAATATTTCTTGAAATAATTTTCAAAATTTATGTAAAGATTATATGCTTATTCAAATATATAATTAAGTAGGATTTGGAGCTGAAATCAAAATTAATAGTTCAAAATTAATTGATCTATAAAATCATATAATAACATAGATTTGTTTTCATTGATAGCAATGAGTCGGTCGAGTGCCACAAATAGTAAATAATTGCGATGGAATACGAGAGTGAATTCCTATTTTCAATTTAATTGAAACTTTTAGACATCAATTTCACCAAAGCCATTCCGAAGCTTGGAATTGAATTAAAATCGAATTTCCCAGCTTTAATTTTTTTTTGTTTTGGTCTTACTAAAGTTCTAAATAGGTACAATGTGATTTATTTAGTTTAAATACTACAATTTCAAGGGAAACTGATCTACATACATGCTGATTTTACTAATATTCTGATTAAACTCTAGTGAGTTGATTAAAACTCACCTTAATTATTATATGAACATGATAGTTATGGAAATAAATATTGTGATTGTTAAAGTGAAATTCATTTAATAATCAAAGAATTTATGATCAATCATAATTATCATAATATTCATTCAAATCGTAGATCTATAATAATGCCTAAATATTTTTAAATTTTATCACATATATTTTTTTATTATTTTAATAAGTATGAGCGTGACTCTGGTATGTGGTATGTAATATGTAGTATGGTGTAGCATATAGTATGTGATATGTAGTGTCAGATATTCCAAAGGCCATAAAGAAATTTGGAAACTAAAGTGCCAGGAGTCAGTAGACTGATGGACAGATGGATGGATGGTTGAACAGATGAATGGTGAATGTAAATTTTTATCAAAATTTAAATCTACATATATCGTGCAAATAGTTATGAATAGTTGAATTTTATAAAGGTATTGTTTAATTTGACAATACTATCCCATTGTGCAGGGAAATCGTACTGAAGCTAAAATTATAAATGGTATAACAATATAATATTGAAGTTTGTTCTGTCAGATCGTATTGGCTGAACAAAGTTATCGAAGTATTTACCTTGGACGATCAATGTATTCATTATAACTTTATCATTGAAATATTTATATGTATATTTTATTTTTATTACAGAGACGAAACTTCTCAGCATTCCATGGATTCACCGTACGGGTGCCGGGTCCATCGCGTTGCAGGGGGAGGAGCTTCAACAGTGCCTGGGACTTGCGACCCAAGTGTAGGTTTAAGGGGCCCCTTAACTAACGCGCGTTATACGCTCACCTCCACTGTCCAAGCTCCTCTCCCTACCTAACCAAATTTGAAAAGAACCTACTAGGGCTGCCTTCGATGTACGTTCCAAGAATGCATTAATGTGAGTTCTGGACAAGCCCAAGTCCTTTAGTAGGTTATAGAGAGATTTCGCTGTTATACCTCTCGCTCCCACCTCTACCGCGTACAAATCTACTACGAACCTATTTCGAGTGAGTTCGTTCGTGAGCTCGTAATATTTGTTGACCTTGATGGTATGGTCTTTGGGGATGTTGGTTTCCCAAGGGACCGTAAGCTCTATCATCACTACGCGCTTTAAAATTCGCGAAAACAAAAATATATCCGGTCTGGAGGCCGACGCACAAATATCCTCGGGGATTTTATATTGTTTTTCATACGTGTCCATCATTATAGTCCAATCCGACGCCGCTTTAAGGATGGAGTAAGGCTTGACGTTTGATTTTGTAGCCCTAGTGCCTTCTCTCACAAAACCTACTGATCGTTCGTTTGTGGTTATTCCCTTTTGCGCTCTGGCTACCGAAAGACTAACCGCTTCACGTATGACTTCTAGAACCCTATCGTGACGACGCGAGTATTGACCGCTGTCAAGGAGTACCTTACATCCCACCAGCAGATGCTTAGCAGTTCCAACTGCCTTTCCACAGATATAGCAAGTTTTTTCGGTACTTTTACCCCATCTTACTAAATTACTCTGATCTGGGAGAGTCATCTGGAACGCATTGAGATAGAATTTTAGCAATGCTGGCGACCAATCATAAATTAAAGTGCGCCATTTTAATGCTAATGGGATGCAAAAATCTCCTATGTCTAACCACTCGTTCTGCATTTCTAAATTCATTGCATGGATCTTATATTTATCATTCTCGTCTTGCCGAATAAAAGACTTCAATATATCCGCATCTTGGACTTTCCTATTTGATCCTAACCCCGCTCTGTTACTTTGCGCTCCTATCATAAATTGCTTATGGAATTGAAGTCGTGACTCTAGCTCGGGGGCATCTTCATCTTTTGGGAGCGATGTCACTATGTCATCATGGGATTTCCCCAGGATATATCTCTTGGAAACTCTTAGGTGTTTATAGAGCTCCGATGGCCTTTTTAGACTCATCCCAAAACTATTGCTTCCCCTAAATAACGCCGATGAATCAGCCGTTAGAGCGAGCCCGAGCCACAACTTCAACATCTTTATGACGCCTGCATCTAACTTTGACAAAAGGGTTTTATTAAAATCATAGACGAGGAAAGGCCAATTCAAACGTGAAGTTAAGTAATTCTCGTAGATCCACGCTTTTTTGACGTTACTTATCAGTTGGCTATCTACCTTGTTAAGATCGTTCAAAAAGCTATCTACTATTCCTTCTAAAGATGGAGTACGGCCTATATTATCTATCTTACGACCGAGAAATTTAAATGGTGCATTTTCCGTAACCGTAGAAATGCATTGACCGCCTAACGATAGTCCCGGATCGTATGAGGTGTATCTTGTATTCCGCCTACCAAGACACAGACAGTGACATTTACTGGGTTTTGTCCTCAATCCATCCGTCCACTCACAGAATTTATCCACTTCATCCAATAATACCTGACAGTGTTTGGGGTTACGTGTCAGTATTGCGAGATCGTCAGCGAAGGCTAAAATGGATTCCGTGTATTTATTATTAAACTTAAACCGATAACCCCATTTTTTCTCGTTACAGATTAATTTGTCTACTAAGATGTTAATTACGATATTAAACGCAATTGGAGATAGACAACAACCTTGAAACAGTCCTACATTATAACTCAAACTTTTTGAAGGGCCTTCTTTAGTTATTATAGAAAACCTTAATTTTGAGTAATACGACGCGATCATATCTCTAACTAGGGGTGGAAAGTTGTACCATCTAAGCGCGAATAGCATCAATTCGTGTTGTATCGACCCGAACGCGTTCTCCAAGTCTATCCAACAAACAGTGATTTGCCGCTCGCTTTTTCTAGCATCTTTTAAACTCTCCGACAGCAAGGTGTTGTGTTCTAAGCATCCAGAAATCCCGGGTAAAAACCCTTTCTGGTGATTTGGCCTAAAATAGTTGTTGCTGAGCATGAATCGCGTCATTCTCGTTTGTAGAACCGAGAAAAAGATTTTCGATATAGTATTTGTTAAAGCTATCGGTCTAGTATCTTTCGGATCAGTAACTCGATCTTTTTTGGGAATGAGGACAAAAATTGCTTTCCCGAAGCACTCCGGGATTTGCTTCCTTGACCAGATTTTACCGTATATATTTAGGAGGTGTTTACGAACCGATGCACATTTTTTAAAGACTATATATGGGATACCATCGGGTCCCGGTGCAGATTTAGACGACTTCCTCTTGATCTGACTACTTAGTTCCTCTAGCGTTGGTGGAATGCCGTGGAATTCGATTCGAGGAAGTTCAGGTTTTTGATCGTTTGGATCCCTATACCGTCTTAAACTTTTAGGCACTTCGTATGTGCTCTTAAAATGGTCGTAAATTTGATCGTTGGTCAAGAGAAGCTGTCCGCGTTCTTTCTTAAAAATGGTTTTCGAATACTCAAAAGGGTTTTTATCGAAATCTACTTCTTGTTTTGCCCGGTCAAAATTATCGCGATATTCTGCAGTTTGCGCCGATATTCCTTGGATTAATTTAAGGATTGACCTTAACGCCCTAGCTAGTTGATGACTAAGGTTATTGTCGCCTAGAGCTTTGGCTATACGTAGATTTTTTATTAATTCCCGTTTTTTCTTCCGCATTTTTAATTTGAACGAGTTGTCTTTATTTTTGCGAGCATAACGATTACGTGGTGGATATTGCTCGCTAAAGTAGTCATAAACGGTATTTTGGAAAGTTTCTACCTGCGAGTTCAATTCCTGCTTCGAGCCCGGATGCTCTAACAGGACCGCTAAGTTGTCGTCATGAACTTTCCAAGTCGATTGTTTTAGATTAGGAATGCTAAGACGTGTCCTGATGTTAATGGACTCCTGGTGGTTTCCAGTTAATGGTTCACCATGGGATACATGAGGGTCAACTCTATCCGAAGTGAATGTTGTAGATCTTACCGACGATTGTCGTGCTTCAACCCCATTATGTGTTTTTAGATGTTTAATGTACCAGGCTCGTCTCTTGTAGTTTTTCCCGCACGTAGAGCATTTCAAGTCCGTATTCGCGCCGTTTTCGCCGTTAAAATCGACCGGTGGACAGTTCTTCCGCCCCCCCTCTCGGACTGTCCCAGGGGTATTTTTCTTCTTCGGACTTTTAGCTTTATGTATACCGGGTTGGGCTTGCTAGGCCGTCGCCCTCGGCTGTCTTTCCAGCAGTCATCCGTCTTTCCGGCAGTCATCCGTCTTTCCGGCAGTCAGCTGTCTTTCCAGCGTCAGCCCGACTCTCCGGGCAGTCGTTTTAAATAAGACGAAACTTCTCAGCATTCCATGGATTCACCGTGCGGGTGCCGGGTCCATCGCGTTGCAGGGGGAGGAGCTTCAACAGTGCCTGGGACTTGCGACCCAAGTGTAGGTTTAAGGGGCCCCTTAACTAACGCGCGTTATACGCTCACCTCCACTGTCCAAGCTCCTCTTTTATGGTGATATACGAATTATATTTGGCTAATTAATATTGCCACATCTTTTCAGGTGAAAGTAACTTTTTAATTAATAATTATTATTATGTTGGAAAGGAATTATTTAGCTCTTAATATTTATCAATATGTTTTAGGTTATTTGTATAATTTTATTACCAGAGAAAGACGAATAAAAATGCAGCTAAAAGGATTAAAACCCGTGATTATGTAGACACCAATCAAACTATTGTATCCTAACTCGATTGGGGTATTGCACATGTTCCTCATTGAAACTCTGATATGTGGACAAAGTAGGATCCTGTAGTAGTTTTAGGATGTTTTACGACGTTCTTATAAAATTTAAGTATTTAACTAAAGATTAACTTTTCTTAAAAATATGGACGATTATGTTATATGAAACAGTCGAGTGAAAATATATTTAGTTATAATAAATATTCCATTTCATCTCAATGTTATACAGTTCAAATGAACTCACACTTTGTATGGAAGAAAATACCTTTTAATATTGGTATTGAACCCACTTTCCTTTGTTGTATTAATATATTTTAATTTTTCCGCCTCCCGCCGCAGGACCCTAAGTACAAGTTATGAAAAAATATGCACGCCTCTACACGCTGAGCGTTGATGTAGGGAAATTCTTCAGGATTTTATTTTTATTTGCGTTTGTTTAAATGCATGCAATTTAGAATATATATATATATATATATATATATATATCGGCGCTACCAGCTTTAATAACGGATGCGACTTGAAAATAATTTAAGGCTGTCATCAATTCTTATTAAACCTCATTAGTATTTATGATTATTGTTAAAAGTAAAACGAAATCAAAGGAGAATAGAACAATGTTTGAATTTTGAAAAAAATATGACGTCTGGACTCACGACGGCGGACTCCAGATTTGAGAATTCAGAATTGAGACTCGTAGTTCAGAGTTCAGTGAGTGTGTATCATTGAAGTATGTAATTGTGAGGAACCTTCTAAAAATACAGGAGCATTAAGAACAATTGCAGTTTCATTTTAAAATATCATGCAACGCTCTAGAAGAAGTGACATTTGTAACCTCAGCAAGGCTGGCGTCTCTCTCTCTTTTAAAACAACGAATCTGTAATAAATCCGATATATACATAAATTAAATCACGGCGTTGAGCTGAAACGTATATCTCCTTTATATGTAGATTAAAAAATAGAAGATTTATTAGACTATGTTTCGTTGACATATTTTGCTAATTACTTTTATTATATATCTTACAATACGTTCAGTTTACTTTATAGTAAACGTAATCACAGACAGACATCAAAACTTCAGGTACAGTTGATAATAATAATAAACTTGAAATAAGTCCCAGAATATAGTTTCATTTAAAAATGTATTATCTATAGCCTGAGATATCCATAATGTAAGTTTAACTAAATCAAAATACATATTTATTTGTCATGAGTTCCTGTAATGTTATGTTCCTTTAAAGTTAACTTCTTGAAATCTACTGTTTTTTCAATATGTACATGTATCACATTCATTACAAATTTATTTAGCAATTCGATGTGAGACAACTATCCTATTAAATACAAACATATTTGACAAAAGCATTTCGTGTTTGATATAAGTCACATATGCAGTGTACAGAAACTTTTTATTATATTTTTAAGGGTCTTTTAAAACGCTAAATAAAATTATACTATATATAAATTCATTACGATTTATGAGTTTCAGCATGATGACCGACCGAACAATTATGAAAGTTATGAAAGACGGTAAAAAAAAAACATATTACTGCAATTTTTGGATATTAATTATACTCTGTAAAATTTTATGTTAGCTGACACAATTATTTTAAAAGCATCCCCAGTATAACCTTCCTCACGCTTTGACGCTTAAAAGCAGACTTGAATTATTTAAAGTTGCTTTCAAATTAATAAATTGTCATTCATAAAATGTTATATTTTATCCTCCCTCAGATATTTACTTTGTATTAAGATTAAAATAATTTTATTAAATACTAAAGTGAGTTATCGTAAGTCGAAGAAATGGATATTCACAAGATTACGTCGGTCGCCACAAGTTCCGTGTGTGGACCCTCGTCACTCGAATTGGTATCCGGACCTATTCTCACCGCTAATATTTACTCTGAGGTATGTGTTCTTACTCTGTTTATAAATTACTTGAAATCAATATTTAGCGCATACCTATAGTGTACGTAGATATATTAAGAGCGTGATTATTCTTGTTTAATTTAAATGCATCATTCAATATTCACATTTTAAGTTAAATAATGTTTCGATGTTCATTATCGTTGAAAGGTAGATATTTAACTTTGGCCAATAATTCTACGAAGGTTTTCTTCTTATACACGACTTTTAGTAAAATAAATAAAAATGACTGATTCTGACCACAGAAAAAATATTTTTATCCGTATATTAAAATTTTTATAAAATTAGAGTTTTTGGGGTATTTTTTCGATCATACGATCGAGAAAGGTCGTACCTGTATTTTCTGTTTTTATTAAAATTGAAATTTTTGTTTTACTATTTTCATAGTTCTTTTATATTTCAAGGGATCGAAGTAATTCAGATGACCTATAGTAATACGTTAGTAGCTATAGGAATAACTCGATATATGAAATTTTTACAATATCGTATTCACATTTTTTTGTTCCTGTAATTGCATGTAGTTCGGCTAGAAACCTACTCTTAGAGCTCGGAATGGAATTAGTGTTGTAATAGGAATATTCCAATGAAATAAATACCTGCCTTCTGGCAATAAAAAAATATTTTTTTACGATTTACATCATAATAATTAAGAAAACTGGCCATGCGAGAAAAATTTTAAATTATAAAGTAGGTTAGTATTAGGTGCATGTAAATAAATAGTCATTTGCGTGTACTTTACTCCTTATAATTGAATCTTGATCGGAAGGAGACCTCTCTCAGCCCGAGTGCAACTACTGATAGTTGCACTCTTACTGATATTATCATAGAGTAGTGAATCGAATTAGATATAGATCTTCGCTACAAGGAAATTCTCTTTATTCGATCAAATATGCTGTGTGAATGTTATAGAAATAGTTTGAATAATGAAGTGAAGGTAAAGATAATGAATTTTTTTTAATGAAATCTTTTAAAAAATCATATATCCAACCGTTTATTTAAAATATAGACGAAAAAGCAAATTAATTTAGGTTTTATAAGTAACAGTCTATTAAATTGTAGGTTATTATATCCAATAAAACAGTCATAATACATTTTATAACAATATTATCATCATCACATTTTAACTTGTTATTAAACAATTACGTAAATAATATAATGGTAATGCGAACGTCTGTATCTGCGTCCAGAACAGAACAAAATACTTGATATCTACGGAATCCGATTTTAATTCGATAACACGCTTTGTTCCGAATGGCTTTTGTGATATTGGTGTCTGAAATTTCAATGAAATTGAAAATTTAAATTCAGACGCTTATTCGGTAGTAATTATTTACCATAAACATCACGGGCGGATTATTTGTTTTCAGCTTGTGGTGTTTAATAATTATGACATGCGTTTTTCAATAAATTCCATTCGTTAAATTCTAAAATACAACTTCTCATTGTATTACATCGCTGTAGTTCATTTATTGATGAAAGAGATTTATATGTTACTAGTTTTTGCCCGCGACTTCGTCCGCGTTAGTTTCGTCATCCCTACTAATATTATAAATGCGAAAGTAACTCTGTCTGTCTGTCTGTCTGTCTGTCTGTCTGCTACGCTTTCACGCCTAAACCACTGAACTGATTTTAATGAAATTCGGTACAGAGATAGAGTTGACCTTGAGAAAGAACATAGGATAGTTTTTATCCCAGACTTTTGAAAGGTTCTCTTGGAAACGCGATATAACCGAACTCCACGCGGCGAAGCTGCGGGCGGAAAGCTAGTTAGTAATATATGTAGAGCTGACCGGGCGAACTCTATTCCGTTTTAGAGGCCATTAATAATCAGGTTTCGCCTGTTTCAATCGAACAGAATGATTGACATATTAGTTAGTTGTCAAATCTAATGTTAAAAAAAACGTTTGTATGGGAAATAGAAAAGGGCTGTTTTTATGGTTTTCCCGGAAATTAATCAATTTTTTTCAGCTTTTATACCTTCCCTGAACCTCCACGAACATTTCAAGACTAAGATAAGATAAATCTGTTGAGCTGTTCTCGAGTTTTAGCGAGACTAAGGAACAGCAATCCATTTTTATATATATAGAAGAAGAAGATAATGGTTTTTGTAATTTAATATGTATCAATGAGCAGGGAGGCTAATTAAAGCTACAATTATAAATGAGAATATAATAAGCCATAATAACAGCGCATACATATTTAGTATCTTGTACTTTTAATTCTTTATTAGAATATGTATTGATTGAATTAAAATTTACAAATATTTTCACAGCTGTGGTCCCGCAAAAGCAATTCATTTGACAGTGGTACTTGTGACTTAACCTTGATTGATAACTAGATTTTTCTTTTAAACGTTATGCCTTAAGATAGTTTTTAAAAATTAAAGAATTTATTTAAATAATTAATATTATGCACAAGTATGGCCTTTTATTAAAATTGTATGGTAATAAAAGTTTTCTATAGATAGATACATTACCGTACAAAAAAGTTGTAAGTATAAAATTCATTGATATTTTGTTTAAATCCAAATTTAAAACATTTAATTTAATGCTATTACTGAAGATGCTTCAATAATCAAGTTTACTAAGAGTCTGAGGTACAAAGATTTACGTCAAAACAATGAGTACTTTATGTAAATATGACAAACTTACTGATAATAACTTAGAATTTAGAATAGATATCTTTAAGCTAACTTTTATTGTATCAGTAAGTAAGAAGTTAAAAAGATAAACAAATGGTGGTACAAAATAACAAATTTTAAAGTAACGTATACAAAACAGGTATATTTTTATATACATACAATGTTTTATAGAAAATAAATTCGGGTTTAACCAAGAACAAACAAATTACATTATGTTTAATATTTCTGATTATTTCAGAATGTTTCAGATTATCTAAAATACGTTTATAGAACCACTAAGGAACCACCACCACCAAATTAACTTTTACTAACCACCAAATTAAGCTACACTTATTCTCATAAAATTCGATAGATTCAATAAATACCAAGTCCCTGGCATAAAACCAAAACTTATTTTCGTTTATTGTTAAGTACTCGTAAAACAAGTGCGACCACAAGATGTGGGATCGAATATTCCTTAGTGAAATAATGATATCGCAATAACGTTATAGAGCAGTACAGATAGGGACGTTACTCAGGTTCATAATAAATAACTTTTTGGTCACATATAGTGATATTAACATGAAAGTTTTTATTTATTTAGCTGACAACCTAAGGCGCTTACTTCGGACGGTGGTTAGATATTAAGAAATTGCATATATTTACTTAGTTACTAAATTAAATTGTTGGGATGAAAACAAAATCGGGTCCGTTTGTCTACATAACTGTTTCGAAGATTTGTCAAGACACATATTTAGAATTTATAGTAAGGTAGACTAGGTTAGGAAACTTTCAGTGTAATTGTAAAATAGGCACAAAGGATAGAGTATATTTTAAGATGGAAACACTTTCTGTCCTTCCTGCCTACTTCGTATAAGAAAAAGTTGAGCTCAGGAGTCTGAAATTGACAAAAATTTGCGTCTAAAGCTAAATAGAGGAAGAAATACGGGACGTTTTCAAAATTCATCAGAAAAACGTGAAGAAGGACTATTTAAATACGCATTTATATAAAAAGATCATTTTAGATCATGCAATAAAAGAAACCTGGCTTGTTGACTATAAAACAATCTGGAGAACGTGCTCCTTTCAGATTCATAGAATTCAAGACGTCAGGAAGACTATATAAAAAAGATTTCGATGAATTGAGTACCTCCTCCGCTTTTGAAGTCGGTTAATAACAAGAGTAGGAAATCTCCTTCCGACAGTGAAATTCTGACATAATAGACCTTACGTAATGCCATTTCATAATATGTATTATGTATGCCTACACATTTTAGGAATTCCCCCACTTTTCTTAGGATTCCATAATCAGTGCATATTGTAGTCATAATCAGACCGTTTATGAAGTCTATCCTTATAAATAAATTGATAGAAATCAGTTGGTACAGAAGTTACTCGTTCATTTGTACGAGTAGTACACATAATTAATGCAAATTTTAGACTTATGTGGTTTTCTAACGGTTGCCAAAGTCAAAACTAGACCAAATTGAGATGGACTACAACAGTCTTCTCTCTCTTTTACTTGGCAATTTCCCAGCTTTAGCCAGGGTCTGCCTTACATGTTACGATTGGTTTTGGCTAATTGTTTTTAAGCCTTTGAGAATGCATTAATCAGTGATGTCTCAATACTCTTAGAAAGTACGTATGACTCGGAAAAATCACATTGGTACACGCCAGAATCGAACCCGCGCCCTCATACATGAGAGGCGGGCCTTTTAACCATTAGGCCACCATAGACTTCAATTTTTTTTTTTATTAATATCGCTTCACCCAGTCGACAGCAATGAGGTAACAAACATTATAGAATATACATACAAACGAATTCAGTACCTTCACCGTTTATGAAGACGGTTAAAAATAAATTAAAATTATAAATTCTCCACTCACACATAAAGTTAAGGAGATATAAAAATATGTTACTCTTAAAATATGTAAAACTTAACGGAAATAAGTCCCCTAAACTAAAAAAAAATATGCATTTAAAACAGCTTTACCAATTTCATAATATTATACTGGCGATCTCCTATAAATAAATATTTACTGTGCAGAATATTACAAAAATTAAGAAAATTTTACGTTTAACTTTATTATACATTTTTTATACACACTGCTCCGCACGTATGAAATAACTGTCAGTTGTTTATACATTTCGCACACAGGCAATATAATTTACAAAGATATATAAATATGTATATATATATATATCTTTATATATATAATTCTTCTGTGAGTGTGTATGTCACTGAACTTCTCTCAAACGACTGGACCGTATTTGAGGAAATTTTTTGTGTGTGTTCAAGGGGATCTGAGAATGGTTTAGATTTTTTTATTTATTAGTAGTTGTTGATACAAACGTTTTTTTTTTGACATTAGATTTGACAACTAACTAATATGTTAATCATTCTGTCGCACTTCAAAACAGATTAATGGCTTTAATAGGTAAACTCCAAAAATATAAATAAAAAAACGTAACAGATATTTCTTGATTATAGGGCGATATGAAGTTCCCTGGGTCTTTTAGTATATATACACATCATATTTTCATATTATTAAATTATGTTATTATTCGGTTATCTTCTTCTTCTATACATATAAAAATGGATTGCTGTTCCTTAGTCTCGCTAAAACTCGAGAACGGCTGAACCGATTTGGCTAATTTTAGTTTTGAAATATTCCTGGAAGTCCGGGGAAGGTTTAAAAGGTGAGAAAGATTGGAATAATTGCCGGGAAAATCCTTAAAACAGCCCTTTTCTATTTCCCATACAAACGTTTTTTTTTGACATTAGATTTGACAACTAACTAATATGTCAATCATTCTGTTTGATTGAAACAGGAAAAAACTGATTATTCATGGCCTCTAAGACGGAATAGAGTTCGCCTGGTCAGCTACATATACCTACATATATTACTCTTGACCAAACTAACGCGGACGAAGTCGCGGGCAAAAACTAGTATTAAATAAAAATGTTTGCATTGACAAAATCCTCAAGTATTTCAGTTTTAATCAAGCCATAGCATAAAGAAAAAGTTGTATTATAAAACTTATAATGGGACGCTATTATTATTTTTGCTTTAACACTTGGTATCGCTTTATTTTCTTATGATAGAAAACCAAAGAAAAGACTAAACTTAATAATAACCCTTAACCTGCTTCTTAATTACCAAGATATCCCTAAAATATCTTTAAAAGGCAAAATTTATGTTTGGTCTGCTAGTATCTCGCTAGATTATAAAAACAAAAAACTTTCACTAACTGCAACTTAATAAACTAAATTCAAAGTATTGATTAAATATACGATACACATACATATTCCATAAATATATTTTTAATATCAGTATATAATCTATTTCACACTTTATATATATACATATATATATATATAAATATATGTATAGAGTTTATCTATTTAAAATATTTACACATTTACAACTATGACAAGTTTAACAATTCTTGGGAGTAAAGAATATGCTCTGGAGGGCTTACATACGACTATAAGATACCTGAAGTGGAAATAAAAGTAATAAAAATAAACCAACATTTACAGCATTTAAGTGACGATCTTTTAATTCATAATTCTATAATCTTTATCAACCCTGCTGTAAAAATGATCAAAATTTTGTAATTCAATATTTATATTTTCTGTTTTAGCAAAGTCTGTATAATCAATTTAATAATTATGGTCCATTTGTTGTATAAACTGCTAATATGAAAAACTAAAAAAGACAAAGTTATAAGTAGAGCTTCGTTAACCATTTTATAAATATATCCTTGCGTTCAAAACTTTTAAGAGTAATGATTGTTTAAAAATTGCTCATTCACTTTTTATCCATCTTTTCATCTGACTTAAGTATAGAGATACCATTTTCATGTTAAAGGAAGAAATAATTAATTTGAAATATATATTTGACATAAGAAATTTATTTTAAACACATTACCTAAATCCATTTTCGAGACATCGTACTGGTTCAAGTTCTTTTCTGCTTGTGAGCAGGTTAGACTAAATAGATTCAGGTACGATTTTGTATACATGTCTTGCAGTTAGCTACCAAAAAGATATCCAGAACAAAATTGATTACCATACAAAGTTTCTGGTGTAACGAAATTTAAAATGCTTTTTAATTTCCAATACATTCATTACTCGTTTATTGCATAACACGAGCTGTTTTTATCATGAAAATCCGCGAGATCCGCATTCGAGTTGCAAATTGAAAAAGTGATTGAATTTAACATTGCCGGCCAAATCCGAGGGGTGACGTGACAATTTGAATAAAGCTTGACCCTTCCATGTTATAAAATTTATTTTAATATAATTGTTTTAGTTACATATGCATTTTAAAAACAAAGGGATTGATTATTATTGTTGCTACGATGGTAATAAAAAATTAAAGCTTAATAATATTTTGCTATAAATATGTGTAATAGATAATTTTATTTTTAGAGTAACCTTTACATCTTTAATGAAATGTCCAATAAAAATCAGCGTAATGAAGTTATTAAGTTTTTGTGCCTTCATACTAAAAATATTTGATGTTGATTTTTGTCAGTCCTGATTCAGTTCGTTGACGAAAGTTGATTACTTTTAAACGTTTCGTGATAACGAAGTTTCACACTAAAACGTAAAGCAATGTTATAACTGCGTTTGCCCTTTTGGAATTTTAAAAGATATGGAGATTGGTGACATGTTAAATGTTTTCTGTAATTGAATATAACACGACAAATAAAAGAGCGATTTGTAGTCTGAGGCGATCAGTGATTAATAATTTGTCGTAATCTGTTAAAGTAATATTACGTCATATAAATATTGGCAGACTTTAAAGCAGATGGACAAATTGCCTTTCCCTTTGAAAGGTCTTGATTACATTGTTTTTTATATTATAAAAGTGGTGTGCAACTAATGTTATTATGATTTTATTATAAATAAACGGGAAATCGTGATAAATGGTTAAAAAGCCATTAAATATTTTTCTATACATGATGATTAATAAAATAAGAAGTTAAAAGATGAAGAAAATAACGACAAGACTACCATAACGTCATTTCAACTATAAATATGTATATGTAACTCATAAATTAGTAACTTTCTTTTCTTTGTAACTTATTATTATGGGATGCCATTGCTATTAAGTTTTTCTGGGTAAGATATTAAATAAAAAAGTTTTACTATGCATAATATTTCTATGATCTTTATAATACATACCAATAAAGAGAATTTCTTTGTATTCAATACCTAGCTTGATGGAACCCCTTTCATTAAAATATCGATAGCTGCACTCAAGCCTCAGTGTGGAACTCTATTCGACCAAGATTCAATTATTAGCACCTATATGTGTACATGCAAATGAAAATTTTGTATTCAGCTTAAGCGATCGGAACGATCGATGAAGTATAATAGAGGATATATGGAGGAGAAAAAGAATTAAAACACTAAAACATTCTGGAGTATCTTAGTAACCTATATTCAATCTATCATTTATGATGATTGCTTGTATTTTTTTTAATATTGAGGCAACTTAAATAAGTAATATCAAACTAAAGGTCATTGACATGAACAGTGTTTTTAACTAAAACTCTTGAACTTGCCTTCACTGCATATAATGGTATAATGTTTTTTCTTCTTCTTCTACCTGGCAATTTTCTAGCTTTAGCCAGGGTCTGCGTTACATGTTATAAATAGTTTTGGCTAATTGTTAATTAATACTAATACGTAAACTTGTGCTGGATATATTTTATATTTTTCAAAATATTTATAAAAAGAAAACTACCGCAAAGTAATGTTATTTTTATGTCATATTTATTCCCAAATACTAAATGTTAGAAATACAAAACCATGTCAATTTTATCCAAAATAACCTTCAATTTACTTTCATATTTAACATAATTTATCAACCCTTCGATATCGAAGCTTCTCTCTACGAGCGTGAAATGTGTTATTCCCTATAGACCTTACGTCAGCATTGAGAGTGTACCCCTGACCTCAGCAACTGAGACCCCGATGTGTACTCTTAAGGGTTAACCGTGGTACTAAGAATCTATAGTATGGAATTAATCGCTGTAGTTCAGATTAAATGTACTATCTACTCAATAGATATACCTTTATAATTTACCAGTTAAATTTCGTGTGTTCATAATATGTTGTGAAGCAAAATTTCATTATTAATATGAAATTAAAGAAATTATTCTTTTAACACCTTTAAATTATTCAAATTTTTATTACCAAGATTAAGATGATAGTGGAGATATTAATAGTAGTAATTTAGTAGTAGTAGTTTTCATTTATTATTACTATCACTTTGGTTTATAAGTTACAATTAAAAAAATAATATATATATATATATATCTTTACTCTATACGTACTAAAAACAGTCTTATATATTAATTGTGAAGTGTTTTATGAGATCAAATGCTTACAAAATATTACCTTATAATGTATGTTAGTAATTTAACTCTACAGATTTTTTTTTAATTACAAATTTTCCTGTCGTTTCTCAACTATTGTCACTTGTCATTTTACCAAAATATCATGAAACCGATCTATTCTTTATACTATTTATTAAATTTAATCATATTTATAAAGATACCAATATACCAATTAGGTATATCAGTACAGTTTTGGTTATAAATTAATAAATTTAAGCTATAGGTAAGTCATACAATGGAGTAGATAAGCGGTTATAGTATATAAATTAATCCATCAAAATCTCTTCCATGTTTTTAGACCTTACATCCTATAAAAATGAATATTTAATACAAACATTATCACCTCTTTCTAACTATGACATTTTGTGTTATTTAAGTAGCACGATAGAATTAACTAACAAATTGAAGTCCCTCAGGTCTCCATCCTACTTCTACTAGTATACGTGTTATTCACAAGAGATATCTCGGTGCCAAAAATTCCAACTCATTTAGTCCTATTTATAAAATATGCCGTAGTTTAAATATCATGTAGGTCCCTGGATTACCACATAAGTCACTTAAAAAACTGCCAATGTCTTAGAAAACTAGTTTCACTAATGGAGAAAAGAAATAAATCCCAAAAAGAGCATGGAAATCATTTTCACTACAAATAGAGATTTAAGTATTCCAAACAAATAAATTAAATTGTACGACCGTCCCATTCCTTGGCGTGAAAAGGATCAAGTATCTAGGAGTAACCGTGGATCTGACTCTCAATCCACATATTAAGATACTGAAAAAATAGGACTGCTTGCTTCGGAGGTTGTATATAACTCTCATTTTGCAGTAAAAGTAGAATGTTCCTTACAAGCGACTCACTTAATAAGAACTACATACTTCCAGTTATATTGTCCTCATCCTCGTCCATCAGCAGCAGTTTATAAAATGCAAGTACCATGAAAAATATTCGTGTTTTTATTGCCACAGGTGTATCCTGGTACATCAAAACCTTCAGGATCTCCAATTTTCTACAATAACAGTAAACTTTAAGATGATCTAAAAATATTTTTCAAGGCCCTCATTTGACATTATACCCGCTTGTCATAAAAGTAATCGAAAAGTAGTTTTCTCGTCTACTAACAACCCGATATGTAAAGGACACCCTAAATACGTTGATTTTATATCTGACAGCAAAATTACGAATGACTAGTCATACATGAATAAGCCCCTTAATAAACCAAAATTATATTTACACACACCGCCCTTGTGATGATGAGGTTTCACTTCATACATGTCGCTTGGGCCTTTTGCCGTCATAGAATGTCATGTAGTCATCTAGAGGCATCCTTAGCATGGACGTACTTTCCAAGTTCTATAGATTAGGTCTCTCCTAGGTGAAGCTGTCATAATCCAATAGGTTAACATAATTAACCAATTAAGAAAAAAACAAATACAAATTAGCATTTTTCTTTATTCCTATATCCGATTTAATTAATTATAATTTTAGGAAATTAAGTCGTAGATTCCCAATTCGTTAACATGAAAATTTAAGTTCACTAACAGGTTATTTACTACGTAGTAAAATTTTGGGTAACTTTACATCCTGTTAACGTGAGCGTTTAGGTAAATTGCATCTAGCTGTTGTGAAACTTGATCATGTGTTGTTAAAAGTGTTCGTTGTAAATAGACTTTATGTTTCTAAATCACTATACAATAAAAACAGCATGTTCCATTTTATTTCTAACAAGTGGTCTCTATATCTCTAAGACCATTATTTCTTTTTAAAAATAGACTAAAGTAACACTATATGAAAATTACTTTAAATATGAATTATTTGTATTCCTACTTTTAATTTTTATGTTTCATTGATTAAAAAAGTTTAACAAAATAATAAACTTAAAAAAAAAGTGATAATGCTTTATGTTAAATGAGATAATTTTCAAACGTTATGTGATCTTTAACACTAATTTTTGTCTAAAAGTGTATTCGTTTTTGATTTCATTAAAATGTTTTTATATGAAACATATCTACCTAATTTGTTAAAAGGTTTTCACGGAATATTAAAATAATTATATATATTAAAAACCTTCCACAATTTGAAGATAGAATTCATATAGACTACCGAAAAGGTTTAGATTTAGGTATATCAAAAACTAACGAAAAAAATCAAACAATTTAGTTTTGTGTTAATGTCTTTAAAGAATAAATATAAGCATCTATTTTTGCCCTAATAATTTATACTATGCAAAAAATCCTTATTGAATGAAATGATGTATTTTGTAGTAACCGTTTTACAAGTTAATTTAAGTTATGAGAGTCACGAAAACAAACAGCGTGTTGTAATAATCGTAAAAATTGGTAAATTACTGAGTCGAACTGAACTCAATTCTAAGTCAACTGTACCGTGGTTTTCGAAATAGTCGTCTACCAGTGACGTATGTATGTATTTGTTCTGCTCTCCTAGAATGTTTCAACTTGAAGGCTTCACACTCCAAAACACAACGTAGTCGATTGGATAGTATTGAACACAAACAACCTGTGATGAAGAATAAAACTCAGAAAAAAATATATGAATGAATGAAAAAGTCTTTTCATATTTATAAAACACCACAAGCTGAAAACAAATAATCCGCCCGTTCTGTTTATGGTAAATAATTACTACCGAATAAGCGTCTGAATTTAAATTTTCAATTTCATTGAAATTTCAGACATCAATATCACAAAAGCCATTCGGAACAAAGCGTGTTATCGAATTAAAATCGGATTCCGTTGATATCAAGTATTTTGTTCTGTTCTGGACGCAGATATAGACGTTCTCATTACCATTATTTTATTTACGTAATTGTTTAATAACAAGTTGAAACGTGATGATAATAATATTGTTATAAAATGTATTATAACTGTTTTGTTGGGTATAATTACCTAAAGTTTGACAGACTGTTTCTTATGAAACATAAATTAATTTTCTTTTACGCTTATTTATACAAATATAATTTTTATGTTTAGAACAAACCGTTGGATATTAGATTTTTAAAACATTTTATAAAAATAACACTATCCTTACTCAGGATGTTTGATTGAATGAGGAGAAATTCCTTGTATCGAAATTCTATGTCTAATTCGATTGACTACTCTATGATAATACTGATAAATGCATTAGTCTCTAAGAGAGGATTCAGGATTAGGGAAGAGGAGCTGTAATAGATTCAATTACAAGCAGTAATGTACATGTAATTGACGACTTAGTATTTAATTTATTGTGTCTTGTCTTGACATACATTAGAGGAGAGAAATAACCACCTCCTAATACCAATGAGTGCAGTAAAAACTTTTATAATATTCTTTGAACTGGTTAGTAAAAAAATTATGGTTGTGAAACCCAAATGTTTACATCGTTAGAGAAACTAATAGAGTTAAAGTGTACGTTTACTTATCTAAACGGCTAACAAAATACTATAAGAACCCGGATGTCTGAGACAGAAACCTTTGAAAGAATTTTTGGCCCAAACTGAAATATAGAACCTTCGAATACATTCAATAAAATGTTAGTATTATCATAAATTATTTTGCACTTTTTATACTTGTAAATTATTCTATTCGTCTGTCTCAATTATGCGCCACTCGGAACATGAATATGCTTGCAAACGTTTTATGAAAACCAAAGTTAGTGCTTTATAAATATGTACGTACACTATAAGTATGCACTAAATATTTATTACAAGTAATTAATAAACAGAGTAAGAACACATACCTCAGAGTAAATATTAGCGGTGAGAATAGGTCCGGATACCAATACGAGTGACGAGGGTCCACACACCGAACTTGTGGCGACTGACGTAATCTTGTGAATATCCATTTGTTCGACTTACGATGACTCACTTTAGTATTTAAAATTATTTTAATCTTAATACAAAGTAAATATCTGAGGGAGGATAAAATATAACATTTTATGAATGACAATTTATTAATTTGAAAGCAACTTTAAATAATTCAAGTCTGCTTTTAAGCGTCAAAGCGTGAGGAAGGTTATGCTGGCGATGCTTTTAAAATAATTGTGTAAGTTAATACAGAATGTACAAGAGTATAATTTTTGTTTTTAATAAAATTCTGTTTTAATATAATGGGTTTACTTTCGTACCCTCTTTCGTAATCAGTCAGAATTATCATCCATAATTATTTTTTTTATCTCTCATATTATTTTATATGTTTCTAAACATTATTTATATGCAATATTACATTTTTCAGTACTTTGTAGTTATAACTGACGACTTAAAATATAATTATTCAAACAAATGCGCTCCGAGTTTTATGTTGGAGTGATACCGGTTTAATTTCTTTTGTAACAGTGTAACATCGACTTATTGAAACATAGCTCCTGTTACTAGATAAATAATATGATTAAATAATTATGACCAATATTCATTTCTTTACTTTTATTGAAATATTTAAGCTGAGCTATTAAATTTCTTGTATAATTAGATAATTAAGAAATCATTTCAAATGTACGTCGTGTAACTGTTATAAGCAGAGTTGATAACTGTTTTATACATAACGACACTGTATTAATTACAGAAGGACTAAATTGAATATATTTAGATATGTGATTAATTTTTATAATAGAATTGGGTTTTTGAATTATTATTTTTTTTGTGATAAATGGAAAGATCATATATAAGTTTTATAACAAAACTATTTTTATTTTATTTTTTTTGCAATAATTAAAAAGTTATATCAAAATAAAAATTAAATTTTAAATTCAGTACCGAAGACCCGCCGACAGCTCGCAAATAAACCCGAGCGCGTGTGACGTCACAATGTTAGTTTTTGCTCATTGTAGCATACAGGGATATAATAATTAGTACAGTGTTTTGAGTTTTTATCTAGTAAATTCTGTTGGCATTGTTAAATAATCAAAAGTTTTGTACCATTATGTACAAAGACTACAAAAACAACTCCTGAAAAAATGTTTTTAAATGTTCCACAAGACGAAAAACGTCGAAAGAAATGGTTTCAAGCAGTGCATCGAGATTATTCAAAAACAAAATCATTTTTTTTTGTTGTGAAGATCATTTCGTTGTAAGTATTCATAATAGTATTGTTATTAATTATTATTTATCTAAGTGTATAAATCGAATAAGTATAGTTCAATAATTAATTTTTTTACCTGGGCTCCAAATCATAACCTTTAGAATCGTAGCATTAAAAATTTTTAATTGATAATTCAAAGCGATTAAATAGTAAATCTATATGTATGTTTGTCTAATAATTGGACTTCAATTAATATATATTTTCATAATTTTATAACATTCTAGGTTCTGTATCAGACTACATTTAAATTTTTAAAGTATATGTTATTTTGGTTTTTTATAATGTTATAATAACATTTTATTAATAATGATTTAATGAAATAATTAATAATTATATTTAATAGAGAATAAATACTTATTTTCATTTAGAATAGTATTTTTTAACAGACTTACCTTGATGCCTTATCACCTCGAACTTCAGCAGAATTAAACCGAACGTCATTTTAAAAAAAAATTGTTATCATAAATATATCAACATCAGGAATATTATCCGATTTTGCTTTTATAAATCCTTTATCACACATAGTCGAAATAAACTTTTCAAATCGTTTTTCACTAATAAATTTGAGATATTTTTATCAAGTTAAAGATAATAGCCATAAACACTGTACTATTATGAAATTGCTTTAACATTATGACGTCACAAGTATGCTGACCAATCATGGCGCGTTTACAGTCACGTGATATATTTTTGAATTTTATCAATTTTTAATTGTTTATAATTAATTAAAAAAATATATTTCAAGTTTTTTGCATTAAAAATCCAATATAATTAATAATAAAGTTTTAAAATACATAAAAAAAATCAATACTTTTTTTTTTTTTCAAAAACCCAATTCTTGATACTTTTGGTTTTGTAATATGTAAACAAACACAAATAAAAATAAAATCCTACATAATTCACCGACATCTACGCTCGACATGTAGAGGCGTGCATATTTTTTCATGATGTATTCTTAGGGTCCTGAGACGGGAGACTGAAATATTACAATATATAACTATATAATTAAACTATGAAAATTTAATACATGAACAAATTATGACTTACTGTTAGATTACGAGACATTTCTTAAAAGTATTAGTAATAAAAGGAGCTCGGAGTTGATTAAGTAACAATGGATCAAAACACCGCTAATGTTATATTACATTTCTTTGTGAGGAATAATTCGATATGAACGGTGACTTGTCATTTCCTTATATGAGCCGATATGTTACTAAAACAAAATGGAATTTCTTATTTATAAAATGAAAGTTCAATCTAATATATAAAATTCTCGTGTCACAGTTTTCGTGCCCATACTCCTCCGAAACAACCTGACCGATTTTGATGAAATTTTTTGTGCTTATTCGGTAGCTATGAGAATCGGCCAACATCTATTTTTCATCCCCCTAAATGTTAGGGGTAGTCCACCCCTAAGTTTTTTTTTTATTTTTTAGACAAAATTTTTAATTACTATTTTTTTATGATACAACGTACAAAAATACATACAATCCTAAATTTTCACCCTTCTACGATCAACCCTTATTTTTTAATAGCTATTTTAGTAATTTAATCATTTTTCATCTCCGGTCGATAACTGATCAATCGTCATTTAATAAGTTATCCCCGCCAGATATCTACAGGTGTCACTTCTGACCCAGTAAACAGCACGGAGTAGGGATGAGAACGAAGCCGGTCTTCTGTTTCTCTCACACAATTAGACTTCTCTCACTCCCTACACAGTTGTCGGCCATCGTTATTGTTTGTGCATCAAGTGTAGTAGTAACGTTGACAATTATTATTTTGCTAGCTCAGTGTAACTCTCATATTAACTATTAATCATTCCTAATCACTTCAAAACACGGAGATTTATGGCTTTAATAGGTAAACTCCAAAAATATAAATAAAAAAACGTAACAGATATTTCTTGATTATAGGGCGAAACGAAGTTCACCGGGTCTTCTAGTAATAAATATATATTATACGTAATCTTCACACAAATCAATTCATAGATACATGAAGGTGTCGCTATGTGAATGATTTGTGAGTCAACTAATACATACTATGTAATTATTAAAAGAAACAACTGAAACTATTTGAAACACAATGAATAATATAGCGAAGGGTAGTTTAATGAAAACACATATATATTTGTGTTACTGTTAAATCCGATTAATATTAATTGTGTATAAATATTTTTAAAGTTGAATAATACATATATTTATTGTATAATACTTTCGTATTTTGCCGACTACGTCATAAAATCCATTAATTAAAAATTACCTAAAATTGACATTGTTTTTGAGTTATAATGTCTTAAAATTACAATAAAAATCAGTAAAAATATATCTAAATGTAATCATTATACGATAATAACGTTTTGTTTTATTTACAAATATATAGTAACATATTATTATTTAAGAATAGTCCTTATACATAAACGTTTTAAAGTTGAAAATATTAAAAATACAAAATAATAATAATAATAATCCGCATCTAATTGGTAGTTATCGCATAAACGATATCAAAATCACAGACCGTGAAACCTCCTTTCAATGAGCTTGAAAACCATGTAGGTGGTATACGTTTTAATATCTGTGTGAGCGGAGATAGCGCGGACTGGCACGTCAGAATGTTCGTAACAAAAACCCCAGTCGAGTTGGTCCCGTCTGTCAGACATGGCAAGCAAAACGGTAAGCGATAAAGCAAAATGGCGCAGAAGAAAATTTCCTAAGACTGTTGATGAAGATAATGACTGCGCGAGTCTTGCTTGGCTGCTGAACTTTCGTTTGGATGAATTTGTGAACGTCAAGGTACCAGATGATGAGCCTGAGGAGGCTCAGAGAGAAGTCATAGAAGATGCACCACCAGCTGCGAAAAAACCTCCGTATACATATCCCGAGCTGATAGAAAGAGCATTGCGAGAAAAGGGTGAATTGACTGTATCTGCTATATATCAATGGATTTCGTAAGTATGTTTTGACTTTATATATATAAAATGACTTCATATTTGTATAACTATAATGAATTCTACTTTTTTTGACCTTACAAAATAGTCATAAATCTACATCTTTTTAAATATGATTACACATAAATTGATTTTTAATCAAATGACGTCCAAGTTTTCTATCCGTTGAACCTGAAATGGCTCATCACTTTAAGTTTCAATAAAAAGAAATAATATTTTACTTAGTTTAAAATAAATATCTGAAATAGTTAGATAAAGTATCTCGTTAATAGTCATGCTTTTGACGATTTATAGAACACAAAAAACTTTTTTACATAATATATACGGATGAGGATATTAATGAGAAGTCGTAAGCTTAATTTGAGTATTGAATAACAGGAGCGCAGTATGCTACGTGTATTTTTATTATACACGGAGTTGTATTTCCGACATGATCTCAGCGTTGCATTGATTTATTGCTCCAATCTTGTTTTCATACGATATTGCACGTTGACACTTTTACCTCCCCCCTGGGAAATGTACCGGCAGAATAACTTGTAGCAATGCACATTAGTATTTATAACATTAACTTTAGTATATTTTATTTTATGATAATGGCTTCATTACAGTTAATGTGTGTAGCATTTATTATTAAAATTGACTTGATTCTGGTTTTCACACAATATCTCACACTGTATTCCCCCTTTTTGTTATATTTTTTCTTTTTAAACTCCTTACTTTTGATTAAAAGGAAGACTTATTTAACTGTATGTCATATTTATAAAATTAATTTTATATGAAAAATATTATTCATCAGGGCATTTCTTTAAGGTTTTCTAGTTGGCTAAGAGATTATATAGTTTATTATATGTATTATTATATTAAAGTTTATGGTAATAAATAAGATTTAATTTAATATTAATACACAATTTATCGGAGTTATTAGTAAAACCAATATGTATATATGTTCATTAAACTATCCTTCGCTACATTATTCATTGTGTTACATATAGTTTTAGTTGTTTCTATTAATTAGTATTAGTTGGCTCACAACTCATTTACACAGCGACACCTTCACGTATCTATGAATTGTTTTGTGTGAGCATTACGTAATATATATTTATTATTGAACCTTTAATAAATATGAAATGCCATTTTGTTTTAGTAACATATCGGCTCATATAAGGAAATGACAAGTCACCGTTCATATCGAATTATTCCTCACAAAGAAATGTAATATAACATTAGCGGTGTTTTGATCCATTGTTACTTAATCAACTCCGAGCTCCTTTTATTACTAATGCCTTTGTAACGAAATGTTTCGTCATCTAACAGTAAATTAGTTAGGTGTAATTGTGAAATACAATTTATTTGTACTTGCAGTGAATCCGCGGTTGGCATTCTGTGTTCATCTTTTTATCTTTGCTTTAAGTTTTTCTTATATTATTCTTATTTCTTATATTATTAGTTTAAATATAATTAGTTCGTTACACCTGTTACTTTTGTTACTAATAAATGTAGACTCTTTATTTCAGCTTCTACTTTTGTTTTTAATATTCATGTAATTTACTAAGTAGGTACCAACAATATTTTTTTGAATTACGCTTTTAATCAGGAAAAAATAAGAAATAATTCTAAAAGTAGTCTTAAGCCGCATTGTTTTCCTCTCCCATTATACTTTGGTCTCATGATTTTTCCTCGCAAATGCGAAAAGAAATATCAGCGTAATTTACTACGATTGTGTTTATTATTCACGATAAGTAATTGCCTATTTATATTTTACTATTTCACAGAAAATGATATCTGTATTTCTAATGATGTTAGGAAAATTGTTATACTGCTATCATTTTTATGTACATTATAAAGCTGTTAGTTATATTTACTATTCTGCTTTTGATCTGAAATGGTATATTTATAAATCGTGGTTACCCCAAAATAAGTTGGTGAAATATAGTCTCCAATCTCCCCCCCCCCCCCTATTTCCATTCAACCGTTACAACCCTCTTATAAATATTACACCTGTAATCACTGATAATAGCTATCCTGTTATCACTTATCACTGTGATAGGATTTAGGGTTATCGGAGCGTTGTGACTTTTATTAATTTATTTAACAATCTAAATGTGTGTTCAGTTATAGATTATATTCATATCTAATGGCATGCTGTAAATGATACGAGTGTCATGTAATTCACTTTTCACACCATAAAAAGGTTTTTTTTATATGAATATGAATTTTAGTTCTCATAATTCTGTAGTAAAATAAACGACAAGATTCTTATGCAATTTGCTGTCTTACCTTATGTCTTCGAGTAGTAAGAAATTAAGCGTAATAGTGGATTAAAAACTTTAACTATAACAGCAATATTATATGGCGAAAGTATCGTACTGAGTTCATAAACTACGAGTATATGTAGTTGCATGATAACATGATTGCATAATTATTGTACAATTAACACGAATTTATTTCCAGTTCCTAAAGTAATTATAATGTACATAATACTGATGCTTATATATATACGTATGTATGAATCTAAAGTACATATGTATCAAGTGCTTAAAAAAATAATTATGTTTTTGCGTCTGTAATATTGCTACATTTATTTATATTAAACTTCCACCGTTTAATCTATTTTACGGCGTAGAATGATCGGGTTGAATACAGAGTTTTAATTCTTTAGTCCAATTTAAATTTATGAAGTAAAATTGGATTAGTGAGGGCAGGAGGGAACGGGTTAAATAATAACAAAAGAACCATAAAAGTATCAAATGGAGTAACAACGCAACAGAATGGAGAAGTTTGAGGTAGAAAAACTTGGCAAAGAATAATACAATACCGACCAACCTTACTTGTTTAAGAATAATGTGAAAGAATGTTTTAAGTAAGGGAAATAAGCTTCACCCCTCACACTGAGATAAATTCTAAAGTGACGCTTTAGAAAAGAGTAAAATTCCATAAGAGCAGTTTGGTTATGTGTACGTCGATCACCAACAAATACCTTCTCAATCTTATCAATTGCCAATCGTAAAAAATACAAAAAAACACAAATACTTTTATATATTTAAATAAAACTAATATTTTTCGAATATACTACGCGTGCTTAATTTTTTGTAAAAGCTACATACTCCGACGTTTCGGTTACTTTTCAGCAATCGTGATCATGAGCAGACGAGAGGTGAATCGTTTTTGTCAAACAATGAAATAATTTTACAAGTTATACATTCTAATACAAGATCGTTGAATAAGCAATAATGTGCGAAATCCTTTAAGATTTAGAAACGTTTTGAGGGAATTTATATATTATATGAATATATCTTAAAATCTCATAGAATAATTATTATAGGCTGTGACTAATTATACAAAATAGATTATGTTGCTCATTTATCGGTGAATCTGTATGAACGTGGACGTCGCTATTGTAGTTTATCTGATCGCAGGCCATGTTAATTAGTGAACCAAACCTGTATTACAGAACAAATTTACTAGAGCTACCAAATATATTGATAGTGAATATAATTTATTAGGTAATGAGTATATAATCAACATTATAAACATGACATGGAGAGATAAAATTAAACGTATTTTATAATTTTTGAGTGCCGTAATTTCAAGTAATGCGATATATTGTTTTATTGATGAAAACTTATAAATAAAACTTATATACCTACAAAGAATTATATCAGCAACCGATCATAAGTAAAAACTAATATATGTATTTATATACAACCAAATAAAAACTGCTTACTCCTGATAATAGGTACGTACGTTGTAGTAAAAATTACAATCAAAATTACAAGTACAATTATTATAACATATTTGAAGCTATTTAATGCTAGAGATCGATCATATAAAGTGTGATAGAATGAATCTTTTAAATAGTAAACAGGTTTAATGGGCCAGGTGCGTTTCCCTTGTGGGAAGTTTGATACAGGATGCAATGCTAATATCAATGCTAGGGGTGATCGCCTCGGTTAGGCACAATCGACCCGTGCCAGCCCGCGACGGTGCAAGGGTTAGTGCGGTATGTCAAACAAACATGACTCCCCCCATTTAATATTGAACCATATATCACGAAAATAAAGTTTAAATTTAAATAATTACTATAAACAATACAACCACATTGATTAGGAATTTGTGTGCTGCAATTTATGTCATGATAATTTTCATGGAATTCGTATAAATTTTGTGAACTTATTATAATATCATAGTTAATAGTATTATTTTTAAATACGAGTTGTAAATTTTTGGTTTCCAATAAAGTTCGTAAATAAGTTTTGTACCTACTTTTTATTATTAAATTGTAAAGAGGAGAAATACTTGTACTATAAGGCAGCACGAAGTGATGAAACTAGTATTTTAAGACTAAAATCAATATCGTATTTTGTCTAAATTTTCAAATGCAAATACAATATGCAATATAGTAAGACATCTCTTCAAATAACAAGTTCGATGAAATTCAGTGACATCTAGCTAGTTTAACAGTCTTTGATTATAATTACACTACCAAATACAACTTACTATTTGCATACTACCAATTTATGTACATTTAAAACATATTGATTGTTAATCAGTTCGGTATTTGATATAAATTAGGGATTGTGAACTTAATACAAGTAATCAAATTAACTTGACATCATTAAAACTCATATAAATATTTGTACAAAATAAATACTGAATAGCGTAATTATATATTCCAATAATTTGTTATAAATGGATTTGGTAATTTTATCGTGTTTGTAACTGCGATCAGTTGAATTACAATTAAATAGTCAATGACAACTTAAAATGGTATGGACAAATTTCCATAAGTAATGAAAAATTCAAGCACACTTAGCTTAATAAAAACCTAAGTTCAAAGGCTAAATATTATTAATGATTTAATTTTTTCAGGGATCGATTTCCGTTCTATAAAGCGAACGACGAGCGTTGGAAGAATTCTGTGAGGCACAATTTATCTATCAATCCACATTTCCGTAAGGGTGCCAGGGCTTCCCAGGGCGCTGGTCACCTTTGGTCTCTTGCAGCCAATGCAATAGATCTACTGCCGCTACGTAACCAGACATATGAAAAGACTGACGTCCAAGAAACACAAATAATTGAATGTCCCAAGGTATAAAAATATGATGTTTAATATTTTATTTATAACTAGCTGATCCGGCAGACTTCGTACTGCCTCAATCAAGAAATAAATTATGTCTTATTTATTTTTTTGGTGTTTACCTTTAAGCCATAAATCTCCGTGTTCTGAAGTGCGACAAAATGACATATTAGTTGTCAAATCTAATGACAAAAAAACGTTTGTATGGGAAATAGAAAAGGGCTGTTTTTAGGGTTTGCCCGGCAATTATTCCAATTTTTCTCACCTTTAATACCTTCCCTGAACCTCCACGAATATTTCAAGACTAAGATAAGATAAATCCGTTCAGCTGTTCTCGAGTTTTAGCGAGACTAAGGAACAGCAATCCATTTTTATATATATAGAAGATATAACACTTCAAAATCAAATAACTTTATATAAATATAATATATTCAGTTGAATTAGCGTTTGAGAAAATAATTTTATATTAATAATACGTACTTTGTTTAAAAATTTGTTGCAATATAAACGTCATGTTATTCACTAAACGTTACACAAGATTAAACAGTGACAAAATGTATGAAAGTATTTGTATTATAAATTTTATGTTTACACTAACATTAAAAGTAAATGAAGTTTCGTAAAATTTGTTTTGTAAAACAGCAGTCTAAATATCACACGAGGGGACAACAATTTCTTGTTATGGCTCTTATTTTAACACTTCTCTCAAGACTACGTATTTGTGTTTCACAAGAAGTTGTTTAACTTCAAACATAGTCTGCATCACCTTTTAACCGAAAACGGATTGAAACGTATTAACAATATGTATTTTATATGCAAAATATAATTGGTATTTCCAGGTAATAGTTTTGGATGAGGCCGCAATAGCCGCAGCGAGTATAATGCCCGATCAGGACTTATTCACCGGTGGTACAAGTAAGTGTCCTTATTACGACCACAAGAAATGATTATTTTAAGGATACTTATATATTTTAACGATAATGTGTTTCCTTCTAATCACATTATGTATAATCATGTTTGAAGAATGCAAAATAAAATATATATTTTTAAACCATATGGTAAGAAATATAAATTAATATCTTAAACAATAAATATAGTTAATACCTAACATACAAAATATTAAATCACAGGGTTGACTTTTTAGCAGTTTTGTACTCTGATTGTGATTATTATTTGCTTACAATAAAATAAGCAAATCTTCTCAAAACGTGCGCTTAAATTTTATGAATTTTCAATAAAGCTATAAGTAGCCTGCTTTTAATTTAAAGACTTGACACTTGCAGTATTTGGGGCTTGTTGGTCTTACTGTCAAAAGGACCTGCATTCATTTATTTCTACTCGCTATTAATTTAAAACATTTCATTTCAAACAATTTCTTTACGTACTAATGCACTTTTGAAAATTTAGATGTTTGGATTTAATTTAGTAAGTTTGACTTGTCGATGAAACATTTTCTATCGCATTTTGGTTTAACAAGCGTATTGACTATCCCAAAACTGGATTTCTAAAACAATTTGTATACGAAACTATGAACGCAGTATATGGTCGGCCATTATTATGCATGGAAATAAATCTCAATAGATTATCAACACGAAATTCATCATAGTCTGAACTGTTCTACACATCTTTCACTTATCTCAAAGCAATCGGAAAACTATTTTAGACCAAACTAGACGTAACTTTGAAACAAAAACGGTAAAAACATTATTACTACATACATTTCTCACTTTACCCGAAAATTTTGCACTGACCATATTGTTCCTCTTAGTGGAATCATACTTTGGCGTTTCTTAGAATTTGAATTATTCAATAAAATATTTTACCCGAGCACCATTATTTTAATTTAATAATCAGCTAAATTGGAACAAAGTACTTGACGGTTTGAGACTTGAAATCGATGCTTGCAACTAAGCAGTTATACTAGGAGCTGTAGCTCTTTTTCTAATAAAGTAACTGTCTCCTGTGGAATTTCTTGTACCTCGTTTTTTACCTCGTAAGAAGTCAAAGCGCGGTTTCCCAGTACACTGCTTTATTCTCTTTTTCTGTTTTGTCTCGACTAATTTCGCCTTTTTTAAAGTTTTGTTTATAGTCTAGTTTGATAATTTTGTTTATGGCGGTATTATGTTATTAATTTAAACTACGGTATTAGAGGAAAATAAGTTATTTGAGAGAACAAAAACAGTTATAATTTTATACATTCACTATGACAGTAATTGAAAGATTATAAAAAAAAACCTTCATATTTAAACAAAAATATATAGAATAAAAAGTTTTATTTTTAAAATACTGAAATAAAATAACCAGATTATTTAGTTGATATAGTGTTTCAAAAAGTCTTTGTATTTATTTCAGTGTTCCTTAATCCTGTTTCTACGGAACAAGTGGTACGTGAATGCGGTCTCATCACAGGACTTTGAGGTCACTTTGATTTTTAGCATAATTTTTATTTTTATTTTAGATCACTCTCGGACAAAATTTTTAAATAGTAATGTTTATATTGTTTATGTATATTTTTTTATTTATTCAAATAACATGATGAAAACTTTATATTAGAACAATTTGTTTCTACTAGTCACTAAGAGTGTTATTAGAAAGTAATTGGCTTATATGTAGTAACATGAGGTGAAAAGACGAAAAATTTTGCGTCCTCGGCTCGTTAATTTGAAACTTGGTTGTTTTGCAATAAGAGTTTGCCTTGAACAAAATTTGAGAAATAATCTAACGATTAATGGTACTTGAAATGTAGTTCAACGTCATTATTTTAATTTAAAAATGAATAATTTAATCAATAAAAATTCCCACATGTCACATTCTTCATTATCTATCAAGATAAGTTTGATTCAATTAATAGGCTGCTTTTAAATTTTATAAAACAATTTTAATTTATTAAATGTCACTATAAGCTGCATATATTTATTGTACTAATTAAAATCATTACTTAAAGCATATTTGTTGAATAAGTAACGTAATTTCATGATTTATTAAGGAATTTTAGTCACATATATTTTAAATACAATTTGTTTGATTATAACATTCGTGGTGATCTCATTATTGAATTAAATTAGATAAGACTAGTATGTTGATGGGAGTTTTAATAAATTGTACAACATTAAGATGAGTTTTATTATATTTACTTATATTTTAGGGTTACTTTCATAAGGTGATTTTCTTAAGAAGCATTTATTGTTATTATTGTTTACATCGTATATACTCGTATATACATGTTTTACTGTATTCGACAAGATTTTCGTGTGCATGTCATTTATCCGAAGTTATAAAAATATTTAACCAGTACCAGTACATAGTATTACCAGTTTTAATTACTAAGGTAATCTTTAAAAGAGTTTAGAACCGAACATTAATATATAGATTACTTTATTTGTTACTTAATATCAAATAGCAAATGAAAAACCTACGAAAATTCGCCATTTATAAAATAATATTTAAAGGATATTTATACTATAAAGTTGGTATACTGAGTTGTTTATAATATATATGTTACAAGTTTCAAAGCAGCGTAAACATCACTGTCTAAATTAGGACCAACAGTATCCATCTTAATCTACAAAATTCATCAAAACTTTTAAATTAAAGCCCGTTCCAAATCCCTGAAGAATTACAACAAATTTTAGTGGGAAAGATACCAAATACTGACGTCTGAAGTTGTATCAGCTCTGGGTGTGGTTACAGCTCCATCTATTATTACAAGTTGGGTCAAGTAGAGTAAATTTACCGTTTAACCCTTGGGGCTTGGACCGCCCACAAACGTGGATTACATAGGATTCTCCCCAGCTTTGTTTATAATGGCCGTGGAAATTGATTTAGATGCGTTCAAGACTTAATTTTAAGAACTTTAGACTCGAATTCCTTTGTACTTCCACCTACATATATATCGTTTATTATAATTCTAGATACCTTCCCCCATTAATCGCTTAAGTAGGTACTGAACAAAGTTTGTGGTTTCATCCGCGTATAATGCTTTAATTTTAAACTCGGATGCTTAAATGGCAGTAAACGTAAATTATTTTCGTGTTAAGATTTGAAGTTGCTTTAAATAGAACTTAAGTATAGTAGAGATGATTACTTACTTGTTTGGTTTGATGAACCATTTATATCAAGAAATTATGGATTACAATTAATATGCAAACTTAACTTAGTTATGGAGAATTTATCCAAAGTTAAGCAATTGATCATTTATGGACGTGACACCCAGCTTTTAAATGTCCGTAACAAAAGTTAGAACAAAGCAGTTTCTTATTTGCCACTTATTGTTCCAACTTCGGAACAGCAAAGGCGGTGTTGCGGTAATAAAAACTTTTTTCATTACAAGAGCTTATTGAAAATAACAATGTCACAAGAGAGCATATTTTATGTGATTTTGCAATTCTTCTGAACTATACAGATTCGTATTTACAGATTGAAATAGAAATGTAATTTCAACAACAATTTTTTTTAATATTTGTTTTTGTCACTTCTAAATCCATGTATGTAAACATGAAAATTATTCAAATAAAAAAATATGTTGATAGCAGAAATTAAAATTCATTTTTATATAGTAAAGTGTATAATAGTAATCAATTCAGAAATTAAAATACATATATGTATACAGAAAATATAAATAATCCATTACGTATTATTTTCGGAATTTATTTGAATACTGCCTCCTTGTTTTACCTTCTTAGTCAGGCGCTTAGTATCCTCTAGAGAAGATGGTAATTCAGTGTCTTTTGTTTCTGGCAATAAAAAACAGAATAGAGATCCAATTAAAGCAAAACCCCCGAAAACTGCCCCTGCTGCATTTTCTGACAAAGTATTCACAAGAGGAGCAACGATTTGACCGATTCTAGATAAAACTGATAAAAAACCTAAAACTGAATTTCTTACTGATGTTGGAAATAATTCGACGCCATAAAGAAATACAACAATGAATGAAATAAAGAAGAAACAATTGCATATGCATGCAACGATCACTCTTATCCAATTGTAGGTGAATGGAATACAAACGGATATTATCATGAACACCCCAGACAGAAATATAGAAGACAAAAGCATTGTTTTGCGGTTTAGAATTTTTAACAGAAATATTGAAGAAATCGTTCCCGGTAGTAATAAAGCGCCTGAAATCGCTACATTTATATGAATATCTCCACTCATTTTTCCTATTAATTGTGATACTCCATAGTATCCCATTCCGCATAAAAAATAAATTATTGATAGGTATATTAGTATAAGAGACATTGTTTTGTGTCTAAATATTTGATAAAACTTTAAATTCGTTTTCGTTCCAGGTGGACGCTTAGCAAGATATTCTTCAAATTGATCTCTTATACCTTCATACGGTTGTTTATTGCTAAAAGAGAAGGAAGAAAAATTACTTTGTGTATTTTGAACAAAATTTAATTTTACAGAAATATTTAAGAGAGAGTGGAATATATTAAGCCGCAGAATAAATTGCTTCACCCCAAAATTTCGTGCATTACAGTTATATTCCCTAGCAAGCAACAGTTAGTTGTGGGCTCTACAAATTTTTAACTACTCGTTATTTTAAGAACGGTTTCGGTAGTTTTTAAAATATTCTTTTTATAGGTCTATATTTTTTTAAGTGAGTTAAAATTTGAACTAAAATTACTATTTTTCGGATTAACTCTTTTCACTACAGATTTCCAACGTTTCGGTTATTTTTTAGCAACCGTGATCACTCGTTAACGAAAAATATTACTTTTAATTCAATGACTAAACGAATGGCGAAGGTCTTAAACATTATGAGTAAATTTTTTTTAAAAGCATGTAAGTTAATATAAGTGTTTGATGTTAATAAACTGAAATTTCTTTGTTTTAGATTTAAAACTAAAAACTAAAAAACCTTTTGTTGATAATATTATAACTCTTATCTTTTATCCCACTTTAAAGATCTATATATAATAAGTTTATTTAGTAAGAATTCCGAAAGCTTGTCAATAAAATTGGTATTAATTGATAATAAACAGGAAACTTTCCTATACATATGAACATTATTGTTCTTTTAAGAAACAAACATTATTTCAAAAGAAGAGCTCAGAGGTCAACAGCACACACACAAATTGAATTAAATATATATTACGTTCGTTTATTTGTGCTAAAATTTATAAAATAATATATGTATATATCCGACTCTCTCTCATATACTTCAAAGGTGTACTTACAATTTGGCTACATTTTCCATAACAAATATAGCTCTGTCATGTCGACCGCTATCCAGTAACCATTTCGGCGATTCCATAACCATCCATGGAAGGAATACATAGAAGAACATCGGAATTGAAATTGTCAATTGGAATTGGTCACAATGCGGCAGTAAGTATGAAATGAGTGGCAAAGTCATGTGACCTATGTTGACCGGGATGTTGAACAGTGCTGTCACTATTTCTCTATATCTTGTTCCAATAAACTCGATGCAAAGAACGTATGAAGTAATGATAGCTCCGCCGGTTCCGATGCCTTCGATGGTGCGCATGAAAGTGTAGGATGCAGTCGTTGGCATTATACTCACAAAAGAACCAGATAAAGCCATTACCAAGCAAGACAATGAAAAAGATGACAACCGACCGTTCCTGAGACAAAAAAAGAATTTCTATAACATCTCCTTTAAACAACTAATTTAATTTATTTCCAACTTCTTGAATAACTATTCTGTAACGTTTTATGTTCATCAAATATAAAAACAGTTTTAAAAATAATGGTATTTTTGCTTACCTATCTGATAAATATCCAAATAACATGGCTCCAACTAAAAAACCGCTGTACATCATAATATGTGAGAAGCTAATATTCCATTCGTTATCACAGAGTAAGTGGAATTTGGTCTGCATTGTTTCCGTAAACTTACTTCTGTTCCACTGTGGGTTATGGCATGGACACAAATTTTTGGATGAATTACTCGTATCATCTGCACATGTGTATTCCATTGGTGGAGCCAAAAAAATCAAATTGAGGACATGCCAGAAAATTGGGATCTTACTTGAAAACACTAAAAACAGAAAATAATAATGGTAACATGATATTTTGTCAAATTGTACTTCAATTGGACAGTGAAATTGATGATGCTCTTTTTTGGTCATATTAATGTAAAATACAAAAAATATACTAGTCACATAATCGCGTTGGCTGTTAGTACAGAATAATCAGATTTATATATGTAAGGCTAAGAATTTATGTAAATACTTGTTATAATTTTTATGCTTTAAAATAAAAAGATTCATATCTACTATTTTTATATTTTATACTATTTTATGTCATTAAATGGTTGCATGCGAATAAACACATTTTTTGGTTTTATATTTCCTTTATGTTTTGAGATTATAATATTTCTTTTAAGAATTTCATTAGATTTATTGTCACTATTTGTTCAACCTTTGTGCACCCTAGTTGTAACTTACTTTATAATTACATTAAGTCAAATAATTTTGGTTTCATTGCTTCCACCGACCGTCGAAATCATAATAATTAATGTTTTTAACGTTAATGGAGAGAATTTAACAACAATTCAAAATTATTTGAAGTTTTGATCAAATTAGTCTTTTTCAATAAAGTCCAAAAACTGCGGCCAGAGAATGAATTATCTTGAACATGTAGGATACTCTACTCAAAAAAAAAATGAAAGACAATCTATTATTTCTCTTTGAATACTTCTAATAATTTGTACTTTATCGGTCAAGTGTAACTGAATAATTTGTGACTAAAGTTAACAAATAAAAGAAAGCCTTAGCATGCAAACAAGACCTAGAGAAAAGTCTGTCAAAAATATCTGATTGTGAGATGAACTCTAAAAAAATAATAGTGAAGATTCCAAAAAGCGAAAGTTTAATTAATTTTAATATATAATTCATTTTGTACTTTGCTAATAAAGTTTTGGTATCAAAATTAATTTTGAGATTCGACATACTATCTAGAAACTGTGTATCCTAAGATAGGGACTCAGTACCAAAAAATTACAACTTGTTATTAAGTATATATTTAATCCTGTAGTACAATCTGGAAAACAGTTTGTTGTAATAAGGAAGAAGTCATAAATCGTCCACTTAATTTAAAAGCACTAACTGTACCTAGTTTTTCGTAAAAATATCACAATTCATTTATCTTTCTACCAAGTAATGCGGTCACGACACTAAAAACATCTCCTTGGCATATCTTAAGGAACTCGTATCCCTTCATAAGTTAGAACTTTCCTTTATTTAAATATAATGGCTTCAAGCAACAAAAATACATGATCTGAATAAAGTATTAAGGTTTTAGGGTTTAAGCGTGTCTAAAATAATATTATACAAGGTCATTGAAAGTCAAACGAAGTCTCTTTGTGTAAAACAAATTATATTAGTATTAAGATACAATGCGAAGATTAAGAGTTGTGAATACTTGAATAACCAATGGATGTGGGATTTCAAAACTTTATGAATACTAATAATACAAAGGTATTAAATAAGACCCTGAAGTTCTGATAATAATGCTTTAGAATAAATACTTAAATTGAAAATTTAATTTTAGTAAGTTTTATTTATTTTTGTACACATTTCAAGTTTTCTTGTGGTTGCTGAATATGATCTTTTGAATAACAAGAGCATATTTTCCTAGTTATTTGAGAATTTAGGAAAAAACAAATTAAAATGTTTATTTCAATAGACCGTTAATTTAATAAAAAGATCAGTTATAACATTTAAAAAGTTACTGCCTGATGGACAGACAGATGCACGGAAAACTGTTGTGTGGGAAAACCATTATTTTTTATCTTCGAAGAAATTATTGTTGTTTGATGAATGAACAGTTTATTTTTAAACAGATTTTAATTCTAGATTAATATAAAATAAGTTCTATTTATTGAATCTTTTGAGTGCATAGAATATGTGAAATGAACGAACATGAATACCGTTATCGTAAGATCGCATAGGATTCAAGTTGGCAGAAGTTTGTTCTTACCAGTTCTTGAAATGATAATAAAAAGGACATTGTAGAAATGAAACTAATATTTTTCGGATTGTACTACGCGTATTTTATTATTTTAAAAATTACATACTACTACGGAAGTTTCACTTAATTGAAAAGTCGTAAAAGTCTTAGATCCATTATATTGTATGAATTTGTAATTTCATTTTGATATTTATTCACGTTCCTTTGAAAGTTAATTTTGTTGAAGAGATTATCAATATATTAATTCATATATAGATAAAAAATCTCTTTATATCATACCCATTAACGATACCAAACATTTTCAAATTACCAGGAATGAGTAATGATCCTTTAGTTAACATTTTACTTATTATTAATTCCAAGAAATTTTTATGTAAATCCGTTAATTTTCTTATACGTTGCAGTTAATTACAATTTATTTAATATATAATATTATATAACTATATTTTATATAAATTAAGGGAACTATGCTTTCTAATGTTAGTAATTTAGGTTCATACACGGTTTTACCCTATGTATTAAATTACGGCCTAAATAGGTTCTAGCTAAGATTCCACTTGTATATTCAAACTCATGAAATTATCAGACATTACTGTGGTTTTCACAAAATTTACATAGAATTCAGACGTAGAGTATACAATTCACTAAAGAATTTCGGAACATGCGGTGACAGCATGAATTCTAATTATTTACAGCAAAAGCTTAACCTTAGGATTATGCAAATATATTCCAAAATTATAAAAATGTCAAAATAATTCATACCACGTCTTTTAACCAACTTTCAACAAACCAAGTCATCAATTTAAAAGCTTTTTTTATATAATTATAGTAAATATTTTCACCTGGCATGCCCTAATGAGATTTCAAGAATTCCGTTAGCACAATGGTATGTAAAATGTCCCATCACAACAAAGGAGCACAACTAGCTAAATCAAGATAGCTAAAGTGCCGCACAGGTAAAACATTTGTAGAGATACAAATGTCATAGAAGTACCGCCCTCATGGGCAAGAATGCTATCGTATTTTCGGTAAAAGTTCGAGATTTGTATCTTTTATTTGAAATTTTACTGTGAATTTTGCAATATCATAGAATAACAAGTAAATTTAAACAAAAGTTTTCATATACCAGTACAAGACATATGTGTTATTCACACATAATTGTTTTTTTATAATCACGTATATAACTAAATAATTATATTGATATTATTTATATGTTTGTCTGAATGTTTGTAGGTCCATATAGAAGGACAGGGGGGTCAAGAGACGAGCAATTAATTATGTAGCGTTGAGCGCACCATTTCAATAGCGATAATGGCCTTAGTGTGCCCGGCTTTATGCAATCACCTTGCAATAACATTAAGTGCTTTAAAAGGTTTACATATTTTAAGTGATTCATGTTTTTGACTTTGGAAAATGAGATATGTAGTTAAAGGAAATATAATTCTTTATTATAGAATACGTTAGAATCTATTTTCTCTAAGTGAAGTATATACATATATAGTTAATAAACCGCATTACAAAAAGGTACCAGTTTTTTACTAATTTTATCACTTTTTACTTTCTGATGATGAAATAATCTTCATCATTCATGATTCAGAAGTTTTATAGCATAAATATATACTTAATTTTTTGTCTATATTTTTTTAACTCATTATGTCTCCTGTGCAAGAAATAAGACATTTAACTGAATGAATTAAATTTAAATGCAATTTTTCCAAATAAACATACATTTATTTCAACTTTATATATAAATCTTTCGTAGAATTGCTTAATTTTACGCGAATGTTATATTGAAATCTATTTTGTCTAGACTGTAAGTTAATTAGTTTCGAGACGTAGATAATAATAACATTAATCTTCTGATACTTATATTTCAAATATTATTTTAATATTAACTCAAATTAAAAACTGTTATTAAAAAATGTTTAATATATATTTATATCCTAATTTTGAGGAGTTATAAGAATAAAATATCTTTTAAGATTATTTAACAATAAATATAAAATTAATAACATTTCGGCCTTTTCCCATAAATAAAATATCAAAGATTATAATTAAAATTTTTCTATACTTATGTTTATTTAAATCGTTAAACAAAAATATCTAATTAAAGTTTTAATAGGTATAAAATGCCAATTGTATTTGTAATTAAGTTTTGTCTTTATTGAGGCAATTTCAGTTAGGTCATTGATTGCTTTCTAGTGCTTTATGAACTAATTTCGATAAGGAATTCACGTTTAATTGCCACTCCTTGCTGTTTTATTAGCCTTTTGTTGTTAACGGCATTGCAGCTATCTGATAGTATTAATAAAAACAGCTTTGGTGAGTAAATTGAAATTACTATCGAGTATATAACGATGCATACCTAAAGCTCTAATTTGGAGCTTAACCTACTTATTACACAATCAGACATTTTAATTATATTACTAATGAGGGAACTTAGCAATAAATTATTCGTAACTGTGAATGCTAAATTTATTTGACATAAATTTTTTCTTCTTTGAAATGTCAAATAATGACTTTTTAAATGAATACTTTTAAGATGCAAAGCCTAGCTGTGGTCAGTTGCTTCGAATAAAACACCAGCTGGATCGACCGCACAAGTGCCCTGTGCCACCCTCTCACAGAAGATCGGCGTGAAGCAGTCGTTAATGGCTGCGTTTAGTTCGATGAATGAGAGAGCCACTTGCCCTTTCCTTTTTCCCACCCGTTCCTACCCTTTCCCTTTAACGACCTTTTCGTCTCCGTCTTACACAATCAAGATTGGTAACGCATCCACAACATCCGTTATGTTACAGACGTCTATGGGCAAGGGAGACTACCTTTCATCAAGTAAGTTATCTTCTTGTTTCCCACCTTTGCTATAAAATAAAATTAAAAGTTTTCGATACTCAATGTGATGCCAAAATATTAAAACTTAGGTGTGAAAACATTCTTATTTTTGACAAGTTGTATTCTGTATTTTTTATTTTACATTTCATTCGATATTTCTTGTTTAGTATTTGTTTCGAGAAAAGCGTGATAGATATTTAATAAAAAGTCCCTTACGCACATAAATAATTAAACAAATAAAGGTGTCATGAATGGAAAATGTATCCTGAAACCTTCAAGATTCATGAATACCTTAATCATATTATTGAAAAAATATTAAATTACTTCGTCTAGTATTGCAGATTTGAAGATCTTTCAATATTTCATGAAAATTACATGGTAAGGAAATTAAAAATGAAATAAATGACAAATGCACTTCTTTGAAATACTATACCTTTAGACTCCAGTGCATAAACTTGTAATGTAATCTTATAAATATCATATGATTTAAGTTTAATGGGATAAAATTTATACAAATTGTAGCTGATAATAAAAAGACTTTGATGATGGACTTAACAGTATTCTGTACGAAATATTTTGGCAATAACGATTCCAATTAATAACAAATTACATAATATTATCTTCTGATAAAGCAATCAGAGTTACCGTCAAATGTCACTTAAACGAGAAGATTACATCTGATTAGTATTTTGTTGTTCTTTTTATCAATTCTATCTGGAAATAAAATCTTTAATAAATATATAAATGTATATATAATATGTGATACAAAGAAAGTTATAGTTATGGTAATCTTGTCGAAAAAATGTACAAAAAAGGGATTTACGATATTCACAGCAATAAAAACATAAAATACCTTTTACTTCTGTATTATGTGAAATAAATTAGTATTCATTATTCCTTATCAGCTTTCTGGTTGTAAAACATATCTTATGACTAATAGCAACCTCAGACATTAATTTTTTTTGCACAAATGTAAAATAAAATATATAATTTTATATAAGTTTAACGAGAAAAATTAAAATGTCACATGTGTGCCTTTTGCTTTCTTTGAGTAAATGAGAAATTAATCTTAATTCACTATACAATTATTTTATATTGCTTTACAAGCATATCTAAGGTCAATTTTCTTATTAGAATTATTCGGAGTTACGACAATAGAATCAAATGTTTTTTATCGCTGGTACCTTTTGATGTTTTAATAGACAGACTACTCTAAAAAATTATCTTAGCAGTAGACCCGACAACTTGTCCTTTCATGTCAAAAATGTCATTCAGACCAGGAGTTGGGTGAGAGATATACGGATGGCGAATATAACTATTACTAAAGAAAAAATAGTACAACATTACTTTAGAATTCGATATTGGCTGTGTGCGATCTGTTTGAACAACTGACAGATAACTGTCAAAGAACTGACAGTTATTCAAAATATGTTAAGCAACAAGTCAGGTTCAGAAAGTTTATGGTAAAGATAGTTGTTTATTTCTGCTAAAAAATTTATTTCCTGCACAACTTTTTTATATATTTTCTTTCTTAAGAACCTTTCCCTGACCATAAAAATTAAAGAGAGTGAAAAAGATCAACTGTTCACGCGTGTTGGCGTGACCAATGGAAATATGGATTCATTTATATATTTATATACAGATGGGTTTTTTCATATAAATGTTATAAATGCACGATTCCAATTCAATTTCTGTTCTAATGTGTCTTAACTGTGACATGACATACTAAGTTTAACAAAAACATAAAAATATTAACCCGGACCTAAACTAAAGTTATCCACGGCCTCTAAGGGATAACTGTTACAAAACAATTTATATGTTTGTCACCGTCCAAACTTTATATAACTTCACGAGAAACGTTAAAAGCCTACCGTATTTAAGGGTCGCGCTTGATAGGATTGTTTTTTATCTCCTCTTATCTTTTCGAAGAGATAAACAATGTGTTAACTTATTTATCGCCATCAACATTTCTTCTTTAACTCCGTCGCATTAATGAAATATTACAGGTTTTCTAACATATGTATATGAATATTGCTCAATTCTTCTCCATATGAGAAGAGGTCTTTGCTCAGCAGTTTAAATAGGCTGATGATGATATGTAGTGTTATTTAAATTATGCGAATTCTAATTTTATTTTTGCCGAATGAAAAACTATAAGCTGACAATTAAATGAATTACTCCGTATGTCACATGAAATCTAGGACCCAGCTAGTATATACATATATGCTCAGAATTAGGTAACGTATAATTGTAAGTGTTATTATGGACGTTCTGTTGACTCATGCTGGCGAACCAACGGACTAATTACTCCACCAGCTTATTATTATAATCAACAACGACGGGAGCTAATTGACTACAGTGAAGTAGTAGACTACTTTGATTATATCCAATCTGATTTGAATATATTTGGTAAGTAATGCATTAGGCATCATTTTTTTCTTGTGAATATACACAACGTTAAAAAAATAACTACATATTATTGTTAATGAGTTTGTGAAATTTAAAATTATACAACATGACAAGAATTTGTTAAGTGTATGAGAACATTTTTATGAAAGATGTGCTTCATAAAAGAAAATCATTTCTAATTTTTTTTTTTTAATGAAGATCGTTTTATATTTAATCCAATAAGAAATTATGTCATATAAATGAAGTAGTTATTTTAAAATTTCCATGAACTAACGGCAAATGGAAATGTTTTTTTTTTGTTGTAAGAAAATTTTAACATAACAAGCTATTAAAACTCAAAAGGGAGTGTCCTAAAGACGGCAGAAAAATAATTTTATGAGCCTTTTTTAATGCTTAATATCATATTTGACAAATACATTTTTAGGAATTTTAAAATATTGAATAATATTTCAGTAATTTTGGAGGATTTCTTTCTCTTTGTTCAAATATATTATTAAGATTTTTTATACTGATTAGTACAATATAAAATAAACAATACTCAGTGACGTCATAGTATAGTTTTTTCGTGTTTTAAATGAAAAACAGTTGTAATTTACCAAATATTTAATACGTTACCATTACAGTCAGTTTATAAGCCGACTTGGTTGCTCGTATGTTACGATAGCAATGTCTTTTGTATTGCATGTGTGGTATCGAGAATCTGTCTAGGTCCTATGTCGACATGATCAAAGACGCAGAACAAGAAATACTCCATTCAATATTTCTTGTATAATGAAGGAAATTCTATTTCTTGTTGAGTTATAAAATTTATCATATTTTTTTATACAATAGCTCGTATCATTAATATTTACTTAGTTGAATTTCATTAATTGGGTGGATTATTTGACAAGTCATAAAAATTGTGAAGTTAGTGACGTCTCTAGGCTGAAGTACTCACAAGTCTTGCATGAACAAAAAAACAAAGAAAAAATGCCTACAAGACGAATGGTGGTTATTGTGAAAATCTAAAAATTAAGCTTCATAAATTTCATAATTATATTTTGTAAAACTTATTTTTTTTGTTGAATGTTTGCTAAATTCAAAAGGACATATCAATAGCGAAAATTCTCTGTTTTATATTTATTTATTATTCCTACATATGTACATGAGGACAATCCAAATAGGCTGCACTCCATCAACTAAAACATTTCATTATTTTACAAAGAACACGTATTTCACAAACAAACTGGTGTATTCAAAACATATTCCTAACATTATTTGTTGCATTTTAATTAGATGTCAATTTTAATACAAATTAAATTACCATATACTCAATGAAATATAGATAGAACTTAGCAAATAATATATTTCTATCAAATTATTTATGTACTGTTAACAATGAATTAGGGTTTTGTTTTATTTATATATAAATGATATTTGTAAACATACTCATAAAATCTGATTGCTGAATGAAGCAATGATGAAAACTTTTCACGAATGCTAAATTACTACTCAGGGTTAGTATTCTTTAACATGATTTTCCTCACCGTATTACAAGAAAACAGTAGATGTAAAATTCTCTTAGAATTAAACAAATATGTAAATTTATAAATAACCATTAATTAACTCCGAGCAATTTCATTCTTATAATTGCAACTCACCGTAAGCCGATACGTTAACTAATCTAGAATTCCATAAAACCAACTAATACTATACGTTTATGTGGTAGGAGAAATCGCAACCAATGAATTATTTAATATCAGTATTATAATTTCACTATATGTTTTAAGAGCGAGCTTAGGACTATTTCCATCATCCATTTTTTATGATTCGTTTAAGAATACATACACTCTCACAGTAACAGATTTATATTAAACTGAAGAGTTTTAGTTCACAATGCTTTCACACTTAATGCACTCAATAGATTGTATCTCCACTCACAATATTTGCCCATTTTAAAGACATTAGCAGATGGTTATAAAAATATATAAATGAGGCTAACATAACGTGGTAAATAATGCATTTGAAGTAAAAGTATAACATTATATAATTTTATAAATATAATCAATAGACTTCACAATCCTAAACGAGCCCATTTACTACATAGTTATAATTGTGTTATTTTAGTAACAGCAATTTAAAAAAGTTTTAGTTTGTTACCCTTCACAAAATATATAATAATTAAAATTCTGAATCGTTTCTGCGATATAAAGATGAACTATGACGGAATTACTATTTATAAAAAGATTTTATTTGATGCATCGATAGTAGTGTTAACACATACCTCGAGTAATGCCTTTTTTAGCTTTCTCTGGTGTCATAAAATAAATTAATTTCATAATATCTAGATACCTTGTTCCTGTGCCTTTAAGAAAAAATGATTATTGAATCTGACAGTTTATTTATAAAAGAACAAAATGAAGTTATTGCCTACGTATTAGTTCTTATAAATACACTTAGGATATTTTAATAAAAAAAATTTAAGAGTGAATATTTTTCTTATAGACATACAGCGCATATAATATCTTATTACTGACATAATTCACATATTTCCTGGATTATTTAAGTTCAATCCAGATTAAGCTATGAAAAATTAGGACCTAAACTGATTAAGCTGTGCTCTACATTAAAAAATTGAAATTTATAATAAAGATCATTCCATTTTGGTAATACGTAGCTAATTAAATAAAAAAATCAAATGTTTAACATAAGCCTATAATCCTTGAAATGTCACTTAAAATGGTTTCCCAAACATTAATGCAATTGAGAAGTATACTCAGTGATTTCTTGCCAGAATAATATATGATTTAATAATTTTCTCTAACCGAAGGATCAGTCTAGATAAATCTAACAATAAAACTTTAATTAAGGCAATGAAATTAATTTATTCTCTTTTTATTCTTTTAGATAAACATTCCCCACTGAAAAAGTTTATGTGTAAGCGAATATAAAATAAATATACAATCTTATAAATTTAATAAAAAAACTTTAATTATACTTGACGGACTCATTACAAAGCACATGTATGTACCTAATTATGTATATACATATATTTAGAGGAATGTTATTTTTTTCACCCATAAAACTGGGTAAAAAACCCTATTTCATAGATAAAAACTTGAAGGAGATTCTTTCAATCCAGATTTTTTTGTTTAATTTATCAAAATCGGAATCGAAATGTGTTAAATTATTTATTCCGAGTAAAATTTTATAGCTAACAAATATCAAAAGTAATCATTTGTTGCGGGATTGTTTATATTTGTTAATCTATTAATCCTCAATTTGGATAAAATAATATGGAGAAGTATTAGGATGACTAACAAACAATAAATAAATATTGCTTTCATTACATACGGATACCATATTTATATATGACGATTACATTTTAAAAGAAAACAAGTTAGTGTAATTGAATTATCAAGTGAAATAGTGTAATTCTTGAGATGATTAGAAATCTGTTTAATATAATGTTGCTTCCTAAGAATTCAGAATTGTTATATAGCTGCAAATTTTGTACTGCAATAAAAAACGTAGCATGAGTAAGAATTGAAACCAATGAATATTTTGTTTCTACACCATAAACTGTAGCAAGTAAAAATAATTTTTCTTTAGCCAATCATTACAAATTTCCTTATTTAAGTTTAACTGAAAGATTTTGTTTTGAAATTATTTTCACCAAAAAAATATTTTTAATATTCATAATTTTTGTCTATTTAGTCAAAGTAAAAAACTGTTCTAGAAAGCCACATTCTTCGTGAGGTATTTTAAATATCACACTCAATATGCCTACAAAATTTCCTTTATATCTAAGAAATATAATGATTTACATGAAAGAAGGTCTTTGTCTGAAAAAACATCTCGTACTCTTACAAGGGTTCGAAAAATATTGTTGATTCAATAATATAGTAACGTATATTTCACCGATTATTTTTGATTCATCTGTTTTTTCTCATAAGATATCCAGCCGGCATATCGCTCTTTGTATAAATAAAATTATTTTGCCGATTTGAATTTCTATATGAAGAAAAACATTTTTATATATTTTGATACTCCTATATAATAATGTTATCTTCAGCAGTTTATTATTTGTACGTAGTTGTGTATAACACTTAATGAGATCTAAGATTTTCGCATGTATGGATTGAAATAAAATTAATATTTTTGGATAACCATACGTAAAATCCGAAAACATTATTTTAATTTTTGTGTGACAGTTACTTAACCACTTACAAAATTTACGGAATATCTACGCTATTTTGATAAATAGAATAAAGAAAATAAAATTCATAATTCTACTGTAAGTTTGACAGGTAAAGCTAAGCTGCTAAAATAGGAGGGGTAGCTACATCACTTATTTATTTTACCGTATTTGTCTCCATTATAAGTCTTGTTCTAATGGTGATCTTTAATAGTATAATCCCGTCGATAATGAACATATTTTATGAGGCGCCCATGTAACAACCATTTCCAGCTTCCACACATTACCTAGTGTAGGAAGAAAGTAGTCGTGTAAGGCGTGCCTTAAATGGAAAGCACCATTGGTGGATTGGCAGATCGGTGTTGTAAGGATGTCAGTACCACGCCTTACATTCTTTTCAAAATATGCCTATACAGCTCTAGGAAGACGTGACATTTGAAGCCAAATGAAGTCTCTTAGTCTAGGAGAATGTAAAGAGAAATTCCATATGTATCTTCAGAATATTGAAGGTGGATGAATGTGCCCGCCACTCTGGTTTGAGTGTTGTAGGTGAATTTCATGTTATTCTGTTATATGTACATTGAATTTGAAAGTATCATTTTGCGGTCGACTTGTTCATCTATAACATCCTTTGATAGATCCGCCGATATCACAACAAATTAATGCTTATTAGAATTTTAAATATTTTTCCTCAAACTAAAATGTGACAAGAATCATATTGAATATGTACATATTTATATTCTAATATTTATTGCTTTTATTAAATTGTTATTTAAGTAATTTAAATACTGTAACAAGATGATGGTTATATGAACATAATGATAAAATAAGGTTCACCCAGATAGAACCCAGAGGTATAGAACAAGGGCCAAAGAATTTTTTAATCTAAAACTATAATACAATACAGGTCATTCAACGATCAATATTGGAAGTCATGCACTTCATTATTTGTTACGTTATCTAATTTATTATATTATTTCCGTTATTCAGAAAAAGGAAAGCTTCAGAATTTTTACATTTATCATCTTCTTACATAGTTTTTCCGGAATAACTAGTGAAATGCATAAAGTCTAGCGAGTAACAAAGTTGAAAGCAGCTTAACTATCGTATATTTTAAAATTATATTAAGCTGGGTGTAAAATTGTAAAACCCGTTTAAACGCCTAAGCCGTCGGCAGCACGAGAAGTTATCGCGTCTTTACCGAGCTTATCTTCCAGTGCGTTGCTTATAATATCATTAAATCAAAATAACCTCGTTAAAGTCGAAAGTAATAAAAATATGGTGATGATATTTTTTTCCAAACAAAAATGTGACACTGTTAATTATTATGTATAGAATAAATATTTTTTTATTGTGATAATATCAGACTTTATGTTTTGACGTTAAGCTTATTTTATAATTAGTAAATAGAAAATGCTATTAATTATTACGATATAAAAATATCTACTATTTGTGGTAATACTTAAGTATTTTTAATATTTTCGTTGTTTCCAACCTTCTCATTTATTGCACTACTGGTGGTTAGGTGTAAAATTTTACAATATACATATATCCAAATACGTTTATTGTTACTGAGTTTAATCGAATTCTTATCGAATCGAAAACGAAATAAAATAAAAACAATGTGATAATATATGATAAGTTAGATCCCATCAATTGTTACCCAAAGGTTTTCAACAAATCCGTCATTATTCGGTCAGGATAATATACGGGGCGGGACAAAAGGGTCCGAAAGCATATGAATTTATAATAAATTGGACGTTAAGCCTCCTCTCCGGGGGCTCCAGAGGCAGATTTTATTCACTAATACATAACCTTTATAAGGGATTTACACTGATGACGGTAACTAGATACGTCATACGACCGATTCTTCTGGATCGTTTGTATATATTTCTTGTTAAAAATGTTATGAGAATATTATATTACACTTGTGTTTCTTTTAATGGTTTACACGTTTTTTTATCGTTTTATTTAATATTGCAAAACTCCTTTAATAGAAATATTTTTTCTTTAATTTAATTCCATAATATCTTAAAAACTCGTTATTCCGTTAAATTTGTTTTCAAGTTTTATCTTTATTTTTTTTTGTTATCAAACTTCTATGTGTTTTAATGTCGATTTCATGATAACTGTTTATTGTATTAAATATGTTACTCGTAGAATATTACAATTTCTCGTGAATATTTATTTTTATCGCTTCCATTCTAACTTATTCCATAACTTTCCATCAACCCATCGTTAACGAGGAAACAATGCAGGTAAAGTCCCATAAAATTGCTGCACCACTTACCATACTCATAAAAAACGTGGCCATAATGGATTTCATCTCGTATGACTGGTGATGGTCCTAGCATTTACTTTTATCAGAAATATTATACTTTATCTATCAAAGGTTCTTTTGTTTAAATGCGAACAATGTATGTTAGTTAGTAATTTAAAACATGATTGCACTAGGAATTAATATAGATAAAAATATATAACAGAGCAGTTAATTGCACTTTATTATTCAAATGAAAAACACTTGTATGCACAATTCATGTATTTTAATATATTTATACCATACTTTGAACTAATAACAATTTTAGAACATAAGTAATTTAACTCCAACAAGTATCAAGTATATTGATGAAATAGGCTTAATCAAATGATTACAGTTCATACAACATTGTCGGTAGTTAAATCTCGTGTAAAATTAATTTTACTGTACCCTTGAGACCAGATAAGTGGTTTTAACGCTTAATGATAAGCGACGACGTTTGTCCGATTAAATTTTGGGAACCTTAATAGTGTTTGTCTGGTTTGAAGGAGAATTTGAACGACTTAAACACCTCGGCTTTATCAATTGTTATCTTGTTAACGAAAATTAATTTGAATATCACGCCAGAACTCAAGTACGCACGTTTAGCTTTTCTATTAAGAATTTTATAATTATAATACAAGTCATTACTAATGTATTCCTCAAAAATCGGATGAAAAAAAAATATAATTTGTGAAATAAAAAGGTGTTGTGTAGATAAGTCTGTTAGATATATTTTGCTTTTCCATATATTTAATGTAACGTTTTAAATACAATTTTACAGAAGTCTTTAAGCTTTTGCAATGCTTCAGTATAAGAAGACGTACATCAAGAACACAATACACGTTTCTTATTGGCTGATCAGGCAATAATACCGGCTCCTTGCGCTATCTGCACAAAGGGAGTCAAATTGAAAATACATACGCAATTTCCTTTTGAAGATTTGTCTAACTTATATATAGAATGGAAGTGCAGTAATAGTTTGCCTTGAGACTTTTTGCTATAGGGGAATTGTTTCTGTATTCTTGAATGTAACATTCGATACTTTAGTATGAGTAATTTTCATCAAAATGGTTTCAAAGATAATATTTTCATTAAATTTTTAAGCTTGATATTGTTACAAATTCATATTTATTAATAGGCAAATTTTCGAGTGATATATTATTATGTTTCTACATATATATTACATACTAGAAGACCTGGCAAACTTCGTATCGCCCTATAATCAAGAAATATCTATTACGTTTTTTTATTTATATTTTTGAAGTTTACCTGTAAGCCATAAATTTCCGTGTTTTGAAGTGCGACAGAATGATTGACATATTAGTTAGTTGTCAAATCTAATGTCAAAAAAACGTTTGTATGGGAAATAGAAAAGGGCTGTTTTTATGGTTTTCCCAGCAATTATTAAAATTTTTCTCACCTTTTAAACCTTCCCTGGACTTCCAGGAGTATTTCAAGACTAAAATTAGCCAAATCGGTTCAGCCGTTCTCGAGTTTTAGCGGGACTAAGGAACAGCAATCCATTTTTATATATATAGAAGATTATTATGCTTCTATACAGGGTGACTGGTGAATTACTATCAATATTTAAGGACGTGGTAGTTGACGATCATATATGACAAAATAAAAATTAATATAACATAAATATTAATAAACTTCTGAGTAAAGTTAACCAAAAGTTATGTAATTAATTACGCATCGTGTGAACACCCTACAGATTAGGTATACACTGACACTCACACATACGCGTGTCGTGACGTAGTGTTGTATCAGCACGCCCCCGCACGCGTCCACACTTGAACACTTGGAACGTGTCAACACTTTATTTATTTATACGGAAATTTGGTCAAAAATTAAGTACCTATTTTTTTTACATAATTCGAATGAGAATCATGTACCGAGTATGCTCCTTAAATATTGATAGTAATTCACCAGTCACCCTGTATATTTTAACCTCTGACTCAATAGGTATAGATGTAAGCGTGTAAGTGTGGGTTTGGCCGAAGTATCTTTACTCTTAAGCAGATCATTCGATTTCATTTATTTTTATTGGAAAACCAATTTTCTAGATCATACGAACCCATGATAATGTTTGAATAATGTCAACCCAGCAGTGAAAGACTATAGGTTGGTTTCTAAAAATTAGAAAAAGTATTATTGGTCTATAATTACTCAATTAATTGTTTGAAGCGTAAAAGTGTAACCTTTAAAAGACATTGAAACCATAATTTTTTTTTAATTTATCTAAATTTAGTCCTGATAAGTAAAACACTTTCTAACGGAATCTTTTAAAATGTGTCAAAGTAAATGTACCTTTAAAGTACTTAACATTTCAGTACATTTAAGAACTTAAGTAGGCGCTGGTGATTTTGAAACAATAGGTTAAGTGTTACAAGTTCAAAACGTGCGAAGTCTCCTTTAATGCATCCAAAACAGTACTTTAATTGAATGTCTTTAAGTTTATATTACATTGTTCATAATAAACGTAAGTCATTTCATGTTCTGTGAATATGTTTCGTCTAAAGCCACTGTATGTTCCCGGAACGCTTTTCAGTTTGTCTCTCCCTATTTGTGTGTACGCCAAGCCACCTCCAGCTGTTTACATAGCGTCTTAGAAGCTGTTTTGAGTACTTAGCTATGACCGGCTTAGTAAATCAGATTACGGTCATAATTAACATGGGCTTGATGAGACTAAATCACATTATTTGAGCTCATAAAGTTAATTATGTTTTTAACCAAAAAACTAAAACATTTTCTCAAATATTTGTAAAATAGTAATATGCTGGTTTTGTTTATCTAGATATTAAAATTAAATTAAATTCCAATTCTCTTCATTATAAATTGAAATAAGACGAAAAACTAAGCGATAATAAAAGTTACAGTACATATATTTATTGCTCTAATTATTAATTATCAAATATATCAACTTCAAATACAATTTTCATTATATATCTTATAAAAAATTCCAAACAAATGAAGAAATTAAGTATGTATCATTATAACAGATCAATTACTGTCAGTCTACATAATTTATAAAATCTTTTGTTTACAAGTTTAGTATATATTGTTTATAATTTACATATATAATCTCATTACTCCTGTATGTTCAAACTTGATTAACAGTTTCCTTCAAAACTTATACATATATTGTCTGTTTATAACAAAATTTTCGACATCTGATTTCGGCTTTCAAGGGTTACAATGGTTATTGTTGGAGAGCAGAGAGTTGGATTGAATCCATTTTTGGATTAAGTACATATAAGTTAGTCAATAAAATACTCTAACGAAATCTGGTACCTCCGTAATATAAATGTAATGAATGAATCAAGTGCTAGCCCATTTTAACTATTTGATTGGGTAGATTATGGTTTTGAAGCAATTAATACACTTTCTTTAAATTAAACACCTTCATAATGATTCTTTTTTTTATTTTCTTTTTTATAAGTTCCATTGTTACTGGCTCTCATTATCTTAGTATTTTAATGGTTACAAAATTTTATGTTACTTAAAATTACAAGGATTGCTGAATCTCTTTGTCTGATTATTGCAAAACTAAATATCGAAAACAACAAAGAATATTTAATAAAAATTTTACTAACTCACAAAGGATATTTTATACAAATTTTGCTCACTACTCCACAGTCCGAAAAAGTTCTACGACCATATAAAAGTATCTGTATAAAGAAAATTTTATTTGAGAAAAATGAGATTTTAAACAAATGGTATTTTAAAGAAAGTGTAAATTACAACAATTTTAACCTAAGGATCAATTACTGGATGCGGGTGGCACAAGACCGGTCGTCGTGGAGATCCTTGGGGGAGGCCTATGTCCTGCAGTGGATGTCTTTTGGCTGATGATGATGATGATGATCAATTACTCATTAAAGTGAAGAAGAGTGAATAAATTCGAGTCCAATTTACAACAGATTTTGTTAAAATCAAATATATATAATATTCGATAAACAAACAACACTCGTAATAGGTATTCGATTGAAAAAAAAATGAAGTAAAATTGAATTAAATGCTATAATATGTTCGGAAATAAAATTGCCTCCTTCATTCAATAAAACAATATGCTCCATAAAACGGAATGGTTACATTGACATAACCATCCCATTTCGCCTTTGAAACGCGAGAACAACCGACATTACATAACATCTCGCGTTTAAAATTGTAATAAAAGGAAAACAACTTGGTACCGAAACGTAAAAGCGACTTCTTGCGTATGCCTCACTACAGCCTCCAGCTAGCCTGTTAGAATTCGTCTAAACATTGAACTTCATTCGAGAAACATTTAAAATTGTATTCTTACTTTAAAGAAATAGGGTTCAATATATATTTGATATTGTAGTGCCAATGTATGAATATTGAATGAAGTTAGTACCTAATGTGAATTTCGCATTCCGTTTGTATCGTTGGAAAAGTCCTGTCGTCCTATTGTGCTTAGTGCACACCAAAGGCAAAAGGTCGCGTTATATCGTACGAGCTTAAAATGCAATACATTGGTCTCGAAATAATGGAAATACATCGCAGAAATACCGCACAGAGTATTGAAATAAAACTTTTAGAAACAAATTTACAGGTGAGTGTATTTCATATTTTTATTAAGATGATATTTCTTTTACTTTAGCAGGTACTATTTTAACGGGGTGGGTCTATAGAGCTAAATATTGAAAGGCGTTGAATAATTTTGAAATACATCCTTGTATATACCTTATCATTCTTCTGAAGAAAAATTAGGTTAAATTTTATGTACAAAAACTCAAATCAGTTTTATAAATATAATTTCTCAATTTGTTCTAAAAATTTAAGGTTTTAAAAACAAAACATTTTTTCTTTAATTTTTTTTACAATACTTCTGTTTAGATGAATCATTAAGAAAAGTCGAAGACGCGTAGTTCATAACATTATTAACCAAAATGTTTAAGAAATAATTAAGAAAATATAATTATGTTTTATACGACCTGACTTTATATTGATTCTATGTCAATAATTAGTTTCTAAAATATTTGTAACATTCGTATTTTTTTTAATTATCACAACTAAAACATCATTAATACAAACTAGTAGCAAGTTAGACTTTACCAAAGGATAAATACTCTAGCAAAAGCTATTTAAACTTTTATCACAGTCACTAAGAAAATTATAACCAAAGTTAAATCGGTCTGTTACAGGTGAATTGTATAACGAAACAAACTTTAAGTGGAGTTTAATCAAAATTATTGAAGAAACAAAGACGATAACGGAGAACAATAAACGAACACAAATAGACAAAAACCAAAGCATGGATATCTTTCGTTACCTCAAAAGAGTGGAACGATGTACATAAACTGGAAGAATCTTAAATGCTGCATTCAAAACAAAAGAATTACGATCTACTTGACTCCACTATGGGAGTTAACGCTGATATTTAGGACCAGAAAATACGAATATTAGTGTATCAATAGTTATTTGAAATCTGCAATAATTGATGATTAATATGAATTAAATCGTATATGAGTACACAATAGGTGCTTATAGTGTCTATCGAATGAGAGTTCACCAACTCTCTTCAAGTTACTCAGATGGTATGAAGGTAGCATATTATACTCGCACGTGTTGCGTTTACATATTATTATTTTCTAGACTTTTGTAATATTCCGTTCTCAGAATATTAACAGTTTATTCTTTGCATAAAACTATATTGTTAAGAGATATCGTGTTGTAATTTTGAACATAGCTTAAGTCATGTAATGTGTAATAATTTTATATGATTTCAAAATTTAAAAAATAAGTTTAAAACTACAAAACATACCTATTACATTTTAATACATTTTTATCTTTGTCTACAAATTATAATGACAAATATTTATTTGACATCTCTTGACAGAAGTAAATTGTTTTGTAAATTTTTATTTCATTCGCAATATTGTATGTTAACAGAGATTCGGGACAAACTTTTGAATTAATTTAAAAACATCTTTTTTCAAATGGTCGATATAAAGTTTAAGAAAAATATGCGATCTAGATAAGGAAATATTGTAGTTAGTTGATGGTATTTTAAGAAAATTAATTACATCAGACTGAAATTAGAGTAGACTATTTATAGTCTAAGATCCCACTGCAGGATTGGTTCACACCCTGGCTGCGAAGAGTTGCGGCTAGGTGCGCAATGATAACCGTGATTTTGTAGAATCTTCATATTAATTACTATGATGTAAAAATAAATAAATAAACGGACATTTTTTTTCAAAAATTAATTAAAATAATTTAATTAAAAATAGTGGCGGCCAAATTTTGATAAGCAACCTAGCAAATATAATATGTTCTCCTAAATATAAATAAACATAAAAATTTGGTTTTAAACAAATAACCGATGAACGCACCAATCCAGTGGGATCTCGGACTAATAGTGAATATATGCATACTAGAAAGAAATAAAATTACTTTATAAAAAAATTTACCTCAATATAGGATTGAGAAAAACGAATACATTCTTCAAGAACATAATCGAAAATTATTGCGGTACTTGTGTTCCTACAGCAAGAGTAAAATATAGATAAAAATATAAAAAGTGGTCAGCATTTTTGATTTTCTATATCGATTTGCAAAATTTTACGTTCTACATAAAACAAACAAATAATACTCTACCAGTCCGTGTTCAATAAAACTTCTGATAACACTACATTGTTTGACATGAAAAGAATATGTTTTGTTCGTTTTTCCCACTATTGAAATTGAAAATATTATTTTATTATAAAATATAATTTTCGATTCATAAAATAAGCAAATTATTTCAGCTATCAAGTAATCTTTCACTCCTTAGTGATCTTATTTCGACTCCGCTAGATTGAAGTTAGTATTGATTGTGGAAGACAATAAAATATGAACATTAAAATTCCTGTTTATGCTTATTTATGAAGTTCCTTCACTTTGTAGTTGTTCGTTTTACAACAGGATATTTTATTTATAGTGCTTGTATGAAAAGCAAATTGAAGTTTACATTCCATCCGCGGCAGGATTGCTTCGCGATTGCGGAATCATCTCGGAAATAATGGACCGTTGTTGCTTGTTTGTGTCACTTTATTTCTTTAAATCCTTTTATAATAAGGAAACGGGAATAGTTTATGGGAAATTTTGCACTTAAGGTATGTTCCTTTCAAACAGGCTATTGAGTTTGTCACATTCAGAAATATTATTTTTTATATCTTTTATAGAACTCATCATGTATTATTCCTATTGATTATTATTTTTATATAGGTTTTAATTTTTTGTAAAGAATTGTTGGTGCTCAATAGGCAAGTGTTTTGGTTGCTGCTTTGACATGGATAGGTCTAGATTTGTTGTACGTAATTTTTTATATATATATATATATATATATATATATATATATATATATATATATATATATATATATATATATATATATATGTGTATATGTAAATATGCAATTAAATATAATTTAATATTTTTCTGGAGCAGTTGAAAATTATCAAAAATATCAGTTACATCTAAGAAATATAATTAATTAAAAATTTAGAAGTTTTTCTTTAAATTTCTTTATAAAATATAATTATAAAATCCCTTTTTTTTTCTATGTGCACAATTTAATCTATTTTAAGTAAAACGAATATATATGTCATATTTAAGTATTAAGGATAAACAATATTCATAATACTTTCGATGTTCAAGTCACCGTACAAGTACACTGTAACTATAAAAACATATTGCTTTTATTATATGTTTTTTAAAAATGAAACGCTTAACACTTATAATTTCTCACTTAAATCTCCATGCTACTGAACTGGATTAACTTATGGAGTCGTTATGAGTAGCAATACGTATTTCCAAACCACTGAGCTTTTTATTTTCTTACTAAGAAACCAAAAACCCTGTTTATTCCAAAACGAAACTTCGATATTTGTTTTTGGTTTGTTCATTCATGTGTTCTTTTATTCTCATTTGAATTCACATTTATTTATACATGTAAGAATATTTTTTATATTTTTATGATTATAATGTATATGTGATCAAGAAAAAGTAGGTTTGATATATTTTAACATTCTTGCTCGTAGCTAAATATTAATTTGCAACTGAATAAAGAATATTTTTAATGAGAGCTGTGTGATATATGTTTCTTAAATATTTTTCTTCTTCTTCTTCTTTAACCTGGCAATTTCCCAGCTATAGCCAGGGTCTGCCTTACATATTATGAATAGTTTTGGCTATTTGTTTTTACGACCGGCCGCCTGCCTGACATCAACCCTCTTTTGGGAATCATCATTAATCAATGATGTCTAAATACTCTTAAATATTTTTCTATTACGGTAATATTTCTTTATAGAGACATTTTTGTTGATATGATAAAATTACTGCCAAATAGTTTAAGTCGAGGGAACTTTAGCTATATGGATACAGATTTGCCAGTTCACGGGCAAAACGACAGTACTTTTTTCATTACCAACGCAATGTATAAGAAGCAATAAAAACAGCGTTTTCGTAATGAAAATTTTTCATGGATCGTAATCGTTACATTTATTAAGTCTTTTAATATAAAATTAAATATTTTTTTTTACTTTTTACTGTAACTATTAGGTATATTTATATTACAAATAATTATAGCCAATAGACTTTCTTTTTTTCTCAAAAACTTTTCTTTCACCTCGTAAGTAAAATATGTTAGGTAAGTTTTACTGAATTAAACTAATTTGTTTTATAAGCTACTAATCGCTGTTTTAGTGGTCATATCGTAAGTGCTAAACTGTCACCCGGTTTTATTGTTCAACACCGCAGCGACTTAACAGCCTTGTTATTGTAACGAGTTACGTTCTCTTTTCGCTTTTTGTAACAATTTGTGGGCTTTGTTTCGAATCGTTGGTGCTGTAATTTCGTGCAAAGATGATATTAAGGAAGTTTTCTTGGTAATTTCAGTTCAGATTGCAAAGGCCGTAAACAATGTTCAAACATAATTTTTGGGATCGTTCCGGTGTATTCCGGAGCGAAAGTTTGAGAAACTGAAACTGTTCAAAATATGCGAAAAATTTTCTTTGAATTTCTTTCACGTAATGGAGGTTGTCGCTTGGTGGGTAATGATTTAAAGAAAAACGGGAAGGTAAGTTAAACGAAAAATTTTCAGGATCGGTAAACAATTTAGTGAGAGTATTGTTGCAATTTTTTTTAATATTCTTTTTTTTTGACACTGTCTAACATGTGATAGAAAATAAATGTATTTAAAACTGCTACATCTTTCAACACGAAAACAATAGTAAGTGCAATGCGACGCATTGAGAAGAATCTGCAGTGTACCACAATACACCTTAACTAGGCCACTCGCTTAACAATTAAAAGTACCTTTTGATATCATGACAATGAATTATACAGATTATTCTACTTTCTTCGGCTGGGTCATATAGCTATCGAGAAAACAATAATTATTTACAAAGGGTTGCTAGGGGGAACTAAAAATAGAAAAAAAATCACCATAATATTACCATGAAACTTATTCGTTTGCAAATAAATTGGAGGAATTCTTTTTCATTTTACTTCAACCCATAAACACAAAATATACCGCAGCAGTACAAAATATCAAAAAATGAATGGAAAACTCATCTCCGTTAAGAAAATGCAACGCTTACATGAATTCGAAATGCATAGTTGTTGTGTGGAAAAAAAAAGGAAAATTGTTTCTGGGACAGCACTTCTAATGGTTCCATTTATGATTTTGGCGAAAGCAGAAATTATTTTAAAAGCGCGCTTTCGCATCAAAAGAAAAATACATTTTCATAATGAATTTATGTCTGTTTTAATTTCTTCACCATATCTCTACGAAATGCTGAAATTGTTTAAGACTTCTAAATATTTTAAGTTGAAACTCATGACTACAATGTTTTTGTTGTTGTATCAAAAATTATGTGTAATATTTTCTATATATATTTGATTAAAAAAAAATAGAAAAACAAATTCGCTCTTAATATGATTCGTTGGAGATTGAATAGTCAAATAATAAAAGAGATTATATTTGGCTATCATAAGAACAATTTCCGTAACAAATAATTAGCCACAGATTGTAGTTATCTGGGCCGGATCTATCGGTTGTGGTGAACGGTGATTTCCGCTTTACGTGTTAATACAGCTTACTGTGATAAAAGCGGCATGAATTACAGTTTGTAAGATAAAAACATTGTTATTATTATTTTAATGATTGATTCGAACATAAAAATCTTAAATATTTTAAACTAAATTTTACTGTTTTATATTTTTTAATAATAATCCTTTAAAAAGTGGAACTCATAATAGATAACAATTTTCTATTCTTTTGATGATAAGGAAGGAAAATTTCCTTAACAAACGTCTCCACAGCAACCCGTTTTTATTATTAGGTTTGTAAGCTACCCTGCTTTCTTTATAGGTAATGGAACTTGTTTTTTACGTGAAAAAGTTTATATTTTTTTAATTATTAATGTTGTGTACGTATATGTTTTCTTATATTTGAGATAGTACAATCAAATATATTTTTCCCATCAATCATCCCCAAAAGACGTGTGAATCTGTTAGATTACGAGGTAGCTTTATCATATTATGCTTCAAATAAAAAAATACCTATCAAAATATAAGCTGACTTCAAGTAAAAAGAATTTTAATGAAGATATTTTTATAGAAGACCATATAATATGTGTCCTTATACATACTTGAACTTTCGTACGAATTATCTCCGCTAATCTAAAACCAATATATCCAAGCGTCGCATCATTGTCATAGCTGCGGAAACTTAATATCCTACTAGAGATCGAGGCCCATTGTGTCGTCCTCATCAGAGGAATATTACAGTTTACTTGCACACCAACAGATTAAATGCATACAAAGGATAGACGGGACCTCTTAATATATATGACTTCTCCATACAACATAATATTAAATCTTATGTATCTTATGAAGATTTTCAATTGAAGTAAGCTATAATTATAAATAATTTTACTGAAAACTTGCATTATAACAAATTATATATTCTCTTTAGAACGGTTAAGAGAAAATCTTATTATTATTATTTACTAGGATGATAAATCAGACAGAAAGTATACTGTATTGATATTATTTATAAGCAAAAAAAAAAATTTGGCCAATAGAATTAGGCAATTAGACCAAAATATTTGAAGAGAAAAATGTAGTTAAAATTGCAGACTATTTTTACGATTTTGACTCCCACAAAATTCTTAATAGCCTCATATTTTTAGCGGCAGATATTGTCAAGGGTTTTTTAAAAAACGGTCTTTGAGAGCTATCGGTAGGTTCGGCGAAATAATAGTTTCCCCACCAACGTTCGGACGTATTTCACGTATAAAGGCATATCAGACTTCACTGCGGCGTGCCGTATAACTGAGGCCTGTTAGCGAGACAGTGGACATGGGCGATTATAGTCCTCACATTTCACGGGTAATCAATAGTGTTGTAGATCCGAAATTAGTATTTACTTTCCATCATTGCGATTGCAATTGCTCTTTAGACTTAAAATTTTATTGTTTTTTATATATCCCCAAAAACAACTTTATACGTTTTCTTTCAAGGTTTTTTCAAAACTGGTTATAATTATTCTTATAGATAATTTTGTATCTGCCATATCTTGTAGCTTAGTCCACAAGTTTGTATTGAATAACGACGGAAGTTCGCGGCACAAAGCTCTCGCTGCAGACAAAGGTAGCTCGCTCTGACCGTTTATGAACACCTAATTCATTCAAGATACGATAGATCTTTGAATGAATTAGTAACACGAAATTTTGTTAATTTTGAAGCACTTAAAACTCATAACCGTATCCTCAAATGTACATAAAGTTTTATGACATAACGTTTTTATTTTATATAAAAAACTATACATACGTATTGCAGCAAAATAATTTATTAACATACCAAGGAAAAGCCTTTACGAACTCTTTTCAAACTGTTCAGGCTTTAAAGTGTAGAGCAAAGTTTTAAAAACTTATATTTTCTCCTAAGTATGACTCACGCTTAAATGAACACGAAGGTCCGAGTTTGAAACAAAGTAGCTTGTTTCTATAATAATCCCCATTAATATTCTAGATTTTCTTGGCCGCAACTAAACGTTGCCTATGAAGTTCAAACTGAAATTCTAAGCCAGTTCACTAGAATAATTTCCACTACTGTAATTTGTACTCTACGTAAATCACTTGCTGCTATGTACTCTGTACAATGTATACATATTTGTAAACTATAATGTGAAACAAAACTTCATAGCTAATCTCATGTTGCAAAACTTTGGTCTCAATTTGTAGATTTTCAGATTTTTATTAAAGCATCCAAAAATTACATATACACACACCTTCTCATTTTTTTGAAACAACAACTCTTGGTACCAGTTGTATGAAGCGACCTCACTGTTTCAGTACCAAACCGTTTTTTTTACCTTTTCTGGCCCTAACATTAAAATTGGAGGTATCACCTATTTTGTTTTTATAAAAACCCCCCACAATGATAAATATAACTGGGCTATCGAATAAAATAAAATTGACTTAATCGGACATTCGGTTGCCAACACCATCTCACTGAACGAATAATCCGAGTCACCAGTGTAGAATTCCGCTTTGTTTATTATTACTAACACATTTTTTGACTACTAAATTTGAAACATTCTTAATTCATCTCTTAGAACTTGTTATCCTGAAAAAACTGTTTCTTTTGTATTAACAATTGCTTACATCTTTCAAACTTAACGCCTTTTAAATATCAGGTATCATTATGTAGGTAACCTTGATTTCAGTTATTATTGCCATGAATATCTTAAATATAAGGAAAAATAATTTTATACAGGATTTTTTAAATTTTGATTCGAGTTTTTGCGTTTTTTTAACTTGCCATAAATCTAACATTTTAGGGCTCGGCTAAAGTATTATTCTATTTCAAATTCACTGCTCATATTTTGAATTCTAGAACTCATATAATTATCAAAAACAACTTTCATATATTGTCTTACCAGTCTTGACGTTATGTGGATCGATACATTATGGAAGACCGAGGAATAAACAGTGAGTATATAATTATTTAAAGAGTATACAATTATTAATTAAGTAAGATTATAGAAATAAACTAATTATATATGAAAGTTAAACGCAAGTTTCATCTTATGTCACCAGTATATCATATATGCAATGCTTTGCCAATTAATCAGTAGATAATACAGACCCATTACATCATAGAAAAAAGTCATAAAATCTAAATAGTATATGTAAAAAAAAATGAACAATATTTCTTTCTCCCTTTTTTAAGGGCTTCTGTCCTATGAGATAGCCTGAGGAGATAATGAGGACTGACATAAGTTTGTCTAAGCTTTTTTGCTAAGAACCCGAAAGCTCTACTGTTATGTAAGAACAAATTTTAGAAATATCAATTTATTTTATATTTTCTTATTTTTCCAGTTTAATTTGATTTATAGAATCCATATATGTTAAAAAAACTAAAGAAAAAAAAAACACATTTAATTCAATTTCAGTGATTTTTTTACGGTTTTCAAATTTAAAAAAATAGTATAAATTGATACTAATCAACAGGGTGTCAAGCGAATGCATATGTGAAAATTTATATACATACATTACATTTTAAGTAAACATAAATAATTGCCAGTCAATTTAAAGACATAACTAAACATATATCTATAACCTATACTTAAAACATATATTTACATAGTTGCCACAGTAGTAAAAATCCAATCCCCAAGCTTTTCATACAGTGAGGTTAATGTTACTTTAAAAGCTAAAACAAACGGAAAACAGAAGAAAGAAAACAAAAATCAGTTCTTTTATACATTTACAAACAAACAGTTCTAAGGTTTCTTCATGTTCTATTCATTCTTCTTACAATTTGGAACATTGCCAGCAATTAGCTCAGCTGCACCTTATTTTGAAACAAAAGGGTTCTATCTGAAATATTAGTTGAAATATTTTCGTATAATATTGTGAGAAAGATTAGAGATTTGCTCCATTTTATTTACATGTTTGATTTAAGTCTCAATAAAAGATACATTGACCATCTGGAGTAGTTATAAAAAGGATATTATTTCTTTTAGTTCGCGGGTTCAATCTTGGTTCGGTTCAATATTCATATTGACAAGGCATTATCAATAATAGTGACCTACATTTAGGATAAAAAATATATAACGCGATAAAAATCTAACCAAAGTAAACGAATATATACCTAAAAACAATATTAAATAAAAGAAAAGAAACAGTTTTTTTATTATGTAATAAACAGAAACGACGAGCAATGAATGTAATTAATTGGACCACAGACTTATTGATCTTACTGAATAATAAGTTATCAATAGAGTGGCGGCATCCACCCTAATAAATACTGCCTATATTAATCTTGATTGTAATTTAACATTAATAAGGGTTTATACAAGATTCAGTCCTTTGTTACGTTTTAAATATTAAGCCTCAGTATATTTTTGAATGAATATTTATTAAAATATAAAAAATTATACGAAAAAATTCACTTAAGTTATATTGTAATGTTTTTAACATTATGATAATAAAATTATTAACATAATATGTATGTGTACAGGTTTTTCAATATTTCATGTTTTTTTGTTTAGCTATTAAAAACTTCTTTAACCCATTATATTATCATTTTTACGGTTGTGTTCCGTACACGAAATCAATTTACTCAATAGGGGTTAAGTGTAGGATATCGCATCTCTCCTTCGAATTCAATTTAACATTAAAAAAAGAAAATATTGTTTTAATATGAAATTTCTTAAAATTTCTCATTTTTTTATAAAATATTAAAGGACTTAGCACACATACCACAAAACATTATAGCAGTTGCATTTTCATATTTATATACATATGTGTCATATTTGAACTAGTTCAATTTAATTGGCATTATTGAAATTAGTTAATTTAATAAAAAAAATATACAGTTCCGATAAGGAAGCTAATAACTTTGCGATTATTTCTGTATTTAAAATGAGGGTTGCTTTGGCAAAAAAGTAAAACGAAGTGTGTAAAGTCCACCAGATTTCAGTTTTTCCTTTGAATATTTTCCAAGTAACGAGAGTAGTTGGTTAGTTATTATAAAACCTACTAGTTTTTATTCGTGACTCTGAAAGCTTAGGCATGGGCTAAAAGACCGAGAACTGGCTTTGTATGTCCTTTACAAGATGCTATTTGCCTTCGGTTTCGCATCGGTATAACAGTTAATTTCATATTTAAAAGACTATATTGATTTATATTAAATCAACAATGTATTGCAGGTATTTAATTGTATAAGGAATAATGCTGTATCGGTTAAAATCGCTAAAGAAATTAGCCATTATTTGTCTTTTATTAACGACCGAAAAATACTTCGGCCGTTTAATGGATATTATTATTCATATAAACCTTTCTATTTCACCACTCTATCTCAAATATCTTAAAAACCGTAACATACTTTTAAAAATTTAAGTATAGATGGAGATATGGGTTTGAGAAATTTACTTTATTTTATAGTATATATGTAGTAGTATTAATAGCAGTTCTCTCATATACTCATTTACTCTGGTCCATAAAAATTAGTTAGTTCATTCGAAAGGTTTTCACTGATAATACAAAAAGATAGACATATCTATAATTATGAAACAGTTAATTTCTTGGTATCAAATAAATAACGATAAATATTTTAGAAATAGTAATTTTTAATAACTTTCAAACACTATTTATATAGCATCATGAAAGCATTTAAATTAAAGTCTGTTTTAATTTTTCTTTGATTTCTCTCTTTAGAAGTTTTAACCTGATGTTTTATTTAATGTAAATGAAAATTCTTTGTTTGCCCCGTTGTAAAGAAGAAAAATATTCGTACGTGAATCCCACATTCACCGCCTACAGCAGTCGCGACTAAAGACGATTAAAGGATTATATAACAATAGAGATTTTTCAATTTAAACCAACAAATTGATATTGTCAACTTCAAACAAACTTGCACTGAGTTATTGTTAAAAGGATGAAACTTTACTTTTACAAATAATTCTCAACAGTTGGTGTTATTTCTGGAACTTTCAGATGGTTGTATTAGGATTGCATACGAGAAAACAGTTCTACATTTGCTGTTCAATCATTATTATGACGCACAACTTTTTCTAATATATTTTATGCTTATCAGAAAACTGAAAGAAGGTGTGTATGACCATTTGTTTCGATTTTGGTTTATTACGCAAGTACTTATTACGTTAATAACAATAGTATGTTATTCAATTAATTTTGAGTATTTTTATATTATGTGTGCTATACGTGAGAGAAAATCATTAATAATGTAACATCTATAATTCACTCGCAACTTAATATGTCTATGAAGTAAGACACCACTATATTAAAGGTAGCTACTTTGTTAACAGGCTATCCTCATCGGTTAGTTTGCGAACTAGGTATTGAGAAAGCCTTTTAAAGCTCCAATACTGAACAAAGTTAGACAGTTAGTGCTTCCAGAATATGTTTATGCGGAAATTGAATTTCCAAAACTTTCAAGCCACTCTTTAGTATACAACTTTGCGCCGGCGCATAAATAATGGTTATTTGAATCTAAATGAAATAATATTATGTACATTTGTAAATAAGAAGAATATTCAAATTTATAATACAAAATTATAATTAATGTAGGAGTATTCATTACTAGTAATATGTTGAATACGTGTTTGTGAGTTAAAATTCTAAGGAAAACCTAATTTATATTTCATAAATTATCACAAGTAAGTACATGACATTTTCTGAATATTTTTATTTAAACGTATGCTCTTAACATTTTCAAAACAGGAAAAAGTTTGATTACAGCATTTCTAAGAAAAATAATGAGAAAAAATATCTCACAAGAAAACCAATAATCTAGATTCATCTTTTAATTCCCAGAAGGTATTTAGCTTTCTTTATAAATATTACAGCTATTTGAATTATTTTAAAGAAAATTTTATACTATTACTTTAATACAATTTATAACTCAAGTAATATGAAATGTAATGATTACTTATTTAAATATAAACACTTTAACAATATAATTTATGAGTTTCTCTAATAATAATGAAGCATGTGAATAAATGTAATATTTATTTTCATTAATTTAAACATAAATAAAATTAACATTATTAAAAATATAAGAAATAAATTATTTTATGTGACTTTAAATATAAAATTAATAAATTAATAATTACTTCCCTCACTTTGGATACTCGTAAATCAAACAAAGTGATGAAGTCAACAATTCGTTAAACAATTTCAACACATTGACCGAGCAAGTATTAAATAATTAATTATTTTTTTAATTGGTCAAAAGTAATAAATTGCAGGTATAAAACTTAAATTGTATAAATAAATAAATTGACAATATTATGAGAGTATCAAAAAGTATGTTTGTTATATGAATGAAACTAGTATTAATGAAGTAAAATTTTGTCTTAATCCCGGAAGGGCAAATGATTTAAAATGCGATTAAAAAATTGTCTCCAGACATAAGTAACCATTGTAAGTATAATATATATTTATATATATATATATATTCAAATTCATAACCAAATTAAAATCAAGTATCTCTTGATAATTGTAACAAACTTATTTTAAGAGTTAGAAGAACTTTAACACTAAGCAACAACATATTTAAATGAGATTATAATTTAGAGTGTACTACGCGTTTAAACTACATACTCCTGACGTAGACGAGATGAACGTATTACTTTCGTCTTGTCTGGGCGTGATCAAGGTTGCTGTAAAGTCACCGAAACGTTGGGTATGATAAAAAACTCGTAGTACGTCCGAAAATATCAGCAAAAGTCTAACATATTCTAACAAACTTTTATTAACATGAGTACTTATTATATTGTAGGCTAAGTATTTATTTTACATGTCTTTAATATTATTGTAACTCATATGTACAAGCAAGCTTTCGGTCAATACAGCTGAGCTCCAGTTTCGAGCATTTTCAATTTAGATTTACGTCGACCGTCCCTCCTATATTTGGAATGCGGACTGTTGAATTTTTAAACCGCACTCCTGATGTAAGGAAATTCACGTATACTAAAATGGAATGCTTTTTTAGTACTGAAAAACGTGTCGTTAATTTTTTATAATTCCAATCATTATACATTTTATTTCATCGGATTAAGTTTATGAAACTTAAGTAATAATATTATCTCATTTATGTAGTTATAAAAATTTAATTAAGTTAAAAAAATATCAATAATCCGTTGACGTTCATAACGGCTGCTTCATAATAATAAGCTTAAGCAAAATTGGGTCGACGGCTAATTTGAGTGAAGTATTTAAAATGAACCTAAAATTTTAACTGTGATTATCAAATTATATCTACCTTATAACGAGTGAAATGATAATATTAAAATTATAAGGTATATTTAAGATTCAGAATATGGTACATTTAAGATTCAGAAACATAATTTTGTTATGAATATATGTACTTAATAAAAATCGGACTTAAAATTTAGCAACATAGTTTTAGAGATTCTCTAACTAGTTCTTATTTATATTTAAATTATACATATAAATCAGTTCTATTAACAAAACTAATGTCCTTACAGAATAACAGCACTTTAACTACCTTATTTGTCAACACTTACAAGTGCCGTCGTCAACTACTGTACCGTACTAATATTAGCAAGTTTACATGAATTTAATATAAATTTCAGTGCTTTGAGTCTTAAATTTTAAATTTCCTTTTAATATTATTTTGACCTCTCTTGTCTTAGCAAACTTGGAAACTAATCATTATATTGATTAGGTATTAGTTGAAAGAGTTTTCGTCTTGTTCAAAGTCTACAAAAAAGAATAACAGTAATAATTGCAAGATAAAATCAAAATATGTAGATGTAAAGGTTTTAGGAATATTTTTATATAGATTTAAATAAATAAAAAGTTTAGCAATTTGTATTTATAAAATTCTTTATATCATTATAGACCTAGACAAAATTACTCTACAAAATGATAGGCAAATGCTTTCGTATCGGAAGAAATCTTACAATTCATATGTGGAAGTCTAAAGATCTTACTACCATTCCATAATAAACGTCAGTTAACTATTTAAACAAATAAATTCAAATAAAATTGTGTGCAAAATATGTAAAAAATACGATAATTAATTTCACATAACTATCAAATATCGGTTACTAATATTATGACTTCATTTCGGGCGTAGTTCGAGCCAAAAGAAGTTATTTACAGCCAGTTAAACTGCACAGCGAACCGAATTATACCAGCAAAGGCTAAGCTTTGAGCAAAAAGTTACAAACTTTTACTGAAAGCGATTGTCGGAAGTTCAGAGCATGTGAGTTAGTTTTTATAGTGAATGTTTTATTTTCATCACTCATATGAAGAGGTATTTAAATAGCACTCTAAAGTAGAACATTTTGTGTATATATTTTATATCGTAAAATATTTTTGTTTCTTTTTGTACGCCTTTAACAATCCGACGCTAATTAATCTTGAAAAAGTAATCAAGGGTAATGTAGGCATTTTAGGTAAACGTCTCAGGTGCTTCCAGATGGATAGAGCGTCGAAGATCTGGGTTGCTTTCTCTTGAAGCAGTCATTAGAGCAAGGTTTTATTAGAAGCCTAATTTCTCATAATAAGAGTTGCTTAAACGTAAAATAAGTTTCAATAAAGTCAAAGAAAGTGGATAAAGTTAAAAAACTTGAAATTTTAAAATACCCCAACAGCCTTTAAATTATTTCTATATTAGGATTTAGACACGAACAACAGTTTTCCAGTTTAAAATAGCACCAAATTTATTTCTAATCAGGTAGTTAAATTAATTTGAAATTTTGGATTAATTAATGTCATTTACAACAAAGAGACTGATCTCATGTCCGTATGATCAACTTGATTGGTAGACCTACGAATTAGATACATACTGATTTGTATATAACAATTGATATCTTAATACTTTGTTATATTGTTATAATAATGAAGAGTTTTTAAGAAATATTATCAGTTCTTTGATAAACTATCTTGGTTTTCATGAGACTACTACCATAAAGATAGATTCTAAGCATCTTTATAAACTTTGATTTTTATTTCATACTAGAAGACCTGGCGAACTTCGTATCGCCCTATAATCAAGAAATATCTATTTCGTTTTTTTATTTATTTTTTGGAGTTTACCTGTAAGCCATAAATCTCCGTGTTTTGAAGTGCGACAGAATGATTGACATATTAGTTAGTTGTCAAATCTAATGTCAAAAAAAAAAACGTTTGTATGGGAAATAGAAAAGGGCTGTTTTTATGGTTTTCTCAGTAATGAATCAATTTTTTTCAGCTTTTATACCTTCCCTGAACCTCCACGAACATTTCAAGACTAAGATAAGATAAATCCGTTCAGCTGTTCTCGAGTTTTAGCGAGACTAAGAAACAGCAATCCATTTTTATATATATAGAAGATTAACTAAGTCTTTAACTTACTTACTGTAGACTTACTGTACACAAAATATGCAACTTAGGTTTATTTAGGTAAATTAATCATTTTTAGGTAAATATGATTTAAAAAAAAAATATATGGCATTAGTCCTTTCGGACTCCAGTTTACTAAACTGTTGGTATACTGATTGAGAGTATAATCTAAATCTTAATAATATCCCAAGACCATGAGAGCCAACTTAGACATAGACTTAGACGATGTCATCCATAAAGGTCCTCAATCGCAACACTGTACCAGAACGTAAGTTATTTTTATGACAACAAAACCTAAAAAAAAAACATTTTATTTAAAGATATCTAAGATAACTTGTACATATTAAAATAAACTTATTTCTGATACTCCGCATTTATAATTATTTTGTATCTACATAATTCTGACGTTTCAATTCCTTTACATCTACATAATTCTGACGTTTTAATTCCCGTGATGAAGTTACTTTATTTTAAATATTTTATATAAAGTGATAATGTATGATATATGTACATGTATACAATATGGTATTATACGATTAGTCTTACTTAAAGCGAATATTTTAAATATATTAAATAAAAAGTTGATAATGTAAAATATTACAACTGCTTAGCTAATGTATTCGCGGAACTGCGAAATATAAAAGGTAATTAATCCATCTGACGAAGTTACGCTTTTTACTTCAAAATAATATATTCCTAGAAACCTTACAAAGAACTGTGCAATTATAGAAATAATTAATAAGTACATATATTAACTGATATGATTATTAATATTTTAAAAATTAGAAGTGCTATACGGTTTTTTTTATTTCTTTCTATGAACCGATCCATTCATTAAATCGTTTATTGACATTTTTTGAGAAACGATAACTACAACTATGAAACGAGTAGTAATTTAAAATATTGATTCTCAGATTAAGATCATTTATCATATTTTGAAATTAAGAAGCTATCTTCTATAAATAATATGAAACTTCACATAGATGAATAAGTATGAACAAAAGGTAAAGATTTATTTAAACACCTACATATATATATATAGTTAAGAGAAAAGAAGACAGTTATCTAAAATAATAGATTAAGATATCTTGACGCCTTTTTTTATTTTTTTTTGTTTATCAAGATATTTTCTGTCAGTATAATCAATTAATAACGAAGACACAAAAGGACATGTCATAATAGTGAAAATTTCAGAGCTAATAGAGACAAAACTGAAACAGTCATGTCACATGTAGTATTACATTAATCTCCATTTAAAGGCCCAATTATTGCAAGATTGTCTTTGTCAGTTTCCACTTCAATTGAATAACGCTATAGATAGTAGCTTATAACGTACAATGCTTTCAGTCTACTCAATACTAATTGGAGTTATTATTGTAAGGCGGCATAGCATCCACTTCTGTACGTTGCAGTGCCTATTTCACACAGTATTTACGTTGTATTAAATTAGTATATAATCGATTCCAGCTTTAATATTCTAGGAACAGCACTCTAGTTGAAGCCAAGCATAGTTGATGAGCTGTAGAGGAAGGTGTTAAATAACCGTACCGTGTTATAGACTGCTAATTTATATTCACTTGCAACTATTCTGACTGATTAAAGAATTGTGTTCTTGTATTTGTTTTCTTACTAATTTTTATTTAAATTTTTGAAATAAAAAGTTTATATAAAAATAAACGATCAACTTTTAAGCGTTACTTGTTGGCTATCAATTAATAATTAATCGAATAATAAAACATAAAATCTCTATGAACAATACCAAAAATGTTTACACAATTTTAAAAAACCTTAATTTCCTAGATCTCTAATATGTTAAGATCAATATGTGGTAACAATCAAGTTGCAAAGACTCATCTCGTGGAAGGACCGGCCTCGCTTTATTTTAGGATCCTCTCTTCCGTTTCGGAACTTTATGCTTATCTGCAACCAAGAAGATTATACCATTACCAGTCTTAGTAATGACCTAAAAATACTTCAACATTTTTATATTCTTTTCTTATATAGCGCTATTATGTATATAACACGAACAACAAGTGATTTAATTTGATAACAACCTTATAGTATTATTAAGTAATAAAGTAGCTTTTGAAAGGTGAAGTTTCTTTTTTAAAACTAGTTTTAGTTTTGGATGTAAAAAAATTAATTCAAGCTGGATTGATGAAAATATTGGGGACCTTAATTGATAATGTCCACTTCTGACAATGAATAATTCAAGTTAAAAATGCCAATGTTAGTCTATTGCTCGTCAGATATAACATTCATAATGTTTAATAAAATATTAGATGAACTTTTTCTATAAAATTATTATCAAAGTAAAAATTCCCTACTTCACAAATACTATAAATTTGCATCAAACAAAAAGAGTCTGGTCACGTAACTCGTCCGACAATCGCGTACTCAATTAAAGTTTCAACTTTTTTTCCGAAGTTGTCTTTTTTGTTCCAAAATTTGGTTCAACTAAGCTAATTGCTGGCGCAGTTCCAGATAGTAAGAAGTATGACTGCGAGACGAGAAAATTAAGGTCATTACAATCTGTATAATCCATACTATGTACAAGAAAATATTTATGGACAAATACGATTTGCTTTTTCTACTGGCTAGGCTTTGTGTTAAAGTAACAAAAACTATACAAAGTAAATAAATATGACAACTGTAATAACTTTACGAGAGATTTGATTTTAAAAAGATGATGTAATGACGAATATATTTATTATGGATGACAAAAAACAAAACAGACGCACTTTGATCTCGTTTACAAGTGATAATAGTTTGTGATAAGTAACCGAATCATCCCATAAAATGTAAAATTATATAATGAATCGAGAAATACACCTAAGAATCATATTTTCATTTGAATCTATGTCCCGAAAATGTCATTAAACAAAAAGTAAATTCAATGATAACTTTTAGTGGTCTATGCTTGATAAAAAAAACCGCTAAAGTATCTTTAGGGTTCCATTGATTTTTTTAAACATAATATTAATCACTTTCAATAAATTTATATTTAAAATCTTTATTGTTTCTTTAGACAATTGATCGACGGTAGCTTTTTATTGTGGGATAAATACTTAAACACAAATAAGCTGATATTCATATATAAAGCAATACAAATAAACTAAAACCCTTTTACCATTGATATAAAAAACAAGCAAAATCAAAGCACAACATTACAAAACTATGCTCTAAAATAAAAATATACTAAATGTTAAAAGCTCTGAAAATTTTACCAGAACAGTATACAGCTGCGCAATTTTTAGATATCAAAAATGTTAAAATGTTGGAAACTTTGAGAAACTATTGTAAATATGTGCACAAAGAACATTTTCATTCTAAAGACTATCGCAATTAAGCACACATCTTTCATTTCTTATTTAAATTAAGCTAGAGATTCCATAATTCTGAGCAAATTTAACTTTTTTCTTTAGTCAAATGTGAAGGTCTTGTGTAAAATTGAATGAAAATTTAAGAAAGTATTGCAATTAACTAAAGGTACCGAAGAAAAAGCTGACAGAAAATCTGTATAATTTCAGCCTTAAATTTGCATTTTTGATTATAAAATCGTAACGAGGAGCGGCGCTTTTTACTTTTAAGTATAGATCTTGGCTGTATTTTAATGATTAAAGTTATGGTGATCAAACTCAACCATTTCGAATTAAATCCACAAATGTTGTAAATAAAATTCCTGGATATTATAATTAATGTCCCTCTATGTACAATGAACATAAATAGTTTTAGTTCGTTATTTTTTTTTTGTAATATTACCATAATTATTTCCATAGGAAGGGTTGATTTCAACGCTTTTGATTTTTGTAGTTTCAGAGTTTTTTAGTCTCATAAAGAACAGGGCCTACATCATAGGAAGTCCCATGATAAGGACACAGATGAAATGTATCAGCCTTTCACAGATTTACCTTGAGGATACAGGGTCCATCGTATTGCAAGGAGATTAGCTTTAAAATTGCCTAGCACTTGTGATGCGTATGTTAAGGGGCCTCTACCAGGCGTATGTTTAAGGGGCCTCTATCTAACGCGTATTAAATATTTAACGTTATTTACTTACTTATGAAGAATGCACCATCCCAGTCAGTAAATTTTTCTTTAGCTCTAAAGATATCAATACTGTGATTAGAAGGAAACACAGGCGTAGGTAATCTGTTCCAAAATTATACGGTTCATCTGCATGGAAGATCTACAACAAAAAAATGAAAATCTAAAAAAAGGAGTAGGAGTAAAAACTGTTATCTGTGTTTTCTTATAATGCAAGAGTTGTGCACATTATCTATGCTGTAACCAATAGGATACAAAGAGGCGAACTGCTGTATTCAAAACTTAGTTTTTAATAATAATTGTTACCAGCAAGCCCTTTTGCCATTCTCATCACGATTATATAGCAGAGAGAGCCTTATGAAAAATAGAAGTCACGGTGAAAAGTCATGTTTTCGCTATAGTGGTTTTAAATTTAACAAGTTTTACATCGACCATTCGATTCTGTTGATGTGTGTAATTAACTCGTTCTACCAAGGCTCGTCTGTCCAACTGATCCTATCTAATCAAAGAGGTGCACCTATTTAAGCACATTACTATGTCTTTGTCTTTTTAATGTTATCTTTTCTTTTCAGTGCTAACCATGCCGGCGGCAACTGTTTTCCCACTGGAAAAAAATTAAGTAATTATTTCAAATCGAACCTTGCCGCTTTCAAAGTGAATTTGTTCCAAACTTGTATTTTGTCTGTTTCTTACATTTTTTAATAAGCTTGGTGAACCAAAAGAATTTAACTCTAAATGCACGTAAATCGACAATTTGTGTCTTTTGAAGGACAATAAAAACTAGCATTAAAGAGAACAAACTTGCCTCATAAATCAGAGCAAGTTTTCGGCCTCGTTAAATGCACGCCATACTCCAGCGTGCGTGAGGACTCTACACACTGTTTGCAAAGCTTTCATTTGCAGATATTTCATACAATATAATTGCATAAAATATTAAATGAAATGACGATGAAACTCACGAATTTACTGAACCGAACGACAACCATACTTTTAGTTTTTTTACATTGGATAAAAACGCAACCAATGTACTTTAATGTAAGGAGAGAAATAAATACATATATATACAAACATAATATATCATTAAATATTAAAGACACCAGATGCTGTTTTAAATAAAAAGATACCAATTAATTTGATACCTTAATATAATTTGAAAATTCTCAAGTCATTTACAATATTTCCATGTGCTGTACACAGTTATTAAAAAACTTGATTCCTATCGATTTAATTCCATAATAGCCATAAGTATTTAAAGATTAATTTGATAAAAATAAATCTATTTTAAAAAGTTTTAGCTTTACAAATCATACAACGATAACAAAATAGGAGTTAAAAGGACTTATAGATGTTATGTAAGCACATCACTTATACATCCTTACAAACAACAAATTCAAACGTTTTATATTTATGCCAGCTGTAATATTAATTATCGTTTAACCAAAACAACACTACAAGGTTTCGTGGATTTTAAATACAATAAAAATCAAAGTGGTTTCAAAATGGAATGATACATTTTAATGTAGTATCAATATTATTCAATATTTTGAACGGATTCCGTATTTGAGATTTAAAAAGAGCATACAAAAGACTATTTAAATAAAGCATATTTCGAGATTCCATTTCTGTATGCGCATCCCGAATGACGCTTCGCTCACAGACGGAATTATATAAATAATAAGTAAAGGGAAATTGTATTGATATTGGATATTTGAATAAATATGTAGACATTGTTGTTGTTATCAAAATAAGTATTTGTTAAAATACTTATATTCAAATACTCCATTCAAAATAAAAATAAAATGCTGAGGTGAAAATATTAATTACATTTTTCTATCGATAACAGACGTTCAAGATTTTAAAGTTTTATTTAGTTTATAAGTGAGTATTAATAATTCAGTTAACCAATCATGATTTTAAATAATTTGGGTTATTGCTTTTTTTATACGATTAATTTATTACATTTAAATATATATTTTTTATTCAATAAGTCGTCACCAAATTGAATAATTACAATATTGAAAAACGAAAAATAAAGTATCACCAGACAAAAGATTTTATGATCCTTTTCCAAGTAATGAAAACTGCATTGACTACAATCAGAATAATTAATATCGGTTGACAATCAATGGAAATTTTAAGAAGCTTTGTACGAACATAAGTATATAAGAGTATACAAATATAAGTATCATATTTTTATTGGGTTGTACCAAAGTTGACCACAAATTACACTAAAGACCTAATTTCATTTTGGAAGAAATTCAAAAACACATGTACGTAATTATTTTTACACATTTTTCATCCAGTATTGTACTTGCTATAATTTTTGCAGGAGATAATAAACAAAATATACGCAATCAGACCTTCACATTAGTTCTCTTCTGTGAAAAAACTAACCCGTAAAATAAAATGATTTGTTGCATGCTTACCTGCCATAATGTCGGGGAGTGGGGTTCAGTAATTGCAAACATTTGTCATTCTCAGAATGTTTTATTTGTAACTTCATTCAAACTGCCATCAAATTTAGTCAAAATATAATTTATAAAATTACTAATTTCCTTAACTTGAAAAAACATACAGTCAATATGTTATTATACTAAAACATTTGCCTTTTAAACATGCACTCAGTTTTGGCGTTACGATTAATTAATATTTTATTGGGTCAGTAAGTTAAAAGTGAGCAGGCACATGTAAATTTACGATGTAAAATATCATTATGACTAAATTACAGACATATTATAAATGCGGAACCGAACTAAGATCCAATGGAAAATCTTCACTTTCATATTTATGTTAATCAAAACTATCTTACCCTTTTATCTCTTTACAGCAAAGTAAAAGTTTCAGTGTTGCTCGATTGAAAATAGTTTTTATTTATGTGGATCCATGTCTGTAACTTCACTGATTATATCAATATCAATTAACATTTGAAAACTGAAAATTAAACTACATTTCTTTTCTATGACCACATCTTTCTGGTTAATAAATAGTCTTCGCAAATTAACGTTCCTTAAATAAAGCATACACCTCTGTTGGAAATGAAACGTTAAGATGCAGTCAGACTTAAAAGAGATCTAAGATATGAGCGCTTCAGGGAAATGGAAATGCACTTAATGCATACGTAATCAAATTATCTTTGCGCTGGCTTACGTTAGTCCACCAGTTACACCGATGCCAGATTTATTGCTTCAGATGGGAAGCTGTTTATTTTCACAAGTCCTTTTAAAGTCACTGCTATCTGATATCAATTGAAATGTATTACTTTCACTATAAATAATGAATATAATCATTGGTATGAAAAATATTTAAAATGTGTAATCAAATTTGTGGTTCAGTCAACGCTTAAAAATTCTTTATATTTATAACTCTTCATGAAACAGACTTCTTTTCAATTTAATTTTAAATTTAGGAATTGAAAAATCTTTTTAATATTTCCAAGCAACTGATGTTTTCTAATAAATTCGAATTTTAAATGTTTATTAAGAGTAAATTTTTCATTAAGTGTTTATTTTGCAAAGCAAATTGTTTTAAGTAAAACAAAATTAGTCAAGACTTTATTACAACTTTCTACTCAGGTTATTAAAGAGGATCTCAAGAGAATTTAATGAAAACATGGCAATGTGCTTAGTGGTATATTTTATATTTAAATTTTTATATTAGTTATCTAAACAACTTTATATAAGTTATTGATTTTCTAAAAATTAGTTTAATCTTGTCTATTAATATAATGAGCAAACCCATCCCTATAACAATCTCGAATGTAAAAAAATAAATGTAGCAAGTTATTTGAATAATCTGCTACGCATAAGTATTGTTAATTTATGTTTTATGTTTTATCTAATGCATGTATCTCTATGTAGAGAGAGATATCTCTACGTAGGTCTACGTCTATATATATTTAAACTATCTACGGATACATGTACATGTATTTTATTACATATCTTCTATATATATAAAAATGGATTGCTGTTCCTTAGTCTCGCTAAAACTCGAGAACAGCTGAACGGATTTATCTTATCTTAGTCTTGAAATGTTTGTGGAGGTTCAGGAAAAGTATAAAAGGTGAAAAAAATGGATTCATTACTGGGAAAACCATAAAAACAGCCCTTTTCTATTTCCCATACAAACGTTTTTTTTGAAATTAGATTTGACAACTGACTAATATGTCAATCATTCTGTCGCACTTCAAAACACGGAGATTTATGGCTTACAGGTAAACTCCAAAAATATAAATAAAAAAACGTAATAGATATTTCTTGATTATAGGGCGATACGAAGTTCGCCAGGTCTTCTAGTATAACTATAAAAATATGAAAAAAATAACGTAGTTTGAATCCGAAAATCTCAGTGTCATTTAAATATGTGAATATTTCTTTTTCTCTATGATTATGATATATTGTATTCAATAAAAATATTATTACATATTGACATAAAAATAAATCGGTATTTGGCATAAAATATAATCCGAACATTATCCTCGTAAAAGTCGAGACGAGTTAAAAATTTTCTTCACCGAGTACAAAACCTGGATTTCACGAAATATAAACTCTTTTACTCAAATCACCATTATGACAAATTGTAGACATAGTTAAGCATCTACAAAAAAAATAATTTTATACAACTTCTTATATCATAACAATTACAAAGTCTTGTTAATGGCTCGACATAAATATGAAAAAACAATTTCTTTCATTTATTTATATTTTTATAAGCATTTTCATGTTATCATGTGATATTTTCTGCGAGGCACGGTGTAATACACACTCATGTTAAATATCCATTGACAGTGTAACGTTTGTTTGAGACAAACTGTCACTTACTAATGAGAGGTCGGCTGTGTGAACTCGGCTTTCGTACATTTTTAATCTGATGCTGAGAGTTCCACCTTTGTCTGACTCTCGTGGGATTGTTCTACAAATTCTAATACATTTAGTGCATTCCGGTTCCAAATGGGGCATGCATTAAGAACGTGTTTTGGAATACACTTAACTTCATTTATAATTCAGGAACATTTTGAAACAGCTGAAAGTAAAGACGTAAATGAATAGGATTTTGTTTCGTTATTTTCTTTGATATTTTAAATGTGTTTTGGTTGCAATTGTTCCGATGCATTTTCTAGAATAATTTACAAAGCGTGTTATATAAAATAAGTATTTGTAAATTAACAGAAATTTATTGTTAAATATTGCACTTAATAAATAAAATACGTTATTGAAAGGAATTTCTGCAAAATATATAGTATATTTTTTAATCACCGTTTAATTACAAAATAATGTACACTTTTCAGTAAACATTTTTATTTTCTACATCAACAATGGAAAGAACATAATACAGTATACTGTTCATTAATAATATTATAGACGGTAATAATTTACCGTCTAATTATGTTAACTGCAGATGATATGGAGTATAGTAATAAATCTAGATTTAGAAAACGTAGACTGTCAAATCTTTACACGAAAAATTATCTGTCTGTTTGTCTATATTTGAGATTAATATAAAAGTAAACTAAATGGTTTATCCAATACTTTTTTATTGAAAGTTTACTTGTATTGTTTTCTTTGTGTCAAACGATTGAAATGTAATAAAAGCTGCGGAACATTTTAAAAGAACGTTTTACAACCGACTCAAACCGGATCGCTGTCACATGTGATTATAATATTTAACGTTTCATTGCTGTGGTATCTGTACTATAAAATCAATAGGCGAACTTGTTGAAGTGATTTTTATAAATTCCTCTACAACAAACATTTTTATTACGACTAAACAGCAAGTGAAAAATGTAAAAAAATTTACCACTTACGCAGTTTTTCGTTAATAAGTTATTTAATTATATATGTACCAAAAAAAAATACAACATCATAATAGAAATAGAATGCAGAAAAGATCTATTATGTTTGTATGGATATAAATCTTCCAGCGACTTTGTCTGCCATCTTAACAAAATTTTATATGTTCAAAAATATATTCATATTTGGACACTTACATATAATACTTATAAAATTAGTTCTTAGTTACAATTGTAAATTAGATGTCGTCGTCGTCATCAGCCTATTAGAGCCCACTGCTGAGCAAAGGCCTCTTTTCACCTCTTTTCATTAACCACCAGGCCACCACTGACTAGATTAGATGTACCACAATTTTTTTGTCTTTCTAAGACAGAAATAAGAAAATGTTAATGAAATATAAAGCTAGTTAGAAAAGTTTTCTATCATATGACTTATAAAAACGAATTCATGATTCATTGATGGCTTCCCATGATGAAAGATTTTTTTTTTAATTTTACATAGAAACAGAATCATCATCAGCCAAAAGACGTCCACTGCAGGACATAGGCCTCCCCCAAGGATCTCCACGACGACCGGTCTTGTGCCACCCGCATCCAGCGGATTCCCGCGACCAGGTCGTCGGACCACCTTGTTGGGGGCCTACCCACACTGAAACAGAATAAATTATAATAATTTATTCTTATTGTTTTCACGATCTTTTATTGCGTAAAGTTACATTATTCTTTCGGCTCCTTAAAAGTTATGCTTAAACCTAAACTGTATGTAGCAAACAAAATCATAAATCATTATTAAGTGAATGAACACTTAAATAAAAAATATGACGTCTTTTATTTATTCACTTTCAAATTTTATTTTTATAATAACTTTTTTTACTATCTAGCAGCTTTGTACATATAGAGTTTTTATTATTTAGACGCATACATTTTAAATGAAAATTTGTAGAAGAGTAAAATGATGTCCTTAAAAATTTTAAAATCAAGTTAATGCCAACCATAATTTTATGTTTATGAGTCATTAATGTTCATCAGTTTCGTTGTATATGAGAAGAAGGGTGTAAAATAATAACATTAAAAGTAAAATCAGTTTCAGTAAATAATATTATATAAATTTTATCATATTCACAATATTAATCTGTAAATATCAACACGGAAACACTATAGTCGAGATCAAAACTATGTAATGTAATTAAAGCTAAGTTAAATTACGTCAGTTAGTTTAGTTTCAAAGGAAGCTCGTGGATCGCGATATCAAAGTATCGGAGTATCGGTTGAAACATGTTTACTTTACATAATTGATGGCAGTGTGGGAAGAACGCAGCTGCTTTATTCTATACTAACTTCAAATTGAAAAATAAATGTGAAAATTTTTGCTGTAAATATAGCTTGTATTCCTATAAAAATATACACAACATATAAAGAAACTTCCTTTTATATAATAGAAATATAAGTTTGCTAACAATTTTTTATTTAAGAAAACTTAGATTTTCTAATATTATTACGCGTCTTAAATCAGATTTTAATTAAATATTAATTCTATTTAAATGAATACACATGAAAATTTTAGATATCGTCGGGATTTTTTGCTAATTTTGTATTAACAAATTTGTTTTAAGATAACTACGGATAATATTAGCAATATAAATAAAATGTTTCCAGAGAAGAGAAGACTTTCTTAGTATGACTTCTATTTAAGTTTTTTTTCCCGTTAACTATTTAATTGTAAGTTTCTAAATATCTACGTATATATATTTTAACTAAACAAGCAAGTTCATGCTTTGAATTAAGGAATGTTTATTTGGCCAGGGACCTGTCTTTAAGGAACTGGAAAATCGTACATAGCTTTATTGTTAAATATTATTTGTATTAATTTAAAACTATTAATATTTTCTCGGATCTTTTCTAATATAAACTGTGTGCTATTTATATTATGGTTTTATTTTTAGAATTTTTTATCTCTTATCAGTAAAAAAATCAATTTAGACATCATTTTGAAATGCTATATCTATGAAAAAACTATTATTGTTTTGTTGTAAAATAAATATGTACAAATCTATTACAGCTGTAACTATATAAAGATTTTTGAAATTAATCATTTTGATACATGATAAATGTAATAAGTTAATAAATAACTTATAATTTTCTTGCTAAATAAACTTAAAAAATGCGAGACTTTTTTAGCTTTTTTTGCCATTAAATGTCAAAAGAATTTCACTTTGACTTCTTATCAGTCGTACCCCGAAACTTTGTCGCTTACAATTACATTTATTTCTTATGTTTAATGACATGCTTTTATATAAGTTTTCCTCTTTATAATATATATAATATGTTTTGAAAAAAAATTTAAGCGTTCAGTCAATTTTAAGACAGTACAAAACACACAACAAAAAAATTAAGTGTACATTATTTTTTTATTGTATTAACTACTTACATCATATGGTTATGTCATGAGCTGTGATGGCTTAGTGGTTAAAGGCCCGCCTCTAATACTTGAGGGCGCGGGTTCAAAACCTGGTAAGTACCAATGTGTTTTTCCGGAGACATATGTAAGTCAAGTCATTTCTAAGAGTATTTAGACACTACTGAGTGACAATGAAGAAAAATATCGTGAGGAAACCTGGACTTATAATTTCACAATTATAAGTTTGAAATCGCCAACCCGTCTTAAGCAAACGTGGTGATTAATGCTCAAATCTTCTCAACTTACTCAGCAGTGGACTCTGATAGGCTGATGATGAATGTCATATTCTTATATAATTCGATACTTCTTCATTAATCATTAATTTTTACCTCAGATAAAACAAAAACAAAAATATTATCACGTATCAAATAATCAATTAAGGTATTGTTTATATTTCTGTATGTGTTCAATATCTTGTTTCTATTGTATAATTACCTTTTGAATTAAAACAACATCGAGTTATTCAATGGTTTATTATTTATCAGTACATTTAAAGCATTATAAAGTGCCTTTAGTCTACACTTACAGTAGTATTTACATGGATATATCAAATTATAACATAAATTATTGTTCATTAACAATAATAGGTATAATAAAAGTATGTAGATGTACATTTATTGAATCGTCTATTATTAACTGTATATTCCATTAGTATTGAATAATTATACATATATTGTCAATAAATTAGGACCTGTTAGGATTATTTTGTTATCAAATTATATAATACTGCGTGTCTATCACGTGAGAGATGCATTGTCACCCTAATGTTATATACAGTGCTTGTTTTGAAGCATTCAGGCCAAGCAATTTCATACTGTGTACAGTCTGATAGTAATTACGTCTGCAAATAGCTGAAACATCGCCAAATATCTAAACCCCTTGTTTTAAATAGTGTATGAAACATAAAATTTTATGAACAATTTTTTTTCCGGGAAATTTTTCACCACAAAGAAACCCATTTACAATTTACGTATTATAACACTAATCTAGCGTAAAAACTTGGTGGTACACCCTACACAGTCATTCATGTTCTGGCAAAAATATAAATATTCCATCATATCTTTCTACAAAACTTTCATTAAAAATTAATTTTCTATCTAATGTCTTAGTTCATAAGAAATTTTAATAGGTTTTTTAAAATAATTAAAACGAAATCCGGAGCTGGTGATAATTAAAAATATATTGCGTCATTAGTTACAATGAAATTCACAACCAATTTACAATATGGAAAACATTTGTACGTTTTCAACCTTTTAAAATTTCTTATATTAAAACTTTGCCTTAAATACGGTTTAACCTCGCGATATTGTCAGCGTATTAAAACTAACTTCACATAAAATAAAGTCGTAAGATTCCCTCATCACTTTCAACACAGGATCAATCAATCAAGATTTAAAAAGTCTTCATTAAAATATGTTCTGATAGGGGAGCCGCGATATCACGCATCATGTTCTTCCCATTTTTTTCTTTTCTATGCGTACACTTTTTTTCTTTGTGTCCAATTTCTGATTTATTGTGTGTTGTCTTTATTTGAGTGGATACTGAGAGATCACGTTTACCCTCACAAGTTTTTCTATCACACGTTCTATCAACTGTTAATTTTGTAACAAAAGCGACTTCTGTATTATCTCTAACTTGTTCTTCTTTAATTCTATCTTCGTACTTTGAATTATTTTCTTCACTGTCTGTGGCAGACCCAACTGCTAGTTGTGAGTGGTCGAAACAAGTCTTCGATTTCTGGGTAGAAATTAAAAGATGATTATTATGAATGAAAAGGACTAACGACATATTCTTTTACATAAGGTTCTCAACACGATACGTTTTATTTTTTCAGTTTTAAGAATTTACAATTTTACCAAATACAAAACAATAATAATTTGAATCAACGTAAGTTAAAGATGACATAGTTATTGAGAAGTTTCTTCCAGTTTGTATCACAGTCGATACATACTCTGAGTTATAACTTACTGTGGGATTGACGGCTTTCGAATAAATCTGAACTCTTCCTTCTAGCTCCATCCTCAGACGCCACTCCTGTAAGTACATGTGAGCAGCAGCAGTACTCGGCCAACCACGACGCCAAGTGTGCCACCTTGTGATAAATAACTCTTATTATAGCTGATAATTCAGTTATTATAAACATACTAATATCTCTTGCTACATGGAATTATTATTTCAAAACTATGGTGATTGAAACGGAAGACTAGCAATAAATTCTAATCAAATACTATGGAAAATAAAAGCCAAGACTAAAATTGCAACGTTTTGCAATAAAGGAAAAAGTTATTTGAATTTAAAATCAAAAAATCTGTTTATAACAACATGGATGTTAAAATAATAAAGCATTCGCGGAATTCAGTGTTTGTGACAAAGGATATTCATATTGTCCAACCATTGTGTTATATCTCCCATTTATACGTTCATTTTGGCGTGAATGCATTGTTTGATATAATCACAATAACGTTCTATAATTACCAGGATCGTGTATTATATATAATAATTAATAAATTGTTTAATCTTAATAATTAACCATTTATTTTATGAACTTTAGTTATTTGCACTGGAAAAATTAATAGGTATTATAAAAGAATTTATAATAAACACAAACACTTACACGTCAATCATAATTAGTAGACCGAAAGTAATGGTTAAATGGTTTAAGGCTCTTAAAATTTTCAATGTTGAAAGATTTCTTAATAATAAAAAAAATTGAAATAAAATACACAACAAAACATTTTCAATAAATGCTTTGTGAAGATGTAACAAAATATTACAATATCAAAGAAAATCCTTTTAGCCAAAGAGAACCTTCCGTTCCCTCTGAAAGAATATAGATTTACACAAAAATTAAAAGTTTATTAACTTTCAAGGACTCCGAGCCCTTTCCGATTTGATTATATTTCAAAGGCAAAAAAGGGAATCAATTATATTTACCTGGTTAAAAGTTGAAGGACCCTCGATTTTTGTCCCAGACTCCTGTATACAAGTGCCGTTGATCGGAGTGAGATCAAATCACCCCTCATTGCTTTTTCAACATTTCTATTTCTGAAACTAAGTCTTGTGGCTTCTACGAAATATTTTGCGGCGGCTCCTGGTAATCCTATATAAAAATATAAAACGTGATATAAAAGTATAAGATACGATCAGTTTGATATCGTTTAGAATTCTAGAAGCAATATTTCAAACATTGCCGTCGATAAGCTGAGGCAATATAATATTTAAAAAAAATTACCAAATTACGAATTCTGTAGTAATTTAACAAAAAATATAATATTTGATCTAATTTAAACATTCGTCTAGATAAGCAGAGACAAAATCATAAAAAAATACTGACTTACGAATTTTGTATTAATTTTACAGAAAATATGGTTTTTATACCTAGTTGTATTTTTAAATACAATAATTAATATTACCATACTACATCATAAGTATATTTCGACGTACCTTTATTCCTATACCAGTTTCCATATAAAATGTAATGCTCCCAATTATTGGGCTCCAATTCAACTACTCGTGCCAATATTCTCGCCTTTTCAGGTTCCGGCTTCAAGGACAGCAATTCAATGTAGGCTTGAACAAAACGTGGCTGGAGTACCACACAGCGCTCGAGCATTCTCACCGCCTGGTTTATTCGGCCACTTTTCCTGTATAAAGCAATTTCTGATTATTTTATGAAAAACAACAATCAAACAATTGTATGTAGTCAATTTTTTAAGCATATTAGTTTAGATTTTAATTCAGTATATTGATTAAAAACGGTAATTTTTGATTAAATTATAGTTAAGTGAGTTTTTATAAGTGAATTTGTGTTAATTAATAATAAGAAAGTTAATTTGATGTTTTCTGTATAAGGAAGGTCGTTTATGAGTAATTATATTGTGCTTGATCATGACTAGATGTAAACTACCATTTCATTTGAAAGTTTATTGGAAGGGTACGATTATAACTGTGATCGTCAATTATAGTATTTCATTCTTCCTGTATTTCTATAGCATCTGTATTCTACAGGATGCTTGAAGTTTAAAAAACTAACCCATCGAATATAGAACTTCCATTAATCACTTAAATTGGCCATTATAAATAATAACATAACCAGTTCACCGATAAATTATTCCCAAAAAGATGAACATTATTTTTAGATCCTGAAAATATAAAATTCAGAACACTTATGTTGGTGTTACCAGATGCTACGGCCACATTTTTAACTTCGGAACCTAATTAAACTTTAAATGAAGTTGCTGGTACTAAAACTAAGTTTAAAATATTATAAAAATGCGATGTTAAAAGTTGCGAGGAATCGGACAAAAATAAACTTATGTAAAAAAATACAGAACATACAGAAAAAGAGTTTAATAATCAAATGAGAATAATGAAAAACCAGTGGTCGGAGTATAAACTTGCAATCTTAACGAAAAAACTGCTTGTATAATGTAAACACATAAAAAAATTTGCAGTGGTTTAATTTTTTCTTTCCAAATAATAACTAAATGGCACTCACATCACATTAAATACTATCAAGTACAATACAAATATTTAATTTTGACTTATCACTTTATTCAATATTTTCTTTATTATTCCTTATTCATCGAGGATTTAAAAATTTGTGCTTGTAAATATGTATTACATACACACTGTTATCATCTAAAAGTGTATGTTTTTGTTGCACATCATCTAACGCTAATAATAATCGTATCAAAATAACCATATAAAAGCTTGTTATATGGATCCCGTTTACTCTAGTTAATCACTTACTTATAAAGTTTCGCCAGATTGTAGTGAGCATTCACATGGTATCTGTTGTGTGAAATCGCTGATAAGAAGTGCTGTTCCGCATTCTCCGCGTTACTGAGAGTGCCGATATTATTGTGAGCACTCGCGTATGTCGGCCATAACCTGTTAGATTATGTAGATACAAAAATTATGCTTCTGTTATTGTTATTACAAACTATCTAGAACAATACATACATATACATATATAGCCCACTGCCTAGATACATATTTAAACACATCTACTTAATAAATTCAGAAAATTATACAAAGAAATGTAATTTGTATTTGATATATTATGCCTTTAAATAATTTGGTGATAGGTTTAGTTAATTTGTTAATCATTTGGCTTAAGAAAAGTAATAATAAAATTAATATTTTTTGGATCTACTACGCGTTTATTTATATTTTTAATAATATATTCCCGACTTTTCACTTAGTTTTTAGCAACCTTGATCACGGCCAGACGAGATGAAAATGTACCCATTATCACGATTGCTGCAAACTAACCGAAACTTCGAAAATATGTTTTTAAAAATAATTACAAAAACCTAGTAAATTCGAAAAATATTAGTTTTATTTCAATGAATACTAACGAAAGACTTAGATCACAAAAGTCCAAAGTAGTAATGTTTAGGACCAAACCTTATAATACAATTCGAAAAGCGTGGAAATTGTTTTAAACTTCACAGATTTTATTGTTCTACGCTATCTTGTCATGCTAGAGCGAGATAACTAAATAGATTCTTTAAAACAATGAAATGAAAATACTTTTAAAACTACATGAAATATCTTCCGAGTTGATAATATTACGATCCCAATATTACATTTATATAACAAAGGTTGTTTATTTGTAGTTCGAATGTTCTCAATTAAGTAGGGAAAATATTTGAAGTGCAACATAAACCTCACCTCAAAGCTTCTTTGTAATGTTTGATAGCGTTGTCTTGCTGCTCTGTTTCTCGAAGGAAGTTGCCAAAGTTGTAGTGCAGTTTGGCATTCTGCGGCAAAGTCACTAAATCCGCTCTAAAACAAAACACATTTAGGTAATATGTTGAATTTAAAGATCGTAAAGAGTGAGAATCATAAATTGTGAATGTTTATGTCAAGTTGAATACTTTTTATTGAACATCAATGTATTGTTTTAAATGTTTGTGATATAAGAATACTTGTTATTTCACAAATACAGCCTTTTCATTCTATTTTACTTAAGAAATTTGAATAAACTATAATCTATAGATAAATATATATACCTAAGTAATGTTGATCTATCTTTCCAGTCAGCATTCCTTCTATATGTCCTTGCCACACCGCTAGCAGCAAGCACCGCAAGTCCCACAATCAAACATAACTTGGTCCCTGGCTTCGAATACCACATAAGTTGCACACCGTAGGCTGTTATAATGACGCTTCCAACGCTATTGATAAAATTATTGCAATTATTAATACGTCTTAGATAACAATCTCCTTAACTTTTACACACAAAGTATATTTTGTATACAATAAAATAGTATGCCTATTAAGACTGACAAAACATCGAACAATAGCTACTATAATGTGATTAGACAAATGTACGACAAATGTTCTGTGACCTACCTAGGTATGTAAAGAATTCTTTCAGCAATGACAAATCCGACGGTGACGAGTAGGTTACTAGCAGGCACGAATGGTACCACCAGCAACAGTAAGCCGATAACAGCAGGCGTATGTCTTTGTACCTGTTAATATGATTGTTATTGAAATTGTACTGACTAAACCAAGACCTCTAATCTATATAATATAATGATAAATTATATGTATGTTAAAAGGAAATTAAATCGAAACCACAACTTTAGTCCTCATAAAAATACTATACAAAATTCTTAACTAACACTTTTATATACTAGTTTTGACACTCCATATCCAAATAAAACTTAATTTTTCAGATACTACGAGTTTTTTATTTTTTATAACTACATAATCCCAACGTTTCGGTTTCTTTACAGCGATCATGATCACGGGCAGAGGAGATAAAAGTGTCTGTCAGTTAGTCTTTTATTTGTCATTGATAGCCAACGATTTCTTAATTTTCCAGTTTATCGCTCTGGTTGCAAGCTGAATGCGCTTATTATGTCTTGAAACTAGCATATAAAAGGTGATTTAGATAATGTCGTATATATGTTTATTTCAAATTGCAACTGAGAATATTAAATAAACTTGCATATCGAGTCTAAATATGTATTAAACTTTAGCAATTAATTACTTTGATTTCAATTACGAACATTAAACATTAAATTCCGCTCAACATTTTCTAAATTAATTGGTCATATATAAAATATCAATTTAAACAGAATTAGGTATTTTTATTAAGACACATTATTTGTACGTTGTCAGTACAACGAGTAAGGTCCATCATTAATTGAATTTTTATTACAATCATACCACATAAATCTAAACATTAAAGTCCATTACCCGTTTTAAGTTAAATCAAATATGTACATTCACTTAGTAGAACAAATAATTTAAATAACATATTTCTATTTCAACGAAAATCGTTTTCATATCGAAAATTTCATTTAGCCTTGTAAATATTTGTACAACATACCAATTTTATATAAAATACCGAATCATTTAATTTCTTATTAATTTTGAAATGAGAAATTTCTGTAAACCTTCTTTATAAATTTCATATATGTAAATTTAATGTAATTGAAGATCAAAGGCATACAAAATTGAAATGCCAAATGCCAATCCGATATTATAATGCTGGAGAGTTTTTCTTAAATTTATTTAAATATTTTGTTCATATTAATATTAAAGTATGGGTTTTTCAAGTACTTGTGTCCACTAGACTTCTAAACTATGACTATTTTTAAACGGTTTTTTTATGGTAATATTATAAAACTCAATTCGTTTTCCTCATATTTTAAATGGTCAGTTTCTAATATTAACGTTACGAATTAAAACAATTCGCTCATATACTTTCTTTGACTTAAAAATGTCTTTAACTCCTATTCAACTGCAGTCGTTGGCAAATATGAACTTTATTCAATGAGTGAAAATCGAAGTTACTTCCCATCATCTTATAACTTATATGAACTATTAGAACATGGTATGTATGAAATTTTCAAAAGGTCAACTTACATCTAAATCTGTAACACATCTGTAGCAAAGGACCAGCAAAGCACCAAAAGCAGCACACGTCAACAAGTTTCTGGGATCCCATCCACTAGCGATGAGTGGAACAGAACCCATCTGCCAATCGTGACTTAGAGACCATGGACATAGTAACAACCACCAATTGAAAGCCGCCAAGTAGCAAAAAGTCATCAACCTATATGGAGAGAAATAAAAATAAAAAAAGTATCTTTTAAATGAAAGTAATATTTTTCGAATTATACTACGCGACTTTATTTTGGTAAAGACGAGATGTGAATTCACATTTCGTTTGCCCGTGATCACGGTTGCTAAAAAGCAGCCGAAACGTCAGGTGTATGGAATCTTTTTTACTAAAATAAAGTCGCGAAGTATATTCCGAAAAATATTCGTTTCATTAAAATGATAAAACTTACGAAAATTTCATTATAAAGAAAGTATCTTTCTATAAGTCCAATTATATTTTAAAACTAAAGACTCCAGGAAGTCATCTCTTTATTTAAATAGAGTTTACAATTACTATTACTTTCAGCGTTCCGCAAAAGAATCCCTTTCACATTGTATGCACCAGAAAAATATTCAAGTAAGAAAATGCTAAACAACACTTTCTTTTGACAAGATTTTTCCATTTACAACGTTAGAAGAGATTTAATTTTTCCTTATTTGAAGGTGTAGTGTTGAAATTAAACATAATTACTAAATACAAAATGATAGAGCAAGTGAACCTTTTAGATTTAACTGGCAGTAATGTTTATAGCTTTAATTTGAAATAAAAACCTAATTGATTGACAGTCGAACCAAGTTTATCAAAGGGCTAACAATAACAAATTAGAACCCAGTTAGAAGTTTTGCAACTATACAATGGAATGTAAATTAATGTCAAGCGTCACGGGGTAAAATTACAATGGAGTAAATAATGAAGTCATTTAATTTAGGAAATCAAAACTTTTAAGGCTTTTACAGCTAATTCGTATACTTCGGGGTTTTAATTGAATTCTTAATAACAAAATGTTGTTGATTCCTTTGAAATTTAAGAATTTATTAAGTGATGTAAACTTATTAACTAATTACAATATTAAATCAGCTGAATTGCCTTATATTGAAAATTTTATTTTATATTTAAATGGTTAAAAAAAATATTTTTAGATTTACGTTAAGTAATGTAGTCAATAAAGTATGAAACTACTAACAAGCTGTTTCCTTTACAAGCCAGCCAGCTTGATGTTATATTGTACCAAGGATAAAAGAATCTAGAAGTTTTGTTGTGAATTATTACCAAGAAAATATAAACTAAACATATAACTTGAATTGCAAACTTGGCTCAACATGTCGTTTGTGCTGAAGAAAAACTACACGCATTATGCAAGCTGACTATTATGAAATTCGAATGTAACTAGCATCTTATTTCTTACTTATAAAACGTTTGTTACGACGTCAGTTTGTTTGTTGTAGTTCGCAGTTTTGAGAAAGAAATAAATAAAATTTTGTCATACAGGGCTGCTAGGGTTCATTTCTTCCTTTTTTTTTCTACTCAAAAAACATGATTATTGGTTCATAGACAAGCTGATAAGTACATAGTTAAACTTTCATAATATAATATATAATATTCACCTTACGAAAAAACTCGGATGGAATGAAGCCGGATTATCCTGAGGCGAGAATGTTGGCCATGTTCCTTGAAGCAACGCCAGACGAAGAGAAACCAATAGAGCCAGAGATACGAGCACTTTTGTCGTCCTTATCGAAAGACCAGAACATTTCTTTTCAAACTTCAACGTACACAATGATCTATAACAAAATATAAAGTTTATAATAATATTCATTCATTTGAAATAATCCACAAGCAGCACAATTAATAAATGTTTTCGCAGTCATTATTCACAATGTGAATTTAAAATGATGAACAATGAAACATTAAGTTTTATTATGCAACAGTTCTCCCTCATCCGACTACCAGATCAATTATGTCTGTAAGCAAATATAATTAAAAATACCAATAATCAATTTATCCTACATTGTTAATTTTAATTACTACTCATTAATCAGTAACATGAACGGATCGGAACGTTACTAGCGAGTAGCGTTACTTCATTAACAAGCAATGTGTTACGTCCAATAAATTTGCAATTTAATGAGACAATTTCATCTCAAGCACTCTCAGTATAATTTACTTCGATTTCAATGATGGAGAAAATTTTATTGCGATTAAATTTTAAAGCAATTATGTTAAGTGATAACGCGGTGAATTTTAATAATATTTTTAGGCGATGTTTCTGGTAGCGAAAAATTTAATATCGGAGAAGGGAAATGCTTTTAAATGGTAATTAATTTAATTTTTTTATAAAAAATATACTATATAATATTGAATTTTTAAAAATTATCGTTGACAATTTCTTTTACGAAGGATTAAATGATCGCTCTAGACTAAAATTTGATTAACTTTGCAACAACAACAACAGCAACATAAAATAAATATATTATATTAATCATAATTAAATATTATGAAGAGTTTTCAATAATTTTAATCTCAATATGATAATAATATTATATGTCATCATGTCATGTCATGTTTTTAATTCAATTATTATAAGAATAATCTATACAATCTAATTATACATAAATACATATATACAATTATATATTTCCCTAGTAGTATTCTATAGAATTGAATTTATTATACTTGGACATTTCCTTGAACACAAGATTATTGTATTATATTCAATTGATTACTATCAATAAGCCTTGAACGACAATTACCAATTATATTCAGTGGTATTGTTATAAGACCTTCTGATTCTGGAATTTATAATATAATTTGCTTGATCATATCCTCAAATAAAAGCATAATATTCAAATTAAAAAAAATGAATGATTGTTAAAACCATTTTGATAATAAATATGTGCGGATAAATTACGTGATACTCGATAGATGAAATTGTTCGTTGCTCGATTAGAAAAGTATTGAATGGATTTTCATTATTTCTATCAACATTAAATTAATGTTTCTAATTATATACGTAAAAATTATATTCGTAAGATAAAGAGCTGTTAGAATGACAAGAATAGTAATAAATTATAAAAGTAATTGCAAGAAAACGCAATTTTCTTTACTATTGCTATTTTTTAAGTTATTAAAATATTGTAAGAAGTACAAATAGAAATAGCGAGCAAAAGAAAGTTTGTAAAATATAGATTAAGACCACGTTTAGTACTCTATCTAATTAAAATAAAGCAGCATTAAATATGCATGATATACAGACAAAATGCTTCTGAAACTTAATCGCATACCAAAAATAACTTTATGAGATGTCCATAGGTAAAACCTTGATGGACTAAACTTGACAAATATGAAACTTGGAAATAATTTTATACCAAAAATCATAATTACGAAGACATTTAATAAAATTTGTAAGAAAATAAATCACAAACATGTTATAAAAAAAAACAAAACCTAAAATTATACGCTATGTGCAAAAGTATTGGGCATACCAATATTTATTCATTTTTATGTCATCGTAAAGAATTAGTGAAGTTTTTTTTATACAATTTAGATAGCGACGTACAATTAATGATACACAGAAGTATATGAAAATACTTTAACAAACTACAGCTTCGAATTTGGTATGTTTTTTTTTATTTACTTTTTTTAGTTTATTCTAACCATACACGTTTTGTTTGTTACTGTACCAACTGCAGAATTCAACGATTATCTCATTAGTGACTCCAAAATTAACTGAATAATAATAATATTTTATTTCAATTTCGTATGATAAATAGCCCGAAAATTTACGTAAATACTGACTACCTAATATTTTTGCACGTGACCGTATTATAATTAAGATAATAATACCTGTAGGGAAAACTTTGCAACCCTTTTTAAGAGAATTGCTCGACTGAGTGAACATTTAATCGTACATATCAACGTTCAAATAGAGGAGAAACGGACAAAACAGATTTTCTATATAAAGTGTATTAGGTATGACAACATTTTTTAAGATGAACGTGACATATACAAATAAAGCGTCAACCCGCAGATATCCATCGATGTTTGTCAATAAATATCAAACTTAAAAAATACAATTATTTTCAACGATTGAATTTAAGTAATTCATTAACTTTACTATCGGCGATATCTTGTTATATAGTCAAAGTATGGTTAGTATTCAGTTCAAGTAACCGCTACAAATGTTCCAGAACCAAAAGTTATGATCCATTCGAATATTACCTTTTTACAAATGGCCAACATCTGTAGAAGTCAATAGCCAGGTTGAGAAACAGGATTGTGACGCCAGTCTCCTTAGCCAGCATACTAAGAGCTCCCAAAATAATACTCAGCCATACGCATTTCTTGTTACTCGTCGGTCTAAACAATTTAGAGAAAGGAGAATTAACAACACATTAAAGAAGCAATGACTTTGAAAACTGAATCAACAGTTTCATTTCCAATTGTTTGTTATCGTTTTGCTTTTATAAATCGTTATTTTTATTATTAGTAATTATATTTGTACAGGGTGAGTTTCACTGCCATAGAGAGGTTACAGGAAAACGAACCTTACATATACATATATATCATAATATTTGCACAATTAAAACTTATAACCTAAACCAGACTAGCAATACCATTCCATTACTTGTGAGGTATCAGGAGTCTTCTGGTTCACACGGCTTGGTGTTTATGTCAAGGAGGCAGTTACGTCACTTTTTATATAACATTATTTCTATTCAACGGTGTTTCCCGCAATGCTCGTTAAATTTTTCATATTTTTCGCTTACGTAACAAACCTACTATACTTTAGCTATTTCTAGATGTGTAAGTTTATTTTCAGTTATTTTTGAGCAAATCTTTTTGAGTGACAAAAAATATTGTAAAAGTTACATACATATATATTAAAAATTTGTCAACTAATTGGTAAATCATATCCAAGTCGTTACAAATAAATCCACCATTTTATCCAAAATCCCGCCCCCTTACCGTTTTGTAAATGACCATAAAATTACAGGTTATTTATACAAGAAAGTTTCAATCATTTTTTTACCAATTTAAGCCTGATTGAGTGAAATATAATGCCACACTTTTAACACTGCCATTTTCTACAACCTTGTCGTCAAGAATACATAATACCTTTTAATATTGCTATTTATAAAGAACATTATTTATTTTTAAAAGAACTTTACATAATGAAGTATATTAAACATGTATTTTCAGATATAGTGTTCTAACTGTCAAGTTTATAAAGTAAATATCCACTTATTAGCACAGTTTTTGAAAACTATCTATTGTTTGGTTCAATTAAAACATTTTTCCTCATATAATTAAATTAAATTAAACGTCGTTCTCCTCATCTTTAACATAAAGGAAATAAATATTTAACAAGTTTAATTTAAAAAATGATTTTCCGAATTGATATTTTGCTGTTATTTAGAATTTAGAATTCACAGATAAACTTTATCCGAAACTAAACTGAAAATTGAAATGAATAATTCTCACCTATGATAAACTAGAAGCGAGGATAGGAAAAATATGCAAGCGAGTACATCCGCCCTGCCTACCACACCGGCTACCTGTGAAAAATGAAACGCATTACATATTTCATATCACATGCATTGGATACATATTCATGAGACTTGAAAAACGAAGCGGACTGCAGCAGACAATCATGGCAGCCGTTTTTGATAGATATTTTAATGTTGAAATACAACAAAATTTGTAACAATATTTACATGAAATATACAATATTTTAATAATCATATTTGTGTATTATTTCATGATATGCTCACCGCTTCGGTATGAATAGGATGTACCGCAAACAGCAATGCCGCTAATGCGGCGAAAGGTCTTTGTAAACGCGCGATTGTCACGCATGCTCGCGCGACTAACGCGCAACATGCTGCGTGCAACAGAACATTGCAGGCATGCCACCACCATGGCTTTAAACCAGTTAATGCGTAATTTATCCTGCAACAAATGAATTAAATATTATTTCCAATATATATACACTCATACTGTTTCATAAAGAGAAATAAAAAATGTCAGCACAATCGAAATCAACGGTTTACAAAAGTGGATGCTTTAAAGGCCAAATAAAAAGCCATTATGTCCGAATATTAGTAGAATTCAATGACATTCCACAATGATTCATAAATCCCTTAAACGTCAATTTGAGTATTAATCGAAATTATGCTTCTAATATTTTATCGGAATAACAAAAAACGTAACAAGGTACATGGGTATATTGGTAATATGATATTATTTAATAAAATACTTCAAATTTTAATAAAAACAAAATTTTATAGTATTATGTAACCAACTCAGGAAGTCCGTACTATACAAACAATATGAATTTTTCTTACGTTAGCAGCAATCGACAGGTTTCTGTTCATGTTGAATGATACTATTAAAAAATACTTTTAATTACGTTTTTATAACTTTTATGCTGCTTTTGGTCTGTCTGGCCCGCAACCGCACACGATATGACAGAAAGTTGCAATGCATGTAGATATTTTAAACCAACTTATTTATCTTCACTTATTATTTTTCTACCCTCATACACTTTGTACACATCTCTCATCACTTTAATATGGTATAAGCCTTTGATATATGTATTTGGAAACATTTATGCTAGCAATATAGCTAAATATGCTTTTTTCATCTAACACAGTAACTATAAGGTTTATCATATAATTAGAGGTACCACGCCAATTAAGTATGCAATTTAATGTTATAACGTACAAGCTAATAATATGGTAAAGTCATCAGATTTAATACCGAAAAAGAAATTCTTGACTGATTAAGACGTTTGTAAAATAATGTAAATGATAAATTTTTATAAAGTCTCTATGATTCTTAAAATATTTGATAAAGGTGCTATCTGAACATATGTATGAAACAATTGCGTTTATTTTTATTCAAAAAAAATATATTTATACGTGCAGTGGAACGAATAACAACGTTAATAAGATATTCATAACTGAATTGTTCGAGTTATGCAGACATTCCTTTCTTAATTCTCATAATGATATTATTTCAAAAACTTGCGTGAACTCCATAGTTTGTTGGCTAAGTTTCTCTTGCTTACAAAGTACTTGTCGCGGCATTGTTCAAGTTTACAAAGAGGATTTAAGGGTCAGAATAATTGTTTTCAACCTACTTCTCGTTTTGTTGTTTACTTGTTCGTTCAACAAGTTGGGGAGTAGCATTACGGATACAACTGCCACGTCATTTTAATGTTTCAGCGGATCTATATTTATATGTAAATAGATGTGTAGTTATAAGAATGCACTGGAATCGACTCAGCTTATTAATCTCACAATAATAATATGTTCTCCATCGATTTTTGAGATTTTAAGACATATTCGATCTTATAAATATGTCGTTAATTTCTCCATTTTATGCTATTTACATTATATTACTTTGAAAATTCCTCTAAATTTAATTACCTATTTGTAGGAAACAATTCTACATTATGTAAGTAAAGTTTTGAATGACAATAACTTATTGTTATATTATGATTATACATTTTATTCTGTAATTTTAAATAATGATGAAACTAAATTGTTCAGTTCAAACCAAATCAGATTTAGAATGATGAGGTCGAATAAAAAAATATTATCCATTATTTTACTGTCACAGGATAAACTAAAACTTATATTAAAATTGTTAATTTACAACCTTTAGAAGGAAACCTAAAAAAACGAATACTAGCTACATATATGATCCGAAAACCAGCTAAAATATTATATCTCACACTTTCACATTTTCTCACTTTGGTTTCTCTATTGAGTCTTATATTTGGACGTTCCTTAAGTAAACTACACGCTAAGACCTTTTTCCCGGCAATTTACCCTGAGGCGTGAGAATTTCTTATAAAGGAGAATGTACGTCTATATTTACACCGAACGTTTTGCTTCACTCGACTGAAACACTTTACTGCGTTATGCCTTATTCTGTTATATCTATTATATATTCATGTTTAAACTTAAACTTATTTATTTGTTACCAAAAAAGTGTGAAAATCTGAGTCAAATCAATACCAATGAAACTAATATTTTTTTATTTTTTTTTATCAAAGGTGGCAAACGAGCAGACGGCCCACTCTATGGAAGGTGGTTACCGTTGCCCATTGACATCCGCAACATCTTGTTGCGGACCTTGTTTTTTAGGGATTGGGAGGGGTGGGAATAAGGAAATGGCAGGAAAGGGTGGGAATAGGGAAAGGGCAACCGGCTCTCTCACTCATCGGACGAAACGCAGCCATTAAAGGCTACTTCACGCCGATCTTCTGTGAGAGGGTGGTACTTCCCCGATCGAGCCAGCCCATGTTCGAGCTGTAGTAACTGACTACAGCTAGGCTCTACCACCTATAATATGTATTTTATTTATGGACTACTATACTATAGTCCTGTTATTTATGGGCCACTATACTATAGTCCTATTATTTATGGACTACTATACGAATATTTTTATTTTTATAATACGATGGGAGTATGTAGACTTAAAAATATTAAAATACACGAAGTAATCTGAAAAAATTTGATTAATTTAAATGAATACTCGCGAAATTCTTAGATCTCATCAAATCAACCCAAGTTACGATGAAACTACCGAGTCTATAAAAATATTTATCATGATGAGGAAATATGTAAGACTTACAGTCTATTCCTATTAATTTAAATATTCAACTACCTGATTCCAGGTTAAAAAATGACGAAGTAAAATTGATCTTATATGATGACACATAAAAAATTAAATGATAAAAAACAAAAATATTAATGAGAAGATTAATCTACTTGTAAAACCTTGTACATATAGATTTTTAGAAAAACAAAAAAATATATATTTAATCCTTTATCTGCTGTTGACAAAATAATAAATAAAATTAATTTGACAAATGAAAAATATAAAGTCACAAATGTAGTGATTCAACCAGGTAAGTCTTATAGAATGTAAACACTAGCTTTTTCTATAGTTCACATGTGAGATTTAGGTCAAGTAATTTTTAAAGCCAAATATGTATATATCCTCCTACTTTGTTTACTTTCCTAATTGTATTGTACTCCAAAAAAAAGTACAGAATAGATTTTTTTTTAAGACTAAGTCTTCGAGGAGGACGCGAATTTTCCGACGTATGTAACGTAACAAGTTTAACAGGTATTATTAAAATTTTCATTTCAATAACTATTTCTATAAAACAAACAATAATTATACAATATACAATCATTATAATAATGATTCTATTTTGTTAAGCTTTTAATTATCACGCCAATGGTGAATTTCGATTATAAAATTCATATAAAAAACATTGTTTAAAATATTTTTGATCCGAACCAAAAAAGCAAATTTGAATCATTTGTGAATTAACCTTAATAACATAGGAGTCGTTTATACATTTTATTATGTGATTTTTAATTATTCCTATATTGTAAACTAATTGTTGCAATATGAAAAACAGAAACTTGCATTTTATAGTATGTACTATAATTGTTAACTCATGAGTTGGACCGACCGTATCTGTCAGTAATTGTGGAGTTATTGTCCCAATCATTACCGTCATGAAACGTAATGATAATACTATACAGTTTTCCATCACAACATTGTACATACATTACAAATGAATCACAAAGTCTTTATAAATATTTATGAATAATGTAACTTTTTAACTGCCATAATAATATATGTATTCAAAGGTAAATCTTTAATAATGATACTCAAAAAGGACTTATGAACGGTCTTTGCAATAAATCCTGTTTTTATATAGTTTTAAGGAAATGAACATTCTAATACAATAAATCAGTGTATCATCTATGTATGATATGTACGTACATAGATACATATTATATATATCGGCGCTATCAGCTTTGATGACGGATGCGACCTGAAAATAACTTGAGCCTGCAATCAATTCTTATGAAAATATATAGTAAAAAAACACAAAGTAACAGACTATTACATATTCATGATTATTGTTAAAAGTAAAACGAAATCAAAGACTATTTAAAAGGAGAATAGAACTATGTTTGAATCTTGGTATATATATGACGTCTAGACGCACGTCGGCAGAGTTCAGTGAGTGAGGACCTTTGAACAATGTGATTATGAGGAACCTTCGAGAAATACGAGGAAAGTTAGAACAATTGAAGTTTCATTTTAAAATTATCACGGCACGTACTAAAAGAAGTGACATTAGTGACGTCAGCGACGATGGCGTCACTCTCTTTAAAAACAACGAATTTATAATAAATCCGATATAATATACATACGTATATTCTGTATCATTATATAAATGCTTGTGTGAAAATATATATAGACGTATCAGTGAACATCGAAGTATTCCAATTAGAAGCAGTATCTCTTCAATTTCCAGAGTTATGAGAATATCAGCAAAAACAAGCTATCAACCTACATAGCGGGTTGTAAGAGGTGGATCGGTTTTACATGGGTATCTCGAAAGCTATTAAAAAGCAATCAGGCGGTACGTTGTCCGCGCTAAGGCTTGGTTAAGTAAAATTTATCAACTGTGCGACATCGCAGTTTCTGGTTTAAATATAACATTGAATTTTGAAACAATCTCCTAAACCTTTTGACAATATAATCGGGTATAAACAGTATTGTTCCCGCATTTAAATACTTCAATCAGAATAATGAAAATACGAATTAAAAATAAATCTAACTTTTTATATTTAGTTATTAAAATGAAATTAAATTATATATGGGAGTACTAATTGTTAGTTATTAAAGATAAACACAACGTTATGCTTATAAAACGTCATATAAATCACCCGAGCAAAAGATCTATTATGACTCAAACACTCTTTAAAGATTTATTAAAGCAACCAACGCTGCAATCGAACTTTATCGGTAAGTATAATGGGTTATAAAGGCACATTTACATTGTATGCTGAAAACAGATATTTGCTTATTAGAAAGCATATTACAATACGAGTATCTAAAACTTGCTGATTTACGTATTAACATAAGTAAATCTGCAAGTTTCGTTCTAAGTAATAAGTCATTCTAACAAGTAGCTTACATAGATGTTTGAATACCACGCCAAAATTATAGACTCATACAAAGTTTAAGTAAATTAACCTATTACGTTAATAATTGAATTTAGTAACTTTACTAAACTATACAGTTTCGGTATACTATTGGAACAAGAGTAATACAATAGAATAATTGCTTGAAATATATGTATATTTATTTAAAATAAAATGAATATGATAAATTAGTAAAATCGTAGCTATTCTTAATGAAACTGAATTAAGCCAACATATTTTTAACTTGGAGTTTGAAAACATTCCATAATCAGCCTCTTACTATTCTCACCGATGTCATGAAGAAGCCTTTACTTGGTGTCAGCGGATGAAAATATTAATACCGCGCTCACGCGAAAGCGATTAAACTTTTGAAGCCGAATGGTGGGTTCATTAAAGTGCGCTGCGGTTTGATGAAGACAATTTACAAACTATGATATTGAAGAAACGTTTAATGGTCATAAAGTTCCTTCTTATACATTAAAAGTAACCAATATTCTTCACTCTTCGTTAATTCAAATTGCTATACGAAGTAATCAAAACAGTAAGTTTAGATTAGAGCCTAGTTTTTAAATTATTGTGCTATTTTTAGTGCATTTGTTAACAAAAGAAGATAGTAAATAAAAAACAATAAATATTTATGTATTAAAGTCATTCATTTTTATAATAGATTGTAAAATATTAAAATCTTTGTACAATATAACTTGTTTTTTGCAATTTTAAAGCGAAATTGTTCACCAGAAAGCCTTTAACAGGCAATAGCTTTCGGGATAGCAAAAAAATAAGGCACGTGTGCGGTCACGTCAATTCGAAATACCGTAGTGGATGTCATCAGTGATTGCTTTTTCAATTAAATTTTTTGAGTTTCATTGATATAACAAACGAAACACTTGAACAAAGTTATAGAAGTGCGATTCATATATGAACGTGTGATTCATTCCACTTCAAAGTAATCATAATAGACCTTTAGAGAATGATACCAATACGATATTTTTTTTAAGAACAATGTTTATAATAATATTATACCTATAAAAAATAATTAGAATTATGATTGTATATGGCCAAAGATATCAATTTTATAAATACAAAATAAATATAGAAAACAAGCAAGTCTAGTGCTTTAACAGGAAAATAAATAATTCATGTTATAAAATCGAAATGTACTCTCTAACAACAAAGTAACAGACTATTACATATTTAAGGACACAAATGGTCTAATAATATTATTATATGAATTAAAAAAATACACCTATCTTTTCTGTTTTAATCTTTTTAAAAGAAATATTTGGAAAATCTTTATTTTTAACCTATTTCTCAATTCAGTTCTACTTCATATTCCTCAAAAACCTGTCAATGCGGTAGTTTTGATGGATTTGAGTAGATAACTACACAAAAGAACCATTTATACATTATTTAATTATTATTGTACATATGGAAATATATATAAAAAGACGAGCTTGTGATCTTTTATCTTATTATATCATAGAAAGAAAAAATGTTTTTGTTTAAATCTACAGCATCATATCTGTTTCAGAAACGAATAAAGCCCTAGCATAACCCTAACTTTTTACTATCGTGAAATTTGAAAAGAAAATTTAAATGATTTTAGTATAAAAAAAAACTTCAGCTTTCAAACTTTGAAAGGTATCAAAGGAGTTCATTGATTGTACATTCATAAATACACAAATCAAATATATGATACATACATTGTCGCTATGTGAATTAATGCCTTATATACGTTTGTCAATGACACACAGATTTATGAATTTCTTTACATTGTCTCATATTTAAGTTCTTTATTGTCATTACAATGCCTTATTTCCATAAAACATGCCGTCCATTATCGCGGGGCCATCAGACGACAATGACTGCGTATTTCACACAGACAGTTGTGATTAATGGAACTCGCGCAAATAGAGACAGCTTTGACAGCTAAAACACACCTTGCGACTTTTCAATGGATAGCCTTATTTTTTATTGGCATGTACATTATATTTCATAAATGTGAATTTTATTTATGAGTTCATTTTGAATAATCAGCATCTTTCAAATTTATATTATTTAAAACCTTCATATATAAACAACTTATGTATAAAATGGGATTATATATACATGATTCATATACATAAACGTGTTAATTAATAACGTTGTGTTCTATTTAATTATCGAAACTAGAAATTAAGCTGCGTTTAAAATATAATTTATTTCAAAAACCAGTATAAATACTAAACAAGTGAACCACCCCGTTTAATCTAGCAACACTTTTTGTCTCGTTCCAAACGGTTTAATCAAGAGCCCTCATATTTTTTCCTTTCACCATTTACACAAATCGAAATAAAAAGCAAGGACTTTTATCTTTTTCTAGCTTTTGTCCATTTATTTAAAGGCCTGGTGTATTAAGGCGGTGCCTCGGGTAAGAAGATAACAGCTGACCGAATGACAGTTGCTAAAAGAGCACTAGATTAAAATGTCCTAGTGTCTACTGTTTTGTACAGAAATCATGTGACAACAAAAAATGTGAAAAAGAAAAAGATTCAGTACCAAAACATGTTTTAATTAAAATTAAGAAAAATTTCATAGTGTTCAAACTATACTATTGATTAATTATACTTTGACTTTCAAAATAATAATACAAGTATATATAATTGGATTAAAAAAGGAGGTTTGAGTGGCGATCCTTAGTAGTAATAATAATTATCCAATTATATACACGTATGAAAATATACGAAGTGTAAAATAACTACTTTTTTATGGTCTATTAAATGTTTTATATTAATGTTTAAAGTAAGCATTTATGTTCAATATAAAAATGTATTTTTACTACATCTACATTTACGTTCTAGTCTAATATTATTAATTTAGGAGTAGATTTTATACCAATTGCTATTAAAAATCAAAGGCGTGAAATTGGTAAGTTCGTTATATGCAATACACTGGAGATATGAAAAAATTGCAAGTTCTATTTTGTCGCAAGATAGAACACCTAACAAACCACCACATACATACATATCAATTTTCGCTTAGATTATATTGTATTAGATTCCATATATGAATCAATCTCAAATTTTTTTCCTTCACACATTTAAATCATGTCCATAATATTTCTTACTGCGACACGTAATAAGTTTATCAACTATATTCATATGTGTATTTAGCAAACGGCAGCATAATCATATTATAAAAAAGATTAATGTTAACTCATTAGAGTAAAATATGCGAGTATAGGGTAACGCTAGTATAATAATTGGTTTATATAAAGCCATGTAATTGATTAAAACTATTTAAACATTTCATCGAAGCTTAGTTCAGTATTGCTTCGTGGAGTTCATGTCGTTTTCAATATTTTTACGTTTCATCTTTAACATATCTCTAATTAAAATGAAAAAACTATAATTCTATAACCATATTATGTGACAATTTTCATGTTTCCTTGGGCTTCCTCATTAGTTAAGATAACTATTCTCTTGAATCCTTTAAAAATTTTGATCTTAAGATTCTGATTTCGTCAGCGATGATCTTAATTTCTAGGATATGTCCCATATCCATATACCCATATACCAACATATTGTTGCTTATATTTTAGTCGACTAACATTTCTGTTTACGATTAAAATGTTCATGTCTTCCAAAATTTATTTTTACCTAACAATATAACAAGCAGATAAGCAGGGGAACAATAATGAAGATATTACTTATTATGGTTTTGTATCATTAAAATAATCACAATACATATATAAAAAATAAAATAAAAATACACAAAGAAAAGCAAAATAACGGTTATGCTATACAAATTGCATAGTTAAGACTAATGTTAACCACATACCAACAAAAGTAACAAAATTCTATTGTGTCACTATTTTATGTTTTCATTATACTGTCAATAGCTACTAATGGAATATTTGTGTTATGTCTAAAAGGGAATGTATGTAGATTTTATGTTTGACTTTTCATCGGATTTTATAAAACTAATAATTAATCGCTCAGAAACATTCATATCAGATAATTTTGTATCAGAACATTTATTGGAATGATATTGTACAGGTTGCTTTCATTACCGATAATATTATTAGATAGAAACAGAAACTTTTAATTTTCTTTTATTACCTTCAACCATAAATACATATGTACTCCAATTACATATTACAATTAAATCTTGCAATAAATCTTGACCCCATTATTTATTTTTAAAGGAACTCAAAATTTTGTGCGAAAAACGCAATCGCAATGTAACGAAACTTTATAACATACTTCAAAGTTGTCTCTCAATAGCTGAGCCAACCTTCAACCAAAGTAATTTATTGGACTAGATAATTCAGATTTATTAAATCGAGCGAGAAGTTTCCATCAACTGTATATCTTAAATAATGCCTCAATTTAAGGATAACCGAATTTCCCCTATCACTAAACAGAGTTTCAGTAAAGATTGCGCGATCAACCAATCCAAATAGATTCCCAGCTACTGTTACCTTCGCTTCGTTAGTCCTGGCATGTCGAGTTAATGCTATAGGAGCTTAAATTGAATTTCGTCTGCATTTCTTAGTGCATTTGCGAAATGTATTGGTTTTTTAATGTTTTTTATACGCCATGAAATGTTCTTTGTAGATATTTTAACAAAGGGTTAATCTGTTTCTAATAGAAAATAGCGAGTGCATTTGAATGAAGTGAAAAATAACAAAAAAAATTGTAAACTCATGAGAGGCCAAACTCATGAGAGGGCCATTGTTAGTTGTATTCCAACATTCATTATGACAGTTTGAATATGAAAATTGAATTGAAAGGGATGAAAAAGCAAACTTAATATATCATTTTGACTTGAATAAAATTATGAAGTGTGATAGATAACATTCAGCTTTGATAGAAAAATAAGCTATAAAAAATAATATCTAAAACATTGGCGAGAAATTATTAAAATAAAACTAATATTTTTGGATGTCGATTTAATAATAGACATTATTGTTTAACGTAGTTAAATAGACGTTATCATATCGTCTGCCCGTGATCACGGTTGCTGCAAAGTAAACGAAATATCGGGAGTATGTAGTTTAAATAATTAAAAAAGCGTAGTAAATCTGATATAATTATATTTAAGCTATGAATTAAATTTTAAACCCGATTATGTTTCCAAAAAATGTTCTATAAGATCGTGATTGGCATAACATAATTTTTGGAAAATTAAAACATGAAACTATTGACTGTAATTAGTATGATTAAAATTAAATTACCATTCGTAAGTACAGTTTCAATCTTCGCGTTTGATTATTTAAATAACCAAACATACAAAATCTAGCTTCGTAAGTGATATATGAAAGTAAATGGTGAGCAAACGTCATAATACGTTTCAATATGATTTTAATGTTATTTACACCCGAGCATGTTACGCAAAAGTTAATTTCATAAATTATTCAGATATAACCGTCAACCCGTTCAGGTGGCTAATTTAAATTCAGATGCGGGTATCTTACAATTCCGTGCTGTCAGTTAGATTTATTCTCGCTTACGTGAGTACGTACTCACGATAAGGTTGGATGAAAAGTTGCTGAAGGCTTCATGACGGATGAACTCTTTACAGCTCAAAATGGGACCGGTTTATCAGGCGACTTGTTTTATGACTTGATACGTGATTGGCTTGTGTCCTATTCACTGATTGGATGTGTGATAAAATAATTTTTTACTGTAACTTCATTACAATATGAAATTTCATATTAAGATTTCTTCATGCGCAATCCTTAGAAATCTTTACAATATTTAATAAACTTTTAATGTGTAAGCTGTTCGTCATAATGATCATAACTGAGAGCCTGTTTATAGTAACTCGTCTCACTTAATCATAGCATGTATATAAAATTATTTTCTTCAAAAATAACATAGCGACGCTTTCATAGCAACATAGTGACACGACGACAATACAAGGTTACGGATTTAATTCTTGTTATTCATAAAACAAACGAAGTTCATAATAAGACCACAAATCACAAACTAAAACAGACGGCGAGGCTCATTACCGTGCTCAGTGGACCCTGAAATATTTGAGGTATCATTTGAGCGCGATTTAGTCGTAAACTAAACTCTAGTAATGTCCATTGTTGAAATGACTGTCCGGTCGCGGTGGTTCCGTACAATTTTGCGGTCCATTTGCGGTCGGCTACCGGTATTTCAACGGTCAAATTTCTATAGTATTTCATATTATTGGTAATAAAGTTAGTTAAGTTAGTTGTTCACACCGATGACTATTATAATCGACGGCCCTAATAAATACATGTATTCATTTCGTATGAATTAACAACAATGTTTTCTGTATTAAACGATTCTTTGTCATAACGTTTTAAGTGACTTTTTAAGAATTGTAAGTACTTGAATATTAGAACAAACCTAAAACATAGTAGGCTTCGTTCCGAATCGGATTTTATTTTTTGTAATTTATTTAAAAATAGACTTACAAAACGTGCTTTTCATCGATGTTGTGTAATTTTATGTTCGTTAATTTATTTTCTGTGTCACAAAAAACATTTACCACTTACTATATACATTTGTGTGGTTACGGGCGTCGAATATTCCAACATGACTTTACACTCAGCACTGTATATTATAGTATATATATTTTCATATATTTCAAGCCTACCATACTACAAGGTATTAACTTATAGTAAAATTTTAAATACTTATAAAATAAATAGTCTCAAATATGTCATTGTTTTATAATTCAAGATCTTATTACGGTGGATACATTAAGCTCTAGAGCTAAAGTATCCGTACAACATAAAATTGCTAACGTAGTTTCCCGACCACTAAATGTCACGGTCTGAGATATTGCCATAGCCTACGTGTCAGATACTCCGCTCTGCCAAAAAATAACCAAACAACTCCCCCATAAACATTTAACTATATTGGATGCTGCTTTATTTTTAGTTTGCAATATCTGCTATATATAAAAATGTTTTAATATTAACGACTATATAATATATATAATTTGAGAGTTCAATTTAGATGACAAAATTATTACGTGGATTACAGATTATAATGGATTATTTTGTTAGTAATACAAACAAACCAAAATAATTGATTATTCAAATGTACGCTCTGAGAATAAGTAATGCTGTATCTGATTCTAGAATATTTTATATTATAAGGACGAATTACTGGTAAAATATTACGAAGATTTTAGCTTTAGTTTGTGGGAAATATTTTTGAAATATACGGTTTTTGGTTTTAATTTTCGACAAAGTAAATAGTATGATGATTACACGAATATTAGGTGAAGAAAAATTGTGCTAGTCATGCAATAGTTAAGCATTTATTCAATGTGAGCAAATCCTTATTTCTTAATAAAATTCCATTCCTAAATTATTATTTTTATCTCATTTTAAAAAGTACCTTTCTCTTGTTATAAGAGAAGAGAAAAATGAATAATTTATTTGGATGTACAGTTTCAACGAATTGTAAGAATAAATTTTACTTAAAGTGAAATGTGCTTTGTCCAAAGACGTATTGTTTTAGGATTCTTAGCCATTTTACAGTTTACCGTGTTTCGTATCAGCAGTCTTCCACAATTTTTCTACATTTTTAATCATATAATGAATATAATATAATATAGATTATAATCTGGAAACTGTTGGTAAATAATTGATCATAAATATAGGTGAACATGACTATTAACAGTCAGAAATTCGTGTCACGAGCAGTCTCACCAAGGCACCAAATATTCTGGAACATCCGACCAGATTTAAGACTCCCCACCCCATCCCACTCTCAACTGCAATCCTCTTTAATATGTATGTATTCCGCAGCGTCTGTTTGACAAAGTGCTAAGACAATTTAGAAGCGAAACATAATTGTAAATGTTTGAGATTAATAAGATTGCGAATGCAAAATGAAGGCGTGTTGTATTGTTTTGTTGAAATAGTTTTGTAGTCAGGTCTGTGGATAGAATTAGTTTTAGATTGCTGAATTTAATACTGTGTCAATCATAGTGTGTTGTATGTATGAAAAGAAGTAAACTTATAATTGATATTATTCTCATAAGTGAACATAACTTTAGAGGAAAAAATCGTGTTCTATTCCTTCTACATATAATTTTTTTAAATATTCTTCCTAACCGTCAAAAATATTCTTTAAAAAGTAGGGTTAAGTGAAACTTTACTGCTATCTCGCCATACTTATCAACTCTGAAAGCAACCGAAACTGTACCTTTTAACTAGCAACTATTTCCAACTTGGCGCTTAGCAAAAATTGTATCAAGCTAGCGACGACAAATACGTTTGAAACAATGCTGTAAGTGTTCACAGAGCGTTGAAAATATACTCAAAAACAACAATTTAGAGAAAAATTGTATTTCAAGAAATTTTTCACGTAAACTCTATTATTGGTCGTTTTTTATTTGTGTTTCCTTTTTATTATGGAAAATTTATGATGCACTGAAATAAGTTTTTAACTGAATTAAAATTTTGATTCATCAAAATGATTATTTAATTAAAAATATAGTAAAATTAACCTTCATTTTTCTGACATAAATATAATACATTTTAAAAATAAGAACTATGGCAAAATTTTGACATGAATAAATAAAAATCCTCCTCAGTCCATTTCGTTCCAAATTTACATATCACATATTCAACAAATGTAGTGCACTGTGGACTGATTTAATTAGTAATCACTGAAACACAAAAATAATATGAATAAAACTAATAACAGAAATATGCCTTCATTCAATGCTCTTATGAACCAATTCAATCGGCAGCCGAATTTCAAACAGAGCGTTCCGTAATCGAAATTGAGATTTTTTAATTTTGATTCTTCCAATGTGTTGCATTGATTGGAAACTGGTGAGGTATGGCACAGATTAATTTTCTTAACAGAGAGTAAAATATCGTTTATTTTCAGTATACCTGCATCTGCTGTTATTGATTGATATACTCTTGTTATTTATTCATATACTTTTACGTATTCGAAGCTTTTCGAATTTATTATAAGATCCAACCACTCGAAAGATCGTGATTTAAATATAATTTTCCAAACTAATAAATATGCATCAAACTATGAAAATGGTGGCGATTTTGCAAAGCATACCAATCTGTGTCGTAAAGTGAATTAGGAAATATCTGAAACTAACTTCGTGTCCATAAATTCAGTAAGTAACTTTCATTAGTATGCCACTAATGTTATATATTTGAATGTTTTTCGGTAACATTAATTAATTCACCGATCGACCTAGAATTTTATATTTAGCTGGAATATATTAGATTACATTTCATTCCACGAGTCTCTTGGAGCATCAATGTTCCAGAACTGGTATAATAAAAAAATTATAAAGATATATCAATTCACAGACAAAAGCCAGCACTAAACCCAGAAATTAAATAATAAAAATAGGACACTCATGAACCAATCCGTACATGGCTAATACCTGTAAATATGATAATAATTTTATTATATTATTAACAACATCCAACCTCATTTATATTCCATTAAAAATATAAATCATCACATAATAACACTTCATACAAAACGGATAAACTAAATTTATTTCTTACTATGGTAAAATAAAACAAACTCCTGTTCATATTTCAACAAAATATTCCGCAGAGCTTCGTAGTGTCATGCTACGTTCAGCTACAGCCATACGAGGTTACGCTACTGAATCTGACAAGCATTACACGAACGTCTTTTAGTAACAGTACATATTGTAATAACATACTTGATATATATACATATGAACCATAATAAATTATGTAAATTAACGCAGTATAATATTGTTACACCTCATAAAACATGATGGCCATAATAAAAGTAAATCATTATCAAAGTTAAACAATAGCGTATCCATAACGTTTAGCAGTTTGATGTTCCCATTGTTAAATTTAAATTGACTATGGCCTCTATTAAGGAAAACTGCCCTTATGGGCATAATTATGTTCTGGGGATATCGCTTGGGGCTGTTTGTACACTACGTTCTAATTTCCGGCTATTTGATTAAAACTGAGATTATCAAATATTCACTCATATAATAAACTGATGGGCTTTCAACGTTATTTTGTATTAAAATTTGTAAAACTAGCTTTTTCCAAAATTTTTGCTCGTCTTTTTACCAAAAATATGTCCACAACAAAGAAATATTAATTGATTCCATAGTAATTATAGAAAGAAAACAACATAAACACAGAGCGAAAAATAAACAATTAATTGGTACAAGATACTTTAAAACCAAAGACAATGCATATTAAATTATAACGAGCAATATAAAATGTGTATGAATTTAAATAAATCATTTAACGTCAGGTGGTAAAAACCGAGACCCTGGAATTGTTCATCCAGAAACACATTAATGAACATTTAAAAACATTCATTTATAATGTAACGATGCGATAAATAATTTATGGGCAACATTTTATTGTCAGGAGCAACAAATTAATTTGAGCCCACACCCAAAGTTATAAGCCTTTAAATACTATGGCAAATAATGTCTTTGTTGGTGGACCAGTTCACTAAGTTACGCCATTTATTATGTAACCTCCGGACCAATAGGCGGTAAATAAATATTGGGGAGTCCCGGTAGGAACTTGGTTGTGATCATATTTTGAATTGAAAATTATTTTAATATAAAATTCTGCTCTAAGATGGATCGAAAATATTTTCAACTCCTTCTTAGAGACTTTCATTTATAATTAATTCTGGTGATTAATGAACTCAGTTTCGTGTAAAAAATGTTAAGAACAACAGTGAATCCCACCTCAGTTACCTGTCAAGTCATTCATCTTCTCATTCACTAAATTTTTTACCTCCTGTCAGTCTACTCATTCATTTTGAATGACCGACCCTAAAAACATGAGTGACTAAATTAATGCCATTGTTTTGTAAAACATCTAGAAACACATTTTTTAATTTTCATGTCTTTAAGAAACAATAAGTTTAGATAATGAAATAAAAAACGAATTCTTAACACAGAGTTTTAAAGGAAAGAAGCAATTTCAGAAAAAAAAATTTTCCTATCTCTTTAAAGCTTTTTGATGTTACTTCGTTTGACGTAATTATTAAAACGTAATTTTTTCCTGCAACCAATAATATAATTAGAAAAAAAAGGAACAAAAAACAAGGAATATGCTCTACTTGTAGTAGAAAAAATAAAATTAATGTTTAATAAATTGAGAAATATTATTCTCAGCATACAAAATGTTGACTGAAATAGTATTTCTTTGAGCATAAAAATATTTTTCTTATTAAATGAATAAAATTAATTCCAGCCTTGCCCTCGTTAACCTTACAAACTAGTAATCAGTGTTTGAAGTAGATTTTAATAAAAATTACAGTGTTCATGTACAAAATCTTTACAAATTAATTCACAAAACTATAGTGCTTGTATTCTAAAATAACTATGTAGTTTAATACCTACTCTTTTTAAAAACTGTAACTTCAGCTATATCTCGATTAAATACAGCTTATAAATGATTCACTTGATGTTGCGAGTACTGAAAATATAGTGACGTTCCGACCTTAATTTATTTTAATAGAAAAGAATTAATTTTTCATCATAATATTCTATAATAATCACTTGCTATGATAGCCATACAAGCTATTATAGCCATACAAACAATTTAATAGGCATTTGTTTTACAATTATTTTTATAAATATTTATTTTTATATGTAGTGATGAATAGAAATTAGATATAATATCTTTATTTTCATTACAACTTATTGATGTCATACCTACTCACTAATTGCAGTTTTATTGACTATTGCCAAACAAAGTACAAATAACAAATGTACTATAAATATGATAAGTATAAATAAATACGAGAATTTTTATAGAAGGTGAACATTTTTTTGATACTTTAATAAGCACTCACCTTACCTATTTAGATAAATTCAGAATATAATATAGAAACAATAAAAAAGGTTTTATTGTTCTCTCACAATAAACCCAATTAATTCATTATTTACATTTTTCAAATCAAATAATTATTATAAAAAACGCCTAATCTAAAGTAAGGTACATTAGATCGCATAATTAAAGTAAATGTTAATGCTATTGGCTTCAAATTCAGTTAGTTGGCGAAACTCCAGAACTTAAAACACGAGATTGTAATTAACATACAATTAGGATGTTATTGATAGACCAAAATTTATACTGAAACATTGCGTGATCCCTGTCAGTTAGTATAAATGTTAAAATGTACGAATTACGTGGCAGCGCAGACTTTCTACATTATAATTTTATATAAATAATATGATGATAATATGTTTAAGATAATACGATGAATCGGATATTTTGAAAGGGTTTTTACATGAGAATCAATTAATAATTTCATAGTAAACTTATATATGTGAACTATGAAATGATTATTTCATACGTAAATTGTTTTAAATGTCTCAAGTCTGCTCGTGATCATAACCGGCTGGTACAGCCAGCACTTTTGTAGTGGAATGATAAACTAAAATGTCTATGTGAATATATTTGGCAATAGCGTGGAGCATTGCCACGTTGCCGAATATAATTTATGAGTACTCCCGCGATCGCTACTGAATCGATTATTGACAAATGGCTCCACTATTTGGGCGGTTGTAACATATCAAGTCTATTTCTTGGAATATTAAACGTCGAATATACGACATCTGGTAATTTCACTTTAAAGATATATATACATATGTACGCACAACAAAGAATCTATAACAATAGGTTTATATCTTCATTGATCTACGTAGACAATTCTCATTTACTTGTCTTTTAAAGAAAAGGAAACAACAAGATAAAAAGTCTATTAGAATAATATCTCATTTATTATTACTACGTTTTTGTATATTTTAATTTTACTAATACTCTATTGGATCACAAAATAAATTTACCAAAAATATTCTCTTCTAATTTAAAAATTAAAAGTAAGTAGACACAATGGCAATGACATTGAAAACACCTGTGGATTTCTTGAAACTGATTATATAATTTAAAACAAAAATAAATTAGTATTAACGATAAAGAAAAACAACAAAACGTACCTAACTTCCAATGAAGTAACAGAAGTTTGACCATAATGAAGGAAAAAGAACTTACACTGTCATATGTATCTATTATGTAAATAACTTCATTGAAACAGCTACATTTTAAGAACAGAGATTAGGAGTTCCAATCACAGCTCTTTGATATGGTGACTAATTATAAGAAACATTTATTGTTACAATAATTTTGAATTGGAATTTTTATGTGGGAAATAGTGAAAATATGTAATAAACTGTTTTTATTACAATAGCGACACCAGAACGTGGCCCGTTTTATTTATGACGTTGAATGTCGAATACAATTTATTAGCAGGAAAACATTTCGGCAAAACACTGACTATATTATACGACTTTTACTACTCAACGACAGTTAAGATCTAGCTTTGAGTTTAAGTTGCCTAGACTCGGACGACCTTCCTTGACCTAGTTTTATTATTAGTAATTACACGAAGTTCAAAGCCATTCAAGTGTAGGTCAATTGGCGAAATAAGTGACTTACCCATAACAACTTTAAACTTCTTCAAAATACACATAATACTTAGCTGACCCGGGAAACATTGTTTGGCCATATAAAAAAATAAGAGTTTGTAATATAATTTTAGGGCTTTATGTATTTTTAATGTCACATTATAAGTATATAAATAAATTTGGTCAGTAAATAAAAAAAAAATATTTAGGGCAGAACAACGCTTATGACTTAGTGGTATGAAAAAAAGATGTTGGCCGATGTTCAGAAAATTTCATGAGAATCGTTCAAGCCGTTTCGGAGGAGTACGGGAACGAACATTGTTGAACGAGAATTTTATATATAAGATTATACCATATGGGTTTGTATTTATGAATTTATGTAACACACGTCAATGAATAAGTTGAATGGCTCAATTAAATAGTCCTCCAACGAAATACGACACGCCATTATCGCCTGTCCGTCTGCCCGCACTGTTTTGCATTACACTGTCCACGCATACAACGTTGAAGTGCAGTCATTAGTGTTGTTAACAAGCAGTCCATCATATTTACATCCTATATTTAGTATGCATCACTAAATGTCACAGAAGTCACAAATAAGTGTTGTTTACGAAGTACGTTACTGTCTTGGTTGGATTTATTTGTATAAATGAGTAATTTTTCGTCTAGCTCTTTTGATATTACATAAGTCACTTCGTAGATTTTTTCCAATATTATACATATATGTATGAGTATGGACACAAAATTAATGTAATTTTATTATTCATAATTACATTTTTTAAACGATATTCCTGGTGTATAGGTAGCAAACAATAAAAACATACGGTCAACAACATTTAAAATTTTCATTTCCAGGTTACTGTAAGCAGCTAATTGTTAATAATTCCAAGCTCGACATTTCTCCCACAAGTACAAATCCTCTCAATGCCACCTCAGAGCACCAGACTCCGAGACTGCGGATGGAATATTTTAGGTTTAAGAAGTCGTGCTATGTCATCAGTATACGAGAAGAAAGTTAGTTTATATTAAATCCGTTAGTATACTTGTACGTGTGAGGATTTCTTACTTGAATTTCACTATAAACCAGCAAAAATCGACGTTTAAACTCTTTGTTGCTCATTTTAATTTTATCTTTTATAAAAGTAAAATACATATATTTATCTAGTATAATATTTATTTCTTATTCATTCGTAACTTTATTTTCCGTCATACCTCTTGTGTTTAAAATAAAAACATACTCATACTAACTTTATTGAAACCAAATTTAGCATGAAAATTAAATTTCATAAAACTTAGTTTTGAAAAAATATCTCACAGGAATGACGTCCTTGAAATTTTAATTAAAACGATTTGATGACATTATCCATGTTTATATTAAGAGTATAAAAGTTTATCAACATAAACATAAAACGCACGTAACATTGTCCTTATATCTTTATTTTTACCTAAAACCCAAAAAAAATATGTTAAAAAATTATCCTGCGTACCTTGAATACTAATTAGAATGTGAGACTGGGATATGAATTACAACCATATTCCTGCGAATGTCACAGACCGGTACAAGAAGAGGTGAACGTAATGTCGAAAACAGCTACATTGGTTTGAATTTAAAGGAAAAGACGTTTAATGATATTAAAAAATATATGTATTTATGTAACATTGTTAACTGTAAAGATAAAAGCAGATAGTTAACTTAATAGTTTCCCAAGATAATACCTTTTAATTTCTATTTTATTTCTATCTAATGAAAAAAATTCTGTCAGCAAATATGAAGATGTTTTGTAAAAAATTGAAGCTATTATTAATTGAATAACAAAAACAGGATACAAATACACAGCGAAACATTTATGACTTGTCCCATATAATATTAAATAAAAAAGCTTGCGTGAGCCCAGCCATTAATTTACTGCGTGAAAAGAACCTGCAACGACAAGTTCACGACGTGGTTCAACGGAACGATAGTAATGGATAGGCTTAGTATGAGAATTATGGGAGGTGCTTCAATGGCCTTTACGCAACTTTAGGGTCCCGTACTTTTAATACTTAAGATTACTCCCAATTTATGTATCGCTGTCTGTTTTATATTGGCTTCTTGTTATATTCTTTTCGTATAATAAGAAATAGAAATATCCATATTTCCGAAATTTATAAATGGTTTTTTAAATGCATCTATTTTCATCAATTAGTGAATTGATATATAAATCAAATTTACTGCTGTTTTATGGATTGAATATATTACTACATGGATATTTTTATACAAACGGACTGTAACATTTGCATAAAATGCAATATTTGATTGAATGAAACATTATTTAATTTATACTTTTATTTAGTTCCATTATATGCATGGTGTCGTGGATATTGTCTTTTATGTTATGTTTGAAGGGAATTTATCTGATACAGGGAACACGATAAACGTTTTCCTCGGATTCCGGTTCTTATAAAGTGGAGAGACGATAGGCCTCATGTGAACAAAATAATGTAACAAATTTACATTCATATGTGATAAAAACAACTTTATTCAATCTAAATATTTATAACATATGATTCTACGTTTATAATTATAATCAAAATAATGTATTAGCTATACATTCTTCGATAAAAAAGTTTTACCAAATACCAAAAGACTTTATTAAAATTCATTAAATATAGACACTGTGTTATAGATAGGGTATTTCAAATTTGATGAGAGAGGATTAAACTAAATATTTCGCTTATAATAGGGGCTGTGGTCATCAAATATTCCTGTAGTGAAATTATTTTCAAATAGACATAAACCTCGTTCATATAACAATACACTGTATAGTCTGACATTTGTGCATAATTGGAAATCGGAGTATGTTTATGGAAGATTTAATAGGAATGTCTAAGTAAAATTCACTCTATATAAAAATCGCAAATATTAACTCGTACTAGATATAGTAATAGCTGATAGCAAGAACAAAATACATATATATTTCCAACACATGACAATTTTAGCAATATTCTTAAAGCTGCAGTCATTTGAATAAACCGAAGCTTGCAAATTAGAATGGCCATCGTACGCACGAGGCGCCGTATTTGGTACAGAGCCAAGTCTAGGACAGTAGCAGCACAATATTATTAAATTAATGCTTTAGTTGTGTGTGACGCATCCAATAAACATTATTTACAGCCAAGGTTAACGAAGTGACCCATGCCATGATTTATTTGTAAATATCTTCTCTTCAACTGTTCGGAGATTGAAGTATATTTTGATTGTAAATTTTAAATGAGTTTTGTTTATTCCAATAAGTATTAAGAGTGTATTAAAATTAAAGTCTTCAAGATATTAAAATCTTGAAATCTAATTTTTGTTACATATGTAATTTACTATTGACTTTAAAAACATGCATGAACATTTTAAGGAGGTCTGAAGTGTTACATTTTTCTATAAATGCTTTGAATGGTCTTTCTAAGGATAGCAATTGAAAATTGTTTTGACAATATAAATAAGTGAGTTTAACGGTAAAAAATAATATATATATTTATATTGCTAAGTCTATACGTCATTTCAAAATAACTATGCTCCTCAAATGCCAAGACCACAATGTCACCACCATCATATTACACAATACAATTACTGTACCAGTATGTGGCAACCTGTCTACCTGCCATTCTATGTTTCCGGAGAAATCGTAGATGATGCATTTACTTTGGTCCATTATAAATAAATTAGCATTAAAAATTTATTTATCCCAAATTTAAAATAAATTATATTCCAAATTATAATGACATAAAATAGAACATCATAAATAGTAGCAAAAACCCCGACTAAGCTATCGAATTTTAAATAAGTTTTGAAAGTACTTGTAGATCCAACAAAAATATAAAACTAACGTGCAAGCAATGATTTCCAAAATTTGTGGTAGTAGGTACATAAGTTACACGTCAATAAGACTACTTTAAATTATTTTCCTTCTTTTCAGTCACAAAAAAATTATTTGTTTTGAAAAACATTACTTGTATGTGGGGATTGAGTCGGAAAATACATGTATTTTGACTTAACCATATAGTTACACGAAAAAAGCATCGATGACTCATTATTTGCATTGTATATTATTTTGTAGCACAACAAAATAATTCAAATTTAAATCTAAAGCGTAATGACAGACGTCGAAAGTTATAAAACGCAATGATTGTTAACAGACGTCCCCTATTATGTACTTAATTATTTTGGGAACATTGTTCCGTACCACGTAGTACCATTTTGTGATAATATTCGACAGTGATGTACGAATTATAGATACGATGTAATAATACTACAGTATAAAATATTATTGTTCTATTCTACTGACATTAAATTGAATACACACACACACACACATACACACACAAACACACATATGTATACATGCAATCTATTCTGATTGTTAGACCGTTAATTTCTCGTCAAAAGACCTTAATAATATCTACCTGATCGCAACTAAATCGTAAGTGACATCAGATTAGAATCAAATCATTTCGATATAAGCCTCATAAATGTTACATTGATAAAATATCAATCACATGAATGCTCTCTTATTATCTTTGTTTCTTCTATTCATTGTTTAACAATAAAAAAAAAACTGTATTAAATCATATCCAGTAAAAAAAACTTTTAACTTCATTTCCGTTGTCTGCCCAAAATTCATAGCAATAGGTAATCTAATTGCCTGGCATCATGCGACCATCGTAGTAGCAGGTTTAGTAAATCGTTCTAACACAAGTAATAACCGTCTTTGTAATCGTAACGACTCAGATTTACCCCTCGATTTTGTCCTTGCGTTATGTTTATGATAATATTTTTACAGTCGATTATTTTTTTTTTACCTTATCACGAACTTCCTTATTCATATTCATTTCTTTGGATGGTGTTTTCGCTATCTTCATTATTTTTGAATTGTAATGTATTAAATTTTTATTCCTCCAAGAGTGTAATAAAATGAAAATAACTATTTCGTAAGCAACAAGATTCGACGATTGTTTTGTTATTTATATAAAAAAAACACAGAGGTAAAAAGTTGTGTATATTTTTTATATATATTCTGTAAGTAACTATTATATTAGGAGTGTAAAAGGTTGTGATATTTATTTATAGCGCATAAAAACTTCTACAAGAATTCGACACACGTTTCGATATAACGGATTTCATAAAATTTATATTTTCTTCACAATAAAGGAACTACAGCGGGCTTGTGAGTGTAGAGGATAAAACTCTTGGAATAACGAAAACTTATTTATATATCAAGATATCCGTAAAAGTATGAACATAGAAATTAAATATACATTATTTTCAAAAGATGCGTGACATTATAATAAAGTTATACTTAATTAAGACAGGTGCGCGTGTGACAAGCGACTCAAACTGTCTTAAAGTAATCAAGTAAGTTGTTACTTTCACCCTCAAAACGTCCTTAATTACCGTTACTTCAATTAAACAATTTCACAAGAAATTAATATAATTATATGTAGAATTCTGTTGGGTTTCTAATCTAGTTTAATTAGCATGGTCTGATTGAGTGTGAAACACGAGAATGTTCATTTAATGTGTGTTCTATACATGCTATAGTATACATACAAACTACCAGATACCACGAAATACGTTTAATATGTTAGAAGTTTTATTTATTTTTTGATATCAAAATTTAATTTGAATTTGTAATCTAATATAGTATAATATCAAAATTTTAAAGACAAATATCTTATATATGTATACAAATTAAAAAACGATCGTCTGTTTTTCGTATTAACATAAATTAAAATGTAAGTATATGTGAATTTTGTGTACACACATTATACAAATAAGATACAAATCTTCAACATAATCTGACTGATACTAATGTTTATGAATAAAAAAATTCTATTATTTTATCTGTTTGTTTGTTGGAGCTAAGCTCACGAATCCGTTGGACTGCTTTTATATTAGTAATTTTATATAATAACAAAAAACTATTTGTCATTATCGTCGTTTCAGGTACACTTTGTATACCATTAAAACCTTTTGCAATAGAGTTAATAATTCTTAAATAGTTCCAATAATACTTGGTCTTAAAACTATTATATAATAGTAAAAAATGTACATTAGCAAAAACATAACCTATAACATCTCACGGAACACCAAATAAGATACCACGAATTGAAAGAACATGTCCAAAATTTTACGACAAAGACGTAAAAATGTCTAACATTAATATCTACCGGATATATCCGCAATTTTATTTTACATATACATTATATATATGTTGGATTTCATACGTGTTCTTATAATAAAAGCGGAGAACTCAAACTAGGCATGGCTTCCGAACAGAACGCATAAAGGAGCGGCTAACAATTGTGCTTGAATAATTCTTAAGCGATAGCGTTTGGAGTCACGTTAATTGAATAATGTATTTACGATCCATTCCATAACTACAGATATATGGATAAATATGTGAATGAGAAAGAAATTGATAATACATTTATGCAAATTATTTAAATTGAACGTATTTCTTTTGTTTAGATAAATAAATCAAAATTTAAACATAAAACCGACAAATATACGTTCATTCTTTCTCCCTTTTAAATAAATGAAAGCAAATAAGAACTTAATGGTAACTATGTTAATAGAACACGTGGAATATTCTCAGAGATGTTTAGATAAAATTGAAACTCGAAACAGTGTCTCCCCGCTTATATCTTAAATTCCAGGCGTGTTTACTAAGGCATATAATATTTTTATTGCAGTCCCCAAACTCGCAAGCACAGACGACCTACTAAATAAAATATTCCACATCTATATTATTTGGGGTTATGTTGGAGGACACAATACGGCCCTTTGGTTAGCTGAAATGTTTTTATTGCGAACTTGATGTTTGTATTCTTTGTATAAAACGGAGTCGAAGAATTTTTCTATTGACAATGCAATACTGGCAGGATAAACATATGTATGTCTAGAATTCCACAGAGAATTTTGGAGTTAGTTTTCATATTACCTAATAATATTATTAATACCTCAACGGACATATATGTTAGTAGGTCTGCTTCTTTGGTAGTATAATTGACAATACTCTATCCCAACGCAAGTAAAACAAGGTCAATCTGAGAAAATGATTACTGAATGTTATATCATATAATAATTTAATTAATATTTTTATAATTATTTATAGATCATACCGTTACAATCTGTTTTTATTCTACTTAATGTTTAAAATTGTAACCTTTAATCAGGTCACATCAAAGTAGGGACCTCAGGATCAATGGGTCGTGTGACTACGGACGGTCAAAGGAAATTTTCATATACAAATTATTATATTTGTGATTAAAAGACCTTCATGGACACACGACCAGATCGTAAACAATTATAAATACTCTCCTTAACTTCAAGAGCTTATAAAATTTCTAACCTATGGTATATCAATAAAATATGACTAAAATCATCCGATTAATGTATTTCAAACAATAGCACACCTTACAATATAAACCTTCGAATTTAGATTGGCACCTTGCGTTATTAACAGCAATATTAGAAACGAGCCGTCTGTTACGTTCAGGTAAACAATTTATCAGAAATGAAGTTTAAATATTAATAACGATAAAAATATATTTTAAAACTTACATATATTTAAAAGTATTAAATCGTTTGTTCTTAGTAATAATATCTAGGAAGAATATGTAATTATATACACATGTATTACGTAGTAGTATAGTTTTTTAATGACATACAACTTCTATTTGAAATTTTTGAAATAAAACATAATAGCCGTTTTGCAAAGCTGCAACTGGTATTGATCTGGTCTATTTGTTCCTTTTTTAAAACCTTTTCTAAATGAAACCTCGCCGAAACTTTATTAAATGGTCTACCTTTAAACCAATAAAGTTTAGAATATCCAATCTATATCTGTAGACTCAATATGAGAATTAAACTGGGATAAGCCTTAAACGAGTCGTGTAATGTTAGTAAGTGCAGTTTGGAATAGATCCAGGACAAAATAAGCTTTTCAGGGACGGCAAAATGTAAATCACGATGAATGCATGTTTATGTATATTATAAGACATTGAAAAAATATTAATTGAATTTTGAAATTTTTATTGGTCAATCAATTGAGAATATAAACTGGAATGATGGCTGAAAGTAGTGTATTTGTTTTAGTTGTACATCTATCATAAATTGTTTGTGATGTCATAAGTTCAATAAATGATTAAGTATTGTTTGATAGAATTAACTAGATGTGTATGTGGCAAGATCTTAAAGAAAAATCTTCGGAAGAGGACATCAAGTCACATAAATGGTCAGTCCATCAATCAGTAGAAATTGGCTGTGAATAGACGAAATATGTTACTTCTTTAGCCCAAGCATACTCAAAAAACTTTGGCAGCTAGATTACTTTTTTTTTATTTTTCTCACTGCCAGTAATATATATCAGTATAATATTCTTTTTCTGGCACAAAATCATAAAGTGCGTACATGATTCACATTGAGTTATAATCATATTTGTTAATATTATAATAACAAGCAACAATATACTAATATGTGGTCTCAAATAACCTGCCAGTAAAGTTCCATCGTTGGCACAACCTTACTCAAGATGATCGATCCTTAATTCGATTAACTATCTTCGCTTAAACTTTCCTAATTACTCGCAACTTGACACTTCTAGATTAATTGCAATATCAGATAACTAATAATCAAGAGCTTTATTGATAATTACAATTATCCGCTAGCTCGTAATTGATATTAATTAAATATTTTCACTTGAAACAAATATGTATTTTTATTTACATAAAAAAAGAAGAATAGTATATGCAAATATTACAAATATTATGAGAAGAAAACGTTTGATAGGTTTAAAAATAACGTGGGTTTTTTCGTGGGGAATATCCATAAAATGTATGGTTTTCATAAATAATCCTTAGGAATTTCTTTGCAAATGCCATCACTACCAACGGCGAACACTATAGGTTGAGGACCTCTATGAATGGCGTGAATACTATGATGCGTCTCCCCATCTTTACATTCAATTGGATTTCTAGAACGGTACTAAAAGTTATCAGTGAGGAGGTGGGGATAGCCACCGAGGTTGTGGGATTTAGAGAGACTTCATACTTAATTTGGAGAATTTTTACACATCATACGTCTATGCTTATACTCTACAGATTAAACATTACAATGTTGTTTTCCCCACAATATCAATTAATTCTATCAATCAAATAAAGTTCCTCATATATTTCACGGCTTTTCTTTTATGTTGATAAAGAAAGCTTAATCTATAAGAAAATGTTCAAAAGTAAACATGTTCATACCTTAATATTAATTTGAAATAAAAGTTTCGACTTTAAATAAATATAGTAAATTAGTAGAATTATTGAAAAGAGGTAAATCTTTTTCTATTACGCAGCTTTTTTCTATTTACAAAGTTAAATTGAAATACTATTTTATTATACGTAAACTCTAAAGAATTATATAAATAATATTGATAGAAAATTTTACATTTCAATGTTTTTTAGACTGAATGTTGATTTCAAAAAATATTTCTTAAATAAAGAAGTAAAGAAGTTTTTTCTTTGATATTTTAATATTATTATTCGAAATGGATCACAATGTAATATATTTTTATAATATATTATTACGCATTCTAAAATAGGTATTATTTACACATACCTTCATAACTTTTCAAATTCTTGTATGTTTATATCGCATAAGATGAAAAGTATTATTAAAATTATAAAATCGGACTTGATACTTAATTGGTTTATCTAATAAAAAAGTTCTAACCAAAACCGTAAATAAATGGAAAAGGGTGAAGCTTGGCTTAGATGCTGGAACTCGAGTTCCAGTACATTCGAATGTATAAAACCTAAAACTATTTTTGAAGGATCTCAAATACATTATTACTTAATACACCTACATATTTAAAGTACCTCGTATATTAAATACGGATTCCAAAAATAAGGACACGATATTACTTTTATAAAGTTTTTATAATATAAGTAAAATTAATATTAAAACATACTTTTAGCTATACATATATGATAAGAATTGTCTAACATTCTATATTATGAAATAATAATTCAAAAAATCAGTATAGATTTTTATATCCACTAAAATTTTGCAAAATATTAGGCAAATATGTATATTCTTTAAAAATCTAAGGATGTTAAAAACATTCGCAACTGCTACAAGAATCAAAATTTACTACTTAAAAAGTCGTTCCATTTTCATTTGAAACCCTAATGGAAAATATTTCTTTATTGAATCACACTTATCTTGATATAAATATCTTTATGTTTTCGATTTTTAATTTAAACATCTTAATACAAAGTATTATTTGTGTTATAATAATAGCAAAAACGTAATGTAAATGTTGGTCTAATATTGATTCTTGTTTGTAAAAGCTGGTAGAATGTCCACAATTCCCGTCGACCCAATAAGATTACAGTCCCAACCTACAAGTTTTTCGAGAAAGCCTACCCATGTAATCCGATTTCGGTAGCGATTCGCTTGTTTTCATATTCTCAACACAAATTTGTAGTTTCCTAGAACTTTGTATGGCATAAGTTTTAACGATATCTTTATATTATATTTGATATTTATTTAATACGACTTCGGTCTGTGCAATGCCGCTTTAATTGATCCTCTTAGAAAAGTCTTTCTTAAATTATGATCAATTGAAGTAAAAGTATGATTTGATATTTTTATTTGAATCATGAGACAGTGTGTTCAAATAACGAAGGTCCAGTTTTTAATTTAAATTATGTTCGTTTCATACAAAATAGAATGGAAACTAACTTGGATATCAATAAAAATAGGGTCCGTTCAAAGTATATTCTCTGGTATCTATAAAACAAATGTCCTTCAATTCTTCAGTTAATTACAAACATATGTTAACGATTACGTTAATTAATGATCAGTCTTCTATGTATACTGAAATAGACCACAAATTTTAATATGTTCATAATTGCGTAATTACATTTAATCGAATTGGACATTATTACGTATAAACGTCCATGAGACTATCTGTATATACTAATATCATATCAGCGATTCAATATAGATTATCAATTGATGCTATAATTACTTTCAAGTATAATTGGTAATACAAGAAGCATTGCTTATAGCGACAATGCTTCGTAACAACAATTTCTAAGTAGTGTGGTAACAAACGGAATTGTTATGCCTTTGAACATACCTTTTATATGATTGAATTTTGAGTATCTATTAAGAAAGAAAAATAAATGTAATTGTCTAATAAAGTATATTTGTTAATTATTTAATTGATGAGTATTCCTTTGTGAGTATATCTAAATAATATTTGAGGAAATATTAAAAATATAAGCTGTGATTGTACAATTCTCATTTAATTTCATATCTGAAATGGGTTCGCGAACTTGTCACAACCGTATTTATTTTAGTTTCCTGCTGCGCCGCCATGTGTAACGAACGAGATTAAAATGACAATTCGTTAAAATTTAGTATCCAAAAGCGCTATAAATATACATTCCATGGTGCGCAAATTCGGCACCCGATAAGGGCGATTTTTGCTTGCGCAAACGTCACACGTTATCATAATTTATTATGCAGGCTCGTGCCTCCTCACTCTACACGGTACATGGGAAAATAATTTTTATTTATATGTTAAATTTTCACTACCATTAGATGATGTATATTTGTAGATATTCTTTGCAACCTTAAATTATTATTGGCTTTATTTGTTTAATCATTTCCATTCATTACCTTTCTTATAATTAACTTTAACACTCTTTTAATTATGTTAACAATTATAAATGAAATTTACTAATGTATTCAATATACAACAGATTATGTTATGAATGAAAACATGCACGATCGTACCTGAATATAGTTTCAGAAACTTGAATTCATGTGAACTACAGAGAGAGTGCAAAATCAACTTGCCAACTACGGATTTCCGTACGTGTAGAGCCGCAGGCTGGTTCTTAGTGGAGGTAAACTTTACAAAGTTTTATATCTACTACTGCATTTATAGATGATATAATGTTGCCATTTTATTATTGAACTCAAATATTGTGGAATTTAAATTACTATTTAGAATTTTATCGCTTTTAGGATTCATGTTTATTGTAAATTAAAGCTTATATATTGGTTACATATATTGAGAAAATTCGTCATATTTTTTAAAATATGTCAATAGTTTTCATATAACTAAAAGATCATATATAAAGCCAACCATGGACTATCTTTAAACTAAGGTTTGCCAACGTCCATTATCTTTGATAACTTTGTTTTCTCATATAAATAAAATACATTAAAGTATGTTAATAAATTAAAACATAAAAGAATAAAAAAGAGTTAGATAATGGTCGTTAAAAAACCGTTACATTAGAACTTCAAAACATCCATTTGGCGATGAATAAGATTTTATGTTGATATATTAAGTTTGAAGTCCGCGGCTCTTGATAAATAGAGGCTTCGTGGGAATATTTATGGCTGACTTCAAGACGTCGAGAAAGAATGGAGGATGGGTACACGACATTATGAGCATTTACTTGAAGAATCTTACGACATTTTATTTTGTAAATAATATTCATCACTGAAGTGATTTAATATATATTATGAGAATGAGAATCTTTTAGAAAATTCTGAAGTATTATATAAAGTTAAAAAAGTCTGATTGCTATAAGCAAATATAATCCATACAGTTCCCTAAAAATAACCTTGAAAATATCTTTTCAAGCTGATATTTCTGGAATGAAATGTGTTGTACCAACATTATTGTTTTATCACTTACCTAAATGATAACGTTGTCAAGGGGCGATATGATTTATGGCTATTGGGATCAACCATCGCGGTGCCCCAGAAGTCGTTCAAAAACAACTCTCTAATACTGCTCCTTCCTAGTACGTCACCGTTCGTCACTATAGCCGGTATATCATCGTGAACGAAGTCACCATTCAAACTGTTAACATAACTTAAAACTGCCGTTGATATCACCATCGTATAAATAGCAAGATCACTGTTACAAATACTCTTAGGACTTCTCTTCTCTTCTTTCACAATTGCCAGTCTTCGTTTCATTTTCGGACTAGTTCTTGGTGACTTTAATGTCACATTCCTACATTTGCACATGGAGATAGTGAAGACGGACAATCTGTAACAATGAAATAAATTGTCATATATACATATTTATATATTTTTATAGCTATATGTTATGAAATAAGCTATTAAGAAAACAAACAGTAAACATTATTATAGTACGCTATATTTATAGTTCAGTAAACTATAATTATTGTAGGTTTCATTATTATTATTATGTCAAATGTCAGTACACCACCAAGAAACTATTTTTATCGACAACTAAAAATAATAATACATAAGTGGGATATTTTATCATGCTATGTTCTGTTCCAACAATCATTTTATGCACGAATTGCGAAGCACACTATTGAGCGTCTATCAACAAGCCATAAAATAGAAAAATTACCATGTCTCGGTTGATGCGAGTACATGGCAAGCCATCGACGAACTTCCATCGTACCATTAATCAAACATGCTTGATACGTTTTTGAAAAAGTCTTGCTTAAAATATAAACGGGGATCCAATGATCATTAATACTGCAACATGATATTTCACATTCTGCATAAGATAAATTAACCATAATAATTTTTATATTTCAATCCTATTTTTTAAATAAACTTTAATTATGCTTCGAAAAAATTGAAATCGTATAAAAATTTTGATAATTCGTTACCATTTGTGACATACAAAAATACTGAAAGCATTTTATCATACCCGAAGTCATGAAAAGACTGACTTTTACATTTATTTTCATTAAAATGTCAAAAAAACTTAAAAATGTTTTTTATAACTGGGATGCTTCAAGATTCAACAATAGAACCTCTGTCATATTTCAAAATGTCGTATATAAAAGAGCAAAACCTAATTTTTGTTTAATACTCTCCAACTTTCTTCCCAAATATATTTAGATCACGTTTTCGCCCACGAAATTCATAACGCCCGATATTGCTGAGTATATTGAAAAATAGTTATTTAGATTAGAGGTCCGCCCGAATGGGATTAATCGGCTATATTTTATAGCATGTGCTAACACGGCTTCGGTTTTAGCATGAAATATTGCCGGCGGTTTATTACGATGGTTTAAATTACCAAATATTGCAGCGATGATTAAATTCACAATTAGATTAAAGTCATTTCCCATAGTTGGATATCATTGTTTTGAAAATACGCATACAATACTCAAGGTAACAAAACCATGACGATACGAAGGTTTTGATGTATTGTAACATATAAAACAGTTAAGATTCATAACAAAACCTCCCTTTTATATACGAGTATATTCAACACATACGAACACATGTAAAAAACAAAACAATAATACATCAGCTTGAGGTAAAAGAGTATTGTAAGCCAATTTACACGCTTTTCTCTTTCAATTAATACGTAAATTGGAGTGGAGTGTATTTCAGGTGACTGTGCAATTTCATATTTTATAAAACGCTTTTCCACCACACATTTTTCTGAACTCCTATTAATCTATATGAAGCGTTGCGAAGTTTGTAATACATTTAGTTTCTTTATCTTACAAAGGAAAAGAAATAAAAAAGTGGTCGTTGCAATTGTACTCGTATTGGCTAGTTTAAATGCTATCGTGTTTATAAGCGTAATAATCAGTGCAGGTTAATTTACAGGTTGGTTTGTTGTATTTATATCACGTAGTTATACTCTACCGTGTTTATTACAAACATAAAATTAATAAACGACTCGCTTGATGGAGCCCGTTCATAATTTTATGCTGAATATTCGCAAATTATACATTTTCATGACGATAGCATTATTTGACAGATATTTTGGTTACGACCTAAATAATGTATGATAATTTATATTCCTATAAACAATGTTTATTTTTATTTACTGTTCTATGTAACGGTATAACTGTAGCAGAGCTACTTAGACTAAGTTCATATTTTTTATTAAATTATATGATTAAATTAATATGGATCGTGTTTTAATGTTATAAGCATTTAAATTATAATTTCGGTTACCTATAAAATTTTAAGATTTGATTAAGTGGGAATAATTTGAAGTTATAGATTCCCAGGTACGGGTAAAATAATTTCTTATAATTATCACCGACATATTTTTTTTATATCAATATAAAATTTTATTAATATATCATAAGAATATCATTTGCTTTCGTGCAATTGAATACCCTGTAAGAAAATTAAATTTGTTAGAATTAAATGTTTGTTTTCATATATTTACTAATTAAATGTAATATTTTAAATATAAATAAATATAAACTTCTTAAGACACATTTGGCTTCCAATTAGTTTTAAAGTTAAGAAAAAATAAATTATGATTTAAAAATCGATATCTAAAGTCTTAAATTAAAATTATTGCTTTAAAAGAAAATAAATATGTACGTATTCGTGCAAAAACTACACACACATGTATGTCACAAATTATTTACCATTTAATATAACAGCAAAAAAACATAGCACGATCACATTTATAAATGTACACAAACATTCAACGTTATAATTTTCTACTAAAACATTTAATTAATTTCGTGGTCGGCTGTCATGCGTGCACATTTGATACATGTTCAGGTTAGCTCGTTACAAAGTTACTTTGTTACAAAACAAAAGTAATGCTATTAAATATTAAATTTGGAATAATAAAAAATGTATAAGATAATTCTTAAATTACTTTCAAAATAAAAGACTAGATAAAATGCAAATATCTGAATCCAATAATAAAAATATATGGTTTAGTTTGTCCAGGAGCAACAATGACCTGTCACTGGCGATCGTTGCATTCAAATATGAAAGTACCTTATAAATCTTTTCAATTACTAACGAGATAGTATTTCCATCGATTCATGTCTGTAAAACGTTTTGTTTTTCTTTCACTGTCGCTACTTTGTATAATGACTGTTTATTTTTGTTTTAATAAGAAAGCTATTATATATATATATTTATCTCTTAGTTTAAAGTTACTGAATCCCACTTGTTTATTTTAAACACTTGTAATACGTATATCTTAATTATTTTCTCTGTAAATAAAACTGTTTCAGGTGTATTATTGTGCTTTATTATATGAAATAAACATTTCGTCTTCTTAAATACTATGTACATTCCTATATTGTCATGATAAAGATGGAAATACATTTGTCCTACTTAAACATTCCATCGCTACATTAATTTTTATGCTTATTATGCTTTTAAAATTATTATGAATATGTTTGTAATTTTAATCAAAACACAGCCTGGTTGTAACCACCTCAAACATAAACATATTGAAAATTCTTTATGGCATTTCAAACTGTTAGAATTAATCATCATTTTAAATGTCACAGGCAGACACAGACAAAGGCGGGGATCAACGGAATTGCAAATAGTTACAATTGAATTTTCCGTCACTAATCCAATTATTCATTATCGTTACAACTTGCTGGTGTAACAATAGGGGCTCTAACTTTGTTTCTCACGATACTAATTGATTAGTTTTGATGTTCATTATTAAATTCTCTATTGGTACAATATCCATTTATAAAGATTATTATTATATATAATGTACCTACATACATTACTTTAATTCATGTGCCTATCAGAGCCCACTGCTGAGCAAAGGCCTCTTCTCACATGGAGAAAATTTGAGCATTAATCACCACTCTTGCTCAAGACGGGTATATGATTTCAAACTTATAATTGTGAAATTATAAGTCCAGTTTTCCTCAAAATGTTTTCCTTCAGCGGTTGTCAGGTGAGCCTAAATAATCTTAAAAGATACATATAAACTCTAAAAAATCACATTGGTACTTGCCAGGTTTCGAACTCATGCACAAGAGGCGGGCGTTTTAGCTTCTAGACCACCACTGACCTATCTTAAATAACAAAGTACTTAAATTTAAATAAGATTTAGAGATATCAATTGACCTATCTTTTTATCATTAATGATGGAGATATATTTGAATATGATCCGAAGTTCTGTTAACATTTATCACAGGCATACGGTGTCTAATCAGTTGGTCCGAGGGACGTAATCCCAGCCTCCATTTCCTTGGACGTTTAGTCGCAAATTGCTGCCGGGTGCGAACGACCGGCTTAAAAGCTAGCAATAGCTGTTCCCAAACCGTAATGGTGCGATTAGGCTTTTTCCTTTTGTTTCAAATGTACAGATTTATGAACAAACTTTTGTTTTAGTTGTATTGGATAGCTTGGAAAGCTTGTTGTTTTGTTTCTAGTGATCGCTTTTCAAATTTATTGAATTTATATGTGTTTTTTTTTATACAAAGAAACCATTATAAATTGAAAATAAGTTTTCTCTTCAGTACTGTCTTTTAACATTTTTGTATACCAACTTTTATTCAAAACTATGGAATTTCTATGGAAATTCAGCATGTGATTTAGGAACAAATTCAAGTTTAAATTTAGAAAAATATTGTATTAAAATTTTCTCGGCAGTTTTGCATGTTTAAATTACGAACAGGTTTATAAAAATACTTTATAATAAAAACAACAATTTATAACAAAAACATATTTCTTAATAAGTAAAATTTATTTCACATTTTAATTTATTAATAAATTAAATACGATGCTTGGAACGTTATAATTGTTAATTAAATCAAGAGTTCTTGTATGCAACGCTTTAAAATTTCCGAATTTTTGTTTCATAAAGCATTTTATACGTACATCACCGATACGGGCTTTAATTAATTATTGTTTCAACCCGTATCCCGTTCCCCTTACTGAAGTCCTATTAAAAATCACGATAAATCCACTTCAGCACAGACCATTCCTCAAACTAGTCATTTAATAAATTCAATCGTTATCTGGTTAGTGTCTCAAACGTCTCCCATCCAGCTTAAAAATTTCTAGCACATTAAACGAAAAATGTTGAGCTATTAAAAGCAGACGCAAACTCTTTGAGAACAGTTCATTTTAACAGCGAACGCTCTGTGTGTAAACTTCCGATGATACTCCCTGACACCCTTTTATAAAACCGTCCAACAAAGGTGAAAGCAAAGAATCATTGCACGTACAACCCTCACAATGACGTAGGCTTATTTAGTCTACTGGTCTAAAGGACCCCATTTTCACGTACGACGCACTTATCTCTGACAGAACAAAAAACTCAAGCATGACTTTCATTTTCATTTCCCCCTACTCAGGAAGCCATCGCGGTCGTTCTGCCCGAGAACGTGGGTCGAGTCATTTACTGACATCCATAAAAAGGCGATAGTTACGCCCAAACGCCGTTAAGACGTAAGTTGAGATAGAACAGGTAGGTGTTAGCCAATAAACAAAGGCTACTATTGAAAATTGTTTTAAGTTTTATTAATTTATTGATTACCAATAAAACTACTTAACGGTTATACATAAGAGAGAATCGTAAGGACATATCGATATTCCAGTAAGCTAATAAAGATTTCTAGATATGTTTTTCCTATAAATAAAGAAGAAACACAGTATTTAAACTTAATTGTGATAATATTCTATACTGATAATAATTATCAAACTATTTAGAATAATATCTGAATCTTACAAAGCAGATATACAAATTCCTTAAAAGCAGTGTGAACAAAGTCTTCTTGTCAATACGAAAATAATTTATTAACATCATAATCATTAACTACCTTTTATTTCTTTATTAAGTTTAACAACGCGTATACTTTATTTCTACAGATACAACTAATACAATCTTTTTGTAACAAGATGAATCTTTATCTGATATATATTTTATGTCCGAACATCATGAAATAAATAAACCCATCTTTTTTCGTTCAATTACAGTCATCAATTGTTGTAATATGAAGTATAAATCTGAGGGAATAATATCGAGATTTCTTATCATTCTACAATAACGAGTGTACTTTTCTATGTCATATATGAAATCTAACAATATATCTAAGTCTAGAAATCCTGAGGGTCTAGACGCATTATTTAAATTTATCTAAATCATCTCAATAAAAATTACATACATACGTATATAAGTTTTGCATTCATCTTGGACGTCTACAAATGTTGAGATCTATTTTATGACAGTTTTTGTTTTATATGTACGAGATTTTTCTTGTTTAAAAACCGTATGAAATAGTAATATTTATATGAAACCAAAACGAATGTATTTTTGTTATTTTATAAAAATATAACTTTAGCTTCAATATTTGAAATGTTAACGGCTGACACATTTCAATGATGACGTGTTCCTGAGCAGCTCTGTGTTTATATACAAAATATAAAAATTTTAAAAAATCAGTTGTTATATTTTAATGAATATTTTCTTTTATTTCAAAAAGTTTACTTTCAATTTTAAGACATATCCACGAAACATATTATTAATAATAATAATTAATTAGATTAAAAATACATTCATCAAAATTTCACATCTACCATTCCATCGAGACGATGCAATTAACTATAAAAAGGCTATATAGATACTTCGGTACCAAAATAGACAAGTTAAAATTGAAACTCCGTATCGAGCTTTAAATAAATATTTCTTATAAAACAACCAAGCAAGTAATTTGCTACTTAGATTTTCTCAAAGGATGATAAAAAAAACTGAAAAAAACAAGTAATCAACGCAGATAGTGTAATATAAAATTATTCACAGTTAAAAAAAAAGATCTCCAGGATTACCAAGTGAGAGAGTATTACGTATTCCACTTATTAGATCTCGCAAAAAAGGTAAATTATATTAGTCTAAATTCTTCCAAATAAAACAAGATTTTATGAAGAGTTCATTAATAAATAAGAAGATTAAGTCAACTTAATGCTACAATGTTAACATAAGTGAATAATTCATATTATTCCTCTTTACAGCGAACATCCAGAGTCACTGTGCTGATCTTACAAAAACATTGTCGCAGATCCCACAAATGCGTTTTGTCCAAGCATGATTTATCGGGGACTGGGTATCTTAATAACTGTATGGGAGTCATAAATCAGGTGCGGGGACTATTCCAAGATAGTGCGACATTAAATAATGAAGAGTGTGATATTTTATTCAGCAATATTTAAATGTTTTCGTCATAATGTAATATTATTTATTTCATATCATTTTTTGACAATATTTATCACTAATGCTCACGTAAATAGAGACCATATTGACTGGTTTTATTTACTCCGAAAGGTTTAATAGGATTATCGATACAGAATGAGAACGGTGTTGTCAGAGGATTAGTGCGGTTACATAAATATCTTAATATATTTTGAATTTAATTTCGCTGTATTTTTGTTCGAGAAAATTTTCAGAATTCGTTATTGTCATTGAATGAGATTTTACATAAATGCATTTTCAGAACCTTTTGTTTATCAGTTTTGTTTTCATTTCGAAAGCAAACAGATTATTTTTGTATAGAAAGAATAATGCTATATTATTAAAGTCTGGATGAAATTTAAATAAATAATTATTATGTTTCTTTTTTTTTAATTTTCTATATAATTAACTTCGTGTGTTTGCTGACATAAAAACATAAATTTGTTGAGTTCAATGGAACTTTAATAGCTTTTTGAAATGAAATTCATCTTAAACTATCTTATTCAACATCGTTTAAAATATGTTAAAATAAAATAAAGTCTTGTCGGACTCAATTATTAAATAATAGAGTACCTAAATCAATAAGAAGTTAGGAGCAACTTTAAATTGCCCTTTTTGTTCAGAGTTCTATACTGTACTATTAAAATTCCATTACACCAGAAAGTACTTTCAACTTTGAGGTCTTTAAAGTTTGTTAATACATTTAGGAATTTCTAATACATTGATGGATGTCTTAACATTTTCTCATATAAAAATGGACTACTTTCATAACAATGCCTTTATATTACCTAGAGTATTCGACAATAGTTCTTTAGAAGAAAAGTTTTATTTTATTTATTTTTTTCATTCAATTCAATAAAATCCAATCCTCTTAAAATAACGGACATCTGTTTTTTTTAAACGTCCACTATCTAAAAAAGCCGTCTGTCGTGTCCAAACCTTTTTTTAGAAAAAGCCGTATAAATATTTATCAAATAAATAGGTCAATGATCCCTAAGACTCCTTTCTACTTACTCATTCAGTTTGGCTGACAATGCGTTCCGGTTTACGTGACTACCTCCTAATCAGTAAATAACTTTTTTCATGTCTCCTCATGTTAGATAAATTCGTCTAAAAACGATCTGATAATTTAGACAGTTTTAGTTAAATTCCATTACGAACTTAGTTACTTCCACTATAATACATTTTGGTACCGTAAAGTCTGACGCCTCGACAAATCTATAATTAAGGGAAATTATTTATCAAATTAAATAGTCAACGAAAAACTAAGAAAAAATCACCGAAGTATGTATTTTTAAAAATCGCATTTTTCATACAAAACAATCTCCTTTATAAATAATATCTCGCTCTAGTATTAATCAATTTAAAATCGCATTGAAAATTTTATTAAAAATTTGTGAAGGACACTACCAAGATAAGATTAAGTTTCTCCAAAGAGAATTTAACCAGCGAACCCTTACATAGAAGCTAATCGTCACTAACAAAGAAAGCTCTAACGTTTCTTCCCTCTAATTTACGGCCACATAACGCGCAATCTTCGCCCCGACGCCATTATCCCGTGCTCAAATTAAGTGGGATTCTGTTTTATCAACCCGTAACTGACTATGCTCGGTACACCCGAAGATCACGTCACGCTGGGCCTAAAAGACTTGGAGTAGATTAACAGGATTAAGAAACATTTGTTCATGTACGAAAGTGCTGGTAATTGTTGTGATATATCTGTTTTATTACGCTTTTATATGAACGTAATACATTTCTTTGAATTATTATTATGTTCATATACGACGTCGATAGGAAAAACGCTACTTTGAACTGGAAATATTATTTTATATAGAAAATAAAAACTATAATAATTTTCCTTTTCCCTTAAAGTTATACGAGTATTTATCATTGTTAACATTTTAATATACACATACATATTTAGTTATAATTTAAACCAAGTCGAAGTTTAAAAACAGTTTTTGAAGTCATTAAATTGAATACAGTTGTCGTGAACTTAACAAATTTCCGATCTGACAAACGTAGGTTGAACAGATTTCCTGAGTGGAAACGGTTTCATTGTTATAACACCTAGCGACTTGCTTAGACACCGATTTTAATTAAAAGGATATCTTGATTGTATTTTTATATACAATATAGCTACAACGTTAACATCGGATATTGCTCTGTAAGATGAACGATATTAATTAGAAAATTTATATAATACGAGTGAAATTGACTAAGACGTTATCGTTAAAATTGTTTTATTTCTATATCTTACTTTAGATCTAATGCTTGATTATCTTTTAGAAGCTTGATTTTAGAACAAAAAACGCCACTGATTTGTTATATATTTAGGTCCTTTTTTAGAGAAAATTTTCTTGAACTTTCGTTTTTAAACTTTCAAACATTCCGTTGAAACAACGATCGGTTCTTGTCATAAATTGTCGAGTCGCGATCGCTAAGGAAATATGACATCCACTCCGTCAGATAAATCGAGTTTTGCGATCAACACCGACCTTCTGAAAAGTCAATTTGCTCTCCTCTCCCCATTTGACGGTTAATAAAAGCCCGATAGAGGCGTAATCTGAATTGCTAATGTTATTTTTCTTTAAATTACGTCGCTGTGCCTTGGATTAAGAGGCTATTATATTCAAAGACTGTTTGCTTATCGACGCCTCCTGCCTCAGATTTTTTTTATTTTGTGGACGAACCTGGTTTTGTTTGTCTTTTTTCTAATAGCTCCTTGTTTTAAGGACCCTTAAGATATATTATAAATAATTAAAATGAATCAATCGTGGAGTCATTTCTTCGAGAGTTATTCTTAAGTGTACCTTTTCAATTATTCAACTGGATAAGTAATTATCATAAATTATTATCTAAGGATAATACAGACCAAAAGATTTTTAATAGGAATCGAGATGTTCTTGCAACAACAAATTTTAGAAATTGAACAGCAGAAAGAAATATAAACCAATATATTGGGATTTACTTGTTATATAAATAAATTAACGTTATATATATTTGATGTAAATTAATACTTAAATATTGTTGCAAAATAAAAGATCCAATTATTGTAAACTTAAAATTATGCTGCAATAATTATCGGTTTAGTTTGACTTACTGTCGGATTCTCCGAAACCTTTATGTTATAATTATATTCTTTAATAATATTTAAGACAAAAAGTCCTATAATTACAATATAAGAACACTTCCAACAAATGGAATGTTAAGTTTTACATCACAATATTGTTGAAGTTTGATGTTAATTAAAAAGAAACGTAGTTTTATGAAAGTTGAATATGAAATGCGTTGTCTAATATGTGAAATAATTATGAATAGTACTCATATTTAATTAGGATCATCATTAAGACCGGAGTTTTTATGTCTTTTATGGTTACTTGGACGTTGTTCTTTGTGTAATTCTATTTTGTAATCCATAGTATAATATGCGACCCGAATACAGCACTCTATATAATGAGACGTAAAGGCAAAACTTCTCCAATATGGCAATTGTGTTAAAATATACCCATATTATACAAATTCAAGTTAATAAGAGAGAACAAATAAGATTTGAGGCTGCGGCTTAGTAATTCTAAGCAAGAACTGGTCTTTATCAAGTTCTCTGTTTTATTACTTTGCTTGTTTGTCTCTTCACTGTATTAAGTAATTTTCTCCTTATTGAATATTCATAACCCTCTTATTGGTAACCGTTTTGTCATTCGATATATTTACCTTACACATCAGTATTATTGAGTTCCCTACCTATTATGTTACAGTCGCTATTTCTAATAAAGATAAAATAAAAACATACATTATATATATTTTTTTATATTCATTTTTTAAGGGAGTAAATATTAACAAATTTTTATCGTTAATTATTTATTATAAATTAAATGTGAGTCGTAATATATACATACATCGTGATTGCTTTGTGGTATATTTCAAAAGAAGAAATCTAAACACTAAAATCATGGATTTATTTCATTTCACCTTAATAAACCATAATAATTAATGTTTAACATTATTGTAAAACAACAATTTAAGCTATAAATAGCTGGTTACGAAGCAGTTTTATAATATGAAGTAATCGGAAGGAATTAAAAACTCTATCCAATAGCTAAATATATTTTCCTTTTAAATAAGTTTCATAATCCCACTTCTAACTAAAGCTGACAGCTCTAGATTGCGATATAAGTCGCACCTAATTGGAGGGAATGTCGACCTTATTATAAAGATTTATGGTAGATTTCAGTTAAATACACTTTATCGTTTTCCTGTTAGTAAAGCGTTGACAGAACAAATCACGGCTTCCAGAGTGACACGGAAAGATATAATAAACAGCTCTATAAGGGGTTTATAAGTATAAAATATGGTTTCGGTTATTACACAAGGCTTGGTTACAAACATAAAACATTCAAAATAATTCAAAAAGTATCTAGTTGAAATTTCATACAACTTTATTTCCAACGTAAGTTGAACTCTGATAAATATATGCCAATGACGATTTGGAAAGTCCATAATATCAAAGAATGGTGAATGGTGATGTAAAAGGATGTGTAAAAAATTATTTATGGACTTAGGTGAAATCTGAAAACTTATAATAAATTGAATTTCACAGTTAATTTTCATGAATATTAAAAACATAACTTTCTCAGGTTTTAAAGTTTTAGGGAAATTATATCAATGTCAAAATTAAGTTAGTTCAAATTAAAGACGAAAGTGTATTTTCTGTGTGAATTGAAACCATTTAAGAAATATTTTCATGTACATATTTTTAATACAATAAACACTTAGATATAGTATTTATGATCTGCTATTGATAATTTATGAAAACCAAAAACTAATTTGTAACATCCATTAAACTGGTTTTTTTTTACATAGATAACACAATCGAAGTATTTTTCATATTAAAATCATTTAAAAGCCATTATAAAGTGAGGAATTGTACCAAATCGCGTGCCGGCTTCCATGAATAAATAAACGTTTCACGGTAAGGCTGCGTGCACACGTGCGACTGAGACATAAATGCGGACGTGACTCGTAATTGCAATAGCGTGATTTTAGACTCTCTGCTATATGCCATTGATTTCGCTTTAGGGTTTCGCTAATTGGAAAGAATTATTTAGTCAACTATGGCTATTAAAAATTATTGACATTAGGGTTGTGAACACCCTTCTACACAGCTGTCGCTTTTATGTTATACTAATAATTCATTCTTTTGTTACGCTTATGTTAATGACTTTTAAGTATCGAAGCTATTTTAATTAAAATTTGAGTGGTTAATATGGAATCAAAATTTAATGACACGAGCAGGATTCGATACTTGAAAATCCGGAACATCACTTTCTAGTTTCTTAATTCTATTATTATTTATAATTGTTATTATGGCACCAATTTATGTTGAGACCTCATTACTCTAAAAATGTTTATCAATTTAATAAGAAGTGTCCAGCAGTTTGCATTAAAGACTGAAGGATAGAGCTTATTTTATTTCTTTGAATTTTAACGTAACATTTCTTAATCATATACAGTTATGTGTAACGCCTTTACCGTAATTACCTCCACCATGTAGCTGGGAAGGCACACAAAAATACAGATACATATGTTAAGTATATGTTATTTTGTTTTAAACATATTTTTTGTGAATCCAGTATTATTCTCATATTTATTAATTATCAATTTCCCGTATTATTGTTTAGCGCAATTATGCTCAGTATATTTATATTGTATTCGTTAGTTTATTTTGTCTTGACATATCCTTCTTCATAAATAAATAAAATTTCAATAGAAAAATTCGTATGATTTGAGAGAAAATGCTATTTATTAATTTCAAGAACATTATATATTTTTGTAGGAGAAAAATGTTTATAATATTATTCAGTTAGTACTAAAATCATACATTTTCATAACGTATCACATATAGCTTCTGATAGTAAATAATAATATTGAATAACAACGTGGATATTCATTATAATTAATTAATTAACTGTTTATCCTTAATAAATAAAAAACTTGAAGGCTTTCCCGAACTGTTTATGTTGAATGTTTACGCTATATCCAACGTCCGCTTTATAATGAGCACGTTGATTTTGTAAATTTAAAAAAAAAATATAAAGAATAGTTGTTAGTTATTTACATAAAATACTTATTATATAATAGATTATATTTCAAAAAAACAAAACTCGATTGATTGATGTTTAAATATTTGGTACAAAAAAAACACATATATATCAATATATTTAGACTTCAACGCACATATATGTAGTGGTAATTATTTATTTCAATAATTTCAAAAAAAAAACAAAGCTAAGCATAATATCTAAATATTATATTTCTCATCCAAACACAAACATTGGTTATATATTATCCGTGAATATTATTCAAAGCTCTGGACCACTCAAATAACACCAACATAACTCAAGCGCCAAATATTAAACCAGCTTCACATACACAATATTTCCTCAAAGTTAAAATCAATGTGAGGACCCATGACACTAATCTTTTGTTGAAAAATTAATCAGTGATACAAAAAAGTATACGTTTTATGTCTCATATTGAAGGGAGTGAGGAAAACTACACGGGTGGCTGATAAAAAATGGATAAGATTAATGGCAGAAGAGTGTCAGAATGTTCAATGACCCTTAAAAAAATTTGGACACACGTTTATTGAGTTACAAATGTCGTTAAGACATGTTAGTCACTTAACTTTTATATACAATGCATAATTTTTATAAACCTTTCATCATCAGCCTATCAGATCCTCCTGTTGAGGAAAGGCCTCTGAACACATGGAGAAGATTTGAGCATTAGTCACCACGCTTGCTCAAGAATGTTTGGCGACTGCAAACTTATAATTGGAAATAATAAGACCAGGTTTCGTCACGATGTTTTCCTTCACCGCCCGTCAGTGGTGTCTAAATACTCATAGAAAGTACATCTGACTCGGAATAATTACATTGGTTCTTGCCGGGTTTCGAATCCGCGCTCTTATACATGAGAGTGAGGCCTTTAACCACCAGGCCCCTATGACTGTTATACTACCTTACAGTAATGTATAGTCCGTTAGACTTAAACTGAGCTTTGTATTTGTGTGAGTGAAAGTAAAAGTATAGTTAGACAAAAAACTTGTAGAATTAAATTTTATTATGTTTTAAATAGATTCATAACATAAATGTTTGATCTCTTCTATTAAAAATTAAATAAGCAAAACTTGTAAAAGGCCAAATGGAAATATTGTGGAATTTTTTTTATTAAGTAATAAAAATTTTTAAAAACAATACAAATTCACTTGACGTTTGCGTTTTCAACATTTGAAGTTGCTACCATTACAAAGGGTGAAGTGCGGAAGGTGCGGAGCGAAGTAAAAGAAGAATAAACCAGTTCAAAACTAGAATAGAACGTGGCATTTAAAAATTTGACATCACACCTACACTATCTACACTCACACAAATGCAAAGCTCAGCTTAAATCAAACGCACTATAAATGTAATCTTGGACGTCATAATAAGACGTCGGCCGTAACTTAATCCAAAAGTTTTCGCTCAATACCACGGTATAACCGTTGATTTGTGGAACAAGTCATGTGACAGACTATAGAGATGTCACTACCGTTTAGTTATCATAGCTATTTTTTAAAATACTTCATGCAATAGCATTCTACATACGAAGTCACAACAAAAACTAATAATTCATAGGAACTTGAATTCGATGGATTTTAACGTTTTTTTCGTATTTTTTAAACCAGAATTCATGACAATATTATTTGTTTACCATTCATTAATAACGACAAAGTTGCGGGAACATGCCAGATTGAGCTATCAAATATGAGTTGTGAGCATTTATTAAAGATTATATTCATATGTATACTTACAATACAAGTAATATACGATTTATTTCTAGGTTTGAAATAAATCTTTTTAATATTATAACATCGTATTTAATTTGAGTGTCCACTCGGACATGCACGTAGTACATGTTACGCCATCTTCATTGAACAAACACAAGTGTTATTTTTACTCGTCCGTCCGTACTCATTGTTGAGAATATTCAAATTTCCGGATGCATTGATGCTGAAGTCGACAGGATTCTGAAAATGGCTATGGTATCGTCTATTGTGCAATACTAACTTAAAAGCCTCATCAACATATCTCTTGGCAACAATACACATTTGTTGTAGGTGTTAATAAATTCAAATGACAATTCGATACAACACGTATACTTCTATTGAAAATAATAATACTATTGGCATCAGGAATTGTCATGTGGTAGAAATTCAAATGAGATCATTAATTTGTAATATTAGATACAAATTTGCAGTATGTGGTTGATTTACGCGATGCACGATTATTGCAGCTAATTTTGTGGCTGGACGTATCAATGAAATATTTTGTCGGAGATGTTTTCTGTGTTACATAACAATATTTGTAACAGAATTTAACATTTACAGCTTACTTTAATTTACTTTAACATCTTTATATCTATTTATTAAATCTGTATTTATAAAAGAAAGTCGTGTATATGAGTACTCTGCGTATAACCCGAGCACTGTTGTACGGATTAGGCTGGAAATTTGTGGAGTGATAGCTTAGAACCGACGGACATAGGACACTTTTCAACACGTTGGAAAAAGAAAAAGTTAATAAAATCCAAAATCTGTTTACCTACTGCCTCTAAAGCAAAATAGTTCGTCTGGTAAGCTACATATTTCCAATTCTGAAACTAACGCAGACAAAGTCGCGGATAACAGCTAGTTATTTCACACATGTATTATTTCTTCATAATTAAATAAGCAGAATTGTTTCAATGATCAGTGAGTCTTTATGATCTAAATACTTTATGTAAATCCTTTCAATCATGTCTCTTCTGTTGTATGTATTATGCTAAATGTTACGCGAGACAAGATAAGCTCATTTCACTGACACAGCTAATTATTATAATCACGGAACATGAAATCCTGACTTATTATTGGAATATTAGAAACAGATTTTATTACTCAGATATTTCGAATACACATATCTATAGATATAAAAGTTTAATTAATAATGTTTGTATTACATAATTTAATTTCTAATTTTCATATAAATTACCTTATCTATTTTTAATACTGGAATGTAGTAATAATGTTGAATACTAAATGAAAATAAAAATAAAAAAATAACTATTTTGAGTATTACCCAAAAAAAAAAAGTGTACTTTGTATATTTCTGAGATTATCTTCTCAATCCTATATTAAGATACCTAAGTAAATAATTTAATTTTAGGAAACAAATAAATAGCAAACACATATAAAATGAATAAAAACTTAAGCAAACAATATCTAACAGAAGTTTCGAAATCCACTCAACCCTTGTAATGTCAATCATTCAAACTCTCATAATTACTATGAAATATAATCGATATTCATTTGATAGCTGGTATATTTATTCGATGCCATTAGGTAAATGAGTTGGTATCGAGTGCATGTTGACTGAGGCGAGGCTGATTCGAGTAATCGATGAACAAACATTGACCGATTCGATTGACACCCAGCGACTGTTTCTATTGACTTGTATCGCTGGGCTTTAACGTTAAAATAAAATGTTATATATTTAAAAATAGTTTTACCGAATGTATTTAAATTCATGACGGGATTTAAATAATAAACGAGTCGGAATCAATGTATAGCGTTTATTTATCGTTGCTTCAATATATTTGTATTTAATGTTAATTAGAACGTTAAACTGTGATCTGACAAATTGGTAATTGTTTCACAGAATGACAAAAATAGATAATCATATATATATATGTAAGGCTACAAATTTTTATTTTGCACATAAAGATAGTTGTTATTTCGAAGTATTTCAACTTTCACTGGATGATTTTAAGTTTAGACGAATATCTAAGTTATTTCGTAGAAAGACGACCTTCTCGATAGATCATTTTTTTATAGATACTTTTTTGATTACTCTGGAAAAATATATGATGGTAAAAAAATTTAGTTAATTTTTATACTCATCTCAGATCTATATGGGTAGATTTAATTGTAGCACTATTCGGTTTTAGGATGTAAAATTCTTATAGGCCATTAGACTCATCGCTTTCTTATTCATTTAATGAAATTGAGGTAATTTAAAGAAAAGGAGAATTAAACAATTCTGAAAGTTTCTTTCAATATTGATTGCCCCATATTTTAACATACACACATTTTAAATCAGACGTTTATTTTTCAATCTTATTTGAAATGTACAAATTCATCAACTATAATTTGTTCAGAAAACATTTTCCTGTCACTGAAATCTGCTACCCAATTTGAATTCAATTCCCACTTTGTGAATATGAAAATTATGCGTTAACTCCTAGTGTTATTGGAATTCTGCAACCGACACAAGAATATTGCACGAAGCCACATATAATGTACGGAGTAGACGTAGAGTCTCTTCAGTCATTGTCTCAAACTCTCTTAAGTTTGTAATCTAATTCTTAATTTATCCTTTTCTTCGTCTGAAATGTAAAATATACTTTTTTGGATATTCTTTCACACTATGTCGTTTTGAATTCGCTCCTTTTATTCCTTACTATAGAATCAGTGATTACGTAATATATTTTTTTTTCGAATATTAGCATATTGATAAGGATTTCATATTAATTGATTTATAAAAAAATATAAAGGTAATAGGTTTAATCAAGTAATAATATTCTCTTATCCGACTTTTCTGAATTCACTATATTGTTTCATAAATTTTAGTCCACCTATTATATATTGAAACCTTTCTGTGTATTGAGGGTATTCAATTTTATAATCCATCCTTTTATTACTATTAATACGCAATGTCTATATAAGAACTTGAAATGAAATATTCAATTTGTGATGTTCATAGTCTTCAATGGAAATACCATTGAAATAGCTACTATTATTGCCTAGGAAAATTCTATTATATTGAATGACGAAATTTAAATACGATCAACTCAGGCATCGAAACTCCTGGAATGTTTTCATTGAAATTTACCTCTTGAAAGATAATACTATTGTTATATTCACATTTTTATGTTATAAAGAAATGGTTTGTTCATAGCATCTTTGAAGTACTACTTTAAAAAAAAATACGACATCAATGGAAAGTGATTAGCTAAGAGTAAAAAAACCTTGTAATTTATGTTATCATCATGGGAATAAGCAAGTAAAAGAAAATATGGATTAAAAGAAGCGAAATTAAGGAAAAGATTAGTACTTCTAAAGCACAAACTTACTAAAATAAGGATCGGTATTAAGAAGGGTCTCACATATACACTGAATTTGTTTAGAAATTAACATAATTATTATTATCATGCTTTTTTCCTATTACTTAAAACCATAACGGTATTCTTTTCTTATTTAAATTTATTCCCTTTTTATGTAATATTTTTTACACTGTCATCGACAACTCTTAGGTTTGACTTACGTTGAACAAATTAACATTGATATTCATCGTTTTTTTTTCGTGTTTTTTTTTCTTCTCATAACATGCCTATGTTACCTTAACCTCATGCACTTGTTAACTGGTGCAACTTTTAATATTTTTCTAATATTAATAATTTAGATTTTAATCATTCTCATCACCCCATAAATTCATCTCAACATTCACATATTGGCCACATACTCGCCTGATCTCTTTTCATCTGAAGTTTTAGTGGCCTATCTCTCCTAGCCATACGCTACCAAGTCTTTTGACTGATTTGTAGATTTATCCCGTTAAGTATAGATTATAGTACGCTACTATGAATTATATAAAAAATCCACATTATATTTGAAGTCTTTATAGTATTGTAATTTCATATGAATAAACTGCTAATTTTGTTTATGGGCAGTAATCTTTTAACGACTTTGTTGACACTTCTGAAAAATTACTAATAAAGAATTTATACAACTTGCTTAACTTATTTACCATTACCGTTGTAACAAAAACCTTACAAACAGTTATTACAATTTTTAGACTAAACAAGTTATTTGTTCTGCAATCACGTAAGTAAACGAGTGTCATTAGAACTTTTCTGTAAATGGAATATTCTGAAAATATGTACCTTATTACTTTAACTTTAGAGACCACGACAGCAACATTTGACACTCCGTGAAAACGACCACTTTCCCTTACTGAAAGTCCATTTAAAGTTAACGATGAGTTATTAGCGATAACGATGCTATTGTCGCTCCTATTTTCTTTTGTCGCTTTAATGACATTATTTGCGCACGCTATTTGCATACCTAAATACATTTATCTAGAGATTACAATCGCATCTACAATTTTGACGTTGTAAATCAACTTTTAATTAATGGACTTTATGTTTCAACCACGAATTAATAGTATTGTTTGATTTGTGCTGCTGAACAAGTATGTTGTACCTAAACTCATGTAAAAGTATTTTTTTCTGAATACGTTAACACGTCAACAATTTAATAGAAATTACATGCTCTTTTATAAATTGTTTTTACTGATATATAAGATTGAATACTACTAACATTTACTATATAAAAAACAATCGATCAAGCATTTCTATTTTCGTGGTCTCCTTTAATTCAATTTTATATGTCAGAACATTACCACTCTTTTATAATACACATTTTATTCCATTTGTATTTCTCCGCAAGGCCCATAAATGTTATACTAACCATTAATACAAATGGCCTCAATACAATTATGTCAACATAAAATTCACCAATAATATTAATCATACTTTCACGCTGGCTGCGATACGATCGAGGCGGCGCGAAGAAATAAAATCACTAATGTCTCAGCTGTAATGATATAAATAGCCCATAAATATATTATAATTACATTGTTCTTATTCATTTTGTGATTGTATGAAACTAAATTACAATTCCCTTTTAGAAAATTTTCGTAAATTAATTAACATTTGGATGTGCTGTGATATATTCAATAATTTTTACTTGAGCCATCACGCCACATTTTCCTTGCCCATTCTTTGTCGGTGACCACTGACTTTAGGGAATCTGAAGGTCAAGCTATTGTTGCTAAAGCCCTGAACTTTACACATTTACATAGAAATTGCCTATTGAAAGAGCTCTTTTTATAAGTTACGTATGGAATTTTTTGTTTGATTTTTTTCGACATATTTGTTATAGGTTATGAATATTCATATACTTGATAGACAACAATATTATTTGTTACTATACATATGTACATATATGTACTAGCTGACTTTGCTTTATCACTTTATTTAATTTAACTCAAGTAAATAATACAACTCGTATTTATGCTATATAGCTACCGTTCGCAAATGCATTTCTATTAGATAGTTGATGAACATGAAAAGAAATTAATATTTAATTCTCTATAACGGTGAGATTTTAATAAGTAACATTATCAATTTATTAAACAGTCCCACAAGGCATAGCTTCTGTAATCCGGTTGTCCAGTGAACCGCATAAATCACTTTGCTCTTTGCTCTGACGTTAAACGGACTTTGTAATGAGCATTGAAAACGACAGACGGACACTCCATTACTCATTATTAAGTTTATGTAAGCAATCCATGTCCTTTGTGTCTCTTTAACGGAATTTAAATTAAAATGAATGAACGAAATATCAGTCGGCTATAAAATGTAAATATTATTTTATGACTTTGAGATATTTTATTCCAATTAGACACTTCTTATTTCATGATTTATCAAATATAAGGATCTCTTTTTAACGTTAAAAGGAGATAATTCTCTGCTTTACTGTAGAGGATAAAAAAAATATATTTAAATGATATAATGGTTTACCACTTTATGTGAATGAAATCAAAGTTTTAAAATAGTATATTGAGTGTATGTAATCTACAACAATACGAATATAAAATTTAAAATAGGGGACAACTTTTGATTTACAAATTAATTTACAAACACATGTTTTATTTTGGTATCAGCAGCTTACGACTATTGCTTTCTTTAATTTTTTAACAGATAACGCGTCTTAATATTTTTTTTTCTTACAAAAGTTAGATATTTTATATTAATTCTAATTGTGATTGGTATTTTAATGCCAAAACTTTCATTATTATGGATTTTTTTATTACAAACCTTAAAAGTATTTTCGCATAATCATAAATCGCAACATAGTCTGACAGGCTCCCAATGAAATATTGCATAAGACTTCAACACGGTGGCTTGAGAGGGAAGGTCACTTGTTCACTACTGATAGAATTAAGTGGCAGTGGTGTCTAAATATTCTTAGAAAGTAAATATGGACTCGGAAGAATCAACTTTGTACTTGCTAGCTATCGAACCCGCGCCCTAGAAGAAGAAGACCCTTATGCATGAAAAGCGGGCCCTGAGCCACTAGGCTACCACGACTATTATTTTGAATTCTAACTATTATTTTATATCAAATACATTTTACTATTAATGACGTCACAACAAATACGTTATAGATTTATAAAACATAATTCGTCTTGAGTAATTTCATATACAGAGTTATCTGACAATCATTAGTGAAGTGAAGGCACGTAATATTATTAACACGGCAAATGAATCTTGTGCCGTCCACGTTAATAGGTTAGCGGCACAATATACGAAATTCCGGCGGGAGATATATTTTATAAATATATCATTAGCATGACATATATTTGTATAAAGGTATTCTGATATAAAAGTCACACTTATATTGAAGAAAATGCTCAATTGCCTTCTAGCTACACAATAATACATGCTTATGTATACACGTATCAGGATGGAAATAATGAAGAAAAATCTCGATTTTTTATAAATGATTTGATATCAAGTTTATAAATAAGGTAACATAATAATAAAGAATATTCCAAATGATTTCACATCAAATTCTTTATAAGAAAAGTCCAAAAAAATATTATTTTTAGACCAGCTTCTAAGATTTGTGAAACTCGCCGCCTAAATGTGAACACAAGGTTTATCGTGTTCAGTAAGACTCTCTGACATCAGATTTCCGGAGAAGTCAAGCTAATTTGTTTTATACAGATATTAAGAGACCTTTGAGCATAGTTAATATGTTGAAAAAATTCTGTCTGTTATAATTAAAATTATTTAGTATCAAAATCAAATATTCATTGTATTCAGAGACTTTTGAAATGTTATGCTGATAGAAAAAATGTTATCCGATGAATTTAATCTTGAGTGGGCTTGTTAAATTTGAATAGAATGTTAAATATTAATATATGGTTTATATTTACTCTCGAAAATTATTTTAATGGATGAATACATGAATAAATGTTGTAAAGGAAAATTGAAACCGTAAAATAAAGTAAGCAACAACTTTCCTTCCATTTCAATAACTAATAAAGTTGTGTTGAAGTTAAAGTTAAAAAATAACGCAGAAATAAAAGTTTTCACGAAATAAATAAACTGTCTCGTTCGTCAAAAACTAATAAACATATCTATACTTATTTTTATATTTAAGTTTAATTTAAAGTAGTCTAATTTAAAATTTATTGCAATATAAGCAAGTAAGGGAAAGATCAATTAAAATTTCTGTATTCAGTATTTTACATTTCATATATTTAAATAATTATGTCCTCATAACGGTATAAACCATAATTTTTCTGTGGTAATTTAAGTAACATCCCTACTATCCCTACTAATATTATAAATGCGAAAGTAACTCTGTCTGTCTGTCTGTCTGTCTGTCTGTCTGCTACGCTTTCACGCCTAAACCACTGAACTGATTTTAATGAAATTCGGTACAGAGATAGAGTTGACCTTGAGAAAGAACATAGGATAGTTTTTATCCCAGACTTTTGAAAGGTTCTCTTGGAAACGCGATATAACCGAACTCCACGCGGCGAAGCTGCGGGCGGAAAGCTAGTATTATACTATTTAGCACTTTCTTCCCCCTTTCCTCCAAATATAAGTATTTGTTAATTAAACTTTACTGTTGACAAAACTGACATTCCTATAAATCAACATTAAAACTTTTATCAAATACAAAGTAATTAATCGTTTATAAAAGCAAATAGAAATGGGCTGTTATCGTGTACCTTCCTGTTACGAGTATATGAGATTCCATGTAGCTATTTTAAAGAGGTTCATAATTCTTAATTTTCCTGAAATCGTTTTATTTCTGACCTTAACGACCCTCAAAATATGTGGAATATGGAGTGTAAGTGATGTTAAGATAGTTATTTTAGCTCTTCCATTCAATCCAGTGGTAACTGAGAATATGATATTTATTATTATTATGAAATTAATCTTTACTCAGTGAAAAAGTCGTGATAGACTCACAAATTATTATCAGTCTTATGAGATTTTATATTCTTTGTTAGAACTTAGGTACGGAATCTTAAATGTAATGACTTTGATAAAAATAAAATTTAATTACAATTGTTAAACATATCACACCAACAAAAAATAACAAGTCTAAGTACGTTAAAATTGAAAGATAAAAAAATAAAGTTAAGCCATTTTTGAGAAATCCTTATTTTAATTCTTTCTAATAAACCCTATGATTCACATCCATATCATAAGATTATAAGGAATAAGAAATTTACTATTTGAAAACATCCAAATATTTGAAATATTGGAATTAGAATGGAAACTAAATCTTAATATGTATGCGAAAATAGTAATATTTTACTGTGAATAAGTGCTATTAATACACCTATGGGCTCAGACTTGAAACAACATCTGTTCATAAATATCCACCTATTTGTAATGTCAGTCAGAACATAAAAGTTGTAAGAAAGCTTGCTTCAATTAGCTTAGTGCCCAAAAAAATTGCCTAAAACAATTTTCGTATTGTGAAAATTTCGAACAAGTTGTCACCTTCTGTCTTAAATCTTTCAATCCCCATATATTGACGTATGATTCTTAGGAACTGAATTCAATAAATGGAATTTCAAAGATTTAAACCTGGAAGCGAAATAATGAAAATAGAATCCGATCCAAAGATTCAATGCCACAAAGTAATTTATTTAGAAAAGCCGGCACTTATTGGATATAGACAGGATTAGGAAGACAAAAACGAAATTAACTTAAGTATCAATGCTGTGAATAATGGAAAAGTAAGAAGCATTTTAATTTGAGAAAAAACATTATCAAATATAACTTTGCGAAAAACAAAGTTGATTGCCAAAACACCTAAAAGGACAATTTATTCTCTCACAAACAAAGTAGTTGTTTTTTTCATATTTGGCACCTTCAAGACAATCAAAGTTAAAAGGGACAATTAAAAACTAGAACGATTACATAAAAAACATTTTTTGAAAACTCTGCGGGAGTTATCATTATTCAGAAAATTTAGAATACTCAGTAACAAGTACAATTTGTTTTTTTTTTGGTATGTTATGCTTTTATAAAATCAATTAACAAGTTGAAACTTTAATAAAAAAAGCATTACTAGCCATTATATCATTACGTCTTTATAGAACCAAACCAAAATATTCCGAATATTCATAACAGTATTTCAAACCCAAAGTAGGTTTTGATAAATTTCTTTGAACTTTTATTTTAAGTCAAAAACTTTATCATAAATCTATAAGGCTGCAAAAACAAACAAAAATAAAATCTCTTTAATAGATTAGCGTAACATCAGAAGATCCTATTATAACGGGCAAACAAGTTCATTGTTGAAATTTCCATCGTATTCTTAGAGAGGTTCTTTGAAAATGTGTAACTTTCATTGTGTGGCTAATGCATCTGTTTGTTCCTTAATACTTTAATTGCAAACAATGATCTCATTTTATAACCCTTACTAAATTCGTCAAAACAGGATGGGGACTATATAACAAGGTGCTCATGTTTCAATAATGGATGATGTTCTTGAAAATAAAATAACATAATCCAGCCTATATAAAAGCATTATCAGTCTTCAAACACATTACTCGGTCAAACCATTAAAGCGATCGCAGACTAGTTTACATTCCGTTAAAACAATGTGTAGCAAGAAATAGTTAATTAAACAAATCGCGCGTGGTTGCCGATCAGTTCCGAGGATTATCCGAGTCTTTACTGATCCAGATTCTTACGCTAACAGCTTTTAAATTCCTTTCTCCATCGCCACTAAAAAGATTATTCTAGTAAGTGATATAATGTAGCTATACAAAATTGACTTTGCTTTTAATTCTTTAACTCTAGAAAAATTACAAACTGTATTTCTATTTTGTTTTAAACAACATTGCTAGTGTTGTTATTTCAATTAACTTGATGCGACTTTTAAAGGCTTCAACTGCTTTGATTAAATAAATGAGTATTCAATGAATGGGAATGGAATATTTTTTAGAATTATTGAGTCCCGGTAAGTTTAAGTAAAACACTGAAGTTCATATGAGATTTGTTTGGGTTAATACTGTGGTGTACTTACTCTCATTGGTAAGTCTGAAGTGATTATAATATCTATGGGATCTGCAAATTAGTAACGGTAGTAACTTTCAATCAAATTTATTCTCAATATTTGTCACTTTTTGTATAAATAAAATAAGTTCATTCTTATGGCTAGACGATGTTATACTACAAAAAATTTAATGCTGGGTCTAGGCCTAATTTTTTTTAGTGTGAAATACATACATATTTTTCCAAACTTATTTGACTTCGTATTGCTTGACTATATTATTTTATACAATTATACTATATTAATTAAGGATAACTAGGATTTTCGGGTGTACATATTTAATTTAAACTTATCTTTTTGCACACTTTTTCGTTCTTTTTATGTTGTAACTACGTAATCCCTACATTTCAGTTCGTTTACAGCGCCGTCACCATAGACAGACGAGATGAAAATGAAGTATGCAATGTAGTTACATCATAATAAAAAATGCTTAGTAGTAGTAGCAGTAGTAGTATCTTTTACATTAATTAATATTCAATACTTATTTAAAACTATTAATTATTAAATAATAAAAGAAATACTTATAAGTCCTACATAAATAAATAAAGTGCAATATAAATGTTTAATTATACAGACAGATGACATGGACACATTAATAATTTAATGTTTTGCTGTGTCCAAAGTGAAATAAAGGATTATACAGAGAGGAATTTCGTACTGAAAATAACAACATTATAGATAAATATAAAATGTTAATATTTAATAAGAATTCTTTTGAATAATGGAAAACCGAATCTATTGTCGTTGCTCATGCAAAGGGTTAGCAAAATAACTAATTAGTATAAAATTTAATATATCTTCTCTCTCTTAATAAAGTGATTTCTACATGTTTTCAAAATGATAACTGAAATATTTCTCTTGTAAATTCACCACGAATTAAATGTTAACACTTATTATTATTAACTGCCTAATAAAATAGAGTCAACATTCTATTTGACTTATTTTAACTGCTATGCAATATACAAAATAAACTCGTCAAATAACCGTTATTAAATAAAACAGGACTTGTGATAGATTAAAAACATTTCTGTTTCATTAAACTGGAAAATGTATTTCAATTTAAAACATAAACTAATTTGTAAATTGTATTTCCATTGCAGTATCTCTATGGAATTATTATTTTTAAGTTAATATTTATTAACATTTCAACGTCAAGTATTTAAATCTATCATTGACGTCCATCAAAAATTTATTTTTTATATATAATGAAATTTATACTCAATTTTTAGATAAAACGAAAAATATTTAATTAATAAATATAAATTAAAATTTTAATATTGGTAAATATTATTTTATTGTTTAAAGCGATAATTAAGACTTAATCAATTAGTGATACAAGTTTTTTTACTTACGTACGTTGAATTTTATTGTTTCGATTACTTTATAAAAGTGGAAATAAGATATCTCCTAAGGTATTCACCATCTTAAGAACAATAAGCTTCTTTTACTTTACTACAATCGTAGTCTAGAATAGACAAGATGTTGGAGACATCGAGATAAATTACTTTAACACCATCTGAAAACCGCATTATCAATTATACTATGTATCTAAAAGCCATTAATAAACTGAAATATTTATATTAAAGAAACAATAAAAAAAAACCCGTAAACCCAAAACAAACTAACTTTTTTTCGAAACACTGCCTGAGGTATCATCATTCATTAAATCGAGAATACTTATTAACAAGTATACAGTTTGTTTTTTGGTATGTTAAGGTTTAAATCAACAAGTTGAAAATTTTGTAACAAGACATCAATATCTGCCATTATCATTACGTCTTTATAGAGCAAAACAAAGATATTCAAAAAATCCATAATAGTATTTCAAACCCAAAGTGCGTTCTGATAAATCTTTAAACTTTTACCCTCCTATAATTTTAAAACAAAATGAATCAAACTATAAAATCAAATACATGATATCAAGTGTACACACTCCAGTAAAATATGTTGTAAATGCGTATATTTGTATGTGTGCTGTTTCTGCACTTGTTTACAATCCTCATTGAACTACGTAAATATGAAGAGCCTATGTAATTGAAATTTTGTATCTATTTCTATTATTTCCAGTTTCCCTATTTTCTTTTGGTAATATACAACAGAATTAGATAAAGAGTATAAAATGAAAAATGAAAGTGTAGTTCAGTCATAGGTAACAAAATTTAAATAACTCGTCATTTTTAGTTAGATTCTATTATTGGTTTAATTTCACAACATTCTGTTAAACTACCTGTTTATTTTATGTAAAATTATACCTACAAATATCTGAACACGACATCGTCGTCATCGCCCTATCAGACCCCACTGCTGAGCAAAGACCTCTTTCTCAATTGAAGAAGGTTTGAGCATTAATCACCACGCTTGCTCAAGACCGGTTGATGATTTCAAACTTGTAATTGTGAAATTATAAGTCCAGGTTTCCTCACGATGTTTTCCTTCACCGTATGTCAGTGACTATGACTCGGGAAAATCACATTGGTACTTGCCAGGATTGAACCCTCATGCATTAGAGGCGGGCCTATTAACCACTAGGCCACCACTGACTATGAACACGACATATGTATTAAAATTAATTCTGAATGAAATCAATGTTCAAGACGAATATTGTTATAGAACTATTACTCTCAAATTATTTGAATTAATAAATTGTCATTGTATTTCTATTATTGACACTATCAAAGCTCCCCCAAGAATTATTTAACTACTGCCTACCAACCATTGTTTTGTTGGATAGACAATTGAACATAATGGATAATAACGTTCTACATTTAAGTAGTGTAATGTTAGTTCACGAGGCTTTGAGAACTAAAGTAATGAGTGAAACATTCCTTGTTTAAAGTACTATCTGTTATCTAAGTACAAACGAGTTAGATCTTTCTTTGTTACATTATTTATAGTCCACAGCGGAGTAAAAATCCGTTACACAATTAGTCTTCTTATTTAAACCAAATTGTATTCTCGTATTTAGAATGAATAGGTAGCAGAATTAGTAATGTTTTATACAAGAAACTATTAGCTGTGCAAAAAATTGATTTTATTCATTTTAAATATGAATTCGTCATCAATCATAAGGTAAGTGTTAGTTAGTTAACTATACATAATATAAGAAATTATATGTGATTTATTTAGTACATATGAATGAGAGTTATGAAAACTTATGCCAACTTTAGCAATGCTTACTCGATTTTAATAACATGTGACAGCAGATGTAAGATTATGTACAGAGAATTACTAAGTGTGTTTAGCTATAGTTGGTTGTGTTTGCAAACAATATAACGTCAAAACTTCTCCATGTTCACGTTGAAGAGTTCTTGACATCGAGAGGTGAGTTTGACTTGTGGGAAAGCACTGCTCGTTACTTAAATATTCCTACAAAAATATACTAAGGAAAACCTGTCTAAAAAACGAGAAATGTCTTGGTAGTATTAATACAGAGATTACGATCGTCTATTTAAATATAAAAAAGATACAAAGAAAAGGAGTTATTATTATTTTAAATTAAAGTTGACGTTTATTCTTCTATATAAAAACTTAGGTCTACTTAGACAGTCAGGCAATATATGAAAATGAGATTAAGAAATGTTTTTACTATCGCGTCATATTCATCATTGTTTAAACGCCTTATATTATAATAAACAGTCTCACCAAAATGAATTTTAAGATAATGCTCCATACTATATCACATCGAACAAAAAATTGAACGAAAAGTCTAAGAACATTACTTTGAAAACAGCTATTGATATGTTATTGTACGTTTCAATCAAGATATATGTGTATGTCTAAACGTATTTGATTAAAATAAAAAGAAAGCGTATTAGTCAATTCTATTACAAATTCAATTTATTTCAACATTTCTTTTAAATAAGTTTCACTTACCTGTACAGATATTTTACATTTATTCAGGTTACAAAATATAACGAAACCCAAGTTCTACATCATACTAAAAAGTCTTAAAAAACTAACCAATTCTAAACTTTTCACAAGTCTATTTCAATAAAGCGCGCTGTCGTATTTATAGTACGATCGCTAGGGGCTGAAACAAAAACGCGACCAGCCCTCCGAAAGGATGCCTATCGACTGACAGAAGCGAAGGTCCACAACACGTTTCTGAGCTGCCAAGCTGCAATGCCCACGGCGCATGCGCTATGCAACCATCCATCCTCTCATAGCATCTTAAAACAAACCACGACAATTTTCCGACTAATTAAACAATTACAAACCTTACTACATTACAATAAGTTTAATAATGACATGAATATTTGCGAATTGTTATAACTAAACACAGTTTAAAGAAAGTTTGGTAGCACCTGACTAACGAGAGCTCTGATTGAGTGTAAGACTCTTGTTTTAGTGAATTAATTTAGCAAATAGCTTCCATGTGGTATTTATTTTCAGTCTTTAGAATTGGTACGCTTTTTTAACCGGCATTTACTTAATGTACGAAAACGTGCTTTCATACAGTTTACGATTAAAATCAAAAGAAACGTTGAGGCTTTTAGGAAAGAACAATGACCGTATCCATTAGTGACTGTAATGGATATTTGAGTTTATATGAGAGAAATTTAACTCAACTTTAGTAATATACAACCATTATTACATTAAATTCTTAATTTACAAAATCTATTTATGAACGTTCTTCATCAACAACAACAAAAAAGTAATCTTCTATAATTCATTCTCATTTAGAAAAGTCAATAAATTTTAAAAAAGGGATTTCACTCCGAAAGCACACCATCCCTATTTTTATAAGTATCTTTTATCAAGCACCCTCAAACGGCAGTTATTTGCAGGCAATAAATTGCAATGATATTCATCACCCCTATCCTGGTGGACCCTCGATACATGATTAAAATACACACCCTTCACAAAGCCACCTTAATTTGATGATTTGCATTTTTAAACTGTTAATTCTGATCAAGATCACGACTTGCATTCTATCTGTGTTTATTACCATTAATAATAATAGATAAAACCAGTTATTTAAGAATACATTTTGAATTAGATTATGAATATATAATTATTCCTTAATATAAATAAAAAATTATAAACATTTCCTTATGTATTAGTAAAATTAGAAAAATATATTGAGTATTCATTATTAAATAAAAACAACATCGGTGATACTTAAATACCGAATTAAAAAATACTACAAATGATGAATTAATCTTGAGGATGTAAATTTTTACAACAATAATACTTAATAAAAAATATTAGAACCCTAACATTCTCGATATTTCCCTATTGTTTCCTTTAAATTGTTTAAATGTCTGTAACGCAACGGAATTGTTAATTCAAAGGTTTTATTTGTAACTTTATTTCTTTCGATCTAAATATCCATTTAGATTCAAATAAAAATTCCTAATTGCAATAAAAGGGAATCGATTTAAAATTTTAGTACATGTCTACGACGTGACTTCATTTTATCTGGAGGTTGAAGAATATAAGGTAATATATACTCATATATACATATAAGGCAAGTCATATGTATATTCCTGTTTTGTGTATAAGAAATAAATGTATTCATAAAAATATTGATTCATACATTCAGATTTAATTACTATTCTGTTTTTTAAAAAATACACGCTTCTGAGTTTGTGGCAAAGCTAATTACTGTAATACAATCGTATAGGGAAAGCGTAATAGCTGTTGTGTGAGGATAAAATATTCAATCAGCAAAAGACCTTTAATACTATGAAGGTATGGTATACGATACTGATAGGTGTAGAGTTAGTTTTATGAATTTTTATTTAAAAAACAATCAATGTAATGTTTTTAAATTAAACATACCATCTAAGTCTCCAAACAACATCCATAATAGATAAAATATATTAAAATTATTTAAGTAAATCTTATTTTTATTCTACAAGTATATTTTTCTTTATGTAAATAGTTATATGACTACAAAATAAGGATGTCAAATGTTTACAATTCCAGGAAGACACCCAGAACAAACATTGTTTTAGACAAGCATAAGAAAGAGATTTTCATAACAGTCCGTGCATTGCATAATTCAGACTAAGAGGATTTGCTCAGAGCGTATGGAATACCTCGTAAAGTATTAACGAGGAAGTAGGCAGCAGGCAGCGTATCTTCCTATCAAACGTTCCCTTAGGGAAGGATAGAGTTCATATGCACTCGTTTTTAAATAATATATCAAGTTATGCGGGATGGTCTTCTATGAGATTGTACCTGAATACTTTATATTCTACACATTCAAAATTTATTTATAATTTTTTTATTTTAAAATGAACAATACAGTCAATATTATTTTTATTTATATTTGTCTTGATTTCAAATATCACACATACATATGTATACCTTTAAAATTTTGGAAATCTCTTAGTCATAAAACATTTAAAAGTCTGAAAATGGAATCATAAAATAAAAATAATAAACATTCCCCGCAAGTTCTGCGAAAAATTATTATCAACATACATGAAATTTTAATTTGCAAATGTTATAATAAAAATATGCAGCGATAAAAATACTTTACACCCATTTTGAAGTCTCACCACAAGATAATTATTCATAATAACTTAGATGTACATACATATAAGCCATCAAGAATCTATTACAAATATATGAAAATTTAAATAAGTTTCAAAGATAATATTTTTTATTTTGTTCTGTCTGTCTTAAAAGAACAAAGAGTTCATAAGAATTAAAAGCTATCAATCTTTTAAGACTTGTGGGAATGCTTTGTATTATGAAAAACACAGCTTTTTCTATAATTTTATTATAATGGCGAATAATAACAAAGTTAATCCAATTCACGACATTATTTTTACATAGCGGACAAACAAATTAGAAATATTACTAAAAAAAATATGTTTCAGATAATGACTTATATCATAATGTTTCGTACCCGCAACATATTAAAAATTACTGAACATCACCGGGGCAACATCGTTGTATGGATAAAATATCATATAACGAGTGACGCCGCTGACTCCGAGGAACGAACACCAAGCCGTGGGAACCAGAAGATTCCTGATACCACACAAGCTATGGAATGGTATTGCTATCCTAACATCGGGGCAATCATGTAGTCTTAGGTATAGGTTATAAGTTTTAATATGTAATTCTTATTATAATATACATATAAGTAAGTTTTCCTAGAACCTCCCGTTGCCACCTTACGTAAGTACCATTTAAATATTTTATTCTGTTAATTCGTACCAAGTATTCAATATTATTTTAATTTACGCATAGCAATATTATGTACACACAATAACTTCATAAGGTACCAATTATACTATTTATTTAAAACTACAAAATTTATTGTATTTATACATTATTCTATTATTTGTGCAGCATAAAACAAAAAATTGTATTTTACACGTCCCCGTCAGTCCACTTTACATCTATTACATAAAAGATGTTTTGATATTTTCATTACATTTTTTGCTTGACAGGCAACAGCGGAACACTAAAAATAACAACAGTGTCATAAAGATAATGCAGTTTGAACTCTATTTCTTAGATATTTAGAGCTATACATCAAGATCTTCATATTCATGAAGCCAGCGACAACGCTAAGTGACTTGGAGTAACTGCTAACGTAACATTTATTTTCTTTGAGTTTTTTTCTAGTAGAACTGAGTTGAAGAATGCACGTATTCTTCCGTCCATTTTCTTCTTCGCTTAAGACAAAACCAATTCTATATTGAAAAACTAGACAGATCAAAACAAAAATTCCTGTCATAACTAATTAGAAATAATGTACATATATTGAATAACCCTTTAATTTTCATAAGAAAATTTTAGTAGAAAACTTGTGTCACCTTTTATAAATTAATTTAAAAACGGCACCAAAACGTTGCGTTTAAGTTTATAGAATCGTTTTACATCAGCTAAACCAATAGAGGGTTCTCTAAAGACTATTACGCGGCAACGAGCGACACAAACATTTAAATGTAAGGCGACGCGTAATGTAAATAAAACATCTAAGTCTGATCTAATTCTTTAATTATAAAATGCAAATTAGACACAGCAATCAATGGTCCCCTTGACGGTTATGGGGTGGAAAGTTGATGGCAATCGTTGAAATAAACTGAGGAATTGTACGTGATCTTAGTTTTGATTTCGTAACGTAAAACTTTTTCTGGGATTTTTTATATATATAAAAAAATAAATTTATATGATTTAGGGAATTATAAAGTTTTTAATATGTCTCAATAAGCGCTCTAAGGACATCAGTAGTATTATCTGATAAGTTACAAAGTAATAAATTTATTTTAATATCTAAAAAGCTTTTTGAAACCGGATCAACTATCTTTGACATTATACATACTTACTAAAGCGATACAAGGAATTTAAACCAAAGTGTATTGCAGAGCAGTTAAATGGAGTGAAGGTACATGTATTGTAATAGAATATAAATAAATGTAAGTCAGGATTTCATTGCAATTACTACAATAAAATACATAAAAATACGAATTAAATTAAAAAAACAGTCTCAATCGTAGCCTTAGAACTAGCCAGAGATTACTTAAAAAAAACCACTGGGAAGAGAAATTAAAACAATGAAAATATCGTAGGCAAGCCAATTGAAGACTACATAGTATTTATATAGTAACATTTATAGACAAAAGATTATTATGTAGATGATGAATTGAATAAAGTCTATGTATGTCATAAAAACACATTGCAGTGAAACATATTATTAAAATAATAATTTTTGTTGCAAAAAAGTCCCCGATTGTATAAACATTAATAAAGTACAATCATCATCATCATCAGCCTATCAGAACCCACTGCTGAGCAAAGGCCTCTTTCTCACATTTAGAAGGTAACAGCATTAATCACCACGCTTGCTCAATGCGGGTGTGCGAATGCGGAAAAAAAGGCATTGAACAATGAAGATGACTAAGATTTTCACTTGCATTATTTAAATAAAATTAAGATTTTAGGATGTAGTACGCATTTTTACGCTTACGGGGGGTTACTACGGGCGGATGAGATTTTCATCTCGTCTGTCCGTGATCACGGTTGCTGCAAAGTAACCGAAATGTCAGAAGTATGTAGTTTGAAAATAAAAATAAATTTCCTCTGCAAAAGACAGTTTTATTTAAATGATTAGGAATTCTATAAACGTTGCTAACACGTAAATGAGACCGCTTAATTACTTTAAAATTTACATTTCACTCAGTTGAACCCACAGCAATCAGATTCTAAAGATCTTAAAGAAAATAAACTAGAACAAAGTAACTACCCTTATGAAATTTGTTAACCCCAGCTAAAAGTTAAGAGAGAGGCTTTTAATAAAGGAAAGGGTTTGAATTTTTACGCCCAACGACGTTCAATTACGAGATCGTGAAGAATATCTTAAAATTTAAAATATGCGAGTATTATGTCATGCATTTCAGATGTATTAGTATTTTTAACATGCAAAGCAATAAACCCTTAGGAGATTTCAATCATCAATCATAAGGCTAGATCTAATAAACATATGTATTGGTTTAAAAAAATATGTTTGAGCTACTGTCAAATACGGTATTAAAAGCTATTTGTTCGTTTCAAAATATACAAAGTAAAACAATACTTTTATTACTATTTCTGTGACAAAAAACTTTCAAATATTTAATGATAATCTTATGCTTCTTTTGGAGAGAATAAATCTCATCTCACAAGAAGGAATTAATAAGATTTATATTAATAGTAATTTACCCAGACTATAGAAAAAGACAAAATATCATCTACTTTAACCTAATCCAATGCGGAACTTGTTATTATATTTCAGAATCACATGAAATAACATCTTCATACTACATATCAAGGAAAACCTCCCTGTTTAAGAAAACCCGTTTCGTATAAAAGTCATAGAAGTTGCAAGTCCTAAATTATTTATAAGCCCTGGAGACCCGAGCAATTTCTTTTGGAATGGGTATTGCTTTGCGGGGCCTTCCTCCGATCACGGGTAAACGTGGTCACTGAAACCTTCGCTATTATAGATTTGGCTTTTGTTTTGTTTTTATATTAAATGTAAAAAAGACGAAATACCGTTAGATTATGCTTGATAGAAAATTAAGCAACATAATCTCCGAATCAACTTCCCTAAAATCAAGTCAAATATACTTAAGTGCAGAATTTACTTTTGCATTACTCATTTGGAATCCGTTAGCTGCAAATTCAGAGGCGGTGACGTCACAGCGAAATCCTGAGTTGCGGTTGAGATAAGAAGTAGGATCTATGTGAATTAGTTCAGACGTTTGCACTGTGATGAATACTTATAGGTATACATTACATACTAATAGTTCTAGAACTGTAGTTTAAGAATAGACTAAGAATACTAATGGAAATAGAATTATAATATAAAATATTTCAATCACATTTTTTACTCTTTGTTTAAAGTCCATTTAAAAGCAGAATTATCAATTTATGGCCGTCGTCCTTATACATTGTTCAATAATAATGATAAGTGCACCAACCAGTGTTGACCGCAGAATATCCATTATTAATTCCAATCCCATTGAACTTCCACTACAGATTCCACAAAGGAACGAATTGGAGTTCGACGAATTTGTAAATCAATTAGCGTTTAGCTTTGGCTGGACATAAGTGAACTAATACGAGATTTGAAATTATCATAATTACCATGATACCTTTTAATGCATAGTATGATTTTTGTCATCTCTTGAAATAGGTTTTTTAATGAATGACGTCATAGATCACGTCAAATAAATTGTATTTTTTATATTTTCCTCTTAAAACAAGAGATTCGGTCCCAATAAGAACTTTCAAATAAAAATTTCACTTGTACCTGTGTATTGTACATATTATTTATTTACGTTTTGTGCAATAAACAGGTTTTTTTAATACTTTATTATATGATATATAGAAGAGTTAGTCGTTGAGTAATTCACGACAGTAGATATGTATATGCTTGAAACGTCTAGCTTAGGTATATAATCAAGTAGCGAATTTTGGTCGCCTTATATGTATAACAAATATTCCAGCCTTAAAACCGTACCCGAAATAGAAGTTCAAGAAAGAGTCGGGCTATGTTTGCCCAACAGCGCCAACATGAAATCGCGTTGTTTGTTTTAGCTGCCTCGTACGGATAACAATATGCTTATTTTGCCAAGTAACATGCTAACACTACCCGGGCAGGTACACAAATATTTGCCTTATAAGCGACGAGTCGATGCCAAATTGTATATACAATTGATTTTTTTACTATAGTGAAAAAATATTTCTGCAAAATTGAGGGAAATTATATATTAAACTTAGTTCATGAGAATACATATTGTTGGACTAATTACTGTAATTTTGATTCCCAAGAGAAAAAACGACAATTTTAGTTTATTTTAACTAGACTTTATAAAAACACATCACTTGTTTTATTAAATTGTATGTGTTTCATATATAAAGTATCGTAATTCTGTAGCTATAGCTGTGAACTATACAAATGCTTTCAAACAGTTGGTTTAGTTTAAATTACACCTTCTAGCTTTGCGGTAGCACTCAAGACATTAAGGATATACGAGCTTACCTCAGGTAGATGTTGAAATAATTCAATATCTTACACTCATTTATTTTATTCACTAAGAATGTAGTACGAAGTGAGTATTATACTGAAATAAACATAAAACTATGATTTAAATCAAAGACAACTATAATTAAGGGTAACAAAAGAAAACAATGCAAGAATGTTTAAAGATAAACCACGAATGGCTATCAGACTAATAAAGTTTCTCTTTGTAACGGAAACTCGAGTCCCACCTGTATCTCCACAAACAATTAAAGCGTGTCTTATCGCGTCCATATTTAAACCGGATCAGCGGAACAAATAAAACCGGTTGTATCAACGCCATCATTACCCGTGTTCTGCACAATTCATACAAATTGGGTTCGAGATCCCTAACGCAGCGCAGACCTTTTGCTTTTACAGCCAACGATCATACGATAAGTCGTACGACATTTATTGACTGAATTATTACTGATATCACTTGTACCAGAGTGTTTACATTTACAACAAATATTTAAGTACATCGCGAATGAAAAAATATTTAAATAATTATATTGTTCTTGATTATGGTTAAGATTGTACAGAGTTTATTATGCAATTTAAAATAGTATCACTATATAATTAAGTAATTTTGCTTAATGCTTGAAACCAAATCACAATATATAAAATGCTTTACGCATGTCAAGTGCCCACTGAGACTGCCTTTTAATATTTTAAAGTTCATTTTATTTTATGGGGCGAAATAAAAAGTCGGTCAAGTACGAAACGGACTTGCAGGTCGCTCTAATAACTTTTTTTGCATTAGGTTTTCCTGAAAATATGTGTTTTAGTTTTAATTAGTAATAAATATAATAACGCTTTTGAAATTAAAAGGCATAAGAAAAATGTGTTTTTAAATTCAATCAATTACTAAAGAAATTACTTTGTTATGACTATAATTTTGTTTTTATTATAATATCTTACACTGATCCTAATTTAAATCGACTAGTCTAGACTCTAGACAGCATTGATGACAAATGTTCAATTAAATTTAAAGGATTATACTAAAACCTAACTATTATTTCAGGAGTTTAGTTTCTATGTGGTAGAATTAAAAAAACACATCTTTATATATGAAAACTACTTATTAGACTTCTTATTTGGTTGGAGAACACAATTTTACCTTCTTTTGTTCTAAATATACTGATTTAATAAAGTTAAAATACTTTGATAGATACTAGAACTAATATAATATTAGGTATATAGTTTAAACGTTATTATTTTTTTTTTGTAGAATCATTAATAAAATATTGAGACAAAAGCTAATATTTTTCCAATTACAAGATTAATTTGTAAGGATAAACAAAGAGACTATTCGAACATTTTATGAACACATTAATTTAGATATCAGTTTATTGTAGTGTGATAGCCCAGGTTTACATCGCTTTTATGGTCATTGGAGTATTAGGGTTGGCCTTTAATAAATCAAGACGAACTATCATACCTCTCAAAGCTTGTGACTTCCACTGGTTACTGAATAATATATCATAATTTATTACAATTAAATATGCTTACAAACCTCATAACTTATTATTTATAACTATCAAGACTTACATATATATTTATGAAATTAATACTATTATTAGAAATAATTTTTGAGTACTCTTTCCATTTCTAAACAGAGAAATGCTACTAATATTATGTTAGTGAAGAGGTTTTAATACATTATTTTCTCGATAATTGTGACTAAACTGAAATTTATGGTGAAATTTTCTTTGAAAAACTTTATTCAGATTTATTCAAAGTTGACAAAGCTTTATTACAAGTAATAAATACTTATTGTCCTAATCAATGAAAAAACTGGTTTAAATTATGGTTCTGATTATTATTCTACTTAAAGAAATAAACTGGATTGATTTCTGATTATGAATGATGTAAATGAAACTAATATTTTCGGATTTTACTTCGCGTTTTATTTTTGATTAGAAACTACATACTCCCGACATTTCGGCTACTTTTCAGCAACCGTGATCACGGGCAGACCTGATCTCGTCGCGAAGTAAAATCCGAAAATATTAGTTTCATTTAAATGTGTACTCGCGAAAATCTTGGATCTCATTATATGAATGATGTATTAACTTACATGACATTCTTTATAAAACTAAACAAGCGTCTTTTCTTTCCTTGCTTTAATTACTGGTGAGCAAGAGAATTAGACTATATTTACAAATTAAATAAAACTGATTTTCGATAGCATATATTTTGTAAGAAAATACGCTTATATTTATAGCATTATTTTAAAATCGCAAAATATATTTCTTTTAAGAACTTAGAAACTGTCACAGTCACTTCGACTTTCCGTGTACACGGTTATTGCAACATAATCGAAACGTCGTATCAAAAATAACATTATTTTAGCATGTATATACTCGTATATCGAATTTTAATCAAAAACATCGTTATATTTAAGACATACAATTTTACATTCCCTTTTGATATAAATAATTTTTAATTTCTTGTCTTCATTAGTAAGTTTAAGGAACTGTGATTTTTATGATAAAAAGTCTTTTATGAACATTAGCAAGTAACTCAGACAGCATTTTTCCCCGAAGGAGAAGAAGGCGAGTATGAGTAATATGTGTAAGTTTTCATAATTTGAATATACAATTTCTAATGTTTTCAGTGAGTCTATTTCTTATTCGGGTAATTTAAATTATTGCGATTTTGTTGTTATATGTCTAATTTAATATGAAACAAGATATATTGTGATTATAATTCTTTTATTATTGGAAAATTGTGTTATGATTATATTGGGCTTATTATTTGTCTTTGTATTAATATTGTTTTTATTTTGTATGGCTTTAGTGCCATAAAATATGACATTTATGCATTTGACGCATATTATTAAGATGAGCTATAGAAATAATCAACAATTATAAAGAATAACAAACTTAAAAACATAGTTGACATCATTTTCAGCAAGTGACAAAGAGTTTTTTTTTTAAATCTATTTATCTAAGTTTCAAGATCTGCTTGTACTTGAGCGTGGAACGTCGTCTTTTGGATTTACGCGAAATCCCAAGTTTAATTTGATCAAGAGTCAAACAAAGTTTAAAACAGAGCGCTTTGAATAAACAATCGTATTTCAAACGCGTTGCAGACGTTCTGTGACGCTTTAAGAATGAACATCCTCTATTCGGCAAACGTTAGCGGAGAAATAAATTGTAAATATTCATGTTTACCGATCTACGTTTTGTTATTATAGTACAGATATTTGCTATTTTTATGGTTTGATCAATATAAATATTTATTAATCATATTGAATCTTAAATTAAAATGTATTACTTTCATCTAAATGAAACACCTTTTGAGTGTTTATATAAAGTAACGTTAATCATCTGAGGCTTTTTATCTTTGTTATCTGAACATAACAATATTTTAATTAATAATTACCTTGTAATATCCTTATATAAGGAAATTTCACTTTGAAGTTACATTATCTTTTAAAATAAAAGCACCTATAGCCAAAATCAGACAAAAACAAAAGCCGTAATTAACTTAGTTCGGCATTGAAGGCCTTTTAAATGAGGGGCGATGAGTTAAGTATTAGCGTAGAAAGGTAAACCTCCCCTTAATTAAATAACTTTCAGCTAAAGTCAAACAGAGGTGGTCGACGGTTAAATTGGAAGCTGAAAAACCAGGCGAGCTAAAACTGATAGGAATTTTGTTGCATTATCTAAATTGTTTCTCCTTTATGTAAAGCAGATATTCAACTTCGGCTTTTTGTTAATATTACTGCATAGTTTTGATGGAATTAAGGTAAACTGATATTTAATACTGTTTGTAAAACATTCGCTGAATTTTTTGTTGTTAACAATTTGGTTTGATGTAAATGAGACTGAGTAAGAGCTGCTGGAATAATAACTCGGCGAGATTATTGCTTCGTCTGTTTGAAGATATCTTTCTCCAGTGTACCATAATAATATTATTTTTTATATTGATGGGACTAAAGAAATCTGGTTCTTATTAAACCTTCTTCTATCTTCGTCAATGTCACTTTTCAAAATAAATTTTCGAGATATTAAAAGAAAAGTAGTAATGCAATTTTGACTTTGCATTATTAATTGGAATATTATATATTAATTCTTTTAGTTCTTAGAGACATGAATATTTTTAGTTAAAGATAATCACCAAATATTGGAATAAAATGATAAAACGTGTTCTTACCTAAGACTTACATAATTAACCTGAGGATACTTTTATTGTGTTGATTTTATTACTTCTGGATTAAATCACTTTACTAGAATATAAAAACCTATCTTTTGTTCCAACACAATGATAAAATCAGCTTAGCAATATAATAATAAGAACAAATGAATATCCTACATCATCATTCAAGCTAATGAACCGATGAAATTATTGCAGTTTGAAATCATTCTAGACAAATGTAAAAATAGGACTTATGAAAGGAAAATATTTTTATTAGGGCCTCGTATAAGTTAAATCTATCTGTTTGGGACCTCTTGAAAATTTCTGAATATGGGGGGGGCTGTCTCTATAGTCATTCAGAAAATCCTCTAATATATATTAATTTTTGTAAAGTGGAATTGAATACAAATTCAGTGGTTGTGTTCAACCATGGCATCTTGAAAAACAGTCTTTACATCAGGGCTTTGAGATAACCAACTTTCAGGACTAATAAACGCGTTCAGTCATTCATATGTGTATTGTCGACTAGTTCTTTCATCCTTAGTTTTTTTTTTTTTTTTTTGCAGTTATTGGAGTTGTAACAGCTAAGATCGATACTATGTGATTCGGACCTCGTTGTACTTAATTCTCGTTCTCTTTCACTACCTTTACATTTAAAAAAAATCTGGTTTAGCTTGAGAATCTTTAGTGACAAAATCAGATTTTTCTTACAAAGTCACAGTTAACAGTAACCTCATTAGGCAAGGACACATTTACGAAAAACTTGTAAATAAACAACGTGAACCCGTTTATATTTGAAGCACGTATGAATTCCACCTTGACGTTACACCGAGGGTTTTTTTATGGAAAAGGTTGGAAACGAACAGACGACCTACTTGGTGGGCAGTAGTGACTGTCCCCCATGGATATTCGCAACATAGATGTTGCGAAGGCGTTGCCAACCTTGGTTTTTTGGAATATGGAAGATTGGAAAAAAGGAAATGTCAGGAAAAGGTGGGAATAGGGAAAGGGCAACCAGCTCTCACACTCATCTTACTTATCGGTTGAAATTGCAGCCATAAAAGAATACTTCACTCCAATCTTCTGTGAGAGGATGGTACTTCCCCGGTCGAGCCTGCCCATGTTCGAGCTGTAGTGACTGACCACAGCTAAGATTCTGGTAATATATTGTAACAATGAAAATAGAATAAAATATATATGTTTAAAATTACTTCGTGTCCATATAACTGAACGTCATAGTCACCGGGTTAATGTTAACATAATAAATTATATAAGTTTAAAAACACAGGGAGATGATGTGTCAGATTCAAAAATAAATGTGAATAGTTTTTCACCCGTCATTTAAGTCTGTACATATACTAATTTTTATTTCTTTGTATGTGAACACACACACACTAATATAATTATTTTAAATATACTTATTTTGAACAAACCAAAAGTATCGTGTAACTAAAGCCTAATTAGCCAAGCGACAAACTAGTTAAATTCTGGAATAAAATGGGATCTTGAGCATAAAGCAACATATTATTATCTTTTCCTTGTTAAATATTCGTAGCCATCTTGCCTCCTTCCGGTCGTTTGAATTAATCCAGATCCATTTTCCAATAAATTACTTATTATAGACCATTTCCTTGAATTCAAATATATCACTTGGTTTTTATGTTACATATTTTAGAAATATCATATTTTCTTTAATTCCAGTTATATTTCTTTGATGTATTTTTTTATTGGTATAAATACGTTTCTTATGTTTTTATCTAAATTTTTTTATAAAAATATTTTTAGAATAAACTTCTAAAAAACTATTATATGTATTAGCTCATCGTTATGTATATCTAATATCCAAATATATATATAATATCCAGATATATATCTGCATCAAAGATTTACATTATAAAATCATATTTTTCAGTCCATCTATCGTTAACCAGGAAGAAAAGTAATAATTAAAAACAATATTCAATTATAGCAACAGTTATATCGTCTGTAAACATATCTGTTCCACATTAAAAATACATTCGTTATAGCAAAAGAACACTTCTCTTATCTTTATTGCGGAACTTGGTTTCTATCGAGTTAGAGCTACGCTCGACATATCACAAAATACTCCGTATTAAATGCAAATGAATCTAGCTCTTAGTAACTTTTAATAAAATCTAAAATTCTGTATTAGAATATAAACTGAGGCACGCTCGAACGAGTGTATGGAAATTACTATATTTAAGAGTTTAGTTTGAAAACCTACATAGTTTGAATCGAATGTAGTAATAATTTTACCGTTTTTAAGTCACGTTAATTTCATTAAATTGTTGATTTAGTTTCAATGTACATATTTTAAGGACTCTTATAATTAATTCCATCAATTATAAAACAATTTTGCTAAATCATAACTGAATGCTGCCTGTGCTATGGCGAAAAGGGTTCGGCATAATTTAAATTGGGACCTGTGTCTGATAGCTCCGCGGCGCCTCTGAAAAAATATATTGAAACCTTAAAAGAACATCGCTCAGAATAGAGTATTTATATGTAAAATGGATATTAGGATAATGTTTTTATAACTCGTTAAGATTTGGATAATTTGAAACCCATTTCAGTTCAAATTCACCATTTCATTATCGCGTTATGTAAAATTATTCAAACGCCGACATAAAAATATTAAAAGTTATTTTAGTCTTTAAATACAGTAAAACTTTAGCTTCCTTATCTTTTTTCTGTGACATTTACAGAAAAGTTAATGTATTTTACAAATATCATAAAATCCTACGAGCGTGGAGCGGAGAAATACATTTAGCGAATTTTGTGTATTCCCGGAAATTAAGAAACCATTCCAGTTAGATGACAAACTGACATGACTCACTGACTGAAACACATCGTTTTTGTTGCGAAACCAAAATTATTACAAAATACCGGAACGTGAGGCGAATCGAGAATAGAATTTAAACTGCTAGCTGTAGCAACTTTTAATTGTTAGAAATGCTTTTATTTTAGTTGGATAACTTAAATTAAATAGATTTAAAAATTTTGTTTCAGTTGCTAAAAATAATATATATTTTATACAAAATAAAGTTAATTACAGTTTTATTTAAGCTATTTGTATTACTTTTAATATCTTTAAAATCTACTAATCATGCATAAATGATAATTAAGAATTCAATTCTTCCTATATTTAAGCACTACGGATAAAAAACCCACAATTAAATATTAAAAGATTTTTAATTCTAATTAAATAATGTGGTTTATTAACGACTAGACGATACCAAGTATTTCAAACTACGCTTGTTTTACAATTAAGGTAGACCTGTTGTCATGTCACGTGCTCAATCAGGCGACTTGCAGCAAGTTTGATGGAGTTGCGTGAATTACTCCACGCGACGTGACCGCAAAATCTGATGAAATTGATACGGGCTTGATCGCAAAATTAAGGAAATATACAAGTTAAAGTATAAGCGGAATAAACATGTAACAACTATAAGGATCAGTCTTTTGTAACGACGTTTATATTTATGTCAAAACGAACATAAATTTTTGAGTAGATATTTATCAATTTAATATAACTTTACTATATAAAATCACATAAACCATTTTATGAAATGTTGTTTAAATCAAAACTTTATAAAATTTCTTTGTTTTAATATATTATTTTAAATTTTTTGTCATCCAGGTAAAGGAAGATGATCGCTTTTTCAATTTAACTTATCTGTGCTAAGAACTTGGCGGCTGTAAGTCGGAGCGATAAAATCACCGCGGTTAGTGTTAGCCTTCGAATTTTAGAGAGACAAAGACCGAGATTATGTGAGGTCCTAACTTTAAAACATACCTACCTGTTACTATAATAACTTAAGAGAAATATATTTAAAAGAAAACTGTTTCTAATTGTATATGATGCAGATTTATTAAACATAAAACTAGTACGTATTGTTGTGCAAAATAAAAGCTGAACTAGAAAAATAGACAACAAAGTGACATCAATCACTTTTGAGTACTAGCATTGTAACGTTATTGGTAGCGCTCGTTCTATCGGATTGTTATTGATTATATCAGAGGCTTAAACGCGTTTAAACTAAACATTTTGTGCTTTTGAATGTGTTTACAATATTCGATATACCTGTTAAACATTTACGAACGATCCACCGATAAACAATAATTTGATATACTCGTTCCACTCAATCAGATTTTCCACCATCAATTCGTACAAAAGTTTTTCTATATATTCAATTTTATAAAACGATTTTTAAAATCCTAACATTTTGTGAATTATTATCTATTAGATTTGCAGTCCTTCAATTTCTTTGAACTGAATCCATCTCAATGTATGAATATATTGATATGAACTCGGCTTCAAATCATAATATTTGCCGACCTCAAGGGATTTACCCGAAATCTTTTCTTTCTAGCCTTATAATAGAATCTGCATTAGGAACATTACAAAATATAACGTTGGGAAGCAAGAATTGATATTATAGGAGGTAATATTATTACAGAATAGACTAACTTGAATAAAGTTTTCAACATAAAAGCTGAAAAAATGTCCCCTAGTAACACAATGCAATTGTAGGAGGTTTTCAGTAGTCGGGGTGAAAAGGATTTTATTTTAATAAACTCGAATAGGCCTAGATTTTCGGTATTCAATTTAAAGCTAAATACACTGTGACACAATCCATGAGAACGAACCGCGAACTAAAATTGTTTGTTCTATTTCAGAATAGCAGTTGTTTACATCTAAATGAAACTAATAGGTTTCGGATAATACTACGCTTATTTTATTCTTGTAAAAAACTACATACCCCGACGTTTTGTTTACTTTTCAGCAAACCTGATCAATGACAGACGAGATGTGAATATCTGCGAGCAGAGTACGTTTTATAAAATAATGAAATACGCGTAATATGATCCAAAAAATAAAGTTTCATTTAAATGAATACTCGCGAAAGCCTTATATCTCATTATGTTTACATATAATAATATTGAGGCACTACTACTAACATTCTTATGTAACATAAGCGCGTTCTAAGCTTATAATAAATCAGTATATTATATGAATTAAAAAGTAACACTTCAGTCATCTACTATGATACCTTAATTATGTCAATATATATGTTGGATTGGCTTAAATTTGACGAAAAAAGGCAAATCGACATTTTTTTCTGCATTTCATAGCAAACAATACTGTTATGTAATTATTTAAATATCATTATTAAATTTAATACATTACAGAAATAAACATATAATCTTCTAAACTGTATAGAAACATTCCTTGATCTTAATAATCACAATCTTAAAGCGTTAGTTTCTAGAAATATTATACTTTGTCGACCGTCAGCTTTCGTAGAAGTCTGTAAATCTTATTCTGTATTTTCTCCAAGAAAAACTAATCATTTAAGATGCTGGACGGATATGAATTATAAATATAGAATTTATGTTATTATTGACCCTTAGATTTTTTTTTACATATTAATAACTAATTTACTCTAAAAATTTGTATGAAGTTTTTCTTTAAAACACCAATCTGTTAAGAGGTTTTACTGAAATATAAGTCATTGTTTAAATTGGATACATAGTCAGGGTATAAGTAGTTGAATTATGAATAGAAAAAATAATAAAGGATATAAGTTTAATAAAAAAACAATTAAAAATTTAGTGTAAAATGATAGATAAATATAAGAACTACATTCATTATGTTATAAACAAAAGATTTAAAAAGACCTTTCTGAAGATATAAATACAAGGTATTATGTCGCTTAACATGTAACAATGATACTACATCAGATCGGAAAATGTTCACATTCAAGGAAATTGAATTTTCACATGACATACAAACGAATACACGTATTGGCTAGTACTTATTTAATTCGATATTCTTACGAAAACAAATACGGTTGAATCAGGTTGGAGAAAATTAACTGTGACAAACACTCTTATATATATTTATTTAAAAATTCATTAAATATTATCGGTTAAGAATAAAAATCTTGTGACGTAAAAAAATAAAAAGGAAATTTTAGGATTCCTTTATCATAAAATCAGTCTTTTAAATAATAGGATAAGACATAACGGTATTTTTATTAAAGCTGTGAATATATGTAAATCCCTTACTTGCGAAGAATTCAGCGACGTCAATAATAAAGTCTCTTATTAAATATGCTACCTACATCATAGTATCCATAAGTGCTAAATGGAAAGAGAATAAATATACTCTCCACTAACAACTAACTATTCGATCCCTAAAGACAATAAAGGAACATTTTGAAGTCTCAAGCTTGCAGTTTCGAGTTACTCAATACAAATCAAAGTACCAACTTAGAGCGCTTCAGGGAACGCAACGTCCATTGACATTGTCCGAGAAATCTTTTCTTTGAAACAATTTCTAGCTATCAAAGTAGGACGCTAGATTTTATTTGTTCCTCACGTACGTCCCTTGAGTTGTTTACTCGCTATAAACGAATTCCCTGAAACTTTGAGTAAATGTTATCTTTAGTCGTGCGTCTTATACTTAAGTGCTTATAGAGCGTAAATAAGTATACATAGAATGAAAATAGCATCTTCGACACGATCTGGACCTTAGCGTTTCAACTTCTTTTAAAAGTAAAAGCAAATATTTATTAAATTAACAAGATCTTTTTATCAATAAATAAAAACAAAGAACCCTGACACTATAGTGAAATTATTAGTACTACTAACCCTTTAAAAATAATTGTATTAAAAATAAATCTTCTTGACTTGATTTCTTTTTGAAATGAAGCATAAAATCTGTATATATATAATAAAAAGAGCATAAAGTTTAGTATCACTTAACTAGAAGCAGTTATTTTGAAATGGAATAAGTGACATAAGCAAACAACACATACAAAGTGCTCCACGGCCAACACTTAACAAATGTACGGTGTAAATAGCTAGAGTGCACTTGAAAGACACTCCGTTTTAAAGGAGAGGATGCTTATGATACTTCCTTATATTACTATATAAAATAAATTTAAATTTATTAATAGATCTTCCTAAGCAATCATAATTATTGGTAAAACATTTATGTTGTATCAAAGTCAAAATCTATTACAAATTTCGAATAAAAAAATTAAATTAAGTGTTACGAAGACTCTACTACTTCAAATTTACTTCTACAATTATTTTTTAAATATTAAACATAGTAAAAATAAATACATAGTACGTGACCTTTCTTTGGAAAGGCAAATAAAAAGTCAATAGGAGCTTACGACTTTAACTTAAATAATTAAAATAAATGTTAATATAAGTATATGTAGTGTAAACGCTGCCTTAAGTTACACCGCAATGATACATCACGGCAGGTGCACACTTGCACTTGATGGAGACGAAGGTGTATAGAAATTGAAATCAGTGTGAATTCTGCTGTACAACAAGAAAACATTAATCACACTATATAAAAGAAAAAATACAAAATAACCTAATTCAATCTCAATATATTCTTCTATTCTTCTCCATAAAAAGAATAAAATAATTTTAATAAATGATAAATGCAAAAAAGAAATTGCTGTAACAGTTTCATTGCAAAAACAGTTATCAATCTATAAATTCAAGAGTAATAGAGTGGTATAACATAAATACATTTAATTTATAATTACATCTGATGTATTCAGAAATCAATAACACATACTACATCCTAATGATGAAAACCTGTCACGTCTGAAATAATCATTACACATATATATTGAAAACACTGTGATATGTATCTCATAAAAATCCAACTCGTATATAGAAATTGCTATCTCAACCGTGAGATTTTAATTAATCGTTTTATTGCGATGGGATTCTTTTTCAATCCTATATTTATCATTCATTCGTTTCCATTCAATTCGTGCCTGTGGTGCGGAATAAGACATGTAATCAGGCATCTGTCTGTGTGTCACCCTCCCATATCACGCTGACTGACGGAGTGGAACTGTTTGAAAAACATTTGCAAATTCAATTGAACGAATTGGTATGGCTGTTTCAAAAATATATATTCGTGACTTTAGTATTCCGGGCGATCAATCCTGGAGGAATATTCCATTATATTATTGAATATTTGTGATGGATATAATAGTGTTGTCTGATAGCGTCTTCAGGTCATACTTGAAGAAAAGAATGTTCTTAAAATTACTTTCAAACGGGATCCTATTTACAAGATTGTTGCTTTCTTCGATGTTGAAAATCGCTTAAATAACGGACGCCGTCACTTAATACCTCTCTAATTGTTTACTTTCCTCCTAGCTACTTAGTGTCCTACTCATCTAATTGAATTTCCTTGAACTTTATTTCAACGGAGAAGATTTTTAATCCTAACATCCAATCCTACACTTGTAATTTAATTTGGAGATTATAATTTATGAACACATTCACTTCTTACTCAGAGATTTGTTTGTTTCTAAGAAATTACGTCTTAAGCTACTCGACGTATTTTAATCAAGGGCTCTAAGGGAATATTAAATTATGTACCTATAATGTTTATCTATAAATTTATTTAATTAAAATTAATTCCTTTATAAACAGCTTAATTAATATAGATTATAAGTCAATTATGTTACGATGAATGTTTTTCTATATAAAATATTTGTTTAAAAAATTATAGCTATATTTAAATTAATGTCTAGACTGAAAATATTATTTTTAAAGTCAAGAAAGTTGCGATGGTTATAGGGTATATTAGTTCTGAATAATTTGTTGTGAACGGAACTGTCAATACTACTTTCCTGAATACGTCTTCTAGTGAACAGTTAGATGCATCGAAGTTGCAAATTAACTGAACAGAATCTTAGGAATACATATAAAGTGGCTAATTTACTTTACAGTACAGCTGACATATTATTTATACAATAATAGAGATCAAAATAAAGTGTTAGGTTTAAAATCGGTGTGATTGTATGCGTACTATGTTTACATGTTGATTAAATAGTCTCCATGTTAAAAATTTTGATTGAGCAGGTTATGAATTTATTTTTCTCTTTAGTTGAAATGTATTTAACCATTACTTATTTGTATTTTTGTATGCTGTAAAAGTATAAGATACCTATGTTTATAAATTGAAATACCTACATAGCTCTTGAAAAAGAAAATCTGATTAAGTCTTAAAGTCTTGAGAGATTAGCAAAAACTACCCTTAAGAGTTTACATCGAGATGACAAAAGTTTTTGTTTTTCAGTAACAAGTGAAAGATAAATGGAGTATAGTTGCCAACAGCTTGTAGTGGCGTATAATAAAAAACATCTCGGCATGAAATGCAACTTTAAAATTAAATGTATACGCTTGACTTGACTGCGCTAAAGTGTACTTGGATTTTTGCAAAATAAGCTCGCAAATTATGAAGGATGATGTTACTTTTTCAGAGAAATGCTTTTTAACGTTGCCAAGTGAATTATATAATGTAGAAATAAATTATGACATTTAAAATACTTCGTTATTGTAATTTGATTCCGTTTTTGATGGCATTCATATAGTTTTTGAGCCGATACAAAATACATCCCTATATTATAAAAAAAATTGTTCCATACTTATTAAATACAATAATTTTAGAGCTCGCAAAATCAATTTCAATGCTAATTTTTTTTAACGTGTTATTGTACTATAAAATATAACAATAATTACTTATCAATGTCTAGATACAGATTAATTTAATTCTCCGATACAATTCTGGGTACACTGGTATTATGTATTTGTTTCTCTTCAGAACCCCATTGTATAGTAAATATTGTGTATAGGACATCACTATCTTTTTATAAATGTATATAAAATTTATATTACACAAAGATTCATCAGTTACAACTTATATATGACATATTTCTGACATTAGGAAATAAAATAAAATAAATATATATGTCGCGCCGGGAGATTCGTCATACCAAGAAACTAAGCCTTTCCGCGAATTCGTTTAAGTTTTAATAATTGTTCTAAGAAACCATTGTAAATCTTTTCAAATTACCCACTTCATCAATGTAAATAGTCTTAACAAAATATCAGGTGATTATTTTTGTTCAAGTACCTACAATTGTAAAACAGAATCTACCATATAAAAAGCCGAGCATAATCATACTGAATTAATTCTACATTGGTCGCTCTTAGGGGTCACTCTGGTAGAATCTCTGCTAAACAATTCTTGAGTCATTGTGGGAATTTGTTAAGCAATAAACGAGTAACATTATAAGTAAAGACCCTCTTTTCTTTAAAATGGAAACCCGTGCTACGTCGCCGATATACTAAACGCCCGGACCCGAAAGCCTTTCAAGGTACTAGGCTCTTGGTCTCTTCCACGAGGATCCCCTCGCTCTCACATCAGAAGCGAGGACGTCTCACGCTTCACATTCAACCGCCGGATCGTCTACATGAAATCGCCTGGTTCGACATACAACTCTGCACGAGTTATTGGAAATGCAGGTGACAAAAGTTAAGTACTCTCACCGTATCTATAATAATTTCTATGGCTGCTATTACTAATCCAAAACGGACCTCCCGTTTCCCTTCAAACAAAGACCTTTCGATTAGGTCTAGCTCATTTTGTAATAGATCCAAAACAATGTCAGTCCTAAGGAGATTGCTATTTCTACAATAATGCTAATTGTAAATATGTACTCGTATCGTACGAGGTGACAATGAAGCCCATTTGTACATACTGTTCTAAAAATTAGAACACGCTTTAGATAAAGGTGTCTAAAAACTAAATATAGTGTTAGTAATAATTATTTATAAAGATTTAAATATTTATCTACTCCACAAAGCCTTTAAATTTTATAAAATCACCTATGTATTTCCAGAATCATTAACAAAGAAAAACTATTGAACGGTCTTGCAGGGTGTATTACAAAAATTCATTTCAAATTTTTCTAGTGTTCACGACACCTCTTTAGCTTTAACCAAAGGTGAAAATTGAAACTCAGGTCACAAGATGGCTTGTAAAATCATAATAAACTTCTGAACGGCTGTGCCTGTTCTCTCCATACTTAAATAAAACGATCCTATAGAACTATATACTTAACAGGCAAGAGAGGGGCGTTCGTCTGGATTCATCTGTAATTAACAAATACGGCTTCTATTTCACACTAATTTATTAGGTCACGGTTATACAATTATCAACTCTAAATAATCAGACCACGCGGATGCAAATGGATTAACCCTAGGAACGTGGTGAAGTCGGTACCACGTCTTTACGTCGACAGCTTGTCAATATCTCCATATTGCCAGCGCACATTCCGAATACACCCAAGTCAAATGTCGGCTTAACGTTCCTTTATTTCTAACCTCCAACCTACTAATACTGATCTCTTGGTTACGAGGCAGTACTAAGTAATGTTGAAAATAGTTACCATTTACAGGAATTTTAAACTCTTTAAAGAACCTCTATGGTAAGAAATTCTAACAGTCTTTAACTCTTCGAAAAGATCTAAGTACGAAGTAGATTTTTTTTTTCATGTATTTACCTCTGATATGTTTTTCTTAAAAAATTTGATTTATGTGTTGAATATAGGTAACGTCTTAGATTACAGATTGCTAACTTCTTTATTTCGAATCCTATTAATTTCAAAGAATGACATGTCGGATTGAGGAAAATATTCTTTAAAATAAACGAATCCTATTGGTTAAAAAGAAAATAAGTCTTATTCGCACTTCTATAAATAGATTGTCTAATCCATATTTTATCAGTTTCAGAACAATTCCGGTTGCATCCCATATACAACACTCATCACCGTTTGAAGTTATCTAAATGTCCGTTGCTGGTAAACTACAAACTAATAACAGGAACACATAATCCTAAATATAATCATGTCATGTCTATGTCAAATATATTCTAAGAGCTAGCAACATTTTTGAACAAGAATTTCAGGTAGGCTAGTTTTTAGATATGCTATCTCTCACACTCTCCTGGACGTCATACGGCTGCCGGTAGTGGTTACGTTCCTAAGTGTGCATCGTACTTGTGCAGGTAAACAAATTATTATTTCAAATCATTTTAAGAAGGTTTTTTTATTATTATTATTATTTTTATTGAACTATTCACAACATAAATTTATTATTACCAGATATTTTTATTGTTGTTTAAACGGTGCCAATCGGCAATGTTGAATTGAATAGCATGCTATTTAACTATCTAAAGGCTCAGAATTAATTTGCCAGATAAAAAATCGGTTGTTAAACCTTTTGCCAGATCGAAATAAAGTGTAAAGAGATGTAGTATCATTTAGCTTGGTCTAGAAAATTAATCGTCTAATAAATGATTGAAGAAGAATTTAAAACTATTGAATTTATTTATAGATGAATACGGTATAAAAATAATACTTTATTGTTGTACAAAATTGAGATAATAAATAAATAGATAAATACGTGTTACTATATTGTGCATAGACAAAAGCCACTATAGTATTTTGGCAACTTTAGAACAAGTGATGCATTTACTTGGTTGTTTCGATAAACCAAAAGAAATAATCGTTGAGGAGGTAGTAAGTTGATAGGAGTGAATAAAACTTTATGTCATAGTTTTGGAATTAATATTTTTGCCGTATAGTCAGGTATTAGCCGAGCAAATGGGGATCGGAACAGGCTGCGCTTTCAACCACTGGCCTCTACAGCCCAGTTTCCATCAGCCACGACGGGAACAGTGACTCGCTTCGGGGTGCCGCGTTACCTGACGCAATAACCGTCTATTGTGGTATACGAAATTCAGAGAATGGTACCTCTGAGTTTAACATGTGTTAATACTCTAATATTAATAATCTAATAATAAGCTAACCTCATAACCATGATGTATCCGTATGTGAATTGTGAACCATCAGATTTTGTAGGGACGCCTTGCTGAGCTATCAGAAGTCAAGTGTACTTCACAGATCTGGAGTGTTACCTCTGAGCTAATCACGTGTTACCTTCAAGCTAACCTCTTAGCCATATGAGAACCATGAGATTCTGTAGGCATGCCTTGTGAAGTCGTAAGAAGACACGTATACACCAAAGAGTGGTACCTCTGAGCTAATTACGTGCTACCCTTTAGCTAACCACGGTTTTGTTGTATCTTTAAATAACTTAAGGATGCCTTAAGTATTCATGAGTAGTCTTGTAGTCACTCGATTGTAAGAACTTGCAATATCTGTTTACTTTATGTTTTAAAACAGTAAGGGATTGGATCTCATAAAATCTAGTAAACCCTACGAGATTTTTAATTTCTATTTGATAATGATCGCTATACTTATGTTACAGGAATGACCACAAAAGTTTGCTAACCCACACAAACGGATGGCAGTGTCGCATATTGATAAGTGTGATGACAACAAGCTTATGAATAGCACCGGAAACAAAATCTACAATATTCTACAAACCGATGGCATAACACGTGTAGTGTATGCACATCACATCTATGAAATTCTGCTAACACGATGGCATGACACGTGTAGTGTATGCTCATCACATCTAAAAAAAAAAAAAAAAAAAAAAACAAAATTTACTAAAAGATGGCATGACACGTGTAGTGTATGCTCATCACATCTACAAAAAAAAAAAAAAAAAAAAAAAAAAACAACAAAATCTAAAATAAGATGGTATGACACGTGTAGTGTATGCTCATCACATCTACAAAAAAAAAAGAAACAACAAAATCTAAAAAAGATGGCATGACACGTGTAGTGTATGCTCATCACATCTACAAAAAAAAAAAAAAAAAAAAAGAAACAACACAATCTAAAAAAGATGGCATGACACGTGTAGTGTATGCTCATCACATCTACAAAAAAAAAAAAAAAAAAAAAAAACTACAAAAAGATGGCATGACACGTGTAGTGTATGCACATCACGACATCAACAAAATTTTGCAACTACAAAAGTAATTAAAATAATAATAATTTCAGATTTGATGCATCTCTGATTGGATCTCAACTCCTCATGATAGCGGGACGTTGGCGCTGAGCACGCACCAACCGTCAGTATGGCCGTGTCGCGCCGGGAGATTCGTCATACCAAGAAACTAAGCCTTTCCGCGAATTCGTTTAAGTTTTAATAATTGTTCTAAGAAACCATTGTAAATCTTTTCAAATTACCCACTTCATCAATGTAAATAGTCTTAACAAAATATCAGGTGATTATTTTTGTTCAAGTACCTACAATTGTAAAACAGAATCTACCATATAAAAAGCCGAGCATAATCATACTGAATTAATTCTACATTGGTCGCTCTTAGGGGTCACTCTGGTAGAATCTCTGCTAAACAATTCTTGAGTCATTGTGGGAATTTGTTAAGCAATAAACGAGTAACATTATAAGTAAAGACCCTCTTTTCTTTAAAATGGAAACCCGTGCTACGTCGCCGATATACTAAACGCCCGGACCCGAAAGCCTTTCAAGGTACTAGGCTCTTGGTCTCTTCCACGAGGATCCCCTCGCTCTCACATATATAAAAATGATATAACAAACAAATATATGTCTTAAATAAAGAAAAAAATTTTCTATTTACTTAGAGACATATTGATAAGTAAATTGAATATATTTACAAAAAAAAGTATGTTCAGAAAACATTCATCAAATCAAATAATGCTAAACCAATAAACAAAATCTTAATAAACCTGACATTGGTTTTTGACATTAATATAATATGGCGAAATTAAAAACGTATAATTCTGTAAGCTTAAAACTTTAACAATAAAGAAAGTCAGCTACATATTAGCCAACTTATACACTGACAATAGATTGAGTGAAAACTAAATAATCTTGGGTGAAGCCTTATAAATCAATGAGTATTGTATGATACTTTTCTTTAACTAAAAATACAATTTCTTCATAATAGCTCTACCTAAAATTAAATTAGTAAATATAAAAGGACCAAATTATCGACCAATATTTATTCATTTTAAATTTGTTGTAGGAAACTCAGAAAAAAGAGAGAACGTTCCAAAAAATATTGCATATATTATATTCTTCTTCTACCTGGCAATTTCCCAGCTATAGCCAGGGTCTGCCTTACATGTTCTGTACAGTTTTGGCTATTTGTTTTTACGACCGGCCGCCTGCCTGACATCAACCCTCTTTTGGGAATCAACATTAATCAGCGATGTCTAAATAGTCTTAGAAAGTACACATGACTCGGAAAAATCACATTGGTACTTGCCCGGGCCAGGTTCGAACCCTCGGCAACGAGAGGCTGGCCCTTTAACCACTAGGCCACCACTGACTGCATATATTATATTATTTATATTATTACTGCAGTTTTAATTTTATTATTTATCGCAAGCAGACCACGGTTGCTAAAGTAACCAAAATGTCGATTTATTTGATAAAATAATTTAAAACATTGTATTCGAAAACTTCGTTTAATTTTCCTTTAAATATTATTTTGCAATAATTTTCTTTACCTTAAATTATCTTTCAAATAATTTGATAACGAGTTAAAAGTATCATATCATTACTGGACGTCGCGTGATTAATGAGTAAAGTTAATTAGTACAAAATTGTTTTAATTAACGCCCGCTAACCATGGATTAATCTGATGTATTTCACTCTGAGTCTACATTCATAAAACATCAAAAGTCATCATATTTTAGCTCTTTATTATATATGTATAAATTTTATTTTCATTAGTTTTCGTTAAGAAAAAACTCAAAAACAAATAAAATTAAATTGCTAGATTGTATTGTACGTGCATGAGATCAAAATTTTGAGCTATGCATAAATCCAAAACAATCCAATATCTGTTCAATCCCTAGTCAAAAGGTAATGGAGGAGGTTGAAGCAGAGGGAGGGTAGTGGCTGGCAATTTGTCATCGGTCGTGATGACAGACGGACGGACAATCATCGTGATTTATTAAATGCATAGCGATGACATATTGCATCCTCACGTTTATTACGTAATAGTTCTGGTTCCATTACGACATTTCGTTATTACACTTATCAAACATTATACCATTCAACGCAATAAGAATTTCTAAAATAATCGATCCAAACTTCTATAGAACTAAAAAATGAAATCAATACTAGCAGCACGTATTCGTGGAACTGTTACGTGAGCTATGAAGATACAAAGGAAGTACCCGAGACCTCTCAATTGAAATAAATTTAAAAGTCCTCGTAGTCATTTCAATTACGGAATGCTGATTGGAATGGTGCTCCCACACTTCGTTTATTGGCTGAATTAAAAAAGAGAGATCTTAATTAGATACATAAAAAACTAAGAACAGAAAGTTATTTAATCTCTGTACATAATTTTCTTTTTTCATTTAGCCAAATAAAACAAAAGTAAGCCTAAGTGACTTTGAAAAGACCAGAATGGGACTTGATGAACTAGACAATGTTTAATACCTACGAGTACAAAGTTCCTTACGAAACGTTTTTTATTTAATAGTTCTGGATTATTTTATTCATATTAAAAACTACTTTGTAACTATTTAAATTTTACAAAAATAGTAAACTAACAGGCTAACTAACTAAATTTAACTCACAACTCGTGTAGCATTTTTTAAATTCAAATCAAATTGTTTAAGGATAGATCCTGGAAGATACAAGCTCTATTCTACCTACTAACTAAAGTTTCTCATGATTCTTTACACTTTCGTAATTACTCATGAGTTTAAAAAGTATTAATAGTTAAAATAGTTAATAAATGACTTATAAATTTTAGCTCATACGTTTCTATAACAAAAGCAAAAATTTACGTAACATGAACACGGGTCGCAAAGAAAACTTTTCACTCACACTGCTGCGGTCAACCGATGGAACTCCAAAATATTTCGTTCAAATTCAAGTATTGTATGCTTTTAGTGGTTTTGTGGTTTTTGCTGAAATTAAACAAGTGAACATATTATTCTCGCCCAGCAATTTATAAGGTTTTACGTAATTATTTAACGTCACTGTATTTTAACACAGTATTTTAAAGAAAGTAACCTCTTACAAATTTTAAAATTAGAGCAATTTTCTTTGCATCTTAAATATGACTATATACCTCGGTCACTAGGTAGTCAAAATATTTTTTTATGTTTGCAAAAGTACCAATCAAACGTCCCCGAACTCATATCACTACAAGCAAACAAAACTACCTGAACTGAAATACATCGACAAAAATAGTACTGAATGTAAACCTGTACTTGCAAATGTTTATTGAAGAAGTAAACTTTGTGAATGTTTGAGAGGCAACTGGGAATAAATATGTTGGTCACACGTCAGATTCAAGTGAGTTCAAGCGTGGATGTCAAAAATATAAAAACACTCCTGACTATTACAGAATTTTATCCGCTATCAAACATAAAATTTAAATATATTTATTCATTCATTTTCATAACTTATTTTTTGTATAAACTGAATCGTTATTTGTTTCTTATTTTTTTTTATTCAATAAGCAACTCGTTAATACAGAATACTAATTACAGTATAGCGTACAACTTCATCTTAAGCATGACATTCAATATTTAGATGAATTGTCTATTAGTTTCTAGAACCTTGTCTTTTTAAAAATAACAATCCTTTTGAATTTTTTTTTAAATGCTATAGCTTCACTAGAATCGTGAAATATTTTTCCAATGTCAACGTTTTTACTTGTTGTTCGAAAATTTATCTATTTTAAACTGTAAAAGTTAATCACATGTTTAAAACACAGGATAAGACTTGATAAATGATTCGTTTTGACGAATTTGACATTGGTAATGTTATGATGCAAAGACATAATATTGATGATGGTTAGAGTTTATTTTAGCAACACTGACTGAATCCAGTGTATGACAGGGACAGAGTACCTTATAAAATATGTAATTTCAATAAAATTACAAATTTATAAAATCACGAAGTAGCTATCACTGATTTATACGCTCAGTATATAACCTATTAACAATTTGAACAACTTATTCAGTTTCAAAGAACAAGAGCAAGTGTCAAAACGTATTGACAATCGTTTTTAACTTTTGACTGGAAACTTTCTACATGCAAAATTGTAGTAAGTCTACGGACCGTGAACCTCTTAATTTTTTGTGACATTTGGCAGGCATATGTATGTATATTCCACTGTATTATTCACACGTACAATCTTATTTAGAATTCATTTCAACACTCTAGAATTCACAGAACTCTAAATATATTTCAGCAATCGAATATAAACAGAATAAATTTCTCAGAAGATTGACTTGCGAAGTTTGAATACCTTTTGTTAATAAATTGAATATATTGTCACTTGTGAAACGTGGAGCATAAATAATAAATATTTCTTCTTGAAATTTTAAACAGTAATATTGATTTAGGATAAAATATTTATATTAAATGTCCACGTTCCTTCGCCCAATGGAATCAAACCTTTTATAACCAAAATTGGAGAACAAACTTTGCGAATAATCGCTTACTGATTAAGGATTTGGGTAATTATAATAAGTTTGAGAATTAAATTTACATATTTAATGTTAAACTCTCTAATATATATCAAGTACAAAAAATTTAACTTGCTCATCAAGGTTTAATTAAAAAAAAAAAAAATCTATATAAAATTTGCGTATTATTTATTTCTACTTTTGTCTAAAGTTAAATTTCAATAGTTTTCCTCTCTTTCCTCCTTGTTTCTCTGTCTTTCTCGGTCTTCAAGTCTTTTTTTTTACTCTTCGTCTTAGAATTATACATGCCATGAAACTCAAGAACCGACTTGAACGAAAAAATAAAGCAATTTGTCTTGTTTTATCACATTTCTATTTGATTTTAATATTGCTATCCAATGGTATATTTATCAAAATCATATAAAATCATATATTTTTCAAGGTGGTAGAGCCTAGCTGTAGTCAATTTACTACAGCTCGAACATGGGCTGGCTCGACCGGGGAAGTACCACCCTCTCACAGAAAATCGGAGTAAAGTAGTCTTTAAAGGCTGCGTTTCGTCCGGTGAGTGAGAGAGCCGGTTGCCCTTTCCCTTTTCCCAACCTTTCCTTTCCCTCCCTTTCCCACCTTTTCCCCCTTCTTTTCCCCAATCAAGGGCGGCAACACATCCGCAAATCCACGTTGCGGATGTCCATGGGCGACGGTACCTACCTACCATCAAGAAGGCCGTCTGCTCAGTTGCCCCCTTTTCCCATAAAAAAAAAAAAAAAAAAACTATTTTCGGTTGCACTCTCTTGTCATGTATATACTTAAACTTAATTACTCTTATAGTCTTAATTTTTATGTGAAAATTTGCTTAATTTAAATAGTCAAGCTTATTAGTGCCGAAAATATACCCATTTTTTTTTTTGTAAGAAAGCTATGTAGAAGTTACGAAAGAAAACAATAAAAAGTTATTAGGCGAGTTGTTCATTCGGTTCAAACACTGTTTACTAAATTTATAAAATCACATAAAACTGACGCGGTTCACAGCATATTTCTTTTTTAATCCGCAACGAAATATTCTAGACGACCTAAATTTGCTCAAAAACACTAAAAGAAACAATCAAATGAAGAAATTCAATTTACGCATATGTACAAATATGCCAGTATAAAAGTTTGCACTAGTTTTTGGAAAATCGCTCTTTTAAATATTGTTTTCTATTTTAATAGTTATTCATCATTCAACAATCACATCAAACATAGTAGTTACTATAGCCTTTAAAAGGCTTATAGTTCCATTTATGTCTTTTCTTGTTCCTCATCAATTTACAAGGGTTGGAGACTGAGGGGTGTATAAAGAGATTTAGGGTAGGGAAAAAATTAGTTTTCATCATAATTACCTCCTCTTAAACATTGCAAATATTCACGCATAATTTTTCAGCAGTCTGATCAGAACTAACATTTAACTAACATCTAAATATTTTATAAGTCTATTAACTACCCCTGAGCCATGAAAGTACCTTAAAACGATTACGTTGTCTTTATCACCTCTATATAAAAGTTATTTCGGAATATCCAGTGGATATCATTCTTATTTTTTTTTAAACAACAAACATGGAAAACAAAATAACTTACACAACCCACTAGTTATGAAATTATAACTATAAAAATACATTTTATGAAAACCAGTAATTTTACCTCCATTTGGTTAGATCAAACTGGTCGCACACCTTCCCTTTGTAATTATTTTAATTTTATCATCAAACGACAACATTGAAACTGGATTTGTAATTAATTTTGTTAAACACAAATCACCAGTACAAAGCCAGTGCATAAATTACAGCTGTAATTTTCCATGATTCATTAATATATTTACTAATTAACAAATTAAAACTTTTTCACTTACGCATATAAAGACAATAATAACAACATAGCAACAATAATATTTGAATGATATACCGACAATTTAAATACTCCCTTTCATTTGACAATCAACTCAGTTTCTAAGACTTTTTAAATGAGTAGGGTTAAGAAAGCAGTGCCTCTGGAACAATTTCATACACAAATAACTTCTTTAAAACTTTTAACATTTTAAAATGTTTTGAATTGTCAAAAATATATTAAATAGAGTTAGAAATGAATTAAAGCAGTACTTTCACCTAGTTGTTTATTGCACCGCAACTCGTAACAGAATCTCCAGTCCTGATGTTTAAGGTAACACATTCAAGTAAGGGTAACTTACAATATCATACAGAGCTCGCTAGCTAACTATCATAAGAATTCCCAATTAATATCAGAATATAGATAACGTTAAACTTAGAATTATAAAGTACATGACAATTTAAATTATTATAAATAATTATTACTAACAATAGATAAAGTAAATTGTCCAATATCAATAACTTATTAATAGGTTACAAATTATTTCAATAGAATTATTGAAAATTTCGTAAAATTTGTAAACATAATTTAATAAAAGAGATCATATTGAAGAAGTTTTAATGACTAGCTAACATGCTTTTATGTAATAAGTAAGTAAAAAATATTTCATAACATTTTATTTAAATTATGTTGTTATATGTTTCATTAAAAAAGTAATACCTACTACACAAGCCTAGTTGAAAGTTACACAAGAGGCTAACTAGTATCTGAAGTCGTGAGCACATGGTGTTTGCGAGCCTTTATTTCTTTGCTTTCAAGATGCCATCTTTACTGTACGTATTATAATATGAAACAGTACTATAATATTTTAGCAGATTTTGTAGTAATAAATAAATTATTTTGTAGTTATGAATAAATTTAGTACATATAGATCACTATAATAAAATAAATCAGGTATAACTGAAAACATGATTAAAAATCAAATCATTATTAATTTACCAAAATAACTAAATATATAATCTTATAAGATGTATAATGTGATGTAGATAACTTAATATGTCAAGGGAGAGGTCATTACGTTGAATTTGACGTCATTAAATTAGTGTTACTAATCGTGCGACGGCATTACTACTCCTTAGGGAACTACGGGACGCGTGCTCCATGATTAAATGTAACTAGCTTACCGTTAGATGTGTTAGTGTCTGCTTAATGTATGTTAAAAAGACAGAGTAACTCAAAAAGATCTGTAGAAAAATTATTAAGGATACATAAGTAAGATGAAAAGTATACTCTTAAATAAGGACTGGCCATCAGCATATTTTTAATTAGTTAATATGGAAAGGCTTTTTAAAATTTATTCAATCACTTGACAACACAAGGCTTAATTAAAAAGGTTAAGACTGACACACAAAAACATACACTGTTATGAAATAATAAGAGGCAGTAAAAATGACTTCAGCAAGTCTCTGGTCTCTCCAAGTTCAAGGCTGTTATCTCAAATGTCAACCTTGACTACAATTCAAAAATGTATAAACTAATGTTATGTTACATGTAAACAAAATATTAGAGGTATTTTTTTTAATATCGAAGTCACTAAAGTCGAAGATGAATTATCTTATTCTGATGTGTATCAATTTTGTTAAAATGAATAAGACCTATATTTCTTACCTACCAAATTTATCTATATATAAGCATTACAAACAAAATTTTATGTCCTTTCATTTTATTAACAACCTTTGTACTTTTTAAATACGACTATATAAAATAATTTAATAAAAAGATTTTTTTTTAATATGAAACAGTTCTCATACAAATAAAAATACTTTATTTAATCAACTTTCGTCAAAACTGATTTTCTCTCCAAACATATTATATTTTTCTTAACAAGCTTTATGAATTATTCGTTATGTATCCATTTCCTTCCCAAATAAAACTTCCTTCCTCTCGTATAGTTCGCGGTTATAATTGTGGTTGAGGGCCATGCCATACTCAACCTTTGGAACATTCATTCTTATTTATTTATTCTTATAAACCCAAGTCAAGTGTTTTATGATATTAAAGAAGTTATTCTCGCAACTTGAAACACTAATGTCTATATTTCTCTTATGTATATACAATGTCGATTTGACATACGAAAAAAAATTATACAATTTTGATAAAATAGACTTTCCAATACGATGATGGTTTCCAACCAAACACTGAGAAATCAAAAAATCAAATTATTATTAGAATGAATCCGGGATGTTTGTGACTTCGTTAAAACATACAATTTTCTTTAAAGATATTTTTTTATATTTAGGTATGTATTGATATTCCTTGAATTTCTAAAGCTACAGTTTATCAATGTTAACTAATAGATCAATCTAAATACTAAACAGTTCTATTGTGGAAGCTCATCTCAAATCCCTTCATTAAAACCTTCTCAAGACTTAATTAAAAGCCTTCCAACCAAGCAAATACTTTTTGATAATAAATCTAGACCATAACAAACGTTACTTTAGGGACTAAGTAAAGGGACTAGATAAATCTTTTAGAATCACAATAATAAATTCAATGTTTTCTCTCAGTATTTTGTACATAATAACTTACAATGAACTAAATAATAATATAAAAGATATTTGGTGGAATGTTTTTATAATGCATTCAACAATTTATAACAGTGTTTATGGACTTCGTAACTAGTAATTAGAAATGTAAAAAAATATATACTGTATTTTTTAGTGATACTCAAAAAACGATGGGAATAAGACTACGCTTAAGCCACCAACAAATGTTTGCCAGGTTTTTTAATACTCTACTTTCTTTTCTTTATTTTCTTAATCTTTTTAATACTCTATTCCAATTTCAATAAAAAATCACAAGGAATTAGTAATACAAATAAAAGTAAATAATTTGATCTAGAAGCCAAATAATGATTTCGTTGTAACAAGAAGCTTTGTCATTGTAATCTTATGAAGGGTAGAATTTCGTCTTAGAATATTAAGTCTTAAGTTCTTAGATGTTTCCCAAATTGCTATCCTAAACGGATCTCATATTTCTTTATCAATGGCTAGCTCTTACCATCAAATGGAAAGGTATAACCACGTAACCTAGTCCTTGCTGTGGAGATCAGGAGTATGGATTCCAAGTAACTGAAAAGTGTGAAAGAGGAACAGGCAGCAGACGAGAGTCTTTTAATGTACGAGAAGTGTCCACATATTAGATAGTTTTTTTTATGTAAAAAGTGGCAAACGAGCAGACGGCCCACTTGATGGTCAGTAGTGACCGTCGCCCATGGACATCCACAACATAGATGTTGCGGATGCGTTGCCAACCTTACTTGTGGGGGAAAAGGGAGGGATGGGAATAAGGAATGGTTGGGAACACTGAAAGGGCAACCGGCTCTCTCACTCATCGGACGAAACGCAGTCATTATTAACTACTTCACGCCGATCTTCTGTGAGAGGGTGGTAACTTCCCCGGTCGAGCCAGCCCATATTCGAGCTGTAGTAACTAAACTACAGCTAGGCTCTACCACCTATAAAAGATCTATCTAAAGATATATAACACCATATCGGTTTATTCACTTGATATGTTAATAGAAAATAATTACATGAATAGGCAGAAAGATATACGTTAATTATATGATTCTTTTTTTTATTCACTTATTTAAAATATTTTTAAAAATGATATGAAGTTTTCATATTCATATACGATGATTGCGTAGTTAAATCATCACGAAAACTTCATGAATTCAACTGTAGTTAATAAAAAAATATAAATATGTCATATTCCTAAAATTCTAGTGATTTCAATAAAATTAAATATTGTAACCGTATAAAATATAAGAGATTCAATAAAAGAAGTATTTAGATAATTAATATTCAGTACGGTCTTCCTTAAATATGATTTTAGATAAAGAATAAAATTGTATTATTTTTTCTGATCAAATTGAGAATTACATTTCCAGAGATTTGTATAACAAAGTATGTAAAATAACAAAAATTGTACCTAATAATTATATGTATAAAATTAGTTAGCTCTCGACGAGACGAGATGTAGTTTCGGACGTGATCTGTGTGCTTCATGTTTAATGTCCAAATGTATATGATGGCATTTTAATATTACATTGTGACCCCAATTAATAATATGGAATAAGTCATGTGAAAAACAGATAAATTAGATTTCGAAATCATTTGCAAAATTAAGCCTAACCAAATAAATATGAACAATAGAAGTATGTACTAAAAAAGAATCCTTCTTACATATTTAGCTTAGCAAACTGTGCTAAGATTTAATCATTATTATAAAGGCTATAATTATTTTCTTTATTAAAAAATAAATTCAACAATTAAGAAATTAGAGGTCAATAATTTCTGAATTTTTTTTAGTTTTAATATTTTTCTTATTACGTCTAAAAATTTCGGTTAGACTAATATAAGTATTTTTTTCATACTAATATGAAAGTTATGAATGAGAAAGTAAACATAATAATTATAAATAAATGTAAACATTTCATTACAAAAAAATTAATCAACGCATTATAAAGATAGCAATATCTTTTCCAGACAGTATCGGTCTTATAGAAACGAAGTTTTTGTTAGTCTTTTTCATAGAAAAGTATTCCCCGGGAGGATTGTGTCATGATAATGGTTACGGGAGTATGGCAGCTTTTATTGTTGCATGTCTAACAATCTTCATTCTCAATAACTAGTATTTGTTGAGGGAAAAATTAAAACGATTGCTTTTAGATTTTTCATTAAATCGTAAAAATTATACACTTAATGACTCATTATATTGGTAATGCAATATTAGTTTTGACCATAAATCAGAACAGTATTAGAAATGAAAGAGGTACAAACATGGGATCGAATATTTCTTCGATGTACATATTTCCATCTCTCAATTATTCTATACAAAATGGTTTTTAAAAAGTGTTCTAATACAATTCCAATGACGTATGAATTCGAAAAAATCCAACATATTATTATCCTTGACGGATTATTTTCTGGCGAATACGACTCGAATAATATTTACAAAAGATCCAAGGATAATTTATTCACATATCATATTAAGAATATGCTTTTAAGTATACAATGTAATACATAGATGCATTAATGTATTAATAATAATTAATTGAAAAAAACCGTTTGTAATAGGACTAAAAATATCCATTGAATAAACCAACACCTTAACTTAATTTGTTGCCTGAAAACTATTACATTTTCTGCCTTGTGGGGTTTTACTACTATACTGCTGAAGTTGTCATAACTTTGGCTAGTAACTTTTGCTTGCTTTGTCTACCGTACAGTTTTAAATCCCTTGGCCCTCTTTTCTTCATCTAATAAAGGAATAGTAGCACAATTTTTCTCATATTCTTTTGGTCTATCCTCATCAATTTTCTTGTGATTTATACTTGCTAGATCATATTTAATATTTTCAAGAATATATGAAATCTAGTTATTTATTGTATACTACGCGTTATTGTAGTTATATTTCTACATGTTCTTTACGTTCCAATACTATCGGATGGAGAAACGGACACTTATCTCATCTTTTTTAAAGTATCAAAGTAATTGATGACTGATTTTACCTGCAAAGCTATACAAGCAAACAATGGCAAGTATTTTTCCCTGCAACGCTACCTATACTTAGATTCCATATACAAGAAGTAATTGTTATATTAATATATTAAGTGTATATTCACCAAGAAACAATTGAAAATAGAATTAAAACAAAATATCATGCTTAAACTTATTTGAACATTAATTTAAATATCTATGTAAATAATACAAAAAAAATATTAAAAGTAATAAAAGTTTAATATGTATGTACATATCCATTTTTCAAACCCGTGACACAACTAAGCTAAAATATATATTAACAATATCATAATTGTTTCAGCTTCCTTGTTTCGAATAATGAAAAAAGAATTTTTAAGTAGGTACTGATACTCAACTCCAATCAATATAATTAAATTATTTTGTGTAAGCAATTGAATGAAAATCAATTTTTTTAACTAAATATAGCCACAACATATGTTATAAAACATAATATCAATATTAACAGGATAGGATTTATGATAAAGCTGATAGCATTATTTCAGTGACTTAAGATAGAGGTGCCATCTATTAGACGTTTTTTGTAAACCTAAACTATATGGTGAGACAGGGTGTTAGGAATTTTTTAGTTTATTGCGATTGCACAATTTAACATATAGTAATTTATATATTAAAATTTTAATATAATGTTCGATATTTTCCCGGAGTAAGCGTAAGCATTCCTATAATAATGTTATTAGCAATATACTTCAAGAAAATTCTAATAGATGACACCTCCGTTGACCATGCTGTGAGTTGTGACTGATTAAGGAATGTGAGAATTGAAATAATAACATTAACTAAATTAATGTTATGAAACTGTTTTTCATACTTTACTTTTCCAATGATTTTCGTAGCTCGTGGTTATTTATTAACAAATAACACAAGATATCAAAACAGCGGCAGTAAAAATCTACACTGTTACTTACATACAGATAAACAGTATAAAATGTACATTAAAATAAATTTAAATTAGATATGAATGTTCTTGAAAATAGATACTATGATTATTTTTGTTGTACTATATGGGTACTCACATCGACAAATGTGCCTCTCCAGGGGTCTCTTATTGTGTCACGACTTACAATAAAATTGCATACTAATAATTTATTATTATACTAGTTTTTGCCCGCGACTTCGTCCGCGTTAATTTCATCATTAGTAATATATGTATAGCTGACCGGGCGAACTCTATTCCGTCCTAGAGGCCATAAATAATCAGGTTTTTCCTGTTTCAATCGAACAGAATGACATATTAGTTAGTTGTCAAATCTAATGTCAAAGAAAACATTTGTATGGGAAATAGAAAAGGGCTGTGTTTAGAGTTTTCCCGAAAATGAATCAATTTTTCTCACCTTTTAAACCATCCCTGAACCTCCACGAACATTTCAAGACTAAGATAAGATAAATCAGTTCAGCCGTTCTCAAGTTTTAGAGAGACTAAGGAACAGCAATCCATTTTTATATATATAGAAGATATGTATAATTACAATTATACATATCTTACTTTTATGACAAATTGTTGTAATTGATTACTTTTATGACAAATTGTTGTAATTGATAATGTATTTTAGAATTAAATTATTTATACATGCTTTATTTTAATCATTAATCTTATAACTACAGTTATAACAATTAGCTAATAGACTAAGATATTTAGAATAATATATATCTTCCGCAATGATTGGTATGAACTCATCCAATTTTATATGCAGCACAATCTCATTTTTGTAAATAGATTAGCAACTGATTTATGCGATGTTTATGTGTGTGTGTGTGTGTTTCTGCATATGTGTGTATTTAAAACCTAAAACTCTTCTTTGACGCATTTTCTTTGAATGGATTTATACAGGTAGATGTACATACGTATATTACTTGTGTCTGCCGTTCATCAACGGTAAGAAGAACTCATTTCTACCACGTGATTTTTTAAGTGTTTGTATTTCAATCGCTTTTATTACATATTTATCGTGTACATGAAGCAATTATTTAAATTCAAAATAGTTGGATAATATATTTATATTTGGAAATTATTAAAGTATATTTCATGAGAAAATGGAATTAAGACTATTTTATATTCTAACGCTTTCTTTATTTGACTCTTATATTTTCGAAACTTATATGGTAAGCCAAATCGATACACGTTTAAACATGCACTATATAAATTTGTTTCATAAGTATCATTACTAAAAAGATGTAGCTATGCATATGTTAAGGATATATCTGGGTTGGCTGGCAGAAAATGCTGTAATAGCGTTAAGTCCGCCCTTTGTACACCTCTGTTTGTGCAATAAAGAATAATAAAAAAAAAAAAAAAAAAAAAGGATCCCTTGTACGTATTTGTTAACAAATAACGAAAATATAATTTGAGATTATATCAAAATACTATGGAAAAATGGGCTAAACCAAGTTATGTCTGTGAATGAAAAAAGTAACTTGTAAATAGTGAAAAATAATTGTTTAACTTTTCATACTAGTTATATATAGAATAGATATATAACTAGTATGAAAAGTTAAACATATATATATAGAACAATATATATAGAACAGGAAAGTCACTGGTAGATTATTGGCTCGGAGACAAAACTCACTTATACTCTATCAGTAACAATTGTGTGTTTCTGAGAGTTTTAATATATTCGAAGCCTACACTACCTTTTTTAATTGGACAACAACAGGAAACAAGAACAGGAAAGTCACTGGTAGATTATTGGCTCGGAGACAAAACTCACTTATACTCTATCAGTAACAATTGTGTGTTTCTGAGAGTTTTAATATATTCGAAGCCTACACTACCTTTTTTAATTGGACAAAATGTTCTAAAAGGTACAACATATGTACGCATACATATGTTAGTTTAATATTTTTTATACCGTTAATTGCTACTGGGAACCATGATAATTAATTAAATAAGAAACTATAAAATCAACTACACAAATTACATAGTCAGAAAAAACAAATCGTCATAACTCATTTTTGAAGTCCCTTAAATAGTTTATTAAGTCCAACATCTCTGCGAAAATAACAATTAAATGTGTAACATCAAAAAATAGAACTAGGAATGCAGTGAGCACCAGGCACCATGGGTTTCATGCACGTTTAGCAATTCAAGCGCTGTCCTCTGTGCCTTTGATACACCACTGGGTGTTTGTTTTCAATTAGTCACTACGTTTGTGCTCCGACATGACTATGCCGCCCTGGTATATATATATGAATTTAAATCCCCACAGTAATTGAAATTCTCCTATCTTTTTATTTTATTCCCGAATTTCACGATGTCGGTTTTTTGCATGTTTGTTGGGACTTTCAAGTCAACTACATTTTAAGATGCGTTGAATTTTATCATTAAAAGCCGTATATTTTGTAGACAATTAAAGTTCTTATAAAAACAGTTTAAATTCATTGTACCTTCTTAGAGAATATAGATTATTTATTGACATAAACCACACCAAAATTTAATATTAGAAATTGGATAAAGAGCCAATATTTTCACTCCTTATTCATTTTTTTACTATAAAATAAGAAAAATTATATCCATATACCGTGGCCTTACTTTTTATATGTATGAACGCTGCCACATCCTCTTAGAGATTCTAGGGAAACTTTTAATTGCATTTATCAGTATAGTAGACGCAAAGTATACTCAACTTTCCGGAACATTTTGCCTCACGCTTCCTATCTCTTTAAGTGTAGGTATTTACTAAAACACCATTTACGTAACAATTTATATTTGTGAATTTAAAGTTGTTTGAAAAAAGTCTCTTCGTTTGGATTAAGATAATGAATAATTTCGTGTAATTTTTTTGGACTTGCAACGAATCAAAGGAAGAGTTTGCGCTTGATATTTTACTTTTAAATCAATTTTAGTTAGTTCCCGAATAAAAGTATCTTAAAATGTAAAAGAAGTTGCAGAGTTTGACAAAGCGGAAACGTTTAAGACTATTTTATTGCTCCTACGTATTATTGATCTATCTCATTAATAAACGAATGAGGTCAATGAGCTCTAAAATGAATAATGTATATTTGCATGTAATCATTTTCATAATTTCTTGCTAACCAAAATAATAAAGAAAAATATTTAAAATACATTTTATTTTATTCATTAATATTTACAACATAAACGAAAATCTTTGAATTGGTAACTGAAGATTATAATTAAACATAAAAATTAATAGAGAATCAGTATGTAAAAAAAAACACTGAAAGAAATTTAATAGTAAAAATACTTTTAGTCATCATTAAACTTCTCAATTCTATCTAAGGTCATGAGATCTAAGACTTTCCTGAATTTTACTCATTTAAGTGAAATTAACATTTTTCAATCAGCTTGATAAATAACAAGACCAACTGAAGGTCATTCACATCTCGTCTGCCTGTGATCACGGTTGCTGCAAAAGTAACAAAAACTGGGAGTATATAGTTTTTTTACAAAAATAAAGCACGCGTAATATATCCGAAAAATATTAGTCATTTAAATTCTATCTAAAATTTTCTTTTTTCAATAATTATTTCAAAAATCATATACGTAAACCATCATGGGGACTTCATATATGAAAATATGAATATTATTTATATGACTGTAGTTAAAATAAAATGTTTTATACATATTAATAATTTGTGTATTCCTATTCTTTCAGAGTAATAGTCGTATTCTTTGTACAGTCCGCATGTTTTTCGGACGCCTATATTTTATTCAGAGGCTCGTTCCTCACGTTTGATTGTCTGATGGCGTTCCCCTGTTAGGACTTGTGTATTCTAGCCAGTTTGTACAATGAGGCGGTGTAATACTTTGTGGAATATAAATTATGTTATCTTACTTCTATGATATATATATTAAGTTAATTGACTGTGACATTTACGTTTCATTAAAATATACGTTAAGCATCAATCTAAATCAATGACAAAATCTTCGGTATATGATGCAACCAAATGTTATTTTTTGTAGAAAAATATGTTTTATTTAAATAAAGTTACTTTCAATTTCTTGAATTAATCATATTAAAACTTTTATTCTTGTACGATTATTTTTCTTCATACGTGATGATTGAGAAGTATATGATCATTCGCTAAGCCCTGTCTAGTTTTGTTAGCTACAGCCAAGAGCAATCTATTTACCAGCAATGATTTTTGTTTTTGTGGAGATTTTTGTAAGCATGTCTTGTGAATGAAACTCAGTGATCAATCTTAGTAATCGAACTAAACTCTTGAAACTAAATTATAATGCCAGCCACATTAGTTTTTATGACATCAAAGATTTAAAACGAATATGACTCAATACATTTTATTCAATTAGTGTGTCAAAACATTCGATTTACGGATTGGTTATTTACAATTCACTACAGAATCCCGAAAGACCTCAGTATATTTAATTAATTCTTTTTATTATCAATCCTTTTTCTAATTAATAATATATGACACTCAATAATTTAACTTAAGATAAAATAGCTAATAAAAATGCTTTGCCGTATTGGCAATCAGGAAAGTAACACCATTAACAGCTGCAAATACATAGAATCGAGTTATTTTAGGTAGTATGTTACGGTATTCTATTGTACTACTATGATAAATTCGGGAACTATGCAGGCTTAGAAGCAGGAGAAAGATAGAATATTAAACAAAGTGATATTTTTATCACTTTACGCTTTCTTCTGTTATCTTCTGTTATTCATTCTAATAAAAATAAAAGAGACGCACAGTCAGAAAACACTAGAATCCAAAATAAACCTTTTTCTAGTATCTTCTATGTATCTCGACATTGAGAATAACTCCTCCGTCAACACTTAAAAAATGTAGTTTAACTATTCAAAGAGGATATTAATATTACAAATAACAAAATATTAATATTACAAAGAGGATATTAATATTACAAATAAACATCTTTCATATTAAAATATTCAATTGTTTCTGGTTAACAAAAAAATATGAAAATCTTCTGCATGACTTATATACTGAGAACTTTGATATTATCTTTTATGTGTTACATGAGTATGAAATGTTAATTAAAAAAAATTAAAGTGATAAATTTTAATTTTAAACTTAATATTTATCAGCTTGTTTTAATCAAAACACTTGATTTTCTATTATGATTCTGCTTTTTCGATACATTGAAATGTAAGAATTGTAATGTATTGTAATAGGAAAATTTAAATTGCATTGATTAATGAATAAACAAACATTTGTAATAAAATTAATAAAGATATGAAAAAAAAACACACAAGTAGGTTTTTTCTTGTAAAAATCATCTTAGGTAATCGTTTATTTCCATATTAACACTCATATGAAAAACATAGAATAATCATGAATTATACCTCCTAATATTAACTGGTTATTTAAACATTGAAGATACTATTTAAAGTAATGTGCAAAAAAAATAAGAATGTATATACTAATATTTATTTTTATTCAATAGCGTCATAATTAATAAATGAAATCATAACACCGACCAGACGAGCGATGGGTTCTTTCATAAAAAAATTAATCGCTTTATTTTTCAACCAACACCTTCGCTAGCTTAAGCACTTTTTATAACACTTTTTTTTTGTGGTATATATGCTTTATTTATCAATTCATTTGAAGCCGTTTTAGTTATCAATTCATTTCATCAAGCCGTGTGTACCAAAAGATTCCTGATACCACACAAGCTATGGAATTCCATTGCTATCCTATAACATAGGGGCAATCATGTAGTCTTAGGTATGGGTTATGAGTTTTAATATGTATTTCTTATTATAATAAACTTATAAGTAAGTTTCCTTGAACCTCTGGTTACCACCTTACATAATTTTATATTTGTTGTTTCTCTATCGATATAATTTACGTCTGGGAGATGTAAAATAACAAAACTTAAACGAAATTTTCAAAAGATTTAAAAATCCACTTATTTTTATCAACGGTCTGTTTTAGACGCTTTAATACTTTAAAACAAAAGGTAAGAGATCCATTTTATCCACGAATTCAAATAGGTGGGAACTGTACATTGCAGTATTGTAATTTAAAAGACCAACGTCTTGTGGACATGTGAATTTCTGAACACAATGGATTTTAAAATGAAACTACTATTCTAACTAACTATTCAAAATGAAATTATATAACTTATGATAAATTGTTAAAAATAAATCCACTTATTGACCAATGATAGTGTATTCATAAATACTATTATTACTAGGTACCCGCCCTAGCTTCGCAGTGGTACTTTACAAAAAATATAAAATAGTCTATGTTGATTATAATGCTTTGAGTACTTACTTTTTGAGTTAAATTAATAATAGTTTTTTTTTATAATAAAATTACAAAAATTTTGCATACAATATTAATGACGTAATCATGTGACAAAGTTTTAAACGATTCCTTTAAACGATTCATGAATGCTAATTTTTCAAAGGATTAAAATGGATATGTGTATGTAATATCCTTACGAGATAGACATATGCCACCGCGGACTTTTCTGTAGACCTATATAAGATACACAATTCCACCATGTTTTTTATATCTCTAAGGAATTTGGCAGCGTTTTGTTTAAAAACTGACAGACGGCTCCTTTTTTTCTCGACATCTTCAACAAATATCGTTAATTTACACACAAATCAATATAAAACCTTAATAAATTATATATTAAAACCTTCCTCGAGAATCACGCTATCGAGTGATGAAAACCGCTTGATAATTGATGCAGTAGTTTTTCTGTTTATCGTGACCAGACAGACAGACGCGGCGGGGTACTTTGTTTTATAATATGTATTGATTAATTGATTGATGATGATTGATAATAATATATTGGTACATATGTCTATGACATTCTGGTCGTAAAAAATGCAGAATATTTTTGGTTTGTTTTTAATATAAGAAGTGATTACTCATTATCTCTTTATTTTAAATCTTTATTAACTATGAAAATTCCTATATTAAAAATATCTAAAATAAAAAATTTAACTTAATTTAAAAAAAAATATCTTCAATAATAAACAAAATTATGACAAATATACGATATTTTTATTGAAGAAGTGTTAATCCCTTCTATTGATCATACTTAGAAGCAATGGTATATTTATTCTTATAAAATTAGTTAAATTCAAGATTCTGCTAGCATTCGGTTGAATCAAATGCAATATGCAATAATAAAACAAGGAAGTAATAAAGAACAGAACGAGCTACTTGATGCTTCGTACTTAAAGACGTCTTATGAAGAAAGTTCAACGGAACATTTGTAGCCTTCATTGTTCCATATAGAAGTTTCCTAATAACGAGATATATACGCAATATGTATAGTTAAAATAATTATTGACTTCATCATTCAAGATTATGTTACCGAAACCAAGGCTTACTTAACAACTTTCTTTGTTAATATTAATGTATATTGCTATTAAAATCACAACACTTATAACTCTACCATTTCTTGCGTATATTTAGTTGGTTTAGTTATTATTTGATAAAATATGCCAAATAGAATTTCAACATTAACTAGGACAGAAATGCCTCCATACAAATTTTTCGTTCATGATGGTGAATATTAAAACCTCTTGAAAAGACCACCTTAGCCGAAAAATACCAACTAATAGAATCAGCCCCTGGTTACTGCTATGCCATGGTAAATCAACGGTATACAGCAAAATTGGTGCCCCCCAGCATCTAGTCTCCAGGATCATTAAAATGACGGTGACGCTGAAAGCAGATGTCATTGTAAATATGCACACATACCTCGATATACTGATGAATGGAATACTCAAGAGTGTAATCTTTGTATGTATACAAGTGCGGTTTATCAGTCTCTAGGGGATAATGGAGTGGTAAGAGAACATAGCGTTGATTTATTTTGTTAGTGAGACATACACTAATGGGAAAACATTCAAGAATTGTAAAAACCGTGTCTTTTTTGTTTAATTGTTCATTAAGTTTGAATGAGTAGATTGTTATGAAGGATGGCAGTTTAAAGAAGCCTAGAAGTAATAACCATGGTCAATTGGGATTTAATCTAGAGAGTACGAAGATGGCCAAAACCCCCACAGAGATAGCAGTCCTGTCTTTTCAATTGTAACAATAAATTGTTGCTGCAGCAGCTTTTTTTCAAAAACGTCCAACTAGTTACTAGGATATCACCTGCCTTTGCAAAATATCTAGTTCAATCATGATAAAGTATGTGAATTTCTCTAACCTGAAACGATGTTTTAATATGAGTTAAATAATTATGGAGTTTAAATTGAATCTCGTTAATCTTGGAGTTAATCATTTTATCATTTCAGTTTAAGATTCCTTTATAGAATCCAAATCTTATAATATATATTTTTTTGCCATTGAAAGTGAAATCTTTCAAGATAACTATAGTATATATTTGGATTGTGATAGAGTATCTTCCACAATATGTTATATTTTTATCAATGCATAACCTGTAACCTTTCACGTAAAAATAAAAAGAGAACATATTAGACGCAAAAATATATATATTTCTTTTGTATCTATAGAGACTGGATTTATACAAAACAAGAAGTATTCACCTCCACCTACATAAATCCAATATCGGAAATATATTTTTGGTACCCTCTTAATGTCCTATCAGGGACATGTTGTTTGATGCTTGTCATTAATAAAACTTCCTCATATACTTCCACGATTCGGGTATAACTTTTAATTGCGTTTGTCGGTCAAAGTGTACTCAACTCTCCGGAGCATATTGCCTCACGCTTCGTATCTCCTTTAAGTGTACAAACTGATCCTCGTACCAAAACTGAATATAAATTGCCATTTATGAAGTCGTAGTTGCAACGCAAGACTTGTTTACGAAAAACCATTTGATTTTTTTCATGCTTACATGTGGTATGTATATGTTGGTAAAAGTTAAAATATCTAATATATAAATAAATACCCATGATTAATTTAAAATAAAAATACAAATATTTTAACGATTCAAAAACAGGCTTAATCCAAAGTAAAATCGTAACCTTTACTGAATTCTGACACAATGTTACACATGGTCTTTTTTTTAATTAAAGTACGTAGTTATCCTCGATTGTTATAAATTTTATATCGATGTATTTGTCTATTTTATAGAATTTACCTCTCAAGTACCCCATTTAATGGAAACCCAATATTCCAAGACATTCTTCTTAAGATCACAAAGAGTATTAAAATCTTATAGACGAAGTAAAACCCTTAAGCCTTCCAAGTCCTCTGTATAATGAGAATCCTAAGGAATTGTTTGATATTTTTATCTACAGATTCTTGTTCTTTTGAGCCAGAAATAGTTCATTATGCCCTAGTGAATTTCATTTTTACGACTGTGCAACGTGCATGTTTCACGGTCAATCTTTTTATTCAATCATTACCAAATTTTTAGAACTTTCAACATTTTGCAATAAAATAGTATTGTTTTTACTTATGTACTAAAATTATTTGGGTTTACGAGTATAACCTACATATTACATTTAAAAGAAAGGCGCTAGAGTAAAATATGAAATTTAAAATCTTATTTAATATTACGACAAAACTTCTTTTGGTTTACCTCCAGTACTCAAGTATCCTAAATATTTTCAATATAATTCTTAACGTCAAGAGCAAACCAATAACGGAAGTAACTATTCACATGTAATATACTGAGACGTTTTGTATTCTTCTACCAATTGTTGTTACACGTATACAAATATATGCTTTTAAAAATTGCCTTCCATCTCAAATGACGGCACTGGAAAAATTTCTATGATACGTTTATCGTAATATTTTATTTTGTGGTCATTATTTGAAGTTTGATCATTATAAAATAAATTAATATTGTTATATCTTTTTCTCTATAAGTACTAATAATACCTAAGACTTTACCATTCATTGTCAATTAGATCCAGACATATCATATGCTGAAACACAGAATAACAGTTATGAAAATAAATCCATAATATCTAATAAATATTTAATTTATTAGACACAATAATATAATAATATAAAAACATGCAAATATCGGTATAATAAAGCATTTTAGTACATCAAAAGTGGAAGATAGCTGATGCAGATTACCATGTAAGTATAACTAATTTACATTTGTCAAATAAATTTAATGGCCAATTAGGAATTACATTTCTTCTAACAGAAATAAATTATATTAATTCAGAATAATAATTTTACTGACCATCACTTTGATTTAACCTCTTGGCATCCCATGGATTCACCAAGCGTGTGCCGGGTGGTTGTAGGGAGAGGAGTTTCAACAGTTCATGGGACTTGCAATCCAGGTATAGGTTTAAGGGGTCCCTATCTAACTCACATCCACCGCCCAAGCTTCTCTCTCTACCAAACCAAATTTGAAACGAACCTACTATGTATTTTGTTGTTATACTTCCTAGCTCCAACTTCTATAGGATACAGATTAACAACGAACCCAATCATTTCAAGATTACATTTACATTTTTAAGATTACAACTAGGACGCAAATTAAGTTGAAATTATAAGATGAATTCTATTTAATTAAAGTAGAATAAAATAGTTTTGTCTATCTTCGTCAGTCTGATTTGCTGTCGTGACTTGATTAACAAAATTATCTAGACATCGTAAATAAGATAATATAAGTTTTTTAAAAGTTCTTTGTGAACTACCTGGACATATACATACATAAAAAGAGAAATAAAATGTTACTAATTAAAGAGGGCTGTAATGTTGTCATTGATTTTCATTTACTGATTTATAACAAAAATATCAGATTTGAATAAAAACATGTTTGTATAATTTAAAAAATCTTCTGTTTCTTTTGTTAATTATTATAGTAATTGTTCGGTAACAAAACTCATTCTTTGCCTTTTGATGAAAAAGGTCATCAGTAAGATAGGTGAAATCCTTATGTAAATTTAATATTATTTATGTTATAATAAAGCACATATACTTTTTATTAAAGTACAATATGTGTATAAAATAGAAGAAAATTTTCATGCACTCCTTTTCATAAAATGTTTAGTAAGGTTAGAATAAAAATAAAAACTGCGAACATTTTTTTTTTGTATGATTCCAATGTAACATAAATTTTAGCCAACATTTGCTTTTGAAAATTTTTGAAACTTAAATATTTAAACAACATATGTATAGTAAAATACTTAAGAAAAAGTAAGTCAAAAATATAAATGTTCCGAAAATTTTTAATTGAAGAAACAAGTCAGTCAATTATAGATTGAAAAGTATATAATTAAAAAAACATTATTATATATGTGAGAATTACTTCAACTAATTGCATTAAATCTAAAATGCTAATGTAACACATCTGTCCCTTTTACAAGATGCAATGGCATTTGCGTAGAATTAAACTACTGAATGTGCCTGTCTGGAGAATGAATTGAAATATATTTAAACTTAATAACGTTTTCACGAAGATCAATCAATGTTTAATTATTTTAGTTGGTATCTATAAAATAACTTTAAATTACCAAGCTAAACTAGTGGCTAAGATGTCTCTTATATTGACAAATAAATAGGTTCAAAAATATCACAGCCTCTTCCCCTCCCCACATACTAACAGGTCTCTACAATTCATCCTTATAATAAAGCCTTGTAAAATAAAAAGTTATATTTTGCATTGATTTTAACAGTCAAAAAACAAAACTTTTTTGTTTCTTAGTATGTTTCTATCTTTAAACTTTTAATTCATTACCTAAACATAAACTAATATAACTCTTTCGCCATAGCATATAAAAAGTATGTATGTAACAGTCTTGAGAATGATTTTAAATATATGATATGCAAAAGTTCATTTGTTATTTGAGTTATTTACTGAAAATTTAATTTCATAGAGTCAAAAAGGTGAAAGATATATCTATAGGAGCCGTAAAAATAGTAAAATAATTATACATTGATAAATATAGAAAATTTAAACCAATTTTCATAACATATTGCTCGTAAATTTTGCAACCATATATAATAAAAGCTATTACCTTCACAGTGATAAACCTACACATAAAATAGCCTCTTCTAGGCTTTTAGTATTCTAAGAGAGTGCATATATTCCTTGAATACGGGAAGTCTAATCTGCTAATGTACCTATCATATAAAGCTTTGAAATCCATTTTGGTTTGTGACATCAGTTACTTCTTTGTCCATCAACTTAGTTTATTACAGACTAGGTACCAAAAATAATTATATTACTAAGAGAGACTAAATTAACTAAAGTAATTAAATCAAATACATTTCATCTCCATTCAAATAAAAAACTAATGTTTACTTCGTTGCACACCAATGGGATATTTAATTAAAAACTAGAAAAACAAGGTAAGGATACATTACAATAAACTTGTTAAAATAAGAAGACTATTTCTTTATAATGTTTTGTGAAAAAATCTTAGGTTACTTAATAAATACAGCTCCTTGTATAAGTTAATTAGGTAATCAATTTATAAGAATGGAGTAGAATTAGTTCAATAAATTGCTCTATTTATGGTTCACTACACATTAATTTATTTCTAATCAATTTTTGAAGTTTAGATTTTGTAGTTCTACATTGTTTATAATACATATATGAACAATGTACACGCTTCGTTTTTTCGACTTTATTTGTAAACTTGCTGTCACTGTTTCATCTAATTGAATTCACAAATATTCACATATATAATTTGAGAGTTCTTGTGTATTTGGAAACACAATTCTAATTGTGAGATTAATAAGATTAAGGTTTATTAAATAAAATATTGTGATATTGCTCAGACCGTTACGTTATTTAGTCATTATCGAAAATAATTTTTCTATCATCATTACAATTATAAAAAGAAATCTATATACTATTATAACGTTCAATTAATGTGAGTTAACGTCCAAGATTGGAATATAATTGTTTTCAGAATAACAAAAAAGTTTGCAGACTTCTATATATCCTTCCTTTCCTTCCATTTCTTCCTTATTCCCACCCTGCCATTTTTCTCAGCAATTAAGCTGGGCAATGCATCCGAAACAGAGACATTGTGATGTCTATGGGCGACGGAGTCTACTGGCCATCAAGTAGACCGTCTGCTCGTTGGTCACCTCAGACATAAAAAAAGAAAAAAGTTTTAATTTCACGTTTACTTTATATGAATAATGATATTTTATAATAAATTATTCCGATTGGCATAGCCATATAAAGTAAACTAATCTTTACCTCTAAGTTCAATGAAATCTCTTGTAATTAGTTGTAACAGAGAGACGTATTACAGTTGATAGAGAGAGCAATGTTATTTAAATGTAAAATCAAAGAGAATACTAAATCAAGCTTCATTGATACTTAAAAGTGGATTGATTAATTTTGTTTTACAGTTATTAGTGTTCTATAAATTCCAGCAATAATTTATATTGTAAACTTGAAACTAAATTTTAATTTATCATTGTACTTCAAAAAATTATTAAATATTATAATGAGATGAACAGAACAGTGGAGCATTAAGAACGACCAGTCAAAAATATATGTTCTTACTTAATCAAGCTATTTTTGTTATTGACTGTGTATAAGATGATACTTAAAAAAGATCTAGGTATGAAAAATATTATCAAGCCTATATTATTACACTTCACAAAATTATAATCTAAAACGTAAGGGTCACCGCCCACAGACTTGTTTTGGGTGAAGTTATTTTTACCCCCTTTTATCCATAATTAGGATCCGAAATTTAAAGAAGTAATTTTAGAATGTTCTTAATTGTGTCCTTGCCCTTTTGGCTCATTTAGACTACACTTTAAATGTTTCACTTAGTGTCATCAAGTGTCTTTGTGTAAACATGAGTGTCAATAGTTGCTAAATTTATAGTGGCACTTTAGTAAGAATCGTATTAGCGGCTGATTCGACATGTTGTTTCCCAGTATCTAGTATATGTAAAAGTTTTGGAACAGGTTTGAAGTACTCCCAGATACATCACCACATTTGAAATAATATTTAATAAAACATGAAATAATTATTACTTGAAACAAAAGACGAGAGACGTATCGTTTTTGTAGAAAGAATATTACGTATCTGAAAAGTATCTAACATATCTTATACACCTCGAATGTTTTATTCGGTATTTTTAATAAAGTGAAAAAAAATCAAACATGAAGAAAAAAGCACTAAAAAAGTACCCTTTAACGATTATAAGATAATAGTAAATAATAATTGAACAAAAACATATTTCAATGGCCAGAAATATTCATAGTATCGACGACTTAGTTTTGCGTAGCTCATATATGGTTATCTCCTTTCTTTCACTGATTCCTGCTTTTTCAGAATCTACTAGTGTAGTCAAATATCATTATAAATTATAAGTGGAAACTAAGGCAAGAAAAAGAGGGACAAAAATCATAAATTTTATTTTAAAAAGCCTTCCTTATTGCTGTTTCCGATTTTCCTCGTCATCGTCATCAGCCTAGCAGAGCAGAGAGGGTTTGAACATACTTCACCACATTTACTCAAGACGGGTTGGTGATTCAAACTTAAAATTGTTAAATTATAAGTCCAGGTTTCCTCACGATGTTTTCCTTCACGGTCTGTCAGTGGTGTCTAAATACTTTAAGAAAGTACATATGACTCGGAAAAATCACATTGGTACTTGCCGGGATCAAACCCGCGCCCTCGTGCACAAGAGGCGCGTCTTTAACCACTAGGCCACAACAGATTTTTGTATTACAATAATTGTAATATTAACGACTGTACAACTTTTTCCCATACTGACCGAGCACCACTGAGTAGTTTGTATGTGAATAACTCAGACACCAATTTCATATACGAGTACTTATAACCAGACACTTCTCAGACACAGGCGTGAAAAATACTTACATACATTTCTCTCGCAATTTATTCATGGTCTAACCATTAGAGCCCATTGTTTCAATTTATTTGCTATAGGACTTAATATCAGCATTCCATACAGTTTAGATTTTTCTTACTAGAAAGAGATTTTTTTTTATTAATTCAAATTTTAACAAAAAAATTATTGTAAAATTGACAATATAATACAAAATAAAAATTTTAAAGTACAGAGATAAAAAAATATGTACAAAAAATAAAAAATGGAATCTAATTTATTTTATAGACCAACATGATATTTGACGCCTTGTCATATATAACTTTATTGTCCAATTCTGTATGTAAGAGGTCCCATTAAACTAAATCAGCAGTGTCACAGGTTAATATATTATTGAAAGTATTCAAGAAAGAAATCCCTTTAAAATAGTAACCTGCTATTATAAGAATAACAGTTTTTTATGAATGTTAAAACATAGCCCATCCATCTCCTTTTGAAGTTTAACCAATGTGATTTTTTTATTAAATAATAATGTACGTACTAATTACAATATAAATAATATCATAGAAAAATTACTATTACAATAACAACTGCTGAAATGATTGTATTTTGAATAAACAAAGTTCGATCATAGCATAAGTCTTGATCGATGTTGTCTTCATCGTGAGAGTTATATCAAAGACATGAGTAAGCTGTGTTCTCTTAGTAAACTTACATTACAGTACGATATTGTTTTAAATTTTATATGTTCAAAAACATATTTATATAGTAAGGCAATAATAAATAATTTATAGACTTTAAAAAATATATCAGTTTTAATATCGAGTAAAGCAAATATTCTATTCATAGTACATTGAGATTAAGAACGAATTAAAGAAGTTTCAAAGTCAGAAGACAAAGTAAAACAAGCCATTGACTTTATGGTCTTTATAAAACAAGTAAATAATTGATTACGAAAACTTATACCTCGATCTTAAAAAAAATAAAATTACATCATAATAAATGAAACTAATATTTTTCGGATGTACTACGCGATTTTTATTTTTGATTATAAACTACATACTCTCACGTTTAGATTACTTTACAGCAACCGTGATCACGGACAGACGTAATGTGACGACATGCCATGATAATACATATAATTTGTTTTAAGCCACGCAAAATTGAGTGTGATCTAATAAATCATTAAAAACTTTAACGATATTCAAAAAATTATACGTCCAAACTTAATATAAACATATATTGTTATTCGTTAACCAAGTAGAAAATTAATTCATGCGTATGATGAGTGTCCGTTACCGGCTTAGGAAAATTTTGCTAATCCGATGTGAATGGTGAATTAAATTGATCACTAAATATTCAAACAAGTTGATGTCAAAATCACAATGACTGATAATATTTTCCTATAACTGAATTTGATACATTCATGTATAGATGAAACAAATTTTAATTTATCATACTTCACTGAGAAAAACTCTTTAACTTTATTTTTGAATCCAAAATACAATACTCTATGTTTGAATTTCTCATCAAATATTTTAAATACATACGAGGTAGCGTTGATTAGAGAGAACCATGATAATTTATATTAAATCTAAATACAAAGTAATTTAAAATATCATTGAAAACGAGATAGTTCATACATTCAACTGCTTTGTTCAAATTCAATATATTTTAAACGTATAGAGAATACATTGTCGTAATATAAGTGGCATATCTTGTTAGTTTCATATGTGTATTGTCTTATGTTAAATAAATGCTATTCCTCGCTTTATCCGTACAAGGATATTTTATTGAACGTCACTGACATTTGATGGAGTTATCTTGTCACTCTGAGCTTGAACTTGTATACTTTTCTGTTCGAGTATTTGAATTTCAGAGTAACGTTTTATTTATTTCTGACACCGAATGGTATTTTTCAAAGTTGTCTTGCGTTTTGAGTTTCAATAATTCGAAATAGGTTAAATATATTCGATTATTTTTTTTGGAAATTGCAAAATCAGGGCCATGAGTTTTAACAGCTCTTGAACAATAAATGAATGTTACATATTATTTAAGACGATCTGTAAAAGAAATGCTTTCACAAAAAATACTCTAACACACGATAGTTACCGTCCTCACATATACTTATGAATGAGATGAACAAAATAATAGTGCTTTATCAAAACCAGATTAAAATACTATCTTAGAATTAATATAGATAGTTATCTTCATGGATGATTTTATTTCTTAGAGTTACCTACAGTGAAACATCACCAAAGCAGGCTTATTCTCCAACTTTTGAAAGGTAAATGGTTACAGTCATATTATTACACTATTATCTTCATCATTGACTTACAAATATTTCTTAAGTGTGTTAAGTAATAATTATACTCTTTATTACTTTTTCTGCTACGAAATTAATGCTTACATAGATAGGGCTTATAGAGTTATAAGCTTGAATTTAAATATGAACTGCTAATTTTATACAGTCACAATGTATAGTTTCAATAAAACCACTTGAAAATGTCTGAATTTATTAGAATTAATTTTACATATGAATACAGCTTATTATATAATTGGACAACATATAACACTTTTAATAATTTATCAATGCTGACATCGGTAAAGCGAATCATAAATGGATTCAGTAGTAACACATTTTAAAAACCTGAAACAATTGAAGATCTATCCTACAGAACTATTAGCAGGATCTAACAATAATGTTATAATTAAATGTATTCTTATTTCTATAAAACATTTTTAACCATTTTAAAATATTTAAAACAAATGTTGTTTTATATTTCGCGCTCTTGTTATTGCTGCTCTATCTTTGATAAAAAAGGGTTAAATTTCATTTTAATGTTGCAGAATATCAAAATTATACAACTCCTGCTGAAAGATGAATTGTTTTCATAAGTTTTTATTTCTCTTATATTAACAAAAGATAAAGACTTTCGTTGTATTAAATATTTCGTTCAGGTAATAAATTAATCTCATACTAAATATTTCAAGCTTTATACAGAAATCAATTCTCATCTCTTAACGTTTTGTTACAAATAGCTGTTGGTAATAAAAGCACCGAACGACATCCTCTTTGTTGTGACACTTTGAAGTCTTGTCACGATTGTTTCTGGACGTCCGCGACAACACTGAATAGTTTGCTTTGAAGCTCTCTGTAGCGGTAGGAATTAAAGCAAGATGATACTTGAACATAATGAAGTAAGATACGTTTATAAGTTTATTATTACATATAAATGACAATAGTCTCTTTGAAAATGTGTCTAAGTATATTTAATATTTGTTTTTCTTTGTTATTTAATATTTATATATGATAACAAATCGTGCTAAAATATGTAACAAAATTAAGACTTGTGCAGCACTAATTAACAAAATATATAGTTTTATTTTATCCACATAGTAAGTGTGCTTAAAACTCGGGGCAGGTAGTTTTGTGATGAAATACTCATTCGTGGTGTGCATTTTCAAGTACAAACTATTGTATATTGTGAAGTTACCAAAGCAAATATTCATTTATATCGAAAAATTTTAAGCGGTTATTATGAATTGAATTGTAATATATAACGTATATCTAATCATTTCTAAAAGAAATAAAATCTTAAGTGAGGTTTTTTCAAAAAGATATATATATTGAAAGCTAACACATAACCACTCATAAATCACTGTCAGTTAGTTACTGTTGCCGATGAACCCTTTTTTTCTCCACAAGGTCAATTAAATGAAATAATTTGATGGAAAGTAAACATGAGATCTCAATCAATGTTGGTACTGCATTATATACAGAGTGTTTCAAACAGAATTTTTAAAATAATACCTTCATTTATATGTCATTGGTTGGGTTAATTATTTTGTTTACTTTTTTAAAACATAGACTTTTATTTTATTTTATTTAATAGGAAGCCAACGTGATACACAAACACTTATAACTACATTATCACATGATTGAACATAATTGTTACATTTGCGTATCATCATTTACAGGCTAACTCAACATGGGTTACACTTATCCAATATTTTCTGTATTATTGTTTTTTTTTCTATGAACCTTTATGGTGGTATTATCCTTTAGCAGATATTAACAAATAGCTAACGTTATCCTAGTACCATATAGTATCTTAGTTGAGAAAATAAAAATACTGACGAGACTCGTTTAATAATTGCAAGTTTCAGTATTTATAACTCAAATACTTTCTCTTTAATTAAACGCCTATTTTCTTACTCTTTCTTTCTGAAACAAAATCTCCAAGTGTCCAGTCTAGTCCGATTCATTCTAAAAATATATATTAACATACTCTACACAAAAAGTCAGTGGTGGCCTAGTGGTTAAGGGGCCCGCCTCTCGTTGCGGAGATCGCGGGTTCAAACCTTGGCAAGTACCAATGTGATTTTTCGGAGTCATATGTACTTTCTGAGAGTATTTAGATACCACTGACATACGGTGAAGGAAAACATCGTGAGGAAACCTGGACTTATAGTTTCACAATTATAAGTTTGAAATCACCAACCCGTCTTGAGCAAGCGTGGTGATTAATGCTCAAACCTTCTCCATGTGAGAAAGAGGCCTTGCTCAGCAGTGGGCTCTGATAGGCTGATGACTGATGACTATACTCTACACTGCCTTATGGTTCTAACTTGTAGTATTACGATAACAATAGTGCCACCAGCTTATTTATATTATTTTATTTTTACAGTTAATATTGCAACATTAATGCTTACAATATTATAAAAACACATAATATTACTCACACATCCCCTTCAATACTAATTATATGGAGTAATTATTTGGTAGAAGTAGTGTAATATGTCAGGAGAGCGATCATTAAAGTGTCAAATTTGATATTTAATTAGTGCTGCTAATCGCTAAACATCACTCGAGCTCTGCCGGGAATCATTGCCGGTCTGTTTAAGCGATATATATTACACGACAATTTAACATGTTAATATAAACAAACCTGTTTCAGTACTTACAACTGATTTGACAATAACACTTATTTTATAATAGTTTTCTTACAAATATGTTCTTTTTTACATCTTTATCTTCGTTTTATTTATTTTTAATTTTCAGTAAAAAATTTCAATGTTATCTTCACTGCCCATACGTTATACAACTACTATTATTATTATTATTTTTTATTTTATCTACCAAACTAGGGCTCGTCGAAAACTTTTTTGGAAAAAGAAATAAAGTACCCAAATATAAAGCTATCTTAGTTATAAAATATACATAATACATCAAATCACTGCTAAACGTTATTTATTTCAATTTCCGTACAATAATATCGAGCTACAGTTGAAGACGTGTGTAATATATCAAGTCTTGGTCATTAAAGCGTCAAATCTGAAGTCAATTAATGCGACAAATCGTGAGTCGTAGTCAGAGCTCTGGAGATAACAGTCGTAGCAATGCTCCCTGATGAATTGTGTTAACTGTGGATGACATGTCCATTTAAACTGACCTCCCAAGTTTAACCATCTGGAGAATAAGTATTTATTAGTATGTTTACTACAAGGAGCCTATTTAAGATCTAATATTGATAAAGACAGCAGTGACTTGTACATATAAGTTCAGTGTATATTAAGTTATGTACAAGTATTTGTATCGGGCCTGTGTCCGAGGGTAATTGCACGCAGTGATTTAAGACCTTCCTTAGTAACTATTACCTCAACCACGATCTTTCCTGTCCTTTTAATTTATATATCTTAATAAATCTCTGTTTAATGAATTTTTACTTCTGAATTGTGAGAATGCTTATTAAAATTAGCAAATTGTCTAATTAAAAATATAATCTAAAGACTTTTTTTTCTATTCTAGTTAATGATTTAATTCACAGTAATATACATTCATAGTATACAATTATACTCTAAATAGGAATCTAGACTAGGTAACATATTTCCATGAGCAAAAAAAATTACATTTTGATATTTGAAAGGAGATTTTTTATTGAAAAAGACAAAATAACAACACCTTGTTACGTTGTTTGTCACGAGTCTACCTGGGCATCCCAGGAATCCTCCTTTAATTACTATCGTTTTTTAATGAGAACTAGAAGAGCATGTAGGTAGATTATTATCAGACTACAAGTAGATTTAGGCTTAGATGTATGAGTAATTCATTAATAATTACATTTATATTTAGACATCCCCAATGTCTCTCGTCACTTCTAGAACTCATAAACGTTTTTGTCTGAGTATTAAGTGTGACATATTTTATATTAATATAAAATTCGATTTCTTCAATCAAAATATCTAAGGTGAACAAAACTGGACGCTAAGTGAGTTATTTGACCTAATTTAACGGAATTGGTATTTAAATAACTATAGAATTGATAACTCAGATTCATTGAATAATTTTCAGTCATTATACGTTCAAGTAACTGAACTAAAATGAAATTTTAATTTCAAATCTTCTTTTGAGATAAACTTGAGTTTTTAATCATGATGCTTTTTAAATTTTATGAATCAGTTGTTTATAACCACTGTATTATTACTTGAATTAAACTTTCCCAAGTAAGAAGATGAATAGTGAATTACATACTTCTGTTATTTTGTACAAGCATGTACGATTCCTTTACAACAAGTGTGTGTATACAAACTTGGTTACCACTGTGGCTTGTCATATAATGGCTAGACAAATAGGAGCATCGTTATAACGGTTAAAGAATATGTCTCGACATTAAAACTGTGATATCTTTGAAGTCAGCAGTATGTGAACACACAATGGACATACCAGGCCACATAACATACGGTTTAAAGAACCTCATTTGCGAAGAAAAATATACTGAAATTAATTAATTAAGCCGCAAGGCTCTTGATATTAAAAAAAAAACATCCAATGTCAACAGAGAAGAATGCTGAAATTTATTTAACACCTGAGATACCCTTATAAAAAAATATAAAATCCCATGTCCATGACCACACACCAAGATCTCAAGATACAGTGAGCTCATTCTGCTTGCCTACAGAGACATACTCCAGGAAATTAAGGAATCATTGGCGGTAGATGACAAATTACAAGACCAACTGACAGACATTTTCATCTCGTCTGCCCGTGAACACGTTTTCTGCAAAGGAACCGAAACGTCGAAATTATGTTGTTTTATAATAATAAAAAACGCGTAGCATATCCGAAAATCTAAGGTTTATTTACGGTCTCATTAAGTTTAAAGAAATAACTTGTAACATATTTCATATAGTACTTAAATATGTAAGATTTTTCAGTGGAAAGTTTTAAATATCGTTCCATACGTATGTGAGAAATAACTCAATAAAATAAATATACACAAAATATTCTTTATACGCAATACCTGAAGAGATATTTATTTTCTCTTTTTGAACTTTTTAATGATGTCTCAGAGGTTGAAAAGTATAAACATATTACCATCTCGTATGTTCGTGATAGTATCTCGAAGCAATTTAGAAACACTTATTGAATGAACCAACAAAATTTACCAAATTATTAGAGAAAATTCTTGATATACAAAGAGAATTTTTTAAGATTGATATGAAAACGACCACGCTGCTTTGTTGTTGTAATAATACATATTTTAAAAAAAACAATGACAATGATAAAATAGTAAAATTTCTCTTAACTTCATAAGGTTTATTAACTCAGCTTAGACTATATCGGAACTGATGTCAGTGTGTAACTGATGTCAGTGTGGAAAGGTGTCAGTGGTGGCTCAGTGGTTAAAGGGTCCGCCTCTCGTCGCCGAAGGCGCAGGTTCGATCCTGACCCGAGCAAGTACCAATGTGATTTTTCGGAATCATATGTACTTTCTAAGAGTATTTAGACATCACTGATTAATGTTGATTCCCAAAAGAGGGTTGATGTCAGGCAGGCGGCCGGTCGTAAAAACATATAGCCAATAAAAAAAAACTATTCATAAATGACCATGATGAACACCTTCAAATTGTACGTCAATCATTGTAAAAATTCTTCAGGTTGAAAGGCCCTGGAAGATACATATATAATAAGATATATATGTATACTCTATGGCTTTACTTTCGGCCTATCAAATGAACATCTCTACTTTAGTATTTTCTTCCTTAAATAAAACTTCCTCAACTCCATCTCTGTAAAACAACTTTTAATTGCATTTAGCCTTCGCCATGTACTCATATCTTACATGACGTGCTTCCCATTTTAGAAACCCATTAGCTTTTTCCAGCGGTTCTACCATGGTGGATTTAGCCATAAGAATAAAGAGACATAAATAAGAAAAATTAATGTAGGTAGACTTACATGTAAACACTTATAAAAGTAAGTAAGTATACACATAAAACCTTATTCTACAATTAATTTATTTAAAAAAATATTAAATTTTGATTGTTTAAAAAAAAATGTTTTGACGTCGTATAAGAATTACTTTAACATAATTGAAAGAAATTAATTTTGTTTCTTATATAATGAATGTAACAAATTATTCAAATTAAAATTGTATTGTTTCAAAAACAAATTTTTAAGATGGTTGTAGAAGATAATATTGGGTACAGATTAATATGTACATTATGCATTTATCTACTTACTCACTAAATCATTATGACTATTTCCCATTCGCAATCTTGTGGTGTTTCTTTTAATATTATTTTCACCACACCGAGGAACAACCTCCCAGTTGAAGTTGGAAACTAATTTTTAAGAGTCTTTTATAAAATTGCTATTTATCAATTTATGCAGTATTCCTATGTATATTGTGTATTTTTATTCATATATATATTCTATTAATAATGGCATGTAATATTTATGTAGTCTTATTATACGAGTATGTAGTCTTTTCGCTATTATTACCAATTTTGAATTATCCCCCTCTCATATACAATTTTCATCTAACTTATGGTTGTCTATAAGAGGTTGCTTACAACAATAAGGCCGCCTCCGAAAACATTATATTTCTTTTTGTATTTTTCTCTTCTCATGGAGTACAATCATATATAAAGATAAGTATTTTATTAGGTATGTACATAAAAAAAGTAAAAAAAAACAAGTACATAGTACGTATGTACTTATATTTATGCATGTACATACATAAAACGTTACAAAACCCTATTATTTATTTCTGATACAGCACTACACATAATAATCTCTTCAACAGTAAATTGCTTATAACATAATTAAATCTATTTTGTCTGGAATGTAGTCGTATTTTCACAACCCGCTATAAACTGTCATAGAAAGATAATAACTTCAATAAATGTCAACATCACTTCGACGTTTTCGAGTGCCCATTGGTGGAAGATAAAGCCAGGTAAAGGATAGTAAGTATAAGTGAAATGAGATTTAAAACAAAGTTCGGAAGTAATGAAAGACAATATCAATTATCAGAGAATTCTTGGCAGCGTAGCGGAAACCTTTGGAAATAATATGGAAATGATTAAAATAACCCCCAGAAAATCTGAGTTCGCTTAAACTTTCTACGCAAAAGAAAAGAGTTATAGTAACAAAAGTATCAGTAGAAATAAGGAATCGTTACCACCTGACAAATAGGGACACATTATTAATGATAATATAATTTCTGGTGATAAATCTTCTCAGCATTTCATGGATTCACCGAATCAATGAAGTATTTATATAAGCGACTCGTCTTTTGGTTACCATTATGCTGTATCCCGAGGCTCAAACAAATAATCTGATTCCCCGTTTAAACAGGCAAGTGTGTCTTACCAGTCTCTACGAGGTAAAAGATTAGGTCTGGCAAAAGATCAGAACGCAGTTGTCAGATGTTACTCAGATGAATTTTGAGTACTAAAATTTACGACATTAGTAAAAAGTCACGTATTTTACTATTTTTTTTAAATGATAAAAATTTTAAGCAACAATTAAATAGTAAATAATATTTATTCTCAATAGTTCTAGTCAATATTTAGCCCTCTTAGACAGTATAACTTGTAAGGTCGAAAATAAATTATTTAAGGAACCTCTCAATATGTTATTCATATACTTTATACATATATATTTTTGACAAATTTTGTAGTTGAATAATTTTTTATACGTGTATAAATGGCTATTTTATATTTACTTGAAGATTTATTTCACTATATAGTATATACTCTGGTATGAATGAGTCGATGTGTGGAGAGCGTCCGACACAAACCCCTATACAATATTATCCATCAAGCCAGATATATTGATGCTTTACCTGCAACATATTTCCTGAAGCTTGACAGATCACATCAATGCTGCCTTTACTTTACCTGTCTCAAACACATACATATGAGACAGGTATAAGAAATGTTAAATAACATGATATATAACAATGGTTCGATAAAAATTAAACATATATGTAAATTTTTGGTCACAAGTTTATTGGAAAAAAGGTGTAAAGTTTCCGGTAAAGTTACCCAAATTGAATAGTAAATTAAAAATGAGTAGGTGTATTGTTAAACATTATGATGTTATTTTTTCTGAATAATATCCAAATTATTGCATCTAAACGAGTTTTTTTTTTCACAACATTTTACATGAATTTCATCTCGACTCGTCAATGTGTTCAGAAGGATAATATTCGTAATTACTATAATTACTATATACTATGTGATTTAATTTATAAATTAAATTCATTTTTAAATTCCTATACATACATACATCTAAATGCTTCCTGCCAAATTTCATGATTCTATGTCTCCTGTAAATATCCTTTAAGCTTTGATTCTCTAACATATGACAATAGAGTTTCAAAATACTCGGGTTGAATTGTTTTTTTTTTATTGCACTAATATGGAATTTATGGAATTATTATCGTTTGCTTATTATAGACTCAAATATTTTATAAGAACCTCAATCTATTACTTCTAAGTGTTCATGAAAAAAATGTAACAAGTGTAAAATTATAAAAATATTGTTTTTACTAAAAAAGTGCGCTTTACACGATGTTCTGTTATATTTTCGTTTGCTTCATACAACATATCAAGATTCTTAATACACTAGAAGTAATCTGTAGGTTTTGATTGCTTACCAGTCTGTATCTCAAGCGTTACATCAGAAGTTTAAATTTTCATATATTCAAGGGACCAAGGAGCTCGATATTCTTTAGGAACTCTAGCTATCAAGCTAGGAACGCGTGGAAGTATCAACTTCAAACTTGACAGACAGACCGACGGAAAACTAAGTGATTCTATAAAAGTACCGGTTTTTATTTTTGATTTACAGAACCTTATAAAACACTTGCGGAAATTAAAATGTGGTTTATAATATTTCTAAAAGTTATTACTTTGACCTTTTACTAGAATTAAAATCATTACATAGATTACATAGAACATATTTTAATGTTTTCTGTTAATAATAATCCTTTCACGCCTAATATTAAATACAAACATTCATTAAGCTACTTATATGTTACTTCTGATATATTAACGTACGCACTATGGACGGTGGAGGATTGTCGAAGCACAAACGTAAACTCTGTCTAATTGAAAGCAAACATCAAGTAGTTTAACAAAGACGCGGATGAAAGCGTCTAAATCATTATTATACTTGCTGGAATAATGGTGTCTATGAAGATTTTGAGATTTTGTTGTAAATTAATAACTTGGAATTTTGTTTCTTCGTATCAATTGGTTTATAGACAAAGGTGTTTTATATTTTACGTAAAAACTAACATTTTTATCAATTACAAACTATTTTAATTACATAATATACAACAAACTTCATGTGATTTGGAAACAAACTGTTTTAATTAATGTTTTGACAAAAATTTTGTTAGGAATATAAACAAAAGAAGTATTTTAAAAAGATTTAATCATCCATTTACTTAATAAGTTAATAATATTTTGTATATACAATTTTTTGGTAACCAATAAATTAATTTTACTGTAGAGAAGGGTATTATAAATATGTATATGTCTTCCGTCAATGAACTCAGCATTGTACATAACCCTTGATCAAATGCTACGTTACTTTTCAATTAGCTTTTGTTCTAGATTCAATTAGAAACATTCTAAGCAGTATAAAGTAGGTACTTTAAGATTTAAGAATAATTTTAGGAACGACTCAACTACTTGCTTGTGTACTAATGAATAAAAATCTATTCGAATAGTAAAAGTGATAGAAACAAATTCAATGTGTGGTGTCTAAATTGAAAATTTATACAGGGTTTGGGAGAGTATGGAAATCACTCGCACAGGTGTTTCGATATTGTTTTGAGAATATTGAATTCTTCCTAACTTGGAAAAAATTTTATACTGATGGATTGTATATTTACATAACAATGTAGGAAGAAAAAGTATATATTACGGTATGTTGGCGGGAAATCGTTGGCTATCAATGATGTTAAAAAAATAAGAAAATTTTAAATGAAGGCTAATCATAAGAGATATATTTTTTTCTTAAATATTTCTATGAGTGATTTTGTTTGTTTGAAGTATTATATCTTTCAGTCGCTTATTACCTCTTTAATCATATTTTGGAAACAAATATATTGGAAAAAGTTATCCTTAGAAGTAGTAGGAATAAATTTCTAGAGAATATTAATTAGTAAGAAAATAAACAGAGTGCAAAATTCTTCATGAAAAATAACACTATGTTTAATACATCCAGACCTATATTCATGTATTGTATGTAATTCACAATGAATGTATATTTTTTAAATCTTTCCTATTCTATCCTTCTGTTCTTTTATTCAAGTCTTCCACAGCTTAATCGCTAAAACAATTTGAATAACATTCATTCTGGAAGGGATAGTTTATTTAGCTTTTAGAGTGTACAGCATCAGGTTTACAATAGATAAGTATTTTTTATGGTTAGACGCAATTAGAAGTTATTTTTAAGAGAGGGAGATGAGAAACTTTTTAGATAAAATAAATTATTAACCTGGACACTCTTTGTTTGATTTGGCTATTGAAAAACCTATATATATATATATATATATATATATATATATATATATATATATATATATATATATATATATATATATATATATATATATATATATATATATATATATATATATATATATATATATATATAGCTTTGTATAATTATACAAATATGTATATGTTAATAAATCTTGCAAAGATAGTCCTCTTTCTAAGATAGATCAAGTTTTTCAATAGCTGACTTTCATTAATAATCCGCTTCTCTTATTTTAAGACGGGCAAATCAGTAACAATCTATATTCTTTTTCAATACTTTTTTAAGCTAAGAGGCACAAAATATAACCCAGTCTTACGGTTCAAAGTAACATATTGGATGCATTAATTAGAGATTCCATCGTACTCGTATTGTATGCAATTATTAAGCAACCGAAGGTATTAACGTCTGTTTAAATGAACATGTCAAGCGCAAATAGACGTAATTATCCCCGTTAATTAGGGATCGTGTATCGATGTACTAGCTGAATGGGACTTACCAACCATCAAACATTTGAAAGAACTGTATTAATAAGTTCATTTATAAATGAACAAAAACACGCAAAAGGTTATCTAAGAAATATAAATAGTCAACCATACAAAAGTTGTTAATTTTTTTTATTATTTCTTTTTTAAAGTCTTCAGTCATCGATATATCAGTTCCACTGTATTCTGACCTTAATATCAAGTAATACTACCAACGCAATTAATTTAAATTATTTAATTTCAAACTTAAGATAATCTCAAAAATCCGCTTATATGTTATAATTAATTAATTTTAAATGTATCTTGAACACTTAATAGCAGAAACAATTAATTGCATCTCAGTTTTAAGCTTCATAATTAATGTAATATTAAATACTTTAAAATTGTGTGATCTCTCGGTATTTTGCTCCCGAACAATTTTTATTTTTGCTTTGCTTAAATATATGAATTAATTTAATTCAAGCAGTATATTGTAATAATAATTTTAATTTGTTTACTTTATGTTTATATTTGTTCTAAAAATCTATCGAGCAAAGCAAAATCTCTTTTGTTTCATAAATATTCTCACAATTCAGAAGTAAAAATTCATTAAATAAAGATTTATTAATACATATAAATTAAAAAGACAGCAAGGATCGTGGTTGAGGTAGTAGTTATTAAGGAAGGTCTTAAATCACTGCGTGCAATTACCCTCGGACACAGGCCCGATACAAATACTTGGACATAACTTAATATACACTGAACTTATATGTACAAGTAATCTGTCACTGCTGTCTTTATAAATATTAGATCTTTAATAGGCTTCCTGTAATAAACATAGTAATAAATAAGTATTTATTATACTAATAAATAAGTATATAGAATAAGTTATTCTCCAGATGGTTGTACTTGGTAGGTCTGTTTAAATGGACATGTCATCTTCAGTTAACACAATTCATCAGAGAGCATTGCTACGACTGTTAACTACAGAGCTCTGACTACGACTCACGATTTGTCGCATTAATTGACTTCAGATTTGACGCTTTAATGACCAAGACTTGATATATAACACACGTCTTCAACGGTAGCTCGATACTATTGTACAGGAATTGAAATAAATAACGTTTGGCAGTGATTTGACGTATTATGGATATTTTGTAACTAAGCTATTATATTTAGTAACTCTATTTATTGTTCTAAAACAGTTTTCGACGAGCCCTAGTTTGATATATTAAATAAAAAATAATAATAATGATAATCGTTTAATATATTGATAGTGAAAGTAACATAGGAATTTGCTACTTAAAATTTAAAATAAATAAACAGAGGATGAAGATGGATCTCCTTACTATTGTGCTTTACAATAGTAAGGAGATTATTATAAAAGAAGTCTTATGTTCAAATCTGTTGTAAGTACTGAAACAAGTTCATTTATATTAAAATGTTATATTGTCGTGTAATATATATCGCTTAAACAGACCGGCAATGATTCCCAACAGAGCTCGAGTGATGTTTAGCGATTAGCAGCACTAATTAAATATCAAATTTGACACTTTAATGATCGCTCTCCTGACATATTACACTACTTCAACCAAATAATTACTCCATATAATTATTAGTATTGAAGGCGATGTGTGAGTAATATTATGTGTTTTTATAATGTTGTAAGCTTAAAAATAAAAGAATATAAATAAACTGGTGGCAGGATTGTTATCGTAATATTACAAGTAAAGGACCATAAGACAATCTAGATCATGTTAATATTTATTTTTAGAATAAATTGTTCTTGTCTAGACACTTGGAGTTTTTGTTTTAGATTTTTGGAATGAGAGAATGATGATTTTTTCAATCAGAAAAAGAAACTCTAATGTATTGTTTATTTTCTCGACTTTGAAACTAGTACAATAGTACTAGGATAACATTAGCTATATTTTAATTGCTACTAAAAGTATTACCACCATAAATGTTCATAGAAAAATAAAAAAAACTTTATACAGGAAATATTGGATAAATATATGTTGAAAAGAAAAACATACAAAATAATTAACCCAACCAATGAAATATAAATGAAGCTATTATTTTAAAATTTCTGTTTGATACACTTTGTATATAATGAAGTACCAACATTGATTGAGATCTCATGTTTACTTTCAATCAAATTATTTAAGTTAATTGACCTTGTTGAGAAAAAAAGGGTTCGTCAGCAACAGTAACCAACTGACAGTGATTTATGAGTGGTTATGTTGTTAACTTTCAATATATATATCTAATATTTTGATATACGTAATATATTATAATACAATTCATAATAATAACATAAAATTTTTCGATATCAAAGAATATTTGGTTCTGTAACTAAACAACACACAGTCTGTACTTGGACATTGTCATCACGAATGAGTATTTCATCACAAAACTACCTGCCCCGAGTTTAAAGCAGACTTACTATGTGGATAAAATATATATTTTTGTTAATTGGTGCTGCACAAATCTTAATTTTGTTAATAGTTTTTGTAGGGTTTTTTCATGTAATAAAGTAAAACAAATATTTAATATATTGTCGTTTATATGTAATAATAAACCTTTAAATTTATCTTACTTCATTATGTTCAAGCATCATCTTGTTTTAATTCCTACCGCTACAGAGAGCTTCAAAGCAAACTATTCAGTGTTGTCGCGGACGTCCAGAAACAATCGTGACAAGACTTCAAAGTGTGACTACAAAGAGGATGTCGTTCGGTGCTTTTATTACCAACAGCTATTTGTTACGAAACGTTACGAGATGAGAATTGATTTCAATTCAATTTGCATTACTTTATTCACCAAAAAACTATCATAAAAGTACTTAAAAGGATCCTACATAGGATCCGAGAACAAAGGATTAAGCTTCTTAAATTGCTGTTTTATATTAAATTTTATTCAAATATTAGCGAAAGTTTACGTATAATATGACAAACTAAATTATTCAAATCTATTCTATTATATTATGTATATTCAATATCCTTACAATATACACCATATTTATTCAGGTACCTACATTGTGTATGTTGACAATCGACGTATATTTGTTTTTTGCAGCACATGTCATTGTAATTATTTAGCGTGGCGACTAGACGTTCCAGAAAAACTACAAAACTTATTTATGTGTTTATTATAATAATAATTACATATTAAAACTTATAACCCACACCTAAGACTACATGGTGGCCCCGATGTTAGGACAGCAATGTCATTTCAAAGCTTGTGTAATATCAGGAATCTTCTGGTTCACAAGGCTTGGTGTTCGTTCGCGGAGTCAGCAGCAGCATTCGTTATATGATATCTTATCCATACAACGATGGTGCCCCGGCGATGTTCATTAAATTTTTAACATGTTGCGCGTACGTAACATTGTAGTAAACTTAATCACTTAAAATTGTCTAATGCGGCCCCTTTTCGTTTCATATTCATTTCTTTTATTTTTATACTGTAGAAACAATCTTCATTAAAGGCTTAAGATATATAATCTTTTAGTTATGCGTCACCTGAGTTTAAATTCAAAAAAATATATATTGTAATGAATAAAACAATAAACTAAATATTTTATAAAATAGTTAGGTTCTGAGAGTGTTACAAACTAATATTATAAACATAGTTGATGAATGAAATCCTTATTATTGGAATTATTTTAACACGGCCTTCGTTAATGAAACAATTTTAATTCAATTCTACAAAGAGGAAGGAGCCTAAGCGTTTCTTAAAACTCATTTTATAATTACAACTTCACTCTAAATATAATACTTACATGGAAATAAAGTTATTTTTGAATTTTTATGACACAATCAAATATTTGGTAAAAATATTTATGTTAATTTAAATATTATTACCTATTTTGTGGAGAGATATTTTAAGATTTAACATGTGAACTATCGAAATCACCATCCTCATGAAACTGAATTCAAATCCCTCATTTTTGAGACGACCTTTGAGTATCAGAGTTTATGTCAGGTTTTCCATTTCGAATAAGAACTAGTCTCCAGCCAAATTAGAAGCTTAGAGTTACAAAACTTCTAAATGGTGGTAGTTGATATTTTATCAGTGTTTCCTAAGTATTGGCTGTCTAAACGGAGGGCATTACGGCCTTCAGTACAACAAATAAGGTAAATACTATTTAATAATTCTGTGTACTTAAATAATCTAATCGCTTTATGCTTTACTGAAACAGTTTTCTTTATTTGAGTGAGTCTATTTCAAAATATTTACAATTATAATGATATTACCTATGTATGTATAACTATCTGTATATATAAAAGAAAGTCGTGTTAGTGACTCCACTTATAACCCAAGAACGGCTGAACCGATTTAGCTTAAAATTGGCAGGGAAGTAGTTTAGAACCAGGAAATTGCAATAGGATACTTTTTATCCCGTTCGACAGCATTCCCGTGGGACTTGACATGAAACGTCAGTCACTATAAAACGTGGAATAACGAAACACAATTGACAGCTATGCAATTGACGTATAATGACAGATATACATATAATGATGACGTATAATGACAGATATGTAATGTAATGATGAGAATTTTATATTTGTAAGAAATCTACTATATAAAAATAAGTCCGGTTTTCCATCCTGACGCTATAATTCAGAACGAAAGAACCGAGAAAAGGGGGACAAATCTTTTGTCACATACAGCGCCATCATACATAACATGTACTACAAATCAATATTAAGTATTTTTAAGTAGATGGTGCCGTCGCATGATACATTGTTTGACAGCTACTCATTGTTCTCTTCTCAGTTAATTTCATGAGACAAACCGGTATTGTGTCTGTAGTTTGAACTCTTAAAACCATTTAGTATTTGCGGGATAAATTTAGAAAATCATTGTTTTTCACATGGGCAGTTATATTTTGCGGGTTCATAAGTTTGGAAACCATACACTTTATTTGTATTAAAGTTAGACCAAAAAACAAAAAATGTGGTTTACAAAGGAGCACTTCAATGAAACGGATAATTTGCGGACACGTATAACGCTTCGATTCGGTATCTACTTTCATTTACTTAGAGAAGTTCATCTAAATAACACTTCATTTTTGTAATCAAAATGAATTCATTACTGTTGTGAAATGAAATAAAAATTTTCCTTTTCAATATGAAACAAAAAAAATTCTTCATCTTTTAATCACCAAACGAAGTGTTATAGAAAAGCCTTCTGGTGGCGAAACGGAGTTCGCCGGGTTTTATATATATATATATATATATATATATATATATATATATTATGTAATATGTATATATATATATATATATTATGTAATATAAGTGACCCAACCGTCAGCGACATATATAGTGTGTCCCGTGACTTCACACTCAACACAACTCTTATGGTTTGTTTCTACTGGAAATTGGCTGAAGTTTTCCATATAATATATACCAAATGTTTTTCTAATTTATGAACTATATTACGTTAAAATTTCATTAAAATGAATTCAGTGATTTTGGTACATAAGGTCACCACACTTTTATAGTAAGAGACAATTTAATAAATAATAATCTATGTACATCCTAATGAGACTTAAAACTTTCGCTAGTATTCATTTATATATACATGTTATCTTGAAGTCTGTTAATAATTTATTATTTTTATAACTTGATCAGAGATTAATAAAATTTGGGTATTTTCCTTTCTTATATAATATTTTAAGTAATATAAATATATTTGACTGTTAAGTTTTGGTTTTTGATTCACAAAACTATGTTGCGGATGTCTATGGGCGACGGTACTATCTTCCATCAGGTAGACCGTCTGTTCGGTTGCTCCCTTTAGCATAAAAAAGACGAATCCTCTCATCATTCCATGTATTCACGGTGCGTGTGTCGGGTCCACCGTTGTAGTGAGAGGAGCTTCAACAGTGACTGTGACTTGTGACCCAGGTGTAGGTTTAAGGGACTCTATCTCTGTATCAAATTTCATTAAAATCAGTTCAGTGGTTTAGGCGTGAAAGCGTAACAGACAGACAGAGTTACTTTTGCTTATAAAATTAGTAGGGATGATCCCGACGTTTCGGTTACTAGTCGGCAAATTAATTCATTGATTTTCAAAGAGATCGCAGTATTATAAGATTTTCATTCAATCGATCAACTGATCGACCAACTGGTCGGGCAACTGGTTGGGCAACTGATCGTCCAACTGATCGACCTACTGATCGTCCAACTGATCGACCAACTGATCGACCAACTGATCGACCAACTGATCGACCAACTGATCGACCAACTGATCGACCAACTGATCGACCAACTGATCGTCCAACTGGTCGACCAACTGATCGACCAACTGATCGTCCAACTGGTCGACCAACTGATCGACCAACTGATCGTCCAACTGGTCGACCAACTGATAGACCAACTGATCTACCAACTGATCGACCAACTGATCGTCCAACCGGTCGACCAACTGATCGACCAACTGATCGACCAACTGATCGTCCAACTGATCGATCAACTGGTCGACCAACTGATCGTCCAACTCGCTTCTATCTAAAAACAAACAGGGCCTAACCCTCGCAGCGTCTACTCAGCATTACACAATCCAGTATCCAGTATCCAATATTTGAATCCAGTTCCGGTTATGAATCTTTAATATATGTAGGTACAAAAAAATAACACGATTCTCATATAAATTTCTTTAACACGAACGAGAAAAACTTGTACAAGAATTTACTAAGAATATAGAAACTCTGGATAATAAATGTATTTACTGGCTGACCTTTGTGGATGCAACATCTATGCGTGACATTTGATTATTAAGAAAAAATGTTGGTTAAATGAAGCCATAATATATACATATATACATATTACTTAATATATAAAATTAATATTTTTTATTTATTTATATAAAATTGGTCAAGAATTTTCTTTTCTACTTTAATCAAATGAACAGATGTATTCAAGGTGTAATGCTTTTGGCTTCTGTAAATTTTTGTTGTACTTACCTTTTTTGAATAAGTAGATAAATATCATAGGCGTATATATATATATACATATATATATATATATGTATTTCAGAGTTTTTCATTTCAGAATCGTCTCACTAATACATGAAACGTAAGAATTAGTTATTTATGATACGAGTATTTAACTAAAATATATTTTTACTATACATATATAATTACTACATTTTAATTTATGTGTCGCTTTTCACGGGTCATACCTATATGTCGGTAATACCAAAAAATATATGCTCATATAAAGGAAAATATACATCTTTCAATCAACAATCATATTTCTATAATCTAGATTATCTTCTTCTTCTATATATATAAAAATGGATTGCTGTTCCTTAGTCTCTCTAAACTCGCTCGTAAAACTCGAGAACGGCTAAACGGATTTATCATATCTTACTCTTGAAATGTTCGTGGAGGTTCAGGAAAGGTATAAAAGCTGAAAAAAAAAATAATTTCCGGGAAAACCCTAAAAACAGCGCTTTTCTATTTCCCATACAAACGGGTTTTTTGACATTAGATTTGACAACTAACTAATATGTCAATCATTCTGTCGCACTTTAGAACACGGAGATTTATGGCTTAAGCTTTAAAGGTAAACTCCAAAAATATAATTAAGAAATAATTTATTTCTTGATTGAGGCAGTACGAAGTCTGCCGGGTCAGCTAGTTTATTATAAAAGGAATATTTTTTGACCCGTTGAGCTTCTTGCTTGGATATGTTTAATTAAACACACCGAAAATAAAAAACTATCTTTAGTTTTTTTTATATAAGAAGCTTCCATTTAATATTACCTTATTTTTTTAACATCATTGATAGCCAACGATTTTCCGCCAACATACCATAACATATACTTTTTCTTCCTACATTGCTATGTAAATATACAATCCATCAGTATAAAATTTTTTCCAAGTTAGGTAGAATTCAATATTCTCAAAACAATATCGAAACACCTGTGCGAGTGATTTCCATACTCTCCCAAACCCTGTATAAATTTTCAATTTAGACACCACACATTGAATTTGTTTCTATCACTTTTACTATTTGAATAGATTTTTATTCATTAGTACACAAGCAAGTAGTTGAGTCATTTCTTAAATTAAATCTTAAAAAACTTTATATTACTTAGAATTTTTCTAATTAAATCCTAAACAAGAGCTAATTAAAAAGTTACGTAGCGTTTGCTCCACGGTTATGTCTAATACCAAGTTTATTGATAGAAGACACTACGATACTAAACTTGTCAAAGGTTAAAATAATTTCTTTACAGTTAAAATAATGTTCTTAAAATAAAATTTTAACAAAAAATAATAAATATATACAAAATATTATACGGTTCAGTAAAATTAAAACAAAAATATTATAGACTATAATAGAATAGAGAATTATTATATTTGTAGTTGCATTGTTTGATATTCAGAATAAAACTAAAAAATCTGTAGATAAATAGTTTCCGATGACTTATTTTCTTTTAATAAACGGATGCTCCTTCTGGTAACTGTAAGAAAGTCGACGATTAAATCTTTCTAAAAAGCCTTTTTTGTTTATATTCCTAACAATATTTTCGTCAAAATATTAATTGTAACATTTTATTTCCAAATCACATGAAGTTTGTTGTATCTTATGTTATTAAAATGCTATGTAATTGATAAACAATGTTACAAGTTTTATAAAACTTAAAACACCTGTCTCTAAAAACCAATTGATCCAAAAGACGAAATTCTTATTAATTAATTTACAACGAAATCTCAAAATCTTCATAGACACCATTATTCCAGCAAGTATAATAATGATTTAGACGCTTTCATCCGCGTCTTTGTTAAACTACTTGATGTTTACTTTCAATTAGACAGAGTTTACGTTTGTGCTTCGACAATTCTCCACCGTCCACAGTGCGTACATCAGAAGTAACATATAAGTAGATTAATGAATGTTTGTATTTAATATTAGGCTTGAAAGGAGTATTATTAACAGAAAACATTAAAATATGTTGTAAGTAATTTATGTAATGATTTGGAATTCTAGTAAATGATCAAAGTAATAACTTTTAGAAATATTTTAAACCACATTTTAATTTCCTCAAGTGTTTTATAAGGTTCTGTAACTCAAAAAGAAAAACCGGCACTATTATAGCACTTACTTGGCCGTCATTCGTCTGTCTTTCTGTCAAGCTTGATTTTCTCAAGAATCCTGCAGGTATCAAGCTAAAGGTCCATGCAATAAAACAAAACAATTCAAACAAAATTCGCAAAAGAATCAAAGCTTAAAGGAAACTTCCAGTAATCATAGAATTTTGAAAATTGGCAGGTAGCAACGTTTTATACCACATGACATATGCGAAAATAAATTCAAATAATTATGAATATATTTCCCAATGAATATATATAGACGAGTTGAAATGAAATTATAATCAAATATTTTGAAAGAAAACTAATATCAAGGAGAACTCTATAAGTTGTAATAATATGGATATTTTTTTTAGATAAAAAAACATCTTAACTTCTAAATATACGTATGGAAAACTCGATACACGAGCCCAATTCTTATAGACCGTTTTTTTTATTAATTTTTTTAATTTATTAACAAATGTACTTTTCAATTTAGATCACTTTATCGGAAACTTTCTATCTTCCTCTAAAAACTTGTAATAAAATATCAACATATGAGTTTAAGTAAAAAGCAATAGAATATTTATCTAACAGGTAGTCAAAATACGTTTTATAAATAAATACACGTATTTCTTTATTGATCCAAATTTTCATTATATTTTGGGATTAGTCAAAGATTCAAAGATAATCAAATCTATATATATAAAAATCAATGCCACTTTTCGTTGTAATTCCATAACTCAAGAACGGGCTCACCTATCCAAACCAAATGCTTAGGATTTGGTCGGCATATTTAGTAGATGGTTTATGTGAAGTTTGCACAAAATCGGTCGAGCGGTTCCTCATTTGTCACATTTTTTGTAATAAATGAATTCAATAGAAACTTTTTTCACAGAAACTTTTTTTAAGTTTTGTTGACAGGACAAGCACGTTGTTATGTCATTCATGCCGTCAATTCATTTTGGACGTGGTTTGATTAAATCATATTATCAGCGATAAATTTCTTTTCACATAATTGCATTTGCAGTGCATTCATACAAACGGTGAGTCCTGAATTTATGTATACTTTTCTAAGTTGCCGTATATGATTTCACATGGCATCATATGCGACAGCTTCTTGGGAATTTGTTTTTTTTTTTTGTTCTAATTTTTTTTTTTTCGATTTTTAAGCGAAAACATATGTGCATACGGGAAAAATACCACCAGCCAGACGAGCAAATATAGGTCGGCGAACGCGTAATGCAAATGATGTGGCATTACTAAGACGATCACAGACTGCAGATGAACGCGCACAAGCTAATGCATCGCAGCGTAAACGTAATGCACGCAATAGATTTGTTAACCCAGTACCTGTACTGAATCTTGCACGGCCATCACGAATACGTCGTGCTGTTTTGGCTGAAATGATGCGTGCTGCTTTTAATTACAACAGTCAGATTGATTATAGTATGTATGGATACATTGGAATGATGGACGCAATATGTCCACATTGTGATGCGGCTAACTTTCGAGGTGAAACACCCGGCATGTGTTGTGCTAATGGCAAAGTGAGATTGCCAGCATTAGAAACTCCACCCGAACCATTGTATTCATTTATTTTTGGGACATCGCAAGCGTCGAAGCACTTTCTGAGTCATATTCAACAATACAATTCGGCATTTCAAATGACTTCTTTTGGTGCAACTAAAATTATTAGAGATAATTTTATGCCGACGTTTAAGGTAAATACTTCAACAGGATTATTCCATGTTTGTATCAATCTGAAGCATAAAGTATATTTAAAAAAAAACTGATATAAGATTTACCTAAAATTGTATACATGTTACAGATTCAGGGCCAGATTTATCATCAAGCTGGTTCGTTATTGCCATACCCCGACGCTGATCATCAATTTTTGCAAATTTATTTTATTGGTGATGAAAATCGTGAATTAGATCAACGTTGTGCAATTGTTTCGAATACAAGACGAGAAATTATTCGTGAGCTACAAAGGTTTTTCCATCAGCATAACGCATTAGTTCAATTGTTTAAAATTGCTCTCGATCGTATGCCAACTGATAATCACAAAATCGTAATAAGAGCTGATAGAACACCTTTTGGAGAGCATGCAAGGCGATTTAATGCACCAACAATTGATGAGGTTGCAATTGTAATTCTTGGTGATCAGTTTCAATCCCGTGATATTGTACTTCATCGTAGAAATGAGCAATTGCAACGTGTTTCGGAACTTCATCGTAGTTACGATGCATTACAGTACCCAATATTGCATTGGAAAGGTGACGATGGTTACCATATCAATATACCAATGATTGATCCACGAACAGGTAAATAATTGACCTATTTTTAGTGTGTTGACATTTCATTTCTACAACTTTCTAAAGTCACATTTTGTAATTATTATCAGGTCTACATATACAGAAAAAAGTTAGTGCCATGAATTTTTATTCGTATCGATTGATGATTCGTCCACAAGAACAAAATTATATCTTAAAATGTGGTAAACTATATCATCAGTACATCGTTGATATGTATGCCAAAATAGAGACTGAACGTCTTAATTTTATTCGTTTCAACCAAGCAAAATTAAGATCCGAAGAATATATTCATTTGCAAGATGCGATAGCGAATGATGCTAATGTTAATGACATCGGACGTTTAACTATATTGCCATCTTCGTATATTGGTAGCCCACGGCATATGAACGAATATGCACAAGACGCAATGTCTTATGTACGAAAATACGGTCGACCGGATCTGTTCATTACATTTACATGTAATCCGCAGTGGGATGACATCAAGAACAATTTATTTGAAGGCCAGTCGACAACTGATCGTCATGACATTACAGCACGTGTTTTTCGGCGAAAATTGACAGCACTTATGGATTTAATTGTGAAATTAAGTGTATTTGGAGAGGTGCGTTGCCATATGTACTCAATCGAATGGCAAAAAAGGGGATTGCCGCACGCACATATATTAATTTGGCTGGTAAATAAAATAACTCCGGATCAAATCGATAACGTTATATCAGGTGAAATTCCTGATCAAACTGTTGATCCTGAGTTATTTGATGTTGTCGTTAAAAACATGATACATGGTCCGTGCGGTGAACTAAATATGAATTCGCCATGTATGATTGATGGAAAGTGTTCGAAACGATACCCAAGACAATTGACTTCAGACACAATAACGGGCAATGACGGATATCCGTTGTATAGACGTAGATCACCTAATGATAATGGCAAAACGGCAAACATTAGAATGCGTAACCAGGACGTTGAAGTTGATAATCGTTGGGTGGTTCCGTATTGTCCATTATTATCGAAAATATTCAAGGCTCATATAAATGTGGAGTATTGTAATTCAGTCAAATCCATTAAATATATTTGCAAGTATGTAAATAAAGGGAGCGATATGGCTGTTTTCGGTGTAGCTGGTGATAATAGAAATGATGAAATTACTCAGTATCAACTGGGGCGCTATATTAGTAGTAATGAAGCTGTCTGGAGGATTCTGTCGTTTCCAATGCACGAAAGACATCCTGTGGTTGTTCACTTAGCTGTGCATCTTGAGAATGGCCAACGTATTTATTTTAATGAAGCAAATGCATTGGAAAGAGCAGCACACCCACCAGCGACTACGTTGACAGCTTTTTTTCAAATTATGCGAAACTGATACATTTGCTAGAAATTTGTTATATTCCGAAGTGCCTCAGTACTATACATGGAATGTGTCTTCAAAAAAATGTCAAAGACGTAAACAAGGAACAGCAGTCGATGGGCATTCAGGCATTTTCAAAACAGATGCAATTGGGAGAATGTATACAGTACATCCAAACAATGCTGAGTGTTTTTATTTGCGATTGCTATTAGTTAACGTCAATGGCCCAAAATCATTTCAAGAATTAAGAACAGTCGACGGTCATTTGTGTCAAACATATCGTGAAGCATGTCAACTCTTGCATTTGTTGGAGGATGATGCACATTGGGATTCAACACTTAATGATGCATCTACGTCAGCTCATCCACAACAAATACGAATGCTATTTGCCATTATATTATCGACATGTATGCCATCAAATCCACTTGAATTATGGAACAAATATAAAAATTATATGGCAGAAGATATTTTAATTCGTATGCGTCATCATGCAAGAAATCCTGATTTGTTGATTACCTTGGAAATGTGCAACGAAGCTTTGATAATAATTGAAGATATATGTCTAACGATTGCAAATAAAGCATTAGTACAATTGGGTATGACCGCACCAAATCGTCCCATGCATGATTTGTTTGATCGTGAATTGCAACGTGAGCAGGAATTCAACTGTAATGATTTGCGTTTATTTGTACAATCGAATATAACCAAATTAAATATTCAGCAAAAACATGTATATGATACAATCATGCAAGCCGTTTCCAATAATGCAGGTGGATTATATTTTTTGGATGCACCTGGTGGCACAGGTAAAACGTTCGTTATATCATTGATTTTAGCGACTATTCGATCAGATCAGAAAATTGCACTAGCACTTGCATCTTCGGGAATTGCTGCTACATTATTAGAAGGTGGTCGGACCGCACACTCTGCATTAAAATTGCCATTGAATGTACAGGTGATTGAAACTCCAACTTGCAATATATCGAGAAATTCTGCTATGGCAAAAGTTCTGCGATTAACGTCAATTATTTTATGGGATGAGTGTACAATGGCGAATAAAAAATCACTAGAAGCATTCAATCGAACAATGCAAGATTTACGTGGTAATCAACAGCTTTTTGGTGGTGCTTTGATATTACTTTCAGGGGATTTTCGTCAAACATTGCCTGTCATTCCTCGATCAACTCCTGCTGATGAAATAAATGCCTGCTTGAAGTCATCAGTTCTTTGGAGATATCTACAAAAATGGACACTAAACATTAATATGCGTGTTCACCTACAAAATGATCCAGCTGCCCATGAGTTCTCAAAACAATTGTTAGAAATTGGTGACGGCAAAATACAAATCGACAGAACTAACGGATTGATCGCTGTACCGAACAATTTTTGTACAATTGCGCAATCGATAGATGAATTGATTGAATGTGTTTTTCCGAATATTGTTCAGAATTACAGAAATCATGATTGGTTGACAGAACGCGCCATTTTAGCACCGAAAAACATTCATATCAATGCAATTAATTTTCAAATTCAAGCGAAACTGCCAGGCGTAGTCACGAAATATAAATCAATTGACAGTGTTATGAATCAAGATGAGGCAATGAATTATCCAATTGAATTTTTAAATTCATTGGAGCCGGCTGGTATGCCACCGCATTGCTTGAATCTGAAAGTTGGTTCTTCGATTATATTATTGCGAAATATTAATCCACCAAAACTGTGTAACGGAACCAGATTGGCAGTGAAAAAGTTATTGCCAAATTTGATTGAAGCTACGATCTTAACTGGTAAATCAAAAGGAGAAGTTGTTTTGATACCGCGTATACCTATAATTCCAACTGATATGCCTTTTGAGTTCAAACGTTTACAATATCCTGTGCGTTTATCATTTGCGATGTCCATCAACAAGGCCCAAGGTCAAACACTTCACGTTTGTGGTGTGAATTTGGAGGAACATTGTTTTTCACATGGCCAGTTATATGTTGCCTGTTCCAGAGTCGGTACCCCCAGCCGTTTGTTTATTTATGCTCAAAATGGAAAAACAAAAAATATTGTTTATCCAAATGTTTTGGATTAAGTGTGTTGTAAATAGCTAGCAATTGATTTCGATTTTAAATAAAATATTTTTTTGATTAAATAAATGAATTTGATGTTCTGATTTGTTTATTTTATTTCACTTTATACGTAGCGAAGCACGTACCGGGCCGCTAGTAACTCTATATAATACAAGGTGGAATGGAAAACATAAATACTGTCAGTTTAAACGTTTGTCATTCATTCAATATCTGTCAAGATAATAGTTCTGATAATCATTAATTTTTACCCAACCTATTTATATTATTATATATTAGAGAAACGTGAAAGCGATGACTTTTCTGTAAATATTTACCAGACGAAAACAAAAAAATAAGGAAACTAATCGATATATGTGTACTTTTCTCGTTTAAACATTTCTTACATATACATACATTATATGTATGTGTATAAGACAGCTAAAGTAAAGGCAGCATTGATGTGATCTGTCAAGCTTCAGGAAATATGTAGCAGGTAAAGCATCGATATATCTGGCTTGATGGATAATATTGTATAGGGGTTTGTGTCGGACGCTCTCCACACATCGACTCATTCACTACCAGAGTATATACTATATAGAGAAATAAATCTTCAAGTAAATGTAAAATAACTATTTATACACGTATAAAAATTTCTCAGGGAACTAAATTAGAGAATGTAAATATAAGCGAGTGTGTGCACTCAAAAGAATTTGATTATATTTATAAAGTTACTTATTATTTTCTTTAAACTTCAAACACTTTTATGATGACGTAGATTAACTCTCATTTACATATTTTTGAATCAACTAAAAACGTTTTTTAAAGTCAAATATTGTGAGTGGCGTTTCATTCTATCGAAAAGACTAAGTAAGAAAACATTGTGAACATAACTCTTAAGGTTACAATACAGATCTGTTACTTTTAAATCTATGTTATTATTTCTGAGCAACTCATAAAAAATAACTCATAGAACGTCGACATATACTTATTATAAGGACCAAATATACGCATATCTTTAATAAGAATATTAATTGCATGAGAACTAAAACTTTTGCGAGTATTCATTTAATTTAAACTAATACTTTCGGATCACGGTTGTTGCAAAGTAACCGAAATGTCAACAGTATTTAGTTTTTTAAATAATAAAATACTCTTACATAGTAATCCGAAAATATTAGTTTCATTTTAATATGAATTTGAACCTCAGATTATTTATTCCGTAGTTAATAATAACATATTCCCCATCACTCACTAACAAATGAACATTGAGTCCTTGTGTAACTTTGCATCTTCCGTCTCCAAGAACTTGTTTAAAGTTCTATTCGTTGCGCCTAGAGGTCTTCGAAGAGACGTTTAATTACAGTTCTTATTTTCAGTAGAACAGTTTAGAAGCGATTTTTAATTAGCCCATTTAATACAGCTCTACATCATTAATGACATCGTATGATTGCGAGACAGTTGTAATTATTATTTAAATATTAATATTAAAACTTATACTTCAAATATATTATCATTAATAAATTTATTGGATTATATGTACTACTTATAATCGGTTTTATTACGACTTTAAATTCATATGGTGAATTACAAAAATATCACTTTAAAACCTTTTACAACTGAAATTGAAGAATCATTCTGTAAATCCAAAAAATACTTCTGTCATACCAACGGAATAGTCTTTGAAATCGTTCAATATTATAGCGAATGCTAGATATTATGTATAACTCGAGGGTATAAACATGATATGGGCGTGTTTTCAGGTGATGTAGTTCCTCTACTGCTTCACAAGCCAATTACTGGAACTGAACACGAACGGAAATGTTCAGAGAAGACTCAGCGTCATGTAAATGTTACTTTCCTCATGATAAAATTGTTAAAGTTAACGAAATTTCATAATTTAAAGTAATATTTGATAGCTTCCTTATAATGTGAATATAATTCAGTACACGGAAAGTCACATAATTTCTTGTAAGACATCGTCTTGTTCTAATTAAAACTTGTAAGTTTCTTAATTGGTACTAATGCTATATGAATGTTTATGAAATGACAACTGTTGTTCCAAGGATAAATCAATATTAAAAAAGTAAGTAATACAAGTCCAATATTCTTTTATTCTAAACAAATTCATCGATTTTCTTAGTTTCCATTAAAAAAATATTAATCTTTATACAACTTTCGGTTTATTGAAATTAAAATGTATAACATCTAGAAATTCCATACACAAAATTAATGAAGTATATCATGTAACTTCTAGAGCGTATTTTAAAGCATAATAAAATAACAACCAAAAAAAGCTTTTAGCATGCATCTGAGAGAACTGAAAATAATAAATAAACCGAACACTATTGAACACATTAGAAGAGATTTAAATTTGAATATATTGATATTAAATATTGTGATCATAATTTTTAATCAAGTTTACTTGTAATCTGTTAAACAAGGTGTTAGTAATTGTTCTATAAATTTTTTTTTAATAAGCTTTAGTGTAATATATAGTGTCTTCAATCTTCTTCCTGGCAATTTCCCAGCTTTAGCCAGGGTCTGCCTTCCTGCTTAAACTTCTCCACTTTGCATGGTCTTTGGCATCCTCGGTGGTTAATCTATTGGCTCTCATGTCCTGCTTCACGGTGTCCAGCCATCGCTTCTTTGGGCGTCCTGGGGGTCTTGCTCCAGGGACAGACATTTTCAGGCAAATATGTGTGTAAAATATATCGCCTTATTTTTAATTTTATTGAGGTACTCCATAATTACTAGAATATACATATATTACCTTTTGTCCATAATTCTGAGATGAACTTGTACATTTAAAATCCCTACTAATATTATAAATGCGAAAGTAACTCTGTCTGTCTGTCTGTCTGTCTGTCTGCTACGCTTTCACGCCTAAACCACTGAACTGATTTTAATGAAATTCGGTACAGAGATAGAGTTGACCTTGAGAAAGAACATAGGATAGTTTTTATCCCAGACTTTTGAAAGGTTCTCTTGGAAACGCGATATAACCGAACTCCACGCGGCGAAGCTGCGGGCGGAAAGCTAGTATATAATAATTCATTGTACGACTGAAATTAAACTGGTTTTCGTGTTAATGGTACTTGTAACCGTGGTACATATAAAAGAAGCTTTATTCTGAAAGAGGATGGTTGTTGACGTATAAAAGCAAAAGAAAATAAATCTCTCATCAAAGTATAAAAAATTGTGAAGAATTTCAAGGACTTTACAACTAACAGTTCAGATAAGGCACGAAGCTCTTGTGTATGGTAAAGCATAATAACGCTGCCTTCTGCACTTTGATGCTAAATAATTGAAGTACCTATACATTATACTATACGTAATTAAAGTTATACATACTATAGGTATATAAATACAATTAATTGCTTACCGATTTCATAACGCTTTATCTATTCGGATTATCTATAGGGTAACAGCTAGTGAAAGTTTTAACTTACTTTATAATATATTAGGTACAAAAAAAGGAAAATAAATTTGTTAGAAAAAACTTTTAGTATTGTATAGTAGTTATAGTAAAATAGTTGTATACTTAATTATTTTACGATACATTATTTAGCCGTATTTAGCCGTAAGCCATATATGCTGTCTTTTCCTGCCCTGGTCCCACTTTATGCAAGGTCGGCACAACATGTTCTATATATGCATTTCAACTATTTATACATTTAATTTAATTCTGGTTGCAAAAAGAAATATTTCATAAAGTTTCCCTGAAAATTATCTGTTTAAAACAGTTCCTGGGTATCTAACTCTTTGTAAAACCTCTCGATTTTTTACATTGGTATTAATGAACAAAGCAACATTAAAGCATATAAATGAAATATTGAAACTGGTTGAGTTCTTAAGTTCACGACAAAAACTCATGGTAGGAATAATTAATTTTCTAAATTAATTTCACTGAATCTATATGTTGATTTTTATTAGATTTGACCAGCAAGAAAAACATCTGAATCATGCAGTAATCTCTTCAGAGATAATTAATCGTTATATGGCGCTACTCATTTTGTAATTGTATCGATAAGATAAAATACATTTTTCTAAGAGCTCTCTTATCAAACTACGCTTATTTCTGAAAATATATTTCTATCTGCTAGTATGTTTTCTTCTGACTGAAAAAAGTGATTATATAAAGTTAGGTTTAGGAATTATTACAAGAAATGATTTTGGAAATATATTATTATAGTCAAATGTAACTCAACTAAAACAGTCATGACAAAATTTATTAAAAATCATTGGACTACATATTAAATAAGCTGATAAAATTATAGTCGAACACATAACATGAAATTGCTTATAGCTCCGTGGAGTTTTTAACCATAATTTTTCATTCATAACTTTCAATTAAATCCTTCAAAAAAAAGTTGATAATATAATAAAGAAATGACTAAATTGAAAACACGAATAAAGCAAATTACCAAACAATATTTACAAGATAAACTGCGTTAACTTCTTAAGTTACCTTACTCTTAAGGTAGTAACGAAACACGACTACAAAATTCAATTGAACACTCATTGCACTTATAAAACAGTTAATCACTTAGTTCAGTATATTAATGATCGTATAAATGGCGCCAGTAAGAAATCTGCATAATTGTTACGATTAAGGAACCATCTTGAAAGTAACAACTTAAGTTAATTGCCGCGCTACACTGAAGACACTATGGAATTACGCAATTCGATTTCAATCTTTATATCGATGCATTTAGTGATGGCCATTTATATCATATTTACCCTAATATGCAAATAATTTTTGTTTTCAACTATTACATAAAACACAAACAGTATATATAAACATGTTCTACGGAATGATTATATCGACATACAAAACCTTACCTTACTTTTTAGCAAGCATGACTAAGTTGAAACTATGTATCGATAAAAATTACGATAAGTTTCTTAACTACTTAAGATAACTCCAAAATCTTCCTTACAGATAGGGCACGGAATCCTTAGGATACTGTCATGAACAGTATTCCACGTTACTTTACATTTGTATACAAATTAATATTATTGTGAATTTTTAGATAAAATTTAAATAAAAAACTTAATTTTGAATTATCTATTTAAAATTCATAGAAGTATGTTCACTTTTTGGTTTCTCCCCAAGTTAAAACCTCTCTTCTTCATTAGCTTACAATGTGAAACTAATATTTTTCGGACTATACTACGCGTATTTTATTATCTTAAAAGCTACATACTCCCGACGTTTAGTGTGGCATGACATCTCGTCTGTCCGCGATCACGTTTGTTGAAAAGCAACCGAAACTTCGGGAGTATAAAGTACAATTCCAAAAATACTAGTTTCATTTAAATGAATTCTCGGGCGAGTCTTGGACGTCATTAGTTTAAATATGTATTGTATAATAAAATTAAACTTCAACTATATATATAAATGTAAATCACAATACATTTATACATCAATAAATATAAAAAAAAATACCTATCTACAGTATAAATAAAATGCAGGTTTACAAAGTTCACCTCTGTTTTATACTCAAACGGTAGACGTCACAATTATTCCCCTTTAAACCAAATATTGTACGCTTTTAGTTACTCTGCGGTTTTTGTCGAAGTTAAACATGCGATGCTTTTGAATGTACTATTTGCAGTCAGGTCAAAGTTAAAAGTTAAAATTTAGAAAATTTTGCAGTAACAATTTCCTCTTATCTGTCTAAACTCGAAATAGTTATAATTGAGTGTTTCATTAATTGCATAAATTTCTATACTATGACAGCTTTAACGTTTGTGTTATCTGTGTATGCAATTTAATTTAAGTTAAATTATTTAACATGTATTTTCAGAGCAAATTTAAAGTTATTTAGATAATTATTATTACAATGTTAATTCATAACTTTACTAAAAAGCAGGTAAACCACACACTGCTAGAGTTTTGTTATACAACTTAGATGAACTTTGGGGTAAGATTCAGAGAAAAACAGAGACGAAACCTCTAAGCACTCCGTGGCTTCACCGTATGGGTGCGGGGTCCATATGTTCTTTAATAAAATATGTAGAACATTTTTAGGTACCGACATGTTCGTGTTCCAGATATTATTCAGATTTGTTTTTCAATATTCAGCGTAACCAGTAATGTCTTACAAAACGGCTGAAGCCAGTACTTATAGCTTTCAAACACACCTTGAAACTTAAATGTCCCGATTACGAAATTAGAGTCGTTCAGTATTGTAATTAATTGTAATCAGTGATATAAAGAATTCTAAGGATTATTGTATATTATAATTAGCACAGCACAGATGGTGCCACTTGCACACAACCGTGGATACAAAAAACAATAGAAGCTGTACAATAAGTAACTTTAATTTGTATAGAAATTATACGTATTAAAGCAAATTTTTAATCCATTCAAATCGAGATACGTACAATCTTTCGTCTATATAGTTTTATTCGCAATTACTTCAACCTAGACGTAGAAGCAAACAAGTAGAGTATAGATCGTGTTATATATGAGTTATGGTAACCAGATGTATCAGTCAGGATCACATGACTCGACACATCTGCAGACCATCTCATTTGTCAGCTACGGAACGTTAGCGGTGATTGATATGGTCACAGACACCAAGACCGGAGATATATAGGTTGAGGAGTACATGGTGACTGGCGTTATACTTCTACCTCTTTATATGTAACGAATTCACTATTAAGATATAGCAATAATTATACTTGTATCTACGTATATATATGATAATTGCAAACGATTTTATACTGTCTTATAAACAATTTCTCTTAACAAGAACCAATATCTCTTAAAGCATGACGTGATAACCATAATGGTTATCTACAAGCAACAACAGTGTTATTCTATTAAAGTTCGAACACGTTGCATTGGCTTATCATTTCAGTTTTACCAAAATAACATTTGTATAGAATATGTTTAGTTTCAATTTAAATGGAAATGCTTTTCATCATACAATCGATTTGCTAAAATATCACAATTTAAACCTGAATTCAAAATATACATAAGAAGTACTGACTTTCTCTTCTACCACAAATTCACTAACAAAATTAAGTATTGGTATTTCATATATGTATATAGTTAGCTAAAAAATATTATTACAACGGATAGTAAAACGCCATGTGAATGAAAAGTAAGAAGAAAAACAAAACAAGCCTCGCCGGAGGCATTAGGACAGTAGACCTTTCATGCACGTTTAGCAATTCAAGTGCTGTACTCAGCTCCTTTGTGACACCGCTTCATATTTATTTACAATTAGCTACTGTTTGTGCTCCTACATGTCCATACTGCCCTAATACATTAACATACGCACACTGTAATACAAGCTTATACATGTACAGAATACTTGTTACTTTACATTGACAAGGAAACGTTTAAAATCGTTAAATGATATCGTACAAAAACTTTTATTTATAACAATACCGATGATCAGGCACTGACTGACAGACACTCACATCTCGTCTGCCCGTGATCACTGTTGCTGTAAAGTAACCGAAACGTCGGGAGTATGTAGTTTTTATCAAAAATAAAGTCGCGTAGTATATCCGCAAAATATTAGATTCATTTAAATGGCTTGCGAAAATCTCAGATCTCATTATATACCGATGATCTCAGTCCGAAATTCATGGTAATAATATGGCAGTAATTTATAGAAATTTCAGTACTTATATAATATTGTATTGTTGTTATAAATACATAATATATCCTAAGTAACTAAGTCGATTCAATTATATATAATGACATGACATTCCCTGACATATTAGTAATATAATTATTTGTCCCAGCACCGGGTCCAGAATCCATAAATTGTGAAGAAACTTTTTGTCCACTCATTCAATTTAAGTGTTGTCCAAACTCGAATTATGGAATCTGTTGACCTAAATTTGATATGTTTCAGAATACTTTGAATGGAATATTAATCTTATTTCTGTATGTGATCCAAATTAAGAATAGTTTTGTATTATTTTCACAATTAATACAGTTCAAGTTATTATTATATATCTTATGTTTAAGATATGTTTTTCTGTGACAGGCTTCCAATTTATTTATTTTTTTATGTCAAAGGTGGCTCCGAGCAGACGGCCTACTTGATGGGCAGTAGTGACCGTCGCCCATGGACATCTCCACATTGATTGTAGAGGAAAAGGGAGAGGTGGGAATAGGTAAATATCAGAAAAGGGTTGGAATAGGGAAAAGGCAACCAGCTCTCTTACGAAAACCAAACCACTAACGGTTACTTGACGCCGATCTTCTGTAAGAGGGTGGTACTTCCCCGGTTGAGCCAGCCCATGTTCGAGCTGAAGTAACTTGACTATAGCTAGGCTCTACGACCTCCAATACATGATACCATATTCCAAAGTAATTTCATTTAGTTAATCATTTACATCTCGTCAAGCTGTGATCATAATTGCTGAAAAGTAACTGAAACGTCGGGAGTATGTAGTTTTTTACAGAAATAAACCACGCGCAGTGTATCCGAAAAATATTAGTTTCATTTAAATAACTTTATAACTTTAAATATTTCAAACTCATAGCAACTATATTCACACTATTTTTTAATATTCAATTTCTTTTGTATCCTTACAATTCTTTTGGACTGTCTCGAAAAACTTTCTGAGTTTATTGAGATTTAAACAATGTTTGAACAGATGCTGTTGCACATCTGTCTTAGTTTTTAGTTAAGATAGTCGGGAATATAATTTATTTCATTTTAATATTTTTAAGAACTTTCCTCCATTAATTTATGTTTTTATGTTAAATATTTTTACTATTAATCTTCATTATAATTTGAAGAAAACTTTTCGTTATTTTTTCTGTTCTATCTTTGTCGTCTATGAGACTAATATAGTCTATATAGTAAAGAAAAACATATTTGAAACCGTTATATGATATTTCGTAAAGACTTATGAGATTTAGCCTTCTTTCATCAGAACTAAGATGTTTGCTGTTTCCTAACTTAACTATAGCAACTTCGTATACTTAACCTGCTTTTTATTTCAAATAAGACCAAGCCTACAGCTACCCAATTATGTGGTTCCAACAGTCACACGTTCCACGAAAACTCCTCGAGAACTTAGTAAAGTATAATTATACAACTTAAAGTATTACATGTCTTAAACTTATATACAAACTCTAGAAGCCAGCCAATTAATGCCAAGAATCATTTACATCGTACATTATAATATTTTGTGAATACAATGCTACATAGACGTTTGTAATTTATTAATTAGAGTATCTTGTACATAATAATCTCTTTTTCAGATGACATACGTTTCAGTAAAATAAAAACGAATATAATTTACCGATGATATTATATACAAAATTGGAGAGTCATTTCAAAATAACAATCGCCCTTCAAACATTATTTAAATATATGCGGATCGATACAGATTCAATCTTTAAAAGTGAACCGAAATCATATTATAACCTGCGATGAATTCTATTTCGTCCTAAGGCTCATATAAATCTCTAGTACAAACACAAGCAGCCAATCCGTGTCCATTGTTTGGACATCGAATATTAGATCCACGTTGATGGATAGCTGGTGTTTTGCTCTTCAATCCAAACATAAACACCACAAAATGTGTTACGTAAGAGCTACATATTGAGAAATAAATGAACATCGCCGGGGCAACATCGTTGTATGGATAAAATATCATATGAGTGACGCCGCTGACTACGCGGAACGAACACCACGCCGTGTGAACGAGAAGATTTCTAATACCACACAAGCAATGGAATGGGATTACTATCCTAACATCGGGGCAATCAAGTAGTCTAAGGTATAGGTTATAAGTTTTAATATATAAGATTTATTATAATATAAATTATAAGTAAGTTTCATAGTTTTCCTGGAACATCCGGTTGTCACCCTACGTAATTAGTTTAGATACAAATAATAAATATGCATTAATTATTATTTAGCTTAAATGTTTTGAGGTCTTTAGCGTTAGAATGAGAGACAGGAAGACAATTCTTTTTGATGTGTCATACGATAATGAAAGGATACAAAAAAGTTATGAATTCAAGACCAATAAGGGTTATAGTTCATTCATTATATACTCCATACATCAAATATAACTTGGAATAATATTTTAAAAGGATACAAAGACAAAAATTTTGATTCAAGATGTTTTAATAATATTACCTAACTAGGCTGCAGTACAGCTACCCATCTAAAAAGTTAACTTGACTACAAACTACATTGACGATAAACTGAAAATATCCGATTTTATATCTTGCCGAGAGAAATGGCGCAATCTCGTAAGGCGGCTAATATCTGAACCAATAAATATCAATTGATGATCACGAACACTCTGACAAGAGTAGTACGACCAGGAAGAATACATATTCGAACATTACCACAAAATATATAAAAAATTCAGAAACATATTTAAAAAATTAAATACTAAGCAAACCCCTGTTATGCATCCCACATAGTAGAATTCCTTTCTTAAAATCTTTTTGCAAAGAATATTAAGATTGTCTTCCTGAGACGTATTTTAATTATATTTGTCTCGTAACTATAATATGAGACACATATAATTAAAATTCTTCCTTAGTTGAATATAAAGTACAGGTGGTCTCGGCGAGCTTGAAATTATATTAAGCTTTTCTATATATAAAGGTTAATAATTTTACATACATATTTGGATTTTTTGTATCTTAAATCCGATATAGTGAGAAAAACCTTTAAGATTTCTTACCTTATCCAATTATTTAAATGACATGAATAAAATTATTAATAAATATTAGTTAGTTTTTGAATGTCACCTCAAGTGAATAGATTGTGGGGTAAATTTTACTTGGAATACTATATAGAAGCTTCCATATTAGGAATTCCTAGAAGTTTCTAATAATGTTTCCCAACTTTTATAATAGAAGAATATTGTAATGGTATGAGAAGTTAAATATAGTTTCATAGCAAAATACTTAATAATGTATTTCACAAGTAATATACTTTGCTACAAACATTTCTCACTCAATAAAAGTGTTTTCTTCATCATTATGTAATGAGTTTCTTAATATGTTTTAAATAAACTTAATTAATATATTAATGTTTTTTTAAGCTTAATCAATTTTTTATTTCTATTTGATAAAATATATATTTTTTTGCAATAACAAAAATTAAAAAGTCGCTTGCTGCTTTCTGTTGTCATAGTCAAAACATATAGCTATTAAGAGAATTAACATTACGTTTGATCATATTCATCTCGTATCTGGGGTTAACTTTGAGTTAGGGTTGTCGATCGTAATACAACCAATTTAACGAATTTGTCCGTGGACTCCCTCCGCGAAGAAAAAGGGAAACTTCGTAACGTTAGCATGAAAACATGAAGGTAGGAATTGACTTTTAAGAAATTTTTAGTTTTTCTTTAAACTTATTTTACTATAATTGTTTACAAGTCACAATTGATTACCCACGAGAGTTCGATTGCCACGCATTCCCTCTTGCTATGTCTCTTTTTATCCCCCCCTACCCTCCAGAGCGTTAAATATTTAACGCAACCTTATTGGAAGACGCATAAGAAGTTTCACTTCAAAAATATAAGAAAAAAAATTATGTTTATAATCATAAGCAAATAAAACATTTTTGTAATCGAATGCTTTCTATTTATCGGTAAAAATGGTTTATTTTTCTTCATTTGAACAAAATTTCCATAAAATAATGAAGTAGTAAATTAGAAGGAATCATTTATTACATTTTATGTCCAGAGACATAAATCGTAATAAATTAATCAACCGTTTTACTGGATTAACATTGTTTTCCTCATCCTTCCATATCAGTGAACACGATCACATATACTTATTTATAAATAAAATCTTTTATTATAATTTATCAAAACGTGTAAAATGACTACTCTTTTATGTGAAACCTATTTTTATATTTGTAAAGGATTACAGACTTTAGTTCCACTTTAAATTAAAAAAAAAACGTACTATAATTTGTTCTGATTTTTTCTTGTCACCATTATTATAATTTACTAGTTTTTGCTCGCGACTTCGTCCGCGTTAGTTTGGTCAAGAGTAATATATGTAGGTATAGCTGACCAGGCGAACTCTATTCCATCTTAGAGGCCATAAATAATCAGGTTTTTCCTGTTTCAATCAAACAGAATGATTGACATATTAGTTAGTTATCAAATCTAATGTCAAAAAAAACGTTTGTATGGGAAATAGAAAAGGGCTGTTTTAAGGGTTTTCCCGGCAATTATTCCAATTTTTCTCACCTTTTAAACTTTTCCTGGACTTCCAGGAGTATTTCAAGACTAAAATTAGCCTAATCGGTTCAGGCGTTCTCGAGTTTTAGCGAGACTAAGGAACAGCAATCCATTTCTATATATATAGAAGATAAAGCATTTCACGCAATTTTCCAGATGTTTTTAGACTTTGCTTAAAACGACTAAAATTTAATTTCAAACTTAAATTCATTATTTAAAATTATATTCTTTTTTATATATATAAACTCATTTCTTTAATAAAATAATTATTATTTCTTTAACATTATCTAAGATTAATAATAACATGCTTCTGTATTTTACACAGACTATACAATACTTATAATTTATAATTTCTCAAGGAAATAGTAGTATATTTAAATAACACTAAAAGTTTGACCAAGACGGTATTAATACTAATAATATTATGAAACAAAGTAAAATATATCATTGAAATTACCATAACCTTAAAACTTCCTATTATATAAATTCCCATAGCGTCGATTAACTAAATGTTCAAAACCTTACTTTTTACATACAACCAGACATTTCTTTTCAATCTTTCAATAAATTTATTCATCAATTCATCATTTAAAATTCCTCTTTAATTCTTCCTATGTAGTATGTACATTTGGAAGCTTCTCTATATTTATTATTTCTATCTCTTCATTAATGTAACATTATTTAAATGTATGCAGTCCCGTGAACATCTATTTCAGGCTACAGAAGTGGGTCCATATTTAATATTCTCAAAACAATATCGCAACACCTGCCTAACTGATTTCTATTCTATCCCAACTCTGTTGAAGAAAAAAATTATACGTACTTTAATTTTATATACCTGCTCTGTAAATAATTTGTTATGAAATTTATAAAAATCTTTCTTGCAACTTATGAGTGCTTGGCCTATTTGTGAGCCAAAAAGATTCTAACTACGTGTTTTTTTAAAACACCTTCCAGTAAGGAAGTAATAATGAGATTATTAAAATGTTTAAGAAAGTTATTTAAAATTATCGATATTTTTTATTCTCAAGAAATCTTCCCTCGATGTTAAGAGTTGAATTAATTTAAAAAGTCAATACCAATAGAGAGATAGATGTAGTCAAAGAAGCCTTTAAATCACTACAGCCAATTTTCTCACCCCTGTTTATAAATCACTTGATGGAACGTAAACCCACCCATACATTTTATAGCTTGCTTCTAATAAGTAATAAAATGACATTCCTTACAAAATAAACCAACCTGGGATGGTTCTTAAGAAATCAGAAAATTTGTATCGGAACAATAATTTATTTTATACCTAATTATGTGTGTAAACCTTTCAGTTTTTTAATTCATAGAAATGTGTATAAACTTGCAAACTACATATTCGTATAACGTACATATTTGGACTAAGTTTATTGTTTTAAAAAAAAAATTAAGTACATTGCACAATATATCTATTTTTTCAGACCACTTTTAATACATAAGCTATTTAAAAATATTTCGACAATGTCCATAATAAAGAGTATAAAATTGAGAACAATGAACTGTCAGTATCCTAATTGTAACCTTCTTTTTATTTAGAATAGTTCTATGTACAAGAGACAGAACACGGCTAAGAACGTGTTACATTTGCATTTCAGATTTAATGCGATTAGGATGGAGTAATCCTTTGAAACCACGGATTCTTGTTCACGATTCAGACCTGATCAGACAGAGACTGTCACAGTCTGAGTCTTACATTTAATCTTTTAGTATTTGACGACTCTCAAAATAATAAATTCATTACTGACCACAGTTAGAGAAAACCCTTTAAGCATATTTTAATATAATTATTCTTGCGTTAGCTCAATAGCCATAGACAAAAACAAGACATTAATTAATTTTTATAAGCCAAGTAAGTTATAGACAACAGCAAAAATATATACAAATTGTTATTAATATTAGAATATTTTTAAAATATACGATTTTAAAAGAATTTATTAATTAAACGTTATCTTGAAAACTGTTCTCAAGAAATGTCCAATTATTTAAAACTTCTTTGCCAGTGGCAGCGTTATTCGATGAAGCTCTAAGAAGCCACTGAAGTTGTTTAAATATCAATGTTATTTGAAAACGAATTACATGGAAATAATTGCGGTCCGGCAACTCAATGAATTCAAACGTCTTTTTAACAAGTGAACTTATGAATTCAAATATTGTGATTAAATTCACATACTTATTTTAATGTGAATAATTTTCAGTTATGGACTAATTTTATGTTATTTTAAGTTACTATATTTTAAACTAGATGGCGTTGTTGTTTTAGAAGTGAGATCGGAATTTCCTTTGTTAATATTTTGAAATATAACCAACGCAATTATAAATACATACATAATCTGTACATATAATAATTAGGGAAACTGAAAGGACTTTTTTTTCACCTACATGATAACTGGCAAACCAATTCATATAAACTGTTTTAAATATATACGTACAACTACATAATTTCAGTTCCAACACTCAAGGAAAAAATTAATAAGCTTTTGAATACCAGCATTTTCTTCATATTTTATTATAATTACAACTTCCATTTTTATCACAGCATCGTAACATTATTGTTCAAGTTTTTAAACTCAAACCGTTACTCTAGTCATACAAATAACCAACACTGGAGTCTAGACCTTATCAGTTTTGTAACTAAGAATAAAAACTATAATATTTCTTCTCTAACTTATCCTTAGGACGTATTATTACTCATTTTTCTTTTGTTATTTATTTATATTGTAATTCTTTACAAAACTAACAAGAAATTACGTTTAGATAAATTTCATTTGAATGAAACTAAGGTTTTCAAATATGACTAGGCGTTTTTATTATTTTACAACTGCATTATCCAGATGAGATAAAAATGTCTGACTTGTAAGTTTTATTGTTTGTCATCTACCGCTAACGATTTCTTTCTTTTGGACCATATTACTGTCTCTGTGTTTTGAGATCTTGCGCTGTGGTCACTGACATGGGATTTTGTTTTTGTGAGTGTTTCCCATATGTTAGATTAATTCCAGCGGTGTCTATTGAAATTTGGATGATTTTTAATTTAATAGCTTCGCAAAATATATCACAGCATGTATACGCCTTTACGCGAGGGTTTGTGTTTTATCAAATCGAATGTAGTGTCCTGGTTTGTCTATTGTGTTTTCACACACTGCTGACTTCGACCCGCGACTATTTTCAATATCCGGCATACGTTTTTAAACCTTATACATATACTCCTTGCATTTGTCCAATGTATAGTATAATAGCCACAGTTAAATAAATAAACAATACATTTGTCACTTTTAATCCTAGAGCTAGGCTCTATCACCTATAAAAATTGTCATTCTTATTATTAATTGTATCGTAAGAACGTATCCTATGATCCCTAACCCAATAAATGAATTCAAATATTTTAAAAAAATATATGGTTTTAGGATTTACTTAGCTATTTATATTATATATTCACAATACGAATAGGTAATTTAATAGCATAAATATTATATATACGAGTATGTAAAATAAACAAGGAATCATATTACAAGTGAATAAAATAATGATTTGATGTCAGATATAAGAACATTATGTTATGGCTTCAACTGAAACAACACGAGGGTAAGAAGTTTATTATTGTTAGGTAATATAATGTTTATTTGATTCTCTTGAGGGAATACCGATTCTGCGTTATAATATTTATAGATAACATATATTCATGAATACCAAGTTATAATATTAATGTTTTTTTAATATTAATTTATTATATTCTTTCACTTTAGAAATTTTCTAAAGAACATCTTCGTGGTATTTGGGTGAATATATATATTTTATCATAAGTTGTACTTTTATACCTAAAAAGGTTATTGTCAATGGTAACTGACCTTTTTAGATGTCTATGAATTCTGAATAAGACAAAAATTAAAGTGATGCATACTAAAGTCATTGCGACTCCCAACGGAAATATAAGAAGTACTATAAGAAAAGTTACAAATACATTGAAATAATGCTAGCACTTCATGCAAAGGGTCTAACAGGTGTTGCGATATTGTTTTTTTTGGGATTATTGAAGTTTGTTCCACTTTTACAGCTTATTAAATATTATATATATTTGAATGACGAGATTATTATTAAGAAAATATATAATTAAAGATGCTTCTAATTTTTATGTTCAGTTTGTGCTATGACAAATAATAACTGTAGTGATTGTATCTAAACAATATATATAATACACTGTCTCACGTACCCCGCTATAAGGCAGCAGTCGCTCGGCAGTCTCACAACTAGCGTGAAGCAGAACGGTGACGTGCGCGTGCGCTCTAGGCGGGGGTAGTAGTGAGCCAGTGACTAGTTATACTTACATAGAGGACCAGGGGTCCTACAATAACTAATAAAAGTTTTAACTACTTTAACTATAGTTTACACTATACCTTCCAACAACATTTCGCATCACATATACAACTGTTGATAATAATTCTTTATAATCTTTTAAATCATGGAATACTTCATAATTCTAAGCTCAACGTTATTTATATTCTAATATTAATTGGGAATTTTTATAATAATGACCTAGCGAGATCTATATATTTGTTATAATAGTGTAAATTAATGTTACTAACATTTCTGTACAGTGATTTAAATTTCCAAATATTTTACAATTGATTTATAATTTAAAATTATAGCCACAGCATATTTTGCATAAAGTTTAATTTTAATTTTAAACTCTTATGAGGGATGACTAGCGCCATCTGTTTGATAATATGAGTAATTAATATCAAAGTTGAAGTACTGCCTAATAATCTTATTTTTAACACAACTTTTATATTTTATTATAGCTAGCAGTCTTGATCCTGTTGATTTAATTGCGAAACACTTTGTTGAATTCGATATAAGAATAAAAAATGTTAGAAATAGAAGTCAACTATACTTTAAAATGAAATTATGCTTTTTGAATATATGTTACTAACTAATTTTATTGTGACTGACACACACTTGAAACTCGTCTGTTCGTGAAACATGAACGGTTGCTGTAAAGTAATCGAAACGTCGGGAAAATTTAAAATTTTAAAATAAAACTGCATAGTTATATCAAGGTTTAAGACATTCGCGAGTATTTATGTACATGAAAGTAATATTCGCGTATTTTTAATAACTATATGTTATTAAAAAACCGCAAATACTCTCGATGTTTCGTTTACTACTGGTATATATGTAGTTTTTAAAAATAATAAAATATATTTATTTTATATAAATGAATTGTAACGTATAATTCAAAACAAAATTGTATATTAAATGTTTTATAAAGTGAATATATCTTGCTTAAAGTTAGTTTAATGTACTTTCCATCCATATAGCGGTTAAGTCGTAACCGAAGTTTTCGGAAGTTATTCTCACACGATGACTCTGTTTCGTACTGGACATAAATTAACTTAAAATATTATTTTCTATAGATAATTTGATTTATTCTTTAAAATTTTAGGGCATCTAAATAAAACTTAAGTTATAACACTTAAAACATTTAACAAAAACTATTTCTCGTATTTTTTAGTAGTGTGTATTGGATTACAGTTTTGTAATTGTTTTCCAATGTAGTAATTATATTATAAATGTACTAAATTTTAATTTCAGTATGAGTTACGTACATCACATCTAATTTCATGTGTATTTGTAAGAAACTTTACTGTTCAGTCTAGTAGTAATTTTATGATGAATCTAAGAAAAGGAATTGAAAAATCATTTCAATTCAACCGACATTTATTTGGTGTATGAACAAAACTGACACTGATAAGTTACAGAAAGTTTTAACCAAAATATAAACAGAAATTGCTTTGATCTTTTACGTGGTCAGTGTGTTTTAGTGGACTTAGAAGCTACATGTCTGTCCGTTCAACTTGTGGGTCAAAACAAATTAATGAAGCAGTCATGAGGTCTGGTGTATTCGATATTAGAGTTCAAACACATATAAATTAAATAAATAAAACACTTTAAATATTTCCAAATATTTTTACATAATATCAAAGAAATGTGTTTCATTTATTTCGATATTATATTATTTAATTAAATTTTGTGTGTCAAGGACATTTTATAAGTCATTTAGAAGTTAATTGTTCACAGCACAGTAATTCGACAAAAATGTGATCCTTAGTTCTGATGAGATCTAAGACATTCGCGAGTATTCATTTAAATGAAACTAATATTATTCCGATTATTACGTGATTCTATTATTTTAAAAAACTACATACTTTCGACGTTACGGTTACTTTTCAGCAACCATGATCACGGTCAGACGAGATGTATATATGGGGCAATTAAATATCTACCATTCATTCATATCTTTCTAATCTGTTAAACTACCAATAAAAAACTTGAAGACAAAGACATCGTTAATTCAATATATGAAATTTAAAAGAACTAAAATTACACCTTGGTTTGTAAGTAGGTACTTAAATTAACTAATTTTTGAGATCATAATACTAATATACTATAAACATTTATACCAAAAAACGATTACATGTGTTATTTCTTCTTTGTATATTTTTTATAAATCAATTATGAATGTTTCAAATGGACACTACAGACTGAAGACACGGTAAAGGACGGTCAATATACTGTAAGTGATGTCTGCAATGAAATTAGGATGTCAACAAGCTCTAAATTGGATTAATCATCACGAATTTTCAACTATCAGGTGTTTAAATTACTAGCTTTTTTCACTATCATCTTCTTTACCTATATCTTTTCTATATGCGCTAATACAGTTTAGAAAAAAATATTAAAAAAGTGCAAACCCACCAAAGTAGACTATTTCGCTTCCCGCTTACTCAGTAGTACTAATAGACTGATGATGACTTACATGGTCTTCCGCCAATACATGTACATATATACGATTATGATTGATTTTTCAATGGCTAAAGACGAAATGGAACTAAGATTAGTAAATAACATGCTCATAATGTTTTCTATGTCAATTAAATTCACTATCGATTCATATCTAAGCATTTTTTTCCACAATATTATGTTAGTTTTACCATGGTTTAAAATTTAAAAATAAAACTGCGGTTTCTATGCAACAATCTGTATAATGATATTCTGCAAGCTTAAAACTATTAACAACAGACAATAAAACAATTTTACTACCAACAAAGTAACATTAAATGCTAAACAATTAATAAAAATAAACTAATGACTAGAATTCATGAAACTAAACAGAACACGCTATAAATATACTCAAGGAAAGAAAACATTTAACAAACAATTCCATCGACGTGTTTTCGGTTGTTCGTATCTAACAGTAGGACATTAATTCGCTGATGCTGCAAGCTTTATCGCAGCATTCGCTAACCACGAAACGTTTCCCTCGGGACATGGCCATGCTCCTGGCTTTTTGGGGTGGAATCCACGGCCAGCCAATTTGGTTCTCCTGATCTTTGTAATACGGTGTTAGCAGAGAATCTACAAATATAAAAAGAATTTAATATGACATCAATTAATGTATGTAATCATTTATAAATTTCAAATATTATGAACAGTTAATAATAATTGAAGTGGTATAATTCTGTTATCTAGTTTCTATGCAATAAGGGTTTTTTACCGCTGCAATGGATTATTTACATAAAAAGGATTTTATACACTGAAAAGTACTTTCACGTTGTATATATATGTACATACTATACATAGTTCCGGATTCGGATCTTTTTTCATTGGGAACTTCATCGTAACACAACATCGCCAGAACTCTGGCGAGGGTTCTGCCACAATAGACCTGGGGGCTGACATCTTGAAGCAGAAGTTGGCTGCCACCGATGTGACCACAACACATAGTGACTAGAGTCGCTAGGACAGCCAACGAGGAAGACTTGATGACGTACATCTAGGAGGACATAAAAAATGGATCATGTTTTCGCTTAATAAGCAAAAATTGCGCAAAATTTTTGTTTTCGGAATTATATTTTAACTATACCCAAAATCGAAAAATATATCTGACAAATAAGCCGTAATGGCTTTTGTGCCTATAGTAAAATCAATATTTAATTGTAAGTAACACATAATTATGTATAATACAAAACTTATGTTTATACCTTTCTTCGAGACTTATCACTTGTGGCAGACCCTAACTATAAAATATAGTAGCGCTACTTACATTTTCTTTTGGAGATGCCTCTCTTAGGTCGTTGTAGTGCCGAATGTGGAGAAATTTCAGATAAACCTCATTTTATATGTTATGAGAACAACGAGCGACATTAATATTCAATAAGTTGCTCGCATAACGTATAATTGCTTAATCATTACTGAAAGGAATCAGGTGCTGTGGTTTGAGGGCAATTATTATAACCCATTTATTGAGCTAATTCAATAATCCGTTCCCTATTCCTAGCTATAATTGTCCATTATAACCATACGACCTAATGCCACTAATAAGAGAACATTCATTGAATAGATACAGAATATTTCTGTTATGTTACCCTTATTTCGGATAAAATGATTATTGTTAATAATCTAAATGTGGAAAACAAGTCCCTTAAATATTCTGAAAGATTATACCTTAAGTAGTCTGTAGACGGTGGATAGCAGAAAAACATTATCGAGACACTTTTGAATATAAAAAACATTTTGTACAATCAAACCTCTGTCAAAAATTGTTATTTGTAAAATAAATAGTTATTTTAAATTAAAATAATACTAAAATACAATGTCAAAATTATAGAGGTTCTGATCGTAGTGTGAAACTAAATTTATTCAAAACAAAAGCGGCGACGATTCAAACAAAGACTAACTTGTACTTAATTATCTTAATCCCAAGACTATTGAGTGAAACTTTAGGTTGTGTGAACAAACGTAAGGAGGGATGCTCATTCCTTTGTCCATTATAAGCAAATTTACATGATACTATCAAATACTCTGACTTTCCCGCTTAGTCGAATAGTAATTTAACAAATTTTTTATGTGAGATATTGTGTTCTTATTGTATATAAAAAATAAATTCATTTTAATACTTTGTAACCTTTTTTGACCTTTCCTTTACTAATGTCATATAATAATGTTTTTTGTGTGACATTAGAACACGTATAAGTTGATCATTGCTAAAAAAATTCAAATATAAATAATAATCTTCGTTCCATTTTTAAGAATAAAAAAACTATAGTTAATTTCAGAATAATAATTCTAAGTGAATGAATTCAGATTTATTACTTTTATTTTACATATAATTTAAAATATCCCACTTAATACATTTTAGTTAAAATAGGCCATGTTCCTGAATTAAATCTGTCAGACATCTACTTTATTGCTCCGATTCTGTAGGCGACAGTGTGTCGCGATTTCAGTTCTTGAGCTCATTTAGGCCGTCAGATAGGATGAAATGATCCGTCAAATTGTAAATTGACAACAGCGGGGGAAAGATGCATATTTACACTTCATTTTGAGGATATTCCACGTCGCTGAACAGATTGAAAATAGTGATTACGACTGGTTCATTAGGTGTAAACAAAATATTCAAATTGATTCATTATTAACATAAAAGTTCTGAAAACATTATATCAATTTATACAGACCACAAATAAAACACGTAAGATGGAAAATTACCGTTTTATATTCAACTGTAAGTTTGTAACACCTTAAAACTATTTTTGGTGAACCAAAAGACAAAATTTCATAACAATTAATCAAACAGATAATAAACAATATTTGTTGTTTTAATAGCGAATATTTCTTTATTATTTGACAGCAATAATATGAAAAGAAATAACATTTAACATATGTATTTGTTTTGTAGCCATAAAATATTATATCTATTTAAAAAAAGGTATTTTTTAATTGTAAGGTGGAAACGAGCAGATGGCCTACTTTCGTGGGCAGCAGTCGTCGCCATCCATGAACTTCTACAACATAAGAGATGTTGTGGATGCGTTGCCAGACTTGGTTGTTAAGGAAGAAGGCAAGGAATGGAACCGTGAAGGGCAACCTGCACTAACTCATCGGGTGAAACGCAGCCAAGACTACTTCACGACGATCTTCTGTGAGAAGGTACTTCCCCGGTCGAGCCAGCCTATGTTTGAGCTGCACTAACTGACCACAGCTAGGCTCTACCACCTTAAAAATTATTCTCGAAATATTACAAATATATGGAATTGAATTGTTTTGAATCAAATGCAAAAATAAAGACATGCCATAAACCAGAAATCAAAATAACTTCAATCAATGTATATCAACAATTAATAAGATCTGTAGGTAGATTGCTGTTTTGTAGTCCTAGGTACGGAAAAAAACTGCTTTCACCTCTGATTAGGCACTTAATGATAGTAAATTATTTTATATCATCGGATGTTACTTTACAAGAGTATGAAAAATTAATATTTGATACGTTTGTTGAATATAAAATTTTTAAACAAACGTTAGGATTACTTTACAGTCATTCAATATAACTTGTCAAAATCTTAAATATTTTTATGAATACTGTACGAGCTACGCTGGACGTTATTACGACATCATGTAAATGTAGGCATCATTATTTTTGTTCTATTATAAAATCTCAATAATTTAATTGAACAACAAGCATACCGAGCGTTCTCGTCCATCAATCAAACATATATTATATCAAATTAATCATTCTACAAAGCAAGATCAATTTATATCATTTTATGAAGTGTACGAGCGAGCAAGTTCCCGTACAAATACTATTTAACTTAAGGAAATACACATTTGTGAGACGAAACCTCTTAGCATCAAATGGATTCACCGTGCGGGTACCGGGTCCATCACATTGCAAGGAGAGGAGCTTCATCAGTGACTGGGACTTGCGACCCAGGTGTACGTTTAAGGGGCCCCTACCTAACGAACGTTAAATACCATCTCTACTGCCCAAGCTCCTCTCTCTACCTGACCAAATTTGAAAAGAATTAATTATGTATATAATATTATCATTATTTAAGATAGTCACCGTGAACATCTGTAGCATAAGAAATGTTGTGGATGCTTTGCCACTCTTGATTGTGGAAGAGGGAGAGGAAAGGGTGGGAAAAGGGCACTCGGCTCTTTCACTCTTAGGACGAAACGTAGTCTTTAATAACTACTGCACCCGATCTTCTGTGAGAGGATTGTTCTCACCGATCGAACTTGCCCATCATCAAGGTATAATAACCTGACCACACTTAGGGCCTGCTACCTTATAAACCTTTAATTATTATTATATTATAAAACTGAATAATATTATTGTCTATGAAAAAACTTAGGGAATTTAGAAGTAAATATTTTATAAGACTTATTTGATCCATATACGAAAATAAATATGCAATAATTAAAAAACTAAAAAAAAAGGCTTAGTAGCATACCGAACTAGAAATTTAACAATAAATAAGAGTTTAAAAAAACGCGTATTCATATTTATATTATTCTTTTCAGTAAAAATTCAAGTAAATTCATAGCAATCATAGCAATTGGAGATAATAGTTTTTAATGATAAGATAAATTGAAATATAAAAGACATTTTCTTTTACAACAATTAGTAACCAATATCTAACGTTATAACCCTTGGATTACTGGTCAACTTCGAATTTGACATTTTTTAAAGAAAGGTCTCAATAGATGTTCTAGAAATATTTTTATAGCTTTTACAATGAATTGCCTTATTTTTTTCTATTCCGTATCGAAAGAATCATAGTGAAAAACACTAAAGTTGAATCTTTTTATCGATTAACCAGAAGGTATTGTTTTTACGAATTACTAAAATATAATTTATAACTACTTTTATTATTTGTTTATCGAAATAATACATTTTATTTATGATTACTTTAATTATTTAATTTCACTTCTACAAAGAATATATATTAAAAACAATGGTTAGGCTTAAGGTTTTAGAACGAAACTTTTTGTTTTATGTCAAAGAATTGAGTTTGGCATTTAGCGACTGGCTCGTCTATAAAGATATTTCAGTCAAATTAAAATCTTATGTTTAGAAGACATAGAGTCTTATTTAATTCAATGTTTGTTATAATTGCAATAGAATTTTATAATATATGGAATGGGGACGAAAGTTTAAAAGACTGTATTTATACCGTTAAGTTCTACTTGGCCCAGTGAATAACTTTCTTTAAGCTTAAAAATATAAAACACTCATATATCTTAACTTACAGTAGTGAAAATAAAATAAAATGTTGAATATTTTAGATCTTGGATTCCTAAGTGTTGCAATTACTGTTGCTTTTACCGGGTTTTTGATTAATAATTATGAGAAGCACGTCCCAGCATTTATAATAAAAGGCTTTAAATATGGAAGTTTCGCGTATCAGGGTTCGGGTGCAAATTATCTTCAAATTATTGAAGTGCCAAAAGCTCTCTATAGACATTTTTACGCTTTTTCTTCAGTATTTAGTACCTTGACTCTTGTATACGCATTTTTAGTGTACTGTTTCGAGTTTAGCGTTCACAGATACGTTGTGTTTATGTTGAAATTAATTCTTGAACAAGATGAGCCCACAGGTGTAGTATGATTGAAAATATATTTATTATTGATGCTATTTCAACATGGATAATTTAAGCATATTATATTGTTACTTCCAGTGTCTGCAACAGCTAGTTTATTAGCTCTTTCGCTTATAACTATACAGTGTATTCGGAGGTGCTATGAAACTTACTATCTTCAAGTGTTTGCTAGCTCAAGTAAAATGAATCTCAGCCATTATATAGCTGGTATTGTACATTACTTTGCGGTTGTGGTGGCTGCAATTGGACAATCACCATTATTCTGTGGTAAAAAAAGATTTTAAAGGCGCATATAACATTTTTTTCTTATAAATATGTTATTAAAGTACTTTCATTTCTGTTATATACTCAAACTTATAATTTTTTCTGAATGATTCATATACATATTTAAAAAAGACTTTTAATCTATGAAAAATATAAAGTCCATAGTTTCATATATTTGTCAGTTTATTTAGTATATTTATATCACAATTTATTAATACAATATGTATCATAATTCAGTCTTTGATGAAAATCAAATCACTAGCATTTTACATACAGCAAAAAAATAAAAGCAAAATTAATTGAATTTTATTTGTACATCACTTGCCTTAATTAATTTTATTAAAAAGATAATTTATAAGGATAATTTTGAACTTTTCAGGCAGCCAAGACCGTAGCAAGATTACATGGATTGACACAAAAACAATTCTAATATTACCTTGTAGCCTAATTTTTATGTGGGCATGGTATGAACAGTATAAGAGCAATATAATATTTGCTAACTTACGAAAAGACAAGAAATCAGGCAAAGTGGTGACCGAGGACCACAAGATACCTTATGGAAGGCTGTTTGAACATGTGTCGAGCCCACACAGAATGTGCGAAGTGATTATGTACATTGTACTGCTACTATTAGTACCCACGAGGACATTCTTCTGTATTTTCTTATGGGTTATTTGTAACCAGGTATTTATTTAATTACCTTACCTTATCCCTACTAATATTATATATGCGTAAGTAACTCTGTCTGTGTGTCTGCCTGTTACGCTTTCACACCTAATCCACTGAACTGATTTTAATGAAATTTGGTACAAAGATATAGTTGACCTTGAAAAAGAACAGGATAGTTTTTATCCCAGACTTTTGAAAGGTTCTTTTGGAAACGCGATATAAACGAACTCCATGGGAGCGAAGCTGCGGACGGAAAGCTAGTTATTAATATACCAATTAATGGATAAAATAATTATTAAATATATCCATTTCAGCCTTTATTAATGTTGATGCAAACTATTGTTTCACATACTTTTAAGTTTTATTCATTTAATATTTTATACTCAGATAATAATGTTATAGATTTATTATTCTTAAGTTCCTTTGTACTGGAGTATTTTTATTTGACGTAATCACTCTCTGCATAAAAAAAAATTACATATATAAATAATTTAATATCTTGCAGGTATCAATGATAAAATTTTGTTTTATTTTCAGGTACAAACTGCGATTCATGCTCATGTATGGTACAAAAAGACATTTAAAGACTATCCTAGTAATAGGACAGCAATAGTTCCTAAATTATTATAAAAATATTACCTTTTATGGTAAAACAGTACTCAAATTACCTTATATGGTAACATAAATAAATATTTACATATTTTATGAGGCTATAATTTATTAAAAGGCATTTATTTATTCTTTTATACAATTTTAAATTAAATAAAAAGATTTATAATAAATATTGTTTTTTATTTACTATGAAAACAATTGCACACAATTTCAAAATCATCCGTGCTGTGTCCTTACTTGAATAGGAAACTGGAAAAAATATATAGATTTAATTAGATTATCTTATAATAGGGAAAGATTCAAGTATTATTAGGATCTACAATTTAATTTAAAAATTGCTAATTGCTGTGATAAAGCTTCATACATTTCTTGAGGAAAGTATATACAGTCGGGAATAATGCAAATCCGCGTAACTAGCTTTGGATAATTCCGCGTATCTGCATTGGAATAAATATATCCAAAGAAAGTTTAAGCTGAAATATTTTCTAAATTAATTAATTTGAAAGTATTTTTTCACAATTAGTAATAAATTAAACACGAAATAGTTACTAATGTGAAAAAAATTACCATAAAAGTCGTTAATATAGAAAATATTTCAGCTTAAACTTTCTTCTGATAATAATCTGCTTCCAATGTAAATACGCGGAATTATCCACTGCTGGTTACGCGGTTTTGCACTATTCCCGACGATATTATATAAGATATATGAAATTAAAACTATGTAATGATTGATTACCTGTAAGGATATCCTTGTGTCTTAGCTCTGAAGACGGATAAAAGTAATGAAAAGAAGACACACACGAGAACTAAACCAACCACAGAATAGAACCTCCTCCTCTTTCCCTCCTGTGGTCGAACATCCTTCCCGTTTACTCCACCGGCAGCCTCAATCATTAATATCATACCGACTACTACAGCACAATCTTATTACTATTGCTAAGGAAATTTTATGGCAATATGGTACTTAAGAACATTATATATCCTACTAATATTATAATTGTGAAAGTTAGTGAGTGTGTGTGTATGTTTGTTACTTCTTCACGCTCAAACGGCTGAAACGATTTTGATAAAATGTTGTATACGTAAGCTGACGTCCAGGAATAAGACATAGGCTACTTTACATCCCGGAAATCCGCGGACAACAGTATATATATATATGTATATATATCATACTTGTATTACATTATAGTATATATATATATGTATATATATCATACTTGTATTACACAAATTTTTATATACGAAAGGTTGCAAATGAGCAGAAAGCCTACTTTATGGCAGTAGTCACCAATAAGCATGGACATCTGTAACATAAGGGATGTTGCGGATGCTTTGCTAGCCTTGTTTGTTTAGGAAAAGATAGGAGTGGAAATAGGGAAAGGGCAACCGTCTCTGTCACTCATCGGACAAAAGGCAGCCATTGTAGATTAGTTAAGTGAACAAAGAATATTTGTAGGTAGAGCCTAGTTGTGGTCAAGTTACTACAGCTCGAACATGAGCTTGCTTGACCAGGGATTACCACCCTCTCATAGAATCAAGTGATGTAGTCATTAGTGGCTGCGTTTTGTTCAATGAGTGAGAGCCAGTTACTCTTTCCATTTTCCCATCATTTCCTATCCCTCTTACCCAAAACTCATCCGTAAAACTATGTTGCGGATGTCCATGGGCGACGTTACTACCTCCATCAGGTAGGTCATCTGCTTGTATTTTCCCTTGCATATAAAAATAATAAACATGGCATAATATGGGTAGTAAAATATGCAGAAGTACCTGTGTAAATTTGTTAATTTCATTTGTTTTGTAACTCTATTTATTACATATATTGAGAAAAGTTGTATTAATTAAAAGATTAATTTACGTGATCTTCAGCAAAAACTATTATAATATTCACACTCATGGGTGAATATGAGTCAATCAAGTAACAACCACATTTATAAATTACAGTTAATTTCATAGTTTTAGCTAAAAATCTTCTATTTACCTTAAACATATTTAAAAAGGATACTTAACATAGCTACAATATAGCTTTCAAGCACAAACTGTCCATGGGAACCACCATTTATATAAACTGGGCCGTTCTTGGTTCTGTGGAAGAATGGTGGACCTCGTATTTGGTTCCACATCTGTCCCGAGACCATAGCAAAACATATGAACACAGCTATAATGGCCCACATCTGCTTATTGTATAGGAACTCGAGATTATTCCGACGGACATAGAAGAAAATTGCTATAAAGATGAACAGAACTAAGAATGCTGCGACTCCTGAATAGTTCGGTGGACGGAATATTCTGATCTGAAATATAAATATGAGTATTTTAATAGCATTTTAAATATCATAGTATTTTTGGATATGATTTTTTTGATCCCATGTTTTACATGTTGCCTGCTGGGTAGGGATATTGAAAAAGGTTTGGAAATTGAAGAAGTGTAATATTTTTTTATATAACAATATTGAAGTGAATAAATTTTAGAAATAGTGTAGTTTGAGAACAAACTAGAGTAATATGTATTTTTAACTGACAATGCTTATTTAGTTGAAAATCTTTTTTTTAATCTTTCAGTGTCATTATGAATTTATACCCGCGACTCCTTCTCATTATCTACACCGACTTCTGAATGTTATTTAATATTAATAATGCATATTTAAATAAAATAGTCAATAAAAGCCAGCGACATCTAGACTCTGTAAAATGTAACTCCATGCAAATCTATTTTCATGGCACATTGCTAAAGGAATTTTTGACTAAATAATTAATAACATTTTAATTTCCAAACAACATCACTGTAAAGTTTAATCAGAATTTTTCAGTATTTTTGGTATCAAAAAGCAACAAATGTGTGTCTCACAAACTTTAACTGAATCTTTGAGTAGAGAAAAATTAAATTTTGTATTAAATAACATACTTGAACATCAGTTCTGTCTTGAATCCACTTAGCAATAGCCTCCGCATGAATACCAGCTCTCTCAAAGTCCATGGAATCAGCGGGTTTTGGTTTACCTTTGGCGGGGAAGTGCATGATCACTGGAGCTGTGTTCAGTCGTAACTGGAATTGTAAAAAAGGTAAGGAATTAATTTTGTACATGAAAACACAGTTGTGAGGTAGAACATGAATTGATTTGTATAAATTTAAAAAATAAAGGTATGAATAGCAACTATAAATATTTACTTTTATAGCAACAACATTATCCCTTGTCATTTAATCATTTGACTAAATAGCTTATATACAATGTTCTTCAATTTTGAATTAGTACATTATGTTTTAACTAGTACCAAAATGATGTAGGTAAATGTTCCATAACATTATATATTTTTGTATCATTTAGATTTTTAAACTCTTATTATGAAAAGGAATTCTTTTTAGAGATTATAACAGACTTAATATTTTGATTTGAAGAAGCTTTACATTCCAAACATTTCTAATGCCGTTGAAGTATATTGATGTCTAAAGGCAAGATGAGATTAGGTTTGGCTTAAATTAAATATCTTATTAGAAGTTAGGAAACATTAATGAATGTTGTATTACCATTTGGAAAATATCAGATCCTTCATCAAAGTCAACTATACCAAAGAATAGTTTATCCGAGTAGGCAGATGAGAATCGGAATGAATTAGCAACGATCGTATACTCGTCGTATACATGCTGGCAGATAGCACACTTTCTAGATGGTGCCATTGCTGTAAACATGACCACGAAGGAGTAGTCTCTAGGCGGAGAGCGTACATATTCTTTGAATCTATTGAGATTCAGCGATATCATAGAATATTTCGCAGTCAAGTCTTTAAGATTACGGACTTTCTCTTCGAGCTGCAAAAAATATAATAATAATACACATAAATCGCATGATAAGTAATAGGCGGCTTAGATATATAATAAAAATGTTAAAACTTACTCCTTTACCACGGTTTTGAGCATTCGCATCGTAATAAGTTAAGAATAATGTAAAAAATAATAGGGATTTATATTTCATCTTATCAATATATTTTTAATTTACAATATTCGATTTAAGTGAGCCAAAATTTTACAAACTTCTTAGCCAATAAGTAATCGCCAAGCAGTATTGCATACCAATTGACAGATGCTGTTATTAATGTCATCACAATATTTACAGATTAAATGAAAATATTGCCAATTTCAACTACCAAGATAAAGAAATATTTTTTAAACTTGAATGTAAACTTCAATATCTTACAAAATCTATTTAAATTTATATACATACATTTTTGGTGAGACAATAATATTATAAAATTTACATAATTTTCTTATAATTGCACATATTTAAATTTATCATCAGTGTTTTTGATACTAAACTTGTTAGGGTGATTATGTTCTTGTCTACCTTTAGTAAATACTAATTGGATATCAATACTTTCATATTGTGCCATTTTCTTTCTTGTATTCATAAATATACGCCACGCCTGGAACATCTTTTAATTAAGGCTTTCGAAGTAAAACGATGCTTTGTACATCACGTGATGAGACATGTCGATTATTATTATCATTGGACTGACGTGACTCCTCAATTATGTGAACAATTTTTCATTTTTTCAACACAATAATTACAAGTTTTCTTATGATTTGACTATATTAATATGGAATGTCGAATATTCTTATAAATCTGAAGATATATTAGTACGAAATAATATATACCTATAATTGAGGGGTTTTTATACCATTAAAGAAGTAATAGTTATTTTATTAATGGGAATATGTTTACGTATCTGCGTTTGAAAATGTAATATTTAAATAATTAAAAAACCTAGTATCTTATTTACGTGCTTAAGAATAAGAAGATGAAAAGATATTATGTCACTTGCTGTGCCGAGATACTTTTTCACGTAATTGGCAACTTGAATAAATTGAATTCATTTGTCGTTCGTCTTTGAATAGTTTTTTAAATATAAAGGAAACACGTCTGAGCGTTTGAAAATTTATTGCAAATGCCTAAGACGTTTAAACACAAGTACTTAGTACCTATTTAAACATTGTGTCCAATTCGTGGCCTTCAAATGAAAAACGAAAGCCTATGCCACAAATTTATTCCTGACCATGATTATTTTAATGGAATATTAAATTGTTTTTAGTTCTTTAGCCAATATTTTTTGAAAAGTAGTTATTCCTAAAGTATCTTACCAGTTTTAATGATAAGTTAAAAGTTTGGTAGATAAGTCATGTGTCCAGAGGTAGGTACTGATGGTCTTTCAGAGATAGGTAGGTGTTTAAGTAAAAACGTATTTTTGTAATATAAGTAACATTACAAAGAGCTCTGCTTATTTAAGAATTTTTTCTAGAAAATGATTGGATTTCTCGTAGTCCTGAGATAGTTAAAATGTTTTAGGGTTATGGTTACGTTATCAGTAAACAGCGATATGATATGATAAAAAACTATATCTTATTGGAATAATCGTTACAACAATACGCAACATTTTCAGAATATTCATGGAAGCTACTAGTCTGTAACACGAATGGTTTGTAGTTTCATAATCAGTTTTATTTATTTTAAAAAGTAGTCGTTGACATACATTTTAAAGATGTGTACAATCAACTTAATTAACCACTTTACGGATTATTTATTACTATTAATTATCATACATTAATAACATTAAATAATCGTAGAACCATTGTAAGTTCCCATCACGAGACTTTCATTTTCGATTTTTTAAGTTATATACCTACCTGGATTTTTCTTAGGTTTGCGGAAAACTATGTTTAGTTTGAAGTTTTGGAAAGAGCACTGGACGCTTGAAATATATCTTTTGGACATACGAATGGTAACGGCTAAGTCCTAAATATCCTACGTATTTGATTTTTCTGTTTCCTTAACAGCTGTTTTGGTTTTCAATGTGATATTTTCTACGACAAATAGCAATTATTCTATTACCAATTTCATACAGGGGTCACAAATGAAAAATTTGGATGTCAGTCTTACGGAATGAGTGTTTAATTTTTTTGTTAGGTACGTAACTAGTAAAGCATCAGTAATGTTTTAGAGTTGAGAAAAATTAATACGTTACAGTATAACAATGGAAATGAGGTGGGGTTAATGTTTGCAGTTGAAGTGAAACACTCGATTCATAATTTATATTACTTTTTAAAATATTTTATTAACACAATTCATTCAATAACACCAAAGATTATAACATTCTCTAACATGAAATCTAAAATAATACAATTTTTACCTATTTGTATTTATTTGACTTACCAATTATTTATAATTCATTCAAACATCATTTCGACTATGAGGTATACATAAAAAATATTTTGGATATAGTTCACATAGCATCAAGTCGCCGGAAACTTTAAATATACTCTTAATAATTTGATATAGAACATGTGTGCTCTTATATAACCATACTGTCATCTTAAATTTATCGGGTCGCTCATTATATGAAGATCGATGAGGAAAATAAAACACAAAACAAGTAGAAACAAAATAATATGGAATGTACAAATCATGTTTATTAACTGATCCCTGGCAATACATTGTTTGACTGGCTGCGGATACAAATCGGTCGTCATAGAACAGCAATCCATCGGTACATAATACAGGTACAGCACGAATAGTATGGATAAGTACACCCACTAAACACTGAAAGCTTTAAGAGCATTCACAATAAAGCCAGGACCAACTCGGTAAACTCTCAGCAATAAATACTGGTACACAGTACCTCGGGGGCTTAACGGATCATAAATTACTTTAACTTGTTTGGACTTAATTTTCTACTCTAACTGTACATTAGTTTCGCCTTAACGCTAAAATAATCTAAAATTGATATCGCCAGATGTACGGATCGCGACGGGGTTGTGGACGCGCAACTAAACTGATATGTTGGTGAAACATACTCCGTTCACCCGAACGAAATGTATAGCAGAAATTATATAAATAAAGACGTAGACATCGCGCGGTAGCGTCAGCCATGATTCGGATTCGTGCTTCAATAGTAAATGAAAAGTTGTAAGTCGCGTCACCGTGTGGACGAGGGCGCAGCATCGGGCCGGCGTCCACAGGTTATGCGTCAAGCAAGATTGGTACTACAAGATGAGTGTCTCGCCCGCTACCGGCTAAACCCTGCGCGATAGATGTTAGACAGCACAGGGAACGGATTGTTATTAGATAATTTAACTCTGTTTCGTGTAAAGGTAGATGGCTACGATGAGACCGTATAGACCCAACACTTCGGCGAAAATGAGGATAAGGATCATTCCGACGAATAACCTAGGCTGTTGGGCTGTACCGCGGACACCGGCATCACCCACAATGCCTATGGCGAAACCAGCGGCAAGACCGGAGAAGCCTACAGCGAGACCCGCTCCCAAATGAATGAATCCTCTGAAAATCAACAGAGAAAACACTTAGTATAAGATTCATTGATAAATGCAATCCATTTTTCGTATCTAGGACACATTTTAAAGCATAAAAATACAATAAGAATCTTTACTAGCTATTATCAAGGTTGAGGATTTAAAGAAATTGTTTCAAAGAAAAATTCTTATTGAAATAGATGTCTACTTACTTGAAGAGGGAGTAAGTTGCTGGGGGTTCGAGGGAACCAGCAATAAGTACAGCCACTACGAGCCCGTAGATGGCAATGATACCCGCCATGACAACGGGAATGATGGATTTCATGATGAGCTCGGGCCGCATCACCGACATGGCGGCGATACCGGTACCTGACTTGGCCGTACCATAGGCGGCTCCCAGGGCTGGAAAAATTAACATATCATGTTAAACTTGTATATGAATTACATAACATTTTTTTATAGTTATTAGGACAGAAATGTAAAACTAGTATGTATGAGAAATCTATTAAAATGAGCTTGTTTTATGTCAATTATGTAATAATTGCTGAATTAGGTCATTCAAATTGTTGAAAATGCAAAATAATAGTTACTTACACAAAATACATTATATAAAAAAGATAGTATTGTTTCACACGGAATGTAGTAACAGAATAATATTACAGTGTCATTTTATAGAATGATTCATCGAAAGCAAAACAAATAATTAGACTTGATTCAAATTATAACTATTATATTATTCTGAGTCTTAAAATTTCCATAACTTATTAACCTTTTTATGTTTGATTTAAAATCATGTTTTAGGCTCAAGTGAAAAGGAATTGTTCTTTATACATCACATGATGTAACAGTAGACTTTTCCTTAACATTCTTGCAATAATTGCAGAATTTGTTCAATTCATTGTCTGCTATTTCATACATAGCAGATATTTTAACTTTAAATATCATTGGTTATATCTTAAGTATGTATAGAACTTAGGATTGCTATGATAATCAGTTTTTTGCTTATACAAAATCATTTTCAATTAATTGAGCTATGATGAATATGCCAATTGTAATTACTGCTGATTCTAGACATAAGTTTAAAGGTGTGGCATAAATTTAGTTTTAATTTGGTCTCCAATCCACATTTCAAATTTCTCATTGTGTAGTATATTCTCATAGCACTAGTAGTAGTACAATAGGACTTAGAATATTTTTTTAAGTTAAAACTTGTGACTTAATCACATGACCAAATTACAATCATGTGATGATAAGGAAACGAAATCCTTCAAGTTAAGATTAAGTTTGATGTCCTGGTATTTCAGGTAAGCCTCTCTGAAATTACGATAGCTAGGCTTCGCGTATTACGCATTAATATGTTAAATCTTTTATATGCATTTTATCTGCATTCCAATCTGCTAATGATTCGCCCAAACATAATTCTTGATGAATTAGATCGTTCTGTGGTTCATAACCTGTATTGATTAGGTTATATCCACAGGTTTGTAAAATGTCAACTGGTTTTTAGTTTAGTACTGCCAACATAAAACCTTCTACATCAATCACATGATATCTAAATCATATTTGTACAACCGCGTTACGCCCATTGACGTCCCCAAACATAATCCACGAAAAACGTTGATGAAATTACAATCGATACATATGCGGTACTATAGATACTTAGCTTTACTGTGTGTCAAGGTGCGGCTGCTCCTAAATTTAGGACTCTTAAAATAAACGACTTCTAATCATAATTACCGCATAATACAAAGGAATCATACTCATATCGGAATACTTAAAAGTCGTAAACTTTAAAATCATGAATATTTTTTGATGATTTATGAACGACAGCCATTTCAGACTTAACACAAAGTATGTACATACCGCTGAAAATGATAGCAGACGCCGCCCCCATAACTCCAAAGAAGGGTCCATAGATAGGATTTGACTCGGCCATTTTAGATGTGTAGTGTGGGAGTATTTACAGGTCCCAAAAACTGTGATGACTATCTGCAAACACTCACTCCACGAAACTACTTTAGCACAGACAAATATGGCTCAAGCTTTGCAGACTCAATAGAATGGGTCATATGACGATTGATGTTCAAGGCAGTACTCGATATGCCCTAACTTCTGATTGGCTTTTGTACGCAACTTCCGAAATGCGCAGCCAATCCTGAGCTTACAAACTCCGAGACGAATGACGTAGAACATTGATGTGGATCGCTGGCCAGCATTTTTAGATTGCGCATGTTAAATTGTAACGTTACAATACTTTTAAATTAATTTATACGTAAAACTGTTATGAAAAAGATTGCACAAACACACTTAATAAAAATAAATAATTATTTTTCTTAAATTCGATACATAAAAAATTCAATTAAAGGGATGGTTTAATTAAAAGGTTTAAAAAGTTCGTGTATTGTTTCAACTAACATTGTTGCCAGCTTTTAACGCGCAAAAATTTAAATAACCGTTCTAAGAAAATTGTCAATTCCTTTAAGTATTACTATTATCAAGATTTTGAAATTAAGCATAACCAATAATGAGAATTAGATTTTACTTTTAATTTCCACTTCTGAGAGAATTATTAACTAAATACTGGTATACAACAGTTGCAATTTGCGTTTATTCTATTGTTATTGTTTTAATTAATGTATCAATCAAATCAGCCTATCACCGTCCACTTCTGAACATATGCCTTCCCCAAAGTATGCCAACTGCCCCGGTCCAGAAGCTGCTAGCCATCTTTTTTCAATCGTCTGTTAATCTTTCTATAAAGACTACACTACGCTACATTTACTTTTCTGGCCCTGAAAAATGACTCTTTTCGGGTTCGTTCTGCCAGAGAAACTGACGTCTAACAAACTCAAAGGGAAATATCGCAGTTATTGTATTCTCAACATATCTTTGAGAATACAAACTCTTTAGTTTATAACTCGCTGCAATACCTCCGAGTTTAGAATGAACCTGTTTTAAAGAAGAGTTAAGTTATCATTTGTATTTAAATATATAGATAATACAGGCCTCCAAAAATTAACAATCAATCTGGTCTCGGAGAATTCGGATAATCAAAATAATAGCTTCCCTTAACAAATGGAATAAACTATAGATTAAAATGGATTTGTTTCTGTTAAAGCGTATGAGCAGTGATACAAAAAGTAGATACGATTTTGAGGTATCCATGCAAATCTATGGTGGTAGAGCCTAGCTGTGGTCAAGTTACTGCAGCTGGAAAATGGACTAGCCCGACCTGGGAAGTACCAACTTTTCACAAAAGATCCGCGTGAAGTAGTTTGAAATGGCTGCGTTTCGTCGGACGAGTGACAGCCGATTGCTCTTTTCCTTTTCCCATCCTTTCCCCTCCCTTTTCCCCAAATCAAGAGTTGACACTCATCGGTCGAATTGTGTTGCGGATGTCCATGGGCGGCGGTACTACCTCCATCAGGTAGACCGTCTGTTCGTTTGCCCTCTTTAACATAAAAAAAATGTTAGGACCACATCCTACGCAAATAGAGATATGCAAGGAACATAATTATTCATTAACAAAACAGTTACTATTAAAACGAAACTCTTATTATAACGCTCCCAAAATTTATAGTCAATATGTGGAATGTTTCATTACATTAACCTACGTGGTGGGGCTAAAGCAGGGTTGCAAATACCAATTGAAATTATAATTAAAAAATGGTTATCATTTCTGCTAAAGCTTTACTATTATTATTTTTTTTGATCATCATCATCTCATCTCATCAATCAATGAAGATTGAACAGTCGATTTTAATAATACAAATAAAATATTTATTAAAGTTGTCACAGTGTTCTTTTAAAATGAAAAAGAGTTTGTTAAAATAATATGGTCTCAAGAAATTGTGGATCATTATGTTTGGGCTTAAGAAGTCAAGTGGTTTAAACAGTCTGGTTTCCCAACTAATTTTATATTAAAATAAATAAGGAAAAGTTCATCGAAAATCTCTTTGCTGTCAAAAGTGATTAATTGAATTATTATATCAAGCTGCAGCTGTTGGACTAACTAGAAGAATGTTATATAGAACCAAAAATATGTTTCTTTCCTTTTAAACTTCTAATTTTTAGTTACTCGGCTGATCCTAAGCTAATATAGTAAAGAAAAGATTTGGTTACATCTAAGCTAGGGTTGTAGGTATTGGCATTGTAGGGCCTTCACTTGCGTCTTATACAAAACATTTCTGTCGAAGTAATAGTCATATGACCTACCAGTTGGGATTATACAGTTGAGAAACCAGTTTTTTGCTTGCCCCTAAGATAGGCATAGTAGAATAGTCTGGTGGGTGATGTGTTCTCCTGTAACAAGCGTACGAGTGCCATATATTCCATGCACCCTCTGGCAACGAAGGCTCTACTAAAACGAAAATAAAAATTCAAAGAACTAACGATCAACAAATTTTAAAACTACAACTTATTTTGTACAAAAACAAAATAGAATACACACTAAAACAATAAAAGTTAACCACGGCCAGCGCTATCGAAAAATGGCTGTTGACATGTATGGCAATAAAATCAAAAAGATATGTCAACGTCAAATGTCAAATGTCAAACGTCAAGTGTCAAAGCAATGCCTTGAAATGTTGTGTATCGGTAATTTTGGTTATGTTTTTGTACATGTGACTTTGTAATAAATAAGTATCAATGAAACGGATTTTGTTTTAAAAGAAGCATAATGAAGTATAATTATAAGGTTAGTCGTGGTTGTTATAAACTGTCGCATGTTAATTTAATTATTTTTAATTACTTCTTTTGTTAAAACCATTTACTTTTTGCCAAGAACATCAGATATTTCTGTATATTTTCAATGATTATGGCTTCAGAATGTATGGGAAGTTATTTTTTTAACATATATATCTATATTTTTAGTATATATTTATTTTTAAACATATCTTTGTAATGTTAATTGCTCTTTGTTTTTGCAGTTTCAAAATTTACTGGGTACAGTGTACCGCCATGGTGATATATTGTTCACTAATGATGGAAACTGTGTTATTAGTCCCGTTGGAAACAGGATAACTATATACAATCTGAAACAGTAAGTCTTAAAATCTACCATACAATATATGTAAGGTTTTTTATGTTATTCTTCTTTCAAGCCTCTTTCTTCATCTAATTACGTTCTTTGCTTGTATACAATGTATATATATGTGTAACTGTGAATAGTATTTAAGCTAATTAATATGTTTCAGGAATAAAAGCAATACTCTCCCTATAGAAAGTCACTATAATTATACAGCTATCGACATATCACCAAATGGATCAGTACTACTTGCTATCAATGAAAGTAGGTTCTTTTACACTATAATAGTATTTTCCCTGAATTTATCTGCATGTACTTTCTAAAATTTTAAGATAAATATATTAGGTCAAATAATAGATATGGTGATTAACAGGAAAAGGAATTTTAATATCCACTTTTTTCTACAATCCTAGAGATTGAATGTATTAAAATATATAGCCAATATCTTATTCTGATGTGTAATCTTTTATTGTAAAATTTCATCAGAATCTGTTAAGCAACTTGTTTCTGGAAGACACACACACCTACCGCCATACCCTAAGCTTCACAAATATATGCAAAATAATTAAATATTGAAAGTATTTATTTACATTAATTAATTATTTATTTTATTTAGAGGGTGAAGCACAAATGATCAGCCTCGTAACATGCACAGTCATACACAGGTATAAGTTCAAGCAGCAAGTTAATGCTGTTAGATTCAGTCCCGACGGGAAGCTGTTTGCAGCTTGTTGTGACGATACAGGTGAATATATTAATAGCTTAGACTCTAAGACCCCGTTATACCTAATAATGTTAAATAAGTAACAGCTTGTTAAGGCTGTTGATGGTCTGTTAGACATTAATATTAATTCCTGCTCTAGAACTCCGTCAAATGGCTGATGGACTTTTAATCTATTGTCAAAACACAGATGTTAATTCCTGACTTTTAGAGTATACCTCTTATTATTTTTTGCAAACTTTCTTTAAATACAATTTGGTCTGAATATTGCAGAGATACTTACAAATTTTCTTTATACATATGTATGTACATATTAATCTATGCCCCATGACAGATTTTATTTTTTTGCTATTTCTCAAGAATCACCTGTAGAATTAAGAATTAGAATATATATTTATTAAGTTTATTTCAATAATTTTCAGTTTTCATCATGACTGCACCCAGTGCATTCACGGGAGAGTTCCGTTCGTTCATAATGAGACGTGTTTTTAAAAAGTCACATGACGAAGTCACTTGTTTGGACTGGTCTAGCTGCGGAAAGTTACTTGCGGTCGGTTCAAAAGACACAACAACCAAAATATACACTGCTGAATACTTGGACAACCTAAATATGTACTCATTAAGTGGTCACACTGACAAGATTGTTGGTGTATTCTTCGAGCAGAAGAGTTTGGACCTTATAACTGTGAGCCGTAATGGTCAGGTTTGCTTGTGGGATGCTAGTCTTGATTCAGATAGCTTAGTTACCTCAGAGGTACAGATATCACATAAGAAGAGACGGAAATTGCAAAAGGAAGCCGAATTAGTTGAGGATGAGGTTGATGAAGAGAATCTAGTTGAAAAGGATAAAGAATATGTGGGTATTGGTTCATATTTTATAAATTCTGCCTTATTTTTATTAAGTTTAAGTGCAAATTTGAGTATTTCTCCCATACTTTGCTTTCTTGGAAAAAAACATTGTTCTTACTAAACTGAGTTTAAAAACATACATATGATTTAACTCAAATCATATTAGGCATATAATAATTACTTTTCTAGCAAATTTTTCATAATGAATCACAATTAATTCATAGGAGAGTGATAAAGATGTTGAAATAGAAGAGGAACAAAAGACAGATAGCGGCAAAAAACTCCAATACAATAAACTTGGGAGGCATTATATAGGGGATTCAATAAGAAACGGAAATCATAAGGTGAAATTAACCGCTGCGGCGTACCACAAGGGAACGAAAATATTAGTGACAGGTATATATTTTCATTTTTGTACTTGTTTTTGTCTGTTACTTCTTCTTTATTGTCTTTGGTATGGTATTTAGTGATAAATCTATGTACTTATTTTTATATGAATCGTTTATATGAGACATTTTTAATCTGTATCACATGAATTAATATGTATTACATACACCTTATAATATGTAATCTCATGAGAAGGTAGAGGAATGAAAGGTTAAACCAAAGGCTATACATTATTCTGATTTCTAAGCTACATTATTGAGAAATTGCATCAAAATCGAGTTAGTATATTAATGTGGAAGATCAAAAAACATTCGACTATTTATGAGTAGGATTATTACAAGTAACAGACCAACTGACAGACATTCACATCTCGTCTTTGTGATCACGGTTGCTGAAAAGTAACCGAAACGTTGGGATAAGTAGTTGTTACAATAATAAAGTACGCGAGGTATAATCAAAACAATATGTCAGTTATTATAAGTAATATAAAATTTAATAACACTCTATCTAGATGAAATATCTGTATAATTTTTTTTTGAATTTCAATTCCAGGTTTCTCCACTGGTATATTCTTTCTTCATGAGATGCCAGACGTGAATCTCATCCACTCCTTGAGTATATCAGAACATAGGATTGGCAGCATCTCGATATCTCACCAGGGCGACTGGATAGCATTCGGATGTCCCAACATTGGGCAACTGTTGGTTTGGGAGTGGCAGAGTAAGTCATTAATATACACAAACACACACACACACACACACACACACACACACACACACACACACACACACACACACACACACACACACACACACACACACACACACACACACACACACACAGAAAAATGCATAATTACACACGGTCATGCTCAAACACATACACACAGTGGCGGCTGTACCTTAAGTGCACTCGTGCGCTGAACATCCAATTCAAAAGATTTAAAAAATTATAAAATATTACTTCATCTTTATTTTTAAATTACCATTTTAATATTTATTTTTTAAACATATAAAAACGTATAAAAAATGAAACTTTCTAATTATGGTCAAAAAGTTTGAGCGCTTTACGAAACTAATATCTCGTGCGCTTCGGCGAGTGCACGAGGACTGCTAGTACATCTTGTATGAGATACGCATTAATACTTCGACGCGTGAAACAAAAGATAGTTCATAGAAATGTACCGAGTAATGAGTCGGCTCTCGAGCGCCGCACGAGCGACCGAAGATTACCGAGAGCACCCGATGTATGACGGATTGGGCCATGATTGACATCTCCTTATGTTTTGTTGCATTTTCTAATTTTAATATTTTAGTAAAGTGCACCACCAGTTCGATTAGACACCAGCCGCCACTGCATACACATATATCTATTTAATTTATTAATCAATAATAAAAGATAAATATTATGTCGTATTATAGTAAATTAAACACTAAATAATTACTAACTGTGAAAAAATGACCTTAAAAGGCGTAAATTTCTTCTGATAATCTGCTTCCAATGTAGATATGCGGAATTATCAAATGCTAGTTACTCTATTTTGCGCTATCCCCAAAAATATTTATTTTAATAATCTTCCTTATGACCCTAACATACGGTCTATTTCAGGCGAGCAGTATGTCATGAAGCAGCAGGGTCACTCGTTAGACATGACCTGCCTCGCGTATTCGCCTGACGGCCTCTACATAGTCACAGGCGGTTACGACGGGAAGGTCAAAGTATGGAACACCAGTTCGGGCTTTTGTTTCGTGACCTTCAGTGAACATAAGTCAACGGTGACCGGGATTACATTCAGTGCGAATAAGAAGTTCTTTGTATCTTCATCTCTCGATGGCACTGTGAGATGTTATGATCTGACTAGGTAATGAATATATACATATATTCACTATATTTATTATACAGGGTGACTGGTGAATTACTATCAATATTTAAGGAGCATACTCGGTACATGATTCTCATTCGAATTATGTAAAAAAAATAGGTACTTAATTTTTGACCAAATTTCCGTATAAATAAATAAAATGTTGACACGTTCCAAGTGTTCCAAGTGTGGACGCGTGCGGCGGCGTGCTGATACAACACCACGCCGCCACGCGCGTATGTGTGAGTGTGTGTGTATACCTAATCTGTAGGGTGTTCATACGATGCGTAATTAATTACATAACTTTTGGTTAACTTTACTTAGAAGTTTATTAATATTTATGTTATATTAATTTTTATTTTGTCATATATGATCGTCAAATATCACGTCCTCAAATATCAATAGTAATTCACCAGTCACCCTTTATATCTAATATGTCATACCTACATAAGCTTCTCAGGAAACTTACTAAATGAGTATAAAAAATTCTATAAACTCAGTAATTTAATTAAGTATACAGGGTGACTGGTGAATTACTATCGATACTTGAGGACGTGATATTTGATGATCATATATGACAAAATAAAAATTAATATAACATAAATATTAATAAACTTCTAGGTAAAGTTAACCAAAAGTTATGTAATTAATTACGCATCGTGTGAACACCCTACAGATTAGGTATACACTCACACACACATACGCATGCGGCGGTGTAGTGTTGTATCAGCACGCCGCCGTACGCGTCCACACTTGGAACACTTGGAACGTGTCAACACTTTATTTATTTAAACGGAAATTTGGTCAAAAATTAAGTGCCTATTTTTTTTACATAATTCGAATGAGAATCGTGTACCGAGTATTCTTCTTAAATATTGATAGTAATTCACCAGTCACCCTGTATATATATATATTTTTTTGCAATATTCAATATCTATAGGCCATTATTTGTATTAAACTTAATTTCTATATCAGGTATCGTAATTTCCGTACTCTCTCATCTCCGACCCTGGTTCAGTTTGGTTGCGTGTCTTTGGACAGCAGCAGTGAACTTTGTGCTGCTGGTGGTCAAGATGTGTTCGAGATATATCTATGGTCCGTCAAGTTTGGGAGACTTTTGGAGGTATGGCTATGATTATAATAGAGTAGTAGTACTTATGATACGCCAATTTCACATATATGTTTGTTTATTTAATATATAGAATGACTAGTTTTTGCCCGCGACTTCGTCCGCGTTAATTTCATCATTAGTAATATATGTATAGCTGACCGGGCGAACTCTATTCCGTCCTAGAGGCCATAAATAATCAGGTTTTTCCTGTTTCAATCGAACAGAATGATTGACATATTAGTTAGTTGTCAAATCTAATGTCAAAGAAAACATTTGTATGGGAAATAAAAAAGGGCTGTTTTTATTGTTACACTAAAATGAAAATGAATCAATTTTTCTCACCTTTTAAACCTTCCCTGAACCTCCACGAACATTTCAAGACTAAGATAAGATAAATCCGTTCAGCCGTTCTCAAGTTTTAGCGAGACTAAGGAACAGCACTCCATTTTTATATATATAGAAGATTATTGTCATCGTCATCGGCCTATCAGAGCCCACTCTTGAGCATAGAGTATTTAGACACCACTGACAGACGGTGAATGAAAACATCGTGAGGAAACTTGGACTTACAAGTACAAATTATAAGTTTGAAATCACCAATCCGTTTTGAGCAAGCGTTTTGATTACTGCTTAAATCTTCTCCATGTGAGAAGAGGCCTTTGCTCAGCAGAATCATTGTACCGATACTAAATTTCATGACAAAGAAATTGCTGCAATCATTAATAGATTTTGAATAGTAAAATGAGCTATACTATTACTATGTCTGATATAGGTTAATTTAATTAATTTATTTGTCACGAGGTGTATTAATAATGTATTATACTGTTCTATAGTTATGAAATAAGCAGAATTTTTTTTAATTTATTGGCAAGGTCTATATAAATGTATATTTCCCAGGTTCTCGCGGGTCATTCAGCCCCAGTGGCTAGTTTGTCGTTCAGTCCACTGTTATCTAGTTCCAAACTGGCTTCCGCGTCCTGGGACAAAACAGTCAAGATATGGAACTGTATTGAAACAAGTTCGGACTGTGAAACTATACAACTCAATTCAGACGCACTTCAAGTGACTTTCAGACCCGATGGAGAAGAGGTATGTTTGAGATTTTTTTTGGATTTTTCCTATTGAAATTATTATTAAAATAGTTAGCAGAGTAAGATTTCTATATTATTTATTTCTATTGGAACGAAAAACTAAACAATTTCACATATCAGTTCTGAGTTCTGCTCAGTGTTGCCAATCCCTTCTACAAAGGCTACTAACAAATTATCAAGTGTTACTACTATACAGTTTTTCTTAATACTATTTTATTAATATAACGCCTATAATAAAATTTATAATCTAATAATTCCCGATGTAGACTCTGTTTTTTTTGGTTTAATGTTTGGGGATCATTCCCAAAATACTGTTTAGACCTTGTATATGAAAAAGTGTGTTTTTTACAAGTTGAAACATTTTGCCAGTTTTTTGATTGTACTGATGAGGAAATTTTAAGATTTGATAATAAAAAAGTCTTATAGGTCTTAGGAGGTTTTAACAATTTACCCGTTCTTGTAGTTAACTGTTTAATATTCCTTTATATCTTGATATTTTAAACAATATAGGTTTTCTCTTAATTATGGCTAGCTTAGAAAACTACAAAATAACACTATCATTTTCTCATAAAATATTCAGTAGTGTGAACAGTGAATATGTTTACCCAGCGCTAGTGCCTTATTTTGTGCTTTTTGGCAAAAGTGTCACAAAAAGTTCAGTTTGAATAAAGCCCAGTTATATAATAATAAGCAAGGACCAAATAAAACAATGCTTGAAACCACCTATACTTTATTGTGGTATAAATGGTATAAGATGAATTGTTTCTCACAAAGTCAATTAGTATATTTATGATGATTTGTACTAATAACCAATAATGTATATTTCAGATAGCAGTATCTACTTTAGATGGTAATATATCTTTCTTCAATGCTACCACTTGCGATCAGACTGCTAGTTTGGAGGGAAGAAATGATTTGGGAGCCGGTAGGGCTGACACAGATCTTGTAACACCTGAAAAACTATTAAAGACCAAGTTAGTTTGGAATAATATATTATATACAGGGTGACTGGTGAATTACTATCGATATTTGAGGACGTGATATTTGACGATCATATATGACAAAATAAAAATTAATATAACATAAATATTAATAAACTTCTAAGTAAAGTTAACCAAAAGTTATGTAATTAATTACGCATCGTATGAACACCCTACAGATTAGGTATATACACACACACACATATGCGCGCGGCGGCGTGGTGTTGTATCAGCACGCCGCCGCTCGCGTTCACACTTGGAACACTTGGAACGTGTACACACTTTATTTATTTATACGGAAATTTGGTAAAAAATTAAGTACCTATTTTTTTACATAATTCGAATGAGAATCATGTACCGAGTATGCTCCTTAAATATTGATAGTAATTCACCAGTCACCCTGTAATTAGACTTCAACGTCTTTGTAAATATTATTCAAGTATAAGTCCATTATTGATAAAATATAATAAACATAATTATATGTGATTTGGATTAACTCTTGTAATAAATATGTAACCTGATTTTAATTTTATATCATATAAATATAGAGAATAAAATAAAAATTATGTTTCCCATTACATATATCTATAATTTGTTATTTTTTATATACGAATTTTAGTTCTATTCGAACCTATTATCTATACATTTGTCAAGACAGCCACTGTAACAACTGAGCTATCACGTCTTATAGTATTTTCTTTTATTTTCAGAGCTTTCACTACAATATGTTACTCAGCGGATGGCACATGTATCTTGGGAGCGGGGAACTCCAAACACATATGTCTGTACAGTATTAAGGAGGGTGTGCTCATAAAGAAGTTTGTTATCACACAGAACAAGTCATTGGATGCTATTAATGTGAGGATAGCTTGGAAATTATTATTGAAATTTTGATTGAAATATTCAAAGAAATTAGATGAATAAAGTAATACAGTCTGATCAATATAAAAGAACACACACACACACATACACATATATATGAGTGTATGTGTGTGTGTGTGATTAAGTTTTACTTATGCATTATGTCAGTTTTTACAATACATCCAGATAATGTTGAATTTGTTATTATTATTGAAAATATATGATTACATATATACTTTTGTTATAAGGCTTTTTTATATACCAGGACTTCATAAATCGTCGGAACATCACCGAGTTTGGTAATATGGCGCTGGTTGAAGAGAGGGAGGAGTTGGAAGGAGGGGAGGTGCGGGTGAGGCTGCCCGGGGTCAGCGGGGGAGATATGGCTGATAGGAGGCTTAAACCTGAGGTGGGCAGATATATGTAGTAAATATATAGTACAATTATATATATATATACACTACCTTCGCCCCGCGGTGTTACCCGCGGATTTCCGGGATTTCCGGTATGTAATGTAGCCTATGTGTTAATCCTGGACGTCAGCTTCCTGTATACAAATTTTTATCAAATTCAGTTCAGCCGTTTGAGCGTGAAGAAGTAACAAACATACACACACACTCACAAACTTTCGCAATTATAATATTAGTAGGATATATATGTATGTATAGTATAGTTATTTTTAAATCCTATCAATTGTAGGTATTACTAATTATTTTGTTACGAAAATCGCATTTTTTAAATGTGTTTTAATGTGTCATTTCTTTATTGTTGTTTTAAACCGTGATATATAATGTAGTATTATAGTAATTTACAAAAGTAAAGACTGCCTTCACCTTTGAAAATTTGAATTATTTTATATTCTACAAAGACTGTCTTTAATAACACACACACACACATATATATCTAGTGTATATTAAATTTAATTCATATGTATTTTCAAGGTCCGTGTGTGGTGTGTTCGTTTCTCTGGTGCTGATGAGAGCTTTGCAGCTGCTTGTACCGAGGGACTGCTGTTATATGGAACTAGAACGGGGAGTGGATTCAGGTATGAAAACATTACTTGTAGAAATATATACTATAGGTTCTTTCTAAATTTGGTTAGGTAGAGAGAGGAGGTGGGACGGTGGAGGTGAGCGTTTAACGCGCGTTAGATAAGGGCCCCTTAAACCTACACCTGGGTCGCAAGTCCCAGTCACTGTTGAAGCCCCTCTCACTACAACGATGGACCCGACACACGCACCGTGAATACATTGTATGCTAAAAGGTTGCGTCTATACATATATGAATTACTTTTAAATGTCTTACAATTTTCTCATTTTATATGTAATACTATTTTTATAATTAGGTCATTTATTTGTTTATGTATTGGCTAAAATATCTAGGGTAAGGATTATAAAATGTTTTAATTAAAATATGTGATGGTATTTAAATAAAACTAATATTTTTCGGATTTACTATGCGACTTTATTTTTGTGAAAAACTACATACTCCCGTGATCACGGTTGCTGTAAAGTAGCCGAAACGTCGGGAGTATGTAGTTTTTTACAGAAATAAGTCGCGTAGTTTATCCGAAAAATATTAGGTTCATTTAAATGTATGTATAAAACTCGTGAAAATCTTAGATCTCATATTATGTAATGTTATTATTTCAGGCCGTATCGTCTAGAGACAGGTTCAACTCCCGCTGCAGTGAAAAATCTATTGACAGAGAAATCATGGGGCTTCGCCCTCATTGGAGCCCTACAACTTAACGACAACACTCTCCTACAGCAATGTATAGAAGCAGTGCCACCTAGTGACAGTATGAAAGAACTTTTATTACTCAAAATAAATTTATTCAATACATTTCACTGTTGACCATAGATTTGTACTATACAAAAATAATTATAATAATATAAGAGATAATACATACTATTATTTATATTAAAGTAATAAACTGATAAATATAATAGATTATGCAGATATATACATGAGTTATTGGGTTAATTATTAAATCTCGAAAATTCTCTGGAATAGCTATTAGTGTGTTTAAATGAAACTAATAGTTTTTCGGATAATGCTCCCGACGTTAAGTACTCGAATAAAATACTCTTAATATAAGCCGCTAAAATATTAGTTTCATTTAAATGAATACTCGCGAAGGTCTCAAGTCGAAAGTTACTTTGATCTCATTATTAAGTTTTTAGTCCCCAATTTTACTTTTTTATTAAATAATAAACTCATTTTTCAGTCGAACTAACAGCAAAGAGTTTAGAAGAAGATTATACAATACGTCTTCTTAACTCGATCGCAAGTCTTCTAGAAGATAGTCCCCATCTAGAACATTTGCTCATTTGGGTCAGAAGTCTTGTTACAGACAAGAAGAAATTCCCGCCCAGTGTGTTACTTGCATTAGAGAAGGCACTCACTGTGAAATATTCACAGATTAATAAAATGTAAGTATTTATTATCTTCTCATTTTAAATGAACTACTAAACTTGTTAAGACAAATTTAATATAATTGTAGTATCTTAGTTTAAGTGTTTATAAATTGTGGAATAATCTTAATTCTAAATATGTATTTTATTTCTTAGTTAATGAAGTGTTAGTAATAATATTCCACATAGATTAATTATCATTAATTCAATTACGTAGAGTCACTGTATTAGAATTCTATCTATATTAAGAATATTGTTCAATAGTGTGAAATATTAAATAAGTAAAATAGTCTAGAAACTTCTTTGTGATTTTAAGTAATAATAAAAGAGTTCTATTTATAAAATATATGTAAAGCCAATTAAAGCAAATCTTGTTGTCCTAAATAAAATGTATATTATAAATTTTGGTGCAACAATTAACTGTATAATGTATAATATAGGTTAGCTTGCATAATACATCACATGTTCCTTATCACTGATAAGGTCAAGTATGTGATAACGGCGGGATGTATCTGTGATAGTGATTGATCTGTGTAGAAATCAGCTGACAGCATATTAAAGAAAAAAATGCTCTTGAAATTTTACCTATAAATTTTGTTAATTTTAATTTGGCTATAGGAATTGTATATTTTGCTCACATAATTGTTATTATTTTTGGGAATTTATGTAATAGTTATTGCTTATTCGTGTATTCATTCCGCAATTTCTTATTTATCTCAAAATTACTCATGCTTTATTCAACAGAACTATCTAGTCACTGTCTGAAACATGATAAAATTATCTTAAATATTAAAAATGTTAAAATTGTTGTCAGAAAAATAAGATCGAGTGAATATTATGCATTTATAAAAATACTAGCTTTCCGCCCGCAGCTTCGCCTGCGTCGAGTTCGGTTATATCGCGTTTCCATGAGAACCTTTAAAAGTCTGGGATAAAAACAATTTTGTCTTTCTCAAGGTCAACTCTATCTCTGTACCAAATTTCATTAAAATCAGTTCGGCTCGGTTTAGGCGTGAAAGTGTAACAGACAGACAGACAGAGTTACTTTCGCATTTATAATATTAGTAGGGACAAGTGTCATATGAATCCTAATAGTAATGTCACGAAAATATGTCATATGACGTATTGATTTTGGTGTTACAACATGTATGAAAAGGGTAAATACATACAATCACGTAATAACTTTTGTATAAGACGAATAAAATAAACAAATATTTTAAATAGAAACGTTGTCATGGCAGAATATTTCACAATTCCAGTGAATGAAGCTATAGAATAATAAAAAAGATGAATCTATATTTTAAGCTTACGTCACAAGTTTGAAAGAAAATTATATAAAAAAGTTTTTTGAATATAGAATACCTATATTAAGATTAGCATTCGATGGAAAAATAGTAGTATTCATAAAGGAAAATAAATAATCAGTATTGTTTTTGTATCGCCACACTTAGTACACAGTTATTTTAGTTTTAGGTTCATATAAATATCTTGGTTGATCTAAAAAGTTTTTTTATATTACAGATGCGAGTTCAACAAATATACAATACGCTGTATAAAGTCAGTTGGCGCTTTGACACTGAAGGATGAGGACGGTTCCAGCGGACGAGGCACCTTCACTGACGATTCAGATTCTGATTAAATATTTTTACCGATTTGAGTTTTTCATTCCTTTTGGCCTTTATATGTAATTAATATTATAAAAAACAAGCTTTCCGCCCTCAGCTTCGCCCGCGTGGAGTTCGGTTATATCGCGTTTCCAAGAGAAACTTCCAAAAGTCTGGGATAAGAACTATCCTATGTTCTTTCTCAAGGTCAACTCTATCTCTGTGCAAAATTTCATTAAAATCAGTTCAGTGGTTTAGGCGTGAAAGCGTAACAGATAGACAGACAGGGTTACTTTCGCATTTACATATAATATTAGTAGGGATATATCTCATTTTGCCGTCGACTTATACTTCCCTTCTCTACCCCTGTTTTGATATTTCTTGTTCTGCCCTGTCTTTAGTGGGGTAGTTCTGAATAACTGGGTAGTTAGCGCCTTTTCCAGGGTGTCCTAGGTACTAATTTTTGTTGAGAAGTACTTCCTGAACGTAAAAAATGTTTACAAAGGGAACCACGAAGATCTTGCAAACGCGTTATCATGTGTGTGTAGATTTTATTTTCCTTATCGCTGGAAAAATTACTTGGAATATCTGAGTATCTTTTGTTTAACCAGCCAATGATGTTAGTAGTTGTAAGATGACCAGTACTAAATTGTAATTTTTTTAATTTGTAAATTTCGTCACAGTGATATAAAAATATTCTTGATTATTTTTTCTCCGGATTTTCTCGACTATGAATTGTACATTAAGATTTCCCTGTATTGGATTTCTAACTAACGAAGTCCTATCGGAATCGGCAGTTTGAGGCAGGGGGGGCATTGACGGTAAGACCAGATATCGTTAATGCCTGGCTGGCAAAGGTACCTTGACTATCATAAGGTAACTAAGTATTTGCGTGTGTTTGAGACTACTTACGTGTCAGGATCGTAAAATATTATGTATATAGATCGAAAGAGAAATGCAAAGGGAGCTTTTGGCGGGATAACTTTAGAGAAATCCTTCGGCTCGTTCAGTGGTTGGAGCTAGGTCTGAAGCCAAAAACTGAGGGGCTATGGTTTCACGCTTTAACGACAAATCTTGAACTACATCTTTATCCGGTACATGTAGGTGAAGCTATGGTTCAGGTGGAGCAGTGCATACATTGGCGTCATCCCTACAGCTGACGGTTATTCAAAGATATTCACACACCTCATTTCCCGAGTGGGAAAGGTAGTTGATGTCCATCACCAGATATTCGATCGTCGGTGACCAAAGGAAGAAATTCACCGTCTCTACAGAAGAGTCGTGAAATCCATGGCGCTTTATGAATGAATGAATGAAGATGAATGAAAAATTCACTTTTAAATATTCACTTAAGTAATACGAATGTTTCACCATACGCAATAGTAAAATCAACATGGTTAAGATATACTTATCAAAACGTAATATTTATTCATGTCTTATTTATCTGTTGTAGACACGAAAATGAAATTATTAATTGAAAATATATTGAAATATTCCAGGCGACAAGAATTTCTAGTCACGACATAATATTTCACAAGCGATGTTAATATAATGGATTTATCTTTTTAACTCAATTTACTGGCTAAATGTGTTATTGACATGCTAATAGTGCATGCTATATTATAATTTAACTTTTAGTGTTGAAGGCCGAAACTATGAGTAATTTTGTTGAATTTTGCGAAATTACAAAGTACCTTATATTAAAATTATAAATTGAAACTCGTGTTAGCTTTCTTTGCACATCATGCCTTACGGCTCCTTGTAAAAAATGGAGTTTACATTAATAAAATTACTTATAACAAGTTATAAAGAAGTTTTAAAAAAAAGACAACAACGTCAAAAATTTAACACCAGATTAATTAAAATGCCCCTAAATCTTGAAGTGTAACAGATAAAGATTAAGGTGAAGCAGTGAACAGAAACTAAGATATAATTGTATTAACTTCTTTCTTAAAACAAATACATAGTAGTATTCGAATTTTTAGAGTCCGTATTTACCAAGGACAAATATTAATATTCCTACTAGACTAGTGAAAGAAAGTACATTTACATTGACCATTTTATCATGCTTCATTCCCATTAAACGAGCTCACAAAGAACAATTACGTTATTTATCTTTTAGTCTAAACATAATACTGTCAAAGTTAATTACGTCACAATGGAGGAAATGTTTTCCCAGAGTTCACGAAGGTTGCAGGAGCAAAAACTCCATTGTTAAAGTAATTTTTTAATTCTGCTGACGCGAATCAAGAGTTATCTGAATATTGTTAATGAAGTGACATTGATAGATGGCTTCGTAATGTTGATTTGTTATCATATCTTAGATATTATGTTGGTCGTGTGTGGATTATATCAAATATTAGTGAAATATTATATTATTATAATATAATGTGTTATTATTATGCATTTATTAAATATATATTTTGTGTTAAATTGATTTTTATTTGTTTATATAAGGAATTTTCCACTTGAAATATGTTACATTTCCTTTTCATTTCACATAATTTATTCAAATGGATTGAGAATTTTTCAAATATAACAGATGTTTATATTTGAGGAATGAAACTTTCAGCATCTTTTATCGATATAACGGTAATAAGAATTTTGGAATTAGATTTAAATATATTACCAAGAGACCCTTTAAAATACAAAAAAAAGAAAAAGTAACATTCAACGCCCTTTATTAATATTAACAGTGTTGCTCGGCCTTAAAATAAAACTAACGCTATTGTGCGACTTCGGCCACGGTTTTAAGCCAGTTCTTGTTACCATGAACGCGCTTATAACACACAGAAGTATGGCGATGGTCAAGATTACCCAACGGGCAACTTCTACGTATGTGAGAAGAGTGTTAGCCTGAACTAACTCTTGTTGAATATCCTTTGGTAATTCTGCACCCTGAAAAATAAATAAATTAAAAGATACGCTAAGGTTAAAAAAGCATTGCTTCTTTCTGTCTGTTTTTGTCTTTTTTCTTTCAGGGATTTTGTGAATATAGTTATAATTACTTACAAGTTATAGGTATCTAATATTAAAGTGAAAAAGTTTGAATATGATAATTACCTCTTCGATCCAAAGCAAAGGAAAGAGTCCTGTAGGTACGCGTTCTAGTTGGGGAATTTTCTTTATATTTCGTAGTTCTATATTGAATTGTAACCGTTGCAAACCTTTTAGAACTGTTCCAGTTATCTAAAAAGAAATGCATCAGAATAAAACATTGGTACAACCACCTACATACTTGCAAAACTTTTACAGGGACACAAAAAAAAATAATTAAATGATTTTGATATTGTAACTGGATGGCACTTGACTTTTTTATAGCTAATATGAAGATGAGGCTTGTCAAAATACAATCCCACTAACAAGCCTTTACACTCTTATTTTGAAGACACGTAAATTGTAAGTGGCAAACTGATCAATCTCTAAATGGTCGGATGGGGTAGGAAAAGGTGAATCGCCTCTAGCGTTGGCTACTAAATTTTTTCGACGAAATATAGATCCTCCGTGGTTATCCGATGGTGATAAGGATGGATGGAGGAATCAAATGTTCATTTACAGCGCACATTCTCTAATAAGTGTTTGTTATTGATTGATTAAATTAGTAGTGAGAGAAAGTGCAGAGACAGCTCAGTTATACAGATAAGTTTTTCCTTTTTTCAACCTACCACTTCTAACTTGAGTCAATATGAAGGATGAAAAATTCTAACATAAAAATAGAACAAGATTCGCTGTGCTAGATTCGGCTCAACCTTGAAACTGAAATGCTCGAACCCTTTCAGTCGCTATTGGGAACATAGTTGGTGGTATAACTTTTTGTGGGTAGCTGACACAATAATTGCGAGAAGCCAGTGAAAAACAAAAAACAATGGTGAAATTGTGCTATTAAGGTTGGCTCAAATTTCAAGGCAACTGGTTACATTCATCCTCCATACGGCTTCATTAGACAACATAAAAGAACACGCCCAATGCGTTTACGCAATGATTTTATGTATGGATGATTATTCATTATTCCAGGGACCAAATTCACTGTCTCATTCTGGGACTATAGGTTATTTGTGGAGGATCATATGTGACTGAATTAATTAAATATCCGATGAAGCCCATTTTTATACGTATTTTTACTCCGCGTACAAATCATTTATCTATTTTATATATAAAATAATACATATGTCTTAAATACTTTGAAAGATGATGAAAATTTTGTTGCATATCAATATTCAAAAACATTACAGATTCAAGATAAGCGAAGGTTGTGTGTTTCTCTCTCTCCGGCTTCACGCCGCCCTTGAAGTATTCCAACAGTTCTTCTGAAGCGAGATAGAAGTGAGGTAGTGATAAAATTGCTGGCACGTTCTTGCATGGATTTAGGTTTAAAAGACCCATGAGCAGACAACCGTCGTGGTTGTTGCTCCAGTTGCTGAAAATTAAATATTGCAATTCTATTAAAATTGATTTTCCCTTTAAGTATGGAACACATTATTTTTAACACTTATATTTTAAATGTTTTAATTTTCCTGTTACTTTTTTAATTTAAATTTATTTACTATATTATGCAATAAATTTTAAAGCATTTAATAGCTAAGGTATCATAGTAAAAATATAATGAGGCATGGTATGAATAAAATGAGGTAGTGCTTGCAGGCTATTCGCAGTAGTCTCTGAATGTCGACCCAGTTTAAAGACAATGTATCTTCAAAATTGTTGCCAAATCCTGATTTTGTGTACAATTTGACTATCTTCACGAGTAATTAATTTCATTTGTTTACTGCTAACCTAATATTTATTATAATTAAGTTAAGAGAACTCCAGTAAAATGTGTAAACAAGAACCTTATTAATCTGATTGTTGGTTATTTAATTTTCATCTAACACTGTCATAACTTTTGACAACAGTTTCAGTTGGTTATGATAGACATTTAAATGGCTTTCTTTAAAATTATTATATCATGGATATAATAATTGGTCGAGTAAAAGGTTTTTATTTTTGTAATGATAAACATTGTTTTATTTGTATCTAATTGTCGTTATAATGAATCAAAATATCATGCTTTCATCGCATTATCCCGGACTGTAAACTCAGATTTCAACACTTTTTCATACATTTAAATAATACCAAAAATACATATTATACACGTCAAAGCTATTAAATAGAATAAAAAATATATATTCTCTACAAAATTATTATTCTAAAGTGTCCAAAAACTCATATATTTTACAAACGTTATCATATTTTACGTTTAGTTAACTATATCTCATACTGCATCGAGTTAACAAATTTGAAACCCGATCAACTGCGAAGTTAGTATAACCTGCAGCACAATTACAAACTTTCAATATCAGTTGTGCCAAATACGTATATTTGTTATACATCGATGTGTAAATGGAACTAAGTTACTCGGATATTACGATTTTTCTATTATTTTGTTTCTACATGTTCCTGACACATAGTAACAAAACAGCAAGCAAATTTATTATAAAGTATTAATTTAAGTGAAACTAACATTTTTCGGATTACTAAGTACATAGGTACGTGTTTTTTATTATTTTAAAAACTACATACTCCCGACGTTTCGGTTACTTTTCAGCAACCGTGATCTCAGGCAGACGAGATGTGATGTTCAAGCAGGCAAAATTATTTAGAAATACAATGATAAAAAAGCGTAGTATATGAAAATTTAGTTAAAATTTAACGTGTACATCCAAAAATTAATGATTATTAAATTTATATGAAATCAGTGTATCAGATTTACTTACATCTTACAAAAACATTTGTTGCCAGGATTCATAGTTTTCGAGGCGAGCGCAGTTTCGTCTATTTCATAATAGTAGGCGCTCATGTTGAATATTGTTCGCTTGTCCACCAAACTAGCGTAAAGTGACCTATAGATGTAGAATAGAATTACTGTAATAACAGTATACTTTACTTTTAAAAAGTAATGAATGCATAGTAATCTATGTAACTTATATAAAGCAAGAATATCGTCATTTCTGTGTTTAGACATTAATAAAAACGAATAATAAAAACAGCATTTCCTTTTTCTGTGAATTAATATTATAAGACACTTCAAACAAATATCTTACCCTAAAATTTTCATTATTTTACGTAACATTGAACTGGAATGTCAGGAAAAGCTTGGATATTGTTTTACAAAGCGAATTACATCAAATAATTTCGCCAAAATTGAAACAGAAATCTGTTTTGTTACAAAGAAATCTACTTTATTGTATTGTGGGAATATTGTAAATGATTTTTAAGAGAAATATTACCTGCATATTTCCGGTTCGAATGTGTATATCCTTTTTGGTACGCCATTTTGGAATGGGGGGAATATTGAGCTGTCTGAACCATTAAGTTTGCCGCAGTACGGATCTCCCCATTGTTTCATAACGGTCTTTCCATCGTAAGCCACGATGTGACCCAGTTCATTTATGTTTTCTGTACCACGAACCATATCGTATGGTCCAGATTCCGTCCTGTTCAACTTAAATTATTAAAAGTATATATTAGTGCATTATTTCTTAGTACATGTATTTCTAATATATTTATTATTATAACTCACATGTCCGAACATAGAGAAGTAGAAACCATTTCCATCTTCAGAGGGTCGCATCGCTGGTGGTTTGTCAAGTTTGATTTTTCCGCAGACGAGACCTAATACACACTTCATAATATATCCCAAACAATTTTTACATACAGACATATTACTGTATACCAAAGATTAATAATTAACTACTACATATAAATTATATCACGAGAAATTGGTTATAATACTTAATTTTCTGAAATTCAATTAAAGTTCGGGAAAATCTGATTCTCCGATAAGGAAAATTGCAAGCCTCACATCAATTTTATATTGATACAGAATAAGTAAGTGGATGTACTTAATTTGGCAACAGAGTTTATAGGTCAGACATAATGGGCTTACTAAAGTTTGGCTTGTGAACCATCTCGTCTTCAATCTCGGCTTGGCTCTAGTAATGAATTTATATTAGTAATTTTTTGTTCAATAATCATAGTTACAACAATATATATTCATTATAAATTTTAAATTTGAATCGTCTCCGCTTTAAAATAAAAAATAGATATGCTTTTTATATGTTTTAAAAACTATTAAATTAATTAAAAGTCACTAAGTAAATAAAGTAATGAACATAAAAAATTACGTACATATTTTTAAATTATTATTTTTCTAAAGAAAAGTTTGATGTTCGAATTAATTTTATAAAGACAGGAGAATAACCAGGATTTGAAAGATTAAATTTTTAGAACGACTTATTGTTCACTTTCAATGGGATGAAACTTTTGAGTGTTCAATTCTGTGGAAACCTTTGTATTACTGCATCAGCAAAATGATATTTCTTCGTATTTCATTTATAAGTCCGCGATGTGTACGTATAGCCAATGGCTAGTGAATGGTATTAAAAATTCTAGCTAAGGACAGATTTTATAGTGTTTCGTCAGTACGCCAACTCTACGTTTCCATTGTCACACGACGTACAAAGCGTTGTTCGTTTAAATTTTATGTTAATACTTATGCACAAAGATTAGTAGTGTCACCAAAAGTAAATAAATGTGGGAAGTTATTTAAGCTAGGTCAGCTATACGAAATGATATCAATTTATAGATATACAAGTTGACTTACAAAACTTCAGAAAGCCCTCATAATATTCTCTATAATGGTTATATTAAATGTTTTATTTACATAAGGTAGAGTATTGTTCAATTTATTCACTGTCGGAAATTTATCAATCATAAACGATTCCTAGGAAATGTATGAACTAATGAAGGAAGTTAATGAATATTGAGAAATGTGTACATTATTGTAATATGTATAATTCATATATAATTTTATTGATACTTAATAAGAAAATATGATTTATGAGACAATAAACAAGAAAATTAATTCTGTTGGGTTTTCTTTTAATAAAGATTGCTTATAATGACGGTGTTATTTACGATGTATTAAAATATGGTTAAAAATTTATTAAAACCCTCGGTGCTTAGTAGTAGCATTTTAATTTTATAAATCGTTTCCTATATTTGTATAAAAATTTGTTATTGATGGCAAACTATAAAACTGTAGGTATTTAGTTTGACGATAACTGCTGATACTCATAGTATTAAACTTCATATGGTGAGAGAACCCAGGGGTTTCAATATACTAAAACAATTAAAGATTGTAAGTCTGCTTTCCCAAAATATAACTTCAGAATCTTATCTCAAATGAAGTATTGTTCTTCTAGCAAATAAATGATACAAGTAAAGTCGGCTGACAACTGTAATTTAAATTCAATACAAAAATAACAAGAATGATTCAATTAATATTATATAGTTAAACCATGTTTGAAACGCTATATTAAAGTTTAATATTATTACGAACAAAACCCAAGAGACGAAACCTCTTAAAATTCATTGTATTCACCGTGCGGTAGCCGGGTAGCCATCGCGTTGCAGGGAGAGGAGCTTCAACAGTGCCTGGGACTTGCGACCCAGGTGTAGGTTTTGGGCCCTATCTAACGTGCGTTAACCGCTCATCTCCACTGTCCAAGCTCCTCTCCCTACCTAACCAAATTTGAAAAGAACCTACTAGGGCTGCAGTCGAAGTACGTTCCAAGAATGAATTTATATAAGTTCTGAACAGGCCCAAGTCTTTTAGCAGAATTTCTTTCAAGAAACAAATTATATTACGAAAAATTGAAGGCATAAAAAATAATTAATATAATCTAGACTATTAAATTTGGACTAAAATAGACGATTAATTATATTTTAAAATTAGATTATAACGGTTTCTGAATCTATTTTCACTCTCTTTCATTACTTCCCCATCGTTATAATCAACAATTATAAGGCTTCTGATTGGTTTTTATTGTTAGTGTTATATCTCATATTCAAAATATTAATTGATTTCCTTTAATTTCGTTTTACTTATTTTAAGATTCTCTTAAAAAAGTCAATTCCTTTATAATTGTATATAATTTACTTCGGATATTTTCAAGTAACTTTTTTAGTTGTCAAATATTTGCCTTTATTTCTTTTCATACAAACGTGTCTAAAATTAATCTACAAATAAAATACTAACGTCAAACTATTAATTGATGCATTGGTTGTGATACACTTCAAAGACTTGGGGTGTACCAATCGTTACGTACAACTATAAATATATTTTTATTGCCTTTGTATAGCACTTTTCATTGCTATAAATTTTATGGCTTATCATATCAAGTTTGTACTTAATTGCATCATTAATTCCAGCTAAATAAATGTCTTTAAACCAACTACTATTTGGTAATGAAATACACTGAAAATACTATCAAATTGACGAAGTTAATTCCTACTATATACAAATCAATATTATACCAACATTATATCTTACATATATAATTGTAGTTAGTGACTTTTATACTTACTTAAAGCTGCGTTATCGCCGACGCAATTAAGATATATGCCGTCAAATAAAAGATCCCTCACTCTGACTCGTAAGAATGGATCCGTTAAGTTTGGGAAGAAACTGCCTAGGGCTGAGTTCACCAGGCCGAGGGCTGAAGGCATCATGTCGTTAACTGTTAATATTGTGGCCTGATAAAGAAATGTTACATTTAACTTCATTGTTCATGACAAGAGTCTTTATCTCTTTACAATATTTGAACCTCTCCCAAAATATTTATATTAGTTTAAATCTTTTAAAGTTTTTCCAGTTAACATTTGAAACAATTTATGTAATCTATACATATAAAAGAAAGTTGTGGTAGTTATACAATAGTGTGTAAATATATAATTGGAGAACAGTTGTACGGATTTGAATGGATATTTGTGGGGAGGTAGGATGGAATCAGGAGATAGACATAGGATACTTTTAAATTCGTTCGTCCTAAAAAAATGTTATAAAATGCAAAATCTGTTTATTTACTGCCTCTAAATCGAATCAGTTCGTCTTGTCAGCTATACATTTCTAATTATGAAACTAACGCGGACAAAGACGCGAGCAAAGCTACGAGTAGTTGAAAATAAATAAAAGTATATGAGTAAACAAAAAATATTAAATGTTTATGTATAATTCTAAAAAGTGCTTCATCAACTTTCAATGCATATATATCAAGTAAACACTAAGTCGGTTCGAATGTGAAATTAAATGTGGTATGCAAATTAACTCAATGATATAAAAAAAAATCCAATATGAAATTTTTCCTTTAAATAATTAATAAATATTATCTTTTTGAGTATTCATATTTATAGATAGTACATGACTTTGTTTGATATATTAATAAAGTTTTATTATGTGTTAGAACACGTACGCAAGTGAAAACGTAGTCCTTGCAAAATTTTGTGTTATTTAAAAAAATTATAAATACATATATATGTAGCTTTGAGAGTTTTTAAACAAATCAAGTAGCTTCATCAAATGTCATGTAAATGTATAAAATGGGAAAATTATACACTAATTAATTATAATAAACATTATTGATTGTATTATCCAAAGTATTTTATTTATTTATTTTATAATTATAAGTCAGTGGTGGCCTAGTTGTTAAAGGCCCGCATTTCATTCACGAGGTCGCGGGTTCGAACCTGGCGTTTGCAAGTACCTATGTGATTAATCGGAGTCATATGTAATTTCAAAGAGTATTTAGACACCGTTGATTAATGCATTCCCAAAGAGGGTTGATGTCAGGCAGGCGGCCGGTCATAATAAAGAATTAGCCAAAACTATTCACAACCTATAAGGCAGACTCTGTCTATATCGTGGAAAATGCCGGGTAGGAGAAGATTTATTTTATAAGCTTATAAAAACTATTACTTAATGAGCTCTAAGACTTTCACGAGTATTCATTTAATTAATAGTAATATTCTCGGATATACGCGTTTTTTATTATTTTAAACTACATACTCCAGACGTTTTCTTTTCAGCAACCGTTATCACGGGTAGACGAGATAAAAATGTCCGTTTATTGGTCTTATTATTTATGATCAACCTCCAATGATTTCTTACTTTACATGAGTACCGCTCTGGATTCCTTCAGAATACGCTCACTGTGTCTCGAAGTAGAACTATAGATAATTAATTTTTTAATGATTTATTGCTAGTTCAAAAAGTATTGCAAGCCATATTGTATACAAACGATTTAGGTTAAACAAAAAAGTAGGCGTTTTTTTAAATAAAGTTTATTTGAAGTCTATCAAAAATGGGAATTTAAAGGAAATATAAATTTACTATTATAATTATTAATTATCTATTCTGAGTAATAGATATAACTAGACTATAAGTTGAATTGTAAGCTTAAAAATAATATAATTAAGAGATTCGTAAATTGATTTTACTAAAATTTCATACTTTAGGAATTAAAAATATGTAACGATAAAAGCTACAGTATTTAAAGTAATTTCTATTCTTAATTATAAATTGCAATAAATATTTGGAAATTCATAGAAAATTAAGATAAATGTAAGTATGAATAAATACGACTGTAAAATAATTGAATGTTTATAATAAAATTCCAGGATTGTGGCGGCTTTAAATATAACCTTAATAATACTTGAAAAGGTGAAATAGCATTTTAAATTAATATACATATGTTAATATTATTGATTGATTATAATTATAATAATATAAGTTTATATAGATGTGGTTCGCTATGAATTTAAAAATTTTGCAATGTGTAAAAAAATATATGTAGTTTTATACTTGCAGCACTATCTATGATCGTAAAAATTATCCAACAGAATTTAGTCTTTCTGATGTCACATGCGTACCCTTGTTAGGCTCATAAGATGTGTTATTATATTTTACATATAAAATAAGGCGATATAATTGATTCAACTTTGAATAATTCTTTATAAAGAATTTCATTATTGGTCATAAACTTATAAAATCTAATGTAACCGTTTTTTAAACGTCTTTAAACCTTTCATGATTATTTTAGCTATGAGGTTTCTTTAGAGAATTGACAAACTAAGTTGCTGTCATCATGAATCAGTAATATATCAGATTATAATATAATTATAACGTTTAGTAATTAATAAAAAAATAAATAGCAGATTAAAAATAATTTAAAATAACGTCAAAAGCTGATTTATACAGCAATTGTGTAATAAAAAAAGAATAATGAATGTCATTACGTTAAGACAATGGTCGTAATTGTAACTTGTAATATTTCCATTCGAAATTACAATAGTATTACATTATCAACGTACATAGATAGATAGATGGGTACATAGATCTATAAAAATGTATGCACATCGCATGTCTCAAGTTATTTAACGTTATACAAGTGCATATTAAAAAACTGTCTTAGACCTTCAATAAACACATTAACACAGATTATAGCTATATTATTTAGCTGTGAGATGATTTTCTATCTATTAATAGATTTTATTTATCGCGTTTGCAAATTACAAATATTTTTTCAATTAAATGAAAAAATAAATCTGTTTAATGTCTGTACGTGGTTTATCCGACATCGTCCGAACTATTTTTCTCATCACATTGAATTCCACAATAATGACTGTCGGGTTTTGTATTTTTACGAGAGTATTTCTATTCAAGAATGTATTGAAGCATAAAACTTACGAAGTTATACTCACTAGCTAATTCTAATAACTTTTATTTTCATTCATGTGAAATAAATTCATAATTGTAACATAACATATTGAGAAACGCCAATTTTCTATTAATAAATCTTTGAGTGAGGTTTCAATATACCATGTTGTGTACCGGCTTTATTCGTCGTAATTAAAGGCTAGTTTCACGCTTGACAGCACCACGCCATGTTGAAAATTATTTGTATGTCAAAGTAAATTCCCTCCACAATCGCATGTATCAATTGTTAAATGAACAATTATAAACGGACGCAAAAACAAATAAGAAATATTAACATTACATTCAGAAGCTTATAGTTTAGTTTGAGAAAAAAATCTACTTCTCAAAGTTCCCTAGTCCAGCTGTTTTAGTGAACATATGTTGCGCAACTTACTTTCAGAGTCTCCTAATGACAGTCCAATCAATTTTGCTCCAAAGAATTTTTTATTCGTTACAGAAATAAAAAATATTCTTTTTGAAATATAAGAAAGGTTTGCTGTTCTAAAAGATGATAAATAACGGATTTTTCACTGTTTGTGATTTATTTTTATTCATTTCACTGTCGACAATATGTGTGAAGGGTCATACGAAATTGGTTTTGTATGTATGATATACGGAATTGTAAATGGCTAAAATAATATTAATTTTAAGTATCATAATAGCCATTTTATAACATTAAATTAGGTACACATCTCACATCTTTTCTGTCCGTGATCACGGTTACTGTAAAGTAATCGAAACATTGGGAGTATGTAGTTTTAAAATAATAAAATATGCCTAGTTTAATCCGAATAATATTAATTTTATTTAAATTATTAGTCGCGAAAGTCTTAGATCTCATTAGTTAATAATATTTTTATATAAAATATTCCAACTCACCATATAGGAGTAGTTAATGACTGTGATCTCGTCATCTTGAGACAGTTCTCCGGACGCTTCTTCATCAAATTCAAAGGTCTTCTTCAGCATGTATCTGATTGTGTCATTATCACCGTAACCCAGAATTCTTTTTCTACGATACTCCCTAAATAAAATTAAAATTAAGCATTACATCAACAGTCCAGACGAAATAAAGTATGATTTATTACAAAGGGGAAAGTGCAAAAAAATATACAAAGATACACTTGATTGACAATGTAATTATCTAAAAGAAAAAACTTCTCGACCTTTCAGAAAATTTGTACATTAAAATATAATGTTATTTAGCTCCAACAAAATATTATTTATATACATATTTAGAGACGCAACTTAACATGTTTCTACAAGTCATATATTTTTTGTTACTTTCGTATAATGAATAGAATTCACACATTGTTTTTATATTAAAAAAAAAAAACAAATTGGTAATGCCTATTTGTGTTATGTTATGTACCTTGCTACAAGCTTACATCATCAAATTCCATTCATAAACCGACGTTGATCTTATTACGTCAAAAGATTGATGTATTGGTAACTGCAAAATTTTGGTAATGATTCAGAACTTACTTGTAAACGTATGGTCCTATTTCTTTTAATATCGGTTTCTCTCCATTGTTGATATCCTCTGTGTTTGTGACGGTAAATAAATAAACTTTAAAAGATAACGGCATCGGCAGAACGCGCCATTTTTCAAACATTGCCGACGAGTTGTCCAGTTGTAAATTCTGTGAAATTTTGGACGCTACATTAAAACGACTGGAGCAAAATGATGTCTGAATTATGTATTCAAAAGGAAGCTTGTTTATGTAGGGTTACGCTAGGAAGATTCGCTTTGAGAATATTGTCGAGTTATAATTTAAATAGTTGACAGTTGTTGTACACTGTTATATAAATATTTATAACGTTTATACTTTTCATGATCTAGTAAATACCCATAGTTATGAGTAACGTCTTTACACAATTCAGTTACCTATATATGGAACTTTAAAGACTTTTATTTGTGATCGAGAAAAATTTGTTAATAAATATTAAGTCGAAATATATTTCATATGAAAATATCCTATAATAGATTAATATTCGAAAGCATATAAGACGATGTAAGTTAAGTAAATACAAGTGTTTCAAACCATGTTTGTTTTATTTAAACGATAGTGACTGTAACTAATAATAACAGCATTTTACTTGTGCGATTATTTTAATAGCTTAAAATATTTTTAGGATTCTCTGAAATAGTTTTTTTAAAGAATTCCTGACACACTTTAAGTTAAACTTTAAAGCATAGATATTCCATTGAAATTGTCTATATTAATATTCTATTTTATATACTCTGTGGTAAATTATTAATAAATCGTTTTAAATAGCCTCGTAATGGGTCCACGGCTAGTTAGAGGAAAATGGCTGGCCTTAATTTATTATTTTAATGACATCTACTCGTAGTTTTTGTTTTATTTATTTTTTTATAATCATTACTATTATGTTTATAATTCAGATAAACTGATATAGAAATTTAAAAGAGCTATTTTTATCTGATAAATTAATTAACAAGTACAGCATTCTGCGTTCTTTGAAATTTGGATCGTAAAATGAAATGAATTAAATTCTCCTCGTATAATATTAAAACGCAATCAACATATTCGTACAAATGTTTCGATAACATTCTTTATTTATAGTTTCGTAAGTTTTATAAAGAATTTGTCATCAACATTTTAATTGTTATTTAAAAGAAAAAGTGTTTGAAAGATATTTATTATCTGTAGATGATTAAATTTAAAAATTATAATTTCTTAAATCATGTAAGTAGAATGTATTTACATAAATCCAATCTGTGCCAAATACATTATTCATCCATGTAAATTTTGTTTTCATAATTATTTCGTTTCCATTATATATATGTTTACAAGATTGATCTAATAATTGTATAAGTTATAATATTTATAATGATATAATAGTTTTGTGTCTCTGCTCATACAATATGTTGCGGAAACAGAATAAATTATATCTCATCCTGTCTATAGAAATAAATTTAATTATGGTTCCGGTAAATAATATAATATAATTTTTATTGAGGCCCATTATTATTTGATCTAATGATATTTTATTCGTATGAAATCATAGTTGACTTAGTACGCTCATATAAAACGTAAAAAGTTATCACGTTTTATTCCGACAAATATTTTTGAAATTATAATGCAAAACTAAAACTATATTATTTTTTGAATAATAATGGAAAAAAGTGAAATAAAAAACGTATTTTTTTTTGACATTTCATTAACAAAATTTTTTACGTATAAAAACCTTTGCAAATGTAAAAGACGCACCCAATGAATAACTATGATTATTCTGTTAAATCATCTCTATTTTTTACTTATTAATCTTATGTATTGATTGTATATTGTTGTTACCTTTTTTATTTGTTGTCTAACGATCTTCGGGAAACCCCAGCTTGCCATCACAATAGCAACAATCAGCACACATATTGACGTTGTGAAGAAGACTTTCGTATTATTTCCATACATTTTGATCACTTAACGAAATTATTAGTTCATATCATACTTCGTTACAATAACTTTAATAATTTACGTATTCATATACTCTTTGGTTTAAACAAAGGGAGAGATTACTTCTAAATAAGCGTGCGTATGCGCATCGCGCGAGATGCAAGTAAAAATATATCAAGTTTATACACGTGGTCTTAAAAGCCGGTTGAACTGCCGGTGGCTTTGTGAGCAATGTCTCATTGAATGCCGCGCAAACCTCACCGTTGGATCGAAGGTCAATAAAACATCATATGTTTACATCCGCATGAAAAACACATGAACAATTAGAATTTAAAATTTCAAAAACAATACCTATGCAAATTTTCGTGCAAAAAAAATAATGTCATGAATTATGGGAAACAATCTTAATTGTATTTGACTTTTAAGTGTTTAATTTGTATGTTGATTTATTTTATACTGAGATCTATGATATAGATTTTATTTAAGATAATATTATTCGTGCTAATTCTGTCATAGAGATAAGCTTTACAAAGATATGAGAGTATTAATTTGCAACGTAAATAGAGTGGAACAAACGCGCAAGGTTCTAACGACTGATAATGCTCTCAATAATCTTAGGTATGACAACATTTAGGTATGACTAGGACAAAAAGGTGCTGTATTTGTTGTAAATATTTATAACTGTAACATAGTACTAAACTATAGTTAAAGATGTGTCAGCAATAAAATTCCCTTTTGTTTTTGGATAGTTCCAATAAAAACAAATTTGGATTATGATGCAATGCTAATTTCATTGTTTTTCAACAAATTCGTCTCGTAATATTTTTTGTTACTATTAAGTACATATTCATAATAGGAAATTGTGTGTGACGAGCTTTATTTGTGATATGCATTGAATTAATTATAATAAATCTAGTACAGAGCATTATAACATGATGGCAATAATTCTATATTCTTCTGATGTAACAAGGTCTCGTTTTACGTTTTTTGTTATTGTGACGTCATACTGTTTATTAATATATAAATCGATTCTGGGAATTTATATACAAACAAGAACTAAGGATATTAAATATCAAATACTTTTTTAAAACCAATTCGCAGTGTAGCCTTGGTTTATTAACCTAAACTTCAAAGCTATTACTTTAAAATCTTTTACAGAGACTTTTTAATTACTTCCACGTTGAAACGACGGAACGAAGGAAAAAATTCATAATCTCCCACTCTGTTAAACAATCGCACTATCAAACGATATACATTTCAATTGAATTCAACACTCACAATAGTAGACCGTTATCAACTAACGCGTGGAATAACATGACCGAATGAAACTACTTATATGGTCTAAACGACATTAAATTGAACTTTAATTACTAAAATGTTCACATCACAATCCTAATAAGTAACTCATGTCAGTCGGTTAAGCCTGTGTGTTTGTTTATATAATAATAATAAATATATATGACAGAAAAATTTTTAATAGACCCCACTTAGATATATATAGATATTTGGAGAAATATTTTTAAGAGTTACAGCTCAATTTTTTTTACAAATTGATATAATTGAAAGTATCTAGAAGCGAAAGATCCATCTTCATTATGTGACAAATTTTTATAGATAACCTATGGTACTTCCACAATTTCTCTTATTCTCTTAAAGGTCGCCGTGGCACAAAAGTTGCATGAAATAGCCATGTCTGATTAGAACTTCTGTCACGGAATATAAATGTAACATGTTACTACTACCATCGCTATGGGTGTAGGGCATGAAACTGTAAAAAAAATTGTGACTTCTGGATTTCATTTTGGGTACGTAACACATTATTTCGACCTTTCTTCAAAAGTTTCAACACTCCTGTTGCTTATACGCTCTGTCGTTAAAAGTTGTTATTTGTAAAACTGGTCTTTGTAATATTTTTTTAAACTATACACAAGTATGAAAACCTTTCTTATACTTTTACTTTCTTTACTTCTTTGTTTAGTTCTCTTTTCAGATGCTGTGTTATTTAATTAAAACTGATTTCTAGAATGATAGATATATTATTAATAAATGATAGTATTCTATCAATCTTGTTACATAGTGTATATAGTAGTCATACCACAAGAAAAAGCAGAAAAAACTCTGAATGACGCTTTTAAAAACCTTGGAGTATTATACTAAGTTTCTACAAACTACTATAATGACAAATAATCAATATCTTTTTATTGGTAATTCAAATGAATTACCAATATATAGATATACATATGTCTGGCTATATAAATGATTAAGGAACTTTAAAGCAAAGTGAAGGATAAGTATATAGAAGAAAGAGTGATGGAATTTCTTAGTTGCGTATTTTATTTTAAAAAAAGTGGGTGTGATTTTTGTTTGATCATTTTTGGCACTACTCAGTCGAACGGTACTTTCATGTTATGGTAAAACTGGTTTCCAAAATCAAAGCGGTATAATATTCAATACATAGCATACGCACAACCTACTCGGAGACTGGTAACGCGAAAAAAATATTATATAAAAGCGTACAGAATTTTTTAGGACACGTAAGTGACGACAGATTTCTTATTAGCAAATGCGTAAGTTGACTCTGTTTATACCACTGGTTTGATTAAAAAAATTACAGCAAAAAAGTTTTGTTGGGAGAATTACTCTGCAATTTTTTGAAAGTTGATAATTAAACATTGAAATTCTGATTACATATTCATTTTAGGCATTGAAAACGTGTCAATAAATTTACATGTTACGTCAAATACAAATTATCCGGGAGATATTTTTTTCTTGACAAGTATGGCTTCAAAGTTATAAATTATATAATATACATCTTTTACATTGAAGACTTTCTAAGTGAAATAAGCCGGAATATTAATAATAAGAAGTGAGTATTCTGATAGGATTTTTTTGAGTTCGATCGAAATCGAAAATATTTTGAAAATGTAATTTTAACCTATTTGTCTCTGTTTTCAAAGTATTATTTCATTTTTTCAAAATTCAAAGAAAAAAAGTCTTAACATTAGTTGTCATGTGCTTTGGTTATTATTCGCTAAGTTCTTATTTTTTAGTAATCAAGTCGTACTTAACACGAAAATCCTTTCTATTCTTGTTCTAAGGACAAAGTCTACTAACATAAAAATGCTATTAAACATCTCTAGGCTTTAAATCGTGTTATCCGTTTATAGTCATATTTTGCCTACTTCTCAGAAATTGTATTCACCAAGCAAAATCTTTGACTTTTTATCTTTAAAAAGTTTTGATTGCTTGATTTGTCTACCGTTGTGCCAACTTGCCGTGCAAAAATATAAACCGTTCTCGGTTTGGGAAGAGTTTTTATATTAACGAAAAGATAATAAATAATGATGAAAATGATTTTGGTTTTGGACCGTAGACCTAATTAGAAAAAGTTAATATAAACATGTAGAGGTAAATTTATAATAAATGAATATCAGAGTTACAAATAAATACTTAAGGTTAACCGCCACTTAAGATCGGAAATAATTATTGTGTAAATTATTAAATAAATGTTTGTATTCTACACCAGTTTTCTGAAATTGATTTTTACTAAGGGTAATGGAGTACAGCAAGTTTTACAATGATGAAATCGAGTACCGAAAATGTTGAGTCTCCTGTTCCGAGAATATTTAAGATATATGTATTTTCTTACAATATATATGATGGGTTGTTTTTCTTTCGTAGTTATAATCCATACAAAAACAATTGGACTCAATTATAGCTCATCCTTCAGTAATAGTAAAAAATAGTAATATAATGTGTTGTTATGTGTATTGTAACTACAACATGATCACGCAAAAAGTACTAAACCGGATTCTATTTAAATAACCACAGGGCTGAAATAACACGAAAGATACTAAGCTCTTGTTATGTTTTATTTAATAAATATCATTCCTACTATTAAATTACAATACAAAATTTAATTCAAGCGAAAGAAGTTTCTAGATAAATCTAGTAAAGTTTAAGTATAAATTTAAGTTCTTCATCAAATTATAGGAGAGAATATAATAAACGTTTTGTATTGCAAAAGAAATTCAAAGTATTATAAATAAATTATATGAAGCGAACTTGTTTACATGTCATTCTAAATATCACTTATACAAGACTGAGTAATTTTAAATAAAATATATTAAATATTGATACATAGTCATGTTTATTGTCACGAAGCAAGTAATTTTCTCATATAAGGTATTTCTCGATAGCTCCACTAACATGATTTTCGTAATCGTATTTAATGAAAGGTAAATTGTTAATATCAGATATTTACAAGCTTGGAGTATTGTTTGCCAATATTATTTGTTTAGTATATTAATAGATGAGCATGTTATTGAATTATTTCATAATAAATCCTTTTTATTTTAATAACTTAATTTATAATATCTAATTTATTCTTCATATGTTTTAAGTCTAAATGATTTCAGAATAAAAAGATGTTCGTTTTGTAATTATTTGTTATTTTTAAAAAACATTTATTAAGTGTAATTAATAATTAATTATTCAAAAACTTTACGACCTTAACTCAGTTAAAAATTTCTTAACGAAGACTTCCACGTCTTTAAAAGTATTAAATCATGCATTATTTTATATAAATTATATATAGATATTTTATTTATTTATGTAAAACGGCACTATTTAAATCTTCCCTGTATAGGTGATTTTCTATTAAGCCTTATCCATTTCAGTTGAAATTAAAATACGAGTATTTAGCATAGATTCGATAAAATGTTAAAACAAAATTATAGGAATTACATTAAAATTGTATATTTCACAGAATCGGGAATCATATTCCATAGTAAATTTAATTCGTAAATACCGCAAATTAATTTTAAAATCGTCAGGTTTTTCTCAGAAGCGGGAACATGACGCTAATATAAATAATTAAATAAGTGGAAAATGATTTTGTCCTATCAAAAATTATTGAGGAACATTTATTTTTGTTAATGTTTTGAGCACATAAAAATACTTTTTGCTTATATTGCAACCAAAAAATAAAAAAAAATTGAATAATTAAAATTGTTATGGTTACTTTGGTAATAAAATGATTACTTTTAAGTAAAATTAACTTCTTGTTAGTGTTATTAAAATATGGTATACTCGTTTCTTTTTTAAATCACCCTTTAATATCATATCTCATAAATTCTCATTTGTTAATTTTGAAGATTTTTTAAAAATATTAGTTTATTTTTTTTCAAAATAAGTATCATTATCCAATATTTTTTTTTAATCTCCTTTCTCATTTTGTCTTTTATACAGTATGAAACTGAAATTTATCTTCATCTAATATATTATTGTTCGAAACAAAGAGTTAGCTACAATGAAGTATGTTATAACTCATGTACACAGTACTAATCGTGTGGGTGGTAACCCTAACAATTTCTTTACTAATTTCTAAGGCCTTCAATATGTAACATATTGAAGGTATATCAAAATGAAGGTAATTATATCAAATTAACCTCATTCAGAATAGAATGTTATCATTAATAGCTATCTAAATTATCCAATGGATATATTTTCAAAATAACTCGTAATTGTACTTTGTATACCAATTTTGTTTACATTATGTTTTACATGAAGTCTCTGGAGTGATATTATTAATTTGGTATACAGAATTCATTGATTTGATTAAAATTATTTGGATTGACTTTGTTTTATATTGTAGTATTTTATGTTTGATTTTTTTCATACTTTATATTTACATGGAGGAATTAAAGAAAATGTTATTGAAAGGTCGAAAGTAACGATTTTTCCGCAAGTCTGGGTATACGACGTTGATAAATTGTATTGATTGATTGCGTTAGATGAGGAGAATTTGATTTTGAGCTTCATTTATTATACTCTAATATTTAGTAAGTTCATTTGAAATTTGGTTAGGTAGGGAGAAGAGCTTGGAAAGTGGAGGTGTACGTTTAATGCGCTTTAGATAAGGGGCCCCTTAAACCTACACCTGGTTCGCAAGTCCCAGGCACTGCTGTAGCTCCTCCCCCTGCAACGCGATGGATCCGGCACCCGCACGGTGAATCCATTGAATGCTAAGAGGTTTCGTCTTTATAGTCTTTGGGTTCGATAATTCAAGACCAAAAGAAAACTTGTGATCGCAAAATTGTAATTTGATGTTAGATAAGATATCTGTGATGTAATCTATACGAATAAATAAAATTGTAGTGTCTGTTTGTAATATTGAAATAACCATTCTTGACTACATGCCCATGAATATGTATACGATACATACACCGAAATAACATTTATTACAATTTTTGTCTGTTTGTCTGTTTGTTCCGTCTAATCTCTGAAATGGTGGTAGCGATTGTGACGGGACTTTTACTGACAGGTAGCTGATGTAATAAGAAGTAACTTAGGCTACTTCTTATCCCGACCAGAATTAAATGTTATCACGCGCTAGTGGGATTCAGGACGCACGCAGCGCTTAAAAGGTTTTTTATCGTTTATTTTTTCTTTTTACGCAGACGAAGTCGCGGTTAACAACTAGTTTCGCATACGAATATAGGGGACCTAGTGTCCTTTAAGAAAATTTAAATAACATTCCTACTTCAAACTTATTAACGGGGTGGTTATAAAGATAGATTTACAATACCTTTGAAGTTACCTGCATTTGTAACATGATAATAATAAGGTCAGATTCAGGGATTAATGTAACAATGGTGTAATTTTTTTATATAAAAATGTTATTTCATTCAAGTATTTTTGATATTCTAATCTATTTAATATAATTGTTAATTTATATATACATTTTCCATATTACAGCATACATCCAGCAACATTTTAGGTTTTAATTAACAATTAGAAGCACTAATTATAGTCAGATTCATTTTACGAACGAACTAAACCGAAATATTTTACTGTTTTAACTCTTCATAGTTTTACATGTAATATAAATTTATTTTTATTAATTTTTTAGGGTTTTTTTTTAGCTTTAAATATGAATTTAGACTTAATATTACCTTGTTATATGTATCATTACATCTTTTAAAAGAATAGCAACTAATGGCCACAATAATTGAAAATCAATAAGGAAGGAGCTTTTTAGATTTTGAGAGGAAATCATTCGTTTCACTTTCCTTTTCCTCAACATGTCCAATTATGGACAAATTACGTTCATATGAATATTTCAAAGGGACCAATAAAGTTTATTCAGATTTTATATCTGAGAGCTCGTACTCACTTCAACATCGAAAATAATAGTTAAAGACGTGGAAATTTTTCATGTCGCCATCTCAATGAAAAAAATTGTTAAAAATCTTTTAATGGTTGAGATGACTCTCCTGAAACAAACAAAGGAATACTTTCGATTAAATTTCCTTTGAAACAAAAATTTATAAAAACTTATTCCTCCGTTTAGGCTGAGCGATATAAAGAGAGTAAAAGTAATTTCCGCTAAACTAAAAAGAAAATCTAAGAAAATAAACTGTTTTTTCATTGACGATATGACAGAAGTGAAACAAATGGTAAACAAGTTTTAATTTGTCAATAGTGTTTAAATTTTCAGTACATGTACTCGTATTTATTAAAGGCTACAAAATAGCCTATGTAACTGTTTTCTGTTATTATAGAAAATAAATGTGTATTTCTTTAGTATAAGTAAAATATAATTTGGACAATGTTAAAAGAAACGTGAAATGAAATTTAAATTTCGCTGGATTCAAAGCTAGTTTTTTTGGAACTTGATAATCCAGAGGTTACTCGCATATCTATAATATATTACTAATTTAATTTGAATTCAAGTATGTAGTTCAATATTGCTAAAAAAATTTATGAAAAATGACATCTTGAGAAACCTTGATTTTTCATTTGAAGGTTGTATAGTTAATCATAGAATGAAAGCCAGTAGACCGTGTGCTGGAAGGTTTATTTAGTGCAATTAAATGATTTTGTTAAATATTGATTGCATAAAATATAAAAGAAGTTTCATGACTGAATTTCTTGTCATTTTTGGTTTGTTTCTTTTGAATATTTCTATTTCATTTATAATTATTTTATTAAAACTATAAACTATAGGAAAACATCGGTTTTATTGTTTTAGACAGGACATGTAAACTGTAGTTTTACGTACATTTTGCAAAATCCGCATGTTGTTTGAAACTATAAAAGGTTCTAATTGCTACAGTAATTGAATGGTAGCAAGATTTCAATAGATATAGTCCAAATAATAGTTGCAATCAATTGCTATAAAATAAAGTACCATAGTATAAATCGATTTCGACTGCAGGTCAGCGTATATATATATATTTTATCTACACCGTTAGGCATATTATTTTACTTTAACTTATTTGCGATTAAGCTACAGAATTGAATAGAACTTTTGACTAGATTATAAAATCTTGAAATAGATTTATTAATAGGATTACAAAAAAATTAATGTTTGGTAGTTCTTTGACCAATAATACAGTTTATACACTCAATGTTTTTACTAATTTCAACAACAATTTATTGTTAATAGTTTTGAACAAAAGAACTAGTACAGAATATGATTAATTGACCAAGAGTTGATTATAGTTTTGAGAATAGTACCTGAACTTATATCGCCGACATGGTATAAGGATAAGGTCCATAAATTTATGTTTTATGAATTGGAAACTACTGTGTTGAGTAATATGACTTCAGAATATTGTGGTTTTAATAATTGTATAAGGATAATCAAAAACAGTAATTCTATTATTCAAAAAAGAAACAAAAGAAACATGAAAATGCAAAACATGTCATTTTAATGTAATAAAGCAATTTTTTGTCGTGACCATCGTTTATATCAATTTATACAATTATGAATAGTAAACATTCCACGCCACGCAATCTGTATTCAAATATTACTCCTTCAAATTATGTTTTATTCATATAGTTTTATTTTTAGTAATTTTCATTTTGCTGCATGGAAAATAAGAAGTTATATATTGTAATAGCATGTTTGCGAAGCAGCGGGGAACGCTTAAGAAAATGAACAAGTGTGACATATTCGTCATCCCGAAACCAAAAGTTTTCAAAAATTTTCTGAACCATTTCATCCATTATTTTAGATTCCATAATCGCATCAGAAAAGCGAACGTCAAGTTGATGTAACGTTTAAAAAAGCTTTGTCAATATTGACATGAGTATTTTCTTAATAAATATTTTTCTTTTCTGATTTTGTAATAAAATATATTTCCGAGTGAATTCACAAGTAAGACAAGCGTTAGAGAATGACGAGTTGTCATCACAAGGCAATTTTGCGGGCCAAAGCCGACGAACGTGATGTGGGTAATTCATATACGTTATTCAAATGAGGTTACCTGGTATATAGGCTTTCGTATGGTGCTCAGGATGACAATTAGATTTGATACTTTCCAAACGTTATCATGTTGTTTTTAACGTTTTGTTTGTTATTCGTTCCAGACCACGCAATTTCGGGTGAGATCAATTGCTCTTTTATTAATTACATACTTGTCTGTATACGTGCTTGTTAAAACAACACAAAAGATTCTTGTTTTTATATCATCTGTAATGAAATTATTTGTTATTTTTCCACTATAGTGTAAATTATGTTCAGTTTGTAATACAAATAGGGTTCAGGTGAAGATAAAAGTAAAATTTGTTGTCGTTTCGTCCCAACTTTCCACGTGTTATTTGTTTTGCTGATGCAGTGAATAATCAATGTCGTTTTCGATGATACGTGGGTTGAATAAAAATAAGGAAGAATGTTTGAGTGATTTATTCTCTTGTATTTGTGATTATAATTTATTGAATTTAGTTTAATTCATGATGATAATTAATTTAATTTCTATCAAGAATATAACTATATGATTCTGATTCTTACAGCTTGGTTTTTAAGACCCAGCATCATACTGTCAGAAAAGATTCCTCTATGGGAGAGTTGGAAAACGCCAACCAAAGTTGATGAAAGAATTGTGGGAGGAGAGGAAGCTAATATAGAGGACTATCCATACCAAGTATCCTACACCTTTAATAATTCATATTTTTGCGGAGGATTTATTGTCAGCGAAAACTATATCCTAACAGCCGGCCACTGTTCTCAGAAGTAAAATCACCAATCTCTCATACAATAATTTAATTATATAACATATTATTAAAAAATTATTCATTCTAGCGTCGATCCATCAACAGTTGTACTCCGTGCTGGAAGTTCCTATCGCCAAAATGGTACAATAATACCCATAGCAGAAGTAATGGCCCATCCAGAGTATGATGATCCCGCGTTTGATAAGGACGTCGGTTTTATGAGGACAGCTGAACCCATACAATTTAGTGACACAATACAACCAATACAACTTGCAGAGAGAGAAAGACCACTTGTAGGTGATATCCAAGTTACTGGATGGGGAAGGCTCAAGGTGAGTTAACATTCAGAACTATACTAAGCATTACCGGGAAATTAATTTCAAAATAATTAAAATATGTATAAAATTATTCATATAACGACAACAGCTTTTAATGAAACAGAGCAAAAATTTATCAATGCAAATCACGTACCTACCGAATTCCTCTTGAATATGATATTCTTATTGCCTGAATGAATTAATTTACATACGTTTAATAAGAGCACATTTCATATCCATGTCAATTCAAATAAAAGGTCATATATTTGTATAAATAAATTTCAGCTTTATTTTTAACTCTTTCATTGTATTTTTTCACGATATTTATTACAGCAAGGACAAAATCCGATTCCAAATAGACTGATGCGTGTTAAAGTACCAGTTGTTAATTACTGGCAGTGTACATTATCGTACTTCAGTGTTTTGACCAAGAATATGTTCTGTGCTGGTAATTTCTTCCTTGGAGGACAAGGGACTTGTCAGGTAATTAAAAAAAGTTGATCGAAGTAATTATTATTATGCCATATCATATGTTCACGAGAAGATTGAAAAGAGACTACAAAATACTCCTCATGTACTGTCAACAAAGAATACTGTGATATTTTGAAGTAATAATCATATAACGAAATTCCAGGGAGATTCGGGAGGCGCTGCAATACAAGATGGGAAGGCGGTCGGTATTGTTTCCTTTGGTAGAGGTTGCGGCCAGGCTTTTTCACCGAGTGTATTCGCAAACATAGCATCACCAGCAATAAGGGATTTCATTACCCAACACACTAACTTATAATAAAAGAACTTGATAGAATTGTAATATATAATTAAGTTTATTTATTTAATACAGTGTATTTTTTAATTTAATTTTTATTTTCATTGTAAGTAATAAAGTTCTACTACAATACTATAATATATTTATTTTCATCATTCATAAAGTTATATTAAGTACAAAAAGTAATAAAAGGGTTATTTAATTAAATTTTTGTTGTACCAATTCTCTCATTTTCAAAGAACGAGATTTGACACCTCTTTTGAATTTTGTTAAAGATAATTTAGCTTTTGCTCTTATACATATCGTAAATTTTTATTTTCTAGATATCTATGCACTGGGAAAGGTATAGGACTTTGAATTATAATATATATGGGATCAAGATTATAAATATTATTATATAATTTTAGTGTTATATAAAGTCTTTTGGCTCTTAAGTAAGAAGTAACGTCTCATACTCATATGGATATATGTCATGAGTAATGCTAAAATCAACACTTTTAAACTAGCAAAACCTTGGGCAAAGATTCATATGTACAAAGTTCATATATTCAACAAATAAATAAATATACCTATTTATTTCTTTAAAATAATTTATTTGGGTGTCCTGAGAAGATCTTTTCGAGTTTGCAAATTACTCATTTTGTTTAATCATATCAAAAGAATGGAGATAAAATTATACAAGAGAAATATAAAAAAAAACACAGTTCATAATTTCCTGAATTTAAAATTTAAAAAAAATAATATATAGTAAGAAAAAAATTACTGCCACTAGTACGATTTGAAACTGAAACATCTGGAATATCGCTTTCCAATTGTTTTGTTAGTTAATATATTGTGATCTGACTCAAATATGTCCTGTCGCTGACAGATCCGGGGTACACCGACACAGCGGCCGATGGTGAATCAAATATTCTATTTATAATCAAATATCTGTAATGTGTTCGTAAGAGCGTCTTAATTAATGTTTAAATAAAATAAATAATTTAAACTACATAGTCCTGACGTTTCGGTTACTTTACCACAACTGGGGTCTAGGATAGACGAGATGAGAATCCTGGTGTCCAACATTGCAGTATATAATTTAATAAAGTAATAACTCAACATTGCTTTAGTTTTAAATACATAATGATAAGAAGTCACTAACCTAACATTCCTATTAACTTAATTGGAGCAATGAAACTAAGAATAAGGAACCGAAATATCTGCTCTCGTTTTGGTATTTGAAGAGAATTATTTATTACGTTTGATCTCTTAGATTACAGAGATACTCGTAACATTTATCTTTTTGTTGTAACTTAGATACCGGGAATTAGTTACTGTGAATTTATTTAGATATTATTCAGTTAAGTGTCCTGACAATAGATATTTTCGTAGGAGGCTATAATGATTAGAATTCACTGTTATCAAGTGTACGTGGAATAGCTACTTATGAGAAGTTGAAATAACTTTGTAATATATTTACCAACTAAAACCATGGTGACAAATGGGTAGCAACCATTTTTCAAACAATATTCCTTAAGTATTTATCATAAATACTAGTTATTTGTTTCAATACATGTTTGTGTACTTGTGTTCTTTAAAAAGGAGAAGATATGTTTCGAACCAAAAATTTTTTCACTGCTGTAAATACAATTTAATGTTATAAATTTCTTTACCCTTTTATCATAAGGTTGGTTTTTCTTTCTTTGTAGATATATTTTTATCCATCTTTTATTTGTTTCATTTTAACGTATTTTATTTTATGAAAATAGATTTGCCCTCTGCCAAGTTTCAAGCTAGGAAGAAATATAATATATAGAGTATTAAAATATGTTTGAGTTTTATGTGGGATAAAGCCAACACATAAGTTTACTTAACAAAGATTTTAAAATAAACTGATAAAATTTCTTTTATTTTTAGTTTGAGCCAGGACACACGTAGAAAGCGAACTTCTTCATCATCCAGAATATTTGTCCTAATTGTCAGCTTAAGTAATTACTTTGATGGGCTTCATCATTTCCGAGAAACCCGCCACAAAATAACAGTATTTACCCTGTTTATAAGAATAGCAGGTTTTGCTTCCTTTCTCAAAAAATGTAAACGCCTATTATCCCGATTTAATTTAAAATTTGTTTCATAAAGATTACAGTTTTTCTGTGATAAAAATGGGTCACTCTATTCAGAATCGAGCTATAAAAAACAAAGATTGCGTCGTAAAATGGGGACATGAAAAATATTTTGTCTTACAGCTATAACGGAGAGTAAGAAAAATTTTGAATGCGGCACATAAACACAGTTGTAGCATATAAAAACTTTGTCGGAATAATTTGTTTTAAAATCTCTGTCAATACGGTCCCATTAGCACGTACATGAGTTACAGTAATTTTTAAAATAATACATTCTTCTTTTCAAACCTAATGTCTTGAGTTTTATTTCTTTTTATTCAATTATTTAAAAAAATGGACTTCAGCTTCAAAAGTTGGATTTTCGATTTGAATATATTTTATTCCACTAAGTCCATAAAATAAATACCAGGTACGAGAGACGAGAAACGAAACGAATCAGCATTCCATGGATTCACTGTGCGGGTGCCGGGTCCATTGCGTTGCAGGGAGAGGAGCTTTAAGAGTGCTTGGGACATGCGATCCAAGCGGAGGTTTTAGGGTCCCATACTTAACTTTTAATAGGTTTTAGAGAGATTTAACTATAATAATTCTCGCTTCCACATCTATCGCGTAAAAATTTAAGACAAACCTATACTTAGTGAGTTGGTTAGTGAGATGGTTATACATTGATGCTATAGCCTTGGGGGATGGTGGTTTCCCAAGGAACCCCAGGCTCTATAAACATAACTCGCTTTAAAATTCGCAAATACAGAAATATGTTTGGTCTGGACTTTGTAGCACAAATATTCTTTGGGATTTTATATTATTTCTGATATGTATCTATCATTACGGTCACATCCGGAGCCTCATTAAGGATAAAGTAAAGCTGGACGTGTGAATTTCTAGTCCTAGTGCCTTCTCTCCCAAAATCTTTTGATTGCTAGTTCCTGGATATTTATTTTTGTGCTCTGGCTGCCGAAAGAATAGCTTCACGTATTATTTCTAAAACTCTAACGTGATAACGCGAGTATTGACAGCTATTCAGGAGTAATCTTCATCTCAACAGCATATGCTCAGCAATTCTAACTTCCTCCTCACAGATATAGCAAGTTTTTTCGGTATCTTTACCGAATCTTACTAAATTACTCTGATATGGGAATCATTTGGAACGCATAGAGATAAAATTTTAACAGTGCTGGTGACCAATCATGAATTAAGGTGCGAAATTTTAGTGTTAATGGGACGCAGAAATATTCTATGACTTATCACTCGTTCTGCATTTCTCAATTCATTGAATGTATATTACATGTATCAGTTTTGTGTTGCCCAATACAAGATTTTGATATTTTTTTCCCGAAAATAAGTTATACTAATATATAATCTGTGAATTTCAATGATGTTAGTTTTAATACTGTCTGTATTTTATACTTTGAAAATAAATGTTATAAATATTTATGAAGTTGTTTAATTATAATGTAAATGCAAATAGCGGAGCGCTCTAAATGCCTACTAAATTGTTACAATGCATTGCATACATTATTTATGATCATATAGCTTCTGTATAGTGAAAAATATCTGTCTACTATTTATTATGATTTATACATATATTAAAATTATTACTTTACAACTTCTTATTAATTATTCTTTGAAGCTTCTTTGATTTAAACCTTAAGTTTTACTTTCTCATAATCTACAGTGCATTCATAATATTAATTTATATTACAAGTGGAGTCGCGGTTTAAAGATACAAATAATTAAAAAATTGATGATCTGACATCGAAGGGTACTTTTCAGATTAAGCATGTGGGTAATAAATAATCTTTAATAATATATAGGCATTAAAAACATTATAATTACAGAGTTACTTTCAGCAATTGCTCGAAGATGTTCAGCATAATATATTTAGTTTTTGGACTGAAATTAGTTTTTGGTAGAATAAAAGAGCTTTGTGTTAAAAATGCTTCTTGTAAAATAAATTAAACTACGACATCTGTTCCAGGTTTTTATTTATCTGATATTATACAACCGGGGAACGTTCCGTTGTGGAGTGAAACGGAGGAGACTGAATATGAAGTGGATGAGAGGATAGTGGGGGGTCAAGAAACAACTATAGAGGAATATCCACACCAAGTGAACTTTATATTCCAACGAGATAATGGTACTTACTTTTGCGGAGGTTTCATCATCAGTGAATATTATATTCTGACAGCAGCCCACTGTGCACAAGGGTAATTATTCGAATTGTTTATTTTATTATTGATACTAAACAGTTTTAAATTATGACATTGTTATCCAAGGACCTTAGAGGCTTCGATCTAAAAAGCTTAAGAGACTGTTTATCAAATAAATTTACTTTTATACATAGAGTAAATTTTTTGGTAGTATATTTTTCCCTCTTTAAGGAATTTTAATGATTTAGTTTGTGATGTTGGTCTATCAATAATATTACTTTAAAATATGTTTCAGTATTGATCCTACCACAGTGGTTCTGAGAGCTGGTAGCGCATATCGGGGCAATGGCACTATTATACCAATAGATGAGATAGTCGCACACCCAGAATATAACGATTCACCCTTTGATAAGGATGTTGCCTATATACGAACTTCTAATCCAATACAGTTTACAGATGCCATGAAGCCCATTCCTCTCGTAAATGAATCTGAACCGTGCAGTAATAGAGTGAACGTCAGTGGATGGGGTAGACTAATGGTAGGTATTATATCATACAGGAAAAAACATAGTTCGTTAGAAATATTAGCATTAAACGCCTACTTTATAGAACGTCGTATAAAAATATATCTCATGACTAAAGTGTTATTTTAGGAAGGACAAAATCCGTTGCCTCTAAGACTGAGAGCGGTTAATGTGCCAGTTGTTGACTATTTTAGGTGTATGTTGGCGTATCCCAGAATATTGACTCGCAACATGGTATGCGTTGGTAATTTCTTATTAGGAGGTCAGGGTACTTGTCAGGTTTGTTCTTAATTTATTCTCTTCTCTTCTATATTGTTTTAATGCTATATATGTATATTGTCGTCTTGGTATATAGATACGTATGTAGATTATTATTTTAGGGGGATTCAGGGGGAGCTGGGGTTGATAACGGGAGAGCGTGTGGTATTGTGTCATTTGCAAGAGGCTGTGCACGGCCCATGTCTCCGAATGTCTTCACAAATATAGCGGCTGGACCAGTTAGAAGATTTATCACGGACAATACAGGTGTATAATGTCAAGTTATTTAAATGGTTTTATATTGTATAATTAACAGAGAGTACTATAATACACATATATTTTTACTTAGAGTCCAATGAACTTTTTACATCGGCGTCAAATTTTTTTGGCAATGAAATAGAAATTTATTTTAACCATAGAAACAAAATATTTCTGGGAACACATTTCGTTTAAGATGTCATTGCAATTCATGAACCATTGGATTTTTAGAATACTAACACAAAATTAAGTATTTTATATTTTTTAATTTCTACATGTTGTAAAATTTTATTTTTTCTTATGAAAACAGGCTGCAATCATTATCATGTTTGAGGTGAAACTATTTCAAAACCAATAAAAAAAATTAAAAGTTTCAATATTTACTTTATTTACAACCAAATAGTATTTATAATACAATCAAAATTTTCTTAATATTTTTGGTCAATTGGTTATCACAATTTTGAAATAAGAAATCTTATAATTTATTATAAAGATTTGAGATAATACATACAAGAAGTGACAAGATAATTTACAATGAAATTTTACTTAAAAACCTTGAATGTACATAACAAGTATAAAATTATACATTTCAAAAATAAGCAACTAGCATTAATGTTTTGCGTGTTTCCTGAAAAGCATGTAATTTGCATGACTTGATAATAACATTGTTATACTGTAGGCATGTGAGACCACTCTGTGCTCTAAGAATGAAATTTATATTTAGCTACAATGATCATAGTTGAAGCGTGAATATATTCAACTTCAATAAACCCACAGACTCTTTTCTTTATTATATTACTGTTTAAGCACAATATTGATGAGCACAATATAAAAGATCGAGTGTATCGAGGATTTATTTATGCAAAAACGGAATATGATAATTTTAAATTAACAAACAATGTAATTTTTCCTAAGATAAATAAAATAAATATCATGAATCTAACGATACGAGATATTCATTGACCCATTAATTAGGTTTCTCCTATTTATATTTACAAAATATATTACAATGTTGAAATTACTTTTTACGTCGTATTTTAAGTCAGTCATGTAGAAAGATGGGCTTGTGGATATGAATGATTGAATTTAAGTGTTCATTACGTGGATTTCTAAAACATTCGCTCGAAAATTTTAATGATAAATATAAGATACGACACAAAAGAGGGTTGATGTCAGGCAGGCGGCCGGTCGTAAAAACAAATAGCCAAAACTATTCACAACATGCAAGGCAGACCTTGGCTATAGCTGGGAAATTGCCAGGTAGAAGAAGAAGAAGATAAGATACGACACAATTTATACTTTTGTAAAATGTATTTAGTATCTATTTTTATTAAATTAGAAAAGTAATGTATATTCTCATTTAGCTAGATGTATTAAATACAATGATATGTGTAATAGTAACAGATGCTTAATTATATCTAGGGTTCGAAAACATAAAATAAAATTAAGTTGAATGAATTTATGTGGAAATTTTGCTTTTGATGCAATGATTGGATTATACGGAACATGTTGTTTTGAATTGCTATTAAGAAGATGGTACTAATTTGATCTTCTAATGCGTTTCCTCATATTACCATATTAATGAACATATATAAACATATTGTTCTGATTATAAATAAAAGAAAAATAAACCATGATACGATATTATGATGAAGTTTATGTATTTGATTTTATTTACACCCATAAATTTTATTTTGGAGTTAATAAGGTGTTTTATAATGAACACAAACGGTTCAGTGTTTGCTTGGAAATGACATTTCTACTAATATTGTCTAAGATATAAAATTTTTAGTTACACAACCATTATTCTAAATATCACAAGTTATCTATCATAGATTTTATAGAAAAGGTCACTCCTGATACCATAGCTACCATGGAGAATAATAAAATAAGACAATTCTTCCATAAAATCCAGTTGCAGGTCCCCATACCTTTGTCCCATCGAAAAACAGTTTCGACGATAGCGGGGAGTGATAAACCCATTATAGACAAACACACAGCTCCGACCAACTCCATGAAGAGTTCTAATCTTGGAATCGCACAGGCGAGACCCACTAAAAGAGAAAATAGAAATAACACATATAACGAAAATTAAATAGGATAAGTATAAATAATTTTTCATCTGGTAGGTGGTAAAATAGTCTTAGGTTAGAAGGAAAAAAAATTTAACAGATCCGTTATCAAAATGTAAGTCATAAAAATGGAAGCGTACCACTCGTCATAGGAGTTATTGATGTAACGATAAAATCTCGTATGTATTAGATAGACATAACAATAAAATATGTATTTCTGATTTTAACACGGTAGTAATTTTCGATTAATAATTTATTTTTACATTGTTTCGATAAAACCATGTTTCCCGGATATAATTTGCGTTTTTATCATTTAAATTTGACCGATGTTTCAATTATTTTTCATTGACTAGTTCCATCTGTGTGGAGTTACTGATTGAATAACAAGATTAATATGTCCCGTTTTTATATCATTAATTTTGATAGAGATGGCTGTATATTTTCTACACTACTAGACTTCAATATGAGCTGCAAGCTCTTGAGGATTTCTTCGATCTTTTAGTACACTATGCAGGTAAATAAAGAAATTGTTAGTAATGGAAGACGAAAAATAATATTAACTGAATGACATTTTCCTCTAGTCTTCTCGTGATCAGCGTTTCTTTATAATCATTTTAGTGTCGAGTAAAATTTCATATAATAAAATACGAGTGTATTCTTAAAATAAATTTTTATGAGTCATCAAATAATTACCAGTCAATAGTGTTCCACCGAGTCTCAGACCTGCTATGGACCATCTGTGGGTCCGAGCGGGGATTTTCTCTTGCAATCGTCTCCACACCACGTCCACGGGAACGTAGAATATTAATGCGTATGATAACAGCATCACACACGCAACTAGGATCTTCGCTACTTGAGCTAGGCTGAAATAAAATAAGGAGTCATATTTATAGTCTCGTATTTCATAACAATATAATTTTTTGTTCTATGCTTATGAAAATTATGACGTATAAATTAGCCTCGCTTAGGTCAGGCGGATATGATCTTGTAGGTTTTTCCAAGCTGATACAGGTAAGTATATATTAATTGATGCTTTAAATATGTATGCTTACATTTCATCCTGGGGTAGATTTAAAGTGAGACTGCCTCTGACTTCTTCACCGAAGTTTAGGTATCCGGAAAATCCTACGAAAGTGTAAAGAGCCACAACCGCTGTCATAGCGATGTTCAATACACCAGGACAACCAAGGAACTGTTGAGGCTTTGTCATTTCATTCTCTACTGGCATAACAACACCGATTCCTTCCATGGCAAAAAGACTTGTGCTGGAATAAATACACTAATAAATTTATTTAAATACACTAAATATATTGGATATTTCCAACTTTAAATCATTTAAAAAAATATTTTTTTGGGTGTTTAGTAAAAACGTGATCACGTTTACAATTGCAAAAGATATGCCATACATAGTTAATTATAGGTATTGTCATTATATTAGTCTTGTATGGCGAATTTACTTATACTTTTTACGAATTATTGTCCTTTAACTAGAAGATTAATTAGATCTTCAATTAAGAGTAATTATTACGAAGGAAGTTTATTAAGAAAGTTTCTTCCTGTTCTATCAAATATTGTCAGATATAAATTGTTGTATTAAATTTCCAATATAATATTGGCTTTAATTTTCAAGATTGTTGACATTAATGATCTTCGAAGTGAAATTTTACAGCTATCTGTACAAATGAATTTAAATATTTCAGAAACGGTCTCGGCGTCTTTTATGGTATTGGTTAATGTTAAGCAATTGAATTATACATTTCTGTTTAGTTAATTTCTTAATTGATAAAGACATTTTTTTACTTTAACATTTCCCTTTTATAATAATGAAATCTTATTTTTTTCATTCAAATTAAAACACATGGAAATTATATGAAGTGAATATATTAAAAGGATTGAGGATTTAAGTCATATCTAAAGATAAATTCAATGGAAAATTTTCAAACTAATATTTGCGTGGGTTTGCATACTGACGACAAAAATATAATATCAGGAGTGCTATTTCGTAACTTTTTTATATTTATATATTTATAACAAGATTATGATAAATATCAGATGTTAGTGTTAAAACAAATTCTTATCTTGACTAATAATATTATACAATTTCCTACCTTATAAAATTAGGTAATCCTGATAACGAGGTAGCTAGATTTCTTTCACTAATTGGTGGTGGAGATCTTAAACAATAATATATTGATATGCAGATGGATGTAAGCCATACGAAGTTAGCCAGAGCTGAGAATGGAACTAAGTATTTTAATTTCGTTATCTGTGTCAATGGTATTAACACAACTAGTGTTAAGGCACAGAATGTTGACACAGACCATTTCGGACCACCGTATTCATCAGATACCTAGAAATAAAGACGGCATTATAATTTTTTCACTTAAGTAATTTAATATTTTTAACCTAATCTGTTAAATGTTCACTAGTATCAAAATAGTAAATTGTATTATAATTTAGCATAAATAACACTCTTCTTTAAGCTTCCATTGAAATAATGTTTATTAATGAATTCTGGTATTAAAATTTTAATCAAAATAATATATATTATACATATATACCTGTTTAAAAGATTCGGCTATAACGACAATGTATACACAACATGCTCCTAAATGTGTTACAGCAAGAGCCCAATCTGCTAACTCTCTGTAATATTTCGAATAATTAGAATATTATAAGATTAAAATCCAGGTTTAATATAAGTAAAGAATTAAATACACAAGAAGAAAAAATACACATTGCATCCCAATCTAATGATCATATACAAGTTTATACAAAATAATATTTCAATCAATTCAATTGTTTTTGGGTTTATTAATAATATATACAGACATAAACGGAATATATTTTTTGTTTTTATTATACAAGTAAAATAAATTTGTTTTATGTTTACTATGTTTTAAATTGTAATTAGTCTTTAAATGTACTCATACTAATTAAAAGTACGAAAATAAATATTAATTCAAAATAGCAATTGTTTTTTACAAAAACATCAAGAGTAATTAAAAGTTTGTATACCAAATGTAATGTTTAATTCATTACATTTGTAATATTTTATTTACCTGGCAAAGGGAGCGTATTTCCTAATTGGTTTTGGTCCAGTCTGGAATACTAGATCGCATGTATCCGCATATCCTAAGCAAGGCCTCTTGATTTCAACACATAAAGCTTGTGAAGTTTTCACCTGAAGCAAAAAGTATCATTTAAAAGAGGTTTTATATTATAATCACGAAGTAAAGAAATTATTTTTTAGTTGTTTTATCCTCATTTGTTTAAAACATTTATACGTTAAATATAAAATTATTTTCGTCATATATGTAAATGCACATACATTGAGAAAATAAATAATTAGGTATATACTTAAATAAAAAGGAATAACTTTCCTAGATATATAAATATGGAATACGTGACAATGTACCTTTGAACTGAAATTTCTCTAGTGACGACATACGCGGGCAGGAATAAAATATACAAAAATTTTGAAAAAGATTTTAATATTACTTCAGAATTATAAAGAAGAGCGGATTATCTTTATTTAAATGAAGCTTTGAAATAGCCAATCACGTTTTTGGACACAAAAACTTTTTGGGATAATTAATCAATTAAAACTACTAAAAGGATCTTACAAAAGTTAATAATTGCTTTTTTAATAACAATTTGTTTTCTTATTTTGTAATATTATGGTATTTTATGATTAAGATGTAACAAGGATTATGGTTAGTATTTTTATAAAAATAAATAGATAATTATAAAATATTAATTAAATATTTTTTAATTAAAAAAATATTATTATTTATTATTCCTTGATAGCAATTTGGCTCGTATTCCTTTGTCATTATAGAGCTGTCCTAAAACTACTTCAAACTATTTAGTTTTAAGAGCTGTTATGAAATTTGTGTTGAATTATTCTTAGTTCTTCCTATGTTTAATTGCTTGTCTACTGAGATTTTCCTGAAGGATACGAAATTAATTTATGGAAGACATTAAAATATTAGTATTTAGTAAGTGGTGGCCTAGTGGTTAAAAGGCCCACCTCTCATGCATGAGGGCGCGGGTTCGATCCTGGCCCGGGCAAGTACCCATGTGATTTTTCCGAGTCATATGTACTTTCTAAGAGTATTTAGACATCACTAATTAATGCATTCCCAAATAGGATTGATGTCAGGTAGGCGGCCCGTCGTAAAAACAATTAGCCAAAACTATTCACAACATGTAAGGTAGACCCTTGCTAAAGCTGGGAAATTGCTAGGTAACAGGAAGGAATTAAAATATTAGTATTTAAACTTCTCTGTATGTATAGTTTTTTAAAATTTTACATATACATGTTATTTCATTTAATTACATCCAATAATATTAAAAAAATCGTAACTGTTGCAACATTTTCATTCTCAATCTAGGTTCAAAACGACAATATTTTGATAACTAAACAATGAATAATTTATAATATAAAAACATTATAAGTATACCTTATTGCGGTAATGTTCTATATAGTTTATTCGTCTATATATTTATGAAGTGTATTCCGCAGTGTAAATTGTATGGCAGTCATAACAAAGAGAGTATTGCGGTTTGAGTGGAGGTGAAAGTATGATTTGTTGGGTTGCGTAATGGCGTCACCCAGTTTCTTTATTGACACATTGTTGATATAGAAATCATTGTCAGTTTAAGGTTAAGTGTTTTGCATCGTAATCAAGACTTCTATTTATATCTGCATACATCGTAAGAACTTGCATTAATTATAAACAAACCTTTCTTAATATATATTTTTTTCATATTCCGTTGATGATGCAAAAAAATTCTAAATATCTCATAAAAAATTAATTAAAAAAATTAATTAATTCTAAATATCTATATTAATGACGGATTTACCTCATAAAATTTATATGATCTTAATGAAAAAGCCATCAAAAACCATGGTCGAATATTTTTCTCAATATTTCACCGCGTTTAATTAAAATTTATGTATTTTGTGTTTCACAAAGCGTCAAAGCATCTCAAATCTTCTTTATACATCGTGTTATTTGGAATCTTTAATTTAGAATCTTCATTGTATACAGAAAAAGTCTAAATATTTTAATATTCAACCATTATAAAAGAAGGTCATGGTTGCCTAGAGGTTAAAGACCAGCCCCTCGTGCATGAGGGCGCGGGTTCGATCCTGACCCTGGCAAGTACCAATGTGATTTTTCCTAGTCATATGTACTTTCTAAGAGTATTTAGACACCACTGAGAGGCAGCGAGGGAGAACATCATGAGGAAACCTGGAGTTATAATATCAAATTATAAATTTGAAATCGCCAACCCGTCTTTAGCAAGTGTGGTTATTAATGCTTAAATATTCTCCATGTAAGAAGAGGCCCTTGCTTAGCAGTGGGCTCCATTAGGCAGATGATGAAGATATGTAGAATATGTTTAGTTTAATCGTATAAATATACTTACCAACACATGGATAACGTGAGCACAGACGAAGCCTATGGCCATAGTCCCGATAACACCTACAAGTAAACCAGCATTTTTGAAGGCGAGAGGCATCGCCAGTACACCAGATCCTAAAGAGGCTTTCAATAAATGCGCTAGTGCACCGAAACTCCTAGAAATAAAAAAATATTTATAGAATATTTTATTTTGTAATCGACTCTCGTCCATATAGAATATGCAGAATATCTATTATTTCTTAGGAACTACTTAAAGAGTATCGGTTTTCGTTCTCTATTACCTTTGTTGTAATATAGCTATTATATTTAGAAAGGATTTTTCAAGTTTGTGAATATGTTTTTGGGAATTTAGGATATTAAGAAATAATGAATAATTATCTACTCACGATGTGTTTGACTCTAATGGTCTGTGGGCGGCTGGTACATAAGGATCTAGGTCTTCCCTTGAACCATTATAGGCAAGTTCGATTCTGGAAGTAAACAATATATGATTCAATTAAATTATTTAATTCTAATTAAGTTTCCATAAAGATTGCAATTTAAATGAATTAATATAATTATGAAATATTTTATACATAATTATTTTAATTTCAGATGATGAAAGATATAATATTATTGCACAATGTAAACAATTGCGTTTCATTTTAATAGATATTCAGCAACAATGTTGATCATAATCTTTACTAGCATTTTTTTTAAATATTTAACAGTTATTATAATATACTGTTTATAATTAAAGTTAATATGACATCTGATATTATGTGTAATATTCTCTTATACCAATTGCCCTTTAAGAAGGTTTAAATATATATATATTTATATGAATGCGTCAAGTGTTTGGTCGTATGTTATATAACTCCAACTTGTCACGTTCAATGTATTTGGTTTTAGGTTTGTTCATATAAATAAAGCTCCGAAAATCTTTTAGACCATTAATATACATGAAGAGTAAAAAAATTGCGACGGTAATAAAAACCATGTCATGTTTAAGACTAAGGGAATTTACAGTGACGTATTTTATCCGTTTTTATCATTTGTTTTATTTGTGATAAGATTTATTTTGAGGACTGTACTCAATGTTTACATGTTAAATACTATTCTGAGCAAATATGTTGTAAAATAACAATTGTAGCGACAGTTACAACGAGTTAAGATAACGAGCTAGTTTTAACTAGTTCTAACGTATTCCCTTGGGTCTGTTTTAGAAGCCCCTGATGTATTTAATGAATAACTGCGCTTTAGGATTGGACTAAAACTACTTCAAGTCTTCTGGGTTGTTCTGTTTTCTAATCTGAAAAGACCAATATAACTTTGTACTGATTGATAATTTTGTTTTGCTGACAAAAATATTCTCAAAGGTACACACGTACTAAGAATTTTTGCTCTCTTTATCTTTGATTACTCTAGGAGGGTTTTAGATTTATTTAAAGATTACAAAAATAAATAAACTATAATGAGCCTTATGTAATTTATTATGTATAAACTATACTATGATAAAAATTGTGACGTTACTTATGGCAGCAGATTGCGTTTTAATTAGTGTTACAATTTTTTAAAAAAGAAATACCTACTTTCATATTTTTTCAAATATGAAAGTATTTCTTTTTAATATTAAACGAAAAATTTGTGCGAATTGTCTTGATATTTGCAAAGCCCTGTTTTATGAAATCCTATGCATCGATGAATAAAAAACATGCTTCGTCGAAAGTTATAAGTGATGTAATTGCGTTTAAGCTTCAGGGGCGATGGTGAAGTTGTTCAAATTACATTACAATATTTTGGGTTGCGAAATCGTCAAAGGAAATTTTCCACCAAGTGTCCAAATCGTATCAGATTAAATGGAATGTTACTTCGCAATAGTCGTTCAAATTTGTTGTTGAGTGGGATGGATGTTACAAGTATAATATTTTTAATTAAATCATGTTTTTAAATTACTCGTAAAGTTATTAAAAATTTCTTCTTAGAACTATTTTATTGTATCCGAGGATATTTAATGCAACTTCACAATAATAGCTCCTTTGATAATTAAAATATTGTAAAAAAGAAGATACTATTGCTTATTGCAAGTTGATTTTGAGAAACATTTGGAATAACAAATGTAATTTAATTGGAAAGAGTCTCTATTCAGAACCTGTTTTATTGTCAAAATTTTCTTTAATTTGATCTACATTTAGACTTATAAACTATGAACTATGAATTAAGATCAAAAATTTTGAATGAAGATGCATAAATTCAGAACATGCTGAAAATTAGTCAAATTATTTAAAACATAATTATATATAAAAGTTTTAAGTTTCCCGCCTTTGCGTTAAAAAAATTTAACGTCAAAAGTCAAAAGATTTATAGTACCAAAATGTCGATGTATAATAATAATAAAAGGTATTCATCTAAACTAACTTTTAATGTTTCCTTGCTATCCCATACAACGTTGTGTAGTATCTTAAGTTAATAATGTATGGCGCTTTAGCGTTGTAAGTATCAACATTTTACTTCATAAAGATACTCATTCCAGCCTTCTGTGTTTTACGGATCCCGAATTTTTTAAACATAAATAAAGGGTAGGGAGCGAATTCAAATTCAAAATATTTTTCTATGTCATCTCGAAATGCCACAGTAATAATAATTTTTTGGAACAGTAACACTATGAAAAATAATAGGTACTTTTATGTTACTAGTCATAGCTAAAGAAGTAAAACTCTCTGTGTTTTCTTTAATATCAAGTCCTGAAATTAAAATGGGCCGAAAAAGAACTTTATTGCAATTAATTTTAAGAGCACCATCTACACCACTTACTAAAGAAACAATTTTGGTAACCTCTGGAAATGGGTCATGCTAGAGAACCACTCTAAAGCTATATGAATACGGTGTTCTCATGAATATGACAATAACAATTTTTACTACTTTGCGAATGGTTACTTCTCAGAAACTGTGGCTCGTAGGAAAAAAGGGATTGATACATTTTTTATATACAATTTTATGATGTACAATTTATCTGCTCCACTCTTAGGATAAAACTTACTCTGATGTTGAAAAAAAACCATTTTGTTTAACCTTTGACATTCATTAAATAAAATTACATAGGCATGATGTCCAACAATAAAAATTTATATATAATTTGTCGATATCTACCGAACCATTATGGTATATATGATTAATTTTGTTCCTTACAATTATCGTATTTTATTTTCTGTACCTTAATAAAATTTATGTAATATCATCCCCTTGAAAACATAAAATACACCCACATTTCTGTATATATATTTTCAAAACGTATTGTAATTTATTTTATAAGTTTTCTGTAACTCAAAATAGATTAATATTCTTTTATTTTCTTATATTAAGTCTAATATAATTGAGATATACTTTCAACTTAATGTAGACTTACAATATTTTTTCTGTATTTCAGTCACTTCAAATGGTATATAAGAAAATTTAGTTTTTAATTATAAAATTGCTAGTTTAATTTAAAATTTCAAAGGTTTATCATTTACTCTTAGTCAGAATCAACATTGGGTAATATTTTATCTAAAAATGTTATCACTCAATGATAAAGTATAATTATCTGTTTCTTTACGTTTATTATTAAAAACAACAAAATATATTTTTGTAATATTATTAAGTGTAAATGAGAAAAATATTATATAAGTCGTTTATAATAGATAGAGTTATATGAGTGGTTTTTCAAATGTTCATTGTAATTAAGATGATGCAAATATATTGTTACGATCGATTGTTGTTTTACGAAACAGCGTCATTATATTTCGGTATTGCCTTCAAGTCATTGCACAGTCACGAATATGAGCTATAAACCCCAGTCCTTCGTTAGTGTCATATAATATTGGTATAGTTAAATGAAGTTAAGAAACACTTTAGTACTGGAACTAATATACATTATTTATTATAACAAATGCTTTGTACTTGAAATGGTCATAATAGATTCTTAAGTCGGAATCTTGTATCGTTCTATACCATGATCATATTAGGAGAACAAATAAGACAGCATATATAGAGAATAAAGATTATAATGAGTATTAAAGACAAAAGGTTTTTTTATTTGTAATTAGCAATAAAAAGTAAGGACACGGTCTTTATATAGCCTCGAAGGAGAGAGAGAGCTAAGTCTCAGCTTCCTCATGTTCTTCGCGAGATGGCGTTGGAGGCTGTCCATCCTGAGTTCATTCCAAATTCGAGGACCGATCCTAACTTTTTACAGGTACCCTAAGAACGTTCGTACCCTGGGGTAATTACGTAACCGTAACGTAACGTATCCCTTCAGACCCCTTCGTAACAGGCCGGTTTCAGCACTGGACCAATTTCGTGGGGCCGCATTTCATTCAAAGCCGCATTGCTAACAGCAATATACATTATAAAATATAGTGATCTTTGAATATTGTGAACATATCAAGACTCAAAAGCCAAGGGCAATATTAATAGGATATTGTCTATTGTTTCTTTAACAATTAGTCATTATTACTTTTTATATGGGATTTACTTAATGACGAGTACAGTTTATAAAAATGAGGTAATTAGTCGAAACAAATTCGGATTTTACAACCGTACAAAATTAGTTTCATTTATTTAATATATTACATCACTATAATAAGTTTTATTATAGAGACAAGCCTCTCGGGACTGAAGGATATGTAAAATGCATGTTATTAGATGGGATATATTGGTTATCTTTTGCTCAGGGTAATTAATCCAAAATTATCTTTTAGTTTTGTAGTTTTGAGCATTCTACATTCACATATTAATAAAATTTTCGTGTTAACAGTCTATTAATATACATAAATGTAAACGAGATGTAACAATCCAACATTAAATATAAATGTATATTGAAATTTATTTAATAATAGCGTAAGAAATAGTGTTTTGTAAAATATATCTTAAATTTTTTGTATATATATTTAATAACTAATAAAGAGAAATGTAATAAAGATTATATGAAGAGCTTTCAAATTAATATTAGTATTTATTAGTTTCTTTTCCCAAGTTATTGAGCTACGTTTTTGTAAATCTGGGCTATAGTTGTTTTATTTTTATGATATTAAATTTGTAGAATAAATTTTTATTAAAACGATAAATGAAATGTTAGCAGTATCGGCAATAAAGGAAAAATCTTACAATCGACCTCTATACAATCGTTATTCAATCGTAAAAATCATATTAAATTTTTATATTAAAACAAATTATTAATAATAAATATTCATATGAAAAGGTATTTTGTGAACTTCGAAGAACAAAACTTGGCTTCGATGTCGCAAAACAATTTTTGTGAAACGGTTTTAGTATTTTTGTTATAACTAAAAAAATTTCGAGAAGATGAGAGAGAGAAAGAGAGAGAGATAGAGATGGAAAGACTGAAAGATGCTAAGTGTACTACAACTAAATACACCATTACATTGGCATGTTTCATCCTTGGCACTGTTTTCTGAACGGCCGTTAATTTCCTGTCCTACTTTGATAAGTACTATGTCGAAGAAAGGAAAAGAATCCAAATGAATACTTATTGTTGGTAAAGTATCATTTCTGAAAGGTCCAAAGTCCAAGGAGAAAGAATAATAAATTACTTAGTTAAATCATGTATGACTATTGCCCGTATAGATTCAAATTACTTTTATCTTTTTAATATTCAGTCCTTTATATGTAAAGGTAAAATCTATAAGCTTGTATTACTTTACTCACACAAAAGAGATAACTCGTTTTATCGTAGTATTATGATTGATATTTGGTTAACTAAAGTAAGCGTTTCTCATGACAGCAGATACATATGCATATATAATACATATGCATATATGAATAATGTTTTATACATTAGATGAGCAAACATCTCCCAGGGATACAAGGAAGGACGTTGAATGGAGGTCGTTACTGAAAACGGAACCTTAAAGACATTATTTTCTCAATAGGTGAGATTGAATTTTGTTTACTTCAAACCCTTTGAAAACACTTTCCCACAAACTACCATATTTTTATATAGCTTACATGATAGTTGAACTTCTGACAAAAACTGAGTTTTGTACTTTGTCTAAAAGTATTGGGATCTCATGAATAATAATTAATATATCCGTATATATTTAAAATTGATTGCCAAGTATTTTAATGAAACAATATATATTAACGAAATTACGAAATATTAAGTTGTAACCTATTTAAATTCTATTGATAGAATAAGGATATAATAAGATATAATGAGAACTGAAAATATGTATCAGCTTAAGTAACCTTTGCAAAACAAATTTAAATTTCCATAACAAATTAAAATGATTCTTATCCATACAATCTAAGACATTTCAGAGTTTTCCTCAATTTTGTACAATATAAATGTATCTCAAAATGACAGGTTTATGGGAGAAGTGATTCTTTGAAAAGAATCTTCATACCACAGAAACTTTTTACGAAAATCTATTTTGCATAGGAAATGAAAAAATAGTGTTACATTAGCATATATATCCTTAATATAATATAAAAGAACACACGAATGTTAAAAAGTAATCTTGAATTTGAAAATGACAACATTGTTTAGTAAGTTTTGGTAAAATAGAAAAACTAATAAATGTTCACAAGTCGGATCAAGACGGTATCACAAAATGTATTAAGTAAAGCTTTAATCTCAGAAAATATCTAAGATATTAATCTCACGAAAAGCCATTGAACACTGAAAGGTTTCAGTTCCAAATTTTCGATGTTTTGAAATGAATGAATGAACCCGGAAATTGGATGTTATTTACGTTAATTTTAATGAAATTAAATATACATATTATGTTTCTCGAAAATCTGTATTGGAATTAATAACATATTACTTACTTTGAGCTGTAGGTATCCATTACTGGGCGAATACCCGGAGTTTGATGTTTCTCTTGTTTTTCCATTTTGGTTTAATACTGTTTGTTTATGTTAGTCTTTTTATTTTCATCTACAATCCATAGCCCTGGGTAAATCTGTAACAAAGAAAGATATCTATAGTAATAATTATAATATAGTAGTTTTTGATTATACAACTTTTAAACTTCAAAAAATATTTGGGGTCTTTTAATCTGTCTGCATTTAATTATTCTAATAGTGATGTTTCATATGTTTTTTTCTTTGAAATTGAAACAAAAAACAGATAAATAAATAAACGAACTAAAATATGAAAACAAGTTTAATTACAATATAAATAGAATTGAAACTATGATTCTTATTATTCTTATTAAGTTATTGGAGAAGTATTAGACGAAATGAAACTATATTTTTCGACAGACGAGATATGATATATATATGTGCCCATAATCACGGTTGCTGAAAAGTAACCGAAACGTCGGGAGTATGTATTTTTAAAATAATAAATTATGCATAGTATAATCAGAAAAAATATCAGTTTCATTTAAATGAAGACTCGCGAAAGTCTTAGATCTCATTATTGAACGAAATCCCAGGAATGTTTTACTGTACGATATGAAACTTTTGGTCGGTTACTAGATCATGATAAATTTGTTCTGTTAACTTTGTGAACGGCATTTTCTTTTGTAATCAATACTATCCCTTTTTTTTTGATGACGCAGGGAAACTGTTTTTACGAGCCGTGCAACGGGCCTTGGTGGGACCACAAGGGATGTGTGAGATCGGCATGGGCAGGCCCCTACTCACTAAAATCACTGCGAAAGCCATCGGCCGCTATGTCGGTGTACCCCGGATCTGTCATCGATAGGGCACACCAGCGAAATGAATATTATCCTATAGGGATATGCAACTATCCCTATAGGATAATATTCATATGCAATATGCAATATGCAATACTTGCTATATACAATACTTGCTATAGGCAAGTTTGCTTAGTTGACTTTATAATTTGTTCATGAATAATTTTAAAACTAAGTATTCATTTAGACTGTAAAGAGATGCAATTAATATTAGGTACCTGACATAATTCGAAATCAAGTTTTTATTTAAAATAACGAAGTACACAGAGTAGTTAACATAATTAATCTTTTCATTTTTTATTTTTTTAAATAATATAAATACTTCATTACAATTACAATATCAGTGACTGTCAAGTTTTAAAAAAGTAATTTATCGAATATTCGTCGCTTCAAGAAGAGTATCTCGAAATATATGACGTCATTGGTATTTAATGAATCATGGACTAAGCAATATTTATTTTAATTAAACTTGCCTATTTATGTAATACATATTATATATCAATTTTATTTTATTCATAAAGATTAACTGTGGTAGCAAAATCAAAATTACCATCTCGTTCAAATTTGTTCTTGAGACGGCTATTAAGGAGGCAATTAATTTGATTGAAAAACTATATTAAATCTTTAGTTTATTGTTTTATAAGTACTCATTATGGTTACAATGCATTGTTTTGTACTAACCTTTTATGTAGGACGCATAAATCGCTATTAATAATGTATTTTATTACTCTAGTTTTTTATATAAATTAGCTGATATTTTTAAAATATTCATAGTATTTATTTAATGAGTCACAAAGAGTTTGTGATGTAAATGTCATTGTTTGTAAAACATTAATATATGGATGTCTTATAATGTAATATAATTATGTGTCTTACCCAATCTAAGGTATCTTTTTAAATCTAAGTCATTCTGTTGCATTCTTAGAATTTCAATATTCGTAAAATTGGTTGTATTTTAATTAAAATGACTCGCTTTATTAAAAGCCGGATTTCCAGTTAAGTTTAATTTCGTTTGTTCTTATAAGTAGTATTATGCCTTGTCTTATTTGGCATCGCCACAATGTGGGTAGAGTTAACAGTTTTCATTCATAAATCCACACACATAGTATCAACGTAGCTATTGAATGAGAAATACGAAACGGTTCATATGTATGACTATGCAAACTTGGACTATATAAACAAACTATTTGGCGAATAATAAATAGACGTAATTTCAAGCACTATCAACTCTCACATTTGTAAGGTAAGCTGTTTCAAACAGTGTTCTATCAAATGTATACAGATGTTAACATTAAGATTAAGTAAATTGTAAGGATTATTTAAATAACATTCCTTAATTTAAAAGTATGAAATAAAATTAACTAATGGACAATAAATCACAGTGACCCGTTTCATAAAGATAGCAATTAAAATCTCGTTCTCTAAATCTCGAAGCATTTAAGATAAGCCGTATAATTTACGATAAGACTGATAACATTTTATTGTTATCAATCAATTAAAAATTTCTTTCAACATCAATAATAAAAACAATGGGCCATAATTTTAAGATATTTCCATCAAAAGGTGGTTATAAAACATATGATTGTTTAATTTAGATGTATTAAGTTATTTTGTTTAAACCACAAGAATTGAGTATAATGTTATAAACATAATCATAAACTGTCATTGTAATAAAAGGTTGAACCAAGATCGTGAGGAGGATTCTATGAGACACTTATGCTTATTTAGTCAACATTTGAATATTTTTTTTGATTTTGATGTTGAGAATCAATTACATCAACATATATATTTTTTACACAAACTCATTTGCTAAGGGATATTAATCGTAGAATGAAGCTATATAAATGCTTTCGAACAAAATATGATTTGCTAGTGAGTAATCCCCTTGAGACTATGAAGTTAGATTTATTATATTTTTACCCTTTATTTGTATCATAAAGATATGAGGTGTTTAAACAGATTTAATACATTTATAGTGAACTTATAAAGAGTTTGGTTAAAATAGAGCATATTTTACAGCATTGCGGATAATATAAAGTCATATTTTGGACAATTAAATCTCAAACTTCCATAATTATATCAACTTTATTTTTGTGCGTTAAAATATAAGAAAACTATGTGATACAATTCTTTGATTTTATTTAAATTTTGTACTTAATATTTAAATGGTTTGGTATTTTAAGGTTAAAGACTTGAAGTAATCGTGAATATAAATGGCAAGGATACAAAATAAGACATGAAATATTGTTTCAACCTTGCACACGTAATTATAAATGTATGTTTGTTCATTATACAAAGATCGGTCTAAATTGCAGGTAAAACAACTATGCAATAATAAAGGGCAAAAATTTATACTTAAAACTGATAAGAATAACAAAAGAAATTCAAATTCCAATAGATTTAATTTAATTTATGTTGCCAATTTCGAAAGGATGAAAGGAAATAAATATATTTTTAAAACAAGGATAATGTTTCAGAAGTAATTGAAAACAAAAATACTTTCCGTTTAAGTCTTAAATAACGAGATAATAAGAAAATTTATGTTACTTATAGATAAAAGACGTAAAATAATTGTAAGGTTGAATATTGAAAACATTGACATTAATATTCATCGCGGCTCAGTGAAGCGATTGGATATGAATTTTGTTTAAAAGTTTGTCGTGTCAATGAAGGAGGCGAAACAAATTGTTTTCATCTTAGATTTTCGCGTATACACAATATAAAACTAAATTTTTCGGATACTTTCTTATTTCTTTTTTAATTATTTTATATCTACATAATCCCGACCTTTCGGTTCCTTTACAGCAACCCTGAACACAAATATGTAGACGGGAAAGAAAAACTATTGTTAACTATATATAGTTAGTTATATTGATATTGAATTTTAATATTATAAAATGATTTTCAAAGTGATGAATGAATATGGACGTGTTGAAACATGTTGATAACTCACCGATGCAACACGACACAATTATCAGACTTTATCAACGTCTTAGATCACTTGTAGTTACACATCAAATACATTTCGATCTGTTCATAATCCTTACACACTTCTCAACACAATACAAATATATACAGCTTGTACTTTATCTAGTATTGTCTTTTATGAATAATAATATTTACGAGAAATATTAAGTAGTTTAAAATAAAGCTTTTTTACTTCTAGTATAAGCAATTTTCTATATTTTCTATGAGAGAATCCTGAGTTCAAAAACTATTTATTCTTTGAACACAGAGCTCTTCACATGACATCTGAGTGATTTTAATCAGAGAGCATCATTACAACAAGGGATTAGGAACTGGCCACTGGTATTTTTCTTATTTCCACGGATTTGGTCTTGTTAGCTCGTGTTTAGCTAACTAGATCTGGTCTTTGGTCCAAACAAAGGAGAAGTTCCAGAGAAGCAGAGGAGAGAACGTAATTCACAGGCATTACTTACACGAACTCTAGTTTGGATAGTTTCATTGAGGTATTTTTGTCTATCACTACGATATCTTTCCGATTTTGCGAGAACTGATTGGAGATTGGCAAAAAAATTTGAGACCCAAGTCATAACGATTTTCAGAATGATTAAAGTAAAAAATACCTAAGGTTGAAATATAGCTCTTCCCTTATAATATATTATGATATGTTATCTTCAAAGGCATGTCAAGATCCATATACACAAGATATTACTTATAGATGTTTATAGATTGTATTGTTGTATCCGGAGAGCCTCATGGCTACAATTGTTCCTTTTCCACTCAAACATATCTATGTAAGTACTGAAAGAATGGTATAAATATACAAATATACTAACATTAGTCACCGAAAATAACGCTGCTTGTTTTTTAGCTCCAATTAAAAAAAATCACTCTTTACGATTTGGAATGGCAAGTAATTGTATAAACAGGGAGATTTCCAAGTAAAACACCTAAGGCGAGGGCATGGTAATCACATTTTTATAGGTTCCATTCATGTGTTTACATGAGGAGCTGGTGATGAGGTACATACCTTATTCTGCACATACTGAAACATCTAATACCAACTCTATATAGGCATAAGTATTAATTTGCAGTCGTTGTTTGACAAGAACGTGTTTGCTGCTTCACAAGTAATGGATATGATATCGTCTCTTTTACGGAATATTTCCAGACAGACAGAAAATATGTAGCATTGTTATATTCGATGACGAAATAGTAATTAAAGGGAAAGAAGTTTTTGATCAGTATCAGCAAGATATTCAAGTAGAAAAAGGTGTTTTATATAATTTTGGATTTCACTATCCGTCAAAACATATCATTGAGACTGTTATAGATTATTATTAATGTATACGGCCTTTAACGCTGGACTTTAATTATAAATTTTGGTGCTGTCGCTTTTGTTATATATAATTTATATTAAGAATATGTTGCATTTGAAGAATATTTGATATTTTCCCTGGAAAGTGTCTAATTTCTTAAGGAATTAAATCGTTACTAAACTTTAGAATTCTTCCAAGACCGCCGATCCTTCAAAAACATATGGGCACTCTTTGTGAGTTCATTATGTTCGTTATGAGGTCTAGTTCGATACACCAATATATGTTACCAGGTATCAATGAGCCCTTTTCCTGAAAGCAGAAGATATTCAAAATCCCGTTACCAATACCATGTGTGTAATATAATCTATAAGACGTTGATGTACTTTACCGCAACACAATACGTGTGTTTTTATTTTTTCCACGTACGTGCCTAATGTGGAATGATCTATTTTTCATGTTTTCTTTAAAACGTATTTTATGGTATCATTTCGTCGTATTCAGTTACAAGCTAGCTGATCTTTTAAGATCGACAAAACATGTAGTAAAATTTTCAGAAATAAAATTACATAATCTGAAAACATTTCTATAAGTGTTTTAAGTTTTATTTCAATTTATTATAATACTAGCTTTCCGCCCGCAGCTTCGCCGCGTGGAGTTCGGTTATATCGCGTTTCCAAGAGAACCTTTCAAAAGTCTGGGATAAAAACTATCCTATGTTCTTTCTCAAGGTCAACTCTATCTCTGTACCGAATTTCATTAAAATCAGTTCAGTGGTTTAGGCGTGAAAGCGTAGCAGACAGACAGACAGACAGACAGACAGACAGAGTTACTTTCGCATTTATAATATTAGTAGGGATAACGTCAAGAGTGGTTAACACAATAATTATATCCGTTCGAACACACTCAAATGGTAAAATAAATTGTTAAGATACTTTAATTTTTTTAAATCAACCATTGTATAATTTTATTATGAGAGTTGTCAGTATAAATTATTTCTCGCATTAAAATATAAAATGCTGTAACTTACAAATTATTCTATAAATTAATTGTATTCTGACTCTTTATATTGTTAAAAGTGATTATTACGTATTAATATGAACAATCGAGAATATATTTTCAGTTAAGTATAATAAATTTAAAGGTTTACGATATTTGTGTTGGTATCTATAATTGTAAAACATTTATTACATATATTTTTAAGTGTCAAGTTTTATAAGTATTTTAAATAAATAAAATGTATAAAATTTTGTGTTAACACTTCAACAATGAATCTTTCAATGTTTTAAATTATAAGTAAAAAAATTATAAAAGTGTTTTATTATTTTTACATTTTCAATAAGTATTATTAGATAACGGTAATCAAAATGAGCACATCAAATTTCAGAAAAAATGTATGTTTAATAGAGCTTGGATTTTGATATTGTAATAATTAAATTTCATTTACTCAATTGTAATGCGTTTTTAAAGGAAATGTATTTAGTTTTACAAAGAAATATATTTAGTTTTACAAAGGTCACGACATAAAGAAATAATATTTTCAATGTAGATCAATAAATAAATATAAAAAACAATAGTTATATAAAAACACTCAAAAGGTCCCAAAACAGCGATCATAGCATCTTCACAAAAGTAATCGTTTTCAGGAACATGACGCTTGGAAATAAAGAAAGAAAGATTACTAATTTATGTTTAGTATATTCAGTCTCATTATTTTTTTATTAAACGTATTTGAAAGTCCTCTTTTTATTGTCATTTCTGACAATCTTCTAAAAAAAAAATTGTATAACCACAAAAATACTTACAGAATGATAAATCATTTTTCGCTTTATTATACTCTTTGTTCGTATTAAATTTATTTAAGTTTACTACGCAAATGTTATTTATATAATCAATAGTCCAATTCTAGCCCTTTGACTTATTAAATGCCCCACCTAAAGGCTTGTTCAACGCTTTCTATTAATGAGAATCAGAAACTAATTGAATTATACATTTGACCTTTAGGATCGTGCAGAAAATGTAAGTTATGAACTTAGCAGAAAGGTTTATTACAATAATATATAATTGTAAAGTCTATTATTAACTTTGTATAACCGAATTAACTAAGGATAATGTTAGGAAAGACAAATTTCTTGTTCAATCAAGAAAGGACTCGTGTTTATCCGATTTTGTTGAACATATTAAGGATTATATGGGATTATAGGTTTAGAAAATAATATCATTTATGGAGGATTTGGTCAAAGTGTAGGGATATTCTTACATTGTCATAAGTACGGAATTTTTTTTTCTCGTTTGATTCCTGCTTAGCACAGCAATCATGTCATAAACATTTAGCTGGTCCGTTATTTGAGCCATGTCTGGGAATTTAATTACTGGAGCACGAGGACTTGTCCATTGACAGCTCTCTTTCTTTTGGGAAACATTTTATTAGATTTGGAACACTGTTCCTTCTCAGTCTTGTGTAAATAATACTTTCAGAACCCTTGAGCCTAGCAGCTAGATCATTAAGATGACTTGTTAATTTTTGTTGATATTTTAGAATACGTGAAGCAATTCCTTGCTTCACTATGTTAAGAACCAGATCCTGCAGTATGTATTTGTTATGAATGCATTTAAGAATGTTGAACATAAATCTCATAGCTTTGGTCTGAAATCTTTCCAATATTTCGATGTTGCTATTGCATGCTGTTCCCCAAAGTTCTATTACGTAGGTCCAATGGAATAAACATTAATAAAACTGTTTTTAAAATTAAAGAACTCTTTGTTTATGCTTTAGCTATAACATTCGGGTTCTGTGTAAAACTTTTAAAATAAAATGTTTCATTAGCAAATGATAATAAACATTTTTATTTTAAAACATACCTACCTCAATAAGTAACGGGTATCATAAAGAGTTTTGCGATTTTAAATAAAATAGTTTATATAATATTTAAAAGCAAAAATTTTTGCTTATAAAGCTGTAAGTCACTTTCAACTTGAATGTAATAATAAACTTTTGTATTTAAAAAGGTTAACGATTTAAAGTATGTTTTAAACAACTTCATATTTAGTTAAGGGTGGAATCAAACATTTTTTAAAGTTCTATACTTTTCATATAACGCAAGCCTTTTAATAGCAAGATTTCTATTACAACGAACCTCAGGGTATTTCATATGTTATAATATTATAATTTTATGTGTCGTAATAAATTATGTCAAAGTAAGACATTTACTAAGGATATTAATGGTTAATTTATGTATATAATATTAATTGATAATTTTCACATAACTCATGCATTTTTTTTACGTTATCGGAAGTATTAATGCATTTTTAATTTAATTAGCACATTTTAATTTTAGCTTATTAAGAGAGCTGTGGTGTTCGTGCAGTGTACTCTTAATTTAGATGATAAATATAGATCTTTTTAATATTTTTGGTTTTAATGTTAGGATTTGATATTGATGATGTAACAAATCAGTGGTGGCCTAGTGGTTAAAAGACCCGCCTCTCATGTACGAGGGCGCGGGTTCGATCCTGGTCCGGGCATGTACCAATGTGATTTTTCCGAGTCATATGTACTTCCTAAGAATATTTAGACATCACTGATTAATGTTGATTCCCAAAGAGGGTTGATGTCAGACAGGCGGCCGGTCGTAAAAACAATTAGCCAAAACTATTCACAACATGTAAGGCAGATCCTGGCTAAAGCTAGGAAATTGCCAGGTAGAACAAGAAGATTGATGGTGTAACTTTAGAGTACAGATTATTTTTAAAATTTAATTGTTATAAATATATTTCTGTTACTTATATATGTTTAATGATTCGTAGTTGTCAAAGACGTCATTTAATGTGTATTGGGACGAATGAGAGCTTGGTGTAGGGGAATCCTTGAGTCGGTATGAATGAGTCAAATGTCATATAAATAAAAAATTGTATACAGAACGTAACACAGATCGTATTTTTATGATATTGCAATCATTTAAATTTAATTCATTTAAATTACACCAGTATAAATCTGTGTTTACATTAGAATTTTATAGAATGCGAGGTTATTATAATGTTTTTTATCATTGGCATTGATATTTATAAGGAGCTTTGCAGCAAAAGAGGCCGAGGTTGCATGATAAAATTTATAAGAGTGGTTAATAAAAATTAAAAAAATCTATTAATTAAAACATGAATATGTTTATTTTGGTAACTTTATTATTGTTTTTATAGAATTGTTATTGTTCTGAATGTTCGGACGTAATAAAAAAGCAGTTTAAGAATAATAAGTATATATATTTCACTAAAACATAGATAATATACGATTATGTAAAATGTTCTAGAAAGCGTTCGACATGAGAGACCTTGTATGAAACACGACACTGCAATTTATTTTTCATTTTACAATGATCAGGTACGCTTTGTTTTTGAAGTACATATATATTTTATTCAACATCATTCAACAGAGATGAATAATAAATATCAATTAAGATAATTTTATAAGATTAGAACTTTTTGCGACTATTTACTTGAAGTTATAATTTTTTTATACCATAATAATATCATATTTATGTTAAAAAATATATACAGTTTTATCAGAACGGTATTTAAAATAAAAATAAATTAGTTACTAAAAGGTATAAATATAAATGATTTTCAACGGTTTAAATACAATGTGTGATTCAAATCGGAAAAGATTCTTAAGTGAAGTTTACTTTTAAGTATATTGAGTTACTTCTCTCATGATGCCTCATTACGAACTATATCCTAATATTGGGGAAGAATTTTTGTTAATTTTCCAGTTGACTGTTTACTAATCATTTAGCAGTTTCATTGGCGGTTCTATTTCGTTCTATAGTAGCCAAGGATGTTTCTTTGATTCTTACGTACTATAAAGGACACTGTTTAATTACGAAGTACATATAAATTAAAATTATGTTGTTGAATCATTATACCATAAAATATCAAAAGTCACAGTATTCATATTGTGAATGTAGTAAACATATATATGAGTTTTAATTAAAATTAAAAACAACCAGGATAATAAAATTTGGAGTCTTACGTCCAAGAAAATTTATGAAATTTGTAGAATTTTCATTTATTTCTATAAAACAATAACGTTATTTTACTGTCCATTTATCCATAACCAATTAGTAAATGTAGGGTTTTTGATTGTAATACACGTGTATTTACTTAATTGGTTCCCAAAGAGACAGCCTTATTATTCCCCACTGAATTAAGTCTGGCTAAACCTCTTACTGTAATTATTTATAGAGAAATCTTACAAGTAATCGTTAATACACTACAGTCATGTCAAACAATTCCCAAACATAAATTGATATATAAATTAGTGGTAAATGCTATATTTAATGATACTAGTTTTAGTTATTTATTAATAAAAATCAATTACTTTCCTCAGATATAAGCCGTGCTGTGTTAAAGTTGTAAACTTTCTGTACATTCGCTAACAATTTTCTATTAATGTAGGTTCGAATTGAAGCATATATTAAATACGTCAAATAAATAATATGAGGAACGTTTGAAAGTAAATATGATAATACTAGTATTCTTTGCATGTCCTTTGTACAAAAGGTAACCTGGTAAAAATCGCTCACAAGCCATCTTTTGTATTTTCCTGTCTTCTTTTGTGATATTCTGCATTTATTATACTTTAGTTGGTATACAATACACAAACGGTTTTATAATATTGGAAATAAAAATAAGCCAAACAGTAGTGACCTGAGACGAGAAAGAGTGAAACTTTCAAAGGAAATAAAATTAATACATAAGTATGAAAATCGTCGAGTTTTAGGCTTAGCCCTTCAATAAGTTGGCACGTCTATTTAGTTGTATATGTTTTTTATTACTCATAACTGATATCACGGTCGTCAAAAAGATTTATTTAAAATACTGGCGACTAATTGCACGACACATGCAACTCGTGTTCTCGTGAACACGATTATCACAAAACAAATCTCCGAGTGCAATAGACAATAACAGATCTATAAAGATAATGGTTTAAATAACATATATATATTCAAATATATGCTAATTACTTCACAAAATTGTTTTCCTTCCGAAGACGAACTCGGAAAAAACAGAAAAAAATCTTTGTCCACGTAATAATTTAGTTTATAAGTATTGTCTTAAGACGATGACGACCTCTACCACATGTGGTCCAAGGTAAACTGCGAACGGGAAAGTAAGCTAGCCTTGGATTTGACTATTGATACCAAATAAAATGTAAAGAAAGGTCATAGTCTTATTAAAGTAACAAAATAAAATGATCAATCATCCACGTAATGTGGAGAATAATTGAGGTATATTTTTCAAATAAATAGATACAGCAAAAGCGATGACTACCCTTGCTTTTTGTGTTATTATTCACAGTAAAATTAAAGTTTTTTAAAAACAATTCAATATTTTAATTAATATTAATATGTGTAATAAAATTTCTTTGTAAAATATCTTTTATATACCTTTTAAAAAACGTGTGCTTATGTTTAAAAAAATAAATAAACACAAGAAATATATTTTTTATATTCTACGATAAACCAATTGAATATTTTTTTTTCGTTCAATGTTACTTGTTACTTGGTTGCGTTTTCAATCTTGAGGTGGATTCATGTTAATTTTGTCATTTCAGCATTAAATAAAAGGTAATGAAATAATGATATATTTTTTATAGAAAAACAAACACTTAAACCACTAGAATTACAAATAAACAGGAAAACATTTCCAAACTTTCGTACCTTGGTATTAGTGGGTACACGTTGGAAGAGTATCAGTAGTTTTAGTCAATCAAAATTCTACAAACGATCAACGGAAGTGTCGTTGTCTTCTAAAAACACCCTTCGGGTTTAATCTTGTTTTTCTTTTGTTGTTTTTTCTTATAAGAAACCATTACATCAGGAAACAATGGATAATAATATTTTCGTCTTCATAATCCAGAAAATAAAAGAATAACTGTATTCAAACGCCTTGTAGCGAGAACTATGAATGTCCCACGTTAATATTTCAACAATAACACATTCTTTTCATGTCATCTCTATTATAAATACTAGGAATTAAATTACTTAAGATTCACTTAATAAATTGGTGTGAAGAAATCTTTTATTATAAATAATAGTACATACATATGTACTTCCGCCTTTCCATTTCACATCGTATTTGTTCAAACCTTTGTGTTTTCAAGTGAGTAATTGTTTGTGAATATTGTGATTTGGGGTACATAAATTTAAGGATATATATTTTCTAATTATACATCCAGGGCATGACGTATAACTATTCATGACATCCTTGTATAATAGATGCAAATAATTAAATCGCGAATCGTCGGAACCGTGTTATGCAAGTTTAGACTTATTAATGAATGTATAAAATTTATATGCATATTAATAATAAAAAGTCCCAAACCCAATTCGTTGTTTGGTTGAGATAAAAAGGCATCGAGTCACGTGTTGACAAGTATGGATGCACCTTAATGTCATAAGGAGATCTACAGACATACATACATTTAGCCAGACTATGCTTGGGTTACATTATTACTTCCTACGATCCTGCAAAGTGTGTTAGATTGAGTAATAGATTTCTTAATTAATCTGATTACAATAACTGGTTAGGGTTGTGTTACATAAAACATTTGGGAATTAAAATTTATTCTTACAAATTAATTATTTAAATATTGTAATTGAAATGATAACGTTGAAATTATATTACGTTTATTGGTAGGTTTATACGTTTAATCGTTTTTGTTATCTGTTAAAGTAGAGCGAATTAATGACAATGTAATGGTTTAGTTTAAATTTTTGTTAAAATTTTATAAATTATGTCAATGTATAAAATATATTTCCATTAAATTGAACACATAAAAATATAAAGTGATATGGAGTATTATAAAAGTGGATTTGAACAAAAATCTACATAAATATTTAAAGAGTACATAAGTAATTATAATTAAAATTAAATTAAAATAATATTGAATCATATATTAAAATTATAAATAAAATATAATAAAAATAACAAAAGTATAAAAACTCACGTGTCTCAAATATTTTTATTTAGTCACCGAAATCAATTCTCACAAAAACTTCACGGATCTCGTTTTATTGTTTTGTTTCGTTATAACTTAGAACGGAACGCGTGATCTCTTCAAGTCGTATTCTCAAAGTGAAAAGACAACTACAGTCCGATGCAATCTCTGTATTCGCCGGTTTTACTTCCCCACGATTTTTGTCAGTCCCGAAACACGGATGTCATAATGGCTTAGAGTTCGCACCAAGTGATATTACACTGACTATTACTTGTATTGTAACATAACAAAGGCTAATTTATTTGCTAATTTCATGAGTATGTTCTAAAATTAAAGGTTTCAATTATTTTGGATTAATACGACAGATAGTTCCAACACAGATTTTTAGATCTTTTTTTTATTGAAGTTAAAGAAATTAAATTGCTACATCGAAAAAGGTCCTTTTTTAAGTTGTAATAATTTTTTTATCGAACTTTTGGTAATAATCTGAAACAGATTATTACAATTGTTCAACAATTGCGAAAAAGTCAAAAAATATTATGAGCAAATTTACTTTTTTTCATATTTTTATTCATTTAACGTTATTCAACAATTGGTTTACGTCAATAAAACCAAATGATTCATGCAAAGATCCCGTTAAAGTCATAACACTTGCAATTTGCAATCGTTTTTATTGATTTGGTGAAGAAGCTAAATCAATGTATAAGTATGTGTGTTTATTACTCAGTTTATTGGGAACTTTATTCAAAAATAAGGGGTTACAGTTCGACTGATATTTTTTTAAATATATATGATGTTTTCTTTACATAATATATGTATATCTATACTAATATTATAAAGCTGAAGAGTTTGTTTTTTTTTTTGTTTGAAAGCGCTAATCTCCAAAACTACTACTTCGAATTGAATAACTCTTTTTGTGTTGGATAGTCCAGTTATCGAGGAAGGCTTTAGGCTATATAACATCACGCTACGACCAATAGGAGCAAAGATATAGTGGTAAATGTGTAAAAAACGGGAGAAATTATTTCCTCTTTGAAGCCTTCCGTTGCGTGCGCCGTGAAAATGGTTCAAGATACACAAAAAATATGTAGTAAAGAATAATAGCCCTTTTAATGATCTAAAAAACAGTCCGCGACAGTATACGTCTATCTTTTAAGATTAACTCACAAAAACCGTTTTTATGGTACCTAATTTGGTCGAAATAATTTGTTTAAGTTGTATCAACATAATAATATTAATCTTTATTCAAATAAATAAATATGTTGTTGGTTAAGAGTACTTCATTGTGAATAAAAAAAAACTTAGGTTTCATCCTGAAATTCTACGGGAACTCGACCATTCCGAAAACCCCACAAGAACGGGAACTATGTGGAAAGAACCAAAAATCTGCCGGAAGTCACTATTCCACGCAGACGAAGTCGCGGCAAAAGCTAGTATATTAATAAAATATCTTGTTTTTCAGAGGAATACGCTATTATTTTAAAAGAGATCTAATCAAAACAAAAATAGAATTCTTCGGGAAAGATGAACGAAAACAAAATTTTATTCTTTTCCTATCCTAAAATTACTATATTTATTATAAAGGTTATTAAAATATTTGTGTTGGATTACTGTTTGTAACGTTGATAATTGCCTTCCCTTTCAAAAACCTTGCACAATACTAACTCTAGAGTTACCTACTCACAAGATCTAAGGAATGTAGATTACTTTGCTTTGTTATTATATTATGTGTACATTAAACCTTTATTTCCAACCTTTACATGGAATATATTTGCATAATATAAAGTACTATTACAGTATATCAATACATATATATAAGATTTGTGTTTAAGTATTACAAATAAGATAAGTATTATGAGATCTAATATTTTCGCGATTTTTTATTATTTTTGACTATAAACTACATACTCCCGACGTTTCGGCTACTTTACAGCAATTGTGATCACGGGCAGTAAAGATGTGAGTGTCTGTCAGTCGGTCTTGTTATTTTATCACCTACCGCCATCGATTTCTTAATCTTCTGGCGTACCGCTCTGGATGCCGGCATCTAGAGCGGTTTACGTTACAGTCCGAGGTTTACCTTAGAATATTTTATAAAAATTTTCAACTTCAATAAGAGTTTTGTCGTTATTTTCGGTCAATATATTATATGTAGGTAATAAATATAAAATTGATAGGTTATATACTGATTTCATTATGGCAACAACCCTCTTTCTAGGAAGTTTTACAGCGGACTGCTTTATACCCTGAGGTTTTACATTTAAGTACATACGAGTATGTATATGTTTGTCCGACGCAATTATTATTTTAAGGGTTGTCGCATAAACGTAATTATGATAGTAAAAATTCAATAATTTTTTTTTGAATATTTACTTTGTGTCCCTAAGAAGTCGCTTGTTATGATCTAGGGCAAATGATTTTGAAACCATTACCTTGAATTTACGTAATGAGTCCTACATTTGTATAGTACGCATGATTATCTTTGTAAGTTACATCTCATTAGAATAACGAGAGTAACATATATAAGTGTACGTAATTGGTTTTCAGTAAACTGATTTAATCCTTTCTTATTTGATTGAAGTTAAATTAAAGTGGCTCAAAACGATGATCAGCGATTTTCAATTTTTTTTTTAACTGAAATCAAATATAAAAAAGTCTCTAAAAGGTTAAATCACAAGATTTAATATTAATGATGAATAGGCGGAATCTTTTTCCCTTGTAGTTTAATTTATTTTGCATGACGGCACACAGTCGACGTAACTTTTTTGTACAAATTGCATTTTGTATTCTCATTGTTCAAATCTATGTGACCGTTTGATATATTAAATTAGAATATGAATTCATAATAACTTTGAATAGAACATAATATTTAAATATGTTTAGTGTTTACGTAATCTTATAATAATTCTATAAATGAATTCAGATTAAAGAAAGTTTTTTTAACATATATGTACATGAGTAAATTTAATTTTTAGGTGAGCGAAGGAAATTTCATCAAGAGTATGTTAATTGAATTAAAAAATATAAAATGTATGAAGGCATCAGAGATCTTTTAAAATGTTAAAGTAACGGTTTAACCAGTTTAAAATCAAGAAGGGAGACATAATGTGGACGTGTCATTTATATGCCCGCGTTTATAATCATTCGTGTGCTATCAATTCAGTTAATTTTGCGACAAAGAAATATAAACTCACTTTATTTTGAAATCTCATTTTAAAGAAGTGTATACTGTATATGGAGCCACTCATCTTACAACACAAGTTTGTGGCCTTGACGTTACATTACAATAAATAGCCCTCTTCTTTAGTACGACAAGTGTTTTAAATCTTTCAAAGCCAAATAGGGCATGCATATTTCAGTTGTTACCTATTTGAAAGCTACAAAGATCACCTTTTAGAACATTCATTTTGTCTTCCTTTTATACTAAATAAAGATTTTAGGTCATTTTTTATAAGCCAATTCATATACACGGTGACTGGTGAATTACTACCGATACTTGAGGACGTGATATTTGACGATCATATATGACAAAATAAAAATTAATATAACATAAATATTAATAAACTTCTAAGTAAAGTTAACCAAAAGTTATGTAATTAATTACGCATCGTGTGAACACCCTACAGATTAGGTATACACACACACACACACACACACACACACACGCGTGCGGCGGCGTGGTGTTGTATCAGCACGCCGCCGCACGCGTCCAGACTTGGAACACTTGGAGCGTGTCCTCACTTTATTTATTTATACGGAAATTTGGTCAAAAATAAAGTACCTATTTTTTTTACATAATTCGAATGAGAATCATGTACCGAGTATTCTCCTTAAATATTGATAGTAATTCACCAGTCACCCTGTATACTCTTTATTCATTATTGACTTGGAAGAAAAAATCTCTAACCAAATAAATATACAATAATTAAACCAGTAAATAATCTCATTGGTCTATAAATTTCCTTATTAGTTTATAAATTAAAGTCTATATTTAAAAAACAAAAGTTTGTTGATAAAATTTTATCATAAAGTAAAATTATCAGAGAAATTAAGAAGTTTTTTACGAGGAAAACTGTTGAAATAAAAATAAGTTTCAAAACTGGTTATAGATCTAACGTTCTTTACTTTTTTTATAAATTTACAAACTTTTATTGCGAACTTATTTAAAGTTTGAAGACGCTTTAAAATAATTGTATTAAAAATCAAAACTGTTCAAAAGAGTTTCCTTTAGAAGCACTTTTTACAATCCATACAATATTAAGATGTGTCTATCAAATAAATTCGTTTTTTCTTCATTGCACTTTTAACAGTGGAGCGTGTTCTACTTCCAGTAATGATACTTATATAACATTTCTAGTTATGTAATAACTATTATTTAAATTGCTTTTAAGAAGTATCGACATACAAAAAAATATTGGTAGGTGTTATGCAATTAACAATTATTATCATTACTACTAATGTAATATTTTGTGTTAATGATATTTTTAGCTTATTGGTGCAATTAGTACAAGTTTAAAGAAATACTGTTAATTTTGAGGGTTTACTTTAAAAACTGTAAATAATTTTATTACACATAAGTAAGACGAAATATGTCAATGGGATAGAGAAAGTCCCTTTAAAAGTTGTTCATTATTCTGAGTTGTTTATAATAAGTACTAGTTGAAGTATCACAAGTATCACAAGCTATTAGAGAAAATGTTATCAAATAAACCAAACTGTTTACGCCTAAGTAACAAAAAAAACTTAAAAACACTTGGAATAAGAAGATTTTTTTTTGGAACTTTTACGAAAAGAGAAAGGTAAACATCTTAAGATTGACATAATAATTTAACTATGTTAAATTTCATCATTTACAAGAAAAAAGAACTTAAAATGTTGTTTTTTTGTAAGTGTACAAATGTACAGCGGTTAAAATGAATGCGTGGAATAAGTTTACATACATAGTCATTTGTAAAGGTGTAATATAATTCAGTCTTTATATATATATATTATATGCATGTAATGATTGCGTCAGGTGAATGTATAAAAATTACCTTTTAAAATCGTAGCATAATATGAAAATAATCTACCCAAGCTAAATAGTACTTGCATATTTAGAAACCATGTCAATTTAGTTCTTCATATTGTATTGTTCCAAGAATAGTTTAGTTTACAATGAATTATATTTAGGTACGAATATATGCCATATTCTAATATAATAAGTCTTTATATATAAAAATATATGGATATATGTAATGTTAATGTGCTTTCGGAAAAAAAGGCAAAAAACATTGTTGATTAAACATAAGTTTTTCTAAAAAAAAAATCAGCTTTCGGTCTTGATAGGCATTTCATTTTATTTAGCTTTTCTCTTGAGTAAACAACGAGAAACAACTATGATACAACAACAAGTAAAACTTGTTAGATCCAATTCGTCACATAAATAAGTTTTAAGGCTCTTTCGAGAATCTGTATTAGAAGTTCTCTAATGTCAGTTTAACGGGCTTTGTAAAGATTTCAAAATTTAGGTGTTATACTAACGAACTGGCTAAGTTATTGTGAAGAACAGGTCTTTTCCATCTGTAGATAACGTAATATATTGAACAGAATAACAAATAATTTTCATAACGTGTAATAATAAATTGAATGGGACTCTAAAAGAACTACTTTTTTTCAATAGTGTTATGTCGAAAAATGTTTGTGATACTATAACATGACATGTTTCATAAAGGAAAATAGTTGACTAAACTGAGATTGATTTATGATTTTTTTTTAACTTTCTTATTACTTTTACATTTTGTTTAAGTATAACATCATTATATACTACAACAAATTTTTTTGCATGTCCAAATTGTTTTCGATTTCGTTGTTACCGCTATAGGATATGTAGATACATTCATGTATCGATACGGCTTGAGCTACCGTTTTCCACCCGCACCCACTCCTTGACATACAAGCACACCCCGGCTTGTAGTAGAAATAGGTGCTCACGTCTGTAACGTCTGAAAACGACGTATTTTGAGGACTGGATATTTGTGTCTCGGTCAGAAATAACAAAGCCGGGTTTGTCTCCAGGAGGTGATGGGTGGCATTAAGATTGGAGTGTGTGATCTTTATGTTTTAAAAGTCTACTATTAATGTGGAAGGGGGTGCCGCTTTAGAAAAATTCATTGTTGTGTTTAACAGCTATATTATTTTTAACAGGTGAAGAGGATGACGATGATGATGACCACTAACCATTCTGTTCATTCCACATGAAATCTGAACTGAAGATCACGTTTTGTGTGAAGGGCCCTCGATCCGACCCGCTGTTGTAAACTGGGTTCCACTACGGTCTTCTACTTGTTAGAGTGAATAACCCTGGGGTTTTTCTTTTCTTGTCCCCTACAGACCAACGGCGAAACATTTCATCGCATTTCTCTGGACCCCATGCCAATGAAACATGCTCAACCCCAACCCCTCAAAACGGACTTAGGATAATGCAGGACAGAAAATCATTGCACACATATCGAAACGATTGTAAGACATTGTTTCCTTACTGCCATTGCTGTAACATCTATCTCTCGCAGGTCTTAAATATTACCTATTTTTAACAATATAAAACAAAGCAAAGTCACTATAGCCGAAAACGGCTGGGTAGGTATATATATATATATATATATATATATATATATATACATATATATATCTCATCGAGAATAGTACAGATTTTAAGTAAACAGATTTCATTAGAATATATGTTGCTTCAATTTGATTTTTCTCCACACTTGCACGTGTTAAAAAAAAAGGAGACATGAAATTGTACCTACAAAGGTGTTAGGTCAGAAAACATACTTATGTTTTCATGTATACCATTATTTAAAAAAAATATTTTTCTCTTGTTCATAATATAATAGATTTAATATATAATCTCAAAATACTGCAGAGAGTTGCGAGGTTGCAATTTGTTTATAAATAAGTGCTTATTTATGTAATTACTATTATTTTATTAACACCGCGTATGTGCTTCAACGGAAAGTAATTGATAGGGTCTTACAGCAACAATGTTTGGTAAAAAAGCATATTTTTATATTCTATGAAAATACATCTTTATCATATGATCAATACAAATATATTTCTGTAAGTATCTTTTATTTTTTAGTTTTTTCATTCATCAAAACTGTTGATCAACAAAATTGATATCTAATTATGATGCTGATGCAACAAATAACACCACTTTCATCACCTCAACACTGAACTGAACTGATTGAGGTCAAACTATCAATGTACCATAAATTGCCAGATCGAACTTCAGTGTTGACATTGCTCATCCAGATTTGTTTTTATTGGTATGTACTCTATTGAAGTGTTTGAATCTATTTTCTTCTTATTGTTAGAAGTGGTTCCACTTTGAAATATACGCTCGCTTCAGTAACTGTTCATTCAGTGTTTGTTGTCCCACGCAATGATTATATTACACCGATATTTTATAAGGTTGTAATCGTGATAGTATTGTGGAACTTTTCAGTTTGACTATGAATGAAACACAAACAACTCCGAGTACTCAAAGTGTTCTGAGAGATATAAGGTTTTGTTGTTTATAGTAAAATATTGTGTTTACGGAAGAAGAGAATAAGTTTGGTGTTTATTTTCAGGACAGAGATAACAGATAATGATACAAAGGAAGAAATTAATCGTTATGTACCAGCAGACCACAGACCGCGGGAGTCGAACACATCGTAAGGCAATATTATTAACGTTTTGTTATATAAACAGTGGCACATTTAATTATTTGTTGTTTTAAAACTACTATGGTTTAAATTATAAAATTGTTAAACAATATAAGTATTTTTTTCTTTAAATGAATTTGATTCAGTTTGAATCTTTGAAAAGGATGTGCAATAGATCGGCTATTCTTATTTCAGGAGTTTCGGAGCTCTGGCCCATCTTCTTAAAGCCTCTTTGAGTTCTGGAGTTTTAGCGATGCCGGTGGCATTCAAGAATGCTGGACTTGTCACTGGCATTATTGGAACAATATTTGTTGGTCTGATATGCGTTCACGTAACTCATATATTTGTAAGTTTCCTCCAAGTTTCCAAGACATGTTTTTACTTCAGATAATATTTAATGTAACTTACTTAATCTAAGGTTATCGTTACAAAATTTGTCAAAATTGTTAATGCTTCACCTCCTTTACTTACAAATTTACTCAAAGAAATTTTCAATGGGATTAAGTCCTCTTAAAGCAAGATATATTTAAATCTATTTTTAACAAACGAAAACTTTTGCTTATGTATAACTTTTATTACTTTCAAAACTTATGTCTGAATTTGTAAGAAGTTATTCCCACAGAGTAAAATAAAGTTGTTATCTAAATGTTCGAAACATTGTTTACAAGACTAAAACAGTTGTCAATGAACAAAATTTTATTATTAAGCTCAATATCGGTTAAGCTACTCAAGACGATGTCCACTCTGTTTATAACTTAGCTATAAATAAATTTGCAAAATGCTTTCAGAGATACCATTTTATGTTAATACATTTTAATTAAACTCTATTTAAGAGATTATCTTGAATTTGTTCATTAAAAGGATATTGTATATTAAATGTAGTGACTGTATTTTATTCCAGGTAAAAACATCACAAGCTCTATGTGTAGATATTAAAAGACCATGTTTAGGATATTCTGAAACTTGCTATTCAGTTTTTAAAAATGGCCCAAAATCAGCCCAAAAATTTGCCTCTTTGGCCAGGTAAAAATATATTGAAATTTAAAATGATGCATGGGAAGAATATTTATACTTTAAAATGTTTACTTACGATACTTTAACAATTAAAATGTTTACTTTAGTTAGGATAATCTGTTTTAGATTTCTAGCAGATTGTTCCCTGGCTGTTACACATTTAGGAGCTTGCTGTGTATATATCGTGGTTGTTGCTGAGTGTTTTAAACAAGTATGGTAAAATTAGGATGTAATTAAAACAATCCTATAGAATATTGAATCTTTGTAATTCTCGCAGGTTTCTGATGAGTATTGTGGTCCATCCTGGTCAGTATCGACATTCTGTGCTCTGACCCTGATAGTGTTAATACCGCTCACACAAATCACGAAACTAAAGTACTTAGTTCCATTCTCAACATTTGCTAATTTTGTATGGCTTACCTCTATTTGTATATCATTATATTATTGTTTACGAAAATCACAACCGCTTTCGAAAAGGAATTTATCTACATCTTTCTCTGGATTCGTTAACTTTATAAGGTATATTATATATTTTTAGAGTGTATTAATACATGGATGGTTTGTAATAAAATGCATATTGTGATCAATTTTAGTACAAGTTTATTTGCTATGGAAGGCATTGGAGTGGTTATGCCTATTGAAAATGAAATGTTGAAGCCGAATCAGTTCCTTGGATGTCCGGGAGTCTTAACAATAGCTATGAGTGCTGTGGTCGCTTTATTTGCATTTGTTGGATTCACAGGATATTTAAGTTTCGGCGAAGACGTTAGGGGTAGTTTGACACTCAATTTGCCTCATGATGAAATGTGAGTGTCACAAAATCATATTTCAAACAATGTGTCCTCTATATTATATTTAATTTATATTTTTAGTTTAGCACAAGTAGCGAAAATTTTAGTTGCTTGTGTTATGTTACTCTCCTACGCATTAATATTCTACGTGCCTTTAGAAATTCTGTGGAAGAGGATTCAAAATAAATTTCATGAAAATAATCATAGGATTTGTGTTGCTTGTATAAGGTTGGCAGGTACAGTTTTCACCGGTAAGACTTGTTTATATTTTTCGTTTATTTCCAAGAATTTTCTTTACACTATACGATTATTTGAATGAACCGATTTCATAAAAAAAAACCATTTACAAATTAGTTATTTTATATGTAATTCGAACGAAAGTTTCCTTTTTTTATTTGATTATAATTCTTTATAGAGGATTAAAGCAAACACACAATGACTTGGGTTTATTTGAATGCAAAATTATAAAGTTAAATAACCGTACAGTTGATAGATGACTAAAGTTTGTCTGTTTTGTGACAATTATTTGATTTATGTGCAATCCTTGAAACTTTCATAAAGAGAGAATTGGTCATTTATGGAAATTTTCTCTTATATTAGATTTTTATACAATAATTATATTGTTTTAGTGGGCCTTGCTTGTGCGATACCTAGACTAGAACTCTTTATGGAGCTGGTCGGAGCCGTATGTTTGTCGATACTGGGTATTACATTTCCTGTTATTATTGAGACCGTTTTTCTTTGGGACAAAGATATGGGCAAATGGAAATGGATTTTATGGAAAAACACATTTATTTTACTATTTTCGATTTTGGTTTTAATATCTGGAATATCGTGTTCTATTAAGACTTTGTTTGAAAAATTGTGAATTTTTAATGGTAATTGATAGAATAAAAATTAATTATTTAACGCGGTACTGTTCGTTACATAAATTAAAAAAACCTTGAAACTCTTAAAAATCCCTACTAATATTATAAATGCGAAAGTAACTCTGTCTGTCTGTCTGTCTGTCTGTCTGTCTGTCTGTCTGTCTGTCTGCTACGCTTTCACGCCTAAACCACTGAACTGATTTTAATGAAATTCGGTACAGAGATAGAGTTGACCTTGAGAAAGAACATAGGATAGTTTTTATCCCAGACTTTTGAAAGGTTCTCTTGGAAACGCGATATAACCGAACTCCACGCGGCGAAGCTGCGGGCGGAAAGCTAGTGTACAATAAATATAAAGAAACTTGTAGTATGTAATATAATTGGTTATAAAATGTTTGCTATAAAAGAGAAGTAACACATTTTCAGGAGTATTTTATTTTCAACTGTTAATTTGCACGCTTATTTTTTAAATATAGGGCTTATGATATTTGCCCTTCATATTCGGTACAGGTAAAGTCGTGAGGTTAACTATTTATGTTATTCATAAAATATGACACAGAACAAAGATTTCAAGTAAGTTTATGGATGTTTAAAAGTGAATGTTCTTTATAACAGATTTTTTTAAGACAAAATTGGTAACAATTTTTTTTATACAGACCGTATTTTTTAACATCCTAAGAAAAATGTTGCATTCTCGTTTTTGAAATCTACAGTAATTTTAATGTGAAATTATTTAAAAAAATCTTTTAATTTTAATATGCATATATTGTTGAGTTTTATGTCAATGTCGTATACCTAATTGACCTTTTATATATATAGAACTATGTTTAGTGTATTTTATATAACTTTCGCCCAATATGTAACATGTGTGCTTGTTTTTTTATAATTCAGTTTGTGAAATTACGTAGAAAGTCAAAAATCCTACCGACTATGCGAACTAATGCGCCTACATGTAAAAGTTAAAAATAGATCCGGTAGCAACATTGCTATTTACTATGGCCAATTTTTGTAAACTATAAAATATTTTTTAGTTTAAGACATACTTAAGTTGTACTTTTCTTAATTTATTCTTTATTTCTAATATACTGTTATTTTTAATAAAACTGAAATATTACCTAGAAATCAAAGTAGAAAAATAGAAATAGTTGAACAAACAAAAAGTAATGTTATGTTAATATAAATGTAAACAACAACTTATTGGCACAAATATTGTTATATTTTCACGATAAGTCAGTTAAAATTGGATAGCTATTTTTACTAAATAAACACGCCATACAAAATAAAGATCTGTTTCAATACTAAAATATAATAAGAATAGAATAATATACTACACAAATAATCAGACGACAGGCGACATTAGTTGGGGTAAGGTTAATCTGAGATTTATTATTAAATAACAAGGTTTCATATTTAGAGGAAATGTTAATGTACCAGAAAATTTAAATTGATTATAATTATAATAACGGACAAAGAATAATTTTAATGAAGATTAAGAACATTATTCACTTGATGAGGTCAAGTTCACGACAATTTTGTATCCTATTTTGTTCTTACGATGATTGTTAAGGTAATTGCAGTAAATTGGAAAGTTTTTTATAGTAATAAGCCTGCGAAATTATAATAGCAATTAAAACAATCAATATAATTTCTCATGTAAAAATAATAATGCTAGTTTATTTTTTAATTTTTTATGGTAAACCTACGTTCGAGCAACCTACCCTATGGAAGGTTGCATTACCCGTGGCATCACTTGCGATCTGACGACTCTTCAAAAACTTAATTGTATTGACTAAATAAAATCTGAGATTTTTGCCAGTCATTTAAATGAAACTAATAGTATGCGGATATACTACACGACGTTTCTGTTACTTTATAGCAACTTTGATTACAGGCAGACGAGATCACGAGAGACGGGCGGGCATTTCGTCTGCCCGTGATCACGGTCGCCGTAAAGTAACCGAAATGTCGGGAGTATGTATTTTTTATCAAAGTTAAAGTCACTTAGTATATCCGCAAAATATAAGTTTCATATATTGACTAAACTCAGTGATTAAGGTGAGCGGTGCTGTAATAATAAACATTGTTCCAGGGAACATACCTAGAGAAGGCGAAAACTCTTCCTTAACTTGATGATTCAATAACTTCTGTGAGAACTTGAATATCGGTAATTATCACAGTTTTTTTATCTATGTCAGGTCAAGTTGGTGGTGGGTTCACTAGGTCAGAGATGAGAGCAGAACAGCATTTCGTTTTGTTTAGCAGATTAAGTTAGGACCAAGTTAACTTTAACTTACAATCGATGTGGCTCGGGAACTGAAAGCTACAGGAGTTTGTGCTAGCAGGGATTCTAATACTTTTGAAGATGGCTAAGGAAGGATGTTGTAAATGGGAGACCACAATCTCAGACCCTGGACAGAGCACTCTTGATTTCAAAAATAAATACTTGACGCCTTTTTTTTTCAATGTGATGTAGGTTTTTGGTCCATCCCGTTAAGAAAAAATCATTATATTATCGCCTGTATGACAATCAACGCTATCAATTTCAAAGATATTTGTTAAACATGTAGAAAACCAGCTTAAGTCCCTGATCTTAGAATTTATTTTCATAAATTATACCTTGTATACAACTGCTGGGCATAATTTTTAAAGCTAGAAAAACATTGTCTGGCAGAAACTTGAGCAATTTTAAGGGTAGTGGCCTAGAAGGTCCTTTGGCCATACTCGAACAAACCACAAATCAAGGCTGACTGCTAAAGTTTCACCTTACCTCTCAAAAGTTCACTTTTGGGAATGGAAGCTTAGTGGTGAATTAGTTATACGAAAAGATCACGAGTCCAGCTACCACAACGAAAATCCTATTGCAAATGATTTATGTTTATGATAACTGCTACTCTGTCCAATTCTGAATAGATAGTCTTAAATATTGACTTGTTTTCCATTGTCGACTCACATTCACAAAATCACAAACCCTTGTCTTCGTGATAGAGGAGGTGGCGTTAGCAGAGATTTTGTTTCAAAAACGTGTTTAAACTGGCACGTCTTACAAAATTGGGATCGAGATTGTTGCTGGGCTCCAATAAATGAAGTGCATTGTATATAGTGTATCTGAGTATCCTACAGGAAAATAGTTCCAAAAATAACCCAGGTCTCCAACACTTCGCTACTGGACAAAGGATTCATCGAATCTCCCTTATCTTTGCAACAATACGTCTCACCTACATCTACAAGTAGCCTATTCACTATCAACCAGATGCCAAATGGCCAGCTCACCCGATGGACAAGCACTAGATACCTAACTCAGTGCAGGAAACTTGTGTCGTTTAGCTGTGGTTTTCTGTAGGGTTCAATAAAAACTGTCATATTAATAAAAATGTTTATTATCCTACAAAATATTAGTTTAGAAATAAATATCACAATGTCAAAATGTCATATTTTTACAATAGTTCTTAGTTTTTACTTATACGTGAAAATTGATACATTTAAAACATTGTACTATTTTCTTACCAGTCATGTAATCTTTACTGAAATAATGTAAAAAATGTTTGAAGTAAAATTGTAATTTAGAGAATTTTATATAACATTTGAAATTCTAGGAATAAATAAAAATTGCTTTCATTCTCAAAATTCTGGTAAAATAGACAAACCTGAGCCATTCTGTGGACATATTTGCAAAACGGTTTTTATTTATTGAAGTAAAAATATTTTCGTGAATAGAAATATCACGAAATATTTCTTTAGTATAAATTATTTTACATAAAGGTCCAGAATATTTATCGATAATGTTTTACTTATAAGTCTATTTTTATAATATCCTAAAAGTCATTGTTAATTACTTACGTATACTTTATTACTATATTACATACATACATACAAGTGGAATTTTCATGAAAGCTTTAAAATTTCATTTCGTAAAAAATATTATCATGTCAAAGTAAGGTTTTAAAAGTTTAGTTTTTTATTTTAATATCACCTGTTGTTTATATGTTCACGAAAATCATGTTATTTTGTACAATACCTATTACTAAAATCACATTATATTTATATATGTATGTACAATAAATATTTCATAATAGCTTAAGGTAATTTTTATAATACATATTGAATGCACCTAAAGTGCACCGTCCTATGCTCATAGTAAATTATTATTAGTAGAAGTATTAAGAACGTCGCTAGTAGTTCACATTTTTATCACATTAATGTTTCATAAAATATTTTACGTTCTTAGAGTTGAATTCATGTTGGATTCTAAATTGTGTGTGGTATTGTATTTTTCGACTATACCCACTATTGATACGTAAGATCCAGCGAACAAAGCAATGAACGATAAAATCATTACAATGATATTTTTCCATAAAATCCAATTATATTTTCCCAGGCCTCGATTCCAATTGTGCACAGTGTCTACTATTGCTGGCGTCAAAAGTCCAAGACTTGACAGGAATATCGCACCGCTTAAGTTGATGAATAGCTCCAAATCAGGAAAAGCAGCAGCAATAGCAACTGAGAAATATATTTTCTTCATTAGTATACGATTTATAATATGTAACTCAGGCAATACTAAATTTCTTTTATCACAATAAATTTATCCATAATGCTTTATTTTTCTTAGGAATAATACAAATAATCGGTGTAAACACATTAAATTCATTCTAGTTAAGGATAATTTTAAACCTACCCGATCCTACGACAGCGGTAGTTCTGATAGTAATTTGCATGAAGTTGTGGTATTTCACAGATATCTTAGTGTGCAATTCGCGCCAGATCATTTCCATCGGCACGTAGAACTGTAGACTATAAGTAAATAGAATAGCGAGAGCCATCAAGATCTTCGCGCTTTGGGCCAAACTGAAAAAAGAAAATATAATTTAGTGTATAAAATCAATAAATGTTATAAAATAGGAATATTTTCATAAATTTGAAGTGACACATCGTTATATTATTCAGTATATTAGCTTTATTTCAAGGGAAAAAAGTGAGAAAATTATATAATATGGGTATTATAGATAACTTACATTTGATCTTGTGGCAGATTCAATGTAACACTTCCGCGTACACTGTCTCCATACTTGATGTACCCAAAGAAACCAACAATACCGTACAAGGAAATTACGATTGTCATTGCCACGTTAAGAACTCCAGGGCATCCCAAAAACTGTTGAGGTTTCGCCATCTCGTTTTCAACTGGCATCACCACTCCAATGCCTTCCATAGCGAAGATAACGGTACTAAAAAGTATAATATAACATGTTTAGAATGACTAGTTTCCAGGGTCTTAATAATTTATAAATCTTCTTACAACCCTTAAAAAACAAGATTGTATGATCTCAGCAAAAAATCTGACTAAATATTTCGAGTAATTTATAAAACGTATTTTGTTTAGTTGGACATCAATTAAATGCTTCATACCTTATAAATAATGGCCATTGCGTAAAACTAGCAACCATTTGCCTTTCAGTAGGATTGGGCAAATCATCAAATATGTAATACATAGTAATGACAAAGCAGATCACTAAGAAGATGTTTGCTACTGCAGAAAATGGCACCAGCCATTTCAAATTCCTTATTTGGCAGATTAAAACGAGAGGAACAAGGGTTAGCGCACAGTACGCCTCCACGGAGAGTTTATATTCGGGATAGTATTCATCAAGAACCTGAAAAAGGATTAAAAAAATTAGAGCTACCACGTGGATTTTTTTAGTAAGAACGAAACCACTTTAAAAAAGTAGGTATACAAAATTTATTTTTGTTCTATTAATAAACTATGTAATTGAAACCAGTGTTTAAGTATCCTTCACATTACATATAAAAAGCAGCAACTGTGTAAAAAGACCAAAAAATCTCGTAAATTTTAAGTTTTTTCTTATAATTATCAAAACAACAAGCACCTATTTTTTATTGCAAAAAACCGGGTTTTTTGAAAATTGCAAATAAATTTTTCATACATTAGATTTTTAATATCGTCATAAATGTCATCTATGGTGTAAAATTGTTTTAGCATCTAAAAAGCAATATTTATTATACTAACTAATATTTGTGTACAAGTCATAAAATTTAACGATAAGTGCAAGAGGCTGTTCTCTGCTTACGTGTAATGTGCGTTTAGCCTATAAACCTTTGTCTAGTCATTACAATATCATTGAGCGTTTCGTTATTTACATCGAAATTGTCAATTTTTTCTAATATGTCCAACAATATAATAGAGATAGTGACGATGAGAATTTAAAACGCAATTTAATGTAAGTAAACAAAATCTTCAAAAGAATATTTAAATGTAACGTTATCCGGATATTTATAAGCTCAAACAAATACACATTTAAGGGCAAAAATGCTTTTCTTTTTATAAGAAGTGTAAAATATTCCATCATGAATTTAGGATTAAGGATTTAGCCCTGACTTGATTTACTAATGGCATTTTGATTACTTTTATTTGTTCTTTTTTTGTGGTGACCGTGTTAATTTAATTGTCAATAAATGTTTATTTTAGTATAAACTTTACCTCTTTAAAGTTCTCAGCGATGAACACAACGTAAACACACAAAGCAGCCAGATACGTACACGTCATTGTGTAATCTATGAATGTTCTGAAATAAAAGATAGTTAAAATATGTTTATTATTTTGTACCTTTAACCAATAGAATGAGAATTGTTTTTAATTTTGTGTCTTCATTTCAAAGATCAGAGTAAAGACAGTAAATTCAAAGATTAAATTTTAAACGGAACCTTTTGAAACAATTTGTCATAATTAATTTTTGCTTTCAATATTGATAAGTTGTTACAACATTTTTATTAATTAATATTTAAGCCCCTTTTGTGAACGAAGATTGCGAACAATCAAAAGATATTTTCCGTCCATTCTCAGGCAATTAATGCGAGTGATGCTGCGGGCTACAAACAAAGTTTTGTTCATTGTAGAAATATATATTATCTCCATAATGATGAAAGATACTTGCCTTGCAAAATTCGCCCAAGGCCTTAATTTTTTCGGTCCGAATTCGAAAGCCGCTCCACAGGTCTCCGCGAATCCCATCGACGGCTTTTTCGCTTCCACACAAACTTCCTGTGATGTCTTAACCTACACATAAAAAATATTATTAGCATGAAAGAAATCAACTTTATTTTATATTAATAGAATTGTAATATCATATTCAATTCAATTCAAATATGTTTTGTTATTTAAATACTTACAAGAACATACACGCAGTGCGTACAAATAAAACCAATAATAATAGTTCCAAAAGCTCCAACCGCTAATCCAGCATTTTTGAAAGCTGCCGGCATCGCCAGGATACCGGAGCCAAGTGATGATTTTAATAAATGTACAAGGGAGCCAATAGTACTGAAAACAAACACAGAATTAAAAAGATATATTTAAATGTTCTTCATCATCTAAAGCATAACTCAAAGCATATATTAAATGACCTTGTCTCATAAAGATTTTCATTATAAATAGCTATTATGTTCCATTTAAGTATACAATTATTTAAAAGCATTAGTTTAAGGTAAGCTACCAATTAACTCATTTGACCTTGATCCCCATTCCACATGTAACCCTTGGCATACAATTCACAGTCGATATAATGCAAACGAACCTGCCTTAAGGGACACATTATACTAGTAGTATACACGAATGTATAATTACTGTTTTGATCGAGATAAAGACATATTATATAAAGAAATATTATTTATTGAACTGACGAATCTTTTGATAGATTATGGAGCATAGATCGAGATATCTTGGCGATCATCTTCAGGTTCAATGTTATTTTCAAGTCATGATTGATGACGAAGATATATGATTAAAGAAACCAAAAACTTTCATTTCGTTTATCTATATATTTTTTATATAAATTTAATTTAATTTACTTGTTATTGGTAGTGATTATTTTGTATTAATTGAAAATTTTATAACAGAATTTACAATGTATTATTTCAGGCTTCGAAAACATTAAAATTGATAGGATCAATTATTAATTATTATAAGTCTAGATTACATTTAAGTGGCAATTTTAAAATGTTATAACATTATATATATTTTAAAATGTTATAACACTATATTTATACTTACGAGTTTGGATGAGACACTTTTCTGTGTTCAAAAGGATTGTACGCCTTTTCATTAATAACATCTTTTGAACCGAGGCTCAGAGTAGACTGGAATCCCGGATTAGCTGTTAAATTAGCTCTGAAAATGAAATTATCATTTTTATATAGAATGGTAAAGGATATGAAATAATAATTTATTTATTACAATTTTAGTTAACTTCAGTATATTTCTTTTTAATAATATAAATAATAAAATTTAAGAAAAATTATAAATCTGAAAAGTTTGAATTTATGCACCCTGGCTTTACAAATACTTCTGATAAAAGAGACGAACGAATAAAGGAAAATATTTGTAAAAAAATTGTTTCCAATTTTGTTGTAATCCCTCTATGAAATTCACGTGTCAATATTCATGGCTTTAGAGTTTTCAAAGCCGTAATCCAGTATTATCCAAAAAGTGATACAAAAATGTTTACATACAATTTTCAAAACACGATATTCTGACAAGTTAATAAATATCTTTGTTTGAAATGACATTAATATTTCAAAAAATTACTTACGTCGAGTTGAAGTTGTCTAAAATAATGGTACCCTTCTTCTCGTCGTGACCCATCTTTGCGAATGTTCTCTGAAATATCAGAAATATTATTAGGTAAACTCATTTTTAATGAATGCACAAGTTTTTGCATGTTCATAATGATATCATTAACAATGATATTCTGAAAACAGCAATCTTTATATTTATAAGTATTAATTAATTCTTCATTTATTAATTATTGTAATGATTCAATAATTATCAGACGAAATTAATGCATCACTAAGTACGAGTAGGTACATAGCCTATGAATAAAAATATCATGTCTCCCGTAGATTGTATTCATCTGTAATTTGAGTGAAATTTAAAACATAGCTTTAAGGTCAATGAAGGTACTATAAAAATAGAAGATAATTATTTTTATCTTTAGTTGTGTTATTCACTTGTGTTGAAATAAATGCAAATTTTCGTCTCTCAACAACAAAAGGTATATGGGAGGTATATTATTATCGGTCAATGACGGTTACAATAATTATAATATGAACTACCGTACTTTACCGTTTTCATATTTGAATTGACAGATTTAAACTATATTTCTTGAAAAAAAAAATTATCAAGAAATGGATTTATTGTTAAAAATATATCAAGATGAACCGTGAATATTAAGATTAATTGACACTCACGGAATTTCGTATGGATTTTCTTGTTTTCGTTCAATCCAGCTGGTGTTGTTTACAATAATTTGTGTATTTATTTAATGTTAAAGTGAGAAACTTCGAACGATGTAAAATTTAAAAATTTTCCTTATTTTAATTCAAAACATTAATTAAAAAAATATAAATAAAATCTAAGATTTCCTCGCGTGCATATTTAAATGAAAATAAGGTTTTAGGATACCATCCTTTATTTATTATTTTATTTTAGTATCCAGTTACCAGTTTCCGGCAGTATGCGAAAAACTTAGTTTCATTTAAAAATATAAACTGTCACCAAAAATAAGAAGCCAGAAGAAATTTAAAATATGTATTTTCTTTTCTAAATTTTAAGTGTTCAGCAATATGCAACAAAATTGAAGTTAAAATATATTTGGATTTTACATAGTCATTTAAATACTAATTATAAATAATCATCCATTCTAAGAATTATAGTGTATTATAATTAGTGCGACAGAAATTGCACCAATATACCTAATTCAGTTTTGTCATTTAATTTAGTTACTGCGAAAACAAAATGATACCAAATATTGTAAGTACTTATGTAATAAGAATACAAATTTGAATGAGAACCAGATTTGAAGGTTGATTTACTCGACCATGGAGACGTTCCCAAACTGACATAACTTTTAAACAAGTTACTAGTTTCCTGTATATATCATTGTGCTCATAAAATACTAACCATATGAGTTGAAATTAATTTTGGAGTTATATATTCATGTGTAACAAAAATAGCTACATCATTAGTGATAATCATTTTTTTAATATCAAAGTAAGTTTTTATCTAAAACTATGAACCTTGCTTTTAAATTACTTAGCGAAAAGTAGAAAGAATTTAAAGCTTTTTATTTGTGAAGCAGGATTTTCATAAAACCTTTTGATGCCCAGAGAATCCATCGTAAGACCTCACGAGCCGCACTTTAAACGAAAGATTAAGCATTCAACATAAAATTATGCGTAATTTAAAAAATCTATTTATTATAATGGATAATTCATTACAGTTTTTTTTAAGTTACAAAGAAGTCGGATTAGTGTTTGAGAAAGTTATACAAAATAATCTTACGCGGATCATATTCTGATAATAATATTTACCAAACTTTTTATATTCTTTGTTAAATTTGTATGACAAAGAATGTTTTTGTATACAATTGCGATGGATTATACGATGAGTAATTTTATGTTTTTTCGTAAAAGAAAATGGTCTTATCGAAAATTTACACATACTTTATTTGATTCAAGATTTTATAATAAATGGAGTGTGAACAAACAAACAAAAATATTTACACTTTTTATATTATAAAAGATTATAGTAATTCGTAATTCAATATTATTTTTAAGGTTAAAATCCTTAATTTTTTACAAATTTCATTAAAACAATGTCTGAAGAACAAAAACTATATAATTATACTTCGTTTTCTTTGTCTGGAATTAAGTTTTTTCACTTTTTCTAAACTAATGACGTGGCTTGTAAAATTCTTTGTAACTTCTTCGCTTTTATAATTATTTTGTCATAACTCCTGATTAGAATACTATAAACAAAGAAAACATAAATTACACAGTCAATTATAGAGTTATATAATTACACGATATTTGAAATATTTTCAGCTTAATAAGATTCCTTGACATATTTACATTATTATTTATACTTATACTTTATAGTGGATTAAAATATTCATTTTTAATAATTACCATATCTAGAGATTCAAGTTCTCTTTCACCCGCGAATTTTTTTAAGTCTACACCAATTTACTTTTAGCTCCCAACCGGTTTAGTATGGCGAATTATAGGTAGCCGAAACACACTGTCAAAATTTAAAAGAATTCAAGAATATTGTTAGGATTATAAATTACGTCAAGATTATTATTACGTTTAAGTGCCACGATAAGGAATATTTATTGTGTGTCTATAAAAAATCGATTTAAGTGAGTTTGATATCGAAAGATATGCATATTAACAATATAAATAAAATATTTTAAAAGGTGAGTTTATTTTATTATTCTATTGTGATATGAATAAAGTTGTAGGTAATTTTATTTTTGTTTAAATTTTAGTAGCCAAGTCAATGTACTAACCAATTTATCGGCTGTGTAAACAGATCGTGTTAATTACACATGTACATTATGAGCAGTCCAAATTGTAATTTTCATGTTTTTATCAAGATAAACACGTAAATATTTACTAAATCATTGCTGACACTTATCTGATGGATGTGCGATTATTAATAGTAAGAAATTAAATCCTAGACGGACTTTGTTAACATATTTTACTAAAATTATAGTATTACAATCGTTTTAGTAATAAAACTAATTTTTTTGTAAAATATACGTTTTTGGAAATTTGGTTTGGGAGTCAATTATAACATAGCTTAAAAATCTTAAAGCGGTGATTTTTATTATAAATCAATAAAAGTCTGAATGTAATTTAAAAAATCATAAGTATTCTAGTAAGTTACGACAACATAATGTCTATGAATTTTCTCACTAGTTTTTGAGCTACTTTATAATATCTAAAAGGTTATATATTGTACTTAAAAGTAAATGTTCTGCTATCAACAGCATTTAGTCAACGAAACAGGTACAACACAAATTGTGGATTCAATTCAGGTGCACTCGCCTAAGGTCATGAGTATAAGGCTCATCTCGGTTCAGGGCCTTTGATGACTTTTTTATAACAGTTTCAAGGTTCTACGTAAAAAATAATCATAATATTTCCTTTATAAGAATGTTTAGCATTATTTTACAATTTAAAAGTTTTGTTGATTATATTTAATATGTAAGGATGGAATGAAGATAGTAGAATAAGCAACTGGTCTTTTTCCTAAAACATTGATAGTTTCTTAATCTATTATAATCCAAAGTTAAAAAGACCACCTATTTATAGTTCACGTGTAGTAAGTGTGTGTCAGATTTATCTGGAGACAAAATATTTGACAGTAAAAGAGTCACTATTGCATTTGAGTTAGTTTTAATTTAAAATTTGTACGAAAATTCAAGTAAACATTTGTAACTAAGCAAAAGTCATTCAGATAATAATACTTTATGTTTTATATTTTTGTTTTATTTCAGTTAGTTTAAGAGAAAATCCTATTATTTTTACAAAATTCCTTTTACTCTGTCCTTGATATTGGTTCGCGGGGTGCATCTTGATTTTGTCAAGTTTTTTCATTTAAACCAGTTTTGAAATCTTCGCAAACTTAAATCAATTCGTTAAAACACAATCTGTATAGAAATTTATTATTTGTTAGCAAATATAAATATATCAAGCTTTTGTAATTAATAATAACAAAATCACAAGAAGTTTCGATTCAAACAAAATTGCTAATAAATATTGTTATAGCAAAAAAATATATAGTGTTTTAAACATTTATAGAATTAATAAAGATTTTGTAAATAAATCGTAACATGGATTTATTAATTTTAGTTCCTTTTAATTTATTGAAGGTTATTATTGTTGTGATACTTAAAACTCTAGGAGTGTCTGTCGACAGAGGTCGAATACTTTATGTGCGAGCCGTTTCTCGACATTATTCAAGGTTTCTGTTTGATTTTGATATATTTTAGGATTCAATTAACTTGGGAGCCATCTACTAAGCTGTAATAAGAGATTGTAAACGAACAAACGTTATAACGGTCACAGTCTCTAATACAAACATAGGTTCCTTTTTAAGCTTTATCCTTTATAATCCGTTGGTTCTTTTGAAAAGCTACGTTTAAAAGTATAAATAAAATGGCGTTTTTATTTGAATGTCATAGTATAATGTCCCGGAGATAAAAAAAGCCACTTAGAAAAGGTCAATCAGATGTAAAACAAGATGTGGTCGAGTTAAGTGAGTTGATGCTCTTTAGTGGGGATAATAGTGGTACGTTCTGCTATTAATGTTGTATAGGGATATAAAGCGAACAGACAATGTCATGTTCATTGTAATTACAACAATGGACTTTAATTATATATCTACTAATTTCTATAATTACTTTAAATGTTTAATCACTTGAAACTATAATTACATTATATAGACTATTCACGAAAAAGTATGAATTGATTATTACCGCCTTCTTACTATTAAAAATTTCGTAAACCTTGAAAGAATTCTTTATAAACAAAATACAAATGCTCCCACAAGTACGGTTACATTGTATTTGACGATATAAATGATTGGTGGCCGCTCCACTTAAGCAATCTCATTAAAGTAACGAAATTGGGTTTTTTGAACAGCCAGAACGTCTAGTTCAATGTTACCAAACCCTTTTAAAAGTATGAAACAATTTAATAATTTTAAGAAATTTGAAAGGTATAATCAACTAATGACAATATTGTAGGGTGTTAGTGGATATTTTGAGAATTTCTTCTTTTGGTGTTAGTTGGCAACAAAGAATATTTAAACAACAATATAAATAAGGAGATAACGAAAATAAGAAAACCATTTTACAAAATAATTACACAGTAATAATAAGATATTTGTAAAATAAACGTATATTATTGATAGAGGAAATGCATTTTATTTAATTTATTATATCAAAGACTAAGAAATAGATATATATTTATTAAAACCAGGAAGGCGCAGACGCTGATGGCATTCAGGATATGTTTAAAATAAATCGCATTGCAGTCTTAACAATTCAATATAATTAACTACTGGAAACAATCCCGGCTTTAGAGCTGATTTTTAAATTACCAATACTCATGTTATAATATAGTATTGATAATTTTAAAATATCATCAATAAATTTTTTCATAGTTTAAGCAATAACTAAGATTTAATATTCAGATAGATGATTTATATACATAAAGATACAATACACAACTTCACTGATACGTTTGCTGTAAATCATTTGACTATTGAACATTTTAGTCGAGCCGATCAATTAATTAGTAATTGTACATTTGTATAGAGTCTATAAAAGATAAGAGTGTTACATATACATATAATTTTATTTACAATAATAAAATTTTCTTATTAACTTTACAAGGGTAAATGAATAAGGTGTCAAAATAATACGCATGAATCACCCTATTGGAGGTCAAAATGTATCATTACTAAATAACGTTCACAGATGTGTCATTACAGGAAATTATACTTTCCGATATAGTCTTGTAAGTCAAGATAATTAAGGTTTCAACATAGTATACAAAATATTTGTTATAAATTTTGTAGGTCATTGATTTCTTACCGCTGAGTAGACTAAATATCTAACACGGAAACTACCATTGTTTGGTTTTTTATGGGTTTGTTTTTTGTATATTTTTCTTTTGTTAGAGCCGGATCAATAACACATTGACTACAGTTCCTGGTAGAAAATTATTTATCTGCGTATTTATTTATTACGTGTGAGTGCGTATCTTTATATACTCCTTGAGAATTTAAAATTTTGCAATGACTTTGATGTTTAATATATTGTGACAATTAAAACTATCTAATTTGTTTATTTAGTTGTAGGGAATATCTGATAAATAAGTGAATTAAAATAACTAATGTAAATAAAATCATATATTAAATATGATTAGTCGATTTTCAGACTGCCGTTTGCAAAAGGTCATCAAAATAGATGATAATCGTAGTTAGCTATTGTTTACCTTAAATGAAAAACGTTGTGTTGCCGTAATTTTTAATTGATAAGTTATATGAGTCACTTTAAGCCTCATGTAAATTTCTCCTTGATCGTGAAAATAGAAAACAATTGTAGTATTTCTAAATTAGCTTTCACGGTCGTTCTATGTCTTCTAGAAACTAAGACTTAGAGACTTCTATGAATTTTAGAGACATTAGACAATTAGAACAATTTACAAAGGCCTTGGGTGCTGTACTGAACTGACACTCGCACTGATTTTACTAATAATATTATTAAATAATTCTTGAAATAGATAGTTTTCTCTATCGTAATCTTAATAATTTGCTTACAAGAATGACTGATATTTTATAAGTTTCTTTTTGAACTCAATGTTACATTCTCTATCTTACTATATACTATGCTGTGGTTCAATTTCATGACATATATTTCTTATTTGTTACTCTTACTATGACGACTAAAATGCAAGTACTTTTTATTTGGTTGTATGACTCAAATTCATAACAAAACTATAGAGTAAGTATCTTAAAAATATGCAACTTGCAACATTCCACACCTTCGTAACTAATCATTAGATCTTATATGTGACATACTTCGCATACATTACGTTTTGCTTGGTCAGCTATATTGAAATGTCATGTTCATTTCAAAGGTCACGTCTGACGTGCATGTTCTATTTTATATTAAACTGATAAAAATTTTTGATTAATAAAAAATGTCGTAAATTTTACAAGTATTAAAATTTGCAGAATCCTTGCTGAGATTTATCACGAAGATAATAAAGTTAATACAATAATTTAGAACTAATTTGTAAATTTGGAAGTGAGGAAAAACGAATTTCAAAATTAATTATATATAAGTCTTGAACGTGATTTTTTAATAAAGATTTCGTTTTACAAATTAATTGAATTTTTTTCACAATAAGTCAAGGACGATGTAACTTGATTGTTATTTATTTACTATTGAAACTTATAATATTAAAGTAGATCAAAAAAAAAATCGAAAATTAAAATATATTTCATTTCCATTTCTCGTATTTTCACAAACTTCTTTCAGTTACTTTAACAAAAAATTAGAATATTTTATACAAAGGTGGTTTTTTTCTAAGAAATCTTTCTTCGATATATTTCTTGTTTGTATAATATCTAAAATAAATGTTTTATGTTTTAAGTATAAGAAATAAGTTTCCTTAATATGTAGATACCTTAATATGTTATCAACAAATTATTTAGGAAACCAATAATAATTATTTAGAACCCTTACTTTCACTATGTAATATTTCGTTTATTGAAAAGGGATTTATTGTAGTAACATAAAATTTTATTAACAACCAAGCATGTTTTTGTATACTCTTCATGTTAAAATCAATTTTAAAGTAAATTGTTTAGTCATCGATAAAATTGGTTTCATAAAAAAATTGTTCTAGTAGAGGAAAAGCATGTTGTAACTATATTCATATTTTTCAGTGACGTATTCCTTTCATTATTATTTTAATATATGATAATATTATTTACCCTAAAAGAAGTGTTTTAATTTATTAATAATTACTTAAAATCTGAAATCAATAATAATCACATTGTTGTATTTCTAACACATCGGACAGTTTTGTTAAAATTCTTATGTTTTATATTCTTTAGTTATTAAATGTACAAATTTTAAAGTAAACTGTGAAAGGAATTTTAACTATTTACTTCATTATAAAGCTATCCCTTTCATACGTAAAATACTAAGGTCCTTAATATTAAATGCTTAAGAGTTCTTAAGACAATATTTATATATAATAAACATAATTCACTAATCTTAAGAGCTTTGACCTATTTCATTAAAACATAAGAATAGCGAAGATTTCAAGGCAAACAAGATTTTATTAAAATAACTTTATCTCTGCTTTAAAAATACAAAATTTTATACATACATTTATATAATAGCTGAATGAATTTACGCAGTTTCGACTAACGTCAAGGACATATATATGTATACTATAAAATAATAAATTTTGTTATATTGTTTTTAATTTAATCATATATCCTTAAAACCTATAATTCCAGGAATCGAATTAGCGCTGTCTTTATCGGTCAAAGGCATCGCAACAAATTCAGTTTTATCAATCCTTGTAACTTCTTATTGACCTTATTTTGAAAATTATACATTTTTGTGTACAATAAATTCAAAAAAAAAAAAATAAACAGTCAGAATTAAAATTCAAGAAAGTTATAAAGGAAATAAAAAGAATTTAAAAGGGAAATTCAAGATCACAATAAAATTTCCAGTAGCAATTAAGTTGTTTATTTTATGATCGATGGATAAATGTTGATGGATAAACATATACTCAAATGTTTTTTTAAAATTACCTTCAATTAAGTGTTTAGTAGACGCGTTAAAATAATATTGACGATTAGATTGAAAACAATATGTTATCTGAGGACGGTATTTTTAGGTCACCTGTAATCACTTCCAATTAGTTTGTTTTAGTTCCACTCATGTTTCCCTTTTCCGTTGGTTTAAATTATTAATCGCTCAAACTTTTTCTTAAGTGTGACTTGTTGAAGGAAACCTTATATGCCTCAACTTTAAAAATTATTCATCAATGATTAATTTACGGAAGTATAAACAACATACTATCTGTTAAAAATTCTCAATATATATGTATCCTTTAAAAATAAAATCAGTTGTAATTTTTTTATAAAGAAGTCAAATTGAAATATAAAACAATATATCAAATTATTTCACAGAATATAATTTTCATTTGAACTGTGAGTAAAAAATAATATTTATTTAGCCGTTATTTCAATTTTTTACAGTTCTCAATAAATATGTTATAAAAATACTTTATATTTGACTTTAATATCTTTGATATTAAATTATTTTATTGAGAATATCAATTTATCTTATATATTTTGAATTTATTAGAAATCAGAGATGTTACGAATCATTACAGTTTTGATAATATCATACCTTTCGCCTTTAATATTAGTTTATAAAAATATGTAAGTAAGTTTTTCAAACCCAAATAATTAATTAGCAAATATCTGTGAGTGCAAGCATGCATTGCATTTAAATCTCAGTGTTGTACTGTTTTAGATCTATTTTAGTATTCACAAGACAAACTACTTAATGATTAGAGGTTGCACAGAATTAAATATTTTGAAACAACCACCGATCTAGATATATTTTTGTGTGAACAAATATTTTGTAATTCTTAAACACATTTAAAATATTGTATTAAGACTTAAAACTATTGACTAAGTATTTTGTTTTATAATTTTAATAGTGGTACTTAATCGTAATGTTGACTTTTTGAATACATCGTACCAGATTTTGTTTCGTGACTTATCCATACAACTTTATAATATGAACTATAAACATTAGGAGGTTTTTGCGAACGTTAAACTCTACAATATTTTAAAATTGAGTTTTGGATTCCAATTAAAACTATAGTTTTATTTGTTTATATGCAATGAGTTGTCTTATTTTTGTTTCTACGTTTGGTAACCAACATAGAGGTAGAAGTTTCGTCACGTTCACGTGTGAAGCCTTGACGGCAAATGACATACGAGGTTAATGCAACGATTGAACCACGCGATTGTATAAACTATGAGTACCTTATAAAAAAACATATTATTTCTCTCCAAAACAGAAAAAAGCTTATTAATTACATGTGTTTTTTCTTCATTATTTTGCCCTCAATACTTCATTAGTTCCTTATATTATATTAATTGTCAGAGATACGGAAATAATTTCAACAAATACCCTGTGATATTACACCAACAAAATTGCTCCATATTTTTTTCTGATCCTAACATATTGTGATTAGTTTTTTGTACTCAATATTATTTTTGATATATATAAATTTTCACACTTATTTTCTTGCGATTTGACCTTATTATATGACAATAGATAATGGATTCAAAGGTCCATTGTTTATTACGTAATAAAAGCTTTTCCTTTTATTACCTTGAGGTCATAAATATTGACCACGCAGGCCATGTCGAAATGGGTGAAAGTAACGTAATTCCCTACGTATAGATAAAGAATAGAATTGCGTCATATATTTTAATGTTGTTATTACTTGTTATGTAGTTTTTCAAGTCAAAAAAATTTATGAAAATTGCCGTTTACAGAATTAGACTTAAGATTTTGTTTTAGAACCTAAACTCTTATTCATCCATATATCGAAATGATATCATGTATATAAATATTTGCAAACCATCGTACGTACACGAATACATAGCACCATTGTCACGACAATTCAGTTTAGGATGGTGAAAAGTCAATATTTCCAAATTATTAGATCCACATATTTGTCTGGCAAGTGTTAATTTTAACGCCATACGCTGTGTCGTGAGATTATTATAAACATATAAATTATTGTAAGATTTAAAATTTATAAATATGTTTTATTATTAGATAAGCCCATAACAGTCTTTAAGTTCCTTCGAGATCATTATTCGTGATGACTGTCTCAGACTCAGATCTTCATTAGTTAGTAGTTAGTTACTCATCTAGACAGGCATATAAATGCATATTTAAAATGCTATCTTGGATCAAACAATATCAAACAAAACAACACAAAACATGTATAAGGTTTTTACATACACATTCACAGTGTATTAGGTTTCTATTTCTGGTATGTATGCATCGTAATAGTCGTCTGAAAATCTCATTCACTTGGAGTAAGAGGTCATCGGGAATTCGGAATTAACCATAACAGCATTTCGTTAATGAATATATGCGAGTGATTCACTCATGATTCTAATCTGGATATAGAACCGTTAGATTCATATTACGCGACATTTGCGGTCATTAGGAGATTTCAGTACTTAATGTTTGACTCAGAACGTCAATTTAGAGTAATACATTAATTAGTAAAAAAACTTTCCGTTTCTTGTTTTATCTTTACAATGTATGGAAAACGCATTTATTCAGTTCAACTAAAAAATATATAAATAAATTATAGTTTCTGTGAGAAATTTCATTGAATTGGATTATCGTATCAAGATTATATATTTAGATTTTTCAATGAAGTCAATAATTACTTCCAAACTATTACAATATTATTAGGTAATTAACTGCAAAATATTTCATATATATAAAGATAATTTTATATATAAAAAATAAATTACAACATGAAGCAATTCATTATTTGATTCATGGAACAATTATTGTTATATGTATTAAAAATACTATATTCCTTTATATCAAGCAAGAATAATTGTTGATATTATGTATACATAATCGATTTTCATTTTCAAATCTTGATATAAATTATTAGAATATTATAAATTCTGCGACCGTTATTTGTGACATTGCTATTGACTTTGAACGAAGGTTTTGTGAATTCTAATCTTTTACATTTAAATACATACATAATTTACATTCAAAATATCCGATAATAGATGTATATTACGCGTGTAACGTAAACAAAAATAAAAGTAAGATATGTAATATTTTGAAAATTAAATATGTATAAGACTCGCATAAAATAAGTGAACTATTATAGAAGTTGGTTTATACTATAATGTATGTATATATTATACCTATTGTATAATTCTTTACATTTTGTTATAAAATAATTATTTGTAAAATATCAAACTGTCAAAAGGATATGAATATATGGTACAATGTGAATTAGACAAGACAGAACAGATGTGTGGAACAGGTTCAAGGAGGCATTGTTAATTAAATTGTACATTAATTTGATATTTATTTCTTATTATAATATTGATTGCTGTATAATAGACGATATATTTTGTTCCCATTTTTATATATGTTAAAAAATGTATTTTTTTGTCGTAAATATTAGTTACATAAAAAAATATAAAAATGTGTATGTATATAAACATAAGATTTATCCACTTAGTCATCGTTACTGTCATATTTTATATAATTAAAAAGATAATTTAAAATTAATTAATTCATTTGTTTAAAAAAACTTTACGTTTTTATAGAATTGAATTGAAATGACTTTATATAAAATAATATTAAATTTGAATTGAAAATAAATATTATTTACCTATTTTATTATAATTATATAATTCAATTCAGTTTGGATAATAGTATCGAAATATATTTATTAAATTTTTTTTGGTTATAAATTTATATAATTTTGTAATAATTATATAAATCAATTCAGTTTTAATAACACTATCAAAAATTATTTGTATGTATTTTTTTTTGTTTTACATTTAGATTTTGTTTCATTTAAAATATGAAAAACCATCTAAATATAAAAATATTGTACCACATACTATTTAAGCTTATTAAAAATATTAATCAATTTTTTTATAAAAATAGTAATTTTGTATCAAATATATTAAACTTACTATTATATAATAATCCGATCACTATTTAACATCACTGACGTTAAGCGTTCCACGTGCTACCAACACACCTGGTGATTGTGTACTGCAAGATGTATTATGCGCGGGCGCAGGACCTTGCGCCATACAAAAATTAGCCAACCTCTTTACGGTGTGATAAGTATGATACAGAGATTGAATCCAAGCAGATCAATCATAGCTTACTATCTGTTAACTGCTGTAAAATCGTAACAGTTTTTTTTGGAAAATCATAATTTTAAAATAATTGATTGATACTTGAAATAGTGAGGGTAGATGATAAAAATTGTTTAGAGTAAATTTGAATTGGAATACATATAAATGTACATTATTTAAGCGTTTTCTTAAATACCTCTTCTTTATCCATGTAATTACGATTATTCGTGTGAACTTCGTACTATTTAGTGAGGAATTGTAACATTCTTCTAGCTCCCGGATGTATTAACTTGACGTCATTCGTGGTCTCGTTATTTGTTTAATATACATGTTTACTTGAATTAAGAAAACACCTCTTTTGATTGAGGCTAAAGAATTTAGTAAAAATTATGAAACAATTTATAATTTTTAAGTTACTGTATACTTACTGTTGCTCCATTTCTCTTGGAATAAATTAAAAGAAAAATTTTCGTTTAAAAAAAGTATGTTATTTAATTATAAATCGAATAAAACAAAGCTTATATTTATTTTTTATTTTTTTCGGTTAATAGTCCTTTTAATGCAACATGTTTTGTAACTTTAATTATTTATAATTAGATTTTTTACTTAAATGCAATTGCTAACAAAAAAAAATTGCACAAAACATTTTATTTTAAACCTATCTTAGCTGCATTAACTTAATTTATCGTTACGTCCATATACGAGTATGTATATTTGCCAAACTAGTTATCATTTAATTACTATTCATAAACAAACTTTAAAAAGTCCATTAGATCATATCTAAAAAGTAGATTAAAATTCGGTATTGAACTCAATAAAATTATGTTTTCCAGATATCTATAAAAGATGAGTCTTTAAGTCTAAGCTGTAGAGGTAAAAAAGTTAATAAGTGAGATATAAAGCAAATCCTAATATATTAGTATGATAATTAAAACAGTTTTTTGACTTACGAGGTATCTCCGCCTTTTTTACTACTCATCAAAATTTAATTACATTTATTAAAAACGCAATGAGACTTAATGGAATAATTAAGAATGTTTATTACGTATAATATTCGAATTATTTTGAATGTTTTTTTTCATCCAAATTAGCTCATATTTAACTCCCACGTCGCACCTAGACGGTCGTATATTCAGGTCATGGTTTCTAGAGTAAGCTTCTTAAGGTGTGATGTCCGTTAGTTATTGTTCGTGTAATCGATTTGATTCTTGATATTGCTGTTATGTATGGGCGTTTGTGAATTGCGGTGTATTTGCACGTTAATACTGATATTGATAGATGTATGTTTATTAAATAAATAAATATATATTATGTGACTACTTTTTTCTTATTCACAGCAAAGTGTTTTATTTATTCACTAAGTAAATATGTCGTAGTGTCATACTAATATTGGAAATGGTTGAAGAATATCTTATCTCGAGGTTACATGCAAAAGACTCTGTATGCATACAATACAGGAATTTTATATGTGTAGTATTTCGTATGTCTTACGAGTTAAGTGTGCACGCATGATCGTCAGTCATACAAAGATAGAATGGATAGCAAAAAAAATCATTAAATAGTACAAGATATTTTTCTTTACTGAAACCATAGCATTTTTAATTTTTTGTGAAACTTCTGAACTTAATAAAGTTATCCCTAAAATTTTAATAAATTCGAGTTTCGCTCAGGTTTTGAGAAGTCATTAACATTTATATTATTTGAAGCAATTATTGAAGTTATGACTCTTATAATAAACTGGCTATCGACTGTTACTCTGCCCTCATGTTAAGAACTCCTTGAGATATTCGTTATCATCCCCCAGAAATTTCCATCGGTACCTCATAAACTCCTTCATCAGGAGATGACTTGGTGACAAGAAAATTACCTCAGCACAATAGTTTGCGATTCAAAAAAGGGATTTTAAAATCAGCCGTTAGTTGAACTATGTAGTAATAGCGTAAAAAACATTAATCAGTCGAAATTAGAACTTCCTTCTAATTAAAGTCGATAAAAAAGTAGCCCATCATACTCCTTTTAACATTAACTATATTCGTGTGATGTTCTAGAGACTAAACAGAAGAAACAGACAAACGAACAGAAAGACTAAAGTTCAAAATCTGCATTCTCGATGTCGTTATCATATAATTTGATATGCTTTTAGTGTAGAGGTGTTAATTTGAAATAACAAACAGCGTTTCACTTATATTTGTTAGTTTATGTTGAAATAATAAAATATATTAAGCTTTTAAGGAGTCAGGTGTGTGAAATATAAAGATAGAAGCAATTTTAAACATTTGAGACCCAATGTCATGCTCCATAATATTTTGCAACAAAATGACTCAACTCACTTTAAACTTAGAAGGTACCATTTCGATATTCTATAAAATTCATAGTAGTTTATGAGAATATAATATATGTACACGTTTGTATACAGAGTATTCCGTAATAAAAAATACATATATTTATTGCTATTATGTAGTTAACTGCTTTATTAATTATAAATATAAGCAATTGTAGATATAATACAAGAATTCTGGAATTAAATTGTTTCTTTTTGTTAAAAGATATGACAAAAGAATAAATCTTAGGAAAAGGAAGCTATTAGTAAAACTATTTGGAACTCACATATTCATTTAAAGAAAAAGTCTGGGGGAATTTCAAATTATATTACTTTTTTTTTGCAAAATCTCTGCATCGAACTAAACTCTACGACTTACAGCATTTAACAGGCATTGAAAGACGCCTTCTGTAAGTGTGTTTTGTGTATATTCGGGAAATACTCGATGGTCTGGGTAGGATTCGGAGCTCTATTGATATATAATCTACTTTCAGCCTGTCAATTGCACTTTCATTCTCCATATAATATCAAATGCATTTCAGCGTATATTTGATTCTGCGTAGAAGATGGCATGATAATCACACAGAGACAACCCAATCTAAAATACAGACGCAATATGATCAGTATAAGCGTAACAGGAATCCAAGGAAACGTATTTTTGCTAGAAAACATAATTTCTTACAAATTAGACGCCTTCCTTAATATTACTTTTTGCAAAAGTCACATTTAAATTTACTAAGTATTATACCACTACAGAATTATGAATAATTCCACAAAACTTTTGAAACTAATTGCCACAGGGGATATTACGTTTTTGTATTATTAAATGTCAAAATAATTTCATATCCCAACGAGATTAATCCCAACAACTTCAGTTTTTAACACTGTTCCTAAACAAAACATTGTTTTGTAGTAACAGCACATAAAAAAACTTCACAATCGGATTATTTTACTATTTTAAGGGAAAATAGACAATAATTTATATATTTTTTAATATATTAATTTGTTTAGTCTAGTAATTAGAAAATAACTTTTTATTTTAATATTTATGAGGATGATAACATACCATTTTTAATATTTGAGTGAATGATCCATTTAATTGAGAGCTTCTTATTTAATATTGCAAAGTTTTATGGCTGAAGTATTTTTTTAATTTCATTCACTATATCTTCATTTAAGTTTTCGGTTTAAGTATTATCTAAGTGTGGGAAATAGGTTAATTAGTTAGTCATAACATGTAAAACTTGATTTTCACTTGAAATCATTATTTATATACTCAGGGAAGGATATAATATTTATATACTCAGAGAAGGATATAACAATATTTGTAGGACCCGTCTTGTTTGTTCAAGTGGAAAAAAGTTATATGTTATTCAATAAAAACTAAATATTTCGATCTTTAACTTATCATTGGACTTTTTAAACATATGTAAGTCGTTTATAATATGTTGACAAGTTGTCAAGACTAGTTCTTTCAAGATCTTGGTTGAAACACTGATGATCTTAAAATAAATTTCATTTACCGCGAGGTTGACGTCATTACGAGGAAGGGTAAAACTATTAAAACTTAAAAAAATATGTTTAAGCTGACAAAAATTGCCTTCTAAATTAAGTACAGAGAAACAGCAAAACATCCGACTATGTCGCAAACAGACATGGGCTGCAGTAACTTTTTGGTATTGGGTGAGCTGTCAGTGCCATTGACTTTCTTCATTGAAATTGCTTTTAGTTTTATAAAACTGAGATGTTAAAGGATTTTTTAAGGCTAACGTTGTTTTTAATGTGTTTCAGTATAACAGTAATATTATTGAAATTTTTTAATAACTAGGTTAATCAGGACACCCAATTCGGTCAGAATAATCTTTATTTACAGAGTCTATTTGTAAAATAATTGTTTTAGTTGTAATACTCGCTTTATTTTGGATATATACCCTAACACCAATATACTATGTATTAGCTAAACTCAAACTCAAGCTACTATTTTTATTTCAATCTATATATATAAAAATGAATTGCTGTTCCTCAGTCTCACTAAAACTCGAGAACGGCTGCACGGATTTATTTTATCTTAGTCTTGAAATCTTGGTGGAGGTCTAGGGAAGGTTTAAAAGCTGAAAAAAATTATTCATTTCAGGGAAAACCCTATAAACAGGCCTTTTCTATTTCCCTTACAAACGTTTTTTTTTGACATTAGATTTGACAACTAACTAATATGTCAATCATTCTGTTCGATTGAAACAGGAAAAATTTAATAAATACCAATACCTGGTTATTTAAGGCGGAATAGAGTTCGCTATACTTATATTGCTAATGACGAAATTAACGCGGACGAAGTCGCGGGCAGAAACTAGTTATAAATAAATTAGTAAGTTATAAGAATTTCTTACTTTAGAAATAGCTAATTTAGTTTAGTCAAAGATCACCATTTTGTGTGTGTTGAATTAAAAGTATTTTATATCAAAAAAGGAGTTAAGAATTAGATATCAGACTTAAACATATATTTATATATTATATACATATAAACATACTGTTTATATATAAACGTACTGTTTATATATCCTTCAATTGTAATGTTCAGATATTCATAGTAAACATTTTACTTTCTATTTTCTGAATAATTTTAAAATTCCGTTATGAAAAAGTGAATGCTGAAAAAAAAGAAACAGTTTTACTTCCACCTATCAGAACCAGTTATTTAGTTTCTTATCTAAATATGCCATTATTTGATACCATAAGTTTTTGCAAATTCTTTTGGCAATTGCGCTATCAATTTAGGTACTTCAAAATTAACAAAATAATATATTGGTTATTAATTTTATTCAGTGATCATATTGTTATAAATGAATTATTTTATCACATTTTATTTTATTTCACAAATACACAAATAAATCAAAGGTGTCTTAATATATATTGCGTTTAAAACAATGAGAAAAAGTTTCCTGTCTTTTCGTCTGTCTAGAAGAGATAAGCGAATTTAATTGAAAATTTTCTAGATAGTGTTTAGCTTGATACTGAACGTAATTAAACTGTTTTAATAGTAACGCTCGAATAAGTACAAAAGTTCTGAAGAATTTCAACCTCTTACATTTATTGGGAAACAATAAAAACATGGGCAATTTAAGAAAATGAAATAAGTTTATAAATGTTATTGTCTTAGAAATTTACACGTAGCAAGCAAGAAAAAAAATTAAGGGTAAAAGCGAACGATACAGAAATATTTTTCGCCTTACCATATTCTATCAATTACCTACCAACTGGGTTTACCTGACATGCACTTTAAATATAGTAAGAATTGGTCTCAGTTGGGGAAAAGGTACAGAAATAACTTTGCCTTCGTTACCGGAACTTAAGTCTTTTAAATGTCAATGCATACATACGTAGTCAACTATATCAAGTTACCTTAACATTGTGTTGTGTTACTTTACATACATATAAAAGAATGAATTACATGTCATATTTATTTTATCTTGACATAATTGTTAACAAGGACATTTATTTAATTTGTATTAGTTTTTAACACCTTTATACATATGTACAATATATTAAGATATAATTATTTTCAAAAATTTCTCAAAGCTAACATTATTAACTAGCATTTAGCTGTAATTACTATGACAACACTATTTAGATTAAATAGTCTTTCAAAATTACTTTACATGTTGAGATAAAAACTGGAACATGTGTAACGTTGTGGTAAAATAAGAACAACAAGAAAAAAAGATTTAGATGATCGATGTTTATATTCATAGCGATAAAAATTCCTGAATTACGCATGGTAGAAAGGTGTCTACAAAACGGCATTGAGGATAGTAAGATATTAAGAATGCAGTCATATCATATTGCGTTTTAATATTCGCAATAAATTATAAATCATATTTGCGAGTTAATTACAATAATCATATATTATTAATTTATACCAGAACATTTCTATACCAGAAATCGTATAGTTATTATTGAAAATTTTTCTATCTGTTTGTTTTTTGAGACTTCTGCAAAAATTTTATGTGGTAGAAAGATATTTTAATATAACACTCATAACATTGTAATCACAAACTAAACTAAAATATGGAAAACTTACGAAGCCGAGAATGGAAATTGTCATAAGTTATGTATGTTTAGATTATATGATGACAGTTGGAAGCGAAACCTTTTTAATTTGGATTACGTTCAGATAATCGTACGGAAAGGTGCCTTAGAACATGGTGGATCGATAATAATTTGACAGCGGTTGGTTTCGGATTCTTCATTTTCAAGACACTTGGCATACCTAGGAAGAAGGGTGGTTCCGTACAGAAGTGAAGTTGATAGGCTTATTTTAAAATATATAGCTAAATAATAAAAACCAAACAAAGGAGCCAAACTATAAAGTTTTTCAGTTTAACAAAATATCATGACGGTGGCGACGCTATCACCAGATTTTAAAAGTTACTTTATTTACATTAAATTTACATAACAATTTAAAGCCAATAACGGTTATCTAGGCAAAGTGTATAAAACAATAATTAAGATATCATTGTTTGTTTTTTTTTTCATTTTATTATCCTGAAAACTTAATTTTTGCTATTTCGTATCGTTATATTATTTTGTATGTGATTAAGCTAGTAATATTGTCTTGAATTAAGTGCAGTTTACCATTTTTCTTTATGCATAACATTATTTCAATGATAGTTTTGTGTAGGGCTGATTTTAGGATGTCAGTAAAATTTTAGTAGAATTAATTATATTTGTCTTGAGTCTATTATCGAGGGAAATTTCTTCGAGAGTCCTAGTTTAAAGTTTTAAGGTGCATTGTAACAACTAGTTAGACATTCTTATTCCAGCAAAGTAGGATACAAACTGCTATTAATGGTTCCGACCTCTATTCATACAATTCAAAATTTCTCATGTTTACTAAATCATCATTTATATTATCGTTTTATTAAATAACCTTTAGTAGATAAAGCCGGTGACTGGGTGCGTGAACCGTGAAGTCATTGTGATATGACCATGGCACAGTTAGCACGATTGTTGACTCATCAGTTGAATAAGGAAATACAAGAAGCAGAAACCTTTGTTTAAAGTTAAAGTCTAGCTGTCCTTCAGTTAAGTCTACAGGATTGTGAGGGGGAGATCCATAATTTGAAAGACTTTTTGTCCTTGATCCTATATGCATAAGTTAGAGCATAGTAAACTTCTAATTCAAGAAATAGTATAGTTTTTTAAAAGATAAATTAATACCTAGAAAATAAAAAGTGATTTAGTATAAATTTTATGGAAGTAAATACTTCATCATAGAAATCTCTTACTAGTATAGATAGTTTATTTGAAGGAGAAAAATTATTTACGCTTTTTTATGTTTAAAGGATTTTTTAAAATAAGTTACACACCATAAATACTTCTATATATTATAATGAATATGATGGATGATCATATTTTTTTTCATTAAATGTTATTTGATTGAAGGAGATTTTATTTTAGATCTAAGCCTGTTTGGCCGTTTCATCCAAAAGTCACTTTTTTACGATAAAAATCGCATACCACATGAGTTATTAGACTGCGGTTTCTGTACGATACAGGTCCTCATTTTCAGTAAGTAATTCCGCAGAACTGATTTCACTGTCGATTGTCCATTAACAATTTAAAATTATTATCGTTAGTCTGCGGTTATGCACATGACAACACAATTGTCAAGTGGTATCAATTGAGCTCTTGGGCATGCCACGAACAAAAGGAGTTGAAAGGAGAGACTTAAGTAGGGCGTTTTAATTTCAATCCTCAGACTCTCCTAGTACATGACTTAGAAAATTATTTATCACAAAAAAAGTGTTTTTTTACCACTACTAGGATTCCGTTGCCACCAATTCATCAACTGCCTTTGATTTATTAGATGTATAAGTGTCCCCAAACCTTACCTTTAGTATTCGTTAAGAGGGGCAAAAATATGTTAATAATTTAGTTTTTTATCTTCATAAAGCACAGGTCCCGACGTGTGTGGACTATTGTGGTAAAGTTTAAACAGGTTATGGCAATCACTTTATGGTTTTGGAGTGAATGGATCGAAAACACTTAGCAGAACTTACAAAGATTTTGCTGAAACTAATATAGCCAGCCTTGTGCACAAGCGTAAAGTAATGAGCATTTTTTTTGTTTTCTACTTAATTTTTAGAGACTTTAGACCTAGACTTCATATTCACATCACATTCTTATTCAGGTGTAATCCAGTCAAGTACTATCTATTTGCTATTAAAAATAGTGATATTCAAGATGTCTATTACTATAATTTTATAAATCAACCATATTAAAATTTTCATAATATATATAATAATGCTTAAAATAAATATAGTGAGAACTTTTTTTAATAAAACAAAGTTAAAATTCTAATATTAACTTACACTACAATATTATTCATGTAAAAGCTGTCTACAGACAAAAATTTCATTGTCGTAAAAAATTTCATCATGGAACAATGTGTATCTTATAAAAATATTCTAATAAATATTTTTACTTTTTCTATTCTAAACATTCTAACACTATTTTGATATTGTATAAATAATATAGGGCTATGCTCGGAGTTTCACTGCGTGATCAAATCAGGAATGAGGAGATCCGCAGAAGAACGGGAGTCACCGACATAGCCCGAAGAATTGCAGTACTTAAGTGGCAGTGGGCAGGGCACATCGCTCGCAGAACCGATGCCCGATGGGGCCAACGGGTTCTCGAGTGGCAACCACGAGCCGGAAGACGCAGCGTGGGTAGGCCCCCAACAAGGTGGTCCGACGACCTGGTGAAGGTCGCGGGAATCCGCTGGATGCGGGTGGCACAAGACCGGTCGTCGTGGAGATCCTTGGGGGAGGCCTATGTCCTGCAGTGGACGTCTTTTGGCTGATGATGATGATAAATAACAATATATTGTATAAATAACAAATAACTTTGGGATCATAAAGAATTGCTTAGAAAGAATACAATAAAAGGGAAAGTACAGAATAGTCTAAATTAACGAAGTAATTAAAAGTTTTGTTCTATTTTTTGTATATTTATTGTTAAAGCAAATAGTACAGTCACTGGAAAAAATGAAAAAATATTTGTTATTTTTTTTCGAAAGAAATATAAATATTTCTGTTTAATTATTTTGTACTATCGTTTATTCTGAATTATTAACGCTTTTCACAACCAGCAACATAATTAAACCAGCAACAACAGTTCTCCACACGAAAAAATAAAACATTATCGACAAAATATTATACAGCATTCTTAATTACTATCAAATATACATTTTTAATGATTTTTCATATTTAATAACAAGTAATTTTAAGACACTTCTTAAAAATAACTGTCTTTAATAAAAAGACTGAATTGTAATAAAAATAAAGACAAAGTAATGAATCATTATTAAAATAAAATGTACTTTTGAAAAGAAAAAGAAATTTTTTATTTTAAATTCTTGAAGTAAGATATATATAAAATAATATATAAAATTTTCAAAAGCCAGAAGTAAAAAAACATTTATTATATTGTTTTAATAAATTTTCATATTTAATAATTGCTTTTTATAACAATAGGGACAAATATGAAAAAGAGAACTATGAACTCAAACAGTTTATTATACATATTATTAGATAATTGGGAATAAATCAAAAAAGTTTCTGGGCTTATTAGTAATTTCTCGCCAAATGTTTATTCGCTATAAGGTTCTGGTTGTATGGTAATAATATGAGAGCTATCATCCTTTCTATTAAGTATCGTAAAATATTAGATACAATACAAATGATTATTTTGCGAGAGGTGCTCTGACCGACGTGGTTATATGTTCCTGAAATAATATTTGGTACAATAAAATACTAAAGACATTTTCATTATACTTCGGAGTTTATAATATTTCTTGAATATGTCGTTATTATACATAAATATACCAATATTGTTACTTCTAATGTAATTAATAAATATATTGGCTTTATATATAAAAGGCGTTCTATAATAAGGATAGTTTGTTTGAAAGCGCCTGTCTATTTACATAAAATAAATAAATATCAATGCTAAGATCTATTTAAAGCTTTTTATATATAAAAATTATACCTATTAACTCCTATTTAATATAATATTAATTTAATTTAATTTTAACTAAACAAAAATGTAAGTGAAGCAAACCTATAAACAAATTTGTACTATGCTTTAAATATTGTAAGAAAACATTTCTACTTATTATACATATTATACATAATTTAAATTGTCAACAATTTTATGATAATGTACATTTTACAAAAAAATATGTATTTTGGAACAAAATATGTTTTTTATTGTGTACAATCCAGTCAAAATAGATGAAAATTTTAATTTGAGAATAAATATTACTATTTTGCAAAAATTTCGCTAGACACATTGGGATCACCAGTAGAAATAAAATATCAAAAGTATCCATTGATACTCTGTATGCTAAATCATATTCCAGACAAATGTTACACTTTTCAAAAATAGTTACAAATGTTAAGTTTTATCAAAAATACAGGTCGAATAAAATCGAGGATAACAGAAAAACCACATCATAACGTTATTATTCCTAAAAGTCACCATTTTTGATATATAAATTTTTTCTGGATTAAATCTGTTATCCTTTCCATGATATGGGCACAAATTAAGGTATGTACATGGTCATATACGTAGTAGTGTTTTATTATGTAATTCTGAGAATAAAGATAGGTATATCTATAATAAAAAAAATCCTACACAGTTCATTTAACTGGTATGATTTTTATCACTCAACTTACATTATAGTCTATCTCATGTATCGATTTTTTATTTATCAAGCTCGTATTGAGTGCACCAAGTCAAGATCTGGTTATGCAGTACAAAGTATCCACAATCATAAGGTTTAGAACAAGAAGAAAACAATTTAGTAACAATTAAAAGAAGTTCAAACTCTTAACACATTTTTTGCTCGTACTTTTAAATATTTTATCCTTAATATTCTGTTGATACTTTATTCCTACTGGAGTAAGGTAAAAGTTGTATTCAACAGAAGTTTTTTTTACTTGAAATATCTTTTTTAACTGGGCTGATATTTAAGCAGTGAATAGTATAAACAAGAATTTAGAAACAATACACGTTGATGTTTCAACATTGAAGCTTAAATAATAAGAACTTTTTGGGTCTACCTCACTAAATTGAATTTTCCTAACTTTCCTACATTTTATATACAATACATTCATATCTTATTCTAGTTATTTAGAAACTATATATTCTGTTCACATTTGTTAACTTATGCGTTTCGTTTATAGATTTTTCGTTTTCCATTTTCATTTTATTTTATTTCTTGAAGCGAGCGAGTATTTTAAGATACACTAAAATAAGCAGTATCCTACAAAGATGCCTTAGTTTTCAATAACAGGACTGGCCAGTACATTGTAACAAATAATAAGAATAATGCCGGGAATACAACCCGCGAAAGCTTGTCAATTTCTCGCCATAAAACTCTTTCTTGTCCGGTGTCCGCGTCTAGCCACGCCACCTAGTGATTAACATAATTAATACATAAAACATATTTAATTGTATTGGATGTTTTATTAGTTTGTCCATTATTAAGAAAAGCTTATATGTGATAAGAATAGTGATCATGACACTTAAAATTTAGGGAATTAATGATCAAAAAGCTTACTGGGGGTAGAAAGTTGATAGCTTTTTTATAGTGCACAAAATTTATTGAAAGAAATACTTAAATAATTAAAATGTTTATAAATTAATTCTTATAAATTTTCACTGAACATTGAGATCAATATTTCTGTAAATAGGTATGATTATACCAAAACAAAAGAGTGGTGTGGAAGTATGCTGCCTATTTAATATAAGAGTTTTAAAGTAAAATGAAATAAATCTCTAAATTCTCAATTTTCCTTGAAGATACAAAAGATGCACTAGATTTGGTACAAAAAGGTCATCAATATATTGTAGAAGTACGAGTTTGTGAGTCAGTTTGTACGTATTCTCCTACTTTAACCAATAAAAATATATTATAATGGTGTATTCATAAATTATAATCATACACCATAAAGAGAATAAAATGTTACGACTAACAATATGACCGCTTTTTGTCCTTTAAAGTGTAAATAAATGAAATTTTGTTTACTTTAAATTAGATATTAAAATAAAATTTTCTAATATAATCCCTTTAAATAATTAATGTTGCTTATAAAAGTAAGCCTCTTGAAATACAAATTTTTAAATTAACGATATTTGAGTAAGATATTGTAAATAATTTATAATTTAGTCCTAGGACAAAATATAATTAAAATTTCTAAGAAATATTGTAAACAACAATTCTCTTTAAGATGAGGCTGGTGCTATTTTGTAAGGTTTCAAAGGACAAAACGTTATTTGTAGTCTGATCGAGAAAAGTAAAGTGAAAACAAATTTTTGATTACAACTACTATAACTAATATAAATATAGATTCCGTTTCATTGTTACTTATGTAGTATTTCAATTATCTGACCCATATTAAAATATGGGTGTAATGTTATAAGAAAAAGTCATGGTGGCTTAGAGGTTCAGGACTCGCCTCTCGTGCATGAGGGCGCAGGTTCGAAACCTACCAATGTGATTTTTGTTACATAGGTATTTTGTCAGAGTATTTAAAACCTGGACTTATTCCAAATGATAAGTTTGAAATCGCCAACCCGTTTTGAGCAAGCGTGATGATTAATGCTCAAACCTTTTGAGAAGAGGCCTTTGCGCACCAGTAGGCTCTGATAGGCTGATGATGATATATACCTGTAATATACTTTGGCGTCTTTCAACTCCCACCAGATGAGCAGTAGCTCCTGGTACTTGGTGTGTTGCCGGGGTAGTTGCCGGAGGTGACGTAGGAGAGGTCAGGTCCACTTTCCTACATCGAACCCCACTTCCCTCCCAAGCAGCAACAGTACCACAAGATCCCTTTTCGCCATTAAGCCGCTATAAGGATTTTAAATCAGCAAAACAAACTTCGAGCACTTTAATTCATGTTTCTATTTAGGGCGGATTCACTGTTTTTTGTTGTATTATTTACTTTGGAGGGATATTACAACAACTCAAAGTCAGAATGTTATTGCATTGAAAATTATTCAGAATTCTTTGGAAGCCGGGAATAATTTATTTATTTAGGAAGTCGTCATTTAGAATATTGTTTTGAATTGTTAATTTCATTTTTAAATTTAGCCTCCGGAGTTCTGACGTCATATTTTTATACAAAGTAAATTAAATACTGTGATGTCATTTGCAAAAAGATTGTCATTTATACCTATACATTAAATATCAACGTGGGTAAATTTGACTTGATCATTCACTTCTTTAATAATGTATTAGTAATACGTATTTATGAAAAAGCGTTAAAGTTTTTAAAACAATTTATAACGTAGTATTATAATGAATAAATTACCACAGGAATTATTCTGGGCATCGATTCTTGAGCCTTTGTTTTGTTCATTTGATATTGTTTGTCTAACACTTTTACAACCACGAACTCTCCTAAAGCAGCGAAAACGAACATCATACAACCCGCCATCCAAAGATCCAATGCCTGGAAAACACAGTTGATTTTTTCAAAATAAATTTTAAAGTAAACGCGATGGCATCCGCACGGGGAATCCAATGAATACAAAGAGGTTTTGTCTCTTACAATATAAACTTCTTTCATTTAGTTAGGTCATCTTAAAATTTCAAATAATATTTCATTTTTCATTTCCAGTAGTAATGAAAAGAAAATTATAATAACAATTACCTTTACATATGCCACTGGCGGTATATCGGCTCTCAATCCAGTAAACATTGTAACAAGCGTCAACATGCAAGTAACCAACAATGTAACTCGCCCGGGTATCGCATCTAGATCCAGCCAAAAGCTGAACCAGGACAACATCACCACAAGGGAAGAAGGTGCAAAGGTTTGAATCAAATGATGACCAATTTGACGTTCGAATCTGAAGTAAACCACCAGTCTAGAATAGTTACCTGAAAATAATTAGTGTTTGGTATAAAGGCTTAAACTGTTATAATGACTTAATCTTTCATGTTTTGAGCATTGATGGAATGTTATTGTATAATGCGTACCATCTTTATCGATCATGTAACCGTTAGTTTCTTCCAGTCGCAGTGGTTCACCGATATGGTATTGTAATAACTTGAGTTCTGGATTGATCGTCACACCTGCAACACTCCAGCGGAATCTCACTTTCTGATTGCTGTAGGAAACTGGAAATATGACAGATTTTTCATAAATTCATAAGTTCCTGAATTGAAAGTAGCCGTATTTTCAAATAAATATATTGAACAATTTCTGACGGATATTTTTAGTCTACAAATTTAGAATTCTATATTGTAGGTCTTGGATTTTTTTTAATTACTGCCGTAAAAACTCACAACTTTCTATGTAAATTGGACAGGATTGTATGTCCATGGGATAAAGTTGAAATTCCATCTGGCAAGCAATGATAGCGTGCATTCTGGCCGCATACCTCACTGTCTGGTTTCGATATAAGGTCACTGACGAAAATTTATGAGTCAATTCGGCTATCTCTGGAAAATCAATTAAAACTTTTGTGAACAATTTGGCAGGTATGGGTGATGTTGCTTTATTGCATTTGCTTGTGCAAATATAATTGTACGAGAAACGTGTGTTGGTTCCATTTCAAGGTTTATTTTGTATGAATCTCGTTGTTTTTTACATAATTATAATTCTTATTTTAATGCCAAATGTCGGTAAGTATGCTTTATGCTTTAAAGGTAAATAGTAACTATTTTTTATATTTTTGGAGTTAACTTAAATGTGATTTTTGGATGTAAATTCATATTTTGAAATATATTAATTTTTTTTTACAGGAAATTGAGATAAGCAAAAGCAATGAAATTATCAGGCTGAAAAACAACAACTTCGTCTTATTTGCGTGATTTCAAAAATATTTTAATTCGATGTGATTACTTTACTTTCACTGCTAGTGTTAAGTTGTTATGTACCTTTATATACATTTATGTACCTTTTATATGATAAAATAAAATGCGACGTGAAGCTTCGTGAACAACTAGTAGATTAGAAATGATAAATTATTTTTGCATTATCCATTAATTTGCAGTAATAATTCATTTGATATTAAAGTTTAAAATTAAAAGTTTTGCTATGGGAGTGAGTTGAAGCGATCTATCTTAAACTTACGAAACATTATTAAGTGCTTTGTTGTGAGGATTAAATATTTATACTTTAAATATTGTTCATCCAAGCTGAGTGTTTTAAAGTATTGTTATAAAGTGTAAATATATTATGATATCGTTTTGTCAGTATATAAAAAGAAAATAAATTGAAAAGTATAACTTTTAATTGTATTTTATGTATTTAAAATTATATATATGAGTATATGTAAAAAATATTTGTTGTTTCGGTGCTTTATAAAAAATTTAAATTGTGATGACTATGGAGCAATATCCTACCAGCAGTTTCGTGACAAAAATGGCAAGCTCCTCCTAAAATAAAAATGTTTACAATGAAATATTTATCTCAACTTAGTTGAACAACGCTAAATAAACTCTTTAAAATAAATAATTTCTATAAAAACTAACAATAGTATTAAAGTAATAAACTGTAATAACTTCACTAAAAAAAAACAATATGGGGTTAATAGGAATTACAAATTACAAAAATTTTTGTTCACGAACACTAATTATAACTTTAACCTGCTGTGGCTGTACACAATTTTGTTTTCATCTTGATGAAGCTGCTTATTAAAATTTAATAACTTGTTGAGGAATACTTTCCATTGTACAAGTAAGTATACGTGGAAATCTGTGATTAATTTTCTTTTGCCTATGTATTTTCGAAATATTCAATAATAGGATATAATTTTTATTTGACAATATGTACCCGTTACTTTGGAGTTTAGGAAGTAAGGGTCTGGATGCCAAAGATTGTTGAAGAATTCTGGAGGCAGAGTGACATGATCGTCACCTTCCTCAAAAATATCCTCTGGTAACTGTAGTCTGCTTTCGATCCAAGTTTGTCGTATAAACATATCCACTCTGAAATTAAAACAAAGATTAAATTGATATCGTATTTTTAAAAATAAACGTTCACTTTTTTTATTTACTTGTGTGTTTGCCAAATTAAAGTATATATTCTAAAAATATTCTCTGGTAGAAATATGAGGACAGAATATAAAATTATTAGAAATGTAATGCTAACATTAAAATTTATTTACCGCTAGGAATTACAAATCCCCTTTGGTATCTAATGTTCAAATATCAAATGTTCAGAGAAAACAGACAGTAATGCCCCCTTAACCCTTAACAACAAAACTACACACCCACTTACTATATACAGTAGAACTTTGATGTAACTTCGGATTTTATTTTATTAATGGGGTACACATTGTCGGGGTACCTAATCGGATTCTTAGTGACTACAAGATGTCATATTTTTTTTACTATTTACTATGGGATGTAAACACCAATTTGGGGTAAATATATGGATTTTGTAAATGAATAGGTAAAAAGAAATGGATTTTGGTTACCAGTATGACAAAATTTTGAACTCAGGCAATACCATATATTGGAAAAACTATAACAGCTGACAAAAGTTACTTCAAATAGATTATTTATTGAGGAAATAATAACTCAAGCTAGTTTGTGCTAGTTTAGTTAGTTATCTTAATACATCTAACCGAACAAGTTTGAGTCAGAGCTAAAACTTCGTCTTATAAACTGCATAGATTTTGGTCTTTTTCGGTTCTTATTAGGTATCACTATTAATTTTATACCACCTACGACTTCTGACTAAATTTTATCTTTATATATTGTCTTGTTTTAATACATATGTATTTATTATTATATAAAAACCTATCAAAATATCCTTCTATTATCCAATAGTTTTATTAATGGTAATTAGTTATGACAGGAATGGGTATACCTGAAGTCCATGTCCTCAACGTTTATGGAATTAACGTCAACCACGTAGATACTGAATTCAACGACAACAGGATCCCCTTTGCGAGAAGGAGGTCGCATTTCTAAAAGAATAATAAAACTTAATATACTAATGATTGAACATTCGTAAAACGAAATGTGATTAATAACTAACTTGAACATATAAATAAAAGTAATATTATTAGAATAACTATGTACGCGTACTTTATTATTTTAAAACTACCTACTGCTGACGTTTCGATTACTTTTCATGTCTGACATTTACATCTCGTCAGCCGATTACAGTTGCTGAAAAGTAGCCGAAACGTCGAGAGTATGTAGTTTTAAAATAAAAATGGATTAGTAATCCAAACAATATTAGCTTTATTTAAATGGAGACTAGCGAAAGGCTTTGATCTCATTAACTAGAACTAACTGTTTTGAATGATTGAAATATATATTAACGCCTATGTATCTATATATTAAATAATTAAAATGACAGGGATTTATAAGTAATACTTCCTCTTCTTCTATCCAAAAGTTTCAAATATTAATGGAGACAATTACATATATCCTTAAATTTAGCTATGTCTAGAGCTTGGACATAAATTTTATTTTAATAGCAAGTAAAATTTTTGAAATATTATTTAGGAGGGTTTCAACCTAAACTTTTATTGTGCTCTTTGTCACTATAAAACATTATCTACTCATTAAAAACTACACAACACTGAAAGTTGTTGGTTTTCGACATGTCATTGAAATGCAGGAAGGGTTTGAATGTTAGTACAAGTTAGTTAGTTAGTTAGTTTTGCCTACATACAAAGGTGAGGTGTTGTATGAGATACCCATTTAAAGAGCATTCGATCGGGTAAAGCCGGAGATGGGGCAATATATGTATGTGCCTACATATATCCACAGCTGTGGATTTTGGTGAACATTAAGAAAAGTCACCATTTTTGCTGTCTAGATGACTGCAAACATACAAACAAGTATATATACTTTATAAAAAAAAGATTGCAGATGATTTCAAGGGTGATTCCGAGTCCCTTTGTATTTTTGAAACCCACATATACTAGGAAAGGACGTTGTTTGACTTTATATAAATTGACCGTATTGTTGTGCATGTATAGAATAAATTTATAATGAATAAATTGATTAAAAGTAATTATTCTTAAATATCTCGAATAGCTATTAACTACTACCATAACATTGTGTAATAGAACACGTGTGGTAGTTAAATGCTTCGTATACATAAGACATACTTTTCGTAACATATGTTTATTTATATCTTTAATAACTTGTTCAATACTTAAACCATTTTATGACTAAGATTTGCAATTTGTCAGTTCATGTATTAAAAACGAGTATATGTGTAGTTGATATCGATTTTAGAATATGTAATAGCAGTCCATATTTAAGTCCTAGTATTGTCCCAGTTTTGAAATCTTCTATTAGAGATTCTTTAAATATTATATGTATGCAGATAAGAGTTCAAATAGTCGAACAGAGATTTAACAGAGCCTTTTCTAGTTATGATCTCAGTGTATACGTGAGTATAACTAAGTCTACAAAATGTGAATATTTTCGAAATAACGATGAGTTTATTTTGCAAAATGTTAAGATTATATGTCAATTTGTTTTAATAGCTGTTTCAAAACTTTTGGTGTAGTTCTATGTTATGAACGTAATGAAACCACCCAATTAACTAACTAATACGTATAATAGTTACCGAGAAAATATGTAAGACAAATACCTTTAACATAATTCTCTGGCAACACGACCCTTGGTTTCAACGTGTGATTCCTTTTAGACGTGACGTCATTACATAACCTGGAAATAAACGAATATTTTTATTATACTAAGAAGATTTTTTTTTCTATGAAAAAAATATGGAAAGGATATGCAGTAGAATTATCACGTGCTTAAAGAAAATTATTAAACTCTTAATTGACTAGCTATATAAAACATAGAAAAGGTTTCAACTGAAATTAAATTAAATAATTCAGAACGAAAAGTTAAGCGTCGGTTCGCGATATCCCTAGAGTGGTAAGTTCCAATACTCAGTGTTAATGAATTTTCATATAATGTAATTTATTGGTTTAAGTACAGTTCAGGTCAAAATATTCTATTCAAATCAAAACTAGATCTATAAAAAATCACTTAGCGAGGCTATAGGAGACTTTACTTCAACAAAGTTGCTATTCTTAAAACCTTCTAAACAGTACACTTTTTTGTTAATTAAGAGTTCCTTAGCTCATATGTAGACTTGATTATTATATGATATGAGGCAAAAATATGATCTTTTTGAAATGAACACTACAATACTTCCTAAGAATAGATATTTTCACAAATAACCATTCTCTATGATTTAGCTTTCTATAGATTAAAATAAATACTATTTTCTTAAATTTTATCAAGTTATTTCTATCTATTTTCATAGTAATACTGTCCATTGCCGATAAAAAAACATGAAATTTAAGAAAAATATTTGTTCTATCAAATTGGCAGTCGGCGCGAGGGCCGAAAATTTGAAAACTCGCCAACTTGTAACAAATAGATGAACCAACATTTGAGTAATTAAGGATTATTTCGGTTTTTTTTTTACAAAATAACTAATTTTCCGGTTTATATATTTAAAGAGTTGGAATTTGGATTTTTTTTTCCAAACCATACAATCACTTTAATATCGGAATTTCATCACATCATTATATATATAAGATACGTATATTGCTTTCTAGAAAAGAATATGATATCATTTATGTAAGTACCTAGTTATTATAAACCATATTTGAACATTTCTGTCAAATAAGTTTCGAATTAACAGCAAACGAGATATCAAATTGCAAAATATTTTTTTATTCTTAATTATTTTAATGTGTACAATAAAAACTTTTTACGTAGGTTTTCTTAGGTTTTTCTATGCCATAACATTTTGCTTAGACCGTCTCCTCGGATCAATCTATTTAAAAATCATCATGAGTGTACTCATATTAAACTTTATATAATCGTAAATAATTAGTTTAATTTATAATATAACGAACGTGAGTACAATGTATACACCCTACAAACAGCATAACTTTTAGCGTGTAATTTGCCCGTTACAGAGACAACGCTATGAAGTTACAATTTTGTCTAAAAAATATCATAAACTTAAACCAGTTGGGATTCATAAGTCGTAAAAATAATATTTATTCTATATATGTACCTTCCTAAAATAAATATATAATTATAATAAAACATTTTAAAGTGTTTTTTTTTGTATTCACATGCTTTTAAAAGCACTTTTAATTTTCCTTTCGAGGAATGCTTTCTGTAAATAGACGTCAAAGAAAGGAAATTAGAAACTTTATTAAAATCAGATACATTAATTATGATAAAAGAATTCTAAATTAAATTTGATATCAAACTATTGGTTTTATCATGAAATAAAATATAAATTATATCGAATAAAACTGATCACGGCATGGAACGGAACGGAGTAACATAACTTTCTGAACAAAGCGAATCTTTTGTTCAAACAAAGTGTTGTCCTAATTCCTTAAGAACTAGTTCATTATTTATTTAACATTGCATATCACAAATGACGTAGAAACTTTCCAGGCCAAGGTAGCGTCATCGATTTGCTATATAACATGCACGCAATAGCTAAATTTAGAATATGTTTTTTACTTTTGTTCCCATTGAATGGCTTATTTGGTCGCTTGCATCGCTTTGTAATGTTATTTCAAAAAATTCACTTTATCTAATTATTTTTCTTTATATGTATAAACTAAAAAATACTAACAAATTGAAACAGTACGAATCTATGTAGTTCGAATATTCCTAGGATAGATGGAATCAACTTTTTCATTATGTTTCAAATAGTACTTTCATTTACTCAGGCGAGAACGGATAATATTATGTGAAAAATTTTGATACTTAAAAAATATCAGTGCTAAAGATCATTTTAATTTACTTGTAATACAATCTGAGATTTTTTACTTAAACTACTTTGCTACAAACAGTTGGCAAACTGTAATTACCATACTTATGTTTGTGTAGTTAAATTCATGATTCTTGATTAGTATAATCAAATTTTCACTCTTTATAAAATTTTTCTTTGACGTTTGAAAATAATTTAGTAAATAAATAGAGACAAAACCTCTTAGCATTCAATGGATTCACCGTGCGGTTGCCGGGTCCATCGCGTTGCAGGGAGAGGAGCTTCAACAGTGCTTGGGACTTGCGACCCAGGTGTTGGTTTAAGGGGCCCCTTATATAACGCGCGTTATACGCTCACCTCCACTGTCTAAGCTCCTCTCTCTACCTAACCAAATTTGAAAAGAACCTACTAGGGCTGCTTTCGACGTACGTTCCAAGAATGAATTAATGTTAGTTCTGGACAAGCCCAAGTCTTTTAGTAGGTTATAGAGAGATTTAGCTGTTATACCTCTCGCTCCCACCTCTCCCGCGTACAAATCAACGATGAACCTATTTCGAGTTAGTTAGTTAGTCTTGCTGAATTTACTGAAAAAATAACGAACAAGCCCTTCTATTATTATTACTTAATAATAAGCAAATTAAATAAAGAAGCAAATTAAAGCATTATATTTATATACCATACTAATTTTCAAAAGAATAAGAAGTCAAGTCTCGTGATATTCAAAATGTGCTCTTTTATTCTTTAGCCATCTAAAGCTTGTCAAAGTTGCACGAGTAAAACTTATGTGGGTTCTAATTCCTCGCTGAAAGACGCATTTAAAATGAGCCACTCGCGATTAAAATACATGAAATAGATGCGAGATCTAGCAGATAGCTGGGAAATTTTAATGAAATAATGTTTCAATCAAGTTTTATAATAAAACTGATGAAAAGTTACAGTTACTTAAAACTGTTTTACGCTTAAGGGAACATCTGCAATATCCTAGTCTTAAACTATTGCTTCACCTATACTAAGAAATTAATTGAAGATTCTGCCCATTGCTAAACACTTTTTTCTTTTGACTACAACGACGTTGAAGTACCTTGGAAAAAATAAATTATTATAAGGATATATTACATTAAAATATTGTCGATGTCAATGACAACTTTTAAATAAAAAATATTACTGCAAAATTTTATTTCACTCACTATTTTGCGATATGATACAGAAAATCATGGTTACAATAAAATATTTTTATCAACTTTTTGCCTTTAAGAAATAGAAGTTATTTAAGATCCCAAGAAATTTTGACGAGTTTTCAAGTTGAGAGTGAAGAGGAAAAACGGTTTATTTAAAAAGTTTCAAAGGAGTTTTTAAGAACTTTTGTTTTTTTTTTCAGAAATCACTAAGAAAAGTTAAATACCCCGAATCTAATATTATTCAACATCAGTTAGTATGAATATGTTAAAGAATTTGCTCAGGTTTTACTCACTGTCCCACGTTATATTTTCAAAAACTTCGAAGTAACTGATCTGATTTATGAAATATACAATTTCTTTACAAAAAAAAAAAAAAAATACGTATGAAGTTAAAACAAACCAATTAAACTATTTGTTGTAATGAATAAATCATATAATACTCATATTTTAGTCAATGTAATAAATCCACTGAATTATGGTTGATGTTAATTTTTTATAAATCACTGAATGGAAGAAAGCCTTCATTTTATTCATAGACAAGAGTGGAATTAGAAATTGATTTAATATTATAGACTTATCTCAATTTAATAGTATTGAATAGCAAATATAAAAAAATGATAAATCGTTACATCGTTTTTTTAATTTACAAAAATATCTCCGGATCATCACCTGTTCCCAACAACTGTTAAATCTATCACAAAAATTCAGTCCATTTTAGACTAGTTTGTTAAATTGAGATAAAAAATTGTAATATAACCATTTATCTTTCGACCTAAATAACACGACGTAATTGTTGTGTTCTATGCATAGATGATGGTGAATTTAAGAGTTGGTCTTTGATTTTTGTTCGTGCTCCCATAGAGAATTCGTGTTCTTAGTCATAGAAATCACAGTTTTTTTTATTAGTGACATGAATGATTTAAATACTCACAATTCCTCTAATTCATGATTTCATGATTCATTCAATATTAAAATTTTGATTACAGAGATCTGTAACATAGTTTATTATATGTATAATACTCTAGAGAAGTAAAATTATACTTTAGTTACATATTTCAAAACTTTAGTACGTAGTTGAAATATTAAATAAAATTTGATATAAAAAATATTTTTTTTGTCTATGTTCTTTGTCTCTTCTTTTTTATTTATCAAGGCACAAAACACTTTATCTCGAAATTTTTTACATAATAAAATTTATACCTACAGTTGCGTGCGTCTGTGTCTGTGCAGTTCATTAATTTAAGTCATATCTATGAATATTTCAGGCAACAAAGGCTTCCTCTTGGTATATCCATAATCACAGTAGAACAATAACTTTTTGATTGGCGTTTCATGACGAAGTACGCTATTTAAATTGAAACTAGTTATTAGTAAAAACATAGATAAAGGCCTTTTATCTGTGGGCTGTAAGAAACAGTCTTCTTGCAATTACCCCTAATAAATTCATAAACGACAGTCAAAGTTTTGCTCTCAAATCTGTTCAATTTAAAAGCCCCCAAATAGTTTACAATTGTTACAGCGGCAATGAAATGGATGTCAGCTGTTATTTAAATTAAATATTTGAGGTTTATTTAAACATTTAATGTATTACAATTGAAAACGAAATTGTTACTACTTATTTTATAATAGTAAACTGTAATATTTAAAATAATGTCTTACTAAACTAAACTTCTTACTAAGTGCCAGATAACCTAAATTAAGAATATTTATTTTTTTGCATTATGTGTATATATACCTTAGAATGCATATTCTAATAGATTTATATCTTTTCTTTTGGATACGATACTATCAGGTTATTTTTTTGAAGTCAAACAAAAACTAAGAAAAACATTTTGTATCTGTTGATTAAATAACAAGTTTTTAAAGTTTCGCAACAAATTTCCAGTGGGTTTATATTCACATATTTTACCTTTATTTAGTTGAGTATATTCAATAAGAGTACTTTCTTTTAATTTCATTTCTATCTTTTAAAATTTATTATTTAGCATTCAGATTGTTAGTTTTTAAATTAATATGTTTTATGGAGACTAATTTTATGTCATAAGCTTTAACTGTTATACATATTTATTTGGGTATTTTATCGCGTCATCAAAGATAAAGATGTTAATTCTCAATCAATTGTAATTTTTATGTCGTATTTTGATAAAAGAAAAGAAGAGAAGATGAGGAGTTCATTAAATAATTTGAGTAGTAGAAAACCTAATGGAAGTTTTGTTCAGAAAAAATTGTTTCAATACTGGCACTACAAGTTGATTTTGATGCAGTCATTTGATGAAAATAGAAAAAAATGAAGGATAATACATATAAAAAAAATACTTGTATACGTAGTCACTGTGGGTAAGTTTAAATCGAGTTAAGAAAACAAGAAGATTGCTTAAATCAAATGAATTTTAATCACTGAAAAAGTAAATGTTAAACAATGACAATTAATTCTGTTTAAAACAAACATCTGAAGATTTTTTATGTAAGAACCAAATGCTGCCTAGTATATATATTTATTTTATAATCATAGATACGGCTAAAACAGCAGTAAGAAGGGTAAGTAACATATTTCGTTTTATTTATATTTAGTAAATTCATTAAACTAAGCTTATTTAAATTGCTATTGCGTGACGTTTTAAATAGTAAATTGTCTTTTCTACTTTAGAGTAAATTAACGGAATCCTTGTTATCTATACCGTTACCTCACAGGTGTTAAGTTCTTATCTCTAATCACAGTGATTCATTGGTTTTCGCTCACCTTAACCTTTCCATAACATATTAGTCTTACGCTAGCTTACAATTTGAATATATGTATATATAATAGTTAAATGGTTGAATATTTTTTTATTAAATATTTGTTATTTTAATCGTGACAACTATTCCAAGAAATTTGGAACTGAAAAAACCATAAAGAACATCTAATTTCTTATAACAAAATATGTACTACGCCACTATACACAAATTGCGTAGTTCAAGGCAAAAGACAATTTATCGGACCGTCCATCTTATTTCAGCTATAATGGAAGCGAGTGGGTTAATAAATGATGGCTGATTAGTATCTACCTTAAAGTTGGCCTTCTAGCTACCCTGACATTGAAGATACTGCTGTTAGATTGATTAAAAGTAAAACAATATGTATACGGACTGTTCCTCAGAATAATCTTGATACAGTAAAAAAAGGCGTGAATACAAATTGATAAAACATATGAATTATGTTATTATTATTATTTTATGTTGTACTATGAGCAATATTACTTTAAAATTATTTTCACATCTTAATAATTTTATCTTCTCAAGATTATAATTTTAATTTTGTAATTAAAATTTGTTTTATGTGATATTATTGAAAATGGATCCTTAATTAAGTATTTTATCTTAATTGATTTTGAAAAGATAAATTACTATTATCAAAATTTATGAATGAAATATCATGAACACAATACCTTTAAAGATTTTAGGGTTATAAAAATCTCTTACTGAAATAAAAAGGAGTGAGTAATAAGTAAATTAATGGGAAAAAATAAAGTTTTATAGCATAAGAAGTCAAGAGGCATGACATAGCATTTAAACCCTTTCTTTAACTAGCTCTTTGAAAATATTTTTGTTATGATCTTTTGAGCTCAAACGAAGCGATTTGGAAGAAAGAAAATTCAACTTTATATTTTTGAAAAGTAATGTCCGAGTAATTTAACGTTTAGTTAAGCGAAATGTGTTGTTTTCATATGATACCGGGTTTTCGAAGACAGTGTTGTACCTTATAAAATGTAAGAATTCGTGTACCTGTGACGCAAACAACATAAAATGTTTATATATTCGTGTATAGTAACTTGATTATTGCTCTAAATCTGTAACACGATTCAAAAGGAAAACCGGTTAGTTGTAATCGTTTTGCAAAATCAGCTGTTACAAAGCAAATATCCTTTACTAATTATATATGAATTGTAATCCCTTATCGATAATTAGAAGCTGCCAATTAAACATTAACTTTGTAGTTATATTACAGAAACCTAATTTGGTATGGCACTCATAACAATCAATTAATCAATAACAGTCAAAAGAAACTGTTACAAAGTAATTAAGGATTTTAACATAAAGCAACTTTCGTCTGTTCAGACTATATATGAGAAAATCTCACATTGCTAACAAGTTAAAAACAAGTCTTAAAATTAATGATCAAAATAAAATTTAAAGTGATTCTGTACTCAATTTGATATCAGTCAACTGCTATTTATTCATGAACGCTTCGAAAAATTACTTTTACCCTCACCATTGTTTGTATTTACTATCGAACTGTACATTTTTTATCTTTTTTGATTTTAGTATAAATACTTCTATTTCCAAGTTGAAACAGCTGGTGACGATTAGATAAAAGTGAAAATTAAAAAAATAGCTTCCTCTGAAATTTGTCTTTCCATTGTTTATGGCGTTTACTTGAAGATAAGATAAATATGAAATCTGTACTATCATATATAATGATCAATTTACTAAACAACTAATTGACCTTGTTAATGAAACACAGGAGATTCTTTCGTGTGTATTACTTACCATATTAAGAAGAAAAATGTAGAACGCCAGATACAAGGAACCATTTTCTATGGAGGCAAACTATGGAACGAATTGTAGCGGGTCATTACAATAGCGATGGATTGTCTGAAACAAATTTATTATCGTATGCATTAATTGTATCAGCGATTGTACTTATACATAATTATTATCAAAAATATTGTAAACATTTGTCAGTATATATTAATAGTACATTTTTTTATCACCGAAATATTCCTTAGTTTGTAATCTCTTTAATCAATATATCAGTTGCAGCAACACATTTACTAGGACGTTCACTTTCAGTATCGGCTGTATCAAATCGATTGTCGTTTAAATTATTCAAAAGCCTTCACATTTTTTTTACATCATGTTACAGTATATTTCATGGGTTTCGTTATCATTTACTCCTAATGAGTTGCCTTTATAATGTTTTATTCTAAATTATGTGTATTTTTTTTACTTTATATATAAGATGCAAAAAATATTCTGTAAAATTACGTATATAAAGTCATATCAAGCTACAAAACAAAAATTTTCTTCTATAAACCCCTAACTAGTCATACGATTCATCCCAAGGGCCTTCGTTGAGCCTCCAGATCTGATGTCAAAGTTTGGAATTGCCGTTACTTACAAATATAATATGATAATATAGAACATACCGAATGTGGTTTTCACATATATTTTTTGTTAAAATATTTTTGCTTATACGTGATTGTTAAATAATAAAGTAATTCTAATTAATTCTTCACAATAATTGTATACATGTATGTCAAGTAAATTATTTTCATGTCAATAATTTAGGTTTGCCTTGAGACAGTCAACTTCCCTATCCTTTGAAAACAGATAAACACAAAGTGACAATTGCGACCCACGCGTAAGGAAGTCAGGAAAGACATTTAAACAACAATACATTCCTCGTGCAAGCAATTTACGCTTGTGCTGATTGAAGCCACAAACATTGTATTAGTTTTAGTTACCTGGATCAGCATATTTGTTTATATTTAAATATATAGTTGGCCTAGAAATTTCTATTAAAAACTAGACTAAAAAATATCTTTTTTATGTTCATTTTGATTACCCTCCACTGCGAAAGATGCTTTCGTTAGTTTCATTTGTTTAATTGCGTATCTGTCTTTAAAAATAGTTCTTACTTGGAAAGGCCAATTATTTAGATATAAAAATAATATGTAGTAATAAAAAAAAATAGTTAAAATTTTTAAACAAAAATAAAACATTAAACCAAATTGTATCAAACTTAATGGGCTAGTACATACTGAAACTAACATTTTTACTAACAATGAACACGTATAAGGCGCGTTAATTAATTAATTAATTTATTTATGAAAGTTTAAAACCAACAAAAATAAGATAAACAACGAACCAAAGCTGAACAAACCATCAAATCATGTCTGTAAACTTGCGTCACAACACTAACACTTACTGGCCTAATGTATCAGTTAAGCGGCCAGAACGGTTCCCGCGGTAGTTTTAACTGAAAACTGGTTGGCGAGCTCGGTTTGCGTGTTACTCTGTAGACACCCACCGACCTCCTTGCCAGCAGTCCTAAACCATTTGATAATATTCCATAAGGAATATATTTTTCTTTTTTTTTTTAGTTTAACTACTTTAATTTTACACGCTTTAAGGATCTTTTAATTTATTTATGACATAAATGTAAGGGTGGTGACTCTAACTACTTTTTTAACGGCTTGGAATTTGGCTACTAGTTTTTTGACATAATTATTTACACAAAAGATGAAAATCGTGTATTTCAAAGAGACAACTACGATAGTTTTACTACATATATTTGATTCTTATAGTAAAAAGGTTGACAATCTGTTAATGTAAAGATTAAATAAAATTCAAAATGTTGACGATCCGTGTATAACGTTGGATTACTAATATGACATTCGACTGCGGCACTTGCTAGCGGCATGGTTACGTGACGTGACGGGACGGTGACGACATTGACCGACCTTGGGGTATGGGGCAGGTATGTTTACTATATTAATTAATATTTTCAGGGGCTCGATACAATCAGGCTTTATAGAACTAGGTCACATAGTGACGACTGTGAGTGAGGATACCTAACGTCCGTAATATTTTGAATAATTATAATTTTGTTAAGAATTTTTTATGATTACAGCTTGAACTGTAAAAAAATACACATTATTTTTCTGATTAAAAGTAACATGTCCTCTTGAGAACAGATTTAATAAAAGCACAAGATCACTACATAACAGCACGAATTGGTTGTTTCAATCAACATGATGCGTCCTGGATTACTGATAACTGCAAATGGAAGTATATTTTCACTGTCATGAATGGACGTATTTCACAAAAGAATTTTCATTTTTTAATGACTCACAAAAAGAAAAGAAAAGTTTTGAACATAAACGTTTAACAAATACAAAACAGTTTTATATTGAATTTCTGTTTTTCAATGAAAGGAATTTGAAACATGAGCTTCTAGAAAAATTCTTGAGAAATACAATAATGTTGCATATTTATGACGAGTTGGAACCCACTCCAAGTTTATTTCATTTGAAGGGCGCTAAAGCATGTTAATATCAAGGTCTATGCATATAGTTTTGCGATTCTCATACAAATTTAAGTCTCGTTAAACTTCAATAATTTTTATAACCATTATTAAGGTAAGAAAATTTTATTAGTATATAGAAAAATAATTATATTTTTATAATATATTGCTTACGTTTTATGCTTTTGAGTAAGTCTGATGTATATAGCAGAACTTCTTAAAATATTATGTCAGTGTACAAATGCCATTAGGTATTTTAGTAGCTCTAGACTAATGTAACAGCCGAGGTACTTTTAAACTCTAAGTGTTTTAGAATTCTGTGCTATTTCTATTATTGTAGTATTTACAAAAGGTGAATGTTTTACTGTCGCGAAAGTAACCCAATGTAGATCTTTTGTTTTTGCGGCTAAGTAAATCATAACTAGCCAGCCAAGGGGAACAATTCAATGTTTCAAGTTGGAAATTAGACAATGATATAAACTCTTCAAATATGAAAAAATATATAAGGTATAAGTAAAATGTTAAGTATAAGTAGAAACAATTTAGGGGATCGTAATAATTATAAGCAACAATAATTTTATGGACTGTCTCTCGACACGTTTTTTGTTTGCAATGCGGGATCTTCTGTAATTTAAAAAGCATCAAATCTTTCCTGCGAATTATCACAGGCTTCTCAAGCACCTAAACTCGTAAGGCTTGAAAGTAATTGAAATTACAGGGATTTAAGTAATATTCTTTTATTATAAAATTAATCTTAATTACTCTGACCTTAATTAATTATTATTAAACTTTTCCTGTGTTCTCATAAATATGGACCCTTAAATACTTGTTTAACTTTGCTCGGAGAAAAAATAATCTAAAGTTTGCTTACACAATTACGACTCGAAGTTACTGAATCCGGGTTTATCGATAATAATATTAGCGCAGTCTCGCGAAATCCAAGTATATACCTTATTTATGATTTACATAAATATTTTAACACTTCATAAATCATTTTAAAATTTCGCAGTTTAGAAAATATGAATTACAATGAATGAATTACAATTACTATTGAAATTTCTGTATCTACTTTTGTCTAAATTCCTTAAAAATCTATAAAAAATTGAAGAAACTATTTGTACAATTATATGAATAATCAATCCGAAACATGGTAATATAAATAGTGGACTAGTAATTGCTTGGTACATTTTCTTTGTTATTTTTTTATATTATATTTGATCTTTTACAATAGAAATAAAGAGTTTTATCAGTAATGTGAATACACACGGTTGATTCCATGTTTGATATCAACTTATTTCTTACCATCAAGGAACTTTTTAATTACTATTTTTTCTGTAAATCTTTAAAGTTTTATTTTCAGTACCATGCTTACTAAATCTTGTTATTAAAAATACTATATCTCAATATATACAAATTTTGCTTCAAGTAATAGGCTATATATGGAGACTATTGTTTTATCCTTTATTAGTAAATTTTGAAACCATTCAAGCCTTTGCGTTATATTCTGTCAAATCGATCAAGTCCTTAATTATTATCAATCATACTTTATCAACCCTATATATGTACAAGATGGTAATACAATTAGGAGAGTAGATGGACCTCTCGTTCACGCCCTAATACACCAAAATGCTAACAAGGAGTAAATGAATTAATAATTCAAATCAGGTTACCCTAAAGCCGTTTTATTCAGCAGTAAAATAATTTTGATGATTTATTTCATATATGTATATATATATATATATATATATATATATATATATATATATATATATTATATATATCAAAATTTTGAGAAGAAGAATATATATTCTTCTTCTCAAAATTTTCAAAAATATTCTATTAATATTCCTTTTAAAATGAACAATAGAAAGCATTGATTTAACTCTTAAAAAAATCTAAAGAGTGGAAATAAATTTTTAAATTGTATTCATAGAAACCTTAAGAGCCACTTAATTTTTTTTATTCATTTTAATCAAATACTGGAAATTATAAGATCAGTATTATTTTATGGTATTAATTATATTTTCATTTCACAAGATATTTTTCTTTACCAGGCCTGATTGTATATCGTTTAAGACTTCGTTATACTAAAGATAAATATACACACGGTAAAGATATTGCTAGCTATGTACTAATGAACAATGTTGTCTGTACATATTTTTAGTTCAATGCAAAATAGAAATACTTCACAGAAATTGTTAAAAAGTAATAAATAAACTCGTCTGTTAAAAGTTTTCATTGTTAGTATCCGGTTCCAACTTTAACAATTTCTGATATCAATTTTGCATCATCCGCATATTTCATATGCAATGTTCAGTTTAACAGTAAATGTTAAAAAGATATAGACAAAAACTCAAGAAACGTCATTCGAAAAATCGAGGTAAAGAAATATTGTAGATTTATATAAAGAATACCTAGAAATGTGGTACATATTTTAATAAAATAACTAAATTTTGCCGTGGCCTGATGTTATATTTTAAATATATCTAAATATGTATTACATACCTTAAAATTATATAACAATAAAATTTTACTTTTAATCATCTTTTAAAGTTGATCTTGATATGAGATATAATTTTCTCAGAATATCATGGATTCATCGTGCGGTTGCCGGGAGAGGAGCTTCAACAGTGACTGGGACTTGCAACCCAGGTGTAGGTTTGAACGACTCCTATCTAACGAGCGTTAAACGCTCACCTCCACCGTTCAAGTTCCTCTATCTACCTAACCAAATTAGAAAAGAACCTACAAGGGCTGCATTCAACGCCCGTTCCAAGAATGAGCTAATGTTTGTTCTGGACAGGCTCAAGTCATTTAGTAAGTAGTAAAGTGATTTGGCTGTTGTACCTCTCACTCTCACTTCTATCGCGTACAAATTTGCAAGGAATATATTTTTAGTGAGTTTGTTAGTAAGTTCATAATACTTGTTGACTTTGATGGTATGGTACTTGGGGATGTTGGCTTCTCAAAGGTCCATGGGCTCTATTAGCACAAAGCACTTTAAAATTGATGATGTCTGATCTGGACACCGACACACAAATATGCTCTAATGAGTTTAAGTTTTCCCATAAATCCATATTTAATACGTATCTAATATTATTGGCCAATGCGGAGGTGCTTTAAGGATAGAGTAAGGCTTGACGTGTGTTTTTGTAGCCCTAGTGCCTTCTCTCTCAAAACAGAATATAATTGGGATGATTATTAGTTTTATATACTCCATCATTAGGGATGGCAACTCATTTGCAATTTTTTAACTGTCCGAATGTTGTTGGGAGTTGGTGTTGATTTTAATCAGCAGAACTGGCTTTTTAAATCAGAAAATAAATGTTAAATTTAGGCGAACCAATTATATTATATTAATTAATTAAACAAATAATCTTTTCCTTTTGGTTATGTTTACCCCGAAAAATAAACTAAACATTCAGATATTCTACATCAAATAACGAAGTTGAAAAAAAAATTATAATAATTTTAAAATATTCTTATTTCTTCGAAGTGAAGTGAAATTTTGGTTTGTGTTTTTATGTAACAAGAAATGCCTTGAACTTTAGCAAAGTCAAGGGTGGATGTGCTTATTATTTTTCAAAACAACATTATGCCAATCATTTAAACTTAAATTAATGCTCCAAGGTTAAACTTAACTATGAAGTTTATATTTAACGGTGTTTGATAAGGTATTTGAATACATTTTTAAGTTTTTATTTTAAAACTAAACGCTTGATACTTTTATAAAATATAATTGTAGATCTTATTAGTATATTTTCCTCAATTTAATTTAACCTCTATTTATACTTTTGAAAATATAATTTTCAGTTTAATTTTATTTTGTGTTCTATAATGGTATTAAAATTTTTTTCTTGTACAGAATTTGTATAAATTTTCGTATTGTATCTAATTCTATGGCTGTCGCATCAGTTTACTTTTGGTTTCAAGCCCTAACGACTTCAATGCGGTCCGACCTTGGCTGCGATCGATTCTTTACCACCAGACAATTTATATAACGTTTCATAATTTCATTGTTTTAATATTATGTTTCTGGTCAAATAAAGATTTAACCACATTGTATTTGAATTTTATAATTTATCTGGCTTCTTCTGTTTTGTATAGAATTATAATCAACCATACGTAAAAGGTACGATATGGCAATGAAAAATATTTTAAATTTTAACGTTTGATTTTATTTTATGAAACTATTTTGATACTTAAGGTTTAAAATATTTCTTCTGTTTTATTAAACTTTACGTTGTAATAGTTACATTTCAGTAACTTTTTTTTAATGATAAAAGAGTTGCGTTTTAAACAACAAAATATTAATTATGGAATATATTAATTTCAAGTAAAAGTAACCTAAATAAGATAAGTATAACAGTGCTTATTTATGCTTTACGTGACAAATTACCTTAAATACGATATGTTTATTTCTTTTTTGTGATATTGGTAAAAGTGAAAGTATCATTTGACAAAAATTTAAAATGATATATAATGATTTTATTTGTTCTCATAAGTCATTGTAATTTACGAACACTTACATAATTGTAGTCACAAAACCGCATGATTTCTGTAGTTGATCGTAACACAGCAACGTCCCTGAACTTGTTGGCTTTGTTCAGTGTCCAGTGCATTTCTAACTGGTCGTGGTCGACGGAAGCAGTAAATTGTGATCTCGTTTCTAAAACGTATGGGACCTAAAGAGTAGATTATGATTTATGTTGTCATGAATGACGATTAAGATTCTTAAAGCATGTTGAAATAAACATTTTTATAATTTCTTATTATGTTTTAAGTAATTAATGTTTGGCTTAAGAGTTGGATTTAAATTTTGAATAGTTATACCTAACAAACTCCTCAACTTAAACACGATATTCCAGAAGTCATATGTTTGATATGAGAATTTGAATTTTATTTGATTTTGACCCAAGTTTAGTGAATAAAGATAAACTTTTTTAATATAAAGTTTTCCTATGAATATTCAGTTGTTCGTTGTCCAGCTAAAAATTTGTTATTTATTTCTAAAAATTTAAAATTTATATATTCTATTTTATTCCGTTTTTCTTAGTTTATTGTGTTTAAATAAATAATGATTTTTAAACTAAGTTATTTGACCTTATGTCCTTTCTCTGGATTATGACATGAAATAGTGCGAGAATATAAACTACGTTGAATAGAGAAACGCTCCTGTAATAAGGATATGCCGTCGGTTTGTGGCCATTAGCTTACAATTACTGTGACCGCTAATTGACGTAAGTGACGTCGCTCCGTCATTCTTACTATTGTTGTTTGATTTACTGTTTTCGATTCTTCAAAAGGTTAACAAAAATAACTCTATTGTGTGAAAATTTTACTGTTTGGCAATTTTGTGTGATGAAAAATGTATTCAGTGGGTCCATTTGTTCAATTTCAAACATTTCTTTAAAAGGTCACGACCATTTTAAACTTTCTTAATATAATTAATGTCAACTGAAAATTATTTTTGTTTTCAAATAACTATAATTTTATAAAAAAGTTTTTATGATTATTTTTCTTGCAACATTACGTATGTATGTACAGAAAAAATGTATAAAATATACTTCTACATATCTTAATTCAAAATTAAAACCCACAAATTCCCGAATTTTTTTTACATAGCTCTGGATATTTCTGATTGGCTTTCTGTGCATTAACTTTATTAGATTACATTATTCAAAGAAACCTTCCAAAGTCTAGTGTTACTTCAGCTAGTCAACATGGCGGATGGTTAGAATTTTATAAATTATTGTACTAAATAATATTCGTATTTTAATATTGTGTTTTTGTGTAAACCAATAATCTGCTATTAAAGAAGTATTTTTTACGTATTTTAGTAGACTCTGGAATAGCAAAAACTGGTGCATACAAATACGAAGATGGTACTCGCTATGTGGGTGAGTGGAATTCTAAGGGACAAAAGCATGGTATGGGCCATCTAGTGCTTCCCGATGGTACAAGATATGATGGTGCGCTGGCCAGTGGACTATGCTCCGGACTAGGTGTTATGGCATTCCCTGATGGAGCTAAGTATGTCAAAATAAAAGTAATTAATTCATTTACTTAAATAACTGTAATACCTGAAATTTAGGTTTATGTTCAATGCATAGACATATACTAAAGGATATGCCGTACGAGTATAATCTGCAGTAATTTTTTGGTTTGAAAAGAGTGAGAGAGATGGCCTATGCTTTCGGTCTATAACTATCTCTTTCCTCATAGATGATTGACGCTCGGTTTTGATTACAGCACGGCATTACTATATGTCGATGGTTCAATCCTTCTAATAATTGTATTTGTAGTTCTTAATGCGAGACGCCTGGTAAATAAAAATAGCAGTCATTGTTAATGGTATTTATAGCCTGAAGTTTTAAGGCGCTTACCTAAAGTATTTATGTTTTACTTTTTAACTCACATTAAAGAGAAAACTATCACAAATTAAATGAATGATAAAATAATTACTAATACATCTTATTGTTACAACCAATCTATTAACTTCATTATAAAAATTTCGTTCTAAGAAAAATTATGAAAACTATCAAATCTAATTTCTCAATGAAATTAATATTTTTGAAATTACTAAACGTATTACATTATTTTTTAAAACTACATACTCCCAACGTTTCAGTTACTTTGCATCAACGAATACGCGTAATGAATACTCACGAAAGTTTTAGATCTCCTTAACTACCAAATCCTTCAAAATATTTAGTGTTTTTTTATCAATGTTCAAGCTAAGACGAATCTTTAAGATGTGGAAAACCGTTCAATCATTATATATATTTCTAACTTTCCTATTATGTTATATTATTCATGTGGGTTAATATCTTTTTTAGATATATAATTATATTGGAATTGTTACGTCTTCCCCATTTTTATTATATGTGAAGTAAGTTTTCTATGGAATTTCTATTTGTAATATGTTTTACTATAGGTACTGAAATATTTTATTTTGTAAATTTTCATTACTTTCAAATATTATTTCTATTGTGAACAGAAATTATGAAACCATAACCATTTCAATTAGTGATTTTGATTTGTATAAACAAACGCAATCAGGATAATAAAAATAACTTTAAAATAATAATAGTTATAACATAAAATTATATGAGACACATTTGAAATAAAATACAACACAATTATTATTGTGTGTAATAGAAATGACTGAAGTGCGAGAAACTTAAAATGTTTTTCTAGAAAAGTTCTAGATAAAATTTTCATGATTTTACTATTCTTAATCACTGTACTAAATATTGCATTGTATGTTGTCCGCGTAAATTTATACCTCAAATATTTTATTCGTTTTAGATATGAAGGAGAATTCATGCAAGGATGGTTCCATGGTCATGGAGTATTTTGGCGAGCTGATGGTATGAAATTCGAAGGAGAATTTCGAGGTGGACGCGTTTGGGGATTGGGTTAGTTGTCTTTAATTTCTTGATAGCAACATTTGAATTAATTGTTTATTATTTTACTATAAGAAGACGACTCACCAAGTGTAGTGTAAATTTTTGGATTAGTTTAAAGGATTGAAATTAAGTTGAAGTTGAAATTGAAATTGAAATTGGAATAGAATGGGATGGAAATAATAACAAAACTTAGGCCTTATCTTGAAATGAATAATTGATGAATAAATTTTAATTGAATGAATTAATGAATCAAATGAATGAATAAAAGGTAAACAATTGTGTATACAAGATTAATATCTAGGTCTTATCATCACAAATAACAGCGGTGGTTAAATAAGATTAAAAGTAAGATTTATTATAATATTTTATTTAAAATCTCTGAGAGTTCGGCTTCCGAGTTAGCAATAATTTCTAATATTATAGAACCTAGGTGAGGTCAAGATACTAGAGTTCGAATATGGGCTGGCTTGACCGGGGAAGTACCACCCTCTCTCAGAAGATTGGCGTAAAGTAGTCTTTAATGGTTGCATTTCTTCCGATGAGTGAGAGAGCTGGTTGCCTTTCTCTGTTCCTACCATTTCCTACCATCCATCTCCTTACTCCTTCTTAGGAGGAAAGGTTTGTAACCTTTCCTCCTTCTTCATCAACTAAGGCTGAAACCACATTCGCAAAATGGGCAAATCTGACTACTTCGCATAAAATCATTCCTGGGCTCGTTTACCAGCTTTGAGATTAAAAAAAAAGAATTTTATATTTCTTGACAATAATACTTTCGAAAAATAGCATACGAAGTATATTTGTAGATTTATTTTCAATTCACATTTACAAAAAAGGATATTATAGGTTATCTGATATTAATGCGTAGTCTGATATCACGTTCACAGATTTTACATAACTGTTATGTTAGAGATATCCACTCTGTGGTACTCAAAATACCATTACAATATACGAGTATATCTTCTGAGACGTGATTGAAATTGAAATTCTGTAATATCTAACTATATTTTTCCTACCATTGCTTTTGCTTTCATAATATAATATCAAGACGAGCAGATAATATTGTGCGGGTTGATTAAAAAAAAACTTTATAGGAATTTATTCATTTATTTGAACTATTTTATGTTATGTCTACAATCTTTAAGACATACAGTGAAAGTTTCAATACCTATTGTTGCTTCCTTGTAAATAGATTTAAACATTGATATTTAACCATGTGATGTGTTGACTTGTGTTTTGCAGGCATCGTAACTTTCAATGACGGAAGCAATGGTTTTCCAAGAAACGAAGGTTATTTCCAAGATTGTAGAATGGTGCGTCGTAAGCGTTGTCCCGAAGTGGTGCAGAGAGCTCAGAAGGTGGCTTACATGGCGAGAGCTCAGTGTCAACAGATGTGATTAACATAAAACATCGAATCTTTTTAATTCCCAATTTTAGCTGCTTGGGAAAAATAAATATTCAAGTTTTTTTATATCATAAAAAGTATTATACTTAATAGTTAAATTTCCATTAAAAATAATAGCAACCAATCTTATTGTTTAATATAATGACACAGTGTGATATTTTATTTTCTACACTTAATTATCATATTCATCAGATTTACAGTTTATTAATAAAAAGTAACGAAGTTAAATAAACAGTATTAAAATTATAAAATATTTAATAATCAAAACGAGAAGAAATAAATTGTAAATGTTAGATAAATAAAAGATTAAATTGTTAAAATTCTGATAACACCTTAAAGTTTGCTTATTGTTATAAGAAAGTATTAAACTATTAAAATATAAATATTTAATAAAAACTTGAGAAAGTCATATAATAAGTTAATTAAAAAAATAAGTAACGATGTAGTTACAACATTTTATTATTCCGTTAAATTAAATTTAGTGCTTCCTTTTAATCTCGAGAATCAACAGTCCTAATGTGTGAGGAGGTTAATATATAGCCATCACAATCAAGTCTTTGTTTTCATAAAAACTTTCTAGTTAGCCCAATTATTAATGTTGGAATTGATTATACTTTCTAAATATTCAATAGCCTTTTTATCGAGGTGTTTGTGGTGAAAGGGCGCTTAAATTATGTAAATTATAAAGAAACTCCTGCTTCGTTCATCAATTATTGGAGACGAGATTATTTTTAAAATATAATAAAATAATGTGAAAATAAAAGAGCAAATTAACCCAACTGTTTTATTAAAAATAATGGCTACTAAGTATTTATAACTTACAATTATTCTATTTTAATAAATAGGTTATATAAGATATATTATTTGAAATTCTTTAGTTCGATTTCAATTTCCTATGACGTATGGTTTCTTCGTCGTCCAAACACTGACCGTATCTTACTTCCATACATTTACTTCCCTGAAAGAAAATTACAAAATTAAAAGCACATGTATAGAAACATAACTTTTTAATTTCACATTAGAATCAGTTAATTTAAAAAAATCAAAAAGGTTGCTACTCATATTTTTTATAGAAAGCGCATACGTTTTGTCATTAAAATATCATTATAGTATATTTATGAATACGAGACATTAGTTTTTCGGACGAAATAAGAATTTATGCCTTTTAAAAGTTGACTAACTATTAGGAGGCCATTCATAGTCCTATATACATATATTTACTAACATGGGCGTGTTCCTAACAATCTATATACAGGTTTAGTGACCGTGTCAGCGAGATGGGTATTTTATTACTCTCATACGGATGTTGACTTGAAAGTAAAACGTAATGATGTAACGAGACTTGCTACAAAACCTGTTACACACTCACTTTCACTCGGAACCTCCAGTTGTATGCGGAAAACGTAACCGGTCATTACTCATTATAATTTTAATGTTGCTGATTACAGTTGGGATCCGATCTCGGAAGGTGACACGCTTGGTGGTTCGATAGATAGAACGTAGGTGCTAATTATGATTGTGATAGCAAAATTAAAACTATAGGCAAATTAATCTGATATTGGAAGTATTTTTTTAACCTTTGAATAAATTATTATAAACAAAAGAAAAGATTAAATGTGAATTTCTAATTTAATGACAAAATGATATCCTAAATCTTGCAGTTTCCATTGTGTAAGGAACCGTAAAAGACGTTTGAATATATGGTCGTAAAAATTTAATCAACTCTCACCTTCGCCATGTAAGCTTTCATGTAGAAGTTGCCAAAAAGAACGATGAAGGAGATCATGTATATGATAAGGACGTAGTGCATCCACAACGGGAACTCACAGCCGGTTCGAATACCGTTGATGCCGAGGATAAGAGCGCAAGAGAATTGGATCTGGATTGTAAAAAAAATCTTTATATAATTTTCTTTCTAAATCTGGCATGTATAGTTTGAAGTCAAAAACTCTTGGAAGGTTCAACATTTTTATGGAGTCTGAATATACAATAAAAAACACATAATTTACATATCTTTTAAAATATTCTACTTATTTAAGTTAAAAGAAAATTTATGAATACAGCTTTCAGTAATATTTCATATTATTTTATCTTTTTCTAACCGATATCCAAAAATATCATGTTTTATATGAAACCCGAAAATATCTAAACATGTAAATTAATTCTGAAAACACCTTTATGAATATATTAACGTTTTGACAAATAAACATACCAATTGTAAAATGGTCAAATACTTTTTCCACCAAAGGTACTGGCTCACTCGTGGACCAAATACTGAAAGACCGTAGTATGTATACATTAGAACATGTATACCGCTATTTACCATCGCTGGAAGGAACGCTGAAAAGAAAATTACAATAAATGGGTTAGTTTATTAATAAAAGATGTTTTTTTTTTTCAATATTGCTGCTATGTGGCCATGGTTTTATTCCAGTAATAACTTACTTGATCCACTTGGAACCCATTTGATGCCAATCCACCAGAAACCGAACATAGTTGAATGATGGTAAACATGCAAAAATGTTAGTTGCTCTTCTTTTTTTCTTAGAATAAAGAAGAATGTGTCACAGAACTCAAGTAACTTCGAAAAATAATACCACCAAACAGCATTGGCTATCTACGAACAAAAAAAAAGACAGAGTTAATAAAAAAAATATCCGAAAAAACAATCTTTTATCTTTTAATATACTAGTATATAGAAAAGTTAACATCGCAAGAATAACAGAATATTTATTCATATACATGGTTCGCCACAATGAAAAATTATAAATTATATTGAAGTTATAAATAATTATAAAACCAATTCTTCAGCATATTACAAACGAGAAAGTTGTTTTACATGTAATTAATCCATCACTTACTAACTCCCGCGAGTATAATTTAATTTTAAAAGAAATTTCATAATTAAATGTTGAAAAGCAAACAAAAATTAATAACATACTATAGAAAATTTTTTTTGCTCCTTTTCTAAATGAGTTACCATTCACTTCGTCACATTATATACCAAATTGCATTTAAAGAAATTGGCTGCCCTATAAATTCCATATCATAGAACTACCTATAATTATAAATCATAGACTATATTTAAATAATCAATCTCCATTTACGAATTAAAATATGCAAACAGATGGAGCCTAAACCTTTAAATTACTCGTAATTAATTAGAGATTATATGAAACTATAGAACCTTAAACGCTGACCGTAATTATTAAGTTTCCAGAGCTACGTGTTGCCGCATTTTGTACAGCCAATGTTGAAACTTCTCAGACATTTGGAACCATATGGGACCATATGTTGACCGTCAAAACTTAATACTACTTATTATTACGTTAAACAAACTTTATTCTTTATGTATCATGTTTTTCTAATTAAGATTTAAGTATATGGATAATTTGAAAAAAAAATATTAATACCGTCGCCAGTTTGCAAATAATTATTGTGCTTTTAGTATTTCATACATTTTTTTTTCATATTCATTTGGCCGAAATTATAAGGAAGTACAGAGATATTTAAATAAAAATTGTATAAGAGTGTGAAAGAGTAATTTGAACTTACTTGTAACTCGTCGGGATCATATTTTTGCCGACACGGTTCACAGATATAGCTGTAGCGTAGTCTGAATGAGGCTGTAAGTAATCTAAGAGCTATGTAGGCGTTAAGACCGGCCATAGCTAAATTGTAAGGTACTAATAACCATGTTAATTTAAATGGTCTTCTATTCGCCATAAGCTTTGGTCCAATCCATACTATGAATAGATATAATAATGTGTATATTACTGTCGGCACTGGGGAATCTACTAAGGGCCATCCTTCTGTTCTTTTATCTGAAAAATAATATAATTAATTCTGTTTTGTAGTAAATATTTATTGCATAGTATATATATATGTATATTGGTGGCTAAATCTTTAGTATGAATGTTGTTAGTAAATATCCTTTTCCGTGGTGTATGTAATTAAATGTTTAGCTCTGTAAATACTACATCTCTTGTTTATGGGGGTTGGTACAGAACTTACAGAGGAGTAGGTTGAAAAGAGAAATAGCCATCAAAGTTATAAAGAAAAATCGTGAGAGGAAAATTCTTTTACTTAATTGCTTTAGAAGTTTAAAATAAACAATAAATAAAAGTAAATTGAAATGGTGTGAGTTATTGCCTGCAATTTAATTTAAAATGCAGCTGCATTTAATAAAAGTATTCGTGGAATGTAATGATTCATTTTAGTCTGATAGTTTAATTGGATTTTTTATATCATGGATCATAAGCCGTTCTGATCCTGAATTTTAATCTATTCTGTGAGCGATATCTAATACAATGTCACCTGAATTCTGCTGAAGTGGTAATTAAATGAGAGTTATCGGATTGGAACTTGAGTTATAGCAATTATACCCTCATAGATTTAATAAGTCAAATAGTTATTTGCTTCAAATACCAATACCAAAACATTGAATAAGACATTTTAATAATTTAGAATAAGTCTATGTTTGTTTTGAACGATTTATTATTTGTTTTTACAAACACACTTCGACTTTTTACTAACTGTAGTTTCTCTTTCTTAATTCATGCCATTTGTTAGAGTTACATTATTTGCTTGACCAAACTCACCCGACAATGAAAGTGTCCACAAATAGTACTCGTACGTATCTTTTAAGACACTTTGTGTTGAATTCACTATAGTGGCCATTTTAGTAATGTGTCATCTGAAACAAGAATGGTTCTTTGTTATTTGCGGCACAAATTTTGTTTTGGTGAATACATATCTACTTGTATAACCATTTATTTTTATTGACGACTCTTTATTTCTAACTAAACTATTAAGATTAACACAAAATGTGAAGTATTTGATTTTACTCAAGACAAACTACTATTTTGAAATGTTTCATAAATATTACTTTATGATAATATAAATCTCCTTATTGTATTGTAGCTACTTGTAGCAAGATTATTTTTGTATTAATGTATCAGCCGCAAAAGTTGGCTTATGGCTAATAATAAAAAAATGAAAAATTATTGCCATACATAATGATTTATTAACATTATTGGAATATGTATATGTATTAAATATATTCATAGATATTTCCTATATAATATTAAAAATTAGGATTTAGGAGTGTGATAGGTCACACTTTGATACGCATGAATTCTTAGAATATTTTAATAATAAAAGTGATTTCTTCTCAGAATGTGATAGTAAAAGATCTTACTACGTTCGTAATAATCACTCGAGACGTTACAAGAGGATTGTTTTAATAAACTCGTTCTTTATTTAGGTTCCACAAAAACATTTCAAAAAATAAAACACACACTTTTATTGTATTTAATTTCTTCAGACTTTACTTACAACCTTGATGAATGAAATCACTTTGTATTATTTCAATACATTGTATTAAATTAAATATCTAACCAAAGCGTCACAGGTAAGTTTATGAAATAGAAAGTCTCTTATTATATTGGCTGAATCATGGTAGAAATCCTTCTTATATAACCACTGAATTACAATTACATTTACTGCTACGCCTCAAGTTTGAGTAAGCACTTGTCACTAAATGGATTGAACTACCCCGATTAAATCGAACTATCAATTTAATTGACGTAGAATATTTGTATACTAAACACATATATTTATTACTTATCACTAAACACGGATAATATTAATGGCTTTTTTATATTATAAATAAAAAATAAATTAACTTGCTTATTGGTTCTAAAATTTCCGCCTTAAAATTTTAGGTAGTTTTCTAGTATTGGTAGACAACAAACATTCCTTTGTTATAAATATTCAATAGACACATGATCAGAGAAAGTAAATGTATGATAATAGAACACATTTTCGGTCATATATAAAACTTTTAGCTATGTTAAAAGACATCAAAAGGTTATTTGAATCGCCTTTCTAATGAGGTTATAGTTTTTTCACTTTTAGAAGATGTTATTAGTATAAAACTAATTATTTTAGTATATATTCTGTAAATAGCAGTAAAGTATATTTTATTTTCAATCTGAAACAGCTTGTTTGTAAACCTGAGTTAAAAGTACCACAGCAAATAATTTTCTTGTGTGCTTTGGCTGAGTGATCTGTGCTTTAAGAATCTTGTGAAAATGTTTGCATCATAATATATGCTTGTTGACTTGTGTTTTACATTTTATTTTTCATCACATGTTTTATAAAATAAAAATAATGTCAACCATACATTCAATATGTTCTTTCTATGATTACTTTGGAAGAAGAGATCAAAAAGTTGTCAGAAATAGTCGAAAATTTTAGATTTATGAAACCAAAACATTGCATTCAATTTCAGATGATTTTTCTCGTTAAATAATTTAAGCGTATTCGGAATTATTTTTCTGTTCCTTTTAATTAAGTTTTCTTTGTTTTGTTACGTATAAATTTTACTTAGTATTCAATATTTATTTAGTACAATAATGAAATATTGTCCTATACATTTAATCAATGTGAAATGAAAAAAGCTTCTACGGCTACTAAGTGCAAAATAATAATGTTGTCTATTTATTTAGAGAGCTAGCTCGTTTAACTTGTAGTGGGAATATTAAACATTGTATGAAAGTTCGTGAAAATAACAAGGTTCAAGTCCGTTTATATATATGTATTTAAGAGTTTTGTAAATAGTGCGAAATAAATAATAAATCGGAACATTCACTTGGGATTCAGGAACCAAGAAGAGGACTTGAGTAATGTATTAAAAAAAACTCATTATTTTTATCTATTCCTTTAATTTCTAATATTAATTTTAAGTCATATATTGTATGACTAATTAATTGTTAGTTTGACTATAATAAAATTTAACCAAAAAGTGCAAAATAAATCTCTAAACATTATCCTTATGATAAATAATATGTCTCTCATTCAGTTACAAATATTATATGAAACATTACTTTCTGTGGAAACCTTAATTCTTTCAACCTTTTAGGGATGAAAAATTCTGAATTTCTACACGAAATTTTACCTCTCCTAAACATTATTACATTTTCATCGTTTGTGTTACTCTTAAAATAAAATGAAACGTTTTATAAATTATGTTATATTTTCACATGGTAATTGTTAATTATTTAAAATAACGTTTTTTCGTTTAACAAAGTAATCTTAGACTAATGTATACAAAGTGTGTTATATTTGCTATAGTTTCTCTTACTTATTGTATGACTAGACTACATTCATCTACTATATAGACATCTGAAATGCTGCTTGACAAATAACAGCAATTCATTTTAATAGCTTTCTCGGAAGACTTAGCGGAAAACCCAGAATAATGAATGAAAAGCCTGCTTCATGTTGCAGATAAGGTCACCATAATGAGGTCAGAGCATCGAACTCGTAGTAATAGTCATCTTTGAAGTCCTATTTTTTATAGTTTTTCATTAATATTTTTTTATCATCACAACTTCTAAAGTAATTCTCAAATTTTCTATTATGATATGCGTAAATTTAAATTAATATGAATTATAAATATTCGAAAGCGTAAATGAATCTTCGACAACAAAAGAACATAATAAAATTATGAAACAATCTTACCAGTTAATATTTATTATACACATAAACTATAAAACCACACATTAGCGACGTGTGTCGCTCACGAGCTTTGTAAGACAACTGAAAGGTTTGCGCTTGCGCCGATATTACTTAAATTCCTCTACGTAGTCATTTAAAGGGCGAGTTCACACTCACAGAACTTTTTTAGACAAACAAGTTTTAAATCATTTTGGACGAAGAAGAGAAACTAGGACAAAAGAATCGATATATACTGTTCTTACACTTCTAAACGAATAATATTCATCTTTCTTTTGCTTTATATTTAAAAACGGAAAGAAATGAAATCGTTACTTTTAATTTCAAAAAACCGTATAGTTTTACAAATTTTTTTTGGTTCTTGTTTTAAAATTATTCATAATTACTTTCTTTCTAGTGCTTGTTTTTCTGATCAATTCACAGAACAAAATGTTTGGTATGATTTTTGAAAATTTTGATTTATTTAGTTTCTTCTTTTTTATATAAACATGTAAAGTAAATACTTTAAATACTATTAAAGTGTTACTGAATTATACTTAAGAGAAAATTGTTCGGCTAAGATACATCAACATCGTCAAAACATAATTGTTTTACCGCTGTGATGTAAGAAGAAAAAAATACAAGAAAAGGTATTTGCGGTTGAGCGTTATTCGCCTAACAAGAATTGTTTATGGCTGATCATACCTTTATTATTCAAGACGTCAATCTATCTTAAAATTTTTAGAACACATGGTTCAATAACTCGGAATTTTAATTTATCTATATAGCCACATTTCACTTTATGATATCTAAACATTTAATCCAATTTTATTTCGTTTTAAATCTATTAATATTGTATATAACTATTCATCAAAAGAGACACAAGATAGTGTTATTTATTTAAATATAAAATTTAGAAAGGTTTAAAAAGGTTTATCAGTGAAATTTTTATTCTATTTCCCTGAAATATGTCTATGGATTTTTATGAAACTTTGAAATTATGTAGCTGATGCTGAAGAGTGTAGTGCAATAACTCAATCTAGACAGTTGTATGTATTTTTTTATTCAGTTTTTATATGATTTAGCAAAAGGGTGCGTATGTATTTTAAGCAAAGTAATTATCTGTTTCTGGTAGACTTGAATTGGGCAGTTCATGATAGTTTGTTATATTTTTTGTAAAGATTGTTCAATTTTTGGTCTTGTTTATTATATTTTGCAGCATATAGTTATATTGATAACCATTCTTTACACAATCCGCCAAATGTGCAATGGTGGTGGTAATATTAAATAGTATTTGTCATAAAATTCCTAAGGATAATAAAGGTCCGAGTATAATTTATAATAATTAGGAAAATTCAATAGTTACAATAATTTTGAAAAACTTGCGACTCTTCAATTTATTTATAATCTGTGATGCAATAGATTTGAAATTGAAAAATGGATAAACGTTTTTGTAAGTCTCTTTATCAATTCATAAGTTTAAAATTTTTCATTGAGGGTTGACTTATATTCTCTTAACATAATTAGATAGCTGAGTTTGCAAACAATCTTAAAATTCTTAGTGGCAAAACTTCACTATATTGATATACGAGTATATATTCTCTAACGTCACAAATAGAATATAATTTTTGTTTTATTTTTAAACCAAAGACTAGTTGGTTGTCCCATAACAAAATGTTTACTAAACTCTAAAACTGCAGTAAGATTTTTTGGTTTTTTGATCCGATAGTATTTCAAATATTTAAAATTAACTTGTGTAAAATAATCGTCATTTTATATAATAGACAAAGTATGTATATAAAAAAATAAAATAAAAATATGTTCAAAGTGTACTTGAAAACAGGGTAGTTAATAGCTATTGATGTTATTTCGCTGGCATTAAATTATTAAATTTTAATAAATATACTCCTTAATCTGAAATATGTTTCAGGTTTTCATCGGTATCCTGTTTGTTATTCGTACTGGAAAATGAGGCGTAGAAATCCCAAGGGATGGACCTTTGAGTTCATCGGATCCATTGATAGAGGTTTGAGATGCGGGTTCTACTCGTGTATTGAGGGATATTTGCAATCAGTTTAGAAATACGTGTCATTGATGAATTGAGAAATAAGCGAAGTGCTACTAAAACTGTCTGACTGATATAAACATATTATGCAAGTATAATTCTGGAAACAAATAAAATGATTACAACAGAATGTTTTCATATTCATTTGATTTATGTGAATAATATTAGATAATAAAAATTACTATAATCGATATCTTTTGGTGTCAATAATCTAAGAATATTATATTAATTATAAATATTTGTGATATAGGTACACTTATACCTTTACTTCAATGCACATCACTGTATAGGAAAGGCTATTAAAATTGTGCCATGAAAATTTTAAGGAAAAATAATTTACGGTTGATCTGACGTCGGGAACGGTGTTTGGGTGGGTAGTTAAGGATAAAAAACGGTTTTTCACGATTTCTGGCAAAGCTAAAAGTCCTATGGAAAAAAATGTGGCTAAGTTGTATGTAATAAAGAGATCTAAAACTTTTTTCTATGATAAAAAATTGTTGTAAATTTAAATTCAGAGGCAGGTTGAAAATTTAGGAATTACTTTCTATTAACTAATCAGTTGAATGACTTCAGAATGACGATTATGGAATCCTGAGGAAATTGAGGAAAATCCTAAAATGTGTAGGCATACATAATTCACATTAAGTAGTGGCAATACTTTGACCTTCAGGGTCGGAAGACAGATCTGCCGATCTTGTTATTAACCGACTTTACAAGAGGAGGAGATATATAAATGCGCATTTGAGAGAGAGTTTCTTCAGGTTTTTCGGACTACTCTTGAAGACGTGTATTTATTTCCTTTTTTTTTGTTTTAGACGTCCATTTTTATCAATTTCAGACTCCTGAGCTCGACTCTCCGTAAGGTGAATTGGTATTAAGAAATCGTCAATATTTTGTTAGGTATCAAATTAGATTGTTGGGAACTTAATAAAAATTGTGTTTTTTTTTTTGATTTTGGTGCAGATATTTAGAACTCATTATGAGATAGTGTAAGTTAAGAAATTGTATTTAAGTGGAAAAAGTATGTTCTCTTTTAGTTCTTATTGGTTTTTTTTATACGTTTTTACTAAAAGATTATTTTATTTTCACTTTCAAACATCATCAATTTTTTATTAATTAACATTAGCAGAAAAAAATATATTTCTATAACCAAAACGTTACTGTTTGTTGTTTTTTAATTCTTTATAGTTTTGTCATAACACAGTGAAAGTTAAAGGATTGTAAATTACAACCGGAATGTTGAGTTCACAGTTGACCCTGAATTTGTTTGGTGATTTTAAACACGTTATTATTTTTTTACTAAGTTTCACAGCTTATACCTAGATTATAAAGAACTTAAGATAACTACCTTGTTTTCAACGAGTAAGCCTCAACTCAAATTGTTCTAAATAATAGGTCCGTCACTGTGTCAACAGAGATGGAATATTTTAAACAATCAGAAGAAAGACGCTTTAGTTAATATTTAAGAGAAATCACAAGTCACATGCTTATGTTTTAAAAATATTTTTATTTAATTGTATTTATAAGGGACTAAGTGCCAGTTTACAACCAGTAAAACTTTAAATTTTAACTTTATTGTAATAATAATTATTTTTGTCTTTTTAGATAAAAAAATTATTATTATTACAATATTTAGGATTTGTTTTACAATCAATTGATATTATTTTCTTTTCAAAAAATCAGATACAAAGAAACTTCTAGTTTGAATATGTTCAGTAAGGCTCAGTAACTTATGAAATTTTAACGAATATTTTTGAGCATAAAAGATAAAGTTATTTCGGATAAAATAAAAAAGGCATCACAAGCATTTTATTTTTATTTGTTTAAATGCATACTACGAATACCTAACATACAATGAAGCAGCTGTTCAAACAAAAAAATTTGGTAACTTTATTAGCAATGGAATTTTGAGCAATTTGATATAAATAGCCCGTAAAGCACTTTTTTAGTACCAAAAAAGTGAATTAATATTAGTATATGAAAACAAATAAGTGAATGATTGGATGACAAATTGCATCCCTTACTTGCCTTATTTTTATAACTACAAAGGTGAAAGTCTGAGATTTACATTCAATGAAGCTTTTTAATATATAATTTGGTATAAAAATCTTGCAATTCCATTTGCGGTTTCGGACTGAAATTTTAGGTTATATAACGATTATTATTAGAATTATAAAGTGATTGTTGAAAATGAATATAAAAATTTGAATAAAAATCTTTGAGAATGCCTCCATATCAAGATCAGGTGGAACAAGAAATTCAGGCCTACATAAAATTTAAGAAAATATATTTAAAAAGGTTACATATAACAAATAAGATATAACATACATATGTTGATTTTTCAAACATGGTTTTCCTTTTTCCTTATTTCACTTCCTCTAAAAATCTTTACACAAGCATAATTCAATATTGAATTACCTCACTCCAATTTCCCACACGAAGCTATACGAACTGACAAACAAGTTTACTATATAAATATTCCTTTAAATCGGAAATCGTTTTCTGCAAGAATTTGTACTAAAATTTTAATTTTATTATTATTACCATTGAAATGTACTTTTTGGAATTATGAGACCATGACTATATAATAAAATATCTTTTAAGGAATAAGATGAATTTATTAAAAAATGTATATCCATTCATTAATTTTCCATGTCAATGAACACTTGAAGTTCTCAATGTTCATCATAAATTACTTTTTCCTTGCTGAGTCCATTTTATAGTCCGGTGGACATCTCAATCTTCAAAGTGCTTTCTTTCCCAGATCTACATACATATATGTTTACATCTTTTTAAAATATTTATGTATAAATTATATTTATAAAAGAAAGTTGTTTTATACGATTTATAACACAAGAACGGCTGTAGGGATATGGTTGAAAATTGGCTTGGAGATAGCTTAGTACCAGGAAACCGATATGGGACAGAAAAAAGACTTAAAATTTCTATATCTGGTTCAGCTTCTAGTGGGCGAATAGAGTTCGACTCATTAGGTATACATGAATGTATGTATTACTAATTCCGAAATTAACCTGCACAAAGTCGCGGGTAAAAACTAGTATATGTATAAGCATAGGCAACACTTGAATGCTGGTTAAAAATATTGGAACATTATTAAAAAGAAAGACAAACGAGAGTTAACCGGTCCAACATTCTAAAAGAAAGGCGTTATAAGTGTATCAATACACTTTTTTACGTAATAAACGTAATTAAATTAATTTTATCGTGCGTCAACTTAACATTTCTTAAATTTTGTAATTTTAAACCTTGGTCGAAAGTCACTATATTTTTCTTAGAATTCTGCAAGTATCAAAACAAAATATCAACGTACGACTATGTTGTCGTTCTATTTGTTCAAATGTCGATCCATACACGAATACAAAAAAAAAACAAACACAGTGAAGACATCATTCTGAAACTCCCACTTGGGGCAGTAAAAAAACACACGCGAAATCAAAAGCAATTTATTGAAGAGATAAATTTATATACAATAAAAACAATATAATGACAAGGTTTCATCTTCTTGTTGGGGAAATGTTTAGTGCTTTTATTTATTAATAAAACTAACTTCCTATGTCAGTTAATGTTTTATTTTGTTTTACTTCGTGTATCACGTAATATCTTAATTACTTTTTTCGTGCGAAGCCCTCAAATTATTAGGTTTGCTTTATTTTTAGATCTGATGAGACAATAAATGATTGGTAAAATAGGTTTTGGTTTTCCGCTTCTCTTATTAAATTAAAATCAATTACTAAAGTTTGTATTTTAGTTTAATTGTGAAGCTTCTAACATAATTATTTTATCCTGAACAATCTGACCCAAAACGAAGTGTAGTCAACCGATAACTACAAGCCGTTACTACCTGAAACCACTTTCAATAATATGATGATACAATAATTGAAGCAAACATGTCAATTAATTCACTATGTAATATGTATATACCATTAATTTGTTGAACATATAATATTATTTGATCTGAGAATTTGTGTTTTCCATTTATTTATAATATCCTTTATTAGTAAGTATCATGTATGTACATAAATTATTAGGAAAACAACTCATCGGTTTACAAGCTCACAATTGATATTGATAGTGTTTGTTTTTTTTTGTATGTCTAGTAAATGGAATATAATTAGTTACCTGAATGAAGTGACACAGATATCTTTACATAAAAATAAGACATATTACGAAGACCACATGGTCTACACTTTTTTTTATTTCTATAATTTTTTCTTAATATGCACTCCGTTTTTGTAGATATGATGTTCCAGGCTGATATTTGGAAATAACCCACCAAAACAATTCCTATTATTATCTATTAACAACTTCAGTATATACTTACATATATGTGTAGTTCTCTTTCAGTGAAAAAGAAATGTGAACAACTTATATAAATCTTTTTTAAATCAGGTATTATTTTTCTTCAGAATCCTGGAAATGTTGGCGTCGATCAGTTATTATGTAATTAAGAGGGAAAAATGTGTAAAAGTTATTTATTCATCATTCTTATATACTTATTGTATTTAAATAAACTTTTATAAAATTATTTATATTTGCTATTAGTTGTGGTAATTAATAATTCAGTTGGTTGAGAATTAAAAAAATATATAATTACGACTAGAATGAATTAACATTTTGTATTCTGCTACCAACTAAAATGTTTAGAAAGCAAATAATCATACAATGCTATTATTAATTAAGTTTTAAAAACATCGGTTGGATTCAGGTGTTTTCACGTCCGGGCCTCACAGCTAATAAATTGTTACAGAACATAACAAAAACACGCTGTTCAATAATCTCGAAACAATTCTCTAAAGAGAATTATCAAACTTAATTGGAGTGTCCATCTATTTAGTTTATTTGAGTTTGGTAAAGTATTATTTAACTTCAATCATTAGTTAACAGTTCTTCTTTTTTTATAAAATTGTAACAAAAGAATTGGATTATTAAATATAAATAGTAAATGTTTGATTTTTAAACAAATCATAAACTTTTACTCTAACATTCCTTGTAAGCAGTCTTCTAGAACACCTTAATGACAAATTTCCATGAAGATGTGACGTTGATCAAAAGCAATATTGACATAATATTTTTTAATCTACTCATTAACTTTTGTGAAGATATTCTAAATTATAAGGTACAATTTTTCATTCTTCACTTGAATTTACTGTAATTCTAAGCGTTTTTCAATGATGTTTTCAACTTTCACCATTTTAATCGGAATATATGTGTTAGAACGGAAGTATTTAGATTTATTCTAAAAATATAATATGTATTTTTCCAGTGGAAAGGTATTAAACTAAGAGTATTTCAGCAATGACAAATAGACTGCATACGTATAGTTTTTTTTTATCTTAGATATGTACATAAAAAGCAGAGTTGTTTTAAGTTAGCACACGAAAATTACAATTATATAATATAGATTCTATGTTTACAACGTTGCAGTTTTTTATTATGTATTTACGTATCATATAAAAAATGGCTTCACAAAATTAACTTCAATAAAAATGAAACAAAAAACTGACGTTAAGTAAAAAAAATACAGGAACCATGAACTAAAAGTAAAAAAATAATTTTACACTTCAATACTATTTCCTAACCTCACCTATCCAATAATAATTTAAAAAAAAAAGAATCGACTAAACGCCTAATTTAGATAAACGAACACGTTTTATTTAATACTTAGTTTCTTAATATCTAATCACCTTTTGAAGTCAAGGCTTTCCACGCTTAGTTTTTATAGATATAAAATGCGATGTTTGAAATTTTGAAGCGAAGTTTCTGAAAACCAATAATTGGTGACTTTGCAATCGAAACCGACTATTAGTGGGGACGGTCAGTTTTGTCGTTTACAAATTTAAAATAAAACTTTATACATATGAATACGTATAACCGGTCCGTGACATGTATTTCTTTCTTATCAACATTTATATACATTTCTTTTTTTTAATTTTCCTAGCAGTCCTTAAATTTAAGGAAACGGAATATGGAGAAATATTTTTGTATTGAAACATTAGACCTATGACTGGTTAAATACTTGTCCCGATTTTATAATCGTTGGAGAGTTGAAAGCAAGTACCATTTGCCTTTCACTCGTCTACTCAAATCCGCAGATTTATGAAGTTAAGCGGTCTTAATACGAATGCCTATATACATAAGGTTTACCTTTGTGTACCAAGATAAACATTTTTGTAGATTGCCAACGGAGGATGCTACATAACACTTTTACTTATGAATTTCGAAGTCAGATACATATTTGCATTTCAACATGATGGTTGTTATACAACAAAAGGTTTAAAATGTACGTTAAATTTATAAGATATTATGATAGACGTCATTATAATTATTTAGGCTTTGTATAAATTGCATAACTTATTGAAATTCTTTGGGTGAACATAGAAAAAAAAAGAAATTATAAAAACATATTCAACAAATTTGTAAGAAAAACTGTACTAAAATAACTGCAATGAATATTTTAATTGGTTAAAAAAGTGGCAATTGAAACTGGAATTGAAATTGGAACATTAATGAAATGAGTAACTTGTAAATGAGTTGACTTTCTTAATGTAAGCGACAGTTATAAATTTATTAAACTCAGAGTTACATTACTTGCCCGAAAAAGTTATTGAAATCAACTTAAGAAAATAATTATAAATGTATGTGTTGTTCTATGAAAATATTTTTCTGAGGTTGGATAAGAAATATTCCATTTAATGAACTTTGGAATATGTTAGTTTAGTAGGATGTGCATTTTTAATGAAAAATGTTCACGTCATGTTAGGTCGAAGGTCATTCATGTTTCACTGGTATTTATCATTCTCTGTTCGGAATTTTAATAATATTTAACTTTTTCTATTACGTGCTCATTGTGCTATAAAAATTTACATTTATCTTGATGTAATCATTAATGTGTTCGTTACAGGTTTTGATATTTCTTTACACCTGACTGCCTCTACCCAAGCACTGTATACTGGATATGTATTTTTGTGTTGCATAAAATCGCACAGTCGTGATTGATAATAATTAATATTTATTTTTTCTCCGAAACCTTTGATAAGTAATTGCTGATGTAGTGTCTGTAAAAGCATCGGGCTCGTACTGCGAAGAAGTTCAAAATGTAAGTGGAATTAAACACAGACTATGGAAACTGCTCCTATCGGTTTCTAAGTTTAACTGCTCCTAAGTTTAACGGCGGTTATTCTAATGTTGTATTTGACAACGTTACAGGTGATTAAAACTGGATATATTGCTACGAAGCCGACTATCAGCTCAGTGAGTATTTTCTTTCAAGGATTGGCAAACTAAGTTAAAGAAAGGAAGAAGTAAGGAAAAAATTATGATTGCCTCATTCTTTGGTAAAAAAAGGTCTTTTCGCGACAGTTGTGCTAGAAGACGGATGAATAATTACTGCAAACTGATCAATCGCTCTTTGTTTGTTTTTTTTGGAAAAAAATCGACAGCAACACCCTTGAAACAGGATCCTCCTTCAGCACGAGAATGGACTGTTAAATATTTAAGAAGGCGGGTGTCGAGATAATGAGTCGTCCAACATACAGTTAAATGTTAGTTAATGAGTCATCAACCATACAGATAAAATTCGAGGTATTCGCTTTAAAAGACCTGAAAAGACTATGAAAGCGTACGAAAATCAGCTAGAAGAGATCCATAAGGAAGAATGGGCCCACTGCTTTTCTGAGTGTTTTCATTGAATGGAACGATGTGTAGAGAGAAACAATGTGTACTTCGGAAAACATTAAAAGTGTTGGCTACTTTCTACATTAAGCCCTTTTTCATTTTCTAAAAATTTTCAATGTTACCTAGGTATAGCGGTAGTAAGGTTAGTTTCTGTTTCAGTAGTATTAAATTATATATAATTGGGATTGGTCCACTCGGAAGCGGAATGAAAATGAAAATTACTACCTTCTACTATGTCTTCTTTTTCACTCCACAACTATGCTGTTATTTACCTAATCAAAGACAAACACTACTTGGCTTGAAATTTAGGCATGGATTTAACAGACAACATACTGGGACAGGAAAGTCAGTGGTGGCCTAGTGGTTAAAAGGCCCGTCTCTCATGCACAAGGGCGCGGGTTCGATCCTGGCCCTGGCAAGTACCAATGTGATTTTTTCGAATCATATGTACTTTCTAATAGTATTTAGACATCACTGATTAATGCATTCCCAAAGAGGGTTGATGTCAGGCAAGCGGCCGGTCGTAAAAACAGTTAGTCAAAACTATTCACAACATGTAAGGTAGACAACGGCTAAAGCTGGGAAAAATTGCCAGGCAGAAGAAGGCAGATCCTGGCTAAAGCTTGGAAATTGTTAGAAAGAAGAAGATACTAGGACAGGACAACTCAGTTGGTGATATTGTTCTTTCTCTTAGATTATAATTATGCCAACGGCCTTACAGTCAACCATCTATTTACTGTTTATTGCTTTTGTAATACCTATAATGTGAAAAATGGACAAGAGAATTTTTAAAGACATAAAATTTTACTGCATTTATGTAAAATCGAAACATTATGATTCCCATGCGGGATATTTATGCTGCAGCTGTTTCCAACTTAAATTGTAATAACTTTGGGATACCTCTGTTTGTGTTATCTACTTTGAAACTTTAAAAATACACGGCGGGCGTTTCTGTGATAGCATAGCATAAGAACATATCATATGAATTTAATATCTAGAAGTTTCTTTGTAGCAGATAATTAAAACATAACTTTCACTTTGTTGAGTGACAGTTACCATTTGTATGGAGGGGCCGGCAAAAGTGATGTGATTTCGTGCGAGGATCGCAATTAAGTGATTGTTATACTATGGTGGTATTTGAGTAACATTCACTTAATAAAAATATGGTCAATATTAAATCTAATTTACATATAAAATATGTAAGTTCCTTTAACATAAAGGTATTAAAAATATTCTTTTTATCTGTATTTATTAAGTATTATACTAATATTAGTATTAGTATCACTTCAGGTAAACACTTTAGAAAAGATCTGTTTATATTAAATACGAATTATTTTATTTATATTTCAGAAGACCATTGGTCGTATTGGGAAACATACTGTAGCAAAAACTTTATTTCATTAAAAAAAAAATGGATACATAAATACATGGTTTTGTCACAATTCCAAAAACAGATAATTTTTGAGACCAGAAGACAAAAGTTATTGGTTTTGATATTGATGAGTGGCAGTAAGTGGATAACATTCTGAGTTGGTATTTTTTCATCACGTTATCAAGGATTTATTTTGGTAGCGTTACAGTGAAAATTACTTTAAAAGAAACAGGACATTATTATTTAAAAAATAAGATGTATTTCTGTTGATATATATTTTTTGATTGTTATTTTCAGCCTTGTTTAATATATAATTCACATTCATTCAATGTGAGTAGGGGTAGAAGTATGTAAGAAGAACAATCGAACTGTAGTATATACAAAGGGTACTCTTGTTGCTTAATGGCATTCTCTCCCAGACTTCTTAATAGCTTGGAGAATAATGAAATGATATTGTGGAAGCTGGGCGTGTATAATATTTCGTACGTTTATTGTCATAAACATTTATGGTGTTAAAATATATTGTGCCTAAACATTATTCACAAATAATGATTTAAAACTAACTTGATTACTTGAGGTAAAGACAATGTGAAATAGAATTTCTTCTAATAAATTCTTAGTAACATAATACTGAATACTTAAACAGAACTATAATTAATTAAAATTAATAATATATTTTACTCAATTATATATATTTAGTCTAGTGGTTTGTATTATCTTGTAGTACGCCTGGAAAGAGTTGTGATTCTCAGCATAAACAAATTATTGCAAGTAAGTTGTGAAAGGCGATGTATTATTTTACAAAATGTTTTATTTTATCTTTAATGGTTTCATTGCGGTTACCTTTACTTTTTTACCTTTCTTCTTTAATATAATATTACTTTTGAAGAGAAATTAACAAGGTGTGTTTATAAACATGAATAATTTATATTGAATTATAATATTAATTGCTAGCAATATAATAATTTGCTCAAAACATTTTTAAAATCAACGTATTTATTTCGAAAATTAAGATTTAATTAAATCCTTTTGTACTAAGTTGTAAAAGAATTCTAAGGTTTATTCCAGTCCTTCTTAATTATGTGTAAAAAAAGAAAAACTCAGTAATTAATAAATACAGATGAATGATAACACCCACTAGGGAAATATGTATAATACATTATATTTCAAAAGACTAATTCTATTTATATGACATATGATAAAAATATTTTGTTACTGGCGTAGGATGATTTTAATCTGGAAAAAAGCTATATATATAGTCTGGAGGCGTTCAATAGGAAAGATTTGAATAATATACCAATATGAAGCAAGGGAGTTAATAGGTCCAGGTTGTACCAAGTTATTTATATTACAAGTACAGAGGAAACGATGTCTCATCAAAGTTGGCGATGAGTCATTTTTGGAAATCGTGTTATTCTGATAAATAGCAATTTTTAGTTGCATCGATAATAAAAATAAGCATAGCCAGGCATAGCAATAATTTGAATGAGGAAATGTTAAGAAAAAAAATCAAAATTATCTTTCTTAGCATTAGAAAAATAAAGACTAAAGTTGTTTAAAATACACATCAGCCTAGTCAATTATTTTAGTTTGATTTCACTAACAGAGATTGATTGATAAGTATTCCATAGATTGGTAGATTTTTAAAACATTGACTTCTATTGTCTGATATTGAAACTAATAAAAATTTAGTTTCGACGTCGGTTAAAAAAGTAGTAGTAGTGTCTTCTAACAAATTTTCTTTGATCAAATGGTAGTTAAAAAAAATTAAGTAAATGTTGTGCATATCCTTTTGGTTTTGTTTTAATTTTGATAGAATTTTGTCGTGAGTAGACTATATAAAAAGCATTTATTAGCGTAAAAAACATAAGATTTTAACGGTTCATAAAATTGTAGAACATTTGATAAGGAAACATAATATGAGACTGTTTCCACAATCACATTCTGTATACTTAAAAATCATCACTAGCAACAATAACTTAATTTATATATAAAGTTGTTAACATAAAACTTTGATTGCCCATAATTAGTTCCAATCCTCATTAAGTGTGATTTTTATAATAACCGATATAACATTTCTAATCCATATAATAGAGGCAATTATTATCTGCTAGCAATATTGTTACACTTTTATTTTTAACAGTAAACTTATGTAAGAAAAGAATTCTATAATTTTAATAAGTTAGCCAATACAATAAAACGTTGCTATAGCAACCGTTCAACGTTTACACTTTCAATTAATATATATATCTAATAGCTATTTTTAAAGTAAATTTACAAAGGTTACATATTATAATCAGGAAAATTAACCACAGTTACAAAGCAGATACCTATCGTAACATCTATAATAATAATAATTGATGTTGGTTAAGCTTTAAATGATCAAAACTAATCAGACATCATACATGTCATTATAATTAATCTTCAAAGCTTATTTAAACGATTTCCAGATAATCCGTAAATGTTTTACTTAAATAACTACTTAGGAGAACTATGCGATTTTTTATTGTAATGTTTCTACATCTTCACGATGTTTTGAATGATTTTCAGCAACGCCAGCCACTTTTTAGCACCTCGAAAACATTTTTATTTAATCTGCCCTTCATCACGGTTGCTGAAAAGTAATCATAGGGAACGTGTTTAAATAATATGAATAAATTTGAGCTGTTTCCGAAAAGCATTATTTTTATTTAATTACTTACTACCAATAAATAAAGGAGACAGGCAAAGTCCTCGTGTTTCATTATTTTTTAATCAAGAAAATTCACTTAATTCTGTCTTGTGTCATAGGTCATATAAAACTTATTTCACAGTTTTAAATAAGTTTCTTATTATAAGTAGACTTTAAAACACGAATATTAGTAGCGTGTACTAGAGGCACCGATTGAGCTTTTAATGCCAAAAAATATTCACCATTTAGATCTTGGAAATAAAATATTTAATCATAACGGTAAATAAGAAAATAGCGAGTAATTTTTTGTGAATCTTTGAAAAATTATAGTCGTAGAAAAGGTGGAAATGTAGTTCAATAAAAATTTTTAATGATCGGGTAGTATAGAAATGTTAAAAAAGCAATATAAACAATATAATATTAAAATATCATGTCTTATTCAGACACAAAATAACACCTTATTCTGATATTTAAAACCAAAAATCTGAACAAATAAAGTAAATACATTCATTCCTTTATTTCTCCTTAACCCTTTCTCGGTAACCACTACAAGAGGACAAATAAATTTTCGATCTTTTATTATAATTTACATATAAAAAAAAAAACAAAATAAAATAACACAAGATATAAATATTGTCATAGAAAAAATGTATCAACTACACTTTTTTTGATATCAGAAAAAATGCCATGAATTAATAACAATTCTGTCAACACCAGAATTTCTTTTGTGGTTTTCAGTAAATACTCCACATAACAGGACCCATGACATTTTTTAGACACCGCCTATGTTGAAAGTGTCCATAAGCAATGATTGCTGTTTACCCTTTTGTGAAACGTTTCCTTTTCTACTTGATTTTGTACATTTCTTTAAATTGTAAGGTTGACTACTATTTATATCAGAATTTTTACTAAGCAAAAAATTTAAACAGAAAAATTTAACTTCAAGGATTTTGATTATCTTCATTTTAATCCAAAAGTCTTAACCTTGATATCTTTTCTACAGTTACCAAGTTCTATAATTTTAACAAATGGGGATGTTAACTTTGAATAACGATGAAAATACGAAACAAATCTGGAGGCTAGCTTCAATTTGGCCTGAGAAAAGATTCAGTGCGTTTCGATCTTTATTTGACCTCTTGGTAATTCACGTAGTTTTTCTATATAAGGAATTGATGTAATTCTCGACAAACTCTCCAAGTATAACTTATAACCATGAAAGAAAGTAGTAGTTGTTTTATGTATGTAAGTTTAATGATTAAATTTAACACCAATTTCGTTAATAGGTATTCCTCGTTTATAATTCTCTGAACTGGATAATTATTAAATACGACTAATCATTAAAAACAAATTATTGGAATAATTCTTTTTTAATGGTTAGTATATACATATAGTGGACAGAGAAGGAGGTGTGATTCCTGGTTACTAAATTATACGTTCTCTTTATTTATATACTATGGAAAGGATCTTATATATGTGTAACGTTATTAAAACAAGAAAAAACAGAAATTTCTAGTTAGCTTATTTATTTTTGTTTTGTTAAATTCATGGTATATTTTTCGAAGAATGGTATAATTTTTACCATTTTATATATATGAGTATGTGACATTTTGTATGTTGTTTAAATATCATCTTTAATTAGTTTAAATCATATAAGGAAGATAGTAAATTTAACAACAAGTATCACCAAAACAAATTATTTTAATATTTATTAGTGTACCTAAAAGATACAAAAATACAAAAGGCAGTGTTAGGTCCAGTGGTTCACGCGAGAAAATATTATGACAATAGAACACTCAGATTTTTCATCCAGTAAGTATAGTGCTTGCTTTGAGGAGATCCTGTCGAGCTTAGAAACGATTCTTTGGGTGCACTCTATCTCAAAAATTATCAAAAATCCATCTCAGACAAAAAGACCTTGTTCCCTGATCTTCTCCTGCGGTTTGTTTTTGAAACTCTGAATATGTGCCTCGAGTGATGCCTTCCCAACATTTTTGAAGAGAGCTGAGCTAAGTAAAACCACCCTTCTTATGAAGGGACCGCGTAAGGGTTAATTTTGAGAACTCTTGCTCCTACTTCGTGACTTCCTCTAGACTGATTTACAATTAGATGAAGATGAAGCAACTGGGTCTCTTTCTAAACGAGCGGTAAGCAGTCTTACTACATATCGGTAACTTGCATGTTAGAATACTTCTAATTCAAATGAAAATGGATAGATAAACTGCGAGGTACATTAAGGAAACAATCGCAGAAAATGAGCAATGATACCAGAGATTTATCGTACTTCTAGTAGCCATTGTGAGGACAGTCAGTAAAGTACAGTAATTACAGGTAATGTCACAATTAAAAGACAATTTGTTAGGTCATTATAGCATCCACACAATATTTAAAATATATTTAGGTAGGCACTTCTATTCGACTATGTTCAAAATTTAATTAATTAATTTAGAATCTTAGAAATATAGGAGTATGAAATAAAATTATAAGCTACAACATGAGTTTTTCAAAAATCTTAAATTTTATATAGAGTAACTTACAACACAAAGGTTTACTACAAATAAAACTATTATAAAGTGACTATAAAGAATTAAAATTTATCAGCATTAAGCGTTGCAAACATTTATTAACTTTATGGCAAAGAATTATCTTCCAATTTCCGTTGTCGCATAAATTTCAGCATGATCAACTCGGCCGCATTTGTAATAATAAGTTTGTCTGATCAGTATTCAAAGTCAGTTTGCTCTCAATAGTCAAGACATACTGTTGTAAATTGTTTAACGTATGTAAACAAAAACGCGAGTGTTGTTTCATACATCGTAAAAGGTATGTACTGTTTAAACGTACCCAATTTTATTATTTGTTATGGGAAAATAATTACATTTTTTCTTTAGTTTTTAATGAGAAAAATAACAAGTTTATAAAGTTAACTAATTAATTTCGAGAGTGAATAAAAATAGTCATTTTATGGCTTTAACCTTGTGATTTAAGATTTAAGGTTTTCCTACCTCATCTACTAAATATTAATATATTTCCTAAGAGTTAATATCAAAGAAAGATCATTCTATGATTAAATGTAATTAAAAGTTTTTACATTAAAAATTGTAAAATTACATTATTATAATTTTTATAATGGCCAGCATTATTTTATGTAATGAAAACACTCAATGGTCCCATAAAAGACTTTATCTTTTAATGGTAAAACATGGTGAGTGTTTTTATTCCGTGATAATAATATGAACTATCGATGTTTAATATCGCAGTAATAGCTATCCTTTGACTCCGTAACAAATAAGGAAACTAAACATATACTCGTACTCATATTACCTAAAAATCGATACAAATGTTGACCTCCAATATTCTGTTATTATTAAATGGTAATATTATTTTCTAAGTTGAAACAATAAAAAAGTATTGATAAACTGGCTTATTGTTACAAAAGATTTCTCAAGGAGACTTACAGACCTTAGAAAGTAAGTAGCAATAGATTTATAATATAGAAGCAAGAAATTTGCTTTCTGACCTTAGCATATTAGAGGTGCCTATACTATTTATTTTGTTTATTTAATTCATATTGAAATAAAATGTAACTTAGAGTTATTCAAACATAATTATTAACAAATTTCTGACGACAAAAAATACATTCTCGTGTATTATTTGTAATTTTGTAAAGATTTTGCTTTTAATTAATCAGCAGAGGAAGTTTACCAAAAATTTTCTCCTCAAGATTTATTATATCCATGGTTACAAGGAAAATATCAACCATTGATGGAACTTTTTTTGTCTCCTTTATAAAAAAAGCCAATTGTCATTTAAAATGTAAGTTTCATAATAGGTACACATCATTTTGTATTTTATAAAGAGAACCATAATTAAGTTTTGCTACTGCAATAAGAATAAATAATTATTTCACATTAAAGCGATAGGTTTCTGTTTAAACTTTAATGTTATTTGTACTTATAATACTTATATAAAGATTAGCGAAAGAGCTTCTTTCACAATATTCTTTTCATGTTAAACTTTTTCAGGATTAGGTACACTTTATACTAGGTATATTCGCGATTTCATCCAAGCGGAGTAGTAATATTTTATCTTTAAACATGAAAATAAATAAGATTTAAGAAATAAAACTGGATAATTGGATGGACAAAGAAAAAACCGCTTTTTTATTATAAGAATGGGACATTTCAAATCTATTTATTAATAAAGATTATTAATATTTATCCTACTTTCACAATGCAATCCTAGTAAATAAAAGAATTATTTTTATTTTACTATCAAATAAGTTATCATAGTGATCAAGTCGTAGGTCTTTTTGCCAACAGGTGTTTTTTTAAGCAAAAACTAAAAGTGATATGCAGACATCAACGATATTCACGATGAGTATACGTAAACAAAACTACATTTTAGATTGTCAGTCTCGAATGGTGTTTATTTAGAGATTAGATAGTATCAATTCAGTGATGAACAGATTTATCTCGTGGTCTTGAAATAATTTGATTATTTTATAGCTCCGATTGGGTATTAAAAAAATATTTAAATCATTTCATTTAATTTCAAAAAAGACTAATTTTTACTTTTTGCACTTATTTAGCAATTAGATAACGAGATTTTAGTTGAAGCCTTCTACTAAATAATAATACAAATCCATGTGATTTTTTTGTGTAAGACCAAATTACTTAAACTTTAATATGCTTGTTTAAGTCTGGAGAACTGTATCTAAAATATAATACTACGAGCATTATACGAGACGTCGATGTAAAGAATCCTTTGTTAACATACTAAATATTATGCTTAATAACAGTTTAATATTGTTATTATGTACATATATTAGTAATAATTCGACTTATTAATTTATTAATATAAATTGTAAAAGAAAATCCAGCTTATAACTAATTGAACAAACATACTGTTTAATATTTGTATAAAACATATGTTTCTTTCTTTTGAAAAATTAATATTAAGTGTCTCAGTAAAAAAAAAGAGTTACAATAATGAGGTGTCATGAATAGAACAAAAACATTTTATTAAATATTTTTCTCTTGCTTTTAATAAAAGTATTATTTGTTTTATATTATGTAAATGGTATAATTGTAATTTTATTGAATATAATTTTCACAAAGATATACATATATTATCTTGAAAATGTTTTTGCCTTATTACTAAATGATATAATATTGTTTCAGATTTAGCATAAGTATGGGAAAAGAAGAACATATTGATAATTTTAATTCAACGTGAGTATATATTTCAATTTGGTTTCTATTAGAAATTTTCATATATAAGTAGTGCAAGGTATCAGAAACATAAGTGGATCGTAACATTTTTAAATTAGTAATATGCCAGATTAAATAAATGCTTTCAGCATTATATGATTTCAATTTGAGACGTATTAAGAGTTTGAATACATATCCATTGTATACATTTGAATTCTGTACTAATGATCTGATACCATACAAGGTAAGCTTAATACGACCATAGCTCTAATGGGTAACAATAAGCAATATAATGTTTTGTCGTCTGATGCATTACATATGACGTATTAAAAACGTATTATTCGGAAAAGAATATCTTAAGACCAATAAGTGATAAAAATTTGTATAGCACTCAAACAATTTCAATTCGGCTGTATTAGGAAAATAATACTATTTCAAGATTTCCTTTAAAGCTTGAGGTTTGGTTTGAACCAAACTGAAATTGGGGTATAAGTAGGTACTTACAATTTTTATTTGATAGTCTTTTTGTAATAGTCATATAGTTTTATTCGATTTATTTTTTAGTATGTAAATAATTTTTTACTTGACCAATATTTAGTATTTTAATTGACAAAATTAATTTCCATAATTATTTTTAATACAGTAAATTCTTATATGTAATTCATTTCCAATATACAGGGTGACTGGTGAATTACTATCAATATTTAAGGAGCATACTCGGTACATGATTCTCATTCGAATTATGTAAAAAAAATAGGCACTTAATTTTTGACAAAATTTCCGTATAAATAAGTAAAGTGTTGACACGTTCCAAGTCTTCAAGTGTGGACGCGTGCGGCGACGTGTTGATACAACACCACGTCACGACATGCGTATGTGTGAGTGTCAGTGTATACCTAATCTGTAGGGTGTTCACACGATGCGTAATTAATTACATAACTTTTGGTTAACTTTACTTAGAAGTTTATTAATATTTATGTTATATTAATTTTTATTTTGTCATATATGATCGTCAAATATCACGTCCTCAAATATCGATAGTAATTCACCAGTCACCCTGTATTAATCCTCATTTTTAACAAATTATACATGTTTCAATAACGGGAACCATTAAATTTTTTAATGGTTAAAATTAGGTTTTATTATTTTGAAATCATAACTTACATAGAGGCAGGAAAATAGTGTACCAATAAAGCCTTCAATAACTCAGAATTATATTTCATAAAAATAAAAACAATTACAATTCGTTCAAAGACGGGGTCAATCTCATTTCCTTCAGAAACGAGTTTTCCTTATAAAAATGCATTTGTTTGCAAGGACCTAGAAATATTAGTTTTTAACGTTGTTTTTATTTATTGGACTAGCTTTCCGCCCGCAGCTTCGCCGCGTGGAGTTCGGTTATATCGCGTTTCCAAGAGAACCTTTCAAAAGTCTGGGATAAAAACTATCCTATGTTCTTTCTCAAGGTCAACTCTATCTCTGTACCGAATTTCATTAAAATCAGTTCAGTGGTTTAGGCGTGAAAGCGTAGCAGACAGACAGACAGACAGACAGACAGACAGAGTTACTTTCGCATTTATAATATTAGTAGGGATTTTAAATTATTTTAAAGAAAGAAATTTATATGCAAATTATTTTAGCAATCCATTTAACCACACATGTTGAATTCAGGGTAAATTTATTTATATAGGATCTCTTTCACACACATTTACATAACCTATTTCATTATGGTTCGTAATTATCATTTAAACGGTTTTATAATTCAAGGTTGTAAAGATTTAGAGTGTTTGTGTCTTTGTAGGTACAACAGTATCAATTTTCTGTTTTGATAACCCTTTGAAGTGTTTGTTCTCAAAAATATTGATTTTATATTGTCTCCAATAGATGTATTTGAATTTTTTTATTGTGATTTATCCGTTTTTTTTTGTTAGCGTCGCAAATTGGTAAATATTTCTAACAGGATCTATGTTTGGCTTTTCGGTGTAAATCGATATGACAAAGGGTTTTAGGAGCTTCAACTATCCAATATGAGATTTGTGAGACAGTTTTAATCCTTTAGGACAACTGTACCTTTGATATATTTGTTTCTAAATAGACTAACGTGATGAAATCTAGTCTGGCAGGAAAAGGAACTTATAGTTGTGAAATAAAATTCAAGTTAAACAATATTTAACATGATTTCATAAAAAGTGTATAATTCTAATTGATATTTTATTGTTAACTAGCTAAACATGCAAAAGTTGTTTTGCCATATAAAAAACAAGGGGTCGGTGATAAAAAAGTATAAATTTTGGGTTGTATGTATTTTTAATGCTACATTATAAAAAAATAAAAACAAAAAATTTCGTCCTAAAAAAATAAATTAAGGATGAACAACTGAACACCGCATATGACTTAGGGTTATAATAAATTGATGTTGGCCGATTCTCAGACCTACTCATAATGGTCACAAAATTTCATCAAAATCGGTCCAGCTGTTTCAGAGGAGTTCTCTGTTTTGCACCGCGACACGAGAATTTTATATATAAAATATAAATACAAAATATATTACATATTACAAAATTATAACTAAACCTTTCGTCTAAAATGTAATTAAATTAGTGATATTCTTAATTATAATAATATTTACTTAATCAAATTTATTTAACAGAAATATTCGAGTTTAATATCATCAAAATTGAGGTTCAGGTATAAAATAATAAATAAAAAAGTATAAAATTTCATACAAACACATACATATATGTAAGAGGAGGGGTGCTTTCTTCAATAATACCATCTTGTGGATTCATTATTATTTATTCACTTTAACACTTGACACACTTTACACACTGATATATTACGTCACTTGACACACTTTATACACTGATATATTACAGTCACTTCACACACTGATTTATTACACAATTAAATAACTAGTTAAGTAAATTCGCACACAGAATCAACAAAATATCAACAGAGATTAGTCTAGTTCGAGTGCTGACAAACGAATGAATGCGCTCTCGCTGCAAACCCGCCTTTTATTGTTCGACAATAGGAGGGGAACGACGTCGAGTTGGAACGCGTGTTCAATAAAGGATGACGTAATCGAACGATGACTTGTAGTTTGCGCCGATACGGCCATTCTGATGATGGGCGCGTCCCTGCGTCTACATCATGAAAGGACCTGGAAAATTAACAAGTATTAATTCACGTAAAAACAAGTCAACCTCATAGCCTCGTCGCTAATTTTGGTTGTTATCAAAGCACGTCAACCTCATAGCCTCGTCGCTAATTTTGGTTGTTATCAAAGCACGTCAACCTCATAGCCTCATCGCTAATTTTGGTTGCTATCAAAGCACGTCAACCTCATAGCCTCATCGCTAATTTTGGTTGTTATCAAAGCACGTTAACCTCATAGCCTCATCGCTAATTTTGGTTGCTATCAAAGCACGTCAACCTCATAGCCTCATCGCTAATTTTGGTTGCTATCAAAGCACGTCAACCTCATAGCCTCAGCGCTAATTTTGGTTAATCTCATAAATTACTTTAAGATATTACCTCATTGCTCGTTTACAGCTACAACCATTGCTACTCATCTTTGGATGAACTTGCTTCGACGTCTTTATTAATCGCCGATATGGCCACGTCATTTTGTACTCCGAATTTAGGAGCGCTTCTTAGTTGTTCATGGCATACTTTTCTTGCCCGACCACGACCATTGATTTTTCGAATCTCATACCTATCATGAGGTAAAACTTTTCTTACTTCGAAAGGTCCATCATATTTTGGGCTTAATTTGGTACCCAGACGTGGCGGTTCTTTTAACAAGACGTATTCGCCCTTCTCGAATCTGTTCACTTTGGCTTTACCTCTGTTATACCGAGCTTCATCTTTCGTAGCTTGTTCGGTCATCCTTGCTAACACAGATTTTTTCAACATCTCCGGGTCTATACGCTCATTGCGTTCATCAATCAGGTTGAGCAGTTCAGGAGGAACACAACCTCTTTTTCCAGTTAGCAATTCAATAGGTGTGTGACCTGTTGTTCTAGAAAAAGTTGAATTAATAGCCAATTGCAGAGCTCCAAGAGATTTCGTCCAATGACTTTTGTGAGTATTGTTGATTACTGTTAAACCATTCTTTATTATTCTCATAATCCTTTCCACTTGACCATTGGCTCTACTTGTGTATCCAGCACATTGATGTAGCTCGATCCCAAATTGTTCACAGTAATCTTTATAATGGGATATAAATGCGCCATCACCATCGACAATAATGCGCTTTGGGGCTCCAAAAAGGAAAACTATTTCCGTTAGATGTTTTAATGCACTTGCCTGGGTCTTGTTTTTGGCGTGTTGTAATATTACAAACTTTGTATAGGCATCGATAGCCACGAAAACATATTCCTTTTGAGAAGCATTTCCACTGAGTTTTCCAGAAATGTCGATATGGATGGTATGAAAGGGTTCTGGTATCTTCTCTATTGTGTGTAGGCGACTTTGTGTAGCTCCAGATGACCCTTTCATTGTCTTGCATATAACACAGTGCTCTACGAAGTATCTGACAATTGACGACATTTTGGGAAACCAGAAATTCTCCCTGAGTTTTTGCCAATGTCTTCTCCCATCCCATATGCTTCAGTGCTTCGTGATAAGTATTTATGAGACTCCACTGGTAGGATTGAGGGACGACTTTAGCGAGTTTTAACTTATCGTCGGTTTTTGTTTTGTAGTGTAAAATATTATCCCTGAGTTCATAGTCTGGATGCAACTCATTATTAGCGTGGACATCTTTAATGATTTTACTCAATTCGGTATCACGACGTTGTTCGACAATTAGCCAGTCATCTTTGGTGGATAAGTTCATTACAACCTGAAGTGGGTTTCTGCTAAAGAAATCTGCATGCTTTAGTTTTTTTCTCCCTTTCGGTATTCAACTTCAAATTCAAAATTTTGTAGGAACGCCCACCATCTGTGTATTCTAGGCAGCAATTCTTGTTTATAGCGGGATGCCTTCACTGCATTGCAGTCCGTTATGACCGTAAATTTGCGCCCATATAAAAAGTGACGAAAGTGCTTTATTGCTCTTACTATTGCCAGTGTTTCAAGCTCGTAGCTGTGGTACTTGGATTCGGCTGCAGTGGTTTTCATGCTAAAATATCCAATGACATGGCGTATTCCACCTTTCACTTGAATCAACACAGCTCCAAATCCCATGGCACTGGCGTCTGTGTGTAGCTCGATAGGATAGTTTTCCTGGAATATTGTCAGTAGCGGTGCTGATGTTAGGTAATTAATTATTCTTGCTCGTATGGCTTCATGTTCTTCTGTCCACTCCCATTTGACACCCGTTTTTTGTCAAATTGTACAAGGGTATCATTACAGTTGAGAAGTTACATATAAATCTTCGAAAATATCCCGCCAAACCGTTAAACTGTCTCAACTGCTTTACATTTGTCGGAGGCGGGGATCTTGCCAATGCTTCAACCTTGGAAGTGCTGGGCCTCACTTTACCATCACTTACTATAAATCCGAGGTATTCAACCGAAACTTTCAGAAATGAGCACTTCTTGATATTAATGGAAAATCCACATTTCGTGACTGCTTCTAGAACTTGTTCCAAATTGGTAATTCCCTCATCAGTCGTTTTACTTGGTATAAGAACATCGTCCATATAAACGAGAGCTATTTTGCCTCGAAGATCTCCCAATGCCTTGTTTATAGCCCTTTGATAGACTGATGGAGCATTCGTTAGGCCAAATGGCATCGTGAGATATTCATACTGACCGTCGGGAGTGACGAATGCCGTTTTCTCTATTGATGTTGCTGATATTGGCACCTGATGGAACCCCGCGGCCATATCGAGACAAGTAAAATATTTCGCATCGGCGAGTTGATCTAGTTGTTCCGAGATTAGTGGTAATGGGTAGTGATCTCGCACAGTGTTTGCATTTAGTTCTCTGTAGTCCACACATAATCTGTCTTCTCCGTTCTTCTTTTTCACCATTATTATAGGGCTTGCAAAAGGCGAGTTGCTTTCCCTAATAATATTTTTATCTCGAAGCTCCTTAATCATAGTCTTCACCTTTTCTCGTTCGACAGGCGCCAATCTGTATGGCCGCCGGTTAACTACTTTATCAGGGTTTTTCAGTCGGATAGTCAATTCTCCTGTTGTGATTCTAGATCCAGATACACCCTCTCTAAAATAATCTTCATATTTTCTAAGCACAGTCATCAATCTGTCTATTTCATCTTTATTCTTCAAATCTGTATCTATCGAACTCGAAGATAACTGCCATATATTAGCGGCTGTTTTGTGTTGTTCGTCTCTCGTCATTGTAACGCCACTATGTGACATTGTAACTTTCAGCCCCGGTATCTTCAAAATGTCTCTTCCAATGAGAATATCCGCGGGTAGCTCGTGGTCTAGGACAATATGAAAGTCGAGTTCCAGATGCATATCATTTATGTAACAGACGGATGTTACTTGACTAAAGGATATAGCGGGGACTGGTCCGATACCCTTCAGGTATGTTGTTTTGTTTGTTCTTGAACCAGGAAGTGAAAGAGCTGTTGATTCCCTTACAAGTGAACAGTCCGCTCCGCTATCAAACATTGCTTGAAAATGTTTATTTCCAATTTTAACCACAACACCATTTTTCATGTCATTGTTTTGGACTTGGCAGAAATTGATGTTCTTTTCAGCGTTGAGTCGCTTAAAACAAGTTTCATAAGTGTGTCCAGGAATAGAGCAGTAAGTGCATTCCTTACTCCTTTTCTCTCTGTTCTTGTTTGCATCTGACGTTGATGGAATCGACTGATGGTGTTGTTCAGTACGGGTGCGTGCTATCGCATTTTGATTACACCATCTTGCTCGATGGCCTTGTTTGCCACATACGAAACAAGTTATACTTTGATCTGATCTGCTGTCGTCGCTTTTTACTTTCTTGTTTTGAAAGCGGTCGTGAGTTGATGGCAGTTTACGTTTGCGCATCGTCTTAGCGATGGCAATAAGCTCTGGAACAGATAAACATTTAGCATTAAGAAGTTCTGTTCGAAGGTCGTCTTCTTTGATGCTTCCAATCACAAATTCTACAGCATCCTGTTCCGTAGGATTTGGCTTCACGATTTTTTTGAACATTTTCCATACATTGGATATGTATTCGGGGATGCTATCAGCATCATTTATGGAGTAACGTCGGAATTTCAAAACATCTGAAAAATATCTTGATTCTGGCTCAAATGTTTGTAGCATGTCTTCCCTCATTTCAGACCATGTGGTCGTCCGCAGTAGACAATCATCGGCCCAAGATTGTGCTCTTCCTTTTAAGACACCAGCAGCTTTTAGGCGTACTTCGTGGTCCTTTAGATTGTACTCCGCTTGAGTTCTGGTTATCAAATCAACCCATTCCCTCACGTCGGTACCTTTGTCAGGATCAAAACTTGGAAAATAGACGTCGGAAATGCGGATTGATCTAGTTTCCTCAGGCTTAAGGGCTTTCAACATTTCAGCAAGTACAGCGCGATTTTCTTGAGACATCTGTACCATCATTTCACACATAGTATCCTTGAATGTATTAGCCAATAGTGCCATGGTAGCACCATTTCCTGGAACCGGTTGATGGCGTTGGTTCATCCCACTTCTGATGTAAGAGGAGGGGTGCTTTCTTCAATAATACCATCTTGTGGATTCATTATTATTTATTCACTTTAACACTTGACACACTTTACACACTGATATATTACGTCACTTGACACACTTTATACACTGATATATTACAGTCACTTCACACACTGATTTATTACACAATTAAATAACTAGTTAAGTAAATTCGCACACAGAATCAACAAAATATCAACAGAGATTAGTCTAGTTCGAGTGCTGACAAACGAATGAATGCGCTCTCGCTGCAAACCCGCCTTTTATTGTTCGACAATAGGAGGGGAACGACGTCGAGTTGGAACGCGTGTTCAATAAAGGATGACGTAATCGAACGATGACTTGTAGTTTGCGCCGATATATAAAATATATATACATTTAATTTGGCTCGCAAAATGCATATTAATTTTAAAGAGCAAAGAAAATTCAATTTTATACAATCAAGAAGGAAGTAAATTTCATAAAATAATAATAAACCATTAAGAATAAATACTATTACGGTAGCGCTCTTATTCCAAAGACGATTGTAGCGAATATTTCTAACCACGCACTTATAAGAGTTACGTTATGTATATCTTCTTTGAACTGTTTTAAGCTTTAGTTTTTCACTTTTTTTGTGATTAATTGCTATGGTACTAAATGAAACTGAATTAAATAAAGAATTAGTTCTGTTTTCCTAGTGACCGGGTTCAAAACCTGGCAAGTACCTATGTGATTTTTCCGAGTCATATGTACTTTCTAAGAGTATTTAGACACCACTGACAGACGGTGAAGGAAAGTCTTTGCTCAGCTGTGGGCTCTGATAGGCTGATGATGATAATGAAATTAAGAATTAACACAAGTTGCTTTGTTAATGGATACTTGTGAGCTGTCCTTGTGGCTTTTTATTAATACATTCAGTGATCCGTAACATGTTTTCAACAAAGTTTAGTAAATAGGAGTATCTTATAACCACCGATGTCACGGTTGATCTAGTTGTTGGGATAATTACTTTGATGTGGTATATAAAATGTTTTTAGAGCTAAGTAATTTGATTTCTTGTTGTTATTTCGGGTCTAGAAACATATATTCAATTATTAGTTAGTTCGTTCAAGGGACAGAAACTCCATACATATAATTACTACAACAAAAGTATTTGTTGATTGGTTTCAGAAACAAAAGACAATAAATTTATATTTACTTGTTTTTTTTTTGAAATAAGTAATTGTATTTTTTCTATATCGTACCGATACAGTAATTGAAGAAAATATAAAATAATATTTTATTAACTGGTTTATGATTTTAAATTTTGCAGAATACCTTTCTACAGGCTTCAAGGAGTTTTTAATAATTAATTTTCCTTTCTTGTTTTGTCATTTATTAAAATTTAATATATACTGTTATTAAATGTTTTCAACAACTTTAAGTACTTTGTTTATTAAAGTATAAAATAAATTTTATTAAAAGAAGTGTTAGTGCATTTTAATTATATGCTAAATATGTATATCACAGATTTAGCAGTTTTGTATATAACTTTTTTATTGATAGAAAAATGTTGTAATAATGTCATACTTGTAATTATTTCAGAGCGAATTTAACCAAAAACGCCGGTTTTGTGTCCTCAATAAGTTTAGACCCAAAAGACGGAGCTAACAATGAAAAGCAATATAACCCGTTCGAACATCGAGACATAGCTCACCCTAATTCGTAAGTATAATCTTATCTATTTAGTTTGTAAATGCAATAAACATATTTTATCAATACCCCTTAAAACGATAAAAAATCGAAAGAAAAGTGTCAATGTTAATAAGATAATAAAATATCTCAAGTGTAGTACGGATTCGGTGTTGTTCAGGAGATAAATCTGGATTGATATGATAGGAACTATTTTGGTTTTGTAACTTGCTTTCATTTTCCATCTCCAATAACGTCATAGAAAATTCTTGAAACAGGATAAAAAAAATATGCACCAATTTTAATGACACGATTACGAAATTGATGTATATTATAACGTTAAAAATGTACAATATAATTTAAAAGATTATTCTCAATTATAAATTTAGTAAATCAATATGTATTGAGTGCTTCGATTAAAGTAAATAAATCAAATTGTTCCAAATTAATGTTGCAAAAAAAGTAATAATGGCGAATACTGTATTTTTAACATGAAATGTTTCTCTAAGATTGATAGGAGGATTTGTTTTAGAGAAATTTATCTCAATATAAGAGATTATCTGGACATTTTTGATACTTGTTTATGAGTATGTATCATTAATAGTATGTATTTGTGATGATGAAAGAGAATTAAAATTAATAAATTTTTTCTGTCTTTAGAAGAACACTATATGGTAAATTGGTTTCAGAACTTTTGGATCGATCGTTCATCTTCTCAAAGCATGCCTGGGATCTGGTATTCTAGCAATGCCAGCTGCTTTCAAAAATGCGGGCACTGCGGCCGGTATTGTAGGAACTTTATTGGCAGGATTTATTTGTACTCATGCAGTCCATATACTGGTATGGCATATTGTAGTGTCTCTATAAACAACACTAACTTTTATTAGCTATGTCTAAACAAACAGTGAAACCTATTTTGTTACTATAGAAATCCTAATGAGCAATAAGTAAAGAATATAATTATTAAAAGCCTCACGAACATTAGTGCCTGATCGAATAAAATTGCAACGAGTAATACATGAACTATGTATTAAGTAATACTCCAGTTTTAAGAATAGTATTTTAATATTTCTATGAATTTTGTCATATTATTATAATGAATGGAAATCACAGCTTTATATTTTATTACTGTGAACATGTGGGAATGTTTTTTTAACAGAAAATTAATTAATTATATTTTTAAAGGTAAAAACTTCTCAAGAGGCTTGCGTTGATGCTAGGAAGCCTTGTATGAGTTTTTCTGAAACGGTAGGCGCTGCTTTTAAATACGGACCAAAAAGGATGCGACGTTTCAGTGGATTTGCAAAGTAAAATATTCACAATTTTACAAATTAAAATAATAATAATTCCTTCCAAGTTTACATAAATATTAATTAATATTTATAAATCTTAACAAGGAAGACCCTAGGGATTCTTAATATCTAATAATGATTATTTAAAAGGAATTAATAATAACAGCTTTGTTAATGTTTTAGTATTTATAGCATGAAAATAATACAAGACCAAAAATAGGTTAAATTTTATAATAATTATGTAGTGTTTTCTTGATTTTAATATATTTTTTTTCCAGGCAATTCATTGATTATTCGCTTTTGATAACGTACTTGAGTGTCCTGATTGTATATGCTGTGTTTATTGGAGTTTCAATTAAAGAGGTAATTATAAGATACAACTCTTTTATACAGGTTAATTTAATTAATGAATAAAAAATCCCTGACGTACCTACATGTACGTTATCATTTTGCGAAGTAATATTTGATCATATATCTTGTAGTCTTACTAGTGCAAATAAAAGAAATTTAGTTTTAGTTTCTTACCGATTACTTGTTGTTTATTAATTTTATCGAGTAATATAAAAAAAGTGTAGGTTACTTTTAGGATGTTTTAATTAAGAATTCTACTATCATATTTTAGTGTTAAGTTACTTAAACTGAATAGAAGGCACCGACTTCAAAGGATGATTGTAGATTAAGAAATTTTATATATTTGGTTAGGTATTAAATGAGGTTATTGGAAAATAAATAAAAATAAATAAAAAACATGAAAGGTTTAGTCATTTTTTGAGCCGATATATTATTAAAGAGTTTTAGTTAGGACATAGTAGCTACGTGTCACATTTTTTTAACAGTTCCTGGTTCCTATGTTTTTATTTAGAAGTCGTATTTTTTTACTTATAAATATGTTTATATCTTGCGTTTTAGCCTTATAATAAAATAGGAACCTAGATTTGTGTAGTTGTTTCAAGATAAGGATATCTTCCTTTCGTGCACCTTGTATGACGAAATAAAAAGTAAAAGTCGAGTTTCGGAGTGTGAAATTGACAAAAATGTACATCTTAGGCATAATAAAGGTCACAGAAAAGCACAACTTCTTTAATAATTATCCGAAAATCACGAATAAGGATTTTCTCGAATGCGCATTTATATCAAAAGAATTGATTGCCCTCTATTTTATTGATAATCCTAAATTTTTAGAATATATCATTATAACAACTTGAGTTCATGACCATAAGACCACTTGGAGAATGCAATCTTTCAGATACAATAAGAATATCTTAAATCAGTTCCATATTATTTGAGAAAAAATATAGAAGAATTGATGACCGGATCCTTTTTTTAAGTCGGTTGAAAAATATAAATTAACATTTTGATTTGTTTGGTTGGTTTATATTTAATGAAATGAAAAAATTCAATTACAGTCCACGGCTTTAATTTCTGTCTGAAATGAATTACTCTATATTTTAAAAGTTGTAATTAAGAATTAATTTCGTTACAGAAAGGGTGTCAGTTCCCTTACCCAAATTTTTATTAGTATGGGATTAAAGTTATTCTATTAATTAACATCCGTGACTCGGTTAAAGTATTATTAAAATACATATTTTTTTAAAAATAGAAAAGGATTAAATTATTTTTTAACAATATTTTTCTGCCTCATATTAATTAAATCCTGCCACACCTACCCACTCATTATTACCTTCTTGTGTTATATATTTTAACAAACATTGTTTTATTCGCGTTTAAAAAACATTATTTATTTAAGGTTTTGGATGTATACTACCCAGAAGATAACTTCTCAGTTCAAGTGTATTGTATGTTGACACTAGTTCCGCTAGTGCTAATTTGTCAAATAAGGAACCTGAAGTACTTGGTGCCATTTTCAGCACTTGCAAATATAATGATTGCTATGGTTTTTGGCGTCACATTATATTATATGTTCGTGGATTTGCCTCCAATCAGTGAGAGGGAAGTTGTAGCTAGTATATCAACATGGCCGCTGTTTCTGAGGTATGTTGTTTACATATATGTATACGAAAATTAATAAAAGATATTTAGAAGCTGTACTTAATTCTTTGATTTATAAAAAAATAAGGTCATATTAATTATTAATTTATTCCTCGGGCGTTTACGAAAAATCTTAGTCATAAATGAATAATAAATTTAGAAGAATGGAGTCAATGAAATCGTTTTATTTATTAAAAGAACACTTAATATATTGTTAACAGTTTTAAAAAATACGTTTGAAGCATTCGAGAGGTCAATTTACATATATGCTTAATATCATTCTTTAAAACAAAAATGCAATCATTATTTGTTTAAAAGCAAAGGATTGAATATAAATTTCATGTTTCACATTAAGTTTTACAAGTTCATATATCTTCAGTAAATCATTGACACGCAAACATTTCGTCGTAATAAATTTTAAATGCATTAGTGAATATTTGTTCCATATTGAGTAACCACGTGTGATTTATATAAAAATTCGCTACTGGCTTTAGTTTTTATCCTAGATTTAAACCTACTTTAAACATTCTTTCTCAAAATTTGCTAATTCCTGTGCGGTATAATGTCCGGTTATTTTTATCCGTTACAGAGATTTAAGAGAACAAAAATAGTCTAAGTTCTCACCACTGTTATAGCACCCTTGCTGAAAATGTATCACTTAATATGGTTTAATTATTCAAAAAAGAAATGTTAATAACCATAATTAATTTATTATTTAATAATAAAAATAATGATTTCTTCCTCAGCACAGTAATATTTGCTATGGAAGGTATTGGAGTGGTAATGCCTGTTGAGAATGAAATGGCTAACCCAAAGAGATTTCTCGGCTGTCCTGGAGTATTAAACATATCTATGGTGATCGTGATTTCTATGTATTGTATTTTTGGATTTTTCGGATACATTAAATATGGAGATGCTGTTAAAGGAAGCATAACTCTTAATCTTCCTCAAGATCAATGGTAAATATTATACTCTCATTATTTTACAAACAAAATTGATTATAATAATTACATTTGTTTTAGTTTTTTTAATATTACTTCAATTTTCTTTATGTTTTTTTTTGTCGTAAAAAAAATAACAAATCATTAAAATATATATAGAATAAATTACACACTTCAGAAGAATGATATTTAAAAAAAAGTTACTACTGACAGTAACCAAGATCGAGATGGCAAAATTAATTTAGAGACTTTATTATGATATTAAAAAGTTTAATTAAAATAGTCTCATGTATTAATTTATTTCAAAAGTTACCGAAATTATTAAAACTTTAATATTCCAGGGTTGCACAATTAGCTAAATTACTAATGGCTCTAGTCATGTTCTTTTCCTTTGCACTACAATTCTATGTCCCTATGGAAGGAATTCAACGTCTTATGCTAAGTAAATTGCCAGAAAAATATACGAATATTGTTCAAATAAGCATCAGGACTGTTTTGGTATCCATCTGCGGTGAGCCGTCTTTATATACTAGTACATAATTAACAAATACATCTTGGATGTGACAAATAATATCTATAAATTTTGTTGTTCCAGTTTGCGTCGCAGCAGCTTTTCCAAATTTAGAGCTAGTGATTAGTCTTGTAGGAGCGTTATTTTTTTCAACCCTCGGATTATTGGTGCCAGCTATTGTCGATACAGTTTACAATTGGGAGAGGAATTTGGGCAAATTCTATTATGTTGCTATCAAAAATTTTATCATTGCCGTCATTGGTGTCATAACTTTAGTATCTGGTTCTTATGTGTCTATTGTGGCTATAATTGAAGACCTATCTAGTAATCATAACGACACTTAATAAAAATCATCGTGAATTAAAGGTTGTATATATTAAAATATAACTGAGTTTAAACTGAATAAGTTAGTACAAATGCAGGGTACAAAGATGTATTTTATTATAACTCTTAGCTAAGCATGCAAGAAAAAATATAAAACATATAAAATCTTTAAAAATTATAGTACATGTTTTTTATAATAAAAATTATACTTCATTGTATATATTTATTTAAAACACAATGTTTTCTAGATAAGTATTAAGAATTAAAAATACGATTGTACATATTTGTGAACTCGTATAATTAAAAAATAATAAATGTAGATATTGCATTCAATTATTTTTATGAATATTAGTTTGATGTATTTAAAACATACATTATTAAATATAATTCTGGATATATTTTTTCAGTGAAAAAATCCAAATAGAAATAATGAATAACATATAATGAATTCACTATACTTCATGAGATAATTTGAGAGCGTAATTGCACACTGGCTAATAAGCGAAGAGACAAAATATATCATTATATTTATTCATTAATAAAGAAAAATATACTTTAGGAAAGTTACAGAGATTTTAAAATATGTATTACAAATCCAAATTCAGTTCAATATTAATATTCACTTAAGTATCAGTATGGCTACCAGGACGAAAACTTTTCGTACCTAAAATTGCCTCAAGACATCTTAATTAAGGTTTTAATTAATGTAAGAAATGGGTCGAAAATTTCTGAACGGATTGTGGTCATTAAATTAACATTTCCAGAAGTAATTAATGTTGTTCAACTTGTCACAATATTGTTTTCCAGAAGAAATAATGTGACATATATAAGTATAAAAACAAATATTTTAAACAACAATTATTTATTTCTTTACTTTAAATGACGATACTATTTATTCTCAGCGTTTTACGATGCTGTAGATAAGAACAACTTAACATTATGATTGTTATATGAAGATAATAAGTATATATTTTAGTTAAGGTACACGGTTGGTTTTATACTACTCAACGTGAGAATATCTGCAACGCTCCCAGTTCCTAAGCGTAATATGGATTGACCAACGGGAAAGTATCTACTAGAGAAAGTTATTTCTCCTTCTCCACAAAACAATTCAATCGAACTTCTATCAACGTATATATTCATATTCATGACATTAACTGGTGACCATCTTGTTCGACGAAGCCCATCTTCACCACCACGGTCTAGAGAAACAGTATGATTTTGAGAATCATACTTTATTGTTAATGCTCGAGACTGATCCTCAGACTCAAAATGCAATACAAAGTCTCTTTCTGCTGAGGCACTTATACTTATTAGGCCAATGTTATCTTTCAATATGAGGCCCTGACCTCCCATACCTCTACCCGTAAACACAAGTCCATCCAGGATTTTCGCAACTTCATCTACAGGCTTCTGAATTAAAGTCAACTTTTGTGATAGCAAAAGTATTCTAGCTATTGTCATTTGGCCTGTAAAACCTTCTTTTTGTTCGGGATAGTTGGTTTCCCACATATCATTCCAGGCTATTACTATTCTCCTATTACTTTTATCTAAGATTGTTTGTGTTGCATAAAAGTCATGGCCATGATCTAGTTCACGGAATTGTGTTAGTGGCTTAAATTCATAGGTCGAGTAATTAAAATCTCCTACAATATACCCAGTTTGATACAAGTTTTTGTAGTCATCTCCCTCCGCTTTTACTCCTTGTGGTGAAAATAGCAATACATATTTTCCATCTAGTTCAAAGAAATCAGGACACTCAAACATATATCCCAGGTCTCCGTTCGATTCATGAAGAACTGACACTTGTTCCCATGTTATTTTATTGTCTGATTTATAAAGTAAAGCACGACCAAGAGTTTGGTTAAGTTCATTTACAAATGAGTTCCCCAGTACCATGTAATATGAATTTTCATGTTTCCAAACCTTAGGATCCCGTATATTTGGTTGATGTTCCAATCCTTTCAAAATAGGATTTCTCTGATATTTAGTAACATTTATTCCATCTTTGGATATTGCTAAAGCTTGCTGCTGTTCATGATCGGGAGTGCTTCCCGGTAGGTTTACGTTACCTGTATAAAAAAGAAACATTATGTCGTCCTCTACTAAAGCACTTCCAGAGAACACACCTGTTCTATCGTAGCTTTTATCTGGGTACATTGCTATGGGAAGGTTTTCCCACGTAAATAAATCACTGCTCTTTGCATGTCCCCAATGAGCAATGCCAGGTTCATAGCTACTATTCGGATTATATTGATAGAATAAATGATACTCAGATTTATAAACGCAGAATCCATTGGGATCGTTCATCCATCCTTTTGGTGGTGCTAAGTGATAAGCTGGAAAGTAAGAATTACTGATGATTGAGGTTTCACTTTTATAGAAAAACGAGATTAACAGTAGAAATTCTATAGTAAAAATCATTTTGAAGACAATTCACCAAGCCAGTGCTTGGTACAGGAATAATTATTTCTTTCCGTTTTCATCTTATTATATACACATCATGTCGTGTGAATACAATTTGTAACGCTTCTGGATTTTAAATAAAATTGCAGAACATATTAAACTGCTTCTTGTGATGACAACCTTGACAGGCAAAGTTATATTTATTCAAATTATGGCAATACACATTAAGAGCTAACAGCATATGTATATATTAAAACTATGTAGTTATCAAAATAATTACATAAATATGTAATGGTCATGGTTAAATCCCTTTTATAATATACTTAACTTCTTTTATATACAGGGTGACTGGTGAATTACTATCGATACTTGAGGACGTGATATTTGACGATCATATATGACAAAATAAACATTAATATAACAAAAATATTAATAAACTTCTAAGTAAAGTTAACCAAAAGTTATGTAATTAATTACGTATCGTGTGAACACCCTACAGATTAGGTATACACACACACTCCCACATACGAGTGCGACGGCGTGGTGTTGTATCAGCACGCCGCCGCACGCGTCCACACTTGGAACACTTGGAACGTGTCAACACTTTATTTATTTATACGGAAATTTTGTCAAAAATTAAGAGCCTATTTTTTTTACATAATTCGAATGAGAATCATGTACCGAGTATTCTCCTTAAATATTGGTAGTAATTCAACAGTCACCCTGTATATTGTCCTTTATACTTTATGTATTATAATTTAACATAAATAAGAATATTTGTATAAAAGTTTTCGATATAAAAAAGAGAAGTATATGCCAAAGTTATTAGCAACTTATATATGTTAAGGATTTTAATAAGTTGAGCTAGTATTAAAATTCAAAAAGAAAATATAAAACTTGAAATACATCAACATGAACAAGACTCGAAACTGCAATTTATCGAATATAGCATTCCAGCTCCATGGACTAATAAGCTGACTAAATTCGGCGAAACATCGTTTCCTAAAATAGAAATTGCTTAACTAAGCATACTATATTTACCCATCATATGAAGTCGGAGTTACAATTTACAAAATTCTTACTAATGCTTGTAAACTTTATAGCTATAAAAACATTTTAAAGATGTTAAATTGTTATAATTTTAGTTTTAGCATTCGAACAACGTTAATGTTCAATACTTGTATTAAAATTTAAATAAAATGAAAATCATATATAGAACGAAAAGGGAAAAACGGTAAACTACAACTGTATCAATGACATTTTGAAGTCAACAGAGAAGTTTATTTTGTAACATTCATGTGATATACAAAGAAGTTAAGTGAATGTATGTAATTGTATTGAACATAATACTGTTTGTTAGCATTCTATACAGGTTGAAATATAATATCATTTATATTGTTATATCACTTAAAATAAGAGTATAGAGGATATTGTCCATTTTGTCACCGACACAATAGAAATGTGTCACAAACAACTAGAAACATTTCCATTAATAATATCAGTAATATGATATGTAGTACGTAATAATAACATCATAATTATCCATATCCCCAACCATAATTCCCACTATGATATTTAATACTGGATTAAATGAATTTATACCGAAGTGTCATTTAAAAAATACGGTAGAGAATGTATATGAATCCAGGGTGTTAAATGAACAACATTTAAAATGAGTCTTCATTTAGGCTTGTTGTAAAGTCCACATCTGATTTAAAAAGATTAAGATTCTTAATCCTTGAGCAGTGGCAATGGTCATTATATGTAGATATTTTCTGAGGATATTTGAATCTGTATTCAAATCTTTGACAATGGATTTTTGAAATGAGATCTTTCAGACGACATGGTTTGCGAGCATTTAAAATAAAAATTATATGAAAATGCTAATGCACATATTTAAGTTGTATTCCAGCAATATACTTTATATTTACGTAATATAAGAGAGATTAAAGAATCATTTATAGATATCTAAACTCCTCAGAAAAATCATAGACATACATTTAAAAATATTTGCAGCAGTTAACCAATATCACGAAAAAACATGTTTACTCGTTTTGATTACATGTTACGCTTCGTATATCAAATTAAAACCGTAAACATCGTTCGGACACAAAATTTCCGACCAAACTTTTTATTGTTTATTAACGCCCTTTTTTCAATTCTTGAAGGCATTGAGATGAAATTAAGAACATATACAACAGCGCCATGCATCTGTAAAAATTAAAATCAGAGCTGACAAAAATGAAAAGTAAATTTGCCCTAAACACAGATCTGTATTTTGATACTCAGTGTGTTTACAAATTTTTAAGTATATTTCTATAAATGAAAAACTACTTATAAAGCCAGTATAGGAGAAATACGAAAACAACACATTAATAATGTATGTAATGTATGGAATAATTGCTTGGAGAGTCTCACTCTCAGGAGAACAAATTTATCTGAAAACATATCTACAGCGTATTATTTACACATTTAACGCAAATGTGAAGTAAAGTTTATACAAACTAAGATTTCAATGTAGGGATCGTGGATGTGAAGAGTTCGTAAATGATTTTATTAAAATATCAATGAATAATTTATATCTGTTAAAAATTGTATTGATAACAACTCTGTAGTAAACAAAAAACAGTCAACTTCTTCTGAATTATATAGAGCCCGGCCATCTGTTTTTTAGAATCAGGAAAAGAATGTGAAAATATATACATGTTTTTTATTACTGCCTCTACTATTTCTATTTCTTTTCTTATAATTCTTAAACAATTAAAATCGTATAAAAATCTTAAGGACACAAGAAAAGTAAAAATTATAAAAGCATAAGAAGCAGAACAAGCTAAAATGGGCTTAATTAAATTTATGAAGTCACTGAAATTCATTAATTTTCATACACAATGCATAAAGTCTAAATTTGCTTGAATGCATTACAAAATATTTTATGTATTTAATTATATATACAATAACACTCATTCAAAGTCAAATGAAAACTTGTTATTAATAAATTCACTTTGTTCAATATACTTGTTTATTAAAGTTAATAATTTTCAAAAACATTACATAAAGAGGATGTATAATTAGACTGTATTGAAATTGTTTGAAACTAGCTTAATAGTTGTAATATATGAGGAACATATTTTTTATACGCGCATGCGTGCAGTACCTCTGAAATCCTTGTTCCCAGTAAACGGCAGTTGGTTTTGTCCACTCGGATCTCCACGACCCTAAAGATATTCGTTCTACAAAGTTTTGCGCGCATCTGTCCATAAGTTTATACGACAACTTAAGTCTTAAATCTGTGTTAAGTCTTACTTAAGTTTGTGTTAGGTTTAGGATTTTTTTATCAATAAAAAATATAGTGTTAAAAAGTTTCAAGTTACTTTAAAATGTGTATTGTAAATATATTAGACGCATTGTGAGTATGTAGTGTAAAGTGTGAATTAATATGTATTAAAATTTCGGCATAAAAATATAAAATTTAGGTAAGTTTTTTCTTTATATGTACTCTTAAATTAATGTACAAATGAAAAATCAGACGTAAAGTATTTAATATTTAAATATTTCTGAAATAATGAAGATATTTTTTTACTTAAAATTCAGATTTCAAATTATACATTATAAGCCAATTTATTAGGAACTCATAAATTAATATAATAACAAAACTAATTGTTGCAATGTTAAAGAAGTATTTAACATAATATACCTGTCTTTACAAATTTAAGATTATTTTCTTATGGTAATTACATTATTAGTTACATTTACTTATTACTAGACCTATATAAACATTTTGAGATACGGAGTCTTAAGGATAAAAGTAATTTAGATAAGAATAAAAATCATATGTAAAGAAAAATACAATAATTATTTGATTACATATTGAAAAATGTTTTTCTCGTGTTTTATCACTATCTAACTAATTTTATCACAAACGTAACTTTCTTAGAACTACTACTTTCAAATGAAACCGGGAACTACAACGGGTACATAAAATCTAGAATAAATCAGAGATGAACAATAAAATAAGCAAAAGGGGAGTTATAAGGACTACATTATATATTGGTTTTGTCTTTCACGGTCTCGTATTCAGTTAGCATTTTTCTTAACTACATGAAACAATTATTATAGTCACAGATTTCAATATTATGTTGTAGGAATATTAAGATTGTTAACAGATTGTATTTCCCTACAAACTAACCAATATTAAAAACATGAAGTAAGACATTATTATCATATTCGATCAGAGTGTCTGAGATAATTAATACAAAAACTAAGAATTTTGAATCAGCAATGTGGCGAAATTCACCTAAAAATAAGATATGTATTATGTATGTATATATCGTAAAGAATCTGTTGCGCATTAACTTTGCAACAATGAAACAATTATCGTCTGCGCAGTTAAGAGGGCCAAGATTGTAATAATTGTAAATAGGAGTTGTTATAATAATAAAATAAAAAATATTCTGGCGGACATAATTCTTATAAAAAGTTATTAGTATAATGAGATCCAAGATTTTCGCGAGTACCCATTTAAATGAAACTAATATTTTCGGATTTACTACGCGTTTTTTTTATTTTTGACACTAAACTACATACTCCTGACGTTTCGGCTACTTTACTCACATCTCGTCTGCCTGTGATCACGGATGCTGTAAGTACGGTACTGTACGGCTGTACGGTAGTTTCATTTAAAAGTTATTAGTAACTGTAAAAATAAAATAATATACCAATCAGTATAGAGTTAACTAAAATTTGTTGTACTATGATGTTTATATTAATTAAAGTAAGATCCATGTAACTAATAATCCTGTAAAATAACATGTACAGTGTACACCGTCTCAGCTAATTAGATGAGAATTATAATCACCTCATTTTCTTGACAACTAGATGAAGTAAAATAGTTTATTAGAAGCATTGTCAATTTTATCTTATAGATAATATACATAGTATTGTAATAAAATACATGTATGAACTACATGTAGTTTGTCAAAAAAAATAATAAAAAATTAATGTTAATACAAGCCACGGCCATCTTATTGTTCCAGCAAAACAAGGAAAATACTGAGACATATATATTAATAGAAATTACATAAATATTATTATGCTATGTTTCCGCTGTATTAATAATCTGTTATTTCATTTTCCACGGCTTGTTTTCAGTTCTGCGAAGTAAAATACGTCGCACATTCTGTGATATTTTATTGATCATTCATAGAAAGGTATATCCCGAAATCTTTTTAAAATAAAATATGCACGGTGAGTTACTATATAAACTCGCATGACTTTGAAAAATTATAATTAAAAAAAATTGTTTATGTGGATAAATTCTGATTGGTAATTTTGTTTCATCTGGTATTTATACCTTTGACAGCGACAGTGGCACATCATAAATAAACAAAAAACATGCATTCAGGTGACAATACTCACATTTTAATAATAAAAAAGATAAAAAAAACTTCTACCTAATCTTCTTTTCTACAATTTGTGCAAAGTATGTTTATGTTGGATTAAAATATGCATGCAAAAAAAATATTTTGTCCAGTATTTATTTAAAGCGTTATACCAACGTCTTACTTAAAAATCTTTATGTAAGCGATACTCAAATTTTGGAATTAAAGCAAAATAAAATTCTTTGCAATTATTTACATCACCCTATGGCCAATCTCTGATTAATGTATACCTTCTTAAAAGTTGGTCAACTGTCGAGTAAAAGCACCTAGCTGATACCCGCCTCCTACTAGGTACCCCTATTTTTGGGTCTTAATTTTCCTTCTTCCTTGATTGTCTGGCCATCAGAAAACATAACTGGGCTATTACCACTGCAGCGTGTTAATTCTGTTTCCGATGTCGATAACTTCACTTGTTTTCAAGTTCTTTATGAGATTACATTTCATGCATTTTTTTGTTACAAAACCAACATAGCTAAAGGGTTGACATAGCAAGTTAATTATATTTTTTTGTCACTCATAGGAAATGGGAATGAAGTAAAACAATGTACATACTGAAACGAATAAAAAGATATTTAATTTTAATGACTACCATGGTTTAAAAGCGATTTTTATACACTTTAGTAATACGAGTACATATGAAGAATTAATATTAACAGTTTAAAAAATATACCTTAATTGTCACATATCATTAGCGACAATTTTTGAAAAGAATGACGCTATTTTTATAAATAATACTTCATTCAACATTAAAAGCTAAGAGCTTACCATAAGAGAATTTCTCTTGGCAAATATACGAATTCTCAAAATAAATATGTACAAGTATTGTCATTTTCGTATTTTATGAAGAATAAATAAGAAGTACATCAATAACATTAAAGGCAAGTCTTTATATCATTGGAGTTGTGTAATTAAATGAATGAACCCACAAATAGGACGTCTTTTTTAAGTCAAATTCCCGATAGAAGGCAAAGCTTGCGATCTTACTTAGATCTAAATTTAAGTTTTAGTAGATTTTTTCTTTTTATCTGCTGACTTCTCCTTTGGAAACCTTTGGGCCTATTGTTATATATAGCCAGTGTTTGATTATTTGGTTTAGGTTATATCAATATCTAAGTGCCTCTTCGAAAGTGCTGTAAATTAAATCTAGGGAATTATTATTTATTTATTTATTTAAAATCTTTATTGTCTAACTACACACGTAGAAACAAAAGGTGGACTTAATGCCTGAAGGCATTCTCTCCCAGTCAACCCTTAGGCAAAGCAGAAAGACATGAAGACGGTAGTATGTAAGAGTAAAACTATACATATTAATTTCTATTGATATATACATAATATATACACATATATATAGATACATATACATACACATACATATACATACATATACATACACATACATACACATACATACACATACATATACATACACATACATACACATACATACACATACATATACATACACATACATACACATACATATACATATACATACACATACAAATACAATACACCAAAAACAATAATAAAAACAGAGACTTAACAGAGATTCTGAGCAAAATGTTCCTGTAAGCGACGCCTGAAAATTGCCCTTGTAGGTGCCTTTCTTATTTCTAGTGGAAGTTTATTCCACAGTCTGATAGATTTTACAGAGAAGGAGTTGGAGAGGAAACCAGAGTGGTGGCTGGGAAAAGAGAGGAGGAGAGAGTCATTAGAGCGTAGCTGTCGATCATGATTGTCACAAAGAAATTTAAAATTATCTTTTAGGTAAAGAGGAGATTGGGGATCAAAGAGAATAGAGAAAAGAAGACACAATAGACGTAATTCTCTGCGTTGGCGGATGGGAAGCCATTTGAGCTCCGCTCGACAGTGAGAAATGTGGTCAAATTTACGAAGACAAAAGATAAAACGTAAGGAGTTATTTAGGAGACGGTCAAGTTTGTTCAAAAGGGTTTCATTGAGATCAGGATAGCACACATCAGCGTAATCTATAATAGGAAATATAAGGGCTTGTACAAGTAAGATTTTAGTTTTAATAGGTAAAAAATTCCTTAAACGATTAAGGCACCTTAACGTGGCAGTGACAGAACGACTAACTTCAGAAATATGCACATTCCAACTTAATGTACTATCAATATGAAGACCAAGATCTTTAACGCGGTGGAAGTATGGAATAGTCGTATTGTTAAAAACGATAGGTGACAAAGAAGAAATATTTAACTTAGACATGAGACGTGAGCTACCAACAATGATCGCCTGACACTTAGTAGGGTTAACTACAATGCCAAATTTGTTACACCAGTTGTAAACGTAAGAAAGATTTTGATTTATTTTATTTATAGCTGTTTCGATATTGTCTATCTCTGAATTAGAGTATAGTTGCAAATCGTCGGCGTAAAAATGATAAGAACAGTCGAGATGGAAAGAAAGGAAATTTATAAAAAGAGAAAAAATAATAGGAGATAAAATGCCACCCTGCGGAACGCCAGCAGAAAGATCAAGCCACTCGGAGAGGGACTGATTCAGCCTAACCGCTTGCCGGCGGCCGCGAAGATAAGAGGAGAACCATTCCAGAGCTGATGAAGAAAATTTTAAATGCTTGAATATGGCCAGGACGATATCATGATCAACCATGTTAAAAGCATTGGAAAAATCAATTAAGACCAGAATGGTGATCATTCTATTCTCCATGCCAACCCGAATATCCTCAGATACTTTGAGAAGAGCGGTAGCTGTGCTATGGCCTGGTCGGAAGCCAGACTGATATGAGGTGAGAATATTATTATTGTAAACAAAGGAAGAGACCTGCTTGTAGACACACAGCTCCACAATTTTCGATAGAAAAGGAAGAATAGAAATAGGTCTGAAGTTATTTAGTTGGGAAGGATTGGGAACTTTAGGAAGTGGAATGATGTAAGCTGTACGCCACAAGGAAGGGAATTCTCCAGATGAAATGGAAAAGTTTACAATATGAGTAATAGCCGACAGTACATAGTCCAGAATAAGTAAAATCATAGGTCGATTGATACTATCAACACCAGTAGCATTAGATGTTATTGAAATGATTATTTTACGAATTTCATCATCAGACACTGGAGAAAGGACTAAGTCGTTAAAAGGAAGAGAGGCCATGGATTCAATCTCAGAAATAGTAGATAATTTAGTATTTTGAGATAACGGAGAACTGGAAGAAAAATATCTGTTTAATGTATCAGGAGAAAACGAAGAGACAGCAATGTCTTCATTCCGTTTATTTATACCTAGAGTTTGAAGAAATTTCCATACTGAGGCCGAAGATGCATTGCTAACATTAACGTGACAATAGTGGCGTTTGGCTGTTCTTACCATTAGATTACACCTGTTGCGAGCTACCTTATACAAATCCCAGTTTTCTTTGCTCCTATCACGCTTAAACTTGCGGAAAGCGCGATCGCGTCGTGACATGGCCATTCGGACTCCTTTGGTAATCCAAGGAGCAGGCGGACGCCTGATCTTAACAGGTCTCAAAGGTGCGTGTTTATCGAACAGTGATAAAATAGACAAGTTAAAGTGAGAGACTTTATCATCTACTGTCGATGAACGGTACATCAAGGACATGTCCAGCGATCTTGCATCTTCTTTCAAAGCCTCAAGATCAATTTTAGCTAGGTTTCGCATCGATACTATTGGAGCTTTAGCTTTAGGTGACTTAAGCTTGTATGATAAATATATAAGGTCGTGACGAGAAAACCCGGGAGCTGCAAGTTGACCATATTCAATCACAGAATTTTTAGAAGAAACTATGATAACGTCCAACCAAGTGTCAGGCGAGTCAGAGTTATGATGAGTAGGTTCAGAGGGAAGAATGTTGAAATTCACCGAATCTATGAGTTGGGAAAGTTTAAGAGAACGTGGAGTGGTTTTCAACAGATCCGTGTTTAAATCGCCCATGATAATATGATGTGAGTAATCCGAAGAAAGGGATTCCAGGATAGGTTCAAGTGAAGAGAAATAGTCAACAGTAGGAGGACAATAGATAACTCCAAGAACAGCTTTTACACCCCTGAGACGGATTTCAAGGAATATAAATTCAGCAGAAAACGAGAAAGAAGAAGGAGAAGTAAAAAGAACAGTATAAGCAATATCCGAACGAAGGTAGATAGCAACACCTCCTCCCCCTTTGCCTACCCGATCGTTCCGAATCAGCACAAAACCGGGAAGACTATATAAGGTGGAATTAAGTGAGGGTTTCAACCAACTTTCGGAGATCAATACTGCGTCTACAGGGGCGTATGAAAAGGCTTCAAGAAAATCAGAGAAATGAGAAGGTAAACTTTGAGTGTTAAGATGACAGACATTAAAAGAGCTAGGAGAGTTAAGAAAAGAACTACATAGCAAAGTCCCAAGCGTCTCAGGAACATGGAAAGAATCACCATCTGTGTACGAGGAACAACTACTACTGCATGCTGATAAAAATACATCATCATCTGTATCAGACATAATACTACAATTATATTATAAATAAGATGAAAATACGTATATGATAAATTAATTATTAAATAAATGGATTTAAATATATATGTATATATAAAAAAAATAAAAATAGGTATATATAAAAACCAAAAAACAAAAAGAAGAATAATAACAATTATTCCTGCTTGTCCCGCCAGCTGACGGTTACATTAAAACTGTACTAATCATTAAACACTAATGATAACAAAAAAAAAATATATATATAAATAATTTTAAAAAAAGTTAAAGAAATAAAAAAAAAATTACACACTAAAATTTAAATGACCAGAGCAGTAGACTTAACAATGACAGATAACCTTAATTACTGTTAACAAGGGTATTCTTAATTATTATTTTTAGAAGAGCGACACCAAAGTACATAATCTAATAATCTTTTTTATTACAATAGAAAACCTATATCTAACATATCTACTAAGACTAAAAATTATTAAAAATTAAAGTGTCATATATTTACATACATAGGTTAAAATAAATATAGTTGTAATATAATATGATTAGTTGACACGTTAAATTTATAATCTATTACAATTTATGAATACATGCACGACTAGGCAACACAGTATATTGTCTTTGTCAACTGTCAGTATAGAGAAAGATACTATTTATGTCAAGTGTCAACGTCAAAGTAATTTATACAAATACCGAAGAAAATTCTAAGTTAAAATTAACCAATGAAGTAATAAAACATAAATGAATTGAATTACAATTCAATAATACCAGAGCGGCTTAAGTGAATAGTAAAAAGTATTATAGTTTAAATATGTACATGATAAATAAAGAATACCCTTACCTTAGCAACGATACCAAAATTGCTCTGGGGATTTGTTATTAATTACAAGATTTTCAAAAAAGCTTAATACTCAAATAAATACAATGATAAAAAAAAAGAAAAAATACGAAGAAATAAATAAATGAGGAACACTATTTCTTTGCCCTCACTGCTCGCTTGGGTTTGGAATTGTATCCTGATGATGAGTCCTGATTTCCACTTGAAGGTGCCTCAGCAGCGACATCGGTATTAACAGTCAGTTTAGAAAGGCTCTCCTCGGTATCAATACGGTGTCTGGTGCCATCGGGAAGCTTAACAATGATATTCCCGTCTAATGTCCAACAGTTCTTCATCCCCAATCTTTTGCGCGCAAGCAAGAACAACGCCTGACGTTGGTGGGTTAGAAACTCAGACAGCACAAAGGGGGAGCCCTTAAGACTAGCCTTCTTCTTCCACACAGCAGTTTTCAGATTGAGGTCGACAAACCTCACAAGCACGGGACGATGCTTGCCCCCAGAATGTTTACCAAGACGATGACAAGCAATAATCTTATCCTTGGTTACATCTCTTATACCAAGCTTATCATTGCAGATATCAGAAATAGAATTTGAAAGATCCTCATTAGGTTCCTCCGGTACACCATTAAATAACAGATACTTTCTTCGGTGTCTCATTTCAATATTATCAAATTATTATTTAGCAATTCATGAATACTTATATAACAAGTTCTTAACCAAAAATATTTTGTCTTATTTTTATTTTTTTCAATTATCAGGGCTTTTTGGGATAAAGGAAATGAGTATTATATTTTGCGTCGGATTACAAAACATTGAAATTTGTTTATGCTATGCCGTTTCCCTCTTATTAAAGACTATTGAGACGCGGTAAATATTTGTTACCAGTTTTGAGAAGAAAGGGATTCGGATAATTGTTTTGGTATTTTCCTTCCTTGAGTTTGATTTCTTTACCAGATATAAATAACAGATGATTAAAAGAGAAGATTTCATTTCAGACATTTTTCGTTCCTCATTTTTTTTTTTAAATGAATAAATTAATTAAATGAAAATGAAAAGAAATATAATATGTTGCTTTTGGTGGCTAGATTGCATACTGTCTCGAAATCAATTAGGACCATTTTCAATTTTACTTTTTTCCTAATGATAATATCTTAAATCTTCTTTTGTACTATATTAACAACAACTATTTTGGAACCTGTCATATAATCTTTATTTCGTCATAACTCTAACTCTAACTTAGGATAGATCCAATAGTGCAATATGAAAATCGTATTAAATAATAAATTAATTGTTTTTTAATCATTATGTTGGTAATTTCATTCCGACTTAATCAACAAAATTTTATTCTTTGCCTTAATATAAATCTGACAGCAGAATGTCTTATCGAAGTCATTCTAATAAGCAAAAATAAATTAATTGTATATTTTTATTGCTAGGACTACAATATTTTTATTTATTTTTATGCAATATTTGCTCTTATTAAATAAACAGAAAAGATAAATTAAAATAGAAAAGATATTAAAAGATTATTTCTAAATACATACTTATAACAAATAATACGTGAATACTTAATATTTTAAAAATATTGTTCTAGTAATCGTTTAGCAATTCGAAAGTAACTTTGCTTTTATCTGTTTACCTTTTCATATCGCAGATCTTCTGCTAGTAATCTTGTTTAAGTCTTAACCAACAAGTTATTTTATTATTTCAGTTTTATTGGTTCGTATTTCAATGAAGCCTGTTGTTTTAAACAGATTTATTTTAAAAGCTTGCTATTTTTAGAGCTTATTCAATATAAATATTCAGATAGAAATGAGGATTAAATCTGGGAATGATTGTTTACGTTGGTACATTGTAATAATATAGGGAACATCTACTTGGTATTTCTGTGCTAATTTGATTTTATGTCTAAGTTATTTCATATGAAGTCTGAAATATTATAACGAAAGTTGTGTAATTTTATGTTCAACTGGAGGTCTTAACAAACTTTAACTTTAAGTTATAAGTCATAAGGGGTTTAGCAACTTATGTTAGTCAGGCAAGTTGGTGACCTCTGTCAAGAAAACTATTCTGAGAGTACACAGAGCTCATGATTGGTACTTGGGTGTCAGTTTTTAAGTCAGAGTAAAGTTATGATTCAGTTGCTTCAATTAATATTCTGTTAATATATCGGACGCACTTGGAGTCCGTTAGATTGAGGGGAATAGGCCTTAGGTCTGTAACTCTAGCATTACTATTACTATACTATAATATACTACTTTCTTTGAAATTTGTATAAATTGTAATAAAACAATTAAATAACTTCAGATAGAAAATACAATAATTATATGAATATTAACTAACAGATGAAATTACGGAGATTATGGAGATCATTATTAAACACTTTCATGTTTAAATATTTCGAAAACTAAACCACTTCTATTGGGACAAGTTCGCCCATTAAGTCCACTGGTGTTTGATCTTTGGTGAATACCAGTGAATTCATGCTTCAATGCACAGCAATGATTGAATTGTAGTTTATGACGTCTGTAGTGGTCAATGGTCTGTAGTGGTAACCCATAGACCATAGTGCTGAAAACTACATTCCATTATTATGTAGGATATAACACCACGCTTTTTTGAAATTGTTTTTGTCCCAGATATTTAGCGTACATTTAATCAGCGGTATCCTGATAAAAACCGGTATATTTGTTTGTGGGGCATCTAGCTCATCAAAAACCTACATGTCGCTACGTTGAAACTCATTAAACCAAATTTTGATGTTGACCTTTGCAAGATACAAAATCGTCGAAAGCAGCATCTAAATACTTTTTGATTTCTACGCATAAAAGCCATTCCAAAAACAAAATTCGAATATTCGTCTTTTAATTTCACCTACACATTTCACTAAAAAAGTTTTTTTTTATAATAGTAATAAACATTATAATTTAATTTTAAATTTTGGTGAATTCAAATCTTTGTAATATAAGTATATAAATGTTGCTTATTAACAAGATAAGGTAAACGTTAATTTCTCTTATCATTATATTTACGAAACGTTTCTTGATTTACTTTGATTTAAATTTAATTTGAGTAATTGAAAGTAATCTGGAACTCTAGAAATGAAAAAAATATTATATTAAAAAGGACCTTTCTAAATTGAGAAATTTAATCTAGTATTTAGAAAATAGGTGCGATAATAAGAATATTTGTACTAAATTATGAGAGAAAATCATGTTTTGTCAGTCAATAAATTACAATGTTTGAATTTGCTAAAGATTATACTCATCCTTATTGTATAATAAATAAAATATCTATATGAAACTGAGTTTCTGGGATACTTCGTGTATTTTTTTAAATGTATATGCTATGTATATGGAATATGAAATTCGATAACTTTTCAGCAACCGCAATTACAGACAGAAATTAAGTAAAATAAAATGTAGATGTAGAAATAAAATGATAAAAAGGAGTAGTATCTCAAATAAAAATGTTCCATTTAAATTTGTACTAGTGGAAATTAAACAAGATTTCTTTTTGTTACAGATAAGATGGAGTCAAACGTTAATTTATATAACGTTACTTCACTAATATTAAGTACGGAGGCCACATCGACTACAGTTACGAGTATTGTTCAGAATGCGACCCTCTCTAGTAATGCGTATGAATGGAGATTCATATTACCTCCATACTTCATAATATTCTTGCTCTCCATATCTGGAAATTGCCTGGTTATAGCAACACTTGCTAGTAACCGTCGAATGAGAACAGTCACCAATGTCTACTTATTGAATTTGGTAAGTTATTTGTTTATTCTTCCTTCATTAATATTTTCGATTATTTTAATTATAATTTGACGAAATGAACTGACTTGAAGATGAAAATGCTATTATAAATTCAGTTTATTTATCATTGTTTTCTAAGGGACACTGATCTTAAAAGTGAAAAAAAATATATTGTTTGTAAAAGCCGTAATATTTATATTTCGTAGAAAAGGACACGCACCATCTGTGTTTCTAAGGACTTGAATAATATGGGCCATTAAATATAGATCTTAAGTTTAAAAGTTCATCTTTTGCTCGTAGGAAAATGTATATCATAGTTTATTTTGAGGAACTGAACGAATTTCAGTAAATATGTCATATAAAGATAACGATTGATAAGGTTGACTTGCGTCTGTAGTATCTAAAACGTACAATGTGCACGTCTTGAAAGGTATAAATAAGCTTTAACTGAGGTAATGCAAATACGATCCAAGGCTTGATTTCTATAAAACCATCAAGTCAGATACTAGCTAAGCTGTATGCATATCTAATTTACAAAGTAGTTAGGATAAAATAAATTAATAATGTAAATCCATTTATACACTTTCCGTGATTTACTTTACAATCTGCGAAAAGGCTTTGTATGACAAAAAAAAAACAATTGCTATGTAATTAAGTTAAAGGGAATTGCTTATTAGAAAGAAAGTTTTAAGTACTTGAGCATTATTAAATAAGTAAAATAATACAAACCAAAGTTATTGAACATCTACAGATTCGTAAATAGATAGAACAAACCTAAAGGATCATCTGATAACTTACTTAAGTTCCCAACTAGTAAATTTATCAAATTAATGAAAACACAAAAGTTTCAATACGAACAAGAGGACATCGTAATCAGAGCCGTCGAGTCACTGGTTGTTACAATTTGATTTTGATTTCAAATGTAATGGTTTCATCGCAGTTTTTAGAATTATTTTGGTATAAATATTCTCAAAAACTTAAATGAATTCTATGAAAGTAAATATTAGGAAACATATTTGTCAAAGAGATAGTTACGTCTATAATCAGCAGTGTTCTGATCATGATCATCAAATGTAAATGTTGTTTATACATATATCTTTAATATTTTGAAATTCTTCAAGTTCTTTTTGTATAAAATATTTTAGGATTACTTTGTTAAGAGAAAATCTTTTAAGGCTAAATCTCTTGCATTTTGATAAAGGTTCCTCTGATGTTTCATTTCAGAAACAAAAAATTTTCACGTTTTCTTTCTACGTTGTTTTAACAATTGTCTTGAAGGCATTCTTTTTTTACGATGTAAAAGGTTACTAAATTAAAATATTTTTACGGAAACGAATTCATTTTATCTTCAACGCATACGTAATGGAAAATATAGATAAAAGAAAAATGTTCTCTGAATATATTTGAGTTAAATCCATATATAATACATTTTTATTTAAACTTAAAAGTTTACTGAGGTTCTGATTTATTAGAAACTAGTAAACCTGGCGAACTCCGTTTCGCCTCCAGAAGGCTTTGTTTTATGTAACATTTCGTTTGGTGATTAAAAGATGAAGAATTTTTTTTTTGTTTTATATTTGAAAAGGAAAATATTTATTTCATTTCACAATTCAGTAATGAATAATTCATTTCGATTACAAAAATGAAGTGTTATTTAGTTGAACTTCTCTAAGTAAATGAAAGTGAATCCAAGGTAGATACCGAATCGAAGCGTTATACGTGTCCGCAAATTATCCGTTTCATTAAAGTGCTCCTTTGTAAACCACATTTTTTGTTTTTTGGTTTAACGTTAACACAAATAAAGCGGATGGTTTCCCAACTCGTGAACACACAAACTATAACTGCCCATGTGAAAAACAATGATTTTCTAAATTTATCCCGCAAATACTAAATTACATATATGTCATTATACGTCAATCGCATAGCTGTCAATTGTGTTTCGTTATTCCACGTTTTATAGTGGCTGACGTTTCATGTCAAGTCCCACGGGAATGCTGTCGAACAGGATAAAAGTATCCTATCGCAATTTCCTGGTTCTAAACTACCTCCCTGCCAATTTTCAGCTAAATCGGTTTAGCCATTCTTGAGTTATAAGTGGAGTCACTAACACGACTTTCTTTTATATACCTATATAGATTTATAAACTGCTCTTTTTAAAAGCAGGCTATAAATAACTCTTATAATCCATTTTAAACTGTATTAACATTATATATTTTGCTATCTGTTCATAAAATTAAAATTCATATATACTCTGAATGAAAATAGACAAAATTTTTCTTTTTGTTCAAAGTTTAATAAAGTTTCCTTGCAAGCGAAACATCTTGAGATGTTCTTTCTATATTCTTTTAAGTTTTCATATGATTAAAATATGCAAGAATCTTATAAACGTAAAAAACTAAGCAACCGTATAAGTATATGCAAAAGTAGAAAAAAAGGATATAAGCTACACAGTATGAGCTGTAGGATCGTGTTCAAGAGTTAAGGCAGGGAACTATTTTAGAATAATTAAATTATACATTATACATTTATAAGCTAAATCTATAAATAAATTATAGTAGATATATCTGTAGCTTCTAAAACTTTAACATTGGCTGTTAACTAAAACTAAATCATATCAAGATTCAAAAGTGAATTTGGGAGAAACATATTTATTTCGGTAAACCAACAATGCTTATAATAATGACATTATAAAATAAAACTTGTTTACTTGCTAAGAACAATACAGGATTACACAGTTAAGTTTATTTCACTGAAATCAATATAAGCATCAGTTTATCATCGAAAACTCATCTAATTTGATTTTTGAATAAAATAAAAGAAGTATAATCTTATAGACAAAATCATACCCGATAAAATCCAATTAAAATTGTATTACATTGTATCAAATGTCACTAAGATTTAAAATACCGGTTAAATTATTCAAAGGTATTGATTTAATTTAATCCATAAACATTTTTCAAACGATGCACAGATACCACAATTTTCTAAAGGTTATTAAATATGACAGTCATCTCCATAATATTTAAACATGTATCACTGTTTATAACAATTGTTTAAAAATATTTTTTTATTATATTTTAGAATTTAAAAATAAGGATCCTTTTTTATAAGTGAGTTTATTTTTGTGCTTATTTTTTTGTAGGTAGGCGTGAATTTTTACACTTATTACGTTTATCGAAAGCGGAGGCTGCAAGGAAAATAAGTTTTAATTATACAACTATATTTAATTTATAATTAAGATTGATAACTAACTACATCCTATGTTCCTATATATCAGCGTTTGACTCCAAACTGAATATATATTAAAATCCAATTCCCATTCCCACCGATGGTGCAAGGGCTGCCGTGTCGTTTTCACTTTCCTATTCTCACCAATGGCTTAATGCAGCATCAGCATTTAGTACTTAACACCTCGATTATTCCTCGACTATGATTATGTATATATGATTATGTATATCGATTATTCCTCGACTATGATTATGTATCACACTGTTTAACACAATCAATTGTTTTTGACAACATTTTTTTAGCACTTCATAAATTAAGATTCTCCTTATATAATTTCTTTAATGGGTAAATTAAATGATATTATAATTAGACTAATGGTGCCTATTCATGTTAGGTGTGCCATGTTGTATTGAGAAAATGAAAAGCAACGATAAAAAAACTCACTACAGTCAGTTTCATGTCAATGTAAAAGAAGTACATCGTTCTTATTGTCATGCTTACAAAAATCAGAAAATGAGAAAAGTGTCTTGGGATTTATAAGCCATAAAAAGTTTACGAATTTCTTCTGGTCTGCTTCAGTTTATCTACCAATTATACTGCCCATGAGATTAAAAACTATTATCGTATTTTATGATACTTCATACTTAAGAATAATAAATAAATGTTAGACCATTTACATTGTACATATTTACATGAAATTAAAATTGTTTTAGTAGGAATCAAACTATATGTTCAATTTTTTTCAAGTTTAAATAGCGTATTAAATTATTATTCAAAATATTATACATCATACATTTATTTCGAAATAAATCAGGATTTTTTTTAAATATTCAGTTATTCTTTATAGAAAAGTTAGTTTTTATTTATAGAAAAGCGCTGTATGTTATAAAAATATTCTAAATAACGTCTATTTACCATAAACCAACATCATATGAAAATTCAAGACAGTCAATTTTTTTTTCTAATGTCTTCAAACAAATCACAAAGTCTTAAGCCAAAAACAAGGATACCGCTTTTCTAAGTTACAACGAAAGCCTATAATAACTTTTTTGTTATGTTGCAAATCTTCTCTGGATAAATTTAAACAGGTACTCTGTTTTTAGACGCTCATCTAAGCCGGTTTATCCTTGGTATGACCTTTTAATGAACTTTGACTTACCACCAAATTTTTACTTATATCGCGGTTTAAAAGTAAGTTCAGGTTAGTTCAATAAAGTTTTTTGATAATAGAAAGGACACTTTTAGGTTGAATTTTAGTTTTCAGTGAACTCAGTATTCCTAGACTATACATATTACATAAATTAGTATAAAATTTGTTTAAAGTATCTGCTTTTATATATCTCAGTTTATGAGAACTTGTATGTCCGTATGACCAAAAAATACATGTTATTATTATGTGCCAAGGGTGGTCAGAGCATTTATCTATTTTTAAACTCATCATGAACATAATAAGGGTTTGTATGGATGTATTTTTTCACAATTTTATTTCTTTTAATGCTCTGCTCGTAATGAAAATAACATTAATTGATATCAAAACAGTAAAATATCTCTCTACTACAAAAATGTGCAAAACCCATTTTTTAAATAAATTCTATATAAGAAATACATTATATTGTATAAAATAAACTGTACTGACACCACCACAACTTTTGAGGACAGATATACCAATCATACAATCCATTAGTAATAATTAATTAATGTACATATTGCTTGTAACAAAATGTCACATAAGGTCACATTTCGATTCTACTATAGGACTTGAAATAATCAAACACTGTCAAGTCATATCACTGTTTATTATTGATTTGTAAAAATTCAATTTATATTTAAATAAATTTGTTTTATATATATATATATATATTTGAATCTCTAGATGGGAAAAGAATATATAAAAAAAGTCAAAGGTCTTAAAAAGGTTTGTATTCAAAACTTTATTACTATGAAAACTATAGTGAAATAAGATATGGATACAATTGATATAAAATTTATTACAAATGTATCTGAGTAAAATCTTTGTTTATTTTTTAAATGGTGCTCCCCCACTTGCATAGTGCATGCATTCATATATTTATGAATTCAACTTTACGTAGAATTTTTACTGTATCCATCCATCATTATAAGTAATAATAATGTTTGAGACGTTTCTGGCTATAAATAATTGTTTAGAATTTTTCCTTCACTGTGTTCAATATAAGATGCTTACACATAAAATTGGCGTTTTGTCGTACTGTTTACTTTGATCTCAAATATCTTCTCTTTAGAAATTCCAATATCAAATTTAGAAAGCTATTTTCTCATAGATTTGTTTAAAAACAGTAATCCATGTTATTCCTATCTTTTGTTTTTTTTTTTATTTCCATCACTCAGTTTAGAAAATGGAAACTTAAAATATATTTATATACGAGTACTAGTTCCACCGTGGCACTAGTGCTGCAGAAACGGCTTTAAGGATTATTGAATGGAATGGTTGCTGTAACGTAAAAAAAACACAGTGCGGTTTTTGTTCCAACGTTTTTGTTCTGAACATTTCGACTTGCCAAACAATACCTAAAGGTGGCTGGAGTGCAAGATTGATATTGAAGAATTGAAGGGCTTTTAAATCGGTATGTAATATCAATAATTGCAAGCCATTATGGAAATGCTAGCTACTAAACAACAAGGGTCGATCAATCGCCTTAAGCCACTGCTGTGTCATACCGATTACACTGCGTAATAGACAATTACCAAATTAGAAGAGCTTCAATTTGAACCTCTAAAATATTCACCATACTCCCCGGACCTTACTCGAATAGATAATCCTTTTTTTTTTCTAAATTTAGGTAACTTCTTGAAAGACAAATGCCTTCAAAGATTTTATTGTTTCCCGTTCAAATTTGTTTTAAGAAAGAGATCAATGAATTGCCTATGAGTTGGCAGAAATGCATTAATAGCAATGGTACATACTTTGATGATAAATATATTATATTTTGAAAAAATTGATTTGAATTACTCCTTTATGAAACACCAATTTCATGTATTTAGTCCTTATATGAGATGTAAAAATCTTTTTACTTTATATTATTCAAATATAATTGAATTCACTAATGAGATCAACTTTAAGAAAGGTAAAAAAATATCTTATACGTGAAATCAACAAATACGAAACTTTTTTGACGCCTGGGAATAATCATAAAAAACTTCTATTTCACTTTACCATTTCATTATTGTTTTCTTACTTTTTTTTAGTAAACTATATTTTCTCCCCTTGTAAGCAAGTATATTTTTAAAATAGCAGCAAATGGCTATTAATAATATAAATGTAGTTTCCTTATTAAATAAAGTTAAAAGTCCTAAAGGAGTTAGAGTATCATCAGTATTATCACTATAATGACAAAAGGAAAATTGAATGTCTATTATCTAGTGCTTCTAAACATCTTATCAAATAGAAAAAGAGGCTATTTTTAAAAATTGCACGTAAAAGCAAGATTCTTAATAAACGGGACAATAATAAGGCAAGATATTTTAAAATAAATTTCTTATAAATTGTCGAATATTTTAAACCAAACAAGGCAAGATCTGTATATAATAGTTCCTTATAAACCAACATTCCTAAGGGCCATGCCATCAAGGGTAATAAGTACTACGAGCACACTAACGAACTCACTAAGAATAGGTTCGTCGTAAATTTGTACGCGGTAGAAGTGGCGGTGAGGGGTATAACAGCTACATATATTTCTCTACAACCTACTGCAAGATTCGGACCCGTCCAGAACTAACTACAATTAATTTTTAGAAAGTACTTTGACTCAGCACCCGCTGGCTAAATCCATTGAATACTGAGAAGTTTCGTCTTTCTATATTGTTTAGTACCCGTGACATAAGCTTCTAATTAATAAGAATTTATTTCTGCAGGTTAGATGTAGTATATGATATTGGATATAACCAGTTGAAGCCGAATAAAAATCTTCTTTTAAAAATGTATTCTTTAATTAATGGATTATTTACAATTCGTTTTCATTTTAATTTGTTTGCAACTTTTAATTATTTTACTTTCTCAACACAAGTACGATTTTAGATTTAATTAATCACATTCCTGTTAGATATTTTTTAAATTATAGCGAGAGCTTATTTGCTATAAAATACTTACTTTATTTTTTATAATGTCCTACAACTGACAGAATGACATAAACATGAAAAAAGCAATAAATATAATTAAACGATTTTGATTTGTTTCAGGCAATATCAGATTTTCTGCTTGGAGTGTTTTGCTTGCCATTCACGCTTGTGGGGCAAATATACAGAAGATTTTTTTTCGGAGCGGCATTATGCAAGTTAATACCTTTTTTGCAAGGTAAGTAATATAAAATCGATAATACGGTTGTGAGAAAGCAAACGAAATTTAAATAATGTCAGTGTCGCTTAAGATAACCTTAAAATCAATATGATATACAGACTAGTACATCTCGATTTATTTTGTTATTCTATATTTTGTTTGGTTATATGATAATGCTTTATTCAATAAGCAAGAAATGTTGAGGTAATGATTTTTTTAAGAATTAAAAACAAAAATGTGTTCACTTTTATTTATATTTTATTAAGTAAATATTATCCAGCTACATTGTTCATCTACATTTTTAGAATGCATACCTCGCTTTAGAAAAGATTTTTACACAGAGTTGAAATTTGTTTCTTCTTATTTACATACTATATAATTCCCAACTTTGGTTCGTTAAAATAATGTTTTGCTTCAAAGCGAAAAATTTATCTAGTTTTCATGTATGATGTATTAAATACATATATTTATTATATACTTTGACCATTTATTTATGTCGTATCTTTTTATGCTTATAACAGTATCCTGAAGGGGGCTCCATTTCTTTTCTGTGACGATAGTAATATTTTTTTTAATAATTTACCTTTAACCGCTTTAAGAAAGTCGACATTCCCCCGGTGTTTCAAACTCACTTGAATAATTAGTTTTGTGAGAAATATGATTAAATGTGTTTGACATAAGTAAATTTTCAAGTAGACTCAGTACCATAAACTGTATGGCAAATTCACCAAATAGCTAACATTAATGCAAATATTTTAGTAGTTTTTTCATAGTAGAATATCACACATTTATTATGAGGAAATGCTAGTGACTTTTGGACTATCTTTGTTCTGCAAAAGAGGTTTGCTGGCATGAAGTCCTGGTTGTCTGCTGGTAGTTGTATTTTCAGATACAAAAATATTGCTATATAAGGCGCAAGTTCTATCCCACTTGGAATACTAAATTTGTGTCTTTATGTATTCTACCGCTTGTATAATGGGATGCGTTCCGAGGAACTATGTATATGACGTGATTTATCATTATAAATGTTCTATCAAACCAAATGCTCAATTCGGCTCAATGTGCAACGATTTCATGTTTTTACTGAACTGAAATAACAGTTATAAAATCTTTATATGTACATATTAGCCTATTGATTGCTAAGTACAAAATTGAAAAAAATTAAAATTGATTGGATGAAGAATAACTGAATATGGTCCGTACTATGATTAGGATTTGGGAGCAATGAAAAAACTAAATATTTTACAAATTACATAAAGTCCACAACATTTTTATCTGTAAGTTGTAAAGGTGGCCAAAATGTTAATAACTATTAGTAAATGTTTAAGTAAAAAGTTAAGTAGAGAAAAAGTAAAAAAAAATAAACAATTTTTTCAATTTCAATTCATAAAAGTTAAATTCTCCGTGGTATTAAATTTCAATTAATTAACAAAGCGATCATGTTAAAGCGGATGTATTGTCAGTAAGTTCGAAGTTTACCATTCTTTGAGATGCTCCTTTGAATTCCTTTGAGAATAAAACTTAAAACCTTCTAATTAAAATTTATATATAAATAAGCTTTAAAACTTAAATAAAAAATATACACTTAAAATTGCTAAGCACAAACATTGCTTATGATTTTGAAACTATGCAATATAATACTGGATATAATCAGGATTTCTGGAAGAGATCTCTTGTTAGAGATAAGATATCCCTTGTACACATATATTATTGATAATAATTTACTGTATACTTTGTTGGTACAAAAATAAATAAATAATACTGTATTATTTGTTTGGATAAGTCTAATATTTCCTTAATAAACAGTTCATGTGATATTCAACTAAACTTTAAACCCCTACAATTCCGCAATATCCGAGTTACAGTTTATATCATAATATCGATAAAATAATCTGATTGTGTGCATTACATAGCTTTGATTGCTATGGTTTCATAGCCAATTAAAAATCTTCGCAGCAAATTTCCTTGATTAATTAATTTAACTTCTTAAACTCGAGGTGATAAAATTATTATTCTCAAATGCATTTCATTAAAGCTTCCGTATTTTTTCAGTCATAATATTTAAAAAATGTCTATCTTCGAAGTTTTCACTAAAGGTGTGATAGGCTACTTCTTATACAGAATCCAAATGTGTTACATATCCGAATCTACCATATTTTTCATTGCCTTGGTACTTAATTCAAGCAAACACCCTTTTTCAAAATACATCTGGTATTACTTTGGCTATTCTATGTTCACACGATTTCACCTTAAACATAGTCTTATTTTAATGTCCTGCATATTGTGCTCAGCTTTTCTAGCTGATTTCCTTTTATATGTCCGAAGAACGAAAAGTCAGAGCCGAAAACTAACTTACAGTGATCCAATAATAGTATACTATAAATAAACTATAGTGAGACAAGGTAAAATTCGCAGTATAAAATATATTTCTCCATGCAACAACTTGTAGCTTGCATTTGCAGTAAATTTCAACAATTTCTTATATTAATTTTAATATCTTTATAAATATTATTTTTTAAAAACCTTTAAAGATTTAATATAAGAAAGCAGAAAGGGCTTGTATCTAAAATTTAGATCTCCCCGGAGCAGGTATTAGTAGTAGTTTGATATGCTGTATCTAGATCAGTTTAATCACAAGGATATACAAGTTTTGCGCGTTTACCACCACAAAGACCCCATTTCCTGTAGCTCCCCTAAACATTCTCACTAAGATCAATTGCAATATTGAGATTCTGCTTTGACATAGCGAACAACGTTCAATTTCGGAGATATTTGGAGGATAACACTAAACTCTCTTCTATGAAATTAGGGATACTGGGAGAGAGGCAGTACTTCACACTGGAACATTTTTTTACTATACAAAGCATACATAGGTTCGTTTTCACATGGAGCACTGTTTTTACCTCTGATACGGTGACGCACAGTACCAATTTCTTCCACTTGACTCCATACAATGTCGGGCAGTTCATATTGTTAACGATCCCATGCTCACAGACGATCTAGAACCCTTAAGCCTGAGATGTGAGCTTCTTCTGCGTTTTCTATCCATACAACGGGAAACGTTCCAAGGACCTGTTTGAAATTATGCCTGATTCAGCTTTTTATCACCGCACTTCTCGCCGTAGAGTTCGATTTATCCACATCGCCTAGATGCATTCAGTTGCAAGACTGCACCCACGTTGAGGTCACCTTTTCCACGCACGGGCATGATGTGGAAAGTTCTTAAGCACAAGGTTTTCCCAGTGAGCTACAATATGGTCTATCATACAGCGCATTCAGGTACCTCTGCCACAATCAAGGCCACCAACTCTGCTGCATCCCTTATGCCGCAAATATTATTTTTATTAATTACTGTATAATCCGGCAAACTGATCTCTTTAATTTTTGAATAAAATTATTTTATATAAGTAAAAATATATTTTTGTGAAGTTGAAATAAGTGCACATATACAATTTAATTAGATATTAATAGGTTACTTTGTATTTCGACTCAAATAAATACGTAAACCACTACTGACTATAATATAAAATAATATAAATATTGAAGAATTTCTGTTTTCTTTTAAAAACGTAATTTAACGGCAAAACTAATAAGTTAAGTGTTTGTTGCAAGACCCTAAATGTTACAAATGGACTAGTTTTCCTTTATAATAGTTGCAACTAAGTTATAAATACTTTTTTATTTGTTTTTGAAATACTTCAATTTTTTTTGTAATGAATTTTATTTCCCTTTATATTTACTAAAATAATAGTATTTCAATTTATAATTTCAAATTTATAGATTATTTGTTACGATATATTTTTAATTCAGGTAGTAAAAAAATAAACCCTTAATAATTAATCACTTTATTTCAAAACTTTTAGATTACTCGAATCCATTAGCAATTTAAATATTAATTACAGCACATTTATAAATAGAAACTGAAATTTCTTTAAGGTTTTGATGAAATTAATTTATTATATGTTACCATAAAACTTTAACATTATGTCTCTCATCACATAATAAAAAGATTTTCCTTATTTCTTTGTTTCAGCTGTATCTGTATCGGTGGACGTTTGGACTCTAGTAGCTATTTCATTAGAGAGGTATTTCGCAATTTGCAGACCACTGAAATCAAGAAAGTGGCAAACACAATGTCACGCGTACAAGATGATAACTATCGTGTGGATCTTTTCCATCATACTTAATTCTCCTATCCTTATTGTATCAACATTGCAACCAATGAGAGGAAATGGTATGTAATTTTCTTTTTAGAAACAAATTGCTTTTTTTTAATAATTCAGTTCATGTACTCGAATCATTGGTGAATGTAGGACCATTTCGTTATAATTGTTTTTATTACTTTCGCTTTAAGAAGCTCGAGTTGTCTGTTAGTTGTTATAAGCACAAAGTTTTAATTTTAATAAATGATATTATTTAAATTTTGTTAGATGAAAATGATATATTCCAAGAAAAGCGATTGTTATGTTTGAGATCCTCTTCGTTGTTTATCAGGAAAAGATCATGAATTTGTAGCTGTTTTAAAATTTAATAACTTTTCAGCCAGTACTGGCTTAAACTTAAATAAATTTTACAAATTTGTTTTTATTATGTCAAAATTTGAAATTGTTACAAATAAATATAAAGTTTAAAGTTTAAAGTTTTAAAGTAAAGGAGAACTTTTTTAAAATTAAATTTTAACAAACAAAGCACACTTAAGTCATAATTTACGTTAGAGCAAGGAATACAGTTAGTCCCTGGGATTTGTGGCAGGATTTTGGTTTAGGAATACCTTTTATTACAATCCATGGTCACATTCACACCTCAAATTTCTCACCTACATATTTAAATAACGAGTAGGTATCATTTATAGCACGAATATTAACTTTGATTAGTGGGACTTTTATTAGTTTTTCAATCAAATGAACAGAATAGTTTTACTCATATTTATGGCTAGGTACACGAACAATATTGTGAGATTCACTGCGGTGGCAAATTTAACCAATAAAAGTCAGTGTCAGTTATTATCATTTTATAAGTACTCTAAGGGAATTTAAAGATGATTTCAATACTCTCATCTTTTGTACTCTAAAAGTTCTACATGAAGTGTCAGGAGACATGTTGGTGCTTAAACGAAAGCATCAAATTTAAAAAATATAAAGAGTAGTAATTATATCTTGGAGGCCTCATTGAGCTATGACTACATGTAAAGATATAAAGATCAGTCGTTTCTTTGTAGGAATACAACGAATTGTAGATTAGAATATTCTGTAACTGCAACCGGTGTCACACGATTTAGTATATCTCTCCTAATCTCTGAAATTGCTGTCTTAGCACGCGTGATTGCAGCAGGCAATCTTCAGGAAATTGTAAGATAGGGTTCTCTGTAAAAACAGTGATACTTTGTAAACGTATGTCGTGGTTTGACATTCGTAACAATATCAGTTCCATGCTTCAAACTGGTTACTGCTTATTACTATTAGTTGGTGGTTATGGATATAGTTTTAGTAGCATAGCCATCTGTGAGTTTTCTTCGAAATGTAATGAGCTTTTGCTTTAATAATATGGACATAGTGGATATTATTCGTAGAAAATGTTTCATGTAGCATAATTAAGTAAACTGCTTTTGAGGATTTATGTATGTAACTAGACGACTTGACTTCCGATTTGTCAGAGGGAGAGCTATTCACTTTGAAGAATCACAAGCCAGTAGGTCAATAATTCAAGACCTTGTAGAGTTTCTACCGAAATGACTAATTCACTGAAGATTACTAGTATGTGAGTTTTTGTCTATAAACAGTAGTTTAATGTCTCTTAATAGAATAGAAAATATTTTTCCATTTAGTGGCAAAACGTTTGGAATTAAATAAAGACGCGCTTTTTCCATGCCATTATATTAAAGTGACTACTGTTGCAAGTAAAATTTCTTTTTTACCGTCACCAAATAATCGAAAGTCAATTTGAATTAAAAATCTTAGTTTTAATAACATCACAGACTTTTTGGTATTCCTGATAGTTTTGGCACAGATTTTAATTATTTTTGTAGATATCTGCATTATTTACCTTTAATATACTTAAGTAGGTGGCTTACAATTACGACATCACTAAATATCATGCTTATGCAAGATATAATAAAGTTAATAATTTTGTTTTAGTAACGTTATCGAATATGAAATCCATTTATATGAGGATGTACATTATACAGCTTACTTTAACCAACTGTAGTTTCTTTAGCATTACCCGCTTTATAAGTTACAGCTAAAGCTAATAAAGTGCTATAATAAATTTTCATAAGAAACCTCAAATAAAAATTACAATGTTAATTAACATTTAAGAGCTATATTATTAAGAAAAATCGTAATTTTATTTTGAAATGTTTTAATTAGTGGTCGCTTACCTTTCTGTTTAGAGGGATATATTTCAAAGAGTATGTATTTTTAATTACCTGCTTCGCAATTGTAAGGAAGCATGTAAATACTTAGATTACAAAACAATCAGAACCAAACGAGAGGACGAATTTGACAATTAATTACTTGTTATTAAATAGACCCGTAACTTATGACATCCATTGTTGAAATAATTGCTTATACTTAACAAGTAGAGCTTTAATGAATACTTTAAAATTGGTACAGACTTGTCTTAAAACGGTGACTTAACTTTGTGTGATATATATAATATGTGATGTGATGTGATATATATAATATATATCTATATCTCATTAATATAATGTTTATGCCTTGTTTGATGTGTTTTAAGTTTGATAATAATCATCAGTTTATATGTTTTAATGTGAAATTTCTGCCCAGTAGTGTTTATATAATCATTAACTTACAAAGAGTTTGGCATAGAACATCATTTTAAATAGATTATATGAAAGTAATTTACACACAAACAACACATATTGTGTTATTATATTTAAAAATTTGTCTCCCATGTACTTTTTTTTTACTGAATATTCATATTTTTTCTTAGCCTACAAGTGCAGAGAAGTCTGGTCAAGTCTGGAGATGGAGAGAGTTTTCAACTTAACTCTTGATGCCGCTTTGCTTCTTGTACCATTCTTCATTATGTCATTCGCATATTCTCTTATTGTAACAAAATTGTGGAGGGGAATGCGGCATGAAATACAACACAATTTTAACTTCCAAAAACACCGTAAGTGTCCTTTACCTATTGATTTTAAAATATATTTACTCTAAGGTGTCTTTAAGATTCTAATTGACTTTTAAATACTTTTTGTTTGTGACACTAGAAAAATACTTTTCATATAACAGTCGATCCGTCAAGGGCGGCTGTAATTATGTGGGACTCTTAGGTATAAATTAACCAGTAAAAACTAAACTAAACCCACTAAAAACCGAGCGTAATTCCTCCTCGCCACAAAGATGGAGGAGGCTGCGGTAACACTTTCACCAGCCTACGGCAGAGTTCCGAATATCTAGATAAATCAGTTGAATTTAATTCAAACATAATATCCTTTGTTTGGATAAAGTTTATTCCTTAACTTGTCTTATATTATAGTAAGACTTACTATAATATTACCGGGAGGAAACATACTGACTTCATAGTCAGTATGTATAATAATGTTTACGTAATCGTAATGGCTGTCATATTCATCGCGCTAGAAAATAAGTGTATTACTGTTTTTGTGTTAAAGTGTTTTCTATGCCCCCAGTTCAAGCAAGCATTTTGAATATTGTTTGTGTCTAAATGTATGACACATTTCGAGTATTAGATAAAGGTTAAATATATATTTTGCTTGAAGTAGAATAATTTCAGAATTACTGAAGGAGAAAATTTAATTGAGAAATTGGAACAGGCCAATTGAAGGTTTCTAAATCTGAATTTTTATTTTATTTCTGGGTTAATCAAACTCCTCCCATAAAGTCGACCAGTTGTCATCTTATGATCCGATTTTTACATTCTTAATTTGATTTTATGACAAACGCAAAATTTACAGAGGTATAAAAAGAAAAAGAAAATTAATAAGGCACATGGTTTTGTATTTAAAAAAACATAACTTATGTAAAAAATATTACAACTAGTCATTTTAGCTATGGGAATACGAAAGTTAGATTTTTAAAAAGACTGATATGAAACAAGTCCGTGAAAATTTAATTCCTTATTTGAAGTTTGAATATGTGAACAACAAAGTTGAGTGCTAAAATTTTCTCGCGAAACGTGTAATAAATATAAATCTGAACAGAATTATACGTAAAAGAAAACGTATCCACATGCCTGTGGGTAGTCAAGAGGATAATCTACTTTGATACAGAGAGTCTTGTAAATAACTATCTGGTCCACATACATATACGTTAATGATTAACCCGATATTTTTAAGCATCATTTTCAAATAGTAGTGGATATCCAGTCAAGTGCCAGGTTTACTGTTTCCTTGCACAACCCTTTAAATATAAATTTTAACAATTTCTTCTTTAGTAATATTTAAACCAAGAGAAAGAACAGTTATCAAATGTCATTGTCTATATTTTTTAACAAAATATCACTGTAAAATATATAGAATATTTACAAACACACAAAATATGTACATGTAACATTTAGGACAACTTCTAAGACTATGTACAAGTAAATCCTAGTTTTTGTCAAGTTTAAAGCAAATGGTTCCTAATATTGTTTCTAGAATATTGCCAAGTTACAACTTCTACTACCAAAAACATTTGATTTACTACCAAATTCTCTAAATTAAATATATTTTTTTTATTTTATAATAAATATGCTTTTCCCGAACCTAAAGCAATCTTAAAAGTATTTAGTAATTATAATTTGCTTGACACCAGGCTTTCATAAGAAAACCGAACATAATAAATTAAAAGATCGAGAAAATCAATGACTGAATAAAGAAATTATATTAACATTTAAACATCATTGCAGTGAATGGAGCACCATGCAAAAATAATTTGATGTCACCAACATCGATATCACAAGAAAATCCGGCAGAGCTATGCTGCAGAAATGTTTGTCTTGCGAAAAAAACAACAAAGGTTTGATCATTCAAATTATTTAATTAAATAGCTATATTCTCTTAAACACTATGTCTTGAATACTCATGCTTAGTACAAGATGCGAGATGACCTGAACAATATTAGCATCTTTTAAATGATTTCTGTAAATTAGTTTTTCATTTTAGTTTCCAGATATTTTGTAGTAGAGGACTGTTTGGTGTGGTTAGTTCTATTATATTGTCTAACAAAGAAAGATTTTTTCTGTAATTATTATTTATTGTCATCCATCCCACTTTTTTGTTTTGGATGTCAATGACAGATTAAAAAAAAGGATAGGCATTAATGAAAAACTGAATAAACCGTTGTGAATAACTTAAAATAGAACCGAATTTCATCACGTACATATTTTATTGGTTAAACAAGCGCTTAGTTTAAACAAATTAATCTCCTTGTAAATGTTTGTCCTAGTAACATATTACTTGTATGCTCCAATTTGTGCTAAAAGATATTATTATATAGGATATTATTATATCCTTTAGTACCTAGGTTATTACCTAAAGACATCGAAAGGTGCCACTTAAAAAATAAATATTTTATCATTTTCCTAAAAAGTTTAACTTTTTAAATTAGAATGTATGTAGTATTGCTATGATTGTTTTGATGACATTGTTTTGTGTTTTCATTCACGTTTCACCCATTAGTAAAAGTGGTACAGGTGAGCGGAGTATTTATCCTGTAAGTATTGATTGTAAATAAATTCTTAAACACGAACAACATGTATTTCTTTGAAATGATTGAAGTTATATTGAATACATTATTTACAACTTACAACAATATGCAAACTTATAATATGAATAAAAAATTTAAATTATTTTTTAAATTGTGAGATAAATTAAGAGTGTTGTTTATTTTACGTTTGCGAATATCTATAAGTTCCCACTAATATGTATTTTATTATATTTATATGAAATTAACTTGTACGGGTTTGGATATATCATTTTAATATTTTAATTACAATTTAGTACCTTCCTGTACAGTTGAGCGCAGATTTGACCCAATTTGTAATACAATTTTGTTACCGAAAACGAGATAATTCGTGTCTGGAATATCATTTTACACTATCTGTCTACAGCATCATTCAAAATATAAATTTACATAGAACAATAAAAACCAGTCTGAAAGTTTTAATCTTTATTCTAAGTTAAGCCTTTGCTTGGTGTAACTTTGTACCTTGGGTTGTATGGTTTTGATTTATTTTATTAAATTTTTCATGAATCAAAAATACCTTTTTATGACTTTTTTCGTTCTACCACGTGTAAATTGATGTTAGAAATATTCAATTCTATAGATACTTTCAAACAGAATAACAATTTTTTTTTGGAAATACGCATATTAATATTAAACCTTGTTTTCGTAGACGGATTATGGAAGAATAGAAATAATTTATCAAGTTCTAATGAATATTTTACGTACCAGCTATTTTCAGGTAACCTTGTTTTAAAAACTCAAAATAACTTTTCCATTTCTAAATTATATGATCTCTAATTTTAAAACAATACTGTTTTAAAAATAAAGCTCTAACATTCCAAAAATAAGATGTCTGCTACGATAATTTGAAAAGATAATTACTTGAGAAGTTCAATAAAGTCTTAGAAAGAAAGAAGAACGCAAAGAATTGCAACAGAAAGTAATTTAAAAATGTAAAATCTTGGTTTGGACGAGAGAATTTGCTTAGGTCGGGCAGTTCAATTTAGTATGTAAATAACTCTTGCTAGTTAATCGGTGACTACAGCGAGAATTTTTTTTAATAAGTAAATCATTCAATAAACTTGTCTATTAAATAAAACGTCTTTATTAATGCTTGAAATAAAAAAAGAATATTAAAATCACAATTGTCGTAAAAAAAGGTTCTAGTACATTAAATTAAAATAAATTTCGAAATATGTATGTACTAACTTAATTTAAAGGTTTCATTTTAGTTATTTATATTCTAAAATATATATCGAAGTATTTTTTTCGATTATTATAGGAAATGTTAAAACATATTGGAACCGAAAGGGTCGTTTTATGTAATAGTCATAACATTCCTAATATGTACGTAAATTTTTGATGTTGTTAAACGCAATCAACCGTTGCCATAATATCGTTTGAAATAGGTCAGCTCTAAATCGAGTATATTACGAGATTGTACTATCTACAAATTTTAGGCTGCAATGCACTCATTTCAAAAGCTGACTTACAAGACAATAGTTGGATCACCACATAATGCCTTTGTTCGACAGAACAGTGGTCAGAATATAGAAAACGGATTTATTATTTTACTTTTGTATGAAAACTATGAATATATAAGCACTTTTATATTATTTATGAGTGATATGATTTAGAACACTTAAATGTTTTATTTTCGCTAGACATACTCGTGTAAGATTCGCGGGAAAATGTATTTTTATGATTTTAATTTAATACGTGTTTTGGGACTATTACAATGTATAATATTTCTTCACACCGTGATATTCTAAGACTAGATAATGCATTACGTTAGAATTTCAGATGTTTTAATTTATTAGTCTCTCTATACAATACATAGTTTTAAAATTTTCGTGTCCGTTATAATATTCCAAGTTTTATTCATTATTGTTTGGTTTTTAATAAAAATGCTGTTGTAAATTCTAAACATATTTATATTAAATACAACTTTTGTTAAAATAAAAAATATCCAGTACAGTAGTAGTCTTTTCATCAAAAATAAGGTTTGTCATTTCCCATGGGAAATACAAAAGCATAGGACAAGTATAGTTTTATTTATTGAACCTCCTGAAAAAACAAATTTACTTCTCATTGGAATCAAAATAAGGATATCTTGGACTTGATTATATTACAGTACGTCATATACAACAAGAATATATTTACAATATTGATAGATACCCAATGGGAAAAATAATATATAAAATATTATTTTTAGACATTTAATGCTGATGTTTTATTCGCTATATAAATATGACCTTTGAGGCCTAGGGAATTTGTATCTTATGTCTTACTGGCCATTAGACAAATACAACATGTAGAAGAAGGTATAGGCGTTATTAACATAAAAATAGAATATTTACTCGTTAAATAGAATATTTTTTTTAAAGTAACACGTAATAAAAGAAAGATTTATGTAATGTTTCAAAGACAGTTTAATAAGTATTTTAGGAGTCTAAACATCTATTCGACGCTATTTGTGATCCAGATGTTTATCTTGAGTTATGCTAACATGGTTTTTAATGTAGTTTTAGCAAAACAATATATTAAAAAATTAAAAAAAAATAGACTGTAGGAACCCTAATAACTTAAAGAATTAAATATGCCTTAACACAAATGCATATGCCTTAAAACAAATAATCTTTACAGCAAAGCGAAACGGGACTCGAGGAACGAAAAATTCACTGCTGTCTACATACTGAATTTGAGTTCAGGCATGTTGTAAGATCTACACATATTGATAAGAGTATCGATGCGAAGAGGAAGGTAAGTAATTTTGGTCACAGTTTACACATCACTTTACAGGAAATAAAATTATTATCATCCTCGAACTTCCATCTCTTCTCCTTCTCTTAATCCCCAAACTTCTCTATAAATCATAATCAAAAATCAAGTTCCATAGGAATTGGTAGTGAACACTTTTCGAACTTGATGTTCTTGATGAAAAATGTAAACTCAACTCCATACCGGCGACGCGACGTTTAAATTCACAGACTTCCTGAATCGATTGTTACTTGAAGTTTTTTCAACTACAAGTCACTTACTCTTAATTTAATCTTTATCTTAATCGTATTATAAATTATTATGTAACTTTTATTGAGTTCTTATGTAACTTTTATTTATTTACCCAAAAAAGCACAATCTTTTTTTGTCATCCCGACCCTTGTGGGACAGTGAATGCATTGAAAAGATTGTTTAAAGGCTGATTATTATTATAGTCTCGTAATATATACAATTCATCACCAACCTAAAAATTATTTATTATCATTGTGAGTTCCAAAAATTAATATTATAAGAAAAAAATGTTTTAGAGTATATTATAATTAAAAACTACAAATAGTCATAACTTCAAATATACATATATAAAATGCGAAGATATATGGAAATGTAACCAGAAGCTACTAAAATTAACTATCTTAATTAATAAAGTTTACAAATTTGCTATTGTTTACATGTTAACAATGTTCATTTGAAATTTATGTGACAAACTTATTCCTTCACAGGTAATTCGTATGCTGTTTGTAATTATTGCAGAGTTTTTCGTTTGTTGGACACCTCTGCACGTTATCAACACGGTAAGTGAAAAAAATCTATCTGGTAACTGATTTTATTTACTGTATCAAATCATTGCCTTGATTTTATAATAAGAACTTCAAAATATTCTGACGGCGAATTAATGTATTTCATAGTGCCTCGAGTTTCCCTTGAATGCTGTACAATTCTGTAAATGAAGAACATGAGTCACTACATGCATTAACAACCGAAAATAGCAAAAGTTAGTCTGCGGATACGAAACTTGTGATGGCCGGAGTGACGGCGGGGCGGGGCGGTGTGGCGTGGGGCGACGAGACAGCGGTGTCTTGCTTGAGTACGAAACAAACTTCTGCGTAGACGCGCTACGAATTGAATTTTAAGTTTGAATGATAACGAGCTACGTTGTCATTCAAAAATGTTCTACAATTACACAAGAATGAGTATAGAGAAATTCGATTATGTTTTATAGAAAATTAGAAGCAATCTGGCATCTAACATTTTCGGAAACCGTTTAAAATAAACGATATTAACTCTTCATTGTCAATTTTCATAATTTCCGTATTATTACTGTGATAAAAATGCAACACTATTGTACTGGCGCGAGCGGCGAAATTAAAATAGTTTGTTCCCGTCGATCCGCTCCGCCGTCACCCGTTTCGTGCACAGCGCTTACTGTTTTTAACGCATTTGATTCCATCGCCGTCGCGTCGCCCCGCTGTCGCTCCAACCGTCGCTAGTTTCGTACCGGCAGACTTAGAGTGTCCCAAATGACAGATACTACTTGTCCTCACCGCTAATGGCGTATTCATAGTTTGCCATTTATAGCATGACTTGTCTCGGAAATAATACCTCTAAGTTATCCATCGAAATAGTCAAAGAAGACTATTAAGAGTATTTATTAGACACATCGATAAAAATTAAACGAACGAACGTGAACGAATTAGGCATGAATATATACATATGTATTTCTTGAATTGGGTTGAATAGGTTTTCTTGAATTCTTGCTATAGCATATTTTTTATCACCCCCGTAATTTTAGTGGATAAAGTAAAGTAGTACATTATGCTATCGACAAACATTTTGAAAGGTTTTGTATTAAATTATAAAGTTGTAAGTTCTCAATGTTGATTGTTCTCAATTATGAAAAACTTTAATAGCAGCTTTCCTTAAGAAAAGTATCTTATATTTACTTTTTTTGGTTTTGTCTTAAAATGATAAATGAATATTAAAAAAGAAATAAATAAAAAATTATATTATATTTTATTAACATTTTTCGACAGTGAGTGTGGTAACAAAAATATTTTTCTTAATTGGCGCTTTGAATGACGCGTTTCTAATTAGGTCGGTTTAGTCTCACGGTAGCTAGAGCGCAAAATGAAATAACCACAAACGAGCGATCGATAGGTTTTTTCTTGGCTTGACTTGGTCTTACTATTATGTACTACTCAGAACGTACTACTCAGCAGCGCTGGTAATTTCATTTCAAATTTGATTAGGTAGAGAGTCCCCTTAAACCTTCACCTGGGTCACAAGTCCCAGGAACTGTTAAAGCTCCTCTCCCTGTAAGGCGATGTACCTGGCACCCGCATGGTGAATCCAAGAAATGTTGAGAAGTTTCGTCTCGTCTATTAATTATTAATTTAAGATTAATTTTACAGATTTATCTTTTCTACCCCGAGGAGTTGTATCAGTACATCGGTTCAAAGGGCATCGTTTCTTTACAATTACTGGCTTACTGCTCATCCTGCTGTAATCCTATTACGTATTGTTTCATGAATAGAAAATTCAGACAGGCCTTCATAAGCCTTTTTAAGAATTTTAAAATTCTACGGTAAGCATTTATAAGTTTTGAAAAATATAAAAAAGAAAAGTTATTATGGTGGTATAATATTATAACTCTCTAGAAAGGCGATCTTATACCAATAATACGGATTAATTGTTGCTAGTTTTCATATTTGATTTCCAGTTGTTTTAATTACGGTACTTTAATTAATAATAAATTTCTCGATAAAAACGTTTAAATAACAGACCATGTTTTTATTCTTAGCCCTCTAGTGAATACTAATACCAAAGTAACAAAGGATATTCAAAAATTAAACATTATATTTTCTAATTATTCCTATATTATCTCTTTTTATAATGTTGATGATTGATTCGTTCGACAAATAAAGTTAATCAGTATCGCAGGTGCTGCTTTCCTGAAAGTACGGATGGGGGCAAGCAGGTAACTCCTCCGCCATCAAGTCAAGATGCCACTGCCTGTATCATTCGAGGTAGCCAGACTGGACGCACAGGTACAAAAAAAAATATTACTTACCATTCTTAGCATAAAAATCAACTTTGCATTTGCCTTGTTGCAGACCGTACGATATTATTGAATTAAGATACTCTTTGATTTTTTTATTTATTAGCATATGACCTGTTTCGGACCGAAAATTACTCATAATAATGAAATTTAATACTTTCGCAAGTATTCATGTACATTATTCATATTTTCTTCATGATATTGCGTGTGACAATTGAGAAAAATATCAGCTTAAAAACATACACATATGTATAAGACTCCTGGAACTATTCAAGTAGAATGCCCTAACTTTGATGACTTTCATATTCTGATGCAAGGTTAACATCCAAGAATTTTTCAGCTACATTGACCACAAGCGTTGTGCCCTACATGTTCCTATTATCGTTTCATTTGTTGGATTTATTTTGCAAATTATATTAATATTTTGGTTAAGTTAGTGTCACTGAGACCAATCATGTCATAGTTTGAAAAAAGAAGGTAAAAAAGCATAATTAACTCTTATATATAAAGCTTTCAAAAACTAATTTATTGAATTTACAAATATATCGTTCTTCCTACTTCCTATCTTTCTCTTTTAAGGGTACTCCATCCAAGTGTTCTTATTTGCTAATCAAGTTGTGTTATATTGAAGAGCAAAATTTATTACATAGCTCTAAACAAAATATTTCTATCCTTAAAGCATTTGTGGATTAGAGTTTATACTCCATTATTATTAATGGATACGTATGAGAGGCAATATAGAATCCCCGAGGGTATTTGTGCGTCAGCCTCCAGACCAGACATATTTCTGTGTTCGCGAATTTTAAAGCGCGTTGTGCTAATAGATCTTGCTTTTCCTTGAAAAACCAATATTATATCCAAAGAACATGCCATCAAGGTCAAAACAAATAGTCTTATAAAGACATTACAAGAGTTTTCCAATATATTTTACCGTCTCATATAGATTTACTGAAAAATTATAAATGTAATTATAAATTTAAATGTCATTATGTGTTATTTTATAAGTTTTTAAATTCATTATATTTAAATAAATTGTTAAAAAAATTAAAAAGGCACGAATGTTATGCTAACTAAAACGTTATTATCTAATGTAGTATGTACTCGTATTATTTATAGCTCTCGCGGATTTACTTAGGCAAATTTGTTTAAATGTGTAAAAAGAGCAGAATTAATTTTTGTGATATTATTTGTTGGTACTTAACAGATTTGGATGGCCAGGAAGGTGAGGATTGTGTTTAGCAGCGGTTCGCAAAGCACCGCCTTGGGCAGCAGCGGTCACCCCGCGATGGTAGCATCCGTCGTCTCTCGACCCATCACCCAGGTATATATATTTTATTATTATATTCACAGATACAGTACTTTACTACGCATATTATGAAAAAACATGAAATATTATTTTATCGTCCCTCTATTTGACTCCCTATATAAAAGCCTCTCCTGACTGGTAACATGAGTGTGCGAATTAATGTATACGATTTAAAATAATATTCCGAAAGCAAGTGCTTTTATTATATTTAAGTCATTAAATACCGATCAATTAGTAGAGCAACTTAATGGATTATATATTGTGATCATCAGTATATTAATGAACTTAAATTCGATTGAAACAGAAAATGAAGCAAAGGTTTTAGAATAATACAAGCGTTATATGCTACATAATCCTGATGTTTCGGTTCCTTTGCAACAACCGAGACGAGATGAAAGTGCCAGTTAATCTTCATATTTTCTAGCGTACCGTTATGGATGCATGCAAAATGCATTTACTGCGTCTTAGGTCTTTCGAAGTGGCTACGGGCATTTTGTTGAAAGATTTTATTGAAATATTGTTTCTGTAGAAAAATAAATTTATTGTTTCTGTAAATAAAAAGTATATATTTAAAACATATAACCTTAAAAGATAAAAAAAGGAATTATACTATAAATGAAATTGAAAATTTAGGCAATTTTATGGCCATTGAAAATCTTTGTATTGTCAAAATAAACATTTTCAGCTATGATAAAATATATGCAAAATCCTAATAAAGCTTAAATAATGCTTGAAAAAAACAATATATACACGAAATATATATAAATTATACGTGTCAAAAGTTTTCTTGTAAATATATTGATATTTTAAAGTATGATCAAATTTCCGGAAAGTGTTCGCAATTAATAAAAATATCGCATGAAAGCCCTTACTTTCCTGGTTATATGATACATAAAACTACGAAAACATTTTGCAAACTCTGTATTAAAATTAATTATGTTCATTTTCATCACACCTCCATATATGTATATTGACATGTGTTTTTACCGTACAAAGTGAAAATTTTAAAATGTCGGAAACATTTTGTGACAAAGAGAGACTTTACAACATAACAACATAATATGTTTAATTAATTTTAAATATTTTTATACATAGGTTATCGAAACAGGAGAAGAAGGAAGCCAATTCCTGTATCGAATTACTTGGCCGAGGACGTTGCAATCCAAGAGCAATGCACAACCGCTGTATGAGTAAGTGGACTTATGTGAGTAACTTGAGTGAAAAGTGAAAATTTAATGAGCTTAAGATAATTCCTTGTTGAAAATAAACATATTTGAGTGAAATTAATTTTCACAACAATGGATAATCTAAATCTATTACGTAGCTGTAATTAGTGAAAAAATGTAAATGTTGTATGTTACTTATATATTGTATATATAAAATATTAGGCGACACAGACTCAAAGTATTCTGTAAGTGATATTATATTTGAAAAAATATATACATATATGTATGATACTTATGCCACGACGATGGTTGATTTTTTATATTGTGTCAACCTAGGAAATAACTACTTTTCGCTAAAAAAACAAAAATTCTAAACAAAAAATTGTTTATTATGTCCATATCCATATCCATACATAAATATCAATAATTCGTCTTTAAATGACTACCACTAAAATAATAAGAGAGAACAAAACTTTGTTTGTTCAAGATCGGTAAAGAACTTTAAACGATAATTTAAGTATGAAATTCTTTAGTTCAAAGACTAAAGTTTATTGAGAGATATTATAATTAAATATACAACCCAGACAAACTACGAGTCTAGTTTATAAGTAAATTTTACAATTTATAATGTATAAATATTTAGATTAACTTAAATGAATATCAATGTGTGTTTTATCCATATCAAACGCTATCAGATTTAATCCTTTCTTATAACTTCAACATTGCAGCGAACAAAAAACATTTTTTATAAAAATAGGATTAAAATGTTAGTATTGTTGTCTAATCATGTATATATGTATCATGTATACTTAGATACTTACTTTTTAAATAATAAGTAATTAGCTAATAGATGGGTTGTGATGTCTTTGTCAAAAAAAAATCTACCGATTGTTATTGAAAATAAATGTTCTATATTAGTAAATTATTAACATTAAGCACATTAAGAATTTTTTTAAATTCATACGAGTATAATATTCGGTGCTACATAAATCCTGAAACAATATTTTTTCTTATTATTAATAATTGATGTATCTATTCTAACCAGAATAACTTTAAGCTGTATCTTTAAATAAAATTAAAACAAATTACATCTTAGTAGGTAAGGTCATTTAATAAATAAATTTTATTGTGAATAGTAAAGTTATAAGTAAGAAAATAAACATACCGTTCTGATTACTTAGAAATATGATATAATCCGTCGTTTTCTCCGTCGTAGTTTCTTGAAAATCTAAAGCGTTTAGTTCGCAATAGTCTCGTTGAATTAGTTCAAAAGGTTTAAAAGATTACCGTGAAATATTTTATTATTTGAGTATACACAAACAAAATAAATACAGTATTATTTACGCACAAAAAAATATTGAGCGGACAGTTTCTGTTTGTTAAAATATTTGATGAATGAACAATGTAAAAATTTATGAAATATAATTTAAAGGGAAAAAAGATGTTCTAGATACTAAAAAATGGTCACTATGTCTCCGGGTCCAATAAGCTTTATCACAATCACATAAAAAAGTTCTTGGCGCACAAAACTGATTTTCCTAAAAGTAGCTAAAAGTACACCTAAATATAAAACAAAAGAAAAATGACACTTTTTCAATATGATATTATAAGAACAAACAGAAAGATTTCAAACTAAGACGATCAGCTTAAATAAATAAACCAGCCGTGACAACTATCTTCTACTGTGGATAAAAAAAAGAATAAATTTGAATAAAATTCGATGTGTATAAAGTTTATATTTTATTTCCGATCTTTTATATAATATCAAACAAACTGTGTAATATAAGTAATAAAATAAATTCAGTTCTGAATGTTTTGTGAACATAAGCTATGTTATTTTATAAGCCTCCATATAAATGATTAATAAAAATAAATTCTAGGAAACGTTTACATTTTGTATACACACTGTCACTGAAACGGAGTGTTATTAAGTATTCTAGTTGTATATTGGATTTTAATATAATGTTATCAATTCTATTTGAGTGTTAATTCTGAATATAAAATAGGGTAATATACATATATATGTATTTATTTTACTATTAGGATATGTTTGCTACTTGTTCGGAAGTAAAAATCTTTATAAATGATATACATATTTATACTTCTATATACATATATATTTGTAAATATTAAGCTCTTTATTGAAGGGAAATGATTAAAATACTGTAACTAACACTTAGTATTAACTGTTTATTTAATATTTTCGTGACTAATTAAGACATTTGAAAGTTGTTTAAAAATAAATATTATATGAAGGTATACGTAAAATGCTCAGTACTAATTTAATTAAAATGTTTTTTAATTAGCGCTTAATTTTTTTAATGTACTCTTATTTTGAAAAAAAATACTAATACTTTCCATATTTATTTGGACACTGTATAAATTTTTATATGTAATTCTTACTGTTAAAACATAACTGCTCATCTGAACTAAATTATATTGAAATAAATACGAACATTTTGGAAATGTTTTTAACTATTATTATTAATGTTTTATTTATTTAAAATAGCTTATAGTTATGTGTGTATTAAAATGTAATTTAAAATATTGTAAATGTTTAACAGACGAAATCAATAAATAAAGTGACAAATTTTATATGATTCTATCATTTATTTTGAAATATTCCCATATTGAAGAATTATGTTAAATAATATGTTAAACTAAATAATATATTTCACAACGGTATTAACAAAGTGCAAGTCTAAAAACAAATATACATGTCAAATAAATTATATAGGGTGGCAACCGGAGGTTCCAGGAAAACAACGAAATATACTTATATGTTTATGAAAATACGAATTACATGTTAAAACTTATAACCTATACCTAAGACGATGTTCATTTTTTTTTTCATATTATGTAGCGCATACGTTATACATTTGTTAAAAATAATTATACAGAGGAAACCCAAACCCAAAACAAAAAAAAAAAATATTTTAATAAGAATAATTACACGCTGTTACGGTATTAATACTCTACGGAGTGAAAAGATTTTGAAGGCACTTAATTTTAAACAGTCATATAAAATCACTTATATTGAAATAACTACAATAGTGAGACATGTGGTTGTTGGATACTTTTAGTAGACAATTATATGTTCTATATTTCTCGCTGAGCAAGTCGTATAAGGAATTTTTCATGATTTTTTTTATACCTCGGTTTATTGGATTTTACTTTGGATTATTGTATAGTATATATTTTTTTTAAATATAATATAGCCTATATCTATAAATGAACTATTCAACACTGATATAACTTTTTAAAACGCACTAGCAATTCGTGAGCCTAATATCAGGAATTGCTCAGGAGTTCAAATAAAAAAAGAAACTCTACCGGCGGACAAAAACCTGAAATTCCTCGTATCGAGTACCATGTTATTTCACCAACGCTTGTGTAAATATTGCCAAATTAAGAGAACATCGTCTAAATCTGCTCCGGGGCCCGAATGTATCCCAAATAGAGAGTATAAAAAATGTTTATCGGTTCGTAAACATCTCATAAATATAAACTGTAAAATCTGGTCAAGATAGCAACTCTTCTAGTAATTCGAGAAAGCATTTTCCGTCCTCCTTCCGAAATAAATCGAGTAACTCATCAGAAAAATGCTGATCGATAACCTTACAAACGCCATATCTAAAAGCTTTTTCTCGGTTCTACGAACGAGAATGACATGATTCATGCTCAGCAACAGGTATTTTAGGCTAAATCACGAGAAAGGGTATACCCGGGATTTCTGGATGCCTAGAATACAGCACTTTGTTGTCGGAGAGCTTAAAAGATGGTAGAAAAAGCGAGAGGCAAATTACAGTTTGTTGGATAGACTTAGAGAACGCATTTGGGTTGATACAACATGAATTAATGGTATTCGCGCCAAGATGGTATAAGTTTCCAACACAATTAAATGATATGATCACGTCGTATTACTTAAAATTAAAGTTTTCTATAATAATTAAAGAAGGCCTTTCAAAAACCCTGAATAACAATGTAACAAGACTATTTGAAGGCTGTTTTTTATCGGCAATAATATATAATATTAATTAATAGCTTACTAGATAAACTAATAAACAACGAAAAGTAAGATGGGATTATCGGTTTAAGTCTAATATTAAATACAGGGAATCCATTTTAGCATTCGCTGACGATCTCGCTATACTGACATGTAACCCCAAACACTGTCAAGTACGATTGATTGAAGTGGACAAATTCTGTAAGTAGACGGATATATTGAGGACAAAACTAAATAAATGTCACTGTCTGTGTGTCGGTAGGTGGAATATAGTATATAGCTCATACGATCCGGGATTATCATTAGACGGTCAATGCGTTTCTACGGTTACCGTTACGCTGGCTTTGACAGTGTCACCGGGAGAGAATGATAATTGTATTTATTTATTAGCTGCAAACTTTTTTTAAATTTTCTATCGTGCTAGTTTAGAACCATTTTTTTCTACTTTTCTGTGAAATGTTACGCTGAAAAGTCATCGGAACATTGGGTACAGTAATTAAAATGTAAATATGTACTACATATATAGAAGTCATTACTGAAAATTTTGTTTTAAATGAATACTTTAAAATAAAAGATATTTTATTCGATTTAAAATCCAATATCAGTTTCAGACCGCTTGTTAGTTTTAAATTCAAAAAACTTTTTAACCTCTTTATTAATCATGTTATGTCGCTCTCTTATAATGGAATGAATTTTTTGGAAAGTCGTTGTAAAGTTAATGAGTGTACAGTCTCCCGAACAGGTTTTGATTTCTATGGTGACATTTAAAGGTTATGTTAAAAATTCATGTTATATAGCTAATTTCTGATGTAATATTCATGTGTTTTGATTAAGACGGGTGAAGTAAATTATTACTGCTACAGTTGAAACTAAGTCTACGATATATTTCACTGTAACTAAAATCCATTATATTTTCTGTATTTCTCTTTAAATCTATTTAAGCTTTAATATTTACGCACTGTGCACTCAGCTTGAGATTAATCGTAAAGCATTCGGTTTCAGGAAACGTATTTATCCGCTTTAACGACTAATTGGAAACCTCTTTCCAACATAAGTGTGTTCAATGTACAATAATTATCGGACTGATTTACCGTTAAAATACTATTATAACATTTGATGTTTATTTTTATATGCGTAGTATTTTATTTAAATAAAATAAATTATTCCTGGAAAATCGTAGCTAGTTTTAAAAAGATTTTTTTTAAAATACCTTTTGGATTTACTTGCAATTGTGACAATTAATTAACATCAACATAATAAGTACAAATTACATGAATGAGTGTTTGCTTTTAATTATCTTCTGCAACCTTATTTCTGAATCAACATCCATTTCCACGACTTCACTCGAAAATTGTTTAATATTACTAAAGCAATTCAGATTTTTATTTAAATGTATAAATAACGTTTTAAACTAATTATGAATGATTGTAAGTTTTTAATAAATTGTAAAGATATGGACAGTGTTTCTGAAATATATTGTATCAAAAATATAGTTTAGCTTCTGTATATATTTATTTTAGCTTCTTCTTCTGCTTCGTCTGTTAATCTACTTAGTCTGTTTTAAGTATCTCTCGTTAGTTTATCTGATCATTGTACCATATCTAGTACAGATCGATAAGATGGGAACAAAAGTGTAGAAAAGTATACTGTCAGTTATACACAAAAACAAAAATCATTGAGAAAAAATTAGACTACAGCGTAGAGCTACTTGATACGTTTTATTGAGTCATAATATTAATAATATAACTTCAATTCACATTTTAATACCGCTATAAAAGTCGGATTAGTTCTATATACTTATATAAATCATTTAGGATCTGGAATAATTATTTAACTAATAGATTGGTTATTTGCGTCCGCTTTATCACTAATGTTTCCATCTATTAGTAAAAGCTTTTAGTCAATATGGATGTAATACAAAAGGCAATACGTATTTTATTTTACAGGTATTGACTATTTAACGAACCAGATATATTACTAGTAATTTCTAGATAATTACAATGCAATTTTAAAGACGGAAAGAACATAATACCCACAATTGTATTTCCTTACCTTTGGTTAAAATGTTGAGTAAAAACTCGCTATACCTTTTCAATTTCGTCCCAACAGTTGTCACATTTTGAAATTGAACCTAGATTGATAAATTCCCATAGCTTCTACGGAAGATTTGTTCAAAATATATTGAAATAAAAAAACAAGTTGTTTTGCATATTTCTCAATAATGAAGTAGGCCATAAAATTAAATCTGTTTATTTGTAGACTAAAACCCAAAATATACATATGAGGCTTCAATTGTCATAACAATTATTGAAATCAATCGATGAATTTTGTTAAAAATTAGGAGTAATTTTAAAATGTTTTAAAAGAAATAATACTACATAATTCATAAATAAATATTTTTTGTGGAAGTTTTAGATAGAGTAATGAATTATATATAAATTATGTGAGAAAAAATAATTATTTTATTAATTTAAAATCTATTTTTCTATGCTTATCTTGTAATTTAGTTATAAAAATATACTAAATAGCATAAAAAGGGCAATACAAGAAGGTCTTCCAAAGTTCTTCCAAAACGAATTAAGGTTAGATTACCTTTTTGTATTAAGATACATTATAATTTTGTTTTGTATGTCTTAACATAAATAATTACTTATTCTAATTTTATCTTTTATTTAGAAGTAAAAAAAATTATGAATTAGCAGTAAATCTGTGTTTCGTTTTAATTTTTACGAACCTTAAACCTTTTTAATACTGTTTGTATAATACTAGTAAATCACTAATAATGAAAGAATATACTTGACTTAGTGAATTTATTGAACTCTAATTTATCCTTGTATACTGTATAGGCATATATTATTTTTTTATATTATATTTTTAAATTTTTAATTTTAAAGTTGAATAGAAATCCAGAATCATAAACAGAAATAACTGTTGTTTCTAAGGGATTTGTCCCATTTTATTTCAAAAATAATGGCTTACGGGCTGTATGACGCAAGTTTTATAAATATTGTCAAAGTGGGCGTTTTAAAAAACACTTGTGGTAGACGTATCGAGACCGCCCACGTATTGTTATTTTATTAAACTACTGTTATTTTATAGCATTGTATAATTTATGTTCAATTAAAAAGATTTCATTGCTTTATTTTATGCACTTTAAATTCGTATAAAGAGAGAAGAGAAATAGCTACGTATAATATTGTATTGGTCTTCTTTACGTGGGCAGAGTAATAGGGTTTAGTGGCATATGACGTGTGTGTGATATACATATAACTTTTTAAAACAACCACGACTGCACAGGCGTAACTGATAATAAAAAAGTGGAAATTATAGAACGTAAATAATTGAGAAGAAAAATTTTTTGACATTTAAATGAATTGTGGCCAAAAATCGTATTATTTCAGTTAACCAAATTTAGTTTCGTTTTGTAAAGCAAAGCCCCACAACGTCACAGGTTACTCAAAATTAAATTAACCAACTTTCCACCTTAGCGTGTTTTTTTAACGTGGTCCACTACGCCTATTCGTTCAGTCGCCTATGATCATATTTATTTAGGGAAATTGAAAAAGATAAAAGTGTTATAATTTAAAACAAAGAAGTGAAGTTTATTTGTCTAATTTGTAACCGTCAAATTCTTTGACTTGGTCTTCTTCTTATTCTTCTTCATCTCCATGCGTGATGCAAGTAAATCCAATAGCGTTGTATCGCATGTCATTTTGATATCTTTTTTATCAATTATTCTGATCTACTTTGATGTGTTACAAAGTACATGATGGCTGGCTACAACTATTTTAGATAGTAATTAAGTATTTTAAATTAACTTATATTACTGAAATAATCTATAAAATATAAAAAAAGTGTTTTTATAATACTATACAACAATTACGTTGCAGAAATATCTATAAAAAATATTTGTCAAGTCATACGTACAAGTTCTTACGTAAAAAAATATTGTTCAAGAGTATGTTTTATGACATAGTCTGGTTTTGGTTGCTAACACTTATTTTTCTCATACAACATAATAATTCTTATTTTTTAAGTGCTGAATAATATAATCGTTTCCTGTTCTCCTGTTTTCTATGTCGGCTACCTCTTGAGGACTGATGTTCAATTAAATCCAGCAATTGTAATAATAACATGCTATTTCTGCGTTTTCTGTATCCATGACTTTAAATATAAAATTTTAATTGTGAGAGCAATAGCTTCAGTCTAATAATACAGAGATTGTTGAAACGGAACGAACAATATCAGGGAAGAAAGAAAAATATACATTATCCAAACTTTCAAAGAAATATCCTGAAGAATGACGAGTTTATTTGAATTTTGTAGCTACGGAATTTGTATTTTGGAGATACAACTGACGTTGGAACTATCGATGTAATTAAATTGAATACATTGCAATAAATATTTATTGCTATTTCCGATGATTAATATATTAACTGGCTATTTTGTAATCAATATTTTAAGAAATTGTAAATTAATAAATATTATATCTGCTGTTGGTAATTATTTATAACATGTTATAAATTGCTTTCATTAAAAATAACAATAGAATAAAAATTTACTTTTCTTGCTGAAAACATCAACTTGCTAAAAAGTAACAGTAACGTCAGGAGTATGAAGATTTTAAATTAATAAAATACGCGCAGAAATTTAAAAAGTTTCATCAAAATTTATACTCGCAAAAGTCTTAGATCTCATTAAGAAAGACAAAAAAGGCTTTTAAATCCTTTAGAGTAATCATAATATCTGTAGTAAAATATCTGGTAGAAAATGTAGGAATCAACCCTCTATCAAAACGCCATTAACTCAAGAATAACTGCAGAAACCTCTCAAAACAACCGTGAGATAGATGTGAAAAACTTTTATTATGTTAGAAAGCCTTATTACAGTGTTCTCTTTTGTTAATCGTCCTGTCAATCATCTTGTAATCTATATAAATATTCTTAGGAATATTTACTATTTTGGATCGTTTTGCCGTTATATTAATTTTGTTAAGAAAAATTTATTCAGTTCAATTCAGTAAAACTTTATATGTCACTCATAAATTCTCTGGATTAGGCAATAACTCTGACAAAAGTTTTGATACATGATATTAATTGCGTAAGTTCTTGCTTGTAGGTAAAAAAAAACAGCATCTTTGAGGAAGGGTATATAAGAAACAAGGTCTTAAAAAAGTTAAGAGAGGTTCTAAGGTAATCTATCATAATTAATATTACTTCCCAAAACATATCCATCTTCATTTGAATTAATTATAATTTATCTATGCTCTGACAAGACTTGTATTTAAGTAACCCAATATACACGACCTTAAATAATATCTTTAAAATAATAATAAAAGAATATGACTTCTTAATGCAAGATAATATAGATAAGTGTTGTATAAGTATAGTCAAGGGTTGAGAAACAAATAATATTGATTGTATATTTTCAAGTAGAAAATATCTTCTGATAGATCCATTTTGTTACTTATTTCATATTTAAAATATATCATACAACTTTTAAAACTTCCCATTTTGCAGCATACTGAACATCAAAATATACTTTTAAAGTTAGAAGAAGATTAAAGTTTTAAGCTGTATTTTCGACACGATTGGATTTGAAAGAATATTAGTCTGTTCTTAAAGGTTCTTTTTTTTCTCCTTGGATTTATTATTGTGAAGGTTTATACTTATACTTTAAGAAATATTTAAATAATCTTTTTGAAAATCCTCAATTGAAAGAAATTGCCCTCGGCGTGTGTAATTTTCATACTTATTACTGTTTACCAAGTAATTTTTAGCAACGAAAAGGGATAATTGAATTTTGTAGCTAGAACATATTTCTGAATGAAAATGATGATATTTTATAAAAAGTTGTTATATGTAATAAAAAAAATAGACTTGCGCCAACAAATTCTTTTGCCGAGTAATCTAAATTAGTATCTGATTTGAACACAAATGTGTGTTTTTTTTCTCTAAACATCAAATACTTTGCCATATACTCGTAGTCTAACTGAAAATTTCACCAGAATTCTTATTTTACTAAAGTTCCTAAAAATTCTGTTTAAATCGACATTTTCAAAATGAAACAAAAAAAAATGATGATTTCGACATGTTTATATAGAACTTTATTCCATTAACCCAATAGACCAATCCACATGACTGAGCATTTAAAAAAACAGAAGTGTCTACCGATGAGCGAAATATAAAAGAGAAAAACAAACAAACAATCCTGTTGAAAAGCTGCAGTACGACGGTTAAGTAAACAGAAGGCTTAATACACGAACTTGAATAGCACGATAGTTGTATTGGTATAGCAACTGGGGCGTGATATTCCGAGGTTACATTATCAAGCCCTGCTCATATCTATTAATTTGCATTCTATATTATAACACATAAAATTTAAATATTAACTCAACATTGCATAACTAATTAAATTAATTAGGTTCACAAATTAAATTCATTGACTTTATATAACAACAAGGTTAACTCTGACACGGATTCAAGTCATATAAAATCATCTAAATATTTAAAAAGTTATGAGTGATTATTACCTAGTTCTATATTCTTAAGAAACAATAACAAAATAAATATGTATTATAAACCTCAAATACGTACGTATAAATAATATTTTACCTTGGATATTATTGATTTATAATTCACAATAAATTTTGTTCCTGTAAATATAAAAGTTATAACTTTTTTAAAAATTTCTTTTTAATTTGAATCTAGAAATGTGCACAACTTGCAAACTATGACAATTTCAATAAATTTTCATCGCGCCTGACTGTGATAACGGTAGGTAACGTAATTGGAACGTCAGTTATAATGCAATTGAGGAATTCATATCTGAAAACTATAGTTTCATTCAAATTTCTACTTTTGAAAATCTTATTAATAAAGTTTTATAAATTATGTTAATTTGCTCTTGCTTTTTTTTTCAATACAGTCCTATGTAATCTGTTTAAGATTGTCAAATAGAAGTGTTTTAAATAAAATCTTGTAAAATAGACATCAAACTTGATAAATCCCAACTCATTATTATTGAGAGTTCCCGCCAAATGGCAATTGACAAAATTCATAGAAAATCTTTACCAAAATATACTTTAAAAATATATCCCCTTATCAGTTTTAAGATATCTCAAAGATTTCGTTATATGTATATTGTATAATACGGATACAGTTACCTCAGTTGGGACGTCCAATTAAGAAAAGTTTCCGAAATTTTATAGTATTTTGCACCTTTCGTTAAGACTCATAAAAGTTATCTCATGTTACTGAAACTTCGTATTGTAAATTTTACTCTATAAGTATTGTAAATTTTACTCTATAAGTTCGATCGCTTGCTACACTTTTATATCAGATTTATATTCCGGTTACGAAAGTTTGGTCATATCTCTAGCTACCGACACCAAACAAAGTAGCTACCAATTCGATATCACAGAGATCTTAGAATACTTTGTCAGCTAAAGTCAATTTTATTCAATCCTTGTACCCCTGCAAGGTCGAATAAAGTCCATTTTCGAGATATGCAGGTGCATATCTGAAATTTAGACTTCCATTGTTATCAGATGTTCGTGACAGACTCCTTCGGTCTTCGAACAACTTGATGCACATTTTATACTTTATTTTGAGCATTATTATCGCTTATTTTCTTTAAAATATTGACCCCCATACGAAAAAATCACATTAAAATCTGTCAATTTTTTTGAGAGTATCCTTTCACACGCGCTATATTTCAAAAGTTGTTAAAAAATAACATCAACGATTGTTTATTTTTAACAATTGTCATCCCTTTAAACCTTTAAATGACAGAGTAAAGTTTTTTTGTTTTAGTTAGATATAAAGGATAGTTAATGCTCATAAATATACGAAATTAATTCAGGTTTATCAGATGATATATAATATATTCAAAATATTATATAGAAACTTCCTGCATATAATACGAGAAACTATTGATAATGCATATGTTATATATGACTGGCCTTGGCATTGATTATGACTGGTCCTTTTTTTATTTTAAGATCCATAAAATTTGTAACTATATATGTAATTTAAGTATACATATTGTGTCAGTATACAGAATATGTGTGTGTTTATTAATTATAATTATATTCTATTAAAAATCACATCAATTATCTATTAGGTTACAAAAACCTTAACTTTCCTATACGTAACTTAAAATGAATTACATAAGAAATATTTGATGTTTTTTTTTACACCTAACTACTTTTTCAGAAAAAAACTAAAATATGAATTTAAACGTCCGCGTCGTTTTAAAATTTTATAACATTTTTGCAGGAGATTGTTTTCATGACCTTATATTTTTGTATTTATCTATAAAGATACACAATATATTATAAGTTATCCAAAATTTCTTGAACTTTTATCAGCAAAAAGTTATAGACCTTTCTCCTGAGTTCGTAACTTGTTCTTGTTCTTATTCCATATTATTTATTTGAACTTTGATGTAAACTTGTAACCTTTGTACCTTTCAAACATTGACATGCATTTAAATGAATCGTTGCTTTGTACTGTTATATCTGGTGAAGCCATTTGAATGACTAGTTTAATCGGCTTCCCTGAATTTAAGCTTTACTTTCTCAATACACAAGGTGCATTTGAAGAACTAATTTGATCAAACTCAAGTCTAATCTTTTTATAGTCAATCACTACCTAGAGAAAAAAATTTCTTACTTTTTTTGTTGGAAATGCAGTTTTGAGTAGTTATGTACTTGAGTATAATTTTCACCCTTGCATCGAGGTATTTGTATATGCAATATATTACTAAAGATATTTAACAATATAATAAAGTTATATGTAACATATGCAATTATATCTGCTTCATCTTGAAACCCCAAATTTCCACGTTTGGGATGCATGAATTTTCACCTTGTGAATTTATGATGGTGGACACGTGTGTGGACAAAATAAGCTATCTCCGATGGGATAGCGGTAACTAGGAGACGACAGTTATTTGATGATCTCAGAGTCCAGTGATGTGACCCAATTTCAGTACCCATCAGCACAGTTAATCTTTTTAGGAGACGGGTGACTGATATGAGATACGAAATTTCTCTGCATTTTATTGACAGCGGGTTTGATTATTCACCGCAACTAATGTGATATAACAAACAGACTGTAGATTATATTATGCACAATAAAACTAACTGGTTAAAATTTTACTTTTTTGTACTCCGTAATGTCATGTATACTTCTTTCTTAATATTGTTAAATATTCCGAAATAAGGATCATCTGAGTTGAGGAGTACTTCCTTATACATTCTCTGAAAAATCCAATTCCTTGCTTTTACGTATAAAAATCAAATAAATAAACTGAACAGTATAAGAGCCTTCAATCTTGTTTCCATTTGTTTTGACATTTATCAATGACAATGTCTTTTTGTGAGATTTATGAGATTTTCTTCCTTTGTTTGTGATTTAAAAGAAAGAATTCCATGTTAATTTCATCAATAGGATATTTGTCAGTTAGCATATATTTGAAGATTTTTTACAGTATCTTTATATTTATTAATGTTTAAAATCATAATTAATATTGTTGAGAAATAAAATTCCAAAAATACTGTCATTAGTCACGTTACAACGAAATTCAATGACGGCGCGTAGCATTATAGTTTTTCTAGATTATTGTGTATCTTCTTCGATCATGTATAAATCTGAATTATAGTAGGTATAGTGCGTTTGATTTAAGCTGGGCTTTGCATTTGTGCGAGTAGACACGGATAGTATAGGTGTGAAGTCAAATTTTTGAATTGAAATTGAAATTAAATTTTAATTTAGAATAACTCTCGCACTTATGTTATGTATCTATTTAAAATATAATAATGTTTTATTCTAAAACTTTTTTGTCTAACTCTTCTCTTACTTTCACTCACACAAATGCAAAGCTCAGCTTCAGTCTAACGGACTATACATGTTATTGAAAGAAAATAAACCAGCTCAATAAAGTATATGTCAAAAGATGTATAGATCTAAATCGATAAAATTCGTTTGTTAAAAAAAATTTCAAGTATAAAAAAGCTGCTTTAAATGAACCACGCGGTATTATATATGAGTAAGTAAGAAAGTACCTTGACCAATAACAGAAGTTTTTCTTGAACTGAACTAGTTCTGTCAAAGCTAGTCTCAACTCATTCATTTATGCTATGAAATGATAGTCACAAAAATATATTGTGAAATCCGAAGATACATTTACATCCCGTCTTGCGAGTAGTATACACTGTTTACGTATTTGTTTCTTTCGAGGAACATGTAGGTACACATAGTTTTTATGGAGTTTTGATTTTAGAAATTTCATCCACACAGCTCTTTGTTTTGCAACCTGTGACGTAACACGAGTCGCCATGACAGTTTGACGCGTTTTGTATCCATAGTGTGAAACAATACATAAAAATATAAAATAAAATATGTTATAACTACATAATGTATTTTAATTATGCTTAAATTATATATTATCGCAATAAGATTATATTTAACCTCATTTTGTTGCGATAATTCTCAATGGGAAAATGGAAAATAAAAAAGTAGTTGAATGATATAAAAGATTACTTAAATTATATGAACGCTACTTGTTGCTTTATTTAAATCAGGAAGCTATTGAAGACAAGGTTCAGTTTTAGGTTCTAAAACAGATATCCATTGTGGGGTAGCAACAATGGCTAGACCAATGTTACCTGAGCGTCAGCGCTGTGACACTGCTGAATTGCGGATTCTACAGCAATTACCAGAGTATATTTTTGCTAATTTAGATAATTCATTGTAATAATATCATAACTTTATTCGTTATTTTGTCTTAGTTAGAAAAACTATTTTAAAAAAAGTTTTATAACGATCCAAATATATAGGTCCAGGGAGGAATATTATTTTTTCGAAGAAGTTCCCACTTGAGCCACAGTGGTCAAGACTAACACATACATATGTACGTACATCAAAGTCATAGGTGATATAAGACAAAACAACCATCTTATTTTTTTAATATACTTCCTTGTTCAACAATATGCTGGAAGTATAAAGATAATAAAGAGTATGTAATTGTTTATTTTTATTTTACCATACCTTTGCAAGTTTTATTGAGTGGTATAGATTTGATTAGAAATTTGATACTGGACTCAAAAACGCACGTAGAGTCACTTCACAAAGTCAATATTATGTATTTTACACAACATGTTCATAACTCATTAGTCGATAATCTCGATCGCAAGGTCAAAAATAATAAATCTCATTCATTCGTGAGTTAATGTTTGAGCTACAATTTCAGATTTGCTTTTCAATGTACTGCGTAACTTCCAATAATGTCCTACAAAATAGCTGAAGCGAGTATTTATAGTTTTCAAATACAGGTTGACACTGAAATGTTGCCATAACATTTTACGATGATTCCATATTATAATTATATTATATTCTATAATCCTTAGAATTATTTTTATCACTGATTATAATTAATTATTATCAGTGATAAGAGTATTTCTAAGGACAGTGTATTATAATTAATACAACATGGATGGCGCCACTTGTAACATTATATAGTTTAGAATAATCTTTGCGAAAATTTCTGAATAATGTTCTGTCACTAATTTATGATATAACAGAATTTATACTCCCTTCCGTATCTAAGACTCTACTATTCCTAGAATTCGGTATAAATTAATTTACAGTTTACTGAATCTTTGCAGGTGATATTTTATCATAACAGTACGGAAACCAACGCAGACAAAACAATACATTTTAAGCATCAGACAATTCATGTATACTAAGTGAACTTGAGGTTGAGTCTTAGTAAGGCACAGGAAGGTGTCATAATAGGCTTAAAGTACACTTAGGAATTTGGTCTCCGTGTTTGTTGTTTCCTTAGTTATTTAAAATATATTTTATACTAAAAGACCTGGCGAACTTAGTATCGCCCTATAATCAAGAAATATCTATTACATTTTTTATTTATATTTTTGGAGTTTACCTATAAGCCATAAATCTCCGTGTTTTGAAGTGCGACAGAATGATTGACATATTAGTTAGTTGTCAAATCTAATGTCAAAAAAAACGTTTGTATGAAAAATAGAAAAGGGCTGTTTTTATGGTTTTCCCAGTAATGAAACAATTTTTTTCAGCTTTTATACCTTCCCTGAACCTCCACGAACATTTCAAGACTAAGATAAGATAAATCCGTTTAGCTGTTCTCGAGTTTTAGCGAGACTAAGGAACAGCAATCCATTTTTATATAATAAGGTTAGGGAAAAAGAAATCCATTATATTTACGTGAACTTCAAGACTTTATTTAACATGGTTTGCATTGTCCGATTTAGGTCAAATATGCACCATTTTGTTCTATAATTTGTTGCCATTTTAATGGTAGTTTCATTATGCCTCTCTCATAAAAGTCTTGGTCCTTATTAGCGAAAAACTCCAGCAATTGATTTTCACACTCTTCCCTTGATGCCAATTTCTTATCACTAAAAAAGTTTTGCAATGCAAGAAAAAGATGGTAATCGCTTGGTGCGAGGTCCGGACTATATGGTGGATGCATCAAAACTTTGGCCATATGGAAGCAACTCGTAATAAATGTTTCCTTTCCAATCCCACCAAACACAAAGCAGAACCTTCCTGGCCGTTAGTCCCGGTTTAGCCACCGTCTGAGCTGCTTCACCACGCAAAAATACCCGAACGGAATCGACGAAACCAAAATTGCGCGTAATTAGGTGTTACAGTATCGTGACCATAAACACTATTCACATTTTCAGCCGCCTGACTTGCATTTTCGCCCTTATCAAAGAAAAACTGTAAAATGTACCGAATTTTCTTTTTGTTGACTTCCATCTTTAACGTGTAACTCAGAACTGAATGGACAAACCAAAAAACTGCAAATGAATTCTTTTAGATCGAACTGTTACCTTGAAAACGAGCATAAATTTGAAATTGTTTGATCGATAATTTACGAGATATCGATCACTACAGCCATCTACCGAAAAAAAATGGATTTCTTTTTCCCCAACATATTATATATAGAAGATTAGATAATATTACATAAATATTATATCAACGCCTAATTCTTTTCCTCCTGAGGACACAGTGAAAGAAGGAAATACTGTGTCCTTCTGAGGACACATTGAAAGAAGGAAATAAAGTATAAGGAGGATATCTGAGATTTTCGCGTGTTTTCATTTAAATAAAACTACGATTTGAAACAACTATATTCTACGGATATACGTTTTTCATTATTTTAAAACAACATACTCCCGACGTTTTTGTTTCTTTGCAGGACCTGAGAACACGGACGAACAAGATAAAAAAAATCATCTCGTCTGCCTCTTCTCGTTTCGTCTCTCTCGTATGTGGTTTTAAAATAATAATAAACGAGTACTATGTATATGTGAAAATCTCCAATCCAAGATCCAAAAAATATATATCTTAAAAGTAACTTTTTTTACAAGAAAAGTATATCTTATTCTGTTAACTAGACATTATATTTACATTTTGTTTGCGTACGCTAACTACCAACAAACATTATTAGCACACTTGAAATTGAACACCCTCAACAGAGAAAAAATAGATAAAAAAGTTTTCTTCATTTTGTTTGTAAATCAAGTTAAAAACATTAATTCATATTTAGTTTAAAATATAAATCTTAGTTTCGGTTTATATTAAATTAACTGAAATTTAAAAACTTTTTGTTCAAAATAAGTAAAAAGTTATATCTGTGTTGTACTCGTAATTTAAGAATTAGGACAAGGACCGAAGACTCAATAGGAAGAATGGCTTTTTATCTGCCTTTCCCTCCTTGAATGCAACAACGAGTAACATTGTATATATTTTAGTTTTACACGTATTAATGAAAATAGTGAAATCATAAATATACAAAGAGGATTATTAATAAGTAGATAAACTTTACATAGAAATATCTATTAGTTATACGGAACTTGTCAACATCTTTAAGTAAAATGCTTAAATACTTTATAGAGTTAAATAACACAAAAATTATATTTAGAAAATTTTATTATTATTTTATTCAGGATATCTTAAATTGAAATCTATGTTTGTATACTGTTTGTTGTATTTTGGAGAATACTTAAATATTTATACATAGAGATATTTTGATGTTCTTATTACATTATTCTTACCAAATCTCACAATAATAGTGAGTTCTATTAATTTCATTTTCAAAAGTACAGTCCGTAACATACTTCAAAAATATTCTCGTTAGTTCTTGAAAAGCTTCTTTGTATTTGAAGAAGTCTTTTGTCGGTAATCCTTTGTCAGTAGTTATAACAGTGATAGTTTAATGAAACCCTACAATTATTTCATATAGAAAACAAACAAGTTATTGAAATCAAATTTATGTAATGGGATTTTCAGAAAATATTAATTGATTTGAAACCGTAAAATTACTTCGTATCTTTAAAATAAAAAACGAACACAATTCTTGTGAAACGTTGCAAAATAAGTATGTTATGTGTGTTTATACAAGTTTTAATTAAAAACAGTGTTAATATAAATATGAAGATATGAATCCCGATACCGTAAAATATAATATTAGTTAATTATATTTCTAACTTTATTAATATTTGAAATTAACTGTAATTCATCGTGTTTTCGCTTTGTAAATAACATGATACGTTTATTTCGTAATTTGAAAATTTTAATAAAAATCAGTTTCAAAGAACCTGAAATTCTAATTTAAATAAAAAAGCAACTTACAAACGCCATCCATTTGCTAATGAATGATATTTAGATAAAATAATATAAAATAGAAATAAAATAAATACTATCTAAATTCTCACTACACTTATATATGTATTTGTATGTATATAACAATGCGCTACATTGTTATGTACTTATTTATATAACATTGCGATATTATTTTTCGCGATCTTCAAGTCTTTTTTCATTTATAATTGGAACCTATGTTAAATAATATAAATTTTTTGCATAATTTCAAAACAAATTATCAAATTCATGTAAGTAAGCTTGTAATTTTAAAATCGTTGTATTTGCAAGTACACGAAATTGGCTTAACGTAAATGATGTTAAATTTTAGTCGAAACTCAATTTAATTAAAGCGGTTATTAAATTAATCAAATTGAATTAATTTGCGATATTTGACGTCGGAAATATATAAATATATATATATATATATATATATATATATATATATATATATATATATATATATATATATATATATATATATATATATATATATATATATATATATATTATTGTTGATTTTAAACTTACTTTATGTCGAAGGTAAATATAAATGGATAGTTTTGAAACTCTCTCAATGGCAAATTAAATACGAAAATACAGTTTACATACCAATATGATATTTTTTATCAATTCAACTAAATCTGTAAAATTTTATGTGTGTGTGATGGCTCACATTAACAATTTATATAATAAATTTTCTTAATTCTCGTGGGTATTCTAAAATAATACAAGTGCACAATTTTTGTACATTAATCTTGTGTATATCTTTACCACTCATGAATATTATATAGTCCGCACCTGTGGGAAGACGTATTGTTGCTATCATATAATCTATTATACAAAATTCTTGTAAATAAGAAACATAGTTAGTAGTGATAAATATATGCACATATTCTTATTCCAAGTAAAGGATATCAAAATATAATCTATATAATAGTTTATTGTTAAATGCGTATTAAACTTAAGTAAAAGTTTTATTACTTCCTCAAATTATCATAATAAAATGGAGATTCTAATGACATTAAAATATTTCAATTCAGATCTACATAATTTTAATGAATTTGTATCTCGAAAGAACAAATTGTTATTTAAGACTGAGCTGAAGTTTTATAAAAAATCATATCTTTCAACTGGGCCTAGAATTTTTTTTTATTGTGAAACCATAACCTAAACTAATTAGATCTAAGACTTTCGCGAGTATTCATTTAAATGAAATAGTATTTTTCCGGATGTCACTACGAGTATTTTTGTATTTTTAGTTGCTGAAAAGTTACTGGAACGTCGGGAGTATGTTGGTTTTAAAATAATGAAATACGCGGTGTAACTAAGTTTTAGACATTATTGTTTTACGATATTAATATTTTACTTGGCGTGTATTGTATTAAGAAATTAATACAGATATATTGAGAAAATTATATTGTTTTAATACTGATCATGTTTATGAATCTATGAAAATAAAGTTTACATAGAATACCACATCTACATCATTTTCTAAACAGATTGTGATTCTTTAATCAGTAATTTAATAACAATCTGGTTAGAGTGAATTCTACTTTTTATGAATCCTAATGATTTTTATCTACTATCAATTAAAACTAACATATTATGTACCTACTTTCTAAGAGTTTTTGACATCACCGATTAATGCATTTCCAAAAGAAGGTTGATGTCAAGCAGACGGCCGGTCGTAAAAACAGTTAGTCAAAACTATTTACAACATTCTGTGGAGAAGAACATATGGTGCAGACTCTACAAAAAGTGAGATCAGGGCAGGAAGGAAAAAAAAATCAATTCAAACTAACACATTATCGATAAAATGACAATAGAACCCCTTCTTACTGTGATGCATGTTTTGCAAAAGTCATGTACAATGTTACTGCTCACCCTCCTGCAAATTCTCTAGATTACGTGATTATCCGTCACTGGGAACAACTCATTTCCTGTATAGTTGTTATTCTACAGTGCCATATTGTATATTTCTTTAGAAACTTTATAGTTCTTTAAAAATATAATGATAAAATTTACATAGTAGTTGTATGTTGTGGCCTATTATGATAATTGTCCATACAAAGTTATCAAGAGGTTGCTGTTGCATCACACAATTGTATACATTGTGTGTTGACTGAATATATTGATAATTATTATAATTACCAAACTTCTGAGTGCAACCAACAGTTACTTTGTTGTACATGTTTAAATGGTCTGCAATAGAGTCATGTCTCGTAGCCTAATTAATTATTACTATTCTCAGATGAGAGCTTGTTTAAACTTTATTGCGACGACCAGTTAAAGTTGAGCTTTTATTTAATTTATTATTGTGTACATTATGCAAGACATCATTTGCTTATTTTATTCCAGTATATTAAACGTCAAACCTTTTTCACTTTAATTTTTTTGTTTTGTTTTTTATGTGTTCCTTTCTACAACTTTAAAATATTATCTTTATTTCCTACTTACTCGTCACCGACTCCATTTTTTGTTAAAATTGTACATAAGTAATAAAGACACATTTAAACTTAATAATATTTTAACATTTTTTGTTTTTCACTTGAATTCTCATTTTGTATTACTTGTTGGACAACTCATGTTTCACTAACAGAATATTAAATTATAATTACTTGAAAGTTCTTAAAATTATTAAATATACAAACTCACACAGTGACAAAATTAAATAAATATAGGAAACCCTTTCCTCCAATAGCAAACCGCAGACAAAATCCGTTTTAAAATTTAAATTTAACCGGTTAAAACCTTTAATGTTTAAGTATTTACTGAATAACCGAGATGTGCATTTTTGGTCGTATGATTGAAAAAGGCTGTAAGAGAATTGCTGCGAACGTATTGAAAGAGATACGAGTATCATTATGATTTTATTTTTATACTTTTTTGAGTGTTTTGATAGAAACTACAAATAAAACATGTGAACTATAACATTTTATTTCGTCTTCATTTTTTATTACCATTTAATTTAATATTGTCAGGATGAGAATATTATTTTTATACAACAATGAGGGCAGTTCTCAAATTAAAATATTTAGTGATATAACCGTTTTGATGTTTATAATTGCAAGATTAGCTACTATAATACGAATCAGGTAAGCCAGATTAAACTTTGAATAAACATCTCATTGATACATCATTATATTTATGTGACAAACAATTTAAAGTTTCTTTGTGTTAAATAATGGAATTGAAATTATATTATATGAATATAAAACAGATATAAAGTCTTAGAAATAAATAATAATAATAATAAAAAAGGACATAACTAAATATTTGAGCATATCTAATCCTTTCAATCTTATATCACGAAATTAGCAGTAAACATTTTTGCAGTTGGGTGCTCTCCAGTTAAAACTTTTGCCAACAACTATCTAAGATATATAAGTAGTTGTAAACTTATATTTGTCTATAGCTGTTTATAGAACAACTGCTTCCGTAGAATTTTTGAAAAGTTAACATTTTACGAAGTTACTAATTGCTGAAGAAAAAAATATTTTATTTGTAGAAAAATTGTGATTAAAATGGACTACCATGTTAAGTGCATCTTTAAGGACTTTATTTTTATATTTTTAACAGACAGAAATGAAGATGAAGGATATTCTATTAACAACCGAACTTAACAACATATTAACTTAACATATTAACTTAACACAACGATGTGCCCTGATAATTTTAAAATTAACACTTTCATCTCGCCTGGCGTCTCGTCGTCTTCGTCTGGCGTGGACATTGGAAATGTTGGTTTCCCGAGGAACCGTAAGCTCTATTAATACAAAGCGCTTGAATATACATGAGAGTCATGTGAATACAATTTAAACACTGCTGGCGACCACTTATGAGTTAAGGTGTATCATTTTAGTGCTTTTAGGTGCATAAATCTTCTATGTCTAACCACTCATTCTGCATTTCCAAACTCATTTCATGGATGTTATGTTTAATGTTCTCATCTTGCCAAATAAAAGATTAATATATCCGTATCTTTGGCCTTCTTACTTGATCCTAACCCTACTTCTTTGTGCTCCTATCATAAACCGTTTATGAAATTAATGTTTTGACTCTAGCTCTGGGGCGGGCATCTTTGTGTTTTGGGAGAAATATAACGACGTCATCTTGGGATTGCCCCCGAATATGTCTCTTGGAATTTTTTACTGTTTATAGAGCTCCGATGGCCTTTTATAGATTCATCTCAAAATTATTGCAATCCTTGAATAAAGCTGACTACTCAGCCAGTAGCGTGAGCCCGACCCACATGATGACGCTGTAAAAATTGCGTAGTACCTATCCGAAATATTTAAAAATAAATTTCATCAAATAAACAGAAACAGGAATTCTTCGGGCAAGACATGGTCTTGTATAGACTAGCAGATACTTATTTTATCTTATTATGAACAAAAGACTAGACGTCTATAAGACTTTCCACTAAACTGTATCTATTTCTATTTGATCCATTGACTACTTTACTTATCTAACTTATCTCAGAATCTCTGGACATAAAGTATTGTGTCTGATGCTTTAGGATATGTATTTAAAAATATATTTATGCAATGCTAATAGTTTAATGTAGCATTAAACCACAGGGATTAAGTCCATAATTAAATTATTTATTTTGTTTGTTGATATTCAGTTTGTGACCACATCAAGAGCAGCCTGACGGAAATAAAACAACATTATCAATCAACATCGTTTAATCGATTGTAATTGAAGCGTATCGTGTACGTTGTTATACATTAATGTGTAGTTTGTTGTACATTCATGTACTTTTACAGTTTAAAAATAAAAGCTGGACTAGACTTAAGAGTTTTACAATGTATTCTTGGATTATAAATTGAGGTATAGAGAAGGCACTTATTAGATATCTAAAACGAATGCCGCTACAGAAAATTGGGTGTCCTTACAAAAGTATGGCAGTACTTAACTCCGATAAAGATTCTTTTATTTTGAAGATTATTTGTCTATACAAAGTACAGGTCCACTCGTTTATGGAAAATTGCTATCATATTTAAAAGGCGCTGATGAGCGTCACCACTAGTTTTTACTGCGCAGAAAACTTCAAAAAAGGTTTATAGGGGAACAAATAGCTTCTTCTATAAAATAAATTTTGGAGAACGGTCACGGAAACTTTATAATTCTTTCATCCCTTTTTATCATTATACATCGATCTTTTCCTTAGACGTTAGTTAGACCTTACTCGCAAACGAAAGATACAAACACTTCATTATGTAGTCAGCAAGCATCAAGAAAGCAAGCAGCAAGCACAATTCAGACTAAATTAACTACAGTATCTCCTGTCCATATACATACATATTGTTTTCCGGAATAAATAAAATAATGGAGTAATTTAAGTTAAATACCTTCATACAAAAAAATATATACAAAATTGCAGTTTTGTAAAACCACACCACACTTTTTCAATTTTATCAAACGTTTGACAAAATACAATGACCGAAAAATCAATACTGCAAATAATAATAATTTACAGTGACTTTATTTAAATAAATCTTTTCAGGTTTGGTAACAAAAGTTATTTGGTCGAAAATTTCCTGTAATTTTTCGATTCGTTTACTTTTATTACTCAAAAGAAACAACATTTAGTAGTTTAAAATGCATATATTGTTTTTTAAGTCCTCTCGGATCCATAAATATACACTCGAAGTTTTGGCTGTTGTAAGTTGTCACATTAAAAAAAATATCAAGATTCAATATTCTGCTACGATATTGCGGGTCAGTGTTATAAATATTTTTCTTATTTTATTTTGATATCAAAATAGAAAGATTTAAGCAATCCTCACTCTCACTTATAATTCATTATGTATGTCGCGCCGGGAGATTAGTAGTTCCAAGAAAATATTCCTTTCCGCGAATTCGTTTAAATATTAATAATTATTGTTCTAAGAAACCATTATAAATGTCTACAAATTACCCACTTCATCAATTTGTAAATAGTCTTAGTAAAATATCAGGTGATTATTTTTGTTCAAGTACCCACAATTGTAAAAGAGAATCTACCATATAAAAGGCCGAGCATAATCGTACTAAATTCATTCTACATCAGTCGCTCTTAGGATTCACTCTGGTAGAATCTCTGCTAAACAGTTCTTGAGTCATTGTGGGAATTTGTTAAGCAATAAACGAGTAACATTTAAAGTGAAGACCCTCTTTTCTTTAAAATGGAAACCCGTGCTACGTCGCCGATACTGAACGCCAAGACCCGAAGGCCGTCTAAGGGACTAAGGCCTCAATCTCTGTCCCACGAGGATCCCCTCGCTCTCACATCAGAAGCAAGGACGTCTCACGCTACACCTCCAACCGCCGGATCATCAACCCAAAATCACCTGGTTCAACACTCGGTTCCGAACGTTTCTGCTGACGCGGGAAGCGTTCCACCACAATTTATCCTCGAGATGATGAAGATGATGCAACAGATGTCGGAGCGTTTAGTGGCCCCTCAGGAAACAAAAGTAAAAATAACAGATATTTTTTTACCAAATTTCGATCCTGATGGCAGCATTGGCATTAGAGAATGGTGTCAGCACATCAGCACGGCGATGCACCATTATCAGTTGAGGGATTATGAAGTTCGGATGAAAGTAACATCTCTTCTTAAAGGACGTGCTAAGCTTTGGGCTGATAAATGGCTCGTAACAACATCATCTTGGAATGAACTTCAGGAAAACTTAATAACCACATTTGAACCCGAAAATCGTTACTCCCGAGACATCGCAAAATTTAAAAATCATGTCTACGACACTAAAACAGATATAGCGGAATTCCTTACCACAGCATGGATCTTGTGGCGAAGAGTAACCAAGGACAAATTAAGTCAAGAAGACGCCGTGGAAGCTGTTATTGGAAGTATCGGTGACGAAAAATTGAGAGTTGAATTAATGAACGTGCGTGCTCGTACTGTACCTGAACTGATTTCCGTGGCTGCAACTACTAGATCTAAGAGATTTAACGACGATTATCACACGGAAACTCCGCCAAAACGTTCCCGTTTTTCTTCAAATCAAGATCATAGATTTGGTTCATTTTGCAACAAATGCAAAAGACAAGGTCATTCATTTGAAACTTGTTACTTCAACAAAAATACGAATTCTAGATATTCGTATCCTAAATCTATCGAGGTAACAATGAAGCCTACTTGTACATTCTGTTCAAGAGTGGGACACACTTTGGACAATTGTTTTCAAAAGACTAAAGATCTTTCCTCAAAGCAAGTAAACAATATCGGCAGCTCTTCATTCACCACTATGATGAAACAGAAATAAAACGTCTACTTGCCCTCCTCGACCGGTTTGCACATATGTTCACTGAAGGCTTCGGGAAAACTCGTGTTACTACGGGTGAGTTAGAAATCAGATTAAAGAATCCAGAAAAAATTGTTGAACGCAGACCCTATCGTTTAAATACAGTCGAGAGACTAAAACTGAAGAAAATCTTAAAAGAACTCTTGGATCATAAAATAATCCAAGAAAGTAAATCTCCATTCGCAAGTCCAGTCATCTTAGTAAAAAAGAAAAATGGCACGGACCGCATGTGTGTCGATTATCGTGAACTTAATGCAAACACGGTTCGTGACCACTACCCGTTACCTCTTATTGCAGATCAAATTGATCAATTATCTAATAGCAACTATTTCACAACCCTCGATATGGCATCTGGATTTCATCAAATTCCCGTTTCAAGCAATTCGATTGAAAAAACAGCATTCATTACCCCAGATGGTTTATATGAATTTTTAACCATGCCCTTTGGTTTATGTAATGCACCTGCTGTGTATCAAAGATGTATTAATCGGGCCTTAGATGGATTAATAGGGGACATAGCACAAGTTTACATTGATGACGTTTTATGCAAAAGTGAAAATTTTGAAGAGGGACTGATAAACTTAGAAAAAGTTTTGGTTGCATTACACAAAAGTGGTTTTTCGATTAACATTAATAAGTGTTCTTTCTTCAAAAAATCTGTTGAATACCTCGGCAACGTGATTTCAAACGGACAAGTGCGTCCCAGCCCACAAAAAGTAGAAGCTTTAATAAAATCTCCTATTCCCAGAACCGTTAAACAGGTAAGACAATTCAATGGCTTGGCAGGATATTTTAGAAAGTTTATTCCAAATTTTTCTCGCATTATGATGCCTCTATATGCCTTGACCAAGAAAGGTGCAAAATGGAATTGGACTCACGAACAAGAAATGGCTCGTAATAGAATAATAGACTTCTTAACAGCTGAACCTGTTCTCTCCATATTTCAAGAAAATGCTCCCATAGAATTATATACAGATGCAAGCTCTCTTGGTTATGGGGCAGTACTCGTTCAAGTCCTAAACAATCGACAGCATGCAGTCGCTTATATGAGCATGCGAACAACTGACGCTGAAAGCAGATACCATTCATACGAGCTTGAAACTCTCGCAGTGGTCCGCGCTATTAAACATTTTCGACACTTCTTGTATGGTAGAAAATTCAAATTAATAACGGACTGTAATTCATTGAAAGCATCGAAACACAAACAAGATCTTCTTCCACGTATTCACCGTTGGTGGGCATTCCTTCAAAATTTCGATTTTGAAGTTGAATATAGGAAAGGTGATAGACTGCAGCATGCGGACTTCTTTAGTCGGAATCCCATCCCCATTAAAGAATCTCAGGTGAACATTATGACCCGAGACCTAGAGTGGTTAAAAATAGAACAGAGACGGGACCCTGCTTTAAGGCCAATCATGGACCAAATTATTGAAGGAAATTCTGATTCTGGTTATTCTCTGGAAGATGGGGTCGTCAAGAAAACCATAGATAATCCTATTATAGGACCACAGAAGTTAACAGTTGTACCAACTGCTTTCCAATATAGTCTCATAAATGCCTACCATAGTTCTCTCAAACATGTTGGTTGGGAAAAAACTTTATTGAAAATTAAAGAATCCTATTGGTTCGAAAAAATGAACAGCATCATTCGCACTTTTGTAGACAATTGTATAATTTGCAAAATGTCAAAAAATTCATCAGGATCAAGGCAAGTCAGATTGCATCCCATACCAAAACCCTCTTCGGCATTCGAAGTTATTCACATGGACATTACTGGCAAACTTGGCATACCAACTGATCAGCAATACGTTATCGTGACTATTGATGCCTTTTCAAAATATGTCTTATTATATCATGCCAATGATAAAAGCCACCATAGTACTTTGGCAGCTCTAAAACAAGTGGTACACCTGTTTGGTACACCAAGAGAAATAATTGTTGACGGTGGTCGAGAGTTTTTAGGAGAGTATAAATCTTTTTGTGATGGTTATGGAATTAATATCCACGCCATTTCACCAGGTATTAGCCGAGCAAATGGACAAGTAGAGCGAGTCATGTCCATCTTGAAAAATGGATTAGTGATGATCAAGAACTATGAAACTCCAGAATGGCACACTGCATTAGGGGGCTTACAGCTTGCGTTAAATTGTACAGTTCATAAAACATTAGGCGTTTCTCCCTTAACTTTACTGACGCGCCGCCAGCACTGTGTTCCTCCAGAGTTAATAAACTTAGTTAACATTGATGAAAATAGAATAGATATGCAAAAATTAGAACAACATGTTAAAAAACGAACAATAGAATTTGCCGCTAAAGCTAAAAAACGATTTGATGAAGGAAAAGCTAAGATTAACCATTTTAAGCGCGGAGATTACGTCATGATTAAAAACAATCCAAGGAATCAGACCTCATTAGACTTAAAATTTAGTGAACCATATGAGATTTATAAAATTTTAGATAATGACCGTTATCTTGTTAAGCGTGTTATAGAAAGAGGAAGACCACGAAAAGTAGCTCACGATCAATTGCGAAAAGCACCTAATCCACAAGAACAGATGGCAGTGTCGCAAATGGATGAGCATGATGACAACAGTCACGAAGACATCGACACAACGGCTTCTTCCTCTCCAAGATCATAAATATTAACCGATGGTATGACACGTGTAGTGTATGCTCATCACACTTAAAAAAAAAAAAAAAAAAAAAAATCTACATAAAGATAGCATGACACGTGTAGTGTATGCTCATCACATCTACAAAAAAAAAAAAAAAAAAAAAAAAAAAAAAAAACAATCTACATAAAGATGGCATGACACGTGTAGTGTATGCTCATCACATCTACAAATAAAAAAAAAAAAAAAAAAAAAAAAAAAAAAAAAAAACAATCTAAATAAAGATGGCATGACACGTGTAGTGTATGCTCATCACATCTACAAAAAAAAAAAAAAAAAAAAAAAAACAATCTAAATAAAGATGGCATGACACGTGTAGTGTATGCTCATCACATCTACAAAAAAAAAAAAAAAAAAAAAAAAAAAAAAAAAAAAAAAAAAAAAAACAATCTAAATAAAGATGGCATGACGCGTGTAGTGTATGCACATCACAACTCTGCAACTACAAAAGTAATTTAAAAAAAAATATTATAATTTCAGATTCGGCATCACTGAAGTCACACCTCTTCATGATAACGAGACGTTGGCGCTGAGCACGCACCAACCGTCAGTATGGCCGTGTCGCGCCGGGAGATTAGTAGTTCCAAGAAAATATTCCTTTCCGCGAATTCGTTTAAATATTAATAATTATTGTTCTAAGAAACCATTATAAATGTCTACAAATTACCCACTTCATCAATTTGTAAATAGTCTTAGTAAAATATCAGGTGATTATTTTTGTTCAAGTACCCACAATTGTAAAAGAGAATCTACCATATAAAAGGCCGAGCATAATCGTACTAAATTCATTCTACATCAGTCGCTCTTAGGAGTCACTCTGGTAGAATCTCTGCTAAACAGTTCTTGAGTCATTGTGGGAATTTGTTAAGCAATAAACGAGTAACATTTAAAGTGAAGACCCTCTTTTCTTTAAAATGGAAACCCGTGCTACGTCGCCGATACTGAACGCCAAGACCCGAAGGCCGTCTAAGGGACTAAGGCCTCAATCTCTGTCCCACGAGGATCCCCTCGCTCTCACATGTACAATTAGAATGTTTGGTTTAAAAATTATTTAACCACAAATTATATATCACATCTCTAACAGTTACTTAAATTTAAACATTCCATTTACTATTTACACATACACACAACACATATTAAAGGCAAAATTTATTCTACCTTTATTCTGAATCTTATTTTATACACTCTTTTGTACCGATAATACAAAAAATAATAATTTCATCGGCTAAGTCATAATTTTAATTTTTTTTTTAAACCCGGTAACATTATGTAAATTTTTCAATAATTTTTGTGATACTTGAATAACAACCGGACACTATTACAATGATGTACACTATTAATAAAAGAGCATTTTTCCATAAAATATAAGAATATTTCCCCAATCCTCTCTCCCATTTGTGAACAGTTTGAACTACAACTGGAATTAGAAGACCCAACGTTGAAAAAAATATGGCTCCGACGAGACCTATTAAAAGTTCAAGGTCTGGTACGGCAACTGCTAACACGACTGAAAGAATAACGTACACTTTACTAATATGATAATGGTTAAACTTAATTTTAAATTTAATTACCAAGCCATATGTACATATGTAATTTATTTAAATATATATATGTGAACATGTACATAATATAAATACAGACAAATTTCATCCTGTATCTATAATAACCAGATAGAATCATAAAATACTTATGAGTCTTTTTAAATCAATATATCCATGTATTATTCCTAAGACTAAAAGATACGACTATGGAAAATTTTATTTAATTAGACTAGTTTATTGATCTATAATAATGTATTGTGTGTCTTATGGATACATCATAATTTCAATGCCTGATATATGTCACTTATGTGTACAGCCCGATCACTCAGAGATTGTAAATGGACAATATGATTTTGAATTGGCGTTAATTTTTTTAAATATCTTTTATTTACCTTACTTACGTTTATTCAATTAAATTGAATAATCGTGACAACTTGCACTAAACTTACTAAATTTTGTCTAAGATCATTAAAAATTTATGAATTAAAAATATAACTACAAAAATTTCTAAAAGTCAAACACTATTATTCAAACGAGTAGTTTTCAAGGTTGCTTTGTGGAGGAGAAACAAACTATGGAGGAATTTGTTATCAAACATTATAGTAATATTGATATCCTGTAGATGTTATATACGTACAATAAAACTTTATAATTTTATAATACATATAAAATAAGTATTCTGTTATGTTATTCAGATATGTTATTTTATATACATTTGTTTTAAAATATAATTTCTATATATGAGGTAATACAAATATTGATTTTAATAAGCAATCAAAATTATATAAATAAAAATAGTAAATTTTGTTAATGTTATTTTTAATCATGATGAATTGACAGGTGTCGGAAACGTAATCTTTAAGCAGCTGTTTGAAGTATGTTTTCCTAATAGTAAAAAAAGATAAATCTGATTATAAAAACAATGGAAAATGACTACAGTTCAGTTGATTTTAAAAACTCAGTTTTTTCCTCTACATTTGAATCATTTGGAGGATATTTAGCGACGACGACCTCAACTTCATACTTGTTTTTATATCCAGTTTTATAAAAATATATGACTAATCGTTGAACGCTACGTCTCACGGACCTTTGAAAAACCCAAAATAATTAAACATTCCTTACCAGTAATCGTTACGCTCACAGTTCGTAGCATTATCTGTCCAAGGTTATGATATTTTTGACTGATTCTTTCTTTCATACGCAACCATAGAATATCCATTGGAGCATACATTTGGAGAAAATATGTAAAGAACACAGCCACAGCAACAAGAATTTTGGCTGCCAATGCCAGTCTGAAATGTTTCAATAATTTACTTTGCTTAGGTAAAAATGTAAAAAATAACTGTTCATACATTAAAACATACAATTTTTAAATGAAAGCAACATAAAAAACTTGCTAAAGATTTATTCCAATAGTCGGGTCAGCAAATATCTACTTTTTTGTTAGTTTTTGTGAGTAGTTTGTCACTCTTTTTATCTTAGAAAAAATAATATCATGTGTACATCCAAGGAGACTATAAACGTGACTTGACTATTGAGTTTAGTTCAAAAGAATTTGTTCATCTTCTTTACCAATTTATCATTATATATTTACCAATTTTCTTATGTCAAACGTCAATAAGATAGGCCAAACTAAAATAAAATAACCAATCCAATTTACATATACTTAAAAATAAAATCCTACAGATTTACATTTTAATGTTACCATAATATACGAGTATATTTGATATAAATGAAGTAATTGAGAAGGAAAAATACATATTTCGCTGTATTTTTACAGAACAAAATGTAAAAAAGAATGATCTCTCAAAAAGTACAATTCTAATTTTTCTTTTCGCTGATTCTTTATTTTGATTCACAAAAGTTGTTTAATTGGTTTTTGTTTGCGTTTTTAACAAGTCACGTTTGTTAGCATGAACACGGAATTATGTTAAAAATAAAACCTTGCAACAGATTTGTAAAGGAGTTATCTACGAGTAACTCAATAAAGATAACATGTTGTGTAACCAAACCAAATAATATAACTCTATATCCAATAACTGGATATTGCAACATGGAAAATTAATGTTCTAGAATCTAGTGCATTTCCATAAAATGAATTTCAGTGTATAGGAAGAACACTGTGAATTATTGCATAGGAGAAAACTCTTTAGTTACTTTTCTAATTCTACATACAATTTCTTTTGAGTAATGATCTGTTTTTATTTTTAATAATTAAGTCGTGTACTTACAGTTCATCTTCAGGTAAGTTCAAGGTTATACTTCCAAGTACACCTTCCCCATATTTCAAGTATCCAAAAAATCCCACAACAGCATACAGGATCACTACTACCAACATAGTGGCATTTAACACTCCAGGACAGCCCAGAAAATGTTCCGGATTACTCATCTCATTCTCTACTGGCATAACCACGTTGATTCCTTCCATCGAAAATATAGCTGTACTAAATCACAACATTTCAACAATCAAATCGTGCATTAAGAAAGAATCATAATAATTATATATCTGATCTTAATAAAATTGATTGCTTGTTCTTGAACTTCTGTTCATTGTTATTCAACAATTTTACACATGGTTATTCATTCACCGCTTCGTGAAAGTTTTGAGCAATGTGAACTAATAGGATAACTTAGTTTGAGTAATCTAAACTAATAGAATAACACTGTGATCTTAAAACAGCTTTACCTGAATTTGTAGGTTATTCCGAAACAAAATAAAAATTTATTTTCGTTGGTAATATATACATCTTTATTATATTAATAATTGTACTTTAAGAATTTTCATACAAATATAATTCGTATATTTTGTGTGTTGTATTTTTATATATATTGAAAATTATTTAATTGCGTTCTTAAAAAACAGTACAGAAAATATAACACAAAAAATTCAAGTTTAGGTATTTCTGTAACTATACATAAAAATAGATTATTTTTTACCTCAGAAACAGAGGCCATTGCTCTACACTGGAGATAAGATTGACATCAGCCGCCTTTGATAAATCCATGAAGGTGTAATAACACGTCGCTAGGAATGTCAAAAGGAGACACACGTTCGCAAATATGGAGAATGGAACAAGAAATTTTAGATGCCTCACTTGAGTTAGAACTACAAGAGGCAAAAGTAATATGGCACAATACAGTTCCACTGAATACTTATGTTCGGGATAAAAGTGATCCAAGATCTGGAAAAAAAGGATAATTTAAATTTCATTACAGTAATTACTTACAGTAATCTCAATATCCCTATTTTCAATATAAGTAATGAAACTTTTCTTTCTGAAAGACTTATATTCAATATATATTAAATGCACATTGTTTTCAGTTTAAAATGTATCAAATAAATAATAAATTTATATCCTTTTAATAAGTATTCATTTCGTAAAGGACAGTTAGGACACAGTAAACAATAATAAAATTCAAAAATTTTATCAAATTTCCATAATTAAAATATGATATAATAAAAGAAATTTGAATTTTCATTAACTGTCGCTGTAATAAATTTTAAAAGACTTTATTTATTCATAATGAGAAAAAACCCTTTATATTAATTTCTATAAACTTGTCAGCGTATAACTAGCTTGTTTAAAGACAAGAAATGTTTTGCTTGCTCTTTCCATATACCTTTGAACTTTAGTTTTAAAAGCATGTTTAAAACAACTAACTTTATTAAGTTCCTTTATTTAGTTTCTTCAATGTATGAAGAACAATATATATGTTTAATGTCTAACAAAATAAAGAATTATATCAACATTATTAAATATTTTGTTTCTTTTATTTAAATGAATAAGGCTTGCGAAAATCTTAGATCTCAATTTGTTTCTTTCAGTTTCTCAACATGGATTTAAAAATTTGCAATTAATATAATTTAAAGACCTTATGTTTTAAAAACTATCACATGTTAAGATGTCAAATAAAATCGTATCTCTCGATGTAACTTACGTTTTTTAAGGAAGACGCAATGAAAATAACATAAACACTGGTTCCGCCGATACAGACTCCAGCCATAGCGTAGTCCACGAAGTTTCTGAATGAAAATTATGTTTATCCTTTAAAAACGAATCCTTAATGATGTTTTTATAACAATAACTCAAGGAATATGTATGACTAGCGATGAATTATTAAAACTTCGTAACTGATGGTAATGTTATAAAATAAAATGATGTGACGCCGTTAAGATCATAACGTATTTCACTGCACCATTAAAAAGGAAAGCTTTTGGTTTCATAATTAAAGGCTATTTATTTATAGGGAAAACAAAAAATATTAAATCTATAAAAAGAATTCGTAAATCATATATTTATAAAAACTCAAACAGGAAAAAAGAAAACATTGAATTAGCGAAATTATAAATACAAATGAAAACAATTAAGTAACATATTTGTAGGAGGGCGTTATAAGAACAGGAGGGCCTTCATGGGAACTCATACTTTGAAAGGGATAAAGTACAGTCTATTCAATACGACACCAACTCAATCGAAACACTAGATATCACTATCACTTCGATACACAGCGATTCGTCACGAGCGTGGTCGCGGGCGTCATCTCGCACGATACTCTATCATAAAGATGGCCGCCCTCGCTACCATCACAATGACGCTTCACTAGGCTAACCTCAGACAGCTAAAAGTCCACCTGACGTATGATTTTTGACGGATGCGCCGTCACGGCCGGACTGACATCCGACCGTCCTCGGGCGGTTCTCGGATCAATGAACTACAGTTGTGTCTATTCCGTTCGGCATCCTGACAAACGACTAGTTACAATCATCAAAATGTGCTATGGTACTTAAGACTTAAGGCGAGCATCTCGTAGCAATTAAGCCAGACGACAACATTCATCTCACCACAATGTTCAAAGCATCCAGAACAAGTCAACCAACTTAAAGGGCTCTGACCCGGACGACTACATTCGTCTTGCCACAATGTTCAAAGCATCCAGAACAAGTCAACCAACTTAAAGGGCTCTGACCCGGACGACTACATTCGTCTTGCCACAATGTTCAAAGCATCCAGAACAAGTCAGCCAACTTAAAGGGCTCTGACTCGGACGACTACGTTCGTCTTACCAGAACAAGTCAGCCAACTTAAATGGCTCTAACTCGGACGACTACATTCGTCTTACCAGAACAAGTCAGCCAACTTAAATGGCTCCTGACTCGGACGACTACGTTCGTCTTACCAGAACAAGTCAGCCAACTTAAATGGCTCCTGACTCGGACGACTACGTTCGTCTTACCAGAACAAGTCAGCCAACTTAAATGGCTCCTGACTCGGACGACTACGTTCGTCTTACCAGAACAAGTCAGCCAACTTAAATGGCTCCTGACTCGGACGACTACGTTCGTCTTACCAGAACAAGTCAGCCAACTTAAATGGCTCCTGACTCGGACGACTACATTCGTCTTACCAGAACAAGTCAGCCAACTTAAATGGCTCCTGACTCGGACGACTACATTCGTCTTACCAGAACAAGTCAGCCAACTTAAATGGCTCCTGACTCGGACGACTACATTCGTCTTACCAGAACAAGTCAGCCAACTTAAATGGCTCCTGACTCGGACGACAATATTCGTCTTACCAGAACAAGTCAGCCAACTTAAATGGCTCTGACTCGGACGACAATATTCGTCTCACCAGAACAAGTCAGCCAACTTAAATGGCTCTGACCTGGACGACAATATTCGTCTGACCACAATCTGCAGAGCATCCAGAACAACTCAGCCAAACGAATGAACGATGATCGAGACTCCAATGAGCTAGCCCCATCATCTCCACTACTTATACTCATGTGAGTGAACGATGACCCGGACATAGACTCCACAGAGCTAGCCCGTCCATCTTCACAACCTGATCAAGCGTCGACCGGACGTGGACTCCATCGAGCCAGCCCCTGCACGCTTTGATCCATCACTACTAGAAACATCGGCCGCATCAGCCAGTTCCATCGCCACCTCAAACACACCAACTCAAACTTACACAACTCATTTATGGTTTATCAATGTTGGAGGCCATCAGAGCTACTCAGCTACTCACTTTCATCATCTGACATAGCTTCGTTTCCATTCTCTCCACTCCATGACCCGCCGTCTCGGCCTCCTCATTACTTAGTTCAGTGGATATGTCAACTAACCCTTCAAAGCCTCTGGGTACTGCGCCCAAGTTTTCATGAGAGTATTTTAAAGTGCAATTAGATTCATCGGTATGTTTCAGTTCGTACCTATCGTTGTCTAGAATTTTAGTTATGATAAAAGGTCCCCTAAACTTTCTTTGCAGTTTAGTTTGGTAACATTTGCTCCCCGAGAAAGAAAAAAAAAAGGTTTTACTTGGGCTTTGCCTTTACTAAATTTAACTATTTCCTTTTGATCTGCGTTTTCAGTGTTGAGGGAAGTTTTATTCCGGATATTGTCTAAATCTAATCTCGGCTCGTTTGAATTTTGGGCTATTAATGATATCCCTAAAGATTGCGCGCGAATGCCAAACATTAGTTCTGTTGGAGTATATCCTGTAACACTACGGCTTGTGTTATTAAGTGCTAGATGACTCTCCCAGATCAGAGTAATTTAGTAAGATGGGGTAAAGGTACCGAAAACACTTGCTATATCTGCGGAAAGGCAGTTGGAACTGCTAAGCATTTGCTAGTGAGATGTAAGGTTCTCCTGGACAGCGGTCAATTCTCGCGTCGTCACTATAGGGTTTTAGAGATCATGCTTGAAGCGGTTAGCTTTTCGGTAGCCAGAGCGCAAAGGGAAATAACCACAAACGAGCGATCAATAGGTTTTGTGAGAGAGAGCACCAGGGCTATAAAATCAAACGTCAAGCCTTACTCTATCCTTAAAGCGGCTTCGGATTGGACTATCATGATGGATACGTATGAGAAACAACACAAAATCCCCGAGGATATTTGTGCGTCAGCCTCCAGACCAGACATATTTCTATATTCGCGTATTTTAAAGCGCGTTGTGATGATAGAGCCTACGGTGCCTTGGGAAACCAACATCCCCAAAGACCATGCCATCAAGGTCATTAAGTATTACGAGCTCACTAACGAACTAACTCGAAATAGGTTCGTCCGCGGTAGAGGTGGGAGCGAGAGGCATAACAGCCAAATCTCTCTACAACCTACTAAAAGACTTGGGCCCGTCCAGAACCAACATTAATTCATTCTCGGAACGTACGTCGAAAGCAGCCCTAGCAGGTTCCTTCCAAATTTGGCTAGGTAGGGAGAGGAACTTGGACAGTGGAGGTGAGCGTACAACGCGCGTTAGTTAAGGGACCCCTTAAACCCACACCTGGGTCGCAAGTCCCAGGCACTGCTGAAGCTCCCCTCCCTGCAACGCGATGGACCCGGCACCCGCACGGTGAATCCATTGAATGCTAAGCGGTTTCGTCCCTTGTACCTCAGGAAGTTTGTCACGCCACGTTTTATGGGTATCGTTTTCTATAATAGTTAGCAGACATTTTAAAATCTGCATGACCCTTTCTACTTGACCGTTGGCTTTATTTGCCCCTGTTGTTATAAAGTAAAGTTCTATACGAGGTGTTTTACTCAATTCTCTAAAGTCCGCGCTTACAAAGCCCCTTCCCCGATATAACAATTCGCTTGAGAACACCGAAAAGAGAAACAGCTTTTCTCAACGCTTTAATAGTACAACTGGCATCGAGGGATAGAGTATGCTCTTGAAGGACATACTTGATAACATAATCAATCATTACTGACGCGTATTTCTTTTCTGTCGCTTTTGCCACTTAATGTCCCAGTCATATCTATGTGAATAGTATGCCAATAAAATGTATGCAAATCCTTAGGAGAATTTACATGGCCAAAATAGCAATAACCCCACTGAATAAAATTTGGAGAGATAGGAAAATTATTAATGGAACAAAAATGCATCTGATACGAACGCTTGCCTTCTCTATATTTCTATCTATCTAGCTATCCGATTCTGTATAGTGCAAAGACGTGGACTATGAAAGTCGTTGACAGGCAAAGAATTGATGCCTTAGGAATGTGGTGATGACGAAGTATGTTACGCATACCTCAAAATATGGTCAGCGCTTATCTAATATCTATTTGCAGCACATACTGGCGTTGATTGGTCAGTTCCCTGACCGAACTACGGACAGCTTTAAACGTCCGCTAGTGATTGAAAAAGTGGACGGTAACCGAACTAGAGGACTAAATCCCAAAAGGTGACTGGACCAAATCCCAGAACACCTAAAAATACCTGCCTGCGTTGCACTCCATCAAGAAACTAAACGTGTCTATCTCAGTATGGATATGGTTGATTTAAGTCCATACAAGGGACTGATGGACGATAGGTTACCAACGACTAACTTTGTTTCGCTCAATTTTTTTTCGATATAGCATATTGTTTCTAACATCGTAGATGTGACTAATTGAATCGGGAAACTTATTATTTAAGAGCTGAGCAACAATATCTTGAACATATGCATCACGTTTTTGTTCTACCGCTAACCACCCTTGATTTACCTCTACAAACTGCACAGACTTATTAACTACTTGAGCCTTGCTTTTGTCGCTCTTGGAAGTGCCCTGCTCAGGGTCATCTATGTACTGTCGGTGTTAATTTTTTTTTTTTTTTTTTAACTAAGAAGCTTTGAAAGGATTGCCACCCGTGAAAACGATAAAATGATGACCATATAGCTTTTGCTTCAAATATTCTTCCGCTCGAACGACTGCCGAGGTCTCAAGTTCATAAGAATGATACTTTTATTCCGTGTCAGTTTTCCGGCGACTGAAATATGAAATAACGTGAGGAACTCCGTGCTTTCATTTAATTAAAATGGTACCGTATCCGTTGGCGCTGGCATTCGTGTGTAATTCTATAGGAGGCTCGCGATCAAATATAGTTAGAATAGACTCCGTGGTAAGTATTTGAACTATCCATTTACGAATATTACCGTGGACTTCTGACCGTTTAATTAAACCCTTTAACTTAGTGAGTAGACATAAGGATCGTACTAGGCGGAAATAGTTCGGTATAAAATTTCTAAAACAAAAGGCTTACTATAAGAATTGGTGTTAATCTCCCTAGAGTCAACATACATTATGTCAGAGTTGTCATTCGGTTTTTTTTTTTTTTTTTTGACAATTAGAATGGGGCTTGATAAAGTGTAAAATGATTGTTTCAAAGAGGGCATCCATTTTTTTTTTTTTCGAACAACCTCTTATAATTTGTAAGGTCTCTCTTAGACTATGTTAGGGTCTAAAGAATTAGGGTCTAAAGAGTTAAGAGGTGCCCTTAATAATAAAATGAGTTATACTTCTTAAAAACATCGATAAGGGCTTTGTTATCGTCGCCTTCCAAATAAGTTTTGATACAAGAAAAGTTAAGACTGTCTGAGGTTGGGCACTTATCTGTTTTTGTCGTTTCAGGTTTTGAGAAAATAATGTAGTCACTGTTTATCTCTCCTTTAACCCCCCACTCTACAAGGTCCCGTCCAACAACCACGGATTCAAGAATAATATTCTCTTTAATAATATGAAACAAAAGAGACACTGAAACACTTTGAATTATGACCGGGCTTAAAATTTGTGTATTACAATAAGTCTCCGATGCCTTTCAGGGGAACTACTTCATTGCTCAAAGTACACAGAAATTTATTTGAAAAATTTTCAGATACAGACACACATTAGTACTACATGAACAAGTACACCCACTACTAAAAAGAAAAGGAACAGTCTCACCAGATGACGTCGTCAACTCCCCTCGGCTCGGCCCATGGTCACACAGATATCTCCTTCACCGGCGAGCCTCAATTACCGGTACCTTTTACGATCAAGACACGACGAGACGTCCTAACCCTTATATCTGCTTCCGTACGATCCAGATTGAACCGGATCAACTACGTCGTCGAAGTTAGTTGAGAAGTTGACATTATTTTCATCGACAAGTTTCTCATTATTTTTTACAAAGTTTAACATAGATGGATGATCACTACTCTCCTCATTTTTAAGCCCTTTCGATCCCACTTCTGATGTAGGAGGGCGTTATAAGAACAGGAGGGCCTTCATGGGAACTCATACTTTGAAAGGGATAAAGTACAGTCTATTCAATACGACACCAACTCAATCGAAACACTAGATATCACTATCACTTCGATACACAGCGATTCGTCACGAGCGTGGTCGCGGGCGTCATCTCGCACGATACTCTATCATAAAGATGGCCGCCCTCGCTACCATCACAATGACGCTTCACTAGGCTAACCTCAGACAGCTAAAAGTCCACCTGACGTATGATTTTTGACGGATGCGCCGTCATATTTTTAACTTCAAAGTAATAAAAGAGTCACGTAGTATTACAACGGAAATAACAAGCGGGTTTAATCTACAAAATATTTTTATAATTCCAGTTCTTTAATCATTCAATGTATGATAAAATTTTTAATTACAAATGAAAATGTTACAGACACGTTAAATTATCATGCATTTAATAGTCATTTTCGTTTCGTATCTCAGTTTTAACCTAATTAATCCGTTATATTACAAATTAGTTTTTTGTTTGCACTTCACATAGAGAAGATTATCATATCTTTAATGTAAAAAATATACAGGGTGACTGGTGAATTACTATCGATATTTGACGATCATATATGACAAAATAAAAGTCAGTGGTGGCTCAGTGGTTAAAGGGCCCGCCTCTCGTCGCCGAGGGCGCGGGTTCGATCCTGACCCGGGCAAGTACCAATGTGATTTTTCCGAATCATATGTACTTTCTAATAGTATTTAGACATCACTGATTAATGTTGATTCCCAAAAGAGGGTTGATGTCAGGCAGGCGGCCGGTCGTAAAACAAATAGCCAAAAACTATTCACAACATGTAAGGCAGACCCTGGCTGTAGCTGGGAAATTGCCAGGTAGAAGAAGATATATGACAAAATAAAAATGAATATAACATAAATATTAATAAACTTCTAAGTAAAGTTAACCAAAAGTTATGTAATTAATTACGCATCGTATGAACACCCTACAGATTATGTATACACACACACACACACTCGCGCGCGGCGGCGTGTTGTTGTATCAGCACGCCGCCGCACGCGTCCACACTTGGAACACTTGGAACGTGTACACACTTTATTTATTTATACGGAAATTTGGTCAAAAATTAAGTACCTATTTTTTTTACATAATTCGAATGAGAATCATGTACTGAGTATGTTCCTTAAATATTGATAGTAATTCACCAGTCACCCTGTATAATTTATATTTTTTATGAACTTATAATATGATAGAGACCGTTTTGTGTGTGATTGTACCAAACAAAGTAAGTAAAAATTAATAAGAATATAAAAAATAGCAATAGAACTGTAAATAAATGAGATAAAATGAGATAAATAATTTGTGAAACTTAATTTCACTCACATAAGATCGTCAACGTTAGATTGTTGATAACAACTTATAAATAGTTGTAAACGAATATTTATAGTATTTACAAATTGTATGTAGTATTATAAGAAATATAAATTGTTCCATTTACTTTATGAATAAAACATGTTAATCATTGTTTTCTTATTATTTTATCATATAAAACTGTTTGCTTAGGAATCAGAGGCCTTTTAGATAATATAGTGGATTACTAAGGATTTTCCCTACTCACAATTATGTTTTAACAGCTATTGAATTATATGATAAATTTGAGATTGTGGATCGATGAATATCTATTAAGTATAAAGTTGAATATATTTATGTATTAGCTATGGTTTTAAATTCTGTTAGAAATTATAAACAAATTTTCCTATTCTTCAAGAATTCAAATTCTCTTTTAATTAATTTTGACTAAACAGTAATTTATTTCCCAGAATGGTATTCGGTTGGCGATTTAAAGTATCATAAGCTATCATATTTTTGTAACGGTTTTACGGCTTACTAATATTTTTATAATAAATTTTAAAGTACCGCAAATATTTGTCCTCAAATTTAAATTTGTGAATGTTGACCTAAAAATCTTATTTAATGAAAGATTTCTTCTTATCATAATTTTAATAAAAAGTAATATCACACAGAGATCGAGTGATATTTAATGAGTGCTTAGATTTTATGAGATTCTATAAAAGATAAGTATACTTAAGATAAGAGGACATACCGACCTTACGAATCCAGTGTAAGACCTTAGCCTGTTAGGTCCATGTTTAAATACTTTGACACAAGTATCTGTGTAACTTAATGATCCCAGACGACATTCTTCGCAGATGTCGCGAGAAGTTTTCACCTTAAAGCAACAAATAATATCACTTCACTTGTTAACATGTTAGTATGTACCGTCTAGTTTTAGATAAAACAACATAGTTTCAATCAATCAATCGATCAATGTAATAAAAAAGTATGTAGTACTCAAATCCCAGGCCCTACATGAATGATATGTGAAAACGTACATAAATAATTAATATACCTTCAATATTTTACCTCTATATTTAAATAATATGTATTTATAATGCTTTTTGGTGTTAAGTATAACTGTACAAAAAGTCGCTTAAATAAAAAGTATTCGCATTCGTATGTAAGCATATCTATACTATGTAATATTATAAAGCTGAAGAGTTTGTTTGTTTGTTTGTTTAAAAGCGCTAATCTCCGAAACTACTGGTTCGAATAGAATAATTCTTTTTGTATTGGATAGTCCAGTTACCTAGGAAGGCTGTGGGCTATATAACATCACGCTACGTCCAATAGGAGCAAAGATATAGGGGTAAATGTGTAAAAAACGGGAATAATTATTTCATCGGAAAACGGCTCAAGATACACAAAAAATATGTATTAAAGAATAATAGCTCTTTTAATAATCTAAAAAACAGTTCGCGACAGTATATGTCTATCTTTTAAGATTAACTCACAAAAACCGTTTTTATGGTACCTAATTTGGTCGAAATAATTTGTTTAAGTTGTATCAACATAATAATATTAATCTTTATTCAAATAAACAAATAAATATATTGTTGGTTAAGAACTTCATTGTGAATAAAAAAAACATAGGTTTTATCCTGAAAATTCTACGGGAACTCGACCATTCCGAAAACCCCGCAAGAACGAGAACTATGTGGGAAGAACCAAAAATCTGCCGGAAGTCACTATTCCACGCGGACGAAGTCGCGGCAAAAGCTAGTATAGTATGAAAGATAAAAGAAAAACTAATATTATTATCTATATGCAAAACTATGTTTTAAATAAAAAATGTGATATCATACATGTTTGTAATTAATTTTTTTTACAAGAATTTATAACCACTAATCCGTTAATATATTTTATTTACTGGCATTTGTATGACTTTCAGTGTCGTTAAAAGAATATAAATACCTGCATAAATTACAAACAAAAATACATACATGGGAACAAGTTCAAATTTAACCTGTATATCGAATTTCGCTAAAGAAACCGGTTTATAGTATGTAGCCTGTATCAAGTTTTGTATATACATACTTGAACATAATTTTGACATAAACAAGGTACAAAATAACAAATAAAAAAATTAAATAAAAATCTTATTCGAAAAACGGGTTTGATATTCATCGTATCACCTACATTACTTGCATTTTTGTTCTTATTAAGGTTTGGTAAAATATATTCCGAAGAGATAAAACCTCACGACTTTGGGGTTCCTTACTAAATGAGTGAAACCTTCATATGATAGGTTGAGTTCATTTATCAATACTAGTGTTATAGAGCTGCCTATTGTAATAATTGTCATTATATTTTATGTTATGTCTTTTAACATATAATCCAAAAAGTATTTTGCTAATATAAAAGACTAATGTAATCTAATTTCCAACTAAAATTATCTAACCATTTTATTACAATTTTTTTGTTTACGTATGCGAGCTATATTTATACTGTTCCCGAGTATTTAATTTATTTTTATTCAAGGCCCGTTCATAAAAAATAACTTTTAATTAATTGGCAATATTATTTAGGTATTTATTCTAAAAATAGAACATGAAAACAATTCTTGGAAAAAAATTAATTAAAATAATGGTTTGACTACTATGTAAGACTGAAGATTTACTTTGATTATACTTCATAAATAAATTAAATTGGCAAAAATACAACAGTGGAGATATTATTACTATTCATATAATCATATATTTACTGTTCAAAACACAAGTACACTTTGTACAAAAAATAATCAGGGAACAACATTTATTTTTATTAAAACAGTTTTCTTGAAAAAAGGTATGATTTTTTTTTGAAATAAAGTTATTTTCTAAACTATTACATATATATATCATAATGATTATATTATATGTATATAAATTATTTGCAATAGTTATAATTGAAATATTTTAAATATGTTTAAAGATTCTGTATTCTAAAATTGTAAACTTTTTTGTTTTGAAAGCCCCATATAAAGGCAAGTCAAAATTGGGTATTGCAGCACAAAAAAACTATACACGACAATTTTGTAACGTTTCATCTTATATTACGTAAAAACATTGATTATGGTATTCTAATATTGATTAATGTCATGCTTAGTAACAAAAAGAAAGCTTACATACTAGACATAAGAATGAAAAATAATCAGAGTTACATAATTTAAAATTAAATGAAAGTAACGGCATTATTATTATTATTGAGAAGGAATACTCACTAATATATGAACACAATGTGTAGCGATAATAGCCACTAATACTATTCCGATACTTCCTGGGATCAGGCCACTGTTTTTAAATGCCGCTGGCATTGCCAGCAGTCCTGTTCCTAACGCTGATTTGAGCAAATGAAAGAATGAACCCAGAGTCCTGTAAATGATGACACTCTTTTAATCTCTCGTTTGATATATATAATTGGTAGCAAAATTTTACAAATCATACATATACGTGCTTTTTTTTAACAAGGAGAATTTAATACATATACGTGCTATAGATTCCTCATTTATACTCTTTTACATACTTTGTAAGTATTTTTATAACGATTTAAATTTTTGACTTTTTCGTAATTTAAATTAAAAAACAAGGAATATTCTAAAATTTTTAACAGAATACAAAAGAAAGAGGAAAATACGAAAACTGGTAAAAAATTATTGCACTAGCAATAAACCGTTTAATCTCATAATGAAATGTTGTTAAGAACTTGACACTTAAGTTCTTCATTATAAAAGAAACCTCTATTTCCATAGCATTTGCGAAGTAAAAAGCTTTCTATTCTTCTAGTTATGGCTTGAAAACTAGTGGATAGTATGTGAAAGGCTATGAGAGAAGTATAGTTAAGTAAAAACAATGTTTTTAATATGAATAATATAAAATTAATTAATACATACGACGTCGTGTGTGGCACATTCCTGTTTTCGAATGGGTTATATTTTTCATTGAGGTCAACACTTTCTGACCGAAGGGTTGTCGTAGATTCCATTCTGAACACATTGTTCTTTTCATCCATACTACAAACAAAATAGGATGTTACTCAATGAATTCAAGATAAATATTTGTATGAATATATTATAAGAATCTGAACGCCGGTGATTAAATATTTAAAATATTCTTAATAAATTGCTACTGATTAGTGTAAAGTAAAATGACAAGATACCATTATCTAAAATAACCTCTTTTAAAAGTATTGTAATCATTTTACAAAATTTCACACATAGGAGTGTACGCAATTTCCACGTTCACAACTAAAATAAAAATACAATGTTAGATGCTATTGCCCCTATTTGTTCCACTGTCAGTTTTCCTGCGTGTGGTTAAGATATGCTTTACCGATTCGACCCTTAATATATTTAGGAACTTGTTTTGCAAAACTGAACATTTTTATATTTGTCAGATGTATTCAAGAGATAATAAAAGCATATCAATCATTAATATTTATTCAAAATAATTTTACTAAAAGAAACTAATTGCAACACCTAAGTAAAAACAAAATCAACGTTCTAGCAACTGACTAAAATGGTTTAATGCCATAGTTTCACCAAACACAGGTGTGACAACACCTTCTTATAGAAAACAGGTGATCAGTCCATTTTAGTTGCGTTTGTTTATTTAAGGAGGCTTTTAGTGCATTTTTCTTTTCTTTCAAGGACTTTCTCTTTCCTTACTAAATTCTTTTATCACCCACCACTACAATTGCAGAACTTCACAACAATAGTTGTTAATTATGAATTAATGACAAAATTTATCAAATCATATCGTAGAAGCAATGACCTAGACTTTTAATTCCATCAATTATAAATGATTTGAAGTAATGCTAACAAAAAAAATTCTTGTTTTGATAAACATAATTATCATTACAAAAACTTTATTCATATAATTAGTTATTTATTAAAAAACAACTGCTAATATCAAAATTATTATTTTCATTTTCAATTATGTAATGTTTTAATAAGTCGAAACATTGAATATAATTCACGATAAATAAACAAAAATATCTTTCATTTCTCATTATCAATATTTCATTAAATACTCTTCGAGCATTATAACCGAACAACGATTTCGTAACTATGGGTAATTTAACTTAATTACTGCGCGGCCAATTTTCATACCATTTGAAATATGTGTCGATAAGGTAAAAGACAAACGAACAACTTTGCTGAATAAATACTCCTGCTATAAAAGTAAAAATCAATTGCTACTCAATTAGATTAATTGGAAACATGCAATATTTAAACATAAATAAGTATTTTTATTACAGTTTTGAAATACGCTACATTGTGCATGATTCAATAGCTCACTTGAATTTGCAGGTAATTCCCTTCATCCTATCAATTATTATAACTAGAACTACACCAAAATGAATAATAACTTTTATAAAAATACAGCCTTTGTATTAGTATTAACACTTTTATATATAATTACGAAAAACTTGAGAGATCTTCATTATCTAGCTATATTTAAAATAAATACTTTTTTTAAACTTTTATGAACAAAATATAAAATTAAAATAATTATAACACCTTGTATTCTGCGTCATATTGGATTTAACATATCACATTAATTAACAAACACATAACAAAACACAAAACTTGTTAAACACGAGTGGGATCGAACTAAGTCGAGGAATGACTACTATCCGAGGCACTTGTAAATTCAAGAGTTAGTAATTGTGAATAGTGTGACCATGATGCATGAAGTTGTATCATTTTTTTGTTATTATAAGCATTTGTACAGGAAAACTCGTAAAACGATGTGTACAAATAACTCTTATGTGATTAATAATTTTATAAATATCAATATATAAAAAAATACACTTGGGAGACATCACAATAGCACATTTTTTTATTTCTAAGAAAAAAAAAGTATAAAATAATAATTCCAACTCTAATTTTATTTACTTCTAAATATGCCAAGAAAAACCAAACTTGTTTATTCACTGGAAACCAATAAAATCAAAAATATATGATCAGTGGTATTAAAATATCTAAATTATTCTCTATTCAATCGTAGCTCTTGTCATGTTATGAATAGCATTGATATAAGTTAATATCAAGAGATAAAATTATTACATATTGATTCTGAAAAACACATCCCCCTAATTAAAATGTAAATGTCAATTTACTGTTTGTTCTTAGATAAATACAATGAAGTACTTTTACAATATATGTTCAAATATCACTATAAAGTTATTATAAATTAAAAAAAAAATACTTTGATAATTTCTTTACTGGAGTTCATCAATGAAATCAAATTATTGTTTAATCGAATGGGTATTTTGAAACCTCATCGAGTATTATATCAAAAAAAAAATGGTTTAAGAACTGGATATATTCAATCCAAGAGAAAGCGTCCAAGAACTTGGAGTAGTCTTCTCTTTAAAAATCATATTATGAACTGGATGTTTACAAAAATGCAATATTTATGAATCACCTTCAATTAATAAATTCCGATTTTTCAAATCATGATGCCCTACTTTAATTTTGATATTTTTAATACATATATTTATTTAATTATAGTTTTCAAAATAAAATAAAAAAGATATTTATTCTAAATAACTAGAAAATGGCAAACCTTTTTGTGTCCCTACTAACCAATAATGTACAATTTGGACAATTCTTTTAGCAAACGATTCCAATTATCGTATATGTGGAGTGGTACTAATGTCATGTAATAATTTATAATTACTGAACTAAAAATCTCATACCATTTTTGGAACACTGTTATTATAATAATTACCTATAAACGCGATGAAAGCCTAATTTTCTTTTCCACAGTTCCGAACAATAACAAAAATTGGTCACTCTACACGTAGATAAGATAAAGTTATTGGTGTGTCTAGATCTCAACGTCTTATGTGACTTAAAGAAGTATTCTTAATATAACTGATCTAAGTTTGTGATAGATTTAATTACGAGTATTTACAAAGAAATAAATATAAAAACATAAGTCCAAAGTCACTTAATGACAAGGCTAAAAACACGAGTGTTTGCAATGATAAATATCTTGACAAATTATTTTTAACAATCAAATACTAAACTAATAACTTTTCAAATAAATATTATATTATATTATACGAGCCATAATTTAAAAAAATAATTTAATAAGCTTATTGGAGAATTAAACTGTCGTTTCTTTAAAGGTTTTCAAATATCAATATTATTACAAAAAGTGTCTCTTTTAATTATTTTTATCATGAAAAATGTGACTACTCCTAATAAGTAACAGGAATCGCTAACAAAAATATCTCGTCGTATTCTATATTCAGGGTTACAATTACAGTACAAGCCTTGGTTATTATTCAATTACCTTGAGGTTTTTTTATTAATTCATTATCTACGACTTATAATTGAGCATAAATTCTATAGTTATATTGATTTCTTTATTTTTCATTATTTTCTTAAGTAATAGCGGTTATCAAATCAAATATAATCGATATGAAACCGAAGAAATAAAAATCCAACACATAGTAAGTAACATACAGTGCATACATTTATTGCACTAACAGTTTATAATTCTACCATGTGTAAATACAAAATAAACATTCTCAGCGACCTACTTATAAAAAATAAAGAAGTCGTCAACACAGCTTTCTAATGTCACGGAAGTGTATGTTATACAGATCTGTTATGTAATAAAAAGAAACAACAAAGAACAATATAAGGTGAATTCCAACTCGTGATCATGTTTTAGTGCAGAGAAATCACGTGTCTTTTTTATTACTAACCTCTATTTAACTTTACGTCGAGGTCACAACAAAAACATTGTATTAGTCACGATAGATTATTAGTTATTACTTAATGTTATATTTTCAAGATCATATATATGTATGTATCCTAAAAAATGCTGCAGCTATGTCGTATGCTTCTAATCGTCATTTGTTAATAAACAAAGTCACTAGACTTGTTTGATATCCTGTATTAAAAGAGCAACTGGTTATGACATTGACGTAAAATATATCGCTTTAAAATTTTAAATTATAGATCGTCGGAAGTTAACCCGAAATTATGTTTACAATAATGAAGATCTCTAAAATGTTACGATTGTTGTTAAGTTTTTTTCTCTAAAATTTTATTATAAAATAAGGATTAATAACTCCATGGGAAGTTATTTACAACTATAATATATTATAAGTTAAGTCAGCTACTTGTTTTATAAGAGTTAATATATATTTCTCTTGGGTCAATCCTCGTCTGCAAGGTAAAGGACACCTACAGAGCAATGCACGCATAACACACTTGTACATCTCAAAGTTTGAAGCCTTCCATACAATTACATAAGCGTTGGAACTCCGCAAGGTCTATGCGAAGCAATTCTCCCTTTTCCTCCTATGCCCGATGTATGTCAAATTCGGAAATGACAGACAACATTGCCGAATGGGAATCTGTGCACATTGCTTATCCATCCTACATACATTATGGCTATATCCTAACCTAGCCCTATACCAACCTAGTCCACGTCTTAGCCCCATACTGCCACGTCATCCGACTTTAATTTTTTTTTCATGATAAAGTCTCCTACTTATCACTTCTGCTACTGCTTATAAGTTTTACTAATAAGTTATACTTACCACATTATACATTTTGAATTTACTATAAATCTATATTTTAAATTTATATTATAAATTAAGTCATTTCCAAACATTTTGTTTCCTGTTTAGCTTAAATGTAAAAAAATGTAAATGTTTGTTTAGTTTAAATGTATACAGTAACTCTGTTATATATGTAACTCTAATCATTATGTATAATGATATTCTCTTAGCCTACGTCCAATGAGTCCAATTCATACATTTTTTATCTTGATTAATGTTACTTGTAACATCTATATGTACACCTCTGCCATCCCAATTTCTCTTCATATTATATTGTTCTATTCCTAGCATAATTATCTCACCCACGAAAGAAATAATAAAATCTGATTAAAACTCATTAATTGTAGATGTAGGTACTCCACTTACCCTGCAGTATGATAATTTTATGTATCTCATGAAATAAAGTTACTTAATTGCTAACAAGTTAGTGTTCATAATTTCCAAGCTTATTTTATGAGGCGGTTGTCGTTAAAGAAGATACATTTAAGAGTTATAAATTATAATGTAAGAGTAAGCAGGCTCCGCATTCATAATAAAAATGAAACGTTATGGACGGAAACTTACTCAACATCTTGACTTGAATTTGAGTGCGTGTGGTTATGCGTGAGCGATAATGATTGTATGTAAGTACACGTTCACACGTATATGCATGCACTTTGCGTATATCTCACATTTTATTAGGTATATTAGCAAATTTCCGTTCAAGCCTGCTCACATCAATGATACTTGTCTGTCAGTAGGTCATTAGCCTTAATGAAAATGACACTTACTCTGCTGTACTTGTAGTGTACTTACTGTCTGTACACTAAAAATGACTGTACGATTTTAAAATTACAATATAGTATTTATTGAAGGATATGGATAGGAAGGCCGAAAAAAGTAAAGGAAGACTACTTTAACCTGAGTTTTATATTTTTGTTGTATTTGGTGTTAGTCCTGATTTTGGTTCTTGTTGTTTAACATATATTAGTTAAAAAGATTACCTATATACTCGTAAGTAAGTAATATTCTTTATTGTACACCAAAGAATAAATAAATTATATAGTATTTGCAAAGTTGATCAAAATGTACAATTGGCGGCCTTATCGCTAAGCAGCGATCTCTGCCAGGCAACCATGTTACGTAGGACGTAGTAATCAGTACTTAAACATTTCTGGTGTACATATATGAGAGAAAAATATACTTATACTAAATTATATACATATACATATACATATACATATATATATATATATAATTTAGTATAAGTATATATATATATATATATATATATATATATATATATATATATATATAGTAAAACTCGTAATGCGCGCTTATAAAATAAAAACGTGTTAGATATGTAAAATGGTAAACGGTTGATTAATTGTTATTAATTCCAATTAGTATCAAACATTTTTCCACTACAATTCAGTAAATCATTACAATATCAAACAAACGTTACCTATAAGTTTTAAATATATAATTCAAAAGGGAGAAAAAAATTATAAGTTTTTTAACTGCATAGCCTCATAAATTATCTATTATGGTTTAAGATTTGCAACAAAATCATCATCAGAATTCACAGAAATATCATTGAACGTTTTGGAGTATTTTGTTTTATTTTAAATACAATATTCCCATATATTTTAATTGAGTAACAGCTGATTCTACAAGAATTTATTAATAAATAAATATAGAAAAACAATTGCTTATTAAAAAAGCGGGGAATAAAAAATCGATTTGGGAAGTTTATTAACGAAAACTTATTATATAATGTCATTGAAACCGATCTGAAAGTTAAATATTTAAACAACAGTTAGTCACTATGGAAATGAGCAGGCATGTTATGAATGAGTTAAATTATGTGTGAATACGTAAGTCTTCATCGTTCTAGTATCTAAGCAATTTTATTTAAAACTATCTAATACAATTATTTTTCTTTTAAAAAAGGTCAAAAATACAACAACATTTTTATACAGATATTACTAAGCTGTAAACAACTACTCAAAGTTACATATATTTTGTAACCCAAATCAACATATGTACGTAGCAGTAGTCTTGATTCAGGTTTCCCTACAGCTTCATGGTTTAGATATTGACTAGATATCATATCGAATCAAATCAACGACTCAATCATTCATGAACGCCCACGCGATATCGACAAATTACTTTCCATAACTCAAGAGCAAACAAGGTGAACGTATATTTAATTTACCAAATAAACAAACATGTGAGCAAAAATCTAGCTACCATTTGAAGTTGATTTTTTATATATTTCATATTTATGTAAAATGTTCATGGATTTTAAACCGTAAGTCATAACGCATAGACATTTATTCTACGAAATCTGTCCTGGCTTTCAAACTACCCTAAAAATTTCAATCTTTATCATTCAAAGTTACATTATTCTTAGCTATAGAGCTAAAATTTTCTATCCTTTTGCGGAAGCACCAAAAAAATCTTTTGCAGTTTAATTTTATTACAATCAATTAAAACAAAACAATAGAGTAATGAACCCGTATTATATCATAATATTCATCCCAATAGGGATGTACCAAACGCCCTTACTAAAGTTTAAAAATTGTTAAAGAATTTTTTTATATGTCTCTCTTAACCATTTTCTCCTTTCGTGCAAAATTCATTTTATTAATTAGATCCTTATCTAAATGATCTAATGCTTCGAAGTTTTCTTCCACTTCATAACTTCACACTTTGAATAAATTACTACAGGCTAAACAAGCCAACTTTTAATCAATAATACTCTCCTAGATTTCACAGACAGGTAGTTAATAAGTTAAAATCAAAATATTTTAATTTTTTTTTTACTTTAAAAAAAGTTATCATAATAATTATTTTTGTTTGACAAGACATTTTTTTATTAATACATTATTACCACAAAGAACAAGCATATATACATATGTATATGTATAAGTAAAAGCTTGGTCGTAGTGGACTGAGTCAATCTGTAGAAACTTACTCCGAGGGAGTAAGTCCGGTCTCTACCAGGACCGGCCAGTCGCTGGTGTGCCCTGTCGCTGACAGATCCGGGGTACACCGACACAGCGGCAGATGGCTTTCGCTTTGGTTTCAGTGAGTAGGGGCCTGCCCAGGCCGAGTCTCACATATCCTCAACCGGCCTCACCAAGGCCGGTTGGACGGCTCGTGAAAAGACTTTCCCTGCGTCATCAAAAAAAATTTTGTAGAAACATTTTAAGACATTAAACTAAGCTAAGATTACAGAGTTTAATTTATATTTGCTATAAATTAACTTTACAACAATCATTTTTAATTTATTGAAACAACCCCTTAATCTTCCCCGACAATCGAGACTATAGACAGCTAGTTTTACAACCCTAAATTTCTTTAAGTTCACTAAATTTAGAAATAATTGCATACCTTATGGATGCTCTCAAATTCATACTTAATATGCAATGTAAATGAATTTGTAACCAAAACCAACCAAACCAAATATTAGCATGTATTTGGTTCAATAGCACACAGTTAGGAGATTCTACTTTCTCCATCGTGAAACCGAATTTATATATTGAGACTTATTTAAAACGGAGACAAATCATGAGTTTAATAATATCTCGACGGTTCTATATAGACGTAGAACAATTACTAACAAAAACCTCACTAACTCTTAACTTTATACTTTTATACCAAACTCATTTGTCTCTAAAGCGTCGATTATAGTTCTCTTTTTTGTTTTAAAATAGTGACATTTGAAAACTCTAACAGCATCGGTATAGAAAGTAAAAAGTTGAATGAAGTTTCCAGCGAAAGTATTTTCATTAGTTATATCATCAGCTTTCGAGTTACCTCGTATGATCATTTGGGACGGCATCTATTGTAATTTTACAATTTGACTGATTGAGCAGATGGAGGATTTGTAACTGATTTTGAAATCTTGTAAAATTTTGGTGGAGCTGGAAAAATCAAGGTGCATTTAAATAAGTGTTGAAACTCACTTCTCAAATTTTGCAAATGAAGGAATTGGTAAGAATCGATTAACCCGATGAGATAACGCTTCAAAGAGGGTAATAGTTGAACATATATGTATTATGATGAATATGTTAGCTTAAATTTTGAATGCTGCTAACTTGCTAGTTGTACCCATAGATCTGTTTCTATAGATTTTGTAGTTATCAGTAAAATTACCGTTTATATAGTTAACATTTCGTTCATTGCAGTTCTACTAATTTTCGAAATAGAAAATATATAATAAATATATTTATTTTGTACATAGTTTAAGTCGAAAAGTTCATAAAAATTGCAGTTACATTTAACAAATTTGATAATATTAAAGAAAAGAAATGCTTCATCTATATTTCTAACAAAAGAATTCATATTATATTACCAGTTAAATAAATCAGAGATAACATAAAAGCTCCATTTGCTTCCTTAACGCAATAATACAATTTATAAGTAGCTGTAGCTTTGATGGTTAAAACATACGAAAATTAATTCAGTGTATAAATAATCTTTCACGTCTTAATACTAAATATAATATTATTTGAACACTCTAAGTTAATATAAAAACTATGTTACTGAAAAATGCTAGTTAAATAGATCCATAATGATAATTTCCAATTCAAGTAAAAACATTAATTAGAAAAGCTATCATTCTTTTTTATTATTACTTATATTACTTATTTAAAATCATTAAGATTGCCCTTCAGAAATTATAGTTAAAATAATGACGACCATCTAAAAGTTTAACTCGGGCACATTTATAACTGGCAGTTTGAAATATCAATATAAGAAAACGAAGCCGTAAATTTTCATGAGAATTTTCATGTCATCTGACCATTTAAGGGAGAATTAATTGAATATTTATATTCTTATTACTATTTAAATGCTTTTGAAGGGTTTATGTAATAGATACACATATTATATTAATAATTTAGAAATACATGACCATCTTGCTAAGATATACATAATTGTATAAACAAAACATTACAAAAATAACTGTTGGAATTGTATACAAAATAATAAGTGAAGCAATCATCAAAATAGGGAATAAAATTTTCAATAGTGTGTAGTGCGTTAAGGAATACTGGAAGAATATGTATGAGTATCTACGATTTTATACTTTTACTAAGGTACTTAAAAATTTTATGCATTTCGCTTATGGAATGTATGCTTTATGCAAGTTTTATAGAATAAATACTTTCATGAAATAAAAATAACCGGTTCTCCCGAATGACCAACATATTGTATTGAAAATTAATAAAACACTGTCGATAAAAATACTGATGAAGCAAATATAGATGTCGTGACTATTAATATAAAACGACTTTGTTGAAATGGTATATTTATATATAAAAAAATAAAAACTAAATTCACATCTTTAATAACTGTTCCAGGCTGGTAGCAGACAAATTAAAGAGACATTCTATATTAAAGAATATTACAATATTGCGGTATTTTCCTTCTTCTTGTACGACGATATAATATCATGAAAAATAATAAAATAGTAATGAAAAGGTAAAATATTCTATTTTGTACTCGCTCCTTTGGATCTCACGTGCACAACAATTTGATTGCGAACAGAAGTAAGAAAATGAAAGAACAAAGTTGCATTAATAATTTCCTGAAAAAATTGTCTGAACTCAATCTCAGAGAGTTTTCTTACATTTGAACTGGGAACATAGCAAAACGAACTTGACTTTATTCTTATTTTGTTCTATTTTTATTTCTTTGCATAAAGAGGTTCGAGTAAAAGGAAGTTAAATAACATTTTAACTAAAAAAATTAAATAGGTGTTTAATATAACAATTTCTTTAATCTGCCATCTTAATGACTAGCCATATATGTATAATTATGTGAGTGCAGAAAAACATGTTTTTTAACGAAACGAAAAAAGCACTTACGAAGTATTCAGTAATTTAAACGTAATAAAAAAGTTTCACTACAGAGATGTGAAGTAAAAGCACTTCGCTATTGAAGTTGTTCTGAAAGTTAATCATCACAATTGTTGGATAAAATTTTAGAAGCTTCATAAATAAACAAATTTTATTCAAAAAAAAAAAGATTATTTTACTACCATCGTCGAGGTTTACATTCGGTTTGACTTCGCTTGGCTTAAAACTTTATTTCCCAGAAATAAATTCAGTATGTATGAAATTAATTCCCAGAACATATTTTTGTATCGCTAACATGAAAAGATACAGCTTTTCAAATAAACTTTATTTTATTATTTCACTACGTTTTAAAAAGTCGTTTTTTTTTCATGTATATGTTTCTTTCATTTATTGTTTTCTGCGTAAAAGCTGTCACAATGATTTCCAAGAGTTACACTGTTATATTCATCTTTATATAGTTCAGGCAGTAAATATACAAATATATGCATAATAATTTCAACAGCGTTTAAATATTTAGGCAAGATACACTTTATTCTTATATTCGGTTAGACTACCGAATGTATAGATTAAGTTTATCTTAAACAAATGAGGATTTCAGAAACTTACTTTTCATCAAGTCATTTGGTTTCTAAAAATAATTGTATTAATATATGTATTTTTTGATATATTTGACCTTTGGCTGGAACAGTTGTGACATCAGCCTTGAGAGCAACCCTCAAACCGCTTTATTAGGACGATCATACTTGAAACTAAAAGGAAGCCCCACAGGAGCTATTAAATGAAACAAAACAATTTATTATTCGTACAAAAACAATAATAATAATTATTACCACAAAGAACTTTTAATTACAAAATAAATATATTTAGTAAATATTAATGTTATCTTAAATCTTTATATATTTACAAACAGGGCCAGCAACGCATCTACAGCACCTGTTATGGGCGACGGTGACTACTCTCCCTTCGGTAGACCTTTTGCCCGTTTGCCACTTTAGGGAAAATAATAATATATATACAAGTGCGAAATGGAATACCTTTTGAATGAATACATTTATACCTTAACAATTTATAATATAGCTTATATTTGTTTGCTTTTTTTTTTTATTTCTTTCGATTTGTTATAGTAGTTTATACATATTAAAAGAACTAGTAATCATGTCATCCTATTTTATTTATTTACATATCTGCATCCGTCTATAAATATAATTAACTTTAGCAGAGTTAATTGGATGACAAAATAAAATTTCATTCTTCGGCGCATATAAGGATGTTTCTCCGTTGTATAATAACGACAATCAAAATATTATGTTTCCCTTTATTTTATCGAATCTTTAAAATATTGGGTGTATACGATATCATATTGTAACTTATTTTTACGCTGTCTATAATTAATATAAAATATGAAAAAAAAAACATAATCATATTTTTTATTAATTTACTAGTTATTACCAAATTACCAGCGGCTTAGTCCTCGTGGAAATAAAATAAATATATCATAGAGGAAACATTTATAATAGTAACATATAAGCAATTTATAAATTTCAAAGTAAATCAAAAACTAAAAATATGTTACCGCTCTAAAACGATGAACAATAGTAAAAAAATATCTACCAAAATAAAATCAATGAAAATTATGTTATAACATGCTGGAAATAGGTTTTGAAGAGTAGTCGTAGTTGTTAAGATACAATTGTTCTAACCCCTGCGGCCTTTGGAATATCAACTCGTTGGCAGGAAAACCAGTGGGAGGTACTCGAATCGACAATGTCAAAAGCGTGGGTTGCATTCACTACAGGATATTAGTTGGATATAATAATATATATTATATTATATATAGATATAAAAATGATGTGCTAAAACACAGGGCTATTTCAATGGAATATTATATCATTTTTCATTTTTTATAGTTTTGTTCAATGGACTTATACATAAACTATATAGAAAATAAACCTATATTTACATGTGTGTAAAGATAAAAGTTTAGTAAATATATTCACCTTTTATTCTACGTTTTATTTAAAAAATGTCAGAACTGTAACAGCTTGGTTTAATTTTTATAGGTGGTAGAGCCTAGCTGTAGTTAAGTTACTACAGCGCTACACTACAGAGCCTAGCTGTAGTTAAGTTACTACAGCTCGAACATGGGCTGGCTCGACCGGGGAAGTACCACCCTCTCACAGAAGATCGGCGTGAAGTAGTCAGTAATGATTGCGTTTCGTCCGATGAGTGAGAGAGCCGGTTGCCCTTTCCCTTTTCCCAACCTTTCCTTGTATTTCCTTATTCCCACCCTTCCCTATCCTTAAAAAGAAAAGGTTGGCAACGCGTCCGCAACAAATATGTTGCGGACGTCCATGGGCGACGGTAACCACCTTCCATCAAGTGGGCCGTCTGTTCGTTTGCCACCTATAAACAAAAAAAAAAAAAAAAAAAAAGCTTATTTAAATAGTGTTACAGTATTAAAAATACAATAATAACTTTATAGAGGTGTTTTTAATATTCTTTTTTTTTATTTATTTAAGTAATATATAAATATTTAAACATATATATTAACGATATAATTTCCAACTATTACACAATTATAAGAAGATAACTTATTTAATTTAAGTAATTTGGAATTAACAAATTCACTTATATATTTTATAATATATAATAAAAATATTTTAGCTGAACTTACCCTTTTATCAAAATGGCTGGCCACAGCAATTACTTAAGGTATTCGCTCAGAGCTAAAAAACCACATATCGGTTATTGTTACCTACGGTTCAGAGCCACAGATTTTTTGCCTTATTTTCATTCTACATATTATATTATATGGCCTCATTACCAAAAATATGTTATATATTTATACACCAATTAATTACAAGTGTTTAAATAAGTAATTTAAAAAAAAAATATTTTTCGTTTCTAATCCAAATATATAATTTTTTCATAAGGGTTAATTGAGTAAATTTAAAATGTTTTTAACATTATTGTGAGTTATGATGGCAATACCAGTGCAAAGTTTAAGTTTTATCACGACATTTTATTATTTAATTCTTCATTTTAGGACATTATATTCAAAATCAATTTCCGTTAAAGGGACATAAAATAATAAAATATTGGTATAGTTGAGAAGTCTTGATTAAAGGAACGTTGTACATTATTAAAAGTCCAAAATCATGTCTATTTAAGCCGTCTTAATAATATCTATTAATCCAAGTGCATGTACTTACTAATAGAATGAATATTGATTGCACTCTTAACATATAATTTATAATGTGTAAAGTGTTAGTCTTCTCAATATTTTTCACTATAAAATAAACATAGTTTATTTTTCATCGTTATTTTCCACGGAGACCAATAAATTTTCATTCCCCATTAAAGTGCAAGTTGTTTTAAAATTCACTATAAAATGTAGTTTTTCATTCTACATTCCACGTAATTCATTAATTTGATACTGTGTAAAATTTTGCGGAGTAAAATGTGAAACAGCTCAATAGATTGGTTTTTCATGAATTGAATAATATTATCATGTACATATATTTATTATTGGAGCTTCTTTAAAAATTAAAATCAATAAACAAACATTTACTATTTCCTTTTAAATGACGTTAATTGCTCTTTCTACTTTGTAAATTTCCTTAGAAAATTTGCAATTCCTAATAAGATAAGACTAACTATTATAACAAAAGAAGTTGCTTTCTTAGTTCTATGATACGATTGATGTTTTTTATTAACTTTGATATTGGTTTAAATCTAAAAAGATTAAAATACAATCTGTAGAGCCAACGTGTTATTTTTGAAGTCAAAACATAAAAAAAACCGACAAGTTTTTCAAGTGACAGAATTAGTAGGTCAGACCATTAATTAAATTGTTGCAAATATTAATCAAAATTATAAAAAAAAAAAAACATTACAAACTGAATGTGAAGAATAAGAAAATCTATTTAATCCCATCTTCCTATTATTTTCAAATTCCTCCAAGTGTACATACTGTTTAAGAATAAACTTTTTCTTAAAAAAATATCATTTTATGAAATACAATATTTTACTTCTAATTTGATTATTTGATTGACACTTATGAATAATTATATTAATTCGTATTCCATTAAATCTTAACCAATACGTAATAATGGCTTTGTACCAATAAATTACATTACCGAGTTCCGAGATATGAATTTAATTGAAATATCATCATATTACTACGTATTGGCATATATAAATATATAAATCATATTACTACGTATTGGCAGTTCTTAGAAAATAATAATTCAACGACACAATTATGATTTATGTACTCTGTTAAATAACAACTAAAATTATTAAGTATTGTATGTAGTACTTTTCTATCATCTTTGTCTTTAATTGATGTGTGTTCATGACTACTAGATGGTTCTATATTTGACTAGTGAAACAAAAGTCACATATTATACAAAATAGAACAAAATATTAGGTGTATTAAATAAAAGAGCATGAAATTTTAATTCTACTTATTTTTTTATTTTTATTTATTTTATTTTTATTTTTTATTTTTATTTTAGAACAATGATATGGTGAAACATGATGAAATAATGTTTACCTGAAGATCAAATTTGTACGGAATACATAAGCAGTTTGCTGCCTCATATTTTAAGCTAGAATTAAATAAAACTTTTACTTCTTGAAATACATAAAAAATATTTTAGGTCTTTATTACAATTTTAATATTATACAACATCGAAAGACTTTGTTAACGACTTGCGGTTTGTTAAATAAAATTGCTTGGTTAAAAAAGACCTTGTATTTTTTTAAGAAACTTAAAATCGTTATATTGTACAAAAAATGCTCACTTCAAATCTTTCAACAGAACTGAACCTGACATCAAAGACGTCCCTTAATTGTAATGTTTTTTAAATAACAATGTAATTTAGTAGAAAACGACAGTTCGTTTTGGGTTTAAATCCTGGTTTAAAAATATTTATATGTAAACATCGGCCCGATAAAGGAAAAACGTTTAGGAAATGTTCGTAAATGGGAAAAGTTTTAAATATATAGCCCATCATCAAACTTTAGCTGAATAAGTTTTATTGATATACTAGCTGTACCTGGGACTTTGTCCGTATGGATGGATTATAAACACCTTTATTATAAATTATACCTTTTGGCATTAAAACTTTCTCTACAATAACGTTTCTCTGTACATTGTGTTAAATATATACCATTGGGTATTAAAGAATAAAAGCTGCAAGGATTGCTACAATTACCATTCTACCATTGGATAGAATTTCTTGGAGCTTCACTGAGTAGCTTAATGACCATAGGCTCTATATTTTCCCCCAATTCAAATGCTCAACATTACTTTAAATATCGATCAACTCCTCAGAGATTTACTTTTTAAATAGATTTTACTTTTTATATAGAAAAATATTTCTGTCTGTTTTTACTAAACCTTCTATTAGAACCTATTGGGATGTCATCTTTTTTGTGAAGGATTTTTTAACCTTCTGTACGACTTGGGAAGTACATATTATTAGAAATAAATATCGCAATACTTAGATATTCATTGCTTCACAACTCGTAACACAATCAGCAGTCTGGCACATACATCCTATTTATAATATTCAAGCTAACACATTTAGGTGAAGGTAAGTTACAATATATAATAGAGAGCGCTAGTTTCATATCACGGGAATTCCCAATTAATGATATAGGAATAAATTAAATGACGTTAAGCTTAGAATTATAAAATACACAATTAAAATTATTATGAATATAAATCATTATAAATAATTAGCACTAATGATATGTATATCCTATTATGAAACATGCGTATTTAAATAACAGGGTTGTGTTGTATATATCACCCTTTTATAACTTTTTACATAGAGCTCATTTTACAGCATTACTTACTCTTTCTTTTAAGGGTTTCAAAGGTTAAAGTTATCGAAATAGTCCACTTAATTGAATAGAAAGCAGTAAATTTTGTCATTTTGACATGAGTTGTGCAACGGATTTGTGTGAGAAAAATGTTCTCTCAGAAATTATGAATCTTCTGAGCTTGGTACATTGAACAATATTTTTTTCAAGGAACGAGAGGATTCTCAAGATCTCAGAATGTTGGTGTTATCCGACAATAATCTTAACCTTTTTAATATGTTTTCAATATTTTGAACAACCTGTGCATTGTACTTTGTCAAGGAAGAAAATATTTAAAACTTTGTTTAATCATCCTTATAATAGTCTAAATTTTGATCACTACGATGTCAAAATTGTGCAATAATATCACTGCTCGTATAACATTGAGGTTGACGTATTATTCCAGGTACTATTTTGTATAATTTTTTTTCTATTAGTTCCTCAATTTAGCGGGGAGCTGGATATTTCTAGAAGAGAGGTTTTATTAATCTGTATTAACAAAACCCATTTCAACTATCTCTAAAAAAATAAACGTGCGCCCAAATTAATACGGTCCCAAAGTTTTGTAACCTATATACAATGACTAATAACTCTTTTTCTTAACTTTCTAGATGCATATGCAATGACATATGGTGTTTTTCTACAATGATTGATTGAATGATGATTGGATGCAGCACAACTGTGATTAAAGGATTTCATGAAATCAGGATTTTAAAATAGCAGGTGTAATGAGTTTCTATTTTAGTTGTTCTTAGGGCGATTACTGTTCATTTGTCAAAATAAAAGGAGTATTCTCTTTAAAGGAGGTAGATAATTTTGAAATTTGAGAAAAGTTCGAGATAAATCGACGATAGTATGATATAAGACCTAAAAATAGTTTAATTGTAAATTCTTGGTCTTATTTTACTTAATTAGCATCAGATTTTTAATTTTCGTTGAAAAGATGTCCTAGGTTATTTTTTTGATTAGGAATTCACATTTATTTGGTTGAAGTTTTAAATAGGAGTGAAATTTATTAAATACGTACTATGATAAAATATGTATGTAGTATGTAATATTTCGGATGTGACTAGAAATATCATGAGAACAAGTTACTGAAGGCATCCCTGTAAATTCAAAACTACCTCAAAGAGTTCTGAATGCTGTCTAATTAAAATAGTAAGAAGCCATTTTGATTAAGTAGAAGCCTGAGCCAAGATAAAGGGAAGAAAAGTACTTCGAGAAATATTTTTACTATGTTTGGTATTGGATAAGTTTTACGAATGCTATTTATATTTATCTTTCTGAAGTTTTTAATAATACTTCATTTCTTTCTACCTTGGGTATCGAAAATGTGTTGTTATTACTATAAAAGGTTGCGTATTTTTCATGTTCAGGTCTCACAAGACCCTTCCGTAAGCCTATTATTCATTTAAGTAATAGCCAATATTTTTTTACTTTTATATCATTATTCTATTGATTTTTGGTTGATTTGTTTTGTTTATTACATAATATCTTCGAACAGTTTTGGATTTAGAATATTATTGATAAGACAATACAAGTTGACACTAAAATTGATTGGGAAATTTCTATTCGATTACCTGGAAATTTGTGGTCTTGGGTTAATAGGTTTTGGTCTAAATTAATAGAAGGAACATTGCATTGGGAATTGACGTTGTAGTGTTCAGTGAAACATAAATCTTGTAAACAAATGAACGATTTTCTCATTAGAGATAGAGCAGGGTTAATAGTTATTTATTAAGATTTACCAATATTTTACCAATCGGATCTTGAAATATGGGCTTAGTAAAAAATTATTTAGCGCTAAGTCTTTCAAGGGTATTGTGCCATGCGGCCAATTAATTCTGATTTCGTTTTATAAGATAAGGATACTTCAATTAAAAGTTTGATAAGAAGGGTTTCTATATAAAAAGGAAATTGGTTTACCAGTTCATAATGTGATTACCAACAATCCTGTAAGTTAGTCAATAGGCGAAGTATTTCCTTTCTCCCATTTATACGGTTGGGAAAGTAGTCAATTTCTTACAGTCAAATAGACTAAGCTGATTCAGCATTAGCTAAAACATATTGAAAATTCATCGGTTATTTAGTTTCTCAAATGCTCACCTCGTAAAAAAATTATTTAGTTTTTCTGATTCCCTTGTATTGCTTAAATGATTTTAATAATATATAAACATAGTCATCATATTTTGCTGCTCTAAGTTGTGAATCTTTGAAATTTAAAACTTTACAGTGTAGTAGGCGTTGCTTCTAATGTATAGGTAAGGCTTAACGTTTGACCACGAAGCTAGTTGGTCGGTTTGTAATTCAATAAGACTTTATATTGACAAAACTACTTGTTTAGCTAATTTGACCTTTAGACTGTTTAGATTTTAGTTATATCATCAAAAATAATAATCAGGACGGTCACATAGCTAATTTCCTTACTCATAAAAGCATATAAGACTATTTTTTCATTTATTAACTTTTAAGTTAACTTTCTTTCGATTTGAATATCGTTTACATTACAATGTGATAACGAAGCTACCATTGCAATATTCAAAATCAAACTATTGCCTTTTCAATAAGACTTAATATAAAAGTACTTTATAAGCCATAACGCTTATTGAAATATTCATTTGATTATGTAGAGAACTTTAAGGTTTTAGATTTTATGTAAGCGATGTTTTCATTTAGTTATGGAAAAAAATTAAAACAGAGTATTATTCATAAATCACTTACCGCTATCAAGAACACTGCGCAAATTATTCAACTGTTTGCCGTACGAAATTCTATAAACAACACTTTAGACGGTGTTTGAACACCTCGATTATAATTGATAAATAATTAAATTATCGTTAAAAAAAAGAGTAACCTGAGTGCTATTTTTGCTATAATAATTTTTAACATTTTAAAAATAATATTTTAGAGTCTTTTGCATAGAGACTATTTTGCATAGAGACGGTTTATCTGATGGTATATAGTAACATTTTTAATATAAAAGTAATATGTAGCTGGTGCCTGAATTAAAATTTAAATAAAAAATATAGATTTAAAATATTGTGACATGTGAAGGATTCGGAACTAAGGCCTCCAGAATATCGCAAAACGTTTTTTTTACTAATTAATTAATCAACCATGTTTTAAATCAAGTCAGTAAATTATGTAATTTATATGCAGAGTTTGCATCTCAGTGAATGCCTGAATCAAATAAGAAGGAAAATCCAAAATATTTGTTTAAAATTATGGCTTCTTCTAATTTAGCATTGGCCATTCTTCCAGTTCCAGTGTTGTCGTTCCCTCGCTATCAAAAATCTGTATTAAGTATGTTCGAATATTATTAGAATTATGTACAAAGTGTAAGAACTTCACTTTTACCTTGAAAAGAAGCAAACGATAATTTTAAGAAACAAAATCAGAGCTATACATATGTATATAGTATAGTATATATCAACTCAGTGCCAACAATGTTTTAGCTACTAACCAAAGAGGAAGCTCTTTTAGAATGTAATAAGGAAATAATACACCTTTGCGATTTGACAAACTAGCCAGAACGGAATCTGGCAAACAAATTTTCACACACTTTTAAATCTCAATTCCACAAGTGACACAATTTTTGAATATTTTATTCATTATTGTCTTTTCGGAAGAAATTTTATTTCAGTAAAAGTCCTAACAGACCATTTTTTATTCGGGTTTTAAAAATAAGCTCTAAGTAATATATATTTTTTATTCAATTAGGGATAGGAAGACAGACGTACGAAGATATAATATAGGTTAATAGGTATAATTTCTTATGCGTCAAAGAAAGAATGCGTACCATCTATATCTTAATGGGTCATTGTAATTTGTGTATAGTTTTATTTACAATCAAAATATTTCTATGTAGTGATATTAATATATATATTTGAATATAACAACCAGGATTTATAGATAAACATTAAAATTATATTTATATTATTACTATTCACAACCTTGAAGGTTACTCCGGTTCGCATGAGTAAGACTCTACAACAAACTAGTTTTAGTTGAATGTATGTAGGTAAGAGGTCTTAAAGTGTTACATCATTCAAGTTACCTTTTACTTTGAATAAGTATTCGAAAGATTGAAAATGTTTTGAAATTAGATATTATTAGAAATAAACATTAAAAAAATATGTTACTACAAGGCATACTTTACGATATACAATACAATTTATCTTATATTGCGTAACTTTATGTGATAACAATCAAATAAGCAATTTACTCTTATTTAACATAACACAGGTACTACTCATAGAAGTTTATCGAAGCATTTTTCTTATAAAAATCCGATGAGTCTAGAAATTTAAAGGTCCATAAATTCACAACTTTTAGGTTTTCTCTGTATTTAAAAAAAACTGAAGACAATGGTGAAAAAAATGTTTTTCCACGATTTTAATTTTATTATAAAAAGACCCTGGAGAAAAATGGTAGATCAAATACTTATCCACAAGAAATCTACAATACTTTTTGCCTAAGAGCTATAGAAATATAATAATTATTCTAATATTTGTAAAACTTGTAGTCGTCATAAAGTATATGTATACACATATCCACGTTATGAGGTTGTGTAATTAAAAGGTTTTAACGGGGTTTCTCCAGTAGATCTAATCTACAGGTCAATTGTGAACCAGTTTAATTTGTATCTGTTGTAAAATAACAGAAATTTTCAGACTCGAAGAGATATAAACGATGTTAATAAAGTGGTATATGTAGTTTATTCGACTGTTTTTTTTTTCTACTTCTGCTTTTTATTTAATTTCATTTTGTGTGTTTCAACTAAATTGCATGAATAGCGATTTATCGCAAAACACTTGGTTGGAATCAAACGATTTCTCCGAAAATTATAATTATTATAGAGAACAAAACAGTAAGACTTTTTTCGAGAAAAATTCAGCACTGCATTCCTTTTTGGAGTTTTTGGACAAACAATTGTTTTCAGCACTTTTTCCGGCCCAGGTGGGAATAAAATTTGAACTGGCTTTTATGTATTGTTGGCCAGCTTCTAATCCCAATGTTAAGGGGCTAATTGGTTTCCAAGATGTATTTAAAATACCCGAAAGAATTTAATGGGAAATACCCCAGATTAGATATTGCTTGTACAATAATCATAGCCTCCAAATTCGCCAGAAACTCTGGAACTAAAAAATCAATACTCATAATAAAATTATTTATCTGAGACTATGGAAGTTGAATGTATCGTTGTCATCCGATTAATTCATGCTTTGGAACAATAATACAGGATCAATAGGTACTTTTTGCTAGTGAACATTTTAGTTATTAGTTATGCATATATTTATTATTTTGTTTATAAGTTACAATAAAGATAGAAAGAAGTTAGAAAAGTATATAAGTTGCGTATTCATGGATATTTTGAGAATAAAACATAAACAACTTTTCGAATCATGGTATCTCAAAAACGGTGGCTTGTATTGTTGATTTTTTATCATCTATAAACTTTATGACCTACTTTTTTCTGGAGTACTTTAATGATAAAACCTATCGTTTCGGTCATTGACCTCAAGAAAATTTTCCATTTACGGCAATAATGCTCAATTTCAAGTTGAGATTTATAATAATTTTTGAAAAAATTCACTCCTTTTAAGACTTTTGTGAATGTTTTCACCGTCACTCTCATTTTTTGGTCTGGGTTGAAACTTGACCGTACTATAATATAAGAAGATAAACGATAGGTTTAAAGAATATGAATACATTTTCACCATATTAGTCGTTGAAAAAAAATATTAATTTAAAAGCAACCGAAAGTTATACCAATATTAATTTGGTAAGGAACATTTAATAAAACAAATTTGGTAAATAATGTCCATTGGGTGAATTTCTATTACAACTAAAACGTTTATCAAAATAGCAGGAATTGTAAGTGAAAATACGAATGGAAATGGGAAATTAAAAGCTCTTAAATAATATAAATCAAGTACAAGTTTTAATTACGTACAATATTTACAGTGAAAACCCACAAATGTGGTAAAGCACGTTCACGAATGAGTAGGAATACAAATCCTGCTTAAAAGCTTAGCTTTGCCGAGCGCATTTTGTTATTATAAAGCAATAAACAGACGGAAAATGTTGAGAAGATTCGATAATAGATTAGGAATTATCCTGTAAAATATTGTAAATGAAACAAATCAACGATTAAGACACAAAAATTATGTTTTTAAAATTAGTAAGTCAAATAGTACAAGAAAACATTTTGACTACAATAACGGTAACTTGAATACTCTCTAAATACGTATGGTGGCAACCGGAGGTTCCAGCAAAACTACGAAACATACTTATATGTATATTATAATAAGAAATATATATTAAAACTAGTAACCTACACCTAAGACTACATGATTGCCCCGATGTTAGGATGACAATGACATTCTATTCCTTGTATGGTGTAAGGAATGTTGTGGTTCGCACGCCTTGGTGTTCGTTTCGCTCAGTCAGCGGCGTCACTCGTTATATGATATTTAACCCATACAAAGATGTCGCCCCCGCGATGTTCAATTATTTCTTCATATTATGTAGCGCGTACGTAACACTCTTCAAAATAATAACAACGGTAGATAGTGTTAACAAAGCAAAGTTTAATCGTAAATTTTATACATTCAAAAATATGGCACAACGTAAGTGGTTGTTCATATTTTCAACAATTGCACATCAATTTTGTAGGTGGTAGAACCAGGCTGGGGTCAAGTGACTGCAGCTCGAACATGGGCTGGCTCGACCGGGGAAGTACCACCTTCTCACTAATCTTTAATGGTTGCGTTTCGTCCCCCGAGAGAGAGACACTTGCTCTTTTTCTTTTTTCTTCCCTTCCCTTATACAAAAACAGATTATTATACAGATAAAATAAATTTTAAGTTAAATTGCGTAATGCTTCCCAAAACTTAACGAAATTCCTTTAGCCAGTTTGAGCACGAACGGTAAAATTAAGTGTTATATCTATCAGTTACTGACTTACTTAATAACGATATATATGTATTATTTCTATCGTGGTACAAGCAATTTAAATCGTGATAAAAGATCATATTATATCAATCAAGGCTTAGCGAATCTACAAAGTAGATCGGTATTCTTGATCTTGAGATAGATACTCGTAAATAGGAGCAAAGTCCGTATATTAGCAATCTACCCGTATCAAATAAAATAGAATATAAATAAGAAAGAACTTAACTGTTCAATGATAAAGAAAAAAATATATTATTTTCTACTTCGTTTAAGAACGAAAAATGTTAAAATAAAATAATATGAAGAATGTATTAGAAATGTAACTTCGAATTACTTCAAATCAGGCATTTTTTTTATTTCATTAGACAGGCGTAAACAAAATACAATATTATGATGCAAAGAAAATTATTCTGTATACCGAATTGATATGTGGACTGATCATTATGTGATAAATAAAAACAAAAGATGCCAAGACGAAGCACGATTATTGCAAATACAGCATCAAAAGTAACTATTAATAATAATTAATGACAGTAATACAATGCTTACAACAAAAGACAAAACAATATATAAGCTAACAATAAATTTGCTATTAATTAGTAATAAAAACAGTCAAGCGTATTAAGGTCAAATTAATTATTTACTCCAGGGACTCCATTATTTGATAATCGTAAAACTATTATTATTATTTTAAAATAAAAAAGAAGATATTCATCTATTCATCTTAATTCTAACAATTAAATTAAAACAAAATGTAACTTTTTCATAATGAGATCTAAGATTTTCGCGAGTACTCATTTAAATGTAACTAATATTTTCGGTTTTTTACTTTTGACTATAACCTACATATTCCCGACGTTTCGGTTACTTTACAGGAACCGTGATCACGGACAGCAGAAATGTGAGTGTCTGTGAGTCGGTCTTGTTATTTTATCACATACCGCCATTGATTTCTTAATTTCCTGGCGTACCGCTCTGGATGCCGGTAGAATGCGTTCTGTAACTTTTTCAATTTATTTCTTTAAATTTATTCGACAAATATACTATTGAGTCAAAAGTAATAAAAGACCAAAACCACTGCTTAAAGTTTCGTTGATGTTAATCTGTAGCAACCTAATCATTATTAATATTAAATCCTTATTTCCACTTTGCTGAAGCTTTTGATTACTTGCATTCCCAGAAGAGAAGTCGGAGAGATATTATGTCAGCGTCCCCAGGACAGGCCCGTAAGTAGCCCCTGGTACCTATTTGATTACTTGCATTCCCAGAAGATTCGTCGGAGAGGTACGTGGGAGTCCAAGGGATTAACTGCGTAGAAGCCACTGAATCCCAACGATTACCCTTACACTCTTAACAGATCGTCACGAGATCGCTGGCACATTAAACCTTAACATGCCTCTGTAAAACCCCTTAATGATATAATATTCCAAAATATAATACTCGTAAATTTAATTACTCAGCATAAAATGTGTTGTACCCTTTATATTAATAATAATTTAAGATAATTTGTCAACTAAATGCACCTAACAAAATTTACCATCCTTTCAAAGTGCACTTAAATTAAATACAGAATTTAATTACATCACTCGCAGATTAAAATGTGTTCAGAGGCAAAATCTTTCACATATATAGGAATATATTATAATTTTAATTAAGCATTCATCATATTTTTAATTGGATAAAAGATAATATACGATTCCAACATATATTACATCATTTACAAATATTTGCACATACAGTTATTCATTATGCAATATGATTATCTAGAAATTGAAATTATTATTATTATATTCTTTAATAACAAGAACGAATGATAAACATTCATAATTAATTATATACGTATTTCTCATTTAATAAGATCTCTGTCATCGAAATTTATTAATTGTAAGCACACATTTACACACAATTTGTACCAAATAATTTATATCAAATTAATTAATTAAATATATGTTTAAGGACTACCCTGAAAGTTGTTTGTAATAGGTATGTTCATAATTATGACTTATTTTATGATGGATATGATTAAAATAAAAAAATATATGTGAAAGAGTATCTAAGAGAAAACAAACATACTTTAGGTAAACTTACCTAACAAAATCTGCAAATTTTTATTATTCAACTTCTCTTCTATAAGCAAAATAACTTTAAAGATATTGAAAGTTTCTGTAGATTTAGGATATTCTATAAGTTTTGACGTAACCATGCGAAGCATCCTATAAAAATAAAACATATTAAGCCAAAAAAAGGCCAAAATATGTTTACTCACTTTGATTTTACATATATTACGAAACGGTGTTATCAAATCCCTAATACAACTCCAATGTAATCCATTAATACAATGATGTGCTCTATAATTATAGATTTCATATAAATTTTATATCAAATAAAACATTTTATATAAAATGTATTGCCACGAACAGGAATTAAACCTGTGACTTATGAATTCTTATGAAGACTTTGCATCATCAACTCTTAATACAGATCCTTCCCAATTTTCTTATTCATAAACACTAGCACATTATAGCCCTCAGTATCTATGATAAACTTATAAAATGTCGAATTTCATTTTATTTGAATTACAGTTTAAGAGTCAAACCTAACATTCTTTAAATTAAAAATATATTTATAAATAATTCCTTAAACAATATTTAATACTATTATCATTTCATATTGTTCGAGGTAGTTTCAGTTTTGATTCTAATTTTCGGCGTTTATTTTAGCTACGTTCTACAGAATATTCAAAGCCAGTATTTATAGCTTTCAAATACAAGTTGATATCCAAACGTTGCCATCACAAAATTAACATAGTTTCAGTATTATAATTATTTATAAATGAAAAGATAAATACAAATATTTGTTTCGACATAATCAATATCTATTTATATTTTTACTATATAACTTAAATACACTATGAGGTTCCCACAATTTTAATCCAGCAATATTCACAGGTACATTAATTTATTATTAATTATAATCAATCATAAATAATTCCAAGGATTATTGTATATTATAATTAGTATAGCACGGATGTAACAATATATCCCTTTGTTGCTTAAGGTCACTAATCGTCTCTTTATCGTTAACTGAAAGCCTAGACATCTTATTGTAAAGCTAATTGGTACACGACAACTGATATTGTTTGGCAATTTCAAATGAAGTTGGATACTAATATTAATATCTGTCTGATTATAGTTTGCTTTGGCTTTGGATTATCTTCTTCTTCATCTACCTGGCAATTTCCCAGCTTTAGCCAGAGTCTGCCTTATATGTTGTGAATAGTTTTGGCTTATTGTTTTTACGACCGATTATATTGGTGACTAACAAAATATATTGTAACCTTCGCAAAACTTTATGACAATTTACCCATATAGTTACTGTAGACAACGCCACTAATATATTTCTGATATAAAAGTTTTATTAGCTTAGTGTCTAGAGCGTGAATTTGTTTGTAAGTTGTATTTGCTGAAGTAATGTAAATATATCTGTAAAGTCATGGATTTATAAAAAGGTGAAAGAAAAATTTTTTTTTATGTACCCAGTAATAGTAAGTTATCGATTATATCCATCTTTAGTTTCATAGTTGACTTAAATAACATGTTGTTATTTTATTCCGTGATACCAGGCCCCATGTATTATGTTTTATAAGTGAAATAAAATCTGCTTGAGAGTCGAATATAACCTTAACATTTTAATATAAAGTACGTCGTCATTAGCCTATCAGAGCCCACTGCTGAGCAAAGGTCTCTTCTCACATGGAGTAGGTTTGAGCATTAATCACTCACTACGCTTGCTTAAGACTGGTTGGTGATTTCAAACTTATAATTGTGAAATTATAAGTCCAGGTTTCCTCACGATGTTTTCCTTCACCGTCTGTCAGTGGTGTCTAAATACTCTTAGAAAGTACATAGACTATAGACAGACTTTCAAAAATCAATCAGATCGAACCCGCGCCCTCATTCATGAAAGGCGGGCCTTTTAACCACTAGGCCACCACCGACTACATAAAAGTACATTTAATTGAAAAAGATGATTACGCTAAAAATTAAGGACTATATGTGATACTTCCTTTTTATAACCTGTGACCTTGTGCATTTTCTGCTGAAATACTATACTTCGACACTTATACCTATATTTACTTGATCTTACTATTTTATTGAATTGATATATTATTAAAAAAGGGGTTCAATAAAAACACATAAAATTAAAAAAAAAAGAAAAAATATTGATGCTATTTTAACAATACCTAGAACGTGAAATTTTTTTCAGTTCAACTGTTTCAACATCAATGCAAAGAAATTGTGATTTACTATTTGAAATGAACAGTTTTACATAAAGGTATTCAATAAAAAATAAAAAAAGTATTTTCACAACGTTTTTGAACAAAATACAATGTTTTTTTATTCAATTCCCTGAGTTTAAAACAATCGGTCACTATGTGCAAAACTTGCTAAGTAGGTTCATATAAGAAATATATTGGAATTAATTATGAAAACCTAAGGAAACGCTATAAGAAATATAACAAAATTATTTTTTATTTCACTAGTACTACATATACAATACTATAAATTATTTGAAATAAAGTACTAAAGACATTTAAAAAAATACTATTTCAAATGTTACTATTGAAATTGGCCTACCACATTTTACACCTCTAAATCAAATATAGCGGAGTAACACGCTCCGGGGTATTTTAAGGACCTATTCTTTGGTACTTTTATTTGGAATTTCAACACAGATCTCACAGTAAAAGAGTTATATTCAAACTTCAAGAGTTTACGCTTCCAATATTTTCTCACTTAGTGCACGCGATAGAAGGAATTTGTCATTTAATATATATATATATATAAGCTGTCTTGTTGATTAATTGTGAATTTCCAGACAATTTCATTTCAAAAGAATTTGAGAAATTATTGAAAATAGTGTCTAGAACAATAAAATGTTCCATGTATGTAGTAGTAGTACTGTAGTATAAGAGTATCCAGTAGTGATAGCTATAAATAAATTAAAAATACATATATGGTAATGTATATAAAAATTTTCATGATATTAAATATGCATATAGGTAAATATTTTTCATTTGTTTTAAGTTTTAATATGATGTATATATCCCATACTGCTTTTGTGGCTTGTCGTCTGAAAATATAAACGTGTTAAAAATAAATATATATTTTTACTTTTCTTGGTATTGTCAGACGAATCTTAGGATATTTATACCTTATACATTAGGGCAAAGCTCAGAAAGAGTGTTCTGCCACTCACATGCCTGAAGATCTAACTAGTAAAAGTGTGCGGACTATAAGAATAAATATTACATATTATATTTAATTTAAAATATGTTTTGTAGCTTCAAGCTTCATGTTTTCTTTTATATTATTATAACATTAATGCTATTATACGTGAAACATAGGAAATCAAAAAAGCATTTAAATAGACAACATTTCGTGTCATTGCCTCTTCAAATATATCAAATTTTGACATTTATTACTTTAATGAATAACGGCTTGGCTCAATCAATGTCAATCTTGAAATCTAAGAGGAATTACAGTTTCTTTATAATTCTCGAAAACCATATAAACTATAGATTCAACAATTTGAAGTTGATATATAATAAAATATTTATTTTTATTCCAACAACAAATAGTTATTTTAATAGCTGTTTAATAGCTAAGAGAAATTTTTCTTTCCTGTCATTTTCTTCCCTGCTAATTCCGCCGTAACAAGTCTTGCGACATCCGCATCTAGTACACATTTTTATAGAAATATTTGACGTCACTTTTAAATAACTGAAGAGAAATTTTATATAAACTAAGAATTTTGCTAGCAAATCTAACATTTTTCTAATATACAATGTTTATAATAAATCATTATATCTTCAAAACTTATTATAATAAAACATTTGTCGTGTAACCATCATAGTTTATAATGTAACTTATGCTTACAACAAAAAAATAGTAGAAAGTAATGATACTTATAAAATTTCCATTTCACCTTGACATAGTTGTAGTACCTAATAATACTTTTGATTCGATACATGTATATATATATCTTTCTTTGTCTACGAATGGACAAGTTGATAACCAGAATTTAGAAGCATTCAAATGAGATCAAAGGGACTTCAAAGGGTAGCGATTCTTATACTCAAAATGTCTTTGTATTAATTTATATTTATTATTGACTGAGACTCATATTAAATAAATGAATTGATGTTAATTTAGAATTACATTGAAAATTCACAATTCATAAATGTTAGTAGCAATTAATTTTATTAATACAAAAGTGTTCGGTTTATTAAGGAGAAAACGTTAGGATTTGGCTATTGGGATATAGTTGGGATTTGGGAGCGGAAACATCTTTGTAGATATAAATAAATGAAAATCGCATAGTATACGAAAAACTTAGTTTCTTTTAAATTTGTAAACGTTAAAATCTTTGATAGTAGCAATAAATTTCGCTTAAGTTAATTCTAACAAGAAATGATCCCGCAACTCACCGAAACAATAAACTGAGCGCTGAGTTTATATATGTATATATACATAAAATAAATTTCATGCTAAATCTTAAATATTTCGCTAATAAAAACACAAAGGCATTAAAGACACACATGTACATAAAATTTTATGACGGTTTGTAACAATTCACAAATGATATTCACAAAGTGGCTATAAAATGAACAGTAATAAAGATTCCCAAACTGGTAAAGTCTAGCTGTGGTCAGTTAGAACAGCTCGATTGTGGGTTGAATCCACAGGGGATGTACCATCCTCTTACAGAAGATCGGCGTGAAAAAGCCTTTCATGGCAGTGTTTCGTCCGATGCATGAGATAATTGGGTGCCCTTTCTCTTTTCCCACTCTTTCCTGCCCTTTTTCTTTCCCTTTTCCTACTCTTTTCTCTCCCTCTCCCAACACCAAAGTCGGCAACGCATCTTCAACATTCCTTATGTTGCAAATGTTCATGTGCGGCGATGACTACCTTCCATCAGGTAAGCCGTCTATCTGCTCGTTTAATAATAAAAAGAAGATTCATTAAAGTGACACTTATAATTGGAAAATCAGTTTTAATTGGATTTCTTTTTAATTAGTATGAATATTGTATAAACTTTAAAAATAACTTTCTAAAATAAATGATCTCAAATGCTCGACCATGGCTATAACAAGCAAAATATTTGTTAGCCCTATTTGCCTACTTCAGTAACAAATAATACTGTTTGATATTGACAAATTGTCTATATTATATAGTACACTAATTGAGATGACGAGTTAACTTCTTTAAATATTTCGTATTTTTAAAACATTTTATTTTGTCTGTCATACAGATAGTATATACTCTTAATTGGAATTCTAATTAGTACTGCTATTTTAAAGTCCTTCTAATTCCGCTTTTCTATACTTAAGACATTTCTTCATTTTGCACCTACTATTTATAAAAAAAATTGGGTTTTTAAAACGAAATGATACCTCAATATTTATTATTATATCACCACTATTTGAATATATTTTGATGAATTAATTATGAATATTATTATTAAATTAAACAATATATAGTAAATGAAATATATGAATCATATGTTACTAGACAAAAATTTTGTACTATTCACACTTTTTCTCTTTTTTCCGTACTTAATTAATTAATGTAGAACACATAAAAATATTATATTATCATTCTGATATTTTCTGTAATCTGTCATTTTAGTGACAGAAGTTTCTAAGGAAGTCTAAATTTATATAAATATAAGGTTGGAAATGAATGCAGTAGAAAATTGTATACACTCATCATAAGTAAATCCCACATACGCTGTGAATAACGAGCATGTTTAATAGAAAAAGATTGCATTTCAACTTCCCGTTGGCTAGAATTTAAAAACGAGACTTCGTCTTCACTGGAATGATAATATTAAAAGACTAAAAGTTTTTAAAACAACATTTGCGAGAAGGAACATATATTTTTTATGAATTCAAAAGATCTACTAATGTTCATTACTTTGAAATGTATAAAAGAAAATATTTTCTTAAAAAATTCCATTTATTCTTTAATAAAATTGTTACTTTATACAAGCTCAACAATATACTAAAATGGCAACGTGTTCACATGACCTTTTCCAACATAGGCGAAATCATACAAATATTCGTTGAGCAATCGAGACTTATAGTTGGAGCCTTAATTGTTAGGAGAACTTTTGTACAACTATGTAATACTACAGTATGGTATATTTAAATCTTAGTTTTAACCAAAGGAATTTCTTTCCTTCAGTATAATAATAGTAAGATAATCTTTGACAAATACAATCAAAATATCAGTTATAAAAATCAAAACTATAGGAATATGGGCGCATGATGTCATTTAAACCTAAAATTTGTTTGTTTGGTTTTATTAAACACAATACTTTCAGATATATCATTTTGAACGTTTATTTTAGTATGTGAAGAAATTATATATTTTTTTATAATATTTATGTTATTCAAATTTTTGATGGCATGTATGTCAAGTCATAAACATATATTAGATTAATTATAGAATATGTTTAAGTATCCATAATGATTTAAAATATATGCCGGATTTCGATTGTAAGAAAAAAAAATTTTACATCTTCCCGTGACAAAGTAATAATTTTTTTTCCATTTAAATTAGAAACTTACTGTGATAATAAAAAGATAAAACTTTTTACATCTTATTTTACTAATAAGAATTTTATTTTGTAAAGTTCCAAAACACATCTTCCACACATCACACAAAGAAAAATTGTGATTATTTTTAATCACTAACTATAAAATTGTTATATAGAAAAAATATTCATACAGATGTGTTTATGAACATAATCTAAAATTCTCTTCTCTTTTCTGGTTTTACTCGGCTCTGACTATAGTTACTATTTCTCCAGCAGAAGTATCGGAAAATGCCTTCAGCCGCTGATAGCCTGCAACGTTTGATAAGGATGTTCGGTCAAATATCGAAAGACATTGCGAGTCAAAGTCTGTAATCTGACTTGCCCACTCAGATACGTCACTCAAACTATGTACTTCCTTTACGGCACCGCTGTGTTTAAGAAATATTACAATCTAATCTAATTTATTTGATGCTTTTGTTGGTAAAAATATACATTTATAAAATAAACATTATTAGCTAAATGTTTTCTGTATTAAAAAAGCCGTAACAAAATTCTTTTTTGTTTATAATATCGTGTATATTTTTATAGACAACAATTTATTCAATGAAATGAATGATATTTCTTTATCAACTTCTCACAGGAATTAAAAATAACTGAACAGCAGTTATATTTGACATCAACCCACACCTTTTTTCCGTCTATACCCTTTTGCTATTAATAATTTATAATTAGAACAGAAAAAATAATTTAGTAATAAACCATTCCGTAGGCCCAGATTTATTTCAAAACTATATTCTTCATTTTAGACTATTTTTATGAAAATTGTTTTCTCTAATAAGGAAAAACCTATTACTTTATCACAATATTTTATAAGTTTCTTAGCTCTAATTGTATCCAATTACGAGAACATCAATGTCTATAAATTATGCTAAATCTTCAATAACTAATTATCACTGACAACATACGACCGTAAGATTGGATGTACATATGATTAATTAAATCAGAAAACTATTTACAGTAATAAATAAGATAACCACCATATAGATTTTGAATACTTTAATAAATTGAAAACGTAACTTAATTCCGTTCTTTCAGTTTTATACATGACTCATAAAATAAATTTCACATACATTAAAATATAAAACGATTTGTAATTAATAATAATAAATTGTTTTTTTAATCCAATAGCATACAAATTAATAATTATTAGCTCTAATGTGAATCCATTAATTCAGATAGGAATATTTAATATTGAATTTTAATTTTGTTTATAGTTTTGGTAAAGTTCATACTGATTATTTTGATTTGTATAATTGATACACAAAATTTTTGATATTTTCAATTAGGTTCTATGGTATATCGTAATATGGTTAATTATCTCTTTTAAAATATTTTTAGTTTATTTACATATATTCTTTATAGTAGTAAGTTTTTAAAATTTTGTTTAGAAAACCTTTAAGGATTTCAGTTGGAACAGAACATCTCTTAAAGAAACACACCCTTGTCCATAAACAAAATTAGTGAAAACCGATTTTTTAAACAAAATTAGTGAAAATAAATTTTGGGTCGATGAATTTAACTGTTATTTTATTAGTATCATACTCTTCTTCTTGCATTATGTTCTTTCCACTCGAATTAATTACTTCTTTGCAGAATACTCTCTCGTAATTTACGAAACTGATCTATACCACATACTCATATTTCGTTTCTACTGCCAGAATTTCTAATGATTTTACTTATAACATTTACATAACGTTACATATTTATTAGAAACATGCTGACCCGGCGAACTTCGTACCGCTCTATAATGAAGAAAAATCTGTTACCTTTTTAACTGAATGAAGTTAATTTCTTTATTAAGTACAACTGACTCGACAGAAAATGTTCTGTCTTCTTAACTGTAATTATTGAATTCTGATTGGTATATTAACAAAACAAAATTATTCCAAAAACAAAGTGGTTATCATTCTAATGCTAGTTAGAATAAGAACTACGTGAATATTACTGGGAGTGATACATTATTTTAATAAAAAAGTGAAATATTTCAGTTATTTTTTTATTATAATTTTCGTGATTTATTCTTACATAAGAACCATCTAATAATAACAAATACAACAAAAAAAATTAGCGAAATCGGTCCAGCCATTCACTCTTGATGCCATGACCAAGGGAAAAAGGGATACATTTTGATTTATTAGAAATAGAAAAAAAGAACGTATAGGACCGAGTTCAAATCTTTTATGTTTTATACTTGACTCAATCTTTTAACATTGACTTAAAGCACTCTTTTAAAAACTTCTGTTATGAAGAATATCGCCTTGAACTATAAGTTTCTCATTTATAAACATATTATATAAATTTTTTAGCACCCATTAGCATTGGAATCCTATCATTAAAATAAGCCTTAGTCTTTCCTCTAAGCGAACATGTATCGTCAATTGGAATTCACCAAGTTTGACATCATACGATACATTTCTTGGAATTTTACTATATTTGTTACTTTGTAATATTTAATATAAATATCAAAAATTCCAGTACACGTACAAATGAAGAGTTCTTATGAATTCAATTATTATTAGCGTTTATTTTTATATCAAAAGCAGGCAAATGTGTCTTCAATTTAAGTAATTATATTTTTAGCTTTGTTTTGTTTTAGATTACTAAAACCATTTGAAATTTGTTTCACTTGTGTTGCTGACTTAAACAAGTTGTAATCAAGATAATAAATTACGTATATTGTTATTTATATCGTTCAAGAATAGAAGACGAATGGACGGCTGCCATTATTAGTAATAAAGAACCTGTAAGTATGTTAGTATATTTTATTTACTAATCATAGTAATTTTTTGAAATGATTAATGTATAAAGATTCCCTTCTTAGATATTTATGAAAATTCGTTGAAATATATCCTTACTGCAATATATTTTTTATTGTTATTGTAATCAAGATCAACACTGATGCCAATTCCATTAGAATAGAGTCGTATTGTGTACAATATCGAGTTAATCAAAATATATTTGTTCCTAATATCCTGTTGCTATATTTGCTACATTGTAATCTAGGACATTTATACAAATCGGTTAATCAAGCACCTCAATATTTATAAAGAATATTTCATATACATTCCATTAATCCCAGCCTGAGTTAAAATATGTTATCAACACCATTTTGATTTCATTTTTCTTTCATGTCCATTTATTTTAAGAGTGGAGAAATGCCAGAAACAATGCTATGTTTTTGTAGTTAAAAGTTCAAGCCCAGTTCAAACGAATAAAACAAAACAAAAAAAAAAAAATTATGTTTATGGAAAACTAAGAAAATTAATGTTATACATATTTGTATGTGATTATATATGTCTATAATCATGTTACAAATGAAGCACGTGTATTTTAATTTGTAATAATTATTTCAATACCAATAAATGTTAAGTACGGAATGTTTAACCATTAATGTATCAAATAGGTAACGGCATCAAAGACTAATTTACTTCGACGAACACTCCTATAAATATATTTTCAGACAATGTTTGTCTTTATTTCGCTACGACTGATAGAAGTCTTTGTAAACAGAAAGATTCTATTTGACATATAGAATGTTAGTAAGAAGATCTATGGTAACATTTTTAATTTCTAGATGTTTTTTTATAACGATACCCTTTCTTGTATATTCAACAATGTTTCACATTCAACAATGAATTTGTATGATGCCAATCAGCTTTAAATTTAATTTAGTTTTTCAGGATGATGAGATAATAATAATTTGATATTTTCCAAAATTTTCATTAATTAATTCAAAGAATGAATGAGTAACTTACTACGTGCTATTTCCAAGTATAAGTTTATATAATTAAATTTACGGCATATTTTTATTTCCTATATTTACATATAACTTTACTGTGTCCATCACAACATTAGTTATTTTTTTTCTCTTAAATTAAAAGCATATATCACACAAATGTCATTGACAAAGTCTGAAATGTACATATGTAGTGTAAAAATGTTGTTTCTAAAATGTTCTCCAATAGCCCTCAGGCGTAAGAATAAAATCCCAGGGTTTTAAAAAACGTTGTAGTAAGTACTTACGAGAGAATAAATTGGGTGCCACTTTAATCGAAGTAAATTTGGGTACTTGGTGGAATTCACCCTAAATATATTATAGAAAGTCTAAAATGGCTTACAAAAGTATTTTATTGATTCAAAGGTAGCTCTTAGATTCAAAGGTCTATAAGAAAGGTTTAAATTTTAAGAAGATTATAAGGATTGAAAAGAAAATTGCGTCCATCACCAGATGTGAATGACCTAACAAAGCTGAATTATCCTACCTGTATATAATAAAACAGGCAATATCTATTTCGGGATATAGAAGACTTATAATATTTACTTATGGAATATTTGGCAAGTTTTTTTGAAGGCCATGTATGTTCAAATCTAATATCTAAAACGTGATTGATAGACAATTCAAATAATAATAATGTACTTCTAATACATGTCTGAATGTTATATTTCAGAGGTCACGAAATATAATAAGATTGATGAGAATGTGTTGTTGATGTATTGAATGATGTGTTATATTATATGTATTATATAAAAATACCGTCATTTTAAATCTTATATACATATTTCTGTTCCTTATTCATGTTTTAAAAACTATGAGCGAATGGGAATATTTTTGGTACATAATAATTATGTATATTAAAAATTAAAAGATATTCTATTCATGTAAAAACAAAAGAGTATGTAACGTATAAATTAAAGACTTACTTCTTAAAATCACGAATCATAATATACAAATACTGCTGAAGAAAAGATTGAATAAGATTATACAATTTAATTAAATTGTTCTCAGCTGACATGAGCGTAGTTGAGGTCTGATAAATATGTTTCACTTTAGACTCCCGGACATAGAATAGATAGATTTAAAGTAATAATGACCAATGTTACACATAAGAGTTCAGATCTAGCCATTCCATTGACATTCAGAAGTAATATAAGTAGACAGTAAGAATACAATTTAAGATTAGTTAAGGTACTATAGGTATCATTGGAAATGAAGTATATTTTTTTACCGTCTTCTCACTTACCAAAGATATTATTCTTTTCGAAACTAAATATATTAAACTTTTGCTACGGTTACAGACACAACTTTTGTTATTTCTGTACTCGTGCTCCGATATTTTCATTGGAAAAAATAGGAAAAATAAGGTTTGAAAAAAGTGATGAAACAGTGAAATCTAATATCAAACAGATGTTTTCCTTTCAATTGGAAACACCAAAGACTTTGTTTTGTCATCGATGCCAGTATTAATTAAAAACAATACTCAAATCTCTTTTATATTACAGTTTTCAATTAATAATTGAAGTGTTTTTACCATATTCACATTTTCTACGTGAAATTAAAATTGCCACTTTGAAACATTATTTTGTACATAAATATTGCCGACAATCGTTTTCCATATACACGTTTTCGGCCTTGTGTGAAACTGTTTTTGATTACTTTGTGATATTATTATGCTCTCCATTTTATACTAAAATAAAAGTAATGCAGAGAAATATAGGAATAAATAACATAATGCGGTTTGTACAAACAGGTAATACCGAAAATATCCAAGGACTAGTATATATAATATTAGTACTAGCACACAATTCCCAAAAGAGGGTTGATGTCAGGCAGGCGGCCGGTCGTAAAAACAAATAGCCAAAACTATTCACAACATGTAAGGCAGATCCTGGCTATAGCTGGGAAATTGCCAGGTAGAAGAAGAAGAATATTAGTACTAGCACACTTAACCCAACAATTTGAAAATACTTTTCACGACCATATTTTTTACTTTGTGTTGCTGTTTAAATATATATGAATAACTTCATTTATACTACAATATCAAAAGGTTTTATACCATCTGACTGTTTGTTTTAGTGTAATGAATAGTTTATTTAGTCCGGAGAATAGTTCAACGCATATTTTCTTAAATATCTAATCGCATGGAGTACATTTAGATGATTTCAAATAAATGGTTTTGTTCTGTACTATTACGTGTATTGGATGTACGGAATCTTATTTTTGTATTTAATAGATTAAGTTATAAAGAAAATACGGACACATATTTAAACTATTTAATGCATACAGAAATCAATATTGACAGCCAGCGAAATTTGAACTCTGTATGTACTATGTATTTAAACTCATATCTCTATAAAATATTCTAACATTCCTAAAATATGATTCAATCTTTTCGCTTATAAATCTTATAAAGTAAGCTTTGGTATAGTATTAGCTTCTCATCTCACGGCTGGCTTGTCGTGGGACATAAAAACGTCTCATGTTATGATATTAACAATAAAAATACAATGAGTTTATATTCGTAGGGTATTTAGATGCAAATGTAATATGACTCGAGATAGATGTTATTTTATTCAAATATTCATCTTTTTGGTAAATTGCCCGTGATTCCGTCATGGCAAACATTTACTAAGCACATGTTTAATCCAAATTCTTTGTAGATATTGTACACCCTTATTACAAGTTGATTATTAATGTAAGTTTGTAAGCTAATGAAGTTTAACTGGACACTTGAGGATCACTTTGTTTTATTAAGATAAAATTTATATATAATCTCAAACAAATAAAGGTCGAAGTACGATCTTTAATTATTTAAATTTTAATGGAGTGACTAATATAGAATGATTGGACGAGCAGGCCTGGGGACACAGGTGGTTGGTGTAATCGAATTCTGTGAAACATTGAATTTTTAGGACACAGTTGACTACTGCAATTAAATTCCGGGTATCGCCAGTCAATCAATTCAGTAGTGAATATTTTGTATTATTTCGTATGCACTGTCGTTCGGGCAGAAAGGCTCCAAAAATAAACTTTTATAATTCGTTTACTTTTCAGTATAATACCAATATTTTATTTCTTGGAAAATATATAATATTATTATACAGTCTAGAATAGAATTTCAACTGAGTAAAAATATATTAAACGAACCTGTTATCTTTTAAAAACTTTTTTCTTACATATTTTTTATTACTGAAGTTAGAAAAGCAAAACTTTTGAAAATTAATTTAAGTTCAATTAATAAAATTAAGGTTAAAAATTTCGCGTACTAATTTGATACAGTGAACAACGGTAATATAATTAATAGATAATGATATATAAGTACACTTACCTGTTTCTCATAATATATTCATTCTCAAATACAATATCTAATTTTAAAGAATTGTACACGATTGGTCTATGGTATTATTTTATTATAAATAGGAATGATAATTCAGTGTTAATTATTATAATTCAATTCATAAAAGTATACAATTTCAACAATATTTTCTTGATACGTTATAAAATAAAAATGTCGTTAGTCTGTCCACTTGACTATACTGACAACGATTTTTTTGGGATTTTATTACATTGAATCAAATCGTTTTCCAATATAGCGCATGTTATTTTTCAATGAGCATCAGAATACCATTGACCATTACATTTTATTTTTTATTCACCTATTTGTTCTAAAGCTTGACGGTATTTATGTATAAAAATTGCAGATTAAAATAGACGTTAAAAAAATAAATTTGGGTTCATAATAAACTTCGATAATGACATTTAAAACAGTCATAAACTTTTGAACAATCTAGTTCTCTCATTTGTACCTATTTTTGGAATAACAGTCAAAGTTAAGTTGGATCTAAATCTATTATGAGTACTCCTACAACTAAGCCGGGAATAGAACGGTTAAACTGAAAATTTACTTACATATCCAACAGAGGCGTCACAGCTACGAGAGTGAAAATATTGTACATAAATATAGTGACCCTTACAAAAAAGAATCAAGGCTTGCATGTGAAATTGAGAACAATTATCCCTTAATATTTATTTACACTATATATGTATAATAAATAAGAGGCTTTTGTTAAAACATTATTAACATCGTTACTGCTGGACTGTTTTTTTGTTTCGAATTGACTGTAGCTGTTAGCCCCAATGGCTTTGACAGCATCACCGAGAGGGGCCCGATGGGTGGCCCGATGGTATCAACCCGACTATTCAAACCCTATTGATAAAATTAACGAAACAAGAAGCATGACTAAAGAAGAAACGAATCACTTTGTCCAAATGCGAGGAAGATCTACAAAGAAAAAATGGAGTCTTGACGTGAGCCTGGTCACCCGACGGTAAAAAGGGAAAGGAGAAATTAAGTATCTAAATCCTACACACAAACTTCAAAGTATCCTTTAAAACACTAAAAAATGGCCCCCTTTACCAATGTGGTCAATCCAGAATAATCTGGTACAGATCAATATATCTGTTTGCAAGTCTCTCTAAGGACTCCAAAGCAGTAAGGTAATATTTAGTAGCTATTGTACAAATGTGGCAGCAGTATTCCACACATAATCGGATCTGTCTTTGTATAAATAAAGGCAATTGTTTCAATTGTATAGACAAAGTACTTCCGTACTTTTTTTAGGTCACCGTTTCCTTGCACCTGCCCTCATTTTGGACTCAATGGACCACTCTAACTTGAGGTTAAAGATATCTTAATCCCAGGCGATTAGTGTATTCCATAGATACATTCTGAGAAGTTGGAGTTCAGATGAAAGGGCTCCTTTATGTGGTACCCAAAACCAGCAAGTGACATTATCATCATTATAAAAATAAAAATATAATACATAATATTAGTGACAAGACTCCCTTTTATTAAAGAAACGATATCGAGTAAATCTATATAAGGAGTTTGTTTAGAGCTGACCGTCCATTTCCTTAGCTCTCGTTTGAGCTGGACCGAACCTTAGTATACGTGAGACATTTTGTTTTCGTACTTAACTTATGTTCGCAATTTGCTTATTGTTTGATTTGTTAAGTAAACACGAACGCTTCTGACTATAAAATTACGATAATCATTAAATATTACAATTAGTTATAACCACGGGGATGTCATGTCTGTTTAGTACTCCCAGAGAAGATGGAAATGTAAATATAGAGCAAATAAAAAGTTTGTTGAATTGTAAAACGTTTTAAACTTTTACCTTCCTCCAGTTTCAATTGATCGCTTTTCTTCAGATAAACGGGTTTAGGATAAATTACGCTAAAGAAATAAAGACATGATATTCAGTATTTTAAAAGAAAAAGGTTTTGTTTTTAAATGATTATTATTATTCAACAAAACAAAATAATTTATTTTGTCTATAGACCAATTTATAACGCTCAAAAGATGTTTTTAAATTTAAATTTCTCATCAAATAGGACTGTGAAACAATATTTCCGAATTCGAACTTAATTGGAGCGAAGTAGTTTAAATAATACAAATATCAGGAACAGTGATCTTTTTTTAATACTATGTATTTCTTTTTTGTCATCTAACAAGTAATGAATTTTAGTTAAATTGGAATATCTTTTTAATAAATACAATTCAACACTTTACACCTAATAAAGCTTGATAATATTTAATTTTTTCGTCGCCGTTTAATATTTTATAGCATTTTTACAAAATATATTCCAATTTAGTTTTATTCACATGGTGACCAGAAGTAAACACTTCGGCACTAAAAGTTTTCAAATTAAATATGTTTCGAGTAGTTACCTAGACTAATTTCCAGTTTGAATGGATTTTAGATGCAAAGTTTTTGTACGTTAATAAAAACGGAAAATACAATTTTTATAATCAAGTCGAAATGTCCTAAAAAGATGTAATAGGGGATAGTCAATTTATGTATTTATAATTTCAAAGAGAATTTAAATGCTAATCAACTAAAACAACAATTTGATTTAAAAAATCGCCAAAAAATATTACTTCAAATACGAAAATAATTGTAAAAACTAAATTTACTGACCGCAAAATAATTTGAGTTTTCATTTCACATCAATTATCTTATATTTATTTTATATTTTGGGAAACTATACTAAATGGGACAATATTTGGGTGAAGAAACTATGTTGGCTTCTATTTTTCTGAAAACCCAAGCTGAAGTGAATAGACAATTGTTAAAGATATAAATATATTTTTTTGTGTCATATACTCAGTGTTGTTAAACTAAACTTGTATTTATTCGTTATCATTATTGTAGTTTTACTAATAGTTTTATGCTATAAGTATCTACAATTATTTCCAATTGAGAAACTTTCAAAGCGTTAACCGATAATTATGATAATTTGATTTAAGTCATACAATTAACAATTACATTTCATAGCCGCTGAATTCAATTTCGAGTGATGTTTAATATTAGTATTTCTCTTTTATTTTTTATTAAATGTTAAGAAGTAATAAAAAACCGAATTTGTATGCGGTGTTCTTTCGTAATTTGTTTCCATTGACAAAAAATTCTAATACATTACTAAGGTATATTATACCTGAGAAGTCACTTTGATGAGAAGAAGGTAAACATTCTCATATTAATCTAAGGCTATAATAATAATTAAGTCTATAATTCCTTTGAGATGCCTGATAATATAATGTGTCTTTAAATAATTTAGTTGCACCGAATTTAAGATTGTAAAGCACTATTTATAATTAACTTAAAGTAAAGCAAATGACAATTCCTTTTTCTTTTATGGTTAATATATATGTATTTTAAAATAATATCAATAAAAAAGTGTATATTGAAAACTCAAGAACAACTGGACTGGTGTGAATATTTTTGAAGTGATACTTCTTATGCGACTTCGAACAAGGTTGCGTTAAACATTTGACACTCCGCAGAGGAGGGGTTTGATAAAAAAGACAGAGCTAGAGGGATATTGTGACGCTCAAACGCATATAGGCAATCAATTGTGGCTTGTAAGTAATGTTAATAAAGTTTGTCTTAAGAAAAGACTAAAATTCCTTAAAAATCAATTTCTACCCCTTCCTGCTTTCATTCCAACATTTCGATGTTTCATTTTTACCGGCGGAGAGACTCTACCTACAATTATTTTTTTTAAAAGAAATAGTTTGAATTCAGAAACGGACGCTAAGTCTTTCGGAGGTACCCCTCCATTTATTTAAGATGCCATCAATAGATACAGTGTTCTTTGTAATGGAACCATCATTTTGATATTTTCTTCTCAACTAAAACAAGGAACAAAGATCGGTTCGCAAAAGTGCAAAACTTATCCGAGGACACTTTTAAGAAGCAAAATTTTAGTTTGGATTGAGAAACAGTGTAGAACAGATAACTTTATAAAATAAAATATACAATAATTCTCTTTTACTTGATTTCAAATTTTCAAACGTCTTCAATTGTTTTCAAAAAATAGTTATAAGATTTATCAAATAAAAGAAAAAGTTGTTGTTCTAAGACAAATAATTTTAAGAGGTGGGTTTTTTCTTAGGCAGTAGAGGCCAGCTATGCACAGTTACTTCAGTTCGAACATGGGCTGGCTCGACCGAGGACGTACCACCCTAGCACAAAAGATCGCCGTGAAGTAGCCTTTTATGGCTGCGTTTCGTCCAGTGAGTGCTTTGCACTTTCCTGTCATTTATTTATTCCCACCCCTCCGTCTTCTTCAAAAACCAAGGTTGGCAACGCATCCACAACATCTCTTATGATGCGGATGTCTATGGATGACAGTGACAACTGTCCATCAAATAGGCCTTCTGCTCGATTTTTATCATAAAAAAGTTAAGACAAACATCGTTTTTATTATTTTTTTTTTCCAAATATAACTCATTAAATATAATGAAATAAAATCTTTTCTTATTAATGGTTATTACAGGTAAAAACAATTTAAAACCAACATCAAATTAACATATAAAAATTAATGAGTAGGTAATTTTATTTGTGGCGAAAAAAAAAAACATAAAAGAACTTATTAAGGACTCTTCGGATTTACAAGTACTTTAATTATTTTATGAAATCTACGAAAATTAAAACGAATTAATTAAAGTTAACAGGCACAAAGATCATTAATAAAACTAACTTAATTCAATCCTAAAAATATTTAAGACTCAATTTGGTGGCAACATTAAATTTAAAAAGAAATGAAATCACAAAATTATAATTCTTCAAATTGTAGCAGTTATTTTAATTATAATTGTATATAAAAATAAAATGCTTTCGATCGCAACCTTTATAACTCAAAGGAAAAGATCTATTCTCTGAAGATTCTCAAAACCCTTTGTTCCACATTATTAGATTTTTCTTATGCGAAAGGTGGCAACCGAGCAGACGGCCTACCTGACTGAGGTACTACCGTCGCCCATAGACATCCGCAACGTAGATTTGCGGATGTGTTGCCAGCCCTGATTAGGGAAGAGCCAAGGAAAGGGTGGGGGATAAGGAAAAGGGCAACCGGCTCTCTCACTCATCAGAGTATGAGACGGAGACGAAACACAGCCGTATAAGGCTACTTCACGTCGATTTCTTGTGATAGGGATGTACTTCTCCGGTCGAGCCAGCCCATGTTCGAGCAGTAACATGTCCACAGCTAGGCTCTACCACTTAAAACTTAGTTACATTTAATTCTTCTTCTACCTGACAATTTCCCAGCTTTAGGCAGGGTCTGCCTTACATGTTGTGAATAGCTTTGGCTAATCGTTTTTGAGACCGGCCGCCTTCCTGACATCAACCCTCTTTGGGAATGTATTAATCAGTGATGTCTAAATACTCTTAGAAAGTACATATGACTCGGAAAAATCACATTGGTACTTGCCAGGATCGAACCCGCGCCCTCCTGCATAAGAAGCGGGCCTTTTAACCACAAGGCCACCACTGACTTAGTTACATTTAATTATCACCTACAATATTACATATGTAGCTCTCAGACGCATTTAAGTCATTAATAAATAATTAAATCCACAAAGAATATTTGAATCTCTAGTAATAAATTTATGAATTCTACTAGTTAATTGCTAAGGGTACTAAGAGTAGGTAATTAAAACACGTAATTATTAACACAGTAAATAGGGCTAGAAACGTTAACAGCTGATCTTGTATAGACTGTGTGACGGCTGTCAGCGCCCTCCACGCGTGTAGCTCCTTCGTCTATACATGTCTGAGCACGTTATTTCGTTCAAAGTGTACTTATTAAAGATATGGTAATTTTTTTAAGCTATGGAAACATTCGCACTGGAATCGTGAAATATTTTGCTAATATCAACGTTTTCATTTGGCAAAATTATTGTTGTGAGTACTGTTTGGAAGAAACAAGAAGGAGTTTGTCGAATGAATTAAAAGCGTTTAGACAAGGTCAACAACCTTGGTTTCATTATATTATGAAGTAACGTGTGACATTGCTGACGGCTCTTTATGCCTGATTACCCGTATTGCAAAGGGTAACATTATTTGTTAAGGGCCCGCATTCCAAAACATACATACTACATACTCTGCAAAACATACACAATTAAGTATTAAACAATATAAACAGATTAATACATGTCTTTCTGATACAAATACGCAACGCTGTAACGATTCCATTAAAGTCGCTCAAATAAAAATAATTCAGAATCCACAAGAAATCGTAAGACCTTTAAAAGAATTTGCTACGGGTCTTTCGATGGATTAATCCGGCATTGACCCCTGACTATTATCATAATACCGCTGAGACCATAAAAATACGGTACAGCTAATAAAAAGCAATGACTGTTCTTAGTTCGGTGTCATCACGAATTTTTGTTTGAGCATACCCTATAGGTATTTCTTGAACCTTTAGATTTTCCGCACCTAAATAAGTCATGTACAACGCTTACATAAATAAAGCAAGCATCTTTCTGCTTTCAGTTAAAAATCTAAATTGTTTGAACTTACATAAAAATAATTTCTAAGGACAAAATATGAATGTCAAATTACCCAGGCAAATTCTTTTGTTGTAAATAACGAGCAAGGTCCGTATTTTTAAATGAATACACTTATATAGAAAAATACTGAATAGAATAATTTACTCCCAAAAATAATATAAATAAGGATAAATTATGGGCAAAAGATAAATTTAGAAAAACAACAACGAAAACGCCTACAATGTATAAAACAATAAGGTAGCAAGATAAGCCACATAAGATTATTTTTATAAAAACTTAATATATGAAATTAATCTTTGCCTCAGATATAATAAGCATTCTAACAATTTTTCTTATGCTAAATAAAAAATACATTATTCCAGTTAAATTATATAAAAGCTAAGCATTTTCAGCCTTACACATTTATTCTTTTAATAGAGATGAACATGTGAAATGCTATTACTTACTAAAACAGATCTAAAGAAATTTAGACTTGATTCTTGAACCATGAATAATGTTATATAAACGACTAATTGAAACATTGTCAAAACCTCTATTACGATTTAGTTGTAGACGGAATAAACTCTGTTAAATCAATGATTGTTTACAAAAACAGTGTCCTTTAAGAGTTTGGAATATCAGTCTTATCACAAACGACAGTAAGGCGAGAATCGTATTCTAGGGATCTATTAATGAGCTCTCCTTACTACCTAAATGTGTGGGTTTATAATGCAATCAGAGCAAAATTTCCATAGGTAACTGTTTGTTGAATAAACTTAGGAAATCTGGTAATAAGACTGTGCTTGCCCTGACCACGACTGGAGTTTAATAAAGAAATATTTTTATGATTTTACTAAAAGAAATAAAATTTATTGAAAATCCAAGTAGACGTTTTTCAATTAAGACGTCTTTCATTACATATTTAAATTGAATCTTAGAATTAAATTTAATTATATTATACTTAAAAGATCAGATATACTTTATAGACCAACCTTGTTAACAAGAAATTACTACATACATAAGATTGTCATATATCTTTGGGTATTTCTTCGTGACAATTGGCTGATTTCTATTGAAAGTCGTTCAAATAGTTCTTAATCGTGTGTCCAAATTTATGAATTTATTATTAATTTATCTCAATGAATCGTATCGTTTCTGAACGGTCTATTTAAAAACTTACAATTTTCCGACTTTTACGTTATATACCTAGTAGTTTCATATTCTCAGTTTTGCTATGCTTTAAAATGAAAATGTGCGTATGTAAATTTAAAAAAAGCCATTCCATTTCTCACCGAAAATTCATGTTTACTAAGTAAGTACATATATACTAAATACGTTCTATCTATATCAAAATTATTTTAACAGTTACAATTTCAAGTTTTAAAAATGAATTTTAGAAGCATTAATATTGTAGAAAATAATATTATGTACCAAATCACTTCTCTGCAAGTAAAGGTCTCTTCCTAATTAAGTGGGTATCTCTATGGATTGCATTATATCATCTACCTTTGAGGTTTCACTAATAACATATATAAGGTGTGACTTTATAAAGTAGTTTGCTGAATGTCGTCGGAACTAGTTTAAGTTTGTTCATGAAACTTAGAAAGCAATCCTTACAAATTGGACATTGATATCATCAAGTGTATTGACGTAGAGACTATTCCTTAACCTTGCAGTTTACACTATTTTTGTATACGTAAACTTTTATTTATTTCTCATAAATTGGATAGTATTTCTGGTTCGACAAATTCAATTAAAATGCTAAACCGTACTTCTACTCTCTCGGATGTAAATGTTCCTTTTGACCGATGTTTACACCGGACTGAACTTTGTCCTGGGACCAATTTGTTCAAGTTTCTCATCAATCTGAAATGTGTAACCTTTCTCTTACATCTATCCAACTATGAAAATGACTGAAGAATGTTCTGAAGAAACAGAATAATTTTCAATAATAATATTGAGTTTTGAATAACCAAAAAAAAACGTAATAATTGTTGATTATAATTTACAATATGACATAATATAGTGGAATGAAGTTAAAAAAGCCAGCCTTCGTTTATAGATTTAAAATAATGATTTTCGAAATAAACTTTAATATTTTTTTGTACTTTAATTAAGGGAAAACTTGTCTCTAGACTCTAGAGTAAGTATGGCTTTAAGAACAGTAATTTGTAATAGTGTTTAAGTGGCTAAACCGAGCCAACGATAATAAATAAAATCATTTAATTTAAAAATGTTACGCAACATATTGCAGAATAAATGAACATCGCCGGGGCGACATCGTTGTATGGATAAAATATCATATAGCGAGTGACGCCGCTAACTCCGCGGAATAAACACCAAGCCGTGTGAACCAGAAGATTCCTGATACCACACAAGCTATGGAATGGTATTGCTATCCTAACATCGGGACAATCATGTAGTCTTAGGTGTAGATCATAAGCTTTAATATAATTCTTATTGTTATATACATACAAGTAAGTTTCGTAGTTTTCCTGGAGCCTTCGCTTGCCATCCTACATAATAATTAGAAATATGATTCTATTAAATATCTCTATCAAATTAAAATCTTGTTAAAACAAGCGAAGTTAGGTAATTCTTAACATTTATATCTCAAATTACGATTTAATCACCACCCTTGGTCCTTCTATGCCAGCCTTGCTAGAAGACCAAATAAATTTCAACGAAACACATTGAATTATAATTTTTAACCAATGAACGTGCAGAGAAAATCTCACAAGCCTGAATGTTTATGAACAAACCAATGAAATTCAAATGAGAATATAAAGACAAAAGTATATAAAATTAAAAGAAATAGTTTTTATAAGGATTTAAATGAAAATTAGCCCCTACGACTTGAATAAAAGCTATTTTGTTTGACCCATTGATGAATCTTCTGGTTATAAAATACGAATACTTGGTAAATTTAATAAACATTTCAAAAGATAGATTTTTTTATTAATACTTATGTAATAAATTTTGAAATTGAGCATAGCATTTGAGTTAAATATAGAATGGAGAGTTCATGAAGTAATTTGAGTTTGTGATAGAAAATTTTGAATTCTCATAAAAATAAAAATAGACTTGGACAAAAATTTGGCAATACATATTGTTAGAAATATTTGGGCAGCACTTCCACTTCGATATTAACTACTCCACAACTTGTAAACGAATACCCAGTCTAACACTTGTATAGTATTTATAATATTCGAAAGTAACATTTAAGTGAGGCTGGGTTATAATATTAGGCGCTAGTTCCCCTCATAAGAGTTTCCATTAAATAATAAAACACTTAATATTGTGTAAAACATGCTAAGGCTCTAATAATAAATTATAAAATCAATTGTTAAGTATTTGGATATTTAAATTACTGTACAGAAATATTATTAACAATAATTTGTAAATTTTACTATTAAAACGAATATAGATGGCGCTAGTTAACTATCATAAGAATGCCCAATAAATATTAGAATATAAATAACGTGAAGCTTAGAATTGTTAAGTAGACAAATATTTAAATCATTATAAATAATTATTACTAACACTATATAGGATTGTATTTGGAAATGGTTTTTATACTTGACCAAAAAAAAATTTTATATATTTTTTTATTTATATGTATATTCTTATAAAACTAATTCTAGGTACTTGAGTACAGTTAACTTCATGAATAGTCTTCTGTGTTTTTTTTTTCGGGTTAATACCCGAATGATGAATTATTATTATGAAGGGATTTCTTTTAGGTATACAGTAGGACCCCGATTATCCGGACCTCGGTTATCCGAATTCGCGATTATCCGGACTGCCAATCGCGACGAGTTTATTCTAACACTAGCTGACCCGGCAGACTTCGTACTGCCTCAATCAAGAAATAAATTATTTCTTAATTATTTTTTTGGAGTTTACCTTTAAGCCATAAATCGCCGTGTTCTAAAGTGCGACAGAATGATTGACATACATATTACATAGTTAGTTGTCAAATCTAATGATAAAAAACCCGTTTGTATGGGAAATAGAAACGCGCTGTTTTTAGGGTTTTCCCGGATTTTTTTTTTCAGCTTTTATACCTTCCCTGAGCCTCCACAAACATTTCTAAACTAAGATAAGATAAATCCGTTCAGCCGTTCTCGAGTTTTAGCGAGACTAAGGAACAGCAATCCATTTTTATATATATAGATAGATATATTAACATGTCAGAACTTGCATAACGCCACGCCACTTATAGCACTTATACGTACATTATGTACAATTTCTTAATAAACGTTGATTTTCGCTCATTTGTATTTGTTGTTTTAAATAAACACCTAACATTACATATGTATGGTACAGACTACATATGTACATATGCAAAAAGTCCGTTTTTCTTCATATATTGGATTATCCGGACTTTCAATTATCCGGATGCCTACCGACAACAATTAGTCCGGATAATCGAGGTCCTACTGTATATGAGACTTTAAAATTCACCATCAAACTACTAGAAATTTATTATAATATATAAGGTAATTATATTTCTTCTTGTCTTAAAATTAATACAGTTTTCTTTCACTTGTTCAAGGCCCTTTTTGGGTCCCAAAAATATATTCCACTGAAAATCATATCTGATATTTAAAAATAAATATTAACAAAATATACAATATATAATGGAAGCGATAACTTATATAGAACGCTGTACTTGTCATTTTTTATTTACACTTTTTACAATAGCTAAGACTAAAATCCTCTTGTATTTGTGCAAAGGACTTCATTATACAATCTTAAACAATGCTTGCTATAGTAAATAATATAAATGGCTTATAAATATTAAATTATTTTGATATGCATAAAAATATGTTTAATTCAAAGTAAATAAATACATTTGGTAAATATATTGAGAATTTATGTCAGCCTTTTGATTTGACTAGAAAATAAATGAATCGAGATCATTGGAATGCATCAAACATAAGCCTAATACTTTGTTTTTGTACCAAAAATATTTGTATATTACAAATTTAATATAAATAGGCATTTATAACAAAAATTCTAAATTGAAAATAATCAAGCTTTTCTATTACAATTCAAAAAAAAGAATTCCAATAAATACTTTTTGTTAACATTTTTTTTTTTCTAAAGCGAAGTCAACGTTTATAATCAATAACAAATACATATGATTCTAGGTGGCACTTCACTTGGCGTTGCGTATTCGCGTATTTGTTGTGTTCGGCCAAATAAGTCCATCTGTGGAGGATTTATTCGTCTTAACTTGACATATTTGAACAAATAAGACAAATACACAAATAAGCGAAAACGCCGATCCGGCCGCTTGTCGGTTTTTTATCACACATCCAAAAAAACAAATATGTAAAATATACCGTCCACATATAGCTCGCTCATTTGTGTGAGCGACAGCAGCGTGGAAAGACGTGTTCACTGCTTGCATATTCTTGCACAAAAATTTGCTGCTGCAGTCCAACGCGTCCATTGCTGGTTAAATTCAATTGTTTTAAACTACAAACATATTAATTTGGTCTTATTTGCTGTTGGCATGCCAAATGTGGATGTCGTGTTTGCGCTATTTGGAAAACGCACAAATATTTGGACAAATGCGTCGAATACGCAACGCCAAGTGAAGTGCCACCTTAACGGAATGAACCAAATTTTATTCTAAGTGTAAATAATATTATTTTCTTTGTAATATCATAGGAGTAAAACATGTTAATTGTGCATATACATACTTAAGGAATATAATCAATCCTCATCCAATACTTTGCAGTGTATGTTTAAAGTGCAGTAGTTTACTCAAATTTGTATGAACTAAATCCTCTGGGTTTGATATAACAAAATAGACCAAGCCCAGTATAGAGAGAACCGCTCGCCATATAGAGAAGTGGGTCCATGTGTGGTAGAATGTCGGTATTGTTGGCTGTAAGGAAAATTATCAATATTAAATTCCATATCTAATTGAATTGTAAGAAAATAGTACTCTAATAAAAAAAAAACATGTAGTAAATACATGTAAGTGCGTTATTGCTATAATTTTTTGCAGGCGTTTTTCAAAAATTACATATATAATGTTCATTCCTACATCTTTTATACCAAATTATACTCACAGTGGTAACATTTCCAGTGATATTTGCAACTAGTGGCGTATATTGGTACACCATGAGCTCATCATACATCCGGGCCGCCGTACAAACCAACAAACAAGATGTGTATAGTATAACTAATACTATCGGTTGGAACCAAGGCTGAAGGCCACGGGTTGTGTCTATACTGGTTATGTCCAATCTGTAAAAGATTTTAATAAATATTATTAATAATTGCATATGAAAAATTAGGAGTTATTACTGTATTTAACATTTGTGAATAGCGCCATCTATATCACGCAATCAGTCAAAGTTTCAAGTACTAAAAATACTAAACACTTATGTAAACTTAGTTATGAAACAAAATGAAAATCGAATACTCTTGTAGATAGCGAAAAGTAATTTAAGAATGTACTCAATATACTTGCTGAGTGTTAGCACAGTTAAACTACATTTCATTTTCTTTATTATTTACAAAAATCTTCGATTTAACATGATAATATAAATGAAGACGTATTAAACAAAAGTTTGATGATATAAACTCTGGCAAGAGTTTAGGACTTTGCATAAAGAACAGGGAAATAATTTGTAACTTTCAATTAAAAATTAGACTTAAGAATTGAAACATTCATAGTGTGTGGTGTATAATGTTACAAATTTCGCCACTAGATGGCAGCTACATCCATAGTAGAACAAACATTTCTTAAAGATTATTTTTCTAATTTATTATTACATTTGTCATGTAATTTATTCTTTATTAAAATACATGTAATGAAAATTGAATAGTAACCTACCTACTATATTATATAACAAAACCGAGAAAGCATAACTAATACACAACAATTACAACTCGTAATAATCCTTACCTATCCAAAACCGATAATAGGCATAGCACACAAAAGAAGTAGTAGCTAGCTACATAAGGCATCGTTACAACAGCATGAAACGATAAATGTCCAGCATCCAAGCTATCGGAATAGCTTATTAACAGCAAATGCATCAGAGAAATCCCTCCGAGTACCCCGTGGCAAGCTGGAGAGAAATTACGCCATGCTTTCTGAACGGTTATTGCCACATCCAATGGTGTTAAATCACCGAGACTGAAATACAAAATGTATAACTTGAATGCCGTAGCAATCTGACATTTTATATATGAGATAGTATAATAAATAAATCTTTATGTTAATGAACTGTTCCATAAAAAAGTATCTGTGTTCACATGGTACATTTGACAAATATTACCATAATTAATTATTGTATTTCACACATACAATGGTTGCTTAAATTTTACATTTTAAATGAAAATAATAATAATCATCAAGTGATTGATTGTATACTGAAATAATCTTTATTAGATTTCAGTATTGAAACAATATTTGATTAATTTATTTTGACATATTTATACATATAAATAAACATTTGAGTACATACTGTAAATATTTTTCCTCATCTCTTGACTGTTGGGACTCAAGTATTCTATCTCTCGACACAGCCCTGAAGGTTCCTCCGCCTTGAAGATAAATCTTCTCAGGTCGTCTCGACCCAAACGGATCTCTTCGTTCATCATTTGGTGATGTCAGTGGTGAAGGTGATGAGAACGGATTGTCAATATATTGATCATTGAATGGTACATTAGCTTCTAAGCTTTCTAACATCGCAGTGAGATCTGAGGGCCGAGCTGAAAAACATATATGTATCTGTTGATTTTTATGTACATGTATATTGTATTTTAGTACAAAGTATTAAATTATTAAAGAATTAAAATATGACTTCTAAGTCTTTGATAAATTGAATATTAGTTAATAGGAATAACAAATACCAGTTTTAGCAGCAATCTTCGACCGACCAGCACTCTTAAATACTTTCGGGCTCACATCCCGGCCATTTGCATTACTGTCATGTTGATCTCTGGCTTTCCGACGTGTTTTACGAGGCTTATGCCTCACTTCTCGAGGTGTTCCGTTGTTATTTTCGACGTCATTAGCTTCAATTTCCAACTCACCACTCAGAGTAACAACTTCATCTTTATTGTACTCCTTCAAATAATCATCAACCTGAAATATATGCAAAATTAATGTTTATTTTATAATTTATATACAAAACACATAATTATATAATAGTTTACCTTCTCCAGAGCTATTAAACTTGAACCTGGTATTTCAAAATCATGCAATTCCCTGTCTCTGTGTCTTGAGGAATGCCGTTTTTTCTTTCTGTATGATGGGCTTCGTTTCTCTTTATGACCACTGGAAGGTCTGGATAACGTCTTCATAAATTTCTCATCCAAGCCGTTAGGATCATGAGAATAGAATACGAACGATGGATTCTTATCAGACTTCTTAATTTCTTTCTCAACAAAACCTAATATTCCCATTTTAATTTGATCGTGTATTGGCAATTCCGTGTCCACCGATTCCTGCTCTGATTTATTCCAGTTTTCTCGGGATTTAGATTTATTTGAAGTCTCCTCCGTATGGATTTCGGTGTCTTCTTGGCTTGCATGACCATTCGAAAGTTTACGTGATCCCGGTCTGCTACGCGTATGTTCTTTGGTTTTTTGCTTTGGAGATGGCGAGCGAGCTGCAGTGTGAACTTCCACTATCTCCTCTCTGGTTTCAACGCTCTTTCCAGGCTTCATATTCAAATAAATTAACCCACACAATAATCAATAACAATTTCTATATTCGAGGAATTTATCGAAAATACTGAAATGTAATGCACCTCATAAATAAACTACTCATCTTTGTGTTGGTTTGTGTTTTAGTTTAATTCAGTTTTGGCTATTTTAATAATTAAATATAACACTACTTAAATTGAAAACAAAGGAAGAACTTAAATGTCAAATGCAACACACTAATGACGTCAATGTGACGTCATGCCTCATTCATACAAATTTTTCGTTTTACGCTCGGAACAATCACAATACTTATACATTAATATACTTTATTTTTCTTATAATATTAATAATCTTTAATAATAAAATTAAAATTTGCTATATAAACATATTGTTCATTCAAAAACAACAATCGATAAACAATTAATTTAGACGTTATAAATAAAAATTGGAGGTACATCCAAATCAACCCCATGTATTAACAGCAATTGCGCTCTAATTATATTAAAATTAATTATATAACGATACTTGTTAAGTCTTATAAAAATACGTTTGTTACTTCTTAAAGTACTATACTTACGATATATTATATAGAGTGACTACATACAAAAACTTATAATAACATTTAATTTTTTTTTTGTTTCGATGTTAATACTGTCAATATCACACAAGCTGTCAACATATGACAAGTGTCAACATCGATACCAATATTTTATCAATATGGCTAAGGTTTACTATATTTTACTAACATAAAAACCTTAAAGGTTTTTTGATGCCTTACCCATGGTTGGAGCTTGAGATGAAACATAGCCAAACTTGAGATATTAAAATAAAATTAACCAACATTATTACACCATATATTTTAATAAGTATCGAAGAAAGAAGAATAAAATCTAGCATTAATAACAAGGTTTATTTATTGTTTATCTTAAAAATTATTCACATTTAACATACGTGTAAATTAATAAATGTTTTATTCATATCCTACTAATATTATAAACGCAAAAGTTTATAAGTGTGATTGTATCTTTGTTAATCTTTCATGTAAAAATTTTAAATTACTGATTTTTATGAAATCTTCCAATAATGTAGCTTGCTAATCTTCTAATATTTCTGATGTCTGATGTTCTATGTTATTCCAAGTACATAGGTTATATAGAATTACATGTAATTCCTATAAAATTATAGGAATTACATGTAGTTCTAGCGTAATTAACACGTAACAGTTGTATTGTGTATGAAGTCTCATTACACACACTAGATGTCGCTGCCGGGTCGATACCATATGTACTGTTTTAACAGAATTTATAAGTACATTTCTTTCTAAGCGCTACATTAATGTTCACACTTTAAACGGACGGAGTCGAGATCAAAAACTAGTAATGTCTAACACAAACAAAACTGGTTGCACTTTTCATTTTTCATTTAACGATAGAAATTATTTAATAGTTACTATAAAAACTATTGGTGGTGTACTCGTTCGGAAGAAGGTTATTAAATAATCTAAATAACTAAAAAACTCTTCGTACCTATTTTAAAGTGTGTTAATGAGTTATATTTACATAATAATTGTTCTAAAAGATTTTTTCTTTCAACAACTACACTGGTGGGGTGTGTCTGTAAAAATATATTCTTTTTTAAATTACTAGTTTTATAAACGATAAATGATAATTGATATCATTATATTTCTTTCGTAACTGTAGTAGGATTCTTTTGATTTATGTTCATACTATGTGGCTTATAACTGGATAATTTGTTTACGCACCTACGCGTCTTCCATACAAACCGGTTTACTTAATCTGTACCACCATATCGTCATCAGCCTATCAGCGCCCACTGCTGAGCAAAGGCCTCTTTCTCACATGGAGAAGGTTTGAGCATTAATCACCACGCTTGCTCAAGACGGGTTGGTGACTTCAAACTTATAATTGTGAAACTATAAGTCCAGGTTTCCTCGAGATGTTTTCCTTCACCGTATGTCAGTGGTGTCTAAATAATCTCAGAAAGTACATATGACTAGGAAAAATCACATTGGTACTTGCCAGGTTTGAACCCGCGCCCTCGGCAACGAGAGACGGACCCTTTAACCACTAGGCCACCACTGACTTATGGAAAAACTTATATATTTTTTTTAATTACACAATGAACAGCGATACTGATTCCAAATAGTAGGTTTTTAAACAATGTGGATTTTGAATAATTTCTTTAACATAAATTTAAGCTTAATGACATAATCCTACTAAGAGGATCTGCGCAATGTGATATTTATGTTGTGGTGCAATAATGTAAATATTAGTTAATGTTACTAGTAATAAGGTCGTATCTTCTACCTGGCAATTTCCCAGCTTTAGCCAGGGTCTGGCTTGCATTTTGTGAATAGTTTTGGCTAATTGTTTTTACGATCGGCCGCCTGCCTGACATCAACCCTCTTTGGGAATGCATTAATCAGTTATGTCTAAATACTCTTACAAAGTACATATGACTCGGAAAAATCGCATTGGTATTTGCCAGGGCCAGGATCGAACCCGCGGCCTCATGCTTGAGAGGCGGGCCTTTTTACCACTAGGCCACTATTGACTTAATAATAAGGTCGTATATATTCAGAAACCCATAACATTGTATCTGTTACTGGTTCTTGTGTTTTATTTGTCAACCTATGTTTCCGAACGTTTAAACCATTTTGGTATTATAAAATTTTTGATGATTATATTAATAATTAATTATTGAGAATATATACACAAGTAAGTTGTAAAATGTATATGTTACTTAAAAAATAGCAACAATCTTCATATGAAAAATGAAATATTTCCCGCTTAATCTGACAGGTGCTTTTCTAGTTTACTGAGTATTTATGGACTGTTGCCATACCATTAGTAAGATATCCAGCCAATTAGAAATGTTATCCTAAAGAGGTCATTACTTTATATAATGTATAGACCTTTACCAGCGGCTGAAGCAGAATTAGCTATTAAGTTAACTTGCGAGACTCAGACTTAGACTTAAGTTAACTTGCGAGACTCAGACTCAGACTTAAGATTACGATCTATACAACCAAAATTGTTAAAAAATACAGTCATTAAAATTTTATATACGGTTATTATTCTAATACAAAACCACTGGACAATTTATTTCCAACCGTACCAGTCGGCGATTGGGCTGGACTCACAATTTTGGAATGTTGCCGACCTTTAGCCAACGCCTTAGCTGACTAAAAAGTGAATAAACAGCGATTATAAAATAATTCTAAGTTATCAAAGAATTAATTTATCATAAATATTTAAAAAGTAAATTGATAATAACCAATAAGTCCTTAAGCCTTTGCAATAATAAAGATTCGAAGTAAATATTACTCATCAAAATTATTACTCATAAACGAGACTGATGTTCGAGGAAAGGTCATTAATATTTTACTAGTAGAATTTGGATAAAGCTATTCTATTTTTTATTATAATCCCTACTAATATTATAAATGCGAAAGTAACTCTGTCTGTCTGTCTGTCTGTCTGTCTGTCTGCTACGCTTTCACGCCTAAACCACTGAACTGATTTTAATGAAATTCGGTACAGAGATAGAGTTGACCTTGAGAAAGAACATAGGATAGTTTTTATCCCAGACTTTTGAAAGGTTCTCTTGGAAACGCGATATAACCGAACTCCACGCGGCGAAGCTGCGGGCGGAAAGCTAGTTGTATTATAAAATATATATAGTTCGTTATGATCAGTTTCTCATGACTTACACCATACAAAGTTTTATGCTACAACTGGTGTTAGAAGGAAATTATTATTTAATTATTCAAATTATATCCACCAGAATACAAATATATGATAAGCATATCTAGGTATAGTATCCCCACTAATATTATAAATGCGAAAGTAAATTTGTCTGTCTGTCTGTTACTCTTTGACGCCTAAACCACTGAACTGATTTTAATGAAATTTGGTACAGAGATAGAGTTGACCTTGAGAAAGAATATAGGATAGTTTTTACCCCAGATTTTTGAAAGGTTCTCTTGGAAACACGATATAACCAAACTCCACGCGGGCGAAGCTGCGGGCGGAAAGCTAATAGTATATATATCGGACAGTCTTGTACACTTGTAAATATACTGTCTACAGATTATAATATAAGGTAATAATTTAAAAATTTTACTTAAAATACGAACTATAATATATTAACATTTAACCTTTCACATTATTAAATAGTAATCGTATTTATGAGATTATTTCTAAGTGAGTCATTTTATTTGTCATCTACTCTCCACTAACAGAGTACTCATACAAAAGGGTACACTTCATTGTACTCTTTGCATTAACAAGTAAAACGTTCACTTATTGCCTTGCAATTTAAATCATTATTGATAATTCTTACATAAGTTTAATTAGCAGGATTCTGGTACAAGAATAATAATTATAGAATTTGAAATAAGTGAAGGTTTCACGTCTTAATTGTCGTATGAGTCAATATGAGTGTTACACAAAATATATAGACACGATAACTTACTTTAACTGTAGCTAGGATTTGCATTAATAATCAAAATTTATGGATATTCGTCTGATATAAAAGCCATACCTACACACATACAATATAAAAACTAACGAATTTGTTTTACACAACTGATGTCTTATGGAGTCATTGGTATAAAGTTATTGTACTGGAAGATAAAATATATGTTTTTTTTTTTAAACAGTATACTTTTCATCTACTCGTAGTTTGCTGGTGATCACGGTTGCTGCAAAGTAACTGAAATGTCAAGAGTACGTAGTTAAACTAATAAAAAAGTGTACTAAATCTGAAAATATTCGTTTTATTAAAACTTTCTCTTTCTTCCCTGGTTCCACTTAATGTAGGGTCTGCACACCATGTTCTTCTCCAGTCTCGCCTATCAGTCGTCATCACATCAGTTACCCCTTTCTTAGCCATGTCATTCTTCACTCAATACATCCATCTTTTCTTAGGTCTACCTCGACCCACATATCCCTCCACAATCATATCTAACATTCTTCTTGTTATGTGACATTCATTCCTTCGCATAATATGTCCATACCACGCTTTTATTTATACAATATATTTAGTATTTAGTTATAAACTCAGTCAACGATACCAATCAACCAAGAACCTACTTTCCACAAACTTAGTTTTGTTATACCTTATTATTAATTATCAATATATATGTATATATATTGAATACAAAATAAGTGTTAATTAATGTTAATCTATCTTACGTACACATATGTACAAATGTTTCAAATTATGTTGGAAAATGCTTCATGATTTTTGATAAAATTTCAATTACATGAAAACGATTTTTTATTCAAGTAGTTATTTATGCCTATAATTTCAATATTGCTTCATCATATAGAAGGGTTATTTATATAGAAAGATTTAGGCTGATGTAATAAGAAAGTAATCAGGAAAAATGAAGTGCATAAATTTGAAAGGACATAGGTATTAAGTATAATGTTAGTTTTTTCCAATAAAATTATCTAATATAATTGCTATATCCAATAATTAATAAATCTTAACAAAAAATATGTAATCATTAGGTACCTTTTGTTAATTTTTTAACGGCCGTGGAAACATAAAAATGCAGTAAAATGATTATTGACCTTTTATTAATTGGTTTGACTTTCAAATAATAATTGTTCATCATTTAAAATATTATATTTTCATAAAGATGGAGTTTTTCAAATTCAGTTATCTTCTTTAAGTTATAAACAATTGTGAAGTAAAATTATAATCTTGTTTGGAACACCAGACAACAATTTTGTATTTTTTTCATTACATAGCAATCGTAGTATTATTAAGAAATATAAAAATATATATAGCTATCAATGCGAGTATTTTATATCCTAGACATTAGGGGCCATCCATAAAGTACGTCACACGTAAAGGGGGGGGGGGAGGGGGTCGACAAAGTGTGACATGGTGTGACAAGGGGTGGGAGGGGTCCTAAGTTTCGTGACATCACATTTCAAAATCTAGAGGTACTAATCACGTAATTTGAAATTTTAATTAAAATCTTTAAAACTGAGCGCGTCATCATATATATATGTATATTCATTAGTTTATTTTTTGTTATTGTTTCAAATATTTGATACTGTATTGATTTCATAAGAAAGTACTTAATTTAAATGGAAATAAAACTAATTTCGGAACTGCTGTTTTAATTTAATAATTTTTCGATGTTAAATTGCAAGACATGTGACGTCACACTAGGGAGGGGGGGTCTCAGAAATGTGACCACCTGTGACAAGGACGGGGGAGGGCTCAAAAACTCATGAAATTAGTGTGACGTATTTTATGGATGGCCCCTTATACAAAAAACTTTATAGCGTTAGCATTTTTGTTGATTGAATGTATGTACTAATTAAGACGAAAAATAAAATTTAAAATCTTTTTGTTCAATAATTATTTTAACTAATATTGATTATGACTTGTTTAAAAGTAATAGCTATTTAATTTGAAAAAAGAACCTTTTTTTTGCTGCAAACAATTAACAAATTAATTAAACAATGCTTATTTAAATGCGTTTAAGTTTTAAATTGCAGCTAATAAGGCGGTGAAGGAAAACATCGTGAGGAAAACTGGACTTATAATTTCACAATTATAAGTTTGAAATCACCAACCCGTCTTGAGAAAACGTGGTGATTAATGCTCAAACCTTCTCCATGTGAGAAAGAGGCCTTTGGTCAGCAGTGGGCTCTGATAGGCTGATGACAGACGGTTAATTATTTAATGACTGAATTTATTATGGATAATATAATATTATGTATCTCCTTTTGTTTCTCCATCAAGTAACGGGTTCTGCATAATTACCTAAGCAACATAGTAAAGGTTTTGGTCTCAGCAACCGCTGTGTCCAGATGTCAATGTAAAGCGCAGAGCTAATAGCAACACTCATAACATAATAATATAGTAAACATTATACGCCTATATTATTATAACTCATCATTCTCATCATAATTTCAAGTTTGTTACCAGCATTAGAAGGGCAAAGGTCGTACTTTGAATTGATAAATAATCGGTTCATTAGATTTCCTAGTAATTATCAGATTTAAGAATCTTTAGCTTATCTATATTTTAGAATATATTTAGACATAACTTCGCATTAAATATGTTGCTGATTTCATCCAATATTCTGTTAAGATAAAGTAGTAAAACTCAAGTAATTAAAATCTTCCTAAGCCTTTGTGGATGACGACATACTATATCCAAATAATACTTTTTGCATCAAATACTGTTGATGTTTAATGTAGTAAGTATTTTTCTTTGAACTTTTGAACGCTTCTTATAATAAAGTTTTTGTGTCAAACCAGTTACTGTTTATATTTTACATGACCATATTTGAAATCTGAGATTTTCGCGAGTCATTTAAATGAAACTAATATTTTGCGGATATACTAAGCGACTTTATTTTTGATAAAAATTACATACTCCCGACGTTTCGATTACTTTACAGCAACCGTAATCACGGGCAGACGAGATGTTTTACCATATTTTTCCATGTTAATGAACCTCTCGTTTCAAAATATTATTATAAAAAGTTAATCATCATTATAAACATAATAATTACGTCATTAGATACTTGTATCTTGATAAAAACTTCCAAACTAAGAATATTATGAATCTATTAAAAATATGATATAAATAAATTAAAGATTGTTAAGAGATACGAAAAATTATTAAATATTTACTCTTTAAGATAATTAGGACTCGCCCAATAAATAAAACCTTTTATAACGGTGACCACATAAACTGCGAAGTTAGCGACGAAAGTTTCCATACAAGTCAGAACATGCGATCATTCAGAGTTTAAGATGGTCGTTTGTATCCCCACCTCGAGTTGAAAGGCACTTTCGCTCGAAGAATTCGAATATCTGACGTCAGGTTTTGCATAACGTGATGCAATGAAGCCAAATACATGTAACTTTGGACTGTTAGATGTGTCAGTTCAGCTATTAATAATTAACAGACTGATTGATAAATCAATCAATTAATGTCTTATATACTTAAAATCAAGTCGTCTTAACTTTTTATTTAAAAGTTTTTGTAATATTATTGATTTATTAAAAGGGTAAAAGAAACAAAAATTTATAAATGGCCATTTATTTTATTAAATAATATTACACTTATATACTCGTAGTCTACATTAGTTTGGTCAAATAAAGTTATGATCGATAGAAATTTTCAATATCGAGTAACCTATTACCAAAATCCCAACACCGGTATAACTTAGCTGTAAACTATTATACAATGACAGACAGGCCGTCGGCTATAATATTTTGTCCCGAATAAATACGAAAGGCTATACATCTATTTGGCACAAAATTTCAAAATTTTTACATTTTCTTCACCGAAAACGGCCGCCACATTTTCACTTAACACTAATTACATCAACATTGCAAATGTCCCACATATGTATCGCATCGAATACGAAAAGACAACAAAACAGTTACATTAAATATTTTTTATATAAAAAAACAAATAAATGATATCTGCAATATAAAATTTAAACTATTTTTAAATATTTTTTTTATTTTATTTTATCATATGAGAACCTCTTCGTAATCTTTAACGATAGTAAGAGCAAACTTATGCTCTAATACAAAAATATTTACACAGACTTAACTACAAGTTCATAGAACGTACTAGAAATATATCATAGATATATGGGATAAAAATTACCAGCTTTCGACGTGCGATCGAATCAATTGATTTCTTTACCAACCGCAGTCTAATCGCCGGTAAAAAAAAACTTATACTAACAAAACCATTGTCTCCATCCATTAGAATTCCAGAGAAAATTACCTTTCCCGAATTATATGGAGGAGCGTCAATCGATGTTTCTATCGCAGGACATTCACTCGCCTGGAAAAACAAAACATCGACAAACTCCGAAACTGCGTCAAGTTTTGCTAACAAAACCCGACCAGTCGTCAAGGTGTCCGCATTACCGCGGCTCTCACACTCCCTTATTTACAATAAATATTTACAATTTACTTATACTACTAAGTCACTGCACGGCTTATAAACAGTAGGGATGACAGAACTGATAGACGAGCCTCTGACTCCTCTCCGTTTTCTTCATGATGCCTTTCTTGTAGTATTGTCTGATGCTACGCGACAGTTTGTCGTAGTTCATTGCGGGCCTGTTTTTTCTTTTGCCCCACAGTCTGGCGACACGAACTGAATCTTCAATTTTGAATACACCGTTACCTGAAGAACACCACATGAATTAATCATCAATAGATTGTAAGGACATTATTTTTTTGGTTTCGTGAGTAAATTTTTTAACTATAAATAAGAACTCGTTTTTGATTTCTTGATTGGCTATTAACAATACTGATTGACGTATAAACACACCATTAGCATAAACAATAAGTTGTAATTTAAATATGTCAATGATCACAGTAAATTCCAAGTTAATTAAATGACCCAGATTCTAAAGGACTAATCAAAATCCTACTATCGTGACCAGTTTCTGTGAATTCCGTGTAACCAGTGTTTCTGATATTACCATAATTGACCAGTTAAAGCTGAAGTAGACGTGTCAACAATGGTCGTAAACCAGACGGAACATTATAAATAGTATATAGATCCAGTCACGAAGCAGAAAAGTAACCTTTTGAGTATTTTATAGAGTGCCTAACAGATGGCAAGTAAATGGCTGGTTCACCTTGGATCGAGAATGTCGCTATGGATTTCCACCAAGAGTTATAAACGAAGAACACAAACTTTATATAAATGGCATTGCACGAACTAAATTATATATAGGACGCAATAAATTCAGGCAATTGAATACTTCTAAATCCTAGATGACACTATATAATATATTGCTTGGAAACTTCAAACTAGCAATAGTATCTGATAGGTCATTCATAAAAATGACCTCTTCAATATGTAAAAGAAATTTAAGTTTAAATGTGTTTCTCCTACAACGTAGTCGTCCATTAACTTCTAAAATAATTACAGTTTACACACATCTCGTAAACAATGATATAAAAATTTTATATTCAAACTCGTTTCCATGGCTGCCAATTAATACCTCATAAGTTTTTTCATTCAATTATAAAACAAAGGAAACAAGAGGCTGCATAATATCAGAATATAAGATTAATGTTGACTGACCAAAACGTTTTCTATTCTATTGTAATACGGATTATTTTCGATTGCTTTAGTTCTCTATAAATTGCTTTATTCTTGACTTGGGTATACTTGATTTCATTAGATACAATAAGTTCATTGTTTAATGACATGTCCAGTTAAACTAGTCTATGTATGTATATAATTCATTGTAACTAAACCTGGTTTTTACCATTCGTATCCTATTTTACATGCTGATATAATTTCTTGTTTAGCTAGGATGTTGGAAAATTACTCTTTATATAAATAACAATATTATTTTAATAGTATCACTAATCTCTTCATATTTGGATATTTAATATATATATATGTGTCAAATATTATCTGTTTCTGCCGAACGTAGATATTATTACTAAACAAAGTTTTATACTTATAACTTATTTTTTCTAAGGAGATTTTATTTTGATATTTTTTTTGCACTTTCGTCCACCACTTTCTTTTGTAGGTTAGTTTTTTAATGTATTGAAAGCGTATTAGATTACAAGGTCTAAGATTTGTCAACTTGCATGTTTATCAACTTACTTCGATCTAACCACCGTATAGCTGATCCGTGTATGTGTGGTGACGCCAGAAGTTCTTTGAGGAACTGCCAAAGATGGATGTGAGTGCTTCCAGTCTTCACTTTGCCACCACCTTGACTGACATTAGCTACAATGGATTCTGCATCATCTGTTGAAAAATATTTCTATATATTTTTGGTACAATTATTACAATTACAATTTTTAAAGAAATGGAACAGGTAAAAAAACAAGCGTATACTTCTATGACCTAGTTAAATTAAATACAAACAGTTTTATTATGTTTGGTTGGTTTGAGTTTTTTGGAGATAAAGTTTTTATGAGACAAAACTGTCCTTATAATCTCGCTAAAATTAATCCGAATATTATACCAATAACACAAATTTGGTTTACCAGATCGTGCTAAAGTAATCTTTAAATTGAGTATTTAGATAAATATCAAAATGAAATAGTAGATCCAATAGAAAGATAGCTTCACAACAATTAACAATGTCTAATTTTGAAGAAACTAATAAATTAAACTCCTTATAATGTAAAGATGTTGACTATTAAAACTATTATAATAAGTTGGCTAGTAAATGATATTAAATTTTAATAAATATTAAAGATATTTGTTAGCAAATTTTAAAAGCAAAAGCCGCGACCTTCGTTCCAGGTCACATAAACAAACAGATAGTAAAACTGTAAAGTAAACACCGCTCTCGAGTTAACGAATATCTTCTATTTTAAGATGGCGTGTGTTGAGATCATAAATTCAATTTAAAACATTCTTCTTAAGATAAAAGACAATGAATCTGGACCAAATTAAAAAGAGTTTGGTCCACTTTTAATTGTTTTTGGTCCATTTGCAAACAATATTTGCAGTGATAATTAATTGATTAATTTTAATCAGAAATCGAATAGTTTAATAGAAAAAGGATATTATTTCTATTGAATTATTCGCGGCAAAAAGCAAAAACATTAACGTCCACCTACTGAATTCTAGATCAGAGAAATACGTCTATAGAGTTTATATGAATTTGTTTGGTGTTACAGGGTTCTAGCTTGACTGATACATTCGACCTTGCGGGTCCAGTCCAGTCACATTTGGGTCATCTGGAAACGTTATAAAAAGCTGATTCACCATACATGGCTTGGTGTCAGTAAGGAATACTCATTGACGGCCAGATTGATAGTCTAACTGTCGCTGAATAAGGAGCCCAACGTATAATACTTTACAAACATTTCAGGGAATAAATCAATTTGATCAAGTTAAATAATTCAAAAACTTTAGAATCAAACAGTTTATTTAATATCTTAGTCGCAATAGAAATCACTTAATGATAAATAACTAGCCAGCAATAGTATTTTGTTTTTGCTCTAATAAAATAAGCATCCAGAAACCCTTGAGCTATTTATATAAAAAAGTTACATACATTTTTTAACTATCTGATAAATTGAATTAGTTAAAACATCCTGTGTATGAAGTGATATAAATCTCAACGTGTTCAATGATCGGAATGCGGTATACTTGGTACAGATGATTGCCCTTAGCCGTTTCCTGTGCCACATCAACACTTTTTTAAACTCGTAACTAGATCAAACGTTTCAATCGAATCTGATCAGCTCGAGTGCATTCATTAAGAAAATATAATATCACAGTATATTTATCGTATTCTCTCATTCCTACATCTCATTCTATTCCTTCTAATCTTCATACATATTACAGATATTGTTTTGAAATTCTAATGTTAATGACATCCGAACGGTTCTTTTAAATATTCTAGCAAAGGGACGTGTTAAAGATAAAATCTTCCCATTCAAAGCGTCCCATTTCTGTCCATCTCTAGCTCCATCGGAAAGCAAACACTAGGCCATATATCATAGACTCGTTTGTCTGTATGTGGTACCTCGTATCGGCTAACGGTTGATCACAATACAAGCTGATGTATGACCGTGCTACATAGCATCCACTGGAGTTTCTACTGTTTTGTTTGTTGCGGAGATAAATTTAGTACTTTATTGAGCTAATAGGTTGTAAACAACGTTGATATTTCATTTGATTTAATTAACTGTCACTGCTGTTCAACTTTCCAATATTTTCTTTATTTATAATTTATATTATATTACTTCCTACTTCAAAGGAAGCTTTAATTGATCAACTAGGTATTAAATGCTTGTCTATGTCGGCGTTAAAAGTTTATAATAATGTTATGTTAATTACTTTTATTTGCTCTTGACTATGGCTCGTTTGCTTAATATATCAGGTTCAATTCTATAGAGTCCAAATAAAGTATAGGCTCTGAATATTGTTTTCCTTAAGTTTTACATAGTAAAGTATCGTTAAATCAACTTACCATCGCTCATGTCGTCAGTGGCAGGTGCGGGAGGTGCTGGTGTGGGCGCTCGTTGCTCAGTCCACTGGCTCCTCCAACCCTCATGCCGTGCAGCCTTCCAGATTTCCAGTTGAGCGTACAAAGTGCTCCCCGCCTAGTGTTCAATATTGTTGTAAGATTTTAACTTGTAAGTGTTATAATTTGATGAATATAATGAACTAAAATCGAAATAGGAATCTGGATATGACAAAAAATATACTAATTAAAATAATGAAACACGTCAAACACATATTGAGAAACATGTTTTAGTTCTGATAGAAGAATAATTTATTTTCTTATTATGCGATTAGGAAACAGAGCAGATTTAACGATTTGTATGCAAACATCAATAGCCATGTACTGCCGGTGACTTTCCATCGGCCTTGGAGAAAGTAGAAGCATCGGTGCGTAAGACGATCATTAACTTGAACGATAACATCGAGAATACGGAGTAAAACACATCTCAGATTATTCCTTTGTTTTGAACAAATAGTTGCAACAAAGTTTAACATAAGTATGACCTTTTAATGACACAATAACTAACCATTAACTATACTTTACAAATTTATAGTTTAATCAATGATAAAGGGAGAAAATAAATTTCTGTTCACGAGATCTTGTTAAAAATTTTGAAGTTTACTCCCGGTTTTATAATACTCTTCCATACTTTAGCTTCAGTAAATTAAAATGTACATATTACACAGCACATATTTTTGACTATGAATGAAACCTCAAAAGTTTTTCTCGTTAAGCAATATTTATGTAATGTTCCATAAAAAGTAAAAAACTTGATACAATTTCGTATCTATTGCATAAAAATAGCACAGACGTAACCTTTTAACAAACTGCCTTGGACCGTGACAAGTTACAATGCCCTTAACGCTAAAAATAGTTTAGATTTTATTTTGAATCTAAGCGTGACGTATTAAAACGCTTTGGAGTATTTTTTGTCTACGTGCTCAATTTCAAATTTAAAATTCCATGTCACATTTCAAAGTACCAATTAATTCCATTTATGATAACAAGTTGTAATAAGATGTTGCTTCCAAAATCAATTAAGCAATACAGCTTGAACAGAACGAAAAATATTAATGAAGATGTCTCTATAATGTATCTTCTATATATATAAAAATGGATTGCTGTTCCTTAGTCTCGCTAAAACTCGAGAACGGCTGAACGGATTTATCTTATCTTAGTCTTGGAATGTTTGTGGAGGTTCAGGGAAGGTATAAAAGGTGAGAAAAATTGTAATAATTGCCGAGAAAACCCTAAAAACAGCCCTTTCCTATTTCCCATACAAACGCTTTTTTTGACATTAGATTTGACAACTAACTAATATTTCAATCATTCTGTTTGATTGAAACAGGAAAAACCTGATTATTTATGGCCTCTAAGACGGAATAGAGTTCGCCCGGTCAGCTATACATATATTACTAATGACGAAACTAACGCGGACGAAGTCGCGGGCAAAAACTAGTATTATATATTTTTGCATAAATTTAAATTTCTGAATATATTAAAAATTTGATGTATGTAGTTGATTACAAGACTATTAATGTTTTTAGATACGAGAATAGTTCTGGAAGGTTCCAGGACCTTAAATGATGGAATATTTCGTATTTACTCTGTAAATTTGTTTGTTTTCAACAAACACTATCAAACACACGTTTTGAACTATGCTCCATTATCGGTGCCCTTAATCGCCCAGGGCCACGTGATTATGACGATTCTCGAGAGCAATAGTCAACAACTGATTATTATCCTGTCATTCAGTATTACTTCCTAACAAAATCTTCAATAAATCAATCAATTGCCTAGGATATGAGCTATAAATAATATTTAATTGTTTATTAACTAACTAATACATGAAAAATGCATACCGCAAACCAACTAATTTAACATAAATCCATTCTCATTAAGCAATGACTAATATAAAAACCATAAATGACAATATCAAATAGTATTTCTCATATATTTTTTTATGAATGACTCAGTTGTATACTTTACGGCTGACAATGTTTATAATGAAATCTATTTATAAGTAAAATACAACTTACTTGTGGAGCCCTTTGATTAAATTCCTCTTCAGTGAGCGCAACAAGAGCTGTTCCATCCATCGCGAAATACTCTGATGGTACCATCGGCAGGTTGAAGTGTCTTAATGTGAACATCACCCAAGCTTTAACGTCACTAGAGCTCCATTGCATTGGGTCTACCAAAAAAAAATACATTATTAATTCACATAATTTATCAGCGAATCAAATCAGCATAAATAAATCTTCATCTGCTATATTTTAATTGAAATATTACATGTTTTTTTTATATTTTTTTGCGGTTAGACAACTATTTATTATTGAGAATGTTTAAAGAACCAAAATGATTATAAATACAAGACAAAATTATCGAAAATTAAGCTGTAATGATAACACCGATGCTCAACAGTCGTATCAACAAATACTCCAGTCGTTGCGTAATCAACTATTTTAACGAAGTACTTGGAAGCTATTTATAATAATCGTTGTTTGCTTTAGCAGTAGCATCTTCGATACGTGGAAACATTATGTTTTTTCATTCATTCGCGATATTATTGACGTCGATGTTAATTAATCTGTCAAAGGTTACGATTGTAACTTGTAAGTGATTATCAAGATACACTGCCTGCATTCCAAAGCATGCTAGACATCGTGTAAGCATTTTATTGCGAGACAATCCACGTATATTAAATATATTATTTATGATTAAGAAATCAAATCATGTCTGACTCACCTGGTGATATACCCAACACTGTGCACGTGTTATCAACATCTCGCTTTGATTGTTCGATGGCCATGGAAAGAACGCGATCTATGTCTGGGGCAACTAGGGCTTCCTCGCCGGGACCACCACTGCTTTCTTCCATTTTAACGCTTCCTAATTCAAAGGGCCTTAAGTTTAATCTTTTTTGGAATGTCGTGTCTTCAAGAGCTGATCTTAAAAGTATATGATCTCTGGGTTCTTCGACTTCGATTTTAGGTGTTATATAATTCTGTTGGATACTGTCTTGTAATATTTGATTTTCTTTAAGGAGATCTTCGATATTAATATATTCTTCTTGTTGTGGAACTGGTGAGGAATACTGATTGTTACTGCTGTAAGAAACGCAGGAGCCCGATGGCGACAGTGGATAAGGTGACGCGAAGCCTGGCACTGTTAGCCTGTTTGGTTCCTCTTTTATGAAAATTGGAGAATATTGAAACGAGTTGTAAGGTGAAGACGGCTGTAGTGCTACTGTTGGTATTGAGCCCTCGTCCGACGAGGGTGAAGGTGTGGGGAAGCCTTCAAAGTCGTATATGCGTTCAAGATAGTTATTGTCCTCTGGATAAGGAGGTGGTGGCTTAGTGTGTGTTGGTGGAGAGTGCAACATCGGTTCTGGTGGTGATTCGGCGCCTAAAAGACGCAGGAGGTGATGAATATCTGCTGGCGATGTTGGCACTGCCCTCTCTCCCTGGGATGCCGATGGTGGGCTGCACCCAGACCGAGGCACCGTCTGTGGCATCTGTTAACAAATATATCCTTGAATGGTTATTTATTTCGCTATCTTACTATTTGTTAAATTCAATGGGATTGTTTTGAAAATTCCTTACACAGTTTTTCGCCTATCTCATATATAACTTCGTTCGATATACACCTATTAATTTCTTTTTAATTATCAAAAATTTATTCTACGTTAGACTTTTTAATCAATAAAATAAATTGAATATGGAAACAGAAATAAAGATTAATATAAGATACAATATAATTGTATTCATATAGATTTAATTTTTAAATGAACTCATAAATTACACTAAAATACACTTTAAAATTATTTAACAACACATGACTAATTTAAAGGATCTTTAAATGTTAATGTAAGCAAATCTATGAAAAGATCAACTACGTCAACGTAAGTCTGAGTTTGCGAAACCAGATGTCTAAAGCGTAACATACTTAAATTTTATGCTTCATTTATTAATAATCCGGATTCTTTCAAAGCTCTTGTAATCAAACAAAACATTCAAAATATATGATGGAAACAAATAAAAAGACTAGCTTTGTTTTCTTGTTTACAAAAGACACTAACACGTGCTAGAAAGATACCCATCTCTGTAAATGATAAAATCCTACTGAGCTGCTAATAATACGTACAACTTCATCCTTACTGTAGTTACAACCGATCAGTTAATAAACGAGTTTAATTTACATGTAATTTCTTATCTTTACACAATTATATAATTCTTCCCACGACGACTCGCAGTAATTCATAAGAATACCTGCTCTTTATTCAGATTGGTACATTTTTATAACATTACATGAAAGTAGATTATTTCGCCTAAAAAACTAGATACATATTAAATTAAAAACATCAAAATTACTTTTTCCAAACATGTAAGAAATATAGCAGAAAGCCGAAATTCATCATTCCAAAATGACGCTGGCTTGTCTAATTTGTCGGAATCTATTTTTAATATATTATGTTAATTTTATTTTGATTTATAGACCATAATGATGATAAGGTCAGATAACCGAGTTAATTGTATTTAGAGCAGTTGGGACCCGTTTGTATTTAAATTAATATACCATATTAAAAAAAATACAAGTCAATTATTATGTAAATACGTATCATATAAAAATGAAAAAATAGAACAAAATTTTTATGAGTAATATATATAAAAATTGGGATATAAAAAGAATATGAAAATATTGTTAAGTTCAAGATTTGTATGCAAAAATTCACATGTCAATTATGATAATAAAAAAATCGTTTCGTAATATCGACGCCGAGTATGCGGAAGCTTGCGAGTTGTGGAGAATAATTTTAGGCTTATTGAAGCGGATTAGTCTGGAATTCTCGCATATATTACCAATATATCGTCAAATACATTGCATTTATCGTCCATATATTCACTTTAGATTTAGAGTCTTATGTCATTTAAGTAATAATGATTACATTAAACACTATTTGTCAATCAATGTTTGTATGTTTGACGTCACTTCTCTAACACGGGCTGTTCTAGAGCTCTTCTAGAGAACAGCGCGTGACCAGACACTATACAGCCTCTTGTTACGATTTCGACAAGACCTTGGGGTTTTCACGAATGTACCGCATTTGTACATTGTTCGAATCAATTGCAAACAAGTTTATTTCTAAAGAACGTCACTAGCAATGTCAACTTGACATAAGATTTATTTTTGGCACATATACTTCAAAATTGTTAGTTCTATGCTCTGTATAGTTACTCGGCCCTCTTACTTTATGTGTACACATTTATTACTATTTTATGTACATACATATTAAATTAAAAGTCTTGTGAAGCACGTGTATTCAGTATGAAGTTCACGTTTGCATAATACAACAATAAAACAAGTCTCAAGATGTATCCTAAAGATAAACTCAAATTGCCCATTAATTTTGGCACAATCCACCAAAACTGAGTTAATGGTTCTTCAGCGAATTTGAACTCTATTGGTATCGTAACTAAGTACAAAAGAACTTTGTATATACCGGTAAGATTTTTTAGTATTTGAACTTCTGTCTACTCCTTTTATAGCACTTCAACACGATTTGACAAACATCTAAATCATGTGGATCCACAGTTAAGAGATAAACAAATCACAAATTGGTGGTTTTCCCACCAACGAATACAAGCAGATGTACAAAATAAAATGTATATATAAAATAATATTATTATTAACAATATTATATTATAATAACCTTAACTAATCTACATTTATACTATCCATACAATCAAAACTATTCTAGTATTCACAAATTAATTACTTTTTACACATTCCGTCCCATTATTTCTTCAAATTTAATGCTAATGAATTAAATGGTCTCGTCATTTGATTTACAATACACATTATATGTCAGAGAGTAAAAACCGGCTTAAATTATTCTCGTTTTACACCAAAAAAGAAACTCACATCAAAAGTCAGAAAAACGACACTATTTGCTGTCACTGCAATAATTAAAAAAATAAACCGCACTCACTCGAAACGTCAGCTAAGTAAGGGTTGTTGCACCTTTGACGTAGCGGCCATCTTTGTATAGGTTACGTTATACCGGCTTAATAGCTTATAGTTTTTTGGCCCATGGCCGCGTGTGTACAGCGAGTAGATCACCCGGCCACTGAGCGGTGCGCACGCGCAGCACCTTTGATTCAATGAGGCCTGCGTCACGCCGGAAAATACGTTACTAAACTTATATCGAACTTAATAGTGCCTGTTGAACAATACCGCGTGTACGTCATTGTACATTTGATTGGATATCTATGACGTTCACTTTTATAAAAATTAACCGAACGATATACAAACTAAACAGTAAAGACATTCTGTGGACTTTTAAGTTGAGAGCAATAGAAATTTGTACTACGGCAAAGATTGCATTATGATCATAACATTCCAAAATGTACCTAAATGAAGAATCTATGAGAGAAATTTAACCTAAATTGTTGTCCTGAACAAAGCTTTTTAACAATTTATATATACATATATTCCAATTAATTTAAACTTTACAAATACATTATGTTTTAAATCAATGTTGAGTTACTATGATAAAGTCTGGAACATGACTGGAGACAACAGCTTCGATTTCTGTTCGTGTAAATGATTTTTCTTTCCATAATTTCTTATTAAAATAGTAATTGTTACATGTGCAATTAAATCAGTGGATATTCCTGAATGCATATAAGGTTGTGATTATGTTCAATCTTATTTGAAATGACTCACGTGATTCTAAGTAGAATTAATAATTAAATGATTATATATTAATGCATTTAAAATTACAGACATAGGTTTATAACTAGGTCAGAAATATATAAAATTCCATCGAAATTACCTTAAAAGGATCTTAAACTTGGACACACAGCATTTAGACAACCAGCTTCCTACTTCTGAGTATTTTTTTAACAACTAATCTAATTAGTTAATGTAATAAGTATAAAAGAATGCTTCCTTATTGAATACAAAGAAAGAATAATACAAAAATAAATAAATTAATTTAATTTCAATGTCACGGTTCTATTTAAACTGGTTCTAAAAATAAAACTTGTAAAAAAAGTATCAAAACCAATTATCCTTGACGTCTTATTGGGTAAGACAATGACGTCATACCTACACTTCATTCATAGTTCAATAATTACACACAGACAGGTGCACACACACAAATGCAACTGTATTACAATAATTATACACACAGACAGCACACATTGATGACATGTAGCTATGACGTTAAAAACGTGAGAAAAACTTTACATCGTGATATAATTGTTTACGTACACCAACTGCCGAGTATTAGACGTACATCTTTTTTTTATACAATCGTTAAGAAACCTTAGTTCATTACAAATAGGGTCGCCTTTTCCATGTTTTGAAATGAAATATAGAAGAAGACATCGTGTATTCTTCGCAGAAATTCATATCTACGTAAATGTTAACATCATCTTATATGTCATTGGAAAAAGAAACATTTTGTTTTAATTCCAAGACATTTAATTAGTATTTTCAATGTAGCTTCAAAAGACATAAACGAGTTCGTAACGTGTGAGGATGAATGTTTACTTTTAGACAATCTATTTTGTTTCTAAATTAAACCGATTACCATATTACTCGAGCTAATTTCGTAAAAGAAAATTTCATTTATAACTCATATAGGACCCATACAAAAATACGGAACTTAGTCCCAATACAAAAGTCAAATGATTCTCAAATATACATATGTATTTAGTTAAAATAGATTCTATGAATAATACTAAGTAAAGCCACGAAGTTTTTATAACACTACATTGGCGAAATCAATAAGGAAACGTCACTAACTAAAGAAGAAGAAGCAGTTTTTTATAAAACGAATATATTTATTAAAGCTTCCCCAAAATTAGGACCACAATAACAATAAATGAAAAAATCTCAAACCAAACAGCAATCCAAGTCACGGTAGAAAATAATGCGTTCCACATTAAAGTATTTACTGCATACCTTCATATCAATGAACGTTCGAAGAAGGAACGAGAAATTATAGCCGGGTTGGTATCGCTGTCTGAATTGAAAATGTATAAGCATTCATTATGTAATCGGAATTGCCAAGTGACTAAGTTGTCACTATTCATAATACGACTTCGTTTGAATCGAATCATGGAGGCCGTGCGTAGAGGTATTTTAGATATAAAAAACAACAGATATTTGGTCACGACAATAAGTTGAAAACAATACTATACGTTTCAAACGAGTTATGTGGTAAATACTTTATTGGTTCACGATTTTAATTCACAGTAACATTATACAGAAATGAGAATGCCAACGAAGATTTTATCGCTAAAGGGCAATCGGTTCTAAGGAATCTTTGGACACACATAAAATAATAGCGTTCTAGAGAAAAATAATTTAATATGTAATGTCAAAATAATAAAATTCTTAATACTTACGACGCAATATATTTTAAACAATAACAGAAAGATTGTCTGAGTAGAAAGAAAATTACGACTTAACCACAATTACACCAAATGAAATGTTTTGATATTTTTTTTATAATACGTTACAATTTATTCCACAGGGTTATCATATCGGGGGACAAAGTGCAGGTTGGTGATAAGATAGACACGTCAGAAGCATATTGAAATTGTGACACAAGTTATGCACGTCACAATTATGTGATGTCTTATAATTTATATGCCACGGCACAAAAAGATAGATAGATTCTAAATATACTTTAGAAAATGCCCTACAAACCAAGAAAAAATATTTAATTGTATAAAAATACAAATATCGTAATGGAAAATATAATTGTATTGAAATAAATCAAGTCAGAAACATCTGTAATTAATAAACAAATCTAATGTCAATACTCATTAATAATATTCAAATTTATCGTCGTCTTCAGCCTATCATAGCCCACTGCTGAGCAAAGGCCTCTTTCTCACATGATTTGAGCATTAATAACCACGCTTGCTCAAGACGGGTTGGTGATTTCAAACTTTTAATTATGAAATTATAAGTCCAGGTTTCCTCATTACATTTTCCTTCACCGTCTGTCAGTGGTGTCTAAATACTCTTAGAAAGTACTTATGATTGGGAAATTTCACATTGGTACTTGCCAGGATCGATCCCGCGCCCTCGGCAACGAGAGGCGGGCCCTTTAACCACTAGGCCACCACCGAATTTATCGTCACAAAAGTAAAATTATAAGTTGTTATAAAAAAGGATTTATTTGAAATGTTATGTGTTACCATAATCTGTTCTAAATCTTTTATTTACATCAGAAATAGATGGAGACAAAGAAACAAAAGTTTAACATTGAACACGACCTCAAACCGGCACGCATTAAATTAAATCCTTGGACATTTCAATATAAATATTTGCCATGGAATGTGTTTTCTTGTAAATATTTATTTATTATAATATATTCAATACACTTTCCGTTGTAATAACTTTATATAAGTGTTTAATTCTTTTAATTGAATTCATAATTACATTATGTAGCTTATTCGTAGATACCAAAGCTCTGCTCGAACCGGTCTTTAAGGCCTTCGGTTTTCCCAAGAGCATTCAAAATGGCCGACTGACAGATCACTTTAACCAAATATAACCACAATATAACAATATATTAAGAACATATTCGTGTGATGAAAAATATATACGTAATTTATATGAAAATTAACATTTTATGTTTATTTTATTGTGGACATTATTTCGTGTTATGTAAAGACTGATTTCGTTTAAGCTATTAAATTTGCTCGACATAGCAACAGTCTTTATTATGAAATGCAAAGATTTTATTGAACTAATGGCGCCAATTTTTTATATTGCGACGGATTGATGATGTTTAAAAAAAATATATATTTTCAAATTAACTTTTATTTATGCATATTAATTAAATCTTAATTAATTTAACACATTTTTATGTATAAAATTAAAAATTATAACCTACATATGACATAAATAATGACATAAATGAATATTAAAATTTATTATCTAATAATTGAGGAACTATTGAACAGATTATAAACATAATAACTGAACAAGGAAGCCTTACAGAGGCGAGGCGTAAACAAACCACAGAGTAGCAAGATCGGTAAAACAAGGTCGCGTTAACCATCGTAAATTACGAACCTGTGACGCAAGTTTCCCTTTCACCGAGTTATAATCGGTAACAATCTATAATTACCTTTTAATTTGTTAATATATAACGAATGAAGTGGACGTTTAAATGATTTGATCGTGATTTTGATTTTTGTGCTTTTTATAGAAAGGACATGTGAATATTGCTTACGAAATTAAAGCTTCAAACCCATTTTAAGTATTGCTTCATTTAAAATGATATAATGAATATGTCCGACTGTTTCTTATGAATATTTTAGTCCAAAAGTTTGCCTTATTTGTTTAAATTTGATCAATAAAACAAGCAGCCAGGTGTGATTGTAATATTCCGCACTTATTCTACCAGTTAGCGTTCATGACATAGCGATGCTTTTATGACTCCGTCTCGTGAATTACGACTAACTAAATCTGCATATTTGTATAGTTGGAAAATGACCCTTAATTTTCACACTTCATGTCCATTTTACGAAAATATTTGTCAAAATAAAATCTCGACCTGTTATGTTAATTCATTTTTCACGTAAACTTGCAAATTTTCTTTGTTGTTTAAGTAATTTTATTTATTTCAATATAAATGTATAAGAGTTAGAACTAGAACTTCAAGCATAAATTCCGAGAAATGTAACAAAAGAAATATTTGGCCTTTGCGAAAGATTTGTCTCTGAGTCATAGTGGTTAGCCAAAAGTGAAGCCATTTTCCTGTTACGGCCTAACACTTTCGCAATAATGAATCAATACCAATACTTAACTGAATTAGTTGTGTCATTATACAATTTCTTAGCAAAATAATATAAAGGAATTTATTATTTATAATTGAAAATTGGTTAACTATTTCAGGATCACAAAATTATAGACAATTGATTGCTGTCGTAAAATAGAAAAGTGATCCCATGGATATGTAAATTCTCAAGTATGCTCTAGTTTAATTAGTTTTCCGTAACTTTTGGTCAAATTTAAATCCTAATAGAATATTTGGCATCTCCATATCATGAGTGACGTGAGTCAGATCTTGTATCAATGTGTCTGATCACGTAACTCAAAAACAGAAGCCTGCGTCCTCGACCCCAATAATGTCAAGTGAAAATCGAAGCGCAAACAATCGCTCCATTCTCTCTGACCGCTCACTGTTACGACATTAAGAAATGCGCCTTTTGTTTTATATTCTTGTTAAAGTTAAGCTAATACTTGCCAACTATGTATTACATTGTAACGTCTAGATTATTTCATAGAAAATGTTTTCTTATATATCATAAATTAATGTTACAATATATATAAAAATTTCTGGAAGAAAATCTATAGGTATTTGAGTGTATATAGAGTTCGTAATTTTTACATTTAATTTTATACTGTGAATATATATATATATATTAGTATATTTGATACAATGAGATTTCATTTTCCACATGTTATAATACACCAAGCCATTGTAAAAGATCATGCGATTGTAAGTTTAAAATTGAAAAAAAAACATTCATTAATAATTTTATATAACCATCTATTGTTTTGTTAGTAACGAAATAGGAAATATATCATAGTAGACGGGTAATGGACACGTTACTTGAAACATTTCAAATCAATTTGACATTTCATTGTAACTCAAACTAGTTTATAAAGTCAACCTTTAAATAACAGATTAGTGATCCATGATCAAAGTTTATAAGTTGTTTCCTTACTTACACTATACTGGTACAGAAAAACGAAGGTATGAAGTAACAGATAAACAATTTCATTAAATATAAATACTAATGAGATTTAAGATTTTCGAGAGTATTCATTTAAATGAAACTTATATTTTTGGATTTACTACCCCTTTTTTTTATAAACTACATAATCTCGACGTTTCTGTTATTTTACAGCAACCGTGGTTACAGGCATCTCGTCTGCCCGAAAATATTCGTTTCATTTAAATATAAATACTTTCATTGTAATCTGTAATATCCTTCATTACTCTATCTAAATACGTTTAACTGATGTATATGTAAAAATATCATAATTTTATCTACGAATAATAAAAATAATCCAGTCGATTACATGATAAATGGCAATTCTAAATTTAGCGATGAAAAAATATTAATTTTATGTCGAATTTTGCTGCTGTTTTGATTAAATATTGTGTAACGTTTAAAGTAAATAAATATATATATATATATATATAAGGTAAAAAAATTAACGTATTGATCGTTATGTTTCGAGTAACAATATGTCGTGAAGGTCAATAAAATAAAAACAAAGATAAACCTATTACAAATATCAAATAGATAAAAATATTTGAGCATAAATCAAAGGTCATTAACATGCCATTTTAGTCACTCTTTATTCAATAAAAAAATAATAGTCTTTAAAAGTGTGTTAATAATGACATCGGGAGTTGCGTAAGTTTATCAAATGAGACTAAATGATAATTAAAATATTGATCTTTGCACCTCAAATGATTAAATTATTTTTTATCTTAGATATATACAGATATATACGAAGAAATGAAATAAATCTTGGTGCTACAATTACAGCTACGATCTACATTTTGCTACAACAATAATAAAAAAAAATGTATAAATCTATCTACAAAACGTAAATTTTTACATTGATTTGGAAACATATGGATATTTCATATTAAATTCTTTTAGTACTGTGTGATATTTCATATATTTGTATCAAAAATTACATTATAAAATCGTTCATCTCATTCATACCCATTGGATTGATATATCACTGTCTCTTTCGTGTGTAATTTTCTTCGATAACTTATCTTTTTGTTTATTACAACAAATTGAAATTGTAGATAATAATATATCATAGTCATTTATGGTAGATATTATATGAAATACTAGAATAAAAAAAAAATTGAACAAGAAAAAACCATAAAGAAATGATTCCATCGAAGCTAAATGTTATTTGAATTATTTTGGCATATTATTTGCTTATTATTTATCTAAGCCTCTCATAGTTCGTGACTTTGCTCACGCCGGTGTCAAAAATCACATTTATTTACATCTAATGAGGCGATTACCAACAATGTCACAGCCGCGGAGATGCCCAATGAATATTTACAAACCAAAAGCTCTTTAAACAGCCCATGTGTTTGTATTATGAAAAACCGTTCACGTTTTATGCTAATACGAATGAGCGAGCGAAAACTAGAAAGTTTACTCACACAGGCGCGTCCATTCGCACATGCATAATTCTTGTATGTATAAAATAAATAGCTACCAATATAATAATAATATAAAAGATCTAATGATAGAAATATTTAAAATATTATTATTACTAAACTCACCGTCTCCGGATCATCGTTAAGATTACTCTCCCACAACATTTTAATATCGAACAGTTCGCTCACTTTCAAAATAAATGCTCAACAAATAAACTTGAATTTAATTTGTGTAAACAGTCAGTCCATTTCGCGCTCTGTTTACGTGAAAAAATGCACTCGTATATTTATTTAATGGGAATATTCCCTGCGCGCGACTGCTGCCGTGGCGGTATCGGCGTAGTATGCGCTTGCGCCGGTGTCCGAGAGCTCACGGAGCCGCACGACTCTGCCCGAGCTTACCCGAACGCGCCGACCTACTTATGCCCCTTTGCAACGCTCCAAGTGGTCGAGCGTGGATTTTTTCTTCATTTTCCGATGAAATGCCGTCTCAGTAACTAGGCGAAATAAAAAAAGCTACTCGTTTTCCCATATTCTTTTTATCTCACTTAGTCTTGATATAATTTTCACTATTACTAATATCGTATATTATTTTCTCGGTTACTTAGTACTGTAGCTGAATACTTTAGAGTTTTTATTAAACTTCATCATCATTTATCATTTATATTCATTACAATAACAACAACTCATTTTAGAAAAGACATTTCAACGAGCTATATACATTTATTGCAATACTCAATGATTAAAAAAAGACATTTAGTTTGTATAATAGCGTTGTTAATATAATAATTTCTTCAGTAAACCAAACTGATTTCTCACAGTCTACTATAATATAATTAATTTCGAATGCATAATACTCCTATATCTTAAAGAAATTCTATTCAATTTTAACATCTTGAAAATGTTCTTAATAACACTTTTGATTTTAATCATTAATCGCAATGATATCTATAAAACTGTAACGAAAGCTTTGATATTTTTGATTTGAACCTTCTAAAAGTTAATAATCTACTGTTGATTTAAAATGCGCAATTATATAGATAATTTTATCGACGATAATAATATCAGTAGAAATATAATTGTCTTATCATTGAAGTCTTTCAACAATTAATATATTCCAATTCCATTCTACTAAAACTGACACAAAAAATTCTCAAAACTTTGGTATAGACCAAGATAAAATATTATTTCTTATACCTTATGTAGTTATGTAAGATATGAAGAAGTAAAAACCACTCTTTTCGATTATTTAATGCTCTTAATACTATTGACGCCAACGTCCTTGTCACTTTTCTCTCAAACCTGTATGTATTTTCCCAATAATTAAATAATTCCTCGACCTATCACAATGGCCATTAAGGAATAGTACGAATAAATAACTCTAACAAATTGCGGCCTTGCTGCAAGAAAACATTTTTGATTCCTCTTTTTCTTTGATACAAATAGTAACGCCTGGAAAAGAATGTTATTCTAATAAATTCTTTAAAAGATATTTAGTATCAAATGCACATGGGAAAAAATTACACAAATAATATAAAAAAATATGCTATCACTAAAAGTAAAATCCCTACAACATGAACGGCAAGAAGTTTTTTTAGCATTTTTATTTTAAATGCTCTATCAAAACGGTGTCAACTTATACATAGTTTTATACTTCTAAGTTTTGCAAATTATATTAATTTTTAATTCTTCTATCTCTTACTACCAGTTCATTGGATCTTTAACCATTCTTAAGTATGGAGATAAAACCCACTTGCGTACACAAAGATAAAGCTATGTTAAGAACGAACGGTTGGGATGTTATGTTTACATTGTAAGCATCAGAATATTTCATTCTTTCCACTAAAACCTATATGTATATAACGAATGCACTTTCCCTCATATTAAGTATAAAATATGAGCACCACCCTCGGTTAACAGAAGCAACTAAATTCAATGGGCGGTGTATGACTTTTTATATGTGCTATAAAATGATAATGTGTATTAATTTACTTGTTGGCATTGGTAACACTGATATAATAAAATAAAGGTGATTATAAAGTAGGAGCATTATAAAGTAGGAGTATTATACGATATTAATTATAACATTTATCAATCGGTTAACTCTGGTAAAACCCTGAATGAAACAGAACGCTTTAAATATGAAAGCTTATTTCCAAGGTTGCTGCAATTGCAACAGTGACTTAGTCACGTTGCACTGCTTCGCAACAATTGCAATTATAACATGGCATTTATATACATACTATATGACTTTTTTTTTTGCACATTGTTTTATTTGGTTAGGTCATTATAATAATAAAAAAACTAAATTTAAGTTTGGATGATGCACCTACATATTTTATTTTCTATAGAATAATTAACTGCTTTCTAATTAATATTATGTGGAGTTAGATAAATAATTTTACACTCAAATGAAGGATGGTGAAAAAAAATATAAAAAAGATGAACATGTAAATTCGAACCATTTCATCGAAGCATACGAACTTTTTACTTACAACTACTATTTCTACATAGTAACAGTGTATGACCTCTCATGGACAGGAACTACAAATTGTAAAATCGTAGAATCAATGAAGCAATTTACAATTGATCGTGACGTCATACATAAATTAATAAAACAGTCAATTGAAAGCCGAAAACTAGCTTCATCTATATCTATATCCTAAGCCCGAAAAAGGTAAAGTCCCAAAATCGAAACAAATTCTCATATATTTTATCAAAGAATTGATCAAAGCTTGCAAGTCAGTTATCTAAGTGGTAATACATTGTCATAATCTGCGTCTGAGTTGGCCTCACTTAAATCTTTAAAGGATTTGCATAAGGAAAATGTGTAGACAAAATAATCAAAATCTGATCTGTCTATTATTTTATATAAGCAAAATTTGATGGATATTAATTGGATTAATTATATAATAAAAAAATATACCTATTAAATTCGATTTTTTCCTTACTAGCTATAGAATTATGAATAACAAAATTATTACTATTCTGACTGTATTGACAAAAAAATTATCAGTATGTGATAAGTTAAAATAAAACATACACAAAAAATAATAGTGATAACCCTTGTCCCTTATCGTAGTGCACCAAAAATAGATGTTGTGAGTATTTTTTATGACCGTATTAAATTGAGAAATGTATAAAGAAATATTATCTGTCTTTGAAAATGGTTAAATATCTATATAATAATAATATTTAATAATATACATCAGTGAATTGTCATAATTTAGACAACTATTTTTATACCTCGTATTAGGTAAATCTTATATGTATGGACATAATAGTTTTTATGAAATAAATATATGAAACTATATATATATATATATATATATATATATATATATATATATATATAGTTTCATATATATATATATATATATATATATATATATATATATATATATATATACATATTTATCTATAGCATACACAAGCTTAGGTCTACTTATTGAAAGCTAAAGAACCCTTGAAACTACTTCAAACTAGACATTTCGAATATAAGAAGTATTAATATAGAAAACATTTAAAAGACTGAGTAGCTGCTATGTAAAGTTAGTCTATGTTTCAAACTGAGTTACACATATTAAAATTCATTTTGAAAATCATTTTTGTCCATTCATCTAGTCTCTTCTTATCTCCCGTCAGGGGTCCTGAAACATTCTTTGTTGTCGAAGTTAGACAGAATTGCTGTAATGGCATGTTTGACCTATTTAATTTTATTTTACCAGGTATGTGCAATGGAGGGCCTATGGAGGGTTCCAGGTTAAAGTTTCTGGCTGGAGTGTTCATTCATTAACCTATACATCTACATAGCCAGGATATTGAAGGTGCTGTATGGATCAGGATCGAAAATTTTAAGTAGCCTTGTACAGTTAGTATGGCGAACTACTATTAACTTATCTAGCTATGATTTTGAGCATTGAGGCTAAGAGAGGAGTGTAATATATATTATACATTGGACATAGTGAAATTTCGGTGGAAGTCTAGAATATTATGGAAAAAATAGTATTTCTGGTCTTTGGTTGGTGATGATGTCTAGTCACACAATAAATAAATTAATAGATGGCATAATAATTTCCTTCAATAAAGTGCGACGTAATTATAAATATAACTAATTCTTTTAAATATTATATTAATTTATATATACATATATACAATAAAGTCTGCAATTCATACACATATTACGGATACTAACATATTAAAAATTAAATTAAAAAATATATGACATTCCTACTTAATAATAATATTACTAAATATAACACTTCATAAAGAACTTTAAAAAAGTCAAATTTAATTGATGTGGACGGTGATTGACATTGAAATAATTTTTATATAACAACAAATATAATATATTACTCTAATACATATATATTTAATTCCTTGTAAAATATCAACAAAGATATATTAATTACCGTGATTATATTATAATGTCTAGAACCAAACTGATTTGAATTTTAAAGGGCAACAACAAGACACCTGCGTTGAAGTGGAATATTTACATGAATATCAGCTTTAGAATATATTAATACAGTCGAATATCTCGTATAATACTAATTTATATTTAAATTGAATTATAACATTTGTTATATGCCATTTTAAGAGCATCTCATACTAAAAACATAGATCACGAGATATGTTTATTTTATTCGTGTATCCAGAACCTACCTAGTAACTATATAGATATACTCGAAGTTCCAGCAATATAATTAGACACTGACAATTTGTAAAATTAATGTATTTTAACATTTGATTTGTATTAATTATATAGCGAAGGTGTTCCATTAAATAATACTATTTTTTTCGGATATACTACACCTTTTTTATCTTACTATCATACTCCCGACGATAGATGAACTTTTATATATAAAGTGTATTCCAAAATCTTAGTTTTATTTAAATGAATACACGCGAAAAACTAAGATATCATTAAGGTGTTTAACTCTTTCAAGAAGTCGTCACAGTGGGTGGTAAGTAACGGCAGCAAGTAATAAGCAGTATTTGCGTTCAGTACATGCCTAATTAATTCTAAGAATTGTCCACATGTTTGTTCAAATAACAGTTTGATTGATCGAGACGTGCGATAAAAGAACCAATATGTTCTCAAATAAAACACGGTCGTTTTTATTACGTAAACAGATACGGTTACACCTCAGATATATTTAGAATTTAAATATTACTTAAGAGCTTTTTATAAAATTAATAAGTAATAGCGATATTAGTAGAAAACTATACCTATACAAAACTTCTAGTCTTATGTTTTGATAGATAAATTAATAGGTATGTCTTGATGTTAGAAGAAAAAGATTGTTAATAAAACAAAGCTGAATAGACCTTCTTATCGCAATTTTTTAATGATCAATTAACATTCAATTCTTTATTTTGTGGCCCTTATTGTCTAAAGTATCCGTTGTATATTCCGATAATACATATTACATAGATTTCTATCTGGTAAATACAATTCATTGTAATCCAAACCAAATTGATGAAAAAATTAGCTTGGTTCCGTCTTTCGTCATGTTGTTAGGGAAAAGCCAGTGTTTGAAGCAGCTCAGGTTCGGGGAACAGAAATATCGTACCGGTTTATTTTGTACCTTTATAAATAACGACTTCATTTGAATATCGCCTAATTAAAATATCATAAATGTTTCTTTTGATATACTGCAGAATAAAATTTTATACTTAGAAAATTATAAAATATTAATCTATTTGCTATTGTTTTCGTTTTCCACCCATGTCTGCAGAATCATATGTATAATTATAAAGATTCATTAAATATATATATATATGAACATGACAGTTTTACTTTTTTGAAACAGTACTAATGTTACGTAAGCAATCGTAATAAACAATGAAAGTTTAATTTGTTCTTTTATTTCCGAATGATGATTTTGAATTAAGTACTAGTTTGGCTTTATCTCATATTGCTAATAAAATCATGCCACGTACTTTATAAGTAAATTGCTTAGAAATAATCGATGATATACATGGTTATTCAGGTTAAAAGAAAAGATGTTAGTAAAACAATTGATACCCTTTTCAGTCTAACATATCTGAATAATTCGTAAACTTAATTATCTAGTCTAAAAAATATAATTTTTAGTGAGGGTGCGATAAGCTCAAAAAATATAAGGTAAAAATAAGAACCCATAACTGGTGTTCTTTTATCTGAATAGATTCAAATTCCATACAGGAGAATTTATTAATTATTAATTAGGTTTTTATCTTCATGGTCTAACTACTTAGAAGATCGTCAGACAAATATGTGAACACATCATAAAGGGTATGAAAAAAAACATGCATATGTATTATGTAATAGTTTTAATCTAAGAAGACATTGATTGATTACCAATAATTAAAACACCTTCACGTGGGTGAAGTCAGGATCATAACCGAGTATCATATAAAATAACAATAGACATTTATTACACCAATAATAAATTTACGGACCTAATGGAATTATAATAATCAATATTACATTATCTAGCATAAATGTTTCGTATTATAGGATTTGGATTTTCCTGTATCCTGTTTGAATTTTACATGTGAGGTAACTAAAGGATGTGGATTGTCGCCATAGAAATTTATTAGTGATTTTCATCGATACATAAATATTATTAACCTAATTTAGACACGACTACGGACGTCATCAACCACCAGTTTTGTTTATTTTGTCCGCCTTTCAAATTTAATAGCCCAAGAGCCCACGATAGCCAGACCTTTCATGTCTCAAGGAATATTAAAACCTATAAGATATTGAAACAATCCAGTGCCAGGAAGCCTTTATTTTTTATTTATTTACTAAAGTTTAGGGGTATCTAGTAGGGGGTAGGAACTGCCATAAGTGTCTGGCAATGGATGATGTCTAAAGTTATCCCGAAGAAAATATTGAGCTTTATACTTTAACAATTTTTAAGTACTATTTTATACACCTTTACTACCTGTTACCAAGATAACCACGAACCAAACACAATAGTCACTAGTCGCTCTTACCTGTATGCGAGACATGATCAGAAAAACTTTCAACTTTTATAAAATGAATAAGTTCTGGTCGTCGTGCACTCTTGCTCTATAATTTCAAAATCATTTTGAAGTACCTTATCCTAAATACCACGAACTAAAATATTATTTGTGTATATATTTTTACTAGTTATATTATTTAAACCACCAAGATATTTTGTTAAAAAAATTATGGAGTTTTCCATTCAGAAACAAAGAAAAAATCTATTGTTTGTTGTATTTTGATTCGTTAAAATAATTTTTCTGGTCACTTATATACATAATTAAAAAAAATAACTAAAAAATAAATTAATTTAAATTGTTTTTATACAATATTATTTAATGTCCTAGCTTATTCAATTTAATTTGAATATTATATAAAGTTTTCCACTATCTTTTATACATATCGGAATATTCTGCTTTCCGAGCTATTTGCATGTTGTAGTTTTTTGGTTCCATCTTTAATTGTAAAGCTTTAAACACATTTCACACACTTTTAAGGTGGTAGAGCCCAGCAGTGGTTAAGTTACTAGAGCTCGAACCACAAGAACACTCCACTCACTGAAGATCAGAAGATGAAGTCTTTAATGGCTGCGTGTCGTCCGATGAGAGAGAATTGGGTTACTCTTTCTCTGTTCCCACCCTTTGCTGCAATCTTCTTACCCTCGCCCATTCCTCCTTCCTTAACAATCAAGGTCGGCAATTCATGTTGCGGAGGTCCACGGGCGACTGTGACTACTGCCTATCAAGTAAGCCAACTGCTCCGTTCGATACCTTTTCTTAAAAAATTATTCGACTTACTTAACTTCTATTTCGAATAGAATCATATTTTTAAATAATCAGGACCAGAAACCATTCCTAATACCAACCGTTTTCCTTTAACAGAAGCATCCGATTACCCAGTATCTTTATATCTCTCTCAGGATGTACAGAAGACCAAATGAAAAAAGTGAGAGACCAAATTGGATATGGAAAAGCATGACCTTTATTATGCTGGATATTGCACTTTAAGTTTGGTAATAAAATCAAAACAAAAGTTTAAAGTGTGATTCAATAAATTAAATATATAAATCGTTGAGAACTACATGTACTAAACGACTAAAATATTGATAAAATAATTTTCATACTAATATTAAGAGTACCAAAAATATATTTAAACTTCACAATTGTGTTTGTTATTATTTAACTAGAAAACTTATAATAATACTATAAATTTAATGGAACTCTAACATAACAACATATATATATTATGTAGTTTTCGTGTCGATAACGAGTTTGGCAACTTTTACGTTATACATGTTCCTTTGATTGAATTCAACAAAAACCTATCTACATGACATATCAGTTACGATTCCTACCTATAAGAGTAGATGTTTACAAGTCATAATATTATACATATGTAGTTAAATTAATTATTACATCTTTACACAGTTTATTTTTACACAACCTTTGGACAGTATTCACATGTTATGTATATAGATATATATTTATATTATTAGAATTTGTAGAAACCAAATATGTTGCAAGTAGTAAGCAATACAGTCATTCATTAGAACCTAACTTAAATGTACAGGCCTTAAACATTTTCATCAAGATTAAGAGTAAAAAGACACATTTTATTAGAATTTCCATATTAAATAGAATTGCTTGATGTTTAGAAGAAAGGGTAAACAGTCAATAGAGACTATCTTTAAAAAAGTTATCGCATAATTTATTTCATCAACTGACAAATACTTAAATGAAATTGTTATTATCAAAATCGTTGTCTTATCTTGAAAGATTCTCTTGAGTCTTTTCATGATTATCATTGAAGTAGGTAATATAAAAATTTCAATAGTTTTTTAATAACAAACAAATAAAGAATATCAGATATAAATTCGTCGTTAGATTAAGTCTAAATACCGAACGAACAATACTATTATTGCCAGAACAAATATAGTATCATAAATAATTCATATATTAAAACATACTAACAATTTGAACTTCACTAGAAAAAAGTGTTTGTCCCGTGCTTGCTAAGACGTCGTATCAAGGTCGAGAAAAAAAAAAAAACAAACTGCGTGTAATAGAATGATTTAAAATTAAATTGTGTATTTTAGTTCTCACGTTTACCGCTTGAAAGGACTATAATTTATTTCAATTTATTGGACATTACGAACCTCAAAATCAATTACATCTGGTTCAGTTTCCAAGAAAACATAGGTTTTATTATGAAAAAATATTGAATAAGAAAAACTAAATGTTATTGAACTTGTTCATGCATTAATTCTTTACACAACTACAAATATAGAACATACATTTTTATGGCAAATTTATACTTGTGTTTTATTTATTTATAAACGTATGGGTTAACTATTTTTTTCTATTAACTCAATCATTCAAAATAAATTGTTTCAATGAGTCAAAAGATCGACATAAAAATGTCTGAACTTATTTTTAAAAAGCTTCTAAGTAAGGATGATTAATTATCTATTTATTACAATGCTAAGCTTCGATTAATATATTTTTTTTATTTACTTATTTTAAGTACGAGACTTCTTAAATAGATTTATATTTTACGCCTCTACAAAAAATCGTAGCAAATGAACAAATGACGAACAAAGATCTTGGTATTGGACAGTGAATACAAATTGTATAAAACTATATTACAATTTATGATATTGTTCAATGTGAAAAAATGTTAGTAAAAAAGTTACTCCGCATATTTCATCACAGCTTCTGTTTAAGGCTTAAAAAGTTTTAAAGTTAGACGAATTAGAAATCAGAGTATTTATTTATTTACTCTTTATTGTACACCAATATAGATAGAAATAATAAGAGAAAAACAAAGAAGGAAAATGTACAAATAGGCGGCCTTATCGCTAAAACAGCGATCAAGTCTAAAGAGTAATCTTAATTAACTGTTACAAAACAACTTAAAGTTACATAAACTTGTTGAACGAAACAAATTTATTTTTAATATTGCAATTAATGCAAACTAATATAAGCGTAATAATTATAATTGTGATTATTAAATCACAAGAAATAAAATCTAATAATCCATTGACTTTTGATATCATGTTTTATGAGTAAAATATAAAAAAGGGCACACAATATATAAAAAGCCACATTATAAAACAAATTGTAGGAAATCATGTTAGCTGCGAGGCTATTGAAATTTAAAAAAAACATCTCAATTTCAATATAGAAGTTGGAACCTATTAACACCCTGGGACTTCCAAAAAAGTGAAGCTTCGTAATATTGGAATGAAAATAGGAAGAGGCAGAAAATATTTTTTAATCAATATTTTGGGGTTTCTTTAAGACAAAAATTATAAAAATTGTCCAACACTTTCATTTAAATAAAACTAATATTTTTCGGATTACTACGCGAATATTTCTTATTATAATTGTAACAAAGTTTATTAACATTACTTACAAGTCACAATTGATTGCCTGTATGACTCGGAGTGCCAGGCATTCCCCCTCGCTCGGTCTATTTTTTTATCGCAATCTTGTTGGAAGTCATATAAGAAGTTTCACATTAATTATAAATTCCCACGTCTGTGCCTACACCGTAGGACCTCGAGACATAGTTAGCGCATTCTGGAGGCATCCAGAGCGGTATGCTAGGAAATTAAGAAATCGTTGGCAGTAGATGACAAATAACACGACCAACTGACAGACATTCATATCTCGTCTGCCCATGATCACGGTTTCTGCAAAAGTTTACGAAACGTCGGAAGTATGAAGTTTAAAATAATAAAAAAAACATGAAATCTACACGAAAATATTAGTTTTATTTATAGTAACTTGGTTTTAAACTAAATATTAGTAAAAAAATATCAAAAAATAACGTGATTCATATTTCTTCATTTAAATGTAGCTCTACATTATTACTCTGTTTATACGATAAAGAATAATAAAACCATTTGAATGATAAATTATTTATTTTTATTTTTATATTACATGAATTTATATACAATATATTATTATATGTAGTATGACAATATAATTAACACTTAGCGGCAGTTACTTATGTAGCTTAAAAGTTATTACACCCAATCCTTATTAGTCTAGAAGTTTGCTGGCAGTGTAAAGCTATCTTTAACTATTTTTTTAATCTCATTGTGATAAAATTTAAATGTTGATATAAGAAAAATCTTCACTTGATATAATAAGAAATGTTATTAATGAATTTTATTATTTATACCACTTTCTTCGACCACAGCCGTTGAAGATTTTTGTAGCCTTAACAATTTTTTTTTATAAGCATATAATTATTTCATTAAAGCATTTATATACAGAGAGATTTTAATGTGATGAAAAACATACATATTTTCTTAAATGTACCAACAAAATATTAGAATGTGATATTTATTTCATACAAAACTAATCTTTGCTTGTTTATTTGATATAAAAAAATAATTATTAAATAAATAAAAATCGAGAAACCGAAGCTATTTACCAAGCACGTGCGTAAATGGCACATGTTTTAGACTTAGAGCTAATTAGAAACTAAATTATTTATTTTACTGTCATAAGCTTAGCAAATTTATGTGTTTTAAGAAATAATAGAGGTATTTTAAAGAGTTATTTGAATAAAATACTACTTCGTTCGATTCATTCGAAAATAATACATTAAGAAAGGAAACGAGGAAAATGAGGCAAGTCACAAAAAAGATAAAAATGTATCCATTGAAAATCATTTATACCAGAGACAAGTTTAGGAAGAATTTATCGAATTGCAAAGAATTAAATTTCAAACTTTGCTAGCTTACTTTTTGATTTTAAAGTTATAAAATTTTAAATCATTCTTAAGAAATCTTGAGAAGAAGTTTTGAAAAATCTCTCATACTCTTGTCATTTTTTACGCCACGAAGTGATTTAAATCACTTAATTAGTCCATATCTCTGACTGAACTCTTACTTATTTTAGTCTAATTAATTTATTAATATCTACAGCTCGTGAGGCTCCTAGACTATTTACATGAGCTCTGTCAACACATAGTGCGTACAATGACACTTTCGGAAAAGTTTGAAGTCCTTTCAGTCTCAATTAACCCGAACCGTTTGTGTAGGTATCAGTTGCAGCGCGTTGGCCATATCTGAACACACTCTGGACAGTTTGCGCCGCTCCCTGGAAATACATGAAAAATATAAATTAATTGGTATACATATTGGATAAAATCACGTCTTAAAACAATCAGTACTAGACTCTTCATATACAATTACTATAAATTCAAACAATATTAAAGATTACTGCGTGTAATTTAGAAAAGATTAGGCAAATATTGATTGTTAATAGTTACTGATATGATTATGGGTTACTGAATGACATACGTCATACTTATAAGAATGCTTACAATACCTTTATCCCTGAAATAATTTAGACAATCTTTATTAAGTAGGTCAAAGCATGTTGAAATTCAAGTAGCCTTACAAGTTATAAATATATTGATGTTTACCTGTATGGCTGCTCCTAAGAACTGGGAGAAGGCTCGTGTCACATTTATGGCAGCGGACACTAGCTGACCCCGACCAGGACCCTGCTCCGTCGTCACAACACTTGGAGGCTCCAACGGAATCTGGTATTAGTATTATATGTGATAAAAAACTACCAAGAACTGTGAAGAATAGCATAGTATGAAGATTAGCTAAGAAAAATCAATGATATAGAAAGCTTTAATAAGTAAACAATGCTGTCTAAACTACGTGCGTGAAATATGAAACAGTGCGTTATATATAACTACTATACAATTGTTAGAAGATACTTCTTAATACTACATATGAATTTCGAAAAGTGGTGCAGTAGAAAATGTTAAATAAATGTTAGTTCCTCTCAAGTTATACTAGAAGGGAAAGTCATGAATCATTTGGAAAAGGATGTTGTATTATGGATATTACAAATCAGAATATTATAAATATTAGGAAAAACAAGTTACAGAAAAGCAAAGATCATATTAGGAACTTATTAGTTAGAGCCAATTTTCACGGATATATAACATTTACTTACCTAACCTTCAGTTAGCACAGACACTCACATTATTTACATACAACTAATATACTAATTGTTACTCTACTTCAACGTTAATATTTACAATGAAATAATATATTTTCATCACTGGTATTATATACAAATATGTACATATGTATCCCGATAATATTTTTGTATTATCCGATGATGTTGTGGATTATATTTATAAATAATTTTTTTATCAATAATGTAGTGTAGACACATCTACTGTTTTGTAATTATTTTAAATATACATACGTACCCATTGTCGTCGTTAAAACATCTTAAATTATACACAAGTGCTGTCGTACAAAATAAATTTAAATACTGTGCCGAAATCAGTTTATTATCACAACAAAATAATAGCAATATTATTGTGAGTTAGTCACAATAAGACACGAAACAAATGTTCCAAACTTTATTAAAAACTACATATGTATGTATCTCAAAGATAGAACAATGCTTCTCAAATTATTTTTATATAAAAGTGATTTAGAAAAACATCGTTTGAACAAAAAGCATTTGCATGAGAGATGGAAAAAGGCAGCGAAGCAAAATTTCAAATAAATAAGCCTAATACAAAACTTTCGTAAAAAAACTAAATATTCGCTTCACATCCGACTTCTCCTGTATTATATTATGAAGTTGATACTATACAATGTATACTATCGTAGCGTATATTTTCGTCGGAGATTCGCGATCAAATGGTTTCGATAGAGACTATATTATACATATTTACAAATAATTAATTAATTACAATCATTAAAACTAGAAACTGTACAGTATTAAATATAAAAACTTTTGATTAAATCAGAAATAGTTTTTCTATTTACCGATCCAATCAAAGGCTAGGATCCGTCACCTCAACCCCAATCACATAACTTAAGCAACAGTGATGCGAAACCCACTCTGTTTGACGTTGGTTTTTCGTCAGCGTTCCCTACAAATGGGCCGGAGCCGAACCAGTTCACTCTCGAACTGGTGTCCCCGGATGGAGCTGGCCTCTCGGAAGGTGCTGGTCTTCTATTGGGCCTCGCAGCTCCTTCAGGTCCTGGGCCAGTTTCCCTCCACTGTTGCCACAACCACGCCAAACCATCTAGGATCGGTCGTCTCGGCGCTGGGGGCGGAGGTGGTGTAGTCGTTCGCCTCGCTTTCGGTGTTACTACCACTTGGTTCAATAAAGCCTACGATGTTAAAGGTTAATACAAATTTACTCAATTTAAGCAATGGTAAATTGTAAAATGAAAATTAAGATTTATATTATAAGTAAAGAATGAACGAATAAAGGATAAAGATTAGAAGTTCAATAGTTTGAGTTATAAACAGCAGAATGTTAAATTGAATAATTAGTGAATAAATTTTTAATCAATGTGCACTAAGGTTAAAATGAAGAATGATAGAACTAACAGCCAGTCGAAGTTGCTCATCCAAAGAACTTGCCGTGGTTGGGCCAAAACCTTGCTCCTTCAGAAGCGCTGCCAGTAAGGCGTCGTTGCTATTTCCATATTCGGTACTTAATGAAACTGATGATTTTGTCGCTTCAGATAACATTCCCGACGGTTGAGCTTGTTGCAGTAATTTTTTCAAAGCTTCGTCACTTGATTGGCCTTAAAAAATTACCAATACTATGATTATGAAATTGTTACTTGTTGATTCGTATTTTAAATTGAACAATGAAATCTTTACAATACATTTTGTTGATAGATTAATAATAGAGAAATACATAAAGAATGAATAATCAATATTTAAATGTAAGTAATGGTTACGACTCTAAAATGAACTATATGTTATATAATCAAGCTCCATAGGAATAAAACTGGATTGGTTTACTGAGGTTATTATTACTTCGCTCTAGAAACTTATTCACGTTATTGATTAAATAAGTCTTGTTCTCTTATAAAGCTTCTTTGAAATATAAGTTACTTGAATGGGAAAATACGTTATAAATTTAAATGGATATTGTTCTTTTAAAATTATTAATTACTATTTATTTCGCGATAGAGATCATTATTATTTTTAAATTTTCTCGTTTTTTCATTCAATTTGACGTCAAAATTCTTCAGCAAATTTATTTGTCTTTCAGTTAACATTTTTGAGAGTCATTATTATTTGAATGTTTTATTTAAAAAAAAAACTTTCATTATTACATACCAGTCAAAGCTATTTTACTTCGTTGCGTAGTCGTTTCCTGAGCATCTTGTAACTTTATTAATGTTTGTAAAAGTTTAGCATCATCTTGTTCATTCTTTAGTTCATCTTTTACTGCAATTTTTGCTCCATACGGCTTTACCGTAGTAGGATTACTTGATTTAGTTGAGTCTATGCCACCCAACGGTCTCTGCATGAAAAATAAGTTAGATTGTGAATAATAAATACAAAAAATACCTAAGATAAATTAACAAAATTCGTATAAATACTCACGGTAGTAGGTGGTAGCGTAGGTAAATTTAGTTTAGATGGATCTTGTCCAGTCGCTTTCAACAAAGCCTGTAAAAGCTTAGTATCTTGTTCAAATTGTTTAATATCGTCTTCTATAGAAGGAGTGTTTGGAAGTGTCCTTGTAGTTGTTCTACGCGTTGTTGTAGTGGCTCTGGTTGTTGTTGTCGGCTTCATTGTTGTTGTAATTTTCCCCGTTTGTATTTCATTGAGACTTTTTTCCACAGCCAAAGCAATAACGCGATTAGCTAAAGCTGTTTCTGGATCAACATTCCCCGTTTTGGTACTAAGTACGGATTTCTGGAATTTTAAATGTCATACTGTAAACTTGAAAATGAGATATTTAATTTATTTATTAAGTATAAAAATAACACATATTGTGTGCTTTCAGATATAAAATATGATATAAAAGTAATCACCAGATTTTGCAAAAACGCTAAATCTTCTTCGTCTGAAAAAGTAGATGTGCTAGGAATTTCAGTAGTAAGCTTGAATTGTGAAGATTTTCCAGATCTCGATGTTGTAGAGATATCGCCTGCACCACGTGTGGTGGTTGTTGACCGTTCATTAAACGGTCGGAATGTTGTTGATATTCCAAATTCTTCACCATTCTGCTGTTGAGTCTGTAATGTTGAAACAGTAACAGTTCCAGGCATGAGAGTAGTAATTATCGGTAACGGTTTCGTCGTGTAAACCGGTCGAGCATTGTTAGTGGTAGGATTTGGTTCTTTTGACGTAGTAAAAGGATTTGAAGCTACTCTCACGTTAGATGTCACTCCGGATATAATTGGTAATTTCACATTATTATTTCTTGTAGCTTGTAATAGCGCTTGTAAGAGCTGTGTATCTTCTTGAAGTTTTCTTATGTCATCATTAAGTGAATTTTTTGTTGTAGGTTGAATAGTATTTGTTGTTGATAAGATAGTTGTTGTTGTTGGCCTGGTAGTCGTTGTTTGTATGGTAGTAGTTGGTACCGTAGTAGTAGTTGGTTGCATAGTAGTAGTTGTAGTTCTTTGAGTAGTTGTAGTTATTCTGTCTGTAGTGGGTACTAATGTAGTAGTTGCTCCTCCTACAATTTGCCTTATATTATCCAAACTAGGCAAGTTTAGCTCTGCTGGGTTACGGCCTGTAGCCTGTAAAAGTGCTTTGAGTAATTTTGTATCTTCCTCAAACTGGCGAATGTCATCTTCAATGGAACGCAGTGTTGTAGTTTCTATTTTCTTCGGCCTAACATTATTAGATTGTGAAAACGATTGTATCTGTTGCTTGGACATTCCAAAACTGTTTAAATTTTTGGGGCTTCTTCCGATTTCTTGCAGTAAAGATTGAAGAAGTTCCGCTTCATTTTGATTAGAAGACGCTGTTTCTAAATTACTTGTAGTTAATGTAGAGGGATTTGTATTAGATGTTTGTGTAACAGTCGATAACTCTGTTGTTGAGGTTGGAGCAATGTCTGGTAGAGTCATAGGTTCCACTGTAATTGTGGTTGGGTTCCTGGTAGAAAATACAGACGGTACTGTTGTAGCCACATCCACTGTAATAAGTGTTTGCTCTGGTATTGAAAAAGTCGTTTGTGGTACAGTACTTGTGGGTACTGTTTCTGTAGTTTCAGGTTTTATTGTTGTTCTTTCACTATTTATTTCGGAAAAGGCTTCCGTGGTCGATTGTACTGTTGTTGTGGAAATATCATTTGCCATATTAATTTGTACTTGTGTTTGGGTGCTAGATTCAGTCACAGAACTAGTTGTACTAATTTGTATGTCTGCATTCAAAGAATTAGGCATTTTACTTGTGGCAAGTTTAAGAACATTAGATTCTTCATCAGAAACGGTTACTTGGTCAATGGGAATAAATTTAAATACCGTGTTTCCACTTCCATCACTTGGTTTTTCTGTTCGTATTTGTTTTGTCTGTAATTAAGGAATAAAAAGTTTAAACCCTCATTTCTTTCTTTTTTTTTCTTGAACCCTCACCACTTACCTGATACTTGAGGTAATAAAAAAAATATTTTGCCAAAAATTACAATTTACTTATTTTTCCCTTATTTATATATAACTAAAAATTAAAATATTAGGTTAGTATACAGTTATAAAGCTGTAAGTATTAGGTGAGTTTGAGGTGTAATTATTATTTAATTATTATACCTCCGGATCGATATCCAGTGTTAATATTCTTGGTTCACTAGTTGAACTTGTCATGGAGGATAAAACCATCTCCTCTTTAATTGCCGAAGAAATGCTATTAAGCAAAATCTCATCAATAGAAGGTAGCATTGTAGTAGTGCGCAAACTCAAAACATGCGAGGCAGTGCTTTTTTCAGCTGGCGGCATATTTGTGGTACTTATACCCAAAGAACTGCTATCTTTTATGTTTAGTGCCGATGAAGACATCTGCAATGATGAAATTGAAGGTTAAGCCTTGCAAGGGATTTATTGATATTTTGTTAAGGTGCAAAAGGCACGCTTCATCCACCACTATACCACCACCACTTTTCCCAATTGTACTTTAAACTAGTGACTAATGGCATTTAAAACGAAGCACAAGCACAGCTCATAAGACTAACAACAAAAATCAATACCGTAATTTGTAGGTTATTTACAGTGTCGTTGGTTAATCGGTTTTCTGATCCGTTATTTGAGGTTTCTGTGGATGTCATAGTATTAGTGGAAACTCGGAAAGGATTAGACTGCGGTCTGACAATGGCCGGAATGTTATGGATGGGGCTATATGGATTTCTTAGACTCCATGGACTGATTGGTAGTATGTCAATTTTTGGCATGATACGTGGTACTCTAGTTCCATTAGGAAATTTTCGTATTATTGTGTTATTTGGTAGTACGCCGTAAATGATGTATGGACTCGCTTCTGTTAATGACTCCAGAACATTGTCGTTAGGATCTTTACGTACCACAGTATTGTTGGGTAATATCCCAAAAATAACATAATCTTTTTTAGGAATTACTGGAGTTGTAGCAACATTTAGTTCGTTCCTTGCATTGCTAATAATCCTTTCATTCGTATTTTGAGATACTCTACTTGTTTCAGTACTTGCTGCTATTGTGGAATCTAATAATTTTTCGATCATTATATTTGAATCTGTAGTTTGGATTGGTACGAGAGTAGTTTCCTCTAGCCCAGATGGTGTTGTTGTTTCAACAATTTCTGCATTTGTCGTTGCTATTTCATTGTCTTTTAACGTTGTCAAATCTGCGTTGCTAGGGGTAACAGTGCTATAAACACTTTCATCAGTTGTTGTTGTGGGACTAAATTTTTCAGTGGTATCCATACTTATGAAGGGAGAATTGGACATTGGAGTTGTAACTGTCATATCAGCCACACTTGTTTCCGTTACAGATGATTCTGTCGTTAATAAATTTGTACTTTGAATGGATAGAGGAGTTGGAATTGTAGGGGTTGTTGTTTTAGGAAGAGTTGTCACAGATGTCGAAGTCATACCTTGTTCATCGCTTATGTCAGAGTTTCTAATTGTAGTGGTCATAGTATTTACGATTTCATTCAAACGATTAGAAAAGTTTAAGTTCTTGTTTGAGTTGGTAATTAACTCAGTTAAAGGAGCATTTGCTATCTCTTCATTATGATTACGGATTAAGTCCTCAATCATTTTTAAAACTCTGGCTTTTTTAGATAATATCCATAGTTGCAGTCGCGACAATTGGCTTGGATCCTCTATATTATCAATACCTTCTAGTTCACTAATTTGTAATGATGAAATTGGTTTGGAAACTGGGTTTAAAATGGGCTCTGGTATACTTGACGTCACATTCTGAACACTTTCAAGGCCAACGTCATCAACTGTCTTAAAGTCATTTAATTCGAAATTGGTAAGAAAAGGAACTGGAGTGTTACTGTTAGTAAAATCTTTGTCATTTAAATTAACGCTATTGTCGTTATTTACAAAAACGTCTACGCTTGGAGCCTCCGTAAAAGGTTCCGAAACTGAAGTGGAACCTTCAGTCGTAGTTATAGATTCACTATTAGTTAAAGTAGTCTGATCTCCAAGCGTCGACGCAGTGCTTCCAACTTCTTCAAGTGAAAAAGGAATATTTACAGGAAGGTTCTCTACTGTGCTATTTACAACAGTATTATCTACATTTTGGGATAAATTACTACTACTTATATTTATAACCTCGTCCCCACCTACAACTATATTTTCAGTATCTTTTATGTCCTCTAAACTATAGGGAGTGGTATTTGGAGAAGTGTCAATGTCATTATTCGAAGTAATTGATTTTTCATACAACTTTGGAATCAGGGATTTTAATAACTTTGCCATCTCTACAGACAATCTACCTTTGCTGCCATCATCCATATCTTGTATTATATTTTTGATATTATTTGATAGCATGCTTGTTAATTCAGAGGAAACTATTTTATTATTAAATAATATGAGATTAGACATTGTATTATGTACCATTTTTGGGTTGTCAGTCGTTGCTTTAGGTAAAGTAGATACTGAGGTCGTTTTGTCTCTTGGTGATTCTGTTTCTGCATATAAAATCTTTATAGCAAAAGGTTTTCGTGCGGATAAAGGTGTGGTGGAAGGAGGAATAGGAGTGGTCGAAGGAAATATTGTTGTAGTAGTCACAATAATGTTTTTCTTATCTTCACCATTAAGTGACGGTGTAAAAGATTCCCCAGGAGGCATACTGTTAGACACAATCGGTGTAGTCGGTTCAGTGATTTGTACAGATTGAACAGTGTTTATGTTATCCTTTGTCATGGCTGTGTCTGGACTACTCAAGTCTCTGACACTATTTACATTATTATTGTTACTCACGGCGTCAAATGTTTGCTTAACATCTGAATTAGTGTTTTGGTTATTCGTAACTTCTGTTGTTGAGGAAATACGAGGTCTAGGTGTGGATGTAAGTATTTCAGCTAGAGCATCGAAAATCGATACTGTAACTGAGGGTGAATGGTGTGACGCCTCTACATTCATGACTTGTAATGGTTTCGCCAGGCTCTCGGAAAGTTTTAGATCAGCCGAGGTTAATGAACTTCGTGTTTTTGTAAAAGAGATTTCATTCAAATCTAGCCCTAAAAGTATATCTTCGCCCTCTACCTGAAATAAGAATTTATCTCACCCATAAATATAGAAGAACAAAGTGATAAATAGAAACATAATAAATTGAAAGAGTGAACAGTAAAAGGGTGCAAAGACCAAAGCCTCTTTATTACTTTTGGAATTGAATAAATATGATAACAAGAGAACTATTTTAGAATAATAAATACATCACATAAATTATAGTAAAACAATTTTTCACATAAACACAATTTAATCTAATTAATATGAATACAACACTATGATTGAACCTAAATGATGAGTGATTATGAACAGTTTTTTTAATTTACTCAAAATTTTAAGGCCGGGCGTACTTTGATTACGTTTTCGTATGACTTATATTCACGCAAATATTTACTAAAGCACACAAAGGATATTGACCTTCCTAGTACTATAGAAACGTGATTAAAAACATGTCCACACTTTAAGAGTATCTTAAACTATTTATGTACTCCGTTTTGCAGCATCCTCGTAGTGTAATAACTTCTAGATTCAGAACTATCAATATGTATTTTTAATTTAAGTTTCAAATAAATTAAGTGAGTATATAGGTATTTTTAACTAATGTACATACAAAAAAATTTTTGTTTACTTGTCCTTATACTACAAGATACAGATTAAAGACTTGTCAATAATATTAACAGGCAATGTTCATACTTGATATTTCTTCTACTTATTATACTAATTCTCATCAAAAGTGCACCCGGCCTTATTTTAATAATGTCTCAAATGAAATTAATGAAGTTGAATGGATGAAATTTACCTTAATTTTATGTTAAATTTAAACTTATTATAATTTAATTTTCTTAAATGCAAAATAGGATATATCTTCTATATAAAACTTTATACTATAAATTAATTATAGTGAAATTAAGTGAAACCAATGAAGTGAATAATAAATCTAAATGATATCATTAACCAGTTGTGTAGATGTTTCGTGCAAGCATGTCAGCGATGTTGTATTTTGTCTTGGCAGCGGTTCTGTTGTTATATAAAACATATCTTCCTCGTAGAACCAATTAGGCTCTTCGACGGATTTTGTTAAGTGATGGTCTGTCACGAAGAATTTCAGCCAAGCCTCAAAGCAATGAAAACCTTCATTGAATGATGTGAAGCGATAAATGTATTAGGATGGAATTAATATTACTGAGAACGTAATGTTAAAATAAATTCATTCAGTTATACTTCGATCCAAAATACTTTCACCTAAATTCTTCTTTAGTCAATTCAATTTCAATAATTTTTTACATTATATATGTATGTTAAATTATAAACATATATATTTTTTAACTAAATATGAAACAACACTGTACAAAAGAAAATATGATTGCGAATAAGATTGCAATATCGGTTCTTTATGAAGTCGATACACTTTCAGTAAATGAGACACTAAGCTTAAGAGCCTATCATTAAGTTAATATTTTCTATTATTGATTTGTTACTCTGTATATAAAAATTATAAGATATAAACTTTCTAATACCATTTTCCTAAATATATTTGGAACGAAGTATAAGAAATAATATGTATAATGAAACAATACAATGTAATGTTAATTAAAAAAATCTTAAAATTAATAACAGTATCAATTATTATTCATACCTAAACCAATTTCATAAAGGGGCTTTGAGGTTTATATTCGTTGTTACTATGAAATAATTTTATTCGATTATATAAATGTAAATATGTATGAATGTTCTTAGTTTGTTTTCATAATAATGACTTATGTTATTTGTGGTTTACTGTGGTGTTACTTACAGTGGATGTTGTTATTGTCGGTACTGTGGGTTTGTAAAATGGCTTATCTAGATATGATGCTCTATATTTAGAGCTAAATTTATTTTTTGGTTTATCACTGTCAGCTATGATCTGTAAGAATGTTTTTACAACAGATATGATATCGAACTGGAAAGTAAATTTTAATCACAAAAGAATACTTACGCCATTTGATGAAGCCTCGGTCGTTTTAGAGAAAGTGTCACTGTATTTTCTTAAAGTTCTGTCCCTGTTCTTTGGCGCTACCGTGCTTTGTTCTTCTTTCGGTTTTGCAGTTTTACGACTAAACTTCCTAGTAAGAATATTTCTTATAGGCGGTTGAGAAGTTGTAGCACCTTTTTCTTTGTTTTCGTTAACAGGATCATTATATGTTGCGTGATATTTCTGTGTTGTAGAATCTACACTTGCTGCTGGTTTATTATCTTCATCTAATTTATTGATTATTTCATTATCAGTACTATTTTCTATTGATTCCTTACTGTTAACTTTAATTACAAACGATTTTTGTAGTTTATTATTAACATCGTTTCTGGTCAATAAACTGGGATTATTGGTGTCGTTGTAGGTCACAGATTTAGACGTATAAATCAAAGGTGAGTCTGCAGTATTTTCAATTTTTTTATCCGCAAATAAAACTTCGTTATCATCTTTAACTTCTCCTTCCGTTGTTATAGCAACAGTCTCTGGGCTTGTTCTTGATCTAGAGTAATAAGCTGTTCTGGGTAAAACTTGCCGAGCTTTAAAACTGTGAAATGTTCTCATACCATTACTTCTTTCTGTTATTGTCACTTTAGGAACATCTGAACTTATATTATTTTTTCTTGTAAAATTCCGTTTTGGATAAAACGATGAACGAATTGGTTTCTTATGAAAAACATTAGTTTCTATACGCTTTGTTTTTACAGTATTATCTTCCGAAGGGGTCTCTGTTGTAACTGCTTTTGCTTTTCTGCTAAACTTATAAGGCCTCTGGGTTGACGCAGCTACTGTTGAAGACGGTATGACGGGAGGAAAGGAGTTATTAACTATCTTATTTCGCGGAGTGTATGTTCCTCTTAATCTATACTCTGGAGGTTTAGAATTTTCTGTTGTCGTTGCAATTGGTGTTACGCTTACAACGATATCACTTTCAGTATTATTTTTATCATCTTCTGCGTTTAATTTACTGCGGAGCTGAAATGTAGTTTTATCTATTTAATAATATATCAAAGGTTTTGTATGAAAACATCACAATGAAATAGGTTGGCAGTTGTAAGTTTGATGAAATAATTATGATTTTAATTATAATTAATGAACAGTGTGATGCATAATGAAATCTGAAAAGTGATAAAGTGATGTCGCAAGCAAATGATGGATGGTGTTTACGCTTTATACTACCGATGTTGGCTTTTCTACTTCAGGTGTTGTTAGAAAAGACTTAGGTGTTGTTGTTAAAGTTTGATAGACTTTTTGAGATGCTTTCACGGACAAACTCTCGCTGGGTGGAGAGCTCGCGTGTGTCTGAAAATTTTGTTTGCCAATATTAAATGTCATATGTATGCTTATGTATGGATAATTCAAATTTAATTGATGTCTTAGAAAATTCACGGATGTACTAGTTAGTATGTGGAGCAATGTTAGTAACATGAATCAAACAGAAATTCTGTTACTGATGCAGTCTTTATTTAAAAAAGAACACGGTATACATTTGTTCTAGTTTGTGTAATTATTTATTATACTTGTCTATAAACCAAGCTCAATGATTCAGATGATGTTACTCACCGATGCATTTTTTGCTTGAATCAATGCTTTAAAAGTTTCAGGATAGTTGTCATCATCGGTAACTTCATCTGATAGTTTTGTTTTTTCTTTCTTAAGGCCATTATTCGTTTTTCTGCGGGAAACAGGACGCTTTACAACTTTAGTTGCTCTTGCTGTATTTTCATTTCTACTTTTTTCAACTATGTTTTCAGTGGATGATGATAAAATATTTTTTGAAACTGATTGACTAGTGAAATATCCTCTTGTTTGACTAGACTTTCTCTCCCTTCCATATGATGAAACATCTTCCCCAGTTAAATTTGTATCCGTTTCTGACTGTCTTGTCCTGTATTTTAATTTTCTTGAGTTTCTATTTTCAACATTTACAGGATCTTTCGGCGCAGAAATTAATGCGTTTGCTGTTCCTGAAACCTCCAAATCTAAAGGTCTTGTATCAGGGCGGGTATTAATACGACCGCGAATTCTTGAAGGAGTTGTTATTTCAACTGTCCGAAATGTTGAACTCCTTCTCCTCAACTGATTGTTGGTAGTTTCCATTGTTTGTCTTGAAGTATCATCGTAATTAGTAGCTTTAGTTGTTGTTCTAAATGATGGTTCTGAATATGATGTTACTGTTTCTAAAATCTGTGTTGGTTGAACTGTTTGAGCCGTGGTATATCTACTTGTTTGTCGTTGTCTGCTTTTACTTTTATCTCTATTTAAGGTTGTATCAAAATTTGCCTCGTCGATAATTGGCCGTCGACTACGTAACCGGTTGTTTGATTTTCTTGAATCAAATTGCTCCATTGCCTCGGTTTGTAATTGAGGTGTATTTGTGGAGGATACCTCAGAAGGTTTAGTGCGACTCCTCGTTCGAGAGACATTTTCGTTTGGTTTATTCCGAACTGTACTTTCTTCTCTTCTTCTCGATACCGGAGATCTTGAATTTGTAGCGACATTTTCTGTTTTATTCGCATTTTCAAAACTTCTATTTGATTTTTGAAAGCGCCTGCTAACTCTTGCTGTGTCAGTCTGAAAGGAAACACCACAGAATTGATTACTAGTAATATCTTACAAGTCATGTCTTAAAAATAACGAAATGTTCTCTATAAGTATGGGAAATTAAACAATAGAAAATAATATCATTCCAACACAATACTGTTAACATTAGCTATGTTCATCTACCATAAAATCTGTAATTCAGTTTTAAAAGCCTAGGAACAGATACAATGAAAGTACATTATGATTAATTTAAACAATACACGGAAATATTTTTATAAATGCACATTTTATTATGAATGATGTCTTAATTTAGTTGCTTTTAAAAGATCATTAACTTATGCATTGTAATTTTGCCATAGCTTTTATCTATTACGAATTTTTATGTTATATAATAAGTATATAATATTATTTTTTTCCTTTTATCGTTGATTTTTTATGATATTTTACAAAGTTCCGTTTCCCTTAAGGACAAGTGATTGTTCTATATTATCCCGCTTGATATCAAAGGTCACATCGTGTGATAAATCGTTAAGAATCTAGATCGGCTAATATTTTAAAGTAAGCACACTTTTTTTTCTCATAAAGGGTAAATAATAACTTCAGCAGTAGATAACAGTGGCTTTGCTAGAATAGCTTTATTTAGAAAGGTAAATATACTTTATGGAACACAATACTTTATGTAAATTAATTCGGTTCAGAAATCCAAAAGTACTCATTATTATTAAATGAAATTGTTAATGGAAACTATTTTAATGTCATAATGAAATAAAACGAAAATTGGAACGATTTCATCTAAATAGGAATGAAATATTTCCTTCAACGTGTTTGTTTTGTAAACTTGGTTTTTTTTCATTCTATGAATTAAAACTATTTAAATTGTTGTTTTGTATGTACATAAGCTATACCAATACTTGAGTCTTTCTTTTTATAAAAGTAACTTATATTCTAACTAAAATTGCTCTTGAATATACGATCAATTGAGATCAGGCTAAGGTATCATTATGGACTCCATTCAGTACCGAATCTATCTATAACAAATACTAATTACTTATCGTGTGTTGTCTTTAATAAATAAACTGTTTTAATAATTAATTTAGGTCATATGGACGGTTCTAGTTTTAGTTCTGTCACGACACAATCATTCACAGACTGTGTAACAATGTTTGATAGATTAAATCTAGCGGCCGTGATATTAGTGTCACGTTATTAGAAAGTTATCTAACAAGTCCTTAGCATTAGTCTTTTCTTTTATAATTAATTAATGGAAGTTTGATTGAACTTTGACAGCGAATAGAGTGGGTTCGCGTGATATTTTGCGATGTATAAAATAATAAAAGCTGCAAGATTTATTTTCTGATCTATAAAATTCTTTCTGATTTTGTAATAAAACAAATATTTGCTATCGCGTTGACAAGACCTACGTCTGAAAATTGGAGCGGATATGACAATACACATTTTGCTATGCTAAGAAAGACGTGGACAAAACTCTGAAATAATACGACAATAAGTTTATTTTTGACCATTGCATCGTATCAAATTTTATTTCGAGTCTTTTAAAAAACAATATTAATGGGAGACGGTAGTGTATTGTTTTTAGGCCTTACTACATTAATCGCATTTTGGTATCGGTCTATAACAAGAAAAAAATCAAAAGAAATCTTGTATGGAAACCAGTCAACAACTTCATAATGATAATAACGGCTAGCATTTATAAAACATTGCATCCATAATAATTATTATTTATATAATTGTCACTCTACAAGTCCTTGCGCCTTTCACTCGTTTTTAACCTTTTGTTTGTCCGACGAAGTCGAGAACCGACCGTTGCAGAAATATATCTCACGTATAAAAATATATCAGATTGATTAATATAGTATGGGACAAAACTGACAATATATGGATTTTAATAAATATGACTAAATAATGCTTTGTTCAATGAACTTATCAGATCAAGCTTTTCAATTAATCATATCATATACTTGATACTATATCAGTAATATCATTAGTAAGTTATTTTGGTATAATAGAATATATGTATATACCTAACGTTTAAACATTATTTTTGCCGTTTTTCTGTGACTTATTACAATAATGTGCATTTAGCTACATTAGTACAATATGATTGTGAATCGCTAGTGTAAACATTTACAGTTTTTATGTTTTACATAGATTTAGATTAAAAAATATAAGGAAAATATAAGTATTGGCTTACAAGAACTTTATTTCGCAAGACAAATCGTTGGGAAATATTCGGGACTAGGTATTCCATATTTGTAAGGATACATTTAAAATGTCTTTATTGATTAGTTTGTCGATTGAAGTTAAATGTTTTATAACGTAACCTAATTCGTCCTTATTCTATTATTTATTTTTTAACAGAAGTATTATCAAAGTCACCTTCCCTATATAATATAGCACTGATAACTTTCAACGATTTAGAACCAGACCATAAATGGCTTTGTTAATTAAACTATAAAATACTATATACAAAAACTAGACGGTTACTCTGAGAAATAAATTTACATATTATTTTGAACGTATCTCAAATTTATACAACATTGATTAGTTTTTAAAGATTATTAAATCTTCAATTATAATAAACTCAATTATTGCAACACATGTAGTTAATCCAATAAAAGTTTTATGTTCATCCAACATTTCAAATGCTAATTACTTGACATTTTATTAAAAAACAATTTTATAGGAATTAAAAAATAAGTCTTACAAATAAACGGATATTTTATTAAACACAGGTTTCTAGAATAAAGAACATATCACTTACTCAATTAAAATAAAACAAAATGAAGGTTTATAAGTTGTTCTAATATAAAAACTATTAGCTAAAAGCTACCGACAAAGGTAGTTTAATTTTTTTATGTTGGTAAAACTAACGATTATAGGAACTGTTACGTCTATATTTATATTTAAAAATATAATTGAATTTTGTAGCATCAAAAGTATTTGGAGGGTGTATTGTCTTGTCAAGTGAGTATCAAACAAGTACATAATATATCTCCATATCAAAGTATGTTAACTAAGTATAATACAAACAACTGCAACTGAAATATTTAGGGTTTCTATATACAAGCACATAACCTTGATGCAGCACGAAGTCAAATATCTCATAGTATAAAAGTGTTTCAATTAGTATGTTTAATTATATGCCCAAAGAAAAGCATTTGATGCAGAAGTAACAAAGAAGGAAACAGTTTATCACAATAAACATATTGTACCATGTCATTTAATTTCCAAAGTGAACCATAAATTCGAATATTATGCAGAAAGTTATCTGTTTCCCTTCAATAAGATAAAAAACATAGTAACTATGTTTAATATATTCATTTTACTTGTACGTACTTTTAGTAATAATAATAATTTTAAATGGCTTAACAAAATTGTTTAGTGTTACGTATTTAAACGTTCTCTTTACTAATCTATCAGGCTTTATATTAAAGAAAGGTGATATTAATATCTATTGGAGGATGCCGATGACCTGTTATCTGATAGTTATATCACAGACGATCAATTCGTGACTGAATCTGAACGTTTCATACACACGATACACAAGCCGTTGAGAAACACACCAATACTTCCGTCACTAATCTCGGTCCGTGGATTACATCGTTGTATAACAAATTATATAAATTATGATCCAACTTAATGATATTTCAATATGAAGCATGATCAATCAAAGCCCAGAATTGAATCTTATATATAAAATTCTCGTGTCGCGGTGTTAGACAGAGAACTTCTCCGAAACGGCTGCACCGATTATGATGATAGTTTGTGAGCACATTGAGTAGCTTTGAGAATCGGCTAATATAATAGATATTATACCCCTAAGTCATAAAGATTGTTTACCCTTAATTATTTTTATACGGACGAATTACTACCCAAAATTTTTATAGCAAAACAACGTTTGCCGGGTCAGCTAGTTTTTATATATAATATTGCTGACATTATGTCAACTTTCTTCTGTACCGAAAAAAAACAAGAATGTAGTAAAACAATACGTTATTTGTATTATGTAAACGAGAAACCAAACAACAAAGGGAGTTTTAAAATAAACAATGGAGTGGATTAGCGTAGCGAGATATTTCACAAATACAGTTCGTTCGTTTCGTTCGCTTCGGTGGATCAACTGGAACTAAACGAGGGACAATTTTCTGCACGAGCGTTACCAGCAATGACACATGCCCCCATTTTACATAGAAGGTATCGATATTTTTGTAACTATATTCAGCATTCTTGACATTTCTGCTTCATCTAACATCCGAAAGTCCATAATTTAATTTATAATTATCTTTCTCACTCCCGGTATAGTCTTTGGATACAAGTTTACGATATTATCCTGTTTTAATTATACCAATTATCATAAATTAGTTTTATGTACTTTTATTTCAATATATATATATACAGGGTGACTGGTGAATTACTATCAATATTTAAGGAGCATACTCGGTACATGATTCTCATTCGAATTATGTAAAAAAAATAGGTACTTAATTTTTGACCAAATTTCCGTATAAATACATAAAGTGTTGACACGTTCCAAGTGTTCAAGTGTGGACGCGTGCGGCGACGTGTTGATACACGACCACGTCACGACATGCGTATGTGTGAGTGTCAGGGATACCTAATCTGTAGGGTGTTCACTCGATGCATAATTAATTACATAACTTTTGGTTAACTTTACTTAGAAGTTTATTAATATTTATGTTATATTAATTTTTATTTTGTCATATATGATCGTCAAATATCACGTCCTCAAATATCGATAGTAATTCACCATTCACCCTGTATATATATATATATATATATATATATATATATATATATATATATGCATTTTTTGGGAATATTTGTTATATTTTATAAAATTATCTACAAAAACAGGAATAAGTAGGTGTGAAATATACGTATAATGATTACAGGATGTGACGTAAATACTGACCAATATGCTTATAACCTATCAAAACATATCAATTATTATATGTACTTCGGGAAATTCCAAATCGAAAGTGGTTTAGCTAAGACTTACTAAACTGAAATTTAGAAAAGCTAAAAAAATCTAATTCCCTGGGTATGTTTTCATTCAGATATTAAAATATATCGACTTATTTAAATATTGCATTGAAAAATTCTTAAGAATATGTTTCCAGTTTAAGCTAAAATAAGAAAAATAGTTAATAAGTAAATAGCCGGTTAGTCATAAAATTAATAAAAAATAATTGCTTCCGTTATTTCGCACAGAGTTATTTTGTCCATATATGACAATATTGGTTCAATTTGCATAATAAGTTTAAAAATACATATAAAAACAGTGACCTGGTTTTAATTTTAAATATATCAAATATGTCTTTAGTTCAAATTTAAATAGCTTTAATCTCGAAATATTATTCATATAATCGATTCAAATCTGAATAAATATAATAATATTTTTATAAAGGTACTTAATATTGTGAAAAATTATACATTGCTAATTATAATTTTTATTTACTGACATATTATTATAATAACCTAAAATCGTGGTGATTAATGCATTCCCCGAGAGGGTTGATGTCAGGCAGGCGGCCGGTCGTAAAAACAAATATCCATAACTATTCACAACATGTAAGGCAGACCCTGGCTAAAGCTGGGAAATTGCAAGGTAGAAGAAGAAGATATTATAATAACTTAAAAAGCTTATATTATTATCAAAAAGTAAAGAATTTTTTGGAAAAAATAAAACGAAAAGAACAATTGAAATTTGTCAAAATATAACTACACAATGTTAACTAATTTCTTTATATAACATTTTTGTTACGTGTATATTTGTATCGTACTTATAATTTTATAAAAAAGTGTATTTAGGTGCACTTATAGGGAATCGGTTTCAAGCGAAAGTGAACCGGTTCATGTCACTTTCGTATAAAACCAGTCGGCTTTCTTCGTAAATGTAGCAATTTATTTGTACTGACTCACAAGGTCGAGAGATTTAGCAATTTAATTATATTTATAAAATTCTGCATACCAAAAACGTTAAAGAAACTTATTTCATGTCGAATCGAAGTCTTTTGAATTGAATGAATGACGAAATGGATTTGGAGGCAATGTCTCTCGGTACAGTCAGATAGCGGAAAACTTTTTATTAAGTACAGATATTGAACGATTGATAATATACTTACTTTATTTATAGACTGAAGTTATATTTCATAAATAATAATGCTAAAAAATTCTGTCTAACAGTCTGCCACTTTTCATAAGTAGTAGGTACTTTGTAGATATTTCCTTTCTCACTTCACTGTGTATTTTTTGAAAACCGAAAAATAAACATATGCAAACTATATAGTTAAAATACTTATAATTGTAGAACCATTTAATAAGATATAATATTATAATACATTTGCACTTTTAGTATGCTTCAAAATATACAAAAGAATAAAAAATGTATGAATTTTTTTTTTTTTGTCCAGCTAAATTGAATCAAAGTTTAATCTTGACTCAAAACGCTGGAATATTGAAAAGAAGCATACTGCAGTGAAAGGTTTAATTTCAAGTAAGTGGAGATCCAAGGATGGCTAATAGCTATTGCTACATTTGGCGACGGATATTGAATTGAAAATATAAGTAGTATCGTCCTAAAATCGAACGTAAAATCCCTATCTCTGCAATAGCCTAAGTTCAATAATAATATTATACTTAAAGTTTTTTTTATAACAGTTCTATAACTATACGTATAAAGTAACTTTTCCTTAAATGGATTTCCCTTATATGAGGTTTTCAGGTCAATACGAGATAATGCAGTTTTAAAAGCACACATTAAGCGTGATATACATCACCCAAAACATTTTTCACACATTAGGTTAATATTTGGACTGTGTAAAGCGACCTTAACTAAACAGTTAACTGATACCTTCATCTAAGTAAAGCGTGACAAGTGTCTTAGATAAGATCGTCGCTATTCGAGATTTCCCTCGGAATAATATGTATGGTACGCTCTAGCAACTACGCTCTCTTTATGACTTCATCATTGTGTAATATATGATTAAATAAAATGTATAGTGTATGGTTATTTTCTTATTTATTGAAGAGATACTATATTGTATAAAGGATCTTAAACAAATTGTTTCGTGGGTTTAATTTCATTTAATATATTACAAATTATAATTTAAGACTGTTATATTGTAAATATTACATAAAACATAAGAAGTAATGGAGCCTCAAATATCCTGGTTACGTTTACTAATATCTTCTAATTCTGCTTAAAATCTGATGAACCAATTGATTGCATAACATTATGAAAGTATTAATAAATGACAAACATAATAATTATATAAAGAAATAAGTTCAAAAAATATTCAAGGAGTCTTAAAACAGAAATAACAAGTGAAATGAATAAAAAAAATATCGCAAGAAAAATTTAAGCGTGTTTATAATTACACAAAAATAAAGAATTATAATGTTTTATTAAAATTTGTATTTGAATATTTAAAATGCATAGGAAAGTTACGAGTACGATGAGATAGTTGAACTGAATTGCAACTTTTAAATAATATATTTGCATATGAAATGGAAAGAAAATATTCATTTGTTGCCTAATAGACTAGACTTTTACACTTGCATTAGTCTATGTTATTGTATCTAGGTCACAACGAAATATCTTTTGTGTTTATTACAATAGAAATTTGGTAATAATAGAATTGTGATTAGTATTCTTCTGTTATCACAAATATGCAATTTCGTAAAGTTATTGTTCTACATTTCAATGGGGCTAAGAATTGATTTATAACACTTTTAACGAGATGAAAATTAAAAATCTTTGACGCAAACTGTCACAAGCACGATGTATACAGTTAAAAATAAAATTGTATAACAAATATCAAGACAATTATCGTTTATTACCCGAACTATTTATTTAAAACAAAACTGTTAACATTATCAGCACACGCAAGTCATATAAAAACTTGTATTATTTACCTTCTACCACTATCAAGGTCATATCTTGTGACAGAATTATTATATTGTTGTTAAAGCTGTGACAAAAAAATTAATAAAGTTATACACTATATATACAATAATAATGTGAATGACTTTGTGGATTAAAATGAATGACTTCATGGATTAAAAATCAATGGTGAATGGAGAAGACACGCGTCTTAATAAATTCTTATAAAGATGTTATTTCGTACTGATATTTTTTAAACGATAGCTATTACATTCTAAGAATACAATTGTATAAGTAAATGGGACTATTTTCGGGAAAAGCATATAAATTTTCACGCCCAACAAAATCACGTATAATCTTATTTGTAAAAGCTTTTTTAAATTCTAAAACTGATATTATATTATGCAGAATGCATTTAAAACAATTAGATCTAATATTTCTTAGTTTTGTAATTAGTATCTGATTGGCTGTGTTAAACGTTTGGCAACTGTAGCGCTTAAAGAACAGGTCTTAGCTGACTAGACGTGGGTTACCAAAGCGTTATAGATAGTGCTTTCAATAATGACTACTGTGGGATAAAAGTATATTATATGTACAGTACGCAAAACAAATTAATATCAATAAAATTATACATTCAAATTTTCGTAATATATAACGTTTCAAATCGCAGTGTCTGTTAAGTACCATCGAAAGTTATAAAGCCTCTCAATAGGTTATTTTTAGTTCAATAACAGACTTACATAAGTGCACATTCACTTTTGACCATAGAGATGGTTGGATGCAATTTAGAAGATATAACTTTAATAAACTGCAATAAAATAGTTTCGCACTAAACTTTATAAGCGGCGACCGGTGTGAATACTATAAATTCTAAAAGCATGATTAGGTAATAAAGATTAAATTTTTTGTAAAGGGAAAATTCTGTTTGAAAAGAGAGAATTGACAATATTTGTCGACATAATAAGGAGTTACTACTATAATATCACTTTAATGAACAAACATTGACGGTCTTTGAGCAAATTATTTATTCTCCTCTAATTACTTATATTAGAAAAAAGCTTGATCTGAAGCACATTTCATAGTTCTATTAAAATATGAGTGAATACGGAAAGCAAGTATAGTATGTATAAAGGCTATAAGTAAACTTCACTTATCAATTTCTTTGATGAATGGTTAGGTAGTAAGTACATCAGACACGATCCCTTTATGTCAGTATTCAAGAATCCAAATTTACATTTAACCATGAGATCAGTATGCAAATATATATCATATTTTATGGTATGAACATTAAAGCATTTATATATTATATTATATGTGTGTATGTGCGTGTGTGTGTGTGTGTGTGTATCAGATTAAAATTTATATCAATGATTTTCATTGTAATGTAATAAAAAAAACGTTTATTTTTAAAACCAAAAGCCTTATTATAATTACTTAATCGTATTATATTTACTTATTATAATTACTTGATCGTGTATCAATTAATCGTTTATATGACAAAATACATTAATATGAATGGCCTTACATATTACGCTATTATTATTATAATAAAATTAATTATAAAACATCATCATGTATATTGTTAATCTCACTACAAGTCCATTAAGGATGACCTGCCAACCTTCACTCTGATACGATGTAAATCGTGTTCTCCCACGAAATGACCATTACTTATAAGGGTTCTATTAATTTTATATTAGTATATATAATAAATATATTTGAGTCACGACACCCACTACCTAGAGATTCATAAATATTAATTACATGTTTATTTTTATATATTTTTGTACATTTCTATCATTCCCTTACAAAATAAGTACAGAAAACTTCAAGAAACCCATAGTAGTGTGAGACAGCCCTAAACTCTGAATATGTAATTAATATCAAAAATAACTGTAAGAGTATTAATTAGTACATTAAATATCATAGGACTAAATTAGTTTAAAAGGTCAACCCCTATGTGGTCGTAAGTTACATATAATGAAAATAAATGAATATCAAATAAAATCGAAAGGATATTACCAAATAAAAATAATATGATGATTGCATCCATTGCAATACATAATTAGAGAAACTGTAATTATAAGGATACATTTACAATATTAATTATACAGATTTTCTAATATTGTGAAATTTCTAATAGAGTATATATGTATGTATGGATATGTGTATGTGTATGTGTGTGTGTGTGTGTGTGTGTATTCTGTAAGAGAGACGATACAAACTAAATGTGAAAAATTAATACTTTTCTATCGTTTTTAACTGTAGTCTTTATTAAACTTAACTTGCCTTTTCTATACTTTAACCGGATTATAATTTGTGAATTGCAAATATACGTTTTTAGGTGTTGCTAACTGTCAAAAATCTACCCTGATTGGCCGTTGTTGTAAGATAAGCCGTTTGAAACTCAATAGTTTCTTTTGAAATAACATTATCTTATTTAATTAATTACCCAACCAAATGAAATTGGGTACTAAGGTAAGTTGTCCTGGCAATCCAGTAAATGTTGATGTTTGCATTTTATTCCATACCCAAAGGTAGTCAGAACAGAAAGTTGAAAACATAGTTTAAAACTAACTGCGTAATCCATTTATTTTTTATATTTGTTTTAATTGCGACACAATTACAATGCAATTTTAACATTATAGTTTAGTAAAAGGATGATAAGAAGATAAATTATAGTGCATTATATAAATTGCTTTCTAGCAGGAAGTTATGACCTTTTAAAATTGGCCTGGTTGTTATCTAATCCCTATATATCATACTGAGTTACTCAGAACTATTGAAAGTCTAACTGAGAGAATGTCTAAGTTCATGTACAAGCGTTACACTTGTTACGAAATATGGCGTTTTAAAAGAAATAATTAGATGCATTGAAAGCAATAATTTTATTCAGAATGAAGACTTATTAACATCTTTTTATTTTACTTTATATATGTTAAAGCTTCAGTATTTGAAACTAAGATTTTTTGTATGACTAATTTTGTTACAATAGCACATTTTTGGCACACGATAAGTATTAAATTTACTTTACCATAATGAGATCTAAGATTTTCACGAGTATTCATTTAAAGGAAAGTAATATTTTTCGGATGTACTACGCGATTTTTAGTTTTGATTATGAATTACGTGTCTATCACTCACATTTCTTCTGCCCGTGATCACGGTTGCTGTATATTAACCGAAACGTCGGGAGTATGTAGTTTATAATCAAAACTAAAAATCGCGTAGTAAATCCGAAAATATTAGTTTCATTTATTTTACCAACTAAGGCAATAAACAGTTACGCGTCTAATATAGACTTAATGACTGTACAATTAAAATACTGTTAATTCTGAATTACTCAGGAATTTATTATTAAATCTAGAAAGGAGATGGTCATAACCGAAGTGGTCCAAGGCTCATCTGTGATCGTGATTCAATTGAAGATCAGTTAATAAAAATATGTTTAATATTTTGGCAAGGTTGACGTTTAACGTGAGATGACTTTGGTCTTTTAAACGGCTGAAGCAAAATTATCCTCTCGAGTTAGATAATATTGAAAAAATCTACTGCATACATTATTTTAACGAAGTTATGAGATCATTAATGTGTATTAAAACAATCAATCAGACGTCTTTTTTTGTTTTTTCGTTATTTTCTTCTGAATTATTGTTCACTAGCTTTCCGCCCGCGGCTTCGCCCGCGTGGAGTTCGGTTATATCACGTTTCTAAGAGAATCTTTCAAAAGTCTGGGATAAAAACTATCCTATGTTCTTTCTCAAAGTCAACTCTATCTCTGTACCAAATTTCATTAAAATCAGTTCAATGGTTTAGGCGTAAAAGCGTAACAGACAGACAGACAGACAGAGTTACTTTCGCATTTATAATGTAAGTAGGAATTTATCATTTTAATTTTAAAAAATATAAAATATTTTTTCTAAATCTACATGCGGATATTAATTTTATATAAAGCTTGCAATCACAAGCTTACGAGTATAAAATAACTTTTTTTTTCAGCAGTGCCTTAAGTATATAGAAACTGGTTGATAATAATTACATAGAATTAAGGAACTTATAAGACTGTCTCAGGGTCGTGTAAGGGTAAAAGGATATAATGATTTATAAATTACAAACAGATGTCTGACAGAGAACAAAAACCTGTAAAAATTTAAGCCTTTATATAGACTTGAAATAATTATGCATCAATTTTCTGAACACTCTGTAGTTGAATACCTGTCTTCCTTGCTGGAATTATAAGGAAAAAATTAAAGTATTTTGGACGTAACATCAATGACCAGTCCAGATTTAAAGGGCACTTGTCGGTCTCAATATTACAGATCATACAAAGGTCGGCTGCATTTTGACGCTTTTGGTCTTTTCCCATTTAATATTACTTATTCATTGTTCAATAACATTTAATAAAAACACAAAAACATGATATAATTGTATGAATTTAAGGTTTATTTACTTTTAATATTGTGAATATTAAGTTGTTTTCGTATAATTCGGGCAAGTAAGAACAAGTATGAATAAAAATTCCAGTTCTTTGTACGTATAATATTATTGACGTATTTCAAGTTTTAATAAACACTTTTCCTTTTATACTATTCTCTGAAGCCCAACTTTTAGTCCCATAACAAAAACTCACACTTTTTTCTCAATTTTATTTTATAAGAAAATTATTATTTATGAGATTTCTTACATATAATGAAATTTATGTGATTGTTGTAATTTTATTTATTTATGACCTTTGTAATCTGTTGGCGGTACACTGTATTTCAAAAGCATTCCTATACGAAGATGTAATTATTTATAATGTACAAAATTTTCTTTAAATTTACGAGTTATAAAGTATTTTCGGAAGGAAAATATGAACTAAAAAGTATTTTACTTGGTAGTACCTATCTATCTGAAACACATATTTTTATCAATCATTGAATACTCAATCGTTTGTTACGTATATAACGACCTTAATTATATTAAACGTTGTAAACTGATCGTCAAGTGTCATTTAACGAAACCAAATATACCACGAGCTCACCACGCATCACCACCTACCAGATTATTATATCAACATTGTTAGTATTGTGCCCAACCTTGATATATAACAATTATACATTAATTATAATAAAAAGAAAGATAATAAGGAAATATTTCGAGTATGTAGTATTACTGAGAAATCTTCTTCTTCTTCCTGGCAATTTTTCCAGCCTTAGCCAGGTTCTGCCTTCCTGCTCAAACTCCTCCACTTTGCAATAGTGATTATTTACTGAGAAATCGTTCGTATATAATGTAGAGGGTTGATTTATTTAGTTTTAAATAATTAAATTATAAGATGACTTTCACGTTGAATTGCATAGAATTTGATTAAAATGTATCTATAAATGAGATGTAAGATCTCGTCTGCTCGTGATCACGGTTGCTGTAAGGTAAACGAAACGTCGGGAGTAAATAGTTTATAATCAAAAATAAAAATCACGTAATACATCCGAAAAATATTAGTTTCATTTAAATGGATCTATAAAAATGATTATGATACATTATTTTATATTAAAATTTAAGATATTAATAAAAAATCCTTGATAATTTTTATCTTTTACGTCCGACCAGTTCTTTGCCTTCATACGATGTATTAAATTGTGTTACAAGTTAAAATCTCTTACTCGATTGCTCGGTGATTGTGTACTTATACGACGTAATTGTGTTGACTTTTAAGTTAATGGTCTAACAAACAAGTTCTATAAAGCTGATCGAAGTTTAGTAATTAACAGTATTTAACTTAGAATCGTTAGGTTAAATGTACACTAGTAATATATTCATATATGATTTTAAATGTGCTTGATTCATTCAAAAAATATTCATGATTCTCTGTGCCAGAATTACAATATTTTTTTTAAAGATTTCATTATAAATTCCAACGTCATATAACATGCTAATTTATCATATATAACAAAAACTTCTTACGATGTATTATATAATGAATAAATTTAATATAACATGAAGAGAAGGTGAACAGTTGGTACGACGAAAGAAGAGTTGTTGTCCTCGATATAGATCACTTGACAGAATACTTCCCTATAGTAAGGCTTCGAAACTAAAGTAATGTGTACTAGTTTTTATTAATACGAACATTCTAGAAGCACCGAATAATTTGAGAATGAATGCGAAAGAATACTAATATGTATATAATTTCAGAGTGGTTGGTATTAAAATTAAATTCATTGAATGGAAAGTTTCCTTCTAATGTATAATATATTAACATTACTTAATATGACGTCATCAATATTATTATTTTGTAATACGATTATTGCTTAAATTGAAAGCATTATAATGTGTTTTTGTTAAATTAATATTGGATTATTTCCTACGAACATTTATACGCGTGAACGCTAAGGTGAACGTATGGAATGGACCAAGTTGTTAAGTCTCGATCTGTCGCCAGTAACCTACTTATCACTACGTTAACTTATATATGAGCTTTCAAATTTGATTCGACCACTCGCTTTGTAAATATACTTTTATTTTTTATTTCCAAACGAATTAATTATGAATTATTGAATGAAAATATTGCTATTTAAAGCGAGGTGAATTTAACAGTATGTCATAATTAAAAAAATCTTTGAGAAAAAGTTTAAGTGGTTGTAAAACAACCGAGAATAAAGACAGATACACTAGTTAAGACATTACGTTCACTTCGTCTGTTACACTAAATAATATAATTATGTCCATGCAATAGAAGTCACGAAATATTTACCAACTAGACGTTTGGAACCATTAAACAGTTTTTTTAACTCAATATTAAGTGAGAACTTCTTCAAATTTATTTAGATAAAAAAAGAAATTTTTGAAACACGACATCTTTAAAAATTCTTATATAAAAAAACTTATTGGTATATTTGGCAAAAATTATGCGCTAATTAGTATGTTATGTCAAATCCTGTTTGCTCTTAATCATCCATTTGATTTTTGCTTAAATAAATCTTACTAGTAGTCGGAGCATATTGATCTAAATATAAGATATACATTATACAAGTAATTATTCCTTCAAATGGCCAATAACTGGTCATCATTTGCTTAATAATTTGACAAATATTAATTAAATCAAGCAATAATATTTAAATACGAAGGTGTTATAGGAACTACTGTTGCGAAATGTCAAGGGAATATAAAAACCATAGATTGATCTAGATCACTGTAAAGGTTAAAACAGCAATTTGACAAATTAAATACCTATTACAGGCTACTTCGATTCCAATGACTTTTAACAGAAGCACTAATCCTAATGCGGTTAATGCATCTTGAAGGTCAAAAGCAGATTGAGCAAAAAAATCACGAATTTCAGACGTCAGTGCCATATATGTATTTTGCATTACCTAAACCTCTTCTTCCTGGCAATTTCCCAGCTTTAGCCAGTGTGTCTTATAATAATAGTTTTGGCTTATTGTTTTTACGACCGGCCGCCTGCCTGACATCAACCCTCTTTGAGAATGCATTAGCATTAGCATATGCATTAGCTAAACAATTTTGACAGATCGTAACAATCAAATACATATTATTTAATATGTCCAACATTCCATTCAAATGTACCTCATCTACCTTGTACCAGTTTTTGTAATGACAGGAATATTATTTGAATCTCATAGTTCATCGTGTGACATTTTATGAACGATATAAAAAATATTGTCAAGTAACAAATCTAATTTAAAAGTCAAGTTCGATGTCTGGTATTTATATTGAGATTGGACAAACAAAACAAATGGAACTAGATCGACAAAAGATGATTCTAAATGTTTTTGTGACGGTTTTTATGTATACTGTATAATAAAGTAAATGCCAATTTTGTTTAAGTTGTTATATACTAATTTTCCTATATGTCTTCGAACATGTGGGAAATACCCTTATACCATATATGGACTCAAACAAAGCTGAGCTCGGAACTTAAAGTAAATTGTAAAGTAATTGTTATTTTATTAAGCTTTTTTAAAAAAATCACTAATCATATAAGTAACTTGAGATTATTTTCTCTTTTGTCTCTTATTCGATTTTAGTATCATAATGAAATGAAACAAAAGTAAAACCGTTCAGTGACATTCGGGAGTGAAAATGTAAAGATGCCACATACATAGGTACATGAAAAATATAATTCCACTTTTGTATACGCCTCAATTGGATATAAAATAAACGAAACAAAATCTTGTAACAACTATTAAATACGTCAGCAATATGTTAACATTACGTCCATACAAAACAATTATTATTTTTCTGAGTTGTACGAATAAATACAATAATAATATGAAAGATCACTTGAAAGACAGGACAATTAAGTATTTTTATCGACAAGTTACATCCTTATTACCCAACAAAAAGCAATATTATATGTTACTTGTTAATTTAAAAATCATTAAAATTAGTCAAATGTTGAACTAATTGATATAATAAAATAAATATCTATTCAGCATTGCTTAACTGCGAGTACTTCCTCATTCTACTACCTACTAGCAATAGCTAACGTGAAGACAGAAATTATTCTATAGACAAAGACATTACTATGGACTTTAAATAATGATTACATCGTCACAAATCCAGTTAATTGGCGTTTAACTGTGGTTTCAGGTTTGGATATTTAAATGAAAGTAATATTTTTCGAACATACTACGATTGCTTCACTTTTGTACACCGTAAGCGCATTCTGCCGACATCCAGACAATTAAGAAATGGATGACAGTAGATGATAAATAACAAGATCGACCGACAGACATTCACATCTCGTCTGCCCGTGATCATGGTTGCTGAAAAGTAGCAGAAACGTCAGGAGTATATAGTTTTTTACAGAAATAAAACACCCGTAGTATATCCGAAAAATATTAGTTTCATTTAAATGACCAAAACTTGCGAAAGTATTAGATCCCATCATTGTTTTTCCGACATGTAATTCATTAGTGATATAAATTTTAAACCGAAACTTTCAAGTGTCTAGTTGACTCACGCTATTAAACCCGATGGACTTAAGGACACTACAAGGGTTTACCCAGTGAAGGGTACAGTTACATGTAACTGATATAAACGAACGGATTTTACGCTTGCTCGGATAATAATTACATTTTCGTAATATCTCGAAAATACAATCATATATAAGATTATATTTATTTGTAATTTGACATCAATGAGATTTGATCACATCATGATCACTGGGTAATCTTAAACCGTATAATTTTAACATATCATGTTATAAATTTGATCCAAAATTAAGTTCTTGTTAAATATCCCATTAACACGAACATGTCCTTGTTATTAAAATATAAACATTTCCGTATTTGTTTTTAAAACTTTATACCTCAATATTGTTTTCATATCGAAGAATGGTCTAGTGAGTAACATTTATTTCTTATGTAGGCGGCTAATATTTCAAGTTCCTATTTAGAGTTGAATAATTAAAATGTGAACTTAGTTTGGATTTCATTTTATAAAAGTACTGTACTCACCAAACGAATACTTCAAGTGGAACAAAAATGATTACCTGTAAAATATTTCATTTATTAATAACATATTATTATGAGAGTCTTTATTTTTATTACTAAGTACTAGCTTTTCGCCCGCATCTTCGCCCGCGTCGAGTTCGGTTATATAGCGTTTCCAAGAGAACTTTTCAAAAGTCTGGAATAAAAACTATCCTATGTTCTTTCTCAAGATCAACTCTATATCTGAACCAAATTTCATTAAAATCAGTTCAGTAGTTTAGGCGTGAAAGCGTAACATACAGACAGACAGAGTTACTTTCGCATTATACTCATGGATAGCAAAATTACTTATATTTTATATAGGTTTTTTTATATTGTGTTTAGTCCTTTTACTTCTTTGTGCCCACAAAATTTCGTACTGTTACAAATTTTCTTAGAGACTACTGAAGCAAATTTTTGGACTTCATTCTCTATCTATTGAACACACGGAAACATTTACTAGCTGGTCATTAATATAATTACAACATAGATTGTTTTAAAATAGTAAAAATGCCATTCCCTCGCTGTTGAAGTGGATATTAAGTATCTGAAGGAGCAAGGCAAACTGGCAGAACCTATACTTGAAGTAATTAAACATGTTATAATAACTGACTTACTTACTATTTAGTTTTGCTCTATATTTCTCAATACTTTATATTAGCAACCAGTTATAAAAGAAGGGGAAAATACTGGAAAATGATACCTAACTGTAATGTGTTTCTACACTTCAATATCCTGTGTTGAATTATTCAAAGTATATTTTTATAATTCTTAATACCTTCATATAATAAATAAATAAAATAAAAAAATAAAAATTTGTTTATTACTGTAACTTATACCTAGATACAAACAGATACAGCTAGGGAGCTCCTTTTAAGAAATGGAATTATCTTGTGTTAGGAGTCCCTGCTCTTCCACAAACGGAATCAAGTACATAAAGGTAAAAGGTAACATTATTTTACAAATTAAGAATCGTTTAAATAGGTAATATGTAACTTAAATGTAGTTTTATTCATATAACGCGCATGTATGTTTGTGTGTGTGTGTGTGTTTGTGTGTGTGTGTGTATGTGTGTGTGTGTGTGTGTGTGTGTGTGTTAATGATAACTAGTTTGATATATTTGAAACTGTTTGCTTCTAAAGATTATGCAAAAAAATTTGCTATCATGAAATCTAATATTTTATTCAAATAAAATTTACTGTTAGTTAAACTAACACGTTGCAAGAAAATTGCATAGTATATATGTATATGATAAATACATTAAACAATCTTTTTGGTACAAATGTTCTGCTTGAATTATTATTAAATGTATGCGTGACTTCGCACTGTAACATATTCGATTTTATATTGAAATTTAAACACCTCAAATTTTGTAGTTGATGAGATATTTTTCGTCTTAGTTCTTAAAGTATCAAAATAATAGAATAATAGAGGTCATATAAATTTTATAAATAATGACGTATAATAAGATTAAAAGACTTTGTACTTAAATTACTTAATCTTCAATTTTATTAAATGAACAATTCTTACATTCATTTAACAAAGGAATTTATGCAATTTCAGTAATTGGACAAATTGTTAGAACATTATAAAATACACATCTATGATTGTAACAATGTTGATGACATTATGACGATAGATATACATATATATAATCATTGTATTATAAGAAGCGTACCATCAATAATGTTTAATTAGAATAATGCCACTTTTATTATATTTTAATATGAGTCCATATTTATATATCCATAATGCTTTAATATTTTTAAAAGTGTCTCAGTATCAAAGACATTACGTGACGCAATGTTTTGTTCTACAAATTATAATCGCTATTACGGAACAATACTTTTACCGCATCCGTATACAACGATTGTATTCAGACCGATTCACTTTAATTCTGTTTACAATTATATTGAACGAATCAAATATTTTAAATTGCAATCATTCATCAATTTAGTTATTTTGCTAAGATTAAGTTATACCTTCTACATTAAATACTGTTAGAAATTAGTTTAGGCAGTATATTCACTTCGATATTTATTACTCAACAACTGGTAACAGCATCTATAGTCTAGCACTTGCGTCCTATTTATAATATTCAAAGGTAACATATTTAGGTGAGGATAAGTTGTAATATCATACAGAGGGCGCTAGTTAACTATCATAATAATTCCCAATTAATATCAGCATATAAATTACGCTAAGCTTAGAATTTTTTAAAACGTCATAATTATTATTACTAACAAAATTCGGTTCGACTATTCGAAATTCGTCATCTTTTTATATTCTGTTATTATTTAAGTTTAATGAACTAAATATTTTGCGTGAAACTAGTGTTTCGAATGTTATAAAATGATATTAAGTATTGCTACTACGAATGCGTCATTTGAACGGCTCCTAAAAGTCCGGTCCACTGTGACCAAGGTCCCCAGCTTTATCTGATCGCTTTTATTCAATTTTACAGATGAAAGGATTTGCAATTTAATAAGCTGTGACATTTGGGCCTAAAATTGTATTGAAATAAAAATAGAATCGTTTGAAACTATGTATTTTGATGTTTTAATAAGTATTGTGAAAAAATTCTCCATTCCTTAATTTTTGGAAGTGTGACTTGTTATGCGACTTTCAACAAGGTTGCATTTAACATTTAACGCTCCTGGGGAGGGGGAAAAAAGAGACAACGAGTTTGAATGCGTAACTTTCGAACGCAAGTAAGCAATCAATAGTGACTTTTAAGTAATGTTAATAAAGTTTGTCTTAAGGAATCCCTAAAAATACCTCAAAAATCAATTTCTACCCCTTCTTGTTTTCATTCCAATATTACGAAGTTTTACTTCTTCTGCGCGGAGGGACTCCACGCACAATTTTTTTTAATAAACCTCCACTACATCGCACACAGCTTCTAATAATAACATCACTATAATTGCCCTCAATATATTAAATAATTTTCCATCAATCAACGTTAAATTGAATCGATAATAAACGTACTTTTTCTCAATAATTGCATAAACACCAGATCCATTTAGCAGTAATCAGTAGATAATTATGATTAGACGAGCTCCAACCTTCGACCCTAAGACATCTAGGCAATCATAATTTGAACATTTAATTTTGAACTCTACCACAAATACACAAAGTCGGTTTTCATATTGCCTATCATTTGGGACAGAAAACCAAAAACTTAAATTACAGTTGATCTATCTCAAAATTGATGTTCATAATAAACGATGGGATGTTACGATTGTTAAAACACGTTGGCCATAAATAATACATAACACAAATACCACTACTGATGGCATCTCGTGTTATTGGAATTCCCATACTTAAGTACTTGATTTGTATCATTACTGCATAATATATTTATAATTTCGTAAACCAAGCATATTAGGATCTAATTCTATAACGTTATGTAATTCTCTTTTTTTGTAAATGTTTTTACGGCTCTTGATACGAGTCCTTTTGAGCCCTATCGTTACAAATAATCATTGGCTATCTATGACAGTTCATTTGAAAAGTACACTGAAAATCCGTTATTTGCTGTCACAGTTGGTAAATAATTTTGTATTACATATAAAGTTTCCAAAGTATTCGTAAGTATAGTAACAGGTAAATGTAATTGTCAAACTTTTAAAGTGTTGTCATATATACAGAGCCTTCTAAAGCGAAGTGTTAAAATAGTGAAGGATGCAAGAAATTGTTTGATTGTAATTGTTGAAAATAATACATTAGGAGCACTCATAACTTTGGTAGTATTTTGTTAACTACATCACTTTATTTACTCTAAATTTATATGTAAAATATTAAGGAGAGATTTTGCCGATCTTTGTTTGCGAAGATTCTCTAAAATCTCCTATAGAAATGTTTGAATATTGAAGAAAATAGATAAAAATAATTGTTAAAACAATTTTGCACACCAAAAACGATACTTCTAGACTAAAAAGTATGCTACAATATCTATACTACGTTAGACCATTCCCTTTTATTCTGTAATAATTTATAAACTACGTATTCGTTTCCCTATTATTCCAATAATACGGACAACTTAACATTGTTTCAAAATATAAGTTTAACAACTGGTTTAGATATGAAATCGTGAATAAATAATTCAACAAGCAAAACGAAATTCAGTACGACAAGAAAGACCTTGACACTATAAAATGTACAACTGTTTCAGATAAAATTATTGGTCTATATAAAAACTGGACACATAAAGATTAAAGATTCATCTTGATTACAATTGATAAACCGAAAATTATGAAGAATATACAATGGAATCAACTTTATACTTTAAAGACTTATAAAATAAAGTTTTAAATTCCATGCATTGGTTTATTCTAAACATATGTATATTTGCTAACTATATCAAATATATTATAGTCTTTTTGTCATTCTTGTAGAATAAATTGTAATTTTAACATTGACAGCAATGTAGCAAAAAAAGTATGACATCAAACTAGTTATTATAAAAATAATATGAATAGATTTAATAAAACTAACAACATAATTATATGAAATCTTGCTATTTGAATAACGAGCAGTTTATAAATTATGATGCACTTTCACGTACAATAACGTTGTTAACTTGAAAGATATTTAGTAGAACATAGAGTCTTTCTTTTTGTTATTATTGTCATTCTTCATTCATCTATCTTTATTATTCTTAAAAATATTAATAATATTAATATGCCTTCAGATTTAAAGATTTGAAATAATTAGTTAACATAACTTATTACTTCAATTAAAATTAGTATCAGACTGTTTAAGACTTTTATTTCGATCGGAGATGTAAGAAAATTTTAAATTAGATTAAAATAAATAGCGGACCACATTTTGAGATAAAATTAAATCCAAAAGGAGCACGTATATTTTTACGACAACATAAATAGGAGATAAAATCATAGTATATTATGCCGATGCAAGTTGCATAAGCAACACAAGTTGCAGAAGGATTAGCAACCGTCGCCAACACTTGCATTACTTATTAAAATTCATAGCGGCCGGCAATGCATTAAGGTCAGAGGATCCGAACGAAAGTGCGCGTGCGCATTTAAATGTCGCATACAAACGAGCAAAGGGCAAAGAAAGTTACATTATTGTTATGTTTTGAATTATAATATGAGTGAAATTTTATATATACAAACATTTTTTAAGTTTAAAATGTATTTTTTTCCAAATATTTTTTATAACTACGTGGTTTATTAGTTTAATATATGTATATGAACTTTAGTAGTCTAGTTTTTTTAAACATAGTAACAGCCAAATTTACAAACCATATAACTTAACAAAATTACAAAGATTTTTCTTAATGTTTATAAAATGTAAAACAATAGAAAATCCTTAAAAAATTTGTGAGTTAATTTTTTTTGTCCGTGTACATTTTTATTTTTAGCGTCATTGATTTCGTAAAGCAGCCTTTTTATAGCTAATAATTTTTAATTGAGCCTTGACTTTTGTTAATTAGCACCACATTTTTTAAGTATCTTTGGTAAAGATAAAAAAAAATTAAGCCTCCATAATAGCGAGGCGTGGCAAACTCAAGTTTAATTTCATTATACTTTGTGGTCATGTATATTATTGTTTTATTGAATTAATTAATATAATACTATAAGTTGTTTTCTACTCCTTATAAATATAAAAGAAGTTGCAATTTCGATTCTAAATTAATACAAAAGAATTCTTTATTCAATATATTATTATATCGTTGACTAATTAATTACAAGTGGAGCAGAAAGATAAACATCGACCTCACGAGTAATGGAGAACTAAATATATAAAATACTATTTATAGATGTAATAATTATGCATATTTTTTGCATAACATTAATTAGGATTCATATCTGAAAACGCTAATGTTAATTTTGATTAAAAGTATCAATAAAATATTATTATTGAAGTGGAGAAAGTTAACAAATATATCCGAAGTTTTGATATATTTTGTTTAAACCGAACTGTTTTTTCTTAGAGAACCTTCTACTCTACTCTCATATATCTGTCAAGTAATATATTATAGTCCATTCACAATAGTATAGTAACAAGTGTTATAGTTGTATTGGCTTGTTGTATCATTGTATTCAACACATAACTTGACATAAGATTACGTAAACTTTATATGTATCAACAATAAGTTATCCAACTTTTTTCTTCTTAATATTGTTATATATTCATTAATATATATTAAAATAGCGTCAATTTTAAAGAACTAAATATATTAAATTATAATTTTGAGATGTCAATAATGTTTTTTTTACAGTGAGAATAATATTAATGACTATTAAACAAAACCGTCGAAGGCAATTAACTAGTAAATCTGACATTGACCGGTCTGTTAGCAACGTGGATGTAAAAACGAAAATAGTAATGCAATCCGATTCGTTCCGTCGGCTGTTACAGAATACGATATCTGTACGGAAAATGATTCGTTATATAACTGTTATAGATATTTGTTGAAACGAGAAGTACGGCGTCTCAGCTGGGGCAGAGACATGAAACATATTCATACTTACATAGAGTACTGTACTACATAGAGTACTGTACTACATAGAGTACCGTACTATATAGAGTACCGAAATAAATGAATAGTAAAACTGTATCATTAGACAAGTAATAACGACTATTTGCTAGTTTCCTTTCTGTTACTGATACAAGATAACATTGTTCTTTCGATCAGATATTAGTTTAATATTGTAAGTCTCAAGGCCGCTAACAAGGTCGAGTGAAAAGGTGAAAAAATTATTTGGATAATGCTGTGAGATAGTGAATTTAGGATTACGCAAAATTCCAACGTTCTATAAATAGACTTATTGTCTTGATTTGTTAAAATATTAGGTACATCTTTACGATTAAACGCGTACATTTAACGAGTTAGTCATTATTCCATTCTGAATAAAAATATTTTTTCCATATAAGTCTAGACTTAGATTAGAGATGAAACGAGCTGAAAAAATGCGGAAGGGAAAGTAGAGATTTACTTAGCTAAAGAAGAACCGTGAAAAAAAATCCTACACTGGTATTTTTATGTTATGTTAGCTATGTTTTCCAGCTCGCAATATATGTATTCTCTATATAGCAAGTCAATATAATAGCTCGGAATAGCTTAAAGATCGTAACCACCAACGCTGACCCGAAAACTAACATCGTATTACATGCAAAGTGTTCAATAACAGCATTAAATTGTTACCGCAGACCGGCAATCATTACACGATTACAGTTCAGAAATACACCAAGATTTTACAAATTTATTGAGACTGTATCTTTCATTATTTGCTGGATTCAAATAGTGGGATGGATATTTTAAAATGTTAGCAAGATTTTATATATTTAATTCTCTTAGAAATTGTATATAACATATATATAAAGACATACATATATGACACACATCCTATAGAACTGCAAACATTTATACAGACAGTGAAAATGATTGCAAAATAATTTTTATTTGTTCAAAAGAAAGCCGTTGTTTGACGTGTCCTTTTAACAGTCGTATCATTATTCATTAATTAACATATTTACTAAGAATTAAATATTTTATTAATATTACTATTATTTCAATATACATCGATAAAAAATATATAAAAAAAGAATGTGAAGCCGTGTCATGACATGTAAATTTGTTAAGATGCCATCTAATATTAAATAAATTGCAGACGATAACGCGTCACACCTGGAGTCACACATTGTATGTTAAATTGTATAATTCTATTGTTTGTATAATTTGAATTCCAATTATACAGGAGACGTCGCGTGTGGACGCATCTCTTTGATTCGCGACATGCTAGTATCGAAAGTCATTTACACGCACATGTACCTGTCATATTTATTAATAGGTCAATGCACTCTGTAATTTATTTCAAATATTTTTATGCAATATTCCATAGCACAGATTTTTCATATTAAGTCTAAATTTAATTTAAATTATATCATCTAATTATGATGCTTAAATTTTTATGTATTCAAATCATGTCAAAATTAAAGAATTTATTTACAAAACACTAACTATATTATTTGTTAATATGAAAAAGAATTAATATATTTGATAACTGATATAAAGATAGAACCTTGTCATAATCTTTATAATATTAAATAATAACATGAATGAAAGCATTATTACAGAAGCGTGTCGAACGACAAACTCACCGAATTACGCAGCGTTACGAGAAAGTCAGATGATCAATTAATATTACACGAGACAAGACGAAACGAACTCTGTTACGACAAATACTTCGCTTGACTCTGAGATTAATATCGAACATTATTGTGGTAACAAATTATTAAAATATTAATGAGTTTTATTCATTTATATGAAACTAATATTTTTCGGATATACTACGCGTTTTTTTTTGTAAAAAACTACATACTCCAGACGTTTAGGCTACTTTTTAGCAACCGTGATCACGGACAAACGAGACGATATATAACAAAAAGTTTTTCATAAAAATGAACCGCTTAGTATATCCGAAAAATATTTGTTTCAATTATATCAATATATTAATTATACTAATGCCCGTGAACAAAGTGCTGCAAAGTTACCGAAACGTCGGGAGTATGTTGTTTTTTAAATAATAAGATACGTGTAATAATCCAATAATATTAGTTTCATTTATATTAAATATATATTATATATAAGATTTTTTCGAATACACATTTATGTGAAATAAAGTTTTTTGAATACTAAGCTTTGTTTAGTATTTTATTTCTACATGTTCTTGAAATTTCGATCACTTTTCAACAACAGTAATCACGTATCATAAATACAAGTATATCAACAAATGCCTTTTATAAACTATCTCAACTCTCTATTTGAAAAGAAATATTTGAAAATGCACAACAAGTATTATCTGTTTATTATATAGAACATAAAATTTTAAATTCATACTTATTATATATCAATAAACATAAATTAATTTTTATTTATTTATATTATATTTTTAATACTATTTATTAATAATTCATAGAATATATTTTTCCTATACAATTATTTCAGCTAATGAATACTGATTTTCATATGTTAGGATAAGGTTGTTTGGTAGATAAAGTTTCAAAATTAAATATTTGATTTATGTTACATTTATCTTATATATAATAAAAATTTATTTTTATAAATAACTAGTTTTAACCAGCGACTTCGTCCGCGTTAATTTCTGAATTAATATTATATGTGTAGCTTGACCGAGCGAACTCTATTCTATCCTAAAGGCCATAAAAAACCAGATATTGAAATTTATTAAGTTTTTATTTAACATAATTAAAAATCCTATGTCCGTCTCCTGGTTCTAAGCTATCTGCTTGCCAATTTTTAACCACATCCCTACAGCCGTTCTTGAGATATTAATAATGTAACGAACACAACTTTCTTTTATATATAAGATATAATATTACCTGAGTTCGCTGGGCGCTGGTCACTGCGAGACACAACAGGAGCGTTACAACACTCCACCAAAGGACTCGCATCCTCGTTACTAAAACAAACAATAATAATATTAATAAAACACTCTGTTATTCCTTAATTAGTAATATATTACATACGCTCAGCATAATAAAAAACAAATGAACATCGCCGGGGCGACATCGTTGTATGGATAAAATATATAACGAGTGACGCTGCTTACTCCGCGGAACGAACACCAAGCCGTGTGAACCAGAAGATTCCTGATACCACACAAGCTATGGAATGGGATTGCTACCCTAATATCAGGTCAATCATGTAGTATTAGTTATAGGTTATGAGTTTTAATATGTTATTCTTATTATAATATTCACATAAGTAAGTTTCGTAGTTTCCCTGGAAACCCCGGTGGCCACCTTTCATAATTAAACTTAAAAGATAAACATCATAGTATTTTTCTTACGTAGCTTAAATTAATTCTTAAATCATCAATTTTGAAAGCAGTAATTTTTAAAAGTTTTCGCGTAAGAAACTACTTGTATATTGTACCTCTTAACGCATAAATGTTAATAAATATAAAATAATGAATTAATATAATAACTTTTAATGAAATATTAAAAATATAGGTACATATAAATCATAACATTCTATTAATTTTATTTTTGCTAGAAGTAATGGTCTGACCTCAGCTTCACACCAATTAACAAGAACTGGTCTTAATCTACTGATATCTTTAAATCTTACATCCCATCTTACACTTTCACTAACAAAATAAACTCACTTTCCATTGAAGTATTACAACTGCATTCCGTAAATAAAAGCAAGTTATCGAAACAAATATTGTTGCATTTCATATTTTTTTTCCTATATAAGTCACTAGCTTTCCGCCTTCAGCTTCGCCCGCGTGGAGTTCGGTTATATCGCGTTTCCAAGAGAACCTTTCAAAAGTCTGGGATAAAAACTATCCTATGTTCTTTTTCAAGGTCAATTCTATGTCTGCACCAAAGTTCATTAAAATCCGTTCTGTGGTTTAGGCGTGAAAGCGTAACAGATAGACATACAGAGTTACTTTCGCATTTATAATATTAATAGGGATTAAACTAAATATTGTTGAAAAATTTATGGGAATATGATTTAAATAGGAATATTATACAAATATTGCTCATACTATTCAGTATGAAAACAATTACAAAGAAAGGAGTATCGCTAAATGATTTCATTTTAAACCCGTCTATCGCTTACAACTTCAATAACTTTGATATTTTACAAAGACTTAGTCATGCTCTGTTTTCTTAATCCTTCCATGGAAATATTTAAACATACACCAGTAATGAACAGTACATATAAATAAAAAGGGGTGTCTTAATAAAGTTGCAATTAATAAAAAAAGGGTTTATTTGTAAAAGATGAATGCACGCGACGTTGACGCGTGAGTGCCTCCTTGCATCACGTTGACCACATCAGACCTGGTTGCCATGTGGAGCGGCCAATGTAATGTTCTGTTGACGCAATTCTTCCTTTTATACATCACCCTGTTATACTTCATCGACAATTTAGTATAAAGTAATTGTTTACTGTGTTCCGCTCTGATCGGCTTCATGGAAATTTTTTTCGTTTCATTTCGTATTATATTGCTTTTAAATACATTTTTATTTTTAATAAAGTTTGTCTTGGCCAGTTTGTTAGCCATAAACTGACGTAAAAGTAAATTTATAGCCAACTGGAAAGTCTCAAAACAATCACCATTGTCCATAAATGAATAAACTATAGTATTTTATAGTATTAGTCAAGAACTTTCTCCTTTACCTTGTATTGTATTGATCTTTTACAAAGACTTAGTCATGTGTTTTGTATTCTAAATCCTTCCATGGAAAACCTACGAAAATATTTCAACATACATATATGATATACATTTTCATCATTCAATACATACTTTCGTTATATTTTGAATTCAATTTTTAGAGTTATTAATGTAACCACAAATAATTACAAAAACTATTGATATATTTTAACTTTAATAAAAATAATAATTATCAAAGTTATAACGTTTTAAACTTCATTAAATCATAATTACTCAAGCTGTGTTTAAAACATAACATTTCAATGTAAAAAGGTTCTTCAATATAACAACCTTCGTAGTTCTCTTGAGCGGGTAGATCTTTTTACTACAAAGTAAGCCAAGATTACTGAGTTAAGGTTAATCAGAGCCCAGCGGCTCAGAAAACTTATATGGATAACCCGATGTTACCATGAATATTAAATAAGAATAAATTATAGAAATGTATTGAAAGAAAGTGACGTTCATATATATATATAAAAGTGTGTGTGTGTGACAGAGTGTGTGTGTATAAGTACCTTAAATATTCACTTACACTTTACTATTGATTTTAATTATACCAATAGGTGAAAACAATTTTACTAATATAAGTTAATTTCGTTTCTAAGTTTAAGATCGTATTACGTAAATTAATTCAAACATTTAATAATTCGTTATATTATTGTGGGTAAGTTCTCAAAGAAAGTAAAGAAAGCTAACAATAGTCGTTATAAAATGAGCAGCTTTACTCAATTAATGCAAATTAAGTTTCGAAAAAAAACATTAAGTGTTCCTTTGTTTTTATACAGCTATCATAAAATTAGGCTCTTCGCTTTATTTTCTAATAATTTATTTTCAAGAAAAAGATATTACATATTTCGCGAAAGTTAAAAAAAGTTGAAACAAGTCTTAAATTTCTGTCCGCGTGAGGAAATTGTTTTCAATGAACTCCGGTACAATCATCGTCGATTGTTTAACAGTTCCTGTGTATTCATTATAATTTCACACACTATTTATAATCTATCGATAAATTACTTATTACAAGCTGAAACATTCAATCTGTTTTGAATAGCAATTTAATAATTAGTGGTAGAAAGCAAAGATTGTTTCTTTCCCGTTTTTCTTTTCGTCGTCATTAGCCTATCAGAGCCTATGCTGAGCAAAGGCCTCTTCTCACATGGAGAAGATTTGAGCATTAATCACCACGCTTGCTCAAGACGGGTTGGTGATTTCAAACTTATATTTAAAAATTATAAGTCCAGGTTTCCTCACGATGTTTTCCTTCACCGTCTGTCAGTGGTGTCTGAATAATGAGAAAGTACATTTGACTCGGAAAAATCACATTGGTACTTTCCAGAATCGAACCCGCGAGATCGTGCACGAAAAGAGGGCCTGTAACCACTAGGCCACCACTGACTATAAATTTATAATAAAAATAAATAATATATATATTTCCATATAAAAGATATATTAATAAAAAATTTATAATAAATTATTGTTAATGAAGAATCTCTCGTGACAACGCCGCACGCAATGCTATCAGAGTGTCGTCTTAACGACGTAATGAGCCATGTCGTGCCAAAATTATTACAGCTATTCATCATTACTTATATGTAATTGTATACAAAACTTTATTAAATGATTGTTTTGAATATAACATAAATAAAATTTGATTTATATATTATTACTGTTGGTGGAAAGATCTTTGTGTGTTAAATATACAGTAAATTTCAATAAACATCCAATATAAGTTTTAATTGAAATTCATATGATTAATGAGATATATAAAAATACGCTATATATAAGTATTTTGTATAAAATATACTAAACTATGTATATTATACAGGGTGACTGGTGAATTACTATCAATATTTAAGGAGAATACTCGGTACATGATTCTCATTCGAATTATGTAAAAAAAATAGGCACTTAATTTTTGACAAAATTTCCGTATAAATAAATAAAGTGCGGACACGATCCAAGTGTCCCAAGTGTGGACGTATGTGTGAGTGTGTGTGTATACCTAATCTGTAGGGTGTTCACACGATGCGTAATTAATTACATAACTTTTGGTTAACTTTACTCAGAAGTTTATTAATATTTATATTATATTAATTTTTATTTTGTCATATATGATCGTCAAATATCACGTCCTTAAATATCGATAGTAATTCACCAGTCACCCTGTATATTTTGTATGTCAAAGTCATTATTATAATTAATCTTGTATAAGAAAATATGATGTACGTTTTCAGGAGGTATACGCAGTACGCAGGTACGAAGTACACGCACACACCTTGACAGACATTCACACAGTCAATTATTGAATAATACCTTGAACCGAGTGACCTGACTCGAATAGATATTTAATAATTACTTAGAATTAGGTCTCAAATTATATAATAATAAAGAATTAGTTAATATTTAAGTTTATATATATATTTAAAGAGTTCATACGTTGATTTTGATCATCACTTATATATATAGAACTAGCTTTCCGCCCGCAGCTTCGCCGCGTGGAGTTCGGTTATATCGCGTTTCCAAGAGAACCTTTCAAAAGTCTGGGATAAAAACTATCCTATGTTCTTTCTCAAGGTCAACTCTATCTCTGTACCGAATTTCATTAAAATCAGTTCAGTGGTTTAGGCGTGAAAGCGTAGCAGACAGACAGACAGACAGACAGAGTTACTTTCGCATTTATAATATTAGTAGGGATGTATGTTCTAGAAATGTAGCCTGAGGCTTAGTTAATAAAGATTTTACTTTCACAATGAAACCGCAACACGAAACTACAAAGACTAAACTTATCAAATCGACCACTCCATTACGATGTTACTTATATATACATTTTAAATATAATAGTTGCATTTCAGTTGAGTCAGTGGTGGCCTAGTGGTTAAAAAGCCCGCCTCTCATCCATGAGGTCGCGGGTTCGATCCTGGCAAGTACCAATGTGATTTTTTCAAGTCATATGTACTTTCTGAGAGTATTAAGGCATCACTGATTAATGCATTCCCAAAGAGGGTTGATGTCAGGCAGGCGGCCGGTAGTAAAACAATTAGCCAAAACCAAAACATGTAAGGCAGACCCTGGCTAAAGCTGAGAAATTGTCAGGTAGAAGAAGTTGCAATTCAATTTATATAGTCTTAATATTATCAGAATAGTTTATATACATAATAAAGTGGAAATGACAGATTTTACAATATCCAAGACTTACACGGGTAACATTTAAATTAACCAATTAATTATTTTCTGATAACCACGTATTTTTTACTGTTTAAACTACATTCTACTAAAGTTTCAGTTACTTATACGAGACTTTGCAGTTATCGAAACATCGGGAGTATGTAGTTTAAAATAATAATAAAAACACGTAGTGTAGCCTTAATAATAGTTTCATTTAAAACATTCACAAATTACTTAAACAACTCTACCATTGTTATAAAACAAATTAGTCGTTTAAACTTTGATTTATATGTGCATTTGGTTTTGATTACCGCTTCATTGCGTAACAATACATGGTAATGCAGCGTTAAGGTCAATAAGGTTGGTTATCGTGTGGATATAGAATCTCTTCCTGTTGCATTGTATTTGATGGATTCCATTAAATAACAAAGGATTTAAGACCTTCGTGCTATTAGCGTTGGTGATTTGGGATGTTGGGTAATCTTATCTATTTTCGATCTAAGATCATTATCAGCCTATCAGAGCCTATGCTGAGCAAAGGCCTCATCTCACATGGAGAAGATTTCAGCATTAATGATCATGCCTGCTCAAGATTCCAAACTTATAATTGGAAATTATATGTCCAGGTTTCTTCACTTTTTCCTTCACCGTCTGTCAGTGGTACTTGCCAGGTTTTGAAAATCCCTGCGATAGTTTTTGGCTGTTTTATTTATATGTCCAGCAGTGTAAGAGTATTAGCTCTATACCAACATGATGTCTTTTTGTCTGTCATTAAATGCTTTGCTCGTACCAGTATAATCATTAAATAATGCACGAGTTAGTTCCTTTTTTGTTTAATAAAATTTAGTTACAAAAAATATCGTTCAATCTGTTTCTATTATATAAAAATATATTAAAATTCAAAGCCTCTCTTTAAGTAAAGTTGGTTCATAAACTGTGGCAGTTACTTTTACAAATAACAAAGGTATTGTTTAGCATAAAAATAAAATCCGAGATATTCTAACATTCACTTTCGCCTCTTACATGTTTATAGCTTAACAGATACAGATATAAAGTAATTGTAACAAGCCAAATACAACCTTAATATTATACAAAAAAGAGTTCCTATTACCTAATTTGCATATTTCGCACGTTCTGACTGCATTATTATTTAAAACATAATTTTTATAACGAGTTTGCAACGTCACAATACGGAGGGTTAAAAGTAAGAACATTATGGCAACCTAACTGAAGTACTAAATAAAAAAGAAAAATACTTATTGTTATCGAACAGAACTTTAGTTTAAAAGTATTTCCAAAAACTACTATCATAAGCAAAATTTAAAACTTACATTTACTTTTGCATTACCTTAAAAAAAATTGCATTCCAATTCCATTCAAATTGCATAGCAATTCCATTTAAATTGCATCTAAATTCAATATGATAATAAGACAATTAAGTATAGGTGACACTTATAATATACAATAAAAGGCTTGTATAAGAATTATAAGTCTCGTTCACGGGTACTTGAGTTCGAGCCGAGCACTTTCAAACATGTGTCATTATATGACAGACAAAATTATACATAATGTCGTGAAAACGATAACGTTTTACGCTAACATCGATTTATTATAATAATTTTTGTATATTTATCATATTTTATTAATTAAATGAATAAAAAAAGATGGTGTAAATGATAATGAAATTATTTTTTTATATTTTTTTAAATAAAGGGAAAATAAGATATATTCTGAGCAAATTTAGGTCAAATTTAATTTACCATATATCGTTTTAAAAAAATGAAAAATTAATTTGGTTGGTGATTATCAAATAAATTTTTCAAGTTGTCATACTGTGATTTTTTATACTTGCAAAAAATTTTTTTGTTTATTTACTTTCAATTATACAAAATTCGAAGTTAACTTTGGATTATACAAAAATACTTTGGATTATACAAAATCCAAAGTCTTTTAATTGAGTTATTTCTATAAAAATAATTGAATTGGAACAAATATCACACTACATCTGTTTACTTTCTAAAGCTGCCCGTCGTCGTATCAATGACACTTTCGCTCGTAATACAACGTAATGCTTAAAGCATTGATTGTAAATATAAATATTGTTAATGTATTTTAGGTAAACCATAGATATAAGAGAAAGATTGGAATTTTGGAAGAATATAGTATATTATAATATTTATGGTTGAGTAAAATATATTATATGTTGGATATTCGTGGAGAAGATGCTCGAGAGTGATGGGTCCTGGTTGGCGGTGTCCTCCTTCTGTGAGACGATCATGTCCACGAAGGAGGCATCTCAGCGGGAAAGGGAGAGGGCGGCTGATGCTCCCTCCCCCCGCAGGCGACGTACGGGGGTGCGACGGAGGCAATTCCTACGCCTCCAATAGCACCCCTGTGTTCCGGGCTGGGGTCGGCGTGGTAACCCGGCCCTTTTGAAAGCCCGGCGTCGTCGGGGTGGTCCTAGTTGCCGGGATCGCCCCCATGCTCCGAGGGAGTAAGTCCGGTCTTTGCCAGGACCGGCCAGTCGCTGGTGTGCCCTGTCGCTGACAGATCCGGGGTACACCGACATAGCGGCCGATGGCTTTCGCAGTGGTTTTAGTGAGTAGGGGCCTGCCCAGGCCGAGCCTCACACATCCCTTCCGGCCCCACCAAGGCCGGTTGGACGGCTCGTAAAAAGAGTTTCCACTACGTCATCAAAAAAAAAAAAAAAATATGTTGGATATTGTTTCAAGTAAACTGCGAAATTTTCTAGAAAAATTTAATATCAAAAAATCTATACTCATAGTATTTAGGTTTTCGTGTCATACTTGCTCAGTTATGACTCGAGAAACCATGAAACATTACTCATTTGGTATTATAAAGTTAAAAATACTTAAAAAAAGTCTAGTACCTGAAAACATCAGTACTATTTAAATAAATACATGAAAAGTATTATTTATATTAGTATTTCTTTTATATAAAAATGCACAAGATTTCTTTTTATATATGTATACGAAGGAATTTTAATTAAATTTTATACTATTGGAGCTCATACATCAGAATCAGACGCGGTGTTATTTATGACAGTGTTAACTAATTTATCAAAAACATCGGAATAATTGACATACGGACGATAATAAATTATATTTTATATACATATATAATTTAATTAAAAAATATATGAAGATAAGAATTCATTTATTTTTCTATAGTGTAGAAATTTGTTCATTTTGAACAACACTTATTCATTTAAATGAATTAATATTTTTCGTATATACTATACGATTTTATTTTTGTAAAAAAACAGTGGCAGAAGAGATTAATATTGCTGAAAAGTAGCCGAAATTTCGGGAGTATGTAGTTTTTTAACAATAATAAAGTAAAGTAGTATATCCGAAAAATATTAGTTTCATTTAAATAAAAAAAACTACTCATTGCTCTTATATTATAGACTACGAGTATAATAAAAAGAAAAGTACTTATGATTAACTTTCTTTCCGATTTTCAATGATCAAGTATAATTTAAATCTAAGAGGCTTTAATATAAGATCTATATAGAACGGAACAGGTTATACTTTCTAACAGACTTGACCCACATACAGTTACTGACAGCCTGAATACTGAAACAAATAGGATATGTAAGGACTGAGAGCTTAGAACATATGAAACCTTCATGGTTAATATATTATTAAAATGAAATAACCTCTGTGTTTTTTAATCTGTAAAAATGTCTCTGATATTTTTAATCTGTAAAATAATTCTGTTATTTTGAATCTATATTTCATGGTTAATATATTATTTAAATGAAATTACCTCTGTGTTTTTTAATCTGTAAAAATGTCTCTGATATTTTTAGTCTGTAAAATACTTTTATAATTTTTAATCTATATTTCATAATTAATATATTTTTTAATGAAAATAAATCTGTTATTTTGAATCTATATTTCGTAGTTTATTTTAATGAGAATATCTCAATGTTTTTTAATCTATATTTCATATTTAATATATTTTTTATGAAAATATCTCTGTGTTTTTTAAATCTATATTTCATAATTAATATATTTTTTAATGAAAAACCTCTGTTATTTTTTATCTATATTTTATAATGAATATTTGTTTTAATGATAATACCTCTGTGTTTTTTAATCTGTATCGAAAGAATATTATTATAGTATGAATGTGACAGATGGAATGAATGATTTAGAAAATAACACGATTTCAATTCATATTATAATGTCGTTTGTTTTAATGTTCGTTTATGAGCTACGTATGTGTGTGTGTGTGTGTGTGTGTGTGTGTGAGTATATATAATTAAAAAAGGTTTTATTTGCAAATTTTAACGTTCTTAAGGATTCTCACTACGTATTTTTTTTACTATTTCCACTATAATTTATTACATATATACAGTTATGTATATATTTATTTAATACAAAATACAAATTGATGTTTCATTGAGTATCTATCTATCTGTCAAGTTATTTAAGGTAGGTGTGAATCAAAGCCTTCTATAAAACCTGACCATCTTTAATATCGATCAAATTTGCTTTCTATAAGAAAGTTAACTAATTATACTCACTATTATGACCGGCGTTAAAAACTTACTGACGTTTTAATGGGAAACTTCATTTAGGAGAGTCATTTAAATGATGTTTTAGAAGTCTTTATTAAATTTAAATATATATAACAGTTATATTTATCGTCTATCTTTGGTTAATGTAAATCTTCTAATGGACGCCATATAAAAGACATCAACGCGCATGTCTAATATTTTCATACAAAGATATATATATATATATATATATATTTTCATACAAAGATATATATATATATATATATATATAGAATTTTAAAATATAATGTACGTTTGTATTGCAAAAATATTAGTTTCTTTAAACGATCGAAGTATTTTGTGAATTATAGTCATTAAGACTGTTTTACGACACAAAATAAGTTACTGTAATAAACTTAAATGAAAATAAACTCTATTATTGAGGCATTAATGTACATATTGCCTTACAATAAAATGATCGTAAAGGACTTTCTCTGTAACCACAATGATTTAGTTTTTTTGTATGAATTAATTTTCATTTAATATTTAAATTATTATATATTCATATAATATGAGCTGGTTTATATTTGTAAGGGAATTATTTAAAGTAATTAATTCTAGAATAAGTTTTTGCTAATATTTCAATATAAATCTTTGTATGTTTGTGTTAAAAATTAATAAACACATTATAATATTTTTGTACGTAAAATGATACAAGACACACCAGTATTAGAAAAAAAATTACTAGAATGTAAAAAAGTCGCTAGTTTTTTTCTAATAAAAAAATAGTGTGACCAAATAATACAAAAAAAATCCTTAAATATTATAATAGCCAATTACTGGTAACAGTATGTATAAAAGAAATTATATAGATCCCATATAAATAATAATATTTTTTAATTAATTTAGAATTTATATATAAAAACAATAAATTTAAAAGAAAAACTCGATTAAACGAATACTTATTGCGACTTATGTCAGTGGAAAGTGCTCGTTAAAAATGACATTTCAACAAAAATTTTAACCAACTCTCAAGAATTACACCACACGTGAAATCTTTTGACGTATTGATATAAATGTCAAATAAAACTAAATATATATACATATATATATATATATGGATTATAATGAAAAAAGTATTAATTTATATATAATAAATAATAATATGAGTACATATAAAAATGTTTGTTAAATCTTTATAAAAAAAGTCACACAAAAACTATGGAGTAGAAAGTAACGTCTCGCTCGGACTAGTTTGGAGTTAGCAATTATTTAATATAGTATGAAATGTACTGGCCGGCGGGTATAGGCGGGGGAAATAACAAATAACAAAGGAGAAATAACAAAAAAGATGAGTATGACAAAGGAAAATTTAACAAAGTACACAAGAAAACAAAGGAAAATGTTTAAAAAGAATATAAGTATAACAAATAGATATTAATTTAAATAAAGTTTGGTTGAAGTAAAATTGAATTTACGAATGATTTTGTATGAGTCTTTCTCTTGTATATAAAAGACGTAAAACTTTGATCTTAATATATAAAAAAAATTACATAACTATAATTTTTCATATTGGATAATAATTATTACGATTTTTTTTCTTTTATTAAACGTTTTTAAGCTTAAATATATTTTTTATTTATTATATGTTTTTTTAATTATTAATCTGAAAGGAGTTTTATTTTAATAATTCCTTAAACAGAATGTGTCGTTAAAACGTATGTAGTAATAAGATTGATTTGTAATTTATTTCTTGGGATACAAGTAACTAGTTACTAATTAATTCAATTAATATTGGACTATTAAAAAATATATAAATTGTCTTGTAGTAACAGAGAGACATAGACAATATTTAACAAATATATAATAATTATATATTAAAATAAAATTATTAATATTTAGAATTTCATAATATTTTGTATAAAAAATATGTGACAAAAAAATATTTTCGTTTTTTTTTCAAATCATAGATTTTTGGTATAAAACTATTAATAAACAATAGTTATATTTAATAATAATAAATATAAAAATAACTTTAATTGTAAGTAATAATAAAACCTAATTTATTATTTGATGTAATGGAACAGTTTTATTTACCGTGATTTCCTTTTCCGTACAAAAACGTATAAAATCCGGTAAAGGGACGGCGATTAAAGAGAAATCGGTTCAAAATAAAATATAACCGATTTAAATTAAGTTTAATTTAATATAATATATAACTATTTAATATGGAAAAGTAGCGGAAAATACAACATCGTTATAATTTCATCTTAAATTTAAATTAATTCAGTGTAATCGTGACTGGCCACACTCATGGTCGCTTATTTAGAAAGCGTGAGTTACCATTTTGACTCTTATTGTGTAACAATTAAAGGCTATACTCACAGATATTATGCAAAAACATCAAGAACAGATTCTTACCTTAATAATGTTCGAATTATATCATGAAATAACAATATTATAACACTATATATGTATCACCATCGCACCCACTGAAACACCTGGATCACGTTAAAAAACTGACTTAAAAATACACATCAAATTAACGTTCGGAAACTTAATATTATAAGAATTTATTTCTGAATATTTTTTTTTAAGTGTTTCCGAACGTTTATTTGAAATGTGGCGGGTAGTGCGTACGTTGTATGCAGTATACGCCAATACCGGTTGGTGCGCGAATAGCGACTGATACGACGGTCACTTTTGCTCTCGACTCTCTACCAGCCCAGATCAAACCACCAGCATAACTTGATCCCTTCAAATACAAGAGCCACCCTCAAAAATACGCCTGAAACAGACCAAAATATAATGGTCATTATAAAACGAGTTGCTTTCACATTTACGTGTGCTGAATATGATTTTTGGAATTTTGTAATTTGTATCGCTTACAGCGCTGACATAATTTCATTGTTTATTAAGCTTAATGGGACGTGCATGCTAAATCTGTTGGATATGCCAAAATGTTGAAACTGAAACATGCTCTCTAATATGTGGTACAAACTACAAAGCTTTTGTCCCTTTCCAAACCTTGTTATTACGTGAGCGTTAGTTAAAAGTTAACTTCGATCCGCTCATTGCTTCCTGTTCATACTACTTATAAGTTAATTACTGTGGTAATTGTAACATAACTGTCACAAATTTTCTTTTTTTTTGCTTAAATAAGTAACGCTACCGTTATGTGACTGTTCGATGTTTTACAAGTCAAAGAAATAGACTTTTTTCTTACATATTTTGCAATATTAAAGAATAAGATAGTGGGTTTGTTTGAAATATTATTTGTTTAATGAGTTCTAAGACTTTCGAGAGTATTTATTTTAATGAAACTAATATTATTTGCATCACTACGAGTACTTTATTATTTTAAACTACATACTCGCGACGTTTCGGTAACTTTGAAGCAACCGTAATCACGGGCATCGAGATGTATCGTTTTTGTTTATCAAAAGAACAAAATACACTTAACTATTCGAATAATATTAGTTTTCATTTCCTTAAGTTAATAAATAAGATTATATAGAAATATTTAATTATTTTTGTGGTAATTTTGTCATTTACATCTTTCCTATTTTTTTAATTCTCTTACAAAAGACCAAAAAAATTCCTTAATTAGAGATTATATTTCTTGAGCAAATTAATAAAATTTTGTGTGTTAAATAATAACTTTAATACAAATATATACAAAAAAGAAGTGTTTTCATTTAAAAATATACTTTAAAAGAAATCAAAATTTTTAAATTTTTAAATGTACATACATATATTCACAGCTGTCTGTTTTTACTTATTATGAAGTCTATAAAAATTGAAACTCCTTTGCTAATTCCTATATTATTAATAAAATTTACCAATCTATTTTAAGAATAAAGCATAACAAGTTCAAAGAACACATCACCAGTTAAATATATTTATATAATTCGAAAAGCTGCTTTTATTTGTACTAAAAATAATTCAAGCACTTATAAAAGAAATATTTTAATAATAAAGTCATATTAAACAGTAATTTTACTTACATAACCGACCCGCTCACCTCCTGAGTTTGACGGAGCTTTTAATAAAAGCATGACCTCGACCTCACAATGTTCGTGGAAAAGTCAAAAGTGCATATGACTTAAATTATATTAATTAATAATTAATTTATAAGTTACTGTTATTAATATAAGTTATTAGATATTATTGTTTAATATTAAAAATACTTTCATTGATACGAAAATCTAATTTTATATTTAAATAAAAATTAACAGAGATTTGTGAAGGAATATATTATATATTTGTTAAAGCATTTATTTTTACGCAATACTATTAATTTACTGCTATTAAAAGTTTTACAATTCATTTGAACAGTAAGACTACAAAGTTCAATGTGACGAAAGTTTGTAAAATGTCATTTTTATCATTACTCCAGTAAAACGTTTCATACCCAAATTAGGGAAGTGCACAAGTTGCGAAGTTTTCTCTCCGATAGATGAAATTGAAGCAGTTTTAATATTTTTAGTTTCATACTTATTGTATTAAGTTACATTTATGTATTTTTATTTTTTATAATTTTAGGATTCCTTGAAAATGAGTGCTTTAAATAATCTTGAAATATTTTCTTATATAGTACCTATATACGATTAAAATATAAATATCGCTAGTTTAATTAGAGCTTGTAAATAAATTTGAAAGATATAAAGAATTCTTTGTTTTTTATAAATTTCTGGATACTTTTCGTTTGACACACTTCACCTTTAATATGAATTGTATTTAGTGTGTTTGTTGCATCACTCAAATTTAGTAAGTTTTACTAATTATACTTTTCTTAAAAATTGCTATTGAAAACCATTATATTTGGAGCAATGACAATATAACCTCTATCTTATTCCTTCAATACAAAAAGAATCAAGGTGGTAGAGCCTAGCTGGGCCTAAATTATTTGTTGCATCTAATTAAAATAAATGGGGATGTAATACTTTCTCGCAGAAGATCGGTGTGAAGTAGTCTATAATAACATTAAAGATTTTAAATATTTATTGTGTAACATTATTAAGTAATAGAATTTATGGACTTAAGACAAAAAAATAAGCTGGTTACTGTTTCTTGTATCTTATTTATTCCAACGCATTGATTCAGAAATATGTAACCATACCTTTGAATGCATTTAATTGAAATATTTTGCAACTTTTGTAAAAAAAATAAAACAACTATATAGCTTTTGACCAGATCTTCTTTGCGAAAAAAATTTGTGATAAGCACTCCAGTGTGATGACAAAATTAAAAAATAATTTAATCACGTAAATTTATTTAATTTATCAAATCTTTAAGAAGATCCAGAATAAATGATTTTAATGGCATTATTTCATTCAATCCTTGTTGAAACTATAACTTGAATCTAATTTAAATATATATTTTTTCTTATTATCAAATTTCAAGATTCCTTCCATATTCCTACTGCCATTAAGGTTTAAAAGACCCAACTAGTGACGCCAGTTGTTGCATGATAGTATTTTTTTTTATCTTTAAAGATAAGGTATTTTATATATCATGTTCTCTACGCGTTCAAGGAACTTTTTTGCAAAGAAATCCCTTCATAAGGCTTACATTGCTGTCATATGTTTTTGAATAAACATTTATTATTTTCAGTTGAACTTTGACACGTAATTTTCATCCCTAAATAAGGTAATATTTTTTTACCTCTTTTTATTATAAGTAAATAAGTTTTTAATTATTTTTTTTTTCGAATTGGCGAAAGCAACTTTGTGTGACACTCAAAATGGTGAGCTCGGATGTTTACACTTTTTTTCACAATCCATAATCATTAGATTAAACTAAGCAGACCTTAAAAGGCAACTATTAAAAACATTATAACTTTATCTAAATCCGAAATTATATATATATATATATATATATATATATATATATATATATATATATATATATAGTTTTATACATAACTTATAAACTACATAGTATGCTACAGATGTTTTAAGGTTTTGTATAATTAAATATGCAACCTGTAGAGTACAAGCATAAAGGTTTTATAATAATTATTAATTTATAACAAACATTACATGATCTTATTACCTTAGTCCCCGACCTTGTGATGGCACTGCGGTAAGGATATCAATATAAGATTTATAAATAAATATTACCTTCAAAGATATATAATATATAAAAACCGAAAAAAAGACGTATAAAGAGGTTCAGTATAATAAGTATTTATTGTTTAACTTCCTTCTAAGATATTAACGTTTTAATCTCCGCTTAGTCCAAGTTGCATCGTCACTTCATACGAAGCGTTCCCGTTTCTCATATTCAATAAACTATGTTAAAATATTATGTGCGAAGATTTATGAATGAAAAACTGTTAAAAATTTTGATTTTTCGTATTATTTTAATTCGTCCAATGAACTACTTCTTTTTAAACAGTTTTTTTTACTTATGTATTTGAAGCGCCTTTAAAAAATTACAAATCATTGTTGGCAAAGTTGGATTAAGAAACAGAACACGATCCAAATGATTATAGATATTTTGATTTTAATTGTCATTTAAAAAAATGGTTACCTGTTCTATTTAATATTAAGTATAGTGAATTATCTTCGTTTTATCATAGTTAATATTTGGTTAGGTAGAGAGGAGCTTGGATGATGGAGGTGAGCGTGTAACGCGCGTTAGATAGGGTTCCCTTAAACCTACACCTGGGTCACAAGTCCCAGTCACTGTTGAAGCTCCTCTCACTACAACGATGGACCCGACACACGCATATGAATACATTGAATGATGAGAGGCTTCATCTCATTGATTGAACGCTAAAAAAATTCTTTATTTCATCTTAATTAATGATTTACTTATAAGAATAATAAGATATTGTTAATAATAAAAATAAATATTTTCAATAAAAGAGACATTGCTAAAAAGTTACAAAACATGAATATATCATATTCATAGGGATCTGAATGAACATAGTTCAGAAACTTTAAATGATTTAACTGAAAATTTCGTCTTTGGTTTATGTTAATTTAAAATAGCTTCGTGAATGGAGGATAGATAAACATTCTTAATTATTATTCCCATTAACTGTATTATTATCACCCATAGAACATATGTAAATAATATCTTTAGTAGGTATCTACCCATACAATTAATATTAATATTAATATTAATTGTGGGTATGGTACTTTTTCATATTATAGATGTTTTAAAGTGTAGAAGATTACATTCGTTACTTTACAGAAACAGTCCTCTGAATGCGCTAAGTAGTTTTCATTTTAGGTGAAATTCTAAAATTCGAGATAGAAAAAACCGTTCACACTTTAGACATTTTATTTTTGGGCACGGTTATAATTATTTATAAACGCTCTCCCTACTTCACAATTATGTTCCTTTTAACCCCCCAAAATGGCGATGGTATCGAAAAAACCCAATATTTATTATTACAAAAAACACTGCTATAAATTTCTTCTAATGTATTTATTGATTTAAATTATAAGTAAACTTTTTATAATTAGTCAATAAATGCATTATTAACCTAAAAATACAATGTTAAATCTCACTTTTAATGCAACAAAAGGATAATTTTGTAAAAGAATATACGATCTTAGCAATATATTCCCAAGTGCCTGACGAATTATGTTTTTCCGATTACATCATTCTGATAGACACATTTGCTACACTGATTTTTAAATCACCAAATTTCTTAAATAACTTTTTTATAAAATTGCAGTATATAAAAATAAATTTATTCTGTATAAACAAAATTCTATACAAAATGCACTATGCTATAAACAAGAATCTAGGGCGTTTGTTATGTATCTACGTCGTTCTTTATTAACTTAATTAAAAAATATGCTGACCTAAATGAATATTTTCAACACATTTTTATCTTGATAATGTAAAGATTTATGAACTTCCTAAATTCTTATCACAAAGGTTACAAACGATAGAGGCGCATGTCAACTCATGTAATAATGTCAATCCAGGCAGTGTTTCCCAACATTTCAACTTATATCGAAACCGTTAAATGTAAACTTTTAATCACATTATTTTTATTGTTTACAACAGATTTCGATAAATAGTTGAAGTAATTGCTAATTTTGATACGGTTGTAATAATATTTTAAATATATATATTTATATTTATCTAAACTACTTTCACCGTATTTCTGATTATCACTATTTAATTTGAACCAAATACCTTAAGGTCCACATTTATAATTATAATTTTGATTAAGCAATATTTCTGTTAGATTATTCTATAAAAAAGTCATTATTTCTATAGTTTTGGAACCAGTGACCAGTCCTACGTCAGTGAATCGGTCTCATTCATGAAGGTTTACTGTACTCTTTCAAACAAAGTTTTTACGCAAGGAAACCTTGAGCTAATAATTGAACGGATGATTCAAGCAACAAGAATTATAAATCAAATCCTCTTCAGCTATCGGTTGGCTAGTCAGTTTCGATACAATCAGTCATGAACAAATGATTAAGGAGTGATTGGAGAACAAGGTGTTCGTAAAGTTTTGTAAGTACTTTTTATTACTCCAAAGTTAAACCTTGATGTAGCCTCCAGTGAAGCATATCTCGAACGAAATCAACAATGTCAGTTTTATTATCTATTACACCATTTGGCCGAAACTGACGAGCGTGGTAAAAGTAAAACAACTAAAATCGACTCGACTGCTATCTTATCGTTGTAGATTATGTACACAAGTGTTAAAATTATAGCGAGTATCAATGGCCAGAATATTGTGTATCAGCATCCAAGAGGGAACCGTGAAGTGAAAATAGATTTAAGTTACGGAAAAACAGAAGAACGTATGGAACGCAGTGAATTACCTCTAAGTTTTCATAACCTTATTAAGAGAGGTAGTTACTGGAGTGTTTGATGTTTAAGTGCTGTTAACATATGGATAATAGATAAATATTAAACAAAAAAACTTAGAGTTTTGCTTTAAAACATGTAAATAAACTTGTATAAATTGTGTTTTTAATGTTTTGTCTTATACTTAAAAAAAATAAAACAAAAAGAAAAGTGTCTTAATTTGTGTTTGTTCTAGACAATAACTTTTTCAAGTTTTGTTTTATTATAGAATAATGTGTTGTTACAAGTTTTAAAATTTATTTAAAGATGAAGAACTGTACGGCTACACAAACTACGGTATGGAACCACAGACACCTTCAACGCCGGGGGACTGTTTGCAGGGAGTATTCCAAAATCTGGATTCCTTGAACCCTGGAATCGATTCCGATTTTGATGAGAGTCTCGCTGTTCCCGAATCTTTGTCCATTATTGATATTGAGAAGGCCAAAGAAGAGGTTGATGCTGGCGGTAAGTTAGCAATAATTTTAAACAAACAGGTTTCAAACAAAAATTAAAATATTATTTTTACAACTAATTTAACAATTTCATAATATTGATGCAGCGGAACGAGGTAAATTTGAAGTTTCCATATTAAGAAACAAAGTAAGGATTCTAAGGAATGTAAAAAACATATTTTTTCATAACAAATTTTCTTCATTTTAATCAGAAACATAGTAAGAGAAATGTGTTAGGCTTCTTTCAATGACTAATTATATAAATAAAAACAACATATAAATATATATCTCTATTATAAAATGTCATTAAATGATTCACACATTTATCAGTTAATGATAGTATCACAAGTTAACAAAGAATTATCAACATTATTAAAATGATATTAGATCTTCCAAATTATTTAGTACACTAAGTGTGATGAAAGTCCAGTCAAAAAAATTAATATATAAATTTTGTTTATTTAACAAAACTTGAGAAGCAATTTTCTTATTTGATCTGTTAACTGGTCTTAACACATATGGTTTCATCGGTTAACTAGTTTGCCCTTCACATGATTACAAACTATAGAAAACTGGGGATAAAATGTTCAAAATATTAAAGTAATTTATTTATTTGAATTTACTTGTTGAATTCAGCTTTATAGTTCTTAATAGGACAATAAGTTATTCACATTGAAGTAGTTATGCCCATATTATACTATGACCTCATTTGATTTACCAAAATAATGGTGACTAGTCTCTAATATTGCAGAGTATAGTTTATATACACACACACATATATGTGTGTGTGTGTGTATAGATTTATTTGTATATAATGTTAACATTAATATGTATTATATTCTATGTATTGGTTTCCTTTATTCCAGCTCCTTTAGCAACATCGGTTCCATACAAATCAATCCATGACCCACCGATTAAGTTTAATTCAGTACACAGGAAAGTCTTCATTCCCGGGGTTGAAATAAAAGTTAGATTTGTGGAAAATGAGAGAAGTGTCACGACTCATTTGCTTAATCCAAATTTGTAAGTATAATTACTGAGATGCTACTAGTAAATGTTAATATTGAATTCAACAGTAATTTCATTGTAGAAGAAATTTCTAGAATCAATAATAACATTTATATTTCTTCTATTGTACTTTTTATATATCATTCACTAAGTTATATTTTCCTTGTATTCACTGCCAATAAATTCCATACTAGAAATTTCTGAAGTTCATGTAATTAAATGTACGAGTATAAACAAATCCTTTGTATTGTGCCTACTATTATTATTCTATATTGTATCATATAAGGGCTCCGTGCATAAGTATGTGTTGACTCATTCATACTTGACTCGAGTTAGCCGTTAATAGAATATAATAATTAATAACAATGCAATTAAAAGTAGTTTAATTGTAATTAGTACAATTTTATAAATGTCATCTGTAACGTGAGAAAGTGATGATATTTATGACGTCATTTTATGTACTAGATTGGCATAAAAACTCTTTTTAAATGACCTTTTTAGAAAAAGCGCGGCAAACACAATGACGTAAACATTATTTTTCAAGTGTCATAGGTTATGCATGATACATTTTTTGTTCTATCATTTTAAATTCTGTGAAGTTTTTATATGTATATTTTTTATTTCAACTCGTGAGTTTTATACATAACATATTGACTGTAGGTTAATTTAATTTTACTACATTAAAATCTTCATACTGACGTGTCAATATGAAATCTTCAGATACAAGATAAATCTCCAACATGGAGACTTCACGTGGACCATCAAGAAGCGTTACAAGCATATACTGTATCTGCACCAACAGCTGTCTTTATACAGAGCGTCGCTCAAGATACCGTTCCCTACTAAAACGCATAAAGTTAGACGAGCCAGTTTCAAGAATACCATTGACAGTGAAGAAAAAGCTGAGATAGTCGCCCTGCAAGCTGTTCCGAGGAGTAATTCGAGGAGACGGGAGGGGAGGCCTAAAAAGAGAAAAGGTGCTTTGCCCCGGTGAGGTTATTAGTTTTACTTAGCTGTTAATGTAGAACTTTCTGGAATTATTATTTTTATTTTCGTCCTGATCAATAGATTTTGCTTTATTAGTTGGTAGTTAATTTTATTGAATTAAATTCGAATCGATCTATTTTTGTGTTCCGTCTCCATAAGTTTTAGTAATGAAACATTTCATCAAATGTGTACATCGTGTTATGCCTTTACCAAAGTTTAGTTAGACAAACTACAAACGAGCATTTTCCTGTTTTTTTGTTACGTACATAAGTGTTAAATTTCATGTTGTAAGGGTACTAAAAGTCAATTATGCTTGGAGTCGCTCGGTACAGAAAAGATGAAACTTGGTAATGTTAGAATAAAAACGGAAGGGGATAGAAATTGATTTTTAAGCAATTTTATTCATTTAAATGAAACTAATATTTTTTGTGATAAAGTACATACTTCCGACGTTTCGACTACTCTGAAAATTATTAGTTTCATTTAAATTTTTAGTGTTTCTTGAAGACAAACTTTATTAACGTTATTTACAAGTCACAATTGATTTGCCGCATGTGTTCGTAAACCACGCATTCCATCTCTACCTCTTCCTCCCCAGGAACGTTAATCGTTTAACGCAACCTTGTTGAGAGTCGCAGGAGAAGTTTAACTTCAATGAAAAAATAAAAATATTAACGGTCCATTAATAAAATAACTTTAAGACCTAGCTATTTACGTATAACGTACGATTTAATCCTTTTTTTTTATCAATGACTCACTATCGTTATAAACAAACTATTTATTACTCATAGATCTTTTTAACGATATCACACGTTACAATATTTATTTTATAGAGATTGAAATTTGGTAGATTTTGTAGTAATTAAAATTAAAGTATGTATTATGATCATTATTTTATAAAGACGAGATAAAATGCGAGTAAATTTCATCGGGTTTTTTGTATTAATTAGTGTGTTAGAATGTTTAGAATAGAAAGAAGTAGCCAACGATTTTTCAAGGTCGGCAAAGTATTAACTACGTACTCTTGAGCCCTGTTGAGTTCTTATTGGAGATAGACCCATTTTGTTTATTAATTAAAATAAATTTTTCATAGAAATTCTACACAACGAATTTCATTACAATATTATATTTCTTTTATTATATACATATATAATTTGGCATTTGCCTAAAAGGGTCACTCAAATTTTCACACTCAAATCTTTTTGAAGAGTGAACCTGTAACTTACTTAACAAAATATATTTACTAATTAAAACAAGTTTTGTTACAAACGAAAATATTCGCACTAAAGGTTTATTTTTGTACCTAATATTATTATTATTTATATTTTTTTATTTGACATTTCCAGATTCCCCCGTAAACCCGAAGTGATGGTCACATATGAAGGTATCCAGTTACGTATGAAGCAACTCGAAGAATATCTTTATAATCTACTCAATATATCTATATACAGGAATCATTATGAAACTGTGAGTATATGATAACCATATGTATAATTAAAATATACTATATAACTATCACAAAAATTATACAAGAGAATTATTCGGTACTCGTTCATAGAATAATCCTTTACAAACATTACCAAGATAAGCTAAAAGCATTATACTTCAGATAACATTATTAAAAATATGTTGTTTGTTCAATCTGTTTATTTGTGATGTCATAAAGAATTTTTTTTATATGTATGGTACTATTGAAACATAAATATCAAAAATTAATATTTCTTACTATGTACCTGTATGTAAGTCGGTGGTGGCCTAGTGGTTAAAGTCCCGCCTCTCATGCATGAGGGCGCGGGTTTGATCCTGGCAAGTACCAATGTGATTTTTTCCGAGTCAAATGTACTTTCTCAGTATTTAAACACCACTGACAGATGGTAAAGGAAAACATTGTGAGGAAACCTGGACTTATAATTTCTAATAATAAGTTTGAAATCACCAACCCATCTTGAGCAAGCGTGGTGATTAATGCTCAAACCTTCTCCATGTGAGAAAGAGGCCTTTGCTCAGCAGTGGGCTTTGATAGGCCGATGATGACTATGTACCTAATTAGATATTAATTCTGATGAATAATATTCTCATTCCAGGTGAAGTTTCTAGAAGTTTCTCATCTGTCATTCATATCGGAGTTAGGTTGTAAAGGGAAGGAGGGTCTGGTTGAGAAGAGAACCGGTTCAACCAGGCCAGGCCAGGCTGGGTGTAATTGTTTTGGACTTCTAGGGAACATGGTGTGTGTTAGGTGAGATTTACATATATATACTATATTTCCTCCCAGTTTGGATGTATTAATTCTTAACTTTATTGTAACTTGGATGATTCTAGAACAAATATGCTCGAAATTATACATTGTTATTATAAATTCTATTCTGTACTAATTAGACCAAAAGTAAGGCGAACGAAACAACAATCAATACCTCCGTAAATAAGACATATATGGAAAATAAAATATGTTTTATGTATTTAGAACATTTTTTTATTAGATAAATTTCCCTATGTACAATAACAGCTTGAACATTATACTACAGGATAGTATATAAATAGATAATCAAATACATAATGTATTTAGTATAGTCCTAGTATGTGTAGGACCCCGTGGTTTTATATGTAAAAATAACTAGTCACTGGCTCACTCCTACCCCGCCTAGAGCGACGCACGTCACCGTTCTACTCCGCGCTAGTCGTGAGACTGCCGAGCGCATGCCGCCCCTCTAGTGGGGTACGTGAGACAGTGTAATTATATATATTGTATGTATGTTTGTTCCAGGTGTAACTACTGTTGTACGGGTCTGATGTGCGCCAAGTGGCAGGAGAGATGGTTCTTCGTGAAGGACACGTTCTTTGGGTACATAAGACCCAGTGATGGAATCGTTAAAGGTGTTATGCTGTTTGATCAAGGGTGAGACTTATATATAATAATATTATTCATTTTATTTGATACTTTTAATCATTTCATTTGAATTATCTTGCTTATGATTTATATTGTTTCATGCAGCAATAAAGTGAGTATATATGATTATTGCAGAGTAAGTTGATTGTTGTTAACCATTATTTTAATACTCATTTATGTAAGTGTAATTAGTTCCTATGAGTATTTATGTATTTAGTATAATTTAAAACCTTTAAACTGAATATTGTATTATTTTACCATTAACATATTTATTGATGACGATCAAATATTTGATCCAATTGTTTCTAAATATAATCTCTTTTCGCCAAACATTCAAGCTTAAAGTAAAATCAAAAGAAATCTTATCTAATTAGTTATCAATATATCAATGTTTATTCTCAATATTTAATTTGGCTACAAAGAAAATAATATTTCAATGTTGGTATAATTCTTGTATAACTTCTATTCTACTCCTGAGAAAAAACTACACGCTTATATTAAAAACAAAATAGTGTGTTTACTAAATTTAATTTCAAAAAATTATTATTATAATGAGATCTAAATTCTTCGCGAGTTTTATTCATTTAAATGAAATAATATTTTTCATATAAACTACACGACTTGATTTTTGTAAAAACTACATACTCCCGACGTTTCGGCTACTATTTAGCAACCGTGATAACGAAGACAAGTTGTGAATGACATTCAAAAATATAGTCACGTACTTAGTATATAATAAAAATATTAGTATTATTATTATGCCAAACGTTAACAGACGCTTACAAGGGTTCGAGTAAATATAGTTTCTGTGATATATATAGGGTAGATTTATTATAAATAGTTGTTAGTAAGTTTTAAGGTATTCGTATGTGTCTTTGTCACCGGTTAAACGTTAGATTGAGTAGACGTATTTTATTGTGCTCCTAATTTCCTATGTTATTTATCTAGTTGTGTCGTATCTAATATTTAAATATTTATCAGTATCAGTATTTTTCTTATACCAGGTTTGAAGTATCATCGGGTATGTATTCCACCGGTTTGACAAACGGGCTCCAGATATTAAACCAGAGCAGGCAGATGGTGATCAAGTGTTGGACCAAGAGACGGAGCAAGGAGTGGATGAGCTACCTCCGAACCGTCGCCAACCAGTCCGGTCAGTGTGAAATATACTTTAATATACAGGAAGAACCTTCGCAAATAAATACGTATTTAAAAACATTAATATCATAAACAAGAAAAATATTATTACCATAGACAAATGAATACTATGATATTATCTCAGTTCAGTCAGTGCGAAAATATCCTTTTATAATTGACTAAAATTATACAAGTTAATTTGCACAACTAAGTCCAATTTAAAAAAAGTATTATATTTATATCATAACTAATGATATTTTGAATTCCTAAATTTGTATAAGAATAATATACTATGTAATAGAAAAAAATGTCAATAATATATCTTTAAGATATTCTATAAATAAGTCTCATACATGTCTTTCTTTAAGAATAAAATAATATGGAACATATTCCAACAATTAATGATATCACTCATACTACCTGTATACATGCATTTCTTTAAGAATAAACTTAATAATTATTATGTTTCATACTATACTATGTGGAGGTAATATATATCATACATGTATTGTATCCAGCCCGCTGCTTCACATCCCCCAACGTGCACCATTCCTTCGCGCCGCCCCGTTCGTCAACCCCGGCCTGCTCGCTAGTTGACGGGCGCGACTACCTAGCAGCTGTAGCGGACGCTATGGAGCTGGCGAAACAGGAGATATACGTGGCGGACTGGTGGCTCAGCCCCGAGTTACATATGAAGAGGCCCGCGTTACACGGGGACTACTGGCGGTTAGATACACTGCTGAAAAGAAAGGCGGTGAGATGTGGACTTAATACTGTAGCTTGTTAGCTGTAGCTAAGACGAGACTTGACCAATCTGTCATGGTAAAATATGAGGTATGGTCTTGCAAAAATGCAAGGCTGATTTTGGGCAACACTAGCTGGTAGGTAGGGGTAGCTGTGGACCGGGGAAGTAATAACCTCTCATAGCAGATCAGCGTAAAGTAGACTTTAATGGCTGTATTAGAGAGGCGGTTGCTCTTTTCCCTCTCTTTCGTACTTTTTCGTCCCCCTCGTTGCTAATAAAGAATGGCAACTCATCCGCAAAACTAGCCATAAACATATGGGCCGACGGTACTACATCAAGTAGGCCGTCTGCTCGTTTGCCTCATTTGTCATAAAAAATGATAATAAATTATTATGAAATAAAAACGATATTAAATATGCTTTTATAAGAAAAACAGCTTTACATGCCTGTTCGCTTTTATAGTTATACGTTGGATGTTTTATTCATCATGAAGTTTATAAACAAAAAGAAACAAAATTTATAAATAATCTCTAATAACCAAAAACTGCTTTAAAGATCATTCACAATACTTTTGTTATTTTATCATAATTAAAAGTAGTACATACATATTATAATATTAATTATTAATTATTATTGTTGTTAACGATCAAGTTATTCATTCAACCTAATTTCTCCCCAGGCGCAAGGCGTGAAGGTGTTTATAATGCTGTACAAGGAGGTGGAGATGGCTCTCGGTATCAACAGTTTCTACAGTAAAAGTAGATTAGCTAATGAAAATATTAAGGTACATAAAACAGTCATCAGAATATTGATCTAAGGCTTAATATTATTCTTCTTTGATTTAGATTTTGAGTTTTAAATAATTAAAAATATATTTTTTCATATCTGCCCGTGATCACGGTTGCAAAGTAACCGAAATCTCGAGAGTATGTAGTTAAAATAATAAAAACTAGTAAACCTAAAATATTATTCTAATTTAAATGAATAGTCGAGATACTCTACTTAAAAAGATATCTTAACTAAGTAGAAAACTATCCTGGTTTAAAACTAAATTCTTATATATACATATATATTACTATATAGCGTATTGCAAATTTATCTTATAATATTTCTATGTCCCTTATAAGGTGTTCCGTCACCCAGACCACGCTAAAGCCGGCGTCTTGTTCTGGGCTCATCACGAGAAAATAGTGGTCGTGGATCAGACTGTGGCGTTTTTGGGGGGCATTGACCTCTGTTACGGGAGATGGGATGATCACAAACATAGGTGACATTATATAATAAATAATAATATATATATTTATTTTTACTTAGAATTGGATCTAACATACCGTCAATATCAAAGCTCTAATTGAAGTTTGAGGCGATATTGACATTAAGTGAAATTGGTAGTTTAAATAAACGCATTGTTTTTATTTAATGTGTGTTTTTATAGTCGTAACATTAAATATACATTTCGTAAATGCTCCACCTTTTCTATAATATATTGATTTTTTTCTATAATAATTGATCTATTTTCCAGACTAACAGATCTAGGCAACATCCTACATCCTAAGTCTGTCATAAAAACTAAGAAGAAAACATCGAGTTACCCGGCCGGCGGAGTGTACGTCGAGTCTGGGTTGGAACTGGCGAAAACTAGCAGAGATATAGTTATAGGACTACAGATGTGAGATGAATTACTATTAAAAATCAATATATGTATATATATATATATATATAGGAGTCCAAAAAACTCATTAAAAAAATATGGTTGTCTTATAAAGCCAGTACTTTTAAATAACAAATCAAACCTTAACTAGAACAAAATCATTATTATCTTAAAAGAAAACACCTTAAATAAGTTTCATTTAATTTACACTAATAAATCGCGTTGATAAATAATTTCCCACGTAAAAATAAACAAGGCAAATTTCATTGCTTTAACTTCACTTTGGTTGCTTTCGGGAATTTATAGGTTCCGTTAAAAATAAATGTGTGTTCCCTAAATATACAATATAAGGAATAGCTTTATGTCTGAGGCAAGTACAAGCTCAAATTCCTGAATTTTCTTATTACTTTTCAATTTTTTTTCATATAATAGGACAAAATTAAATATCAACACTTTAGGACATACAATCATGACATTCAAAGTCTTAGATATCTATCACAAATTATAATGAAACTTAAAATCCATTGCAGACCGATACAAGAAGTAGGAGAAATAAGTGAAGAAGAACCAGAAAAACAAGAGGAAACGGAAGTACAGAAACCAGAAATGAACATAGAAGACAAGTTACTACAAGTTGGGTTACAGAATGATATTAGTGACGGAGAACAGAAGAAAAACGTACTAGACAAAATAACGGATAAAGGAAAAGACTTTATAAGCATCATATACCCACCCTTCGAAGAAGAGAGGAACGAACAGAAATTTGACGATTCGGAACGGAAAAAGGCGGAAAAATACGCGAGGTCCAACGAAGAAGTACTACTGTCTAATGTATTAGGAATTACTAAAGATAGTGAGCACGCGCCCTTAGCAAGCGTCGTGGAGGGAAGGGTCATTACTGAGAACACGCAGAAGGCATTGGAGGGTATAGAGGGGAACTCGAAGTTGTGGATAGGAAAGGATTACGTTAACTTCATAGTTAAAGACTTTAATAGTCTAGATCTGCCATTTGTTGGTGAGTTTACTTATAAGTATACACAAATATATTTTTTGAGAATTTTCCGTTTAATTCAGTGGAACAGTGGAAAAGAACAATGAGTACTCGCGAAAATCATAGATCTCATTCAGTGGAACAGATTTATTTCGGGTTCTCATTATAAAATTTATTATTTAATTTACTTCATTTGATATTTTTATGATATTTTGATGTTTTTGATATGTACTCGCGCCTCTATTTATACCATCCGACCCTTGTTGTTACTCAGGTGGCTTATAAGGTGTTTATGCGAGTGACACCTGACACCTGATAATTGTAAACTATTATTTATTGGTTATTCAAATAATAGGAATTGTGGTGATATATATAATATAATATGTGTGTAATATATGTATTTTCAGACTTAGTGGACCGTAATACGACTCCTCGTATGCCGTGGCACGACGTGGGCGTGATGCTGCAAGGAGCGGCCGCGAGGGACGTGGCCAGGCACTTCATACAGAGGTGGAACGCTATTAAACTGGAGAAAGCCAGGTAAATACATAGTATAGTATATGTATATATATATTGTAGGAATATGAGAGGGTAGAAGAGGGGAAAACCACATATATGATATAAGCAACCATGATCACGGTTGCATAGTAAGCGAAACTTCGATATCATATAATTAAAAAATAAAATACGTTTAATAATCCGAAAATATGAATTTAATTTCAATGAATACTCTCTAAAGTCTTAGTTCTCTTTATAGCAAATAAGCAGTTGTCAGGACTCTTTTGGTGGTGTGATAAGTTATTTAGTGTGTTTAAATTTTTCGTTTGTGTGATATTCAGATTTCATTTCACGATAAGTTTATTTCGAGATAGTTGAAAGTTGTTAATTTAAAATTGTTTTTATTTTTTTATAAATTTAGTAAATTAATAGTGAGATTGTATCAAATATTAATTTTCAATAAAGTCAATTCTGATCTTGTTTCTAAGACCAGGAGTCGTTTTTTTCCATTCTCTGTTATCTTCAGGTGTGGTGTTGGTTGTTTGCACCAAAAACAATACAAATAGATATGATTTAAATGATAGATATTCATTAATAAAACAGAAAATATTATCTTAATAAATCAGTTTAATATATTTTTAATGTTTCATGTTTATATAAGAATTATTATTAATTATTTATTCTATGATGTAAGAAATTTTATTATGACTGCTGTTCATTGAAACAAATCTTTGATTAAAATGACTACTTCATATGAACTACCTTTAGATAGTTCAACATATTTTCATACTAATTTATATGATTTAAAATCATCAAGAATGATTGTAATAATCAACTGTTTTAATTATTTCCAGACAGAACACAAACTACCCCTACTTGCTTCCTAAGACCTACAATGACATAGAGCCGTTGAAGGATTTGGAAAATGTATTGAACATAGATATGACGAACGTCTCCTGTCAAGTGAGTTGAGCAACTATATAGAAAACATATTAATATTAAACATACCATGAATATTCAGATATGGAAATATGGAAATAATATGTTAATGTAAAAGCTTAAACTATGGTAAATCTTAAGGTATGTGTAAGTAGTTCTGAAAATACTATTCCTTTAGGTTTTTATCATTCTAATTAAATACATATAGTGTTACTGCTGTCAGCTGGCAGATGTTATATTTAAAGAGAACACAAGAAGCCAATCTAAATTATATACTTTAATTAATTTAACCAAAAACCTTTCAGGATATTTACCATTAAGAATTGGTAAATTTTGGGATGTTGCAACTGTTTGAGTTTTTTCAGTATACCGTTTGAGCTTTCATAGTATACCGTTATGTATATAATACTGTGATATATGTGAGGTAGATTAATTATAAATAATTGTTAGTAAGTTTTCAGGTATTCGTATGTGTCTTTTGTCACCGATTAAACGTTAGCTTGAGTGAACGTATTTTATTGTGCTCCTAATTTACTATGCTATTATTCTAATTCTGTCGTATATAATATTTACATATTTATCAAATACTAGCTGACCCGACAAACGTTGTTTTATCATATAAAAAATAGGGGTTGGTGATAAAAAAGTAAAGATTTTGCTATATTATAAAAAAATTAAGGGTGAACAACCTTTATCACTTACCGATATGAGGAATAGATGTTAGTCGAATCTCAGACATACATAATATGCTCACAAAATTTCATAAGAATCGGTCAAATCCTTTAAGAAGAGTACAGGAATGAACATTGTGACACGAGAATTTTATATACAAGATATATATAAAAGAATAGTACGTCTAAAGTCTATAATAAGTAGTAAAGTGGATAGTTTGATATAACTTGTCCAAGATGTATGTATTGAATAGATAGTTTGTTCATACAATGTCACTGGAAATATAGTTGCACTCAAGAAAGCAAGTCTATTTTCTCCCTATTGACGATAGTAGTATATATTTGTTCCAGGTTCTTCGCAGCGCCAGTTCGTGGTCGTGCGGGTTCTTAGAACCGGACACAGTGGAACAGAGTATACACAACGCGTACGTGGATACTATCACACGCGCGCAGCACTACGTGTACATAGAGAACCAGTTCTACATCACGCTGTCTGCCTCCAGTCACAGCGTTAGGAACCAGGCTAGTTATATACAACATATATATTCTTCTTCTACCTGGCAATTTCCCAGCTATAGCCAGACTCTGCCTTACATGTTATGAATAGTTTTGGCTATTTGTTTTACGACCGGCCGCCTTCACATCAACCCTCTTTGGGAATATACAACATATATATTATATAATAAATATATTTATAGTATAAGAAGTTGAAGATAGAGCTATATAGTGATGAATATGAAAACATATAGCATATACAATCCGCACAAAATAGGATTTTTGTGTTCAAATAGTTTTAAAGCACGCTGTGTTAATAGAACTTACCTTTCTTTGGGAAAACAACGTCTCTAAAGACCATGCCATCAAGGTCAGTAAGTATTACGAGCTTACTAACTAAGTCACTAAAAAATTGTAGCCACAAATGCGAGCGAAAGGTATAACAGATGAATCTCTACAACCTACTAAAAGACATGATTCTGTCCAGAACTAATATTCATTCTAACAACATACTTCTAACGCAGCTTTGGTAGGTTTATTTGAAATATCGTAAGGTACAGTGCCGTAACTAGGGCGGTGCCAGAAGTGCCCAGGCACATTGCGCAGAAATAACCAGACTAGTATCTAGCTTTATCTCATGCATGGTAGCTTTATACTTTGTTACTTTGGTAAACTATTAGGTGTACAACTTTGCTTCCGCCGTTTTGTTCCGAAGTTCGAGGCTTTTTTGTAAAAAACTGGTTATACATTTATGATTCAAAGTATTGTTCATCGTTGGCCACTGCTTTCTCCCATCTTTCGGGCAGCATACGAATCCCGCGTTGAAAAAACTGGTCATCTTTTGAAGCGATCCACAAATAGATCCAATTTTTAACTTCTTCATAAGACCGGAAGTGCTGGTCAGCCAGGCCGTGTGCCATTGATTGAAACAAGTGACAGTCCGAGGGAGCAACGTCTGGAGAATACGGCGGGTGAAGTAGAACTTCCCATTGCAACGTTTCCAAGTATGTCTTGACCACTTTCGCAACACGGGGTCGAGCTTTGTCGTGCTGTAAAATCACTTTATCATGTATCTCGTTGTATTGCGGCCGTTTGTCTTTGAATGCTCGGCTCAAACGCATTAATTGTGCTCGATAACTATCGCCTGTGATTGTTTCAGTCGGTTTTAACAACTCATAATGCACTACGCCGAGCTGGTCCCACCAAATACAGAGCATACCTTGGAATCGTGAATATTCGGTTTGGCCGTCGACGTGGAAGCATGGCCGTGATATCCCCATAATTTTCTGCGCTTGGGATTATCGTAATGAACCCATTTTTTGTCCCCAGTCACAATGCGATGCAGAAATCCTTTGCCTTGCAAGCAGCTATTCACAAGCAAACAAACGCCGTTCAACATCTCTCGGCTGCAACTCGTACGGCACCCAATTTCCTTGTTTCTGAATCATTCCCATGACTTTCAGGCATTCTGAAATGGCTTGTTACATCACTCCCAATGATCCTGCCAATTATTGTTGCGTTTGAAACGAGTCTTGATCAAGTAATGCCACCAATTCTGCATCTTCGAAAACCTTCTCTCTTCCACCGCCATGCCGGTCTTCGACGTCAAAATCACCGTTCTTGAAGCGTTGAAACCACTCTCGGCACGTTCTTTCTCTAATAGCAGCCTCACCATAGGTATTTGAGAGCATTCCATGAGCCTCAGCCGCAGATTTCTTCATATTAATGCAGAAAATTAAAACCTCCCGCAAATGACGAGAATTTGGCTCGTAAGCTGACATGTTTAATCGAGAATAACTTTCTGATGCAGACACAAATCGACTAATATTTCGATGGCGTTATGTTTACAAATGCCTAAGCTTATTGTATGACATCTACGATCTATTTATTTCGACTACCACTTACCGCTACAACCATCTATTGCAAAACGGCGGAAGCAAAGTTGTACACCTATGTACAAAAATATAGATTTATTTGTATGCACACTTGTTCATTTTGTTTTTAGAGTCTGATTAGAGCATTTTTTTTTTTGGGGCGTAGTTTCGAAAGCACGCACCGGGTGCATAAAAGCCTAGTTACAACACTGGGTAGAGAGAGCGTTTATTGCGCCTTATCTCAAGATCCTAGATCTCAAGTCCCATGCACTACTAAAGCTCCTCTCTTTACAACATTATCTAATACATTTCTTATATAATATATTCCAGATATATATGATTACTCTAAACCTACACCTAGATCGTAAGTCCCATACACTTTTAAAGCTCCTCTCCATACAACCTGGAGACCTGTAATACAGGTATTCCTATACCCATCACGGGCTCCAGTCTCCAGTATATAGTGATCGCAATAAAAAATATGTTATTGTATGATTGTATTGTATCTATATATAATTAAATAAATAAATAAATACTTAATACTTAATACAACATTATCTAATATTTTTTTGTAATATATTCCAGATAGGCGAGGCGTTATTCAACCGTATAGTCCGCGCGCATCGTACGGGCGAGTCGTTCCGTGCGTTCGTCGTGATGCCCCTCCTGCCTGCCTTCGAGGGGGAGCTGGGAGCGGCGTCGGGCACCTCGCTACACGCGGTCACACACTGGAACTATCGGAGTATATGCAGGTTATAATATGGAATATAATTATGATAGTACATACTAGTATTGTTAGAGATTAAATATACAGGGTGACTGGTGAATTACTATAGATACTTGAGGACGTGATATTTGACGATCATATATGACAAAATAAAAATTAATATAACATAAATATTAATAAACTTCTAAGTAAAGTTAACCAAAAGTTTAGAATTCCACACACAGAGCAAAAAAAGTAATAATAAAAAAAAATAGAAGTTTAAATAAATATTTCTTTTTATTTACTTAAGATAATAATATATTGTGAAATTCCCAGGAACGACAGCGCTGATTTTCAGTGATCACTCATGTTTACCTTTATGAAAAATCAAGCGGGCAAATCTCATAATAATATATTAAATATAAAAATTTAATTTATTTCAACAAAACTGTCTTTTATGTAATTATAAAAGTAAGATGAAATAATTAAATCCAAGATATATACATACATATATAAATGACCTTATTTCAAGATCATACGACATATTAACGGATATGTACTTATACATCTGTATTTTAACAATACGGGGGCGTTAACAATACGCTTTCACGCCTAAACCTCTGAACTGATTTTAATGAAATTTGGTACAGAGATAGAGTTGACCTTGAGAAAGAACATAGGATAGTTTTTATCCCAGATTTTTTAAAGGTTCTCTTTGAAACGCGATATAACCGAACTCCACACGTAAGCTAGTAATGTATATTATATAAACAATAAAACATATATAACCCACAGGAGTCGCGAGGCGATCCTGACCCGTCTATATGAGGCAGGTATTACGGACCCCTCCATCTACATAACGTTCCACGGCTTGAGGACGCACGCACAGCTGGACGGCGAGCCGGTCACCGAGCTGGTGTACGTGCACTCCAAGCTGCTGCTGGCTGACGACCGGGTCGCTATATGCGGCAGCGCGAACATCAACGACAGGTCCATGATCGGCACTAGGGACTCGGAGATAGCTGTGCTGCTGCAGGTTAATATGTAGTTATACAGATGAAACGACTGTATATAGATGATGTGAACTATATATAGGAGATGTGAACTGTATATAGGTGATGTGAACTGTATGTAGGTGACACTGAATGTATATAGGTGACACGGAATGTATGTAGGTGACACGGAATGTATGTAGGTGACACTGACTGTACATATGTGGGTTTAACTGAATTTACATAGATGACACTGACTGAACATTGATGACATTGACTGTATATTAATGACATTGAGTGCATATCGGTTACATTGACTGTACATATGTGTGTGACACTGAATTTATATAGATGATTCATAAGTGATGTGGACTGAACATAGATGTCATTGACATTATATAGCTGACACTGACGATTTAATTATCACAGTCGATGTGGGTCAATTTCTAATATTATATTTCCATAAAATTAAAGATTTTTATATTCTATCTTCATCCTTGCATATACAGGGTGACTGGTGAATTACTATCAATATTTAAGGAGAATACTCGGTACATGATTCTCATTCGAATTATGTAAAAAAAATAAGTACTTAATTTTTGACCAAATTTCCGTATAAATAAATAAAGTGTGGACACGTTCCAAGTGTTCCAAGTGTGGACGCGTGCGGCGGCGTGCTGATACAACACCACGCCGCCGCACGCGTGTGTGTGTATACCTAATCTGTAGGGTGTTCACACGATGCGTAATTAATTACATAACTTTTGGTTAACTTTACTTAGAAGTTTATTAATACATATTTATGTTATATTAATTTTTATTTTGTCATATATGATCGTCAAATATCACGTCCTCAAATATCGATAGTAATTCACCAGTCACCCTGTATATGTTCAGATTTAACAACTACAAGATTTGTAACAAATCTATTTAATTCTCATAATACCTTTATATGAATAGGACGAACAATTCGAAGACGGTACTATGGGCGGTAAACCGTTTCCCTCTGGCAAGTTAGTGGGTGGGCTGAGGAAGAAGCTGTTCCGGGAACATCTGGGACTACTGGATATAGACTTGGAGAGGATCGGTCTTAATATAGAGGATCCTTGCAGCGAGGAGTTCTATAAAGGAGTCTGGCAGGCTCGGTCTAGACTTAACACTGAGATATATGAAGAGGTGAGAATAGAAACTCATTATATACAGTAATACCCCGCTTTACGCGAGGGATACGTTCTGAAGAAAATCGCGTTAATTGAAATTCGCGTATATCGAGGTTTATGATTAAACACACTCAAAATTTTATACACAAATATAAAAATCATTTTAATCAATTACTTTAATTCTAAGAACACTATACAATACATAGGTACTCCTATTTTTTACGAAAAAGTACATGTATTGTCTTTTGGGTAGCGTTTTGTTTACGTTCTTGTAAAATACGTTCATAACACCAAACACTTTTTTTAATCGTTTGACACACGTTCATCATTATTGTCTATACTCTGCAATGTCCCAACCTGAATAAATTTTTGAAAATCGCGTTATAGTGAAACCGCGGAAAACGAGGTCGCGTTAAGCGGGGTATTACTGTGTATATACCATTAAGTCTACTTGTACAATATAAAACTAATAGGTTTTGATTTTTATTTATAGTTTTGAATCATTATTTTCATTTAAATCCTTTCTCAATACTGAACTGATTATTTTTTGTATAAAGAAAATATATTATATTCTTTTCCAAATTTTCTCCATAAAATTATTTCTTAGATATTAAGAAACTTAATTGCGAGTTATCTAATACACATATGTATATTAGATAACTCGCAATTAAGTATAATTATATAATTATCATTCTTATTTATTTCTAAGGTATTCCACACATTGCCATCGGACTCGGTTCATACATTTGCCGAACTAAAGAAATATCAAGAAGAGAACAGCGAAAGTCTTTGGCACAGAGACCCGGCACTGGCTAATAGAAAGATAGATCTCATACAAGGATATTTAGTAGATTTTCCATTGAACTTCCTCTGTAACGAAGTACTCACACCCAAAAACACTACTATGGAAGGAATGCTACCGACATCTCTATGGACATAAGTCATAATTATAAACTTAATTAAGTATTGATTTATAATACAAAATAATTTATTAGAACGAAAATCTTATGATGATGATCTATATATTAATTAATATTTATTATTGATGTTGTCGTCACAAATTAGTTTTGTTATTAACATTTAATTTTCTTAATACTGTCCTATTATATTGCGTATCTTTTTTATAACTCATATATGTAGTCAAAAATTTAATTTCTCTGAAATATTTATATATTAAAAATCATCTTACATTCCAATAATTGAAACAAGTACAAATTAATATACAAATAACAATTCCTTATATTCCTTACTCTAAGAATCTTCATTCTATACAATATACATATGCTTTTAATAAAATTATTTTATAATAATTATCCCATCAGAATGATTCCATTTTTGTTTTAACAATTCATTTGACCAATAGTTCAGTGACAAACCCTTCCTACCTCAGAGTTAAATATATGAAATAAATTATAATAATAATAATTAAATGAGATATGTATGGATTTATTAATATTTATGTCCAAAGTTGTAAGATTATAAGAAATAAAAAAATAAATCAGATGAGAGTAAAAGTGAGTAAATCCATAGTATTAAATTATAGCATGATTTTGTATGGTGCTTGTTATTATATGTGATTGTAACTTATTGAACTATTTTATATACAGACAAAGAAATTATGAGAAACCGTTACATATATAGATGTTGTATTTTTATATGTTGAATGTTTTATTTTATATATTTATGTTTTTGTTTTAAATGTGATATTTTTCTCTGTATTTATATTGATTCAGATCTAATATATAAATTCTCCTACAATTCTTGTTTTTTTTTTATCTATACAACCCTACAAATATACATAGCAACATTATAGTGGTAAGTTGAAACTAAAATGCCTCAATAAAAAGATATGTTTTTTTCAGACCTGTGTACTATTCTGTATTTCCTAATAAATATAAAAATTATTGATTTTAAAATCTAAATATATAATTAAAATTACAAAATATACTTTATTGACTATTGTTATTATTTACAAATATAACTGATTTAGAGATATCTAGCGGATATTTGTCATAGCTTTATGTGACAGGTGTGACGTTGTAAGGGCGACTGACGTCTGTAAGAAGCTTTACTAACATAACAGAGAGTGCCAAGAGATGGCGCTGACTACATGAAACTTACAAAACAATGAAAACAATAATATAAAATCTTTCAGTTTATTTTTAGATATTTCTTAAAAATTTTAATATAAGAAAACAGTTAAATAAAAATATTCTACAATATGAAACTTATTTATGTTGTTTCATGTAACTAATTTTAAACGTCAGTATGCGTGTATCTTTGGTACTGCTTATTGTTTACAACAACGATAAACTCCTACGTTTAAATTTTTCTATTGGAACCCATTTACTTATTTTCTATTTATTCGGAATTCCTTCAAAAACTTATCTAAACTAAACCTTAAACAAATGTAATAGAGTTGAAATTTATAAAACTCTAATATATGTACGGAACCTTATTGAATGGGCGTGTCAGGAACGATCCGCGCATGCCTAAATATTACCAAACATCAAAAACAGTATGCCCTATAATTTAAGTTTATTCCTTTATAGAAATTTCATTTTAAAAAAATTATCAATTATTTCATTGGCTAGACAAAAGATAAAAATTTAAAATTGGAACACAAAAAAAGTTATACTAATTAGTTTGACTGAATAAACTTTTTGTACATAGTGTTTCTAATATGATAAAAATATATGTGTTATCAACAAAATTTGTATTTCGATAATTAAAAATAAAACATAATAATTAATAATTTGTTATAGGTCCTCAGTAATAAATCTCTAAAAGTAATAATACCTATGCATTCTGTTTAAATAGTAGCCAGATAGTGAAAAACAGTATTTATATGCAGTTAATGCATATTAATACAAACATTTAAAATGTTACTATAATTTTTCGATCATTAAATAAAGATGGGCTTAAAAATAGCTCGTTTGTTTGGGACTAGAATAAAAAAACTCAACATATTAGAGGGTGAAACGTGTCATTAATATCGATGCACTTGTTTTTTAATATGTCCTGTGTGCGTGTGTGTGTGTTTGTGTGTGCGTGTGTGTGCGTGTCTGGTCATTACGCTGCATTAATACGTTAGGGCCGGGATGGGCCCGTCCCTATCGCCGGCGAGTCCTAGGCTCCCTTCCGCGAGTGTTTGAGTAGGCTCTGGCGTTGCGTAACTCGCGGCCAATGACGGCGGGCCTGCACATGCACGGGGCGGAGTCCTTACGTCACCGCTCGGCCTCCGCGGGCCGCGCAGCCGCCGTGACGTCACGCAGCCTTCGCTCCGCGTCTGCAGCGATCGCAGCGCCCATGCGGCCCGCGGACTCGCACCGAAACTACTGACAAAACACTCGCGCGCTCAAAGATGGCGGATGGGTCGCCCGAGGACCGCGCCGGATCGACTCGAATTGACGATTTAACTTTTTCCGCGTCCGAGCCGTCATGTTGTGACACAAAAAAGTGTAGTGGACCGACCCTGGACGGTGTTAGATTGAAGTTGTCGTTCTACACCGAACTGGATTCGTGTGAGAATTGTGAGACGCGCGGCGTGGTCGCCGAACGTACCGTGACAACTGATTCCCGAAAAACACCCGCCTCGACCCTCGAAGACGGGGACGATAGGAAGAAGAGATGCTTCGACCGATACGACAGCTCCGAATCCTCTGACAGGTTAGTTGGATAGCATTTGTTTTGTTTGCTATTTTTTATTTATATTATTTTGTTTTGATAGTGTCGAAATCCGAAGTCAATGCTCTAGTGACCGCAGGCTGTTATACTTATTTGGATGTCATGGCCATCGTGAGTGAGTCGTGTTGCTAGGCCTATTCGGTTGAATGCCCTCGAAATAGTCGGTGAGCCGAGATGCACGGTTCTAATCTCATCCGAGGAGACATTTCCTACTAACTCACGGCTTGCGATGAATGTCGCATTGAAAGTTTCCCTAGGTTTAACGCTTACATTACAGTTAGTTCACATGGATAGAATATAATCTTTTGGTGTTTTCTCAACCGGAACATAATATGTAATAAGATACGAATAGCAACATCGTCTCTTCACACAACAAGCTAAACTATTCCAATTTAGTTTTGTTTTATTCAAATAAAAGTATTTTTGTATAAGTACAAACGTCATATTACAAATTATAACTGAAAAATTCTAAATTCAAACTTTATTTGGACAAAATATATGATATCCTTAATTCGCAATATATTTTCATTTATTTTACGTAACCTCTTGACGTATTTCTTGAGTAAATCTATGGAAGAGTTATCAATGTTTTTGAACGATTTTTTATCTTTTACTATATAATTTAAGTTTCATTAAAAACAATAAGTATTAACTTAATTTAAGATCTTAAATTCCCTAGGTTGCTATAATCAATACATAAATCCTCATAGTCAAGGTGGCTCCACTGAACTTGACTTCATTAAGTCCAAATTTTTATCTTTTGTCATGAGATAAAAATTATCTCATTGTCTTAACAAAAATGATATCACTTTTATGAATTGTCTGATAGTGGAATGCGTGTGACATTGTACATAGAAATTTATTTTTCATTATATTTTATTACATAACATTATTGTCTATAAATTAATGATAAATTATATTATCTTTAAATAATGATCTTATGCTCTTCATTGCATATATACTTCTTTAATTTTTTTGTATGCTCTAAGTCTTATATAAAGTATACATATATTTTGATACATTTTATTTGAACCTTTATATGTGAAAACGTCTAAGTGTGTTATTTGTTTGAGAAAACTTTACCGTTAAAACTCTTGGTTACTGTATTTATGTATATTAAACAATATAATTTGATTTACAATACATAACTTTAGTGTCGTTATTACAATACAACTAGAATTAATAGATTTTTATTCTTTTGAGCGTTCTCCGGAAGTTCTAGTAGAAACATGAATTAAAAGTAATTGTTTAATATATTTTATTATTGAATTAATTGTATACATTTAAACAATCATTTTTCTAAGTATATAACGGAGTATATGTATCGTTTAACTATTTCTAAATTGCACAATATATTGTGTATGTAGGTACATAAGATAGATTGTAATAGGCACAGGTGTATGTATATATTAGGTAAGAATTATAGAAGTTCTGTTCGTATTTAATATGGAAGTTACTATAATAATTTGTCATAAAAATCATGTTTTCAATATGAATTATGAATACAATGAAATTCATCTTTTGACTGTAAGGTATATGATGAGTTCAGTTTGAAGTTATTTTATTTAGTTACTTAAATAATAAATATTGTGTAGTGTCCAATGTACAGATAACATGTATTGTTGACTAGTATGTGGGTCACCCATTATGATAACTTGCAAGGCGCGGCTCGCGGCGGGCGTGGGTGAAAATTCATCTGTCTTACGAGCTACGCGCCTTTTATTATGGCGTCCATATACAGATAATAATAATATATATTATATGTATATTCTCTTCTATAGACAGACATTTTTTTATTTATAAGGCTTTTAAATTGATGTTTGAAATATAACAAACATCTTATATTAATCATTTTTGTTAAAAACCGTTTTTTTTTATATGATATGTATAGTACATTTACATTTTGTAATTACTAAATGAATAAAATTCGATGATAGGAATATTCTTATAAATTACTTTTACTAAATATGTATATGTTTAGTAGAAATTAGAAGAATGAAAATGTAAGCGATCTTTTTATAGAATTTACTAAGGGTTTCTATGTTGTGATAGAACTCTCAAGACCTATTGGGTTAACGAAATTCTATGAGTTATCTTTAAATAAATGAATGATAAGGCAACACTTGTCCTATTACATATCTGAACCTTATCAGACTCAAAAATACTATACGTGTGTTCAAGAATTCACTGGAAATACGTAAATACTTATCACTGATATAATCTACACTTGTCGTATTGTGTCGTCAAAAAACTTCGTACGCATTCTAAATAAAACATAGAAACCATCTCTCATTCGTATCAAGTAAAATTAAATGAAAACCTACAAAATATATAATCCATTTAACTAACAACGGTCCCGAACTGGCGCGAAAGTTAAACAAGTGTGTACAAAACGAAGAAACGCTTTTTGTTGGTAGTGGGTTCGCGCGACCAAGCGGAGGGGTGAGCTGTAAAATAAAAAGTTAGGAAGTTCTAACCGGGCACGGCGGGAGGGGGGTGGGGGGTGGGGGGGTGCCAGGACGAGTTCCAGGCGGCACTATAGTAAGCAGCTGGCTGTTTGATTATATATTACAATGATGTTATATGAAACAACGTCAGAGAGCGCACCGACCTCGTCTATCATATGGCTCGTTAATTTTTGTTAATGTTTTATATTAACGCGTTACATCTCAACCACTCGTACGTAGCTTTGAGCTCAGTACAGCTGTGATCAAAGGCCTCATTCTGATACGTTATGCATTAATATATCGTGGGCATCTTGATTAGTCTAAATTGCATTATTTTTATGATAACCGTGACGTTATCTCGGTGTTATGATGCCTTACATCTTAATTATGAAACTATAGTTTTCTGTTGACCGAGTTCAGATAGAACATAACGTATGAATGCTAATTATTACGAAAACTGTGGAGTTAAGACGCGTTCTGGTAATCGAATGTATTGTATCATTAAACTCTGAAGCTAGTGATCGTACTGCGTGTATCAACAACAAACCTTTTACTTTACATTACGTACGTTTATTCCTATAATATTACAGTTGTTTTTTCTATATTACAAGCATTACTTCCACGCTATACCCACAACTGTAACATACCTCATCCGGCCGACCGGTGCCCCCCCCCCCTCCCTCCTCTCAGTCATTAGAAGCGTGCGCGGGCGCATTGGCCGGTGCAGGCGGAGGGCTCGGGAAACGCATCGGACGTGATTTGCTTTGGGAACAACTTTTTGTTCTTCCACGACAGATAGAGCTAGGAGAGATGTTTTAATATAAAAATATATATATATAGGTATATATTGGTAGCATGTAAATGATAAAGTAATTCGTTTTCGAGACTGCTACGTACAATGTATCCTTTTTGATTTTTGCTTTCTGATTTTCCTGATTTTTTTTATAGCAATGGACCGCAAATCACGATTAAATTGTTCTAAAATATTTTTTTATTTATTCTATAAATCATATCTTTATATGATTTACGACAAATGTACTAGGTAATGTTCTATCTTGCCTTTTCAAGAACATTATTTTTCTAATTTTTATGTTCCTTCAATAGACTTGTTTTATTTGTGGTTCATATAATGACGTTATATATTTAATACATTACATAAGCCATATATTACGATATGTTATCTACCACACAGTGTTTTAACCATTGCTACTGATATAGTTATATCGGATATAAGATTTGTACTTATATATTTCATAGAAATCTAAAGGATCAATTACTGTATATGTGACAAAAGATAAAGTTTTAAATTTTAATGTTTAAGTTATTTCATATGTTCAGTATAACTCGATAAATAGAAGAGTCAAAGCAATTAATTCGTAATAATTTTATTTATTGAATACAATAAATTATTTTTTGTTAACAAAAGAATTATAATAGTTGGGATAGGTGGAATTTAATATAAAAAAATATCCCACCGAAATACTATACGTGCTATGTACTTGAAGCGTTGTAAAAAAAAGGTATAGTCAAGCGTGTGGAGCAATTAAGGCAGTTTTATTTACATCGCCAGGTTAGTGATTGTTGAATTATAAAGTTAAAAAAACTAAAAAACTATGTAGAAGATCGATGTTATTATCACAAAATTTACAAGCTTTTGTGTTACTATACGTTTGTGAGTAAGGCTCTTGCATCGCCAAAGAATCTTCGACCGTGATTGCAATTGAATCTTTCCTATAAAAAATCAGTCTCAATATTCCACCATCTGCTCCATTATTTCGATCTCCATGTTTTTGGTTTGTAAAAAAAATTGTAATCCCAGTACCTACTTTGTGATATCTTAAAGTTTATTCAGGCGTAGATTAAAACTCCTTTTGTGCTTTCTCATGATGGGTTCCAAAGACTCCGGTCCGGTCAGGTAGATCTGAGTCATATATCGCGAGGTGGTCGTTCAACTTGTATATACATATATATTTTTTTGTTATTTTATTGTCAGGTTTTTGACACGTGCCCTGTCATACATAATTATTTGATTGGATATAAAACAATTAAAAATTATTCACAGCTGTGCGTTGTGAAATCGAACTAAACTGGTCGGGAATATTGTCTTATTGTTTTTATATTTTATTCACATTTATAGTTACTTTTAGTTCTGTTTGATAATAATGAAAGTTCGTCAGGTATCTAGTAATAGTCATAGCTTACAGTGAGCTATAGGAATGTAGCCAGCCTTCGAGAATAACTTCTAGATTCTTTGCCTGGTCTGGATTTATAAACGATGGACCGACCACCGACGTAGGGCGTGTAATTGTTTACTTGTAATATATTTACATTTGATGTATACGGAACTTTAAGTCGCTTCACACGCACGGAATATAACTATAAATAAATGGATGAATATGATATCAGATAAGTCGATTCCGACTAAATCCGAACGTGAAAGAATCCGTCCGTTAAGTCATAAAAGTCCTACACTTATAAAAATACCTAAATACGATTGAAGTGTAGCGGCGACAGTTATATGAGAAGCCAGGTTGTATTGGTTAAAGGAATCAATGCTCGGAACTGGTTCCGCGAGTGCAATTATCGTGCCGTATGTGTGTGTTAGGGCGATCACCCGTCTGGTCTAGTTAGTTAGGACGTCCAAGGGCGCGCTCCACCAGCCACGGCTGTCAGTTGGAAAACGTTTTGGAGGTCGCGCTGAGCTATGACGCTAATGTCACTACTGCAGGTCGATTGGGTCACATTGAGAACGGACACCGCACGTACGCGATATTATACTATTAATAAACTTATCATACTTACTTATATTATATTTATTATATGTTATATCTAACATATACTAAATAGATTTCTAATTAAGATAATTACATTTATAGTAATTCGTATAATGATGATATCGCGTGATAATTTTTTTTATCAGAACGATCGTGATGACAAAAATATATATTTAGTAATAATTTATTAAATATATTGAATCGTCATACCATAGTTCAGTAGAGACACGTGTATTTACAGAGCACTCATGTAACTTGAAACTACGTCACTGACACGTTGTCTTTTTATACAAAACCCAACGCAACAGCCTATATGTCACGTACCTACTAAGTCATTAGACCTATAACATATGGTTAACCTATTATTATTTAGACACGACCGATCAATATTTGTTTTTCTGTATAAGGTATTTGTATATTATTGTCTGTCGTTTGGTTCGTAACTCTATAAAACATTTCAATATTGTGCATCACTAGCGAGCTAGTCCAGCTGCTTGTTAATGGCACACCTGCCTCCATCACCTCTGACATTCGAGCGACCACACGCGCTCCAGGTCTTGACATTCCTCCCATAACTTTATTATGGTTATATACATATTATATACAATAATATTTCCATAATATGATAGATTTAAAGGAATTCTACACTGCTGTTGAAAAGCTTTGAGCACACCTGCCTTCAAACAAAGCATATAAATGCAAACTAATAGTGGTAAAAATTTGGAATAATCTTAAGTTTTACAAGCTTTTACTTTACACAATCACAAAAGGATATACAGTAGGACCCCGATTATCCGGACCTCGGTTATCCGAATTCGCGATTATCCGGACTGCCAATCGCGACGAGTTTATTCTAACATTAACATGTCAGAACTTGCATAACCCCACGCCACTCGTGCCTTACGTGATTTTCGTAGATTCTCGCTCATATGTATTTGTTGTTTTAAATAAACACCTAACATTACATATGTATGGTACAGACTACATATGTACAGCTGCGTGCAAAAGTATTAGGCACCCCTCTTGTTAGTCACTATCTCATTATATTGCGGTCAAATGTGTGTTTTATGGTTTAGCTATTGTATTAGCGGCAATTTTTAACCAAATTAAGATAAAAGAAAATATTTATGACATCCAGGTGTGCTCCTAAGCGGTGTTTCTTCGAATTTGCTTTTTTTGCGTTTCGGGTTATAGTGTGTTATCAGTGCTTGCAGTGAACATACACGTCTTGTACGCAACTATTCCTATCACAATTCTAAAGACTAACATTTAACGTGTTAATCATGCCGAAAAAATCTGAACTTAGTGCTGAACAGCGTCTTAGAATTAAGATTTTACATGAACAAGGCATGTCTCAGGTTAAAATAGCCCGAGAAGTGAAGTGCTCGCGATGTGCAGTTCAATATGCTATAAATCGCTTCAAAGAGACTGGCACCCATGAAAATAGACCAAGAACAGGCAGAAGAAAAGTTACTACTGAACGGGAAGATCGATTGTTGATTAGGCAGTCTCTACAAAACAGGAAAAAAACTGCTTTAGAGCTCGCTGCAGCATTATCTGAGGCAAAAGGCAGCTCAGTGAGTGTTTATACTGTGAGAAGAAGACTTCTTAAAGCTGGATTAAAAGGATTTAAAGCAAGGAAGAAGCCGTGGCTGTCAGAACACAATAAGAAAAATCGGTTGGAGTGGGCACTCAAACATAGAGATTGGTCAGTGGAAGATTGGTCCAACATACTGTGGTCAGACGAATCTAACTTTGAGGTATTGTTATTTATTTTATGTACAATATTAAAACACATAAATGTTTTTAAAATAACGTACTGCAAGAAAAATAATAACTTTGAAAATAAATGTGTTTTTTTTTTCGTTTGGCATAGGTGTTTGGAACACCCGGTGTGACTTATGTTAGGCGAAGGGTTGGCGAAGAATACAACCCAGAATGTGTGGTTCCCACTGTTAAGCATGGTGGAGGCTCAATAATGATCTGGGGCTGCATGGCTGCCGACGGAGTGGGCGAAATGGTGTTGTGTGAGGGACGAATGAATAGTGTTAAATACACTGAAGTTCTGGAAACAGCACTAGCAACGTCGATAACGCAAATTTTCGGTGATACAAACACCGATGGCCTGAAATTTCAGCAAGACAACGCCACTTGCCACAAGTCCGCGCATACCATGAAGTGGTTTGCTGAAAATCATATTGATCTTTTGGACTGGCCACCACAATCACCAGACCTCAACCCGATTGAGCATATTTGGTCCATTTTAAAGAAAAATATCCGCAGGCACTCGATTAGCAATAAATAAGCTCTATTGGCCGCGTTACAGCAGGAATGGAAAAATATATCAAGAGAAGAATGTTTCAGGCTGGTAGAGTCAATGCCAAAAAGAGTGGCTGCGGTTATTAAGTCAAAAGGTGGACCTACAAAATATTAATTATTTTCTTAAAATAAACCATTGTAATCATAAATGCAGTTTTATTTACACTCGCTATGCTAAAACACTCTAAAACTTGTCTTACTGTAGGGTGCCTAATACTTTTGCCCGTGGCTGTATAAGGCGGCCAACTTTCCGAAAACTGAATGCGGGACTTAACTTTTCGTGAATGGGGGGGTTTAGGGATTGGAAGTGTCATAAAAATCTTCGCAACTGATCATATTAAATTTAAGTGCTCTCTTACGCGTCATGAGTTCAGAAGAAAGAAAGAAAACGAGATTAGCGCGGGCGCGATACGCTTGTCGATATTATAATTTATAGGTAATCTGTGTTCCTGCACTGTTGACCGTGGTATGGGTGTTATATACAAGTCTGGTAGAGAAATAGGGATGCGGGACATGCGGAACGCGTACAACGTTTTGCGGTACTATTTTACTTATAATTTCAAAGCTTGATTTCGTCTAGAATTGCGGGACGGTTGGCCGCCTTACATATGTACATATGCAAAAAGCCGGTTTTTTTCATATATTGGATTATCCGGACTTTCAATTATCCGGATGCCTACCGACAACAATTAGTCCGGATAATCGAGGTCCTACTGTAGGTATATTGGTTAAAAGTAGTTTAGGTGTTTATTATATCGTACAGAATTTTTACTTAATAAAAATTAAGATTTCTATGATAAATTAAAAATGTAGGCACATTAAGTTTTTATCTGCAACGTCAAAGATCGAGCGGAAGTTCTCAAAACTGTTGATATTGTTAACGATAAGATAATGAATCGTAATGATAACAGCGTGAAGCGTCTCCGCAGTGTACGACAGACACGGTTTTGTTTATATTGTATTAATAATATATTTATTTCATCTGATGCCTCTTAAGAATGCTACAGTTAAAGGTCCAGGAACAAAGGTTCTGGCTTAATAGATTTATGGACATCCACATCTCATTGAGTGTTTATTAAAGGGCAGAGGAAGTATCGATAGATTTAGATGTAATCTCACCATTGACTATTAAGGATTTTATTGTAGATTTTCGTTACTCGAACTATGTCAATATAAAACTAACATTCAATGTTAGATAAGCATCATATAATATTATTTGATTTATATCCCCTTAGTATATTAATTTTAACGCACCATCATTGTTCAGCACGACCTGTTGTCATATAAATGTCTTAAATATTGAATACGATCTTTCCATCAAGTGTTCTGAATATTCACTATCTGTAATTCAGCTTAACAATTGACAAAGGCGTGAAGAGACAAAATGAAAGTTGTGGATTAAATTTCCTGTACTCCAGAACTTTGATATTATGCCTTAATGTGAAGCATTAAGGTTCACATTTTAATGGACTCTAGGAAAACAAAAACCAAAGGACGGGAAAAAGTTAAATCATTAGTTAGTAGGGTAACAATCCTCACCATTCGCTGTGAAATAAATTATGTTTGTAATAAAGAGCACTTCTATAACCATTTGTTACTTTTTATTCGTGTTATTTACTATCAAGATAAGCAATGCTAATGATTTAACACGCTAGTTGGTTTACATACGTATTTGACATAGTCATCACTCGTAGAAAAGCTGCAGAATGGTCATATGACTAGATAGTAAAAAGATAATATTGTGTGTGAAGTATTTGTGTAGCCGTCTTTATAAACCCATCATACTATGTGGAACAATATCGATCACCGAAACAATACTAAAAGAAATATGCCCCTCCGGCACGCCCTTCACGATTGCGTCGGAAGCAGTAGAAATGCAGGATTATGCAGCGATCGAGGGGCTGGAGGGCTGGAGGGCCACCCCAGAGCAACGGATCGTGTTGCCAGGATTAATTGGTGTTTACCCCGCGCCCCGGGGTAACATCCACGAATCATAACACGCGAAATTAGCAACGGTCGTAATGCAAAATTAATTATGTAACATGCGAAGGTGTAATTTGTGGCTGATGAGGGTATCACTATCCCGAAAACTGAGGATCGGATGTCCCGCTAGTGTGCAACAATATACAGGGTGACTGGTGAATTACTATCGATACTTGAGAACGTGATATTTGACGATCATATATGACGAAATAAAAATTAATACATAATCCGAATGAGAATCATGTACCGAGTATTCTCCTTAAATATTGATAGTAACTCACCAGTCACCCTGTATACCTTATGAACTAACTGGCGAGAGGTTTTATTACAAATAATTTGATGCTTTAATTACCAACACTGTCCAAGTATTTTGTAACAACGAATATCTTATGTTGGAATTTAAAACGTTATGTAGACGATTTGGTCGGTACATTCTAGACGAGCGGCGACCGACCGGTGCACTGAGGAATGTGATTTGACAATACAATTACTTGAAAGACGGACGTACTATAAATTGGGGAGTCGTTACTCACAACTGACTACCAACTACTATACTACTACTAGTACTTCTTAGAAAAAAATGTTATTGTCTTAAATTATTTATAGCTCTCTTCTCAAAATTTAATAATTTTATTGAACATTTCATAATTGCCATATCACTGTAATATAATAAATGTATGTATTTATGTATATAAGTGTCTGAACGCACAACCAATCTCAATTTCCCGAGGGGATGCTGGGATGGTATTCGGAAGACTGTCTGCCCTTGATGTAACAATTTAAAGACGGAGATAAATCTAATATATGTTATAGAATTAACTCTGCTATACGGTAAAAACAAAACTATCGTTACTAATATTATAAATGCGAAAGTAACTCTGTCTGTCTGTTATGCTTTCACGCCTAAACCACTGAACTGATTTTAATGAAATTTGGTACAGAGATAGAGTTGACCTTGAGTAAGAACATAGGATAGTTTTTAGCCCAGACTTTTGAAAGGTTCTCTTGGAAACGCGATATAATCAAACACCACTCGGGCGAAGCTGCGGGCGGAAAGCTAGTAATACATAAAATTTAAAACAACTGTACTTTTAAAAGTCAGAAAAATTGATAATTGATATTAAATTAAAACATTCTGTTATTTCTTTATAATTATTTGTATGTATATAAATGATGTAATCTTTTCTCATGTTATATTTAGTCTGCTTTAATTTCATTTTCAGTATCGTCTTGATTCTTGGGTAGTTTCAAAACGTCTCGTGCTGTGTTAGCGTGATACTTCTAAGTGTACTGTCAATATTTATTTGTTACCTACGTAACAACTAGTATGATAATATGATTACTTATATATAAATAGATTATATTCAAATACTTTTTCTAGTTCAAATTTATTTTCTCTAAACGTTAGTTTTAAGATGAATTTCGTCTGAATTCTTAAATGATAATTTTCACACATAATAATCAGAGAGATTAGATTATGGAGATTTCAACACGTTTCTAAATTTATTTACGTAATTGAAGATTTTGGTCTACCTCATGATGACAATAATAATATGATATATGGTAAAATCGGTTTATATTAATTGTAGGTATAATTAAATTATTTTGTACACGCCAATTAATCAGTGGGAATTTCCTGACAATCCCTTTTAAGATAATCCGATTCGTCGATTCGTGATTCAACTTACTTTTTAATTAATAATGATTAAAAATTTATAAAATTGTATGTATATTTAATATTATTTTTTTATACTATTAATAGTATTAATGCAAAAATTTGTCAATGTGTTATTATGGATGATTATGAAACTCTTCAGTGAATTAGCTTCAGACAGGAAAAAAAAAATAGGCTATAAATTATTATTATTAAAAAAAAATCCGTGTATTTTTCGAAGGAACAAACCATGAAAGTTATATTAATGAAATCTAAGATTTTCGCGAGTACTCATTACTTAAATAAAACTAATATTTCCAGATTTACTTCCCGATTTTTATTTTTTACTATAAACTACATACTCCTGAGGTTTCGCCTACTTTACAGCAACGGTGATTTACAGATTAAAAATTTACTTGAAGTCATATTAGTAGCTATAAAAAGTAGTCATACTAAAATTATAAGGCAAAGAAATTTAACTGTAACTCTGTATCAATATCTCATACCATAATCATATAAGAAGAGGCATATCATACGACGTATTTAAAACATTTATCTGTTATCCGTCGGTGGTCATGAGCAGTCATCAATATTTCATGTGTTCCTGTTACCGGGCTCCTTGCTCCACGCTACATCCTAAACGGGATGGTAATCACTGTCTCAAGTCGCACGAGACTCACTCGCCGCCTCATCGTTTTTGTCTTATTACCTTTTTATATTAATTGGCTCGTTTCTTCGCTTGGCACGTGTCACCGCGTATCTCAGCTCGAGTCGCGTGCGGTTTCACTGTATTCAATTTTTTATACGATAGTAAACCAATGACTATATAATGTTCATACAATTATAATATGAGTATATCTTTTATATCCTTATCCTCGGGAGCTCGTTGTTATCAAATTAAAAATGCTAATGTCTCCATTACACCTTTCATCAATACGTATACGCCTCGCAACCCTCAATAAATCACCGCGACATCTGGGTCCAGTAAATTTATTAAATTCCTGAACCAAACAGCCGGCGGTTAGTGGAGCGTTTGATATTATCGCGATATCTCGACACCTCGCCGACTCGCCGACTCGCCGACCCGCAGACAACATTTATAATTACGTTTTAACACAAGCCACAACCCAGCACCATAACATACTACCGGCCGCTCATCCACTATATGCCCGTCTTCTTATAATTGTAAACGAATTGCCCTGTACGAGTGAACATTTAAGGAACGGCCGGATGCTCTTTATCGATCAGAATTAATTCATGTTGAATTTTAACAACAATTGTAATAACATTGTCTTTAAATGATCATTTTATACGGTTTGCTTGTTTGTTTTTTGGCGTCTACTGTATTGATTTTAGTACATTCTCTTTCTATTATATATATATTTTAAGTATCTATATATAATAGAAATGCAATTTTATTACACATTAATAAAACGATAGATCGAATCGTTAAGTTGTAACATAAAATTAATACTTTTTATTTTTTCTTTCGTATATCATGTTTAATACATGGTTCTCGCCGGTAGCTGTAATGACTCGACTGCGTTATAAATAAAGGAGGTTCTGTTATCACCGTCCCAGGTCACGTATGCAGCAGCTTGTGTACAGAAATGCGATCGATTTATAAACAAACAGCTGTAACAGAACGAGTTGGGCGCGTGGTACGCTCAAAGGTCTAACGTCGCTGACCGAATACACCTGCTGACTTTTCATTTTTCATAACCATACCTATATGTTAGTTGATTTTTCAATAGTTTATTATGAATACAGAACTTCTAGAAGCTTCTATAATTTCCCTTTACAAGACAGTGATATAAATTAGCATATTAAACGCTCTCATATATTGAGGCGGTAGCTGTTTTTTGAGATAATAATTGAAGTGAGTTTAATGTAGGTATAATTTTGAATTTCGCCAATGGATACATTACAGAGTAAATCGGAGGTGCGGATGTGACGCGAACATTCTTTATCATATCATGATGATAACATTATCATATCATTGATGATAAATTATCACGAGGTCTCGATGTACGCACGCCACGGACCCACACGCGGTAATGATGCTTTATTACATGCCGTGGTTCTGTTCAAGTTTTTGTATGAGTGAATTGATATCATTTTAATTTCATTGATAACGGAAGCCGTTTACTCGACAGCTAAATTATTTTATTATAGTTTAAAAGTATTTTTAAAATCGTATTTATTATAATTTTTAGAAAATGCATATTTTTAACGCTACTTTACTTTTTTTACATACATGGTCTGTTACATATTCAATAAAATACAATATTATTCATTTAATTAGTGGGATTTTCTTATATACTTTTTTTATCATGATATATGTAGTAAATGGATAGTATTTTACATACATATATATAAATATTAATGTACCTCATAACTTTACCAAAGAAAAAAATCGCTGCATATAAAAAATATTACACTTTAAAAATAAAATATAGTTTGAAATGTAAATACAGTGTAAACTCTATATAACGACACTGAAGGGACCGTGCATTTTAGTGCGTTATAGAGAGTTGCCGTTAAATAGAGGGAAGAAAAATCAGAATTAGAAAAAGACAAAGTTTGTTTCAGACTACTGTTAGTACTTATGTACATAAAAAAGAATGTTATAAAGTCTGTTGTTTTTATTTGACGTGTTTTGCTGCACCAGTAATGTTGTTGTATTTTTTACGTATTTTATTCATATCTTGCGATATTGAGGCATATTGGTGAAGAACGAACTTCTTAGAAAGTTTGGTATGCATGATTACGACAGTGGAGTTTATTGCGGGCTAGGATAACAAAGCGACAAAAAAACGTACACAGCTGCGCATTTTTTACTAATTTTAGCAACTTAAAGGGTACTTTTTATTACTTAATTTTGTCGTTATTGAGAGTGGCTGTGACGTTATATAGAGTGTATCATTGTATGGTAGACAAGCTAAACCAACCAAAGTTAAATGATTTCGACGCTTTAGAGAGTTTATCGTTAAATCGAGTGTCGTTATATGGAGTTTACACTGTATATAAATGTATCTACCCCTCTTTAGAAGAAGATAATTAATCATAGAAAATAAGTAATAACTATTTATTATTATTAATAGTAGGTATTGAATATAAAGTCAAAATTTTGTTTAATAATGTTGTATTATTGGTTTTTTGTACGAGGGTCGTCATATGTCCAAGGGTGTAACTGGCCCTCTCTTATAACAAATAAGGGCTGGATGCTGTCTGTTCCTAGTATCGATCTTGGCTCGAGCATAACCCAGAACATTAACAAAAAATAACAATTAATATAACTATGTTAAAAGCTATGGAATATGAGACGAAATTTGAATCTATATTATAGGTGCTATAGCTTGGTTGCTTATTTATTAAGCTCGAAATTATGTTTATTATGTATGCATATGAATAGAATATATAAAATTTGTTATATTAATATAGTTTTTTATATAAAAAAGACTTTGCATTTAACAGTTGTTCACTCAGGCTTAGCTTATTATAGGATCTTTTACAGAATGTTTAAAGTGTACTTCTAGTATGTACCTACATAGTAACGTACATACCTATGAAAGTGTGTCATATTTAAAATATTTAGAACACTACGCGATGTATCGGAAGAGTTGAACCTTCCAGTCAATTACCAGAAATGCTGTGCTCGTGATAAATATGATTGATTGAATTCCATCAGTCGACAACAGCCATGACTAATGGATGTTCATCTGTTTGTTTAATGACATGTACTAAAATATCTTAAAGATATCTATTGTCACAGAATTTGTATCATAAAAATGTTCCATTACAACATTCATTTAGTTTTTACAGTACTGAAACACTTTCTCTATCAATTAATGTACTATGTATGTACGAAACAATTTCACGCCATATATTCCGCTGAGAAACCATAATCATTCAATTAAAATTAATCATTTCATTGCTCAATAACTCACACTGGTCAGGACGTTTTAAAAACAAAATGAATGCAATACAAGTTGTACATTATATTATGATAGTATTCGTTCGATCAGCTGTTGTATCTATCAGCTACATTCCGTATAAGGAAACCAGCTCAGCTCGGTTCAGTCGGATGTATTACGTATATATTACATGTATTACGTATATATTACGTGCGGTGCGTTACGTTGGACCACTTTCGAGATCTTTGTTCGCGACATTGACCCTCGCCTCGCCAATAGCATGACGATCTCGATCTATATGAGCCACGATCACATATAATAAACTATCGAACGGAATATATCTTGTATGAATGCGAAAGTCACTCTGTCTGTCTGTTATGCTTTCATGAGTAAACCACTGAACTGATTTTAATGAAATTTGGTTCAGAGATAGAGTTGACCTTGAGAAAGAACATAGGATAGTTTCTATCCCAGAATTTTGAAAGTTGCTCTTGGAACTCCGCGCGGGTGAAGCTGTGAGCGGAAAGCTAGTTTGCTATATGTTCAAGAGTTTATCTTCATTGAAATGGTCAACTTAATTGTTTAAACACCGGTCAAAGTATGAAGGTCATCTCACAATCAGTCATTAGTATATGATTCAACTGCATTCTTTTTAATTATATAACTTATCTATACATATATAATTTCTAACAATTCTATAAGATTCCTTTGTTTGAAGTCCATATGTCTGTACTGTCTTCGTTCTTTCATCCCAGGCCAGTTATACTATCATGATGTAGTCTGCAGCATTTCTCCTGAGACTCCTCCCAACTTCTCATTGTAGTTTGTATCACGTATTCTCGGCATGTTTCATGAATAAACCTCTGATATATTAGTTTCCAGTATCGCATGTTTCTAGTACACTGTACTCGTATACATCTAGTGAACGTGACCAACAAAGCCACATTAGCGACTTCCAACATTTTATAGACCCACTGTTCTCAGTAACGATACAGCGATTGTATTCTGCTGTATGTAATCTGATGCCGAAATTTTTCATTAAAAATGTAATTTTTGTTATACCTTAATCAGCTCGTGGAATAGTAACTTTCTTTGATATATCCTCGTCATTAGTCGTCTGATCGATATGTTGGTTATTAAGTAATTCCAGCGTTATTATCCAGCCTCGTGAGCTCTCGTGGTACCTGAAACTTTAATCATGTATATATTTAAGGACCTAGAACCTTAGACACTCGAGACGTCTGGCCGCGTCAATACAATCTGACTTCACTTCAACCAATTACTATATTATAATGAAAATACCTTCTACTACGTATGCTAATAGGTTCGGATTATAAAATATACTTGTATATATAATGTTTGTTTATAATCATATAAATAATTTATAAGCGAAGGGTAATGTCCGTTTTATTGATGCTTGTTGATTTATAATTTTTACGAGTTTCCGGTTTTTCCATGTAATATTTTTTAATATGGACTACCTACATTTGCTTACGATTTTAATGTTTTAAATTAAGCTATATGTTTATAAGATAATAATGCTATCACCATTTTTATTTGGACAGCTAGCGTAAGAAAAAACGAGATGAATTGACGTAGAAGATTAATGTATGAATAATTATATAATTATAAAACAGTAGCGAATGTTATTTATTATATATATTAATAGCCTTTCATTCATAAATAAAGTCTGGGATGTTGTAATATTAACATATCTTTAAAACATCCATAAAATAAATTAAGAGAATGTTACCAATATGGAGTTAGTAAAAAACTGTTTGAAGATCCATCCCTGTTATATTTATGAATGCAAGTCACAGACCGACGGCCGGTTGTTATGTAATGTTATGTTTATATAAAAACAATGAATCGTGGTACACATATAAGTAACATTAAAACAACACAATGTATTAAATATATGAACTCTTTCATTCTATTTAAGTCATTAGTAATTTTAAATTGATTTAAAAATTCGTTCCCTCCCGACCTCACGTAATGTCAGCAACATGTTTGTAATTTTGTTAAAATGTTTCGTAGAACCTAAATCCCGCCGTCGTTTTGCGCTAACTCTGAGGTTTTTGCGACACGCGAGAACTGCGGTTAGTCAACGCTATTAGGGTTGTCGGTTTAAATTTAAAACGACGTAAGTTTTTACTTTACTTTTTTGTCAAATAAAATCGAATTGTCTGTAATATTTACTTTCATCTAACGTAATAGAAGTCGTTATATTCTGATAGCTGTCTAGATGTCACTCATCGCGCCCCGTATATCCCCCACCGGGCAACATTTAGTCTGTATTAAGTACACTTAATCATCGGCGCATGCGCTTCGCCCGCGGACTACAATTTGCCCTCACAACCCGCATTATTTTCCATAATATACACCTATACACACTAATTGAACTTGCCTGAAACTTCCTACCACGAGATTAGTTCTAATGGTCACTTAGGTATCAATTTTTTTGTTCAGCCCCAACCACTAAGTCTATTAATATATAAAGCATGCATTATTAAATTCACATATTGTAATGGTTATAAATTTTCATGGAACACAATTAATATGTTCTCGGAAGTATATTCCAACATTATCCGACTAATTTCGAGGTAACAATAATTTTGCAAAGCAGCAGTTGGTATATCAATAGCCGGCCGCAACAGACGACTGGTACATATTATAATATGATGAAAAGAACTTACATATGTCATACATTATAATGACACTCGCATTTTAAATAACTTGTATCAAAATTATTTTATTATGACTCATAATAGCATCGTTTCAATTTATTTGTCATGTTTGTTTGTGATCAGTGTACACGCGAGATGGTCTTATTATATAGTAGACCTTTATTATATATAACATCCAACGTATTTCGTATGTCATAACAGTTGCAGTTCCTTTCACCTCCAATATAATATCGAAGTATTTTTTTTATATGTAACACCGTCTCCTGCGTGATCCTTTGTGGATGTTTCCCTCACAATAACTCGGTTTCATTACACAGCCCAGCCCAAAGAAACGTAACAGATGTGCCTGTTTGTGTACATAACCACTCGCGGTTTTAGTTATACCCACCGGTAAATAAAATGATACATAATACATTGTAGCACGATGTGCATTTAAACAATCACGAGAAAATCTACATTACCTATAAAAAGCTAGGAAGCAGTTACCATAACGTAGCGGTAAAGGAATTAACAACAAAAACTCAAAGAGATTCCGCCCTGGCCGTCATTAAAGCTGTTCTGCAGAGCGAATGGAAATCATCTCTATATCATTACAATAAGTTCTATATTCAATCGACGGTGTTGATGGTTCGCTAGGGACGGCTGGCTCCCGACTGACGTGCGACGCTCGCGTGCGTGCGCGCCGCGGGCTCAGCGGACGTGCTGAAATTATCTTACTTACTGCTGGCGAACGTTCGCAGTCGTTTTGTTTTCACTACACCCGCACCTACCTGCCTCCAGACCTGACCGCTCCTGAACAATGACTCCCGTGAATTGGCAACACTTACTGCATCGATCCGGTACTAAACATTGAACTGATCGCATTTAAATAAATAATAACTTGTACACCGCAGCGATTGAACGCCTTACTTGATGATTTTAAACACGCGAAACCTCGAACTCGTAATACTATAATAATATATTAAAAACGTATTCTGTTCGTTTCCACCCTAATAATATCTGTATGTAGCTTTTTCTGTACGCTAATAGTTAGTATAGAATTAAGAAACTTACCGTAAATATAATAACTTTAATGACCGTCGCAGTTCCTTTCCTCGTTAAGGATAAGAAAAACATTTAACACAAAAAAAAATGCTCCCGGACCAATAGTCTAATCCGGTAATTGTTGTGAGAAGTTTTTTCTTCCTATGAATGAATTAAAAAGAACCCTTTCTATATAAATCTTCCCCCAACCCACCCCTCGCACGTGTTCCCTCGATGTATTCGGATCTTTTCTAAAGCCACAAATGTTCGTTGTAGAAACGATGTCTGACGGTCGGTTTTTTTCTGACATAGCTTTCGAATTAATATAAAAAGATATTATTTATAATAACAAATTGAATGAGTCCGGTTATAAATGTTTCTGTTCGTTGGTATATCGTTACATTAATGCAGTATCGTAATTACAAAGGTGTTTGTTCCAAGTCTCGCCGCAGGTGCGTGCAGGTCTATCGTGGGCGTGACCTTTACCACAGCTGGTCCGTGAACAAAACACCGGATCGACAAAAACAACTATTAATCTATTGCCATGATATCAATTTGTTTCAATACAAGCATACTGTAATTATCAGAGTGAGCAGACTGCAACGATAATGCTATATCGTTGTCGGCAGTTGCAGTCGACTCCTGCAATGTGTACGAGAGGTAAATGTTACTAACACCGCTCAGATCTCCGGCACCGCTCGCCCGAAGCCATCTGAATATTAATAGTCACAGTGTATTCGTATTCGCGGAGCAGTGGAGCTTCGAATACATTACGATTGCTGCTAAAAGCGCGCGTGAACTTGCCACGGATACAATAACTTATGACGGCTCCAACATTCAAATCTACCCTCGCAATCTCGTAAAAGAAATTCGATTTTTCGGGCTAAATCTTTTGATGGATTACTATTTCATCGGGTTTGGGTATTCGTCCAAAACTTTCTGAATCCCCCTCCGTTTCTCGGAGTGTAGGCCGTGGGAGCCGTAATCCATTCCGGCCGGACATTTGTCGGGGGTTTTTAATTCGTGCCCCTCCACCCTACCTCCTGCTGCGAACGGATTATCTGTAAGGGAGTTGCAATTAGTCAGACTAGCTGCGGTTACTCTTAGCACGATTCGGACTTTAATGCCTAAGAAAATTTTGAACCTTATTGTGTTCGTAATAGGGCTCCTAAGTCTACTCACATGTCGCCTAATACGTGGGAGGTAATGCATACATTATTCAAAACTTAATTTAGATGACCGTTTCCAGTTCACAAATTTGTTAACTTGTGTCTATTTTAAAACATATTGTTACAAAATAATAGATTATAATACAAAAATATTACGCTATTAGGGTAAGTTCCAAATAGATTTTTATCTTCTATTAACGTCTAATTGCTTCGTGTCCAAATGATTTCAATTGATATATATTTTTTGTATATAAAACGCTAGTGGGCCGTCAGTTCGTCACAATTGCTGAACATCAAAGCTGTAGCGACGCCCCGTGGGAATGTCGCCGGCGAGACTTTTATTTCATTTTCGTTTGTTTGTATCAGAGTTGGAAGTTTTCGATAGATTATGTGATTATTGCCGCGCTCTTTACCTCGCTTGTTGCTTTTTGATGTTACACCGCATTCCATTGCATTACAAAACACTGGAGACATTTTTACTTATAAATTAATTTTTTATTACGACGATAATAGACTTAGAATTTATTAATCGATTTTCGTGTTAGGGTTCCGTTATAATATCAACATTTATTATAGTAGTATTTAGTGAATGATCGTGTTTTTAATAATAATCCACGTGACCGGTGATAATAGGAACGGTAGAGTGAGTTACAGCGATTCATTCATTCATTCATTAAATCATTCACTCACTGAACGTGTACGATAACATGCGAGTGAGTGTGTAACAATTGTTATGCTAATCACGAGATTGCGATTAAATAATAAATGTCCGTCTGTCCGTGTGCACTTGCCTCGTACCATCTGGACGATCGAGATGAACGCTTGTATTTTAATTATATTTTTCATTACTTGTACAGATCTCACATTGAAAGCATTTCGTATGATAATCATTATTATTGATGTACAGAACGTTGTATAATATTGAAGTATACGTCACACACTAGATCTTCATCATTGTACTATTTAAATCTCCGCTCACGACACAATATCAAAACTTTGTCACATTCGACTTAATAATTTTTGCACACAATAAATCCGTCCCCGCGGAGCGTCGCTCGCAGCGGCTCAATATTACATTAATGAGGGCTGCGAACAATGCTATTTAATTTTGAACTAAAAGAGTCGAGTGTATTTTCAACTATCCGTCTGTGACCCGCCACAGTTCGTATAGCTGAGGAAGCACGGTTCATTTTAGCTTGGCCGGGCGCAGATGAGAGATTGTAATATTATATATGACAAGGGTTGGCTCCAAGTCGGGGGTGGCACGTGCGTACGCATTTTGCGTATTACCTAAATAAATAGCAGTTAGGGCCGGTTTTCTTATTGTTGATGTTACTCGGTTCACACGGCTGTAGGTATTACTGTACCATATACCTATTGTTGTAACTATGATATTAATGAATATAATCCCTACTAATATTATAAATGCGAAAGTAACTCTGTCTGTCTGTCTGTTACGCTTTCATTCCTAAACCATTGAACTGATTTTAATGAAATTTGGTACAGAGATGGAGTGGACCTGGAGAAACAACATAGAATAGTTTTTATCCCAGACTTTTGAAAGGTTCTCTTGGAAACGCGATATAACCGAACTCCAAGCGGGCGAAGCTGCGGGCGGAAAGCTAGTCAAATATAAAAAGGGCATAGACCAATACTTATAGCTATATATATAATAGGCTGTTCATGTTGCATGTAATATTTTATCATGCTATCTATGAAGTATATAACAATATGTCAACACATAGCCATCAAGTCGCCTATATATCCAATATGTATATAGAGTAATAATAATATATATGATGCAGTCATTATCTAGGAGCAGTACATCCAGCGGGTATCTGGTATTAGCATAATCTGTTATATGAACACGTGCGTCCACGCGACTCTGTTTCATTTAAAACAACCCTTTACTCCATTGTGCGGCTCCATTCTGTTTGAGATGACGCTGTTGTCAAATATAAACTGGATTAGGGTGCAGCAAATGAACGATTGTCTATACTGATTGTACTACGAGGTCACGGTTTAAACACGCTTCAATAAACTATGATATAGCTTTTAATACGACACCGATGAACTTACAATCAATGTATAGACTGTGGTCTTAGTCCTCCAAGAATTCTGAATATCTGTATATGTGGAGCCAATGATGACAATTTACTATTTCATTCCTTTCAACTACACGACAAATTAGATAAGAGGAGAAGATTAATAAGATTACACTTTTTATTTATTAAGATATTACCTTCTTTGATCCGCTTTTTATTATCAATATACATTTTTAATTAAGTCGAATAGAACTAAGAATTTTTTTGCTAAACAATTGACTAATGTTAATTTCTTTTCAATATTATTTATTTGTTATTAGTATGTTATTTTGTAATGTTTTAACAATTCAAGTAACAAGAAAAAGGAATTTCATATTAAAGTTCTTATTTTTTGTGAATTTATAATGGAAAAGTTTCAAATATAAGTGAAGAACTGTCCTATTAAGTATCACAATTTATTTCTTCCTTAAATGACACGATTCGTTTGAAGTTTGTTCTCAAAATGTTCCCGGATTAGAATTCAAGAATATCACGTCTCTAAAATGATGTACATCCGGCGTTGAAACAGATCAGACGTAACCATTAATTAACCCATGTTTAAATAGTACTACAACTAATAGTGATATTAAATATTATAATATTTTTTTATTCTTTTTTCCCAAAGAGGGTTGATGTCAGGCAGGCGGCCGGTCGTAAAAATAATTAGCCAAAACTATTCACAAGACCCTGCAAAGCAGACCCTGGCTATAGCTGGGAAATTGCCGGGTAGAAGAAGAAGAATAATTTTAAGTCATGACAAATTTAATAAACAAATGTTTCTCTTAAATTAAATTCCAATGGAATCAATCGTCGACACCGTATTGCACATTTTGTGAAAACTGTATAAAAAAAAGCATCAAGAAAGCGGCGGTCGAAATATTTTTGGTAAATTTCAGTCGATCGTCCAATGGCCCGTGGCTGTTATTACGTGACGGGAGCCTCGGGTCTCCACCCGGGCTGTTCACACACCGCCCCTCGGTGCACAACGTGCATTAAATACTAGAAGAACTACAAATAAAATTATTTATTTTATATGTTTTGTTCCGTCTATGTCAACTCTTATATCTATATATATAAAAATGAATTGCTGTTCCTTGGTCTCACTAAAATTCGAGAACGACTGAACGGATTTATCTCATCATAGTCTTGAAATGTTCATGGAGGTTCCGGGAAGGTTTAAAAGCTGAAAAAAAATTATTAATTTCCGGGAAAACCCTAAAAACAGCGGTTTTTTATTTCCCATACAAAAGGTTTTTTGACATTAGATTTGACAACTAACTAATATGTCAATCATTTTGTCGCACTTCAGAACACGGAGATTTATGGCTTAAAGGTAAACACCAAAAAATAAATAAGACATAATTTATTTCTTGATTGAGGCAGTACGAAGGCTGCCGGGTCAGCTAGTTTAACATATATAATTCTTCATTATCAGATGCGAGTGACGTAGCTATTAAAGGTCACTTTGTAATAAAAAAGCTAAGGGCGTGTACAGAATGCCTCATCCAGATGTTATATTCGGGACCCTCCGCCAATTCGCATATTAGGTTAGCGGGATAGGGTGAGGGCTGTATTGGTTTTTATCGATCACTTGTCGTTTGATTGATAGTGCTTAATGTAACTCACCTTCGATGGTAATGACTGCATCTGTTGCTTGCTTCCTTACTAACATGCCATTCATATATAACAAATGTTTTACTTTAAAAATTTAGATGTCATCGATAATTTCGTTCATCCCTTTCATACTTACGACTCCAAGCGAAACAGATAAAGAAGGATGACTTGCATCAATCAACCCCAGATTATATGATTTTTTGTATTTTTTTACGTATGCTCGTGTATGCTGTAGGAACGAAATGTGTTATGTAAAGAACACTAGCGACTAGCGAGCACCAATTAAGAAGCTCCTCGAGATAATTAAACATAATAGTTCAGAGCGTATGTTAGACATGAGGAGCGCCACCTCGCGACTACACCCCAGCGACTCTGAAACGTGTTAAGGTTTCCTACTTCAATTACAGTAATAACGCCGCATTGTGCTCGTCATTCACGCGCCGGCCATACAACCGCACCGAGCCGACTTGACTTTGAAATTTTTAATAACGCTCTCCTATATTTGTATATATTTGAACCCGTCTTCAGATGTGCCGTTGCTAATCGTAATCGTCTCCCGAACACCTTTTATATAATCGATCATACTATGGAAGTCGGTACGGTTTATTGAATTAGTAACAGATAGATTTTTTGTAACACTTTTAATATTACCATTGTGATTGAATTGTTTCTTTTTAAATTTAATTTTTGACGTTATTTTATAATTATTATTATTGTTTTATAACAAATATCCCTAGCATGTAACCCGATGTTAACAACTAAAGAAAAGGTAGAAAAATAATACCCTTTTGATCATTGAATAGAAAAGGAAATTCAATATGTTTAAAAGCTATCTGGTCTGAATTCTGGTGATTACATGCAGGTGTTTTCTAAATAATAAATCACCGTGCGTTTTAAACTTCTAACATTAATCAGTACGCCGGCTCGGACTCAGCTGTGGCAACGTTTTGGAGCCGAAAAGTAAGAAAATGTCGACGGTGACATTATAAACGGCCTCAATATTAGCTCTTAGCACGTCATCATACGGATGTTAATTTTACGCCTAACCTTATACATTTTATGCCCAGAGGACAAAACTAAATCCTCTAGGGCTGTACACTATGAGGGGAAGCTAATTGCAAATTGTGATCTTTAAAATGCAAATTTTGTTATTGATTGTTATACAACAATACTCTATACAAATCCCGTCCGAAGTAATCGCAATAATAGCAGTGTACTATAAATAAAAATTAATAGAATATTATGAGGTTTTAATATAAATAAGCTTACGAGTGATTTTCACCGCAATCAAAGTAATCACCGCGTTAGGTTCATCGGAAGCGTTTAATAGTGAGAGGCGGTGAGCGACAACCCTAATCCGTTGCGGGCCGATCTCTCATTAATCACAAACGGTTCTAATTGCCTCGCCGGCTCACCTACACCCTAATTTCATTTCGTATCCTAGAAATGATGCATCCAAATTCCACGGTCTTTGTAAGGCCCGTGATTCGCGGCCTGTCTTTTGTTACTACCTCGTTCGCTTGTTTAAACCTTATCGCTCTATTGTATTCGATGTGTATAATGTATTTGTTTATATTAGGAGAAATTTATTGCATAACATTAAATACATAGTTATGTTAAATTTGAATCTCGTCTCTGTACGTGTCTTTTTTATCGCTTGGTAATAAATCTATCATGCATCTAGAGTTAATGAAGCAATGAACTGGCCCGTAAAACATCGCTGGACACTCGTGAGATATCGGGTCTGACGGGGCGGACACAATAACACACATGACATAAAATTGTTACTTATAACATATGTCTATAAGGCGCTATTAATTATTTTGTATAACATAAACTCCTTACGAAATACAATTTAATGTTGATATATAAACGGAAAGCTCTGTATACTCTATAGATAATATTATCCGCATAATAAACTATTAATTTTAGTTAAACAAGTCTGTTAGTCGGTTAACAAGTCGCTATAAAGTATGTTTCACAATGTACCGATGCAGTCAGCAGTGATGGTATAAAGGACAGGTTCGCCTTGGAATCGATGCAATCTATTGAATGCTGCAACAGAACAGATTTATAGTACTGTTTTACAGCTTTGATATAGTGAACTGCAAATGGTCTCGTAGACCGCAGCCACGCCGAACACGTAATGTATACGACGTGGATTGGGTAATGCTTTACGATAATCATTATATAGATGATTAGGATTTTTATAAAGGAAGCTAAATGTATCGTATACTAGTCATGTAGGGGAAACTGACATTGTCAAGTCAAGCCATCGACCCGTGGTATATGATCGTATATTCAAATCATTTTTTGATTTTGACACCACGTCCGTACAGTTTAGTGTATGTCATTTATCACGGAGACACCTTGGCATCACCTGCTCTTAGAACCGGACGCCATAAATAACAGCAAAACCCGTATTACTCTATAGGATTGGGGGAAAATGTCTCGTGCGCTTAAAGAAGGGTTTTCCTTTGTTTTATATTGAAGAAATTTCAACTTTAACACTTAATAAACAAATAAATCGAAAACGATTCCTTATCTATAAACATCACTAAAGCAGTATTCCTTTATAAAAGTGAATATTTAAATACATTTATTTACGAACCTTTAGTGTTGAAAGCAATATTCGTGTGCTCCAAGTTTCTGTGACAGCCACAAATGCTCTCTTCCTAGTTGAATGTTTGTGGACAGAATGAACCAGTGAACTAATGAACTGAGGCTCGAATATATTACTTGGTGTATACTTGTATGGTAACACCTCACATGCTTAAACTAAAACAGATCAATAACTAAACATTTATTGTTTTATCGTACATTGGATGGTAGTTTTTCTTTTGAAGCTTATATGTAGGCTTGGCGTTTATTTGATATGAATTTGTCCACTTGAAAGCTATGATAAGCTATTGATATTTAGTCCAAACAAAATTAAATTATAAAGCCCCTCTAATAGATTTCAATTTCGTTTTTATATATAATTATTAATTTTAAGTAAGGCTTCAACTGAGATCAATTAAGCAGATTATCCTCTGTAATTGTTGTTTTATTCGGCCGAACTGACATCAAATATTCAAGATAACCGCTCCTCTGTATATAGTATAGTCGTAAGTTTCTGTATCCGCTAAGCTCGTGTAGAAGCGGTTTCGGTGCTTGAATACTAAGCAGTCCGCCGTTACCAACCCCCGCTGGTGATGCCCTAATATGATTCTTTAAATTGTCGCTACAGCTACAGAATATTTATTAAGAGCTTTTTAAATTACAAATTGTTTTTTTCTTTGTTGCAGGTAAATCAGGAGATAATTCCGATATACAATCAGTTTCGATACAAATGAAACGCATCGTATATGAGTGACTGTGTGTTTGTATTGATTCGCGGCGACCTATGGTTTAGTGAAATAAATCGGAATAGGTGTCAGTGCAGCGCTGCAGCACCGTCGGCCGGCCGTGAGGTCAATGGCAGCCAGGTAAAGGTTTTTGTGAAGCCTCCGCGGCCCCGACGCATTCCGCACCTCGCTACCGGACCTAATGTTGCATTCTCTGTGTGTGTGTGTGTGTGTGTCTGTATGTGTGCCCCTCTTGTTATCGTCTATCATAAAGTGCGAGCTTCACTCACAAAACTCCCACAGCCAACGTACTAAACATAATATAATATACAAACGTTAGCAGCGATCGCGTTAATCGATTCACCGTCCGCGATTACGTTCCAACTGTAATACATTAGCGTGTCACTATAACAAGTCATCGTATCGTACACTCTACCTGTAAGGTTGCGTCACTGAACGACTGAGAGGTCGTAGTAGACGTCGCCCACTCACGACCGGCGATGTTCCCACCGACGGAAATAGTCTTTATAGACGGTCTATATATTATACTATTACTCACGGAGCGGACACCGCGCCCGCCGCCTCTACCCGCCGACCGAGTCACTTCATTCACAAATACGTTACAATTACAAGCTCACCTCCCGCGTCACACACACAACACAATTAATATTCCGTCACCTTAAAATAAATATCGCACTATAAAACTATATCCATTAATCCTGTTCTGACAAGCCGCTGACAACTCATTGGACACCCGCCTTCCAACATAAATATGAAAAGCTACTAGCGGACGATGCAAAAACTCTATAAACATAGCAATCTTATTTTATTTGTCATCTCAAATATATAATGTCCACTGAGTGATTCATTTATAATCGTTTTACATTTTTTCTTATAGCTTTTTTGTCGGAGCGTGATATTTTAAAATTCATATTATAGAAACATAAAGAGCGCGCCATTTCTCACTCATTCTGGGTTCTTATATGTTTATTATAAATATGTATTATTGTCTGGCGATCGATCATCCAGAGATGATTGGAAGGTTTTAAATTGTCTTTCAAATTCATCTTTTTTGTTTATCTTAAATAAGTCATAATATATTTAATTCTTAAGTATTTTAGTATTAATAAAATAATCTGTGAACATGTTCTTACTTTATATATTAAAATATTTTATCGAAGAATTAAATATTTACGTGTTAAAATATTGAATTAATAAAGTTATTCATATGATTTTAAATTCTTTATCAATTCGTCGATCGTGTGACGCATGATTTTAACTTTTAAGTATGCATTTTAATATCACAGTAAGGGGCCGTGGTCCGCTTGCAAATAAATATATTTAAATATGAGGTCTCGGGGGTCAAAATATTGTCGAATCACAATTCCGAGTAATTACCGAATAACCTTATTAAAAATATTCGATCACATTTTTTTTATATATAAAAATATATATAATTAATTATTTATTAAATGCGAAACTCAACAACATAACATATCAATAAAAAGAGGTATCCTGTTGTCGTCCGGTTTCCATATTTAGGAGTAGACAATGGACCAGTCATGTGACATTCTTACTATTACATGATCGTGTCACCATATTTATAGTTTCCTAGTGTGTACATACTTTACATATAACTAGGTATGTACCTAAAGATGTTTCATATTTAGTTGCGTGTTTGTTCGGGTGAGTGCATCGGGTTCGTTGACCCCAGCCGTGTTTACCGTCCGGTACACATACATACACATACATTCATTGTCGGCGCGTTTTATCTCCGTAACTTCTGTTGTGGAAGTCGCCACTCGCCTCCCAACATAAACCGACCTACAATACCTATTGTTTACGTTTTGTGTACTGCACTTTGTTCTTCGGTTTATAATAGAATGTACTAATTTGTATTATCACAGTCATTATCTGACCTATGACATTCAATCAGCTTGTTTATAACTTTAAAGGAGCCTGGACTATTTCACTCTGTTCATTTGTATTAAGGTGAGTGGTCCGTACTCCGTAAATACTCAGTACTAACCTTGTATGCATTATTGCATTGTTCGCTCATGATAACTATGAAGATGAAAAATATCCTTGACATATATAACATATAATGATTCTGAATCTCAAGACACTATATGGATAATGACAGATATCTGTAATCAACGAATAAAATGATAACACAGCTTTAACATCTGTTTAATGAGATATAAGATTTTCGCGAGTATTCATTTAAATGAAACTAATATTTTTCGGATGTACTACGCGATTTTTATTCTTGATTATAAACAACATACTCCCGACGTTTCGGTTATTTTACAGCAACCGTGATCTCAGGCAGACGAGATTTATTAGTTAGACGAAAAATATTAGTTTCATTTATCTGTTTATTACTTAAACAATATAATGCAGGGAATAATTCAATTCTAATATTATCGTATGCGTTATTATAATTAAACACCATGAAATATAACGCGTTACGAATCGCTTATGGCTTTATAATAAAATTATAAGCGAAATTGTAAACAGCCGTGGGAAATGTAGCAGGCTGTGGTGTGATTTAATGAAAATGATCTTGTACATATTACACGAACTTGTTTTAATACATGTATATAAAATCTAATAAAGTATAAATATACGATATATATTTATCATATATTTCTTATATAATATATAAATATCAGCCGCACGTCGTTTCCACAAAAGCTATAACTCCAAACTGAAATTTTATTATTCGCCTACTTTGATTTACGCTCTCCCCGAGTCCCTTGAACGAAACATCCTTTTGTTTAAGACGGACAAGTTTTTCTAAAGACCTTTTGTCTTATAGTTTCTTTGAAATTTTATTTGGCCCTAAAATAAATATTGGACGTTAACAGATCCCCACGTTTTGTTTGACGATATTGAGAATACGTTTTGTTCTCAGATAATACGAGTGTAATATAAATATCCTAAATAGTTGGGCCCATAAACAGAAAAGTCATTATTGTTTCGGTAACGGTAACTCAATACTTATATTTCAATGTTAAAATATATTTTCTAAGAAAGTTATTAATAATATAAAAGCATAATAATTTTCTGAGTCCATTTCATGTTGTAAAGATGAGCAATAAGATCGATCAATTCATTAAGGATGTTCGTGAAATGTTTTACGAGCCGCCGACGTGCTGAGCCAATGACACCGTACATGTGACTAATGGTTCTGTAATTGTTCATAAACAACGACCTAATATACAATCATATAACACGTATGACAAAATAACATATAATATAGCTATATCATTGTTAAATCTCACGTTTTTCGCCGATATAACCGTAACGGTTTCACTTGCGACATCCTTACTGTAGTTCGATACGTACGTACTGTAAGTAACGCGTTTCCTTTTAATATAATATCGATAACAAAGCCGACTGACTATCTTGACCGTAGTGCGGTAGATGGCGCATGAACTTAAATGAAAAGACTTGGGAGAATTAAACATGGTCTAACATTAATAGTTTTAGATGATTAAAATAAAAAAGTTAATATACTGAATTATTAGGAAGAAATAATTTAGTTGTAATCTTCATAAATATGTTTGTAAATAATATTTGTCAGTGACAGTACCCGCGGCGGGAGAGGAAAGCGTCGGTCGAGTATTTCGGTCCATGGCCGGCGCTGTAGGTCGGCGAATGCAAGGCCTCCTGTTGCAATAATGCAGTTGCACTGAAGTTACCTAGCCGCCTATTTATATTAGAATGTTAGACTTCAAACTCACAACAACCAGCTTTGTACATTACACATTGAATAACTACCTCCGAGCCGTTCCTTTGTTGTAGCTAAATAGTTTTAAGATTAGTGAATTGTCGATAACTTACATAATGTATATAATAAAACGTATAATTTATATGAAACAGATGTTTATTTTGAATTGTAAAATGTATATATTTGAATACAGATAAATAATGTATACCCAGCCTTCCATTAATAAACCTATCGAAAGTAAAAACTCCGTCGGAACATCTATCTAAGGATAAACATGTAAAACTTCTCATTATCATTAAAAACAAGATCTCCGTAATGGTATGACATTCACGTATAAGCTTTTCGCGTGCGACCATAAAAGTAGCAGATTACATTCCATACTCCATAGCCTTTCATTAAAGTTTGCATTGAATGCTGTATCGACCCCTACTTAGAACTGACGACATACATACTATTAAAGTTTACCGTCAACTTATAAACCTTATCTGTATGAAGATAACTGTGTTGAACAAAACAGACTCAGTGTATAATTAGCGAGACATCCAGTATACCCCGATAATAGATCTCACACTATTAAAAATTCGACTTCCACTAGAACACGCCGATAAATCTTTGTCATTGTAATTTATAGTGATTTTCGTGCACCCGGGAACAGCGGGCGGTGACTTAATTAGGCTCCGTCCAGACTGATCAGATTAAATGTTTGCTTTGACCCTATTGGAGATCAATTAGCCCTGGAATCTTTTATTAGAGACAACACGAGCTACAAGCAGCAGTTACGGTTCACTACCTTACACTAAATATATTGTCTGCACCGAGCTAAAATCATTATAATTATATTAGGAACATACAATAATGTATTCACTCTAAAATGTTATTTACTTTGTGTATATATTATATGCATTAATATCATTGATATATATCTCTGTTACAACACGAACTAATCATGCAGCGGTTGTTATAACCACACAAATTGGTTGCTTGTGTTACTGTTTTAAGTGCTGACCCAAATTGTTATTTGTTTACTCGTTCGAGTGACCATCTCGACTTACACTATCACCTACCACTTGGACGAGAATCGACGATAAATAACAAACCGGCATTATCCCTTACTAAAGAAACTCACACCAATAATTATTATTTACTACTAGTTTTTCCCCGCGACTTCGTCCGCTTTAGTTTGGTCAAGAGTAATATATGTAGCTATAGCTGACCAGGCGAACTCTATTCCGTCTTACAGGCCATAAATAATCAGGTTTTTCCTGTTTCAATCAAACAGAATGATTGACATATTAGTTAGTTGTCAAATCTAATGTCAAAAAAAAACGTTTGTATGGGAAATAGAAAAGGGCTGTCTTTAGGGTTTTCCCGGCAATTATTCAAATTTTTCTCACCTTTTAACCTTCCCTGGACTTCCAGGAGTATTTCAAGACTAAAATTAGCCAAACCGGTTTAGCCGTTCTCGAGTTTTAGCGAGACTAAGGAACAGCAATCCATTTTTATATATATAGAAGATTATTATGTATTGTTACAGCTTTATTATTGTTTGTTATAACTAAGGCTACGTTTAAAACTTAAACATTAAAAAGCCTCGCGTCGTCGCCTCGTCACAGTTCGTTGTGTTCCACAATTATATTTCATAGTTAGTACACGCCGCGATTACTTTGTAACTTAATTATTGCCATAAAAATATATATTCCATCACAGGGAACATACTTAAAATTCTAATTTATAGTTTAAAATAAAGATTTTATATGGCGCAAGTAAATAATATTTGTAATAGATGAAATTACGATATTATGATTCATAGCCATCGTCGTAGTAGGCTTGGAAATTAGGAATAGGTACCTAGAACATTTATAGACGTGTTTATATAGTGTGCTATAAATTATGTAATTTTAACGACACAAGTAACTTGTTGATCGCAATTGGTTGGTGATCATTGCCCTTTTAGTGGTTTAAGTTTGTAGGCGTGGGTACAGAGCCTTCGATTACAGAATACTGTGGGTTCGATGAGATTCGACTTTGATTTGACTGAGAATTGATTCATGAAATAAAAGTATTTTAGTGTGATATAAATAGAAACGAAAATACAAATTGGTAATAATATTAAAAATTCTATTTTGGTGTTATGAATATATTATAAGTTTAGTCAAACTAGAATGTTATATCATGAATTAAATTATTTTTTGCATATACGTGGATATAAAATGATAATACTATAACGTGTATTAACAAGGTAATACTGAACAAATATTATACCGAAAATCTAAACAATGAAAGATTTAATTTTAAACAGTCCGCCGAAGTGATATCGGCCGACACTTTGAGTTCTAGTTAACAAACAGCGGTTAAGATCAACAAAGGATATTGAAATGTTCACCTCAGTCCATTCCCGCTTGCGAAACACCATTTTATGCAACTTCGCCCACCGAATCCGATCCACTCAACAAGAGCCACGATACTCTCTCAAACTGCACCGGCGCCTCGAGAACTAATAGCTCCATCTCGACTGGCCTCGTAACTTGGTCGAGCAATAAAGGAAAATCTGCGCCTCGAGATTTACTTCCCGCGGTGTTTAACTGTTGTTGAAATTGTGTTTGTTTACATTCTACTAACTATCGAACCCTTTTATTTACAAACATTATCACTTTCGGTTGGACGACTCCTTTCATATATTATGGCTATGGTACATATTTCTCGAGGTGTTCGCGCCGGTCGTTTCCTGTGTATCGTTATCAGTATTAAGTAAATTGTATAATTATAATAAAAGGCAACAATGTGCGGGGTGTATCCGCGTAGGGTCCGAGGCGGGTCGTCGGTCACCGCACTATAGTGACGCGCTCGGGCGACGGCGATGCTTATCCAGGGACAATTAAAACGTATCGTGATTGGGGACCTGTTGCGTCTCCCCCTCCACGCAGCGATCGCTTCACTCGATACAACATTCTATTGATATGCATATAAATACACACTGATTAAATGATAGATTGCTTTTAACTAATCGTGATTCGTTATTTGTATACGATTGTTATGATACATAGTTTTATAGTGAAAGAGAGGATATAAATTGTGTCATGTTTATCTCGATATCGCATGGTTTCCAATAAAAACTTTGGAGGTCAAGTGTAGTAGGCGTATTTATATCAAAACGAGGCTATGCGCCGCGTCTGCGGGGGCGGTCATTAACTGGGTCGCGCGGGGACAAAGACCTCAGTCGGGGGAGCGGGCGGCGGGGTGCGGGCCGGAGGGAGGGAGGGAGGTTTCGCTTTCCACCGGAGCTCCCTTCGATGTCAGCTTGCTGCTCTCTCGTCTAAGTTCGTGTGAACCACCCCCCGACGGTGCGTGCACAGTCTCCACAATGAATGTTTACCGTTCGCGCTCTCGATAGCTTCAATTTGGAAGTTCACGAACATTAATTCCCTTTGAACGAATTCCCTTTTTGTTTGTCACGATTGTTATACTAAGACATCGAACCTCCGTCAGTACAAACTCGAAGCGCATCGTCCGCAGGTGTGTGTAGGGAGGTCGGTTTATAAAAACACCTATAAATATTTGTGATGCAAATGTTGCACATAACGAGCCACTGACATCGACCTGATGCCTGCAGGAAACGAGTGTCGGCTTACTTAATATCGAGGGCGCTGACGAATCGATTATCATAAAATAATCAAATTACTGTCTTATAAAAAATGTAAAGCAGTTTCATTTAAATGACAAACATAATAAAGTATATATTATATGGCGTTCAGTTATAAATGCAGTTGTATTTTACTCCACCCGAGTCCCATTTCCGTGTCTGTAACACTCTATTTATAAGTCCCAACCAAATGTCAAGCACTAGCCAGTGATTCGATCTAATCGTCTTATCCTAATTATCATCTGATTTATGTGAGCGCCCACACTATGATTTATATATCGGAGCTTATTAACAGCTTCTTGTGAAATACTAAATATTATAAAACATGATTTGCATTTAACTGAACTAGCTATAGAAGTGTTATAATTAAAAAATTAATATAAGTTGATGAACAATATTGTAGATTTTATAGGCACTGGACTTATTTTGTTTTGAATATGAAAGAAAATCGTAATTTGCAACAAGTATCATGGTATCATTTATTTGTTACATTGAATTTTTATTTGAATTGATTTTTCCTTATAATTGTTTATTTGTAAGTAATTAAAAACGATCAAAATTTAACCATTGGTTAATAATTTCATCATTAACTAACAAGATCTCAATTAAATAATGAGAATATTAAATTCTCTACTGGAGGTGTCATTTCGTAGTCTTTCCCTTTGTTATAATTTTATTAACTTAACAAGACCTGACTTGCATACTGATCTGTATTATAAGATAAAGTTTCTAGCCGCTCTATTCTTTATATTCATAAAAAGTCGTAATTAAGAAATGAAATCTAATTAATAAATATTTGTATATACAAATTTACTTGCGAATTTAACGTAATTTGATATTTAAACTGTGTTGTGTCTGGATCGTATTTAATCATTCGTCTAACTTATTGAACGCACCAAATTGGCTTCCTATACGGCTTCACTAATACATCACTATCAAGACAAAAGTACACAAATTCATTACACTTTAGTATATAGCACAATTTGCCTTACTTATATATGACTAGTACTATATATGTATATTTGTGTCTGTATATGTCATGTAATGTCCCATGTCCGTTGATCTTCACGTCTTATAGTATCGTAGGTCAGTGATCTCTAAATGTTGATTATCTGAGTACCGAACGTTTCGTACTGTACTCTACATACGACGGACATATACACTCATTACAAATATAGTATTCAAATCTTCTACACATGAACAGTCGTGGATTTCGTTGAATAAGTATAAGTAATAAAGTATTTTGCAACTCATCATTGTTAGAGAAATTAATAAATACACTATTACTTTAAAGACATTCTTTGACAACACTATGCGGGTTTCATTGGTACGACTATATGGAATCCTAAATATTCTTTCTTTATAATCGTCGCTTACTGGTCGGTCCCTAACCCACTAATCGATAAGTTTATCAAGTTGGTGATATCACTAACGAATCGTCGATAACACACATCACATCCCTCGACATAAAATATTGTTTCTCAAATATGTACATCATTATTACCAGTCGTTTTATTATATGGTATTATAAAACTTATGTATTACTAGCTTTCCGCCCGCAGCTTCGCCCGCGTGGAGTTCGGTTATATCGCGTTTCCAAGAGAACCTTTCAAAATTCTAGCATAAAAACTATCCTATGTTCTTTCTCAAGGTCAACTCTATCTCTGTACCAAATTTCATTAAAATCAGTTCAGTAGTTTAGGCGTGAAAGCGTAACAGATAGACAGAGTTACTTTCGCATTTATAATATTAGTAGGGATTACATACAAATATCTTAATATTAATGTATGTCTGTTACTTTATATATAGTTTATCGATGTCTCTCATGAATTATAATGTAGGTCAATTATTGAACTGCGCGTTATCACAGCAAGTGTGAAATGTTTATGGTTACAATTTCGATAGTGTATCTCGTATACATTGGAGTACGGAGAGACGTATATTAATTATGTAGCCACGGGTTCATATAAAGATATATAGGAATCATTCTTATGTAATAATATATTTGGAGATACGTTTTATTTATTATTATTATGATAATATCTCTTAATGTCATTGAGTGCTCTTAAAAAAGACGTTGTGATACCGCCATTTAGATTATATTTTTTTAATTAATTTAACTATCATCATAAAAACCATTCGGGGTTCATTTGTATTCGTTCTAGAGGCGAGTGTAGAGTTTTAAAGGGATTAGAGCTCCCGTTGTTACGAAACTCGGACGTGATTTATCTTAAAGTCGATGACGAAATCTCGTGCCACTTCTATTTATTTCAGGCCGCTGTTAAATGGACTACTGTAGTTTTAGGACACAAGGAAACCATTACGTCAGTACTGCTAATTAAGTGAATGCCACACGCTTTATAGATCTGATCCTATAAATTGATACTGAACTATAACAATTAAATGATGTTTTTTTTGTATTTGAATATCATTCGACTTATTTACTGCATAGTGTATTTTTGTTTTATATTTTAATTTTAAGCGAAAATATATAAGTCAATTAAGAATATGATATAATTGTGTGATACATGGTTACAGTTATGATCGCCAACCCGTCTTGAGCAAGCGTGGTGATTAATGCTCAAACCTTCTCCATGTGAGAAGAGGCCTTTGCTCAGCAGTGGGCTTCTGATAGGCTGATGACATGGTTACTGGCTCATTTTTTTGATAACAAAAACTCCAACCACGCGTGTGATCTGATTAATTTAAACTATTTTAATTCTTTCATATCATCTAATTAACATTATTATTAGCTTCGCAGTACTACTGAAAGTTTACGTATCTTGATAAAGAGTGGTGGTGTGAGCAATATTCAAAATTGAACTGTATGAAATTGAAATTTATAATGATAACTAAAATAAATTCAAATGTCATCCATATTATGAAATGTCTTATGTACGTAATATTATAGCTCCTTTACAAGGAGACAATGGTTTTAGGTATTTTTAAGTATTATATAAAAAACAGAAGCACAAACAAGACAAAGGCAGAAGTGCATGCCACGGAGTGGATTTTACTACGGAGTATTGTGAACTCAAAAGTAGATATTAGAAATAATAAATGTACCTACATCCAGAATGACTGGAACATATCGCGGCCGCAAGTCATAAGATTTTGTCAGGGGTATGTTTATAAATTAAACGTCTGATCCCGGTTTCCAATTACGTTTCTTAGACCTTGCAACGTTGCAACAAAAACTGTTTCGCCGAGTTGGGGATCAAATAGGGCGAGTTTTGGGTGCAGGGCGAGGGAGGGGGGCTGAGGGGCGCGCGGGCGGCGGGGGGAGGGACACCGTGGAGTGGCGGGTCGGTGGCGGGAGGGGGGGCTGCACAGCCGCCGCGGGAACAATGCGGCCGTATCGATCCGCCCTGGTGCCGTCTACTCGACAGCCGACACGCACGCCTTCGCTCTTTTTATGAACGCCTGGTACTTTTGCTTTCGCGGGTCATGCGGGTTGCGTATGCGGCGGTTATAGATATAGGTAGATACTCTCCACACGGACAAGCATCAACAAGATGCCGCAGTACTCAGCGGACCTGTAACCTTTACCCACTAACACGAGTCATTAAACACAAATACACATGGTATGTATGTATGTTCGTAGATGTCTCCATATCAATTATGAACACGAGAGACCGTCCCCCAATGTATTGCTATCAGGCCGACGGCCTCAAATAACTAACTTAGCAATAGATCTCTCAAAACTACCCTCGTTAATGTCTTATCATTTGATTACCGGAATGTTCAAACTTTAATTTAAACACACGCTACAAGTTTCACTTCACCCACATTATAACTGATAGCTCCCGACAGTTTGATATGTTAATGTCTAATATCATAGGGATGGATGGTACATAACATACATATAAGAGCATAGTATATGTACATTAGTTGGTAGTAGGTGGTACCTGGTCGCTTGTTAGCGAGACCTAATATTACCGGTTACAAACGACGCGTGTCACCTAATGAGTTTTGGTGAAAGCTGCACGCGAAGACATGCCCATTACGAAATATATATCAATTATTATATGCATATACCAATATAATAGAGAAAAATAGTACACTAGTTGGATGTAGGTACTCAAATTATTATGTCTAAGTCTTCATATATATTTTTAACAACCGCTATCACATGTTCTGTACATTACAGTAAATTTAATCGAAAATAAATATAAACATATCTGTTAAGCTATCTTTGTGTGATGCTGGAACTTCAAAACAGAATATCATTATAAAAGCACAAAGATTGTAACCAGTCACGATTATACATAATAAATTCTTAAACAGTAAATATTAGAAATAAAATTATAATATAAAATTAATATTTTAAGATCACATATAATTAAAAGCCATTCATTCAGATATTGAATATATTGACGAGGGATTAAAATCTCATATAGCCATGTATTGGTTAACAGAATTAAATAGGCTCTCCCACGCGTGGGACATTTGAAAGTCGATAAAAACTTTGATAAACATCAAATGCAGATGTAGCGGGTATCTGTCCGTGATGATCGCTTTCATGTACATTAAGATGAAAATTATTACACAGATATACTAATGACTAGCACCACTTAATAATGTACTCGGAGACAGCATAAGACAATACTTTAACTTCTTCTACCTGGCAATTTCCCAGCTCTAGCCAGGGTCTGCCTTACATGTTGTGAATAGTTATGGCTGATTGTTTTTACGACCGACCGCCTGCCTGACATCAACCCTCTTTGGGAATGCATTAATCAGTGAATTAAATACTCTTAGAAAGTACATATGACTCTGAAAATTAACTTGGTACTTGCCAGAATCGAACCCGCGTCTTCATACATGAGAGGCGGACCTTTCAACCACTTGGCCACCACTGACTAGAAACTTACTTTAACTATGATTGAGTAATATTTATTTATTATACGTACAGCTCGTTTATTCCTTTTTGGTGTGTTTTATAAATGATTTATCTCATTCCCGTCACAGAATCCGTCCCAGCTCCACCGATGACTGTCAGCATCAAACTATTTGGTTGTTTATTTAGTGGTTCAACCCCCGACACACATTTGTTACTCGTTGATTGATTTTATAAATATTTAATACGTACAATAATTTTGAAATAGAACAATAAAATATATTTTTCTTGAAAATTAGAAAAATATTTTGATGATCTTCTCCCTATAGTACCTACTATTTAAACTCTTTTTAGTTAATAATTTTGATTAATATCTAAAGCTGTCATATAACACACTACATTAACACATCACAAAACCGAGATATCGATATGAGTCACAACGTTGCCTTAGAAGGGAACACTGTAGTACCAGCTTATAACAAATACAATAGATGAAGAACGCACTCAAGCCGCTCACATAGCATTCATAGTTGAAAACCTTTCAATTATCGCTTTTCTAGCCGCCTCTGTGCTTCAATGTTTCAATTTTAAAAGATACTCTGAACTCTTTGACGTATCCCAACTCGACGGTCGCGGGATGCGGGACCCTCTCGCATGTTCAACCCCTTGTCGGATAATGCCACTTGATTGATAAGCTGCGGCGACTAAAAACTTACGACAACTTTTTAGACCAAAGTTTACCAAACAGATCTCTTGCCCTTGTTTCATCTGTTTCTATATTTTTTTCACCATATTTATGAATATTATTTTATCAAACTTTGTGTTGTAGAGTCTACTTTAAACTAAGTTATCTATAAGTACGAGTATATGTTTTGCATGGTCATGTAAGACGCGGGTTGGTCTCAGCCGCTGCCGCTCCAGACTCGGTCTCCCTCGCCACCAGATCCATTCCGCTCAATTAGAGCCGCCGTTCTCTCCACAGATTTGAGTACGCCGTTTTGATTAAACTTTGATTGCGACGCGTCACTCGCCCCGGGAGCCGGTTCGCGTATTTGTGTCAAACTGATCTCCCTGTGATTGACGGACACAGCATTCGATGTCCTTCTGGCTTCGGTGGAGGGTCCGGCTGACTTTTTGTTTTTATTTAGTGTTTATGCGACTTGGATTTGTCAAATCCTGTCATATTCACACCGCATAACGCAGCTTGAACGATTTTTTTTAATTTTATATAGGCATGTTTTGCATTTTTGGTTTGGTATTAATTGTATTATTTGTGTATAGAAAACAAAATGTTCAAAACATGTAGGTACACTGCTTATATTTATTACTTGCCGGTTGTATATAAATATATGCTTTATATACATATTCATATACGTACTTACATAAATCCATTTTAATTTTTTTGTAAAGAAATACAAATCAACCTTTTCTGTTATGAAAGGAAACGCTCGACATGAAAGGAGAGCAAGGAAATGTTAAATTATTACCTAATTAACGTAACATGGCAACGTTTCTAAATTCGCTCCCCCAAGTTAACGGGAAACTTAGGAAACTTCTTTCTTGGGTGAAGGTACTTAGAAGTTTTTTCCACTCATGTAACACTTGACAGATTGTGTGCCATAAAGTATTACGACCAACGAGCGATCAAAAAATACATTTTTATTATAAAAGAAAAATCGATCGCTTACTTTCTTTAACAATATAAAGGATTTCATATAAACGGTCGAATAATTCGATACAAAATATACGACACACAATAAAAGGGTCTCTATAAAACTGAACGTCTCGGAAATTAAACGTTAAATGGCTGCTTTAAGTATCTTTTCATTAATTGATTTCAATAAAACGATGTCAAACATCACTTAATTTGACCGCTATGTATTTTAAAACATTCTACCATTCAGAAGAAACGATCCTACCACCCTACATTAACTAAACATTACATTACAATGACCTATTAGTATATGCTTTTTCATTATTAATTCTCCTCCAAAGTTTATTTTTATTATTATCACATTAATTAGTATGTTTTATTAAGACGTTTTATTATTTCCCGTGCGCGTGACAGATGGTATCTGAATATCGACAAATTAATGACAAGCGTAAAATAAATTAACGATGCCTTTAATAATTGTTTAAAGAAATTTTGTTTACGTTGTACATAATGCAGTCGGGCGGAACGGTTCGTCAGTTTCGTAGAAATCTGTCGTTGGATATTTTTAGTTTTACGAGCCCCGCTTCAATCCCTTACCCTTCCTGAGCCTAGTAGACTGTGATGATTGTCACGTAGATAACATTCAATAGTATAATATTGGAGAAACTTGCTTATAACTATGAGTATATAAGCAATGGAATTCATCGGCGTAAATTTTGCGTTAAACAAGGACGAAAGTTCGAATAACCGATACCAATAACAAACCTACCAGACAATGGTAGGTATTAAAAAGAAAAAAATATTATATCAAAACATGGAAAGACTGCTTGATATTTAACGTTCAAAGCACTAGAAGGTTCAAGGTTTAGCTTAGCAGTAACCGACAAGTTGTTTATTGTACGAGGAAGGAATAATGAATTCTACATTGGAGACGGTCAAGGAGAATATACGTTTCCATACACCAATAACCATGATTGACGCCAGCTCTACTGAGATGGTGTAAATGTAGGGTCCTTAATAAGTCTCGTTTAATATATATCGCTATCCTTTATAAGGGCATATCAACATTTAACTTACACGTGTCCAGTTTGTAGGACAGGGACACTGAATTATTCAACGTGTCACTACAACTAAGTAAACGACAATTTGTTTTGACAATTATTAATTTACTTCACCATTATTAAATTTTGTTATGTCGCTAGTTGTGACTTTCGTATCGCTGTTTAATTTAATGAGTTATTTTTAATAAAGTCTATGAGTTGTACATGTTAGAGTAACATAAGCCCGTCATCCTAAACGTCTAATCAATACTTCTGATACGTGAAGTAAAGCCCCCCAGTACTGTAATCGTAATGGACAATTATACCGAGGGGCGCTCTCACGCGTGGCTCGTGCGTGCCCGTTGTCCGCTATTATTACAAGATGCGTGTGTCACTAACAACAGCGGACGCGAGATACGAGAGAACAGCGAATAACACATACATACATACATACATACATGTACGTACTACAGCTTAGTATACTATCATATCATTATAGAGTAAAATTTCAGTACGAACAACGTTCTTATATAATTTATACGCAGTTCAAAATCAAATCTTGTATAGCGTTTCATACATTAACCCGCTATATCTGATGTATTGCGTCTGCCGAAGCTTCGTCCGTCCATGTGTGCAGACCTCCGCGGGAGTTCGCCCCCCATCATATACTATTTTCATTTATCACCGGCTTCGATACTTAACCTTATTATAAGAGCCGCCACAATTAACCATCAACATTATTACGTCTCCGACAATATTCAACAAACTAAAAATAAAGCTCTCGACATTATTATTATATATTTTTGCGTCCATTTGCATAGTAAGTGTGTACACTGTACAGACTGAATTAATTAAAATTTGACTTAAATTATTTCTGTGTCGCGGAACTCGTTTTACGTGTTAATTAAATAAAATCGTGTGAATTAATTTCTGTATCTGTGGAGTAATTCCGTTTGATAAAAATATTTTTTTTTCCGACACAAATGTATATCAGATATGTTTCTTGTAGATTTTTGTAAAAAGTTTCTTATATTTTTATGTAAATTATTTTTATTAATAGTTCGCAATGTTACTTATTTTTATATACCTACTTTATAAACATGCTCATTTCTCAATAATTTTTGCATACATTTTATTAAGTTATAGATACTGTGATCATTCAAAAGTTATTTTTTTTTTTGGTAAAAGATTTCATTTTATTATATTCTCTAGGGACCTAAAGATATGTTTTTGTAACTTTTTAAGTTAAATAAAAAATGTTTCCATTTTAAATGAAACACAAATCAAATAATATATATGTGGTCGTCGACGTCCACGGATGTGTTAAATCAGAACAGTGTATTTATTGATCGCGGGAGCTAGTAAATCTAATAAGTTTTTTGTCGGACGCGAAACGAATGAGGTAAAACGTGTTTGAAATAGACAGGGGATTAAGTGTCCCCTCGCGAGCTCAGGAGGGGAAGGAGTACAAGTAGTGAGCAGCCATGGGGTTGTACGGGGAGTGCGTGCTCCGGGCGTAGTGCTCAGGATCAGTTACACCGAGATCGATCACTATCATAGAGAAAAACATCTCAAAGGAAGCACCAGGTACTGCCAGCTGGTCCCTCTGAACACGGAGCGGCAACGTCGCCACGTATCGACTTGCTAGCGACGAGGATGTTAGTTTAGGCCAAACTAATATCTCCAACAGACGCGGGCTCTGAGATTACCGATCAAATGCTCGGTTAAATCTTTATCGGGATGATGAAAAATGTCCCGAGCTAAATCGTTTTCAATTTAAAATACGAGAACACATTTTATGTGCATTGCTCCGTGACACCAATATGACAGGTATCAGTAAGAAAACAAAGTTTTAAATGAAAACTAGTCATGATACATCCCTTGATGTAGCGTGGCCGTGTTTATAACAACACAAAGGTACAATGAGGGCTTTCAGCGGTTCGTGGTATGTGAAACAATAACACGGACCTAGAATAGCCTGATGGGATTATTAGAACAGTGTGGTGCGAGGATTCACGTCGACCCACAACTAATATAACGAAACCGATTCTATTTGATTGCGGTCATACATTTTGTAATACCATCTTATTATTTATTTGTCCAACAAAATATTTTCGTGTAACAATATGTTAAAGCAGTTCTGTCATCGTACCTACAAACGGCCACCTAAAACCACAACCGACGACTTTCAGAATACAAACTACCTAATCGCTACATATATGATACAAATTTAAACATATAAAACATGGCTCTGTTATATTTTAATGTTTTAAACATGGGAACGAGTCGAGTTCAATGTCATTACTGGTAATATTTTTTTAGACGGATAATTTGAAAGTATAAGTATTAGTTTGACTTTAATTAGAATTGTAATGTTATTTAAATAAGCATTCATTTGGTATCGTTTATTTTTATCGATGATATGCATTAACCATCTGATCAATCGGATAACTAACATGAAAATTTTATCTTTATTGACTTTTCTGTTTTTTCTAATCGTCTTACTTAAACCTTTTATATGTGAATATTTTCTAATATAGTAAGTAGTGTTGTATAATATACAAAAGACTGTTTTATGTTACAGGTACGTAGTCAAGCAATCATATTTAAAGTCCGTGGGAATTGAACGGACATCGGAAGGGCGACCGCGTACTCTATACAACGGTAAACACATGCAGATATAACCTTTAATGCTATAGTAATAAGAATTATAAAAAAACTCACTACGATTGTTGAAGTTTCAAACAATATTTATTATAAAAATACTCCGTAATGAAATACGGAATAGAGAAAAAAATCTCAAGTCTCTCGAAAGCATTTCGTAGTGTTGATTGTAAATCTTTGAGGGAACGGTCCTTCACTTGGAGTGTCCTTGACATATTTGTTGCATCATAAACACGTTACAGTTTCAGTTAAACGAGTAGATAACTTAAAACAAATTTTAAACTCAACATCTTAACTAAAGATCAACAATACTGCGTATACCTATCTATATAATTATCATTCTTTCGCTTACTGTACTAATATTGAAGGAAAGCGTGCGTTATATATAAGTTATGTATTAGCATGATGTGTAACGGTTCTTTGAACATAAACTAGCCTACACCTACATTGCCTTGTACCGTCGAGATCAAAGGTGCCTCGAACGTGCCTCCATCACTGTTAAGTTACTTCATATGTTACGAACATAATTAGTTTTAACTTGGAAACATTCTTATAATACATGTACATGTCTCTGACACTCGTGGATTAATATCTGATAATCTTTCGAGCCCGTGATTTTCACATCAAATCAGTTCATATAATTATTTTAATTACATCCAAATATTCATTAGCATAATTTGTATAAAACCCCTGCGTCCGTTAAAAAAACTTTATATTGTTCTATGCTCATATTATTTGATTGAAACAGATAATTAGTACATGCTATCCTTTTTCTTTCTCGGTTGTACGGCAATCTCAGTATTGTAATTTACCTAACTATTCTTTAAAATGAACCATAATACACCAACATCCTACTTTCAAAGGCGTAAAATTGAATAGTTAAAAAAAATCCTTTTACAGGCATGTACATCTTCACAGAATAGAGGTATTTGTATTTCACTTATTATCCTACTCACAATGAATAACTTTAGGATATTTTTATATTTTCAAAGCAAAGTTCTCGGAAACTAAGTTCAGTTAACCGTCTGACTAACCTCGGTTTGTTTCGTGTTGTGTAATAAAACTTTATCGTTATCCTCTGTCTTATCTCTGACTGTTATTACATAGTTTAAAACTAAAAATGATGTTCAACATTTACTTTCCAGTTAATTATATCCGATCTTCGATTGTGCTTACATGGGAAAAGACTTTCTTTATCTTTAAACTTAAAAAATAAGACAATAGGTTCTCGTTATCGATACTTCCATACTCAATATAGTATGATTCATTGGCTGTTTAAATAAGTCGATCCGCGCACTTGAGCCGTTGTAATGGATTTGTCAACAAGTAACTCAATATGTCGAATTGTATTACGCGGACCCAATGAATGTGCACACTTTGAATATGTATTTTATAATTGGATATCCCACGTGAGGGGTTCGCTCGGTACAGAACAACGCCACCCAGGAGGTATAGTGTAACTTTTAATATATAAAAACTTGATATTTATACCACCTGGATTGGTTTAGAAACACGTTTATTTGTAATCACATATCATTCTGTATTCTACGTATCAATATAAGGGATGTTCCTCTTTTAAAGTTTATAGATGGTACAAAGTGAGAGTACATATCCGGAGCAGCCCGCATCTTTGTGCAGACCGAGTCTGTTATCTAGAATACACCGACAAACGTAACGCCGAGCGTAATTACACACGATACTCGGCTCGACATTCGCACTACATACCGTTAGCTTTTCCGTTTTAATATCACTACCTTTCATTTGTTCGAATGAAAAGTTTCAGCTTTGTACTGATTATTTTACATATATAAATTTTACGAGAACAAAACCTAAGAATTATATACAATATTTCAAGTCGTCATACTTTTGGATGTCAGGAATATTCAAATTGGTTCCAACGAATGGTATCGTCCTAAATCGGTTTATCGTCGTTTGAGAACACCTCTGAATCTTTTTGTTCTTTTTGCCGACTTTTGCCGCCCTTTCCTCGTGTTAATGCCTTTTGCAAGATTTATCACTGGGTCTTAGTGCCTTCGATGCAGTCTAACTCGTTGGAACTAATTAATTTAAACCTGATTCGCTCGCTTGTATTGCGATATATAAAATGTTACTTGGAAACTAATATCGGTATGTTTACTTGTGTAAGAATGAAGCCATGTTAATATTAACGATATTTGCTTTAAAATTCTTTTCACCAAAAGTCAGGAGTCGTGTGAAGATGTACCTAATTCTATTACACATACGTCATACATTTCATAATAGTCAATAACTATCAATGAGGTTATCCCTACTAATATTATAAATGCGAAAGTAACTCTGTCTGTCTGTCTGTCTGTCTGTCTGTCTGTCTGCTACGCTTTCACGCCTAAACCACTGAACTGATTTTAATGAAATTCGGTACAGAGATAGAGTTGACCTTGAGAAAGAACATAGGATAGTTTTTATCCCAGACTTTTGAAAGGTTCTCTTGGAAACGCGATATAACCGAACTCCACGCGGCGAAGCTGCGGGCGGAAAGCTAGTTTAATATAAATCTGTTTTGAAGTATCTAATGTAATAAAGTCTTAATAATATAATAATATACAAACGGGCCAGTCGATGTGACAGTTTTATTGTTAAATTGTGACCGTTGTCGTTAAGCGTCTAGTAGACTGTTCTTTTAGTGCCCCTAATTTGATACAACACTTATGTAACCGGCGAGTATGTGGCTACCGAGAACTTGGTCTCGAAACGTTTAAATAGGATATGTTAAATATATATTACCTCCTTCCCGTCTGAGCTAATGAAAATATTTAGCGTACTTGTGGTAGTCGGAGGTGAAAATTTGCATTCCGTTCCCTGACTTAACTGTCCTCACACCTTATATAAAATGTTGGAATGTGATGAAAATAAATGTGCACTGTATATACTCGACCCAATACTACATATAGAGAATTACTTGTTTTTACCTCCAACGAATTTAAACTCTTTTATCTCTATACACTTAAAGAAATTCCATTTTATCCCTTTTCAATTTCTCGCCGACGTACACAGGTTGTAAAATATGCAATGTCTTATATAGAAAGTGCGAAATAAGCTACTAAAGCCATCAATATTTCAAAGAAATGACATTCTAATCGCTATAAAGGTTCCTGTCGCATAAATATTCCAAAAGGAGCGTGGAAAGCTATCTGCGGGGTACGAAAACGGGTGAGAGTTAGTAGGTCAGAGGGAGAGAGGCGTCGCAATCCAGACCACTGGCGCCTCCCTCCTGACTTGAGATGCGATGTTAAGGAAGTGTACCACCACACCACCCCGACGGATTCTGGCTACTGACAACAAAGCACCAACTTTTATTATAACTTCACCATAGATCCCTAAAGTACCCCGCTCTACCGAAGGTGTTCCGATTGAAAATTAGCATTTAAAAATTTAGTTTCATACTAAAAAAAAATACGATTATTTTTTGTTGTATATTAAATATCTCCGACTATATTATTATTAACTCGACGCAACCGGTCGAGATCGACAATTTTTAATTATTATCGGTCTTAAAGTTAATTACGAATAATAAAACAGAGGTCATTAACTCTGCATTGATGGAATCTGTTATAATTAATGATTTTAGATTTAATTGTCTGTGCAAAAATAATTGGTCGTTTACAAACAAACGACATTTCATCATGTATAGTTATTGTTTGGTTTAATCATTTTTATTTAATATGTATAATAATACTATAAAGATACATATATACATACTCAGTAATGAAAGTAACACAGCTCGTTTATTAGCGTATAAATAACGCAAGTTTTCCAAGAAATTGTTATGTTAGCAAAGACGTCGTCCAGAAGGGCATGGAAGGACGGCCAGGCCGACGCACTCTCAGCCAACAGCTGAATATTGAGACACTGTTTTTTACAACATAGAATGTCTCAATGATGTATAGCGGCTGAGGATGTAACAGTATCAGATTTACATATGACTCGTCATCTTATCCTTAATATTACGTTCATTCACTTAGAATAAGATAATTCATTATTAAAGTGCTATACTAAAAACTACTGCTATATATGTGGGTCTAGATTGTTACATCATTTTTTGTAATAATAAACAATAAGCCACTATAATACATGCCCTGGCAGACGTACACAGAAATACTTTCAAGTCCCCACTCCCTGTCCGACTCTCATGATAAATGGACGATGCAAACTTCCTAATTCTTTTCTTTATTCCACCGACGAGGGATCGGCGAAATGTTACTGTGAAAAAATATGCTACGCATAATAGCTTATTTGTATATTATTAAATTCGACAAAATATTTTCCCGTGTTTTGTATTTGGCTAGTTTGAAACAATTATTCGTTATTACATAAATTAATCTTAGGAATTAGAGTGTTCTTAATATTATTGCCGATTCTCATCCGACCTTGACGTAATTCGGAGGTGAAGCGGTGATTGCTCTGAGAAAACTAGTCATATCATATTATTTTGTTTCGACTAACATTCCCCCTTTTATTGTATAGAGAAAATAATTTAAAACTGGCGAACATTTTAACTTTATTTGTATTTATGTTGAGAACCGAGTCAAAGGTCAAGTCAACACGAAAAACTTTTTATTACATAGTACTTATTGTTTCTGTTACGATAGAAATTTTCAAAGTGAAGAAAACAATTATATAATAGAAACAATAGCCACAGGCGGCTTTATCCTTCAAAGGAAATTTCTGCCAGGATAGCCTTAAGGTCAAGAGTTATATAACAGGGAATATAGAGGTCGTGGTAGAATCATTCATAATAAATGTACATAAATACATATGATATTCAAACTTACACTACCTACAAAACAATCTTAAACAATGGGTACATTTTAGTGCATGTACTGGATAAAGATTCTGTAAAAAAATATTTATAATAAAATATTTTTGATGGATTATGATTATCTTTAAATTTATGGAGTCAAGGTTTTCAATCCCAACCGCGCCTCAGCCAGCTTGTTAAAGACGATTTTGTATATCATAATCTATAAGATATCGGAGACTGAGTAGCCACAAGCCGACGAGGCGAGTGCTGAGAATACGCAAACAGGTGTCGACTATGAGGATGTATTTGCATATAAATAGAGTTCCTGCTTAACTGTAACACTAGCTCGTCTCTTTCTCTCTCACTCCTTGTCTGTAACGCTAGAGGGGCACAGGACGCCAGGGCTCCTTGCCTCCTCGCCGGCCAGCGACACCATCAGATTCTATTTATAAACGGTGATATAACAGGCAATAGAATGACTCCGAATCATGAAAACTATGCTATTGTTTCCGAAGAAAGGAAAAAATAACTCATTGCAGTTCTTCATTACGATTGTTATAAATAAACGGAGATACCTACGTCGCTCACCTGTCTCCATCATAATGTTTTGCTTTGAATATCTAATATTCAATACAATTGCTATTGTCCAGCGAAGTTTTTAAATATAGGTAGGGAGCCGGTTTATACATTAACATTTTGTGTGAGTGAAATTTAATAACCATCACCGTATGTCGTGTCCTAGGCTTATAAATATAATAATAGCATATAATGTGAAGTGATTAGCGGCGGGTTGTCGCCGGGCCGGTTTCTTCTTCCGTTAGCTGTTTTTCTCTACAATGTTATATTATTACATCATATGAACGTCGTCGCGGACTCGTCTGCGTAGGCGCAGGTGACAAGCGAACTGTTCATATTTTTTTGACGGTCGACTCCACTGGTACGCAACTAGTTCTGTTATTCGAGACCCCTGTTATTTGTGTGTCTCTTATTTTTTTTTTTGATCCGTTCTCTATTTATTCCGTCGGGCCCTTTTTTGCTGGGTTGCAACGCCCGTCCTCGAAGGTTTGAAGCGTTTTTACTCGGGCACGGCGGAGATGCAAGGGGGCCCCCGGCCCGGTGACTACACCCCCCCCCCCCCTCCAGGCCGGGCCGGGTCGTCCTTGGCCCGAGCGTTCACCTTGGCGCGGTGCTCTGTCGCACCACAGGTAACAAAGTTCCGCGAACTACGTGATTTCTATGGCTGTCCGAAAGTGGATCTCAGGGTAGGCATCTCGGGGCTCGTTCGACCGGTAATAATATTACCGGGAACGTCGTAATGAGACACTACCGTCTACCGTCCACCGTTCACCCTCGTCCCTCGCAGCAGCCAGGAGGTGGTGCGTGATCAGCGTTACATTTCACTGTATCTAATGACTAAAAATAATTAGAACGTGATCCTTCTGAGACGGATGCAGAGCTCCGTGGTGGTCCCGCACACGTTGCTCGTTACCGATGTATGCCTTGATCTAGTTATGGTTTTAACATATCGTGCTCCCCGGATCGATTTATACAGTAATTATAATTGACGCTTTATTTAATTCCCAAACACAAATACATAGTACACATTACGTAAAAATTAATATTAACAACGGAAGATTATATTTTCTGTCCAGTTGAAAGTTAAATTTTCTAATGTAGGATTTTAATATAGTGACAATGAGCTGTTCGTTTTGTTTTGTTTTAAAGGATATAACCTTCGATTTATTATTCAGTTCTTAAAAACACACAATTCATATTGGACTCTTTGTACTAATATATTGTGACTTCTTGACTACATGTTATTGACCATTAATCCTATAACTAGAAAATTCACTACAAATTAGCATTTCTGTGAATTACTTAGTGCCTTAAGATGCCCGGATTAAAAAGTGTTTTTATGTTCTCAGAATTACCATATCATAATTTTTGATACTTTCTTGGAACGTAGATAAATGTTAGAGATAAGCTGTTGATTTAAAGAGAACAGAGATTGTTGTTTAGTTGTGTGAAAGCTTTTCGTTTGTTTGAATGTATGAGGGTGGGTGGTGGACGCTCTGTTAAAACTTGTAACTCTATACACACGCATTAAAAAGACCACAAATAATTACTCGTATTCCTTTCCACATTTTATGTTTATTGTGCTTTTATGATTTGTTGATGATTTACAACTCGTCTGTGCCTGTGCCTGTGGCTTACAACAGATATTCCACGATCGTATATAGTTGTTTTAGTGCTTTCAGTGCCAGTCGATGCCTGCCTGAGGGTCGTTCACTCTATGGGCCTGTCATACACATCAACTCATCGAAGGACATAAAAGGTCCACCGAACTGAATTATGTGTGAATATAGGCGTGTGAAGCCGACCACAGGATTAAAATGATAGCGTTCAAATGAACAGAGTTTATAAGGATCGCTTGGAACATCCGAAGTCGCATGGCTCAGCGTAAGTAATCTTATCGCATTAGAGGCCGGACATAGGAAGGGCATTAAATTTGAACGATCGTGAAGCGGCGGGTACAGCGAACGCGCCTGAAACCGGTCGTCCGTCCGTAAATAATGGATTAGAGGTGGGGTGAGGGACGAGGCGGGGGGTGTGGCGCACGCACCAGCTCGGCGGGGGCAGGGGGGAGCACCCGGCCGGCGGCGGGGCGAGGGGAGTGCGCCTCCCGTCAGCTGTTGCGCGCCCGGGACAGCGGCGCACTGCCGCCAATGCATCGGCGTTCATAGAGCACGCTGCTCGTCCCGCGGGCTACACCAGTGCTGTGTGTGTGTGATATCAGTGTACAGCAGTGTGTGATCGATAGTGTGCCTGTGTGTGTGCGTGTGTGTGTGATGGCGAGGATGTGCAGTGCTCCACGTACCGGTGGTACCAGCTGACCGCGTCGCTTGGGAGATGAGAAGTGATGTTACGCCATCGACCGAGGTGATTATCCCGGAGCCTAAAACACCATGCATGAACGTCGCTCCCATGGCGATCGTTTCCCGATCCATTGCCATGGGCTGGTTGCCATTGGTAAGCAACGCCAGAACGTTACATGTTTTAGGCGCTTTTTTTGCTTTATCGCAAAAAAACACGTCTCCGGCGCAACCAAAATCTTTTTTGTTCAACCGTAACAATGAATGTCGCTCTCAAGCTTAGGGGAGATTTGTGAATTAGATGGAGACGGTTGATTTTTTTTTTGGACGCCAGCCCTAAACCAATGGTTTTTTCAACGTTAACATTGGCATATTTTTTATAACTACCCTTCGTTATACGTGTATACCTACTTCACTTTTTCATTCGTCGAAATATATTACAAAAAAAAACTACTCCCATAGTAGGTATGACAAAAATTCATTTGTTTGAATAATATATGACTTCTTAACGTACTATTAATATTTGCAAAGGATAGTGAAAAAAGCCACCAACTATTTTCCATACAATAAATACCAATGATGTGTTTGTAGAAATAGTGTTTTAAAACATGTGCGCCTCTGTTTCCCTGAAATATTAATGTTACATTTGTGAAGCAAATATTTCCTTTGCGAATGTGCTTTCTTTAATGTATTAAAACAACAGATCTTCAAGTCACTACAAGTGCAGTATTTTTCAACTTCATATAATTCGTTTTCGTTCCTGTCTAATTTTTAATCTGAACAGTAAATCAGTGTCTATAATTTCTCATTGTAACTTCGAGTCGGGTTTCAATATCGCGAGCAGGTGGTGCTAGCACCTTGTAACTAAAACCTTCCGGTTTTGTTCGAGGAGTACATTATATATAGGTATATAAATAGAAGGTAGTTCCAGTATTAGTGATACTCTTGTAAGGAAGTCATTGTAATTCTCGACAGTAACTAACTCACAGTCAGCGTATCCTCGCGGATGTATGACGCACTGTTACAACAATACTCGGAACCTTGTCTTATAAATTATTATTTATTTAATACCATTTATCGTTACTTATATAATTTAGACAAACTATTCGATAATACACAAACAGGGAGTCCAAAACGTTGCTTATCTGTACAGTGGACATATTTACAAATATAATAACTCGTCTTTAATTAATACATTAAAAATGATCTCAAGGTTAATGAGTTCAAAATCATCGTTCGGCTGCAAATATATATAAATATTCATTCACAATATGAGTGATTTTTGTAAAAGATACTAAAATTCGAATGATTTTAATAAAGTTTAATAAATAGGTCGTTATTACAGAAAATGCAGGAAGGGAATAAGTCTTGTAAATGTTAAAACTAAAAGAAAATTTAGTCTCAAATTCATTTCTTACGATCACACTAAATTTTCCTTGACTTTCATTTCATCTTCTCCACTAGATTTTCACGCTACATTTTTATTTTATATATGTATAAATGAATCAAAATCTTTTCCACTCTATATATCAGATACAACATAAGCCATCAATATATTATGCGTGTGATACATTCTATCGATAGTGTTGCACCGTACATGATACGTTCAAGCTTTGATATCGATGCATCAGCGTTGCATTTGATCGTAACACGATTTAAATCCAATCACTGCGTCACGTACGCTCCATTTCCTCGAGCCGATCGCCTCGTCTCACCATAAGAGCTCATACAACCATAAACTACGTGTATACCAACTGACAGTGTCGAATTAAGTGTTATCTTAAGAAAAGGTGACTATTTTGTATTAGCAATACTTCATTCTGATTCTATTGATGATTAAGCTAAAAGCATGATCTATATTATCAAAATATTGATCACTAATAGTTACCAACTAGTACAAAACTATAATTTAAATTGCATGACATCATTTGTATAAGACTGACAACTGATATTCTAGTGCTATACTGAATATTGTATTTATGAAGTTTATTTCATATTAAATTATACATATAAAATATTTTGTTGTTAAAATGTCATATATATAGTTTGTTTAAATCTACCATTGCGTTTATAAAAACATGAAAAAAAACGAGTACAAATTTTCTGTTTGACATAATTTTAAAAACCTGTAGGTACGTGTTTATAAACGCCTGAACACCGGTCACGTCGATGACAGTGAACAGTTTTTTATATTTATTATACATCACAATATATTTATAATCATTATCAGAAATTACAAGGCGTATAATAATAATATCTGCTTAATATAATGCGTATCGTAAACAACGCCCCGTCGCTTTAACGGCCGTCTAATAAAATATATTATTCGTTGAGAAATTGCTCCTAGCGTTGTAAATTGTAAAACAGAGTGTAATGTCGTAAACGGACATTCGTACATTACAGCACTCGGCAGTGGTCCACCTCACAGATTAAATTTATAACAGATTACTTCTGAGATGTAGATTTAACTTAAACGACAGACGACTAATAAAATACTATTACACAATATTATATTACAAATATTAGGAAACTTAAACGATTTTTACTTCGTTTTAATCTGAAGAAAAATTCGAATAAATTTAAAGCATTCTATGAGTATAAGATGCGTTATTTTATACGGACTTCTTACGAACCGTTAATATCATAATAGTTCCATAGTAATACTATTCTATATATTGTTATTCATGTTAAAACCAGTCGTAGTTCTTCCCTTTATTTATTATTTAATATGAAAGCCAAACCAATCCCGAGTCATAGAAGCGTGCGATGCCATCAATTCTCCTTCCCCAGAACGTGCTAACTACCCGCTACATGAACATAGCGCACAGACCGGTATATTATATCAGTGTTCCAATTAACAACAGGTTACAGCATTATGAATATATTCCTATATTTCTAAATAATTATTTAACATAATCAAACAATCCGTCATGTATGAAATGATCGTTTATTGTGATAAAGACTTTTGTTTTGTCATTAATTGAATGCGAAAGTTGTGATCGGTTGAAAGAAAGAAAACAATATAGATGTGATAAGAGGCTTAGCGGTGTGGTCGGTGTATGTCGTGTCGTGAGGAGTAGTGTCGTGTAGGTCAGTCGTCGGGTCACGGGCTGGTGACGTGAATACTGAATGTTTTATAATGTCTTAATGGTACGTACGGTCAGTGCGAGTGCGGGTGTAGGAGGCGGTCGTCGACCCCGATCCGCATTCAATAGCATCCCGGCTCGTGGGACGCTCGCTAAAAATACGTGCGATGCGCCCCGCATTATAATGCACTGTACATACATTGAGATTTAAGTGTCGTGTGACGTGTCACATACGTCTAGTACACTACCAACTAGCGGTACAAAAAACAGAGGCTGGGACATGTTTATAACAGATAATGTGTATATTATAGTTTAAAGTTACGTTATTATTGAATCGTTGTGAGTCGCTCCAACAACCTTGACTTCAATCGCACTGAGATAACTGAAAATGTATCGCTGTGTGTGTGTGTTACAGGATACTCACACATGTAAGATACCTTATGGATGTTAGACAACAAATAAAATGTAGAAAGAACTTCACGGGTATATGTCGGGCTGAGAATAATATGTTAACAGTTAATACATAAACGTCGTAACAAAATATATTTGAAGACTTATGTTAGGGATACAATGAATGCAACATTTTGTATGCGTCGTTTACTTTTTATTCAATAAGTCGAGCTCTTAAATATTTTTTGTTGGAAAGGTCCGGAGGTATGGAACCAGTTTTATAAAAATAACACGCTGTGATTAATACGAGACCCTTCCTAAAGAGATCGACGACTTCATAATGCATTATGAACAGACCTCTAACGAATATATGAGATACACGTTTAAATATTATAACATTTTGTATACATAGAAATCCTTACACTTACCGAAACATGCAGCCATAAAATATACGAGGAATTTATTAAGAGGGATGTTGTCAACGTTTGATGATGATTATTTTGAAATTTTGTTTATTTGTTTGAGAGTTTGTATTGACTTTAAGTAATTTAATTGAGATGATCAGTGTATGCTTTATTTATTCAAAGATCATGAAGATATTTATCTCAAATATTGAATTGAACCTGAAACATTTTTATTGCTCTTCTCAGTAAGCTTACCTTTCTGTTCATTGGTATTAATTTAATTCGTGATAAAAATATAATTACAAGCTTCTACTCTCGACTTACGTGGACTTACTGATTGATTTTAAAAAGAATTGAATAATGTTCTCAAATAACATCCCATCCTCTAGCGCCATCTATGTCTTGTATGTGTCGCGACCTCATACAAAATACTAAATTTTGTTGTGTTCAGTAGGACACAATACGGAGATTCAGTAATTTGAAATTTCATCAATTTCAGTATTCAGTAGCAATAATTCTAATGTCCAAACTATTTTCATTAGTTTATAAGTTAAAGTGGATTAAACATAAATCCATCAATGTTCTCATAAACGAACAGTATTTAGAAGTAGTCATGAGTCATATCACACTTAATATATTTTATATTAAGCAAAAGTTTGATACATCTCTTGAAAAAAAAATTGAATTGTACTATTTGAACTCAAATCCACATAAAAGTTAACCAGCCTTATTCATAATTTCAAAGATATTTATGTACATATAAGATATAAATGTAATATATACGTTTTGAACTTATTGCAGTAGAGTCCGTTTATATTTTCTGTTGTTTACAATATTCATTGATCAACTAATATTTTGAATATCATAATGTCATGTTATTATATTAAAACAAAGCTCTAGATCTATTTTTATACATAATATTTGTTGAGTAAAACCTACTATAACCACAGGAAATATTTTGATGAACTCATTACAAACACTATAGGTACATACAATCGTTAATTTCTTATTAATGACTGCCAGTCGTACGTCGCTCACGACCACAAGCTCATATTAAAATGACTAATGCTGAACTCGTAACCTGAAAACTAATTTACTGTAACAATGTTAGCAAGAAAACTATAAGTTATGAGATGGTATCGCTCTGTGACCGGAGCATGGGGGTCATTTGTGGTGCAGCACTAACCCTGGAGTAGGCCCGCATATCACACATTGTCCGACCATTGTAAGCTTTGAACATTGGATTGACTTCACAATTGTCGTACACTGGAAGTTATTAAACCAAATGCTTTATATCGACATATAATAGACATCAGCCTAACAGAGCTCACTGCTGAGCAAAGGAATCTTTCTCACATGGAGAAGGTTTGAGCATTAATCACCACACTTGCTCGATATGGATTGCTGATTTCAAACTTATACTTGGGAAATTATAAGTCGAAGTTTCCTAACGATGTTTTCCTTTACCGTCTGTCAGTGGTGTCTAAATACTCTTAGAAAGTATATATGACTCGAAAAAATCACATTGATACTTGCCAGGATCGAACCCGCGCCCTCGTACATGAGAGGCAGGCCTTTAACCACTAAGCTACCACTGACTCAACATATAATAGACATCCAATATTCGATCCTTCATTTACATCCCGCTATCAAGTTTAACTTGACTGAAATCCCAAGAGTGAGCTATATGTTCACTCTGCAGTTTAGAAGCGTACTTCAAGACTAGGTTATTACGGCTAGGCATATTGAAAACTGCACTCCATAAAGTCGGCTAAGACGGCCCATTATCTATTGTGTTCAACACTGAGAATAAAAGCTTTTTAATGTTAACATTTTATAGGCGTTCGTGATCATCGTGCTTTACTTTGAACATTCTAATATAGGAATGTTTAAAATTATAAATCTTAATCCATATTTTAATTAATTAGAACTTACATTAATGTTAGCATAATAGCGTCTTTTTCAAAACTTATATATTTTTTTATATATAAACCTCACAATACAACGAAAATCCAAAATTAAGATCACAATTCCATTTTGAAAGTCATTTATTTCATGTGATAAAGAAATCTGTGTAATATGTTTTGATCTAATTATTGATTACTCATTTTTATTAATAATACGAATACCTTATCTATATTACTATCAAATCCGTCATAAATTATTTTCAACCTTCAACCTTCTCACACTACATACATAAATAAATTTAAAACATGTCTGTTTGTTCGTGAATCGTTTATATGTTTTAAGGAACGGCTAACGACCCGATAGTATCATACAAATGACACCATATAATAACTATCGCTCCATAATATAATTATAGAGATTGTAGATAAATATAATACAACAGTTAGTAGTCATGGAACACGTGCTACTGGCACCATCGGCCTGGTTCCTCCGACATATAATTAAAAACCGGATACGTACTTCCTCACTTCTAATACGTGTACAGATTGACGACCAAACATGTACTATACGCGACGCGATGATTATTGAATGTAATCACAACGTCTGTTTAATAATATCCCACTAATATTATAATTGCGAAAGTTTGTGAGTTTGTGTATGTTTGTTACTTCTTCACGCTCAAACGGCTGAACCGATTTTGATAAAATTTTGTATACAGGAAGCTAACGTCCAGGAATAATACATAGGCTACTTTACATCCCGAAAATCCGCGGGTAACACCGCGGGGAACAGCTAGTATTGATATAATTCAGTAATAATAAATTAGTTAGTGGTGGCTTAGTGGTTAAAAGGCCCGCCTCTCATGCATGAGGACGCGGGTTCGATCCTGGCAAGTATCAATGTGATTTTTCCGAGTCATATGTATTTTCTAAGAGTATTTAGACATCCCAAAGAAAGTTGATGTCAGGCAGGCGGCCGGTCGTAAAAACAATAAGCCAAAACTATTCACAACATGTAAGGCAGACCCTGGCTAAAGCTGGGCAATTGCCAGGTAGAAAAAGATTATAGTAATAATAATTATCATCATCCGCGAGGTATTCATTACAGTTTATGGAGCGGAAACGACATAAATGTTATAAAACTTATAAACTTTGTGAAACATCAAGGAACTAACGAATGTTTTAATTGAGTCTTCACACACGTCACGACTTACAACTTTATATACAGATATTACAGAAGAAATTATTTCATCTTCAGTGACTATTAAAACATAATATTGCTTTATCACATATAATTATATAATAATAGTTAAACACATAGAAAATGAAGAGAATGATCAGTTTATTGACCTCTGTTGATTTAGTATTACCTTGGGTTATACAATTATTTTATTAATAGTTGTTATAAACTATAATCATTTAAAATAAACGCAGAATGAGCTTCTAAATATAAAGGTTGTGTTTTAGAAAGCTTCTAGTACATGTCTGTATGTATTTATGCGTGTGTGTGTGTGTGTATGTATGTTTTCAATAGTATATAACAGTATAACAATGTACGCCTGTACGTCTCATATTATAATGTCCACGGTGTCTCCTCGATCCATCGATTCGTTAATCGAAATTATAATTTCCATCGCGTGTCGCCGTCACAGCCGTCGGCCGTTTCCTGTTTTTGTTTTCCCATACACTGATGTAATGTGTAATAAAAAAAACACAGAGTTCGGTGAGAAACCTTTTATGTGTACGTTATATTATAAATGTTATCATTTAACACGATTATAACACCGCTCGTAGTTCTGTTCCCTGTAATGCATGCCATCGAGGCCACATAATAACTAAGCATGTGATACACAGCTTATTTCCTGATATTCTAAGCTGTTATTGGAATCCTATTCTTTGTTATAAGGGCATTGCTCACTGAGGTCACAGTCATCCCTACTATAATATTATAAATGCGAAAGTAACTCTGTCTGTCTGTCTGTTATGCTTTCACGCTTAACCCACTGTACTGATTTTAATGAAATTTGGTACAGAGATAGCGTTGACCTTGAGAAAGAAGGCAGGGTAGTTTTTATCTCAGACTGTTGAAAGATTCTCTTGGAAACGCGATATAACCGAACTCCACGCGGACGAAGCTGCGGGCGGAAAGCTAGTGTATTATTTATATGAACTCGCTCATAAAGAATACATATAATTCCAAGTCCGTTTCATCTAAGTCTATTTGTAATGTTAATGTGATATAATTGGTTACTTCCTGACAATTGCGTAAAGTTCTTTGTGCTTCATTCAACGTTTGATAATATTATATAGAGAGCAACCAACAGCTCCTGGCTCGGAGTATACTGGTGCAGTGTTACTGTGACTCGAGCTATCATACACATGAGACCGATGAGGTAATTATATCCGGATAAGGGGAATTAATATGACACGAATAACATTGGCTGTGAATCATTAAAATGGAATTAATAATGAACTTTAATGATTAATACATATATCGACCGTACATTTAATATAGAATTAATAGAAAATTATTGTTTCAACAATAACGAAATTATGTTAAAGTAAAAAACCTGAAAATATATAAAAAAAATAACACGGAAAATCCGCGAAATAGATTAAATTAATGTTCATTATAATAATTATAATGTACAATTGTAAGAGGAATGGCTATAATCAATATCATTATGCACCGGTCGTGTCCTAGCTTGATGTCATTTGAAGGCATCGCTGCAATCCGTCACCGTTACGTCAAATAAAATGCACTTGACATACATACATAGAGACAAAGAGCGAATGTATGCAGCGACGCGGCTTATTATACAGGGAATTACCACTTGTTACATTCTTAGAACTCGAACTGAATTCAGAAAATAATCACAATAAAATTAAATATAGTTAATGAGTTATATGTAGTCACGTCATTGCAGAAACGATAGTATTGACGGAGGTAATTTCTGCAGAATACCATGATGACTGTAGTAGACGACACTGTTGTAAAACCGACCGGGTTTACCGTCTGATAAAACTAACAGATTTTTCCTTCCGTTTCATCGTCATTTGAACTAATTTAAATGATTATCTTTACATTTATTTCCTTGATCGATATTTTTCTAATATAATTATTAATTTCATGTCATTTTCCCGTAGGTAATATGGTTTAAACACTCGAAATAAAAATATTAGTATCAACATACGATCTTTGTTCGTGAAGTTTAATATATATCAATAGTTTTTGATGAGTTTCTTCTGATTAATAATAAAAAATCAAAAATCACTGAAGATGAAAATGCATATAAAAACATTGCTTTTTAATCCTTTATTAAATCCTATATAATGATATCTTTTTAGATAAATGTTTAATAAATAAAATTGTATTTACCCAATAGTTTTGCCATGACGCGTCTAAAACTGACGATGTCTAATTCCATACATATTCCATATATATAAATATATAAACAGTGCGTAAATGAAATATACAATTTATTTGTGTACAGTCGGAGTTATCAGGAGCTACGGACGTTGTGATTGTATGCTAGGACAGATAAGAGACGCGAACTTACCTTCAAATATAAAAACATATACATCAAGGGTGTACATTAAATAAACACTTAAGTATCGCATATGGGAACGGTATGCGGCAAAGCGACTTAATTTTTTGCTATCAGCTCCAATATCTGATCATTCCATCTATTGCTGTTTATTTTATATTAATGTGCATTATTGATTCAATGATTTTTTTCTCCACGGAGCCGACTCGCTAATAAGGAGACTATACAGGGTGACTGGTGAATTACTATCGATATTTAAGGAGCATACTCGGTACATGATTCTCATTCGAATTATGTAAAAAATAGGTACTTAATTTTTGACAAAATTTCCGTATAAATAAGTAAAGTGTTGACACGTTCCAAGTGATCAATTGTGGACGCGTGCGGCGGCGTGCTGATACAACATCACGTCACGACACGCGTATGTGTGACTGTCAGTGTATACCTAATCTGTAGGGTGTTCACACGATGCGTAATTAATTACATAACTTTTGGTTAACTTTACTTAGAAGTTTATTAATATTTATGTTGTATTAATTTTTATTTTGTTATATATTATCGTCAAATATCACGTCCTCAAATATTGATAGTAATTCACCAGTCACCCTATATATCGAGCTTACGTTAACGCTCCAGCGATATCTGTTATAAATTTTATTGATCAATCTGATTGTATTATTATAAACGCCTGATATAACGATGAAGCAGTAACTTGTTTTTATTTAACTAAATTAATTATTCATTAAGTTCAACGTTATTTCATTAATTTCAGAATCATTATATCTTTTGCTAGATCTTTATCTACATTCTAATGTGATTTATTGTATTGTCTCGCAAGTTCTGTCAAATATTTTTTCCTTTCATCTTTTTTAATTCAATTGAAAATACATTAAAACAATTATTGAACTTAATTGCAACTATAGTAGTAAAGAAAGGAACAATCAGGATGTTGAAGTTAAGTTTTTATTTCATTACGTTTGTTGCATTTCGAAATTATTTTGTAAAATTTATTTGTACGGAAACACTATTACCTCTCAATGGTAGTATTGTATGTCTATTTTATAATAAAATATCCGTTATTTTCATTAAGAAGCTCTGATAGAAAACAATAATCAACTTGTTGCTATTAAAACTCAGGTATGTTTGAAAAATCGAATTACTTTGATGAAATAAGTAAGCAATTATTATCTAAATTCCAACTATATATGTATAGTGGTGTGTGTCTGTAGGCCGGGTAGTGCGACGCAGCTCACATATCATGAGCTCCTGTCATGATGGCATTGTATTCTAATGAATATTAGAATACAGACGGAGACAGGTCACTTTCCATGTAAAATAAACTCTTTAGTTTATAGTCCGGTAGAAAATTTAAAATTTTAATGTCTCCATCTCACAGAAAATAATACGATAGTATTTAAAAAGTATTGTTTCGTTTAAGTCCTGAAAAATCTAATTTCTTTGTAATATTAAACTGTAATAACGGTAGTTATGTAAAACCGTTAGTAAGGCGGTCCAGATACCGGCTGAGACAATGACAGTGGCTTCCCTTATTTCCTGCGTAGACGAGAGGAAACGTCTTCGTTTTAGCACCCGCACTAACAAACGCGGTTCAAGCTTGCTTTTTATATCGTATTTGTGTTGTTTGGATAACATGATCAAAATCAACATTGTATTACACATTTTATACTCTAATTAAAAAAAAATTGCATGTAAAGATGATAAAATATCAGTGCTTTTTATTCAATTTACTTTAATTTTGATGGAAAAAATTATATCGGAATAGAATATATAATTTTTTCACAATCTCTTATTGTACGAAATATGCCGTTAATCATAGTATTAGATTATAGTATGCATTTATTTTATAGTTAAAAATAAGTGGTAGTTACGTCGTATAATTTATAAGACCCGTATTACATATTTTATATAACATCATCCAGTGGTTATATCCTCCTACGTAATATTTTAAACCGCGACTAAATGCAGCGTGAAATTGACATTTTGACAATTTCCGTCAGACAGGATCCAACGGCGAGGACGGAGGACGGAGCTCAAATCAGACTAGAAACTTTGAATAGTAGACCGTGATCTGGAAAGGAAATTGTGTTCGTTAGACATGACTGACAAACACTTGACTGGTTTAGATTTAGCTTTACTTTATTGGACTTGATTAAGAATTATATTAAGGCCGGCGAGGCTATTACACACCCATATTACATATACCCTCTTACTAAGTTACATGGTCTAATATAAGTCATGTTTTTAAAGGAGTTTCAATTTTTAAGAGAAAATTCGCATAAAATTCAATCGAAGGATCGTTTGGCGGAGCGTCACGCTGGGTGCCCTCACTAACCTATTTAAAACAGCCCTCCGAAACATGACCCTCTAACATTGACATAGAGATCAAAGTCGTGTGACAACAGGCAAGGGGAAGTTTGTAACACCGTGTAATGAAGTGTAAGGCAGTCGCCTTGCTACGGACGAGTTGCTTCAATACCATGAATATAAAGCGTATAAATAAATAGCAGATGCGCGAAAAATTCACCCCGACGATAACAGTCAGACACTTAGCATAATAATCGCGGGGTTGGGGTTGGGGGTCGCGGGTAGGAGGGGGTCGCATAGTAAAATGGGGGTCGCCTCCCTCGAGCTGACACCATTCTCACGCGAACTTCCTTTCTAATGAATGGCTAGCGACGTAAATATGTAAGTCGGTGACATAACACCGACTACAGAGCACAGTTGTGTCGGGAAATTGTTTTGAATTGATTCCCCGAAGACGTGCACGTGGCTTACTTCACTTTACTTTCATTGGAGACTTGTAACGAAGGCTGACGGCGGATGTTTACGGTTCTTCTTATTGAACACAAGATAAATGTTCGTTAATTTATGTTAAATAAAACATTACATTATAATTCGACGGAAATCACTTTAATATTATACAATAAATAAAATACAACTTGTCATAATTTACGTCGTGTTAATTACTTAAAGATTCAGAGACATAAAAACATTAAACATATTAATAAAGTATTTTTATTGAACTTCCACCGAAAGACTCCTCGCTGTGAACATGTCTGTCGTGAAACACGTTACACCTGTAGTTCTGAGTACCGGCCGTAACTTTTATATTTATATAGCTGTAAAATTTATTTATGATAATCCTACTGTAATGTACACAAACAGATTGGTTCAGCTGCACACGACACACGGTCACGAGCCACCCCACAACAGAGCCCCGACCAAAATTTGACAAGGATTGTAGTCCCCGGGCGATGGCGACGCGATCATCAATTACCAAATCCAAATGAAATAATGTAACACTGCGACTCGACTGCACCGCACCGCTCTGCGGCAGCGACTTAATTGGATTCCCTTTAAAACATTAAAAACATTTGTGTTATCTTTAAAGCAGTTTAAAATCTGAAGTGTACTCTTCATTTGATCCAACATATCAAACATATAAAAATGGTTCTTTTAATTCCATTTTGATAGTGTTTTAGTTGTGTATCCCGCTACCGAAGTGGCGTCTCCCAAACAAAACCTAAAGCATACGGATATAGCGTCGATGTTATCAAAGTGCTTTAACATCAAACAACTAAATTTAGTCTAATCAAAGAACATTGTAGGGAGCGAGGGTCCATCTTTGTAGTAAATGTAATTTTTTCACCCTTCGCGGTATAATCAAAGCGGCGGAGACATGTGCGCGTGACGTATCATTTGCGCTTTTGTACGGCGGTCATTAGAGCGGGAGGTAGGAGCCGGGATCTGGGCCCTGGGGCCTGGGTACAGCCCACAGGCCTCCACTGAGGGGATGGAGTGCATCTGATTTGTTCAGCTGTTATATACATTCATACAGGCTGCGATAGTTATCAGAAATGACTACGCATAATGGAATAATCAAATAACTAAATGATTAAAATCCTCACTCTCGTAACTGTTAGTTTCCTCGTAATGTTAAATGATTTTTCCTATAAATGTCATGACGTCAACAAGCTCTGATATTCCACCTCAGGCTGGGGATCACTCGCCACTGACATCATACATTATCGCGATCTAAAATACTATTTATATATGAATGACTCCGCTGTTTCACGCATTTGATTGTACTACGGCGAGGTTGACAATGAATTATTATATTATATAAGTTGCTCTTATCGGACACATCTGAGTGAACAATGTAATTTACGAGGTATGTAGCAGCTGATATAAAATATACTGACAAATGTAGGTTGTGTATGGACAGTTTAACAACGTGTAATACAATACAATAGATATGAGTTAATTGGGTGTAGGATTTTAAAGACCTTAGTTAACAAAGGTGTAACATTAATCCCTATCAGACTTCACTAAGCCCTATCATAGTCCCTGAGTGTTAATTTGTCATATGATAAGATCTCCGCACCCTCGATTGCTGTTACTATATGCGTTCAACGATATATCTGCTTTAAAATATATTTTTATATAACAAGTTCTTATGTTATATATAATATATATATATATATATATATATATATATATATATATATATATACTATCGTTATTAAAGTACTTTATCCAAGTAAATAGAAACAGTATGTTTATAAAATTTTATCTGTACGTGTGTTGGAACATGACTCGTCTTACAATGAACAACCTACTTGTGTGTATTGCTCGTTATTATTATTATGATAAATATATCGATTTATGTTCGACGTTGAATCTCTGAAGCTGCGGTAAGCTTCCCACGACACAATACTTTATTATAGAACTTTATCATATTTTATTATATTTATATTCATATAAAACACGTAGCCTTAAGGTCGGGTGTAAACTAAATATTTTATTATTATCAGACAATACATAAAGTTCTCGTCGTTCGTCTCGATATGAGGTACCAACTGTATAAGACATCGAATGTTCAAAAATACTTTCGATTGTATGCATACAGACAAATTGCGTCGCTACATTGTAATATTGGCGCGGTTCAATGTCCGAAATCGGCGCGGGCGCGACCTTGCTGTGTCTCACCTACATACGCCAACTTTTGCTTTCTCGCAAAAAATATGCGCACGAAGAACCTAGTAAAACAGGTGCCGAAACACTTGTACTTCTTCATATATTATACTATACTACATTCATAGTTGCTAATATATATAGTTTTATCCTTTTAATATTTATTTTGGAGGATTTACAAACATATGTATGTATATTTTTCCAACAAACGTTACAAAGGGACGAACTATTATATTTGACCTTCAAAACCAATTCGATCCCTTGTAAATGTTTGAACGTGCCTTTAAACTTTTGCTAAGAAAATGTTCATAAAAAATTAGGTCAATAAGCGACAAAGACCCTCTTAGAAGTGATAAAGAAATAACAAAAGGATCTCCATGTGTGCGTCTTGAAGGGCGAGGGTTCATCCTTGACGATCTGACACTCCACCCCCAACGATATGGGAAGGAATTTAAGATCAGGCTTTGAATTAAAGGATAATATGAACTAATGCTATGGAATAAGGTTCATATTATCATCACATCGCAGTGTATAACTTCTATTACGATTACCTGAGGGTTTAACAGCGAAAGGTTTACAAAACGAGTTAATTGAAAGCTTGCTTATAGAGATGAATGTTGTGAGTGTTCGTTTCGATATTCTGTAAACACAAATATCTATATGCTGGAAAGATATATATAGGATCTAAGAATTATTACCAACCAATCAGTCAAGTATAGTAAAGTATTCATGATAAATATTCGTTAAGCAACACGGACAGTTTTTATTTTCTTCAAACGTTTTACAATAAAAGTTAAATTATTCCTCCATCCGCTACATAATACAGCGTCCAGTTACGTGCCATGAATGTCACACGCCGAAAATAATAATTGTAATGCGTATTGGACGGTCGGTGGTCGGTCGGACGGTCGGTCGGTCGGGTAGCGCAGCGACGTGACTCGTTGCGTCACTGCACCGAGCAGGGCATTGCACCTTATGTCGCTCACAGTCAACGAGCGACTAGCGCCGTCCCGTTCTAACTATTCACTACTTGATGTGTCCTCGCATGGAATCGATTACTAGCAATCAACAGCTGATTGTCATAACACTAGACACATTACATTACGAGCTGGTGTCAACATACGTGCACCGCTACCAAAATAACTATCGAACTGTAAATTAACTTGTTAATTTTATTATTTCCAGTGGCGTGGCGGTGCTGAGTCCTACGGAAAGCGGTGGGTGCAGCGGTAGTGACATCACTGAGCCTCGCTCGCCCCGGAGCCCCGAGTCGGGGTGCAGCACGAGTGAAGAAGGCGCTGGCGTGCGCATGCCGCCTTGGGCGAGCGATCCGGCGCCGCCGGGCCCGAGACGCCTCGCGGCTCAACCCGCGCCCCTCCGGCGACCCAATCCACCTATACATCGCCGCATTACAGAATACTTCAATCATAAAATGAAGCCACAGAACGGCGTCAAGCGTGACTCGACTTTAATTAGTAACGATGACAGCAAGAAAAAGTGTTTACCTAAGAACGGTGTCACGCACGATCTCGAAAAGTACATTTCGTATTTATCTCAGACGCTAAATCCAAAAGTTCTAATTGATGTCGAAAAACCAGCAGATTCTATGAAAAAGCCTGTCAGTCAAACAACAAATTTCAATACTGATGTAACTAAAAATGGTCTACATAAAACGGCTTCATCTATTAATATTAATACTTTAAGAGATCGTATCAAACCTAAAGACAATAAAGACACTCACACAATGAACGGTTTGGTAGAGGTCCGGCACGGCAATGAGACGTCCAACAAAGAAAAAAGTTTTGAGGGCTTCTTTAATGGGGTAACTGTTAGCAGAATACCTAACGCTAAAGTAAACCAAGGTCCATCCGCTATAACACCAGTAAACCATATTAACAAATGTAAGATTCCAATTCCATCTCAAAATGAATTGGTGGGAATGAGGATAGCTCCGGCAAAGCCCATTAACCAATCACCCAAGAAACAAGTGAATCAAAAACCTGATACAACACATCTAAATGGAGTCGTGAGTTCCACGACCAAGCTAGATAGTCGAATGAACGGGGTTACCTGTGGGTCTAACAACTTAAATCTCATGAACAAACCATCTACAGCAAAGAAGGAACCTGCTAAGAGAAATTTACAACCCAAGAGAACCAATCGCAAATCATCAGCTTGTATAGCTAACAGCAAGAACCTGACTTGGTCGAAGGCTAATAATCTTAAACAGGTACAGTTACAGAAACAAAATTGTAGCAAAATTATTCCAAACACGCCTGTTAATAACAATGTACCAGGTGAAGCAAGCACTGCACCAAAGATGCAAATCCCAAATGGAGTAAGACAAGTATCGATGGCAGTGAACGGAAATATAAGCAATATAAACGTGCCTGTGACTAATTTTCAAAACTGTCATTCATTGAATATTCCACAACCCTGTAATGGGACGGTAACCTCCACCAATTTGGCTTCGTTCGTCGCTGTTCCTCATAACGTAATGCTTACAACACTTCGAATACCCCAAAACGGTTTACCTCCGCAGACATTGAACCAACAAGGTAATATGGCTTTTAATCGTCAAAACGTCAACGTGACAAGTCCGACTAAATTAAACGGTCAATTCGTTTTCCCGTTGGTTCAGAATATTAACGGAACCGTCGTTCAAATACCAAATTTAATGGCGAAGATGCCGAATTTCGTTCTTCCGCAAACTCCTCAAATAACAACGCAGAGACAAGATCATCTACAAAACCAAACTTTAAACCAATTTCTCATTAATGGTACTCTATTGAAACTGGCAAATACGATGCCACCTACCTATACAACGGCGAACAAATCTGGTCCAGTCACTAGTCAGCCACTACCAGTAATTAACAAGAATGTGCCTGGTCTTCAAGCTGTCGGAATGTCAGTTCAACCGAAACAAAACTTCACAGTGAACCTTAGCCATCCGATGTTAGTGCCTCAACCAGGATTCATTGTAACATCTGTGCCAAATATGAGTGTGAAAGAAACGTGGAGTTACACCGGTACCCACTCGGTGGCCTCGTCACAAATATCGTGTTCGAGTCCAATTGTACCACAACAGCCGGCGATGGTTGCCAATTTTATGAATCAAAATCTACACTCGAGTAGTATTCCTATAGCCCCCGTGAAGCCTCCAGACAATCCGATTCAAGGTACAGAACCGCCCAGTAGTACTGTTAAAGAGACGGAAATTAATGATATTGCCAATCAAAAGTGTGATATTCCATGGCTGTCAAAAACTGTGAACAATAATATTGTTTCTTTAGATACTAATAAGTTAACGAGGCCTTTTGCACAAGTTAGTAGTTCAGGGAATCTTAAAGATTTCGGCATAGAGAAGGTCGGAAAGAAACGAAGAGCGAGTAAAGATTTACAAAAGGATTTTAAAGTTGGTAGTACGAGTGAAATAAGAAAAGTAGAAGAAGTCGCCAGAAGGGAGGAGACAATATTTACACAAATAACCGTATTGAAGGATGTTTCGTCTAATGTCCAAAGTTCTGTTATTGAAGCAAATTTCTGTAGTGCTACTACAGAGTCTTCAGAGTCCGGTATAGGAACCGATAAGTCTATTGACTCGCCCAGCGACTCCCAGGCTAGCAAAGAGTGTGACGATGACTCCTCCTTATCATTAAGTATCAGTGTGAGTTCCGTCGAAGCTCAGAGTAGTCAAAAAAGTCCTATACTGAAACAACCTAAAACATTACGGTTTCCACCAAGAAGTATTATCAAACCTCAAAGCGATAAGAGAAAATCAAGCACTGATACGACGTCGGTCACGATATGCTTATGGGAGAAGTGTAAGCAGGAGTTGGAGAGTGATAGCGATCTTCTGGAACATCTGCAGGTTGGTATAAACATGTTTCTATTTAGCTAACAATTTCTTAGTGTATCGCTTATTATATGATACTAGAAGACCCGGCGAACTTCGTATTACCCTGTAATTAAGAAATATCTGTTACGTTTTTTTATTTATCTTTTTGGAGTTTACCTATTAAAGCCATAAATCTCCGTGTTTTTAAGTGCGACAGAATGATTGACATATTAATTAGTTGTCAAATCTAATGTCAAAAAAAAAACGTTTGTATCAACAACTACTAATAAATTAAAAATTAATTAAAAAAACATTGTCCAGCGGACAAAATTGTGAATCTAAACCACTGACAAAATTGTAAATTTCATCAAAATCGGTCGAGTCGTTTGAGAGAAGGTCAGTGACATACACACTCACAGAAGAATTATATATAAAGATAATCTTCCCAATGATTTGAAAATTGTGAATTTAACTATATTATTTGTCATTTCCCCACTTAAGTCTGTCCACGTGGAGTCCCAAGCTGGTCAAGAGAACTACGTGTGTCTGTGGGAGCGCTGCAAGGTCCGCGGCAAGCCTTCGTGCTCTCGACTATGGCTGGAGCGACACGCTCTCTCACACGGCGGGAACAAACCGTTCAAATGCATCGTCGACAGTTGCGACAGAAGATTCTCTACTCAGGTACAATTACGTTTCTACACGTATTATAATAACACCATCTTGATAGGAACCAGCGCGCACATCGCCAAAACGAAGCTACAATAACGTGCATCGACGGATTGAATGAGTTATTGTCTATATCGTTGTGACGTTGTTCGTACTGTTTGTTATTTCAAAGACCGTGTTTACACATTCGGAGTTCTATTGCAGTCTCTTCGCTTCGGCCAATCACTTAACATCCAAATGCTGTTCTTGCAACTTCGTTTGGGTGTTTGTGTAATATTATTTCGAATCTCTGAAAACGGACGGTAGTTTTAGATTATTATTTTTCTGTTACCTGTTTGTGTATATCCTCTTCAAATCAAATCCAATCAACGTTAAATTGATTGGGTCATATTGTACTCCCAGTTTATGTTAAGGTTTTCTTAATTTTCTTCATAACATTTTTACATGAATACTTGGTCACAAAAGTTTTGTATCGTGTCCTCATGGCTCATGGCGGCATAAAACAAAATTTTTCGATCTGGCTGTATTAATCGTTATTCTTCTTGGTTTTTGTTTCACGTTGTTTCAATTAACTCGTCTCAAAATTATTATGTTGTTATATCTCATGGGATATTGATTTGAGGATAGCTTTCGTCTTCCATATTAATCTGATGTTAAAATTGTTTCTGTGTTTTCTGTTCTAAGGTTGAAGGAGCCACCAGTACCTCTACAGTGCCACTTGTTTATTTATATTTTGTTTCTCGACTACATTTTTCATTTACATATTTTTCAAAGTATAATTTTCATTTAACTTCAATCAGAGGACGTCTCGCCGGTTACTTTACAGGATGCCTAATCAAGTATTGTGTAGAATTAAGCGACGACGATAGTATTTGAACACTACATTTTCAAAAATGTTTTGTACTTATATATGTATACATATAAAATCAAAAATAATAATTGGCGAGTAATATATGTTTATGTTTCATAAACTTATCGTTCTCTCACCATATGTTCAAAGCAAAAAATAATTTTCATGTCAATATTTCCAGATATTGCTCGAACGTCACGTGAACAACCATTTCAACGAGGCGACTCCAAACACGGGGAACGGGAAGAAGACCGCAGACAGTTCCGCTAAGATGATACGACGGAATGGAAAGAAACTCAGATATAGAAGACAACCATGGTCTGGTAAGAACTTTATTATACTCAACATACAAAAAATACAGCTTATGTAGGCTAAAAAACATAAGCGTGACAAGGTATAAGAATGAAAAATCCTCAAATGAAGATATCATTTGAGGATTTTTTAATAATTAATTTCTGACAGCCACCGGTCCTAAATTTCATGCAAATATGGTAAGAATTGTATATCAAGAGTAAGAAGTACAAGAATTAAGGCATGTTGAGTTTAAAACTATTTAGGTGGTCTTTGTTGATTGATTTTTACATAAGCGACATGTATTTTTAACAACATGGCTTAGCTCCAAAACTTAAAACAATAAAATTATGTACAGAAAGAGACATTTATTTATCTTATACTATATTATTTCTTAATAAATGTTTGCGTCAATTGTAGGACATTTAACAATATTCATATTTATAATTCCAGCCCGCATGTTCGACTTCTTCGACTCCGGTATGATGGAGGGTCTAGCTTGGAGACTCGCCCGCAGTACTCGTTGGCGGCTCGGCGGGTTCTGTCCTCTGAGGGACGGCGGCGGGCACACGCTCACACTACACGCCGCGCTCACAGCTACACGATACAACCCGGCCACCGCCGCGCGCGAGGCGCTACTGACATACTACCCGCCGCATGTGTGAGTATTTTGACCTTGATGACTTGGGGGGGGGGATAGTATAGGAGACATTAAGTGATGAAGCATTGGTTGTTTAATAGCTTGTTTGAAATGGTTTAAAATGCCGTGTGAGATACATATGGTGTATGTGTGAGTGTGTCAGTAGTAGTGGTGGTCGGGCAAGGCGAGTGAGGATTAAGACAGGCCGCGTGATCATATATGTATGTTTATACTTTGAATTCTATGTATGTATGTATGTATGTGTCTGGGGCTTGGTTTGGAAGAGCTTGGATGTAACCAGCGGTGATAAGATATGAGTTACATTAAATGTGTACATACATATAGTAATGAAAAATAGTTTAGGGTAGAATTGTGTTGGTATATATTATAACTAAACTATCTACATATATGATGGTTGGTATGCACACAATAATAGTAGAGGAATGGAAAGTGTGAAGATTTTTATTTAACGAATACTCCAACTTACAATATAATTAAGAATATCATAATTTTGTTATTTTATTGATATAGATGACCATTCAAATATTTAACAAAGATAAACATTTTAAATGCATTCACAAATAGTTTGGAGTCTAAAGTACAGAAGCATGTACTAATAATATGTTGTATCAAATGTAAATACATTATACTCAATATCTACTTAACGGATGGTTTGATATTAATATATGTATCTAATACTTCATATATATTCCATAATATTTGTTCTTGACCCACGTATAGTCTGTATGGTCACGATATATTTTTTCAGGTAAGCATTTTGGATGTTTATTACGAGTTTTGTTCAAGTATCGAATATATTGAGGGGAGTGTGGTTTTGGTTTATACAGGATGTTCATTAACTTAAAAACCATATTAATTATATAACGGTTAATTCATTGGATTATATTAATGAATTAATACATATTACCTACATTTACAGCCCCAGTAACGGTATTAAACTATATTATATATTAGAGCAGGTAATACAGGTGGGTTATGTTCAGACGTGTCTTCATCACCGACTATACACGGACGTTATAGATTAATACTTCATCTATAGATATATATTACATCCTTAGATCTCATCTATCTATAGATATATAGACGATTCTGTTGTTGGTGTTGTGTTTATAGTTTATTACTGCACATTTTATTGTTTTTATAAATATTTTTACTATACCAAGTTGAATTTATGCTTTCTCTAGGATCATATGCATTGATCAATACCAGTTAAATTGATTTTGTATATAATGTTATGTATATTTATTAAATGTATATCAATATGTATGTAAGATTTAATTTGCAGTAAATATTTTATATAATAGTATGCAACTGATCCTATACTTTCATCTGTATTGTATAAGATTATTCATATTTTCATTTAGTTACTTTAACAAAAGATATCAAAGGACCAAATACATGATCTATTGAGGTTATACAGTTTGAATGACCGAAGCATTTGATTCCGTAGTCAAGGAGAGAAGGGTGAAAAGTATTACTTACAACATTGTTAAGATATACAATGATTAAATTAATTGTAACAAGTGTCGCCATCTGTGCGTACTAATTACATTACTAAGTTACTTAGAATTATTTTTAATTAATTATAATTCTGAACTATTGTAAATTTGTAATGGCAACGTTTAAGTATTAATTTGTTTTTGAAAACTGTAAATACTGGTTTCAACCATTTTGTAGGAAGCTACTAAAAAAACGCCAAAGATTGAAAATTAAAACTGAAACTGCAACTCAAACATTATATTCATCATTATAATAAAAATGAATACTGAAAATACTGGCTATTTTATGAATATTAAATAATTTATTTATAATAACGCAATCATAGCGAACGTGAAAAGTATGATCTATTGATATGAACCCTTTTTTATTAAGAACCTATAATGGCTACGGAATCCAATATAATGTGTTAAATATACTGAATGATTGTCAATATAACATGCAGTTGATCCTTACGCTTGTTTGCTAACTACACACCACACCAGGCCACACGGAAGAATAAGGAAAAAGTTGCTAGCATTATGTATCACTGATTACTGTAAAATAAGGGCAGTTAAATTGTAAAATATGTTCTATGTTCTATTATATTACAAAAAGTATTTATGAGCAAATGATTCGGTCCCCGGCACGTTGCTAGCAACTCGCCGGTTGCCAGCCCTACGTTTGGTCTCTTGGTATTAACACGGCTTGGGCTGTAATGAACTCTAAACCATAACCACGTTTTCTGTTCAGCATGATCGTTGACTGTCTTAGCTCGCTTGAAGCCTGCATGGATCATTTCATAGTAGGCTAAATCGGGCTCGCAACCCAACAAACTGCAAACACACTCCCGCCCGTAAAAATACCAATCTATTCGAACTAAACAATCCTTATAATATTCGTGTTCCAGCGTGTTTGCAGTCACATTCTGTGTGGCGATACCCTTATACAGTATTAACGGACGTTATGTTTCAGTATCGAGGACGAGTGGGTGCCCGAGGAGGAAGTGAAACGAGTCAAACGCGTGGAGATCTCCGAGCTACCGATTCATACCAAGGTGCTGCTGTATGAAGAGTTCTGCAACTCATACAAGAAGACACCGCCGCCGCAACCCAAGAAGACGCAACCAACCGCGACACCCGTTCGACTACTACCCGCGAGACAATGCACCTCCTCGCGACTACTCAACAACCTGATAGCAAAACAACGCAAGGAAAGAAACGACTGCAGCTCCACCGGCCTCCCGCCGATATACGACGAGGAGAGAGACAGAGATAGAGAGAAGAGTGACAGAGACCGAGAGAAGAGTGACGTCACCGGCGCCAAGAAGAGGAAGATGGGCCGGAGGTACGGCGGGAACGCGTTCTGGCCCTGCGGACGATAGGACGATACTTCAAACAAGACTGATACTTATATGACATGGACGCGCCTGTACATACATATATGTATAAAGATATGTAGTTAAGTTAGTGTAAGCACGACCAGCGTCACGATCACTGCCACGTGTACATAGTATAGTGTCTTTTATTTTCGGCTTGTATTTTTTTAGTTGGAGCTAGCTTAGGTCGAGTTTTGATGTCGAGTACCACCAAGTGCCTCCTACATCACGGTTCTGCCATGGCAGTGTTCATTTTGTACGAGGTTTATACAAGTAGTCGTATCTAAGCGTTTACATTAACATATGTTTTATAGATCGTTTTGGACGTTCCTTTATGTTATGGTTTCTCCAGTGTGATCCGGTGCGATGCTGCCATTAGTTAAGTCTCCGTACGGTTAGCAATAAACATGTGATAACATATATCGATTTGAACGCACAATATTAAAGCAGTATGTTTTGTAACTGATGTATGGCTCGAAATGAATTGTGTGATGGTGGAAGGCGTGTCTTCATGTGAGATGTATCAGTGGCGCCATCTCGTTGGGAGTGAATCTTTGTCTCAACTATAGAGTAACTGGCGAAATGGTTTCACTGATACACTCGAGTTAACATTGTGTAAGAAACGAAGGGAAGTTTATGAATTTTAAATAAAATTTTCCCTTCGTTTCCTAGGTCATTGTATTAAATTGAAAGATGTAAAGCGTTGAAGCGATCCGTTCGTTATGATATATCACGTTTAATGTATTAGTTTGATAGTTACAACGTAACTCATAGTATGGGGACGGATCGCTTCATCGCTGTCATGACGGCATGTCCATAGCAGAATTATTAGTGAATTTAGTCGTTTAAAAGTTTTTTGGATGGTTCTATACAGAGTTCGACGCCTTGTTAGCGTAAGATATACATTTGGATGTCGAATAAACAATATTGTGTTCTGTGCTCACGCGATCTCGCTAGTATTTTTAGTTAGTGCCTATAGTGTTAAGTTAGAAGGAATTCGTGTGGTTAGGTTAGTGTTCCCGACGACAGACGGATGTATTGTTGTAGGGTCGATTGATAAGTGTACAGCGCCCTCTAGCGGCGGAGAAAGGAGAGCGAACGGTGACGGAGTCGTGTAAGGCTTTGATCGTATGGGGGTATTTGACTATTAGGTAGCTGTTGAATATAAAGTGTATATATTAGAGAAAAGTACAAAGTATGTCTAATTAGGCCGTTTCTGTACTTAGATGGAATGTTAGGCTGGTCGCGATAGTCGATTACCCCTCTACTAGGCGTGTAAAGAATATGTAAAGTCACTTATGTGTAATAGGAAATGTAAAGTGAGTAGCTTCGGGATCGTATCGTACACCCGTCTCTGTCACACGGCATACAGTGTGAGCGAGACGGAGGATGCCTTCCTGGATATATTCCTAGTAGGTATGCACCCAAAGAAGAGTTAGGAAAAATTGTCAAATAGTCAAGTTGGTGCCTGAACGGAGCGTGTTGACGGTATCTTTATACTTACAGATAGATTTTGGAGATCTTCCAAATGTACTGATTATTTTTTTTATGAAATTAGAATCGAAATACCTAGTTTAATTTATTCAAGCACTGATTATAGTGCCATATTGTATTGGCTCGCTTTACGTAAATTATTTTAATAGTCAAATTCGACACCAAATTCATTAAGACAGGTTGTTGTGTCCGCGACGTGACGATGAAGCAATAACTGATATACCGACTACCCTCAGCGGGCGAGGTTGTTATGGACCACTCTAGATATTTGGCCTATAAACATACGCTTGAGTACAAATTTTTTAATTTCGCTGTAATGTTAAGTCGAAAATTTTAGTTAATCGTAACGTTTCTAGGAACTGATATTAATAAAAAAATGAAACTATAGCTTAGATTAGCCGTTCGAAGAGAGATATTTTGTGATTGTACCTTGCCGGGGAGCCCGGGACTATGAAGTAATGTTAAGATAACCACTGCCACAGCCGAGCTGGCGTGTACACTTGCTCATGAGTGTATTGTGTTTTATTATTATTATTATTACCCCGAGATAATTTCGCGAACAAGTTATTGTTAGGGACTTAGCTTAACCGAGTGACTGAATCGCATTTCCCCGGTAGTTCCTGTGTAGGCGTGAAACATATTACGACTGCGTTATTTGTACAAACAGATGAAGCCTGGCCGAATGGCTTGTGACACCGGGATTAGACAAATGGTTAGTTAAATATGTATGGTGAGCCAGGCTTCTATATGATTGTAAATAGTTAAGTATTTATTGGTAAGCATTGCGTCAGAGGTAATCTGCTTCGCGCCGGGAAGTACCGCGCACACATACACACATCGACACGTGTGTGTGACTGCCCTACTAGCGATAATAAGGAAGCCTTGTAACCCGAATAGTGTGCACTACTTATATTCAATTTGTAGATATTTAATTATATATAGTATAATGTTTAACGCATTCTTATTTTGCTTGGACCGTTCGTGGTGGCATCCGAAAGTTAATAATAATTTGACCCCGCGGCGGGGTATCTACCTCAAATAATTTATCACACGTTTGGGCATAATATAGTGTTGAGAGACGAACACTGTTCATGTAGTGATTGTAAGACCTTTTATAAAATGATTTGTCCACATGTCACAAGTACTGTATCTTATATTAAATACATATTGTATGATTGATTATGAACGCTTTTATTTACCTTCTATACCTGCTAAATTACATACTATGTAGAAAGATTTTTTCAATATACTGAGTAAAGAACAGATCAGTAAATATATGTTTCATTCATATATGGCAGTAGTTATTGAAGCGAAACTTCTAATGCAATTCAGTCAAGGTTGCGTTAAACGTTCAACGCTCTTAGGAAGGGAAATAGAAGGAGACAGAATGAGAGTAAGGTTGGGTTAATTGTGAATTATAAGCAATGTATATAGTTTTTATTAAAGAAAAAATATGAGTTCAATGAAACTTGATGTCTACTCCTTCTTTAATAGAAATGATAATTCTTTTCCACATTAAAAAGGTTCACCTCCTAGCGGAGGTATTACAGACATTATTTTTTGTAACGACTCCTTAAGAACACTAAAGATAAGGTGTTATAAAATTATCATTTTTTTTTTTTTAAACTTATTCACAATTAAGAGAAATTTAATAACAACCAACTAATTAAAATTGTATTAAGTAACTTTTAATTAATATAATGGTAAAAAATATGTTTTCAAAGTTAAATTGCTATAATTTTTGAACAGGCGTTAAAAAATTTAATGTTGAAAACTACATAATCAGAATGATGTTAATTGCTCATATAATAAAGAAAGGAACATAAAGTAGATGTCAGTTAAATAAATAATGAAATAAATGTAATACAATTATTATTCTCTGTCATAAAATGTTATATTGACTTTGCTTATTTACGGATTATGAAAAAAAAAAAATCTATCATCTTTGCAAATTCCAACAAAGTTTCCAATTTCTTAGGCATAAGTTTTCTTTTCAACAATAAAGCCGACAAGCGAAAAGTTTGAACATAACGCCGGGAATGTTAACGACGAGTATTTCACAAGGCAACATGACACGGCCAGGGGTCGCCAACCGCGGGCCGAGAATATTCACGGACACGTGCACTTCATTATGTATTACATGTATGATAATGATGCAAATAAAAATATTAAAACAGTCATATGGAATTTTATTTTAAATAAGGTATAATATATTTCATTAAGACGTATACATAAACTACAACTACCTAAGAATTTAGATACCAAGTTGACCACTATAAGCCATTTATGACAAAGTTTCATTAAAGCAAATTGTCTTATTCAATAGAAGTTTCATCTCAGTACTGTGAGTTAGATGCCCTCCCTGAAGACTTGAAGCATTGAACTTAGATAAGCTATTTGATTTGTATATAATTCATAACTTCTGAAATAAATTAACGAATCAGATGACAAAATATTAGAAGTAGATATAAAATAAAATGTAAACCACTAATTAAATACAGAAATCCTTTAATATTCAGGAAACCTTAATAATAATTATAATAAATATAAACCAGTAATTGTTATAATAACAACATGTCACAAGCTCTGTAAAACTAACTGCTTCGTCAGCTTTACACCTCAGGCGGCAAGCGACCCGCTCCGTACAACACTCCGACCCATACCAGCGATACAAACACACTTGTGAGTATTATATATTACTTAATATTGTAATAAAATCATTTAAAAATACTTATAACTTAATATAAAGAATATTTAGAAGTGGATTATATATATTGGATAACATCCTGAAATTTTATTAACGCTTTTAAGCAAAACTAACTAAAGTTTTCATGTAGAACCATTGAATCATCATTTATCTACAATTAATTATTGATTTAGTTACATTTAGAGCACAATTATCGAAGAGAAGATATTCAGAGAAGGTTTTATCTAATGTTAAGGGCTGAAATAGCCATTACCTCACAGTCACGTAGTCTTTGAGTACAACGTGTGATGTGACGTAGTGGAAGTCTCGGCCTGGATCATACAACAATAGGCGACGGAATCTGGATAATATTGACCCTGGCAGACCCTGGCTAAAGCTGGGAACTTGCCAGGAAGAAGATTGACCCACGACCACTCAGAGACGACTCATATAACAATTAATACTGTCAAAAGTAATGTACATATTCAAAAACAGAGTTTAAATAGCCTAACTTTATTATTATATGTTGATACGTTTTGTTAATGTTTTAATCCTATCATTATCTCATTGTATCTGTGAACAATCCCCGCGTGAAGTTCCGTAACTCATTAAGAAACTTTAGATTAGAAACAGTTCAAGAATTTTCATATTTAAGTTTAAGCTGACTCCAGTCTCAACAACTTGTTATACGAAGATTTAGTTTAATAAACTGTTGTTAAAACTAACAAAACCAATCAATTTTATTCTGTGAATTTTGTTCAATATTATTTATAGTTTTTCTTTGTAATTTTGTATATTTTTTTGTCATAGTAATGCTAAGTAGATTGATATTTTTTTTACCATTATTTTTGTTATGTACGTGACTGCATAAGAGTGTACAATTTCGCAAAGCTAATAATTCGCGGAGTGCAGAGTCGGTGTGACGACATCGCTACCTCCAGTAATCTGATACTCTGATAAAATAAATCGCAACACCGTTACTTATTATTACAAATGTTTCATTTTAATGATTACCATCCTTTTTAATGCATATTCATTTATATGATTCAAATATAATTTATAAACAAAGTTTTAGTTATGATTTTTAAAAAAATCTTGATTATTAGGTGAATTTGTAATTCAATTCAATTTTAAATACATAAATGCAAATCACTAATTGTATGATCCTTGCTTAATTCTTGATATAACGCCACTTTTTTTTTAGTTCATACATATTATGTAATATTAAAAATTTTAAGTTCAAATCAAAAATAAATTATACATACTACAGTATAAAATCCCTCAGGTATAATTTATAAATTTAATTTTATGTGCTGTTATATTGATATTATATGTATAGACATGCATTTTTCTACTTTCCTTTTAATCTTTCATCTTCAATACTTATTTCTTAACATACTTTTCACTATTGTAAAGTTAAAGTAATTGAATAAATATTTTCTTGCTTAAAAAACCAATCAGTTTTCGTAGTTTTAAACATATTTCAACGTTGTTTGTTTTGTATAGCTGTTGTTTCTTCCAACATAAAGATGTCACTTATGATGAATGACCCAAGTTAGACATCGCGGGAATTAAACTTGTTTTTTGATATCAAAAACTTTTAGCTGAAAATGGCTCAAGCATAATTCAGCCGTTTCAAAGTAATTTTAGAATCATCGTGATTTATGTTAATACAAGAGATAATTAAAATCTTAGAGGAAAAAGCTTTTGTTATTTTTCGTTCGTAATCAAAGTTCTAAGAAACGGTAAGACACAGTAATCACGGTTTATTATTCAGAAGTAAATTTATATTTTTGTTGAGAATATTTAATAATATGAAGATTCGATGAAATAGAAAATAATTCCACTTCAACATTGTTATGTTATGGAAAATCCAAGTTTATTCCCAAAGATAATTGGATTACGAAATTTTGTGACTAGAAATAGATGTACATACATGTACATATATATGTAGCTGAGTTTTTTGTCTTAATTAAATAAGTCTTTAAGTTATTACAATCAGATATATGATTATTAATGTGACAATATTATTTATTATTTAAAATTAAATTTACATTATCTATTTTATAACGAATTGTCATATATATAACATACAATAAAAGAAAGACTATGGTTTATGTATTAATTAACTTTTTTGACGATTTTGAACAGTTTAACAAATATAACCAGATAAAATTAAGCCCTATTTATAGAATGTTTTTACTATTCAATGCTAGAAAAGTTTTAACAAAACTTACGAAAAATAAAAAGTTTATTTACTCTAATCTATATGAATAGTTTGTTTCAAAGACCCTAAAGGTCGAAGTCGTACCTTTAACTAACCATCAGACATATATTTCATTAGACTTTTAAAAATGTAACGTTCACCTCTGAAGCAACCTGTAGATGACTCGGGACACCTTGAACGACCTACAGCCAAACAAAAACATTCTTCATTAATTTTATATTCCTTATTACAACATTTTACTTATTGTTTTTATAGCCAATCCTTTTAGTTTGATCAAATATATTATTATTATTTCCTTATTTTTGTCGCCTATATAGCCTATCCTAATAATATTATAATTGCGAAAGTTTGTGAGTGTGTGTGTATGTTTGTTACTTCTTCACGCTCAAACGGCTGAACCGATTTTGATAACATTTTGTATACAGGAAGCTGACGTCCAGGAATAACATATAGGCTACTTTACATCCCGGAAATCCCGAAAATCCCGCAAATATGCGGGTAACACCGCGGGGCGCAGCTAGTATGATTATAAAGAGCTATGTGTAAGTAAGTGATTGTTAAGATTTCAAAACCAATGTATTCGGATATTTTAGTAAATTGAAGTATGTATTGTAGAATAAAATTCTAATAGTCTGTCGGGAGTCGCGAGAGCTCGACAAGTTCTGTTTATAATACGATAGACTTGTGATTGAGATCGAAATGAATAGTTAAAAAGACGATATTTAACATAAAAATGTATAGTTACATAGCGTTTAGCTTATCTTTAAGTATCTATGATACTGGCATCAGTTTAATATGATACAATAACTTATTACAATAGAAATTTAACATATATACTTAAAAATGAATTATAATTAATATCACAAACCACTTTTCCACGTGTGTTTCTATATTATCTGCACGATATTTGATAGTATGAAGGAAGGTTTTTTCTGTATCTTTACTTGTGTCAAATCATCTTAGCTATCGCTCACCCTTGTGCTAAAGAAATCAATCACGAACCCTCCTTAGTGAGACGGATTATGTAGGACTCGATTCAGATCCCAACAGTTGACATCTTAGGAGTTAAATTTACGAACATTTGGATATAAATAAATGCTTCAATATTTCAAAGTAATTTATAGTAACCCAATACTCTGAATGATAATATTACAGTTATAAGTAACGATCGTCTTTGATTTATTATAGTACTCACTAATTATTTTTATAAATATCTGTAGTCTTGTATCTAGTCTTTGCATTTTACCGTCGGAACAGTCGGAACTTTGTAAATTCGGTAGAGTGAGTCATTTTATAATCACATTGTTAGTTTCTGTGATGTATCAATCATAATTGTGTATTAAACTAATTTGTAGGAATTTTTAAATTGTTTTATTTGTAATTACTATTCTTTTAAATATATATATTCTTCCTTTAATAAATATAATTGTTTTATCGTGTTTGTATCAGCAATAGATGTAATTGAAGTTAATATTTGAGTTATTAATAAAGGTTGCTCGAGGGCATGACGCCTCCGTTGTCGCTAGGCAACGCTGCATCAATCGATAACATCGACTGGGGGATACCAGATACCGGCAGTAGGGAAGAGTTATAAGAACCTTCACCTTGAAGCTTACACTGGACAGTAAGATGATCGTTACGGTAATGATGATGCTACATTCACAGTTATCACAGCTTTGTAGTATTTTTTTAGAACGTAAAAAGCAGTGTATATCTATATTTTTTATATAAAAGAAAGTCGTGTTAGTTACACTATTTATAATTCAAGAACGGTTGTACACATATGGTTGAAAATTGTGATCGCTTAGAACTAGATGGACATAGGATATTTAATTCTGTTCGGTCGAAATAGAAAAAAAATATATAAATGCCTATATCTGGTTATTTGTGGCTTCTAGGGCGAAAAAGAGTTCGCAAGGTCAGCTATACATTTATTACTAATTCCGAAATTCACTACCAGTCGCGACCAAACACTAGAAGTATATAAAAATACGTAAAACATGAAAACATTTTTAATAATCATTTATATGTTTAACCTTCTAACTTTTTCCATACACTTGTACGCGCTATGGAAAACTGAGCTCCAAAAAAAATTCATTTCATTAAGCGACAAGCCATTCTACAAATTGGGGACATTTTTCGTTGAATTTTTTTGTGATTTCGGTAAGAGTCGAGATATACTTTCGATTTTATAAGGACAAAGTGGCGTCGTCTCTTAGAATTTATTTTAACACGAAAGATCCTTTTGAGGATAACAAGGTTGTAAGGTCGTTTGTATAGAAATAGAAGTTACATTTAGGATCATGTTCAAGATACGTTTATTCTTGTTCTACCTGGCAATTTCCCAGCTTTAGCCAGGGTCTGCTTTACATGTTGTGAATAGTTCTGGCTAATTATTTTTACGACCGACCGCCTGCCTGGCATCAACCCTCTTTGGGAATGTATTAATCAGTGATGTCTAAATACTCTTAGAAAGTTCGTATGACTCGGAAAATCACATTGGTACTTGCCAGGATCGAACCCGCGCCCTCATGCATGAGAGTCGGGCCCTTTAACCACTAGACCACCGCTGACTTTATTTATATTTTGTTTATTATATAATTTATTCTATATCAATCATCAAATAATATTTCTAATATCTCTGTTTGCAGTTGCATATAATTCTATTAAAATAATCCGCTTAAGAATACTTTAAGCTAGTTTATAGTTATTGATTTTATATGTAGGAGATTCGCTAAGTGACTTATAATAGAGGTTATAGTAAGGCCATTTACTTGATGGTACAATCTAATTTAATATGACCTAGATATAAAAAACTTTCCTAACTAAAAAACATGAGCTCTGTTCGCGTGTCGCGATTGTATTAACATTGTTACAATGTAATGTAAATCAGAGCAAATAAATCGAAGATCATTCAAGCATATACATATGTGTTATAAATTAATACTAATGTGCTTTAACGCCCACATCTACGTATTGATTTGCATTCAATGAACTGCTTTCATATCTTGTTTTTGATATTGTCTGACGTGTTAGAAATTGTCAAATTAATTATGAACATCAAACAAAATATTCACTACTCCTTCAAACAATCTAAATTCATTTTACTTTGAAGGGGCGTGTATAGTAAATTATTTGCTATTTAAAACTTATAGTGTTCATTGAGAACGTATTTGTAAATCCTGCGCTTGATTGAAGCTAAATAAATCGGGAAATTGAAATAGTAAATAGCGTGTACTTTAAAATCTACGGCTTCGTTCCGCCGGCAGATGCATTTGGATACAATTTCCGCAGCTGTCTGACTTGTGGAAACGTCTATTGGGGAATTATCACCATTTCCCTATAACGAGTCTCAATCTGAACTCCTAACTAAATGACAGTGTGGGCGTACACTCATCAACTAGCTACTGAACCTTCAAATAGGTTTCAAATTGTTATTAAAACTTTATATCAATTTATTTTCTTTAAACAAATATTTACATTATTAAATAACTTGAAAATATTCCGCGATAGGAGTAGATTTAAAAAAAAATTATAATTATTATAATGACTACTGATTTCAACTTATGTACGAACGTAAAAGCTTAATATGATCTTTGAGTTGTCACATATGAAATAGTATCTTTTGTCTCCATTTGCTACGGCCACTTCAACAAAGATTATATCAGTCATTTTATATTTTACCTTCATTTTCAATATTTCCTAGTAACTTCATCCGAAGAATGAAAATAATAAAGCTATAAACATTGGAAAGACTTTCCCGGTCAATTGATTCAGTTGAAACCAATATTGTGTTGTCATTGTGCAATACTTGTTTGTTTAAAGATCTCAAGATTTTCTTATTATTGATATTTTCTTGATAAAAAATGTATTAAATATGATAAATATTTATAAATAAAACAAAATTTATTTCTACATTTATAATTACAAAAGAATTCGAAACGTTTCATTTAAATGAAATCTTTTGTTTAATACGTTATTAAACTTTGCATAATTCTGTAAATTATTATAATAATAGTTAATAAATATTTTTTACTGAATGCTTTTTATTCTTTTTTACATATAAACGGATAAGCAAACAATTTATCTTCCCCTCGAACATCGGAAGGAGACGAGCGCTTCTTCCGCAATTCATTCAGCAGTTTATTGCATCAAGCATTAGATATAAAAACATTTAATACAATATTAAAGTTGCATACTTTTACATTAAAAGGAAAGCATATATATTTATTACTTTATTTATTTGCACATACGAATGTTACATAAAATTTGACATTGGTAATCCTAAGATAGATTCTCTATTAGATTAGATTAGATTCTCTATACAAACACAGTAATTATATGATTTTACAATCTTATTGTTGTTATATTATTCAGTTTAGTTCCCAAGTTATATTCTTTATAAAAAAATTATATATTTTTTAAATATCAATAGCCAACTAAGAATGTAAATATAGGGTTTCAAACCAACGAATTGTATTCTCTTAGGAAACTAGTTATAACTGACGAAGTGTCTTCATGTGCTCTAAAAAATATAGTTTTATTAAAGGATAATTAAATATAAGGAAGATAAACTAAACATCTAGCATGCGAATAGAGTTGTTGGTAGTAAATGTTAGAGTTGAAATGAAGCAAGGGCTTTCAGTAAATATATTTTACAATTTTATAATAATATGGTCATACATATAACTTGACCTGATCATTTTTTAACCATAAATGATTATTTAAAAGAGTTTTCCTAAGTAAGACAATATTGTAGAACGGTACTCTTACCAATACAACAGTTCAGCATTGATATATTTTAACACATGATTGTGTAACCTCGGTTCCAATAAGAAAATTCAATTGTATATATCACAATTATATTACTTACTGAATACGGAACCTTATATAAATTACTAAAGTGTAACACAAGTCCACTTTAAATAAAATTATTTATAGAAGCAAATGAAAATATTTTTAATACATTTTGTTAAACATAATTTTACTTCACAATATCTCAGCAATCTCCAGTAGACGCTCTTGCGTTTTCAATCAAACAACAGAAAAGTATTGAATATTAATGGACTATGAGAAAGCGCTCTTTATAGAATACTTCAATTGATATTTATTCTGAATACATTTCATAATATTGCGAAATCATTCTATATTTATAGTTATTGATTATAATTTAAACAATTTAAATGTAAGATGAAATTAGACACCACTAACAGACGGTGAAGGAAAACATCTTGAGGAAACATGGACTTATAATTTCACAATAATAAGTTTGAAATCACCAACCCGTCTTGAGCAAGCGTGGTGATTAATGCGCAAACCTTCTGCATGTGGGAAAGAAGCCTTTGCTCAGCGGTGAGCTCGGCTAGGCTGAAAAAAAAAACATGAAATTCGTAGAGAAAATTCGAATCAGAATGATCAATTAAATGAGTACGAATGTGGACATTTAGTTTTATTTAACTTTATAAGATGTCTCTAACGACTAAACACAATGTAAAGACGAACATACTAATGTAATACTTCTACAGTTAACACCAGTTATAATAGTACTGAGATAAAGTGTCGTTGAAGCCTATAAGAAGTTTCAACGTTTCTCAATTTTAATAAAATAATGACATACTATGAAAAATATTATGTATTTATTGTTTATAAACAATCCTACATTTTTTGTGTATCCGATCTTAGTGAACTTCAAAACTAATGTAAAATTGTTAATAGAATGCTAATGAATAAAATATATTAGAGCGGGAATGGAGCCATGTCAGCAATTTGTGTTATAATATTATCACGTATAATATTATAACTTAGGACGTGTCTAAAAAACTATTAATATGTAGTAGTCTCTACTCTTACCTCAAGTCTGCAAGTCACACTATACGTTTCGTTTCCAGTTTTCCATTCATAAATCTAAGCACGTTATAATATTATCAAGGTTTACGAGTGCGTAAGTAGAAACATATCGTTTGAAGTGAGACGATACAAACTTGTAGTAAGTACCAATTGAATTTTATATACAACTAGTTTTTGGCCGCGACATCGTTTGCATTAATTAAGGAATAAGTAACAACTCTTAGCGTAAATAACCAAATATTGTAGTTTATTAAGTTTTTTTTCTGTTTGATCTAGCAGAATCAAATGTCCTATGTCCGTCTTCTAGTTCTAAGCTATATACTATATATATCTCTACCCATTTTCAACCACATCCCTACAGCCGTTCTGGAGTTATAAATAGTGTAACTAACACAACTTTCTTTTATATATATATGTAAGATATTATATATCTATGGTGTAAGCTCCTCGTTAATATTTATTAGGATGTAATTCTTATCATGAATATTATAATTGTCTCCTCTATATCAGATTATAGCACTTTAAATTCGTAAAATGATATTCCTTTAAACTATGACGACCTTGAAATTAGGCACGATTTGATTCCAAGGACACGTTAGCCATGAAGTTGGCAATTTAACTCATTAAGACTTAGTGAAATTTACCTATTAGATTAACAATGAATCTCTAATCAAATGTTATCTAGGTTACACAAAAGGCCTAACTAAATAAAATATTTTCATCATCATCAGCCTATCAGAGCCCACTGCTGAGCAAAGGCCTCTTTCGGCCATGGAGAAGGTTTGAGCATTAATCACCACGCTTGCTCAAGACGGGTTGGTGATTTCAAACTTATAATTGTGAAATTATAAGTCCATGTTTCCTGACGATGTTTTCCTTCACCGTCTGTCAGTGATGTCTAAATACTCTTAGAAAGTACTTTGTCCAAATTTCTTTCTTATAAGATCTTATTTTATTACCCTTATGAGAATTTCTACTTGCTGATTATTATTATGATTTTCTTTACAATTCACTTAAAAATATTAAAATAAATGATAACAGTTATGAAACGATACATTATTTATAATAATTGTGGCAATTTTTTCATGCTTGTTTGAATAGAATCCTTTTTATATGATTCATATAATTATTTTCTACATTAAGCATGATTAAAATCGGTTATTTCTGTAGTTAAATGCTTATTATAAAAATACAATTTCCTTTTAAACATACTTCAGTTCTTTAGAAAAAGTATATTTAATGTTGTATTTCTTAATCAAAAGGAATTACATATTTTATTTTAATTGAAACTTTTTAAGACTATAATTATAGCCTCTTTATTAATCAAGTTGGGTTTTTGCTCACAATTTCAATATATACGTCTTCTTCTTCTTCCTGGCAACGTCCCAGCTCCAGCCAGGGTCTGCCTAAATTTCAATATATACGTGTCTTCACTTAAAATCTGGGTACCGAAATAAATATTATTAATTTGTAAATAACATAACATGTTATATAAAAATAACAAAGATAATTTAAAATATCCTTTGTGTGGTGTTGCGCTAACGTTGTTTACTCTGTATTAAATTTGAATAAATGCGAGCTGGTTGTATAAACATGGGTATAAATATATCACAATATCGGCATTAGATGTATATCTGTGGAGTACAAGCCCTGCATGGAATAGTGATGAAAGATAAAGCGAGTGTATGAAGATGAAGGGAGGTCAAGCGATCAAAGGATTGCTGTATTGTGGGGAAATTTAGACTTTATATGAGAACACTTATAACTTTCTTTAAAGAATATTCTAAAATATATTCTAAAAGAAAGAGTCTGTTATAGTGCGATATTTTTTAAATTACTTATTATTTTACGCGTGTTTTTGTATGTCCCTTGTTTTGATTCGAAATCTTTTCAAAGTCTGTAATTAATCTTTTTGTAGTATTATATGTACTAAAACGAATTCATTTTCTTTGTAATAATAACTTAAACACGCCATAGCTTCTTATGTCACATATGAACTTGTGTTGCTCAGTAAATGTCATGTAGTTATTCAATGCTTGTAACAGACACCTTCTCAATTATTCAAACGATCGCACCTCTACTACTGATTAAGATAGAATATTAACTCTAGTGTAATGCTAGGACTATTAAATGAAACTAATGTTTTTCGGATATACTATTGCCTTTTTCTTAGTTTTAACTACATACATTCTCCTGACGTTTCGGTTATTTTACAGCAACCGTGATCACGGGCAGACGAGATGTGAGTGTCAGTCGGTCTTATTATTTTATCATTATCTTGAACATTTTTAGGAAAATTTGTTTTACGATTAAATTCTCTGAACCCATATTTTCTTATGTTAATAATATAAATAATAAATCCAAGTTGTTTTTACTTTTTTTTATAAATAAAATAAAACTTTTTTTATTTTATTTGGATTTACTTAGTGAAAAAACACATGAGAATTGAATTTTTTTTGTACAATGTTTATGTTTGATTGATGTAGCTTTGAAAAATAAATTTGTAACTATATTACATAGTTTTTATGTTTATTATTGTGAATTTCATAACTAGAAAATTATAGAACAAGATGATAGAATAAAAAGAACATTTTTAATATGGAAAATATAAAAATCACAGAAATCATTATTTCATTACATTCCCATATTATTTTCCACTATTTAAAAAATATAATATTTGTACGTATCAGACTAATATAAAATACATACTTTATAGTCGATTCGGAATAAAACTATAGTTTCTAGGAAAACATTTAAATTTTCTATCGTTTACGAAAACTTATCTCAAAAAATAAAATTTTTGAACGTTTAAACCAAAAATAAAATAAAACATAATTCTTACTTGCATATAATTTTGTGAACTCTTTATATTATTAAACCGTTTTATGGAAACTTTAACTCAAGATAAATTTTCAGAAACAATAGCAGCATTCTTGGAGCAGATTAGAAAACTCTTTTACGTTTTATTATAAGTTATAACTGAAAAAACATTTGTAATGTACATACATGACTTGTCTACACAACATGGTTCTTGACCGTTGCTTTAATTTTAAGACAAATTTTAAGACTTTAGATGAAAATCTACGATATATATCATCGATCTTCTAAATACGATAACATTATGTATATAACTTTCTTCCTCAAACTTCACACGGTGTGTTAAAAGTATTTCATTGAGAAATCATCACACCGTACTCATTAAACTTAGACAATGCAAACTTAAAATAACTATATACAAGAACAACACAATCTAAAAGCTGTTATTAACAAAGTAATAGAAGTTTGTTGCTACTTTAATTAAAATATTAACCTTATTAAGTATATTTCATATGTTCAAATTATTAAGAAAAACAATACCAATGTAGAATTCTGAAGCAAAATTAAAAAGTGGTAACTATCACTATGTAAATAATATTCATTACCAAATGAAGTGTAGATCAAGTTTTGGAAGAAGAGGCAATTAACAAGAGTGACGAAAGACTATGTTATAAATGATAAGGCTTTACATAGATCAGTCGAAACCTTTTTGAGATAAATTCATACATTCCTGTTCAAGCAAAGCCTCTCCCTGAGCTCGCATAACTTCTCAGTTAGCGGGTAATTAAAAAGGGTTACCTCATTGATTTACTACTGTAAGCTTAGAAGGTAACCTTTTTACCTAATTAAATGTACATACCTAATTCATTAATTTATCTATTTTTAATACTATAGAAACTTTTTCTTTTACCTATTATAAGTTTTTATGTAAACTAAAACTCGCATTGCTTGGTATTTGTTAAGTCAGTAAAACGTCTATTAATGTAAGTTGCGACGTGTACTTAAAGCAAAGTTATCAATAGAATAATTAACTCATTTTTTAATTAAACCATGTACATTTATATTAAGTTCTATACACTGTTATAATAAAGGAACTAACATATTCGTGTTTAAATTGCATACATTCTCATATAGCTGTAGTGAGACTAGAAGTTTTTTTAGTAAAAAGTTACAAAAAGATCGTAAAGCTTTTCATTCCTTTTAAAGGATGGAAAGGACTTGAGATGGAACGATTTTATAGAACGGAATGTTCAGTTGAAGATTACTATACAAATATACACATGATACGATCACTGTGTGATACTTTTACGAAAAAACGATCTAAATTTGGCTTAAGTAACAAATCTTCTTTAGTGACTTTCTATTATATAAAATTTATTAAAGAAATTCAAAGATCTATATAAAAATAACAGACTTTTATTATGACTTTTCGTTAAATGTCACTATCTTTAATTAAATGAATGTTCTACAAAAATAAGTATTAGATAATACCAGGCCTCCAAGTAAAATCACAAGTAACTTTTTTAAGTATTCAGAAAAAATATTTTTCAAAGACACATATCATAAAATATATAATTTTAAATATCAATGTTTTTCTCCCTTATATTCATGTAGATAAAATTTTTAGTCCCATGGTCTTTAGTCAGCAGTAGGCTACGTGAAGTGGGACACAATATGCAACTGGATTTGAATTCTTGCCAAATTTTTTTGAAGCAAATACGCTTTTAATTACGAACAATTTATTTCATATTTCTCATATACTACGAACATGTATTCTTTATGATGAAGCGCTTTTAAAAATCTGCTTGATACAAAATTTGATAGAATATTTGGTGTATAATTAAATGTAAAATTTCATTTAAATTAAACGTAATTTTATTCATTAATTCGTATAAAATCAAATGGATTTAATGTTTATTTCAATTATAACGTCACAATACGTACGATTCGCACCCTTCGCGATTCAGTAAAAACTACCGAGGATTTTGCCTCTGCGGCAATTCGTTGGCGTTGTGTATTATATCTTATGGCTTTTATATTAGGGTTGAATATCGTTTGTGTACGTTATCGGGGGATGCTGCTTCTCCGTATGTATTATAAATTGGTTTAGAGACGGGCGGGGGAGAGTATTCGCTCGATAACGGGCAGTCGTCGACGGTCTTCTGAAGAGAACGCGGCTGTTTCATAGTTATACAATAAACATATATTAAACAATAATATAATTAATGAGAACTAAACTATATGTGTTATGTTATAAGTGTTGTGTTCTGTATGACTGGTCGTGTACAGTGGACCCTGTGTTATTAGACGGTGAGTTACCTCGTGGATGTTTTGGTTCTACTAGTAATAGATGAAACAAACACCTTAAAGCATATTTTTGTTATTCATAGATTATTTATTATTAACAATTACATATAAAAACTTGCTTTTCTTTCTCCAGACTTCAGAATGATGCAACTTAATTTCTTTTTGTATTCATACGTTTTTATATATTAAGATCTCAGTGAAGTTCATTAAGCTATGTCCATTTACTAATATATTTGGTTTAAACATTATATTTATATAAATTCGTTATATGATATGTAACATTCTGCATTGCCCTCAATAATCTTGGCACATCTTTAGCGAGTACAGCCTTCAGTTCGCTTTAAGTGCTGCAGATTATCTGCTGAAAAAAATGTACCGGATTCGAAATGTTTTTCTACATATACAGTATACGTATTAAATATAATTATCATATAAATAAATATAGTTCAAATAAGACTAAGATATTGGGACTGTAGTTCATACTTTGAACATATTTTATACCTTAAGTATCAGACGCTTTAATTAACATTACTTCTGTGAAATATCCATCTATTAAGACTTCATGAAAACTAATTTTTTACGACCTTTAATATGTAAAACTTTTCTTGATTTCAATGATTAATTATGTATAACTTGTACTTAACAAAATATTTAATAATATGAATAATTGTACGCGAATTATTTCGCTGCAAAAAACCTTCACTTCAGTTATTTTTATGAACAATGCTCGTATTTAGGTAAACTGCTGTGGATTATAAAAAATTGTATCCTTAACAATAAATATGAGAGTCCATTCATATCACAATGAGTTTCCATGACCGAGGACCGACTTACATCAGTTGAACATCAACTGCCAGGTCTCGTACATTGTGATGTTGGCCCTGTTCGTGTAATGGCGATATTGTTTTGTTTTGACTAAAAATTTTGTAAGTTTTTGGGTCAACTATAAATTTGCGTTTGAGTTGAACGAGCTGTTAAAACGTGTTATAATTATGACGTTCATTACTGTTTTTATGTTACAGAGAAACGAAAATTTGTTAATTTTAGTATTAAAATACTTTTTAGCAACTCTTTATTTTCTTTAATATATACTCAATTAAAAAGTTTAAGCTATCGTCAATTGAAATCTTTGAACCAAGAGGACTGTTGGCTTCTTATTTATAATTTAGTAAACAAACGAGAGATTGAAGAAACAAATAACAAAAGTGCCTAGCTGATCTCTGTTTAGCGACCTTGCTGGTCCCTCTTAAAGGTGAACGTACTATGGGGGTGACAGGGCGCGTGCGCTAACACTGTTTTGAATTGGGAATCGGTATCACAGATTTATACTTGTATTTGTTACATTAATTTATTATTATTATTACACACACACACACACACACACACACTCACACACACACACACACATAGATATACATATATGATCATTGAGATAAACTATTTTGCGATTTATTCATCAGAAAGGCTTTTTAAAAATTATATTTAATTATATTGTGCATTATTATAGAACATATTAAAGAAACAAATACTTTTCTTAGAATATTGTACATAATAAGTCTTGAATTAAAAATAAAAACAAATTAATGTCTGAATGATTACAAGTTGGTTAACTTCAAACAAACTTCGTGTTATAAAATATGTATTTCAATTTCGAGCAAATTGTTCTTTAGAGTCAATAATTTTCAGGGTCTCGACTTAACCTGTAAAACCAATAAGTTAAGGTCGTAATGGCTGACCCTATCTGAGTACTGGCGAACGTTTCAGACCTTAACGGCTTATTAAAAATAATGACTGTAATATTGATAAGCCGAGTATATCAATAAACTAGTTCATATATTTATATATAGATAGTTTGAGAGGCTTTATTATAGGATAAAATATACAAATAGATAAAGTTAGTCAGTGGTGGCCTAGCGGTTAAAAGGCTCGCTTCTCGTACACGAGGGCGCGGGTTCGAACCTGGCAAGTACCAATGTGATTTTTCCGAGTCATATGTACTTTTTAAGAGTATTTAGACATCACTGATTAATGCATTCCCAAGGGTTGATGTCAGACAAACGACCGGTTCGTAAAAACAATTAGCCAAAACTATTCACAACATGTAAGGCATACCTGGCTAAAGCTGGTAAATTACCAGGTAAAAGAAGAAGAAAAAGTATATAGCTGTAGATTGTACATTAATTTTGTGTATGACGTAAGTCTGGTCGAGACTTCAAAAATATTTTCCCCTATTTTTGATAGAGCGTATCTTTAAGCTGATGCCAGCCACATTACTCCCCAGGCGTGTGAGAGTAATACATATCTTTCTCCCTCCAGATTAACGCAAATGTTATTCGCAAATCGCTGACTTATCACTTAATAGAGCTTTGTTCAAGCATATTACAGGTAAATATGTATGTATCAATGTATTTTTTTTTATAAATATGTCCATATGTAGATACATTTATCAGAACGCGAGCGTTAGGGTTTGACTGCACGGATATTAGATTTTGGATTTATGAATACGACTTACATAACATAACAGTTCATATCTAGTGACTTTTACATTCGTTATTAGAAGTTTAAGAATACTTTATTTGCTAGATACTTATAAAATTGTATATAATTTTGCTTCATTGGAATCTATTACTTTTCTTATATTGTTCTGAGTAATTCTAAATAAAATAGAACGTGAAGATGTACGTACAAATGAGTACACATTGTGTGATAAAACTAACTAATTTCGTACAGAAATAGTATTATATATTATATAAGTACCATAAGCGTAATAAGTAACGTCCGCTCTATATGTGTTTAATTAATTAACTTATTACAGTACTTTCGCTGCCGCGTGTACCATCGCCGGAACTAATGTATCACCCGGCGTCTGTTGCGAGGATGCTGTTATTGTAATCCGACGCAGAAATACTAAATGATTAATGATTTTTATAAACGGACCCATTGTTTAATTATTAACCTTATTACAAATATAACAAGGTCTGTTTTAGATTAGTTATCAAAACAATATATTTAGGTGTATTGTTGGAAGATTTTACTGAGTCGATTTCTTCACAAAAAAATTAATGACGGTTCCTCGTTAATTCAGAAATCTTTTGTGTATTATTAATTAGGAGATTAATAATACATTAAAATCTCGTAACATTATTTGGATCCTTTATTATTATTTTTTGTAATAATTCCTAACTAATTTTATATTTAAATTTAAGATTATTTAAACTTATCAGTTAAAATATAAATGAAACAAGTATTTTTAATACAACACAAAGTATATTTTCTTGTTCTTAGAATACCTTGATATAAAAAATTGTATACAAAGCCAAAATAATTATGTAATTAGCGATTGATCTCGGCGAAGCGCCTTCGAGCGACCCCTGGAACAACAAGATTTTTACGAGTCCTTAGTAACAGTTATGTATATAGAATTTTAGTTGATTTATTCAATATTATACCTACATACTTTCAGTTTCAACGTTTTATTACAAGTTAATCTTCGTAAATAGTAATAATGCTAACGATTTATTAATTCGATTTCTTAGATTTGACTTCATAGTTATTTAACCACGTTTATTAAGTTATTTTAGAAAAATATTCTGCATCGTTTGTCATTGACGAAAATAACATTAGTAAGTAATATTTTTATAACAATAAATAATAGTATAAATTTGAATGCATCGATATGTGAGAGCATTGCACCACGGTGATGGACAATCAAATATAAGTGAAAAGCAATATAAACTCTATTTTAATATATTTAAGGATCATTTGTGAATGGGAATGAAGTGTTTTTAATATTCACCGCCGATGCGCTACGGGGAGGCATCGAGCAAGGACGCGTTGATTGAAACACGCATCGGTATGCACTATACGTTTACACAATTCTAAGTTTCATAACATTTATTTGTATTAAATAATTACATATTTAAATGTTCATTATGAATTATTTATTCTATTAATCCCATAGGTGTGAATAGATGCGTTGGATAGATATGAATTACTATGCATCGGCACACATCTATGTTTTTACAGGGATGGGTAAATCTCTGTCGGGAATCGGATGCGTTGCTAGCGCATACTGATGAGAGGTGTCTGGGAATTGAGTTTACGAACACTTTACATGATTTAATAGAATTCATGTGAGAGTTTTATTAATATTTATTAAACGATTATTTTTAAAACCTCCAATAATACAACGTGTGTGTTATTATCAAGAAAAGGCTGCATTTTAAAGATAAGTCTATCTGAATAAAAAACTTCTTGTAAATATAACAATAATATTTAGCATTCTTTGATTTTTGATCGACGACATTCATCAAAATAAATAAATGTACTTAAGTATAAATTTATAGAATCCGCTTAGCAAAGATCTAAGATCTACTTACTATTATATATTGTTATCAAATTGATAATATATTTTAATACTTGACTTCTTTAAGGCTCAATCAAAATCTGGTTCAAAGTCAGTTATACTGATAAGTTTAAGCAAACTGAAAACAAACGGTTAAACTTAAACCCACGTTCAAATAACGAGATATTGTAAACAATGAACGAAGTTCAATTTACTAAGGAGTTAATACAATTCCTTATTCCGACATTTCAAATCTCTATTGATTCACATCAAGAGGTGATAATTTTGATAATTTTAAACAATATTTAGCTTGAACCATTAAAATATTTATCAAGTTTGTTCTTCGTTTTTCTACTATGATTATAGAAATATATTAAAGTTCTGTTTGAAAAACAATGCTACAACTATGCATGTGAAGTTTCTTTCAAAAGAATGGGGTCCTCTGTTAACATTAGGTCGTCCTGTTTTATAAAATTCTACAAGAAGACGCCAGTAAACAGTATCAACGTTTGAGAAAGTATAAATATTGTTAGAAGTTGCTCGTCGTTGAATCAAATAAACATGTCTATCCGGTGTCTTTCTGTGAAGTAAGCTGATCTTATTGTCAACCAAGAATGTGATACAGACAATATACTTGCATACAAGACTCCTATTGTGACTTTGTTTCGTTTAAAATGCAAACTCAAAAAAGGGAAAAAACAAATTTTATAGAGAACTAGCTTTCCGCCCGCAGCTTCGCCCGCGTGGAGTTCGGTTATATCGCGTTTCCAAGAAAACCTTTTAAAAGTCTGGGATGAAAACTATCCTATGTTCATTCTCAAGGTCAACTCTATCTTTGTACCAAATTTCATTAAAAATCATTTCTGTGATTTAGGCGTGAAAGCGTAACAGACAGACAGACAGAGTTACTTTCGCATTTATAATATTAGTAGGGATTTCGTTGCTGACAAGCCCTTAATTATATATTTGTCCAAATAATTCTTGTCCAATAAGTCGTTACAATATTTCAAAAAAAATAATTACCAAATATATTCTCTCCGTCATTAAGTTTTTGTGCAACTTCCCAACTTTATTAAAACGTTATCGTGTTTCCAGCATATGTCAAATAATGAAAATATAATAGTTATTGATCACAGCGAGGGTTCCGTATCATGGCGACGATGCAACAACAGTGCAAGTTGTAAGGGATGATGACTATAAAAGATTACTTATCAATATTTTTCGAAACTTGCACAAAGGGTGATGAAGTAATGGGGTTGAGATTTTAAACATTTATCTATATTAAACTAGTCAAAGACTGTTTATAACAGATTTCGTAAGAAAATTTTAAATTCAAATTCATCATTTAAAACATTAACTATTTCTATATGTCATTAAAGAGAAATAACATTTTTAAACCATCAAAGAATCATTAAAAATTCTGTTGACTAAAAGTAACGTCTAGTCTAACTAGAAACATTCTCCAATTAAAGCATCTATTCAAATGTTATTTACACTTAGCAGAATAAACCGAGTCCGATAAGTCCTGAGAGGCTTTTAAAGTAAGGTAACGAGAGGATTTATCCGTCGCAAGTAGGACAGTGAGTACAGTGCAGTCTATCGCCTAAACACTTACTATACCAATATAAAGTTTATATCTTATGTGTTTTTTTTCTTCGTTTTATTTCTCTTTCGACGTCTTTTTTGTTTCGCTTTTGTTTATTTTTTTATGTTAAATATATGTGGATCAATGTTTAGCTTGCGAAATGTTAGTGACCTTTATATGTTTGACTGTCTGAAATCCCTACTAATAATATTAGAAATGCGAAAGTAACTCTGTCTGTCTGTTACGCTTTCACGCCTAAACCACTGAACTGATTTTAATGAAATTTGGAACATATATAGAGTTGACTTTGGGAAAGAACATAGGATAGTTTTTATCCCAGACTTAGAAAGGTTCTCTTGGAAATGTGATATAACCGAACTCCACGCGGACGAAGCTGCGGGCGGAAAGCTAGTGTGTTTATAAAATATAAAATTAATTACATTGTACTCTCTTATGATGTCATACAATTCTTATATTTTAATTTTCTCTAGATATTATTCCTTGTTTGTTTCATCCAGTAATATATCATCCATGTTCGAGACTTGTCTTGTTTAAGTCATTTCGTACAGGCCTTTACAATTAGGCACTAGCTAGACTCGTGCCGGGGAATATCTTGCTAGCTATGGTCAGCAGAAAAACTGAATTGTACAAAAAAAAAAATTGATTGATTTAAATACAATAAAAGTATGTACATGTAAATTCAGATATGGTAGCGATGAATATATTAAAAAAAATCGCTAGCAAATTTCATTCCTACATTTTAATTCAGTTATATAACTACCAAAATTTGTGAAGCATGGTTAGTACAAAAACTACTACTAGTAGTATTAAATGTTAGCCGTCAGCATATAACCTCACCATATATGAAATTCCATATATATATATAATCTAAATAGTTTTCTGTCCGTACAAATGCAAAGTTCAAGTACCCGGTGAGTGGAATGTCGGACCGTGTGTTTGTACAATTGCGTCTCTCACCTTTGTTTTTGATACAGCTTTGGCCGAAAGACTTCTTATATCTACTATTTTAATTTAATAATATATATATGAAGAAACAACTATAAATATATGTAGGATTAAAATTAATTACTTTTAATTGAACATAAATTTTGTTTGAGTAAATAACATCGTAAAGTTAATCTGAAACTCGATATTTTGGTTCAAATTGTCGTCGTTATTTGATAGGTAACAATTTATAGTAATTTATAATAACCAAACACCAAATTATAACGCGTTTCCATAAACCATCTTATATATACTCTCGTTATTTCACTTAACTAGACCAAGAGATGACAAAAAAACGACGCTTCATTTTCCAATGATAACTCTATAATGTTTGACTAAGAAAAATTCACAGAAGTAATACTTTTAATTGTTTTGTAAGGAACAGAATGTCATGATAAGATATTTTATTTAAAGAATAATTGATATAATTAACATCTGGTAACTAATTTAAAGATATCTGTAAGGTCAAGAGCGTTCAAATAGTTAATCTCATGTGGAAGAAATTTGTCAAATAATCTATACTAATAAATAAAATTTAAATACTTGTTAATGGTTTCAAATTATCATTACAACGTATGCATGATGCTCTATTTTTTCCGTCTGTCTGTTTGTTTTAGCAAATCTATGATACAGCTTTACCGATTTGACGGCAATTTTAATGACCAGATCGGTAATCTCATAAAAAGTAACAAACTTTCTTTTAGCCGATTATTGTTTTGAAATGTTTAATTGGGCTAAATGTTTATTACTGCCTAAGTTAAAAAAAGATTTTCAAAGTAGAAAAGATTGTTTTCCTGATGTAGTTCCATAGTTATCAAGTGAAGATCTATATTTAAGAACATCTGGAAATCAAATAAAATTATGAAATGATGAGTCCTATCTCATTGCGGGTTTGTAATGCAGGCCAAGCCGCAATCGACTACTACTAATTATAATGGATGAATGGATCTAATAATTATAATGGATTCTATATTAATACATTATTGACATTAAATATGTCATAGAAGAAATAAAAATATAGAGAAAAAATCATAAAGCTTCAGAGGTTCTTATAGTGCAAATTATAACATGGAAAATATTTATTTGTATTTAGGTTTGTTCGTGAAGTACACAAGAACTAATGTTTACAAAATAATGATTTTATTGTTTGCTTAAAATCGAATTTCTGATCTAAAATCTCAGATATTCGACAATATTAGAAATTTATAATGAAACGAAAATACATACGTTCAAATTTTTCCTTTGTAATATCATTTTATCTGATTTTTATTTTTCATATTATATTAGTTCTTTATCTTTCGTACTCTTAATTGTTTTAGTGCTGATTGTATTAAATTTCTAACTGTAAATGGACCTTTTAATATCTAACTGTAAGTATTGTATTATTACAGCCTCGTGTTTATACACGAGCTTTATAGCTGACGGCAGAAGCAACGTTATAACTTATAAATAAATCTCATTGAGTTCTCTAAGTGTTTTCTATAGATTTATGCTTTGTTATACAACGGTTTAAATTGATGCTTCATAAACTTAAACATTTAACTATGGTATAATACTTATATAATATTTTTTGATTTAATTTCTTAGTAAAAGTGTTTTCATTAATTCACATGAAGATTTAACGACGTTGAAATCTCTGGAGACGTTTAATGAATAAGGAAAAGTATCTTCATTTATAACACGACTACTCAAAGGCTATATGTGTATGGGTGTCTAAGTTATACAAATTTTAAAGTAAATGAAATACAAGTTAATTTTAGACTGAGTTTCTAAGCATAAGTTTAGGCTTTATGAGAATGGTGGGGTCATCTTTTAATGGTTATTAATATAATGCAACACCAGTTCAAGTTAAGCACACGTTTCTTCGTAGTATTGCTTCAATGGTCGCATTGTTAGTTAATTATTTCCCCCGTACCACAGATCTCTGATCCCACGGGAACCCTTCACTCTATTGTTGGTTCTTCCTTGAGCCATTTCGCTCAGTGCATTGTTATGAGCTCATAAAACGTACATTATTGAATGCGGCCCGCTTTATTAATATGTTTATGCTAGCGTCGAGACAATCGTGGACACAACTACTAATATTTATTATTGCTGTTGAGATACTAACGGATTTTGTAATATATAATTATATATTTTATGTATGTAGGTTTTATATGACATGGTTCTTAGAAATCTTCTTATTTACTAATAGTGACCGACACGAAGTGACGGTTTTTAATCAATAATCTCATCAGATTTAAAAGGAAATACATTTCTAACCCTTCTGAATATAATACTCATTGTATGTTTGTTAAAGTCAGCGGTGTCCTAGTGTTTAAAAGGCCTGCCTTTCATACATGAGGGCGCGGGTTCGATCCTGGCAAGTACCAATGTGATTTTTCCGAGTCATATGTACTATCAAAGAGTATTTAGACATCACTGATTAATGCATTCCCAAAGAAGGTTGATGTCAGGCAGGCGGCCGGTCGTAAAAAAAATTAACCAAAACTATTTACAACATGTAAGGCAGATCCTGTCTAAAGCTGGGAAATTGCCAGGTAGAAGAAAAAGACTCATTGTATGTTTGTATCAACACAACATAACAAGTATTACGTAATACCTTAATTATCACATATAATGATAATTGTCTTGTTTTGCTTCAGAAGATCCTATTTATATATTAATGAGGTAATGATGTGTTTCTTTTCATTCCGTGTTTATTCCTGAGAACAATTCATTGAGGCGAAACAGATAAGGTTTTTCCTGAATAAATATGATAAATCCACTCCAGGTTCAATTAAACTCAGGCTATTAATGTATAAAATTCTATAATTATATTTATTTTCCTCTGACGTTAGACGAGGTCGATCAGTGTAGCTCTTATGTGTTCATCACAGGTAGTTAGATAATAAATTTTATTTTAATGTATCGTAGTATCAGCAGGTAAAACGTCGAAGCTTTTTTACGCTAACATCGCAAAAAACATTATTACATTCGCCGTCCTTTTAAGAGTTTATTTTGTATTAGTCTTAAAATTCTTATCATTTTGGTTATTTTGATGGAATTGTCAATCAAGTATAAATTTCCATAGAAGCATGTATCGTTTGTTTGTACTTTACTCATTAGTATGGCAATACGGATGTGGTCAGAAGGCAAGTGTGGTTATTGGGACGTGATTGACTGACAGTTATTTACGCAAATAGTGCTTAATATGTATGGTGTGGAGAAGTTAAGGTAACGAAAAGAAAGAAAGATTTTTTTTTGCATAAGATCAAGCTATATTAATTCCTTTGCAAATTTAGGAAGAGTTTGATATCTACTAGATAGGTTATGCTCTTTTAAATGTGGAACGGTTCCGATTCTAATAAAAGTACTGATTTGTGTCCAGTGCCGGATGTTTACAACTCTGTGGTTAGTGGAGCGGACTTAATGTATGCGTACCACTTGATTTAATTTACATTTTTTTTTTGTATGACATAGGAAATGATGTGTTGTAGATATTTCTCAGTTTAGAGTAACAATTTTTGCTATGTTTGAACCATACTTTATCCAATTACGTACTAGATAATGAACGTCAGTGAATCAATATATTAAAAAAGAATTCAATAATTCCAAGCTATAAACAATATACAATATGTATGCAATATTAAAAGACGAAGACATTATTCTGATTTGAAATTATACCTATTTTTTCAGCAAATTGAAAGCTTCCTAATCTTTATTAAATACAAGTAAAAACCAGTAACGCAGAAAAAGTAATTAAGTCTCCCCAAAAATTACATCGAGATAATGTTAAATTGAAAATGAGAATCTATTTTTGTCCTTTGAGTTTGATGAATACTTTTTACTAATTCATTGTTCAGGCATTAATAAACCTTACCGCATTCTACAAAAGACATATACCCAACATAACCGTAAAAGGAATAGTCTGGAAAATATTTCACAGGAATCTAGTTCTTATGACTAACAGAATAAGGATATATATCGTTTGCTAAGATTCTGTTAAGTATATGTCACTTGGACACTTCACCTAGTGACGGCGCGTGCCTCCCTTAATTATAAGGGAGACTAAAGATGTAGAGTGTTTTGAAATAACATCAACTGTATAGGAAGAGAAGAAACATAAAACATCCCGTCGTATACAGAAATAGATTTATGTGAAGGTAGTCGTAAAAGTCAAAAGCCTTGCTTATATATATATCCTTGTATATTTTCAACATTTCTCTAAGAATATCTAAATGATTATATAACATTCTAGTAAGATTTTCCCACTTGTAATTACTAGGTACTTTTTTATATCAGTCTATTTACGAAATAATTAATTTGCTGGCAGTTTATATTGAAACAATCATCAGATATATCTTTTGATCTTAATATTTTAGCTTCACCTTATTGCTTGCTTTATGTAATCGGTAAATATGACTATAAATAATAATCTCTGTGTGTGAACGTATGTACATTCTATATATACTTTAAAAATATCTAAATTTAAATTCATCTTTTCCCACATTTTCTTGATTTTATAATACTTTCGAGATCAAATAGATTTTCTATTATAAACTTTATATTTTTTCACATAATACCGGAGGAGCTGTCCCTATTGTACTGATTTAAAACTATTTCAAAAATCCAATAGTAATATGTCCGAGTTCAATAAAATCATTGTTATGTTTAATTAATGTATATGAATATAATATTACATTTGAATAAGAACCAGTTTAATGTGAACTTAAAATAAGCCAACAAGTACGTGAAGTTTTTGCCGGAGGCATGAATTATATTGGAGAGATCGTAAGTAGTGTATCGTAATTTAATAATACAGAATGTGAAGCAATTTGTGTCAACCGATGGTAGAACAGAATGCAAAAATGGACCTTGCATAATACATGGGCCGACAGAAAGGATTTGAAGAGTGCAGGCATGCAACAAAAATGTCTTATGTATACAAAATTATTTAAAAGACACATAAACTAATATTTCAATGAAAAAATTTATACTATTACCTCAAAAGCAAGTTGCGTGTCGATGCTCCGTCGATTGATATAACCATTTTGTCGTGCAACATATTGTTTTTATATCAAAGTACATTCTCTATAAATGAGCCACTTATTATGATGGTGAGGTTATTTTAGGACGCTATGTGACCACAAGAAAATTTAATGACGCCGTCGTTCTATTTATTAACATGCTATGGAAATGAAAATAAAAATGAAAATAAAAACATCGCTATGATTAAGGACTGGATTTAAATTAGAGGTAGTTTTTTTATAAATGCGTGGCTTTGGTTGTTGCTTTTGTGGTAAAAATGTTTTTTTTAGATTCCTCGTAATAGCTTTTATTCGAGCTGCATGTTTAGTGCATCCAGAGGGTCCGGTTACAGAGCACGCCGCAGTAATCTCTCTGGAAGCCCTGCAACCTTCCTTGAAACCCTAATTGGTTCCTAACTTAATTAAACATTGGTTCCTGGCTTACACCATTCCCGTTCATAATGACAGATGCATGATTAAAATAATATTAAGTACGACTTGAATATGAAATCTTTTTAATTTAACATTTATTTGGTGTATATATTTAAGATTATGTCTACTAATATTATAAATGCGAAAGTAACTCTGTCTGTCTGTTACGCTTTCATGACTAAACCACAGAACTGATTTTAATGAAATTTGGTACAGTGATAGAGTTGACCTTGAGAAAGAACATAGGATAGTTTTTATCCCAGACTTTTGAAAAGTTCTCTTGGAAACGCGATATAACCGTACTCCACGCGGGCGACGCTGCGGGCGGAAAGCTAGTTTCAGTATATATATGGATATATAAGATAGTTTAAAATAATAAGAAGTAACCTGCTTTTTGTAATGTGGTTTCAGCTCCGATCTCATTCCATATTTGGAACTATACTAACTATGTTATAACAATTATTGTAGACGGTCTTTCTTGTACCTTTTTTTTAACCGGTTGGTATTAAAAGAAATTAAACTTAGTAAAGAATTATATTTTTCATGGTAATACTAAATGACCTACTTCAGAGCGATAATACATGGATCTGATGATGTAGATCAATGAAAATATCTGCCTTTATCTCGTCTTTTGTGCTTCAGTGAATAATTAATACCAGTTGTTTCATTCCTCCGGGAAAAAGAGCAGTCATTTAATATCACATCAAACTGGGGCTAGATATTAATTTGACATTTGAATCTAAGAGCTATGCTGCCCGTTAGAAGGCTATTAAATTATAAACCAATATAAACAAGTTTTAATTATGATTGACGTTTATTTATACTGAAAATTCATTCTAATATTTTATTGTTCGAACAAATATACCGTCTGTTATGTTATGACGGCTTCGGGCTTGCATTAATCTGTTTTATATGTATTTCTAGTCCCTTTGAGTCTGAACCCGCTGGCAATTAAGCTAAAACGTCCATCAGTACTCGGTGACACGCAATTTGCATTGTGAACGAAACAATAATAGCCGGTAGCGATGCAGGCCGGTTGTCGGATGTGTCGGAAAGAAATTACGTTGTGCTGTTAGAATTAAGAGAGATGGCTTTGAGGTTACACCCACACACGCACTACTTAATATATATTCAGTGTTTATTACACACACACACACATACACGCGCACACACGCACACACACACAGATTAGATGTGATATAATAGATTAAACTTTAGTAATCTTCTAAATTTTGCCAAAAAATACAATTAAACTTAGTGTGATAGATTACACGATCTCTAGACCGTTCTATCTTAACTGAGTGATCCGTTACACTGAAGTGTATTATCTAGACTCAAATCAATTTATTTGACTTGTTAATTGATTTAATTGAATTGAAATGTCACTTTGAAATGTGTAGCAAGCACATTACGAGTTGATGAAATGTAAATTGTTTTAGAATATTAATTGTTTTAGAATATTATAAATTAACGAATACTACTTATTTTTAAACAGTATTAAATTAATTTAATCTGATACGTACCTATTACTATGTTTTATAGTAAAATCAATACCAAAGTTTTTGCAACCTATCGTTAATTTACTCCAAAATAAAACATAAATATTCATTAAATATATAATATTATGTACAGGTATTTATTTCGCTACAAGAAACATATCGATTACTCACAACTTTTGTCAAATGCTAGTTTTATTTCAATAAATCTTCAAGACAGTTTCCTTTTGCTCCCCAGGGACCCTTTGAATCCCTCTTTAATAAAATATGTAATAAAAAATCGCACTCACTACGATACATGACAGCTCATTTACTATAGAAGCTCCTTGTAAAGTTCAACCAATATCCACGTGAAAAGTTATATGAAACTAGCTGACCCGGCAAATGTTTTGCCATATACAATAATAGGGGTTGGTGATTTAAAAAGTAAGAATTTTGGGTTGTATGTATTTTTTAATGCTACATTATAAATAAATAATAATAAAATTTTGTCCGAATTTTTCAAAAAAAAAAAAAACAACCCTTATGACTTAGGGGTATGAAAAATAGATGTTGGCCGATTCTCAGACCTACTCAATGCTCACAAAATTTCATCAAAATCGGTCAAACCTTGTCATAGGAGTTCTCTGTCTAACACCGCGACACGAGAATTTTATATATAAGGTAGAATAAAAATAATGTATTTACTAATAAAAATATATTCAAATAAGATCAATTTATTCAAACTACAGCTATCATACGAACGAAAATAAATCAAAATTCATTATAATAATTCTAAGAAGCCAACCAATTTTCGCCAAGTCTCTGAGAGTCCGGTAGAAGATTCCTAGTAGGCTATTAGAGATAAACAGTGAGGTGAAAGAAATGTTAGGTCACTACTCAGAAATGGTTCCGTACCTTCTAAGGGCCCCATTAACAAGCTAATAGAGCTAGCTCACGAACAGATGACATAAACCGCAGACTCCAACGTTATCATTTATTTCTATATAATACTATTAAATATAAAAGAAAACTTTGTGATACACAAATAGATTATTTTCCACTTAAGAAACTTACTTATACATACGTACATATATTAAAATTAATTGTATATATACTTAAACAAAGTCAGTAACATGTTTTGATATAGTTTTATCTTTAAGTATCGCGAAAACTGAATAAATATAAGAATTTATTACTTTTACAGTATCATGTGTACGCGACCTAATAATGCTACCATTTTCGTTATATGCAGATACTTATCGAATTAGTCAGTGGTGGCCTAGTGTTTAAAAGGCCCGCCTCTCATATATAAGGGTATAGGTTCGATCCTGGCAAGTACCAATGTAATTTTTCCAAGTCATATATACTTTCTAAGAGTATTTTGACATCACTGATTAATACATTCCCAAAGAGAGTTGATGTCAGGCAGGCAGCCGGTCGTAAAAACAATTAGCCAAAACTATTCACAACATGTAAGGCAGACCCTGGCTGAAGCTGGGAAATTGCCAGGGAGAAGAAGACTTATCGAATTAGTCCTTCTTCTCCGGGTGACAGTCATTATAAAAAGTCATATTTAATTTGAATTTCAGAAGTCAAGTCGCGAGAACACCCAGACATTACTAAAACGATTCCAAACTTTTTCAATTATGTCGTAGAATCAAATAAGTCGGATTTTACGTACTTTTAAAAGAGTCGATTTCAATTAAATGATAAAAATATTTGTGAAGTTATTCCGATTTTAATTACTTTTTGGGATAGTCGAAAGATGGTTATGGAAAAACTTAGCATAAATGGTTCTTACTTCCACGGTGTGTTTCAAAGAAAGGCTTCTTTTTTTTGTCTTATAACAAATAATTTCCAACGAATATATGGAGCTATACATTCACTAAGAGTTTAATATTCAATCTCTGAACAAACTACGTTAACACAGGATATCCTCTGTTCTGTATAACAAACAAAATGCAATTTTCAGCGTAGGAAAGGTAGCTTCAATGTTATCTTTCGATTACCATATTATTGGCGTCGCTGGAGCCTAGATGTTTGACCCAGTTTGTAAACTAAATTACCTGTCTTACAACGTCATACGTCGACGAGTAAGAGAAACTATTATATTGAATAATATATATTTAGGATTCTAACAAAATCATTATAAAATTATAGTTCTCTTATAAAGCCAGTACTTTTAACAAGAACAAAAACGAATTATTATCTTAAACCAAAACAACTTAGATAAGTTAAATTCAATTTACAAAGACACAAGTTGTTTTGACAAAATACTTTCCCGCGTAAAAATGAACAAACCAAATGACATCGCTTTAACATCACTTCGGGTGCGTTTGGGAATTTAAAAGTTCGGTTCAAATAAAATTTTTGTTCCCAAAATATATATTATTAATAGTGAAATAAAATAAGGGTTAAAAATGAAAATAGCATCACAGAATAATATTCTGTAGTCTAATTATTCTTAGCACAAAACACGGAACTCAACTAAAATTAATTTTGCTTAATATTTTCCTTTGTGGTTTCTCATTGCACAAGCAAAGGTAGCTCGCGATTAGAAAATTTACATGATATTGCACCGAGATGTTCAGTTTCTTAGGTAAGATATAAGAATTTTATTTGATATTATAATAAGGTGTAATTTTATATCCACGTAAGATTTTTAATAAAAGCTTGTTTTTAGTGTAAAAATCTGAATTATGCATTAATTTTTTGCAATTATAAATAAATAAACGCGTTGTTATAAAGACATAAAGTGAAAATATTTTGAAATAGATTATAAAACCTCTCCAAAATAAATAAGAAGAAGAAAATAAGAGATCATTTTTATTTTGTTATTTATATCGAGAAAAACGTTGAATTGAATAATTATTGATTATATTTTTTTTATTAAAATCACATAAATTAAACATATATTTTAATATAAATAATTGAAATATTATTTATAAAGGAAATACAAAAAAAATATGCTTTTTCATTCTACCGACCATAAAGGCCTACAAGAAACGCTAATTCTGAAATGTACATAATATAGTTATCTATTTATACAAAAGAATGTCTTGTTGATACACTATTTATAAATAAAGAACAGCTGGACGGGTTTGGCTGAAAATTGGTGGAAAAATAGCAAAGAACAAGGGAAAGGACATAGGATACTTTTCACCCGATTGAAAAAGAAAAAAAATAAGTTGATCAAATCCAAAATCTACTGTCTTTAATGAGGAATAGAGCTTAGTCAGCTATACATTTCTAATTCTGAAATTATGCAGACAAAGTCGCGAGCAAAAGCTAGTATTTTATAATAGTACTGAGTCATTACATACAATGATGATGGAAAGTAAATTTTTGTGTTAAAGATGCCGTTAGCTCTTAACTAGTTTAACATACTGTAAATAGTTCATACACAGACGTAATTTACTTGGACTAAGAAGTAACATAAAATTGAAATGTCTCTACGTAATGTACATAGTAACGACGCGGACGGCGTTTAAGTCAACAAAATTGCCTTCTAAATGTTGCATTATGATCTACTTATGTACTATTTGGTTGGTTTATGACTGAAATAATAAGTATGTACTCTCGTTGAGCTATCAAATTAAATCTGATACAAGTTAATCATGTGTGTTTGTGTTTATTTGTCAACACTGAATTCTTTGACCAATTTTGCTCGAACAAAATTAATAATTATCAGAAATAATTTCAGTATCGGTTAATATATGATTATAAATAATTTCATGTATATTAATAAAGTAATAAAAGTCCATAGTTGTGCACATATTACGGCAAAACTATCGGATAAGTTCCAATTAATTTATCTAAGATTTAAAAAGAATTTCGATGTCTTCATATAATAAAATTTTATAATGATCCCAAAAAATATACATATTTTTATAAGTGTGAAGTGTTCAATGATTATTTTCTTGTACTATACATACAGAAAGTTTGTTAATTTATTAAACAGTGAAATGACCCGTGCATGAACCAGTTCAGAAAGCTCATAATTCATAATACATGCAAGTGAAAATGAAATGAAATATACAAAAAGATGTTCTTCGACATCATTAGGAACCTGCCACTGGAACATCGAGTATCAGTATTTGTTTATTAAATTATGATGTAACTTACATACCCACTAAAAAAATACTTTATTTTTCAGATCAGACTACGAAATTTTATTATTTTATTTTAAAATTTTACAGTTTCGATTTGTATACCAACTGTAATCCCGGGCAAACGAGATGAGTGTATGTCGCGTAGTTGTGAAAAATATATTTGCATTTAAATTTTGTTCACGAATTTCCTAGATTTCATTACATGGTTTTCATCGAATTTATAATTTTTCTGTGAACATGCGCCTTAAGAACTGCAGCATTGATTTTCACTCACATAAATTACTCGCAATACATACTGTACACTTCATACAAAAACATCAATCTGCCCCAGATTTAACAAACACGTTCCGATGTACTACAAGTTTAATTTAACATCCGAACATCGATACGTACATTTAAGTGAATAACTCTCGTTGGGTTAAACAAATTCAAAAATACTTCAACTAATTTCTATAGAATATTATGTAGAAAAAAATTGCTAAATGTGCCATTTATCAATACATATTATAAAACACAGTCCCTCGTCTCGTCTGTCTGTCTGTTCGCAGTAAACAGAAAAACTACTGCACCAATTATCAAACAGTTCTCACCACACGATAGAATGATTCTCGAGCATGGTTTTAATATATAATTTGTCAAGGTTTTGTATTGATTTGTATGTACATTAAAGATATTTGTAGAAGATGTCGGGAAAAAATGAGCCTTCTGGAAGCTTGTATCTTTATAATTTAATCAAATAAATCCGTCAATCACTTCAACAAATGAGGCTCTCAACAAATGTCAATGACCGTCCCTTATTTAATAATTGCGAAGCAACGGTTGTCTGTTGCCGAGATGTTCGCCGAGAAACGTGTAATTAATGATAATTATTAACAGGCCTTTTGATAATTTTCATTAATATAATATTAACTCCTTCAATCTCAGAGTTTACAACATATACACATGTATGTATGTCCCGTATTATATACAAAACACGACAGACGAGGTACTGCGAAACTAGACATGAACTTATATACTTCTCATTCCACTTAACTGACACTCTAAAACCACAACACTTTCGGAACAGATGCCACATGACTTACCGCCACTAGTACCCTTCACACATTAGTCAACTCATGGATGTGAAACTATGTTTACAGCAAAAAAAAACTCTACACTAACATACATAAAGACGAGAATATGTTTTACATAATATATCTGTGGCGAGATAAGCCTCATTTACGTATCAACTTCCACGTTTTTGAAGGTTTTTGAAGATCACCAGTGAGAGGGAAGGAATGTTTCAAAAGGGTTACCTCCCCAGCACAATAGAGAAATCGTGCGTGCATTGTTTTGAAATTCTTTTTCCTCATATACATACACAACTAGACAACTTGTATGAGCATGCTAGTTATACGACGAATGTCTCTTAAGTCGACAACTTTTAAAATGAAAATGTTTCTGTTGAGTTAATATAAATAAAATATTTTCGTTCCAACATTACAAAGGATGATTAATTTGAAATTAAGACGAAAAAACCCCTTTTTTGGAGTCTTCGGATATGTAAAATATAAAGTTTAGACTAAAAAGAGATCTACTTGTGAATGCATAAACTTCTACCAAATTCGAGCGAGACAATGTGGCGTCCGAATCTTCATAAACTAATATATATATTTCTATGTCTTATTATATTAGAACTTTCGTCATAGTGCTTAGTGTAATAAAATTTGTAGTATATACATTGACTCTTTTGTAGTTCAGAATCTAACAGAAATATATTCTTGGAAAGAAAACACGACTTGTAATAATATAAGAAAAATATGTCTTCTAATGTTTTTGCTTAGTACAAGGTCGTTAAGGCTATCAATTTGGAGATTGGAATTCTATATTAAAATATGTCATCTATAATGAGAGCGACGTATTATTAGTTAGTATTTTTTTAGTTTCATATAAAGGAAAGTAAATATAGAACTGAATGGAAAGTAAATTACAAAAATAAAAACATTTTGTGGTCCTCCGCTAAATCTTATTCCGTAATTGCGTGGTTGGTAAGTAGATATTTTGTTATTTACGATCTTTTTCATACTTTTCTAGGTCGAAACTTGTATTAAACGTTAACTTTTTGTATAATTATATGTAAGTATATCAATTAAGATCAAAAATCTTAATTTTAATAACTAACTCGATGTGTTTCAAACAAAAATTGCTTTAAAAGTCAATTTTAAAATATGTCTGAATGAATAAAAAAAGTAATATTACATAAAATAACAAGCAATTAATTTAATTGAACGCATTTTGCGTCCCCTCGAAAAAGGATTATCAGAATACGAAACAAGAAGTAAATCCCATTCCATGTTAATTAATACAATGAAATTTATAAAAACGACGTTTTAAAAGGTTCCATAATTCACAGATAGTGCACCCTAAACAAATAGTCGAGCAAAAATCTTTGTGACTCAAACAATTCCTTAGATGCCGACGCCATAGATACCCTTGCGAAGTTTCCCTTCATTCAGCGAGGCGGGAGGCGAGGGTGCCTTTGTCTAGCGCGTCATTACTTTGTCAAAGGTCCTTGGAAAGGCGCGATTCTTGGCTCTCAGATGGAGGGATATGAGTAGGTTCATAGTACACTTGTGTTTTGGTTAGCTTGCAGGGAACCAGCCATTGTTCTCTTTAGCCATTAGCCAGCTCTCTCAGACTATCACAAACTGGATTCTGTTAGCGGATACACAGTCTTAATTTGTACTGTATTGTATTATTCGGTATCTTCATATTATACAACTGGGTCGTAAAGGCTTTATTTTTTTAGTCTATGACAATTACATTTATAACAAAAGCGAATGCTCGAAAGCTTCCAATATGTTTAGATGATAAGCGAGAATGTGCAAATAAACTATTATACTTTTACTAGGTAACTTCTCCGCAATGGCTCGTTAACACGCTAACTGTCAACTGGCCTCTTGACCGAACTACACTTTATTTAATATACTTTTAATTTATAAGATGTAGCGATTTTTAAAGCTATTTAAATGTTTCTCTTGTGCATTAAAACGTATTATATGGCGTTCGTTGCCTCTAAGAAAGACTTATCATTACCAAATCAACTGGTAATTATAATTTTAACGAGTAAAATCTTCAAAAAATCTCTTTACTCTTCGTTAATATTGATTATTATATCTCAATATAGAAAATCGCTACAAGCGTATGTCTTGTGTCTCTCACCGTCAGCTGTTTTTGCTCTCATCGCGATGTGTTTTAGTTGTGATCGTACAGTTCATTGATTGTACAATCTACCACACAGCACACATCATTGATGTTACCTTTCGTTCCGTATGAATTTCGATGTCAGGAAAACTTACTTTCACAATTGTACATAACGATCATATTGCTAGGATTATATGTATGTTTAATATAAATTATTTATATTCGCTTTATATATTCGGATAATAAAATAAAATTGTCTTAACAATGTTAAATTTAATGTGACTTGAACATTAAACATTCAATTGTTCAAATTATAGAACAATTACGTCAATATAATTACATCATATTTAAAAATATTCATAATAATTATTCATGAGTTCTCAATTAATATACATTTGATAAAATTTTGTATTCCACTTACATATTAAATTTAATATTATCAGGGAAAATAAATGTTAATTATATCATGAAAATATTAATCAAATTAATTTAAATATAACTTTATTAAAATAGGTGTTTTACAGAGCAATGCATAAGTATATTCGCGATGTCACTATTGGATTTAATAAATGTGCAATCGATCAATCCTGTGGGATTCTTATAGCAGTTTTATATGTAAAGAATGTCATTGAGTGTATTTTATACTAGAACAACATTACACTTCAAGCCCAGGTCCTAAGACATTCAAAGAAATAAAACTTTTATATGTGTCTTGTAAACTTAATTAAATATCACAATCTCGTTTTGACTAGAGTCTGCAATAAGAACATTTCTATACAATAATATTATTTATAACATTCCATAACATGAACAATGCTATAAATATTTACGTATGCAATTATTCAGTTCGAGTAACACTTAACGGGAGGTTCGAATTGTTAGAACTAACGGAAAACTAAAGCAGGAGCTGGTAATGGAACAAGATCCTTATTATTCCAAGGTTACTTTAAATGTTACGGTGAGCTATTTAGTAACCTTTCGGTATTTCAATTGTACTTATCGTGTCCAATAACTTTGTGTCGAACTAAATTTATACTGAATTCTTCAAGTCAATTACTCTTGATATCTATCAGGACATTTCAGTGGACAATTGATTTTAAATCTATTTGTAACTTTATGATAATAGGTTTAAATCTTTTTAAGCTTATTCGAAATAAGGGTGAGAAGAGAAAAGGAATTGGAAGGAACTTAAAAAAATTTAACATCTTGGTATTGGTTTTCGATGGAAAATATATGAATATAAGTTTGTTATTGCGATGTATTGATGAAGTTCTTTACAGATACATAACTCCTTGGAATAGTAAATAGACTGCTTTTTTCCGTGGAATTTATAGTTCCCGTGAGACCGATTTACTAGGAGATAGACAAGATGTTGAATAGAGCATACTGAATAAACAGAACAGACCAGTTTTTTACATATAACGAATAAGTAACATAATATATGTCTATAGAAACATATTAGTTTGTATTGAGGATCCATTCGCTGAATGAAAAGTTTCTGTTCCCAATATTTACAGATCTATAGCAAATATTAGCTTATTAAGTAATGATATAGTGAGTCAGTCAGTAAAAGTAACTTAAACTTGAATAAATTTGCGATTTACAATATATATATTTAAAAGAAAGTCGTGTTAGTTACACTATTTATAACTCAAGAACGCCTGTACGGATTTGGCTGTTTAGTGGTGAGGTAGGTCAGAACCAGGAGACGGATATATAATACTTTTAAATACGATATATATACAGGGTGACTGGTGAATTACTATCAATATTTAAGGAGAATACTCGGTACAGGATTCTCATTCGAATTATGTAAAAAAAATAGGTACTTAATTTTTGACCAAATTTCCGTATAAATAAATAAAGTGTGTACACGTTCCAAGTGTTCCAAGTGTGGACGCGCGCGGCGGCGTGCTGATACAACACTACGCCGCCGCCGCGTCTTATGTGTGTGTGTGTATACCTAATCTGTAGGGTGTTCATACGATGCGTAATTAATTAAATAACTTTTGGTTAACTTTACTTAGAAGTTTATTAATATTTATGTTATATTAATTTTTATTTTGTCATATATGATCGTCAAATATCAAGTCCTCAAATATCGATAGTAATTCACCAGTCACCCTGTATATCCAGGAGGAGGAGCGGGTATTTTGAGATATAGGTTAAACCTACTTCAAAATTCCTGTTGCTAACTATTGCTGTACAAACTAATTTAAACAATAAAATTTTAAATACGTTCTAACAAAAAAAAGCAAATAGAATTCAAAATTTGTTTAATTCCTGCCACTAAATCAAAACAGTTTGGCTTGTCAGCTATACATTTCTCATTATGACACTAACGCGGACAAAGTCGCGGGGAAAAGCTAGAATACAATCAAATTTCATTGTATATATAATATTAGTTATGTAATTCAAAGTAATTTCTTTGTATAGTATGAAACCCGTTCGTAACATGTCTGTAGGTAGAGCGGATGTATGTAATATGTATGTCGATCGGGGCCAGGTTTTTGAGTGTGACTAGTTACCATTTTAAGAGGCATCTATATGAATACATTAGGCATTCACAAAAAACAAGTTTACAGTTCAATATACAGCGACCTACTTGTGAATTAATGATAATAAATAAATGTATTATAATGTAGCATACATTGGTATTGACTTACGAGATAATCTTTGCATATATTGATATTCGAAAAATATATAAATCAATATTTCAAAAACAACATATAACTTATATAGTGACAACATCAAAAAAGGCGAAAATGATTTTGAAAATGTCATAGAAAACGAAGGCTGCATAAAATTACAACGAGTAAACCCAGGATCGTAAATTAGTATTAAAGCTACATATATAGAGCTATAGTAAAAACTTAGTAATATCAGAAATTACAAAAAATTGTTCTCTGTTAAAAACGTAATAAAATGCGTGGATACTAAACATATGGGATTATGAAAAATTGGTTGAAAACATAATTACGATAATACGTAGTGTCAAATTAAATTGAATTTATATAATAAATAAATAAATTTATAACTTTATCTTAATCGTTGTCAAGGCCGACCTTAGACATACTTAGAATACCATTTTGTTTTTTTATTAAGTAATAAATATCTATCGCATTAAAGTATTTAGATAGTGATACTATTAAGCTGACTAGTTTTATTACTATTAAAACAATATTTTAATGAAAATCTAGTTCTAAAGTTGCTTCTAAGTATTTTTCTTCTCCTAACATCCTGTCTAGATTCCAGTCGAGTGAGTCACGAGGGAAAAAACATAAGCGCTCTCAAGTCTAAGAAACGCTAAAAGGGTCAATCCAGGCAATAAGCGAATAGCTCCGTGATGTGCTGGAAATTGCGTGTAATTTTAGTGTGTAGTTACCCTTAGGCGCGCTCAAGTAAATTAGTATACGCTATGTAATTAGGCTGAGACTGTTTCGAATATATTTTATTACTTTAAAATACAAATGAATTATTGAATGTCTGGTATCTAATAGTTGAGATCATATTACATATAAATTTTGTACATAATTAACAGCTTTATCGGGCTTAATTTTGTATATAGTACCCTAAAAATTGGATCATGAGGAATTTCCTTCATCAGGAATATTATACTGTATCCCATATCATGCATCAAGATAATCATGATCATATATCAACCTCTTCAAATTGAATTAATTCTTCATTACATCTTCCAGTCATTGTGAGCAATTACCAAGTTATTAAGGGTATAAACAGGAGAGGTTGGGAAAAATTACCTCTTTAACTCCTCGCTTTTAACCCGACTTTCATTATACGGTAGACATTTCTCTTAAAATATACCGGATCAAAGGGAAAAAAAATCTTTCTTTATGTGTTCAAAGAAATAATTATAAAACGACATGTACAGCTTCATAATAAATTGAATTTCTCGCTGAATTGAAACGTGGGCTTTACCAGGAAGATAACGGATTTATGAGCTATTTTATTTCATATATTTTTTTATCTATAATATATAAAATCAAATAGGTGTTAAAAATATTATTTTTTGTTTAATATCACCTGTATACAATTTAGCGATGAATAAATTATGTATACTTTGCAATAAACAGGTAAATTATGAATCTACTAGAGAATTTTAATGGAAAAAAAAAATCGAAAGAATCTGAGTTTTAGACTAACAATGACAACATCCATTCCACACTATAAAATTATGACATTTAAATGAAACTAATATTTTTCGGATGTACTACGCAAATTTTATTTTTGATTATAAACAACACACTCCCGACGTTTCGGTTACTTTACAGCAACCGTGATCACGGGCAGACAAGATGTCTTGTCTAGTTATCACATTACCCAATTGCTGAATGCTTCTCTAACAGTCAATCGTAAAGAAAATAGCAACGATACAAAGCAATTAATTTCTTTGTGAAAATATTTTAATCATTGAACTTATAGTTGAACAATAACTATTTATTTCTCATAGAAGGAGACACTAACATAGAACTTATATCAGTTATGCAAAGATTGCCGGCAGCTTCCGTCGCAATAGAGACAGAACACACTTAATATTCTCACTGGCGTCGCTTTTGCATACCGTCTTCAATGAATATTCTATGAGAATGCTTTAATAATATAAAAATAATAAAGGGACACTCAATACTGAAGGATTTTACGGACACAATGATAGAATCTACGCCGGTTTTATATAAATCAATGAATACAAATATAATACAATTATGACTAAGAAGAAAACAAGAACATATGGAATAGCCGCCATTTTGATTTTATATTTTAAATGGAGGCAATGATATTACAACTTCTAAGAGGAATCAAAAAGAATAACCATGTTTCACTTATAAAACAAAATAAAAAAAAACATGTACTTACTCAATACTCATACAAATAGATATATAAGCCATAACTATAAACATTTTTTTGTCTTTGCTGCAATCGCAAAAAAATCGTAAATCTATGGCACTTACAGATAATTTCCCTTTTTTTGTTGCAGTTTTTATTTAGTGTACAAATAGTATAGCAACGTGATAAGGTTGAATGGTATTATGGGGTCATTTTATAAATAGAATATAAATATTGTCAAAACTAATAGCATAAACAAAGAAAATGTTTTGCGAGTAAAATGAATAAAAATATTTCGGGATTAAAAGATTATCCGATGTTGCCAATACAGTTATCAAACAATCACGTTTATATTGCATTGCATTTAATTGGTTATTTGAATGATTCGACTGAAATTACATTTACTTTTAAATATTCCATTCATCTCAGTGAAATTCTTAACATGTTTTTTTAAAGTAACTTAGTTAAATATAAAAAGTAGTAGAGATTCCTTTTAAGAAAAGTAATAACAGGGCGCATGAGTTTATTTTTAGTAAAAAATTTAGTAAAAGAATAACATTTCTCAGTGGAAATGGAAGAGAATCATAACTTTTATGATAAATAATACACCTTCCTGCTACTTACTCCCACTTCCCGGTTATACAGAAAAATGCTAACGGAACTTCAATCGAAATAGAACCTAATATCGTTGTTATTAAATACTAAAGTGCTTTGAAAACTTTTTCTCTTGTGTATGACGTCTCAAGATATAGTGGCGGTAATACACAATAGATCAATTGACAATTTACAGAAGATCCATTTCATTAATGTGAAAAAATGTACTAATACTTGAGTGATAAGAAATTTAAAGCAATTTATCTTTTGAACACATACCATTAAAAATCGTAAAATAAATCCGGACTCGTATACTTTTCTTAAAGGCCAAATAGTTTACCACATCACTGATTTTCAACTTTTATTATTTAAGATTCCAGTAACGTATCAAATTGAACCACGAGAGTGAGATACTTGTACTTTTTAAGGTTTGTATTTAATTCATACTTTTAGATTATTATTTTTTTACCAACCACTATTATATCGCGTCATTCTGTTAAAATATCTATTAATTAAAATTTACATTTATTCGCCAGTTCATAATCATTATTGATTCAAAAAAAACCCGTTGATTCAAAAATGACAAATAATTTGTTTAAGTATATTAATAACACTACAGAGAAATTAATTGAATGTAACAAGCGAATTTCTTTTTCTTTTTTAATTTTTATATAGTAATGTAATTATTAACTAAAATTTACCAACGTTATGTTAGGGGAATATAATATTTTGATGATGATATTAAAAATATCTAGAATCTTTAATAAATCAAGAAGGTGTTCTAAATATTATGTATAACTCTTAAATTTGTATCTTGTATTGACGTATATAATAACTATATTATGACCTATATGATTCTACAATGATAGTTTGTTCAAATATAAATCTAATATTATGAATATAGGAATGGCAATCAAATTAATCGGTACATACGGACTGTATGACAAACCAGTATCAAAAGTTCTATGCATAATAAATAATATTGAACAGTGTAGCTATAGGTGGTCGACGGACGGACAATATGAAAGGAACAGTTAGATATATAGATAGATAGATAGATATACTACATAATATGCTGATTTATGAGGCGTAAATAAAAAGATACAATAATATTCACATATCATAATAAGTCTTAATAGCTATCAATAATATTTTACGAAACAGGAGATTAAGATTAATCCACCGAAATTTCGACTTATCACAAATATTTTATCAAACTGATAAATTTGAGGACATAAGCTGTAAATCTGTAAAACAATTTCTTATTTATAGGAGTATTTAAAATACGATATAATTACGTTAACATAAGTGTATTCTTCTTCTTCTACTTGGCAATTTCCCAGCTTAAGCCAGGGTCTGCCTTAATAGTTTTGGCTAATTGCTTTTACGACCGGCCGCCTGCCTGATATCAACCCTCTTTTGGAATGCATTAATCAGTGATGTCTAAATACTCTTAGAAAGTACATATAACTCGGAAAAATCAGTTTGGTACTTGCCACGGTCAGGATCGAATCCGCGTCCTCATGCATGAGTGGCCTTTAACTACTAGTCCACCACTGATTTAAGTGTATTATATGACTTAAACTAAACGAAATTATTTTATGATTGTAAAATATATTATATTATATTTAAATAGAGTTAAGGAAGAAACTTAAAAAGAATTAACCTCATTTCTCCTTTCGTAATGATTATAAAAATAAAAAGCTTCTGGTGTTCTAAGACAAGAAAATTGTCGGAAGAAACCAGCGTACGTGAGAGAAAAACGTCTTAAGTATTACTTTAAATTCCCATTTTCCAGTTCTTTTCTAATAGAACGGAAATTGGCCTTATTTAAAAATTAATTATACAAAATACAGTTTCATTTTATGCAATTCCCACAAAGTTTAAATTTGTAAGTTTCCTAAGTTTTTGCTTCTTGTATGCAATAGAAAAACTGACGACATTAACACTGAGAAATTTGGATGCAATTAAGTAACAACATGGCAATTTTATAGATTACTAGCTGATCCGGCAAACGTTCTTTTGCCATGTAAAAAATAGGGGTTAGTGAGAAAGAATAAAAGTTTTGGTTTGTATTTTTAATGATACATTATAAAAAAAATAAAAACAAAAAATTTCGTCCAAAAAAAAATATAGTTTGAACACCCCTTTGTCTTAGGGGTATGAAAAATAAATGTGGGCCCATTCTCAGACCCACTCAATATGCTTACAAAATTTCATCAAAATTTTCCCAGCAATTTCGGAGGAGTTCTCTGTCTAACACCGACACGAGAATTTTTATATCCTACTAATATTATAATTGCGAAAGTTTGTGAGTGTGTGTATGTTTGTTACTTCTTCACGCTCAAACCGCTAAACCGATTTTGATAAAATTTTGTATACAGGAATCTGACGTCTAGGATAACACATAGGCTACTTTTCATTCCGGAAATCCTCGGATAACACCGCGGGGCGCAGCTAGTATAAGATATAGCTACAAATCTCTCAGAAATACATCTAACGCTACTATGGTAATTAAACATATAGTGGGACAATACTCGAAAACTGTCGCAGAAATTTCGTCTTTTTGGACGCTGACTGCGTTTGCTCCGAGTCTCCATGAATCATTTTTCAATCAGTTATTTTTTGCTCGTTAAATGACAACGCGTTTCTATTCAACATGTTCTACGCCATTTTCATATCGTGACAAGGTTATGTGTAATTTATACATACTATATTTTGGTAGTACATGTTTCAGTTAAAGATCAGTAGACTTTAATGCTAACTAAAAAACAATAAATAAATGACAAATTCTCATATATATTAAAGTATTAAAAATACGTAAAAAAAATGTAAAGGGCGTTTCATACAAAAAATACGGAATCTGAAGCACTTAAAATTTTTAAGATCCTCGACATTGGATTGTGAACAACTTAATCACAAGTGTTTCTCTCCTTGCTATTGAGAATTCATAATTTAAGATGTTGGCTCGAAAAAAATCAGTACAACATAATTCGGAATTCGACTTTATTTTTTATATTTTTTCATTTTAATTTATTTTTATATTGTAATTAAATTAGTGGAGACTTGTAGAGGATAAAAATAGTTTTATCAATAATAATAATGTATTCATTAAACAGAGAGCAATTAAAAAAATCTAATGTTTTTTTATTTAACCACTACCACAGCTAGCTGCTACTCTTTGACAAACCAAATGTAAGGAAAGCAAGGCTATTAGTTTGAAGGAAGGTGCAAACGGAGTGGCAACAGTTTCCTAACAATTAAATATATTGTTTTTAACTATGAACATATTATGACATGACACAGGAAACAAAATGCTTATTCGCATTTTTCCATAGTTATCTTTAAAAAATGCTAATGCAATAAGGTTATAATTTTTTTTAACATTTTCTTTCAATTATTTGAGTGACGTATTCATTAAAAGTGTGCTCAAATTATGAATGTATTACAAAACATATGACGTAATTAACAAAAGGGTATGAATTAACAATTATTTACTAAACATATATTAACAGAGAAAAATAAAATTCATTATTTAAAACTGGCCGGCAATAACAAATCGCAACACAAAAATTAAAAAAAAATCCATTTTCTGAATACTGTTTAAAAAATAATTAAAAACCTGAGATAATCTCAAACAAGACCATTAATTTAAATTAAAAACCACGAATAGCAATCGACATACTTATTATAAATAAAATAATAATAATAAAATACAATATTTTTGACGTTTTATCCTATATCAATAGATATTTCGGGGTTAAAAGTCCAAAGTGTAAGTCTTTTGTGGCGCGGCTCGATTGAGTTCCGAGCTGACAATTCTTCCTGAGAGCATCTCAGAAGCTTTATTCTAAGGATCCACTTGAGTCTCACTTATTGTTGAAGATATTTTTTTCATTGTAACTTATATCAAGAATAAACTATTCAAGTATTCAAGTTATTTCAGTTTTTCAACCATTAATGAGATCTAAGATTTTCGCGAGTATTCATTTAAATGAATCTAATATTTTTTGGATATACAACGCGTGCTTTATTTTTGTAAAAAAACTACATACTTCCGATGTTTCGACTACTTTTAAGGAACCGTGAATTGAAGTTTTTTACAAAACTAAATCATGCGCGGTATATCCGAAAAATATTAATTTCATTCAAATTCTATTAAATACAGTGAAAAGCAATTTTTGATTATAAATAGACGAGATGTATTATGTAATTTATAATCAAAAATAAAATCGCGTAGTACATCTGAAAATATTGGTTTCATTTTCAATCATTTCTTTGATAATATAAATTTAGTTGAAGTACAATTGTTTTGTTTAAACATCTTAATAGTATTACGAGTCTTAAAATGACGGCTAAATGGTTTGTTGTTTTGTAAATGAAATTATTTTAAAGCTTTAATGTATAATAATAGGTCTTATACAATTTATTAGGAACAATTGAATGAATAAGAATAGAATATAATTCTATATTCTATAAAAAAATAATTTAAGAAAATTCCCAGGTAAATCTTCATTTCTGTGTTTCTTCTTAAAATGTAGTCTTAATACGTCATATAAGATGATAACTTTTTGCTACAATATATAAGTTGAATTGCATTAATTATAATCAATACATGTTTAATACGTGTATTTAAAGTATAAACTAAGAGATCGTTACAAATTCTACTCGAAATATTTATTTATATGTTTTAGTCGACATGCAAACACAAGCAGTGAGATTTATTCATTTAAATGAAACTAATGTTTTTCGGATCCACAACGCAAGCTTTATTTTTGTAAATACTACATACTCCCGACGTTTTGGCTACGGTCAAACCATGATCACGGTTGCTGAAAAGTATTGGTTTCATTTAAATTATTACAAATAGGCTTACGATCTCTGTTAATATCTTGTTCTTTATAAACAGCATTGAAACAGCAGTTACAAAAGACCAAAACGGTCTTATAAATCACACAAATTCCAAATACAATTTGTTTAAAAGACCAAAAAAATATATATGTATATATGTATATATTTATTTACCGTAGGTATACGATACATACAGTTGTTCATAGAAATATTTACATACACCATTATAACAAGTTATTTATATGAACATATATTAATAATTTCATACATTATATGTAGTCAACTTGACGAGGGAAATTAGACAAATCCAATTTGAATCATAAGCAACTCTTGATAAACTATGGCTGCCATTAAAAAGAAATATACACAATCATCCGAAATGTACAAACTGTACAAAGTTAGCTCGTTACAACAGTATGCAGAGTTATGTCACGTCGTAGTGTTATAAGTCTAACAAGGTTCCAGCCTGTCTGAAGTCTAGACTGAACACTTGACTAGACGATTAACGAATGACCTGATAAGTCAGCTGGCTGTATAACGAAAACCATAGCTATTTTATTACAAGAATAAAAAAAAAAACAAAAAAAATATACTTCCCAATGCGTGTTACATATTTCATTTAAATTTTATAACTATAGAAGTAATTTATTAAATGTAATCGTATAAATCGCTTCCCTATTCGGTATCAGCAATATCGAGAACAAAATCGATTTGAATTTAATTAATCCGTATAATTCCGCAACACGAATAAAATAACACACGCGGAATCAATTAAAAAAATACGTTATCGATATACCGAATTGAGCTATACTCTTGATATCCCTTCATTCCATCTATCTTATTTCATACGTCAATTAACAATTCGAGTAAATAATAATTAACAGTAATTATTTTATAATTTGGCAGACATAAATTATTGTAATAAACGTGCGTTTCAAAATTCAATCCTACGTAATATTACTTAAAATCCAATTTAAGAATTTCGTAAGTTGAATAATCGTATACAAAGACGACTGAGCATATAATTATTTAATTGCTTCTATGGTCCAAATAAGAAATATTTCAATTAAGACCTGACTTGTCAGCAATCTTTTACTTAGAAAAGTAAAAAAAATACCAACTAAATAGTTAAATATTCAATGTACGTCACATTATTAAGCATGACTTATATATTTTTTATTTAAACAGTATGTACATTCAAAACATTTTTTGTTCTCAATAATAATTGAAGAAGTGTGAGGTACGCATGTAGTACCAAAACGAAGTTATACTATCAACTTCTCATATTTACTTAATGGCCACAAAAATATGCATGCGTGAATGTGAACTACAATCGGTTACGATGTTAATGATAAAGGTTAAACCATTATAAACCTTATCTGAGAGAAAATAAAGAAGTCATACAAATAAAATATGTTCTAAGCGAGCTTTGTATCATTTGTTTACTTTTCTCGTGGCATCGTCAAACATTTCTTCAAACAATTTCTTACGAAAGTAGGTGACTGGCAGAGACTGGTCTTTTATATGAACACATTGATATACTTTGAATTGTTTTCTTATTTTTCTTAATATAATATTGACAAATGAAATGCAATTCGTAAATAACACAGCTTATTTCTGTCATAATTTCAACATGTCCGCCTATAAACTACGACGGTGTTCTGTGAACGAGTTGTAGTTTCGTTCATTCGGTCTCCGAGCTGTACATTGAAATCATTCACTCGCTCCCAGTCGCGAGTGATAAGCGCTCGGTGGCGGTTGTGTGTATCTTGTGACAGCTCCCGCGTAAATACCGTTACGAATGCGTTAATTGGATATACCATGATTAAAAACTACCTTAGATCGTTTTGTGTGTAACATAAGTGGATTTGTCGTGTGTTCCATTACTCTCGTATGTGTTTGTGAAACGAGTTTTATTATTTTTTGTGAGCAACTCTTGGATTTTTCTCCGCCGAGGTTTTTGTGGTTAGTCAAGATCAAAGATTATATTCTTATTTTATAACTACAAAGAGGTCTTTATTTGACGTCGGTTTTTATACAGCAAATAGGAATGGTATACAATTCTTGGTTATTTAAAGTCCACCTGTAATTTCTTATCGTCTGCTAAGTAATGTAGTGGAGATGACGGTTGAACTATCGAGCGTTATTTTCGCAATGCGATAAAATCTTGATTAACTCCATCACGAATCTATTAAATAGTCTCTAAGTTCTCAAAGCTTATTGCTCGACTTAGCAACGAAGGTCTGAGAAGGTAAACGCTCCATAATAGTATCAAATAATTTCTCACGTTTACTAACATAAATGAAAACATATTTATTTCTCTAACTCCATATAATATAACAATGTTTTTAAGCAATATAAAACTGACATTATACTCTTATGTATCCTGTTATCCTCGTACCCACACATAGCTTTATAAAACTAGACTTTTCATTATCCCCGACCTAGATGATTATTTTAAAAGAATAATAGTTTTTCACATTCACAACGGTAGTATATGAATTTGAATTCAATTAATGAGAAACATATATATAGCAATTTTATCGCGATACGGATTAAAGATTGCAAATTCATATCAGATTAATGGTAGTGCATTTCATTGAAATTATATAAGGTATAATTATACAAGCTATTGACAGAATATACATGTAAAATATATATGAATAATATATATAATATATATGTATATATTATAATGTAGTGTTGGAGATTTGTCGAAATACTTTCAGTACATACGATTAGTAACGTAGTTTATTTTCGACTTAATAAAATATTTCGTAAGATACCTATATGTATGTTCAATTGTTTAATATATCAGTAATTATGATAAAACATTACTTCTCTAGTAGTAAATACGGTGTCTCGATAATATATTTTATGATCGTAATAATTCGTTTTTTATATGGTTTTATCAGTAATACTGGTACGTATATTTTTCTGTAACGAATGTGAAGGTCGCCGTACATTTTATTGGATTTCTTGCTGGCATTTATCTTTGTATTTAATAGACTTTGTATGTAAATTGACTTATAATATATATTGTTAATGCGATTTGAAACTACATACAATTAGATCATTGGGTTACAATAGTGTATATACATACATGGTAATGATACGACATATTTTATATATTATTATGTATTCTATATGTAAAGTACATAATATGAGTAACTTGTTCAATAGTTTGTTATAGTTTGCACATATAAATATCTCTAAATAAGTTTATAATCATGAAATAGCAGTTACATACGTCTCACCTATTCTAAATGTTATTGGAGATAATACAATTTATTTTGGAGTATTTTTAAAACGATACCGATTTGTTTTATTTTTTCTTTTTTATGTAGTATTCATTCGTTCTGGAAAGTTCTCGATATATTTTGTGTTTTAGGTTAAAACTGCAACTGTCATTTCACGATTTTATTGATGTATTGACATAAAGACATAGACAAAAAAATTACAATTCTGTGCTAATTTTAGCGTAATGAAAATTATTATGGTTGCAAACAATCTAACTTAATTCGTATTATGATTAAAACTTTTGTTATTACATATTGAATTGCCTATTAAAAATTAATTTGTAATCAATATCAACTTTTCATGATTTCCGATTACTTTAAAAGTATATTTTGTTTGAAATACACGTCTTATATGTTTTAGAAAATAATCAATTTACTTTTTCCAATCAAGATTTAAAAGCGGGGTTGGGATTATTTGAAGTAATGATTTTCTCATATACGCGATCCTCATCCACGTATATAGTGATATACATACATGTCATTAATTCGTTCCTGTGTCTAATCTTAGTATCATTTAATAAGAATTACTTTTAAAACACCTGCCTTTGTAATCTTCTTCTTCCTCGCAATTTTCCAGCGTTAGCCAGGCATTACATGTTGTGAATAGTTTTGGCTATTTTTTTACGGCCGCCTGCCTGATCAACCCTCTTTGCAAACCTGCCTTTATACTAATGATATTCATATTATCGTCTTAATGTATTCTATTGGTTAGTGTTATATTACGAACACCACAATAAGTGAGTATAAGTAACTCACGCCATTAGATTACCGCCAACCGATACTCAAAGGTTAACCAAGTCAAGTGAGGTCATGACATGTTATTTCACGTGACAGATGAAAAAAAGACATGATTAGTTATTTCATATGATTGAGAGTTTTCGTCATTCTATTTGAATAGGTTCTTATCTTTCCTAAGTTTTATTGATGCAATGTTTCCTCCGCTTGGTCGGCTAAGAATGTCCGTTGCGAACTTAGTTTTGTGTAATAAAATAATTAATATGTTGTATTTCATAACAAAAACTTTAATAATGGAAGTTTTTGAACAAAATACGATTATTATTATACGTTTTAGGTTTTTTTATCAATTTTTTTGCGGCGTATTTACGTTTATTATTAAAGTGAGATCATTCTACATTATGACGTATTTCAGTTAGTTTGAACTTGAAATAAAAAAGGATGTTTTTTTTCAATAATTTACTTGAAATGAACAAAATGAATAACTCCCACACATGTATATTTATAAAGATAAAGCACTCATAGCATATCCAAAAAATATTAGTTTCATTTAAATGAATACTCACAAAAGAACTTAATATTCCTTACATTGCAACGTAATTCTTGTTATCGTGGTAATTTACAGAAAAAAAAATTTTATATGAAAAGAAACATATACTAGTTTCTAGTTTGTACCAAGCATTCAGTACATAGAAGTGATATAAATAAAATATATATACAAGAATACCGTGTAAAGTAAACAAGCACGGCCACATCCGTGTGGACACGAGTCACGGAACCCGTACATCCGCTGGGACCTCATTACACCCGTGGAGCTATCACAACACCCATTGAACCCTAATACGACGAAACTGTGAGAAGTATTCACCATCGATACTAACAGTTGCCCTTAACTAGTACAGCTGACACACAAATATATATTACGAGAAATATTAATAATTATAGAGAAAAAAATCCCTACTAATATTATAAATGCGAAAGCAACTCTGTCTGTCTGTTTGTTACGCTTTCACGCCTAAACCACTGAACTGATTTTAATGAAATTTGGTACAGAGATACAGTTGACCCTAAGAAAGAACATAGGATAGTTTTTATCCCAGACTTTTGAAAAGTTTTATTGGAAACGCGATGTAACCGAACACCACGCAGGCGAAGCTGCGTGCGGAAAGCTAGTATGATATAATAAGTACAGATTATATACACAAGTGAATGTATTTATGAAATAACTACCAAACATTTCAGTATGTGTATCTATCAAGGTAAACTTAAAATAATATTTACTTGTAAATATTTAATAAAACATCGTAAATACTGTTTGAGATTTTTATATCAACAGATACTATAATTAATGATTGTAATCAAGTTTATCTATCAATATTTATCTATAGACGATGCTATCTATAAAATCCAATCTAGATTTTTGAATTAATATTATTTCATATCAATGAAATGGCAAAAAAATATGCAATTATATTCTTCTTATATATAAAATTCTCGTGTCACGGTGTTAGACTCCGAACTCCTCCGAAACGGCGTAACCGATTTTGATGAAATTTTGGAAGCATATTGAGTAGGTCTGAGAATCGGCCAACGTCTATTTTTCATACCCCTAAGTCATAAGGGCTGTTCCCCCTTATTTTTTTTTTAAATTTTCGTACGAAATTTTTTGTGCTTATTTTTACATATAACCCAAAATTTTTCTTTTTTTATCACCAATTCCTATTTTTTGTATCAAAACAACGTTAGCCGGGTCAGCTAGTATATATATAATTGGTTTCAAGATCTGTCAATATGGATTACCAAACCGTCATTACTCGCAAGCGGTACATTTGAACGACTTTTATTCGGACAGTACCCAGGCAACAGTGTCGTGTAACTGGTACAGGTTATTAGCATTGAGATCCGATTGCACTTTTGTCGCTAACTGTACCTCCTCGGATTACATTCGGATTTCTAATTAGGTACTTGTGTCAAATGTATTTTATTTATTTAGAGATATTATATTCATGTTACTTCTTTAACATATATTACGTCCCAGATCATAGTTGAAGAAAAATAATATTATTTTATATTAGACTAGCTGTATTGACAAACGTTGTTTTGGCATATTAAAAATAGGGGTTGGTGATAAAAAAATAAACATTTTGGGTTGTATGTATTTTAATGCTACATTATAAAAATCAAATAAAACAATAAATAAAGGGTGAACAACCCTTATGACTTAGGGGTATGAAAAATAGATGTTGTCCTATTGTCAGCCCTGCTAAATATGCTCACAAAATTTCATCAAAATCGGTCCAGCCGTTTCGGAGGAGTTCTCTGTCTAACACCGCGACACGAGAATTTTATATATAAGATTACAAATTAGTGTCTAAATTTACTTCGCAATGTTGATTGTATTTGCTTTAAATAACAATAGAAAGTAACATTTACATATAATACAATAAGATATATTACTTTTGGAAACATTGAAATTTAAATCTATTTTAGTCAAACAAAGCCTTACTTTACTTTAAACTGTATATAGATTAAATCTATATACATGCATCCTTATTTATATATGAACAAAAAATATATACATAATTAGTTGATGTTTTTCTTTTGATCTTGTGATTAATTTTAATATAAGCGGCCTTGATATTTCGTAATCAAATTGCTTACTAAGTTATAACTGCCGACACTTTATTATTGCGTGTATAAAAAATATATTAAATATTCTATTATCTCTCAATTGTTTTAAAATTAGATTTTTTTAAACCTTCACTTATAAACTATATAGTTTTTTTATTAGCTGTTCGTACATATATTAAAGGTACAAAGACGTGGGCAAAAACAGTTCATTATGAGAGTCGAAAGAGGTTCTATGACGCATGTAAGCACCTACATACAAAAACTGGACCGGCTAACCTTGTGGGACTTGTCTTATGAATAGAAGTTAACCGAAAATTATTACTATGCAACTAACTCATATACTAAGAAGTATAGTTATATATAGATTTAAATATATTTGATGTCATGAAGATAGAAGGTCTAGAAAACTTAAACACTAATAATATTCATATACATATAAAAATCAGTGGTGGCTTAGTGGTTAAAAGGACCGCCTCTCATGCACGAGGGCGCGGGTTCGATCCTGGCCCTGGCAAATACCAATGCGATTTTTCCGAGTTATATGTATTTTTTAAGAGTAATTAGACATCACTGATTAATGCATTCCAAAAAGAGGGTTGATGTCAGGCAGTCGGCCGGTCTTAAAAACAAATAGCCAAAACTATTCCCAACATGTAAGGCAGACCCTGGCTATAGCTAGGAAATTGCCAGGTAGAAAAAAATTGTATACAGAACTGAATTTCCTTCGATGTCATCAAGATGAAAGGTCCGGAAAACTTAAACACTTATAATTTCATATACATATAACTTGTAAAATTATATTCATAAACGCGGAAGGAAAAGCGTTATTACATAAAATCACAGTAATTTGTGTAGCATAATTAAAAAAGACACTTACACGCCATATAAAACGGGATAAGCAGTACTGCAGCTTAATTCCTTGTAGTATTGAAGCGTGTAATACAGTTTGACACCGCGTAAGTAGGTTATACGATATAAGAATGTTCTTAGTATCAAATGCCTATCAATATAGGCATTCGTCTGATGATCAGATATCTGACATCGAAAGCGGACTATTGTTCATAGTTCGACGAACGGATTTGAAATGAGATAATGACGTCATCGTTACTAATGCAATTCCCGGCTTTAAAATTGATCGCATTTCGCGACACTAATTTTGAATAAAAAGACGTTGATTGCTGTCAATATATTTATTACTAGCTTCGCCCGCGTGGAGTTCGGTTATATCGAGTTTCCAAGAGAACCTTTCAAAAGTCTGGGATAAAAACTATCCTATGTTCTTTCTCAAGGTCAACTCTATCTCTGTACCAAATTTCATTAAAATCAATTCAGTGGTTTAGGCGTGAAAGCGTAACAGACAGACAGACATAGTTACTTTCGCATTTATAATATTCGTAGTCATTTAAGGTTCAAATTGAAGTTGATGAGATAATTCTACAAATAACATACCCATTATTATGAGTGTAATATGTATGTGTATATCCTCTATATTATTATATGAAGTTTCTGGTTTGTACATAATATCTAGTTATTTTATTGATTACACGCTGTTAAATGGTAGTATCGCGTATTCAATTATTTACAGCTATCTCACAGATTGGATGTGGATTTTCTTTAGCATGGTAAGACGTTAAGTAAATACAATTTGTAACACCCGAAATCTTTAAATAGATTATACTTTATGGAGTTATTTGAAGTGAAGCCTTGAATCTACCTTGGTAGTGATGTCTTTGAAATTGTTTAATGCAACCACCAGTTCCTCAATAAGATCCGAGACTTTCGCGAGTGTTCGTGCTTCATCTTTATATATAATATAATGTGCTTTTTTATACATTTCGTCTAAGTACTTTCTGGCTTCCACCTGAAAAGCAACCGAAACTTCGGGAGTATGTAGTTTTTTACAATATTAAAGCACGCTTACGTCCAAAAATAATAGTTCCAGTTATTCAATTATTGTTGTAAGTTACTCGGAAAAACCATTGCTATGCTAACTTAAATTTGCTTATGGTTAAACAAAAATAAAAAATTAAAAAAGGTTTTCTTTAACTAAATCATGCATGCTGTCACTCTAAAAGCGGTTTTTTCAATTAAAAAAAATTTCATTTGATGTCAGTTTACGTTTCGTCTAAAAATACTTCATAAATATTTTTTTGTTAAAAAAAACGCCTGAAACGAGTCATGTCCATAGATATCGGCTGTCGGAACGAACAAAGCGTTGTCAAAAATTGCAAGTTCATAGTTTTAACGGTCACAGTTGAAACTAAATATTATCGTAGTCACTACAAATAGAGCATTTATTTCGCTTCTCTTTTATTTAGACTATCTTGTATATACAGTAGTAGTTGTATATTCTACTACTAGTGCAGTAAATATATGTTTTTGATGTCGTAAGGATAACTTCTACTTAGAAATTTCCCAGCTAATTTCGGCTAATTGTTTTTACGACCGGCCGCCTGCCTGACATCAACTTTCTTTGGGAATGCATTAATCAGGGATGTCTAAATACTCTCAGAAAGTACATATGACTGTGAAAAATCACATTGGTACTTGCCAGGATCGAACCCGCGACCTCATGCATGAGAGGCGGGCCTTTAACCACTAGGCCACCACTGACTTTCATACAGGATTTAAACATAATTCTTGACCTGCCGTCGACGGTACTGCGGAAGATTGTTTAATGAGTATAATAAAATTTGTTAATTATCATGAAACACGGTTCATTAATTGTTGTACTAAAACAACTATATTGAATATAATTAACCGGTTCCATAGCGGATATGTTCTATTAACGAATACGTAATAGGCCGCCCACTATATGCTCTTTGGACAACGCTGTTTTGGTCCCCATTCCACAATATATTACCAAATATTACCGATATCATAATATGAATACACTGTTATAAATAATGAAATTATTTTTTAATAATGTTTTTAATTGACATGTCATCAGCCTATCATAGCCCACTGCTAAGCAAAGGCCTCTTTCTCATATGGAGAAGGTTTGAGGATTAATCACCACGCTTACTCAAGACGGGTTGGTGATTTCAAACTTATATGTAATTGTGAAATTTTAAGTCCAGGTTTCCTCACGATGTTTTCCTTCAACGTCTGTCAGTGATGTCTAAATACTCTTAGAAACTACATATGACTCGGAAAAATCACATTAGTACTTGCCAGGATCGAACCCGCGCCCTCGTGCATGAGAAGCGGGCCTTTTAACCACTAGGCCACCAATGACATAAATTTGCATACGATCAAATAATATAGAAAACTTGTTTGGACAATGACCTTTTACTTGTATTTACAATCATTAGTCCTGTTTTGACCTTAACCTTTCACCTCCCAACTAGTCTGTTTCCTTCATAATATTAAATAACTTTTTCATTTTTATAACTAATTATCGTGCAATGATATGGAGTTATTAAATTCTTTACGTACGGTCGCTGCCTATAATTATATTTAAACTCTCGTTAATGCTTTCACTAAAATCTCTTCTCAATTTCATATCCGTTAAAATCTAATTAATACATGATATTTTAATTCACCGTTCGGTATAATGGTTAACGAATGATTTAGTTATTGTGTTACTGGCCTTATTCTTTTGTGACCTCAGCCTTACGTATTGTACATATTTGAACAATGATTGCCATATTTTTACAATACGAAAGAAGACTTTAAAGAAAGCCGCTGAAGCATTAATAACGTATTAATAAAAATTTTATATATGAAACATGTTTGAATATTTTATCAAATTTACATTTGTTAATGAAAATGAAAGCTTTTATTAAAATTACAGAGAGTTTTCTTTCCTTTGTAAAATACAATCTTTTGTGACTAAAATTACTTTTCTTATTCGGGAAAACCCAAATTTAATAAGTTCATATGTAATTTTATTTAGGTATTTGTTGTGAGACTATTTTTTAATACTAATAAGAGATTATCTATACATATATGATCTTAATATATAATTCAATTAAACTAAGTTATGTTCATTAATCCATTTATTATACAATCTTTAATATCTATAAGTGGTTTTAAATGTACGGAAAATTTTATATCTATGAGTAACTTCGAATTCTTTGAAATGAATAGATTTATTTGATTCCCAGAATTATTAATCTATAGAAAAGAATTTAGAGTACCTTGAGTTATTTATAATGTTTTTTATATTGCCGTTGATACCAAAAATATTATTTAATCGTCTTCTTCTTCTACCTGGCAATTTCCCAGCCTTAGCCAGGGTCTGCCTTACATGTTGTGAATAATTTGGGTTTTTACGACCGGCCGCCTGCCTGACATCAACCCTCTTTGGGAATGCATTAATCAGTGATGTCTAAATACTCTTAAAAAGTACATATGACTCTGTAAGATCACATTGATACTTGCCAGGGTCAGGATCGAACCCGCGCCCTCATGTATGAGAGGCGGGCTTTTTAACTGCTAGGCCACCACTGACTAAAGATATTATTTAATATTTTAATTTATTTGTATACAATAAATCTTGAGCCTATTTTTAAACCATATTTTTGCTTAACTCTAAAGGATCGGACTAAAAAATAGCATATTTTTCTTTCTTTTTGAATCGTAACTAAAGATAAGAATGTCGAAAAACCTTTTATACTTCGGCGATCTTTTTAAAAACATCTTTAATTTTTCTTATTATCTTTGATCTTAATTGTTATCGTTGTGTATCGGAGTTCATGTTAATTCAATACTACTAAAATATGTGTTATACTTAATGTATCAACAAATTTTATACTATCAATAACAAGATGATTGTAATGTGATAGCATTATCAAACACTTCATAGTTTTAATATACATATCTAAAGTTAATTGATACTTTTAAATTAATGTATCTTTTATATGGTAAATACGGTTATAACAAAATTGAGGTTTCAAAGATGTGTCTGTCTGTCGCGTTCCGTTTGAGCTCCGAAACTGTTGGACATATTTTTTAATGGAAATTTTAACAGCATTAGATGTAAATAAAAATTTTTGTTGAGTACCACAAAAGAAATGAAACTTTTCTCAATTTCTATCGTCCCAATGAATTCATCGTAAGAAATCGTAAATAAATCAAATATTTTTAACTGATTTTAGTTAGTCATCGAGTTAAGCAGTAAAAAACTAAGGTAAACAGAGGTCGATGAACTCTGACGGACTCGTCACGATTCTATCTGTGTACGAAATACGAATCTTGTACCAAATACCATGGTACAGGCGAAAGCACAAGTGTTTCATTGTAACCGATATACTTACTAGTAATACTATCTTTATTTTAATATAACTTAATTAATAATATACCCATATATCTTAATTATTAATATACCTTCAATTTATTTCTATCAAACTACCATCCTTTCTAAATTGTGTTACGTCACATCTCTACTAATATTATAAATGCGAAAGTAACTCTAAACCACTGAACTGATTTTAATGAAATTTGGTACAGATATACAGTTGGCCTTGAGAATGAACATAGGATAGTTTTTATCCCGGACTTTTGAAAGGTTCTCTTGGAAACGCGATGTAACCGAACTCCACGGGGGCGAAGCTGCGGGCGGAAAGCTAGTATCTAATAAAATAACTGCCACCATAAATGGTAATACCACAGGCCGTTGAAAACCGCATTTGTTTTATTTTTAATTGTAGTATCATTCTACTCATGATAACCTGGCCTCAATTTAATGAAGTGATGACAGTCTATGTTTTTAAATATGTACAATGCTTCCAGAAGGAATTTAGTAGTGACTTAATGCTATACAAATTAATTTCTCATTTCCTTATATTATAAATAAACTAGCTTTCCGACCGCAGCTTCGCCCGCGTGGAGGTCGGTTACATCGCGTTTCCAAGAGAACCTTTCAAAACTCTGGGATAAAAACTATCCTATGCTCTTTCTCAAGGTCAACTCTATCTCTGTACCAAATTTCAATAAAATCAGTTCAGTGGTTTAGAAAGCGTAACAGACAGACAGACAGAGTTGCTTTCATATTTATAATATTAGTAGGGATAGTGTGTGACGATTTTCTTTACAATTCTGAGTGCATACGAAATGAAACTTATAATTTTGGGATTACTACGTGTATTTTATTATTTTAAAAACTATTACATTTCAGAAACCATGATTAGGGAAAGACGAGATGTGAATGTCTGTTAGTAAGTCTTGATATTTATCATCAACGCTTTATTAACTTTCTGACGTACCGCTGAAAGGTTTCATTTAAATGAATACTCGCGAAAGCCTTAGATCTCGTTGAGTGCATACTCTTGCTGTAAAAATCATTTACTAGAAAACACGTCACATCTTTATTTAAGATCCGGGTATAAAATTTTAAATCAATATAACTTCCTACAGCTTTTCAATCAGCGTTTGAACTACCCACTGGTACTACTCATATTTGTCCAACGCCTACACATCTGAAGCCAGTCAATAAAGCGACTATTAAAGCCCACGAATTTAAGATTTTAGAAAACAATTTCCATTACGTAATTTATATTAATGAAGTTGTTAAACCATACATTTATTGTAAAAGAATATTTAATTAAAGACCTATTGCATATAATAGAATTATAAATAAACAGAAAGAGTTCCAGTCACACGACATATCCAATTAAAACTTCATAAATTTCCTCAACAACTCGCTAATTGTTTTAACTATTTATTTAGAGTTCCTTAGAAATCAGAAAAAACGATGCAAAACTCATGACTTATAGGGAATTTTTCATGAAATCATCTCCTAAAAATCTCGTACTATCTGTATATTCCATGATTCATGAGATAAGAATTTTAACCATAATTAGTCTCATAAAAAATTGAGTTTTCCTTACTTTTTTAGCTTCGTATATTATTTTCTACATAGATCGAATAAAACAAAATCTTTTGTACTATTTAGCATAAACTATATCTTTTCTTAGGAAGTATTTGATCATGCTTATACAAATAACTTCTAGGTATCTTTGTGCTTTTTTTGAACGTTATATCAAACATCATTTATAATCTTATTAATACAATCTTTCTGTATATTTATAAGCATATATTACTCCCGTATATACTACGGTATTTGTATTACTTAGTCAGAATATTCAAGTATAAAAATTCTTAATATAAAAAGTATTGTTTCATTGCAATATTATTATTAATCAAAATATATCTCGGTAAATTTTGACAATGGGAATCATATCACATACATGTGAAATAAGTATTGTGAAATAAAAATTGTTTTATCGATTGCGATATCAGTACCTACATAACATAACCATACAGAATCTCAGTTACCTAAAAGTTTATCGACTAGTTAACACGCTATTGTTAAACACATTAATGCAAGTGCGAGATGAAAGTAACCATGACGCCATTACACAGACTTACTTCCTTACTCAAATATTTCTGATCTTAAATAATAATATAGGTAGAGAGAGGAGCTTGGACAGTGGAGGTGAGGGTTTAACGCGCGTTAGATTGGGGCATCTTACACCTACACCTGGGTCGCAAGTCCCAGTCACTGTTGAAGCTCCTTTCCTTACAACGATGGACCCGGCACATTGAATTCTAAGAGGTTTCGTAGCTTTATATATCTGAACAAACCTCAAATTCTTATTTTAAAATAACCTTAATTATACGTCCACTTTTTCATAAACCAAATGATTATGTTTAACTGGTAAATATTCGTTTGAAATTTAACCCAATATTTCTATTACTTTGTAGTGTACAGAATGATTCATACACTACGTACAGTGTCTATGCATGAATGTAAGAGGCTTGTACCTCTTGAGTGTGTTATCAAATATATTATTTCCCTCTTATTTCTCTTACGTATATTACGTATCTATATTTTATAACAATTTTATGATATACTAATGTCATAAAATATTTAAATTTTTCCACAGATATATCTAAATTATTATTAAATTGTTTCTTACATTTCTATTATATTATTATCATATTTCTCTGCTGATAATAATAATTTGACCTAAATCACTGTTACCTATTAATATGTCATTATTTATCTGAACGATGTCCCAAATTGTTTAATGATTCATTGTTTTTGTCTTTCAAAAGTACTATTACTAAAAGACTTTAAGAAGAAATAACTATACAAAATACATTGATATTATCAGGCTATTATTACACTTTTTTATATTAAATATTCTCAAACTGTTAATGATATCTAATCTAAGACTTTCGTGAGTATTCTTTTAAATGAAACTAATATTATTTGGATTCGAAAAGCTACCAAAACGTCGCGAGTATGTAGTTTTAAAATAATAAAATACGCATGTATCCAAATAATATAAGTTTAATTATTCAAGCTGTTACAAGTATACGTCACATCTGTTCAAGTAAAGGGTCTTACCTTTGTGAAGTAACAATAATACTAGGAGAACGGCATATCTCACGCTCAGATAACACAAGATAACGTTGTATACGCAGACATGCGTTCTTACTTAAACTTGGGCGTGTCGCGGCTACTACACTGACAAGTACACTAGACTTTGTTTCACTAATTAACCATAAGGGTATGAAAAGGTTCTTATAAGTTCGCTTACACTATACTATAATGAACTCTATTAATATTCCTTTAAAAAATTAACGTTTCAAATAGAAAAAGTCGTTTTATTTGAGCCGAAGAGTTATAAATATTCGAGCATAATTTATTAAACATTTCTAAGAAATCCCATCGTCTGATATACAAGGTAAATTCCTAAGGATATTACAAGTCTGGTTGTTGAGCGGTGTATTCTATAGGTGGCGCCACTGAATGGTGAATACTTAATATAGAGAAGTAGACTCCGGTCTCGTTGGATCCCGCGTCGCTTGACCGTCGGAGATTTAATGAAAGGACAATACTACTGATAAATAAGCACACTAGCTATTGCACTTATATATTGTATATATATAATTATACATTTAATACACACTGTATACTAAATAGTATCTAACTATGTATATTAAATTGTTTTACACATTTTTGTATATTGATATTTTGCCTACAAATTAGATTTAAGTACAAATAAACTATCTAACATTCTTTTAATTCAAACTAAAAATGGACTGAAGAAAAAGAGTCTAGTTTCGTTATAGCAAGTTTTTATGAATCAACCAAGTATTTTATTATTGATTTATATTATACTTGGTACAATTATAGATGATAATGTATCTAATAGTTTCCAATGTGTTCCACCAGATGGCGTAGTATAATGGAGGGCGAGTGCGCGGAGGGCTGGGTGTTGGTGCGCGTGCACGTGCCGGAGTTAAACGTGCAGAAGAGCTTGCAGTTCTCAAGAGAACAGCTCGTATGGGACGTCAAGCAGCAGTGCCTTGCCGCCTTGCCTAAGGTACGTAAACTACACATACAATAAAGAAACTTATTCACAAGACATAAGGTATATAATAGCTTAACTTGATTAACATGATTAAATTTGTTTTTCAATCGATTCATTGATCTTAAAAGAAATTGACTTATATTTTGTTAAATTTTTCTCTTAACTTCTACGACTTTCGTACGAAATAGAAGCACTAGGTATTTGATTTTCTTTAATTTCGACACTTACTACATGATTGCGTCCTCAAACTTCATACATTACGTTTTCATAAACACATTGTTACTGTAAGTAAGGATATTAAATAAAGACTTATAATTTAACACAATCCATTAAAGAAGTATAAAGTAATTTTATTAAAGCAAATCTTACAAAGATAATTTTATCTCAAAGGTATCATTTACAGTAACTACGTCCAATAAATGCCATTTTTTCTCACAACACCGCTTTAAGTCGGTCAATTGACGATCATTTGCGGATTAGCAGCTATCCGAAGACATTTTTAGACCTCAAGTGTTTAAGGAATGCGATGTATCCTTATTAAGGCTATGCAATGTCCCTAATTGACTAAATTACTTTACCTGTTTATGAGAATTCTGCGGCGATAATACCTTTTAATAATTATTCAGACAAACCATTCAAGTTATCGTTTATAAGTGAATGAGATTTTTGAAATAATGTAAGCGTCACTTAATAATAACTTTATAAGAAAGAGATCTTTCTGTCTCTAATAAATAGATACTCAAACTAATTTAACTGAAAACTATGTATATTCAATTTTTCCTATTTATATGAAATAACAATATTTTATATGTATTTTTTGAATCAAATCTACGAATGTTATGATAATTTTTGAAACCAACCGTTTGTCTAATAGCCAAGAACACATTTTTTTTATCGGAAATGGGCATAAAGTAAGTTTTAATTACTTTATTAACATCTGAATTATCAACATAAATTTTCATAAGAACATGATTATAGAAAATAAAGTAAAAACAATCCCAAATAAATAGATTATTTTTGGATTAAGTTTATTTATTTACATACACTCCATATATGCATTATTTTCTTTTATCCCTCCTCAGATATAAAATACATGAAATCAATAATTTCTAAACACCATAGTTAACCCGATTAGCTAGTTATTTGGTATCGTTCAGTTATATTTCATAATAAGACGTTCACACGTTTTTATTGAACTCTTAAAATAAAGCAATCGAATGCTTTTACTGCTTCGACGGACTTACGAAACTTCGTAAAAATGATTGACGAGGAATTTATATTTGTTTTTTGGTTATTTAAGAGTTAACTAGTGTATTTAGAATATCCCTACTAATATTATAAATGCGAAAGTAACTCTGTCTGTCTGTCTGTCTGTCTGTCTGTCTGTCTGTCTGCTACGCTTTCACGCCTAAACCACTGAACTGATTTTAATGAAATTCGGTACAGAGATAGAGTTGACCTTGAGAAAGAACATAGGATAGTTTTTATCCCAGACTTTTGAAAGGTTCTCTTGGAAACGCGATATAACCGAACTCCACGCGGCGAAGCTGCGGGCGGAAAGCTAGTTTTAAATAATTTGAAACTAGAATCATAGAATATATGTATATATTAAAAGATTACAGTATAATATCGTTATACGTAAAACTCAGCCTTTAAGTATAGAACCAATTGTGGACATTATTTCAAATGAAAATTTTAAGAAATTAAACAGTAGGTATGATTATAAGTACAATCTGAATCACTGCACAATAAGTTCATTGACCCCCAGTTGAATAAGACGTTCAATTGTGATGAATCAATTGAGATATAAATGAATATTCAAATATTCCGTCAATGGTATCGAAGTTCAATAACATTATGACAAGTTATAAATTCAAAGAAATAAGCGAAGTTTTACCTTACAAATTTCTTGAACAAATGAAAATAATAGCTGCGTTGTTAGTGAATAGACAATACTTGTAATAGTTTTGTTTTAAATATATCATATAAAATGTAAAAAAGACTTATTTTCTATACTTAAAATCAATTTCTTTTTTGTTTTTTCGGACTTTGACCTTCAAGTTAGTTAATTTCTTTTTATTTAATATTCACGCGATTTATCTTCAGACCTATTTCTAGACGTTATACCGTTTATTCCTAAAAATGTATTGTCCTATTTACTGATATAGTTATTGGTCAATAAACAAATATGGTTATCCCAACACGTTGGCAGATAGAAAATAAAACTGTATAGATATCTTGGTTTTATATATAAATCGTAAATCAGTATTTTCAATAACATTTTTTCAAGATGTTGCCGTTAGGTTGCGATAATCTTTATTGTCCTATCTTTTATAACATGAAGCATATATATTAAATGTTTTAGAAAGGAACAAGAAATATTTCTATTTTTCATAGAAGAGTCTTACTATAAATGTGGTTATAAAGGGTCAAGCTATAATAGTATTCTTTAACCACACGAGGTAGAGTGTACCTCAGTCCTCTGTTGGAGAATGGACCGTTTATATAGCTTCATACTTCGGATATCTTTGACGAAGCTCTTATGAAATAAGTCAAGGTTATTTATAGAAAACTCGAGAGACTCATGAATATTGAGAGCCGGTTTATTTGTTTCACGATCGATAACCGCTGTGGATGAGCTTGCGACGGCCCTCGAGATCTTATCTGGACCTATTAGAGAGACGGATCACCTAATATAGCTATAATGATAACATCCATTTTCCATACTTTAAAGGTATAAAGGATTTACGCTCGTTAATGTCACAATTACTTCGAACTTATTTCGTCTTTAAGAAAAATTGGTGTACTTTCTGTCTATTTAAGAATTTATTTCTTAAAATCAATCATTGATATATGATTTTTTATCAGTATTTATTCTTGGATTCTCTTATAATATTATGAAATGAATAACAATCTAACTACTAACCACATTTAATATATCAAAAGTTCTTTTTTGTGGATTTGAAGTGTAGTAAAGTCATTAAATAATAAGTGTTTGTAAAATTGGAATATTGTTCTGGATATAAAGTGATTTTATTATTATTATTATTAAAAGTAAAATTTTCGTAGGAAAAAATATTCGTTTTGCTTAAAGCCATAGAGTACGTTAGAACCTACGCGCTCGTGGGCGCGACATGCTTACGACAACCGTAAATCGCAATAAATGCTACATTAAAACATCATCTGTCCGTTGTTGAGGCGATAAATATGTCTATTTTGCAATGCTCATGCATAATATGATTTTTGCCTTGCAAATAGCCTGTTGGCAGCCCAGCCCGTAATAATAAACTCTTGGGTAAGATGTACGCGTTTTGAATTCATTGATTACTTGATATCTTTGCTAGACTACAATAGATTTATATAACACATTGTTCGTTTACTTCTTAAGCTGTCATATGTTTTATCTTGTATACTGCTAACTATTTAAGTAGCTATAAGCTTCTCAATTACTTGCTATATCTACATGTAATTTATTTCAACCATAATATACTTCAAAATATTTGGCAGATTTAATTTAATTTGATTCACCTCGATACTTCTTCATTGATGTCCATAACTATATATTATTAACGGCTAAAGTATAACTAATAACCATTATAAGTTGAACCCCTATACGTGGATCTTTTAATAGACGGTGTGGTCTCAACCTATTATTTGTTGAGGCCCCCTAGACCTCGGAAAAATCACCGCTCGTCAGTGTACTAACATACTCAACAATACAAACCAGTTTCTGTACACCGTTATATGGAAGTAATTTCTTATTCTTAAACGCAGTCCCGGTCACGCCAAACGGATCGAATGTTCGGAAGATACTCACTTGTATTACTAAGTACTGACGTATATCAGCATTGATAGACTAAGAAACAAATACCTATACTATAAAAACCTATTCCAATTACTCGTCGAAACGAGTGTATAATCTCCATAATATGTCCAATTGTGAATCCCCACTACCGTCTATATATGTGTATTGTAATCTATTATGTATGTAAATATAACAATTAATATATGTATGTATATTGTTTTCGGTGGCGTCATCGGCATCTCCAGGTGGCCACTTGGTATCGGGTATGTCATTATTTATCTCACTGTCACCCCGTCTTAAAACCTGCATGAATCAGTTGTGATTCAAAACCTATACAGTTGAATCATTATAAACCGATGCATGATTTTCTTGCATGGAATCCATAAAACGTGACTCGATGGATTTAAATCCCGCCGTAATAATGCATCTCGCTTGTTTATTTATTTAATAAATAAATAATGAATTTGATTATTAAAAGTGAAATGCATTATAATGTGTACCAAATTATATGTTGTCCGGATAATAATAGTTGAAAACAACCAATATTATATTATAATTTTTATATGTGTTATAAAAAAATCTTATTTTTAGCGTTCGTCATATTTAAAAACTACATTTAATGTTTTATGTAACAGCATGTTTTGTGTCCCAGTTCGGGCGCCAAATATCTATAACACTTCCTCATACTGTTGGAAATACTTTTAAATATAATTGAGTGTATTTCTGTGTTAAATTTTTATAGAATGTAACAATAGTGTAACATTCTAGTCGATATGGTTCTCACATTACGCTCTGGTTATTAAGGCATATCGATGTAATAACGTGAGTTGCGGAACAAAAAAACTTACGATGCGTGTGTGCCCTACATACAAGAATAGCACTAGTGCATCTGAGTGTGCTTTGAATCCTTTACCCGGGGTTAGGTATTGTTCGAACTAGGTTACGTTCCGCTAGGTATTTCTAAGGTTTTAAAAAATATACTATATATATGATAATGATGTTTTTATACGACTTTTGGTAGAATAAAAAAGTCTTAATAAAAATAAACAAAAATATATATCAACTCTTAGTAGCGTAGTACATTAGTGCAAGTTGTTTTTCCTTAAGCACTGATTAATGCCATAAAAACCGGTTTCTCAACTTGTTTGTCGTCTATATTAATAAATGATTTACAATTTCCATTCTCACATTACTTATTAACTTTATATATATGAATTTTAAACCGAAATGTCTTTACGGAGGGAAAGTCAAATATGCTGTTATCCTTGAGATTTTTAATTCACTATATTCAAGTAGGAAAGGTCTGAATAGTTTATAATAAATTACTACTTTACGTCGCTCTTATACTTGTTTTACATTTCCTCAATATATTTATAGGACCCCTGGTCCTATATGTAAGTATACTGTATATTGTATAACTGGTCACTGGCTCACTACTACCCCGCCTAGAGCGCAGGCGCAGGTCACCGTTCTGCTCCGCGCTAGTTGTGACACTGCCGAACGCATGCCGCCCTCTCTAGTGGGGTACGTAAGACAGTGTATTATATCTATTGTATAGATACATACACTACAATACTAAAATATACTAAATTAATTTAGTTCTTGTTTTATTTCGTAGGATGACATCCACTCAATAAAATCTAAGGTGTTTTAATATTGAATATTCAATAGTAAAGATAATCCGGTCAAGGCAACACTTACAGAAGTTCTGTTATTATCTATTATTAATGAAATTAATTTATTCCAAACTGTTCTGCTTATAAAGGTCTGATGGTTTAATTTATTTGGTTTATGTTAACGATGGAGGTTATACGACTTGGATGTATTACTTAAGGAAATTATTACGACCTTGCGATGCAAATTATTTTTTTCCATACGTAGATATGTGTGTATAAAAAAGACAAAGGGTTTCTGATAGTAAGTTTTTTTACATACTTATTTAAAAAACATCATGCAGTTAGTGTCACTGATAATTAATTTATGTAGTTTCTTAATGATTGTTCTAATCTTCAAGATGATGCGGCTAATGAGACGATATAAAACTTCTAATTTCTTTTCCTAATCTATTAAATCCCGTAAGGACAGTTAAAGTACAGAGCCAATTATCTGTAACAATGTTCAAGGTTTACTGCTTAAAGGAGATCGCTGTGGTGATTTTAATTTAAACTAAGAGTATAAGACAATCTTTTACTTCATCAGTACTGCAACTTGTCTCTAAATATACTTTTCAATGTTATTCGTATAAAAATTCTAGTTATTTTTTAAGAAAAGTCTTATAAATGATTGTAGAAGGAACTTATATAAATTAATGAAAATCAATATCAAATAACAGAAGTATCGGATTATATAGATATTGAATTATAGTAAATATATCCGACACACGGAGTCGGATTTCAGGGGCGATGAAGTTTAAAATCAAGATTCACATACACTTGAAGTATTTACACTATAGGTTTCATAGAAATAAAGATATCACTAACTGAATCGTAAGTAATATACTAGGAAAATAAGATGACTAAAATACAAGGAAGGATAGTTGTTAGTACATTGATGTATCAAGACAGTTTTTGATTTTTTTAAGCTCCAATCAGCGTTGCATAACCCCGTCCTCATATCCTCATTTCGAACCAGAAATACTTGAAGCGTTAAAGTTTATTTGCTTCGTTTAAATTCAGCCCTGATTATTACATGAACATGTCGCAACCCAGATACAAAAATTGCTTTTTGCACTCCTTCATTAATTTGTTTCGAGAAAACTAAACAATATATTCAGTAATTTGCTCGATACAATTTACATTCCCGCTACTTAATTTGCAAGTCGCATACAATTTTATCATAACACTTCATTACATACATAACCATCGATGCTTATTCAAAGAACGTTCGTGGGATAAAGGCAATTAAATCATCAATGTATTAAAACTAATTACGTATAGGTAATGTTTTACCGAAGTACAAAGTAATTAGTAAGCCGTATTACTCAGTTATAGTACACGTGGGTGGAATACAAAACACTGGAAAGATTTATTTGTTACTATATATTTAATTCTCAAGGACCGTCGTTAGATGAAGATTACTTTGTTATAGCAAAATATTAATTTATTTTTAGATGATTCTATAATAAAGTGGTTTTCGGAGATCACTCCAGATTAATGCCGACAATAATTAATTATTTCGTGAAGTATCCAACGTTCATTTTAAATAAAAGCAGTAAGGACAGGACTACCCTCATTTATATACGTCGTCAAGCAATTAAATGGTCTTAGAAAACTTAATCGGATTTACTCTGGGGACATTCAAATTTTTCCTTACAAAAAATATCTTTATTAAAATACCGAATACTTACTTACTTAAATTATATTAATATTCGTCATCAGCCTATCAGAGCCCACTGCTGAGCAAAGGCCTCTTCTCACACCGAGAAGGTTTGAGCATTAATCACCACGCTTGCTTAAGGCGGGTTGGTGATTTCAAACTTATTATTGTGAAATTATAAGTCCAGGTTTCATTACGATGTTTTCCTTCACCATATATCAGTGGTGTCTAAATATTCTTAGAAAGTACGTATGACTCGTAAAAATCACATTGGTACTTGCCAGGATCGAACCCGCGCCCTTATTCTTGAGAGGCGGCCCTAAACCACTAGGCCACCACCGACTTATAATAATATAATTCAGTATTAAACTAAAAAACTTCCTTTCCTGCCTCTCATACAGCATGATATAAAAACAATTTTCATTCTAGAACTTACCACATATAATATGTTACCTTGACTTTTGTAATCAGAAGGTATATTTAACATCAGCATCAACTTAATCATGTTGAGACATGTTTATAGAAATAATGGATTGCGTCACAGTTATGACGTCATCAGCTAAGAAAACTAAACGTATATTGCATCTTTACATATATGTAAATTTAATAATATACAGTATTTTGCGGAAAGAAAAATTATTGAAGATGAAATTCCATTCAAGTTTCAAAGGATATCCATAAGATACTTTATAAGTCACTCATAACGAATATTTATTTTGGCTTCCTATAAGAACTTCGGAATTATTTGGTAGAAAATATACATATGGTGTTTCTATTTTCATTCAAAATATGCGAACTAAAGAGTGAAGAGCGAAGGCAGGTTTATAAATGTATACGTAGAGTGAACGGTTGAACATCCTGTATAAGGTGGATCGAGACTTTAATTTAATTTTCGTAATGCACTGCTTAGCTTTACTCGGGACTGAGTTAATTCAAGTAGCGGTAGTGTACAGAATATCTTAATACAGTATTCAAATACACACACATACACACACACACACACACATACACAAACACACACACACACACACACAAACAATTCTCATAATCATTGCAACTTAAAAATTACCTTTATTTTATTTACCTGTCATATCAGATCAAACTAATTTAGTTACCTGTTGTAGATGACCCTTGTTCTAAGAAGTATCAGGTAAGAAATGTGGATATAAAAATAAGTTAATTGATATTTAATATCCGTCTTTATAACAACAGTTGGTAGGTAAATTGCATAATAATAATTTATAAGAATTCTTCATATATTTCCTGGTTGTAATTAATAATAATATTACTTGAGAATTTATATTTTTATTCATATCTTTTTTATAAGAGTATCATAATTAAATCTATTTTAGGCGAAGTCTTTGTCAATGAAAGCGAATAATTATTATTAGAACGAGTGGATCGTCTCCTTGGATTTTAAATCAAGGTTACCAGATATAATAAATTTATTTTATAAAGATAGAAGACATTGAATAATAAATCTTTAAGATTTTAAATTTTTTACTACATCCTTTACAGTATTAGAAAATTACGTCACCGATTCGTAAATTTCGAAGTAAATCAATATTTGTTTAAGAGCTGTGTAATAGTAATCTACTCATACACAATGTTGCATTCTTTTAAAACTGAACTTTAATACGACGAGATAAGGTTGAAATGGTCTGGTTTAATTGTATTTGTTAAAAGCTTAAAGCCGCGTCGCCTCAGCACTGCAAACAGATTAAAACTTAAGTTTGCCGACTTATTTTAATCTAGGTGGTCTACATACTTTTTAAATACAACGCAATTGATACTGTGATTACGAATTTATATTTGAATGTACGTTAAATTAATGTTTTAAGCCTTAAATAATTTCTTATTATACCGGAGTACCGAAGTCTACCGAAGAGGTAGTCTGTGCAGGTATGCCTGTGCAGGTCAACCAAACAATGGTAGCGTTCAAAAAACTGCACAGATCTATTCCCACACATACTGGTCTACCTGCACAGGTGGACCTCTCCGGTAGACCGTAGCGTGTATGGCCGGCATAAGCTTCATCGTATTTATACCTTATCAATATTACTACCTATAAAACTTTGATTGTTCATCATACTCTAAGTTTTATGCAACATGATTCAAAACTTTGAATTTCAAAAGAAATAAAACCCAAATCTCATTAACATAAAGTCTTAATTGAATCGACTTCAAAAACAGAAATTTATTTCCTCAACAAATGATTTAATGTACACTAGAGAATTTCATAATGGTGTTTATTTGTGTATAAGTTATTTTGTAATCGCGTCTATAACCAAATAAGACTTAAACACAAAACGCATTATCTTGATACATTTAAGTTACTGAACAGTCGGTCAGAGCGACATTTATAATTATAATGAGCCTTACTATGTATATACGTACATTACCTTAAGTGAACAATACTTATTAATGAGATCTAAGACTTTCACGAGTATTCATTTAAATGAAACTAATATTTTTCGGATATACTACGCGTGTATTATTTTTGAAAATAAAACTACATACTAGCGACGTTTCGATTACTTTTCAGCAACCGTGAATTATAGTTTTTGTAGTATTTGTAAAAAACTAAATCGCGCGTAGTATGTTCGAAAACAATTAGTTTCATTTAAATACCTATTAAATACAATGAATATCAAAAGTTATATAGAAATATTAAATTAAATTTAATAGTTGAGATAATTTTAAATCATTAAAAATCTTTTAAAAACCGCGTTGCCGCGTTTTGTTTGTTAAGTATTATGCTAAAACAAAGCTCACAGGATTAAAAGATATCGTATGGTCAGATAGAAGTATCTAGAACATTATTTAAATCTTTTATAACATACTAAGTACATATGTACAATTATATATGTATACATATGCTTATAATATACCTATGAATTTCTTTAGTATATATTAAATTGTGTAATTATTTTCATTTCAGCTTCGACTTACTGTAATTCATAACACATAAATTGTTATCAATACATACTTTTTTTAACATTTTTATATTTACATTTAATGTCTATGATTATTCAATTGATGTAATTAATATTTTGCGGATATACCACGCGACTTTATTTTTGATAAAAACTACATACTCCCGATATGTCGAGACATCTCGTCTGTCCGTGATCACGGTTGCTGTAAAGTAACCGAAACGTCAGGAGTACGTAGTAGTATTAGTTTCATTTAAATGACTCGTGAAAATCTCATTATTCAATTAATTTCCACTTTCTCTTAGACTCCCAAATCATCCTCAAACACACTCACAATATTTTCTCCTTCTTTCATATATTTATATTCAAGATTTCATACTCGCTTCAAACCTTTATTGATTCGCTGAATACATATGACTAATGAAAGGAAACCTCTTAATGTCCAAATTCTTCTTACTAATATTATTCTTGCCCTAAAAAATATTTAATACATTAAATACCACTACAATAGTACACTCTAAACATTGCTTTTTTAAAATTACATTCATATTTTTTGTAAGGAAATATTGTTCCATATTGTTGGTGAGTTTTTCTTTGTAAAGTTCATTTTAACAAAAGAAATTGTTTGGTTCGTTGTATCAAGTTATTTTCACTTGTTGCTTTACAATACTTGGAAAGGATTCTCTCTACTAAAGGATTGAAAAACCTTGCTGTTTTTTACTTCACTGTAACTTCGTCTGCTTTCTTGCTGTTGCTTATGTTATTTTTATAATTTATGATAGTTCTTTCATTTTAAATAGCTATAATTTCTTTAATAACATTTTCGCGTACATTTAACATGTTAGAAAATTCATTTACTCGTATACACACATACACACACACACACACATCGCAATTGATACTGTGATTACGAATGTATATACACACACATATATATAACAATAACGAAGTGATTTATAAAGTCTTTATAGAGTCGGTAAGTAATATCCGTTTGATTACCTGACAAATTCGTTGAAGACACTCTCATTACACGGCCCTGAACTTGACGTGCTTATGTTAAAGTGATTTATGACGGTGACGTCATACCATCCGACTTATATTTCGACACACAACTTAACTCTAAATAAACATAATAATTTATCTCATCATCATCCTATCAGAGCCCACTGCTGAGCAAAGGCATCCTCTCACAGGGAAAAATTTGAGTATTAATCACCACGCTTGCTCAAGACGGGTTGGCGATTTCAAACTTATAATTTGAAGTTATAACTCCAGGTTTCCTTATTACAGTTTCCTTCACCGTCTGTCAGTGGTGTTTAAATACTCTTAGAAAGTACATTTGACTCGGAAAAATCAATCTAGTACTTGCCGGGTTTCGAACCCGCGCAAGCATGAGAGGCGGGCCTTTAACCACTAGGCCACCGCTACTTTATATCTAATTCAAGAGAATTCTTCTGCCAATTTTAAATGTATACATTTTTTTTGTATAATATTTATTTTTAATATAATATAATTAACTATTGTTACTCAACAAGTTACCGCCTTATTTAATTTCGATCGCTATCACGTCAAGATGACGCGATAACTTCGTCTGAATTGTTGCGAGTGTTTCAATTTATATTACGACTAGTTATTACACGTGACTTTACTCGGATTCATTATGGAAACAAAATCTTCAATTTTAAGCAGGTTTAAGATGTCTTCTAAATATTCGCTAATTTCAACAGACACTTGTCCAAACGTTTTATTATACTTACCAATTTATCTAATAATATTATAATATAATCTTGTATACTATTAAATTGTATTAATAAATTGTATAATGAACAAAAAACCATTAATATTCAATTGGTTGCTACAACATTCAGTTTTCCAGTGAACCAAAACCCGGCTATCTTTAACGGGATAGCAGTCACGCTACTCATTGTGCTTTAAGAGCGTTGTACGTGACAATTAACAAGGGAAAAAACCGATAATTATAAAAAAGAATGTATAGGAAAAAAACTTGAAAACGTATTAAAGTCACTTAACCCGTTTTTATTATCGCCGGTTACATGACGGCGTCGCGACGCTATGGAAATTGTGTTAAGGGTTAAGGATACCGCTTTTTAATTTATAAAATAAAACCTGATTCATGTAATTATGAATTTAAATGTAGCATTCATTTAAATTTAAAAGAATGTACTACAACTGAGTGTAAATGTAAATATATTAAATTTTAATTACGGTAAAGTACTATTGATATCATTACTACGTCAAATTTGCTTTTCATTACATACAACATTCGAAGTTTATTCATGAGAAAAAATAGCATTTGTGGTAATGACGACTATATCAAGCAATACTAAGATAGCCAAAAGAAATCTTGAACTGTTTTAATTTTCATACAAAGAGTAAGAGTATTTAGACATCACCGATTAATGCTGATTCCCAAAAAGAGGGTTGATGTCAGGCAGACGGCCTAATAACAAATAGCCAAAACTATTCACAACATATAAGGCAGACCCTGGCTATAGCTGAGAAATTGCCAGGTAGAAGAAGAAGACTTTTCATAAGGAGATTTCAAGTCGAGTGCTTCCTCAATGTGATGATGAAGATTCAGCACTTCATCCAATACTATATAATTTATAAATAGTTCATATTAAAAGGTAGTTTCTTTACCCTTTGTAACATTCAATATTATTACTATAAATAAAAATATACTTATTATATGGAAAATTTCAAAGTGTAAAGAAATAGAATATGACATCATCTTCTTCTACCTGGCAATTTCCCAGCTGTAGCCAGGGTCTGCCTTATATGTTGTGAATAGTTTTGGCTAATTGTTTTTACGACCGGCCGCCTGCCTGACATCAACTTTCTTTGAGAATTCATTAATCAGTGATGTCTAAATACTTTTAGAAAGTACATATGATTCGTAAAAATCACATTGGTACTTGCCAGGATCGAACCCGCGCCCTCGTGCATGAGTGGCAGGCCTTTTAACCACTAGGTCACCACTGACTTGACATATCATGACATCATATTTTATATTTTAAATCCTTTATATCAAGTGCCCTGTGCGATAAATATTTTTAACATATACATATTTATAACTTGAATCCTTTGGGAGTATTTTAACGAGTACAATTTCAAGTAACAATTAAAATAATATACACAAAGCGGGAACATATGTACAATACACAATGTTCAAAACATTATATCAGTAAATAATTCAAGTAAGTTTTATTAACGTAGGTAAATATTTTTAGTTTTCTAAAATATAAATATATATTCAACAAAGCATAATATAGAATACATATTTTGAAGTTTTATGATAATATAGTGTTTACAAATCAAATAGTAGTCAAATTAAAACTTCTAGAAACTGAGACATCAACATCGAACAATGAGATCTAAGACTTTCGCGAGTATTCATTTAAATGAAACTACATAATATTCCTGTTTTTTATTATTGAAACTAAATAATCTCGAGGTTTGGCTTACTTTGTAGCAACTGTCATCACTGCGAATAAAAAATATAATACATCGAAAAATCTTAGTTTCATTCACAACAAATATATTTCTGTTGTGTATAAGGAATACAGTTTATATAAATTATGTAGTATGACAATAAAAAAACTAAATAAACAAAGAAAGTATATCAAATATTCGAACAATAGTAATATTGATCTAACATATTTACTTAATGAAGAACTAGCAGGCGTCACACTGAAACACATAAAAATATATAAATTATAATTATTTTATATATAATTTATAAGACTTTAAGATTCATTTAACGTGCCCGATATTATAACAAAGAGATGGTTAAGCAATTTTAAAATAAAATGATTAAATAACAAAATACAAGTTACGTGGATTTAACATTGAAGTATAAAATTAGTTGATTATGTAAATACAAGAAAAAGATGATAACTATCAAAAAATTGCATATAAATAGTGGTATTTATTTTAAGTTAAATTCCTGTTTTCATTATAATTCTCGAAAAAATCACATTGGTACTTGCCAGTATCGAACCTGCGCCCTTATGCATGAGAGGCGGGCCTTTAACCACTAGGCCACCACTGAATTTCTATATGCTACCTGCCTATGTATTACATATTACATGAAACCAATTTTCTTTCGTCTCTATATTCTAAGCAATAACAAACGTGTACCCGCGGGTCTATCTCGAGCCTCAGCTACTCAATTTACATCCCATGCATGTTAAACAACGCGACTGATATCCAATACTACCAATTTTTCAATTCAAACACATTATTCTTTGAATATTTTGTTTCGAAATTATTTGGACTATTATTCTACATACGGATAATTGGTTGATTCAGCAAAATATATGGCAATAAGTGTACCTTACATATAGAAATGGTAAAACAGAAACAGCATTCCCTATCAATGAGATATTACCTCAAACATCCAAGCCATAGCCTGCTCCGATATGTACAAACAAAAAGAGATTCTAATACAATTATATTAGATTCAAAATTATATAACAAACTGTATTGTCTAGCCGATTTGATGCTAATTTCAAGTAAATTTGAACCGTATGTATAAAGAAATAAGAACTAAAGGAGTTGATAATACAAAAGTAGCACGTGCGACGTTACACAAGACGACCGGTGATTTGAATCAGCACCTGGACAAGGAAACACGTAATTTTCGCTTCACGAGATGCCTTTTGTTGGAGAAACGGAATAGGGATTTTACACCTATAGTTTTATCGACAAATACGTGTTTGTTTAAAACACTAAATTACTCATATGACTTATTATAATGCTTTAGATAATTTAATAGAACAAAGGAAATTCTTTTAGTGATGTCACTTATTTTTATCGATAATAATAAGAAATAGATTGAAGCTACAAATTTTGAAGCAGTTTCTTCTACAAATGAACTGGGTCTCAATTGAAGCGTGGATTCAATATAAATGGAACTAATCATGATATGAGGCTCGTATGTCACGATACATGAGAAAAACCTTCTGACCCACATTTTGAGGCATTATGAATGTGTTCTCTGCTAGAGCCGACTCTCTCACGGCTTGTCTTCATCCGATAAGGCTGTGTTCCCAACGTGTGGCAAGAAATAATTATTATATAACAATAATAAAAAGAAATTCATATTTTTCTGTTATTGTAGACTAGCTTATATTAAAACGAAAAGTATTAAATATTTACAATAAATCTATAATTATGTTGTTTGTACTTGTACATACATTTTTATATTAATTCTAATAACTTTGATTTTGTTTTAAATGCCTGATTTTCGCGTATTTCGCTGATATATCCACAAACATGACATTTATAGCAAATATAAATAGTAGCATTCAAAAAGTGTATTATTAAAACAGTGTGAAGTAATCTCAGGTACACTTTACATAATTGTATCACAACTATTTACGTTATGCAACTCAGATCTATCGATTGAGAGCTTGATAGCGTCCCTTGAATGACATGTGGCACCCGCAATAACGACGTACTTTATATGGTCTGACATAAAATAACATATATATATATGTATATATCTTATATATAAAATTCTCGTGTCGCGGTGTTAGACAGAGAACTCCTCCGAAACGGCTTAAACGATTTGAATGAAATTTTGTGAGCATATTGAGTAGGTCTGAGAATCGGACAACATCTATTTTTCATACCCATAAGTCATAAGGGTTGTTCACACACTATTATTTTTTTTATTTTCTGTCATTTTTTTTACAATATAGCATTAAAAAATACATACAACCCAAACAACGTCTCCCTTTGTAAACAACGAATTTTTAATAAGTCAGATATACTTTTATATAAGTTTAACATATATATTTTAATTTATTTAGCTTAACTTGCGTGTTCTTTTCTAAAAAAATCCAATAGCGTACTCCGAGTCCGCTTCAACGAACCGAAAATTAATTTGAAAAGCAATTGCTTAAATGTTAAACATAATTATGGTACCACTAAATGCTTATACGAATTAAGTGCAATTTTATTTGATTTATTACATGACAAACACGAAGAGAAGTCATCATCACCATTATTCATCACTCATAGTTTCATCATCTGATTGTATGTATTTCGTAAGTTTTTATTAACAGTCATTTGGTTGCTGGTAATAGTGCGAACCGGACACCTTACCTGACCTAGTTTTATATTGAACTTAAATTATAACTGAACCTTTAAATCTGACCTCGAATTGTATAATAATTATATTCTTAATAAAATCAGTTATTATATAAAATAAAAAAGACCTTTCTACTAGTTTGTCAAAGTATTCACTGTGTAAAGTTTTTGTACGTTTCTTAATGAAACCCAAAACATTTGAACAAATGAATGTTTGAAATTTACAACCATTATATTATTTATATTAATGAGATCTCAGATTTTCGCGAGTACTCATTTAAATGAAACTAAAATTTTCAGATTTACTACGCGATATTTTTTATATTTTTGACTAAAAATGTCAGGTCACATTTCGTCATTGTGATCACGGTTGCTGTAAAGTAGTCAAAACGTCGGGAGTATGTAGTTTATATCAAAAATTAAAAAAAATCGCGTAGTACATATAAAAAATATTAGTTTCATTTATTTATATTGAGTTTAAATCTGTTTTAAACCTATAGATTTGTATTGAGATTGTTAGCAGTCCATCAAATTAGCACGAAACGATTCACTCACAACTATTAGCGAACGAATTGTGTAAAGTAATAACAAATAATAACATCTAATATATTATATTTAATGAATACTTCTGCACTTTATGTTGATGAATCATTATTGTTACAAAATATTAAATTTTTTTCTCGTAATTTTATTGTATTGCTTACTATATTTAAAAATTTGTGTTACTTAATATTCAAAATGAATCGTTTAGAAAATATATTTCGAATTTCAAACAATTTCACTTCTTTCATTTTGAGATATATTTGACTTTAAAAGTTTATATTAAACTAGTCTGATTTATGTATAGTGCTCTGCATAATTTAATTTTATCAATCGAGCTTTATCAACTTTTTCGAATACCAAGTGGAACCTAATACTTTGTACACTTAGAATTAACTGCTTCTTAACACTCCTAAGTATCCAATGGGGCATATATATTAAACATTAAAAAATTCAATATAACTACATAAAGGATCGAATTAAACTATTACCAAAATAAAAGTACTTGCCATAAACCACATCTGTAAAACCTTGACTGTACACAAATCATTTTACAATATGATAATCAGATATAAACCTTATTGCGTATAATTATTAAAATCAAAATTACTTGTTAACTACCAGTTTATATTTTTACAAGCCATAACTTAAACGCCTGTAATATTATTCCTGTATCCATTTGTGTTAACGACTATTATACACTTAACCAATTAGCATTGATTATAATAGAACCAACTTCTTCTATATAAACTAAATATTTCCATTGAAACCATCAAAATAATCAAATTTCGATATTACTTTGAAAGATATTTAGACAGTACATTTTACAGAAGACTCGGAACATTACAATGTTGGTTCATACGGGAGTGTAATAAAAAAAAAACGAGTAAAAATTCGGACAAACTCCGACCCAGTTTCGCACCTCTGCTAATGGACTACAGAAAACGCTGGATGGTGTTTTTTTTGCGCATTAAACATGATACAGAATTAAAAGTAAGGCAGTTAGTTTTTTGGGAACATTTGAAACCAAAACAAACAGAGACTTAAATAGTTTCTCAGTTAAACACGAAAACGGAATCGAAAACATCGAGGAAATTAGCATAGATTTCCAAAACACGGCTCTAATTATAAAACGGTTTCCCTTTTGATATACTACTGTTAGTCGAACCTTTTTCAACGCAGTACAAAAAACTTATTATACATAAACTCATATACATAAACAGCAGTGGGCTCTGGTAGGCTGATGATGATATATAGCATTATTTCTGAATACATATATGTAATTATAAATATTTTTCTAATGTCATAACGAAAATCAGTTGCCAAGAAAAAACTATATAATAACTACAATTTCTGAATAGCTTATATATGGAAAACTAAATTCACAAATAAAAAAATGTTCGTAAAATTGCTTTGCTTGAAATTCGGACATAATGTTGTAACTGCTAAGAATTACAAGCAATGATATATTATAATTATTATAACAACAACAATTACTCAGCGGGCTGGCTTTATAGCCGGCTTTATTGTTACATTATTAGGTAACAATTTACACTCCGGCTAAATTTAAAGCTAGTTGTACCCAAGTATCGAATATCTACTATTAAAATCACACGCAAATACCTACTAATATTATAAATGCGAAAGTAACTCTGTCTGTCTGTATGTGTTACGCTTTCACACCTAAACCACTGAACTGATTTTAATGAAATTTGGTACAGAGATAGAGTTGACCTTGAGAAAGAACATACGATAGTTTTTATCCCAGACTTTTGAAAGGTTCTCTTGGAAATGCTATATAACCGAACTCCACGTTGGCGAAGCTGCGGGCGGATAGCTAGTCTAAAATAATTCTCTTAATAGTCTTATATTTTTAAAACCACATCTGTTGTGAACATTATTCTCAACTAAATGATATTCTGTTCAATAACAGTTATAATATTTAACTGTTTTAAGATATTAATTATTTTTTTAACTGTAATATAATTGATATTACCGTCCAACCTACTTACTGTGGTGAAAGTGGCCGATGATACAACTGGCGTAATAGGTCACAGATTATGCTAGGTCTAGATAGCAGGATTGCCTGAAATACTGGTCCGTGTTGCATATAATATTTATTCTTCTTCTACCTGGCAATTTCCCACATTTAGCCAGGGTCTGCCTTACATGTTGCGTATAGTTTTGGCTAATAGTTTTTACGACTTGTCGCCTGCCTGACATCAACCCTCTTTGGGAATGCATTAATCAGTGATGTCTAAATACTCTTAGAAAGTACATATGACTCGGAAAAAATCACATTGGTACTTGCCAGGATCGAAGTACAACTGACTACAATTCCATATATATAATACTAGCTTTTGCCGCGACTCCGTCCGCGTGGAATAGTGACTTCCGGCAGATTTTTGGTTCTTCCCACATAGTTCCCGTTCTTGCCGGGTTTTCGGAATGGTCGAGTTCTCGTAGAATTTTCAGGATAAAACCTACGTTTTTTTTATTCACAATGAAGTACTCTTAACCAACAACATATTTATTTGTTTATTTGAATAAAGATTAATATTATTATGTTGATACAACTTAAACAAATTATTTCGATCAAATTAGGTACCATAAAAACGGTTTTTGTGAGTTAATCTTAAAAGATAGACATATACTATCGCGGACTGTTTTTAGATCATTAAAAGAGCTATTATTCTTTGACACATATTTTTTGTGTATCTTGAACCGTTTTCACGGCGCACGCAACGGAAGGCTTCAAAGATGAAATAATTTCTCCCGTTTTTTACACATTTACCACTATATCTTTGCTCCTATTGGTCGTAGCTTGATGTTATATAGCTCACAGCCTTCCTCGATAACTGGATTATTTAACAAAAAAAGAATTATTCAATTCGAACCAGTAGTTTCGGAGATTAGCGCTTTCAAACAAACAAACAAACAAACAAACAAACTCTTCAGCTTTATAATATTAGTATAGATTTATTGTTTTGATGGAACTAGATGAATATAGGAGTGAGAGTGATAGTGTTTATCTCCAAGAACATGTACTTTCTTTTACAATTACGTGTACAAACTATGATACTAAATTATCTTAAATAAAGCTTATTAAATATATTGCTTTGGTTTTTCTATCATATAATATAACCAGGATGTTTTATGCAATGTTACTTCATCCGAAGGAAATGGTTGACCATTGAGGATTAACTCACATATGTTATCAGAAATTCCATAGCCAAATTTCGCCATTAATCACGACATCAGATAGTACATATATGATCTAAATCCATCTCATGCTAATGATGCATTAACATACAGCATTGTTGTAAAGAGAAAGGCATTCGAAAGGGTTCCCTATCAGCTTATCTTTGGAGGGAACAATCTAGAACAATTAGTATACACACAAAATCTGATTAACTTTACTGAATATAGGCCAGGCTTTCACACTCGTACTTGTGTCCTATACAATCTAATATAAAGACTTTTCTTCAATCTCTATACAGATTGTCGTAATTTTTTTAACATTATGACGTCACTTTTTAAATAACTCGATCCTAAGATCAAGATAAGGGCTATAAAGGAAACATCCAATAAATTATCATTAAATAACAGACTAGTTGGCTTGAAACGACAATAATCTCCGCCGGGGCAATTCATCACATCTCGTGGTATCTTATACCCCGAAATGTGGAGCGTACAAATCAATTTCATACAGATTAAGGCGCCACTTGCGAATAAGTAGCTGATATTGCGAAATTCACACGATCGAAAAACTAACGATTTATAACTCTATAACTATATTATAAAGTGCATTTTGCAATAATATTAATATCAATTAATACAAAATAAAACAAAGCCGATCAAAATCCAGTTTTGCTGCAGCCGTTTCGCAAACAAATCTCATAGTATATTTAAGTGATTGGTACTTTTGGTATTGTTAAATGTTCTATGAATATTTTTAATGTTTCTCATGATATAGGATGCTTGTGGAATGTTAATAGCTTAACATGTATCAATATATTTATATTTGGTTGATATATTTTATCTGTAATGACATCATGTAATTATCGACTTCGCAACAGATCGGTCAGTAGGCTAATAAACGACGGACGGTCTTGGGCAACTAACAAGCTTTCAATGACTGCCTCTGAGATTACCGACGACTCTGCACGAAGACTACCGCTATTAAATTAATATTACATTAGTTAGATATACATAGAAAAATTATATCAAACTTTGGTTTAGTTAAAAATGTAATAGGATGTTAGACTTTCGCGAGTATTCATTTAAATGAGACTAATATTTTGCGGATTTGTATTTTATTATTTTAAAAACTGCATAATCCCGACGTTTTAGAATGATTCACATCTCGTCTGCCCGTGATCACGGTTGCTGACAAGTAAAAAAATTTGCTCACTTCCATTGCTTGAAGATTCTATTCCAGTTTAATAACAAAAAAGTCTAATATAAATCAACATACCTAGTACAAAACGTCCACTGTTTGAATCAAATAACAATTTTAATCTTAATCAACTTACATTGGTTAAAATTCACTTATGGGGAATAATTCTTTTTCTAGATTACGAAACCAAAAAAATCACTATCTGAATAGCCTTCAAATAGTTTTTGTCACCACATTATATATAATTGAATCCTGATAATGATGAAGCGTGGAGCAAACAGTTTTAGTGCTCTGTGTGTGGGATAGAAGGGTACGAGGGGACACACGAATTCATCACAACATCCTTCCGTAGGGGCGCCGTCTTTTACTCTCACGTACAAAGCATTTTAACTCCATGGGACATTTTTGCGACTATATTATAGGATATTGAAATCAAATTTATTGCTTCCTCTATCACGTATGTTTATTATGACGACACGTAACACAAGATTTTTATGCAAATATTATTTGAAATTGTTAACTATTTAGGTTTTGTATATGATTTTTCTTGTATTAAATGAAATTGAGATTTACTGGTGAATCAAACTGGATACTTTATTCTTCACATGTTAGCAGAGAGCATAGATAATAGACACAAGTGATTTCCTCAGACGGATTAACAAATTCACCTTATTTATATATGCTAAATAAAATTATATATTCAACAGAAATTAATTGTATGTCATCTTAATAGAGAATTGTTTTATTCTATATATTTTGATAATAAGTTTTCAGTGAATTGGGTCAGGCTTAGGCTATATTTGATGTCGGTGCTACATATGTGTTACTGTACTCGCCAGTTCCTAATTGAAAATGTTTTGTTGGTTCAGCCATTCACTTCGCAAAATGAAGGTACATCAGTATGTAGTCCACCTGGATAGTAAAACATTTTTAGGTATCTCATATATTGTAAATACTTTACAAACACATAATATAATCCTTCTTTCTTTATTGAGTATTTGAATTATAAATCTTTGTCATTAAAATGGGAGCGATTGAAATTTATTTTTTATAATTACATATACTAAAACAACATTATGGTAGGATATTTTAAAACAGAACTAATTAATTTTATTAAATATATTAAAATCACTGACTGTAGTGACTTACACGAAATAATACAGAAACAGGAATTCACATAAGTGACAACCAAAAATTAATCAACTAATTTTACTACATTTTACGCAATAAATCTAGAGAGTTCTAATATAGATCTAGATTTTAATATTCTCTTAATAATAGATAAAAGAACAGCAAAATATTTCCTGTCAATTAAATTTATAGTATAATATAATAATTCAAAATTCCATACCAATTATACATGACTGCCAACGGTCAAGCTGTATACTACTGTATACCTACCGTGGACTTCTTAGTATAACGAGCAATGGAATAAATCTTTATCATTGACGTAACCATTACTTCTACCAAATACGGAAACTAATATATTAGTATCAAACTTAGTTTTTGTACAAATTAAAATACATTACTTATACTTGATTAAGACAAGTAGAATTATAAAATTCGTCGTTTGTTTTATTTATATCACTACTAATATTATAAATGCGAAAGTAACTCTGTCTGTTACGCTTTCACGGCTAAACCACTGAACTGTTTTTAATGAAATTTGGTACAGAGATAGAATTGATCTTGAGAAAGTACATAGGATAGTTTTTATCCCAGACTTTTGAAAGGTTCTCTTGGAAACGCGATATAAGCGAACTCCACGCGGGCGAAGCTGTGGGTGGAAAGCTAGTAATTTTATAAAACGAGCAAATGTTTTCAATGTACAGTCTAATATTGGCTTTATTTTAAGCTGAATTATTTTTTATACGAACGTATTGTTTCTCAATGAACGAATCTTCCAAATAATCTCATGTTATACAACCCTATATCAATAGTTTTTATATTTCGCTGATACCGTCATATGTAGTCTTACGAAACCCTCCTATGATAAGTACAAGCGATTATAGCCTCTAATGTACCATATATAATAGTCATTTCTACGTGCATGTGTTAATGCGATATTTTTTCATATAGCTAGTATTTTCTTTATTAGTTTGGAAACAATATCTCTAGATCTCGTACGATATTACTTCTCCGCTAACAGTCGGGATTACTATCTGAAATATATCATACAAACGAGCAAAAAGTACCATTAATTTTATTTCCGATATTAATATAAAGTCTAATTGTACTCCAATAAAATTATCTAATACCTATTAATTGGAATTTAATAGCAATGAAAGTTTAAAATGTCCCGAATAACCCTTTGGTATTGACGCTCGCAGATAGAAACGTCGCACTTAATAGGCTTAATGAAATAATTGGTGGTATCCGCGGGATACTATATGTATGTACTTGGTTTGAAAACAAACACTAATGTTAGAACCGATATATAAAATATAACATTTCATAATGATATGAAACATGTTAATAAGTTAATAAAGGAAAACTTAAAAACTGAAGGTATTAAGTTAATGCGATCTCCTTCTAAGCTACTTATAAATAATATTAATAATATTTTTGTATATCTATTTATGTATGTACATTAGCGTGGTTCATTTTAACAACATCAAAAAACTTGTGAGCCAAAGACAGACATAATATCTTGGGATTTTGATATTTGCTAGATTTTTAAACACTGTTTATGTATTATATTTCAATATTTTATGACATACGAGTAACATAAGTTATTGAGTAGGCTGAACTTTTTAATATACCGAGTAAAAATTCAAATAAAATATTAAATAAAAATAGCCTAGTTGTTTTAAATTAAAACTTCTGAAAATAAATTTATTAAAACAAATTTATTCCATTTCAAAATATTTATGATATAAAAGCTTGTCGTGTTCCGAAAATTGGCATCGAATGATTGAGGGTAACGCTTGAAAATCCAGTGGACGGGCTTCATTTAAACATACATACATTATACATATTCTCATTCCAAATAAACAAAAAAAAATACATTAAATTAATCGAAAAGTACTCAAAATCTAACTATTTATTAATACTAGCCTATCTAATAGACTTAAAAGTCTAGATTATGTTGAAACATTTATATATAAAAAGGTAAGTCAGTGGTGGCCTAGTGGTTAAAGGTACCTCTCATGCACAAGGGCGCGGGTTTTATCCTGGTAATTACAATATGATTTTTCACAGTCATATGTACTTTCTAAGAGTATTTAGACATCACTGATTAATGCATTCCCAAAAGAGGATTGATGTCAGGCAGGCGGCCGGTTATAAAACAATTAGCCAAAACTATTCACAACATGTAAGGCAGACCCTGGCTATAGCTGGGATTTTGCCAGGTAGAAGATTTATATATAAAAAGGTTTTCTTGTGTATATGATATTAAAACATAACTCCCGTTCTCCACGCTAACTCAATTTTATCTAGATGGAGCTAAGCGTTGTAACGAGTTTGTTGAGACCTTGCCTACACTTTATATCCATACGCGTTATTCCAATACGATTTACATAAATGACTAACTGTCAATGAATATTGCGTCTCTTTTAAATGTAATTTAACATTATAACATTATTATTTAATCTTCTTCTACCTGGCAATTTCCCAGCTTTAGCCAGGGTCTGTCTTACATGCTGTGAATAGTTTTGGCTAATTGTTTTTACAACCGGCCTTCACATCAACCCTCTTTGGGAAAACATTCTTATTTAATATTATACATTATTCATTTTGGGTTTTATAAACAAACCACATATTATCGCACCTCCGCTCAAATAGTGTCATAAGTCAAAAATCCCAACTTTTGAATAAAACGCGTTTGAAGTTAATGCTAACTTTATTTTTCACTTTTCGGCTCATCACTCAAAAACTGTGAAAGTTACTGCAATATGATTTTAAGTAAGTTATAATGATTTTTGACACTCAACAAAATGGTGGAATAGATTTTTGGAATATATTAAAAAAAATAACAATTTTTGAGTTGTGACACTTTAAGGATGAAAAAAACGAATAATTTACGAAATATTGTTTATTTATTTAATAGTTGAACTATTGGCATGACATTATTTGAGATAAGATTTCGAAGTTTTCTAATTCCAATAGTGCAATAAAATTGAATTCAACTTTTTTTGAGTTGTGACACTATTTGAGCGGAGGTGCGATATATGTGTAGAAAAAAATTATTTTAATGAAATTATGTCACCTTTTTTATGCTGTAGCTTCATTCATAAATACAAGCATATTTTTTTTCATACGACATGACGTATGACAATTGACATTCTTCTTTTTAATTGAGTGACAGTTGTAGTGTATTCGTATAAATTTTTTATTTAGGGTATATTTTTGTATTATATTCATTCCTCCTTATATATTACAATTGTTTTTTAAGCATTTAAGTACATAGAAAACCGTAGGCTCTATTTAATAATCAACTAAGCAATAAGGTATTCACAAAGTTTATCTGGAATCAAAACCGCGGTGATAAATTAGTCGATTAATTATTCCTCTTTCAAACCGTGTCGTATCTAAATAAGCCATATAAAGGAATATTAACATACCGACGTACGAACATACTGACATTAATAATGGACCTTATTTCCTAAGCAATAAGAGCCAGTGATGGTCCTAGCAGTTTTAAAGGACTCAATACTTATACAATTCTCATTCCTCTTCACAAATGGAATAAATTTTTACTCACAACTCCAGAAAGGAAATGCACGTTTTGTATGATAAGTAAGAAATAAAAAAATTCTATTATAATCCATATATATAATGTTAGGAGACGATATTTAACCATTTTTTAGTTACCTTTAAAAATTCATTACCGCTACTTATATGTTTAAAATACCAGTTTTTATTCATATGTATATGGCATTAATATAAAATGCTCTCATATGCAAAGGCTCAGCATGTCATAGAACGTTTGTGACCAAAGAACTCAACTCTTGATGTAAGATAACGGATGTCTGTGCAAATCCCTACTGGCGATGCGTAGATTGTGGTGCTTGTTGCGAGAAATTAGTTATTTCACGTTACCACGAAATGTAAGGACTTGGGTAACTATAACTCAAATAAATTATTACATTTTAAATCTTATTTATATTTAGAAATGAACACTTGTAAATATTTGATCAATCAGTTTGAAATTTTTTAAATAATCCGTAAATAACTATACTTAAAATTAAAATTAACTTTTTATTTCTATGACTACATAAACAGAGCTATATAAAATCGTCGTATAATTTAATTTATGTTCACGTCCATACTCAACGTGGTTATTGTTCAAATATAAGTTACATTTGAATTCCTCCTTACGAACATTTATCACGCGGATGTACAAATTCCATTCTGAATGAATATCCATTTATTATGAATGTAAATTGTTATTTAGCCATCAGTGGCATTCGGCGAGATTCATTTGTCTTGCAATGCCACTGCACGGACGGAGTGCGGACTAAGAAATATAACGCGAGTGTTCTTGATAGACAGGCCACTAAATACTACAAGACTTCAAGGAATATTAATAATTATTAAATTTATGCAATATATAAATTTAACATAAAGTAATAACTAAAACTGATGAAACAACTGTATGCTCCTAAACGCAATCCTATTGAATTCTTGTCGAGGGTAAGCTTTATCAATAAAAATATCATATTAATACTATTAAATAAAATGTTTTATATATGTATATTTACATAAAGTATTATATATAATACATAAGTTGAGTCAGTGGTAGCCTAGTGGTTAAAAGGCCCGCCACTCACGCATGAGGGCGCGGGTTCGATCCTGGCAAGTTCCAATGTGATTTTTCCGAGTCATATGTACTTTCTTAGAGCATATAGGCACCACTGATTAATGCATTCACAAAGAGGGTTGATGTCAGGCAGGCGGCCTGTCGTAAATAATTAGCCAAAACTATTCACAACATGTAAGGCAGACCCTGGCTAGAGCTGGGAAATTGCCAGGTAAAAGAAGATATAATACATAAGTTATTGTAATATATTTGTTTTAATAAAAATGAACCATCGAAGCTCAGACAGTGTTAATAGTCGAATATGGCTTCGCTGTAACGCTAGACACATTAAGAGGTCCCACCGATATATTAAGGGATACAATTGTGTATTACATGACATAATATGCTTCTCTTAGAATAAATTACTTTGATATGTAGCTATTTTGAGTGGTACATAGTAAGGTATTGCATGGAATTGTCTGTTCTCAAAATTATAACTTCGCATTCTTTAAGGTATTTGTATTATTTATGTGATATACGCCACAAATGGACCTTTAATTTGCAATTTTCTACCATTGATATGACAAGGGAAATTTAATCATGCAAAGACCATTTCAAATCTTTTTTAATAAATTCCAATAGAACGAATAAAATGACAATTGAGTATGTATTTTTATATCACCAAAGAGGTTAGTTACTTCAAATTATCTAACCTCTTTTGTGATAGGTCAAAAACATATAAAACCTATTCCTTAATAACAAATTATAACTACTAATACATATAATACAGTATGTGTATTCTGTAACAATGTGTAATCTATTTGAGGTTGAACTACGATCTTAAGGCGACCCCTTTGACACGTTACTAACATAGTTTGTGAGTTGTGAAGCTATCAACTATGCTTACTATTTAATACACTAACCTCATAAACTCATTCCTCTTTATTTATACTATAATAACATATAATAATAGTTTGATAATTGATGTAAAATTAGCAAAGATTATTGCAAAGAGATCTAAGATTATTCGTTTAAATGAAACTAATATTTTTCGGATATACTAGGAAGTTTATTTTGTGAAAAACTATGTACATACTATTAGTAATGATTTAAATATTTGTCTACATCACAATTCTAAGCTTTAACTTATTTATATTCTAATATTTATTGGAAGTTCTCACCTAAATGTTACTTTAGAATATTGTAAATACGATACAAGTGTTAGACTGGGGATTCGGTTACAAGTGGAGTAGTTAACGTCTAAGTGGAAGTGCTGCCCAAATTATGTCTAACGCTACATTAGTATGTAGTCCTACTTTGCTAAAAAGTAGCCGAAACGTCGGTAGTATGTAGTTTTTCACAAAAAAACGCCTAGTATATCCAAAAAATATTAGTTTCATTTAAATGATTATGTCAAATTATATTATGAATAATGTCGAATACATCTGCATTCAAGAGGCTCATAGTTTTGACGTACATATATATTATATATAAAATTAATAATGTATTAATTTAAATCCATTTTACTTTATAATATCAAACAGTTCCGCCATACTAACCTATAACTTACCTAAATAATCCATGTAATAACTTTAGTTAACCCTATTATTAAAATACATATAAAAGACGAATGTTCTTAAACATTTCAGAGTCTTAAGTTTATGTGGTGAATGTTCGCACCACTCAAAGGCTTGTGATATTTATACATTATGATCCTTATTGTTATTATAATAAGGGTGAAAATAAATACATAAGCAACAAGATCCCACGGGTTGATTATTGTTTATTAGCAGAGGAACACGTTGTAACTCGCTAGGGGAGTGAATTTTATTGACGAACCATTAAACGGAATTGCGAACTTATTGCGTAATATTTAAAGATTTTCGTTGTATATAAAAATTGGAGATCGCTGTAGAATAAACGTACAATATATTTAAATATTTACTGTCCTTTTGAGCGGTTTATTAAATAAATTCGTATGTTGAAGCAAAGTTATTAATAACAGCGTCATGTCAGAATTAAAAACAAAGTTTAGAGTTTCAAGGGTTCAGTTCAGTAATATTTGATTGTGTTATCATGCACAAGTTTATACAGCCTCGTTAAAATACTCAACACTCATACAAACTCCTACGTTAACTTTTGAGTAAAAATACATAAAGAATATTTAATATATTTTTCAATATTTAATTTAGCAAATATTAAGCACATTTCTTTATAAAATTAAAGCGTGAAGCTAACAAATCTTTTAGAATTATTATTTAATGATAATTTTTGTTTTACAAGTTACCATAAAATAAGTTTTTATATCGACCGAAATTGGCTGTAAAGGCTAATCTATATCGCCACTCATTCTCATTCATTCATTCATTTGTTAACTACACGCAAACCTTATCCGTAATCATTCACTCAATGATAAATTTCATTACCAATAATTGTTGAAACCGCTTTATAGCTGAGTGTTGCAGGTAAAACTATTTATTAACTATTTACTGCTTGTTATCTTTAAAATAATAGTACGTTACTACTTATTACTTATGATACTTACTATCGTAATACTCAAAGGCGCCGAACGGAATGGCCGAGTCGCATAAATCACTTTGTTAATTTTATCACATGAATTATCTAGCATTGGTTCTGCATTCCATGTAGAGGTTTTAATAAAAAAAAATGTTTTTACATGTATTTTATTTAATATATGCAAAAGGATGAAACTAATGTTTTTCGGATGTACTACGCGATTTTTATTTTTGATTATAAACTACTTACTCCCGACAGTACTTAAATAAATAAAAATCTAAATAAAAAGACTTAAAAAAATAAATAAAAATACTTAAAAATAAAAATCACGTAGTACATCCGAAAAACATAAGTTTCATTTAAATGAATATTATCGAAAATCTTAAATCTCATTATGCAAAAGGATTTTTTTTTTGCTATTAATTCATTGTGTATACTAAGTTCAAGCCCGCGACTTCGTGCGCGTTAATTTCTCAATTAGAAATGTTTTGCTGAACTGGCGAATTTAATTCCTCTTTAAAAACAATAGATATGAAAATTTTGGATTTTATCAACTTAATTTTTTCTTTTTCGGTCGAATGAAAAGTATCCTGTCTTTTCCTTGTTCTAAACTATCTTTACATAAATTTTCAGCCAAATCTGTGCATCAATTTTTTCTGTTATAAATAGTGTAACTAACACGACTTTCTTTTATACATATTTATCATATTAACACAATCTATTGAGTTGTTTTCTATTAAATCAACTTCGTATTCAATCAATGTACCTACCTACCCTAAAACCAGTAGTTTTGCAAATCGCCCACAGCGTTACACAATGCTGACTATATCAAATTGTAATGAATCTACAACTTGCTTTCTTGCTGAGAACTTAATTTCGTTTTCGTTATTAATACTCTAGTCGATTGTATTTATGAATACAAACTGTAATTGTTATTGCATAGTTTTCGAAAGGTCATAGTGATTATTCAATATTTATTTATTCTAAACTTTAATGTGTATTTTTTAAGTTTTCTCAAATGGTTTCTAGTTTGAAAAGATTGAGCTCAAAGATCTTATAATTTATGTAGTTTGGAAAACAATATATAGGTAACTCTTGACGTCATGCTGAACTCAAAATGGCAGACTAATTACTTTTGACAAATTGCTACAGAAGGATTATAAAAAAATAGTTTAGTTCTTCCATGAAGACATATGTATTTGTTTAAATATATTATATAAAAATATTATTATATACCAAGCTACGGCCTACAGACGTCATAAAAATAAATTTTCTTTATAATAACATAGAGTACTCTGAATTCTGAAATGTTTTTAAGAACGACCTCAGGTGTGCCTTTTCTTAACCGTTCTTAGTCGTCACTTAGGACGACAACCTACTTTATTATTCATGAAAACGTCAAAATTGGAATATACCGCTATTCTATACAAATATTTTTAAGTAGTTTTTGATATAAATAGAAATTTTGCTTGGTTAATATTTCAAAACATTAATATTATTTGGAAGGATAAAATATTTACAGGACAATGCACTTTCACTGTAATCTTTTTTTTAGTCAGTGGTGGCCTAGTGGTTAAAAGGCCCGCCTCTCATGCATGAGGGCGCGGGTTCGATCCTGACCCGGGCAAGTACCAATGTGATTTTTCCGAGTCATATGTACTTTCTAACAGTATTTAGACATCACTGATTAATGCATTCCTAAATAGGGTTGATGCCAGGCAGGAGGCCGGTTGTAAAAACAAATAGCCAAAACTATTCACAATATGTAAGGCAGACTCTGGCTAAAGCTGGGAAATTGCGAGGTAGAAGAATAATGTCCATATAGTATATACAGCCTAATTTTATATAAAGAACTAATGAGTCAGTTTAAACTCAAATATTACAATTTCAATCATACAAAAGTACATAATTATTTTCATCAAACGAAAACGAAATATTATGAAATCATTAAAACATCAATTCTCTGAATGGTCCACGTGTATCGCTCTAATGAAGATTTCACTGAACGGAAAGCAATCCCCGTGGAAAGTGTAAATAAAATGTTAAATACAAAAATATTTGTTATTTGTGTAAACTTCATCAGTCACTGGTCTGCAGCACCGTGACAACGAATTGTTTGTTCCATCGAGATTACATTCTGTACACTTTCCATTTAAAACGTTCATAACTTTCAAATATCAAATATTGTTTTACTTAATAGATATATTTCTCCATTTAGATGTACATATAAAGTTACAATTATATTTCAGTTAATACTTTTGCATTTACTTTTTCTCCTGTCATCGTTTTATAGAATGCACTTCATAAAAAATATTTATCTTGTGAAATAAGATATCGATCAGTTCTCAAATGATGAGAGAATTTGACGATTCTCATTAAACCGTTGGAAAGCTATTTCCTTCATCCAAATATATGTAGGTAGATATAGATTATTTGAATTGTGTTTGTGTGTGTAATATGTATGTGTGTGTGTGTGTGTGTGTGTGTGAAGTTCAGTACAAATTGTATCTCGTAAAACCCTCGTCGAGGTCTCAGCTAAGTTGTTTATTTCTCAGAGGATACTCACAGACATTAATGGTACGAGTTTTAATCTTAATTCTTATTACGAGTTAACGTCGTTTTAGCTGAGACTCATTTTCTGAAGCTCACTCGTTTTGTTAATACATTTTCGAACAAATTGTAAATACATATATGCATAATGAATTAATTATGTAAAGTTATTTATATCCAGCACTCTATTACCCATATTTCATAAACATCACTCATTTATTATAAATGCAAAATAAGAACGTAATATTACGTATCTGCTATATAAAACTCGCTTGTATCCGTGTCTCTGATTGAACGTAATTTACGTATACATTTCCTTTGCGAGTTGCGTTTCAAGTTAGTTCGTCTCCCAGGAAATGGGGCAAATGTCCGCGTTACGGAAAATATTACGTTAGCAGTTAAAAGTTTCCGGGGCCAGGCGGATGGGACAAATTAACACTGTCGAGTGCAAAATTTCGCTTATACATACAAATAGGATGTTATATGATTAAAATTTAAATTGTTTTCTTATTTTACTATCATTACATAACAAATATAGACTTCACAAAGATAACAATATAAGAATGTTAGTGAATTAAAGTATTTTTCATTTAAAACTAGCTTTTTTCCGAGACTTTGTCTAAGTTAGTTTCAGAATTAGAAATGTCTAATTAACCAGGCAAACTGTTTCACTTAAGAGGCAGTAAATAAACAAATACTTACTGATTTTTTTTGTTGAACGGTATAAAAAGAATCCTATGTCCGTCTCCTAGTTCTAAGCTAACTCGCCAAAAATTTCTAGCCAAATCCGTACAGCCGTACTTGAGTTAGAAATAGTGTAACTAACACTACTTTATTATTAATATAAGAAAATAAACTCACATAAATTTAACATCTATTTTAATATTTTGTGTAAAGCAACTAAAAATATTGAAGACCGTACAAATAATAATATACAATTGTTATGCTAAGAGTAACATAAAGCTAGGAAATAAAGGGTTTTTGTTAACATTGAAACTGGGGCATGCTTACAACCGTTATTATTTGTGGAGGTAGATTTGTACCCGGTTACGATCTGCCAGCAATCATATCTGTACCACTGATACAACCTGTGTATTAGGACTAGACTATACAACTATGGACTATAGAAACAGAGTTCTATAGTACTTTTTGTGGAGAATAATTAAATACTAGATTATTATTCAAAAATTTGTTGTTTCTCTTCAATATATGTCACTTTCTATCTTACTTTAACTTTGCTTACTAAAAAGCGATCATTTTATTTTGTATTTTTATATTAATGTAAATTTCTCAACTGATGCTGTTTAAATGCTAAGACCTAATGAAGAAGTTGAACATCCTATCCTAATATATATATTTATATGTTTCTTATCATAGAATCACTGATACAATTCCAGATATATTCTGAATATTATATATTAACTGTTAAATATCTATAACATATCTTTGATCTAGTAATCTTTCTAAGTCATCGCTCCGCCCTTATCTACTTTTGGAGGTCAGGCCGTTACAAGATGTACGTACAACCCATTACTGTATATAATATTTGAATAATAATAATCAATACATGATTTATTAGTTACTGTGTCACATAAGGACTAATTTTGGATGGAAATAATAATACATTAAAATACTTATCTTCTATATATATAAAAATGGATTGCTGTTCCTTAGTCTCGCTAAAACTCGAGAACAGCTGAACGGATTTATCTTATATTAGTCTTGAAATGTTCGTGGAGGTTCAGGGAAGGTATAAAAGGTGAGAAAAATTGGAATAATTGCCGGGAAAACCCTAAAAACAGCCCTTTTCTATTTCCCATACAAATGCTTTTTTTGACATTAGATTTGACAACTAACTAATATGTCAATCATTCTGTTTGATTGAAACAGGAAAAACCTGATTATTTATGGCCTCTAAGACGGAATAGAGTTCGCCTGGTCAGCTATACATATATTATTAATGACGAAACTAACGCGGATGAAGTCGCGGGCAAAAACTAGTTAGTAATAAAAACTATGGGATTTCTAGAAAAGATTTTTCATTAATTTACGAAACTATGGGCTTTTTTTAAAACGTATTACAAAAGTATGATAATATTACGCATGACGCTGCTTACATTTGAGTTAAAATCTTTGAAGTCAAACGACTAGTTTTGTATGTTTGTTTATTAAAATTGAATTCAGTATAACGTGTTGACTCTGGCTTGTTAACAAAATATCGGTCGGAGAATGGCTCCAGGTAGCGGGTAGCTGAGTTAGGAATCACTCGTGTGTGGCTCACGACAGAAGTTACCGTGTTCAAGTTTTATAGTTTCAATCATTTATTTAGGCCTTACTTATATATTACATATAAAATTATAATCTATACCAATATTATATAGTTCAATAGTTTGTTTGTTGGTAAGCTCTAATCTTAGAAACTAATGGTTCTAATTGAAAAATTATTTTGTGTTAAATAGACCATTTATCGAAAAAGGCTCTATGCTATATAACATCACACTGCGACTAATAGGAGCTAAGAAACAATATAAACGGTTGTTTGCAAAATAAATATTATGCCCACAATAAGAATATCACGCGGACGAAGTCGCGGGCACAGCTAGTACTTAAATATTTATCAATTTTAATAGTGTTTTTCTATCGGTATTTAAGCTGTAGATTAATTAATAAATATAAGGATCATTTCTGATAGTCCACTCCTATTATCAAATCAACTCATCGCTGTACTAACGGAATGTTTGTGTAGTATCAAACTTCAAAGTCATTAGTACGAACACATTGACATCGAGACTTCTGATGTCAAAGTAATCGCATCAAGTCACGAATTATATTATCTGAATTTAGTTTAAACGTGCGACTTTCACGAACAATGAGCACCCCTACCACGAGTTTTTAAATACGAAAAAGCATAAGTCTTCACTCGTGAATATGAGTAAAACGTATATAAATAACTGAGAACTCACTATATCGAGATTGACGATAAAGACTCATGGTAAGGGTATATCGACGAATAAACTATCATAGCTACCAAACTTATTAAAGCAAATTTTCCTCTTTCGCTTATATTATTTCAGACCATAACTTATAAGAAATATAACGATGACTTACGAATCTTATATATAAGAAAGGATTTTGTGATACTTGAGATTATTGTATAAATAAACTTAATGATAACGGATCATTACATAAGATGAGTTTCTTATCAGTAAGTGTTTTGCGAAATATAAAAATTGTGCCAAAGCACTTGTGTGTCTGATAAAACAGATTAAATCAAGGTAAAACACTTCAGTATAAGTTCGTACTCCACTTTTTATGTGTACATATGTATATATTAATAATACACTTGGTATAATAGTTTTATATATTAATATATAGGAATAAAATGATAAAATTATGATTAAAGATAGCAGTCTCCTAAGAGATAAATTCCGTTTCTTTTAAAATTATATGTATATATAAAAGAAAGTCGTGTTAATTACACTATTTATAACTTAAGAACGGCTGTAGGGATATGGTTGAAAATTTGCGAGGAGATAGCTTAGAACCAGGAGACCGACATAAGATATCTATTAATACGATTGAAACAGAAAAAAAAACTTAGTAAAATCCGATACTTGGTTATTTACGGCCTCCTGTGCGGAATAGAGTTCACCCGATCAGCTATACTTAATAACTAATTCCGAAATTAATGTCAACGAAGTCGCGGGCAAAAACTAGTTTACACATAACCAAATTCGTCAACCGCAACGATAGTATCTTACATATTACAAACTCAAACAGCGAAAGCATAACCCCAATAATGATTGATGATACTGATCATACTTGAGCAACGTTCATAGAAGTGTCTTGAATGTGACAACGAGTATTCATCAGTTGACCACCGTCCCAGTTAAACCCCTCACGCATGTGGGAATTGACCCACATATAATGATGGCTAATTAAAATTATAACTAATAAAACTACTCTATAATTTATAGAATACTTTAATAGCAATTCGTTTTTATATTCATTGAGGCAATATACAAACTAATAAACATAAAATATTAATGATTTCTAAGACTTTCGCGAGTATTCATTTAAATGAAACTAATGTTTTCGTATATATTTTTACATTTTAGTTAACTTTCTGTTACTTTGCAGCATTGTAAGCACGGGCAGATATGAAATAAGAAAAAAGTCCAAAAATATTAGCTTATTTAAAATAAAGTATGTAGGTACTTATTTATTTCTAAAATATTAAAGAACCCAAACAATTTAGTTAAAATGGGGCATGTCAAGTCGACAATAACAAATAAAATTCTATTTGAAATACCTTTAATATTTCAAAATTATATATATTTATTTCATATACCGTACAAAATGAATTACTTGATATACATACATAAAATTGTTTCTCCATAGGCCTACTAATACATGATGAAATCAATCCACGACCCACTGACATACAGACGTCATGTCTATTGTATGCAAACATGGCTATTTAATTAATACTACAATATGTACTTTTACATACACTTTCTCATATAAAAAAGTTGAATTTAGTAACTCAAATTTTTACATACTTTCATTATGAAGAGAAAGATATTTTAAGATTTTTTAATATGCTAAGTACTAACTAATCTCACATAAAATTGTGATTTAATATGGATATTAAAAGTTAGTGGTGACCTAGTGGTTAAAACGTTCGCCTCTCATGCATGAGAGCGCGGGTGCGATCCTGGCAAGTACTATTGTGATTTTTCCGAGTCATATGTACTTTCTAAGAGTATTTAGACATCACTGATTAATGCATTCCCAAAGAGGGTTGATGTCATGCAGGCGGCCGGTCGTAAAAACAATCAGCCAAAACTATTCACAACATGTTAGACAGACCCTGGCTAAAGCTGGGAAATTGCCAGGTAGAAGATGACGTATTGGCTGTAATTTTTAAATAAAATATTTATGTCTTACATAGAATTGGTATTGCTTATTATTAAGTTTCAAAAGGTTGATAATCTTGTACATATAAGTTATACACATAGACGTCGTGAACGGAAGTATATCACAAAAAACCTATAATGTTATCTTGTGATACAATCGTCAAACATGACACATAGCTAACAGCAAAAACCGGAGGAAATGCCATAGATGGTTCGTAACTAGTGCTGCCATCTATGTCTTGAATGCCATATATAACACCCACTTTATAACTATAGAAATATACATATATATTTATACTAGCTGACGTAGTTTTGCCATTTAATAAAATAGGGGTTGGTGATAAAAAAGTAACAATTTTGGATTGTACGTATTTAAAAATGCTACATTATAAAAATATTAAAAAAAAAATTCGTCCGAAAATAAAAATATTAAGGGTGAACAAACCTTATGACTTGGGGGCATGAAAAATAAATGTTGTCCAATTCTCAGACTTACTAAATATGAACACAAAATTTCATCAATATCGGTCCAATCGTTTCAGAGGAGTTCTGTCTAACACCGCGACACGAGAATTTTATATATCAGATTAGTTACAATTATAAAGCCAGTAATCACATTTGTAGTTTGTACATTCCGATTTAAATTAAAATTATTTAGATAATTTCATCTAATATTCGCATGATATACATATGTTATTAAAAAGGAATTTTGACTTCAGGTAAATTGTTATTTAAGTTTAAAACAATAACTTTTGTTGTACAAGTCTTACTATAGTACTATCACTTGTTATAACTTCATCTAACCATGTAATGTTGTAATACTCTACGTACATCGTCTTGTTGATCTTGTTTATGTCCTTATACAACGAACAGTGGCTGCAGGCTTGTTCCACGTAATTTACCAGTACAATCATATACCAAAGCATCGCCAGAGTAAAATATACAATTAAATTAGGAGAACTCAGCTTATGATAATGACAAAACATAATCTATGATCTATATATTAAATTCTTCTTTTACCTGGCAATTTCCCAGCTTTATCCAGGGTCTGCTTACATGTTGTGAATAGTTTTGGCTAATTGTTTTTACGATCCGCCTGCCTCACATCAACCCTCTTTGGGAATGCATTAATCAGTGATGTCTAAATACTCTTAGAAAGTACATATGACTAGGAAAAATCACATTGGTACAGGATCGAACCCGCGCCCTCATGCATGAGAGGCGGACCGTTTAACCACTAGGCCACCACTGACTGTGAAATTAAATAACTTATACAGGGTGACTGGTGAATTACCATCGATCCTTGAGGTCGTGAAATTTGACGATCATATATGACAAAATAAAAATTAATATAACATAAAAAATAATAAACTTCTAAGTAAAGTTAACCAAAAGTTATGTAATTAATTACGCATCGTGTGAACATCCTACAGATTAGGTATACACACACACGCGTGCGGCGGCGTGGTGTTGTATCAGCACGCCGCCGCACGCGTCCACACTTGGAACACTTGGAACGTGTCCACACTTTATTTATTTATACGGAAATTTGGTCAAAAATTAAGTACCTATTTTTTTTACATAATTCGAATGAGAATCATGTACCGAGTATTCTCCTTAAATATTGATAGTAATTCACCAGTCACCCTGTATAATCAAAAGTTATATTAAATCATCAACATTTTCACTCAAAGTTAAGCCATAATTCCATAGCGTTTTCGTTTAAGAGTCCATTTTTATTTGAAGTTTTTTCACTGTTAATATCCTCTTTGCATTCCTCTCTGTTACGACGTCATCAATCTTAAGTTGTAAATCCATCTCGGTTCGTTAAAGCAAGCTTTCTTATGCTGTATACAATATTTAATAGACCATTTGTAACATAAATATGGACGTTTCTGAATACAATAGTGATTAATCTAAATAATAACTACAAATTATAGTTTTCAAGAGCACCAAGACATATAAATTCAAATGAAAGTATGTCAATGTTTGGACAATTTTAACATTCGCGAACACAATTGCTCCGACTCCGGAGTTGAATCAGAAAACATTGTTTTACTTAAACACACAATATTTATTGTTGAATCCCTACGATTATAAATGCGAAAGTAACTCTGTCTGTCTGTCTGTTACGCTTTCACGCTTAAACCATTGAACTGATTTTAATCAAATTTGGTACTGATATAGAGTTGACTTTAAGAAAGAACATAGGATAGTTTTTATCCCAGACTTTTGAAAGGTTCTCTTGGTAACGCGATATAATCGAACTCCACGCGGGCGAAGCTGCTGGCGTAAAGCTAGTATCCCATATTTTTGCTTATCTTAACTTCTACTAAATATTAATGTAATACCGTAGTTGAAAGCCATGTCCAATGAATTTATATATATAACTGAAACAAGTAATTGCTAATACTTTAATATAGAACGTTGTCGACTTATTCGACTATTAGCCAAAAGACTTACGATCTGGACATTGACATCGTTGTGTTAACTCCTTGTTGAGATGTTATAAAGATTGATTCTTTGAATTTCAATGAACCCAAACTCATTTAATTTATTAGACCCATTAAAGCAAATATAACTTAGTCATTAATAGCATTTGATTACATAAATTCTTAATATGCTAACCTATAGTATGTTAAAATATTAATCTCTTGCTTAGAATAATAATAAAAATATATGGTGATATAATGATAAATGCATGAGAATTAAAATTGTTATATTGGTTTTGCAGGAATTGAAAGAAAGCTTTAACTATGGGCTGTTCTGTCCACCGGTCAATGGCAAAGCCGGCAAGTTCCTGGACGAAGAACGACGCCTCGGAGATTATCCTTTTAATGGACCCGTCGGCTACCTCGAGGTGAGATAAAAGAATTTTATTTTCGGAACTTTTAGTCCTTTAAGTATCTTAAGTATTTTATACCAGCTTTGAGAGATTAAAAAAGTTACAGTCGGGACTGTAATAAAGAGAACCGAGTTAAAGTTTTTTTACTCAAATCCAATTATAAATTACATTTGAATTAACAATTTATTGGTTTGCACTCTAACGCTAAAGATAACCTTGGAGTCGTAAAATTTTATGCGGCCATGGATCAGACGCCCCTAGTTCGCATGTATACTAATAAATAATGAATTACAAGCCGTTGGAATTAATGCGACCAATAAATGTAGGCCAAATACTAATTACAATCTACCTAATTTATCTAAAAGCCCAACCTGTTTGTTATATTTATTCAGCTAAATTTGGTAATCATTTATTATACGGCTTATTTCAAAACCCACACATGTATATGCTTATATGGTTTTGTGTGTTTAAGTGATTACTATACCACGAACGGGGATATTATTTATCGGCCGTCTTGTGGACCCAGGACCTAAATACAATATAACAAATTTCAAACAACCTCGGACGAATTTAGTAGCTTTTATAAGCTTGACAAACGATCTTTGTCAGTAAATTTTATCTTTAATAGCAAGCGAACTTCAACTCTATAGCCTTGTTTTAAAGTTTTAGTTGATTAGACCACTCTATTTCCGTGATGTAACTTTTGCAGTTAAAATACAAACGCCGTGTTTACAAGATGTTGAAGCTGGACGAAAAGACATTGAAGGCTCTACACTCTCGAGCCAACCTGAGGCGTTTTCTAGAGCACGTGACACACGGACAGATAGACAAAATTACCAAATCATGCGCCAAAGGACTGGATCCCAACTTTCACTGTCAAGACACCGGTGGTAAGTTTGACAGTTCTGATATTTATTTTGACAGTTGCCAGTCTTATTTCTTAATTTCACAACTATTAATTCAAATAAAGTTTTTATGTAATAAAAAACATGTACCTACTACCATTCACAATACCATTCTCTCCCATTTAATGGCGGTAAAGCAGTATTTTATGCAGTACATTTGCGTAGACACATAAATATAACAGCCTCGAGGTGCTATCAAAAACTAATTTATAACTCCAATAGTATAAGATAAAATAGAGTACTTTCAAAGTTCAAAATGGACGCTTTAAACAACGTACCACCTGCTATTTCAAACAGCAGTCACGACTATTGCAAATTTCTCTCCAATATAAGCAGCTATTCTTCAATGAAATGAGATGTTATACATACAGAAGCTATTATTATCGTTATCGGATATTTATCTCCTATTGTTCTACACCTTAGAGCTAAGTAAGTACGTGTAACATGTTATAGGAAAACCTACACGCGAATATAACCCATATGTGTACATACAGAAGCTGCTAATTTAGTTTAAACATTCACATTAATTATGTAACTTAACATACTAAATACCATTGTATCAATTCCCATTGTTATTCTGTGCCGCATCAATCTAGCGTGGATAATCCGATATAAATGTTCTGACCTTGAAAACAAGCGAGACAAATCAGCTATTCATCACAACAATACCTCAACAAAGTTCTATATTTTTCAAATTTAATATCATATTTGAATAAAAAAATAACATTATATTTCACCTAAGCAAATATTAGATATATGTAGTTTGACGTTACTACATTCAAAGTTGTAAAGAACTGGCCTTGAATTCCATATACGAAATCGGTAAAATAAATGCTGTTCATGTTTTTGGTGCATTAAAATATTGATATATCACTATTACAGAGACACCACTGACAATAGCCGCTGGCCTAAAATCCCCTGGGAAAGTGTTAATAGCTCTTGTGAACGGCGGAGCTCTACTCGATTACCGAACTAAAGATGGCAGCACCGCCATGCACAGAGCCGTGGAAAAGAATTCCCTCGAGGCTGTGAAGACTTTACTGGAGCTCGGCGCCTCCCCGAACTATAAAGATGGGAAGGGATTAACGCCTTTGTACTTGTCCGTAACGAATAAGACGGATCCCTTGCTCTGTGAGACCCTGCTACATGACCACGCCACTATTGGTGCTACGGACTTACAGGGCTGGCTGGAAGTACATCAGGTAAGAATACATTAAACTGTGACTATTTAAGTTTGTTCTTCAAACCAATTAATAATACCCATGAAGACAGAAATTCCGTCTAACCTATATTTGATATTCTGTTTTCATGAAGGACAAGAAATGGAATTATTCACATATTCTCCAGAATAAAGTAAATCGTCTTTTACTTGTATCGGTGTAATCTCTAAAAAGGATAAATTTTCATCACCTTTCCATATAAATCAGAGAAGTTATAGTCAACTTAATTCAAGTGAACAATATATTCCATCAATCTTTAACAAGCAATTTCGTTCTATTAGCTAAATGACTGAAGGGTCATAAGTATTGTTATCTGCAGTAGTCTAGTGTACAAGAGCATTAGACTAAATCTCATTTCACAATCACGCAGTTTTAGAGTTCTCTTCCAGTTGTTGCCAATAAACTAATACCTGAATGGATGTTTTCGCTAATACTGTAGGCCTATTATGAGTAATATCACATAAATTCTGATGGCCCTGTTCGTGTTTCAGGCGTGTCGTAATGGGCTGGTCCAACACTTGGACCATCTTCTCTTCTACGGAGCCGACATGAATGGTCGCAACGCGTCCGGCAACACGCCGCTACATGTATGCGCTGTAAATGCCCAGGACTCTTGTGCGAGACAGCTATTATTCAGGGGCTGTGATAAAGAGGCTCTTAACTTCGCCAACCAAACACCTTATCAGGTCAGTATTGCCAAGCAATTCTAGTGCTTATATAACTAAATGATTATGACTTAAATTTAAGTACAGTAAGGACTAATATTGTAATAATTTTCGCCTACCAACATGAACACAATGTTTAAATAATCGTCGGATGTTCATCTTGGTCGTAATTTTTCGTACTTCCTCACAAAAAAGTCTACTCAAGTCGGTCCATTAGTGGGATGTAAAAGATTAAGATTATAATAATGTATATAATTCAACAGGTAGCTGTAATAGCCGGAAATTTAGAATTGGCTGAGGTCATAAAAAACTACAAATCAGACGAAGTCGGTGAGTCCAAATATTTGTATATTCTGCATGGCCATGGTTGCGGCTTTATAATTTATGTCCTTCTAACTTAGCTTCCAATGAGATTAAAAACTTATACAATGGCAGCCAGGTTTGAAGCGCTTCTTTTAAAATGCTTTCTATTATATATCCAGTCCTTTTTATATTTATAATATATTTTTATTATTATATATATAATATGAAATATAAAATGGGCTTCACACAATTGTGATATAACTTAGTGACTAATTTTATACTTTTTATATATTTGTAGCGTAATGCTTCATATAGTGTATAGTGTGTACATAAAGTGTATTATATAATATATGACGTCACTCGCATGTAATCATCCCATACAACTTATACATACCTTCCACTGTTTCCATTGCTTATTATCATAATGGTGATGGTTGTACACCGAACACGATAAACATCTATATGTACCTATGTGTAAAATGGTTTATTTATTTTATTATTTATTCGGTGGCACGTTCAGTTCGGGTTTTCTGTTGCCGCACGTTATTTTCTTTTTGTTTGTATGGCGCGTAGTTCCGTTTCGGGGCCCGCCGCGGTATAACCCGAAGCGTCGGTCTGCGTGGGGCGGCTGGTGGATGGATCGTGGCGACCGTTCTTCGCTGGGGTCAGTGCCGTCCGAGTTAGAAGCTCTCCTGCGAGCAGCGACTCACTCTCCGGCCAGCGAGAGGTTCTCCTCGGCGTCTTCGAGCATCAGCGACGCGAGCCACCCCAGCCACGAGGACGACGCCAGCATCCTCACAGGTGAGTCCCTCCCGCCAGGCAACCATCACCATGTTCATGTTGCATGTTCATAGATGTCACCGCGGTCCGCTTCTCGCTTCATTTCTTCGATACCCATTTTGTTTTAACGACGTCTCACCTCGATGTTGCCTGATAAATGTTACATAATGAAATAAGCACTGCACCCACACCGGACTAAAGCTTCAAACAAACATATACGTGACGGCCGCGTGTCCAGATAAGAGCGCGGACACGAGCGACATCACGGACTCGAGCGGCGTGGGCACGAGCACCTCGGACACTGTGTGCTCGCTGCAGACGGCCGCCACGGTCGTGTGTCTGCAGCCCTACGAGCCCACACACCACGGACACCTGCGGCTCAACCAGGGGGACATCATAGAAGGTACGTAGAGAGGGACCAAGAATTAACAAGCTTTATATAGGAGGCCTGTTAAGGGGAAGTTCTTATTAAGGTCAATACAAATCGATATTCCAGATATTCTGATGCGACAAAATTTATCCAACGTAGTACCGTAATTGTTATCACATGCACTTTACTAATGAACTCTAACGACAACATCCACAATCACCTAACACGTAACACAATACAATTAACTGAGGATCAAACACTCATCATGACAGCAAAGCGTTTATTTTAAGCTTCTTTTAAAGTAATAATGGTGATAGTTCTAAACATTTTTTTATTACAATATTTACCTAAAATCTCAGTTTTTAGTAATAACTGGAAACAAAATTACGTACAGCATAAAAACCTATACACAATTAATTAGTACCTATTTGAGTACAGTAGTGTTATATGTCCATCTCGCTCTATCATTATAGTGACTGGTGCGACAGACGATGGTCTGTTGGAAGGCTCGATCCGCGGCTCGAGCGCCTCGGGTCTGTTCCCTGCGAGCTGCGTCCAGGAGGTGCGACTAAGACAGAACGCACACCTGCATCAGGTAACACACACACACACACACACACACACACATATACACATACTAAATACACGGTATATAGATGACGTCATAAATATTAAAACAGACTTTTCTATTATTGCTGGGCTTAGACTGTTGAGGATAAAGAAGACACTAACTAGTTCAAGATTTATTTCCGAGAGAGTACAATAAGACACACTGATTTACATATGCAATGATTCGACTTTTATACATGATTTACATCAAAGAATATGAGATGCACAGATGTGACACATTTTAGACAAAGAATATGTAATTTACTAACTGTTTACTTATATACCTATTTGCGTATACGGTACACTACCATATAAATCTTTGATTATAATATTCATTTGTCGATAATTTGGAATTTTTCCTTGAGAAATAAATGTAGTTAATATTCCTTACACGTAAATAATTCACACAGTTCAATGAGCTTTCAATGGACTAGCTTTGAGTATAGAGTTTGAATCACATCATAACAGATGGCGCTAGTAGTATCATGGATACAATTAATTTATTTATGTTATAAAATAACACAATAATGTTAAGAAAAAGTAAATTATAATATAAAAATAGTTCTTTAATTATAATTCTATATTACCAGGTGTTATCCTCGGGACCCATCCATCATTCGCGTGTCACGGGCAGGAGGGAAATGGCTCTCAGTAAAACATACAGCGCCACCGCTCCTAGGATCAAGAAGACGTATGTATACAACCACTATATATAGCTGGTTTCTTTATATATACTTCATTAACAAAACAACATCCCTACTAATATTATAAATGAGAAAGTAACTCTGTCTGTTACGCTTTCACGCCTAAACCACTGAACTGATTTTAATGAAATTTCGTACAGAGATAGAGTTGACCTTGAGAAAGAACATAGGATAGTTATCATCCCAGAGTTTTGAAAGGTTCTCTTGGAAAGGCGATATAACCGAACTTCACTCCGGCGAAACTGCAGGCGAAAAGCTAGTTGAAACATATGACGAAGATTGCAAGAACTAATTTTTCTCTTGTAAATAATTTTTCTCTCAACATTTCCTACATCAATATTAGTTCAATAAAATGTCAATCTCAAATAATCTTTTCGTTTAATGCACCCAAAGTATTGTTAATGTTACAGTTGTATAGAACAATGTGTTCAAACAACCTACCATATATTTATAAATAAACATTCCGCGAGCGCGTCTTCGCCTGTCGTTAGTCTCAAATGTGCTTTACGAAACGTCCGTACAGACGGCTCGTGAAGAATGGTTTCGTTTCTCTTCTATCGATATGTTACCCGGGAGTTATACGATTCCTTGTTACAAAACCCTCCAGGTTCGTAGATATAATTTTAATAGCCTTACATTTGTTATATATCATATTAATCATTGACCTTATACAGGGTGACTGGTGAATTACTATCAATATTTAAGGAGCATACTCGGTACATGATTCTCATTCGAATTATGTAAAAAAAATAGGTACTTAATTTTTGACCAAATTTCCGTATAAATAGGGGAGAGTCGGATATATCGTACCACTTTTCACTTTAACTCAAATATTTCGACTATAACACGTCTTATAATAATTAATACATATGTAAAATAAAGTTTCATATTTTAGCTTCCTAAGAAGAAGAGAACAGATCTTTGCGATTATTCTAACATTGTTAAAAATGCTTTTTTATAGAGGCTTGCCATCGGTACGATTTAGCCGACTCGTTGTTTTAATCGTACCACCAAGTCTTTAAATCGTACCATGGGTGTTTAAGTCGTACCACTGAATGAAAGACATTAAAATTCTCAATCAAATTATTTATTTTTAACTGTTAGGTAAGTAATAAAACAACATTATTTATATCTTTTAGGTAATAGAAACATAATTTTTAACTCTTAGGTTATATAAAGGAACTATAAGCTTTCTCAGTAAAATAACATGATTATACTATGATAATGAGATCAATCACAATAACTAATAAAAATGAGACAAAAAAAAACAGTAAACTATAATAATAAAGTAACAGTTAATAAGAATGTTATTTGTAATAAAATTATTGTGCATATTTCTTAATGGAAACAATCATGACAAATGTCTGGATTCGAAGTAGGTACACGTCTCATGTAGCCACCGTTTACAGCGAACGCATTGAATCCAATCAACTTTTGGACCCTTCTTATCGTAGTAACTAGTAAGAATTTTGTTTTTGGCATTGGGTAGTATTTACTTTACGTACTTGCGGTAGTACTACAGGTACTTGCGGTTGGTAGTCGGGTAAATCGTACCAGTACAATTTAACCAACTGCAAGTGGTACGATTAAACCAACTAAGGCATTTCTAAAACTAAAGCAAATATCCGGCATAAACTCAAAACTTAGACACGCAACAAAAACCCCCAATAATCTAGTATACAATTGTGGAATAATAAAAAAAAATTAATATGTAACTATAGCTTACCTTGATTACGAGTTATCTCCTTATGAATATACGACAATATTTATATTAAGACCTACAAAAAATGTTTTTCTTTTATTACGTGAACAGTTGTTAACTCACGTCGATTTAAACTAGTGGGTGAAGAGGGCTGGTGCAGGGCCACGATTTGGTGGTGTCAGTGTAGAAAAAAATATTCATTAAATGGGAAATTTATAAGTGGTACGATTTAAATGCTAGTACGATATAACCAACTCTCCCCTAAATAAAGTGTGTACACGTTCCAAGTGTTCTAATGCCTCCTCTAAGTGTGAACGCGTGCGGAGGCGTGCTGATACAACAACACGCCGCCGCGCGCGTATGTGTGTGTGTACCTAATACCTAATCTGTAGGGTGTTCATACGATGCGTAATTAATTACACAACTTTTGGTTAACTTTACTTAGAAGTTTATTAATATTTATGTTATATTCATTTTTATTTTGTCATATATGATCGTCAAATATCACGTCCTCAAATATTGATAGTAATTCACCAGTCACCCTGTATATATTATAATAAACCGTTCTCGTACACTCCGGAAGAAAGGTTCAAAATTATTTGAGACTATGAATATCGGTTCCATATTAATGGTATTTATTAAAAATATCCTTTTTAATAATAACAATAACATATCTTTTTTGGCAGCACTTTGTACCACACTTTTTTACTTACAAATACATAATCCACATGCTACCAGAAAAAAGTAGAAAATACGATCTATGTAGCATTCAATTAAAAAATCCTCTAGAACTTTCTGTTGATCCTATGAATGTCTAATTTCCAGTTATGGCAATATGGAGTCTCGCACGGTGGTGTTACACCGGGCGAGGCGGGGCTTCGGGTTCGTCCTGCGAGGGGCGAAGGCGTCGTCCCCGCTCATGGAGCTTCGCCCCTCGGAGCGCTGCCCCGCGCTGCAGTACCTGGACGACGTAGACGCGGGCGGAGTCGCCGACCGCGCCGGGCTTAAGAAGGGAGACTTCCTTGTGGCGGTCAGTTTAAATATAGAGAATATATTAAATATATGCAGAGGTATAGAGATACTCTTCGTTTTGCGAAGTCGATTAAAAGTACAAAAGGAATTACAAAATCGAAATATATTTATAAATAAGAGTAAATTCACGCATAGTGGGAATACTTTTCAATATGAATTCCTCAAAATATTATTTTATACTTGTTATAATATGTAGATTTGAACCCTTTTATAGCCAAAGGTGTTGTTCGAAACACTTCTTTATGAAATTCCTAAAGATTCCCATAATAAATTGTATATCAGTTACATGAGCGATGGCTATTGAATTAGAACATTTAATCTATCATATTTACTCATAAAACAAAATTTAACATCCTCTCAATTTATTTATTTATAAGTAAACATTGGAACCGATGTTCAGTTCAGTTCAAGTTATATTAAAAGAGACTTGTATATTAGTACAATCCTTATACATATATATATATATATACAGGGTGACTGGTGAATTACTATCAATATTTAAGGAGAATACTCGGAACATGATTCTCATTCGAATTATGTAAAAAAGTAGGCACTTAATTTTTTACAAAATTTCCGTATAAATAAATAAAGTGTTGACACGTGCCAAGTGTTCCAAGTGTGGAAGCGTGCGGCGGCGTGCGGCGGCGTGCTGATACAACACTACGCCGCCGACGCGTATGTGTGAGTGTGTGTGTATACCTAATCTGTAGGGTGTTCACACGATGCGTAATTAATAACATAACTTTTGGTTAACTTTACTTAGAAGTTTATTAATATTTATGTTATATTAATTTTTATTTTGTCATATATCATCGTCAAATATCACGTCCTCAAATATCGATAGTAATTCACCAGTCACCCTGTATAATTCTTCTGTGAGTATGTATGTCACTGAGCTTCTCTCAAACGACTGGACCGATTTTGAAGAAATTTTTTGTGTGTGTTCAAGGGGATCTGAGAATGGTTTAGATTCACGATTTTGTCCGCTGGACAATGTATTTTTTAATTAATTTTTAATTTATTAGTAGTTGTCGATACAAACGTTTTTTTTTTGACATTAGATTTGACAACTAACTAATATGTCAATCATTCTGTCGCACTTCAAAACACGGAGATTTATGGCTTTAATAAGTAAACTCCAAAAACATAAATAAAAAAAACGTAACAGATATTTCTTGATAATAGGGCGAAACGAAGTTCGCCGGGTCTTCTAGTATTACTATGTATATAATTTGTTTTGTTTTAAATGGACTTGTAATATATATATTTCCAGATTAACGGTGAGGACGTGTCAGCAGCGTCTCACGAGCACGTGGTGGAGCTTATACGAGGGTCGGGGGCGCTGGTCGCTATGACCGTGGTGTCACTCACACCATGCCGTGAGTCATACATACATATACCTCTTATATGGAAGTCGGTTAGAATTTAGTTTCGAAATATATGCTGTTAACTTCACGAATTTAATATAAATATGTAGGTAGAGTTGAATAGATTAATAGGTAGATGTAAAAATTAATCTTCTACCTTGCCGTTTCCCAACTTCAGCCAGGGTCTGCCTTACAGTTTGTAAATAGTTTTGGCTAATTATTTTTACGACCAGCCGCCTGCCTGAAATCAACCCTCTTTGGGAATGCATTAATCAGTGATGTCTAACTACTCTGAGAAAGTACATATGACTCTGAAAAATCACATTGGTTGATTGCCAAGATCGAACCCACGCCCTCGTACATGAGAGGCGGGCCTTTAAACCACTAGGCCATCACTAACTTAAATGATGTAATTATTAATATTGATCATATATTGAGAAAGGTAAACTCTCATAATCTCACTTGAGGAATTTTAGATGTTGACATGAGCTTAGTAGATAAATCATTAGTTACATTAAGTTATATCAGTATAAGCCAATAGACTATAGTCTATAACAATAAAAAGCAAAGCCATGCAAAGCTTTTATGTACCAACGAGTGACATTCGAATTTTTTTTAACTATAAGTTATAGGCAATTTCCTTCTGCCTTGATCTTGGGTCTTTTTTTAACTATAAATCTTAATGCTTATGTTTTATGATCAGCTATCAACGACAACAACACGGGCGGCGTGCCCACCAGCAAGTCACAGAATCAACTGGCGAGCTCCGGCCGGCCGTATGCTGCTACACTACCGAGGAAGGCGGCGGGGGGTGAGTAGAGAGAGATAGATATAGGATAGAAAGAGATAGATAAAGGGAAAGATAAATATGATGAAGGGAGAAAGAGATAGGGGGAAAAGAGTGAGAAAGAGAGATAGATATAGGATAGAAAGAGATAGGGGGAAAAGAGTGAGAAAGAGAGGGATGGAAGATATTATACCATCTAAAACTTGATACGTAATACTCTACATGAAAAATCTCTTTGTTTATTTTAAAGAATAGTTTGGAGTGAGAAACGAATAGTTTGGAGTGAAAAACGATTAGTTAAGAATGTGTGTGTTCCATTAACTATGCTTTAAAATAGACTAAATATAAATGGTTTTCAAAAAATTTGCTTCTGTGGTAAATATGACAATAAATTATATTTATCGTTTGAAATGCAAAAATGTTGCTGGAAGCTTTGTAATATAACGATTTTAATTAGAATTTTATTAAAGATTTTGAATGGTAGAGTTCTTGATCGGTTTTTAGGGTAGATATACCAAATATTCGTGTTACCCTTATCTTCTATCTTCTATATATATAAAAATGGATTGCTGTTCCTTAGTCTCGCTAAAACTCGAGAACGACTGAACGGATTTATCTTATCTTAGTCTTGAAATGTTCGTGGAGGTTCAGGGAAGGTATAAAAGGTGAGAAAAATTGGTTCATTTCCGAGAAAACCCTAAAAACAGCCCTTTTCTATTTCCCATACAAATGTTTTCTTTGACATTAGATTTGACAACTAACTAATATGTCAATCATTCTGTTCAATTGAAACAGGAAAAACCTGATTATTAATGGCCTCTAGGACAGAATAGAGTTCGCCCGGTCAGCTATACATATATTACTAATGATGAAATTAACGCGGACGAAGTCGCGGGCAAAAACTAGTTATGGTATAAAAGAGTGGATGAATAACACTATATTCAAATGTCACGGCCACTAAGAAATATAAATAAACGTAGTGCTGAACCTGAAAATATATCAATACCTGTTGTTGATGTTATTTAAAGTTATCAAAATATAAGTAAAACTAAAAATCAAGTTGTTATTTGTACATAATATTCTATAATGTAGTGTACCCTAGGTAGTCTGGAAGAAATGGTTAATAAGCCATAAGGCCGCCTTTTGTTTCACCATTAGTTTTTAGTTTGTATTTTGTAATTGTTTGTATTGTAATTGTGTTGTACAAAAAAGAGTTAAATAAATAAATATAATGTATTGTTTTTGTTTACAGGTCGCAGCCCCGCGCCGGCGCCTCCCCGACGTGATCCTCGCACTACGCTTAGCGTGGGTCGAGCCCGCGCTAAGTCTATGGTAGCGGGACTAGGTCAGTTAATATGGAATTCATATTTAAGTTATATTGTTTGCAGTGGCGGCCGGTGGGTTATCGAACCGGTGGTGCGCTTTACTAAAATATAAAAAAAATTAGAAAATGCAACAAAACGTAATATCAATCACGTCTCAATTCGTCATACATCGGGTGCTCTCGGTAACCTTCGGCCGCTCGTGCGGCGCTCGAGAACCGACTCATTACTCGGTACATTTCTATGAACTATCTTTTGTTTCACGCGTCAGGCGTATTAATGCGTATCTCATACAAGATGTATTAGCAGTCCTCGTGCACTCGCCGAAGCGCACGATATGAGTTTAGTAAAGCGCTCAAACTCTTTGACCATAATTAGGAAATTTAATTTTTAATACGTTTTCATATGTTTAAAAATAAATATTAAAATGGTAATTTAAAAATAAAGATGAAGTAATATTTTGTAATTTTTAAATCTTTTGAATTGGTGGTTCGGCGCACGAATGCACTTAAGGTACAGCCGCCACTGATTGTTTGGATTGTTGTTTTAAATATGGTCTGCATCCGTGCAAAGACTTGCATTGTATCGTGTAGAATGGACACACGATCTGGGATTAACTTTTAAATGAAATAAAATTTAAGTCACAATTGAGAACTTTATCTGTAGATCTAAAACTTTGAGAGATATTATTCCATTTTTCAAAATCTTTCGGGCGTTTGTGTTAAAAATGCCCCCAAAAAAGTCTCAGGTTGAAAATGTTATGTTGTAAAAAAGTTATTGAAATAAATTCATTTCAAGTAAGTCTCATCTGAGACGTACAGAATATGCATTAATGAATAGTTATAGAATACTACATAGTTACTTTATCCATCAATTCTAATATTGCAAAGTCTTTTAATAACTTTTTTTAAAGCAAAATTTTTCTCATTCAGAAAATGGCGGCGAAAAAGAGGAAAGTGTGGAACCATTAAGTGTCGCAGGGAAATCATCATCGGCTGAGTCGGTTCAGTTACACGGAAGTAATAGTGAGTGATATATAATCCCTACTAATATTATAAATGTGAAAGTAACTCTGTCTGTCTGTTACGCTTTCACGCTAAAACCATTGAACTGATTTTAATGAAATTTGGTATAGATATAGAGTTGACCTTGAGAAAGAACATAGGATAGTTTTTATCCCAGACTTTTAAAAGGTATTCTTGGAAACACGATATAACCGAACTCCATGGAGAAGCTGCGGGCGGAAAGCTAGTAAATAATAATGTAAACACTGCTTTATATATGATAGTAACTCAAATCATACTAGATGTGGTGAGGAGTTATTATAAATGAAAAACAATTCCCTTAATCTTATTGGAATGTATGAAGTGTGTGTTGTTGTAATGCATAAACAATACAATTTAAGATAGTGAGCTCTTTCTGATATATAAATATTATATACACAATTCAATATACAGTGACAATTAGGCGTCAATATTCACGTGCGGTGAAAACTTGGATTTGAATGAAATGATAATATGTATGTAATGATTTAGATTTTCATTATTTATTCCTACTATCATACGTAGCCGTTGAAAAACCGAAAGCTCAAGTGAAATAAAGCAACAAAAATGATATATTTTTTAGGTGTTTGCTACGTAATAGATTTTGGCTGATTGTCTTGTAGTTGGTGTAATAAAAGGCAATATATGTATTGTAATATTATAATTTATAATTTTATAATTGAAACGAGATTACAATGCTAAGTTTGGATGGCTATTGGCGACAAAAATATAATAATTTTTTAATCTACTATACAACATATGGAATATCGATTTCGTTTAAATGCCAATATGGACTGTGACTTTCGCTTGCCGTATTAATAATATTAATCTCTCTACAACCTACTAAAAGACTTGGGCTTGTTCAGAACTCACATTAATGCATTCTTTGAACGTGCATCGAAGGCAGCCCTAGTAGGTTCTTTTCAAATTTGGTTAGGTAGGGAGAGGAGCTTAGACAGTGGAGGTGAGCGTTTAACGTGCGTTAGATAGGGGACCCTTAAACCTGGGTCGCAAGTCCCAGGCACTGTTGAAGATCCTCTCACTGCAACGATAGACCCGACACCCGCACGGTGAATCCATGGAATGCTGAGAAGTTTCATCTCATAATACGTAGGCACAAGATAAATAGCTTTTAAAATGTTAATTATATTACAGCGGGCACGCCAGTATCAGGTACTCCAGTTGCGCCGCGGACAGCCTCCATACGAGCCCGGCCTGTGTCGGGACGGATCACGGCCGCCGAGCTAGAGGAACTATTCCAGAGACAAGCGGACGACGAACTTGTGTGAGTATAGGAATTAACAGATAACTCATACTGTAAGGCAGTAAACACATTCCTTAAAGAAAATATCTGCTCTTTATAATGGACATTTGAACGGATCAAACAAACTAGTTCCATAGTTTTATTTTATTTTTTTATTTTTTTACAACAAGCACACTTACAACATACATATTGAATACTAGCTTTTGCCGCGACTCCGTCCGCGTGGAATAGTGAGTTACGGCAGATTTTTGGTTCTTCCCACATAGTTCCCGTTCTTGTGGGGTTTTCGGAATGGTCGAGTTCCCGTAGAATTTTCAGGATAAAACCTATGTTTTTTTTATTCACAATGAAGTACTCTTAACCAACAACATATTTATTTGTTTATTTGAATAAAGATTAATATTATTATGTTGATACAACTTAAACAAATTATTTCGACCAAATTAGGTACCATAAAAACGGTTGTTGTGAGTTAATCTTAAAAGATAGACATGTACTGTCGCGGACTGTTTTTTAGATCATTAAAAGAGCTATTATTCTTTAACACATATTTTTTGTGTATCTTGAACCGTTTTCACGGCGCACGCAACGGAAGGCTTCAAAGATGAAATAATTTCTCCCGTTTTTTACACATTTACCACTATATCTTTGCTCCTATTGGTCGTAGCGTGATGTTATATAGCCTAAAGCCTTCCTCGATAACTGGACTATCCAACACAAAAAGAATTATTTAATTTGAAACAGTAGTTTCTCAACAAACAGTAGTTTCTCAACAAACTCTTCAACTTTATAATATTAGTATAGATTAACAGTTAAATTGACTATATTAAAACATCAGATATGTATGTCAATGACAAGTGTACATAACATTTGCTAACTATAAACAGTGCACGATTAAAAAGTCTACATACAAATTTAAAGATAAAATAAAAATATTACGTAAAAATCACAAAATAAAATTTAAAAAAATATTACTATATAAACATAGGAAAACATTAACTATTTCTGCTATTTTGTACAAAACTTTGTCAAAGTATTTTAATCAGAAGCCGTATCAATGGAAATCGCGAGATAGGAAAGAATTCTAGTAGGCAAAAAGAAAATTCGTAGTACTTATTAGTATTTATTTATTGGATCGCCAGCAAAGTACACACAAATACAACCATTTAAATTAATACAATTAAGATGCTATGTGCTACCTCAGTTACAGACAACTTCATGCTGAAATATTATTTAATTTATTTATTTAATACTTTTTTGCACACCACAGTCTCAATACAGACAATTACAAAAAAAAATACAAACTTAAAACTAACGGTATAACAAAAGGCGGCCTTTCTGGCTTATTAGCCATTTCTTCCAGGCAACCTGGGGTCAGAGGATTGTGTTTGGAGACAGTATAGGGTGGTACATTAGATATTCTTAAAATAAATATATAACCTAAACTCATACAAAAATAAATAGCAGTAATAAATATTCAATAATATACATACGTACATATATCAATAAATACATACATACATACTTATATATATACATATTTTTTTATTTTTTTATTTTTTTTTTCATGAAAAGTTAATAAATTTCTTCAGTTTATTAAAGAATAAGTCGGATTAAATACTCACAAGTGTTATCCCAGCTAAACATATGCATTTAGTGCTAATTTAAATATTCCACCTGCACTGTCCTGCCAGCTAAGCAAACTTTGTGTTTATAAATTACATAATTAAACTTTTCACAAATCATGGCAAACTATTATAATGTGATTGAGTCACAAAAGGCACTTGAATCGTTGTTGATGAAGAAGATGACTGAATTTGAGAAGCAGCTCAAGGCAAGTATCCCAGGAAGCAATGTCAGTGTTGCCGGTCTTTATGATGAATTCAGCTGCTTCAAGGACCATGTCTGGTCAATATTAAGCCTTTTGAGGCAACAGATCTCTGATCTCAATCAAGTTGTTGATAATATTGAAATGAGACACCGAAGAAAGTATCTGTTATTTAATGGTGTACCGGAGGAACCTAATGAGGATCTTTCAAATTCCATTTCTGATATCTGCAATGATAAGCTTGGTGTAAGAGATGTAACCAAGGATAAGATTATTGCTTGTCATCGTCTTGGTAAACATTCTGAGGGCAAGCATCGTCCCGTGCTTGTGAGGTTTGTCGACCTCAATCTGAAAACTGCTGTGTGGAAGAAGAAGGCTAGTCTTAAGGGCTCCCCCTTTGTGCTGTCTGAGTTTCTAACCCACCAACGTCAGGCGTTGTTCTTGCTCGCGCGCAAAAGATTGGGGATGAAGAACTGTTGGACATTAGACGGGAATATCATTGTTAAGCTTCCCGATGGCACCAGACACCGTATTGATACTGAGGAGAGCCTTTCTAAACTGACTGTTAATACCGATGTCGCTGCTGAGGCACCTTCAAGTGGAAATCAGGACTCATCATCAGGATACAATTCCAAACCCAAGCGAGCAGTGAGGGCAAAGAAATAGTGTTCCTCATATATTTATTTCTTCGTATTTTTTTTTCTTTTTTTTTTTATCATTGTATTTATTCGAGTATTAAGCTTTTTTGAAAATCTTGTTATTAATAACAAATCCCCAGAGCAATTTTGGTATCGTTGCTAAGGTAAGGGTATTCTTTATTTATCATGTACATATTTAAACTATAATACTTTTTACTATTCACTTAAGCTGCTCTGGTATTTTTGAATTGTAATTCAATTAATTTATGTTTTATTACTTCATTGGTTAATTTTAACTTAGAATTTTCTTCAGTATTTGTATAAATTACTTTGACGTTGACACTTGACATAAATAGTATCTTTCTCTATAGTGACAGTTGACAAAGACAATATACTGTGTTGCCTAGTCGTGCATGTATTCATAAATTGTAACAGATTATAAATTTAACGTGTCAACTAATCATATTATATTACAACTATATTTATTTTAACCTATGTAAATATATGACACTTTCATTTTTAATAATTTTTTAGTCATAGTAGATATGTTAGATATAGGTTTTCTATTGTAATAAAAAAGATTATTAGATTATGTACTTTGGTGTCGTTCTTAGAAATAATAATTAAGAATACCCTTGTTAACAGTAATTAAGGTTATCTGTCATTGTTAAGTCTACTGCTCTGGTCATTTAAATTTTAGTGTGTAATTTTTTTATTTTTTATTTCTTTAACTTTTTTTATTTTATTTTTTTTAAATTATTTATATATATATTTTTTTTTTGTTATCATTAGTGTTTATTGATTAGTACAGTTTTAATGTAACCGTCAGCTGGCGGGACAAGCAGGAATAATTGTTATTATTCTTCTTTTTGTTTGTTGGTTTTTATATATACCTATTTTTATTTTATTTTTTTTCATACATATATATTTAAATCCATTTATTTAATAATTAATTTATCGTATACGTATTTTTATCTTATTTATAATATAATTGTAGTATTATGTCTGATACAGATGATGATGTATTTTTATCAGCATGCAGTAGTAGTTGTTCCTCGTACACAGATGGTGATTCTTTCCATGTTCCTGAGACGCTTGGGACTTTGCTATGTAGTTCTTTTCTTAACTCTCCCAGCTCTTTTAATGTCTGTCATCTTAACACTCAAAGTTTACCTTCTCATTTCTCTGATTTTCTTGAAGCCTTTTCATACGCCCCTGTAGACGCAGTATTGATTTCCGAAAGTTGGTTGAAACCCTCACTTAATTCCACCTTATATAGTCTTCCCGGTTTTGTGCTGATTCGGAACGATCGGGTAGGCAAAGGGGGAGGAGGTGTTGCTATCTACCTTCGTTCGGATATTGCTTATACTGTTCTTTTTACTTCCCCTTCTTCTTTCTCGTTTTCTGCTGAATTTATATTCCTTGAAATCCGTCTCAGGGGTGTAAAAGCTGTTCTTGGAGTTATCTATTGTCCTCCTACTGTTGACTATTTCTCTTCACTTGAACCTATCCTGGAATCCCTTTCTTCGGATTACTCACATCATATTATAATGGGCGATTTAAACACGGATCTGTTGAAAACCACTCCACGTTCTCTTAAATTTTCCCAACTCATAGATTCGGTGAATTTCAACATTCTTCCCTCTGAACCTACACATCATAACTCTGACTCGCCTGACACTTGGTTGGACGTTATCATAGTTTCTTCTAAAAATTCTGTGATTAAATATGGACAACTTGCAGCTCCCGGGTTTTCTCGTCACGACCTTATATATTTATCATACAAGCTTAAGTCACCTAAAGCTAAAGCTCCAATAGTATCGATGCGAAACCTAGCTAAAATTGATCTTGAGGCTTTGAAAGAAGATGCAAGATCGCTGGACATGTCCTTGATGTACCGTTCATCGACAGTAGATGATAAAGTCTCTCACTTTAACTTGTCTATTTTATCACTGTTCGATAAACACGCACCTTTGAGACCTGTTAAGATCAGGCGTCCGCCTGCTCCTTGGATTACCAAAGAAGTCCGAATGGCCATGTCACGACGCGATCGCGCTTTCCGCAAGTTTAAGCGTGATAGGAGCAAAGAAAACTGGGATTTGTATAAGGTAGCTCGCAACAGGTGTAATCTAATGGTAAGAACAGCCAAACGCCACTATTGTCACGTTAATGTTAGCAATGCATCTTCGGCCTCAGTATGGAAATTTCTTCAAACACTAGGTATAAATAAACGGAATGAAGACATTGCTGTCTCTTCGTTTTCTCCTGATACATTAAACAGATATTTTTCTTCCAGTTCTCCGTTATCTCAAAATACTAAATTATCTACTATTTCTGAGATTGAATCCATGGCCTCTCTTCCTTTTAACGAATTAGTCCTTTCTCCAGTGTCTGATGATGAAATTCGTAAAATAATCATTTCAATAACATCTAATGCTACTGGTGTTGATAGTATCAATCGACCTATGATTTTACTTATTCTGGACTATGTACTGTCGGCTATTACTCATATTGTAAACTTTTCCATTTCATCTGGAGAATTCCCTTCCTTGTGGCGTACAGCTTACATCATTCCACTTCCTAAAGTTCCCAATCCTTCCCAACTAAATAACTTCAGACCTATTTCTATTCTTCCTTTTCTATCGAAAATTGTGGAGCTGTGTGTCTACAAGCAGGTCTCTTCCTTTGTTTACAATAATAATATTCTCACCTCATATCAGTCTGGCTTCCGACCAGGCCATAGCACAGCTACCGCTCTTCTCAAAGTATCTGAGGATATTCGGGTTGGCATGGAGAATAGAATGATCACCATTTTGGTCTTAATTGATTTTTCCAATGCTTTTAACATGGTTGATCATGATATCGTCCTGGCCATATTCAAGCATTTAAAATTTTCTTCATCAGCTCTGGAATGGTTCTCCTCTTATCTTCGCGGCCGCCGGCAAGCGGTTAGGCTGAATCAGTCCCTCTCCGAGTGGCTTGATCTTTCTGCTGGCGTTCCGCAAGGTGGCATTTTATCTCCTATTATTTTTTCTCTTTTTATAAATTTCCTTTCTTTTCATCTCGACTGTTCTTATCATTTTTACGCCGACGATTTGCAACTATACTCTAATTCAGAGATAGACAATATCGAAACAGCTATAAATAAAATAAATCAAAATCTTTCTTACGTTTACAACTGGTGTAATAAATTTGGCATTGTAGTTAACCCTACTAAGTGTCAGGCGATCATTGTTGGTAGCTCACGTCTCATGTCTAAGTTAAATATTTCTTCTTTGTCACCTATCGTTTTTAACAATACGACTATTCCATACTTCCACCGCGTTAAAGATCTTGGTCTTCATATTGATAGTACATTAAGTTGGAATGTGCATATTTCTGAAGTTAGTCGTTCTGTCACTGCCACGTTAAGGTGCCTTAATCGTTTAAGGAATTTTTTACCTATTAAAACTAAAATCTTACTTGTACAAGCCCTTATATTTCCTATTATAGATTACGCTGATGTGTGTTATCCTGATCTCAATGAAACCCTTTTGAACAAACTTGACCGTCTCCTAAATAACTCCTTACGTTTTATCTTTTGTCTTCGTAAATTTGACCACATTTCTCACTGTCGAGCAGAGCTCAAATGGCTTCCCATCCGCCAACGCAGAGAATTACGTCTATTGTGTCTTCTTTTCTCTATTCTTTTTGATCCCCAATCTCCTCTTTACTTAAAAGATAATTTTAAATTTCTCTGCGACAATCATGATCGACAGCTACGCTCTAATGACTCTCTCCTCCTCTCTTTTCCCAGCCACCACTCTGGTTTCCTCTCCAACTCCTTCTCTGTTAAATCTATCAGACTGTGGAATAAACTTCCACTAGAAATAAGAAAGGCACCTACAAGGGCAATTTTCAGGCGTCGCTTACAGGAACATTTTGCTCAGAATCTGTGTTAAGTCTCTGTTTTTATTATTGTTTTTGGTGTATTGTATTTGTATGTGTATGTATATGTATATGTATATGTATGTGTATGTGTATGTATATGTATGTGTATGTATGTGTATGTATATGTATGTGTATGTATGTGTATGTGTATGTATGTGTATGTATGTGTATGTATATGTATGTGTATGTATATGTATCTATATATATGTGTATATATTATGTATATATCAATAGAAATTAATATGTATATTTTTACTTTTACATACTACCGTCTTCATGTCTTTCTGCTTTGCCTAAGGGTTGACTGGGAGAGAATGCCTTCAGGCATTAAGTCCACCTTTTGTATCTACGTGTGTAGTTAGACAATAAAGATTTTAAATAAAATAAATAAATACTTACATTCATACATACTTACATTCATACATACAAATACATATAAATACATACATACAAACAAACATATAAATACATAATACATACATTTGTCATAATCATGTCGTCGTCATTACTCTGATGAGAGATATAGGTTCTTTAAGGATTTTTTAAAAGCATATAGGGTTTTAGACTGTCGAATGCTCAATGGTAGGTCATTCCAGAGAGTTATTGCCTGAACAGTGAACGACTTTCTGTAATATTTACTGTAATAGTAACAGAGTGCATGTAATCACATAGTTAACATTTTAGTTTAATTACTGTTCATGAAGAATGAACAATATTCTGTTGTAATAAGTGTTATAATTAATAGTAACAGCGGCCCGGCCATGATGACCCGCTCGGCCTTCCAAGATGGCGGCTGTTCCCCCCCTCCCTCCCCCGCGCGACCGGCCAGGGTGTACGCCTCCGTAGCAGACATGAAGAGGAACAGGAACAAGGTAAGCTAGAACTTCTTCTTCTTCTGGCAATTTCCCAGCTATACCCAGGGTCTGCCTTACATGTTGTGAATAGTTTTGGCTATTCGTTTTTACCACCGGCCGCCTGCCTGACATCAACCTTTTTTAGGAATGCATTAATCAGTGATGTCTTAGTACTCTTAGTGCATATGACTCGGAAAAATCACATTGATACTTGTCAGGGTCAGGATCGAACCCGCGCCTTCGTGCATGAAAGGCGGGCCTTTTAACCACTAGGCCACCACTGATTAAAGAACCAAGGTACTAGGACTACCCTCAATATGGTTGAATATAATATATTGGTCTGCAATATGACTACCCTCTATGTTAAGTGGCCTGCAATACCAATAGTATCAAAGATCCGTCAAAAACAAAGATATTAATTACTTGTTATTAGTGGTAATGAATAATAATGCCTTGTTAATGTCAGTGTTGGCCTAGTGGTTAAAGGCCCGCCTCTCATACACGAGGACGCAAGTTCGTTCTGGCAAGTACCAATGTGATTTTGCCGAGTCATATGTACTTTCTAAAAGTATTTAGACACCACTGACAGACAGTGAAGGAAAACATTGTGAGGAAACATGGACTTATAATTTCACAATTATAAGCTTGAAATCACCAACCCGACTTGAGTTGATTAATGCTCTAACCTTCTCCATATGGGAATAGGCCTTTGCTCAGCTGTGGATTCTAATAGGCTGATGACGAACACAAATAATGTCAAGAACACGTCGAAAACAAAAATATTAATTATTAGCAGGAATTAATACTAATATCTTGTTAAGATACTTACACAGATATTAGTATGTAGAGGAGCTCTGGATACACGTAACAGTCAGTCAAATGCTTTAATGAAACATCATTTACTTAACATTGTTTAGTGAAACTGAGTCTTATGATAATTATTAATAACATATATGAATGTATTGATTTAATAATTTTTTAGACCTTATTGCACTACATTAGGGTTTAATTTCCTCTACTCGTAATTTCATAAGTGTTTCTATTACCTATGTATCTATTCCCCAGTTGTACCGTGAGCCGGGTTCTTTACGGCGTGAGTTCCACTCGACCCCCGACCTGGCCGCGGAGCACGACGCACGACCACTCCGCACCAGGTCCAGTGAGGACGTACATGGTAACATATATACATATATACATACATACATACATACATACATATATAGCGGTTGAAGAGTACATTGAGATTCCTATTGCAGTATTTTAAGTTGAATTATATAGACAACAAAAAAAACGTTTGACAATCGTTTGAAATATTTCATAGATGTATTGATTTTGATATAAATAAAAAAATATATATGTATATATATACAAGGTGACTGGTGAATTACTATCAATATTTAAGGAGCATACTCGGTAGAGGTGGTAGAGTCTAGCTGTGGTTAAGTTACTATAACTCGAACATGAGCTGGCTCATCCGGGGAAGTATCACCCTCTCACAGAAGATGAGCGAACACTGCCCATTAGTAGACCGTCTGCTCGTTTACCACCTTTTACATAAAAAAACTATGTACTGTTAACGCGATTTTTTATTTTTTTATACATCTGGTTGAATATATTATAATGAATCATAATTGTCTATACATCAGAGTCAGTCCGCGGCCCCCCTCCGTCGGAGGCGCCCCCTCCCCCGCCGGGTCTGCCCGCGTCTTCGTTCCGTCCGTCGTCTGCCGCCAAGCTGTACGCCTCGCCCAGGGACCTCGCGGCCGTGGCTTACAGACCCACTACGGACACGGTAACTATATTAATGTTCAACTGATATTTGAATAAGGAATGTCCTTGTCATGTACTCTGTATTTAATATCTCTGTCTCTTTCTTTCTCTCACCGTCTCTCTCTCTCCAGGGTCGTAAGCCGGCTGGTCCCCGCGCTTGGTCCCGCGGCGCCCGCGCCCTGTCAGCGGACGCGGCGACCCACCAGTACGCTCAGCCGGTTATGAACAATACATTCGCGAGACAGGTATGATAACACACTAATAATTCTTTTGTTCACAAATTAATACAAATAGAGTAAATTGTGGGAAATTTTCCAAAGAGCTTCCATACATTTAATGGTCTTGCCAATAAATAAATTCGTCATACATCTCTTTACCAAAGGATAGATTTCGTCTAACTTGTATGTAATCATTTTATTTCAATATATAACTCGTAATGTTCCAGAATTCCACGCCAGCGCCTCCCATCCCCGAGCCGGACTACAGCATGTCTGAGTCGGACGAAGAGACCAACAAGACGAAGATAGAGGCGACCACCGTGACTGAGAACAGCGCCAACAGTAACACTAGGTGAGAAACATAAACAACTGGTACAGAAACTTATTGGCTTTAGAGAGATAATGTTTGTGAAACTTTTCAGGATATACGCTACCATTTACGAAATCGATGACGACCGCTATTAGATTAAATTGCATGTTTGTTCTCGAGGTATAGTTGTTTGGATATTATCTTGTCCGTCCGGGATCTCTGTTCACTGTTGTCATTGTATCAGTCCTCTGCCGTGTTTCATGTCGCCTTGTATCCGTATTCACAAATAACATAGTTTTGTCTTGAAATATATTTGTCTCGTCATAATGAGATCTAAGATTTTCGCGAGTACCTACTCATTTAAATGAAACTAATGTTCTCAGATTTTACTTTGAGTTTTTTATTTTTGATTACAAACTACATACATACTCAGACACTCACATCTCGTTTGCCCGTGATCACGGTTGCTGAAAAGTAGCCGAAACGTCGGGAATTTGTAGTTTGTAATCAAAAATAAAAAACGCGAAGTTAAATCCGAAAATATTAGTTTCATATGTATCGTCATTTTGAAGTAAAATAGGGTCTTAGAAACGTCAGGGTTAATTACAGGGATGAGTGTTAAGATATCTAATATTAGAATGTTATGTTTCCAGCGGCAGTAGTTCCGGTTCCAGCTCCATGCAGCACTCGTTCTCCGTGGACGAGATACAAAAGATCCGCACGAGGCTGAAGTCGTCCAAGTCGTGCGGGGACGAGCTCGGCGCGGGCGCGGAGCGGGAACGGGACGACGGTGACAACTCGTCGTCCGGAGTGTCGTCCGACCAGGAGGCGGCGCGGCCGGCCAGGAGGGACAAGGTGTCCTTCTGTAGCTCCGTGACCGTCAAGTCCTCCAATGACGTCATCAGCACCGAGCCCGTGCACAGCTCGACCGAGAGCCTCGCGCCGCCACCCATGAGGAGGCACAACTCGCTGACACGCAAGCGAGCGGCCGCCGCACTACTGCGGGGCGCGGCGCGGGGTGCGGGGGGCGCGCGCTCGGCGGCCGAGCGGCTCGGAGTGGACGTGGGTAAGGCGCCAGGGCGGCGTGCTCGCGGCGTGTCGCTGGCCGAGCTGCCGCCGCCGCCCGAGGAGCCGTCCGCGGAGGACGCCGCGCCGCCCGTACTAGCGCCGCCGCCTCAGTTCAGTGACCGCGTGCGTGTGGTCGCCGCGCTGCCCAAGCTCGCCCACCTCCAGTAGTCGCCCTCATCAGCCACTCGTCTCACTACACTACTCGGTCGCTCGAGTTCTCCTCCCGTCTATTTCAACCACATTCTCCAAGCCGAGGTCTCGTATCCTCGGCTGTAGGTACCGGTCGAGCGTCAGACGGCTGGGCCGCGAAGTGAGAGCACTTTTTGTAATCAAATGACTAAATGAAACCAAAGATTTATAGTATTTATTGTTGAGGAGTTAACATTGATATAGTTGAGCTAATTTTTATACATTCCCTTACTGTCTGTATTATTATACTCTGTACACCTCGTCGTTATTGTCTGTATTCTCCGAAGTGTCAAACTCAATCGTTTTCATTTTTATTTTTATTTCTCCATCTTTCCAACGCAACCAAGTGCCATCGTGTCTTTGAGTTATTTTAATATTTTTATATGTATATGTAAATATTATCGAGATCTATTTTGTTGAAAGAGTGGACGATATACTGTACATACAAACTGCATCCGGCCAGCGAGAGCGAGATATGTGAAGTTTTAAACGCATCATATTTATAAATCGATATATTTATTTAATTTAAATTATATTTAAAATGAGAATGATATTATTTATTTATTAATTTCGTCCACGTGTAACGAGCAGTCCACTCTTTTGGCGGGTTTTTATTAACGTGTGCAAGGCGGACGTCATCTTGAATGTGTTCTCTGAAGATTATCGAATGCTTTATCGCGTCATCCGTTCCAATATTATGTACATTTTTTATATTAGCCTGTCTGTAACGTGGTTTCCATTGTACTTCAAGAACTACCTATCCTCGAACTCAAGAGGGAAGGCGGAAAGAATCAATAGCATAAATAAACAGACACAATATTAATGACATAGGGATCATGTTACAAGACGGATGTTATATTTTACGAATATATATAACACCAATATTAAGTGTTGTGTTCAGATCGTTTGCGTCTCGTGAGTCGTGTTTTTCTTATAAAGTAGGCTGCGGAAATATTATTTACAAAAAGACATGACGTGTTGAATTCATTTTCGTCTTGAAAATTTATAAAACTGTCAATTGTTCTTGAAAGATTGATATTCTTTTACAGAGTCGTGATTTACATTTAACTATTTGAACTATGTATTTGAAGCGGTCATCGATGTTTTTAGTACGGACTGACCAGTCAGCTATGGCCTATAATCTATACGATACAGTTTACAGAATATATAAAAGTTTTAGGTGATGTAGAAGGTAATCAGTCTCCAAGGACTTGAGGCACGCAGCGATGCTTCCTTAGCTCATAGTACATACAAGCCGTTCCCCAACACCTTATATATATAACAAACAACTCGACATACAACAGGCCTGGATATTTTGCAATTGACGTCGACTCGTTGGCGGTAGAACTTAGGAATTGCCAGTAATGGAATTATTTACACTTTCTAGATCCGAGTGCACACAGGGATAGGCGTTTACGTTATTTTAATGACAATTTTGATAAATATACAATTTAAACGATTATAGCTCGATAATAATAAGAATCTTACAATGTTTGTGATTTATAGACTTGACTGTATGAGAATTGAAATACATAAATCGGTTAGAGTTTTTTGGATTTAGACGGGGTCCACGTCTGTGTGTACTCGGGGTAATTTTAGCCAAAATTCTAGCGATATAAACTAGATCGAGTCGATTATTTTAGCGGGTTGACGTAAAGCCCTTATATTATTAGCACAATCAATTGATTTTCATTAATTATTATTGAGTTATATCTTCTTGTCATTAATTTAAGTTGTATAAATGTATTGTCTACTTAAGGCATAGATAGGTAGTGGTAATTATATTAGGGAAATATCGATGATTCTAGATTTAACGGACGGATTGTATGGCGGGCTTTGGCGATGGATATACTTTATAATAATAAGCTATCAACTTTGTTGTGCCTGAATATTCAGTCTTTAATCAACCTCGTGAAGTATATCGATGGCTGGAGCCCGCCGCATTTTATATTACCACCAATAGTTTCATTTGAATCTCAGTATCGGACGTTTAACTGCAACTTGGTATACTTTCAAATGAAAAATAAATGTTTCATCACTATGTATGGCTTTTATTTAATATTCATAGCTCATCAACCTTCAAACAAATTGTAGAAACCCATTAATTCAGTCTCCTGATGAAAAATAGCCTCTTGGTATTCTATAGAAGACACTTTAGAGGTTGTGCCAAGAAAATATATGTTTTAATTCCTACATTCCCTATATGTCGTTGCACAAACAAACACGCTTAGGTCCAACATCTTTTCGGAGCACACCTTTTTATCCGAAATAAGCAATATGCCAATGAGGAAGGCAAAGAATTGAAAGTTGCTCTGCCTCTATGTAACCTTGCCATTATAATTGGCGTGTTTTAAGGTACTGAGATGGTGTGTTCATTACTTATAAATACCACCTAGCATTAGATAGAAAGATAAATATTAACTGGATAGTTCCAGTTATTTAAAAATACTACATTTAAAGATAACACTGTTTCAAAACCGTTATCACATTTATATATATCAGTGAGACATTTTTTTATCCGTCCAAGGTCGACTATAAAAATGTTATCAAAAATCAAACAGAATATATATATTTATATGTCATTTATTGATTTAATTGTTTTATCAGTATGGACGGATTACTATCACAGTGTCGTTTCATTCTGAACCTTATTGACTCGTCTTAGAGTCCAAGTATAGCGACACGTCATCTATTCTCATCAGTCGTCGATAATCCACTGATTCGTTACACATCGGACACTTGCCTTCCTCGGAGAGAATTCTGGAAATTATAATTGTTATTAATAACAATATAATAGTAGATAATTGTTGTTTAACTTATATATAAATAACAGAAAAGTATTTTTACCAGACCATAATCTTATAAGTTATAACTTACTCCTTGAATTCTGAATATATAGCAGGGAAATCACACTCTGGACATGCTGTTAAATCCTCCTTCTCAATATGAAGACCCTGTGGATAAACCAAAGAACATATTTATTTTTAAGATTAGTGAAATCGAACACAGTATGTTCGGAAATATATCCTTATCACACATCACTTTATATCTATGGTCGAATGTTGGGATATTTTCTATTCTTTCATATTTTTAAAGCACGCTGTCTTTAAGATTTCAATAAATATATTAGTCCGGACAAATTAGACATTCGAGATTACATAAATTCCCACCAAGCTGAAAATCAGTAAGATTGTTTGAAATATCATTAAAAACAAAATTAGAAAGTTCCAAATCTTTCCCCTGTAAGGAAAAAATTTTATTCGAGGTCAAAGGTAAACAAAATGAGTTTTTCAAAAAGGTAAACAAACAGTAGAGGATCCGTTTAATTCCAACGATATCCATTTAATTCCAACAAGCAGTTTCATGCATGCATGCATGCATCGCTATTATATATATTATATAATATATAACGCAGTTTACATCCACGCAGGATGAAGATGAAGAAGAACAAGAAGAAGATTTTGAAAATTACGACATCGGACGATTAAATTTCACTACTTTTTTTAACTTAAATTGCTTTTATCTTTGCAATCTCTGCTAATATCCATTATTTATCAATAGTTTCACATTAAACAAGATCAAAATTGACCCGTGGAATAGAGCTACTGGGGAAGATACAAAAAAAAAGCTAAGTACACTACCTCATAGGTGGCGAGGAAACGTGTACATATTATGACGATTACAACTTTTTGAATCGTCATATCTCAAAAACGGTGGCTCGTAGAAAAAAAGTATTACTAAATTCTTTGTAGATTTGAAAATCGCGAAAAACTCATTTTGTTTACCTTTGACCTTGAATAATTTTTTTTCCTTACAGGGGAAAGATGGGGAACCTTCAAATTTTGTTTTTAATGATATTTCAAACTACTAATAATGTATAGTCATCTTACAGTGGCTATACAGAAGGGCACGTCGTCCTCACAGCTGCTGCATGTGAGCGCAGAGCGGACCAGCGGCGCGTCACAGCGGGGACACGGGGAACGGGGCGCGGGAGGAGGGGAGCCGCGCGGGGGGTGACGGACTACTGACTCCACCTTCTTTATGTACTTGGGGTCGATCTGAAAACGTATATAATAGGAAATTTTTCTATTTCCCTTCCAAAGTTACGTTAAATGTTTAACGCAACCTTGTTAGAATTCGCATAAGAAGTTTCACTTCAATAAGATGTATGTATTTAGTTTAGTATATCGATATGTGCGATATATAAATGACAATCTCGAACACCTGCATATGTTGTATCTCTTACTATAGTTATACCTCACATAAATATTTATTATTGTAACGTTTAATAGTCCCCCCACCTTGTTCCTGTATCGCGGCTCCATCAACACGCGCGCCCACTGGTGCGCCTGGTGCTTCATGCCGGCGCGCACACACTCGATCACCGTCGACGTTAATATTGACACTTGGTCTATAACGAACATACATATATTATATTAACATCTTCCTTTTGAAAAATTACTCTATGACCACATAAAACAACAAAAAATTGTCACATTTGTTGTGAGACAGCAAGAAGCAATTTGTATATATTTTTTCAAAATTGACATTACTGTCTTCTGCACTTGCTGATCAACTAGTGACAAAGAGTTAAGCAACATCAGATGCAGTCAAACTTTGGATGGGTGACCACATAACTGTTATAAAGACAACACGTAGGGAAATAAAATTATTAGTTGGCATGCAAAAGACTATACTTATGTTTTAAGTACTGTCACGTACGTTGTTCTGTAGGGAAGAAAGATACTTCAGATGCCGTCCGTAGCAAGAGGACGGCCGCCAGGTCGTGACGCGAGCGACGCACGTGAGTCCGCACCTTCAATACAATATAACAGTAGTTAATACTAATATAATTCATTTCATATGAATAAATCCTCTATATAACATTAACACAATATGAAACACACTAATTCAGTGGTGGCCTAGTGGTTAACAGGTCCGCCTCTCATGCATGAGGGCGCGGGTTCGATCCTGGCAAGTACCAATGTGATTTTTCCGAGTCATATGTGCTTTCTAAGAGTATTTAGACATCACTGATTAATGCTAATTCCCAAAAGAGGGTTGATGTGAAGGCGGCCGGTCGTAAAAACAAATAGCCAAAACTATTCACAGCATGTAAGGCAGACCTTGGCTATAGCTGGGAAATTGCCAAGAAGAAGAAGAAACACACTACTGAATCTCTGTCTCGCTCGCACATCATCTCTCTCACTCACCAGTATATAAGAGTGCAGCAGCGCCAGGTGGTGCATCAGATCTCTAGGAGGCGTCGCGCGACGTGTTCTCAACGCACAGACAAGCCCTCGGGACACGTCGCGAGCCTCGCGGTATCTGCCTACGGCGCACTCACTCGCACATACAACTACCTATAAAAGAAGAATGTATATTGAATATAACATTTTATTTGCCTTCATATGAAGCGATGAGGAGTTAATACTCAATTGATGGCTGGAAATATTATGAAAATGTCTTTGACTACAATTTTTAATTAATAACTTATGCTTGTAATATGAAAAAGCCAAATAATGTATTTACCGCTGTCTTAGCAGCTTCAGTGAACTGCTTTTTGGCCATATATAGACGGAAAAGGTGGCGCGGATCACGAGGGTTGCCGTCCATGTCGCCCAGAAGAAACTCTATTAACCTGATGGAACGAAACTCTTATAAGAAATCTAATATATTTTATAATGGTAATCATTAATATGCTTTCTACACTCTGAAAGTTATTTATGTATAATTTGTCATAGGAAACTGTTTTGGTTTAAGGTTTAATTATGTACAACATTTATAATTATTTATAGCACTGTTTGTTTCCAAAATATAAATAAATAAATAAAAAAGTCCAGCGTTACTTGCAGTAATATCTTACGAAATGGCTGAAACCAGTATTTATAGTTTTCAAATACACGTTGATATTTAAATGTTACCATCACAAATTATAATTAATTACAATGAGTCAGAAAAACAATTCTATGGATTATCGTATACTAGCTGTTCCCCGCGGTGTTGCCCGCGGATTTCCGGGATGTAAAGTATCCTATGTGTTATTTCTGGACGTCAGATTCCTGTATACAATATTTTATCAAAATCGGTTAAGCCGTTTGAGCGTGAAGAAGTAACAAACATACACACACTCACAAACTTTCGCAATTATAATATTAGTAGGATCATAATTAGTACAGCACGGATGGCTCCACTTATAACAATATTTTCAATGGTTATATTACTTATGTAATACCTCCTAGTTAATCTCTCATCATCACTAGCGGCAGCAGAGTCTATAGCGATGGTAATAGCTTCGTTTTCATCGTTCTCCGTAGCACCCGCCTTCAGTAGATGTGTCATGGCCTTATTATAATCTCCCGCGTGGTAATAATACTTGCCGGCCAACAGACTGTTCTTTTCCCCTTCGAAGTGTAACGCCAAACTCCTGAAATCCTCGGCCCTCGCATGTGACGTCTGTATCAGAATTTCTCCGTATAAATGCAGTTTCCCATTCTTACGCGCCAATTGAAATGCTTCGTCATAACAGAGGGACATAACTAAGAATTTTATAGCCGACGTCGGATCGTCGCTGTTTTGGAAATAATTGGCCACCATCTTCGCCCCTTGCACCGATTTGGTCTCTTGAACCAGATTAACGGCTTCGTCTATATCATCTAGTTTGTCCAAGTTCAAGCGAATGGCTGATTCAAAGTCTTGAGCTTTCAAATACGATTTTAAGGCATCTCCATATCTGCCTTCAGCCTCTTTTGCTTTCGCATATTGCAGGTGTATGCTCGGCGAATGGATTTTGGGTAGTAGAGCCTCTACTTTAAGCCAGGATTTCAGTTTAATGTACAGCGAAGCAGCCTTTTCAGTATTCCCTGCATGGTCGTACAACGCCGCGGCGTGGCTGTATTGTTTTTCTTCTACTAGTAACTGGGCGCAGTCTTTAAGTAAATTCGGATAGTGTGATAGTTTCATAGCAGTAGTAACTCCTCTCATGACGTCACCACATCGTATAGAGGTCCGAGCTATACCAGCTTCACACTTCTCGTTATGTTCTTTCACTTTAACGTCGTCTAAGTTTTCTGTTATAATACTCTTCTCATAATTCGCGAGAGCTTCGTGGTAATCGGCCCTGGAATTTGCATATTTTTGGGTGAACAACAAATAACAACAAGTTGGGGACTAAAAACATGATTTTAATACAAAAATCATATCGATATTGTTCTAATGAGTAGGGACTAGGATTGCAAAATTATTGATATACTAGAAGACCCGGCGAACTTCATATTGCCATATTTTTTATTTATATTTTTGGAGTTTACCTATTAAAGCCATAAATCTCCGTGTTTTGAAGTGCGACAGAATGATTGACATATTAGTTAGTTGTCAAATCTAATGTCAAAAAAAAACGTTTGTATCAACAACTACTAATAAATTAAAAATTAATTAAAAATACATTGTCCAGCGGACAAAATAGTGAATCTAAACCAGTCCCAGATGCCCTTGAACGCACACAAAAAATTTCATCAAAATCGGTCCAGTCGTTTGAGAGAAGTTCAGTGACATACACACTCACAGAAGAATTATGTTTATAAAGATATCAAATTTCAGTCACTCACGTGAGTTCCAAATGCTGTGCCTGATGTAGCGCGGTGTATGGTACTCGTGAAGGGCAGGTGGTGGCTGCCAGGTCAGCCGCTCGTCCCCACTCTCCCCTCGCTGCATATATCTCTAACGCCCTCACCGGTGGTCCATTTTCCAGCCACCGAGCGGCCGCCTCTCCTTTATCAAGACACGCGCATAACATCCCACTGAAAGCAGTATGATACAATTAAGTGACTCTACATGACACAAATAATTAGAACCTTATATAATACTAGCTTTAGCTACCAGCTTCGCCCGCGTGGAGTTCGGTTATATCGCGTTACCAAGAGAACCTTTCAAAAGTCTTGGATAAAAACTATCCTATGTTTTTTCTCAAGGTCAACCCCATCTCTGTACCAAATTTCATTAAAATCAGTTCAGTCGTTTAAGTGTGAAGAAGTAACAAACATACACACACACTCACAAACTTTCGCAATTATAATATTAGCAGTATTGTCGACTTGACATGGCCCATTTGAACTGAATTCTTTGGCTTCTTTAATAATAATTTAGAAACAAATGCTTTATTTTAAATATGACTAATATTTTTGGCTGTACTACTACGAATTGCTATTAAAGTATACTTATAAATTATAGAGTAGTTATTCTATACTAGTTATAATTTTAATTAGCCATCATTATACAGACAGACAGAGTTATTCTCGCATTTATAATATTAGTAGGGATTCATAATATAGAACATTTCGTTCACCATAACACGGGTATCTCCTCTATATGAAGCGCGTCCTCCAAGGCCCAGACCATGGCGACGTCGCTAAGTCTTGTATACACACGTATCGCTGAAACATATAGATAGATAGAAACTATTATATATCTTCTTCTACCTGGCAATTTCACAGCTTTAGCCAGGGTCTGCCTTACATATTGTGAATAGTTTTGGCTATTCGTTTTTACGACCGGCCGCCTTCACATCAACCCTCTTTGGGAATGCATTAATCAGTGATGTCTAAATACTCTTAGAAATACATATGACTCGGAAAAATCACATTGGTACTTGCCAGGATGCATGAGAAACGGCCTTTTAACCACTAGGCCACCACTAACTTTTAATATCCAGACAAAATCACAATTTTATATCAGATTAGTTAGTACTTAGCATATAAAAAAATCTTAATATTTTTTTTCTCTTCATAATGAAAATATGTAAAAATACTGAGTTACTAAATTCAACTGTTATATTTAAGAGATTTTATTTATATGAGAAAGTATATAGACATACATATTGTAGTAGTAATTAAATAGCCATGTTTGCATACAATAGACATGACGTCTGTATGTCAGTCATGTCAGTCACACAATATCATATATATGTTCGTCTAACCGAATTCTACAGCTAGTTCGGCCACAGCCGCCTCTCCAAGTTTCCTCCACAAATCCTCTTCATCCACAGCGTCACAGAACAGCCATGCTTCAGTGAATCGTCTCAACAGCAGCAGTTTATTGATATGCTGTCTCTGGTTCAGCACACGTTTCTCTGTATCAGCATCAGCCAGACCGCTCGTGTTGTGAGAATCAAGAGGTATTCTTAAAACGCTGAAATTATACACATTCAGTTTTAGGTGATGGGGTGAGATGAAAATTACAGCATTATTTGAATTAAGGGACTTAGAGGTCTTTAATATTCAGAAATAAAATACTTAAAAAATAATAAGACTCAAAATTAAGACCTAATTTGATTTGAACTTTTCTATCTTATCTGCTGGTGAAATAACTTAGATGGCTGATGGAATCAAAATAGTGAATGTCATAGACTACACACATACAAGTTGTCCCTATAGAAATAAAGACGTCATCATTGGCAAAATATCAAACAATTCCAATATGAATGAAGCCATAGCTGGCAAAAATTTCTTCCTAACCCTACAAGTGTATTAAATTATATAAGTCAATACAAACCCGCCTCCGCTTGAATAACAGTACACATCACCAGAGAACAGGATCAATAGCACTTGCTCCATGGCGGTTGTGGCCACGAAATCAACGTGCGGTCCATCGATAGAACTCGGCGAGTAACAGTACGTGTGGACCGCCTCGCCCGTGTACACCGCGAACACGTTACGATCAGACAGACAGATGTCCCATACCGCGGATTTAACGCTGATAAGAAAACATATTTTATGGCCTATATTTTTGGTAGGACATTTCATATTATATGTGATCTAGCATTTTAGACTTCAACTGATCGTCTAAGCCATTATTCTTATGATTTTAACATAATTCATTAGATATCAATAAAATGGGTATCCATAGAGTGTTTTAAAATCTTTGTCTTATTTGTTAGTGTGATGGGTCTGTTTATAAACGGCTGAACCGATTTTGATAACACTTTCCCTGACAGATAGCTAACGTATGTAGAGTAAAACTAGTATAAGGCTATATCTACACTCGTACATGTGTGTATCGACCAGCGCGCACAGTTCCCCGGCGGGCGCGCTGTACACGTGCGCGCGGGCACGTCCGTCCACCAGCAGCGCCCGCGCGCCGCTGATGTCGCAGTGGAGGGAGCGCGCGCCCGCCGCGTGACGGTAGCGGGAACACGAGCACCAGCTGGTGATACTGAAGTACTCGATGTGACCTTGCTGGGGAGGGGGGAGGGGGGCAGAACGTCACACAGAGCTCTTATTATTTATTATATACAATATAAGGACGACCTTACAGGGGCGAGGGAGGGGGGCAGAAGATCAGATATATGTATTAAATATTAGGACTACCATCATTATTATACGTTAAAATATGATGATACGAATAGTGTATCCGCTATATAAGTATAGCTGTATATCGTTTTGAATCAACACAGTTATAAATTTCACGTCCGTCCCAATATAAGGTTAAATAATGTGTACATTGCTTAATTCACAGACTCGAGTCACAACTGCTTAAACGGAAGAGTGATTGAAACGAAATATTCCATAGGTTTCATATTGGAATCTAGTTTATGGAGACGTATTTGTCATACTTTATTTTCTATTTCTATCTAAATTCCAGTATTAAAGACCAATAAATATTTTAATGCTGTAACATTTGCATGTTACACAAAATTATTATAATAATATATGTGTCTAAAAAGTGTATAGAAACTATGTATCAGATGGTTTAAACATTCATAATCATAGACAAAAACTTTTACTTTACAAAAATATATATAACTTACAGTTAAAGAACAAAACTAAGTTAGATACTACTAACATCAGTGACGAATATAAAGAAGTCGCTTGTGAGATGTATGTCCACGATCCTCACGCCGCTCATGTGCTGCTCAGGGAACAGCATGGCCTCGCGCTCCGCCTCACACGACGACGCTTCGATCTAGAACAAATAATAAAGACAATTACTATTACAGACTGTAGAACCTTCTATCAGAAGTCAAAAGTTTCCTAGTGGTTAAAACGCCCGCCTCTCATGCATGAGGGCGCGGTTTCTATCCTGGCAAGTACCAATGTGATTTATCCGAGTCATATGTACTTTCTAAGAGTATTTAGACGTCACTGATTAATGCATTCCCAAAGAGGGTTGATGTCAGGCAGGCGGCCGGTCATAAAAACAATTAGCCAAAACTATTCACAACATGTAAGGCAGAGCCTGGCTAAAGCTGGGAAATTGCCAGGTAGAAGAAGAATGTAGGACCCCTCTATGTAAGAATAACTAGTCACTGTCTCACTACTACCCCGCCTAGAGCGCACGCACGTCCCCGTTCTGCTCCGCGCTAGTCGTGTCACTGCCGAGCGCATGCCGCCCCCTCTAGTGGGGTACATGAGACAGTGTATTATATATTATATAGATACAAACACTACAGATACTATACAATAAACTTTGCAACTTTAAAAAAAGATATACCGAATGCAACATGGCTTTGCCGTCGAAGAGTGCGGCAGCGTAGCCTCCCGTGGCAGTGAGGGCGCTGGGAGCCCCCGGGTAATGTCTACGGTGAGGGGACCCGCCCCCCAAAGGCACGAACCACCCCACCACACCAGATGAGCAGCACACGTGAGAACCCCCTAGAGACAGCAGCTCGGGCTCCGTAGGCAAGCTGTACGTGGCTAGGGCTGCCGGCTCCGCTGTAGGGAAATAGATAATATTATTATCTCTTAACACTTCATTTTCATTCTTTTAATGACTCTCTGCCCAAAATATGAGGAACTTCCCTAAAATACTAACAAAAAAACTAATATTTGATTTTGAAGTACATTACCATAAATATTACAGTAAATCAAATTTAGAGTTACATTTATTAACCGCGTCGCTGTCATCTCCAACGCCGATACATTGGTAGACTGTAACCTCCGTGAGATTGGTGAGCGTGACAACCCTGGTGCCGTGCGACGCGTGGAGCGGAGGCAGCGCAGACACGTACACGCTGAGGTATCCCCTGCCAGCCGTGGCCAAGAGTCGCCCGTCTGCACTCCACTCAACCCTCTCACTACCGCCCACTGGAACTATGGAACCACAGACCTCACCACTGTTCCACACCGAGATGAGCTTAAGTCTGGAATTATGTTAAGAAAAACCAACAATAAATATATAATAAACTAGCTGCGCCCCGCGATATCACCCGCGGATATCAGGGATTTCCGAGATTTCCGGGATGTAAAGTAGCCTATGTGTTATTCCTGGACGTCAACTTCCTGTATACAAAATCTTATCAAAATCGGTTCAGCCGTTTGAGTGTGAAGAAGTAACAAACATACACACACACTCACAAACTTTCGCAATTATAATATTAGTAGAATAATTTTCAATAGTTTTAATTAGATCACTTACTGGCCATCCCCACATGATGCAGCCTGTCCATTGAAAACTGCCACATCGGACAGATTCTCCTTGTGATTTTTCACTTGGAATAATTCCTCACCAACTTCTTTTATGTGTGTTGATATAGCAATGATATATCCACCGCTGAATCCTATGAGGATGTAACCATCTCCATACCATTTGTATGATACTATCGCTCCATATCTCTGTTGGAATGCCAGCTCAATCGGATTCTCTGGATTCAAGAGATTGTATAAATACAGAGTCCGTTTTCCAACAATAAGACTTATCTATGAAAAAATACAACTATTAACAACTGTAACATAATGTAATAACTAATTAGGAATTTTTATACTCACAGTATTTTCTCCTGAAACTCTTTCATCGGTCTTCATTTCTGAAAATTGTAAATCATTTGGTATGTCTCTAAGTGATATCATTCTAAGTGTGTCTCCGTCGGAATTGTTTATTGATAAGTTCTTATCGTCTGAGGCAAGTACCAATATACTGTCACGATTCCATGCTGCACATGTAATCTTCTTTGTATGTTTGCCTAATATAGGTATTCTCCTGAAACATTATATTAATTATACATTTACTTGAATGAGTCATGTTTAACTCATTTAAGTTTAGTTCACAGCCTTCGGTAAAAATATACATATATAAGTGTCCAAATCTTGCGACCTTACTTAGTAGTGTGATGATTGTACAAAGCCAGATTTCCTTTCTGCGTCCCAATAGCTAACAATGGTTCTCCATAGTACCATGCCAGACATGACGGAGCCTCTCGGAGCCCTGTCTCTATATTGATCCGTTTATTAGAATGACACTCCCAAAGTAGCACAGTATTACTGTTTGGTGTAATGACTGCCAAATAATCACCATCATTATCCCATTCCATACCAGAACATAAGCTACAACAGAGTATTTAAGAAAGAGGTTTATAGTAATGAGGTTCTATATTAGAAAAAAAATGTTTTTATATACATTAGTGATGTATATGTGATTAAAATTTGAAATTATACCCTGGTAGTTTAATTCTTTCAAGTAATTTTCCGCCTCTATCGTGTATAGCTACTGTCGCATCAGTGCCAGTGGTAGCAAGAAGTGAATGAGATTCGCCTTTTTGCCACTTAAAGTACAGTTCGCCGAGCCCGTGTGGTTGTTCAATTGTGTATAAGAGCTTGAATAGCAAAATAACATGTTAAAAGTATTTACTATATAATACAATTCTATGGAATATTGAAAGCTAATACCAACCCTGGGAGTCGTCATTTTGAAACCTACACGGCTATTCAATATCAATAATAGTTTTCAAATCTATTTTTCTTAAAACTCTAATAGGTACATCTAATAAAATTAATCGTTTATATTTTTGTTTATGATATACATAGTTGCTAAGCAACCGCAACCACCAACCATAGCCAAAACATAAAAGCGCGAAACAATACCATTTGCATAATTTATTGATTTGATGTCAGTATTTTTAAAAGAATTTGTTAAAAATAATCCATTTAATTCTTAACTTCCGACGAACAAATTTAGAGAGTTCAAGGAGATTTCAAGAAAAAAACTTGTCATACATGTTTTTTGAAGTTTTTAAAACAGTAGAAATTTAGTTAAATATAGATTAAAACTTTTACATAAGCAAAATAGTTCTATGTAATATGTAAGAAGAAAGACTTTCTTACATATTACATACAAGTTATACTATTTTATTGCAGTTTTACGGAAATATGATAAATGTTGTTAGTTTTATTTGGTATTATATATAAATAAACCTTATAACATTTGTTAAAATCTTCTTCAGAAAATTGAAAAAAATGATGCGCTTTGCTTTCTAATCAAAAATGAAAAGAAAATTAAAAATTATTAAACACTACAATAGAAAACGAAAATGAATTTAATATACCTACTCTAAGAACATTAAACTACTATTGGCAATACAGATTTTATTAGTTCTTATGTCAAAGTCAATCTAAAAACCTAAAGTAGGAAACTTTAAAATGAAAACTTAATTTAATTTGTGAATTAAAAGAAAACTATTAGATCAAAGTTTTCAACACAATAAAAGTATTTTTGTAAATCTTCTGATTTAAATCAATGAATCTTGAAAATCTCATTAATAATGAGCACGAAACTTAAAAGACTTTTAGTTGAGAATGTATAATTTAAATTAACTTATATTTTATTATTTACGTCTTAATCTTCATTTTAAGTAATGTCTCTTTGTTTCAGGCTAGTCAATTAACCAATAGCAGTAGAAATGTTCTGGGCAGCTTGAATAATATGCATGTGTCGTATAAACACAATGAAAATGTTTTTATTGTAAATTTATCTTGCAAAGACATACATACACTAGAAAAGAATGCGGTAACGGATAGTCAAATAACGTTTGATGTGAAGAGAAATGTATTTATTAAAACTGTGCTAGACAATTTAAAAAACGTAAAAACAGCAATAAAACCTAAAAAAGTTGTCATCGATTTCAGTTCCCCAAACATAGCCAAACCATTTCATGTCGGTCATCTTAGATCTACAATAATTGGGAATTTCATAGCAAATATTAACGAATATTATAATAATAATGTTATTAAATTAAATTATTTAGGTGATTGGGGAACACAATTTGGTTTTTTACAATATGGCTTAAAAAAAAAGAATATCACACTCAATAGCCTTAATAATCCAATAAGAACTCTGTACGAAGTGTATGTCGAAGCTAACAAGTTAGCACAGATCGATGAAAGTGTATCGATAGCAGCAAAAAAATACTTCTCCGACATAGAACATGGTAAAACAGATTTAGATAACTGGAAGAAAATAAGAGACATAACTATTAAAGAATTAGAGAATGTTTACCAAAGATTAGGAGTAAAGTTCAATGAATACCATTGGGAATCAGATTATAACGGAAAAGCTATTAAAGGCATATTGGACAAACTGCAAGAGTATAATATTGTTACATCGGATAGCACAGGGAAGAAAATAGCCAAAGTTAACGATAGGGATGTGACGATTTTAAAGAGTGACGATTCAACATTATATATTACAAGAGATATAGCAGCACTTCTTGATAGATATGAAAGGTATAAATTTGACGACATGTTGTATGTCGTAGATAATTCACAGACGGACCATTTTGTTGCCGTTTTTGACATTGTAAGTAAGTTAAATAAGAATGCTGCTGAATGCTCGAAACATATTAAGTTTGGTAGAATCAAAGGAATGAGCACCAGAAGTGGTAATGTTGTATTTCTCAATGACATATTAGATGAAGCCAAGCATAAAATGTATGAACAACAAAAGATATCTAAAAGTAAGCAAGAATATATTTTTTTAATAATCTTCTGTTATAATAAGATCTAAGATTATCGTAAGTTTTATTCATTTAAATAAAACTATTATTTGGATTATACTACGCGACTCTATTTTTGTAAAAATAACCACATAGTAGTAGAATGTAGTTTTTTTACTAAAGTAAAGTATGTAGTAGTGTGTAGTATTTTACAAGTAGTATAATCCGAAAAATATTAGCGACATTTAAATCTTTTCATATATTTTACTTTATAACAAATCAGCGATAGTTATATGAATTTTCTTTTTCCAGATACCAGAATAACTGCCATAAATGAAGAAACCTCTGACATTCTTGGGATGACGGCTGTAATTATCAGTGATTTGAAGCAGAAACGACAGAAAGACTATACATTCAGTATGGAAAGAGCATTGCAGAGCGAAGGGGACAGTGGAATCAAACTGCAGTATCTTCACTGTAGATTATGGAGCTTAGAACAAAATTGTGGAGTGCAACTACCAGAAACATCGGAGCCAGAATATTTAAAAGAAGAAATAGTTGGCGATGTTGTCAACGAACTTGCAAGATTTGAGGATGTCATCAACCAGGCATATATTGAAAACGAAGCTTGTATACTAGTAAATTATTTATTCCGACTATCAAATATGGTCAATCGTATGTTCAATGAGCTGAGAGTTAAAAATGTTGATCATGATGTCGCTTCACAAAGGCTACTCGTGTTTAATTCTGCAAGATTTGTTATTAAAACAGCGTTGGAAATTCTAGGTGTAAAACCTCTACTTCAAATGTAATATAAAAAAATGTTACGTAATAAAATCAATAAATGTACTGATATGTTAACTATTGTTTCTTTTTCCTTCGACTCACACCGATGTTATAGAAAAACTTTGAATACCTAATTTATGCAATGTACATATTTAACTCCTATCACAAGATGGCGCTTTAATAAAACAACTTTTTTTCTGAAATAAAAAAAATATTATATCAAAGCAAATGTCATCTACCTAATATACATTCGATAAAATATTTTTTTAATAAATTTGAAATTCTTAGTTTGAGTTACAGTCTAATATTTATGTCTAAATTTGAATAATAATTGTATTGTATTAATGTAATATAATATCTAGAACTCATAATCATAGTAAGACTTTCGTAATTTATGATAGTATAAAGTATTATATGCATTCAATCATCATTTAAAAACAACGATTAATATGTAATAATTATTGAATGCAAAACATTAAATAAAACAGCAAATAGCCTTTATCTTTGTTTATTTCTGTAATTGTTGTTAAAAAAAGAGTATACAAAAATATTTTATTAGTACAAAACAAATATTTTATATACTCAAACTATTTAGAAGTTCATTAAGAGACTAGTGAATGTAAAAGAAAACTAATTAGAATAAATTTACTGTTAATATATATTTTATACAGCAATAATTTGAAGCGAGAGTTATAACTGAAGTATTCTTTGTAGTATTTATGTTATTATAAAGAAATATGTTATATAATTATTTTAAAATAGTTTTCTTAATAAAAGATTTTGTTTAAATATTCTTTAATACTTTTAAAAAAGTTTATTGTTGTCTATTATGACCTAGAAACCATAGATATAGACACGTCGTATTGATGATGACCCCTCCCGATTTTGGTGGGAAAATTTGAATATGTATTAATAAAGTTATATTTTTTGGCTACTTTCGGAGAAATTTTGTGAAAATATAAAATGGTACCAAAGTTCTTAACTTTTTGTATTAAAATACAAGAAAGACCTATTTTATGTCATTTATTTCAATACTTTGATTCAAGTGTAAAAGTATTCGGCTAACTTCGCCACCTTTCGGTTTCGTCTCCGTTGACGTCAGAATAATTGGACCGCTCCTGCGTCAAATCGGTACTTCCGGCGGTCACGTGGGCTGCGCGAACCAATCAGAGCCCGTTGTCTCTTTATAGGCCGACATTTTCTGACAAGCGTAGAAAAAGTTTTCATCAACAGCCGCCATTTTGCGCTGGAGAGACTGAGAAGTATTTCGGAATTTGTCGTGTAAATTTTCTGTTTTTTCTTACATCATTTAACCATAAACTGTACCATTCCGTATATTTTAAAGTGTTAAGTGAAATCGTGTAGTTCGCTCGGTAAAATAAGTTCCATAAAGTAGTTAAAATCTGGTGATATTGTTTTCATTTATTGTGCTAGTTCCGTCGGAAGATGGTGAGAGGGTCTGTGTAGCTCTTCGATTCGGAGCTTTGTAATGGCGAATACTTGAGTGAGAAATTTTAATATGTGCCTTCAATGGTTCGAAGGACATCGAACGATCGGGATGTGGGTGATATACATTGTGATGGATGACAAATCGCTCTAAAATGTTATTTCTTAAAGATATAAGACATATAAGTGTTATTTGAATCGGCGGGCCGAAATATTCACGACGGCTTACGTTTAGTAAACAGAGCCATGGCCGATCATCATGTGGATGAGCCGCCTAACAAGCGGGCTAAAATGATCCGGGACCCTTTCCAGGGTCCGTCGGACACCGCAGGTGAGTACTTTTCTCGGTTTAACAACTTTCATAACTTTAGAGCACCCTTCTGTCATTATTTTAATACTATGATTTTTGACATTTTGCCGTCGCTCTTGTTAGCGCCGTGCAAGTTTTGCGTCGTATTATTGTTTCTTTAGATTAAGGACCGAAAATATATAGTTATTTCATTTATTTCTAACCTTAAAACAATTTATACGGCCACTATTCATTTACAACTTTGATGTTTTCATAACTTCGAAGATGTTCAAGATTTTGAATTTTATCAAAGTTTACATTAAATAATTTTAAGTTTTGATGAACTAAAACATTTTTTCCTAAATGAATTTTTATTATTGCCTTAGTGTATCCATTTTGATATTTCAAAATTTATTCAAAACATAATTTAGGGTATGCTCATATTAAATGTTGAATAATATAAATAGATGGATATTAAATTTTAAAATTAAGTTTTATTCATGCACACACAGTGTTCATAATATTTTAGTGACTGGTCAAATTATTGATATGATACTGATGTAGACTGACCATAAATAATTGGTGACCTACATTCAACTTTCAATATAATTATTATAGAAAAAATATATCCATATAATTTGTTTATTAATACATTGTTTGATATGTAATTTGAAAGTAATTTTGTACATTGTACATGACAACATGAAATGTATATATAAACAATATAAAAATGAAATGGAATGAAATATTTTTATGATTCTTACTTATTTATTGGAAAGCATTTGTTTATATGTTAAATTTCTTATAATACATTGTGTATTAGATTAGATGTAGGTTGTTTAAGAATCTATGAAAAATAATTTTAAAATAAATAGTATTCTGATTTTATTTATACATTTTAAATAATATATAAAACGAGACAGACTAGTTTTTTTGAAATAATTTTAATTTACTTGAAATTTAATGTCTTTTTTTTTCAAAATTATCATGTTTTAATATTTTTTTGGCAGTACTATTAAAATTTTTATGCCTGCCCATAAAATAATTATGTGTGTATTAATAATTTACTGTAACTTATAGATTTATTTAACCAAATACATTTCTCTATATTTTTGTTTTAAATACATATTTCACAATACAAAAAACGTTAATGAAATAAAATTATTAACTATATTAGATTGTGATATTATGTGTTATATCATTGACAGATGGGTTTTCGAACCTTGACATGTTTGATCTCGAGAAGGACCTCCCCGATGAATTGATGGGGGGCTCTTGGGGTGAACAGCCCGGTGTCACGGGGCCAAAACCCCCAGCCCAGGGTCCAGGCCCCGGGCAAATGGTGCAGCAGCTCAACGGGGATGACCCCACGGCCGCTATGCAAAGACAAATTAATAATCATCTCATACAACAAGTGAGTATCTGGGACTGATGAAATATAAAACATATATTACTATATCAAAGATAAATATGATATTCTCGATTTTCATATAGTATTCTTAGTGCTCGTTAATTAATAATAATGTTTAATTGAATATACTAGTTTAATAAAAAATACTATATTTTTTTGTCTCAGAGATTCTGATTAACATATTTCTTATATTAAATATTAATTTATTTTCTTATAATAAAATTTAGTATTAAGTTTAAATAAAAGTAACATTAAGTACTAATGATGTATTATGTCGTATGCTGGTTTTTTCACAGGGCAACAAGGGTGGATTAGTTGGCCACAACAACCCGTTGGGGTTGAGTAGTTTAGGTAGTAAGAGTCCTAATTTACAGTCGCCGCCCAATGTGTCAGTTTCCAAAGATATTATGGGTGGCATGCACCAGCAACTTATACCAAATACAAGTCATCCAAATCAACTGCACTCATCTATGCCTATTCAAGGTATGTATAGTATATAATATTATTATATTATTTTGTCAATACATAAGTAATAATGAGATTAAGACAATAATTTTGTCTGTAGCTATAATCTTGTAGATTTTTTTTTTGTTGTAATATAAATATTTATTTTGTATTGGGGTAATTAAATATATTTTTAATCTAATATTGAGACTATATATATATATTTAAATATTCTTTATACAAAATGTTATGAATTTTAAAATATATAATTTTTTCAGTTTTGTTAGGCACTATATACAATAATATTAATTCTATTTTCTTTACATATATCAAAATGAACACTAGAATAGAAAATTTTTTAATTGAAGCATATAAATATATTTAATTATATTGATTTTTTTGGTTCAGGTGGTATGAATGTAGCCAACGTGGGTGGTAACATGGTGGTGACGAACAGCAACATGACTGGCTCCAACATGCTGGGTGGTGGGATCATAAACAATGTTAACAAACAGCTGCCCACGCTGATGGGGAATAATCACCACCAGCCACAGTCACACCATCCACATGCACAGGTATATATATACAACATCATTATAATTTTTATTTTATTTTATTTAAGATCCACCAGTGATGATATACATTAATACAATATTGGGTAAAGAAATACAGTATAGCTTAATTATAAATGCATTATCTTTTAAGGCAGATACAGCATGCAAAAATTAGGAAGTTTATAAATCATTTATTACATTATATTAAAAACGTATCAACTTATTGGTAAAAATTATTAAGATGTCTGTATATAAAAATTAAGTTACAGGTGGTTCATTATATTAAAAATTAGATCATTACCTATATTTTGTTTATGTAAAAATTATTTATTTAATTTATCGCTGAACAAAAACTTATAACGAAATGTTTCGAGTGAGTCCCATAATATACATGAAATTAACCATTGTTAAGTCATTACAGGTTAATTTAAGTACTAAGATTTAATATTTGTATTGTTTGAAAGAATATTGTCATAGTTGTAATATAATATACATATATAAGAAAGTCGTCATTTGTGAACAGAATTGTGTAAAGTAGTATAGGTCGGCGGCTTTCAGGCTATGCAGAACGGTCCCCTGAGCGGGAGAGTGGGCGTCGGTGGGGTTGGTGTTGGTATGCAGGCGCCCAACATGCGCTCAGGGTTGGCGCACGGCGCGCACGCTGCCCACGGCGCCCACGGTGGGCACGCGGCGCACGGTGCTCACGCCGCCCATAACGCGCACACGCGGATGGGCGCGCCGGCGGGCGGCGGTCATCCACTCGCGCCTTACCATCCCGCCTACGGTCAGTCGGCGGCGGGCGGTGCGGCGCAGAGGGCGGCCGGCGTGCGCTTCGGACCTCCGCCCGAGGCAGGCGGGGGTGCTGCGCAGGCTGTCCCGCCCGCACCTTCACCGCAGACGCCGGGCGCTCCGGCCGGTGGACAGGTGAATTGAAACGTCATTATAGATCCTAACAAAATGATATTTAGTGTAAACTCTATATAACGACACTGAAGGGACCGTGTATTTTATGGCGTTATAGAGAGTTGTCGTTAAATAGAAAGAAGAAAAATCAGAATTAGAAAAAGACAAAGTTAATTTCAGACTAGTGTTAGTACTTATGTACATAAAAAATAATGTTATTAGAACGCTATTGCATATAGTCTGTTGTTTTTTGCTGCATCAGTAATGTTGTTGTATTTTTTTACTTATTTTATTAATATCTTGCGATATTAAGGCATCTTGGTGAAGAACGAATTTCTTAATAAGAATGATTTTCTTAATTGATTAATAAGTATGTAGTTGTTCGTGAGTGTATGATTGCGGTTCACCGTCTCATATCCTCATTAAGCGATATGTTTGGCCAGTCGCAGCCCCAAGCGGCGACTCAGTCAACGACGCCGGCGCAGTCCAACACGGGCTCCATAGCGGACCCCGAGAAGAGGAAGCTGATACAGCAGCAGCTCGTGCTTTTGCTGCACGCGCATAAGTGTCAGCGGCGGGAGTCACAGTCAAATGGGGAGACCTGGCAGTGCACGCTCCCGCACTGTAAGACTATGAAGGGCGTCCTCAATCATATGATGTCGTGTCAGGTGAGATATTGTATAAGATCAGTAATACTTGCCAATATATAAACAGCGATCATTGATCAGTGATGGCCTAGTGGTTGAAGGGCCTCTCTCATGCACATGGCAGAAGGTTCGATCCTGGCCCGGGCAAGTACCAATGTGATTTTTCGAGTCATATGTAGTTTCTAAGATTATTTAGACATCACTGATTAATGATGATTCCCAAAAGAGGGTTGATGTCAGGCAGGCGGCCGGTCGTAAAACAATTAGCCAATACTATTCACAACATATAAGGCAGACCCTGGCCAAAGCTTGAAATTGCCAAGTAGAAGAAGAAGATATAAACACAGCGGTGTTATATATCGTTTGTTTCATTTCAGGCTGGCAAGAATTGTGGAGTCCCACATTGTTCATCATCACGACAAATAATTAACCATTGGAAACATTGTAATAAGAATGACTGTCCGGTCTGTTTACCTCTCAAACAAGCAGACCGAACTAGAACCAATACTATGAACGGTAAGTGTATGTTTGAATTTACAACGACTGTTGACTAATAAACTAACAAATGGGAATACATGTGGTTTTTATACGTTTTAACAGACTTTCATATTATTTTTTATCGTTTTTGTGATTAAATTTTCCGTGGGGATACAATGAGTGTGATTATATAGCGGCGGCGGCTCATTCGACGACGGGTGTGGGGTCTGTCGGTGGCGTGGGCCCTGTGGGTCCCGTGGGCGGTGTGGGCGCCACGAGTGCAGGCGTGGGCGTGGGCGCCGTCAGCGTTAACGTCGCCTCCGCCCCCGCGCCTAACACCCTCCCCACCGTCAACCAACTACCCGGTTAGTAAAACTATTGTAGATAGTTGCCGGATCGTTATAAACATATTGTCTAGCACCAATTATCATCACTGGGATATGGATCCGAATAACGATAATTAGTGTTACGATCCGCGGATATTATTTCGTATATTATTATTTTTTACTTATCGTGTCGGTGTGGGTGATCTTGAGCGATACCTGACACCGTTAAACGCCTTGCGTGACAGGACATGATGTTCTTCAGTTTTGTTGATAATTTTTAATTTCTTCATCATTGACTCTATATACTATTTCGTTAAATGCAAAAGATTTGTGAAAAAAATCGATATCAATACAGATCTTTCGTATCCCTTGTTCATATATGTATGATATAATTCTAGGCACATCACTTTCATATATTTTGTGTGGGTTTCTACTGCATGTATGTAATATGGGACGCATGTTAATAAAATTGATTTAATATGTTATACATTATGATAAAATTTTAACACTATATGTAATTATAGTAATATATTAACAAGCATAATATAATTAAATATTTCTGCCTCACTTTTCATATGGTTATATCTGTGCTTAATAATTGTACGCTTCCTTATGGTGCTGCCATTAAACATTCAGATTATTTTGCATGACTTCAATGGCATTTACAAATATTTTTTATAGGAGGCGCATCTGCCCCATCGGTGCCAACGAGTAATTCGGTGGGAGTGGGCGCGGTCGGGTCCGTTGGTGGGGTGGGTGGTGTGGGCAGTGTGGGCGGCACGGGCGCTGACATGAAGCGTGCGTACGAGGCACTCGGCATCGCCTGTCCTACATCCGTGGCGGGGATGGTGGGCGGCTTCCCACGTACACCACTGTCCCGGCTGCCCGCACCCCGCCCGCCCGGCCTCACAGACGTGCTGCCGCAGCAGACCATGCAGCAGCTGTTCCCCCACCAGCAGCAACCTGACATGCAGCAGCAGCAGTCGCAACAACAACAGCAATTGGTTAATAAATATATATATAAAAAAAAACCCGCTGAGTTTCTTTCCCGGTTCTTCTCAGGTCAGGGTATTTTCTTTTCTGAACCGGTGGTAGTGTCTCAAGTGACCATCAATAAGAAAGTGTAATGCTTCTATATTGAATAAAGTTATTTGAGTTTGAGTTAGCATATCATCTATTTTGGATATGCTCTTTATGTATGTTATACAAACATTTTGATAATATGAGATTTACTTATTTATCAGATGAGTACTGGCACCCTCCAACTACCGGGCGGTACTGTCACGGCCAACCCTCACACCGGAACGAAAGAATGGCACCAGTCTATAACACCTGATCTCAGAAACCACCTCGTTCATAAACTGTAAGTGGAATAAAATGACGCCTTATAAATAAAAAATATGAATGAAGGAAAACATTAACTCAACAATCTCATCTATGTGACAGGGTTCAAGCTATTTTTCCGACACCCGACCCAACAGCCATGGCAGACAAACGTATGCACAACCTAGTGGCGTACGCGAGGAAAGTTGAAGGGGACATGTACGAAATGGCGAGCACTCGGTCAGAATACTATCACCTGCTGGCTGAGAAGATATACAAGATACAGAAGGAGCTCGAGGAGAAGAGGCAGAAGAGGAAAGAACAGCAGCTGCAGGCTCAGCAGCAGCAGCAGAACCAGCTGCAGCAGCCTGGCGTGCTGCCAGGCGGAGTGATGGGCGTGAGGGCGAGCGTGCCCGGCGTGGGCGTGGGCCGCCCGAACTTGCCCACGCAGGGTTTGCCAGCAATGAGGATCCCTTCGCCCAGCATGCCACTATCGATGCCAGTCAATAGAATGAACTATCAATCGAATCTAGTGGGACCTCCCGGACCTAGTCCAAATCAGGTGAGATTAAAAAAATACTATGTGGAAATGTGGCGACATAAAATAACATTAATTCAGTATGAACTCTAATGAAAATGTGATTTTTATTAATTAAATTTACATTTTTGAATATGAAATTAGCTATAAGTCGGTTCCTTGTTCCTCGATCGTTACGGATTATGATCTTATTATATAATAAACAAAAAATATTTTTTGTAATGGGTGATGAAGTCGTTATATACTTATACCTTCATTTTAAAGATTTATTAAAAAGTCTATTGATTTTTTTCCTATTAATAGCATCTTAGGTTGAGACTAGGTTATGTCGCTCAGTATATTATGGTTTTGTATCAAGCACTTAAAAATATAGTACTCAACTTATGGGAACAATTGATTCACATTCATTTAAAACATTCTGTTGTTAGTATTTTCTCTAGATTTTCTTCTAAGACTTTGTCGCACATCTTTACTGACCTACCACTACCTTTTTTTATGTTAAAAAATAAACACAATTTAGACGTTGGTCTTATTGTTATTATAATTAAGAAAAGACGTATCAGTAAAGAGTATATCGTCTCGAAATAGCATTGTAGTGCATTATAAGGATCTTGTTATTAGTTCAGTTAATTTATATACCTCCACCTCATGTTTTATTTAAACATTTTAGCCTAGAGTAATTTCCCGTATAACACGGCACATGGGTTGTACGAGACTGACTGTATGACGCGCTCGTATGACCTCGTATAACGCGTTACGTATGAAGAAAAAGTTTTCGTTTGTCTTTATATTTTTTGTATACGCATTATTCCTATCACTTCAGTTGAGAAGAGATTTATGAGAACTATAATTTATTATTTTTAGAAACAGTTTATTTTGAGTAAAGTAAACTCACCAAAGGGTTTATTCCTCCACCAGATGCCTCAAACTCCGAACGGCGGCAGCGTCGGCGGAGTCGGCAGCGTCGGCAACCCTGGCATGTCACCGTTCGGCCAACCGATGACGTCACCCGCGCCGCAGTACTCGGTGCACAGTAACGGGCCGGCTGCGATGCCGTCCCCCGGGCCCGCCGCGGACACCAAGCGAGCCGGGCCCGTCGCCAGCCCCTTCATGAGCCACTCGAGTGCCTTCCGCGGAGATACGGGCGGCGCCTCCCCCGCCGCGACGCCCGCCACGCCGCTCGCGCACGCCAGCCCCGCGCCCGACACGCGGCCCGCCTCGCGCCCGCCCTCCGCCGCCGCGCCCGCCTCCGCGCAGATGGCGGCGCTGCAGTCCGCCCTCAACGACGACAGCCCGCCCGAGGTGAAGCGGGAACCGGACGACGTGCGCATCAAGGAGGAGCCGGAAGACGATTGCGGCGGGAAGGGCATGAGGGACGAGACGCCCGGGGACGGGGACGAGCGGCCCGACCCGTTCGTGAAGCAGGAGGTGAAGCGGGAGGTGAAGGAGGAGCCGCCCGGCACGCCCGCGCCGCCCGACGGGGAGCGAGGACACAAGAAGACCTTCGCCTTCAAGCACGAGGAGCTGCGGCAGGCGCTCATGCCCACGCTCGAGAAGCTGTTCCGCCTCGACCCTGAGTCTCTACCCTTCAGACAGCCGGTGGACGCGCAGGCGCTCGGCATCCCGGACTACTTCGAGATAGTGACGCGCCCCATAGACCTGTCCACCATCAAGATGAAGCTGGACCGCGGCGAGTACAAGGACCCCTGGGAGTACGTGGACGACGTGTGGCTCATGTTCGAGAACGCCTGGCTATACAACAGAAAGAACTCGCGCGTCTACCGGTATTGTACTAAGGTAATACACGAACAACAGTGAACTTAACACACGATCAGTGAACAAGTAAGTGTCTTCACGGTACTGGTTATGTTTTTAGCTGTCGGAAGTATTCGAAGTGGAAATAGATCCAGTGATGCAGAGTCTGGGTTACTGCTGCGGAAGAAAATACACGTTCAATCCTCAAGTACTATGCTGTTACGGCAAGCAGCTGTGTACTATACCTCGAGACGCTAAATACTTCAGCTATCAAAACAGGTCAGTCTGCAAGCTATATGTTATTAAGGAAAAATATTTGTTATATACAGATGAAGTTTAATAACTATTAATTAATGAATAAAATAAAACTGTGCATGTCCATGCATATTGTTTTCTCTTAATTGTCCGTTAAATTCAATTTTGAAATATTAAGGAACAATATTTTTTGCACTAAGCCCAGCCATTACCATTAACTTTTCTTTATTATTAGTGCTACATTAAATGTTTTTCGTTCAAGTATATATGTACTTCATAATTTTTGTTGTAAAAGATAATCAATAAAATATATAACACTCTTGTTATTTTATTGAGGAAAGATTTTATTGAGGATAAATATGATTCAACAAAAATTATGATATTGATGTGTTACTTGTTATTCGATGTTTTTTCACTATCTGCATTACCCTTGCCATAACCTACCTTCTTACTTCACCTGTCGGGGTTGTCACATAGATGGCTAATGTCCGGCTTGAACCAGTACGTCACTTGTATTACAACATGCTGTAGTTTCATAGCACATTTTGTTTTTTAAAGTGCTCTCCCTAGATTTCGTTGCGCTGTAAATTCAAACTTAGAAGTGGTATTCATTGAAAGAATTTTTTTATTTAATGTTGATAATTATAACTAATACCGCTTGTAAGTCGTTACATTACAATAGTTGTGCAATAACATAGTCTATCCATTGTACTAATCCCATGTACTCATCGCTTACTAATTTGTTTTCGCTCCGCACGTCCTTGCCCGCACTACGGACTGATAGTCTAAAAGCGTATGGGGTTGTGTCCGATAGATACACATTCTGCACCAAGTGCTTCCACGACATCCAGGGCGACACGGTCACGCTCGGCGACGACCCGCTGCAGCCTCAGACGTGAGTTAATATATACATATTATATTATACATAAACACTACATTTAAATTATCACAAGTAAGACTGAAAATCGCCCTGTCCAGGGCCTTTTTTTTTTAACAAATTATGATACAAACCTTTAAATACTTCTCAAGTTTTTACGTCATGAAAAAGCATTTGTAACTTATTTTGGTTCATTTTTCTAATATTTAAAAAAAAAAAAATAGTGTATTGGATCGTAATTGGTGATATATTACGATTTACAGAGCGATAAAGAAGGACCAGTTCAAGGAAATGAAGAACGACCACCTGGAACAAGAGCCCTTCGTTATATGTATGGACTGTGGCAGGAAGCAGCATCAGATATGTGTGTTACATCATGAACAGATATGGCCTCAAGGCTTCTGCTGTGATAACTGTCTCAAAAAGAAGGCTGCCAAGCGGAAAGAGAACAAATTTAGTGCTAAGAAACTGCCAACTTCAAAGCTTGGTATATATATTGAGACGAGAGTTAATAATTTTCTTAAGAAAAAAGAGGCTGGTGCCGGTGAAGTGCATATCAGGGTTGTCGCATCGTCTGATAAGGTAATTTGAATAACACTGAATGAATCTATTTTAAATAGAGTTAACCAAATAAAAGATTTAGGTGTAACTGTTGACTCTAAAATGAGCTTTATTCCACATGTAGACGAATTGGCCAGTAAAACATTTAAAATATTAGGACTCATAAAAAGAAGTACAAAAGCCTTTGAAATATCAGATTCTATAATAACATTATTTAATTCGTTTATAAGAAGTAAATTAGAATATTGTTCCGTAGCATGGAGTCCCTTTTATCAAGTTCATATAGACAGGATAGAGAGAATTCACAAAAAATTTTAAAATTTGTAAGATTCAAAGATAGAATCACGATTTTGCTTAATAATTATGATGCTTTATTAAAACATTACAATATGATAATGCTTAAAAATCGTAGAGATATGCTGGACTTATGCTTTTTACATAAAATAATATCAGGTAAAATTGATTGTCCTCAATTACTAAAAGAATTTAATATAGTAGTACCGAGACCTAACGTGAGGCATACAAATACACCAACTTTCAAATGTCGGTTTGCAAGAACAAATTTAGGAATAAAGGCACCTTTAAATAGGGCTTTTAGAAGTTATAATAATATTTCTAAAAAAGTGTTATTGATATATATATATAACGATAATTTAAAATCTTATAAAACAAAATTAAAAAATAACTTTAAACTTTTAATGTAATACACTTATTGTAAATAATATTTGCGGAATAGTCCATATACCTCTTACAAAGGAGTTCTATTTTATTTTATAACAGTTCTACTGTATTCTATATTATTTATTATTTAATAAGTTGCATATTTTTTGTTAATGCATGCTGGGTTAGCCTTTAATTGTAGTGTACTTTGTAAGATCATTGTACATTTATGTTGGCTTCCTAATAAAAAATAATAATAATAATAACCCTGTTAGGGTTGGCGAGTTGTTTAAATGTAAATATAATATATATATTTGTTTGATGTAGATGGTGGAGGTGAAGCCAGGAATGAGGTCTAGGTTCGTCGAGTCGGGCGAGCTGTGCGCTGAATTCCCGTATCGGGCTAAGGCGCTGTTCGCATTCGAAGAAGTTGATGGTACTGATATATGCTTCTTCGGAATGCACGTGCAGGTATGTATTTATATATTTATATATCATTTACTAGCTTTCCGTCCGCAGCTTCGCCCGCGTGGAGTTCGGTTATATCGAGTTTCCAAGAGAACCTTTCTAACATCTTAGATAAAAACTATCCTATGTTCTTTCTCAAGGTCAACTCCATCTCTGTACTAAACTTCATTAAAATCAGTTTAGTGGTTTAGGCGTGAAAGCGTAACAGACAGACAGAGTTACTTTCGCATTTATAACATTAGTGGGGATCAACGTGTTTGTGAAATGAACGTGGTGTAATGTGAAGTATTTTGTTTCAGGAGTATGGAAGTGAAAGTCCATCGCCTAATACTAGAAGGGTTTATATAGCATATCTAGATTCTGTACATTTTTTCCAACCGAGGCAATATAGGACTGCCGTGTATCATGAAATTTTATTAGGTTATTTGGATTATGCTAAGCAACTGGGCTATACGATGGCCCACATCTGGGCGTGCCCGCCTTCCGAGGGGGACGACTATATATTTCACTGCCATCCGCCCGAACAAAAAATACCTAAGCCTAAGAGGTTACAGGAATGGTATAAGAAAATGTTAGACAAGGGTATTATAGAGAGGATAATATTAGATTATAAAGATATTCTTAAACAAGCTATGGAGGACAATATCTCGTCAGCAGCTGAACTGCCTTATTTTGAGGGTGATTTTTGGCCGAATGTTTTAGAAGAATCTATCAAAGAGTTGGACCAAGAGGAAGAGGAGAAAAGAAAACAGGCTGAAGCCGCCGAGGCAGTGGTCAGTTATGTTTATTATTTATTATATTTGTTTTTCATCAATTTCACAATTATTTTCTATTCTCTGTTATAATTAGAGCCCGGATTAATATGTAAATACATATTTTTTATTTACGCGATTTTCGGTCTAGAATGTGATTTTTACATGGATTGTCATATTTAGACTGTGAAAAACCAACTTTTATTTTCCATATTTTAAAGTTAAGTCCATATTTTACAAGAAAATGTCCCAATCATCCATATAATCACAGAAATACATAAAATTTACGTTCCCGCCACTAATGTTTTGGATAAAAATAAAGGATTTTCTTATTCTGTGCGAAAGTTTCGAGGGCTGTAGACATGACTTACACAATTACTGAATTAAGCATGTTTAAGTATGCATCCATCACGTCATGTGACGTGGAGAGATCATACAGCAGATATAAGGCTATATTTCATTTTGATAATTTAAAGAAGCACGTCATTGTGTATTGCAACCAATTTGATAAGACTAGTGTAATGGAAGTTGAATAAAACTGTTATTTTTTGTTGAAATAAATATTTCGCTATTATTTTTTTCATTGTTTTTAAATGTAACTTAACTTTGTTCTTCACGAGTGATCCGTTTCTTATAGTAAAACAATGTTTAATTATGAAAGTATTTTATACTCCATATTTTTTCCATATTTTTGATTTTTCGTCCATATTTTTTAATACATATTTATCCGGGCCCTAGTTATAATTAATAATAATATCATCATAATCATCATGCCACTTATGTGCCTTAGAGAATATCTAACATGATTTTAGATATTCCAGTCATCTGAGGAGAACGAACAAGGCCCCGACGGCAAAAAGAAGGGTCAGAAGAAAGCGAAGAAGTCAAACAAGTCCAAGGCGGCCCAAAGAAAGAACAGTAAGAAGCAGAGCGACCAACAGCAGGGGAGCGATCTCAGTGCAAAGATATTTGCCACCATGGAGAAGCACAAGGAAGTGTTCTTCGTTATTAGGTTACATTCCGCACAGTCCGCCGCTAGTTTAGCTGTGAGTATCACTAACATGAATCTGATTTGCTTATTATATATTATGTATATATTAACTCGAAATAAACTTGCAGCCTATCGGAGACCCGGACCCTCTAATAAACTGCGACCTCATGGACGGACGGGACGCCTTCCTCACGATGGCTCGCGACCGTCACTACGAGTTCTCATCCACGCGCCGCGCCCGCTTCTCCACCCTGTGCATGTTGTACGAACTCCACAACCAGGGCACCGACAAGTTCGTGTACACCTGCAATAGCTGTAAGTCGCACGTCGAGACGCGCTACCACTGCACCGTGTGCGACGACTTCGACCTGTGCGTGCCCTGCTACGACAAGGAGGGACATCCGCACAAGATGGAGAAGCTCGGCCTGGACTTAGACGTGGGCTCCTCGCCCGGAGACCTCAAGCAGGCGAACCCGCAGGAGGCGCGCAAGCTGTCCATCCAACGCTGCATACAGTCGCTGGTGCACGCCTGCCAGTGCCGCGATGCCAACTGCCGCCTGCCGTCCTGCCAGAAGATGAAGCGAGTGGTGCAGCACACGAAGATCTGCAAGCGAAAGACGAAGGGCGACTGCCCGATTTGCAAGCAGCTCATCGCGCTGTGCTGCTACCACGCCAAACACTGCACGGAGACGAAGTGCTCGGTGCCGTTCTGCAGCAGCATAAAGCAGAAGCTGAAACAGCAGCAAGTACAGCAGCGGGTGCAGCAGCAGCAGTTGCTGAGGAGGCGAGTGGCCGCCATGAACACGCGGGGCTGTGCGGCCGGAGCGCCCAGTCCGCCGCCGCAGCCCGCGCTCGGCTCCCCGCCGCCAGCCAAGCCCGCAGCACACGCGTTACCGCACAACGTGCAGAAAGCGTTGCAGCAGGTTAGAAGTGTTATATAACATAAAAGTTATACATTTATTACTGACGAGGATATCTTAATTGTATTGTAGTAATTAATCTAAATGAAGACTGTTGTAATCTGTAGTTTACTTCTTTATATAATAACTAGAAGACCCGGCGAACTTCGTATCGCCCTATAATCAAGAAATATCTGTTACGTTTTTTATTTATATGTTTGGAGTTTACCAATTAAAGCCATAAATTTTCGTGTTCTGAAGTGTGACAGAATGATTGACATATTAGTTAGTTATCAAATCTAATGTTAAAAAAACGTTTGTATCAACAACTACTAATAAATTAAAAATTAATTTAAAAAAAATCGTCCAGCGACAAAATTGTGAATCTAAACAATTCCCAGATCCCCTTGAACACACACAAAAAATTTCATCAAAGTCGGTCCAGTCGTTTGAGACAAGTTCAGTGACATACACACTCACAGAAGAATTATATATATAAAGATTTAAGTATTATCAGCGAGCATGATGCTAGTTCCTATCGTTTGTTTTTGAAGGAATTTCGTTATAAAGTACCGAAAGAGGTTCGATCAAAGTAAGCGATTAAGGTTTTTAGACAAATATGTAATATTTATTGTTTTGTGTACAGACTCTGAGTATATTATAAATAAACATAATATTAACCTGTATCACCCACTAGGTTCAGGAAGAAGCGGCGAGACAACAAGCTCCGTCATACGGAAAACAAGCGGCCATGGGTCCGCCAGGCGGCGTGGGCGGTGTGGGCGGCGTGGGCGGAGTGGTGGGCGTCGGCGGCGCGGCGGTCCGGGGCGCGGAGTGGAGCGCGCGGTACAGGGCGCCGCCGCCCTTACATCACGCGGCACACCAGCATCACCGACTGCCGCACCACGCGCCGCATCCGCAGCACGGACACCATCCGCAACATCCGCAGCATCCGCAACACGCGCAACATCCGCAGCACGCGCCGCCCAACATACAGGTGACTAGTTATACTATCGAATATATAAAATAGTATTTTGTTATTGTGTGGTTTAAATTTATAATGAACGTATGAGAGGCATCTAAGTTATATAATGTACAATAAAAACATTCATAACAGCGGAGAAATAATAAATAAATAAAGTAACTATCTAAGAAATATAAAACAAGAATGAAAATGTTTAAAAGTTTTTGTTATAGTAATGTCACGTCTCGTAATTTGTCTGTGAACATTCGTCGTGATGAATGTTAATATACAAAACTACCCACTTATTGATTTATGTTTTTATGTATTATTTTTTAAATATATATATATATCTTAATCTTATAATACAATATATATATATATAGTTTCGTACGCTCAACAATGTAACAATTAATGTAAATAATTTCCTAAATTAGTTTTAAGTTTAAGTGAATATGTAATATTCTTTATGAAACAATAAATATCTTAAATCTCAAATATGAACAGTTTCGTGATCATATATCTTTATGTCCCAGCAGCGAGCGGGCGCGCCGCAGCAGAACGCCCAGCCACAGATGCATCAGAAGGCCCTGGCGCAGCTGATGGCCACGCTGCGGTCGCCCACCACACACAACCAGCAGCAGGAGATACTACAGATACTCAAGTCCAACCCGCCGCTCATGGCCGCCTTCATCAAGCAGCGGGCGCAGGTACACTACACTTACATAATAAACATACACTCTATAGTGTGAGAAAACGCTGCGCCTCCATGTTAGCGCGTCTCCGTGGCTCCTCCAACGGAATGCTGAATGTGTTTGTTGAAAGGTGGAACACGCCAATATTGTATAAATGGGTACAACTACACACTAGGTCTAATAGTGCTTAGTATATTAGTTTTATAATTTTATAGTACTAACATTAAGTTTTTTGTTACTAACACTCAGCTTTTAATGTTTTTTAATGTATTTTTAATATGGATGTAATTGGTCTGAAATAAATTATTATTATTATAATATTGATTATAATGAGCATTGAATAACGTTCGTATTCCCTTATTACAGAACGCCCAAAACCAACAGCAAGCCGGTTCCGGTGTCGTCGGCCCCGTTGGGAACGTAGGTGTCGGCAACGTTGGGGTCGGCGGAGCGGGAAACGTGAACGTGCCGCTAGGAGGCGTGGTGTCACAGCAGCCGCAACAGATGCAGCACATGATGCAGCCGCAGCAGCAGCAGAGGTTGCAGCAGATGCACCAGATGCTCCCCCAACAGACGCAGGTACGTCTTTATAAACATTTATGGTTAAGATTGGTTGATGTCAACTTGTTTGCTTGTTACCTCTATCTAGTTTACATATGATTCGATCCCTTGTTTTTCCAATGAAAATAAAAAAAGTAAATTACAAAATACGAGACATTTGTTAAAGGATACTGGCGATGCCAATAAATGATAATAAGACTTGTTTGTCATTATTGAGCAACGAACAAAAGACTAATGTTATAACTAGGGCCCGGATAAATATGTATTAAAAAAACTAAAATATGGACGAAAAATTCAAAAATATGGAAAAATATGGAGTATAAAATTAAATACATTCAAAATTAAACAATGTTTTACTATAAGAAAAGGATCACTCGTGACGTACATCGTAAAGTTAACGTACATTTAAAAAAGATGAAAACAAGTTGCGAAATATTTATTTCAACAAAAAATAACAGTTTTATTCAACTTCCATTACACTAGTCTTATCAAATTGGTTGCAATACACAATGATGTGCTTCTTTAAATTATCAAAATTAAAACTCTGACGATTTGGTCGAAATATAGCCTTATATCTGCTGATTGGTCTCATCTCAAGTCACATGACGTGATGGGTGCATACTTAAACATGCTTAATTCAGTAATTGTGTAAGCCATTTCTACAGCCCTCGAAACTTTCGCACAGAATTTTGTTAATTTTTTTTTAGCGTATTAAATCCTTTATTTTTATCCAAAGCATTAGTGGCGGGAACGTAAATTTTATGTATTTTTGTGAATATATGGATGATTGTGACGTTTTCTTGTAAAATATGGACTTAACTTTGAAATATGGTAAAATATGGAAAATAAAAGTTGGTTTTTACAGTCTAAATATGACAATCCATGTAAAAAATACATTCTAGACCGAAAGTCGCGTAAATTAAAAATATGTATTTACATATTAATCTGGGCCCTACTTATAAACATTTATGGTTAGTGAAAACCGGTTTTGCTTGTTACCTCTATCTAGTTTACATATGATTCGATCCCTTGTCTTTTCAATGAAAATACAAAAAGTAAATTACAAAGTACGAGACACTTGTTAAAGGATACTGGCGATACCAATAAATGATAGTAAGACTTGTTTGTTATTATTGAGCAACAAACAAAAGATTAATGTTGAAACTATGTATCTGTGTGTGCAGGTCGGCGGCGTCTCCGGCGTGAGTGGGGTCGGAGGTGTCGGCGGCGTGTCGGGTGTGGGCATCGGTGGGGTCGGCGGTGTGGGGGGCACACCCGGCTGGTTCAAGCAGGGGGTGGGCGGCGTGGGCAGCGTGGGCGGCGTGGGCACCGTGGGCGGCGGCATGATGGGCATGCGAGGCGCGTACGCCGGCGGCGGCGGCGCGCCGCGGCTGAGCGGGCGCTACTTCCCCGGCGGCGGCGTGGGCGCGGTGGGCGGCGTGCTGCAGCGCTCGCCACCCGCCACGCCGTCCCCGAGGCCACCCACGCCGTCGGAGCTGCTGCTGCTGCGCCAGTCGCCGGCGCCGCCCGCGCCGCTGGGCGTGCTGGACGAGCAGCTGCCCCCCATGACGCCGCAGGACCAGCTCACCAAGTTCGTGGAGCAGTTGTAGTGTACATAGGCCCGCGCGCGGTCGCCCTGTACCATATAATGTATCGCGGCCGCCGCCCGCCGCTCGACTCGACTCCCTTCCCCGCACTATTTATTGTCGACGATTTCGTTAGCGACGCGAAGGACGTATTAGTATTATGATGAACGAATCGAGCGCTCAATGTACAAAATGTAAATATGAGAAGAGTACATCCTGTCCGCTTTTGCGTAATGTAAGTTGTTCGTAGCGTAGGTACATATGATACTTATTCTGTTTATTGTAATTAAATCATTTTATAATATAATTATGTGATGATTATAAATCGTTGTTTTTGTTCGACACCTCTTTGAATGGAAATTCTTCTTAGAGCGAGTATCTTCAAAATTGCCTGCTGGTACTGTAAATATAAATACAAATGACTATCATCATATCTATTATGTTCCTAAGATTTTTTAAGTGAGAATGAGAATCTTAATGTAAATATTTGTTTAACTATTTCCTTATATTTTGTTCTCTATTCTATAGTTTTGTTAGACCAAAAGAATTTATTATTAAGCGAAAACTTATTGAAGATACATATTGTTTTATAATTAAGGAACTTTCTCCATTTTTAGTATTCATACCTCTCATTTGTAAATTAACAACCTAAACTATATGTGAATTGTTCCACTTATAACTTAGTACAGAGGCTATGTCTTAAGAATTTCGACGGAAAAAGTTTTAATTTTTTTTATAATATCTCATACAGATTTCTAACGGGAGCCTTATTAAGAATTTAAATGATTTTTAATATCAATAAAATAGATAAATGGACATTTTTTTTATGACTAACAACTGTTTGCCAAACATACAAAGAGGTCTTGTGCAGGAGTTGCACTGAAAATGTTTTTCTTTTTTGTACCAAAACATGATATCAGTATAAAATCTTAGGCGACTTTTTAAGAAATAACTGATGTTTTATCAAAGGGTCTTTCTTAGCCGCTTCCCATAAATACTAAACTCTTATTTCTTGAAGTTCAGTCGAAAGATAAAAATTAATTGGGGTAAATATTTTTAGCATTAACTTAGTTATTCATATAATAATGATTCTTCTATAATTTTATTCCTTATAATAAATTCTATCCATCCTTTAAGTTAAATCATCTTGTCTAAAGTATATATTTCTATTATATAAATGCAACAAGTGAAATTTAATTTTTTTCATATTTTAGACACTTTGTTTCAGTGTAAAAAAACACCAGTATGTGCAATCTTGATTTTTATACATTTTTATTTATAAAATAGCCTAATGAATATGACTGCCCTAATAAAGACAAAAGGTTACATACATATTAATAAAGAATATTGAGATGTTTAATTTAAATGTGTTTAAAACTGGAGTTTAATTGAGTTCATACTTATGTCCTGTATAAAATTTGATATAATATTTGAAGCTAGAAAACAGACAGTAGTGTACAAGAAAATATAACAATATAAAATAAGAGTATTTATAATTTCATGATTCTCGTTTTAGTTTTGTATATAGTTTTTAAATTATTTGAAAATAAAATATTCTCAACTTACAACAGAGTAAATAAAAATTATTTTGTGTTGCTACACAGCCCGTAGATATTTTAACACAATCCGACTGTTAAGTCGGATTGTGTTAATTACGTAAAAATTAAAAGTTAATAATTATTACGTAATAAGTATTTACAAACTAAAATACTAATTTAGTAGAAAATAAAAAGATGCATAAATAAAGTTATCTTAAAATGTTATGGAACAAATAGTATATACTTTGACTCCCAGCAAATTTATTTATTTATTTATTTATTTAAAAACTTTATTGTCTAACTACACACGTAGATACAAAAGGTGGACTTAATGCCTGAAGGCATTCTCTGCCAGTCAACCCTTAGGCAAAGCAGAAAGACATGAAGACGGTAGCAGTATGTAAAAGTAAAAATATACATATTAATTTCTATTGATATATAAATAATATATACACATATATATAGATACATATACATACACATACATATACATACACATACATATACATACACATACATATACATACACATACAAATACAACACACCAAAAACAATAATAAAAACAGAGATTTAAAACAGATTCTGAGCAAAATGTTCCTGTAAACGACGCCTGAAAATTGCCCTTGTAGGTGCTTTTCTTATTTCTAGTGGAAGTTTATTCCACAGTCTGATAGATTTACTTTCATATTAAAATTTATAATCTTCTTATTTTAACTCATACCCCTGTTTAGGATCTCATTACTTGAGCTATTTTTTATTTTATTTGAATTTCTGTTCATCTACCAATAATAAAATAAACGTCATTTACAAATACTACATTTTTACTAATATGTACCGTTACATATCAAAACAAAATATTGTCACTTGTTCTCTATGATTGTACATACCTAGAAGAAAGTAGTAAAAGAGAATCTAAAAAAAAGTAATCAAAAACACACTACATTAATATTTCGACATAATAAAGTTTCTATATATTTAACGAACTTTAATCTGGAAATACTTCTCTGATAACGTCCTTGAAAAATGGCGCGAAGCGAGAAGATGTTTTACCGCCAATTTGCCACGGAACTTCCATAAGCGCGCGAAATGCCGTAAGTATCGAAACGTCAAACTTTGGCATCTCTATAACAATTAACTAATGTCATTTGAAACTGATAGTTGACACTCAAACAAAACAATATGAAACATTGCTCCGTTAAAAAAAAATTAAAATTCACAACTCGTTACGAAGATCTCACTAATTAAATCTAATTAATGATTCCATAGCTAAACTTACCTTACGTTATTCAATGTCATTGTCTAAACACGGAACCTTATTAAACAATATTGTTTGAAACAAAGACGTGTGTAATGAACCTTGAATAAGAAGGAAATTCTAGACTTGTTACAATGTACACTAAGATTGTTCGTACATGTTATAGAAAACAATATATTCGTAGTCAAAACAATTAAATTTAACAAGAAAATAAAAATTTTATCAGTGTTACCTATCGATTTTTAGGAAATATTTTATTTCGTTCGAGAAGGAAATGCTGTATAAAAAGAGGCATAAAAATATATTTACGATATAAATTTATAGATTCACACCTAGATTTTGAAAATGTTTTTCGAAAGAGGTTTTACTTAAACAATATTCCGTGTAGCGTTAAAGTATATTTCAGTTAATTTAACTTTTGAGTTTGAGCATTGGCTCGGAACGATAATAATTCTACTATACAAGTTAAAACTCTTAAGATTCTTGATGTGTGTGGCTTTTAGAGTTCAATCAACCATTAAGAGGACTTTCTAAAGGGCATGGCATTAATTGAACTATATATGTTATAAGCATACTGTATTACCTATTTTTGTGTTCCATAGATGGAAAATGAGTACCTACACGGTCCATCTTATTATGAGTGGTTTCTATCGCTTTCGGATATTTCCAAAACGAGTAATAGAAATACTTTTCCAACTTACAAGGTGAAGAAGATGCCGCGAACATAATTTGCAAAAGGTGTGTAAAAATAGCACTATTTTTCAGAAAGCGGCCATTTTCATATGATGTCACGATTAATATAGTAGAAAGTTCTACTTCAATCCAAATCTAAATTTAACAATTAAATAAAATTACTAATGTGTGTTTTACTATTAAAATTTTTTTTATCTGATACTATTATCAGATAAAAAAAATAATAATACAGAACAATATATCCTTAGAGAGACAGGCAGACCCTGGCTAAAGCTGGGAAATTGTCAGGAAAGAGAAAAAGATATCCTTAGAGAGATAATAAAAGCGTTTTGAAGTTCCATATGACATTTTGACTGAAATATAAACACTCAAAAGCATAAAAAAATAATTAATATACATACTTATGAAGCAGATTCCTTGCAAACTGTGTTTCAGAATAAGATAGAGGGATTTATGTAACGTTGTATTAAGCATTATAATTGTTAGTAAATATCAACTAAAAGGTTATTTAAGATGTGCATTCTGTCTAAGTATTTCAAATATTCAACCCCAGTGCCCTCCCGGACACAGATAATATTGTGGTCCATGAGACTACTTAAAGCAGATCTGTGGCAGCTTTGTTGCAGCTTTAAATTAATTTTTCTGCCCCGCCAAAAGCTGTAAAGGAGTAACACGTCACGTCATCAGACTTCTTGGGATAGCTTCTTTGAAATCAAGGATTGGCAAAAAGCTACGTAGCCTCCCACTTTTTGTTTCTTTCTGTGTCAGCCACACGAATTTCTTATGTAAATGTAGCACGCTGGCTGATTTAAAGCAAAAATATATTCGGCGTTCCACTTTAAACATTTTCAAACGTTATGTGTACTTACTAAAACCCTGTTTTTTTGAAATTCTCTCGCACTTTTCAGAATAACCATGAAAATGGGACTCATTAACGTTTACTATAGATATACTTAGTTACTAAATATATTTTCTGCGATTCTTTCGATTTGTTTTCTCTTTATACGTATACCAGCTATGATACATATACATATATATATTTGTTTCTTTTTTTAAACCAATTACTCGGCCGAGTTTCAGTTCAATCATAACTACTCAGAACTCATTCATTTGCTTAAATTTGATTCATTACTTTAAATTGTCAACGATTTTATAAATTAGTGATATATACTTTTTGATTAATGCTGTTGTATTAGTTATATCTATCTAAACATATTGCTGTTCTTAAACAAAGTAAAGTCGGCAATCAAAACAAGTTATTCGGCTGAATATCTACGGAGTACTCGGCCCATCTCTAATATTTAGGATTTTTTTTTATTCTCAAAATCTTTACATTTTAATAAAGCTGTCCCTATATTGTTCGACAATTATTATTAATGTAGAATATAATCTATACCAATTTTTGGTAAGATTAAGTATAAATAACCTAATTTTATTTCATTTATATAAAGCATTTCATGGATATATCATTGAATTTTGGTATTACGACATATACGAAGGTCAATATACGAAGGTTTAACGTTTTAATGCTTTTAATGAAAGCTGAAAGTAGTATAGTTTACCTTATTCATAAAATGATTATTTCAAAAGATATTAAACGAATAGTCACAAACTCAGTATTCTTGTAAATTATTCGATAAATATTTTTTGTTATTTTTATTTTTTTACACATAATATTGTGAATATTTATATATAGTAACATTAATTAAACAACATTCAACAAAGTCAACTGTCAAGGTTGATCGTTTATCATTAGCCTCGAATTTATATTTTTAAAGTTTTTTTTTTATAAACGTTACTTATCTGAATTAATATTTTTTATTTGTTTGTTTACAAGAATTCAGTATATGTATTATATTAGATGCTTTTGTGTATAGTTTTTAGTAATTTTAAATAGGTTGCATAGTATTTCTATTTCTAATAGAAATAAACTTTTCTCGTACCAAAACTCAATTTGCTTTTAAAATAAATGTAAAAAGCTTCACTTATTTATAATTGTAATAGATGAATGGATTCCATTAACAAAAAAACGTGTCAACAGCTCGTCAGTCGTCACATAATAATTTAATAAGGGTTCATATCTTTATATATATAATTCTTCTGTGAGTGTGTATGTCACTGAACTTCTCTCAAACGACTGGACCGATTTTGATGAAATTTTTAATGAAATTGAACTGAATGATGAAATTGAAATTGAACTTGATGAAATGAATAGTAGATTAACTTATTAACAGTTGATTAATTTATTAACATCAAATCTATACCGTTCCTTTATTATAATCCTTAATATTCAAATAAATTTACTATAACTGTGTAAACGTTTGTTTCACGGCCAATATGCTGAGCCGTTTGTTACAAAATTGGATATGGATAGTCTCAAATCTGAAAAAGAACATAAGATACTTTTTATCAAAACTCCACGCGGGCGAAGCCGCGGGCGGAAGCTAGTTACATTATACTAAGAAAATAATTCCTTAATTAACTGTATAGTATTATGTCCATAGGTGACTTATGTATTTCTTTACGAAGCCAATATTCTTATAAAAAAAATATGAGATGAATTTTCAGTTTTCACTCAATTCTTATTAGACTCCGGATCATCTGCAAAAATAATGTAGTTTAAAAAAAACGAGTTTAACTATTTTCCTAAATTGTTCAGGAATCAAAAAGGAATGATTTAAATTATATTTGATCCTATTAGTTACTAATAAATGCACAGGGTAAACTGAATAAGCTTAGTAAAAAGTTAAAAACACGTTTATTAGAAGAAAACAAAACAAAATATATTCTTGGCTTAGTTTTATTGTTCTTTTATTTTCTAATTCGGTATGTCTTTTAAGTTTACTAAATAATATACAATTATACTAAAGAAATGAGAGGAGCAAGGGTGAAGGAGAGATAGATTTAGGTTACGAAACCTCGTTAAAAAATAACAACATTTTATTTATTTTAATTGAAATGACGTAATTGTTATTAGGTTTTATTCAATTTATCATCGATAATAGTACTACCTCAGGAAAAGCTTTTTCGATAAAAAAAAAAATAGTAAATCAGTTTTTAATTGAAGGAGAGATCACGTAACACGCATCGAGTCTAAGTTGAAACTTCATATTTTTCAAGTCCGTTAAAAGTTACTCCTTATGATAATACTACGTGTGATATTATGTAAAGACAGTCTTGAAGTTCAAGATATACTTAAGCCTCAACAAAAATTTTAAAACAATTCAATTTTGTTGTATACACACTTTCAAATGCGTTTAGTAAAAGCTTAGACTACGTAGATTGACACTAAATTGAATTATTGCAAATATTTTTTACTAGGCATTGCAATTTATAAGCACATTGAATGAAAAAAATACTACCACCGCAATAAAACTACATCATACTTTAGCGTGACACGCGTCCTAATTACCAACTACTCAGAGTAATTATGATTGTAATTATAATTATTGCATACAAGTTGAAAGACAGAAAAAATACGGAAGAAAAAATACCTAATGTTTTATTTATATATTTCCCTTGGACCTATATTATATTGTACAACAATAAAAATCACTTGGTTTACAATTTATTTTCATGATCGTATCATATAATTTCAATAATGAATATATTAAAAACGTAGCCAAATAATGACTGTCATATTTTTTATCGCGCCATCGTAACGATAACGGGTTTGTGAGTTGAACTGAGGCGAGCGAGCGTCGTTCGAATTATTCAATTAATCTAGTCACTAGTCAGTTCGTTGAGCAATCTCAGTGAGAGCAGTCGCATATTTAGTGATAGTGAGTTCACTGTACTAAACTAAACAAATATGTCCGATAAAAAACTTTTTAGACGCGATGAAATTTACAATCGCAATACTAAGACGGATGCAGTGTTTATTATACAAAATCAAGTGTACGATGTAACGAAATTCTTGGATGATCATCCTGGGGGCCATGAGGTGCTCTTGAATGTCGCGGGCAAGGACGCCAGCGAGGATTTTGAAGACATCGGTCACAGTATGGACGCTAAGGAATTGATGAAGAAGTATTTGATAGGCGAATTGGTTGAAGAGGACAGAGTCGAGCCTAAGAAACGAAAGTTTGATTGGGACAGCCCTAAGACTGAAAAAACAGAGACCAGCTTCACCAGTTCTTGGAAATTCCCCATCCTTTTGGGGTTGATAATGACTGTCCTGTACACTTATTTATTTGGTTAAACACTTACGTAACAGTGATATGTTGATTTAAATGTATGTCTCACGGGTTTATTCAAGAGGTTTGTAAATAATATGGGTGAAAAAAATATATAGGGTTCACAATTATATCAATTTGTACACATAGATTTTAATATATTTAATATTCTTTTAAATTGCAAACTCATAATCATTGAAGACATATCGCATCCGTGTGATTATGATTATTATAATTTAGATAACAGACCATAATTAGAACAAAATTCATTCTCAAAACACTTATAAATAAGAACATAACATCAAGGTTATATAAAGTGTTTTTGTTGAACATTCTAGAAGATTCGAAACAAACTCACAATAAAATCAAGTCATTGTTAAATCTATTAAAATTCAACAAGAGTTTTACTCTGTAATTGTTGGACTAAATTGAATCCTTCGAGATTTTTTGTCATAATATGTTTTATATTTGTTAATTTATATAAAAATTATAAAATATATCTTTGTTTTTTATTACAAAACCTTACAATTTAAACATACATAATAATAAGTGGCAAAAATTATATGTTTCGTAAATGCAATTGTTTGTCAAGGTCTAAATAATTCCAGGTCATTTGTTAAGTACGTATTACATTTTGTACACGTATTGTAATACAGTAGTACTTGTCATATCATTATAGATAATTGTTTTGCGTCGATTATATTTCAGTCTTATCAATTGTTCGTCAAACAGTTTCTGGAACAAATACAAGATATAAAATATACTTTTTTGTTTGTAAGAACAACACTTAAATGTCAAATTAATTGTCAGAGAATGTCAAATGACATTTTAATATTCAGCTACTTAAATATTAATATTTAATTGATCACTATTATTTGTTGATGATAAAAAAAAACTATGATAAAAAAGCAGATAATTATTATTTAAAAACATGTCTGTACTAGTACTTAGTACGACTAAGTTGTAAATGATTTTTTTGACGTAATATATTTGTTTTTGTTTTTTAAACACAGCAAAAACTACTAGAGCCATTTTGAAATAGAATATAAAGTAAATAAAAAATATACTAGAGAAAAACAATTGTAAAAGTGTTAGACACTAGAGATTTTTACATCCCATTAAAACTAAAATGGCTCACTTTAATCCATGTTTGGTTAGCCAGTACTGCTATTATTTATTAAAACGTATTTCGAAGGCAGCCGTAGTAGGGTCGTTGCAAATTTGGTTAGGTAGAGAGAGGAGTTTGGACGGCGGAGGTGAGCGTTTAACGCGCGTTAAATTGAGGCCCCTTAAACCTACACCTGGGTCGCAAGTCCCAGGCACTGTTGAAGCTCCTCTCCCTGCAACGCGATGGACCCGGCACCCGCACCGTGAATACATTGAATGCTGAGAAAATTTCATCTAGATGTCTGAAATTAATTCAAGTCATGGGTTTTATCATTGGAAAAATAATTATTTCTTTGGTGCCTATGTAATGAATTCGGGTGCGAAATTAACTTTTTTCATTATATTATATGTAAGATGGTCTAAACTGGACTTAAAAGTTAAAACTTTAAATTATTATTGTATTCACTCGTAAGGAAAACCTGCTCTTGGAATAGTAAGACTTAGAAATCTTTTAACATCTAAGATGACCTAAAAAAGTTTATTTTCAAGGTTGATTGTTTCTTGACATGGAAAGAATCGTTTATTTTGAATAATGAAGACGAGTGAGAAACTGTCTATTTTTTCATAAAACCTATTTATAGTTAATTGTTTGTAGAGTATTAACATACAAAGACCTAATATATAAAGGTAAGCATCAGTGCACAATGATAATCACTACAACATTGAACATTCAATAGCATCAGCTCTATTACGAGCTCACAGCTCTCAAGTACCTATGATTGTTATGTGACAACAGTTTTATCTAGACAAATAATAAATAGTGTTAGGTAAATCATACTGCTCATTCCGATATATATGATATATGTAGGTATAGTACATATAACGTAAAAAATATATAATATAATAAATCTCTTACGAACATAAATTGTATTTTTTTATATATATTTTACATCTCCTTGTTATCGGATTGTTTTAAATCTTGCAGTAACTTTAAAGCATTTAAAATGAAGAAAAATCGTAGCCATCTATTACGTGACGACTGAAAATCATTAGTTTAAATACTTTTTGTAATAGAATTAATATTAATAATGTGAATTTTCTTGGGTATATAAAAATATTTACTTCTAATTAGGTACTTACGATCATTTAATAAGTAAACTATTACGATCTCATCTTGTTTCTTCAAAAATATTGGCCATTCATGTTTAAGAAAAAGATTATTTTTTTCTCTTTCCTTTTCACTCGACTAAATTCCAAGCAGAAATTCATTTATTTAAATTAATGCGACTTTTTTTATGTAAAAGTGGCAAAATGAATAGAAATGTTTGAAATCCCAAAATAAATAATTAAATAATAAATCGGAGGCAGTATATATGTTTTAGAAAAACACGCAATAAAAAATTACATAAAATAAAAAAAAAACAGACACAGACAGACCGATTAAAAAAGTAATTACAATCTCGACATCCCGATTTTCGACATTCATATCAAGATTATAAGCAAAATGTTATAAATTATTTAGACAAAGGAAATGGAAATAGTAGATAAGTATATTAATTCATAATAGATCTATTTCAATTAGATTTTGTAATCGCAGTTCGATGAAATAATTGCGTATGTATAATTAAATTTTTAATGCAGTTAAAGATGGATGCGTTTGAGATGCATCCACAACTTATTTATGCGTTTTATACACTTAATCAACGTCGGTGCATGTGCTCCAACTAAAAATATGCTGTTAAAAAAAATTTTTCATATTATTCAAATAAAACGACTTGCAATTAAGAATAAATAAAAGTTATCAAACTTATTACTGCAGCTAATAATAACACAAACACACTGATTTGGGTAAGGTGATGTAAATATTTTTATTATACTTACATAATCTGAACATTTAATGTTTTGTCTGATATATGTTTTATCGGCAAATAAAGACCATCAGTTTCATTCGTTTGAGGATTGACGTGCATATTCTACGCTTACTCCAGGTTTGTATCGTCCCACTAGTCACTACTCACTAGATACGGAGATTTAATTCGTTTTTCATACTTAAAACTTCGCACTGTTGATTGAGAAACCGAAAGCTTGTACTCGAGGGTGCAAATAGCAAACCTGTGGTAAAATTTATTGTTTGATACATAAAGAGATTCTGAAACAGGTCATACTGTCTAAATTAATATAATATATACTTTAAATTAATGATCAACATGACCATTTATAATAAAAATTAAATATGGAAATGAAAAAATTTTAAAACAAATGTCTGATACTTAGCTAAATAATTATGTCTTTCGTCTGTTGGTGAAAGAGGAGCTATATAAAGACAAAATTGTGCTCTCATTATGGAAAAGACATATCCTGTTAATATGTATAATAATTGTGAAATTTTGTGTGTGTGACGTGAGTATGTTTGTTACTTCTTCACGCTCAAACGGCTGGACCGATTTGGATAAAATTTTGTATACAGGAAGCTGACGTCCAGGAACAACACCTAGGCTACTTTACATCTCGGAAAATGTTCGACTTTTCCTCATATAAGCGAAAAACCATATTTACTTACTCGAGAACTCAACTCCTAGCCAAAACGACATTATCGCTATGTACCTTTTACCGGTCTATGCAGACACGATCGACAGGCAATAGGCATTCCTTTCGTTAATAAAAACGAGTTATGATAGACAATATCTATAGACAACAATTTCTTTCTGTAGTTAATTTGTTAAATACTGCCAAACAATTTTTATAACATTTCTGTTGTTTTATAGTTGTTGGGTATTGCGCCATTTGTAATTAATATTACCAATACATTAACTGAATACAAAAGGAGTTACACGCTGACGGACTCGCGGGCACAGCTATCTATACTTTTTTGCCGGAAGTCACTATTCCACGCGGACGAAGTCACGGGCAAAAACTAGTTATTATATACACAGTGGCGATTCATAATAAGGAGATATATGAATCATAAAACAATCAGTAAAAGAGAATTCTTCACATGTCACGTACCTAAAGAGTATGTTATGTGTAACATTTAATTTTTCGGATAATTATACTTAGGTATGTTTTTAAATAGTTTCAAAATGTGTCTTCTAATTCAAAGAATTCTAAATAACCAGCTAATCTTAAAAGGCGCAAAAGTTTTTTGTTTTTGGTGAACATTGCATTAAAGTCATATATTTAAATTTAACAATATTATTGTATTTTCCATCCAGAAACTTTCACTTTCTGGCAAATGTATCTCTTAAACTCCCTCTTAAAAGGTCCGCAATGGGACAGAGAATTTGTGTCATATTTTTTTTTTTTTTTTTATTTAAGTTCACAAAACTGACTTACAACTAATGCATACAAAATAAGGTCTAAGCTAAAACAGAGTGACATTTAGTTGCAGTCTTCTAGATGTAAACCTAGCATGCTTTGAAAACACATACCTTTCTTAGTATTAATAACAGTACTTGAGTTAACTAGTTAATTCTTTAATAATTACATAAAATAATGTGAGTTTATTTTAAGTTTATTTTTAAGAGAACCAACAGATTCACTGAAGATATCTATGTGGTAATAATTAAATGTGTCATTACCACATATAAATAGTCATATGTGGTAATGACACATTTAAACTATAATGAGTTAATGACACATATAAAAAACTGATATTAAATAATCACAACAGTAACATTACTGTAGGTACATACCTAAGTAAACGATCAGAATGAGAATCTATGAACTTGCGGTGGCATCATAACGATTGAAAGTGATATGAAGTCACGTGACGTTAATAGATGGCGCTGCCCGCCAAACACCATTTTGTTTAAACCACATATTTCTATGAGCTCAATTTCAATGTACCGAGATAAAAGTAGAAATATATGATATGAATTTGAATTAATCAAGAGGATATATAACAAAAAAATATTATTTAACATAGGAATACAAATCTAATAGCGTAAGGAAAATGTTATACCAAAATTTTATGCTTCAATTATACTTTTACTAACAATGATTTATTTATCCGAAGACTTCGTTTATATTTAATAAAGTTTATTTAAGTTCTTTAATTTTTTTTTCATTGCATTGTTAACAAATTTCCTATTTCAGGATTCTATAACAAAACCTAACACTTTATTTCTATTTCAGGCATTGTATAAATCTTTAATATTATAATAACACAGGTAAATGTAAGTTGTTAATAGTAATAATTAATAAAAAAAGTTTATTAGCAAACAAACCGCGAATTTTTATTTAATTTATCTATGGATTTATTCCAACCGATATCACGTTATTAAAACAAAACAAATAAACGTTGTCTATACGAGTTGTAAAGGTATTTTTTTGCGTGTGTATGTTAAATTTCTATAGAAAATTAATTTAATAATGTAATGTACTCGTAGAGCCAGAAAAACCTGAAAACTTAAACATTTCGTACTAATTCTACTATTGAATGCATTAATAAGGTAAAATAAAACAGAACCACAATGTTAAAAACGTATATTAAGAGAGTTTCCACAACTTAAAACGAAGCTTATTAAATAGTTACACATCATAACAATATTAATTTCCTCAGAACATTTAAAATACCAACCAAATCTATAAGAACATTCGCTTCGTTAAATGCCAATAAACAAATAAAAAAAACCGATATAAACACCACCAATATTACCGATTCATTTGTACCGATCTCTAAAACAAGCTCTGCACTACACAGAACACAGAAAAATCACACACCACAGATTTAAAAAAACTTAATATATAACAATGAATATTTTTATACTATATTATGCACATTTTCTTGTAGTCGCCATGACAATTTAAGTACCGAATAAGTAGGTTGAAATAATAAAATAATTTGTAAAAAAAACATGTCCAAACAATAATACTTGTTAAATGCGAATCATCAAGCATGGCAACGATAAATTACAAAAAGAATGTGCATTATTTTCACTTCCCTTGATTTATCAATCTTATTTGCCCTCAGTCTTTCGATTTAGTACATATATAAAAAAATTGCAAACAAAACTCATCAATAATGGAGGCCTCCCTATATTTAGACCAGTTGCATTTAATTTGAGAAAACATTATAACAATATTCAGAGCGTAGATATGGCGTTCGAACTTTCTGGAACATTCTAGAACATTCTGGAACTTTCTAGACGTTAATTTGTTACCGTTCGCTCAATAAGCACATATTTCATTATCCATATTAACAATATTTTCTACACTTCGTAACATTCACAGTGTAAAAATAATTCTCTAGTAAATATATATATATTCACGGGATATTTATATCACATACATTTTTATTTTGTACATGAAACTTTCCCACGCAACGCATAAGTATTTCAATGTTTAAAATTATGACGTCACACTACACGGTGACCTTGGACGAAACATTTCATTAGTGAGCAGTAACCCATAATCGATTTTTATAGAATACGGATTTATTGATAGCAAGTATCAAATAATTTTAAATAGATATTATATAGTATACGATTTCCGAGGTACCGTTAGTGTGGACGGACCATGTGAATGCACCTTATTCTACTTAGTATAGAAGCATCCATTAGCGGACATATGTTTGTATGAACAAAAACAAAACAAAGATTAAGGCGGATTCACATCAACCTGTCGTATTGCGGGATCAGATTGGTACAAACCACAAAAATATTCCTGTATTTATACTAGTTATGTGCTCATTTCGATGTACATATAAAATTAACTTAAGTGAGCCAAAATTAAACATGGCGTTATAATTGAAGAATTTATAGGTGATCTCTATGTATGAGAGCGTCAATGTTCGTTTATTTTTCCACTATTAATATAATTACTGTGCTTTCTTTTCATCCGGTGAGGTTGATGTGTCTGTATCTTCGAGATCTTCATCCGAATAGTTTGTTGGTTCTTCGCTTGGTTTAAGAAGCTTGCCAACGAGGTCGTATTTTTCTGTAACATTAAGAATTATTATATACTATGAGAAATCGTAAAATTAAAAAGGTTTTTTATACCTTATATGATATTATTTGTTAAAGAAAAATAAAGTTTATATTACTATATTATATTAATTGAGGTCAAGTTATTTATATGAAATAAATAAATAATAGTTCTTTACTAAATAAATCTAAATTTTTAATACACAGAACACTTATAGGAATTTTAAATATAAAACTTTCTCCGCACTCACAATACAATACTTAAATATTGTATTAATTATTTACAAACAACATAAAAAAGACCCTTATGCACAACTAACATAAAGGTCTTCAATTTTAATCACCAATTAGCATTTCAAAAGGTACTTAAAACATTAGAAAGTCAAAATGTATGCGGTAGACATTAATTTACATATTAAGCAAAGTATGTTTACATTTTAACATACACAGTACTGATTTAATGTACCGCTAACTATAAAATATTATGACTTTTATTTCAATATTATTGAAACAATTGTACTGTTATATTTCATGTTATCAAATAATTTATAAAACTTTGATTATTATATAGAGGTGGGTCAAATATATGCTTAACCAAATAAGAATATTTGTCTAATTGTGATCTTGGCAAGACATTACATTACGATGGAACAATAAATTTTATATACACGGATGACTTCTGAACAAAACTTAACATTTTTTTGAGGAATAAGGTAGTCACCAGTTTCTCTTTTGCATTAATATCTGAATTAATTCTTAAGATTAAAAAAAAACTTCTAAAACATTTAGATAAACTGAATGTTAAATAGGAGGTTTATAATGTGAATGAAAAAGGAATGGAACACAGATTTATAAATAAATATTCAAAAAGATTAATACTGCACAGGCAACATTGTAAAATCTTAGATACGGACTGGATTTATTTTGTGTAGTTAAAAATTAATCTTAAAAAACCTTAACATCAATATATTACAACAGATGCGTTAGAGACTGTTATCAAAGATATATAAGTTAGTGTTTCTTCCACTATACAATTACATTATTTAAAAATTCACTTATAATAAGGTAAATAATCAGATAAATTAAAATAAATATATATGCAGAACTCGTAAAAGAAAAACATTCAGTTCAATATTTGGTGAATCCCTATCTGGTAATTTAGTTAAGTAAAGATTGAATTTATACTAAGTAATAGAAAAGTTTTGTTATATCTGATGAAAGTAAAAACAGAATTTCACACATAGTTATATATATACATATATACATATAAGTAGTTGAGCAAGAACAACTAATTAATGTAAATAGTACTGGTGTCAATAGTTTCACAATGTCACTATGCTAAGTTATTCAACAAATAACAAGTGGACACAACAATAACAATTTACTTTCAACACTAAAATGTATGTCATTATAATATTCTTAATTTAATATTGAGTTACTAAAATACTTACAAGTAAATAAAGATAAGAAATATTAAAATATTATTAAGGGTTTTTGAATATATTTATAAGTAAATCCTGCTTACCTACAACTGATAACATTTGATTGATGATATGAATTTTATAGATTTATTTTATCAAATAAAAACACATGTACCATATTTGTATTAATAGTGTATGTGAGTAACACATGAGTAATATTTACAAAATATTGCAAATCATTTTATAAGTCATATAGCAATATATTGTGGGGGATAGTGCAAAACTGCATAACAACCATTGGATAATTTCGCGTATCTACATTGGAAGCAGATTATCAGGAGAGAGTTTGAAATGAAATATTTTCGATATTTCTGACTTTTAAAGTCATTTTTTCACCATTAGTCATTGTTCAGTGTTTAATTTATAAGTAATTGTGAAAAAATTACTTTAAAAGTTGTTAATTTAGAATATTTTCAGCTTAAACTTGTCTTCTGATCTACTTCCAATGTAGATATGCGGAATTATCCAATGCTAGTTATGCAGATTTGCAGTATCTCCAACGATATATATGTTTTAATGATCTCACCTCTAAACTGTGCCTCCCACTCCTTCACTGATTCCATTTCCATTGAGTTCAAATCGCTAAGGTCGTCATATTCCTTGTCAGATGATGTTACCGAGAAAGTGGCTAATCCTCGAGATGCATCTTTACCACCAAAAGCTGCATATGGACCGCCTTAAATATAAAATACATTGATATAATTATATGAAACTTAGACTCACTTAGTTGAACATATTTTCAATAGTTCAGAAAATACCAAAAATGTATATTTAGTAATAGTATTTTCTATTTATACATATAATAATATTTATACATAAGAGACTTCTGTATTTAGGAATAAGAAAATATATACAACTTATTGCAAGAATGATAAAGAAAATTCTCTGTAAGTAGCTTTAATAATATTTTTTAAATTAAGTCAGAATTTGATTACATAAGTGCTTGTAGATTTGACTGAGCTCAATAATTAAACCTGTTTACATAGTTCGTGTGATTACCATTTAGGTATGGCGCGATACCAAAATGCTAATGCAATTAATGCATATCAATGCCTTGGATAGACGGTCAGTGAGTCACGAAAATGTCTATTAATAAACAGACGAACTCACCAGGGCCGTAGAAGCGACGTCCCCGCGTCACGTCGAATATCCACCCGTTTACAGCAACCAGTACTCTACCATCTTCCTGACTGCCATCGTATTTACGAAGTTCGGCCACTGTCATATCCTTACGTATTTTCGGTAATTCCGGCGCTGGTGCCTCTTCGATTATTTTACCAAACTTACTTTTAATAATTTTGTATATCAACACAACAATCACCAAAGTCAGTATTAAATTTACCGGACTGTATATTATTTCATATAAAATATTATTAGAATTAGTCGCAGGAGTTTCGGATTCAACTGGTTTTGAATCGGATTGAGAGGACATGTTTATGTACAATAAAAACGGTAATCAGATAAGCGCACAGAAATATACTAACATTAAAGTTTATAAAACTACGTTCTCCTCTGATGATTTTGTCTAAAAAATAATCAAGAAATCAAGTCACTGACGTCAGCGTTACTTTTGGTAAAGAAATATTGACAATTGCTATCCAATGTTGCAAGGTATCAATAATTTGAATTTCTCGGTCGCCTTTGTTGTATGTAATGGAAAATATATAAATTTAGTTGTTTAATGTGAAATAAAAAAATATATTATGATATAAAATTGAAAATAATTAAATGCTTTCAAATATAAAATACCTCAACGCTTATATTTGTTTATATCTGTTAAAAAATCAATGATATTTGACATGAAAATGTCGAACAAGACAGTTCTTATATTACTTTATAGCCAATAATACTTAATAGTACTTTAAATTTTACAGTGACTGTTTGTATTGTTTTTAAAAATTTTACATTATTATATTCTAAAACTTGTATTCTATAATTCTTCGCTGATTAATCTGAATCTGTACTTTTGTATAATTTTTATTTAATTCACCAACACTCAAAAAATGAAAGACCGAAAATCTGAATTGTGCTCAAAATACATTACAATATTTATTGTTGTATCGTGTTATTGGTACGTGTTTGCTTAAATTTTAATTATTTTGTTATTCTTGAGCGTAACAATATTTTATAGTTTTCCGATTCTAATTTATACGTGACGAATTTGTAATCTCTGTGTAATCTTTGTAATAATAAGTGTATTATATTTGCAGGATTGTATCAATAGCCACAGTATTTGTTAACAAAAGTTTGTTAAGCAGTCAGGCGGTCGCTCTCGAGGCGCCTTTGTTCATTACTTGGTTCCAGTGCATTGTTTCATTTACAATATGCTTTACATTCAGCAAAACCGGAGGAATTCCTGGAGTATTCAATTTTCCCAAGGGCACTCCTTGGAGTAAGGAGATTGTAGGAAAGGTTAGCAATTTGAACAACCTAATATATCTGATATCCTATATAAAATTAACATGAGTTACAAATGACTTAACTGTTTAATATTGGTCACTTGTGAATTACATATATGAACTTTAAAATTATTAATGCTATATATTTCCAGGTGATTCCACTCTCTATCATGTTCACTCTGATGATAGCGACCAATAATCTTTGCCTAAAATATGTCGGTGTACCATTTTACTATGTCGGAAGATCCTTGACGACGGTATTCAATGTTATATTCAGTTATATCCTGTTACGACAGACCACATCACTAAGGTGTGTTTTGTGCTGCGGCTTTATCATATTCGGCTTTTATCTAGGAGTCGATCAAGAGAGTCTACTAGGTAATCTATTACATTATAAAATTGAGTGCTTTATCATGTTCTGATAATATTTGTAATTATGTTTAGAGGCGGCACTTCACTTGGCGTTGTGTATTCGCCGCATTTGTCCAAATATTTGTATGTGGTCGCAATAGCGCAAACACAACATCCACACTTGGCATGCCAACAACGTTTTTACGAGTTTTTGCTTATGACAAATAAACCCTCCACACATGGTCTTATTTTGCCGAACACAACAAATAAACGCCAAGTGAAGTGCCACTTTAAAATTTAAAGGTTTACAATCTCATTTTGTTATATCATACATAATGTATAACTTAATTTGTAATTTATAGTTATATTTTAATATTATAATAACCCTTAATTTCAGGTTCCTTTTCACTAATCGGAACTATATATGGAGTGATTGGATCACTCATGTTGTCGCTCTATTCCATTTACACAAAGAAAGTATTGCCGAGTGTTAATCAAGAAGTCTGGTTGCTATCATATTACAATAACGCATATTCCATAATACTTTTCATCCCTCTAATGATTATTAATGGAGAATTAAGTGTAATTTGGAACTACACAAACTTCCATAGTTCATATTTTTGGATGCAGATGCTCGTTGGTGGTTTATGCGGTTTTGCTATCGGATATGTTACATCTTTGCAAATTAAGGTATGTTTGTATTATCTTAGTTATGCTTGCTCGGTTTTGTTTAAATATGATGTCAAGTGTTATGTAGGTAGATTACTATTATATTAGTAGCTGTCATTCAATTTGCTCCTTAGCACAATACATACTTTTATTGAACAGTTTGATACATGATTTCTTATAAAAATTTCAGGTTACCTCACCCCTAACACATAATATATCAGGCACAGCGAAGGCATGCGCTCAGACTGTCATAGCTACACAATGGTACAATGAATCCAAGAACGGCTTGTGGTGGACGTCAAATGTTATAGTTCTGGCAAGTAGTGCTTTGTATGCCAGATTCAAGCAAGTCGAGATGGAAGAACATTCAAGAAAGATAACTCCAGAAGAAGAGAAAAGCTTAGTCTAATTATTTGTTGTCCATAGAATTGTGTAGCTCAAATCATTGTTCAGTTTTTATTAATTTATATTTTGTTAAGTCTATTCCAAATAAAATTTATGTGATTTTATTTTATATTTAAGTTATAAAACTTAGTATATAAGACATATTTGCGTATGAGTATTAATTTGGGTGCAATTTCAATGTAATAGATGTTTTAAAAAGACTTCTGCATTTACTAAACTAGTAATTTATATATAAGGTAGGTCTAGAATGTAGTGTGTACTTTAAACATGCAATCAAATGTGCACTGTTGTTTAGTAAAAATATGTTTTTTATAGTACAATACATATTAATCAAGTTAAAACTATATTATTTGTATATTATATATACTTTTCTATATGTAATTTACTGTTGACCTAAGTAATTCTGATAATTGTTTTTTTATATCCTGGTAATATGGTACTAGGTACAAGTTATTTGATTCTTCGTCGTCACAAACATGATTGTATAGTTCAATGCCATGTATTTTATTCCAGTTCCTAGTGAAATGTGTATTATTAAATGATATCCATTCAGTGTATCTATATTTTTCAGTCCGGATGCTGTAACCCATTATTTTTATATCTTTTAGCTTTGGTTTATCAGAATTTATTGTAGGCTGCTCCTGTGGCCGTGGATATTGAGATATAGCAAATGATCTTTTATTATGTTTGTTTGACATTAAATGTACTAAACTTTTTCCACTCGAACATAAATTGGATTTGTCATTGTTCTTACATTTTGGAACAAATATATTTAAACCCACTTCAAGTAATGTTGGGTATATATCAACCAATTCAACTGGCTTGGTTACAACCTTTGGCTTATATCCAGGTATTTTAAAAATCAAGGGCACTTTCAGGGCGACATCAAAGTTGCTATACTTTGCCCAAAGTCCGTTTTCACCCAATGACCAACCTTTAAAACAAATATACAGTTAAAACATGGGGTTTATTTAGTGATAAAAGGATTTCTTGTATCAAAATATTACCATGATCACTAGTAACGACAATTATGGTGTTGCTATGATTTACATGGCTAATGAGTTTTCCCAATAGATCATCTATGTAGAGTGATGCAGCATAATAACTTTGCCTTATCTTTAACGTCCATTTCGGAGGCATTATTCCGAATGGAAAAGTAAGGTTCAGTTTCTTAATGTCGTCTCTTCGCCGTACATCTGTCCAAGGATGCCAAGAAACCAGCGGTAGATTCTCAGGGATAGTGGAAACATGTGGCGGATTCACGGAACTAATTGGTACGTTTTCTGAAATTATCAAATGCTCTTATAGATTCACATTATTATGTTTAGATTATTGGTAACATTTGAAACACTTACTAAGGTATTTATGAGGATATTTTAAAGGAATATGAGGTTTATGAAATCCGACAGCTAGCAAGAAGGGTTTAGTTTGGTTTCTATTTTTAATAATATCAATTGAGTATTTTAATGTCTCGAGGTCAGGTAAAGTATTATCGGGCTGTTCCTTGACGTTGACAGGGCAAATCAGATTTTTGTGTAAAATTTTACTATGTCTATCTTTACACAAGGCGTCGTCTTTATATTTTTCGGTCGGAGGATGATAGGGTTTTACTGTCCAGCTATAAGGATAGTCGTCTGTAAAATTTGAACTCTTTCCTGGGTGGAATATTTTTCCCGCCGAGTAAGTATCGTATCCGTTTTCCTTGAATATTTGAGGAAATGTAGAAAAATTTCCAACAGTATCGCGCCAATAATTATAAAAGTCATACAAGCGTAACTCATCTGGTCGACGACCGGTTAAAATAGAATTTCTACTTGGAGCACACAATGCTTGCTATAAAGATGAAAATAACTAATTTATTCCATGTTGACATATAGGTATTTGACAAGTAATAAAACCTTATTTACTTGTGCAAAAGCCTTCTGAAATGTGATTCCTTTTGCCGCCAATTTTTGAAAATTTGGCAAGTACACTTCCTCTGAAAGATATCGCATGTCGTCAACTATTATAATCAACACATTGTTTCTTATTGTGTTTCTTGCTGAACATTGTATTTTAGAAAAAATGAAAATATAAAAACATATGAGTACAAACATCTTGTATTAAAAATGTACAAGATTTACATTTTTTTAAAACAACTCAAATTCAATTAAAACTACAATGACATTTTCTCATAAGTTGCAAGTGTTATTTTAGATTTTTTATATTATTATTTATATTCGGTTGTTATAGTTCCTCAAAAACTTAAAATAAAACAGAGATAGATATTAACAAAAACAATAATAAAACAGATTTCTGTTAAAGTTACTCAAAATTTTTATATTATTGTAGATTTAATATATGGCAATGTTTATTGAGTTGACATTGAGCTATACGTAGTAGTGTATTGTGAGTGTATATATAAATGAAGTCTTGTACTGTGTATACACTGTATTTACATACACATTCATTGATTTTTCATTTTGTGACGAACTCACACATGCAAGTGAACTAGTGGGCGTTAAGTATTTTCAGTGTAGGTGTACGTGTTTAGAGATATATTGTCATTCAAAGTTCAAAACATCTGTTGTATGTTGTTGTTGTATATTTTCAATTATATATACATAATTTTATTTCTAGTTCAATACTTGTATTAAAAAGCATTTTACAAAACGATATCATACGACTGTGAGTGTGAGTGCTGTTATACTTTATCAATTTATTGTGACGTCATAGTTTCCATCTGCCAGTAAAAACGACGCAATTGTTATTTTAATCAAAAATGGAATTAAAATGAGAAAATTTGTAACAAATAAGGTAAGTGGTCCCGTGAAAATTATCATTGCTTTTAATAATATAATTTACGTAATAATCTATTAGGCTGTTGAAATGTCTAACTTACATCGATTTCCTTTGTCCTCGCTCCTAGGTTTTGCACTGCAGTTGATATCGGACTTATAATGTAAACCTGATTCAATCATTTAAAAAAAAAGTCTTAATAGTTACAACGAAAGAGTTTCTATATTTATGATTTTCAATGTTATTGATATTGTTTTCTCGACATTGTTTATACCCACAATTATGTAATCTATACAAATCTGAGAATTTAATAATTTTTGTGGCCTATATATTTTCCTTACATTTGTGTTAAACGTTAACAACATTTTCACTCTTTAAACTGTTTTTAAAACATACGTGACTGAATCATAGAAAACAATAACAAAAAATATTTATATAAAAGTGATCCTTATTACATATTATTAAGATTGAGTTTCGTATAATGATAGATTTTTTGAATGATAACAAATTTACATTTATTATCTTATTTACGTGTGACTTGTTTGCCGTTATGTTCCAAAGAAGTTAAATTTATTGCTCCGAAGTAAGGTTCTTGCTTTTGTTTGTTTTGTAATAAACTACGGGAATATAATATATAGAAATAAAAATTCTAAAATTTTATGTCAAGATTGACATAAAAAAATATTGCAGGTAGTATGATATTATCCATTAAATTGCATTCCATTTAAATATTTTAACGATTTAAACATCGACTTGAAAAAAAAAATCATTAACAAGATGTTCTTTATTACCTGCCAGTTATAAACAGTCAAGTGTGATCTTAGATTAAGCATTAATTATTTCTTTTTTTAAATTATTCTAGAGTATAGACAGCCAGTATGTCAGCGGAGTCCCCGCGGCACGCGCGCTCGGGTGGGCCTCTCACGGTTCCCGCCCAGCCGCCCAGCGATCGCAGCATCATTGACGCGGTGTCAGGCTTCATCAATGACGTCACACTATCTTCTTCATCCACTGTTGATCCAAAGGACGTTATACAGTGGGCTAGGTTAGTGAACTTGGATAATAACATAAAATTAGGATTAATCTAGGTTATATTAGATTGAAAAAATGTAAATTTAATTCTATATAAATTTCATCAGGTTTGAAACAGCAGATATAAATGAACCTACACAAGAAGGGGATGGTGATAATGATGTTCCACCGTTGCTGCTCATTCTGGGCTATGGGTCGGGGGTTCAAGTGTGGCTGATACCCTCCACTGGGGAGGCTCAAGAGGTACTGTCGTGGAGACAAGGCACTGTGAGGGTGCTCCGTATACTGCCAACTCCGCAGCACGGCGACTGCTTTGCATCGAAGAGGCCCCTCATAGCTTTGTGTGACTCGGCCAGTCCCGGACCAGCATTTTGCTCGTTGATCTTTTTATCCATTAGGGGTGGGGAGCAGGTAAGATTTAATTATAGTTAAAAAAGTAATAAATAAAGTTATGTGATGCATTAGTAATTTTATTTATAAATTTCAGGTGAAGAGTATTAAGTTCAAGAATCCTATACTGGATGTTTTGGCCAATAAGCGTTCAGTTGTTGTGTCATTTTCTGAACGTTTTGCTGTTTTTGATGCTGCCACTTTAGAAGACAGGCTGGCTGTCACCACATGCTACCCCTGCCCTTGCCCATTGGGAGGGAGCGCCCCTATTAACCCACTAACTCTTGGAGACAGATGGCTGGCATATGCTGAGAAGAAACTCAACCCATCGAAACGAAGCAGCGGAGGTTGTGAAAGTAAGACACTTTCCTTTGTTTTTATTCATACATAGAATTCATATGTTTTTCATTAATTTTTTGAATTGTTCTAGAACATTCTATCTTGAATAACAGACTATAAAGTAACTTTCCTTTGTTTCTTTTGTTTTATTCATTAATAGAATTCAATTTGTTTTTCATAAATTTTTCAATAATTGTTCTAGAACATTCTATTTGAATAGACTATGAAGTCAAGTTTGAGTGTAATTTATTAACATAAATTCTGATCGTTGAATGCATGTATACCATAGTGAATAATTACATTTTATATGCGATAAAATAATTACGGTTCCTTTGTTTAATCTATGTTCAACTATATAGAGGCTAGATTGATATGACCTTGCACTCGTTGCATTGGTGCAGTTAATATAAAATAAAAAAATGATTGATGTTGAAGTGAAAACCAGTTATATTTCAAACTAAAACTTTGTTTTTTTTAATATATTTAATATTGGAATACGACTTATCTTTATGCCAGTATTATTCGTTATTCCAGTTACCTTTACGATTTATAGCTTAATTAAATCGTGATTACCTGAATTAAAGTAGTAAAATGTTCTAGGTAATTTATAGAACAGTTTTATATTTGCAAAATATATTATACTACGGATATATAAAAAAAAATGTTTCTGTTACGTAAATAATTGCAAATATAAATCACTTTTGCAATATTTGTATATAATGTAAGTAATATATTATAAGGAAAAGTTTTTAGTTTTTTATATGGTGACGTGATATTTTATCTGTATGTATTTGTTCCCTTTTCAAATGTAAATCTCGAATACCGTAGGATAATATTTAGTGGTTGACTAAAATATATCCTGAATTGTCGTGAGAACCGAGATCAAATGAGGCGTATCCGAAGGCAATAAGTAGTATTGGATAAAGAATATTGAAGTAGTAATTAGCGGCTGTTAGATTGCAATTAGTATGAGTAACCGTATTTAATGGACAGCTGAGTTGAATTTTAAATATACCTAGCATTGAATATGCGATTGCAACTTCGACTTTTACGAAATTTACTTCAAGGCCCGCATAAAACTTATTTTAGGAGTAATGTTAATAATTTTATTTAAAATATTTTTTTTATACAGGGTGACTGGTGAATTACTATCAATATTTAAGGAGGATACTTGGTACATGATTCTCATTCGAATTATGTAAAAAAAATAGGTACTTAATTTTTGACAAATTTTCCGTATAAATAAATAAAGTGTTGACACGTTCCAAGTGTTCCAAGTGTGGACGCGTGCGGCGACGTGCTGATACAACACAACGCCGCCACACTCGTATGTGTGAGTGTGGGTGTATACCTAATCTGTAGGGTGTTTACACGATGCGTAATTAATTACATAACTTTTGGTTAACTTTACTTAGAAGTTTATTAATATTTATGTTATATTAATTTTTATTTTGTCATATATGATCGTCACAAATCACGTCCTCAAATATCGATAGTAATTCACCAGTCACCCTGTATATACATTTTTTAATGTAAGACTCTGTAGATTCACAACTTGTATATTATTACGTAAAATTTCATTGTTTTTATCACATATTATTTTGATATTTGTGTTGTACGATTTGGGTTTAAAGACATTGAATTGGTTTTGAGAAGGAACGGTTAAGGCTTGATGGATAAATATGAAATGAATGAGCTTTGATAGTGCCTTAGTCTGGTTTTCCACGGAGTTTTTGAACTGTTATTCTTTGAAATTGATGAGTTACTTATAAATATAAGTAAACGATTCTAAAAAGACTATAATCAAACCAAGTAACTGTAGGATCGAAGGCGAATAATTGAGTAGATGAGTCGAAATATCTTCTCCAAAAAATTTACTATCACGCCCAACAAAAAAATTAACTAAATGCAGTTGAATATAAACAAGATACATTTTGATTGGTTTCCATGAGAGTAATGAGATCTATTGAGCGATGAGGTTTTCGCAAGTGTTATTCATTTAAATGATACTAATATTTTTTCGGATTATACTACGCGACTTTATTTTTGTAAAAAACTACATACTCCCGACGTTTCTCACTTTTCAGCAACCGTGATCATTAAGACGAGTCACGAGATGTGAATGTCTGTCTGTTGGTCGTGTTATTTATCACTTACCACCATCGATTGATAGGAGAGTATTTTCTAATAATATTATCTGTTTTGTCTAACAGCTGAAGGAGTGACGAGTTACACGGCGACTGTACTCCACGCGGCTAAATCTCTCAGTAAGGGTTTGCGTGGTCTTGGCGAGACGGTGGCACATAGCTTGGCTGGTGGACGCAGTACTTCACAGTCACCGTCACCACCGCACGCTGATATACAGCAGCCTGGGGTCGTCACTATATTGGATATAGAGGTATTATAATATAAAGCTGAAGAGTTTGTTTGTTTGTACGCGCTAATCTCCGAAACTATTAGTTCGAATTGAATAATTCTTTTTGTGTTAGATAGTCCAGTTATCGAGGAAGGCTATAGGCTATATAACATCACACTACGACCAATAGGAACAAAGATATAGCGGTAAATGTGTAAAAAACGGGAGAAATTATTTCATCTTTGAAGCCTTCCGTTGCGTGCGCCGTGAAATAAAAATTTATGTAGAGGACTGGCACTGGCTGGTATTTGCTGGCACTTGGCAAATAGTAACTAGATAGTAATGTTGCCTTAAGTAACTTTATTTATTTTCCAAGAATTTATATTGTCTTCTTTTTGTTTTCGTATTAAGTTTTTTCTTGGAAGCCGGTTTTTGTCGTCAACAACTTGTACTTTGAAACAAGCCTTTGTAAGGATTTCTTTATTTTTAGTATTTTATTGTTTTGAAGCAGTAAATTAATTTGTATAAAACTGGTATGGCTTACATTAAACGCTATTATAAGCTTAAACAGCATAATTCGCTTGCTTTTATTATGTTTGTATTTTCGTTTAAAATATTTTGATGTCTTAAATGAAATAAGAATAAAATAATATTGATTAAAAATTAATCGACACTAGGATTTGTGTCCGCTACCGCGGGAATATCGTATTTCAGCCGCTTTAACATTTGAACTATCGTGCCCTAACTATTGAATGAAGCATTCTATATATATTATACTGTATTATATGATATATTTGTTTAAATATAAGATATAAATAATATATTTTCCATAGGGTAACGAAGACGAAGACAGTCAAGACTGCGAGGAGCCTTGTGATCCTATAGTGGCTCACTTCATAGCTCACTCGGAGGCTATTATAGCGTTAAAGTTTGACCCCAGTGGCATGTTACTAGTGACAGCCGACCGAAGAGGTCACGACTTCCATGTGTTCCGTATAAACCCTCACCCTTGTGGACCCAGCCTGGCTTCTGTGCATCACTTGTATATACTACACAGAGGCGATACTACGTCCAAAGTGCAGGTATGTTTTTGGAAGCTGAACCTTAATAACATGATATTAGGACTGATTTTAAAATGTCTCGTCAATTATGACAATGGAAATGTTTTTGAGATTAATGTTGAAGTGTATTAAATGATTTTTTGTTTGATACGTATTGTATGCTGTGTCGCTTGATATGTATAGTTTATAACGATTGTGTTATATTTGTAAGTTGTTCGTCGAAGGTTACCTCTTAGACGATTTGACGAATCTCTTAATTCGAAGAGGTCCGATCTCTGTAATGGCTTGAGATAAACTATCCGTACCCTGCACTATCGCCTCTATTTATACCAACCGACACTAATTGTTGTGACTACACCTACACGAGTGGTTATGCCAGTGACACCTGATAATTAAGCTACCCTAAATTATTCAAATAATAATCATAATGGCGCCGATACATATATTAAGTTTAAAGAGTTTATTTTCTCATAAAAACACAGGATTTACATAAAATGAGATTAATAGATACATTAATATGTAGTTACAATATAACACCTCTGGAGCGCCGGTATCTAAACAAACTATTATCGTCTAAACCGTATTTACGTACTCCTTCAGCTTTGTCTTAAATGTATATTATTAAATGTTTGTATCTATTTCCAGGATATATGTATATCGGGTGACTCTCGATGGGCGGCTATATCGACTCTTCGTGGCACGACGCATGTATTCGCTATCAGTCCCTACGGCGGGGCGATCGGAGTCCGCACTCACACCCAGCCTCGACTAGTGAACAGATTGAGTCGGTTCCATCGCTCGGCAGGCCTGCCAATACATCATACGTCACACGTACAACCCGCCGCTCACAGCCCGGTAAGAAATATACTATACATGGAATTATATTGATATACCTACTAGAAGACCCGGCAAACTTCGTATCGCCCTATAATCAAGAAATATCTGTTACGTTTTTTATTTATATTTTTGGAGTTTACCTATTAAAGCAATAAATCTCCGTGTTCTGAAGTGCGACAAAATGATTGACATATTAGTTAGTTGTCAAATCTAATGTCAAAAAAAACCTTTGTATCAACAACTACTAATAAATTAAAAATTAATTAAAAAACATTGTCCAGCAGAAAAACATGTGCATCTAAACCATTTCCAGACCCCTTGAACTCACACAATAAATTTCATCAAAATCGGTCCAGTCGTTTGAGAGAAGTTCAGGGACATACATACTCACAGAAGAATTATATATGTATATAAAGATATAAATAATATTAATAATAAGTCTAACTTAATATTGATCTTATATGATAGATCCGAACTATCAACTTTTGTTATATGACTATGAAAATCAATGTAATAATTACGTTATTTTGCTCAAACGCAATGAAGCGAGCATTTTATACTATTCCAAGTAGTAGTAGTATATATACGTCTACAATACTAATTATCCAATGTTCATCAGGTTCTAGAGTCCGGGGCGTGGTTTCCCAACCCGCGTCTGCCGCCGTACCCGCAGCCCGCGACTTGTTCACCCCTGGCGCAGCTAAGACCCACACACCTGCCTACCACTACCATTACAAGGAATAGTTCGGGTTAGTACAAAACTTAGTGAAACAAACAGAAGAGATTGATTTTCTTTTGTTTTGGGAAGATTTATTCTATATGCGAAATTGTTACTTAATTATTATTAGTCCATTGGTTTGGTACTTCGGCTATTCTTAAAGATTGGGGTCGTATTATGTTTGTGTTTAGGAAATATTAAATTTTATGTAAATCTTCTGATGGCCCATCCATAAAGTACGTCACACTTTTTTTGGGAAGGGAGGGTATCACTGACATGTGAAATCGTGTGACAAGGGGCACGGGTGGGTCAATAGTTTTGTGACGTCATGTGTTATTAAAATTTAAATAACTAAAATCAAAGTTTGGTGGTGAATTGAAAGTTGAAAAAAAAGTTGGCTTTAATGTTGAGTTTATGAGATTATTATCTAATAAAAATGAGAAAAAACTTAAAATACATAGCTGTTCTCTCAATTATTTTTAAATACATACATAAATTTAAAAACTGTGTGACGTATCAGGAGGGTATGTTATAAAAATGTGAAAACCTGTGACAAGGACAGTGGGAAGGGGGTTTAAAAGTCCATATCTGGTGGGTCAATGCTTGTCGGGGGTATCGATGAATGCTTCGGCAATACCCGCCCCTCTGACACACGGGTACATGATGAACACGGGTTGGTTTTTAGTCAGTAAGAGTCTGACAGTCCCCTCCGCCCTTCCCCGAGGGCAGCGGGGCTCCGTGAGGATTTTCCAACCCGATACTAAAAGAAAGGATTTAAAAGACCTAAAATTCTTGAGACGTACTTTATCTATGTTCTCCAAAGACTATTAATCCATCTTTTCATATTAAACCTACGTGTATATGTCACAGGTCGTCAGCGTCTATCATCATTATCCGAGGAGGGCGGCGCGGCTCCTTTGCTCGCGCGTGCGTGCTTCGGTGTGAGCGGCGCCACTGGCAGGGCTGCCTCTGTGCCGCTATACCTTGCAGCAGCTAATGGGGCACTGCTGCATCTGGCTCTACATCCAAAACCGGCCCGCAGTTAGTATCACAATTTTAATTTTATATAGATATTTCATACACAAAGTTATAAATGAATAATTTTCAATATATCTAATGTTAATAACTTTGATTTTAAACTAATTAATTTGCTTATTAATATAGAAAAATTGATAATATTTGTCGTTTTTGAAAACCTATAATTATAGTGGAATTGCCTTAATAAAATATCCCAACACGTTCTAGCTCTACAACTATCAAATTAGTGCTATAGCTAGTTATTTTAAGACTAAAATATGTGTATATAAAACAAAAATACAAAATTATACAGAAATATAATACGCTACAGTCATGTAAAACTGGTTTTGATCATAAACAGACTTTATTGTCTCGAAGTTAGTATTGAAAAATCCTTAAGAAGATTTCTAAGGAAATTTCTCTATCAATTCCCAGGTGTTCCCAAGGAGAAGATATGTGATGAATCTCCCATCGAGTTAGAGGTCGAGGCTGTGTCACAGTGGCCTCTACAGCGACCCGCCGCAGCCTCCGACCTGCTCGCCCCACTACCGCCTTCCAACCCCCTCTTACAACCTATGAGTTGTAGGGTTAGTGTGACTACATACATACATACATTATTATTCATACATACTACTACTACTACTACTACAACATTAGAACATTATCAAGCTACCAGAAAAGTTTGCAGTCAATTTGTATACAGTTAAAGTATATTATACATGGAATATTATGTTTTTTTTGAACTACAGTTAAATTTAATTTATATCGAATTTGATAAAGAATCTTTGTAATAATGTCATATAAAATCATTTAATATCAGTAAGTCAAACTTAATATATTTATATGTTTTATAATATATATATATATATATATATATATATATATATATATATATATGTGTGTATGTTAATTAGCGTTGCGCGGACATATGTATGAGTGAAGAGGAGCGCTGGCTGTCTCAAGTTGAGATCGTGACGCACGCCGGCCCGCATCGGAGACTGTGGATGGGGCCGCAGTTCGTGTTCAAGACATACAACTGTACCGGGTACGTACACATACAAAATAAATTTATTTAAAGACTATATAATAATAATACCTACTAGAATAATAGTCTCTCATTGTATTTCTTACCTTCGCTAAACTAAACGAATCATTCCTTCATTGAATGTATCAGTGTCATTCTTCATAAATATATCTATCTCTCTCTTTGTGTATATCTGTCTCTTTCTATCACGAGTGTATATGTATGTGTGAATATATAAACCCCTCCCCCAGGTCTACGTCATCACTATCCGAGGCGGAGGCTGTGGAGGTGGACGCCAGCGCAGCCCCGGCTCGCTCAAACCCGGTCAACATGCCCGGCGCGAGGCCGGCTGTACCCGTACTTATAGACTCCGGATCAGCCAGTGAGTGACGTCAAACATTTTACTATAAGAGAAGCACGTGGAATAGAATTAGTAAAGACATTAGTGGTATAGTCCGTTAGACTTAAGCTGAGCTTTCATTTGTGTGAGTGAAAGTAAAAGTAGAGTTAGACTAAAAACTTTTAGAATTCAATTTTATTATATTATAAATAGATACATAACATAAGTGTTAGAGCTAAAGCAAAATTTGTAAAAGGCCAGATGGAAATATTGTGAATATTATAGAAAAAAAATATGAATTAGTAAAATTTTTGAAAAAACTATACAAATTCTTCTTCACTTGACATTGCGTTTTTAACATTTGACGCTGCTATCAGTACAAAGGGTGAAGTGCGGAAAGTGCGGGGCGGAGTAATAGCAGTATAAACTGGTTCAAAACTAGAAAAGAACATAGAATTCAAACGTTTGACATCACACCTACACTATCCATGTGCACTCACACAAATACAAAGCACAGCTTAAATCAAACTCACTATAGGTATGTTGGAGTCTGGGCACTCAGTAAGTGTCGTCACGTATAGCACTGAAGTAGTAGCTTCATGAGTGCTAGTTGTGACGTCATATAATAGAAATCTAGGAAGTCTGCTACTGATGTCACTAGTAGTAGTAGCAGTATCAGTTCGAGGAGTGAGCTAGTCCATGACGTCATAGATGTAATAGTATATTAGTAGTACATAGTTTGGGTCAGTTAACTAAAGAAGCTCATATTAATTCAGAATCACATACAAATATAAAGATATAGGCGTCTTATTGATGATTGAGGGTTTTTTTGCAGGTTCTCTGGAACATTCTCCGTCGGATAGCTTCCGTCGCAAGTCGCTCCTGGAGCCGGGGCGAGTGTGTGACGTACAGCTGAGAGAGGACCTCGCTGAGGCTATGAAGGAGGATCACGGTATGTACTACACTCATATATGGATACATACCGCTTCACTGCTTACTGGTTTAAAATATAACGTTTGGATTTAGTATGGTGGGTAGTTGGAGATTTGAGTTATATAAAACAAGTTATATGAAGGTACCTTGATCGATTTGTTCATAAAAATAGGTATAGTTTTGAATCAAGTGATATATTTGCAGTACAGATTAGATACTTTTTATATCTATCATCTTTCACGTGTCGTCTACACTAAATCTAAACGTTGTATAATTGTATGAGAAAGTTAACTTTATCGCTTCGCGGTTCGTGTAACGCTGTCACTCTAACTTTGACCTTACATCGAGCGTGAGTCGAGTGTTTTGCCGTGACGTTACTTCATCAATAAAATGCTGAAGCGCGCAAGATGAAGTGCAAGTGGAGAAGTTACCGAAGAAAGCTCAGTAAGAACCGGACGCACTCTATACCTAGCCGAAGGCACCCGGCAGCTCCGGGCTTTCCGAATAACTTGTCCACTACACTGATGTATCGTAATTTACTAACGCGGTTGCCTTCGGTTCGGTATAGGGCTGCCGCGGGTGGAGCGCGCCTGCAGCGTGGAGCGCGGGGCGGCGGTCGTGGCGCGGGACGTGGGGCCGACCGGGGCCGTGGCCGCTCACCGCGAGGAGCCGCGCGCGCCAGCCCTGGACGCGGACGCGCACACCACCTGCAATACTGACGAGGCGGCATTTCGGCCTGTAGTGCGCGCGCCGGCCACCCTAAGCCCGCTGACACCGGCCCTATCAGCCCGGGAGCTCCCTTGTTGTACAACCATCCCAGCACAGCCCGCGCCGCCGCGGCGAGCCTCACCTGATGACAACCCGCTACCACTCACCACGGACGTCGTCATACCGGCCGAACTGACCGACGGCCGCCTCGAGTACACTCACCTGCCCACCACGGACCACATTACTGACACGATCGGCGGGTTCGATTCGTTCGCAGATTTAGATGTTAAGGATACATATGTACATAGAGATCTCGATTACAGTGAGCGAATGGAGAGTGAGAGAATGAATGATAGAGCCCCGGCACCGGACAAGAGAGATGAGGTGCCGAGTTCACTGCCAAAACATAAACGGCCATCGGATGATATTCAACCGACGGCTCGGAATAGAGTTAAGAAATCTCCCACCACGAAAACGCATAGTGATAGAGCAGCTAGTGGTATTAGTGATATAGATAAATTATGTATGGATGATAAAGATTTTATGAATATACAAAATGATGATATGCCTTCTAAAGTGAAAGCAGCGGAGAAAGAAAAGCAAGTCCTTAAAGAAATTAAACCTCAGAAAGGAACTAAAATGTCCAAAGGAATTGAAAAGCAAAATGAACAGGGTATTTCAAAAAATGATAAAGATATAACTCAGGTGCCAGAACCAAATGTGAGAGAGACTGCTACGAAGTATGAAAAACATTCAGAAGCGATTAAAACAGAAGATCAAGCTTGGGATATGCTTTTAAATGACTCACAACAAACTACTAAGAAAGACGTAAATATTGTTACCGCAAATAAAGTTGACATAAAAGATGACGTGAAAGCGAAAACAAAGAAAAATCGGAAATCTAAGAAATCGATTGAGGATCAACAAGCCAAGGATGACAAAGACAGCTTTATAGAAATACATAATATAGAGGAGAAACAAACTACCAGCGGCGATCTAGTGTCTATATCAATGCCTTTTGAGGACATTGACTCTTCTTACTTGCCAAAATCTAAGAGACGTTCGAAGAGCCGCACACCCGAGAGAAAAGATGTCGCCGAAAATAAAAAAGAAAACATCAATGAACAAGATTTTGATACTCCAAACATTAATATTAGCAAGAAAAATAATAAAATGAATGAAAACCTAACAACAGAACCTAAAACACAACCGATTTCTTTGTCTACTACAAAAGATATTGATAGTAAACAGAAAGAATTATTAAATGTTGATGCTAAAACTGGTAACGAATCTAAGTCTGGAAAAACACTATCGACCAAAGAATCACCAAAATTAACAAAGGGAAAATCACCCTCACCAAAAGTTGATAGAAAAGAGGAAAACAAAACTGACGATAAAGAAGTTTATGTCATCGAAACAACTGAAGATGACTTCCCCGAAATACAAATAACGAAGGGGAATAAATCGAATAAGAAATCGTTTCAACTCTGTGACAAGAAGAAAGAAGAAGCAGCGAAACCGGTTAAATCTTGGAGTTCCGTAGCCGCTTCTAAAAATAAAAAGGTCGACGATGTCAAAGTTGTTCCAGAAAATATTGAAGAACAGGAAACGGAAGACGTGGAAATGAAATCACCAGTATCGCTTCAGGAAAAGTTATTTGAATTGTGCAAAAGAAGGGACATAATGGTAGCTGAATGCGATGCTCCATCTGAACTCAATTTCGTCGAGGAACATCATGCTGTGATAGACCTACCTCCTCTAGAGCAATTGGACTTCGGTCTAGATAACTTTTCACTGGAGGTCATGCGGGACAGTCTTCTAGAAGTCAACGAGCCGAAGGTCTCAAGCCCTATTTGCAAAATCAACATCGACGAAATCCTGTCTTCCATTAAGGAAACAACGTCGAAAGCTATCGAAACCAGCACCTTCAATCTAATTGATGTCGAAAAAGTGCCTGCGAGGAAAGAAAGGGGATTCAATATAGTCGAAAGCGATAAAATAACGTCCCAAGAAGTCAAATTGGAGGATGAGGTCAAATTCGAGAAGGACGAATTTGAAAAATCATCTGACGAAGAGATGGCATCACCAGTTCTGTCGACCGACAGCGATAAAGAAGAGAAAAAATCAAGCGAAAACAGTAACGCTACTCCGACAGCCAAGCAATCTAAGTCTAAAAAGTCACGTAGGAAGAAGAAATTATAGTATGTTATAGATGAGCTTCTTACTTAGGCTTAGCTTGTGGGTTTTATTAAGCAATTTAATATACGGTGTGCAATGCTGTTAGTTATCGCTTGCACCAAGGATTAGAAGTATCATGTTAATCATAATGAATGACAAAAAAATTTAAATAAAAAATTAAAAAAACAAAGAAAATATATAAAAAACAAGATTCCCCTAGATTTTTTGTTGGGATAACATTGAATGACATTCTCATGTGATAATCTTATGTAACGCTAAAAGTACCATAATGATAATATTGATAAGTTTCTAGAAAATATTAGTTAGGAAATTTTATTGAAATCTTTGTCGCAGCAAAAAATTTAGTTTGCAATTATTTATTACAGCCCTCTTAGTACTTATTTCGCTTAAAATATTTCGGAATATGTTTTATTTTTTTCTTGGTGCACTTTTCGGCCAGTAAAGTAAATGTTACCTAATCTGTGTTATTTTTTATGATTATTAAAAATATATATATAAGAATCTCTTATAAACAATATTCTGTACATTGTATGTATATTATTTTAATCTCTAAACTTATTTAGATGCGCAGGCGCATACATTTACATGGAAACTGTTTATTTAATAACGTATTGTAAATATATAACAGCTCTTATATCTAAAATACCTCAGTTTTAGTTGTCGTGTAACATGACTTAGTCGCCTAGTCAACTCTGGGTATCAAATGCCACTTCAGCTGTCTTTACGTACAAATAAATATATCCCCTACTAAGAGTTTTCATTGACGAATACAAAACAGGCAGTTTAAGATTAACACTCATAATTGTATTGATATTATTATGTTTAAGTATTCAAATATGGATAAAGTACCGGATTTTTTTTTGTATGTACACGTAAACTCTTGGTAGGGGTAAAGATTACTATCAAGTATTATTTATTATGATTTTATTATTATTTTTTGTATGTTAAATCATGACATTATTTTTATATGTTTCATTTTGCTGGCTCATGCTCTAAAATTTGGTGCATTCTATCAAAATATTTATTGGTTAGTTCTAGTTTTTAATACCAAAAAAGTCTATGGAATCTGGTATAATGAAATAAATTGGTGCACTTTGAAATATATTTGAGAAACATATCATTAGCACTTTATTAATATTTTAGTTAAATTTTTAGTTTTAATTTTTTTTTTTATCGGTGGGTTTAAAGATTACATAATTAAAGAAAATTAAATAATTTAAGTGAATAGACAAATTTTAACCATTGTAACAATTTAATAGATAATTGTAATTGCAATACCTTTTTGAAATAAAATAGCTGTAACATTACAAAAATTACTTCTGGAACAAATTGTTTTTAAAATAATATGCTTTTTAAAAAATAAACATTTCTTGAATTAGTGCTACTAATTATACAAATATATCTTTATTATGTACATTTTTTTGTTTTGTTTTTGTAATAATATAATATTTAAAATTGGCTAAAATATGATTTTGAGATTGTATAATTAGATTTTTGACGAAGTTTAAAATTTTAAAATGATTTATTTTATAAAATTTACAACATCCGAATGTATTTATTATTATTTTAATTCAAATAACGGATTTTAATGTTATTATAATTGTTCTGACACAAATTTGAATGTATGTTTAGGATTTGGCTAACACTAACAGTAAGCTATGTTATGGAGTGTTTTGAATTCATTAGTAAAATTAAAAAGAATACATTCAACAACAAATTTAAGAAGTTTTATTTATATCCCTGAAAAAAATTATGAACGAATGAATGAAACAATACTTTTTGACATTGAATGATTACATTATAGAATAGAGTGAATGAAAGAATGAAGTTTTTAAGTATACCTGATGATAAAACAAGAATGAGAATTGAGAAGTTTCTCCATTCAAATACTATTTATGTTTTTATTAATAAGTATGTGAGTATCATATATACGAACCTATAGATCGAGGCAGTACAATGTATGTTTTGTACGGTGTACCAGGTCGCTTCTCAGAACCGGAGGAGCTAAGTTCGAGCAGTTTTAGTTCCTCACGAGCGTCCCCACCGTCATCCCCCACGCCCAGCTGTGGGGGCGACATGATGCACTTCCCAGGAGATTCAAGCTCCTCACTCTGAGGCATCGTTAACATTTGCTGCCTTTGGAACCAGAAGCGCTTGACCTAAGCTCACTTTGGATATATACTACAGAAATATAAACCGAAAGATAAAGTTGTAAGGCGTGAAAAAGTTAAGTGGTATTATTTTGTATGGTTAAATAGGATTTAAATGGTCCGTTTAGTTTGAACTACGTGTGGAGTGAGACGTTCTGTGCATTGTTTTGAAGTTTTCTGTGGTGTCAAATAATATCCCGCGTTAGGCAAGTAACGACTTTTAAGTTTGTGGCAGTCAAATGTTAAACGATTTTTTTTATTCTAATTTTATAAAAATGATCAATAGAATAGAATTTTACAATTTATTATGTGTATATCAATCGTAATTGTTTATTAAACGTTTACTTATTTATGTATTAATATTTAAGATTATTATTACAATATATAATCGTGTTTAGTTGTAATCATGCTTGTCAGCGAATATTTTGTCTGATTAAGAAACACATTTTTGTATAACGTCTAAAAGAATCAATACATAATCGACCTTTATGATATGTCTTAAAGGATATATTATTAGAAAATAAGATTTAAATGTAAATTTAAGTATAGATATTTTTGTACGATAAATAGGTTATAAGTAGTAATAAGTTTTTTACTCTGTATGTATCGAGTATAAACGTCACAATTTGTCAATATCGATAACAATTAATCATCATTTATTAGGGTTTTTAATTTTTTTAATCGATGTTCTCAAGTATGCTTTATATAAGATTATACATAATATGATTGTGTCAGTATATTTAATTGCATATAGTTGAAAATGTTAGTGATGCGCATTTTATTTACCGCTACTGTGATATGAATATTAATTTGTTTGATGATTTATTAGATATTAAAACATTCCGTACAAAGAGACATTAGTTCGTGCTTCAGATCTACTTTGTGACGTTACGCTCGTCTGCTTCCCTTTGTCTTCCTTCATTCCATTTCTGTTTAGTTTGTTCTTACAATTTTCGTTTAAAGGTTCTCAATAGTAAATTCTCATTGGCTATAATCAATTTTTAGACTCAAAACAGGTTTTAGCGCTAGGTACAGATAATTATGCTTATTGGGAACCAAAATAATATTGAGTTATTATTAATTTATTACTTGCTGATCGAACGTGTCCTATATTCGGCGTCATTACATTTAAGGCCTCGGCCTCGAATTTTGCGGGCAGCGGAGCGGGAGCGGGAGCGGCAGGATCTTACGCGTATAATCAAATGGACCGACCCTCGAATACAGCGGTGCCCGCTGCCCGCTATTTTGGAGAAATGTATGCGTTTTCGTGCCGCCGCCGCTGCCGCTCCGCTGCCCGCAAAATTCGAGGCCGAGGCCTAAAAGTATATTTTGTATGAGTGGCATATTAAATTATAAATTCAAAATTATATACTGTAAACGACAAATATAAATTTTGAGTCTTTTTTCATATTTATTACGCGTTAGCTTTAGACGAATGCCATAAAAGAATCTTGCACATGAAGTTACCATGGAGAACTCAGATCAGGGTAATCGGCCATTATGAGAATGAAATACAAAAAGTAAAGAAACTATTTGGAATAAAAAATCATGAAGCTATAGAAGCTAAAATAATTTAGTCGTAAGTAGTCGAAAGAATGTCGAGTCTTTATAATTTAGTTTATTATATTTATTACATTGAATTGTGTTAGGGATTCATTTTGATAATTGTTTTTATTAAAATTTATCATTTGTCATCATGAAGGTTACAAAGTAAGGGAGCATTCAAAATTTCCAGTGATCTTAATAAAACCTCGTAAGTTTTCATTTGTACGAGAGTTTAAAAATGTATAGTATTTATTATAAGGTTTATTATTTCCATTAAATAGGTTAATATCCCTTTCTTTCTAACCTATATGACATTCATTTATTTTGGTTGTGAATAAATAAGGAATACCTATGTTACGCAAAATGTTTTAGTACGAAGATATGGGATGTCTGGTAATCGGTATGTTAATTGGTGTTTCTACTTAAAAAATTGTGATGAGCAAATCTTTGTATGTGATGGTTGAATGTGATAAGATTATTGTGCGTTTAGTTATTTTTAAGCGATATTCCTATATTTTATTAAGGCTTATATATAAGTTTTTGTATTGTAAGCATTGCATAAAAATATATGGAATTCTTAGAGGTTCGTTTCATTTCTACCCTAAAAAGAAAATATTACGTATTCATATATATTTTTTTATTATAACAGTGTAAAGAGTGTATTAGCTATAACATTTGGAATGTATAAAAGATCAATTTTCTCTAGATCTTAGAAATACATATATATTTTTAGTTACAACAGCCTAGTAATTATTCTAAACAAGTTTTGTATAAAATATCTTACATTCAAAACTACTTCAATATATCTTATTTAGGACGGATTTGTTCCATTAAGTACATTATTATATAAATTTTAATAACTACTAAAAAAAGTGTAAACAATAAATAAATAAAAAAAAAAAAGACTTGTGCCTAAAACTATGAAAGAATACTTTCCTTAAGTAAATATAAAGTTGAAACACAGAAAATTGTGCTACATAATAAACAAAGTTAAATAATTGATGTAAACTGAAATGTAAATAACTAACAAAAAATTACTCCTCATGTCATACACATTTTATATGTACTCTCACAATAAGAGTATCATCTTTAACGAAGCCGTTCCTAGCAACATCATTAACCACTGCATACTCGGTATAACCAAAGCCTCGGACACATATTTCTGTAGATGGCTTCCTGAATGCTATCAATGTTGAATTGGACATCATTGTATCTCTCTGTGTGAGCTCCGGGTTGTATTGATTGATCATAGCAAACGATATCCTCCCATTGAACGGCCACTCCAAACAGTCATCGTACTCGGTTTTCATTAAATGCACATGTAATGCAAAACATTGTGGGTTCTGCGGTGATATGTTGAGACGGACGCAGAATCTGTAATAATATGTACTTGTCAAACAAATAGCAATTTTTTTGGATTATATACAGGGTGATTGGTAAATTACTATCGATACTTGAGGACGTGATATTTGACAATCATATATGACAAAATAAAAATTAATATAACATAAATATTAATAAACTTCTAAGTAAAGTTAACCAAAAGTTATGTAATTAATTACGCATCGTGTGAACACCTTACAGATTAGGTATACACACACACTCACACATACGTGTACGGCGGCGTGGTTTTGTATCATCACGCCGCCGCACGCGTCCACACTTGGAACACTTGGAACGTGTCAACACTTTATTTATTTATACGGAAATTTTGTCAAAAATTAAGTGCCTCTTTTTTTTACATAATTCGAATGAGAATCATGTACCGAGTATTCTCCTTAAATATTTATAGTAATTCACCAGTCACCCTGTATAATTAAAAATCTTTTAATTTGTAATGAGGATAAAATTTACTATAAGTCTACAAGAATGAAACTAATATTTTGCGGATATACTACGCGACTTTATTTTTGATAAAAACTACATACTACCGACATGTCGAGACATCTCGCCCGTGATCACGTTTGCTGTAAAGTAACCGAAACGTCGGGAGTATGTAGTTTTTATCAAAAATAAAGTCACGTAGTCTACAAAATATTAGACATATTAGTTTCATTTAAATGACTCGCGAAAATCTCAGATCTCATTAGATTACAAGAAATTAATATTTCTTAATGTAAAGGTAAAAAACGATAATAGCTTACCTGTAACCATTAGGTGAAGTATAAAAGCCAGGGCTGTACAACATTTTAAAATGATCCTTCTGCATTGCTTCTAATCTAGCCTTAAAATTGTCTATCTTCCAAATATAGTTTCCCATACAGTATCGGAGTATTAAGTCGTTGTTTTGCTTCATTTTGGCGACAGCAAAAGCTGATAGCTGCTTTGAAATGTTGGCTATTACTATATCCAGTTCACGATTCCTTTGTTCAAGCACCACAACCCTTTCATATAGTGCCCTGTGATGTGTGAAAATATAATTATATATAAAGTTTATGTATTGAAACAGGCAGGATAATACTACAAAAATCGTCATGTTGATATTAATCTTTCATATTTACTAATAGTTTGTTTTTTTGAGAAAATTTCTTAGCAATTTGAAAGATTATTTTCGTTCAGTAAAACATTATGTAAAATTACAATAATTTGCAAATTCTATTAGAAAGTACTCAAATGTCCTGTAATCATTACATATATAAAATTATTTGCTATATTAATTTCTTTTGATCATTCTGGGCCCCAAATATGGAATGTATGTACATATTTGGTTTATAATTTATAAATTATAATATTAAGAAACTATACAAATACCCCTCCATGACTATTGACAAACAGACAAACCCATTAGTGTTAGGAAATTTTAATGCTATGATGAATGTATGTAAAATATAACAAATTAATTCATTATCGGTTCATAAAAAGCTTGTTTCTTTACCTTATAAGTGCGCTGGTATTGTTCACTGGTGGCGACGTACTAGCAGCGCCATCTTTGGACGGCTCCCATAGAAGCATAGCTTCTTGTTCCTTTGCGTCCATACTTGCATTTGATATGTCGTTGTCGATTTGTATCTTTGAATAGGCGTTCATTAGAAACTGAAAAGAAGTATCACAAAATCTTTTCATTTCACAAGGCCAGAAATAACTTCGTTAAGTCGTTAAGAATATTAGTCTTTGTTATTTAGACAGTCATAAAAGTGAATAATAATCTTTATAAATTTTTAAGTAGTATTAAGAAAAATACTTCATTAAAGAGAGTATTACGGTATTGAGAATTTCTTATAAAAATAATTTATTAGCCCAATACAGACAGGGCACGATAGCCTAAATGTCTAAGCAACTGGCACTCGAAATTTGTAAGTTCTAGGTTAGAATCTTTGTCATGTTTAAGAAAATTTTATATATAGATTTAATAAAAACTTTAGTACATATGAACTATATATATATATACTAGCTGAGCCGGCAAACATTGTTTTGCCATATAAAAAAATAGAGGTTGGTGATAAGAAAGTAAAAAAAATTGGGTTGTAGGTAATTTTCAGTCACATTATAAAAAAATAAAAACAAAAAATTTTATCTAAAAATTAAAACAAAAGAAAATTAGGGGTGAACAATCCTTATGGCTTAGGGGCGTGAAAAATAGATTTTAGCCTCAGACCTACTCAATATGCTCATAAATTTCATGAGAATTGGTCAAGCCATTTCGGAAGAGTACCGAGCGAACATTGTGACATAAGAATTTTATATATAACTTACACTCATGTGAGTCTGTACATCAGTATGTAAATGTTCATTCATATCTTCCTGTGTGTCAAATGTCTCCTTGCAGCCAACAGCACTGAAAGAACATGGCACCTTTACTTGAGATTGGGATGAAGCTTCAGGTTGATTGAACTCACAACTAGCTATGTGCGAGTCCAAGTCCAATGGAGTCACTTTCACTGCACAACCTTGAATTAAATATGGCAAATTGGTCAAATATACATTATTTTTACACATTATCTTACATAATGCAGAAGAGTGTCAAGGAGTATTTAATTTATAGTAAATTTATGTTTTGTATTTTAAAATATTGTTATTTTTAATTGCTATACACAGCTACATTTTTGTTATAGATGTCAGCCAAGTCATAAAACAGCAGTTTTTGAAATTAGAATGGTCACAAATATGTATATCTCACAGATTCTTAGTACAAAGACGTGTTTTGAACAAGGCGCAAATCTTCTATAGAGTTTAAGCTTGCAATATTCATAAATCTAATGATTGTTGCACACAAAATTCAATTTAATATCCTACTGATATGATGAATGTAGAAGCTGTTAAGGAATGTATAAATGTTTGTTGACCTATATCACAAAAACTACATAATGGATTTTGATGAACTTTACAGTTTTGTAATTAAGACATCAGTTATACTTTTGTAACTTAGACATCAAAATAAAACAGGTTGTAATTTATCCGGAAATTCTATGTAATTACTGCCAAAACTAGGGGATAGTGGATATATTTAGTATGGAATCCTATGACTATAAATTTTGTTATACATTAATTACCATATATATTTCTATAAGACTAATCCTGAGTTCATCGGAGATGAACTATGGTAATATACAAGTATTAATATAATTTTTTAATACAAAACCTTATAAATACCTTTAGTAGCAAATGGACATGACATTCTTTGTTCTTGTATTTCCCTTTTAGTGTAATTGTCAGGGAATATGTCAACTTTCATACTGAGATTTATATTGTCAATTGGGCAGTGACCACTATTTCTGTAAAACAATATTAGGAAAATTAAAATGTTATTATTAATTATTAATTTTAATATAATAATGATGCAAATAATGTTAATTAAGGAATGTTACAGTTAAAATATTGTAGACACTTGAAATTTAACTTGCATCTGTTTTTCTTTCTGTTTTTTAAACACAATTAGATACTTTTTTCAAAAAATATGCAGTCAGAAAGTCTTCTGATTAAAATTAACTTATTTTAAACTTAAATGAACTATATGTGAGTGAAATCCAAATAATGTAGTATTTTAATTTATTGTATAACATTACAAATCAGCAATTATGATTCATAAAAAACACCAAGTTACAAGCAAATAATGGTAGTAAATTACTACAGATTATAATAAATATTTAAAATTTAAGATTAATTTATAGTTAACTTACTGCAACCAGGATGTAATGCATGATTTACAGAATTTGTGACCACATGTAGTTATGACAGGATCTCTTAGCCAGTTTAGGCATACAGGACATTCATACCTTGACTCTGGCTGATTAGTCAGAATAGTTTCGGTAAGGGCCGTTATACCCATAGGCTGAAAATAGAACAGCGAATTCGTTAATATTTTAAAAGTTTGTACATATGATTCAAATGTATGCAAATGAGGATGAGGTCATATACGACCTTTTTTAAGTTGCGTATGTGTATAACAATTTTAACTTTTTATTTTTTTTCTGATGTTCCAAATTCAAAATAATTAAAAAGTTAAACTCAACAGATATTAGTCAGCTGTATTTTAAGAGTGGGTTAAGAAATCTTATTCCATTACTTACAGCTATACCTTCCGAAGCATTTTTGATTTTGTTGGGATCCATGTGAATAAACGGTAGAATGTTATTTATATTATTGATTTACTATTAATTGTTAATGGTTTCTTATTTCATATATTGCTGAAAGTAACAATTTTCTTTATTTTTAATCAGTTGTATTGTTGACATTGACATTTGGCATATCATGAGACGTCAAAAAGTACGAGTATAGGTACAGTTTATATAAGTTTATAGAATATACGTGGGTTGAAGAAATAATACTTGATGTATTTCGTTTTTATAAAATAAGCAAATTTGGTGAAAGAATATATTCTTTTGCGAAACCGATTAAATGCAAATGGGTTATAAAAGATGAAGAAAACCGATAGCCCCCTTTTTAGTTTCCCTTTTTTCACAAAGAACTGAATAAGACATAAATAAGATGAGTCAAAAACCGCATACAAACAAGGGATTTTGCAGAAATTATAGACATAGAAGCAAAAAATCATTATTGACAAATATCTAAAATCCGATTTTATAAGGGTATGTTAAAAGTGTCTCTACATTTTTTTTAACCATACTAAAACGATTAGATTTAAAAAAAAAAGTTCATAGATATTTGAAGCGTAGATGCATTATTTTTGGAAAAATTTGGTATATTACTAGTAACGAATATTGTTTTTAACTTTAACAGCATAAATATGCATATGTTTTTTCTGTATTAACGTACATAAATTATTATTTATCCAGTATATTCATATATATAATTATATTCAGGTGTTGTGAAATTATTGCCCAATATTAGTATCATTAGGACTAGATATATTTTTAAAAATATTATATAATGATATTAAAATTTTTATTTTTTATCATATTTTAAAATTGTCACTGGATTCACACTGTAAATCAAACTTATTGAGCCAAAAAGATAAATCAACAAAAAATTTAATTTTCCACTAGAGGTATATTCTAACGGTAAGCACATTTCATAACTGAAAATAAGTAATGTTTGGCAATTTCTAAAATTGAATAACTGTCAGGCGGATCACAAAACTTCTGTAACTTGAAACATTATTCAACTGTTTATGTTTAAAATTATAACGTCATTTAATAATATTAACAATTAAAACCCAACAGAAATTATAATTAGTGGTTTACCTTTATAACAATTTTATATATAATATAAGTTTATTTCATATAAAGACCGATATAATAAATGTATCAAAATCGCTATAGTGTTACGTAATCTTCCGATAGGCATAGAACTCCTTACATAATTTAAAACCATTTTACAATTCCGTCGTTGCACGACTCTCGCGCAGAAATAATGTCAGCAAAATTGTGCCATAAGGTATTCTGATTCATATGAGAAATCCTTGTTGCGTTGTATAACCGATTGTTGGGTATTAATCTTCTATTACGTCACATTTAAGGGAAAATATTTGAATACAAAGTTCGTTATAGAACATTTGAACTGAGAAAGCTAATACATGAGATGTAAGATTTTCGCGAGTATTCATTTAAATGAAACTTATATTTTTCGTATATACTACGCGATTTTTTTTTTTTTATCAAAAACTACATACTCCTGACGTTTCGGTTGCTTTACAGCAACCGTGATCACGATTTTAACCATCCAATCACCGTGATCACGGAAAAATATGAGTTTCATTTAAGATAATACATTTTTTTAAATATATTCAGCATTTTAGTATTCCTTGATCGGACGTTGTAACAAAGTTTTGATTTCTCTGTATAGTATTATTTTTTGTTATAATCAAAAAAATCAATGTAGCGAAGACCGATATTATTAAAAGAGATCGGAAACAGAAACTGCATTATATAAAAGCGATAGAATATTTATAAGTAGCAATTATAATTTTTATTTCGACATGCTTCATTCACCTCAATTTATTTCCTAATTTATGACATCTACTTTTAAGGAGTAGGTGAAGATTTTTTCATAAATATTATTGGCCCGCGTAGAGTCCGGTTATATCGCGTTTCCAAGAGAACCTTTCAAAAGTTTGGGATAAAAACTATCCTATGTTCTTTCTCAAGGTCAACTCTATCTCTGTACCAAATTACATTAAAATCAGTTTTGTGGTTTAGGCGTGAAAGAGTAATAGTCAGATAGACAGAGTTACTTTCGCATTTATAATATTAGTAGGGATTTAACAGTGCTATTCCTAGAAATATAATTCAAAGAAATAATGCGTGAATAACAGCTACCGTTGATTTGTGTGAAGCGGTTTTAACGAGGTCAGAACAACATGAATTATTCTATGAAGTATAAATATTTCGAGATAAATTAAACGAATTAACATTGTAACACATTTTCTCATAAGTAATTTGAATTTTAAATGTTTACGTAATTTGCTACGCGTCAAATTCAATATTATGTAATGTTTGAATTGACAATGAAATTCTACAAAGCAGACATATCAAACTAACTTAGAGTAACTCGAGAGTTGACTGGCTAATCTATAAACAAGAAGCCGAGTACAAAGCTGCATGATATCAAGACAACACTAATATTGTAGGAACGAAGTTTCTAATCGTCTTACGAGATAAATTCTTTCTGTAATTTGTTTTAAATTTTGTTTCAATTCATTATATTACACCTAAGTTATAATTAATTTATAAATTGTATTACGTAGGCGTAGTAATAGAATGCTTTAATAGTAATTTAATTTGTACTGACTTAAATTTTGTGATATAGATCTACTTAAATTCTATAACTGCTTCTAAATAGACTCACATCTTGTCTGTCCGTGATCACGGTTGCTGTAAAGTAACCGAAACGTCAGGAGTATGTAGTTTATAATAAAAAAATAAAAAATCGCGTAGTAAATTCGAAGATATTAGTTTCATTTAAATGAGTAGTACTAAAATCTAAGATCTCATTATGCTTCTAGATGTCAAAATAATAAATTGTCAAACAAGTCTGTCACATTCTGTCATATAAGCTTAAAGATTTTTTTAATCTTAAAGTTTTTGCTTGAGATACAAGCAATGAATAAATGGTTGAAGTAAGTAAAGGACTGGATGTATTTTATGTACAAGTTAAGGAGCAAAGGATGTGTATCAATAAACAGGTCGGGTTGATAGTTTTATCTTGGAAGTCCATCGATATACTTGTACCATGACGGAGCTCGTTAGGCTTAATCAGACCCATAACAGGCCTTACCTTCCATTACAAGGAAGACTAAAAACTTAGACCTCTTTTGTTGAAATAATTTTATATATTATATTTATGAGGTAAAAATTATGATGGCCTATTTTTTTTTATATTTCAATATGAATCTTTTAGTTATTTGTCTCAAATTAAAAAGCTATTTTTTTATTATTTTAAAATAAAATACAGACGATTTTCGGTGATGTCCCATCAGTTTTTTTTTCTTCGTATGTTATTTCTACATATTTATGTATGTTCATTACTTCAAAATAATGTCCTTTTAATTTTATTCTCCAATCGTAATACATATATTAATCGTCAATTAACATATAAACGCCTATTACCCGGTTTTTAAAAATAAATTAAGTATTTAGTAATAAATTAAAGGTATCTTGTGTAAGTGTATTAATGAAAATATATACATATACATATTAGGACATTCAAATGCCTAAATTATTGTAAAGTTCTATATATTTATTTTAAAGATTAGTGTTTTTATTTATTTAAAAAAACCTAACGATTTTTATCTTAAAGAAATTACTTAAGATTAATTTAAAATTATTATAATATTTACATTTAAAAATAAAAATTTCGTTTAAAGTATACTCATAAAAACTTTGTATGTTAAATATTTTTATATGGCAATATCAAAATAATTTTGATTTTCTCACAAAAATGGATAATTAATTTAGTTTATACATTTCCTGGTTACATATACAGATAAAAACATAACAATTCAGGTATGTTTTAATTGTACTCAGTTACAAGATGTGTTGATGTCGGATTGTCAGTCATCCATTTTTTTAACCTCCGAACATGGACATCTAATTACCGCTTTAATTGGATAAATTATTTTTAACATACGACACGTTAACGACAAGACAACGACTATTACTCATAGTATTTCGTATATTTTATCGTATTGCAATCGTTACGGTGTCGTCAAGTTTAAAAAATAAAGTTTTTATTTAAACCGTAGCACGATCAGGGTCGATCAACCTTATTTAACGGTAAAATAGACAATATCGCGTCACGGTGGGCCAGTACTTAGATTTTAACGGTAGTGGCTTACAAGATAATGCCGATAGACATAACAATACAATATCTATAACAAAACGACGAAGAGAACAATGTTATTTTTAACATTATGTTATATAGAACATACGGTTTATTTTAGCATTTTAGCATTTTTCTTTTTAAATTTTGGAGGCAAATATTTTGATGATGATGTTTTTGATTTTCGTGACTAAATATTTAAATGAAACTATAATTTTTAATATTATTTTAGTCTAGATATAAATTTTGCTTCATTGTAAATAACTGGAAATTAAACATTGTTACCTTTTTTTTTTTGGATAACACAAATTAAACATAAACCGGGTTTTTATTGTGTAAATTAAAAAAGTTTTAAGAGCTCTCGTGGGATTCATTAGATAAAATAAACACTTCGTCAGTTTATTATTTGCTTAAAAGTGTGTGCTTTATTTAGTGTTAACAACACATTTATATATGCATCGATGATTTGATATTCCATTTTTAAAAATTCGAAATTCAAAAATTAAAAAAAAAAAAATTTCTTTCTTTTAGAACAGTTTGTAAAAAGTATATATATGTATGTTTGATTTTAATGTTTTAACACATGGTATTTATATAAATATTTTGTTTTTAACTAAATATATTCGTAATAAATAGTTGTATTCAATGGTTGTTATATCAATAGCTAACCGAAAGCTCAAAGCCCGCAGTGTGTGAGGAGACGCGAAACGTATCGTACGCGACTATCTTGATACGCACGTGGTTTTTTTCGGAGATTTTTAGTATATTAGATTTTTTTTTGTGTGTTAAATAATATTTGGAATTATTCAACATTTTATTGGTATGTTCATATACCTTAGAATATAACGTGTTTTGTATATAAAATTATACATATTTTTTGATAAAATTATTATATAATACTTGAATTTTTTGAATTAATTACAACATTAATTTACTGTAGAATTACATACATAATTTAAATTAATAAAAAACATTATTTTACAATCCGTTTTTGTTTCCATTTTAAAGTCTTTGTTGTGTTATTATTTTGGCTGTTTTGCGATTCTTGTATAGTTAAGAAAAGTTAATTAAGTTTTTACTCAAACATTTTATTTTTCTGTTGAACTAAAAGTGCATAAAAATTAAGAGGTCATTTATTTAATTTAAAAATAAATACATATATATATATAAAGAAATCACAAATGCAATTTAATGTCAAATCAAGATTTTATTATGTCTATTTTATATACCGACCTTGCTTTGAAGCCGTTAAGTGAAAAGTTGCCTGTAATTTATTTCATAATGTTTCAAAGTGACCTAAGTTATACAATTTTTTGTTGCTTAATCGTAGTTTTACGTGAAATGTACTAAGTGGATGCAATTTACACGCTGTGGCTAACATATTTATGGCTTCCTTGGCTGGGATATATACTAGTGAAGAATTTCAAATATAACTTAAACTATCTTTATTAACTTTGTTGAATTTTGGCTATGAACTGAATTTGTTATCTTGATAGCTGCTCTTGAATTCAATAGTCTTAAATCATTCTTATATAAATTAATTGAAAAAAAAAACAACAAAGATTTGCTATATAATTGTCCATTAAATTGCTTAAAGATTTTATATGTAACCTCCTTGGATAAAAATGAAATACTTTTTTTTTTGGACCAAAGCCGTAAAGATTTAAAAACCTACTTAGTTAATTGCTGTACGTCGTTTTGGTCATTTGAGTTATTGTCAACATGAGACGAGCTCGTCATGACGTTGTTTACACAAAAAACTTTTAGGTACTTGAAATTTTTGGAGAATGTATTTGTATATTATACCGTCTCTTTTTCTTCTACCTGGCAATTTCCTAGCTTTAGTCAGGGTCTGCCTTACATGTTGTGAATAATTTGGGCTAATTGTTTTTACGACCGGCCGCCTGCCAGACATCGACCCTCTTTGGGAATGCATTAATCAGTGATGTCTAATGTCTCTTAGAAAGTACATATGAGTTATGATTCGGAAAAATCACATTATATGTAATCTATAACTTTAAATTTCTTCTAGTACTAACGTTATTTTTTGCTATATTATATAATAACTAACCCAAAATTTTTATTTTCTTCCGTATACTATTCTAAGTTTTCGTGGTCACACTACATACGGAACGTAAACAGTTTTTACTTCATAAATCTTCGTATATAGCATTAATTTATTGAAACAGAAACGGGAAATGGGAAATATTTCAAATTTACTGTAGCGATGCAAACTTCTAATATTCATACTGTTCCGTTTTCCTTAAACAGTCGATAACTTAATTTATCTTCGTATACAGTTTTTAATATCATTATTATTTACTAGAAGACCTGGCGAACTTCGTATCGCCCTATAATCAAGAAATATCTATTACGTTTTTTCATTTATATTTTTGGAGTTTACCTGTAAGCCATTAATCGTCGTGTTTTGAAGTGCGACAGAATGATTGACATATTATTTAGTTGTCAAATCTAATGTCAAAAAAAACGTTTGTATGGAAAATAGAAAAGGGCTGTTTTTATGGTTTTCCCAGTAATTAATCAATTTTTTCAGCTTTTATACCTTCCCTGAACCTCCACGAACATTTCAAGACTAAGATAAGATAAATCCGTTCAGCTGTTCTCGAGTTTTAGCGAGACTAAGGAACAGCAATCCATTTTTATATATATAGAAGAAGAAGATTACAGTTGTAATCGTCATTAATCATATAATTATATAACAGTCCAGTAATTTAGAATTTCATACAAAATTATACGCTCTTCAGCTTCAAACTGACCTAGGATTACACATTTAACCTATTAAATTTCCATCCCGTTATCATAATTGGCTTAATCTTCTGATAGAAAATAAGAATCAAATCTCAAATATTTAGTTCATCTCGAAATAACAGAGAAAAGAATTATCGGTGAATATTTTCACATTAAAAGCCGAGTTATTTTAATGTTGAAATTATATTTAGAAAGACTTTATCTATAAAGCAGTTCTTCTTAATCTCATTTTATCTTTATGGATGACGTAACAAAGTCGTAAAATTTTTATTACGCTCTATACATTTTAAAGAGAGTTAAATCTTTTAGATGTACGCTTGAAGTACAGGCTTTGGTTGTATTCGAAATTATGCTAATATGAGTAAATTTTGAGTCATAAGAAAAAAAAATTATTTGCTTCAATGCTTCACCAAGACAGCAGTTCGTTGTCGGTCTTAATAAAAAACATTAAAGGCGATTCATTTCGACACGAACTCGGCGGGCGGTATATTAAACGGTACCCACACCGTTACACTAGAAATTGTAGTAATTTGAGCCACGCCAAGCACAACTATGTAGAACATTCGAATTAAAGTGCAAAACAAAAACGGGATTGTAATAGATACTCTTTGGATGACTTTGGCATTATACTTAAAACTGTGATCGATTTTTTGTATTTTTTTTTGTCATTCTATATATCTTAGATAATCTGTTACCTGATCTTCATGAAATTATTAGATCGAGGAACCACCCGAGCCGGAACAATTGTGATCTAAGAGCTATTTGAAAGTGAATCACGGAAATAGTGATGTGTAAAATGAAATGAACATACATAAACAACAATAAATAAAAAACAAGTGAGAATGTTTGTGAATTTTTGAAATTGTTTTTATTCCTTTGTGTACTGGCTGGTTACATTGAAACATGTGATTTAATTTAAAAAAAAATAAAGTGACAATTATGGCTGTGTGTTTGTGGTTGGCGATACTGTTTTATTTAAGTCAAGCTGCTGTTCTTCCACCTCCTTGGGCCGATGTCAGAAGAAACCCATGTGCAGCTCATCCTCAAGGCTGGCTGATGCTGTACTGGCCTTCAGATGGAAAATGTTACACTATTTACAAGGTTACCTAGCATTTAACTATTCATATAAATTGCATAATATTTTGACGTAGCAATACTTAATTGTACCATTACTTTAAACGTTCCTGCAATCCGGAAAGGGAATTAGCATTCTTGGCCTATTTAGATATAATGCTTGCTTAATAGCTCTTGATTAACATAACGAATTGCTCTAATAGATTATAAATAAAATGAGGGCGTAGGTAACGTTTATATTTATAAAACATAACCGGTATATCGAGTTGTTTTGTGTACGCGGAGACCGTGACCGATTGGTGTGGTTACAATCGCTGACCCACTGCACTCGTCTTAAAAAAAACCCATGATATATACGGAATTCTAATAATATAAACCTCTAATTCCAAGAAACACTTCATTCCCAAAAACCACCAAAAAAATTATGGTAATAAAGACTATGTTGATTAATAAACATCAAATGAAATACAAATTCATGTGTGCTTCATGTTTGTCTATTATATATTTTATGAACAGTCCCGGTGTTAAGCTTGTTACCGGGTAATGTTACGTGACTTATCTTTATTTACATCCCACGACCTAAGACGACCTTTTATTCGTAAGGAAATTAAGACATTATCACATATATATTAGAATTCAAATTCATAATTTTGTTTTTAAAAATATTTAGGTTTTAGCAAATAAAATCTCATTTTTTTAGGCTGTATGACATAGAAAATCTCTATATGTTTCTCGTGACTCGATTTCTACATTGGTAACCTAGTTTCAATCTTTCATGTTATGTGTAACATGACATAACTTAATAACTATTTATCTGTCACCAAAACGAATATTTAAAAGCATACAAAGTTATTTCATTATTAATTCAGTAAAAAATATACTAAGACTAATAAAAAAGTCCAAGGCTAGACAAACGAGTGTGATTTAAATGCATTTGTTAACAATATGCATTGCTTAAAACATGTATGTATAATTTAAGCAATGCATATTGTAAGTACTCAGTCAGTTTGATATCAATACAATAAATTTAATTACTTATTGATGTGTGTATGTATCGTGACATCTAAATGGTTGTAGAGTTCAGGGGTCGGATTATGCAAGCAACCATGAGATGCATATAACAGGATGCTGTAAGCTTTATTGTTGATATATCATCTCCTTATACTCGTAATCTTACTAGCTGTTATCTATAACAAGCTTTAATAAGTTCTTATAAAGAACATAAACTCTATTTTTTATGTATAAAACATTTTTTATATCTATTTCTACGAATAAAGAAAGTAGTTTATATTAATATTAAAGTCATTATTTATGTTATGAAATTTTTGCTAAGTCTAAATGTCAATATAAAAAACGTCTACATAGAATTTTCTTGTCACGTAAGAGCATAGCCCGTATAAATATTTTAATTCATTGTACAATACTAATGGTAGATTATATCAGTTATCGACGATATTTTTTCATACGATTACAATTTGTATTATAAAGTTTTAAAGACTATATTCGCTTGCATCTTTTACGTCAGCGCAACCATGTCGCGGACGTGATTTCCGGATATTATACGAAGCCCGCTATAAGATTACACAAAATTATATGTATACAATTTTAAGCAGTTCCTAAAACGTTGCTACATATAAAGAATAAGATAGCTTCTATAACATTATGCTGAAATTTAAATAAAGTTTGCTCATGCTTCGTTGCGTTGAGAATTAAATGAAAAATTTAAAAGTAAATCCACTATGTAATGCTAATGTTCATAAATTACTCAACTGGTTTGTTCCCATTGTTTGCTTCTTTTGAATTTATGGTATATTTGAGACGAAACCTCTCCGCATTCAATGTATTCACCGTGCGGGTGTCGGCTCCATCGCTTTGTAGGGAGAGGAGCTTCAACAGTGCAATTTAAATTGTACGAATGTACCTAAACATTTCAGAAAGGCCACCCATGTCCAGATACTCAAGAACTAAGTCCTGGCAGACTAGGCGGGAGGACGGTAGCCGAGTGCAAGTGTCCGCCTGGAACAGCCCAGCTGCCCCACACACACACCTGCCACAAGCTCTTCGAGAGAGGGCCCTGCAAACACGGAGAATACTTCGCACCTGTCGAAGAGTCTTTTAACATGCGAGGGTAGGTAAGGATCTGTGTGAGCGGTTTCGCTTTTCATTTAATGATTGACGATATATCATCATATAATCATTATTACTATATAAAATGTGGTCTATATAGTTTTTTGTAGATGTTTTATATAAACAAATGTATATGGCTGTTTAATGGTCGGTTTATTGCAAATTTAATAGACCTCACAATTATTAAATAATAAATGTGTTGTGATATTTACGAATGAATTTTTTTTGCGTCATTTTCGTTCACCTAGAATCAAACAAGGGACCTATGTTGAAATATAGTTTCTCATGTTACAGTGAACGTCAGGGTATGTGTGTGAGACCACAGCAGTGTGCGGACGAGACTCTCCTCTACTGGCCTCCAGATGGAAGATGCTACTACAGACTCACTCAGGGTCCATGCTATCCCGGTCTCATCTTGGATGTAGGCAGCGACGGTCTGGCGAATTGTAGTGTGAGTTATGTAGCAGTATATTCTATTATGTACCTTGGAAATAATTACTTATAGACATATATATAACAAAATCTTTAAATTAATTTTCTACGGCATATTTTCTTTCATTAACTATTGTGCTTCGAAAGCAGCCTTAGTAGTTTCGTTTCAAATTTGGTTAGGTAGAGAGAGGACAGTGGAGGTGAGCGTTAAACCTACGCCTGGGTCGCAAGTCCCAGGCACTGTTGAAGCTCCTCTCCCTGCAACGATAGACCCGAAACGCGCACTGTGAATCCATTGAATGCTAAGAACTTTCGTCTCTTATAAGGCAGTCTTGATTTTTATGATAGGTTTCAGCAAATATATCATACAGTTCTATTCCAGTTCCTATAGTTCTGGGGACAATTCTTGTCATATCATTTCTGTAATGTCCTTGATCCATAAATCGTGAATGCACATCAGTCTGATAAGTGTCTGAACAGTGTTCCAGGTCGAGTCCTCACTACTACCAGGGCTCGTGTTACGCTCATTACACGCGCGGTCCTTGTGAGCTCGGCCAGCTCTTCCTACCTGATGGGAGGTGCGGCTGTGAGGAACATCTGCCTCACTACAGCCGAGAGGCTGCAGGATGTTTTGAACTCGGTGAGATTTCATATAGATTTGATCACCCTAATTCCGATAGAATGTTTTTGTTTGTAATTCAAGCTTGTTAGCTTGTTAGCCTTGACTTTGTAATTCACTTCTAATTTTGTTTAGTTTTTTATTGAGTGGTTTTAATTTTGATTGATACGTCAGGTTTTTGTAAAATAAAACCAAATTCCATATTTATATTTCTGGATAATTCAGAAAGAACGTTAAGTATTATTCTGTCAATAGTATTTGTGGTACATTATTCTAAGAATGCTGTGGTCTATTTTAAGTACTAAAGATTGGAAAAATATCTCAAACTACGAGTACAACTTTGTTAAAAATTGTTGCCCCTATTGAAATGTTTTAAAAATAAAATTATATAAGAAGAAATATTAAAAAACAATTTATTATAAGCTGGATATTTATATTACTTGTATTCAACAGTTCAAAGTAATGTGTTAAATTAACAAACACTTTCATTCAAAACAATAATAGAATGAGAAGCTCATAGCAAAACCCTATTAGCCTCTTTTTCAGGAACTATTGAGTAGTATATCTAATTTCGACCCATTAACTTCATTCCAGACACGCTAGGCCCATGTTCCAAGGGTCACATATTCTCAATATCAGAAGTATCAGCCAATGGTTCTCGTGCTGAGTGTCGTTGTAAAAGGTTCCACGCTCGAGCTACAGACGGAGCGTGTTACCGACTGTACACGAGGGGTCCCTGCGACCAGGACGAGATGATCAGTAGAGGAGGAAGATGTATTAAGGTATATTACCAATTGGCGTATCCAATGAACACAAGTTGCACACTAATTAAATTTTCGTTGTATATTCTATGCTAAACTGTTATTGACTGTAAGCAATGCAAATAATCAAAGAAGTGGTACTGATCCTATTAATGATGAAAGTATCCAATGAACATAAGTTGCACACCACTAGATTTTCGCTGTACATTCTATACTACAATGTTGTTGATTTTAAGCAATGCTTATAGTCAAAGAAGTGGTATTGCTTCCATTAATGATGAAAGAATCCAATTATCGCAAGTTGCATATCCATTTGATGTTCATAGTACCTTCTATACCACAATGTTGTTGACTGTAAGCAATGCTTCTTATCAAAGAATTGGTATTGATCCTATTAATATTAAAAGTATCCAATGAACACAAGTTGAACATGCATTCGATGTTCGTCCTACGTTCTATACTATGTACAATGTTATTGACTGTAAGCAATGCTTATAATCAAAGAAGTATTGCTTCCAATGATGATAGTATCTATTGACCACAAGTTGCTCACTGTATGTATGTACGCTCGTATGTCAGGTGCCGTGTGCTCGTGGTCGTTTGTACGTACCGTCTCGTCGTCGTTGTTACCGTCCAGGCTCCGCTGAGCCATGCGGTGTTGGCGAACACCTCGCCTTCGACTTCGAGGCTCGCCCCGCCTTGGACGGCCTCAGTCATAACGGTGTATGCGTGTGTGGGAACAGACAATGTGTTACTGAACAGGTATTATACATTAATTAGATTTAAGATTTTCGTGAGTTTTATTCATTTAAATGAAACGAATATATTTCGCATTATACTAGGAGTGTTTTATTTTTGTAAAAAACTACATATTCCTGACGTTAAGGCTAGTTTCAGCAACCGTGATCACGGGCAGACGAGATGGGAGTATGTAATTTTTTACAAAAATATTCGTTATAAAAATTCGTTTTTATAAAGTTTTCCTACATTCTGTTCTTGAATGATTTCTAAATTAAATAGTTTTAATGACATCTAGCTATCTATCTTTGAATAAGCAAACGGAAATTTTGTAAACGATCACCAAATTTCTATCACAAGGACTTCATACTTTTCCAGGTACAGTCATGTCATACACGTAAGGGTTCAGCGATATATAAAGGTACGTGTCACGTGTTGTATACACAGGGGCCTTGTTCTGACGGTCGCTGGCTCGTTAGAGATGACACCGGAGTCAGCTGCCAGTGTAGACCCGGCTTAACATATTGTAAGGACAGCTGACGAAAGATTATATATTTTGTTTATAATGTTTAAAGGTTGCACTTCACTTGTCTTTGCGTATTTGCCGTATTTGTCCAAATAGCACAAACACGACATCCACACTTGGCATACCAACAACACGTTTACGCGTTTTCGCTTATTTGTGTATGTGTGTTATTTGTGCAAATATGTCAAATGAAGACGAATAAATTCTCCACACATGGTTTTATTTGGATGAACATAACAAATAAAGTGAAGTGCCACCTTAAGGAGAATTATATTCCTATTTTAGTATTGTATTTTTCTTACAATTATTGTTCGATGATTTATTAAATATAATTGTTTGTCAGTCGTGATGTATATCCGACTTAAGTTATTTAATTTTAAAATTAATATCATAAGAGTAAATATACTATAGTCTAGATGATATTTAATTAATAGATGTATGTTTTTTATATGAAAATGTACAGGCCAGTTATAAGAAAATAAATTATTTTTTACTTTTATACTCGTAAAATGTATTTGGTATTATACTTGTATGACACTTGAAATGCCATATTTCAGTAATTAAAAAAATATATTTTTTATAAACTAATAAAAAAATATATTTTTTATATCTAGGAGATATGATCTCATTTCTTTATTAAGAAATCATAATACTTTTTATACTAAAATAAATTTGTACATAGAAAACTGGGTTTTAATTAATCTTGAATTAAAAGAGAAAAGAAATAAGTCATTTTATTTATTTTTCACATTATCTTAAATCTTATTAACATCAGCGTATAAAAATATGTCGAAGCTACAAACTAAATATCATATGTTTTGGCTTAATGCTATTCAATAGTCACAGTCCAACCGAACTCATTTCTCCTTTAATTTATTCTGTGATTTTCCTGCAAAATAAAATTATATTTTATATATGGAAACAAAGAATTAAAATCTTAATAGCATCGGATAAATATTGTATACAGTGAGATACGATTTAATATTCGACTATGCAGATCTTTTGTGTTCCAAGTAGGTCGAAAGGAAAATTAATTACGGCTCTTGAATAGATTGTATTTCAAGTATTTTGTAATATAACAACAGTTTTAACTAATGATTTTTAATTACATAACTAATAACTTGTTGTTATTTGTTGTTTTATAAGGAAAACTCAATATTTAATATTTGTCCGTTAGCAATTTTTTTTAACCAAAGTTAAATAAAGGAAGGTTATCAATTCAGAACTGAACAGTTTTCATATATGTTGGCCTATATCGGCGTCTGAACAAATTTGCTAAATTTCAAATGTGTATGTATGTTTGTGTTGTCATATCTCGGTAACGACAAGTACGATTTAAGTATTTTTTTTTGTTTTACTGGATGTTGTTCAACTTAGTGAATGCTGCAATTGTCATCAAAATCGGTGCAGTAGTTTTTAAAATCTTGGTAGTATTACGTACCAGCCAGTAAAATATAATTTAGATACTTCTGGCTATCTTGATAATAAACCTTTAGGAAAGGTTGTAAAGGAAAAAATAAATTAAAATGTTTCTTTTACAAACTCCCTTTTCTTCTCACAAGAAATCAATAATATTAATTTGATATTACAAATAGATATGTAGTTTTATAGATAAATGTAGAAATACTTAATCAAGAAGTCATAATATTATACTTACCAAAATATATCCTATACACTTGGTTGAATGGCATCTCAATTGACACTGTCGTTAGAATAGAAATAACGAAGACGACTAAGATTTCAGGTACGTTTGTCTGTAATACAAAAAAAAATATTATCATCAGTGGCGGCTGTACCTTAAGTGCACTCGTGCGCTGAACCACCAATTCAAAAGATTTAAAAATTACAAAATATTACTTCATCTTTATTTTTAAATTACCATTTTAATATTTATTTCCTAAACATAGAAAAAAGTATAAAAAATGAAATTTCTAATTATAGTGAAAAAGTTTGTGCGCTTTACTGAACTAATATCTCGTGCACTATGGTGAGTGCACGAGGACTGCTAATACATCTTGTATGAGATACGCATTAAGACGCCTGACGCGTGAAACAAAAGATAGTTCATAGAAATGTACCGAGTAATGAGTCGGTTCTCGAGCGCCGCACGAGCGGCCGAAGATTACCGAGAGCACCCGATGTATGACGAATTGGAATTGAATCAAAACTTTTCTCCGAAATACCATGCACTTGCTAAATGCACTTTCTATGCTTAGTATTGAAAAAAATAATTATATAAACAAAACCCGATTTTAATAAAAAGGTGATTAAACATTTCGCTTCACAAAAATGTCGTCGCATTGATTTAATGTTTAAAAAATAAACATATTTTATGTAAATTGGTTTTTTGTTGCATTTTCTAATTTTAATATTTTATTAAAGTGCACCACCAGTTCGATAACCCACCAGCCGCCACTGATTATCATACAAGAGTTCAGGATAAAAAAATACACAAAAAAGGTTTTAATTAGCTTGATACTTTATATTGTTCAGTTATAAGAATCTTGTAAAAAAATCGAATAATTCCTAAGTAGCTTAATTTTTATATATCTGTATATATAAAATTCTCGTGTCGCGGTGTTATATAGAGAACTCCTCCGCAACCGCTGGACCGATTTTGATGAAATTTTGTGAGCATATTGAGTAGGTCTGAGAATCGGCCAACATCTATGTTTCATACCCCTAAGTCATAAAGGATGTTCACCCTTATTTTTTTTATTTGTTATTTTCGGACGAAATTCTTTGTTTTTTAAAAATATTAAAAATATATATAACCAAAAATTTTTACTTTTTTATCACCAACCCCTATTTCTTTATATAGCAAAACAACGTTTGGCGGGTCAGCTAATTTATATTTATAGACCTATTTAACTTCTCATAAAAGTTTTCAATAAGATTCATCCCATTGAAAGTTTAATGGGAATTTATTTAATTCCTTTAGAATATCCTAAATTATAATGTAATATAAGTAAATAATGTAAAAGGTTGTTGTTCAAAAAGTTTTTGATAGTCGCAGAACTAAACCTTACCTGTGACAGGCTTTGATGGTAACGAGGGTCAGATGTCTGAACTGCTTATCAAATAGCCTATATTTCATTCACAGTAATGGAAACTTATTTAAGTATTCAATGGTTTTTCACTTAAATATAAAATTTATATTGATCAAGTGCCAAATTTCTAACAATATTTTTTTTTGTTAAACTGATCTTTTTGAACAACTGTCATAAAGATAAAGGTTGCAATAAACTATATATGTATCTTTTTCTACCTGACATTTTCCCGGCTATAGCCAGGGTCTGCCTTACTTGTTGTGAATAGTTTTGGCTATTTGTTTTTTTTTTACGACCGGCCGCCTGCCTGACATCAACCCTCTTTTGGGAATCAGCATTAATCAGTGATGTCTAAATATTCTTAGAAAGTACATATGACTCGGAAAAATCACATTGGTACTTTGCCCGGGCCAGGATCGAACCCGCACTCTAGGCAACGAGAGGGGGGCCCTCTAACCATTAGGCCAACACTGACTATACAGGGTGACTGGTGAATTACTATCGATACTTGAGGACGAGATATTTGACGATCATATATGACTATATAAAAATTAATATAACATAAATATTAATAAACTTCTAAGTAAAATTAACCAAAAGTTATGTAATTAATAACGCATCGTGTGAACACCCTACAGATAAGGTATACACACACACACACACACACACACACATATATATATATATATATATATATATATATATTAATATGTTTCGAGAGTAAAAATAAGTCCTGTCAATTAAAGTGCTTAGATAAATTTGCTTGAATTAATGTATAGAGTTATTAACTTACAAGAAGAAGTGGTGTATAGAACTCCGAATGTCTCTGGATACCAACATTATAGAAGAATATTGGGAACTGGGTCAAGTACACGCCGTACGCGATCTTATTGAAGAACTTAAATAGACGCCATTCAACAAACGGCGTCCCGACTCCTAGAAGGAAAGATCTCGATAAGGTTTACATAAATCATTTCATTTTATATTAAAGCTATTCATTTTTACGATTAAAATTATCAACAAAAATACTTTTGAACGCTGATCAAATAGAAGAGAAGAAAATAAAGCACTGTTTTGATAAGAGACGAAACTTCTTAGCATTACATGGATTCATCGTGCGAGTGCCGGGTCCATCGTTGTAGGGAGAGGATCTTCAACAGTACCTGGGACTTGCGACCTAGTTTTAAGTAATTAGAGCTAAAACAACGTACCAGAATATTCGTTGCATATACACCAGTGGGCGATGCACATAGAAAGACCCCAGAGTATGGGTGTGAATGCAGCGAACATGGCTGCTTGGTGGTGTTCATACGTGTAACCCTCTAGACCCATCTTGTAAGGGCTAACGATTGTGAATGCGGCCAGCGCAAAACTACAAGCCCATACCAGTCTGGCTTGATTCTGTAATGTAAACAATTATTACATTGTAAACAACAATGAAAAATATTTCGATAGACTCTAATATTATATGGATTATTATTATGTTAAAAAAACTACATAGTCCCGACGTTTTGGTTACTTTTCAGCAACCGTGATCACGGACAGACGAGATGTGAATGTCTGTCAGTTGGTCTTGTTAAATATGAGTTTCATTTAAATGAATACTCTCGAAAGTCTTAATCTCATTATATTGATAGAATTTAATACATTATAAACAATCATTTGATTTCATTTCATTGGCAAAGTTATGATTTTCTTTCATAAATCAATATAAATTTTAACGTAATGAGAATTTCTTGTACTATACTTACATCACTGAGATTTAAATATGATTTTTTTGATTTTATAAAGTAAGCCATGAGGACTCCTATAAGGTATATCGTTGCGCGGTGTGTCGGTAAAATATATGAGTAACGAGCAGCATCTAGAAGCTTCTGAACACTGAAAAGATTGAATAATACATTTAAATATTATTAATATGAATAAAATATCAAAAAAGCGTAATTATCATATTATTTGTGTTTCATTTGTACAGTAAATATTTAATTATCTTTCATTATATTCCTAATATTACAAATGAATGTCGAAAATTAATACTATTCAAAACTCCAGGCTTTCCTTATATTTTTCAGTACGTATAATTGGTACTCATTTTGATGGTTACGAAGGTGTTTCAAGTGACGTCAAATTCGCTGTAATCATGTAATCTAGCCTAAGAAGTGAATAATTATCACCTCGTATTTAATATGTTAATAATGTCTGTAATTTTCAAAGCTTTGTATAATTATGTACGTTTAACTTTATGAATGAAGGTCTATACATCTCTGTTCTACGGAGTCTTATACGTGATAATAGCTTGATAAAATGAATATACTAAAATAAGCCATAAATATATTAGTTTTTAGACGTAAAACTATTCTTAATTCAGATTGCTACAAAAATGAATATCCTCAAACGTAGACCTAAGTAATGCTCTTTATATAAATTTAAAAACATCACATGTACATTGTACATGCATACATATTTTTTATTTAATTTAAGTTAGAAAAGTATGAATTAATTATAGTGTAAAAACTTTGGTTTCTGTCATACTATGAAATAATAAATCAAGAAAAAAGAAACACTTAAACATTTTATAATAGGTATGTTAAATTGATGTTGTAGCTATAAAAATTTTTCGAATGATTCCAATTTTAAGCTGCATATTTCTGCTAGAAAGAAAATACCAATAAAAAAGGTTTTAAAAGATAATACCTATAAAAAAGGTTTTATATATTCATATATTATGTATCTGGCATAACAGAATAGATATTATTGTATCACGTAAAAACATTAACAAAAAAAAAGTATCAAATCCTTATTTCGGTCGTACATACAATAAAATACTTTCACGATTGGTGTAATTTGTGAACGTGTTATGTTCTAAGTTAATTATGTTAAGGGGTAGAACGTTGATCCTGGTACGCCATTTGCTTATTAAGGGTAGTTTGTAATAATCTTTGCATAATGGCTCTTATTAAGGCAGATAATTAACTATATAATTAGTTTTTGGCTTAAAAAGTTACTCATTGTTGTAATATATTAAATAGTAAATGTTCTAAAGTTAACATATGATTACCAAAAGTCATTTATTTCGTATTTTCAATAATTTTACTACAAGTTTGATGCTATAATGAGTGAAGATTTAATGAATGAAGCATTTTAACTCTCATGCAGACTTGGTTAACTAAATAGTTTGCATCTTCAAACTACACACGGACTTTCAGTATTTTGTAAATAATACAAACACATGGTTATATTAGCGATGTTCAGATAATGTATAATAAAATATTTATATGAAATAACTCTAATCAGCTAGTTCTTATTATACTGAGCTAAAGACTTAGGTGAGAATTCAGATACAATAATATTATATAGGCAAATTTAGACTCTATTACAAATCAAAATAAAGTTTAATCAACCAATTTAAAGTACAAGCCAAGCCGTATATAAAAAAATACTTACGATATTCCATAATACACGAACATGCTGATATCGTACCAATGTATGGCGAGATACCTCAGGATAGTTGAGGCAACAGATATTCCCAATATTAAGGTTAGACCAAGCTTCTTGTACTTCCACAGTACGAACATGAGCGGTAAGGTAGCTATGTACAACTGCATGTCCATGCCGATTTGATGTGTGTGTGTTAGGCACTGGAAGGTAATTATTCTTATTAATAATCAAATATAGGAAGATGAATATCGTTATATTTATTAGTATGTATGTAGTATTTACGATGCCAATCAAATATTGGGTATATTATTATAGATAACGAACTGGCATTTATTGTTTTGTATTCAATATAGTTCTTACAGATATGGTTGCAGATTGAAGGATGTGGAAGAAAAAGAAAGTATTTCTTTATCATCAGTATTTTGTGGAAAAAATATTATGTGTATAATGGTTGTTAGTCTATTAAATTATTGCTATTATACCCCAAAAACATGGTGTAAAACTCATATTTCGTAATTTATCCTTACTTACGATTACTACAAAGAATCAAGAATAAAGTCTCTTACTTATGGTTCTCTATAAAGTAAATTTCTATTGAAAATCAATAGATCAAGGCCAAGGTAAGTGCGTGCTTTCTTTAGAATATAAGGCTTTACATTTTTTATTAGGTATAAGGTAATTATTTGATTTGGTAAAACATTTATCGGATTTATTGCAAAAGCGATTAGGCTGATTTTTATGTGTTTTTTAAATTTAAATGCTTAATTACTCGTTATGATTCTAAGAGATATTTGGTTGAAAATCTACGCAATTTTTCACGTTGCAAAATCAGGGCTACTGACGAATTTCATATAAAAAATACAATTAAAATTACAACTCCTTAAACGAGTTCTTTTTCGAGATAAGAAGTTCCCCTTGACGGGTATATTATTTTAACTTAGTGTTATTAAGAAATGTTATTTGTTCCTTTTTCTGGGATTAAGTTAACAAATAATCCCTGGCATTTCAAAATTTTTAGGGTTTATTATATTGTTACAACACTGTCACCATTGATTACGCGCTACATTTAAAGAAATAAATGAACATCGCCGGGGCGACATCTTTGTATGGGTAAAATATCATATAACGAGTGACGCTGCTGACTCCGCGGTACAAACACCAAGCCGTGTGAACCAGAAGATTCCTGATACCACACAAGCTATGGAATGGCATTGCTATCCTAACATCGGGAAAATCATGTAGTCTTAAGTATAGTATAAGTTTTAATATGTAATTCTTATTATAATATATGTACATATAAGTAAGTTTCGTAGATTTTCTGGTATATACGAGTATGCACGTTTTTATTTCTGTTTATAAAAGCATCCACATTCATCACTTATTTGTGGAATAGATTAATCTTTTATTCTTATATTTTTAGTAATATGGATTGTTGAACGAAATTGAGATCATAAAGTAAGCTAAACTGTTCGCTTATCTTTAGACAACAAAGAGTTTTTCGGATAGCCTATAAATAATAGCTGTAAATAATATAAAATGAAATATTTAGGGTTAAGGGTTCTGGCTTGGGAACACCCTTGTTATATACCTATCTACGTTGTTACAGGATTCTGTCTGTACTGTATTTATGTAAAATATTATTTTATTCCTTTGTTTCGGTAATACAAAGTGATTTACAACGTAATGTCGTCTGAACTGAGTTCCCTTGCAGTGATATTAATGGAAAATCTTAATTGTAATGCAAATGCACTTCAGATGTACATTTTTAAAGGAGCGTAATTAACAATGTTAATACTTAATAGAATATATTTGTTTTATCTTAACATTTATGTTTGGAAGTGAGTTATTATTAGTTTGTTTATGATATTACATATTACGAAGTTCTTGAGAGAAATCTTAATGTTACTTTTCCTTCCATTCTCTTTATATATTACCCGCAAATAATGTTTTATTCCATTATTATTATGTGTACTATATTGTTATATATATGCTTATTTTTAATGTTTATTACTCTTATTAATATTTGACTTGATAAACGTTTGGTAAGAATAAGTGTAGACGGAATATTTTAATTTGCAATATAATTATGTTTCTTTATGTCATATTGATCCGCTAATGCTATGATTATATAAAATTTTTATATAAAAATAAAGCCAAAATGTTAATATTGAATAGCTTAACATTATTTTGATTAATTTTTAATATAATGTCACAGGAATAGAACAGTTTTGAAGAGAAGAATTTTTTAAGACAAGCTTGTATATAAGATGTAGTGTGTTATATAATACTGGCGTACTCTATGTCACATTCTTTTAAAATATAATCAAGTAATCTTTAAAAGCGAAAATTAAATCTACATAACGAAAAAATCCAATAAAATTTCGTATCTTACAAAAAAATATAGAAAACGCCATTTTAGTTTTACACAGAGCAAAAACGCCTGATGTCGAAATTCATTGGTTATTTTTTAAGAGAAGATTTTATATGTTTTCTATGATGACACCGGCTGGATAGATTTTTTTATATATTTTTTTCTCTGAATGCATTCCGAAAACTCAGCAGTATATTTCGCGACATACATTCAATAACCGGGTGACTTATATAATAGCTTGGGAACTTAATGAACACTCGCTCGCCTATTGTTCGATCAAAATTTTCCGATATTCACATTATTATTTTTTGTTCTGGTATTATTTTAATGACTACGAGCTACAATGAAATTCATAACTTGTGACGGAATAATTAGGCGATTATCCCGATTTATTGACGTTTGAATTGGAAAAGCTGAATTAAAAGAGAAATATTAAACTTTTCTATTGTTTGAAAATAAATATATATATTGTAAATTTCTAATACGAATTACTTACGATAATATTAATAAATAAATAAAAAGCCTTTTAATGTCCAATACGCGAAATTTACACTTCTTTGCAATCTATTTATTGTTAGTTCATGTAGTTTCAACGACGTTTGTATAATGTTTCTTTCTTTACTTAATTTTATGTTTATCCTATTTCTTTATATTTATACATACATATCAATATCATTAAGATAATGTAAATTTCGTGAGCGTGATTTTCATCGCCATATTTAGCTTTCCATTAAGCAAGCGAGTTAGGGTTGTCTTTTTCATTAAACTAAAGATACTTTTAATCTGTTATTTATATACTCATACAATAAATAAACCAAAAAAGATATGACCTTTTTAACTTTTGAATATTACTTAAATATTTCTCATAATGTAAAGACTAGGTTCTTATAAGGCTTTAAATTAGACGTAAGTCTGGCATTCTTTTATTATGAAATATACATAGATATATGACTTCTACACAGTAAGGGTATTTATTTTTTAATATCACTAAGTAGAAATTCCAAGAATGTCTACAAACACGAGCACTTTTAGATACCTAAGATTAGATTTCTTATATTAGATCAAATAAGGTATATTAAAATCATAATTTAATATATTAGATTTGACTTCTATGAATGTATAGTATAGCTATCACTGTAAAAAGGGCTTATGGTAAAAACATTATGACGTCACTCTTACACCTACTCACCATATCCTCAAAGCCGAAGTAGTTGTGTATAAAGAGGAAGCTCTTCCACATGTTCTTTTCGCAGACACGACTATGTTCTTCCACCACAAGGTTCCATTGAGGACCATTGTTGATGTCAGGAAGGATGTACGTGCAAAACAGCATAAGGCTCAGAAACATCGGGAATAATCTAGAAGGATTTAAATGTACATAAAAGATTAGTTACTTATTTCTTTATTATCATAATATATAATTCTCTATTGTACAATAAAAAAATCATTTATTCTGTTTTCTTTGGAAAGCATGTACGGTCTTCAAGGCTGCTTATTGCTTAAATAATAAGCGCTTTGTTTTGTTTGATGACAGAAGTACCAAATTTAAAACTGGACTGATATCAAAAAGATGCTCAAAAGAGAAAGTAATTTCAGAATCAATATCTCACATAAAACAAAGATTATCATGAATGAGTGCATATTAAAGAAAAAATATTTCTATTGCTTTTAATTTGAATAGTGCAACAAAATTAAAATAAAAACAAGTGAGTAATTCTTAATTGATTTACATCATAAAATACTCAGAATAATGTCACATATGCTCAATATTTTAGCATAAATTTATCTAACGAACGACACCATAAAACAAAGACTCAATAAACACAGCTGCAACTCATGATTTATATATACTAAGATTTATTTATGATACTTTACGTAAATTAATATGTCATCTAAGTATACACATATATGAAAAATTTTAGATCTGACAATTAATCCTATTCATTTGAGTTTTAATTTGGTAAACACGTGCTCTGTTGTAATATAAATGAGCAATCATTTTAATACGTTAATAATGATATTTAAATTGAAGTTTAAATACCGTAATTTCCTTTATCATTAAAGGTATAAGCGTCAAATACGGATTTTGTTCTCAAATTTGTAGTAATTAGGTATTGGATGTTGTGTTTGAAATTTATGGTGCGTTTTATTAATTATTATCCGTTGTTTTGCGATAAATGTGAGTTACCGCTGAATAGTTATATGAAACTTTGATTTAAATTATATCGCTTGAAACGATGAATAATATTTGTTACTATATATTTTAATTACTTCATATAAATCCTGTTTCCAGCGTTCTTTATAATAATCCGCTTCTAGTTTTTCTCTTTTGCGTTTAAGTTAAATACATCTGACAGACAGGATTTTTCAAATTGAAATTAACAAATTTTACTAAAATGTACAAAAGAATATAATATTATTTAAGAAGTTGATTGATAAAATTTTAAGCAGCAAAAGAATTAATGATAAATATAGTTCAAATAGATTCCGTAATTTTTAAATTACTAATGAACAAAATTATCTAAATATCTTTGAGAAATTTATGTAATGAGTCCAATTGCTGGTCTTTGTACTGATGTTTAATGAAGTGTATGTAATAAAATAATAAGAGCAATCTCTTTACTGACAAATCATTATCGAAAGATGCTACCAAATGAGATATTAGCTTACAATATGTTCTATTAATTCAAAGTCTAACGCTATATATAACATAGGTATAGTGATGTAACTGACTAACCTGAACCACCTGACCAGAAGTCTGTTTTTAAAGTCAATGCTGCCTTTCTTTTCCAGTTCCTGCATCAAGTTGTGTGCGTTGAGGAAGCCACTGAGGTAAAGAAAGCTATCCGTGTAGACTATGGCAGAACGCCCGATCACTGCCCAAGGCATACCAAATACCTGCGCAAAAAGAACACTTACCATCTTTGTCAAGTTTATTCCTTTGTAGGAATTTAACAGTAAATTATATACTAAATGATAAAATGTTATATTATAAATCTATCTAAACATTTATTATAAGACATTTGAATTTATTTTAAAGACATAGAAATTAACACCCATCAAAGTAATTATGTAGACGACATTTCGCTAAAACCATTTGTGTATTTACATTGCCTAATGTTTCACGAGGAATATCAGAATAATGGAATATTTTATGATAATACGAGAGACATTGTATCCACAAGATAATTATAAGACATAATAAGAGATAAATTTAAATCACCCATCTTAATAATAAATATAGCTGAATCGAGAATGAAAATGTTCCCCTGTTTATATAAATGACTTATAATGCTTGGGAGTTCTTCCCATAATAAACTTTGCCTCTTTTAACATAATATTTGCTTAAACGTTAGTAAACTATTTATAATGTTTTATAATTGGGAGTTTTATTTTAATATTTAAAGCGTTCACTCTTCGATGTTGTAAGGGTCGAGGTAGTTCAAGTGAAATTAATAATAAATAGCGTCGTCTTAAAAGGATGTCGTTGTTAATATATTTTGTATGTTTGTTAAAAAAAGATTTTCTTTATAAATGAATGTCGTGGTCACTTCAATTTTCCTACAATATATTTTTTTTAAGACAGTAGTTTAACTACTCTTGATATCTGAATTTTCTAGCTTGGTTATAGTTTACTCAGTAGAATCAGGCAAAAATAAGATTTTTTTTTTATTATAAGCATTTGCCACAGTAAGATACAAACAAAAAACTATTATATTTTAGTAAGTATTTATTTGAGCTAACCTCCGAGTAACTTGTCTTATTCACATATGGGCTGTGCGCCATTGCCATGGACTTATGTGCAAGAAGCAGAGCGAACGCATTCAATCCTCTGAACGCATCAATTCCTTTAACTCTCGTCGGAGAATCCGTTAGATCAAAAAGTTTTTTAAAATTACGCTTTAAGGAGAATGCGTTCAGCAACTTTTCGAAGTTAGTTCCGCCCTCTCTTCCGTCATCTAGCATTGTTCCCAAACTCAGCAAAAGTAAGATTGCCAGGAAAAATGTTCTGAAATAGAAAAACAGGAATTATAAAAGAGTTCATAAGTCGTGTTACTTAGTGATAATTGAAATTAATTGTGATTTTGGAACTTATAATGCTCTCATTTCTATTCGATATTAAGCGTTATTAAAAACTAGTTAAGTGACATTTTGCAGTGCTAATAGCTCGTTCAGAATAGTTTTATTACAAATTTCAGCGACCAGAATATGTAAATTACATCTCGTTAATGTTCCAATAAATTGCCGGGATCAATTGAATTTACGATAATTTGTGCTCATTCATCAATACACTATTTTGTGTGTAAACAACGAATTTAATGTCGCAACATACTTACATTGATAATGTTTTACCGAAAGAATATGGTCTGCTAAAATCTTTGACTGTGCACATCGTGTTTTGAACTCTGACCGATATTCCGAGGCTTGACAGTTTTTGATTTAGTTCGTCTTCTAAATCAAAACTGTTGCAGGAACTCGGTATACACACACCCCATAGTATACTGGAGTACCTTGGCACTCTGTGGCCCATCTGGAGATAAAATATTGTTATTAAATATATATACATATATATATTACACAATTAAGCAAAAAATAACAGCGAATGAATAATATGTAATAATTATATAGAACAAGTGGATACTAGAAGCTACTCAAACTATTTTTATCTTTAAATACCTACTAATATTAAGAGCGTCTTTATCGAGGTGTCAAATGTTCATACAGGACTTTATTAAAAGTAAATAATTGAAAGCATGGTGTATAATTAGAAGCTTTGTAAAGCAAGTGGCGTGCATTGTTAGAGTTCCAGAAATTTAACTTTGTCTGGAGCCTGGTCAAAGGCTATTGTATTACACAATGAGAATTGTGATGCAAAATAAAGAGACCAAATAAGTTGACAATGTGGACTGTTGGTGTTGCTTACGGAATAATAACTAAAGACCTTGGTAATGCGTGATCACGATTCAGATGATACCTCGTACCTGTCTAGTTTTATTGTTACTTTGTCATTTGTGATTTATATTGTATACACAACTCGGATGTCACTTGAACTTTGTGTAGGAGCTAAATTGGGATAATATTGTATCAAACTTATGGGATAATTTTGAGAATAATAATGACGTTTTTAACAAATTAAATGTCTTTGATAAATGCGCTGGTTTAATAGGTTATTTTTAATCCATTTCGGTTTTAAAATATTTATTAATATACTATAGTATATAAAGATTGTAAAATTAAAAATATGTATGAAAATTTAACAAACTAAGAAGGAATTTATATGTCATTTTTGTGGTACAACAAAGAGTTACTTGTTTTAATAGTACCTTAGACAAGTTTCACAAATGCTGATTAAAATATTATTTGAAGTCTGAAGTGTTTAATTTCCGTTTACAGTAAGTTAAGAAGTATGTACAGAAGTTATGCGACGACCGATTTATCCCGCTTTTAGTGCTTTTATAGTATCTAGAGTCACGCATTTGCTTCTTTAGTTAAATTAAGTATTCATAGTCTTTAAAGTAAATAGAAATTTAAAGTATGTCAAGTTGACAATCTTTGGATGTATCTGGAAATGAGCCATTTCGTTTTTATCGACCATTGATTGTTTATAACAATTGTTTTTCCTCTTAAACCTTAACCACATCACGTAATTTAACGTAAGTGCTTGACATCAAAGTTCAAACACCCCTAGGCTCAGTAAGGTAATAGAAATTCCAACGATGCAACGCAATTTGGTAATTTTCAAAGGATAGTATAATGTGACATAATTATATCAAGGAGTTAATATTTCTTAGACAACTATGAAGTCCCTCGCATAATACAGTACGTACTTAATAGTAGGGATTACCAAAATTTAATTTATCATTTAATTTCAATTTGCGTACAAATAAGGAACTTGTAGGTGATTTAATTGTCAACGTCAAAATGTACGGTCGCTTCTTGAATATTAAAGAGATATTATGTTTTATATATGTTTAACTTGTAATTGTAGTCCCTTATTTTGCTACGAAAAATAAAAGATTGAAAGGAATTATAACTGGAACTTTTTTTGTTTTATTACAAAAGACATTGCCATATATGTAGCATCCTGCAATATATCTTTAGTTCAGTTCAAGATTCTTTTTCAATTCTGTATACATTTCTGTGAATACTATAAGTTCAATAGAAGCTATTGTCGACGATGTTTCTATAATCTTGGTACATTTTCATCTGATTTGTCATTAATTACGATTGATGTAAAGTAAACAAAACGTTTGAATTGTTAGAAAAATATATAAAAAATTGCTAAGTTATCCGAAATATAGCACTAGGTAATCTTTGTTTAAATATACACAATAAAAATTAAATTATTCAATATTTATATGACGAAAATGCGTTAAATTTATTTGATAATTGCATACATGACTAATTCCACGATTCCATTACGTTATTTTATTTGAAATCATTTGATATTAATTGGATAAACCAATCAAAATTTTTGTTAATGTCATAATATATTTGAAGTGCGTCACTTGTGATATGACGTCATAGCATTATGACGTCATATGAAAATCGGGAGGGGGTGATCTAGTGACGTAAATAGGTATAATAAGCTGTGCGAAATGGCTTGCATATTATATATGTGCCCCTTCATCTTTGTTGCCAACTGATCGTTACTAATGGCAATGCGGTCGCGACATCTTGCGGCGTACATGTTGAACTATTATTATAATTAGTTAAATACATTTCTGAGAATTTGATGCTTCGAAGGTGAAAGTTAAGTGCAAAACGTCTCTTCAATTATAATTATTATAATTAAATGTTAGGAACAAAGACAATGTGTATATCACCGTGTTTGTTATTTGTTAGTTGTTTCGAGTTACAAATTTCAGTACCAACGAGTTGCTGCTACGGAGATGCTATCGTATAAATAATATTTGTATAACTCTTACATTCGTACAATAAAATAGAAGTTCAAAAGAGGAGTATTATTGTTCAATAACGAAACAAGAGTGTCTTATTTAATGAAACTAATATATTACCGATTACTACGCGTATTTTATTATTTTAAAAACTATATATCATGTACTTCCGACGTTTCGGTTACTTTACAGTAACACATCACGGGCAGACCGAAAAGACGGGAGTATGTAGTTTTAAAAATAATAAAATACGCTTTGTAATCGGATAAAAATTGTTTCATTTTAATGAATACTCGCGAAAGTCTTAGATCTCATTAAGAGTGTCTAATAGATATCAGTGAAAGTAACATGTATTATATCAATTTTATTTTAAATAACCTCTAAACATTGTAAACAAAAAACTAACTTCCTTAAATATACAATGTTTCAGTCAAATATAATTAGGGTAGATTTATTTCTTAGTATACTCGCTGTGCGGTTTTATTCCCTTTGCATTCAGACAATTTATTTATAAAATGTTAAAATATTAAAAATAAACTATAATTTTTGCTAGTCTTCGTTGAGAATAAAGAAAAGTTTTTATACATGTTTACGTTTGCATGCAATGCGCTAATAAGATTTTTCATATCTCACAGATGATAAGTCGTTGTGAACGTGAGAAAAATTCTTCAGCATTGTTTAAAAAGTGCAACCATTACGTCAACTCTAGCTAAATCCAGATTAAAATGAAATATTGTACAGTTCTAACAGCATAAAAATATATAAAACTTATGTACTGTATTCTTAAAATCTAAGATAGAAAAGATATTTTGCTTTATTGGATTTAAAAAGCAAAGAATTTAAGTTCCTGTTTTATTTGAATTATAAACTTACATCAGTTATGTTACTCCTTATGTAATGGCCGCTGTGTATGAGGTAGTCCAAATTTTCCATTTCTTTGCTTCCACCTAAGCTGACTTGCAAGGAAGCCAAACAATATTTTCCTCTAACGGGACCGTCGATCCCCAAACATTCGTCGAAATCCCCATATTGGTTGCCGTTCCCACTCAATATACCGGATGGAGGCTTTGCTGTCGCATCAAACACTGGAACAAACATTGGCAATCAGATTATCGAACAACGACAAAGTTTGTCTATTTTAATCCAAACTTGCTTTGTTGCTTTGTTACGCGATGACTCAACAAAAGCGCTCTTAGGAGATTACAGGTCAATCTTGTTTTCGAACTATATATGACAAAAGTTTCGGATGTGATTCATGAGTGAGAAAAATAAAATGAAATGTTACGGTGCCATAAAAAGTTTGAGGAAGTAGAAGTAAGCACCGATAAATTGTGATTGCTTATCTTTGGTTTATTATTATCGTTCTTTAAGTTAATATTTATTTATAATAATGAATTAGGAATTAAGACTAGCTTTATATGTGTATGTATGTTTGTTTGTGATCGTTAGTTTATGAATTGATCATACAGAAATTACCGAATGGGTTTAAATTAACTTTTACTTAATTAGCTGCGTTGTTGATAAATAGTTAAGTTTCTTGCACTTTAAGATTCAGGTAAATATGATAATTAAGGGGTTTACGCAAGCAAGAACTTCCACGTCTAAAATGAATAGGGTTTTCCAAAAACACTCTATTTTTTATAAACTATTACCTCCCGTGTAATTGGGTCAAAGGTAATTCAAATTATTTTATTAATTGACATGCGTTTAAAGGGCTCATATAAGGCAAATTGCACAAAATATATCTGAAGGTTACGGACAATAACTATTTTGAATGTCGGCTGGTAACATTGAACCTTGTTATGTCAAATGGTGGTGAAATGGCGGGCAGTGAATGCGAAATGCGTACAATCTGACGCCTGACATTGGCGTGACTTGACTTCGTTTGCACTCTGTGCTTGGAATAAGTTTGAGATGCACATGTTTGATATTGAATATTTCGTAACTTAATTCCCTTCGGTATTAATATATACTTCATCTGCATTACACATAGTAATTTACGAAGTAAATTACCAGCATTAAATTTAAAGGAGCCTGCACTTAGTTTATTATTGTGTGTCACGTTAACTTCATAATGTATAACATAGATTATACTTTTTACTTAACGGTTAATACTTAAATAGTTAATAAACAAAAACTTCGATTACCGAAACTCCAAGTTTCGGTTATTATTGTTTGTGACGAGTGTTTTCTGTTTAGGGTAACTTATTACATTTGTTTGCAATACCGTATAAATAAATCTTTTTGACAAACCTTCAGTTGGATTATACTCGTATGTAGAATAAATTATTATTCTCGTAATTTTCATATCCCCGGATGAATGAAAAATGCATGTACGTATTACGTACATATGTCACGGAAAATATTTTTTTATTCATCAAGCCTGTTATGTCGTTAAAACGATATGTTTTAAATGTTGAACGAAAATAATAATTATGGATTTCTATATTTATGATTTTTTTAAAGAATCTTAACAATGTATATTGAAACTGAAATTTGTTATGTATTACAAGAAACGTTTTTATTTGGGACTTTACGTACCAACGCTAAAGGTTTTATGGCCTGACTTTTTTAAATAATAATAATCTTAGGTCGTTTTCCTATGCTTGTTTGAGTAACCTAATATGAAATATTCAAAAATTAGGAATGATTAAAACTACAAATATGAAAATTAATAACGGAACATTTATAAGATATGTAAATAGTTACTTTTTTACTTATGACTTACGTATCAATAGCCAAAAACATAATGATGTTCTCCCATGATTGAATTATTTATTGATTGAAACATTTTTTTTATTTATAATAAATACCATAATCATACTAAACAACAACATTCCAACAATTATAAGATTGTGGCAGACCCTGGCTAAAGCTGGGAAATTGCCAGGAAGAAGAAGAAGAATAAATACCATAATCTTTAACTTATAAAAACAGTTTGGTTAACAACTTCACTTTTCATAAAGAACAACTTGATGAATATATGAAATATCAAAGTATACCATTGAAATAACGATGATTTAAGAATATTATGTTTTACATATTATGTTTTACTCTTCAGCCATTTCTAATTGAAAACTGTTTGTCAAAGTAAAGTCAGTTATGGGAAAAGTGGCAGAGATTTTATCTTATTTCATGTGATAGTTTTTGCATTGAAAATTGTTCTTCTCTTTGATCATATGATAAACATACAATTAAAATTATGCATTTTATAATTAAAACGAGATTACTTGTTATAAAATCTAATTTATAATGAACATTTTTAGTAATTCAATATTATTGTAATACTGTTAGCCTAAATTTTTATAAATGCATCTTAAGTCTTAACATGTAAAAAAAATACGTAATTACAATACATATAAAACTAGGTATATGACATTATTTACTTACAAAAATTATTTTAAACTGCTCATATTTTATATTTCTTACGAATTAAAATGATCAATTGAAATGAATTGTTACGAAATAAATAATTAAATAGCTTATTGAAGAAAGCTTATTATTTACAAAATTAATTTAAAGTTCAGGGCTTCAACCGAAACCGGATTATTTCGGAATCATTATGTATTAATTGAATTAAAATATCTTTAATTTTTTATGAGTTCACAGTAATAATTTTATATTATATATATATTTTTAGAAATAAAGTATTCGTTTTATCAGGTTGTATGTTCTATAACTATTTACCAATTATAACATACACCCACACAGGTAGTTGCTTTGGAGTTTTTTTTCTAATTCTATTGTTTATTTCATTACTTTTATTATCCTGGGAGTACCAAAGTAAATATAGAATGAATTGGTATAGTTTTTTGCGAAATAACAGTACACGATTTTTTTCTAATAAATAGGACTTACGTATAAATAGATTAAAGAAACGTATGTTGTAAATATAATGAAAGAATGTACAAATGATATGATTTCACCAATTTTTAGTAATAGTAAGTGCATAAAATTACAATGTTTTGCATATACCAATTCATCCCTCATCATTCATCTCAATTTTAAATATCAAGAAAAATAATTACTTTTTAACGCCCAAAGCTCCAATCGGTCCAGGCTGTTAAGAAACAACCGGCTGTCATGCCGGCACTTTTGACTTGTTCCATTCATAGGCACCATAATTTTAGGGAATCTATCCCACATCCCTACTAAATTGACCGTCTCACGATCCTGCGGTTCATTTTTGTCTAGTGTTAAAACAGTCCCATTGAATAAATTGTTTGTTATGATGTTATCGGATATCCTAAATTCGATACACTCGCGAGCTGCGCACACGCAAAGGGCGGAGAGAAGCACGCAAGCGCGCGCAGCCATGTTTGTCACAGTAATGATGGCTTGATGCAGTGAACTGGGTTTAAGCAGTAACAATAACTATACGGCACTGACATCTATCCGGTATAACAATGGACTTGTGAAATTTTTTATCTACCTACTATTTTTATTTTTTGTTTTTATTAATTTAATAATGTTTCTTTATGTTTGTCAAACATCACCTTGGATTATCTCATAGGTGATAATTTTGTATTTTTCTTTTTACATACCTTTAACTTAATGACGATCATTCATTTCACTTGTGTGAAAAGTAATGCATAACGTATTGGTTTTATTATGTTGTGACAATAAAAATTATTATTGCTATTTGTGTGTTAATTTATCATTTATCTCATCGGTTTTATATCAATGAATGATATATGGTCTATTCTGCTACTTCTTTCCCTTTTTTTTTTGCTATTATCAACTATTATCAATGCATGTGATAAGTAGTATTATGTAAGTGCTACATAAGTCTTAGTATTCTATACAACATAGTATATGTGTGTTTGTATGAATCCCTATTATATGTATATCATATAATATCAAAGATACTATTTGCCACGACCTATGATGGGATTATAAATTTTAGCCTGCATTAGGTTCATCAATCTTAGTACCCATTAGTGTTACAAGTTTTCGAACAACTCATATTTAGTTAGATTTCATGCAGAATTAAAATGACAGTCAATTCATGAAAATAATGATTAACAATGTCCCAATTAAACATAGAATTATCATTTAACATAACACATTACGTAAATTTAATAAATTATTCAAATATTGATTTACATTCTTATCATGACAATTGTGATGTATACCATTAAAATTGGAGCCTTGTTCTCGATTGCACATTAATTTGTAAACGGAATTTTCTTCACAATATCTTCACAAACTTCATTATAGAGTAATGAATATTATATCTATAGATTGATTGTGTTTTATGAGGTGAATGACCTTTGTTTCTTGTAAATATCGAACGTCTCAGACGTCGTTTTATTTTAGTGAATCCCAAATATTTCGGGGATTAATTGTCACTTTTGTATAGCCCATTAAAGTTCAATTAAGATCCGTTCAGCCGATCTAAAGATTACTCCGAACAAACTAGATTTACAGACATACGGATATTTAAATTGTATTTTACGTTTTTCTTTGATAAATATTATGGAGATCTTATAAAAGAGATTTAATACATTTCTTTCCATTTTCTTTACAACAAAAGTGATTTCTGTTTAGTATGACAGTTAAGCCTAATTAAATAACTTTCATCCAATTTTTACGATCACTTTTTTTCGCAACTAAATACATTTTGAAGATAAGCAGAAAATTATAATCCTTCAAAGGTATTATTAATCTATATTTATACTTAGATTTGAGTACGCATGAATCTAATATTAAATTTAAAGTAGGTCTCCTCACTGAATAGAAATGAATCTTATTGAACTCTTAAGAATCACTCGTACATAAGGGGTACATATCAATGGGTAAGTCAGATGAAGAATTATCACATAGTATAACGAAGCGTATAATTGCCGATACATTTAAATTGCTGTTAAATTAATGAGTCAATTAATTTAATTAATAGGTTTGTAACCTATTAGTGTTTAATCTAAATGTTCTCGTGTAACGTAACCTCATTTGTCCTTGATATATATATTTTTTCATATAAAACGGGTATAATGCACAAGTTTTCAAATATTAGGGGCGGATTTATTGATTACTGGAGGCTATTTGCTTGGTTCTAGTGTTAGTTCAGTTGAGGGGATCGGAGCGAGGATCTTGTTTGTTTCAGTTGTTATCGTAGAAAAAATACTACGGAGTTATTTGTTTTGGTATCTTATTTCTTTATATGAATATATATCTTTTGATGAAATTTATATAGGTTTACATATATATTTATTTTGTTAAAGATATTTTGGTAGTAATATATACGATCAGATATTAAGGTATGAAATGATTGAAAGTATTTTGTAATGTTTCCTTAATTATTTTTTTGTATATATAGACTACGGTTTCTTTAAATACTCTATTTATTTGGAATATTTTTTTGGATTATCTACAGTTTATCTTTAAACGTTTATAAAGAGATTAGGAAAGATTAATGGGATTCAATCACGAAGAAAAGTTCAGGTTACTTCGATGTATGTACAGATATAACATAAATATATCTAAAAATAAATCAAATATGTCTTAACTACTTTTATTAATTATCACAAAATGTTCTAAATAAACCCTCTAAATTTACTCTTTATAATTTTATATGCTAAAGAAAAATAACAAAATGGGCAATCTGTAAACTTCGAACTAAAGTCTAATATATATTATTTAAATAGAATAGTCGTTAGGTCAGAAACATTTAGTCTTTTAAATTCATAGTTGTAATACTATTAAGTACCAGTGAAAAGGCCCTTGTTTGATTTATCAGCGGTATGAGATTGATTTTCGTGTGTAGTAATAAGCTGAATATCCTGGATACAATATTAGATCACCACGTAATATCTGGTAGTATGAGATAATGATTAAAATGCTTCCAAGCAAAATATAAAAGCTTAGATTTCCACTAGGATTTTACTAAGCTAGATATATATTTTACATTGTTAACTCACAAAAATCTCGCTAGAAGTCTAAAAATAATAGATATATGTAACAGTATATCTCTTTGTCATCTTCTGCATTCACTTTCTTTTTAATATTAAAAACATAAATTTCAGTTTCTAGGAAATACTAATGATCTGAATTTTCCTATATTACGTTAAACAAAATATTTTTTTCCACCATTTTCATTCTTTCTATCTGTTCTCTCTAATTTTATTTAAATTTAATTTCATAATATGTAGTTTTGAGTGTTCTAGTGATATAGACTAACATGTTCTTCTGTAAAGAGTAGTTTCACGAAATCTGTTCGGAATTTTAAATCGAAGATTACTGAATAGGTCATATAAAGAGAAGTCACTTCCTTTTTATTTATGAAATACTTTTTGTCATTATTATGTAAAAAATAATGTAGGTATGTATTTTATTTTGTTCCATTCGTGTGTAACAAATAATATATTCATATTAATCATTTTAAATCATATATTTCTACTGTGATCAAGAAAATGTTTGACTGAGAAAAAGCTGTATAATTTTTTCAAAACATACCTATCCTAGAAAAATACCAAGTGATCAAGCTATCAAATAAAAACAATGTAAATCTGTTAAAACCTTTTTGTGATCAATTCAGACTTTGATATTCATAAACAAACAAACTCATAAGCTGATCTATTTCTATAAAAATACTGTATCACAAATTCGGCAGCGAGAGACAATCAAAAATAATTGATGTATTCATTATTCTTATAAAATACATTTTTGTAACAAATGAAAATATACGTTACTTGCACCCAATTTACATGATAAAATGCTAATCTTGAAGGATAACAGTTTGTTCTTGTAACACTTTTTTAAAATTTCGTCTTGACATTTTGTTTACTTTTTAATAAAGGAAACTTTTAAAATATATCACTTAGATATTTTGTATAAACACTAGTAACACTTTTTGTTAATAAGGAAAAACTTTTAATTAATATAACATTTAAAAATTTAACGTTATTTAATTATATTATTTTACAATAATATGCTTTTTGAAGATTATTTTTATTTTTCTTATTTGAATATTTGTTTATTTGCATTGTAAATAAAATAAAAACTGGGGTTGATAAAATTTCCAATAAGTAAGTGTGATATTTTTATAATGTTTTAATTTTATCTCTTAATATATGTATGTAATTGTTTCACTTTAACCATATAATTATAAGTAAGTATTTAGTTTAATTACTTTATATTCGATAATTTTAATTGTCGAATTTAATAAGAAAGATACAATATATGTATTGAAATAATTAAAAAGTAGAGTATCGCTGTTTATGAATAATTCTATATAAATAAAATAATGATATTATTACGGCTCCTAACTATACAAGTCAACCAATTTTATAAGGATAAGAGCGGTGGAAATATCTAGTTGCAACATCATCTGAGACAGAACTAACATCAATTACTAAGACTGAGTACGATAGTAATTCCTTTCTTAGATCACTTATAAAATCCTGACAAAGAGAGTAGTAGGTAGGTAGATTGGTTATAATCGCATTTAAAATTTTATTAAATAATAACTTTTGTAACGACTCCTTAGATTGGCTTCTGTAGATCTTAACTATTATTAGGAGTCCGCGACAAAGAATTATAGAGAATTACAGAGAACTTTATGTTGCGATTTTCAATCAATACAAAGTAGTAAATGAACATATCATTTTGTTTGCACGTAGAGCTGACCAAGATTCGGTTAGCCTAAGTCTTGTGAGAAATATTTACTATTAGTACATCCTAAAGCTATTACTACCCCTTAATTTCCTATTCAAACGCACTTGTTTGTGGCTATTTAAATGTAATCCTTTTGAACTTAAAATGGTTGTTTACATCAGTTTTATTTGTATTTGAAGTGTTTTCAAAAGACAATTGAACAAAAGTATGATGAGAAATAAATCACTGAAATTTTGATGGAATAATATTTAAAGTATATATCGGTACATTAATATGTTAAGAATTGAAACAAAATTACTGATATTGTCAAAAGGCAGCACAACTAAAGCCATATAGATAGGTATACATTTCATGTGATAACTTTTAAGGTAACAGGTCGAGCGGCTAGCTTAATAAGTGAACGGCGAGATTTAAACATATGAAACGGCCTTAAAGCAGTATTTCGGTGATTCACGTGCTTCGCGGTAACATTAGAAATAATAAAATGTAATAGTAGAAAAGCTTATCTTCTTTAAAAGCTGCAATATATTAAAGAACATAAAAAAGAAAAAAAAAGCAAAAATAATTTTAAATTAATGAAAACTATAGTAAAAAATTCTATTAGTAGTAACACAGAAATGTAAATAATTAGTACGTAAAATATATTTATACCTAATTTTCAAAAGCATATATAAGAGAAAGTTCTTACATATATCTTCCAGCATATTTTGATGAAATATCCCGGTCGAAGATTAAAGAAATGTACTCACCAAGCCTAGATGAACCTTGTAAAGTGAAGATCTGCTCAGTGACTCTGAAAAAGCGTTAGACCATCCTATAAAATGACACTTATTCTACCTTCTCAACGTTTAATATACCTTCAACATGAGCTCCTGAAATTTAAACCAATTGAAATAATAAAACATCTACTTTACTGATCTGTAACATTTGGATTACACTTAGGAGAATCTAAGAAGAGAAAATATTTAGAATAGGAAAATTGTGACAACTATTATTTTCCATACAATTCGACTCTTTACTTTCTAACAGGTTCCAATACTTAAGAATTGATGATTGAATCTAAAACATGTCATCGAAGATTTCCCATTCAGTTATAAAACTTGGATCATTATGATGGAGGAGTTAGGATATTCCCAACTACAGTCGACACAGCACGAACATCCACTAAGATTTCACCTAACACTCTTAATCGATGATAAAATTCCTACCAGTGAGCGTAAAGAAAATATCTGTACTATGTTGCATCGCTCACTAACAAAAATAGATTAAAAATCATATTCTTCAGACTTTTTACGACAGTCTTAGTTAGCACTTGTAACTTTTCAATAAACAAAAATTCTCTTTGACAAAAGCCTTTAGAGCGCCTAGAACTTGCCAACATAAAATAAAAGCAAATAAACAAATTTCTTTCTCCAAGTGTAAACAGAGAGTTATTTGTCCAAAAACAAGGTGATAAGAAGGTAACCAGGATTCAAACTCAATAGGCAGCTAAGTAAATATGCTAACTTATTCTTATAGTTAGCAAAGGTTACTTGTATAGTTAGTCCTATTTAAATTGCCCTTTTTCGTGTATTTTTCTTTATTTTTTATTTTAAAACCACTGATGTAAAGGCAGGCAACCTTTATAGGAGTGGTGATGATGATGAATGATTTCTAGCGATAAACATGATAATATTTGTTTTTTATTTTGGAATTTACCCTTTAATCTAGTACCGATAACATTTTCCATGTTATTTCAGAAATTGGCCTTCACTCTAAGACTTTATCGTGACCCAAAACTTTTATATATGGCTAAACATGTATTTAATTTCTCTTAGAAATAGAGAGCCTATAAAAATCCTAGCCTAGAATAGACTGTTAGCTATAAGAATCAACGTTGAAATCAAAAGACAAAAATGGTTATTTTAATTTAAAGATATAATTTTTGCTAGTTTTTAAGTTACTCGTATAGGTTTTGTGACATTGTTATTTTTTCATTACAAAATATTCTTAGTAACACCTGAAGTCGAATGTATCGGAGTTATTTACTGTTGCAAGTTACTTTTTGCTAAGTAGACGCTGTAGATACATTTCGCAAACGATCAAAAGTCGTATAACTTGTTCTCGCAAATTGTTCCATTCACGAAACATATTTTTATCTAAGATACGACTATATATAAGGATAATGTTTTATATCTCTATCTATATAGTAACACAGTATATACCGTGGTATATCTACATTTTTTCTGATTAAGAATCCAAGTCATGTTATAAGTTTGTTAGTTTCGCCATCTAACCTCAAGGCTCGACGGATCCTTATACTAATTACACCATGTTTATAATACAATTCATTTATTCAGAGAACACTTTAGATTGCAAAACTACTCGTATCTAATTAAAATAAACGCTTTGTTCTTAAAAATAAATTTTAAAGTCAAATTATCTCAATAAATTGCATTTTAATTGTTATTTAAATGATACAAATTTTACGTTTCATCTATAAAGTAAGCTAAGAAAGACCTATTAGATGGTATTTCATATCAATATGAATGTTTAATTCAGGGATTCTAGTCAGGGCATAAACCTAATTGTATAAATACTATTCGGAAGGTCGCAGATTCGAGTATTGGGGTTGCAATTTCGAATCTTGCCCGATTTAATTAATTTTTCACTAATTATTGTTTTTTGACAAATTTAAATTTAAATATTGCTTTCATGATAAAACATTATTTCAATAATTTATATTTCCTTACAAATTATTAGCTTATATTAAGGCAATAACTAAATTTATTTTATTAATAAGAAATAAAATTCATAACTTTTTATTATAGCATAGTTTTAGTAGTTTTCATTTCTAATCAACTCACCATTTGTTAGATTGGATTTCATTCAGAATATGACCTGTTTTTCATTTTTAATATTTATGAAATAATCGCTAAATTCTAAGGTAGTAATGTAATATATTAAAACACTATTATTATTATTATAGATATTTTATAATTTAAATAAATCCTTAAAATTAAATTTCATCACGACAGTCGACAGTAAAAATCTCAGCAAGAAAATTTATCAAGATAATATAAAATACATTTCGATCGTACAATTTTAATGATTCATCAACATTTGCGTGAGTAAGAGTGGTGTAAGTGAGTCAAGGGTGATGCTTCGTTTGACCGAGACCCAGGTCGCGTGTCACAGTTTACTTTATTTGAAGTTAAAAAAGTACTTAAACAAGATACTTGGAACAATACTCGAAGATAGCTTATATATTTTACAGGGTACATAAAAATAAGTGAAACATCGCGTCGTTCAACACAAAATGTAATTAAATATGAGACTTTTTAAAATTAACAGATTAATTTTTGTTATCCTTTACCTCTGACATTTAGTGTTGTGTATTTACGAAATTATGCAATGCAGTTGGTACTTAAGCAGTAAATGTACTTTTTTGTAAATCACACCAAGTTCAATACACACCAAGTGAACTTTGAAGCAAGTTTGAGCCAGAAAGGTGACCTGTACGAATGTCGATCAAATTAACTGACCCCTTGACATCGTTTTCTTTTATTATTTCAGTGTCATTTTCATATATATAATTATTATTGTTTGTTTATTTTAAATGTGACTTACCAATTTCATTTGGATAATTTTGATATGATTTTAAAGTTCTTTTACTATTCTTTCTCGATCCCAAACTAAAATAAATAGTAGAGCTGGCAACAGTTTAATCAAAGTCATAAATATCGCGTTTAGAAGATACTTGATATTTTTTAAATTTCATTCCTTTCCGAGATTTAGTAACAATCTTGCGGTGTGGGTCTCTTAAATTCTATTCGATTAAAAAGTTCTACTAAGAATTGTTATAATTTTTCAATTTATTTGAACTTCGATATTACTGCTTGCTTAGGATCGTGTGAATGGATCGACTGCTTATATTATGTAAAACGGTAATATACTATGCTTCACGACTACTTTTATATCATTAATATTATAATATTATATTATATATATTTTACTGGGAAAAAATGCGCAATTTCCAAGTAGAATAGTTATCGCGAAAAAGTTTAATAAAATTAATTAATATTGTTACTAGAATGTGTAAAATGTAAAAATTAAAGATTTTGACTAAATTTTTATATGGATATTAGTCAATTTATAAAACCAATCGATTTATAATGTATTATGTAAAATTTCTAATCTTCTAGTCAATGAATTAAGTTTTATTACTTTATTGAGTAGATATTTTTTAATTAATAAAGGTTTTTTTTACTATTAATATTAATTTATTTATCAATTTCTTAATTCGCTTTATTCGTCCGTGCTGCTACGAATTTCTTACCTTTTTTTTGTTATTAACCACAACATTATTTTAACCCAAATTTGATGAAATTTGTTAACAAAGTGTTTTGGAACAATCCATTTCATTTTGACTTCCTGATCGTTTCCGAATTCTGAAATAAATCCCAATAACCAACGAATAGACGCTCTGACGGACACGGCTTAGTCACATACTTCGATTTCATTTGGTTCAATTTGAGTGCAAATCCTTAAAAGGGTCAAACAGGAAATATAAAAAGGTCTTTATGTATCTTCATGATGTATAACTTTATTTATTCATGCTTATCTTTTCAGTACGTAATATTTGGAAATAATGGTAATTACTATGTATATTGTGATAAATATAACATTTAATAAAAAACTAACTGTTGATGTCAGTACTTAGTTTAAAAAGGTTAAAAGTTAATAAGTAATTAGAATATGAATTTAAAAAACGTATAGAAGGGAATCAATGTAAAATCAGAAAATCGAGTTATAATGGGAAAATCACAGTTTTATTTTAAGTATGTTAGATAGAGATAGTGTTCAGATATTCTATTTCAATTATATGTACCTAAACTGTATCACTATTTTTATAGTACTTTCATTTATACTATTTATTATTTGAGTTAATGTACCTCGTTCAATTTTATACTACTAAAGTATTACGATCTTAATTGAAACCGCAATAAGGTTGAAAATTTGTTGGCTGGCATTATGTGTGATTTCTGATGAGTGCCAATCGCTCATGATTGCGACAGTTTTCAAGGAGAAGATTAGTACAAAGAAACAATTGTTGAGACATTATGTCCCAACAAATCGTAATCAATAGTTTTAATTATTTTCTTCCAAAAATAATAATGATGACCGAAGATCAAGATTAAAAGATTTCTTCTTTTTGGTTAGCAAAAGTAAATAGATTTCTTTTTTAATTACAAATATGATAACTGGAATTTGTTTCTTAAAACTAAGGGTAATTTATAACATAGGATTCCTACATATTATTATGTATATCGATGGTCATACTGTCGGCGAAGTGCCAATAGCATTTATCAGTTAAAATGTATGTTTTACTACATTACATAATACAATTCAAGAACAAACAATTGGAACACAACCAATTACACTATACTACAACTTTTGCTGTTCCTGTCGAATAAATAAAAAATAAGCCAGTATTCATAGAACTTAGTATACTTCGTCTTGTTTATGTAGCTTACTACAAATATTTATATTTAGTGAACAATCATTAATTAAATAGAACGCTATTTTTGTATATTATTAATTTGATGGCATGAAGATATTTCTGAATAATACTGTAAACTGTTTGTATTGTTTAAATCGATATCATAAAATTATTTGTTCTTTTGTTTCGAATTGAATCATCGTAAAACCCTCATTTGAAAAATATTTCATAATTTACAGTTAGTGACAAAAAATTCTGATATTAGAAGGTGAAAATAGAAAAACAAATCCTATACTACGGATTATTATTATAATGATAATTATGAATAACAATATGTAATTCAATCAATCTAGTCGTCATTAATCGACTCACAGACAGACAGTAGCTTTTACTATACTATTTTTACATTGGTCTTGGCCGCATGCCATTAACTGTACCCTTGTGCTATTGCAATCGAATTAACTCCAGCTTCCACCAATGTTTTATTTCTAAAATTTTCACTAACAAATATTTGGTTAAATCCATCCACAAAATATAAATCCCATAACCCAACTGTAGTGGTCAACAGAATATTTCAAAGTGAGACGAAAATAGCATCAGCGGCGCTGGCTGAAGTACGTTTCAGTCGTAAGTATGATGGCGCCGTGAGCGTCTCTCGCGTCGGCCATGGTGTGCCACAGATGGACTCTAGCTCTAATTTTATTCGGCCTTCCTATATTAGCTACAGTAAGCGCATTCCGCGTGCGCTTAACTGGAAGTGTTTCTGAAGTTAAGCCCGATTTAAAAAAACACAAATGTGAGAATTGTGATATTGGTGACCTTAACTTTGACCGAGTAGATAGTGTTAGAAAGAGTGAGAAGATTCCGTACGATAATGTGAAAAGTATTCTTAGTGAAAAACGAGATTTGATTAGTGAGAAGTTAAAAAAAATAAGCCATAACACTGTAAAATCTCAAGATGATCTTGATGAAACCGAACAGAATAAGGTTATGGGCAAAAATGAACACGATATTTCAGACCACTTAAAAAAAGATAAAGAATCGAAAACAAGAGTAAAGAAACCGTCAATAATCTTAGACTTTTCTGATGACGATGACAGTGATATTAACGAAGACGACGATGACGAGGACGAAGATGACATAAAAAAAGTAGTGAAAGATGATTACAAGAAGAAAGTAGATGTAGTTCCAAAACTTATACCTAAAATAGAAAAACTTGTAGAGCTACCAAAATCGAAGGATAAACTGGTTGTAAAAAATGAAAAAATATCCGACAAAAAAGAACCAAGTAAGAATGAACCATCTGCACAAATTCAAGAAGAATCGTTTAAAGATATTAATATTAAAAATGTTAAAACTATTGTTAAAGATAAAAAAGTAAGCAAAGACGTCGAGAAAAAAAGTAAGAGTAATGAAAATGATTTAAGCAAAAGAAAAATTGAGATTAAAATAGAAGAAAAAGATACTGACAAAATGAATGTAAAACAAACTAAAAAATTATCAGAAGATGATACAAGTATAAAAGATGGTGAAAAAAAACACATAAGTAGTAAGACTTCACAAAAAAAAGAAGAATTTGTGAATGAGAGTGCTAAAGAGAAAAAGAATGAACAATCGTCGAAAACGCCATCGGATTTTAAAGAAAATATTGATGAGGAGTCCAGAAAAGATAAAACTACAAAAGTAGTCGACGCTAAAAAAAAAGATATTGTAGATAAGAGTTCTTCGAAAGACATTCGTCCCATCTCCGATGCATTACAAAGAAAAAATTTGTTACATAGTGAGTTTGAAGACTTCTATTCCTTCTTACCTACTTTTGCACCAAATGTTACACGAATACATAATCCAGAATGTCGACGACATGGACAAATACTTTTAAGACAGCTACGTGGAAGTAAGCTTTGGGCTTTAAAAAGTAAGTATAAATAAAATTTAAACGATACATTTTTTAATAAGCATCTAAATTATGTCAAAAATAAATGAATTCTCTATTTAAATTTAAAAAAACTGTTCCGATAAAATGAATTAGAAACGAAGAACGTAAAGTACAACATCAATAATTTAATTGGTGAAATTTTTAAAAGTCGCTTATGTACTGTACACTATATACCGCTAATAGGAGGATATATTACTAATTCTGTTGTCAGTTTCTTTTTTCTGGCATCAATTCCGAGATTTCAGCTACACATGATAGATACAAAAATATAAATAGTAACAAACCACATCTCTAAATTCAAGGTTACTTATATTGTGGTTTATATCTTTTGTTTTAATTAAACATGTGTTTGTAGCATTACGAAAGCGTTGTTACCGTTTCAAAAAATTGCAGGCATTAATAAAATATTTAAAGAACAAAGCGCCATTGAGTGCCTTATTTGCTTACAAAATAAGCAAACTGCTCCCCAAAGCTTTGCATAGTTTAACAAAAGTGTTATACTTTTTATTACAGTGCTAGATGCTACAGCGAAGTTTCCCTCGGGGTTTCTTCAAGGTAATGGAATCCAGTTGGGGGATTTTGACCAGTGTTTGGGGGTACGAGCTAGAGTACAACTGGACACTGGCAGCGTGGTTAGATTACAAGGAAAATATTGTCTAGCTATGATCGATGTCAAAGCAGAACATCCGGAACTTGAAATACCAGTTCACTTGGCACAAGGCAAAAATTTGTTTAAAAGTCGTATCGATGATGTGAGTTTTTACTGTATTTTTTACTTGTTAAAAAAACTATTAAAACTTTTAGTCATATTAATTACTTATCGATTCAATTAACGATTCAATTCAATTAACAATTATTGTAATATACATAACGACATTCCATAAACAAAGCTTCATAAGGAGTTATTGTTATGCCTGATGTGGTTCATTTATAGTCCTCCAATCGACAATTAACATCCCCAATAATGTACTCGTCAGGTAGCTGTTGAGTTAATTATTATTATCGACATATATTCCAATAAAAAATTCTATAATAATGTGTAAATATCTTCAGTTTTTATTGTAATATAACAATGATTAGAAATTTTACGTCTATGTATTGATAATGGGAATATATATGAAATTGTTGTCTTAGTGTTGTTCTGATTTGTGTAGCCAGGTCACTTCGTGCCTAGGTTTTCAACCTTGAGTTGGGGAGTGTGCATACCATCGGCTTGTACTTCAGAAGATGTGGAGGTGGTTCTGAGAGATGCTGTTAAACATTATCAATACAAGACTGGCATTAGTACAAGGATCAGAGTTGATGAACATGATTGTTTTACTAGAAAAGGAAGTAATTGGTGGAAGGAATGGTTAGAGTTACCGACTATTATAACTTTGTAAGTTTCTATAAATAAATTTGCTTTTGTAAATATCATTTTAAATATTCTCAAATGTTATAAATATTCGATTATGACGTGAAAGAACTGCTAAGTGTATAGTATAATTATCTATATAAAAATAATAATTGGATTTTGCTTTCAAAATATTCATTCGAGTTATTGTCGCTATAGTAAAATATATAGTTAAAAAAATATTCATCATATTGGTTTTCCAATCTCCGGTGTAAATTGTTTCAAGTTGTGTACTTTCCAATCACCGAAAATATTATAAGAAATATTATATTACACACGACATATTTCAATTTTCGTTTCATACGAATTATTTATCTCTTTAATCAAATAAATATAAAATGTCGAAATGTCAGTCTATTTATTGGCATTAAAATTGGAATCTCTCAGTAAATTTTTGGCACTCAATTACTGACTCAATAAAAATATTCGAGTTTTCGCATCAAATGTAAATTTAGGAGGGATGTAACTTATTTATTGACCTTTAATCAGCACCTTTGCCTCGTAATCAGTCTTTTAACAGGTCGTAATATTTTAACTAGTATTGAAAATGTATAAAAATTTTATGTCTCTTTATTTGGTTAAATATTTATAATTAATTGGTACAGTGACTTTTTATGCTTTATAATTTTTCAGATCCTTATACGCGTTGGTAATCCTGATAGTTCTGATAGCGACAGTCCAAGATATGTTAGCTAGAAATGAATCTAACCACGAGGAACATGAAGAGGAGGAAAAAGAGATGAAAAAGCAAGAAACCAAAACCAGTTCAGGTAAATAAACTATAGGATATTGACGACCTTACACTTAATGAAATTTTGAGTACTTAAATTTAGTACACAACCTTCAAATAATAGTTAAAATGGAACAAAGCTTCCTTGGAGAGATAACATTGATATAGGAAATTACTGTAAAACGGAGAGTTTAAGCGAACTTTCTATTATTAAAACTGATAATTAAAATAAAATGTAACTTAATTTTTCTTGATCACAAATTTACACACATACCTTTACAAAATAAATACATCAGTAATATTGTATACATTTACATTTCAAATATTAAAAAGATGTTTTGTCTTAATAGCTATTCACAAAAAGTATTACGTACAATTGTATCCAACCTTTACCTACATTATTGAGAGTTCAGCGTTACTGTGATTGTAATTGATTTGTAACGTATTAATTATCATAAATTATTACAACTCAAGTTGCGGCATCAAGGGTCACGTCAACTAATTGTCTATATCACGGACCTGTGACATATTTATCAATGCCGCATGACCTGCCACAACAATGATTTATGACCCTGGTGTACTTAGGCTGTCTACATAAGTGTCTATATAATTTGGTTGTATTGAACCTTTTGTTTCTTTTGATCAAATTTTTTTTTTTCATCCAATTCTATTTGAGCCTTTTAAACTACCTGTCACTTCAATTCAAAGAAGTACAGACAGAAAAAAAAATGTTATAATAACTTTGTTTTTATATGAAAAGAATATTCATTATATAAAAGTAAGATTTTTTAGTAAAGTCTACATTTAAATGCACTGAGTATTGTATAAATGTTTGTAATCAAACACAAAAAAAGGGAAGCATAAATATTGAAGCATGAATTTGCTTATTGTGTTGTTTGTTTTAAAACATGAGTTTTAGAATTGTTTAAATCAGAGTCATAATTCATGTCCGTTTACAATCAACCTTTTAGTCAAAAAAATATTACACGCATTATTCAGTGTGCACACAAAGTACAGCAATAAGCACGTGGTTGACACATAGGCCGCAATTTATTATGAAATTTCATTATAAATTTTATACTCACAACCAAAATCTAATAGTTCAGTAGACGTAGTTTCTCTTAAAATATGGTTGGCAATAAACGTATAAGTCTTATACGTAAAAAAAGTCACTTTTATATTACAAAAATAAATTATATTCATGGCTTTGTATCTTACTTAGTATATCCTTACATAAAGGACTCATTTTATTTTCAACAACTTCAACGTCCCACGAAATTTGTATTAGCATAAATAAATTTTGAAGCCTCTAAACCCCAGATAGAAACTCAAGTTCTTTTCTAAATCAACCAACGAAATAATTTATTATGTAAATTGGGGCCGTCGACAGTTAAACGTCACACCGGCTTTCATGGTTCAGTTTTCTTTATATTTTTACTTGAGTGCATGGTTAATGAACTCCAATAACATTTTTTAATATGAAAACATATTTTTTATAAAAATATCAATATAAAGCTAGCAGCTAATTAAAATATGTGATACAATATTCCGAGGATTCTGTTATAACTATACAGTAAAGTTGAAGGTAATTAATTATAGGAAAAAGCGCTTGGAATATAAAGCCTTAAGTATGACACTGATTCATTGAGAGCACCTGAATGAACGGGAAGTATCGCGAAATAACTTTTATCAATGTATCGTACATCCCTTCGTATACATTCTATCAACGACCTACTTTTAATGGTTGATATTGAAATGTATTTTTGTTATAATATATATATTTTCTAAAGGTGGCGTCCTGAGCTGTTTTTCTTTGTACCACACGCTGAATAAGCTTGTAGCACCAGCAAGCGAGGATGAGATAGCTTGCATCCATGGCATTCGAGCTGTTGTAACTGTGGCACTCATCGTCGCTCATAAGTTTCTACCGATGGCTTTAACACCATACACCAACCGCATACGTTTGAGTGAGGTTTGTCAAAAATATTTATATTCTAGTTATATGTGTAATCATACTCTCATTCTTCAGAGTTAATCGATTAATTCTATTTCAAAAGTCTTAATAGAATATCAACAATTAATGTTTAATTCATCGTTTACACGAATTTTCCATCTTTGACTTTTCCTTTGTTGTAACAAGTTCCTGGTATTGATCTGAATATCTAGCACAAAGCTGTTACACATTTTACGAATACCCACTTACATAGGAACGCGAAGTTTGTAAGCTGAACGTTTTGTTCCGACGCTTGTTATTCTGTTCCACGCGAGCAATGCTTGTTAGAAACATTGCATAAACTAACAAAATTATTGTCTTCTTCAGTTATTAGATTAGAATTTGGTACATATGCATAGTGTTAGTAGAAACGATTTCATGTTATTTCTTCATATTATTTCATCTTCTAGCAGTAATAAGAAATTTAATTTATATAAATAAATTTCAAACAAATTCCTTTTACTAGAAATGCTTTATTCAATTAATAATGCAACAGCGTTTTGCATTTTAAATAGCCAGGCTCACGGCAGTAAATTATGCATATTAATTTTAACGGAGACTTATTTATATAGAGATGTTTGCGAGAATATAAATGAATACATTTAATTAAAATCTATTTTTAGTATGTATTTTTATTAAAGCTATAAAGTTACATAAAAAATATATTATTTCAACAATTGAACATCAAAACGGAATATTTAATTATTGAAAATCAAATCTTTCCAATTTTACACCATCCAGAATATGAAAGTAATATTTTTAGAAGACAGTTATGCTTAAATGTCGCTTTAAAATTAAATTTTTTGAGTTTTTTGGCAAGACGTTGCAAAAATTATAGGCTAATAAATTTACTACCTTACAGTGTAGTTAAGTTGATGGTAGACAATAATCGTTCAGCTGTAAAATAGCTCTGAAACTAACTTTTTACGGCAGGTATTTTAATAAATTATAAATTTAGATATTATTTTGTGATAGGAATATTTCAACTAGGTACATATATTTGAAAATAATTTTCCGTAACAATTTATTTCAAATTAAATCAGCAATAACTTATTTTGTCTTGATTACCTTAAATTATTTTGTATTGGTTATCAAGACTTGTGAAAATAAAATAATAAACTTATTGATTGGATCAAACGTTAATTCTTAATAGGAATCAATGAAACGGGATACTAAGAGTTGTTAAAATAATCAATTATTAATACGTCGTCTCAAGTACTCATTAGATTTCCTAAGGTATTCTTAGTGAAATCTTCATCTCACATTTTCCTAAACTTATTAAGTTTTCATGGTTGGTGATAAATATTTTAAAGTTTTCTTTTACTATTTTAGTTTAAGAACCTTTTTATAACGTATCGTTTTCAAAGAAAAGATGTACCTATTCTTGCTCAACATTCTTAGTTCGTTTAATAACTTGCTTGTTATTTTTTACTTTAGGTTTAGGCTGTAGATATTAAATAGATTTTTTAGAATTGATACTGTGCTCAGGGCAATTAACTAAGTATCTTAGTAAAAATTCAGTTTAACATACTCATTTTGTACAACTGGTATCCATTTTTATTTCGTCTTTACCGGCAAAGCGTCTAATGTCTAATGTAACTCAATTTGAAACTAAAATGTTGTACTAAGGAGTTAATAGAGTCGTTTTCTGATTGAGTTCTGATGACTATAGTCATAAAGTTTTCACAAAATTATTAATTCAAACAATATTAAACAGGTGTGTTTGAACAAAATATGTATCCTATAATTAATTCAATGAAATAAATAATTTTTGGCACTTACTATATTATCTTAAATATAACAAGAAATTCTTTCTCACCAAATATTGTAACTATTATATTTTAGATGGATTTTAATCTTAATGAAATCTCGCATATCTTTTAAAAATAGCAAATGATTTTGATCAACAGGTTCTGAGATTTGGTGTGTTTAATAAAATATTAACATATTATTACTGTTACCAACCCGTTTTATAACCCGTTTGACAACAACCCGTGATTTTAGGCTTAAAAGACTATGAAACAATCGTATAATGAACTCTTGGTATAAATTTATGTTTAAGACTTTATTATTAGGTATTAACTAAACTTCATGTAGCGTATGTTGGCAATTGTGACGTTTGAGATTAACTTACAAGTAACCGTCAGACGAATTCTCAGACGTAATAAGGATATTATAGTTTAGGTTAAATTTTAAGTACGATAAACCAATAACATAATATATTGTCTAGGACTTTCGCGAATTTTATTCATTTAAATGAAACCAATATTTTTCGGATATACTACGCGGTTTATTTTTGTGGAAAACTACGTAAATACATAGCATGTACATACTTTTTCACAACCAACAGTGTATATTAAAATACAGTAAAAACAGTCAATATTAAAAACTTGTAAAACAAAAATTTTATATGTTTATTTTAATTCTAATAATTTTCTAACGGAACGACTTATTTTTGGAGCAAATAATAACTGTTTATTCAAAATATTGTAGTTCAGTATTCCTCATAATTTAAGAAAGCCAAACATTTGTTGTGAATATTTATAAATATGTGTTTATTTATAGAATACAGTTGCTATACTCAAACGAAATTTTAGTAAGGATACAAATTAATTCTTTTATTTTTAAATAGCAATTGCTCTTTACTACATTTTAAACACAAATATTTCACTTGGAGTATTTAATATGAATCGGAAAACTAAAGTACTTGATAGTATTGTTCTGATTTTGACAATATGTTAATAATGTTTCACTTTATTTGTGTTTTATTCTAATTTTGAAGTTATAAACAAGCCATTAAAGCAGTTTTAATTAATGCTGTTTTTGTATAAAGTTAACATTGTATTATAAACGTGATCATTAAAGTAATCCTTTTTTTCTACAGATTTTAACGTCCTCTTTGTTGTCCTGGTGCAGAGCTGGCTGGATCTTCACAGATTGCTTCCTCCTGATAAGTGGGACTCTCACTTCATACAGAAAGTCTCCAAGTGATAATGTCGCAGCAAAATTATTATCCAGATTTATCAGGTAGGACTTAGTTTTCAATTCTGTGTTAAAGTATAATTTCATACGAAAATATTTATGATTTATATGTTTTTTTTTGCAGATTAACACCAGCTCTTTTAGCAATAGTTTTATTCTACGCTTATGTTTGGGACAATATATCCTCGGGTCCCATGTGGGGGACTCTCGTTTGGAAAAACTCTCAGTTGTGTCGCGATGGATGGTGGTGGAATATACTATACGTGCAGAACTACTTTGGATTTGAAGATATGGTATTTTGATTAAAATAAATATTATTATTATTGTTTGTGTGAGTAAATTGGTTATTGCAAAAAGATATCAATATTTCTATATCTTTTCAATCACGCACAGATACAGGCTCTTTTTAATTTTGTTTGATTGTAATGATGTAAACATAGACCAAAGAATTCGTTTTATTATTGTTTGTTAAAGAGGTATTTTTTTATTTCAGTGTGCTCCTCAAACCCATCACATGGCTATGGATTTTCAACTGACGATCTTAGGAAGTATAATTGTGTGGATGATTCAATCTGAAGTTCCCTTTGCGGGTACATTGCTGCCGACGTTACATGTGCTGTCTGCGTACTCCAGATACACGACTGTACGGGATCATCGATTGACACTCCTGGCTTATCAAGGAGTCAGGTAATTACATTCTATACAAAATTTTTTACAAGTCTTAAGTAGAACTTTATGGGCCTCCTAATAGTATAAGGCTGGATTATAATTTTACTTTTGTTTACATATGAAAATATTCAGTTGAGTTTCAGTTTAATATTTTATACTTTAAGATAATAACATTTATCATTGTAATAAAAAGTTAACGTGCTCCGTGAAAATTATGCCACGAGAAAGACATTAAGAACACAATTCCATTTGATTAATATAACAAATTAAAATACTGCAAAATTACAAGGTAACGTCTAAGAAATATTCGAATTTATTTAATTATCGACATTGACTTAGATTGTCATTAAAATGTACACCTTGGGCGTTGTTTAAGATTTAAAATGTTTATATATTAGCCGATATAAATTTCAACATTAAATCCTATGTTTTCTAAATAGTTGCCTCATTTAAAAATGTTAATCTCTTCATTTGTAGTAGTTTACGTATCACCTCGAGCTATTGCAATTCAATGCAGAGGATTAGTGACACATGGGACAGTGCTGTAAATGTTGGCTAAATTCCTCTATGTGTACCTCTGAATCATTGATTGATGGTTTGCTACTAATTTTGTTTATGTATTTATGGATGTACAAATGGTCAAAGTTAATTTCCATCTGTTTATAGTAATAAATTAATATAATATGTATAAATTCAGAAAATTTTAGTGCCTTGTAATGGTTCGCGATTAAGATGTTGCCAATGTCACTCATTAAGTTTTGTTTTGTTTTTAATTTAAATATATATGTTTAATTACTAGATAGATATGTCTATAAATAAATAAAAATATTTAGCTTCTTGTTACCTTAAAGAAGTATCTTTAATATTTTAATAAGTCTGATAGAATTATGTTACTTATATTAGAATAAATGGTTAAATTGTAGACCAATATCTCACTTAAAAGTTATAAAGTTATTTATATTTACTTATAAATTTCATGAACAATTCTTTAAGGTCTTCAAACATCCAAAAAAAGAATGAAATAAAAGATGTAGCTTTGTGTTTTTTAATATTATTCCACACAGGAAACTTATCACCTAAATATCTGAACATTGGAAAGGATAGAATATTTTGTAATTCTTATCTTAGATCTTGGAATAGTTTCTTGGATACTGTAATAACAAAATTCCAACTCTCGATAGATATGACGAGGTCTTTGGTATCCGTCGTTAGTCACACAAGCAGTATTCAAGATGAACATCATGAAATACCTTTGGCTATCATATTACTACACTTTGATGTTTGTTGTAGTGTCAGCCAACTATACAGGACAGGTCGTTTGAGCTACACGTCTATTTATCATCGATGTTCGCCCTACTTGATCGGACTAAGCTTAGGGCTTTATCTCAGAAACCGCTCACGTCTCACTAAGGTAAGATAAAAAAATAGATAAATTAGAGTACGTTATTAATGTTCCTTTTTGTCTCGTAATACCTTTGTGATTTTATTATTAGAAATATACCTTCAGGAACGATCTAAAGAAACAAAGACTGACGGCCTTTTTCATGTTATTTGTTTGATCTTCTACTTTGTTTTAATTTTAAAAATTATTTTTATTTCAATATTGACACAGTTTATTTTTTTCAGCCATTAGTATACTTAGGTTGGTTCATCTGTGGCACTTTATGGGGGGTAATATTTTGGGCGGGTTATGATTCCGGGTACCTTGATTATCGATATGATGTCACATACGCCGCACAATATGCAACGCTTGCACCCGTCGCCGCTGCGTTAGGGTTTGCCTGGATAATCTATGCTGCTCAAAATGGACACTCTGGTAAGTATTTAACTGATCGCAAGATTACAGTTTAGCTTTAAAAAAATTGTTTCATTCAGTTATTATAGATACAGTTCAGTTTATATATTTCAAACACGTAATATATGTTATTCTCTTTCAAAACTTGTTAGGTCTTGAGTTTCTTAGAGGTTTCATATAACTCTTTGTTTCAGAAATTCTATCTCGAATGCTTTCCGGTCGTCCACTTCTATTTATAAGTAGAATATCATATGCTCTTTATTTGGTACAATTTGTTGTCTACCTTACAAACACCGCCTCTATTAAGACTTCAAGGGAGTTTTCTCTTACATCGCTGGTAAGTAAAGATGTTTAAAGATAAAGTTATTACATGTTAGAGTTGCAAACAGTATTCAATACCACAAATTTTATGACAATTTCTCAACTTTAGATTCATTTTAACATCGAAGACTATTATTGAATTTATGTTTTTTTGTAAGGTTTTAGTGTTTGTTAATATTCTGTTTATTAACTTTAAATCTTTAACTACTTATTGTTTGTTTTTGGTTTACTTCTTAAACCTAGTATTAATAGTTTTAATTTTAAAATAAAAGAGAACTATTCATTAAAAGTATTGTTGTTCCGAAAAATTCGGTGCCCTTATACATATATTATTAACATTATGTAATCTATATGTCTTTGGTTTCAGATTGATCTTCAAGAGATCATTACTATTCTAGTATCTTCCATAATTCTCACCGTGACCTTGGTACTTCCACTACAGTCACTACCAAAGTTATTTGAAGCTACAGCAAACGATAACTTGGAAAGTAACGATAATGAAGATGTTTCAGAATATAACAATTTGCAAGAAAAGTTAGAATCGAGAAATAAAACAGATGAGAAGGAATTAATTTCAGAATCAATTCAACCAAGGCGATCATTTTTAGCTCATCGAGAAGTTTTGGAAGAAATACCAGAAGCCGAAGTAGAATATGAGATACAAAGAGATTCACATGACGGTTTGGAAGAAATTTTAGAAGAGGAAGATGACGAAATGATGGATCGAGAGGAAGATGATTTAGAAGTTATTGAGGAAGAACAGGGGGGTGAAGAAGATTTTTGGGCAGATAGAGAAGAATATTCACCAAGTCATTTAAGAAATGGCGATCAAGAAGTTGACGAGTGGGAGTGGACTGCAAATGGTAACGATGGAACAGGAAGTCAACATTACCGGTTTAACAGATAACTTGTTATAAAATAAACATTTTAGACCTACTGGCTTTTTATTTTATTTAATTCAATATCAAATACCTAATGTTAAATGAATGTATTGAGAAATTGAGTAAATAATAAGACATTGAAATGAAATTACATATAAATATAACGTTTGTGTAAAATCAACATTTCGCTTCTTTATGTTTTGAGGTGTATTTTTTGCATTTCTTGCACATTACCCCTCTTTACTTTTAAGAATTTTCAAATAATTATTGTTAACATTTCTTTGTTAAATAGGGACAAGAAGGTGTTATTTATAATCAGTAGTGATCAAAACATAATTAATCAATAAAATGTTATGAATGAAAACCTTAAGAAATTATATAATAGCTTCTATGGAAAACTATAAGAGACGTAGGCGACAGAACAATAAGGTTGTTGTAATAGGATAATGGTCACAGGACACCGACCAAGCGCTGACTTAGTTTATTTCATTCATCAAGCCTCGAAGGTTGTGTATCAGTCGGCGAAAACGAGCGGCGCGTGCGCACGCTCAAAATGATCTCTATCGCTGTGATTCTCACGATCGCTTGCGCGGTAGTCACGGCCGATCAAAACTCAAATGAAACCCACATAGATCAACAAGTTATTAAACGTTTATCTACAATATTAAATTCGAGTAATGTTGATCTGCGAGATATAAAAAGATTAAACCTTACAGCCCAAAATATAGGTTTAGATAAAGATTTTATAGAGAAATTGTCTGGGTCATTGCAAGAATTTAGGGAAGGGAAGAAAATTGATTCTGGTTACAACGTGTATGAAGATGGAAAGGGTGATTCATCTAGAGTCAATCCCATTGCGGAATCTCCTGATTACGCTTCATCAGTGGTACTGGCTAGTGACTTACTATCTCTAACTAGTGCTGTGGCAAATGTAAAAGAAAAAGTTTGTAGGGAACAGGGATACCGATTCCTCGATGGACTTCTGCTGAACAAGAGATGGGCTTTAAAAAGTAAGTACCTTTTCAAAAATACTTAATACATGTCAAGAAACATATGACAAACATAATGCGATTTTCAAAATGCTATTGACAGTTTTGTATTACTGAAAAAAAGTTAATGATATTTTTCACTCAACAATAAGAAATTTATTTGATAAACCTAAAATGCTAATATTTCATAGTAACGATCTTAGTGTATTGTATAACTTATTACTAGAAAAGATACTTCACTCGACGAGAGAATGTTTTCCTCGCTAATTACAAAGTACAATAGATCAATCAGATGACATTGAAACATATTATATAAAAAAAGTTCATCCCTTTGTATACAATAAATAAATAATGAGATACTGTAATTAATTGTCATAAATCTCCGAATCTTTTTGTTGTTTCATAATAATTATAATGGATAAAATGTGGTGGCATTATGAAATGGTACTGTCTTTGTTTTCGGAACATCAAAAACACGATTTTTATCTTAACATTAATACTAAAATATCTTTCCTTTTATACATATTTAATCTTTTATCTTAAAGAAATACCCTTTGCTTTTAATCGATCTTTTCGTTCGACAAAAAATTTCTGTGTTAAAAGTATATTTTTTTTCATTTTTGTATAATAGACATGATTTTGCCGTGAATCTGCTTTCGTGATACGAGTTTTAATTAAAATATAATAAGCAGCGGTGTTCGTTTTTTAATATATGTTTACAAAAGAAAATTCTATTCTATTCATTTGATGTGTTGAGTAAGTTAATACGCGATTTAAGATAGTAAGATGATGTACATATGATATTACTTACACAAACAAACTCTTTCATTCATAATATCATATTAGATGGTAGAAAAATTTATAAGGCTTATATTTATGGTCACAATAATTACAAAAAAGAGAAATATTTTGGTCGAATCTCCAGAGAACTCTAAAGACGGTGGATCTTGTATAAATAATAACATTCGTTAATCAAATTAATTAAAGCTTTAATAAAATGAATAAAAAAACACTTCCATACTTCTAAAAGTGATTTATGATGAGTTATGAGATACTTGATCAAAGAACAGCGGTAACAATGTTATAGTGGCTTTATATTTTAAAAATAAATTATTACATGAATTTTATTAGAAATATATGTTAATTTAAAACACTAGTAAAGAATAGCGGCCTATATTAAGTATTCTAACATTGTGTACACAATGTCCTAGCGATTGACAAATCATACGACATGGGAATATTGAAGTGATTTGTGTATAATAAGTTTATTTTAGAGTTTAGAATTCTTCAAGAAAGAAATTCCTTGGAATTATCAAATGCTCTGTAGTGAAATAAAGAGTTTCTTCAATTCATTTGTCAATGAAAATGAAAAGTATTTATAATACAAATTAATCGTCTTCTATAGTTTGAAAATTTCAATTCACTGTGATAATATATAATATAGGAATGGTATATTGCGATTATGTACAAACGAGTTATAATATTTACGATTTATAATATACATGTATCATCGGTTATTTTTAAGAATATTCGACCAATTCTGAATAAATTATTATACCTGTTATAAATGATGACTATAAAATCAGTTTGATATTTTGTATCGATGTTAACCTTTTTGCAAATATTTAAGCATCCAAAGTTTTAACTTCGTCAGTGTAATCAGTGATATCTGTCTTAAATATCAAAAGTGGTGAAGCAAAGTAAATACTCATACAATGGGCTCTAATTACAAAAACTTTTTATATGCCATTCTGAATATCAACAAAATCTTAACAACAAGAAAATTTAAAAGATGATTGCTATTGAAATAAAAATATACTGTTGATTCATAATTATTGATTAGGATGACTAACAAAAGACTGCAAAAATCATCACAAAAAGAAACGTGATTTAAAAGTAAACTTAGATTCATAACAACTGATTTGGTCGCATTGTTATCGATGTATTTATATTTACCATTATAACATTTTTTTTAATTCTTAGAACATTTACATTTTGACCTTTTGAACATTGAGCATTGTTATAGAGTTGTAAAAATAATTCACAGGTTAATGAATGAAGCGAAATGCAGTCAAACAGGTACACATAATTTAGTATTATTTTATGATTTATATGTATTAACATAAAATTATACCTTATATTATTTTATGGGATAACCTAAATTCCTCTCTTTAACTGTCGTAAACAGTATGCGTTCTTTTAATAAAATATCTACATAAAGGAAATTTTAAAACATTTTAAAATAAAGGATATACACATATATCTGATTGACTCCTAGTCGGACGTTTATAATATAAAATTGTCATTGAAGTCAATACACGCACATGACCATCGCACTATTCTTTTCTATTCTTAATTTGTACCCGTTTGAAAAGATATGTTCAAAACCATATCTACATATATTTAAAACAAATATTAAAACCAATCAGTACATAAGTGATCTTTTAAAGAGAAAATATAATTTACTAGAATATAAATTGTGTTAACATTTATAATAGAAGTAAATAAAACGGTTAGTTTAACAACAAACTTGAAATGTTAACAGAATTAATAATATTATTCGCATATATTAATTATTTTATTGAAATTCACTAACAAAAGTAAATAAATGGGGTTTATTAGCTTTATACACTATTATAAGTTACTACATTGTAACGATGACTTTGATTGGTAATAAGGCTTTTGATTCTTGTTTTAGGAACTTTTAATGTTATAATTTATAAGAAAACTAGTAACCCCCTGCGAACTCCGTTTCGCCACCAGAAGGCTTTTATATAACACTAGTTTTTGCCCGCGACTTCGTCCGCGTTAGTTTCGTCATTAGTAATATATGTATAGCTGACCGGGACAACTCTATTCCGTTTTAGAGGCCATTAATAATCAGGTTTCTCCTGTTTCAATCTAACAGAATGATTGACATATTAGTTAGTTGTCAAATCTAATGTCAAAGAAAACAATTGTATGGGAAATAGGAAAGGGTTGTTTTTAGGGTTTTCCCGGAAATGAATCAAATTTTTCAGCTTTCAAACCCTGAACCTCCACGAACATTTCAAGACTAAGATAAGGTAAATCCGTTCAGCCGTACTCGAGTTTTAGTGAGACTAAGGAACAGCAATTCATTTTTATATATATAGATAAATTAATTTAAATATAAAATCAATGAAAAGTATCAATATTATCGTAAGTTAGTAATTTTCATTCGGTTTTAGAGATAATGAGAACACTTTAGTAAAGGATGAAAAATATTGTGTCTAATTAAGGTTTTTTGGAAGGCTTGGATCGATTTGTTTTGAATTTGATATTCATTTAAATATAAAGATAATCTTTAAATAAACATTTCGATGTATTTCAATCTATTACAAAAACACATTTAGATTTCGTTCGATATTTTTCATACAATTGTATTTATGATTTGTTATATTAACAATGGATCTGCTCAGTCAATCCCGCTTCTTCTGATATAAAAATGTAATCTCGAGATATATTTCGAATATATTTAGAGTTTTAACCAGACGAATTTGATTATTTCCAGTAACCGTGTTCAGAAAAGACGGTTATTGAATACCAAAATCTAGTTCACTTTAACATACCTCTCGTGAAAAGTTTTCATTGTGTACTGGGTTTATATTTGGACTCAATGTTCAATAAATATTTTAAATCACAATTCAGTTTTAAATATACTGACTTTCTCATTACTAATAGTACGAAAGGATTTGTTTATTTTAAAGTGACATTTGTTTGATTTCCCTATTCATAGTAGTCACTCATCAATGAAGTACCTCGTTAATTCATTAACATGTGTTTTATATTTTATGTTCACATTAATGCAAAACAAAGCTTGTCATATACTACCTCGCTATTATTCCGTTTTAATGACGTTAAAAATTGATGTTTGCAATACAAATGGAAATGCGAGAAGAATTTAAAATACTTACAGGAATTTCCAAACTACGGGAAGCAATATTGGAATGTATAATAATATATATAAACGAACTGCTTTTTATGTATTCATAAATATTTTGAATATGATCTTGGTATAATCCTAACATTGTCTGCAATGAACATTTTTATATGTGTTATAGTCTACCAATTTTAATACCAGTCACCAAAACTCTTGCTCTGTCGTTTTTATAAAGTACCAAAATGGTTTCTTTAATAATTTTTCAACTATTTGGAGTAAAGTTAAAAATTAAAATGTCAATAAATTAAAATAATAATTCGCTTTGAACGGAGGTAAATCAAAATTCGTTTTGGAAGTTTGCCATATTAAATTTATTGGTAATGAACGTTCGACTCTAAAGAGGAAGCATGACGTCAGAGCCATATTTACTGGCGACAAATGGTCACCGTCCTAAAAGGTTTGAGGTTTTCCAGCCTTTTAATTAGTTTTTAATTGATAATTATATTGGTATGAATATATTTTAAAGCATATGTCAGTGGTGGCCTAGTGGTTAAAAGGCCCACTTCTCATGTACGAGGGCGCGGGTTTGATCGTGGCCCGGGCAAGTACCATTGATTTTTCCGAGTCATATGTACTTTCTAAGAGTATTTAGAGATCACTGATTAATACATTCCTAAGAAAAAGTTGATGTCAGGCAGGAGGCCGGTCGTAAAAAACAATTAGCCAAAACTACATATTTACAACATGCTCTGAGGAAGAAAAGAACATGTTTGCCGACCTTACATAAAAGTGGGATCAGGGCAGGAAAAAAAAATTAAAGCATATAAATGATGTTATAAAATGTGAACAATACTAAAATATTTATTTGATTTAATGGAGTCGTTCATCAGATCGTAACAAAATGTACATATAAGAGGATGATACTAACGTTAAGCTTCGAGAATGATCTTAATTTTTAATATAAACGGTTGAATTTAAGTATTAGTATAGAAGAGGGGAGTGACAAAAACGGAACTTCACATTAATTATGAACAGTCCGTTAAAATTATGGCTATCGTTAAATCATAGTAATTTTAATAGAATTTAAGATAACCGGAAAAATAACCGGTTGCTCTCGAACCGAATTTTTCCGGTTATTGGCTTCTTTTATATGATGTTAGGATAATTTTTCAATATAAATATTTTTTATTAATTTTATTTTATTACTGTTATCATATAAATTTATACAAAGTTTTTCATCAGTGCCCGTTAGCATAAAAATTCATTAATATCAGAAATTCTGTTTGAAAATTACATATGATGTTTCTGTGTCCGTATTGACACATTATTTATTATACATAGACTTTATAACGTACTCTGATATTCATAATTATGTAATGTTTTCCATATTTTCATTTATATGAAAATTAATACGACTGTTACATTGCTTTTATATAAAGAAACAAAGATAGGTTGAAAAGAGTGTAGTGTATTGGTTTATTTGAGGAATTTGTTTGTTTTACATTAAATTAAATTACTATTAGTTTTCTGTTAGTAAAACATGCCAATTATATTATAAATTCCCACTAAAATCAGAGTATATAAAGTATCAGGAACATGAAAACACCTGAATGTTTTAGTATTGTGAGTGTCCTTACCTATGTATATATTACGGCTTTTTGATACTTTTAAAAGATTTAGTGTAATATTTTTATCGTATAAATTTTCGTTACACTGTTTGTGGAGTTAGATCCCATAATAAATCTATTCACCTTATGTACATAATAACAATATTATTGGTTTGAATTTTATCATAGGTTTTCTATGACTGAAAGCCTAAAACGCGAATTTGAACTTTTAACATCCTGTTTTTATTTTTATAATTTATTATAATATAATGATTAATTAATTATTATCTTTATATATATTAAACTACATAAATTAATTAACTTATATATTTATTATGTTTCATACCACCGTACCTTTTTTTCTTTTAAATTCTTTCGGTGAACTATATTTAGTGAAAAAATTGTATGTAAGGAAAATATTTTACCGCCAAAATTGTATTCTTTACATAGTTAAACATATCTAAAATAGCCGATTACGTCACGTTTGATAAGTTAAAAGATTTTTTTTTGATAAAAGAATATTTATTTCTTTAAATTACATAATTTAAATACATAAATTAATTATTATTCAATCATTTTTATCTCGTTTTGATTTCTGTGAATGATTTAACCAAAAATGTAATATATATTATTATTTAGTATCCGGCACATTTACAATATGCTTCAATTTGTTTTAGACTATCTCTTCTTTATTAATGATATACTGTTTCAATAAAAAAGTGCAAAAAATATTGAACAAATATTAATTATTTACCGGGAATACTTCTTTATTGAACTCGACCTGAAATTGACACAATTTAAATTTTAAATGATAAAGAATTCCATTTAAACAGAAAAAATGTAACAGTGAGCTGTTGGTCGCAACAGATTCCTCTTTGTATATAATAAGATCTAAGTGACAAAGAGATATTATTATCTTTAATAATTTATTTATATAAAATAAATGAATTTTGTTCAATTTAAACTTATCTGTCTATTATCTAAAGTACCAGATTATAAGTGATAAATTGTAAACTGCAATTGCTTATATGCGAAACAATTTTCCCTTCCATTCCTATATCATAAAAAATGCATATTTATTATTATATAGATTTATTATATTTTTTTATTTTTAATAAACCTTTTAGATTAAATAAACAATAATAACAATTATTATTTAAATTGTTTTCACCTTCAGAAACGTTTAAAGAGATTGCAAAACTACATAGATATATGTTATATTGTATAGCACTGATGTAATTGTCGTAATTACTTAGTAGAAATTATTTTGTATATAGTGTGAATATTGTTACATATAAAATTCTCTACCTAACAATATCGAACAATTTATTCCAATTTAGGTAATGAGATAGAAGACATCACATCTCATCTGTCTGTGATCACGGTTGCTGAAAAGTAGCCGAAACGTCGGGAGTATTTTACAAAACTAAACCGCGTAGTATATCCAAAAATAGTAGTTTCATTTAAATCCAAAATAGGTAGGTTGTAGTTCTAGTCTACAGTGAAACTCTCTTTCTTATAATTTGGAACAAATAGATCCTCTAGAATTTACGCCATCATCAGTCATTTATATGTATAAATTATATAATATTTAGGTGTGTTCATAGTTTGAGTTCACATAGACACCGAATGAAAGACAATAAAACTCCAAGTATGTAAATAGGTCATAGTAAAAGTAATGAAGCTCAGTAACATGAGAGTTATTGAATAAATAGGAATTTGTTAATTCATTTCTTATTCTTTAATATCTCGGTTGTTTATATTATGTTCGTCAAATTGTAAAAAGAATAATCTCAATGAATTGAACGAAATTATACAATTCATTAAACCATGAATGAAAAATACTCTTAAGTTAGAGCTATAAGATACCATACTAGTCATTCAATAAGTAGGTATCTTATAGCTCTAAATAATTACCCGTTATAAGCATACAACTAAAGCAAGAATACTAGGACAAAGTACTTATAGAAAAAACTAAATGTAAAGAATGTAGTAACTTGTAAATAAACAAGATGAAGTTAGAAAAATGTAATTGAATTTTAAATGTGTTTTGGTTATATTTAAATTAATCAATACAAACACTTAAAAATTCACAAAGAACCTCTTGCATGAATTATAATATTAATTAATTAATTTCATTTTTGCTAATCCAAGGAAAAATAATTAATTAATAAAGGTCAATATAGATTTTATTTCTGTTCTTCCGTCTTATGTAAATAATTATCGAAAGGTTCGATATTGACATATGAAAATTGAAAGCGTTACTTCTAATTTCTAAATTTCCCATATTGTTTGTTTCTTTATAAATGTACGTACTATAAATAACTTCTAAGTTACATATTCATGTCAAAAACAAGGCAGAGAGTTTTAAATATTTAGTAAATCATTGTTAAGTATGCGCTTTCTTAAAAATACCTAGTAAGAGTAATTTTAAAATATGTTTCGTTCATACGTTATCAGAATATTAATATATAAATATCTTCATTAATTAAATAAATATAAACATTAATTATTACATAATTTGAATTGAATTTTAATCTTGACCGAGGCGAGGTCACTTCGTTCCGGTCGCAAGGTGTCAATTCCCAAAAACTACTATTATAATTAGCAAGTTGAAAGGACGGCGGTAAATGTATCATTTGTAAAAACCTATAGGCGTCATGTTACTATTTTTATATCTATATAATAAACATACCAGATGAAAGAATGATATTCGTGATGCGAATTCGTGATGCGTTAACATTTAAAAAAAGTCAATATAGATACCTATATACATAGATACTGACCGTATAGATAGTACTTTTCCTACTTTTTTTCTGTGCTTATAAAATACATTAAACTTTCATAATAAAGGGAAGATTAATTTCAATCATTATTATTGTACTAATTAGTTTTTAATACACGACGATATTCTTCAAAACGTTTCATTTTACAAAGTATTTTGTTTAAGTAAATAAAAATACTTTATATAATTTTTTTAGATCAAAGAAATTAGTTGAAAATCTATATATATAAAAGAAAGTCGTGTTAGTGACTTCACATATAACCCAAGAACGGCTGAACCGATTCAGCTGAAAATTGGCAGGGTGGTAGTTTAGACCCAAGAAATTGCAATAGGATACTTTTCATCCCGTTCGACAGCATTCCCGTGGGACTTGACATGAAACGTCAGTCATTATAAAACGTGGAATAACACAATTGACAGCTATGCAATTGACGTATAATGACAGATATGTAATGACGTATGGATGACAATTAGATATTTGTAAGAAATCTACTATATAAAAATAAAAATATTTAGGTATTGTATTTGTAGTTTGAACTCTTAAAACCATTTAGTATTTGCGGGATAAATTTAGAAAATCATTGTTTTTCACATGAGCAGTTATATTTTGCGTGTTCACGAGTTTAGAAACCATACGCTTTATTTGTGTTAAAGTTAGACCAAAAAACAAAAAATGTGGTTTACAAAGGAGCACTTCAATGAAACTGATAATTTTTGGACACGTATAACGCTTCGATTCGGTATCTACTTTGGATTCACTTTCATTTACTTACAGAAATTCAACTAAATAACACTTCATTTTTGTAATCGAAATGAATTCATTACTGTTGTGAAATGAAATCAAAATTTTCCCTTTCAAATATAAAAAAAAAATTCTTCATCTTTTAATCACCAAACGAAATGTTATATAAAAGCCTTCTGGTGGCGAAACAGAGTTCGCCAGGTTTACTAGTAAGTATATAGTTAAGATGAAAAGATTCATGTAAATGTTAGAATCCGGAAAGAGTAAAAGCACAAAATATGTTTTTATTTTATTTTGATTTTTAATAGTTCCGAAAAACTTGTTCAACCAATTATATTATACTAATAGAGTAATGAGAAAAAATGTAATGTTGTAAATAAATTATAATTTGTGTTGACACACAGCATAAATTATTGTTAAGAACACAAATCCATACGCTTAATGTACATTAGTTACAAAAATGTAAGAATTTCCTTGACAGAAATTATGAAATTGCTTCCGCCATTCAGTCGATTCGTTAGACAATCTTTGTGTTTTTTACTTATATTATATAAAAAAAATTAATAATATTATATATCCTTACAATATTATTTAACAATTAATTTGAAGGCCATGCAATTCTAAATAAATTTAAACATAAGGTATTCTTAAATCATTGAAAGTATTCGATAGCTTACTCACAAAGCATTTAAGTGTATCAAAAATAAATTATTAGAGCTTCTCTGTTCCTTTATATACTAACTGCTATTGCTATTGCTAGGTTTTTGACGTGATAACGTCTTTAAAATCGTTTTAGTCGGGTGACATGTTCAGAAACTTGTGTCACACCAATACCTCACGAGCGCGATCGCAGGTATAACGAGAGAGAGACGGACCGATCTCCCGTCTCATCTCGAGCGCTGCCAGTCATTCCGTGAAACTTGTCACGCGGAATCCTCACGAGCGGAGGCAGGCATAGCGTTCGAGTAAGTGGACCGATCTTCCGTCTCTCTCACTCTAGCGGCATACAAACGAATGGAGATTCTCGCGTGTGGTTAAGTTTTCGTTGAATGTTTAACTTGTCATTTTACACCCGAAATTTATCATCAAAAGTGTGAATAAAACGATAGATGTAATTTAAAATTTGAAAAAATTGTTATCTTCATTAATTCCTTACTTCCCAAAAACTTATATCACCAATAAGACGTTATCACGTAAACATCTCGATCGTAAACCTACTTTACAAACAACCAATTTTTTTATTTAGAATTCTTTTATTTAAGCACTCTGATATTTGGCTGAGAACGCCATCACATCCAATTAAACCTTGTTTTTTGTTTTTTCGTTCTAATCTCAATTAGTAAGGCATTATGAATTTTATTTCTTGTTCAACTTTGATTTTAATGTGAAGATCTGAATACTTGTCTGAAAGTTTTAACGATAGTTGTGTCATAATGACCTTATCTCTAGTTGATAAGAGGAAGATTTATTCCTTAATCACTTACGTTAACAAACATTTTAACTCATAGTAGATTGATACTGATGAAATAAAAGTATGAAGTCCAACCTTAACTACATACGCTATGTAGTGGGAAGTATAGAAACAAAGCACATTTTCTTTTAGTACTGAAACGAAACATAAGATATAAAATAATTACAACTAAGGATGGAAATTGTCATCGGCCGTTAACGAAGTCATTGATTCATTAAAATCGTTAAGCCAAGCCAAGCCAAGCCAAATAATTCAGGTGATGTTGCATGTGTGATAAATGTATGAATATGATGTTTAAAACAAGGGTCAGCTCGATTCTACTCTGTCGGTTTTGGCTGCGGTTGCAATGCAAGATCAGCCGATCTCATGTAGCTATTGGGCATCTGGCCAATATACACTCGCACAGTTAAAACGATGGAATTGTGTTGTATTCTAAAAAAACGTCTGTAAAATAATTCGAACAATTACGTAACAACGCAATCGGTTTTCTTATATTATTAAGTAATTTGGATATATTCCAGATGTACTTGAAAATTTTTAGAATTTTTCTAAATATTGTATCATATTAAACAAATGTAAAAAATTTTGGTATTAATATCTATAAGATGATATCCATAAACTTGTTATAATTCCAAATATATTTTACTCATAATTTTTCGACGGAATAAAACTGGTATATAAGTATATGTAAATGTCAATTAATATTTATATTCTTACGAGTTTTTTAAACTGCCATATTTTCGATTTCTTGACCCTTGGTGTAGTAATAAATTTCCAAATATTTGTAAACATCGTGACGGACTTTGAGTTTCTAACTTACAAAGATAATGAGTAATTAAATTCGCAGGACGACGTTCATTTGACAAACCAATGTCGGTCTTCTCTCATTACACGTTTACGAACATAAATGTACTCTTTGGCTCACATAAAGCTGGTTTAAAAAGCAAACATTGCAATTAACGGTTGAAGCAGCAACTTATGTTGCTGCAAGAAATTTCGGTGAATTATATTTTAACAATGCTGACTGATATTAAGAAATAATAGCGTCTTAGCAATTAGGAATTAAAATGCTTTAAGTAACAAAAAATTAAGGATAAATAATAAGGATAAACCTCAATATATCAGTTTAAACTAAAAATAATTTTAGTTTAAGTAATTTTCCACATGATGTCCAAGTCGTATTTTACGTCGTACGTCACATTCTGGAACAATACGTTGTGAAACAATGAGTGTTGCACGCGTTTTGCATATCAACTTACTTTGCACATACCAAAAATACCTTCTACTTAGAACTATGCATATTTAAGTAATGTTCATTTAAATGTAACGATGTATTTAGTATCGTAATATTCATTGTATTTCCAACCAGATTTCTATCTAAAGTTATAGCATTAATTGAATTAATTGTAATTATTTATTAAAATTGGAACACAACGTTTTTGTATCAAGAATTGTTTAGTTGTTAATAAGAAATGTAATTGAAAAGTATCTTACAAACTGGCTTTAAATTGTAATGAAAAAGAATCACGCACAATAGAATATAAATTAAAATTTATTGTAAGTAAAAACTACGTCACTTAGTCTATAGACCTGTAACTAGATCAAGATCTTATTTAAAGAGGTTGTCGTGCTCGTGTCGTGTCGTATCGTGTCGTGTAAATGACCTTTGCCTAATTGTAACCTAATGCAATTCAGCTAATTAATATTATGTCCGTGAATATGGTTACAGATGACGTATTGCATTCATAACAGCTTTGTAATCGAAGATACAATTGCATAATCATGATTAAAACGTCTTTATATATTTATTTTATATAGGAATTTATTATCCTATTATAAAGGTGTTTACATTTATTGTTAAACAAAATGTAAACATGTTAAAGAATCAATTGTTTAGTAAACAATATTGTTTTGTCCTAAAAAATTATATCTCTTCCTTAAAAGTATATTATATGTGATTAAGAATGATTTTTCTTTTTTGTATTTAAATTAATGAACTTTAATACATATATTTATGTATACTAGAAAGTTAAGTTAAAATTTTTGATTAATATTTTTATACCATTCACAGGATACAAAAGTAAAGTAAATAAATCATTTATTAAAAAATATGTGTAGATATATATATCATATCAAAAATTCATTCAATTAAGATAAGGCTACGGCCACACTGGCTTATTTATCGGATTTTATAGTGAGTTAAACTCCTTTGTTCTTACATATTATTTTTTAATATACAATATGAATATAACAAAGAGATTTTGGGTTAAACTGTTGTTAATTAAATAGTATTACACAATTGGGTCAATATCGCGATGTTGCGATCTCAACGTGACTCACATAGCTCCCAAAAGTCTACTTAGGCATTCGCGGTGGCCAAGGACGGGTGCGTCTGGACTACTAACGACCATAAAATAAGTTAGGTGTATAGATATTATGAATGTTTGGTATGAATTCGAACTCCACAAATATTATTGAAGAATATAACAGGGAATAGAGGAACCATGAATGAAATGTTTTAGTCAGTACTTAGCTTAGAAAAATGTCACTTACATAGTTAAGCGTTACATTTGAAATGACTACTCATTGTCATTTCATTTTTGTTAGAAGTGCGATGTGGAACTATATATTATTTAGTGTCTGAATTGGAATAATGTCTTAATAGTTTCTTTATGAGAGTAAAATATCTTACATAAAACTCAAGTTTCGTAATAAAACAAAATTTAAAATAGACCATATGTAAAATGTTGACCTTCAACTTGTAAACTTGTAAGATTACGTAATAAAAATACGCCATTTTATATAATAATATTGTCTGCGAACATCAAAATATTTTATTAAAACTGATGTATGCATCATGAATTATTTCATGAGTTACATTTGAGATGTCAAAATCTATGAGAATTATACTAGGGACGGAAACAAGTTTAAAAAATCTTTGTTTATCCGTAGTGTTCGTCTATAGTTGTTGTATATGAATACCTCACACGAATACAAATGTGTATTAAGTAGCAATAAAGCCTTATAGAAGGGAGAACGTGATAAATTCTTTTCCGCAAAACCGTATCGTAACATTCGATACTAAACTTGGATTATTGCTGGAGACAGTGATTTAAAAAATCTCTTTTTTTATTATTGAATTAGTTATGCTTTTATTATGCAGTTTAAAACCTGTAAAGTAAAATTTAGATTTTAGTTCAGGAAATTTTAGAAAAATATGTATGTTTGATTCAAAGTCATACAATAAAAATATAGTGTATGACAAGATTTTAAGAGTAGGTATATGGTGTTAAGAATTTGCAATATATAATTTTTAAATCTTTGTGTTGTTAGGTAAGGTTTTTCTAGATATAATATTTGTATTTATGAAGTTTTCTTTGAATATTCTGATAATATTTTCTTTTATAATATTAATTTAATTTATTCCCCAGCTATGCAGTTTTTATTAAAACCGCATTATATTATCTATATGTGTCTTTTATTTACTTGTGGTTATCACAGAAGTAAAACTTAAAAGGTCTTACAGTATAAAGAATAAACAAGTATAAATCACATGCATTGGCTGAACACAAAATATAAGTTTGATCTGAAGTATATTTTTTTGTTATAATATCAATGTATTATTTTTTTATTACTATTTACAGTAAAAACTCTAGTTCTTACTACTTATACTTTTGTGTATGGAAAAAAACTGCAGTAAGATTTTGAAAAAAAGTTAAGAAAGCGATCGGTATATTTATTAGCCTCTACTCATATTTTGCTTAACATCCTCATAACATAATAATTATTATCTAAAAAATGTAATTATGATCACTATTGGTTTGTTTATTTATTAATAAGACACAGTTTAACTTAACAAGTTGTATTTATCAAAACACTTTCTGTTACTGAAGATGTAGCCTATAAATAAATATTATCAGCTCCTTGGGACTTTGGAATAAGAGATGCAATATCTCGTATTTCCTACTTTGCCAAACCTTCAACAGTTACTTAATGCATTTATCAAATTATAATGTAGAAACATCTTGTCTGCCCGTGATCACGGTTGCTGTAAAGTAACCGAAGCGTTGGGAGTATGTAGTTTACAATCAAAGATAAAAATCGCGTAGTAAATCCGAAAATATTAGTTTCATTTAAATGTAAAAACATTTTCAAAACATTATCTAATATATTTTCATTCAAACTAAAAGATTTTATAAGTATACATATTTACAGATTGGATTTTTCAGTTCGTATAATATTAAACTTCTCTTGAAACCCATCTAGCGAATACAATTGATGGGTACTGGCGTTATTTTTATACGGCATGTGATAAATGGCTGCGGTTAATAAATACAGACTGCTATGAATGACTACTAAACCTTTGTCCGCTATAGTTAAAAAATAAAAATTCTGCCTCTAAAATTTACGAGCACTTAGCCTTTACAATACGCAAAAAACGCTGTGGTCAGTAAGTGGTGATGGATTATCTCACACATTTTTACATAAAAAATAATGTATGAACGAAATTATTTTGGATTTATTAGATGCTTAGCTTCTGCTTAGTAAGGCAATTTAAATGTAACTCAGAGAACATTATATATTGTATACATTTATTTGAACGGAAACATAAAATAATTCTTTATTTATAACTGAAAAGGAAAATTCGATATAACAAAAGGTAAACCAAAATTACAAAACATGTCACATTCATTGAAAACATTAAATATGAGGATGTGACAAGGGAGCGATTGTTTCCTCATTCGAGAGAAGGACTAAAGAATTCAGGAAATAAGACGTATATAAATATATCGAAAATGTATAATTATACTTTGTATAATAGAGCACGCGCTGAAAATGACTCGATGTTCAAATTTAAAGCACAAATTAAGAATTTAAGTTTATAATGAACTATAAAATTTTCAATATATTCCAATCATGTAGATCATTAATATTATTAAGTCACGGGGTATAAAGTTTGAAATATATATTTTAATTGCAAAAAGTAATTTTCGATAAAATATACTCTAATTAATGTTTACGCTTAAATATTATATGGAATACAATATTACTTGTATTTATTTTTTTACTGAAAATTCTTTTTTATATATTGTAACAAAAAAATTAATATTCATGAGTGAAGGTAGTTATTTTAATTTTGTCCAATTGTCATAATCAATTGACATTTTTTTAAGTGTTAATAGTAGTGCTTCACATTTTGCTTATATGATACCAAAAATACTTTTAGACTGATTGTAAAAGTGTTTCAAATTATAAATTTCCACAACATTAATGGAGATATTTTTACATACCAAAATGGAATAAGGGATTTATCCAATAAATTACATTACGAAATTTATAAATCTTTTTAAGAAGTTGTATTTTTAGCAATAGTTAAATAATAATTCATTTATGTAATTAATAATAATGTATGGGCATTTTTAGTGTTCGACGCATCAGCCAAGTCTCCACAAGGTCTTCTGTTTGGTTCTTCGTACCATCTCGGTAATTTTGATGAATGCGTGGGAATTGACGAGCCAGGAGAAGGTGTGACCGTGGAAGGTCAATATTGCCTGGCTACTATCAAATGGAGACAGTCAGAGGAAACGAAAAAGGTAAAGGTCAAACTTAAAGGTATAAAGATAAAGATAAAAAGGTATAAAGTATATCATTTAATTTTGTTAAAATTGGACAAAAAGAATATTAAATTAAAAAGAACAGAACTATATTAATAAGGGATGTATATTTTTTTACAAAGGTTAGGACTTTTTGCTCATTTTATTGACCGTACAATAATAACAGTATAACCTTAGAGACAAGCATATTTACTTTAAGTGGTAGCATAAAATTATCGATACTCCTTTAAATTAATATAAAACGGTAACTATATAACTGATGAGTAATTCAAGTTTACTGTTGCTTTATTTATAAAGAACTGTTAAGTGGTAACCCACATAAATTATGTACTGATGATCGACACTATTCAAATATTTATTTGCTTTTTGGTTCTTTAGGCTTACGTTTAAACAAAAATGTTTTTCTTATAGCATCAAGTATATCACAGTATATAACACTTGAATGTACTTCAGAATTCGTAATTATTAAGTTAATACTATGTTTACAATAGATTTTAAAGTGTCAATAGCATGCGGATGTTTTTCTAAACTAACAGTAACTAATCCTAGTCATAAATAATTATGAACAGTTGGGTTAATAAAGATAAAAAAATACGGTTCAAAATTATGTCATACTATTGATTTTAATACAAAATTATTCGTATATAAATTATTGTGACTTTATATGGATAAGACATTATACGACAAAATGGATAATAGTATTTTTATACAAAAAAAGTTAAGGAGTAATTATGTCATATCATCTAAACCGGTTTAATATCAAGATAGAAATGTAATAGCTGCTAATTATTGACATAGATCAATAAACTCATATGTCATGATATGTCATTAATGTTCTAGAAACTATAGATGACGTTACAGGAAATATGGAAGGTTGTATCATGACTAAGATAGCGCTGGACTGATACATCATTAGAATAAAGATTTTATAGTATTTAAAGCGTAAACATGTTTATAATGATATGGAAATAACTGTTTTTATAACCGATTAAATAACTAGATACAAGTTTTAGTTCGTAAAGAAAATTAACGAGGAATTAAATATGAGAAAGAGGAGAGTCAATTTATAATAAAAAGATTAGAAGAGGTTGAAAAACGGATAACTTATGCGTAAATATTTTTAGAACATATGTATATGTATCCATACACAAGTTGATGAAGCGGTCATAAATCTGGTATTAAATGAAAATACAAAGGTATATAAAATTCCAAAGGTCAAGAATGTCGAAAGATACATGACAGGAACTAGGTAAAGTGTCATTCCACGGACGGAGTAAAAAGTCTATATTTTTTAATTAACATTAGTCAGTTAGACAAAAAGGTTTTCATAATATTTAAATAATATGTAAAACGTTCAAAACTAAGTTTATTTTTTGGCTGATTAAAAATACGTCTTAACTTTATATATATAGGAGATACAAAGATAAATAAACGTAAACAATTAACAGCAGAATTATTATTCTCACTTTTTTATCGTTTGTTAAAATACATAAAAACTGATTATAAAAGTCTTTACGAAATAAAAGCACTGAAATAAATTTAACGTAATTTGTTTGAAGGTTTATATTAATAACAACCACTTGTCTATTTAAATAACCGGCAATGTATTCGGAACAGGTTTTTAAGTCGCAAATCTTCCGTGGATTATAGAGGATCGACTGGGGATGATTGAATAAAGAGCGGTACTTAATTCATATTGTTCTAAATAAAGCTTAAGGTTTTAAATTTAAGATATGCTAAGTATTAAAAAGGTTTTTTGTTTATTTTATTTAAAGGAATTTATTCTGCATACATTAGCCATGTTTGATTTACTCATTTTCTAATAGCAAGCGGAGATTGTAACGAGTAAAACATTTTATTTTATAAAAGCAAACGTTTAAATTGGACGAGTTGTATTTATAATTCTGTTGCATAATATTTGAACCTTTATATTATGTATATAAATTAATATTTAATGTATCTCCTTTGAGACTACAGTATTTATGTATTTGTGTAGGATATTGGTTGTTAAATAAATAATACAATGTTTACTTTCAATCGACTCAAGACAGAGTTAGTTTATTAAAATATTATTTTATTTTGCATATATTATATCGTCATAGAATTAAACACTTTACAAATGACATTCTTGCTTTGTTTTGAAGTTAATTTTAAATAAAATTAAATGTTAATATTTATGTTACGATACTTTTAAATATCATCAAACCTTTAAAACAATGCCTAGTACGTTAATTACGATATAGTACGATTAAATTCAAAATGAGAGGCTAATACGTAATTAGCTTGTTTTTTAAGGTTTTCTAAACGTTTTGCAAACAGTTCTCAACCATCAAAGTAACTGGGAACAAATAGGTCATGTATTTCCAGAAGCTAGAATCGACCCACACATAATAAGTTGGAGAGACTCAAAGCAAAAGCCTTTGTAGTATTACTTAGCCTGGTCGACTTGGCTTTGAAAAAAGTAAGAAGGAAACGTGTAAGGAAGCTTTAAACTTTCCTACATTGAAATAAAAGGACTTAAATGTGAAATAAAAAAATGAAACCAGCATTTAAATTTTAATAGTATTAGATACGTGGACAACATTTTAATTCTCAACAATTTTTTAATTTAGCATGTCATTATGAGACGACTTTTAATAACTAGGTATCAGTAAAACAAACTGATCCGTAGTTCAAATATATAAAACAACAAATTTGGTAAATTAAATAAAAGTTGTAACAGATGACACCTCAGTGGTCATGTAAATATTGAAGTAAAGAATAAACAATGTTTAATGTATAGTGACAATATTAAGATTAAATAGTTATTTAAGTTTTTGGAATATTAAAAACAGCGGCATATTTTTTCTCATAGTTTTAAGGCGTTGAGTTTGATTTTGAAATCGTGACTAATTTAATCTCTCTTTTTCTAGATAAGAACGGGTCGTGGTGAAACACTTCGTTGGGCCGTATGTGTTCCGAGTGCTTGTGATGCAAAAGCTGTGGCTGGCTTTGTAGGAGATGTGTTGTCTCATACAGTCGGAAATTCAACTGGAGTTGAAGTTACTGAGAGGGATTGTTACACACGAAAACCTATAACTGTTACCAAACTTGATATCGCCTTCCTGTAAGTTTTATATGAAATTTTCCTTCCAATCAATCCCAAAACCGATTCCGTACCCCAAGTATGCTTTCTCTGGAATATTTTTAATATTAATTTTATGAAAACATAAAAAAAAATCCTAAAAGCTGCAGCAATTGTAAATAATGGAAAGCGATTTATTTTTACGGTAAGATTTTTATAGAACTAACCTAAATGGGGAGTTTATGTAAGTGTTTTAATTGCAAGAAAATATAATGGCAGTTAATACAGAATTGTACACTAAAGACAGTAATTTAACAGTTGTTATTAGACTTAATTGGATATGAAGATAACTATTTAGAGGTATACTGAAGCGTCATATGGAAACTGGTGGAGCTCTATAGAAGCACTTATATTTTATTAGGTCGTTCTGTCACTGAACATTAGAAGACAGTCTGTTTAAATGTTTCTTGATATATAAAAACATTAAAGTTTTTAATTTAATTCAGATTTACTTGGAAACGTTATCCTTGTTTATTTTGATAGAGTTGTTTAAAACGGGCTTAGATTAAGTGCATTTGGTACAAATGCTATAACGGTGTAATCCTTTTACAAGTTTTGTTTAATTAAACGGATAGTGGGGAAAGCTCGTTCACGTTTCTATTTATAACAAAATTCAATTAATTCCTTCACCAGTTCACATAACTCGGTTTATACATAAACTCGTATAAAATTAAATAATTTTTCTCTGTTTTACGGATTTATATATTATATTTTCTATATTTTTTTTCAGTGGGATATTATTATTCTTTGGTTTACTATGTTTGTTCACAACGACGTATGAATTATACATTATAAAGTACCCACGGAAGAAAAACAGTCCTGTCCAGGATCTAATAATTGCTTTTTCCTTGATAAACAATCTGAAGAAGATTCTATCAACAAAACAAAATAATAGCTTGGGGCTAGAATGTATTAATGGCATCAAAGCGTTAGCTATGATCTTTATTATAGCGGGGCACGCCTGTCTTTTTATTGGCAGTGGACCCGTAATGGATGCTGAAGCTTGGGACAGAGTATGTTTTTTTTCTTTGTCTTTAACTATTACATAATAAAATATTTTTCTAATATTTGTATCATTTTCAGCTGATCCGAGATCCGATAAATGCCTTCATGTTAAACAACACGCTCCTTGTCGATACATTCTTGTTTCTCAGTGCATTTCTCTTCAGTCGATTGCTCCTTATTGAGTTAGATAAGCGCCGAGGAAGACTTAATGTCCTACCCATATTGATATTTCGGTATATCAGGTATGGAAATAATAACAGTTAATTGATAATGAAAAATATAGTAAATTAATAAAGTATTAAGCATAAATTAACTTTTTTCCAGGGTAACTCCAGCCTACCTCATAATTATACTATTTTATATGACATGGTTACCAAAAATCGGGGAAGGTCCATTATGGGAAGGAAGGTTGCAGTTGGAACAAGAACGTTGTATGGAAGTTTGGTGGGCGAATATACTATATATCAACAATTACATTAGTACCGATAAATTGGTTAGTAGTACATACTTAACACTTATAATTTTACATAATAAATACTATAAAATAATTACATGTTATCGTTCGTTAATATAAAACCGGTTTTAGCTAATTAGGCTTGATAAATAATAATTGCATTGAATTCATCTTTACTTATAAAGTAAATAATACAGTACTACAAGAATATTAAATAGTTATTTTATTTTGTTGGTCTAAAATGAAATAAATTTTAACATTAACAAGTTTAACAACCAAGAACTACTTTCAATATTCTCTTGTTTACAGTGTATGTTCCAGTCATGGTATTTGGCAGTAGACACACAGCTTTTCTTTGTCGCACCCATATTTATCTACAGCCTGTGGCACTGGAGACGATTTGGAGCCATATTTACGTCGGCGGCGACTTTCATATCCCTCGTCATCCCATCTGTCATCACATATAAAGAACGGCTGGATCCCACTTTACTGTTTTATGCAAAGTATGTCAAGAGTTCGCCCTTAAATGTTTTAAGTCCCAGCAATTTGGACTGAGTATTATTACTTAATTGAGATTTAATATGTCGTAATTACTATTTTACAGAGAATTTACGGATTTTGCCACCAATAATTATTTTGTGGGAGCTTATATAAGAACGCACATGAAGATGACACCTTATTTCATGGGAATTATAACAGGGTATTTGTTACATAGAATTCAGTTGGAAAAGTAAGTAAACATTTTCGCAAAGTACCTAAATATCGTTATATATAGATTTTTTATTGTTTTTTTTTATTGCGTGATAAATATACAAGTTAATGTTAATATTAGATTAAAATATGAATGTCTTCTAAACAGATACCAGTTTTCAACTCTTCTAAAAACTCTTGGATGGACTATAAGTTTAATACTCGGTACAGTGACAACGCTCTCTGTCAGTCTTTTCTATCAGGATTGGTATCAGTATAGCGAATTTGAAGCCGCTGCATACATATCACTCCACAAATTCGCATGGAGCATAGCCAATGGTTGGCTCGTTGTTGCCTGCGCATCTGGTAACGGAGGTCAGTTTGGGGAGTTAATTGTAAAATTTTCTACTCCAATAAAGACATTTGCAATATATTTTCAAACCATAAAAGCGCCAATTAAAACGAAAAACCTTTTGAAGGTAATGATTTATGTCAAAATATTATTTCCAGTAAATTGATTACGCACATTGAATATAAATAAAATGCTGGCGAACTGTCACATTTTAGTTATAAATGGGATGAAAGCTTTTATGGTGTAGTTGAAAAAATGCTCGTCAGAAACAGCATTGACGTGAATGATGCTTATAAATAATTTTAAAATGCAATATTGGATTATAGTGATGTTATCATTTTATGCCCAAAATCTATATGATCCAGTTAGTTGTATGTTAGGTACTTTTAAAGAATAATTTTTAAAATAGATAAATATTTTCAAGTTGGAAACAAATTTATTAAGAAATAAACTCGACGTTTATAAGATGCGTAATATTATGTGTGTAAAATAGTTTGACATCTAAATACTCAGACCTCATTTGTATTACAAACATTTCAGGTATACTCGGCAAACTTTTGAATTGGAAGTTCTTGGTGCCTATCGCTAGATTAACATTCTGCGCGTATCTTGTCAATGGTATAGTTGAGTTATACTATGTCGGCCAGTTAAGACACCCTCTTCACATAACATTCTTTACTGTGGTAAGTAAAATAATCCTTTTTAATAATTTAATATTTTAATTTGCAATCTTTATATATATTTATATATATGTATTGAATTCTTGTTCTGGAGTGCGTAAAAATAATTAGTTTCTTAGTGAATTTGTAGATATATAAAACTTTCATTTTATTTCAGGCAGCGAACGCGATATCTCACATAGTGCTCACATTCTTTCTTGCTTTAATACTCTGTATTATATTCGAGTCTCCCTTACATGGAATAGAAAAGATTCTGCTCAGAATGTTTGGTAAGCTTCCAATTCAATTTTGATAAAAACTAATATATTAATGCTTTTATATATAATTTTTTAAATATTCATAAACTACGATTGTTGGCATCGTCGGATGTGTCGAGTTTCTATAAGAATATGATTTCCATTATCTTAAACTGAGGATAAACAAATTTTATGCAAATAATGTTTTATTACAGCTCGTCCCGTATTAAGTGACAATGCCACACAACCCGAATTACGTGAAACATCACGGAATACTAGTCAATCAACATTGGATAATTAAGTGAATAGTCTAACTTTTTAACTTTAATGCTGCAGCTAAAATGTAAATATATATTTAAGACTACATGTTATAAGTGTTGAGTGTGTTAGTGCAATTTTAGGAGCTAAAAAAGAATATTAAAAATGACGTACGGTCTATGGTTAGCAAGCATATGACTTTGTAGACCAATATTGACGAAGATGAAATACCACGAGCGCTTCAAGTACTTGCATTCTGTGCAAATATTTTGAGAGGAAATTACGACTTAGTGAAGGTTCAACTTAACGTTCCTTCTTACTTATTATTATATGTATATCACTCACTGTTTATATATATTTTTATTATATATTCATTTGATTAATATGTGTCATATAAAACCAGTATTTCAAAAAAGTATTTTTATACAGAAGATTACATTTTCAAATTAGTTTTATTTTGCGCAGAATCGTATTGATTTTTTTCATATTGACATTAAAATGTCAAATGAATGACGCAACATTTAAATTCCTCGATAGAAATAATAATTGGTAAAACAAACCAGAAATATAACGATTGTTAACATTTGCAGAGCAAAGCCCGGAGTATATTTATTGTCTATCATATAAAAATCAGGTTTTTGTCTAATTATAACAATAGCTTTTATATACAGCCACATTCGGTCACCCCGGTACTTAAAAATGTATTATGTATGCAACGCTAGTTTTAAGTCTTGTTATTGTATACTTGTCCATTTTTATAGTTGCTCAATTTGTGTATAATGAAATCTTGTGTGTATTGTGTTTTCCATATTTTATAAATAAAATTTTTATAATATTTTATTATTTACTTTAAAAACATTTTATGAGGGTAATCACAAGCTAGCTTTTAAAACTGACTCACTTTTTGGCTACTGCGTTTGTTTTATGATTATTCTAATTTAATTGTTTAGAATTTGCTACTTTTAATTATGATAAAACAGAAAAGTTATCAAGGTAAACTGCTTATTAGCAACTACTATAGTTTAATTGACTATTGTCAACTATACTTCAGGATAAATAATTCTCTTTCTTATTGTCTCCGAAGTAATAAAGTACTGTGCATATTTTATTAGTACTGATACTGTACGATAAGAAATTGGAATACCAAGTCGTTTCGCCTAACCTCAGCTAGCTGGCTGTTCTCGTTAAAATCCATTCCTTACTATATTCTTCATTTCATCTTTACTTAGTGATAGATACACATAAATGAAATAATAAGACGAGATGTAAAAGAGGTGAAAAATTAAAATTAAAGAAAATGGAAATCTTTAAAGGAGTAAGATTTTACGCATATCTATTTTTTAAATCAATTACATAATATTTGTAGTTTTTTTTGCCTGCTCTGACTCACTGAATTGATTGTATGTTGCTATTCACTAATATTTTTAATGCTTGTGAGTATTTCTAGAATTTGAATATCTTAACATAAATGTATATTTATCAGAGGAGCTTAATAAAGGCTAGATATATTACGAGCGATGTAAATCTCCACTGGATGTAATAAAGAGAAAGCATCGAGTAAGCCGGCTTATGCCACGAATATTCTATCTGCATACATTCTGGTATGTAGATAGTTCACCAAAATTGCTTCGATAAGCGTCGGAGGGCAACCGTTTGATACATTATATAAATTAGACTCGGAAAGTTAAAGTTTATTCACTTCACTTTATTTTATATGGCCAGATCATCATTCGGGCCAGATCTTTCAATATAATTTTTATATATAAATGACAATGTTATTAGCAGATGACTTTTAGCTTTTAGTATTATAAAAAGTTCATAAGAATATGCCTCACTTAATATAGCGAGAAGGTTATAGCAGACGAAGCGTATAACTTAACTGTCGTAATTGAAAACTGTCCAAGTCGGCCGCAACTGGAGAACTACGGAAGTCGGCTTGCTTAAGGCATATATTGGTTTTGACTGCACATGTTCACTATGACGATATAATTGTGCGGGAAGTTAATCAAAACTTAAACTTACAGTTAGCACTCCTAATGATACGAAGATGGGCTTAAAATTTTGAACAAGGTAAGTCGTTAAAGAGATGTTTGAATAGAACAACTAGTTTTAATAAATTTACGATGAAAGCAGAGTAATATAATACTTGTGTATATTTGAATGCATTGTTTCTGTAATCTCCGACAAGACTGAAATAGCTTTACGTAAGCGTTGGAACTCATTCAAATCTAGATAAGTTTGTGAGGTCTAATCCGTAAAAACAAGGGTTGATTCTGAAATATTATTATTACTTCTAACTTCGTCTATTCTGTACTATGTTCGCGTTGTGTTAGCTATGCGTAACACGCCTATATAAACACGTATTAGTTTACAGACGTTTCTTGTCGTTTGGTCAAAATATCCTTGGAACAAAGGGGTCATGTGGAGCTATAAGTAAGCGAGAACAAACAATGCTATGTAAACAATCCGGGATGACGGAATAATAAATCACTCTTTATATTTTCTTATGTGATTTCCTTGTTATGTTCTTGTGCTACAACAGTTTTAGTATGAAATAACTAGTGATATTTTATGTACATTTTAATTTATATTTTGTGAATTATATTAATCGTAATGTGTTTTTTTATTGGCCTTCAATTAGTGGTTACGGAGTTAGACGTTAGAACCCCGCAAAGCCAACTGTCGTTTCAAGCTGATAGCGGTTACTTCAGTTGTAGTCGGATTAAAACAATCCCTTATTAGTTTATCTTATCGTTAATGATAAAGACTATAATATACGTACAATTTGAAACATTCGGATAACTTTAACTAAATATGTTGTTCTATCAATAGAAATTTCATATTTGTGTTAATTTTATTTCATCTCTAATACTGTTTCTATGCAATTTTAAATATAAAACGTAAGAGGTAGTATCTACGGTTCAAGATAAAATTTGCGTAGGTTACGTAGTGGAAAACTGAAAAATAATATGCCTATATTTTCATTGAAGCGAAACATCCACGAAATGCATACTCTGGGAAACAGCTAACAATAATAATTCCTATGGAAAGGCTTGGAAAACTTATTTCAGTTTCAAAAAAATATAAAATTTGAATCACAATAAATAGTTTGAGTGATATAACGATACTATTCGAGAATTCACTGTAATAATGTATGTATGTAAGTAAGTTTTGATTATAAAATCTGAGTAACAGTTTGTAACAAAAATATATGTTTAAAATTTGTTAAAGTTGTCAAAACATTTGCTTTAATTTTAAAAGAATACAATGAGCATAAACTATGAATTGAGGAAAGGAAATTATTAAAAAATATAAAATGAAAAAATATATATACTTTTAGAAAAACTTGAAGTATTATGTAATAGTTACGATTTGCTATGTATTAAATAAATTAAACATATAATTTAAAAATCCATATATTCATTCATGTAACGCCATCTTGAATAATTTATTTCGAAATTAATTGACTCTATCTAAAGTTTCTAGCAACAAAGTGTACAAACAAACGTCAGTGTTGTTTACGTAAACACTTCACAACGGAACAAACGTAATTGTGAGCGGTATACGGAACATGTACAATAAGGTAAACTAAGATTAAATTAATGGATAGCGAATAAGCGACCCTGTTTGATGCGAGGCAGATTGAATTTGAGTTAGTTTTATGAATTTGAAATTAATATTCAATACCACTGTATAAAATAACTAGTGTTCAACGTTTTAGTATCGTTCTCATTAATATATAATTATTATTTTTCAAAATAGCAAATATTTCTGGTATTTTTTCATCGAATTAACTGTTTAACATCTCCATTTAAATAAAAAGCTTTATACTTTTCGTCATATATTTATGCATAGATTTGAATTGCGTATGAAGTTGGTAGAAAAATGTTTTAGAGAAAAACGTTCCTGATTATATTAACAAGCTGTTATGAAATTTTGGTTCATAACATGATTAGGTAACATGGCTGCAAAAATTATTCTCATCTTGACTCAATTTCAGCGAGACGAGAGAGGAAGCTTTTTTACCCTTTTAGGGACGGTGTGACACCTGTACTGCTTGAATTATGTAAATATTTTAATTTAGGTTCATAACCTGTTCATGTTTTGATATAAGATTTTTTTTGTGTAACATTGAAAGGCAGGTTCAACCTTTGATCTTAATTTAGCTAGATGTATTATTATTATATCATAGAAATGGAAATTTGTATTAAGTTTTGGTTTGATACGCTTATACAACATTTTATTTTTAAGAGAAGCTTCGCGATAAATGAAGTTTTATTTCACTTCATCCATCCAATTACTCAAAAGAAGCAAGCAAACACTCACTTAATTTAATGAAACTAAAATGTTTTTTAAAATAAAAAAGTAAATATCAGTCAATCCCTCTGTCTTACGAGATTAAAACTTTACTAACTTCTTAGGATAATTTGTGGTGGAAAATAAATTTTCCTACAGTTTTTACTTTACGCTGATAAAAAGTAACTTTTGTCGAAATAAAATATAATAAGAGTAATAATTTTATGACAGTACACAACTAACATTTAAGAAACGCATTAAAACCTTGTTTTGTTGTGTAATTGGTAAAAATTTAAGTTAAAAAGAATTTTTACTTTTGTATTTGTATTTATTTTACTAAGGCAAATTTCAAGTCACCCTTATTGCAAGCTGTCCCTATCAGAAAACATCGTGAAAGTTTCAAATTTTCATTAATAAATTTTGAGCACTTTTAATATTAACCTAGGCTTAAGAATGCAAAAATGAAAGCACTTGTAGTTTGACGTTGCAAACTTGTGATAAGGATACTGCTTGTAAGAAATCAGTCTAATAAACAATTGAAATATATATACCTAATTGTATGTAGATATGTGGGGAAACCGGAGGTTTCAGCAAAACTACGAAACTTACTTATAATATGTATATTATAATGAGAATTCTGATCTATTGCTTGTGTGGAATCAAGCATCTTCTGGTTCACACGGCTTGGTTTTCGTTCCTCGGAGTCAGCAGCGTAACTACATATTTGTATGATATTTTATCCATACAACGAGGACGTCCCGACAATGTTCATTTTTTTTAATATGTAGCGCGTACGTAACACCCTTAATAATGTAAATTAAAATTGCATCAATACTTAAGTAAGCAAACTCATCATACCGAGACAATAATAAAAGTGTATATTCGTTGAGAGAAATTCTATATATTTTTTAAAAGGGCCGGGATACTCGATGAATTCGCGACAAAAGTGCCAATTTCAACGAATGCTGGATTGATTGACGTTTCGATAAATGGCGAATGCGTTCCAGAACCAAGCATCGACGATGGATATTTTTTTGTACAACTGCACTCGATATTGGTTAATGGCAGCAAAATTCTTTTTTTTTGTGTATGTTTTCTGACTCTATGTATTTTATTACGGACAAGATTTAATTTGGCGTTCCGTTCGTCTGTTTGAAATCACTTTTTTATAATCAAAATCTTTATTTTAGCGGTGTGATATAGAGAGTATACTATAGTATCCTATGTATTCATAAGTAACAGCTGAGTAATATAAGCAGTGGACAGAAATATTCAAAAAAGTCCGATTTATAATATGAAAACTCTAGATGTCTATAAAATGATTGATGATACAAAATTATACGATCAAAATAAGTATTACTTTTTCTTGACAATGTAAAGAAGAAACTGAAAAATAACTGAATTAACATCCTTGTCTTATTGACGGTAAAGCTTAAATGAATCTTGAATTCATCTTTATTAATATATAAAAACGAATAGAAAGTATTCTATAAACACAAAGGCGACATATAATATCGTCAGAATATAATGAAGTACTTCAAAATTCACATCAGGTACATCGCAGTTTACACATGATTCGCTGGCGTCGTGACAGACGATAGAATCACACGCGTCACGCTCCGAGGAGATTTGCTTTTCTGTTACCGGGAAATTGCTTTTTGACCTTGTTTATAACTATATTTTAGTTACCACAACCATAGGTTTGCTCACTTATTTGATTGTTTAATGAAAACTATTTCCCACTGAAATGTAAATGTTGAAGTAAACGATAAATATTGAAGAAAGCAGATTTGATCCAATGAGAGTTTTTTTTATGTATAAAATTATCTTGTAAATAAGAAAGAATCTTTTGACATAATGAAACACGCAGCCAAGAAGATTAAATGAGAGTACATCCGATGTCTTTATATAGGAATGGCCTGATATATAATAAAAAGTCTATTCTGTAGGAGTAACATTGTAATAAATACACAAGAGTTTTGGTATTCACATGATTCAAGAGCGCCGTGACAAGCACTATCGCATACGTCACGCTCCAAAGAGTAAACGTGTTCATTTGATCTCTGAATTGAATATATCATTTCTCTTTTGTGAGTTTATTTTGTATTATATCAGCGGTTTTCATATTTTTATTATATGCAATTCCTTATACAATTTCTTTTGTTATTGTTTGATATAACAAGTATATTATTATAATTCAGTAATGCACTGTAAGTGCACTTAGCCTCTTTTTGTAAAGTGTGTTCCATATTGAATATCAATCGAACAGGTTATATTTTTTGTTATATACCATATTTTTCTGTAAATGTTTGTCGCTGCAGTATTGACAGAGCTGTTTAAGCAGAGAAAATTAAAAGCATTTTCCGTTTTTTCTCTTCATTCCGTATGTATTTAGCGAGATTGAGTTCATAAGTTAATTGGCAATCAACTTTGAAAACGCACATATGTATAATTTAAAATTTATTGCAAGAACGAACCGAGTTGCCAGTTTTGATATATTCATTAAGCCAAAGTACACTTTCGTGCCAAAGAAATGTCAAGTGCATTAAAGATTAAAATGTGGAAATGATAAAAAAGTTATGCACGGAAAATTAATATGAACTGCCCTGCATAAATATTTGCATAGCATAAACATGTGAACATACTTAAATATATACAAACATACCCAAATATGAGTAGCGAGTTTGTGATTTGAACTAAAACATAAATCGAATACAATGTCTGTTAAGATGTCTTAAGAAAGGTAAGGTACAGTAGGACTTACCTATCTCGAATTGGAGCTGTACAATTTGTGAAGTATAGACCTCCTTGTATGTACAAAAGTTCACAGCAAAATAAAGCTACTTTTGACGATTTAGTACCGTATTCAAGTGGTGATCTACGTTGGTGATAATAGCCATTTGTAGGCTTAAGTAAGCAATGTGGTCCCATCTATCAGAAACCCGATGAAATGTTTGTGGCTGGTCGCCAGATAGACAAGTTCCAGAATCTTGCGATGACGTAATCTCAATCTAAACTTCCAGTAGTGAATGATTCTTGGAGACTTAGCAGTACTGGAGTGGTCACAACTGCCACGCCAAAGGAAGCCACACCGTGCCCGTTCGCTCTTCAAGTACCAAAAATAGTTGAACGTAAAAGAAAAGATAAAAAATTTGCCATGGCTTTCTTGTTTATATTTGCAATCAAACATTTCTCTGCATTCAAACATTTAATATCCTGGTGTTTGCATGTATATACAGAATGTTTGCTATTGCTAACTTGATAATTAAAACGGGGACCTGTGATTTTCACTCCATAGCGGTGACTCGAAATCAACCCTACTTTTAGACTGTAATTATTAAGTATTGAAAGATCTTAGTCCGCGGAGATAGTAATTTACGAGAATTTCAATGTCCGTCACCAAGTCTGTCTCTACGCGTTTAGATCTTCTAATGAATTTGCTCAAACTTGTGGATTCTGACAGCTCGTTAATTCGTCATAATAAATTTCAGACTGTGAGGACTGTAAAATACGTCTGTTGGATTTTATGAGACCTTCACGCCCCAATTTATATCTCAGTTAACGCATTGCAAGATAAATCTAACCACACCATCTCGTATTTTTGACCACTCATTGTTTCTATTACATACTTAAGACACGTTGTTTATAATAGTAGTTATTCTAATGCGGATGATGGTATCGCGGTCGCCATGTCTACGGTTCGAACTGAAATGTCTCGTCACTTTGTGAAAGAAAGATGCGAAAAACTGGTTCTGAAATTGGCAGTACTCTTTTTAGGGTCTTTTAGTCTAGTAAGGACCATTTAACTAAAAAAATAATCAATTATGTATATTTTCTTTTAAGAAAACCCTATCTATTATGGTTCCACAGCATTGGAATATCTTCTTAGTTATCTTTTATAGCACTTAGTACCTGGGCATCGAGATCATTAGTAACATTTAATAGTAATCAAATAACATAAATGAAGCCCTATGCTTGTATGCCACCGAAGCGAGGATGTATAAAAAAACAATGAAACGTGTAATACAGTGAAATATCAATGTAATAAATTTATAAAAAATGTCTTATATTGTGTCTAAAATAAAAAAGATTTACCTGATAATAAAGAAACAGTTAAAGAAACGGAAAAAAATATACGAAAAGATGCCTTAAGATGACAGCCGTACAGTTTTTATTGTAACGTCATCTATTTTCATAAAAAAATGTAAAATAATGGTCTTGTTAGAACTCAACAACTGTTCAAATATTCTTAGGACTCGATATTGAAATACCGTTTTAATTTTCCGTCAAAAAATAATAAATTTCCGTACCATCTGCTTGTAACAGCCTGGGTATTCTTTTGAGGATCAAAAGTTTTGAAGTTAAATAATTATATGAAATATGATAACCCTTTCTTAAAAACACAGGCTTTTTAGGGAATAATTTAAAAGTTTAATTTTAAGATTTAATACAAAAAAATATAATATCAGATAATATTGTTAGAATATTTAAAATGTTATAATTATTTAAAACATGAATATGTAAAAATAAAACAGATTTTACTCACATTATAACCTAGTCTTAATGAAGTTTTTAATAAGCTTTGTTATATTACAATAAGCAAAAGTTTTGTCTCATAATAAAACTAAATATTTTTTCAACTATCAAGCATTCCTACAGTAAATAATATATAAAAAAATATCAAAGATGGCGGTAATGGCTGTGATGGGCGGCACGCCAACTGCTTTTAACCGCGCTCCATTTTATACGTTTCACAGATTAAAAAACTGACAGGTGAGTCAATGGAATATATAACAATATTATTGTCTGTGATCACATGTATTGTTGATATAAATCCTTTTTAGTTATCTTGTGTTTGAACAAAAAAAATATTTATCTTATTTAGTTCATTTCCAATATTTTCTAATCTTCAGATTTATGATGTTGTTGAATACTTCCTGTATTTTGTATATTTGAATTAAAGGTGAGTAAGTAATTATGTTATATTAAATTGATTGGCAGACATTGACCCTTGAATTCTTAAGTCTGTTCTTTGTGTTTCTAATGTAATATATACTATATAATTTACTTACTTGTAAAACTCTGTCTTTGGGAGTGTTTATAATTAAAGTATGAATAATATTTTTTTTACAGAGAGGTTTCTCATTACAAATGTACAGTTGAAGTAATGAGTTCTGGAATCTTTTTTGCCTCGTTACCCGTGGAGCAGTACAGTAGAAAAATATTATAACAGAAAATAGAATTTCATAACTATCATTTCCGAGCGGTTAAAATATTTTAAAAATTTAAACGTCATGGAAAAATATAAAACTTAAAACAATGGAGGTGGAACAAAGCGAATAAATAAATATATACTTCGGTTTAATAAAGCTATTAAAAATTAGATAAATGTCTAGTAGTAGATTAGAATTTTTATATACTGAAATTGAAACGTAAATATTTCATGTTTTAATATGTCCAAGTTGTTTTACTTTCAAAACATATGAATATTATATTTCCAATTAACTATTAAAATATCAACATAGTTTTTCTCATAATAAAAGAGATAAAGTAGACTGTGCGGGTGTTACATAAAATATTGAATGTAATTTAATATTAACTATAAATGTATATAAATTGTGTAACAGTTGTTCCAAATTATTACAATTTCTCTTATATTCTTATATAAAAATAAAACTTTGTAAATCATTTATTAAAGCACGAATAATAGATGGGATAGAATGGTTACTCTTGAAAGTAAAAGACGAAGAAAACGTTGTCTTTTATTGAAATACGGTTCAATTAAGGTAAAAAATCTTGAAATGTTTGCTTTATAAAATATAAGAAGCTTCTAAATATATGTTGCTTTTTATGTTTTTACATACATTCTTTGATTTTACAGATCAGACATCATCGCATTTACATTCATTATTGACGCATACACCTCTGGTGTATTCAAGTCGTTGGCAAATACAGTTGCAGATGTCCAGGTCACAGTATTCACGTTTTAATCTCTGATGTACTGGACCAGGCTTGATAGAATTCACTGAAAATAAGTTTTCTATGAAGGAAATTTCTTCTATGTACATTTTTTTAAATACATCGTGATTCAATAGATTTAATGTTAATCAAACGGCAGATGGAACACTTGATGTTAAATGATCACTCCCGTGGAATGTATTCTCATTATCTGTAATCTGCCAGATAGCCCATATGTCGGACCTTTTTGATGTAGTAGGCATCGGCACAGTATTTAGAAGACCCTATGTTATAACTTCCATTGAAATCCTCGGAGGGAAATTATTACTTATCATTCTTGATGAACAAAAAGATATGAGGCACACGAAAATAGTCCTAAATTTATTTTGAATATATGTACACTAAATATACCTGTAAGAAGGTAAATTCCTAGTCCAAAATTTATCTTTAATATAATTAGTTATAAGAAGAGCCTAGTTAATAAAATATCGTTCCAAAATAAAACATATATTGTGGTATACCTGTAGGTACTGCAGCTTGTTTTGTAAAAGACACGAACAAGAAGAGAACTGTTAAAATAAGAATAGAATTCTTCATTGTATTTCTTGAATATATAACAAAATTGTTTTGTAATATTATTTAAAATTTTACGTTAAATTTATAGAACTTATTTCCTGACTGTCAGGGAAAGAACTGGTTTGTTGTTTATAAAGATAAGAGCAATGTTTATAGAAAAACGTGTAACATATAATTGAGAATCAGATTGATAACCTTAGTGACATTAGTGCTATAATATTTTCAATAATGAAGCTGATTGAATACCCTGACTTTACTCAGAACTAGTATATAATATTATACTACTTATTATAAATGTTTAGATAATAATAAACTGTCAAAATAGCGGTTAGTAAAACGGTTCTTTTTTGCTTATATCAGTGCATTAAAATAAAAAATTATATTTTTATATATAATCTTATAAATTAATACCTATTTATTTATGTGTTATTTTATATGTTGGGTCTCTCTGAAGGAAATGACTATATTATTATTTTGCTTCAATAATTTATGGGAGGATTGTTATTTTTCAAAATTAAAATGACTATTATGATTATTCAAATACATACGTTTCTATTGGAAATGTGACAAAACCATCGTCTGTTTGTGTTGTGGTGTTCTATTAAAGTGATGGATTGAATGTGGCTTAAATTCTATGTGTTTTTACTATCCAATATTTTTAAATCTCTTTAAATTCACGTTTTGGTTGTTAGTAACATAATTATATATATAGGTACTACATTTTTCGTTTGTTTATAAGAAAGACGAAAACAAGAAATCTTTTCATGTGAAAAAATTAAATCTATCCCCATTTTTTGTTTCATCTTTTGAGACAATAAATAAGTAGTTAGATATTTTTATCTCACTGAATTTAATCTATAAAGAGTTGAAATGAGACAAATATGTTGATTAAAGATTTTTATATTTTACATAGATGAGTGGAATTCTTACATTATTATTAAAAGTTATCGCATTTGCATTTATTTCTAACGCAGGCGCCTCCGGGAAATTTTAAGCGGCGGCAAAGACTGTGGCAGGCGTTGAAATCACAGTCCTCGCGTTTCATTCTCTCATGTCCCAGTTCAAAGTCGAGGGCTTCCCCTAAAAATTGATTTATTTAATACCGCTAACGTACGTGTAATAATATACTTTTTATATACATTTTAAACAAATCAACTTGACGTTATATATAAATATAGCACAAATACCACATAAAGCAGATACAAATCAATATATTCCTGATGGAAAAATATTTAAAATGCTACAGAATTTTTATTTAGTTCACGAAATAAAAAGTAAAAAATATTGAAGTAAAAATTTCTATTTCAAAAAGAACAAATATAGTATTTACCAGTCGCTGCCGCTTCCGTGTTCAAAGTTACGAAAACTAAGAAAATTGCAAATATTATTATGAATTTCTTCATTTTGGATATAAACGTCTGCGATTCAACAAAAATAATGATGTACTAATGAATCTGTCACTTTGAGATCTTTTATACAGTGTTTTAATGTAAACATTAATTAAATTTCATCACTGAATCGTGCAAGGGAAGTACCGGGTTGTACGTAAAGATAAGATAAATGTTTTTAGGTTAATAATGTAAGCATTTCTCATATTATAAAAATAAATTGTTCATCCCCGTGATAATAATTGCAATGTTTACACATGACTTGTTTAATAAATTAAGATACAGTCATATCTTAAAGTTATTATGAGAAATGTTTGATATAAGTCGTGAAAATTTTATTCAAGTGTTTGTATGGTCTAATGTTTAAAATTAAATCTAAAGCAAAACTGAGTTGAAAATATAAGGACCGCTATTTTTAAGATTATGCCTGTATAAATTATCTAAATAAATTTTATTTTTAATGATAAATATGTATATATTTTTGAGGTATTTGATGGTGATGAAGATACAGTTATAATTAAAGTCAATATTGCAAAAGATGAATGGATTAACAACATTTTTCTTAACTTATTTTGAACCAAATGATTTAAATAATTAGAAAAAATGTTGTCTTCGTTTAGATAATATTTATCGAATTTCAGTAGTAGTAGTTGTTATTATGAATTTCAATACATATAGACGTTATTCGATGCGACTGTATGGGTTTGTAAATTTACATCTATTTTGCATGTGGTTGAGTCTAGTGTCGTTACGGTTTGCAGTTCTGGTAACAGATAGCCGGTAAATTTTAGTATCATATATTCTTCGGACTTAACAATATATTGTATTAGAATAAAACTAGTTCATATTATTTGGTTTTGTAAGTTACAAATATTATAGAAGTTACGTATAATTATAGGCCTATAGGCCTATAGGCCTGCTGGAAGTTTAAGCGAAACAATGAAACTTACTTAGACGTATATTATGATAAAAGCCTATGATATATAATATATAAACTATGATATGCCTAAAATTACATAAGGCCTCTATGTAAATAGAGTAATGCCATTACGTTTCTTGTATGGTACTAGGAATCTCCCGCTTTATATGGCTACGTGTTAGTTTCCAGGAGTTAGCAACGTCACTCGTTACATAATATTTTATCCATACAAGGCTGATGTCCCAACTAACATCGTCAAATTTTCGATATTTGTCGCTTCCCTAATATTCGGTTATAAAGATATTTTAACAAATTTAATATAAGTTAAGAAACCTTTTTTAAATGTAGCTTTTAGACTCTCGACAAAATGATGTCTTTTCATAAATTTAAATCTTAATTTACTTCAAATGATCATAAAAATTTAAAAATATTACATAGACTTTATCTTGTTTATCTCGTAGAAAATTCCTTTACCTTTGGCTACAGAATTGAGTTATAAATACATTTTCTTCCCTTTCAACATTTCTTTAATCCTTTGCTTTTATTTATAAAAATGTCATTTTCATATTTAAATATTTATTTTCACTAATTTTCTTATTTACCACAAAGAACTATTCAGTTTTTTGATGGAATGTTTTAAATTATTTCAAGGAAAAAGAACCTTAATGAAATATAAGCGTAGTTCTTTCTTTTTTTTTAATATCTTAAGGACACCCTATAGAATTATAGGCAAACTGAAAAGCGTTAAAAATAAGTCATTTTTAAAACTAAATAATTATAAGAACGTTTCTTTATTCGTAGTAAAGACATATATTACAGATGTTTATAAAAGTCAGATGACACAAATGCCATTATTGTTGGAAAGGCATACTGAAATAAAGATTAAAATAAAAGTAAGTTAGTCCAAAGCAGGAAAAAAAGCAGGTTTATTTATTCACTCCTTAAGTTTGTTTGTTCTATTATATTATAATATCACCGTTTAAATAGTTCACGATTGCAGATTTTGTCCAAAACATCGGTCATTAAGAATCAAATGGATTTGCCATTAAATATTATTCAATATAAACAGAATTTATCGCATTGCGGTGAAAGCAAATTACGTTGATGCTAATACAGAGAATCGTTCAATACAATTTATATATATTTTAATTAATCAGTAATATCATTAGCTATGTATTAAATATCCTAGTTAATATATAGGTATTTAGTATGACAATGATATCTATGGTTTGGGATTTGGACAATAATTGAAAGTAATCCTGTAACTAACAGTTTTATGTATTCCTATGAGAAGTCAAAAATTATTATAACAAGGTAATTTTCAATGCTTTAAAAATATATCATGATTAATTTTAAAAGAGGCTATTGTGGATGGCTAACCGGTTTTATTAAAAAAATATACAATGGATTGTTCTACTCATAAAAACACTGAAATTTCTCTTTTCATAATCTTCAATGTTTGACAAAATAAAAAAACGAAAAACTATTTTATATAAATAATTTGTCTACGCTTTTCACTGCAGCAGAAGAAATAATGTTATTCGTACATTAGTAATAAATGATGGCTAAAGTAAATTCTATTAATATAAAAAGAACATGTAAGTAATGAGATATTATTAATAAGTTATTTTTTCTAATGTAAACATATCAAACTATAAAAATATTTATACAAAAATTATAGAAATAAAAGTCTATATTTTCTTCATCTTTGAGATCAGTAAAGAATTCTGTAAAACATGATCGCTGGTTAAAATTCTCAAATGTTGTTTTTCTTGTTATACGAAAATTAAATAACAAAGGAAAAAACTGTGACAGCTAGGTATAAAAACCGTATACAAAATTAATTCATTGACAAACCGTTAGTCGCTGTCAGGAGTAAATCCTTTGATCTCGTCTCACATTTTTTGTACTTTGTTTGTTTTTTAACGACTAAAAACCGACACGCAAGTTTTTTAAAAACAGCCTGGCCTTTTTTATTTCATTTAGTTTTCAAACTCTATCAGAATTTGTTACGTAAAATACAAAACTTTACAAGTCATTTTATTTTATAATATTATTTAAAAATGTAAAACAATATGTCTATATTTATTTATTTATTTAACTCTTTATTGCACATAAATATACATAAATATGAGAAATTTATTCTTTAACACAAAATACATTGGTGTAGCAAAAGGCGGTCTTATGGCTTATAAGCCATTTCTTCCAGACAAGCTATATTATATTAAATTTATTAAAAAGTACTCTTAAATAACGTGCAAGAGTGTGAAAATCATTAAAATTTATCACACTTGCATCTGTTGTTTACACAAACACCTCCAGGAAGTTTCAGACGCCTGCAGAAACGATGACAGGCGTTCAGGTCGCAGTTCCCACGTCTTAATGTATCAAACATGGAACCATCCGTAGAATAATCTAAAAATAAAATGATTATATGCTTACTTATGAGTTTGTATAAACGGATTTGTGAAATGAAATAGATGGTTTAATAAAATTATTTAGCGAAAACTTTTGAATTGATCATGGAAAGAATACAATATTATTAACTTAAACATAAAAAGATGAAAATAAAATACTTACCTGAAGGTACAACCGATGCAGTTGTTAAAACCACAAAGGCCAAGAAAATTGTAAAAATGAAATAGAAGTTCTTCATAGTTATTATTGTCTTGTGTATTTACTGATATGTTTACTTTATGAATTCTAACGTTTTATGCATTAATATTCTTTTATATACTATAGAACTATTATAGTCTTGAGTAATTCATTATCAGTTCCCATTGCAGTTTATTAAAGGTGAAGAACCTTAGTAGCAGTGAGTGAGTGATATGTATATACATATATATGTATAGATTAGATAGACACGTATAAATAACAATAATAACAATTATACAATGATGAGATTTAGTGTATATATAAGTTACTAGATTGTTTGATAAAAAGAAACAAGATATCCAAGACGCCACGAAGTCAATAACATTTGCATATGATAAGAAATGTTTGGTTTATTTATGAGTATTAATTTAATGGGATATGACAATGTTGATACAACACATGTTTAGACTTGTTTATCAAAACAACGTGTGAATATTAAATTGCTACGCTGAAATTTAAGTATTACTTTATATTACTATGTAATCCCTGAATGCATTTATGTTTTTTCATTTTTAGAATAGGGGCGGATGCAAACAAAGCAATTTTTGTGTTCGTTAATTTTTTTTGATGTTTTATTCTATGTTGTTTGTGGAATAATACGTGTTATTTCTTTGAGTATGATGCTTTCTTATAAGTCTGAAATGTTATCAACCAATTTACTGACTGGATCTTGTATATGCGGCGGATCGACCGAACAGTCATAATTTTATTTTACTTGCTGAGTGTGAAATTCCGAAATCTTAAATATGCTCTTCTCATACAATCCAGAAATATTCTTTTATCGACTGAATTGTGTAACATCCTTTTACTTAGTTTGTATGGTATAGTGATTTACATATTTCTACTTTATAAAATCGTATAATTTTTACATAGTATTGGGATTTATTGATCCGTTGTTTATTGTCTATCTTCAAATAACTGTTCCTGGTCTAAAAAAAAAAATGTATTGACTTTCTAGTGGACGGTGTGGTTTTCAAAAATATATTGCTTGCTACCAATATTGTTTATATATAAAAGTGATGAAGATTTGTTTTGTTTACTTTTTGATAAAGACAAGAAAAGAAAAAATACGTATATATAATTTTTCTACAACTTTTATTTTAGCACGATAGAACCTTTCAATACTGTTTGTTTTCGATTAGATATATATTTAATAAAATTCTCTGTATTCTATTGTTGACTCTTGCCTTAAAAGTTATAATACAATTTTACTTGCGCTTCTAGCTTTCAAAATTTAGAGTATAAAATTTTAAAAAACAAAAAAGAGAATTTAAAAAATGCTTCAAGCATATTTTTAAAGACATTTTTTAAGATTAACAATTAAAATACATAAGTGATGACTCAAAATAAATCTTTCTTGTGATTTATACCAACCCTTTATTCATATCTTTATTTAATTTAGGCTATGTTACTGTAAGTGGCATGTAATACGGCAAAATCTATTTTTCTTATCCCAAGTATAAAACATCAGTTTTTACATAGTGACAAAAATGTATTGAGCGAAAACAAATATGTCACGATACTCTAAATTACTTACAAACAAAAGTTATATGATTTATAGTTCTGGTTTATTTTGAAATGAAATGAATTCAAATGAAATTTTACTTAGGATAAAAAATAGACGCAGTAAAAACTTTAAAAAACTTTTGATAAAATAGTTGTTTTCTAAACCTTTAAATTTGGAGTTTTCGTACGGATTGTTGAAGATTTAAATATTGTATATATTATTTCCTTTAATTCACTAATAAGTGTAACTGCAAAAAATTTGTATACAAATTAATTTATTGATAATACGTTAGTCGCTGTCAGGAGTAAATCTTTTGATCTCGTCCCACTTTGCTTGCACTTTGTTAACTTTTAATGAACAAAAACAACACGCAAATTACTAAATAATAAGTTTTTATTAGTTTGGTTAAATAATAATGTATTATATATTTATAATCATAACATCTTCGACTTCAATTTATATTTAATGTTATACAAATACAAGAGTTTGACAATCCTTAAAATTTATCACACTTGCATCTGTTGTTTACACAAACACCTCCAGGAAGTTTCAGACGCCTGCAGAAACGATGACAGGCGTTCAGGTCGCAGGTCCCACGTCTTAATGTATCAAACATGGAACCATCCGTAGAATAATCTAGAAATAAAATGATTATACTCTTACTTATGAGTTTGTATAAACGCATTTGTGAAATGAAATAGATGGTTTAATAAAATTATTTATCGAAAACTTTTGAATTGATCATGGAAAGAATACAATATTATTAACTTAAACATAAAAATATGAAAATAAAATACTTACCTGAAGGTACAACCGATGCAGTTGTTAAAACCACAAAGGCCAAGAAAATTGTAAAAATGAAATAGAAGTTCTTCATAGTTATTATTGTCTTGTGTATTTACTGAATTGTTTACTTTATGAATCCTAACGTTTTATGTATGTCCCTTTTATATTAATTATAGATATTTTTTTTTATTGAGTAATTCGTTAGTAACATTATCAGTTTCTATTGAAACTTGTTGAAGGTGAAGGACCTTAGGTATAGTCAGTGATATTTAATGATAAGATAGTAGATTTATGCTCTTTAACAGTAATTGCAAAATGAAAGGAATCAACGTATTGCATTAATCAACACTATCATAGATGGTCTGATAAAAAGGATATCAAATAATATTTTAGTAATCAAAGTATTAAGCAATTTTTACGTATAATTCATATCCTCCCTAAAGAGAATTCTAAGAAAAAAAAAAGTATTCCTTAAATAGAAGATCATCATGAATAATTTAGGAATACTTTTATTAAATTTTTAACTGACAGCTACGAGTATAGGAACTGAGTTGGACATACTTATTAAAGAAACAATAATATGTACATATATGGCTAAACGAAATATAAAACTTAACATCGACTGAAAAATAAAACATAATGAAAAATAAATTTTACATTTAAAATGAGGTAAATCACTAATTACGTCAATTAAATATTCAGGTTTATTTTGAAGCTGATCGTTTAAATGAAACGTTTCGAACGACCCATGTAAATGATTGCATAATTAAGCAATATAATATGGACGAATTTTATAAATGTCCATGTTATGAATAGTAAACGCTAACAAATATAATATTTACCTACATTTACTACTTTGAAAAAACATTTAAACCTTTTTAGTTAAGAATAAATATCAACTAGAGTTTTGAGTTAGTTGTTATAAATTAATATAGTACTGCAGATATTGCAGATATATGCAGACCCCGGCTTAAGCTCGGAAAAAATACCAGGAAGAAGAACAAGAAGAAATTAATATAGTACTGAAAATTAAAATGATTAAAATTGTGTACACTGTACACATATCTTAAAAAAGTAGTTTATAAGAGGATGAAATATGAAAGATGTCACGAAGTCAATAACATTTACATACAGTGATAAAACATAATATGGGTCCTCTTTTTGTTATTATTACAAGATCTACTAAGTATCTACAATAAATATTTACATTTCTTTATCTAAAAAACATAATTATATTACCAAACACTAAATATTTCCTTAAAGATAAGACTTAATCAATATATAATATATTAATTTGAGTATGCTACCTTTACCAATAAGTCTGGTAATAAATGGTTGAAGCAAGTTATTACCTAGTTAAGTAAAAAAATCTTGTATAACTTTCTTTTTTAAAGTCTTAGGCTAAATAAAAAGATCTCTTTATTAAGCGAAAACTCTTTTTAGGAACCGAAACGAGTCCTAACGATTTATATATAGATGCATAGAGTTGAAATTTATTATTTCCATAATTTATTTCTTTCCATTCAGTTTCAATTTCCATTCGTTTCGTTTTTTAACTCTATTCCTACAAAAATATAAATATTCATACTCACTACATTTCTACCACGATTTAAGAAGGAGGAAATTTAAGGAAAGAAATCCAAATCAATAATGTTTAACCGGTTTTACAAGTAACGCTGAGTTCAATTAACTATCATAATATGGGAAACATTCTATTAAAACATTAAATATGAAATTTAATATCTACATAATAGTATGTATGTTTATTAAATAAATGAGATAACTTTATATTAATTTATAGAAATATTAATGTATCACAAGAGGCAAGTAATTAGGTTAATTAAAAGTATGTGATATGTTTAACCAATAAAGACGGAAATATATTCTATAAATATATTTTCTTTTATAGGGTATTTAAATATTAGTAAAAGTATTTTTTTCCGCATTAATTAATGCAATTCCACCTTTCTGTATTTCCAAATGAAATGAACTAACATTGCAGTGTCTACATAAATTAGATCGTGTTAGAAATGTTTTCCTAATAAATTTTCCGTAAACGGCTGAAACGTATACAAATTCTATTTCTATTGACAATAGTGTTAATACGTATTGTAGACAATAAATAAATGGAAAAATTTACACTACCATTGTAGTCGGTCTAAAGACTGTTTGTGTTTCTGGGTAATGGAATAAAAAATATATACGATTCAGTTCCTAGTATCAATAAAAGAAACAACAAAAATAAATTCATAGTAAGGAAAATCCCAGCCAAGTTTGGAAGGTGAAAGAGATGAAATCCCTTTTTGCATCACAAACCAGTACAGTATTTGAAAGATTATTACTTTTAAGTATGAAAAAGTAAAGGAGCAGTTTAGTAAACTGTAATGCATCACTGCATGTATGCAAGTTTAGTGTTTTTAGAAACGTGAAGTATGGCAAAGTACATTGCGGAGACATTTAGTCACACCGTCAGTGCATTAAGAATCCATAGAAAATGTTCCAAAATACTCGTGTTTACATCAGGTACCGAAAAGAATTGAAACAAATTTGTTTAAATGGGTTTTGGATATCTTTTTCAGTCAATGGACATAAAACATATCTTTTTTTGCTTATTACAAGTAATGATATAAGTAGGCTAAGAGTACTAAAGTGATGAACTGATATTAAAGTCAATTAGACATCATTTGTCGAATGATAGGAAAATTTTATTGTAAATTAAGTTTGACGTATTAAAAGTAATTCATGGTATTTCTTTAAAGAAAATAAATACTGATAACTTTATAGTCGAAATGAAATGTCTAAACTAATTGAACATAACATAAATGTGAAGTTCTATGAATTTATAGGAGATAAATATATACTCAACTTATATTAATTACATGAAACTATACTTCCAGGGTTTCAGTCTAAGGTTATTAACTATGATAATAATAAAGGAATTAGAGCCAGCTAATTGGTTGCTATTCGTATTTGTCATATAATATGTAATTAGAGAAACTAATTGTATTTCTACTAAATAAGGGTAGTGGTTACAAGCCATAATAATTTCCTCTATTATTGCTTTAGCCCCATAGTCTTTGTGTGTCTATTATTGAAATTAAAAACAAATTTAAGTACAAACAAATCAATATTATACATATATGACAGAAGAAATGTTATCTGAATTTAAAAAGACTTCAAGATATTGATATATTTGATATATAAAAAATAATAATCTTTGTACACACAATACAGAACTTACACCTATATCAGTACTACAGATATACAATTTCGTTGGTCTTTATTTTTAAAGTTTTGACGAAATACAAAAGTAAAGCTTAATATAGTTTATATGAAGAAATTTATACTATAAATATATATCTATAGATTTATGGAAACCTAACGCTAGTTAATTTAATAGTGTAATGAGAAAAAAATCCTTAAAGAAATCAGTATATAACTACATACATACATATATAGGTAGGAATATATTTCAGCTAAAAACCTTAAAAACATTCATACCATTTAGTCTTAAATGAATAAATTACGTAAATATGAATTTCAGTCTTAGTTAACGCGTAAACAATAACATTCAAGATAAGATAATTTCATTTAATTATACTTTAATTTAGTTCAACTTCCAGTAGAAACATGTTTCATACATAATGAGATAGCAGTGCGCGGTCCGCCAGATGTGCCATCGACACTTTGTGAACCTGTTGAAATTGACTTTGGAACTCCTCTGTAGTATACGCTTTATAATATACTGTCGAAGACGGAATGTGGAATAATTTGTTATTAAATTTCGTTACAAAATGTTAGAAGGTAATAAAGAAATGCTTTAAATTACGAAAATCATTTTGAAGAATACTTATTTCTGAACTATGTTATTTAATTTTACAGTTGATCTGTTTTTTGTTATTTCTTTTTACAGTTATTCCGTAAATAAAAGCTTATTAACTACACACGAATACTATTTCGAAAGTTTTCCTCTTGATATAAATATTGAGAAAATGAAACGATATTACTACCACGGTTAATTTGATAAAACGATTCGCACTCGAGAAACAACGTAATAAGTTAAATTCAAGGGTTTTTTGATTAATTTAAGGCGGGTTCATAATTCATTCAAAAACTTTTAAATAGAATAAGAAAATGATTTTTGGGTATGAATATTTTAACATAAGAAAAATGTATTGTGATTATGACTTACATTCTTCGATAAAAAAATATTTATTGACGATTTTTAAAAAAACTATTAAGTCTATTAAGTATTGCATTGTAAACATTTTAAACTACTGTATGATTTATAGTCTCTTGGAAGTTGAGAAACCTCTTGCAACAGCGGACCGCTTATGTTACCAGGAAACTTCGTCCTTATTAAGACAAATTTTGAACTTCCATATTGTTGATATAAACTTATAGTGAACCCTCGTCAATTTGCAAAATATTGGTATATATTTTAACCCTATAAACAAAATGAACTTAAAAGAATATAACTATAATACTCAAGTAAAGCTATACTTCGTCCTTATTAAGACAAATTTTGAACTTCCATATTGTTGATATAAACTTATAGTGAACCCTCGTCAATTTGCAAAATATTGGTATATATTTTAACCCTATAAACAAAATGAACTTAAAAGAATATAACGCTTCTTATTTAAGTGCATTTTTATATTTTTTTTTCCGGGAACAGAAGTTATTTTCTATATATATTTCCTAATACTTTTCGTGTCTCTTTCAAGTAAAAGAAATTGAATATAGTTCGTTAAAAATACAACATACTTTTCTTTTCTAAGTAAAGTGTAACAATTGAAAATATCACATCTACATATACATATACCATAGCTTATAAAAACATTTGATACCATACATAGTGTTTCATATTTAATTGAAAAGGGGTTGATCTTTTCACTAATTTATTCCTTTGTTATAAACATTTAAATTTTTATGAAAATTTTTTTGTCTAATGCCTTTTACTGGTAAAGAAATGGCTTAATATATAGGTGCAAACATGAATACGGTCCCTATTCCATTTAGTACTAATACTGTAGAAAGGGATATATTTTTCAGAGTTATCCCTTGTTATTGTTAAAGTATTTTCAATCATCCATTATTTATTTAAACAAATTAATTCCTTGACAGATGGCATATGTTTACTGAAACCTGAATAAATATATCTCATAGGCAAGCTAGGTAATTACGTTGATTGCAGGTAATTATTTATTGAAGTACGTTTTAACTGGAGTCCACAATTTAACTGACAGGTGAGTTTGAACGAGCAATTTAAATTATTGCATAATGAAGCAAGACAATAATTTCCATATTAATAATAAAGTTTGGGTTTCATATATCATGAATACGTTGTTAAATATCATGATGAATTAATAAATTGTAAGGCTGTGAAATTAGTGAGCATTCTTATTGACTAAATATATTTCATGGTTCTGCAGATTTAAATTAAAATAAAAAAAATACTGTGGGAGACACAAAAATACAAGTCTTTCGTCATCGTCATCGGCCTATCAGAGCCCACTGCTGAGTAAAGGCCTCTTCTCACATGGAGAAGGTTTGAGCATTAATCACCACGCTTGCTCAAGACGGGTTGGTGATTTCAAACTTATAATTGTGAAATTATAAAGTCCAGGTTTATTCACGATGTTTTCCTTCACCGTTTGTCAGTGACTATGACTCGGGAAAATCACATTGGTACTTGCCAGGATCGAACCCGCGCCCTCGTGAATGAGAAGCTAGCCTTTAACCACTAGGCCACTACTGAACACTGTCACAAGTCTTTACTAAACAGTAAATTGTAAATAATTGTATTTTTTTTTAAACTTACATAATATTAATCTTAAATAACGAAGTCAACAAAAGTACATATTATAGCTTAATTAAAAAATTCTTTCTGTTTTATACCATTATATGATTAGGTATTATGCATCATATCACGTAAGTATCTGATATTAACCGTAACAAAACTATTTGAATGTTTAGATCTGTTGTTTAAGTTTAAGTTAACAGGTACAATCGTGATTTCATAACTTTCATATGCAAGGAACTCGTACTATTTCCAAGTACTTGTTCACTGGTATTCAGTTTAATGCAAATACGAGCTTCTACTTGGACAAACTATGTTATAATATCTATAAAATAGTTTGTGCTTCATTAGTAATTGCAAATATTTGTGTATGCAGTACTTAATACACTGTTTTGATTAAAACTGATTAAAAATATTATTTTATTATAACTGGAATGTAAATAACGCAATGATGAGTTCCAATATCGTTTGTTTTATAACCGGTTGTAGGCATAAAGTTATTCTTACGATTTACAAGTAGAGAAACCAGCTATTTTAAAACTGTAACTAGTAACTATTAATTAATTATTATAAAATATCAATTCACTTACATACTATATTTATTATATTTCCTTTCTCTTATAAATCGTTAAAAGTTTTGAAAATTTTATAAGCTGATAAATATTACATATTTTTAAATAAATCCAAAGCAATTCGATCGTTTTTTTTTTTTATAAAGTATTTGTTCAGTTACTCTTATACTTTTCGTTGCTTACTACTTATATAATGCAGAGATATATATTACTTTTCGGTTTTTTGTCCTTCAAACTTTTAGATTGGCATAATTTACTAAAGGTATATTTGTACATGAATTCTCTAAATTCTTTAGACATTTTTATATATAATATGTATATCTATATGTATTATATATGTATATGTATATATATATTAAAGAAATTAAAAGATCGTTTCATAATTATAGATAATTGAATTTTTATTTACTAAATATTGCTTTACCGACACGAAATGACGTAAAATGTAAATGTGGTAATAAATCCTTACAGCAGTATGTCCAACCCATCATCTTAATGTGCTACAACTCAAAATCTTTAAATTTCCATCGATTTTAAAATTTCTAGTAAAATACAATACTTTGGGTCCCAAGAAATAATTTTAAGGTTTGCTGCTAATACCATATTCAGTGCAATAACATATTATTTTAAATGTTCTTATAAGTAAATTTTCTTAATATTTGTTTTCTTTAAGAAATATATTAAAAATACTAAAAGAGATACAATTTGTAAAGAGTTTGTAACTTTGCAATTGAAACAGTTTAAACAAACTCGGTATTTGTGGAGACAAAGAACTAAAGGTTATTAAGTTATAGGACACCTCTACATATAACAGATAATAAATCATGTATGTTAGGCAAGGTGTCTGAAGGGCTAGAATTTGCGTCTTCTCTAAAAAAAGCTTTCTTATCTGTCTATAGGTGGTGGTTGACTGGCAAAGAATTACAGTGCAGACCGCTGATTTTATTAATGGATTCATTTATTTACAGAAATTGCTACCTATGTTAAAACTTGATTTTTAAACTTGAACTTTTCATATTGTTACAGGTGTGAATAGATTTAAAAGAAATATGTTTGATAAAAGAAAACCCTTGCCAGTGGGGACTGGAGACTGCAGGGCTACGGGATAATCATATTTTTTTTTATATCATTTAGTGAAAATATACATATATTTATTTTTAAAAGCAGATGATGGAAGTCATTCGATTTAAGCCAAAGAGTTTGAGCAAGCCGGGAAAACATTCTCATACTGAGATACGTCCTGATCTTCTCGGGAAATACCTGAAATAGTATTAGATATCTTACTAAATATATAAAATACTATCTTTTTCAGTAAATGTAAGAATAATTGAACAACTACTTTATGCAATGATTTCTAAACACATATTTTTATATAGAATCACTCATAATATTATATAGTTCAGAGATATAAACAAATACGAGAAATAATCGAACATTAAGTGGAAGAACTAAATTATAATGTAATTTAAATTCCATCAAATGATTGGGGCCTCAACTTTACTCTTTTGATCGAAATACGAAATTAAATTGAATTCCATCTCAATAAACTTTGATCTCAAAGCCCTCGATTGAAAGGTACCGATATCTTTTATAAAAGTAGTAATTATCTTAAAAAAAAGATAACAATTAAAACCTAACTTAAAAAATGATTACTTTAGACACACTTATTTCCATTGAATCATTAAGAATACAAACTGTTTATAACCTTTTAAAATCCAATGAAATACCTATATATTGTAATATTTTCTATTCATATTTTTTATATAAAAAATAACTTTTTGAAAAATAAATTATGAAATGTATGTAATCTGAACGTAAAAGTATAGTGTTCCAACAGTATATCATTAACTTTTTAATGTTTATATTGCTTTAACAATTTTTGGTTTGGTTAAAACACTTTATCTGCGTAATTTCATATTTGCATAGTACGTACACCTATTTGTAGCATTGTTAAAATGTAATAAGTTTAAATTTATATATAGCTTCAAAGAACAACAAAAAACAGTTGTCAATAACTTCGAAGAATGTAATCACCTAACTTAATTCTGATTTGAAGTAATTTAGTATTAGGGGGAATGTCACTATAAATGTTGTTGCATATAAGTATATTTCTTTAATATAAAAGAAATATTTGCGTGAGATTTCAAGGTATAAAGATTTATTAAATATGTAATATTTGTATACGATGTTCATTGCCTATGAACAGTATAAACCCATACACAAGTCCACGTTAGCGGCTTAATTATTCACTGCGATTGAAGGAGGCCCTGTACGAAGAGAATGTGTATTCTAACAAGCTTATAAGACAAAAAATATATCGATACAATAACAACTCGTTGCCCAGTATATAAAATTTACCAGGAAAAGGAACAATCCGTTTCTTTGTTTATGTAATTTCTCATTTTTAGTCCGGTTTTTGGGATGTTAACTATTTCCAGCTTTCCAGGAACCAAATCAGCTGAATAAATGTTTAATTGTTTTAATTTAAGGGAGATAGCAATAACAAATTAAAATTCTGATGGTATTCTTGTTGGTCCACCTATTAATTCTTCTTCCTTCATATATGTATATATTTAATAGAGAAGATTTTTAATACAGAGAAGCTAGAATGATCAAAACTAAATTTGATTTATAAAACGATTTATAATTCTATACTTTTAATGTTAATTTATGAAAATTCTAAGGCGTTATTAATATTCAGCCAAGTGTCATGTTACTCACGTTTAGATAGCTCTAAAGTATGAGCATTGAGCAAGTCTTTGAAGTACGGAGTTAGCAGTACTTGTCGACCAGTTGTGTTGAAACTTCGTAAAGCTTATTAAATTAACTCTGAACTATGTACCAAACTAACAAATTATAGACTTAATTTCTTTAACTCTACTTTACTACTATATCTACTTTTTACGCTAGCAGTATAAGATGATATGCAATTTAAGACGTTTATATTGCAGACGAATACAATAATATTTTTTTGCTAAACGTATCTTATGTCCTAATTTTAATATTTATCAAGAATAGATTGCCGATATATATTTTTTATATTCTTTAAATATTGAACATTTTTTTTCAGTAAATAGCAGTGTTGTATTGAAAGAAATTACTAAGCATACTTTATTCTCTGAAAGTATAACTGATAGATTTATTGTATATTTTCTTTGTTTCTTTGCTCCAATAATTCCAATACAGAGCGGAGTTGAGATTTGGACAGATATGGTTAATATTCAAATGTTTGTATGTATATACAATAAGATGATTGTTATTTAATCACCCACTAACTTCAATATCGACTTAAATGTTATCTATATCCTTAATAAAATATATTAAGTATATAATATACGAAAAGCATGAGGAAGTTTAAGGAAAAAATAAACATGATAATAATGTAATAAATAAAATTTTCTGTTACTTAATAATATCTGATGTTTTACATTGATATAATCAAGAAGGTATCTCTTATTTTGTGTTTGGCTCACTGCACTAAATTGTGTACCCGCAGCGTGCACGTTTCTGGCATGAAATATTCATGAGAACCTGCATCAGACCGCTGGAGCCAGGTGTTTCAAGTTGGAGACGTGACTTCTAATCAAACATTTGTAACAGTTATTACCAGTGACAATATATTGAAATATAATAATGGAGTTCTAATAGTATAAAAGGTATAAAACGCTCACCATTAATAACCCTAGAAATGTTTAAGTACATATGTTAGTCTATTTTTAAAACTTGGTAAGAACAAATTGCATTTCCAATAATTATATCAACATAACTCAGACACTTTTTATGATAAATAAACAAGTGGCTGCTATTTAATACTACAATTTATCACAATTAAGACCAACTTTTGTCCTCTTAAAATATAAAGTTCCAAAATAATTATTTCATTGGCAAAGTTTTACGATTGTTTGATGGTAAAAATATGAAAACAACTCATTTTGCTGTGCTTTAAATCAAAAGAGTTGCTATTTGTTTTTCAAGTTAAGCTATCATAATTTTAATTTTTTAATTGCATTTTCTGTTTTCGAGTTCGAGTGTATATTATTCCATCTTTGTTTTAAGAATCAGCGTCACTATGTAGTTTTATTTGATTTCTCGAAGATCTTGTCATCAGAATGTAACTTGGTACCAGTTTCGGTGTTTTAGAATAGTTTGGTTTAAAAAACAATTCTAGCACAGAATGGAAGGACTATAAGGGAAACAAATATATGTTCGAATTAAATCTTGTCTTGTTAAAGTCTGTTAAAAAGTAACCTAAGTTACTTCTAATAACATTACCTACCTGCCAATGGCAGTCTTGTCAAAATACATCCGTCGTTCCAGAGAACAACCAAAACATAGAAACAGATGCATAGACAGACTTACATTTTTCAATATTCTCTTTGGTAATTTTAAGTGCTTTTAGCGTAAATTTGTTAAGTTCAAATTACAAAAACAAACACTTCAATTTTAATTATCAGTATAAATGTAAGAAGAAAGTGTGGTCCTCTGCACAACGGTCCTTCATCCATAACTACATAGGTACTTAGTTTAAGTTAAATGTTTGTTTTTAATTTTCTTTAAACAGTTACTTTCAATTTAAGAATTTACCAAACTTAGGTATTCCACTTTATTACAGATTGCGTACAAATTTTTTATAGATTAAATATTACTTTTTGCGATTTATACAGGTAACTAATTTGTTGAACAAAAACTGTTTTCCTCGTTTGAGCTTTACAATATCTGTTTAGCGTTTAGTTTATATATCAATCTGTTCACTTCACCCTTTCATTCATAATTTAACAGATTATACATATGAGAAACCACATAAAATCCCAGAGGATATTTGTGCATCGGCCTCTAGAGTAGACATAATTATATATGTATTCGCGAATTTTAAGCGCGTTGTGTTGATGGAGCTTCTCGTTCTTTGGGGAACCAACATGCCTAAAGACCATACCATCAAGTTCAATAAGTATTATAAGCTCATTAAGGAAATCATTAGTTTCAAGTTCGTCGTATAAATGAGAGTGAGAGATATAACAGATAAACTTCTCTACAACCTACTAAAACATCGGGGTCTGTCAAGAACTAATATCAATCCGTTATTGGAACGGACTTCGAAGGCAGCCCTAGTAGGCTCTTTTCAAATTTCTTTAGGTAGGGAGAGGAGTTAGTGGTCGCCTAGTGGTTAAAGGCCCACTATAAAGAATATTTTGAAATCTGTGGATATGTGTATAGGAAAATTTCCAACTATGTGACAATATTGTCACGGTGTTTAGTATCATAAATTTACTTGAATTGAGCCCGATACTGAAACCGAGAATCATTGTAGTTCATACTGCAATAGGTAAGCTATGCTAAACTCATCAAGAGGGTCATCTTATTTTGTTACTAGTAAATGTATAAATTAGGTAATTCTTATATTTAAAAAGTATACTTAAACTCTTCTACTTTAAAATAAAAACTATGTATGTTTTCTAGATTAAAATATACTTTTTTAGATAACGTTATTGCATTTCCATATATGTACTTACAAAAAAAATATAAGACTGGTCTATTTAATATCCCACTAACAGTTTTATCTCTTATATATTAAGGGTTTAGGAAAAAATATGTTTTCAATAATTTTATACGTCGTAAAGGGTAATAATTAAAAGTTACTCTTATGGTTGAGATTTTGATCGGCCGGGTATGATTTAAATGATAAAAACAGTAAAAATATTACTGCTTTCAACTAATTAACTAACAATCAAAAGTTATTTGTAAAGCGGTAATAGGTCTGAATCAATAATAAAATAAATAAATTCTTTCATAACACATACACATACTTCTGAATGTACGCTTCAAGTCCGCGCTTCTATTTTTGGTGTCTAAATTTATCTTTTTCCTAGCACCATTACTCTTTTAACATTTTATTACTTGAAGTGCTCTGATAATGTAGTTTTTAATAGTAAACTATGCCATGCTGAACTAAATAAAATAAAATTATATTGGTGTGAATGTTGAAAAATCTTATAAGGCTCTTCGATATCCCCATAAAATTCATTGAAATTTAAAATCCATCTCACAATACACATTTCCGAATCAAATATTTGTATTCAGTATGGCTGTGCAACCCGGTGGCCGAATTTTAGCATTTATAGCCTGATTTAAATCTGGATTCACAGATAGGAATTTTAGTTTGAAAGTTAAATATTAGGCTGTTCGGAGGTTTGAAAGATCTCTATTAATATTCGGTAGTTGAATTTAGTTATTTTTGGATTACATAAATATGAAGCAGTTAACACCAAAATAGGCAAGTATTTTAAGATTTGCACTATAAGATTGATGTTTGTATTTAAACGCATAGTCTGCAATTTTCATAATTTACAATTTACAACTTTTATTAGCTAAAGTAATGAATTTATTTAGCAGAAACTTTTATTCCAAGTTTTCTTAAGAATGGATCTTGTCAGTTTTTATAGACTGTCTCTTTTGCTCTTTAAATACTTTTCCAAAACATTTTGATAGTGAGTTATACGAATAATAATAATATATATATTATTATATACACAAAAAAAAACGTGACAATGGCGGATTACCCAGATTTTTTAAAGTAAAGAGTTTTGTAGCAATTCCTAGAAATGGATTGTGATTGTGAATAGAAAATCCGATCCGAAAAAAATAAAGGAGATTAATTGATACACTTTTGTTAAGTAATATTAGTTGTTCAACATCAAGTTTACTTTAAATTAGTGTTAAATAAGTAATTTGTCTAAAATTTTAAGCATCCGAGAAATAATCATATAACCGTTCTTCTTTTTTTTGTTATATTTTCCATTCTATTGGAAATTTAATAAAACTTTAATCAATTTTCTAACGGCTATAGAAATTATGAAGTTATAATATTATAGTAAAAGATTTGTTTACATTCTTAATTATAAAATTTATGTGATACATATAATTTGCTACAAGAGATGGTTATAATTATGTATGTTTTTGATATACTTGATTCTCTTTAATTATAAGTCATAATATAAAGTATATAAATCAAAATGAATAAATTTAAAGCTTTATAAAATTCAATAGAACATTATTTGAACACTCATACACGATTGAAACGAAATCTATCAACAATTCTAATTTTAATAAAATATTCACTATTGTTCTCCATCAAACGAAATAGCTTTGGAATATTTTCATGTAATAATGTCTACTTTGATTCATTCAAAAAATACAATATTTTATGAAATTGCAGATTTCCATTTTATAAAAATTTCAATATGAAATATTTGTATATATGATGGTTCCACTAACATGAATGGAATTTAAGTATATAGTATGATTGATGTATGAACTTGACAATTTTCGTACTTTCTTAGTAAAATTAAAGAAAGTTAGCTGTTTATCAATAACGTTTTAACTGACTGATATATAATTTAAATCTTCTTTATAATTTATTTAATATATTTTTGGCATTTCTGGAACGTAGGTGTTTTTTATATTTTGATTATTTCTTTTATTTCCTTTCATCTATGTATATATATAACTGTAGATTAATAAAAATTAATTAATTTAAAAACAGCAAAATTAATTAATGGGTTAAGTTAAAAAATATATATTTTTTATAAATTTTACAGTGAATTAAAATATAACAGATTGATAAAAATGAAGAAAGTGGAAGTTTAAATATAAAAATTAAGACCATAGAATGGGATTGAATAAAAAAAAATAAGAATATGTTAAAATTTTATGCCTTTTTTATGAAATGGTAGTTTGTTTTATTTCTTTATTTTATATTTCTTTCTTATTAAATAAAACTTCATTGTCATAATCAGTTACTTAATTTTAACAATTTAAATATCAGAATGAAGGTTTTAGTTATATTAGAATACTAAGTCAGGATTATATCTATATACGCTCTTTAATATCAAGAAATTAAGATATTAAAGAGAAGTTCATACATATTGTTGTATATCAAAATATACCTGCTTGACACATGAAACGACATCATTCATGTCAAGATTACACAACTACAGGTTACTAATTACAACCGAGTAATTGACAAAATTACTCAAAGCCCTAAGGCATTTATTTATATATGACACAAACTCATGATTATTTGATTAAAAGCTTATAAATGCATTGATATAAAAAAAACTCCATTTATTATCTGGGAATATGAAAAGTGTAAATGATTTAATGTCAGTCCATTAGACGTAATTACATTGTGGTGCCATTAGTAATTAAGATTGATTTTCGTTAGCTATGTTTAAGTTTTGTATTCAATCTTTTCAAAATATATATGGGATCAAAAATATGAAAATATTTTTTCTGATTCAGAATTTATCCTAGTATAACTAATTATCCTACTTATAGTCAATGAACTGTAGTTTGTTTATAAGTTGATAGAAGCAGTACAATCCTCTCAAAGAATATTTATCTGAAAAAAATATTACGCCTATGTCCGCAATTAGTAATATTGTTGGAAGTCCTAATTTCCTTCCTTATTTCTAATACTATTTGTAATTCTACTAATGTGGGTCAGTAGTCATTTGAATGACATTAATAAAGATGCAGATGCATTTGCTTTAGGTTTTTTGTCGTTTACATTTCTACATAAATAAGAGAAAAAAACAGACGAAAAGAGAAGAGATTGATAACGACTGAAATATTGCATTTTTCATTTCAAGGTCAAATTGTTTATTTTTAAAGTCCTCTTTAACAAATTTATATTAATGCATACAGGACGTAGGTGTATTACCTATTATTTACAAAAATATATAAGATTGGTATACTATATTACTTTTGTTTTTAATCAGAAAGTAATACACATATGTTAAAATTGACACAAAGTTTTAAAATAATTTAAGAATATGAAATTGATGTCAGTGTTGTAAGGAAGATAGATTTTATCAATACTTTTCCATTAAAGGCAGTACTTCATTTTGCTGATCGTTCAAACGAAAAATGAAGTTGTACGACAAACTTTTTTTCCAAGGTGATACATGAGATGAAATTTATGAACCTCTATCTATTTCACATAATTTTCGGTAACGTTTTCATAATTTCTGTTTTACGAAAGATGTTTAATTTAATAATTAAGAAAGTGATTTGTATGCCATACAGTTGTTATATTGTAAATTTTTAAGGATAAATATTAAATTAAAAAAAAATATGATGATTATTATTTATTTTTATGTGATTTAAATAGCGATGCGTGGTTTATAATGAATCGTATTGTTGAAAAAACAAAAATCCAATGTCACAATATGAATACAATAACTATATAATATAACTAATTTTTATTCTTGCCTAAAATCTAGAGTGGCAGAGATATCTCCAATACAAATTTAATACAGAATTAACTATCAGTTAAAGAAATGAAAATCCCGATTCCATATTTATAATAAAAATTATTGTACAATAAGGACACATCTGAAAAGTGCATCACTTTAGTAGTGAGCAAATAATGATTGACAAATATTACAAGGAATTTTACTTTCATATGAAAATTATAGTTAAGGAAAGCATAGATCATCAGAAATTGTGTGTAAACCTTGACACATCCTTTAATGAAATAAACTTGATGATGACTTAGTGCCCAAATAAGCAGAATAAAGTTCAGGATGATAAGAAAGTTGAGCCAGGTCTTTAATAAATTTGGTAAACGTCCCTTTTTATGTATTTTAGCTTTGATTTATTGCTATTAACATCAATGTTCTAAATTTTCGTCGATGTTTAAAAATATATTTTATTTATCTCTTATTTTTTATGATTTTTGACGCCTCTAGAAATCATCTTATATTTTAGATAACGAGGTCATTATTCTGGAATCAGTAAATTAAAGTTCATTAATGTAAAGTATAAAAAGAAGTTGAACACTAAAAATTTGTAGCTGCTTTGAAATACTTTTCACCATATTTTCGTGTTACTCCAGTTAGTTTTACTCAATTAGAATTAGAATAGTGTACTATCACGTATAATGCACTGACAAAGGAGTGTAAATTGTCAGATCAAGTAAAATATATTTCAAAACTTGTTTTACCATGGAGTAATTTAAATTTTGTGTGTTTCCAATATAAAATATAATTTTCGTTTTCAATTTACAACGACCCTTATCTTCGTTAAAGAAGTTAGGCAAAATTTTGTTTAATTCCTAAATTGTGAACGGTAACTTTCCTTTAGCGTGACCGAGGAACATTAGTCTAGGGATAAATCGCAACTTTCCTTTTGAAACCACAAAGTTAGCTCGGGATACAACACACTAAAACTTAATTAAAACAAGAATTCAAAAACAAATAGTGGAAATATAATTATTTTTAATGGATGATATGTGAGGAAAAATGTGTGGCTTTATTTAGCTTTATGTGTTTCTGACCCGTGTTGACAATTCTCATAAGCTTTATGTTTTAATGCATATTAGCTTTCGTGTAACAATTTGTATAGAAAATCATTATTGTGAAGTATTTTAATGAAGTATGAAGAATGAATTGTTTATGATCCAAAATACAATAAAAAAATCCAGCAATTCTAGCTTAAGTAAATATTTGACAATACCAATGTCGTGGGTACAGCTAGTAATCAATATATGTATATAATGTACAAAATAGAAATACGTTATCATAATATATAAGATACTTATTTTTTAAACTTTTGTTATATAAATGAAGTTAAATTTAACATTAAGGGAACATGTCACCTAGAAAGTTAATTGTTCTATTATTAAACTTATTCGTAATAGTTTGAAATTTGATTTCTTTAAAAAAAAATTGAAATTTCAAAAGCCTTTAGTTTAAATAAAATTTATATTTCTATTGCTTTGTCATAGTGATTTACAACAGTCGACATGTCCTTGTAATTGAAAATTTATAAATCTGATAAGTTTTTTAATTATATGATATTTTCAGACGATCATACAACAGTCCAATCAAAATAATAAGAGCACTTACAACATCTTTTCAACTTCACTACTACTTACGAGTTTTGAGTCTTTTTTATTAAAAAAAAACAACAAACGGTAACTTCAATTACTCTCAGATTGAATAAAGTTATATTGTGATATTCGATTCACTAACTTCAATATTTCGATTTCACAGCGTTGCAACGTTAAAAAGTTAAGAGTGCTCGAAATAAAAAGCGACAGAATTCAATTCAGGCTTACTTTAAATTTGAATCACAACAACAAAACCATATGTAGAGCAATTTGTTTTGGAATAATATTGTTGTTGAAATACGAGAACGTCGGATGTAATTTGTAAATTAATTATTATTATTATTTAGTTAACTAATGCGATTTATTTTCATGTTCAATTTTTATGAATGCAATATTCAATAGATATGAATTTCTAAATGTATAATGCAATAATCAATACTTGATGCATTTTTATAAATCACCTGGTCATATAACGATAACGAAGTGTACCATTTTTAATTCTACGAAATGGCATGTCAATGGAATTTTATTTCAATACATAATTTTCATATTCAAGGTTTCATTAAAGTAAATAAAATATTAAATACAATTGCGACATTGCTTTTAAAGAATTATTTACAAGTCCTTTTTTAAGTCCATCGAACGGTTATTCTGAAATTAAAATAAATATCTTTAAATCTTGCGAGCACTAAAACCGACAGTTAATGTAAACACATCTCCACATTTAAATGAATTTTTTTTACAATATACATAAATATTCTCATTACAGAAGCAGAATCTTTAAAAATACACAACTTTTATTCCGTAAGCACATTGTTATAAGTTGATAGCAAATTTTAAATTAAGTTTATGACTTGATGTACTCCAAAACAAGATAATCTTGAGTTAATTTTGACGATAAAATTTGGAATTTTGCACCAGTCTGTCGTCGACATAAAGCAAGTTGAATTATATTAACTTTCAAAATTTTGTTATCATAGTATGTAGTTTGATATCATTAAATACGAAACCAGTGCTATGAAAATTTAAATAAATCGAAATATATCGAAGTTATAATCTATAATAATATTCTGTTTCTTCAACTTACATTATTATGATATTTATAAAATCAATAACCAATAATTGTAGAATCGGATGAAATACGTACAAATATTAAGATATATATTTTTAATAATGTGATCTCACAGTTATGTATATCTGTAAGAAAGTGAAATCTAAGATTTTCGCGAGTATTCATTTAAATGAAACTAATATGTTCGGATTTACTACGCGATAAAGTAACCGAACCGCCGGGAGTATGTAGTTTATAATTAAAAATAAAAATCGCGTAGTAAATCCGAAAATATTAGTTTCTGTAAGAAAGGTTTAAGTTATTTTGAAAAATTTTTTTTTTTAATTATTTTATTTATTTGTATAAAAACTTTGTTTGGCGTTAAATTCATGTCCAATAATATGCCATCTGGCTAATAATATGTTACTTAGATATGAAAATGTACATTTAAATGTCTAAAATGATAAAATTATTGAAGGATATTATAATTATACGTGTAATTATATATAAATTAATTATTCTATCATATAATACAGGTATTTTATTTATTAAGTAACGATATCTTTTCTGTTCACGGAGGTAATTAAAGGTTAATCCATTTATGAATATGTATTTCTACAAGATGCTGTCTTTATGAGGGAACGATTCTATAATAAATAGATCAGAACTCACAAGAGGAAAATATGTAGCAGATTAGTATAATAAATAAAAAAAAATGTTCATTCAGTTATTTTAAATGTTAGTAAAATGATTCTTTCATTTTCCCGGTAATTTCTAAATTTTAAAATCATCGGAATTTGATGAATGAATGATATTTTAGATATAGATTTGAAAAGTTTCCATTTCAAAATACTGGATCTTTCTCTGGTGTTTTAGTAAATAAATATAGTTTTAAACTTTTTCTACTACTAGCATTCGAAGTCAAAAAGTGAAGAAAAATTTTTAGTATTTTATACTTCAATAGTATTTTCTTTATCTTTAAAATAAAATTAACCAATCAAATCTTTTCTTTACAAGAAAGTATTATTGTTCACTTAATTTATATTGCTAATATTAAATAGTTATGAAACGGCTATTTACAAATAGCGTTCATGCGACAATACGGAATTCTTGAAGAGGCGTTAGAATTTTATAGAGTGCTTATGCTTGCGTTCTTAGTTGTAAAAAGTCAGGTGAATCGGCAATTTTGCCGAACGAGATTTTTATATAACTTCTTTTGCGACGTTGCTGTCTAAAGCGTGAATTTCGAACGATTCTAAATAGACTGAGATGACACTTGACTTAGCAACGAGTTAGAATTTTCTATTGTCTCAAGGTATTACTTGGAGCTGTAGGTATTCTTAAAATTTTTATGGTATTACATTGGGCTGAATTTCATAAAGTAATAGGATCTTCGAGAGTTTTTCTGAGTAATATAATGTTAGAATTCATGTAAATGGTTTATATATAAAACCTTTAAGTACAGACACAAATTTAAATAACTTCTACATAGTTCGTATAACAATGACTTAGTAGTAAAATTTTATACCGTTATTTATTTGTTCTCAAATTTTAGGAGGAAACTTAATATTATTTCCACTCGAACAAAAGTAATGAATAGAATAAGTTATATGGGGTGCGGTTGACGTACATATTATAGTCAGATCAGACTACAATAGCGACAAGACAGATATATTTTAATACAAAAAATACACAACCAATACTGATAACCTTTATATATAAATCTAAGGCTACTATAGCAAGACGTTAATTTTTTTGTTATATGATATCGGATTTTTCTTACTTGAGATTCAAGAACTTTACTCTTTATTTTATATTTTATCAATATGGAAGGAAGTTTGGTCCCGTAGATGTTATTTCTATTTTTATATAGGTACGTTTTTTATTTGAAACAAAAAAAAGTATTTCGATAATAGATATGATTTTTAATAATAAAGCCTGGAGTATTGCAATTAACATTCTTTTAATCTTAAACGGATATAGGAAATTTTCATAGCAGAAACCATTGATGTTTTCAATACACATTGATATAATACAAAATAAATTCATATCAAAGAACGACGTCTGAATATAGCGCACTAAAGAAAAAGAGATTCCTTGCATCTAAGAAGCCTTTCAAAGCATATCCTCGTTTCGGCTTAAAACGACCAAAAAATCTTTAAACGAAAGAGGCAAGAGCTTTCTTATAAATCTACATTACCTCAAAAAGCGTGCAATGTGTGCACGCTTGGGAAGACATTGCAAGGCAAATAAAAGATTTTTTTATAACTCTGCTCCAAGACTCTCTTCTAGAGTCATCACATACGTACTTATAACATTTCTAAGTTGACTTAGTCGTATACTTCGCCAATTATGTAGTTCTACACTCTGTGTAGTGTTTAATACTTGTTCCATGATAAATGTTTGGCGATGGAATCGTGCTGTGGTTTTAATAAAGTAAATTTATAATAAATAAGCCAGCTTAAGTAAAATAAAAAAAACTTGTTAGATATATATATCTTTCTTATAGAATACAATATTATATACTTTGATTAATGGAAAACATGTACATGTGCATGTGTATTTAGAAGTTTGTTATTAAGAATAGATTTGGAAAAAGAAGCTCTTATACGTTTGGAAAACATAATACTCTAAAAGGAACTGAGCGTAAAATCTAGTTTTATATTAATATTTTTCACACAAAAGGCTTATCATAAATTTACTAGTTAAGTATCAATTTCCTTTATTCATCCTGCTCTTATAAATTTCATTTATATGGTATTTCGTTGTTTTAATATACGCGATAACCTTGTCAATTCGATTAAAACAAATTATATAATTAATTACAATTATGTTTCATCAATGAAGACAAATTTAATTAACTTTTGTGCAAAACTTATGTTAAAACCATAATCATTCGTAAAAGAGTTATAATTATTTTAATTGCATTAATATTTTATCATTATTTTATTTTCTTCTACCTGGCGGCGATCGTAGCATCTAAAGCGATGAAGGATAAATAAAGTAGTACTTTTCTTCTTTCCAGGTTTATTTACAAGCCTTAAATGTTCCATTCCAAGGAAAAAAAAAAACATCTTCATTTTCGTACAGCATCGTATTCAACTGTTTCACATTTTTCCATACCACTTCAAATTGTTCCGTCCTTAGTCTCTTAACACTCTAAACCTCGGCATTCTATCAACTTGTGCCAACCGATTTTTCAATGTACACATACACACGTTACAACACACGTTTTTAACTTGTACTGCCTTAAACGGTGAACACTGTTCGCAATAGTTGTTTTGAAGTTGTAGGTACAACTTTCGTTCACAGAAGGTTATCTTGTTTGTCCTATCTTTTAAAGATAGTTCCAAATTTTGTTTTCTAAGTATTAGATACCATTTGACACTATTCACAAAGTGTTAGTAGAGGTAACACTAATACCTTCATTCAGTATTATGTAATTATGAGTGTAAAATAACGTCAACAACAAATTTTGCTAAAGATTTTATATTTTTCTTATTTCCTCTTCTTCTTTCGTTCGAGAAATACGAAGATATATAATAATATACATATTATGCAATAGTAAAAGTAGCAAATGATTTCAAAGTCATATACCCATACCCGTGTACTAACCTTATTGTTGATAACTGCTTTGAATTCTTCGTGCAGATCTTCTCTCGTATTATTTAAATAATATTCAATTCTAGAAAGCAGCTGAATTTCAATATTATAGAAATCAAACCGGAGAAAAACCATTTTGAGACAAGTTTGTTTTACAAGGAGGACGGAGCAATACCAACTTTCATCAAACTCATATCATTTTAGATTTAATGTAGGCATTACATATGACTATTTGATTTTAATATCTTTTGAAGTAACGAAAGAGGAAATTATGGATATTCGTTTTATCCGATTCATTTGAAATTATAGAGTGTCTAATATAAAAAAAACTGCTGAAGATAAAGATTTCCAACAAACAAGGCCGGCACCTTATCTACAACACCCCTTGTTTTGCAGATGTCAATAGGCGACGGTAACTACTTACCATCAGGTAGGCCGTCTGCTCGCTTGCCCCTTTGTTACATAGAAAAAAAAAGGATTTATTGTTTGACATTATTTCAAACAAACTAAGTTTCGAAGTTGTTTTCTTAGTACATATATGTATATTGACATCTATTCATTCTACATATAATAAACATATCAGCAACCATGTTCATCACATCATGCATAGATTTGTAAAGTTATGATGTAACCATTCTACCTTATGTTCGTAATCATATGGTGGATTGTGTACACGCAATATGCTCGCTATTGATATGAAATATTCATGAGAACTTGCACCCAATCGCTGGACGGAGATTACGCTTGAACTGTGATGTGATTTCTGATCAAATCTTTGTTTCGATGTTCAGACGTTACGTATTATGTGTTTCATATTATTTGCTGGATTTTGTATTCCAAATGAATGTTGACGTAGGCTTAATTGAAGTTTAACATTTTCAAAAACCACATTTCATTTTAGATGTACTGAAATATGCAAATGGTATAAAAAAAAACATTTAAATGATTTTTACAATATCATAACTATCAATGCAAATTTTTTAAGAAGGTTTTTGGATAATGATGCCAGCTTTTATAGTTTTAACCAGACGCCATAAAATTTTAATTCACAGTATTTTCATGCGATGGATAAAAGTGATACAAATATATTGAAAAAATATTTTAATTTAGTTTAAATGTTAGAGGATTATAGAAAATAAGAAAGGTTTTGAAAGAAGAAAGTGGTGTTTATTTTTCTAACAAATAAAATAGAATAAGGAAGACATCCAATTCGATGATGGTATAGGAAAGGTTTCGCGTTCATTAACTTTAGCTTAATAAATATATCGTAAGTTGGTAATGGAGTTCGATTTAAATAGTACGTTAATTTGTTTAAAATACTTGTATCTAATTCTAATTGAAAATATTACTTAAAAATAAAAGTTTTTTTGATAAAGCCATGTTTATTGTATAACATTAATCTTAATATTATTCAATATGATATCTAGGATTGTAAAGAAAATATTTGTCTAATCATTAAAATATTAGGCAGGCATTATGATTTTTGATATTTTGTCTTATTGTTACTTCTAACCTGTTCACCACTGAAACAAAAAAGCGGTAATTAAATGTCAAGTTCTTAGAAAAAAGAGTTTTCTCAAAGTTTTAAACTGTTTATTCCTTTAGAATGATCTGAACATTTGCGTGTCTTTGGACTTTATATGTAATAGGGTAGCAGCATCTCTTCTCATGGATGCTATGAGAGCCGAAAAGGGGACAAGATTGCGAGTGTACAGTAATTTTCTATAGAAACTAAACTGTGATTTACTATTAACAGTCCAATACGATTGATACGATTGAACGATGTTATGGATTACTGTAGCTCTTCCTCTACGTCAATGGTAATGGTAAATTGGTACTAAATAGGATACCGAATGTAAATTTATGAAAAAACATAAATAATAGGTTTGGCAGTAAATATGAGGAAAGAAGCATCCGGCTTCTGTAGGTAGTGACTATGGTTTTCTGACCAGGAACAGACGAGAAGTAAGAATGAGGATCATGACTTGTAATGTAGGACCAACGAGTGAAAGGAGAAGATATATGTCATATAGATTTTAAATATAGTTTCTATGCAAGAGTTAGAGTTATTAGGAGGGATTACAAATTTTACTCAAGTATTACCAATCGAAAAAGAAATTTTATTTGAATTGTTCTAGATGGGCAATCTAAAAGCTGTGTAACGAATGTTAAGAGAGTTAGTTATATACTAATAGTATTTCGTATCGAAAGTGATCTAACCATGTATAATAATATAATAAAAGGTGTTCTTTTTCTGTATTTTAAGAAAGCATTATATTTATCTGTAATAGGATATTATGAAAAAAACGGAAGAGTTACTGAAGGAAAAATTTCATATCCATTATCCCCGTCTGTTAGTATATATCTATATATCTCAAGTAATATACAATATATTATACAATATATAGTATGAGGATAACAAAGACAATGGTTGCTAATGTAAGAGTAATATTCTGTCCCTCAGGGAGAGCTTTCCTGACATCAAACTTTGGAAAATATCCAAGAGAATAAATACTGCATCGAATAGCCAATGCGAGGAAGAAGACTGCAAAGGATTTTGTAAGTAGTAATATAAGTTATCTAAAGCATAATAAAAGAAAGGTTTTGACAAAATATAAACATCAGCATCAGAGAACGCTCGAAGGAGTATTTAGAAAAATAAATGAACGTAGAGAATTATTGCAATGTGGGACTGAAAGAGAGCCAGTCAACACAGTCATGGTGAGCGAGATCAGTGTAGAGGAAATAAAAAAGGCAGTAAGAAAATAGGTAATAGGTTATATCAAACAGCTGACTGTTACCATTGATCTTGCTTATAGCTCCAACTTGTATCATTTGACCACGATTAAAATATTTTTGGTGCAAGAAAGGGAGATATCGGAATGTTATCTCAAAGCAATAGCCTTCATTTTAATAATAATTTCAATAAGTATCACTATAATATAAAAAGAATAAAGTTTATTTTACTTTGTTTTGAATAGTAATAGTAATAGCAATAATAAATAAAAAAATCGTCAGTTTCTTTGTATTATTTAACTTAATATTCTAACTTGTTATTATTTCATATTTTTTTAATAGAGTCTAGAAAATTAAAATACCTTGAAAAAAACAACCTAGTTATAAATAATATGCTGTTATTAAAACGAGTCACTATTGTCGATAAAAAAGGGTCAGACGGTCAGCCTCAACATAATGGCTCAACAACAACTTCCATCAATATCGATTTAATCTCAAAAACAATGTGTATTGTTTCTATAAACGTAATTTATACATCAATTCTATGAATATAAAAAATCCGTATTAATAATCTAATTATTAATATACAAAAAAAATATTCAAAATTCGTTACTTTCTATGTAGTCATTGTCATGAAAATTAACAATAATTTTATTAAGAAGGAAGAAGTAATGAACCTTAAACTATTATTTTTTTATATATTTCAATTTAGGTCAGATATGAAAAGTAATATTCATTATCAATATATTCTCTATATGTAAATCTATGGGTATAGGATGAGGAACAGGAAGAAGACTTGTGGTTAGCGGTTGCCACAATCTTTTTACCTGTAGAAAAATAGAGACGGGACGTATTATAGACCTGAATACGATAAACTGAATAAATAATAGATATGAGAAAGAAAATTTAGAAAGAAAGGGCCAATTATACACCCGAATGTTCTTTCATAGCGATTTTGTTTGACAAGGTTGTTATTCGCTGGGTACTACTTGCTAATTTAACAGAATTGCTGTCTAATAAATACAAACCTTATTTAGCAAGTAAATAGTGACGATTGCACTTATCCTTTGGTTAAACACTGTAGTCTATGATCCAGGAAGCCTATGGGGTTGACAATAAACAGACAATATACTAATCTTACTGTAAATAGACAATACAGTCTTACTCCATTATTAAAAAGGTGATTGTTAAATAACATTTACATGTTATACAATAGTATGTGATATAAGTGGTTTAAGTCACAACTACTGAATTAATAAGTTTTTCACAGACAATACGAGAAAATACGGTTCTTATTCGAAGGCAGCCCTAGTAGGTTCTTTTCAAGTTTGGTTAGGTAGAGAGAGGAGCTTGGACAGTTAAGGTGAGCATTTAACGCGCGTTAGATAGGGGCCTCTAAAACCTACACTTGGGTCGCAAGTCCCAGACACTATTGAAGCTCCTCTCCCTAGAACGCGATGGACCCGGCACCCGTACAGTGAATCCATGAAATACTGAGAGGTGTCGTCTCCTACTTCTACTGTACTTTCTCTTGTAAACTGAGTGGGACAATTTTAATTCTTAATATAAATACCAATTAGCAGTAAAAAAATATAAGTCAAGTAATTCATCTGCAATAAAAAAATTACTTGTGACTAATGTATGTGTAGGTCTTTAGTTATGAAAGTAATTACAAATAAAAAGTAAAAACTCAATATGTGTTCTGTATAGTATTGAAATCGTGGGTATCTGTTTAAATTTGTTTCCCTTTCAAATATATATGAATGTAATGTAGACACTGGAAAGCGATCATTAAGAGGATTTTATGTGCAAACTTCTCAGTCTATTTTTTATTTGCAACATCATTAAGTACACTTTTAGTCTTTTCATGTAAGGTCGTTTTCTCTATGAATCTATGTAATTGCCAATTCATATACATGTATATTAAACGCACTTATTACGGTTACTTTATAATATTTTATTATTGTAGACACTTGATATAAAATATATAGTAATATAAACTAATTTTATTAAGAGCAAAATTATGGACTCTTTAAATAAAGCTCCTCGAAGTATATATATTCATAACAATCTATCTCATCGGTATTCTAAAGAAGGAAGATTGAAGCGAATTTATGATCATAGTGCATGTGCCGTAGACTCGCTGCGCTATTTATATATTGAACAGAAATAAAGTTCCGACACCTTAACATTTCCGTTTTATTACTTATGGGTCGTCGCATAATTTTATTGACTGGCTAATAATGATGACATTTCTCCTCGAAAATAATTTGAATTTTTTGTATCATGTTACAATTTCAATTGTTCATATGACAGAAACTTTATTAATGAACATTTGATGGAATTCGTTGTTCTTTTGGAGTCCTAATGTCAGTTGAATTGGTTGATATTACAAAAGCAGCACGGATAATATTGAATACCTTTGTATACTTACATGTATACTTCATTTGAGATATCTACATTTGAATCTTGTAATTACCGTCTCAATAGAATATCTTAATATTAAGTTGTTTTTATCTTCAAATATGTTTTATTTTAATTATAAAAAATAATCTCATTGTGTCTTAAAATATAAGTAAAATAAAATACATTCCCAAATAAAAATAATTAATCAGAGATTTCTATAGGGTTGTGTTATTATACAGTTGTCAAATATTATGATATATTTAAATTTGTATCTGAAATATTTTTCCAGTATTTCAGATGAATGGAATATTTTTATTCAACGAAATGATAATGCCCTTTCAAAAGAGTTGCATTTTAAGTGTGATAGTTCAGTAAACTTCAGTAGGTAGTTAGTTATTAAAATATAAAGGTTATAGACTAATAGTGTCATTATTATTATTAAGTCAGTGGTGGCCTAGTGATTAAAAGGCCCGCCTCTCATGCATGAGGGCGCGGGTTCGATCCCGGCAAGTACCAATGTGATTTTTCCGAGTCATATGTACTTTCTAAGAGTATTTAGACAACACTGATTAACGCATTCCCAAAAGAGGGTTGATGTCAGACAGACGACTGGTTGTAAAAACAATTAGCCAAACTATTCACAACATGTAAGGCAGACCCTGTCTAAAGCTGGGAAATTGCCAGGTAGAAGATTTATTATTATTATTATAATGTTTAAAAGTATTCTAGGTATGTCTTTGTTACTTAGCTGTCTATACATAGAAAATTTTTACAAGTTTTAACTTGGATAGAATTTTACATACATTATTATTTTCGCGATACTAATGAAAAAAGAAGATCTATGGAATTGTATTCATCATTTCGGAATATTAATTAGAGACAAATTTGTATATTAATATGTAACTGTGATTACTTAATACATATTGTGAACAAATATTCATAAGTTTAAACCAAAAATGGTGGACATATTCATTATATTTATTATGTACTCATGTGTCCGAAGTATCTGTTGAAAAAAATATTTTCAGTTAATTTTTTAACAATAATTTATAGAGAAATAACAGGGCAATAAAGTATCACAAACAGGCGCAGTCTACCGAACGTTCGGTTAAAGCCATAAATAAACATTGTGGATCAATATAAAAAAGTAACGTACTTATTATCAAACAGTAATACCAATTAAACATTGAAACGACAACACGCCATGTAACATAGAAACAAATATAGTTATAAATTTATATATCGGTATACACTAAACATTTCTAATATATCAGTTAATTCTACCACTTACTCTTCATTAGCTAGTCTTCGAACAAAATCTGTATGAATTTAAAATAGAATAAAGTCTAACACTAAGACTGTAATAAAAGTAAGTAATGCTCTAAATTAAAGTGATAACAAATCTATAATATACAAATCGTTTGTATATTATACAAGGGAGATAGCATGTTTATTTGTCTTGACTCTTAACATATGAGATGTCATAATTCATGTCGCAATATTATATGAGTTAAGCTATTTATTATACCGCGAGTAATTAAGCCGAATACGCGTATCCGTGTGTGATTTATTTACCCTGTCCTTTTATTGTAACGTGGTCATAATATATCACTTTGTTTAATATTTCAGCGACTTTTGAAGACCGTTTTATTAACTATCATAAAATAGTATAATTATGTTTGATTTAAACCATTTTGTTATTTAATAAGTTATATATATATATAGAACTTAAAAATAACAACAGAGAACTTATTTTTTAATACAGCAAATTAACCATGAGATTGTTATGAAATTGTAAGAAATACTCATATGATATTTATAAAAGCCTTACATTTATTTTTATAAAAAATAGTACGTTCGCAGATGGACAAGAATAAAGATACACTGTTTCCTAAATAATCACTTTCCGTTTGATAGAAATGCAAGTGTTCCATATTAGGGATACTATTCCATATTTGGTACATAACTTTCCTCTATTTAATTTGTAGCATATATCCCATGATAAATTACATGAAGAATGTGTATTTAACTTTATTAAGTGTTGATGGAAGTTGTATTGATTTTTTACGAGCATTGTATAAACTTACAAACAAAAAATGTAATAACATTTTTATTGACTGTGTATGTAACATTGAATCGAATTAAAAACGGTGGAAGTTGAACAAAAATCATTAACTTAATGAGTACATAGTGTTACTTTTAGTCACGACATTCTCGCATAGAATCAAATTTATAAGGAATCAATAATATTACAAATAACGTGTTAATTCATTTAAGATTTCTTAATAATTATTGATTGAATGAAACTAAATATTATTTTTGGATATACTATGCTATTTACAAAAACCTAACTTTATTGAAATATGTACTCGTGAAAATCTTATATTTAATTAATATGGTTGTGTAGGGACCTCGATTTATCTTTGTTATTTTCACATATAGCCTTTTTTACTCATCGATTTCTTTTAAAGTGACCGCAGTGAATATTACACATGCCCTCAATAAGTTACAGAGTTCTTGAACTCACCTCTAAGTCTATATTTACCTTTTGTAAAAGTCTTTAGGATTATGAACTTGGTTAGACTGTAGATATCTTATAGTAATTCACAGAACATTAGAGACAGTGAATATGTATCTGATGATTTTATTTTTAATGAAAGGTTACCTTTTAAAAGTAACAAATGTGTGAAGATGATATTATTTTTCTCGTATGCAAATATTACTTCAATTTCTTTCAGTAAAGTTTTATTCTAGTATATTGTTCATAAAATTACTGTGCTATAAATAAAGAAACCTCATATTATTGACCATCAAGGTATTAAATTTTATACATTTTGAACAAAGCCTGGATTCCCTGTTAATGAGATATCGGTTGAGTAAATACTATGACAGATCTATATTCCATTCGTCAATGACGACACACTTGTATTCAAAATAGAGTATCAATTTTCATTCATTCATATTATTAGGGTTTAATTTTGATTTTTCCTCATTAATATAAATTATTTGTAGTTTATATCAATTTAGTTATAGTAAAATCTAGGTTAGTTTCATGTAAGATTAGATAATAAAAAAGACAAATTTATCAGAGACAAAATAAATAAACTAGTTTATTGTCACGATATTTCTTTCATAACATCTTATTTACTAATCAACGCCAAGCTTGTTTTTAGAAAGCCGTGAATTTTTACGCTTTATGACGTCATCAGCGCCTCGAAATGTTAAATTATTCTTGTACGGCAAAAAAATGACAGTTCGCGTAAATTTTTTATAGCACCGAAAGCGGCAGAATAAGTGCGCAATAAAAAATCCACGATATTCCCAGACAATTGGAGTTTTAACATTATTTGTTAGGGAACGGTAAAATAAGTACAGTAAAAGAAGTGAAGGTGTATATAGAATTTTGATTAAAGTGCGATATAAAAGATTAGGTTTTATTAGGAAATTTTAAACTGTGATCAGTATTATAAATTATTTTTTCAATCGTCATCGGCCTATCAGAGTCCACTGCAAAGCAAAGGCTTTTACTCACATGTGGAAGGTTTGAGCATTAATCACTACGCTTGCTCAAGGCCGGTTAGTGAATTAAATCTTATAATTGTGAAATTATAAATCCAGGTTCCCTCACGATGTTTTTCTTCACCATCTGTCAGTGGTGTCAAAATACTCTTAGAAAGTACATATGACTCGGAAAAATCACATTGGTACTTGCCAGGATCGAACTCGCACCCTCGTGTACGAGAGGCGAGCCTTTAACCACTAGGCCACCACTGCCTTCTTTTTCATTAACTGATGTAAATTTCAGCTCCATATAAATCTATACTTTAAAGCATAATTGTTAAGACATATATTATGTAGTATATTCATCATATTTCATAATATTATTATTTTTATATGAATATAAGTTCTTAATTTAAGTATCTACAAATATTTTACGTTGTTACGATAACACTGACAAGACAAATAAATCACATGCGCTGGTTAGTTTGTGTCGTGACATGAATAATGTCACTAAATATGTCAAGGGATTTGATTCCGGCCCCCATTAACAAGTAACTAGGATAATATGTGTCCTCATTTTCAAAGACATTTCATTTTGAATTTTGAATGGAATTGTATTATAATTTAGCTGGTTAACAGATTAACTAGTAATTTGTTGTTTCTATTGGATAGCACTACCACAAATACGGTCTATCTTTAAGTAAATTATCATTAATTTCTAATAGTAAGCTAGATATTACGATTTAGTATCGATAATTTTCAAATTTAAGAATTAAATATACATAGTATTTGCCTAATTTTGTTTACTATAGATACAAAAGCTTCATAGTAAGTTAGTTAATTTTATGCAGTATCCGTCGCAGATATAAATATGAGCACAGTTGGTATTATAGGAATATAATTTTTTATTTTCATAGGTAACTTGCTTGAGTATCAGTTCGTTGCTCTCATTTATCTTTTGTCATTATATTTCTTCTTTCACTTCTAAAACCCAATGGTCCATTGTACTACATAGCTATAACACTCACGTTCACAGGGTATGGTAGCGATAGATGGATCAACTGCTCAATTTTCACCCTATAATAAAAAAAAAACTTAAGCAAAAAACTCTAACAACACGAAAAGTTTTTTCCATTGTCACTATTCTAGCTGGTACTAAGCTAAATTGAATTCCGTTGCTTTTTTATTTGAAGCACTCTCATTTTGAACTCCGTAACACCATGAAATTGAAATATCGTAACTAGAAAATTTATGGTAAGAATAACTTTTTATTTAGACTATTAAGGTAAAATTAAAATGAGGCAACAGCCTAATATACGTTTACAGAATAAGTAACAACTTATTCTGTAAACGTATATTAGAAATGTGTTTTTGTAGAGATATTCTTTATATATTATATCTGCGATACTCTTTTAAATTTAATGAGCAATAGAAACGGAGCACTATAATAAACAATCACAAAAAATGTGTCCCAATTTCAGTAGTGTTTGCCCGCGCATTACTTTCTGGTATTGTAACCGTGAAGAAAAAGCCACAAGTTGTTTTTTTGGACTGTTTTCGCAGACTAAGCACTCACGATCATCTCTAATCCTCAATTTTACAAATTCGGGGCTACAACTTTCTCAACCAGACTTAGTCTTATAGAACGATAAAATAAATATGGACGTTTCTTTTAAGTGTAATATAAATATATTTTGGAATATGAAATTTATTTATTTTATGCATTTTTATTTCTTAAAATATATTTCAATAACTGTGATTTAATATATATTTAATATGAAATCACAAAAATAAACTTGGTGACATCCAAATAATTTTCTATTTCGAATTTCAGTAATAACTTTGCTTACGTTCCGGGAATTCTTATTTTATTATGTTTTCGAAATAGCGTGAGGGCTATAGAAACATGGATGTCTGACGTTACTTAATTTTGGACTGAAGAGTATTTCATTTTCTAAAATGTCACCAATACGTTGTGTCTTGTCTTATGGCAGAAAACATAACTGTTTCAACCCAAAACGAAGTCTTTTAGTTCCGGGCTTGAAAATTATACGTTGCAACTTTCATATCGTTACTTCAATTACTTCAAGGGATATCAAAATATATATATAAATTTGGTCTATTTAAGTTGGTAAGGATATTTTTTTAAATAAACTTTCCTATATTACTTGGAAACATAATTTTAATCTTCTCGTTTAACTCATTTATCATTTAAGAGTTATTTCACAATAGCCTTTATACTCTTTCAGTTTTGTTTTTCTTTAGTTTACATAGTTGTCTTAAACTTTTTTACAATTACGCGTTAATAATAAAAAAATATATCAAAAAATACATAGTTTAAGAAACAAGTTTTATTAACAGTAATAAAAATATACGTTAGGAATATTCTTAAAAGTTAAAATTAAATATTGTAATATATCTAATGAGTCTGGTCTAATTAGAGATTCGTTTCGTTTTAGTCATATTTTAAATGTTCCCAACAACGAAACATCAGTGTTTTAGATGTTGCATTGATGTAATATTTCATACGAGTACAACATGCTGTACAAAATTCGAATATTCCGAAACAACGTAACATTGAACTATTGTTTATGAATTGCTATTTGATATCCCCGGTCTTGTTTCTCTCTGCTTCAATTTAAAATTGTACCGTACTGGGTATTGTCATTATATATTTTAGGAATGCTAATTGGATGCTTTATTGAATCTGCATACATGACGTAGAAATTCAATGTAATTTACATAAATAATTTTAGCAAATATTAATATATAAATTGCAATTAATTAATTAAGTTCCAATTCTTCTTACCAAATATTATTATAGTGATAGCAGATCTAGATATATGGATATAATATTTAATTAATATTTCTTCTAACAACAGAAACTATTTTTATAAAAGACTATTGTAAGTTGTTGAGTAGTTTTAGTTAATATATCTAAGCTCGAGTACTTCGTCGATTTATTTGATACAGTATATAAATAAATAGATGTACTTAATATAAGAAATAACTTGAAGTTAAATAATAAAGCAATATAGAACAAATCAGGGCAATGACATACAATTTGTCAAATTGAAATTGTACTTTTATAATTTATTTCAAACAATATAGTCTTTTGTACCTTTCAATATGAAATTATTCATGATATTTCAAAATCGGCGTCAAGTATTCGAATTTTACTATTGCCTTGTGATGTTAGTCCTATAAAGACTATTTCCGAGAAACGATTCAATTACCCGATATCTTGTGTACTCCATCAACTAGTGCCAAAAAGTTTCGGTAAACTATATAAAGTATTTTTTTATTATATATAAAATGTGCATACAAATATTTTAAAAAATATGTTCACTCATTAGAATTGAATAAAATCTATGATAAAGTTAAAAAGTCCTTACATAAGACAAATCTTGTCATTGTTATCATATAACTCTGTTATACTTCCTTGTACACATTATTTAACGTTATAAAACATATATTACGTTAAAGGAACTTAAATTTGAGGCTGTGAAACTAAGATTAAATATTTTGTTTAGCAGTTAAAACAAAACTCTTAAACTCACTGCATGTTCTTCAGGTAAACGATACAAAACTTTCTATTTCAACGGATAAAGGAAAACCAGGTCGCAAACTCACCTTTTTCTATTTTCAGAAAAGCCTTAGCTCGTTTAGAATATGCACAAATCGTTGGCTTCTTCTATAGCGTCTGTTTATATACGGTAAAAGCTTTAGATTATGTTTCCAAAATATTAAAAATTGTAACTATTCGACGAGTTGTAAAGATTACGTACATTCATATTTGATTTACCACAAAATTTGATAAATCTTTATAAAATCAAAATAACTATTCAGCGGCAACTGAATAAAACAAATTAAATAAAAAATATAAAACAACTGCCTTTTGTATTTATAACAAAAGTGGTGGTAATCCTATTAAAATATTTTTTTAGAGACAAGTCAACAATAATGATAATGATAGCTTATATCCAACATGTTTATCTAATTTTTATTATTTGTGAAATATTGTTTTAAAACTTATAAAATAATTGTAGATACAGATATTATCAAATGTTGTGAAAGAACATAAGCGAAAACAAACACTCATCGATGTTCATTATATTTTTGTTATTTTATTAGTCAATTATTCACAAATAACTAAACTACCGTACAAAATTTATTTGGTATATCATATGTAAAGATTTCGAATCCTTTCCAGTTTCTTCATGAGTTTGTCTCAAGTTTACTTAGTTGAGGTGAAAAAATCCGGTATAGGAATAGTTTAACGTTATGTTTATCTTATTATACTAGGCATAAAAAAAACCAATTAAAAAACATCATCAACGCATTATACTTCTTATTATTATATAAATTATTATTTGTTCTAAATGCTTTAGTTATATTAATTTTCTTTATTAATGATATCGGTAACAATAGAATAAGAGAAATATTAAATAATTTTATTTAATTTAAAGAAATAATTATCTTCATCTGTTATGGTATTAAAAATTTTATTGATCATATAATCACAATAGTTAGCTCTTTGATGGTGGAGTCATAAATATAGAATAACTGATATATGTACATATATTGATTTAGCAAGTTACATTAATTTCAACTGTAGCTCTATTTCATTTATTACTATTTGTACTCTGCCGAGTTTCAATGGGACAAAATATGGTTATATAAGAATTAAAAAATAAATACTAATACCCGGCATTATATTGATATAAATTTTGCTATATTTAGTCTATTTATTTTAGACGTTGGTGGTGTATTTTAAAGCTTATCTGGTCTTTCGTCATGCCAACATGCAACATAGTTTTGGTCTATGTAGCAAACAATCCAAGAGGATTTAGAAGACTAAATGTAAAATATATGTACAATATGGGGATTGTTATTAAAAAGTGCTAAAACTATGAGATGAGATAAAAGCATGAGAAGCGGCTGTAGTAAGCCACATCTTGTTGAACGAGTTTAGTTATCTTTAACCTCTACCGCCCTTCAATACATCAGGCACAACTGGGGTAAGTCGTGATATTTCCAATATAAATAAAATAAAATAAATAAAATATAAATATTATTTGTATTAATAAATATTTAATCTTTAATATTTCTCAATGTTTCAATGTAAATTCCTTCAGTAAATTTTATGGCTACGGTGCTATTTTTGACCCCTACTCTTGTGTGATTATATTTATTATTGACCTACTTTGTCTGTGGTTATAATTAGGTAGTGGCCCTTTTTATTTTATCGATGCATTCTGTGTTTTGACCTGTAGCATTTTATTTTAATAATATTTTAAAAAGTAAAAGTAATCTGTATGTAATCTATCCCTAAGAACTAAGTCTGTTGTTTCCGTTGGTGATAAAAAGAGTCGTAAAAAATCAAAACCTATTGTACCTATTGAAATAGTATAATAACGCTGTCAATATTTTCAAACTGTAAATTCAAACTGATAAAGGCTATGATCAATTCATAAAAATATTAGAAATATAAAAAATAACAGTTGTCTGGTCTGTCAAACATGTTTCATGGTATTAAACTAATTCAATAAATTGTGTTTAAAATAGACAAGAACGGCCTGGGATAACGCATATTTTAGTTGTTTAAATAAAACATATACATAATAACATGATTCGTTTCATGTTTACTATTTTGAAAGTTAGAAGTTATATTAAAACATTAATTAATAATTATCCACAGTTTATTAATGAATAAGATCACTTATTTAATATTTTTATTGAATCTTTAAACAACAATTTAGTCAGTGGTGGCCTAGTGGTTAAACGGCCTACCTCTCGTACACGAGGGCGCGGGTTCGATCCTGGCCCGGGCAAGTACCAATGTGATTTTTCCAAGTCATATGTACTTTATAAGAGTATTTAGACATCACTCATTAATGCATTCCCAAAGAGGGTTGTTGTGAGGCAGGCGGCCGTTCGTAAAAAACAATTAGCCAAAACTATTTACAACATGTGAGGGAGACCCTGGATAAAGCTGGGAAATTGCCAGGTAGAAGAAGAAACATCAATATAAAGATTTAATGACATTATTATATAACGCAATGAGAACCTCGACAATAGTAATACAAGTTAGAAAAATGTATATCTTTTATTTAATTAACAATTTTTTAGTAGAACAATATAAATGGGTTATAATAAAAACATTTAAAAACAGTAGACAACAAGGTATTTCTGAAAAACTGTTACATTTCACATCGACTTCTTATTAGCTTATCAACGCCGCTGTATCCTCAGAGGGGCTTGAATTTCACGCTTTATGACGACATCAGCAACGTGAGAATGTTATATAAAATTCTTGTATGGTAAAATTGGCAGTTGAAGTAATTTTTCTTACAACGCTGAGAACGCTAAAATGACTACGAAATAAAATCTTGCTATATATAATAGGGTTGTTATTTATAAATTAATAAAGGTAATAGACACTATTATCATAAATTGACCTAAAAAATTCTAGCGAGACATGTTTGTGATGAATAGGAAGGTAGAAAGATTTGTTTCTTGGTTCTTCTTTTAATTGAGGAATACTTTTAACAGAGCTTTTCTCTTTTATTTAATTCTAAGATTTCTATAAGTTGTTCATAAGTTAACAAATATTTCATTTAATAATAATTGATTAGATTAAAACATTAAATTCGGAATAGACGTTGTGAAGGATTTTAATTATAATTTTTTTATTATTATATAGACTACTTTGTATGTATAATTAGTATAAAAGTGTAATATATATATAAAAATTATTTTTATTGCTATAAGTGTATTTGATTTTCTACTTCAAGGCGCATTACATAAATGGAGATTGTATATTTGCTCAGTGACTATTGAGACGAGCCAAGCGTGTGAAATTATAGACTCTGACAGGCAACAGTGCAAATCGGCGAACTACGTTTATTATAGAGCTTATTGATACTCCTTTAAAAATATCTTTTTGTTTAAACAATTGGTGTGTATAATATATTTAATAAATCATTCACAAATAATAGTTGTAAAGAATGAAACCTTTTTTGTTTTGTTGACAAAAAACTTTCATCTGCAATCACAAGACTTTTACTTACTTCTATCCTTATACAAAACTAAAGGCTAATAAAGTATAGGTGCACACAAAACTATAGACTAATAGCTATAAGTAAAAAGGCTAAAAGAAGCAAATTCTTAAAATCTTCTGCGTTACATGTATGTATGTGATAGGTAGTCGGGTAAGTTATTGACCGTCTCAATATACTGATTCGTAATTTTCCACTTAATGGCTAAGATCATTCAAATTCCGAGTCCTTTTAGACGATTTTCAAAAATGAGAAAAAAAAGTGAATAGGAAATATCTAGGCAGTAACAATTTTCAAATAAAGTAATTCAGGTCTATTCATTACATTTTTGTCAAATTTTAACAAAACAAAAAAGGTTCCTCCTGTAATACCTTCTACTCTTAACCCAAATAATAACAATTTATGCAATAGTTTGGCCGAAACAAAGTTTGTCTACTTTCAAAGCTGTAACACTTATCTTATTTTCTTCCAAAGTCTACTAAAATGGTTACGCCAATAAACAAAATTGGCACAACTGGGCTTCAGACAATCCATTCGGGTTTCCATGTTAGCAAACAGGGCCCTTGGTCCTTATATCTTTCGAGAATCGACCAGAGTAAACACTATGTATAAATTGTGATTGATTCACGGGCATGGTTAGGGAATTTTTCTTTAAAACATGCGGAAAATTTTATGTCTATATTTAATGCCATGTAAAAAAATAGTAAAAATATATTTTTATACATACATTGGAAGTATATTGATTCCTAGATATTTTGTTTTTGTTGACATGACACTTTTATTAGGTTCTCTTTTCTCTTTTAATTCTTTTTTTAGATCATCCAGAGTCGTTAACTAAGAGTTAAGTTTACTTTTTTTTGGACTTCTGAAAAACTCCATATACATTAATATAATAATTATCTTTCAATTACTCGTAAATCCCAGTAACGTTTGAAACAAAAATTTATAAGTTACATATATTTCGGCATTTTTAAAAAGTTTTAGGGTTTGGATTTTGTTAATATTAGATTTATAGAATAGAATAGAATTCATTTTTGCCATTAGAAGTTGAAAAACTTTAAAATTTGCATTATTTTCAGTATCCGCAGGCTCGAGTGTCATCTATGAGTTATTATGTACTCTTTTTTTCACTGGAATTTATTTTTCATGCATATGATGTTTAAAATAGTTTATAATAATCAGTAATTGTTATAGTTTCACGATGGATTTAGGAAAATAAATTTCAAACCGGTAATTATAGTTACCTAAACAATCTTATTTCAGTTATTTCTGTTTTTAAACAAATTACTTTTCACTGCCAGCATTAAATGTCTGCCAATCCAATTGTTATAGGATCATTGATATGCAGCACTAGAACCCAATAATAGTGCTAACAATCGTTACAATTTAAAACGTCCTTGTTTGTAAGATAAACCAGCTCAATTTTTAGTTGAACTTACTGAAGTTAATTAAAAAAAATATCTAAAAAGTATAATACTAACAAACCAATTAGTTATTGAACCTTACATGTAAGTAAACCTCACTCATCTAAAACGTAGTTTGCACGCTTTTTCGAAATGTTAGGTTACATCTTATGGCTTTAGGTTTTATTCACAAAATAATGACAGTTTCGTCACTAACTTTTATCTTTATTCAATATATACTGTTACAGTTTTATTCATTAATTCCATAAATAACAATATCAATTACAAAAAGACGTAATTCGGAGCTTATGACTTGATTGATGAAGTTAATTCAGTATTATATTAAGCAACATTGAGTTAACCGTTCTATGGAGATTTGTGCGTTATCTACGAATACTTGATATTTAATATCTATTCTTCAAATATATAAAACTTATTGATTGAGTAATTTTCCAACCAAGTAAGAGAATTATTTTCAAATATGGTTTAGCTTTATCTCTAACCTTTTAATTAATATTTTTGCTTTTTTACTGTTCTATTTTGTAAATCAATATGAGACGGTATTAAAGTCATAGCTATTAACTCCTGCCGAAAGAAAAACTAACTATTTATTAATAAATACTCGTATTCATTGTAAAAGTAAACCTAAGTAGATCGTTGAAATTAAAGAAAAACTAGGGCGAGGCTTTGTATCATATTGTATTACGATTTACGCAGCTATAGAAGTTTAATAAGTCTGGTTTTCAAAGTATTAAAAATATTTAGAATTATAAATTATTACTTCAATAATAAGTTCTTTGTTACTTAATTTTATAAAATTTCAACGTTTTAAAATAAATTTATAATTAAATCAGCGTCTTTGGACCCATTTTAGGGACCTAAAAACATAATCAGTATTGAAGGGGTTTAATTTAGTCGTTGATGTTCAATTTGTAAAGGTCAATTCAGTTATCTACGCTTTAGACCATTTACAAATATTCTTTTATATTTATGTTGTATTTTATGGAATAGTCAAGTATTTTATTTCTTTGTTTAACTATTGCCTATTACTAAGAGCTATAATACTTCCATTTTTAAAGGTAGAATTTTCTTCTACTCATCATCTTATTTAATTACAAACATATTTCTTTTAAATACTCAGAAACTTAATTATTTTCTTGATGTATTAAATAATATCAAATTAAGAATTTAATTAATTAGGAGCACAATATAAAATAATTATAAACAAGCAATCAATAAGTATTGTGAGAGAAGACACTAGGGCTACTAAAACAAACGTCAAGCCTTGTTCTATCATTAAAGCGACTTCGGATTGGACTATAATTATGGATACGTATGAGAAACAAAATCCCAGAGGATATTTGTGTATCGGCGTCCAGAACAGACATTTTTATTTTCACGATTTATATATGTATATTCGCGATTTTATAGCGCTTTGTGTTAATACACCTCACGGTTCTTTGGGAAACAAACATCCCCAAAGTCCATGCCATAAAAGTCAACAAGTATTATGATCTCACTAACCAACTCACTAAGAATAATTACGTTGTTAATTTGTACACGGTAGAAGTAGGATCGAGAGGTATAATAGCCAAATCTCTCTACAGCCTACTAAAAGATTTGGGCCTGTCTAGAACCGACAACAATTTATTCTTGAAACTTGCGTCGAAAGCATCCTTACTAGGTTCGTTTTAAATTTGCGTTGGTATAGAGGAGCTTGGATTTCGGAGGTGAGCGCTTAATGCTTAATTTCGCGTTAGATAGGGGCCGCCGAAACCTTCATCTGAGTCGCAAGTCCTAAGCATTGTTGAACCTTCTCTCTCTGCAACGCGATGGAGTCGGCTACCGCACGGTGAATCCATAGAGTGCTGAGAGATTTCGTCTCTGTAATACACGAATAAATAAATAAGTTTTATAAATATTTTGTGATTATAAAGTTTATTATGTTATGTCCGATAAGTCGTTTCAATAATTACCTATGTAGTGAACTCGTATTTATGAGTGTTCAATTCGTCAATTAAGTATTTTTTGTTTATAAACAAACCTAGTAAGGCAGACCCTGGCTATAGCTGGGAAATTGCCAGGGAGAAGAAGAAGACAAACCTACTAGACCAATGCAGTATGAAAAATCTGACTGAGGAATGATGTTGTGTAGTTTTTAACCATTGTTTTAGTTTGTTTAGTATATAAAAAAAGTATTTGTGAAACCGTCCCATGCCTATCCTGATTTATCCTTCAACTACGCTTTTTTGACGAGCTAAGTCTGTAATTCTTTTTTCTTTGCATTGTAACATGTCAGAGAAAATGCAAATCTTAAATGTTTGTTCTCCATTTCTTTTATTCTAATTACTAAAATTTATGAACAAATAAAATAAATTGCGACTTAATAATTTTGCTTAATTACTCGGTTTATAATTAATAACTCGTGGTTGTGTAATATGTTGGCATGAATGATGTCATCTCGTGTGTCAAGGAAGTTAATTATGATGTATAACAATATGCACAAGTACGTACATAATATGTATTAAGAATCCCATGTTGCTGGTGGATAGAATGATTGAAGGTGGAATTTCCTACATTGTTGTTGTATGAAGTAATTATAATTGGAATCTATATATATTATTTTAAAACGTACCAGTCCAGGTTTGATAGACGTAATTAATGTTAATAGAAACAAAATATTATTGAAAATGAAACATTATGAAATAAAGAACAAATATTTTGCAAATCTCATAAAATAAGATATGGCTATTTGAAACACTCATTTGACAACTAGAAGATGAGATGCATGTCTTGCGGGTAAACCAGTTATGCGCAATTTTAATTTAAATTGCAAATTTTCTCAATCCATTATAAATAATAGAAACGTTTTGGAAAACATTTAAAATTGTATTTATTTATTTAAGTTACTCTAAGTTAAAGGAAAAAATGTATCAATAGAATTTTAACTATTATTTTTTTTAAAGAAATAATATTTTATATTTAAATATTAATAAATACGAATACATAACTATGTAAGTATTGCTGACGGAAAACCTGGACTTGTGTTCCGCAGCATTTCAGCACCCATAAAAAATAATCATGTTTGCAGAGTTTAATAAATATGTGACAACTATTTGCTTTGTGTATAGATAAATTAAACTAAAAGGCCGTGGTGGCCAAGAGGTTAAAGGCCCGCTTCTCGTACATGAGGGCGTGGGTTTGAAACCTGTCAAGTACCAATGTGATTTTCCCGAGTCATATGTACTGTCTAAGTTATTTAGACACCACTGACAGACGTTGAAGGAAAACATTGTGAGGAAATCTGGACTTATAATTTAAAATTATAAGTTTAAAATCGCCAACTCGTCTTTCCCAGCGCGGCGCGGCGTAGTGATTAATGCCCAAACCTTCTCCAAGCGAGAAGAGGCTTTTACTCAGCGGTGGGTTCTAATAGTCTGATGATGATGATAATGTTTATCTATGATTTTTGAGACATGCGTTTCATTTTCTGGCCCTAAACTTGAAATTAGTGGTTTCAAAAAAATATAAACCACCCAGATAACTGAGCTATCTAGCAAAAAAAACTCGACTCGATCAGACATTCGGTTGCTGGGATCATCTCTATGGATGCATTATTATCAGAGTCGAAAGTGTTTCACTCAATAATGGTTTTATTGAATATGTCATAGTTTGTTATTAAAAATGTTCTTGTATTTTATATGTTATTGTATTAAACTAAATTTAGGGTCGTAAAATAAACTCTTTGTATATTATTATCATACGTAATTTTTATACATTACTGCAATTTTTATAAATTCCTTTTGCTAACATTTATAAAAAGTAAAAAAAAACTTTAAATTTGATGAATAATTGCATTATTCATAAAATGTATAATTAACAATAAAAGTTGAATTAGCAAAACTATAATAGTTAGTGTAGTTGGTTTTCACATTGTAACTATTATTTCAGTGCCAGACATGCGACGAACATCAACAAGGCAATTAAGAATTATTAGTAAAACTAATTTGATATCTAAATTGTGTTTTTAATTGATAAAATTAAACGATATTCCTAATTATACATTATGGATATGATATGTGACAAAATAATAAATAAAACAGAATAAAAGTGTAATGAATTTATTTTTTAATGTTTATCAAGTTTAGTGATGTCCAGTGTTATTTATTTATTATGTTCATTATATATGTATACTTATTCAATATATATCTACATTTATATTAGAATGTTCTATAGCGTTTCCATCAGGAGATGACGGCTGATCATTGAGTGTTAGATGAGAACTAAAAATGAACCAAGTATTGATGAAACATAGAATTATGTGAAGAGGAGAATGACTCGGTTAGTGTAACATATTAGAATCTAGAAGACTTGAAGTATCAACTGTAGCAGTCTCCAGACAATATAAGGAGTGTGTTCACTATAAACATGTACAGTACGTGTTTGATGTGTCTATTGATATCAAAGAACCTCCTGGAATGTACGTATACATAGAAAGATAATTAATTTTAATTTATTTAAAACAATTGAGAGCTCGCCTACAGAAACATCTTCCTCAATCAAAGTACTCATAGTTTCACTACCGTCATATGTTTTCACTACATGGTCTGTCCATCGATCATGAAATATATGTTAGTTTCAAAATATAAAGATAAGTAAAGTTAATGATATCCAAACAAATCTTTGTAGAGGACCGCAGTCTTAAGAAAATTATTATTTTCTAAACGCTATATAACATACATCTACATGTATTTAGGAATTATATTTAAAAGACAATGTAAAGAAAATTGTTCTTTTATTATTATTGTGTGAAGATTAAAAATTTATTCGATTACAATTAAATCCTTACTTTTTCACACATATATATGGAATTGCCGAATGAAATAGTTTTGTTTATTCGATCATGACCGATCCAAAACGCAATTGCAGACCACCACGCTTACTTGACTGCGGTTTCTCTTTGACCGAAGGCCGCTTTACTAATAAACAGGTACGGAGAACTCTGCATAGTCTTGAGGTGAGTAAAGCTAGTAGAGTGTATGCTATTTCAGACAAAGTGATAAAACATTTGCATTTGAGTTGTCTCCTGTTTTGAAATGATTGGATTGGACTGACTAATGACCGGTATCGTGTTTAATGTTAAAAGCTTGCAAACATAGTATCTGATTCTAAGCAAGGGTTCACCATTATCTGTAAAATTATGAAACGTATATTGAGCAGAGTCTTAATGAAACATCTGGAAGGTAATAATCTCAGTGACTTACCAGTACCAGACTTACAATACCAGTTTCACCGAAGTCTAATGACTTTGTATATCTTCTGATGCACGACACATAATTTTTGGGGAGAGCCCTAGAGAACAACGGTGAATTTCTCGTAAATCCACGTGATGTCTCGAAAGCCTTCAACCAAATATTAACAGTGAGCACGAAATGAGGGTTCATTAAAAAATGTTAATCGCAGCTTAACATAGCCTTTGCCACAACAAAAGTATTTTTTTTGCCTGCCTGTAATCCCATTGACTTTGACAGCGCCACCGGAAAGTGTGAGTGGTCTATGTGCTACCTATCATTGAAATACTGGCCTGAAGGAATTGGAGAGAATATCCGTCCCATAAGGTGTCTCTGAGAGTTGGATAAAGACGTCGTTAAAAAGAGGCTGGCACCTGAGGATCTAACATCAAGCCGTTAATCGATTGCTGAAGCGTCGTGTATGATACAGGAGCTCGTTCACCGGCAAAGGCTTAACTTACAAATGTCATGTATAAGCTTCCATGGCACTAATATAAGATATGTAACGTATCAATACAATGCATTGACAATGGCATTTCAATACAACTGATTATAAACACCCTTGTAAACACCTCTCACTAGATTATGTGCATTGAAATTAAAATCTAGTCATATGTAGTCACCCATTGTGGCACAGCACTTTGTTACATTCACATTCTTAGTCTTCACATTGCACTAAGTATATTGGATTTCTCTCTTCACGAAGCGCTATTTAAATTAAGATCGTGTACAGCTCTTATTGAATCGAGTCGATGATATAAGAGGATGAATAGTACCCGTAATGTATATGTAAAAACGCTTTCGATTTTCACTTTATTGTAAATTTTGCTTAAACATTTATTCCGCTTTATTTGGAGTATAAACTTTTCCAATAAATTTGAGACAGTGCTCTATAACTTTTAAGAATAGGTGATAACTTATTTCCAGTTAGATGTTATGCAACTTTCAACGTAAATTTAATCTTGTAAATCTAGTATCAGATATCTCTAAAATGTTCTAGGTGTAATTTTTTTGTGTTGGTCGGCTTAAAATTTGAAGAATCAAGGGCTGACAAAATGACTTCCATTTTCGTATTTATATTTTCAATTACGCCCCTTTTAAACTATTTTGAATTTCAGGATAGTCTTTTTCATTTTCTTTATGTTTGATAAAAATCTACATAGTATAAGTAAGAAAAATGGCTATCAATGTCGGTCTCCACCTTTGTAAAGCTATAGTTTTAAATTTTTAATGATTATAAGCAAATAAATATTATTATATTATCTTTTAGTCAAGTTATATTATGTATTTGACGATATAAAGAAACTTGCTAATAATAATATACACTGATATATGTATTGTATATATGTATTTTATTTTTATTTTTTAGTTCTTTCGAATTCAATTGCAATTATTGGATAGTAGATTTTGTTTGCTTATCATTAGTTAGCTTGATTATTAAATTTTTATTATTTGTTTAATAAAAAACATGGGATGTTATAAGCGATTTAAATAAGTCAAACTAAAACACAAAAAGTTTGACATAACATAAAATAAATGTTCAATGTGTACTAGATTATAAAAGTTTTTCAACAAAATATTGTAAAAATTTAAATTGTGTTGACGTTATCAAAGTTCATAAAGACTTTGCAACTAGCCCATAGCGCTTTAGACCACTAATCTACGGTATCTAAATACTTGTATTGCGGTATTTGTATGTAATGTGTCAATGATGGTAACTGTATGTATATATATCCTGTTACCGCTGTAACTGTTTTAAAGATTTATAATTGTTTTTCTAGTGCATTGTTATAAAAACTAAAATTATTACTGACGACATAATAATACAGCAAATCGACATATTAATAGTTAAAATAATTGTAGTTCTTTTTATTTACAGTAGATTCCCTAAATCTGTCTGTGAGGTTTTAGTGTAGCTTTGTTAACGCTTTTATGTGAATTAAACTTTAACTTCTGTCCTTTTATATCAAGATAAATTAAATTTACTGAATATTCTTACCAAGATTCTATGCGAATTCTGAGATGATTTCAAAATTTTCTTTTGTGTCTCATAGACGTTAGAGTTTTCTTTCAAGAACATAAATTTGAATGCAAAGACATTGATTACAATTTAAATACATATATGTTAATAGAAGTAACATTACATATACATAATTGTATTGAGTGAGCGTAGAATTTCGCCTTAAAAATCCACTAGATATATTGTGTTTCTGTAAAATTTTACCAATACATAATTACACATAGTGTGCCGTTGTAATAGGTTGGTGTGGTGAACATAATATATACCTATCTCGGCATCACAATTTTTTAATACTAGTAAAAGTAATAATTTTTAATAAATTTATTATAAGTGTTTTAATATTCTGTTACAAATTCAGATTGGTTTTCCATTCAGTGCGAGAATGTTAATTCCGTATTTTTTTATATTAAATTATTTTATAAAACTATTTATTATATAAAGTTCTTAGCCAAAAATTTACCTTTTCGTATATTTTTAGTCATTAGATCCCACGTTAACTATGAGGATAAGTTAAGCTTAAAGTTACGTGTATTAGGTTCACTATATCCCGAGACTAATGCGATATGGTCACGCTAAAGTTACATAATGCGCATTTTATGAATAACATAAAATTTGCTGAAAATCGTTAAGCACACTTAGTAAGTATTTATCATATAAATTTACAAAACTTCCTTATTATATAATATTACGTGGGCAGTTGTTTTTTTATACATAATTTTAATTAATTATTCTCATTTTACTTACTAAGACTTTCAAATCAAAATATTCTCTTTTGACTGATAATATATTTAATGCATCGTCGGCCTATATATTTTACTACTATCAAATTTGATTTGATTATGCGTTATCTGCTGATGAAGATACTACTTTTTTTATATACATTTAGAAAAAGCGAATTTGTACTTTGTAATTAAAAAATACATAATATGAGCTATTTTGAATAAAAGGTGACCTAATCCATGACCCTACTTATATTCTTCTTCTTCTTCTTCGAATGCTTACATTGATTAATTAATCAAATAAATTATGACTAGTCAAAAAATTACTAATTTTACACTTATTTTTTTATGTTCCAAGTTTCTCATTGATTTTTGAAGATATTCTTATCTTGTTAATTTTTTCGTGTTTCTCATAATGGACTATGGATTAAAATATGGATTACATTACATTTCACTATTCTATTCATATTTCTAGTATAGATGATTTTAGATAAACGTTGACATCTTGCGTAATGATTGCTTTAGAATGTTCTTATATTTTTTTACTAATAAAACATGAATAATAAGAAAGTTTAATCTGTTTAATCAGTGATAAAACATTAAATTACAAGTATAAGTCAGTATGTAAATTACAATGAATACAATAAAAGAGGCATTTTCCTTAGAATTTGTATTATGAAACTGAACTTCTAACTTACTATAAACTATAAAGTATTTTTTTAAAACCTGTTTTTAAGCTTTAAGAAAACAATTATAGTAAAAACAATTACAAGAATAAAGCAAATTTCGTGGTTCCACAACATCAAAAATAATTTCGTCACATAATAAAAGGGTATAATTCGTTATTTCGTTATAAAGATAATCCAGAATCACTTATAATCATGAAAAAGTACAGTAATTTAAATGAAATATTACTAATTCTACTGTATATTTTTAACAAATTAACTCTGTTTCACGTCTCACCAAGGAGTTTAAAAATGTGAATTGATATTCTGTTGTACTTACCGAAACGTGATCACAGTTTTTCATATATGACCAGGCATTTGGTTTGTGGATACAGAAAAGCTGCCCTCACGTGAAATGTTATCTTACTTTCGCAAAGATATCTATTTTAGTTTAATACTACTTCAACTCAGAAATCCACCCAAAGTTAAAGGTTGAGGACACCTCAATGTTAAAACTAATAAGTGGAAAAGATCAGTTTATTCTAAGGATAAATACAGAAGGTAGGATTCTACATGAGCAGACTCCTCTCGGCGATGATAAGTTTGTGTTTTAGTGGCATTAAATTTCAAACTTGGCCATCACTTGATTTGAAAACTGAGTATATACATTGGAGGCTCTTCCATGGCCTCCCTTTCGAACAGTGCTCTCTACAGTTCTTCAGAAATTTCTTTTGTGACAGCAATAATTCAGATTACTTTTATTTTTCCTAAATTTAATGTAATAGAAAAATATTGTATGTAATATTTTACGAAAATTTAGTAGTAAAAATTGCTATACTGTATAAACAAATTACCATTTTCAATACAAGCTTTATCTTTGCTTTTAGAAAATAACATTATAGGACATCACTTAAAAATAATAGTCCTTAGACAATATTTTAAAAACTCACTCGTCTTATTGAAAGGAATTAAATTATTTAGTAACTAAACCATGAACACGTTTTTAATTTGGTTAAACCAATATAATATATGATATTATGAATATTTTCAACAGTAACATGGTTTATTTTCAAATTAATTCAAGATCACGGTGTACGTGTTCTCAAGAGTGTCGTTTTTTAGGAAACGGTTATGTGAGGTAGTAAGAGAGGTTAATCGAAAAGAACAATTTTTCTTAAAATATATGTATAGTGTATGACAAGAAATAAAAACGTTGTTGAATAAATTGTTTTTATTGAAAACACTAACTAAAAAGATCGGTTTAATAGACTTAATAACCTTATGAAATACATATATGAAATTAAAAGGCCCAAAGAATATTATACTAAGTTTCTTAGGGGAAGGATATTTTATATTTTCTATTACTAGAAGGAAACTTTCTAGAGCAAGTTTATTTTACGGATGAACGGTCTCCCTAATCAAGGAGTGTCAAGAATCGGAAGTATTGACAAAACTTTTCATAGCTTAAGTTACATTGCTTTTCGTATAAGTTTTATTTATAAAAGATATACATTTTGATACATCATCATTACAATATATACGTTTTTAATATTTTTATATTATAATATGGATACTTTAATTTTTAATATCTTTGGTTTATACAGATTTTTAATTTCTTACTAATGGCTCTTTGTAAACATCTTTATGTTGGTTAAACTCAATTTTTCGAAACAAAAATAGGGTTTTAAACAGATAATAGAGAATATAGTAATAGATGTCATTCTTATAAATTTATGAATTGTCTCTTTCCTGTCTTGAAATTTGTTTCCGTCCTTATGAAGAACTGCATTACGTTGTTTATGCAGACTATTGTATACAGAAAATTTTATTATGAAACATAAATGACTCAAATGAATAATGAAAAAAAAGAGTTTCTGAACAAATTATTTTATGTTATTTTTTACTCGTTATGTACGCGTTACATATGAAAAAATATATGAACGTCGGGGCACCATCGTTATATGGATAAAATATCTTATAACGAGTGACGCCGCTGACTCTGCGAAAGGAACACCAAGCCGTGAGAACCAGAAGATTCTTGCAACCACACAAGCTATGGAATGGCTTTACTATCCTAACATCGGGGCAATCATGTAGACTTAGGTATAGGTTAAAAGTTATAATATGCAATTCTTATTACATTATACATATAAGTAAGTTTCGTAGCTTTCCTGGAACCTCCGGTTGCCACTCCTATATAATTTACGTCAAATTGATAACTATTTAATGTAAACTAAGATTTCGATGCACTTGTATGCTTTGTGGTGTAGGGAGATGCCATTAAAAGTAATTTTTTGTCATGTAGAAAAATATAATTGTGTATTTTTTTTTAACTACTAAGTTTTACAAAATAAGTTACAAAGAGTATCTGAAAGTCATTTCTATTTATATAATCCACAATTATCGAGACAATGAAGTGGACGACATACAGGAGTTGATTAGAAAATTTTGCATTTAATATATGTTAAAGAAAAATTTTTACTAAAATCATCTCAGTTTAGGCCCTTAATCCTAAGCAACTCATTTACCCTTTTTTTCTTTACTCTATATAATGTTTTACAAAATATCTTTATTCTATATAATATCTTACAAAACTATTACCGATTTCTTGAAGTCTCATTTTAATTTCAAAAAGCAAGATTACCTTTTTGCATAACTGAAATTAGTTATGCTTTAAATTCCTAAATATTTTTTCGGTTCTTAAAACTAATCAATGGTACAATAACATTGGTAAAATATCTACTAGCAGTTTCCGGTTTGCAAAACCATTTTTCGTTTCCAGAGATTGTTTAAAAATGTTAGTGTGTATCAAACTATATTTAGCACTGGATACTTTTTGAAAATACCTGCACCCACTTTTGAAAGCATACTAGAACTCTTCTGAAAAAGAATGAATTCCTATGGCATATTTAATATATTACGAAATCACTAATGACGACAAAGAAAATGTAAAATATGTGTGCATGAGAAAGTTTGTTGAAATTCTCTAAAATCATAACAAAATGCTGTACTTAATTATTCTACTAAACTAATATTTATTGATATTTCAGCTTACAGTACAAACTAGATAATGATAATAATAAATAATAGCAATATTACCCTTGTTGATTTAATGTTGGATAATTATAACTGTTTGTTAAAACAAGTGTTAAGAACAGTAATGATCCATCAAAACTATTAAAATAAAAGGGAAACTTAATAATAATAGCAATAACGAAAATTCTTTAAATAAATCTATGATTTTCATGTGTATTTTATATTTTATCTGTCATTTTGCTTACTTTACAGCAAGCAGTGGCCACGGGCATTCGGGATGAAAGTGTCCGTCAGTTAGTTCAGTTACAATAAAATAATATCTGTATGATAAATTGGGTAGCATACTCAAAATCATAATTAAATTAAATAATTCTTCTAAATCTTTGATATTACTACAGATAAAATTATTGTTCAATATATTCTATTAAAAATTAAATGGATACGTTGCGAAATGTTTGTAAGTTGAAATTTTACAAAATTCTTTATGATTGTTGTGGTAATACATATAATGTAATTAGCTTATACTAAAACTATGTGTTTTTTTCTACATATGTGTAAGAAATGGTAAATTCTAGAATTAATTCATTTCTTACAAATATTTTAACCATATATAACGACTAGTATTCGAAATGAAATTGGTTGTTATGAAAGCCATCCATTATGTTCTTGATTTCCCGGAATGTTCAAAATATGTTATGGAGCTTCCAAGACTACGAAATTACTAGGATTAATTCATTCTCATGAAAATATAAGAATTTAAATATAAGTGTTTAACCATGAAGACAGCCAAAACATCTGAATCCGATACTCTTCTGTGTCACGTCCTTTAAACAATAACTGAGTAATCTTGTAGTATTGTTAGATAACTATTTAGTACATATTAGATAGTGTTCTGTAGTTCAGTATTTTATTTTATCGTAGATATTTATGCTAAGAAATAATATATTAATAAGAAGTAATGATATGAAAACTAAAAGTTTCAAAGACGAATTATTTGTATAGTATATTAAAGTGGATAGATCGCATCTGTCATAAAGAGAGAAAGTGCAGCAAAGTTGAAACTAAATAGAACACGGGTGGTTAACCAATTTTGCTAAATATTTGCAAACTAAATTCTTAAAGAGAGTAAATATTTTATGCATTAAATGTTCAACAAATTAAAATTTCTATGCTTTTCTGTTCTGGTCCTATATTATTGGTCTAAAGTTGCCGAAGTAGATATTTTTATATATTATACACGAAGCAATTTTATTTTGTACAGACGAGACATTGCATGTTAATTATATCTTTTCATACTTTTTATAGATATTATGCGTATAGATTTTAATGTATGATGTCATTATATTTTTGTTTGGGTTTTGAATATATCTATAAATATGTATATCCTATTCTAAGTTATTCCTCACATACACACACATTAAAAACCTTAAGATATTTTCAACCGGGTTGGATAAAAGAAGGTTCTTAATAAGTTTGTATTTTTTATGTTTATTACTCAATAAATTTTGACTGAGAGAAGTAATTTTAATTGTTTTTTTTTCATTTCATAGCTAATGCTTTCCGTTGGGTTCGCAAAAAAACTTCTAAGTCGAAAATTAGCATTAAGTATGTGTGCGACTAGTAACTTCTTCGCTTCGTCTTCGGTTTATTTATTTATAAGGGAAGATCCCATGTAGGTTACAACAAGACCTGATTATGGAATCCTAGGAAAATTTTGGAATATTCTTAAAATGTGTGGGCATACATAACACACTTTAAGTAATGGCATTACTTAAAGTGTATTATTTGTGACATTTACTGTCGGTAATTTTGTAATCTTGTTCGACTTCAAAAGATAAGGAGGTTCTCTATTCGTTGGAAAACTTTTTTTGTATCTTCCAGGATTTCTCTACAAATACCGGATCCTTTAATTTTTTTTTTATCTGAAAGTTTCCATCCCCCAAGTGGTCTTAACCAAGGGAGTTTCTAAAAACTGAGAGAAATCATTTTTTTTAATAAATACGCTTTTGAGAAAATCTTTCTTCGTGGTTGTCGGTAGACTATTGAAGACGTCGTGCTGTATTGCTTTCTCTAATACGCTTCAGAACCCATTTTTTTAAATTTTACATTCTTAAGCTCTCAAACGAGACCTACGTAAGGAAGGTCTCCCCATTCTGAAACAGCTACTCTGTTTTACATACCTATTTTATAATTACACTAAAATTCAAGAGATAAAATATTTATTAAGTGGAAAAACGATATAAAAACAATAGGAACTGAAAAATAAAAAATAATTTTACATTTAAACTATTACCTAACTTAAATTATGTGAAAATAAATTCGAAATGTCCACACAAAAATTGACGAAACACCTAATATACACGTATATAAACAGACGAACACTATTTTTATTTACTTTCCAATAAACTCTTTTAAAACCAAACTATATATATATATACTTTCTTATATATCTAACCACCTTTTGAATTCCAGTTTCAACAAAAAGATGACTGGATAGTTCTTGACTCAACTCGTGGGACGGTGGAAATGAATTCGTAAGTGTTGAGCCCACTATCTCACTAACAGCCTTAAATTTGTTCCTAATTCTATTCAAATAAAATTTTGAATTTCAGCGTCATAAATAGATATCAAAATCTGGTTGGTGAAAATACCTACAAAATCTTGGTATAATACAGAAATTCTAAGACGTTTAACTCACCAATGCGTATTAAAGTTTCGAGGTAATGCTAAGCTCTAAACTATTTTAATATTGAGAATATAGCCATGAAATGTGAGCCATAGCAACATTGTGCATATTGCTTTCTCCTATTTTGGTAAATATATTTTACTGTTATCTGGGTAACATTTTCGTAATAACTAATATTTTAAAGTATGCCAAAGAATTAATAACAAGTTTAGATTAATATTATTATTTTATATATAAATAAGTAAAATATGTAAATATTTTAAAGTATGTAATTAGATGGTAATATAATTATTGTTTTCGGATTTAAATCTGTTTTTAGGATTATAATCTGATACGAAAGCAGAGTCATATAATTGTGTAGCTGTTTTAAAATGGAGAGATATTATTATTTATTCATTTAATTAAAAATGAATATTTATATCCTTTATACCAAACTTTTTTAATATATTATTGCTGTAATTATTTTAAATAGGTAATTGTCAGTTGCCTGTCAGCTGTTTTGATAGATCGCACACCTTCAATATCGCTTATGAAGAGCACGTTATAAAACGTTGTACTTTGTATTTTTTTGTTTTAATTAGATTTATATATATTTGTCGGAAAAAGGACTTAACTATTAAAATGCTGGATTTCAAAGCTCCCCGGTCTAAATGTTACCTTGATATTACTGGAAAAAGTCTGTAAGATTTACTAGTACCTTATAAAAATATCGCAAACATTTTAATGGTTATCATAGTTATACACACAAATTGCGTACAATAATTTACAATAAGGTCCCATAGTAATGTTTTGCTTTTATTCACCAAACCTTTTTAAAACATATGTATCTCTCAAATAAATATGGTATGTATGGTATTGGTTATTTTTGTTAATACTTAAGCAAAGATTGATAAATTATTCTCGTAATCATTAATTCTCTCGCTAAATATAGGAGAGGGTTTTTTTATTTATACATAGAAAAGTTGTTTCATCGTTTTGTTAAATAATCCTCGAATTGAATTTGTGTATAAATTAGAGAAGAATTAGTGTTAAAGGCGATCATATAATTCAATCTTTCGAAATTAACTTGTAACTTTAGAACAGAGAGAAAACTTTTGACCTAATCCTATTCTACTTTTGTTGGTAACAAATTTAAAACTCGATATTCGAGGAGAAAGTTTGTCACTTCCTGATTTGGATTACACACAATAGATATCATTATGAGCTACACCATTACTGCGGACTTAAATATTTCTATTTCAGAACAAATGAAATATGGTTTAATACTAAATATTTCGATTCAATTAAAATATAAACCTTTTGTTTGTAAACCTACATTTATAATGTGAACACGAATTCATTGGAAACTAATTCAACGAAAGTCACATTTTCAAAACAAACAATACTTAAACACATTTTATTAATTAGGGTTTATCCATATTGCTACTTGGTTTTCATGTTTAAACAGAAATACGTTCAGAATTTTTTCAAAAGATTAAATTAATGTTACACTTATGTCTAATACAGTGAATTTATTCAGTAGTGGAAAAATTGCTGGATGAAAAATTCTTATTGAAATTTCTAACATGATAACTCGCGTGAATTTTACACTTCACTTAATGAGAGATGTAAGTAGCATTTCATTAGCAAGACTTGAAATTTGTTGGAATAAAATAGAAAAATGTAACATGTATTTTTATACTATTATATATGAGTTTTTTACTATAACATTATTATTTTGATAAAACCAGTTCTTTTATAATCTTTCTCCTAATACCATATTTTGTATTATTTGTCTCTTTGTCATCTTAAATTGTAATGTATTTCTTTCTTTAGTCATTGTGTTAAAGAATTCTTTCAGGTCTTATAAAATTTTTTCCATAGCTCAAGTTTCTAAAACATACTTCCAAGGTAATACGAGTATTTAAGGACAATATTATAGGTATCATTCCCAGCCCTTATCCTTTCTAGGATCAACTTTATATTTTAACTTTTTTCATAAGATCAACGCAATAGTAAAATTTATCTTTTTTACTGACAACATGAAAATGTATCGTAAGTTTTTTTTTACATTGAGTGGTATAGTTTTCAATGTGGATTAGTATAATTGTGTCTTTGTACAATTTTTGTTCAAAACGACACTGATAAGTTGATAGTTTTATATTTTATCTCAACTGTTTGTTTTCAAATGTTGATGAAATTTAATGCTCATACTCGTACTAATAATAGTTTATACTATTTTTTTATATCTTTAGGTATTTATCTGATTTATAATTTTTAGATCTTGCTGATATTGACATATCTACATCTTACCTGTCATTATTGTATTTTTCGTTTTGCTTAATATGATAAAAATTTAATATTATGACAGTCTTTTTATTGCAATAAGCGTTATCTGTATCTTAACATAATCATGAAGACAACAAATATAAAAGTAAAATCATTGCATTTACATATATAAATCAGTTTTCGTAATGAAAAGAGTAACATGAAAACCAAGGCATTCTTTTACTAAATCCTCTGAGTTCTGAAATACATCGAGAAAATCTGTTATTTAAAGGGAATTAAAAATCAGTACATAAAAACGAAAACTGCTGTGTTTGGGAAATAATTCCATTACAATGTCTTTGGATAATCTGGATAAGACATTTATATTAATGACGAGTTTGCTATAACGAGTTAATGTTAATAATTTTAATTATGATTGCGGTACATTGATCTGAGTCAATGATGGTGGTCTAAGAAAAATAATATTCCCAAATGACCTTCATCTTTAGGTTAATTTATTTAAGCAAAATGTGTTTAATTGTACATAAATTTTAAGTTTATTACGTTCTTTTAAAAACTACTAATATAAATATAACTGTAATAAAGAAAGGTTTTATACATACAGTTGTACGGGATTGAGTGATAGGTCTAAGTTCAAACAGATTTTTTAAGCTTTTTAAAGATTTCATGCTGTTTATTCAAGTACTGCACAGTGTCAAAAACATAACATAAACTTACATTTGATTTTTTTTCTGTGGTTTTTTAAATGTCTTTGTAAACGCTTTTAGTCTTATATCTGATAGGCTATGAAGGCTAATCTGTCAATGTTTTATAAAACATTATCTTAATAATGGATATCGAATGATTTGACTGGGTATCAATTGAGTTAAATATGCATTTTATAATCTTATAATAGTATCAAATATTTCTCTATATATAGTTTTTTTGTGGGAAAAGGGGGCAACTGAGCAGAAGGCCTACTTGATGGTAGGTAGTTACCGTCGCCCATGGACATCCGCAACGTAGATTTGCGGATGTGTTGCCGCCCTGCGGCGAGGAGGTGACAAGGAGGAGAAAAGGTGGGAAAGGGAGGGAAAGGAAAGGTTGGGAAAAGGGAAAGGGAAACGCAGCCTTTAAAGGGTACATCACGCCGATTATCTGTGAGAGGGTGGTACTTTCCCGGTCGAGCCAGCCCATGTTCGAGCTGTAGTAACTTGACCACAGCTAGGCTCTACCACCTCCTAAATATAGTATATTTACATCTCCATATTAAATTTAGTAATATTAGTGTCGTGAATTTATCAATACCATTTAAATATACGTAGGAGTATGATTTTTGGATAGTAAGTCAATTGTCATTCATACATTACATTGATTATTATTATTAAAATATATAACCGATTATCATCCGTTCCTGTGATTGCCTTGAAAATAATTCTAGATTGTTCTGTTTTAACTTTTATAAAAATATAAATCATTGAATTTTTAAGTTTAAAAGTATATCATTGATTTGAAGAATAGGTTACCTATTTTTAATTCAAAGAGTGGCTTTTATTGATGTCTCGTAAACTAGGTCAACATTGCAACCTTACTTGTGACCTAACTGTATAGATGGATTTACACAGAGCTAATGAAAGCATGGTAAACATACTCTTCGATTTATTTGACATAAATTAAAATACTTTTAAGAACATATATAAAAATTTATAATAAAATCTGTTCAAAAAAACTAATAAGTATAATAAAATGCCCTTAGTAATTTGTGATGTTATAACATTTTTAGGTCAGTCTGATTTTTATGGATAGGAATCATTAAATACATTTATATGAATAGTTATTGTTAGTTAAATTTAGACATTACTCTTAGTTTTTAAAATAAATACTCATTTACCTTAAGTACAAAATTTTGTAGACTCTAAATTGGGAATGAAATCAAAACAAATTTTGTACAAGAAAACTTTTAGAAACATATAATATGAGAATTGTAACAGCCATAACTGATAAGAGTTCCTAACATCTCGAAAGTCAGCTCCGTTGACAGGAGAATGCAAGAAATTTAAAACAGTTGCCCTTATATACGTATAAAAACTAAAATATCAAATCGTTTAAATCGATTCTGTAAAATCTTTAAGTACGTAACAAATTTTAATTTCTTTATAAGTACTAACTTAAATGTATCCATTGAAATAATTTACGTGTACAATAAAATTGTAGTGCACTTGGATCAGGAAATTAAAGATGCTTTAATTGAAAAGGGACAGTTTTTTTGAATGATTGTGTTATAAGTATTAGATAAACAACACACATCATATTATTGCTGGAGCGATTCTTGAGTTACATCATAAATATTGACTCAATATAGCAAATACTTATTATGAAAGTGATATCCTGACTTTCAACAGTTATTTATTTTGTAGATTTTTATATACAAATAAAATATTTTTAACAAGATCACTTACAGTAAGGTTATTTGGTAATCTAAATATACTCTCTTATTGTCCTATAACCGAGGATGATAGGATTGATATTTTTTTTTGCTTTTATGAAGTAATGTTTCAATTCAAAAGCAATTAGATACATAAGGTATTTGAATTATAAGATATATATAAACAGTTATCACAATATTGTAAAAATAGAGGATGTTTTAATTGAACTAAATAGACAACATTTACCGCTCATCGTTGACAGAGAATTTGAAGAAAAATAGCGACGTATATTCCAGTAGCTGCACAACCTTGTTCCCCAAAAATTATTTACAAAACAAAATATGCCTTTGTTTTCACTAATAGTTTTAACAAATTTATATTGCAGATAAAAATTGCAAATAAAATTATAGGATGCAAGCAATATAAACATTTATAACTTTTAGAAGATTAGTAAATCTGGAGTAACTGGTGATGTTTTATATAGTGCAGATTTTATTTAGATAATTAAAATATTTTGAGCTTTTAGGGATAAATTTAAACATGAAATTCCGCAATATTTTGGAGTCAGGAAGAGAATCAATTTTTTTTCTAGAATTCTTAAATAGAATACAGTTGAAAAGACGAAAGGAAAACTTTCAACATGCAACGAGATTAACTACGTGTCTTTATTTTCCTATTTAATATAATTGAATAGCTGTAAATATATGCGATAACTTTTACTTAGAAATATTTTGTTTATTTCAAGGTATAAACAATTATGCAAAATTCCAAATGTATGTTAAAATTATATTATTATAACTAATAAAACTTGAATTTGTTAGTAATGAATATAAAAAATATTTATATGAGTAATTTAATATATTTACTGCAGTAGAATTTCAATTCAGCGTGAAAGTCAATTGGCGTGAAAATTCCAAATCAGCGTGAAAATGCATGAACATTTCCTTCGTCATTTAATAAGTTATTTACTAACACAGAGTCACATAGAAATATAATTTATAATTTTCAAGAATAATCTAAAGTTTATTATGTCTTGATAGCCTAACTTGTATTACGTTATTAGTAAGCAAAAATGAAAATGTATTTAATAGTTTTGAACTTGCATTACAAAATATAACCTAGTTTTAGTAAGAGTTTTAATGCTAAAAAGCTTTTGTATTAATTACTTTCTTTTACATTTTACTTTAATATTTGTAAACTTCTATGCAGCAGTTGATTAAGTTCCTAGATTAAGAACTAAAAGTCTTTATAGCGTAAAAGAATTTAATGAAGTTATTATTTTATTCACTACTTTTATAGATGGTTTTTAAAATACAATAACAATTATAACTATTTTTATATCTAGAAAATAAACTGGATATTATCATAGATACGTTTAGGTATTAATATGAGTAGGCCGACTCATATCAACATTCTTTAATCAAAAACATGATGTAGATTTGTTATGCTACATTTATGTTTAATTGACAAAAAGTGAATTTTGCTATTGATTTATTTTTAGTTTTTTTTTTTTACATTGTGTTTTAAGCTCTTATAAATTCATCAGAAAGAAGGGGAAAGAAAAAATTACTAAATACTGGGAATAAATAAATGTGGAGCTCCCTGGGGTAGAACCGGACACAAGCAAAAAGTAAACAACGACCATGACTGATTTTACGAAGAGCTAAGGTGACGCTTGCGCATTTGATCCTGAAAAATTGACTCAAAGGTAGCTCAATGTTAATAATATATAAGAAATATTGAGATTTTATGACATTGTCAATTTGAACAATCTTCATGGAATCTCTAGAATGAATTAATATAAATAGATAAATAGGAGATGTTAAATAACGACCTGATAAGGCTACGCCATTCTATATTTTCAAGATAAGTTGATATATATTTTCTACATAAATATTTTCATATTTCAGAGACCATTCGAAATTTGATTATTCAAACTCGCGTCTCCGAATCCATTTCATGTCCATCCATTTTTCCCTTTCATCTCCCAATTTTAGATAAAAGTTTCATTAACTTTTTTCTCTCAGCAACAGGCTATAAATATTTGTTACCCTTATGGTTAACATATTTTTAGAAGAGCATACGATTAGGGAGGCTTTATTTCACTCACGCAAGCCTACATTATAGTATATAACTTAAAATTAAAAACATAGTCGGATTTTAGCGAATACTTCTAACTTGTAAGCTTCTGTACCAATTTTCATTTCTTTACTTGATAGTAGAAGGAGGTTTTCTTAAGTATCCTTGTTTATTTACGATAACGTCGGTAAAGTGGTTACATTCAGTTAACAGAATTCAGAGTTAGAGGTTCTCTTATTTCAACCTCTCAGTATTATAATCCTTTAGTCTTCTTTTCATAAATAAAAACATTTGTTTAGATGGATCTTTTTTTATTAATTATATTTAACTCTCGACACAAAAAGAGGGGTATTAAAAGTTGGTTTGTGTCTATATTTGTGCATCTGTCTGTAGCATCGTCACTCTCAAGGGTATCCATCAATTTCATGTAGGCTTTCACTTTTGTAAGCTTATTTTCTTTACGATGGTTTTTTTGCTATATTTGGATACTAGCGGTCGAGCAGTGTTAGAACATTAGTTGTTCTTCAAAGTGCATACTGGAATGGTTAATGACACTTCATGTGTAATTTTTAAATGTGATATAATATTGTTATAAATTATGTAATAATAAAAAAGTGAAACAATTTGAATAAAACTTAAAATTGTATAACTCAAGAATTATAATAATTCAAAAAATAATTTTAATATTTTCCATAATTACTTTTCGTTTGGCTTGAACTTGCTGTAACATTTATTGAATCATTTATTGAATTTATGACATAGACTATATGAAGTGACTAATGTTTAATCCCGCCAGATGGTCCTCAAGCTGATAGGTAATAAAAACTCTAGCAAGACAGTGCTTCAGAACTACATACATACAATATTATATTTAGATACCCCACACATCGTGGTGGCCTAGTGGTTAAAGGCCCGCCTCTCATGCATGAGAGCGCGGGTTCAATCCTCGCAAGTTCCGATGTGATTTTTCCGAATCATATGTACTTTCTAACATTATTTAGACACCACTGACAGACGGTGAAGGAAAACATCGTGAGAAAACCTGGACTCATAATTTCACAATTATAAGTTTGAAATCACCAACCCGTCTTGAGCAAGCTTGATGATTAATGCTCAAACCTTCTCCATGTAAGAAGAGTAGTAGGCTCTGATAGGCTGATTAAGACCCCACTCTAAGAGTGGTAGAAGTGGATATTGCAGCAATTGATATACATATTTAAATCATACTGTATTTAGTCATAATATAGTTTACAGTCTAGAGGTTAATATTACAAAGATTCAGTTACTCTTGAATCAATTTAATGTAAGATTCTGTCTGATTCTGATTGGTTTTTACATTAGGTACAAAAGTAAATAATAAACCGAGACAAAAAGAATATCTTTCGTCATTTATAAACATCACAAAAGGTTTTTCCCGAAGCTAATAAGGGTTTTATTTCCATTATACTTTAACAAAAGCTTTTATTAAATATTATTTATGTTAATACCATACTCTAGACGATTCTTAGTAACTATTTCCTAGTTAACATTTCTGGTAAATGTTTGGTATGTTTTTAATCTATATGATTACTATGTAATTAATAGAAAGTAATATCCAACCAGGAATAACAATGTCCTAAGCGGCTGTTATTAATTAAATCATCTGTAATAAACGTAAAAGTAATCAAATAATGTGTCTGGTTACAGTTAAGAAATGTAAGACGGATCAAAGAAGATAGTTTATATTACAATATTCTTTGGGAAGAAGCTTTAGTAATCTAAAACCCGTGCCTTATAAGAGCCCTCAACCTTCACGTTCACTTCGTATGAGAGGCTGACAGCGATACTCAGATCTGAGAAATCATTTTATTAAATACACCATTTTCTATCAAAGCCGTCGACGCTCTGTCAAGGCTGTCGTTACTCTTGCCAAAAGGAGCAAAATGGTTCACGTTTAACATAAGATATAGTTTAAAATTTCTACACTCCTTCTATGTAGTAGAAGGTTTTCATTGAAGCTCTAAGACAAGACAAAAACTGCAAGTCTAACTGATACGGATCTAATTTTTTCTCGTCCCATGTCTTATAGTTATTATTTTTTTCTGGTGGAATCGTTTATCCCTTTACTGCAAATTGGTATTAAAATGTCTTTATTTTCATTAAGCTCACCTCTAAATTGCTTACTTGTAATTTGATATTGTCTTATTAAAATACTTGTGCTAATGTTGTCATTTTAAATTAGATTAATTGTATTTGGACAAATATCAATTGCTAATTAAAAGGCTGACTTTTCTAGAAGTCTGTGAAATAAGAAGAATCAATCACTTGGATCTAAAATTCAATAATTTTATCAAGCGTTTAGGATAGAACTATTTAGTCCTTTAAATATAACTATCAAAACTTACTTATATCGTTAATCTCTGTTTAAGTATAAGTGTCAAGCCGTACATCATAAAATATATATACCATTTACGTTAAGAATTTTCTATCCGAATTTTCTTTAAATATTATTAAGATAAATTATAAAATATGTATTTTCTTTTTCAAAAATGCATAATTTACACACATCTTGATGATTTTAATATTCGTTTTCATAACGAGTTAATAAATACGCTTTTATTGCGTACTTTTATATCCGTAGATTTAAATTATTCAAGGATCAAGCGAGAATTAAAGGTGGGTCAAATGGGAATGAGAATAATAAATAAAGAGCGAACCTCCCTTAGGAGTCGTTAAAAAACGTGCTTTTGCTCTGTAAATATGTTTCACCATTTTACATGCATTTTTGCACCCACAGAAATAAATATATCTAAAAATGTTCTTATCCAACCACCTAAGTTCATTTTATTTTGCTTGTGGCAACTCACATAAGTAAAATGTGTTATAGCAATGGTATTCAAAAACTTTGTTTAAAATTTACAAAGAAGTAAATATGCTAATGTGTTTTTTTTGTTTATACAATCCTGATAATGGTCGAATGTTATTTCATCTTATGTTAGGTGTAAAAACTAGAGGTATTAAAATCACTGTCCTAGCAAAAGCCAAACAATATCATAGATTTGGTCTTGAAGACACACAAATTGTAAATCTAAGGATAAGCAATAGACAGAAAAGCTTTGGAAAAACCGTGCCAATCCTTTTCTATTTATATTAGAAAGAAAAAGCATATTGCTTTAGCTCTATACGAGAAAGATTATATAGTTCACATTCTCAAAGTATTCTTCTAAAGCACCGATTGGCTAGGTATGTGACATTTTGTATTAATACTTGAATAGATTGGTTTTAAGCGATCACCTATAAGTTGTTGCCATTTCTCTCCACTAAGCTAAAAGACAGGGGTTAACATTTTTTAAACTTGTCCAAATGTGACAGCACATTTAGATATATAGCCTGTGATTTTATTAAACGTGGAAGAATAATATATGAAATGGCAAGTGGCAAATTATGGAGATATCAGGCTGGTGTGGTGGTCATACCGACATCACGAGTGGTCCTCAAGCGTGGGCCAGGTGGGATTCTGGTAAGAAGCGCAACTGGGGCATTGCTTCGATTTTATTCCCTTTCGTTTCAGATACTCCCTAAGCCCCAATGTTCTGTAAGTATTTGTATAAATTTGTAGGTGATACAGTCGTTTACTCTCAATAAATATTTCAAAATTTGACAAAACCATTCAAACGTCGAAGTGCTGCAAAGAGCATTTGGCTGCCATATGAAATAGTTGGATAGTCATGTATTACAAGAGGTTACTGTAGAGGCGCTGACTCTTCTTGCGTTGTCAAACATGATTAGGTAGCATAAGATGGTGCACCTGTTACCTTTCTCACTCGAAGGACAAGCCGTATGAAGGACCGCATTTTATGTGAGGTCCCATAGTAGAGGTCCTAAAACAGACCTCACAATAAATTTTTGTCCGCATTTCTTTAAAGTTCCGACCCATAAACTTTACTGTCCTTAAACGGAAGTAAGCTGAGACACACTATTGAACTTGTACTATATTGAATTGACTTATGTCTAATGAACATTCTTCTATATAGCAAGCATCTTGATTTCAAAACTTTGTTAGTTAATTAATCTATGAAATACCAAAATAAAACATTAAAATGGTCTTACATTTAATTTATCCTTTCATCTTTTAACATCAATATAAACAGTATTAAAACTGGTAATATTAACCCTAAATGCTATTTCTATTTGTAAAGTAATTGAATTTCTTAATTCAATGCGTATATAAAAGTTAGGATCGCTATGAAACATCTGTTACTTGGGCGCGCTTGCCCTTAATTAATATTAAAGTTGAAATACGATAGAAACGAGACCAAGAAATTTAATATATCTGAATTCTGTTTCATAGGAAAATGAATTAATTTATTATTTATAATATGTTCTAGATATTATTTAATTCGTAAAAATGAGAGGAGCTAAAAGGCTATTTAAATTTTTTGGCAACGAATTTAAAATTTTAACTAGAAAATATTTCTTAACTCCCAAATATTTTTACGTCGTAACTCTATTATTATTTATAATATTTAGCTCAAATTTTTATTTTATGTATAGAGTATTGTTAAAAATATAGAACTATAATGAAAACTTTAAAGTAGTTCTTTGAGAGTATAAAAAAGATTTAAAAAATAAAATATGATGTTTTATTAAGTATATAAACTTACAATCAAAGGGTATATTCGGAGTTACAGTCATAGACTCATTGAATGACTGAATTTGAAACTAGGTGTTGGGTAATTTTCCTTTGTACATTCTTACTTAGTAAATGATACCGTTGTGTCTAATTGATTAATTTTTGGCATTCTATTAAATGCTTTATTAGATTCTGTTGATAAATTTCTTACAATATACTGTTGTCAAAATGAAATATCTAAAAGACTAATTAAAAAATTAGAGAGATTTTGAAATCATTTTATTTAACATAATATTTCTTAAGAATGTAACTAGTCAACGCAACTTGCGTTTACTATAAAGAGAACTATAAAGAAATTCAAAGATTTCCTGGTTTCAATACAGAAGGAAGCTGGCAATAATGTAATATTTTAGATTCTCTCATTAAAAATATAAAATCCTATGTAAGTAACCACTCTGGCAGAATTCGAGATACAGTTAGTGTATTGTTCGTGAACCCAGAGCAACAAGGAAGAAAAGAAATTAAGATAAAATTGACGGTGGAAGACACATAACAATACTAACAGAAAAAATTTAATAAATGTTCCTAGTCTATCTGAAAATCATAGATTTATTTAAATGTACTCGTGAAAATATTGGATATCATTCTATTTTTCTGACTAAAACGTGAAACAGGCAAAGAATATGCAAGTAAAATTTTAACAAAATAGAAAATCGTAGTAAAGTAAAATTTTTATTTGTACTTTTATAAATATTTTCTTATATCTATCTCATAGACTCATTACACCTTATCAGTTTAGAAAACTGATCTACTTTGATATTAATGCGGAGTATAGGGTATTTAGTCTTATAATCTATTGTAAGGAAACTTATTATTGCAAAAATTGTGTAAAAACAGTCAATTTTATCAAAATAATTAGTAACTGTATTTCCTACAATCTTAAAAATAAATTTATATAATTTCAAACAATCTTAGATTAAATAATGCTATCTTATTCTTTAAGGATAACAACAATTTCCTTTTAAACCAAAATGGACTATAAAAAGATAATTTGAAATAAAAACATATTACTTTGTCAAAACAAAAAGATTGGGTGTGCAGTTGTTCTGTCGTAATGCTTTCTATCGGCTTATCTTACTTTAATCGGGATCATTTCGTTTAAGCAATGGCATCGTTATGACGCTGGAATGTAATCTTGTCCGGAGATGAGCCGCAGTATACAGAGGTCATTCACATAAAAGACGCCAAGTGGCAGTCGAACTTGCGTTGAGGTTTCAGTATATTATTGGACTTTTTTTATAAACTGTCTTTTTACTATACCTTTACCTTTCCATTTTATCAGCATGTCTCTATTTGAAATATAAAATACAATCCTATAGATAGTTTGGCTCTTCTTGGAAAGCGAATTTGAAAAAAAAAATTCTTTTTAGGTTTGTAAAGAGTATTTATTGTAATTTGATAAAACGTCATTTATTCTTTGACAAAGCTGTTAGCCAGCTATTCTTTACTCAAAAATTAATTTTTTAATAATGTTTCTTTAGGGAACCCTAAAAACAGATCTATGCAGACGCAACGCTTGAGGCTTTTACTAAATAAAATAGTGAAATTGAAATATTTTGGGGTTTCAAAATAAAATAAGGAAATACATAAAGAAAACATTGTATTAGCATATATATTACGGTATACAATAACAGATATATAGAAAATATTATAATTACCTCTAAATAACTAAAAATTGTGAAATGCAATAATTATAAAACAAGAAACAGATATTTTTTTTTATAATTATGCTTTAAACATTAAAGCAATGTTAAGCGAATGCTTGAATAAAAATTTACATAGAAAACATAGAACTAAAAATTAAATTTGTTGCTTTTAAAATGGCACAAACAAACTCCTTTTGTCGTTCTAATTATGAGGGTGTTACATTTTAGTATTTGTGAGTCTTTTTATTTGTGTTATAATTATTTAAGTAATGTTATATTATTATCACGGTACAATTATTTGTAGCTTCAACCTAAATAGTTGTTCTAGTCTCTTAAATTTTGTTGCATAATAAGTTATTTAGCAAAAGATGGAAAGTAGTGGAGACAGCAAATTGGTTTTTATGATAGAATTGTCACAATCTATAAATTTTTTGAACCAGAGATATTTTTTTTACAAAATATGAACAAATTGGAAATATATCTATGTATGTTTTTAAACTTTAAGTATATTGGTTAAGTCAAGTTGTAGCTAAAATACCCAGGACAAAATGTGCTATATAAATGATGCTTGTTATAATAACAAGTATTATTTAAATAAATATTAAACCATATGCAAATTTTAACGCATTCTAACGTTTTCGCCCACGAATGGACGTATAAATTTAGATATACACACGTGACTATGTATGAACTTTGCAGAACATGTGTAAAAAAGGATTATTTAAATTCAATTCATATTATGTGATCTTTTAAGCATTCATAGTGCTCAATGTTTTTAAAGCAGATTTAAAATAATTCTAAAAATGTTACGTGTAACAAACTTGGAAGATGAAAGTTATAATGTTTATTTTTAAATGAAACTAATATTTTCGGATTTAAAACGTGATTTTTTATTTTTGACTATAAACTACATATTCCCGACGTTTCGGCTACTTTACAGCAACCGTGATCACGGGCAGACGAGATGTGAGTAGTAAATCCGAAAATATAAGTTTCATTCTTAAAGTACTCGCAAAAATCTTAGATCTCATTTTGTGTATTTTTGATTTAAAAAAAGTCACATTAAAAACTAGTGATTTTAACTCAAAGCATTTCAAACTTAGTTTTACTTAAAATTAACAAGTCATATTTGTTATTGAGTATTGAGAATAATAGACTATACTTATAAAAGTATAATTTAGTACCTTGCATATTTATGAGACCATATTAAATTTAAAAAATACTTTCGCTTGAGAACTTTACACACGATTCAAAGTGAAACTTAATGTAATTAAACAAAGAATGATGTCGTCATGCAGGAAAACCATTTAAACATTTTAAACATTTGTCAATAAAAATTACATTCTTTTTTCCTACATATTAAAATAAAGATGATTTAAGTTCCACTATGTACTTAATCTTTACTATTTATAAAATATATGTTTACTGGCCCGTGTTACGTAGCTGTTATTGCTTTTATAAATATCTTTTAAATTGAAAATGACAATCAACAATCTTGTCTGAAAGAATCTAGAAAACCAAGTTTTTCAAAGCACAGTTTTTAACACGATTTTTTTTAAACAACGATCAATATGTTACGAGCATCATCATCTGCCAGATGGCAGAGGTTTTAAAATCCATTTATAATTTAAGAATAAAAAGACTTAATAAATAAATGTGGAGCCAGGGAAATGCATTGTACAAAAGTAAATTTCTATATCAGGTTATATATACGTATTGGAAATGGAAAAGTTAACAATTGATAAAGAATTTAAATAAACTCAACATGTAGTGTAAACGAAAAACATGTTGTTCAATGTTTACATAAAATAAATTCTCTTATCTTTAAGTGAAATCTTGAAACTTGCTTGCTTAAATATTTAAGAATAAAATTGAATTTATCGATAAAAAACAAATGATATAAAATGTGAAAAAAAAGATATTCGAGTTTGTACTTTAGCTTTAAGTTGGTTTATCATTTTGTTTGAATATACTTTTGAAAAATAACTAGAATAGTTTAAAGTCAGTTAGTTAAGTACTTTTGGTTCATTTTCATAAAAGACTTACAAACAAACTCCAAATAATTCTAAGAAATATTGTTCTTTCTACATTAAATACAGTGAGTTTTTAGTTAATTATTAAGTTATTTTAATTTGCAGCTTTTTTCATTTCTTTTCAAATTTATAATAAATTACTGTTTATAAAAGTTTGGACATAGAAACTATTAATACAGGTAAAGCCAATAAAAATTAAATGATATGTTTACAACTTTATATACTCTATTGCAATTTCTTGACCCCACTCAGAAACCGCCTAGGTTTATGAGTTGCAGATTTGCAAACAGGGTTCGAGTGAGCAGAAATAATAACTAATTAAAAAGTAGGTCTATTGTATTGTGATAGGGTTTTCTATGTAGTAAATATGATACGAGTAACTATGTTCCATGAAAAATAAGAAGTATTCTTTAGTTTATAGGATAGTTAACGATGTCATTGAAAGTTTAAGTCAACTTTTAATAGGCACAATTACAACCTTGACCTTTTACATATATAGCGTGCAAGTGTAGCAGCAGTCTATATATTCATAAAAGTTTGTTTTAAAAATACCAATTCACTACAATATAATATAAGTTTGCGCAATTACAACTCATTATTATCATCATCATCATTCGCGTATAGGAGCCCACTGCTGAGCGAAGGCTTCTTCTCGCATTGTCTTTTTTTGTATATTAAATTACTAAAATACTGTTTTCTCTTTAAACTTTCATGAATAAAATCAAGGCTACTTTAATAATAATAATTTAAGATAAGTAGTAACATAAAGATGTTATAATTTGAGAGAATTATGTACATCCCATTCAATGGATTTTATTATACATCTTGTTACAAAATAATAGATCATAAACTTACACTTACATATGAATATAGATCTGTATTTTGAGATTTTATTGACAAATGTTTCCGCCGCACGTATGCTTAACGATCATCGATTTTATAAAGTGGAAATCGAGTGCCATTCGTGACTGTGGATCGTTATCAAAGACATTTATCAGAAGTATTATGTGTTATATGTAATGTTGAATGGACAAAGATCCAAATTGAAGTAAAACTATTTAAATTTATCTTTAAGATATGTCTTCATTGATATTTTTATAACATACATACATAAAAATTAAAATAGCACGACGGTAACAATGCAGCTTTTTAGTTAAAAAATTTACGTCGAACCCTTTTTATAATTAAAAAAATACATCAGAAACTAACATTATAAAGTTTCAGAGTACGTTAAGTTGAACTCTCGAATTTCGAGAACTAATGGTTCAAATCTAAAAAGTCTTTTTTTTGTTGAATAGTCCATTTATCGAGGAAGGTTATGTTTCATAATATGAAACATGGAGAAAGTTCAATGCAGCTGGAAGAATTAATAAAAAATAAAATATTATAATAGACGATATTTTCTTGATATTTAGTTTTATATGTAAATGTTAAATGATTTACAGAATAAGAAAATGTAATTTATTAGCGTTTACATTTAATGCATAAATGAAATGCGGTATCGGTTGGAAGCATCTGTTTATATTGAAGCTTAAATATTAGGGGAACGAGGGAATTAGATTTAAAAGGAAATTAAAATTTTATACAAATACAGTTATGACTTCGTAAAACGGCTTTAAAAATATCGTGTTATTTTTATGTTCGCCCCATATGAATAACTTATGTTATACTTAATGATATTGTGATGTTTGTGATATTCAAATTGTTTTAAGATTATATAGTCATCGTTATTAAATATAAATGAACAGAATTTCTCTTATCGTGACATGAAATAAACAATAATCTATAAGTTTCAGTTTTATATATGTCAAATACAAAGTTCTCGGAACAGTGAAACAATAAAATTGCTCTTAATTCGAAAATATCTTAAAGTTGAACCCTGAAACTGAAGACAAATTCTTATCGTGTTTTCCTTTTAATAGTTTGCTTAGTAAATTGGTCATCATAGGATACCCAAAAAATCATAGGAGATAAAAGTTAGTAACTTTAATTAATTTTATCTTTCACTTCGTTTTATTAAACTGCTACCAAAAATATATTTAGAGTAAAATATAATTTTGTATATGATATTCCGGATAAATTGCAATATATTCTTTAACTTCACCTTATAAATCTTTTTCAAAGGTCGTTTTTATTAAGTCACTCAATCAAGAGCCACTTATTTCGGCAACCAACTATGTGTGAGATACATATGAGGTTCAATTTTTTTTTATACAATGAATATTACGTATATTGACTAAGTTCAATAAATCACTGGAGTAGCAGATTTAAAATTAAATTTAAACACAAAATATGAAATAACGAAAATAATTGATCTCAGTTAAACAATTTTTTTTCTTACATTTTGTATTGGTTAAAAACAAATGAAACAATAATTGAAAGACCACTTTGATTTTTAAATCATTTCATATAAATTATTTTAATTTATGCGCAAAAGTTAACAATACAGGACGATAGAATAATAATTAACCTCTACACCCACCAGTATACATCTACGAGTACATATATATGTAAATAAAATTGAAGCGTCTGATTGTCAAAAAAAAACGTTTGTATAAACAACTACTAATAAATTAAAAATTAATTAAAAAAACATTGTCCAGCGGACAAAATTTTGAATCTAAACCATTCCCAGATCCAATTGAACACACACAAAAAATTTCATCACAATCGGTCCAGTCGTTTGAGAGAAGTTCAGTGACATACACACTCACAGAATATGTATATATAAAGATGTATATGGCACATACACCAAAATAATATTTATAACAATTTTTGTCTATCTCTCTGTGTATTTGTTTCGGCCAATAGCTACAATGTCTGGACCGATTTTGTCGAGACTTTTATTGGCATGTAGTTGATATTATGAGGAGTAGCTTAGGCCAATTCTTATCTTGATCTGAGTATATTATTATAGTAGGACAGAAAGAAAACATTAATTTTTTCTTTATATAGATTTCTTTATCTTTGCTATCACTATAAAAATAACATCGGTTGGTGGTGAGTTCACAGTAAATGTTAAAAAATTAAATTAGTTCTAATCCACAGTAGTCACAGGCATAAACAAAACTATTTGTATAATAATTAATAATGTTTGTAAAACTTATCAGGTAAGAAACAATAATATTATTTTTTTATAAGAAAATGTAACAATTCCTATACATATAAACCAAACTAAAATGACTTGGAAATTCAATTAGTATTATTGTGGGTATTGTTCTCAAATAACGTTTGCTTGATAAACCAGTTTCATCACAAGCTGTGCAAAAAATATATTTTTATGATAAGTGCATTAATTACATTTCAAACACTCATTTTCTGCATAGGAAACCCAAATAATTATTTTTAACAATTTAGGTAATAAAATGACAAGGTTGGAGAAACTTTTAATTTACTCAATCACCAGTTCTAGTACTTTCTTTAAATAGTTTTCGTTTTGCAACAATAAATATTTTTAGTAACCCAATCCATCATGCCTTCTATAAGTGGAAAATATGGTTTAAGTATATAAACGTTAGAATAAAATAAAAAATATAAAACACGGTATGCAATATTAGTTTGAAAAGGTAGTGAAATTATCAAGTTGAAATTAGTGTCAAGTGTTCACCTGCTTTCTAAAAAAAATTAAGCAAAATCCCACTATTTCTGGCCATAAATTTTACTTTATCATGAAAAAATACTAAATTAAGTAAAGCAATTGAATAAAATTAGGTTATAAACTCATTATTTATAAAAATGTGCTTCAATATGTATGTAGAATTTTATGTAAAAGTATGCCTTCAGTATTATTTATGGACTTTTTGTCAAGCTCTACCCTCTTACAGTGGAAATTGAGTGTCCGTCGTAGGTCATGACTGAGGATCATTATGCAGGAGAGAGGAAATCGGAACGTGAAAGGACATTCTTTCCCAGCCATTTATTATCAGTTTTAGTCTAATAGAGTCTTTATAAAGGAAAACATCCTCATGTTTTAAACAATAATAGTGTCTTGACACTTACTCTGTTTCAAAAAAATGTTAAAGAATTTATTTATTATTTACGCTATAGGAGATAATAAGAATTTTTCAGCATGTTACTTAGATAATAACTTTATGATTATATTACATGAATATGTTTAGAGGGTTAAAAATATGATACGTGCCACCAGAAACATCTAGCAGAAATAAAATTAAACATCTATCGTTTGGAATAATTCTTTTACAAGATTCATTTTATGGAATTTATTAAAAAATATTTCAAAGGTATCACTGACAGTGCCAATTAATTTAGTTTACTTTTGAGTTGCATCTTTTAATGTTAGTAGGATATTTCTCAAACGAAATCTTTGCTCCGAAGTTATTTTACCTAATGAACTACTTTAAAAGTGAAGGCAAGGTAAGTTTCTGTTTCCTTTGTCACGGCGAGCTTATTAAAATTTCCAATACTATGAAACTGAACAATTTGTTATTTAATTAAGACACTGTTTGAGCTTTCAAAAGCAGAGGACATATTTTATTTAAGTGTATATACAAAACAAATTACAGTAGGACCTCGATTATCCGGACTAATTGTTGTCGGTAGGCATCCGGATAATTGAAAGTCCGGATAATCCAATATATGAAGAAAAACGGGCTTTTTGCATATGTACATATGTAGTCTGTACCATACATATGTAATGTTAGGTATTTATTTAAAACAACAAATACATATGAGCGAAAATCAACGTTTATTAAGAAATTGTACATAATGTATACTAATATTATAAAGCTGAAGAGTTTGTTTGTTTGTCTGAAAGCGCTAATCTCCGAAACTACTGGTTCGAATTGAATAATTCTTTTTGTATTGGATAGTCCAGTTATCGAGGAAGGCTGTAGGCTATATAACATCACACTACGACCAACAGGAGCAAAGATATAGTGGTAAATGTGTAAAAAACGGGAGAAATTATTTCATCTTTGAAGCCTTCCGTTGCGTGCGCCGTGAAAAGTATATGTCTATCTTTTAAGATTAACTCGCAAAAAATTTGTTTAAGTTGGTCGAAATAATTTGTTTAAGTAGTATCAACATAATAATACTAATCTTTATTCAAATAAACAAATAAATATGTTGTTGGTTAAGAGTACTTCATTGTGAATAAAAAAAAATAGGTTTTATCCTGAAAATTCTACGGGAACTCGACCATTCCGAAAACCCCGCAAGAACGGGAACTATGTGGGAAGAACCAAAAATCTGCCGGAAGTGACTATTCCACGCGGACGAAGTCGTGGCAAAAGCTAGTGTTAGAATAAACTCGTCGCGATTGGCAGTCCGGATAATCGCGAATTCGGATAACCGAGGTCCGGATAATCGGGGTCCTACTGTATTATTATATGTTCAAAGCGAAAGTTTTTAAATAAGAGTAATATTAAATTGCTTTCCATAAAATATTGTTACCATATGTACTATATATTGAAAAAGTTATGTAGCTATGTATTTAAAAATTGAAATAAAATTAAATAAAAAATATATACTTGATATTCTAGTAATTAAAAAATTACCCATTCCATTAATTTTAATGAAATAATTGTGTATGAGTGGCATTTCTTAGTTGTTTCAATGCGAAGCTTTGTTTGAAAATGTCGTAAAATAAATTACTGCTATTGAAACAACATTTTAAAACAGATTATCTCTATAGATATTAATATTTAGCCGCGTTAGCTTAAAAACATACGAAGTCGTATATAGATATGGTTAAAAAGAAGTATAATTTGAAACAATATTACATTAACAATAAAATAAACCTGTCTTAATTGTTATTTGAATGGATTAAGTTTAAAGATTGAATTGAACTGTGTTAAATGTATACATATTTTTTAAATATATATGATTGATCATATACGACACATTTTTGACATCTTGTAGTATTGCAATATAATTTTCTAAGCATTTGAAAGTATTTTGTTTGATTAAGTAACATGTATTAAACTGTTTTATTAATAAATATCATCACTCAACACAAAAATATTATCAAAACAATAAAAATTAAAGAATATTTTCACCTCACTGGTCCGGGTTAGTGTTATGTATTCAGTTCATTTTCAATACTGAAATAACTTGATAAACCATATCGTTTTGTAATTAAATTCATTTATAAATATTTAAATTTTCAATTCAGTAATAATTGTATAATTGATTTAATGTTCCACCGATTAATAATTGATAATAAAAAATCTTAAAATGAACAGTTAAATATTTACGAACATAAACTGCTTTTTAATGGGCGACTGTTCGTAAAGACGAACATTATATATAATAAATCTCCGTGGCATATAATTATTATGATTTTAAAATAGTCACAACTGAAATTTTAATATTATCATAACTGTCTCTTCTATATAGTGAGTTGAAGTGTGTTTGCTCTAACTTTATGAGAGTACGAAATATGTATGGTAAAACAATGAAGAAGATAGTGCTATCTAAGATTTTCGCAAAAACACGTTTATAGAGCTAAGATTTTCGGATAAAGTACGTAATTTATTGTACATATTATTTTACATTTTAACCATTTTTTTGTTACTATATGTAAATCGTCATATGGACGGAAATGAAATAATCCCTAGATTAATGGTGCTATTTACATAAACCAAATGTAAGACTCCAAATGCAGATTATTATTAACGGCAATTAAGAAAGGGAAAAATTATAAATCACACAGTATTTAAATGAAACCAAGAAAGACAAAACAATTGTTACTTAAAATTCATGGAGTCACTCTGAGAATTCAAATAAAACATTAAATCAAATGACCGGGGTAATATTTTCACAATTAAAATGTCGCTTCAGAATACGCAATAAGGAAAATCCACTTCTTACACAATTTTCTTTAATTGTTTTACTGGAGTCTACGAACTTGCGGCAAATGATCTCTAGTGCCTCCGTTTAAAAACGAATAGGAATTTCTTTTTCTGGATTAATTTATTTAATGCGACTACCCGTTGTTTTGATTTTATTTGAACTTGAAATGTGAATAAGATTTCTTTTGTTATGTATAACATACATTAAAAGAACAATGGTTTTTTATAATCATAATATTTTAATCTTTTCTAATAAATTTTGTTTTACATTTCATTATTGTAACTTAAGTTTTCTGATAAGGATTTTTTAATTAAGGTAATCTTACTTCTCTCTTAATATATCTTTCGCACCCCCAGTGTAATAGATAAACGGAGGGTAAATCTTAATCATATTTTAAGGTCAAAAAAAGTATGCGAGTTATTAAAACCACAGCTTGTGAATATATTTTAATTAGTTTTTTTACCAGCTATTCAAACACATTTTTAAATATTGTGGAATATCATTACAAAAAAAAATCTAAAAAAATAATAATATTAAGTAAGTTTTCTGTTGAGATAGTATATTTCTTCAGTGCGATTTAATATTATTCTTTATAATTTTGTTTCACCATTATTAAAAGCTCCAACTCTAATTAAACATAAAAATCATAGGCTAGATTTGAATCCATTATAAACCATAATTACAAAAGATTGACGTGATATATCTGGTATTGATATAATCAAAATTATCTTCGACTTACAGTGGCTGAAGCCTGAAGTTCTTTCAATTTCCTTTTTATAGCAATCTTATGTTGCTTTTCCTTTCCTTGTCAATTGTACACAATGCAGTAAGTAACCATGTAGTTGCATTTATAGAATAATAATTTCTACACAGTGAACATAAAAACAAATATCCCGAGTTTTTAAAAAACAAGAAGCACTTTGACTATTGTATTGTAATTCCTATTATATTTTAAATTTGACTTTATACATATATTTAATTCTTTATTTCACTAAGACGATAAGGGCAAAAGATTGATGTTTATTTTGTTACTTTTAAATGCATAACCTACTGGACAGATTATAATGAAATTCTGCACACTTATATTAATAGTTTACAACTGGGATACGAGGTCAAATTAAGTAAAATTAAACGAAAAGATGGTTGGCTACTATTTTATATTTTTATGAAGAAAAAATTACATATCCTTTTTTCTGTCAACTTAATGTTAAAATCTGTTTTTTATAGATTATTTTTATGTAATTCCTAATGTTTACTAACATACGAGTATTACTTACTTACTTAAGTTGCGTGTATTGTATTTTTGATTAAACGTAAATTTTTGACCAACATCATGTTTTTCTTTATTAATTTTATTTTACTAATTATTTTTATTAATTGAATGCAAATATCAAGAGCACTACAAGACGCCAGGTATTTATTCAGGGACCATTATATTCCCGTGGAGGGGAAATTGAGTGTCTTTCTTGAATGCAGATTATTGTTAGAAGGAAATATACGATTGTGAATGGAAATTATTTACTCGCCATTTATAATATTGTTAAAGAATGATAGGGAATGTTGAATTTCTTAATAAAACTTATTTTTAAAGATTTGTTTTATGAAACTCAGTTTTGTGTATAGTATTTTTAATACTTAATTACGGTAAAGACCTTCAGTTGACTTTAAAAATTTTCTTGTAATATAATTTACACTAAACGTTGTAACTTAAAATTATACTAAGCAGCAAAAGTGATGGTTATTTGATCATATTTTATTAAACGTCTCTTTGTAATTTAACGTCAATATACATATATTTATTGTCTAGGGTTTTAAGACTCTATTTGGTTTCTACATCTTAGACATTGGCGTAGATTCGTTTAAATAAAACTAATATTTTCAGTTGCTACAATGTAACGAAACAGTGGGGGTTTGTATTTTTAAAATGCGTATGTAGTGATCCGAAAATATTAGTTCAATTTACTGATACTATGTATTAATTTGGTTTGCACGATCAGCGATGACCTAGTGGTTCAGCAGTTTCAGCGTTTGTCCAATAGTATTGCATGTAATGTGCTAAGTATGTATAACTGAGATCGCAATGTCAGCAGTTGACTAATGGTTTGAGATATAACAGGTTTGTAAACGTTTCGTTATACTTTTATTGTAATAAAATTTAAATGTTATTAAACAATTGTATGACTTTATATGATTGTAAGGTACATTTTTTGATGGGATGTGTTTTAATCCACATTAAAGAATTAATTATTTTTGTGCTTAATAAACTAAAATAGCTAGACGACTAAAAAAGGTTACAAGAGTCGAGTTTACTTACAAAACTATTATACATTTTTGTGCATATATGTACATTATCGTATCGACATATATATGAATATATATATATACATTACGACAAAGTTTATACTTATACGTTGTTCACTGCATTATTGAAGTAAAATATTCGTAAAGAGTAAAAAAACGTTATAAAAGCGAAGACAAATTATGTAAAAACGATGATTTTATGCATCTGATCCAACTTTACGGAGCAACCTCAGCGTATCCTCGAAGATGTGCATAAAACATGAGATCACGTCTTGGCCTCGCCACAGCTGCGCTTTCTTACCCTTTGTATATTCATATGGAATATTTGGTTTTATTCTGTAGTCCTGTAGCCATTGTATAATCTGTTTTAGTTAGAATATGTAATATAAAATTTAAAAAACACTAATAAAAATTATCCACCCTTATAACAAAAAAAAACGGAGTTTATATAGAAAGAAAGAGAGAGAGATATATATATATATATAATTTCTATAAATAAAATATTTCATACCACACCTACATAAAAAAATATGGGATTAAATTATGAAAGAACAAAACCAAGTTTATTGAAGAACCTTTAAATAATATTCCATGTAACTTCATGTTTGGTTACTACATTACAACTTTTAGTTATCGCTCTTAATATTATTTTATAAATAGTACCTCAATCATAAAAAGAAATACTAAAAGAAACTGAGAGAACTCAAGAGATAAAAATGAAACAGATTTTTACTGACCATTGACCGTAAAATCAAAATTATACGCGACGTCACGACAAAGTAAGAATTGCTCCCCCATAAAGAAAAATCTGCCTTATCATCGATTTTGGTGCGTATTAAAATTAACTAGACCAATCTTATAAAATTAAAAGTAAACAATTAATTTCTGATAAACATTGTCCATGATAAGTTCATGCTATTAAGCAGTCTTTGTTATTTTTCCATCCTGTACCTTAGAAAAAATGAGGCCACTTAATTATAAAAGTTATACTTTCTATTTTATCACAGTTTTCTGTTTCTCCTGATTCTTTTATTTTGGTACTTGCACTTCATTTCCCTCTTCTGCGTTTTGGGACATACGATTAATATTGTGATTTCGCAATCGCCTAACTTATTAATTCTCCGTATTCATGTTTATTAAATTGATACATAAGATATTTTTATTACCATTTCTATAACAGAACGAAACAAAAAAACTTTAGAAAATAAATGAAACTCTGTGATAAGTTCGAGTAGCAGATTTCATATAATGTTATATATATATAACTCTAAATTCATAAATTATTTAGTAATTATAATCATAAATCAATATGAAAATGACTCTTTGTATTTTACTTCTGGATAATTATAAGAATCACGAATAAGAAAAGAATTTTACGAGAAATTATTGTTGAGAATATTTATTCTCAATAACTTTTTCTCGTAAAGGCCGATAGGTTTAATGTAAAATAAAACAAGTTAATGCGATTGATTTACAAAGATTCAAGAAATAATTTTATAAAAGGTATACCTAGGTTTCATCCATTATACAAAAGGAATGAAATTTTTTACGGTGTTTTATTCAAATCTCATATAAAAATAAAAATGACCTAATAGAGAAACTTTTTTTAAACACGGTTGTTAAGAAAATATTTTAATTTCATTTATAGACAAAAAAGGTAGTGGCATTTTTTAATATTTTCGTTCAATTAAAATGTTCTACTAAAACAAGAAATTTATTTTACCAACGACTGATTTCAGTCGCATAACTATGTTAATCTATCGAGCATTGTTGAAGCACGGTCAAGCGCATAGGCGTTGTAATCACAGGAATTTCCATTTACATATTAATGGGGTAGTGCTGTAAATAGTGCTTAACCTATGCACGTCCGATTGACAAACATCAGCAAAATATCAATGAATATTCATATACGATTACTTTCATTCTGTTTGGCGAAATTTTAATTTTAAATTTGGTTGCCGTTTTAATTTAGGTTTTCATATTTTTGTATCACATATCAATAATATGTGAAATAAAGTAATTAAGAATGTTATTGTTATATTTATGACATTCTAAGAAAATATCTACTTAGTGATAGGTATTTTATAATTAAGTTCCATAGTGAACTATCGTTTATAGTTAATATTATGAGATAACTATCATATAATCAGTGGTGGCCTAGTGGTTAAAGGGTCCGCCTCTCGTTGCCGAGGGCACGGGTTCAAACCTGGCAAGTACCAATGTGATTTTTCGGAGTCATACGTACTTTCTGAGAGTATTTAGACACCACTGACATACGGTGAAGGAAAACATCGTGAGGAAACCTGGACTTATAGGTTCACAATTATAAGTTTGAAATCACCAACCCATCTTGAGCATTCGTGGTGATTAATGCTCAAACCTTCTTCATGTGAGAAGAGGCTATGCTCAGCAGTGCATATAGTATCATATCATATTAAAAGACAATATCATATAAAAAGACAATAAAAAAACATCGTATATATAATGGTTGAAGCAACCTTAATGACTAGTTACATATAAAGGTACAGAAAAAAGCCTTGGACCGGACCGGAGAAATTAAGTTTCCACATGTTGGTTTTCTATAAGAATGTTGTCAGTGACATAACGTTAACGATTTTCAACTACTCCCTCAGTCAAATGAATGCAGATCGCCACGCAATTAAATTTTCGTGAGCACGAAAAAGGTCGAGGGTGGCTTTCAAAGACAAATTTTACGGTAATAACGTAGGTACTATGGTTTTATGTAAATGGTTGGTAAAGTAGAAAGATACTCAACGATTTCGTTGGATTATCTTTTATACTAAGCGTCCGAAGCAGTATTGTTGTATTTTGTTTGAATAAACTTTGAGAGCTAGTAAAAATTTAAAGTTTTAGAATCATACACGCATACGTATACATACATATGTATATATACAAATTCTTGTAAACGTGTTCATATTAAGAGGTGAATATGCGTGAATGTCTGTGAACATATGTATGTGGGTGTATGTTCTCGTGAGTGAGATTGTGGGCATACAATTTATCCCTGTGTTTGAAAAATTTCAAGTAATGATCATTTATTATTTTATAAATTTGTTATCAATAAAGCTTTAGGTCAGTCCCATATATACCCTAAGTCTATCAAATACGTTATGAATAAAAAGAATATATGTAACAATTGCTATTAATTTTCACTAAAACTAACAAATAAACCTACCAATCTCAGAGGTTGGAACACCCCACGGACGGATTAAGTCCTGTCTCCAGCCGACATTTCGGTCACATTGCCCTAAATAATTACGATGTCACCTTTAAAGTCATATAAGACGCAGTTCGCATATAAATATTTCTTAATTAGAATAACAACTATCTATGTTATAAATATAAAAAGTCGCTACACAATATACTCTAAACAAGGCTGCGAAGCTGTGGGTAGAATTGGGTGGATATACTATTTTTTACCTATCTAGTCTTTGATATTATTTTGACACTGATTTTACATTTTTTTTTATAATTCAATACATTAAGAATAATTGCAAAAGTTTAGAAAAAAATAGCTCACCAATTATAATTTGAAAAATGTATTTGAAGTTATTAATAGAAAGTATTTTATATCTAAGAAAGACTGTTTTTTATCATTTTATTTGTGTGATCCTTTATATAAAATGACATCATGTAAGCCTTATTATTGATGACTTTAAGGTATAATATTTATTATTCACGCGAGTGAAGTTATAAATTTGATGATAATTTCGGCGGTAACCATACTAACATGGGTGATTGTTTACTTAATAAGGCAAAAATTTGTATTGTATGGCTGCCACGGAAATTTAATGTGGGTCTTGTATATTTGACGTGGATTTTATTCTTACCATTAACAAATATATTAGGTCGGCTAGTTGTTTGGAATGCTGTAGACTCTCAAAATCTGTTTTTTTTTTAAATAACAGGAGTGTCTGTGGTTGTAATGAATTTGGATCATCATCTTTTTTTTCTACATTAACTCCCAAAACTAGTTGATTAACAAACATCTAACAAAATATGATAGTTCGACAGTGGTTTCTACTACTCAACAGCTATCTGTAGCAAGAAAAACCGTACGAAGAGGGAAAGTAAGATTATTTATTAAATGTAGCTTCTTAAGAGAGAAAACTATTACAGTTGTTTAAATGAATATTTGGTCAAACTTCTCGAGCTACGTTATTCAGGTATTGAAATAACAAATTTAATTTAACTGTTGATTTTGCTAGATTTGGTTCCGAAATGCGTTGTGCGTTACCTCTCTCAAATTGTAATTACTTTTCATTCTCTTGTGGCTCTCAATTTATACATTGATGTTAAAAATCCAATTTTGTACTGTTGTTTCAACATGCATTGTTTGATACGGTACACATTTTACAGTTGAAAAACTACAGAGACTTAAACGTATTATAAAAGTAAATTTACATATGTACATATATATATTCTATATGTTTTATTTAACATTAAAGTCTTGTTTATATTACTTTTTACGTTGATTTTATTTATTATAAACATTTCTTGAATAAAGGCTTGTTATTTTACTTACGAGTATATTGCAAAATATATATTGTTTATGAATTAGAGTATATTTTTAAAAATGAACGATATTATTAACTCATTTATATCCAACTTGGAAACTAGAATTGAATTATTCAGACGCGTATTCCTCTTTTCATAGCAAATTATATTCAAAGTCACATAAATTCAAAGGTATTAAACTTGCTGAAGTACTCCGCAATAGTCATTCAGGGTCTTAATATGAATAGTGTAATATTTAAAATAAAATGATAAGAAACGTTTACAGTCATTTTAATTATCAAACAGTTTTGTACTGGGATTTCATAACTATAGTTATATTTGAGACGGACATCAATTTATTCACTATATAGCAAACATCTAAGATGCAAATTTAGGTTTATTTATGTAACGCAATAGTCGCTTCTATAAACTACATATCATCCAAGTAATACAGTGTGTATATCAAACTGTCAACGGAAGATTGTGGGAATGAATATATTTGATATACTGAATTCTCACTTGAATCAACTTTATAATTGCTATTGTGTGTCGTAAAAGTGGTAATCTACATTGAGAGTAATAATGTATGAAGATAAAAGTAATATAAGTACGTTGAAGATTAAATGCTGACGTAATTTTATTGAGACAAGTTCTTATCAAAAATAATAGTAGTTTTATTTATTAATAGCGTATTTTAGTGTGTTAGTTGAGATGTATGTAATATATTAATGTTCTGTACTAAATATGTATTATTTATTGTTCTAATGGTATTGACATAAGAATAACATTCGTTTTACTTATTCAAGTTTTAACTAAGAATATATGATACAAAATTATTTTCTTCGATTTTATTCGAAATAATATACATATACATTTATATGTACCGGTGGTAAGAGATTAAAAATGTTAATTTAAAGGAGAACATTTTCAAATAAATTAAGGTAAAACTGAAAGAGCAAGTTTAAATCTAAGTCATAAACGTCGAGATAAGAATATCTTTTTTCTTTAACGAAAAATTTGGCTGCCACCTTTATACCATAAATTGAAACTTATCCGTTAAAATAGAACTTTGTGTTTGTCTTGCTATCTTCTTTATTCTTAAGGAAATACTTTTTAAACGTTATTACTTAAATTTGATGTTTTTTATATTTATTTCATTGTTTTTGAAAGGGCTCGCAACTTAAAACTTGGAGAAAATTTTCATTTTTTAGATCTATTCTTTCATGATACATATGTTAATATAATGGTGATGTAATATCATTCTTATGTTTAGCTGTATACTTGACTCTTTAATCCAAAGAAGATAATAAAACACTACCAATCATTATGCATCATAAAATTATTTTTACTGTAACATAAGCAATATATTTCTTACCCTTAAGCGGCCAATAATAATCAATATGCATACATATTTTAAATGAATTTTTTAAGGCTATATTTTGTAAAGCATGCCAGTAAATGGAGTACATATTTATTAATTGATAATGTTGTTTTCACAATCATCCAGTAATATACCTGTAAGTGCTAGAGACTGTCGATTAAGTATATAGGCAAAGTTGAAGACATGATATATTAAAATTTGTATTCATACAATTGTGTCAGCATATTGGATACCTATTTAATATGAAACATGACATGACTCTCAGACATTGTCTATGACAAAATCTGTATAACAGCAAGAGAAATTAATACTGGAGATTACTTACATATTGTTCAATAGTAAAGCTTTAGTACAATAATACAATGTCATGCCTTTATATTTTTGGCCAGATAAAAATTTAATCCCTTACAAACCAGTTCTACTTAGATTTTCCGGACTCATTCTTATGGAAGAAACACTAATTAAGTATGTTTATTTAGGAAAAGTTAATAAAAATGTATATTATTAAATAATCTGGATAGATTTAATGTTGTAAGTTGGGTCCAAAATTCCTTACATATGTAGAATGCAGTTTTAAGCCACATTTTTTCACCTATATATAAATATTATATTCAATAAAATATGTCTATCTGTACATGTTGTACATTCACTTCTTCAAGAATTATAAAGACTATTCTTTTTACAAATATGTTACCAGTTTATTATGAAAATTATTTTAACAAATTAAAGTAATTTATTATTAAAAAGTTTTAAGTACTGTGAATGATATACAATCTTAAATATATAACAACTGTAGCAACCATTAGCTGATTTATTCAACTATAAATTCTTTCAATGAAACCTCAAGCGTTTTAAAAGCATGCCAGGTAATTTGAAGTGAACAATTGGAATGAGACAAAAAGGCGGTAATTACTCAGTTTCTCCCAACAGTTCATTAAGGCAAATAATTTTTAAAGGCAATTACTACAGTCTACATAAGATATTCCAAGAACAAAATTTTAAAGGCACAAAAACATTTCTATATAATTATTACAAGTTTTTCGATTATTTAATGATGGTTTTAAAACATTTAATTTTATAATTTTATTATTTAACTTCTTTTATTTAACTTTCGTTTTCCTTTCATTTTCATCGAATCCCATCATACTCTAAACTAAAGCTACTTAGACTGTAGTGTTTGTCGATTTTAGGAATAGTCGTTAAGTTTGCAAATAAGTCTTGAGAAGCACCAAAAATAATTTAATTTCCTTTAAGATTTTTAATAAAAGGTAATAAATAAATGTATAATTTTTAATGAGTCTAATAATGTTTTACTTCATAAAATAGATACATATGAATTTTTCAAATTCAAAATCTAATCATAATTTGATAGCATGTTTGAGGAATTAGCTATCACTGTATTAATGGTTTTAGTAACACATTAAATTATAACCAATCTACCTAGCGCGTCCTACATTCATATTTTCTTTCCATCGTCAGATTGGAGAATACATATATAGAATTCGAAAGGGTTTAACTTATGTTACCGTCTTTGTCTAATTTCGTTAACTCATTTCTAAGAACTAGGTAAATCCCTGTTTTTAACCGATACTAAAAACGTTTCTGGTATTCTAAGAATATTATATTTTATCATTAAAAGGATTCATCTGGATTAAGAGCTTATGGCAGAAGGCTAGCTTAAATAGCCCATCAATGAACCGTAGCTTACCGCTATATCTGGCCTTTTAATATGTCTGCTAAAACGTAACCCTCAGATATATGTATATATTTACTGCTAGCGAAAGTATTGATAAATAATAAATAACAAGAAGTATATAAGTAAAATTCTGCAGAAAATAACAGATCACACGAAAGAATGCTGTTCCGATAACGAAACAGTGTTTTTTCAAACAGTAGAAATAATTCTTAGTTTCAGTATATAAAAGTGGAAATTTAAGGAACCAAAGTTTTTCCTACACTTTAATATGCAATGAGCTTACTCTATATAATTTATATGTATGAGGTTTTTAAAATATTGCGGACCAAGACGCGGTTCCGTCATCAGTTTTTTGATCTCTTAGTAAATTTAAAGTTGTCTCTTCTTCTACTAATATTTGTTGAAATTCAAAGTATGATACCGAAGACCTTTCCTATTGTGTCAATAAAATATTGATTTTCACTCAACCTTCTATTAATGAATATGAAATATTTAGTTTCTGACTTCAATAATTTAGGAAATAAGACAATAATTTTAAACTTTCTTCGTAATCGGTTGGATCAAGAGGAGGGAGATATTAATCTCATTAGAATATGTTAATAATTTATGACATTATGCAATTTACTTCCCTTTGAGCATAAAAATACAATAACCTTTTATGAATCGAAGGTCGCGTTACTAATACAAAGATCTACATTACTCTTAGTATTTTAAACAGTATTCTATGCGATTAATTATATTATTATAGTAAACGACATCTCTCTTGATGAAAAACCAAAATTCTTTACCAATCATTAAAATAGATGTCAAAACTATGAATGATAACTTTAAAGGTAATGTTTATTGTTAAATTTATTAATTTCTCTTTCAATTTAGCAAAATAATATTCATCATCACCAATGTACATGGAAGGAAACAGTTTTTATTACCAATTGACTTCAATAATATTTTGTAAAAAAAATATTAATTAAGTTTTATAATTTAAAACATAAGAAAACAATTTTAAATCTAAACGACGATATTTATTGACTATGTCAAAAAAACAACGGTAACAGTATCTAAGGAGAGAAAAAATGTAAAAATTGTTACAGCAACATATTTTCTCAGTTCAATTTTTAGTTTTGTTTTAATGATCTTGATCAAATAATAAATTTTTCCTCTGGGTTAAAAATGTTTTGCTATTTGCTATGTTTTGCTATTTATATATACATTTTTCTCATTCACACAACAATGATGTTATAAAATAATAAAATAAACATAAGCAAACAATTATTGTAAAAAGAAAGAAGGTATTTTATTTATACTAATGAAATCTAAATATTGTAAGAACTCGTTTGAATAACATTTTCAATATTAGAGATGTTTACAACAATTTAAAGTAAAATTCAAATATTTCTTTCGGCAAAAAATAAGCAAACTTTTAGTTAAAATTTTAGTTAATTTTTTTCTCTCTTTCTATTAAGTTTTTATATACATCTATTTATTTTCAGTCAGTTAAACTCTAATTTTAGTAACATTCCCAATAAGCAAAATCATTATGTCTTTAGAAGCTTTATTAACATTTTTTATATATTAATATATCGTCTTTGAGATACATTCGAATATAAATGCGAATAACACAAAAATAAAATATGTATATTTGGTGAAATATGCGATCCATATCTGTAATAATAAAATTCTACCTTGGAGTTAGTTCTTTTGTTACTTTATATTTTATAATATTCTCATTTATATTAAGCACAAGGTAAACGACATTATAAAAGATTTATTATATTTATTTCCATCAAATAAGTAAATTATATTGAATTTTATTATTTTGAAGGCGAGCGCAATACAAGCCATTTTTATCTTCGTAGAATCTAAGAAATTAAAAATCTATAAAGTATATTATTGGGTTTAATAAAATAAGTTTTGATTTTAAGTTTATACTTAAAAAAAAAAACACTGATTCTTCTTATGCCAAAACTAAATATTATTTCAAAGAATCTGAAGTCAGTGACATTCCTTACGCTTCCATTTCTTTACTGATCCATGTAAATGCCGTCAATACTCGATCGCCCCAGGACATTATTCAGCGAGATAAACCCGAGATAAACCAACGAGCCCACCTTGAGCGAATTATTTTTAAGGTAAAATATCGCTCTGGTTATCTAATAAGAGGTGATATTTATGTATATAACTTTCATGTACATTATATAAATTGTTGTTTTAATCTATTGATGGGAAAATATTTAATTTTTATTTTCTTCCAACTGAATCAAATTAAGTTACAAGATTAAATAAAATGTCGCGTTGCTTTAATATTACCGACATAGAAATTTAAAATATTTTATACATACTTGAAAACCAGGAGTTAGATCAATACTTGGAAACAAATCTCTTTTTTTTGTTTTTTTCTCTGTAAGCAAATGTTAGTGAATTCATAACAAATTTAGAGACACCGGTATAACAACCAACCATCAGACAAAGTCTTGTCACCAACGGTTTTTTCTGATGTGTTGTTTGATAAACCGTTTGTCGGATGGGTTTATATAGTTGCCTTGTGACATAATTTGAGAACGATCTACAAGTACAACTATATTCACTGTGTCGGATGCTTGGTGATTATCAGTATCTGAAAACTGCTTCGCTTGCCCCCGCAGTCAGTGCTGAGCACAATACCTAATCTAACAAGCTGCCTCGCCACCTATTTATAGTCCCAGGATGGCTACATCGTTTCAGTTAGTTAGTGGTTGATCCGTTTTTTGGGGCAATTCATTCATCCTTACAGTCTCTCTTGCCCACTTTCAAGTTCGATCTTCCAAAAATACTACATATTTAAAAACATAATAATCAAATGTACGAAAAGAAAATCAAGTCGTAACAGCAGTGGCACTTCCTCTCCCAAAAAGTGCATTTTACTAACACGAGTTGGATAAACTTGATGTGGTTTTCACCGTTACTCTTGCCAGTTCACTAATAAAGATAAGTAGGATGCTTTTGTTTTTATAGACTAGGCGTAGTTATATTTGTACGATTATTGCTAAGAAAAAAACCCCTTTAACAGTATACTTGCAGCTTTAGAACACTCCTTTAAGCACCTCCAAGTCTGTTGGTATCATTGGTAGTGAAATCTAAGACGACGTTCAATGTCGAAGTCATTTCGATGACAAGGCTAAGTTGGTCTCCAAGAAACTTGGTGTTCTGAAAAGAGCGAGACCGTACTCTACCTCGGGTAAGATTTTATTTTTGTTAAAAGAAAAAAAATTAATTCGGTAAAAAGTTAGACTTCACATTGAGTACTGCTCTCATCTCTGGGGTGGTACATTTGCATACCAAATTGGACTTTTTGACTCCGTTCAAAAACGAGCTATGGCTTGCCTCCCTGTTTGAGTCCTGAGGATCTGTTTGATATAATGCCAACGACCACTTTTTAGAAACACGCCAATTGGACTCTCCAATGGTGGTATGCAAGCAATTTTAGAGAATTTTTTCCTTCAATCAATGTTGTTAAGGAATAAATTCTAAGCTGAGATATTTATTACAAAACAACTTTTATATGGGTTCTTTCAGACAGTAGTGAATAGATTAATTAAGGTCGAAAACGATAACTACCTGTGGTATTGCAGGCATCCATAGGCTATGATAATCGAATAACATCGGAAATACCGTACGCCTCTGGGCAACCGTCGTGGTATAATATAAATGTATAAATTTTTATCCGTAAATCCAAAATTTTCTTGATCTGTATATTAGTAATCATAAATGGTAAGTAGTAATTTTCTCTAAATAGCGATTATAATGAAATAAAAGATTCAAAAGAATACTATACCAAATATTGTAACTTTATTTTGTAGAAACAGTTTTTTTAATCGTCAATATTAGTCGTCAGTACCGTTATTAAGAAACAAACAGAAAATCAAACAAAATAGAGCATTATTTAGAACGTCCAAATATTTATTACAGCGTCATTCTCCTGCTCAGTAAAAGTAATTTTAACTTGCACTTCTAACACATCCTTTACTTTATAATAAGAATTAGAAGGTTCTGAATCTAACCGCACCCATCCTCAATCTTTGTGCACTGTGGCGACTAAAATGATTGAAAATAAATAAAATAATATTATAAACTATGCTCAATAAATATTATACATTATTAAAATCATTTAATACACTTCATTGAGTACTGTTCTAAAATACATAAAAAGCAATTTATTTCAAATACATACGTGATATTTCAGGTATATTTTTGCGTTGGTTTCACGGACTAATGACAGCAAATAAGAGATACACGTTCACTCGATACCATTTGTTTTGAAATACTAAAGAATTTCAAAAAAACAAATGAAGCAGATACTAAACACCACAAAAGTCACATTATTTATATATTTTTGAGAAAATTACTTTGTCGGTCTAAGAGACCAATGTGCAAGTTTATAAAGATGCAGGTATAACTTATCTTTAGTGCATTTTGTTTTTAGTTTTATGGCACAAACAAAAATAATTAAACAAGGCACTTCATTCATACTAACTATTTTTTTAAGAGTTTTCTCCTATCTAAGTAACAAGGTCGAAACAAACATCTATTAGTCCTAACTACCCTGACTAGCTAAAACTGGTAGCATAATATTAGTTCATGTGACAAAGGAGAAAGCAACAGTGCTCGCTCCTCTTTACAAGAAACATTCAGCGATACGCTTTTTCTTGTCTCATGCGTAAAATAATTGAAATAAGATTGAAATAGACGATCTGTATCCTTATTTCTTTAAATTCCAATTAGGATGTAGATTAGAGTGAATAGGCTATTACAAACATAATGACGTGTTCACAATTTTCATTTACAGGTACCGTCAGTTAAAATGACAGTGAAGCACTATCCAGTTGTTATAAAGTACAAACAAATAAATTTTTTATCATTTGAATGGAAATTCGACTTTTTAATGTTTGCAAGAATTAATTTGTTTAAGTAAAATATTCAGTCACTTCATTAAGAATCTACGAGGTCCTCAGAGAAATCAGACTCTATTGTGTATTTATGCCTTCTAATACGAACATTTACGTATTTCACAATGTGTATGAGGAAAAGTTTAATTAGAGAAATAATTTAATTAATGGCCTCGAGAAATGGAAACCTAAGATAACATACACCAATACACTAAAAGATTAGCTGATAGCATTAAAAATCACTAATATCATAAATTTAAGAAATTTTTAGTATTTTCTCCGTGGGTCACTTTACATTTCTATTATATTTTCTTGTCTTTTAAAGCAATTTTCACCTAAATTATTGAAATCAAACTATTTTGAGATACAAAATGAAATTTTAATGTCATAAATCAACTGGAAAACCCTATTCATAGTCTTATACTCAAATCTATTAAAACATTTAATATTCTTTTTAAAATTTAATTCAAATTTACTATCTTTAAGAATTCAAGACTAGAGAAAAAACAATTTTATTTCTCTACTATAATATCTAAAATAAATGATTTTACTTTAATAAAACCTATATAAATTATACCTTTTTCATTTTATGTATTCAATCCAGTTATTAATAATTAATTATCTTACAACTGAAAATTATGTACATATATTTTACAACAAAAGAAAAATAAATAAAGCTATTTCTTGTAAATATTTTATGTCAGTATTTGAGTTCACAAATTTTAAATAAACCCTTTACATTAAAACCACTCTCCGCCATCCCTGAAGACTGCGCTCAATATATTTGTTAAGGAATATGTAATGTAACAATATTGTTTGTGCTATTAAAAGCTATACTATAAAATATAAAATATTTGTCCCGGATAAACATGGATTATTGTTGAACAAAATTGAATTATATATCTGGTTTGCTTGTTGGTTTAACATTAAGTTTATTTAACTAAAGTCTTTATACATTAACGTATGACACTGTTGTTTTCTTGGTAATTTCTTTCTCAAATGATTAATCTTTTATGGCTGGTGAATGACCCATAAATTGGATTATTCTCCCTACAAGTAAGGAGATATTAAAACTATTTTGAATGAGTTTTAAGGGCTAACAATCAGTTTTGTCAGGTGTTATTGAAACGTAAGTTTTGAACTTAGTTTTAGATACCTTAAATTACGTGTTTCTTTAATAAGTTTTATGTATTTTACTAGGTTATCGGCAGTCTTATTTATATTTGCGACTCCACACTAAAATGTTATGAAATCTAAAGATTTTAAAACCAACTCCCTGATTTTCATATTTCAACCCGATGTTTTTGACTCCGTAAGCGAAGCGGTTTAACATTTCCTTCATAAGTACATAATCTTTCAATTAGTACTATCAAAGAATAATAATACATAGAAAATCAAAGTTCACTTTTTTCCTTGCATCTGTTAGTTTAAATTTAGTGTATGCAAATGCTCTAGATACGGATCTGTAAGATAATAATATTGGTATTTAACTTAGTTCCTTGTTATGCTTTAAGTTAAACATAGTGATAGTCTTGAAATAGGGTTCTTGAAACCCGATATTAGGAAAAGATTTCCCAAAACGAAGGACCAAAAAAAAGTAATATCCAGAATCAGTGCCTACGATCCAGTAGAATAAATGAATGCTCCCTACAGCTTTGTAATGAAATGGAAGTGCTTTCTTGCCTTTATATATTAATTTTGCCTAAATTATTCATTACATAACTCAAGGGATTGATAATGTTGCTTTTAATTTTTTGCTTTTCTATTCATGACGTCAGTGTCAAATAATTTAAGGAATACGAATTTTTACATTTTAAGATAAACTCCCGTTAAATAAAGCAAAGTTTTATTACTTGGCAGGTTTAAAAAAAATAAATAATAATACGCTATTGACTAATCGAGAAAAAAAAATTAAATGTACGAGTATAAGAAGTTTTTTCTTGTTCCAATATAGTTATACCAAAACTATTAAAAACAAAACATAGTCCTTAGATATTACAAATAAATGTATGTAGATAGTCAGATGATACAAAGCAATAGTTAGTATACGAAGTGTTATCCTAACATGAATTCGATTTGCATAGTAATGGGAGTGATGTTCAATAATTATTGACTCTTGCATGATAAAACGGACATATGCATAAAACAACATAAATAGCCTGGTTTTTGACAGGGTTGTTTATTTAACTACGTAGGTTCCAATGAGGTCGGGTTTTCCATACCCGTCGGGTTGCGTATACCAAATAATGTTTAAGCCTCAAATTCAGTTAGCTTAGTAAAAGAGGTAATTTTAAGAAATTTTGGTTACCCATGCATGTCTCAAATATGGAAAGAGTATGTATTACCTGACCTCGTAGTCGGTGTAACTAATATTATTTAGGGATTTTTTTTTATTTTAAAGCATGTTATAATGAAATTTCTTTGTTCTTCGCCTAAAATAAGAACAACACTCGCTAACTAGAGCTCACAGTGGTCAGTTAGAGTAAGAAAGTAGTAATCTTTAAATTATATATCCCTTACTGTGTCCGTAGAAATGATACATACACCAATCAGAGCTTTTATGTCACAATGCAATAGATCAAAGTCACGTGAAATATAGTACTTTGAAGAGCAGAAAATTGTTTTAGGAAGCACTGGAATTAGACGCTTTGTATCGCTCAAACAGCTTCAATTACTTAATGCTTTGTGCCGTACAATCATTACTGGTTTAGATATTTTCAAATATCTACAATGTCTCAATAGTCATTTTCTTTGCTAAAAAATTGTCCCTGATGTGACAACAAAGATACCAGAGAAAAAAAAGATTAACTTGATGTTATGTTTACCTATAATTGCCCTAAAAACTGTGTAATTTCAGAGAGATTGACATTTTGTGAAATGATTCTACTGTGTTCACGCAGATGTGCGTTTTGTTTCTTTATACTAAACATTGTATTCACTTACAAATAATTATAAAAAACATGATATTAATCCTTCTAGTTTTACTAGAAAATATTATAGAACAGTAAAAATTAACACAATTCAAAACCAGTAGCAAATATTTATTTCTATGTATATATGAATGTTAAAAGACGTAAACAACTTCAAGATCCTTTGTGCTGCTCAAAGTGGCTAAGTGCAAAATGAAAAATATTTGTTTTGTATTGCGACACTAGATATTGTGGTGGAAAGAGTTTATATATGTTTATCCTTGAAATTTATTTTTGTATTACATTTTTCATGAATATGTTTTGATTTTATATTATATGGATTTTGTGCTGGGTTTAACAAATGTGAAGAAGGCAATATAAAAAATATGCCGAAGAGAGGAATGAAAATTAAGAAAATAATTTAATGAAGCCTATTAGACATTACTACTGAAAAATGTAGAATACATTTTATCTTAACAATTTTACATCTGATATAGGTATATTTCTATATGTCTGTTTATTTTTGTTCAGAATAAAAGCACTTAATAGTACCATTAACTTGATGAAATACGATACACCATGTACAAATGTAAAAAATATTTTACTTGCTTACGAACAAATTCTATTAAGAAAACTTGTTACAAGAGCAATTAAAAAACAGAAGTTTATTTGAAGGGTTTTCATTACGCCATAAAAAAAGACATTATTATTTCCTACAGTTTTTTATTTTTACCCGTGATAATAATAATGAGATCAAAAATCTAAAGTAACGAGTTATGTTGTGCTTATTTTACAATCTTAATAATATATTAAATACATACAAAATACACATTTAATTCTTAACAAATAAACTAAATAAATTATGACAGGGATAAAATATTTAAGAGAATATATCTTTAAATCCGGCTATTTCTTCACAATGGCAGATGTTATTAGCGGCCATGCGTAGCTCTCTGCGGCTAACCCTTACAAATCAGACTCTATTGTGTGTTAATGCCTGCCAACACTGTAGCAGAGTTGTATAAAAATAATTAATGAATGTGGATGTTCAAAACTGTTTTAGCGAAGTTAATGAAGTTAAAGAATTTTTTTACATCTAAAAACAAATTCACCAATTTAATTTAAATCACTTCAATTTATTATCAAATTAGTAATGTTTAAAGAATGAAATAAAAGAATCTTTTCAGTATTCAGATTGAATATAAATTCAAATATTAATTCAAAGTTTATAGAAAAAGGAATGGATTAAAAATGTATTACTCTCATTTATAACAAATCTCTATTGCGTTTGTATTTTCAGTGTAGTACGTATCTTTTTATCCCTTTCTTCTTACTATATCCCCTTTAGACAACAAAGGGAATATTCCCGCAACTCTTATTACACATAATCCTAGAATATTGTACTTAATGAAGGTAAAACACAAGGGTAAAAGAAACTAAGTAGGATATTAAATCTATTCATTTACATTTAAATTATTTATTTATGAAATATTATTACTTCATGTAGCATCAAAGATGTTATGGATCCATGAGATTATAACTTGCAGTATGTGATTAAAGTAATTTAATAGTTTTCCATTTATAAAATATAGTTAATAGTATTTTTGGATTTATATAGTTGATAACCAAATGTAACAGATATAAATTTTACTATTAACTTTTAAGAAGAGTAAATTTTCTGGAGTCAACCATGCTAAAGGTATAAAAAAAATTATTTAAGATCTGTTTTTATATTATACTAATATTTTGCTTGATTCTTATTCACATTTATTCTCTATGTTAAAACTCTAGAACTCTAAATGCAAAGTTTATAAGAGATAAGAGCAATAACTATATTATTAATAAATCTGTCAAGCCAAGATGCAGACAGAAGTGACTTGGTTCAACAGACCACTTCATGTATGTTACATTGTTCACATAATAGGTTCTGTTGTTTATATGACATGGTCCACTTCCTATAGGTATATCGTAATATATGGATCGAACATTATAATATAAGGCAATCTACTAGATTTAGTTATGTTTACATGAGGTTTAACAAAGTTTTGCTCCAAATAGGCTTAGGATTATGGACAAGAAACAACCTGGCAATAATGCTCTTATATACTTAATATTGGTATATTTTCTGTTGTGTTTATTAGTTGTAAGAATTATTAGTCATTGAATAAATAACATGTTATAGAAAAAATGCACTCAACGCTAGGTTTTTTTTAATTTCGAAGACAATACACCCGTATTAAGTTTTTTAATAGAAAACGGTTTTGCAATGTGAAAACATTAATCCAATTTTAGCTTTACGTCATTGTTGATTGTTGTTGGCTGGCCAGGGCTCAGACTTTATATTAAAAGCTCAGACTACGTCAATATTGATTTAGTTTAAATGCAAAGTGCAGTGTATATTCAAAAATATATGTCATTATAATAGAACAGTTCTGTATAATGAAGGTAGAACAATATACATATATGTACATATATTGAATTTATGATGCTAATAATATAATGTTACTCAATTGATTAAACTGTATCCAGTTGGCAGTCATTGTATTATTATTTACTATAGGTAATATTTATTTAAACATATTTGCACCCATTTGGGTGCAGCGGTGTAAATGTGGCAGTAACTTTTACAGCAAAACATTTATCAGAACAAAAGTCGTATGAGACAGGTTTATAAACTGTATAAAGCAAGTTGGTATCCAAGTGCTACAATCCACGGTAGAAAAACAGCAAAATGAAATTCTTTTTTCATTTTATTTTATTTCGCTAACAGAGGAAAGCTTAATAATAAATAAAGCAATTATTTCCACTTAATACACATTATTATTTAATCCAAAAATAATAAAAAAATGCAAAGAAAAGAAATGAAATTGGCAAAATACGAATTCGGTCGTAAACTCAGAATTCCGCACGATTATCTAAAAAAACGGGCACAAATACATTTAGTTTAAGGAGTAAATAGATTTTAAACTTTTTTATTATTTGTAACTAGCTGAACCGGCGAACTTCGTACCGCCCTATAATCAAGAAATATCTGTTACACACACTACAAGTTATCCTGTAGAAACCAACGTGGAAAGTACACTAAGAAATGGCAAATTAATTACGTAGGTATTTTGTTATTATAACTCTGGCCACAGACCAGATCCGACTGATATATTTGCAAAGAGCATGTAAATTTGATTTATTTTTTTCTTTATTTTAATGGTAACTACTTGAATATTACTGCCAGTGATACATTATTTTATTAAAAAAGTGTAATATTGTGGTAATTTTTTATGGTAATTTTCGTAATTTTGTCTTACATAAGAACCATCTCCTAATAATAATAAATACAATAAAAAAGAATTAATGAAATCGGTCCAGCCGTTCACACGTGATGCTTTGACCAAGGGGAAAAGGGGATTCATATATATATATATATATATATATATATATATATATATATATATATATATATATATAGATTATAGCGCCAACACATTTCATTTAAATACGTAAACTGTGAAAATTTCACCTGTCTAACTGTCTATCTATAACCAGGTTGAATTAAAGTTCATGCAATACAGACAGACGGACGGACAGTGGAGTTTTAGTAGTAGAATTTCGTTTTACCCTTTAAATAGAGAATACTAAACACAACAAAAATAGAAGATAATATAATAAGATGGGAGTAATATTATCATAAAATCAGGTACTGTAACTATTTTTATATTAAATCTGCTCATAAATATGTAAGTAATTTTAGATTATAAAGAAAAAGGAAGAAGAATATCTATTTCATTAATCAAATAAAAAACTGAGTATAGGTTCAATAGTTTGAGATTGTTAGATGTTTCCCAATAAGTAGAGAAAATTTTCAACAGAAAATCTTATAATTTTTTTTATCTAGTTATATTTCTAAGTTGTAGATAAAAATTAATAATAAACAACATGAATAAATATTTATAAGTTATTTATTTTGTTTTCATTGACATCGCATATACGGTCAATGCAAAAAATTCGTAAAGTATTAAAAAAACATTGTATTTTTTTTGTACCACTTACAAAATCTATTTTTATTATACATATTTAGGAACTTATGGAACTTCAATACAATCTCAATGGTCCTGAGATAATTGCTAAATAACTATTACACACCAAGCTAACGTCACCCGATAGCCCGTTGCATGTTAATGTAAAACACAGGCCAACCTGAATAGATGGTGCAATTAATGTGAGTACCCTGCACCTAGAGTGTTACGCAAATGGCACTCGGATACATTGGAAATTGGATACGTCCTTGTTTCAGGAAATAGTTTGCGTGCAATCACTGCAATTATGTTTATAATTATATTTCAGTAATTACAGTGTTGTATATATTTTATTTCTTGAATACATTAGGAAAAAGTTTACTAATATTTAAGATTATATTTGAAATTTATGTTTGTCTTTCAATATACCACGAATAACGTTTGTTCTCGACTACTACACTACACTACAATGTTAATGGTAAATAATAAGATTGTTTATTTTATCTTACAACAGGAACATTATTTAGTAAGAGTTGATGCTTTTGAAACTCTCAGTTTGTACTACTTTCGCATAGTATAGTAGATAATTATAGTTTTTTTTATAGTTTGAATTGGAATCTTATAATTTTTTTGATTTTGTAAATTAATTAAGACACGTTGACACTAGTAAATTATATTTTAAGTTATAACATTGCTTAATTTATCTCTTAGCGTGATATGTTTATTTGTTTGTAATAATTTAAATTTTTCGAATAAGATATATTTCAATTCACTCTTACTAATTAAGTAATGAACGTAATTTCTATTGTAGTAGAAGTTGAAAGAAAGTTATACTTTTAAACATGGTTGAGCAAAAATATTTAATCATACATCTTTAATTTCATTACGTTTTTTATGTTTATAATAAATATCATATTTTTTTTAAAATTTGAATCTTTGTACGGACATTTACTTCAAATATGTTGTAGGAATTATTTTGAGCTAAAAACCTTATGTTGGTTCTACCGAAGAAGAAGAAGAAAGACCTTATATTGGTTATGTTGATTATGTATTGGTACGACGACCCCTGTAAATAGAGGGCGATAACTATTAAAATATAATGTATGACTGGTTAATTAGTTTCGGACGGTAGTAAAAAATATATAAATAATAATCCCTTCTTAAAAATATATACAGAAGGGATTTTTTTTCAGTCTACGTATTTGAGAATACAAAACAAGACTATGAACATTGTTTTACATAGAAGTATTTCATTTACTCAGTTTGAAGTTAAAATAGTTTTTAACTTTAAATATTACATAAACGTTACATATTCTTAAAATGGGCATCCTGTATAGAATAAATACCTTTGTTTCAAGGCAAAATTTTACTAAAGTTAGAGGTTTCCCACAAATATTCGGAAACATAGAAAACAAACAAAATTCATCGACAAACTTTGTTTACGATCGCCGATATGAGAAGAGCGTTCATTAGCTTTGTGATTTTTGTATCTATTGAACCTTTTGGTTTTTTGACTGACTTACAATTTTTTAAGTAGCACTTTAATAACGATCTACAAATATACGTTTACAATATTTTTCGTTACGAAAATTTTTGTGAATATTAATTAAGTAATGCCGAGGGAGCAAGTTATGAAACAAGATATAAAAGATGAAAAAAAATTATAGCTCTAATATTAGATGTCAAATAATAATTTGGTAAAAAAATTAAGGAACAATTATTATTATTTCGGATTTACGTTATAAATACATAAAACAACTAAGTTGTCAACCCTATATATGGGGAGATAAAAGTTACTATTAATTGAGATAAGACCTTATTTATATCTATGTAATAAAATTTGTGGTTTGTAAGACAAAGTTGAAGGGCCAATCTTTTTCCTTAACTTGTTCTGTTATCTCTTAGGCAAGGCTATTAAAGAAACTTTTGTTTAATTTTTATGTCAGGTAGGTTAACAATGACAAGTTAAAAATATCATTATATTAAGAGTGGCTTTTAAAGTCAATACAATGGTTTATTTCTCATGCAAATTCTTTTTAATAAAACTGGATATAAATAATTTATTCTTTTCAAACTTTACGATTACTTTGTAGAATTAGTCTCTTCGTTTTACATAGGTTTCGGTGACGATAAAAAAGGTGTAATATATATCCGAAACAACACGGAAATCATTGTTTGCTGTATTTTTTTACCAAAATCGTGAAAATGGGTTACTTATTATGGGTTATTTCTCAATAAACGCCAAACACAACAAGACAATTTGTGTAAAATATATAGATCAAATCACATACTCTAACACAAAAGAACTGAATCTTAATTCATTTCAAATCAACGTACGAAAAAATACACAAGTAATAATTATCCTCATATTCACCAGCATCCCAACAATATAACTAAAATTTTAGAAGTCACAAAGTTTAAAACAAATCTAGTCATAATATAAGCTTAAAAATGTTTTAAATGCAGAAATTGTTAAATTTATTGTCACAAATGTCTTAACAACTCTCATTTACAAATAAAAAAGTAGTGACGTAATAATAAAATAATGAGAATATACATATAATAGAAATATATACAGACAATATATTCACAAAATAAAATCTATGAGGGATAAAGAAAAGAGTGTGGCCTATAGTAAGTCAGTAGCATATATAGTGAAAAGAGTAGGATCCTATAAAATGAACAAAAATAAACATTTAAGTCACCAAAAACAGACTTTTTGTCATATAAAAAATTGTATACAATATTACTAGGGCCACCAACCAATAATATGTCAACAAAAAAACTTAATATCAAGTTTGTTAGGAAAAAATAAACTATAAACTATACGAAGGAGATTATTACTGCACTATAAACACTTTTTAATTTCGGCTAGCTTATAAATTGTCTTCTGATTGGTCCCTTATGCGACTCCAATTATTATTATTTAGCATTCTTGGTTTCCATTTCCCCTGAAATCGGTTCTCCATTAAGCAAAAGTCCCAATGAACTTTTGTTCTTCTTCATCACTCAAACCACAGGTGGGAAAGAAATTCAGATGGGATACCAACATAAATATTTTAAAGAGAAATTGCACAGGGGCTTTGAAGGACATAATAAGTCTATTTATTGAGTCTGGGTAGTTTATGCCTTTCTGGGAAATTTTAAAGAACGCTGCTATCTATTTCACGCAAAGAAAATATAACTTAAACTTTCCAGTTCTGTTTGACAAAATGAAATATGAAATACACCAGATTAAAACCATTTTGCGGATAATTAAGTGATTTTTACTATAAAGCGATTTGAAAAAAGGAGCAGGTTACCTAATCGTCTGTTTTTTATTTTTGTTTATTAAAAAAGTTTCTACTGGGTCTAATGTTACTTTTTTAAAGTTATTGCTTCCCATTTGCTCTCATTTCAATTTGGTCCCGTTCAGACCATGGAAACCATTAGAGAACCATATGAGTCGAAAATTAGCATTAAGTATAGTACAAGAAATAAATGAATTACTACAAGGCATTGTTATAAAAAATGACAAAGTCTAGGTTTTTGTTAGTGTCATCTCCAAAATAATATTTTTTATCCAAGATTTATTTTTTGCTGTACAGGAAATATAAATAGTTTAATTAGTACGATGAAATTTGAACTTTGACTTTTAAAAATTAATACTCTCCAAAGGTAACGAAAACCGTTAAGTTTGCTAGAACAATTTGTATTAACTATGTACTAGAAGACCTGGTGAACTTCGTATCGCCCTATAATCAAGAAATAAGTATCTATTACGTTTTTTTATTTATATTTTTGGAGTTTACCTGTAAGCCATAAATCTCCGTGTTTTGAAGTGCGACAGAATGATTGACATATTAGTTAGTTGTCAAATCTAATGTCAAAAAAAAACCGTTTGTATGGGAAATAGAAAAGGACTATTTTTATGGTTTTCCCAGTAATGAATAAATTTTTTTCAGCTTTTATACCTTCCCTGAACCTCCATGAACATTTCAAGTCTAAGATAAGATAAATCCGTTCAGCTGTTCTCGAGTTTTAGCGAGGCTAAGGAACAGCAATCCATTTTTATATATATAGAATTATAATATATCTTACAATTATAATATATCTTTAAATTGATATACAAGTTATTCAGAAGTTTAAATAAAGTTAATATAAAAAATTCACAATTTTTTAGTCAGAAATAATCAGCTGACAGAAAGAGAAACAATCGGTTGTAACCAGAAGAATATTAATATAATATATTACCATACTGAGGATAAAGTAACGTACGCAAACTTCAAGTGACTAAAACGGTGCTGATCTATTAAATAATACAAGTATATTGCCCTAAGGTTTTAAATAATCTATATACCTTTTCAGTTTAAGCTAACTAATATGAAAAAGCTTTTGAGGATCCAAAAGTTTTTCCTGTTACAACGTTCTAGAAAAGTTGCAACTACTTAAATAATATACAATTCACTGCGAAGCAACAAATTTTAGTCTTTACTTAATTATTTAGAACGATCTCTAAAATGTCATAGGAAATGCTTTAACCCTTATGTTCATTTTGTATAGAATACCATACATACAACTTTATAAAAATATACGATCACTAAAAAATATTTTTTTACTAGTTTCATTAAACACATGGCATTTCTAAAGTTTTATTTTATACTTCAAAAATAAATATTGACGTTTAACTGTCATAATTTTAAATCAGTTTTAAAAATTAACCGACACGATGCGCCGCTCAGTTTTATCTAAGGTAAGTTTTGAGTTATTTTTATGTTTGTACCTTTAAATATGTATGTTTTTTATAATATGCACATGCCTAAATGTTTGTTCTTCCATATTTTTATATAAATGCTCTTGTCACTATGAAATTTGGCATGTTTTTGTTGTGTTTCTTACTAACGTATATTATACTATACATTGCCGCACTTGCAGAAATTTACCTTTCGGTGCTGATGTATAGAATAATATACATTGCTAACTTAACAGAATCAATATTTTTTAGAATTTTACTATAAATTCTACTTCTTTTACTTCGATTTCTACATTTTACAAATAATTCTGAAGCCGATACATCAGATAGATATTATAAACTACGTACTGTAATTGATCGCATTCGGACACAGTGTTTATCTGTAGAAGAAGAGAATGCTTTTAGTATCGACGAAATGGTTATACCATACAAAGGGAAGAAAGCAGGAAGCCGTCGCCAACATAACCCAAATAAGCCTTGTAAGTGGGGTTTGAAGAACTTAATCAGGGCCCGTGTATCTGGCATCATTTATGACTTCTTGCTCTACGCAGGAGATGATACTTTTAGAGGCATTACATTTACTGCTATGGGTGTTGGAAGTAAAATTGTTTTAGCTTTATCGAAGTCTATTAAAAACAAAGCAAGGTTTTATATATTTTGATAATTATTTTACTTCCTTGGAGCTAGTATATATGTTAAGGGAAAATTATGGTTTATTTAGTTTAGGTACTATTAGACAAAATAGACTCAGAGATGCTGCTGGTAAACTACTTACTGAAAAGGCTTTATTTATTTATTTATTTTGTTAGATCACCAACAAGAATACACACCAAGAACATTTCAGACACATGGATATAAAAAAATAAAACAGGTGGCATCTTAATTAAAGGTGATAACAGCATGCGTAAGAAAATAACAATTCATAAATTAGGCGACAAGAAGAAGAAAGGAAGAGGTACCTTCTGTCAGGTTGTTTGTAATAAAAATAAACTCAGTATTGTCAAGTGGTTTGATAATAAGCAGGTCACATTGGTCAGTTCATATGTTGATGCATACCCTGTTGAAAATATAAAACGGTTTAGCAAGGAAGCAAAATCTCGTGTCGATATAAAATGTCCTAAAATTGTAAAAGAGTACAATCGTCACATGGGAGGTGTCGATTTGGCAGATATGCTGATTGCATTATATCGCACGGGAATAAGATCACACAGGTGGTATATGAACATTTTCTCGCAACTTTTAGATATATGTGTCAACAATGCTTGGCTTTTACGTAGGAGACATGATAAAATGACCAACACGACTAGAAAGCAGGATCGTCTAAAAGACTTCAGGTATGAAATATACAGCGGCCTATTGAGACGAGGTCGAAACGTTGCTGTTAAAAATTTAGTCACAATTCCCGATAAAGCTAAAATAAAAAAACCGGTATCTGAACGGCCAAGTGATGATGTTCGATATGACAAATATGACCACTGGCCGCAAATAACAGGATATCAGAGGTGCAAGTACTGCAAAGCTGGCCAGGCTAGTACTATGTGCACAAAATGTAAGGTTCATCTTTGTTATGTTAAGAATAGAAACTGTTTTCTGGAATACCACCGTAAATAATAAGACTATTTTGTAACAAAAAGTTCTGAAAGATTATTTTTAGATTATTTTAATAAACATTTTTAGTTCCATCTAAACATTTATTTTTATTTGATACCATGTTACTTACAAAATTATCATGCATATATGTATATATAATTAATATTTTATATATTTAAGTTAAAAAACTACTATTACATTCCAACTCTCTAAACGTAGCAATGTATAGTATAATAAACATTTCTGAAAACGCGATAATCACTTAACGTGTAGCAATGTATAGCATAATATACATCGTGATTTTCCAAAATTTTCACATCACGATTTTTTTATTTATTTTTTTCATGTTTCCTATAGCCCAAAGAAGCTACCTATATAAATTTTTTATTGCTTTTCTTAAAAATAAAATCTTGCCACGATAAGGGTTAATATAACAGTATCCTAAAAAGGTTAAGTATGTAATAAAATAAGTTCCATAAAGCTATATATTTAGTGGATGAGATGAAAGATCTTAATCCTTGTCTGCAGGATCAGTTTACTTAGATATTATCAGTCTACAACGTCTACAACTAAACACCGCTTAGAACCAATGCTATCACAATATATCATCTTGGGGATATTCAAGATCATAATCCCGACTTGAATATACTACCAACAGTATTAGTTCACCAAGACCTAACTGCTTTAGAGAAATTAATATAAAATGTTAATTAAAATGAGCCCAAATGAGTTACGTCAGCTATGATTACCTAGAATTTGATAGTGAATTGCTTTTACATACATATATCGTAGATACATTATGACTTCGAAAATGTTACATGCTTACATTACGCTCCAATTCATTAATGTTTACCAGTTTTTTACTCTAAGGTGTAATTTCTTTAATAAAATAAGTTAACCTTGACTAGGTTTAACTGCGAATAAAGAAACAAAATTGTTTTATCTTAATTAAACGTCTCTAATGAGTAAAATTTAATTAAAAATATTAATTATGAAATTTAATAATTTACTAAGATCATTTAAATTCAGAAGTTGTTAATACTTGATATAGGTAATAGGTATGCCTCTTATTTCGTATCCATAAAATAAAATAATTCACCTAATACATTGTTAATCATTCATCTTAACCAGGAGATACTCGTAAGTCTTATCATGTAGAATACATTAAATAGAGTAGTATAGATAGAAAAACTAAAAATTTTTTAAACATTTGTAATTTTTTATATAGTTCTCTTTTATATTAAATGATAATGTGAAAAGAGTTGTTTCATTTGCTGAGATTATAAATTATAAATCTGTCCACTTTCATGTAATTAATATTTTATTAAACCAAATATTTTAAGTGATATACCAATAGCAATGACTTTCATCTTGAAATCACTAGGAGTGACATGTCCAGGGGTTTTTGTGGCAACCATCCATCATCGTTGACAAATGCGTCAAAAAATATTCTTTCAAAACGGCAATTTTCATCTTATGAATGTAAAAGTAACGTATCCGTACACTATTATATTCTAGATGGAAGGCTAGTTTGAAACTATTAAAAATAGTCGTCCATAATGACTGAGTATTTACAATTAAATATAACAAATTGAAAATACTTGACCAATTCAACCGTTAGTGAATAAAATAGAAAAACAAAAGACGAGTTACTATTCAATGGAAATGTACTTAAAAAATTGTAGCCATAATAAAATGCAGCTACCAATCAAAACTTGAAATTAGGTAATTATTTGTACATATAGTCACAGTATAAATTTCATTTGTAATTCAAATATTATAATTGCACTACATCCTAACATAATGTCGATCTATATGCAGAGATTAATTACGGTTGTATTGTCGATGAACATAGTACATATAACATGAATGCGTCAGAGGGTAACTGAGTAATATACATTTGTTTATGAAATATAATTATATAGAATTATTGTCTGCAGGCACGCTTTTTTGCCTATGTGTGTGTCTCTATTGCATAAGAATAGAGTATTAATTTTCTTACAATTAAAATCAACGATTTTACATAATGTTTTACATCTTCAAATACCTGTTATTCTAACAACATGATTTATGAGTAATATTAAAGATTCATTTCAGATTTCATTTGTAACAAACACATTATAATTACATCAAATGGCAGATACAATATTGATGTGAATTAGGGAGAGATTAGTTAAGATCTGATAGGCGATGAAGATACATTATGCGGAATCGACAGGTGGTTACTGCGACATGATTGATGTAAGACATTCCGATTACCGGAACTCCCTTCTGATGTTTTCGATAATGCAATGCAATAACTCATATATGTACATATTATTAAATATTTTATTAAATTATTTTGTTGGTATTTATATTAAACTTCTTCTTACAATGTACTCTTATATTACTGCGGTGATGAAAATGACGAATGTTTTGAAAGTAGCTTATTTTTCGTGACTTTTCATACATGTAACAATAATTTAACATCTTATTTGACTTAACATAAACACATATAGTTTTCTTAAAACTTCACAAATGACAAATTAAATGTTAAATGTAAACATTTATTTCAGTATAAAAGTTTTCCTTTTATGTAATATGTACAAGCTTCAGGCTGTTTATAAAAAACTATCAATATGCACGATAACTCTCGCATGTGAAGATAACGTTACCCGATAGCTCGTTGCGTATGCTAACAAAAACACAGGTCAACCTGAATAGATGGTGCAATTCATGTGAGTAGCATAGAACGTTACGTAAATGGTATTCGGATACATCGGAAATTGGATAGGTCCTTGTTATATGGAATAATTGGCGTACAGTTAGCGCAAACTTGCGTCCTCGTAAAGTTATAACTGCTCTTCATACCTACAAAATGAACCTTACAAAATATGTAGGAACGGTTTTTGGATATTATAACATTTGTTTTTAAGATTTTGTGTTTGAAAATAACAATGTGTTTATCATTAAAGTGATCCAAGCGATTAGTTTAAGGTAGTATGATTTTGATCACTTAGAGACAGTTTTATAATTAAATTATTTTCAACGAACATAACAATATTTTACCCGCAATTAATACAGCGTTTATCGCATCACATGAAAGCTAAGTTACACTTACTTAAAATAGAGATTTTGGTATTATCTTAGCTGCTAAGAAATTATTATTAATGTCATTAGAACATAGTATGATTAAAATTTGAATAATTAAACTAGTAATTGTAATATGTTTTAATTTTATCAAAAAGTTGGTTTCATATGTTTCTATAAATAAATTGGGTTTGCGCTATAGCTCATAGTTTTTGCAAGCCATTACTTTAAAAGCTTTTTCCATGCACGTGCTTTATAGATAATATAATACTTCCTGTCGTTATAACGTTATGATACGGAATTTATCACTCTGTGATTCCTATACCATCTATTACAAAACTGATAGATGATGTATTATAATATATAGATATAAAGAAAATAATTAAAACTTTTACACAAATTTACCGAAGTGGTTGTTTTTGTACTTACTACTTGGCCACGGAAAAACGTAATATATTCAAAAATATGTGTAAAAATAAAATTAAACATAAATGTTTTCCACTTTTCTTTTCATTGAGCAACTTAAGGTTTTTGTATCAAAAAAATATAAATCCTGGAGTCGGTTGTATTTTCTAAATATATTACCAATATGTATCATTAGAAACTGTGAAATGCTGAAACATAATAAGATATATTTCCAGGCCTATTTCAAAATGAAGTAATTCAATTGTCATTCAAAAACATTGTTGACGTCATATTCTTTCTACTCACCTGATAGGTCTAGAAAGATATAGTTTTTATAATATTTAAAATAAGTACCAGTCCATATAAATTCTATAAATATTTTTTATTTGCCTATTTAGCTATAAAACTTTAAATAAGCCTATGTAGTTAACTAGTTAGTATCTGGAGAACTTCCCTTAAATGAAAATTACGTAATTTTAATCAGTAGTTATACTTAATAATATGCATTTGTGATGGCGGTGGAATAATTATTGAATATTATACACATTATAGTTAATAAAAGTCGTTGGTTGGAGGTTTCAAATATACTTATTTATTCATAACATCACACATATAACAAAGACCTTTTTCTATTTTTTTATGTTATTCCTTAATATATATAGACGAGTATATAAATCCCTTCAAATCTTGCCATAAGTAACATATAAAAAATACGTCTAACCTGTTTTCATTTTGAATTCGATTACGGCTCATTTCGTTCGAGCCTCTCTTGATTTGGTTGTTTTTCCAACATAATATAAGCATAAGCAAATTTCTTTCGAAGTCTGATGATTTATATAACTTATATATTCGTATATATGTAAACAATATAACCAACATTATATTCATGTTATGTGAGGAAATACAAATTTGTAATGTACTTTCTAACAAACTAGTGTTTTAATTGTACGTTTCAACTGTATAAGTTTACTTACCTAATGCCTACTTAACAATTAAATCGTACCAAAATAGATTTTTTAAATATATAAATCATTTTTTTACGTGAAATCTTAAGGAAAGTAGAAAAACAGTGGTTAGAAAAGGGGCATTTATCTCGCAGAGAGACATTAATAGATTTCTAGTGTACGTTAGAAAGAAATATTTTCTTTGAGTCAGTTGCAGAACTAAAACAAAGTTTAGAACGCTGTGCTGTACGAAAATAAAATAAACTATATTTTTCTTGACCAATGTCAGATGAATACAGGCTTAATTTTTTTTATTGTTTAACGCTTTGACAATATAGTTATTTCGATACAATTTGTTTCGGTACACCATCCTGTCTTATTCGTAAAATTATTTTATGTTTTACAATTTGTACATAATTGTACCGATAGAAATGAATCCTTTAGTTAGCAAAGCAGACAATTATTAAATCAGTGAAACGTCAGCTGGTATTTTGATTCCTCACGCTAAAATATCATTTCGTTTTCCTTTCCATTTCCATTTGTATATCAAGTAGACAGATAGATACACAAATCCAATGTAACTAAATCCACTTTCCACCATAACTTATAACATTTTGTTGCCAAATTATAATTAATATTATTTAATTATGGAAATACCTATAAGTATTAAATTTTATTGATACAATTTGATATGTTTTATGAAACAAATAAAAGTAACTTATCATTAAAAAAGCTGAAGTGACAACAATAAGGTAGGCGACGTAATTACATGACAAAAAACTTTAACAGTCATACTGGGTAGTATTTATTTTTAAACATGAATATTTGATTCTAGTTTCGAAAATCTATTATTTTACTTGGCAAAATAAGGTTTTAGTTTTTATCATGCAAACTTTGTTTCTTATGATTCCAAGATTTATTAACAATAATATTTTTATATATTTCCATTACCTACAGTTCTTCTCCTACCTGGCAACTTCCTAGCTATAGCTAGAGTCTGCCTTACATGTTGTGAATAGTTTTGGCTAATTGTTTTTACAAACCGGCCGCCTGACTGACATCAACTCTCTTTGGGAATCAGCATTAATCAGTGATGTCTAAATACTCTTCGAAAGTACATATGACTCGGAAAAATCACATTGGTACTTGCCCGGGCCAGGATCGAACCTTCGCCCTCGTGCATGATAGGCGGGCCTCTTAACCACTAGGCCACTACTGACTACCTTTACTGGTGATGAGAATCCGTATTGTTAAATAAAAGTATTGGTACACACATACTTTTACACTTTTACTAAATTACTTAATTAAGTTTATTCTATTATTATTATTCTTTTAAAAATACAAAATTTTAAAAGAACGTTATTTTGTTTTCATATTTCAATAAGAATTAAGCTAATTACGTGAACAAAATTTAACAAGTACACACAAACCCACAACATCCAATAGCCTGGAGCAATGTTAATGCAGAGCACAGAGAAATGACGCAATTAATGAATACGTAGTAACTAGAACGTTAAGTAAACGGCAACTAGACCTTTTCATCGAAAATTGGATATTCTTGTAAGCATTTATGAAAACATCGTTTTCATACTCTAAGTTTAGAGCATAGAAAACAAACCGTCTAGTAATAAATGTTTAACTAAGTTATTTCTGATAACGAGTTAATACATGTTTAAAAAGACACATAATTAAATTCCAAAGAAAATGTGGTTAAGGGTCAGCTCAAAGATGATTGTCTCAATAGATCAACAGAAACACACGGAGATGAAAACACTTAATTTTTCTTTCCGTTGTATCAAAATCATAATGAAGAAGATGTGACTATAATGAATGAAATGATTTCCAACTTTATTAACTAAATACGTAAGTTCAAAAAATTGTATGTTACATTTTCATATAATTTAAGTGAATTAAGTTTCGGAGTCGTAAATTATTTAAATCTAAGCATAAATTTCGCCGCATTTCATAAAACATTTATTTCCGTGGACGGTAAATGGTACAAAATAACATTTACCTGCTCATTCACACATGCTCATACAATAGCTGACCGCTTTGTTACAATATGAATAGACATTTTTACCTTCCGCTACGTTAAGTGAACCTTCGTAATGTGCGAAAAGCTTTGACCAATAATGTTCATACGAGAATAAATATTTAACACACAAATGGCGTAAAATTTTGCAAACGTATAAGTATGTAAATATAGCATAGCAATTTTTTCTAATATTTTAATGTTTTTTTGTTTATAGTAAAAAATACTGTATGTGTGTGCGTGGGTGGTAGATATTAATTAAATGCACAATGGGCAAATATTCAAGGATGCACCAAAGCCTAGGTATGTGATTCAAATGTATATACTTATACCATAATCTTCTAAGCAAATAAAGATAAATGATATTTTACATGATATTTGATGCATGTACCTAGAAGATTTTTTTATACACATGTATGAAAAAAAATATTTAATATACATAGCGTTTGACTTATCCTAAAAAGTTTAGTACATAAAATATAATAGGATGGGGTTATTAAATAATTAATAATGATAAAGCCTTTTGATGCATGTACCCTTTAAGCTGAAGCGTTAATATTTAGTTCATGTAAGATGCATAGAGAACTCTCGTAGCAAGGCCACTGTCTCTTTTACCTTATTATTAATTTACAACCAAAACATTTCAATTGCTTTAGCACTAAAAACTATGATTGAAAACTATTCAAACAATAGTAATAAAAAATTGGTCTTATCAATATTCTGATGAACCGTTTTCGTACTTGAAATACATAACATATCATAGATACTAAAAATATGGAAAGAGATTCATTGATTTCACATTAATATTCATTGTCAATTTATCTTTTTCCTACAAGTATTAGTACGCTTGTCGTAAATATGGGTATATACCATCTATACGCAAAAAACATAAATAAAACTATTTTCATTGAACTTATTTTATAATATCCTTGATAATATTCAAGACGATGATAAAAATAATAAGTGATGATTACGCTAATAAACATTTTTCCCTAATGGTACCTCTATTACTCTTGAAGCCTGAAATGTAAAGTTCATTATATATGCTACCTCAATGTTATTAACAAGTGACAATCGTAACATTTTGGCATTTAAACCTTCAGTATGTTTTAAAAGATGTAATTATTATTTTTGTTATTTTAACTTGTACACTGTTAGTAATTAAATGCAGAAAAACAAAGATCTAAAACTAAGCATCAGCTATAGCATTATTCCAATACAGTAGACAGGCTGATGGTTTTGGAATTGCTAATTACCTTGTTAATATAATCTGTCAATTAATTACCATGGCTAAGAGCTGTTTTGCCAAATTTTACCTCAAACTTATTTAATGTAAACGGCAGAAACATATCTATAACCAAGGAATAAAGTTTATTTTGTCGACTCATGTTCAAAGACAAATATCAGTGAACCAAATGTAAAAAACCAGAAAATAATAAATTTAAAAAAAGCAAAACTAGCACAACAAAAATACGAGTCGATGTCAAAAGACATTAGCTTAAAACCGCAAAGAAAGAAACCGAAGGCTTATTTTTCGGGAAAAAATAGTTTACAATGGCAGATAAAATTTCGTTTATAGTTTAATCGATCATGTAAGTGAAGCACAATGTTCGAAAAGTGGAATTCTAAAAAGCGTAAATTTTTATGGAAAAACTCTTAGAACATATGAAACGAATATGTCTCCTATACAAAATATATATATTTTTTACATTTTTATCTTAGAATAGTATTTTTATTATTGAATAATAACAAATACTTCTAAATAATAATGTAATTGGTATATCAGGTGGAACATTTTTTAAAGATATGACATGTTTATCACAAACTAAATCAGGTTATTAAAAATTTAACTTTAATTTAAATTCAATTCGTTTATTTTCTCATTGGTCCGCAGAGTGCTTATGTATGTATATGAAACTTTGATCTCGCTTTCCCTTTGTCATGGTTTGAAGTAAAGTAATCGAAACGTCGGATAAAATGTTAAATAAAAAATCAGAGTCATGTCTGAAAAACATAGTTTTAGTTATATTTGCACTACTAGAAATCGTATTTACATGTCTAAATTTAGGTGCTGTAATGTCTATCACCTACAATAAATAGCAGGTTGAAAATGGATTAAGGTTATATGTTTGTAAAAAATAATTATTTTAGAAAAAATCTCTTAATTTTCTAAAACGAATCTTCATTCCAGCATTTAATGTATACGAATAAAAAGAGTGGCACTAGAGCGGGTAGTTAATATTGGGTTTGTGGAGAAATAGTGCTGAGTTGAGTTGATTGAACGACGTTCTCATTCCAGTGCCAATTTGACAGGTTCTAATCAGGTCAACGTTTTAGCTCGTTATCACGTTTATATATTTATAGCTAGAACGGCATTGTTCAAAACTTTTTATAAAGAAAAATCTCATCAAAAACATGCTTATTACGCATTGGCATGGACCAAATTAGTGCAAACTTTTAATCTTTTAAGAAGTTACGAATAACGTGAATGTTATCAAAATTCTTTTCGGATAAATTTTAATTATCTACTTAAATAAAACAAGTAATAGAAGTCTTATATTAAAATTCTGTATTATAAATACATCCAATGAAGGTAAAAAAAAATATCATCTTACAATGGTTATAGTGTTCGACAAAATAAATATGTAATGAATTTTAGCATGCATGGTGAGGTTTTACACTGTTTCCGAAAACGCTTTATAAATAGACACAGTACATTTGTAACTGAATGCAACCTATTGTCAGGAAAGCGGGTCAGATCCTCAATCACAGGGTAGTTAGTTTCCCATGTAGTGTATTGAACGGACTCATGATTTCCGTTATGTAGGTATACACAATTCTTGTTTATGGTCTTAGTCCATTTAGATTAGAAAACCCTGTGTTTCAGCTTTGTACATAGAATAGACAATACTATACATAGTTAAACAATTTCGTTTTAATCTTATACATACCACTTCCATAAATACCTCTTAAAATATGCATTCAAAAGTACAAGCTTTATTTAAATTCATAATAGTTAAATTTGATTAATTTAAAATATTTCACCAACGTGTGTTAACTGAAACTAAAGTTTGATAGAAACTTGTTATCTCGTTTTAGTATCCAAGATCCAGCAGTTGAAAGTCAATGCTATAAAGTTTATGGGACGTACACTGAACGAAATTGGCTCCACAATCATTAAATTAAACTTTCCGAGAATATATAAATCAAAACATTTATGCGCTCTGGTTTCAAATTATATAAGATTTTTATTGTTATTATAAATCAACTACTTATACTACAAAAAGTGAAAATGATTCCAAATATCAAATATGTTGAAATTTAATACTTTTTAAAACGACAACAAACATTTTACTTTTCACAAGTGGCAAATAATTAGCAAGTTAGTTTGATTGTATAATAAAAAAGACGTAAGAAGGGAACTGAATGTCTAGTCATAAAATAGGCTTGTAAAGTTCAGGAAAGGACATGAAACTCGTAGGTTTGATGTTCAAATTAATTACAATGAGGCGGTCAGACTCAGCGAATTGTTGTCGTTACTTGCACGTGGCTCAGTGTGTGGTGTGAATAAAGTAGAGAGCGTAGCGGATAACTTGTAACATTTACTATAATTCCTATTATTTCTTTTTGTAAAAAAAATATATTGGTATTTAAGTAATTCATAATCTTATTTCAGTTTTAAAATTGTCATACTTAATATTTCAACTTCAATAAAAAAGTACCATGAAGATTAAAATGAAAAAAAAATAATGTATATAAAGGTTACAAGAAAAAAAGTAAATATTAAAACATTTTATGAAAAAAATACTGTGGATTCAATATTGATAAAGTGCTTAACCCTCGGCTGATCAATGCGGGCGCGACGTGACGTCATAATTTGTGCGTGATTATTCGAGTCAACGCAAGTCAATTTCAAACGGGTCATGGAAGGGTAAATTAAAAAATTATAACGTGAATGATTTATTTTGTAAAGGTTAACCCTCAACTTATAAGTAAACTTACAATCCTATATTTAATATATCTTCGTATTGACTGTTCGACTACAGCGATTAGAAAGAAATAACTGTAATAAAATATCTACATAGTTTGGAAAATTTTTACGACGGCTTGTAATTCAACATTATTTCCTTTATCTTTTCTAAAATGTCAAAATTAATGGATTTTACTTAAAATATACTTTTGATCAAATACATAAAATATCTAACTGGCGTTTAGAAATTGTTAGCCTTTTGTATAAATAAAGAAGTGTCTAATAAAAATAATAATACACACCACATTATATCACAAATTATTACAAAGCAGAAATATTCTTGAGTTCGTATATAACAAAGCTTTACTAAACTGAGAGGAAGGAAGAAATGTGTTATAATTTTTTAACAAAGAGGTCAGTGATTGTGAAAAGCTGTCTGAGTGAACAGTAAAATGTTATTTTAGAACATTTAGGTATTGTTTCTGACCTTTCGGATGTTTGCAATTTTTACCATACATTCATAAATCTTCGCACATGATAGTATTGGTATGGGTTAATAAATGATAATCTGGCAAAGTTTCGAGTGTAGCGTGACGATGGAAACTTGTGGTAAGGATACCACACTGACGCACAAATAATGTAAACTTTGTAATATAAAAACAGACCATTCCGCATAGGATTTTCAAAAAGAAATCAGATCTCTCCGCAAAAATAAAACGAAAATCAATCGAAGACATCGTAGCAATCGACGAGTCAGGTTACTAATCGAACGAACGCGGTCTACAGAGTGGTTGGTCGTATAGAAGTTCTTCTTTGAACTCTGACCTTAGATCACATCAACCTTTTTTAAGGTGAGTCTAACCTTACACTCTAAATAACCGCAACTTGGACTTTACTGGATATGAGGATGCCTACGATTCGGACTTTGCTTAAAGTGAACAGCACAAAAAACTTTGAAATAAAGGCAAGGGATAGTACGAAATTAAAGTTCAACTTAAAGTTACTCCCCGTACACATAAGAAAAATATAATCAACATTTCTGGAAATCACATTCTACGACTTAAACAATGTTACAGTTGATACCAATTTTAATCTTTTAAATGTCACATCTTGACTTCACGAAAGATACTTGACTTCATAAAAACGATAAAGAAGACTAGAATCTGGGCATTATGAAAAGATTTTGAAATAAATATTCGTAATGAGACTAAATTGAATTCATTTCTGAGAAGAAATAAATTTGTAAGCCGCCTTCACATTTTTCAAATATACGTTTTGGATTAAAGCTGTAATTGAATGAGTGAATTTGTTACGTTCCAATAAAATGTATGCAAGAAATTCGTAATCCGAACACTGTGAGAATTAAATCTAAGCGGATATTAAATATGATTGTTAAGAATTCTGAATTTTTCGACAAGAGTTTTATTGTAAAGCATTAAAATTTCGTTGGTTGGAAAAATTAATTTGTTAATATTATTTCTTCGCGTTTAACTTCGTTATTTTCTACCCCTATAACTATAACAGCACATTTAATGCTGAAGCGTCAGTTTCATGAATAAATTACTCTGTTCATGAAATAAACTTCAAATATCAAGTCTACATTCGTAAAATATTTATGCACGGGCTGTTGTAATTGTTTGCTGAAGTTAAACTTGGTACTGCGTTTGTTTATCATTCAACTGTGTTAATTATTCAGATAAAAAGGAATGAAATTAAATAGTTTAAAGAATTTATTTCAACAAATTATATAAAATTAAGTAAAATAACATAGATTCAGGTCTATAAAGAAACAAAAAAAATATTTTTTTTATTATGTAACAATATTTTCTTTAATTATTGTTCCTTTAAAATATGATCTAATAAGATATTAATAAAAAATCAAAAATAACAATCAATCTTTGGTAATTTATTTTCACTAATTATATTAAAGATGGTATAATAGGTAAACGTGGGAAACCTGTTCGACAATTTAATGCGATATTACCTTTAAACAGGTCTTTTAAATTCCTCTTTCATCGTAGTTTCAATATAACGTGCACTGCTTGTAAGCTAATAACTTTTTACCTTAAGTGGTATAGATAGACTTTTCGTATTTCAAGCTAAAATTTTATTAAAAACTAACATTATTACATTACTTGCATGTCTTAACATTGTCACGAACATTGTATGTAGGTAATAATAATAAAGTAGAAGTACAATTACATAAAAAGAAAGATAAAAGGTAAAACAACAAAGGAGTATGCATCATTTGAAATTATATTCTAATTTGAAAATATATATTTGTACACTTTTCAAGTCCTTGTTTCCCATTTTATAATGAACACTTCAACACTTTCGTGACTTAGAAGCTTGATCATGAACGTTTGTAGTATGTGTTTAAAGAATATTTTTGCATAGTGGTACAGTAATAACAATTTGTAAAATGATTGTACACCGGATTTTAAAGTATTAAAATAAATGAAATGTTATTCAAAACTAAATCTGAACCCAAATGAATAAAAACGTAAATGTGTGTATTTTTTGTTTTTCTTCAAGTTATTATTAGGCTATTTGGATATTTATGTTAAGTGTAGTTGAAATCTAATCGTTTCAATAAAATAAATATACAAAAATGAATGAATCGTTTCAATAAAATAATAAAATAAATATACAAAAAAGCCAGTGAGAGATGTAAGTAAATACCATGATATTTGTAGCGGTGATATTTAAGTGATTCCAGTAAGTTTAAAATCATTTGGTCAATAAATTTAATTCAGTTAGATTCTTTTGGATTACACTACAGCAAATTGCTAAAAATTTGCTAGTTTGTGGTTTGTATTTGAAAAAATTATTCATGTAATAAATATATGTGTATATATATATTAAATAAAATTTCAGCACGTGATTACTCTTTTAAGTGGCAGCATAATTGTTACATGTCAATAATAGAGGGCTTTATAAAATTTAATACTAAATCGTTAAGCAATGAATATAATCAGTAAGTGTTAGTACCTATTTACCTACATTTGGTTAATTTCTACACTTTACGACTGCATATATACACTGTTTAACAATAAATTAAAAGTGCAAGCACATTGAAACAAAAACCTAATAGAGTCATTAATGAAGTGTTTCAAAAGACTACATTAAAGTACGAGTTTCAAAACATTTATACAATGAAAAAGCATATTAAATTAAAGTTACATGAGAACATACATTCCTTACCATAATTTACGTTTTAACTCTATTATATTTTATAAGAGAAGTCTTCAAGATGTTCAACTTAAAGACTGATCAAAGTTTTTTTTTATATTTAACCAAGTTTAGATTTATAAAATGTAATTTTTTCATACATAAATTGATAACATAGATGCTTTTGAATTCTATTAAATTAATTTCATGACTGCGTGGTTCTAAAAATAGCAATTAAATGTCGTCTGTTCCAATATTTGTATCTTAATGCAAATATGAATTGTTGGTATGTTATTATGAAATATTTTTGATTTTGATTAAATTTTATATTTCTTTGAGTAATAAGACGTACCCTATTAAGCATTATGGTTATATTTTCATTCAAACTAGCCGAGCATTAAAAAAAAATCTGTAGCGTTTTCGATTGAATAATAATTAAAAAATATTTTTGTAGTATATTTAAAGGAGTTGAGAACTGCTGAAATATTACAAATATTATTTAAAATAACTTCAATAAATAGTTAAGATTGATTAATGCCTAATCTGTGTCTTGATAGCAACGTTTAACCATCAATCATGTCGCAGTAGCTACCTGTCAATGCATCTTCATCCTACACTAGACGTATACTAATCTCTCCATAATTTAATGATGAAATAACGTTTGTAATCCTATGTAATAATACCATTCTTATAATAAATAAACAATGACGAAAATCCCTTAATCCGCTTATTGTTAAGGTTATGCTTTTAGTACGTTATATGTCTTTACGTTCGTAATAACTTGGTATTGTAAGTAGCCTTATAAGATGAGAATAATGTAAAGAAACATTCGTAATAATACCACTGTAAATAGAATATAATCATTATGTTGGATATGAAAACTTTTTGACTTGGCAAATTATAAATGTTTCGTTACGCACGAACAAAGTCATGCTTAATACCGTTTATTAAGAAACATTAATAACAATTAAAACTTCCAATGCGCCATTGTTGCCTCGCAACTACGATTCCTTCTAAAAACATTGACAAACGACCCAAGTTATCAACTATTTCTAACACATGATCCTTATTACAGCTAATTTATTTATAGTAACTATAACAGTTATTATATGTATAAGTTTTATAAAGTAGACATTATTAAGAAAAAAACAGACCATAAAAAAATTGACTACACTCAAAATTATTAATATTTTTTTTTTTTATGTTAGTGGTGGCAAACGGGCAGACGGCCCACTTGATGGAAGGTGGTTACCGTCGCCCATGGACATCTGCAACATTTTTGTTGCGGAGGCGTTGCCAACCTTATTTTTTTAGGGATAGGGAAGGGTGGGAATAAGGAAAAAAGGCAAGGTTGGGAAAAGGGAAAGGGCAACCGGCTCTCTCACTCATCGGACGAAACGCAGTCATTACTGACTACTTCACGCCGATCTTCTGTGAGAGGGTGGTACTTCCCCGGTCGAGCCAGCCCATATTCGAGCTGTAGTAACTTAACCACAGCTAGGCTCTACCACCTGTAAAATATTTAATTCCACTGTTATATATGTATATACATACATACATTTAGATCTGGATTTCAGTATAACGCCATATTCTTTATACAATACGACCAAATTTCACATTTTAATTTTAACAGCAACATTTTTCTAGCTAGGGTGAAAACTTAGCTTATTTTTGAGATGTGCATAAAAGATAATTTTTTCAGAGATTTTGTAATTTTCTATTTTGTATTTTTCTATTTTATATGTTTATTTTTATTTTCTAGCTAACGTTTTACTAATATGTATAACCCGCATTCAAGAGACCTATAATACTGCAAGTATATTTAAAGTTAGTCGATAAAATTTAATTAGTCGGATAAAAAGATCCGCATTTTCTATAATAATGCAGTAACCCACTCCGTGCCAGGCATACCGGGTACGCACGACCTAGATCCAGATTCTGTCATGATTTTATTACTAAATCACATACTTTGAACTAATAATTTTATTTCTTTACATACAACGCAATTAAATGAATACTATTGTTTTTGGATCTTATATATAAGAAACGTGTACGTTATTGTTGAAAGTTCTTTGATTAAGAAATAAGTCATGAAAAAAATACATTATTTCACAATTTATAAATATTTCGTATAAGTGAAATAGAAAATAAAATTAAAATGTATGTACCAAACAAGTCAAGTTTTATGCTAGATGCGCTGTATGTTCTCGTATCTTGTTAGTGAGTAAAAAATACTTTAGCTCATTATTTTTACAACTATTTAATTTTTAAGTCTTCTAAAAACGTTCAGTTAATATATACCGCTTGCTTGTTTTTCCATAATTTCTAAAATGTATTTAATTTGTTTATATTTTTTCTATTTACTACCATAACATTTCGTTTCAAAGACAATTTTTTTAAGTTTAGCTTGACAAATTACCGAATTAATGTACAATATATAAGTTTTTCTGTACCTCATATCTAAAGGACTAAGTGACACTATTAATTAAACAATAGAAGTTAACATGGATAATCAGAGATTGGATTATCAGGGATTATTAGAGTATTAGACTATATAGCATCTATTTGGACAAATATGAAATAAAAATATGAAATTTTTGTTATGGAATATTTTGTTAATGGTTTTACTATTTTTTTAATTTCAAAATGCTAATTAAGCTGATGTATGTTTTTGAAACTAACTTTTAATTCTCTGTATCATTAAATAAAATGTTAGCCATAACATTAAAGAAGTAATGTAACTGTGCCCAAAGTAAATCTTAAATAAAGACAAAATAAAAAGTCTAAGCTTTTATAAATTATTGATTTCCCAGCGGCATCAGTGTCTGCGACAATCCACAAATGAAATAACGAAGAATCAAGAATAGCTAGTTTTTGTGAAATAAAATGTGAGTTACATTTTATCACTAAGTTTTAATTGGAGTCGATCGTCCAACTTGAAAAATTAATATTGTATAGTTCTGAACTGAACTTCAATTTAAATTAAATTTTCTTGGTTTATAACTTTTTAACAAACTCGATTAATTTTAAACCACAAAAAATATGTTCACGAATTTTATGATCTAATAAATACATTATTTATTAACCAGGGGATCAGTATTTCAAGTATATGGGTTTTTTAAAAAGTAATTAAGAAAAAGTTGTGATAGTTACTTCCTTTGAAGGAAGATATAAATTTCGGGTGAAATGATAAAATATGTAGATGTACAATGCAAAATCCTGCAGTCTTGATACGATATTTTCTCACGAGACTTTAGATATTTAGGTGGTAAGAATCACCTTGTAGAAGAACGGAAAATTATTTCGAGCATAGCTTCGTATTAAGTAATTTTCTCTTAGCTACATCTATAATTATCTCCGGATGGTGTTATCGCCTTCCCTTTTTATAAAATTACCACTCTTTAACCCATACAATATTTATATTGGTACAATACTTATTAAATTAATTATTATTAGGTCACAATAAATTACTTTCCAATCTACTGTATTAATAATGATAATATAATATTTTTACAATATAATAAAAATTGTAATAATGTGAAGTGGTCTTTTTTCAGATCACTTGTGATTGTGTTGTTTTTATTGATCGGGTCAGATTGTGTAACGTTTCCGCTGTATAATATGCATAGTATTTTGTATTAAATTATATTTACGTTTGTCTATTTCGTGCAGTAATCTATCAATACTGTAGTTTCGACGCATATTTTATTGCCAACGTGGAGACATTAGCATAATAATATAATTTTTTTAGAATTTTACTGGCCGTAATAATCTGTAACTAAATCCATTGTGTAATTTTAATTCGTTAATGTACGATTTAGATTCTGTTATTTTATCCAATTTTAAAATAAATTCACTTTCTCTTAGTATGGATATATATTTAACATTTGTAAGCGCATGGTTGTAGTTTATGTTCTTCAATTTGAGCCAATTGTCTTTTCATATTCACATGAATATTTTCGACAATAATACGTCAGACATTATATTTCAATCTATTTTCTTTTGGCTTGAAATGGTTGAAAATGATGTCATACTCCGGAAACATTTGATAGTCATTAAAAATTATTATGTCAAAAAAAACATATTTATGCAACTTATTTAAATTTATTATAAAATTTCTCTGTATTTGTCATTTTGGGACACTTTTATCTTTTATAATAAAGCTATAAATATGATACAACTTATTTTAAATTTAAAAAGTAATATGTTTCAAAATTAACAATTCTACAATAAATATGTTAATACAACTCCCACATTTTAATTAAGTCTTGGAGGTTTCTGGACTGCTGTTTATTTTCGTGGGTTGAGTTTATTTTCAAAGGGTCTTATTTGCGATCTTATTGGGGTTGTGTCAAGTTTACATTACATTACGTGACGATAAGATATCATTCTTATGTATATTTATTGCTCTAGAGATAGTTCCTGCATAATATTTGTTCAATCTTCAAAAATAAAATTCTCTTGAAGCATTAAACATATGACATCAAAAATAAAGAGCTTATTGATACTAAATATACATATTTAGTCCGCTTAGCTAAAATAATTTACTGTCTTTCTTATCAACCTAATTTAATTTAAAATTCAATGATTTCATATGTCTGTTTACAGCTTCAAAGTTAATATTATGTGAAATTCTTGAATTAAAATTCATATGGAAAATATAGAATACATAATTCAAGTTACATGAGTTATTCTAGAAGTTTCAGATACGGACCTAGAATTTGTCGATCAATTTTTATTTTATAATTAAATCTGCTCATTTATAAACATTTATTAAATATAGATTTTAATGTTAAGACTCAATTGGCACGTAGAATTTAATAACACTTCCGACTTATTGATGAAGCTTAAAAAACTCTTGTTACGCTTCATTAGTAATACTTTTGAGTTGTGGAAAAGGCTCTTTAATTACTGGCATAATGGCAAACACTCGTTCAACCCGAACTTTCGGGTCGACCAGTTAGGATAGTCATTAGGGTCCTCGGTTAAATATTTTTAAGATAAAGATTTAAAAAAGGACTTTGTACGAGTACATAAACAGAAAGTCTCCAAACTATACATACTAAACTGACTTCATGCAAGTTCTTAAATAAACTACTTTCAGTATGTCAAGTGGATTTGTAAAGTTACAGCCCGTAATTAGAATTCGAGTTGACTCAGAAGTGAACAAAACTAAAATCTAAACGTAATTAAATAAGCCCGCATGACTTGGGTTGGAATCGTTTAAACGTCTTTAGAGGGTTGGGGTGGAAGACGATTTTTAATTATGCTTCTCCATATGTGTAGATATGAACATTTCTTTGCAGACTTTGCATACTTCATGCAGTTGAATTCATATTTACTACATACGAAATATAAAAATCTGGTATGTATATTTGTGTAAAAAGAGCATAGAACTTTAACATAACAGTTAATAATCTTAATATTAATTCTAAACCCACTTGCAAAATAATTAAGCAGTTTCCATGTTTACCAATAACTCATATAACAATAAATAGGTAACATTCTTGAATTTACTTTCAAATACAACGGTTTTTAAATAACTGAGTCAAAAACAAAAAAATAAAACACTCAGATTTAAGTATCTTAAGAAGTTTGAACGCGGTAATTTTTTTTATCTTGTAATTTTAGTTTAGGGCATTTTCAGAGCTTGTAATAAACATATATATATGCTTTAAAGTTGTGGTATCTTATATGTTTATTTATATACAAATTCAATTTATACTTTTTAAGGGACTAATATTTAAAATTTTTATATTGCATAAAGGAAATGATCTTATTGCAGTAAAACAGCACGAGAATTGAAGCAAACAACGCAATGTTTTCTGAAAATGTTAAGAGAGACCGACAACTATTAAAATAAACCAAAAACGGTCAGAAAAGAAATGCTACACCTTGTGAAGACAAACTTTTAAATTCGGCAGTCTTTTCTAGAGGGCAAACAAGTTCTATGGAACTCGCTGCAGGTTTTAATGAAGAAAAAGTGCAGTGTACGTGTACACGTCCAAAAGAAAGATTCTAAAAGTTGGAATAAAATTTTTCAAAGTACTCAATAAAGCATGGCTGACGGAGTGGAATAAGATACTTAAATTAGATTAGACCCTTAAATATTAAAATTTTACTTCGCATTGTGAAACACGGCTAAGGCCCCACATTGTTATGGGGTTGCATTGATTCTAAGGGTTGTCTGACTAAGGGTGAATGTAAATAGTAAAAAATGTTCTGAATATTTTTATACATCTCACTTGTTTAATGTTACAAATACCGAAGTAAAATTTCCAACATGATATCGTGATTTGGACAAAACTGCCTCAATCATTAATCATCAAACCTTAAACTAAAAAACTTTTTTGGATCATTTTAAAAACAAATCCTACTTCGAATCTAAAATTGCTCTAAAATATAAGTAGAAATAGATGACACTAAATTAACTTTTGTGATTGGGAGACACCATACCGAAAAGAGGAGCAAATATCATTAAATGGAAAGATGGATTAAGGAAATATATATAGGATTTATTTACTTCTTTGTGATCTTAACAAGGGTTTGATTTTAATTCTTCGTGAAAAATATCCGATACATTACCGCAAGGTGACCCGAAATTTACACGTGGCGCAATAATAAATGATAAATATGCGATCAAGAACTTGACAACAATTCTAAGTGGGGTGTAAAATAAAATGTTCGTCCATAAACATGATACATGCGATATGCACTACAAACTATATCATGGGGAATTGGGGAGGGCTATAAATTTTATAGTTAAGACGGGTTTTATTGTTAACTATTACGCATCCAGAAATTGGATGCTCGCATTGTAAACAACTCGCAAATTAAGTTTTGTGTTTTCCTAAAGAAGGTTCTTCATAAATAATAATTAATGTTGACATTATCACAAAACGTAATATTGTATTGTTCCATTGTTTTATTATTAATCACTTAAGTTTTTTAAATTGATACAATTTGATCTAATAAACAAAAATAATAATCTAATAATTATTTTTGTTTTCCGAATCAAAAAGTTGTAATATATAATTATGGGAAAGCAAGTACGGACTAGAAATCCTTACTTTAACTTTAATATCCAGATAAAATATACCTGTGAGTTAAGTAACATGTAACCGGTGTTGATGATTTATTTAGGCAATAAGTGTCGTGTTAAGCTACGCCATTATCGGCGTGGGTCGACAAGCAATCTATTCGAATGCCGTAAGTTATAAGGAGTAGACGATTTTAGTGTAAAATACATTGTTTTCGTAAGGATTAATTTCATTTTTCCAATCTATAAAATGAATAACTTTAAAGTGGACTAGACGACGATTTTGTGAAAATTAATAATCTCTATATTATAATTCATCAATACGAATATAAAAGGTTCTTAAATTTTATTTATTTTTTTTGAATTAATTATTTATAACAAGTTTAAAAAGATATAATTTAATATTAATAAGGTTATTCGTATTACTTATACCAAACGATAAATGTAGAAAAGAGAAACGATGTTTATAGCATTTATTAAATAAGCAACGGTGATTGACGTTGCTTAATAAACGGAAAAATTGTCTTGCACGAGTTGTTTTTGTTTACGATGAAGCATAGTCCGGTAAAACTCGTCAGTAAAAAAAAAACATGATACTTTTATATTAAGAAAATGTACCTATAATTATAAATTATATTAAATGTTTTGATCAAACTTTCTTTATGACGTCATTCAACTCAATATTGGCTTAACTCATTTGGATCTCAAACAAAACATTAAAGTTATAATCCTATCCGTAAAATCGGGATAAATTTCTCAAAATTGTTATTGAGTTATAAGAAATTCAATTATAAATATATTCATAAACGTTTCAGATTCAATTCCACTTGTGCTTTGAAAACCATAACTGTTTTTCTGCAATCTATATTTTTATAATATTTGTCATTTACTTGGACACTCGTTTTTTCATCGTCCCATACCTTTGTAATGAACGGAAATTAATTAAAAACGTCGTCTCTTCGGTTTCAGAGGAAATATGAAGCAAGTATTTAATTTGCACAATTGCAGTGGAAAAACAAACATATCGATGACACCGCAATATTTTTTCAATTAATATTTTCATGACGTTTATAATTAAAATGGAAAGTCCATGTATAAATTGCTTAGGTAGAACGTTCTTTAAGTCTCATTTCGTATATTTTATCTTGTTTGTTGTGTTTAGTGCTACACTATATACAATAACACATAAATAACAAAATAAACACGTAAAGTTACTTACTTACTTTCTCATAAACTGGCTATCTATTTCACGGTATTTCCCATTTTTTTTGACAGAATAGCACTTAAGCTTTCAGTGACCACATTTAAAAAAATACCCATGATTTTAATAATTGGTACGTTAATGAAACGGTTGTAAATGTTTTTTATATATTACTGAATATACTTTTTATATATTACTGAATATTGATTGAATCTACTGAAGTAATTAAAATAAAAATCATATCATCATATACAAAAACAGGTCTTTTAATGTAAAAGCATTCATATTGTTGTGTACGTAACTTGAAATTATTTAATATTTAACCGTATTAACTACAATTTCGTACATCGGGACATTGATTTTAATTCGTCCCACACGGTTTGGCTTTGAATAAATTAATATTTTATGTTCCGATATTCCTTTAAAATTTAACAAAACATTAACCAGATCCATTTCTGTGTGCCAAATATTTTTCTTTCTATAAATAAAACTTCGATAACAGTTGCTATATACCTCTAAGTAAAACAATTACAAGGAAGTTGGAAAACGTCCAAAGATGACCATCTAAAGAAACTTTCAATTAGCCGCAGTCTGATCTCTATCGTATAACCAACCGCAGAGGGCCGGAGATTACTTTTCTAATTACTAAGCTAAAACGAAAAGGTAATCGAGCAAGTGCTATGTAATTTGTCTCGATGATAACCAACCTGTCAGTACCAGGCTCGTTCTGATAAGTTCTCTTACTTATTTTGCTTTTCCGAAAGAGCGTCTAAGTTTCATTATACTTTAAATGACGAGCTAAAGATTCTTCAAGAGTAAGTTTTTGCAACAGAGAAAAGGTTTTTTCAATATGGTAAACATTCTGCTTATTTTGGATCATTAATTTTGTACTCACAATTAAAGTTACAGTTCCTTGCATACAATAATGAAATGTAGTAAACGTTGGAATAAAAACGTCAAGGTACTACACATTTACTCAGTTAGATACGTCTGCCAAGTAATTATACATTTACTAAAAATATAATTTATCAATCTTATTGTCTAATGGTGTACGTTAAAACAGCAGAAGTAATAAAAGCGAATCAACAATAAGAATAAAACTTATGTTCTATGTTATCGACTAGCTTAAATATTATTTGCTCAGATGCTTTCAGTAACAATTGTGTCGCAAGTTCTTTTTCTTCAAACCTTTCTATAAATCTATTTTGAAATCATTTATAGTTATTTCATAAAAAAAAAGCGTTTGTATTTGCTACTGACGTCATAGATTTAATGTTTTAATTAAATATTGCTAAAAAATGTTAATTAAAACTTAATACAAAAATATATTTACTAGAATGATACAAGTCCTCACTGAAAGATCTCTATGGAACAACTGAGAAAAGTACTGAAACACTTCGCTTAATTATTTCGTTTTCGTACTTCGTTTACGTAACTTCGAATTAAAGGAGTTGTTTCAATCTTGGCAATGTTCCTGTTCAAAGCGACTTTAGAACTCGCTTACGACTATAAGGGGTAACCTGTAAGGGAACTACACATGCATATTAAAACCGGAACATTGTGAAGGGCCTCTGATTTAATGTGTGGAACTATTTTATACTCCCATAGAGTATATTTTTCTTTATATTGTATACATAATTAATCAATCATATGCCTCAACATTAAATCTATATTAGGAATTAAGTAATAGAATCATATTATATATGCTTAATTTAAACCGATATTAAATTTTATAATTTAAATTAATAACTCCATCCAACCATAATAAAATCTGTCTTGTTTTGGCGTAACCCTAAATTCTTGTACGTACTGAATTTAAAACACAATTTAATTTCATAGGGCAATAGAGTTGTAATTCTGTCTCGAAAACAAGACGGTACCTTATCTGATTATTTCCCGGATTGGATAGTTCAGTGTATGTTGAAATGGCTCCTTAATTTTTATTCGGTTTGGAAAATAGGATATATTTCTACTTGACTTTGTTATTCTATTATTGATTTATGTTGGTTTTACTGCAAATAAGAAAATTTAAATAAGTTCATTATCATAATGGGTTATGTTTTCAACTACTAAACTGCATTCAAATCTTTTGGATGATAATAGCATCCTTTTTTCTGGATTACGTTTTTACCTTTAAAATAAAACTTAAAAAAATCTACTCGTGTCTTATCTTTTTATGCGTAGGAAGATAATCTTTTGTTATTATAAAATGCAGTTTATGTCAATAATTTTAAAATAAATTTAAAAGATATTGCAAAATGTATAACTAAATAAGAACGGTAGGTTATTAAGAATTTTGAAACAACTGGAATCTATTGTAACAAGTTTCCAGTCAGTAGTTAATTAGCGCTAACCGCAGCGCCCTCTGTTGTCTATGTATTTTCTAGATGTGGTGAAAGATATAAGCATAAGCGATAACAGTTATAAAGAAAGATATAAGGAAAAAAAATTTTACTCAATATATCATTTCTCTATAAAAATATACTTATGTATATTTTATATAACATTAGTATATTAAATGGAAATGCCTTAACATTACATTAAATGGAAGTCAAATATACACATTTCTCTAACCTCCACAAATATCATCAAATGTTGAATAGTCTCTTAAGTTAAAAATAATATCATGAAGATTTCTTTCTGTATATTAAGGCAAATAAAAGCAATGAGCATCCGACTGGGAGAATGCTACAGCTAACAAACATTTCGCCAAGCAAAGAGTTCACAAGTAAGCAATTTCACTTAAGAAGACAGTTTGATATTTATGACCAACATTTTATATCAGGATCAAATATTTATTATGCAGGAAAGAATATCTTTTATGACAGACCATTTTATCCGAGTGATGTTTTACTCGTATTTTGTAATAAGTTCAATATCTTTAATTCTTCTTTTTATTACTTTTTTCTTTACAATTTATAGCAAATGTCTTATATTATGATAAATAAATTGTATTTAAAAATATTCGTTAAATATTACCTATGTAATTGTTTTTGTAATAATTAATATAAACTATTGTTGTACATTTTATTTATTTGACTTACATAATACTGAAGTATTGCAAAATAATCTTATAGAAATGCGATTTAAAATTAAAATAGATGTTATTTAAATCTTTACAACCACATAAAGAACATTATGAAAGGTTCCTAGAAATCCGAGATCTAATCATGATTCTTTGTGGAACTTGAACCATATCATAAAGAAAATTTTACTGTAGACACGTATTTAATTTGATACACCAATATGTATGTAAATTTAATGATATATGTATGTATTACGGAAATGATATATATATATAAAGAATGAATATTATCGTGCTATATATATATATATATATATATATATATATATATATATCAAAGGTTGTTAAATAGGCCTGACGTTTGAATTATATTGTAAAAGTAAAATGAAGAAAAGTATTTTTCAGAATAATTGGTAGGAAATTTTATACATTCACAAATATGACAAATCTAACGCCTTCCGATGTACATAAGCAACATGAGTACAAAATCTTCCATTCAGTGGTCTTATTCCGATTTTATTCACGCTATTTATGATTTTGTTAATGAGAGAAACTTCCCAAGAAGAAGCAGTGTGTGATTGAATTAAATTTGTTTTAAAATTTTTATCATTGTCTGCTATTATTAGTAACAATATTTTCATTCGACGGTTCACTTTAAATTAAATCATATAAGATAGAACGAAAAAATAAGGAACTTTGTAGAATTTTAATTAAATTTGTTGAGAAGAGTTTCTCTAGAAACATTAGATTGTAATTCGTTGAACTTTGCTTAGTTGAGACATCACCTATTACGTTACGTTATTTTTAAGAAAACTGTCTATGACTTCGTTATATATAATCACCAAGTATTTTATCCCTATATTTTTGTATTTAATATAACTATTCAAAAATTTCAAATGTGTATGTCCGTTTGTTCTAATATAAATATATAGTGCGATATGAGTATTGAAATAATAAGCAAATTTAAATAGTAATTATAAATTTACAATTATTTGATATATTTAATGAAGTAAAATAAATTTTGATTAAATTTTATAGAACTTTGACATTCAAACACGGTATAGTTTTTATGATATAACTTCCTACGAATATTTTTACCACCAACGTTGATATCACTATAGTATTATTTGCCTTCAATTAACACAAATTAATCTGAAACTTTATACCTAGAAGATAAAAAATGTGTTCTCTAACAAATTCATTTTACACTACATTTTTTGTTTTACTTTTATCCTTAATATATTTAATGGAGTCAAGGTATCGTTTTCGTGGAAATTTCATTTTATTTTCAATCTGAGAAATGCAAAAATTGTAAGATTTATATTTCTAAATTTTCCAAACCTTACTCGATTTACTCGATTACTAATTATATTTCTATATTATACATAGTTTCTCAGTCAGTGGTGGCCTAATGGTTAGAGGGCCCGCCTCTCGTTGCCGAGAGTGCGGGTTCGATCCTGGACCGGGTAAGTACCAATGTGATTTTTCCGAGTCATATGTACTTTCTATGAATATTTAGACATCACTGATTAATTCTGATTCCCATAAGAGGGTTGATGTCAAGCAGACGGGCCGGTGGTAAAAAACAATTAGCCAAAACTATTGACAACAAGTAAGGCAGACCCTGGCTATAGCCGGGAAATTGCCAGGTAGAAGATGAAGATTATACATAGTTCCTGTTTGCGTTATAAGCTTACAATTATAATAACAAGCAATAAGTATCCTTAGCATGGAACTGCTACCGATATCTAATGTTCAGAACTTATTAAAATTATAATTACAAGTGTCTGACCGTGACTACTTCTTTGCACTTTATACATTTTTAATAATAAGTTATTTTTCGATTACAACTCATGATATTGACATTTCTTATAAGATTTAACATAAATATTGGAATAACCACTATCAAATTTTCACAATAACTACAAAAATATCGTTTCTATTTGCTAATTTAAAAATGTTAGTATTTTCATTTACTTTTTCATCTTATCGTGATCTTTAAATATCATTATGAAACCTTATAAATATAAACCAATATTCTACAGCTAAAATGTTACTAGTTCACATCAACATATTCTTTAAGGTCTAATAGGAAAGGGATTTTGAAGGTACAATTCCAATAAAATACGAATGGGGAGTGTATACGAAGTGTAGGCACATTCGAAGTGGGCCAGCACCTTTCTAGTCGAATTTAGGTAAATTCCGATTTTGCGACATGAGCAAATTTGTAATAGAACCTTTTGTAAAACGGTTCTGGAATTGACGGTGAAAAGCTACTCGATATTTAACGGTCCAGGGGAATGTTGTTTCAGAAATTAGAATTGCTTTGTGACTTTTCCGAACCAATGATTAGAAATTGAAATACTGAACCACTTGCTTATTTTATTTTTTTTATTTATTTATTTAAGATTCACCAGTGGTAAATACATCAATACATACAAAGGTATATAATTTTTATATAACTTAAAACTAAATGCATTACCTATTAAGGTGAATACCACTTGCAAAGATAAAGTTGGAGATGACAAGCTTACAAATAATTAATTGTTAGTAAATTACGGTTAAAAATGACAAGGATTTACAATAATAGTAAAACAATAACATACAAATACAAACAAAATAAATTAATTGGATGACAATTTTGACAATAATATTTTGTGAAACTTGTTTGACGAGTCTCCAAAAGGAAGTGTCTAAAACTGTTAGTTTATCTTGTCAAGAAAAATATATAAAGAAGTTATTGGTCTAGGTTTTTAATTTCTTCAAAATTAGATTATAATAAACCAATCTTTATTTAAGGTAATTGTAAATAATACATTTATTATATTTCAAAAATAATGCCATAGATATCTTGTAAGATAATAATAAAAATTTTGCGTGAGAGTTAAGGTATTATTAGTTAGCTAACGTATTAATTAATATTAGCTTAAATATGCACATTAAATAATTATTTAAACATTTAAAAAATACACGAAATTGTAACAATATGTGCTTTGAAACTATATATGTATCACTCAACCAACAGTAAATTAGAGTTAATGCTTTTGTAGCAACAGTTAAAAGATACATCCTAAGAAGGAAGCTAACCCTATCTTAAGTAAGATTTAAAAAAATACTGTTATAAATACTGAATTATTTCGGACATTGGTTGTAAAAAATAAATATTTAATGATTGCAAGTGTGGAATGTACTATATATGTATGTTTGTGATAGATCGACTGGCTCACGAATGTGATTTGTACCTGTAAATGTACCTATAAATGTACAGTACACAGTACAGGTAAATTTATAGGTACAGTGTACCTATAAATAGACCTACATTAAGATCAGCAGTGTGAACACTTAAAAAATGCCATACCAATAAGTATCCTTAGACAAATCCTAGATCGGCTCTCGTAGAGACGGATATAAACAAAAATTAATCCGTGAAGCGTGTGAATTTCAAAATAATCCTAATTTGAATATAGAAGATGACAGCTATAACAAAATAGTAAATTTTCTGTTAAAATGTTAAATAACAAAATAATCGAAGTATTTCCGAGAAAATTAGATTAGATTTATATTTTTTTTTATTTAACCACAGTAAAATAAGCTCATTTGTAATGGAGGAGGTACTATGTGTAATATATAGTAGTTTCACTTTAACTGATATATCGATGCTTCTTAAATTCTAGAGTACGTAAGGGTCTACAAATTGCCAGTACTTTACTAGTACTTACGTGCTGTGGCTTATAAATGTTTATATATACATATATATATACCAAAACATATTTTTAGTTTCCGTTATTATTAAAATATATAAAATGAAACTATTTTTATAAGCCAACTTTAAAATTAAACCTACCCGTATGGAAACATTCAAACAAAATACATTATTAATAAAAGTAAACAATGTATTTTCAATAATTATAATAAATAAAAACAGTTAGTTTTAGGATATTTTGCTAGGTTTAAGCCATATGTATATGTAGGTATCTTTTTGAAGACGGCTTTTATTTAATTGTCAATACATTTTTGTATAAATTATTGTTTTTGTTATTTTCACATAAACCGCTTAACCAATATAGGCAAAAGTTATACGGAATCACTTCAAAATAACCTACTAACCAAAATATAAACATATTATTTATTTCATGTATCGGCGCGTAACAATCATACGAAAACTTACAATCGAATAGACAACCTTAAAATTGTTAATTAGGTTCATTTGTTCCTTGCTCTGTCTTATTTTCATCGTGATTTTTATAGGCATAAAAATAGATTGTCACGGAGTAATAAAACCTTAAAAAACCAATGAGGACCATTTAAGATTGCAGTTTTATTGCTTTTGTTTTAAATTCTTTAAGGGATATAATAATGGATTTAACGGAACGATGCCATGACTAGACAATATGCAAATTATAGCTGCGTGAATCATGGACTCTGTCTCTATTAAAATAAGGATTTAACCGCTCTCGTTAAGGCGGCGATAAAAATCCCTTGAAGGCCATTATTGTAAGTGAAGATATAAAAGTTCATGACAATAATTTATGATGGTTTCAACTTTCCATCTTAATGAGATTAAAATATTAATATAAAGTTATTACAATTATTTTAGGTTTATAAGTAACTGAGCTTTTATAGTTTTAGTAATAATAACAATCTTTATGAATTATAATATAATGTGAATGTTTGTAATATTCAAGTGTAATAATATTAAGACTCGTTAAGTAAAATTGATATTGTTTTAAACACATAACGATCAAACGTTATAACCTTGCCTTTATTGACAATGTTTACCATTTAACAGAATGAAATAACAAGAGACTAATATTTAACAGAGTCGCAGAAGGATATTATTTTGACAGGGTTGTGTATCTGTAATTACCTTGTTCACTGCGCTTTGATGTATACTGCTAGTGTGTAGAATAGTTCGTAAACTGAATAGTCATTGTTTTCTGTTTATAATTCTATACTCCATTTTGTGGGTTTCATATTCAAAGAATTAAAAACAAAATGTTCGTTTAAAATATAAAAAAATACCAAGTTTTTTGTCTTTCAGTGACTCAGATATAAAACAGGTTATTCTAGAATTTGAAGTATACCGCTATTTGTTTATACAAGACTAGAAGACCTGGCGAACTTTCTATCGCCCTATAATCAAGAAATATCTATTCCGTTTTTTTATTTATATTTTTGGATTTTACCTGTAAGCCATAAATCACCGTGTTTTGAAGTGCGACAGAATGATTGACATATTAGTTAGTTGTCAAATCTAATGTCAAAAAAAAAAACGTTTGTATGGGAAATAGAAAAGGGCTGTTTTTATGGTCTTCCCAGTATGAATCAATATTTTTCAGCTTTTATACCTTCCCTGAACCTCCACGCACATTTCAAGACTAAGATAAGATAAATCCGTTCAGCTGTTCTCGAGTTTTAGCGAGACTAAGGAACAGCAATCCATTTTTATATATATAGAAGATATAAAATCTATATATATAAAAGAAAGTCGTGTTAGTTACTCCACTTATAACTCAAGAACGGCTGAACCGATTTTGCTGAAAATTGGTAAGGAGGTAGTTTAGAGCCAGGAAAATGCAATAGGATACCTTTTATCCCGTTTAACAGGATTCCCGTGGGACTTGACATGAAACGTCAGTCACTATAAAACGTGGAATAATGAAACACAATTGACAGCTATGCAATTGACGTATAATGACAGATATGTAATTTAGTATTTGCGGGATAAATTTAGAAAATCATTGTTTTTCATATGGGCAGTTATAGTTAGTGTGTTCACGAGTTCGGAAACCATCCGCTTTATTTGTGTTAACGTTAGACCAAAAAACAAAAAATGTGGTTTACAAAGGAGCACTTCAATGAAATGGATAATTTGCGGACACGTATAACGCTTCGATTCGGTATCTACTTTGGAATCACTTTCATTTACTTAGACAAGTTCAACTAAATAAAACTTCATTTTTGTAATCGAAATGAATTCATTACTGTTGTGATGTGGAATAAAAATTTTCCTTTTCAAATATAAAACAAAAAAAATTCTTCATCTTTTAATCACCAAACGAAATGTTATATAAAAGCCTTCTGGTTGTGAAACGGAGTTCGCCGGGTTTACTAGTAGTTTATAAAGAGGTTTAAAATCTTTTTTATAACTGGTCTATCGGGCGAGAAACAAAAATATTAATAGCTGATAAAGTATTCATAAGATTTTCTGTTGTTATTGATGACAGTAATTTTGAAGTAAGATAACGTCAAATAACTATTGACTATAAAACTAATAAAAAAACAAATGAAATAAATACTATCTCAACAAATTCAACATATATTCCTGTTGCACCTAGGTTTCAAAAACTAACACATTTCATTCTTTGAACGTCCTTCAAAGGCAGCCATAGTAGGTTCATATCAAATTTTGTTGGGTAGGGAGAGGAGTTTAAATGGTGGAGGTGATCGTTTAACGCGCGTTACGCACATGCCCCTTATACCTAGATCTGGGTCGCAAATCTCTGGCGCTGTTAAAGCTTCTCTTCCTACAACGTGATGGATTCTGTACTCTCACAATGAATCCATGGAATGCTGGGAAGTTTATCCCTTACTAATAAGGTTTACACAAATTCTGGTTTTACCAGAATTTCAACACGCGGCAGCCCCGATCCGCTCTGATCTTTTAGAGACGAAGCGTTGTTGAACTAGTTGATAGAACGATATATGAACATATCTCTAATGCCAAGCTTTTGAAGTGTCTGGAATATGATAGACGGCTCCATACCCTCTTTGTGCAAGGTGATCACTGCAATCCTATTTTATTCACACCCCATTTCATTCAGATTACAAAAAAATACGAAAAATGTAGCAAAAATAAAAGCGTTTTTTTTTAATTCTATGTGGTTCAAACTGTCGTCCTATAAATAAATATATAAAAAATAATGTTGATAAGTATGTAATGTTTTTACGTAACAATATTTATGACCAGACTAAGTTATATATGTTCATATCTTTTATATTAGGCTGCCAATAATTATTCATTATACTAATGCGGTACTTTAGGGTATACTTTTTAAAGTTATTTCATAATTCATTAAGAATATTATAAATATTAGAGTTTGCGAATATGCTTGGATCCGTGAATATGTAGGCGTTATTGCATTGTTTTTACAGAAAAACGGCTTAACAGTTTTTGATGTTCCTTAACAGTGATGTAGCTTAGGCATCAAACTAAGACGAAAGTTATAATTTATCCAGGAATTTCGTGTATTTTCCGCGGTATCATGCCATAACAGTCATATTTTGCATGAAATCACGCAGAGTACAAACAGATTACATAGTTCAATGACAGTTGAATGCCACGTTTGTTTTATTACTTTATACATTTCTCTCTGGCCCTACCCCCAAAGTTCACAAGGGCGAAGTCGTGGCCAAAAGCTAGCAGTATTATAAAAAAAAACAATTTAAATGAAATTTTATTTTTATATCTTTTTTATACCATGTTACGGATTTCTAAAAAATATTTCTTTTTGACAGAAAAAAATGAAGGCGTGAAAAATTAAAATATGTACCTTTCCTTTTTTTTCCTACAATTATCTAAATGATATAATAAGTTTAATGGCAATTCTTGTATTGAATATCTTGCATATGAATTAAGATTTACTATTAAGTAAAAACAAACTTATTATTTCATAGAATTCCTGTTATAAAATCTGTTTAGAATACAAAATAGGATTTTGAACAGTAATAACCTTTTCTACGAATTGTAGACGCAAAAACTGCATCGTACATCCTTAAATATAGGATTGCGTGACTGAAATTTTCCGTTTTTAGTGACGTTGTAATAAAATTTCAGAAGAATTAGCGTAACATAAGCCGAGTAGTATATTTGATAAGCTTACTTTGAATAAACATTTGGTGATAGTTCTTTTGCTTAATATTGGATCCAAAATCATAAAGACTATTATTTGAACAGATTACTTATTAAATTTAATAAATAAACAATACGAATCATTACAATAATAACATGAATGCTCAAAGTACCACTAATATGCTTTGTAAATATACATATGTAGATCTTTATAATTGTTAGCGATTGTGGTTTTGAAATCTAAATTTGTTTAGGAGCCAATTCTATTATACTTTATATGTAAGACTTACTTAATTTATAAAGTAATTTATAATTTACTGTGCTCGTTTTTTTCAGATGGTTTTATGATTTGACGAATATCAAAATGCTGTCACTAAATAATTAAGGACTGAATAAAAAGAAAATTATATTGACCACGCGTAAGTCACGCAAGCCATCGTTTAAGATTTTTTTCCACCATTTGCTTCGTGGCCAAGAAAAATGTTTCCACGAAAGGTACCCATTTTATGGAATTCCTTGACATGGCATCCGTCCATTAAATCCCATGATTGCTACGTCAGTCTATGGTTATGTATATATGGTTAGGTAGTATTAAATATTGTTACACTATTTTGCCCTTTAAATTTGTAGTAATGAAGTCTATGGTTGTCCACATATAATATACAGTTCGAAACCATCGCACATTTTATCTTATATTGTATCATTTTAAGCAGAAAACTAACGATTAAAGTCTTTTGATAAATGGATGTGAATAGTTCAAGGTTATTCTTACCATAAAAAAATCAGCAAAAACGCGATATTTGTATGTGGACTAACGTAATATTAATAGTTGAAATTTTTATTTTTGAAGTATTTCCGCTTTTCGTTTTAAACACAAAAAACCGGACTTCTACTAAAAGAGAAATATTTTTTTCCAAACATCAAATACTTTTTTTTAACAAGCAAGTAGTAGTAGTGAGAGTAATACGTTTATATTAAAATTTTAATTTCAGTGAATTCGAGCACGAAAGGCATTAAACAATATGTAATTGTCGATCAAGTACCACAAAACTAACTAATTATATATATCAATAGTTTGTTGTGAATTATATTTTAGAACAAAACTTACCAATATTGTTAGTGTTATTGAATAGAATTATATTGCTTCATTATCTTTTATCGTAATTGTTAATACATAAATATGTTCCCTTGAAATTTATTGCAAATATTATTTACAAGATCATATTGAAACTTATGTTTGATGTATAGGTGTAAATATATTTAAATTTTTACTGGATAGTGCTTGAATTTCATTTCAACCGTAGGTATATGGAAACAAAGTCAAAGGTTGTGAACTCATAATCTCAGTAGCCTATAAACCTTTTCTTGAAGACGTCCAAATTACAATTCAAACGAAGTGAACGCGGGCAAACTATTCGGATTATTTACTGTGCGCATGAAGAAGAAGGAAGCGTTTTGCTTCATCTAGATGCGACGTAGGTCTACAACGAAAAGATGGAGGCCCAACTAGCACCTTGTCATCTGATAATAGAAAAGGGATACAGGCATCAAATAGTGTAATTTTTAATAGGGTTTTTAGTACCTATGTTTTTATCTATGTGGATCCCTGTCATAAAAGAACCTGAACTTAGATAATGGATATGTGAGATAAGCCACGTCTGTGAAATCTGCGTCTCCGTTAAAAATCTCCGTTGGCTTTTAAACTGATAAAATATTACAGTGAATTATATTTTGAGTTTCACTAAGCAAGTGAGGACCATCACCCATCTTCCGATGCCACAACCACCAAATAACCAATGAAGTTCTTGGCAAATCGGACTTAGCTCAAAACAAACGGTAACTGTTCAAATTATTCTTCCACTCGGCTTCAGCACACAACATTAAATAACTATACCGGCTCTCAATGTTGTAGCTTACTAAATTAATTAACTTACTGAATTCAAAGTGTTCACATTAAATATCAAGACTAAAAAACGGATTAAGCAAGCTGTTTCAAAGCCTTGCTAAGAATGAGGCCTTTTGAATTAAAAAAAAATCTGTAACCGTTTCTTTATTTAAATAAAAATAATAAATGTTAGAAAATTTTTAAACACACAACTTTCTTTCGTTTTTTATACGGGAAATACAATTTGATCGTGCATATGAATTCTATAAACTTTTTTTTATATTAATAACATGTATATACTTTCAATACACAGTCCTTATGGTAAATTGACATCTCAAATAATCTCCCCATATGGATAAGGTTGAGTAATCTATTTGTTAAAATACCATGAAAAAAAAACCGCACGAGATCGAGGAATTAAATTATCCCATATCAAAATTAAATAAATGTATCTCTTTACTCTCAAAAGAAATATCGTCAAATAAATAAAAAAGATATATTGTATAAACCTCTGGAATAAATGCTAAGACATGCAGAAAAAGAAACTGAGTTATGAGAGCAGTTATAAATAAACTAACAAGTAAAATATCTCAAGTTGTATATTAAAGATATAAACTGGACTCAGAAACAAGTTACTTTATGAAAACCTTCACTACTGTACCGAATATTCTAAATACCCGTATTAACAATGTAACACGTTTTTTAATAAGAAAACTATTTTAAATTACAAGTTTCAAAACTAAGACTGTGTTATTAAATAATAACAGGAGATCAGAACTTCAAATGATCATAAAATGTTTTAAGTATCTTATAGAAGTTGTTCGTGCTCACGCAGTATCCTATAATTTTTAATAATAACATACGAAAACATAAAGAACAAGCTAAAATTAGAACTACTTTTCCAACGATTGAGCATAAATAAAATTTCAAGTCATTCTATTTGGTTTGGTACTTTTATTCAGTACACTTAATTTGCCTTGAAAGAAAAAATACTTTCGCTAAGTACAAAGTACATATAATAAATAAAAAATGTAGGAGCAAGGGCTAAAATGTGAGATAATTTAAGACTAACGTATTTTTGCTTGAGTTTGTAAGAACTATTTTTATCCCAGGATTACCATAAAGAATTTTTATAAAAGGAACCCATTATAGATTTTTAAATTTTGCCATTGACTGCACATTACAAAGAGAGGGGGGCTAAAAGTACAGTTAATGAGAAGTAATAGATATAATAAAAATAATTTTAAAACTATAGATAAATATTAAAAAAGGTTTGCGCCAGGCAAACAAGTAATGAAAATATTTTTTTCTTTTGTGCCAATCTGTATTTATTTGTTGGTGTAGCACAAAACCCAGTCCCGTGCCTGTCTATTTAACTGCTTGGTTCCAATACAGTTGATTCTTTATTTTGTTACGTACTAAAATATAAACAACTGGAGAATCTTACTAAGTGCGGTAGCTTCATATTAAAAGATTATTTTTTAGCTTATTATAAAACAAGCACGAAAATAATAAACATAAAAGTAAACATAATCAAGTATTATTCATTTTCAATAAAATTTATTATTCGTAACAAAATTTTTAGAGAATCAACCCTTTGTCAAGACACAAGTTTCGTTTAGGAATTTAAGTAGAGTTGGATTGCTTTGAAAATTAAATAGAGTGAGCCGGTACTTTATAACCTACACAACAGTTTATTAAAAAATTCAAGATTTAATAAATTATTCAAATAATTACAAAAGTACGTAGTTTTATAAATATCTAATTAAACGCTTATTAGATTGTAAAGATAAAAATTATTTTATTTTAATTTACATCGAGATCCCAGGACATACAATTCCAATAGCTCATTATAGCACCAGTATCACGAAACAATTGATAATAATGTATTGTACAGTCAACTCATTGTGCTGCGGTTTAAACACTTGTTCACTTTCATAATTATCCGGATTCAGATAAATAAAGTAAATATTTGACACATTTATATCTCGTTTCCTATCAAAGAGATATATTCCTATGTATTGTGTAATAAGTTTCTGTTCCTTAGATTTTATGCTTTGTATGTTCCGGAGTTTTTTTAAAGATTTTTAAAGACACAGTTGCTAAAATTTCAAAGTAGTTTTATTTTAAGTAATACATCTGCTGCTTGAACAATGAAGAAAAAGAATATGGTTTGATAAAACTACGCACGAAGAAACCATACACGAGGCTGCTTCATCAAATTATTCAAATAAAGCTGATTCGCCCGACTCTCAGGCGCCTGTCGAGTAGTCTCCAAATACTCGTGTTTACTGATGACAACTTGTTACTTATTGCAGTCCAAAATTAAACATTGACTTAAAAATTTAAAATATTACAGCGTCAATTCAAGTTTTTGTAATATATTTCTGTTATATCATATTTGTATAGGTAATGTTAAGGTTTAACAAAAACATGGTAATCTTTTTATAAAATTTTAATTAATAGAAGCAATAATTGAAAGTCTCGTTTACTTCTTATTTATTCAGTGATTTCTTGACAATTATAATACAATTATAATTATTTATTAAACTAAAAAAATAATTAGACAATCTCAACCGTACTTTTTCATAAATAGTAATCATTAATTAAGTTTTAATGTCAATCAGTAATCTAATAGTTTGTAAGGTTATTCATAGCCGGTAATAAATTAGTCATTTATCTACAAATTCATCTTTCGTCTGGGAATATATTTTTTCCGAAAAATGAAACTGTTAAATTAGATAAAATTTTACTCAGTTGTATAGCTAAAGGTTTAAATATTTTACATTATTATCGATATTTAAAATATATTCATTGAGTAGGATGGTATAATTAATGAGAGTGTAATTTTGAAAAAGAAAATATTAAATAATGCTTTAAAAATTAAACATAAGTAATATAAATATCATAATCCTATCGCCTAATACTCGTAGATAACATAATGTACCTTAAGTTACTTTAAACTTAGTTAATAAAATCTAGTGAGGTTGGTTCAAAAATGAGATAACCTGGACATAATTATAGTAAAAAAAAAAATTCGCCAATATTTAGGGAAGGTCGTAGCTCAAAACCAAATCTCGTCCAAATCCGACCGGTGCCCTAGCCACTGTACTTCCAGAGTGGTTGTAAATTTGATTCTCTATAACTTTTAATTAAGTATAAGGAATACTTTTCAATATACAATCAATATTGACAAAAACAACTGCAAATATTTGTCAAAAAGTTCAATGAACAATTTGCCTATATCTCGATTATTATCAAATTTAGCAAAAAAATAAATAAATTATAGAATCAAAGTTGTAACTCTTTCAATTTTTTTCAACTTTGATACTCATTAAATTATTTTTAACTAATATTTAAGTCCTTTTCTGCACGCCGCTGGGGTAAAGCTCCAGGCGCTTTTTTTTCTTAGTATCCCCTATAGGACTACTCCATTTTTCATTTCTGCCAGATTTATTCTTAAAAGTATTTTCATCTACTACCTCATCATTTCTGCAACTCTTAAGGAGTCGGGCAGGGTTTTTTTTATTTAATTCTTTCTTTCTTCATCAGTCCTCCCGTTTTTCATTTATTCCAGATATTTCTTCAGCAGAATTGTCAATGACAACAGCATCTAAATTCAATGTAAGACGAAAATTACATATAAGGATCAATGTTAGTGAGAATCAAGTAAGCAACATTGTCATAAAAAATAATCATTGAAAAAAAAAATAATGGAGACGTAGCTTAAAAAAATTCACTTTCAAACCAATATGGTGGCTAACACACCAATAGCATTTGGTTGATTTTTGCTTTTACGCTATTTGTGACTCCCTCCCCCCTCACCCCTATCCCTTTAATAATATAATTTGCGAAAATACATTCTGACTATAATTAATTCCCGGTTTAAGTTTGACCAGACTGGCTTATATAGTTGGTAACGATGTGATCATTACTTGTGTGTTTTTTACACCTACAGCACCTACAGCAGAATTCTAAGATTTCCCAAGGGCCACATTTTGATTGCACTAAATAAATTGCCTGTCATCGGTGGCAACGAAAAAATAGTTTAATAACGTTCTGTTTAAAAAATATCAATGCATTGATAATAAAATGTAATAACAAATCTCTCTATTGTTGCAGTATTAAAAATGATTTGATTTTTAGGAAATGGATTCAGAATAGCTATTTAATTTAAAATGTAGAGATGTACAAACGGCTTTGGAACGAGAATATTTTTTAAAATTCCTAATCGATATAACCTATATATGTTGTATAAAATAAGAAATAACGTTAACTATTGTAATGACATCAACCGTTAAAATACTTAAGGTAAGTCGCTTTCTGAAAATGTAATGAGGCAAAGCTATTATCAGTATGGCTCATTTAATTTTACGCTTCCCAATCCAAACGACCTTATTTAACCTTGTAAGCAATATTGAACCTTTTGCAATTGGTATTATGATTACTTAAAATTAAAGTTGTGTTTTTTTTTCTTAACATAATTAACAACAATATTTATTATCCTTGATGGAAAAATTGAAATAGTTTCAAGAAAGCAAGAAGTTTATAGTTAACTTTATAAAAAACATCATAAGTTCAATCAATCATTACGTTACGATCAGTACAGTCTTAATTTTGTTTTTGTTTTTAATTTTCATAAGGTAACTTAATGAGGTTAACTTACACAATAGGCTTCACTCATTATATTAATCATGTAAAATTCATACCATTTATTAAAAAGGTTCAAAACATTCCTCAAAGAAGCAAGTTATTTAATTTAATATCTTAGGTCTATTTAAATAACTCGAGAACAAATAATGTACATCAAACCGTCGTTACGATCATTAAGATCATAACATTTCTGAGTTGTTTGTTCATTTTGTTACCTAAAATCAAAACAAGTTGTTCACATAAAATCATAATAAGCGAACGCCGAATATATTTTTTATTCACCGTTTCGTAAAGGGAATTCAAATTATATGTAAATATGTTATTCCATTATAAGGGTCGCTTCATACAAATAGCTGCTATACTTGTAGTGTACTTATTATACTGCATTATAAGGTACATTCTTATATTTTTTTATTTGTTAAGCCTTATTCATAAGTACATATAAAGTAAATTATTATAAAAAAGAATCAAACAATAGAAATGTTTGTCTAGACATCTAGTGTAACGAACCTTTAAAATTAATTTAGTAAATGTATTTGATATATCATAGTTTCGGCAAACTTTTTTCGTACATTGTGTTTGAGTTTCTCACACCGCAAACATTCTTAGTAGATTACTATTTTTATATCTGTCATGTAGGTACTGTTATATAAGCTTATATTAAAGTAAATAAATTGGATAACAAAGAATAGCAATGCATGGAACGAAATCATTGAGAAAAAGGATGAATTGTGAAGGAATCCTAATTCAACATCAGTCAGCATTATGGTAATGGCGTAAGTGAGTCTCACTGGAACTGTGCTTAATCAAGTTATATTCGCATATTTTACCTTCAAATATAAATAAAATACATTATAATATGGAAGTTTTCTTACTGTATAAAATAAAAAATATTGTTAAAAAAATTTATACATACAACACCATATATTATATGGATAGTATTTCATAATAACAGATAAGAATGAAATAACCCAGTGACCGAGTTTTACATAAAATACTTAATTCGAAAGACATTTTGTTGGGTGAATATTTAAGCGTTTATAAAACATGCATTTTATTTGAAACAATGGATTTTTACCTATCAAATATTTATTAAAAAAGAATAATGTGAATTTTTTACACCTTTCTTGAACTAATATTTATTACCATAGTTCAGTTAGGCGACTGTTATAATTCTATTTAATAATAATTTTCACTGCAACATTATTAAAGAGTTATGTTTTATATATTCATTAATTAAACATTAGGATCAGGAATTGATATAATACAAAATTACAACTAGAAACACAAAACTTTATGTCAAACAATGTAATATTTCCTATCAATTCATATTGTTCAATAGCGACATATAAAGTGGTTGATATTTTTTTCGTATATGGGTGTGTATGTATATATAACTGATAAAACATACATGAATACTAAAATTGGACAGTGATCAATAGTTAAACTTGTTTGCAAGTTTTTATTAAAATTGTATAGTTTGTATATTATGAAATAATGTTTGAGTTCAATTTATAAAATAAAGGAAAATTCTGTATAACGTCAATATGTATGTATAATGTAGTCGTTTACTTCCTTACTATATTTTAAATGTTTATATGAAATTTAAACTGCCTACATTAATATTTATACATCAATATCATGAATTATTTTATGAATTATGTTCCTTATAATTCAATTAACTTAAATAAAATAAAAAGTATGTTAATTTCTAAGTTTTTTTCCAATAACTTGCAAATTTCCATGGTTTTTTTATGGGCAACCGAGCAGACGACCTACTTGATGGAGGTAGTACTGTTGCCCATGGAAAGGAAGGGAAAGAAAAGGGCAGAAAGGATGGGAAAAGGGAAAGGGCAACCGGCTCTCTCACGCACGGAACGAAACGCAACCATTAACGACTACTTCACGCCGATTTTCTGCGAGAGAGTGATACTTCCTCGGTCGAGCCAACCCATGTTCGAATTGTAGCAACTTGACCACAGCTAGGCTCTACCACCTCAAGGTCATAACTGAAAGTAAAATGATAGATTTCTAAATAAACGAACAAAAAAAAGCAATTATTAACCAAATTTTAATTCTTTAATCTTTTTTCCACCTCTTTTTTGATTTTTTTATAATCTAATTTGAAAACATTCTAGTTTCACATACATAAGCAACGACAATGATAGTTAAATAATAATAATATTTCTAGATTTAAGAGAAATTCCAAGTTATAAAGAAATTGTAAAAAATGAAACGTGTATAGAACATATTTTTAACATTGATATTCTAGTGAAATGGGAGAAAACTCTCAACTCTTAGTTTGTTCTGAAATATTTTATTTAAAAAAATATAAAAGTATGCTGTCAATTGAGAACCAATTGAATCTATGATTTATAACCGTTACCTTTTCCTAGCACTCTCACACATGCACATATGTTTTAATGCATGCAAGTAAGTATATACAAACTTATGTACTATAAATGTTGACTCTGTTGAAGTTGTATATTAAATTTAATGAATTACTAGACACCATTAAAGAATATATTTTTCCTGACAAAATAGTTCGAGTATTTTAAATTCTCCTCTTCATAATACTTCTTTACAAACAATCCGATAAAGATTTAAAAATGAAATAAAAAGGCAAAAAATATTCTATCGATGAAGTGGCTTTTAAAACGTAAAAAAAATCTCCAACTTCTTGTTTCTATTTATCAGTTACACGGGATTTTTTAATTTTATTCACACCATGAAGCCGCTGTTTTATTTTTAAGTTTTGATTTTTTTGCTTCTTTACAGTAAGTACTCATTTAATGGGAACCGAACAATTTGTCATAACTTTTTATGAATTGAATATAAAAATTTTCTAGATAAAATTGTTTAAAATATTAAATTCATTTAAAATATATGTATTTGTATTTAACTAACCTTCAACTAATCATTCATTCACTTACACCACTCTTTTAGGAAGATATGTTTATTTCCCTTTTGCTTGCAAAGTTCAAACATAAAAATATACCGTCTACATTATCGTAAGTTAAAACTTCTTGTTCTAATTTTTCAGCTGAGCCAGTTTTACGTCGTGAGTCGTTAGGTAACTTCGAAGTACGAATATTGCTAATATTTATGAGGATGCATCGTTATAAACTTATCTAGATCTTGATAGAAGCAAAGTCTTTCAAAAACTAATTTTTTATATTACAAAAAAAAATATTTATTCATAGCTACTCGTTCAAAATTCTCTTACCATTTCTTTCATAATTAGTAGGTTTCCTCATGATACTCGATATTTTTCAAAATTTACTTTAAAAGTGAACCAAATCTCATTTTTTAAATAGTTGTAACATAAAAAATAAAAGTTTATATCGTCTTTATAAATGTTTATTTTAGACCTTAATTAGTTTAATTTATATTTTGCCATATAATATTTTACACAGCTTACCTAACTTGATATTCTCCAGGCTTCTCTAGAATTAAACTTAGAAAAATATATTTTTTTACTTAAACAAGTCCAACTAATTAGAGGAAAAAAAGAGAAAACAATATAAAGGCTTACCAACCATGACGGTCGAACCAGTTTGAAACGTGCCCCGGGTCTCAAAGCCTTGAGAGTAAATAATAAAGGAACTCTGGCCAATACGATCGCCCTCACGTACTTTTTAGTTTTTATTATGATAGTTATAAGAGCTATAATTCAGTGTGTTAATAAATGCGTGCATTATTAATTGCCAAAATGGGTTATAGCCACAAACGTGATTTCAAATTAGCAACAAAACGTATTGCCACACAGTTAGTTAGGCAGTTAGATTTTAAAACTCAACAAGATCTAACAAATTTATTTTGTGAAATGTATCATAAGCGTTATTTCAGAAATAAAACGCGTGATGGGTCTCAGTACTCCTTTTGTATTCATTAAAATGAGTGACATTACTTTTGTGGTTTCAGTGCCATTGTTAGTGACTTACTACGAAAAGCTGAATATTTATTGAAAACAATTTTGTTTCTATCTCGATAAAGTAAGAATTTGAAAGGGACGATGTCAGTTTGCAGATAGGGTTCCTCAGTTTTTACGACGGACATCCGATGTCGGGAACCTATCCGATTACAAGGGGTGAACTTGATAAGTATACCCCGCAGACGAATCTAACAAAAGCCTGGGACGTAACAAATAATAGAAGATATCTAATATAACTACTGCTCTTACTTTTTTATCACTCTCCGTTGATATACAAATTGAAGAAATAAATAATGAGATAAAAAATACTATCCATCTTTTTAAGCGTCCTCTTTGAAAACAAAATTCACATTAAAATACACAAATTACCGTCAAAATTCAATATCAGATTAATATATAACAAAGAAAAATACAAAAGAAACTACTCAATGGATATGTAATAATATAATCTAGGTATTTTAATTCCTGTTATTCATAACAACTGCATCTAATAAATTTAATAATAAATATAAAAAATAATATATGAAGAATATTGGTTCTTCCTTTTGTTCTTAAAATGAATCCTTATTAACTTTAATGAAGCCTACATTTTTATTTCACATTTTCAAATATTTATTATTACAATGTATTCATTATTCTTGCAAATTAGAGTCCACGCATTAGTAGTGTTTTTATTTAAACCTTTTCATTACGAACCCTTTCTTTGTATGTAAACATATTAAATAAATTTCGGTGATATTATTCTCATTCTCTATATAACGTTCTCATCTAATATTTATAGATCCGTTTAAGGATTGATGTATAGACTTATTGTATTCAGATAAAATCGGAATATTATGTTAGGTTTGATATAAGTCTTTTATTAATGTTATTACACAGCTAGTGCCGCTGGAATCGCCAATATTTAACAATAGGTAGATTAAATATTATTTGACGATATAAAAAAACCATGAATATCTTGAAAAAGCCGTTAATAATTGATTTTTACTTATATGTATTACAAAATTTTGGAAACCTCTCTTCCCATGGAAATAAACTTCGCAAGAAACCCCATACTTTTGTGGTTTTCTTCCAAGATTCATTTTATGATTTCATATATTGCGTAAGAGATATTTATTTATAGGGTACGAATTCAAAAATAACCTTTTCTTATTAGTAATATGAGTTTTTTGACAGTAAATTTGTTGTATAGTTTTCAACCCCGATGTATGTAGTTCTAAAAAAACTCTATAAATAATCATATACATTAATTTAGAAAACATTTATGATTCTTGGCCTTGAGTAAGAAAATCCATAAACATCTTGTTCTTGTTAACAGACAGTAAAGGAACTTACAGATATCTAATAAAACGGATAATGTTATCGGATCATAACTCTTATTTAGTTCTGAAATCTTGTAATACCCGATGCTCACATAAAGCGGAAATGTTATTGTTATTGTTGTATGTGACGTCAGAATCACATTTAGGCACATGGAGGATCCGCTTCCGAAAATATTATTTTTTATGAATACTCCTAGAATTTTATACGAGCATCTCATTTATGTAGAATTGTTATTATGATTTTTAACTTACACATACTTTTACAGAATATATGAAATAAATGTTGAGTTTGAATTAAACATATTCATGGCCAGTGTCGTATAAAATGATAAACAGAAATTAGTTTATGTCGACCGTCCTTCCCTTCGGCATTATTTAATGCATTATTATTTATTCATACAATATGAATGTGTACATATATTTTTCATGATATTGTTAAAATATGACACCAGCTAGCGTATACGTTTAGGGTTTCTTCATAAAAACTAATCTATTTTACAACAGGGACTATTCCCCTTCATAAAATCTTATACGTTTGACTATTAAAGCAACATGATAGGTAACTTGAAGAGATTCAGACAACCGTTAACGGTATTTTACCTTAGGGAGGGCATTAACATTGTCTAGTTTATATTTAATACAATATACACTTACAACACACTAAATAAAATATTTAAAAAAATCGTTTAATATATATATTTTTTTAATTGATATTATTTGAGCTTTACACAATAATGAATACAATGAAATAATAGTCTTTTAAAATACAATACATAATTAAAGATTTGATTATGTAACTTCAGTAGACAATTCTCTCATTTGCTCTGTAGCAAAGTTTATGATGAAGTCAGGATTTTAATAAAGACTTCTGGTGTCATTGTAGTTTTAATAGATTTCATATATGAACCGAATAAAAAGTTAGACCTTTTTTTACTCTAACTTACTCAGCATTTTAGTCAGGTTGTTATTAACAGCTCTATTATCTAATATAATTTAAGCACCTAATTTTTAATTAATTAAGTAACAAAAATCTTATATATTTATGCTTAAAAAAACAAAATAGTTTTTATATATAAATAAATAGAAAGCATGCTCTCCATATCTTTGAATATTCTATATACAATTAGTAATTACTTTCGAGATGTTATTTTATTCTTATTAGTACTCGGAAATTTCAAAAACATAAAATAAGGATTCTTGACACGAGAGGAACCATTTAAATCCTAAACATTGAACTAAACAACTTAAGAATTACTCTTAATACACTCAGAAACTTGAGCTCAGCAAGTTGCAATCAATGACGTAATCCTCATTGTGCGATAGCCGATAGAAACTTATAATCCAGGCTACGTGAGAAGCAATTGGATAGGAACTTCCAAGCCATTTGGTTAATCACTGCGTGGCAATCAAATATGGCGCCACTGTGTGCGATCGATGTAGATGTGTGTGAGAAAAGGGGAATAATCGCAACATTTCACAAACAAACATAATAAGGTATATTAAAGTAGGACAACATAAATAAATGAATAAACAAATTAATGTTAGCTCTTTTAGTTACCACTGTGTGGTGGAAGTAAATGGTATCATTCATAATTTACAAAAAATTACCAAAAATATTTAGAAACTTATCAATGGCTAGAGAGTTTCAATGTTTTATTTATTTCTTACTTTAAATTTACTGATAAAAATAAGCGAGACCGTGATTTGGAAAAGAATAATTCAATCTCAAAAATGAAGTGGTTTGTTGTGGTAAAAAATATGCCCAATTTAAGAAGGTTGTTGTTATATTATCGGCTAGCCATTGTTGCTTTAATCTTATTTCAGTGTTGTATTACTTATATTGTGAGTTTATCAATAACGCTATTGAGTAATTGATTACTCTAAAGAGGGCAATGACAAAAGATAAACACAATAAGAAAGATAAAAATAGCACAAAAGTGAAGTAACGAATATTTTATACAGAATTGTTCAATTCTCTTTTAATAATAACTACACAACCGCTGGAAATATAACCTTTACAAATAAAGAGTCATCAATATTGCTTTATCAAGACAATCTTGTCAACGAATTCAAATCGACATTACCATTACAAAATGAAACTCAGCTTTTAACTAATTGTTGTTTAACCGGCCTCATGACAATATTGCTCCCTGCTATTTTCATTACGTACCAGTGCCAGCGGGGATTGCAAGGAGCGTGCTTTTAATTTAATTAAAATGACTAAATAATACATAAAATAACTTTAAAGGACCTTAAAAAATGACACGAGGCACAATATGCATATATCGTGGTGGCAGTTAAAACGTTCTACTTAACTCATTCAGTTATAGAATAATTAAGTTATTGAAACACTTTTCTATTAATATTGAAAAATGTCAAAAAATCATCATTGTTTTAACGTCAAAAATAATTAGAGTCGTGCGTAATCGTGGTGGATATAGGATTTCTAGTGCTGTTTTATTAAAGTATCTAATAGAGTAGTATATATAGTACTCTAATAGAGTATCTATGTAGTATCTCGTTTTGTCTATTTCTTTTTGTATATACGAGTATATATGTACCATGGCGATTATCGGTAAAATTAAGATACCCATACCCAATATTAGGAAGTTACCCTGAAATGGATAACATTATCACAAGTACGTAACAATAATGACAATTTTAATTTATGTTTTTTTGTTATTTTTTAAAATTAAAACTGGTTTAGAAATATATAACACTAATACTCATTGTCACTGAAGAAATTTTCATTTTCCTATTAAAGAAACAAACCATAATGCGCACGGATGGATACTTTTGGTTCACATTATAGCTTTGACCTCGACTCAAATCGTTTACTTAAGCCAGAGACATACCGAGCGATAACGGGGTAGTGGTATAATGTTGTAATATTGTTTAGTTTTGCAATAAAATTCTGAGATTTTGGTATTGGTTTAGATATTATTTAAATATTATAATATTTTTTCTTATAATATATAAAATTGTAATTCCAAAATATTGTTATTGCTTTAAATAAAGGCGTAAAAAAAGCATCGAGTTTTGAAACCAGAAAACTGAAGACGAAATGGAAGCAATTGTAAATGTATGAAAACTCATTGCATATCCAGCATAGATAAGCAGCGGCTATAGCAAGTCACGAGGGCAATTTGGTAAAACACCGGCCGTGCGTAGTAACGTACTACAATGTGGGTTATATATTGAACAGTCATGATTGCAGGTAAAACATCACCCTTACTGTCCATAACATAATAAAATATATCGCAAAATTATACATTTAAATCAAATTCGTATGAAACTCAAAGCGTTGAAATAATATTAATGGTCAAGATGGCTTTAAGTGAACATATAATTTGAAAAAGATACAGTCACTTTAAAGTTTATTTGGAAATTAATGTTAACTACAGCAAAAGTCCAATTAGAGAGAAAAATTAACAGTTAAACTATGGTAATGAGGCGAATCCAGTAAAGTTTCGTTGCGTGTTTTATAACTTGATTTCGTGGTGATAAGCAAAAAAGTTGGTTTGGCGTCCAACTTTTCGAACTTTTAACAATTAAGAAGTAATTTATAATTTGCTTAGTAAGCATAATGCAAAACTATAGCATGTTATGGTTATTAATAATAAACAGTATAAATAAACAGTATAATCAAATCTACAAAGATAAACCACATATTGCAAATGAAAGCATTGGGTTTTTTTGCTATTTAGGCTACATATGTATATTGGTGTTAGAGCCTAGCTGTGGTCAAGTAACTACAGTCCAAACATGGGCTTACTCGACTGGGGAAGTACCACTCTCTCACAGAAGATCGGAGTGAATTAGTCATTGATGACTGCGTTTCGTCCGATGAGTGAGAGAGCCGGTTGCCCATTTGCTTTTCCCATTTTTCCTTGCCTTTTCTTGTTTACTATCCTTTCGTCTCCCTCCCCCACAATAGAGGTTGGCAACGCATCTGCGACACCCCTTATGTTTTAGATGTCCATGGTCCATCTGCTGGTTTACCAACTCTTACATAAAAAAAGAATAATATGATTGGGGCTTTCACTTTTGTGTTTCAATTTATTTATTTTTGGACAAAATATAACTATAAGAATCATTTTTAAGAAAATATTTTGTGCCAAATATTTGAAACAAATTAGAAAAATCACAAAAATCTTCTTTAACTCTTGTCTCTACACTTTAAATTTTTAATTGATTTAAATAAATCTTATAATGAAGTTTACATAAGAAGTCTAATAATTTTGTCTAATGTTTTATAGAGAGATGAGAAAAGCTATCTTTGACAAAATATTAAAGGTTCTTAAAAAACAACCTTTTTAGGGTCACAACGTTTTATAAATATTTTTTTATATATATACTAATCTAATTTAAGTAATACAATTCATGGCATAGCAAAAGAAACTTCAATAATGTGAACTGTTATTATTGAGACAAATATAGGCTTCTTTGTTGTGCATTTTCAGTGTATTTTCAACCCGATCACCTATTTCACTTATTCTTAACAATCTGTCTGAATTTAACAAATCATTGACTACTATTCTTTTTCTTGTTTGTGTAATAAGAGTATATGAAATATTTTCATAATTTTTTATAACTTGTAATATACGTACAGCTCATTGTAACTATGAGAGTTTAGGTGCTATGTTGTAGCTCCATTTTAAGGCAGATGTTTTTAATGGATAGAGCGGAAAATTTATATATAAAATATATGGTTTATCGCCTCATCCCAGGTCAAACTTAAAAAAACTATTTTAGTAATATTATACGATATATATGGGTAATATATTAAAGTGTTCAAAGTATTACCTTTATAATATGTTAAAATATTTTAATATTGTCTTAAAGTTGATTTATTTCATCTAGTACGCGAAGCTCATATTTAATTATTCAGATAGTCATCTTTTTAAATTCATTAAAATTTTTGATACCGATTTTAAGTTACCCAGCCATTAATGGATTCGTCTGGGTATAAATGTTCTATATAAAAATAATAAAGTTTGAATAATTATGCTTAATAAATAAAAAAAAAAATGTTTCTGTCATATATATTGAAAAATATTTAGGACATACACAGTAATAAGCTTTTTTCTATACAATTTTATTTACATTTCATTGCTAAATAATTTTTATTTTTCTCTCAATATACTTCATATTATTTATACAATATATGATTTAACAATTTTCTTGTATAAATTTTAATTACAGTTAACTCGTTAGCTGGTGGCTTAATGCTCATTATAATGATGGTTGGGTGTTGATCGTACGTCAGGTCGTTACTTTCCCTTCAATATAGTTGAGTGAAGTGCTGCCTGGCATATAAATACATACATATGATATACATACTTATAAACACTCTCCTTTTGTTACTTGTCTGTTTTAGTTTAAGTTGGGTTTAAATTTTCGAAACAACTAAACTAGAAGACTTCTCAGTATAAAACCATATATAATATTCAAAACCAATAGGTGAATCTAATTTTAAGTTGCATAAATCAAAAATGGTTTATAAGTGTACATACTTACATAAATAAATAACAATTTTAACATAACATTTCATTTCAAAATCTGTTTCAATTCTTATAATGAAATGAAGACATTAATTATATATCAAATCAAGTTTTTAAATATACATATATAGCAAAAATATGAATAATTATAGTAAGAATATATTAAAGCGAAAAAAATAATAATACTGACTTCAACAAGACATTTTATTTATTCATTAAACAAACGAATGAATATGAAAGCTGTCGATATGGTGAAAATTTTCCTATAAAAACAATGAACCTTCATCTAATGTTACTTATATTGTAACTCTATGAAGTAGGGTGGGTTATCTTTCGTCTCTTTTCAGTGATTAGATATTCATAAGGCGCCGCCTGGCCGCCATATTTATCCCACCCAAATGGATCTCTGTATTTTGCCTGTGTGTAAACAAAAAGTTTTAGAGCCCAACAGTAATATGAAACCATAATGCATTCTTCTCAGCTTTCCCTTGTGTCTCTGTTTTCATTCCTCCGCAAAGTCGTAATGACACTGCATTTATTTAAGCGACAGTCATCATTTCAAAATAAATACTTTTTTCAACCGAGATAAAAAATTCTCTATGAATATTTAATTCTATTTCTCTTTCATTTTATAATATTCTTCAGTAGTTGCTTTTAAAGGTATTTTAAAATCATGTAAAGTATCTGTTTTAATTGTATTATTTTCAATGGATAGTGATAAATTTTATTGTTATAATAAAACGGGCACTTGTATTTTTTAAAACATCATAAAAATATTAAAATGAATCATGAAATGTTTTGCAAATGAAACACGTATTTTTTCAAAACTTTATTATTTCTTTATAATGTTTATTATAGATGTAATTTATACTGCGCACAGAGCATCAATTACAATACATACAACAAGTATTCTATTGTTATTTGTATACGATAATAAACTTTCCACATATTAACTGGTTATAATAGTCGAGATCTGTCACGTAAGCTATCACATGATAGATACGATGAAATATTTTTCTCATAAATTTACACAAAGATGATTCAAATACTAAATATAAATAACACGTAAACAATTATGTACAATTAGACGTTTGAAATAATAATAGTTTTATGACAGCATCTGTCTTTAAAAGCACTTCAACCTCATACTACAAGTGAGGAAATTGTGTCAGGACGGGGAACGATTACAAGTGCTTCCGAATAAAATATTAGGATTTTTTATTTCCCATTTTTACACTGATTTATAATTTACAAATGATTGCAATCTACGCAAAAGATAAAACAAAACAATATTTGATTACACTAAAGGAAAGATCACAATTAATATAGCATATTATACATTTTTTAATTAAACATTACATAATTTACTAAAATGTAAAATTTATATATTTTTTTCTGTAGTACTAAAATAACTTACATAATATCTATTATATATTCTCATAGACTTTAGCGGGTCATTCTAAATTTATATAAAGCGGTTATATGTTCCAAAAAATACAACGGTAAAAATCATTTTAAAAAAGTACGATGTCTTAACAAGTGTATTAAATAATAGTTATAGTCATTTAATACATTATTTAGACGAGCAATTATTCTACGTATGTGTAGATAGTACGAGCTTTATACTTAGAAATTCGAAAATAAAGACTAAATGACCCGTCAAAGTATTTATATACTCATACATATAATACGTATATTTACATTACGTTTCAATCCACAGATAAAAACGTTACTTACAATTTACATTTTACAGAGTAAAACTATATAGAATGATTCGTATATCTTTACTCTTTATATATACAGTCCTCGTATTCCCTAAACGTTTTTGTAATTATAGTATTGTCAGCTGTGTTTTCATTCCTGTTTTACTTTTATAACTCACAATTTCTTCACTCTTAATCACCTGCGATTTTATCATTCGATTGTCACTTTTCTTCTTACGAACGGAAGATAAAATGAATTTTAGATCAGTAATCTCCTCTATAATTTGAATAATTTTGAACATCCTAATTAATTTATCGTTTTATAGAGATGCTATATGGATACTAGGAAAACATATAGCTGTTTATACTAGAAGTGATGAAATCAACTCAGCAAGTTATCTTAATTTAGTTTATATACAAATCTATGAGAAACAAGCATATCTACTTGCTCAGTGGATAATTAAATTTACTATCATACATAACACAACCCACACTATAAAATAGTAAAACTGTTTCAGCTGCTTATAATGATATTTATCATGTATTCGTTTTTTGTATAATTTTCATTGCATATGCAATATATGCAATAAATTAATATACGTAAGGGATAAAATGAAATTGAGAATTTTATAACGTCATGTGTGAGAACACTTTTGTACAAATTATACGAAAGAAAAGTATGATTACGCTTAATATTGTTTTCAATCGAAAAATAATTGAAGTGTAAGAATAAAAAAACACTTCTAAGCTGTTTCATAATCAGTCAAGAGCATCATTATAAACAGTGAAATAGGTTGGGCCTATATTTACATGTCAATAACACCACTTGTATGTCAAGATAAAGCTATGAAAAGGCTGGTTGCCAGAAGAATGCAGTAAGTCGATGTGGGTTCGAAAGTCTGCCCTCCTCTCTGCATCGCGGCTGGATACTCACCTGACAAAGGGAAAATCGAATTTGCTTCTGTGGCAAACATTAAAACTGTTCTCTTTCATAACATCACAGGAAAATATCACGAGAAAAAGAAAACATTTTTACGTAAAAATTATTACAAGAAATTATTCGCATAAACCTAAATTTTAGTTTCAGGAAACTATCCTATGACTTCTTAAGATGATAATTGTTTTTTCCACTGATACGTTATTACAATTGTTGCTCATAAAATAAGTCAACTCTCCAATGTAGTCCACGTTTCGTTTATTTGATTCATCGTTTCTGTTAATGGTAATAGCATCCAATTTATTTCATTCTGGGATTTAAAAATACTTCGTTATCTAGTGAGCTCATTTATCAAGGAAATTGGGATCTTTCTAACAAATAGTGCTGTCAAATGTAGATTTTTTTTATATAAATGTCGGTTATTATCCTATAAATTAACGTAATGTTCCCAATAATTGCTTCTTTTGTAACAAAAACATTTATAATTTTAATATTATTATATTATTTATTGCTTTGGTTGATACCGAATAAGAAAATTTATGTTTCCCAGTTTTAATTATGGTAGTGACTTTGTTGAAATTGAAAATATTACAATTAATATGATTTTTTTTAAGACTATATAATATATATCAAACAACCATAAAATAATTAAAAAACTGTGCCAATTTCACACCACTGTGTCTAAGCCTTACATCTTTTCTTTTTCATCACCAACTAATATAGTATGTTTTTCCTTTTTTATCAGAAATTAATACACTATGTATTAATGAAATGTTAAATATCAACACAGCACTCACCATTAAGTACATGTACAACGATGCTTTTCGACTGAGCGTTGCTCGGATTGCACTGGTAAGTGCCAGAATCTGACGGCCTCGCTTGTTGGATAAGTAAGAAAGATGTTGTCGTTTCTCCCTTCTCTGTTACAACAGATACTCCACCTCGGGGGGAGTCGTAGCTTATAATCTAAAACGACACATTATTAAAATAGACAAAATATTATCAATGTAATAAATAATTATGTAACCATCAAAAACGCTTGGATTGATAATTGTAATAAGTGTATGTAAAATACATTTTTTTTATCAAAGACTATTGTTCACAACAGTTAATTATAGTAACTTTGATATCTATTTATGGTAGCATAATACATTAATTTATTTTTTTTGGTATGAAAAATAATTACCGCATCATTGTGGTTCCAAAATATATAAGCCGGCGGTTCAGGTGAATAGAGTACTACGCATGTTAAATTGATAGTACTGCCACGATCGATATACAAGTCTGGACCGCCTATAATTTCTGTCGTCGGCTCTGAAATACAAAAACATTTTAAGACCAAAACTTTCCATGTAGGGCATGTATGACAAAGGTAACGAATTACTTAGTTTGTAACTAAGTTATACATTAACATCATTTTTCGTTTGTTTCTACCACAATATGTAGCATAAACTAAAAATATTATTTAAATAAGTTACAATTAAAAACGTTTGAAGAAGAGTTTAAAATTGCAGTAATAACTGTTCTCAAGCTTATCTTGGATTAATAAAATGGCCAAGTTTAATATTTTCAATGAAAACAAGCAAGATACAAAACTTTAATATCTACAATTTACAGTCTGCAGATAATGAAAATATAAAAATCTGTCCCTATTCGCACTGAAAGAAATTAATTTTAGTCGTGAAGACATTTTTTACTGTACTCTAGGGTTGTCGCCTCCACGGACATTTATTACTTAATAATAAACGTCAAGCGATAAAAATCTTTAACGTCCGCTGTTTTTATGTCATGTTTTATAACAAAATATTAATTTACAGAAGCAACGATAGGAAACACGGTATGATAAATTACCATTATCTAGGTTTGAATTTAATAACATCGACCTTAAAACCTCTGTAAAAGGTAAATTATTAATTTAAAATGATAAATAATCATGAAGAACCTGGATTTTCAAGTTATAAATTATAAATAGATTTGTAGGTTATAAATACAAAAAACATATTGAGTAAATGCCTATCCTATTCTTATTTCAGACTTTAAGTTGAGTGTTCACGTCAACATTCCATTGAGTTTTGTTTTTCTTTAGCAGCTTCTTTCATACGCCGCACATAATTAACAAACTTGTGGAAATGTAAACATTTTAGGACGAAACTCGAAGAGCTCGTGACGCGATACTTGTACTGTTAAATAAGTTAACGACTCCTACTTCCAATGTTGGGTTATGATGCTTAAATTTTCTTATAAACAAACTTTCATATCTAATTGTGATGATGCTTAATTTTATTATGTGTATTCTGACGGCGAAAGTAATTTACCTGAAGATGTAAAAAGGAACGTACTTAATTTATTTTTCTATTAAACTACCTACCTTACCTACTAAAGTGAAATAAACTGTTTACTTTGTACATTAATTATTTATGTCTTACATTCTGTACTTACCAACGACATTCAAGTGTATAAAATGACTCATATGTGGAGTGGTAGATATCTGACACTCGTATATCCCAGAATCTCTGTGCTGTGGATATTTTATCTGTAACAATATTACTTTTAGTATGAGTCTAATTTTATATTCAATAATAAACGTATTAAGTATGAAATTTAATTAATTAATATTGAAACGAATCTGTTTTCCCCTGGAACGCACTATTACGTATATCGGTTGGACCGAGTTCAAGAATTTTTTTGTTATGTCCTTTTATATGAGATAGAAAAAAATAAGAAAATTGTAGGTAAAATATAATATTAAAGAAAATTACAAATACCTTTTACTGTATTTTTTATATACTTTTTTATAACACATTTTAATTTAAGAACATCTTATAATTATAAGAAACTTTATGGTATTTTTAGCTTTTATAAGAATTATATTAGTTGGAAATAAGACTTTAGCATTGAATCCATATATATCCATATATCTTTGATTTTAAAAACGACCTATATCTATTACTCAGCTCCCTGATCGTAATCATATATCTGATATGAAAGTAAATTATGAAAATTTCTAAAATAAATAAATATATTATTTTTGAAAAACTATATTAACCTTATTTTTTGCATCCAAATATATAAGTAACACCCCTTTTTTGTTTTTTTTTATCTTAAACAATGTGAAGCCTTTATACGGCTTGGAGATAATATGATTATGTAAACACGTATAAATCTGAAACTCTATTTACTCATTATTTTTATCATAATCTTAATATGAATAAATAGTTTTCATAAAGTTAATTTGGAAAAAGAAAATCATATTAAACGAACACTTCTTTTGTAATAAATATTTAAAAAAAAATCATATCATCATACCCAAATTATTTCCTTTAATATTTTAGTTTTCATTAAAAATGTTTCTAATTAATCAGTTTCATATTAATATCAATCAATTTCATACCAACAACAAATATTTTTAATTTAATATTATAAAACTTATAAGTCTTCATTTATAACATACGAGAACATGTAATGAATCCTTTATGTAGATGGAATAATAAAAATAATATTTTACCTGTAATGTCCAATCTTCTGAGTGTGGTAGGTGAATAGCTCTAAATCTCTGGTCGCTCGTGTAGGTATACCGACCTACAGTCAGCAAATGAATGTCTCTGTGCCTCACCCAAGATACCTGCATATTGAGCTATAACAAACAAACATTAACAGTTTATGATTTCATATATTAATTATTTTTTTTACACATTACTTCATAGATCAATTACTAAAAGGATTCTTGTTGTTTTGACTTATAAAAAATGTTTCAAAATATAAATGTTGGGAATGAACCTGATATAGGATTACTATATTTCAGACATAAACCTGTATACAGAAAATTGTTAATCAATTTCAATCAGTTTGTTTCAATTTAAAGCCATAATATAAATTGAAAACCTGTTAAAGTTTTCATTTCTGACACAAACACTCGAAATTGATTGTTTAAGAACTTCAAGCGAGCATTGATGATATCAATTCCCTTTTAAACTTTATTGCTACCAGTCCTTTCTGATAATCCTTTAAAGCGGAAAATTCTGAGATTGATGCTTAATTTTATGACGGTTTAAACTGAAAGTGAGATTAAAAACTGTCACAATAAATAGAATTTTAGATGATATTGTGAGCTAAAAACAATACAAAACGGTCTTATTAAATCAATGCATTAAAAACTATTTATTTTTCGTATAATATTTGGTTTCATTTTAATGTAGGGAACTAAAATATTATAATTTAATTAATTTTTAAAGCAACAAAATCCTTTATGAATGTATTAATGAACAGAATTTTAAAATAAGTACATATATTTGTTAAATACCTTTTTATTTACGTACGATTACATCTGGAAACTAACAAATTGACAAAAATACTGACTCTTCAAAATGAATTGAGTTGTGCTTCTCATTACAATGTGGAATTATGGTTGACTATTATGCTATAAGTTCGAATGTCATTCGATATGTAGTTTAATAATTAATAGAAATAATATAAATTAGAAATCTTGTTTATTATACATTTATTTTAAAGTCTATATTGTTTATCAATAAATAATATATTTATAACGAAGTAAATCTAGTTACGTTTCTAATCGAAATAACGATTCCAGTCTCGAAAGGTTGAGTTATGTCATGCAAAATATCCCATCCGTTTGTTAATGCGTTTGTGTTATCTTATATCCATTATGTTCCCGGTCATTATTCTCATGTCTTCTATCTTGCAAACATTTTTTAATAATGTGTTAAATAAAACACTACAATTACTTAACATTATTAACTTACCACATGTATATGAAACAGTAGGAAATAAAGATAAATTTAAACTAGCTGCTGACACTGTAAGCTGTACGGTCACAATATATACCACAAAGGTAGTCTTTGAAAAATATTGTGTATCAAATTCTTTTGATATATTACAACTTTATTGTATATTCTGCAAAGTTTTATTTGGATTGTTTATGTAACCGCCGATGCTCAAAAGTGCTATTGTAAGTTTGATGTCGGTGTCTGTCTGTGTGCATGTGTGTGTGTGTGTGTACGAGTGCGTGTGTGCGACCGTACATTTTAACTACATATATACTGTGGTTTAAATTAAAGACGACGAAGAAAGAAAACATCACAAATAATTTCTGGTGACGTTTAGAACTAACTGTGTTTAATTAAATTAGCTGGAAACTAGGTTACGATTTTCTCGAACGTGCTTGTATGGTATTGAATAAAAATCTGAACTTATGACCTTGTTAAAATCTGTTGAAACACTAAATGCTACTTCGAACTGTGCATGGGTTGTGCAATTGCACAAATACACTATTAGGTCTCTCATTTGCCGGCCTCCGCACCAACATTAGCATACCCACAGCCCTCATTTGCTGGTACATTAAGATTTTATTAAGGAATTTAACGCGATGAAGTTTTTAATGAGGGAGTTTCAGTGCTTGCTTGAATATTCTATTAGTAAAATCTTATTGTTGGCACATGTTGTTCATAAATTATATCTATTGGAAGAAATAGTTTAAATTAATAACATATTGTATGTTATTCATTTAAAGTATTCTATATTCTATTCTGTTATTATAATTTGAAACAGTATTCCATTAACTTATTACACAAAAATGTGTAGGAGCATCATTTTTTGATAATAATTATATGAAAATATTGGTCTTAGTTATTAGCAACAAAGTTCTATAATTTGAAATTCATTGTTGAATGGTGAAGTCGCAGTCGGAATAATAATGTCATTATGATAACGAAAGTAGGCTGGGTTATCATTGTGAATGGTATTAAAGCGCTTGTGTGGACGGGGGCTGCAGCCATCTCGTTAGCCGTTGTTATTTATATGGAAGATATGGCATCACGGCCTAATGAGACTTTTATTTATAAAGTTGCTCTCACAATAGGGACTTTAAACTTGCATTGTGCTATTGTTACGTTTCATTTTGAACGAGGATTTTGTGGTACACCGCTATGTAAATTGGACGTTGGCTTTGAAATAAGAGGGACTCGTTAGTGTGAACGTGTGCACTTAGCTTTTCTATTTTAATAATGGTGTGCGTGACGTAATTTTTGGTTTCTAATATATGCATATTTACTTGTATATCATTCACAATATACATAAATATAGTAGAATTTTAAACTATGTTATGTATTATACTTACTGTTTTATTCCCTAAGTTTTTCACTCGGCAATTTAGGTAAGCGGTCTTTCCAAGTAATGCGGTGACATTCTTGGACGCCACTAAATCGAAGTAGGGGCCGGTTCGTGGGGTTGGGCGGGGTTCAGCTAAGGCTGGTCGGATGACGTTGTCTGCGCCGGGCGTTGCTGTGGCCGATGCATTGTTGGGCATACCCTTTCCAGTCTCACGTTGAGCTGATGATACTGTAACAAAATAAATTATTTATTACTTATATAATCTGGATAGGCGTAATTTTATATGTATAATTAAGTAATAACCATTAGTCATGAAACTTATGGTACACATATTCATAATATTATTCCAGAGAATGAATATGAGATAGAGCCATATTTCATTTATAGCACTTCGAATATTGCGTCATGACAGGGTATCTTTGATTACGAAACTCGAGGTATTGTTATGTGACGTGCCTAAAACCAATCATGTTATTCTGACGCCACCACTATGTATCTAAGTGGACATATGACAGTGACACATAGGAGTTATTACTGAGACAATTTTCGAAGAGTATATCACCGAATTCGATTCGATTGAACTGTTAATTGCTATAGAATTTGTAATAACTCTTTTTTGTACTTTCTAAATAAAAAAATAATGCATAAGTATACAAATATAACCATATTATTATATTATAACCACGGAAAATGAAGATTTTGAGACAATATATTACACACGCTCTGTATGAAAATACATAATAATGTAATGGTATTATTTTATTTATGAAAACCGTCTCGTAACTCAAATAAGCTGTTTTTAGTGCATTTCTTCAACGTTATATTTGGAAAATGTAGTAATTAAGGTTAATATAATATATATTTTTTTGTACATTAATTTGTAAGTGCATTAATTTCAAATATGAAACTTCACCAATCAACCGGTTAAAAATACTACCGCTGAGGGAAAAGAATCTAAAATGCTGTGTTCAAATTAATTGTATATATTAAATATAAATATTAATTCATAAAACAGTATGAAAAAAGTTGTGTAGGCCTGGAATTTTGTTTGTGAGTAATAACAATATATATTGGTGTTAATAGGTCTTCAAGATATATACTAAAGGAAATGAACTGAACTGTTTGTAATATTCAAGATAAATTCCGGTGAAACTATGAGAACTAATCTTAACTTCGTTTATCACAAGGTGCAAGTCCTAAAGTTCGTATAGCCTTAAGAATATAACATTTTTAAATAACACAAACTCGAAAAAATAACGTAAGGAGCATTCTAAAAACATTTTTGCCTTTTTTGAAATCAGAAATTAGTTAGAGAGCAACAAATTATAATTTTAAAGTCACAAAGAACGGCGACCACTTTGTTCATTTAATGTAACATTTTTAATTTAAATATTTCTACTTTTTTAAGTTTCTCTATGAAGGTATTGTTTAAGGCCTTTATATGTTTTAGGGCTTTCCCAAACACAATATTTGCTTTAGCGATGCCTTTTCTACCAAAAGCTTTCAGCCCACACTTAAAAGACAAAATTAGGATAGAGACAAAGTGATGTTAAATAATGAAATAAAAGAAGAGCTTTCACAAAAATGTAACAACTAAAAATATTGTAAGCATTACCAAAAGTAGAATTGAAGTGGAGCTCAGTGCAGTTAACACTTTTAATCCTTATATAAATAATGTTATTTAAACATTGCAAAAACAAGACGTAAGTGTACTTAATTTTTTCTTGTCTGTTTTTTTTAAATAAATTTAAGGTATGTATTCAGATATATACATAATTGTTTAGAGATATTTTATTTTCAAACACTGATGTCAAAATCCTGATCTTGTTGAAACATAAAAAAGTTATAATTATTTAGTCAATCAAAATATTTCTTAATCATAATTGTCGTATGGATGTATTATTCAGAATACTGCGTAATATCATACAGTAACGAAATATAATTATGACATTTGTAATTACAACATTCATAATTGTCTCATTTATCAAGAGACTTCATCATGATTCATGAGAACGAAACAGCAAGATGTGCAATAATAAAACTGACCATTACCGTAGTAAACAATATTAGTAAAAGAGTCGTTACAATAAATCGTTGTGAAAATGACCCAGTTACGACATTTGGCTAAATTGCGGTGAAACATACATTATTCTCAGGAACATACGATTGTGTCACACATGTCTCTACTGAGTTATTGATTAATACTCGTATCTTAAATAAGGGTAACGCAAAATGTTAAAAAAATATATAGATTGGTATGTATTGGTAGCTTACATAAAGATGTTATATTTTATATTTTTTTAAACTAAATACTAAATAATATATTTTAGTTTATGAAAGTTTTGCAGTATAGAATAGAGAAGTATAGGAAATACTTTCGTATTTTGGTTTGGTTACCATTTGGTACGAGTAGCTTTAGTTTTCAGAACTAATTTCTGTTAGTCAATAATTCCCAGAAATATAAGTAAATTTATCAAATAAATCTATTCAAGTTTCTACCAGGTATTACTTTCCGGCCGCGTTTTAAAGAATCCATTCTGAGAGATTATTTTTCTTGGCTTACAAATAATTTATCTATGACTAAAACTGGTCTGAATAGGATAAAAAAAGTTCAAAATACGTAAAGATATATGTTCGCTATATTTTATGATAAAGTTATCAAATAAAAAATAAGTATGAGTTATTTATTTGACAGCCAATGAGTTTTATTTCTTATAGTTTGGTACAAATTTTTACTATAATCCAAGAACTTCTTACGTCCCTAATCGGCAGGATGTGGCAGGGCTTTGGCCAACACATGTCAATCTACTTCAGTCGGCAGTAAACCACTGCGACGGTTACACAATTTAATTGTCCGCACCAATTTGTTCCTAACGCAAACTTTCCAGCGTCAGGTCCGCCAATAAAATGAAAGGTTAAAATTTTATTTACCATGTTTAAAGTTTTTTCTTTTCCAAAAGGCTGATAGGAACATAATAGAATATATGCATGACATACATATAAACACAATCCTAGTGCTGGCGATAATATGTAAATAAATAAATTAAAAATAAATAAATATGAAGACCTTAACCTATTGGTTAATATCATGTAATTGACCAGTAGTAAAACCCTAAATGAAGATATTTAGACACCTTTGAAAACATCTACGATATGTACAATATTCCCGAACAAAGAAGTCGAATCTTTGAAAAAGTATTGGTATTAACTCTTGGCCGGGGTTTGAAGCTATATTTCTTACTTCTCTTTAGGTCGTTTTAATGGAATATTTGCTCATGTCGTCTCGCATGGTCACATGAAAGAGCATCAAGAGTTTTGCAGGATCAAAGGTTGACTTCTTCAAAACCTCTGAAATTCTACAGGATGATCCAGAACAGACATATTTCTATATTTGAGAATTTTAAAGCGCGTTGTGCTAATAAAGCATACGATTACTTGGGAAACCAAGATCCCAAAGACCATGCCATTAAGGTCACCATGTATTACGAACTCACTAAAAATAGGTTCATTGTAAACTTATACGCGATAGAAGTAAGAACGAGAGACATAACATCTGATTCTCTCTACAATGTACTTCTTTTGAAGCCCTAGTCGGTTCGATTCAAATTTGTTTAAGTAGAGAGAGGAGCTTGGACGATGGAGGGGTGCGTTTCACGCTCGTTAAACAGGTTCTTCTAAAATTTACACCTAAGTCGCTAGTCCCAGGCACTGTTAAAGCTTCTCTCCCTTCAACGCTATGGACTCACGGGGAATTCATGGAATGCTGAGAAGATATCGTCTCAATTCGTTTATTCCGAATCTGTTCAAATATTTTATAAAATTTCACCATAAAATATATTATAATTGACAATAAAATACTTTCGGTACATAGTAATCATCTATTATCGTACATTTACAGTCATTTAGTACCAATATATATAATTATAGAGTCTGATTACGTATAAAAACAATTTTGAGAGTAATTAGCTAAATGAAACCAAAATTGGGGTCGTACTCGTTTGACCTTATAAAGGGTGAAAATAAAAAAAGAATAACGTTATAAGGTTCTAAGGACTTAAAGTAACTTTGAAACTATGATGCATTTGTTGTCTCAGTATTCATTTGGCATCCTCTGCATTTGTTTATGTCCTATGAGTATTATTAATGGACATATTCAGTAAGCGTATCAGTAAAAGTGACCTAGCAATGTGTTATTCACACTTGCAGATTTTGAGTTCGATGACAGTGTGATAATGGCGTGAAAACACACCCAAGTTCTTGAGAATACGTCTGTTAAAATATTGTTTAATTTCTAAAATAGTATTTGTAGTAAGTAAAATTATAAAAATTGTCTCTATTATGAGGATTAGAATTGGTGTCAAGTGTATGTTATTTAATTTAGAATTGTTTTCTTATCCACGTTGTACATATATAAATATACAAACATTAAGTCATAAAAATTTTCCATTTATTTTAAATTGCTGACATTGAAAGTCATCGACAATAATGTGAAAAAAATTATCGTTAAACACAGTCAAATAAATCATTTTATATTCACATACTCGTATATTAAAAATAACAATTACATAAATTTTGTAATAAACAATAATACTGGAGTTATATATATATATGACCCATTACTATAATTAAGACACATTCTAAGTAGGTTATGTGGAGACTGGTTTTCCTCAAATATCTTGGTTACGTCAAATCACTGAGAAGTCAGTAACCCTCGTCTCACGACTCACATACCACAGACGACTAGAATTAGCGCAAGAACTATGTATATTTAATAATTCTTTTCACATTTATTTTAATATAAAATTCGAAATTTACACAATATATTACAAATAAAAAGTAGGAGAAGAAGCATTCATTTATCTAATTGCAGTAAAATCATAAAAAAATATTAATTTTTAATTCACACAAGAATTTAAGCTAAAACAGTTGTTAGTTTGGTTGTTAGTTTTGATAACGCGTACTCCTTATATTAGTAATAGAAAAACGTTTTGTGTGAATAGGTCATTTATATTAAAATGCTACTTCTAATAATTACGAACAAAGGGATCTCTTTATGTTTGATATTTTAATTATCTAAATTTTCATCATAAAATATAAGTTTATTCTATATTTTACTTTCATAAATGGTTTTAACCGAAGTTATACGAGAAAAAATTTTGAAAAGGATCAACGAGAGATAAAAAATGAAAACGATCATTTGAGTGTTGAAAGTAAAGGTTTCAAAGGAGAAAAACAACAAAGATGTATTGATGAGCCTGATAACTGACATCTGTTTCTTTGGGAGAGTCGTGATGAAAATGATATCTTCTTTGCATAGCCTCTAAAAGTATACAACATTTTATGGTGTTTCATTTTTATTTAGTCCATTCCGCTAAGTTAAAAAAAGCTTTTTGCAGATAGAAATGATATAAAAGCCGTTAAAAGTCTAAAAATTTCCACTCTCTCTAGTTTACATTTATTTTCACGTCTTTTAATAAAATTTATGTTACTTTCCATACTTTCGAAGGCTGCTCACTAAACCTTAAAGAATAATATTTTCAATAATTTAATATTTAATACCTTTGTTTCATAAAGTACGAAAAATAACAGATTTGTTTACATAGCCCCTTTACTTTACCCCAACCTTGATTTGAGATGCTGGAGGTATTAAAATAAGAGTTACTTACTTGGTCTTACAGCAAAAATTGTACAAAAATTTTTAATAATGTTCTGAACAAATATTTTAATAAATATTTTTGTACGGGAACATAAAATTTTTAATTAAAAAAATAACGAGCAAGAAACTAAGCCTTTTGTAAAAAAATTAATCAATAACTCTATTGTTATCTTCAGTAACTTTATACCAAAAAAAAAATATCGTCAATTTATTTTTATTAACATTAAAGTTCATCGACACACATTTTGTAGGTTATATAATACTTAACCTTATCAAAAGTGTTTCATCGCGTTTAATCAAGATTGTGCACATTGGTACAAAAACCATATTTTCAAAGACCGCAGTAGCCGATAACAATATTCAGGCCAAAATTAAGTGTGTTAGAAAGCACTTTGAAGGCGAATGTTATTTAACATGAAATGACATTTTTATCAATAAAACTTAAGAAAAGACTAGACTTCAAATCTCATGAAACATCCCGAGCTAACTGAGATACTAATCGGTAATTGAATCACATTTGAAGCATTAAAAATATTATTTGTTAAATATTGAATGTTTGTTAAATATGAGGGCCATTCGAAACGAAATAAATAATGTTATTTGTTCAAGACGTCTAACGTCAGAACTTTAAAACCGTCTGTATTACGTAAAACAACTAGATACTTGGATAAACGCTAATCTAACTTCTAGAAGTTAATAAAACTTTGCTTGTTTCATTCGCATGAACATATTTTGGGGATGTTATGAATAATAATTTTACGAAAACGGGCACTGGTTTCGTGTAATTCTGGTAAAGGTCGAGTTAATAGATACATATTATATGTATAAGATGAAATAATACATATCTGTTACAATGCATTTGAAATAACAATCTAACTATGTAGTAATAAAGAATTCAAATTATATTTTGAAAAATATTTAGTAATGAAGATAGATTTATATTGTTAAAGCTTTGATAAACAAGAACATTTTATGTAAAGTAAAATGTTATTTCAAAATATTATAAGTAAGAATGTTAGTAAAAAATGGACTTAGGTATTTATTATTCTTCAAATTAATTTTGGAATATTATTCAATAAAACAAAAATGTAGGTAAAATAATTTACAAAAAAGAATACACACTGTCAGTTTTGCAATAAAATCCAAATCATCGGACAATCACATTACTATAACTACTAAATTAAAATTGATTGTCAAATTCATAAAAATCATACTTACTATACAACGTTCTTTATAATGTGAACAAAACGATAATTCAAAGGGGTGCGTGCAACACAATTACCAATAGGCGATTTAAGAATGGCGCAGTGCCGTGCTGTTCTCAACAATTTGGTTAATCGTCGTGGGTTTAAGGGTACAGGGGAACAAAAGGGTTGTTAGGTGCGTGTACGTGTACCAAATAAAGTAACCTTTTTCTGATCTGAATATTGAGAAGTGTAAAAACAAATATTATTGATTTTTAAAAACTTGCTAATAATTCTTTTCATTATATGTAGAATACAAAATGTTTAATTGAATAAAATTGTAATAACAACGATTTCAATAGTTCATTAAAACACATTTTATCATTATACTCGTAAAAATATGCAAATGGTGAAGAAAGATAAAGAACTTTACGTTTACTAGTATAACTAATTACTCTGAGTCGGTCCGTTCGCGACCTATTTCGTGATCGTGTCGCTAATAAGAAACTTGCTTCACGCTATTATGAGAAATAAATATTTGTACATAGCACCAAACACGACTATTGCTTTTTCAATGTAAAGTTCATTAATTTCGGATTGTAACGTAATTTTATGCAGTAAAACTATTTAATTATAGTAAAATGAAAAAAGAGAGATTTTTTGTAAAGCAAAAATTAATCTTCTCACCTTTTAGATAACATATAAACAACCCTTTCTACTTTCTAACTTTAATTCCTTATAAAACCAAAATTCAGTTGTCTGCAACTGTTTGTAGTAATTACTTTCTTAATTTATTAAATGCGTTTTATGTCACATTCACATGTTTTATGAAACTTTTTAATCTTCATATAAGTGTTTTTTTGTTTGATTAAGCTCACTGAGGTGACTGTAAAACTATTCCATTAATTAACATCAATTTTATTGTAGCCTTTAACACCAAAAATGTTACTATTATAAGTGTTCTAATAACCCCGAGTTGTGTTGTGTGTAGAGATTTTATTATTAAATGTTGTCATCAAAATTTAACCGCATTAGGTAATTGACCAGTGCTATTTAGCCTATTTCGGATTATCTGTGCATTAATATAATTAGTGGATATCACATTATAACTAACATGTTAGGTTTTTATTTGTATAGTAAATTATTTTTATTTGGCCCGAACGAAAAGCGTTTCAAAGAAGTTCAAACATACTATCCATTACTTAATGTATGCTTACCCTAGTAATACATCGTACAAAATACCAAAATTCCTTTGCCGAATTCTTGAAATCGATCAAAAAGTCAGGACTGAAGTCTGCATCTTGTTTGTGTTTGTATAAGGAATATGAATGGCACGTACTAATAGAGTATAAGAAGAGCTCGTAAAGTTAACTCGCCTAGATATTTTTTGTGGTTAGCTAAAAAAGGATAGTAAATAAAGTTATAATTTCAAATAAAACTTTTTGGTGTAATTTATACAACAAATCGTGTAGGAATCTCTTCTTGATATCTTTTTCCAAAATTTGGTGCTTTGTATGCTGATAGAGTAGAAAGGTTCTATCAGGACATTGTCGTAATAGGGAACGTTCACAATGGAATTGTTCCTAAGAATGCAAATAGAATCTTGTTGGAGTCTTAAACGAGATCAGAACCAAAACAGTCGCTAAAATTATTTATATATATTACACACTGGCTAATTATTTCTTCACCTGTAGTAATATTTTGTCCTTTCAAAGAAAAAAATTAGCTTAATATCAAGTAAAAACGTAATATTACATGTTTTTTATAATGACACATTATTGTTTTGTGGCTATAGAAAATTTGAAATGTAATATAAGCTTTCACGTAACGAAAAGTTGTGAATTTAAATGACGAGCGATATTTTTCTTGGAATTTTAAATAACATTACAAAACACGTCATTGCCCTTGCATTGTTTTCATTTTAAGATCTAGTCATATAAGAATTTGAGATTTTTATATATAAGACTAGTAAGTTAAATTAAATATTGCCAAAGTTGCCCAAAAACTAAAAATATTTACATTATTAGGAACGCATTATAATTATGCTCTAGAATGAGCCATGACCTCCATTGACTTAACATCGGAAACCAATCAATAGCTTATGAACAACTCGTTATTTAAATTTAACAGTCATTTCTGTTCACCAATCGTATTAAGGTAATTATTTTCACAGAATTAGAATTTTAGTGAAACCAAAAGTGATTATTCTGAATTATTAGGTATTTCTTAATTTGAAAACTTTCTCTGAATAATTTTGCCGTGTATTAAACGAACTTTTAGTTTTATAACCTGCTTTATTGCTGTTAGACTTAAAGTACGTCAAACCACATGAATTATCATTAAAGACTTTAATCAATATCTTTGACCATCTTTGAAGAAAATAAGTTATTGGGAGGAAAGCTATGCACTTAATTATTATTAAATAAAACTAAAAAAAAATCCCTTTTTGTATTTATTATGTATGTACGTACTCATAACTTTAATTAATTTGTCAAAAAAGTGACTTCATAAAACCCGTGAGTATTATATCAAAACGGATATTAAAATACATAAATCCTTGTTTTTACCGTGTGTTATTGATTTTCACAGTTATACTAAATCTAACTCATTTATAAAATATATCCTATTGGATTCTTTCGAATGGTTCAGATCTTTTAATTCTTCAAGTAGAGCTAAGGAACTGATCCCAGCGCTTACAGAGGCACGTGCCCGGCGTCTATGAGCATGCGATCCCTCGGGATCGGTAATCCCGGAATCCGGAATAGTTCGGGGTAATGGACGGAATTTTATCGAAGCAACTTTGCAGGCGGCTCTTTAGAAAACCTGGGTGTTGATTATGAAACATTGAAGTTCTTAAAAATTTCACTTCTAGTAAATTTTTAAAAGTTTTATAGTACTAGAGTTTAAAATGTTTTATAAAAACATAAATAAATAAATATTGTGTTGAAATTAAACCAAGAGGATTTGTTTCACTAGTTCTCTTTAAAAAAAGGATTTGCGACATTTAGATCAAATGATTTTATAATAATCAATCCCCGTTCTAATGATCTGTTACGATACTTTAGATGATTTTACAATTGTAAGCACTTTTTTAACACTTGTAACTTATAGGAATTAACTGAGAAATAATTTACTTCTTACGTTTAAAAAATCATACAAATGAAAGTGTCATTTTAAGAAAAGTCATAAATATTATATTGAATGCTTTTGAAATGTACCTTAATTATATATATAGAGAAATAATATCAGTTACTGGCAACTAAGCATACAAAAGCATACCTTATCACTCGCTTTGCTACCTAATATGCATGCACTCAAGTCTAGACTCACTATCGCGATTGTTAATTTAAGCAGCAAAAGCATAAATTACGCTGCGAAACCCAGTGGAAGTGTAAAACTATGCAAATTTAGGGAGGGATTTGACTTTTAATGTTGGGTGGGCAAAGATTAACAAAGACGCATTGCAAGGTTCTGTTATACATACATATAATAGCCAAAACGTTTATATACTTTGTTTCCTTTATGGGTTCTTTGATATAGACAGTTATAAAAACTAGTTAAATTGAAGAATACCTATAAACAAATTAACTTTTCAGAAAGGCTATCTGTGAGAAAATAATATTCACAATTATTCTTGAAATATTTATATTTAAGGTTTCAGTTTTCAATTTGCCAATTCAGATGGGGATTTGTATTCACTAACTTAGTCTCTGAATGTTACGTTATTGTATATCTTACGAACAATTAAAATAGGTTGTGTAACGAGATGTAAAGTCAAAAATTTTATTACAAAATTGAATAAATTGATTCTAAAATGAGATAAAAATTCAAACTGAGCGCATAAACGTTTACAGACAAAAATGAAACCTAAAACACAGCCAAGTTCTCTTCCAACATAAAAGGAATTCCAGTATTGCATTGTTTCATCTTTAGAACTTTACTATAGTGGCTTTAAAATGTCTTCTTCCAAAAACCATTTGTGAGAAATTTTATAAGACATGGTTTGTGAAACCTTAAAGTATCACGATGAACGTTTGGTTATAAACTGATGAAATATAAAACTTATAATTTGGAAATACAATGGTAAGCAAATATCGGCTGAAAGCTTTAAGCATTCGGTCTCTATGAAATAAGAAGCCCCAAATATTACTTGGTTTTGCAATCAATCACTTGAGAGGGAAGAATTGCTATCCAATTACTTTTGGGTCAATAGCGTTTATCGAAGCAATCCATTTTATATTCTATAATTCAACAAGATTACAACCCTTGCTAACCTTTACTTGAGTACGTCAAACATTCAGCAATAACCTGTTGATGTCGAAGTTAATTTGCGATTCAATAACTAGTGTAAACAAAATTCAAATTAATTCATTTGTACGTACTATTAAGACTAAATGTAGTTATATTTCATGTTACATGACAAAGATCGTTTGCTTTGATAGTATTTATTCATCAAGTGTCTGTTATTTGTTTATTTCACAAAATGCTTGGTTAATATTTCTCTAACCAGAGGGGATATTACATTTGTTTAATGGTAAGGATAAGAAACAATGTTATATGAAATTTTGCAGTTTAATTTTATTTAAAAGATACATTAACGTGACAAGTTAATATTCTATAGAAGTTTTTATAGATTTCTAAACATTTTAAAACTATTTAAAATAAAAACACAGCTTTAAGGACGCTTATATAAAGAACTGTGAGAAAAGTTGCGAATATACAGATTTTTTTTAAATATTGCGAAACAAAATTTAGCTAGAAAATTATATACAGTGTAGGTACTTACTTTGTGATGGTACAAAACAGCAAAATGTAGGCTTTGATGTTTCGAATTAATTAAATATAAGCGTATTCATATAAAATTTTAAGTAATTCCGATAACCCGTTACCTAATTAACTTCTGTTAAAAGCTCAGTTTCGTTTAACCATTCCATGCAGTAAAAGGTTAAAGGTAATGGCTGTTTCAAACGATATTTGGAGTAAATTAATTTGTTTTGAACGGATACGTCGATACCATGTATTCACATAAATTAAGTTTAATAAACGATGAATACATATTTTAAAAAGGCCATTTTCAAAAACAGTCTTTTACTAAAAGTTTAATAAATAGCCTCTCTATAAATAACTTAAAGGATGACAATTTTTGGTAAAACTTTATTCTTCCTTCATGATAAACACATACATAATGTATAAGTATTATAACTAATGCTTTGGTTCAATGGCTCTAATCTAAATAAGATTAAATTGTATGTTCTTCTTTTTCTTTTTTATTGTACAATCCAATTCAAAAGCCTTATATCATTGCCCGAAGTTGCGAATATATTATTCTTTAAGTTTAGGATGATTTTTTTCGATTGAATTTAATTCCAAAAATGTAAACAAAATTAAAATGAGGTTCGGTAATTTTAAGATAAATGTTTTAATTTTATTGAGATTAGATATTTAAAAAAGTGTTGTGATACTAATCTAACATTGAATTACGATAAAAAGTTTTTTATATTGTAAATTGAGTAAAAGTTTTTATGTATACTTAAAATAGAAGGACCAGTATAGTAGGAATAGAAGTTCTATACCTACTATATTGGTCCTAGAAATCTATCAAGAAATCTATCTAGAAATCTATCAAAAATGAAATCTGGTCAATGAATCTTTGTCTTGTAATATTATAACAAAACAAAATAATATCTACAATAATAATTACAACAAGGACAATGCAATTTGATATATATATGTATATGTAAATTTTAGGGAAAAATGTACAAGCAACAAATTGTATGCAACGCAATGTTAAAAACTTTAAAAAACCATATCTTGTTAAAACTTTCCGTTCCTTGTTAAAAATCATAATTTTGTAATCATAATCTCACATTTTATTTACATAAAATGTTTTCATTGTCCGCAAATAAGGTTCGTTGATTTCCCGACTTCGAATAAGGACTTGGTTGGTCGGAACAAGATGGTAATTCTTTTGATCTCAACAACATTTTCAATTGAAATCTTGACATTACTTTGTGGAACGAGCGCTGTAGGCGCTAAGCGGTGCCTTGGAAAATACTCTCTCATTTTAAAGGAATTTTCTTTTAAAAGCAGTCATTTCATTTTATATAAATATTATAAAAATATAGACTTTTATAATTTTAATTGAATAGTGATCTTTAGATAACTATTAAACACTTCCTCTCAGAAAGAAAAGAATCATACAAAAAGAAGACTATTAAAGAGAAATAAATAAATATGTATGTATGTGTGTGTAAACAGCTAAGTAAAATGTAATATACGATAATAATTATTATACAGGTGACTTACCATATTCTGGGCACGTAACACAGAAAGCCACGGCCAAGAAAAAGCTGATCACCTCGCCAAAACCTTTGCTGGCCATTTTGCTCCTTCACTTAACCCACACTGGCTTTTACCGACATTTTTTATTTTTTCTATATCGCTTAATTCACTTAAGCCTCTTCGGTATATCCATCATACTTTTTTGTACAAATGTACGCTTCAAACACATGTTTGATGTACATATATTTATTTATTTTTTTTCGTTATACCTGCAACAAAGTATTACTAATTAATATTGAAATTTTACTATAGATAATAATTGTACATGACTTATATTATTTATTTAAAGTAAACGTAATTACATTTTGGTCCGACCTACATGGCATGGTCTTTGGGAATGTTGGTTTCCCAAGGAATCGTAAGATCTGTTAACAGAAAGCCCTTTAAAATTATTGAATACCTAAATAGATCTGGTCTCGAGGCCGAAGCACAAACATACTCTAGAATTTTGTATTATGCCTCATATGTATAAATATACAATATCTACGTAACTGTAAAGAAGATCTAGTTTTATATACCAGTCATCACTAAAGACATGTAAATCGCAATAACAACAAATTATTTTAAATAGGAGTATAATTTGAATTTTCCTTTCAAACATTGCAACTTATAAAAAAATATTAATTAAAACTGCCATAGACTTTGCCATAGAGTTTCGTTGTACATAACATTATAATATGTACATACCTATATTAGTTAAATAAAAATAAACTAAAATGACTTAAATTAATTAATTATTTTTCAAATATAGAAAATTCAGTTCAATAAAAGTAGAAGTATCCGTTTCCTGCCATTAATGTAAATTTAATTATTTTCTTTTTATACGTTCTTGTCATTAAAAGTAAATTATATTATTTGATTTTGTATTGTCGTTTTTTGTTCTTTTCTTGACATCAAAAGATGTTGGGGTATTTTTTCATTTATTACAACGATCCAAAATTGTCCCATCATTACATTTCTGTTATCAAATTGGGCGGATATAACACTGGATATGATGGGTTTTTATTACCTCAATATACTTGCTTTAGGCAGTCGCTCTTCTACATAATATATTTTTTTATAATAACTCTAATAAATAACATTTACTCACGGGAAAAATAATTTTATGAATGATCCAAAATATCAGACTCCAAATAGATCGACAATTTAAATATTTTAATGTATTAGATGGGAATATATTATGAGAAATTGTTTTAGGCTAACTGAATAACCTTCAATTTATATAATTTCGGTTTCTAGTCAATTTATCAATTAACCTAGCGAGCCGTAGCTTATATTTTTAAATTTAAGTTTGAAAATGATCAACACTAAACAAATATAAGACGTTGAAACTTTGACATAAAATATTTAACAGTCTGATCAAAGAGTGTTCTATAAATATATGCCCTTTCTGCATAGCACCAAAAACACGTTAATAATGTAAAAGGTACAGATTAGTGTAAGAGAATGTATACACAATATCACTGTAAATAAATTTTCTTTAACAAATTACTCTGCATATCCATAGGAGGCTTGGAGAAAATTTAATATTTTCAAAGTGTTCATAAACCGAAATAAGTTGAAATAACGTCGACGTAGCTTCACGTTATTATGGCAACCCTCTGAAAGAATGCAAAACTTGAAAGACAGGAGAGTTGCGAACCTTGTTAGAAACTGTGTATAGTCACTTATGGCATTACGTGTAATGAGATAAATATTTGATTCCGTATAATATAATGATAATACTATAATTAGAGAAAAAAATGTGGACAAATAAAATATTATACGTATATATTTTTAGTAATAAGTCTTTTTATAAAAGTAGTTACTTGAAATATATACAGGGTGACTGGTGAATTACTATCTACATATATTTGAGGACGTGATTTTTGACGATCATATATGACGAAATAAAAATTAATATAACATAAATATTAATAAACTTCTAAGTAAAGTTAACCAAAAGTTGTGTAATTAATTACGCATCGTATGAACATCCTACAGATTACTCTACACTACACACTCACACATACGCGCGCGGCGGCGTGTTGTTGTATCAGCACGCCGCCGCACGCGTCCACACTAGGAACACTTGGAACGTGTACACACTTTATTTATTTATACGGAAATTTGGTCAAAAATTAAGTACCTATTTTTTTTACATAATTCGAATGAGAATCATGTACCGAGTATGCTCCTTAAATATTGATAGTAATTCACCAGTCACCCTGTATATTCTTTTATTTTTTATTTCATAACAAAATAATGTCTATATAAAACTTATCTCACTTCCTATTAACAGATATAAATCAATTTGGTTTAATTGAGCATAACATTGGTTTAAATCGTTTTTCTTCGAAATCTACTGAACTGAACAAACCACGTGAAAACAACTTAATTATTTATCCTACAATGAGAGTGTTTTCTTCAAAACTGTTCTCATAATTATTTCTAGAGTACCCAGCACTGGAAGTGACCTGAAAAGGACATGTTTTATACAAAGGCGTCCGAAGCAGAATTGTATTGTGTTTCGCCTCTTTATGTTCGCCGCGAGTGTCACTTCTATTTACCGTTAGTATTCTTTGTCGTGTCACCCACTTAATACTGTTTCTTGTGTCGTCGGTACAGCTTTTCTAATGAAATGTTTTATTCATATACGGTAAGTACGAGTTACTTTGTTTACATAAATATTTGTTTTCAATTAAATATAGCTATGTTTACTTTACTTAAATACGTTCATAGAGAAAGTTAAAGTTTATTAAATATTAATGATGTCATCCAAATAAATACAGAAAAATAAATAAAAGAATTTCTGATTAGTCAAAGAGGCAGAAACGCGCTCTTAACTTTCTTTTCTGAGATTCTCAAGATTTTTCCAATTTGCCTCCGATGTTAATATAGAGGATATAAGATTTATTTGCTGGCTGACAAAGCTTTCTATTGATTCAACCTAAGAAAACAAAACAAATGAACAAAGTTCTACAGTCAATCCATTGGAAAAATATAGCATTATAATATTCTCGTGTTTTGCCATTGTATTTATGTTTATTAAAAAAAATCTTAATTATGTTTTTTAGAATACGTGTTCCAAAATTTTATAAAAAAATCTTTAGTATTGTTTATATTAACATTATCTATAATTTTGACATAACAAACTTTTCTTCACATTACCTTCCATGCATGTAATCTTTGGATTATATTTTTCAATATTTATCTATGACAAAAAAATAAGTTATAGAAATTTAAATCTTGTTCTTCAACATATTACCTGGAACTCGAAAGTTAACAAAAATAAAGTATCTAACTATGTAGTAGACAAAACGCTGGCCTTTTTACTGTAAATGCGTGGTTGACACACTTGACCCGCTTAACTTTAATCCAATAACCGAGTTCGAATCGTGACAAGGTGACTTCGACAACTGCGACGTGACGAGGCACTGTGACTACTTAAAACGTTTTGTTCAGCTTAAACATATAAAAAATAATGCAATTACATGTTGTTCTATTGAACTTCTTGAAACCTTTTATTCTACTTAGTGTTTTTAAGTCGATAATTTAATTTTATAATACATCTGATACGCTTCTTATATATTATAAAGACTTATAAATTGAGAAGGGCTACAATTTACGACAAAATTAATTTAAAGAATTAACTACAAAATTAATGTAATAAGGAATCAGTGCTCTTATAAATAGTAAAACAAAAGAAAATGTAATTTTTTGACTGTTTACTAGTTCTGAAATGCAGTTCCTTGGGAATTTGTTGTTACCTTTACTCAATTATCAGACCTACCTAATTTTGTGACAATAATATAATTTGTTAACAGACAGTTAGAATTTTTAGGTACTATAGACGGCAAAACTTTCCATAAGAAATGATAAAAAAAATATCCACAATATAATGAAAATGAAAACATTGATTTTTTTTATTAAATCCCTTTGTTGAGACTATAGTAAAAATGCTAGATAAAACAGCCAAGGCCAATATTGCGTCACTACTGGCCTGCACCAGCTGACCACGTAACATTTATATTCTTGTGTTTTGATGCGAGTTATCTTTATATACTTTTATCTGGTTTTACTCTTTGGACTGCAAATATAGATTTTTTTTCTTGAGATAAATAAGGTTTTCACACCAATTTCTCATCAACATTTAATATAAATGATAGTGTTTAATTTATTTCAAGTAGACAAAGTCAATCTATATATTAAGTTTCTTATTGGAATTCAACTGATTATTATATCATGATTACGATTTACCATTAAGGAGGACCGCTACTGGTCTCTTGAGATTCTAGTAGTCCGTGGTGTTCATACAATAAATTTATTCTACAAATACAAATACATAAAACATAAATTTAAGATCACCGTATCTGTTAAAACATCCGTTCCATTCCTTGTTCGGAAGAACATCAACGCATCGTAAAATAAGTTTTGTTTCCACCATAAACATTTTATGACCAAAAATGTTTTTCAAGCACTCTATATATATTGCTGAAACTTTGTGACCAATGTTTTTGTTTATTATTTTTCGTTCAACCTATTTGCGTCATCAAATAAGAGGTTATCAAGGTGGTGGAGATTTAAATAGTTTGTTGAGAGTTAAATTCATTTGCATTGTAACACCATAACTGTAGCTGATGTAAAAACTTTACGATCTCAAGCGACTAAGTGAATTTATAGCGGGCAATATCTTTGAGTTAAATGCAGTTATGGCAGTATATTTTCCCTGGTGGTTTGTTTTATGTAAGAATGTAGTTTATACAGAAGTCAATATTTTAAAGACCCACTGTTTTATTGTATCTGTAAATGTAGTTAAATCTTTAAACATGCCTACTTTATTTGATAAAATATAATCTGACTAATTAGTATTGTGCGTAGAATATATTCCACGTTTGTAAGTTATCATAACCACCAAAAAACTAAATTTATAGTTCATTTACTAACTCGTAATTTCATGATAATATTAACTTTAAGTGATTGCAGAAGCTCCGTGACGGTGATCTACATAACATTAATTATCCTAATGGGTGTAATTTTCCCGATCACAGTTGCTTTTTATAATTTTATAAATATGAAATTTCCTTGAAATATCGTATTCCAAAAAATAATCATTAGGGATAGTGTTCCTTTTTTTAGGCCTTCGAAATTTTCATCAGTTTTATTCTAAAGAAATAAGATCCATATTGTATAACACACCTTACCACACAACCTAAAAACATTTAACTTCTTTGGGAAAATGATACGTTTGTACAGCTTGATTTAAAATACTGATTTTATTTTATTTGTTACAGACAAAAATAATTTTTGGCATACCTTATAAATTTAGACACACAAATAACATTGTTGGAGTCTATGCATAAACATCCATAATATTTATCATCTGACAATGAAAATCAAGACAGCTGTTACTATGATCATCTATAATAAATATTAAAGGTCAATCGTTCTTATGATATGTAGAGTTTTAATTGACTTTTTTGAGGTCTGTAATATTTATACAGAGTTTAAACCCTTGGGGTTTTACAAATTTTACTAACGAGCAAGCTTCACTGCACAAGCACTGAATAGCAACTGAAATGTCAAACATGATAAATAATGAATAATAATGGTAATTCCAATTTTCTTATGCTTTCAGACTATTCACCTCCTTAATTACAAGTCAAGAATAAAACGAAATGAAAAAGTAAATAAGAAGTTATGAAAAATGACTACTTTTGGTGTTAAACCTCTCAATAACTTTTGAAATAGTCCCACATTGCAATAGCCCCTTTTTCTACTTATTTTATAAGATTAAGCAATTTAACAAAGCACCCAATAACATATACAAAAATAATGTACAAAAGCATTACGATAGCACTTATGCAGCAAGATTTGTAAATAAGACATAATAAAGACTTATTATAATTTTACTAAAGACCGAGTATGGTAGAGTAATGTTTTCAAATTTATATAAAAAACGCATCCTAATTTCATCCAGGAAGATGAATGGCGCTTAACTAACACCTGGATGTTTATAATGAAAGTGTAAATTATATTTGTAATTATAATGAGATACGCAAAATATTTTTTTTATCATATTTTCTATTTTAAGTATAATAACAGTCTTTATTATCTCCACTTATAAAAGCTAAAAAAAATATTTACGCTCTAATATTTATATTCCATTATAATAAATTTATACCAAGATGTAAAAAACAAGTTTTTCGTAAATCTATTTGTTTCCACCTACAATAATTATTTATTTCTGAAATGAGAAATGTTTATTTTTTTGTAACATATATGCTCAACTGAATAAAAATAATAGTTAAATAGAAAAGGGAATCCTATTTATAATATAGAAGGTTCAATACCCGATGCAGGTCGAGTGACTTGAGAACTACTTAACACGGGATCTCTATTCAACAACTGAAAAAGCCAGTCTATTGCATATCTAGCTTAGTTTGCCTTTTAAAGAAGGTAAATGTGAATCTATATGCGATTCAATTTCATTACATTACTTTAAAAGTATTTTCACGCTTTTTTGACTAGATGAATTAAAAAACGAATGTATAAGGAGGTTTTAGAACCGTCTAAAGATATTTAAATAAAAGAAAAAAAATATTTTTGTCTACCGTACATATCTTATTGTCTCGAAGGATAATTCCATAGCGTAAAAGAAAACTGCTGAAGTGAAATCAGAATAAACGTGTCTTTATAAATTTCAAAGAAATATTTATGAAGCATGAACGCAATTTAAATATACATACACAAGATTTTAGCAAAATTTAGGGATAGATGATCCCTCTCAATTTATTAAGTCTTCATATCGTGACTAATCTTTAAGTTCTAACGCCTACCAAAAGGTAGATAATAATCGTAGGGAGACTGGGTCTAAAAGTTTTGTTCCCTATAGGTCATTTCGTGTACTTCTATATTAGAGGCAATGGATGCAATGATATAATGGATGAACGGAAAATTAAAACACACGTATAAAATGATAAAGATGAGGGCTACCATACCCAAAAAGTTTTGCAGGGTAATCGGTTCACTGCTGCGCAGCTCAGTATCTATTGACTCTGCACTGCGCATTGTACCCAACAGGCAGAATTATCTATTTTCCTTACAGTAGCAGATCTATGAAGAGGGGGACACAATCTTGAGTACATAACAGCAGGTACAATTATATAAGCTGACAAATTGCATTTCTATTATTTATACAGCCACCAAAATTAGTACCTTTTCGACAAATATTTAGTGAACACCATAGCACCTAGGACGCTTTAGGGATAGTCACTACATAGCAATTGAAACTAAGGTGCTTAGAAAATTTTTGCTAGCATTGCTTTTTGCAAAAAACACCAGTTACAATTAAATATAATTATTGAAATTAAAGCATATTGTAGGTTTCAAAGAAAGAAAGAATTCAGTAGAAAGTCATTCCATAAACTACACGTGCGAACAAAGAAATAACGTGACGACGACGACGTAGGTCCGATGGAGTGCCGATGTATATTTATTAAGAAAATGTTTAAAATCTCTGACCATAGATATAAACGGTACGTGTCTCCTAAGTATGTATCCGGCGTGAAAGCTATCTTCGTAGATGATTTCTCAAGTGTTTTAATTGACATATAGTATTCTTAGCATCTTGTTTCGCAATTGAGGACAAAAAAAGGATCTCGTTTGATCCAGGAGTTCATTTTTTAGATGCCCCGAATCAACCTGGCCAGCAAGAATGAGCTGTCAACATTTTATTTTTCACTAGTCTTCTGGTGAAAAATTCACTGAAACAAACGCAGTTTACAGCCGACACTCACTGATTTATTTAGATGTACAGCAACTCATATTGAACAAGAAGATTAAAGTAGAACGATGAGTGACCTCTTATTGGTAGTAGGCTTCACCTAATCGAATCATTAACCTAAGGAAGATATATCCGTTTCCAATTTCAAAAGTAGAATTCCCAGTATTGCGTATATGATGGTCACAATCATTATTTTTTTCTTGTTCATTTTGAACCCATGTAGTGAGAAACCTTGTAGATGTGTCCTAGAATTATGTTTTGTTCTTAGAGTTACTCTGTGTGTGTGAGTGATACAATATAAGGATCTTTATACATTTATATAAGCTATATTAATATAACTCAAACAGAATTAAGCATGTAAATTATAATGCCCAACGAAAACTATTCATAATGATTTAGTTAATATGTACTATTGCTCCCAATACAGCGACTTGTAACTAAATCAAAACAAGCTATAGTGTACCATTATTAATATTATAAATTACCCAGATGTGGAAGACCTTCGGGAAAATAATTCACCGTTAGATCTCACGTTATTGTAATAATTGTAAGGCTTTATATTAAATATATATAGCATAACTTACGTTAATTAATATTTGTATCACTTTGATGTAATAAGCTATGAATGTTTAAGAAAATGTGTCATACAAAGTAAATTTATGAAAGGATTTTCGTTAATTATTACTTTAACTAGCTAGATTTTATTTTTGATAAACATCATTTTCTCCGTATTTTCAGGCAATGAAAACCTGCTGCTGGTTTACCGAAACAGCCACACTTAAAAATACACAGCGTTGTTGAGCAACGATAAGCTAATAAAATTTCTCGACACTTTTAAAAAATGCGATAAAATCGAGAACATCACCGTTTCTACACATAGTTTAAATTATTATTAGAAGTAAAATATTCCATGTACTCTATCATAGCAATAAAGTATTTGATTGCTAAAAATATTAAAACGATACAAAGAATACTTAGAACATGACCCTAATATAAAAATCATTGCCTCGACGACCGTACAAAATCACAGGCTGAGAACCAGCGATATAAAGATTTAGATTAATCCCAAACGGGATTTTGATATATGGATCGCGTCGGTCACTGTATTTCAAGTATTTTTAAAATTACTTACATTTATTAATTCGACACGTTCCTTAGTAGATTCATTCGATTACTATGTTACTTTTAAAAATAATATTACTTTTATTTACAAATCATAGGTTTATAATTTATAATAACTATCAACTCTTTTGCTTTTTAAGGATTTATTTAACTACATATCAATTATAATAATCACAGATCATCTTTTGGATGAGAAATTTTCATCTCGTCTGCCCGTGATCACGGTTGCTTCAGAGTAACCGAAACGTCGGGAGTACGTAGTTTTAAAATAATCAACTAACGCTTAGCAATCTGATAACATTCGTTTTATTCAAATGAATACTCGTGAAAGTCTTAGATATCATTAGAATAATAAATTATATCATACACATAACTACATATACAGGCAATAGTTTCAGCAACGTATTATAAAAATATTTCATTTATAATAATCGAGTTATTCTAATAAAAGGAATTAAAATGGGCACAGCTATTATGCTATCTAATCGAAATTACATAGTTTATAGTGAGTATACTGTGATGGTTTTCATCTTAAATGAATTTATGTTTCTTCATCTTAAATGACGAGTATGTTTACCTATATTTATATGTACATACATCGAATGTATAACACAAATAACAAAGTAGACTTGTATAGAAGAGAAACTTCACTGGCCAATTTGTGTTATGAGTATCGTGATAACATTCCCATGGGAATGAAGCTTTACATAACAAAGGGTTTCATGTGATGTTACTTCCTTATCATCTTGACTTTAATAGGTTTAGTTGAGATCTTCCAAATTATTGAGTCTCTGGAGAACACGTATTAGAGACTGTAATTCATTAATAAGTAAATAATAAAAAAAATATGGTAATTTGACATATACGTTTGGATTTTAGACCCGAACATTGTAATATAAGAATTACTGGGATAAATGAGCAAAACATGATCTAAGTAGATAAGCAATAAAATAAAAAGATGTTAAGAACCCAAAAAGTTCTAATATTTTTTAAAAGTATACTTAAGACAGCTTTATGAATATATTAAAGTTATTTTTTTAAGTAGGTATTACAATTAAATTAAGTTATTCTTTTTGACCTATGTTCAATATTATCGACGTTTCGCTATAAAGTTCATAAAAGTCCTTCAAAAGTCCTCGCCTGCCCTAGCCAAGTTGGGTAGTTATTGTTTTGGGTTAGAATAGCACTTGTTTGCTTATATTCTCCCAAAGGGTAACTTGTTGGGAAGCCTTTTGAACATTGTATTTGCAAATATTCGGCCATAGATAAGAGCTTCTGTTGGCTGATGAAAAGACTACCTCCTTATAAATACGACAAAATTTTACTTTGGAAATGTAGTTTGACGAAGGCCATGTTCTTTTATGGTGACAAGTTTCATTTTAACAATTGCTATGAAAGATACGGTAATAATAATGGTCTTTGAATAAATTATAATATTACTTCAAATTTCTCTTTTGTATTACAAATCAGTAATGATGAGAAATTTTCGTTGTTTTCTGTAACTGTATTGAATTTGAAAAGATTTTTTAGAGTGGTTAAATTATTTGGCATATTTGAATTTCATTATAAAGATTACATAAACAAGTATGTACAATTATGTATAGATTCAATGATGTCTTTAAGCATTTTTTTTTCTTAACCAATAAATAGTATTAAAAATAATGAGATTTAATATTTTAAATAGTATTTAATGAAATAACACTCATAGATTTCGTATTTCCTATAGGTAACTTATTATTAACAACATGCTCCCAACGTTTCGATTACTTTTGCAGCAAAAGTGATCACGGGCAGATGAGGTGAAATAAACGAAACGAATTGGGATTATGTTATTAATAATAATTATAAACCCGTAGTAAATCTGATAAATATTAGTTTTAATATTACAAATTCTCATTGTGTTGTTTTTTGCAGAAGTCACATTTTTTACGTTATTCTAGTAAGCTGTCATTCATCTCGATAATTTAGTAAATACTTGTACATTAATATGAATACACCGTGTAAAGATCTTTATACAATTTCCGTCGAAGTTCATATTTATTTTATGCTATTTCATCTACTAACCTAATTCCGAAAAATTACGTACTCTGTAATACGTTTATCAAATCATAGAAGACTAGATGAGAAGAAATACATTATCATAATGTTAAATTAATCTGATTGCATAAAATTTTTTATGTGTCCGCCTGTTTTTTGCCATTAATTGATATATTACTCCGATATAAGTGGATGCAAAAACACAAAAAATCTTTAAAAACTAACTAACCACATTTAATGCTTTAAAAACTTCTTCACTATACCTGTTTCATTGGCTAAGTCCTAAGTTTTTCATACTTTTTATGTTTAGACTCTGTCAACTCATCTCTCGGTATGTATAGTGTAAAGGCGGCCTAGTTGAACATAATGGCTACCTTTTTAACCCGAATCTACTTTCATATAACCTTTCAAAGATGCAAAGTTACATTCAAATTTAATAACATTATACTAGGCAATCTTATGTATGTACATATAGATAAGTGTTTGTTATTTCATATTTAAACAATTATATAAGGTGGCAACTAGAGGTTCCAGGAAAACTACGAAACATACTTATATGTATATTAAAATTAAAAAAACATGTTAATACTTGTAACCTATACCTAAAACTGCATGATTGCGCCGATGATGGGATGACAATGACATTCTATTGCTTGTATGGTGTAAGGAATCTTTTGGTTCATTCGTCTTGGCGTTTGTTCCGCGGAGTCAGCAGCGTCACTTTATATGATATTTAAATCATACAAAGATGTCGCCCCGGCGATGTTCAATTATTTCTTCACATTAGCGCGTACGTAACAAACCTACCAATATATTTGTTTTATTATCCTTAAATCTTTTTAAACACAATAAAAGTTTGATGTGACAAAAAAAAAATAGGAAGGATTGCAAGCAGAATAATAAAATCTTGAATTCTTTATATCGAGTTAGTGTTTCATTAGATAAAGTATTAGTTTGTAAATGTTACTTAAATTTATATAACAAATTTAAACTTAAACGTGCAGTATATACATATATATAAATGCGTCACTGACATTCTTCAACAAAAACAATGTCTATATTTCAACTTTGTCCAAATGTTCATAAAATAATTGATTACGATTTCATTTACCAAATATTTTGCTTCCGTATTCCACCAGGTTGCGACTCGGCTATTGAAACTCCAAATTAATGAGAACATCACACGCCTGCCAGATCCAGCGATTTCCGCAACTTTTAAATTATACAAATTGTTTGTCAACCTGTTTTTTGAGTCTTATAAACATGCCAAGTGTAAGCAGGACTAAAAACAATGGTTTATAAAAGTTAATTAAAATTGATGTGACGTGCTGTATTTAATTAAAGAAATTCATTAGATCTTCTTTAATGTATCGAGACTAGCTTTTAAATTAAATATAATTATAATAGAAAATCTACGCCTCAATTTGTGTAATAAGAGAAAGTGGATAGGCTTTTAAATATTATTATCTCATATATTTATATCTGGGTATATATATATTCTTGGGAGTGCCTTATGCTGTAGTTTTAAATATACATACATATATGTTTAAAATCACTGAATTGTTTTTGTTGCAACAACTGTTATGAAAACTTCTACCTTGTTACTTAAATTGTTGATTAAAAAGAAAATTAGTTTCTAATGAGAGGGTTATTTAACAATTTAGACAATATTTCTCCTCACTTACTACTCTAACCCTCTAAATCATCTCCAGTTTCATGGTTGTAAGCCATCACATTTTATCCTTATGATTTTCTTTACATAGGCAATTTTCTTAAGTTGAATTTCATGAGCAGTATGCTTCATACAGGAAATTCTCTCTAACAATTGGAGTTTAATCACATTTCTTGTTTATCATTTTGCACTGAGTCATCGATTAGTTCGATGAAATGGAAAAAAAGATGCTATTTTTAACTAAAGTGGACGCTGGATGAGCTTTCACACTCAAATACTCGATTCAAGTTAGTGATATGATTTGTCACATAGTGTATTAAAGAGGCTGAATATTATAAATAGCCGAATCGTTAGCGTTTTTAGATTAGTTCTTATAAATACTATTTTTATTGTTACAAACAGATCAGGTTTTAAAATCCAAATCTAAAATCTACAATCCAGTTTTCGAACGAAAGAAATTAAGGTCATTATGTGAATATAGTAACTTTCTACAAAGAAGACACGGGGAATAGCAAAGTTATGTTAATTTATATCTATACAGCATTTACCACCAACAATACACAACAATGTTACTGGCAGAATTCCAATACATGGCAAAATGTAGAACACGATGCATAATGTCGCGTGGTTTTAGAATAAAGCACATCGTATAAACAAGATATAATTTTTGTGAAAATTATACCTTTCCCAAATAAATTGGAAAAATATCTTAATATTCATGTTTAATCTAGTCATTTGACTCAAAGTATTCTGTTTGTGATAAAAATACATTTTAAGCAAAGGAATAAGGGATTAAATGTCTTTATATAATATGTTTATTAGAAAAGTGTGTCATTACATAATTAAACTTATTTTATTTTAGTGAGTCATGTGGTATAAATTACATAATGTCAGTTGCGTGTTAACAAAATTGCATAGACGATTTATTTATAATTATTCGCCAGTTAAAGAACAAACTGTAGACGGCTAACTTACAAATATGATAAACAAAAACTTGTCTTAGTGTAATAAAATATTAAAACCATTTTTATTTTAACTAAGTAACATGTCAATAACTTGACATCCAAAACTTCTGCAGTTGGTTGGTCTTTTGCCTTATATGTATATTTAGGTAAATATATCAAAATACTGAAACAAATCTATTGAAGTGAAAGATATAAAAATACACATTGCTGCTTGAGCCGAACATTCTAACATTATTTAACTTCATTATATAAATACAGATACCGCAAAATTTACCTGAGATATAATTTGTTCTGATACAAAACGTTGGAACGCAGTTATAAATCATGACTTATCATATTCTGTGTAATCTAAAGAAGCAATGAGCCGTGTGCGCTTTATGTCTTCCAAACTCAGAAACATAAGCTCTCGTGTAGAAATAATATTATTGTTGTAGCATTCTTACCACATACTGGCAACGTAAAGAAATGGTTACATCATTATAATTTATACAATATGTAAAAAACAATTACCAGTTACAGTATATAAATGAATTGGTATGAAATTGTTTTGTTTTGTTTTGTTTTCCGAAGTATATTTAGCTTATTTTATTTTACTTTGACTTACGAGGTAAAAATAAATATTTTTTAAGGATTCATATACAAATTAATCCTCTCATTTTTATTTTCAAATAACGAAAGTTAAGCAGTGATAGTTTTAATCCAGTTTAATCCGAAAATCCAGTAACATATTTATTTATGTCTACTTATTGCCCACAGTTTTTATAAGAAATATGATAAAAAATAGTCGTTTGTATAAAATTAATCAATTTGTGTTTCTACATTACTTTTTAGGTACAGTTTAGAATGAAACGTAACAAAGTTAGAAATATTTTAAAGATATTATTTTAAAAAGTACTTTATAAAAATTACATATTTTATTTGTATATGTAATTATTATTTTATCATTCAAAGTATTATAGGTTTTTCTGGGTTGTGAGAGGAAAATAAATAACAAAAAATAAATACAATAAAGTACTATAGGAGAAACGATTAAAAAGGATCAACTATCTACCATATTTATATATTATTTTTCTTTTAAATGTATATTTCAAAAGTAAATATACATATATATTAAACTATATTCCCGACTTATGGCAAATAAGTAACAAAATGGATCCTATTAAAAAACTAAAATCTAAATAATTTTTTTTCAAATCACTGATAAATTAACTTTAATTAACTTTTACAGAGTTAAAGAGCATTTATTATTTCATTTCTTCATAACAAAAGAGAATCGTGTCTCGGGAGGCGAATACGTAATAGAATTCACAGAATATGTTCAGCATTGAAGCGGAAGTTTTCAGTTTATTTTGAATTTTTAACGTTGATACAAGCAATCCCAGCATTTATGTGTTTAGGAAATAATTAAAACAATAAAAAATTACTAAAATAATATCCTATTTTCTGATCCGTGATATAAATTTCAATTGTTATTTCTAAAAATGAATTATAATACAAATTTTGTTTGAATATTTTTTATACATTAAGTTGAACACCACTCAGTTTAATGGCAAGTCCTCCAGACAGTCGGATAATTAGCGAAAGACCCCTCAGAAACCTCACACTCATCGAGGTTATATATGAAAGCCTTATATATCCGGACACAGGACCACTAGACGTTTTTAAATGTCATTACCAGTTCTTCCAAAAAAGTTTTATAATAATTCAATACATTACTATTACTATAAAATACATTAAACTTACGTTCACACATTTACAAATAAGACAGTTTTTTCTTAATTATAAATTAATTGCCAAAAAATCTACTCTTGTTAAGAAAATTGTACATTTATTATATAGTACGTCAGTGGTGGCCTAGTGGTTAAAGAGCCCGCCTCTAATTGCCGAGGGCGCGGGTTCAAACCTGGCAAGTACCAATGTGATTTTTCGGAGTCATATGTACTTTCTGAGAGCATTTAGACACCACTGACATACGGTGAAGGAAAACATCGTGAGGAAACCTGGACTTTTAGTTTCACAATTATAAGTTTGAAATCACCAACCCGTCTTGAGCAAGCGTGGTGATTAATGCTCAAACCTTCTCCATGTGAGAAAGAGGCCTTTGCTCAGCAGTGGGCTCTGATAGGCTGATGACGAATAACAGAAATGATTTTGTTGTTATTATAATGACAGAAAGTGATTTACTATTTTAAACGTTTTAGTTTTAGGTAGTACAAAACGGTTACATTAGAGTTACAAGCACACCAAAAAAAGGCAGAATTAAAGACAGTGGATGTTATATATGTATTATATATATAACATCCACTGCTAATACATCGGATATATTGTTAGGAACACACTATAGTAAAGAAATACCTTACATTGCTTGTATTCTAACAATTTTTATATTTACAATTAATTAGGGTAGAATAGTTGCTATTATAAAGACCTTCTCGGGTAAGTACATACTTTCCAAGAATCGCGCTCCAAACGATTTCAGCTTGAATGATATTAAATTATTATTATTAATTGAATTATAAAATAACTGTTATATATTATTTTTCTTATTATTTTTATTTGCTATATACTTTATTCTTCTCATACAAGTAATTTTCAATTGAATTTATTTAATCTACATTTTTTGCTTATCATTAGATGGAGATGATAAAAACAACTTACATTTAATTATAATGATAAACACTTATATGCAAGACTAATTAATAGTATAACATAATAAATTTTGTGGTCGTAATGACACAGCTTGATCGCCTGAATGTTTTCCGTCTCACGTAAACTAATTTATTCATTGATGTTATCAGACTTTGTCGCAACGTAATATGTTAGCTTACATAACTAATACTTCTTATAATCAACGATTCCTACGTACGTAATAGCATAGCTTTGCATAGTACAACGAAAGTCATGCCAGAATAATAAAACTGATGTTGAATACTGATTTTACGATTTCAAGATACTCACGAAGGCCTTAGTATTTGTTCGAAGTATTTTTGTATCTGAAGATCAGCATTTCTTAAATTAGGGTCTTCGGTTTGAGAAAAGTAAGTTTTTACACGTTATATGTTCTCCATATAGACAATGAAGTCGAAAGTTCTTAAGGAAATATATTTTTTTAATTTGTAATTATCAATAAGTATCTTAGACTCTAGTAAGATTATTTAATCTACTCGTATATACATACATCACACACATACTTATATGTATTAAATTTTGCCTAAGTAGATAAAAATCGCTTTACAAGCATTCCGCCACGTTTTATATTAAGATAATAGGCTTTTGAATAATTGAAATGTTGAAATACGTACATAAAACTCTATTTAAGCACAGCGCAAACGACCGAATAATTTAGGGACGAGCTTTGAGTAGATCGAAAACGAACCTATTGGATTACGGTCGGTCTCCTTTTATCAGGCGTGTAGGTTTTTTAATACAAAAAAGTTAAAAACGTTAAGTCTACATCATCTTTACATTTGATGAATGCTAAATGTAAATTGCATAGAATATTTTATTATGAAAAAAATACCTAAAAACTAGTATAAGTAGATATTATGAATCACAATATAAATTGGTATACCTATGTCCTGTAGATATATAATTAATTTATTTAATTCGATTGCCTGATAAAGATTTTTATTATAATCGAAAAACATTTTCTTTGAAATTTTTACACCGCAGTACTAGATAACTTATTAAGAAAAAAAATTACCGCAAACTTCAACTCATAGTAATTTAATCATTTACAGATAGATCGATCATAGTGGAAGGGTTCCATAAAAATAAAGTTAGTAATAACATTTTATATAGAGTAGTTATCTTAAAACACCTTTAACCGCTTATGTACATTAGTTTATCCTATATATATATATATTCATATTATTAAAGTAATATCTACATAAATATGAAAACCGGCTATTAGGGATTTAGTTCACTAAAATGAGGTTGAGGGTAGGATATTACGTAAATAAGATACCTCGCCACACCCGACACAGAAATATGAAGGTAGCCTTTAATCTCTTTTAACTAAGCATTTTGTTTTACAAAATACAGGATGATGAAATTACAACCGCTAAATGTGGTTTGAAGGGAAGATAAGATAAAATCTAAGTAAACAGAAGTTGGATGAACAAAACTACCACAGCATATTGTTACAATTCACAAAAATAAAAAATATTTTTTTTAAACAAAATAGTTTAAAAAATAAGAAAAACATTGCAAATTACTGAAATTTTAAAACATTCTATACATTTTGATTTAAAGAATTATATCAGAAAGGAAATTCGGATTGTGATACACGTTCATTTTGTTGGAAAAAATATTAAAACCATTAATTTAATAGAACTCTAGAAAATATTTTTGTTTAGATTTCTGAAGCCGCGTGATAAATAAAATAGTTTTAAATAATAATATTTTAATTTCATTGTGAAAAAAATGTATTGAAAATTCTTGAAAGAACTGTTTATATGCGTGATAGTAATCGAAGGATTTTTTTTTTGTTACCATACAGGGAGAGTGAAGGTGTTTCATGGATAGCAGTAGTCATTTTCTATAGATTAGATAGTGAGTAGCTACCGCAGTCTTTACATATAGTGACGGTTCAGATGTTTGTCCCTTTTACGAATACTACAACAGAAATAGTAAGGGAACAGTAATATTTTGGGCTTTTTATACTTTCACTTATAGAACTAGAAATAAAAGGTTCAGTTTTTAGACTAAAACTAAGATTTTCCACCCTTAATGCAAAAAGAAAAACAATCTATCCGACATAAAAAGATGGCGTTGATTGGAGCCGCGTTTAGCGTTATTTTTTTAAATATTTCAAAAATATAGCAAACTATTTATTACAAATATGTACTAAATTCAGTTCTAATTATAAGTTATTCGAAAGTAATTTAATTCAAAAGTTGTTTAACGGTGACATATGAAATTAATTATTTCCAAGGTCTGAATAACGAACTCCGTTAAAAATTTGTGTATTAAAAATGTTAAACTAACAGACTGACAAAGACCAAATATAATTTGATAAATGAATTTTAAGATAAACATGTTTAATAAAGTTAAGCATAATATTTTCTAAGTAACAACGTGTCTGGAATGAGAGCACTCGAAGTGAGATCTAGAGTTTTAAATTAATTAAAACGACTAGGAAAACAGTTATCTTTGATACAAATGTTTGTCATAACGGATATTCATTTTAAATACATTTATAAACGTTTTGTAAAGTTATGTCAGTGCTTTAAAATTTCAATAAAAAGATTGTGAATTGGCATAATTTTATTATCACTGATTAAATAAAATAAAATATAACTTTTGATATAACAAAAGCAAAAACAAGACTACATTTATTTCAATAATTCTATGCTTACCTATATCGGAAAACTTAAACGAAAAAATAGTTCGGTATGTAATCACGATCTATTTATTTAATACATTACATTTTTATGCAAAAATAAATCTATTTCACAATTGAATAACAGGCACTTTTGTCGTTCATCAGTTTTTGATACCTCGAGGAAGATCTACTTTTCTTTTTTTACGTCACTTATTCAATAGCTAATGATAAATGAGCTCAGAAGACTTATTAGTTTTTAAACGAGATAGATTTATAATAGAACATAACTTTGTTAATAGATTTAAATAAAATATCCTTTTTTTCCCTGGTATCTCCTTACTATTGTAAGTTAGCGATAATATTTTTTTTGTCAAACAATTAATAGCATAAGTGCCCAGTTCATTATATGTGATAAATGTATATAATAGAAGTTATTTATCTTAAAATATTTGTTCACAGTACAGTAAGAAGTTGAAACTATTTTCTATATTAAACGGTCATCATAGCCTGCGGAGTGTCACAGCGATAAAACAGTTTAAATCAAAGGAGCATTTTCTGCTTAGTCGCTTACCAGTAATTGGCAAACGTCCAAAACCTGACTACCCCTTGTATACATATATCAAGATTTAATATGATGTAAATATGCATGACTTTCCTGTCCTTAAGAACCTTTGCCATTTTATCTAAATAGATCTCAAAGTTTACTGTCTTTTTAGTATTCGTATTTATAGTCCAGTCATTATAGTAAGTTCACCTCGGAATTCGAGATACCCAGCTGTAAGTCTGTAAATAGTTGTATATTGACACCCTAAAAGTTGTCTCAAAACCTACATATGGTAGGGTGTAAGCAACTATTAAATTTCAAGGTTAAAGGTCACAAAAATCGGTTTTTTGCGTTTTTTTTGGAAATATCTCATTTCCTATGGGTTTTTTGCTATTTGTATTTATTATCAATATTGTAGAATACTAAATTCTCTACAAATTTTGTTTCAAAAATTTTTTTATACGGTGTACCGTTTCCGAGATAGAGGGCGGAGAGCGCGCGGTCACCGCATCACTTCAGGTCAACCGGTGCCTCCGGTCGAAAACGCGCCATATATAGTTGATGAACTATCAATAAATCAATGATTATAAATATTTGTCTATTTTTATTAACTATTATATTATATTTTATCATTTTCTTCATGCATTAAATCTATATCTATTCAATAATACTGATAACCGTTTACTAAATAAAGTTACTAAATAACTTAAAATAATTAAGACAATTTTACCTGCGCCAGAAAATTTGCTAAATAAAATTTTCTGCAACTGCAAAAGTGGTTGTGGTTCGCGATGCGGATGCAGGAAAGCGGGCTTGCAATGCTCTTTAGCTTGTGGCCAATGTAATGGGCAAGCTTGTCTCAATGCTCAACCATATCAGAGCGACATTAACGAAGATGGAACCTTTGATCCCGAAATCATGGAAGAACTTGAGACAAATGTCACTGAAGACGATAATGAAGACCAGTTTGAAATTTACCAGCAGCCAGAAGACGACGATGAAGAGGAAGAAGATGTTTAAAATTATAAATTGTAGTTTTTGTAGCCTTTATTCCATTTTTTTACTTTCAATAAAAAATAATTTATTCAATGATATTTTTTAATAAAAAGATTAATTCACAATTTATTTGTTTTTTTTTTCATCATGTAAGAAGTTATTAATATTAATTAGGTTAAAATTCAAATATAATTCTTATATTTTCATTAACAATTCTGCAATTACATGGACAGGTAAGTGTTGTTAAATAAATTAATACTGAATAAAAAGTGGATAAGTTAGGAAAAAATGATAAAATATAATATAATAGTTAATAAAAATTGACAAATATTTATAATCATTGATTTATTGATAGTTCATCAACTATATATGGCGCGTTTTCGACCGGAGGCACCGGTTGACCTGAAGTGATGCGGTGACCGCGCGCTCTCCGCCCTCTATCTCGGAAACGGTACACCGTATAAAAAAATTTTTGAAACAAAATTTGTAGAAAATTTAGTATTCTACAATATTGATAATAAATACAAATACCAAAAAACCCATAGGAAATGAGATATTTCCAAAAAAAGCGCAAAAAACCGATTTTTGTGACCTTTAACCTTGAAATTTAATAGTTGCTTACACCCTACCATATGTAGGTTTTGAGACAACTTTTAGGGTGTCAATATACAACTATTTACAGACTTACAGCTGGGTATCTCGAATTCCGAGATTCTTACCTTATTTAAGCTTAAATGACTGGACTATTTAAATATATTGATTTATATGAAATTTTGATTGATGACATGATTTCATGTTATCTTTAATAATTTTATACTGATATCTAAGATTTTTCGTGTCGATTAAAATGAAACTAATGTTTTTCGGATACGGGGCGATTTATTTTAGATTTCAACTACATAAATCCAACGGTTCTTTTCCTTCACAGTAATCGTGATCACATGTGATCACACTTTCATCTCATCTTCGTGATCACGGTTGCTGAAAAGTAACCAAAACCTGGGCACAATAGTTACGAAATAATAAAAAACACGTAGCATCCCAAAAACATAGTTTCATTTCTACACCGCGTATTTTTTTAGCTCGGTGAACCATCCTAATTAAATTGAAGTCTGAAACTAATCCTATTTTAGGAGTATGAACGTATGTTTTATGCTGACACACAAGTAGAAAAAAAAACTATACGATAAATTTCCTTTTAATTGCACCATTATAAGGTTAAAGTCACTAATTATTATATTAACTTAAACGCATATACAGTATTAAGTACATATATCTGAATAGACAGAAAAAAGTTAAGGATATAAAGTTGTTGTCACATCTCCTCTACCCGTGATCACGGTTGCTGTAAAATAACCGAAACATCGGGAGTATGTAGTTTATAATCAAAAATAAAAATCGCGTCTTACATCCGAAAAATATTAGTTTCATATTGTATAAAGTACTGTTATTTCAATTATTGACGTTCTCCAAACCTCTAATTATATATTCATAAGTTTTACACTGTTTCATTTGATAATATTTATTGATATAACAAACTTTGATAATGAACATGTTAATCAAAAACTGTATAATATTGCATTGATCTAATCACCTGCCAATGATCCGATTACAATAACGCAGCTAACCTACTTTTATTTATAGCCTATTAAACTTCACTTGTATTCCAATGGACTTGATTAATGAAAAGCTAGCTTTTGTTTGTGTTATCTTCTATAAAATTGGAATGTATTGGAATATGTTGGTGATTGTGAATAGAAACATTTTTGTAACACTATTCAAATTGGAATTCGGTAGTTCGAAAATACAATATGTATACATATTTGACAAAGCACTACGAACGTTGCAAAAGTTGAAATAAGAAGCTGTAGCGTTATACTCGAGACGCCTAGCAATTATGCAATCACAAGTAACTACTTGTTAGCGCGCCGCCTGTAAGTGTTAACCCACATTTTCTGTGACCATTGTGTGCAGGTTTTTAGACCAAATTAGTTTAACTATACCTACAGCACGCTTTTTACTGTATGAAGAGACAAAAATTATTAACACCGGTTAGTGAAATGAACGAAATCTTATTTATAAACCAAAAATCAGAGGATTATTACTTTTTGTAAATCGTAAGTCTTTCAGCTGTATTGTTGAAGTCTTACATAAATAAACAACTTATAAATTATCCATTAAGATTATTGCGTAATGCCATTTTTCACTCATCTTTTATTTAGGTTAATGGTGTCTGAGGTAAACTTCTATTTTTGCAAAATAGTTTATTTTTCTGTTAAGTAAATCACTGTATTTATTGAAGTACATGTTACATGAGAAAAGCTCTTCTAATGCTTTGGAAAAAAATATACCCATAAAGATACTTAATTCCCGCTACGATATAGCATAAAATCTTGCAAGAGAAATACTTAGCGTTGTTTAAGCAAAGTATGAAGAAAGTTACCATTTTCTAAATATAAATTACAGTAACGTGCACATGCTAGGGGAATAAATATCTTCTCTTATCGAAAAGTATCACTTGGAAATAGGTCCTGCTAAAAGGTTAATTCAATAAATTTGTATAAGTTAGTAACTCGTATTGACACCGTTGAGATATAATTATGTTATATTTGTAGTTTGAACATTATAAACTAGTTTCCAAACATAACTCCTACACATATCTAAGTGATTGATGGCTATAAATTATATCGCAACCATTCATCATAATTTGAATAATAACCATCAAAGTTCTTTAAAGACTTGCTCCTGGAATTCACAAAACTTATAATTAACTTGAGGCTAGTTTGAGATTCAATCGCAATTAGTTTTAATAGAAACTAATATACTATATTTGAGTTTAAATTTAACCTTAAACTACAACCATTTGAAGATATTTATTTAAAGAAACTTAGTTGAAATTTTGATTCAACTTTAAAATTTAAACAGGAATTTTCACAAACACTACCTACCTCTTGATTTAAAAAGGCAAAAATATAGTTAAAGTACACAGTTAAACTAATATAAAATCTATAAAATCAGATTGTTTGTTTTCTTAACTAGAATCATAATTTCTTTTTCTAATATTTAACTTGTTACAAATATTTTAATAGATCAGAGCTTTCTTTTATTAAATATTATCAAAAAGTACTGCTAAGGGTAGAAGCGTCATACTCATATATATAAAGATAGATTTAGATGAATACCATCCATAAATAACGGTACATACCTGCTGTTTTAAATTGATAAACGTGCATTTTAAAATGTTATATATTATAATATCTTCTTTTAGTTGACTTTAGGCTTTAACATATGTATGTTTTTGGTTCATGTTTTATTGCATATATACTTAGTTGCATTTTTTTGTATGTATATATTTTTTCATACTTAAAAAGGTACTATTTTCTTTAATTTTACTATACATTTATTACACGATCTGCTTTTATTTCCCTTCATCAGTTTCAATCTCTCTCCATTAGTTCAGTTTGTTTATTTCCGTAGTTTAACTTGTCAGTCAATCAGTAAGTTAGGTAATCTTGTTGTATTGGCATTGACAAATAGTTAGTCTTCCTAATGTATCTATACCCTTTGAAATTGTAAATAGCTTCGGACGGAGTTGAAAATTAAGTAAACGATTCAAAGGTACTAGATAAAAATATATATTTTTTCTACGTACATTTATTAATTGACATGTAAAAATAAAAATATTAAATTAAAATATCTATAATACAAACTATTTTTTGTATGAATTGAATACTCTTAGCTACATAATATTAAAATGTTCTTAAAGTAAAAACTGTAATAGTATACCAAGGTTTTATTACAAGATTCAAAACCCAGCTTTTCTTAAAAGATAAATAGTAAAATATATTTTATTTATGTTTTATTTTTATTTGTTTTTCTTACTCACAATTGAAAAGGAAATAATATAAAAGGCTCGATGATTTTTAATGCAAGAATATTTGATGTTTTTAAATATGCAGGTTAAAGATAAGTAACTTTTTATTTACTTTTAGGATATTATGTAAATGTTTACTTTATATTTTAGTATGAAAATTAGTACTGATATATTAAGTAAAGTCATTTATAGAATGTGCCGACGGAATGTGATTCATAAAATATTTTTGAAAGTATATAAATTGTATTTATTTCTTTGATACTATTTGTGGCTTTATATTTAAATTAATTATAAATATAATTATAACTTTTTTAAAAATTATATTAAAAAAACATGTTATATTTTTTACAATTATTTGTAATAATTAATGAGGTGACGTTTTTGAAATCTTAAAAATAATATTTTAAGTATCTATAAATTATGTATAAAACTAAAAACATAAAATTTATACGGTTCTTTTTATTCATTATTAAATATTAACCATTTAACCAAGGACATGTATCCAAAAAGACTGACATCAAAAAATGCATAATTTTAAGTATCTCTAAGCCGCATCATTATGTCCAGACGTCTAAGCCCGTGCAGGTAATAAACACCGCCATCCCTTCCTAATCCTTTGAATACGAGACCAACTTACCAGATTTAATCACAAACTCGGAATTCAACAACACTACACACCCAGCATCCCTTGTAGAGCTGGCTTCCAAATTCCAAATACAGAGCACTCACGTCACAGACACTGGCCACAGTTTCTTTTTTTTTTATCAATATGAAATTCAAAGTCGACGAGCGCACGCCCGTCCGCCGAAGCCTGAACTGGCTGGGGCGACTCTACCGCGCGTGCCCTTCCCCTCCCCCCCGCAACCCCCGCCCTCACCTCACACGGGCAAATAGAAATAAAGTATGCGCTGCGAGGACGGAACGTGAAAGAAAAACCTACCGTGAATTAGGACTCAAATTTTGAACACGTGTATAATTAAAAGTATTGCACTGCTCATTGCGCTGTCGTTCACGTCTCGCTTCTGTTGTATTGTTTCGAGATTTTTATACCATACTAATGATTGATTGTTATATTGTAGTTGGAATTACAAAATTGTTGAATTATTACAAACGTTGTCTATATCGTAAGTATTAAAATTAGCATGAAACGCTAGGAATATGTTTGATATTAAATGTTGACAAATTCGTAATGCTTAATTGACTTTCACATCATACACAAACCACTGAGTAGATTTCAATGAAATTCCCGTATAAATGGATATCCACAGAAAATCTAAAACATATTTAGCTGTATTAAGCATCTTTATCTCGGAATAACAAATAAAAATTATGAAATAAAAAATCTTATATTGGGAAAAAGACATACATAAAATGATTTCTATATTTTATATATAATTTATTATTTTAATAAATTAGATGTACGAGTTTATAACAGGTGAAACTGCAGGCGGAACGTTAGTTCTTGATAAATTTGAATATTATGCAAGAAATATGACAGCAATCAAGATATGCTATCAAAGGAAATGTTGTTTTATGTGTCTTCCATGTTATATGTTAATAAGTTTCAATTTTCCGCCCTCGTGTTAGTGTAAAAATTATTATATTTATATATAAAATTATTTAAAAATACAGAACTGCATTTGTTATGAGTAAAAATGATTTAATTTAGTGTAATACATACTGATATTGATATACATACTATATAGAGTCGTAGATCTTGTGTAGCATCTACGAACTGCTACGACATCGTAGCACCGCGTAGCACACGTAAGCTAATACAATTAATTACATTTATAATTATTTTTCTTTTGATGTTTCTTGCGTTCGTTATTTCTTTTTCTCTAATCCGACAACTTATTATTAAAAATTTTCATAGTAACACTATATCGCATTGTTATCTTACATAATGTTATGTATGTATGTATGGAACAATAGTATTTACTCCTTTAATATATTAAGTATTGTTATATATCAAAGTATAATAAATGGTAATACAAAGTATAATACAAGCTAAAAGGAAACAACTATATTTATACATAATATACACGATATAATAGACATATTGCAATTCGATTGCACGTCATCTTGTATTGGAATCACATGCTATATTGATTGAAACCTGTTTGATGAAAAGAGACATACTTCAGAATAGCAACGAGTTCTGTGATTTATAACTGTAACGCCTTTAGATGGAGTGACAATATTGAGTGCAATTTTGTTTATAAATATCTATTAAAAATTCTATACTAATTTAGTTACTAAATAAAATTTTCATTCCTTAGGAACAGAATAAATCGAATAACCATATTTATAATATTTACTTTGAGCCAATTTTAGGAAATACTTCTGGTCAATATTGGTTTTGTATAGAAATATTATGAGTGTTAATTCAATTAAAATGACATACAATTACAATATTCCGTTCCAAAATATTGTATTGTTAAATAAGAGTAATCGAATTAATATTTCAGAAATAGAACCATATAATCCAAAATTATCTTTTCATCCAATCAAACCCAAATCTGAAATCCCAGTAGACGATTTCATGAGCAGACAAGTTTAGGATTTTCATATTAAACTGTTAGGTAATATAATTAAAGCACAGTTTTTATATAACTAATATTAATTATGATTTCTATTCCCTTGAATAGTTTTCAGTAATTTATTGCGTGTCGCCACAACTTCATAGCAGTTGGAATGAAACTAGTTAGCTCCGTTATAACTGTACCTAATGTATTTTTTCATTATAAGTATTTATTACTATCTCTCGGTTTACAGCTTGATTACTTTATGACTTACAAGTCGGGTGTAGTGAGACCAATAAAGCTGTTGTTAATTGCAATTTGTTAAACTTCTAATAACTTTGTTAAATTCATAATTTGGATTTATAATATAAAGTGATATTTACTAATACTTGTAACTTTTTAGATTTAAAACCACTTTGTTTATACAATAAAAATACTCTGTTTAATCAACAATACACCTAACGCTATAATGTTTCATTCAGATCGATTCGGTAATGATGTATAGAAAATATAAACACATATTTGAATATTTCTTTACTTTCATTGTTATAGATTTAAATATTCATTTTCTTTGTCATTTATTCTATAGTTTTCCAAAGTTGAATCCATTGGATCATATAAATATTTTCAAATCTAGCGTATACCGCATTTTTTAAATCAGCTTTTTAGTTTTGCATCATAGATATTGAAATGTTTTAATTATATGGGACGAATGAAATCTGTAATTTTAATTAAGCTAAATGGAGCTGGTAAAAAGATGGACTTTAACAGGCGGTGTTAAATTAATGCGTATTAAAATTTTCTTTATTACAAGTGAAGACCGGTGAGTAAACGATTTGCGTGGAATCTATTTGCGATTTAAAAGCTATGTAGGTCATGGAGGACCCTGGAGAGGACTATCATAATTGAATGCGCATACAAAAGTTCGTGCCAGTACAGATAAGAATTGGTAAGGAAATCATATAATTTTTTTTTAGATATAAACTGAAGTAACGTTTAAATTTTAAACTAAATAAAGTACTAAAATGTAGTTCATAAAATTCTAAACAATATTTACGTTGCTAATAATAGTTAAAATATTTACTATGTTTTTATACATGTAGACAATATTTATTATTTGAAGATAATTTTGAAAAACAGATATGAGATAATAAAATATAAAGTATTAATTTATATTCCACGTGATACCAATATAAACTAGGTTTTATAGTTTTACCACACATTTTCGGTTAGATTTAAAATTGTTTATGACCGTATTGTATTTTTATTGATGTCTTTTAAGAAAATCTCTTTCAATATCATAATTACATACCGGTAGGTATATGATAGAACCTATCATACTCGTACAATATAATTAAATAAAGAAGCGGAATAGTTCACAGCAATTTTGAAATATCTAATAATTAATTAACGACATTTTTTATATGAGAAGTCGATAAGAAGAAGCTCACGGAAAGAAAAACGACCATTTCTATAGTCTACAACAAAGTGTATTATGAACACTAATCTCTATAGCTTATACAGATTATCTAGTTTTGCTGAAACTTTAAGCTAAGTTTCTAATAAATAAAGTTATATGTATAACGATGAATTGCATATTATCGCTCATAATAATTTTATACAATGATTATCATTTTCAATTCTTTTAAAAGCAGTGCCGATTAAAAGTAATGATATCAAATTCATAATTTTATCTTGATATGAAAAGTCGCTTGATACAGTCTTAAACAGATAAGTATATTGAACAGTCGGCGAAACGTTTCTCACAGAATGTAAAGCAAGATTGATGTTCCACAAAAGGATTTTAAACTTCGTGATCACAACACTGTTTTCTGTATGGCTTAAGTATTTGTAAAACGTTTTTTTGTTTATAAAATTATAATATTCTGTTATATTATAAATAATTAAAACCTCGTTTAATTTTAATAATATTCATATACATAATAAATTTTGCATATGTAATACATAATGAATAAAATAATTTTAATATGTTGGCGTTGTTCTGTTGCAAAGATTATTTTAAAATTTAAGTATTGATATTAATTTTATCCAGTGTCGAAGTTTGCGTAAGTTTTGAAATTATATAAAATTATTAAAATCCTATAACTTAAACTACACCTTAAACTTGCGTCCGCGTAGAACGGTTCGGAAATAGAATTCGAAAGAAAGATGAACGGCCTCGACGAAACACAGTTAATGGTCGAATAAGAGTGTTTGATTTATAATCAACTAAGTGTCATTTGTTAAATCGAGAAAATCGAATTGACTTAATTAATAGCTTTTACCAATTATCTTATTTTAAGCGTCTGTTTATAACAGAAATTAATATTATTTGTTTACGTAAGTAATCTGATGATGCCCAGTGGTGGCCTAGTGGTTAAAGGCCCGACTCTCGTGCCCGAGGGCGTGGGTTCATTCCTGGCAAGTACCAATGTGATTTTTCTGAGTCATGTGTACTTTCTAAGAGTATTTAGACACTTCTGATAGACGGTAAAGGAAAACGTCGTGAGGAAACCTGGATTTATAATTTCACAATTATAAGTTTGAAATCACCAACCCGTCTTGAGCAAGCGTGGTGATTAATGATCAAACCTTCTCCATGTGAGAAGAGGCCTTTGACGAATTAATATAAAATATTTAAAAAAAAAGAAAACATGACATAGTAATTATTTCACGTATTGTGCCAAATTTATTACTCAAAGAAGAAAATAAAATATATTCTCATAAAACACTAACAAACGCTCTAAAATTTTAAAGCTTGTATTGTTTTAATCTGCTCGGATTCAAATTAAGTTAGAATAACAGATATAATCTGAACTCTATTGGGTAATTTGTATGTTGCTATCATGAGAAGCTTTGCGATGAACAATGCTACTGTATAGTTAAATTTCAAATAATGCCCTAAATCTATGAGTTATAGCCGATTACCTGGAACGCCCACCATTTATTAGAAAGTTTCAAATCTCTACAAGCCCGACGGTATCAATGGTTTTAAATGTTTCAGGACTTTACTAAATAAACAAAACTAATGTATAACATAGATATAAGACGTTCACTATTATATAATCTTTTTAAACTATGTTGAGTCTTGAATTTATTTTATAATAGATATTTGTTTAAATCGTATCATTCTTATTGGTCATTAAATTTCTTACTCGTTTTGAGTTAAAAATTAATACATTACATGCTTTTATTACCCACTCATTTACATCATATTTTTTATATTTTGTTCACTAAACAGAACTTCATGAAAGAAACCATAGCCTAAGTCCTTAAAGTGTTTCGAGAAGAAAAAGTAAACTTGATAACAACTACGTCAGAACGTAAGAGGAGAAATGAGGTTTTATGGTATTTTTTTAATATAGTAGTTTTAAAGTTTAGGTATTTTTTATTTCAGTTCTTAAATGAGAAAAATATAAAAAAAGCAATATTCTTTTTTAATATTATTTTTATTGTTTTATCAATCCATCTAATATTTTTACTAAACCTCGGTTAAACTTATTTCGTAATAGCAACCAAAAGCAAAAATGTAACATTATTACAAAACTGTTTTCAATATAAACTGAAAAAAAAATAAAATATTTTACATAGCAGTCCAGTTGTTGCATAATGTCCAGCTCTGTGTTTTTCATTTATTTTTTTAAAGTCCCATCATTAAAGAGTAGATACATGAAGGATAGTCGTGAAAGGAGGTCTTGCATTTATAACTTAATCATGCAACCAGACTTCGCCGTGCAAGTTGAAGGCTTAATGTAGAAACTGGGGGAATTCAGAAACCCAGCACAGATCGTTCCACCAGAAGTCCCCAACGAGCAAACCACCATCGCATTTTTCATTAAAGCTGCCCATCAGAAAATTTTACAGTCTGACTAATGCCTATTTAATATACTTCCTTCCATTAAATATGTTTCGTTTAAAGAAAACTGAAATGTATTCTCCTCGTATTATTAACATTAAGACCTTATATAATATATTGTGATAAAACTTAGTGAAAGTAATCAGGCAAATTAAAAGCATGTATAATTAAAGATTAAATCATTTTATATGTCAAACATATTTCTTAGTAAATTTTCCCAAACTGCTCAAAGATTATATATTTTTTTAACTTTTGTAAATGTGTAAGAACTTGAATAATTTTCACATGACCTTATAACAAAAATTGTGGAAAATAAATTAAATATGATGATGTTTTTTTCAGGTTTCATTTGCAGATGATTATTACGTGTATATATTTATATTTTGTTTTCTTGTAGATACAAAAATTAAAATATATATGACACTGATAAAAATGTGTATCAAGGAAACCTTTCTTTTTGTATAAAATTATGCATGGTATTTTTTGCCGTAACTGTATTATTGCAAAAAGCAACAAAAATCTAAATAACTCTCTGAATCAAGTATCTATTTATTTAATATTATTCGAAGAGACAAACAATATAAGCCTCTAAAATCGTATACATAACCCGAAACATGTGTGTCATTTCCTCAATATCCAACTAGTGTAGCCTACAAGCATTTAAAATTACGACTCAAGATATAAGTGAAGCGGAGAGAAATACCGTTAAGATATTTAAAGGTAATAAATATTTACATATAATAAGTTCAATATTCTTTATCTTAAAATAGTAACATGCATAAGTATGTTATAAAAAAAAGTATCTATAACACTTTATTTCATTGTGATTGCGTTTAAAATAAATAATTTTCTATTATATTTTGCGTTCATATTTTACTTTTTATTTCTAATACAACTATTTCTCCGCTTCTCCTATCAGTGTATCCGTCTAAACAATTATATAAGCGACTTCTGAAGACGTAATAATAGAGCCAGCCGTTTCGCTCAGCCACTACACGTTAGCGGAAATTAGCAGCTTCAAGCTAGAAGCGACTGTAGGCGGAACTGCAACAAGATAAATCTGCTATACCGAGAGTCAGTTCCTCTAACCTGGTCAAGGTTGGCGAATCTTATTCAAACTCGATAGCGTAGATATGACGTGAATGACGCTGTCAAATCACATCTAATTGAAATTAATCTTGTTATACTTCGAACTTACTGTGGTATCTGTTTGGTAGAGGGATTCGTTTTATGTATTATGATTATGGTTTCCGATAAATTAATTTTCAATTCAAGTAATATCGTCTTAAATTTCTCGACACCGTACGTTAAACTTCATTATTACGTGCCAATTACAGATAGGCAAGTTAACCCTTGACCGGGTTGATAGGAAAATACGTTTTCTATGCCATGCAAGAAATTATCATCATTATTTAATAGAATAAATAATATTTTTTCATGTATTTCTGATAGTTATCATTTACAAAATTAAAAACTATTAATACCTTCGATTTCAATTAGAGCCGAAAACTTTATATTTAGAAAAAAAATATAAGTAATAGTTAGCTATTTAAGTTAAAACAAAATCAGGGAAAGAACTTTTAAACTTTGTTTTAGGTGAACCCAACGATACCGTTATCGGTTTTGTTTTTGTTTTTTGGGAATAACTTAAAATTAACTAGTGTATAATATAATTTCATTTCAATTAAATTTATTGCTATATTGAACTGATTTAAATTTTGTAAAAATATACTCACTCAGAACTTTCATGGCCTTATCATTTTATTTATTATGCTTATATAAATATAAAAAGTCGATTTACTAATTTATATAATAGTTTCATTATAATACCTTAATATCAAAACATCACTCGTATTAATCGAACGAATAGAAAATATTACGAATATTTATTTTCAAGAGGGAAGGTAATTACATTTGAGTATTTTATTCTTATGGCCTTAGAACTGCCTTATGACGGAACTTTGTGGCCATGTATTGAATATTTTATGTAGCACAAGATTTCTGCAGTTATTATTTACAGTTATTTCATTATAATTTGTTATTTTACACTCAACTGATAATTTATTATCTTTTAATTTAAAAATAAAAAATGGAATTTGAGGTTTTAAGTAAATTCTCTTAATTGTAACTCAATTATTGATTGACCGATGAAGATAAAATAATTTATAATATTTAAATACGTTACTTGAAAAGTTATTTTATAAACCAATGGTAAATTTGATAGAGTTTATTAATAATAATTAATAGAATTTTATTGCAGTTAGTATTATATGAATTTGGTTTAGATAGAAAATAGAGGAACATGAGACTCTAAATACGTAAGAAGTTAAATAAAAAAAATGTTTATTTCTCTAATATAACTTAGAATAAATATAAGAATTAATATACTTAGATGTCAGGCATTTTAATGACAAGCGATTTAAATTATTTACCTATTTACCTTACGAATTATGGAGCATAATTTTCGTTTGTTTGGTTATGATTATATATTATATCTGATTAATTTAATAATAGATAATTGACCCTCAAATTGATGCACTTAAAGGATTAATTATAAATTACAATGATAATCATGCTAACTATACTCAGGGATGGCTATTTGTTGGTCACTTAAGATAAAGTTTATGAAGACTACTTGATCAGCTACTTCTCAGATATTTAACAAGTAGACGTCCCTGGCAATGTAATTATGAAGAGGAGTATAGAATTTCAACTGAAGCTATGTTGGCAGTTCAAGGACATGTGGCTTAAATAAGCCTTTAAAGTATTTAAAGCTCTTCGTTTATTGGTTTTAAAACAAAATGAGATTTGCAGTGCTTAAGGATTGAAAATACTAGAAACCTTTTGGGCCTTGATACATCACATTAGGTACGAGACCGCTACTTCACAAGCGGGAGTTACAAGGGACAGGCTCGCCACGGAATACGTTGTGACTCAAAGAACTTCTCTAGGTAGTACTTTTAGGGGTATCAAGTCTTCCAGAAATAGGTTATTTTTGATTGAAGATGTAATAAACCATCTAATCCAATTTAAATAACTATTAATGAATTATGACTTTTGTAGGAAAAAGGCCAACTTCTACCAGAAACCACCCAATAACCAACACTACCTTGACCCCGGAGGTCAAATACGAAAACCATTGGTATTTGACTATTGGACAATGCTATTAAAATACCCTCAGGTGGATTTATCATATTTTTGAGGGTCTAGTTTATCTTTCAATAGCTAGCGATTTGTTATTACGATTTATAAAATCTAGACTTCAAGAAATGCGGCCTGGAGGATTGACAGCGACCAACACTAGCCTGTGGACTTGTAAAACTATTACAAAAATAAGATAACTGTCGATTTTTAGTATTTATACCACTTTTTTTATCGTGGGGAAATGCTAAATGCATATGTACTTTCTTGCTTGGGGAGGAAAACCCCACGGGCAGCCTATGAGCCGGTCTTCTGCTATGATAAAAATGGTCAAGAAAGCGAATGGATGTATTCAAATGCATCAAAATCAACAATTATTATTTTAATTAGCGTACAATAGAATTTAACAATAATTTTACGAATATGTATTCAAAAGATAATAAAAACTAACGGTTTGAAATTTAGTGTTCGAATACGCATAATCGCATAATTTAAAAAAATACGTAATCAGAAAACACAAAGATAACAGTAACCTATGAATCACAGAAGATTGAAAAATTAAGTTAATTAGTGCAAAATGTAAGGTTTTTAAATTTAGATTTTGCAAAAATATTATTATATAACAGTAATAGTGAGCCGAAAAGAATTGAATACCGAAATAGACCCTCATGAGTAAACATAATAACAACCGATGATTATAAAATTAAGAATTTATGATTGTATACGCGACGGACATACAATAACATGTTTAATATAATAGTATACAAAAGAATTTCAAAGTTATACAAAATAATTATATACGAGTTGAAGTACGTGTGAAAAAGATTGGGATACTAGTTGTTGTCCTATAAAACGAAACAGAAAAAACACCCCCACTATTTCTCTTAACAATCTAACTTCAGGTAAATCTTTTTCTTTATTTCTTGAAAATTCCCTTAATTATTTCAATTCAGCTCCAATCAAATGTCCAGGTTTAGTAAAGGGTCTGTTTCTAAAGCAGTCTTTTTTCTAATTAGTGGCCTAGTGAATCTGTAGTGTTTCTAGTCCATCTTTCAGATAATCTGTACTCTGTTAATGTGCTGTTATTTATTTATGTTTAATAGATAAAACAAATGAACGTTATGCAACATTTTAAAACATGTATATATGTATAAATATTATATGAATTAGAGGTAGGAATATTATCTCTAATTCCGAATAAAGCTTTTGAAGGACGGTATTGTCATTTCATTATTAGGATGAGAACAAATTAAGTAACAAAACTATGAAATACCAACTATGTACACTGTTATAACCGAACCAGGCTTAATTAAAACCTTTCTAAATGTACAAATTGTACAAAATATAATTGAAATAAAATCCAATGGTATAATATTACATGATTATGAAAAATAATAAGGGTAGCTCTTGTATATTCTAGTTTTAACTAAACAGGTTAATACAGATGGTTTCAATATTTTAATGCCGTTGCTTTCATAAAACATTTTGTTCATTTAGGTTACTGATGAATTTTGTATTTAATTAACTTAATAAGTCATTTATTTATTGTGACACCCGTTTATGCTGAAGAAATTTTTATTAAATATATCACAATAACACATGTTACTACTCTGCTCTTGGGTCAAAGAGATTGTATTACAAGAGGAAAATATACCGCCTATATTAGCCCTATCTTTGTTACCCGTACTAAACTTCAGTCCAATGTAAACAATGTCACACATACATATGTGTCATCATGTCACGTCTCTCAGATTTCAAAGTTTATACGTTAAGAAACCTCAAGATTAAACATGTGATAATGTTCTGGCTTAGACTGACAGTTTCTTAGTGATTTTGTCTGCGGCTGAAAGTAATCATTCTTGCATTAAATGATGTGGCTGGGAAAAGTAAATCTGTAATGACACTTCTTTTAAGGGTCCACTTATTCATCTTTTTCTACGAATGTGGAGTTATATAAAATATAACGACCTTTTATCAAAAAGACTTGTGATCTAAATTGATGCATATCCATTGTAATTAAGACACCAAAATAAAACATAAACCAACTTTTTACAGTTTTTATCTAATATCATACCAAAACAAAAATGAACAAGTGATCAACCTAATTTACTTGTAGATTTCAAGTTACAAGAATAAGTATCTGATTTTAAACTGCTTATTTGTAAAAATAATTGCACTTAAAAAGACAATTATTTTTAACATATTTACTGACATACATTTTACTACTTTTTTATAAATTTGCTCGAAAGATTTTCAAGTTTGGTCTTCCATTGCAAATTGTAATTTCGTTAACCCTATCACCGATCTTTAGTTGTCGTAATTTTTAGAACCATATAGTGTATTGTAAAAAACTCTTTAGTTTTTTAACATAACATTATTTTATTATTCATTGTGTACATAATGCCATAATCAAATATTATTTCATTTCATTTCAAGCGAAAATGTGTCCAATGACATGAGAAATATAATTCATTTTATTTTTGGTCACTAAATCTCATCAAAACTGAGCGTTCCTTCTCTCACTAAATACATTATGTAAATTTAATGCTACAGACAAGACAGACCGCTTTAAGTGCACTGAAGACAACCACACCCACATTATTATAGATTATTTAATATTTATGCATAAAGTATTATAGTGTTATTATTTTATTTTTCCATAATATATAAAAACCATGTTTTTTATTCGTTCTGATAGATACGCATTATGAAAATGTAAAAATAATGTCTTCATAAATTAAATATGTTGCAGTCTCACTAGCTCATGGAACAAGTTCAAACTGAAAGTTATCTTAAGCTAACTCAAGTTTGTATTGCTTTTTGTTGTTTGTTTTATGTTACTTTTAATAAACAACACAATTTAATTAGACATTTGATTTCTAATTGGATGTATTAAAGTATAATCACGTTCTTTTTCTTTGCAGAAAAAAGCAAATATACGTTCAAATCTTTATTTTTTACATTTTTAACACACCTATACCTAAAATGCTTTTTGCAGGTTATTCTGGCATAAAGATATTTACGTTTATAAAGTTAAGTCAATACAATATTAAGTGAAGGTTACAAAGCTCCAAATTGCCTCACAGTAGTAATAACTTTGGAAGAAAAATTTGTTTTGTTAATAGATTATAACTTCGAATAAAAAACAAATGAAAACTAATTATAATTATATTAGAAAACCATTCTTATTTACAAAGTGAAATAAATTGAATTGAAGTTGTCTATAGTCAGTTGAATTTGTATTACGAGAAACTATCGTATTGTTATTTCAAGTCGCCTTCATCAAAGATTGTGAACAATAAAGAGGGCTTGATTGCAATAACTTTGTTTACTAATTATTGTTTGAATATTTCGAGTTTCTTTTATGAATTTTCTTTTGAATCTGTTCGAAACAGAATGGAAAGGACCTCGTGTTTTAATTAATTACTGTGTGTGATCAATTATTTCAGAATTTGTAATACAAAATTTTATATGATAAATTTATTTTAAAATTAGATGAAATTTTATCGTAAAAGTTTTTTACTGATTACTTATAATATAATCACAAAGAAAATACGTAATGAAAATGTTTTTTTATCCCTTTCAAGGTTCTTTGGTTTCAAAAGGGTAACCTATTGTAAATTCTAACGACAAGTGCCTTACATGCAAAGTTTATTAAAACTTATCCTCATTATTTTACAAACCTAACTTTATATCAATGTTATAAAAGTATCTTACATTCAACTCTGGATTTTCGTTTAATATTTCTGTTTTTTTAGCTATCAATATAAGTAACGAGACATATAGGTTTGAAATTAAAATTGTTTCAATTATACTTACCATTTTAGATCCAGACATAAAATCGATTCCTAAATATTTAAATTTACCACTTCATTATAATTGAAGCATTAAATTGTTAGACTGTAAAATATAACGGATAACATATTCAACAAAATGGCATACCTACTTTATTCAAAGAGTACTTATTTGTACTAAAAGTCATTCCTGCTATAACTCTCCATGTTTCGTGTTTATTTAAACAGTAAACGAAGATATTTATTTTTATTTTCGATGTAGTAAGCAAACCGTACCTTTAAAAAAACTTTCCATTGTGCACATGTATTTTTATGTCAAATCAATAGACTGATTATGAATTAACATAGAAAACTAAGTGATGTATGTGTGTAGATATTGTATGCAATGGCGCTTTAAGTTATCAAAATATATGTATTTTAAAAGTATAAATTTATATGAATTATTTTAATAGAAGGTTTTCTAAACATAATCGTCATATTTACTAATGAAATGAATTAGACATTGTGGTTTTCTATTAAAATATTGACCGTTCATCAGATATAATTTTTGCGATTTTTGTGTTTTGTTCAATCATTGATTTTAAATGTCAAAGTATTTTCATAATTTAATGCATATTAATCAGAATATGAACAGATTACAATTATAATATCAATGATTTTATTTCAATTCATTAGTAATTAATTTATTTACAGTGCACATCGAGTTATTAAGAGATAAGAAGCTCAGGTAAATTAAAAATTAAATTGTTATAATTTTGATGTTTATAAAAATGTTTTTTTAGCGTTTTATTTTTTATTTTTCATTTTTCAATTTTTCATTTTTTTCATTTTTCAATCCATAATATAGTGTCGATGAACGTTCAATTATGTTAATTTATTTCCTTTTGCCAAAATATATCCTTAACTAACTTCATTTTTATAATCAATTCTATCAATGTGCTGTATGTATGGTTAATATAAATTTAGGTTGAGTAATGGCTGAACGAGGATTTTTGTAAATTTTTAATTCCTTGCCAAGCAATTTATAGTTCGGGATGAGAGTAAATTTCAAAAATGCCACACTTCAGTTCCCTATTTGGGATGTAAAAAAGAAAACCATAAGCATTCTTGCACCTTTTGCGAAGGTAGAAAATCTGCTCTATAATATTTTTATGTACCGAATAGGTATGTGTTTCAAGTTTTAAAAACAATTTTTGAGTAGAACCACTGAAATTTGTGTATATATATAATTTATTTCTGTATTTTAGATTTTTTTTTGTTCTAATTATAAAGCTGCATTGTCGTATATCAAAAAATATACAGGGTACATATGAAACAGAAAGATATTTCTGTTTTTGCTTGCGGTGGGTACCATCGAAGTTTATTTTTTTAAGATTTAAATTCGTTTTACACTAAAAATTTCAAACTTTATATTCAGTTGGATTAAAAGTTACTTTATTAATATTCAGTTATCTTGACTATATTCTAAGTCTTATTTATATTTAAATGAGGTACGTCGTCCAGCAATCTAAGATCTTTCTGACACGAATGAGTAGCCGGAAAAGATCTATTTAAGAGATAAGTTAATACATTGTTTATAATTTATCATTATAATTATTGTTACAAATTTCGAACAAATGAATAGATTAATACATGAACAAGACATAAAAAATTATATAATTATTCCTATACAGATGGAACTTTCAGCGATCAATAATAATCAAAGGTCACGATATTTTTTATTATTTCAGTACATTTTTTTATGTCCAATTTTTATTACTAATATAAATTGTGCCCTGGCCAATTTCATTCGCTTTCATATGAACATCAAATATAAACATTGGGATATTGAGGTAAGAATGAAGGAGGATTTATTAATAAAAGGAAATAAATATGTATCATAAATTTGTTTGTCTGATAGATAGACAGTTTGTGTGATGACCTTACACTTGTTTATCAACTGCCTAAGACTTTAGGAATTAATGTAGGCTTTAGTTTTTTATTATTAAAATGAAAATATAAGATCTTTAGAATTATCAACTAATGTCGGTTATATCAATAATACTTTTATCACAAAAAACCAAAACCCTAAGTAGGGTATGTAACCTACTGCTGATGCTAATACTGATGTCAGCATTAAAGCAACAGCTTAACCTATGTATATATTACAAAAAAATATAGGTAGAGTTCTGAACATTTTATTTTTATCGGATGCAATGCATTGCGATGCAATTCATGTAATGCATAGAATTCCGCTTAGTCAGGTTAAAGATTGAAATTTTATAGAGTATATTGAGCTAGCATAGATTTCTTATGCTCTTTAAACTGAGAGGATTGAAAAGGTTCTGGAACGAATACAAACATAACAAAAAAATCAATTATTATGATTCAAGTACATAGTTAAAACGTTTATTGTTTTGAAATGAACAAAACAGAAACATACGTAGGCTTCTTTCAGTAAATTAAAAATATTATTTACTAGACATATTAAAAATATACAAAAGAAATTAATTTCTATTTCCTGTGAAATTTATATACATATATTTTTATTATAGCACAACTTTTTTATTAAAAAAAAAAACAAACCTTTACACTAGATTCTTTTACATTGTCTTTATTTTTACCTGTTAATAAAAGTTCCAGTAACGGGCTCGCGCTCTTAGTAATGGAACGAGCTCAATGAGTTGAACTGTTTATAATACGCCGACGAGTCACAGCTATCATTGGTTAAAAAGAAATGCTGACTGGTAATAATTGAGTTCTGAACTGATCACAATCGTTTATGCTTCAACAATAATTGTCATAAATTGTTATAAAATACAAACAGCAAGCAAGAATGAATCATTGGATTTTTTTATTATTGAAGTACTAATGGCCTAGGCTCTTGATAATGTTGTAAATAAATTTATCAATTTTATCTTCTGATGAATGGTTGATATGATAACAACGACTACCTTTCATCAGTTCAAGTGTCGCAATCGGTAGTACATAAACTACCTTAAGAGAAATCCTCTCATCTTGGCTCTGTGAGTATTTCGAGTATTACAGTTTCAGAAGAGTTTAATCCAGAAAGCGCTAGTACCATAAATAAACCTCCTACTCAGGTTTTAACCAGGAGCTATAGTATGGAGTTCTTCAGCAAATTAGTGAACGTGTAATTCATGGATCAGCAAAGTGCAAGTTATATCCTTGGTATTGCAGGCTGCCACACGTTAAGGTAACCGCTTTACATCATATGGGCAGTAAGTTACGTAGCAATAAAAAAGAAACAATGTTTCCTTCCATTTAATAATCATTATAAAAGCAATTTTTTAATTTATACTACACTACGCAAGTTTTTTTAAATCAATATTTTTATGCTTATAAGCATTAAGCTTACAAACTTATTTTGCATCAAAATGTTATGCAAAACTATAGCTCGAGTAAAACGTGTAAATTAGGGGTCAATGGTAAAAAGATGACGAAAAGTATCATTATACTTTTACTCTATAATTCTTAAAAAAATATGTATTGATCAAAGAGGTCAGAGAGAAAATCATACCTCTGATACTTGTTTGATAGAGAACCTTGTTGCTTCGTTCTACCGCGAAAGTAATCCGATGAGGTTGAACTATTATTGTAACGAAGAGTAGTCCAGTCATTATTGTTACGAAGAGATGAAATATGTTAAAGTTCATTGTAACTTATGCGCTGTGAAGATAAAAATAGCAACGCACATGGTTACTTGCATTTTTTTATCATATCTTCGATACACATTATACCATATTCCAAAACTATTGACATAAAATTTTAACAGTACATTTATTGAACATAAACGCATCTTTTATACTCGTTAATTTTAATTAATCATGGTAGTCAAATTGTTATACAAGTACGTCTTGAAATCATAAATACACACAACATAAACAATATTAGAAAGTTATTATGACTAAGCGCAGCGGCGCTCAAACTATTAGATGAAATTATCAGATAAACTTAATAGGCCCTAAAGAATCAAAAAGCGATAGTATATCAAAAGAAAATCTTGTGAAATGTTGATAAAACAAGATTATAATGCTCATACTTTTTTCTAAATTCTAATTATGCTTTTGAATTCTCACCTTTGTCAAAATATATGATTTCACCGTTCCACTACTGTCCGTATGCTTAAATATTTGATATCATCAATATTAAGAGTAAACAAAATAGAGAAAGTTTTTTTTTAATTATTAATATGTATGACATAAGTTAAAGAAATTATAATAAGATATATTTTATGAAAAAGAATTTCCCAAATTCGATGACGTATAAAATAGGTACACAATGATACAAAGAATATTGTCAAAGTTATAATTTTGTCATAAATATAAAAAAGTTCACATTCTTCTGAAGTTTTCTTACTCAATTGGTTGTTTACTAGAATTGCTTACTATTCTTGATACTCTCTTCTAAAAGAATTTTGTAATTTTATTAAAATTAATGTGTACCACGCCAAAAATTATTAATTATTTATATAAATTTTATACATCAAGAAGTAAGAAAACGTCATCAAAATTGAATTGAAAAAAGTCTTAGTTCGAGTTAGTGCATAATTTTTGTATGACAATATATTTTATTATTCCAATGCGACATCCAGAAGCCCATACAAATATCTTAAAACATACATATAATATAATTTCTCCAATTTTTGCTGCATGAACATAAGTAAAAATTTTAAACTCAGTCCGCACAATTAGAAGTTTATATAATCATACTTTTCTAGTCTTTATAAGTGGACTATAACTTTAGGTGAACTTTTTTAAAAATTCTTCTTTTTATTCTTCTAGCGGCGGACTCCTATTGAATAAAAATTTATATCAAGGATCTAAAATAACACACTGTAGTAATAGTAATTTAATTATGTTACAATTAAAAAAAAGCTTAGCTAAAATATATTTTGTCATGGCTAAGTAAATTTTATTGCTAAATTACAATGTTATCAGACGGATCAAAGTTATTTCACTCTGCACGTGTTAAAGGTAGTTTTAATTTAAAAGGACTTTGCAACACTATCTGTTGATTGAAGGAGGATTAGAACCCTGGGTTCTTTCAATCAAAGCCTTATTTTATATTTAAAAGCTTCACTCTAAAAAAAGGAGAAATCGTATATAATGTAATGTAAAAAAAGGTAAATTAATTTATTTTTTTTATTTTGCTCGGAGTTTTATTATTCGTTTTTAGAAAATGTTCTATCTATGATATTATAAAACAAAAAACTTCCAAATTTTAGAAATGACTACAGCTGTTATATACGTATCTTCAAAGCGAGGCGATCATTTTTTACAGTTCTATGATTTAACTATAACTTTGCTATAACTACTTTGATATAACTTTGCTTTAAAATAGTGTATCATACATATAACCTGTCTCAAATTGATTTTTTACCACACACATGTAGAAGAAATATATATGTATATTTTGAAGTTTTCATTGCAATATTATCAAATAATTTGAAAAATTTGCTCTGTAAAAGTCCTGAAATATCATATTTTAATAAAACTTTGTTTCTACTATTATTATTACAAATTCAACGTGTACAAAGATAATTAGTTTAATGTTTATGCCAGGATTACATAGTCAAAAGACGTCATTACAATATTTAGCCGAAAAAACTATCAACTGTTATACTCTTGGTATTTCTTTTCAAGGCCTATGCTGTAGACAGATATATTATACGATAAGAAAACAAAACAGTTTTTTTTAAATATAAAGTGTCTATCGTATGAATACATTAAGTTTTGTTATACATAAATAAGCTGTTTATAGAACCTCTCATACTATTTAATTAAAAATAAAAATAATTTAAAACGAAAAATTATTCATGTCGTTGCACTCGGATAAAAACGTTCAAAGGTATCGACCGAGAGTTGATATATCAGATTGTCTAAGTTTTAATTCTTCGCTCCAGGCAATCGAGCGATAAGTCTCTTTAAATTAAAAAGTTGTCGTCAATCCCCAAGCACACGGATTAAGGAAACTTAGAGTTACTTGAAAAACTCTTTTGTAATATTTCTAAGTACTTTTAAGGCAAAATAAAGTATTAGTGTGCACCGTATTTTAATCGGCTTTCATTACGATTCCTTAAAAGTATATTTAAGCAACTGAATAAAATGATTTAAATAAATTTAATAATATTTGAAATCTCATAATTAAAAATTTTAATTAGTGTTTTATAGAGGTTACTTTACAAACATAAACTTTATTAATCAAGTTCTTGAAACATGAAACGATTTAAAGTGAAATTCACTTCTTTAAACGATACCCTCAAAACAAATTTTGTAAAACGTGTCCAAGATACCCGAAGGTACAAAGGAAAATAATGTCGTGAAACTTAAGATGGGTAAGAAAATATTTACATTGGAGCCGAGTCCAGCGTCTTGTAATTAGTTGTCTGTTTACATTTCCCTTGGTAACAACCTGCCAGATAGGCTTCATAGTTTACACAGCGGCCGTGATTTAAAAGTTGTATTATTATAATATTTATAGCGGGAATGAGCTTTAATAGATCAAGTAGTTGATTACATATTAATGGAGACTTAACATTAACATGTAACTAACTTGATTGAAATCAATAAAAGTAAATTAAAATTTTTACAAATACTTCTTTGGTTGATATAATAGCTAAAAGATAAAGGATACACCTAATCACTATTTAAAATATATGGATTAATGGTAATCTAAAATATACTTTTTATTCAGATACTGACTACAAAAGCGTTTTAATTAAAAGAAAATTTGTAACAATCATATATGACATATGACTGTAAAAAAGAATGTTATTATAAATTTAAACAGGAATATGTTAATGCTATTTGTTATTATTATTTTAAATACTATGCATGTCACGCAATAAAAAACAGGGTTACATCTGCGCTAATTTGTTTTTTTTTTACCAATTTACATATTAAGAACCAACTGTCGTCCTTTTCTTGAGTAATGTTGAAACAAACATATAATGGTACTAATATGAAAATTCATTCTTGAAAATATTAAAATATTCAATAATGTGAAATATATTTCATATTTAAGAAAAAATATAAACCGATGAGTATAAAAACAAGAAAATATTAAAGAAAGTAAAATTAATATAGAATTTGTGTTACTGTGACTCATAAAAGTGACTTATTTTTATGTTAATGAGCGTTTTTGTACTGTAAATAGTATTATAGTACTGTTCTCTTTACCCGAATCATTACTTTTAGTTTGTTCCAATTTTGAACTCTGATATATACTGCTTCATGACAAAGCACATTTTTTAGCTCATGACTTTAACCTTGTCTCGATTTAAATTTCTATTACAGCGACAAAAATATAAAATTATACATATATTTGATATATCAATAATATTTTATGCATAGGAATATAAAAATTAATATCATTGACGGAATATTAAGAGATGGAAACCATGTACAGAGCCAAGACTCATTATAGACTGAAAAAAAAACCTTTAAACTTCTCGAACTCTAAATGATGCATGAAATTGTGTCAAAAAGAAAGTTTAATCTAACAAAGGCCTTGAAAGCAGCTCCATTAGCTTTATCATTTTTATTCAGAAAACTAATATTAAGTGAAAAGTTTCATTTAGACCAGGTACAATGCAAGTCCCATTCGTTTTGAAATACAATCGTTGAAGTTTACTACGTTGTTTAAACTTCAAATGGCTTCCTAGTTAATCGTTGTCATTTGGGAGAGAACGTCTGTAATTTGGCTTGATGATATTTTAGCAAAGTTCACATTGAAGCTTAAACGTTTCATGGATATTTTTTGAAGTCCATTTCTTTCAATTATAATAGCAGAATTAATTACTAAACGCTAAAACATGTATAAATGATTTTTTCATAATCTCTTTGAAATTTAAGCTTACTTACTACACGGGTTACATACCCGTGTTAGGAGTTTATTTCGGTGTCTTCCCGTAAATATTTTCACAAACATTATTGAGTGCAAAATATTACATATTTTTTTACATTTTCCTACTGACCTCCTCGTTCCATTTTCACTTTCTTTCTCTTTGTTTTCCTTCAGACAAAAGACGCACCTTTGAAAAGGAAATCCAGTGAGCGTGTTATGTAAATTAGAAAAAGAATAGACTCCTTAGTATTGCAAGCATAATGGTAGGTACCGTTATAAAAAATATACTCAAAAATTATTTGCACTAAAATCCATGGTCAAATGCGAAAAATTTACATGAAGCGATGCTGTGATAAAACAGTATTTAAAATAAATTTATAAAGATTTCTAAACACGCATATTTTTTTTATTTAAACATAAACATATTGTACCAATAATAGACATATAGCTTTCAGATAAACTACAAAAACCTTTACCACGAAAGCGTGTTGGCCACATCTTACTATCACGCGCTCCGTGTGTGCATAACAAAGTATTCGGTTTTATTGCTGTAATATACGCGAGCACTCAATTGCGACTCCGTACTGGAGGGGCTTAATGAAATTTTTCTGATTACTCCGCCTATTTGTGAGAGGACTTGTTATAAGACCTGTCACGAGATGGAACTATATTAATTTGTTACATTGTTTAGTAGATGATAAAATGTATAATTTTATGAACCTTTTTTTTAATTACTATAAATTTTAAGAATTGAAATTTTAAATAATTGGTTTAATATTTAAATAGTTTTTTTTATAAAAGATTTATTTCTAAGATTGCCTAAAACTTAAGATTATGTATTTAATTGCTCTCAATTGCTACTTTTTTTGCTGTAATACGAGAAATTTCGTTTTAAAAGACCATATTGAAATAAATGTCGAGGGCAAAACACGAAAATTTAAACCTATTAGAGCAAAGAATAAGAAATTCACGAAAGATTCGAAATATCTTCGAAGTTTACGCATTTTATTTTAGTCACGTATTCAAATGAGAAAAATTTCGTTACTTAGAGCGTCCGTCCCTTGTATTTATTCCGAATGTTTCTATAAAGGGGTATGAATAGACGATTCACTTTTAGAATTATATTACAAGGGTTGTAAAGGATCACGCTTCTAGCTCTTTATTAGCACTTTTTATTTATATTATAAAAAATACAATGCTATTGATATTATGAATTCCAGCTATTGTGCATTTTTTTTTTACCTAACACTTCTTATTTTTTCCCAAATTTTTCTTCCTCCAAAATAAACACAATAAAAACTCCATGTGTGAGAAAATAACTTTAATCTGAAAGTTTTTTTTAACAGCGTAAAAATGTGTATTTTTTTTTTTAACAAATTTCATACTGTATAAAACCTGTTAATAAGTAAGAAATTGATTTTTAAATCAAAAGTTCCACCTTGTATCTTTCTTTTTATTCTGGTATTATTAAGTCATAGCATAAACATTTTTCCTAAAATTATCTTAAAGGATAAGTACATATTATTTTTTAAAGTAATGTTTATTGGATGCTTGGAGTAAAAAGGAAAAAAAGAAATAAGGCTTCAAGCTTTCCCAGTCATCACATAATAGGTAGCTAAAATGGCTACTTTACGTAGATGAAATCGTCTGAGAGGTGGTTTCTACTACTGTCAAGCATACTAAACTACCTCCAAAAAAGTGAAGTAAGTATAAACAGTTTTTTGTTTTATATTACCTAAGCTATAAACAAACGTAGTATCATAATTTTTTACATTTAATAACACAAAAATGAACGACACATAACCGTAACCTTATAAGTTTGCTATAGAGTTATAGAAAATACTACATCAATTATAATTATTGTTCAAATTGAATTGCAGTATTTAAAAGCAACTTTTTTTATGAAATCACGAAAATACAGCCCTTTCTATAATGAAATAATTTATCAAACTTAAACATAGCAATAACAAAAGTAACAGTTTTTAAAACAAAAGGTTAACGTAATTACAGAAAGTGTCGTTTTTAGCAAGTAGGACAAGGCTCAGTTATAACTTGTAGTTCTGTATAGTGATTTATCACGTCAGTACTCACATCATTATCGTTACAAAGTTGACGTAGTCCGCTTTAGTGCTCGTTAAACTTGCTATAGCGATATTATTACTTTAAAAATGTGGAAAAACAATCTTGTAAGGATTTTATTTCTTTTTAACTATAGTTACATTTAAAAAACTAAAATATTTGGAAATTATTAATTTATAAAATGACTTTAATACAATACGTAAAATTTAATCTATATATCGACTTTAATTTTATCGTAATAACTATACACATACAAAGTTCAATCTGTTGTCGTAAACACACGTTAAATAAATAATTTTAATAATGACACATATTAATCGAACTATGCACTTAATCTTTTTATATCGAATTTGTCTGCAAGAAATTTGTGAGAACATAAATCTTAAATACCACTCTAACTTTTACAAAGAGCGATAAAACAAAATATATGGATTTCAAGCTATCGGGTCTCACTTAGAATATCCATAAACGAAGAATCAAACGAAACTGCTAACATGACCTTTCCAATGTGTCTGTCTGGATTATGTTTCTTAAAAACTCAAATACAGCAATGGGTGTTAAAAGTTACTATAACCATATAAAAATAGTACATATATATCATATGATACCATAAAGAGATATATACATTTTAGTAACAACAATTTTATATTATTACATCATTACAATAAAAAACATTATTATTACAATAGAATTCCTATCTTTAGAATACTTCGATGATCGAGTTCAAAATAAACAATAGCCATCTCGAATCACTCATTAATTCTATTAAAAAAATCTGAACTGCGCTGACAAGGTTTTAACACGATACTGCGATATTAAATTACTTAAGTATATGTCTGTCACTGTATCATTAACGAGATTGCCTGACCCAAATAAATGCTTTTAAAGTTATTTGAATTTTATGTTCCTACATATTATGTAAGAAGAAACTAAGTATTTTGATGACATTTAAAATTTTAAGTGATTTGTTGTGTTATATAAAACTGATAAGGAATTAATATTTATTTATTTTCAAAATAATTGTTAAATTTAATAAAGCTATGTAATATTTACCTTTCAAGTTTATGGGTATATAACTTTTATTACATCTCGTCGAAGGCTAACAAGCTTACTGCTTCTCTATTGTTAGGCAGTTACCATAGCTTAAGGAAGTGAAACCTCCAATTCCAGGTAAAACCATGGGCGTTGCCTTCTAGTTGGGATGATCGTTAATTTGTTGAATAGTCAGTAGCATTACTGTTTTAAATCAAGCAAGTTTTTAATAAAAGTTCATGAGGTGTCACTAAATTATGTTCACTAATGATTAACTAGTTCTCAATATTTAATTTGTAGGAACTAATTTGTTCAGTCATATTTCATGCGTTGTATAAATTTTCATTATTTAATTACCTATTACGTTGGTTGTCAGAATAAAGAAATTTTCATAATAATTATATCCGAATATTTCAATGTCATAAAAGATTTATTAATATTTCTACTGGGTTTTCTTGTGGCAACCCTACCATGTATTTAAGTTATCGACTCAAAATCAAATATTAAAATATAATATCGAATTGTACGCGATTGGGCTCAGCAGCTAATATGTATGAAACAAAATATCGCCAATCGCCGTCTACTGCTGAAAATAGGCATGGATATTGGTGTTTTTCCAATTTGTTTTTACAGTAGGATGATCAAACATAAAATTCTGAAAAGACATGATTGCACCTCATTTCCAGACGGGCAGCTCTCATCATGAAAAACGTTAGCTATATTCTCAAATTATTATTAATGTCATAACAACGTTATATGTACATATATTTTTAAATAATTGTTTTTTTTTATAAATATGTATGTAATATATAATGGCACTTACGCCTTTTAAATGAACATAACCCAATACCTACCTACATATATTGTAAGAACAATATACATATTTAATAAATAGAAATAAGAAAATGACTTAAGCATAAATTTATTTTCCATACAGACATTCAACGTAGCTCAATAAGACACATTGAAAGGCAGCTGTACGGGAAAAGGAACTATTTCACAGTGGTTCCTTTACAAACACCTACATAGAAGATATTAATCCCACCCGGCGAACAGGGCGTTGAGGTGTAAGAAAAACGAGCATGTAGAGGTACAAGTGTTTACAGAGACAATAGTGAATCGTGTCGCATTGCCATTGATGGAAATAAATGACACGCGTATAGAATGCGTAGTTTTTTAATTAACGTAAGCAACACACTTGTTATGGAAAGTATGTTATTCAAAATATTATACATATTTTAACGTTATGTTCATTTATTAGGCTCAATTGAAAAACTTACTATAGCCTTTGTTAGGGTTTTGCAAACAATTTCTTGATCCTCAAAATAAGAAATATATCTTTTATAAAATCAGTTTGCAATTTCTCCTTCCTGATTTTTAATACCTCATAAAAGTATCTTGTGTTAAACAGTAACGTAATAGATTAAAATTTCGGATATGAATGCAGATTAATAACATTATGTCTATTTAAGATACTCTCACTGATACGAAATCATTTCATATTGTATAATTTCTAACATTTTCATGAATACACTATTTACGAGTACATGAAACAGTATGCAGTAAAGAATACAACTTATTGAAAGATACCTATTTAAAGACCACTTGTGGTCACGACTGCTGTAAAGTGACCAAAATATAGCCACCACAGGTAATCTTCTTCTTCTTCCTGGCAATTTCCCAGCTTTAGCCAAGGTCTACCTAAGGTAATAAGCAGGATAAAAAAGGAAATTTTATATTTTCAAAATATATTTTTAATTATTTAATATAGGATAACTTCAGTCACCGATATCAGGTTGCGAAGTAATTAAATAATTGCGAATATATATTGTTTGATTATTATTTTTAATATAATTTACATTTTGTTACATATACAGTTGTATGATGGGTAATATGAGTAATAAATTATACATAATTTTTAAAGTTTTATATATAAATAGAACAAAAACATAATAAATAAGTAAATGTTCCATTGAAAATACTTTTATTACTTTAATAATTAATTAATTGATAACTAATGATGGTACAAAATATTAGCGGTGAGGAACGAGTATAACTTTGCCATAGGAAAATATAGGTATAATAATGTGGATTGGTTGATTAGGTAACATTCGCGTATGCCGTAGCGAGAGGTAACATTCGCGTATGCCGTATTAATTATTATTCGTTGTTCTTTCGCTGTTTTCACTGTTTTTGCTGTTTTTGAGGGGAATTTTACCATGGGTGATAGGGAATTTGATGGGGGGGGGTTGCTCGGGGGGGAAATTCGGGCAAGTCGTTGGAGGGGTATGTTGGTGCGGACGACTCGATGTCGTCGCGCCCAGGTTCGAAGTTAGGGGCCAACCGCCTCTTTTTAGAGGTCTCTGGCTCCGACACCGAGACTGGGGGCTCGATATTGGGGAGACCGAGTCCAGTGGCGAGACGAGGACGTGGTGGTGTCCTCACTAGGACACGAAAACTAATGCGCGAGAGGGAGGAGGAGGAGCTGTAGGCCGACTTTAGCTCGTGCATGGAGGAGAAAACCCGGAAGGGAAAAACGGAGGGAAGACGATGGAAAGGGAGGTCCTTCTGGAACTTGGGATAATGGGGGCGGAGGCAATAAAGGTCGAGGCTTTTTCCGGCCTTATTAAGGAATTAGTTGGGAAGAGTACAAACCTTAAGAGGGGGTACTCTTCCAGAATTATGAAGATTTCCGCCTTTTTAAGGGAAGCTGTCAACGTGCTGGTGACTCGCACGGAGGCAGAGGAGACCCGCCGTCTCAGAGCCGACATCGGTCAGCTCCAAAAAGAAAACGCGGGTCTCTTTAGAATCCGCTTCTATCTGACTTTATCAGACACTTTTAACCAGATTTTACTTTGTTTTGGGGTACAATTATTTATATAATATATCTTAAACTTTGGATTAGGTTTATGTAAAGGGTAAACAGCTCTAATTAAAAGTATAAAGAATTCAGTTTATTCTTTTATTTATTTTATCGTCTTAAGTTATATCTTATATATTATATACAAATAGTAATGTTTCTGTTTGAAAGAAAAAACAAGAGACTAACTACTTAAACTCTGAGTTAAAATTGAGGGATTCCTTTGGTAAAGAACAAATTAACCTTTTTTATTTATGAATTTGATTTAAATATTTTTATACGAGGTAATTTTATAAGAATATATTTTATTGTTATAAGAATAACCCCTAATCTTACCTACTCCATGTAAGAGATACGTAAAAGCCTCTTAATAAAGGCTTCACTTTAAATCAAGGTTTATTTTAAATCTAAAAAATAGTCATAAAATAATCAATTTTCTTTATATGTTTCACTTTATCTCTTTTATATATTTAGAACATTTGACTCATTAGTCTTATCAAAGATATTTTTACATAGTCGACTGTATGAATCTCATTTTCATAGACTTTAATCTAAATCACTTCCTTTTATAATGGTTTTTAAATACATAATATCGTTTATTTTATGAATGAATTGAACTATTAACTAGTCTAATTTAAAACTGTACTGACTTATCTTTACCGATTGCCTTTGCAATTAACCTGAGATTTGTGTGAGAGTAGTTAATTTGTTGGATATCAGACATTTGTTTACTATTGCTTTATTTTAAAAATAACATAATAGTGACTTTATATCCTAAAAAATTACCGTATTGTACGGGGTAATAACCCATACTTACTTACATGATGCGTAATCATACATACATAAATTTTCAGAGAATAGTATTAAGTTTAAACTAAACTACTCACATAAAATTTCAACTGTTATTTTCGAAAATCTAAAGTTTGAAACATTTTAATCATTTACAAAGCCACCCTATTCCTTTTTGCTACTTCTTTGAAGAACTTTAAGAAGACAAGACATCGCTGAGATGGGTCTAAAAAATTCAAGACGTTGAGTATCTTACCAATTCAGACATTAGGGTTTATACCAAAATCCGTGTTGACTACGTGATATAAAAATGTCAAACGTCGATAGTAAATGATAAAAATCCAGACGTATTTTATAGTTCACTCAATAAGCAATAGGTTTTCGATGATTTGAGAACTCAATTTTATTAACATTACTTATTTTATTATATGAAGCCTCACTTAAATTGAAATGACCTTACTATCTTGTATGAATTAACCTTCACGTTTCATAAAATTTCGTTTAATTTTATTTCGTTTAAAAATTTCTCATAAATTAGTATTATTATTAACTCATATTAATTTAACAATTCAAATTAAAATATTTATTTCATTTACTGACTTCCTTAAGATTCTACTTTATTTATTTCATTGTAAATAAGTAACTCATTTAAATAATCCCAGATCTAATTAATATATAATTAATTACTTTATATTATAGAGATGGTTTGACAAAGACGTTTCAGTTCAGACGTTTCAGACTGGTAAAAGCGAAAGAAACTCGTCCTCACTTGAAAAACCTTCAATCATCAGGAGTAGAAAAAGTTGCTCAGAGAAGCTTGGGTAACTTATTAGCCCTAAAATGTTCATGAAAGTTTAAGTCCACTCTGATTCGGTCACGATATAAATTTACGTAGCAACATGACCTTAACAGTGGTCACAATTTTGAACGTTTATAAAATCTGTGGTATTTCTTTGACAACTAATTTGGACTTTGTCTGTTTTCATTTTGTTTTGAATAAAAAGACAAACGATTTAGGTGTGCATACGCCTGCGATGCAAATACATTTGAATCGATTTACTAAAACTATATGTATTAATTCTGAGAATGTGTTTTTGTAATATTACCCCATTAATCCTAATAAAAAATCCTCTATATAACCCTTAAATTTTCTTTATAGGAACCCATTCAAATTTCGGAATATTTAATTTCATGCGTCGTTTTGTATTAAAATTGACTTTCCTCTTTGTTAAGAAGATTAAAGCGGTTAATATGACAACAATGTTAAAGATATTCTAAAAATGATTTTTAATACTTTTCGAACTAATAACAATATTTTTTAGATTAACCCATTTAGACCTACCGTCTCACATACGATACACCAAAAGTAATAAATTATTTAGAAGTTCCGTCGATAAGAATTTGTTTTTATTTGGAACCCATGTGAAGTGCAAGGTCTGTGCAACATTCCTAGAAGAGTTTATTTGTTATAGTCGAATACACAAGTTGACTACATACATGGTTTGTTAGAGATTTGTGCATTGCGATCATATGATGGCATCAAAACGGTAAGAAATGCTATATTTTTTCAAATTATCTCATATTTATAACAATTTATAACTAGAATACAAGTTAAAGCGTAAATTGAGTGATTTAGTTTTATTATTTCTTGGAAATTTTTGCATGCTTTTTACTCGTAAACTGTAGTGTATCGTATTTGATACAGTAGGCTAATACGCATAATATATTTCTTATTTCAGACTTACATTTAAAGAAATTGTCATTCGGTTAGAAGATGAAATCGAAAATAGTTTCACAGAAAATGATATTTATTTACTACCACCTGAAAATGCAAACGGGGTGTTGACTGATGTTGTTGACTGATGAAGATTTTGGAGACGAATATAACGTCGAAATCAACAACCTACCACCGAGCTTGTTGAGACCGAATGCTGAGTTGCATGGATCAAATTCAGGAGATTTTAAAAGTCAACAATCAGGTCTTGGAGTTGAAGTAGATCAAGAGCCAGATTTCTGCGAACCACTAAGCAAAACATCCAAAAAGTACAATTGGAGAAAAAAAATCTTCACCAAAGCAAAACCGACATGGAAACCTATGTTCCATGTTCCTAATCAAAGGTCGCCTATCGAATGGTTTTCTTTTTTTTTCAGAAGATCTTTATCTATTACTCAGTACTGAGACTAATAAATACGTAGGAAGGAAAAATCTTCCCGTTGATATGAAAATGGAAGAAATGAAGTGTGCTATAGGCATTTTGTTAGTAAGCGGCTACTGTCAAGTAAATAGAAGACGTATGTACTGGGAAAACACACCTGATACAAAAAATGATCTGATTGTTGATGTGTTGATCTTTCAGACAAAACATATCATCTCTTCGGTCAAGTATTCGCGGTAAGAAGTGGTATATGCCACTCATTCTGCAGTGTATAGACATGTCACTTCAGAACGCCTGGCTACTATACAAATATAATGGTGGTAATGTCGATATGCTGACTTTCAGGCGTTGCGTAGCTATCACACTTATAGAATCAAATACCCTTGGAAGTAAACCAGGCCGTAGCAGACCATCCTCACTAACCATGGATACGAGGTTTGTTGAAAAGGGTCATTACGTCATCAAACAACCACAGAATAAACGAACAAGATGTGGCTTGTGTCATCGATCATGTCCTGCAAGATGTGTAAAGTGCAATATTTGACTTCATATTGATAGTTTTCTTACCTAACATACCAAAAAATAATGGTGTATATTTTTGTCAATAAATACTTTTTGCCTTAGATACTGGAATTTATGCTTTTATATAAGCCTACTGTATCACATAGGATACGGCCCATCTCAGACCCCCTATGGAATCGATTTTTTTTTAAATATTTTTTTCATTAATAACAATGTTCAATGATACGATAAAAATAGAAAAAGTACATATTTTTCGAAAAAAATAGTTTCCGGTCTAAATGGGTTAAGTTAATAAGTTATAATTTAAGAAATACCAAATATACAAAATATATCACTCTTTTCGAGTGCTTTAATTAATTAATGGTACCCGGAAATATTTGACGCCGAAGATGGAAATAATAGAATCTCAGAAAATCTTTGCACCATAAAAATCAAAGCTCTCTTCCTACAAAATGAAATATTACGAGGTAACCTTTCATTTACTGTCTCAGATATAATTCTTCATAAAAACTGCACCAGATGTTTTTTTTTGTGTCTGTCTAACTTTATATTTTTTGTAAATCGTAATTTTTATTTTTTTCTCAATTACATATGAATTTGTTTTTTAGTTATATACTTTATTACATCTAGTTCGATATAGTGTGTTATTACATTGATAAAACTAAGCTTTTCAGGTTTTTTTTAGGTAAAAGAGTCTAGCTGTTGTAAAATAATTACAGCTCGAACATGAGCTACCTCCAACAGGAAGTACCACTTTTTTACAGATGATCAGCTTGAAGGCTAAAAAGGCTAAGGGGTCAGAAATAAAAAAAACGACGCATCCTAAAACCTTACATTTATTATATCTTAATTTTACTTATCGTTATATTATATTATGTATTTTACTCAATCAAATATCTATCTATACATAAAGCTAGATATCTATTCCTTTTTTAAAGTGTTAATAATATTTCATTTAAAATATCTTTGAAATTAATTTCAAAAAAAAGTAATAGGCATACCCCCAAAAGAATTTAAACCTGATGTCTGTGCTAACAGCTTCAGAAATTAACTTTTTGCTTCCTGACCCAACCAAGCTTATAATATGTTGTATGAGATAAATAATGTAGAATATAGAACTCACACTGTTATTCTATCATCCTTCTTCCTCAATAATTTCAAATAAATAACTAATTTATGATCCAATAACCAAAAAAATTGTTTAAAATTGACAAACAAATTTTATATAAATCAAGGACTTTCTATTTTAATGGTTTCAAATCAATGTCTGAGTTAGTTTTATGTTTAATTGTTAAAATATTTACTGTAAGTTTTTTACTTAGCAAAATTGATATTTTCACCATGTTATGTTTTTCTCTTCAATATCCCAAATGAGTAAGTGTGATTTATTAAATAACAAGCACTAAGCAAAAAACATTTTCATAGAAACGTTTAGGGGACCCTTATCAAAAAAGCTCGTATTATCATGAAAAGCGACAATTTGTCGGTGAAACAATTAATTTGTTGGTGAAAATGCGATGGGAAAATAACTCGGTTAGCATTAATGAAAATTGTGCTTCCTTGTGTATGTATTGCGACATCTGTCTTAATTACTGAAGCAAAATTTATTTATTTGTACATCTTTGACTTTTATTGTATCTTGTAATATGTAAGTGAAAGTCTAATTAATTTTGCTTTATTTTTAAATTACAAAAAAAAATAATTGGAATATTTTTATAAAAATTTCCATTAATATCGGTTACCAAAAAACATTTTAAGTTTTATTGTTTACAAGTAACAGTGACAGATTTCACTTTACTTAAATTAATTGTAATACAACATAATCCCTGGGATAAAACCATTCGGAGAATTCAAAACATATTTATGGTTTGAATTGACAAATACAGCTTAATCGGCTTCAAACAAATTTAAATCTGTCACATGTAGGAAGATACATCTATCTCTCAGGTGATATCGAAACTCCTATCTATCAAAGTCGTTTTTTATAAATGGTCATTTATGATCTAACACGTTTCTACTGCGCTATTCCAAAAAGACTGTACTTAAATTATTGTTAGAAAATAAAAAAAATCCAGTCATAATGTATTTTAATGAAATAAAATTAAAATTAATTTCAACCACATTCAAAATATTCAAAATGACTTAATTATGTCATATGTGTAAAATATGCATATTATGCTATATCCTTGCAAGATTAAGTGGTAATAAACATCTAAATATTAACATCCTAATAATTACTGAGCTATCTTCAAAGACAAAATAATAACAATCTTTACTATGTCTTAGTGTAACTGACATTAAAAGTACATATTGTACAAACAAGCTACGACGAGTGTTATTTATCAAAACCCTCTCATTTTGTCCGCATCTTTACTAACACGAATGAATAGTTCTAACCCTATAATCATTCTATGTACTAAAACTCAATAGTTGAGAAATGTGAGGCATTATTCTGCCTTTTATTTTACGGATATAAGCATATACTGTTTCAGAATTCTTAAGTAAATATGTACAATAGGATTTACATTATATTTCGAATATATCAAATGTGTTATTTAGAAAATATCAAGTTGTCTATAGTAATGTTACGGTCTAAAAAATTCCTTCGGTAAAGTTTTAAATACAAGTAAAGTTAATGAAACTAACTTAGTTTCATTTAAATGAATACGCCTGAAAGTCTTACATCTCATCACAAGTAAAGTGAGTTTAACAATTCATTTCAAATATAAGTATTTTTCCAAATCTTTTTCTTATACAATGACAACAAATTTATACTACCGAAATATTTAAAAGAAAATATATGACGCTGAGAGTAATTTGAACGATTTCAGAGAACATTCAGAGATCACAATAATGTCATGCTGTGGACGGTAATGCCGGTCGCCCATTTTAAGTCAATGGCTTGTGATACTAATATTACCGGAAAATGCAGTTTATGCTCGCATTTTTGTTTCTTCTCCCGAAATCTGAAATTACTGAAGTTTTTAAGTACTACAAAAAAGATATTCACAGAAATAATAGCAAATTATGTTTAGAACAGTCTATTTTTATTACTTTTTATAATTGGAATTAATGAATTATAATTATAAATGAAATAATTTAAAATATTACTTAAGATTTTATTTATCATGAGTTAAAAATCATTGATATTAAAAAAGAATTGTAGCGATATTTATCATATTGTAAATTCCCAAATATAGTATTAATTTTTGTATAGAACATTTCTGGCATGTAGCACTCGTATGTTGTGGTTTGCTCCCGACAAACTGCGGTTCTGAACATTGAATCAAATATTGTAAATGATTATTGTCAGTTCTTTTTTGAAATTAAATATCTTTATTTGTTTTGTTTTACAAATATTTCATTGAACAGGATTGGATTCACGATAATTTATAAAGGACTAAATCCAGATGCCTATGTGACTATATTTCAAGTTAACCTCATAATGTTCAAGTTTACTTCATAAAAGTAAAAGACCGATACCTCAAACGACTTGCCGTCATAGTGGCATGCTTTTACAACACTTTTTATTGAGACAATGTCATTGTATCTATGTATTATGCTGTTCTAAATTGTACAAATTAAAATCAAATACAGGGAAATATATTTTTTAATAAATATACTTTTTAATAAGCTCAAAATTTTTTTTTTTTTCAATTACAAGTTGTACTTTTTAAAGATGAATTGTTAGTTGGGTATTGTAACTATATTTTTATTGGCTGTTTTATATTTTAAAATATCTAACAAAGTAACAAACTAAAAACAAAGAATGATTGATTGTTTGAAACTGGCACTGGTGATCGGTGATGGCACTTTATGATGTCCTTTGTATAGGGACATGACAAAGTTCTTAAACTTTGGGAAGTTGTAACACAAAATTACATCACGAAGTAGGTGGGACAATATCACTCAGAAATTTTTTACGACATTTTGGCCATAAAACTGCCTAAGCTGTTTATTATTGTTAACTTAGTATATGGACTGGAAAAGTACCTTTTATGAGTACAGAAGTATAAATATTTCACAGTATATAGTCATCTAAAAATTCTCCTAAACAACTATCTGTCACTCCTCTTAATAGGTCAAAGTAATGTTTTTTAATAAAAACATATGCAAGGAAAACTTAACATTACTTAAAACAAGCTTAGGTAGAAGTAAACTGAGCATTCATAGAGTTTATCTCATAAGGAGGCAACTTGTCAAGTAATGTCGGGGACAATCCTCATTAAGAGACAAGTTTACAGCAATTATCTTAAGCGGTGCACTCTTGCGTCATATTTTTAAGTGCAATGAAATAAGAATGTTCATTTGCATAATCTTAAAATTTTCACTGGTTTAACTTAATATGCTGAAGGCTGACTTGTGTAATACTACGAAGAAATTATTTGTTCTGTTCTGTATAAACACGATAATACAAATATTTATTATATAACTGTATTTATTTTATGTTATTTTAATAACTTAAAATCATTATTCAAAATATTACATTAGAGCTTATTTAAGAAGTCTATAGTACATCTATGTACACAATAAATAGTACGTCTTGTAGTCTCGAAATTTAAATGCATTTTATATGTTAGCAACGAAAGAACATTAAACTAACATTTTGTTATTTTACAACACTATTTCGCCATACAGCAGATATCAACTCACATAATGACGTAGCCTAACTCCGTCCGAACCGTCCGCTAAAGACTTCCTCAACGACATAAACAAGAGACGTTGTCTTATCTCATACTATAAATAGTTTGCTAGCATTCAACAACTCTAAAGTTCTCAGCTATTTAAGTTTTGGTTAGACTAATGGAAGGAGAGTTGTTTACAGTTATAATTTATTTCAGTGAGTAAAGATTGTACATTATTTTTTTATTTTTGTTTCTATTATAACTCAATAGTCTTATGTATATGGTAGAAATTATTATGTACTTTTTAAGATAAAAATCAATGTTGGTGACAAAGTAAACATTGTAGTAATATTAGTAAAAATATGTTTACCTAATATATGTATGTGTGTGAAAAGTATAAAATATATTCCATTAACTTTCAACTCAAAACTTTTATTTATAAAAGTCTAAATAAATAGATAACTCTATGTAACCATAACTTTTGATTAAAAATAAAGACAATTGAGTTAATTTAAGTCAATTAATGTACGATATCTTTCATGTTAATAGTTATCTTACGTTTGATTACAAATAAAAGTAAGTTATAAATTTTCTTATCTATTATACAATATAACAGTATGTTTTCGCATGAAGATCTACGTAAGCTTGCGAGTACATATAAGAGCTCTTCAAATTAATGACAACGCTATCCTGCTGATAGTACCAACGCTTTTGAAGATCGGTGATTGTATTAAATTTAGCAGAGCACTAGATTCTATCTCTAATACGGGTGTATTAGAATGCAAGAGTTTCCGTTACAAATTCGATTTTAGATAGTTGAATTCAGGATTTATTAATGATTATAAATATTGAGAGACTGTCTCTGTTTATTTAAATAATTTTAATAATTATTTTTGGCCTTTATTTTTAAATTAGTATTAAGTTATTGTTATATTTACTATGTTTGCTTTTATAATAATTCAGAGGTAAAGGTGACTAATATCTAATTCATTTTAACAATATTCAATAAGTATAAGTCATACTCGGGTTAATATATATATATATATATATATATATATATATATATATATATATATATATATATATATATATATATATTAAATCACATGGTCACAATACTCGTATTTAGTCTTCCTCAATTTAAGATTAAAGCATTTTTCACACGTCACATATCAAAGCCTTTGCCATTATTCCTCCAAATGTAAGTCCCTAGCCGCGACGATGCCATTTGTCATTTCAGTACCATAAAAACTTTAGAAGGCAACTTCTGTGGTGTTTTTATGTGACCCGTAGGTAACTTGACTACCTTCTACTAGACAATATTTTATCATCTTATACTATTTTATCAGATTCTTATCTGAGTTTAAGGAGAATCTGTAAATAAATTACAACGTTGTTACGAAATAATATTAAATAATCAATTACAAAAACATTTTGTATATACTATTTACAAAATATTTTTACTAAAGATACATAAGATTAATGTAACCCCATTCAAATGAATAAGCCCTTTCTTCCTTGACAACGAACTGTCCTTTAAATCACTTTATTAAAGAACTGTAGATTATACTGAATTTGATATTAATTACGACCTGCTACCCCCAATATTGTAAAAAAGTATAAGAGAGACAGAATAACAGCTAACAAAGTAAGTTTAAAATGTAATTAAAATCTTTTTGTATTTGGGGTGTCGAACCCGAAATAAACTGCTAATAAATAAAATTTTATAAATACTTTTTATACTTTAAATTAGAATATATATCACGACATTCGAATATTGCGTTCCAGTTGACTAAACCCACATTTCGGAGGTTTTAGATTCAAATCTTAGTTGCGTTCATAATTTTTTCATTCTTTACCTTACATTTTACATTTAAGAAATTTTAAAGTTGCATTAATGTTAGAAACATAATTACACAACTTTTTATCCTGCAAATAAATCTTTCCCACTTTCTTAAATACCTAAGATATATTTAATTAATTTGTATTGAAACTTTATTTGTTTCAATATTACTTATGTGAAAGTCGTTGTTATAAATTAAACTTGTTTTACGATAATGTAGGCATCGGTAAGTGAGAATCTGCAGACAAGTCAGAAGAAGTTTAAAAATTATGCAATGGGAATAAAAAAAACACTAAATCTATTGTAATTTTTTTATGTATAGCGCTATACATATATGTATAACACCAAAATAAACGGCAATGTATCTTTTGAGGTTTAGCTCTTAAATCAATATATTTTTAGCTCAATTTACTCCAATAAATAGATTAAAAATAAGAAGGAATATATGATGTGTACATAGTATATTATAAACATATAAATATACGTTTTCCTATGAATTTATTTACGTTATAAAAATTATATAACGTGGCTTCTAATTTTTATTTTGTCTACATATTCCTAGATAGAATCGACTTTCAACCGAAGTCTAAACTACATTGAAGTGCAAATCGGAACAAACTTTACCCTAAGAAGTCGACCTGAAAAGTGTTGCATCTTAAATTGAAAGCCAGGAATTCTAAATACGGCTACCGCAGTCTGAAAGCTTTTGCATATTGAACGAGTAGACAAACATTTTCAATAACATAAGCTGGCTGCTTGGATCTTTAGAAGTGAAAAATATATTATAATGAAAAAAGATAGATATTACATTTTATTTTTCATTCATACACACCACATTTTAAAGAGTATTGTTATTTTATTAGTCGTATCAAAATATTGTGATGAATATACATAATATATAAACTACATGAATTAAGTCTTTCAAAATAAATACAAATACAATTTTGTTTTTTGTTATAATTGTTATGAAATCACTTCTCAATAACACAACACAAAACTCTTACTTAACCTACTCATAAATAAAATTTTTGATATTAAATATAAAAATTAGCAATAATTCTGTTATATAATAATTAGCAACACTACCCATTAATCACTACCCATACAACATCAATCCTCATAGTGTATCTTCATTTGCTATATACATATGGTTATTTTTATATATTTATGACAAATATAGTTTGTGGTACATAGGAGTTCGGGTTCAACTATTCTGGGGATGCGTTATTTCAAGCAAACTGTCAAGGCAGAAAAACTAAATCCAGCATCGACTAGCAGTAGATCCATTAGGGTAACAACCACTTTCGCCTAGTCACCGACATGTATGGTCCCTAAACATTTAGAGTTAATAGAAAAGTTAGGTGTACAGTTTTCCCTAAAAAAGAGACACCAAGCGAATTGTCGCTGAAGTCTCACACCCGAATTGGAAATAAGTTGGGAAATATTTCAATACTATATAATTACTTACTTTAATTTAGTTTCGTAGAGAGGATGGGCAAAAACAGGGCACCCAAGATAATGACCGACTGGAAGCCGCAGCAAGAGAGACCTAGAGGAAGGCCGAGAAAGAGATGGTGCGACAGCATCGAAGATGATCTCAAGGCCATGAAATGTTTTACGAACTGGAGAAGGACAACCAAGGACCGTCCTACATGGCAGTCTATTGTGGAAGAGGCCAAGACCAACAAAAGGTTGTAGAAAGTAAATTAAGTAATTTAGTTTTAATACTATATAATAATTTACTCCATTCAACTCATTCCAGGTCTGTGACTCAGATGCACATTTCTCGGCAGTGGGCTTAGAAGTCAACATACAATTAGGTTAAAATTTTACGAAAGGCCACTGAAGATCATATGCATAATCTAGGTGACCCATGACCCAAAATTCAAACTCGCATGCTGGCTGTGCTTTATGTTTTAGGCGATATAATCCAATGGATAACATATAGAAAAAGGCGCAATAGCTATAAGCCAGATAGATGTAATTTTGGGGCTATAATCTCTGTTGAAAACTTCGTATAACAGTGGTCCACGTACATTATATCATAGTTAAGAATGGATGCCAAACATATTAGAGATATAAAATTATCGTTTGTTAAAGGCCTATTTTGTATACACAGAAAATATAGTAATGTGAGTATCATCAACGCGCCATATTAGTATCCGTTTCTATCCCTAAACAGTCTCTTTATTTTTGTTGAACTCTTTAATTGTGACTGGGAAAATACTATTCAAATACGCCAATTGAAACTGAAACTTGCCACCTCTATACTCGGTTTTCGAGAAAGTCCCGGGCCTTTCAAATACTTAAAATATCACCTATCCATCTTTACAAATGCCATGACGGTTTATACGTCATTTTTAAAAAACAGCTATGTTTTAGACAAGTGGTTTTGCTTATGGAAAATAGAACCCACCCATATAGATAGACAGATAGATAGACCGCATTCTTCTTTACTACAAAAAGCCATTTTGGAATAAGTCTTCAAACAAATATGTATAAACCACTACACCTTCCACTCGCATAGAAAGACAGGAAAAAAACTGCCTACTTCTTATATTATCTCTGCCCCTTAATCTCGAATAAAAATACACAAAACACACAAAAAACAAGACACATGCACACACAAAACCTAAGTTGAGGTCCGGCCAATAAACATACCATTAGGTCTTTAATTCCCCCCCCCCTCCCCCTCAAAACAGTATTTTATAACTAGGTCCTATTTAGATGACACAAACTCTCACAATATCACTGCATAAGCCAATTTGGGTAGTAACAGTAAGTAAGATGAAAAAAGTGGTCAGTGTCAAGTACAAGTCAGTGTCAAGTCCGGTCTTCAAGACAGCCTTATCACCAATTTGTAAAACTCACAGTGCTTTCAATCTACTATAGGTAAATTAATTGAGGTTTTATGATTCGTCAATTTATTAAATGATATATTTGTGGAGTAAGAGATCGGTGAAGTGAATCGTTTGAGTAGTCAGATCTCGTGTAATTAATATATAAGTATGAATGCCATTTAAACTAAATTTTCGTGTACGTTAATAAATGTAAAATATAAGTTATTAAGTTGAAAGTGATCAACATCAGTAAAACTGCGTTTTTAAAGGTGTTTCTAAACCTCATTCTTAAAAAATTTGAAAGTAATATATTCTGAAAACATAACGGTTACAAGATGAATTCGGTTACTGTAACATTCAATTAAATTAAAAAGTCTGACATTTAAATTAAAATTCAAACCAATAATGTAAACGTTAAAAAAAAGTTTATTAAGTTGCCTATAATCTAGGTGAAGATATGTAGAATGAATAACAAATAATAAAAAAATAACTGTACTTCGTTTACTTCATTAAAACTTTACATTTTTAATAAGTTTTGCAAAATAAATTTTAATTTACTATTTGTTCATCGTTTCTGAAAACATATTTTTTAAAATCGTTCCACTGCATTATAGGAAGGCTGATTAAATACTTTTATTTCAATAAAAAAATCTAACCGGTACTTTAAAATTTCCCTTTTACGGACAAGAAGAAACAAACAAATGGAATCATTTCATTGTGGCCTTATTTTCTTGCTCTCATAGACGGCTACCTTGTGATTCTTCATGACCCCATAAACTGACACAAAAAGTAATAAGCATTAGTCTTTTTATTAAAAAATATTCGTGTTGGATAGGGATTTACTTAATCTACAATAAGATGAATTAATAATTTTCTATTCTTTGAAGTTCACATTAAACGAAGTTAACAACAGAAGTAATCTATGAATATTATTCAGACAAGTAGAGAAACTCTACAGTTGAGAAGTAATAATACCCTTTAAAACAATTTTACTTGTCAACAGACTGAATGTATAAATGCTATTCCAAAGCAATTACGCGTTTAAGAAATTAACGTTTTACAAGGGTGGTATTGTAACGGTAACTAACTGTATTTACTGTTCTATTCAAATAGAAACAATGAAAGTACTGAAGAATGAAAGCCCTTTACATACAGCTCTTTTGAGGTACTATTTAGTATAAGTAGACAAATTCTAAGGTCAACTCTTTGTATTTAAAATTAAGGGTTTATTTTAGTAACAGTTTTCTCTTATTCTGAAATTTTAAATTTTGAGGTAATTAAGAAACATAACATAATATAACCAAGTAAAAGCGATCCTTATCCACAATTCATGATTTACCCAATACCCATTTTTCTTAAATTTACAAAAGTTTTATTATATGATATAATATTTTTATGAATTTGTAGTAATTGTATTAATAGTAAAAAAAAATGAAAAAATATATACATAAAACATGACAAAATATATCTTTAACATTATATATTATATTTCTTCTTCTATCTGGCAATTTCCCAGCTTTAGCCAGGGTCTGACTTCAACCCTCTTTGGGAATGCATTAATCAGTGACGTCTAAATACTCTTAGAAAGTACGTATGACTCGAAAAAATCACATTGATACTTGCCAGGATCGCACCCGCGCCCTCAAGCATGAGAGGCGGGCCTTTTAACCTTTAGGCCATCACTTATTTTATTATTATTCTATTAATCGGTATAATATTATAGATGTAGTGCATATGCACTACATATGTAAATATTAAGTTAGTTCATTAATAAGAAAATTTTGTCGATTTTTCTTTATTAATGCTATAATAACTTAAATATTACAGTAAACAAACATTTAATACATTTACTCGTACCATTTCAAAAACGAGTCTTTTGTCATAATTTTAATAAATATTTTCAATAAGAAAATGTACCAGAATGTGATAAAATGAACATTATTCAAATATTCGCAGTTTTATCTTTTAATACCAAATAGCGAATATTTTATTGTATCTTTTATATAAAGAAATAATTAATTACTATTTTTAAATTCATAATTAATCTTTATTCAATTTATTACACTTAATTTTAGGTACCCACCCACCTAGAAAAACTTGCCTAGTAACTATTATGATTTGATCCGCAGATTCGTTAGTTTCGAAAAAGTTTGATTTCAAACAATAATTTAAGACCAGTTATAGGTCTTTGACGTTTACTCATATGTGTATACATATACATTATATAATAAGTATTTATTATATAAATATATATATATATATATATAATATCATTTGAAGAGAGAAGATAAATATTTTAATACAAAGTTAATTGAATGCTCTGTCATGTGTCAGACCAAACTTATAAACATTTTAATTCTCTTATACGAGTACCCGCAATATTAAACCTTATCAACACTAAATGTGGCTAGAAGTTTCACAGTTAATTTCGAAAAGGCTCAAACTGTATTAGTTCTGGTAAATCTGCATCGTGCTCTTCTGAAGCAAATCCCTTGTTTACAAACTTATTATCCTCGCAATAGCTTGATTTATCAAACAGGATTAAAGAAATTTCAAGTAATGTTATCATTTATAAGAAGTTTATTTACTGTAGACTTATTCTTGTTGTTCAGATAAGCGAAAAAGTTAACCCAGATAAGCGAAAAAGTAACTCCTTTTTTGTGCCTAATAGTGGCAATAAAAAGATTATAAAATAAACTTAATGAACTTTAAGTAGTTTAAATAAACTATATAAAGAATATCTTGCAGTGAGACTCAAATTAATGGTTCTATGTAAATGACTGACCTTCTCTTGTAAAATAGTAATTAGGTCTTTACTGAAAATAAATTAGAAAAAAACAACATTATTGATACTAAAAATAGGTCGTATTTATGCTGATTCAATATATTTGTTATGCTGGCAATTATCGGTAGCAATATTAAACCATCGCAGTTTTAAAATTATAGCGTATATGTAATTTTTGTTTTATTTTCTTTGTAATTATTTATAAATATTTCATAAACAATTTAGCTGCCGGTTATTCCCCTATAGGATATGATTATGAAAATATTTACCGTAGTCTATTAAAAGATGATTTTTGATCATTTAATTTTATAGGTACTGCTATTAAATGCCAAAAATATCATAATACTTAAATTTCGGAATAAAATCCAACCGCAAAAATGCTATCGCAGAACCGTCCATTATTTGATTTTTGGTCTCTTAATGACGTCATTACTTGTAAGGTTTCGCCCTGGATTTTGTCGGTGTGAAGTGATGACGAATGACACGGGACAATGCGGATAATTTGACCCCGAAAATTCTATATTTATTCTTTTTTTGTATCAAAACGCTCATTCAGATTCAAAACTCTATTTGGAATATTGATTTCAACCCTCAACATTTGTAATTGTGTTTTGGTCTTCTATATGTGAAAAACAAATTTTACACTAACAAAAATATATGTATATTAAAAATATACATATATTTTTGTAACCACCTCATAACAATTGTTTGCCTCCCTTTGAGATTTTTTCTTTTGCACAGATCTTTCGAATTTACTTGTAATTTGGATTAACTGATAAAGATACAGATCATTTATTAAAAACTTTAGTTACTTTGCGTAGTTCTTAGCAATTTAAATAAAGGTCTTTTAGATATTATCATTTTTTCTGCTAAATGTTAGAAATTTCGGGGTAATTATTTATTATTAAGCCGAAACTATCTCAAAATGCCAAAAACAAAAATAAAAAATGTTTAGAAAATCTTCTGCAGAGGCTGGTGACATCTTTCTTGATAATTAAAACTTTGAAGTTACAATTCTTTCAAGAACAAATCACTACTTTCAGTTTAAGATATTTCAGCAACTGATTGCTAGGAGATTTTTTGGCTATAAATCTTTTAAATGGAGAACGGCTACCGTAAACTTTTATGATGGAGGCAAAAGAGCGGCTAAAATCTGTTCATAATATAAAAATTATAAGATAAATTAAAACCATGTGAGAGTAAATATGTTTATACATTTTCACATACCCGATAAGAATAAAAACAGCGTCGTTTTTTTTTAACAAAAAAAAGAATAAAATAAAATTTTGTTGCCAATTGTTATCTTATTTTTCATCTATAAACAATAATAATTAATAGTTTCTATTTTTGAAGTGTTTGTGTTTTGCCAAGAAAAAACGTTAAAAAATAAATAAACAAAACCATTAATACAAATTTAGATTTGATTGCGGTATTCAAAATTTAATTTTGAGTGCTTATTTGATAACGGTAGAAATTCCAATCAAAAATTCTTTTTTTTGACGCAAGTTTATATATTTCAATGTTTCTAGTTACATTTATGAAAATAAGATTCTTTAATTTTAGTATATTTTGTTACAATTACGAGTGTTATATGTTTAAATTATTTTATAACTTTAAAAGTAAGTGATATAATTTTAAATAATTATTTGAATGTTTGTCTTGGTAAGAAGTTTAGAAACATTGGTTGGTTCATATTATTTATGTTTTATTTTCTTATACAATAAATAAAGAAGATTATCTACCTAAATAACTCGTCGCACCAGAAATGGCGTTGCTCTCATAAAATAAAAAAACAACTGTAACTGAAACTGTTACATAATTTTTAATATGAACTCATGATTACTTCATTAATTATAATTATATTATTAATATGAATACTTTAAGCCAACACATTTCAACGAGTAACTTTTTTTGGGTCCTCTAAAGCCATTTACTTACTCAAATGTATATAATAAATAAATTTAACTTTGACTTGCACATTGTTTTTCTTTATACATGAGATTTTCTTTATACATTTGTTTTTCTTTATACATGAGATTTTCTGATGATATTTAGTTCATCTAATAGTTGAAAAGTAATTTTATAACTGTAAAACTAATTTTCTCTAGAAAGTATTTCATATAGTTGCAAGACATTCCTGTTAAATCAGTATTAAAGTTTTAAAAGTAAAGAACAAAGAATACAAGTAATTATTTTGCTGACATTTCCTTGAGTTACATTCTTTAAGAACTGTCATGTGATTTCGATGAACTTGGAAATTATAGAAGAATTTTGAAATCATTCTTAATTTCAAAGTAATTGACTATCTTTTCATTCACCAAATTTTATAAAAAAAAAGTCCCACATCCTTCATAGGTCGTATTTATAAAATATTTTGGTAATAGCATTAACATTAATTTAAAGATGTTTCTTTCAAAGTTTATACTACCAAACATTTTACTTAAAACAATAAACTCGGTGAAGGAGGAATATCTCGATCTTGTCATCCGTTTAAAAATAAAATAGAATTAATTTCTAAGTATTTATATTAGTTACTATTGAAGTAAAAGTTGAAAGTGATCATATAGTAACTAAACAGTTTTGTCATACTACTCGTTCAATACTTTTCACGAAGAGGAGCTGCAATTCCTTAATCAATTTCCAAATAAAAAGTTTTTTTTTTGTAATTTACGATTCAATTTCTTAGATAGATACCCAAAAGTAATCACAGTAATGATTTGAGAACTAAAACTATTTTATATTAAAATATAAAATGTTGAATATTCTTAAACTTCACCAAAATAAATATCACTTTCACATAGAATACAAAGAGGATTAATATTAGGTCAATAATAATCAATCTTAAGGTACAAATTTGCAATTCTTAGTAAAGACATTTCTGTGGAAATATCTCTTTATTTCAGGTATACGCGTATATTATTAAAATATACAATACGCCTTAATAATCTCATAACGATCTTTATTCCAATAATTCAAAATAAGTAAAAAACCTCGTTTTCAATTTAGTAAGAACATAAAATTCTATGTAAATAAATCCATTGTTAGGAGGTAAACAATGCTATAAGAGATGAAAAAAATAATGCCGTGTGTATTTCGAAATACACACATAAATAATAAAAATATAAAACTAAAGCTTTGTTGAAAAATATTAATAATAAGCGGAATAAAGGTAAGAAAAAACTTTAGTTTTATTAACTTTCGTGTATTAAAAAGATTTGAAATAAATCGTGCCGTTAGCTGTCAAGTTCTTGGTGTTCGTAACGAACTTAACGTTTTGGCGAATCGATTAAAAAACTTTTATATTTAACTAAATGTTACACGTATTTATTAGAATACTAGTTTAAAGCAATTATCTTGAACGCTGCACTCTCGCTTCATTATTTAAGTACCGTAGAAGAGGTAAATCCGTTTGCATAAACTTGTACTAGCTTGCACAGTTTCACACGTTCACTCTAGTCTCTGTCAGAGCTACTTAAGCGATTTAAGGAGAAAAATTTAAGTTTTCCTAACAAATTTTCGTGTAAATAATAATACTTTTTTTAAGAAAATTTATTTAAAAATCTCTTTGAAGTGTATTACATATGCCATCAATAAAAAACTAATATTATATTATATAATATATGCAAATAATAGTACATAAATATATTTATTATAAGGATTTTTAGCTGCGACGTGTCAGCTAAAGTTGTGTGAATTTTGTTATAGTAATATGAGTGAGTAAAATAAAGTGATTCAGTAATAATCGTAAAAATAATAATTTTGAGAAATATTGAGCAAACAAAATAAAATTTTATTACTACGAAATGTCCTGATGAGTTTGTTATATAGTTTTAAAATAACAATTACAACCGTACAGCTTCATATTTAACTATTTTAAAAAAGTAACATTATTATCTATGTATATAAAATAATTTGCAGGTATTATGTTTCTTTAGGTTATCAAATAAAAAGTTTAAGTATAAGTAATCTTGGACTGATTTTAAATGAAAAGTATACGTTTTCGACTGAAGTCATTAATTTTTAGGTTTCATACCCAAATGGTAAAACGTAACTCTGTTACAGAGACTCATCTGTATATCTGTTTGTCTGTCTATCAGAAGGATGTACCTCATGAACCGTTTTAACCAGACAATTGAAGTTCTAATACATTACGTATTTTTGTTGTATCTTTATTACATTAATATTATTACACTGTCGTTAGATCAATCCCAGAATATTTATAACTTGTGTGTCAGGAATAAACCGGCGCGACCAATTGAAGTATATAACCAACGAAATGGTCTGGCAGTCTGAGTAAGATTGACATGTACTTACTCATATACCTCAGTAGTTGGCTAATTTGGGCGAGGATTATAGTTTAGTACGCTAAAATAGATAAACATATGCACTAATCAAGTATATTGTTCTCGGACAAAGTTCCACTTTGATGAAGAAAAAAACATAGAAGACTTGGAATTATTTAACTTCAAATAGTAAAACAACAACAAAACTTTCTTGCTCACCTGCTTGCATTTTATGCATTTAATTATTGAATAATAATTAATTTATAAAAATGTATGTTTATTTTACTAAAGAATATGTTAAATATTTATGCTATTATTTGGTATACATATAAACTTGAATCAGTTCTTTTTTTTATTTTGTTTCACTTTTCTGTGATATTTTACATTAAAACATATCTCGAACAAGCAGGAATCTGTAAGATATTAGATATAATATACAATATTACTATCTGAAACGAAATACTATTGCGAAAAAGAGACTTACAAAATAATTTTATGTAGGAGGCAACAAAATAAAAAGCGTAAATATCTTATTTCGTCTTCAGTAAAAGTCGTTATTTTACTTATGGCGCTAACGCTAAAAACCTTTTGAAATATTTAATTAAAAGGCTCCATCGTGTCTTGTGAATCAAAGACCTTGATATTTTAAAATAAGTGCGCCAATTGTATGCCATCTTTTCGTTAAATATTTTAAGCTGATTTTGAATTTTCTTACTGATTTATTAAACATTTGATTTAATAAACAACTTATATCATTACATCGATACTTAATTTAAAACACTTAACAGATAGCAAGCAACTTGTGATAATTGTTTGAAACGATTCGCAATCGCAATACAAAATATAAATTAAAACTATAAACAACAATATCTGAAGTTGTGTCCCATAATTGATTTTGGACAAAGGAATAAAAATTATGTTCGCTTGTTACTTTACCAGAAATGTTGTTAGAATGTATAGGTAAAATTTTGCAAAGAGATAAAAATACTGAATGTACTACATATAATTCTAAAAATTATTGTTTTATTAATCTAATCTACCTATCTTATATATAATAATCAGAATATGTTAAATCCTCTCTTTCGAGCTCCGAAGTGTAAGCTCTAAGAAAACGACCGTTTCTCTCTTACATACTTTTATAACAAAGAAGAAACCTTTGTAACTGACCGAAACCTTAACAAGAAATTTGACACCAACCTCGCTTAGCGTTAAAGTTGGGTTTAAAACTGCAAGTTTTAAACCCTATGAAAAACTACTATTATTATAGAGATTTTTAAATGGGTTATATTCGTTATCTATAAAATTGTTCTTAAAATTTTGAAGTAATATATTTTTTTTTAGTAATTCATTAATCTACCGATATTTGAAGTCTGAACACATTTTTTAAATACATTATTATATTATCTTTTAATGTTCTTAATTCTGTTCTTTTTCTTTTTAAGCCAATTTCAAATATGTATATAAAGGTATTTAAAAAAATATCACTCATTTAAAAATGTATAAGAAATATTTAGCAATTAGCAGACAATCGCCAAAAATAGAAGTAATACATTTGTTTTAATACTATATACTATATTCAATGATTAATAAAAATATCGTAAAATTTTAAGAAAGAACCAAATCATATTAATGACGTCACAGCATTTGCCATCACTTGTGGACCCGTTCGGATTTATGTATATCTCGCTGACATTAACTTCGTGGATGCTCGGCATTTTCCGGCAAAGGGGCATATCGCCGCTACGTATCCGGCTTTACATAATTAATTACTTTGCTTGCTTGTCGCCGAATCAAAATTACTTCAGTTTATTTTAATTATTTCAATAACTTCATTTTGCATATTTGATATTTAATATTTAATATTTTTAACACAGGTTTATGAGCGGTAAATTTTTTTATATAAAAATATATATATATACCGTTTATATCTGTGTAAATAAGACTTAATAGTTTTATAGAAAAATGAAGTATTTACTCACGAAATCCCAGAAACTAGAAATATACAAAAAATAATCTGATATTCCTACAACTCTTTTAGTAGCATTGTTTCGTTTGCGAAAAAAATATATGCAGTGTTAGTTAGACTTTGTATTGTAATGTCAATTGTAAATTAGTGTAACTCTTATGTGACTTAGATCTTAATCATATAAGAGTTAAAAAATAAGTAATTTAATCACCTCGTCTGAAAAAATATTTTTATTTCAATTCGCTGTTTATAACAAGTGGTTTAATAAAAGCAGTTAATTGGAAGAATATATTATGTATATCACTAAGCAGATGCTTACCATTACTTTTTTTTTTTTTTAGATTCGCATTGACATATGCTGTTAGCCCTAGTGGCTTTGACAGCGTCACCGAGAGGGGACCATTAGTCTATGAAAGACAAAGTAATTTAAATTTCTAACAGTGAATGCTGTTTAGCCGGTATCTATTACGAGCATTCTCATTCAAAGCCATATTTTTGGTAAGATAGTTTTCATTATAAAGTACCTTCAATAAATTGTTTTTATAGACTGTAGTCTGTAGGACTGTAGTCCTCTTAACAATTTAATTAGAACCATGTTTAAGTTTACATTACCTGACAGTGTCACAATGAGTGTTTAATTTTTACTTTTTTTTTTCACTTTTCTTCAGAACCAAAAATTCATTGGTTGTTCGGCAATAGTGCTACAATTAAAATTGAGTTCAGTTATTAAGCATAATGTACTTGACAGAGAGGTAAATAATACATTTATTACACTAAATAAACGTGAAAACTGGATTGTACAAAGAAAATATAAATTTATCTGCATGGTTGTAAAAAAATCAGATAATATATAAAATCTTTCAATTACATCTAAAACACTTCATACTTAACATGTGAGCCTTTTGAAACATTTAATTAAAAAGCAAAGTTGTGTCTTTTAATTCAAAGAGATGGGCTTTTAGAGTAAAACGACCCTATAGCGACTATTCATTAAATTATTGAAAGTACATACTTTTTAGAATAAAATTATCATACTATCTCTTTATATTATGTAAATTAAACGTTAAACTATATTTAATAATTTCTTTATGTAGAATGTAAAGTCAACCTCTTATTAGTTTAAAGTAAAAAAATTTTAGGTCGTTGTTTTATAAATATAAAGCCCTAATGTTTTTAACTGGTATATTGGAAATAATAATTCATAATATCGATGTACATAGTTTGAAAATTGTCCCCCGGAATTTGTCAAAAAGTAATATTAAATAAATTAAGTAAATTATGTGGAAGACAAGAAATTAGCTATAATATTTATTTTGGAAAGGGTTATTGATTGTGTTTTTGTTCGTTACCAATAAGACTAGTTTTAATCTATAATTATCTCCAATTATGGATTATTATCAATTAATAGTTTTAGGCAAATAGATAAATAAAAATATTAATTGAAAAAAAATGATTTTGTTTTCAAGTTTGTGTGAAATATGAGGCTCATGTTTTTACTTATCCTGGTCCGCCTGGCTAAGCTCAAGGGAACGCTAAATCAAACCCTCGACATCAAAGATTTCATCGTGGTATCAGATATATTGGAAAACTAAACTATGCCAATACATAAACCAGAAAAATAAAACAAGAGTTTCTATTTATTTTTTCTCCCAACTCGTGTTCATTTGGCTAACTTTAATTTAAATTAGTAGTTATAGATTGCTAACCATTCCCATCTTAATTTTTTTTACATTTGAATATAAAATATCCAAGAATAAAGAGTTTGTCATCAATATTCATACTTTTATTAATTTGTCTCTCTTTGCGTGTCCTTGCATATTGAATTGCCCGGAGCAATTAGTAAGGAATGCTTCCGAATATGCGATGTCCATTTTGTTGAATCCTACAAAGACGTGCTATTAAGAACTTAATCTATATTCCATTTTTTATGTTTAAACAATTTTTATTTTTATTTCAATTACCTAGTAGTTCTAAGTTCAAAATACAATTAATGCATTCCGAACAATATACTTTTTCCTCAATTCCCTTCAAAACTGTCACTATCCCCATGTGTCAAGAGTTCATGTCCCAAATCCCCATGAGGTGAAAAGGGTAAATTAAATGTAATAAATAATAAAATATGATATATTAAAATAAAAGCTATGAATATTTAAGCATTTTTATAACTAAATTATAAGATTCACGAACAATTCTTCAAAGCCCAAAGTAGGTCAGAGTATTATCAGAACTTGAATATTTCTGTTTGTCGTATGGCCATATATTTCGTGCTTTGCGTGTTTCCCCCCAGTTTAGTACAAATTGTATTGTCTACATGATATAACACGTGAAAATGCATTAGACTTCTAAATAGAATAATTTTATTTGTTGGTCCTAAGTGTTCCGTGGAATTTATATAGAGTAATAACTTATCTTTATGTGAAATAAAAAACAAAAATGTTTTGTTTTCTCACCCTCCTCCTTTATCAAACAAAGTATTTCTAAATCATCTATATTTACAATGTTTTTAAATAGACACTATTAATAATAATTATTTCTTAATCCTTTGAATCGTGGCCAACTAACCAATAGCAATTTATCTCCCTTAAACCTAAATCTATGTTATCTGAGTTACAATCTACACTCTTGAATTAGGACTAACAAAAGGGATCATTATGGTAGTACATAATTTATGTTCGATATATACATAAATATGATTATGAAGACCGAGTTTTTACGGGGCTCTTGCTCAATATTTAAGGGAGGACAAATGTTTGATATTTAAAAGTTTATTTGTAATATTCTTTAGACAAATGAGAGGGCAGCCCCTAACAGGGCAAATAGTTTTCAGTGCTTAACATGAAGTGTAAAGGATGGACTGCGAAGGCGTTACTGGTGCTAAGTTTAAACATTTTCTTCAATAGAATTCAGACACCAAACTCAGAGTTTTTATGTACTTTAAAGTCATAAAATTTCGTCTTGATGTACATATGTCTAAGAACATAGTAATCAACGAGGTGGATTTATAATTTCATGTCTGTTGAAATAATAATCATAGTTTTTTTTTATTTAAATAAAACTGTGGTCCATTATTTCACATAAAAACATTTGAATCTAAAAAGCGTTGATGAAAGAAAGGCAAAACGATTTTATGAGGTGACAAGATTTATCAATAATAGCTAAGACGACGTGAAATATTCAAAGATCACTTCATACTTTTACCCTATGAGGGGTTTAAGTCCTTTACAGATAATTTATTTAACAGGAACAATATAAGGGTACGGTGACAGTACTTGTAAATTATTATTTTTTTATATTTATATAAAATAATCTTCACAAAAACCAAAAGTTTATAGATATAATGGACCTCCTTCCTTGTGAGAGGATTTAATTGATAAAAAATGTTCAGCTCAAAAAAAAAATTTTTACAAAGGAATTTTAGGCTGGGCACTGTATACCTAGGAGACCCACATAACCACAGCTGCCCTACCCGGGCCGAGTGATATGCGAAAAGCATTTTCCCAGCGACAAAAAAAGAGTTAAATGTAACATGTTAAAGTTTAATAGTTAAATATATCATAAGATTACTGAGTAATGAATTGGACTTATTTTAAGTTTCTAGACGGAGGTTTGTTTTAATATACATATATATTGCTTTTATTAGAAATAAATGAGATCAAAATTTGTTATCAAGTACAAAGAGATAAGCAAATACTTTAATATTTATTTTGAATATAGTTTTATTTCATCATTATAGTATAGAGATGATAAGTGTTGTAACAAGAATGAAGTTGTATTTTAGGACAACTTTGAATCCTACCCAATAAAGTGGCCCTACTAACTTTTAAGCTAACCTATAATTTACCTTTACTACAGAACTTCGTGCCAAGTAATGGAAGTTTTAAAGTAAGCCCTTGTATGGAGCTGTTACCAAACAGTTACACAGACTTAATTTTAAGAACATTTTAATTTATACATATATTTAATGTATAATGCCTGTCTGTGATCCTACTTAACGATAAAGTAAGATTATAGCTTAAGAATGTATTTGTATGTATATATTTACATATATGTATGTATTCCGAAACCAGTTTGTAGGTCACTGAGACCGTTGTCTTTTAAGTGTAACAGTGACGAGGAGAGACAAGACATTTTCTTATGGAAGTTCACTAAACTGGTGGCATATTTTATCTCCTGTTACCAACATATTATAAAAATAATCCATAATTTTGGGGAAAAAATTGTTTAGACACATGTTGTGCAACGACTATGTAATTGTTTCACTTCACATGTGGACAGACTATTTTATGCGCTATCCTAATAACTAATAGTGAAAAAAGTGGGATTAATTTTCTTCCTGTGAAAAGTTAATGAAGTCACATTTTTCATAAACAAACGCAAAAATATAATACCGTAAATGAGTTGGAATGGTTATGACAAAAGTTTTTATTACAAATAGATAATTTGCGAAACATGAGTGCCTCGGCGTATAGTCTGTAGAATTCATCTAAAGTTACAGCTATAATCAAACTTTGCAGAAGCGTGAGTATCCTTCTACTTTATAATTTCTATATTACAAAACAAGTAATAATTTTCGGTAAAGGTAAAAATAAATACATAAACCATTTTTTTCATTTTCCCAGTTAATATTTAGTACGTTTAAAAGTACGTACGTGTTGTTATTTTTCAAATGTTACTCTATAAATTATTTTTTAATTAAGTAAGTAAAGCAAATGATTTTTTCAAAACAGAAAGATTCAAGACATTACTGATTTTAATTAAAACCATACAAAAAGCAATTCCAATAAAAGTACTGTCTTGAATATCCTTCATTTGGTTTTCCATAAATAAATCCAGAATAAAATTACAAAGAATGTAAGATGTGAAGTATTAAAATGTGGTTTTTGCTACCATCAAAAGAATTTAAACTTTTTGGAAGATAAGCAATCAAAAACACCTTTTAGAATGAGGACACGACCAACTTCATGAAGAATAATGTTTTTCTCACATTTTCTTGTAGAATTGTTTTCTATAACAAAGTATTCATAATTAAAAGAACATGTTACATAAATATATTCGCCATTAATAAACCCATATTACCATTATTCTTATCACCAGTAATATAAATATATGATTGACCTTTCCGTTGCATACAAAACTACATGAGTTCTCTCGTTTTATGTGACTTTCTAAGTAAAAATATATCCAATCGGCGAATAGCTACGATCAATAGACGGGAAGAACATTTTTATAAGGTGTCAAGATTTATTGGGGACGGTTGAGCCGACGTGAAATATTCAAGGATCACGTCAAGCTTGTCCCTTCGAGAGATTTACTCTAGAGATGATTTATTTAGAAAGGCGAGGTCAACGGTACGGGCTTATCTCTAAGTGTTTTATTTAAAATATGTATTACTATTTTTACAACATGGAAAAAATATTTATAACCTAAATAGTCTGAAAGGTATGTACATTGGAAATGGTCATAATGGCAGGTGTAACTGTAATTGTTTCATACCCCAAACGACAGTAATGTTTTAGAAAAGAAAGGGAAAATATAATTAGATTAGGATAAAAGGATAACGAGAAATACTTTCTGCTTTCGGTACTCATACTCACCAAAACCTAATGGAACTTTAATCTTTTTTAAGCCTCCTGATTCTGCAAATAGTTTTTATTTAAGTAATACTTTTTTCACTTATTCGCATTTTTTTTTTTGTTTCTTAGAATAAAATTCTAATCATTATTATGTTTTTATTTATTACTTAAACACAGTCCCTGCAGAATATAAATAATTATTTTCTCAAAATGCTACGTGAATATGTTAACTAATTGATATACTACAGAAACACATTAAATTGTGAAGAAAAAGTACGTCATCTCTAAAATTTCTGATCTCAAAAAGAGGACAAATCATATAATAGACGATTTTTAATTCACAATAATTAGGTATCCGATGTTTTAATTTTCTTAAATTGTATCACAATTTATTGTTAAATTACATAAACTTAATAATATTATTTATTCATACACATACATATAGTGATCTTAATTTATACTATCTTAAAGAATATACTCACAAATACACAACTGATTCGACATATAAAAAATAAAACAATTAAAAATAACAAAGTCAGATTTGTGCAGTGAAAATTGAGTTAATCTGTGATTAATCTGACCACACGACCGTGATGAGGGTCGTCCTCTGTGACACTGTGATAATTGTGATAATATCGTGCCACTAAACGTGTACGCGGATAACATTACCAGAACATTTGTATTTAACTGTATATGACATAAGTCATATTTGCTACTTAAAATAATAATACACTAACCAAAAATTCTTTAGAAAAGTAATCAAATAACGATTCTCATTGAATATGTGACTATTAGCATTCCATGGATACACCGTGCGGGTGCTGAGTTCATCGCGTTCAACAGAGAGGAGCTTCAACCTCCTTCTTAGCTCCTCACTCTATGTAACCAAATTTGAAAAGAACCTACTAGGCTCCCTTAGTATGTTCCAAGAATGAATTGATGTGAGTTCTGGACAGCCCCAAGTCTTTTAGTAGGTTGTAGAAAGATTTCTTTCTCGCTCCCACTTCTACCACGCACGTATGGGCTAAGCTCGTAACATTTATTGACCTTGATGGTATGGTCTTTGGGGATGTTGGTTTCCCAAGGAACCTTAAGCTCTATTATCACAACGTGCTTTAAAATTCGCGAATACATAAATATATCTGGTCTGGAAGCCGAAGCACAAATATCCTCGGGGATTTTGTGTTGTTTTTTGTACGTATTCATCATTATAGTTCAATCCAAAGCCGCTTTTAGGTGGAACAAGGCTTAATAAATTATTTTATGAGAAATAAATTTATTTATGCAATAAGACATCCGACCATCATTATGTATTATTATAAGTTGAAATATTATTAAATATTACTTTACACTACATAAAAGTTTTTAATAAAAAAACTGTAAACTCATACACTTGAATAATTTAAGAATCCACAACGTAGTGGCAGGAACTAAAACTTGAAAAAACACAAGAAATAGCTAAAGTGCTATAATTGTCAATATGTACTGCCATGTTTGGGAGGTAAAGAAATTTTTCCAAGTACCAACTTTGACACATGGAACAAACATCATTGGAGGTGAGTTTATTTAAAGCTATGATTTTGTGATTTTTTACTGATTTACAAGATAGTAATAATCAACAAAAGTGATGGTTAGGAACATACGTCTTTATTTGTTTATATGTATGTATATGGCTTCGTTGATTAAAAATTTATGAAAAAAAAAATAAGATTTAGTTAAAAATTTTGATAGTTACATCTATTATATTTTCGGAAAAACTTCACATTACCTTTTTTTAAATTTAAAAGGAATTTTATGTTGAATATTTTAATTTAACTAAGGTTATTTTGAATTAACTTCTTCATATAAATTTTAACAAGATACAATTTTTTTCTCATGCAAGTTTCCCTATCAGAGCTTTGTCGAGTACAATGACGATAGGTTAAGCTCACCACCAAAACTGTATGGCCAGCTATATAAAAGTTAAAAGCTTTTGCCTAAAATGATAGGAGTAAAAGCAAAATGCACACAGTTTTAAAAGCGGGTGATGCGAGGCGTTCTGAGCCGAACAGTTGTTCCCCGAGGAGACTGGAGGGGTGTATTTACTGGGTATGAAACCTCATATGATTTTTCATCGAAAAATGGTTGCTGTTTTACTTGAATTTATAAAAGTCTTCCTCTTTGAAATCCAGGATTTGTTACAAGCCCTGTAATATTCCTGACTTTCCACAACCAAATAACATAACGAAATATATTTTATCTAGTACAAACTTTATGGAAAAAATTACCTGAAAACTGTATATCGTTTATGTATATCAAAGTACTCTGAGTATTTAAATTATTTTTTATCTTGTCTTTAATTTTTGTATGGTACACTAAATTATAAGAACTTATGTCGTGATAAATAAAACTAGTGAGTACAATTATGGACATGATACATTTTATTTTTTGAAAGTTTTTATTTCACGTCAACGCTCAATAAATACTTAAGACGTATTACATCTGGTCGGTTGACTATAAGCTTCAAGTTTATTTCAGTCGACATGACTCCGTCTACACTTCAATATTTTCTCCAAATAAGATTACGGCGACTTTAGTGCAAATATATTGTTGGAGGATCAAAAATAAAATCTTACTAATGAGATAGAAAACGTCTAACATTTTTATCTCTGGTTTCATTATAAAATGCTTTGGATGAAATTTAAAGTTTAATCCAAGTACATAAAATGTAATCAAATACTGAATATTTGAAAGTACTCGTGAATGTTTTATTTAAATTCATTTAAATTCCTTGGCTTACCTGTTTCGCAGGATGACTATATGTCGGTTTAAATAAACACTTCCACTAAGCCGGTCGCTTTATAACACGTGCACAGAACGTATACGTCACTTGGTAAACAACACAAAGTATCATTTTCATTGGTTTCTCTATGGAATTAGTGCAATAAAACTAATACTTATGAGCTCACAAATTATCTAGTTCTACTAGAAGGCGGAATATTACTTGTATTACTTATATACATCCCAATCTTTTTTGCTTTGAAGCAATACAACCAATAAAAGGTATTGTTAACAACTGCTGCACGAATGTGGCATTTCTTATGGATAGCGAGGCCCTGCGCCAATTTCTAATTATAAAAGAATTATATATAAAATTTCATAACACAATACATATTAAGTCTAGAAATTACTATACTGTTTATTACACAGTGAGAATTTGTGGAATCGATTTACAGCCTCAACATTCTCATATTCCTGAAAATTTTCCCACTTGCTCTGCTAACGCTACCTGTGCATTCGTGCACACCATAATTACTACGGTAGGAGTAATAAATACAAAAACGACATTACCATTTATTTATTTTCTTATCTAAATTTTCTACTAATATTTTGAAATTTTAGGTACACATAAATGGGTAACTATTTTTTATAACCATCATTAAATTAAACAGAACCACAAAATTTTCCTGATATATTAATTTGTTAAGTTTAATATGAGTCTGATGCTTTTTCAAGAACCTGAAGTTGACTCATTATTGCATCGTACGATTCGACGATTAATTTTTATACATATCACATATTATTTCTATGTACTATAAATAATATCGAGAATAGATGAAAATAATATTAAGATAATAAACAAAAAATTTTAACACTTAAATTGTGTGCCCTATCGCTGACAGATCCGGGATAATATTTTGGTACGCCTTTAAATAATTAAAGTCATATCTCTGTCTTAAGAAAAAAAATATTATCTTTCCATAACACTTACTTATTGGTCTTTATTTAAATAAGTTAATAATAAGCTGTCACTGAGTTTGGGATCTTAGTTTTGCTTGTCGGTATTCTTTATTAAAATATTGATTTTTATAAGCCATGTAAGATTTTTGCTTCAAATAAACGTCCTGCCTTATGTACTTTATTTTGAAATTTCAATGTAATATAAATTACCACCTAACCTATATAGAACTTTTTCTTATAACTAAAAACTTATTCTACGCTGCCAACTCCTAATGGAAATCATCACTACTGAAACTAGAAAATCACGCCCACAGATATTAGATGTAGTCTTATATGTAACTTGAATAAGTAAGAATTTTTAATATAATCAAAATTCTTACAAACTTCTGTTTTGCCGCTCCATTAATTCCATTTAGAGCCACATTTCGATAATTTGGAAAGAAGTGCTTATCTGAAAATATTTTTTTTGGACTTAAAAGCTTAACCTTCAAGTCATCGGTCTTGACTCCCACATCGGAATCAAAAATAAGATTTTTTTTATTCACATCATTTCTTTTAAATACATGGTATTAAGTAAAATATAATATAAAAAGAATGAAATAAGTAATGCAATTTCTCTAGGATATTTAGTTATTCTACATAAGTTCATGACTCTCCACACTCATGCTTTAGTTTCTCGAAAACTGTTTTTTTTTTGGTTTACTGCATTAAATTTAAAAATAATAAATTATTTTATATACCTTTAATTCAAAAAATGTGATAATAGATAAAGATTAATTAAAAATTTTAAATATGAAGTGAAAGCTTTTCATCGTGAATAATAGTTATATAGTTTGAAAATGTACGAATGATTCTTATTTTAACCTGAGTATTATAATCTTTCTATCATAATATTCAAAATGATAATTAAATATGAAATTTATTTAATTTTGGAACACAATGATATTGGTATGTGAGTACTTTGTATATTTAGTTTTTGCCTTTACTCTTATGCAGCTATAACATAATAAATGAAGTTACTTGATAGACTAAGACATTAATTAATGATGTCCCAACCCTACCCACATTTCTTTCATTTATCCATCCAATATTGCAATGATTGGAGTTTGTATCATGTGAATTGCACTTTACTAGTTTTGTTCTTAATTTTATTACTTAATCATTTGTGTTATAATTTTATTACATATATATATACATAAATATACATATATACAATTTTTACCATGTCTTTTTAACAACAAACTTAGGATATTTATTTGGCAAAATTAAAACTGTCTTGTATTTTGACTTACGTTTTGTAATTTAAGGTAAAGTTCAATATGAGTTGAAGTTTTTCCTGGAAAACTAATCAGTTAACTCTCCACGTTACTGCTCTATTTTAGTTTTTTGAATTATTCATGTGAGCAAACGTTCAGTTCAGTTGTGTCGAAGAGCTAGAATGGTTTATATAACCGTTTTATATAACCGTTTAACATACACATGTAAATAATCATCCAGAATCATCCTCATATCTCCTTCAGTACCTAATATAATCCAAAAGTGTCGTAATCACTCTGATCTATTTTGTTTGTTAACATTACCCAACTAACGTGGATAATAGTGTATACGATGATTCCGTGATTTTGGGAGTAATAAAAATATTCATCTAATTCACTTATCGGTTTAACTAAATGAAGTATTGTAAAAATCCACTTTTAAGTGAAACAAATTTTTAATTTTAAATTAAGGAAATTTACAAGAAATGTATGTATTGCCAAATATTCCAGTTTAATACAGCTTTATTAAGATTTAGCTGTTTTTATTTTATAATTATGATTTAAAAATAACTGTAACTACAGATTCATTAAGTTATACATAGTTTGTCCTTAGGTTATTCTCAAATTATTTCTACTATAGCTAACCACGTCTGTTTTTTTTTATAATTTTGGACTACTCTATCCTACAAGCGTCCCAAAAATAAAGTACCTTATGATATTCAAAAAATAAACTCCCAAACAAGAATTGACTTTGATCAATTAAGTCGAGTTTGAAAAATATTTTACATTGACTTCTATCAAATAATTTAAAATACTCGTTACCATGTAACGTGTATTGAAAATAAGATGCAACTGCGTCAACATCTGCCACCTTCATTAGATTCATTGATGAACTAAAAAGAACTTCGGATCCATATCATTAGTGTGAAATGTAATGTAATTTATTTACATTCTCTTTTTTTTTTTTTTTTTTTTTAACGAGGAGAATCTTTCAAAGACTTCCCGCCGCGGGGGAAAACACGGCGGGGGCGTGTGGGATTTCCACCCACTAAACTCCTCGGCGTTCTCTGCGCTGTGCGTAGGCTAGTGAGCGGGAACGGCAAGCCATACTTCCGCTCACTACGCACGAGTCCCATGGACTCCGTCTTCGGCAGGGGTCACAGTGGCTTCACCACACTTCCCCTCCGACTCCAGAGCAGCGTGCCGGGAACGCCAAGCACGCCACTCTCACTCCAGCCTATGTTGCCCGGACGCCGGTTCCCCACCAACGCCCGGAGGCTCCTCTCACTGGGGAGGCATTTGGCGAGCATAGGCCCGCTGCCTTCTACCCAGCAGGGGCGCCGAGGAGGGGTCATCTTCCCGCGCTCGTTCAGCGGCCTCCTTCCGCGAGATGACGCACTCGCTGAACCGGAATTATTTACATTCTCTATTCCTAACGCTAATGACATATACAGATCATAATATGTATTCGTAATCACCGTTAAGTACTTCTGTATTGATACCATATTTTATGTTGTATTTTGTAAACATAAATAGAGATTACGTTTTGGCTCCAAAAAGACCGCTTTTATTTTTTTTATTCTATTTTAATGTTCACAATATCTTATTAGTAAAACAAATGTTTTGAGATTAGTCATATGAATATTAGACAAGCTGTTGATCGTTGAACATATTATGTATATACTTCTTTTGCCGTATTCGGGTAAAAATATTGTATTATTTGTAGTTTTGCTTGGAGGTATACAGAAGTATTTAAAGGAAAGGAAATAAAATAACTCACTGTAATTACAACGTACAAAATCTAGACTTGTTTCTTTAAAAAGTAAAAAGCATACAGTTGTTTCTATGGAACTAAATCACTTCATAATCACATATACAATTTATTCCAAACTGAGAACTATTTAAAATAAGTAAATAATTTTCTTTGCGGATAAATTTCTTTTTTTTATAACTTTTAGATTTAAAAAACAATTAGTTAAATTGGGTTAAATATTGGCCAGCTAGTAAAGGTCATATATAACTACACCCAAAATAATATTACCAAAAATGTAATCATTGAACGAAGTTATATGTTGTACATATGAAATACTTAAAATTAAAATTCTTATTAAAAAAATATTATGTAAGCTATTTGGATCAAATATCTATTATAGAATAATATGATGATGTTCATCAGAGTTTGTGTTAAAATGCTCCAGATACATACATTAATTAATGTTAAAATTACAATTAATAACAATAAATTGATCAAAATCAACTGAAGCGTACCTAAACAACAATGAGCGATTTTATGATTAGTTTGATTAGAGTTATGTATGTAAATTTATGGTATCTCTAATACAATCATGAAATAAATTATAATTTTCTATGATTATTTTCGAATGTTTTCATCTTGCAACATTGTTCACACGAAGTACGTTTTTTGTTATTATTAATGTTTATTTTTGGATTCCATCAAATCTAAAGTTAATTTGATATTTACGATATATAAAAAGAATATTCACTTTCAATATCATGATTTTTAAATGGATAATTTGCTACTCATATTTAATATAAATTTTGATTTTCTTATGTTGTTTTAGGCAAATAACTTATTATAAACTGAAAAATATTTTACTATAAGCAACTGCTTAATTTAGCTTAACCTACTTGCAGTAGAATATCCAAGCAATTTATTATAGAGTGATTAGCCCACTGACCACTACAACAAGCAAACGTAGCCTTGTTGTCGTAGCCTAGTACTGTTTCAGAATTGATTTATTAAAATACATTAACATCAGCCGTCGAATTGCCACTTGGCAGATAAATTTAAATGGTTATTTAATTGTCACTCACAAATTACTGTCAATTCTAAAAATAAGACTATTATTTGTATGTATTTGATAGTACTTTTGTGTCTTTATGGAAAAGTATAAGAAAAATAATAAAAGCTCGAAACACAAAATAAATTATGGCAACAACAAGCACCATATATCTTTTTTTATTAATTTAAAGTAAAAAGAAAATATGTACGTTCAATTGTAACTATATGGTCTTAACGCTCCTATCAAATGTTTATGTAACTTGTATTATTGATGTGACCCAGTTAGATCGTTGTTATGTTTAAGAAATTTCTATTTGATAGGTTTTGATAAAAGTATTAATTTTAGAATAAAAACAAAACATTTTGTATAGGAAGTTGTACTACATATAGTTACTAAAAATATATTGAAAATATATAAATAAAATTTATATCGACACCTGAAATGCGATTAAGAAAACAGGCCGTCACTCATCAAATGAAATACATGATATATAGCCTTCCGAAGTTAACGCGAGCTAGTTTCAGTGTGATATATGGCCACCATGACCCTTTACCTTGCCCGTCATTTCCGGATAACCCATGTAGGTGCTAATCTCAAACTGAATTTAATTTAGAAATCTTGTTAATTACTAGCTGCTAATTTCACATAGATCTACAAAAATCTTTAAAAAAATATTTCGTAAAAAAAGGACTAAAAATATCAAATAATTTCAAACTTTAAAAAAAGAAATAACTTCATGAATAAATTTCATGATTTACTTATATCTTTATATATAATATCTACGAACTTATAAAATTCTATTTTATTGTACTATATAAATATTTCCAGCTCTTTGGTAAAAACTGGCTTAAATTTATCTACTCTAATTCGTGTTTATAAAACGGATATTGCCCTGAATTAGAGCATACTCGTGCTTGTATCGAAATAGATAACAAATTTTATTATTATTTATTTAATTAAAAATATATTATTTGTCTTATATGGAAAAAAAATTAAATTATTAAACATTATCAAATATTATTCAAAAGTTATGACCTCTAAATACACATAGAAAATTTAACTTCGGGATAAAAAAGGGAAGGCTCTAGAAAATACAAATCACTAGCAAAGGAGATTTGTTCCTCCAATATTCTATTCATCACGACAAAGATCTTGAGTGGACTCCAGCTTTACAGAAAATTGGATGTCTTACTCTGGCATTATAGATGTTTCATCGCCGAACAAAGAAAACTAAAATTTTGATATGTCTACATTGTGTAATGTATGACCTGCCAAATTGATATATCCATTTACAAAGTTTTTTTTATTATTAATAAAATATTAAGTTAACAATTTTGCCAGCAAGTTTTTTTTGTACATGTTTAATAGGTAAAGTTATTGATTGTATTTACTTCTATATATTTTTTAGAATAAGACACATTAATATGCTATGGAAAATTATTAAGTGCAAACCCTTTACTAAATTTACTTTACTTATATTAAAGTGGCATTCCGTCTTAATGTCGGTCTCCCAGATTATTTATAATAATTGAAAAACTTAATGTCTAATTTTATAAAATGTCTGTCTAAATTTACATAACAATAACTTAAATATCTGCTTGCAATTGCAGTCGTTAATCAAATGGTTTTCTCATTTAAATTCTCTGGTCCTTATATTTCTATGAATAAAATAGTTAATAATCTCTCTAGAAAGAAAAATTGTTTTATTAATAATATTGGAATTTCTAATTCAGTTATTTGAATTAATATTTATCAAATGAAAACATAAAAAATGTTATTTATTTGAGTTAAATCTTTTCTATAGGAAATGTTCAAACAAGTGAATAAAATGACGACAAAAATAGGTTTTTCAATAAATTTATATTTCACTGAATATAAGCATTAAGCATTCATCATAAATACTAAAAATAACATATCTGATAAAATTATATGGAATAAACTGAAAAATTAAACCTAAACAAATGGCAAAAAGTACAGCTATATTTACGGTAATCTTGTAACGGTATTTAATTTTTTGTCGCTTTTTTATATTATATTTATGAATCTAGAAAAAATATATTTGTAAAAAGTAATGTTAATTAGTCACAGTCTCAGAGAGTACCAAGATCAAACTTTAAAAAAAAATATTGTACTTTACATGTCGTGACAGACAAAATATTCCTTGATATTGGAACAAAATTGATTAATATTTAGAAAATCTTATCACAACGGATAAATAACGACTTAAAATTAAAAAGTAACTTGTGAAAATATGTACATCATCGTTCTTTAAATAAAATAAATATTTATATCTTTTATTAATAATTTAAATCAACATTGTCGGTTGACCTTGCAAGTACGTGCCAGGATAACAAACAAATACTTGAGAGCAGAAACGGGAGCAATGCAATCTTATTTGGGACTTCCCATTATGCCTTGGATGCCAGCTTTAGTCACGTCCGTCTTTAGTTAGTAGATTTTTCTTATTTTAACTTAGAAGAGATAAAATATACAGTGAATCAATTTCAATACGACAATTTGTGTTAAGAGTCGCTTTTATTTTTTACAGAACATCCATGCTGTGAGAGGTACATTACGTATATATGTCAATATTATTATATGACAGGAATATGGCGATAGAAAATTAGATTGCTTCTAACGCAAGCATTTTTTTATAGTCCTGATCTTAATTTTCTCAATGCAAGAAGAAAATATCTGTACATACATATATTTCAAAACGATTGAGTTCAGATCACATAACAGCAGTCTTTGTTTTGTGTTCAAAGTAGAGATTGTTTTAAAAAGGTGTACAAAATTTTAAAAAAGATTTGAAACGGCTTATAACTTCACATGAGTCATTATTTTGTAAATTATCCAAAATTGTAGTTATCTACGATAATTTACTTAATAATACCTATAAAACTTCTACCGTAGGTCATATTTAAATGTCCATAATATTAAGAAGAACTTTAAAAACTTTTCTTTACTCTCATTTGAACGTTTGAGAAAGAAAATACCTACCTAACCTTATAATTTTGGATCTTTCCCTTAGTAAATTTAATATATAATATATAACTCGAGAAGTAAGTTTTACAATCGCAAGCTTAAGTTTGTAGGTCGCCGTCTCCCCTGTAATTTGCTTCAAGTAATTATAACGATCAAGTTACTTAGAACAAGTTGTTTGAACAGAGGAACATAGCATTTGGTTTTGTAGACTAAACTTCTAACGGGGTCATATTATAATTTGATAACTCAATTTCGTGACTTATGAACCAACAATATATTTGCGATGTATTGCTATTAATTAAGCAATATTTCTTTTTTTTCAAAGAGAGATAGCTGACAAAGTAATAATATAAATTCATAGCTCTAAATTTTATAGTTCGTTGGCAAAAATATTATTCAGTTCCTAGCAGTAAAAAGAGCTTGAGGCGTCTCCGTGACGTGGGTTTATTTTTCAAAAGAGCTAAATGTCTATCCTTCTCAAGACTTAATTTATGTCCTTTTTATATTGCAAACGTAGAGAATCTCAAAGTAAAGGTTACAGTGTTACTGAAAATATGAATTTTCAACAAAAAGTATTTTACTGAATTTTATCACTACAAACTATTTTATCTGTATTACTTATACAAAGGCACGAATGTATGCACATATAAATATACCTACTCTACAGCAAATTAAAATTGTACCATTTTTTATTATTTCTATGCGCTAATAAATATTCAAGAAAAATTTTAACTATTATAATAACATCGATTCATTGAATATGCTTATTTTAATATGTTTATAAAAGGAAATATAAGAAACTTATTTTGGGAAGACCTTATACTCGTATATTTATGAATGGTATTGGTATGAACATCGCCACCAAAATGGTTAGAGTGGTAGTGTTTGTTGATAAAACATATTTTTTTATTGTGATGATTTTAAATTATAAACAAAATTTACCCAAATTGAATTTAAATATTTTTTTCTTTCATAAAGTACAGAAGTCATTTCGGATACATAGTATCTCTAACGATCAATGCTTATAAAGGAAGAAAAATGAAGATGAGGCTAAGAGCTCTGAATTCAAAGAGGCAGAATCTGTAGGGCTAATATTCTTTATGTGTTAGAGAACTCCTTCACAATAATACATAATTTTTGGATATATGTATATATAAACAGAAAGGTAATTAAAAAAACTGTCGTCATTAATACACAAATAAGTTACACTGAAAGTTATGTATATTCCTTCTTACAATTGTTGTTTGAATTACTTCAATTAGAAAATATTTATCATTTAATCATTCATTATTATAAATAATAACAATATTTGTTCTTTGTTTATCCAATTCAAAAAAACATTTTTTTTGCTAAAAGTTGTTAGTATGTGCAATCAAATTAGATGGTTTAAAAATGTTTTTTCACGTTATTTTAAATTTAGTTTGATGTACCGTGTTTATTTCAATTATGTTCAAATATTGAAATTGTATATGTTAAAAAATATACATAAATTACATTCTAAAATTTAAAAACCTTTTTGTGGTTGATTTTAAAAACATTTTTTTTTTAAATTAATATTAAGTTATTCTGAATGTCATAATTGCTGATCGTTCATATTTATTCGCTCAATAGCATTCGTTTATTCATGCAAAAAAAATGCTGTAAATTGGATGAGTTGAATTAAGCTTTAAGACATTTATCAATCAGTAATCTGATGAATTTCAAAGCCTCGTAAATCTTCTTTTTCTTTATTGATGAAAATTTGAATCGAAATGAAAACCAAAGTATGCGTTAAAACTTAATGTCATAAAAATAAAACGAGTTCACAGATAACTAAGCCATTTATTCAAGTAAATTTACTAAATTTTTCCCAAGAATTACCTTTTGCAGCAAAGTTAAAAAATTCTATGAAATTAATTCAATATTTTCTTTACACAGTTGCAAATTGAAACTAAAATCAAACTTCTTTCAATATTAAAATAGTTACAAGAAAAGACTAATTTTATATGACAACCGCTGCGAAAGAAATGGAGATAATTAAATGGGAAAGAAATTCATACTTCAACTATAAAACTGAAAATTGTAACTCCATACATCGTTAATGCTTTTAAGTTTTCAAGAAACTTTAACTCGACTGCATTATATTCTATGGTAGCCGTGTGAAAACGGAAAGCAAAAAAAATCCGTAAAAGTCCGCTTCAAACTTAAAAGTTAAATATTGCAAGTTTGCTTGAATCCTTTATTTCATCTGATATTTTGTTATATTTATAAATTTCTACATCTTATGCTTATGTGAATTTACTAACAATGCATTTTGTATACTTGGATACTGTATACACCAAAAAACTGTACTGAATTTTTTTATATTAAATGTTATAGGAAATAATTTTGCTATTACGTTATTTAAGTTTAAATATATCATTTCATTGAGCGTGTACTCAGTGAAATTTGCATCACACATGACTTCATTTCTGCCTGCCCCCAACTAACAAAAGTATGCAGTGTAGCGTATGCAATCCTACTAAGCAATGGGTAACAATTGGCCGCAGCTGTGAAGATTCATCCCACTCCATCACAGAGATAAATGAAAGAAAGCTCCTTTTTATTTTCTCTTTAAACAGTCACATTTGAATCGTTCAAACGAAAACGCAAAGGAATTTAAATCTAGAAGTGTTCATAAAAAGATTTTTCATGTTACTTAAATGTTCTTGAAATTGCATGCTTGAAATATGTTTTAGGGAAATTGAATTTTATTGTAATTTCAGCTCTAGCAGAACTAAGAATAAATTGTTATATTGAAATTTCACGTTACCTCAAACCATGATTATTATGTTTCAAATGCGTGGACGGCAAGATAGTTTTCGTAACAAACTAAATTAAGCTACTCTCACGAACAAAAAGTGTTATATTTTTTATTCTTTTTAAAACAAAGTTTGTTTGTTTAAAAAACTTTGTTTGTCTTTTGGGATAATTAAAGAAAAAAATTTATTGCCTTAGCAATTTATTGTAATATAAGGTGATTTAAATATTCTCAAAATTTCTACAAATTTTCGTTTATAATTTTATATCTCACCGCTTAAATGAGTAAACATTTTACCACAAGAATAAAAAATATTGGTCCAAAATACGCCTGTGGAATATAAATAGCATATTAACAACAAATCTATTTTAAGATTTTATTAAAAATATATGAAAATCAATTGTTTACTTCCTTTTAATTGGCTATTTTTTTTCTTAGTATAACTCAAATAATATTGCAGATTAAATGAAGTATGTGAATGTAAAGAATGAGCTCAATCATAATTTTTAACAATATACATTGTCTTGCACCAATGAAGTTTGATTAAGGAAAACGTTTGTCTTAAATAAATTTGAATCAAAATAATGTTTGCAATGTAGAGTACCACACGAAAGGATAGTCATAACACCTCGCTATCTCGGATGCAAACAGCAGACTTCAAACTCGCGCGATTACTCCGCCGACATATTTCAAGCAGAGGTACATTTTCATTGTTACCATCCGTTACATTTAAATGAAAGTCTTATTTTTAAATTCTTTTATATCATGACAGTTAACAAATAATTTTTTACATGTTCGTATAGTTTCTAAAAGATTTATAATAGAAATAACTTCAATGATGTTTGCACAGCAAAATAATTTATATACAACTTTTTTATAGTACTAAAATTCGACAAACTGAAGCACCACTGTCTAATGATTCATAGTTTTCCCACAATTACATAAAGTAATAAATATGCAAATTCTTTGAAATTCGTATTTAAATGGAACTAGTTTCTTATTTAACAACCCAGACGGGTGCATTAAAACATTACGAATCGAAAACTTGGTCTAACTTTAGTTCAGACGAAAATTATAATCGTTATTTATATACCAGAAATTCTTAATATTATCATTTCTATTTCCAGAGGCATATAGATAACATTTGATAAGCAGTATGCTAAACATAAAATGTAACTAAATTGCCTATCAGATAATGCAAACATTTATACTTTATTTGAATAACAATTGTATTCATTTTGTACTGTTAAACTGAATTAGGTTTTCAATTTACCTTGCGGCATGCTTTATGATATTTCAATTATGTAAAATATTTATCAGGTTATGTACCTATTAAATATTTTGAAGTGTCACATATTAATCAAAAAGGTTTTTCACTTGTTTAATTGAAGTAAATTACTCTCAAATAAACTGGTTTCAATCAATCCGTTGTATGCTAAAAAATCCATAGTCAATAAAATAAATCAGATCACCGAAAAGTGACCGGCCTCAGTGATATGAGTATTGATAATGGTTGCACGACAGATATAAAAAACGAGATAAGTCTTCGAGGTGTACAAAAATTCGTATTTAAAGTCTATCTTTTAATTTCATATCGAAATATGAATTGTGTGACCGACATACATACATATATACAAGATTATCTAAAAATGCGCTAAAAAATTATTGTAAATATTAATTTGATTTTGGCAGAAATTACAATATACTCGAGCAAAATTCATTATTGAACTCTTATCCCAGGGAAAAATTTGTTTCTAACGATTAGTATAGTAAATATTTTTTCTTAACTAATTCTTTCCAGCACTATGGTTTCTGTGTGAAGATTCACAGCAATTGGACGCAGACGAGTTCTGTTCAATCAATTAATTAGTGAATACATCGATATATCGCAAGTTTTAATAGTACAAAAACACAAATTAAATTAAAAGTGCCACTGATTGCAAGGGACAACTTTTTATTATTATTTTACAATTACCAAGGCTACTCGTATATTTACAAATAATAAAAATAACCACACTTATTTAAATGATTTATAATTTCACTTTTATAGAATTCAAGAATATTTTCTGGCTTCCAATGATTAAATAGACAAATGCTTGGTATCCTTGAAAAAATATTACTATAGCTTGACTATCATAAAATTAAAATATAGATCACTAAAAAGATATACGCTATCAATTATTTTCTAAATAATTACAAACTTTATTCCTCAATTTGTCACGCACAACTTACAAGCAATAAATTGTTTGTTTCATTTTGATACAAAATAAATTGAATGTAGTGTTCTGTATTTTCCTATGAATACATAACTCACTTTTGTGATTCATTTCACTCGGTACGTGAAAATTGTATACCGAATAGGTTTTTATATAAAGGAGCATAGACTCGTTATGTTGAATTTTTATTTTATTTCAATAATTTTATGACCGATATTAAAACAAACGTCTTTCATAATAAATATTGTACGTAAAATAGTATTTTTTTTATTTTATAATATTGTACAAAGTAAATCACATAATTCGGAGTTATTAATGTATCACATTGATGTAATGTTCAAATGGTTTTACTGAGCAGATTAATACTGTTTACTAACTGTAATGTTTTTTTATACTATGTCTTCAATAACAATGGAATTGTGAAATATTTCAACAATATCAACGTTTTATAATGACTGAGTGGTGTAAGTATGAGCGAATGAAATGTTATCAACGAATTAAAATAAATTTTCAAAAGCGTAATTCTGCATGGACAAAGGCAACATGAAACAGGAACGAAATTAGTGGGGATAAACTTCAATTATCGTCCCCCGCTTTGGTTTAAAAGATTCGGAATCGGGCCACTGCATGAGACTATGATTAAAATATTTGTTAAACAATTAAACAAACATTTACATATTTGTTAAGCAATTAAACAAACATTTTACACAAGATACTGATTTTTACACAACAATTGTCTTTTGGCTAATACGATACATAAATCCTGTTCTGTTTTTCTGAATATTGTGCTGTTTAGCATCAATCATTAATAATAATTACTATCACAATACTTATATTGTTGTTTTCATTAAGCTTTAATACTGAACTTACATTAGCGATGTGTTATAGAGTTTCCTATAACGGTTCGCCGCTCACTATTCAAATCAAATCGCGACTTCGTAAGAATGTTATTCGTTGCTTTATATAACTTTTTCATCATTATTGCAATATATATTTCCTATACTATGAATGAATGGCTTTATTTTGGTTTCGGGAGAATTTTTTTTTTCTTTTCTCGAATTCGATAATTTGTTGTAAAATTTCATAGTATATTTTTTAAGCAATTGAAACTATTTAATCCAATATTATTTAATTATATCGCTCCATAGCAGTTATGTTATAAGATCTTATTCATATAATAGAAATTCTGTCCTATCCTCCACACCTATTAAAATACTTTTTTTCTTATACTTTGTATTGTTCTCAATTTAAATTGTAATCGGTTAAAAGTATGAGAAAAAAAATTGTTAGACTGCTAAATCATGCAAAATGCATTATGAGATGTTTTGTTACACCTGTTTTATTGTATATTCATATTATAATATTTTTAAATGACAATTTTTTTTAGAAAAAAAGGTTATGTTTTATAATGTCATAGTATATATTATCAATGCTTGACAAAGATTGTCTTTAAACAATGGAATCAGACGGTCTCTAAAATTATAATATTCACATTGAGTCGAGCGTGAAGTATCTTTAGATTTGTTCTGGTGGCCTGTGTCAGATTTAAATTCAAGATTTTATCATTAAAATAAAACAAGTTCGAAGAAAAAATGATGATATAAATTATGACCAGTTCTGGATTCAGCCCCAAAACAAAAAAAAATGTATTTAAAGTTAGGTTTAAAACCCGTTTAAATAAAAAAAAATTACGTAACTTCTTAGAAAATAAAGGCTATTAAGGAAGTACGATGCAACAAGAAGCGTTATTTTTAAAAGAAAAACGGTTTAAAGAAGCATTTTTAGCTTCATTATTTTTTTATTTCGTTAAGACATCCACAAAATTAAATATTGCAAAGTCATGTCATGATACGATAAAGATAAGTCTATTTTTTCTTCCAATTTATAAACATAACAAAGTTCATAATTTTCATAACAATTGCTTCCAAATTTAACGCAATAAATAGTTATATTAATTTTTAAATTACTTGAATACATTCCAAACGAAAAGACGTCAATGCTTCATCATTCATGCAAACGTATACCTAACGCGTCCCCACTTACAAAAAAACTCGCTCCGAATACGAATACGATGATTTCGAAACGAAACTTTTAATAACAGTTCCAGTTTGTTGATACGACACTACAACAGAAACGATACGTGTTGACCTTTAACGCCGTACTTGATAACATAACATCAGCCGACAGTCAGTCTATCGGTATAACTAGCTGAATAAGGACGTGTTAAAATGTCAGAACAAGAAGCAACTAGTAGTTTATGGGACGAATTTACTAGTCCTGTTAATTTAATATTAGTGTTTTTTATTTTATACCTATTGTACAAAATTGTAAAATCTCATTTCGAAACTATTGAACCGGCTGCGCCTGCGCCGCCGCCAATGCCAAAACTTCAGAAGGACATGACAGTGGCTGAATTAAGGAAATATGATGGCAGTGATCCGGAAGGAAGAGTCTTGATTGCCGTTAATAATATTATTTTTGATGTGACTAGAGGAAAAAGATTTTATGGGCCAGGTAAGAAAATGTTCATTTACCAATAAATACATTCTGTAATTTCTAGAAACAAAAGTTTTAGGTACATATGTTATATTCATGTAATATTTAAAGTAGCATACTATATTATTCATACATACAAACATAAAAAACTGTACGAGGGATATTATTCTTTGGCTGAATTAATTACAATAATAACTATAAACATTTATTCCCAGTTTTTACAACAATTGAATTATAAAGCGATGCAAACAACTAGGCGGCAATTAATATGTATTTTTAAAAAAATATGCATAGATGTGTTGTTTCAATTTTATTTTATGTTTTTTTGTACCCACATTTACATGATAAACAAATACCTAAACCAAACTATTTTAAAACGTGATAAGTTAAATTGTTTTTAAGACATTGTTTTTATTAAATGAAGATAAGGTTTCAATTGTTTCCTATATAAATATAATTTTATATTTAAATATATTTTTTTATTTAATATAACTGAATACAAAGGTTAATAAATTTGCAACTAATTTAGATTTAACTCAAATGAATTGGTCAACTTTGTGGCTATTTAACATACAAATTATGAAATTATCTGTTTTACACAGACAAAGTAACTAATATAGGTCTTAAAATTTTATATTAAAGTACAATCGTGATTGTGAGCATAGCTATCAATATAATTCGTATCTATTTAAGTGGTACAAGTGTTTGGGTTGGAGAATGAGGATGTTATTGTACGTCAACAGCAAACGTTGCTCTTGTCTGTATATTTGTTTGTAAGTATATGTCTGCCACTGAGTGACATGAAGAACACAAAACACAAGGAGAATTTGATTAAATTTTAAAAATATTTAGATTCGATAACGAGATGGAATCTTTACGTAGTAAAATTGAGTTTGAACAATCACTTTTTTCTTAATCTTAAATGTGTTTGTTGCTCATTGAAGTTTTTTATGTACTCTAAAGACATTGCATTACATCTAACACACATCTTTTGTACCAGAAATCAATAGTATAATCTCGGATAATAAGTTAATGGTTATTTGAATGACTGTTTAAATTATATAAAAATGACCATTTATATACTCCACACGCTGATGAAAAAAACAGGAGTACATTTAATAAAATAATTCTTGTATAACTTGATTTAACGACTTAGATTACATTTTATGTTCATACGATACGCACACCTTTGTTTGCGTGACTGATAACTATTTGTCCTTAACTCTGCACACTCTACGACACTTTTAAACTTTATATTCTGGCTAATGGTAACTTACACTAATGATCCTTATTAGTAAAAGCATATTTAATGTTCAATTATACAAAATACTTTTCAAACAAAACGTTATTAGTTCTTCTATCTACTTAATACACAGATTTATATCTTGTTTTGTATTTAATTTTGATCACTTTTTATGACAATCTTTATAGTAATTTAACTTGCTTTACAGTAATTAGCATCGACTAATATTATTCCTTGTTTTATCTTATCGCTATTGTCGAGTTTTAATTTATTTTGATGTACTAATGTTTTATAGTGGTATCAAAGAAGTAATAAGTAATACCATTTCTTTTAATTAAATTTCTTTACAAAGTTAATAATGCAAAAAACACTAAGCTGATCATGATAATGATTGATAAGAAGATTATCACAAATGTTTGATGGTGCAGGTGTAAATTAATAACTGGTATTATGGACCTTGAATGGTCTACACACATATTTTTTTATACATGTATTATATTATATAAGCCATATTTATTAATCTTTTAAATGTCAACATAATAAACAAGTGCCGTTAGATTGAGATTATACCTATCTATTTAAAATTTTCTGTGGTGGTAAGAAGAAAATAATTGAAATTCCTAAAGTATGAACATATTTTAAAAGTATTTCTTAATAGAATAATAATGATCGTTGGAATACTATAATTAATTCTTTATACAATCCAGTTTGTTTTTAAAGTATAAAAAAGATATACAAAAATATTCCCAAAATCAACAAAATTGTAATGATAGCAATACTTAAAACTGAATGTTTAAGCGGGATGTGTCAAAACCTTATTCAATAATTTCCTAAATATCAATGATTTTTTTAGACTTTATACAATTCTAGAAACGTAAATGTTTTTTGTTTCAATTCATTGTTTAACTTCCGGTAATTATAATCCTGAATGAATTATTTGTCGCATTCATTTTAAACAAACTTTAATGTTTTGTTTGAAGTCGTATATACTTTTAGTATAAACTTCGAATATATAAAAAAAACTTTATTTGATTAAAAAAACACATTTGCATTTGTTTATGTGTCAATGTTTGTATAAAATTCATGCACTAAAATATTTTCGAAGAGAATTTTATTCAAAATTGTCTATGTACTTGTTATTGAAAATGGCTAATGACTCCTGGTAGTCCTCAAATATTTTTTCATAATTATAAATTTTGTAATTTGAAGAAACAAAACATGAAGAAATATATACTGTCACTAAAATAAAGACAGATTTCTGTCCGTATTTTATAAACATACAATTACATTGACTGCCATAAATTGAAATCACCTTGGAACTCGTTTTCTTACGCAATTGAACTTAGCCTTGAGTCTTGCCTCAGTTAATTATATTTTTATTAATAAAATTTATGTTTTAACTTGGTTATATTATTTCGATGTAGATTTTACTTTAAAGAAAAAAAATGTTGGATCAATATAAATTTTATACAATTATTTTAACATTTTTAAAATTATGACTATAATTCTACAGAGTACAACTATTCGTTTTTGTTTATTGTTATATTAATATAAATACAAGTGTGTAAATAGCCTAACATAACTTAATTCTCCATCGAGTCAAACCACAATTGAGCTGACCTAATCGTGATTTCGAATTCATTATACAGTTGTGGTTACCAATAGCATACATGCTTATTAGACAAGTTACAAGCGAAGGCCGGACACAAACTATTATTTGAAGACGAAATAATTTAATACATCATTTAAAAGTCGTTAACAAAATTTGACTACAATAGTGTTAATGCGTTTTTACCAATTAAGGAGATAAACAATGATGTTATCGTTTTAAGAAACAAAACAATAAGTCTTACATTGTATTCAAAAATATGACAGGGTTTTAAATTATCATTTCAGGTGGTCCATACGCTGCTTTCGCTGGTAGAGATGCGACGAGAGGTTTAGCAACCCAACAGGTAGCTGGATCAGAGGTTGAATACGATGACGTCAGCGACCTCAGTCCTGACGAGCTTGCAGCAGCTAAAGAGTGGGAGGAACAGTTCAAAGGTACAACATATTTCTAAACTAGCTGCGCCCCGCGGTCTTATTTCCGGGATGTAAAGTAGCCTATATGTTATTCCTGGACGTCAGCTTCCTGTATACAAAATTTTATCAAAATCTGTTCAGCCGTTTGAGCGTAAAGAAGTAACAAACATACACACATACTCACAAACTTTCGCAACTATAATATTAGTAGGATAGACTGTTTGCGTAATGTGAAAAAATATTCACAAAATTAAACTGATTATTTCATTGCAATTGAACAGAATAAAACTTTAATACAAAATGAATGAATTTATAACTCAAGATACATAATAAGTAGTTTAGGTCACGGTCAAACAGTTTTAAATATTTAAAATAGCAGTGATAGTTTTATTTGCTTGTTTTTAATACTTGTGTATCTTTAATGAAGTAAAGTATAATTGTTTTATATTTATTAATATGTGATAAAGCTATGTAATATAATTTTAATGTCTTTGGAAAATTTCGTTTATAATGTAGCTTGTGCCGGAATTTTATGAAATTACTTTCATGCATTGTTTGGTATACGTTTTCCTAAAAGCATTGTAAATAAAGCTGTGAATGCTTCCTTTCAGACGGCCCTAAACAATAGATGGTTGATTGATTAAGTCGTGATCAACATTATAAGAGAATTCTCTGAATCGAATTTTAGAGAAAAGTTTTAATTTTCCTTCGATCAATTTTGTTAGAACTCACTGAATATTTATTTAAGCTAAGAATAAATTAAAATACATTAAAGAATATTACCATTGCATAAATCTCGTGTTATGTTAGACATAATGTAATAATTTCAACATAACCAAATATCGTTTGTAATATTATCGTATTATTTCGAAAGAGCCGTTTGAGATAATATAAATTAAAGTTACTTGATGAACCTGTTCAATAAAAAACTAATATAAAATTTATAAAATTTCAGAAAAATATGATATCGTTGGCAGACTATTAAAACCTGGAGAGGTACCAAATAAAACCAATGATGATGACAGCGAGGAAAAGAAAACACAGTAGATAATATTATATGCAATGAAGTGATTTAATATTACAATGAGAACTTAACTGGGTTATGTTAATTTAATTTTTTATAAGAAATATTACTTATGATATCATTATACATATAATAAAAAGTTACTTGGTTTGAGATATTTCTTTGGCAACTTACCTGAAAAAAAAGGGCCGACTATAAGAATTGCTCTTCGATCGGTAGGCCTCCAATTATTTCATTAAGATCTTAACAGAAGATGGGTAAAAATTAATATTTGTGGTATATATATGAAAGATATAGCTTACACAATTAATATAGATACTAGAGAAAGTACGATGTCAGCTCACACATTACTATCTTCAGTGTTGGTCAATGAATTTAGCTAACAAGATGAGGTCCCAATAAATCCAGCAAGGTCCAAAAAAATTTTCTTACACAAATTATTTATTTTTAGAGTAATACTTAAATTAAACTAATATTGACTAACTAATCTGTATTTCAGTACTGAGTAAATACAATTTAAAAATGAATTCCTAGTAAAAGAAATCTTCCAGTTGTACGTCAAATATCCAGAATTACTGCAATAAATATCTTATTTATTCCTCTTGGAAATAAAATACCTTCAATGTTATCTAAATAATTCCTTCTGTGCAGATTTAAATAAAGCATGATATTCGGATGTTGCTTCTCGGTTTTATTAATTTTTTTTCCAACATTTGCTGTAACGGTGATGACTGATAAAGAAAATTAAAGCATCTATCAATTAAACTTGTTATAGCAACCAAAAAGCCAAGAGCTCCTTTATTTTTTAGCGTTCTGCTCTGGATGTAGTCAGAATGCGTTTACCGTGTCTTGAGGTATCTCAGAGAAAAAGTGATCATATTTTCTATTAAAGCTTGAATATAAAAGAAAAAATAACTATATCGTATTAGAATAACTATAATAGGTGTAATAATATATAACGAAGAGAAAAACAAAACAGAAAATTTAACTATCATATTTTATTTCCATTCTCTTTTAATATAAAACGAAAACAGTTTCAAAAGACGAAATGAAAATGTTTATTTTACGTTTAATAATATTATAAACCTTATATATTATGACCATTTAAAATTTTCTAGTTTATCATTGATGCATTTAATTGTTAATTTGTTTTCGAGATGGTTGTTTTCATGCAGGTTGTTCTGTTGTGAAAATTCCTGTCACTAAAGAGAAGACAAACCCAATCACTGGCCTCTTCAAAGATCGCAAGACCATCTTCAATTTTGCAATATTCCTTTTTAATAATATACTTTAGCTTGTAATATCTTTTCGACTACAATGATGGATATGTATGCAAAACAAAATTCCCGAGGATATTTTTGCATCGGCCTCCAGACCAGACATATTTATATATTCGAGGATTTTAAAGCGCGTTGTGATGGTAGAGCTTTCGGTTCCTTGGGAAACCAACATGCCCAAAGATGGTCTTTCAAGTCTTTCAAGGTCAATAAATGTTATAACGAAATAGGTTTATCATGAATATGTACGCAATAGAAATGAGAGCAAGAGTTATAATGGAAAAATCTCTCTACAGCCTACTAAAAGAACTCACATCAAGTCATTCTTGGAACGTACTTCGAACGGAGTCCTAGTAGGTTTTTTTACATATTTAGTTAGAAAGCTTAGGTCGTTTACTTGGGTCGCAAGTCCCAGGCACTGTTGAAGCAACGAGATGGACTTGGCACCCGCATGGTGAATCCATTGAATGCTAAGGGATTTTGTCACTACTAATCTTTCAACACTTCGTAAATTCCATGACTGTTTTGAATTCTTATGTATGCCGTAAGGTCTTTGCATACCTTATATATAATATAATTAAATGTCTGACACACTCACATAAATATATCAGCGATTACGTTGCCTTGAAAAAAATATACATAAATTATTTAAGTGGAAGGGGAATAATTACATAAGCCACTTCGCTGAGACCTGACTTCTCCCTATTAATTCAACTCATACGTAATACCGGATCTAGAAATTACTAAACGGACTTACAGATTTTTTTTAATGATCCTAATCCATTCACAATTCAAAAAGTTTAGCATGCCATTTTGTATGCAACAGGAACAAAATGCTATAAAAATTTACAGTCACCCATGTACCTAATTTTATACTACATTTGATTTTATTGCCTTTGAAATTCTTTTTTTTTAATATTTTGTATTAATATACATAATGCATTTAAAATTATTACTATAGTCTTTTTTTCTGGACAAATCTTTAAACCCCTCTAATATTATAAAGCTTTTAACTTTCATGGTTACGACAATATCGAGTTAATTTATTAAAGCAAAACCAACACATACATAAATTTTAAATCAGAGGGTTCTATCAACAATAAAAATAGCAACTTAAAAACAAAAGCGTAGTTGAGAAATACTGGTAATTTGTAACTTACAGAACGGCAACCCGCTAACTGCCTGACGTCAAACGAAAAGTTGCATTTAACAAGTTTTAATAGCACGACCAACTTTTCACGAAAGCTTCATTGTGTTTAGAGTTGAGCAAATATATTTATATAATTTTTGTTTGCATATTTTATTTCAGTTACAAGAAATAAGGGTAACAGATTGTGAGGTCGATCAATAAAACAATTTAGGTATTCTTCGTTTTTTACATTACACCAATTACTTTGTTTAGAATTTAACTATATGTTTTATGCTATACATATATACCACTTATTTGCCTTTGTGACAACTTTGTTCAGTTGAGTTACTTAACGTTTTTATGCGACTCATATTTTTTGACACGTACTGACCTAAACTAACATCATTATAAAAAGAAGGTCTTACGTACATTTATTAAGCTTTATTCCGCTTCTAATGACTAAAAAAAATTATGTAACAAGGATAATTTTTATATTTTTAAAACCTAAATAAACAAATAAAACTCCTTATTACATCATCGCATGTGTGTTTTATATTAAAAATAATAAAATATTAAAATATTTTCCCTTTAAATGATATTTATGATTTGAAATTTACCTATAATACAAAATAGGAATTTTATCTTACACCCAATGATGTGAAAAATTATCAATTTAACTCCAAACACAGATTTTAGCTATTAATTCACTCTATTAGTTAATACCTTGAATTTAATAAAAGTTATGTGAACGATTTAATATAAACATAATGTTTTATCGTATATTAAAGCAAGTCTCCTTAAAATTTTGAGTTTGTATTACATATATGTAATTATATTGTATATGTATAAATATATTTTACTATGGAGATTAAAATTCGTAAAATTTTGTTTCGGAATTCATAATTCACGATATGAATAGTTCATATCCCAGAATAGGAGGTTGGTACAAGTGCTTGGCAATTTCCTCGTGATTTCCCGTCTGTCCGGGACGCGCGATAAAAGGACTATCTCTGGAGGGAACTCTATTTTACGCTTCATTTCATGACACTCCGTTTTGTACAAATTGCCTTAAATTAGACATTAAAACAAAATTATCATTTTATCATTATTTAGTGACAATGATATCGCCCCTTAAGCCATCTTTAAGAACTTTTGGTCTTGTTAGTAGTCTCTCCCTTAAATAATATGAATTAAGAAAAGTGCATAACTTATTTGACGTAAATTAAACAAAATAAATTCACTGTAAAATTTTTGGCTTTGTTTATTAAAATATCCTTTAAAAAAAACTGTAATATATAAATAAGTATCACAAAAAAATAATTGAATTTTTTGAACACAGCCTGAATAATTTTATTTCATTGGTATTTGTTGTCATAACAAAATCATACACTGCGTTACATTTGTTACAGAAAAGATAAGATGTGTTAGTCACAAACAAAATAGTATTTGGTGAAAGATAAAAAACTATGAGAAGCTAAAAAAGTTAATAATGTTCATTAGAATGAAAATTATAATGAAAATTATCAAACACAGTCGATTTAATGCCATCCTGTTATTGAAGTTTGAAGTTTAGAGAAAGAAGTATGAAAAAATTTTTGCTGCAAAATTTTATTTCAACATACACAAAAATTATACTTAAAGGCATATACATTAATCAACTCATTATTTTTTTTTTGGTAATTAAAAAAATTGGGACTACCATGTTTCCCGAAAATAAAATTTTAAAATAGAAGACTGTTTTCTTTTTCTAAAAGCTTCTTTATTTATTTTGTTGAAATTAAAAAGAAGTACAGAAAAATTGTGCCAATCGTAACAGTTTTATGAAGACCTTTAAAATAAAAACAAAATACAACATTACGACAATGCATCGTGACTTCTATGAAAAGCATCTTATTTCTTTAGTTGTGCAGAAAAGTTGAGACATAAGCAATATATTCTTATAAGAATGTTTGAAACAGCAGTAAGTCTTCATTGTTGGACTCCCCTTTGACTCGTAGTCGAATAGCGCAATATCGGAAATACGAGCTCAACTTAGGGATAAAGTTATTGTCCTACGATCTTAGTTTACACTTATTCACCGATTTGATAGTCTCATTGCTTTGTGTAAATTACAATGTATTTTCGTTGATAAACTTACATGTCATCAATGCTTTATATATTATGTTCTCAGTTTGAAACGGAAATAATATAACACAAATAAGTATCAATCACCTCTCGGAATTCTGACTATGATTATAGTATTTTTTATATATATATTTATTGCAACGTCTTTTTATAATGTATTATTGTATGTACGTAATGAGATTTATTGTAGTTTCATTAAATATTTAACACTTTAAACAGATACGTTAAAATTTATTACTGCTTTATAGCTGTATATGAGAAAAAAAATACAGTTAACCAAATATGTTAAATGATGATTATTCAGTGTGTTCACATTATTATTATTCAGAACAGTTTATGTATAGCTTTTAGGTCTCTTTCGTATTATATTATCAACTTTCAATTATTATGTGTGGATAATGTCATATCAATTCATCAAATGAAATTGTATTTAACTTTTTAAGGGAGCCATAATATTAAAAACATCCTAATTATGCTAAGTTACATAAAAATTTGGTCTGAAATTGTAAATAATTAATTAATTATTACAAACACAATAGCTTTTAAAAATCAAACTGCGTTGTTTGTAGCTTATGTAAACTGCTTTTTTTGTAGTGATTTAAAAAATAACGAATCAATTATAATTGGATGTTTTTGCTACTTAAATATAATCTTTCATTATAATATAACATAACTCGTATGGATTTTTTATACATATATATACTTAGTATTTAATAAAATAAATAGTATGGTAAAAATACGGCCAAACAAAACAAAAAAGATGCCTTTAAACCAATCAGATGAATTTAAATTCACAATGTATTTGAAATATATATATTTTATAAAGATAAGAATATCTATATTGAATTCAATAAATAGGATCAATTAATATATTTAACATTACTAAATATTATTCATGTTATTATGACTAGTCATAACGAGTCATTGTGTATTATGACTAGTTATAACGAGTTGATAGGTGTCAGAAAGCTCCAAGCGTCCAGACTGTAAAAGATGTTAAGATGTTTCAAAGCAATAATCCACAGCAAAGCAAAAGGAAAGCATAAGGGCTTGATAGGAGTTTTGGTGAAGACGACTATGTAAATGCAATAGTCAATGTAATAGCTCAATTCATTAAATACAAAACTGTAATTACACTACAGTCTTGCACTGTTGAAAACAGTCTAGAATAGATTAGTGGTTAAATCTAAACTTGGTTCTAACAAGCACCTTAGATTACAAAGTCCATCTTTGAAATCCAATTCCAAGAACAGTCTGCAAGAATGCCAATCAATTATTAGGATTCTGGTGTGGATTGGTATATCTTTATGTTAAATTTAATGTATATCAATTTTGAGTCCATAGCAGTCGCTTTCCTTGCATGATTGCGTTCAATAATTATTTTGAATGAATATTGAGTATAAAATGGGCTGCATTTTTTTCATAGGTCACGTTTGTTTTATTTTATTGGTTAATTAAAAATGTTGCGTCATTTTCAATAACAAATAATAATATTGTATGAAATACGATCCGTGTTACTTTTGGCATTTTAGATATAGATCTGACAATACCAAATCTCAATTGAGTTGTATTTTGTATTAGAAAATACTTAGTATAAATAGTAGTACTTGGCTATTGACTAGTTTTTTTTAATTTGTTTTCGATACATACATATATATATATATATATATATATATATATATATATATATATTGTTATTTACAATTAACTTTTATCACCTTTTATTAATCCCTCGACGCATTTTCATATACTTGATTAATTAGATTTAATTAAATCGTGGTGTATATTGGTTTAATACAGTCATTTTTCTTGTAAAAATTTAAATGATTTTTAATAAAAACCCACATATAATTCAAAAAAAAATATATACATAAAATATATATAAAATATATACATGTAAGATTACATATTAACTGTAATTAAAGGCATTGTTGGTTTTGTCCACACGGTCATTACAATGAGAATAATTTAAATAATATATGGAATTTACTGACAAAAGAGTGACTTTTCTATAATATTGAAAGTGGAAATTTTTTAAATTGTTCCATAATAAATTGGCGTACTAAGACTTTATGAAATTAAATTTATATTATATACATAGATAAATTGAATAACATTCATTTGATTAAATTGGCTAAAGTAATTTTGACTATACCAATGTAATATGCCGATACTGCCATGGCTTTAATAGCCGCTATTAATAATAGTTATGTTCCAGTCATTGATTCGATATTATCGACCAAATTGAAACAAATTATTGCTTAGTTAGACAAATCACAGGAAATATTCAAGAGGGGAGTAGTTAGTTTAGATATACCGGTTCAGCTTGACCGCAAGATAATAAATTGGCACTCCCGCCGCTTGCTTGTGCCAAGCAATACGAAAAAAAAATACCCAAAGGACATTCTTTATGGACTATTTAGAAAACACACCTTATGTTAGCAATTTATTTGACCGCTTGTTCTTTTATTTCTAATGTTTTTCTGTCTATTTCCGCCGCCCTCGGTTTTGGGATGCGCTAGTTAAGCAACTGAAGTATTAACTGAAACTACTGAGCAATATGAAATAAATTACAATGTTTTTAAAATCACCTACCACTGTAAAATTGTATCAAAACAATATCTTAATATTTAATGCTTTTTCTGTTTATTCACTTTTTTGTGTTTCATATAATATACATTTCCTTTTTACTTTGCGAAATAATAAAAAGTGAGTTGTTTTGTGTACTACAATTTCATCAATTATGTACATGCTAGGATTCTGAGCCGATTTCTCTTTAAACAAATCAATCTTGTTTTTCTACGGAAACGAATTATCATGAAAACATAAACTGAGATACATTTCAATTTCGGGGTCCAATTTGGGTCGGCGAATACAACCCTATCTTGATAGAGACGGATTACTGGATACAAAGAATAGGCGTCGTCCTTGCCTAAGAAAATCCACCTGATTAATACTTTTCTTCTCTGAAAAAGGAAATGTAGTGTGAAATTTCTGAATGTAGTGGAGTCCATTTGCGTCTTGTGAAATGATATTCATCAAGTTTTAAGTATGATATTGTATAATGTGTTGTTTGTTGTTATTTTGCCACAAAAATAAAACACTTTTTTCATTTATAAAAGTATATATTTCTTACTGTCACTGGAAAATAAATAAATTTGTTTGTCATTAAGTATTAAACATTTTAAGCATCAAAGTAAAGATGATTTTACGAAATGGTATTTTGTATGTGCTCTTAATCATGGTTCTTCATATAATTTTCTGAGATCACAATTTAATTTACGTAAAGTTGAAAATATCGAGATTTGTAGCGCTAATCTCATCAATCACTACATTTACGAAGTCTTTTGAAATTTTCTCATAATCAATAGATATTAATTATTCTCGATATGTTAATTAAAGTTAATCTACTAAGGACACATAAAAAACCATTCAAGAGAAGATATTAAGATAGAAGATAGAGAAGATATTAAGATTAGAAGTTTTAAATAGGATGTTTTTTAACCTAAAAAGTAACAATGAGATCTAAGACTTTCGCGAGTATACATTTAAATGAAACTAATATTTTTCACGTACTACGCGTTTTTTTATTTTTGATTATAAACTGCATACTCCCGACGTTTCGGTTACTTTACAGCAACCGTGGGTGACTCACTTACATATCGTCTGCCCGTAGTATATAGTTTAAATTAAAAAATAAAATAACGCGTAGAACATCCGAAAAATATTAGTTTTATTTCAAAAGTAACAAGTTGTTATAAATACTAGAGTGCAGTTTCGCGGCTTCTTTACGTTGTTAAAACTCCTTAGTCATCTATCTCAATAAAAACCCGTTTTTCATGCAACAAACATTACATAAATTTACTTTTAAAATATTACTTTGTGATCTCTCTGATAAATAAAAAATCTTGCAGTATTATTTATGATCTCTTCTCTGGATTAGCATTTTTCAATTAAAAACAAAGTTATTTGATTATAATTAGACTCGTGAACTTTAATTAAAACCTCGATGTTAAAGAGTTTAAATCTGCTGCTATTCTTGTTTACACGATGTGTTAGCTGTATTTTTAGGCTTCTAATATACTACTTCTAAAATAGTACTTCTCTTAATATACTACTTCTCTTGGTATTGCAAACATTTCAAAGAATAGACAAATCGTCTGTATTTTGTTTAAAGTATTTCTTTTTATTACACTCTATCTTATCATTTTATTAAAAACAAAAATTATTACGACCAGCTGTGGTATATGATTAATACAAATTAAATGGCTGTACTTATCTTTATAAAAAATACCATATCTAGTTATACCCAGATATTATTGATTACAATAAAAATATTAAAGTGTACAACATAACTGCATTGCACAGTATAAAGCAATTGAAATATAATTACTACAAAAATATTGTCAGCGGATTCACTCTGCTAATTGCCTTTCTGATTCTCTTTGAAGGTTCCAATAATTACCATGAACAATTGAAATCGAACGTAAAAAATACAAAGATATTGAACACTGTAATTCAAATGTCTCAAAAACGCTAAAAAGTAAACTTAAATAACAAAAAAAATCACCAGTTATAACAAATTTTGCAATTTTTTTGCCAGAATCCACATTTTCAAGGGATGAAAAAAGAATTAAACTTTATGTGTAATGGCGTCGGAAACGCAATTATTTTTTAATTCAGTCGCTCTCTTCGTGATAGCATATCTCCAACACCATTTTATACACATGTCTCCTAAATGATTTTATGTTTTGTATTTATATAGATAGATACAATTGTTTTTATGTTAATACAAAGAAGAAAACGTTTATGTATGTAACATCTATGTAAATGACCATAATTAGTTTTTATTTTGATGACGTGAATTTAAAATCTTTGAGCATTATAAACGTTCAAATTGACTTCTATTTTTAGACTTTATTTGTGCACTTGATCGCATGTCTGTAAATCTTATTGTACATATTTAATAAACATTTTCTTCACTCTAGAAATTGAAGGGTTAAAGAAATAACATTCTAATATTTTAAAATATGGTAAATGTTTCCTTTAATGGTCGGTAGCTATTACTCATAGAACTTGATGATGTTATTTCATAAATATGAGTGCCAATTAAAAATTGAATATATGTAAGAACCCAATGGATTTTAAGTGAAATGCAATAAGGTTATAACTTCCATCACTCCCACTTGTTCCACCTAACGTAGCTTAGCTAATTTATTTCTCCTTTTTATAAATCAAAAGTAAAAAAAGCAACCTGTGTTTTATTTCGGTATTATTGCTGCTAAATATATAATTATATTAATTCAGTATTGAAATTTTGTCGTATTAAAAGCATAAATAACACGCAATAAATAGCTACTCACATACAGAGATGCTTAAACTGTAGATCCAAAAACACAGCAATTAACAAAAATTCAATTATAATTACATCGAAAGTATTATTTTAAAGAATTGTTATAGTCAATAGGGTTTTCTGTGATTAAGATATTTATAGATAGAATGAAATGGCGATACACATATATTCATTAATACCCAAATACATTGTACAGTGGAGCTCATAACTTGTAGTATAGGTCGATCCCTCAGTTCTTCACGCGCCGCCTGCTCCATTATTCAAAGAAACCCCCACCATAAAACTGCTCGCTACTGAATTGTAACGCGGCTAAGGGTAAGTCCCTATTGAATAGTCGTCCTTCATTCTAAGAGATTTTTTTATTAAACCATCCCAAATCAAGTTTAAAGAATCAATCTGTAATTATTATAAGATTTTAGTTGTTAATTAGTTACTTTTAATAAATTATAAAGATCTCGTAATATTGCATAAAACAATATTATCAGGAATACGTTTCAATCAATAACGTTATTGCCTCTCAATCATGTAAGTACTCCATAAAATAATGCGAATTAAATAAAAGTTTTCTCAAACTAATCCGTTTAACATAAAGTGGCATGGCAAAGCCCTAAGGCTTCAGCCACATCTGTCGTATAATAAACGCCGATGTGATCGGAACGCACCAAAAATGTCATATTTTGTCAACTGTGACAAAATGAAGAGTAAACGTTAAACCCTACCGTGTCAAACAAAAAATCTTATTTTCTTAATACATTTAAATTGAAATTTGTTCATTTAAACATTTAAAAGTATGTTAGATGAAGCTACAACTCTAAACTGTTAATTTTCCTATAATTTGCATGCCTATTGCATTGATAATAATTATATTAGATTAAAATTTTATTTAATAATTATTGTAAGGGACCAACAATATACTTGTTTTTATCTTCTTAAATGAACCATCGCTACTGTTTCTTCTAATTCGTGTTTAACAGCACACATTATTCATGGCATGTTTTAAGTTATACAATTGCAGTGATTTAGAAATTAAGTTCTACAAAGTTGTAAAGCAGGTTAGTAACAGATAAATAAGAACGTACCCTTACCTCTACTAAGACTTTCAGAAGCGCATTGTAGGCAAATGAAATTCAAAAGCGCACTTCCCGAAGAATTTAAATATTTGTTCAGTTTTTCTATAAATTCATTTACGATTCAGTGTTTAAATTGATTTTAATAAGAATTTGTTTTTAATATTTTAAATTGATTGGAAAAGAAAAAAACATTTTGAAATAGAAATATTTAAAATTTAACTCAAACATTTAAATATTTCTTATTATTATTCCTAAGTACAGTCATTTCTATATTATTAATTATAAATATATCACTTTTTTCGACCACTCCCATAAGTAAACAAGGATAAATGTAGTCTCAACATACTATTAATTAGTTCATATCAGAAGAAATCAATTCATGAATCAGAAATAATCCCATTTTACCTGAGTTTAAAGCTTTGAAATTATTCATTCATTCCAAGGTCACATGATTAGATCGTACAAATAGAAAGTCTCTAGTCCCGGGAGATAAGTTTCCAACTACCTACAATAATTGGGGTGGAATTCTTAATGTATGAGAATTTTTGTGGATAAAATTTCCAAAATAACACACATGCAATTCATGAATGACTCTCAAAAATCTAATTTTATAAGAAAGACCATCTTATTTAATAGTGCACCCCACTTTATAAAAAAGAATATTTAATGTAAGTACACAGAAAGACAGTCAGAATCTGTTTAATAAAATAAGACTTCGAATACCAAGAAAAAGCTTTAATGTCATGATTTTTTACATAAATACGCTACTAAGTAGTCACAGGTACAAACCTTCAGCTTAAAAATGATATTGAAATTATTATTAGATAATATAAAATCATGTTCCCCTAATTATTTTAATGGAAACAGTAATTTTTTCAAACTCGTAACATTTTATATATGTGAAATACAACAATATGACTGTAAAATACATGATGAATCAATTTAACATTATGAGCAAATCAAATAAACAAACACGTTTCTGAAATACTAATTAAAATTTGGTTACACTAAAATTAATACGATATATTCAGTGATACCGCGCTTGGGTTGCAGCTAAATCGAAACTTGCTAATGCTTGCGCAGCCTCAATAATTAATGGCCTTATCTGATTCTCGTTCTATAAATTACCAAGTCTATTTCAGACTATTATATTTCCAATCGAAATTTATTATTTTATTCCCGACATTTTCGTATTTTATAATACAAAGGTATTTCGCTAGTTCATTGTGCTTTCATATCGCGTGTTCAGTTTTGCATAAAATATTATTTAAATTAAATACAAGTTACATTTATTTCTCGATGAATTTTGACATTATTATACTGTTACTGTTTAAATAATGTGCCAGTTTGCCATATGAGCAATTAAGATATCATATTGTGCTCTTTGCATTATTTGATAAATGGTATAAACTCAAATTTCATTTTTTGTTTCAACTGCATTGTACTTGTAATATGTAATAAATACACTACGAGTATCTAAATTAATTATAGTAACATAAACAAAATGAAGTTAATATACTACCCAATTATGGCTACAACTACCTACTCACTCTTGAAGAAAACTACATTATAAACTGAAACAATTTTAAAAGCAGGCAAACTATGAAATCTTTGATTATGCGTATGATAAATAAGGAAGTACATCGCTTTTTCTCAACGAAAGGATTAATATCCATCTTGTATCTTGTTGTTGAATCACAGAAAGAAAAGAAAATAATTAAATCGTTCTATTAAGGTGAACTTGCGCTGATACCGGACAATATTGGTTTAAACTAAATCGTGGTTACCGATAATTCTTTTTGCATATCTCCCCAAGCAGTCTACAGCTGGTAAATGAAATTTAATCCTAACCAAACCTATAATTTGCCGACATAAAGAAGCTATTTCAGTGTAACACACTGACGTACCTTTGTAAGGACACAGAATCTCCTTGCATCTGCCTTAGACTCGCATGATATAAATTGCCCCAAGTTAAGTTCCGATGCTTAAAAACTAAAGCCGATTAGTGTCTACGCCGAGAATTTGGAGTCAAATTTGGAGAATTTGGAGTGGAATAAACAAGCTCATCATTGCCATAAAAAGACATGATTCTGTTTTGGTGGCTTTAATATTCTCAGGATTGGTATCGCCACATTTGGAGACTGCCGAAAGTGTGAAATTCATGCTTTGCTTTTCAAATTGATCTAACTTCGTCTGGCTTGAGAACTGAATTAATAGCACTCCACTACTATGCTGATATTTTTGAAGACTACGGAAATTATTTAATATACGTATCTAATACCTCATGGCCCACCAACTTCAATCCAAAATCTTTAGTAAAGAGTTTTTAGTCTTTAATTTACTTAATAAATCTTTGTAAAATTTTCCTGCCTTTCCAAAGTACTAATTTTGGAACAAGCATCTGGAGCTTTGTGGTTACTGTGCTGATCATCTAAATAACATTATCCTTAATCATTGGCAAGCTGCTCCATTAATGTTAAACTTAAAATAAGAATATAATTTTGGAATGAGGTTTGAAAGATTGAATTTGAAGTTGTGACCACCGTGACAGTGGGTACCTGATCTGGACGCTGTTCGGAAGCACTAACCGCACAGAGATCACCAATTGATCCTCTTTTACACTTTCCAATCGGCACCTTAAAACATAATCAATTTCTTGATAAGTTTTTAAATATATAAGTAAGACTTAAAAATCTCGGTATATTAAATAACCATTAAGTAACCTTTTATTGAAGTTAATACAATATATTGAAGATTTATAAAAAAAAATAGTCACAAATATAAAACGCAGACCACAGTGTAATCAAGTTTCCATCAAACAAACCGAATCGAATAGCTGATAGCACCGCAGAACTGCGTGAAACGCGTAAAATTGTAAAAGTTAAACGCCCAAAGCCTTTCAAAGAAGCTTAGAGAATATAAACATTCCCAGAAAGTTGGTAATGAAAACCGCATGAACCTTTTGTGAATAAATCAATATTATTTCAACGACTTTAAATTTAAAAGACCTAAAAATTATAAACAATACCGATTTCGTTAAATATGTAATTATAAAAGACAAAAAACTTTTCAAAACAAACAATAAAATCAAACGTTGATATTATAAATAAATATTCGCAAAACTATTCAGTAAAGTCTTAAAAAAAAATTACAAAACATATAAAATTTTTATATTTAAAATATCTTAAGTATTTAACGTGAATTGCGACAATATTCAGTATCTTTCGGTCGACAAGTAGAAACATCTGTAACAAGGAAGAGCCAATTTCATTTTTGGAATTGCAAAGCGTTTTGTCTTAAACGAAAACCTTTAAAACAATAAACAGGGTAAATATTATATGTATCTTTCATTTTGGCAAAATATGTTGAAGGTATAAATGAAAAGAAAATATATCATAAATATGTACACTATGTTTCACGAATATAATTTTCGCATATTACTATGTAGTTTAAAAGATATTTTAAACCTAATAATATCAAATTTCATTCATGTTATTGGGGTTACATAAAAACACTTACATAAAAATGTTTTTGCATGAATTTATTTAAAATGGATTAAATTATTTAGAATGTCACTTGAGTCACAATAAATATTAATAAAACATTAAAAATTAAAATTGTAAAATTAACAAATTTACAAGTTGATGAGAACGCTAAGAAGTATAAAACATTTTGCTAGTCACACTATTCATGACTGTGCTCCAATATGTCATTTATTTAGATGAATTAAAGTGTTAAACTTATAAATAAGGCAACTTAATAAATCAATTTAGTATAATTAAGATATTATATTGATGTTTAAAACCACAGATTCCGCTTTCTATGTAAGAATATTAAGTGACGATTTTATTTTATAAAAAAAAGAGTTGGTTCTATCATATATTTCAGATATTTAAGTATCTGATAGATAGATTTTGTGTAGTCATTTTCTATTAAATTTTGTTTCTACAGTAATTATTTCATGACGAATATTGAATTCTCCAAGACAAAATATATCTAAGTAATTTCATTCAAAGTAAAAAACCCTCCTATACAAAAAAAAATATTATCACTGGAACTTATAATATGTATATTTGGTTGACAATATATCGTAGCCTATGTAATGGAAAGTACCATTCACATATTAAATAAAGAACAAATTAAAATTAGAGGTATCTCGCTACGACACTATAGTTCCTAAAGCCTAAAACTATATTACAGTTTTAGACGATGCCCCTCAAGTAGGCTTGGTCGTTTTAGTTGTTAGGTCGGACATTTATATGAATAATAAATTTTTATTGGGTTTCTAGAGAATCAGACTTGTTATTTTTAAACAGTAAACGAATTGTGTACCATACTTTATATCTATTAATAGGTTTCCGACCTAAAATTACATTAAGATTTTAATACTTCAGTTCACCAGAAATCTCTCACAAACTCGGAATTAAGTTCTCTTGAAAGTAAATTAAAAATCTCAATTATTTCTTTTTTTGTACAACACCTTTTATAATATTCATTCAAATAATATTTAAGCAACTATAAATATGATACTCTGAGCTGTACAACAAGTCAATAAAATTAATTTCACACAAATGTGTTTTATACTTTATTTAAAATTATATTTTCATTTCATAAGGTTTATCACATTATGTTAAGGTCCATTTTTTCACAATTTCAAAATGTTAAACAGTAAGGTATTTTCTATTGTTAATGTTCGTAGTGGCTTTGATTTATTTACCAACAAAACATTTTTAGACTTCGCTTTAAAAAAGCCTTAATACGTTTGTTATTTCAACTTGTAGCAAATAAATTCGAGCTATGAGGCCATTGAAGATATATGACCTTAATTTTTAACTAACTTATAATTCATTTTCGTACCCATAAAAGACTATCTTTATATTAATTTAAAACTAAATACACAATACAGTACGAAGTCTTAGTTAAAATAAACGAGTCTAGCTTAGCTTGGAATAAGAAAGTGTCGCGGTTCCATGAGAATCCTGATTCTAAAGTTATAACAAAGAAAACTGTTAAATTAGTTACGATGTATATTTGCATATAATAAAAAAGGCAAAATATGGAAAAATTTCAATTTTTAATATATTTATTTGTAAGTAAAATTTCATGATCTTTTTATTCAGATTTTTATTATAAATATCAAGCCTAGTAATGTAAAAACTAGTGTGAATTTTGAAATTATTTTTTAAATTATTATTTATTAATATTTTTTTTAGTTTCATGCTTATCATATAACCTGGAGTTAGAAACAAACAATTATTATTAATGTGAGGGCGAAAATAAAAATGTCTACCGTTAGTAAGAGAACAATGAACTTAGACATACAATATATGTATAAAGCTGCTTGATTTGGACGAATGAAGGCCACATTCAAAACAATCAAGCAATATATAACTGCGAGGGAATTCCCTTTAGCAAATCAATGATAAGAAGTTCTAAATTTATTTAATTATTTATTACTTTATTGGACGCCACATAATCAATCAAAAAAAAAACTGATACAGTGATTAATAAAAGACGGTATTATTGTCAAATGGCAATCTCTAAGAAACGACCAAATGTTAGAAAATATTAACCTGTACTATGATTGTGGTGGTGTATTAATAAACACACATACTTATAAACTAATACCTGTATATACATATTTGTATTATATAAATTATAAGTTATAAATTTAACTCTCCTTTAACAGATCATAAGCCTTGTTTGAGCTCTTAAAAATATTTACTTATTGAGACATTCTTACTTTTAGTAGTAAAAAATACTAATTATGAAATGAATGTCAATAGATGTCTATAAAATTTTATTAAAAGAAAGCCGATTTAAGTGCTAAAGTTTGTAATGATCGTGTGGTATGCAGATCAACGAGGAAACTTTAATTTAAATAATTCGGAATTCTATAGTTGATCAAAAAAATTCCAAAAGAGACAGAATATGGAGATCCCAGCGTCGTTGAGTAGGAAGCCATTTGAGTTTTAGTCAAAACCCTGAAATATGTTCCTACTTCCACAAGGTAAATATGCAATATATTCCACAAGGTAAATAGGCAAACTGTACAAAAAGGTTTTAAAATTTCACAAGCTTATTAAGTTGTCCCTTTGTCAAATTAAGAAAAACTGGTGTCACTATATTATTAACAAAAGAAAAAAAAGAATGTAGCAGCATTGTTTTGGTAGGATTCGATAAAGATATCTTAGACATCTTAAAGACCTCAAAGGTCTCAAGTCTTTATATCACGGCTTAGGTCGTTTATATTAAATGACTATGACAGAGTCTAGTTAATATATCTGGCTAAAACTTTAGCTATAGAGCAGTATGGCATCGTGAAAACGTTTCCAATTAATTTTAGATAACATGCGGTTTCTGCTAACCTGAGATTTTTAGGGATTAATTTTGAGATCAAATTGATCACTCCATTTTTAATAGAGATTTGGTTGTTATTGACAGCTATCATGCTAAGATGTCACATTTTCAATATCCGAGTGTTCATAAATTTGAATATTATCTAGATACATGTGATAGAAAGAAAATCATACAAAGGAAGCTCATTAATAAATATAGAAAATAGTAATGGAATAGAACACCACCTCTTCAAACCTATGACTTAGCGTCCCACGAGGACGACATAGTTTATCCGTCCGAATACGTTACCAACGGTCAGTGATTTAATATAGAAACACATCTGTCACTGATAAAAACTTAATAGAATATTAAAAATTAAGTTCAATTGAACTAATATAAATTTTAGTTAGTGCCAAAGATTCAATGAATAAAGATAAATAAAAAATAACTTAAATTCAGAGAAAAAACCAAATAAAATAAACGACGCATGTGCCTCTACGTGAACAGTTGAACACTATCTCTTGTAACTCTCTTGTTGGCATTAGTGAAAACTCGGCATTTATCCGTCAAAGAATCGTATTGCGTTCACAGCCATTCATCATGTTTTATGTAATTACTAAGTTTGCTTGTTTGGTGTTAATACAAAATTACTTAAGTGTATTAAAATATTTTAAGAACTTTAGTTTAGAAGATTCATTTTCCTATCCAGGTTCTTCGCTGATTATTATTTCTTTTAAAAACATTTCTTTACATCACAGCTCCTTAATGGAAGTTTTAAAGGAATTAAAAAATATACATTATGACTTTCATAATAACTCTATAACTAAGTCATAGATAATAATTTGAAAAATATATTCATGTCCTAAAAAAAATAATAAAACTACACAATACAAGTGTTAGTAAATTTAGGTTATTTTTATGTTAAGAAGGGTCTAGAAGAAACATTTTTCATTTAAAAACATTTCAAAAAATTACATAATATATTTATACATAATTATATCTATTAATGAATCATTTAAAAAGCAAACTATGATCACTTCACAAGATTTACAAGAATAAGAATTATGAGATGCAAACAATACGAAAGTCTTCTCTCTTTTTGCAACTTATTATTTTAATTATTTAATGTGAAAAAACATTTTCTATGTTACCTATGGATGCAGACACTCTTCACACTTTATGCAAATACATACTAAATATATTAATATTTATATATTTTTGCCTTGAAATCAAATTCTGTGTTTATCAAGGTTTTAAATCGTGTTACACATATCAGTATTACGCAATGAAGAATTCTCGAAATAGGATTATTCTAGATGGGTCACAAGGGAAAATAAAAATTCACTTAAAATAATAAAGATGAAATGGACATAGAGAATAACCAACAAAGTGGACAAGGACAAAAATTGTTTAGACACTAAAAATATGTCACATTGATGTGAATGACGCCGTAATAATTTTATTATTTATTTCTAAACCTTATTCAGAGAATGTGTTAACGCGTATATATATTCTGTATTCTTTGGCACATTTTGTAAAATATAATGAAGTCTTTATTTTGTATAAAGTTTGAATAGAATTTTAATAGCAATATAAATGGATATTGGTAACTTAAAGGTACAAAATTCATATGCTAATACGAAAATAGGTTTCAATAGAAAAGTTCACTAATTTTGTTGAAAAACGTAATATTTGGCTTAAATCCAATATCTGTACAATTGCAACATACGATTTAAAATATGTATAAATGTATTTTTTTTTTTGTTTATATAACATAAGAGTTCTTCATATTATGTGGTACAATAATTAAGTACATGAAATTTTCTTATTTTTGTTGTTATCTTATTAAAAACAAAAGCACAAAAATTATCAGTCGAGTTTGGATTTATAAACGATATTATAAGTTATTTGTCTTTAGTGAAATTCCTTAAATATTTCTGTACTGTTGTTGTACTATAAACTTTTATGACGTTTTAATATTCCATGATTCTGATAAAAATGCATTTAACTCGATTTTATATATACCTCATATTTTGATGTCAATTTTGTCAAAATTTAGTAAACAAAAAATTACACATGTGGAATCTTTTGACATTTACCATACCGATCAAGGACAGACGCACTCATCAGTCAATGCTTTTTAATTTTCATTGCGCTGGTTCCTACTTCAAATAATACTATTTATAAATAAAAAAGATGTAATAGTAATATTTTTTGATTATTTACAGTTTAAGGTTCTTGTTTTAAAGGAATTGAATTGTTTTTTATTTTATTTTAGTGCTTTATTTCGTATTTATTATAATGAGTGTAATTTTGTGTCTTTTTTTACCAAAAGAAAATAATTTAATGCTTAATGTTATCAATAATTTTTACATGCAATAAATAAAATATTCATAAATAGTGATAGCGGTAGAACTAAATTAAAAATATTTTTAAGATTAATAAAAGACTTTGAATTTTCAATAATATAAAAAGGGTTGCAAAAATGACATGGCCCTTAAGCCCACAAACATACCTATAACCCTTTTCATGTCAAGTTTGGCGGGTGAAACGTAAAATAATAAAATACTCGAAGTCGTTCCCAAAACCATAGCGTTCATGATATTGATATCTAGTCTGGGATAGACCCAGGCAATTGAAAAACTGGAAATCTCACTTATAAAACCTTTAAAAGATATTTAAATAATGTTGAAAATCTAATCTAATCTAATTAGTTAGATAATCTTAAATAATTTACAGCAAACGAAAACGTAGAAAGAGTGATTTGGAATTTATGATTCGAGACTCTTCGTAATGTTAGTTGCAGTAAAAATAATATCCATTCTTTAACCATTTCGTTTATATTTCTTCATTTTAATTCTGATTTCCTGCCCTATAAATTTTTATATATAAAAAAAGTAATAATCTTATTTTATTCACAAAAATTCATAAAGCTGTCTTCTTGAGTCAACGGATAAAATAATAATTTACTTTAGACTTTTGTTCTTAATCTCAATAGTTGGGATTCCCAGTATTATTAACATTCATTATGAATTATGTTTGAAAGGATGATATTATTTTGTCATCAAAATCGTAACAAAGGGATCTGTTTTAATTAATATATTACCTAAATAAATCTAAGTAGAACTACTCAAAGGGAATCGTATTAAATATCGTGGTTAAACCAAAATAGCTATGTGAGATTAATTAATTTACCCAAGATATAAAGCCAAGCACAAGATATTTACTATATGCTTAGTTGAAAAAAAACTTGTTATTTATGTATTCAATTACAGAGTCTACAAGATTTAAAGAAAGTAAAATTGATGAAAAATAAAATTAAAACATAAATTTATACAAAATTTCTTGAACAAGTCGTTCGTTACAAGTAAATATTGTGGATTAAATTTCTATTTGGATTTGAATTTAGGTATAAATTTTATATTACTTTTCTTATATTAAAAATATATTCAACGAAATAGGACTTGATAACAAATAGTTTTTTTAGTTAATAATTTTTGGACGGCCGGTTCAATGACAATGCATATGTACATACTAATAGCATATGTAACTGAAAATATAACTTAGGGTGTAATGAGATCTAAGACATTCGCGAGTATTCGTATATTTTAGGGTGTGTTACAAAAAAATTCGGAAAGTGATGTTTTGAATTGAGTAGACAAACTTTCAAATGTTCTTTTGTTTCCATGATTATTTTTTTAACATTTTACTGCTTTTCAAACAATTTACAGGAAAAAGTAACGAAAATAACTAAATTGTATTAAATTTTACCTATATACGAATTATAATTTCTACCACACAACTTAGCACACTGATACTTTATCTTTATACTTCAACTTTGTATCTTTTTATTATAACACAAATGAAAATCAGATTAGTTATTAATTTATAAAATTAATGTTCCAGATGTTGTTTAGTTATTTTACATTGAAGAGTCAGTCGGCAAGTCAATTATATGGCACTAAAGCATTCGTTTAAATGTGAATCAATATGAAAGTTCAAGGGCAAATGAAATCGACAAGCCGAGTGAAGACGCAATAGCTGCCTCGGAATAAGTTTCTGTTTTGTAACATGAAATCGATATGAAGTCATTGATAACTAAATACAGAAACGAATTTATCCAGCACAATATATGATAATGTGTTAAAAAAAATATATGTTATTTATTTAAATGTTATTCGTATGAATTTCCACTGGTTTAGTAGGGTTAGTAAGATTTGTATGACGTTACGTGTGTATGTAGACACATGTAGACACATGCTCTAAATAAAACCGAAAATTTCAAGTATTAAATGGTAAATTAACTTTTGACAGCTGATATGTTTTGCACTTGTTTGGACGCTTCATAAATTTTTGCATAATCCAATACATTGATCCAAGAATATGTATGAAATTTTGTGTGTATAATAAAATTCAACACGCTGATGCATCTCATGTGTGCATTGCAGCATACAGTGGCATTCCACTAGTACTTAATGTTCACATGATAAAAAGGTGTGATCGATGCAGAGCTTGTCGGACAACAAAGTCCATCAACAACAAACGAACCATTGAAAAATTGTAGAAAGTTGTATTAGCTAATCACTATTAGAAACGCTGCTAAAATTACATATTTTGGACAACTACATATCGACATCGCTTTATTTGCTAACTGAAATGTGCAAATTCACAAATTAATATGTTTATAACGTAGCAATACAAGATGTTTGTTGAAGATACTATTTAAAAAGACAAGCTGCTAGTAAATAGGAAAAAGTTCTCACTTAAAAAATCCATTAGACATATAAACAAACAAAATTAATTTTACCTACTGTTTATTTCATATATACACTAGAGTCGTAACAAATATTTCATATTAGTCTAAGTCATCAACTTTCTGTAATGATCTATTAGTAATAACCATTTTATATTTTCTTTTGGTTAGACGATTATTATTAAAAGTACTTAATTCTTAAAAACTTCTTTAATATTTTCGTTTAGTGGTTAGAAATCAAAGTTATAAAGCATTGACATGATTAAATGTTCCGTTATTAAATTTTTATATAAGCTTTAAAAAACTCAATTTATAAACTTGGAATAATTTTGTTTAACAATATTAGCATTTAAGTACAATTAATTCAATTCTCAAAAGAGTTACGTGTTCTAAGTGTAAAGACAAAGACAGTCTCACTGATTACAAGAAACATTTCTTTATCGTAAAAGCACTTTTTATCTTCAGTTGCCGGAATTACTCGTGACAAATGACTTTGCGGAGAAAGGTAACGGTTGACGTGTCAAAGGCATTTAAATGTTCATTGATTGTAATTTGCGTTCATAGTCATTCATTTATTATTTAAAACGATTTTTCACACTTTTGCAAATTGTCACTTTGTAATATTGGTTACAATGTGTAAAATAAAGTGAATGAATGGATCTTTACGAAAATATGAAGAATATAGGCCACTTTTGATGTATATATTTTAAATTAAATTACATACACATATCGTAAATAATAGTACTTTAGAAATACAAGATTTTTTTGTAGAATGTTTTTTTCTTATACATAACCAGATTACATGAAATCCATTTTTATAGCATTACAATTTAGAAATATTACGATTTACAACATGAAATTGGGGCTTTACAGTTTAGAAAATAATATTTAGTTAAATGTGACTTTACTTGAAACTAGACATAAAGTGATCAATATTTCCCCTCATAGTGCCTCCGAGTATCTTATGACATATTTTCATTCTTTTGCTTTTGTTCAGCTGATAGAGATTCAAAGCCACAAGTGACATATACTTAATAAGGTTCAATAAACTGCTTAATAAGATGAAGAATAGAGAAATGTAAATATATTGAATAAATTTGATTTCATTTAGATGATTAATTTAAATAAATAACTCTGGACATAGAACTAGATGGTTTAATTATCATAAATACCTATAATAATTTTTAGTTCTTGTTCATCTGTAACTGTTTAATTTAAAATAATTAATTCAACTCACATAATATGTCGCTTTAAAATCAGATGACTTTTAACGTAATGTTATTTGTAACGGCGAGAAATTTTAATAGTTCAAAATATAGAGTCTACACTGACAAATACTTATAAGTATTAACCTAAAAACATCTTTTAACAAAAGTATCATATGTTTGGCTGAAAGTTGGAATTTTCAGAATGTATCACGCATTTGGATTTTCTCTAACCAGGTGGAAGATAGGGGATCGATTTCTCGTGTCTCCATGTGGGGCTTTTCTCGATAACGTAACGCAGTTTTAAAAATAAGTATGCGTTAACGATATACATCATCTTTTATTAATAAAGAAAAACTCTTAAATGTATACGAACAAAGATACAGGAATTGAGATCAATATTTGATTTAATTCTTTGACATTGTTTTATTGGTTCAAAGAAATATTTACATAAAAAACTAGCAACCATGAAAATTAGGGAAATCAAAGCTCCGTCGCAATCATATACATATATACATGAAAGATGGTTAATAGAGACATCGATCTAATGAAATCCTCAAACCATAACGCGTAATATATGCCGCATAGAAGGTACAGTAAAGCTAGAAAAGACCAAATTGTCAAAATGATTTTATTTATTATCAGAGAGACGAATCTATCGTACCAATATTTAGTTTATTCCATTCCAAATTATCTTTCAAAATGAACCTATAGAATATATATGTACATGTTGCTCTTTCTTGATACACACTTGCGATATGACACCCTCAGATATTCTGTTTCAAAACATCTTACAAAAATACTTACAGTTTGATTAATGTAAACTATCAGTAAATAAACTATTGCTCAACGTGGTTTATTATTATCATACATAAATAATTTAGATTTGTAAAATAAAACGAGTAACATACGATGTGCGATTGTGCATTACTGTTTGTATGGAAACCTCATTGTTTACGAAATCTGGTCCGGAAACTATTTATAAAATATTGATTTTCTAAAATTGGTTTCAGAAGCAGGAGTTATGTAGCCACTCGTCCCCGAAGTCTCAAATTAAGTCCCCTCTTAAAAGTGGAGGTTGTGGTTATATTGTTGAGTTATAATTTAAAATCCTTGTTCTATATCAATTTTTCATTTCAATCTATTCACAACATAGAAACAATGAAATAAAAAGTAAATATTCACTCTTTCTCTCGCCCAATGTACCTACCTCAATAAAATCAGATGAGAAGTAATTGCTTAGATTTCTGAATCACTGTTAATATCTGTTTTTCTGGTGCAAAGGTGGTACATGCAAAGATATTTGCTATTTTAACTGCATATTATCAAACCGCTATAACCGGTGGTTTTTAGTTACGCACTTGACTTTCGTATCCTCGAAGCTTACCTTTTCGCAGTTCATTGAGTAGAAAGTTAAGATAACTGAAAGAAAATAATTGTTCTTGTAAAAGCCCAGCAATACTTCTTACCAGGACACCTTTATATATACAAATACCGTCCGATCGTAAGTGGAATAGTCTTGTCATATTTAGACAACAATTGAAAAATGACACCTCGTTACTTTAGACTCCGTGGAAAGATATATAAAAAGGCTTTTGGTGACGATAACACAGTTAAAACCATTCTGTTCACCCTTGAGTACAGGCGAAAAGTAGCAGTCTTTTCCATCATCTACAGGTTTAACTTTGCAGACTTTGCGCAGGAATTGTGTGATATAATTCCTGCACCACCTATTTATTATGTAATAATCAGTTGCATGTACGTACATTCATTCGTGGTAGACCTTTCTCGTATATGATCGAAACAATACGACTCCTTCTGGATATTCTCAGCATGGGATTAAAACAGTTAGCCTACATTGTGTTTCCTTCCATTTACAATTTGGGTGTATTCAAGAAAAGAGTTAATGAACTATTTGTGGGACAATTTTTTTACTAACTGGGATTCGTGTCCAATTACCAATTATTAACCTTTGGATAGAATTATAGCCAAGTGCTATTGATATCGAATAAAAATAACAAAATGGTATCAGTTGATATTCAGTTGATATCGGATAAAAATAACAAAATAGTATTTAAAATTCCTGTAAAGATTTTAATTTTTCTTAGTACCTGGTTTCAGATTATATTTACTATTTCACATTAATTCATTTTATTTAAGTAAATAGTAAATATAAGAATTGAAAAATAATCCATTTAGGTTCCGTTTTATAATTGAACATCAAATTAAATTTAAACTTTTAATATCTATGCTTAAGTAAAATCACTTGTAATCGTCTTACTTACGGAAATAGCTAAAAATAAGACCAAAAGCAACAAAAGTGAATTTCAATATTCCATTTACCGTTTTCATAAAACAATATTAAATTTTTATTATTGAGTAGGTATTATTTGGAAGCAGGTAAAAATTAATCTGGTAAAGAGCACAACGGAGGTTATACATCACAATCAATCCTTGTCAACCAAAGTAATTTCGGCAGTAGAAGAGAAAACAAGCTTATCTATTGCATTTATCGTTGCTCGCATTTTAAATTAACTTTGAAATGCGTCACGGAACGGATATTTATCATTGGGATTTGATAAACAGATAATATCTTTAAAAATAATTGTGTTTGAAAGAATAAATTTACTTATACAAAGTAAGTTCAAGTAAATTGTTGTTGCTCTCAAATAATGTAATCTTACTTCTAGAAATAAAAACACCTCTGAATAAAATAATTTATTGTTACTAAATTGACAGATATCCATTTCTACTTTTCAAATGTTTTAACACTTAAACGACTTTCAACGTATTTAAATGGTTTAATTAAGCTTCACCCCGTTGTTGTGTTAAATTTTGTATGATAATTTTACTACGTATCGATCTTTTTTTTTAATCTTTAATTTTCATGACAGTGTTATATATATAATGTCAATGTAATTATACGATAGAGTACGAGATAAACTAGATTACTAGATGATTTTTCCCAATTCCCTGAATATGAACACCGAATCAAAAGTTTTAATTGTGGACTCGCAAATGTTTTGCTTATTATTGGATAGTGTAAATAATGACATTGACGCTTTTATAAACTTAAAATATCTGTTGTTTTCATAAACGGTTCGCTATATTTAACTCACTTACACTGTGCGTTAGACTTCCATTTTAGTTCGATAAAATTTGATGATTCTATACAGCGTATTGCTTTTATAAAAATAAACGGATTTACTAAAAATATTGACTTGACGCTGCAGATCTATACTTTGGAAATATATATGTCAAAGTTTTGATTTTGATACCTTTTTTATAAGTCGTACAAAGCTCAGAGCATCACTAGTGTTTATATTAATTTTATTAGAGATATTATGACACTAAAAGATGTTGTTAGGCTTGCGTGATGAGTAGACCTTATTAGAGGTTGTCGTGTAACAATTGTTAAGTACAATAGGAGAACTTTGTGGAAATCGGGTTTCAGTGAAAACCATATTGAGTGACTGGAGCATGAATTTTCATGAGCTTTAATTCACGTTTGCAATTTTATTGTTCTTTATCTGACTTTTCTTTCGAAATAACGCTATAATAACATTAGAAATACATAGAATTATACCATACGCTATTTTGATTTTAATGTACTGCAACAAAATTATGCCTTTTTATTGCTATTTTCTGATACTGGTTCTTTAATTACTTTTATTCAAACTTGGAATGTTGGTCAAATACGCTTGCGATACAGAAAATGTTCGTGTGTTGTTAAGGAATCCCGGTAGAAGCACTGTGAATGTACTTAAACTAATGTCAGATGCAATAGGTTAAGTGGTAATGAATGGTAACAAAAGCGACGATTACAAGGTCATGCATAAGTATAAAGAGCTTACTAGTAGGCTTGCCTAGTTTTTTCTATTTTATTATTAGTGAAGCGCGTTACATCTTAGCTTCGAAAGGTAAATGGTGCCTCAAGACGAGGGCAATGTTCCTTAAAAGCACCTCTGTATACTCAGAGAGTTGAAGTGTCTTCCTCCCAAGGTATCACGTGTGACTTTCAGCTAAATAGACTAAAGGTTTGGTACTGTATTTTAAACAGTACTTATATGAGTCGTATCTCATAGATAGTTAATTTACTACTTTATAGCCAACGGGCGCTAAGGTAATTGAAGAAATATTAATATTAAAAGTTTATGTATAAATTAAGGCAGTGAAATACATTAGCTTCTAACTGAATTTCATATACAACTGTTGGCAATACAACTCTATCATGTCATCAGCTTATCAGAGCCCACTGCTGAGCAAAGACCTCTATTTCACATGGAGAAGGTTTGAGCATTAATCACCACGCTTGCTGAAGAATGGTTAGTGATTTCAAACTTATAATTGTGAAATTATAAATCCAGGTTTCCTCACGATGTTTTCCATTACCATCTGTCAGTGGTACCTAAATACTGTTAGAAAGTACACATGACTCGGAAAAATCACATTGGTACTTGCCAGGATCGAACTCGCGCCCTCATGCACGAGAGGCGGGCCCTTTAACCACTAGGCCACTACTAACTCGTATACATATTATATTATTTTGAAAGTATTTATACATTTGAAAAAATCTTAAGATTCAAAAACATTACGTAAAGAAATAACTCAGTACTTGGAATGATAGTAGGTATAGTCCACAAAGTGATATGTTTAACTGATCAGGTGTTTTGTCAGTAAAGAGTGTGCTTGCAAATCAAAATAAACCTTCTTGTACGATAAATAACCGGAAAAGATCGAGTTATCATTAAAATATCATTATTATTATTATCATTTTAAGTAAATTTGTTTTCTAAACTACAATCTTAAAATATAATTAATTCTATCATTTGGTGGTCATCAATTGCCGAAAAATTGATTTTTGACATCGACAATAAAATTGCAGCAAACTTTATAAAAATTGAAAGTTTACAATATCTCGTTTATAATTCTTTATGTCCAAATTAGAAAATCTTTTGATAAAAATCTTAATTTAATTCGTCAGTATATATGTTACTTATTAAATATCCATTTGCATTGATCTAACGTTGTCCAGGGTTTATATGAAATGTAAATCAAGTACGAGTATATAAAAATATAAGACACTTAAAGAATTATTCAAATTAAGAGTGAGTTTCAATGTTATATTAAAGAATAATATTACTTATAAACTCGGTTTTTAATCTACTCGAAATCAAAACACACTTGCTCGATCTTAATTAATATTCTACCTAAGTAAAATTAGCAATCAAAGGAAATCGTATTATAATATCCTTATCGTGAATTTAGCGAAATTGCTACAGGAGGTTAATTAATTATTAAAATTTAGAAACGATGCTACCTATAGGATTTTCTATGTTAAAAAGAGTTGTCACTCTATTTATAACTCTAAATTTGATATAAATAGATATGGCATTTAGATAGCATATCAAAACTAGCTTTATGAGTCTCACGCATGAATTATTTTTTGAGAATTGTTAAACATAACAACGAAACCCATTGCTTGACTTCAGTAATTCAATTTAGACCAGAAGACGTTTCCGATAACCGTCGTTCGTAACAAATTTTTTTTTCATCGCATATTAAAAATAATAATAATAAAGACTTTATTAATCCAAAACATCGGTTACCGTTAGAAAAAGAATATTAAGTATAAATATTATAAGCTAAATATGTCATGGCCCCTTTCGGGTATACATAGGCCTCCTCCAGTTGCCTCCATTTTTTGTTGTCGGTATCTGTTTTCACCCAGTTTCTTCCTGCTACTTCTGGTATGTCGTCGGCCCAGCGAGCTGTTGGTCTGCCCTTTTTTCTTTTTACTTCAAGACCTCGTGGGCCCTTCCAAATGGTTGCTCGCTTGAACCATCTGTCTGCATCATCATCTCATATTACCAAGAATTAAATCATCAATATTAAAATAATAAGACACAACAAATTTAAAGATTTTTTTTTATTTATCTAGTCTATGTCAAGTCTAAATAATAAAACAATATGTTTTATTTTCTTAGTTATACTTTTGAGATGTAATTCGATAGACGTAATAGATAGCAAATAACAAATTTACGTGACCGTCTTAACAAAAACATTCTATTAAAATAGCGCTTCTACACTTAGATCAGAGAACAGAAATCATTGCAGTGTTTAGAACGTAATAAAAATTATATTAAAAAAATTATGTACATCTTTCAAACCCTTCCACTGAATTGAGCAGCTGGCTTATGTGGGTCTCAAAGTAAAGAAATAAAACCCCAACATGGTAATGGTCCCATTAAAATTAATACTGAGAAATCTAAAGTAGAACACTTTAGCATTAGAGTGACAATTAAACCTAAGGCACGTTAGGAGTATCCCGATATAAGGCGGTAAGACCGAGCTTTTAACAGCTCGTGACATCGTCGCAACCTTGTCTCTAAAGCAGATAATTCTCTCTCCAAAGTTACTATTATAAAGTGTCTCATTCAGATCCAAATACATAACTCCACAAACAATCTCCCCACTCTCTCGTCTAAAAATATTCTTATATCAGTTCATGGCCGATATCGATCGTTTTGGCGGCAGAGTTGCTAACAGAAGAAACAATCAATCCTACTTTGTCTTATTTAAAAGAGCATTTTTCCACATTCCAGGTGAGTCACTCCAATATTGGAAGAAACCAGACATCTTATGCCTCAGTAAAATTTTTCATCATCACGTCGAAATCATCAGACCAGAAGTTTAATTTTCTTCATTCAAATATTTTCATTTTTTCTAACACTTATGTTAAAAAAAAGTTGTAAATAATCACTATTCTCTTAAAATATACTAAAGCGAACATTTTATTAAACTAGTTTTGTTTCTCGTTAAACTAATGTGGTGTATTTTGAAAAGACTTGATATTTGAGATTAACGGTAACCCGTTCGAATTTCGATATTTTGATATTTTTACACTGTGATATTGAATTTCAATATTTTTATACTGTGATATTATCTGATAACAAACTGAATATAATACATAGGGGATGCCCTGTCTGGGATTATCTTCGACCCTTATCTCCTTATTAGTAAATTTGCGATAACATTATTTTTGAAAGCAATATGTTTTTAAAGTAAACTTATATTTTTGATTTCTTAATAACGAATGATGATAAGTACTTCTTTTTTTTTAATAAGGGATTTGAGTGGATCCGACGACAGTTTTAACAGTTACTGCCCCAAACCCGAACCGCCCACATATACATTATCTTAACGCTGCACCTTTTGATCTGTCCGCTACCCTCGAGTACTATGCCTTCGCCATCCTGCTAACACAAGATTCAGTTCCATAAATAACTCCAATATTTGCGAATAAGCTTGATATTCTTAAGTCAATTTTATATAGATTTAAGTTCCATATAGAATATAGAAATTCAGTTCTATATATAAATGTACCAAACGGATAAAAAACGTACATAAACTTGTTATCTTTATTTATATACAATGACTTATCTAATTAGTTTATAAAAAATAATAATTTTAAATAATATACTCAGATTTAATAAATGTTAAGTTGTATATTTTTAATATATTATATTTATTAAATTAAACAGTATGTTTTGGCAAGGTATGTTTTACATTGCGATACGATATTAAAAAAGAAAGGTAAACATGTTTATGAATAGTTTCAAATGTAATTGATATATTCTTATCTTTGATAGATAAATAAATAATTTACATTCTGATTATGAAGAACGTTTCATAAAAAGGGACATAACATACTTTTAGTTCACGTTTTGATGATTATGGCAAGGGACATTACAAGAAATTAATTCGTAAACTATCAAACAATTTTTTTAACTGTTGATGCTTTTAAGTTGAACAAACGATAATTACATATAATATTTACAGTAAATTACGACTATAATAAAATAATTTATCATAAAGAGCTAATCTAATCTCATTTCTAAAATGTTGGACTAAATTCATTGAATTAAAGCAAATATTACTAATTGTTTTTATTTATATTTGACTTAATTGATTCAATTGAACAAAAATCTTCAATTATAATAAATTTCGCACAAGAAAAACTTAATGTTATAACTTGTCATAAAATCAGACAAATGAAATGATTATAAAAAAAACAATTTCAAAATTAAGGAGTAATTTTCTATTACTCAAGATATATATGGAACGATAATAGCAATTAATGGCAATAACCGATTAAATATGAACCGATACATGAACAGTAACAAATACATATGAACTTTCATAATAAAACATAAGGAACATTTTAAGTTGTACATATGTAGATCGACATCTATTAAATTAATAATATGGTTTGAACCTGTTGAGAGACGAATTTTGAAATAAACGCTGAGAAAAAAGGGTGATTCCAAAAACGACTACTAAATTGCGATTAAAAATTTGGCCAGTAAACATTGTGCCCATTGTAATAACCGATACTAAAACTAATTATCTAAACTTTATATTTACGTTCCATTGCAACTTTTAATCGTTAAAAAGCCTTACTTTATTTGTGATTACATATGATTTACAAAACCTCTGTCGTGCTATTAAATTTCATTAATATTTTTTTACCCCAATTATTTCCTAAAATTACTGAATGGCTTATGAGAATTTCGTTATCTTATCCGCCTTATAGAGTCTTCGTCTTCAAACAACTAAAGAGAAAAATCCAAGAACACTTTTCAGATTCACTATTCCTCCTACATCTTATGTTTACGTAAATAGCAATGTATACCTTAATAATAAACCAAGGTTCTCTGTTAGATGTGCATAGTACTCGGGGGTATCTGTTAGATCAAACGCTGCAGCGTTAATATAATGAATATGTGGTCGGTTCGGGTGGGGGGCAATAACTGCCGAAGCTGTCGTCGGATCCGCTTCAATGTATTAAATAAAAAAAGTACTTTTATTAATAAGTTATTTAAAAGTCATAAATATAAGTTAACTTTAAAAACATATTGTTTTCAAAAATAATTATATAACAATAATTTACTAATGAGGAGATAAGGGTCGAAGATAATCCCAGACAGGGCATCCCCTTTGTATTATATTCACTTTGTTATCAGATAATATCACAGTATAAAAATATCGAAATTCGATTCAAACCTGTATAATAAGAAAGCAGAAGCAGAAAGCAAACCAGTCAATATGAAAACAGTAATTTCTTTCTTTTTCGCCATGTTGGTGGCTCTATTGATGGCACAGAGCGTGGTATCCGAGGAAAATCAACAACCTGGTGAGTGAATATTTCATAAAGCTCTCCAAATATTTTATTTTTTGTCGAATAACAACTAAAATATAATTTTAATACCTCAGATGTGTTCGATATCGAGTATCCAGCTATATTCCGTCAAGTGGCCAATGAAGCGGAGAGTGAGGTCGCGCCCGCTGCTCGTTCCTGTAACAACCACATCTGTCATCGTCTGTGCAGAGCGTTGTATTACAGAACGGGACGCTGCACCTCTAGTACAGTCTGTAGCTGCTTTCGTTAAATTGGATTACATCATTAACTAATGGAACTTTTTTAAGAATTGTAATTAGTGATCAAAATTGTCACAAAATGTGATTTTAATACAATAACTATAATATATATATATATTATATTATAAAATAAATTTCTTGTTTTCGTTTAAACTTTAGCTTCGTTACAATTAAAATCATTACACATTTTTTCCTGCCGTTCTGAAGTAAATTTATTTTAGAACGCCAATTTCAAAGTTTCATACAAGTTTCTCTTGACTCTTAAATCCAAAATTCCTATGATAGTGTCTACATGGTAGTCACGAAAATTTTCATCTTCTTCTTATGACAAACTTAAATTAATTCATTATTGCAATATTAATTTAGCTTAATCTATATTTATAAACAAACTAGACGTATTGCTCATAATGATTAGAAAAATTGAAGAATTTTTTCCTAAAATTTATTTTCATTCGTTTTAAATTTCTAAAACTATAAACTTTTTATACCTTATGATTTTGTAATATTTTTTTATAATGCCAGATAATGACAATGGTAATATTATAAATTATTTATAGGTAGTGAATTTAAATAACTACATAGAAACAAAAATACATGAATCAAACTTGAAACAGTCCATGCACTAATGTTGGGTAATACATAGTATTTATCTTCCCTGGTTATGACATACATATGTGGTACGATAATCGCAAAGAATACCGATAACCCGTTTATTATGACTCGATACATTAACAGCAACAAATACGAGTACTTACAAGTGAGCTTTCATAATGAGACTTTAGCGACATTTTAACTTAGATTGTAAATTGATCGACATCAATTGAATTAATAATATGGTTTGAATCCCTCTACTCGAATAATAAACTGTGATGAAATGTCCTAAATTCGCAAACTTGTAATATCAATTAATATTTATTTTCGGAAAATTTCAATTCAGTAGGTTTGAATTAGTCGACGCTCTTGATTGAAATACATAGGTGTAACGTGGATATGTTATAGTTATTGTTATCATATTGAAAAGGGGTATTTTCAAAAACAACAGATAAAATAACAGATGTTAAACTATTTATTATTACGTTACATTTACGTTCCATTACAACTTTTAATCATCGAACAAACAATGATTTCTTTATTACCCATTGCTTAGGATTAATAAAACATCTACCATCACCTTAAAATTCATTATTTTATTTCAACTATTTTCTACAAATACTAAATGGTGTGAGAGAATTTCTTGTTATTTTAACAGCCTTATCAAGTGTTTTTCGTCATCAGCCTATCAGTGCCCACTGCTGAGCAAAGGCCTCTTTCTCACATGGAGAAGGTTTGAGCATTAATCAAAACGCTTGCTCAAGACGGGTTGGTGATTTCAAACTTATAATTGTGAAACTATAAGTCCAGGTTTCCTCACGATGTTTTCCTTCACCGTATGTCAGTGGTGTCAAGTGTTTATCTTTTAGCAACTAAAGAAAAAAAGGTCAATGAAAACTTTCTTACCACATCCTATGTTTTCGATAAAAGCAAGGTATGTGCTCATAATTAACCAAAGTACGCCGTTCGATGTCCACAATACTCGGGGGTATCAGATAGATCAAAAGGTGCAGCGTTAAGATAATGAATATGTAGGTTGGGTTTGGTCAGTAACTGTCGGGGGCTGGATGTAAACCGGATTCCCAGCCCCCTGCCAGTCAGGCGAGGTCGGAGCGCCACTGGGTTCTTTTAGTGAGTATAACGGGAATCGTTTCCCGGGGAGTCCCACATACCCTTCTCCGTCCCCCGCTGGAGAGGGGATGCGGAAAGCATTTTGTTCTCAGTGCGCACAAAAAAAAAAGGTCCGTAACTGTCGAAAATATCGTCGAATCAACTCAAATGACTAATTAAATAAAAGAACTTTTCTTCATTAATTATTAATAAATCAAAAGAAGGTTTGAACCCCTCTACTGTAATAAATAATAAACTGTGATGAAATGTACTAAATTCTCAAACTTGTACATAATATCGATTAATATTTATTTTCGATTTTTTTTAATTCAGTAGGTTGGAATAAATCAACGCTCTTGATTGTGAGTTAGGTAGAACGTGAATGTGAATTTTTAAAATAAACGTCTAGAAAAAGAGATAATTTCAAAAACAATATTCGATTAAAATTTGGCCAATAAACATTTCGCCCATTGTTATAACCGATACTAAAATTATATTTGTAAGACTTGAGACTACTCCTCCTACATCTCATAATGTCACTCTCATGGAGGACCTATGAAAAGAATATATTAATCGATGGGGCCCTTACAACGATAATGGGAAATTGTTAACGAAATATTGCACTGTCATTGGTCCTGGAGACATATGCAAAGTTTCAAGTTAATCAAATATATAGAAACCGGTGAAAATCGTACTCAAAAATTCCGTAACATACATACAAAATAAACTAATATAAGCATGTTAAAAAAGAAGTACTTTTCTTTATTAAGTTATAAGAAATGAAAAATATAAGTTTACTTTAAAAACATATTGTTTTCGAAAATAATGTTATCTCAATTTTACTAATGAGAAGATAACGTCGAATATAATATCAGACAGGGCATCCCCTATGTATTATATTCAGTTTGTTATCAGATAATATTACAGTATAAAAATATCGAAATTCCATTTAAACCTGTATACTAAGAGTAGACAAGCAGAAAGCAAAACAGTCAATATGAAAACAGTAATTTCTTTCTTTTTCGCCATGTTGGTGGCTCTATTGATGGCACAGAGCGTGGTATCCGAAGAAAATCAACAACCTGGTGAGTGAATATTTCGTAAACCTTTCGAAATACTTTATTTTTTGTCGAATGACAACTAAAATAAAATTTTAATACCTCAGATGCGTTCGATATCGACTATCCAGCTGTATTCCGTCAAGTGGCCAATGAAGCGGAGAGTGAGGTCGCGCCCGCTGCTCGTTCCTGTAACAACCACATCTGTCATCGTCTGTGCAGAGCGTTGTATTACAGAACGGGACGCTGCACCTCTAGTACAGTCTGTAGCTGCTTTCGTTAAATTGGATTACAACATAAACTAATGGAACTTGGATATCAATTGTTTTAAAGATATGTAATGACTGATCGAAATTGTTACAAATGATGATTTAAATACAATAATTATATATACATTCTTTTATAAAATTACGTTTTATGTTTTTCATTACAAATTTCTACCTACCGTTCTAAATTAAATTAATTTTAGAACGGCAATTTTGCACTTTCATATAAGTTTTTTATGACTCTTCAATGCACAATCCTGGTATTAGCGTCCACATGGTATTCACGAAAATGCTCGTCTTCTTCTCATAACAAACGTAAATTAGTTAATTACAGCAATATTAACTCAGGTTCATGTATAGTAATATATAAACTACACATATTATTTATAATTATGATTTGTGATTTATATTTTGTATTCACGTATATTTCGCTGAGTTAACAAATATCATGGAGGCGAACAAATATAACTTACAATTTAAATCTAAAGTCGCAGAAAAATTTAGGAATCCTTTCCAAAGAATAATTTTAATTCGTTTTAAATATCTTAAACTATATACATTTTGTATCTTATTTATTTTTAATATTTTTTATAATAACAGATAATAACAATGGTGATATTATAAATTATTGATAGGTAGTGAATTTAAATAACTACATAGAGACAAAAACACATGAATCAAATTTGAAACAGTCCATATACTAATGTTCAGTAAAAGTATTTACCTTCCCTGGTTATTACATACATATGTGGTACGATATTCGCGAAGAATACCGATAACCCGTTCATTATGACTCGATCCATCAACAGCAACAAATACTTACAAGTGAACTTTCATAATGCGAGTTTAGGGTCATTTTAACTTAGATTGTACATAGATCGACATCAATTACATTTTTAACAAGGTTTGAACTCCTCTACTGTAATATCTAATAAACTCGTAGTATCAATTCATATTTATTTTCGGGAAATTTCAATTTAGTATGTTGGAATAAATCGAAACTCTTGATTGAGACGTAGGTATAGCGTGATTATGTAGTAGTTATTGTTATCGAGAGAAGAATTACAAAAAAAAATAGAAAAAGGGATAGTTTCAAAACCGATAATATAACTAAATATCGATTAAAAATTGGCCAATAAACATTCTGCTCATTATTATAACCGATACTAAAACTACGTTTGAAAGACTATTTATCAAAACCTTACATTTGCCTTCCATTATAACTTTTAATCATTGAAAAAACATTAGTTTTTTTATGATTATTATCCATTGCTTATGATTTATAGAACGTCTGTCATGATATTAAAATACATTTTTTTATATCAACTATTTTCTAAAACTACTGAATGGTTTAAGAGAATTTATCTTTAAACAACGAAAGAAAATAGTCCAAGAACACTTTCCAGATTCACTATTTCTACATATTATGCTTACAAGAATAGCAATGTACCTGGCGATCATTAACCAAGACTCTCAATTAGGTGGGCATAGTACTCAAGGGTAGCGGATAGATCAAAAGGTGCAGCGTTAAGATAATGAATATGTGGGCGGTTCGAATCCACTGAAATTCCATATTTAAAAAAAAAGCTCTTTTTTTCATTGATTATTAAAAAGTCAAAAATTTTTGTTTACTTAAAAAACATATTGTTTTCAAACATAATTTTATCGCAAATTTACTAATGAGGAGATAAGGGTCGAAGATAATCTCAGACAGGGCATCCCCTATGTATTATATTCAGTTTGTTATCAGATAATATTACAGTATAAAAATATCGAAATTCCATTTAAACCTGTATACTAAGAGTAGACAAGCAGAAAGCAAAACAGTCAATATGAAAACAGTAATTTCTTTCTTTTTCGCCATGTTGGTGGCTCTATTGATGGCACAGAGCGTGGTATCCGAAGAAAATCAACAACCTGGTGAGTGAATATTTCGTAAACCTTTCGAAATACTTTATTTTTTGTCGAATGACAACTAAAATAAAATTTTAATACCTCAGATGCGTTCGATATCGACTATCCAGCTATATTCCGTCAAGTGGCCAATGAAGCGGAGAGTGAGGTCGCGCCCGCTGCTCGTTCCTGTAACAACCACATCTGTCATCGTCTGTGCAGAGCATTGTATTACAGAACAGGACGCTGCACCTCTAGTACAGTCTGTAGCTGCTTTCGTTAAATTGGATTACAACATAAACTAATGGAACTTGGATATCAATTGTTTTAAAGATATGTAATGACTGATCGAAATTGTTACAAATGATGATTTAAATACAATAATTATATATACATTCTTTTATAAAATTACGTTTTATGTTTTTCATTACAAATTTCTACCTACCGTTCTAAAGTAAATTAATTTTAGAACGGCAATTTTGCACTTTCATATAAGTTTTTTATGACTCTTCAATGCACAATCCTGGTATTAGCGTCCACATGGTATTCACGAAAATGCTCGTCTTCTTCTCATAACAAACGTAAATTAGTTAATTACAGCAATATTAACTCAGGTTCATGTATAGTAATATATAAACGACACATATTATTTATAATTATGATTTGTGATTTATATTTTGTATTCACGTATATTTCGCTGAGTTAACAAATATCATGGAGGCGAACAAATATAACTTACAATTTAAATCTAAAGTCGCAGAAAAATTTAGGAATCCTTTCCAAAGAATAATTTTAATTCGTTTTAAATATCTTACACTATATACATTTTGTATCTTATTTATTTTTAATATTTTTTATAATAACAGATAATAACAATGGTGATATTATAAATTATTGATAGGTAGTGAATTTAAATAACTACATAGAGACAAAAACACATGAATCAAATTTGAAACAGTCCATATACTAATGTTCAGTAAAAGTATTTACCTTCCCTGGTTATTACATACATATGTGGTACGATATTCGCAAAGAATACCGATAACCCGTTCATTATGACTCGATCCATCAACAGCAACAAATACTTACAAGTGAACTTTCATAATGCGAGTTTAGGGTCATTTTAACTTAGATTGTACATAGATCGACATCAATTACATTTTTAACAAGGTTTGAACTCCTCTACTGTAATATCTAATAAACTCGTAGTATCAATTCATATTTATTTTCGGGAAATTTCAATTTAGTATGTTGGAATAAATCGAAACTCTTGATTGAGACGTAGGTATAGCGTGATTATGTAGTAGTTATTGTTATCGAGAGAAGAATTACAAAAAAAAATAGAAAAAGGGATAGTTTCAAAACCGATAATATAACTAAACATCGATTAAAAATTGGCCAATAAACATTCTGCTCATTATTATAACCGATACTAAAACTACGTTTGAAAGACTATTTATCAAAACCTTACATTTGCCTTCCATTATAACTTTTAATCATTGAAAAAACATTAGTTTTTTTATGATTATTATCCATTGCTTATGATTTATAGAACGTCTGTCATGATATTAAAATACATTTTTTTATATCAACTATTTACTAAAACTACTGAATGGTTTAAGAGAATTTATCTTTAAACAACGAAAGAAAATAGTCCAAGAACACTTTCCAGATTCACTATTTCTACATATTATGCTTACAAGAATAGCAATGTACCTGGCGATCATTAACCAAGACTCTCAATTAGGTGGGCATAGTACTCAAGGATAGCGGATAGATCAAAAGGTGCAGCGTTAAGATAATGAATATGTGGGCGGTTCGAATCCACTGAAATTCCATATTTAAAAAAAAAGATCTTTTTTTCATTGATTATTAAAAAGTCAAAAATTTTTGTTTACTTAAAAAACATATTGTTTTCAAACATAATTTTATCGCAAATTTACTAATGAGGAGATAAGGGTCGAAGATAATCTCAGACAGGGCATCCCCTATGTATTATATTCAGTTTGTTATCAGATAATATTACAGTATAAAAATATCGAAATTCCATTTAAACCTGTATACTAAGAGTAGACAAGCAGAAAGCAAAACAGTCAATATGAAAACAGTAATTTCTTTCTTTTTCGCCATGTTGGTGGCTCTATTGATGGCACAGAGCGTGGTATCCGAAGAAAATCAACAACCTGGTGAGTGAATATTTCGTAAACCTTTCGAAATACTTTATTTTTTGTCGAATGACAACTAAAATAAAATTTTAATACCTCAGATGCGTTCGATATCGACTATCCAGCTGTGTTCCGTCAAGTGGCCAATGAAGCGGAGAGTGAGGTCGCGCCCGCTGCTCGTTCCTGTAACAACCACATCTGTCATCGTCTGTGCAGAGCATTGTATTACAGAACGGGACGCTGCACCTCTAGTACAGTCTGTAGCTGCTTTCGTTAAATTGGATTACAACATAAACTAATGGAACTTGGATATCAATTGTTTTAAAGATATGTAATGACTGATCGAAATTGTTACAAATGATGATTTAAATACAATAATTATATATACATTCTTTTATAAAATTACGTTTTATGTTTTTCATTACAAGTTTCTACCTACCGTTCTAAATTAAATTAATTTTAGAACGGCAATTTTGCACTTTCATATAAGTTTTTTATGACTCTTCAATGCACAATCCTGGTATTAGCGTCCACATGGTATTCACGAAAATGCTCGTCTTCTTCTCATAACAAACGTAAATTAGTTAATTACAGCAATATTAACTCAGGTTCATGTATAGTAATATATAAACTACACATATTATTTATAATTATGATTTGTGATTTATATTTTGTATTCACGTATATTTCGCTGAGTTAACAAATATCATGGAGGCGAACAAATATAACTTACAATTTAAATCTAAAGTCGCAGAAAAATTTAGGAATCCTTTCCAAAGAATAATTTTAATTCGTTTTAAATATCTTAAACTATATACATTTTGTATCTTATTTATTTTTAATATTTTTTATAATACCAGATAATAACAATGGTGATATTATAAATTATTGATAGGTAGTGAATTTAAATAACTACATATAGACAAAAACACATGAATCAAATTTGAAACAGTCCATATACTAATGTTCAGTAAAAGTATTTACCTTCCCTGGTTATTACATACATATGTGGTACGATATTCGCAAAGAATACCGATAACCCGTTCATTATGACTCGATACATCAACAGCAACAAATACTTACAAGTGAACTTTCATAATGCGAGTTTAGGGTCATTTTAACTTAGATTGTACATAGATCGACATCAATTACATTTTTAACGAGGTTTGAACTCCTCTACTGTAATATCTAATAAACTCGTAGTATCAATTCATATTTATTTTCGGGAAATTTCAATTTAGTATGTTGGAATAAATCGAAACTCTTGATTGAGACGTAGGTATAGCGTGATTATGTAGTAGTTATTGTTATCGAGAGAAGAATTACAAAAAAAAAATAGAAAAAGGGATAGTTTCAAAACCGATAATATAACTAAACATCGATTAAAAATTGGCCAATAAACATTCTGCTCATTATTATAACCGATACTAAAACTACGTTTGAAAGACTATTTATCAAAACCTTACATTTGCCTTCCATTATAACTTTTAATCATTGAAAAAACATTAATTTTTTTATGATTATTATCCATTGCTTATGATTTATAGAACGTCTGTCATGATATTAAAATACATTTTTTTATTTCAACTATTTACTAAAACTACTGAATGGTTTAAGAGAATTTATCTTTAAACAACGAAAGAAAATAGTCCAAGAACACTTTCCAGATTCACTATTCCTCCTATTTTAAAAAAATGCAATGTATCTGTTAATAATTAACCAAAGTTACCCGTTAGATGCGTACAGTACTGGATGGTATCGGATAGATCAAACGGTGCAGCGTTAAGATAATGAATATGTGGATGGTTTAGATCCAATGAAATGCCTTACAAAATAAAATAAGACTTTTTTTCATTACCTATAATTAAGAATACGAAAATATAAGTTGAGTTTAAAAACATATTATTTTCAAAACTAATGTTATCGCAAATTTACTAATGAGGAGATAAGGGTCGATGACAATCTCAGACAGGGCCTCCCCTATGTATTATATTCAGTTTGTTATCAGATAATATTACAGTATAAAAATATCGAAATTCGATTTAAACCTGTATACTAAGAACAGACAAGCAGAAAGCAAAACAGTCAATATGAAAACAGTAATTTCTTTCTTTTTCGCCATGTTGGTGGCTCTATTGATGGCACAGAGCGTGGTATCCGAGGAAAATCAACAACCTGGTGAGTGAATATTTCATAAAGCTCTCCAAATATTTTATTTTTTGTCGAATAACAACTAAAATATAATTTTAATACCTCAGATGCGTTCGATATCGACTATCCAGCTATATTCCGTCAAGTGGCCAATGAAGCGGAGAGTGAGGTCGCGCCCGCTGCTCGTTCCTGTAACAACCACATCTGTCATCGTCTGTGCAGAGCATTGTATTACAGAACGGGACGCTGCACCTCTAGTACAGTCTGTAGCTGCTTTCGTTAAATTGGATTACAACATAAACTAATGGAACTTGGATATCAATTGTTTTAAAGATATGTAATGACTGATCGAAATTGTTACAAATGATGATTTAAATACAATAATTATATATACATTCTTTTATAAAATTACGTTTTATGTTTTTCATTACAAATTTCTACCTACCGTTCTAAAGTAAATTAATTTTAGAACGGCAATTTTGCACCTTCATATAAGTTTTATATGACTCTTAATGCACAATCCTGGTATTAGCGTCCACATGATATTCACGAAAATGTTCGTCTTCTTCTCATAACAAGCGTAAATTAGTTAATTACTGCAATATTAACTCAGGTTCATGTATAGTAATATATAAACGACACATATTATTTATAATTATGATTTGTGATTTATATTTTGTATTCACGTATATTTCGCTGAGTTAACAAATATCATGGAGGCGAACAAATATAACTTACAATTTAAATCTAAAGTCGCAGAAAAATTTAGGAATCCTTTCCAAAGTATAATTTTAATTCGTTTTAAATATCTTAAACTATATACATTTTGTATCTTATTTATTTTTAATATTTTTTATAATACCAGATAATAACAATGGTGATATTATAAATTATTGATAGGTAGTGAATTTAAATAACTACATATAGACAAAAACACATGAATCAAATTTGAAACAGTCCATATACTAATGTTCAGTAAAAGTATTTACCTTCCCTGGTTATTACATACATATGTGGTACGATATTCGCAAAGAATACCGATAACCCGTTCATTATGACTCGATACATCAACAGCAACAAATACTTACAAGTGAACTTTCATAATGCGAGTTTAGGGTCATTTTAACTTAGATTGTACATAGATCGACATCAATTACATTTTTAACAAGGTTTGAACTCCTCTACTGTAATATCTAATAAACTCGTAGTATCAATTCATATTTATTTTCGGGAAATTTCAATTTAGTATGTTGGAATAAATCGAAACTCTTGATTGAGACGTAGGTATAGCGTGATTATGTAGTAGTTATTGTTATCGAGAGAAGAATTACAAAAAAAAATAGAAAAAGGGATAGTTTCAAAACCGATAATATAACTAAATATCGATTAAAAATTGGCCAATAAACATTCTGCTCATTATTATAACCGATACTAAAACTACGTTTGAAAGACTATTTATCAAAACCTTACATTTGCCTTTCATTATAACTTTTAATCATTGAAAAAACATTAGTTTTTTTATGATTATTATCCATTGCTTATGATTTATAGAACGTCTGTCATGATATTAAAATACATTTTTTTATTTCAACTATTTACTAAAACTACTGAATGGTTTAAGAGAATTTATCTTTAAACAACGAAATAAAATAGTCCAAGAACACTTTCCAGATTCACTATTCCTCCTATTTTAAAAAAATGCAATGTATCTGTTAATAATTAACCAAAGTTACCCGTTAGATGCGTACAGTACTGGATGGTATCGGATAGATCAAACGGTGCAGCGTTAAGATAATGAATATGTGATCGGTTCGGATCCACTGATTGCCTTATTTACAAAAGCACTTTTTTCATTAATTTTTAAGAAGTCAAAAATAATAGTTTACTTAAAAACATATTATTTTCAAAACTAATGTTATCGCAAATTTACTAATGAGGAGATAAGGGTCGACGACAATCTCAGACAGGGCATCCCCTATGTATTATATTCAGTTTGTTATCAGATAATATTACAGTATAAAAATATCGAAATTCGATTTAAACATGTATACTAAGAGTAGACAAGCAGAAAGCAAAACAATCAATATGAAAACAATAATTTCGTTCTTTTTCGCCATGTTGGTGGCTCTATTGATGGCACAGAGCGTGGTATCCGAAGAAAATCAACAACCTGGTGAGTGAATATTTCGTAAACCTTTCGAAATACATTATTTTTTGTCGAATGACAACTAAAATAAAATTTTAATACCTCAGATGTGTTCGATATCGACTATCCAGCTATATTCCGTCAAGTGGCCAATGAAGCGGAGAGTGAGGTCGCGCCCGCTGCTCGTTCCTGTAACAACCACATCTGTCATCGTCTGTGCAGAGCGTTGTATTACAGAACGGGACGCTGCACCTCTAGTACAGTCTGTAGCTGCTTTCGTTAAATTGGATTACAACATAAACTAATGGAATTTGGATATCAATTGTTTTAAAGATATGTAATGACTGATCGAAATTGTTACAAATGATGATTTAAATACAATTATAATATATACATTCTTTTATAAAATCACGTTTTTTGATTTTTATTACAAATTTCTAAAATTTAGGAACTCTGTCCAAAAAATAATTTTAATTCGTTTTAAATACCTAAAACCATATACATTTTGTACCCTATCTATTTTTAATATTTTTTAAAATGCCAGGTAATAAAAATCATAATATTATAAATTATTGATAGGTAGTGAATTTAAATAACTACATAGAAACAAAAATACATGAATCAAACTTGAAACAGTCCATGCACTAATGTTGGGTAATAGTATTTACCTTCCCTGGTTTATGACATATGTGGTACGATAATCGCAAAGAATACCGATAACCCGTTTATTATGTTTATTATGACTCGATACATTAACAGCAACAAATACGAATACTTACAAGTGAACTTTCATAATGAGACTTTAGCGACATTTTAACTTAGATTGTAAATTGATCGACATCAATTGAATTAATAATATGGTTTGAATCCCTCTACTCGAATAATAAACTATGATGAAATGTCCTATATTCGCAAACTTGTTATATCAATTAATATTTATTTTCGGAAAATTTCAATTCAGTAGGTTTGAACTAACCGACGCTCTTGATTGAAATACATAGGTGTAACGTGGATATGTTATAGTTATTGTTATCGAAGGACGAATTTCAAAGTATACGTATAAAAAAGGGGTATTTTCAAAAACAACAGATAAAATAAGAGATGTTAAACTATTTATTATTACGTTACATTTACGTTCCATTACAACTTTTAATCATTGAACAAGCAATGATTTCTTTATTACCCATTGCTTATGATTAATTAAACATCTATCATCACCTTAAAATTCATTATTTTATTTCAACTATTTTCTACAAATACTAAATGGTGTGAGAGAATTTCTTGTTATTTTAACAGCCTTATCCAGTGTTTAGCTTTTAGCAACTAAAGAAAAAAAAGGTCCATGAAAACTTTCTTACCACATCTTATGTTTTCGAGAAAAGCAAGGTATGTGTTCATAATTAACCAAAGTACGCCGTTCGATGTCCACAATACTCGGGGGTATCAGATAGATCAAAAGGTGCAGCGTTAAGATAATGAATATGTAGGTTGGGTTTGGTCAGTAACTGTCGGGGGCTGGATGTAAACCGGATTCCCAGCCCCCTGCCAGTCAGGCGAGGTCGGAGCGCCACTGGGTTCTTTTAGTGAGTATACCGGGAATCGTTTCCCGGGGAGTCCCACATACCCTTCTCCGTCCCCCGATGGAGAGCGCACAAAAAAAAAAGGTCCGTAACTGTCGAAAATATCGTCGAATCAACTCAAATGGCTAATTAAATAAAAGAACTTTTCTTCATTAATTATTAATAAATCAAAAGAAGGTTTGAACCCCTCTACTGTAATAAATAATAAACTGTGATGAAATGCACTAAATTCTCAAACTTGTACATAATATCGATTAATATTTATTTTCGATTTTTTTTTAATTCAGTAGGTTGGAATAAATCAACGCTCTTGATTGAGAGTTAGGTAGAACGTGAATGTGAATTTTTAAAATAAACGTCTAGAAAAAGAGATAATTTCAAAAACAATATTCGATTAAAATTTGGCCAATAAACATTTCGCCCATTGTTATAACCGATACTAAAATTATATTTGTAAGACTTGAGACTACTCCTCCTACATCTCATAATGTCACTCTCATGGAGGACCTATGAAAAGAATATATTAATCGATGGGGCCCTTACAACGATAATGGGAAATTGTTAACGAAGTATTGCACTGTCATTGGTCCTGGAGACATATGCAAAGTTTCAAGTTAATCAAATATATAGAAACCGGTGAAAATCGTACTCAAAAATTTCGTAACATACATACAAAATAAACTAATATAAGCATGTTAAAAAAGAAGTACTTTTCTTTATTAAGTTATAAGAAATGAAAAATATAAGTTTACTTTAAAAATATATTGTTTTTAAAAATAATGTTATCGCAAAACTACTAATGAGGAGATAAGGGTCGAAGATAATCTCAGACAGGGCATCCCCTATGTATTATATTCAGTTTGTTATCAGATAATATTACTGTATAAAAATATCGAAATTCCATTTAAACCTGTATACTAAGAGTAGACAAGCAGAAAGCAAAACAGTCAATATGAAAACAGTAATTTCTTTCTTTTTCGCCATGTTGGTGGCTCTATTGATGGCACAGAGCGTGGTATCCGAAGAAAATCAACAACCTGGTGAGTGAATATTTCGTAAACCTTTCGAAATACTTTATTTTTTGTCGAATGACAACTAAAATAAAATTTTAATACCTCAGATGTGTTCGATATCGAGTATCCAGCTGTGTTCCGTCAAGTGGCCAATGAAGCGGAGAGTGAGGTCGCGCCCGCTGCTCGTTCCTGTAACAACCACATCTGTCATCGTCTGTGCAGAGCGTTGTATTACAGAACGGGACGCTGCACCTCTAGTACAGTCTGTAGCTGCTTTCGTTAAATTGGATTACAACATAAACTAATGAAACTTGGATATCAATTGTTTTAAAGATATGTAATGACTGATCAAAATTGTTACAAATGATGATTTAAATACAATTATAATATATACATTCTTTTATAAAATCACGTTTTTTGTTTTTTCATTACTTTCTACTTACCGATCTAAAGTAAATTTAATTACAGAACGGCAATTTCGCATTTTTATATAAGTCTTTTATGATTATTCAATGCACAATCCCTGTGATAACGTCTACATGGTATCGACGATAATCTTCTTATTATCATAAGAAATTAAAATTTGTTCACTATTTGAATTTTGCCAGCTAATATGTTCCAACTTACTAAGGGACGGAATAAAAGGCGAGCAACATCTAATCTTGCAAAATTAGGTATCATTTGCAAATGGTCAATGCAGCGAGGATAGGAAGTAATATATTTATTATTTTCAAAATACTTATAAGAATATAACAAGTAACAAAATATAATTTGATGCACCTCAATCGTACCTATTATTTGATTCATAAAGGAAGATATTTCATAGAGCATAGACTGTAATTTTGGATGTGATTCTGGATTTCACTGGTCAATTATTACATTTTAATTTATCGAATTAAAGAAAAACGTTATATTTTTATGCTATTACAATCTTAGAATTACTAAATAGATTTGTAATCATTATTATTATTTCTTGATACTATTGTTATTGTAACCTTATCAGGTTTCTTTGTTTCATGTTTTATTTATTAAAATGAAAGGTATTAACAAACATGAACAATGTATGGATAATATAATAAATAATTATAAAAATATATTTCTTGTTTTATTTTAAATTTCAGCTACAGTAGAAATAAAATCAATACAAATTTCAAAAAATCAATACAATTTTGCCTTTTCATATGAGTAACTTTTTTATAAGAGTTCAATGCGATGTCTTGGTTAAGACGTCCATATGGTATTCACACAAATCTTCTTCTCCTTCTCATAACAAACGTAAATTAGTTCATTATTACAATATCAACTCAAACCCATCTCTTAATAAACAAACTGGATGTATTATTAGTAATGAAGTATTTTGATTTAGCCGCTGTAAGAACTCTATATATTTCGTTGAATGAACAATTATCATGGAAGCGGATAAAGATAATAATTTACAATTAAATTCAAAAGTCGCAGAAAAATTTGGGAACTCTTTCCTAAAATTAATATTGATTCGTTTTAAATTTCTAAAACTACATACATACTGTTTGTATCTTATTTATTTTTGATATTTTTTAATAATGCCAGATAATAAAAGTGCTAATATTATAAATTATAGATTGATACTGAATTTAAATAACTACATTAAAACAAAAAATACATAAATCAAACTAAAAAAAATCCATACACTTATATTTAGTAATATTGTTTGCTTCCCTGGCTATGTCATGTGTGGTACTGTACTCGCAAGGAGTAGGTACCTATAACCGGTTAAATATGAGCCGATACATGAACATGAAAAAAAGTCAGTGGTGGCCTAGTGGTTAAAGGGCCCGTCTCTCGTTACCGAGGGAACGGGGTCAAACCTGGCAAGTACCAATGTGATTTTTCGGAGTCATATGTACTTTCTGAGAGTATTTAAACACCACTGACATACGGTGAAGGAAAACATCGTGAGGAAACCAGGACTTATAATTTCACAATTATAAGTTTGAAATCACCAACCCGTCTTGAGCAAGCGTGGTGATTAATGCTCAAACCTTCTCCATGTGAGAAAGAGGCCTTTGCTCAGCAGTGGGCGTTGATAGACTGATCACGACGACATGAACAGCAACAAATACTTACAAATGAACTTTCATAATTAGACATTGGGACGCATAATGTAATTCATATTTGTTTTTAGAACATTTTAATCATGTATGTTGAAATTAATTGACGCTCTAGATTAATAGAGACGTACGTGTAACGTGTACATAATGTTTAAGTTGTAGTTTTTGTTATTGATAGACGAATTTCCATTTAAATATTTAGAAACAGGGATAATTTGAAAACGGACTACTAAATCTTGATTCCAAATTTGATCGATGCACTTTATGCTCGTTGTTATAACCGATAAAAACGACAATTGTAAAACTATTTTTTCATAACGGAGTCAGCAACGACAACGAAAATTATATTTATAAAACTAGTTATTATTACGTTCCATTACAACTTTTAATCATTTAACAAACAATTATTTTTGTTTTGACTATCCATTGCTTACGATTATTTTATTTCAACTATTTGATACAACTACTGAACGGTTTGAGAGACCTTCTTGTTATCTTAACAGCCTTATCCATTATTTAACTTCAAGCAACTAAAAAGTCCAAGACCACTTTTCAGATTCACTATTCCTACATCTTATGCTTACAAGAATAACAATGTACCTGGCGATCATTAACCAAGATTCTCCGTTAGATGGGCATAGTACTCAAGGGTAGCGGATAGATCAAAAGGTGCAGCGTTAAGATAATGAATATGTGGGCGGTTCGAATTCACTGAAATTCCATATTTAAAAAAAAAGCTCTTTTTTTCATTGATTATTAAAAAGTCAAAAATTTTTGTTTACTTAAAAAACATATTGTTTTCAAACATAATTTTATCGCAAAAATTTACTAATGAGGAGATAAGGGTCGAAGATAATCTCAGACAGGGCATCCCCTATGTATTATATTCAGTTTGTTATCAGATAATGTCACAGTATAAAAGTATCGAAATTCGATTTAAACCTGTATACTAAGAACAGACAAGCAGAAAGCAAAACAGTCAATATGAAAACAGTAATTTCTTTCTTTTTCGCCATGTTGGTGGCACTATTGATGGCACAGAGCGTGGTATCCGAGGAAAATCAACAACAACCTGGTGAGTGAATATTTCGTAAACCTTTCGAAATACATTATTTTTTGTCGAATGACAACTAAAATAAAATTTTAATACCTCAGATGCGTTCGATATCGAGTATCCAGCTATATTCCGTCAAGTGGCCAATGAAGCGGAGAGTGAGGTCGCGCCCGCTGCTCGTTCCTGTAACAACCACATCTGTCATCGTCTGTGCAGAGCATTGTATTACAGAACGGGACGCTGCACCTCTAGTACAGTCTGTAGCTGCTTTCGTTAAATTGGATTACAACATAAACTAATGGAACTTGGATATCAATTGTTTTAAAGATATGTAATGACTGATCGAAATTGTTACAAATGATGATTTAAATACAATAATTATATATACATTCTTTTATAAAATTACGTTTTATGTTTTTCATTACAAATTTCTACCTACCGTTCTAAATTAAATTAATTTTAGAACGGCAATTTTGCACTTTCATATAAGTTTTTTATGACTCTTCAATGCACAATCCTGGTATTAGCGTCCACATGGTATTCACGAAAATGCTCGTCTTCTTCTCATAACAAACGTAAATTAGTTAATTACAGCAATATTAACTCAGGTTCATGTATAGTAATATATAAACTACACATATTATTTATAATTATGATTTGTGATTTATATTTTGTATTCACGTATATTTCGCTGAGTTAACAAATATCATGGAGGCGAACAAATATAACTTACAATTTAAATCTAAAGTCGCAGAAAAATTTAGGAATCCTTTCCAAAGTATAATTTTAATTCGTTTTAAATATCTTAAACTATATACATTTTGTATCTTATTTATTTTTAATATTTTTTATAATACCAGATAATAACAATGGTGATATTATAAATTATTGATAGGTAGTGAATTTAAATAACTACATAGAGGCAAAAACACATGAATCAAATTTGAAACAGTCCATATACTAATGTTCAGTAAAAGTATTTACCTTCCCTGGTTATTACATACATATGTGGTACGATATTCGCAAAGAATACCGATAACCCGTTCATTATGACTCGATCCATCAACAGCAACAAATACTTACAAGTGAACTTTCATAATGCGAGTTTAGGGTCATTTTAACTTAGATTGTACATAGATCGACATCAATTACATTTTTAACAAGGTTTGAACTCCTCTACTGTAATATCTAATAAACTCGTAGTATCAATTCATATTTATTTTCGGAAAATTTCAATTTAGTATGTTGGAATAAATCGAAACTCTTGATTGAGACGTAGGTATAGCGTGATTATGTAGTAGTTATTGTTATCGAGAGAAGAATTACAAAAAAAAATAGAAAAAGGGATAGTTTCAAAACCGATAATATAACTAAACATCGATTAAAAATTGACCAATAAACATTCTGCTCATTATTATAACCGATACTAAAACTACGTTTGAAAGACTATTTATCAAAACCTTACATTTGCCTTCCATTATAACTTTTAATCATTGAAAAAACATTAGTTTTTTTATGATTATTATCCATTGCTTATGATTTATAGAACGTCTGTCATGATATTAAAATACATTTTTTTATTTCAACTATTTACTAAAACTACTGAATGGTTTAAGAGAATTTATCTTTAAACAACGAAAGAAAATAGTCCAAGAACACTTTCCAGATTCACTATTTCTACATATTATGCTTACAAGAATAGCAATGTACCTGGCGATCATTAACCAAGACTCTCAATTTGGTGGGCATAGTACTCAAGGGTAGCGGATAGATCAAAAGGTGCAGCGTTAAGATAATGAATATGTGGGCGGTTCGAATCCACTGAAATTCCATATTTAAAAAAAAAGCTCTTTTTTTCATTGATTATTAAAAAGTCAAAAATTTTTGTTTACTTAAAAAACATATTGTTTTCAAACATAATTTTATCGCAAATTTACTAATGAGGAGATAAGGGTCGAAGATAATCTCAGACAGGGCATCCCCTATGTATTATATTCAGTTTGTTATCAGATAATATTACAGTATAAAAATATCGAAATTCCATTTAAACCTGTATACTAAGAGTAGACAAGCAGAAAGCAAAACAGTCAATATGAAAACAGTAATTTCTTTCTTTTTCGCCATGTTGGTGGCTCTATTGATGGCACAGAGCGTGGTATCCGAAGAAAATCAACAACCTGGTGAGTGAATATTTCGTAAACCTTTCGAAATACTTTATTTTTTGTCGAATGACAACTAAAATAAAATTTTAATACCTCAGATGCGTTCGATATCGACTATCCAGCTATATTCCGTCAAGTGGCCAATGAAGCGGAGAGTGAGGTCGCGCCCGCTGCTCGTTCCTGTAACAACCACATCTGTCATCGTCTGTGCAGAGCGTTGTATTACAGAACGGGACGCTGCACCTCTAGTACAGTCTGTAGCTGCTTTCGTTAAATTGGATTACAACATAAACTAATGGAACTTGGATATCAATTGTTTTAAAGATATGTAATGACTGATCGAAATTATTACAAATGATGATTTAAATACTATAATAATATATACATTCTATAGAAAATTACTTTTTTGTTTTTCATTACAAATTTCTACATACCGTTCTAAAGTAAATTAAATTTAGAACGGCAATTTTGCACTTTCATATAAGATTTTATGACTCTTCAATGCACAATCCCGATATTAGCTTCCACATGGTATTCATGAAAATGTTCTTCTTCTCATAACAGACGTAAATTAGCTCATTATTTCCATATTAAATCAGGTTCATGTATAGTAGTAAATTTAGGAACTCTTTCCAAACAATAATTTCATTCGTTTTAAATACCTAAAACTATATACATTTTGTACCTTATTTATTTTAAATATTTTTTATAATGCCAGAAAATAACAATTTTAATATTTAAAATTAATTATTGATAGGTATGTAGTGAATTTAAATAACTACATTGAAACAAAAATACATAAATCAAACTTGAAACAGTCCATGCACTAATGTTGAGTAATAGTATTTACCTTCCCTGGTTATGACATACATATGTGGTACGATAGTCGCAAAGAATACCGATAACCCGTTTATTGCCTATGACTCGATACATTAACAGCAACAAATACTTACAAGTGAACTTTCATAATGAGAGTTTATGGATATTTTTACTTAGATTGTACATAGATCGACATCTATTATATTAACAATACTGTTTGAACCTTTCTACTGTAAGAAATAAATATTATAAAATATGTTAAACTCTTAGACTCGTAATTGATATTTACTTTCAGAACATTTTAATCCAGTATGTTGGAATTAATTGATTCCCTTGATTGAGACGTACGTGTAACGTACGAATATATATGTAGTAGTTATTATTATTGAGAGGCGAATTACAAAATAAGCGTATCAAAAAGGAGTAATTTCAAAAACGACTACTAAATTTCGATTAAAAATAGGCCAATAAACCTTTTGCTCTTTGTTATAACCGACTAAAATTATATTTATAAAACTAGTTATTATTACGTTCCATTACAACTTTTAATCATTTAACAAACAATTATTTTTGTTTTGACTATCCATTGCTTACGATTATTTTATTTCAACTATTTGATACAACTACTGAACGGTTTGAGAGACCTTCTTGTTATCTTAACAGCCTTATCCATTATTTAACTTCAAGCAACTAAAAAGTCCAAGACCACTTTCCAGATTCACTATTCCTACATCTTATGCTTACAAGAATAGCAATGTACCTGGCAATCATTAACCAAGACTCTTCGTTAGATGGGCATAGTACTCAAGGGTAGCGGATAGATCAAAAGGTGCAGCGTTAAGATAATGAATATGTGGGCGGTTCGAATTCACTGAAATTCCATATTTAAAAAAAAAGCTCTTTTTTTCATTGATTATTAAAAAGTCAAAAATTTTTGTTTACTTAAAAAACATATTGTTTTCAGACATAATTTTATCGCAAATTTACTAATGAGGAGATAAGGGTCGAAGATAATCTCAGACAGGGCATCCCCTATGTATTATATTCAGTTTGTTATCAGATAATATTACAGTATAAAAATATCGAAATTCGATTTAAACCTGTATACTAAGAGTAGACAAGCAGAAAGCAAAACAGTCAATATGAAAACAGTAATTTCTTTCTTTTTCGCCATGTTGGTGGCTCTATTGATGGCACAGAGCGTGGTATCCGAAGAAAATCAACAACAACCTGGTGAGTGAATATTTCATAAAGCTCTCCAAATATTTTATTTTTTGTCGAATAACAACTAAAATATAATTTTAATACCTCAGATGCGTTCGATATCGAGTATCCAGCTGTATTCCGTCAAGTGGCCAATGAAGCGGAGAGTGAGGTCGCGCCCGCTGCTCGTTCCTGTACCAACCACATCTGTCATCGTCTGTGCAGAGCGTTGTACTACAGAACGGGACGCTGCATTTCTAGCACAGTCTGTCGCTGCACTCGTTAAATTGGATTACATCATGAACTAATAGAACTTGGATTTCATTTATTTTTTAAGAATTGTAATAAGTGATTAAAATTGTCACAAATGTTGATTTTAATATAATAATTATAAAAATATATTTCTTGTTTTATTTTAAACTTCAGCTACAGTAGAAATAAAATCAATACAAATTTCTAGCTACCGTTCTGAAGGAAATCAATTTTAGAACGGCAATTTTGCCATTTCATATATGTAACTATTTTATAAGAGTTTAATGCTCAATATCGGTTAAAACGTCCACATGGTATTCACACTAATCTTCTTCTACTTCTCATAACAAACGTAAATGATTCTTTTTAATACCTAAAAATATACACTTTTATATCATATAAATTTTTAATTTTTTTATAATGCCAAATCATAACAATAAATGTAATATAAACTATTTATTGAAAAGCACCGATTTTATTTAAACTACATTAAAACAATAAGACATGAACCAAGTTTGAAACAGTCCATACACAATAATGTTGGGTAATAGTGTTTTCCTCTCCCGGTTATGTCGTATGTTGATAGATAATTAAGTAATCGCTTGCAATACCGATAACTGGTTAAAAATGCTCCGATACTTATACATACACCAACAAATAATTACAAATGAGACGTTAGGGACTCTTAAACTTATAATGTACATAGATCGATATCTAGTTAATTAATAATATGCTTTGAACTTCTCTACTGTAATTATTAAATGTGATGAAATGTGTCAAATTCATAAACTCATAATACAGATTGATATTTGTTTTCACAACATTTTAATTCAGTATGTTAGAATGAATCAACACTCTTGAGTGAAACGAAAGTGTAACGTGAATATATAGTAGTAATTGTTGTCGAGAGATGAATTTCAGAATAAACGTTAAGATAAAGGGGTAATTTCAAACACGATTACTAAATGTCGATTAAAAATTTGGCCAATAACATTTTGCTCTTTGTTATAACGGACTATAATTATTTTTATAAAACTAGTTATTATTACGATCCATTACAACTTTTAATCATTGAACAAACAATAATTTTTGTTTTGACCATCCATTGCTTATGATTAACAAAACATCTATCATAATATTAAAATTAATTATTTTATTTCAACTATTTAATATAACTACTGAATGATTTGAGAAAATTCTTGTTAAAGACTGTTAAGAAACAGTCTTATCCAATATTTATCTTCAAACAACTAAAGAGAAAAGTCTAAGAACACTTAGCAGATTCACAATTCCTCCTACATCTTATGTTCAGGAGAAAAGCAATGTATCCGTTAATAATAATTAACCAAATCTCCGCTAATGCATCTAATGTTGTGCATAGTAATTTATTGTATCGGATAAATCGAAAGGTGCAGCGATAAGATAATGAATATGTGGTCGGTTCGGGAGGGGGCAGCAACTGTCGAAGCTAGCGTCGGATTCACTGTAATGCCTTATTTAAAAAAGGACTTTTTCTTATAAGGTATTACGCTATTAAAAATATAAATTATCTATAAAAACATATTGTATTCAAAAATACTTTTATCGCAAATTTACTAATGAGGAGATTAGGGTCGAACATAATCCCAGACAGGGCATCCCCTATGTATTATATTCAGTTTGTTATCAGATAATATCACAGTATAAAATTATTGAAATTCGATTTAAACCTGTATACTAAGAGAAGACAAGCAGAAAGCAAAACAGTCAATATGAAAACAGTAATTTCGTTCTTTTTCGCCATGTTGGTGGTTCTATTGATGGCACAGAGCGTGGTATCCGAAGAAAATCAACAACCTGGTGAGTGAATATTTCGTAAACCTTTCGAAATACTTTATTTTTTCTCGAATGACAACTAAAATGAAATTTTAATACCTCAGATGTGTTCGATATCGAGTATCCAGCTGTATTCCGTCAAGTGGCCAATGAAGCGGAGAGTGAGGTCGCGCCCGCTGCTCGTTCCTGTACCAACCACATCTGTCATCGTCTGTGCAGAGCGTTGTATTACAGAACAGGACGCTGCACCTCTAGTACAGTCTGTAGCTGCTTTCGTTAAATTGGATTACAACATAAACTAATGGAACTTGGATATCAATTGTTTTAAAGATATGTAATGACTGATCGAAATTGTTACAAATGATGATTTAAATACAATTATAATATATACATTCTTTTATAAAATCACGTTTTTTGATTTTTATTACAAATTTCTAAAATTTAGGAACTCTGTCCAAAAAATAATTTTAATTCGTTTTAAATACCTAAAACCATATACATTTTGTACCCCATTTATTTTTAATATTTTTTAAAATGCCAGGTAATAAAAATCATAATATTATAAATTATTGATAGGTAGTGAATTTAAATAACTACATAGAAACAAAAATACATGAATCAAACTTGAAACAGTCCATGCACTAATGTTGGGTAATAGTATTTACCTTCCCTAGTTATGACATATGTGGTACGATAATCGCAAAGAATACCGATAACCCGTTTATTATGACTCGATACATTAACAGCAACAAATACGAATACTTACAAGTGAACTTTCATAATGAGACTTTAGCGACATTTTAACTTAGATTGTAAATTGATCGACATCAATTGAATTAATAATATGGTTTGAATCCCTCTACTCGAATAATAAACTATGATGAAATGTCCTATATTCGCAAACTTGTTATATCAATTAATATTTGTTTTTGGAAAATTTCAATTCAGTAGGTTTGAACTAACCGACGCTCTTGATTGAAATACACAGGTGTAATGTGGATATGTTATAGTTATTGTTATCGAAGGACGAATTTCAAAGTATACGTATAAAAAAGGGGTATTTTCAAAAACAACAGATAAAATAAGAGATGTTAAACTATTTATTATTACGTTACATTTACGTTCCATTACAACTTTTAATCATTGAACAAACAATGATTTCTTTATTACCCATTAAATTAGTTTTATTTCCATTTAAAATAAGTACTTTTTTAAGAAATCAACATAGTATCAAATATTTGAAATAATAAATAAACTAATGAATATATACAGAGTGACTGGTGAATTACTATCGATACTTGAGGACGTGAGATTTGACGATTATATATGACAAAATAAAAATTAATATAACATAAATATTAATAAACTTCTAAGTAAAGTTAACCAAAAGTTATGTAATTCATTACGCATCGTGTGAACACCCTACAGATTAGGTATACACACACATACACGCGCGCGCGTTTGGCGGCGTGGTGTTGTATCAGCACGCCGCCGCACGCGTCCACACTTGGAACACTTGGAACGTGTCCTCACTTTATTTATTTATACGGAAATGTAGTCAAAAATTAAGTACCTTTTTTTTACATAATTCGAATGAGAATCATATACCGAGTATTCTCCTCAAATATTGATAGTAATTCACCAGTCACCCTGTATATATAAGTATATGTGATGACGCGCTCAGTTTTAAAGATTTTAATTAATATTTCAAATTACGCGATTAGTAGCTCTAGATTTTGAAATGTGATGTCACGAAACTTAGGAGCCCTTCCACCCCTTGTCACACCATGTCACACTTTGTCGACCCCCTCCCACCCCCTTTACGTGTGACGTACTTTATGGATGGCCCCTAAACTGTGATGAAATGTACCAAATTCTCAATTTTGTACATAATATCGATTAATATTTATTTTCGAATTTTTTTTAAATTCAGCAGGTTGAAATAAATCAACGCTCTTGATTGAGAGGCAGGTGATACGTGAATATGAATTTTTAAAACAAACGTCTAGAAAAAGAGATAATTTCAAAAACTAAATGTCGATTAAAAATTTGGCCCATAAACATTTCGCCCATTGTTATAACCGATACTAAAATGATATTCGTAAGACTTAAGACTCTACTCCTCCTACATGTCACTCTCATGGAGGACCTTTTTTTTTTATGTGAAAGGTGGCAAACGAGCCGACGGCCCACTTGATGGGAGGTGGTTACCGTCGCCCATTGACATCCGCAACATCATTGTTACGGATGCGTTGCCAACCTTGTTTTTTAGGGATAGGGAGGGGCGGGAATAAGGAAATGGTAGGAAAGGATGGAAATAGGGAAAGGGCAACCGGCTCTCTCACTTATCAAACGAAACGCAGCCATTAAAGGCTACTTCACGCCGATCTTCTGTGAGAGGGTGGTACTTCCCCGGTCGAGCCAGCCCATGTTCGAGCTGTAGTAACTGACTACAGCTAGGCTCTACCACCTTTGAAAACCTGGACCTTAGACCTATGAAAAGAAAATATTAATCCTGGCGGCCCTAACAAGTATAGTGGGAAATTATTAACGAAGTAGGTATTGCACTGTCATTGGTCCTTGAAACATATGCAAAGTTTCAAGTTAATCACATGTTTAGAAACCGGTGAAAATCGTACTCAAAGATTCCGTTACATACGAGTACATACAGAACAAGCTTATATAAGCATGTTAAAAAAGAAGTACTTTTATTTATTAGTTTATAAGAAATGAAAAATATAAGTTTACTTTAAAAATATATTGTTTTCAAACATAATTTTATCGCAAATTTACTAATGAGGAGATAAGGGTCGAAGATAATCTCAGACAGGGCATCCCCTATGTATTATATTCAGTTTGTTATCAGATAATATTACAGCATAAAAATATTGAAATTCGATTTAAACCAGTATACTAAGAGTAGACAAGCAGAAAGCAAAACAGTCAATATGAAAACAGTAATTTCTTTCTTTTTCGCCATGTTGGTGGCTCTATTGATGGCACAGAGCGTGGTATCCGAAGAAAATCAACAACAACCTGGTGAGTGAATATTTTGTAAACCTGACGAAATACTTTGTTTTTGAACTTACATTATTTTTTCTCGAATGACAACTAAAATAAAACTTTATACCTCAGATGTGTTCGATATCGAGTATCCAGCTGTATTCCGTCAAGTGTCCAATGAAGCGGAGAGTGAGGTCGCGCCCGCTGCTCGTTCCTGTACCAACCACATCTGTCATCGTCTGTGCAGAGCGTTGTACTACAGAACGGGACGCTGCATCTCTAGCACAGTCTGTAGCTGCACTCGTTAAATTGGATTACATCATGAACTAATAGAACTTTGATTTCATTTATTTTTTAAGAATTGTAATAAGTGATTAAAATTGTCACAAATGTTGATTTTAATATAATAATTATAAAAATATATTTCTTGTTTTATTTTAAACTTCAGCTACAGTAGAAATAAAATCAATACAAATTTCGAGCTACCGTTCTGAAGGAAATTAATTTTAGAACGGCAATTTTGCCATTTCATATATGTAACTATTTTATAAGAGTTTAATGCTCAATATCGGTTAAAACGTCCACATGGTATTCACACTAATCTTCTTCTCCTTCTCATATAAAACGTAAATGATTCTTTTTAATACCTAAAAATATACACTTTTATCTATACTAATATTATAAAGCCGAAGAGTTTGTTTGTTTGTTTGTTTGAAAGCGCTAATCTCCGAAACTACTAGTATCATATAATTTTTTTTTTATTATGCCAAATCATAACAATAAATATATTATAAACTATTTATTGAAAAGCACCGAATTTATTTAAACTACATTAAAACAAGAAGACATGAACCAAGTTTAAAACAGTCCATACACAATAATGTTGGGTAATAGTGTTTTCCTCTCCCGGTTATGTCGTATGTTGATAGATAATTAAGTAATCGCTAGCAATACCGACAACTGGTTAAAAATGCCCCGATACTTATACATACACCAATAAATAATTACAAATGAGACGTTAGGGACTCTTAAACTTATAGTGTACATAGATCGATATCTAGTTAATTAATAATATGCTTTGAACTTCTCTACTGTAATTATTAAATGTGATGAAATGTGTCAAATTCATAAACTCATAATATAGATTGATATTTGTTTTCACAACATTTTAATTCAGTATGTTAGAATGAATCAACACTCTTGATTGAGACGAAAGTGTAACGTGAATATATAGTAGTAATTGTTGTCGAGAGACGAATTTCAGAATAAACGTAATAAGATAAAGGGGTGATTTCAAACACGATTACTAAATGTCGATTAAAAATTTGGCCAATAACATTTTGCTCTTTGTTATAACGGACTATAATTATTTTTATAAAACTAGTTATTATTACGATCCATTACAACTTTGAATCATTGAACAAACAATGATTTTTGTTTTAACCATCCATTGCTTATGATTAACGAAACATCTATCATAATATTAAAATTCATTATTTTATTTCAACTATTTAATATAACTACTGAATGGTTTGAGAGAAATTCTTGTTATCTTAACAGTCTTATCCAATATTTATCTTCAAACAACTAAAGAGAAAAGTCTGAGAACACTTTACAGATTCACAATTCCTGCTACATCTTATTTTCAGGAAAAAGCAATGTATCCGTAAATAAGTAACCAAATCTCCGCTAATGCATCTAATGTTGTGCATAGCACTCGATGATATCGGATAGATCAAAGGGTGCAGCGTTAAGATATTGAATAAATGGTCGGTTCGGGTGGGGGCAGTAACTGTCGAAGCTAGCGTCGGATTCACTGAAATGCCTTATTTAAAAAACGATTTTTCTTATAAGGTATTACGCTATTAAAAATATAAATTATCTATAAAAACATATTGTATTCAAAAATACTTTTATCGCAAATTTACTAATGAGGAGATAAGGGTCGAAGATAATCTCAGACAGGGCATCCCCTATGTATTATATTCAGTTTGTTATCAGATAATATTACAGTATAAAAATATTGAAATTCGATTTAAACCTGTATACTAAGAGTAGACAAGCAGAAAGCAAACCAGTCAATATGAAAACAGTAATTTCTTTCTTTTTCGCCATGTTGGTGGCTCTATTGATGGCACAGAGCGTGGTATCCGAGGAAAATCAACAACAACCTGGTGAGTGAATATTTCGTAAACCTTTCGAAATACTTTGTTTTTGAACTGACAATTTTTTTTCTCGAATGACAACTAAAATGAAATTTTAATACCTCAGGTGCGTTCGATATCGAGTATCCAGCTGTATTCCGTCAAGTGGCCAATGAAGCGGAGAGTGAGGTCGCGCCCGCTGCTCGTTCCTGTACCAACCACATCTGTCATCGTCTGTGCAGAGCGTTGTACTACAGAACGGGACGCTGCATCTCTAGTAGAGTCTGTCGCTGCACTCGTTAAATTGGATTACATCATGAATTAATAGAACTTGGATTTCATTTATTTTTTAAGAATTGTAATAAGTGATTAAAATTGTCGTAAATGTTGATTTTGATACAATAATTTTAAATATACATCTCTTGTTTCATTTTAAATTGCAGCTTTATTATAAATTAAATCAATACAAAGTTCTACCTACTATTCTGAAGTAAATTAATTTTATTTAAGGACTTGGTTACAAAAGAGTAACATGTCGTCCTGTTTGGACAACTTACATAAATCTTAACAACTACACATATATTCTTATGTCAAAAACAAAAATAATTACAACAAAACAAAATCTATATAAAAACAAACATAATTACAACAAAAACAAATCTATATAAAAACAAACATAATTGAAAAGAAAAAAAAAACAAAAAACCTAATTTTACAAATAATACTGAAAACAACCACACCTAAATATCCCTGACTCTTAGCCCCTCTCTCACTAATGTATAAATCTTCATAGCAGAAGTTGAGAAGGGACAACTTAGCATACTATTGCATACACCAACATTCATCTCATTATCAGAAATTAAACATCTTCTTAAAGTTTCATTTCGGACACATTCCATCACAATATGATATATGTCTTCTGTTTTTCCACAAGCATCACAAAGAGGAGAAGAAGATCGGCAATTATGCACTGTCACATAACTTTTTCATGACTCTTCAATGCGCAATCATGACTCTTCAATGCGATATTGACGATAATCTTCTTCTTATCATAAGAAATTATTTTAAGATATTTTGTTCCAATTTACTAACGGAGAGAACTCTATAATTCTGTACATCCAGTCTTGCAAAATTTAGTATAGTCTGCAAATGGTCATTGCAGCGAGGATAGGAAGTAATATATACTACTTTCAAAATACTTATAAGAATATAACAAGTATATAATGTAACTGCACCTCAACCATACTTATTATTTAATTCACAAAGGTAGAAATTTCACATAGCATAGACTATAATTTGGATGTGTTTCTTGATTTTACTGATCAATTATCACATTTTTATTGATCGAATTAAAGAAAAACGTTATATTTTTATACTATTACAATCTTAAAATTACTAAATAGATTTGTTATCATTATTATTATTTCTTAAAACTATTGTAATTGTTACCTTATCAGGTTTCTTTGTTTCATGTTTTATTTATTAAAAGATATTAACAAATATCAACAATGTATGGGTAACTAACAATAACTGTTAAATCAGCTTTATATTTGTTTCTAAATCTAATAGCTAATCTAAACCTGACTACATTTGACAAAATTTAGTTGTTCCAAAGAAATTTTGAAGATGATAGCAAAAATTTGAATTCGTGAAGAAGAAATACATATATTTCTAACAATATCAAAAGCTCTTGACTAACATATCATACGAATGTTACAAACGTCAATGTCGCCATACCGCTATTTTAATATTCTGTTTAACAGAAGCAACGACAGGCAGTTCTAAAAACGCATGTCCCATTTTTTACCCCCTTGTCTATATAACGTTCGCTGACAACGAGTGATGCTACAAGATCGAAGAGCAAATTAGGTAAAGCCAGTGTCCGCGTCAATGGGCATACATACATAGTAAATATTCACTTACCAAATTGTTGATTTTCTTTGAAACCACATTCTGTGTCATCAATAGTGCAAAAGAAAATGAAGTTATTGTTTACGTATTAAATGCTTTCTGCTCGACAAATTAGTTAGACTCCCCCGTTTAGATGGAATTTTCAAATTGAATAAATTTTATGTAACATGACCTGACTGGGATATTATTCAAATTTATTTTTTTGGAAAATTAACGAAAACAATCTATATATAGAAATTATTTATTTATTTTTAATCAAGGATATATATCTTTTTTGTGTGATAATCTTGTATGGTGATGAGTAATGCAGTCGAAGTGGCTACAAATTTAACATTAACTGCTTTTAAATAGGTAAGATACATACCTTAGTTTCTTAAGTGTTCCATACAAGTAGCTACATAGACATCCTATTTATAAAATAAACGACAAAAAAATCAATATTGATCTTGCATTTTTTGGATTGTATTTGTTTTGATTTTTCTTTTACGAAAACTTTCACAATGTATATCTTTGTTCGTAATATTTTTTAAGTGAACGGCTGCAAACGAGCACACAGACTTCTTCACAACCGTTTTCTGAGAGAGGGTTACACTTTCCCCAATCGAGTTAGCCAATGTTGAAACTGTAGTTACTTGAAATCAGCTAGGCCCTACCTCCCTTCTAAAATAGTAAAATCAAATCACCATTTTTTAAAGATATTTTTTATGATGTTTTATCTCATCCTTCAATAAACTTATCTGCAAATGAGCCAAAGATAGTTAATTGGTCTCATAAAAAAGATGCTTTTCGTTAAACAAGAATTCTGAACTTTTTATGCAATATCTATACGTTTTTGAATTGTGTCCAAAAATATTCACTGGCGGTCAAAGTAACTTAGTCCAGAGAATAATTTCTTGTTTTTTCGAGAATTAAATTTATTGATAGTTATAAATTATCGCGTCAGGCTAAAGTATTTTTTAATTTGAGGCTCTAGAACAAATTAAAAGAAATAGATTTTTATCTCCTTTTCTAAGAAAATTGAATAATGAGTGTTTCTCTTACTCAGAAACCGCCAAATGAATATTTTATTGTTTATGTACTATTTTAGGATTTTTATAAATGTCCTTTAAGCAAGCTTTTTTATAACTTAATAATTTTATTGTTAATTTTAACATTATGGCTTTAACAATCGACCTTGAAATCAAATATTTATTAATAACATTTATTACAGTATCTGAGAATTACAAAGTAATACGTATCTTTTAAAATATTATGTATGTACTTAATCCGTTTATTAAAATTATTTTTTATTGTTGTTGCTATTTAGTTGTATAATATTATATGTATATTAAAAAGTCCGTTGTTACAAGAATTATGTAATATTATAAAATATTACTGCATTATAAGGAATGGATTTTTCACGACTCTTATATGCAACGTTTTAGAGAAAACAAATTTATTGAAATGAAATTAATAATTCATACATCATCATGATCGCTCGTTATACTGATACATATCTTTACGTTAAATCTTTATAAAAATCTTATACTAAATTTATTTCACAAGTTGAAAACCGTAAGTTAATTTTTTATACACAATAAAAAATACATGAAATAAATATATTTTTAATCAAATATATTTTTTTAATATTAATTAGAAATAACAACAAGACTTAAACTTTTTTTTATTTACAAAAAGGTGCAAACGAGAAAGGTCTCAATAACGGGAAGTAGTCACCGTCGCCTTTGGATATCTGCAACACAAGAGGTATTGCAAATGCGTTTTGATCGTATTTGTGGAGGAGACATCTGAACATGTGATGTTTGAAAAATCCTATGTTTTTAGCCCTCTGGGAAAACCTCGGGCGGAAGATTGTACGTCCATATCCTGCACGTGCGTAGAATAAATGACTGGGACGGAGTTACAGTCTAGCAACTGAATGCATTTGGGTGATGTGGATGAAATCCGATCCTAATAAGTTATGATCCTAGTAAGTTATGAGAAATTATAATAGATGTAAATGAAAAAAAAAAATTGTGACTTTTATTTATGACTACTAAAAAAAGTGTCTTAAATAATTATACATATATTGAAAACTCAGAGCTCAGTTTAATATGTTAAAAAGATCAGTTCGACGATCCATTTCATTAAAACCTGTTTATGCATAACCTGTTTTGTTGCAATTAGATAAAGTATATTAAAAATTCTATTTAATATGTTTTCCATCCGTCAAGAATTACTAAATAGTTAATTTAGTCTCTTTTTACGAGGTCTGAGACAATAAAAGTCACGTTTTGGTGATCATAGTTAAGAAAATCAAAAATTTCTTTGGGATAAATCAATATATTTATAAAATACTATCACACAAAAAAATTAAAAATTACAATACACCTGTAAGAGGCATATTCAATGTACAAAAAAAATTCAAAAATTATTTATTTTATATTCAAAAAAAAAATTCAAATGTATTATTAATTATACTTTTCAGGAAAAAACAATTACAATGATAAAACATGCCCTGAAACTATGCTGATTGGAAAGCTAATGCCAAATAACATACACAATGTGGGCAAAAATTTCGTTTGATTTTGTATTAGTTCCGGTTCCGTTAATTATTTAAATCAAATATATTCAATATAATTCTTTTCCTTCGGAATAAATCTGAAGTAAACCATGCTGTTTACTCTATAATATACAGTTTATGTCTATTAATAAGGGTTATTAAGCAGCAGCTGAAGCAAAAAAATCGCTTTAATCCTAATGAATCACTTTAGCTTTAACACTAAATATGAGGCAGCAAAATTACTCTTGATGTGAAATTAATTAAAAAGAGTTCAAATATAATGTTTATAGCCAAGTAAAGAATTAAATTATTATAATATGTATTAAAGATTTATTTATAAACAGCGGTAGAATCACGTGGTCCTTCAAGTAGAATGTAATAACTGTTCACTATGAAATCCTGTGCCGAAGCAAGGAATGCGTAAAATACGGGACGTATAAAAGGGGATAAAAATATTTCAAAACTATTTCCGTGGACTTCGAGCTCTCAGATCAATCAAAAGAAATGTTTCTGGGATATGATTAGTCTATCGAAGACAAAATAGACCCTAGTTAATATTATGGTTAACAATATACTTCTGCTTATGTACAAGCATATAAATAAGAAAATTTAAAAAAAATACAGAACGTAATACTTTCGTTTATACAACTTTAAATAAAATATAAAAGTTTTAAAAACTCAACATTAATGAAGGAAATGTTACAATAATGTAGTAACAACATCTGACTTATTCTATTATAAAATATTGTATTAATTCTTTAAAAATTAATAAAGAATAAATATGTCTACAAAGGCAATACTTCAGCATTTCACTGAATGTAAAATAAAACTAAAGATCATAATAATTCACAACGCAGACAATAGATTGTAAAAAATATAACAGATACATACCGTCATTTGTTCCTTAAGTGAAAGAGTCAAACAAATGAGAGTAAAAAATAAAATAACAAGCATCATCATTCTCGAGTGATATGCTGGAACGGTATAATGAAACAATTCAAACGGTTCCTTTATATCTATGAGGAAAGGAATATCCAATATAATTTTATGTAAGTTATAACAATGCATCTCTATTATAAGGTTAAAATTTGATTTGAAGTTTTCATAAATTTTAAGATAACGAGAAGATATATTTGTATGTTATTTCAATATGTGGGACGGTATATAATTGGTATAAAAAAATATTTTATAAATATTTTATATATTCTAGGTTCACGTTTTGACTTTTCGTTCTTTTTTTTCTATTTTATTTTAGTCCTTTCTATATTTTCACTAGTGGCTGGACTCTGTTATCCTCCTCACTATACGTAAAATACCGATAAATATTTTACATAAGAACACTTCCTTCCATGAAACTCTTTTTGGCTTCACTTAGCTATGCTCCACTTTCCTATACTTTCTTGATATACTTTGCCTCTTCATCGATTGAACTGATTTCTTATATGTACAACCAAATCAATTTTTTATAATATTAATTTGTTTTCTAGGAGCTTAAAAGTATTAGCAAATTTATTTCCCATTAGTTGTTAAAACTTTCTAATGATAAAATATAATTTTAACCTCGTTTCTTATTAGATATTTTTATGACTATCAAATCGAAATTCAGTTTTATTTCAATATTCATTGCTCATATGACTTTCACAAATCATTAACTTTATATTTGTATATAACACCAATGTCTTACCTCGGTTGATGTAATAAAATATGTATAACAAGATTCTTATTGGTGGCCCAAATTTTAATATGCGCATTGTACTGTACAAAATATTGTAATTAATTACTGCTGTTCTAATAATTGCTATCTTTTTATTGTTAGCGGTCATGTAGATATAAAAAAAATTGATATGTCAAAAACTCTCTTTTAAAAGTATTTGCACTGAATTTTAAAATTCTCTTATGCATTATCTTAAATAGAAATAACTTGAGTAAAAATAGTCTTCATCGCGTCTAGTAACAAAAGCCAGAAATGTATTTCATAATGAAAAACCATAAAGCTTTTAAAATATCCTAGTTTTAAATGCGGACTTGTCTAGCCGCAAAATAATTATATATTTTTAAATGGACAAGACATTTCTTTGTGGCAACATTATGCAAATAGAAAATATATTTATAAAACATTCCTAAGTAATTAAAAATATTTAAAGCTTTAAAAATTGTCAACATTAAAATGAAGTAAAGATCTATTTTGAACAGAAATCTTAAAAGCAAATTTCAATATTTTTAACTTGAGATTTAAAATTTAATGTAATTATTATTGTTATTATTTAATTTTAAGATTAACATATACTTCTATATTACAAGCATAAAAGTAAAGAGTTATTAGGGCATTAAAACAGAGCAAAGAAAAAATCAGTATGAAAGTTGTTAATGCAAAGTCTTAAAAGGTATGGCAAAAAAGGTAGCGTTCATGTTTTTTTAAACAAAAACACTTTAATATTCTGTTTCTACAGTATAGAAGCTAATTAATAAAAACATTAAATTTAAGTACATTTTTTATTAATGAGTATTACACGAATATAATCTGGATTGGAGTATTTCATCTTTCACAAAAGTACTGCATTTTGTTTTATATAATTACCATTGAAGCCTTGCCTAATCTTTACTGTTTAAACCATACTTCACGTCGTCTCGCCTTCACTGGCTTTAACTAGACTGCTCTAGCAAAATTTATTGCAACCTTTAATCGCTCTCAGAGTAAATAGAGGCACTAAAAATTTCACTTGATACTTTCGAATTTTAAGGCAAGAAATTTATTTCAGTAAAAACTAGACCAAGCTAATATCTAAAGTTTTTTGGTATTAAATATCATGGGAATTTTACGAATGTTGATAAAGGTTGTTCTATCAATTAGCATGATAGAAATCCGAATACAGAGGTTTTGTAACATAACATCGTGAGTATTTCGTAATGCAAGATGCAATTATTATCAATATATAGTTTTCAAAAACTGGTTATAAATATTTGTTTTCGAAAAGACAAGTTAAAAAACGTTATACCTGAAATCATTATACTTTATACATCCTAACAGTATGTTAACGTTTCAAGCGATATCTAAGCAAACTAATTTTATTTAACAAGTTAACGTCTTTATGTATCTGTCAGGTTATAATAATAATATTGCTTTTCAAACATAATAATGACAATCCGTATTAAAGTAGTTATATCTTTACGGATGTTGCAATTTGTCTTAAAGCTTCCTAAATCTCTTTGATAGTTTCAGCTTCCAAATTCCGTTTGCTGTTAGATTGTCTACCGTTCTTTAGTACACTCGCTTATTTAATCACGGTTTCATGAGAGCTTTTGTGCTTACATAGCAGGATTGTATGTTCCAATTGAATTGAACGCCATACTCAATTATTTTAGACTAATTATTTAAGTCCAGATATTCCTAGAAGTCTCGGTTACGTGAAATTGCTATAAATTTACTGTTAATTTGTGATATATGTAGAAAGGAAATACTTGAAGTAAGGGAAATTTATTCGGTCCAAATAAATATCTCATTTTTCTTCAATGTTTTTAAAATATTCAAATATTTTTTATTACAATGATTTATTAAAATATTACAACTTTGATATAGAAACTATTACAAACAAATAACTTGTTTCTTTATGCAAAACGAGAACATCGTTAAAATATATAAAAAAAGCAATAACGCAAGCGACAGCAGTTGCAACTTGATTATGGATGAACAACATTTAAATTGGTAATGAGGAACTGAGTGAAGCATGAAAGAGTGAAATCATTATGTACAAACATTTATTACTTTAAAAGCATCTTTTTAATTTCTGTAGAGTAATTTTTTTTCTAACTACTAATTAATTTATGAACAAAAAAAATTTCTTGTCTGTGTTTTTTGACAACTCACATAACACTTATTATAAATTGGGTAGTTGAGATACGAGAATAACTTAGACACCACTTTTTATATCATAAATCTTTAAGAAGGTAAAATTAAGTATTAAACCAAAAAAGCACTCCAGAAGCTTTTTCTGGAAATACTCTATTGAAAAGAAATTAAACTATAGGTAATTTCTTAATGAGCTTACTGTACATAACCACAGAAATAAAACAAAAAAACAAAATAAAGTCATACAGAATCGTAATTTAGATACACATTAGAAAGTGCTACCTATTCCAAAGAGATTTATTTTACATTAGTTGAATTATTAAGTATTTATTTCTATAACATCATGATATAGAAAAATAAAATATCGAAAAGTTTTTATTAAAAAAGATACAAAACATTCTTGTATTTATTTTAGTGATAACAACAAAATGACATTATCTTAGCTGGTAGCCGGTTTTATTTTTAATTTAAGCCTTTTGATAACTAAACCTTATCAAAAAGTGGTTGCGATAATGAGATAAAAAAGCTATAATAGTATTAAATTACAGGGCGATATCACAATTTCCTTAATGAACAAAGGTAATCAGAACGCTTTGTAATCCTCGCATTTTTAGATATTTTCTTTAGTGTTTTACCAAATACTGTTGTTGGAGACGCAATTAAAATTAATTCTACTATTACGCGTGCTATTATTTGTCAGCAGTATCTCAGAGACAGTCATGATACCGATGATATTATAATTATATCCATTGATATAATCTTTTATTGCATTACTAGATAGATTTAATAATACAAAAATAGCGTTACTGATACATTTGTTCTGGGGAAATCCCACATGCATACGTATTAAAGTTACCCCTATTGTACTCGTAATCAAGCGAGACGTCTTGTCAACAATTGCACTTTTCGATGGACTATTTACTTTTGTAATAAGCATTTTCCTATTTTATTACATACTATCTTTATTTTTAAAATAGGGCTCAAAATAAAATTGTTATAATATATTTGATGTAATAAGATATAATTTATAATCATCTTAATTTTTTCACTACTTTTTTATTCTAAATCTTCAATTTGTACGTGCAAAAAAAGTTTTAAGATAGCCTTTTGTTAATCAAACTTCATTATAATTTAACTTCATCAAGAAATCTGGAAGCAAATTAAAATTATTAAATCTCTTATTGACTTTTTTGAACCATTACTAAAGTCTAGGTTTTTATTTAAGTGATTTTTACTATTTCAATTTAAAACGCATACATTTATAATTGAAAGCAGATAACTTGTATATGCTTAAACAATAGTTAGACATCATGGGGCATTCCAGTGGTGAATTCCATTGGTGCAGGCCTTAATCGCATTCCTCCATCGATAGTCTGGTAAAATTGCTTCCACTATCTTTCACTTAAGTTTATAATCTTTCACTAAAGATACTTATCTTTCACTACGGTTTGCGGAGAAGTAATCCACTCTTTTAACGATTCTTGTTATGATTAAGGAAATGTAGTTGATGTTACAATGGAAACATAACTGAAAAATAATTTAGACACATAAATAAGCCACATTGGCAAATATTTCTTAAAATTCTAACTTATACTTCATTTTTTTTTAATTTTTTGAAACCTTTAAAAGTAGAAAAAATAATTGGACTCTAGAATTTATACTTCTTAAATTTAAAAGAATTTTGTATTTTGTACTACAGGGTGATTGGAGTTTTGTATTCAAATGCTACAGGCTTTTTATGTTTTTTTTTAATATTATAAAATATACATATTTTTTTGGGAATATCAATTTTATCTCTTTGAAAATTATTTTCATCGTAGACACTTATGGAAACGTTTTCACCGATTCTAAAAACTAAAAACGCCTATAATGTCATATTTTTTGAGATTTAAAATCAGAAAATAGTCACTAGAGACTAGATTTCCATAAGATGGCTGTGACATTATCAATAAATTGTTTTTTTACCTATCTTTTAGCATACAAACCAGGTTTTGTCCTTTTTTTACTTATTAGGCGATATTAATGATGTCTAAGATTTCTGAGTGTGCCCATTGAAAATAAACTAAGTTTTAAAGATACTACGCGTTTTCTGCAACTTTTATACTTTATATATTGATATGGATAATGAAACACAGATGAATGCTCTATAATAATTGTTTTAAAGCTGCAGAAAAAAATTAAATCATCTTTACATTGACGAGTTAAAAGTTATTACTATTTCTTTATTATTTTATATCAATATTTTAAATAAAAATAACAATCGCTATTTATTTTTTCATGACTCGTGTATATCCTTTACAGGTATTCGAATGCAGATCCATTCTAAATAACCTGAAAAATATTTTTAGGAATTCGTAAAAGTAAATTTATTTTATTTATTTTTATTCTTTATTTTTATACATTTTTCATTCCATATATGTTGTAAAATTATTTGATAAAGTAAGTTACCAATTGCCATCCTTTAACAATAATAATTAATCTATAATAAAATAATATTGCGCTCTTTGAATTAGGCTTTTCGTATTCAATGGCGCTCCTATAACTGTGTAGTTACTCCTATAAAAATCACAATTATCTATCTGTGTAGAACAGGAAATTTACAAGTAGAAGTAAGGATATTGATACTGTTGAAATTCTTGTCCTACAGGGGTTTTGAATAATGCAAGTCAAAAAATTAATTTCGGTGAAAAACAGGTGACGTCATTTAATTCTTTGAAAATTGTATCAGGAAAAAACGCAGACATTTTGTTTACAAGTGGTATTTTATTGACAACTAGACATCCTCCCAAAGAAGAACATTATAGGCTGGAGAGCTATCATCAGTCTATGTAAGAGAGGAAACTAAGTGGACACTACCACGATAACAAATTCATACTGACAAACTCTTATTTTAAGTAATGATATATGTATGCCTGAAATGAGATGTTTCCTTTTTGATCAAAAATTTATCAATTTCATTATATTCGTATATGCAGCTGCATTTTGTTATTGATTTCTACATATATCCCTTCGAGCGAACTTCATTGTACATAGATATGTACTGTAAAAGAATTGCGTAGCGTAGTGCAATTTTTCATTGTCAAATAAGTTTACATATTAATGACATCTTAGACTTTATATAATTACTAGCTGTTACCCGCGACATTAGCTGTTAAAAAAAAAAAAAAAAAATACAAAACTTTGGAACTGGGTTTGGAATCGGTAAAAAAAAATTAGCCGAATTTACTCCTTATCGCATCAGTAAAAGATACGTCAGTAAAAGTCACGTCAAAATCAGTCAAACCATCAAATAGATCAGCCGGAACAAACAGTCAGACGGACAGACAAAAATCAAAAAAAAATTTTTTTGGTGTATGTACCGAATATTTATTCGTATGCGCGTAGTGAAAAACGGTTATTTGAATATTATAAACAGACACTCCAATTTTATTTATATGTGAATGTAGATTAGAACCAAAAAAATAATACTACGAGTATGTAATCATTTTCACATGCGTACCTATCTTGTGCTTAAAGGTAACTTATCTTTTTCTTACAAGAGAGAATGTGCATTTAAGTAATATTTATTACTTAAATTTTTAAAAAAATGAAGTACGAAAAGATCTTAAATCGTTTTATTGAAAAGAAATATAAAAAAAACTTAAATACATAAACTAGAACTTGAAAAATATCCTTATCATATGATAGGTACCAATCATAACGCAATAGCTCCCCACCCATATAGCGCACGGGTATGAATAAATAATATCTGCCAATTTGCAACGGCTGGAATCTTGGATTTACAATGATACAGAATAAATGAAATTACTTTATCATCAAACCTGAAGGTGTTACAAATATCTCAGATCAGGGAACAAAATTCGACACAAATAATAATCAATAGGGCAAGCTAATAAAAACTTTAAAAAACAATATCAGAGTACCTATAATTATTATGTAAATATTATTTACACGTTAAATATTTGCAATAATAATTTTTTGTATTTTCTAGCGAAATGCTTCTGTCGGTGTGGTATGCAAAAACCATTTAAAGGTTAACATTATTTCTTTGTTTTTACAAACGTTTTGATCTCGCCTATAAACTAATCATGTTCATGAAAACATATAGGGTTATTCAAAGACTAAGTTTACCTAACAATGATTTATAATTTTAAAAACATAACCTCCACTGACTTTCCATGTCATATTTATAAGAATACAAAGAGAACATTTGCTATTTCACAATAATTCACTCGAGAATGCAATAAAGCGAACACGAAATATCATCTTCCTCTCAATATAACCGGAATATATTAGATATGATAGACTGGTATTTGGTATTCACATTCACATTTTATTTGAGATGTACATATTTGCTAAATTTATTATTTTAGTTATAGTCAACATTTAATGAAACGCTATGAATTTTATAACAGTATCGTTATAAATTATTAGAAATTATACAACTAGAAGTGTGCTTTAGTTGTTTTTAACCAATTCATGGTCAATTTCAAAACAACGTTTAAGTATTATGTGTATAAATTTAAATGAGATTTTAAATTCTAAGTAGTAGAATTTAATAGTAATAGAGTTTCTATTGTAGCATTGTATTCACTGGCTTCACTGGTTGGTAATGTTAGTTATGTTTAAGTTCATAATAAGCATTTTCTTTTAGAGTGCAACGTCCGTACTAGAAGTTCATTTAGACGGAGACAGCACGTGATCAATCGCAATGTTACATCGAATAACAAGTGCGCAGTCTGTCTCTAGTAAATTGAAGTGCTTTTAAACGAGTGTCATCATGCATATAATCACAGCATCGCATGTTACAACGACACCATTTGGGTGATCATTTGTTGTGTCTCAACTCTAAAATCTTGAATATAATTTAAGTGTATTGAACTATTTACAAGTTAGGAATTATATATCCTATTATGCACTAAATTTGCGTCCTATTTGTATTTTTTATTAAATTTATTATTACGTTTTTTCGTACCTATAATGCAATAAGACCGGCCATTTTTACGGCATTCAATATGGTAGGAGATAAATCAGAAATCATGAAAGCTAATAACAACATATCATAAGTTTGTGTTTAACATCTGTTATGAAAGAGAGTTTATTTATAGCTTGAATTAAAATAGCATATGTGGGAAATTATTTTTTTCTTGGACTAAATTAAATAATTTTCGAATAATATTTTTTTGACATTTTAAGATAAAATACTGTTACTACGTATATAGCTGTAGACAGTACGACACGCAACAACTTTGATAAGATTGGCATCTTGATGAGAGTAAGTAATTAAGATTCTGTCCCACTTACGTTATCAAGGAAAAAACACTACATTTAAACTACAATCGATTTTATTTCCTATATTATATTATTATAAAAAAAATGAATATACCACAATCAATTTCGTAAAATATAAAATACGTGATACATAAAGGGTTGTCCCAAAAACAAAGGTAAGTTTATTTCTTAGGGTAAAATAGGAATTGATTTGATTTACTAAGAGGGTGACATATTGACAGCAACAAAACCCTCCACAAAATGGATAAAAAAACAATAATATTCTATCAATTTTATACCTTTTTATCAGGATTGATAGAAACCTGTCTTAATTTTAAAAAAGTCTTAAAAATGTTAATTAATCAATGTTATTATCGAAAGTGTAAAATGAAATTACGATACAGTCAGCTTATAGTACATTTAAAAAATCTTTTCTTTGCAAACCATAAATAAAACAAATTTTCTTTTGCAAAACCACCCAATTCTCGAAGTTATTAAAACTTTATGTAAAGGGGTAATGCTGAAACTTATACTTGACTATTCAATTCCACAAGGAATGTTAGCGGTGTGGTGTCATTGAAGGCGATTAGGGAAAATGGAAAAAGTTGTTGCCTTATAAACTGACACAATTTTTTCTTCGCGTGGGTGCCTCGAACCCATCCAGGGCGAATAACATAATACTTAATAACACTTATACGGTTTTTCTTTTCTAGTAAGTCAGAAATTTACATATATAAAAATTTGTTTTCAACATTCTATACGAAATAGAGTGTACTGCATAAAAATCAATTTCCCGATTTCATTCGTGTAGAAATGACTTTCAAACAAAGGTTAATGTAATGAACCTGGAAATTAATTATGTTATTTTTAACTCTATCAATGGATAAAAATAGCTTCCCAATAGTTTTAAAATTGAAATTGCAGGTGAAATATGATATTGATAGGGGTTTATTTCTTTAAATTCAGACCCAGTGTCAAATCAAATCGCTCCAAAACCCTACCAATCACTGAATCATATTTTAATAGCCATAACAGTGATTTTTTTAAAAGTATAACTTAAAAATCAGAAAATATACTTTATTTTATACAAACATTTAAAATAAAAAATCATGAGACATGTAAAAGATGAGTGTTCAGTAAGGTTGAAAGTGTATTTTATATACAGCATTAAGTAGCATGAAATAGCCGTAAAGCCAGCAACAGGTGTAATAGATGAAAACATTTAAATTTATAATGAAGACCCGAGTAAAGGAACTTTACTTACAATGCCATATATAAGGGTTCCTGTTTATTAACAAATTTATTATTTTAAGTTAAATTTATATAATTTTTATATAATTACATAAATACAATATTTAAATTAAAAACCTTCTAACCTGCCTTAATTTTTTTTGGATACTTAAGAATTTTTTTATAAAAGAATTTTGTTGTAAAAATAGATCATGGACTACTGTATACCAATCTTCCAGGCATGATGATGGGATTAGCTATGTGGAAATCCCGGCAAACCATGCAAAACGATCCTGCTTGCCCGTAAATTATAAACTAAAACAACCAACGATTACCTTTATGGCAACAGTTTAATATCAAGAAATCGCTTTCGCATTCACTGCGATGCTTCGCCGGAATTATCAATCCTATGGGCATTCTAGGGACCCAGACTTACTAAGTAGGTCTTAGTCAATGAAAGGGCTCGTGGCAACTCTACCAACGAAACTATAGCTGTGAGAAGGGGAGGTGGGAGTAAGCCCGCCACCTCCTCACAGACTTCTTCTCAACCTTCCCCTACTGTGTGGGTCATCAGAATAGACAGATACTTTGTCCCGCTCCGCGGCTACTCAAAGTTGTGGACGAACAATATTTTTTTATTTCAATTTGTGATAATAACTATTACTTTTTAAATTTTATCTGTAACTACATTGGTTAGGGTTTTCAAATACTCATTATTATATTTATTTTAAGAATGTTTAAGAAAGAAAAAGAATAAATATTTTTTTGTAGTAAATACTTTTTGTGTTGTTCTTTCTGCCCCGTATAATTAATTACTTATAATTATAACTGAAAAGTAAACGTTTTCTGTTTTAAATTTTTTATATTTTTTTATTAATAGCTTACAACTTTTGTATAGTGTGAAGCAAGCAGAATAAAGAAAAATATAATTAATTTATTCTACAAATTAAGTAGCAGAGTCATAAAAGAATTTATATTCAGCAACTATTTATACAGTCATCTAGGTTTTTTTCAATGGAAAGGTTGAAAGGCGACCTTATGAATTACTGTTTTAGTTTTAATCTTTATTTACGAAGTAAAAAGCGTACTTCAAAGCTCTCTCCAGCATCTTAAGTAGTAAAAGATTTTCCATTAGTAAATCTTTCTAAGTCTAAATATAAATAAAAAACTTAAAGAACTGCTGCTATAGTTAAGAACTGCTTAAATAAACTTGGTTAATGTAAAGTTTTTATCGACAATATAAAACTTTAAGTTTTACCATTTGCAATGATTTTTAGTTCTTTAGTTGGTAATAATTGTTGTTTTGAATTTAAACGAAATAATTGTAGTAGATTAAAAAAAGCTGGTACTACATTAAGTAAAGAGATAAAGGAAGGTCTGAAATTATGGTTTAAATAATCCATTAAAAGTATTTGAAATCTATTGTTCAAAATTATTACACTATGAATAATTATTTTTTTTATGAAGAAAGGCTGATTCATTATTACTATCAACCGAAACCGTTTTTTAAATTTATGTCATGCGTTTGATCGGATGTCTCTGTCTCATGTGTGTGTTTGGTCGGAGATAATCGTGACAATAATAATGTAGAAAAATATTACAGTTCAATATGACAGTTGAATTTGATAAAATAGCTTTATATATTTTGAATATTTAAATAAATAAATAAAGCAGCTTTATTTAAAATAATCAAAAGCATATATTATTATAAAGCGATGACGTGTAATATGTCTATGAAGTTTACTATAACTTCCTTTATAAATAGCTCGTTATTTTAATTCTATGAGTAGCAGAAAATTGTTAAGTGTACCGTTCCAGGAGACGATACAATAGAAGAGTGTACCCACAAGTGTAACATAAACTAACATCAATTTGCTACTTTGTGAGAAGTTCCTGGAGTTTTCTAAATACCTGTTTGAGAATGCCATCCAGTGTAAGTTCTAGAAATTTTACAAACGGAGGAAAACTTGAAACTTAAAAAACCTAAATACATTCTGCATATGAGCTAGTATATAAGGTGCTTTAATGAAGTAGTTTCTAAGTGGTGCAGAGTTAGCCTTATCCCAAAGAAAATATTTCTAGTTTCATTTAAAATTAAAGCGAACAGATTGTCATCAAGCCGTCTCATAATTTTTTAAAGGCATTCCCTTTAGCCGAATTTGCCTGCACCCAATCTGTCCGGTGTACAATCATTTGCAAAGAGAATAATTTTACAGTTTTTAAGAGAGTGAACGCAACTCACGAACCTGGATTTTAATTGGATTGCAATTTTTGTTAGGATTTTCACCGTATTTTCTAGAAAAATATCGAATAGCAAAAAGGTAGTTCGATATATATGCATAAATTACGACTACTTGTTAACTAAGTCTAAACTTAAAAGATTATTATAAAGATAATAATTTTATATCGTTATTAAAATGTGCATATAAAGCAGTGGCTACTTTAATATTATTCACTTGCAGTATTGAAAAATCTTGGGACTCAATATAATGTTATCATGATATAACAGCCAGGAATTTAATATTAAGATCCTACATGAATATTTATCTAGTTTTAAACTGGTGCCCTCAAACTATTTTTATGACTTAAACTGCAAATCTTCCCGTATAATCGACAAATAAAAAAAATGAGTGGAGTTTATGTGTATGTACGTTTGTTTATTATGTACCTGAAAATAACTAATTAGAATGACATGAAGAATCGATAAAAATTTCAGAATCACATGTGGTTTTTTTTTCGAAAAAAAACGATTGTACATAATAGAGAGACATTGGTGTGTAGAATCCACATCATTTGAAGTTTACCAATATCAAGCATTTGGATACTTTTTATAAAGCAGACAGTGATCGATTAGCTCCGTCTCAGTACAAAACTAACCTCCTATATATAGACATGTCTTGTAATGTCAGCACTATCCATTTTTATTTTATTCCTCAAACTGTAAAAACTTAGGTTATCTTTGGGTCAATTTGCTTTTACTCATAATTAGGGAAAGATTTAAAATTAATTAAGGTTTCTTTATCACTGTAGTAAAGATAAGTTGACATACTTTATAACAAATTTTTCTCTATCAATAGCTATTAGGGTTCCCGGTAATTTTACCCAACTCATGTATTTTAGGAGATGCGAGGTCGAGGACTAATGGATCCGTTTTAACTTTCCGCCATCCCCTGGTGCTAACAACTGTCATTTGTGGAATTGTCGCCACTTACTTTAATTACACTATGTTGACTTTTTAGTATAATTAGGAAACAATGAAGTAATAAATGAACATATTAAGAGATAATATTAATACTTTTTATTGGTTGAAAAAATCTGTCTCATTGAACAGGCCATATTTTGAAATCCAATACAAAATTTAAGGATAAAACTTCTCTCTCTTCTCGAAACAATATATCTAATGGGAGAAATATCAAAAATTAAATATATACATTTATTACTCACATTCATTGTCGTGCGCTCGAACGTATAACACGTGCCGGTGTAATAAAAAGTGATCTGTGATTACAACCAAAATGGCTAAATGTGACAAGTGCAATAAATATATTACCAAAAATAAACCTGGTATAGAATGTAACCGATGTGAGAAGGTAGTGCATTTGAACACCATATGTTCAGAGCTTTCGAATAAACAGCTGTCGGCAGTACGTGCAGCGGATAATCTAGAATGGATATGTCGAGAGTGTCAAGAAAATTCTCCAAAACGTCACTCAATTGTTATTCCTGACGATGATGAAGAGGAGGAAGACAAACGAAATGAGGCTCCGGATCTAAAAATTGACATGCAGCAACTGTTGGCAGACATAACAAGGCAAATGGAGAAAACCATTAAACGCGAAATGAAAGAATTTAGTCAGTCCTTGCAATTTCATAGTGAAAAAATGGATGAAGTGATTACAATGCTAGAAGTTTGCCAAGAAACCATAAAAGATTTAAAGAAAAGGAACATCGAACTCATAAACAAAAATAATAATCTAGAGACGAGGGTAGGTGCACTGGAACAGCGTTTACAAGAAAAAGAGCAGCGGGAATTATCTAACTGCCTTTATATTTGTAATGTTCCCCAAATGGTTAATGAAAATACTTATCTTCTAGCAGAACAGGTTGCAAAAAAACTAAATCGACAAGCTGAAGATATTAAAGAAGCAATTCGTCTACCAGGTAAGAAAGAAAATCCGAGCCCTATCCTGATCAAACTAAAAAGTGAACAACTTCAAAACTCATGGCTAACATCTGCAAAGTCAAGTTATTATAAAATTAAAGTGGTCGATATTGTTCCCGAAACTACTGACAAAATTGAAGGTGAAAAATCCATATATCTCAGAGAAACCCTAACACCGTATAATAAACATTTACTATGGTTTGCCAAAAAAGAACTAAGTACCACCTACAAATTCATCTGGATCAAAAAAGGAATTTTACGTGCACGCAAAGAAGGTGATAAAGAAAAAACAATAATTATTCGATCAAAAGAAGATGTTAATAAGCTAAAATAATTCTTAATTATACGTAGGTACATAGGTTATACTTATTGTTTTATAGATAAAATTTCTGTTAAATATGGATAACATCCGAGATGATATTTTAGAATTATCAGATTGTGCTAACTTTCAAATATTTATAGACAGTATACCTACTAACACAAATCTATTATGCATACATATAAACATTAGGTCAATAATCAAAAATTTCTCGTTACTGGAATACTGTATTCAGCAAAGCTCAAAAACTCCCGATGTAATTATAATCACTGAAGCTAATATATCAGAATCGCTAAGCTATTTGTACAACCTGCAGGGATATAATATGCACACAAAGTTGCGTACGGGACGCAAAGGTGGAGGCATTATAATGTACGTACGAAAAATTCATAGATTTACCACTAAAAATTACAAACCACAACAGTTCGAGCTTCTTTTTGGTCAAATTAACACTTCATGGGGATATAATGCAACTTTGTGTGCTATGTATAGACCGCCTAGTAATAGTAAGCACTTATTTGTAAATGAACTAGACGTATTTCTTAGTAAAATAGAACAGAGTCAGGATATATATGTATTAGGAGATATAAACTTAGACTTAAAATATAACTGTCCTGTAAACCATAAATATAGCACTGTTATGTATAATCACGGGCTTGTGTGTGGGATCTCGGAATATACCCGTGTAGAAGAGTGTAGTAAACAAATTAGTAAGACATGTATTGATTACATTTACGCGAGATCCCGCTCACAAGTAGTGTACACGGCAGCGCTCGGAACTACACTAGCAGACCATCGCGCAATAGCTCTTGCTTGTGTCGGCCCACAGCGTATACAGGATGGTCCGAAGTACAAAATTATATATAATAAAAATATTATTTTGAAATCGTTAGAAGAAATTGATTGGCAGCCAGTGAATAGTATGATATGTCCGTTAGAAATATATAAAATAATAATAAAAAATATTAAATATTGTTATGAAAAATCGCAAATTAAAGTCAAAGTATGTAATTATCAAAAATATTTTAGTAACGGATACCCAAATAAAAAAGTTTTAAATGCGTGCAAAAATAGGGATAACTTATATATGGAATGGTTAAAGGACACAGGAAATAAAATTTTAAAACTTAAATATAATCAATCAAGAAACTATGCTAATAAATTAATACAAAAAACTAAAGATAGTATTATAAAAGCAAAAATTACTAGAAGTAAGAAAAACCCTAAAAAGCTATGGACAATACTAAATGAAATAACAGGTAGATTAAAAATTTCTATAGATAATAGCGTATTAAATGCTTTTAAAAATAATATCACTACAACTAAAGACATCGCTAATAATTTTGCTAATCAATTTCAAAACAATGTTAAAAATATAATACCCAATTGCAATACGGCACTACTAGACAAACCGACGTATATCCTCCCCGTAAACACCTCGTTAAATTTCAAACAAGCAACATCAGACAATATCTTTACATTAATAGAATCATTAAACTGTGATAAAGCCCCTGGTATAGATGGAATAAGGGCTTTGGACCTAAAGGCTCTAGGCTCCAAAATATCACCAATTATAGCGACACTAATAAACACATCTATACAAACTGGTAATTATCCAACTGAACTAAAAACTGGTGTAGTGAGACCTATACATAAAAGTGGAAATCACAAAACGTATGATAATTATAGACCAATAACAATTTTGTCCACCTTAGATAAAATTATTGAAAAATATATCTGTAATCAAATATATAAATTTTATGCTGATAATAATGTAATTAATGTAACACAATATGGATTCCAACCCAAAAAAAGTACAACACAATTGTTATCTAATTTCACTAACACTGTAAACAAACACCTAAATACGAAAAAACATGTATTGATTGTCTTCATCGATTATAGTAAAGCGTTTGATACATTAAGACACGACATATTAATTGATAAACTAGATAATTGTGGCATACGAGGACCATTAAAGGAATGGTGTCGAAATTACCTAAATAATCGTTCTTATCTGGTTAAAGTCGATACTGAGTATAGCAACAAAGTTAATGTCACAGAAGGAACGGCTCAGGGCTCAGTGTTAGGACCCTTATACTATATCACGTATGTCAATGAAGTGGTTAACTTAATAAAACATTGCGAAATTTATCAATTTGCTGATGACACATGTATAATAGCGGCAGAAACCGATTTAAATACGGCTATATTATAATTACAAACTGATTTTACCCTGATAACCAAATGGTCTCATGACGTAGGTCTCGTTCTTAATGCATCAAAAACTAAACTTATGTACATTAGTTCCAGTCGCAATAGAAGCACAATTATACCAAAATTAATTGTTCATAATCATGCATGTTTACATTCGAACACAAAATCGTGTACATGTGACGAAGTTGAGATAGTTAATAACCATAAATATTTAGGTCTCATTATAGACGACCACTTTAATTGGGCAGAGCATATAGATAAAGTATGTATAAAATTAAGATCAATTTTAGCAAAAATTTCTATTATAAAAAACAAAATCCCATTTTTAACTCGTCTATTACTATTAAACGCCCTAGCTGAATCTATCATATCGTATGGACTTAGCAGTTACGGAAGAACATCAAAAACACAATTAAATAAAATATACCAACTCCAAATTCGATTACTCAAATCCGTAGTGCCAGATAAAGCTAAAAATTTATGTAAGGGTAATTATCATAACCTGTTCGCTCAATACAAAATAATGCCAATACATGACAAAGTCAAATATACACTACTACTAGAAAACTTTTTTAATCGAGATTTTCAAAAAACGATCAATCATGAAATAGTAACCCGCAGTGTATCGAACGAACGACTTGTCGTACCCCGTACTAACAATCTATACGGTAGGCGAACCCTAGAATATCTTGTTCCAAAATTATTGAACAATCTGACTAATGATTTAAAACATGAAATAAGTATAAAAAATATAAAGAAGAAACTTAAAGAATATTTTTTAAATATTAATGAAAATACTTAATATACCTAATTAAATAAAATTAATTAATATCTCATAAATGGAAACGGATCATCCTGTATGTGAACTATTTACAAGTTATTTCTTTCAAATACATTATCGCAAAACCGGTTTTAATGACCGACCGGTCGATTAGTGCATCGTAGGTGCCTAGTGTATTATTAACGTAATTTAAAAATCTTTTAACGTATACCCTCACATATGAGTTATAATTGAACAAACATCAGTTACTCAAAATCTTATGTAGTTTATAATGTTATAGGTAGTATATTTATGTACCAAAAGTTCCGAGTGCTCGCAATGAATGCCGGTGTACGGATAAACCCGACAGGGATTTTGTAACACCGTAATAGAAATTTGTAATGTATAAATAATAATAATAATAAATAAAAAAATAAATAAACTTATGACAATAGAAACTTAATTAAAAGATGAATCTAAAACAATAAAAATAATACTTTTTTATTTTTTTACGAACATATGAAAACCATTGCTTGGAGTTTAAAAAGAACTGTACATACACACTATAATATTTAAGCAGAGTTGTTTAGCAACGAATATCAGTTTTTCAGTTTTTTTAAAGATTTATAGTATAAATCTTTAAAAAAAACTAAGATACATTGGTATATGAAAGAACCACATAATCTCTTCTAAAAGTAATAGTTATCTTTATCATTTACATTAATAAAAACAAATAAATTTTCAAATAAACATGGGCTGAGGTTTTTTATTACATGAGGTGTCTATTACTTACAGACCCGTCACAATCAATCCAGCCGTTCGGAAGGTTAACCGGAAAAAGAAATGAGACAAATACATTAAAAACAATGACAATTTTGTATGTTTATTATGCATATAGTCGAAATCGGTATTCAGTAACTATCATATTACAAAAACTTTTTTTTTGTTTTTATCTAACATGTGTTTCATTGTTCCTTTTTTTTATTCCACTGATCTTTGAAATGCAATATATCAATTTAAAGAAGTCAAGGAAAATTAACTTTTGAAACATAAGGAGGGAAGTAAATCAAACGCTACGTAATTACGAGTGACCCCGGGAATAAGTTCGCTACACTACAGCAGTGTGATGACTTCCATATGAGTGGAGTGTATCTGATATGACGATCCAAGGATAAAAACACAGTGAGGTATATAGAAAAGGTCTTAATCTGTTCTTGCTAACATTGGGTACGTTTATTTTAATAAAATGTGATAGCAATCTCCTTCTGCAAGTCAATGTCAAAGAAAGGATGCCTGGTAAAACTTGGAGACGTCTGATTTGGAGTAGGCGACATCGTTTGCGTAGCGTCAACACGTTAGTACGAGTATGAACAGACAATAAAAAGGTCTAATGTTGTAAGAAATATTTATAATTTAAATAATTATTGAGATTTTAGTATCTAAACGCATTCTATACTGCATATAAAATAATTTAAATTGAAATGGAATATATGGAATTATAAATATGAACCAGAAACCTGCAGAATATCGTGTTCCGGTAGCTTTAAAAATTAAACAATAGTGCTTTGAATCGCATCTGTTTCATCCGCGTTATATACTCAATACTCATATATCGAAGTCTTATAAGAACGTATCTTATTACGAAAGTCCTTTTCAATATTTTCTAAATGAGCAGTATAAAAGAAATGTTGCAAAAATACCACCGCGTATAATAAATTCGTACAGTTAGGTATTTAAAATTCATTATTTGAATTTGAATTGAACTGTTAGTTCAAAGTTCCGTCATTGTTTGAATTTTAGAAATAAAATGTTTGTATATTATTTTCATAACTGAAACCTAGGTTTTAGAAATAACAGATACGGAACAGAATAGATAAACTAAAACAAGACAGAACTTAATGAAATGTGTACCATGCAATTGAGGTAATTGAAACATAAAAGAAAAAGTGGTGTTGTAAGTTTTTAACAATGTCGAATTAAAAATATAAGATAACGTGTTTAAATTCAGGTAACTTTTTAATTTTTAACTAAATTGCGTGTTTCGAATTGTAAGTAACGTGACCGTATCGCTATTAACAGGAAATATTTCTTTCGACACGCCGCTCTGTCTTGGGCCGGAATCGTTTGTGTCACAAATTAAATCGTAGACAGATTACATAATTGATGTGTCAAAAGCATTTGAATATACAATTTATTAAGTTTTTTTATAAATTTACATATAAAATTGACTAGAGCCGACCCCAAATAATGTGAAGAGGCAAGGACAAAGAAGAAAACATACAAAATTGACGAGGTTCATGAAGATTTGCCATACCAATGCATTAAAAAACGAATATACTAATAGATACATACATATTATATAGCTTATAGTCGTACATATATTCTTATATAGTCATAACGTATGTATAAAATCTTTTTTTTATAAACTTTGTTTGAGATTTTTATTGGGTGTTATTTAAGTTATAATTATGATTTTAGATCTCATAAAACGGCGACAAAATTTTCTGTCCGCTAATCTTATTTAATTGTAACATTCAACTTTTTCAGTAACTCCTTAGCACGCCCGTTAACTCAGTTGGGCGTTAATGAAATGGAATAGTGAATACTGAATTTTCAATTAAAATCTCACTTTCACTTCATTTAAACTTCACAAATTAAATTCACAAGTTTGATAAATTACTTTCGGACTTAATATACCTTGAATTACGAAAAATATCACAACAGAACGGAATTTTCCTGGTCAGCGGTAGAAGTCTTTGTTATGTGTGATGAAATAAATTGTATGAACAAATTACATCTCATCTACAATTCTTTTGCTATTATAAAAAGGCAAGCATTTTTAGGATACCGAAATATATGAAATAATGTTGTAGAGAATAGTCCCATTTTTCATTTGAATAATGAATAGCATTGAGCTAATAAATAAGAATCCAATATTGCATTGTATACAGTTGTGATTCAGGCTCTTAGGAATCAATTTTCATTTAAAACTATATACATAATCGTATAAAATATTAATGTTGTTCATGAAAACAGTAATCGACAAAAGTGTAGAATTACCGATAATCTACTTAAGGATTTCCTTGAAGTCAACAACTTATTACCGTGCACGAACGAGAACATATTACAGTATTATTTTTGTTTGTGGTTTTAAAAACTAAGGTTTTGTAACATTTTTCCATTTTTTTTTTTCAATTTAGTATAAAATATATATGATAAATAAATTATATAAGTTACTAGACCATATAATTTCTGCAAAAACATTAAATTTTACAGCAATAATTCAATAAATCGACGTAGTGTGAATTTTCACAAGTTCAGTCGTTATTGAAACTAGATGGCAAATATTTTCAAAGAAATTATTAAATTACAAGAATTGTTGGAATGGTGAAAAAATGCAACCTTATTGCAGATTTCTACTTGCGTAGTAGTAAGAAACTTATTTATCAATATTAATGACCACCTTCCTTTTTAATATATTTATAAATTTCTCGCAATATTTTTAGAACAATATTTTACATATTTGTTATGCAATATGCAGGGTCTTTTTATAACACCCAATAAAGGCACAAGGTACCACCATAAATCATAAAGCACATTTACGTAGACCATTTGTTATTGTTTCGGCTCTATGATCGAAGAGGAAAATTTATGTAGTATATCTTCTATTTTACGAAAGCTACATTTATCACATATTTAAATTATTAAGATACATTTATCAAAGAATAAATTTTAATTCGAACTCCCTATTAATAAAATCTAAGCTACATCACTGATTATTTTTTTACATAGATTACATATATTGTATTGAATATTAAGTGTATGTAGAGGGGCAACAAAATGGGGCAACACATAACCCTAATTGAGGCCGTCGCATGTTTATATTTCACTAGGTACAACTTCCTTGAAAATCTAATGGTTTATTGGACAAGTCTTCACAGAGTTAAATTTTTAAACAGAAAAATGGTTTCCCTGTGTTATTATCACATTGACAATTTTCTGATGATATGAGGAAGGACGGACGGATTTTTCTATGGTTTTATGCACACGTGATATTTGAGGATAAATAAATCTCCATATAGGGAATTTAGAATTTGTTTTAATTAATGTAACGAATAAAGTGTAATATATAATGCATGGATTCGACATTTCTTCTTTTTAACTTTACCATTTAAACAGTATATCACATAAAAGTGCGTTCTAACTAGATATTGACATCATGAGAGACCAATTAACCCTCTTAATATCCTGCATTAAGTGAGAAAAGATAATTGTCTAATGAACGCCATCTGATTGTATTTCTTCCATCTGCTATTTTTATTTCATCATACTCATAGTTTTTTTTAACTTTTGTTAGTCTTTTATGAATTAGTGTGATATCCTACCAAGCATAGAGAATGGGTTTTTCATAAACGTGTTTCCTTTCAGGGCAACATGAGTCTGTTCATGGCTATGGCTGTTGTGGTGTCCAAGTATTTCTTTTGGATACAAATTAGGGTTATATAAATAAACTAGAAGACCTGGCGAACTTCGTATCGCCCTATAATCAAGAAATATCTATTACGTTTTTTTATTCATATTTTTGAAATATATCTATCAAAGCCATAAATCTCCGTGTTTTGAAGTGCGACAGAATGATTGACATATTATGTATTAGTTAGTTGTCAAATCTAATGTCAAAAAAAAACGTTTGTATCAACAACTACAAATAAATTAAAAATGAATTTAAAAAACATTGTCCAGCGAACAAAATTGTGAATTTAAACCATTCCCAGATCCCCTTGAACACACACAAAAACTTTCATCAAAATCGGTCCAGTCGTTTGAGAGAAGTTCAGTAACGTACCCACTCACAGAAGAATTATATATATAAAGACTAAAAGACCCGGCGAACTTCGTATCGCCCTATAATCAAGAAACATCTGTTACGTTTTTTTTATTGTTTTGAAGTGCGACAGAATGATTGACATATTAGTTAGTTGTCAAATATAATGTCAAAAAAAACGTTTGTATGGGAAATAGAAAAGGGCTGTTTTTATGGTTTTCCCAGTAATGAATCAACTTTTTTCAGCTTTTATACCTTCCCTGAACCTCCACGAACATTTCAAGACTAAGATAAGATAAATCCGTTCAGCTGTTCTCGAGTTTTAGCGAGACTAAGGAACAGCAATCCATTTTTATATATATAGAAGATAAATAAATGCATAGTGAGTACTAAATGAACGTTCAAAATTATTTTGCCAGAATAATTGCTGTGGTTCTTATTTAGGTTTGAGAACTAAATTCAGAGATTTATACGAGGATTTGCTTATTTGTAACATTTTTTTAGCTTCTTATTCTCTGGCCGATACAATATCGTTAGCGTTTTATCATGACCGTGTGAATGCTATCACTCTTTTATTCTAATTGCAATGCACAGAAATTAATTTGAAATTTGAAATTTAATTTTTGGTTATTATAATTAAAATAGCTATAGGAAATAGAGGAGAAAATTTGAGAATGGAACAGTATTTACGACAGGCTCCGCGTTTCTTAGCGGACGTTGTTTCCGTATAGAAGCTTATTTTTTCCGAAATTCCCGTACATTTATCGTCTTTGCAGGTTGTTTAAAATAAATGACAAATTTTGAGATGGAAACGGAACACTTTTACTTTGAAAATATCGCAATCCTTTCGAATGCATTATTTATATTCTAAGTATAAAGAAAATGATTAGAAAAATAATTGTTTATTTAAATTACAGTCAATAAAATATAATCGTGCACTTAAAATAAAGACAAAAATGCCAAATGAAATCATGAAATCATTAACAACGAATTATCTCAATAAGGAAATATGTATTGCGGTATTCACTGTGGAATGCGCAATTCACCAAGTTCAACGTGGAGTTCTGGTAAAGATTGGTAATAAAAGAGATATATTTGTCATGATATTGTCGGACCCGTCTTAGGATATTTATACCTTGTACATTAGGAACAAGCAAACAATTGAATCATGATAGACTGAATTATTGACATGTGTTGAATTCTCTTTCTCGCTACTCAAATGCCTCAGGAGATGACTAATTTTAGCGCGAGAACAATATCAAAACTCTGGTATATTTTTTTACTGTAAAATTCTAAAGTAAAGTATTTTAAGTATTTCTTCTAAAAGTAAAGTTGTGAGGGCCACAATGTGTTAATTTTAATTTCTTTAAGAGGGCCGAGGGACTAATAGATTCCAATTAACTTCGAGATATATCCTGGTGCTAACAAGGGTCATTTGTTGAGTTGTCGAGTAACTAACTTTAATTGTACTATTATATATTTATCTACGTAAATTCTCACTCTTTCGCTATGGGTTTAACAAAACAAAAACAAAATAAAAGAGAAATAATAGAATTATTTATAATCATAATTATAATTGCAGCAACGATTAGATAGTCGTCATATCCAAGAACTAAATACAAAAAAATATACGTGAATTCTCAATATATTTAATGACTCTTAAAGGAAATATTAATGGTAATGGGAATTAATAAAATGAAACAATAAGTGAAATTTTGCTACTTCGTGATGCTATCTGCAGCATAGATTCAGAAACATACAATATAATCATCTAAAGAAGAAATATAATTCAAGTGACAATCATAAGACAAATGTTAAACAAAAAAAGCAAAATATATATTGTAGATTTTGCATATTATGTAGACCAGTACTATGTAATTCGAAAACATGTTAACCTTACCTTCACTATGAACTGTATTTCACTGAAATAACCAAATGATAAGCATAAACTTAAAATTATTTATATTTCCCCAGTGACATCCAAGGAGCAGGTGCAATAAATTGTTTCAGAAATTCCACAATTTTCAACTTTTAGCAGTGCATTAAATTGGTTGCGAGCACATTTCCTATGTGTTATATTGTGTAAGTATAAAAATTAATCATTTAATATAAAAGGAAAATACTTTTTCAGCTATGAGTAATACTTATATGTACCTAACAAATAACAAAAAGATTATTTAACTTTATATAGTTTTTAATAAATGAAAAGACAAACTAAAATTGAATAATAAAGAACTCTTGAAACATTTATTGTAAATATTGATATTTTACTATAAAATAAAAAAAAATGATTTCATTTCAATCCCAATTATAATTTATGTGAAATAAATCAATTAGAACCCTTTTCTTTGAACATTTTTATTTAGATCTCACTGTGTTGTTAAATATAACATACTGGTGACGTAGACCGCTTTCATTTCGGAATTAGATAAGTATAGATGACCGACGAACTCTATTCCGTTCTAGAGGCCATAAATAACCAGATATTGGAATTTATTAAGTTTCTTTTCCTTTTTTTTGATCTAACGCAATAAAATATCTTATGTTCGTCTCCTAGTTCTATGCTTTTTCTCCACCAACTTTCAACCATATCCCAACAGCCCTTCTTAAGTTATAAATAGTCTAACTAACACAAATTTCTTTTATATATGTATATACATAAATTAGGGTCTTGTTACTTGTATTGTTTGACATACACAATAGAGATAAGAACCTAATTTTATGATGAAGTATAAAATTTATTTGGAGAAATTTTTATATTTATATAATTGTTGTAGTTATTTGTAATACAACTACTATTCGTTTCTATAAAATTGTTTGAATAAAGCTCTACATTTGAAAAGGCATAAAATGCTTTGACATGCATAAAAATTCGGCTAGTCGTATACTGTTGGATCATATTGCTAAGTTTCAAAACATAAATAGATTATTACAAAAAGCAATGAAAAAGTGTGTACATTTTTTATTCTATATTTGGAGGCTATAAAACAGATTAACCTATTTCGAAGGATTTTTATATGCGTCGTTAGCTACTACATTTTTTATTTGCAGCTTTGTTACTGTATAATCGATCATATATTTTTCTATATTCTGTAAGCCATATATTACAGGATTGCTTTAAAATAGATAAATTGCTTTATACATAGTTCTTTAAATTTTTCTGTAACCTTATTTTTATTACTTTTACGAGTACATCGTAAAAGTAATAAAATTAAATATTAAGTCTATCATCAAGATGACATCTATAAAACTGCATCTGAAATCTTAAAAACCCTAAAGGTTACACTATTTTTAACCGACTTCAAAAAAGGAGAAGGTTATCAATTCAACTTTTATAAGACGGCCACTTGTATAAATTTCAGACTCCAGAACTTAACTTTTCTTATATGAAATCCACTTAAGGAAGGTTTTCCCATCTTAAAATAGCTACTTTATCTAACGTACCTATTTTATATTAATAAATAAAATATTTTTGAGTGAAAAAAAAAACATGACTCCAAAAAACAAACATAGGGAAGGAACAAATAAGAAACCAAAAATCACATAAACACTATATCCAAACCTGACCTATCTACATATAATTATAAAATCAAAATATCAACACTAAAATCAACTAAACAATTAATGTATTTCAAACGAACACTATTTACCTTTTAATAATATAATTAAATACTTAACTTAATATATAAAATTTCATAATATCTAACTAAGTAACCAAGTTTTCAAGTCGGTGCTTTCTATGTAACTAAAAGCTAATATATAATAATAGAATACAAAATTAGAACGTCCTAAACGTAACTTACCCTAAATTAACCAACGGTTTTTCTCATAAAACTCGATAAATTCATTAGTATCAAATAATTGAAATTAAACTAAAACTTAATTTATTTTATTGTTAGCACAAGTAAGACTACACATGCGATCGAATATTCTTTGAAATAATGAAAGGAAAACATCGTATGGAGCATTCAGTTTTAAAACAAAAAACTACGGTCATTTTTTTCATAATGTGGGCAGCGATATTTAGTCACCAATAGTAATATTAATTTGCAACTAATCTATTTACCAAGAAATATTATCCTAGCTCTAAGTCGAAAGTGAGAGACATGAATCATTTTATAACATCTACATCATCAGTTTAATGGATTTTTACAAAAAGATGTGTAGTGGGAGTTTTCTTATACGAGTATAGAGTTAATAATTAGTTTATAAATAATTATAACATATGAAAGCAAATTAATTATTAACTCGACTTTACATTTCAATTCATCTCGGTACTTTAAGCTCCCAACAAATTAATATAAGATAAAAGCAATTTCAGATTTTAACAAATTAATTATTTATGCTAAAATAAACATAGTATATTAAACGAAGAAAAAGACTTTTTGAACTCAATTTCATCAGTTACATATTATACACGTGAAACTATGAGCAAAATCTCGGTTATTACACGTAATGAAATTCTTTTGTGTTATTTTCTGGTGAATGGAAAAATGTAAAGGAGGCTAAGAATATATAAGGCAAATAAAAAAACTAACAGTATACAACGCAAAGAAATCCGACGCGAAGTCTTTTATATCAAAAAATATCATTAACCAAGTCATCAAACATTGTTTTCAATAGTCGAGTCACAAAGTACCAAGCATTTACACTTTGAGGGTTATGTATGTATATCAAACTATCTTATTGAAAAAAATACAACGGTGAAAAAGAAATAATAACAGTTATTATAAAGTACATATTTCCATAGTTTAATCAGTTAATAAACTGAAAAAATCACACAATTATTTTAGTCCTCAATTCTAAGTGTGATGCGCATTTTTATGTTTTATCTTGCCGTCGCATTTATTATTCATTAAAATACTTCAAACCATGTTATATAAAACATAATTTTCATTTGGATATAAATGATAACTGAACTTTGTGACTACAAGAAGTCCTCTCTGTTATCGATGAAACCCCCGCAAGGAGACAAGCAATCGATCACGGCTCTTCCACCTGGTTTGAGGCAATCCGAATGCGTGCTACGCGTTAACTATACATGACCTATAAAATCCAAACCAAACCAACCCTTAATGTTCAACAACTACGATATATTTTACATTGTGGTCCCTTAACATTCCATATGTCTGTGTTCAGCGTTCTGTTCCCCGTAATGGTTCTTACGATATTGGCGTAATATTTCTTTGTGATAATGTTTCTTATCAACGTGTAAACGATGCTATTTCTGTATAAGATTTTATTGCGAAGAAGAACTTTGATATAATTGAAATTATAACTATATTTCATAGCATTGGTAATTCACGTCTTTTATTAACTACCCTCTTTAAGTGACCTCAAAAGTCCTCTCGAAAGTTTTTTGCATCGTGAACTAGTAAAATATCATAGTTTCAAAAGTATACAATTTTAGGTTTACTCTTATTATAAAATATTAATTTTAAGATTCGTTTAAAAAAAATTCAATTCATTCTAAAATAATGTTTCAATATTTTTTTATTCATTCTCATTATAATATATTTTATTCATAATATATTTCAAACCAAAATTTGAAATTGAAATGTATATCACAGGAATGCACGAAAATTTACTTGCGTGCCATCTTGGGTTCCCCTTGAGTTCGCCTTGAGTGAAGCGATTTATATTTTGCATTCTTCAGTTATAGTTCTTCAACTTAATACACATTTCACGGGAAGGTACGCAAAATAACTAGTAACTGCGAAAAGAAATCAAAAATAATATGATATTCCCGACACAGCATTTTATTTCAAAACTGAATGTCTTTAAGAATTTGATCTCGTTCGATTGAAAGGAATTGCTATTAAAACCATTTGTAAGAATTTGTCTCTAAAGAAACAGACATAGGAAGATAAACAAAATACATTTGGATTTTCATTGTTAAGTTATATTATACATATACTTTAATATACTATACATTAAACACTTAAATGTGTTCGTCGTGAATTTGTACGCGGTAGAAGTGGGAGCAAGAGGTGTAACGGTGAAATCGCTCTACAACCTACTAATAGTCTGAGGCCTGTCCAGAACTAATATCAATTCATTCTTGGAACGTACTTCGTAGCTTTTTGTTAAATTTGGTTGTGTAGAGAGAGAAGCGTGGAAGTAAGCGTTAAACGCGCGTTAGATAGGTCTTTAAATCTACACCTGAGTCGCAGGTAAAAACCTCTGTTGAAACTCTTCTCTCTGCAACGCGATGGACCCGGCATCCGCACGGTGAATCCATTGAATGCTAAGAGATTTCGTCTCTATAAATCGTGGAAAATGTGAAATACATATGTAACAAAGTTAAAAGATAATGAAAATATTATTTTAATTTCAAAATGCTGACATGATGATGCTCAAAAAATAAGTCACTTTCTATTTTAATATGTCTGTTCTGTAGACTGTAAAATTCAAATTTAAATATTTTATGATTTTAAAAATATGTTAAGAGACATTTGAATCATATGAATTTTATTTTATTTTAAAGTAAAATAATAAGGTTAAATAATGATATTCTTAAAGATCTTTTAATAAATTCGGTTTGGAATACAATATAAATTGGTAAATACATTTAAGACACTAGTACACTTTTAAATAAAACTGTCTTCCAGATTTTCTTTGGATATTTATTATTCTACATTTTATTCGTTTCGACTATATACTTTGATCATGATTATTGAAAATTGCAAAATACAAAAGATTGATTGAAAAACACATATATACATAATTACAAGTGAACGCATTTTATAGTATAAGAAAACATTTCATCACAATATTTTGAGAATATACAAATATTACATTAAATATATACCTATTGTTACATTTTTTCTTTTAAATAAAGTTTTTTAGGATACTTTTTATTTTATTATTTTGTATACAATCATATTAAAATTACTATCATATCAGAAGTCACACGTCACCCGTCATCCTTGGTAGCGTTGTAATTTGTCACGGACAATCGCATACAAGAACAAAGAACGTAATGATATTTAATATTTATTTTATCCATTAAGTCTAAATATTAAGTCCAATTAAGACTTGCCTTTGTTTTTATTCGAACATAACTATTTTTTAAAAAAAAGGCTGACATAAATGTGTCTAAAAATGTACTATAAATCGTAGTTTCATATTCACCTTCACACTTGGTATTGTATATCTACAGTTATATGAGTTTGTGCAATAAAAAATATTAATATGAAAAATAAAAGTAAGTAGCTTATTGCAATTCAATTGCAATAGTATAGAAACTCTAATTCTACCTATGTAGGTACATGTGTACATTTAGATATTTAGTGATCGTAGTTTAGGAAGCGACATGATCAATTACAGCTGATTCTACGGCCTATTACCGCTGATTCCTTCTCCTTTGTTCAAAGACACAATGCCTTTGAAATAGGCGTACAATCATCGAGAGATCATAACCGCACTTACTACATGACAAAGAAGGGAATAGTATAGAGATTTTTTAAGCCTCAATCGATTCTAAAAATGTATCCTTTATTGACTCTTCTACCTAGTAATTTCCCAGCTTTAGCCAGGGTCTGCCTTCCATGTTGTGAATAGTTTTGGCTAATTGTTTTTACGAACGGCCGCATGCCTAACATCAACCCTCGTTTTGGGAATGCATTAATCAGTGATGTCTAAATAATCTTAAAAAGTACTTATGACTCGTAAAAATCACATTGGTACTTGCCAGGATCGAACCCGCGCCTTCATGCATAAGAGACGGGCCTTTTAACCACTAGGCCACCACTGACTTCTTTACTAACTATCCTTTGTTAACTATTTTTCAAAATAACTTCCAATCTCCTTAACTATAGGAATTTCTTATAACTCTAAAATTTTAACTTTGTTTGCAGTATTAGTAACATTATTAGTAAGTACATTTAAAGTATGATTTATGATTAAACTCATATTAAAAATTACTATATACCTATTTTAAGTTAAAATATATTTGTGTTGGATAGTAACCTAAAATCCTTTTATTAAGTAGGTAATAACTGGCATAAAATTTATTTTGATAAAAAGTTAAAAAAATAAGCATTCTTGTTCCAAGAGGGATTTTGTTATATATATATATATATATATTTATATACGTATATATAAAATTCAAACCTTCTAAATAAAATATATAACGTTAGTAGTATGAACTTAATACAAATATCAATTTAATAATTTATAAATCTGTTACCTGTCAAATGTCGTGACAGTCATATCAAGCTTAAGTATTCACGAAATTTAAACTGGTCGAAATGTCACATTATTTTAATTAAAATATATGTAATTATAATAAAACAAAAGTTATTGTAATTCGAAATCTAATTAAAAATTTAATTAAAACTTAAACAAAACTAATCAATACTAATCCATGATTGTGCTAAAAGGTGTTTGGTAGTTCCGGAAAATTTACATTTCACTGTTCTATTAAATAATTCGTGGGGTTATTTTGCTTCTTTAAATAAATTAATACCTAGTCTTACTCCCAATTGCGTGTTCAATAGACTTTTTAGTGTTAATCAATGTATTTTTATCAAACACTTTTTTTGTTTTCTTTCTTGTAATCTGTAATCAGAAGTCAATGTAGTTATGAAGCTACAATACAAAGCCTTAATTAATTATTTAACGGTCAAAATTGCTACAGTACCCTTGAGTAATACAATTTGGGTTCTGCAAAATTGGCAAGAAAGAATAATTAGGGGGTAACAGTATACCTCCTAATTAGTTTTAAATTTTCAAAAACCTTTATTTTTTGCACTTTAATTGTTAAACTATTAATCATTCGTTTTAAACAGTTTAAATTGTAATAGAAGTCAGCAAAGTGACGTCATTTTAAATAATACAAGTTGATTTTTTTGTAATAATACGAGTATGAAGTTAAATAACTTACTAAGAAAATAAAAATATATTTTTTAGATACTTGGCTCTAAACTTACTGCAGACTTATGAGATTTTAGCTCCAACTATAGTATAAACATTGCATTAACTGGTTAGCTAAGAAATTGAGATATTCAAATCAATGATACACAAAAATGTAATTGATTATTAAAAAAATATCGATTTATTACATAAAGTAAAACAAAGGGTAAATTAAATAAATTCTAAGAATTCATTACCTCACAGAATTTTTATGAAATAGAGACTTAATAAACCATCAAATATTCGTGTCTAAATTTTAACTTACAGTTCCTATGTAAACGAAGTTTATATTATAATATTTAAAAATAACTATATTTTGTAAACTTATTGAACCCGTTTGAATCTCACTGAATCTATTCAATGTCAAAAATATATAATATAAAATTTTATAAACTAAAACTGTTTTAATTAAATTTACAAAGCCTTAATTAAATTTACAAACAAACATGTACAAAATGACAAAAGCTCTCGAGTTTATTTTATGATGATGCTTATGAAGGACATAATTGTAACCGTTGTAAAAAATACAATTAAGCATAATTAATTATTATATATGTTTTCATTTAGTGCAACATGAATCTAATTAAATTTCATGTTATTTGAAATAACAAAACATTAACCAAATGTTATAAAAGTAATCGAAGATACTTCGTCAGTCATTACATCCGTCAGCAATATAATTTGTCACGAACGTTTCCGGCCCATGTCACTGACAGTAAAGAAACGTTACCATTTAATAGTGACACAATAGCGGCATTAGCACTTTTATATTAATTAATATTTCCGTCCCAATTTATAAATGTTACTTACTTTTAGCTTATTTAATGTAAATTACGGGAACTTGCAGAAATATTTTAAATTCAGTGATTTAATTTAAACTTACCTTTATCTTATCCTTCGTTATTAAGACTGAAATGGTATGGAATTGTATTATATTTTATTATTGTATGATATTTTATTTACAGTAATAGAAGTCTTCTTAACTTCAAGGCTCAGTGTAACAGCACAAAATTTTGTTTACAATATTTTTTGGACCGCGTCTTTTGTTTATGCAATTGTATTTTTTATCAGCTTAATGAAATCTTCATCAAAACTGAAATTAAACTTAAATATAAAGATTTTATAACAATCAAAACAGTCCAGAACACTACTTGGCGAATTGTTTCGAAGACAGACGGTGACTATAGACTATATACTACATAACAGTACGCTCAGTGGAGACTTAAATCAAGCACCTACATACTAGACATTGAGTATTGCATTCAGAGAGCACTGGTAAAGGCCGGTCCACCTTAGTTCGGTAATTTTGTTAAATCAAGAGTATTTCAGCAACGAAAATCGAGTACATTGAACGAAAATAGTTATCACAGCATACTATTGTAGTATGAAAACAATTTTTTTATCAAATATGTGATGTAGTGCTCAGAGTACGGTCATAATATTTTTATTTAATTTACAAAATAATAAAAACGCTGTGGGCAATTATAAACTTCAATTAGTATAAAGCTTTAAAAAATCGAGAAGTCAAAATAAGTCTATGTAAGTATAGCATAAGCTAGTCATAAATGATGATAGTCATAAATGATAAAATAATTAATTAATTAACAGATAATCAATAGATACACAGATATATATTTACACGATAAGCTATGTATAACGATAGCTTATTATTTATCAAAACTTCATGTTGTTAAAGTATTTTACTGTATTATAATAATTTGATTTAAAAAATCATTTTACTTGTATAAAATAAGCTTTAAAAAACAATTTGTACAGATTCGTTTAACCATCGAAATGATCTTTTTAAATAAAATACGACCGACAACATCACGTTTCACTCCAGCCTCATTCACTAACTAATTCACTTATCAAATTACTAGACTAGTGCGAACATGATCTTGTGGAACGTGCATTTATTTTACACAAAAATCCGCCGTCAAATGAACACTCCCATCCAGGCTTAAGTATTTAGAAACGTGCGACTCGCGCCGTGTGACGAGCGTTTGAATAAAAATGTAAATGACGCCCTTAAAGAATTTACGCTATTAAGTCAAGCGACTTACGCTTGTAAGAGAGCTAATCTCACTGACTGATTGGGAAAATTATAAATATGACAAGATTTATGGAATCATTTTAAGTTGCAATTAATTTATTATTATCCATTATTATACATAAAAAAATCTATTAAAAATCTTATCCATTAATTGAAAATGCAGGCTTCTATGTATTAAACTTTTGCAGGTCTGTATACCCGAGTTTATTTACAACAATAAGAAGTAAAGTACTGTTTTCTTAGAAATAAAATAATTATTTTTTGCTTTATTACACAAAGCATATGAGAATTATGAGACACTGTTAGATATAGAAAATGTTTAAGTGTCATACTAACGCACATTAATGATGTACATATACATATGTTAATATTTTGTATTAAAAATTGCGTAAATATGATCTCTAGTAACCTGTGGATATTAAAATGAAATAAAATAAGAACACAAAAGACAGCTTTTAGAATTTTTCAGAGGACTAAGAATAACAAAGCAATACTCTCTTTCCTTCTAATTTAACAAAGCAAGTCTTCTTAAATTGTACGTATATATTATTTTGTAATATTGAATTGATTCTTTACATCACCATAACAGTGAATAATATTTTTCCTGAACACAATCAAAACTTCCGAGATTTTGTTTACAACAAAACTGAAGAAAACTGATTATAAAGTTTAAAGAATGTTTAAGAATTAATTAAATTGTTCAAGTTAAACTAACTTTATTTTATAAAAAGTTCAAATTCCATTTCTTTATAAATAATATAAAACCAGAGTTGAATTGGAGTTAGAAAAGTTATAAATAACCAGCAGTTTGAAAAGCTGAGATATGGGAATTGCAGGGACTTATACATATGTTCATTTTTATTCCGAAATCTTATTATTTTGACAAATAAACTATTAAAATTAGACTTCTTTTCTGATGGACATAATAACAACGTTTCTGTTTTTTAACTCTTCATTCCAATGTACAAATAAGTTTTATAATCATCGACATAATTTATTTGGAACGAAATTTAATAATTTTAAATTGACAACTTTGTCGATTTGAAAACGAACTAGAAACCTTAACAATGAAAAAATACTTAAACAAAGTAAACCAGAACCAAACAATATTTGAATAAAATTAATTACTCATAGAACAATTTAATGCAATTCTAAAAAACACTTAAACTTAAAACAGTAGGTAAATAAATTAATTGATCTTTATAGAAGGAATAAAGGCTTTAAGAAACTTACTCACTTAAGTTACCTTAGTACTATTCGTAGCTCAACTGCACTGTTTCTGCTATTCTCAACGAGCTTGGTTATATTTCCTGAACTAGAGAAAATCACCATACAAACTTCCACAAACAAAGTTGAATATAGTGTCTATGAATGCATCAGATCCATAATATATTTTAGTTATTTCAAGGATTTAATGAGAATTGTTCAACATCGGTTCTAGAAGCATCGATTTCGATTTTCTGGCATATTTCTAATAATATATGTATTTCACGATGTAATAAAAATAGTAAATAAAAAACTGTTATATGATTGTATTCAAAATTTCTTCCTTAGCTTATTCTTATATCTGGAAAATGCTCTGAATTGTAAAATTAATCTCGGAGTAGAGAAACTTCACACCGACTTAAACAATATAATTTAAATGGAATGGAAATTTCAAAATTGCAAAAATTTTTTATATGAATTTTACTCACGAAATCAAGAATAACTTTTAACTTTCTAATAATATTACCAACTATGCTATAAAGGAAATGCGAACTTTTGGAAATTTCTCAACTCAATTTTACTCCCCAAATTTCCTTCTTTAATATATTTAAAAACTAATATAGATAAGATAGTTAAAATAATGGATATTGTGCATCGTAACACAGTCCACTACTAGTTCAGTACTCTGAATATATGTATATGTTCACATGGCGTAAATAAACATGGAAAATCGTTCATTTAAACAGACTGGCAGTTTTTTATAATATTTTGACCCCTAAACCTGTATTAGTCAAGAGGAAACTTCTCAGCATTCGATGGATTCACCATGCCGGTACCGGATCCACTGCGATGCAGGGAGAGGAGTTACAGTGCCTGGGACTCGTGACTCAGGTGTAAGTTTAAGGAGCCCCCATCTAACGGGCGTTACACGCTCACCTCCATCGTCCAAGCTCATGTCTACCTAACCTAACCAAATTTGAAATGAACCTACTAGGGCTGCCTTCGAAATACGTTCGAAGAATGAATTGATATTAGTTCTAGACAGGCAAAAGTCTTTAAATAGGCTGTAATATTTTGCAGTTACAACTCTCGCCCCCACTTCTATATTGTGCCAAGATTTATAAATGAAAAATTAGAAAGTATACGTATTTAGTTTGAATGTGTTAAAATAGTGATGAGTATAGAAAATTTTCGTAATATATATTACCTCCTCTGTCGCCCTTATTACATATACAACATACTTAAGTTAAAACGGTAATAATTATATTTTTATGGTACCTTAATTTTAATTTGTACATAAATGTCAAGATTCTTACCTATGACTCAACGTGCAATGATATAATAGAGAAATCTTTTGAATCTTATTTTTTCTACTAAACTCTTACTGACGACATTCATAGTAAATTTGACAATACAGCTGCTAATTGAACTTAAATGTGTGTAAATTACATAAAGAAACTAAACACCACTTTTTCCCTAAGATAATAATTTTTTTAAATTTGAAAATATATACAATTAAATAACTATATAATCATTAAATATCATTAAATTTAAATACCTTATGATATGTATGTATATTATATAAATATTTTTTATAATAAAGTTGTTACTACAAATGTTGTTACAAATACATAACTGCAATTCTGGTTAACTCGGAAGCAACAGTGGTTTTAATATAGATTGAACAGTCAAATTGATATGCGAGAGGCAATTTCTCAGACCTAACTTAGAACCACCTCAATCGAAACAAGCTTTATTAATTTATCAGAGACTGTATAAGATCGAAGCTATCAACTCTCTCTAATGAATAGAATTGTAATTCTAACTTGATTACAAGATATATTTACGTCTAGAACATACTATTCCGTAAATTTATTTTGGTCAGTACTTATCAAACAAAAAGAATCATTTTACATTTAAGCACCGCTAACATAAAAGAGTATTGTATGTGGATACTATGTATATAAAAATAAGAAAGTAATATGTTCCTAATCATTAATGAAATTTCTTATATTTAAAAATTTAAATGCATTAAAAATGTAACTTAAGTAGTATTTTATACTTTATTGATTTTCAATCCATTCACGACTTCTTAGAAAATCGTTATGTTGCTATGAATGGAGTACTTATAAATTGAATACTAATAAACATTCAATTTATAACTTGTTCAGTGTTCCACTCATTTCACTTGAAATGTTATATAATAGTTAATAGAAATAGTTGTTTGAAAATGTATTTAGTATTTAATTACCTTCTTTATTAAACACTATATTAGTATTCATTCACGTAAGTAAGTAAGCCACCATTATCTGTTTCACATATGGTCAATTAGTGACAATCACAAAAAATCGCCTCGATATAATTAAAACTGTCTCAGCTCTTTTTAAAATAAAATTAAAATATAACTAATATCTTATTCAATTAAATAAAAATTCTATAAAAAATCATTTAAAATCACCAATAAATATATATCTATTAAAGGGTAAAGTTGCATATTAAAAGATTCATTTCATACAATTATTGAATAGATACGATGATGTATAATTACACATACTATTGAGTGCTTTTAAATGAGCTAAGAGTGCAATGATCGGAGGGCACTCCCGATAAATAGGTACTTAACCGCATTTATAGTCCATGAACTGCGTTCATCGCGCAAACAATCCAACTGGGATGTAAAATAATCAGTTTATTACAATTTTTATTTTCTTCTCCTGCGATCCTGCAATTTGAACGGCATCCCCGCCGAAGTAACATAATTTAAACATTTTGGCTAGTACTAGCGGTGATTCAAAAGTTAATAAATGGATATTTGTAAAAAAAACACAAAAAAAAACGTTGATTAAATATCTATGAGGTCAGCATAAAAAACTAATAGGCTGGCCACGATTACCGTGGGGCAAGAAGTCAATTGAATACCAATAATTATATGAAAACCTTCAAACTAGGATCAGAGTATAGACACGGCATTTGAGATTCAAATTAGTCAAAGATACACCCTATATGTCAGACCTGAATCTCTTTATCTTTAAATACCATTTTCAAAAAGTTGTTAATTATAGAAATAAAGACATAGACCATTATAAATGTTATACACAATTCTGTGATATTAACACAGAAGTAACAATTATCAATCATCTTACCTCTAAAATGTCTGTTACTTAATTAGCAATAATAGGTTCAAAAAGGCTCTCATAGTCATAGATAATTAAAAATTTATTGAGAACAAAACTATTGATTGTCTCTACCTAACAGAAATCTCGTTGATTCTTGTAATTAAATTATTGAGTATCAATATTATTAACTACAATATTTCAATTACTTATTACTGGCTATAGTTCTATTTACTTATTGTTTTTTTATAATAAGTTCACCCAAATTTTCTATAACTCACACATTTATGTAGTAATGATGTCAAATAAAGGTTAAAAGAATATCGTAAGTAATGAGATGCAATCTTATTCGAATATTCTTTTAAAAAACCTTTTACTAATACTCAGTTAATATTCATGCAGAAAACCGTTCAAAATAAATTTAACACTCGCTTAGGTAATAAAAGCCGTGTAATATGATTTAATTTGAAGCGAATGTGGTAATTATCTCTGGATCAATGTAAGCCTATTTGGCTAGCATTGTTTCCTTCAACAAAGGACGGGATGTCAGCGTTAATTGATCACGTCGCACTCCCAACTCTGGTCAGTGGTAAAAACCTACACGTATAGAAGAGTTTCTTTCAATTCACTAATGTATTAGTGCCATGACTTTAAGAATACGTGTAGAAAATTTCGAGTGAGTGGTGATAATTATTTGTTGCATTCATTTAAGTTTGAAGTGTATCACTTGTGTACACAAAAGGTATTGTCATTTAATAAAATAAAAGTATAGATAATATAGTTTTAGTTGTCAATATCAAAAATATATTTAGGTAGAAATACCGACCATTATTTATAGCAATGCAATAAAATCTAACCGAAAGGTCATAAAACACTAGAAATATTTAAATGTTTATTTATTCTTAAGAAAACTATAGGTTTTAACGCTGTTAAGACAGAAATAACTCTTAGATTCTTCAGTTTTCTTATAATTTACTTCCCTGTATAGTACAATTAAAATATAAAGTAAATAAAAAATAATTTACAAAGAAGTTTGAAGAAAATAAACGTCTCAGTAACTTTATTAATCAAATTCTTCTTTTTGTATTCACAGAGAAACCGGCCAAACACTTAGGACTAACTATACTAATGGAAGCGAACACGGAACTCCCATTGACCCTCATTGATTTCTCTCGATACTCAATTATCAGATGTCCATTGTATAGAATATTTGCAAATAAAGAGAATATTTTTTTATTATATTCGAACCATGAAGTCAGTATAATAAAAGTAGGTTAGGGGCAGAATAAAACATTTTTAAAAACGCTATATAAATTCGTTATTTCTATGATATACAAAAATCTATATGGGTCACTTTTTTGGTACTTATGAGACTTAAAAGTTTATCTGGTTTATGGATAAGTTAAAATATTATAAAGCTAATAGATAAACAAAATTATTCGTCGGATTATATTTACAAAGGGTAAAGCCTTCGCAGTAATTGATCACGTAGTTGCCCATCCCTGGTTCCGGATAACACTTTGTAAGTGTTTTCGGGTCTTAGTGATGTTGTTACAAGCAAGCGTTCACATGAACGAATCAACCAACTTAAAATGACAATAAATACAAGTTATTATGATACTATTATTATTTACTTTTAGCTTTAGTATAAATTAAACTAATATTTTGCGCATATACTACGCGTATACTCGTACTTTATTTTTTACTTTTTTTTCATTTTCATTCACATCTCATCTGCCTGCGATAACGGTTGTTAAAAAGTAACCGAAACGTACTATGTAGTTTTTTTTACAAAAATAAAGCACAAGTTGTATATCCGAAAATATTAGTTTCATTTAAATGAATACTCGTGTAAGTCTTATCTCATTTAGTGTTTAATGTTTAAAAATTTCTTGTCCTTATAGTAAAACCGATGGCTCGTATTCAATAAATGATTTTGTACTTGAGTCAAGTTAATTATTATTGATATGTTACTATTCATGTTCCCATTTGAACATGTGCTGATTCAGGTAACAGAAAAACAAATTTAACAAATATATTAATATAGAATAATAATTATATACATTTTTTTTGTATACACATAATTATATATGTACATATAAGTCAGTGGTGGCCTAATGGTTAGAGGGCCCGCCTCTCGTTGCCGAGAGCGCGGGTTCGATCCTGGCCCGGGCAAGTACCAATATGATTTTTCCGAGTCATATGTACTTTCTAAGAATATTTAGACATCACTGATTAATGCTGATTCCCAAAAGAGGGTTGATGTCAGACAGGTGGCCGGTCGTAAAAAACAATTAGCCAAAACTATTCACAAACATGTAAGGCAGACCCTGGCTATAGCCGGGAAATTGCCAGGTAGAAGAAGAAGAATAATTATATACATATATATTTTGAAAAATCGTTAAAAACAAAACAATACATTACAGAGAATATTAAATATTGATATAGTGTTCTTTAAATAAGATTATAACTCGGCTATAGCCACGAGGAGTCGGCACCAAGTCTTATCGGCTTACTCCAACCAGGCGTCAACTTTAGAGAGCATGTGACCGGAACGTTCCGCACCTCAGGCTTATCCAGTTGACGAGGACTCTCTTACCAGCTTATTGCCGATCTACAGAACACAATACGCCAGCAATACTCGAAAGCAATGGCGCCTGTTGACTTAAAGTATTGAATTTCAGTGCTTTCCATTATTGGATTATAATTTGTTTTGATAATAATTTTTGATTGATAAACGTTTATTTTTTTTGTACGTAAATTTAGCCTTCATCATTTCGTACAAAAGTTCGTCTATATCTGATCATTTTATTTCTATGACTTAAAACTGAACTAATAAACTGAATTGCGTTTTATTTATGCTGACTTGAAAAGAATTTATTTGAAAAACTTACAATAGATAAATATTCAATTTAATATGAATCTCTAATTGCTACATAAGATAAAATAAATAAAAAAACTGTTAGGTAGTTTATAGAAAAACCACAATTATCTTTGTTACTTTTCTTTGTCGATGACTTCGTTTTCTTTTAAATCACACAACTCTTTGTAGTTTCTCGTAGTATAAGCCTTTATTATCAACTTAACGTTGATAATATCACGTTTTATCACATAAGTGTAACATTATATCGAATATATAAATAAAAACTACCATAACATGTTGTTTTATATTTATACTACTATATACATATTTGTATCCTAAACAATTGTGAATCATTGAAATTTAAGTTCTAGTATATAAATGTACGAGAACTCTTTATCCTCACCTATCTCTCAATTTTTCTATCTAACATTTCAATCCTTTAAACAAAGAAGAAACAACTAAAACTTTACACATAATATATCGTTCTTAGCTTCAAGACGTAGATTTTGTTTTTCTTTGTTAAACTAGAAAGAAGCAACATTAAAAAGAATTGAGGTAAGAGTACTTATATATATACTTATATAAATAAATAGTGCGAATCCTTTTATCCAGTAATATATGGAATGTAAATGAAATTTAACCCAGACATATTTTTCCAATATTAAAATTTACAACTGGTATTTTTTTTTTAATACAGAAAACCAAAAGATTGAGTTCATTTACAAATATAATATAGGGAATTAGAAGTTTAAGCAGTAGGAGTGCTACATTCTATTTTTCATACAAGTTAACAACATAATATTCTGTAGCATCTTTATACCGATTCAACAAAATAAAAACCTCAGTAGAAAACATAAAACACGTTAAACTTTAAGCATCGTACTTTCATTTATTGATACTTAAGTAAATGAAATCTTTAAATATGTTGCTGTGAAAGCATTTATTCTAAAAATCCAATCCGATTCCTCTAAGTCTTTATAAATGAAAAACTAATAATGTAATCAATTTCTTTCAATATTAATTCCATTATTGATTTTTATTTCATAAATCTCTTTTAGTAATAAGTAGACCATGAGAATATTTAAGTTAAATAGTTCAAGCAATATTGGGTTACAATATAAAATATTTTAATTCTAATCTAATTTTGAATAATACTTTATTTTTAATGTATATAATAAGTTTTTTAAACATTATATATAACATAATCCAGTTAAATGTTGTGTACCGTCTTAACCGCCTTTCTTTTAATGGAAAATAATGGTTTCCCGTCTTTCTTTTAAAAGCGTATATCCCGTAAATGTATACCGTTGAGCTTAAAAATAAAGTTAAAACTAACATTCATGGAGCTTAATTTTTAAGATCTATTGTAAACTGCGTTTTAATTAAAATAAACATCTCCATACTTAAAACAAACATGTTTAACAAAGAACTCGAAACCTAAAAATACATTACTATTTCAACAATAGATGAAAAATATTACAAAAACATATATATTTTTTGCTTATTTTAAAACAGATCTTTGTTACATATAAAACAATTGTTTGCAAAACATTAATTAAATATTCTTCTGAAATTCAATAGCCAAATTTTATTTTAGTGTAAGCCTTTTCATAAACCTGTTTGTTTTGTTTGAAATTGACTGACGTTTAAATGTTCCAATTACATGATGTATTTGATTTTTTGAAGCATAGGTAAAAATGAAATATTTTTCCTTTCATTCCCTATCCAGTTAATATAAATAACATGATATTCTGAAAGACCTAGTTACGCTAGTTATATTAAGTAGTAATATTTACAAGTGGAGAATAAGTTGAATAAAAAACAAATATATTATCGTTTGCCTTATCAAAAACTATTATACAGATAAAACTCGATAAAACAAAATCGTCGTCACGCACATTTTTCCCAAAAAAGTTAGTCCCATAAAATAAATTGCGAACATCGGAACCCACACCTATCGAAAAACTACTCATCAATAGCTCGTGAAAGATAGGGATGAAACAAATAGCGGGTTTGTAAATTCCAGCGCTTACTGATCAATAAAGTAGCAACACACGGATATAAATGCCATGTAGCAAAAACAGGTTTAGACAAAAAGAAACAAATTAATGAAGAAAATTTTATTATAACAAATTTAAGTACCCCTTTATCTTAATTTTATATCATACGTACATACTTATGCCAGAAAATAAAGTCAAGGAGAGTAAAAAATATGTATGTGTATTGATGGCTTGGATCTTCTAATAAAAATGTTAGATTTCAAATATTGAAAACATATGAGACTTCTTCTTTATCGAATTTACTTGATTATGTATACCACATACTAAGTGAATTTTCTAACAATTCTCATTCTTTAAAAAAAATATGATTTTTCAAACCTGAATTAACCTAATGTACATGTATTTTAAGGTCCGACATATTTAATTTTCTTGAAATCTCATATCGATCATTAAGTATAAAATTGCATTAATATTTGTAATAAATTCTTTTATCTTCATTTTTCTGACTGGTTCTGGATAGCGATTATTAATATTATAGGTAGCGGCGAATTTTTCTGGCTCTATATTCAATTATGCATATTCTTATTCCTGTTTATTTTATTTCCTACACATTTTATTTAGAGTTGTTTATGATGTCTTGCAAAAATACAGCCTTTATAATAACATTGAGTTTTATCTCTATTACATTTCTTTTTATCTTAATGTGTCATCATATTCAGCCATTGTTGTAGAATGACAGTTTTATATGAACATGCTACAAAATTGATTAAGGACAAAAAGTAGAACAGTTGAATGACGAAATGAAAAAAAGGAGCTTGTATAAAATAATCGAATGAATATATAATGAGTTCTAAAGAAGACGTAAGAAAACTATTATGCTATAATGATTAGTAAGGCGTAAGAATATAAGATAATTCCATATAACTCGGCGTTATTTTCGTTAACCTATACAAGTTTCTTACCGATAGGAGTTCCACGGGAACGTAAATAAATGTTTTTCGAGTAGTTAAATAATAAATCCTTTTTAATATGGATAACGCACTATATTTCTTGAATGCAACCAAAAATTATTTGAGACTCAACGCTCAGTATTTCTCGGAGAGATACACAGCCATGCCGGAGGCAGACGACGCAGCGATTACTGACGAACTTAAATTGTGTTATCTGACTAGTTGTTGTGATGCGTATGAGACGAACAGGAAAATATGGAAGATAGTTTAATAAGCTGAGAAATAGAAATGTTATCTGTAGAGATATATATATATATGTATATGTCTGTGTGCATGTATGTGTGAGTCTGTGTGTGTGTGTGTATGTGTATTACATATTAACACATTCTGCTACAAGCAAACTTATCTAAAAATACACTTGTATAAAAATATAGGTTAAAGTTCCATCTTTACATTATTATATACAAAATACGTATGTATTTTGATAAAAAAGATAACAGAAAAACCGTTACATAATAATTAGTGCAAAAGGTGCATCGACATTAGGGGAAGTCCCGCAAAACCGGTAATTAACCGCATTCCAAGAACTGAGAGTCGATAAATACATATATTATATTTGAACAACTTAATGATATTAACCACATTATTTGATTTTAAATCATTTACTTATTTAGTTTTAATTTCAAATAAATAATTATTATTAAATTTATAATTAAATAAATTGGTTGTTTTTGCAATAGATAAAAATAGAGTTTAATTCTTTTTTATGACAAAGGGGGTAAACGAGCAGACGGCCTACCTGATAGAGATAGTACCGTCTCCCATAGATATCCGCAACATATTTCGGATGCGTTGCCACCCTCGACTTTTGAAAGGGCAGGAACGGGTGGGAAAAGGAAAAGTTCATTTGGATATTTTAAACTTGATCGAGGAATTTTTATTGATACAAAAGACAGATATGACTATCACTTAAATTACGTTCAAGCTATTCATGTCATAACTACATATATTGTTTAGGAATAAAAATAGTGTTAATTGAATTCGATGGATTTTCTATTATATAAACTTATTACTAACAAAGAAAGTCAAGCCACAATGAGCACTTCATACTGGATATAGTGAGTTCTCGGTCGAAAATGGTTCAATTGAATGAAAGAAATAAAAAAAATATGTCAATTATGGTAGGCAAATAACTACTCAGTGACTTTAAAAACATTACATACCAGATCGATCTAGTGATGTATTACTGCTATAGAAGTTTCTATGAATAAGATGTAAATTATTTTCTTCGTAATCTAACTCAAGTTTTTTATTCTTCAATGTTACTGATTCTAAACCTCATAAAAAATATCTATTTTAACATTATAATGTCAACAAAAAATTATAACATTCCTAAAGTATTTTTTTTAAACCAAATCACGTATTAATATTTAAATGTTTGCAGTATTAAAAATATAACGATTGAACCTTGATTATATCACTTAAATTTCATAAGCTCTTTATTCATCGCATGCAAAATGATTAGTTTCTACCTTTTATTCATAAAAGAACTGTCAATTTATGATGAGACATTCGAATTCTGTAACCGTACTGAATAAGAATAATCATTTGATTGATGTTGAACTGTGGGATCCTTCTTTATTGAGTATACCCGAATTTTATTTAAGGCCCACATATATTAGGTTATAAAGGCTATCGAAAATCTTGCTCAACTTATATGCCAGGGACTAATGCCCTTGTATTAACTTTGTAGCGCCCTCTGGTGCTAATAGATGTCATTTCTGAAATTGGCTCCACTTACTTTAATTTCACCTTCTCGGTAGTTTTTCTACAAGTCATTTATTAACTAATAACGACTTTTCACAGTTCTATCCAGACAATGTACGATATAAATCACAATGTAGGTACTTCAGAGACGCAATTTTTTATTTAGGTAATACTTAGTACATGTTGGGATAAAACTTCTAATATTTCTATTAGTCTCAATTTGTGTTTCTGATTGTATGTTAATTTTAAACATCTGCATCTATCGAACCCGAAATATGCAAAAATTATAAGCATCTTTAACTTTGATTTTATGAATTACATAAAAAGATTTAGGACGCTTTTAAAGAAATTACTATATATATTACTATAGTATAAAATTTACTTGTTCACTAAAATCACTGAGTTATAAATAAGAGAAGATAATATTTAATATAAAATGAATAAAACTATCAACATTTTATATAATTCCAATTTTCATTTCATTTCTACAGCTAGAAACCTTTATGATAAAGTGTTCACAGAGCGTCTTCAAATATACTAGTAAATTTTTACCAAACGTTATATTCCTCCCAACACTTTGTACGATATTTTAAACGCAGCAGCCTTACAAATATCTGGCGCACTGCGTTTAAAAATAAATGCGCGTAAAGCTGCCTCAAAGTTACTTCTGAAGAGAATTTGTTTGCGTCCCGGTATTTGATTAAATAAAGCAAAAACCTTACTTGTTTTTTTAGTATATAGAAATCTCTGCTATTATTATTACTTATTTCTCATGGTTCACATAGACTTATTTGCGACCTCTAAATTAATATAAAGTCATTATGAACTGCTAACCATAAATTCTGGTTAGACAAGTGTCTAACAATTTTTTAAAAATGCTGCTAACATAATACTTATTGCGTTAAAAGTTCTAAAAGGATTATAAACAAAGTAAATCATTTAAACACAAAATGAATTACTCAAAGGAAACACAATTAGAAATTCGCAAAAGTGTAACGTGTGTACACAAAAACATTTCATCGCTAATCTTATCTCCAGCAATTCAAATACATTTCTAAATAAAGAAAACCGTAATATTCATAACGAAAACCAACTCTCTGCTCAATATATTACAGTTAAAAATTGTGTGGCCGCTAATACGGTTGCAATTCTTTACTAGGGTAAAACAGTAACACTACTCCGGGTATTCCCTCGGCTCGTTCCGGCTTAACTTACACATGGTAAAGAATTTCTGTTTAACATACATTGCTGGTTTAACTGGAAAGAATTTCTCTGTACAACATTTAATGTGGATATGTATAAATAACTTGCGAATATATAAGATCGATACAAAGATGTCCGGAGGCGTTTCATGGATGTATATATACGCTCTTCAATCCCATTTCCCAACAGACACATTTGTGATTGAATCATGAAGGCATTTTTTGTATTATTGGTCGTTTTTGCAATCGCCTTTGTGGCTTCTGCTGAAAATGAGGAGTCATCAGGTCAGTCAACTTTTTTAATAATAATATGATGTGTAATCCACGATAAGATATTTGTTTCATGTTTATTTTTTCAATTATATATTCAAACTCCTCACACTTTGTAATCATAATAAAAGATGTCATTATATTCACTAACGAATACTCACATACAACATGACTAATTATTCTCGAAAAACAGATATCTGAAATTCTTCTTAATATTTCCGAAGCGTTTCAGTGAACATTTAACAATGCAATACTGTATGATTTTATAAAAACAAACGGCCTCAGTTTAAAAATAAGTCATTCATTCTGGTATCAATAGCGTTCAATAATAAAAAAAAAACTATAAAAACTTGTATGCGTTAATATAATATTAGGTTGTATTTTCTTTAGTTTTACAGGGAATTTTACGAGTATTTCCTTATTTCCTTGGTTCCATTTAATTACATATAAATATTTGTTCAAACTCTATTTCATTAAAAGAAAAAAAAAACGAAACCGATTTGTAATTATTTTTATCGACCATAGAAATTGAGGATGAGCTTTTTTATTTGTTTAAATGAGATTCCAGGGATACATTTCATAAAAGGACAATCTAATATAGCGGTCACTTCATTTTTCAGAGTTTATCCACGAAATAGAAAAGAGACAAATAATCAAGCCAATCACAATAACAGCTAAGCCACCATTTACCCCATGTGTATTTTACGAGTGCATTGCCAGGTGTAGGCAGCGTGGATACCGCAATGGAGGATACTGCACCATCAATGGATGTCAATGTTTACGATAAAACCACAGCATCCTTTCTTAACAAATATCAACTTCAATGGATAGACTATTTTTATAAGAGTACAATAGTGGTTCAGTATTAAAGATCCAATAAAATATTACGAGTCAACAATATTTTGTGCCATTTGTTGTAATAAATTCTGTTACTATTGTACAATATTCTTTTTCCTTACATCAACGCGGATGTAATACTGTGTTAAATTGTATTATTCTTTATTATTTAAAACAATACAGAAAGATGTAATGGTTTTTCTAAATATTTTTATTAATTTTAATATCATCGTGACCCAGATAGTCTGATGTGTACAAAATTCTTTATGATACATGTATTTATAATTATAAAATATTCAGCTTTAGATTAATAAGATTTTCAATTAAATATTAGTGATAAAAATAAATAAATATTATTTCATAAAAGGTATTACTAAGTTTTTTCCAAACCTTACATTTCTATAATAATAATTATTAATATTGATATTGTTACTACTTTTCTTTTTGAGTTTTTCCTAGAAAATAATATCGTCCACTGTTTTCTCTTTGATAAGATAAACTCTAAAACCTCAGTCAACTAAATGTTTGCAGTAGCGTGAAATTAATTAAAATTGTGTCTCATCAGTATGTTACATACGAGTATATGTTTAACCGCAGTCTGAAGTTATATATAAATAAATATTGACGTTAATAAAATGAAATAGAAAATATTATAGTGAATAAGACAGAAAAATAACAAATAATTCTAGTAAGCATTGTTTTAAATCAATCAAAGATTCACAATATAATCAGTAGATTTAGGAAATTAATAAGTGAATATAGTTAAATCATATTAACCTATCTGCAGATTTTCTACCATCATAACCGCAGTATTACCAATAAGCATCATCATCAGCCTATCGGAGCCCACTGTGAAGCAAAGGCTTCTTCCCACATGGAAAAGTTAGAGCATTAATCACCACGCGTGCTCAAGGCGGATTGGCGATCTCAAACTTATATATTGAAATTATAAGTTCGGGTTTCCTCGCGATGTTTTCCTTCCCATCTGTTAGTGGTGTCTAAATTCTAAGAGTTAAAAAAAAATTACGTTGACCGATAATACCATCTAATAATTAAATTATATCTCAGTACTGAAAATGGCGCTTATCATTCGAAATACTTTGTATTCCAATGTTTTTTGATATTTAATCTTGTTTTTCTTTGAGATTGTTGAAATTTTATTAAATGCCACTCTTCATAATTAAGCGTAATGCACTCATTCATTGAGTTATACTTTAAGTAAACTTACTGCAATACTTTTAATTCATCCTTTTGCATAAAGAAAAATAAATACTTCTCTGTATCATAACTCGATTGTATTATGTATTGTTAACGTATGTGTATTATATTATGATGCATTCGATGCTAGTAGTCTTTATAAGGAATGGTGGATTTTGACGCAGCTATGCGAAGTTTAGAATTGTTTTCTGAAATCTTTTTTTTCTGCGTAAACATCGACAATCGAAGACAGTAAATAGAAAAGTAACAAAAATATCAAAGCAATCCAACATTTAATTATCTTCTTTATTCATTATACAGTTGCAAAAGTTTCGTATTAAATGTAAAAACCCACCAAATAAAGATGATAGCTTAATTAAAATCTTTCATTTACTTATTTATTTCATTTATATTCATGTGTATTTGTAATAGAAAGCAAACTTCATTTAATGTTTGTGCAATGTAAAACACGGAACAAACCTCCAAATGACAAATTGTAAACAAGTCGTTTGTTTACAGGTGATCATATCAGCGCTGTGTAAATACGTTCGTGAATTGAGGGCGATAGGTTATTAGCCTAAGTACATAATTTTGGCTCCAACGAATTTGCTATAATTACTAAAGTAAAGTTTGTCGGGTTGAGCTATATTAATCTGCGATGTTCTTATAACTAGGTCGCAACAACCTATATAGTAAAAAGTAGCCGTGGCCCTGTTTTAAAATTATTTTACACAAAAATAGCAGCATGATAGCTATTTAAAACAAACAACATATTAAAAAACTATTAAAACGGTATTGTTACCACATTCATATGAAATCTTTGATAAGCCAACGTTTGTGTAGTACTTCATATAAAAAATATTATATAGAACATATATCACTGTTACGTTATAATATTTGCTTTTGAGTTATAACCAAATAGTTCATGTTAACTTAGAATTAATTGTTATTGCTCGTGATATGATACAAAATTTTACTTCTTGGAGAATTTTATGAGGAAATGTAAAATATTTGGGTTCTTTGATGTCCATGTACGATTTATAGTTTGGAGAACCCAGGTTTTGGTATAAAGATATCTTTGGTTTAAATCCATAAAAAAGACACCAAGAAATATAACAAAGAGGCTGTTTTTCAGCCTGAAAAAAAACGCTGTCCATCAGAATGTTAAATCACTTTATCATATGGCCAACATCATGTTATTTTCATAGAATCATGATTTCATAGGTAAAGACGAATCTCCAAGTAAACGTTATATTTTTCCAAATATCTGAACCTTAAAATTTTAGGTTGCTCTAAATTTATTTTGTAAATAACACTTTATTAATTAAATAGATAAACTTTTAAATTCTGTAATCTAAATAAACACAACTAGTCTGATACACAAACTATTTCATATATTTTAAATCTCAACAAACTACATACTTGTTTTTTCTCTGCCAGTATTACGAGTATACTGAATGTCAAAAGATGGGTCTTACGGGTTATACTGATATTATTAAAATCTTCAATATACTTATATATAAAACAATAGTTATTTAATAATAATTTAGATTTTTGTCTCCAATTCACATATAATGTTTTTACTTTAATGGTTTAGATTTAAAAATGGAGTAGCATTCCATAAAATAAACCTTTCACTACCATAAATATGTGACGTACAAATAGTTTAATCTCTGTTAAATTTATCTGATAAATAATTCATACAATGAAACAACAGAATTCCGAGAACATTCTATAACAAATACAAAGGTACTGTTATTTTATTAGGACATTTAGAAAGCTTTGTGTTGCCGTACCGTATCTGGTGGTCCCGATACAAGCTCAGAGTTATTGTATGTGAATTGAAATCTAAAAGTCTCAATACACAAGACGAAGAAGGAAATAAATGCATAACTAAATTAATAAAAATCACTGGATTACCTTTTTCATGTTGGATTTCTTGATCAAATATAATATACAATTTGAAATATTGTTTTCGTTTGGTTCGTTTATTAATTATAAAAAATATAATTTTATCAATATCTTAGTTAAGAAAAACGCTTTAATACAATAAAATTAAAATAGGAATTTAATTTACGAGCAACGAAACAACGCTCAAAGAATTGTCATATAAAATTGTGTACAGATACATATATGTATGTATATTTCACTCAATAATAAATTACATTATTTCACCAAAAATACATATATATATATATATATATATATATATATATATATATATATATATATATATATATATATATATATTATGTGCAGGTTATCATAACTTAAGAAGAAGTTATAGCTAAAATGAAAATTAATTATTTGATTTGAATGTTCTGTACTGTAAGTAGGGTACATATAATAATGTAGATTTACCAGCATTCATACTCAAGAGCATACTTCAATTCCGGCACAGTGAGGCGATAAACATGATTATATAATTAGGGGTCTCGCTAAACTGAAGGGCGTTTGTAAGTGTCCACTTGTTTTATTTGGCTTAAGTCCTTACCCTAATGTTTTTTGAATAAATTACTAACTTTCATAAATAATATATTTTGCACGTGACTACGGCATACTGTTTAATGTATAAAAAAATTAACTCGTGTTTTTACAATTGTTGCAATATGTATATTTAGAAAAAAATACTGATAAACTTAATTGAAAAAAATAATTGCATTACATATCTTACACTATGAAATGAAATTAATATTTTTCGGATTTATTACCCGATTGAGTATTTTAACTTCATACTCCCGACGTTTTAGTTATTTTGCAGCTACCGTGATCAGGGACAGAAAAGATTAAAATCGCATAGTACATATATAGAAAAATATTATTTTCATTTCAATCAATACAAGCGAAAGTCTTAGATCTCATTATGCTATAGAAACTTGTATTCTTTAATCTTTGTACATATTTCAATTTTATGTTTGTTTTCTCAAATTATGTGTTGTGGTTTAAATTTAAAAAATATATTTAACTATTACAGAAATCACAAAATAATATTGAATATAAAATTTCTAAAAGTAAATCAGCTATTTATATACTAGAATGTATGTATTTTATGTACAACTAGTCATTTATGTATTGTAAAACGATCGTTGACATATACATGCACCATTGCGACTGCATCTTCCTTCCGAAATACCTTTGGTTTGGCAATATTCTGAACAGTCCAATCTACAAGACCGATGGCGTACAGCAGCGGTAACGGTCACTGAAAGAATACAGTTACAAAAACTTTATATAACAATTAAATAGTTTACACTTTAGCATACTAGCTATAATATTAATAACGTATGGTTAATTAAGATTGCAATACAAATATTAATCTCCAAGTTTAAAGCTTCGGCGGCGGCGACCTCTCGCGTCCGGCCTTAGTTCAGGCCATGGTGCGGAGCAAGAGGAACTGGGAGGCAGTCTCCTCCTTTTGCGAAGCAGTCATGCTAGCGAAGGAGGAGGCGGAGCGCGTGAGGGAACGATCCTCCTCACGCCCCAGCCGCCGCAGGGGACGCACCAGGCGTTGGGGATCACGAGATGATCTCCAGCCACCGTAAGCGCGGGTCTGCGGACGGCAAGCAAGGGTAGCTTGCCGCCCGATCAGAACCAGACCCGAGCGTACGGCGCGTAGCGTACCGCGCGCGCCTGAAAGAGCCATCGGACCATCACAGATGGGGCCCTAGAGCCGATGCCTGGCCAGGTCGCGGGTGTAAGCGCAATGATGTACCGCGGCCAGGCTCGGAGCAGGAGTAGGTACGGGGGGTTTTTAGTCAGTAAGAGTCTGACACTCCCTCTTGCCCCACCTAGGCAAGAGGGGTCATTTGATGATTTTCCCCTTAAAAAAAAAAAAAAAGTTTAAAGCTTTCTTTTATATGTATAACTTATATTTTATCTTAAGGAATCTAACAATGTTACATATAAGTTAGTGTTGTTCTTCACAATACTCTCGCATAGAGATGATAATCTAGCGACTAGAAGTTGCAAAATGTGTTAATTATTCACAATGAATAACCATTGTTTCACTAATAATATCAATAGTTTTTTTCCTATATATAAGCTTTCTGTTACTTTTCAAGGATATATATGTATATATAGAACCCTTTTGGTACAATTACTTCTTGTTCATTGTAGCTAAGCATTCGGCAATCGTGTCTTAAGATACATAACAATTTTTTTTCAAAAGTTTAGTACAAATATACACCGAAACAGGAGAATTCTTGTGAAACCCAATAGAACCTACAATAGTGGTCTACAAGTGTTACTACAGTTAATAAACAAACGTTTGACATAACCATACTAAATCGTAAATAATTAATGTAATTTTTTCTTATTTTGTTAATATCTGTAACTGTTAACAATATAATTGATGCTCATTTAAAGAAAACCACTGCAAGATGGAAGATAATAATTAAAGATCATTAAACATTAATATCTACGAAACTATAGCTCACTACAGTCTATTAATGAGGTCTAACTAAACTAGCTCTGGGATAATTAAAATGCCACATCAAAGCCAAGGCTGTCTACCAGTTATTACTTATTGCAATGCCAATTAATATTTTCCTCATCAGAAGACATCGACATTTTCGAATTATGAGGAAAACCGTAAAATATATTACGATATTTGCTTAGAACTTTATGTTCCTATAACATAAATTTTAGTTACGACTATGCTCGAAACAGATCTGAATTTATAGGAATGAATGTCCCGAATCCCTTATTTTGCTTATTGTCAAGTTCCAAATAAGGGATATAAATGAATAATTTCATTGACTAATTCATGACTTGCATTAATATTTGTTTAATAACAATATCTGAAAACGTCATTCCATTTTAAGCAGATATTGAAAGATTTTGAAAAAAAAAATATTTTGTAAAAAAAAAATCTTTTGTTCGGTACAATTTTTATCCAATAAAATTAGCATAAAGTAATGAAACTTGGTGTCACGTTTTTGTTTCCATCCCGACTGAGTCAGCTAGCAACACAAACACAATATTGGGAATATAAAGATATTGAAACGAATTATTACATAAAATCCAAAAAAACAATACGCAGACAGATATTTTAAAACATATTTAATGAGAAGTCTCTTTAAAAACATAGTTTCAATATAATATACCTTCGAATCCAACGCTTATAATAAGCAACATGACAAACATGTTGAAATAAAAACTCATTTTATTTTGCACGATTCCAGTAACGTTATCACAAGCACGTTTGTTTAATAATGATACTTGACTGGCCGATATCGTTAGAATTACAAGAACTAGTCGGTTATCAACGCGACGCGAATTAATGTAAATACAACTGTGCAGTGCAGCATTATTTTATAATGCGTAAATTGATATAGTCGTTTATATGCGGGCGCTCTGTTTGACTCCTACCATTAAGTTAAAGGAATTCCCCGTAAAAAACCTCTCACATTACATAAAGTACCACAGTATGACTCAATACTAAACAACGCTATGATATGAGTTTCCAACTCGATAGCTTAATATACATATAATTTGTGGTAAATTAATTGGTAACACTTTGTTGGATCATAAAACTTCCTTCCATATATAAATAGAGAAATAAGAAATGAATGGTAATTATATATATGAGCTATGCTTGAAAATTAACACGTTAGTACACTTTAATACTTTTATATAATAGAAAAAACTATTACAATTGTAAAGTATTACCTTACATTAGTTTTCTTTTCAACACGTCACTACTTCATTTATAAACATAGAAATTGCTATAATTCAAAATAATAAATGTTTCTTATTTATTTAACTTAAAGGGAACTGTTCCGTTATTAATAATAAAATAGCTTTAGCATACTTATCGACGCTACCCGGTTTCAAACAGGTCACTGAACACCAATATTTATTTCACTACAATATCTATTTTGTTCGTTTGTATCTTGAGAATGGCATAGGAAAATAATATAATGTATTATATCTATCTTTATGATTGCAGTCGATAGAACTTCTGCTCATAATACAGCGTAAATTCAAATTGTCAATAACTTAGGACGCTTGATTAGCATGTTTGGTTTTCGCATGTTCATGTACCCTGGAAAGTGGGACACGTCAACCATCTCTTGAACAGCTCTGGTGCATAAAATGGAGATCATTCGTATGATGACTAAAGTATAATTATGACCTAAATGTTGAGCTTATATTTAAAAGGATTCCAATCTGTAACTCATCTCACCGAATTCTTGCTTTAACAATTAAATAAACTAGACTCGATTAATAAGACAAATTATATATTTTAATGTTTTATCAGGAAAGGAACATCTAGTAGATTTTCATCAAATGAAGTCGAGGAAGGATAAAATATTGGCGAAGTGTATGTGATGAATTTAATATTATGTTTTTGCTACAATTATTATAGTTATTTTAACTTAGACTACAGTTATGTAGATCATACATGAACAATATTTTTTTTGTTCTTATTTCTGAAAACAAGTTTAAACAAAAAACTAAACGTAATAAACCATTTTTGTTTATAATATCAATGGGTAATTCGGTCGGTTTCTATTTCATGACAAAGCTTTGATAGTATTTATTTTATAAATATTTGAACTAAGCAAGCATTTCTTATCAGTTAAATTTCTGAGTCGTATCCTTAGTATGATTGTTATATATGTATGTCCCACTCATTTTATAAGTGCGAAAGTTTTATAAGGATGTGATGTAAAGATAGGCGTACAAAAACTACCAACGGGTTTTGACGAAATTATGCTGTAATGAAGCTAAGAGAAAAGAAAGATGTAGTTTAATTACCTTGCTATCGAAGAATAATAGTTTTATTGTGTATGAAGTTACGTGAGGCAGAGTATTGATTTAACACACAAGTTAACAGAGTAGTTAGTTTTAACACTGTGCACACATTTCTCGTTGAACTTAATTCCGATAAACACACAGACGAAGTCGTAAACAGAAATTAGTAAATACGCAAAATACTCAAAAAAAAATTATCAATCGTCGAAAATTATCGAGCCCGATAACTTACACACTTTTGGTTTACTCATAAACACATACTAAGGATTCAATACAACAAGACCATATGTATACAATGGATTGTTTACAAATCTGGAACAGTCATCCCGGTTCAGTCCCGTCTAGAGAACCGATAGTATATAAAAAGGCCCTGACCAAATCATAAGTTAGTTTCATAATAGTTATCGGAGCTGAAGTTCATCGTAATGTCGGGTCTCCAGTTAATATATCTCGTGACAGTGTTTTGTGTGGTTAACGCCGCTGTTACAGTTAACATATATGAAGAAGGTGAGTTTTCAAGGATTCACGAGATATTATAATCTCATTATAGTTTAGTTAGAATTATATAAATATAATTTTTCGTAAAACATTACCCAAGATGGTTTCTTAGTTTATCCGAATATTTTTGAGGATATTAATTGTTAAAGCGGGAAACCAATAGGAAACAATTTGTGTGTATAATTCTATATATAATAGTTCTTTGTATAATTTGTCTAAGTAATAGTCACTTTGATAATATTAATTTACCTATAATAATAAGCTTAGACATTAATATTTTCATAAATACAATATATCATATATGGCTCTTTGAAAAAGAATCTTTTTAAGTATAATGTAAGATGACATCAGTGTTATAAATTATAATTAGAATAATTGCATATAAATAAGACTAATATACATCATTTTTTAGATTCGAACAGCAACGAAACAGACTACAAGGATGAGTTCGACAATGAAATAGAAGGTAAGCTACCTTCTGTTACAGAATATAAATGAAAATTAATTCAATATATCTTTCATACTGAATATTTTTAGGGGAACAAAATTCAGCTTTACTTAAAAAACATTGTAGACCAGAAATCTGTAATCATCATTGTCAGATTCAGGGTTACAGCGGCGGTTCTTGTAAAAGCGGGCGTTGCGTCTGTAACCAGAATGATGACCGTAAGCATTTAAAATATTAATTATTTCTAATAATCATTACAAAGAATAAATCTATTTAATATTATTACTTACTTAAAATTAATATTCGCTAAACTAAATTAAATTCAATGGTTAAATTTAACTTAATAAAGATATATAACTAAAAACTACAGAAGAAAAATCGGTGTAAAAAAAATCATGACAGAAAATATTTGAATCAGTAATGGTGAGAGTATTACTTAATATGTATCATTAAATATTAATTTATTTACAAATCCTTATTATGTAAGTTTAAAAACCAAATTAAATGAAGTAATCAAACATTTTATATCCTTACAAAAATTAAATTAAAAATATACCCTCATTTTGTTGTGTGATATATAACTTGTCAAATCACTTACAACCTGCTAAATTTCTTGACTGGATTTAGTATTAGATGTACAAAAAATTTTATTAATATGCAAATAATTAGGATGGAATGAAATACAGTCTTATAACATTTTAATGTAACACATTTACAATCTAGCATATTGTTTTAGTATATCATGAGAAGGTCAATGAACTCAAGAGCTGTAACTATCAAGCGTGTGATCAGTTGTGCCGTCGACTGGGATTCCCGGGAGGTGTGTGTGTTGGAGACCGCTGCAAGTGTGACAACTTCAAGAATGAATGTAAGTTGTTTCATATTATTGTAAAATTAAAATTGGGCTTTTTTATATGTAGCCACGATTGAAAAGAAACATTTATCCAGCCATGGCCATTACACTGGTGTTTTTATTTTTTCTAAAGTAATCGATTGAGCAGAGACGAAACCAGCATTGGATTCACCCTGTGTGTGCTGGGTCCATCGCATTGCAGGGAGAAGAGCTTCAACAGTGCCAGGAAATTACGAACTAGGTGTAGGTTTAAGGGCACCCATCTAACTCGCGTTAAACGCTCACCTCCACTGTACAAGCTCCTCTCTCTACCTAATCAAATTTTAAACGAACCTATTACACTAGGGCTGACTGCGACGCCAAGTGTGAATTGACGTTAGTTCTGGACGGGTCCAGTTGTTTTAGTAGATTGTAGAGAAATTTAACTGTTATACCTCTTGCTCCTACTTCTGCCGCGTACAAATTTACAACGAATCTATTCTAAGTGGGTTCGTTAGTGACCTCATAATACTTGTGGACCTTGATGGCATGGTCTTTGGGATGTTGGTTTCCCAGGGAACCGTGAGCTCTGCTGGCGTAACTCGGTTTAAAATTTGAGAATATAAAAATATATCTGGTCGGGACGTTGACCCACAAATATCCTATGGGATTTTATATTTTATATTGTAAGGGATTTTTAATAATATTAAAAAATCCAATTTATAATGCTATTTTTTTTTAATGTTTATAATATAGCTAAATAGATTTCTCATTATTTATCTTTCATGTTTCCTATAAAGCTATTTGAATGAATATACATAATTTTGTCTATATTATAGTGAACCTCCAAAATATTAATGAACTCAAGAGCTGTAACTATCAAGCGTGTGACCAGTTGTGCCGTCGCCTGGGATTCCCGGGAGGTGTGTGTGTAGGAGACCGCTGCAAGTGTGACAACTTTAAGAATGAATGTAAGTTGGCTTATATTATTTTAAAATAAAAGGGCAGTCCTTTGTTTTATTTCACCACGATACGAATGACAACTATTTCAGGTCGTAAAGATTAATTGAAAATTTTCAAAAAAAAATCGGTTAAAGTATGTAAGCAAAATCTACTTTTCAATAATGTGTAATTATAACTGGTCGAAATATTAACATAAATTTAAGTATTATAATCCGTTATATTTAATAAATACATTTATTTAGATTATATGCTCAGCGGATTTAACATAACAACATTATGTATTAAATCACTTTTTAAAACACTACTATTTAAAAGCGCTTACACGTTATACGTGCATATTAATGCACCATGGTCTACCAATGAGAGTTATTGGCCACAAGTTTTCGGACCTACTCTTTTACCTAGAGCCTTTCAATTTGCATCTAATCTATATGTGATCATAATGCCAATTGAAAATTAATTTAAGTGCAAATATAATTGACTCAATGATAACGTTATTTTAAGAGTCAGAAGTTTGGTGTGAGGTATTTCTATGTTTGTACTATCTATTAATCTTTCACTTTTGTAATAAAGCCATTTGAATGAATATAATTTGGTCCATATTATAGTGAACCTCCAAAATATTGACGAACTCAAGAGCTGTAACTATCAAGCGTGTGATCAGTTGTGCCGTCGCCTGGGATTCCCGGGAGGTGTGTGTGTTGGAGACCGCTGCAAGTGTGACAACTTTAAGAATGAATGTAAGTTAACATATATGTACTTTCCAAATTGGCAATCATTACTTTGTTAGTGGAATCAAAGTTACAAATTGTGGTGGAATCATTAAATTAAATTTATATTTTTACAAGTAAAACAAATGTATACTTTGATTTTTTTTCAGTAACTTCTCATATCATTAATACAAAAGAGGTTGACTTAAATGAAGTGTCCGAAAACAACAAGGAGAATGAAATGGAATGTAGTAATAGTGCATGTGAAATCAATTGTCAGAGTCTTGGATTACCCGGAGGATATTGCATTGATGGGCAGTGCATCTGCTATAAGAATAGTAAGTTTAGTTAATTATATGGAAACGAAAACTATTAACATGCAATGCATTCACTGTTCAAGTGCCAGTCAATCGCGTTGCAGAGAGAGGAGCTTTAACAGTGCCTGGGACTTGCGACCCAGGTATAGTTTTAAGGGGACCCTATCTAACGCTCATTAAACGGTTACCTTCACCGTCCAAGCTCCTCTCTTTACGTAACCAAATTCAAAAAGAAAGAAATACATTGAGGTAAAAGATGTCAAAGTAGTATTTATTCAGAAGGAAATATTTTCAAAGAATTCCTTTTTTTAACAGACATAGTAGGCTACATATAAAGCCAAGTCAAACTAAAACCTTCAATCCAGTATTTTAATAAAAGTTTTCCGTTTTTTCAGGCAAAGTCAGATCTCTGCGAACCTGCGATGTGGTTGCCTGTAACGATATGTGTCATCGAATGGGCTACATAGTAGGGATGTGTAGACAGGGCTCTTGTTATTGTTATTAATAATACCATACATTGATTTCTTTATGCATCATTTAACAGACATTTTTTAACTTTTGTATCTATATTAATTAATCCTATAATCGAGTTTTGACTTTTATTTAAGAAAATATAATATCATATTTCATATAAATACGCAATTACCTTTAAGGGTATAAAAAACATTACAAAGTAAAAGAGACTCTGAATGACCATGAGGAAAACTGACTTCGTTCAATATTAACAGGGAACGTTCGGTGAAAATCACCCTGAGTCGACCGACAGTGTAATTTTCTATTTACGACCAATAAAGTCTTTCATTTCTCGGCACTTGCTATTGGAAAAGCTATCCTTCTCTAACTGTCTGATGGCAGCTAGTTATAAAAGTGCACAACATGTGTAGGAATTTGAATTCCTTCGACCAGGCTTTTCAAAGAATTTCTATTTATGAATCAATAAAATCCCCATTATACTAAACTTCATTCATTACGGTTTGATACACATATGTATACCAAATTAAATTTAACTTAACTAAATCATGAAACTATTTTATGTGCGTCTATTTCAAACGCGTACGTGACTCTTATTAATTTGGACAAGTTTTAATTAGCGGCCGGATTTCAAACCTACTTAGAACTAAGTTAATTAACTCCGAAGAACTAATCTTCGCGGTGGAACAAAAGCAGAATTATTATAATCTACAAATGTACAGCGTTTTAATATAACTCGTAGATTAAGGTATCCCACATTTTGTACACAATAATTCTATGTATAAAAAATAATTACTTTACTTCTACTATACAAAATTTTTATCCTAAATAGACATTTGTTTAGTAGTGAAATACAAATGTGCAATACGCCTCACATATAAAATGAAATATAGTGCCACTAAAACCGGATTTAAATATAATCCATGCACACGAATTTTGTTTCAGTTTGAATAAAAAATTAAAAATCCCAAACACTAAAGTCTTTATCGATGAAAATTGTTAGGTTTTTATAATTGGAAATGTTTGAAAGACAATTAGGTATTGAATAAGAATTAAGTATTATAATTAATTAAAAGAGACTTTGTAACATTGCTTCGTCACACTAAAGGTTCAGACTGAAGGTTTTCTGTGTTTTTGTTGATAAGATGTTGTTACTATTATATGAAAAGATACATTAAAAGTCAGTGTAGTGTCTGTTTCAGTACGAAAAGACTTTTGGGACAAGTAAAGTTCATATAAAAAAAAAGTCTAATTCAAAATATACCAAATTTATTTCACTTCACAAGATAAAAATTTATGCTTCCATTCTTTCATTTTCTAAAATTAAAAGTCGATCTACATTGACGTCACATTAATTACATTTAGAATAAAGTAAAATTTATTTAAGAGACAACACAATTACCTACTTATCGAAATCCAATTAATTACTTTCGACAAGTTACCTCATTCAATTAATAAAAGAATCGCTACTGAGTTCGACAGTTTGGCAGTTGTCGGAGACTGTAATGATTGGTCTTGATAAATTTTAGCCCGCCTTATTGATCTACCAACTTTCCCGAAATATCTAAAGTCCTTTTAATGAGTACCCAATACAATATGACAATTCCAAGAAATGAGATTAAGACTTAAGTATCATTTTGGAACACACATTTACTAAACATAATAAGACATACATTTTCTGTCTACGTTATTTATAAAATCAAAAATGAACATATTTTGTCAATAAATATTTATTATTATTACTGATTATTAGATGACGTTTTTTTATTAGAAAAATTATATCTATTAGTCCTAGTAATTCTTTTGAAATATGGTTTAGGCATTTAGTATGTTAATTCTTGATAAATTATTGAATGAATGATCTATCTTAAATGTCTATTTTAATTGTATAAAATCTGATATAATTATATCGTCAAAAGAAAAACGTGGATTTCTCTTATAAAATATTCTAAGCTACTGAGGAATTAATAACAAAAAAATATTAATAATTTTCGTGTAATCTCATTATACGATTTGTATTTATAGCTTTCCTTTCTATAAATATAAATTTTATTGACTATTATTACTTCATTTCGTTTGATTATTATTTTAATTAGAATTATATATAGTATAATTAGTCTTGATACACTGTAATACCTCAGCTCGGAGCTAATGCAAAAGATCGTGGAGTGGAAAATCATATTAGTATTAAAATTTTCAATTACATGGAGACATCAACCCAGTTTCAGTTTCGAGCTATATGTATATATTACAACTCACATTGATTCATTCTACGAACGTGCTTCGAAGGCTGTCCTTATAGTTTCTTTTCAAATTTGGTTACATAGAGACAGCAGCTTGGATGGTGGAGGTGAGCGTTTAACGCGCTAGATAGGGACCCCTTAAACCAACACCTGGGTCGCAAGTCCCAGGCACTGTTGAAGTTCCTCTCCCTACAACGCGATGGGCTCGGCACCCGCACGGTATATCCATTGGATACTAAGAGATTTCGTGTCATATATATAATTTTATTTAAAACATAGGTAACAAGATAGCAGACTAACTTCTCTTAGATCTCTAATATTACATAGGAAATCGATTCGTCCATCAATTTTTATATCCATTATCATCCTCCTAACTTTTTAAGTTATTACTAGATAAACTTCTGACTATAGATCTTTTATCATATTCTTGAATATTCAAATGTAATATATCTTAATTTAACCGTGAATAAAATAAGTGATATTGATATAAAAACTTTGTGACTGGGGGTCATGTTTTATGTGTGGATCACATTATATATATATACAGGGTGACTGGTGAATTACTATCGATATTTGAGGACGTGATATTTGACGATCATATAAAACAAAATAAAAATTAATATAACATAAATATTAATAAACTTCTAAGTAAAGTTAACCAAAAGTTATGTAATTAATTACGCATCGTATGAACACCCTACAGATTAGGTATAAACACACAACACACATACGCGTGCGGGGGCGTGGTCTTGTATCAGCACGCCGCCGTACGCGTCCACACTTGGAACACTTGGAACGTGTCAACACTTTATTTATTTATACGGAAATTTTGTCAAAAATTAAGTGCCTATTTTTTTTACATAATTCGAATGAGAATCATGTACCGAGTATGCTCCTTAAATATTGATAGTAATTCACCAGTCACCCTGTATAAGATAAAATTTTGTATTTATTTTTTGTAAAATAATCTCGAGAACTGGACTTGTTCTTTACTTTCCTTGTATTCCTTTCTAATATTACTCTTTTCAGATATACAATTAAATTAATAAAAGTTGGTCTGAAAATAAAATTTTCAAATTTTAAACGTAATGAAATACAGGGTGTCTCGTAAGTGATGTTGGTTTCGTATGAGATATTTCCTACTCATAAATTTATCATGTTACTTTCTAAGACTAGTCAAAAGAACTTTAAAGAGCGTAATTATTTTTTTCATACATACAATCATTCTCTTTTTATTTGTTGACGTCGCAGAACGTTTATATAATAAATTTTATGGAGTGCAATAAATACACATGAAGATTGTGAAGATATTATTGGAAATGAAAGTTTAAAGCAGCCTTAGCAGCGAGGTAAATATTTGTAATTAAAAACATAGCTAATGAGCGTTTTTTAAAACTTTTTAACCAGCGAAAAGTCACACGTGGAAATCGTTTGCGCTCACATCCTACAAGTGTATGCGATTTACAAGTTACAAGGGGAGCAGTTTAACAAAAACTACTACCAGCTCTCACAAATCAGCAGAATCTCTGGGAATTTGTCTAGGACTATTTCTTGTATTCTTTCGGTTAAGATTTAAATTAGTGGACCTGAAAACACCAAGAGTCAAGCGAAACCTTGATTAGAGGTGTATTAACAGTTTCTTGCCCTATCGAAAGATGATAGTTTTACTAGAACAATAGAAGAACGTATAGAATAATGAAAATCATCCTTAGGAATTTTAATATTTTAACTAGAAAAAAATAAAAGGAACTTTATTTGATATTAACAAAATTATCACTCGTAATATTAACATCGATTTATTACATCGGTTTTATAGTATTTAATTAGATTTTTTATTTTACGGCCTAAAAGATAACATGTAACTCTGTAGTAAAGTAAACAAATATAAAATTTTTATTCTTAGTATACGAGTATATCAGCAAATATATGAAGTTCAAAATGGGGTGTCGATTGTTATGAGATTTTTAAATATATCTTAACTCTATACGGAATTCACAATATTAAAACCATATAATCTGCATTATTACAAAGAAATAGCAGCTTCTTATATATTTTGAATAGTTAAGAAGAAAAATGGAGCATATAATTTAAATATAAGTACAAACCTGCAGCTTCTATTCGGTCTACTCTGTTTCTTTGAGATAGTAATAGACCTGCGAGTAATTTTAAACTAAGTTAGGCTCCAAAAATCTTATGATCTATCTCTTTTATTTTATAACATATTATAAATTTTATTTCCCTTTCCATCTTTTTGATCCGGAATCTCACCTAATGAAACAACAAATCAAAACAAACACATCGATTCCCTGCGCCGTGTTTTCCTACCCTGCTCGTTCTGATATAGAATGATAGATGTATTTTCTATATGGGTACGACAAAGATATATAGGTGGCAATATTTCCGATCATCACGATTGGGCGTTAAGTATTTTGAGCTCAAATATGTAAAATATTATAACATAAGTACGCTCATTATCTCTTAGTTTTAGTTAAGACATTTATGTTTCGTGATTTATAAGCAAGGGAAAACTATCCTGGACTTAGAGCGAATAAAGATGGAAAGGCGTATGGCAAGTTCGTTGAGGGATAAGTCTGAAAAGTTGTGTGAAGGAATGCTTTATATTTATTGTTCTAGTGAGTGTCAATAGCTTTGATAACGTTTAGATAACAATATACTAAATATTCATACTTATTATATAACAAACTATGACATCGATCTAGGTAAATCAACTTTCAAAAGGTAAAGACGAAAATAGAATAGAAATTATAGTATTTCATTTAAGTTTACCTAGCTAGTAAGCCGTCTTTATTATTTCTACGAGTTTATAGCAACGACATCCAATACCACGTACGACATGTCACGAAAAAATCGCAATCTATTTTGGTTAACAGAAACATGATTATCTATGTACATCGTTGTACTTGTCATTTCGGTAATTCGATAAATTTCGAACAAAATATATTCAAAAATAACCGTGAAATTCAATTCATTATCATTATGCGTTAAATTGTTTCATGATTCAGAATTTGGTTACGCATCACGGACATTTATTCGAAGCCCCTTTAGATCGATGATAAACGTACATTTTTCAACTAAATTTATAGCAGATACGTTAATATTTACGAACGGCATTAAGCAGAGTAACTGAACGGTTTCGTATCGATGACGGTTGCTGGGGTACTACTCCCAAAAAGGGACTAAATTATATAAACCCAATATAAGATTTATTCCTGATTATTCAAAACTGCTATTTATTATAATAAATAAATGTTATATACCTTATAAAATAATTAATTAGGGAGGTGTTAAGTTTCGATACGCAAATAAGTACTAGAGAAAGAAACCCGAGATCGTAACACAAAGATCAAGGGCCCTTCCTTTGATCAAACTTGAAGTATCGTCTCTAAAAACACAATGACGATGATTTAATATTGAAAACCTTTAATTAAAATTCTAGTCAATACTTATCAAAAAAAATATTCAAGTTCTTTCTCTAATGAATCGAACCAAACGAGACGATAATTTCATTGAATCTTCCTTAGGGACTCTCGGGAAATTAATTTGCGAGAGTTGGATCTTATGTTATAATTTCAACCTACTTAAAAGTTCTATCTTAAAATTTTTGTATTGAATAAAATTATTTTATTCATTCATTGTACGATATCCTTAGTGTAAGGTATTAATTAATTGCCCTTAATTCCAATTCAAATGAGAACAAAATGTAATATAATGCTATTTTTGTCTAAAAATAGAAACACTAAATTAAAAAGACCTTTATTAAAAATCCGTTGATAGTATTCACACAATACATATAATAAATATCCCTCTCGCTTTTACAAACAGCATTTATGATTTCTCTCACTTATAATTAATTATTTAATGTTTTGGTAATTAAGAGTTTATTCATACGAATACTGTTCCGAATATGATTAAATTTAACTGCATTTTATATAACATGGACTAAAGTTTATAGAGTTGTTAAGTATTTAATATCATATCATTATATCATATTGGACAGGAAAGTTCCAAATAATCATTTGGTGCGATAAAAGTTTAAAACAAAAGAGATTACAAATTCGGGATTTAAAAACAACTTTGCCGATTTTATAATCATTGGAATGTTTTTCTTTTCATTATAATATAGAAACATATGCACAATAATTGAATGATTATTTAATAAAATATATTAAACATTAAGTATCGAACCCTAAAAAGGAAAAAAATATGAATGCAAAAATTTCATTTAAAATAGCTGTTATTAATTTCCGCGTACGGATTCATTATAAGCATAAAATAATCCCGGCTTTAGAAATATTTCAGGTAAATAATTATATCGTCTGTTTCTATATATTACACTCGTAGCGCAATTAACGCGCGAAATAATTAATTTACTGTGACGCGACGTTGCGCTGCGCCAGATGAGTTTAACCAGGGCTAGCAAAACAATAATGACGATGAAAGAGCCACTTGATAATCAATTAAAATACATAATAAAACCTATGAGAACCTATAATCATATAGTTTGAATTTTACTATAAAAAAAATAAACGATATAAAATAATGATCTTTTATCGAATATCATTTGAATAACTTTGCATTAAATAATCCTATAAATTATTATATTTTTCTAATAAATGTTTACTTTTTCAAATACGAATTAATAACTCTCTCGCTATATGGCAACATTGACTTTTATGTCATAAAAAAATTGGTTAAAAATGACAACCCTAACGTCAACCTAAAATCTAGACTGACATGCTTATAACGTTGGCATTTAATGGCCCTTGATATATTTTCATCGCATACCTTATTTATGAGTTTCAGTAATTACGGTAACTTTTTTTTACAGCATCGGAAATGTTTAGGAGTAAATTTCGCTTTGACATCCACCAAAACGTTCTTATAGTAAATTAATTAACAGATACCAATTAGTAGGAACACAAAATATTGTATGAATTAAAAGAGTATGTGACAAAATTATAATTATATATAAAAAATAACGCAAAGGATGACGGGCGCAAATTCTCTATGGAGCAAAAATCAATGGCATTTTCTTTTGTAACTATCGCCTACAGACGAATCACACTACACTGTTGCACACCGTAATATATTTTAATACAAAACCCGCTTTAAATAATTTCGTATTTAAAATTTAATTACGTGTCTCAAGAACCAAAATGTTCTCGAACAAGACAAATTAAAATACACATTTTAATCAAAACGTTCACTGTTCTATATAATTCGATTATTTGCAAGAGGATTTTCAATTAAACAAGTGAACTTATCTATAACCGGTCATCCCAGAGGACAACCCCGCATTGTTGACTACTATAACCGCATTTCGTAGTTTCCTATCCTAACTAATCCGTGCCGTGACAAATTTACTACCACTAGTACGTTTACTGTCTACCCCATTTGTCTCTTGTTTACGAGCCATATGCTTCCAAAATGGATAAAGATAAAATATACCATAAAATATATTTTTATACGTATCTCTAACATCACTTTTCGGTGATATGTCAATGTTTTGTTTGAACGTTTATTGCTATACCATATTTCATATATATCTATAGATATAAATTATATCATGACTCTAAAGTTTTATGAAATCGATTGAATCATTGTTTGAACTGAATAACTGCAAAAGAGCATTGAAAATCGTTTATTGGTTCATAAAGGAATCGTAGTAATCAAAGGCAAGTAAAAATCGAAGGCATCAGGAAGCTCCGGGATGTGCCATACCAGTTGAACGAGCGCAAATGTACGTAATATCGGAATACCTACGCCGCGGTATTCACTACCTCTGTGTTAATATCCTTAATTACTCCGTTGCGTTACTTGGGACGTGACTCCGATACTACTTATATACTAGATGGCCTCTTTGACTTTGAGATAACGTGTTCATCTCGATATTCCAACTATTGTAATTGTCTTTTACTCACAACGATGTTTTCGTATTCCTCATTAAGAAAACACATAACAATTTTACAATAAATCAATTGACGTATTATATGATATTACCGAATAAACGGCTCTCAATACCTACTTCCTTTTATTTATCTTATTTGAAGAGCGTTAACAACCCTTCCGACTAAATCACTTCAAATAAATCCACTTCATCAATCTTTCGCCGCTACATTAATTTAATGTAATGGAAAACAAATATTCAGGGACATTCAGGGTTTGAATACCGAGAAAGGACAACTAAGGCTGAAAACGAAAGAAATAGCTAGGTGACCTTTTATCGATCTTATCTTTTAACATTTAAATCTTTAGTATCATAATAAAAAGGTTATTTTTTTATTCTCAATATAAACATAAAATATTAAATATGTAACAGAAAATATTAATAGCTCGATAGAATATTTAATTTTTATTAAGCACATTTGCAAAAAAAATTGCCTAAACTTTGCTATACTATAAAAATAATGAAAATCTGTATATAAGTTCCATTAATATTATTATAATTGTGTATTGTGGTCGGTCTTATGTGTGTTTTCAGTAAACGGAATTGATTTCCAACGACCCATCTACCCTAATCTACGGATTTCGAATCAGTTTTGAGAAGTTTAATTGTGCCAACTCATCAATATTTTACAACTCGTATTGATTGAGTGAAATTGTTTTATAATTTGATTGATTAACATTTAAACTTCACGCGTTATATTATATAAAATTATTAATTCGATAATTTCGAAAAACCAGTGATTTATAAAAATTAAAGTGTTTTAAAACATCTCAGTATAACCAAGAATTTATTTAATAAAATGAATAACGAGTCCAATTAAGGTTTTAATTGAATAAAATTTCAGTCATGATAATAACTTTCAATGTATTATGAAAACGTATATATTTTCATTGTTATAATAAAACAAAATTCCAACATCTATTAGCTCCTACGTCATGTTACTTTTAATTGCTTCAAAACAAATTGTTTAAGTTAGGCCGAAATTTCATTAAAAGCGGTTATAACTTCAATATAACGTCTAATATATCCCAAAACATACAAAACATTTATTTGTCTAATATAATATTAAGCGTTAGATATTGTTTGAACAGTCATTGAATATTTTGATTCTTCAAACTCCGATGATATTACAAAAAGTGATACATTAAAATTCTTTTACGCGCCAATTTCGTATGTTTTAGATTTTCTATTAATGTAACATAGAACTTTCTAGAATGTTCAAGTTTTTATTAGTTTCTATAACAGTATGTAACGTACTTAATGTTAAATACTTCTCGCATTACTCATTAGCTTACTTGCTTTACGAGCTTAGGGTGACTGCGGTAAATTAAGCCACCTGAGATCTTAGTTATATATTTAGTTGTGAAACTAACCCTCGCCGTCAACAGCTACGGTTCATTTACTATGTGTATTATATTACAATTAGAACATGATTTATTTATTACACTATCTCAAAGAGTTTAGTCCGTTTAATACGATACATTATTACAATATATACGTCAAAATTGAAATGAATATATATTTATATAAAAGAATACAAACACAGAATTAGAATTTCCATTATATTCATCAAATATAATACGTATAAAGAGAAATGCAAACATTATAACAGATCTAGAGACGGGAAAGGAAAATCGTATTAAAGTAACATTTAAAGCAAACTGAATATAAGAGGTAGAACAAAAGATCTGAGTTTCCGCGCTTCATGCCTGCAGGTGACAACCTCATTAATATAGCACTGTCAATACTCCACACTAGTTCTTGTTACTCCGATGTGATGTATTGTACGTGAGCTTCCTTTATCTTTGTCGACGTTTTCATAAATATTTTTTATATTTTATTCTAACCCATTATATATTTTAATGACTTCATTATTTTATGTTTCTTGACAGAGTACCTACGTGCTGCGTATAAATTAAATTTACAGAAAACATTACTTACTAACTAATGAAAATATTCAGAACTCCTGAAGAATGCTCGCGGATTCACAAATTAAGTCCGGAATGACGAGCTCACTAAACTCTGAACACGGGAATGTTTTCTGAATAAATATTTGATTGGTCATTCATTTTTAATTAACTAAATTCAATGTTTGATTTTTGGTTTCAACAAACTTTACTCTCCATTGATGAGATTCATTTATATTATAATTATTGTATGACCGCAAAATTTTAATGCCTGATTTGAATTGTTAATATAGCATAGACCTACATACGCGTTTTGATTAGTTGTAACATTGAAATTAATAAGATATTCTTTGGCAATCTCATTATCCCTATACAATAGCTTTTTGGATTCATACAATTTTCGTCGTAGAGCGCAGACAAAATCTTTATTGAATGAGGACGATGTTTAAAATAAATCCATTGATTTATGCTCATCCGACATTGCAACCGTTATCATTCAACTCGCACGTACCTCCAGGGTAACTCTTGCTTCACTAAATATAAAGTCAGTTAACTATAAACTTGTTCCTTTTTACTACAAAACGAACTAACTCAACAACTTTAAATACTTTGATTACCACTATACAAAAGTATAAACATTCTAAAACTTCTTCATAATGTTTATATATATTTTTATACAAAATAAAAGTATATAAAGTTACGTTGCAATGTATGAAATAAAATAAAGGATAGAGGAAAAATAAAAATAAAAGCAAACATGAGCTCGCAATATCCTTTAATAGCTGAGAATTTTTCTCACTAAGCTTAATTTATAAGAGCTGTAACATGTGTCGGGGATTAAAAGTGTAATTTCCGATGACCACGTAGGCACTTCCTCGCTACTGTCAGCAATGATGTATTATCAACTCGGTGTCTTCAACGCTTCAAAATGTAGCATATAATATTTGAGAGAAAGATTAATTACTATATTATTATAAAAATGTGACTAACACTAATTTAACTTAAATTTTAAATGTTTTTATTTGATTTAAGCTATGAGGAATTATGCGTTATTTGACGACATTCTTTTTAGCCATTTTAAGAGAACTATTGTTAGAGATCAAAATAAATAGAAAGATAAGGCAATTTCAAATGTTTTCATTCCCCAAAAGACTGAACCATATACTAAAAATGTTTTTTAGACGAGAAAGACTGCTTTTTTGTAAAGTACGATAAAATAATCCCCATTTCAATAATCTTTTATGATTGGTCGTTTACAACACAAGCAATTTATATAGCGATTTATTATACAATGCATATTCCTGGTTGTTACTTCAATTTGTGACTATCACATCTTGTTAATGTGCGTACATGCTATTTAATTTGTTTGCTCTGTGAAGGGCAAAACCGCTTTATCTCAAGCAAAGCAAATCGTGTTACATGGCTGAAATATTTGGTCACGTTCGGGACTGACCCACGGATCAGTTGATTCACTCGGTATTATCATTATGAATAAATTCCATCCACTTATCGGTGTTAAGTGACACAATTAATTTGAATCCTTTGTCGAAATCATACGATATTATCACAGTATATTTTATTTAATACGAACTATACGAGGAATCAGAATAATCAGTGAAATATTCAAATTTTTCTTCTGTCGATTTCAGCTAAGGTAGTTCGTTTGTTGAAAGCGGTATTTTTAATGAGAATGCGCTTCCAACGTATTTAATATTTCTGGTAGAATTCCGTCCGCTGAGATGAAAAGTAAAGAGTCCATGCGAGCTAAGCCACAGAGCGTATATGTTTATTAATTAAGGAGACATAAAACACGCACGCCAGTAAAAGTGGGTCAATAATTATCGAAATTGTATGTACGGAAGACGAGTTTTAATTAATTAATCAAGAAGCACATAGTGAATATATGTACTATACGTAGAGGAAATTAAATTGAGAATCATATAATCATTTTACGTGAAGGATTTTTTCGCAAAACATACAAAATTGATTTTTTTACAAAACATCGGTTAATATCTGTTTTATACGGAAAACGAAGACACTATTTTATACACAGTGCTTCTAAAAGGAAGTAAACTGCGAATATTTTTAAACTGTGAAACAGACTCAAGGGGTGGCGCTAATGGTGGCTTCATAAATAAAGCAATGCCTGCAAATCGAACAAAGCTCTCTCTTGTTTTATAGCAGATATTCAAATGGTTCTCGGGTTAGGAGAATATTCAGATGGGTTCCATATTTTATATAACGGTAAATATTTTTCATAGAGCTCAAACTTAAATAGGTGTATCGTATAAAAAATTAATTTACATAAAATATATATAAACAAACCTTCTAATATAAAAGTAGTTCAATTTTATTGATTTAGTCCTTATATAAAATGAAGTATTCAATTATAAAATATATTATTTATTCATTAAAATTTAAAAAATATTTTATTATCTCAAAAACAGCAATGTTTGAGACTTCATTTTTAATACCCTTTTATTTGATTACGTAAAGCCTTATGCTTGAAGTAAATATTTATAAAACCTGTATGCAACTAGAATAACAAGTAGCCACAAAAATAGAACATAGGGCACATGTTGGTAGGTAATTACACTTTGCCTACGCTTCGCTACGCCCGTATTTCTAGTAATGTCTCTCTAAGGACCGCACACAGATTTCGAATGCTTTATTACAGACTGTTTCTAGCCTAAGCTCAGCAGTATGTACATGTACTTATGTATATTTAGCTGGCAACATTTTAAAAAGTACATTAAACTCGATACTTAAACATCGATCGAAATTCTTTAAAGGTTATTAAACTGAGGATATGAAGATTTGCTGAAATAAAGTGAACCTTTTTTTACGTACAACATCGCATATCTTTTCGGTTGTAAATTAATTATATCCTTTTAAATATAAAATTCCAATTTTGAATTCACTGGGTAAATTTAAATGACAGTGCCAATTAGCTGACATTTAAAGAACAAAGGAAAACAAAACAAACTGAAAATTCGTCAATTTTGTCGTAATCAACGTGAAAAATGGTCTGCGAACGAATTTATTGAATGATAAAATACCTTTCAGCGCTTCATAAAAATTTAATAAACAATTAGAACGAAAGCTAGTACTGGTGTTTATTAAATAAAAATATCTACAGCGGCCTTTGACCGTTAACAATGAAGTTTAATTAAAACGGTTCTTGTATTACGATATCCTTAAAATTGCTATTAATAAAGATTTTATTCCAAAAAAGCTGGAATATTAATAAAGTATACCATTTATTACGTATCAAGCTTTCGATCTTTTAAGGTAAAACTCAACAAAAACAAATATCCGACATTGAATTTAATAATGTTTGAAGTTTCCAATACGCCAAAGTGTGGAACGAGGGCATGAATTCGAACTTTCTTAATTAACGGATGAGCATAATTAAATCGTGAAGTCTTAGCCATAACTACTTCTATTCAGACTCCTTAGTGATTCTGAAGTAAAAATTTATTATGACAGGAACTTAAGAAATTTGCAATATTGATGGCTCTATCTATTTTATTTTAAAGAAACTGTTAAAAATGACGCCCTCCGTTCCGTACTAATTATAATTTACTATAATCCTTACATTATTTTTGACTATTATAATTAATAACTATACTGAACCATTGTAATTTTGTAAACTTGTATTTGAAAACTATAAATACTGGCTTCAGCCATTTCGTAAGATATAATTGGATGTAACGTTGAACACTAAAAATCAAGACAGAAACTATACCTCGAACATAACATCTTTTATTTATAGATCAGTTAATTAAGAATAGATTTCAGATTTATATATATTTTCGTTAACTAGCCATATCTTAGTCTGGAGCTCAATTTGATAATTCAGAATAATTCTCTGTGTTTAGTTTAATCCTTATTAGTTTAATAAATTGTTTTATTTAGTTTAATAAATTGTTTTTTGAATATGGAATGCTTTGTTTTTCAACTCACTTTTAGACCTGGCGTAGTAGAAACAATCGGGTCTTATCATCATTTTAAGTGCTTAGACCCGCCCATTACATTCAAAATGTGGGCAGATTATATAATGAAAATGGGTAAAAATGTAAAATAAAATACGGAATAAGGTTTTGAAATATCAGTTTTTAATTTTCTTTTTTGAAACACTCGCCACTGGTTCAGTTTCATACTCGATTTCAACACGAGGTTTCTTTATCCTTGGTATCTTTTCCGCGATGTCCTATGGAGAATGAAAAATATTTAGTGTCAAACATATGTCACTCAAAGGGTTTTTTAATAGTTTTAATAATAAGTAAATATTTCTCTACCAATCAGTGACAAAAACTACTCAGTCTGAGCTATAATCACTTTTTTCCTAAGTATTTACAAACATGTACACATGTTTTTAATGCTGTACTTGTATAATTTATAACATGTAGTAAAATTAATGTGAATAATTGGGGATATTTGTTATTTTGTATTGGGCATAACTTTCCTTTGAATATTATAATTGCTTTTTGTAATGTGATCATACTTCCATAGGCTTAAAGCCCAAAATTTATCCTCGAAACCACACTTGTCACTATATTTCTGGATTCCAGTGTTATCTTATTATCAGAATTATTCACATATGTATACAGTAAAAGCTCCTTATTCGCGCTTCCTTTATTCGCGTTTTCACTATTCGCGGATTAAAAAAATGCTACCAATTCCTATATTCGCGACTAAAAATTTCTTTATTCGCGGATCTAATAAGTACATACATAATAATAAAATTATTCCAAATAGGTATCCAACACAATATCCTTGTCAAATGGACTAATTAAAAAGTAATATAGATCTTATTACAACTTTACCTAATTACTTTGCGATTTCTTTATGAACATTGATCCGTTTATGGAACGAAGTCTTATTTTTAAGAGGCAAATTGCTAATGCGACTGCTGTGTATCAGTCTGAATTGAAGGAGCTTTTAAAAACTGCCAAGAAAGAAAAAATTACAAAATTCTTCAAACCATTGCCTAAGCCTTAAGATAATTAATTATAATGATCAAATACTTCAATTAAATATTTTTTTATATAAATTTGTTGTTTTTTTTTGTCACCTAGGAACGTATCCCCTATAATCCCATATAAATAACCATTCCGTATTCACGGTTTCTGTATTCGCGGTATATTTACGGAACATATACCCCGCGAATAAGGAGCTTTTACTGTATATCAAACACAGGAATTATTATTACATACTTTGTTTGCATATTTTTGATACAAAATAAATAAAAGCTATATAAAAGCCAGTCTTAATTAATAGTCACAATTACCTCAATATCTGATGTTTCAGATTCAAAGTCACTGTTGACATTCACATCTTCCCTCCTGCCCGATTCACTATCCTATAAACAAAAAAAGAAAATTAACATGAATGGATATTACATAAAATGTATATAATTCATAATAAAGGAACTTAACAAATAAACCATTAAATATTTCTGTAGTTTCATCAAAAAAAAAAAAATGAAATACGTGTGATATAAGTTGCTAAATTAATATTGAATTAAGTATACATAAATAATTATAGTAGTATAGACAGACATTCACATCTCGTCTGCACTTGATCACAGTTGCTGCAAATTAACCCAAACATTGTGAGTATGTAGTTTTTAATAGTAATCTAAAGATATCAGTTTCATATATAGTTATTATATTACCACATCAGAATCCATATCACTGTCAGCTTCAACAAACTCATCGGCTTCCTCAACATTCTTCTGAAGTTCCCTTTCCAATTCCGGTTCCAATTCCATTTCTGCTTCTTCTTCATCGGATTTCTCGGCTTCACTTTCACTTGAAACCTCTTCGGCTTTTAGAGCCGCGTCAAACGCCATTTGTGGGAAGTTGTAGATGTCATTGTACTGTTATGAAATTAGAATAACATTAATGTATAAAAAAAAAATATATACAGGGTGACTGGTGAATTACTATCAATATTTAAGGAGCATACTCGGTACATGATTCTCATTCGAATTATGTAAAAAAAATAGGTACTTAATTTTTGACCAAATTTCCGTATAAATAAATAAAGTGTGTACACGTTCCAAGTGTTCCAAGTGTGGACGCGTGCGGCGGCGTGCTGATACAACACTACGCCGCCACACGCGTATGTGTGAGTGTGTGTGTATACCTAATCTGTAGGGTGTTCATACGATGCGTAATTAATTACATAACTTTTGGTTAACTTTACTTAGAAGTTTATTAATATTTATGTTATATTAATTTTTATTTTGTCATATAAGATCGTCAAATATCACGTCCTCAAATATCGATAGTAATTCACCAGTCACCCTGTATATTCGCATTTAAGCATTATTTACTACATTTTTTTGTAGACATAAGAATAATATTCTTTTAAATATATTTATGAGATGTAATATTGTGATTTGGATGACATGATCAATTTAAAGATTAATGGTTTCTCTGCAAGAAAAGAAGCTACATTTAAAGCTATTAATTTACAATATTGAGTCCAATCTCAAAATTGAGATAAGTATGATCTATTTTACCAGTTCTCTTCTTGGTAACAGTTTCTTTTTTATACAGATAACAATTTGATGTTTGTATATGACACATCAAGAAAATTATATTTTTGTTTACATATACATATATTTAAGTAAGCAAGAGTTATAAGCCAATATTTTAATAAACAAATTGTATGATAAATTCATATAATTTGTTTCCTAAAATCTTGGCTTAAGAAACATTTATTTTTTTATATAATATAATAAAACCTCCTTACAGTTCCTTTCTTTAATCTCTCCAATAATTGTTTTTCTATGGCATTATCTATTCTTGCAGCTACAAGTGCCTTTTCTTCCCTCCTTCTTTCACGTCTTTCTATCTTACGTTGTATTGGAACTAATTCTTTGCTAAAATTAAAAATAATCATTTGAATAAGGTATTAATTTCTGTTGTATGTTTAATTTTTTAGATATAATATTCAAGGCAGACCCTGGCTGAAGCTGGGAAATTCCCAGGAAGAAGAAGAATATACATAATCAACTAATGTGTATGTTTACATTAATAAGGAAGATATTGATGAACTAAAAATAAAATGACTAGAAAAATAAAATGGCTATAAATAGCAGAATGCTAAAATAAAATAAAATAAACATTGTAATATCATAATATCATAAAGATTTCTTATTTCATTTTTTTAAATGTTAACAACTTTAAGAACAGTACCAATCTCTGTGTGATTGTAATTTACTATTTTTATAAGAGTAGTAAAAATTTACTGAATTGTGTCTGCTTTAAATGAATCAATGTCCACGATACAGGCCACACCTAGTGTGGAAGTCAATGTTTTACCGTATATTGCCTTGTAAAGTGTTTTTACAAATAAATAAATAATATTTTCGTATTTAAAATGACTTACACTCTTCTTAGTTTAAGTTTTCTCATCCGTATCAAATATTGTGTTATTTTGACGAATCTCTGTTTACATTTAGCTTTAATAAACGCCGGCCAATACAATAAATTTTCATTTATCTGATATATGGCTTTCTCAAAGTTTCTGGATAATTTTACTTTCTCCCATTGCTTGGCAGGAAACATAACCCTTTAAATAGTAAAATTAATACATTGTAAAGTTAGGAATTATTTACATATACAAATATAACAACTTATAGACATTAAAGACATATTTTACACAATAGAAAAGCCAAGAGAAGAAATACCTTTCAGCAGTTTTCATATAAAGGTATATAATACCATTTTCTTCTCTTATGGTAGCGTATTTGCTGTTTGCTAGAGGGCACGATGCGCGACTGCATAAACCAGTTAGGTTATATTCATTTCGACAAAACTGCTGTGTCTTTGTCCTATAATTTGAGTTATTAATTAAAAAGTGTATTAAATATCTCCTCCAATGCATTCATTACTATGGTTTTTTCATGAAAATACTTACGTTATTTTATGTGAACAATGTGTTTTGTTGATAATCGCCCAAACAACCTACAAACAAAACATAATATAAATATCCGACGAAATTATTACTTATAACAGTTTTATTCTCTACTTACATCATCATGTTGCATTTTTAATAAACAATAATATATTATTTGTCCGGTAGTTTAATTAATATGAGTATTGAACTCTTAAAAACACACATGGGAAGATAGATATGACAGTGACATAAACATTGACAAATGACAACGTCTAAACTCGTTAAGTTGATTTTGTAAATGTTTTTACGGCTCTGGATACGAGTCCCATTGAGCTACTCGTTAAGACTCGGTAGCACTGCTGCTAATAAAAAAAAACTATTTCCCGAAACTCCTCGCTTGTTTTTAATTAATTCCCCGAATTCGTTCTTTGAAAAAAATGCAATTTTATTTTAACGATTACATTTATTGTAAACTTCACCATTTCAAATACATAAACATTTACAGACTTTATCATCAATATCTATTCAGAATAAAGGTCACTGTTTATTTATACGAGCATTCGAATATTTACTACTGAGGATGATAAAGTTGAGCAGGAAGGTAGACCTGGCTAAAGCTAGGAAAGTTAGACGGAGATTCTAATGCAGGTACAAAAAAGTTTGTATTTTAATCTTTAGTGGCCCTTCTGTAACGTGGAATAGTAGTACATATATTATTTTTGCCATATTTTTATTAAAATTTATATTCCCCACTTTACCTTATACCTTGTTTCTATACAACTATACATTAAATCAGCAATGGAGTCATTGTTGAGTCTCCCACGGTGCTGTATTTTAATACTATTTAGGTTGCTGAAAACCCTCTCCACAGACGCATTTGAAAAAGGTAATTTCGGCAGGAAACCTATAAGTTTTTCTAAACTTTAAGCAAAAACATTAAAGTCCTATTCTTTAAATTGAAAACCTTAGGCCAGTACTCAACGAGTGACAGTGATTCTAAACGCTTAAATTCCATTATTTTATGTTCTCGCCATCCGCTCTCAACAGTTTATTGACCAAAATATTTTTTTAAATTGGGAAACAAGTAAAAACTCCACAAAAAAATGTAATGTTGAAAGCCTAGAGTTAAAGCAATTCAAATAAAGGATCGTTGAAGTCAAACCTTCTTACAATATCTACAGTTAGTTCAATATAGAAAGCTGAACAGGATTTATAAAATGCATCCAAATCAACACTGGAAATGATTTAATTCTTATGTAACTTGTTAATACTTTCATTTTCCATTGTACTCAGATACATTTCCTATCAAGGACAAGAAATTACGGGAAATCCCGGATTCTCAAAATTTATCTTCTCATTCGCTAATAGCCAATCTCTCAATTCCCCGCAAATCGGGTATTTTCGGTGCTATTGACAGCGATACTCGATAGGTACCTAATTGTCTGCCTCTGTAATATTTTTGAAAATACTTCGTCATTAGCCTATCAGAGCCCACTGCTGAGCAAAGGCCTCTTTCTCACATGGAGAGTTCAGGTTTCCTCACGATGTTTTCCTTCACCGTATGTCAGTGGTGAATACCCTCAAAAAGTACATATGACTCCGAAAAATTACATTGGTACTTGCCAGGTTTGAATGCGCGCCCTCGGCAACGAGAGGCGAGCCCTTTAACCACTAGGCCACTACCGACTGAAAATACTTAGTAATATGATATAAGTAAAACATTTTCATTACTTTTTAATATTAAAATGTTTTAATTTTATATGAATTTTATTTGATTTTTATGTGTTCTATCAAAATCTTTATTTTTATTTAACAACGTAGAAGTCGTGGATAACAACTACTACTAAGTAATTTTTTTTTCAATCTCCTGCTAAATTATTATTATTATTATTATTATAACTATTCTCGCTATAACTGAAGTTTGATTAATTTAGGAGAAATATTGCAAATCACACACCTATGTATTCAAAATTCAAAGACTGTTTTTGTGATCTGTATAAACGCTTGTCTCTGTCTCGTAAAATAAAATTGAAAATGTCCGTTGCAGTTGCTCGTTTTGTGACGATCTATAATTCAAAGTAAAATCAGAAGTTTATTAAAATGTTTACCACGCACAATTTTTAATCGATATATTATATTATATTTATTAGTTATTAATATTTATTCATAAGAAATAAACAGTATATTTAAAATGAGTGATAATATCAAAGTAGTTGTAAAAGTCCGGCCTCTTATTTCTCGTGAATTAGAAGAGAAGCTGTTTTACCAGTGGCGAATTAACAATAACACATTATATCAAATAGATCTAAATGGAAAAGATGTAGGTCCAAGTTATACATTCGGTAAGTAAAACTTAGTTTGGGGTTATCATTAAAGCGGTATATTTTTTAACTTATTTTTTGAAGATTGTATTTATGTTATACCTACTTACAAAAAAAAGTTAAACCGTGAAGGTTAAGCGTACGCTTCAGATTCTATACTACGAGATACTGTATTACAGCTAAATAATTAAAAGTATTTTTTATTAGTCTTAAGTTTGTTCGTTTTAGCACTTACCCAAACTTTTATAACTTTCTGTTATTGTTTACACAAACAGTTTTAAAGTGAAAGTAATTTCATTCTCACTGATTGTTCGCCTCTCGTAAATTTTTTCAACATTTGTATCATACTTGAAATCCTATATATTATTTTTAATTAAAATCTATAAAACTTTCAGATAAAGTGTATGACACTAAGACTAAAACCGAAGATGTATACAACGATGTTGCCAAAAATATCGTTGAGGCCGCAACAAGAGGTTTCAACGGAACAATATTCGCCTATGGTCAGACGTCTTCTGGGAAAACTTATACGATGACAGGCACCAATGAAGCCCCAGGAATAATACCCCTCGCAGTATTAAATCTGTTTGATATTATTAAAAGCATACCTGACAGAGACTTTTTGGTCAGGTAATTGAAACATTACTAATATGAATCTCATTGATAAAATAATATATATAATTTATCATTCAAAATGTATGCAATAAGTTTTAAAATATTTTGTATTAATTGTAATAGAACAAACAAAACTTATTTCATATATTTCCTGAAACACAATTTAGCATTTTAATGAATTACAAAGCTTATAAACTTAAAGTTAAATTTAATTGGAATTTTGTATTCTATTTATAATTATTTTGTTTGACATTTACATTCTTTCAGGGTTTCATATGTAGAAATATACAATGAATCTTTGATAGATCTGCTGGATTTGAAAAATAAAGTCAAAATAAAAGAGACCCATAGCGGTGTAAAATTATGCACCACTGAGAAACTTACGGTTACACCAGCAGAAGTGCTGGAATTAATGGAACAGGTGATTTATTTACATCTGGGACATTTCATAATATATATTGTTTTCCTTACTAAACATAGAAAAGAACTTTATTAAATATTATATCATTATTTGAACACCCACTTATTTGAATGGTATTTCCCTTTATGGAAAACAAAGTATTCTGCACACGTCATAATGACATACTGTTATATGAATATGCAAATGTATGTCTGTTTTATTATGACCTTCAAAGTGCAATCTCATTAACATATTATAACTAAAAGTATATTTTTCTAGGGTAAGGCAAACAGACAGACCGGCTCTACAAACATGAATGAGGAGAGTAGCAGATCACATTCAATATTTCAAATTGTAAGTAAATTAATAAATTATATTACATACAAACAAACAAATCCATTATAAAACTAAACAACCTGTATAAAATCCTACTGTTCCACTAATATTATAAATTCAAAAAATTATGAAGTTGTTCCATCAAAAAGTTATGGGTTTTTAGACATTAAAATAGAACATATGTTATACATATAAATTACATTGATTTATTACTATATATTTTAATACACTTACAATTTCCTCTTTTATTTTAAACCTGAGCATTTCTTGGACAAAACAGGCATTTTCTCAACTCTTTACAGCTAATAATAAGTATATTTCAATCTTACACATTAATATCACCTATATATTCATTTCAGACAATAGAATCCCGGGAACACATCGAAGGTGAGGAGGAAGTTGGTTCAGTGAATGTGTCACAGTTGAATCTTGTAGATTTAGCGGGCTCGGAAAGATCAGGACAAACTGGTGCAACCGGCATACGGTTCAAAGAAGGGACACACATCAATAAATCACTCTCGGTACTCGGTCTAGTCATCAAACAACTGTCTGAAGATCAAAATAAGTATGTATTGAAGATTACAATTGAATATTTTATAGCTACCTCTTAACTAAGGATTAAAAAAATTGTGATCTTTAAATAACTGCTCTTGTTTCTATCTAAAGAAAAAATTCTATCTAAAGAAAAAATTTATTTAATGTGTCTTATTTATATTGGATATTATTATAAAATATTTCAAGTTTTAACAGCTCAATCGAAATGAGTAACATGATAGTTTTTCTCACCTCTAACTGTCAATAGTACATTTTGAAATTCATTTAATATAACCAAATTACTATAAGCCTTGTCTATGTTATATCAATTGTAAAGCTTATCTTGCAAGAAATTATCTTAGCAAAATTCCTTTATATTAATGATAAAATATGACACAATTTAATATCATTCATTCAAATTATATCTTTAATAAGATATTGTATATTCATCATATTAATCAAAGAAACTCATCTGTTAGAAGTAGAAATAAATTTGTGTCAAATGTGGTACAAATATCTTAGATATAAATTCCATATACATTTTCTAATTGCTTATATACAATTAGCGTATTATGTATTTAATATAATTTCCAGACATGTCAGCTACCGCGATAGTAAATTGACTCGGATCTTACAAAATTCTCTCGGAGGTAACGCGAAGACGAGTATAATTTGTGCTGTCACACCCGCGGCTGTTGAAGAAACTATATCCACATTACAGTGAGTAACACGTAACTTATATGTATATATCGTAGGGGATAGTGCAAATCCGCGTATCTACATTGGAAAATTAATTAAACACCAAATAATTACTAATTTTGCAAAAATTACCTTACAAAACATTAATGTAGAAAATATTACAGCTCAAACTTTCTTTTAATAATCTGCTTCCAATGTACATACGCGGAATTATCCAATGCTAGTTACGCGCATTTGTACTATCCTCGACGATATGTTGATATTATTGTATATACAGGGTGACTGGTGAATTACTATCGATATTTGAGGACGTGATATTTGACGATCATATATGACAAAATAAAAATTAATATAACATAAATATTAATAAACTTCTAAGTAAAGTTAACCAAAAGTTATGTAATTAATTACGCATCGTGTGAACAGATTAGGTATACACTGACACTCACACATACGCATGTCGTGACGTGGTGTTGTATCAACACGTCGCCGCTCGCGTCCACACTTGAACACTTGGAACGTGTCAACACTTTACTTATTTATACGGAAATTTTGTCAAAAATTAAGTGCCTATTTTTTTTACATAATTCGAATGAGAATCATGTACCGAGTATGCTCCTTAAATATTGATAGTAATTCACCAGTCACCCTGTATAACACACTAATAATGTTTTCTAGGTTTGCAAACCGCGCGAAAGCCATCAAGAACACTCCGGCCGTAAACCTTGTGGCCACGAGCGCTACAATGATTCAATCACTTACTAAACAACTATCATTGCTTAAAACAGAACTTGAGATCAAAAAACATGTTGAGGTAAACATATATACTGATATGTTGTTTTGCTATATAAAAAATAGAGGCTGGTGATAAAAAAGTAAAAATTTTAGGTTGTATGTATTTTTTAGCTGCATTATAAAAAATAAAAACAAAATATTTCGTCCGAAAAAAACATTACGGGTGAACAACTCTTATGACTTAGGGGTAAAAAAAATAGATGTTGGCCGATGCTCAGACCTACTCAATATGCTTACAAAATTTCATCAAACCCGATCCAGCCGTTTCGGAGGAGTTCTCTGTCTAACACCACGAGAATTTTATATATAAGATAATACATATGTAAACTATGTAATAGTTGATGAATCTCATCGGTCATCTAAGACATATGTTATGTATATGTAATAATGGATTGGAAAGTATTGTTTAATCTGTATAGAGAAGTTCTTCAATAATTTGTTAACAGTATGCGTTCTTACTATTAGTGTTAAGACTTTAATACTAGTTTTTAATGTTATAAAAATTTTCATATAACTCTAATAAAATTAATTTGTACGTCTCGGAACGCTCCACAGAATTGATAACTAAAACTATTTAATAAAGAAATTTTAAATTTTGTATATGTTAAATTGATGATCCGTTTATGAATAACTTGAAAACGAGTTTAATTCGTGAGAGAATTTGAAACCAGATTTAGTTAAGCAGTTTACGCTTCCATAAGTTATCACTTAAAAAAAATCAATAATTATTTAAAATAATATTAATATTTTGCTATATTTCTTCAGGAAGACAACTGCAATCTACAGAAACAAATCGCGAATCTTCAGAGGCTGATCTTGAATGGTTTCGGTCAGAACCGTAATCCTGATATGATAAGCAACGCTCGTAGGAAATTACATCAACCGCGACGAGTGACCATATCAACTTTACATCCAATACAAGAAGATCCGCTTCCTAGTATACCAAAATTCTGTACTCCCAGCCTGAAATATAAGTAAGTCTTTTCTTTTATGTTACACTAGCTGTTATCCGCGATTTTGTCTAAAAAAAACAAAAAACAATGTTTAATGAAAAACTTTCAAGCACCGTAAGTGTCCCGCTTCCAACTTAAAAAAGAATAAGTAGATTAAATTAAAATATTTAAAGCAGCCTAACTTACTCCTTATAACATGAGCTACATAATAATAAGAGTTTCGTCAAAATTGGTCGAGCCGTTTTAGAAATTAGCCGGAACAAACAGACAATAAATGTAACCAATTTATTTAAGTGTATGTACTGTATATATAAATTAATATGTATATATTTAGTAAAAAACGTTTATTACAATGTTTCAAAACAGACACCACTTTTATTAATATGTATAGTAGTGTTTATTTGAATTTTAAAATAGCAAACGACATAAAAAATACAAAAATATTATTAAAATACTTATCATTTTCTTTTTAATCTTATATACGTATTCTTTCTTTGTGAAACAAAAATCTTCTACATTTAAATTTTTGGCAGATGTAAAATTATTGTCAGCTTTGACATTATTTAGTATTCAAGGAAGAAATATTTAAATGGTAATGAAAAATAATTATTATTTTGAATATATTAATAGCCGATACTTTTTATTAAGAGAAAATACGTATTTAAATATATATAATGTGTCGTGATATGAGAATTTAACTGGAAAAATTAGGCAAGAATTTCTTATTACATCACCATGTATGCTTTAATGTTCGGCAAGGATTTAATGCATAATACTTTATCCCTACTACAAGTAGACACTTGTAGAAGACTCTATTCTTATAGTCTTCTTTTTCTACCTGGCAATTTCCCAGCTTTAGCCAGGGTCTGCCTTACATGTTGTGAATAGTTTTGGCAGTTTGTTTTTACGACTGGCCCGCCTTCACATCAACCCTCTTTGGGAATGCATTAATCAGTGATGTCTAAATACTCTTAGAAAGTACATATGACTCGGAAAAATCACATCGGTACTTACCAGGATCGAACCCACGCACTTGTGCATGAGAGGCGGGCCTCTTAACCACTAGGCCACCACTGACTTGGAAGTATGGTAGTAATTTGTATGTTATAATATATTTCAGTCCGTTGTCGCTAAACGTTCGTGAGTCAATTCCATCTGGATCGTTTCTAACGCCGGTGTGTGAAGAACGCGCGGTCACGCCGCCCAACGTGCGCATCGACGAAATCATTGAAATTGGTATGTAGCTATTATTTAGATACGTGCTTTAGCTTGTAATAAGACGAGAGTAAATCAGTAACGTAGTTAATATTAAAATGGAACTAGACTATATATGTAACATTAAATGTATATGAAATGATTTCTCGAATTATATTGCGTGTATTTTATTATTTTAAACTACATACTCCCGACGTTTCGGTTATTTTTAAGATGAGATGTGAATGTCGTCGTATGTAGTTTGTATCAGATGAAATACGCGAAGTATAATCCAAAAAATATTAGTTTCATTTAAATGAATACTCGCGTCATTCATTATTAATTGTATATTTCTTAACTTTAAGCCTACAATTTCTTTTATATGCTTTTGGATATTTAAAATATTATTTATTTTTTTCAGACAGTGACGACGAAGATTCAAGTGACGTTCAACTGTGTTCACCATACCATAGATGTTTTCGTAAGTGATTTCAATTGCTATTATGACCAATTTAATTAAATTCCATTTAATGTATGGTAGGTGTTTGACTAATCTAATATATGAAAATCTTCTTCTTCCTGGCAATTTCCCAGCTTTAGCCAAGGTCTGACAGGGTCTGTCAAAAATATGAAAATATTATTGAATAAATATAAATATTGTAATATTCCATAATAATTATGATAAATGTAGCAATATAAAGTCACCATAATTGAATATGGATTGAATATAATCAATATTTATTCTTCTATCTTCTATATATATAAAAATGAATTGCTGTTCCTTGGTCTCACTAAAACTCGAGAACGACAGAACGGATTTATCTTATCATAGTCTTGAAATGTTCGTGGAGGTTCAGGGAAGGTTTAAAAGTTGATAATTTTTTATTAATTTCCGGGAAAACCCTAAAAACAGCGCTTTTTTATTTCCCATACTAACGGTTTTTTGACATTAGATTTGACAACTAACTAATATGTCAATCATTTTGTCGCACTTCAGAACACAGAGATTTATGGCTTAAAGGTAAACACCAAAAAAATAAATAAGACATAATTTATTTCTTGATTTAGGCAGTACGAAGTCTACCGGGTCAGCTAGTATTTATGTAATTTATTTGAAAGACTGTTTTATTTGTACACTACTATTAAACACTTCAAAACCATTTATAAATACGATTTTGGTTTCTCACATTACGTTTTTTTTAAGATTGCAAATTATTTTTGTTATACAAAAGAAAATATAACTACATTCACAATATCTTTGAATTTTACTTAAAGTTCTTTAAAATTGTTTGGTTTAGTAATTAGTTATACCTACCTTAAAGGTATATAATATATAAAGTACATTTCAATAGAAATTGGCAATCTTGTAAACAAACGTGATCAGCTGATATTGACAAAGACTTGTCTATGCCCATAGTGATGAGAAACTCTTTAAAATACTGTAATATTAATTATTAGATTAAAGTATTAATATTAAAAAAATACTTTAATTGTAACTATACAGGGCGACTGGTGAATTACTATCGATATTTGAGGACGTGATATTTGACGATCATATATGACAAAATAAAAATTAATATAACATAAATATTAATAAACTTCTAAGTAAAGTTAACCAAAAGTTATGTAATTAATTACGCATCGTGTGAACACCCTACAGATTAGGTATACACACACACTCACACAGACGCGGCGGCGGCGTAGTGTTGTATCAGCACGCCGCCACACGCGTCCACACTAGGAATACTTGGAACGTGTACACACTTTATTTATTTATACGGAAATTTGGTCAACAATTAACTACCTATTTTTTTTACATAATTCGAATGAGAATCATGTACCGAGTATGCTCCTTAAATATTGATAGTAATTCACCAGTCACCCTGTATATTAGTTTAACAATACATTAGGTAATTCAAGATATGTATGATAAAATTACTTATTTTAATGTGAAATAAAATATTATATAAAATTATAATTTTAAATCCACTTATTTCAGAATCAAAAACTCCGCCTTGCATCTTAAGGAAAACTGCTAAACAGGCTGAAAAGAACTTGAAAGACATTGTTGAGCTAACAGAGAGAGAAAAGATATATACACCAAATATTGTAAGTTATTTATAATAAACATATTTTTCAGGCAACATTTTATATACAACTAGCTTTTCGACCGCAGTTTTGCCCGCGTGGAGTTCGGTTGTATCGCGTTTCCAAGAGAACTTTTCAAATGTCTAGGATAAAAACTATCCTATATTCTTTCTCAAGGTCAACTTTATCTCTGTACCAAATTTCATTAAAATCAGTTCAGTGGTTTAGGCATGAAAGCGTAACAGACAGATAGAGTTACTTTCGCATTTATAATATTAGTAGAGTTAGCTGTATAATTGTGTAATTACTAAGAAAATAATATCTCTCAGGTTGAACTCATGGAGAAATTAGAAGACAAGTCTTCAATTATAGGCAAACTAGAGGACGATATAGTCAATTTAAACCGTATTAGCAATGAAAAGGACAAAGAAATGGAGAGACTTAAAAGTACAATTAATGAAGCTGAAAAGAAAATTATCAATATTACCTCAATTAAGGTAAGAAATATAAGTTTAAGATATTAATAATTTTGTCATGGTTTTATGTAATTATTTATACTACAATATAACTTTAGGAGAAATTAGAACAAACCTGCAAAGAATATAACACTAAGCTTACTGATTGGGAAGTGAGCTATGAAACATTAAAGAAAAAATCAAAGTGTAGAGAAGATGAACTGTTATCATTACTTGAGGAAAAGAACAATAAAAATAAAAATAAAGTTATAGGTATGTATTAAAAATCTCAGATTTTCTTAATCAAACATTTGAATGTAACTATTATAATACAGTTATCTGTCAAAGAAAAAATATTCTTAATTAAATATTTATAAATAATTTTACAGGTAAATTATCATCAAAGGCAATAGAGAGGGAACTCAAAAACTTTATGGACCTATCTAGAGATATATCTTTAGTAAATAGTAGTCTCGAAAGTAGTGTTATGGAAACAGAACCGAGTCCTAATTCAGATTTGAAAGCACAGATGACCTTAAAAGACCAGACCATAGTAGAATTAGAGGCGAATCTACACTCACAGAAACTTAAAATAGATAGCTTACAGGAGAAAAACGATAAATTTAAAGAAATTATATCAAATTTGAATGAAAAAGTGTCTCTATTGGAAAATGAAAACTTGCTGTTGAAGACTTCAATGGAAAGTTTGAACAATATTATTAGCGACCAAAAATCTCTCCTTGACTCAGCCAATGCGGAGATTGAATCTTATAATAACTTGATTAAAGAACAACAAAATAATGTTACCAAAAAAGATGTTTCAGCTAAAAATATGAGCGACTCAGATCTGGAAGCTTTAATAACAAACGAAGAACTGTTCCTGACGAATAATGAGAACATGAAAAATATTGTACACTCACTCAAGGAGGCGTTGGCTATACGAAATGAGGAAATAAATATACTTAAAACCAATCTCAATGATAACAAAAATCTTGAAGCGTTACAAGCAGAACTAGAAACCAAGAAAACTGAAATTAATTCACTTAATAATGAAATTGAACGTCTTAATAGCGAATGTACCAATAATATTTCTATTATAGACACTTTATTACAAGAAAAGAGTAATCTTATTAACATTGAACAGCAACTTACTGAGAAATTAACAAGTATTCAGGAAGAAAAGACTTTACTTGAAAAACAAATAAATGAGCATAACGATGACATTAACAAACTCAAAGAGGCTAACAATAATTTGTCCTCAGAACTAAATGAAAAAATATCTACAATTAAAAAGGAAAATGATTGTAAGACCAGAGATATGTGCCAAAAAATTAGTAAATTAGAGATTACTATAAGAGATAAAGAAGAAATTATAAAAAAACTGAAGAATGAACAGAATGATACTCAAGAAATTATTGATAAAGGAAAATTAGGTTTGAAGAAAGTTCAAGATATCATTAGTTTACTTAAAGGAGAAATAAATGAAATTCCTGATTACGTGGACAGTTTAGTAGCTGCTTTTAATAGCTTGGGCGATAATCTAACAGTACTGGAAAATATAGCTAAAGATATAGTTAAAGAAAAGAATGATACACTCACTAAGCTCCAAAAAACTGAAATGGAACTTAAATTGCTTAACAATAAAATGAAGGAATTGGACAACGAAATAGACGAATTCAACGACGAATATAGAATAGCTGTAATAGAAGAAATAAAGGAAAAAGTATTAAAACAAGACATTGTCGACTGTGAAACGAATAACTGTGATAAATTAGTAAAGAAAATTAGTAATCTCCTGCGTACTATTAAATCCGCACAAAAAGTTCTCATACAGTCTATTAACGATAAGAGTTCGGAATTAAATGAATGCAAAATATATTGTGAAAATATATCCAAAGACTTAGAGAGTGAAAAACAAACAAATAATACTCTGACGCAAGAAGTAAATGCTTTAATGATTAGTCGTATTGAGACTATGAAGAACATTCTAGAGAAAGTAACGAATTTATCTACAAAGTTTGGTATTGAAAACGAAGTGTTATGTAATTTTAATGAAGACTACGAAACGGGTTATAATTCTGTCATATTAAAAATAGATAAAATAGATAATTGTATCACAGTCCTTAAATCGGAACAATCAAAATGTAACGATGTCGAGAATTCATTAGGTGATGCTAAAAACAAAATCCTACAACTAAATGAAGAAAATATAAAATTGAAGAAAGGGATAGCTGACTTAGAGGCAAATAAAGCTCTTCTATCAGATGAAATAAGAAAAGTTCAAGAAGATAGCAAACATCTAACCAAAGATTTAAAGGATACCAATGATTTATTGAACCATTTACGTGAAGAATTAAGTAATAAATCCAGCGAAATGGATATTATTGAAAATAAAGCTAAGAATTGGAAAGATAAATTCATTGATCTCGAAGCTTTAATGCAGGATAAAATGAATATTTTGGAAGCAGAAAACATGTCACTGAAATCAAAATATTCTGATCTAGAACTTCGTCACATACCACAGTTGAATGATAACGAGAGTTTGGCGTGTGGGGATCGAGAAAGTTATTCCAGCAAACAATATAATTACAAACAAGTGAATTCGCCACCGAGTCTATTGACCATATGTTGTAATAGAATCGCAGATGCTATTGATTTCAATGATGATAAATCAATTACCTCGTCTAGTTCATACACTGATTACAATGAAACCAAATCGGACAAGTGCCAGTGCAAAGATCTATTAGCTGATGTAGACAAACTAGTTGCAGAGAAACATAAATTAAACGCTACCATTGACCGGCTACAGAACGAAAACGATATGCTATTGAGAGAAAGGGAAGAAGTTCACAAAGAGGTACAGTTACTGTCAGAAAATTCATACGAATTGCAAAAACGTGTTTTCAATCATCGTACCGTTCTATCCACACTAACCGCGACAACATACGCCGAGAATAAATCACTCAGTTCCCAAGTTAAGTTCTTACAACACCAACATAATAGGTTCCACCACGTCTGTCAAAAAGACATACCGGCTTTTAAAAGGCAGTTACAAGATCTTTTAGTATTACTAAAGTCGGAATGCCTAGGGAAACATAACGATAGCTTTAAACGATACTCACTACCGAATGCTTTAGACACGAGCTCATTACACTCTACATTCAAAAATGAGTCCACTTTAGATAATGATCTACTCATGTTAGACACTAATGTAACACTAACCACTTGCGACACAACTATGACAGAACATAATCAAACGTGTTTCGATGTAACACAAGTTTGCATTTCGAGCGATGTAGCCTGTCAGACAAGCTTTGACGAAGTGACTAAAACCTCATTATATCCTCAGATGGATTTGGAACCGTTAGACGAGAAGAGAATTACAGAAACATTAGAATCGCTTAAGAATGAAAACGATAAGTTGCGGGAATTGGTAGACGATTTCACTAAAAATAAATCGAAAGCTCTCGTTACAACGCTCACTAGTCCTATCAAAATACCGGACATTCTGGAAGATGCATGTCCAAAATGTGATAAATACTTGAACGACATACGCCTCTCTAATGAATCACACAAGAACGAAATCGAAGCTTTGTCAAAGAGATTAAACGATCTTGGACGCGAAAAAGATGAAATTTCCGAAAAATATCACAATCTGACCTTGGAAATACCATCTAGTGATGCCTTAGTAAGAAAGTTGACCGATATAGAAAAAAAATATCAGGTTAGTATCAATGAAATTGAGAAACTTAACATAACAATTGATAAAGCTAATAAGAAGCTTAGCGTTTTGCAAGAAGAAAACGACAGCTTATCTAATGAAGTGATGGAAAAGATAGAGGAAATTGATGCTCTGAAGAAAGAACAGGATAATTTAAGAGATAACATAAAAATAAATGAGGAATGTCTAAATAAAGCAGTAGATTTAGAATTTCAAAATAAGACTGTTTGTGAAAACTGTGCCTTAAAAGAGGAGACGATAAATTCATTGCGAAATAGAATACTAACGGCCGAGACACATTCGAGGCTGGATAGAAGTTATAGCGATCAAGATAGTTCATCTAGATATAATAAAATATGCACGTTGCAGAACGAATTGCACGCAGGCAAAGAAGATTGTATAGAATTAAAAGAAGAAGTTACCACTATAAAGAAACACTTGGAACATAGCAATTTATCAATGACACAAAATTTAGATTTGGATGAAAGTATTATTGACACGCACATGTATAGCTTTAATAAAGATTACGGGAATGCTAATGAAAATAAATTCGATGCATCCAAAGTTACTGAAGGGCAAGTTGTCGACGTATACTTCTGTGATAAGACTGACTGTCTCAATTATTATTCCGAAAAAACTGGTGCTAAAATAGGAAGTCTGAATTCTGAATATAAAATCATAGATGTTATGAAGATGTTGTTTGAAGATTTTTCAATCAAACACGCAAATGAGGTCGAAAACTTGCTTAATAAACTTAAAGATCTCGATGAAGAAAAAAGTGATCTTCAGATACGAATGAATAAACTCGTTAACGAACAATCTGGTGTAGTGAAGGCGCTTAAAGAAAAGGATGGATACTTGCAGAGATTTGCTCATGTTGTATCTGATGTACGAAATAACATTAGTGGGATAAATGATAAACCAAAGACTGAAGAAGCAATGGTTGCTTTTAGGAATACGGTTTTAAAGGTGGTTGATACGGAATTTGGACTTACTAGTTCTGAAACTTTTGAAGCTATCATAAATAAACTCAATAAAAACCATGAGAAGGATTTAAAGAAAAATGCGGAAGAAATTTCTCAACTGAAGGAGCATATACAAAGCATGATCGCTGAGTCGATTACTATTAACGAAAATTTACAAGCCTTAAAGTCTCAGCTAACTGAAAAAGAGTCAAGTTATGATTTGCTTCAGAGGCAAAAAGATAAAATGTTTGAAATTAGTAATGCAGTTACAATAGATATAATTAAAAAAGATAAAGATTTAAGGGACCAATTATCTCATTACTATCGCAGGCTGCTAGATGATAATATTATAAAAGAAGAAATTGATTCATCTCTACCGATTGATCAATTTTTGGACAAATTATTTAATAGTGTATTAAACACTGAATTGGCGGATCGCAAACTTGAAGTTGATACGGAATTAGAAAACTTAAGAAGTAGTCTTCAACTGAAAGATAAAGAAACGCAGTCGCTGGCAGATGAGATGAAGAGAAAAGCCTTGGAATATGAAAACAATATAGCAGATCAGGTCTCACTGCACGCTGATTTAAAACAGATATACGAACAGAAAGTTAAAGAGAACGAAATTAACACAAACACAATCAGTAGATTAACAGAAGAAGTAAATCTACTGAAAGAGAATGTTTCTAATAAAGAAAAAACTATTGAATCGTTAGAGAAGAAACAAAGCGAGCATTTCACGCAACAGCAAGCTAAAGAGTTAGAATTGATCAAAAGTTTACAAACTTGCCAAAAGGAATTAAACGTTCTGAGTTCTGTCAACCAAATACTTCTAAAAGAAAAGGAAACATCCGCCGTTGAAATGGAAAATCTTAAAAAATTATTATGTGACCAGGTACTTGATATTGAAAAAATGACAACGGAAATGGAATATTTGAAACGAACAGTACGTGAAAGCGCTAGTGTCATTGAGAGTTTGAATCTTAAATCCGACACGTTGCTAGAAGAAAATGAGTCTCTTAAAAAGCAAATGCAGGAAAAATGTACCAACTGTGTGAGATTAGAAAATAATATTAAGACCCACGAAAAAAACAGCGGCGATCCAAACTAAAATTATCAATAGGTATGTTACGTGTAAGTACTGTTTTACTGTAGTTCAACAAAAACTAGTTTACTGATATTAATGTTTATTATACAGGCTGCAAACTCAAAAGGCTGAAATTGATAAAGCAAACATTGAAAAGGAAACACAAATCGAAGAAATGACGTTAAAATATAAATCATTGGAAGAGGAAAATCAAAAACTAAGCACTGAAATACAGACGTCCAAAGAAGAAAATCAAAAGTTGAAAGAATTGAAGCAAACTTTGGAGGTAATTAATACATGATAGACGCGAATATTATGAAAATATTTTGTTACATAAAACAAATCATTTCATATAAAATGATTAATTGAAATTATGTTTTAGTTGAAAATAAAGGAGCTACAATCGATTGAAACAAAGCCAAGAGCGTCTATGGACTGCGTGTCGGAAGCGACAAGGCGTCGTCGGCAGAGCATTCAAGACTCTAAGAGGATGTTCTCTGAAGATATCGAAGGTATATATTCAATAGTATGTTTAGTCTCACAAATTTATAGGAATTTGCATAAAAATAGGTCAATTAATACATATATATACATATACACAATTTGTGTATACGTATATGTACACTCTGTAATGATGACGTAGGTTATAAATTACTGAAGAAGTTTTATAACTTTGACACTACCTGTCTTGTAATTTGGTATGTTATCGACAAATGTGACATAAAATAATAAATTTTGTATATAATGATGAATTCCGTACTATTGATATATAATTTTATATAGATAGAAATAATGTATGTATTCATATGTAATTGTAATCCTTAGTCTTATTAAACCATTTACAACCACATATGAGTCATTTGCACACAATCAACCACTTTGCAAACTCATCATTTTATAACAACCAAAATTTCAGATCATAATAAACTCGAGGCAATGTTCAAATCGAAATCAAAACCGGACGATTTGTTTATGGATGTTGATGAAGATAGCTCCAGTAGAAGCACACCAATTAGACTTATTAGAGGGTGAGTACACATAAATTAGATAAATTAGAAATAAATTAACCACTATGATACTTTAGTCACGATGTTTATTCACGTTTTGTTTTACAGACGAGACAGTCTACTCTCTAAACACGACCAGGTAAATGAAATATATTACATTCTGATAATCAATTTATTATGTATCAAACGAAAAACTATATATTGATATAGTGCTAATAGTAATTCAAATTTGTGTGTATTTACAGAGTGATACGAATGAAGAACATTCCCGTCCAAGCAGCGTAGCAGCAAGCCGGCGACGGCGGCAGAGTGCTTACGATCTTCAACGTAGTGTGCAACATAATGAACAACATGGTATATACACTTATATTATATATAGCATACTTATATACAGAATTCTTAACAATTATATTTATTGGCAATTGGTTATATATAGATAATTTTCATATGTAGTCATATTCCCATTTTGAGAATGTAGCTCTGTATGATAATTACCTAAGATTTAATTTTTGTTATTACAATTAAGAATAAAACCTTTTTGATGTCACAATAAAAAGGCGAATTACTTTAATAAAATGTTTCCTTTAGTTGCAGATCATTCACACGAATCGTCCGGGAGTTTAGATAGGTAAGGCATGACTAGTTACATTTTAATTAACCCTAAAAGTAATTGATATGTGTATAGAATCATTTTTGCAAGAAATAGTTTTGGATAAAAGAAAAAAAATTACCCCTATTATAGTATTAAATGTTGTGTTCTAAGTCAACCGTATCAATTTAAAAAGGGAATAATGTGAAAACCAAAACATACAACTAAAAATGTTTAAGTTTGTGTTTCTATATGAACTTTAGCTGCCTAATTGGAACATATTGTAGGTTTAGAATTTTTCACTTCCCCTACATTACATCCTCTGTAATGCGACACTCAATAGATGAACGAAGAAAAATTGAAACAAATGCAAATATATAATCATCTTTCTTTACTGTTGATTTTATTATATTATCATTAATAATTAAATGTAAATGTTTTCAGTGAAGCGGCTCACTTTAAGCGGTTGTTGGTTTTGTGCCAGCGCGAGTTGGAAGAATTGCGTGAAAGATTCAAGGAGGTTGATGAAGAGTGCGACATTTGTGCCGCGTACCTGAGAGAGAGAGACGAACAGTGTGGCAGGCTTAAGAAGGAAAAGACGGCTTTAGAGGTAGTGTAGTAACTGTAATAAATCCTCAATATACAGGGTGACTGGTGAATTACTATCAATATTTAAGGAGAATACTCGGTACATGATTCTCATTCGAATTATGTAAAAAAATAGGTACTTAATTTTTGACCAAATTTCCGTATAAATAAATAAAGTGTGGACACGTTCCAAGTGTGGACGCGTGCGGCGGCGTATTGATACAACACCACGCCGCTGCACGCGTGTGTGTGTGTGTGTGTGTATACCTAATCTGTAGGGTGTTCACACGATGCGTAATTAATTACATAACTTTTGGTTAACTTTACTTAGAAGTTTATTAATATTTATTAATTTTTATTTTGTCATATATGATCGTCAAATATCACGTCCCCAAGTATCGATAATAATTCACCAGTCACCCTGTATATCTGGTTGCAAAATTTCGTCTATTTAATTTTGATACCAAATTTTGTCGAAGTAATAGCAAAAATCTCTTCAACAACTGCTAAAGGGCATTTGTTTTTGAAATCTTAACTTACTGTATATTTAATATTTATATTTTCTAGACTTAGATGATGAGACATGAATTTGTTGTGATTACTTATATAATTAAATAAAAGAAAATATTTTTTAAAACCTATTAAAATAAAAAGCAAGTAAACATTATTTTTTTGTTCTAGAAAACAATCATGGAACTGAGAGATAAGATGAAAACAATGACTCCTAACGACAGTACGAATATTAAGAGCACATTCAAAGATGTTGCAGTTAATACTGAAGAAGGTAATTTATTACTTTAATAATAATAACATATGGTAATTTATCATTTTTGTACTATTTAAATATTTTCTCAATATACAAAATATTAAAGTTATGATAAAATTTAAAACTCTGTATATATGTTCTAAATTTTGTCATATATTTTCCAGATTGGACGAATTTACATTCAGTGGTTGTGGATCGGATGTCCTACGACGCTGAAGTTGAAAAGAACAAGAGGTTGATGAAAACTATTGAAGAATTGAGATACAAGAAACAAGATCTCAAGAATACTATGACCAAGATGCAGAAGGCCTTAGAAAGAAATACAAGTAAAGACAGGTAATAATATTATGACTTTGAAAAACTTCTTGACAAAGTTTGTATTCAATAACAGAATTGTGCTTAAAATCTGCACATGGAAAATGTTTTATGATATTTACTCAGTCCTGGCCTGAAAAAATAGCCTCGCAAAAAATAAAATGAAATAATTAGGCACAATAATGATAAATACATATAATACTAATTATATTTACGAGAGAAAAAATATGTCTTCATGTAAGTGACGAATTTAAATATGAATCATATTTTAGCCAAGAGTTTGAATCTATGAAAGTCGAGCTAACTGCCTGCAAGCGGGAGTTGGAAGAACTTAAAGAAAGTTACAAAGCACTCGACGAGGAATGTGAAACGTGCGCCGAATATTTACGAGAAAGAGAACAACAGTGTGTGAAGTTGAAGGAGGCTAAGGCTGCCTTGGAGGTAGGAAGAAGTTAACATTAAAATACTTCTTGTATTAGCTTACTAGCTGCGCCCCGCGGATTTCCGGGATGTTAAGTAGCATATGTGTTATTCCTGGACGTCAGCTTCCTGTATACAAAATTTTATCAACATCGGTTCAGCCGTTTGAGCGTGAAGAAGTAACAAACATACACACACACACTCACAAACTTTCACAATTATAATATTAGTAGGATTATATAAAGCCTTTGTAGCGCATAGAGGCTTAGTAAGAACTGAAAATTAATCTCTAAAACTCTGTTTGGGTAGACAGTATTCTCATTATTATATAACAATATATAAGGATAAAAATATAATTAATTGATGACTATATTTTATATCGATCTTTACAGGCCAAGTTAGAAGAATACCAACAATCCAGTATTGTACAGTCTGTACGTAAGCGACGCCAAACTCTACACGATCAAAACAGACTCACGCCGCAACGGATAGATGTCGCTACTGAAACTAGTGATGGTACTTAAAAATTTATATTACATTATACTAATTTTTAAAAAGGCCCGCCTCATTCATGATGAGGGCTTGTGTTCGAAACCTGACTAATAGCAATGTCATTTTTCCAAGTCATATGCACTTTCTAAGAGTATTTAGACACACTGACACACAGTGAAGGAAAACATCGCGAGGAAACATGGATTTGTAATTTCAAATTATAAGTTTGAAATCACCAGCTAGCAATGAGCAAGTGTAGTGATTAATGCTTAAATCTTCTCCATGTGAGAGGAGGCTTTTGCTCAGCAGTGGGCTCTGATAGGCTGATGACAATGATATACTAATTAAATTTATATAAAAAATAACATAAACCTAGCTTCAAACAAGCTTTTATGTAGCGATATAATAATAGTCAGTATATTTTATTTTCTATTTAAAAGTACGAAAATAATGTTGACTTTAAATCTACCTGCATTATTTTAAATGTCAATACGGTTGCATTACTGAATTGTTGATTTGATCAAATTTCTGTTACAGATTTATTGAGTTACCAAGTGGAGAAGGATAATTCCGAATTGAATGTCGAAGATTCTAAAGAAATTAAGAGGCTTAAAATGGTGAATATTCTTATTTTAATAATTTATTTTTATATCGTTCTAGTCGAAATAAAATTTGTAATAAAGTCTCAATATATCAATTGTAAAGGATGTTATAATACATTCTAGAAACGTCATGCCCGCGTCTCTTCCACGATAAGCAAAACAGTAGAAAAATGAAAGAATCTCTTTTATTCATGTAAGCGGGCTTGAATATAAAGTCTAATAATTTTTATGAGGGTGCACTGAGAGATTATTATATTTATTCAATAATTAAGTAATAATAACAGTTTTCTATTTTTATTATCAGGTTGTTGAAAAACTGTCTCAACAGAAGAGTTCATTGGAGCAGCAGATAGCATCTGTTGGAACACAATATGTGGCCACTGGAAGTGCTATTGTACAAGTATGTAATTCATAATTTTATATATACATATTTATTTCTTTATTATGTCACACTATAGATAAGTAATCAAAATGCTTATACAGCTATAAAATACCTTAAGTATTTAGTCTTGAGCAGTCTTAGAAAAATATTTTTAATTGAATAACATAATTCTACTAACTTTTTATTGATAACTAGCTTTCCGCCCGCAGCTTCGCCGCGTGGAGTTCGGTTATATCGCGTTTCCAAGAGAACCTTTCAAAAGTCTGGGATAAAAACTATCCTATGTTCTTTCTCAAGGTCAACTCTATCTCTGTACCGAATTTCATTAAAATCAGTTCAGTGGTTTAGGCGTGAAAGCGTAGCAGACAGACAGACAGACAGACAGACAGAGTTACTTTCGCATTTATAATATTATATTGATAATGTATGTTTACATATTTCAGAACCAACAACTCTCAGATGTTATGAAAGAAAATCAAAAACTGAAGAAAATGAATGCGAAACTTGTGACACTCTGCAAGAAACGAGGAAAATCAATAGACTCAAACAGAGAGAATGAGGACCCTACACAACAAAATGTGAAGAAATAACTTGATTCATTGTTACACTAACTATATTATTATGGAAGCAGGTCTTTTTAATTTATTTAATTTTGTTTCATCATACACAAACCAATTAACAGTATTTTTTTTAATTATTGGAGGAAATAGAACATTCCAGAAGCATTTATTTTATTACCGAATACAACGAATACTAAATTGTTAAACATTTGTTGGGAATAAGAGAGCTTTTATAAATATTAAAATATATATAAAATTGACGGGTTGCCATCATTGTATCTAATAATAATTATTGTTTCATTCAAAATGAAGCATCACTGTACTTAACTGAATGATGTCACTATTATTTGTATTAAATAGAATTCAATATAATTATGTTATTCTATATTTAAAGTTCATATAATGACGTCCAAGATGGAAAGCGTTCCTAAAATATTTTTCTATAATTTTATCTATTTTACTTAGCTTGTATAAAAATAAGTTTGGGAATAACTTGCTTTACTAATTTATGCACAAATTACAAGCACGCGATTTTAATAATATTCGAAAAAGATGATAGAGTAATATTAGAGGTATTTTATGTTGTATAATTGTATTTGATGCCTGCCATTAATATTACTATTAAAATGATTGAATGACTATTTGAATTCGTTTTATTTCGTCTTATTTAAAGGAATTTGTGTAGTATACAAGCGTATATATTTGTATTGTATAGTCCTTAGTCATAAACTAGCTAGAGCCTTAAGGTGAATTCTAAAATGAATTCAAGGAATATCGGCACAAACTACAGACTATCGTGATAATTTAGACCGGGCAAAACAGGAAGTAGATTTTGATAATAACCCTTTTGACTATTCGAAAACCATATTTAAGAAAGAACGTGGACAGCTTCTCTTGACCAACGAACAAATTTAAGACAATTTTAAGAGCAAATATGAAGTGCCTAAACGTGAAATTTCTCGTATCGATTTCCACCAACGCTAGAAGAAATAAGTTTTCAGATAAAGAAGAAATCGTCTAAATCTGCACCGGGACCCGATGGGATCCCATATTACATATTTTTTTTAAAATGTCCATCATTCGTAAACATAGAAGTATATTGACCTACGATAAGATCTGATTAAGGAAGCAAATCCCGGATTGCTTCGGAAAAGCAATTTTCACATCATTCCCAAAAAATACCGAGTTACTGATCCGAAAGATACTAGACCGATAGCCTTAACAAATACCATATCGAATATCTTTTTCTCGGTCCTACAAACGAGAATGACGCGAAGTATTTTAGGCCAAATTATCAGAAACGGTTTTTGCTGTCAGAGAGTTTTAAAGATACTTATAAAGCGCGCGGCAAATTATCACAGATTGTTGGTTAGACTTAGAGAACGCGTTCGGGTCGATACAACACGAATTAATGCTATTTGCGCTAAAATGGTACAACTTTCCACCCTTAGTGATATAATCGCGTCATATTGCACAAAATTCAAGTTTTCTATAATAACTAAAGGCCCTTAAAAAGTTGGAACGTAATTCGAAGTAGTAGATACCTAGTAGTTTTTTTTTTCAAATTTGGTAAGGTAGAGAGGAGGAGCTTGGACGGTGGAGGTGAGCGGTTAACGCGCGTTAGATTAAGGGGCCCCTTAAACCTACACCTGGGTCACAAGTCCCAGGCACTGTTGAAGCTCCTCTCCCTGCAACGCGATGGACCCGGCACCCGCACGGTGAATACATTGAATGCTAAGGTTTCGTCTTGTATCCTAAGGTCAATATAATAATATCTACCTTCTATCTATCTATATATATATAAAAATGAATTGCTGTGAAAAATGAAATGTTCATGGAGGTTCAGGGAAGGTTTAAAAGCTGAAAAAATTTATTCATTTCCGAGAAAACCCTAAAAACAGCCCTTTTCTATTTCCCATACAAACTTTTTTTGACATTAGATTTGACAACTAACTAATATGTCAATTATTCTGTCGCACTTCTGAACACGGAGATTTATGGCTTTAACAGGTAAACTCCAAAAATATAAATAAAAAAATATTTATTTATTGATTGAGGCAGTGCGAAGTCTGCCGGGTCAGCTAGTATTATTTAAAATCATGATTTCTCGACAAAAATCACCAAACTATCTTGCAGTAAAGAAAAATCAATTCTGTATTGTATACAGAATAGATTTTTCTTTACTACTACAAATATTTTGAGGAAAATAGAATAAATTAATCATTATTAAAAAATATATATTTTATTTTAGGTACTAGACATTAATTTTCTGAACAACATACCTATTTAGTTCAAAAAGAAAATTTCATATTAGAACTTCTGTGTTTTAAAAAATATTTGATCCCAATAATAAGAATAATTCAGAAATACAATATAAAAAGGAATTCTCAAAAAAAAACCTGTTTGGTACAACATTTTTAATGCTTCTTATGAGATTTCTTACCAAATATATAATTATTAAAAAATTAAACTCAACAACAACTTACAAGACATCATAAACGTTAAGAATTAAGATAAATAACGTACATATCGGGCGACACAATTATTATTATATCACACAAATTCACAGACTTCGGATTAATTTTAAAAATTACCGCACAATATCGATAAATTAACATCACTAGTTTTCATATCACATCCGATGTAACTTCACTAATGCCAACACTATCGATCAGTAGTTCAATTTTTGTTGGCAGTTCCTTTAGTTGTTCATCATTATCTGTAGTTTCGCTTAATATTTGTGTTTTCTTATCTTCTATATGATTAGCGAATGTTGGTTGTCCAGATTCCTTTGCTAGCTCCGACGCTATGCTGAGTAATTCTTGATCGTTCGATTTAGACAAGGCCAAAGCGGCTTGGTATGGATCGCCTAACGCTAAATAACTGTAAAGCAATTTAAATTGATTTAATACAAGAATATTAATAAATTTTGATATAACAAAGTTATTTATTCAGATTGATTCTTGAAAGTTTTGAATAAACTTACCACACTGCAGCCATGCAAATGTTGCCAGTTTGTAAACAATCAGTTGCCCATTTCTTTAACGTGTCCTCAGCGATGCTGTCCATATGCCTGGGATTTAAGATTATCTCAATTAAATAATTACACATGTTAATCGGATTTTCTACTACACTAATCATTCTTTTTCTATACGTTAAAAAAATATATAATAATATATATAGGTTGAAAAACTTTCAAACAAAGATAGTCATTATTAAATTAGATAAAAATTTAAGACAGACACATTGATGAATGTAGAGAATTTATTTTCAACAACCGCTACGAGATTTTGACGGATCTTTACATAGTCATTGCCTATGAGATTAAGATAAAGTAAAATTTATGGCAAACTAGCTTTCCACCCGCAGCTTCGCCCGCGTGGAGTTCGGTTACATCGCGATTTCAAGAGAACCTTTCAAGTCTGTTATAAAAACTATTCTATGTTCTTTCACAAGGTCAACTCTATCTCTGTACTAAATTTCATTAAAATCAGTTCAGTTGTTTAGGCATGAAAGCGTAACAGACAGACGGACAGAGTTACTTTCGCATTTATAATATTAGTAGGGATGAATATTTTCAAATGAATTCTATAATAAAAATAATAAACTGTCTGTAGAACTTTTTTCTATCAAATTTTAATGTCATATACCTGACCCTCGCCAATATGTAAGCTTCCTTAAACAGTCTCGCATCTACGAGTGTTTGAACGGCCGCTCGGACGTCGTGTGAACACAACTGAAGACACATCTTACGGTAGATGGCACCACCATACTGTTTGTTCTCTATAAACATAATAATTATATTTCATACTAGCTGCGCCCCGCATTACTCGCAGATTTCCGAGATTTCCGGGATGTAAAGTAGCCTATGTGTTATTCCTGAACGTCAGCTTACTGTATACAAAATTTTATCAAAATCGGTTCAGCCCTTTGAGCGTGAAGAAGTAACAAACATACACACACACTCACAAATTTTCGCAATTATAATATTAGTAGGATTGAATACTTAATATATTTCGATTCTTTGTATTTATGAGTTAAGTAAATCAAATGTATACAGGGTGACTGGTGAATTACTATCGATACTTGAGGACGTGATATTTGACGATCATATATGACAAAATAAAAATTAATATAACATAAATATTAATAAACTTCTAAGTAAAGTTAACCAAAAGTTATGTAATTAATTACGCATCGTGTGAACACCCTACAGATTAGGTATACACACACACACACACATACGCGTGTGGCGGCGTGGTGTTGTATCAGCACGCCGCCGCACGCGTCCACACTTGGAACACTTGGAACGTGTCAACACTTTATTTATTTATACGGAAATTTTGTCAAAAATTGTGCCTATTTTTTTTACATAATTCGAATGAGAATCATGGACCGAGTATTCTCCTAAAATATTGATAGTAATTCACCAGTCACCCTGTAGTTTATAAAGTTCCTTTAAATAATTTCATTACCGCTTAGCTTCTCCTCCTCTCCTTTAGCGATCATTCTATCGATTTGAGCCAAATACATTTGAGTTGCATCTTTCCAAAATCTAGAAAAAATATAATGAAAATTATTATTATGTTTAATTAATGAGTCAGTAACTTATTATTAGGTATGAATATAGAAAGTTTACTTGGTAACAAAAATAACCATATCATCCTTCACAAAATCCATCCATCTTTTCTTAGGGCTACCTTAACCCACATATCCCTCCACATTCATATTTAATATTCTTCTTGTTATATGACATTCATCCCTTCGCATAATATGTTCTCTATAAATAGATAATCTTCCTTTATACTATGTATAAAATATGCCGGCCATGCTTCGTATGCAAACTTGGAATAAGCATTATGTATTTATAATATGTATGAGTTTTCGAGGTAGTATGTGTTTGTATTAGATATGTATGTATGTGTGAGTGTTCTAGCTACTCACTTGTGAGAGACGGTGGGCGCGAGGCTCACTATGAACGGGCAGAGCTGCCCGCGGGCGGCCGCTGACGTCATCATATCGGACATCTGACCGCGGAGCACGTCCAGTATAACACACGACTCCCAACGGTTACATGTTGAGTGACGAGCCACTGGAACATTGAGAATTAACAGTGTCTGATTAGCATAGTATGAAATTGACGTAGATTTTTCTATGAGAAAAGTATTCAAGGTTGAACTAGGCACACAGTACAGTACAGTATTGTATATGAAGCTTAATTCTGTACAGAATATTTCTTACTTTCCATGTCCAAGACTTCGTTCAAATCATTCGTTGTGCCGAAGATCTTTGTAAATTCAACAATTTTTTCCTCTCCCTTGTTACCTTCGTCGATTTCCTTTGGTTCATGTTGGCCGTTACCCGCCTTTTTGTTGGTGTTATTTTGATATTTGACTACCATTTGTCTTACACTGTACACAGTGCATGGCGATATTTGTTTACTTATTACAGGTAAGAGGAATTTCTTCGGTGCTTTAGTTGATGTTTTACTATCAAAGGTGGTAGCCACTTGTTCATCACCTTTTTCTATTTCTTGAATTTCAGCCTTTTCAGTCTTATTCTTTTTCTGGGCCCGCGGAGCCACTTCACGATGTATTTCTGAAACATTTTTAAACATTTACAACTGGTAGAAAATTACTGTACAAGAAGTAGAACATACACTAATGGAAAAATTAAGAAAAAAAGAAATATATCAATGTTTTAAGGGGTGGTCCAAATTTCTTGCAAAAACATTATTCTTTGAGATATTGCAAAATAGAAAAAGCAGTTTATTTATTTTTTTAAATCTAACTACTCCATAAGATACTTAAGTTTAAATATTTTTCAATCCATACACGAAAGAAAGAAATTATTTTTATTTTTGATGATCCAAAAAATAAGAAATTCAAGTTTCATATCACGGCGAAATTTAAAACCATAGGACAATAGCATTTTTATGAAAGATTTGACAAATCAATACTTTGTTTCTTATATTCTTTTTCGTATACAAAAAAAAAATCAGATATAAATATATTGAATACACCAAGATAATTACCAGTATAAAGATCTGCTGTATGTCTGTCCATGTTCCACAATCTCAAACAACAATCTGACCCACTAGACATTACTGTTGTTGAAAGTGATGGAAATGGACTCCAACAGGCACTGAGCGAGGCTTGGGAATGACCTCCGAATATATGAGTACATACACCAGATGATATATCCCAGATCTGAAAAAAACAAATTACTTTGAACATTTAACAAAGCTTATTATCGAATTCTCGTATCTCATCTCGTATGATAATTTTATCTGACAGTTTTTTCTATGTCAGTACTTGTTTTGTATTATTTTATGTATGTATAACCTAGCGGCATCTAGGGCTTGTGGAGTTACCGAATACCGATAATAAATATTTACTGTCTAAAAATATGAACACATTCTTGATAGAATGGCGTATCGCTATATAGAGTGTTTTAATATATGGGTTTTAACACAAACCAACCAAGTTGGTTTCAAATCAATGTTACAGGGTGTTTATTGTTATAGAGGATAAAATTATGAAGAGTTAGGTAGTAAGTTACTGTACTTGTAACTTGTATGGACTTACTCTAACTGTAGTATCATGTGAGGTTGACAATAGCTGTACATCATTGTGTGGGTTCCAAGATAGTTGTAGAACTGTTGCCTTGTGACCAGACAAAGTTTTCCACAACTTTATTTTAGGACCGTCTGGAAAAGATATAAATTTTAAGAACTTTTTTATGTTCCTTTGCGCTATATATGCCAAAGACACAGAAAAAAATTAAGAAATCTGTAATGAACATAATTTTCACAAGATTTTACACATTTTTTCTAATTTTCAACAACCACAAGATCATTTGTAGAACGTTATAGAATAAAACGTGACATAAAATATGAACGCAAAATTTTGTTCATCCTATAACTTTTAATAGAATATATATATTGAAATTATTTTCATATTTTAGGCTGAAAAAAATTACGCTATCTTAATATATGATATATATCAAACCTCCTTTGTCATTGTACTCCACGATTATAATACTGCATGACTTATCATGAGATGAAACAGCTATTAAATCTTTATACATAGAATCCTCGCTGGATGCAGATGTCTGTTGTGGGTGCCATTCTATAGTGTATATCATTTTGCTGAAACATATAATTAACATCATTAATTTAACGAATTAATATCCTAGAATACATTTGATTTTTTCCCTATAACTTCAAAAAAACATACAAGATGACAACACCGTACTGATGTAATGTTAAAATTGTATATGAATTCTGCAACTCAAGTGTATGTATGGTAAGTCATTTTGAAATTTTTAATTTAATATATTTATTTTGACATTTAGAAGGTTAGAAGTTTGAATCCTACTTCAATATTTTCATAATGGCTTTTTTCTTATATGAAAATGACTTTTTATACCCGAATATAAAAGAAGCAGTGATGAGTTCGTTTGTGTCAGGATCTAACACAGCCAAACCTCCATTAACTCCACCAATCACTAGGCCTCGGGCATGAGACAATACTGAACTCAATTCCCATTGCTTTCCTTCAAACTCGATTTTTATTGGCATCGGATCTGTAAAATAATAAAGTATTGTATATACAGTGACAATTTTTTTTTCATTCTATTCACTTGAAATTTAAATATTATGTAAATTGATTAAGCTTTCACACATAAAAAGATAGCAGGTCAACAATTTTAGAAAATAAAATCTAGCTTTTGTCAATAAGGATTCAATGGGCTTATAGTCTATAATTAATTGGATATAGTCTGTTAAATTAATTGCATATAGTCTGTGCAAAAAAATTAAAATTTAAGGAACGTGTATACTTGGGTAATTCTACGCACCTTTATCAATGGCATCTGTATTATATACAACAAGTTTTCCTCCACCGCAGGCGTAAAGTTGATCATTTGGTCCCCAACACAAAGAATACACTCCTCCTTGTAATACTGGAAGTAATGTTTTGGCCGGACGCTCTGTCTTACCACTTGTATCAATCAAACCCACCTTTAATATTATTGTTAACATTATTTACCTAATATCCTACTAATATTATAATTGCGAAAGTTTGTGAGTGGGTGCGTATGTTTGTTACTTCTTCACGCTCAAACGGCTGAACCGATTTCGATAAAATTTTGTATACAGGAAGCTGACGTCCAGGAATAACACATAATTGATAATCAAGGTGTAACACCGCGAGGCGCAGCTAGTATATGTATATATTATAATGTGTCTATCTACTAATTTTATAAATAGTCAAACAGTTCTTTAAGTGTAGATTCTTTTCAAATTTAATTAGGTAGAGAGAGGAGCTTAGACGGTGGAGGTGAGCGTTTAACTCGCATTAGATAGGGGCCTCTTAAACCTACACCTGGGTTGCAAGTCTCAAGCACTGTTGAAGCTCCTCTCTCTTTGCAAATCAATAGACCCAGTACCCGCACGGTGAATCCATTGAATACTAAGAGGTTTCGTCTCGTCTTTAAAATCTCTTGGTATAGAAATTTTATTAGGTAATACTGTTTGGGTATGCAACAGAATGTATGAACAATTGTTTTAAACAATTTAATATTATAAATCTACCCACCCTAGCTTCAGCGGTACCAAAGGCAAGTAAATTTTCTTTTGTGGGATGCCATGCAATTGTCAACACCTTGCCTTGAACGTTCTGCCAGTATGAAGTCACATGACCGGTAGACAATTTGCTTTCATCTTCTACAAGTGTATCCGTGTGCCAAACACGTACAGCGCCATCAGCTACGCCTATTGCTAGCCTGGAATCATAAAAAAATATATTACATGTACATATACATTAGTGTTTCTTTTTTGTCTTTGTCTTTCTAAAAGAAAATAAAATGATATATATTACTCACTTTTTAGCATCGTAAGGACAATTTTGTATAGAGTACACAAAACCCCCAAAGGTGTTGTGTACGGATATCTTTTCCTTTCTTTCCATAGAATAACAAACGATGTTACGATCTTGCGCGATCGTCCAAACTAGCCAATTATCTGAACCGTTCGAATTTTCTGTTTGCACACGAGGCGCATTAGTTGCGATAGCATATAAACCACGTTTGTGTAACGAGTGGACTATCTGCCAATCCAGTTTCTTCCTACTGAAATATCAATATCAATTCACGTTATGTAGTAATATGAAATAACTTGCTTTCCACACGCAGCTTCGCCCGCGTGGAGTTCGGTTATATCGCGTTTCCAAGAGAAACTTTCAAATGTCTAGAATAAAAACTATCTTATGATTTTTCTCAAGGTCAACTCTATCTCTGTACCAAATTTCATTAAAATCAGTTCAGTGGCTTAGGCGTGAAAGCGCAACAGACAGACAGACAGACCAACTTACTTTCCCATTTATAATATCAGTAGGGATTTCATCAAAGTTTATCCAAGAATAAATTTCATAAAGCCAAATCGATGCTAATCAGTATTGAGCAACAAACATTGTTATAATTCTACCATTAATTTTACATAATATCAAGTTTAATTTAAGAAGTTACCAATCTATCTTCATAGGATTGCACTCAAGCAATTGACTTTTTCCATCAGCAATGAGCAATACATCAGGCTTGTACCATAATAATGTTGTTGCTATGGGACCTTTACTTCTGTGATTTTTGTTCACAGCGTTTGGTACAACGCAAGATCCTACAAGTTTTCCTGATTTTGACCATAGCCTTACGCCCCTGAAAATAATAAACAAAAGTTAATTTTCAATAAATATATTTTTCGTAATAGGCATTACTTTCTCCCATTCAGAAAAAATTCAAATACTGCCATAAATTAATAAACGTTTATACAATTCTCGTTTTAGTAAGATTTTTAACTAACCCATATTTTCCGATTGTAGCTAAAAGATGTTTGTGCAAATGAGAACTAGATTCTTCTACATTATTAGATTGTGTTTCTTCTATAACTTCAGCTGCATTTTCTGTTTTATTCAATTCATTCTCATTGGTTTGTATTTCATGAACATTTGTTTTATTTTCCCCGGAATCATTACTTTCAACGTGCGTCTTATCCAATGCATCAACTAGGCTTGCTATTGAAGATTCCTGAACATTTTTTTTATTTATAATTTCCTCCTTAAGTTTCAAACAGTCAGCCAAGAAGTCACTGGGAGGTGTTTCTTTTTTCATCTTGACTATGATATCGGTTGGTTGAAACTTTTTATGACCAAATTCATCTGCTTCATGATCTTTGTATATATCAAACATATCATCTTCTTGCGCAATGGTTTCATCGAAGCTGTCTTCTGGAAGGTTCTTTAATATTCCTGAATTATTTAAATCATCTTCATCATCCTTCAATTTCAATTTATCTAATTTACTTTCTAGATGTATACGATTTTGTGATTCTTTAAGGGTCTTTTTAAGTATCACTTCATATTGTGGACACCATGACAAGTTGATTATCTCATCATCCTGACCCCTTACCTTAAAAACAATTTTGCCATTCCCTGAAATAAAAGTCCTCAATTTAATTTATACATAATTTACATATACAAAAAAAATATTGTAAATTATAATTATATGGTAATATTTACTAAACTTTTTTTCTCTACAACCATCCACAAGTAATAAAAAATAATTCAAAGAAAAAAAACATTAATTATATTTTTAACTTACCATTTAAATCTAAAACAAACACAACACCCTGTTTTGTTCCGACGGCAACATTTAATGGTATGTGCTGTGAACACGCAACACATGTCGGCTTGAAGCTCTTTAAAAATTGATTATAAGTCTTAACAACATTGGATTTCAAATCCCATTTGACTATGTTACCGAAGCCTCCCACTGTGATAGCAAACACATCGGTACTATAACCTAGACCGGCTATATCCTATAATCAACATAAAAATACCATTAGTAAATTACAATAACATAAAATAAAATTTTAAGGTCACATGTTTATATAATAATATATATTTACAAGCTGACCTGGCAACTGTTGTTTTGGCATAAAAAAAATAGGGGTTCGTGATAAAAAAGTAAAAGTTTGGGTTGTATGTATTTTTTGATGCGACATTATAAAAAATTAAAAACAAAAAATTTCGTCCGATAATAAAAAATAAAAGTTAAGGGTGAGCAACCCTTAATACTTAGGGGTATGAAAAATAGATGTTGACCTACTCTAGATTCTCAGATCTACTCAATGTGCTGACAAAATTTCATCAAAATCGGTTCAGCCGTTTCGGAGGAGTTCTCTGTCTAACACCGGGACAAAAGAATTTTGTATATGAGATAATACATGATGACAAGTTACTAGGTAATAGGCAGACCCTGGCTAAAGCTGGGAAATTGCCAGGTAGAAGAAGATGTTACTAGGTAATTTATAAAGGAAGTTCTCTAGATAGCTAATGTAATTTAATTTTCTTTTCAATGAATTAAATAAGACAAATGTAAGGGATTATACAACTAATAGGACACACCTCTTTATCATTATAATGAATTTCGTGACTGAGGGTAGATTTAACTCTATAGGAGTTCTTAAAATTTTCTAAGTTCCACTGCTTTACAGACCCATCAGCACTCCCAGTTAAGACTAATTTCTTTTCTGGCCATTCCTTTGAAATGTCCACACTTGTGATCCTATAAAAAAAGTATATTAATCTGAGTTTTTTCGAATCTTTTTCATTTAAATGAAACTAATATTTTTCGGATGTGGGTACTAAACACATTTCGTCTGCCAGCGATCACGGTTGCTGAAAAGTATCTGTAACGTCGGGAGCATGTAGTTTTCTTTATTAAAAATAAAGTCACGTAGTACATCCGAAAAATATTAGTTTAATTTAGACAGGTATGTTAATTTCCGAAGTAATATGTTTAAAAGAGGGCAGCAACAAAACTTACTTTTCTAAATGTGCTTTATTCACCACATGAGCTCTATAAGATTGATTGTGTTTGAAAACTCCATCGTCTTCAGAATGTAACGGCTCCAAGATACAAAGGCTTTTTATGGGCCCGCCATAAATAAGCCATCCATCATGAGAAATCGCTATTACAGATACTTGGAACCAATTTGGCGACGGAAATATTACAGTTTCGTCCATATTAAATAATTATATCGATAGTTTTAAAATAAATAACAATAAGTTCTTTACTTTCAGAAAAAGGTGTGACTTTGTCAGAACTGAGGGCACAATGCAAATATGTGTTTAAATTAAATACATTAACTGCTGTCGTTTGATTTGTCATAGTGACATTTTGAAATTGATATGTATCGTTGTTAGTTACAACGTAAAATTTTCAGACTAGTGTTCACCTATACTTTTCAACATCTATGTTATATGTATTTTGAAAACTAAAATTGATTTTTTTTTTAAATTAGAAAAAAGCAGATTTAGACTTTTTTTCACCTGAATCTTCCATTAACAAAAATCAAAATGGAAAGAATGCGACAGACACCATTCAAATGACAATGACAATTGACAATCGGTCAGTAATCAGAGGTCTCACAAATCGTAGGTCATAGAATTAGTTACGATTGTTTGTAACTGTCAATAAATACTAAAGCCTGCGACTTTTATTCTAGAAACTACTGTTACAGAAAGTGAAAAGATTAACATTTATTTTTAAAGTATAAGTAAACTTTACACAGTTCAAGAATGGCTCACTACAAGGGTGCAGCGTCCGAGGCTGGCAGAGCCATGCATCTCATGAAGAAAAGAGAAAAAGCTCAACAGGAAATAGAACTGAGAAAAAAGAAAATAGAAGAAGATCTCAAGATTGATAATATTGAAAATAAGTTCGCAACTCATTACGATGAAGTGGAACAACAATTAAAAAGCTCAACTATAGGTCTCGTAACTTTGGATGAAATGAAAGCAAAACAAGAACATATAGTACGAGAACGAGAGAAAAAGCTTGCCCAAAAAAAGGCCGAAAAGGAAAAAGAACGACAGAAAGAAATAGAAGCAAAACAATCTCAAAAGAATAAGCAAAAACGACAGGTAAATATAAAACAATTGGCAGATTTGGAACAAAATGAAAATGTTACAAACACATACTTCTTATTTAATTTTGAAAATGTTTACATTCAATTAGTATATTTACTGAAAATAATCTCTGATTGATGTATAAGTATTTTACTTTAGATTCAAGCACTTTCATTTGACTTCAATGAAGGAGATGATGATGACGATGCTGAAGAAGAAACTCCATGGAAAGAACAGGAAGAGACGGTATATTATTATTCCTAGATATTATATAAAACTATTAATTATCATCTTTTTTGTATAAATATTTTGTATAAACCTTTTTGTACATAAATCCATGTCTGAAAAAATAATATTTCTAACATTATCATACCTTCAATAGAAAAGGTACAAAAGTTAAATACATAAAGTAATTAATTATTAAAAGAACATATTGCAGGTATGTAAAAAAATAAAAAAGAATCCAGATGTAGATACATCATTTTTACCTGACAGAGAAAGGGAGGAGGCTGACCTGAAATTGAGAGAGGAATTAAGGCTAGAGTGGGTCATGACCCAAGCAAGTCTCAAAGATGAACCAATCACTGTAACATTCAGCTATTGGGACGGTTCGGGACATAGGCGTAATGTTACTTTAAAAAAAGGTAATGTATACATACAGTGAAGGAAAACATCGTGAGGAAACCTTCACAATTATAAGTTTGAAATCACCAACCCGTCTTGAGCAAGCGTGGTGATTAATACTCAAACCTTCTCCATGTGAGAAGAGGCAGCTCAGCAGTGGGCTCTGATAGGCTGATGACATGACATGAGATACATAATAGATGCAATGTTTTTTTTAATTTAATCTGTATTATGTTGTTGGCTCTTCAAACAAAACTTGCGTATGTTAACCCTAAGGAAAAAATATAAATCATTTTTTTTTAGGAAATTCAATCTATCAATTCCTACAAAGATGCTTGGATACATTGAGACCAGAGTTTAGCGAATTGAAAACAGTATCCGCTGACCAACTCATGTATGTCAAAGAGGATTTGATATTGCCACACCATTACACATTTTATGATTTTATAGTTACAAAGGTATGTTATATTTATTTATTTTAATTTTTGGTTATTGTTCTTTTATGTTTTCACTGACTAATTTTTGTTATATTTTAGGCTAGAGGTAAAAGCGGTCCATTATTCCAATTCGATGCATCCGATGATATAAGATTAGTTAATGACGCTACACAAGAAAAACAAGACTCTCATGCAGGAAAAGTACTATTAAGGTTTGTAACATTGAAAAAAAGTTAATTAAATATACATTAAAATATCACAGGATATATGCCCTAGTAGGTTCTTTTCAAATTGGGTTAGAGGTAGAGAGAGGAGCTTGGACAATGGAGGTGAGCGTATAACGCTCTTTAGATATGGGGTTCCTTAGAACCTACACCTGGGTTGCAAGTCCCAGTCACTGTTGAAGCTCCTCTCCCTGCAATGATGGCCTTGGCAACTGCACGGTGAATACATGGAATGCTAAGAGGTTTTGTCTCTGTCTATATTATATATATATGCTTATTTATATACAATATTTTACACTCTCAGGTCCTGGTATGAAAGAAACAAACATATATTCCCAGCATCAAGATGGGAACCTTACGATCCAACTAAGACATACTCTAAATATACTGTTAAAGGAAAATAGAAACTTTACAAACATTATCAAGCAATAAATAGCTTTAATATTTAAATAAATTTTTATTGTACAAATTTACACTTTTACTTTTTTCCTTACCATATACATTAAACATAACAGGATACATTTTCAAGGATAAAATAAATAATATATTTACATTTTATTCTATAAATAAATGAGCATATTTTTTAAATGGAATATTCATAATTTAAAAATGTATAACTAATTTTAAAACTCAAAAAAAGGTTTTTTGTTATATTTTTTTTAACAGGCAACAATTTTCTCTAATTGTTGCCATTTTGTATCTTCCAGCTTTTTCAAGAATTTCTCTATAACAGGAGAATTTTCCTTTTCCTCAATTATTGGGGGTGAATGTCTTTGGAAGTGTATAATGGCTGCTAATAGATTCCATATGGAGAATTCTGGCCATAATACATTGGTGAAGTACAGTACGGTGTTTGATATCTGAGAAAAAATACTTAGTATTACCCCATTACTTTTTGGGCTCAGAGAGAAATGTATGGTGTGTGTTAAGACGATAGATTTGCTGACTATTCAATAGGGAAATCACGAGTAGGTATTATATAACTTTTGCATAACAAATAAGATCTAAGACAGAAAATGAAACTAATATTTTCAGATTACTACGTGTTATTTTATAATTTAAAAAAAAAAATACCTATTCCCGATATCTCAGCTACTTTGCAGCAACCATGATCACGGGCAGATCTTGATTTCCGATAGTAAAACAACGCGTAGTAATCCGAAAATATTAGTTTCATTTTTGGACAACAACTTTTGAGCCGTAAACCTTAGTCTGTCTTTGAACTATATTATTAAAACCTATTTAGTGGATTTTACATAAGAGATAAACGAACATCCATACAAACTAACCTCATTTTTAATATTATTTAGTTTAATTTACCTGCCACAACATAAAATCCGATAGCCGAACCTCTCCAGAAGTACGAACTAAAAGATCTGGCTCCCCGAGATCTAATGCCTGCGACATCAAATGTTCATTGACATCATCCGGCGATATTTCTTTTTGTTTTAAACCATCCACTATATGAGAAGCTGCTCGACTAATTTCATCGCGACCTGTAATCATTTACAATGAACATTTAACATACAAATAGAGAACAAAACAAAATTAATACATATATGGAATATTAAGATGTTATTTTGAAATATGTAAATAAATTAAATTATGAGATCTAAAACTTTCGCGAGTATTTATTGAATTGAAACTAATATTTTACGGATTATGTACTACGTATTTTATTATCTACTGGCGCATTCACATCTCAAATCTAAATTTACATCTCGTCTGCCCGTAATAACAGTCGCTGCAAAGTAACCGAAACGTCGAGAGTATGTTGTTTTTAAAAATAATAAAATACGCACTATTATCCGAAAATATTAGTTTCATTTAAATAAATAAAATATCTATATTTGACAACTAAGATTTTAGCGAGTACTCATTTAAATCACGGTTACTGTAAAGTAACCAAAACATCGGGAGTATGTAGTTTATAAACTAAAAATCGCTTAATATCTGTATTTTTTAATATTCTATGTTAAGCTATGTTAGACCAAAAAGTTATCTAATCATTTTGATAACACTCTTGCTTTATTGACGAAAAATCAGAAATTATTATTATTGTTCCATTTAAGTAACAATGACTCAATTAAAAATAATACATAAATTGTCAATAAAATTAATACATAAATTGGCTGACAATAATATAATTAATTGATTTGCTAATTAGCTATGTAATTAGAAAGAAAATATTATTTTAAATGTTAACAATATATTTTGGCCAATTTATTTATAATATTACACACTTAAAAGGTAGTGGATTTCAATAATATCTCATATACTAGTAATTTTGAATATACATATATATACTAATTTATACTAAAACTATGAGCAAGAATAAAAGTTTGGCAGTAGGCTAAAGATATATTCTTTTTTTTACTCACCAGTGTATGCATATGCAATATTAAGTTGCAACTTGTTATTATGTTTTGTAGCTAGCATAACTTTAGAAATTAACACTTGTAGATCATGTGGAAAAAGACAGAGTCGGCCGGCAACATTCAATCTCACTCCCCATTCATTTATTTGATCTCTAAACAACAAAAGTATTAGAACATAAAACTTAGATTACAAGATCAGTATTATTTAGAAATATAAGTATAACAAAATACGTACATTTCATCTAAGAGGCGCTGAAATTTTTCTTTTGCTAATTCTGTTAAAGCATCAACTTCTTTTTTACTTCTCTTGAAGTTTTCAATGCTGAAAGCATAGACTGTTACTTGTGGTATCCCTAGATCTAGACACCACTGAAAGTAAAGATATAAGTAAATTAAAAAACATATTCATAAATTCCTTGTTTTAAATAAAGATGAACATAGACGTACCTTTAAGCACTCTGAGAGCTTATCAAAACCCTTGTAATGTCCCACAGTACATTCAACGCTATTTTTCTTAGCATATCTACGATTTCCGTCCATAATAAAAGCTATATGTTGTGGTACTCTTCCAGTCTTCACAACTTTGATACAAAACAGTTGAAAAAACGATACACAATTATCTTTTATCCACGTCGTCATTTTTAAGTATTTACTAATTAATGGAAACAATCCTGGTTACAAAATAAATGTGAGATATATTAACTGACAGACAAAAATGAAGAAATAAAGAATATTTAAGTAATTAAATATTATTTTTGTTACAAAATACAATTCCTAAAGACTTTTATACATCAAATGTCACAACACGTAAGTTTTGACATCTGAATTTTCCTTTAATACTTTTGATAAAAATGAAACTTTCGTAAAACTAAAAACTATTTAATTACACAAAAACAAATACTGTTTTTTTTGCATATCCATTAAACTATTATTTTTATAAATTTAAAAAATCATACAATCCATTGCTTATTCTGTTGAAATAGACAAACTTCACTTTTGACGTTCAACCAGTTTTTCAATATTGTAATGTATTAATTATTTAGGTACCTATTTATAAATCATCAAATTGAAATACAATTTATAAAAGCTCAGAGTATTAATATTTAGAAAATAATATGTTCAAGCTGAAATTAAAGGCACTTGGTCACCCAAATCCCGAAAACTTTAATTGTGAAGGTAAATTAAATATATTTTTTTACTGACAGTCGGCCGGTGAAAAAAAATTCCACAAAAGAAAATATTATTAATAATTTTTCTTTTAGATGAAAAAGAATATAGAAGTATCGTTCTTTGGCTAGAAGACCAAAAGATCAGGCATTACAAAATAGAAGAAAGGGAAGGTCTGCGAAATATTGATAGTGACTCTTGGAAAGAAGCATATGATACATATCAGAAAGACCTTGTCAGTCCAATAAACAGTGGAGATCCTAATGAACAATTAAATTGGCTTCTCTCCTACGCTGTGAGACTGGAATATGGAGATAATGGTAATCTTAAGTACCTATTTACATATGTATCTGTTCCAGAATACTGTAGGTTTCTTGTAATATTAACCAATAATTTGTTACATCTTATTCATTAATATTTGTCATCTAAAAATATTATTATTATAATATTGAATAATATTATTTCAGTTACTAAATATAAGGATGTCAAAGTTGAACAACCTAAACAAGCAACACCTAATGTAGTGTCTTCAAACCCATTGGACAATCTTGACTGTAAGATAAGTTTATTTTTATTCTAAAATTATTTATCACTCATACTAATGACACAAACATTTTCAGATTTACTATGCAATTTTTATTTTTGACTATAAACTACATACTCCCGATGTTTCGGTTACTTTACAGTAACTGTGATCGACGTAAATATGAAATCGCGTAGTGAATTCGAAAATATTAGTTTCATTTTAATGAGTACTTGCAAAAATCTTAGATCTAATTATGATTAATATTTCTAATATTTTTATTTATATCCTTACAGTTACCAGTTCTGCATTTATCGCTGGTGTTGATAGAGTGTGTGCTTTAACCGGCGTAGGTCCACATCCTGATCCGAAATTCAGACTTTCAGCGGTAGCAAAGATATTGAAAACAGCACCACATCCCGACCACAAAGGTGATGCAAGTATTGTGCAACAACCCAATGATGTGTTGAAACTCCTGTTTATACAGGACTTGAGAGAACTTCAAACTAAAATCAATGAAGCCCTAGTCGCGGTACAAACTGTTACAGCGGATCCTCGTACTGATACCACATTGGGCAGAGTCGGGAGATAAGGATACACTATTGATATAGATCAACATAAATAAATTCAATAATGCAAGATCTTTTTTGACCTAAAGTAAATAACAGTATCTGATGGTTAAAATAAAATAAAACGATAAGAAAATGAGTTTGTTTCTTTATTTCTAATTAGTTTACTCTAAAAATATACTCTTAAAATGCATAACCAACATAAAACTAATGTTCTTTATTTAAAAACATAGGTAAACATTCTTTATTCAGTTAGGTCAACATTTTAAGACAAATAATTGTGTTTAAGGAATTATATAACATTAAAAATATAAATAATGCTTGTCTACTGCATGCCTCCACCTTTTTCGAGCATTTGGGCAAATCTATTAGTGATTAACAATGAAACATCAATGAATCTTTCAACACAATTACTGATGCATGTTTCTGTGCGCGAGTCCAGCTTAGCTCCAGGCTTGTCAACACATTTGTCCCAACAGAAATCATTGAATTCGTGTATCTGTAAAAAATTTATACACCATAAATATTAACTAAATAACAAACATTATTGGTATGACTTACATTAGATAGTTTAAATATAATTCTTATTTGAAACTATACTCTTATTTCGTACTATAGTAATCTGATTTAAATAATTAATTTATAACTCACCTGAGCGTTAAACTGAGCTTTTTGCTTTTCGGCTATAAGAAAATCTTGGAGTTCAGAATCTCCCCCTTTGTCCATAGAGAAGTCTGATAAGTCACTCATTATGTATTTTATAATTTTTTTACTTAATTTCGGAGCACCAGTATTTGTACTGTATATTAATAACTACTTTATAGGTTACCACTCAGGAACATTTGAGTAAGTTGTAAGGCAAATATTTGACAGCTGACAAACTTTTTCAGCTTTGGATGCGATGATTTTGGTAACATGAGTTAGTTACATTTATAATATTTTAAGTACTTCTTTGAAATAACATACATATTTGAATACAACATTTTATTTCAACAGGATTTGCTGGATATGGACACATTATGTGGAACGATAATTGTATAAATACCAGCAATGTTTTATAATTCATTTTTATTTATGAAATTAAGAATTTTTTCTCGTAGTATTTTGCGCTTGTCTGTCATAAATATGTAGTCACAGGCTTTAAGACTTAATCTTGCTAGTTTTGAAGCATCAAGGCCAAATGTTTCAGCACATATTGAATATTCTTGGGACAGAGATGTGGCAAAGACCCCTTTGTCATCAGTCTATAATCATAAGAAAAGAAATTGTTGTTATTTTAAATATGAAGAAAATGTCAGGAAACTTCAAACAACTAATAATAAATACTTACACATAAGATAATAGGAATATTAGCACCATACAGTTCTTTAAAATGATGAGAACTATATTGAAGAATAGATTTAGTATTTATATTACTAGTAAGACAAACCTCTGGAACAAATATTGTATTAAAATATGATAAAAATAGTGTATTAATATATATTTTTTAATAAAGCAATATTAAATATATTTCTTTGTTACATATAACTCACCAACTGGTATTTGGTAATTGCATAAAAGATTCCAAGTACTTTCATTCCCTCCATAATTAGGATGGATACATATTCCATGACCTATCCTATCTGCTTTAAACATTAACATGTCAGAAACTTCTTCTGGATTACTTATTTCTCCACAGTGCAAAGTTACCTTAAAATAAACATTATATTCTATAACACAACCAGAATCTGGTAATATTATATAAATATAAGTACTTTTAAACCAGCTTCTCTTGCTCTTTGTAAGGCTGGAACAAAATCTTGGAATTTGCCAACTGTTGGATTGCCACTAAGTTCTATGCCAACCACTAAATTAGGATACTTCTTGTGATATTCAATAGCCAAATCTGCTATTCCATCTCCTTCAGATGGTAAACGACCTCGGTTTATAGATATTATAAGGCATGAAATTATTGATAAATTTGTATTTGCTGTGCTGTAATTTTATGAATGTTAATTAATAAATATGCTATAAGTAATTCTTAAGTTTAATCTTATAAATATATACTTTAAAGTCTCAATAAGAGTTTCAATGTATTGTCTGCTGGTCATATGTGGTGTGTCACGTGGTGTGCTTCGAAGTTCTATATAACAGCAGCCATCATCTTCAAACTCTTTTAGTGTCAGTGCTGTTGCCATGGCCAATGTGTCTTGAGTGCTTGTTAATGAATGTGCAATATTGAACACTTGGAAGCAACTGAAAACAGAATTCAAAATAAATTCAGAATTCAAATAGATTCTAGATAAATTGTACATTATTTAGGCCATACTGAAACAGTAACATGTTAGGTAGTTTTGTTCTGGGTATTGACAAATTTAAGCTGCGCTTACTCTGATAAATTACGTCTATCTCCTGAACCAATTTGAAATTCATCTAAAAAGGCGTTCGACTTATCCGAAACGCCAAAATCTGCAAGATAGCGTTGAAGCTGGAGCATCGTAGAACGGCTCAGAGAACCATTTAGGTGGGCATGTAATTCCTTTAAAAAATAAAAATATTTCAAACAAATGTATTGAATGCAATAATAAACGTCGACAAATAATTAAATAATAACAGACTATTTTAGGAAGTTCTCGGCAAAAAGTATTCAAATCCATTTTTTGGTCGTATTGCAGTATTGTCAAAAATTACTTTGGTTTCGAAATGACATAAATCATAATTGTTGAATGATACTCCACACATTATTTAGAACAATATATTGCTTTCTTTAATATCTATTTCTAATTTATATGAATAAAATTTTGAATTATTATTTTCTACCCTTTATTTTGAAATTTTATTTGTTGAGTGGATAGCGGCTAATCAGGTTTCGTGCTTTCTTAAAAAAGATTAAATTTTTATCAGTATCAAGTACATAATTCAATATTTCAAAACCATATCTTAACTGACAATTCAATGTCATATTAAATATTAGTTGAAGAAAATATTCTGCGTTATTTACGTTCAGAGTGCACAACAATATTAATATTTCACATTGTCAACAATTCAATCCTAGAGGATGACTATTAAGAATCAGTTTGATACATTTAAATAAAAATAAAATTATTATTTTAATTAATAAATAATATTTTTTCAAAAATATACATTGTATGGATCTGACAAAAATTACAATGTTGAAAATTTTTATTTTTATTGCTCTTACTGCTTTGGTTGATAGTGATACAAAACTGCCGGTCGTAATCACAACATGGAATTTCGTAAATGCTACGGTAACAGGTATGTACAGTAATTTATTTCCTTTTTAAACTATGTATATATATTCATAATTAATACATGCTGGTTTCAGCATGGGATGTCCTTAAACTAAGTGGTTCTGCACTGGATGCTATTGAAAAGGGAACTTCAGTATGTGAAGAACAACAATGTGATGGAACTGTGGGGTATGGAGGAAGCCCAGACGAAGAATCAGAAACTACACTGGATGCTCTTATTATGGATGGGTGTGTTTATTGATTTATTTATTGATGGCTGCTATTTATAATACAAAATGTTTGCCTGTTTGGTCTGGCTAGTATTTGAAACAGACATTATAATTTTGAAAGGACTTTCACTGGCAGTTAGCTGAAGTAGTAATTTCGGCTGATTCTACTTTAGAAATTTTATTTACTTCTATTTTTGTAAGTAATAAATATTTAATGCAAAAAATTATGTCATAGATAAAGCTAGTCAAATAGAAGTACAGAAAAAATCACAAAGGCATTGAAAACTTTTAATAAAAAAATATTTTAATTTGTATGTCCTCTTTCAGTGACGCTGTGAAAGCCCTGCCACTAACAGTATTACTCATTAAAAAAAGTATGTGCTCATTTTAGGTAATAAATGTATTTCTAATTTTTTCACAGGTGCACTATGAATGTGGGTGCCGTTGGTGCACTCAGAAGAGTCAAACATGCTGCCTCAGTTGCCAGACATGTATTGGAACATACAAAACACTCTATCCTTGTCGGAGAGATGGCAACAAATTTTGCTAAACAAATGGGTTTCAAAGAGGAATCTCTTACTACAACAACATCAAAAAGAATGTGGTTAAAGTGGCACTACAGAGACCAATGCCAACCAAATTTTTGGATGGTATAGTATATTATGTAAATTGAACAAAATATTCATTATTTGATTATTTTTATGTTCTTTTGTAGAACTCGAATCTATTTCAGTGTTATCTTGAGTGAATCACTTGACCTTATATGTTATCACAGAATGTGGAGCCCGATCCGAGCAAGTTTTGCGGACCCTATAAAAAAATAGACAACATAGTACATAGGAGTAAAAATATAATTCCAATGAAAGTGAGCAGATTCAACCATGACACGATTGGAATGATAGCTGTTGATAAACAAGGAAATGTTGCTGCTGGAACATCAACAAATGGGGCAAAATTTAAAATACCTGGGTATTTGTTATATTATATATGAGTCGTATAGAATCAAAGGCGGCAATCTGCACATTTTATCAAAATAAAGATTTTTATATGGACACACAGGAAATTTAAAATAACGTTAGGTACTTCATTTACTTTATAACAAAAACGACTATCTCGCAGTGAAATCCTTTTTGAATATCAGGTTTAGCATCAAATCCGGCAATCTTCAACAGCATAAGAATCAAACCCGGCATTCTAACTCATTCCACCAATCACAAGCGTCCGTGTGGTCACGTGATCTAATGACGTCTGTATGAAGTTTCTAACGAATTTGTGTCCGTGTTTTTATTGAATTATTTTATTTATTGTGATTACTGTTATAAAATATATGTATAAATTGAATCATGGATGTACATTCTAAGCCTGTAATAAATAAGTTTGCCCGGAAACGACAGAGAAACTCAGAAAAATGGAAACAAAACTTGGCGAATAAACTCAAGTAAAATGTATAGGGCTGTCACGTCACGACTAAGACAAAGTGTATTCTATGTTTTTTAACCCTAACAAAAGATGAGTGTTATAAAGTTGACCACTATACTATGTGTATATGTGTGAATGGATTTTCATGCGGTTCTTTTAATATTCCTGAACAAAATCTGAAAAAAAGTTACACAGTTTTAAATTATAATTGTCAGCCCTTTTTAAAAGACGCGACAGGATTATAGCTTCTCTTTATTGGGTGAAGGATTTTTTAAAATTTCAATATATTCTGCTTGTTTCTGGTTATAGTTTTGGTTTAATCAGTCCCTGAAAGAGTCTGCACGCATAACACAAAATGGCTTAAATGTGCTACTTGTGCTGTGTTGTTGTGCATTCCGTGTAGTTTCATTATAACCACTTGATTTATTCAAATAAAATCCTTAAAACAAATTTATAACATTTTTTTATATCCTTTTTGACAACCCTGAACGAGTTAATTTTTTAGTCAGTTTCATAAACGGCAATCTCGACATAAGTTGGTATCAAATACGGCATTCTCAGATGTTTGGTTTCAAATCCGGCATTCTGCAAAATTCTTTTCTAAATTTCTTCAAATTGTTATTGTTATAGTACACAATGAGAGTTTAATATTAAGCGCATCAATACTTACATCACTTAAAATAAAGTTACGTAATATTATTTTTGAATCGGACGACACAAACCGAAAATGTTCAATTCTCTGATTTCAGTCTAAGTGTAGATTGCCGTCTTTGATTCTATACGACTCATATATAAGTTTACTATATATTAACAACTAGCTTTCCGCCCGCAGCTTCGTCCATGTGAAGCGTTTCCAAGAGAACCTTCCAAAAGTCTGGGATAAAAACTATCCTATCTTCTTTCTCAAGGTCAACTCCATCTCTGTACCAAATTTCTTTAAAATCAGTTCAGTGGTTTAGGCATGATAGCATAACAGACAGACAGACAGACAGAGTTACTTTCGCATTTATAATATTAGTAGGGATTAATGAAATTATTTCTTTCTTTTAGGAGAATTGGTGACTCCCCGATCCCAGGGTCCGGAGCTTATGCAGATAATGCTGTTGGTGGTGCAACAGCGACAGGAGACGGAGATATTATGTTAAGGTTTTTGCCCAGGTTCGTTACCAGTAAATATTCAAGCATCTTTATATATACAAGTTAATATTTTTACTTACTTTATAACTATTAATATTTATGACTACCATGTGTTATAGTATACTGCCTTCATTATTAGTGTGTATAAAACAAAAATAAATTTCTGAAATCTGTTTTATAGTATGTAATATCAATACATTAATTAATCTTGTGTTTAGTTTTCTAGCAGTGGAGGAAATGCGACGTGGTGCTTCACCAACGGATGCGGCTAGAGTTGCTGTTAATAGAATAGCAGAACATTACCCTGATTTTATGGGAGCCGTTATAGCTTTGAGAAACGACGGAGAATACGGCGCCGCTTGCCATGGTCTAGGCGACGAACCTTTCCCATTTGTTGTCCAGGATATAACTATGACGAAATTTAAAATTGAAAAGATTAATTGTTCCTGGCCTATTCGTTAAATATTAACTACTAGGAACTACTTATATAATGAGATCTAAGACTTTCGAGAGTATTCATTTAAATGAAACTAATATTTTCGGATTACTACGTTTTTTTATTATATTCAAAACAATAGCAATCCTGACCACGGTTGCCGTAAAGTAAACGAAACGTCGGAAGTATGTAGTTTTTTAAAGTTATAAAATAAAGCGTAGTAATCCTAATATATTAGTTTCGCTTACCTATCTATATACCTTAGATTTTTATCGTATGATATGAAAAATATCTTACATACTTGCATGTAATGTTGGAATGTCGTTTAAGTAAATATTATTTTAAATATGTTTATTTTTATTGATTTTTCGTTACCTGGAATAACACATATTTGACATAAATAACATAATATCTTTATTACAAGATTATGAAATAACTTGATACACCATTAATGAAAGAAGCGAATTGTATTTATCGCTATGGAATACTAGACAAATAAAAATTTGTATCTTTTAAGGTACGGGACGAATTTAATAAAAATTAAGTAATGAGACACCGTCCTTGTATTTCTTTTTTAATAGAATATGCAGGTTTATACAACTTATCAGTAAAGAATCATTTTGTTGAGATCGATGGGTGTGGTGTAGGTATTTAAAGGCTAAAGCCTCCCAAAAACTTTTCTGATAAAATTGTGCTTCATAGTTGGTTAACACGCTTAGTATTGTTCATGATTCGGAACGTTGTCTAAGGGATAATAGGGTAACATAATAAGTATGTTTGAGATACATTATTTAAAAATTTTCTAAACATGTTAACTTTAAAAGTTATCTCTCATTATCAAGATATCTTTTATTCTGGCGAAATAAAGACGTGATTGATACTCAAACTCACTAAAATGAAGAGGGAAAACTAAAAGTTATCTTAATTACCCATTTTCATAGATCACAAATTGGTAAAACCTAAAAAAAAATATTCAAAATACTGGACTGCTATTGTTTTTACCAATTTAAAGGTAAAAATGTTAAATTTATAAATTTACTAGTACACAGTCTACAATCTTCATATTGTTGTGATAAGAAAATATACTTAGATCATTGAGGTCGGTAATTTTTATGAATATATTAAAAATTTACAGAATTAAAATGATTTCAATTGTATTTTCATACGATAAATTGCAAGAAACTTAAAATCTGGCAACTCAAAGTCATTCAACAAGCCATTCAATTACATTTTCATTCATATTATTCTCAATCTTTCATTCAATTTCATTCTTATGAAGGACATTTCATAAATCGTCCATTTTGAACTTGATCGTCTAATCGAGCTCATAGTTCAACGTAAGTACAAGTGATTATTAAATATTATAATTCTGAGTGTTGACTATTTTTTATATTTTGTCTTAATTCTTTATAAATTATAAATCTTAGATTGTTGCTTCAATTGGCAAAAATCTAGGTTTAGTTTGTTCAAGAATTTTGATGTAACCTATCTCCACGTGGTGCTTTATATGATGAGAATTACAAAACATTTCATTCGTGGTATCTACCATAGTGTTCACACGGTGATGGCCTTAACGCGTCTGATTTAATATACTCCTTTTCTTGCTACCTAATTCTCAAATATTGTTTTTTATATAAAACTTTTATATCTATAGAATGGCGGACGCAGCTCCAGCCGGTGGACGCGGTGGTTTCCGTGGCGGATTCGGATCACGCGGTGGTGACAGAGGACGTGGTGGGCCACGTGGCCGTGGTCGTGGTCGCGGCCGTGGCCGTGGACGCGGTAAGGAAGACCAGAAAGAATGGGTGCCTGTAACCAAACTGGGACGTCTCGTGCGAGAGGGAAAGATCGACAAGCTTGAGAGCATTTATCTGTTCTCATTGCCCATCAAAGAATTCGAAATCATCGATTTCTTCCTTGGTGCCTCTTTGAACGATGAGGTCTTGAAGATCATGCCCGTACAGAAGCAGACTAGGGCTGGTCAACGTACCCGTTTCAAGGCTTTCGTGGCTATCGGAGACAACAATGGACACATTGGTCTGGGCGTTAAGTGCAGCAAGGAAGTAGCCACAGCCATCCGAGGTGCTATTATTCTGGCTAAACTGTCCGTTCTGCCTGTCCGCAGAGGATACTGGGGTAACAAGATCGGCAAGCCTCACACAGTACCCTGCAAGGTAACTATTGATTATAATTATTACGAATATTGACTTTAAATCTTAATGATGAGAATTAACAAATCATTTCATTCGTGGTATCCTCTTGAGGTAAATCCTGTGAAGCTCAGTTGCGTCTGATTATTACGTTATTTTATCTAAATTAACAGTTCATTTTAGCAGTTACTTATAATTATTAACTGTTTCAGGTAACTGGTAAGTGCGGTTCAGTCACTGTCCGTCTCATTCCTGCTCCTCGTGGTACCGGTATCGTCTCAGCCCCTGTTCCGAAGAAGCTTCTTCAGATGGCCGGAGTCCAGGATTGCTACACCTCAGCTCGTGGTTCAACAGGAACCCTCGGCAACTTTGCTAAAGCCACCTATGCGGCCATTGCAAAGACCTATGCCTACTTAACACCAGACTTGTGGAGGGACATTCCTTTGACCAAATCACCGTACTCCGAGTTCAAAGTCTAAATGCAATTCTAAATAAAACTTTTGGAATTTATTTCGTCTTTTAATCTTTGTCTAAAACATTAGTCATATATGTACTATGAATGATTGTTTGACTAGTATTTAAAAAAATACATTTTAAAATTGAATCCTTTGTTTTCAACCAAAATATGTAACATACTTCATAGTTAAAGCATAATAAAATTGATAAATCAAGGCTTAATGATGTAAATTAAATAAGTACAGATATAAACTAATGGCAGAATTCAACTGAATTCAATGTATATGTGGGTCTAAAACAACAGTCTTATAGTTTTTTGCATTAAATTGGAAATTTTACAAATCAGTATTAAAACTCAGTGGTGGCTTAGTGGTTAAAGGGCCCGCCTCTCGTGCACAAGGGTGCGGCTTCGAAAACTGGCAAGTACCAATGTGATTCTTCCGAGTCATATGTACTTTCTAAGAGTATTTAGACAACACTGACAGACGGTGAAGGAAAAAAATCTAGGAAACCTGGACTTATAATTTCACAATTATAAGTTTGAAATCAACCAACCCATCAAGCATGGTGATTAATGCTCAAAACCTACACTAACTAATGCAAGAAAGAGGCCTTTGCTCAGCAGTGGGCTCTGATAGCCTGATGACAATTAAAACTGCTATTTATATTTTTATAATAAAAATTAAATTAATTATCAGGTTCCCACAATATTATCCTTACAATATCTATCGTTACATTCAACTTATTGATGAATAATAATCGTCAAAATAATGCTAAGGATTATAGTACAACATAATTAGTACGGCACAGATGACGCCACTTATAATATGATTATCTATATTATTGTTTCTTGCATTAAATTGGAAATTTGCTTAAATAATTACACATCTAGTTACCCCAAACATGTAGGAGATTATTTTGGAATATTATTGCAAATGAACATCATTCAATTATTTACAATTTAGATTTAATATTATTATGAAAATAATTACTGCTTAAAAGGCATAGGTAAAAGATAATTCAGATTTATTTTAGTATTGTAACATTAGTATTACTTTAGTAAAAAATATAAATGTCAATACAAATATTACTTTCACTACGATAATTAGACAAATATGAGAAGAGAGTAAAACTGCATTTAAGGTTTGGTAAATTCTTTTACTTCTTTTTCAAAGAGATCTATTGTGTGTTCACACACTTTTTGCAAGTCTGTAAGTCCTCTTTTCAGTATATCTAATGTTGGAGTTTCGTGAGTTTGTATCCTGAAATGCATCTTGGCTTCTGCCGGATGAGGGACAGTGTAGCCACAGAATTGGACATCTTCACTGAAAATAATATATATTAATAAGATGAGAGTAATGATTAATAATATATTCAATAATTTAAATCACTCACTATCTGTCGATGATACATTTTAATGCATTCCCTAATGTGTGGCTTTCGTTTTGAAAGACATAAGTTCTACAGGTCAGTCCAGCATCTTCATCACCTGGCAACTATAAAAATGTTTTTATATAAATTACTTCAGTAAGAGATGTAAATACATACTTTTTAATAAAATAAAATGGACGAAATAAAATATAATTTAAATGTATTACTATTTATTTATACATTTGGATATATAAAAGTATTCTAGACTCTAGAGAATAGATTCATTACAGTTACATAAAGAAAAAAAAGCTTAAAGTAGCTTTACTATTAGTAAATAACTCACAAGCATTCAAAATAAAACGAAATGAAGTAGTACAGGTTAAAGCTGATTCTTACCTCGGATATTTTCATCATCTTTATGTAGTTTTGTATGTAAAATTAAACTTAAATATATATTTACTAATATGAAAAATGAGTAAATATAACCTATTCACTGCTGCTCATTTTTTTAAATCAAAGGCACACACCGAGTTCATGTTGATTTCATTCATCGTTTGTAGCTGTCAGTGTCAAATGTCAATGAGAATAGATATTCAATTCATTACTCCAAATTAATTTATAATATTTATTTAAATTACTTACATAACAAATATAAGAAAAGTGGACATTGTATATGCTATGAATATATTTATTAGGATCTATTTGATTGATAATTTATGGTATAAAATTCAAAATTAAAGTTAAAATTAAAAGTATAATTAGAAAAGTGTGAAAAATATTAATAATGTTATATAATTAAGTATACTTACTTACTTTTATATATTAAAAAATCTGTAAAGTTTCAAATAACAAAAATTAAACAACTATATAAAAATTTAAGCTTGTTAACACAAATTTTCTTGTAGTTAATACTATTCGGTAATTAAGGACACAACATTTTGTACGGCTTTCTTATCTTTCTATATCGAGAATAGTTTGTAAATTTAAAAATCATAGTTTTAATTAATACAATTATTATTTTTAACCATAAAGTTATTTTCTTTAAAGATATATAGGTAATAAACAATTTTATCCTTCCGGATATATTTTTACTTCTTAGTATTATCGAAAATTACTCAAATATAATATAATATGTCTTATATTTTGTTAAGAAGTCACGTTTCACATTGATGAGGTGGCGACGATAAACATACCCTTGTGCTTAACTTCGGCGCATAAACCAGGAGAAATTCTATGGATATAATATGTATTTACTCAGCATTTTTTTATTATACTTTATATTATTATTTGCTAATAAAATTGTTAGCGTGGGACGATAAAAGATTTGAAATTTTTTGATATTTTTTTCAAAACTGTCAAAACATTTTTTTTATTAAACTGTCACATTTTAACAATGATATGGGATAACTGTCATAAAACAAATAAAATTAACAAAATTGTATTCTATTACTTTGTTTGGATAATAACTTTAAAATATTTTACTTTCTAATGTAAAGTATATTTGATAGAAACTAGACGAATCTAGTAATTTAAAATAATATAGATCTAAGTAACATTTGAAGATTGTAATTTTACTATTTTTGTCACGCATGGAAGAGCTAATACGTCACGTAATAGAAAGCTTAACAAGGGTAGGTTTTACAAAAGGTTAACAAACGACTAAGTAGGTTGACTTTGTTTAAAAATATCAGTGTCTTGGTTGATCGTTGGATATGAAAAAAATCATATCACCTCAATTATTTATTTATAGCAGCTTCAATATAATGTGATCGATGCTTTCAGACCCTAACTCAAGACCAATTCATCCCGAGGATTGAAAAACTAAATTTATTGTCTAACTTGTTGTTAAAATATAATCTTCATCTAATAGAATTATTAATTCAAATCTCTTTATAACCGTATCTAGTCAAGTATGTTAGACTTAATTATTACGTATCAAAAAATCGTAAGATTGTAAAAACCTTACGTAAACCATAATTTTAACAATCCTTATCAATATATAATAACCATTACGACCTTACAAACATTTCAAAGAGCTTCAGGTAAAATAAAGATATAATATTTATATGTACATACATGTATCTCAATTTAATCATTTCTATTATACAGTATATTGCTTAAATTCGCTTGGGAATGAAATGCTGAAAACCGTAAAACCTGCTACAATATTTAAAGCAAATAAAATGTACGATAAAGGATAATCCTTTAATCCTACTACATATTAATAATAGTTGATAATCAAATAGATTGCCATAATTAAAAATACATCCGAGCTTATTGGTTTTACTTAAAACAAACATAATATATGGATAAGATATATATTTTTTACTATAATGCAAGTTATGAAATTCTAAAGTTTCAACCATTTTTTAATAAACAATGAGTCATTTAAACATTACGATTTTTTTATAACATGATTTATCATGAAAAGCTTATTCATGGACTTGTGGCCTATGGGCCATAGCCAATTAAACGTTTTTCTTTCTATATCTTTACGATGAATGTATTGTCTTAATCCTAATAACATACTTTATATATTAATTCGTATATGTATAGAATAATAGATGTATATAGGTATGTTAGCTACACATCCCCAACGCTCCATAAAATTGAAAACTCTAGCTACTAGTCCTTTTTGAGTTGTTTTTCTGAGATCGCTTTTTAGTGCTAATGTCGCACTTTGAACACTATTTCCTTCTTTATTGTTTTTTTGTGTGTCTTAGTTTTATTTTGAACTGATATAATAAAGATATTGATATTATTATTTAACCTTTCATTTCCTTAAAATCTTATTGGCAAAACTATAAAGTTCTCACATGTGACTATACCTCAACACTTTATTAAAATTATTTTATTTAAAAAATGCTTACAAATAACGTAACAAGATATTCGTATTTGATTAAAGACGCACAAGGAACTAACACATTTTTGGGAACAGGTTGGGGGTAAGACACATTTTCACCACCACTTAATATATCCCTACTAATATTATAAATGCGAAAGTAACTCTGTCCGTCTGTCTGTTACGCTTTCACGCCTAAACCACTGAACTGATTTTAGTGAAATTTGGTACAGACATAGAGTTGACATTGAGAAAGAACATAGGATAGTTTTAATCCCAGACTTTTGAAAGTTTCTCTTGGAAACGCGATTAACCGAACTCCACGCGGGCGAAGCTGCGGGCGGAAAGCTAGTGAACTAATAAAAAGAGTAAAATAAACCCTAACGACTTAAAAATCTGTAAAGGACACTTTGAATGAGAATAAAAGTACTATAAGGATCCAATTTGTTTCCTGATGGTGAACTGAAAGAACGAATTCAATGTTCCATTTACGGAATCCCTGGGTAGCGGATTACTTATCCTATATAATATGTATATGAGGAAATCTATTTTGGATCTACCTCAATCAGAAAATTGAGATAACGCTCTAACCGTAATAGCGTTTTATATAAGTCGCAAGATTTGGATATATGTTATAGAAATTGCTACTTAATCCATTGCAATTCATCAGAGCTTAGTAAGTAATATAAAAAATGTGTTGGATTACCATTCTCATATCTGATATTTAATTATATGGTAATCATTCATTCATGGAGAAAGATGGCTTGACAATATAAAAATCCAATCCTAAAAACTATTAAAACCACAATAAGCAGAAAAAAACAAAAGTAAAAGACTATTTTAAAATACAGGCTTTATTTAAATGTGCTAAATGCGTATTTTTTGTATTCTAAAACTCTTACTGTTTACTTACAACGTCTTGACATAATTTCTACGATATAAAACCTCGTCGCGACGTTTAAGTACTCGTATTTGAATAGGTTGAAATTTTTTACAGTTAAATCAAACACAAAGTTATTTAATTATTTGTTTTCTACATATCTAAGTTAATCTAGAAGATAAGGGTTTCCACATAGCGTTTGAAGAGAAAAGAAAGTTAAGGTATTTGCACTAACTTAGGACAAAAGTCGAAGGCTACCAACTTTAATACTAGTTTACACAATTTAACTTTTTGTCTGTTGCCGAGCATTCTGAGGATGATAATGTTCTCTTAGGACTTGTTTTTGTCAAATCTGTCTCGAAATTTCTCGGGCAGTTTGCGTAACTTTATTTTTGATTTATATAATTGAAGTTTAAATCGATAGCAGTTTGTACTGTGCTAAGATTAGTTTCTGAAGTTTTTGTGCTATAAACAGTTGAAAGAAATGGTCTTTAGACGCTCAAGATGATTTTTGCTATATATATGAGGAGAATATGTGTTTGAAGTTTGAAGAAAAGTTATACTGGAGATAATATAAACGAAAAAATCCAAAGAGAGTTTGCCATTCCTAAGAATTCTAAATGGTACATCAAATAAACTAGTAAGGATACCGTTAATGATAACAGGCATTCAACGTTTTTTGAATTAAAGCATAAGAGATGACACTGATGTAACAGTTCAAGTAGTAGGTCCAGGTCGATAAATTTCATCTAGAATAGAAAATTATTAAAATTTATTAAATTATATGTCTAATATCTGACAGTATAGGAAAGTCATTTTTACCTAGTGGTGATGCTAAGGATAGACTGAATTGTGAAAAGCCGAAGCAAATGTACAGTTCCAAAGACTTTTAGACGAACGATTACTTGTACTCTACTTATCTGCAAAATATAAGTTAAGAAGAAAATTAATACTATAAGAAGAAACTGGAAGTGTACGCAGTAAAATTTTGAAGATATAATAAGTATCTACCCAAAAATGAGATATATGTTCACATATATGGAGGAAGTTAAATAAAAGTTTGTAAAATATTGATGAGAAATCTTCTAAGTTAAATGGTACGTACATAATATATTCAGGAAAAAAATAAGGAAACTGTTATAAAACACATATTTCTTTTGACCGTGTGATATTTTTTTTGGAAATGTTTTAATATTAATGTGTTCCATTCAAGAGTCTTAAAATTTCGTTAGTATTCTTGACTTCATACTTGAAATTGAAATTAAGTAATATAACATATGTGAGAAAACTTAAACAAGATAATGGCTTACTCGCCATTTTTTTTGTACTTTAAACATTCTACGATAAAAAGCTCTACAGAACTCATAATTGTTGAAATATAAAATGTTTGTCCTTCAGAAGTTTTTTTGGTATTCAGACGTTAGAGTGATACATAATTCAAAAGTATTTTAAATTGAAGGAACCGTTGGACTGAAATTACAATGAGATTCTTAAATGAGACTTATAAAAACTAAAACTCCTTCCAGGACTTCTTAAAATTTATAGTGATTTTAAGATCGTAATGGGAATGCATTATTCATAAGAAGCATAGAAGTGCTTTAGTTCCTTAGAGAGAATATCAAGTTAAAATATATTTGGCTATCTACTTAAAAGTGATTTTACACTATGCGCTATTTCAGCGGAACGCTCATATTACGACGGGTATTAAGTTTGATAAGTGCTTAGATATATTCTATGCTATTTTTATAACATTACCTGTCTTTTTTTAGATTATGAACGAAAAAAAACAAATTTATATAAATCAATATACCTATTCATTTAGATAAAACGATTAAAATGTAATGTTAGAAATTATTATATTTAAGCATAGATAGAAGAAGATTTTCTTTATATAAGTATAACCTGAAAACATAATGAGCTGTGGTTCCTAATTAAAGTTCTCGAGAAGTATGTCGCCTGAGGTCTTTTAGGCCCTTCACCTGTATCAGTGACACTTTCAAGGTTAGAGATATTAAATAAAACAAACAAATTATAATTAATTGTTTCAATAAGCATGACCTTGGTTAATTTAAAAATGAAAATATATTTTTAATCCAGATTAATAACCAGCAGTCAGAAATTATCTAATAATATACTATTATTTTCACAAAAAACTTTCTATACTTTTTATATTCAAAAATATTTTGTCATTATTCTATATAATGATTAACAATATTTTAGGAGCAGGTATGTGAGCCAGTTTCGCTTGGGTCACAAAAATTTTAATGCATAACGATTTCAAAGTGTTATTATTCAGATCCCTTATAGTCACTGGGTCCACCGTCCGATATCTATTTTCCAAGAGGTACCGTCATTATGCCAAGCAATGTCGTAAAAGTTTACAGTTATAGCATAAACGCTTTATTCTCTAAATTCATCGCTACATTTAGTTTATTATTCGTCAGTATTTATTTATTCGGTGATGCCAAAATTTAAACTTGATTAATGCTAACATTTAAATAATATGATTTTTATTTTAAAAATATAGAAATCTAATTAAAAATACTAAAAGGGTATATTTAAAATAGTTATTGGGTTTCCTAAAAGAGGGTTGATGTCAGGCAGGCGGCCGGTCGTAAAAACAATATAGCCTAAACTATTTACAACAGGAAAGGCAGACGATGGCTAAAGCTGGGAAATTGCCAGGAAGAAGAAGAAGAAGATTTTAAGTTAGTTAGGTATTGGCGTCTCACTATTTTAAATATATAGTATTTGACAAGTACTATCCTAAACTTACCATCAACTTGCACCAAGAAACAAAAATAAAAAAGTTAATGGGTAAAAAAATTCAGGATGCTTCTTATTTAATTTAATTAATTTGGCGATGCAATGTTGTAATAAGGACACTAGTTACCTATAAATTACATAATATTAAATTTTAAGCACTATAATAGATTAATTAATAGCGAATTGATATTTTTGTGTCTCTAATCTAACGCTTGATTTTAGTAAGTAATATATGATTTAAATTACATGATTGATGAACTGGTAATAGCATGAAAAATCCTTGTTTCCAAATATTGCTCAAAAGTCAAATCATTTCTTTTCTTCAGTCGTATACCTAATTTCAATTTGTTTCGCAATGTTCGTTCGTTCGTATTTGTATATAATTAAAATACTATTTTATTTATAAGATCATTGCTCTTTTTCCTTTTACGAATTATAGTAATAATAAATATATTTTTGTCATAACTGTCAAAATTCAACCAAAATTTTCTCTCAGTTCCTCCCAATTAGGTCTTCGGACTTCACAGTACACGCGATATCAAACGGCTCAAAGATTTTGAAGAGATCAGGTGTGTTTTTGGTAAAAAACATCCTAAAGATTATCTTCAGACTAGACAGACTATTTCAAAAATCTTAATAGATTATCTTAAGGGTTATTTTGCGGGAAATTATACGCAGTTTCTCTGTACAGCTATCGGCAGATGGCAGATGGTCTGTTCCGATGACTCATTCTTTTATCTGGCTGGTCTCTATACCGGTGTTAGGCAAAGCGACGTTCTCTCATATCCCTTTTTTTTCCAATAATGTAAATTTTTGTTGCCTCTTCTTTACAAATATGATATTTGCTATTTAAATGATTTTGACGGGATACTTTATAAGCTAGATCGCTTTTAAGACTTGTGCATGTATTTTATTTATGCGCAAGTTTGATCTCACGAAACAGCTCACAAACTTATCCGGGTCCTATTCATTTGAATAATTAGATCCTTACTTCCTCAAATATCTTCTCTCAGAACTCCACTTTCGTTAAAAAATGCTAACGGTTCATACAGTGTGGTAAAGGAATTCTTAGCCTAGCAATATCGTTGTAAGCTGTTCGTCTACTGCAACTTTTAAACTGAGATTGAAGTTCTATTATTTGTGTCATACTTGATTATATAAATTATTATTATTTTTACCTCATATATTTTATTTATTTTATTAAATACAATCTAGGATCTATGTATTTATAATTACATTTTAATCATTAAGTACCTACTATTGCAGCGATAAAGAACTTTGTACAGCCTAACAGCCTAATTAGTGTTGTTTCAAATCTTAATATTCAAAATACTATATAGGTTCACTCAGTTCATTCACCTGTTACTGAGCTTTCAAATAAATACGACAAAAATCATCTGATTAGAGGTATGGGTATGTATCAAAGCTTACTTATTTACAACAATCTTACAAGAATATGATGATAATATTATGTAATTGTGCTTCTAAATAATAAGAAATATAAAACTTTTCTTGACTTCCAATGTAAGTACATTGTTAAATGAGTAACCGAATTTTGTTATACTTTAACTTTCTGCGGGTAAATAAACTTCGTTCTTTACAGACGTAGCGTTTTGGGACTGTTTACAAAGCTGGTAAGTATTAAGAAAAATAGAAATTCAATTGTGTAAGTCGGTCGGAGGTTCTCCAATGAGTTACTTGTTATGTACTTTTGTTTTAATGTTGAAAATAAAAATTATATAGTTACAACAACATGACTGTATTGTTTTTAAAGATTTTATGACAAATTATAGCAATCGCCAGTAAGAATGATTTTGTGTAAAAACAACAACTATAATAATAAATAGTAAAATTATACATTATATATGAATATCAAAGAGTTGAAGGTGTAATTTAATAAAAAGAGCTCCGTCACGATAAGATTAAAAGGTATAGAGAATTGAATTAACACACTTTTTTCACATAATTATTGAGAATGTTTTTTTCTGCAATGCAATAATAATTCTGCTATAATAGATTCCGCTTCTATTTTTTCTTAGCAATATACTTTTTTTTAAAGTTTATAGATTATAAACAATATAGACACTATATTGGAGTACGTCATTACCAAATAATATTTACGAAGTTGATAAGAATTATAAAATATAATGCCACTTAATTAAAATTTAATTTAAAATAAAGTCAACTTCATGAAGCATGCGTGAAGGTGTTTAGAGAGTTGTTAATAAGATAGTCCTTATTAAATACGTCGGAGGGAACTTACCGTAATTCACACATAATTAAAATTGTTAGGCCCGGGGGAAGCTCGCATAACGACTGCGGTTTTCACCTTATTGTATACTTGAAAACTTATTTGCATGTGTATTTAACGTGACATATTTCTGACACAGCTTGCTATGGTGGCAGGATTTATTTTATTATAAGTCTCCTCGACGTTATTAAGAATTTAAATTAAGTTCTTCTAGAAATAATGCGGTTTTGTACCGAAGCAAATATTCACTATAGCAGAATTCATAATATCATGGCCATAGCAAAAAATTGTCGATCTTGTAAAAAGTTTTTTATCTCCTCGTACGTAATCGAAGAACGAATCAGATAATGCGTTAAGATCACAGGATGCGTTCTTCAATTAGGGTTCATTTCTTCAAAATTATAGGCACAGTTCACACAAAAATTAAGAAGACTTTTTATGAGAGAGAGAAAAATCTAGCTCGATAAATACTTAGTGGATAAAACATACACTAATTACGTCATACTCAAAAAGTACAAAAAATATTCTTGTGATATTTTTTTTTTGTAAATAAGTCGTATGTTTCGACACTCGGAATTTACCAAAGAATTACATTGAACAAGACAAATTGCATTTCTTCTGAAGGATGTAGGTCACGAGCTTAATTTCTTGTTGTGGTTAAGCATCAGTAAATTGGGTATTATATTTTCTTATATTATATTTAATTCTGAATAAATATAAGTGTCAAATGTATCTAAGCTAAATTTTTGTATTTTCATTATGTAATAAAATATAAAATAAGTATACACTCTTTCTTTAATTTTGGTTTTTCTTTTTACTTTCGCCATTTTCATTATCAGTAATGAAAAAATATACCATGTAAGGTAACCATTATAGTAAACTATGTATATACATATATCACATTAACTTTGAGTGAAACGCTAATGTTGCATTTGGATAAAACACTTATTTGGAAAATATAGACAATTATTAATTTAACCAAACAAAAACGTTCTATCTACTAGAGTAATTTACAGATAATATAGACTATAAAATTTAATTTCAAACATAAATAAGTAAATTAATTAGGCAAACTATATTTGTTAATTTCTTTTCTGAATTATAGTTTTTAATATATCTATTATATGAATAGTAAATGTGAATAAAAATTCTGCAATAAATTCTCTTTAACACATCAGCTATTTGCGAAGGCTCATAATCGGATTAGACATTTCATTTATTATACAAAAAATACAGAAAGAAAAACGCAGAACCACAAAAAATATAAGCAATGTTATTTTGGTACACACACTGTAAACAATCATATGAATGTAGTAAGTGATTATGTTGGTATTACCTACAGATACTCTTATTTTACTGATTTCTATTTGTATAAATTGTGCCTTAAATTGTTTAATATTTTCAAAATAAAGTTGTGTTAACAATACGAGTATATCAACTTGCGTTTAAAAAATGTGGATTCTTATCAAGAAAAATTAAAATTATTTATATCGGTGTTTTTAATACTTTCGTTATATCAAAACCTGATATTTGAATTTTAAGAGCATACATATAATTTTGAATGCACAGTTTTTGAATAAAGAAAAAAGATTTTTAATTTTTACCAATACTGTTTTTTTTATATAATGTGTATGTAATGTATGTACTTTTAGATGCTTAAAAATTTTCATAATTTAAGTATGTTTTCAAATCACGAAAAATACTAAGTATGAATTCATACACTAAAAAATAATATTGTAGTGGAGGTAACTAAATAAAATGGATAATATTATTTCACTAATATAATTAAAGAATCAATGAATGACAATAATTTTAATGTAAACAAGCAATTAGGTTAAGGAAATAATTGAATGTCAATAAAAGCATTCCTCGTTTAAATTTTATCGTGGTATATCGGCAGAGATATCTGCAATTATATATGCCACCGCAGTCCAGAATGCCGCACATAGATCAAGTTCTTCAGGATTTTCTACATTCATGGTATCTCCCTCGGTGTGATGAAACCAGAAATACTTCTCATTTGCATTATGAAGGCTAGCTCCTGGAATTCCGGTTTTGATGAGAACACTAATATCGGATCCTGGACTATCTGATTCAACGAGTGTAGAAGCATTTATAGACTCAAATAGTTTTAAAATTTCTGCTATAATACATCGAGCTTCCTGACTTCCACCAACAACCAATCCAAGTGGAGAGAACGTACCTTCATCGGATTCCATTATGAAATTTATGTTATGACTTTCATTTCTATGTTTTTCCTCATAGGCGTATGCACCAATTAATCCTAACTCTTCAGCCGTCCAGAATATAGACCTTATAGTTCTCTTTGGTTTCATATTAAGTTGTTTCAAAATGACTGGCACTGCCCAACTTACAAATAAGCCACCACCGTCATCCATGGCTCCTTGTCCGACATCCCAACTATCTATATGTCCAGAAACAATAACTAACTTTTCTGGGTTTAAACTTCCTTTTAGATCGATCAGCGTATTCCTGGAGGTTTTCGTCTCAGAACTGGACATCATTGTTATGTTTAGGACAATTTTTTTACCTCTATTAAACAGTCTTCTCATTAAATCAGCATCTTCGATGGATATGGCTGCAGATGGGATCTTTTTAACATTATCATTATAATATTGTGAGCCGGTATGAGGTGAATTAATAGAGAATGGGGCAATAGATCTCACTAATGACGCAACCGCTCCCTTTTCAGCTGCTCTGACAGCACCCTGTGATCTATATACAACTGTTTCACCATATGTCGTAAAAATAGGATCGTATAATACAATTTTACCTTCAACGTCTTCGTAAGGTATCTCAGACAACTCGTCGAAGTTATGTACCACAATCACCTCAGCGGATATACCTTCAGGAGGTGTACTCACGCTTTGTCCTAAACCTAATAAGTCAATATTTTTTTTCCGTGGTTCAATCATAGTTATTTCTTCTTTCCCTCGCATCCAATGTGGTACCTGTTAAAATTTAAATTTAATGAAAATTTTATTTTAATTCAGTTAACAGATTTGTTTCTAATAAGTTTTCTGTGAAAGCAGTGATTTTATAAACTTAATTACTTATATTTGTATCATTATCGTGGAAGCACTAAAGCGATATTGAACTAGCACTTCAAATATTTATTCAAATTGAAAATTTAAGATGAAAAATTCATCGACACAAGTTCGATTCGAATCATAAAATTCAAGGGTTCTATAATTTCTGTATGAATTTTGATTAACGAATAGTTTAAAAATACGGGTATTCTCTTTAAGATTATTCTCTCAAGTTCCCAATTATCATTTGGAAGGTAAATTAGAAAGACGTGTATAGAATTTGGAACAGTTTTCTAAAATTAAAATTCGAAAGCGATTAAAAAAAAAACAAACTTAATTCAAATAATATTTTTTTCTAAAAATCTTTCTTTGTACTGTAAAAGCAGTGAAAAATACTAGCCTTACTTTTTTAAATTTTCTGACGAAAAATTTTTACCCGATAGGGTCAGTATGGACAATGGACATATTATGCCTCGCACGTTATATTTGTTTAAAACTTATTCATTAACGAAGTTTCCTTCGAAAAAGCTTTGTTGATAAGCACGCAGGTGTTTGTTCAAGTAAGTTATCTGATAAAAAACAGTTTTAAAAGTATTGTAATGAAACACAATAACAGGGAAAGGATATAAAACGTGTAAATCAGTGATAAATGGTTGTAATGCGTATTGGCAATTGCCCTTAATTACCTCTAGTTCCTCTGTAACGATGTCGTTTATATCCTCTTCCTTAGTCAGCTGAATCATGTAATCAATGGAGTCTTCGAGTACTTGAGATCCAGAGGGACGAGCGCCAAAAGTATCGACGAATTTCGATAATCTACAACAAAAATGATGAATATATGTACTTATATTTTTAATAATTCTGTTAGAAAACAACAAATTATTATTATGATTTGTATAGAAATAACAATAAACTTGTAAGTAGCTATTTGTTTTATCAATTCTTAGTCTAAAATACTGCAACGATTTTTATCTTCTCTGGAATAAGCTTAGCCTCGTTTAAATAACTGATAAAAAAGGGGTTCTTTTAATAGTATTTGTAGTAGTAAACACGGGGCTCAGACATTCATTTTGAACACCGGTGGATTGTTTTTTGTCTGAAAAAAACAAGCATCTCTCTATCTTATCATTTATGATATATCCGACAGGTCCTTATACATAAGTCAGTTTGAAGTATCTATGAATTTATAAGATCAATTGTTTTCCTCAATTTTATCTTAAAATAAGATACGGGCTAATCATATACTGTTTAGAAAACTGTTATCCATTCTAAAATGAATAAAAGTTTTAATATAGGATTTATTTTGAAAACATAATTATAAATGCTTCACTTTGATTAAAATTGTTAATACATACTCATCATATGTTTTTCCTTTAAACGGGCCGTTCGTTACGTAGTTTATGATTTCTTTGACCACGGATTCATAGGATGCTATTTCTTCCGCCAAAGGTCCGATATCACATGATTTTAATTCTGAGTAACTTTTAATTTTATCTGGATAACACTGAACACCAATTAATAAAATGAAAATCGAACACAATTTTATTAAAAACAACATTATTCAATGTCATGTGTGACCACTTGAAACGACTGCTCTTGAAGAATGATCTTGTATGAATGAACACCGTTCTATAGTATCTGAGTGAGTTGTTTATTATGACAGGATGTACATTATACATAGTTATTTTAAGGTCAGTCTTAGGTTGTTCATAGACAAAGAACATTGTAACTGTCAATTGTGTTTCGGTAAAATTTAAATACATTATACAAAATATAGCTACATATATTTAGATTCCTATTTAGAAATTATCATTTGCACAAATAAAATTATTTTTATAACTATAAAAACGAATTATTAGTTTTACAACCATTAAATCGAATTTCTGGCACAAAATGATGGTAAATTGTTAAGAATGTTTTTTTTACTAAAATTTATTTATTGTTACTTATAGTTGTAGATCGGAAAAATAAACAAACTCTCGCAGAAAGCAATATACATTTCTACTTTAGACTAACTATTAAGGCATAAAGCATCTTCTAGTAGGCATAAAATATAATATTTATGTTGATGGATGAGTGTCAACGAACTTATTGGAACAACTAACTATGCATAACATAACTATATATAACTAACTACATATAATATAGAGTAACTATATTCTGTACATATTTCTACGTTTAAAACTTTGGCACGTTCAAAAAATGTTGTTGTTTGGCAAAAAATATATTTTAAAATATAAGCAGTATCAAAAGTGACAATATGAAAATATAAAGTTTTACTTTAAATCGTATGATGTAATATCATATTTATAATAAAAAACACTGTAACAAATAGAGCTTGAAGAAAATAATTTATCAATAACAATATTAACGGTTCCGGGAAGTTGTTATTGTATCTTTTTATATTTTATATGCAAAAAATATTCTGTTACCGTATTTAGCTCTATTTAAGATATGTACTTCTCTCAATTAGGGAATTAATGAAAATATATTGAGTACATTCGTACCTCAGGCTTAGAATTCCATTTGCTTGGAAATTTTTGCGTTTTAGGTTCGATTCGAACACAAATCATTGTATTTCAGTAATGCAAAATTCCAAATAGGTGATGCTATTTTTATAGTAACTTAGCTGACTTATTCAAGTTTGATATTTATCCATGCATTGATCAAAGACTCTTTTATATCATACGATTATGAAAATGTATGAAAAAATGGTTTAAATAATGTGATTAATATGGAGAAATATTTTTTATCGCTAGATACCTATGAGATAGTCACTTGTGATTCATAAAATTTATTTATTATCCATACATTATAAATATTAATATTAATTCAGTCAAGTATGTCATGTGTCAATTCTTAGATGCTTCCCATCAAAAGAGGTTGTTGTCTCAATTTGTGAAACAATTTTATAAACACCATAATTTGTTCATGGTAACTTTAATATTCGAAATAAATGTGAATATATATACATATGTATACTTTAGAGTAGATTTGCATAGTCATGTTGTAATCGAATGTTGTTAACAATAACTTTTTATACTATCTTTATAAAAAAATAACATACACTATAGAGATTATAAAAAAATGTTACACCGTTGTATACATAACGAAAGGATTCACAGTATTTTCAATAACATATTTGGAGCTGTATAAAATCATGCATATTTATTATCTTTTATCTAAGTTTCGTTTGATATTGTAAAAGTAGTAATATTTTTTTTTGAAAATCAATATAACTTACATTGTTAAACGCACTTCGGTTAACATGCAAAATTTTAAATAAATATCGTCTGTGAGTTGTCCTTCAAAGAGATTCATACGATTAAAATAAAACAAATAGAATTTTCTTTTATTACTATTACTACAACTACTACTATCCTGATATAATATATGTAAATACTGTATCGAATTCAAGACTTCCTTGTTTTCAAGGATAAAGGTGTTATCTAAAATTTTACATAAACGTCGTATCTTGGGATATACAAGTCAAGAAAAATCTAGTTGTTAAGAATTGTAAAGGGGATAAATATATTCATATCACATGCACATGAACTTGTTATATCTTATGTCGAGTAAAAAAATATTTGTTGTTTATGTATTTTATATGGGGTTCTATTTAAATGAATTATCCAATTATTGATTACATGATATCTTGCATAAGTTACTGCGCAGTTTTTGTGTCATCGATTTTAATGAAAACACTTTAATTTCATAATTACTTTTACAAAAAAATCTAAGTTTTGCAGTATTTATCCAGTATCCAGTAATACTTACTTTTCTTTCCAGATGAGGTAACAGTAAGGTCCTTGTGAAAAATCAGAAACCCTTGACGAATTGTAAGTAAAACTTCAACATTGAGAAACTGAAGCACTTAAGAGGAACAAAAAATGTATGGACAAGTCGAATAAAAAGGTATTCTTTGAATGTATGTATGTATGTATGTATGCATTTATATTTTCTTATTTCATGATGGTGTTTTTTTATGATATGGGCATTTATTTATTAGTATCGTAGTTCTTAAATATTATTAAACATTTTGTTGGGTGAAATTCCATTCATATAAGTATTTATTATATAAATATTTAAATTTCAATCCAGATTCTTATTATTTTAATGTTTTTTTGGAGTAATTTCTTCATTATTACTTTCGCTGTCAAAGAGTTTTCATTGTGAATAGGGGGAAGATAAAGCCTTTAAGTGGGATGGCAGCTGAAAATTACTTTGAAATTGTTGTGGAAAGAGCAGAAAGGTAAACTAAAGCGTGGAAGTTTTCATCTGCAGGTGTAAATAGTGCGTGGTAATAAGGAACAGGTTCTCTGTACATAATAATACTTTACGTAAATATCATACATTACCCAATAGCAATTTAGGTTAAACAAACAGCGTAAGAATTGGTTGCTTTGGAAAAATATTTATTTTTAATAAATAGGAAGCAGATACGTTGAGTAATAATTAATTTAATTATTAAACACGACTATTTTAGAACAATAAAGAAGCAAATATGTAGTTTACCAAATAAATAGTCAAAATGATGAGGAACAGACGGAAATTAATAAAAAAATCTACGTATATCTAAAGCCCTAGGCAGCAATAATCTTAGCCACCAATGAGCCTGGGTGTTAAGATCAATTCGAAAAATTAATTCAAAAACATTTCCGAATATTGCACAATATCACAATAGTTTTGAGCGTGCAAAACATGAAGAAGATTTGGATAAAAACCCTTTTGAGTATTTGAAAACCACTTTTAAGAAAGAATGCGGAAAGTTTCACTTGACCAACAAACAAATTTACGACCATTTTAAAAGCACATATGAAGTGCCCAGAAGTGCCAGACTATATAGGGATCCTGACGGACAAAAACCTGGCATTCTTTCTCGGCATTCCATCAACGATATAAGAAATAAGTTGTCGAATTATTTAAAAATAAGAAGTATGAATTCAGACACAAAAATGGAATATTGTAGTAGAGGTAACTAAATAAAATGAAAAATGATCTTCCACTAATATAATTAAAGACGAATGAATGAATGACAATAATTTTAATGTCAATAATTAAATGTCAATAAAAGAATTCGTCTAAATTTTATCGCGGTATATCAGCAGAGATATCTGCAATTATATATGCCACCGCAGTCCAGAATGCTGTACATAGATCAAGTTCTTCAGGACTTTCTACGTTCATAGTATCTCCCTCGGTGTGATGAAACCAAAGATACTTTTCATTTGCATTATGAAGACTAGCTCCTGGAATTCCAGTTTTGACGAGAACACTAATATCAGTCCCTGGACTATCTGCTTCAACGAGAGTAGAAGCATTTATAGACTCAAATAGTTTTAAAATTTCTGCTATAATACATCGAGCTTTCTGATTTCCACCAACAACCAATCCACGTGGAGCGAATGTACCTTCATCGGACTCCATTATGAAATTTATGTTATGACTTTCATTTCTATGTTTTTCCTCATAGGCGTAAGCACCAATTAACCCTAACTCTTCAGCCGTCCAGAATATAGACCTTATAGTTCTCTTTGGTTTCATATTAAGTTGTTTCAAAATGACTGGCACTGCCCAACTAACAAATAAGCCACCACCGTCGTCCATAGCTCCTTGTCCGACGTCCCAGCTATCTATATGACCAGAAACAATAACTAACTTTTCTGGGTTTAAACTTCCTTTTAAGTCGATAAGCGTATTCCTGGACGTTTTCGTCTCAGAAGTGGACGTCATTGTTATGTTTAGGACAATTTTTTTACCTCTATTAAACAGTCTTCTCATTAAATCAGCATCTTCGATGGATATGGCTGCAGTTGGAATCCTTTTAACATTATCATTATAATATTGTAAGCCGGTATGAGGTGAATTAATAGAGAATGGGGCAATAGATCTCACTAATGACGCAACCGCTCCTTTTTCAGCTGCTCTGACAGCACCATGTGATCTATATGCAACTGTTTCACCATATGTCGTAAAGATAGGGTCGTATAATACAATTTTACCTTCAACGTCTTCGTAAGGTATCTCAGACAACTCGTCGAAGTTATGTACCACAATTACCTCAGCGGTTATACCCTCAGGTGGTGTACTTACACTTTGTCCTAAACCTAATAAGTCAATATTTTTTTTCCGTGGTTCAATCATAGTTATTTCTTCTTTTCCTCGCATCCAAAGTGGTACCTGTTAGAATTAACATTTAAAAAAAATGTTGTTTAAAGTGACTTAACAGGTTTGGTTTTGTTAATGAGATCTAAGACTTTTGAGAGCTGGTCAGCTAAGTTAATAACTGTTTTAAAAATAATGGAATGAAACGCAATACCAGAGAAAGGATATGCAACGTGTAAATCAGTGATAAATGGTTGTAATGCGTATTGGCAATTGGTCTTAACTACCTCTAGTTCCTGTGTAACGATGTCGTTTATATCCTCTTCCTTAGTCAGCTGAATTATGTAATCAATGGAGTCTTCGAGTACTTGAGATCCTGAGGGACGAGCACCAAAAGTATCGACGAATTTCGATAATCTGCAACATGATAATGAGGAATGTACATATTTTAAACCATATAGAATCTTACTTATTTTAAACTATATAAAATCGAAGTAGTATAATAATGCATATATAGGCGTAATTCCTATTATTTGTTTAATCAATAACTAAGGGTAGATCAAATTATCAGGTGTTTTCCAAATAACCACCTCCACCTATGCAAGTGTAGTTACAACAATGAGTGTCGGTTGGTATATAGAAGTTGGTATGGTTGGTATATTGTAATTACAAAGGAGGATACTCGTTCGAGCCGTTGCAGGGATCGCACCTCTTTGAAGTAAGGAATTCGTCAAACGGCTATGAGGTTAGTTTCAATAGCTTTAGAGCCTGACGAGAGTTAAGAACAAAGTCATTGGTAACGTCAGGTATGCTGACGTTACTCTTTTAAAAACGACAATGTGCTTCTAACTCCGACATACATGTTCATTTATTTTTTTAAAAGTAGCTATTTGTTTTATGAACTCTTCGTATAAAATGTTGAAACAAATTTTATCATTTATGGGTCAAGCTTGGCCTCGGTTAAATATTATATGTTAAAGGGGTTTTAAAGATGTGATCCCATTGATCCATTTTGAACTAAACAGGTGGGTTGTTTTTTTATTTATTTGATAAAAACAAGCTTCTGTCTATTTTATCATTTATAACATCCAACTGATCCTTAATACTTAAGCCAGTTTGAAGCATCGATGATTTCATACAGCCAGGTGTTCTCCTCAATTTTATCTTAAAATGAGATAAAGGCTAATCATACGAGTATACTGTTTAGAAAACTGTTATCCATTCTATAATGAAGAAATGTTTTAATAAAAGATTTTTTTTTGAAAACATTATTATAAATGCTTCACTCTGATTAAAATTGTTAATACATACTCATCATATGTTTTTCCTTTAAACGGGCCGTTCGTTACGTAGTTTATGATTTCTTTGACCACGGATTCATAGGATGCTATTTCTTCTGCCAAAGGTCCGACATCACATGATTTTAATTCTGAGTAACTTTTTCTTCTATCCGGATTACTTTGAACACCAATTAATAAAATGAAAATCGAGCACAATTTTATTAAAACAAACATTATTGAATGTCATGTGTGACCACTTGAAACGACTGCTCTTGAATGATCTTGCATGAATGAAAGAAATAATCATTTACACTCATAAAATTTTGATAACTGTTAAATTTAATTTTTGTGGTACAATATGAAGTTTTTTTTACTAAAACTTATATATTGTTATTAATAGTTATTGATCGGGAAAATAAACTAACTTCTCGCAGAAACCAACCTACATTTATATTGTTTATTGTTGAAATTGAATTGAAAAAAGGAATTAATTTCATTATTAAATACTACAATATGATATTAAACAACGTAATATGTCCTCATTATTCTTAAACTATTTATAGATTTTCTTCCTTGTTTAATGATTTGGATTGTTCTTATTCTCTATTAACGCGTAACTTTAAGTCCCATTTACTCGGAAATTATTGCGTTTTAGGTTCGTTTCTAACACATAACATTTTATTTCAGTTATGCCAAATTTCCAATATTTAGGTGGTGTTATTTTTACAATGAGTTATCTGACTTATTTATCCATGCCAAAATCAAAGACTTATATATTATAAAACTAATAAAAATATATAAAAACGGTTTAATTAATGTTATTAATATGTAAGAAATATATTTTATATCTAAAGACCTATAAAATACTCATATTTATTTAGTGTCCATACATTATATATATGTATAATGATACATTTATTTTAATGCAGTTAAGTGTGTCATGTGTAATTTTTTAGAATCTTCCTTTCATAATTTGTTCGTGGTAACAATAATATTCTTAATAAATAATAATCAATTAATATGTATAACATATGACTTAAGATTAGATTCGCATAGTAATTTTAGAATTGGATGTTGTAAACAATGACTCTTTTTATACTATAGAGATTATAAAAAAAAATGTTACGCCTTTGTATACATAAAGAAAGGATTCACACTATTTCTAATAACATATTTGGAGCTGTATAAAATCATGAGTATTTATTATCTTCTAAGTTTCCTATGATTTTGTATTTTGTAAAATTATTTATAAATTTTATTGAATCAATATAATTCACATTGTTGAAGACATTTCGGTTAACAATGTGTATATCATGCAGAATTTTAAATAAATATCGTCTGTCTGTATGTCTGTTTTTTAATAAATATGATTAAAATAAAAAATAATAATTTTCTTCCATTTTCCATTACTTACTATCTGGATTTACTCGTAATATATGTGACTACTGTAATGAATTCAAGACTTCCTAGTTTTCAAGGATAAACGCGTTATCTAAAATTCTACATAGGTACACGTAATATCTTGAAATATAAAAGTCTGGCGAATAAATATCCATTTATATAGCCAGTAAAGGCGTCGATTTAATAAATCTTGATGTTAAGAATTGTAAAGGGGATAAATACATGTCTATATATCTATCAAAATGCACACGAACTTGTTATATCTAATGTCGATTAAAAAATAATTGTTGTTTATGTATTTTATATAGTTATATTTAAGTGAGTTATCCAATTATTTATTACAAGATATTTTACATAAAGTACTAATCAGTTTTTGTATGTATTTTTGATTTAAATTAAAATACTTAAATATCATTATTCTTTCTACAATAAAAAATAATCTGAGTTTCTCAAGTAGTAAGTTGAGGTCCTAAACTAACAAAATATTTACTTGTTTATTTTAGTATGACTTTAATTACATGACATGTCTAGTAATATTTTGTACACTGTTCAATCTCAAATTATTTCTCCATAAAAAAGGTTGATAATTAATATTTCAACATAAAAATCTTACACATTACATCACACAAAACTACATATTTACATCATTATCACACTTCAAAGTAACTGATGCTGTAACGATGAGTATAAATTCTTGAATTTAAACACTTTAATGAGATCTTTAAAAGACAAATAAGCTTTCATTTAAAAAAAACATTAAACTCCGAATCTGAATTCCGCTTGAGAACGATTAGGTCGTAAAATCTCCTAAGTGGGATACTCAGTTTGAATTACACATGCAATAAACGCTGAGGGTGAATAAATGATACAATTCTGTAAGTAAGCACTTCTCTTAAAAGTATTTGTCTGGTGCGAAGAATGGAGCCAGACGTGAGAGGGTTTGTAAATTCGGTAGTTAATTTGAATTTTTGAGACTTAGTGTTGAAGAAGCTGTCTCAACAATCTCATCACTGTGACGGGTGAATTTAGTACAAACTGTTTCTAAAGAAAATATATTTATAAAAAAATTATCAACATTAAATGAAATGATTTTTATTTCCTACTAACACTTGCGTCGTAAATATATACAAAGTTTTCTCAATATATTCTATGTTTATCTGTTAAATGTTAGTTTGTAATAGTTTTCATATATTCTTTTTAGTCATTCAAGGAATAAATGCAGAAGGAAAATGTCTTTAAGACTATCCTTATTTTTAAACCAATATAATGTTACATGTGAGATATATTTTTTTTAATATTCTGAAGTTAAGAATTATGAATACTCTCTTTGTGAATTGGTCCCAAAGTAACAATTTAGAATTTGAAAAAGGTAAGAAATATATTAAAGGCTAATCGATATTATACAATATAAACCTTTACATAAGTTTTTTTTACAAAATATTCTTTATATGTACAGAATATTCTTTAAGTCTTCAAATTATTATCAAATAAATCAGTGATTCACAAAAACAGATTCACCAAACCAAAATTATAAATATGTTATTTTCTTTATAAAGCACGAGGTACCAAAGACGGTAATATAATTTTGTTACATTATTACATTACATTATCTATTTTCTAAAAAAAACATTCTTTACAGTTTTATAGAAATTAGAGAAAAAACTAACAAACAAAATGCTTTAAAAATACGCATTATAGTCTTACAATTTATTTAATAATATAATTTTTAATTTTATACACGTATACGAATAACGATATTATGGCCACAGAAGAATGTGTTTAAAACATCCATTTTCCTTTTCAGATGAAGTAACCATAAAGAAATTGTAAAAGGTCAAAAACCCTTGACGAATTGTAAGTAAAAATTCAACATTGAGAAACTGAAGCACTTAAGAGGAACAAAAAATGTACGGACAAGTCTTATAAAAAGGTGTACTTTGAATGGATTACCTTCAATTGTTTATATATGTATATATAATTAATTTCTTTTGAAAATAATAAAATTACAAGCCTTTTAAACTTTCTTATTACATAATAATATTTTTATGGTATAAGTCTTAGTTTTTGGTAAGTCTTTATTTTGTAATAGTCGGTCTTAGATATCATTAAACATTTTGTTGCATAAAATTCCATTCATATTAGTATTTTGTTATAAGTATTTTAATTTTAATTCATTCTTATTTTTTTAAATGGTTCATGATTCATTTCGCAGTCATATAGTTTTTGTTATGACGAAGGGTGAAGATAAACCATTTAAGTGGCATGGTAGTTGAAAATTATGTTTAAATTTTTGTGCAAAAAACAGAAAAGTAAATTAAAGTGGCAAGTTTTTACCTGGAGGTGTAAGTAGTGTGTGGTAATAGGAAAAGGGATCTTTGTTCAAAATGATACCTAACGTAAATATATCATTCAATCCAATAGTCATTTAGGTTAAGTGAACAGTCTAAAAATTTTTGATTTGGAAAACATTTATTTTTTTATAAACAGGAGGCAAGTACGTCGAGCATTTAAACAGGACTATTTTATAACAATAGTGAAGCAAATAGTCTTCCACGTAAAAAGCATTCACTGACATTACTGAACGCTATCATAAGGGGGGGCTGTTTTGCTCTTTTTCATATGGAAGGAACTTTAAATATACGACAAAATCTTTCCACATCTTACAAGTACATGAAATCCTCATATTACAGATACAAAAAGTATATGTAAGATATTTTTTTTAACATTAATAAGCCAATTAACTTCGTTAGTGTATTATTATATCATTCTTTAATGCGTGACACAGATTATAACAAATATCGTTTTAGAATCAGCTTATTTGGGCTTTAAAATTAATAGAATATCAAAATTAATTGCCCCAGAATGAAATCAGTTTTCATGTTCATGGAATAATATATAATAACTAGGCCTATCTATAAGTGAACAACGTTTTCATTACACAGAATGATGGAACTTAATTATCAGAATATAAATTACAGTTTATCATTGTATTTTTTATTATACTTTCTAAATACAAAATGTAACCTTAATAGTAACTTAATAGAGTAATCTTTTAAGAGCTTATTTTATTTCCACAGATAAATATATCGATATCCATTTTTATAATTTTTTATCTGCAGTATGCATGAAAGACTTAATAATTTAGTTTTACCTAAAAAGAAATAATATACACAATAAGAAAATAGCAAGTATTTTATATATTTAAAATGGAATCATTTAAAGATAATGTTATATTTGCATTGCTAATGACAATTAAGTAACAATTTAATTATAACACGTGGTTTATCGCGAATTTAAATTTAAATAATGAGTTTATAATAACATGAAAATAAAATGTACAAAGAAAAGTGATTTCTGTGAATAATAACATTAAGCTGTTTTCTTCTTAGCATAGATCAAAATTATCAAAAATATCGATAATATTAATTAATTATTATCAGTGTCGTACTAAACATCACGAAATCAAAAAAAAAAAAGATTTTTGCCTAAAATGTATCAAATGTTATACAAACTTACAAGTTAATTAAAGATTATATAGTTCAATTTGATAAAAAGTATTTTTACTTTTATATTAGTTTAGTGGAAAAAAAATTACGTCCCAGTCTATCATTTGGTATTACCGTTTTTAAACTTGTTACATCTTTAATATGATCGCAATAAAGTGTATCGGAGGTATTATGAATAGACTATATAGGAAAAAAATAATTTTTGCAACAGAAATAAATGTAAGGTAAAAATTGTTATTTTTATATATCAATTATTTATTGTGTTTACTGCAATCCTTTATTAATAAAGAAGCGAGTTTTCATGAAAAGTATTTTCTATTACTACCATTTAAACGAAATTTCTATGTCTCGTTAATACTAAATAATAATTCTTTGCTATCATTATTTTAAGATTGGCTTGTAGCTCATCGTGCAGAAAAATAAAATCATGGAAAGAAATACCAGGGCCGTCTTCATTACCTATTATAGGACAGCTTCACCATTTTTTTCCGGGGGGTGGGTGCTATTTTTATTGTTTAAATAATTATTTTATAACTGCAAGATTTGCAAGAGAGAGCTCTACTATGTACTTTTAAAGAGCTCTGTACAAAACTCTTAATTTTAGATTTGCAATAAGTTATTGCAGATTGCTTATTGCTAATAGCTAGTGCTAATTGCATAAGACTGTTTATTCTTGGCTTTGAATAATATCAGAGTTAGCATATTTTTTGATACCTCTTTACGATTCTAAAGTGTGTCCTTCGGGCAGTAAAATTCCGATTCCGATACTACTTACCATTATTATATACATATTTTCAAGGTACTGTAATTTAATCAACTTATTTTTTCAGGTTCGCTTTATCAATGTAATGGATTTAAATTTCAAGAAAAGTTATACAAAACTTACGGACCTCTTGTGAGATTAAATAGTGTATATGCTGGAAAACCAGCAATTTTTGTTTTTGATCCAGATAGCATGGCGCAAGTACGTTTTTCTTTTACAAATTTCGTTTCCTTTATTTATGTTTACTTTTGTTCATAATACTCGTATATGTTGACGTAACAGTTACAACATAATTTCAATTGTTGGCACAGGTGTTGCGTGGAGAAAATTGGCTGCCAATTCGACCCGGTTTTGATGTATTGTATCATTATAGGAACTTCTATAACCAACCAAAAGGCGGTGCACCGGGTCTCACTGGTTTAATAAGCGAGTGAGCATTATTGAAAAATATATATTAAAAAATGATGAGTAAGTTGTAATAAATATTATAAAATAAAATAAATTATTTTAGTCATGGTGAGAAATGGAAGCGACTGCGCTCTTTAGTTAACCCTATCATAATGCATCCAGATAATATAAAACTGTACGATGAGCCCATTGGTGAAGTTGCTAAGGATTTGGTCCAAAGGTAGTTTTAAAATAACACATAATTACAATAAATTTCAAACTTTTTTCAACTATTAGCTCGACATCTAGTAATAGGAATTACAAAATAATATTACCTTAAAACAAATTGATACAAAAATTCTTTTCATACTGAGCTTTATAACATACACGTAACTAACCAAGTTCTTAATATGTGGGCCAAGGATTTTAATTATTTATTATACAGAATAAAGGATTTAAGAGACCGAGAGGGAATGATAACAGAAAACTTCGATTATTTAATGTACCTTTGGGCCTTGGAATCTGTCAGTGTTGTGGCCTTAGGAAGACGATTGAATACCTTCAATGAAAACTTGGAATCAGATTCAGTAGCACGACGTCTAATAACACTTATTCATGAGTTTTTTGCAATATCTGAAGACATAGATATCAAGCCAAGTCTATGGAGATATTATCCAACGCCCGCTTTTAAACGAGCTATGAAAGTATTTTCCGAAATAGACAGGTAAATGTATAATAATTAATATGTATACATATAATAAATTGCATGTTAAATATGTCTCTTTATTTGTATGTACAAACGCTATATTTTTACAGTATTACAAGAAGTTTAGTACTGAAAGCAAAAGATGAATTAAGCCAAAGGGGTCATAGTGACGATGATAAAAAGGGTGTTCTGGAAAAACTACTCGAAGTGGATGAAAAAATTGCCCTCATTATGGCTGGCGATTTACTGTTTACTGGCGTTGATACGGTAAAATTGATAAATTATGCTCGTCAAGTTAGTCCTTTATGTCTGCGTACACTACAATATTGGTTATATAGAGTGATTTATACCTTCTGTTTACGTCTAAACCTTGAAACGTTTTTTTATATGAACTCTTTTATCCACTTGGCGTTAAAATATGCGATTAGAATTTCTTTGTTTTTACTCAGTGAAATATTAAACATTTATGTAAGAATATTTTTCTTAATTATAGGCTATATTATTATTCGTATTTCTTTAGGTTGCAAATACCATGAGTTGCGTCTTATACCTTCTTGCAAGCCATCCTGAAAAACAGATCACACTGCGACAGGAAGTTAATTCTGGAGACGAAAAAAAGTATTTTCTAAAGGCCTGCATCAAGGAGTCTTTAAGAGTAATGCCAGTTGCTGGTGGAAACATCAGACAGTGTACAAAGGAGTATAATCTTTTAGGATACGAAATACCAAAAGATGTAAATAAAATTTGATATATTTAACTACTAACCAATATTTTAAATACATGATTTTCGATTGAAATAAAATGTTTAAAATAACTTATAATATCAACTTTTGTAACATTATTTTCGAAGACAATGAATAATTTATAAATTACCATTTTAGTTTTTCAGTTATTTACATAAAATAACAAATAATTTTTCAATCAAGTCTTACAATTGAGAATTGAGAATCTTAATGTGTTGTATTTTAGATGTTCGTAGTATTTCCTCACCAGTATCTTTCGAAGATGGAAAGTCAGTACCCCAGAGCTAATGAATTTATTCCCGAAAGATGGTTGGTTGACAAGGATCACCCTCTGTATCACGGAAATGCACATCCATTTGCATACAACCCTTTCGGATTTGGCGCAAGAATTTGTATAGGTAAAGGTTCTTTTCTATAATAATATAACTTCTTGAAATAAAAAGCTGGATATGGCCGATACTTAAAAGGTTGAGGTGACAAAGAAGTAAAATTTATGACTTTTTTAAAGAAATTATTAAAAGCCTAATGTTTTAAAACTTCCACTGTGATCTAATGTAGCGTATTTTGTTAAATAATTTCGTTATTCATTTATTCTTGTGCCAGTTACATGATAGGTTTGGATATGACTATAGATGTAACGTATATAAATTATTATTGATTATAATATTTTCAGGTCGTCGTATAGCGGAGTTAGAGTTAGAAAGTTTACTTTCAAAAATTATACAAAACTTCGAACTCGAATGGAGAGGTCTACCACCGACCATGTACCAAAGTTCACTGAACTATTTCAAAGGACCTTTCAACTTTGTTTTTAAAGATATTAAATAAATGTGATTAGTATATCTCCTTAACCCATATTGAATTTTGTAAAAATTATTACTCTTAAGACATTTTCACGGAATTTATTTCTTTATTCTTTAAGGGTCACTCTATTTAATCTTCTATATCTTCTATATATATAAAAATGGATTGCTGTTCCTTAGTCTCGCTAAAACTCGAGAACAGCTGAACGGATTTGTATTATCTTAGTCTTGAAATGTTCGTGGAGGTTCAGGGAAGGTATAAAAGGTGAGAAAAATTGGAATAATTGCCGGGAAAACCCTAAAAACAGCCCTTTTCTATTTCCCATACAAACGCTTTTTTTGACATTAGATTTGACAACTAACTAATATGTCAATCATTCTGTTTGATTGAAACAGGAAAAACCTGATTATTTATGGCCTCTAAGACGGAATAGAGTTCGCCTGGTCAGCTATACCTACATATATTACTCTTGACCAAACTAACGCGGACGAAGTCGCGGGCAACAGCTAGTATATATATAAAAATGGATTGCTGTTCCGTAGTCTCGCTAAAACTCGAGAACAGCTGAACGGATTTATGTTATCTTAGTCTTGAAATGTTCGTGGAGGTTCAGGGAAGGTATAAAAGGTGAGAAAAATTGGAATAATTGCCGGGAAAACCCTAAAAACAGCCCTTTTCTATTTCCCATACAAACGCTTTTTTTGACATTAGATTTGACAACTAACTAATATGTCAATCATTCTGTTTGATTGAAACAGGAAAAACCTGATTATTTATGGCCTCTAAGACGGAATAGAGTTCGCCTGGTCAGCTATACCTACATATATTACTCTTGACCAAACTAACGCGGACGAAGTCGCGGGCAACAGCTAGTATATATATAAAAATGGATTGCTGTTCCTTAGTCTCGCTAAAACTCGAGAACAGCTGAACGGATTTATCTTATCATAGTCTTGAAATGTTTGTGGAGGTTCAGGGAAGGTATAAAAGCTGAAAAAAATTGATTCATTACTGGGGAAACCATAAAAACAGCCCTTTTCTATTTCCCATACAAATGTTTTTTTTTGACATTAGATTTGACAAGTAACTAATATGTCAATCTTTCTGTCGCACTTCAAAACACGGAGATTTATGGCTTACAGATAAACTCCAAAAATATAAATAAAAAAACGTAATAGATATTTCTTGATTATAGGGAGATACGAAGTTCGCCAGGTCTTCTAGTAAGGAATAAAATAGTCTTTCATATATTTGTAATCAGTTAGCTGTACACACTTTGTACGAACCCGTGAAATGTCAATGTCAATGGTTAGTATGTAAATTTTAAAATGACGTTTTAACATAATTTGTGCATATGTTTTTCAAAAAACATTCCTCCCAAGGCTTTAACCTGTAGGAGGATTGTTAGCAGGTAATTATTTATGATTTTTTGTTATAAGAAAATTTCCATAAGTATATGCAATATCATTCTCAGCCAGGAGTATTTGAGATAAAATCAGAAACATGCCATACTCTTTTCCATTCCATTTTACCAATGAGAATTTTCGAAAGGGTTTTTCCAGATGAACTGGTCTGGAATAAGCATATGAAAAAATGGCATAAGTTCTCTTTACAAAACCTCCATTTGCCACCTATTTCATAAAAAGTAGTTAGTTTTTAAATCTACATAATCAAGTTTTTTAACCGTGGTTAGCTTCTAATATTAAATTTTATTCACTAAAGAAAATATAAATTGTGTTTATCACACCAACTTACCTGCATTTTTTGTTAAAGTGTTACCATGAAACATTAAACCTGAATAATTTTATCAACAATTACTATAAAATTATATAAAGCTTTATAAATAAATATTTAAGCAAGAAAACTTTATTTCTTTTTATTATGATATTTTTTATTAGTTCTAATAAATTCCATTTTCTGAAATGACTTCCCAATTTTTTATCTCGAAAAGACTAATAAACATTAAAAGTCACTATAAAATCTTCAAAAAACATTTTTTTTGGTACGGTGGCCTACTTACGAAGAATTTCTACTTCACTTTTCTCGTATTTCTATAAAGAAGATAATTAAAAATTGCTATCTCTCTTATACATACTTGTAAACTTGCATGTTTGTAGGAGAGACGACCATAAGTTTCACGACGTGTCCTTAGCTCAAATATTAAACAAGAGCAATTAGAGAAGATGTGGAACGTGCTAGCTAATGTTAACGAATTTTAGTCTTGTTTAGAAGACATTCGTAGAAAACTAAAAAAGTGACAAATTATAAGAAATTGTTTATAACTTCCTGTGAAATAGTGGATCTCTATGGTTTAATTATTTATAATCATTTTTTCTTGCCATACTGAGATTTTTTCTAAATATTTTTTTGCTAAAATGTTTAAAAAAAATTTAATATTTTTATGTAAGGTGGAATTAAACTTTTCTTAACAAAAATAACAATTTCAACTTTACAAAATTTGAAAAAGCTTCAAGAAGAACATAGTTTAAATAAAATTTACTATAAATGTACCAACCTTTAAAGAAACAACCAACATTCGTATCTACTGCATTATTTTGTCAATCAAATAATTAGTAAGACAGAAGTACACAAAAAAAACATTAAAATCTGTACATTTCGCCCTTAAAAATAATAAGATGTTAAAATTAATGAACCAGAACGACACCAGATTTGAAATTTCATGACGAGGTAATAATATTAATGACTAAGTCCATTTATAAATAAGAGAACATTTTCATTACACAAAACGTTGAAACTTAGTTATCCGAATATAAATTAAAGTTTACCATTTTAAATATTTTTATTATATTTCTTAAATACATAATGTAACTATAGAAGTACAGTAAATATTATTTTAGGAATTAATTGTAAAGTGTTTTTAATTAATGTATATGATATGAAACCATATAAAATCACATAACATTTAGAAAATTTAAGGAACATCGCTGGTTAAATACTATATAATAGGTATAACTTCTGATAAATAATAGCGAGTGACATTCCTGACTCCGCGAAACGAATACCTGAACGTGTGATAAAGGAAATCTTGATACCACGCAAGAAATGATGACATTGCTATACTAACATCATGGCAATCGTGCAGTCTTAGATATATGTTTCGTTTCTGTAATTTTTATTATAATATAAATATAAGTAAGTTTTACAGTTTTCTTGGAAATTCTGTCTGGGCCTGAAGCTGTATATAATTGTAGCAGTAAATTTAAAATATTGTAGAACACCAGAAATCACAAAATATTTAATGTGTATCTTTAAAATAAAATCATATAATCATGATTAAATGTGATGTCGTATTTGTATTATATTTAACAGTAAATTTAATTCAAGCACATTGTAGTCCAATTGAAATATGATGTTAGAAAAATTTAAAAATCTGTATCTTAAAATAAATAACAAAGAAACAGTAAATTTTTATTAATATCAACACATCAATTAAAAAATGTACGTTTTAATAAATGTATAGATATTTTTGAATTCTACATTCGTTTAATAAAATGGAATCAGTAGTTAACGGACAAGTCGTTTCATGACGCGTAGTACTGCGTAGTACCTCCGTTAACATTCGTTTTATTTTCATAAATATAATTTATAAATTATAACTCTCTGTTATGCTTATTATAATTTTATTTTTTAGCTATCATGATGAGAAATAACGCCATGGTAAGGATAAATCCTACTTTTTCCTAAATTAATATTTTACTTAAACAGTTATAATATATAAGATGTCTGTAGCATTTCTAAGGAGTATTGATGCAAGAAAAATGGATAGTTGATGATGGTCGCTCTTTGTATAGTGGCAATGTTGTTGCAAAGATAATGGATTTTTATTGAATAATTTGAATAAGTAAAGTAGAAAGTCGAAATTCTCTAATAATTAAAAGATAAACAGAATGAAAATATATTTAACTACGAGTAGCTGACCCAGTGAACTTCGTACCGCCCTATAATAAAGACATATCTGTTACCTTTTAATCTGAATGAAGTTAATTTCTTTATTAAGTATAACTGACCCGATAGACAATATTCTGTCTTCTAAGCTGTGATTATTGAATTCTATTCTATTGGTATATTAACAAATGAAAATTATTCCAAGAACAAAGTGTTCATTGTTCCAATTCTTTATTCTACTTGATTATTATTGCGAGTCACACTTTTTTTTTTAAAAAAAGGGATATATTCTAGTTATTTTTTTTTGTAATTTTCGTGATTTTTTCTTACATAGAAACCTTCTCCTAATAATAACAAATATAATAAAAAAAGAAAAAATGAAATCGGTCCAGCCATTCACGCGTGATGCCGTGACCAAGGAAAAAGGGATCCATTTTTATATATATAGAACACTGACAGAACTTTAACTGAAAATAATATTGACAAATTAAATTTCAGTTAGTCCGGTGATGGGGAAATTTCGATATTATGAATTTTTGAAACCAGCCAACGGTTTAAAAACTACAGTTTCCATACAAGGCTAAGCGAATTATTTAATAATTTCGGTATTCATTAATTTTCTTGTATTAGTTACCTGATAGGTTTGGATATGAAAGTAGTTCTGTTGCATTCAAATCATTGTTGAATGTAATATTTTCAGGTCGTCGTAAAGAGGAGTTAGGGTAAAAAGTTTGTTGTCAAGAATGTAACAAAACTTCTAAACTCAAAGTGGGATATCCTCCACTAACCCTGTACCAAAGTTCACTGAACTATTTAAAGGGAACTTTCAACTTGGTTTTAAATCATGATAAATAAGTTTGATAAGTATTTCTCGTTAGTAAAAATTTTATTAAAAAAATAATAAGATTTACAAGGCAGATTTATTTGTTTATTTTTTTAAATCTTAAAATTGTCCTAGATATACTCACACCATTATATAAAAAGTTATCACGTCACCCTAATATACATTTTTTTACAAAAATAAAGCGTGCGAAATATATCCAAAAAATATTAGCCTCATTTAAACAAATACTTGGGAAAATTTTAGATTTTATTATACAATTATATGAACTTCTAACACGAAATTTGAAAACTACATAAAGATTCTTCAATAAATATTCCAGCGAGAAGACTTAATTTCCTCTTTATAACGATATGCTTTATCATTGAGAATCCACTTTGCAGGATGACAAGCCAATATTGAATTTCACAAAGCAATATTAAAAGGCCATATCACCTTCCGTTTTATGAATAAATATCTACGGACCATTGTATAGGACTATAGTTTAAATACAATCTTTAAAAAGAAAAATATTTATTTCTTATTCATAAACAGTCTTGAAATCATAATTTCTGTGTAAGATTTTTATTCAAAAAGAATATAATTTATTTTGAATAGAGCTTGCATAGTTTAAAATACAATGTAATTATATTTCCTATTTCAAGAAGCTAGACATATGTTCCTAGTAATAAAGGCAAAAAGTTACCTTATAAACAATAATATTTTTAATTATTATCCTTAAAAATATACGTTATCACTTAATATTCTCCATCGTTGGTGGACAATTTTACAATGGTTCAGAATTCAATATTTAAATGAAATGATTAATTATTGACTTAAGAGATTGCACTTGTATAAAACGTATTTGTAAAAATTATTAATGATTTTTTTTTTGTCAAATAATTAATTTTACTAATATATTTGTAATGACAGACACTATATGAACTTTTACATTTTTCTGTCAATGTTGAAGCGATTTTAATCTATGTATATTCTTATAGGTACCGTTCATTGCATTATAAAAATTTACATTCGTTAAAAAGTTTCGAATTCTTTATAAAGGCATACTAATATCTATATCAAATAAATTACAGAGTCCATCTGTGTTTGAATCAAACACGTGAATGAGAACAGAACTAAACTTAAAGTTTGAACAATGTGTTTACTGTTGATCGTAAACACAGAGCGGATGGTGTATGAAATATTATTCTGAATGTACACAAGAGCTCATTCCCCAGGGTTGACGAATGAAATATCTGTACATAGAAGACATTTGAAGATATGTTTCACACCATCCTTAGGGACGTCGCAGTATCATTCACAATTAACATCACAAAAATGATATCCTGTTTCTATAACTATTTTATACATATAATCCTCGTTTATCTTCAGTAGGAAGCGCTTGTTTATCACGTTTTATGGTAAGTAAAAATGAACCTTTACATGGAAAAAGCACTAACTCAGTCACTATAACTTCTAACTTGGGAGACATTTAACTTGTAAGTGGAAGGAAACATTCTTAAGTAATTTTTTTCAAGGTTTTGATGGAAGCATAAATAAGAAGGTAGCTCAATTCTTCCATTGAATATTTTTTTTACTATCTGGTTTAATTCATTTAAATGAAATTAATATTTTTCGGATATACTACGCTGTTATTTTTGTGAAAAACTACATAATCCCGACGATTCGGCTACTTTTCAGCATCCGTAATCACGGGCAGACGAGATTTCATAATGACACATCTCGTCTGCCCATGATAGTATATCCCAAAAATATTAGTTTCATTTGATTGAATAAAACTTGCGAAAGTCTTAGATCTCATTATGTGGCTTATTTATTTCGTAATTCTATTCGTATTTCCATTATTCAAGTAACGGATATCCAAAATCTAGTTATTTTCACCTTAATATTGTATGAAGCTCCAGAGTTTTAAACCCGAATGATTTCTGCTTGATATTGATCAAATTTGTTCTTATGGAGCTATAAAAGACAGTTAGCTAGAGAGGTATAAAATTTAATACTCCGACAGGGGAATTATAACATACGGGAGAAGTAACGAATTTTAACGTGTGACAGATATAACATTTATGTTTTTAGTAAATGACAGATTGATATATTACCTACATAAAAAAATGAATAAATCTATACATACAATAAAATTGTAGAAAAGTGCTGTCTGTACATTGAAAATAAAAATAAAAAAATAGCAGGGGTTATTGTTATGTCGATGTCGAACCCAAAAATGTAATTAACTTTTTTTTTGTCTGTTTGTCTGTTCACGCTAAATTCAGAAACGGCTGATCCGAGTTGGATGCGGTTTTCAAGAATATATTGTGGTATGCTTCAGTTATGCTTTAGTGTTTGTTTCATGTCAATCGGTTCATAAATAAAAAAAGTTATGTCAAATTAAAGAACTGAAGAACTGCGTTCAATATTCGACCGGGTGTGTCAATTGTATGTGGCTCTGTCCCGTGTTAGCAATCCCAGCAGCCTGTATGCTCTCACCCCCGATGGCCATACGTCTAATATTGTATATAGAGAAACATTACAGTAAAGTAGGTTTTTTAGCTACCCAAAATGACCGTGATTATGATCCAAAATAAAAATAAGTACATATATATTTAAAAAAACGCTGCTCATAGTCACTATTCCACGAGAACGAAGTCGCGGGCACAGCTAGTACATTATAAAAATATTTAATTATAACAGCTACATTCCCATAGAATTAGGAGAATAGTAATATCAGTACATTTTATCGACTCAAGTCATTTAGATAGATGTCTAAAATACACAATTACTATTTTTGAAATGGTAAGGAACCGAGAAAACAAGTTAACTGCAGTCATTATTCTTTATATAATAAATACAATCTTATATAATAACGAATTTTTGCACATTACAATATGCATATAACTTTTTTATTTATTTAAAATTTCGTCTGAAATTTGGTAATCTTTAAAGTCTTCAAACTGTAATCACTTAAATGGAGGAAGAAGTTCAATAATCTCACCTTCTACATGGTTTTAATTTGTAGCAATCTATTGAAAAGGTAGGAAAAAACAAGAGAAGTCATCGATATTCATCTTAGTTTCATCTATTCTCCATTATAAATTCAAACGAACAAAAGATTAAATAAAATTGAAAGTAATAAAATTTAAGTATTCCTTTCTGGCATAATTTTAAAATACGAAATCACATGTTGCATCTATTCAATTTGTAAGAACAATTTCTTCACACAATATTGAATATGTGTACATTCCTTTATATATAGCAAGCAATATTTTGTACATACGTAGTGCGTAAATTGTACCGAAGAAATATTTTCAGAACGAACAATATCCATAATAGTAAGGAATTTGCTGAAACGTTTTACGCAAAACGCAACCTTTGTTCACCTCAGACATTCTACACGTACGAATGAATTTCAGCAAGAAAATAAAAGGTGTTATTTGATGTGGGACGTGTTTCAGTTGCGGTGTCCTTAGAATTTACATCATGTTCGTTCGTATATATTTTCGGTAATGAAAAAGGAAACAAAAATCATTTTTGTAACGTATGTAGTCTTGTTGATGTTGTTTTAAGTCACCCACTACAATGCAGCTTGACGTCGTCCAATGAAATGTCAAATATTAAAACAATTAATCTATGATACTTTTATATGGAATTAACTTATTCAATTATTTTTTTATCTAGGATCTAAACTCGTTATTATCCTTGGTTAAATTCAGGAAATTTCTTAACTTGTTTAAGTTTTATTTTAGTACGTTTTTTTTTGAGTATGTACTAAATCGAATAATTAATCATTATTATAATAAATTTTAGAACTATTTAATATAACATTTTTTTTTCACATAATTTTTTTTATTTTCTTAACTTTTCGCAGCAATGTAGGAGTGGAAAGAAATAAAAAAGTATTTTAATTCTCATTTAGTAATAGTAAGGGGTATTTTGAAAAGAGCTTCAGAAGTATAAAACGTAGTTCAATGAAGAGAATAGAATAAAAATATAATTATAATTTAATTCAGGTTAAGTCGGTGTAAAAAATCTTAGGTTATTATAAAAAGTTAGAGAGAAGTCAAATATGGATCTTTTAGTCAAAAGTAATATGTTAATATTTCTTTTCCACACTTAAAGTAACAGAGGTATTTTGGATAATATTGGTACTTACATTGTATTGTTAAATATGTTATTTTATAAATCTATTTAAAATAATTTTCTTTCATTATATAATTTAAGGTAAATATTAATTAATTATATACATTTAAAATCTTATTTCACATTCAGTAATCCAAAGTCAGAATCCATACAAAAACATGTTTTCTTGGAATTTCACTCGAATATAATAGGATTTACGGGAAAATTTCTTGAAAATATCCCAAGGCGAGTTCGAGTAAATCCCCGTCACTTGCTTAAAGAAAATTGTTAAGATCTACGGAAGCTGACGCGTTTGTTATGGATTACTTATCAATAGGCGAAAAGATTTAAAGGAAAATGGTAAACCTTTTCTGTCGAAATATTAATGTCACTTGAATATTTACGTGTTTATTAAAATATTAATATAATTTATATTTATTTATAAAAGAGGTTTTATGTAATGTAACCGAGAATTGCATTTTGAGAGGTTATACATATAAAATTAAATACTCCAGAAAAGTCTTCCAAATGCATTCTGTTAAACAAGATTTATATTACCTTGTATGAGCAGTCAAAGTAATATAACATATGTATATTAAAGCTGTGCTTAAATATTTATTTCAATTTCAAATGATGTCTATTTGTATTTCAAAAGTGATTATAAAATATTTCGTGTTCTTAATTCTACATACTTATATGACGTTCAAAGTGAATTTATCAACTCACTATAAAAAAGCAGATGTTTTTTTTAGGATCTTGGACGGAGGTTCTTAATATACTGTATATATTTATATAAAAATATAGTAAGTTATTTTTGTAAACTATACTTATCTTGAAGTGACAAAATTATATTTTAGCCATATAGATCTTTTGTAGAAGTGAAGTTTTTTGCAGTGCTTATTTTTCTTGTTAATCCCATACCAGTGGTCACACTGGCATTGAATGATATCTCGGTATTGAACTCTGTTTTTTTTTGCCATCATATCTTTTTAAGAAACTCAGTCATTTTTACTTTTTTCCTACCGTGGTGAAGTTGTTGCAAATGTCCAAAAACAGAGTCTATACAATTTTTTTTGTACAAAAAAAACATAAAAAATATATTTTCGTTAAAAGTATATGTAATACTAGCTTTCCGCCCGCAGCTTCGCCGCGTGGAGTTCGGTTATATCGCGTTTCCAAGAGAACCTTTCAAAAGTCTGGGATAAAAACTATCCTATGTTCTTTCTCAAGGTCAACTCTATCTCTGTACCGAATTTCATTAAAATCAGTTCAGTGGTTTAGGCGTGAAAGCGTAGCGGACAGACAGACAGACAGACAGACAGAGTTACTTTCGCATTTATAATATTATTAGTAGGGATTTAATCGCAAAAATGGAAAAAAGATGTTTTTATTAAACGACTGAACTGTTTCCTTTTAAGTACGTCAAAAGTGAATAATAAATAAAGATAGCAAAAGTTATATCAAAGAAGACAGAGTGATTACAATGTCGTGAATATATTAATACTTTCTTAGTTGTTTTAATTTAAGATATCGTCCGCATTTTGCTTGTGATTCGTATTCATGACTAATGAAAACGACACTTTCTGAAACACAAAAAGTAAGGCAGACTTATTTATAAAATTCGCAAGTATACAAGTATATTTAGAAATTAAGTTAATTCTAACAAGAGTAGGTTTTAAAATTATTATTGGTAATAACATGTCTGCAAAATACACAATTTTTTTAATAGAACGAGCAAAAAGTATTATTTGAGTAGAACGTGAACATATGTAATATTTGTTAAATGGCACTTTTTATACCAATCTCATATATATGGAAAATGAAAAAGTGCTCCATTTTCACAACTGGTACCGCACGTCGCATAATATGAAGCGGAAAGGAAATTCTGCTTCGTTAAAAATTTCCTACATTTTTAAACGATTTCAGACAGGTGGAACATCTTAACGCAATATGTTGTATCTTTATTTTATCTAAAGACGCCTAACGAGAAAACGCTCAATAATACAGTTCAAATACGAAGAAAAATTAACGATATATCTAAAAGAGTACTTTTATGATATGATATAGTTGACTGTTGATATTCATCACTATTCTGTATTATTCTGAAACGTTCTAGTCTTAACCTCTAACAGAAAATCCAATAACAATTTCCGTAACAAATCCCAATAGCCAATTTGTACTGTAAATAAGTTTCGTAACACCTGGAATTAAAAGTCTAAGTTAGAATTACTGCAAGCCCCTCGAACTTTTATTTAAACGAATTAACATAATAAGGCGCCAGGGGAGTACTGAGTGTAATTGAACTAATAAAACCCTTCAAGAATTTATAAAATGTGCTTGTCTTAGTTAGAACGGAATATTATTGAAATAAATTACATAACACATTTATTAAATTAAACGGAATTTCATGTTTTAGGTGGCCTCTTGATAAAGTAACTTCGGTATAAATAGTAGTTAGTCTTATAGTTTCTAGTTTTTAATTGTCATTTTTCAGTTTTATTTAAAATTATATTTACTGGATAACATATTTAAAACATTTTTTTTGTATCTAGCATCGTGTAAATATATATGATGTATATTATAAGACCAGCTATTTCATTAAAACATGATAAATTGTATGGTGGTCACAATTACGCAATTATTGAAGCTAGTACTAATCACGACTGACTACTTAACGTGAAACTACATATGTTACACGAAACTTGATACATTTCATATGTAAATCGAGATAATACTTTAAAATGATGATACGTTGAGTTATATCTAATATTTTTGATATTTTATGAAAAGCGAAATGATTTAGGCCATATCTATTTTATCTAAGATTTATTATATCAGTTATTTTGATATAACAATTTTATAAATATGTTTCACGGAGAAAAAATATAAAAAATGTTATATTTAACTATCTGATATTTAATTGTGACCAACATTTGTATTATTGCTAATAATTATATGTATAACTTCCAATTTTGCTATAAACAACAAAACTTTAATTAATCCGGTCCAACCCTCGTAACTTCCCTGAAATTTTCCACTTCCATTCAATCCTAGATTGCTCCCTGTAAATGGTTTTACTAACAGGCACCTGACATTACAAATGCTGCATCGTTGTTACTTTAAATCGGTTTTCCTGTATACTTAATAATAATGTAAAAAAAATATATATATATATATATATATGATAGTACAAACAGCGCTTTCTTTTGAAATTTTTATCTAATAGTTTCAATTTGACTAGACCCTACATGTTACTTTTATAAACATATAATAATTGAGGGTCATACTATTATATCATCAATTATAAGACATAATATTGTGTTTTTGAATAAATAAATGTCTTATATCTTCTACCTGGCAATTTCCCAGCTTTAGCCAGGGTCTGCCTTACATGTTGTGAATAGTTTTGGCTTATTGTTTTTACGACCGGCCCGCCTGCCTGACATCAACCCTCTTTGGGAATGCATTAATCAGTGATTTCTAAATGCTCTTAGAAAGTTCATATGACTCAGAAAAATTACATTGGTACCTGCCAGGGCCAGGATCGAACCGGCGCCCTCATGCACTAGACCTTTTAACCACTAGGCCACCACTGACTTTTTATTAATGTCTTATATAATATCTATAACATACTATATCGTAAATACAAATTTTCTTTTACCTTAAAAGAATGTGATTAAACTATTTAGTGGTAAAATCATAGTGCTATCAGAATCACAAAAAATCCTAAAACAAAGATTAGTTATGCAATTCATCTTAGTAAGTAATTCATCATTTAATTCTACAGCCTATCAAAAGTTGAAAACATAGATCTGAAAAGTTTCCGAGATATTTTAACTTCCATTGACACTTTGACGTATTTAAACTTTTCTCCTTAACTTCATAGAGATTTCCCGATGGGCCGACTCAATTACATTTGATTCCAATATTATTGTAAATTAAAATTATAAAACTTCCATATTATAAGGATAATAATATATATTTGAACACCTGTAGAGCATATAAAGTCGTTATTGTAACATTTTGTATGAGTGTTTTGTACGCGCGACAGTGGAAATTAAACGGACATCGCCTTGCAACACTGTTGTATGGATAAAATATCATATTACGAGTGACGTTGCTAACTACACGATACGAACACTTGGTTTTGTGAACCAGAATATTGATGATACAACACGAGTAACGGAATGACATCTCTATCCTAACATCAGGGCAATCATATAGTCTTAGGTATAGGTTATAAGTTTTAATTATGTAATTCGTATTATAATATACATACATATAAGTCAGTTTTGTAGTTCTCCTGGAACCTCACCAAATATAATTTGTCTGTGAATATTATTCGGAAGTAAATGTGGCGTGTGTTTATTACTTTTATTTGTTTATTTCAATATGGTTCTTATAATAAAAATATTTATATGAAGCAAATCCTTATGGTTATTAATTATTAGTGAATATTAAACGAAAATATATTTTATTGTACTCAGACACGCTTAACCTAATAATTTACGGAAGTCTTAAAGTATACAAGTTGGAAAAGAATTTCTGAGCCAAATTCAATAAACATGAGCCCATGACTAACAAATGCTCAAAAGGGGTGTTGTGTACGGATGAATTAGAATTTTGTTTAAACAGGAAAATTGGATTCCTGTTTTCATAAGTGAATATTTTTCGATTTTGAAACTAAATTATTATAATAATTAATCATTCGATAAATAAATAATAAAAATAAGGGATGAAGTTAACAACTATTCATAATTTCTTGTTAAAACTAAATATATAGATGTATATTTTAACTAAGTTAATAAATAGAAGAAAATAGTACGGAATGCAATGATATATATTTTACTCAAAAGATTTTCTTTTTTGCTTTCAATTGTAAGTTAAAGAATTTAAGATATGTAATTGATATTAAAAATTGATTAAGAGCATGGAAAATTAATTTGTTTGAGATTAAAATGTTGTGGTTACAATATTTGAAATTATTAATTTTTAGGAAATGCATGACTATTATATTATAGCGGTTATGAAAGGGGCACTTTTTAAACTATAATGTTTACAAGTAAAAGTTCAAATATTGAATAGCAGAAAACAAAAAAAAATCGGTCATTTCCTTACAACCAGCGGCTACAGAATAACTGCCGTGTAACTATTGATCGTCACCGACAACTCCCAGTTGTATAAAACTAGCTTTGTCAAAGCTCTTATAGCAAAACTGCACTCTGTATTAATATATTCACAGTATATTTATTTGTTGGAAACGGTTAATTATCAAGTATGTTATTAAAATGTATTAAGTGATATGTTACATACATATCAGTGGATTCATCAATACTGGGAGACAAATTTTTGTTGCCCATAATAGAATTTTTGTAATAATACTTACATTATATAACAATTGAATTTAGAAAACGTTGCCGTTTGTCCTTCAAAGTACATGATGACTTTGAAAATAATATCAAATTTACAAAGTCATTTCCTAATTCTTCTTCTTCTACCTGGCAATTCTCCAGGTTTAGCCAGGGTCTTCCTTACATGTTGTGAATAGTTTTGACCGGCCGCCTGTCTGACATCAACCCTCTTTGGGAATGCATTAATCAGCGATGTCTAAATACTCTTAGAAAGTACATATGACTCGGAAAAATCACAGTGGTACTTGCCGGGATCGAATCTACGCCCCCGTGCATGAGAGGCGGGCCTTTCAAATCACTTCCTAATTATGATTAAAATATTCCTCTTAAAGTATTGTCTCATAAAATTAATTAATTGTTGATAGCTATGTTAAATAACCATGTAAAAAAATATCGCTATAACAGGATTTTAATATTTTTCTCTCACACAACCACGTACGTACACAAACAAACACACATCTATATTCATATACTTTGTCATTTTTTATTATTCTACATTTAACATTACTTTTCGATTACTTTGTAGTAATTAAAAATAATATATGCCTTTCTTCATCAACATAAATATATCAATACATCCATAGTTAATTCCACACATAATTGAAGCTTTCTGGCTATAATTTTGTATTAGGAGTCCTGAAAATTAAAATAATTTTAGAATCTTTAAGCCATTATAAAGAAAAATATTAAGACGTCTTAGGATTTTTTCTTAAGAGAAAATGAACTAAATCATTCTTTGTAACGTAAATATAAAATATTACTTTGAATTCAATCTGACACTTTAATTAGCCAGTGTCAAAACGATTAAATGCAAATGAAAATTATTGGAGCTCTGTAGAGTCAGAACCAGTAAAATAATAAGAGATTCTTTTTTAATGAAAAGTCATTACTGCATAACCTAGACCTAGTTTTTGAATTACGTAAACCCAAAATCATGTTCATTTACAATTACAAAACATTTGTAAATAAACATGGTCTCTTAGTTATAACTGGAAGGATTTTTAAAGACTTGAATAAAAAAATTGAGAATACTAGTTGAGGCAATATTAATAGTTTAAGATAAAACTGTATATGAATAGATGAATAAATTTTGATTTCTTTTACTACTTTCAGCATTGTTTTCAAATTTAAAAAAAGTAATATTATGAAAAAACTTGGATATTAGGTATAAGAAATGTAAAAAATAAATTAATGTTGTAAAATTCCATTTATATACAATTTTGTACAGATTTCCTAATATCTAGATAAAAATATCTTCGTAAGTTGTGTTATGATAATCATATATTTAGCTGGCTACGCGTAAACACTACGTAAGAACGTTTGGTAAGAATACAATTTCCATATATAATGCCAAAGAATTTGTCTGCGGCAACAGAATAAAGCGTGCCCTTTGTGAATATAAAACATTTGTAACATTATTTTATGAATTCAATAAGTGTTGTTTCGCTGAAACGAAATTCATGTTTATTATTTGATGTCAGCACTGTATTTATAACCGAATGTGGGGTAAACAAGAAGATGATGTTTTTGCTATGTGTATTATATTGAATTGTTTATATATATATATGTGTGTTTCAATGTCTGTAGGTTTATTGAGTTAGCAATCAAAAGAAAACTATACAATATAAACCTTTAAATCATAAAAGAAACCTTCGGCTCTTTATTCTATTTAATGGTTTCTTTATTTTAAGTTAATAGTTCGCTTTATATATAAATGGCTTTTTAATTTTAAATTATATTATTTATAAATTATAATTCATACAACAATAATATTTAAATAATTCATACAACAATAATATTTAAACGGTTTAATAAAAACTATAGCGTGGGATAAGTTCTTGGGGCATAAAATATTTTGTTCTACGCTACTGGAATTGTCTACAAAGTTCATAACTTCTATGGAATCTCACTGATTTCCAGTATTCTTATTATCTTATAAATCAGATTATCATAATCCATGCCAGTCCACATGATGGTTGTATATTTTTAGTACTTGATCCTTTGTAATTTTGGAAGTCTGAATTCCGAAAGCAATATTTACCAACGAAGAAATTATATATAACATAAAAATATTACGTAAGCTTGATAGGGGTTGAGATCGGTATGATATAGTGAAGGTCGAAGAACGATAAGGGCTTTAACATTTCGTCGATGGTATATTTTTGTGGGGGTTCCATTAATCAAATAAGAGTTCAGCTTTAGTGTTATCTGGTGGTTCACTTCTTGATTTTCTTATGATATATGTTTTTAACAGTGTAAATAATCCATAATCTTTTTGTCAGCTTTTCGTTTGAGATAAAAACTGTTCATTTCTTATTTTTGTTGGTCGCTCAATAACAAGATTTTATATCTAAGTGGAATTAGTGAAGGAACAAAGTGAAGTGGTTAGAATTAGTGCAGAAACTATTTTTTATTTCAGAACTACATTTTTGAGACTTGTCTAAAAATAGTTTCAATACACAAGTTAATCAATGATGTTAAATATTTGATTTAAAATGAAATATAAATGTTAGCAAAATAAAATATAAATTTCACACAGTCAGCAGTTAAATAAATGAACCAGAATTTTATTTAAAATTAACAAGGAAAGAAGCTGAGAAGTGTTTAAATGTTAAATAATGTTTTGATAAATAAAGTTGTCTTAAGAATTTAAATATCATTAATTATTTTTCATAAAGACAATTTATATTAAAAAACCGAAACGATATACATTTTTCAATAAAAAAAAAGTTTTCATCACATTTAACTATTAAAAGTATTCTGATAGCTACTTGCTTACATCATAAGCAAATATAAATATAACATATACAATGTTCCATCTTGTAAAACTCCTTTATTCTTCAAGCAGAAATATTGTGGAATTACTTACCTAGCCATACAATAAGTAGCCCTTCAACTGTTACTTTAAATTGAGCTTGAGGCTCTATTGTATGTTGCAAATGTGCTTATATAAATTATTATTGGTCCCTATTACGAATATGTATTCCTAGTTATTATATTTTATTACAAACTTTAATTACGTGAAGTATATAACTACACACACGCACATTTATAAATATATATTTACGTATGTTTAGTCTGTCCTTTAATTAATTGTTTCTCAATTTATGATACTAGCAAATATAGGCAACTCTTAAATAAGTTTAATAAATTAAGCATAATCTTATGGCTACTATAAAGGTTTCATGATATGTTTTTTTTTCAAATTATTACCAATAAAATTTTTCTGCATATCTGAAGAGACACACAAAATTGAGAAAAAAAATGTTATCGCCATTTATTTAAAAATTTGTAGCTGTTTTTATTACTAAATTATAACGATACTTTTTAAAAACCAGATTTCTTCTTCATTTCAGTCCTCAAATAAATTAACATTGTAAGAACGTATTAATTTATATGAATATCCTTCATTTGCTATTAACACATGCTCTGAACGAAGGAGGAATATTTATTGAAATTCTTGGGATCAACACAACCCCAATGGTAGTTCATAAAAGCGTTCGTTGCTACGAAGGTCTACCTGTTTATTAAATTTTAAATGACTGCTTGTATTCGTTAGATACCTTCTCTGGATATTTAACGGTTATTAAAGAGGCAAATACTTGTATAAAATTGACAACATTTTGAGTTATTATTGTGTGATTATTTGAACTTCACTTAGAAAATATTTTTACTAAAACTACTTATTACCCTTCATCCTGTACTACTTCTACTTCTAAGAAGTTTACTAAAGTAATTTACATTCATTATATTCATTAGCGTTATTTAAATTATTCACTTTTTATATTACAGATTTTTTTTTTAATTTAATGTGTTACATAGGAATATCTTTATTAAATTGGACTTCACGCAACTAATCAAATTAAGGTTTATATGTATGAGAGCAAGTCAGTGGTGGCCTAGTGGTTAAAGGATCCGCCTCTCGTTGCCGAGGGCACGGGTTCAAACCTGGCAAGTACCAATGTGATTTTTCGGAGCCATACGTACTTTCTGAGAGTATTTAGACACCACTGACATACGGTGAAGGAAAACATCGTGAGGAAACCTGGACTTATAGTTTCACAATTATAAGTTTGTAATCACCAACCCGTCTTGAGCAAGCGTGGTGATTAATGCTCAAACCTTCTCCATGTGAGAAAGAGGCCTTTGCTCAGCAGTGGGCGCTGATAGGCTGATGACGATGTATGAGAGCAGTTATTAAATAATGAATTGAAACTTTTGACTAATTTTTATTGCACTATTAATAATGTAGGTACATACATTTGTTATTTAGTATGTTGTAGAATAATGAGGATCAATCTTTTACTTATTCCTATACTTAATAACCTGGATAGGAATGTTTTGTTTATTTTAATATAATTCGATTTTGCTCATTAACACATATTAAAGGAAGATTTTGAATTTTTTTGTAATTTAGACATTCTATGATTGTTAAGCTTTTAAGTTACAGTGAAGGTTTAAGAGGTGAATATATCAAGAATATTTAAATTTCAAGATATTTTTTACTAAATATGATTATTTTTTAAAGTTTTAGGTTTTATTAAATTTTAATGATATTCTTTGCTAAGGTTTTTGTAGAACTTACAAAGAAAAGACAACTTTATAAGGAAACTAAGTTACAAGTTGGTATCGAATTAAAGTAGACAAAATATAATATCAAACAGAATTTATTCTTACGTTTAACTTTTTTATACATATATATATTATAATGATTTGATACAGGTGAGTTAATTATGTTGTTTCTAAAATATATAAAGAATTAAAATTCTTTTAAAGAATTCTAATAAAATTGATGCATAAAAATTGCTGTAAAAATTGAAGATACAATAAACATTTAAGGCCAGACTTCGTGTTCTTGTTGATTATTAAAGACATGAAATACGTTATAATAATTTTTATGTAGTAAATAAAATAGCTACCAGCTTAATAGGTATCATCCCTTATTCAAATTGGGGCCTAAAATTATACCATATTTCATATAAAAGATATATGTATTGTCATAAATAACGTTCCAGGACCGATAATTCTTAATGATATTTGTTCACTTCTGTTAAAATTGCTAACATCTTCCGTTGCTTGTAATGTCTGTAAAATTATTTGTAAATATCTTTCTTAATTAAAAAACTAGGCTGTGTAAGTGATTTGAAATTAAAAAAACACGCTAATACAAGATGAATTTACGAAGTGATCATACTGAAAAAACTTCAATATGATCAATAGAATGTCTTCATTCATTTTATAACTTTGTTTATTATTAATGATACCTAGTATTATGATGTCGCAGGTGTCCCAAATAAAATATAAATTTACGGATTATTCACAGCGCATTTTGTTTCAAGATTAATTTGATATTTAAATACCTAAAGCAAAATTGATTTGAAGGTGAAAAATGATAATGAGTCTGTTAGGAAACATTTTTACGTAAGTTATATAGAGGTTCCTGGAATAATAGTTTTAATAGAGGCAAAAATGTTTAATTAAAGGTTTATTTTAAATATTTTGGTCTTTTAGCCTCTATAGCACTGAATGAATTTGTGGTTGCTCAGTGACACGGGTTAATTGTACGGACGGATAAGAAGAATGGCAAAAAATAAATATAACGTAAAAGTTTCATTTAATATAACTTTGTTTATTAATCTATATCTAAGTCTTATGAGAATGAAAAATTGATGAAAAAAAAGTATTAAAAAATGTTCTGCAATTTTTCTTTTACTTTACAATATATGTATATTTCTTCTATTTACACACTGTTTAAATGCTTATTATATTCAAATCGCCTAACAATAATAAAAAGCAATGTAGCAAATCGAGTAAAGAAATCATAAAAGTTAGTGACTTGAGCTTTTAAGATTATACCAAGTATGCACATTATTCATAACTTGCTCCTCTTCTCCGACAAAAGTTTTGGTTTAAGCATTTGGAAGCCTCCAAGACCTATTACATCATTTAAAATTTATTTCTTTCTTCAAATTAACAGCTATTTTGTTTTGAAATTAAATATTTATTGTATAATTTTTTATTGAGCGTAATAAAACGGGGGGTGTCTTATTCATAAAAAAAGAAAATCACGTTTTATGCTTAAATGTTTCTTTATTGCAAGCTGTGCAATGCAGTGCTCTTTGAAATGTACTAAAATTAAAAATATATGTAAACAAAATGTTTCCCATTCAGTTTCAGATTCGAGAGCGCATCGTTAGTTTAGTTCCAATACTCTCTAGTGTTTAACTTAGGTTTTAACAAGTTTTAATGAATTTTATATATTTTAAGTACTACACGTTATATTTTTTTTACGTACTATAAAATTGTCATGCTTAAAAATTTTCATCCAGTGAAAGGGAAGGTAATCTTAGTTTTTAAATATATAGCTTTGAGTGTGTGCGTTGATTAATTTGAATTTCATTGTGTTATTTTTTAATGTCATTTGTTTTCATCACAGTAACTCGACAAAAAAATAAAGTAAGGAGTAAAAAATATTTTGTATTAAAGTTACAAAGAACCTATTTCATGGTATGTACTTTTCGACTTGATCAGTTATTTGGAACCGACGCTCAAGTCTCAGGCGACACTTATCGATAACGCTGTAAAGCTATAACAAACTTAAATTGGACTCCCTCTTAACTTCAGAACCGGTGGCCCTGAGATACATGTAGCTAAAGTTAAACAAACTAATTTAAGTCTACTTAGCTTCCTTCTCATTATTTTGTATAACAGGTTGTAGAGTAAAATTAAGATAATTTTATAATATTAGCTACATTCATTTATTTAATAATATGCGGATTTATATGTGGAATTTTGGTTAATAACAACAGCCCTAAATTAAATTGAAAAAATAAATCCATCATAAAATAAAGATACGTTTATTAAAGTTGATTGAAACTACAATTATTTTTCTCTGGTAAGCATTATTAAGGAGTTGGATAGATTATTTTCATCATACAGAATAATATATGTATAAATAACTGTTTAGTCATTTAAATAGTTTACCATTATAAAAATAGAAAATTCAGTCGTAGAATTGTCTTCTACAGGCTATTTTCATGCAGCATGTCAAGTATCATAAAGCTTTTAAGATTCATCTCTCCACAAAAGATAAATCCAAAGACACAAAAATTTTTTTTTTTTTTTACCTGATTTTAGAAACACAATTTTTTTATTATTTCATTTTTGGGATTGCTAAAGCAGTGACTCTTTCTCTATTTTTGGTTGACATTAATTTTATTTTTCTTGGAAATGAATCTAAATTAAATTGAAATAAGAAATTTTCATATGTTTTTTTAGTAACTTTTACTTTTGTATTTAATTTTTACTATTTTATTTAATTTTTAAAACAAACAGTCCACGTTTTTCTTATTTTGAACTATTTTGTTTGAAAACAGTAAACATATTTCTTTGAGTGAAATTATTCGTTTATGTTTTTTAATAGCTCTTATTTTTCGGATTTATCATCAAATATATTTCTCTAATACATGTAGAATTTAGTGAATCATAACCCTGTCGGCTTTAATCCGTAGATATTAGGCGTTATTTAATGATAAGCTATGGTGTCGTGTAAATTTCCCTGCTTGAAGTTTCGCTTTACGAGATTTATCTGCAATTGGCTCGCTAGCCGGTTCTTTCTTAAACCTCACGCGCTCACACAAGATTTTTCACATTCAGGAACGTAGGCTAAATTGCTGCCTCAATTGGGTTTTTGAATAAATTTTTTTTTGTGATAAATGGAAAGATCATATATAAGTTTTATAACAAAACTATTTTTATTTTATTTTTTTTTGCAATATTTAAAAAGTTATTTCAAAATAAAAATTAAATTTTAAATTCAGTACCGAAAACAAGCCGACAGCTCGGGAATAAACCCGAGCGCGTGTGACGTCACAATGTTAGTTTTTGCTCATTGTAGCATACAGAGATATAATAATTAGTACAGTGTTTTGAGTTTTTATCTAGTAAATTCTGTTGGCATTGTTAAATAATCAAAAGTTTTGTACCATTATGTACAAAGACTACAAAAACAACTCCTGAAAAAATGTTTTTAAATGTTCCACAAGACGAAAAACGTCGAAAGAAATGGTTTCAAGCAGTGCATCGAGATTATTCAAAAACAAAATCATTTTTTTTTGTTGTGAAGATCATTTCGTTGTAAGTATTCATAATAGTATTGTTATTAATTATTATTTATCTAAGTGTATAAATCGAATAAGTATAGTTCAATAATTAATTTTTTTACCTGGGCTCCAAATCATAACCTTTAGAATCGTAGCATTAAAAAATTTTAATTGATAATTCAAAGCGATTAAATAGTAAATCTATATGTATGTTTGTCTAATAATTGTTAAAATTAGTTATCATAAATATATCAACATCAGGAATATTATCCGATTTTGCTTTTATAAATCCTTTATCACACATAGTCGAAATAAACTTTTCAAATCGTTTTTCACTAATAAATTTGAGATATTTTTATCAAGTTAAAGATAATAGCCATAAACACTGTACTATTATGAAATTGCTTTAACATTATGACGTCACAAGTATGCTGACCAATCATGGCGCGTTTACAATCACGTGATATATTTTTGAATTTTATCAATTTTTAATTGTTTATAATTAATTTAAAAAAAATATTTCAAGTTTTTTGCATTAAAAATCCAATATAATTAATAATAAAGTTTTAAAATACATAAAAAAAATCAATACTTTTTTTTTTTTCAAAAACCCAATTATTATACGGATATAGAAACGTGACAATTCTTTATTCAGATACCTATAGCAGATTTCTTTGTCATTCGCCCTTTTGTTTCATAAACATATTTTTTTTATTCGGGTATTTAGCATAAGTATTTTATTTATTAGAAGGAGGAGGTGGTTGCACCTCTTTATTTTTTATTGAGTCAGTTATTACTTTAATTGTCTTAATTTTGCTATAATTTTAATTCAAAGTTACATTTATTAATATATGTATGTTTAAAATGTAAGTTACTATTAAAAACATGGCACCAACTCCTATATTGTTTTATAATAAACTAGCTTTTGCCGCGACTGCGTCCGCGTGGAATAGTGACTTCCGGCAGATTTTTGGTTCTTCTCACATAGTTCCCGTTCTTGCGGGGTTTTCGGAATGGTCGAGTTCCCGTAGAATTTTCAGGATAAAACCTAAGTTTTTTTTTTATTCACAATGAAGTACTCTTAACCAACAATATATTTATTTGTTTATTTGAATAAAGATTAATATTATTATGTTGATAAAACTTGAACAAATTATTTCGACCAAATTAGGTACCATTAAAACGGTTTTTGTGATCGAACGATCGAACGATCTTAAAAGAAAGATATATACTGTCGCGGACTGTTTTTTAGATCATTAAAAGAGCTATTATTCTTTCATACATATTTTTTGTATATCTTGAACCGTTTTCACGGCGCACGCAACGGAAGGCTTCAAAGATGAAATAATTTCTCCCGTTTTTTACACATTTACCACTATATCTTTGCTCCTATTGGTCGTAGCGTGATGTTATATAGAACACAGCCTTCCTCGATAACTGGACTATCCAACACAAAAAGAATTATTCAATTCGAACCAGTAGTTTCGGAGATTAGCGCTTTCAAACAAACAAACAAACAAACAAACAAACAAACAAACTCTTCAGCTTTATAATATTAGTATAGATATAAAGGCTTCTTATTACAAAACAGATAATAAATATACATAGTATATTAAGATTCTCCTTATAAATCTAGTGAATAATAGTAGTATTAAATTAATGTTACATTTTCTCCTTAGGTGATACCTAGTTTTATTAGAAACTAGCTTTTGCCGCGACTCCGTCCGCGTGGAATAGTGACTTACGGCAGATTTTTGGTTCTTCCCACATAGTTCCCGTTTTTGCGGGGTTTTCGGAATGGTCGAGTTCCCGTACAATTTTCAGGATAAAACCTATATTTTTTTTATTCACAATGAAGTACTCGAAACCAACAATATATTTATTTGTTTATTTGAATAAATATTAATATCATTATGTTGATACAACTTAAACAAATTATTTCGACCAAATTAGGTACCATAAAAACGGTATTTGTGAGTTAATCTTAAAAGATAGACATGTACTGTTGGGGACTGTTTTTTAGATCATTAAAAGAGCTATTATTCTTTCATACATATTTTTGTATATCTTGAACCGTTTTCACGGCGCACGCAACGGAAGGCTTCAAAGATGAAATAATTTCTCCCGTTTTTTACACATTTACCACTATATCTTTGCTCAAATTGGTCGTAGCGTGATGTTATATAGCCCACAGCCTTCCTCGATAATCGGACTATCCAACACAAAAAGAATTATTCAATTCGAACCAGTAGTTTCGGAGATTAGCGCTTTCAAACAAACAAACAAACAAACAAACAAACAAACAAACTCTTCAGCTTTATAATATTAGTATAGATATTTTTTACGTTGTGTTCCATAAATCCTTCATACGACCCTTGTTACATGTTATTATTCAGGAAATAGAAATATTGAAATATTTTTTGAAGAATTATTAAAAAGAAAATTGATAAAAGTATATCAGTGTGACTTATTGTGTATTGGCAATCTCTTCTAAACAACCTTACATTACAATTAATGTAAATTACATACCAATATATGTGTATATTTAAGATAGTTTTAAGGTAGGTCGTGATAGAATTACTAAAAACAAATACACATACATAAAACTTAACCATAAAATATCGTTATCCTAGTTCTTTTGATAAAAAAATATTTTAATGATATTTATACGAAGATTTAAGATTTAGATTTATATGATTGGCACAGGAGGAAATGTATTCACGTCAGTAATATGACATCAATAACATAACTAAGTCTGGAGATGAAATAGATTTTATGAGATAATAATGTAATGTCTTTTAAGTCTCAAAGGACAATCAGCAAATTTCTTGATATTTCATATTTATAAAGCTATTTTCAGATATGCACCATTTCAAGAAACTTTCGCGCCATAACTTACCCCTTGGTAAAATATTAATTTTGTATTTTTATTTTTTTTATTTAAATTTTATAAACTTGTGTATAGTTTCGAAGTTGTTTTTTATTTAATTATACGTTTTGTGGTTTCTATAAGAAAATAAACACAGTTTAATTCAAAAAGAATTTCATTTTCGGATGGACTAAATGTTAACAAATCTATATTCATTATTATTTTTTTTTGTTTGTGCTTTTCTTGTTGGTATGTTTTTAATGCTTTTAAATTTAAGTTAAATATGACCATTGTCGTGACGAGACGTATATTCTTGTTATAATTTTTTTCATTTCTCTCTTTATTACTTAGTAGGTATATGTATCAACTTCTTCATGGTCATTAAAACACTTTTAAGAAATTTTGGTGTTTATTTGTATTGTATAATTACCGGCGTATTCTATACAAATTAATTTGATTGCAAAATTTGAAAGGTTTCAGTTGGACTGGAATCCAATTTCCCGGTTTAAACAAAACTCTAATCAATTTGAACACAAGAGTCCTTTTGAACATTTGTTGGTCATGGGTTTAAGTTGACAGAATTCGATTTAGAAAGTCTTCCCCAACTTGTACACGTCTTTTAAAGTTCCGTAAAGTAATAAACGGAAATGAGTCTGCAAGTCATAAAATGTATTTTGCTTTGAGACTCTTTAATCTTTGTACAAGGACTTAACACCTAGAATTATTAAAATAATACCCCTTTATTACTTCATTAAATTCCTGGCGTAAAATAAGATTGTAAGTAGTTTAAAGTTGTGAATGGTTTTTTTTCATATTTTTCAACTTTAATATTTTATACTACCAAGATAAGTACTACTTAATGTGCTATTAAATTTTTGTGGCAGTGTCGATACCAGAGATAAAAAGTCTTTCACTAACAATGTTACATTTTTATAAATAAAATGATCTCAAATATGCAGTTATTTAAAGAATTAGCCATCAAAATCATCCTATGCGATGTGATAATAATCTTTAATAATAGCGTAAAAATAATACCATGTGTCATATATAAATTTCTAGCAAATTTTGTCTCAATATGTTTTTAGACGTTAAAGTTTATAGAAATATGTATAAAATAAAACCAGTTTATAATACACATAGCTTTGTCTTGATTCTTATTATAGTTTTTTATGTATTCGAGTTTTTTTAGATACCCTCGTTAACTTTTTCAATTATATATTTCAGTCATTCCAAAGAAATTAGGAATTTAATTATGTCCGTCTAAATATTCTACTAAAAGATTAATAAACGCTGCCGCTCGTAGCGCTTAGTGTAGTGAATAGTCGCAAGTGTAGACAGAGGAAGATATACACAGAATAATAATTTTTTGACAATAATACAGGAATAATTAACAAAAATCATACTCCATAATTTATTTATTGGTTTTATTTAAGACTTGATTTTTCCACTCTTTATCGATGACGATCTATCGTAGAAGTCTTTTCTTAATGTTATTTGTATACCTAATAAGAAAGTATGTATAGAAGATAAAGTTTGTATGGATGAATGATAGTATGCACTGTCAAATGGCTTATACATCAAAATAACATGAGAAGTAATTTATTCTTAAATACACGACACATTGTTAAAACGGAGTTCATCAGACAATTATTTTCGTTTCTTTCTGAAGCCAATTTAGACCTCATTCAAAGAAAGTCGGGGACAAAGGTCAGCCAACATAAGTTATATTTAACAATGAGAACTATTTCTGAAGTCACCGAGTAATCTTACTAGGAAGTGTTCAGGTAATGAAGTTTATTCCTTTGGTAGCAAAGTTTATATACATTCATGTTATGTATAAGTAAGAGGAAGCGAAACTGTCAAATGTTAAAATTTAATTTAAACTTCTGCAATTGTTGGAACCATAGTTCAAAAATAGTATTAAATACATTATTATCAAACTGTAATTTACTGGAGGTCAATAAATTATTTTGGGAATTTGGTAGATATAAAATGTATGCTATAAAAGAGTAGTAGCAATTTTTTAAATAAGTTTAGAGAATTTAAGCAAATCTTACTTTGAGTCAGGATTTTTTCAAAAATAAAAAGTTTTTTCCATGTGGTTTTATTACCTTGAATATGTATTTTGTAAGTAATTTGTAGCGGAGAGTAGTAGGATATATGTTTAAAGAGTCCACGGTCTGATGCTAAGGCGACTTGGTAAGACCTATGTCCCGCCGAGATGAAGGCACGGATTGGTGTTTATAATAGTATTAGAAAAAAAAAATTAATTAGCATTTAAGATTATATAAATTTGTATTAAATATGGCTGAATTGGAGAGTATTATGAGACAAATAAGGCATTGTTAGTGAAACTGTAAACCCTATCTTGTCACCACCAGGAACGTTATTATTTACACATAATTATCATTCATAATCATGATAAAGGACAATAAAGGTTAATTAGAATATATATAGAATATGGCGCTATTGGTGTTTTTTAATTTATTTCTAACCGAACCGGATAATACTTTAAACTATTTATAATATCATACTTTTATTTCTGCCATTTATATTGTATAAATCTACTTTAAACTTCGAAAACTAGACAAATTTTAAAATATCAGGACGATAAATTTTACTCAAAGAAGATGCGGTATCTCAGGTTTTTGAATGCTAAAATAGGAAGAATGACATTCTTGAGAGTATTGAAAATTTACAGGATCTCATATAGATTTATCGACTCATTTCTTTCACTATAAACTTATAAAATTCAAATTTTCAAATCTTTTATAATTTAAGGATAGTTAATGATTTGTAGTCAATATCTGTCATATTTTATGTTCCACCTTCAGAATGTCTATAAACCGCAGAGAAACGTGCTTTACAAAATATTGACTTGTACACAGTATCTAATTTGGTTATCAATTATGTTAACATTTTTAATTTGTGTGTTTATAAGTAACCGAAAAAGGATTAACAACTATGATTTATACATACTCACTATAGCACGTCACTTTCAATTCCAAGCTTAAAAACTGCACTATCAAAACAGAAACCATTTTGTGAATATTATCTTTTTTTTAAAATTCCTGAGTCTGTTTTCATAAATTGGACATTAATTATTTATATAAAATAATTAAAATAACTAGAGTAATGCGACTACACGCAGATTGGTGATTTTAATTCGTATCGTTTGACGTCATTTTTATTTTTATTGTTATAAATAACAATGGAAAATAGAAATGGTGCAGTGCCTCCTTTTACGTATTTAGCACCCACGGAAAAGAGGAATGTTATAATTTTAATTGATGTCTGAATATTTGTATGCCTGCGGGGGCGAGTGAGAGTACGTATGCTCGTACTTATGTGCATGTGCATATTCACGTGCACGTGTGTGCTATGGTTAGTCAATTAAGTGCCTTTAAATCCTTGAATAACAATAATCTGATGTTTTTTTAATTTAATATGTGATTCTTTTTTATTATACCTTTTTATAATTTATAATAGAATATAAACGTGAAAGATTTAATAATTTATAGTAATAGTGACAATGTGGATACAAATTGGGTGCCTGTTAGTAAAACCATTAACAGAGGGCAATCTAGGATTGAATGTAAGGGGAAAGTTACCGAGAAGTTATGAGGGTTGGTGTGGATTAATTAAAGTTTTGCTGTCTAAAGTAAAATTGCATCTATTAAATTATTTACACTAACATAATAGTTTGAACCTTTATTGTGTAATATGTAAATGTTCAAATAAAGTAAGCAGATTTATAAATTCATGTCGCATTTTTTTTTATGTCGATAATATGAAAAAGCTAAAAGTATATGTAATTAAATGTATACTTCCTCTTAACTGAATATTTCTATTCAGTATTGATATTGCGAAATTAAATAAAAAAAAATACATTAACATAAAGTTATTATACTTTTCGTGATAAATGTATGATTGAAATATTAAATTGATTTTATTTGTTGTATAATGTATTTCAAAAAAAATTATATGTATTACATTTGAATTTTTATTTCATACTAGCTTTGCGCCCGCAGCTTCGCTCGCGTGGAGTTCGGTTATATCGCGTTTCCAAGAGAAGCTTTCAAAAGTCTGGGATAAAAACTATCCTATGTTCTTTCTCAAGGTCAATTCTATATCTGTGCCAAATTTCATTAAAATCAATTTAGTGGTTTAGGCGTGAAAGCGTAACAGACAGACAGACAGACAGACAGTTGCTTTCGAATTTATAATATTAGTAGGGATAAATGGTGTTTATTTAATTAAACAAAAAATTCTTAATATTGATCGTTTTATTAGATAACGAAGTGCAAGTAGTTTTTAACATTTAAAAATATAACTGAATGAATATGAATTCATATTGTGAAGGATTTCACTTGTATATCAAAATTAAAAATTCGATTATTTCTTGCTGTTACTCCTATTAATTCAAACCAATTATAATATCAGGTGAAGTAGAAGAATTGTGAAAAATATTGAAACGTATTTATCTTAACATATAGGTTAATAAAAATAAAAATTATTGTAAGTCCTGGAGGAGATAAACAAGATCGGAATGAAATGGACAATTAAAATATACAAAAGTTAGTAGTTTTGAAGTAGCAATAGTCATATGGGCACTATTAGTTTATTTTTCTAATGATAAATAAGATTCTTTAATTCTGACGGGGTTTATTGTATAAACTCTTAAAGGGTTTCATTATTTCAATTACACTCAATACTTCGCCGGCGTCTTATTGTGCTAATGCTTTTAAATAAAACTTCAAGAGTTTTGAAGTCGTTATAACTTAGCCTCTTCATACCAGGTGTTACGAAAAAAGAGATTCAAAGAGTATTTGAATCGCTTTTCAGTATTGTAATTTCTTATAACATAATAATTTTTTAATGTTAAGAAATACTCGATTCTGTAAATGGATTTTTTGTGTTCCAGGATAGTATAAAATGACAGAAAGAACAATGACTTTGATATGATGCAAGCTAATACTTGTAACCTAAGTTTTGAGAATAATCAAGTTCGCTTAAAAAATTTGACACCTGAGTTTAAAAAAGGTATAAATTTCAGGAGATTTCACAGAGAACATTAATAATTAATCAATTTAAATTTATCGGTTTCCAGGCAGACTCAACAAACTGGAAATAAATTTAAACTCAGCGTTATCTTCTTTAATATCACCTATAATAATACTTGGCAAAAATTTTAAATTGCGATCGTTATAAATTTTACCCTAACGATTTAAATTAATTGAATTAATAATAGCGTTAATCGGTGCCGAAATTATGGAAGAGAAAATTTCCAATATTTTTCGGAAAATTAATAGTTTCGGTGTACGAACACCGCTTTGTGTTATTTTCCCGTGTGTTCATGGAATAGCTTGGTAACATCCTAAATTAGTTTAAGCGTAGTTCGCTTTTATTCGTGTATCCTAACATATTTTGTCCTTATATTTACAGAGAAAAAGTTAAGCACCGAAATAAATAAAAGTACTAAAATAGCCGTGGTATAAGAATAACTCTGTTTTCTATAAAAAATAATGTAAAAGGTAAAAAAACATTTTGAAGCTGATTACAAAGGAGAAAGGGATTATGAGATCGTCTTCGACATACGTGGGCGTATTGTAACGGTAGCAGCAATTGTTGTTGAGGATATTCGATAAGAATCTGTGAAACATAATATTAGATTGTTTTTTTTTAATAATACATATCTAAACTTTTTAAGAATTGTGACAAAAAATTTTTTTTAATGTTAAATATAAACATTAATTTATCTGCAAGATATTGAAGAAACGAGTCATTCTGCGAAAACAAATATAACGGTTAAGTAATAATACACTGTAATTTAATTTTATGAAAAAAAGGATAGCACATAAATTTTATTTGAATGTTTTATCTGTATAAATATGGTGTTTATATTGTTTATATTGCTTATATTCACCATAATGTATGAAATAATTCCGTCTGGATGATGAAAAGGTACCGTTTGTAAACTGCTCTTATTTGCCATCCAGTGGCAAGAGAAAAAAATCGACGAGGAAACATTAAAACATATAATATTTTAGGCTAATTCATAATGGGTTATTATCCATTATCGAAATCACTCGGTTTATCCATTTTGTTCTGCTAAATATTTGTACTTTAAAAATAATTATAACTTATAAAGTAAGTACACTATATTTATATAATTGATCATGGAAAATACAAAAGAATTTGTTTTATATTAAAAATTACGTTTATGATACGGGGTTTCCTAGTTCAGAGGTTAGGAATACATTAATATAAGAGACAATGTAAAGTTGAGAAAAAACCAAATTGTGAAGATTATGATTTGTTGATATGTTTTTTTTTAAATATATCAAGATTCCTAGTTTACTTTTAAAGCTTTATAGCTTACAATTTAGTTATTAGGTATAAAGCTTTATAGGTTTATACCTAATAACTAAATTTTATTGTATTTTATTTCCTTACTGCTTTCTACAGATTAAGTAACTAATGACATATATAATAACAGAAAACTAAATTAAAAAACATCTAAATTAACATACACTAATTGTCATATGACTCGATTAATTCAATTAATAATAAGTAATCGGTCTGAGACTAAAACCAAATGTCGTTAATTATGACTACGGGTACGACCTCAAGATACACAATCGAATATTCTTAAGAGAAATTATGATTTTGCAAAAGAAACGTCTCCTCGAGCACTATAAGTTTGGACTCAGGTTCAAAACAAAACTACGTATGTGCTTTTCATGTTGCAGGCAGTGATATATGTATTTTAGTCATCAATAGTAATATTAACCTATTAACAAAAAAGAAATACCCATATAGCTATAAACTAAAATATATGCAATTCCTAATAGATTAGATATTAAGAAATTGCATATGTTTTAGTTAGGTGTTAAACTAGACTATTCGAAAGTGAATACAAATAGTTTTTACTCGATTTTTGTGCAGATATTTCGATTTTATTATTAGATAGATTAGGATACGAAACAGTATTTACGTGTAAATTTTTTTTTAGTTCTTATCTTTTTTTGTGAAGTCAGTTTTATTACTTAAAACATTATTTTATTTATTCTTAATACACCAATACATTGTTCTATACTTACTTATCAACAATATTTTATTCAAACAGTTAGTTAAATCATTAAATTATAATTATAACAACAAAAACGACATATCTTTATAGGCTGGAATTCCCTTATTGTGACTTATCTGGGAATTCGATAAACGTAATTGCAAAATACATTTTTATCTTTTGACCTCTTGACGTAAACATTCTAGAGAGCGGAATACAAAAAAAGCTTTAAAATAGTTTTATTTTACTGTCCCCCAAATAACTTACTATATCTTCTAAATAATGACATAGTATTTCCTCTTTATCTGTTCACTGTACTAGCTATGTTCTAAAAATTTTATTTCTTTGTATAAGTTCTGTTTTATTTTTAATTTATATTAAAAGTGTTGTTTAGTTCTTGTGTTCAACTTAAACAATTTATTTTTTTGATGTAATTGTAATAAGGATTGTAATGTTTGAGTTTCGGGTGAAGATGTAAACGTATGACGAAGATTAAGGCCAAGCGCTGTATGGACAATGATTATAAAAAAGGCGGAAATTACGGCCTTCTAAGGTAAACTAAGTTTTTTCGTGGTCAATTGTCGCTGTTACGATATATTGTAAACGCTTTTACGCTTACAATCTTCCAAATGTTTCTATCCATTTACAAAAGAAGAAGAAATAATTTGGTTTTGTAATAGAACATGTTTAATTAATCAATAAAAATTCTAGGGCTTTATATTTCTAGCAAAGTATGTATATATAACTTTTTTTATGTATTTATATAATATATAGGAAGGAAGCATAAGAATTCATAAATTATAATATTTACATATGTAACATTTATATTATAAGTTTTTGCTTAGAAATTCTTAATTGATTGGATTGATTACTATTTCAGGAAATGCATTAGTATCCATCATTCGACTTTTTTATTTCGTTACCGTTTTTGTATTAAATAGGATAGTAATTTGTAATGTAAGAGTACTGTCGTCTTTAGTTTAAGTCTTGTAGTAAGTACTTAATTAATATCTGATATCTTATTTGGTCAGCTATAAGCAATAATAATAAACATATATATTTTTCGGAAAACGTGGCTATTGCAGACAAAAACTAACTTATAGTAAAGGAATTCCTTCAGAGAAGTTAAGAGATTACTTTAATTAAACTCCATAATATTGTTTTTTACATAAGAAGTACTTATAAATTATTATTATTAATCATGGCATGTATTATTTCAAAAATATATAATTAGATATAAATTTAATCTGGTGAGCTCTCATATGATTGTAAACTAATATATTAAAAAGATATTGCTAAATGATATCTAAGATTATTGCGAGTATTCATTTAATTGAAACTAATATTTTTCTGATGTACTAAGCGATTTTCATTTTTAATTATTACGTTAATTGTAAAGTAATTGAAACGTCGGGAGTATGTAGTTTATAATCAAAAATAAAAATCGCGTAGTACATCCGAATAATATTACTTTCATTTAGATATTGCTAAAATTTGTATTAAAAATAATATGAGCAATGTGTTTACATTTACATTAAGCACTTTATTTTATATTTATTGTTTTCTAAAAAACTAGATTTTTGAAAAAAAACCTTTTATATAAAACGATACAGACATGTGTTGCGATAAATCTATTTTACGGATTTTAATTTTCATTGCCCTCTTTTGTGACAATTAACTTTACTTTCTGTACATTAGTGTTGTGAATTTAAAGAATTTATACACAAAATAAGTCGAAATGTAAGGTGAAATAACCAAAGTCCAAAATTTTTTATAGAAATATGGGAGAACATACATTAGAGCACACCCGTAACCAGTAAGAATGGTTGCAGTATATGAACAAAATATGTACTTTAAAGCTTATTGTTATACCCCAAAGAAATTGATACAGGATAATAAGAAACAAATTTATTACTGCCGAAAGAAAAATTCAATCAAATATAATGTCGGCCATGTTTCCGCTATATCTGTTATAAAAAGAGATTTAATGTTTTAGTTCAATCTATAATAAATGTAAAAAAATGTTTATTCTTTTATTTGTTACTTGTTTTAAAACTTTGCATTAAAAATTATAGCTAAATCTGTACTAGAAAGAAGTATTACTTGGTAATATTTAGTTATTTACTATATACATATGTATATGCAAATACGCGTATAACTTTTTAAACGTCAATAAAGAAATATGAAGAGAGTGAAATAGAATCATAATGAATCATGAATACTACGTGAAGCCAGGCCAAAAAACCAGCAATTTTATAAGCATATATTTATGTTATCTTATTGAATAAGATAATAATTTTATATATAATGACTCTCGTAACCTGTCAACTATAGTTAAGAACACACTTACGATGGAGTCAGTTGTATTTAAAGCTTTCGTCTTATCAATGTTAGCTGTAGCCAGTGCTAAACCAGTGTGGTAAATTAATTTATTGTATATAACAATAATATGATAGTTTTATATGAAGTGTTAAAACATGAACTGATTTCGAGTGTATATGTTTTATGAAGGTATTTTATCTGTTTACTTTAAAGGGATGATGAAAATAACGAATACAATGATGGGTCAGAAGAAAGTGAAGTAGAAAACACTAATTATTATCCCAATTACCCAAGGCCATATGATGGAGGGTATGCACCAATGGTTTATGACAGACCCAATTACAACAATCAATTCGACAGGTATATACATTAAATACAATGTAATTAATGCTTCTACTTGTAAATATTTAAAAAAAGTAACAAAAAGTGAATAGAGGAAAAAAGGCTAAGGAAAAATTGTCAATTTTGCTTATTTTACCCAGTATTTATGTATGGTGTGTTCTTTATCCACTTAGAAAGCACTAGTTTAGTTAGATTTGTAATATGTCTTTATGTACATTAGTGTTAGAATAATTGCAATTATTTTAATCAAAATTAATCTAATTTATTTTTCTACAAGATTATAGTGGTTTTTAAATAATAACTGAAAATTTAGATTGAACAATTTATTAACAAAATTATTTGTTGTGATAACGATTTGGTCAGGTTACTTTTAGAAAATTATATGTGTTGTTAATGGATTCAGATTTTTATAATACAGTATTGATTTTCGAAAAACTATGTACTGATTTCGATGTAATACAGTTAATACATTTTTTGAAAATAAAATGACATGAATTGTTAATTGTTGTAATGATAAAAAAAATCACACATAAATACATATACTTACCATGCAATAAGAAGCTATTTCAGTTGTTTTAGGGAATATTTTAACGTGTATTATTTTTAATTAACTTTTATTCCATATTACAATTCTTTATACAACTATACCTGTATCTATTTTAGCTCTGAAGGAGGTGAAGAAGAAAACGATAACTATGACGGAGGAAATTATTACGCTCGTGATGAAGGTTCCTCTGGAAGATATCCATCAAACAGACAAAGTGGAAATGATTATAGAGCTCTGAAAAGAAAGCCAATGGCAAGAGTAAGACCTTACAATTCAAGGTCAAGACAAAGAACAGAGGACTATTCTACTGAGTAAATTATATTCTTATATTTTTATTAATGTGTTTGGACATATTTAAATGTAAGGAATGCCAAAAATAATATTAATTTTTTTTTCAGATCCGGGGAAGTTTCAAATTTTGGAAACGGTGATCATAATCGTAACATATTTCATATAACTAAAAAACTGGTGTATGTGTGATATATATATTGCGATTTTTTTTGTTATTTAATAAATCCCATAAATCATATTTTTCTTTTTTAAATAACGGAAATAAAATTATCGCTAAATAAAGCAGAATTAAGAAGTGTTATCAGCATTTGTCTTTAAATGTTTTATTAACATAATTAAATTTATTGTAGAAAATTAAACTAAGTGTTTGATTATTTTTAAACTACATAATACCGAAGTGTTTTTCATCGAAGGATCCAAATTTATTAATGGTTATCATATGTTAAAAGGGAATGGAGATAATACATATATCATACAATTCCAATGCACGCTATCCAAAGTGTATTCTACAAAATATCTGGAGGATTGTTGTGTTCATTACTCAAATTCATTTGGTTAAAATTAGTTTATTCATTTAATTAAATATATTTGTTAATGAAAACAAATCAGCTTCATAGCAAAATTAATTATTTTTTCATATTGAATATAAGATTCGGTTTGGTTATATGTATAATGTATGGTTGAGCGTTTCGTTCAGTCCGTATACTAAACGGTATTTGCAGTAGCTAGTCAACGCCTTAGGGACTCTAAGTGCTGGAATAACAACTAGTTGTTGGTGTAGACAAATCTCATGGTATTGTTACGATTGCGGAACAAGAATCTTGCTGCAGACTGGAAACCAAATACATCTTACTCTCCTTATAAGACATTTCCAGAAAATCAACAATGTTTTAATTAAATGCATACGTTTTCTAAAAGATTCCTATAAATTTTAATTTAGTACGACCTCGCGTTATTTTAATTTTATATATTTGATTAACTATTCTTAATACGTTCTAATGAAAGAAATATGTATTGTTAGTGATAATTATTATTTATAATGATTTCAATTGTTGTCTACTTCACAATTCTAAAGTTAACGTTAATTATATTCTGAAATTTATTGGGAATTCTTCAATTTAACGATTCACATATAAGTATTTAATTTACATAATCTAGCAAACGTAATACATTGTTATTCCTAAAGCATTTACTCAAAAACTTTTTATATGACCTGTTCGAAAAGGCTTAAAAAATTAAATTCGGTTATTTCCTATTTAAAGCAAATAATGATTTAAATCTTAATAGTTATACAACTAAGTTATACAACTAAATACGTATCTTTGATATTTGTATAATAAAAAAGAAGAACCAATGTAACAAAGCTTTTAAAAAATAAAATATTTTTCTTCAGAAGAGTCTCCATAATACTTTAAAGTAGCTTTGATAGAATTATGAAAATAAGATTTGCAATTTTAATGTTAGCACCCTATTGAAATTTAGACTAAATTTAATAAAATTTAGATTCAAAAGACAACAAAACTTTATTTTATTTTCATATTTATCGCTATTAAATGATCAAGATGTTTAAATGACTTGTCTATTTATATTTTGACACCATGATTATACATGAATATACTTTTTTATTATGTCAAAACGTTTTATATCAGCTCCACCTTGTTTTATTTCTATTGTATTAAATAAACTGATTTATTCGTTTCTAATTTTCAAGTTTATACAACACATATCTATGAAGAAAATACCGCCTAATACAAGGAAGAATAAGAATTCCTATTAGTGTAAAGTAATGTATAAACAAGAAGAAGAAATGTTATTAAATGTAAGATGAACTTTCATTTGAAATAATAATAAATTTCAGAACACACATTACAGTTAGAATTTTGTAGAAAAAATAAAATGATTATATGTTTTAAATACAACTTTAAATCACTCGCAGATATTTACAATACTGTGCCAAAAATACTATTGGTTAATCAGGAAAGATATTATTCCTTGTTTTATTTACATTTTTACTGTCCAAATAACAATATGTAATAATAGTAACAACAAATATAAAAATTGATTTAGACTTTTTATCCTTTACCGACACTGAGATAACATTTGGAACCTTTATTTTTAATACACATATACGAATATAATACAAAATAAATAGTTTCTACCAAAAACTTCAACAAATTTGATACACTTTAATTATATAGGGTGGCAACCGGAGGTCCCATGAAAACTACCAAACTTACTACTTTTCTATGTAAACTATAATAAGAATAACATATTAAAACTTATGACATATACTTAAGACTACATGATTGCTCCGATGTTAGCATAGCAATGCCATTCCATAGCTTTTGTGGTATCAGGAATCTTGTGGTTCACTCGGCTTGGTGTCCTTTCAGCAGAGTCAGCGGCGTCACTCGTCAAAATTTAAATGATATCTTATCCATAAAACGATGTAGCCCCGGCGATGTTCATTTAATTTTTAAAATGTTTGCGTACGTAATACGTGCATACTGAGAATCCTGAAAAATAAATATATAAATAATTTTATAATAATTAATTAATAATTTTTATTATTATTTTCTTTGTTTGCTTTAAAATATATTATTGAAAAAAAATGTTTTCGGTATATATATATACATAGAACTTTTTTTAAAGGTCATGCTTAGGTCTTTTTTTGTAACTTATAAAACTAAGAGTCTCATTAAGCAAATAATTTCCGTATATATAATAATTCAAATAAGAATAAATTAAATTAAATATTGTTAAATTAGTTTTAATTTTAAATTTAAAGATATTTGATGTTTAAAATTTCCCACAAACATAGTGAGGGCCATTGTGATCAGAGCCTAAAACATGATAAAAATGATTAATAAAAGTAAAGAAAATGTTCTATGTTAAAAAGATATCATCACAGTTTTGTATTATTTTAAGTTAGTGATATTAATAATTTAACATTAGATGAACACTATTGAACAGTATTCTTGTAATTTTTAAGACAATTTTTTACAAAAATATGCTATTAAATCAAGCTGTTAAAACCATGGTTAAAATTATTATTTTGTTTATTATTTAATAGGTGAATATTTACACGATTTAGACGAATGGTATTCAATATAAATCGGGTACGGTGTTCGAAAATGTGATACCATATTTTATTTTATGAGACACTGAAGGTGGATTCAGGATTTTGATCTAAGATAAAACTGAATTTAGTCCTCTTGAATTCGAGAAATAGACGTAGTAAATGTGTGGTTTCAAAGAGATAGCACGGTTAACATTGTAAGATTTCCAGTCCGTTTTACGTCATAAATTTTCCGACTGATATAAAATGTTAAGATAGTATGTTCTATAATTTTATTTAAACGTTTGATTTATTAGTAGTATATATTTATTAGTAGTAGAATATTTATTATTAGTAGTAGAATATACATAAAATATACGAAAAGTCTACAATAGCGAGATTTTGACCAACATTATAATTCACCGTACCTCTTCAAAACATTTTTAGACCAGTGTCGATACTTTTTAAAACAAAAAAATATATAGTAGAATGAAACCCATTACAAAAGGAGGGGAATATTATAAAAATTAAAGGAAAAATAATTTACGGGTGAACTGAGGTCGGGAAGGGTATGGGCATAAATTACGCCGTCACCCATTGCACCGAGTCCCCGAGTTGGTTATGGTACGCATTATACTCCATGGGTACCGTAAAGAAATAAGAGATAGGAGAATGAGACACATTCTCGAATAAGTCGACCCTGCTAGACCCACCTGACAGGTGGACTGTCGGCAGAGTCGCGGAAGTCATAATAATAGTTCCCGTGGCTCGGTCATTGGCAGGGTAGAGGGAGTATCGCTGAGTTTTTAGTGAGTAGAGGCTGCTTCCACTTTCACACCATCTTTCGGGAGCAGCGAGTCCCACATACCCACGGTTGGTTCCCCAAACTGGCCGAGGGATGCGGAAGAGCATTTTCTCAGCGTAAAAAAAGGGTATCTGCATAAATATACATATATATGTACACATACATAAGATCTTATTTGTATTGTTTTTCTATCTGTTTCCTTCTTTCAGCTTATCTCTGAAATGGCTGCACGAAATTACTTGGGACTTAAACTGGCAAAGAGATAACCACTTTTATTTCACAATTTGTTTTTTAATAAAGTTCATATATTTAACTTAACATTACAAATGTAACTCGTTCAGTACATAATATTTAATTGTAATTAAAAAGTATACTTCAGAATGAATAATAGATTAAAAAATATCGAAGCTGCGAGGATAATTTGGAATAACAATAATCTGAAAATTGTACTTACTAAAGAGAATTAAAACGATTTCAAATTTAGTGGGTATAATCATTATGATATTGCCGTTTATGTGACGTACAAAAGTAATTTTAGAAGGTAAATAAATGATTTTGTTGACAAAACCATAAAGTTTGACAAAACCTTAAAGATGAACTTTTTATATATATTTTTCACCTCCTTTGTCCGTGACCACGGTTGCTGTAATGTAATCGAAACGTCGGGAGTATACAGATAAAATAGTATACAAGGCGTTATAAATCCGAAAATATTAGTATTATTTTAATTTAAATGATACTCGTGAAAGTCTTAGATCTCATCATTTAGAATTTAGAAAGTCACTTTACCCATCATTTAACTGCAAAATAGCAAAAAGTTTTTCAGAAATGCATATCAAATCTATTCAATAAAACGATTTTGTCGTTAAATACATTTACTGCGGTAATTTAAATAATTGTTATAATAGTATTGTTAATTACGTTATTGACATCAATTAAATAATTATATAAAGTTAATGGTATGGAAGCTTTGTCGATTTTACCTTATAATGTGTGATATTAATTTTATTGAATACCACATTGAAAAGTTAAGCAATTTTTTTTTCAGATCGTGTTTACATTGATTAATAAGATTGGTCAGAACAAGAGTTTATAACCTTCAATAGTTTCAAATGAGTAAATGCAATGAATAATGGAATATTCTAAACCTTCTATCAATCACATAGGCGATTAAAAAAACTTAAATGTGATTCATAAGTAAATAATTATAGGATCACAACCAGGCCGCAAGAAGATAAAAGTTTTTGGTTAGAAAAGATTTTAGCGAAAGTTACTAAGAAAATGTAAAATTATATAAAAGTTATAAATTTCGCTACTGTGGTGAGTCTAAAATCGTTCTTTAATGTCTAATCTGTGATAATATTTCAGCTCATTCTAGCTTGTTTAAAGTTTGACGTCCTAAAATAAGCACTTAGTCTTGAAGGCCAAAATAATTTAAAGCTGCAAATATTTTATAAGTTACTGATATCCACAGCGTTTTACTTGAGATTGCCTTTATTACAATGTAGCGTTTGTAACTAGCCTTCAGACTTGTTTCAGTTGGAAGGCAACCGCGGCCGCAGACGCACGTCCGCTGGTGACTGTGTACGCGTATATTTTATACAGTATAAATAAGTGAGTGGCAGCCCTATTATGATATATGATTTAGAAAAATTTACAAAGTCAACATTAAGACAAAGGTATGCTATTAGTTTGCTATAAGTTATGTCTTGTATATAAAGTTTTAAAAGGTTTTTCCTTAGTATCTTTCATATATTGTAATTATGGAAAGAATAATTTTAAAAATTTAGTGTATCAATGTTTTATTAAAATACATTAATTTCGTACGAGTCCTACTCAAGTCCTACTAAGTAAAAGCAACAGTGTTTCAACATTTTTAATTTAAAACCGTTATCAATATTTTGTTTACTTCAATATTTTGTTTAAATATCAATAAAAAGTTTGTATTTACGTATAATACAAATCAGTAATCATGAGAGCACATGATTCAATTTATTTATCTGAGACGAAATACGTTAAATAATTAAGTAATCTTAAAAAAGTTCTAAGGTTTCAGAAACTCAACTGACACAAAGTCAATTGTAAAAATTTTTTACCTACCGAGAACTAATAAAGCCTTTCAAGAATAATATAAGTCAAAAAAGTTATAAAAAACTTTGAGATTAGTTTTGATTAAATCCAAAAACTTTATAAGAAATTGTGATAAAAAAATGAACACCTACATTATTAATTAATTGTAATTTCGCTGTCAGCTAAATATATTAAAAATTTTCAGTTTTAACTTGTGAAATCTAGAATACTTTTTTTTGAAAACCAAACTATTAATTGAAGAGATCGTTCTTAAAATGTTCTTATACATATATATTCTTTAATACACACAAGCATATTCTTTATAAAGAGTTCATAAGAAGTAGTATGAGCATTGTAAGTTTTATTTAGTAGTAATATTATTATTTTTTCTTGACAGATGAAAGCGTGGACGGCGCACGACCCAGATACAACACTGTCATGTTGCAGAACGCTACACGTAAAACATGCTGCATATGCAAGTGCATTATACACATTGGTAATTATTATTCAACATATTTTACCGATGAATGTCCGTCTTGTTAAATTTCTACACATAATTTGATCATAAGTTAACGGTAAAAAGATTTTAGGTATAATTTTTACAATTAATCTTATACAAATAGGCGTGGCATAAATTTAAATAAATTAGTAGGAAGGTCACGAAGATATTATTCAAATTTACGAAAAAGTTTCCTTTGTTAAGTCTTGACAAAGTAATTTTATTAAAATATTCAAAATCATCCCCCAATTATATTTATTTAAATTGTAGCTCTGTACAAATTTTATCAGCTTTACATTTTGTCTTAGTAGAATTCTTGAACAACAAAATAAAACAACTGATTAATTTTTGAAACGAATGTTAATAAATCACCCGTCTAAACTTTTTACGTTATGAAGATATTTTTTTATAATACCTTTGATATTGTATCAAATTATTTTCATTAAAAAATAAACGAGCCTCTTATTATTTGTTTAACCATTAGGCAATATTTAAACAGTATCGACAATAATAGCTTTATAAAAGAGTGAAAATAAAATGAATATGAATTTAGTTTAAAGCAATGCCTAAAATATATAATATATGTACGTATAAGTGTAGCCAAGTCATTAGAGGCGAGGATAATAAAAGTCATGGAGACAAGAAAGACGTCTGAATAAATAACAAAAATCAAATTCCTCCTAAACTCTCAAAGAGAAATTCGGTACGCTGTGAGTTTAATAAAGATAATCATTTAGCATATTTGAAATGTTTACCTGAAAACTCAAATTATTGTCTATATACTGTGTGATTTTTTCTGAGAACTATTAAGAAAAAAATATTATGAAAAAAAAAATTGCAAACATTTTTCTGAGATGAATATCAAAATTATGAAATAAATTTTCAATTTCATTTTTACTTTTTCAATTGAAGACAGTTTTTTATTTCCAGTTTTTTTAATAAGGCTTTAAAAAAAATTAACTTATAATATTTATGTTTATATGAAATTGATAAGAAGTAAATTTGTGTATATGAAAAAAAATCCCTTTGAAAGATGATAAATATGTATTTTTTTATATTCCCGCACTAAACAATTGATTTTAGTGAATTCAAAAAACTTCTAATGGAAAAAACATTCGTTTTAAAGCTAACAAAACATTTTTTTTTCATTATAAAAAGGTTTTATCATAACGATATGTTAAAACTTATAAATAAAATAAATAATTTCCAGTAAGTTAAAGTAACTATGAAAATCACTACCTCTTATACCCATTCAAAACTTTTATATAATTTATATTTTGTGTAATATAATTCAGTTTTGATTTTTATTATAGTTAAAAAACACTATTTGTGTCTTCACTGGACACAAAAGTTTTCGTTCTTTTTTTATTGTTATGTTGTTAATGGTAAAGGTATTTTCCGAACGTTAAATTATAAACACAATCAAAAGTCTTATTTGTATAGGATAAAGGTTACAAAGCATAGAGCGTGAAGTAAGGGTATTGTTTATTTATGAGGAAAACCAAATACGTGTGGACATATGCAGGTTATTGACAAACATTATAGCCAATAAGTGCAAACATGGATAATATAGTACATTTGTGGTAATAGGAGTGTCATCGGAGATTTATCTCTCCTTTCTGTATTGACACCCTAATTTGTTTTTTTTAATTATGCAAAGAATTTCTGCATTCAGCCTTGTTGTTGTAATCATATATATATATATATATATATATATATATATATATATATATATATATATATATATATATATATATATATATATATATATAACCTTTTTTCATATGTAAAAATTTAATAGCCTCCCTTATCTAACATAATTTTTTTTATATCATTAACTTTTTTACATAAAATTGTTTACTAAGTAATATATCAAAAGGATATTTATTTCGACTAAAAAAGGAGAAATGACTTTTCGTCAAAGAAAATGCTAACTTTGAAATAATTATGAAACTAATAAAACAATTTTTATTTTAAGTTGAAATATTTGTTAAGAATTTTATATCTATTTCAATCTATTTTCAATTATCCACGGAAATAATAATAATAATGAACTACCATATAATGTTACATCCTTCTCTTTAGATACTTCAATGTATATATATAAATACTTGACGAAATAGAGACTAGCTGGTCGAACTGTGACATTAGCTTGAATATGGGCTGGCTCGACCGGAGAAGTATCACCCTCTCACAGAAGATCAGCGTGAAGTAGTCTTGCATGGTTGCGTTTCTTCCGATGAGTGAAAGAGCCAGTTGACTTTTCTCTTCTCTTACCCTTTCTCTTTTCCCATCCTTTCCTCTGTCTCTTCCCCAAGCCAGGCTGACAACGTATACGTAAAATGCTTTTGCGGATGTCCATGGGTGGCCTATAACCTCCGTCAGGTAGGCCTTTCGCTCGTTTGCCCCTTCGTTATATATTATATATTTTTTTTTATAAGGTTTGGTCTTAGATTCAACAATCTTAAAAAATAATACAATTCATAATCTTATTTTATTTATTTTATGGTGTTAGTTAAATGAACTCAAAATTTAATTTCAGCTTTTATACAAAATGTGAAAAGGGTGTAAACAACAGAATACGACACATGTATTGGGAGTGCGAAGTCCCATCTAAAAAAATTCTATCAAGCGTTATCGTATTGAATTTTGCTTTCAATAAACGATAGTAGACTTTGCCATCGTTCTTAAGTACTTGTATGTTATATTCTATAACGGCAATTGGATTTAGTTGTAAATTTTGTTAGTGTTTTGCTAAATACACATATATATTTTAATCAAGATCGAGGTCTTATAGAATTTTAGTTATTCTATTATATGAACCATTTTATATGAAAATTTTTTTCTAGGATATTAAAATGGTCGTCGCTATTTTTCCTATCTGTTTGATATTCTGCCGTGGTTTCATTTCAGTTTTGTTTATTTTAAACTTTCGCTTCAATGACTGTCTTGAAGTATTGTTATTAAAAGTTGGAAAGGAATCAAATCGTATCTTCGGTCTTTTGTCAGCTTTTATCAGCATATTATATTGATGTGATTTTTGAAAATGAAATATCTATACCCAATAAAGATTATTTATTTTATTTCATTTAAAATACAACTCATAAAAATTAAAACAAAATGGGAGGTAACATAAATGCGCAGTTTAAAATACAGCCACATTCTTCTTTAAGAGATCTCTCATGACTGTTTAATTCTTCTATAAATAAAACTCAAAAATATAACGAGTACATTTAAAAACACAGAAACATTTAATACCACAATAATAGATGCTAAAGCCGCTTATATATTTACTTAAAAAAATATTTTATTCCTATAATAAAATAGACAGTTAACAACAAATGATTCGTCGTCAGCAAACAAGCAAATATTTTTGTTACAAAACGAATTGAAACTGAAATTATATTGGTTTCTTTTACGCTTTGATCTTTGAAATCATGGTTCGATTGAATTTGCTTTCTGCAAAACCAATTTTAACAATGAAAAGCATTATGTGCTTTAGATTGTATATAGAATAATGTTTTTATATTAAGTATATATATTATTTATTTAAAAAAGAAAACTTTTTATTGGGAAAACGAATTGCATACTTCTTAGTAATATATATTTTAATAATTATATATTAGCATTTATCAATTAAGACATATTATATATAATGTATACATTTGTTACCTATCATTTTACCTACATTAACCTTTACTAAAGCGTACGAGATATTAAAATAAGTATCATATTACCGCAACTAATGCTACCACATATACCTACATATGTTTAAAAATGTCACTGGACTTACGTAGTAAAATTAAATGTTTTCTGACGAGTAATCCTGTTGTGAAACTAAGTTGACGTTTTTATATATCTCTCTGGTTTTCCTTTTTGGTCCCTCAAGTAAGTTAAAAGCGTTAGCCATAAAATGTTTACTAGAACGTATTTCGACTTCCATTTTCTTTTTCTTGTGTCGTAAAGTAGAAAGATCTTTGAATAAAAGAGAAATATATAAAACAAATGATAGTTATATTCACAAAATAATTTTAGCACCCCGTAAAAAAGGTTATGTAGATAGTATGAATTCGCTGAACTCTTGATATAGTATTATTTTCATGTAGGTACTAGTAAGTAAAGATTATAACAAACGTTTTCGGTGTCAGTGTCAGTGAACTAATAGAATATTTGGTTTGATTTCAAAGAAATCATATCTTTTTGTAACAAAACTAGGCCTTTATTATTGTTACAGTTTTCACCCACTTGATTTACGAACACTATCCTGAAAGAAAGGAGGTTTTCTAACAGTAAAGGAGGTACATATATACATATACTTCCTTGTATATGTATATAATGAGAATTCTATTATCTTTTTGGATTCTTTTAAAACTTGCTTTAGTAATAATAACAGACTTTTAGGAACGTTTGTCGGAGTGTATATTTTCACTTAAAAGTATAACTTGGTACAATAACTTGTTTTATGTTGTTCTTTTTATGTATAGCTTAAAGTTTTATTTTTTTAGATTCAATACCCTCTTTTTTATTATGTATAAGACTATTTGTATGTTTTAATAAGAAAAGGATACCTTTACATTACTCATAATATTTTTGAAAAATTCGATAAATTATGCTTAAGTCTAGTAATCTGTTAGGTAACATATTGCCCATGCCCCGCTACAAAATTCACAATCTTACCTTCCGTTTGCAGATACAACATCCATTGAAAGACATATTATTGAACTTTATATATTAAACGATCGATTCGTTCTCTGAAATGCTTAAGAGTAGAATGTGGTTTAAGGGTTTGTAATAGCCGACTAAGCATTTTAGTCAAACTCCGCGATATGTCTCAGGTGCAAGATAATCAAGGCTCATGAGCAGAACTTCGCGATGATTAATTGTTTCAAATCGGGATGTTGAATTTGATGGAAGGATCAATGAAACATATCATGAATTTGCTGGTATACTCAATAAAAGGAGCATTTATAGCTTACTTATATAATTGTCAAGATGAGAGGTTGAAAATGTTATAGATACAAATACATCTCATATTTGAAATAGAAGTGTTATCTTAGTCGTGTTGATTGCATATTTGAGATAGGTACTCAGTGTTAGAAGTTATAAGAGTTTATGACGGAGGGATTGTGATTATTATAAAACTGGATTAAATTATCTTGGAGGTTCTAATGCATGTTAATTAATTTTTAATTTTAAAAGTAAAGCACGACATTAAAGGTCACTGTATCAGACTGCAAGCAATTATTACATTTGAGTTAGCGGTTACACTATTAAGTTCACTCGCAAAAAAAATTTATGAACGCAATATGTTGTTTCTTAGTAAAATTTATTTATTTATCGAGGTGGGATCCCAACCACACCACCCGATTATTACACGTACGTTAACAGGAGAAGGATGTTTGAAATAAAAGACATTTCAAAGCTTTCCTAAATAATTCTTCTGTAAGGCAGGAAGAATAAATGAGATCTTTTATTCAAAACGTGATAGCTAGAAATCCTTTAGAGATTTATAGTGCATTTAATTCAAAAAAGCTTTTCTTTGTTACAGAACATATCCATATTGGTGGTACTATTGTACAGCTGGAGAATTGGCGTCAACGCGAAAAGATATAAAGAACTTGACGACGTATACTACGGTGAGATGTATTTAGATTTGTTAAATAAAAATGTTTGTTTTTTTTTCTATATGATCGTAAAAGTATTGTTTATTGCTGAATTTATAGGAGGCATTTGTTTTAAATATTTGAAATTAGATGTTCCCGAAGTTTCGGTTACTTTGAAGAAACCTTGATCACGGATACAAACTTCATTGTGATTGTGTCTTGTCATACATTGGACAGACAAAGAGAAGCATCAATACAAGGGTAAAAGAACCATGTTTTGGACTTTAAAAAAAGTAGAGCGTCGAAGTCAGTAGTGTGTGAATAAACAATGAACAAACCAGGCTATTACATTCGGTTTGATAAACCACAGATCCTAGCTTGTACATACCGAGAATAATCCGACTATTGAAATTTAAAAAAGACTGATATTTTCAATAGAAAAAGTGGTACATAGTAACCGAGACGTCAGGAGTGTGTAGTTTAAAATAATAAAAAAACGCGAATTACATCCCAAAATATTAGTTTTATTTGTATTAATACTGGTCAAAGTGTTAGATTTCATTAATATTGATATCATTATTTCCTAAATATTTTTTAGGAAGTATTAAAGTTAGGTTTACGATTTATTAAAAAAAATCTTCTTAAGTTAAGTATTTTTTTTTAACTAAAATTACTTTAAAAAGAGTAGCATCATTTAAAAGAAACATTTTAGTATTATCACGTCTTGACGGAGATTGTGAAGTTTTAGTGTCGACTCGCTGTAGATTTATATGGATTTAAGCAAGTTTCACATTTTATAAAATGATATTTCATTTACTTTCATATTTTTTACTAGACTACAAGGAAAATAGATTAACGGTTATGACTCAAGTTGTTATCTTTTGTATATGTTTTTAAATTAATTAAAGATTTTTTCAATCTTACAATAAAGCAATTAAATACCTTGACCAATTATAGTATTTTTATATGTGACCTGGAATTGAAGTTCTAACGATTTATCTCTTGAATTTTTGTCGTGGAATATAAAAATTATATTAATTCAAATTGAGATTAAAGGAAAGTGTTGGAATTTTATTTATAAAATAAAAGAGATTACAGGTTAATCTATAGAAAAAAAGAATAATATTTATTAGGCAATTGGTGATATAATTTACGAAGCAGGAAGATAATATATCGAATTCTTAGTCTGTCATAATGTACAAATGTATATATAATTAGATATTTATTAATTCGCTTTGCAATTTAGCCTTTCTATAATTTTAAGTACATGCGTTACATTTCAAGGCTTTCTATTTTTCTTCAATCTGTAATTTGGTATTAATTTTATCAAAATCAAATATCATTAAACAATCACACTTATAATTTCTACATTTCAAGTGAATAAATAAATTTTATACATAATTATTTCAACAAAAACCTTTCTTGTTTACTTCTAAATAATCTTAAGAATCGTTCATTTATGCAAATGAGTAAAGCGGAATAATTTTTATGAAGGTATTAAATAATATATGTGGGAAGTCTGTCATAATTGTTACCTTAGCATTTCGCTGTCTCTGAAAGTAATAAATTTGCCTATAATAATTTAAACACTTATAAACTTATCGTATAACACAAAAGCACGTGTATTTGTAGTGGTAGGCGGGGAAGATTTGAAATGTTATAGGATTTTAAATACAGTTTGTTGAACAAGTTTGGGTCTTGTCAAAAACAAATACATCAGAGATTTAGGGCAAGAACTACTCTTGATAAATTGATAAAGAGCCCCGTGGGGTATTTGTTATCGACATCCTTATCAAATCATCTGTGGGGTTAACTAAGAGTTGTATCTAAGAATCCAGAGACTCAAGATTGTTTGAACCCAGTTAGATTTTAAAAGTGCAATATCATGAATAATTACTTTATATATATTTCGAAATGAAAGTAGTATTTTTATTGTTAATATTTGTTATTAAAATATGATCATATAAATTTTCACTTCTAATGTTTTATTAAAATATACAAAGATTTTCAATATTAAGTTAAATCAAAATAGTTTTTATTTTTGTTTTCACAGCTGATAATTTACTTAAACATAGATCAGATGACTTTTTCGGACAAATGTGAAAACAAGGAATTGATTGAGAAGAAATTCACATTTAAATACTATTAATTGATATTAAATTTGGTTAACTTTTCACCATAAGTGGTCTTCAGATAGCGTAATTTAAATTGGATCTAATTCTTGTTATAAATTATCCGACCCTACAGATCCTTATGAAGATCTTGAGAAAGTTACATTTGTATTTAATAAGAGTTAAGAAATGAAATTATTCTAATTCTATAACTTAATGTCTAATGAGTAAACACACTAAAATACAAAAAATATGTTTCTTAAAAATAGATCTATATTTTTCTTCGTTGTATATAACGTCGTTATTATCACTTGTAGTGATCTTTTCCAGATAACATTATTTAAATAGTAGAAAAATATAGAAAATAAAGCATACTTTTACAAAAGCATTAAAAGCATTATGTTATAGAAATAATAAAAAGAAAAATAAACACATACATACTTACATACCCATAATAATAACGGATTTTACAAGGAGAAAGATTATTAGGGTTATAAAATATATATAAAGTAACTTAACATACATACAGATGAATGACAGGGCAAAGTAGTATATTATTAAAAAACTTGACTGCTAATTTTTCCTCCTCCTCCAAATTTTTACAAAGAAGACAAATATTGTACTTGTCGTATGGTTTAAGATACTTATTGTCTATTTTTGAATTATTTGTATTTTGCTATACTATAATAACGGTCAAACTGGATTGTAGAAATCGTTTAATGGCAATTTTGTACGTCACGACAAATATATATAGAGCTTCTGGTTTCCAAGTACCTAGTGACAATGAAAAAAAAGGTGCAGTAATATGGAAAGGCACGAGCATAATTCGTTTTTATCTTATAATGATATTGGAAATACCAACTTTCAGTATTTTTTCATAAAATAACTTCAAAGTACAATATAAACCAAATTTTAAACGAGACTATAATAGGACCAATTAAAATATAAAAAAATCGCACACACACTTCAAGTAATTACAAGATCCTGAAGTAATTAGTGGAATTTAAGTAACGATTTAAAAGGTTTTTACGATTTATTTTACGTTGAGAAATACCTGTTTTAATTACTCTTATCAGTGATCCAAGCTATTGTTAAAACAGACGGTTGACTAGCAATTTGTTAAAGTATCTAATATAATCCAGCTATATATTTCCTCGACCCAGCAAGTACTTACGATATCGATGTGATCGATTTCCCTCGATTTGTTTGTTCACTTCAAAATCGATTACGTGCTCCTGGTAACAGACGTAGTAAAAACCTTGTTTGCCTAGTCTTGGAATTCACCAAGCTTAATAGAATTACGTTCTGTATCATTACGGAAAAACTATTGACATTCCGAGTAAATTACTTTTAAGTTTGACTCCTATCGAACTTGGTACTGACGTATAGTGATGTGTTTGTTTCAGGTGTACAGATAGCATATTTTGCGATAATAGGAACACAAATGTTTATGATCGTCCTCAGTATATTTCTTTTCTACGGAATCTACAAGGTGAATATCATTTAGATTTTATTAACATATTTGAAAAAAACACTCATTGATATAGTTTGTTGACATACAGAATCAAGTGTGTGGGCTTTTATGACAGGTCTTAACTTCATTTAATAACTTTATCAGTGTTATAGCTGTTATAAAGTGCTTATCTCAACATCGTTTGTAAAATTCATGTGCTTTGAGATCGAATGTCAAAATATTTAATAGGGTAAATGTTTTATGTCAATTTCGTTATACTCTCAAGGGACTATGGACTATCACGATTATTACAACAAATATCAGATTATACATTTGTTCAGAATTGAAATAGAAGTATTTAAATCTTGACACACTTTAAATTGCATATTATTGGAATAATAATGTCACAAATTGTTTTAATTTAAATTATTTTTATTTTGTAAATATTAAAATTGTAGTTTATTTCAGGAGAATGTAGCCTTTCTTGTGCCTTGGGTAGTTGGCTGCATGACGTTTATGGCGTTAGAGGCAATGGCTATGGTATATTCTAACATACTTCGAGATCACGTCAATAAGGTAAACATATTTCTGGCACCAAATTCGACTTCTAGTATTTTATTTTAATTTCTTAACTTAGATAAAATTTGAATAATAGAATTAATTTGCTTACTTGGCTTTAATTTCCCTTAAAATACATAAATGTATATTTTTTTATTATAATTATATATTTTATTAATATAGTGACATGATTTTAAGGCTGACGATGATCATTTAAAGAAGCCTTATTTAACTCAATTTTAACGATATTTACTGTCAGTAATATTTTACGGTATAATTTAATCATTTTAATTACGAATGGTGTTCAAATAAACCACGATTAATTAATAAAATTAATAACTTAATATCACAGAAATACAAATAAATTGAATAATTTTTTGTACACTTTAAGATTTAAGGATTTTTTAGAAAACCAGTTATTGGTATAAGTGTCTTTGATTCTAGATCAGTTTTAAAATGTACCGACAAATGATATATCTTCACGTACGTATTTGTTATACACAGATTAATGAAGATATATTAATAAATAATACATATAATACAATACTTACAATGTTTAATAACAATTCATTAAACAGTCAGCAAAATCAAATGTTAATTGTTTTGTTAGACGTTTCCATGTATTTGGACTGTATATTATAACAACTAATTGAATATGACAGGGCACAAACTGCTTGACGCGATAAGCTAAGTATCGATCAGATTCTTATCCTTGAAACTTGGATAAGTGCTTGTAATTCCACTTATGTGTTGCTATACAAAATTTACATTGAGTTAATGATGGGTGTAAATGTTGTAGCGTGCAACATCATTCGCTTATAAAACATTTTTTTTTGTGACGAATACAAGAGTATATTGAATGTATTGTTAATTTTTAAAAATAATATAACAAATTGAATATTAAATTATGTATAAATGTAAAAAATATATAAATATTAGTATCTCTTGAATGGATTATCAGTAAAATACTTTTCTATTTTGAGCCCGAAAATGTATTTGAAAACAGTTTTCGACTACATTAAAAATTTGGGTTTAATAAAAAAAAAATTATTTACAAATATGTAAATAATTTAATATAAAATATATTATCATTAAACTTCACTATTTGTTGTAGCAATTCGACGCCATGTGTAAAGCAGAGATATCATTTTTAATGCCAAGAATACTTTTGAATGTAAGTAAACAACAATTTTAAGACTCGTTCAAGATCTCCACCCCTCCGGATATTTTCTTTATATCCAACAGAAATTTCTTGAGTTTAACAGTTCCATTTACATAATTTCAATGTATCTACTACATTTAAATAAAATGCTATTACGTTTTAAGTACTATTTTATACAGACGTAAAATAGTATACTTAGGAGATGAAAAATAAATACATTTATTTCTCAGTGTCTATGCATATGGTGTGTTCTGCGGCTGTATCATCTTTTGAGAGCTGGAGTCACGTGGAAGGGTTCAGCGGCGATAGAACTGTGACTAATGCGAAATCCCCCCACTGAGGACACACCACCCAATCAAACCACTCCTTGTGAAACTAGTCTCCTACTCGGAGGAGCTGAAAGTGATACGGACGCCAGTCTTCATTCCCTATGAAAGCTCCTAGATATTTCAAGCAAAAATCGCTTGTAACATTCTTTTCAGAATGTCATTTGTTTATTTGATAATAATTGTAAAAATAGTTTATCAACGCGAACTTCATCAACATTATCATATAGTGTTATTTAGACTACTGTAAATACAATGTACAAATGTTACATTGTCCGTAACGATACTGTAAGAAATATGACAAAAATATGGACGTACAGACATAATTTCATTGTTTTATTTTAATATTATAAAGCTTGTTCTTATTTAAGGCAATGTAAATATTAGCTTTGTAGAAATATGTACATATTAATAGAATACGTAAATCAGCACTGTTATATTATTGCAAGGAAAAAAAACATGCGTATATCAGTATATTTTATTATGATCAAATTATTATTATTATTTATTAATTATATGGGGTGAAATTGAAAACAGTCACCAAACTCTCACGCATAGTAATACCAATTTGTTATAAAAAATACTTTTCCATTTTTGTTTTTACTACAAAAAGTTATAATTAATTTTAGAAGTATGAAATTTACAAACACATATAATTTTAATTTTTTACATATTCTTGATATTTTTAGAAAGTTATATGTATAATGCATACAAAAGAAAATAAAATAATATTTGTGTAATATTCAAAATGTGACATCAAAACGTTACTGACATATTTGTAATTAAATATAATTTAAACCATATTCATTTGTAATGGAAACCTGATTAATATCACCCTATATAACGTATCCTATGTTTAAAGTGTGTAATAAAATTATTCAATGTTCTTACTGACTTTTATTTTTATGACTTATTTTGTACCTACAGTAAGCAGATGAGATGAATTTACTGCGGTCAGAAGCATAGGAAGAAAATTTATGTAGAAGAAGAGCATCACTGCTCTTGGAGTCATACAAGTATTTACGCTTTAAAGCTTCTGAAAGAAATTATTTTAGTTGTTTCGTTTACCCAAACCTCTCGTATATGATTTTTGTAAAAACACTATTCAATACAAAGTCCAAAATATAGTATGGAGAGGCAAAATAAAATATAAATAAGTGAATCGTTTACTGTTCTTGATGAAAAGTAATATTTTGAAACCAGTGAAAGTCTTCCTTATAACAAAAAAAAAAAAATTAAGTCTATTTCAAATATTACTTCTGTTACTTTCATTATTAAGGTGATGAAAGTAGTCTATCTATAGTTTATGTACTCACGAGGGAACACTTGACAATTATTTCCTGTCGCTTCGGAAAGATTGGGGTTAATGACTGGAGGCATGTGCTATTATGACCACTCTATGAGAATGAAAAAGCATTTTACTACACTCGTACATTAAATGAGACATGTTGTTTAAAATTCTATAAATTAGTTCTTTTTAATCGGAAAAAAGTAAACATAATTCGCAAAAGAAAATGCTCTTATATAATTTTCACAGATGTAAATATGCATATTAAAGATATAAACTTATTCTTCAATCTATTAAATTAAACACGGTCAACCTACAAAAAGCTTCAAAGATAAGTTTTTAACGAGAACGTTGCTTACGAATAGGGATTGTCGGAGATCTCTAAGTATAAGCCCTCAAAGACCGGACAACTGCAGCTCTATTAAGGTATCTTAAGACCCTTTGTCGTAACCAATTCAAGGCAGAAAATCGGGTCTGGGAGCTGAGATAACGATTCGCTGAATCACAATCGCGTCATAGTGTGGTTAGGACTCGAGATTTAGTACAAAAAAATGAAATACCTTTTTGATGTAGAAAACAAATATTAAAATAAAACTTCTTCTTAAAGGTACGACTATTCGACCAAAAATATAGGTTGGTGTTTGTATTTACAATGTTACGTCTATTGACTTTTTATAACAGCAAGGAATTGAAAAGTCACTTTATGTGTGGGAATGAAATCCATTGGTACAGTTTTTTTGGAATATAATATTTTTATAATTGAATTAATTTTTAAAAAAAATTGTATTCTTCATATAATGTGTAAAATCATTAACGTTACTATGACGAAAAAATACGTCTTTGATATACATATTTGGACTACCATCTTTTATTTATAAAAAATGTGCTAGAAAGTTAGGGTAGGTGTAGCGAATGTCCTTTTTTAATTCGACTGGACAGTTTCGTCTGTGTTTCCACCTTATGATAAGTAGAAGTAAAGCTGCAGTTGATGAACGCACTATCTCACTTCCTCTTGAGGACACTTAAATTGTAATTTAAAGACGTTCTAATCTTTTGATGTGCGTATGAGACAGGAAGAAGTGTATCGTTTCGTAGATACTACTTAGGCCTACAAGAGATGAAGACGAGTCATGCACCTGGTCATCTGATAATCGATAGGGAGAGAGGGATTTAAATCTAGAAATTATCACCCACATAATCTGTAAGATATGAAAGTAAGATATAAAGAGAATAGGTTTTAAGGGATTCATTGAGGGCTCTAAGTGAAAACACATATTTACAGTTATATGTATTAAATAATATTTTATAATAAATGTTCTAATAGGAACATAAAACATTGAAAACTTTTCCATTCCAAATGTAAATTACAAATATAAAAGGTGTATGTTTATTCAAGGTTGTTTTCTAACTCTACAGTAATATTTTTTCGTATAGTGTTGTGAAAAGTAATTGTAATATTCTTTTTTACGACGTGTTTACTACTTTCGTAAGCGTTGGTGTGCTTTCCATTATACGACTTAAATTGAATATTTCCTATTACTTTTTTCTTTTGTTTTTATGTTTGGATATAAACTGCTGTAAAAATGAAAAAAATGGTACACATTAACCAGTAACTGGTATAAAATGATATCATTATCAACTTATAATTAAATATTATTATTACTTATTTAAATCGGTAAATAGTGTTAACAAGGAAAATGCGGTAATTGTTGAAAGACAGATCAAATTTGAGATAATAATATTAATAAAGACCTGATTGAAATTAATTATAATTACGAGATAATAAGATTAAAAAATTGTTCTACGTCACTATATACATATGTATGTATATCATAAACGTATCTCATTTAAAGGAAACGAATAAATTTATTTATAATTACATATGCTTACTTCAATTAATAACAAATTAAAAACATTAGTGTTATGTTATATTGTTCAATAATGTACATAAATATATAGCTTTGTCCAGTTTATTATATTAATAATACGTTGAATTTAATGTACAGTAAAATCGAATGATATAATTTGAAAAATCTTTTTTTTAATACTAAACAAACACGATACATTCAAATGAAGGCAATATCACTGACGATTACACGTGTGGCCCCAGGTAATGTAATTGGTATTTTGTTGACACGCAAGGCATTACAGAGATTAGAAAATAAATCATTAATCATTGTCCTGGGTTTTTTCATACTGCTAGTATTTGTATGTTAGTATTTGGTTCATGTCGCATAAAATATAATGATAGTGTAGTCGAGTTTAATAAAATGAATATGTCACATATTTTTAATTTTTAAATGATGTCTTGTTCAAACAAAAGAATTAATATGGTAACTGTAAATTTTATTTAATGTAGTTTATTATATCTTTAAATTGTGATTTTGATATATTAATCAACTTGAAAATGTCCAATTTTCATTATAATCTTCTCATTATTAACGTTATTTTTAGTTGATTGATAAATACAAACTTATGTTCTTAAGTGTTTTTAAATATTTTTAAATGTATAAAAAAACATTTTCTCCACTATTTCCAATACTAATTCAAATACAAGTCCACCTACTTAATGTACTCCCGAGGGACACTCTGCAAATGTTTGCGATCACTTCAAAGGAATTAGAATTGGGTTAATGACATAGGTTGGTCGTTGCTTCATTAGAAACAATGAAAGAAAGTTGGATCTGTTTTTATAGAAATATTTTATTTTAAGAAGCATATTTTCACCACACTGTAACATCCCCAACTGTAAAATCCCCGATTTAATTAATATCCCTTTTATATTTGATTTAAGACTAGAATAGTAGTCAAATTTTAGGTTTTTATTTGGAAAAATGATAGATATAAATAAAAAGGTAAGTCAATGTAAATATAAAGGTTTAAATTGTTATTGATGATTGAAGAATGACTTAAATGATTGATGAATGTCACTATTTACAATGACAAAAACAGAAAGTGGAAGGAAATTATCTCTGACTTGTCTTTCATATTATTATTAACAATCTTTAACACTCCCTTTTCAGTAAGCAAGAACCATCACCCCGTTTCTCCCTTTATTGGGATGAATGACCTCATCAATAATTTGGTAAATTTGTTGACTAAAGACAGATATTTATTTCAAAGGACACTTAAAACTTGTCGTTGATTAAAACAAAAAGGTATACTCCAAAATGCTCGTTCAATTGTGTATTAATTAAACACTTTTCAAGTATTAAAATCATCTTGACATTTATTGAATTTGTTTTGGACATTGGAAACAGAGTTTTTAGAAGATATTTTATTTTATTCAATGATTTGAATAAACCATTGAATAAGAAACAATTTACGCAATCATATTTTATATAACATTTGTATAAATATAATAAATATTTTTTTTACTAAATATTTATTATCGTTTACAAATTATTCAAAATCCTGCTATTGGACTTTTATGATTCTGGTTTATTTTTCTCTTATTTTGTCTAGTTATTAAAAAGGAATATAAGGTAATTTTCACCGAGAAAAAAATAGGGCTGAAAAATAAAACCTTAATTTTATTTTTTCTAAAATTTTCTTATATTGTATAAATGTCAATTTCTGTGTTAGTAGATCATGAAGCAAATCTTAGCCATGAAGTCAACATAGCATATTAATAGTTTGGTAGAATTTTTTTCGAAAAACAATAATTCTGGGTTCAAAGTCAGTTAAAGGTAATTGGTATTTGTATTTTTTTATGTAACACGAAATATTTATAAAATACATTTTTTATCATATTTTGGTCTGAGTAAAAATATTTTTTTATTAGATTATACGTTCTATTTATTCAATTGTGCCATATAGTATCTAAAAGAAATTGATGATATTAAATAGAACTCTGATAAAGCAAGTTTATCTGTTAGTAAAAATTATTTCATGTACGCAAAACTGATTATTCTTACATGAGGTGAGTAGAAACTGAATAGTTTTTAGAAATCTTATGTTTATGAACATTTTTCACGCAGTTTCAGGTCGTCTGTCCGATAACAATTAACTTAGAGTGCAGTCCTACGTGCCTGCAATACCTCACGGCCAGGTGTAATCTTTAGATTGCAAAAGCTTTAAAATATATCCAGTGGTATACTTTATGACCGTTCTTAGTGACCAAATAGCAAAAGTCGTTGAATAATCTACAGTAAACGAATTAAATATAAATCACGATAGTAATAAAAAAAACATTCTTTACTTTTTATATACACTGTTGTACCTATAAATAGTAAGAAAACGAAAAAGTTTAGAAATAAACAGAATTTATAAATTTAAACGATGAATTTAAAACCAGGCAATTGATTGTAAAAATATTTTTTTCTAATGTCAAGTGATTTTAAAAACAATTTAATACCCTTTTGTCAATATAAAAGTAGTTGATCTTAAAATTGTTAATATTTTCATAAATAACTTGATAAGAACTAAGAAATAGATATAAATATATTTATACTGAACAAATTCGTTATGAAAGTCAATTCCTTCTTCATTATAATCTTCTGGTCGAATAGATAATAGACGTCTTAAGATTTAATATTACTTTAACAAATAGCTCAAAAAATATTTCTTTTCTTGAAGATATCCTTTAATTAAACTAAGCTTACGCTTTGATATTTGTTTAAGATAATTAATCAAAAGCTAACCGTGCTAGTAAACAAAATTAAAGGTTTATTAATGGTCAATTATTATATACCTGTCAATCTTTACTATGTAGACAAAAAAAATACATTAAATTGTGTTAAATGAGATTTTAAAACAGAAATGCAAAAAATTACAGTAACAAGATTAAATTACTTACCAAAAGAAAATGAAAGAATAAGTGAAGATATGTGCACAAGTGAGGATAAGGTAATATTTGAAGAACAACTCAGACCATCTTAGAGACCACTGTTTGCAGTACATGTTGAGAGCAGTCCCATTTAGTAAAGTACCTAACCAAAAACATGCCTGTTAAAAAGGGGGCCAAGTTCCAATCGGCTAATTGTTTGCCTAAAAAAGGGGTGAAATCCAATCTAATGCCAAGTTTAGATGCACTTTGAAATCGATCATAATCATCTTCATCAACAGCAACTTGGCAGGTTAATTTAATTATTTCAATTATATAATATTTAAATTATATAAATATAAATAATTATATAACTAAATAATAAATTAATGATACAATTAATTAAGTACAGCACAAAACGTAATGTTAATTACGTACAGCACAAAAACCTGCCAAGTTCAAATTGAGAAGTATTATAATTTTAGATATTTTTAACCAAGCACCTACGTATTTTCACAATTATACCATATTTTAAGTTGGGTGTATGGTAAAGTAAATTTCGGCCAGATGGACCGTTGACGTGAATAAGGTGGCGGGTAGTGGCTGGATGTGGAAGGCAGAGGACTGGGTGTGGTGGCGAGTCTTGGGAATGGCAAATCTTTACCAGTGGATCATGCTGTTGATGAAGATGATTATGATCGATTTCAAAGTGCATCTAAACTTGGCATTAGATTGGATTTCACCCCTTTTTTAGGCAAACAATTAGCCGATTGGAACTTGGCCCCCTTTTTAACAGGCATGTTTTTGGTGAGATTTCAATACTTTTTTTCAAGAAATCGTACATACAATCGTACTATATAGCCATACAATGCATAACTTACAGCATGAAACATACAGCTACCATGGCATGGCATGGATGGCATAGGAATTACCTTATGTGGTATATCTCCGCCAACCACCGAAAGATGTACAATTTCCATCGTTGGTAAATGAATAGTAGAAAAGAAATAGAGTGAATTTGTGCTTTTAACACACACAAGTAATCAATCAATAAGCAATATCAAAATTAATCCTTTAGCAAGTCAAATCAGTGATCTATTTAATCGTAATCGTAACCATATATAAGATATCAAGACGTAAGTGTAGAAAGAAATAGAAAGAAATGACCATCGATTCCTTATCGACTTTCATTCATATATACTGCAGACAAAACAATATCGCGATTCAATTATACCGCTAGCGCCATCTATCGAAAGTAATTTATAACAATAGAAACCTGATTTTTTAGGTAAGCAATATTTAATTAAGTTATACAGTGTGCATTATGTATACATGACAATATTTTATATCCCTTATATATATATATATCAGTTCTTAAGAAGCGCCCCAAACTTTTTTCACAATAATATTAATTTAAAAATAAATTAACAAACAATAAATGGTATTTTTGTGGAAAAAAGCGTGATGAGCTTCATATATCACTTCTTGAGAAGCGCCCCACGCTTTTTTTTCAATAATACCATTTATTGTTTGTTTTAAACAATTTAAATTAAATTGATTTCCAAGGTTGTAAAGGTTAAATTAGTTTCCACGCGGTTTCTTTCATCATTGGAGCGTGTTTTTTAGTTTTTTTTAAACTATATTTATTTTTTATTTTTTAGTTTCATTTATCACCGATTGATAGATGTACTCATATTATTAATTATTAATATTTCATTATTATGTATTTTATTGTGCTGAGCTGAGCGCCTATATAAAGGTTTTGATTACCTGTCAGTGAGTCAGTGCCAAAATTAGCTATTTTCACAGGGTCATATTTCAGGATCTACTGAAGCTTTATCTATGAAATTTGGCATACTGCTTTAGGACTAGTATATGATTACGCAGGTACAATTTTATCTCTGTACTTGCAATAGACACTGAGCTACAGGGGGTCAAAAGTGGGTCGAATTTGTTAAAAATTCGATATTTAGAATTGAGGCAACTCACGCTTGACCGATTTCTTAAATTTCTTAATTTTTTGTTAATCTACATATAACACACAACCTGTGTACCAAATTTCATAATGCTAAAACAATGGGAAGTGGCCTAGAGGTTTTGATTACCTGTCAGTGAGTCAGTGCCAAAATTAGCTATTTACACAGGGTCATATTTCAGGATCTACTGAAGTTTTATCTATGAAATTTGGCATACTGCTTTAGTACTAGTATATGATTACGTAGTTAAAATTTTATCTCTGTACTTGCAATAGGCACTGAGCTACAGGGGGGTCAAAAGTGGGTCGAAACGGTTCGTGTAAATATAGTGCACGGCATGCGCCGGCCTGTAGAACTTGGCCGGCGCACTACCGTGCACCTAGATAGGAGTTGACTTAAGTTAATCATTTCGTAGTCGCATAGGTAAGGTCAAACAAAGCACATGTTATGAACCTAGATCAAAGAAAAATACTGTAAAGCAGTAAATATTTCTGACAACTAGCCGTCTGTCATGAACAAAGGATAAAAGGAAAATTTACATTTAAGATATGTATGTAGGAGTTCAAGGATTGAATAAATTCAGCTGAAGAGGACATATTTTTTTAAGCTTTTTGTTTAGTGAATTTTTACACATCGCATAAAAATTATCATACAAATATAAAAAAATTATATACAGTTAAAAGACATTTTTTATGGTAAAAATTAAATTAGTACATTGAAATTTAAGGAGCAGTAGTTAATTGACACTATATAAAAATCATTTCTTATTGTGACCTAACATGGGACCCATTTTGTGCAAATATCAGGATACATACTCTTCGGAAGTAGATGTTGAAAAACTTTTTCTACTGTTAGCATATTGACATGTCTAGGATACAATTTTTCGTTGAGGTATACCTTTCATGTCACGAAGATTGATGTTAATATTAAAGATAAAATAGCCTCCATCCCCTTCATCCTGAAAATCTCAATAGTTTCTAAGATTAAAATTTATTACAATTACAATACTTTCTTTTGTGGAGATCAAGTGGTATAATTATTGATACTATAGAGACTTAGTCTTCTTCACATAATATGCCTCGTCATATGATCTTACACACGCTCATCCATCATCTTAGCTATTCAACAAATGTAATATTTTCCAATACTGGAAGTTTATCGTTGAATAACGATATCTTTATTGTTGTCTAACAAAGATTTAGGCTAAAATTAAATTCTTGCTAATCATTGCTTCAATTAAACATGAGTGTAATTTTTTTTATACCGCTCGTCATAGTATCTTTTATATAGAATCTTTTTTCAATCAAAAAGTAATAGTCGTTTTAGTGCAATCAATAAAAATAAATTATGTATTAAAGCTTAATGGCATACTTCGAAAAAAGAAATAACCGGTTAATACTATTTAAACGTAAAGGTTGGTTGCAGTCGCCAATTTAATGAAAGGAAAAAAATTAGGACATTATGAGTTAGTATAAAAAAAAAAATATGTCAAATTCTGTAATAAAAAATAATACGTACTTTAATTTGTGGCACTGATATTGTGTATAAATTTTTCATTTTCTATCGGGTAGAGCTCACCATTAAAAGTAGCTCTATTGAGTGCCCCCGGCGAGGGTCACTACGGTCACAAAAGAATAAATTATTGTTTTCCTCTACTTATCTTGAGTTTTTCAATTTATCTTAGAATAATATTTCTTTTTTTGTGACTTGAACTAGCAGATTTTTATAAAATAGTAAAACAAAAATTATAGTCACAAATTTTTTTACTTATGCAATTGTTTTAAAAACAAGACTAGTAAGAAGAGTTTCTTAACATTTTCTAAAAATTATAGTTTTCTTTATGATAAAAAAGTTGTCAGTGGGTGTGAATGTGTTAACCAATAACATTGAATTTTTAATACAGCCATTTATCTGACATACGAGATTTAAAGAAAACTGGTTGTAGTTCATTTTTATCTGGAATTTAGTAAATAAGATATTATTTAATTAAATTATACATATCTTTTGAACATAATATGTACAAAAGATATGTATAATTTATTATACATACCATGATAAACTTTTAAAATATTCTCAACAGCTGTACCATACCGTACCGTACTTGATCTAATCGGATACTTTATATTTAAACAAGGACCTTGTATAAAATCAAACCTACAGACCTTCTTTTCGAGGACATAAGCATTATAAGCAATAGATCAAAGACCATATAACTTGTAAATGTCAAGAAACTTGCTGGCAATGGTATATTTGGCTAAGAAATATATCTATCAGAAATTTCGATTATTACGTTGAGAAACACTTAAAAACAATATTTTAAAAAATATCAGCTTATACATATGTATATGTATATACATATATTTAAGTGTAAAGTGTTGTAAATACATAAAAAATAATATTACAAAAATTTTACACCCAAACAAATTTAAATGGCCTGGTAAACTAAACATTTATTCATGAACAAAAATGTTTACATATAATGGGTTTTTACATGATTTACTTTTATACAATTGCTATTTACCTTTTACTACATGTTTATTTTTATCCTGTTCTGTATTTGCTTTCAACGTCTCGCGACATTGAAGAAGGATATTTGACAACATATTTTACTCACTTTCGATTACAAGACACTCAGATGAAAGCGATTTTCTCACATTGTATGTTAAGGGTATCCAAATATTGTAGTCTTAAGTGGAAACGGATTTATCATAAATTATTTTTCAGACTCCAAAGTCTCAGAAACAATTATTTAAAATAGACAAAATACCTCCTGTAAAATAAAATAAATTAAAATGCTTTGAGCATCAAACAACTGAAGGTTGGGCTGATAACTTTGATATTAAATTTAATGCCAAAGTAGTAGTAGTTTAGTTTACTTAAGTGTAGAGAATGGACTTTTTACGTATTATTTCCTACACGTGACTGTAAGAGGGAGGCATTGTTTGATAAATACTTAACAAAAGCGTCACTGTCTAGACGGTATTAATTCACAAGCTGCAAAGAAACTTAAATAAACGTACATTGATTGTCGTCTCCAAGTTTTATATAAAGCGTAATTATGTTGTTTGTTCCTTAGATTCTTAATTGACATAGATCATTCTTTTCTCGGTAAAGGCAATCAAGGAAAATATGGTCCTTATATTACTACATAGAGTGATATGCAATTAATAAAAATGTTAATTTCATTTCTCTATACTGTTAAGATAATCATCTATATTTCTTAGGAGTTAAAATTACTACTTATACTTATTTAATTTATATAAAATCATTATAAATATACATTATCTGTTTCTAATTTCTTTTTCTATAAATACAAACCCTTGCAGTTACGTGAGCACTTGAGCAATTCAATCTGTTAGCATGCAATATACGAATGAAAATATCTACGACGGGATGAATAAAAGATTTTTAGCGTATCAACGGTACTACATATTTAAACCTTCATGATAACCGAGAAGTATTTTTTATATTCTATAATAGGGGCAAAACCTTACGTTTATGTTAGATATCAAGTGGGTGAACGGGATATCTGATTTCTGCGATGAAAATACTTATTGTAAGGTCCAAACAGTGCAGTCATTCTCGCGGACATGAAAAGATTTTCCCAGTACTCATGGCGATTTAAGCTTTTAAAGTAAAACTAAGCCTGTCTAAGCATCAAATTAATAAAGCTGGTGTCCTTTAAACAACTACTGTATTAATAACATGTGTGACATATATACATATATACATATAACGTAATTTAAAGTAAAATTTTGTAGATTTCTTGGACCTCATTATTTTATCAATTATCGCTAACAGACTTTATCACCTATTTAATAAACTTCACTGTTTGTCAAATTTTCACAGTGAAAAAATATTTATTGAAAACGCATATATATTATATAAATATGCCAAATAATTTTACTTTCTTAATAATTATTATTTATGTGTACATCACCGAGAAGATGTAAAGCTAAAGGATTTTATAAGTAAGTTGTTAAACGGTCCATTTCAAGTTTACTTCCTCTGTCGATTTTCAGTCTTAACGAACCGTAACTAATGCGTTCCGAGATGGAGATTTTCATGTGATATAGCGGTATGAATGATATTAAAATTACTGATATTATTTTTATTACAGAAAACTATTTTTCGGATTTAATTATATATTTTTCAATCTAGAATTTTGAATACTTTGTAATAAACGTAATAAGAGAAAACGTGATAAAATTGTCAATAGGGAAAGTACTTATCCAAGTTTATACCTTTTGAGAGCGAGATGGTCTTTTTTATTGTTTTATTGTTGGAAAGTCATTTCGAGTCCCTCGCCTTTGAATACTAGTCTTCTTCTGGCCACTCTAGTCTTTTATTAATTATACCATACTTTCTACTTCCTAGGGTAGCCCTGTTGGTATATTTTTGTAGGATCTGGTAATGAGCTAGTACTTTTTTTTAAGGAATATACACCTAGCGTTGTCAGTCTATCTGGACATGGTTCAATTATCACGCTGAAGAGATACATATCTTAAAATTATCTTGCCTTCTAAATATTGTGGTATTTCCTTAGGGATACGAAGTTTTGTAATTATTAATACTAACATTCTTTAAATATGTAGTAAATGTTTTTAAAGATGTCAATAAAGAAATATCCTTTAATAAAAAGACAAGGTCAATCAAATAGAGATCAAAATAAATATTGTTTAAGATAAAATCTTATTTCGATTAGGTTAAATCTAAAAAGTGTGGTGTCAAAGTGAGCAAATCAAAAAGCACACATTCAAAAGGTGTAGATTTCCTCACATACGAATACGAAGGCAACATATATGAATAATTCAGTAACCTTGTCTGTTTGTGGTACCTAATAAATATAAAATTAGACACGGATGGTTTGTATCACTATACAAGACCTACGACGCTAGCAGTATTGGGCATATTAACCAACTGAAAACATTACATATTTCTTAAATATTATATAACTTCAAAGAATTGAAGTAAGAAAACAACAAGAAATTTATCAGAGCATGTACAAAGCATAAATTTCAAGACCCAAGTTGTTACTTAAAGAGTAATCGTTGACAATTAATTAAAGCGATACAATTATAAAAGCCAATAATTTACTCGAGGTCTTCGGAGTTCCGCGCTGCTGAGACCTACTTGTTTCTGCCCCTTTATCTAAAATAAAGCATAATTTTCTTTTGTAAATTATTAATTTTATATAAATTGCTTTCATCTTTAATTATATAACACACTTCTGTCCTTAATTATAGTTTGAAAATGAGACGACTTTAATAAATAATCTTCATTATATCTACAAGTGCAGGAAATATGCACACTGTTAAGTGGGTCTGCGTTTTGATAAAATATTAAACATATTATTGTGAATGAAATATTCGATCTAATTATACTGAAAACATTTAGTGTAATTTATTCAAAATTGCTAATACTTTTAAGCTTTTATGTTGCCTCATGTTAATGTTGAATACTCGTATAATCCGATAGATTATATATTTACAACCCAAAATATTTAACCACAATTGTAAAGTTAAACTCAACTTGACAGATTGGTAGAGGCTAGATTAATTGCAATTATTGAAATTTTTTTATTTCATTATTCTATATATGAAACAAATTGAAACACGCATATATATAATATGCGTGTTTCAATTTGTTGTATAATGGTACAATTCAATGTAAAAGATTACAGTTATGACATTATGCGGTAAAAGTGGTCAAAATAAGTCGCTTAACTAGCGAAGTCTTATTAATTCGCTTTCTGCCTTTTGTCTAAATACATTTAGTTTAGTAAGTATCGTAAGTTAGATCGGAATGTCTTCCGATCGTGGATTGCGCTACTACTAGAATCGTCGACGAACTTAGTGGTAGCAAAGATTATTTCGTTTAGGGATGAAAAGAGTTAGAAAAGAGTATATTTAAATATGAAATTTAAAGAATGGCATGAAGCAATTGAGAATTTAATTCAAAGACACTTTAAACCAAGGTTTCTTAAGAGTTTTATAATAAAATTTAGTATAACAAAAATTAAAGAGTTGTTATTTCCTTTTCAAAAAATTGAGCCAGAATTTATAAATGTTTCTTTACAGTAATTATTTTTCACACGCCTATACCGAGGATTTAATTTGAGTCGATATGTTAGTTTTTGGAGAGTCAGCGAATGGTTACTTTCGGATTTTAATAGCAATGTTATTATCAATAAAATCTGCTTTACCATTTTTATTTAATATAGTTATACTACCTGAACTTCTTTGAAAGTGGCCATCTGCAAGGATTTGGTAATCATAAATTAATACTAGTTTACCCGATTGTGGCTTCTTTATGACAGAGGTTTGTATTTCTTATTACCATAGACAGAGAACTCTGTGTAATTTTGATGTGTATGAGGATAGTTGCCCGGATGGTAGTCTAGCCACTGTGTTTAAACCATTTGTGTTCGAGATGTTTTATTTTTTTTATACTAAAAGGGGGCAACCGAGCGTCTGCTCGGCCGTCTAGGCCGTCTGGCCTACCTACTAATACCTCTAGGCTGGTATTAATAATATCACCATCGGCTTTTAAGCCCATCGGGGTATATGTAAAAAGACTTATTGGTAACCGCAATTTGGTTATTTGGTGTTTGGAAAATCATTATATTATTCCTCTATCACCTTTTTTCCATCAATTAACCAGTCACCTGGTCTTTTTTTATTGTATTTCTTCCTCGCAGAAGCGAGATCGGACAGGTGGACGAAGTGATACATTTTCTCCTTTGTCAATAAACTATCATAATTTTGTAGGGGTTTTGCCTCAGTTTTTGGTTTCCTGGAGCGTACTATGTACTTTAGATGACCTCAATAAAGTGAGCGAGTAGGTTTTTAGGTAGTAGGTAGGACTTTATTAATCTATTTACAATATATGGATACATTCTACTTACAAGCACGAAGAATAATTATACACTATTCAGTTTTAATATTTATAAAACAGTTACACATTGAGAGCTTAATAAGAAATAAAAATTAATTTTCCGGTATCGAATAAATATCATATAAAGTGTCAAATCGATAAGAATGACAATAATTTATGTCATTCTTTCCCGTTTAACTTTCCTATTCAAATCAATTTGGCACAGATAAGCTTTATTATAAATTACTAATCATTCAAAATATCCTCAGTTTATATTTAATATAGCAAACGGTAACATGCCGTCAATTATTGTTGACCAGGCACGTGTAATTATATTTTTGACTATATTTTTACAAATACAAGCACAAAAACAAATTTTTTTGGATCAAAATGAATGTGGCTACAATAATAAATTGGGAGGATATTTATCTTTACTTAAACCTAAAGTACTGCACATTATGGGTGAAATAAGAAGTGGAATTGGATCTCGCGATTATTATGAAATGTAAGCATAAGGAAGAAAAATTATTAAAATAGTTTTTTTTTTCTAATTTGACTTTAAATCACAATGAAATTACTGTACATAACACAACACTGTTTGTTTCCCTGATTTTTTATGTAGTTTGACGTAATGTTATGTTATTTATATATCATTTAGAATCAAGACTAGTAATGGTTACGAAAAAACTCAAAAATAACAGAATTAATTACGATTTTTTTTTACATGATATTAGAAGTTGGACTATGTAATAGCTACAATAAATAAAGGAACAATATTGGAATAAGTCCTTTTATATTTATTTAAAATCAATTTTGCAGGTATTCTAGTTTCATAGACAAATTTGGACCACGTCCATCAGGAAGTGAGACACTCGAAAAGGCAATTGACTATATGAAAGATCTCACAATCAAGCACGGAGTACATGATGTTCACACTGAGGATGTCATGGTATATTTCTTTTAATTTACAGATTATAATTTAATATTGTATAATAATAATATTATAAAAAAAATAAACAATTTTTCATCCTAATTCTAGGTTCCTGAATGGAAACGTGGCCATGAATCCCTTAAAATGATAAGACCACGACTAACGAAACTGTCTATTCTTGGCATTGGACTCAGCGTTCCAACGCATGGAAAAATTAGAGCAGAAGTTATTGTGGTATCTAGTTTTGAGGAATTGGAAAGAATCGATAATGCCATAATTAAGGGCAAAATCGTTCTTTTTAATGCTCCTTTTACTACTTATCAAAATACTATTCAGTACAGAAGAAATAGTGCCGTTAAAGCAGCTAGAAAGGGTGCTGTAGCAGTTTTAATTCGAAGTATTACTCCTAGATCCTTATATACAACTCATACTGGAGATTTAGTTTATGAACCCCACGTTAAAAAAATACCAGCTGCAGCAATTACAATAGAAGATGCTGATCTTTTACAGCGAATTTATAACCGTGGGGAAGTTATTGTTGTAGAAATGCAAATGTCTAATGAACTGAAAGTAAATAAATCTAGAAATTTAATTATTGATGTAAAAGGTTATGATATTCCGGATAAAATGGTTATAGTTTCTGGACATATAGATAGTTGGGATGTCGGTCAGGGTGCTATTGACGATGGGGGTGGTATGATGATTAGTTGGTTTGTGCCTGTTGTTTTAAATTACCTTAAATTAAAACCGAGAAGAACTCTGAGAGTAATATTATGGACGTCTGAAGAAGTAGGCCTTAATGGTGCAAAATCCTACATGAATAGACACAGTGATGAATTGGATAACATAGATTTTATAATGGAATCTGATGAAGGAACATTCAAACCTTTGGGTTTGGAAGTAGCTGGACCTAAAGACCTTACATGCTTAATTAATGAAATTTTACAATTATTTACACCATGGGATTTAAATAGGTTGAAAGTAGCCAATAGCACAGGATCCGATATTTCTATATTTGTTGATAAGGGAATTCCTGGAGCGTCCCTTTTAAATAAAGATGATCGTTATTTCTGGTATCATCATTCAGATGCTGATACCTTAACTGCTCAAAGTAAGTCTGATGTTCTAGACTGCGCTGCATTTTGGGCTGCAATATCATATCTCATTGCCGAATTACCTGTTAATATTAGCAGAAGTTAAAATTAAAATATCAATCATAATAAAAATATTATGTTAAAGAGCTAAATAAAAAATATCTTATTTATTTATGGCATTTTTTACATGTAAAACCTTTTGGAATTAATGATGTCATTTTTATATGTATTAAATAGTAAAAAATATTCAGTATACATAAGTCGGTGTAAAGCGTTCACTAAAAGCTATTTTTATATTTTTCAATGACTTACGATATGACATCTGAAATAGAAGTGAATATCTTTAAAACCAACCGTATAAATAATTTAAATAAATAAATTCTGCTACATACTTATGTGACTTTAAAAAAGTAAATTATTATTTAATTAATACAAAACCCAGCTCTAAATCAAGTAAAAGTTTAATTTAAATGAAAATATTTTTTTCTACTACATTTTTATGCATTGTGAGCAGCAGCTGCGACTGCTAAAGGTAATGACAATTTATTAATAGTTAGAATTTTACTCCCTCTAGAATATAAATAAGTTTTTGTAAACCTTAGTTAATTTTAATTTGACTACTATTTAAAAAAATCAAGTTACAAAGACTTTTGACTTTTCAAAATAGACAAGATTGTCTTCTCTGTATCTTTTAAGAAGATACTGTGACTTTTTAATTATATTAAAGCAGTTTTATTGAGAGCTTTCGTGCAAGAATACAATCAATGTAATGGCTTTGTGCGTAATTTAGACATACCTAACGTGTTCAAACCTCATTCTGCTGCTACGGGGAGGCACTCTACTTTATCTAATTTTGTTTATAATGTTGTTAATAAATATAATTGTGCTTTTATTCAATTTATTTTTATTAAACCAGCAATATATGAAGTTAAAAATAGAGAATATATATTTAATCATTCATTTCATGAGCAGGATTTGCACTTGCAACTTGCAGGATATCTCATTGTAGTTGTGTTTCCATGACTCGAGTGGGTAAATTAAACACTCATCATATATTTAATCGTAATATCGGGGAAGATTGATCATGGTTGTAAGTTAGTACGTGGAGGAAAATGTTGGAACTAGTAATGAGATTGTTAAGTAGATAAAACAAGTGTAAACAAATTTCTACTGTTACGTTGTTGTCTACAAATAATGTGAATAAATTACTTACATATCTTGGACCTTGTTCCAATGTACTAAAATTTTTGATATGGTGTTGTCTTCATTGAGCAGAAACTTTGAAATAGTTAAATACTCGTCCAACTATATTAGATCAGTCGTGAAAAATAAGAGAAAAGTAATGCAATTATTGAAAATATTAAACTGTTTAAAAATTAATTTTGCTTAAGTTTGTATTGTCTGTTCCACGAGCTACAGCTAGCTTAAAGTGATTAGTAATATTAATGAGTTTTTGGATCCTCATTATTATTTAATATAAGACATATTTAAGTATATATTATTTGATATTTTTAATAAATACGTAGCATCATAATATAAAGTAGAGATAAAATTATGAGATAAATAAAGTAATATATGAAGAATGATAGCTAGTTAATTATAAATAAATAAAGAAGTGAGATTTGTTTCATATACTCGTAATACATAACTATTTATATACGTATTATCTACTAACTATTATTTGAAATAATTCTCCGAATTCAATCATATATAGAAGACCTTGGATACAAATAAAATCACAGATCAATTTGTTTTTATTGTTAGCATTTTTTCGATTGAAAGTTTTGGCTAAATGTTTATATCGCTGCACTTAAAAATAAAAACAAATTAATCATATATTTCAATGCTAACAGTGTTACGAGTATGTTATTTTCTGTAAATATTTAATAAATATACTTACTATTAGCAAGGATTTAGTATTTCACAAAACATATATTTAATATCCATTCAACTATGAGGGTAAACAGGTTGATCCTTCATGATCTCTCTGCCTGATAAAACGAAAAGGATTATCCCAATAACATTGAATAAATTAAGGGTTCTATTCAAATTCTGCTGAATAGACACAGATGCCGTAAATTTTAAGTACACAAAGCCTTAACACTGTCGAATTATAGTGAGTAAGGGTCTTTTAAAATAGCTTAGGTAAATATGTGTATTTTCTATTTTATATATTTTTCATTAAGGTTTATACTAAGTTAATTAAGGGATTGTTTTTGGGTAGATATTTCTTGTATTTATTAATTGAATATTCATTAAGTATAATTTAATTTTAATAGCCCACAGATGATACAGTATTATTGCAAAGTTACCATATTTTTCTGTTTTTATTGGCATTGCTAATAAATATTTTAAAGTTAATAGAAACTAATATTTTAAAAGTATTTGAGTTACCTATAGGTATGTATGTATGTATATGTAATGTTATGATTTACATATTGTTAACAGTATTTATTATATACTATATTTAACTTCAAAAACTATTTCTATATTCTCATATGAAAACATTCGATCTGTATGTATGTTACATCTAAATTCAAACTTGAAAGTGTAATCAATATTCCCTCTACATTGAGATCTACTCAAGCAATGTTATTTGAACATTTCTGCTGGACTTGGTACTTGAGACAGTTTCTCCTCCTCACTATAATGACTGAGGCAATAAGGCAATGACATTGTTTCGTCTCTTCCAATACTAAACATCAAGCCAAACATAATGCACGATTTATTTTTACACTTTCGTTATTTTAAAGGTGACATTTAAAAATACTTTACATAAAAAATACTTTAAATAAATACTTACATTATGGTCTATATACATACATATGTATATATTCAATTTGGAGACTTATGGATACTTCGTCAATTCAGACCGGTTTGTAAATATCGCCATAAAACGAATTTTTTGTTGCCTATTTTTTTGTTTATTGAGACTCGTCATTACCTCATTTAATGGTTTGCATACAAAAGAGTTATAATAACATTCCGGCGATATTTTTACCTGCACAAACATCAAGATCAAATGAATAGAGCGCGTCGTTGATATCAGTCTATTTAATTCGCTCTTCATGATAGTACGTGTGTATGATATATAAGTGTTTTTATTCATGTTTCCTGTGACTATTCTACAATAGTGTTAGCACTATGCAAGTTTTTAAAAGATCATCCGTTTGTTTAGCGGCTATAAATAAAAATATAACAAGGTAAGTACAAAGTAGAATTACTTGAATAAAGTTGAATATTTCATTTAAATAACACTTAAGTATATGTGTAAATACTCACGTTTTGTTGTTTCTGTCTTTTAATTTAAAAACCTTTGTCATTTTTTCGTTAGTTTAAAACTAAATGTCAATTAACAAAAATTATAAAGTTGCAAATATTTAATTACTTTCAATTGGGCAGCTAAAATTAAATATTTATAACATCAACAATACAAAACGCATAAGTATTAGCGGCAACTAAGATTTAAGTAGAGATAAAACTACTTTAAATGTTAAACACTTGATTTTCTTCTTATTTTTTAAAATATTTTATGAGATAAATAATGAAAACTTTTGTCAGTATAATACCAGAAGAAAAATAATTATTTACCTTCATTTACTACTTCTTTATTAAAAATCGCATTTGAGGTACATTTATATGAAGTATTTCCAAATAATATATTAATATTGTGTGTAAAACCATATGATAAAAAATTAAGAACAATAAAATTTTCAGGTCCGTTACAGTGAACAAAGTATCAGTAAATGGCGATGCCAAAGAAATTAAATTAAAGTCCTGGCGAGAAATACCAGGACCGCGAAGTCTGCCTCTAATAGGACAATTGCACCATTATTTTCCTGGAGGTCCGTTATTTTGTCTAAATTGTTATTGGCTGGTTCATTCTAATTGGATCTATACGGCCGAATGCTTATTTATATACATGTATTTTATTTTTTGCGAAGATGTTGTGTTCTATGTGGATAAATATTATATACCACACTGTCTATTGTATACGGCATAAAAGTATTCATTTCAATAAATAACAAATTATTTAACAAGACCTATAACATAATTATGAATATGATTAAGCAACAGAAATAATTTATCTTTTAATTGTAAATAAAGTAATGGAATTAATATTTATAGAAGTAAAAAATAACAACAGCGTTGTTATAGCTTAGTAAGTAGTCACAATACCTATAAGTGTTAAATATCATTAAATAAAATGAAATGTTAATTCTAGACAAGCCTAAATTTTGGCTACAAATTTAAATCATTGTGAATTTGTCACGTATTGAATTATAATTTTGTCACATAATTTTGGTTACACGTTTGACTTCGTATATTTAGCACTATGGTACAAGGTTAATGTGTTTGTAAAAATTCTACAAATGGCGACCATATTATTGTAATACAATTAAATGACAATAGTACAGCTACAATCAACTTCATGCTATACTTTTATTTCTATAAATAATATAGTAACAAGTGTTTACATTCTAGGAATATTAGAAGACCTTTCTTATTTGGGTGATGTGCTATACGAAAATTATGGACCTATAGCTAAATTAGATGGTCAATTTGGTGCAGAACCTGTCATATTTATATTCGACGCGGAAGCCGCATCCCAGGTAGATAATCTTTTTTTTTTTGGAAAACAAAATTTTACCGGTGACAATTCATTAAAATTATTTTTTAAGGTCCTATGGGGAGAAAATAGGATGCCGTACCGGCCAAGTTTTATTTCTTTGGAATATTATAGAAAGGTGTACAGCAATAAAGGGAAAACGGATATAGTGACAGGACTGGGAACAGAGTAATTATTTTAATTTGCTTAAAATTATTAATTATTATTAACAAATAATGAAGAATTGATAATTAATTAATATATTTTAAAATGTTTAAATAAACATTCAAATATTTATACAAAAGGCAAAACGCTAGATGTAAGACAAACGTTCTAATAAATTTGAAAGAAGTTCATAATTATTTCCTAGGAAAAAAAAATTAAGAGTGAACAATCAGTTTTCAAAATATTATATCTGATTTTTTTAATGGATGCTATAACTACAATTAATGATAATTGTAGTTATAGCGTCCATTAATCATATTTAATGTTTCGATTCTTTAATTTCTAGCCATGGCGAAACTTGGAAAAAATTTCGATCAACAGTCAATCCAATTATGCTTCAACCTAAAACAATAATTTTGTACAGTAACACTTTAAATGAAGTAGCGGAAGATATGATTCAAAGGTAGGCATATTATTAAACCGTCTTGAAAATAATAAACAAATATATATTGGAATTGTTGCGTATTTTGAAAATGTTATATGTTTTTTATATTAATTATAGAATGAGGTCCAAACGTAACGAAAAGAATATGATACAAGGAAAATTTGACGAAGAGATGAATCTATGGGCCTTAGAATCTATTGGTGTAGTCGCTCTTGGCGATCGACTAAATTGTTTCGATCCAAATTTGGCAGAAGACTCACCAGTCAAAAAACTGATACAGACAGTTCACGATATGTTTAAATATGCTGACAAATTGGACTTGAACCCAAGTCTTTGGAAATATATTTCTACTCCGACGTTTAAAAAAGCTATGCAATGTTACGAAGATCAGATGACGTAAATAGTTTAAAAAACAGTTGGTTAATTTATTTTATGATTTTATATTAAAATAAATATACTTTCAGGTTAAGTAGATATTTCATTGACAGAGCTATTGAAAAACTAGATGTAAAAAATAATAATGCTAATGAAGAAAAAGGAGTTTTGCAAAAATTACTTGAAATTGATAAAGATGTGGCAGTAATTATGGCAAGCGATATGTTACTGGCAGGAGTAGATACGGTGAAATTAATTAATTTATATATTTTTTATTATTTTTGGAATATACTTATTTGCTAAAGTAAAATAACTAGTAAATACTATCTAGTATCATAATTTTTTAGGCTGCAAATACGATAATTGCAACATTATATTTGCTTGCAACGAATCCGGACAAACAAAACAAATTGAGGGAAGAAATAAAATCACAAAAAGACAAAAAAGCGTACCTTAGGGCAGTACTAAAAGAATCTATGCGTGTTTTGCCTGTCGCTGCGGGAAATATGAGAAAAACAACAAAGGATTACAATATTCTTGGGTATCACATCCCAAAAAACGTTTGTTTTTTCTAGTAACTTCATTTAATGAATAGTATTTAAATATTTTTTTGTTATATCTAAAATTTTATTGTTCCAGATGAAAGTTACCTTTTATCATCAAACAATGTCTAAATCGGACAAAAACTTTCCTAGACCATTGGAATATTTACCAGAACGATGGCTAGCAGAAAAAACTGATCCACTTTATTATGGAAATGCTCATCCATTTGCCTTTGTCCCTTTTGGATTCGGGATCCGAAGTTGTATAGGTATTTGGTCAAAAATTTAGATACCCATTATTACATACCAATAATTATTTATTATCAATGACGATCCTAACTGTTAAGTCTGTACATAAAACATCATGAATCTCATTGTGTTTTTATACTTGCAATATATTATTCCTGTTTGAATATTTAAAATAATTATCTTTTTGAATTATAATAATTAATTAATTTTATTACTTCTGATTGTGTTAACTAAGCCTGATTTTTAAATAGTCAATTTAAAAGAAATGGTCTCATTACTGCGATTAATAAAATATTTTTTGTTTATGATGTGTAAAGGAAAATTAAAATAAAATAGGAAAAAGTATAATAAATTGATAAATTATTTCATTATTAAACTAGAGAACACGTATTAAAAACATACAATATTGTTAAACACAATAGAGATTAATATAAAAATGCATGTCAGATACATAGTAACTGATTGAATAATCAATCAATCAATGACGATTGGACCAAAAATAAACAAAAAAGGACAATAAAATATAATACTATTATATCGTACTTTTTAATCTAAATGTAGTAAACGATAAGAAGAAATAAAGAAGAATTAATGTAATGTATTTTCAAACAGGTCGACGTATAGCTGAATTGGAAACAGAAACCTTCCTTTCCAAAGTAATTGAGAATTTCCATGTAGAATGGTTCGGACCTCCGCTACGTTATCGAACTGCAGCCTTGAATTATATGTGTGGACCTTTTAACTTCGTTTTTAAAGACGTTAAGTAATATTAAATGCTTTTAAAAGATAATATTGTCAGTTAAATAAATTTTATATATTTATTATACAAACTGTTTTTCATTGTTTTATTATTATAATGAGGTATATTACGGAGATCTCAAGGATATCCGATAAATTGATAAGAATTATGATATTGAACTTGAAAGATAGTAGATAACGTTTTTATCTCGTTTTATAAAAGAAATGATTTAATGCGCAATAACTATTAGTGCAATTATTGTCATAATATTGATATTATTATATCTTAATTAGTATTTATGTTATGTGAAATACATAACACAATATATATTTTAATGAATTAATTATTTATTATTTGATGGCCCACGAGGATGTTTAATAAAGTAGGTTATTATTATATTTTATACAATTCAAATTATTGAATAGACCTTTTGCTTACAAAGTTGTATTATTAATGTCTTTGAGCCCGGTCTTTGTTATTCGTTTGTTTCAAAAGATATGAGAAATAATTATGAAAACTAAAATGATGTAGAATAAAATGTAATACAAAGTATTATACAAAAAAAAAATCACATGTTGTTAATATGCATATAGTAATTTGGAGAATTATCATTTAATATTACTTCTTTACGTCTCTTATTTACAATACATTAGTTTAGTTTTATGATTTTCTTGTTTATGTATTTTTGTAATTGAATCGTCTTATTCAAATTATCTTTAATTTTGTTACAATATCTTAACTTAATAAAAAATAATATTTGTAAATATACGTAACGATATCTATGTTTATAGCATTTGTCAAATCATGTATTTTTGGGATAAATAAAGAAACATAACTTTGAAATTATTTAAATTATAAGATACTTACTCGTATAATTAGTGGATTCGTGGACTCGTATTATTATATGGTTCTGAAATTAAGGGAACTTTCGGGAAAATTAGGTTGAATCCTCATAAGCTACTTTAATTCTTACTTGAAAATAGCGGATTCATCTTTTCGCCAACTACAAATAGGGTATCATATTAAACGGCTAATTGGAAAAGGAATGAATTAACTTAAATTACAATGCAACAAGATACCTTACAAATGAAGGCAGATTATCTTTGTACATTAACTTAAGTAATTATGTACATACAAATGTGTTAAATATATAATTGGATAAAAAAAACCATTTAACAAAATATTAATTGTAAACTTTACAAAAACAAATTTCCATCTCTCATCATTCACCAACTATTGTTATATTGAAAAAGATAAGTGATCACATAATATCTAACTTTAGTAATATTTAGCTAGTATTTGAATTAAAATAAAATAATAGGTATAAAGAGAAAGTCAGTTGTGGCCTAATGGTTAAAACGCCCGCCTCTCATGCATGAGGGCGCGGGTTTGATCCTAGCCTTGGCAAGAAACAATGTGATTTTTCCGAGTCATATGTAAAGTACATACTAAGAGTATTTAGACATCACTGATTAATGCATTCCCAAAGAGGGTTGATGTCAGGCAAGCGGTGGGTCGTAAAAACAATTAGCCAAAACTATTCATAACATATAAGGCAGACCCTGGCTAAAGCTGGGAAATTGCAAGGAAGAAGAAGAAGGTATAAAGAGAAAAAAATCATCGACACGACCAAGATTTGAACCTTCAACCCCCAGAATATCGTTTACCAGTTGGCAACGTAAGTTAAACTTGAATACGATTTTTGTTATTACAAATTCCTTTAAATTGCATTACTCCATGTTTATTTTTGGGTGAGTATTTAAATAATATGAACATATTTATCTTATCTTGTATTATATTTAAATAAATATACTGATGTCTGACTTTCGCGATTACATTTCTTTTGTTTATTTTTATAAAAAGCAGAATATAAAAATATATTATAATAAACAGTTCATTGTTTTAATCTAGATAAATACATCAAATCGTGAAAAATTTTGTGTTATACTATATTATTAGATATATTGAAAACAGAACTAAGGTTTTCGGCAAATAATAGTTTTAATTTGAATATATGTTTTGAATTAATCAAAATAATTTTACTTACTACATACTTGACAAAATTTTAAAAGAACTATGCAAAATATACCCTTAACAAATACCCCATGCGCTAGCTATCTTACTATTCCGACTACAAAGGCTACAGTGCCAAGTTGACCCACGAGGCTATTTAAGATTAGTTCCACAAGAGCTTCTTATCTAAAGTGTTGCCTAAAAACTTTGTGAAACCGTTTAGAAATTCCTCCGTTTTAAAAGTGAATTGACAACTATGCTACACTTAGCTTTGTACATTAAATAATTTTTGTTTCAGATAATTATAAAACATCGATTGAACTTATTATTTATGTCATTAATGCAAAGTACCGAAATGTTCAGAGAATGGATTAAATACTTACTCGTAATTGCTCTGTATCAAAATAAAAATGTTTTTCTGTATTATTTTTTTAATAAGTAAATTAATGAATTAAAACTCAATTATTAAATCGTGTGAGAGCTACTTCTTTCTGTATTCATTGCTGTTAAGCACTATGTATTAAAAGTAAACCATTATTTAAATAAATGATCATAAGTAACGATTTGACAATATATATTATTTATAAAAATTTCCTTAATTATTCTTTAAGGATTAAAGGTACAATTTAAAAAATGTCTAATAAAATAACAAAATACATATATATCTGAAAAAGAACATGAAATAAAAACATTACCCTATTAGTTACAATAAAAGTTATAGTTCCCTATACATATAAACTTGTTAGTTTTCCGTAACTTTTTCAGTCCTCACCCACATATTTAGACGGTTTTATGTCTAAAATTATTTTATCCACTTGGGTTTACAATATATAAGTACATCTATCTATTGTGAGACAGTTTTGTTTTTAATTTTAAATAATGTTTACATTTTACTCAATTTTATTTTGACATTTTATTATAAATTTAAAACGGTATTGCTTCGAATTTCATTCAAATAAGCTATAGTTAACAATTTATAATAAAAGTGATATAGATTTTTTAAGTTGACCTTTTAAATATTTTGACCACCCAACAGCAATAAAAATATAATGGAATATCAAAATAGTGTCGCTTAGTTAAGTGATGCTTAATGAGTGCATTGCTTGATATAAAAATTGTTTTTTGAATCCCTGGCTGCATCATATTGCTTACCATTTTTGTTAAGAAGTTCTTCCCTTCCTGTATTATGGTTATGAAGATTACGAATTGACTACCTAAATTCACCAAAATTATCCGAGATAGATAACTTAATTATTGAAGTAATCGCATATCTAACTTGGAAGTGAAACGTTAAATCTGTCCTGTTAAAAATATATATTATCTCCTACAGCTGATTCTTGCTCATATATGAACTATGAACATATTGGTATAGGAATCATTTTATAAATAGAAACAGAAGATGTTAGTATTGGATTAGATAGAATGGATAGAATTCAACCAATTATTTTCACATACTTATGCAAAATGTGTTTCTAAAAACTGTAACGTTTTGTTTTTAAGAACCAAAAGTAGGTTTTTGGTTATTGTGCTAAAAGTTTTACTGTTTTAGAAGTTAATGTTAATGTTGTCATGATTCAATATTCTCTAAATATTTGATAAAAATAGTAAAATGTTATGTTGCTGTCCTTGAATTTCATTTATAATTTAAAACAGAATAAATCGGTAATGAGATCTTAGATTTTCCCGAGTATTCATTTAAGTGAAACTTATATTTTCGGATTTACTACGCGATTTTTATTTTTGATTATAAACTACATACTCCCGACGTTTCGGTTACTTTACAGCAACCGTGATCACAGGCAGACGAGATGATCGCGTTGTAAATCCGAAAATAACAGTTTCATTTAGAATAAGTCCGTATTTATAAAATGATACATAATAATATAAAGTTATTCAGTATTTTCATTGAATATTTAATGATCCATAAATAGAGATCATACTAAAACTATATCTACTATTTTGTAAAATATTTATTTCATATTCATTCAACTATGAGGGTAAACGGTTTGACCCTTCATGATCCCGCTGTCTGATAAAACGAAAAGGATTATCCCAATAACATTGAGTAAATTAGATCTCTATTCAAATTCTATTAAATTCACAAATATCTTCTAAATTGTATGTACACGAAGCTTTACTACTTACGTTACGTTACTGTTACGTGTTAGAGCGTGCCATGACTTAAATAACTTTTTATGTTTTTATTCTTATTGTTCACAAGCTGTAGTAATTAGATTTATTCTGAGTGAAGATACTAAATTTTTATTTATATAATAATATGTCAAATAATTCTGAACATTATGTTATATACATTCTTAATCTTGTTGTTCCAATGTTTATTTTATAGCACGGTATTTAAGTACCATTAACATCTTCTTTGAAAAGAATGTAAGCACTATATAATCCTATCACTATATAATAATATCGTATTTATATAATAATTAATTCTACTCATTAATTATTTTTGTTTTCATTTTTTACTAAATAATTCAAAAGTACTACTAACCTGATAATTTAATAGTTCTGTTTTTATAAAAACCATTTTGTGAAACCTTATCTTTAATCAATATTCTCTAGACATGTAATCGTAAATGTTAGCTAGCTTAAGCTTTTATTTAAAAAGAAATAGTGTAACTAGTGTGTATTTAGTGATCAGTTTAATCTCTCATTGTCCTCTAGAAAATGTACTTCAGTCAGTAAATTATAACCGTATCTTCCTTAACATTTATAATATTAGTTTTGAAACATACTTACTACTAGTTCATTTAATCTTTATTTTTTCTAATTAGGTTAAAACAAATTATTAAAGCGTCTTTCTTAACATGTTGTAAAAAAGGTATAGGGTAGAAATACCTCATTAATAAATAATAGATTTTTAATAGCTATACCGTATAAGTATGATTATATCCAGAAAAAACTTTTACGGCTTGAGTGGGTTCATGATAATAGTAGATTCGAAAATATTAATACAACTCTCTATGTATTTGCCATCATCCCGTACAATTACCTTTGAAAATTGTAATACAAAAATGTTATTAAATGACCAATATAAGAAGACATAGATATGGGCTTGTTTGGTATAATAAAATCAAATTGCTGTTTTTCAAGTTATTCACTTATATCTAGCCTCATGTTTTGATGAGATCATATAATATTAAAAACATATACCAGATAGCATGTGCGGGAGTGTATAATTAAAATACAAGAGAATCATTTTGCTTCATACCGGTTTGTTTAAACTGGCCGTGTGGTTGATTTTTAAGTGCTTTATTGATTAGTGAAGTCTGTTAATATGACAGACGATTTCAAAAGAACGAAATGTTTAAAAAACATGATTTTTATTTAGTTAAAATCATAGAAATAATTTGTTAAGATTATCATTTTTCAATTTAATGTTTCTTTTATATTATATAGTTTAAAATTAAAATTTTCCTTGAAGGAAATTATTATACAATATCATTTATGTGTTAGAATATGTGTGTATATTTTGATTGATATTTATAAATTCTATTACTTTTACTTTTTATTTCTTTAATATTGTTTACTTGTATGTAATAGTGGGAAACAAGATAGTGTAAAATACAATTATGTGAGTCACGATAAACAATTTTAACTAGTTCCATAAACTTTTCACTTGATGCAATTCTTATTTTAAGGATATTTTTTTTTTATTTTGAAAACATGGAAAATGACTTTGAAAATTAGTAAATTAAATTCCCGTTATTTTTCTGTTTTAACATAAAGTAAAATATAAGAGTAATGTCGTTTTAACAAGGTTTCGTATTCACAAGTTATTTGATTATACTAAGTGCAATGCATGTTTTGAATAATGACGAAAGAGGTATGTATTCTATGATTCAACAGTCATGTAAATGCAAAATTAATATATTTTTGCAATATTAGATTTTGAATAAAAAAATTAGTTTCCTCTTTTAAATGTTTTGCTATCTACAATATATGTTATAAAAGTTATTCTTAACAAATGTAAGTTACAAAGGCGTAGTGTTTGAAAATTGAAACCAAATTTTTAATATACATACAGGCATACATGAATATTTTATTGTACTAACAATCAGAACAACAACAAACTAAAAATGGGTGGAATATACAAGTGCGGGTGTTAGGTTAGTTCAGATCTATATTGTGCATATAAAATGAACTCAATAATCCTTTACGTGTACGCGTATGACAGGGAGTCAAACAAAAAGTCAATATATAAATATAAAATCTTTTTAAACAAACATTTCATTATTTTATTTTCTATAAGAACCAGCAACAGATAATGGTAATATCTTTATAACATAAAGAAAATAATAAAGAGACGTGATATTGTGTACTCTCTTCCATCCCAACGGCTATGTCTAAAGGGGTGAATCTTGTCCGCGTAGTGATTTTCTGAGACTATATATTTGTCAGAAGATACATATCACCCATTTTTTATGTTTCTATTTAAGTGGAATTAAATAAATTTTACTCACACTAAGTGCTCAGAATAGTTTATCACTAAACATCGTATCTTCGCGACAGGAACTAAAAAAACTTATAAACGATGGAGCTAACATTATGGGCCAATAATTTAGATTTCCTCATGGCTCTTATCTTGGACAGTTATTGTTTAACATTTTAATTAATTATATATTTTAATTTAAAAAAACCAAGTTCCTTGTGTATCCCGATAATGCAAAGTCAGTGAAAATTATGAAAAAGCATTAATGACTTAAAATTTTCACAATGAATAGAATATTTAAGAGCAGTACTCTAAATTAAAAGGAAGATACCTTTATTTTGATAAATATTATATAGTCCAATTTTCTAGGAAGTAGCACGACTAATCAGACCTTCCAATGAAATCATTAGAAAGGTTACAAAAGTTAGAAACGTAGGCGTCTTCTTGATTATTATTGTTTCTCGTTGAAGAAACCTGTGTACCTACAGATTAAATTCAAAAGCTCATAATGTGAGGGAAATCATTTCAAAAATATTATTACACACCTTTTTTGATATAATTAGTATGTACGATCTACACTCGAATTTGTTTCAACTTTCTGGAATGAAAAATATGTAACTTAATCGAAAATTAAGAAAATTGTAGGGAATACATATGTACATACATCAATGTTGTCCTTATGTCTCGTGTAAGTTACATACGAAATGGCATATGCTAAATTTTTATTTGACTATAAATATATGTATTTGTAAAACATGTTATTTATTAACCATATATGTGTATAGAGTTAATTCAAGGATTTTTTCAGTATTCTTAACCCAAGCTTACATCGTCATACTAAGTACGAAGCCTTCACCCTTTCTCATCAAATAACCTACGTTAATATTAAAGCAATGTAAGAAGATTTATGAATTAAAACTATTAACGCTCCGTACAATGTCAACTAAGACTAAGCATGCAGGAGTAACGAGCAATTTAGGTAATATATTGTATGAAAATTATGTTCCTGTTGTGAAAATAGAGGGCACGTTTCACACCTTAATATTATTATTCAACCCACAAGTATAATCATAATTTACTTTGAAAGTGATAGTAAAATATAAAATAAAATATTAAATAAATAAATATAATTGTATGTGTATTATGTATAATTACAAATAAGTCAGTTGTGGCCTAGTGGTTAAAGGGCCCGCCTCTCGTTGCCGAGGGCGCGGGTTCAAACCTGGCAAGCACCAATGTGATTTATCGGAGTCATATGTACTTCTTGAGAGTATTTAGACACCACTGACATACGGTAAAGGAAAATATCGTGAGGAAACCTGGACTTATAGTTTCCCAATTATAAGTTTGAAATCACCAACCCGTCTTGAGCAAGCGTGGTGATTAATGCTCAAACCTTCTCCACGTGAGAAAGAGGCCTTGCTCAGCAGTGGGCTTCTGATAGGCTGATGACATGTATAATTACAAATGTTTACAGGCCTTTTGATTGAAAATTGTCTGCCTTTCTGGACTAGATTTCCACTCTTAGAGTTTTTAGGTAAGCTTTAAGAAAAGGCGGTACGTAAAAAGTACAAAACGAATGTCAAGCGTAGTATGTAAATATATATGCTTGTTTATTATTAAAAGTTGTGGTAAGATCCCATCTTATTTGAAGGCGATCGACTGCTCTAGAGCATATTTATATTAAGAAAACAAAAGAGTATATAATAAATAGATATAGATTACTCGATATATACAGTAATTATAAATATGAATAAATTTGCTTTAAGTAATAGTATTAAGTTAATGTTAATTCTATTTAGGACTAGTTATAAGATTATATATTATCCTATTATAATTATCTTTCTGTAACCATACCCTAAGTATGGTGTGTATGTTTATAAAACAAAAGCTGCTTACACCGGTACAATTTCTAAAGTAACAGGGTTCATAATAGTGTAATTATATCTATTTTTTTATTCATACCCCTTAAAAGCGGTTTATTCAATTTATGTAATAGAAGATTCAGTTCTAATGATAAAATTTTAATAAATACGTACTCTTTTGATTTATCAAACAGTGATATGCATATTTTTTGGCATCAGTGTTCCAACTGTGCTATTAATATGTCGTGTCAATTTCATAATACGTATTTTATTTAATAATCTTAAATTCATTTGGAACGCTTGACGGAAGCATGTATTGTAATTAATATAGCTTCAGTAACTTCTATTTAAAAGCTTATATTATTTAGACTATTTTTTATTGGTGGAGAGCGTTGGTAAATCAATAATATTTTATTCAATAATACTACAACTTCAAGAGAGTCAAATAAATGTTTTATTTAATATATTTTGAAACTTTTCGATATATTGAAAATATTCCATATCTAATTACATTTTTTATCGAATAAAACTTAAATTTATTTTGGAATAAAACCAAAAATGTATTTCAACAAAAAATGATCGAAGAGGTGATTTTGTGGAATTTTAATTTTATTGGAATATTCATTATTGATGTAGCAAAATATAAAAAGAAACTTTTCTCGCTAAAGTTGAGAATTTCCATGTAGTAGGGTTCGGCCACGGCTTGGGATCTTAGTGGTATAATCAATAATATTTTAAGTTCTATTTTAAGCGTCTTCTGTAATGTTATTCTTGGTTATATTAATATGTAAATTCTTCTTTTTGTATGTAATTATATTGTCCATCAATAAAAACTCGTAATTAAAATATTAGGGTAGATGGCCATGAGGGGGTCCATCCAACTAATTAGTTAACTGTTTGCTGGTACTTGTTACAAATTATATGTAGTTTAGTTTCCTTCTTGAAATGCGTAACAGCAAAATTTATGTTATGTATTTGTTTTGTGCTGTAGAAATATTTTTGTGTCGGGTTGTCGTGATATTAGTTACCTATAATAATGTTTATTTTTGGTTTGGTTGCAAAGTATAAGAGTTAAAATTATTTCAAGTCTCGAAATTAGTGGCGTGATATTGCGGACTTGTTTATTTTTTTTATTGCAGTGATTACTTATTGACTTATTGCAGTGACAAAGTGCTTTTAGATATAATATCAAATAAGAAAAAGAAAAAGAAGTTAAATGAAAAAGATGGCTGTCGCGGATGTGGGGAAATTTATTATGAAACTTGCCTCTGCAAGGATTGACTTGAATGCACGTTGAGTCAGTACTCGGTTCACGAAAATTGTATTCAATTTGAAGACATGTGTTTTGAATGTGGTGAAGAAAAAAAAGACTATCAAAAATGAGATCTAAGATCAAAAACTATTTACTACGAATAGAATTAAGGATATGGTCAGCTTTCCTCTGATTCTATGGCCATTATTACCGGATGCTTTGGGAGAGATGGTCAATCGTGATGAAAAAGAAAATATCTATTTTTAAGAGATCTCATTACATATTGTTATTTCTTTGATTATTATAATTTCAATTTTGATTGTTTATGGGTAAATTCTATGAAAAAATGTAATTAAAAACATATTGTAATTATTTTTTGACAACATTTAAGAACAATTATGGCCAACTAACCCCGACTTACCCTCTAATAAAAGTCTATATAGTACAAACGAAGGAAATTATCTCATTAGTTTAGCAAAAAGGAACGTTTTATTAGAAAAGACCATTATTAGATTCGAATATTTTTTGTTTCATTATTAATATTATTTTATGTTTAGTTTCAATACTCCTTACCGTAGCGATTTCTCATTTATTCATAAAAATCATATCATAAAGCCTTTATAAAAAAGGATTTAGTTTTTACTATAAAAATAAATTTTTTTTCTTTAAAATATAGATTTAAAGAGAAAAGAATTAAATATTATTAATTGTTTTAATTACATTGAGAACTCTATTTCGATAAGGTACTAAAAATTATGAGCACCTATTGATAGCACTTTGTACCATGAAATAACGAGATCCATCTGGACGAGTTGAAAATAAATGGATAATTTGATTTTCCGGTCTCAATCAGTCCAAGATTCTTTTGGTATTATGTAACAAAATGTTATTCGGAAGGTGTAAATTGAAAGATTAGGATAGGATTAGGATAAGCAATTTGTAGTTAGGTGTAACATAAGGTGAGGACTTTTTTAGGTTGACGTTTTAGGTTTTGTTGGAAATAGTAATTATTGTTAATTTAGGTTGGGTTTTTTAAGCTCTAAAAACATAGTGACAAAAATTGAAAATTTTTTCTACAATAAATTATTTTATACTCGGAAAGCTTGATATCCGTTTTTAATAATAGCTAGTTTTTCTGCAGATTGTGCCAGCTACTGAGACTGCTTCATCAAAATTCCATCGTAATCTGTGTATATTAAAGCAGATTTATCTTTGTTACTATTGTAGTGAGTTATTTGGTTTGTTAATAGTTGTACACGTATGTACGACGTGATTTTATTGAATATGTTAAATTACTTTGACCTTCATTGGGAAAATTGTCTTTATCAATATCCTTTTTTGTGCTTTGTATGATAAATATAAAAATGGGAAGGATAGAGTTTAAAATGACCAAAAGTGTATAATATGAAATTATATAACAGTTAAATAATTTTATTATATAAAGTAATTGACTTGGTATAAATCATGTTTTATATCTATATACATTATGATTTGTTTTTAATTATAATGAACGTGATTACAGAACATTAATGTTATTTATATGACGGCGTTTAGTGATAATTCTATAGATAACACAGAAATACGCCAGTGTCGTTTTTTAGTCGTATATTATTTTATAACTAAGGCAAAATCAATTATTCACTCCGCTTCCAGTTTCCAAATAGTATAGTATAGAATATAAACGGCATATAAAAAAGAGAAAGTTTTCACTTTTCCTATTTTTTCATATATAACAAAAAAATAAAATCGCACATATATTCTCAACTAGTTGTATCTTTTGTTATTTTAAGTGGTTATAATAACAACTTACTTAAAATAACTTTTAAAATTTAGTTAAATGTTTTTTTTCTCACTCACTAAGGATAGTTTCATCGTAAATTTGTACGTTTTAGAAGTGGGAGTGAGAATTATAACAGTTAAACCACTCTACAATCTACTAAAAGTCTCGGGGCTGTTCAGAACTAACATCAGTACATTCTTCGAACGTACTTGAAAGGAAGCCCTAATAGGTTTGTTTAAATTTGGTTAGGTAGAGAGAGGAGTTTGGACAATAGAGGTGAGCGTTTAACGCGTCTTAGAAGTGGGCCCCTTTAACGTATGTTAACAGGTGTATACCTGGGTCGCATGTCACAAGCATTGTTCAAGCTTCTTTCCATAAAACGCGATGGACCCGGCACCAGTGCGGTGAGTCCATGCAATGCTGAGAAGTTTTCGTCGTCCGAAGTTTAAGACATTTAAAAAATATATATGATACGTAATAACTGAATATTCTTGTCATTTTAATAAGTTAAAAATACATCAAATATGTTTAATTATAATATAATATATCATACATTCTTTGATACAGTAACCCATTATACTTAAAAGTTTAGCTATAACAAAGAGGTTGATTATTTTCAGCGAAGTTTTCAATTTTCTTACTGATTCCATTTTTAAAGACCTACTGCTGCTTTATTTAATGGTTCTCATAACAAAACGAAGGCTTTTAAAAGTCACTAGTAAGAGGTTGGGAAATTACCACAAGGCGTTGAAATTATGTAATTCTAAATGCTTATAAAATTTTATGCTTAAAATGGAGATGTTTTTTAAAGTATATTATTATTTATATAATATACTTTTATTAAAGGTGAAGGCCAAGTATTATTTGAGTAGGTTATCTTAAAAACAAGTTTAAAATTATCGTTTCTATAACATTAAAATATCGTTTTAATTTTACATTAAATATGTTATTGAACGATAATGTTTCGACTCGTTTCGATTCAATAATTGTAATATTTTCTTACCTTAGTTTCAAAATAGCTGAAGAAAATAGATAAATTTGTTTTAAATTCCATGCAAACAAAGGAAAACAAGTGTGATTAAATATATAAACAGTCTTTTTCGAGCGGAACAGGAATGTAATGAGATTTTCTTGAATCTGTTAAAAGAGGTGCAAAGTTGTTAAAATGTACTTTAAATAGATCTTATGCTAGTTCATATATTATTTTCGTATATAAACATAAAGAACTTATTTTATTTCTAAGCTTGTTTTATAAATATCAAAAAAAAATTGGGTACTGTGTTATTATTAAATAATATAAATATTCAGTTTTAATTCGTACCGAAAAATTAAGAATATATGTATACAAAAGATTTTATGCAATAGTATTCGTTACATTAGTATTTTATTTATATGACAATTATATGGGAAGTCGATTCACATTTGTTCTGATGTCAAGGCCTTACCCACCCATAATTATTTAGCACACGCGATGCCATCATGATATTGTATGCTATACTATTACGATGTTACTTAATATCTTTGTATAACGATATTTTAATATAGATATGTTATAAAGTTTGCTTTATCAAATAAATTTATTTTGTATATATTGTTTTTGTGTTCTTAATAATACTCGAAAAACAAAATATTTAAAAATGCAAAAAGTAATAATATAATCAAAAGAAATAACGATAATTAATAGAATAAAATGTCGATATTAATTTCTTTTTGTTATATTTGTGATATTTATTACAATCTATCATCTAAACTTAATACGTCACACATTTTCCTCGTACCAGCTGTTATATGAGGAAAAGAATTATCTAAACCGGATTTATTGCATATATTTAAATAATGATTAATGTTTTTATTTATATTATCCATTCAAATTAGTAGAAATTAAGTGTTTGTTTGTTAAAACGACGTATACGTATACGTATCCCTTTTTAAACGGTACATATACCAAAACAGAAATCCTACCACAACTTAATTGCGAGCTACCTACCTAGAAGAGTGCAAGTGCAAGAGTGCAGAGTGGGTGGTAGAGCCTACCAGTGGTCAAGCCAACTACAGCTATAAAACGGGCTACCTCGACCGGGAGAGCCATAATCTGACAGAAGATCATCATGAAATAGCGTTTAGAGGCTGCGTATCGTCCGATGAGTTCCCACCCTTTCCACCTTTCACTACAATCAAGGTTGACAACGCATCTCTAATGTTGCAGATTTACAATGGCGAGGGTGCCTACTTCCCATCTGCTCGTTTGTTAATTAATTAAGTAATTTAAGCTACTTCTAAAAAGGAAACTTATTTTTGTAAATATGTATTATTGTAATAAAATTTTTCGACGTGCACAAAGACGGTGGCACAATGGGCATATAATAATCAATAACCAGTCCACATTTTTGAACTTTTTAAAAATAGTTTTTTATGAACTAGAAAATAAATATCCTGTGTACAGTATACATATATTTTATTATTTTTATTTGAAAGACGAATATTTTTAATACATAATTTTTATTCAAGAGTTATTTTGTTAAAGATTTTTTATTACCTTTTCATATCTATATGTACTAAAATCTAAACAAAAGTACGATTTATATGCTGATATTAAAAAATCATTTAAATAGGTTATAGACATTTTGCCTTTGTCATAAGTTTTTGAATCTTGGATGGCAAATAAAACAAAAGTATTGACATACCACAAGCTGAATATCTTTACATTAAAATAATTTTGTTTCTTTTATTTTATTATTTTTAATGAAGTGTTGAGCATTTACATATAAACTGTATTATTTTTTGTATTAGATAGTATATTTTCAGTGACCTTAAAACCAGCTTGCCATAAGAATTGTTTTATTTATAAAATATATATATATGCCATCAAAAATATTATATTCATAATTCTTAATGACAAAAGACAAGGTGTCTTTATTATTAAAAATTGTTTCTTTTTTTTAAGTCGTAGTTATCTTATCTCCGTCAGTTCTAAATGAGAGACTGATTACTTTCTCCTTTGTTTAATTTTCAATAAGATAATATTCTTGATAATGAAAATAAAATACCAATTTCTCATAAATATATATACCAGAAGTATATTTACAGTATTTGGTACATAATATTTAATTACATGGTTTTGGAAACAGGTGATTTTTGTCAACTGTTATTTAAAATATATTATATTTAAGGAATTGCAATAAAGTCGACTGTACACAAAAATATGGATTAAGTTTGTCAAAGCTAAGCTACCTTCAGTACGTTTAAGAATGTAAGCCAAAATTGCGAATGAAGCATATCTCAAGCGAAGCGAAGCGAAGAAAAAGTCGATAAAAGTATTCACTCAGTCTTAAATAAATGCCAAAAATCGCGTTAAAAGTTGTATTCATATTTCGTTCGTTCGGTGCATGTAAATGAAATTAATGGCGGACCTTGTTTCTCTATTTTTACTGATTGTTATTGTAAGTTTGACTCATATTAAAGTGAATAACATATGATTACAACACTTTGTGGTCTATTATACAGGGTGACTGGTGAATTACTATCAATATTTAAGGAGCATACTCGGTACATGATTCTCATTCGAATTATGTAAAAAAAAATAGGTACTTAATTTTTTACCAAATTTCCGTATAAATAAATAAAGTGTGTACACGTTCCAAGTGTTCCAAGTGTGGACGCGTGCGGCGGCGTGCTGATACAAAACCACGCCCCCGCCGCGTCTGTGTGAGTGTGTGTGTATACCTAATCTGTAGGGTGTTCATACGATGCGTAATTAATTACATAACTTTTGGTTAACTTTACTTAGAAGTTTATTAATATTTATGTTATATTAATTTTTATTTCGTCATATATGACCGTCAAATATCACGTCCTCAAATATCGATAGTAATTCACCAGTCACCCTGTATAACAATGTAGAGTCTAGCTGTTGTCAAGTTACTACAGCTAGAACAAGGGCTGGCTAGACTGGGGAAGTACCACCGTCTCACAGAAGATCGGCGTGAAGTAGCCTTTAATGGCTGCATTTCGTCCGATAAGTGGCAGCGCCGGTTGCCCTTTCTATGTTTCCACCCTTTCCTACAATTTTATTATTCCTACCCCTCCCTTTTCCTTAACAACTAAAGTTACCAACCATCGTTACCAACGCATCCACAGCATCTACATATATTGCGGATGTCCATGGGTGACGGTGACTACTACCCATCAAGTAGCTGTCTGTTCGTTCGCCGCATTTCACATAAAAAAAGCAATAAGGTTACTACTATACTACTACTACTACTACTACTATATTTAATTTATAAGTAGTTTGTTATACAGCAAAGCTTGCAGTTCACGTACATTTTAGGTATATACCTAAAATTAAAAATAAGAACAGGATTACAAAACGCCCTTTTGTTTTCCAGATTAGACTCGCTGTCTTACAAGTGTTGATTAGTTTCATGTTCCAATTAGTTTAGTCGTTTTCTACCTATTTTATATTTTGTTCGTTTAGCTCAAAATTAAAAAAAAACATTAAAAAAATATATATACTTATTCTATAAACTTTATATTCGTGAAGTTGTACATTGTACATTCGCCGTACAAGTAACACCGAATTATTCGCTGTTGTTGATATGCCTCAAATTCCCTGTGTTCTTTCAACTTTCAAATTCAGGAAATTCTAATCGAAAGAAAGTCTGTTATAAATAGCAATTAATTTATAAATAACATTCCAGCATTCCAGCACTGAATGATTTTTAGAGATCTTCTGTCTTAAAGATATATTTAAAAATGAAATCTTAATACATACTTAATCCAAATAATAGTAAACTACATATTAAGTAGTTATTTATTTCTTTATAGTATTTCGTGCTCATTCTCTGTTTTATTGTTTACTTATTTTAATCCTTTTTAATATTTTATGTTACATAATTTTGTGATAAATTTTAGTACTATTTGGGACCTACGTTATATTTAATATGTATTGTTAATATTTATATATGCATTATCGGATTATCTCAAAAAGAAAATGAAATTAGAAATATTACTTTGAGAGACATTTTCATCTCAATTTAATGTGGGCGTTGATATGTCGTAAAGTGTTTTTAATACATGTACATGTTTATTTCGTTTGTTTATTTAGCATTTCACACGTCAGTTATTATTAAGGAGACATACGCAAAAATGTATTACAGCCTCATTCACTCGTCTCACAAAGTAGATCTTCATGAGAAGTACTTTTATTCACATAAAATGACTTTTAATAATATTCTACTAAAGGAGAAATCATGAAATATTGATACAAATGCCTTATAATTCAATTTCATTATAGAACATGGTTGCTAAAATTTATTTTTCTATAGGTAAATTTTTAATCCTGATCTATTACTAGATACAGAAAAAAATTGTTAATGAAACCACAAGACACTTTCTCTATATTTTAATGTAATAGAATCTTTTAGATACTTATAAAAAATGTACTTTTTGCCTTTTTGTTTTTGATACTGGGTTTGTCCAGTCGACTTGAAATTGAACGATTGACCTATGTCTTAAAATTGGATTTATTTTAGGTTTGGGTCTTAAGGAAGATATTCATGATCATAACCTTGCTAGTTTTCGTTATCGCCCCCTATTTGGGTACAAATCTTCCACCATTAGAGTAAACTCCAATTTTGTTATATTTAAAACTGTGCTCTTTTTCTAATTAATACTCATAAACATCGAAACTATAAGCACTATATATACATTCGTCACAATTGAAATAGGAAAGCATTTGGTAAAACACACAGTAATTAACATCTATGTATCTCTTTGATGCGATTTTCCACAGTATACTGCTTATCTCTTCATCCAGTCCCTCTTGTCATTGGTTGACAAAGTGCACCTAATAAGTGCTACAAGTTTTCAATCTAATTATTCCCACTATAAATAGAGAGTTTTTTTCGCTGTACCATAAAAAGAATTTATTGACGTTAAGGAATACAAGCAGTCAATAGGTTCTTTAAGAAATTTGTCTTAATGTTTACAAGGGAAGATGAAAATGCAACGGAAATTATGCTACTTATTTTTTAATTATTATGAAGTTCATTCAGTACCTCTTACAACAGACTCAGTTGGAAATCGTTTGAATCTTTTAGTAAATAATTAACAAAATAAACTCTCATATTTAAATTAAAACGTAACGAGCACATGGCATTGTCTTTTGAAATATTTCGCAGAAATGTAATTTAATAATGTTTGAACGTAAAGCATAATTGAAACATGAGTTAGAGACAATTATTACAAAGTCTAAAGATGCCGAAGAAGTATTTGCCGCCTTAAGATTATTTTATTCATTTGTACTTCATTCTTCGTTTCTGTTTTCTTTGGACGAAGTGAAACTGCTATTTGAAGATATAACAAAACAATTACAAGAAATACGTCAATTGTATACACACATGAGTGTATGAACAACCTAACTAGTCACATATAATAAAAATCTTACTGTTAATACTTAACTCCAATACATTTATGCACAAGTGTATATTCTTTTGTCTGTTCAGACATGATATGGATAAAACAAACGATATTTTTTTTATTTTAAGACTAACTTTATATATATGCCGGTTTAATAACTATACGATCTTTATAATATAACATTCAGAAATTTTGTAATTATACTTCGTTCAAATCCGATGATTCCAAACGGAATTCTAACAAAAAATAGCTCAAACAAGCTCAATCTATTCACGCGCCAAGGTCAAAATAATAAAAACACAACATTTATATTAACGTTTCGTACGAGAACGGTCGGTTCACATGAGGTGTTTTGTTATTTGTTTCCTAACTTATTGCTTGTAGATAATAATAATATTATCATGTGAAAAAAGATAAGAGTAAAGTGCGATAGAATGTGGTATAATAGTGGTCTAGACAGTATTATTTGTTTATAATTTGTGAACAGCACAGTAACAAAATGAATACAATCAGAAGATCTGTGGTTAACATTGTTGTCGTGAACCAGCGATGTTTAAGGTATTCAAATCGTTAGTCAACACTTATATAAGTTGCATAATATTATTTATTCCATATATATTGTAACCTTACTGTGTATATCTCTTATTCTAAACACTGTAATATTAATGTTTTTTCTGTGAAATATTTAAGTTTTTTCAGGGAGCAATAAGGTAGTACTAGCAATAACGTAGTAAAAGCAATAAATTTATTTATTTGTAATATTTTTTTTTCGATAATTGTTTCATTTTTATAAGCAGAGTTATTGTTCTTATCTAATATGAATAAAGGATATTTTGAAACGTCTTCTCAGTGAAAAACAGGGAATACTTAATCAAAAAGTTTCAGATTTACATCTACAAACACAATCAAAGACTTGGAGGAAGTTAATAATATTAAAAGTTGGAAGGAAATTCCTGGACCTTCTACTCTGCCCATTATTGGACAACTACATAATTTTTTGCCTGGAGGTATGATCAAAATGTCATATTAGAGTCACATGATGAAGTACTATTAAACAAAGGAAACCATGTTTTGATGTATGTAAATGAGGTTTTATAGTAAAAAATCATCATTTTTTTACAGGTTCATTATACGGGAGATTTGATGAAAAGCTACCGGCTTATTTATACGAAACTTACGGACCAATTGTCAGATTAGAGGGAAATTTCGGTTCACCACCAATGATATTTCTATACGATGCTGAACCAGCGATGCATGTAAGTACATTATGATAGAAATTCAGGGAAGAAAATATGTTAATTAACATTTTATTATTAATTAATAAAACAGATATTTCGCAATGAAAATGTTCTACCACTCCGCCCTGGGTTCCAGTCTCTCGAATATTTTAGAAAAACATACAATAAAAGAAGTGAAGCAGTTGAATCAACTGGCTTGTTGACAGAGTAAGATAGAAAATAATCTTTTATCGAAATCGTACTTATTAACGCTCTAATTAACTTGTTATGACAACACATTAGCTTATAACATTTCCTCGTATCCACTTAAGATAACATGTTCATACAAATTACATTTTATATTACTTTAAGACATGAAGAGGCTTGGAAAAAATTTCGATCTGCAGTGAATCCTGTAATGCTTCAACCAAATACTATTAAATTATATTCAGGTATTCTAGCAGAAGTAGCGGATGATATGATTTCAAGGTAGGTCGGAAAATCATGACGGACGAATAAGTTAGATATTTAAAGTTTGCCTTTGTATTTTTAGTCATCATGACTTGTTTCAGGATGAAAAGTTTAAGAGATACAGATAATATGATTAAAAATGAATTGGATATGGAAATGAATCTCTGGTCACTAGAGTCAATCGGTCTTGTAGCATTAGGCAGACGTCTAAATTGCTTTGATCCAAATCTACCAGAAGATTCCCCAGTTAAAGAACTTATTAAAGTTGTTCATGATATATTTAATTGTATGGATAAATTGGATTTCCAACCAAGTTTGTGGAGATATTTTTCAACACCTGCTTTCAAAAGAGCTATGAAACATTATGAAGATCAAATCAGGTAAGAAATTTTCTTCATGAATTTTGGCGAATCACTAAAAGAAGTAACAAAACTATGTTTAACTTTAACCTTTTATTTAATTCTGATTTCAAAGAATTTGTATAATAAATTTCGCAATTCTTTTCGATTTCATTTAATTAAGAGATAACCATAAAAATCTAAACTTATTAGTTTAAGGTGTAGTAGATTCGTACACAATTTTTTTTAAATTGAATATAAATTTTTTCATTACTTATATGATGTAACTTAAAAATATATGACATTTAAGGAAAGAACCTAAATTGATTATTAATTAAATATTTTAAAAAATTGTTCTAAGGTGTATCGAAACCATTTTTTAACGACCTAGTTAGCGTGAAATAGTTGTGATAGTATCAGGGTTTCCTACAATTTCTTATTAAATCTTTTGAATGTCTATAGGCTCAGTGAATATTTCATAGAAATGGCTATCAAAGAATTAAAGGAAGAGAAAAAAGATCCAAGTAAAGAAAAAGGAATTTTGGAAAAATTACTAGAAATCGATCAAAAGGTCGCAGTTATTATGGCGAGTGATATGCTGTTAGCTGGAGTTGATACGGTATTTTTTCTTTCCAATATTAAAAAATTAATAATAAGATAAAAAATATTTTTTGCGCTCTTGGAAATGAATTAATAAGGAAACATATTCTAATTTTAGTGTTATCACTAGCTTTATTTATTATCTGAAAAATTAAATCAGATATCCAATTATTAAGGAATATATATTTTAAATTGAAATGTTTCATAAAAAAGGCAAAAACATGACTTCGTGTATATATGTATAAAAATTTATTTCTTTGCAATGAGAACTTGTGTTTTTGTATATATCTCATAATCCAAAATTCATCCTAAAGTCTGAAGGGGTTGATTGAGTGATATTATTATTATTTTATTTTACGTCGATATTTTTGTTTCAATTTCTTACACTGAACCAATTATTAAGTATTTTTATTAATGTGTTTTTGCTATTATTTTTTTTAAATTTAGTTTTAACTTTTATCGTATTTTATATCTACACAGCCCTAAATGTGCTTTCCTCTAATTTTCTGAAATTTTACTAAAGTGTTTATAACCATTAAGATCGCCTCTAATGCATAGAAATAAAGTAAGGGTTCAATGTAGAAATAAAATAAAATAATATTAAAATTATAACATTCGCAGACTGCCACTACTATAATATCATTATTGTACCTTTTGGCAAACAACCCCGAAAAGCAGAAAAAATTAAGGAATGAGTTAATGACAGCGAAAGATAAACGACCATACCTTAGAGCTTGTATAAAAGAATCCTTGAGATTATTGCCCGTAGTTGGGGGAAACTTCAGACAAACCACTAAGGAATACGACGTCCTTGGATACAGAATACCAAAAAAGGTAAGGTTATTATTTACATCAGGTACAATCCCTCATATATAATACTTTTTCTGTTTAAATATTAATAAAAATTGTACATTTAAAATAGAAAAACCTGTGGAGACGATTATAAAATCAGATTATATAAAATATTTTTTTTAATGTCTTCAATAGATGTTCATCGTAGTTGCTAACCAGTACATGTCTCAAATGGAAAAATATTACCCCAAACCTCACGAGTACATTCCTGAGAGATGGATTGTGGATAAAAACGATCCGCTGTATTATGGAAATACACACCCGTTCGTACACACTCCTTTTGGGTTCGGAGTACGGAGTTGTATAGGTAATATTTTTATTAAATAAAAACTTAAAAAATCATTTTTTGAAATTAAATAACGAAATGATTTCTTACAATAATACCTCAATAAGGATGGTTTAGTACTCTATAGCTTTCAAAGACCAATTCTACAAACACAAACGTTCTACACACACAAACATTTATATATACATACGTGTTTGTCATTAATTAGAAAGAAACTAAATTATTGTATTTAACAGGGCGTCGTATTGCTGAGTTGGAAATTGAAACTTTCGCGGCTAAGCTCATACAAAACTTTGATGTCCGGTGGTTTGGTCCACCGATAAAAGTTCGTGCATCTACCCTTAACTATTTGATCGGACCCTACAATTTCATTTTTAATGACGTGTAGTGAATTAGTCAAAAACATATATTTATTTGTATTACTTGTATAACAATAATAATAAATAGTATTTTCTAAAAAATACGCTTTAGTTTTCTTTGTAAGCTATAACATTAACGTCTGAAGATTTCTTGGTGAAACATTGGTATGAATTTCTCGATTCATGTATCTGGCACTTTTTCCTTTGGAAATAAATCTTAATTGAGAGAAACTTTTGAATAATGTGAAAAGGTGAGAGTCTTGACGTTTTTAATTGTATATTGGGAAATTTATGGAGTTGAATGAGATCTATCATAGAAAAGTCTGTAAATGAGGATTAAAGCGGCACTTTTTAATATATGAACGTAAAAAGAATATTTTTACTTAAATGGTTCTTTTTTCACGTTTTGCATTGATTAATAAGTGTATTGAAAATTTAATTAAAAATTATCTTATGTTTGATATAAAAATATTTGATGTTATGTTAAAAAGTTTTACTTTAATTATACATTATGCTGTGCCTTTCTAGATGTCACTTTTTACAATCTACATTCGTACCTTCAAGGATATGTAATGAAATTGATATATTGTAAAACATAACAAGCTATATTTATATGAAACTATATACATATGGATATCCATTTACCAAGTGGATTGATGTCTATTATGTAGCATATATTTTTTGTTCATAAGTCGCAACTGTATAATAAACAAAATGATTATAAGTAAAGATGAGTGAAATACTGTTTGCTTCTTACTCTTTGTTTTCATTTTGGCAAAATTTTCTGTCTTACGTATTAGCAGTACAAACATTACTTACTTATTTTAATCATTTCCAATTTCAACTATGACATCGTAAAGTGAAATTCATGATATTCTCTCAATGTACTTGACTTAACTATGCAAAATAATGAAACAGATCCTGTCACATAAAGGAACGGTTATTAAAAGTTAGGTACATACATTTCATTATAATTAGAGCAATAATTGTTTTAATCATACTTTAATTAGGTAATTTGTTTTTTATTTTATTTAGCCAAGAAACTAAATATAATAGACTACTATTGTTTTATTAAAACTGTGGTTTAAATATTTGTTATATTTCTATAAAAAATATTTATTACCTGGAAGTACAAGAAACAGAGGCTCAAAGAATTTTGGAAAGGCATTTCTCCTTATAGGACTTTTCTTGGCGTATATGTCATAGTTTAAAAAGGATTAAAACATGCTTTATCATGTTAAAATATGGAAGGTTTTGCTGCATGATTTTAAATAATTTTTTTTACAAAATAAAGACGTCGGAAAAAATAAATGCTTGTAATTTAGATAGAATGTTTATCACTTTCTAGTGCGACTGAATATAAGAATTAAACCGCTATTGATATCGAATTAATATTGAACGTTATGATAAAACTTTCACGTATAGACAAGGAGACGAAACCTTCTCACAACAAAAATTTCCTATGTATAACCACTCGTTCTGCATTTCCAAACTCATTGCATGGATCTTATATTTAGCATTTTCGTCTTACCGAATAAAAGACTTTAATATATCCGTGGCCTTCTTACTTCATTCTAACCCTACTCTGTCACTCTGAGCTCATATCATAAACTGTTTATGGATTTGAAGTCTTGACTCTAGCTCTGGGGCATCTTGGAGCTGGAGCCTCAACATCAACACCTTTATGACGCTTGCATCTAACTTAAACAAATGCGTTTTATTAGAATTATAGACTAGTTTTTCAATGACATTTGAGTTTAGGATGAAGAATGTTGAAGCTTATTCTTGATTTAATATTTATACACGCATAAGTCGTTTGATACAGTCTTTCTATTGCATTTGAATTTCAAATAGCTTTCAAAGATTAGTTTCAAGCATTTTTTAAATATTAAAACATTTTAAATACTTATTGCTAGTCACATTGTTTTGATATGGATACATTTATAATTTCAGTGTATGAATATATTAGATATATTTTGATTTATAATTCTTATAAAAAATGTTTCAATGCAATGTTTATCTTGTCATTCGAGTACGGAAAACCGATCTTATCGTTTGATTAAACAGAACAAGTAATGCGTAATGTATAAAAATAACTTACTATAATATTTTGTCATCAATTTAAATTTCTGATAACATAGATATAAAAATACATAATTATAATATTTAGAAAAAAGTTTTAAACCCTTATTCAAAACATAAAGGAAAGTGAAATAATATATTTATAATTTGCTGCCTACTTGAGCTATTATTAAAGTAGAGAATACCTTCCACTACAATTAAACATTGAAAGCTATTGTGCTTGTGAATTTACATTTCAAAACCATTCCGCAGTGTCATATAATAATTTATGTAAAAACTGTTTTGAGATTCATTTTCATACGAATTCCATTTAATTAAATGTACCTTTGACGTAATCAAAAATAAGTTAAGCACATTGAGATGCTTTAAATATTGTACTGAAGTACATTATTTCAATTCGCATAAATTTATAGTTTGTGTTCCATTTTAGGATATATTTTAATCAACGATATTTTTAATTTTTAAATATAAGACATCAATGAAAAAGGATTTAAAAAGTTAAAACACATATTAACGATTATAGTGAGCGCTAAAGGTTGTTGAGAATTATTTAAAATTAAAGAAAAAAGAGTAAGGTAGGTGAAATTCTCCCTTGTACCACAGTAGATATTCAGCCAAACACATAAACTATCATCTGATTTCACAATTAGCTAAAGACCGACGAGGTAAGATTTAAAACATTTAATAGTGTAACGGAAACCATCTGTTACTTTTAGTAATGCAGAACAGAGTGGGATCGAAAACTGGATTAAAATGGTCTAAGGAGATTATTATAGTAGAGGTAGTCAGAAAGTTTTTAGAGAACTATGAAAATGGAGACAGGTCTGTAGTGAGATGACGAAGAAGGTGACGCAGTTAAGGCAGTTAAGGAACTACTACGTAATCCAACGGGATGAGTAGTTCTAACTCACCAAAGTAAGGTAATACTTTCACAACACAAAAGTTAACTTACGAGACATTACTATTTCAGACCAGGAAAAGAATCTAACATAACTACCATAACTAACGGTACTAAATATATTACTGATGGTTAACCGAATATCGTCAGTGAGTAGTGACTTTGAACACTGGTCTAAACGGGTTATACTTGAATCCAAATTGGAATGGATAGAATGTCATTTTTAACATTTCGTTCAGTGAAAGAATAAAAGATAAAATCCGGAATTTTGCAGTTGGAATTGTTATCAGACAATTGATTGTGTGATATTTGTCAGCTCTGTCGAACACCTGTTCATAAATAATGTTTCCGGAAAGGAACTTATTTCTGTGTTTTTGTTTTATTACGATTAATATCAGAAAAATGAATTTAAGTTTATGATATAGGTACATTTATTTCCGTTTGATAAATCAAAAATTGTATAATATAATGAGTATACTTGAATTTAATTCAAAATAAAAAATTTATAGTTCGATTTTACTTGTTTTGAATCTTTTTATTGCTTGCTACAATACATATAAGTTATTTGTTAAATAAATAAAAAAATCCGCTACCTAGGAAAGTAGCATATTTTGAGGAAAGAACCATGCTTGTTTATAGCTGATTTAAAAATTGCTATTTTAATAGAAAAAAAGACCTTTTAAATAAAAAACGTATGTGGATACGGCTATAATGTTAATTTAAATCAATGAACAGAAAGCACGAATTAGTTAAAGAGAATCTCAATCGCTTCATATTGATCTTGGTTTAAAACCATTTAATTTACTATACGAGTGCAACGACGATGTAACAGATAAAATATGTCTTTAATTTATGAAACAAAGTTTCACTTAAAAAGTCCTTTTCACCTTACTATCTTGATTACGTGAGGTATAAGAACATTTTCAAGACAGTATATACTAGTGGTTGGTGTTAAGAAGTTTGACGATTTTTTTAATATTGTTTATTATTTTAAGATAATTTGTTACATATATGAGTATGTATAACTCTTTATTCAAAATCAAGTTGTCTGTGACTATTTACATCGTACTTTACACAAATTTAAACCTTGTTTTAATGATAAATACATTTGTATATTTTTTTATCTTTTATAATAAATATACTACTTCGGAATATATTACATACTGATATTTCTATTTAATTGTAATACATGTTAATACAGAATAAAACTAGACAAAAATTATATTACCTTTACAACTTCGTACACAGAAACTGAAAAGAGCGTGTGCAATGCCATAATGAAGAGGATCGTTTTTATCCACTAGCCACCTCTCGGAATATATTGCTGAGGTTTTGTGTTCCCACAATAACCAACGTCTGTAATTCAAACAAACATAGTCATATATATTTTGTAAAACATGTAGGAAAAGAAAAGGAAGTTATTAAAAACATTTAATGTTTTAAAAGTTTCTTTATAGTTAGGTTATAAGTTTTATTAACTCTATTTCTGTTGTCTTCTCGAAAATGGAAAGTTACAAGATAAATTAATTTTTAAATCATAAAATAGATATCTTGGTGGGGATGAACTATGACTCACATCTTTCCATCTAACGAGTACCATAACCATGATAGCCCGGTACGATGCTTGTTGCGGATAATTCATATTGAGCAGCTAGCTAACATCATATACGAAACAATAGCTCTGATGTTAAAGACCTAAGCATATGTTTTAATGGAACTTTATTATTTATATACATGAATACGTAAAAAAATATATGTAAAACGTAGTTACTACGTAGTCAGTGGTGGCCTAGTGGTTAAGGGGTCCGCCTCTCATTGCCGAGGGCGCGGGTTCAAACCTGGCAAGTACCAATGTGATTTTTCTGAGTCATATGTACTTTCTGAGAGTATTTAGACACCACTGACATACGGTGAAGGAAAACATCGTGAGGAAACCTGGACTTATAGTTTCACAATTATAAGTTTGAAATCACCAACTCGTCTTGAGCAAGCGTGGTGATTAATGCTCAAAACCTTCTCCATGTGAGAAGAGGCTATGCTCAGCAGTGGGCGTTGATAGGCTGATGACGAGTAGTTACTATTGTCTACGACGATTGACTTTGCTATTAAAATATTTGGCCAGTTTTATATTTTAGTATAGTATTATGATTTAGAGTGTGGTAGAAATAACATAATATAATAATTGGTAGAAATATTTCTTTTATTTACATTTGTTTACATTAAACAGTCGCTCAATGAACAAACTAATACTAAAGATATCTATATATGTACATAAATGTAAAATCAAGAAAAATCATAATGGTTTATATACATTTTATAAACAACGACATCCCTCAATAGAGATTATATGAGCACGATCATTGGTGATGAGCAATAATAAAATATTTTGCATTATATTATGAATCAAGTTTAATATTAGCATGACTCGAGTCCCATTATTATTATAGTATTAATAAAATATGTGCAGACAAGACCAAGTGAATGGGGTGACTGAGTAAAAACAACAATCAAGTATTGACATTGTCAATTTATACGCATATAAATGTACTCTTTTTTGCGCAGTAATGATTAATTTAGTTATTGCATAACCCCTTTTTGTTTTCCGAATTCTTATCTCGTCTTTTTTGTTAATAAAGAATTATTATTTTTATCTTGTTTCACCCTAAATGTCTTTAGGCGTATCAATAAGCGTAAGATATTAAGCAATGAATCATATAATAAAGGAAAGCAATTCATTACCAATACATATTTGTCACTTATATATTAATATAGACTAGTGTTATCAGGGTAATTTAATGTAGAAATAGTAATGGAAAAGCTTATTCATTGCATATGGAATATGATTGTAAGAATTCGTTTGCAAATTTATGTAAGAGATAGCTGTTCATTTTTAAGCAATGTTTTTTTATTAAAATCACTTCCATTCATAGGTTGATGAAACAGCGTCACTAGAACTAGTGATAAAATTTATTTAGTATCACCTTTTTAAGGTTTTTGTTCAAAATTTTAAATATTTATTCAACACAAGTTTATATTAAATGTCTGTTCGTTGAATTGTCAGCCCACAAAGCAAGTTCATTATTCAGTAACCAACAAAACTTGCTTTGAACATTCGGTAACGTTAAACTTTTAAAATTGAATTGCGAAACCATTGGTTTTTCAGATAAATTGGCCTGAGCTTTTAGACTAAAAGTTATCAATTATAATTTAATTGCACTATGTACATACTTCGTTTAATCAAATAATAAACTTTAAGTAAAATTTTAAGAATAATCTAACTTCAATAGAAATTATAATAAAACGAATAAATAAAACTAATATATGAGTTTTCGTTTTTCGATATAAGAATTTACAGAGTTTTCTATTTGAAAACAGTTTAAGGTAGGCTTTATGTGTCCTTATAAGTTATAGTATGTTTATACTCTTATGAATACAAGCAAGAATAATTCTTGAAACGGAGGCTCCCCAACAAATAGAAGTATCGAAAAAATTATAGTTCTAAATATATTTTTTTACTTCTTTTCTTCAAACCTAAATTTTAATTCTTATTTTTTTTTGTAATTCCACACAGTTGTTAAGCCTTTTATATAACAGACAGTTTCATATGAAAATATCAAACATATTAATATCTATCCACAATAATTTTTCGCTGTTTTTATATCCACCATAGTTTACGTTTAATTTATTGAGAGTTATACGTCTACTCATGATGTATAAGAATTTCTACACTGGAAGGAAGTAACGGTGGTGATAGCAAAATTATAAACTCTCGAGAACCTAACGATTGAACAAAGTAAGCGACATTATTATCACCTTATAAAGGTCTCCCTGGAAGAAACGAAGTTCCTTCCGGCCCGGGATCTTGTTGAGAAAAGAAGGTATGTACAAAATGATTTATAAAAGAAAAGTATTTAAAAGAGAAAAAAATGTTAAATCCTATTACTTTAAAAAGATTTATGGCTCCCATTCAAAAAAAAATACTCGGTATGAAATAATAGATTCCTCATTGTTAGATGTAAAAAAATAAAGAGAGTTTAGTCTTCCCATGGTAAAACGCTGGTTATATATACGCATAGAATAAAACAATTACTTACCAAACCTTCGTATAAAACCATATTTTTATTACAGACTAACAAAGCTTATTGTGCATAAACGCATAAATATTCGAAAAAAACATTCTGAAACGAGTGAAAACACTTTTCTACAAAATACAATTCAATGAACAACACGATTTTTAAAAAACCACAACTACTATTTCAATGTGTTTTTATTTACATAAAGTGTGGAAAGTATATAGTATTTTGTTTTTGTAGTTAACATTAAAAAGTCTGATAAAAAGTAATGTCACAACCTATTAAGTATAAGTCTTTAATAAAGGAGGAGAATAATTAAGGTTTCGTTTTAGGACAATCATTCTTGGTACAACAAATAATTGCCCTAAAAGTTATTAAATTATATTATTTTAATAACAACGATTATATTGCCTTTTTACTGTTTTCTGATGAGAAATTCACTTTTATTAAGATATGAAATAGTTAAATGAAGGATTTATATTTTATTTTTATCGTGTTGTAATATATTTGCATGTCGCAATTGTAATATATTCATAACAATCAGCAAGTTTTTTGTCTTATTATATATTACTTTTGTTCCGTCTCATTCATTTCCTCATTTTATTCCTCTATAACAAATATGTATACAAAGCCAAAGATTAAAATTTAACATTGCGTATGTAATATAAGAACGTACTTTGCTTGTGTTAAAATAATTTTATCAAAATAATTAAATACCTCTTTCTGAATTTCTTTTGAAACGGTTTTTAGGTTATATTCAAAGAGTTTATTAGTGATATAGATTATTATCGATTTCATTCCTTATAATGGTTAAAATAATATTGAACAGTAATGGGAAAGAGTCTACAGTTATATATTAAATAATAATAATATTTTTTAAAGTAATTTATATAGCATTGCGTTTAAACTGAAACTAACCGGAGTTGTAAAACGATACTACGTGCTTATATTATCATTGAAAAAGATAATATAATATTTATTCCAATAAATCGTGACCTCAATTGGACATAGAATGGTAATAACCAAAAAAGTATAAATTATGCTCGAATTATGTGTGATAATGCGTTTTAATTTTATACATTTTAACATACTAATTCACAATTTTTGAATAAAAACCATAACATAACTCGGATATCTATGGAAATAAATAAAAAGATTTTCTTTGAAGTGGAAAACAGTTGAAACAGTTTTAATTTTATACTACTACTTTTATAAATGAAATTACAATTTAGAAGAGGCTCGATTGTGAGAAAGGCATCTATTTTGCTGAAATAGAAAATTATCTTTTGTAATTGTAGAAGTTTGTCATTGGATAGCATTTATAAATAGCAATATCTATGACAAACTCAAACACAAAAATTATTTATGAAATTTACAAGAATAATTTCAGAATAATAAAAAAGCCAAATATTTTATACTTGCTTTATGATTCTAAGAGTAAAATTTTATCCTGTGTTTTGTATTTATTGTTAACTTTCTAAGAAATTGCAAATAAAGAGTGCTTGTAATTAAAATGATTATAATTCTATCTGAACAGGTTAGGTTAGTCAGATGAATTTCGATATTCATGTGAAAAAATAAAGATAAATATCCTTCCACCTTAAACGTAAACACTGTTTCAGCCCCTTCACGGGTCGAACTTGAGAGAAGAAAAACACGAGAGAAGAAAAACAAGGGGTGCTTACAATTTTAATCTTAAATTAAATTCATCGCTGTTTCTATAAATTTAAATCTATTGGTTATATCAGTTTCAGATTCAATATTACGATAAAAAATACCTTCTGTTTTTTTATGACTTTGTATTCTATGTATTTAAAATTCTTTGCCCACTTTTTATTAATTGATTTATTTAATGACAAAAATAAGACTTAACATTTATATGTATTAATAACAAAGACACACCTGAAACGATTAAAACAAGTTGCCAGAACCGTTTCATTTGTTGTTTTTTTTAAATAGAGAGTGTAAATTAAAACTACTCTATATCAAGAGATAATATATTTAACGAAGAGAATAGAAATAATATGGACCACTAAGGAGTGCTAAACATATATTTTTAAATAAATACTCAGATAGAATGGAAAGAAATATAAAATAAATAATGCAAAAACTACACCGAAATCTTTATTGTTATTATTTTGGACTGTCTTATTATAGTTTCCTTTTTTATTTTAGTTTAAAATAAAACAAGTTTGACAGTTAAATTTTACTTTACGTCATTCTTTATTAAATGTTTAAAAAATTGTTTGGTATTTACAGTACAGTAACCAATGCACCCGAATTAGTAAGGATGAAGTTACGACTTCTATTAAATTGTAAAAGACGATCTTGATAAAGTGACAACGGCCATTTATATAGAGTTAATTTTTAAATTGATTAAATAATTCTTAGTCAGTAGAATATTAGAATTTATATGACTATATTTGGGTTTATAATGGATTTTGATTTCCTTTTAATTGAAAATAAATACAACTACGTCTACGACATTAAGTACTTTGATTAGTTGACATTTAGTTTTATTTCACGGGCAGACGAGATTACGGTAAAGTAACGGAAACGTCGGGAGTATGTAATTTATAATCTTCTATCTTCTATATATATAAAAATGGATTGCTGTTCCTTAGTCTCGCTAAAACTCGAGAACAGCTGAACGGATTTGTCTTATCTTAGTCTTGAAATGTTCGTGGAGGTTCAGGGAAGGTATGAAAGGTGAGAAAAATTGGAATAATTGCAGGGAAAACCCTAAAAACAGCCCTTTTCTATTTCCCATACAAACGCTTTTTTTGACATTAGATTTGACAACTAACTAATATGTCAATCATTCTGTTTGATTGAAACAGGAAAAACCTGATTATATTTTATGGCCTCTAAGACGGAATAGAGTTCGCCTGGTCAGCTATACATATATTACTAATGACGAAACTAACGCGGACGAAGTCGCGGGCAAAAACTAGTCAAAAATAAAAATCGCGTAGTAAATCCGAAATTATAAGTTTTATTTTAATCAATACTCGCGAACATCTTGTAGCTCATTATACTGTTATTATATCGAGAGAACAACAATTAAATTAACATACGAATATTTGCAAAATCCAGTAATAGAACCTTCTGGATGTTATGGAATAAACTTTAACTGTAAGTAGTTAATAACTAAGTAATAAAACAGATTCCTTAGGTTTAAATTAAAATTTTGTATATAAATAAAGGAAATAAACAATTTCCTACTACAAAAATGTTTCCTAAACCAAACCTATATTTTCGTTAAAAAAATTCAAAGTGTTTTTACAATACATCAAAGCTATGTAGAAAATAACAATACGAAAAACATTCCAATATTTCAGTGATACTAAGCAACAAAGAACACATGTGTAAGGTTTGCATGTGAAAACATTTGTATTTATATTAATTAAATTATGGGACTTATGAATATTTAATAATATGGTAGCAATGTTTCAGTATAACACTATTTGTTCTGTTATCACGTATACAAGCTGAATTAATCTTTTAAATTATTTTAATAGAAAAAATACTTTCTCTTTTAATATTAAGTAATAATCTAGTACTCAAATAAAAATTGTTGATTCATAAATATCAAATAAATTTAACAATCTGTCATAAAAATATATGAGAGGATGAAATATAGAGAGCTTGTTAAAAGTTTGAAAGTACTGTTGAGCTTTAGTCCAAATTATTTCGCTTTGCAGTGACAATTTTTCGTAATGCTTTGCTTTGCATTTGAATAAATGTTATTATTGTAATTAAAAAATCAGAACAATTGACACAAGGACATAGTTTTACAATGAATACGAAAAAAGTAAGAATTATTTAAAATATTATTTATCTATTTATCAATCACACCTTTCTTATAGAAATCACAAACCTGGTAATAATTCAACTGAATAGTTCAAAATCATATTTACAGAATAAACTATGTAAATAACTAACTACATAGTTATTTACATAGTTTATTCTGTAATACGCCATAGCTTTTATAAATTTAACTAACACATTTTTCGGTGTTTGCACATGAATATAAAATAATATAAATAATTTAGAATTTAAATTGCATCAACAAAAGTAATGAATTGAAAAGAGAAACTAAAAAAAAAATGAGTCAATCTCAGCAATCTTTTCCACTCGATTCCACTCTATACAAGGATTCCATTAAAATTATTTTGTACACTTTGGTCTAATTCATCCATCTTCGCTATTGCATTATAAGAACGCCTTATATTTAAACATGCATTGGCATACATATTAAAGATATGGATTTTTTTAAATAATATGATTAAATAAAATATTATCTATTCTATTATAACAACTTTTACAATTCTGATATTGACAATAATGTGCAATTCATGTGAGTATAGTATTTGAAATTCTAACTTTAGCTTAAATATATGTACAAAATTGCCAAATAAAATAAGTTAATTAATGGAAGGTATATTTATTAATCTATATTAATTATCTATATTCATTGAAACTATTTTACCTTTTATCATAGAAATTACGTTGTTATGGATAAAATTATACTATCAAAGAATTCACCCAAAAATTACAGTTTTGGTGAACTATTGGTTTATACATATTTGTTAACATCGAATGGAATCAAAATGGTTAAGGAAAGTTAAAAAATTTAAATGTCTGAGATTTTAAGGTTATTTTTATGATATATTTCCAAAGATGCCATGCTCAATATAATAAAATTTGGATAACAATTAAGGCCTGCTAAAAAAAGTTTTCCTTACATAAAGATCGTTATTATGATTCATAAAATAAATAAAAAAAGGAAAGAAGTATATAGTAAATAAGTACTCTCGTATAATCTTCTTGTTTAATTAAAGTGATAAACAAACAAAATTATGGCCATGCTAAAAATAAAAAACGCTGTTAGTTGCTTAAAACTGAAAGTTGTTCTAGTATAGCAAATATTCTTTACGTTAAGTTTGGGCCGTCAATCTTTCTGTCCTCAGAGGCCGTATTTGAGATGAAGATGGATAGCTTCCAACTAAAAATTACTTTTCCCCCTCCTACTTCTAATTTTAAGAGAAACAATTGATTTTTATCGTTTTTTAACAGACTTTTTTTATTTAAGATTTTGTTGGAACATTTAATTGGCATAGATTGCCACGTTTTTAGACTCAATTGATTTTACTATTGGAACATCGATATTCACTATAATGAAAATATTGATATATAGCTATATAAAGGAGTTGAGATCTTTAATAACATATAATGAGATCTGAGATTTTTGCGAGTATTCATTTAAATGAAACATATTTTTCGGATATTTTTGACCTTCGAGATGTGTTCTTTAACCCTTGTACTAATGCTTCTCTTTGTATCGGTAGAGTATGTAGTTTATAATCAAAAATAAAAATCCCGTAGTACATCCGAAAAATATTAGTTTCACTTCAATAATATAACAATTACAAGGGAAAGGAAAGGGAAAAAAAATTCACTTTAATAATATAACAATTAAAGTGCTGTGAGAGTGTTTTAAATGAAATAAATAAACGACTATAATGTATTAAAAGGTCTAAAGACGCCAATATTTTTGTTATACTATTCAGTCATCCGACAAGAAACGCAGAGCTCACTAAAAGTTTAGAAAAAGCAAAGAATTTTATTTATGTTCTGCATATGAGATACTTGTTTTCTATTTTAGTTTCTCCTTTATATATGTTTTCTTACCGTAAATTATATTATAAAATACATACTAACGGACTTTGTTATGACTGAATTTAAATCACATTGCATTCTCAAAGAACAATAAGGTTGCCCTTGTTTAAAAACAAACTTGAAAGAAAGAATTATACTCTTACGTCCGTCCCCTGTCAGACCTTTGTTTTCTCTATGATATTTCTGACGTTTCGATAATTTTATCGTAATTATCTTTATAACTCTTATTTCTTAAGAGATTGAGAAAAAAATAAATGGTGTACAAAAATAATTCTTTATATGTTTATCAGAACCAGCACCCGAAATAGATGTCTGAAAAACCTAATTGCATTAATATACCGTACAATGATATTTAAAAGGTAGTTTATGTCCATGCAGGAGGTCAAATGTTTTGTGTATTTTTTTTAATCATATTAATTTTAGAGTTTTATAGTATACTTTTAAATTAAGCTATGATTTAAAAAGTGATCACAATTGCTGAATAGTAACCAAATGTTGGATAAAATTAAAAACAATTTTTAATTGGTTAAATTTGATAAAATTATGTAATACATCTAAAGGCCCTAGTTTTTTTTAATTTTTTTTTTTTTTTTTTTTATGTGAAAGCTGGCAAACGAGCAGACGGCCCACTTGATGGAAGGTGGTTACCGTCGCCCATGGACATCCGCAACATTTTGTTGCGGATGCGTTGCCAACCTTGTTTTTTAGGGATAGGGAGGGGTGGGAATAAGGAAAGGAAAGGAAAGGGTAGGAATAGGGAAAGGGCAACCGGCTCTCTTACTCAACGGACGAAACGCAGCCAGTAAAGGCTACTTCACGCCGATCTTCTGTGAGAGGGTGGTACTTCCCCGGTCGAGCCAGCCCATGTTCGAGCTGTAGTAACTCACCACAGCTAGGCTCTTACCACCTTAAAAAATTTGAATTGGTGTAATAACTTTTTATGTTTACACTTGTTTAAAGTATAAAGCAAAGGTCAAAGCCTTTATTATAACGAGTTAATACAAATATGATTCTAGAGATTGGTCTGTGCATTCAAACCATGCTGTTTTTTTTTTTAAATTTACCTAGAAATAAAGATAACAGTGAAGGTATCTTATTCCGATTATATTATTTTGATTATAATATATATAGTTCACTGAATATTGAATGTTGTTAGTTTTACCTTATAGATCTTGACATGGATATATTGCAATAAGTTTCTTTCAATCTTTCTTACATCGAATACAAACAAGAAAATCTATACGAGAATGAAAACTTTGAATATAAAACCAAATTTCAATAAGATTTATTTATATTTGATTTATTTTTAAAAAATTTTGTTAACTGTAACTATAACTTAAAATCGGTCATCCACTTATGCTTAAATATTAAAATGTTTAATTGTAAAGTTTAATTATTTTATCAATATATTTTTTTTCATGCAAACTGAATTAAATCTTTTCGTAAAATCAATCAACTAAAACAAAGTTATATTTTCAAATCTACTAATCAATTCAATAATGCTTTTTTACTTTTTGTTATTAAAAATACAATCAAGGTCACTTTAAATTATCTATTAACTTTGTAATACATAGTTGCTATGAACATCATATTTTATAATCATCGAAATCATATATAAATGTGACAAAAAATCCGTCTGCCAATGATTAAATATACTTAACATTTTTGTGAATGTCTGATGGGAATGGAAATTGATAAATATATTTGTACATATTTTATTTATTGTGAATAATCTCTGTAACACATTATTTATATGTTATTCAGAAAATCAATCATCTTTACTTAAATGAATCGGTTGCTCAACCATGATAAATTAAGCGTAAGTATTAGAAATGAAATCACTCGTTCGAAATGCTCTTTATGGATTCTTTTTAGTTATCTTCATAATATTTTTTCTTATTAATAATATATAACATACTACATTTAAACTTAATACTCCTAGTATATACATGTTGAAGTTTGTGAGAATGTGTAGATGTTTGTTCCTATTTGACGCAAAAAAACGCAACAGATTTGGATTAAACTACACAGTAATGTAGCTAAGATATAGTAATAATTCAGTTATGTATTGCTTTAACACGATCCCTAAGTCAATTATATATTGCATTAACCCACTCTCTTAAATCCCTGATCCCAATTTTGAAGCTTATGGTGACGAAATTGAGATCAAAAAATAGTCACTACTAATGATGAATTTAATGTAATCAGTAATCACTAATGATTGATAGTAAATTGCATGTAAATTCTAGCGATAATCTAATAACAGAGCCAATAAGTCTTTAAATCAGCAAAGCTAAATAACATTTTCGCCTTTTTTTGTTTTAGAAATGTTTGCTTGAAAATGCAACCGATCTTAATTTCGATGCAAATGTCGGATGCACAAAGCTTGTTATTATTGGCTTTCAGCGATATTTACAATTTAAATTTCCCTTTACTTCGTGACAAAAAGAACTGAAACTATTCTTTGATGTTTTTTAACATCGAGAAATAAATTTGTATTTTTATGGTATTTGTAAACCATATTAACAGAAAGAATTTTTATTTTAATTATTTGTATCATTTATAATTATTAATTTTATCAAGAAATTGTTATAAATGCAAAAACTTTACGATGCTCTCTGGTTGAAAAAACATTTATACTTTAAGTAAAAACGAGAAACAGTTACTTCAAAATAACTTTCACGTATAACTCACCGCTAAAAATATTTTTTTTTACTATACATAATTTGTTATAACTGTTATAATGTATAAACTTTCAAATTGTTCAATAACTTATACGCATGACTTTAATTGAATTATTTTGTTCTATCTACTAAAACTTTCTCAATGCTGTATATATTTTCCGTTTAATACTTATGTTTAGGTAACGAAGAGTTATTTTATAGTAAATGACAGTAAGGAGATTATTATGGGTACAAATTCCATTAAGCTTTGTTTATAAGTCTTAGAAAGTTTGCTAGCGGCCTTGCGTCTTGGTAAATGCCATTGGACTTTTATTAAAAGCACCGTATGCACTCTCCTCCCGAAGTGTTATAGCATAATATGTTATAATTTTTTGTAACAGTGTAAACTTTGTACCGACTTATAAAATAGTTACTAGACTATGTAAGTTATGTAATGAATATTAATATCAATTATAACAGCATAGTACGATAATAATTATAGAGAAACTGATACTATCTTGCCAAAGTTTAGTATACATATATCTATATACACATCAACTGTTAATTTAATTAAGAATAGATAATTTTGTACCTACGTTTAGCACCAAATTGTTATCCCTTAGAAGTAATTACTGGGCCTACGCGAGGATTAAACAAGCTTGATAAGAGAAAAAGGTAAGTAATGTATTTTTTGTAGCGTAAATAAATATATACAATATTATCTAAGATTTTTACGAGTAAAACATATAATAAATCAACGTTTTTTCGATTCGATGACCCATCCATGGTACGACTGCTCTGTTTGTTGCTTAACTAGTTTGTTGCTTAATAGTAAAAGATTCACTAACGCCACTGGAGCTTCAAGTACATATTAGAATTTATTTATTTAAAACTGTATATAATTTTGTTACAATTCAATCCTTATTAATTATAATTTCTATCTTGAGACTACGAGCATCAAATATCCAGAGTATTTCATTTAAATAATAACATCATTTTGTAACTCCAAAGCGCTTCATTATTGTTGTTAGAGTCTTGTTGTGAATTAAGTGAAATCTTTAACGAACTTAGGTGATTAATGCTTGAGACAGTTAATGATGGATGTTTTCCAGTCTTATTCAAAGATTTATTATAGTACTCGGATGAAGTAATCATTTACAATTCAAAGTATTAACTATTATTTTACAAACTTAAATAATTATTATTAAACATGATATCCTATTTTTATTCTTATATTACTTCTTTATTCATTTTATATAACATGATGCAAAAAGTATGTGTTTTTGTGTTTCGTTCTGCCTGTTACTTGATTATGCAAAAGCTGCAGAATTATTATGCATGAAATTTTATAATTACTTTGATATCGGAATGGAATAATAAAATGTTACTGTTTGTAATGTGATTTACTCGTAATATTATTTTTTTGATTAATAAGAAATCAAGTTAAATAAATTTAAATTGTTGAACATATTTTTTAGGAAATCATTGACAATATTCATAGTATTGTTTACATGTAAGTATCAAATGACACAAAAGGTTCAAAATACATACAGAGTCTTAGCATCTTTATCACGTATAAGAAATAACGCCCTTAATTCCCAATTTCGTAGATAACTCAAGCGAAATGGATTCTTTTCGTTTGGTTGTTGTCATGCTTCACTTTTTTCAGAGAGCATTACGTAATATATCAGTAAGGGTGATTTTTTGATATTTTATTTTTATATGGGATGTTTTTATTGCGTTCAATGTAGGCGTAAAAATTTTATTACAAATATATAAATTTATTTTCAGAATGTTCTTATATAAAATTGTATTTATCCTTTAAATGAGCTGGTATAGTGTGTTTTACTTTTGGCAAATGACCAATCTATTCCACGCAGATATATCTTTTAGAATTGCATCTCATTTTTAAATCAATATCTTTAAATTTTCAGTTTTCAGTTGGTAAAAGTAGCAAATTATAATATATTTGTTAAAAGAAATACTTAAGCAATAACAACATATTTGTTTTGGCTATTGATCCATTGTTTTGTTTGCTAGGACATATTGCAAAAAATATTTCAGACGAAATAGTAAAATTGTTATTTGTTACCTATGTGTGTTCTTGTACCACATCCGATAGGAAGGTATGAGGTGTGTCCGTAGTATAATGGATCTGTCTTGTCCGCTAGCCACCTTACCGGAATAAATTCACGGCTCCTCGGATATTGGGATTCCATGAGGCATAAAATATGGTGAGGATATATGATGCATTACTGGAATATACTTTATTAATTTATATAAACAATGTTTATATATTATAAACGCTAGACATTTATACATCTACCTTTTTACGTATGTGTTAACTCAAGAGATTAAAATATTTATTTGTAAGACGCATATTCCGAGCTGAAATAGGTAAGAGACTCAATGTTTCTTTTATGCCTGCTTTCAGAAACTGTCCTTGATAAGAGTTTAACAAAATTTCTCCTCTGTTTCATATGTTATTCTAAGTTACATGCCAAAAGGTAATGAACAGTAATAACAGAATTCTAAGTCAAAATTATTTTAAGATTTGAATATATTTCCTAATAGCGATAGTTCTTTTTAAATATAATCTTTAACGGTTTCCTCATTGCCCATTTTAACTCCAGCAAACAATACGTCACTGGCCAAATTTATTGAATTTTTTATCTATAATTAATCATTAATTTTACAAAAATATTAGATCTGGCTTCTGACCACCTCTATCTCGGTTTTCCTTTAAACTTATACATAAAGTACAAACACAATTTGAAAATTTTGTTTCACTGAACTAATTTCCCTTAAAACAAATATTTGTAAATTATAAATCTTATAACTTCAAAAATGATTAATGTGGCTTGCGAAGGTTTGATTAAGAAAATTTTATACAAAGAAATACCTTTCTAAATCATTTTTGTAACTTTATACTTTTATAATGTTTTAGTTTTGTAATATTTCCAGACGTTAAAAAGTCGAGTTTCTCAGTTGCTAGGACAAAATTCCAAATACGTTATAAGAGCTCATTTTCTGGAGTCTTCTCGTAATATATTACTAAAACAATAAAGTCTTCGCCCTAGGGCTACTGTTGAAATTGATTCTAAAGCCCAAAGTCTCATTTCGTATGGGAACGAATCTTTTATCATATTATTTTTACCTCTTTGTATTTTCAACCAAAAAAGTTATCTCAGGTAATATTTGAAATAGAGTTGATATGCTTCAAAAGTTTTATATAAAATCATATCTCGAACATCTTCTTTTGTGTAAGTTTTGTATACAGTGACATGCAATTTTTATTGCAACATAACAGGATTAATTGAATTTCATTCTTTTATTGTGCTTGACCCTGCCTTTGATGAAAAGGTCAAAATTAGCTTCATAATTATTGAAAGGTCACTGTTTAGTTTTTAAATTTTTTTTTCGGTGAATATACATATGTTCGAACAAATATATATATGTTTTTATGTGTTTGTACTTGGTGATCTATATATTCCTCAGAGTTTTTTCATAGTTTTTACTTTGTTAAAAGTGTGTTGATACAAAGAAAGGTTCAAGAGGCATATAATTTTAAAGACCAGGTATGCTACGATAACATCGATAAATTTTGACTATATTAGACATTGTGTATTAATAATTATTAATTAATGAGACTTTGATACATCAACAAATTTTAACCTGTCTGGATCGAACAAGTAAATAAATAAAAAATTAAATACTATTTAAGTTCCAATTTTAATATATATAATCGGAACAATAATATCACAACACAATTCGTTAATGAGTTACTTGTAGTTTTAAATGTTAACAGCGAAGTTTCATTATTATGTATAATTACATTTGAATATGTGTTTCTATTGTATTCAGTAAAAAAAATTTAATCAAAGACTTTGTATGATAGTTTAACTTTTATTGATCTCCAGGTAAGTGATGGTGCAAGTCTTAAAAAATAGAAGTTGTAGTGGGTCCAAGGGTTTCATTCCACGATTTCAATCTTAAAGTATTGCAGTTTCTAACTCTGTTTCCGAATGTACTTCCCATTTGAATTTGTTACAATAATTCTATATAAAAACAATATCAAATATTGAGAATTTTTAATATTCTGTCGAGAACAATTTGCACCTTAGCGAATTATTATTATTTTGAAATTTATTTTAAAGCATACAAATTTTCAATATAGCACTATTACAGTCCGAAAATACTTCTCCATGTTGAACTGAGTATAAATGTTTTATGATTAATGATTATTTGCTTAAAATATTTGCCAAGTCTGTTATTGCATTTTTATATATTTTTTTTTATAAATAAATATTTCACTTAGTTATACATATATAGAATTAAAAAAGGTTTTTTGTTATAAAAAATGCAATCCAAATACATACTATTTTGTCTTATTTATACGATAAGACAAAATAAGATACGGTCATACGACCCACAAAACAAATTCTGACAAACAATCTTTTAAATGACTTTAATGTACATATAGTATGTAATTTTTTTCGCATAAAATATTTTTTTTATTATAATTCATTACCACAGACTCGTGTGCCAATATAATTTTATTATTATCATGATAACAAAATATAATTATTTCCTTTCATGTTTTTTTACAGTTTAATTTTAATTATCGGTGTAAAAACGTAAAGCTGGGGCTTGGCTCTTATGTCTTTCAGTTCTTTTTCTCGAACCAGTAATTAGTAGAACCTTTTAGGATTAACATAGATATATAAACATATAACATGTATCGCTTATACATATCTCACTGCTACATATAATGCAATGATGTGAATTTAACTTATTCCTGTGAAATTTTAAACAAACCAAAGCTGAGTTTTTGCGTACACTTTGATCTTTTAATTTATTTCGTATAGGAATTTCACATTGACTTTTGGTATATAATTTTTGGAAAGGTCATAATTGTGCGATAACTTTTTAATATGTTTGTATAAATTACAAAATTAACATTCATATATCGCTTTAAATAAAAAAATCATAAGCATTAAGTAATATTGTCATAAACATTTTTAACGTATGAAATGATAACAAGTATAAGGGATATATCAAACGCAAAAAATTTTTAAGCTTTGACATATCTATTAATGATAGTTAAACCAACCACTACTGATGGATTTAAGGCGAATCAGTTTAAGTGTATTTTATCAACACATCAAGATGGGTCAATAGTAGGCATATTGAGATTACGGATTTCCATTTTTATTATTTTATATCATTAAAAATGAAATTATAAGGTGGTGCCATGTAATTAAGAGTGCTGAATTTAAATTTTGGATGAGGAGCAAACCATTCCACATGAAAGTTTTCTATCATTTTCGTAAGTAAAGTTTCCAGCTCCAGGTCTGCTATACGACGACCTAGAAACAAAACCTTATGTTTACCAGTACACTAAACTTTGAAACATTTTTAAACAAAATAAGCTGGAAGTCTTCATAGTTCAACAAATACATTTTAAAAGAAAAAAATCTAACGTATTTTTTTAATTTACCAATACAGCTTCTAGCACCGAAGCCGAATGGAGTATATGCAAAAGGATGGGCTTGTCCAAAATATAGAGGATCGTTTTTGTCAACCAGCCATCTTTCTGGTAGAAACTCACTGGGTCTTGGAAAGTGACTTTCCATCATGGAAAGGAGTTGATGTCCAAAGAATATGTTCATCTGTTAATTTAAATTATGTTTAAAAAGCAATTTTAAAATAAAAAAAAATATAAAAAATAACTCTACCAACATTTTTTGGAATATCGAAGCCGAGTAAGCTATACTCCTTGGTTGGCTTTCTTATGATTCCCATTGTTACTGGTAACATTCGTAAAGATTCTTTCAGACATGCCTTTAAATAGTCTGTTCCACCTAAACGTAGTTCTTCTCTCAGTATATTTTGTTTTTCTTGATTTTGCGAAAGAAGATATAGCGTTGAAGTCATAGTATTAGCTGTCTTTGAAAGTTTAAAATATTGACGTGAAAATGATATTTGTAGATTGAAATCAATAAAATTAACCTTATATTCTTTGCAGGACTAAAAAGTATTAGTATTAATACCTAGCAGGACGAAAAAGTATTAGTATTATAAAAGTAGTTTTTACTTACTGTATCAACTCCACCGAACAGGGTATCTCCAGCCAATATTACAGCAATTCTTTTATCAATATCGATTAACTTTTCTAAAACTCCCTTTTCTCTATCACCTTTGATATTATTATTTACACGCAAACTTGCCATTGCTTCTTGTATTAAATGTTGACTTATACTATGTATACAGAACGAATGTAAAGATATATAATGTTATAATTACAAATTTTCTTAAATTGAAAAAAAAAAACAAACGCTTTGAAATGAAAAATTGTTTTCATTTGAAAAAAGTCATCGGAGTCAGTAGTTCCGTGTGAAATCAATTTTACCACGGACAGACACACTGACATACGGAGATAAACAGATATAATAATAAATAGTTTTTTACTTACCTTTCTTGATTCTCATAAAGTTTCATAGCTTTCCGGAATGTCGGAGTTGAAATATATCTCCAAAAATTAGGCTTGAAATCAAGTTTATCAACAGTAACAAAAAAATCATTAACAATTTGGATGAGTCTTTTTTCTGGCGAATCATTAGAAAGATTGGGATTAAAGCAATTCAGTCTTCTACCTAATGCTATGACACTTATAGATTCAAGTGCCCACAAGTTCATTTCAATGTTAAAATTATCTTCTATTATGTTTCGTTTGTTGCGCCTTAATCTTATTCTGAAAGTTTGTAAAGGATTTAAAAACTTTACCAGAATTAAAATTATAGGATACATGTCAATGTAACATGCATATAAGAAGTAGGTTTATTATACTCAGTATATCTATAAGTAGCAAATACCTATTCACCATATCTTCTGCAATTTGGATGATGTCTGATGTGTAAAGTTTGATAATATTTTTTCTTAGTAAAATAGGATTTACCATAGCTCTTAAATTTTTCCAATTTTCTCCCGTGCTGAAAATATTTTCACTAAAGTTTTAAGAACGTAATTTATGGCATGTTTTAAAATAGAATGCATTAAATTTACTGTTATATAAACCTAAACGATATATTAAAATAATTAATCATTAAGAAACAATATTTACTCATTGACAAGGCCAGCTGGTTTTGATGGGTCTCTCTTTTGTTTGCTATAATGTTTTCTGTAATATTCAAGCGACGGAAATCCTGGGCGATTAGGCAACCAATTCTCTCCTCGGAGTACCTACATAGATACACACAAAAGTTGAAATATATACTTGAAATTGGCTGAGCATGTAAAAATATTGTCAAAGAAATATTTTTAGTAAGATATAAATCAGAAACTTCATTGCTCTAGAATCAAAAATATACTATATGTACTACTATACTCGTATATTCAATTCTATTACCAATTTAAATAAATGCTTTACCTTAACTAAAGGTTTGACTGATTTGAAACATAAAAATATATACACTTCCTTACTTGTGCCGAAGTTTCTGCGTCAAATATGAAGATTATGGGCTCTCGTCCCAGAAGTTTATCAAGTTTTACTATGGGTCCGTAATTTGAATACAAGTGGTTTTGAAAATCAAAACCACTACATTCGTAAAGGGGACCTAATTATTTATGAAGAACAAAACGTATATCAGTGAATTATTGTTTACCTAATATTATCTTATAATAAATATTGTTTTAAGTATTATTAACATTACATACTTCCCGGAAGGAAATGATGAAATTGACCAATAATAGGTAACGACGATGGTCCTGGAATGTGGAGCCAACTTTTAGTTTTTCCTTCTGTTTGTGATTGGCTATATGTCCTCGAAATTTTCCTGCGGATTTATTTTATAACAAAGCAGTTATACCGCTACTATTTCAACAAATTATTTATGTCTTAGTAATAAATACATAGTTACCATAAAGTTTTCCCATTATGAAAGCAAGAAATCAAAATACTTCTCATCTTAACTTTTTAGTTGAAGTAATTTTTATTAAAAGTCTGAGGGCCCTAGGATCTTGGTCTCTTACGATAATTGTTATGTAATCATTGACTTATGACTCATTATTAATTTGAAAAATTTTACAATACACTTATTAAAGGCAACAACTAAAAATATTTAAAAATGATTAGAAACCTTTCAAATGGAATGTTGATGTAGCATACAATATAGAAAAAATATAATAAAATATTAATATTCGTTTTATCACAGTAATAAAAAATATAAAGTAATGGAGTTGCCACAAGTGTATCATTTGAAATTAATGATTTTTAGTTATTAAGGAATAATAATTAGAATTTGTACTTTTTAAACTTGTGATAGTGAAATTGAAGCAGAAAAGAAGCAATTTGATTTTTTTTTTATACACTAACATTAGAACTGATAAGTTTTAAAATAAAAGATAGTATTTGTATAAAACTTATACATATATAGTTTAAATGTGACCTGAAAAAAAAACTACATTAATAATCCCATAAAAAGTCTAGTTTTTCATTGCAGCGACAGTTTTTATAAGTAAATCGTGTAGTTACATGTTGAATAAAAGCAAAAAAAAAACTATTAAATAAGTAAAAGATTTAAAATTTTATAACATTTAATGAAATGTGGCGTGACAAAAACCTAAATGTTGCTGTTTAAAGCAACAGTTTGTCTATTCAACTGAATTTATAACTAATTTATCGAAATTTATAATTGAAACCGCTTTGGTTACAATTTTGTCGCATTTTAAGGTACGAAATAAAATAATAACTAAATACCTCACTTTTGTACTACTGCGACCGACATAATCCTTGTTACAGGTTAGCGTGATGTAAAAAATAATATTCTTTTTAAAGAATTTTAAACTTTATTCTGTATTAAAGCCATCTGTGGGTCGTTTTCTACAAAATGTAAATTATATGCAAACCGTGATTAGAATGTACCAAAATATTTACGTGATACTATATTTCTTGTAAATAAAATTTTGTAAAAATATTCTAAAATTACATACTTTATACTAAGCTTGAGAACAAAAGTCTAGAATTTGTGATACGAAGATTAGCTAAAGTAAAAGAATTTTTTTTTAGACAACATAGTCAGCACCAAACATGTGAATATACATTGTTGTGTTATGCTCTGCTTTGAAGTAACAGAATGGTCTTAACTACTTTCAGAGAGCAACCCTATTTAGAAATCTGTTGTTTTCCGTACACAGCGAAGGAGGGGAAAATAAAAGAAACTACATAATGATTTTCTAGAAATTTAGCTTCAAGATTTCGAAGTATTTATGATATAGTATATAAATCCTACCTATTTTAAGTACATTATTTTGATGAGCATCCACTTTCTTTGATTATTAAATCAAGTAGAAAAAAATTCAATATATATATACACTTTCGAAATGAATTCAATAACTTGAAGTAATGCGAAAAGGGGTTTCTTGACTTTATCATTGTGCATTTATTTCATCATGTTAGATAAATATGTATCACATAGTATGTAGTATGATTTATAAAAGGATTATTTTTTAAATAGTTGTACCTCTTCTTCCGAAACTTTTACATTTTTAATTATTTTATACTTTCTTTAGATAATGATATTATTTACTCTCTAAATTTAAATTGAAGATTATTGACATAATATAATTTATATGTATAAAATTAAAAAAACATTATTTATGTGTCATAAGTACCATATCAATAGTATAACATTGAACCTTTATTTCATCTTTAAGGTTCTCGGAATTGATTATTGGATACCATTTAGTGCAAAAGGTTTTATCGAATAAGTATCATTAAATGTCTTTGGAGTGTTTCTTAAATTGAGGAGCCGTATTGGAGTGTCACTAAATGTACGTGACTAGTTTCGAAACATCTTGGGTTTCAATGACCGACACAATATTTTTAGTCCTTTGTATATAATAAACTAGTTATAGAGTACAATTAGAGAAAAGTATTAACGAAAAATGCTATGAGAAGCAAAAAAAGGAACCCAATTTGTATAGGTATATAATATATATGTTAGAACAATGAAAACTTTTATATTCTATAGCTAGTAATTGGATAACTAACAATGTAATTAAATTTTAAACTATTCCAGATATATATTTTTTGCCATTATCATCTTATCTTTAAAAAAAGTTATAAAAAATACACCAATTCCTATTCCAAAGACATTTCGTACTATAATATTAATATAAACTTTTATTCCACGATATTAAATCCTGTTCATTAGCCTTTAATTAAGCGATTCATTAAAAAACTAAAGGATTATAAATAACTTATGTTGATAAAACTAGTAAAATGTTTTACGACGTTAGTTTAAAAAAAACACAGCAGAAAAAAATTACCTTCCAATAATAATCATAATTTTTCTCTCAAACTATTTCGAGGGAAAAGTGTCCTTTATTTTTGTCATAAAAAGTGATGTAAATGATATATCTATTTATCCATCCATCCATCTCAGCAGTGTGTGGTCCACTACAGAACATAAGTCTCCATCAAACTTGCTTTCGAGACAACTTGCATTGGCCCCAGAAAACAGTTTGTAAACGTGGCTCAAGGGCGACATGGGTCTGGAGTTCTTCAGGAGAATATTATCACCTTTCTTGAAGAACAATATCACCACGCTCTTGTTCTATGCTTCAGGCACGAGATACAGTACCAGACCTTTGTACAAAACAGAATTTAAAAGTTTTGGAAGGACGTCAAATATCGTTCATGCTTCCGCTTGCAGAAGTTTAGATGTAATTCCTTCTCTTACTTACTGATACGAGTATATGCAGGAAAATAAATATAAAATACTGAAAAGGCCCAGATGATATATATTTTTAAGACAAAAATGTAAATACATATATACAAAAATGTGTAGGGGATCTTCACAAATTATTATTTATTACTTCATGACATTTAAAAATCGTAAAGGAAGTAGTCCCGTTTTCAAACATCGCACGCTAATAAACGTTTCTTAATTTTATTTTAAAAGTCTCTTTTATTAAAATTTCTCATTTTCATTCTTTTATAACTCGCATGTGGTATGGCAGTTGACCGCTGTGCTATTACAGAGCTACACTTGGAAAAGCTATATTGGGTCTTGCTAATAGCTTTCAAGAACACGTGAGGATTCTGAAAAGCTATTGGAGAGGTATTGTTAGGTTTCTAGATCGTATTATATATTTTTATGTTTAAAATATGAATTGTATTAAATATTGTTATCTGAATATATGTCTTATTGTATTAAAGTTCCAAATGTGACTGATTTTCTCCATTCATTTAAAATGGAATAGTCGTAATTTTTAAAAACTAGTTCGTATAACAACTTCATTTATATTCAGTGCAGTAAAATTGCGATATGCAGAATGTTCTATAACTTAAACGTGTCACTTTACAAATGTGTTCAGTGCACAGTCGATTACAGAAACTTTTGTATTCAATGTCCCGTGAAAGAATTACGGCGTACTCGTAACTTCAAAAATATGCGCTACAGTAATTTAGAGACATTTTTGTTATCTACACAATTTAGTAAATATTGCCTTTTTACATGTAATTTATAGGTCTACGTATGTCAAGGGCATACTATTAGATCCGTCGTCATTTATATGAGATATGTTTATTGCTGAAATAAAATAAAAAAACCACAAAGTATTTATTGATAACTTGTACGGTCATACAGACTTCTTACCTTTCCTTCAATAATATGTTTCCGCTTTTTGAAAACCCGAAACACAACACTATATAAAAAGTAAAAAGTAAACTTATATATTTTTAATATAACAAGCATTTATATTTTCCACCAAGATAATTTTATTTTTATTATAAGAGATGCACCGTGAATGTCAGTGGTGCTCAATGTGATGTAAATTTCAACGTCCTTCTGGAGTTTAACGGCGAGGAAAATATTGCATTTATATAATGCACACGTATCTAGAAACAGAGATATTTTTAAATAGATTACCATCTAGTTTCAAGTACTTTTTATGCTTCGGTTATAACATTTGAACATTGAGTCATGTCTAATAATTTTACTACAAGAAAATTAATAAAAAGAAATAAATTTTAAGCTTATTAAAAACTACAAGTATTTTATTTATTATTTTAAAAATTAAACATATATGTTGTCATATGAGAGTTCCAACGAACAGATTTTCATATTTTTCGTTAGTATTTTTATATATTTTTCTAACGATACTGCTAATTTCAACCTTTTTTCTTCTGTTCTCTCATTGAATGTGCTCTTGTAAACTGATGGTGAATTAATAAGTAGCCAATGAGTTATGCTGTTGACGTAGTAAATTATAACACGTATATTAAGTTTTTTTAGTATAGCCACATGTATATTAAACTTATTTCGTAGTTACCTAGTTGGCAGCCAGCCTACAAGGAATTCCAATGCAGTATTTTTAAAGTTGCTTATTTGCAGACCTATTATAGGGTGGTGAATTAAAACCCATACTAATTACATTAATAATTAAGTCTATCAAATAATTAATATTCGTGTTGCTTAATACTTTATGTATATTATCGTTGTTTAAATAAAACGCTGTTTAAGTGTGTACTCATCTATCTTACATGTCTGCGATTAATCAAGTCCTCCGCGTTAATAAAGTAACGAAGGTTAATAACAAAATTCTAAGACTTAAACTCACTTAAACCTCAGGTTATAAAAGAGAATGTTATCTAAGCTAAATGAAGATTTATTTAAGAAGCTTCATTGACTTTAACAAGTGACTTACGTTTCAAATTTTGTTTGATGAAGTATGATTCTTCCTCCCGATTTTGTCAATAGTAAAAGTGATTCGCTGTAACTGTAAATAATATGTATAGGAATTTCTATATAATGTATACCTGTACTTAATATCTATGTATTATACCATGCTCGAGTCTCCTTTAAGTGAATTATTAATAACTGAGGTTAGTAAATGAGTTGAGATTTTCATTAAACATTTTCATCAAAGCATTAATCTTTTTAATGATATTACTTAACACTTAGTTTTATAAACAGTACTTTAATAGTTGTTCGGTGAAGTTAATAATACGATACTAAAAACTTCCCTCGTGACATAATAAAAGGGGACACAATTAAGAATTACAACTGGTATTCAAACATATATCTCTATTTTTTTATCAATATGTACATTTAATTCGTAAGTTATATATTGTATACTTCAAGATATATAATATTAATAACAAAACAATAAATTATAAACTATGCCTAAGACCTAAGACTAACGATGGCCTCAAAGTAGCAAAACCATCAACTTATTTTGATGGTATTTGGAATCTATTCGTTTACACTTCTACGTGTTCCTTCCCCGGAGTCATGGCTTTACTATTTATATGATTTATTATTTATACAATGTATGTTTTGTAAAGAAATAATTATGTTTATAAAATTAAAGCAATATTGATCTTATACTCAAATAAAAAATGAAAACAGAAAATATGAAATGAAAGTTATTGCCTCAAGCGGGATTTACATCTGCAATCTCCGGAACATCGACTTCTATTTGCTTTACCATGCCATGTCTCGAATATGTAGCTTTCTAACAGTTTTTAATAGTACATTTAATTTTCATTTAGTACTGCTTTCATTTTCATTTCTAAAATTCACTTAAGGAACTTTTTTGGTTCACTAATAAATAAATATAAAATTAAAACTTGAAATTATTTTCAAAAAATAAAACGATTATACATATTATGTGAATCATGTTTTGTTTCTATAAATATCAAAAGATTAGATATATTAGTATCGATATCAGGAAATATATTTATAAATTATAATACTTTAATACAATTAGTCATTAAGATAAGTTATCTAAAAAATATTGTTAGTAAACAAGTTTTGGCATGATAATTTCTTTGTTATTTTTTTTAAGGGTTATAATATTTAAAAATAGACTGACTTATCAACAATTTCAATAATGATAAACTATCAGAAGACAGTGCCTTTATCACTACCAGTTCTTTTAAAATTAATTCAAGTATTGAGATCTAAGCATTTGACGAGTATTCATTTAAATAAAACTAATATTTTCAGACTACTGTGCGTTATTTTATTATTTTTAAACAACTATATACTCGCAACGTTTCGTTCACGTTGCTGCAACTGTCATCACGGGCGGAGGAGTTTTTTTAATAATAAAATAACGTGCAGTAATCCAAAAATATTATTTTTATTTAATTAATATAGCTTGTGTTATTTACATATTACAGTAAATTTACATTAATTTAATGTGTTGTCACAGTTACCTGTTCCTTACCAAAATGTACCAAAATTGCTGAATGAATTGGCAAGTATATATCTGGTAACGAAAATGAAGAACAAACCAGGAATCCAAGAATTTCCTAACAATCTTTAAAATATTTCTGAAGCAACATTCATCATGGAGCATAGCTATTAGGATGTCGATTTTAATTAAAACATATTCACTTGCGCCAGAATGTTGAAACCAAGCCGCAGCTCAATATGTTCTGGAATGTATTATTTCCTACAAATTATATGAGCGGTTGGCAAACATGATATGAAATTGTACATTGTACAGCACATTTTAATAAACCGAAATGTTCTTCTTCAATTTTGTCAAAAGAAAAATATTATATTGAAAGTTAGCAGCATATTTTTAGTATGTTTGGTTTGTCCGAATAAAATAATAGAAGGAATATTTTGTTAGATTCGTACATTTTTGTATAAAAACATCGGAAATACTTTTTTTGTTATTTTTTTTTCTTTCTGATAACGAACATATACTATATTTATTATAAGAATACACATTATAATTCCTTATATAATTAATCTATAATATTTAAATTAATTCATAAAGGAACAAATCACATATCTTTTATGTCGTGCTACAGATGTGGTTGAAAGAGAATAAGTAGGAATTAAACACAAATATTTTTTTTATTTTAACCAATTGCAGTTTATTAATTTAGTTAAATTGTAAATAAATAGTTTGCACTGTGATATATTTAAACCCTAATATATGTATCTAAGATGTAGAGTACATCTATAACTCACAGTGTCAACTCCAAATTCTGTCTACTCACGGCCAGCCACAGGCTTTGAATTCAATGTTCTATGCAAGAGTTATGACTGGTAGTAAAGGCAATGATTTAAAGTTTAACACATTTATCAAAAACGGACCTGAATACCGAATCCAAATAATTGAGAGTAATATTTTCTAGCCAGAATAAATATTTGGATAGAAAACTTTAATTAAAATTTGTACTACGGTCCAACTAAAATTGTTGACAATTCTGATTTGGAAATTTTCCAACATTTTCAGCTAATAATACTGAAATTTTTAAAAGCTAAGAGTACTATTGGATATAATATTTTATTTAAGTTACGTTATCAATATCGTGGATATTTATTAATATTATCTTACGATATAATAATTCATACAAAAGGTTGTTATATTAAAACTTGTTTTTAATAAGCAATATTAGATCGCAGTATTAAAATAATATTAGATTAAATTTTCTCAGTTTAACTAGACTAGTTAATTATTTTCTTTCATTCCTTTCATCACTGCGAAATACACAACTATGCTTTTATAAAAATATACTTACATAGAAAGGTTTGCTTATTATTACTATTACTGTAGAACAAGTAGGATATAATTAGGTGTATATACAAAATGTAATGTTCTTGGCTCGAGTAATGCATTACTGCAAAGTATACGAAAAATTCAAGAGCTTCGGTCAAGAGTGTTTCCAGTTTTGTTAGTTTAGACACGTCGCCAGCACTTGGCTGAACCCATTTCAATGTGAGTGCAGGTCCACATTGAAATAGCTGAAGCGGGCTAAAATTTAATCGAATTTAAAAATGGGAAGCCGGATTTTTAATTTCTTCAAGTAACTTAATATAAAAATTGGATGATATAAAACAATACAAAACAATTTTGATGTTACAAAAACTTTATGGCAGATTTTTTTAAATTAAACTTAAAGTGAATATATTTTTATCTTAGATTAGATTCTAAATATTGATAAAATAAGTTTAAAATGTATAAAATCTTATTATGCATATTGAAATGATATAAATATTGATATAATTCTAAAAAACAAATATTTTCTATGATGATATAATAAAACATTATACTAAGCTGATTATAATGAATAATTAATAAAATAAAAACTAAATTTTATATTTTTATTTATTGAAAATTCAACATCAAGTTAGTACCATCCATCATTCTGTATACTCAGCACTAATTATAACTAGTAGCTCCCAATTTCAGCAGAGATAATTGGCATTGAACGATTTAGTTCTAGAAATTTAGTGTTATAATAAAATTACTAGAAATCGGTAAATACATATATATCTAACAAAACAGTTGAGAGTAACTGTAACCTTTGAAGTAAAAATTGTTGGTCTTTTTAATGACGAAATTTAATCGTTCTGATATCTACACTTCATTTATTATTGATATCAATTATCCTGAATTACTTCAAGTATTTTATTTATTATACAATCCTATCGTTAAAATAATTGAATTAACAATGGGTCTTATGTATATATATATCTAAATTCTAAAACTTTACGAAACAGAGGCGTATACTAGTTGATAGAGAGTAAAACAAGATATTGAACGAATCTAAAATATTTACTGAACAAGGAAGACGTTTATATCCACTTCAATATCGTCGAGATTTATGCGGTAAAGGGATTATACGTGGATGTTCTAGGGATTAGTATGAATATAAACATATATAAAAATGTGTTGTCTTTGCTCTACATATCTTCAGTTATAAGTCCTATTAATGTATCATTTATTAATATATTTATTGATAAGCAGATAATAAGTACGTCGTCTTTATTGTTTTAATTAAATATATCTTATCTTGGTTGTTAATTGAAATATTGGTATTGACAAAATTTTATTCCTTTGGGCTAGTTATTGCGTTTTTTATCACAAAAAGAAAATAAGGATTATTATTAATTTTTTAACCTTTAGTGTCGAACCGTCATCATATATTAGAAAAGGATTGTATAGGTATCGATTTTAAAGTAACAACAAATCTTTAGCAACTTACTCAATATTTATTTTATTTAATAAAAATGTAACAATAATACCTATAATTAAAATTCAGAGATTATTCTTACTTATAATATTAAAGTGAGTGTTTGTAAGTTTGTCTCTTTCACCTAAAATATACTGAACGCATTATAATGAGACATTTCAATAGTGTACCTTTAAATACTACATATAAAACATACATATTTCTAGTTCCCACGGGTACACAAAATAACATTTGTATGTAGTATTCAATCACAGGCGATAATACCGCTGACGGTTGGTGAACATATTTAAAATATTAACTAAAAGTTATTTATTTCTCCCTAAAAACTTCTGTGTTCTGAGAGACTACTGCTTTTACTTTGTAACTACAAAGACAATGCAGAAAAAATCGCATGTAAAATCTAGGTTGTAATAATATTATCTTAGAATTTTACGTTACACTAATACCAATTTATTTGAATATTATTAACTTTGGGATAATTTATAAATTACTTTTTGGAACTAATATTTAATCTATTAGAGTTAAGTTTAACTTCCTAGTAAATATAATTTTGTTTGAGTTCGTTTGAATTTAATTATGAAAGGAGATATAACTGTTAGAACCTATAATGAATCGTTTATGCTTAAAGTAGTAATAAAATTATTGAACAAATAATTTTAGTATTGAAATTGACGAGTTGAATATTTTAATGATATAATTAACAGCCAACAGCTATTTTATAATTTAAATACTATATCCATAGTAAGTCCTTGAATATCATAATAAATTTTTTAATTTAAAATAGTTGTACTCCAATGGTTTTTATTCCATACTTCCATATTTCATATATGTAGTAAATAGAGCTTCTAGCATCAAAAGTTATAACTTCACTTAGCTTTCTGCACTTCTTTTAAACTACAAATTCACACATTTATTTTAACTTAAAAGAAAAAGTTAATATAAGACTTCCATAACTGGAATTTGTTCCATACTGGACGACAAGAGATCGAGCATACAACAACTTCTAACTATAGATGTCTTTATCATATACATATATATATTTAGGAGTTGATATAAACACAACAAATCGTATCTATGCTCTTCGACGTCCTTAACATAAATAAATTTTATTAATTGGTCTAACATCACGATTGACTTCATTTAATGAAAGTTTATTACTGTTATGTGACACATTTTACATAAAAATGTGGGCTTATTTTCAAAGAATATAAAATAATAGCAAAAAATATCTTACTGATTTAGGATATTTTTGGAAAATCTTGATTTAGTCTCCTTACACATTCTATTACATACGTTTAAATTATTCAAGTATTTTGTAGCAATATGTATTGAATTACAAAGATTTGGTTGTGAGTCGTAAAAAAAACAATTCTTTTAAATAGTTTAATAACATTACAATTGAATTTATTTGTGGTATCTTGTTCTATGAATAGAGTCTGACTAAGTCACTTATTGGAAAATTTCATTAATTAATGTTATATCCAAAAAAAAAAGTCTGGCTAGCATAATTATTTTGTTATCATTCGCTATTGAAAATTTAACGGTATGTAATCAAAGAATAATGAGTGGTCAGTGTAGGTGTTATAGTGACTGGAGTAAGATAAAAATATATATTTATAACATAAGGATAAACTGGTATATTTTTATGACAATATATAATAGCAATACTTTCATTATGTACTGTTTTTTATTTTAGTAATAAATTTCTATCTATATTAAGATGTGTATTAATATTTTTTTAAATGCCAATGTTAATTACGTCTTTCATTTAAACATACAATCTTTTAAAATCTTAATAAATCAATCTCATTTATAAGATGACTTTCTTCTTGGGGTGGGCGATAAAATTATGATTATGAATTTTTAACAAAAGTTTACTGACTTAAATCAGGTATATTTTAAAATGTAAGCACAGAGTAACTAATTTAAAGCATTATTCATTCATACATACTATCGCGGTCGTCAATCTTGTCGCTGATGGCTGCTTCATAGATGAAGATAAATTACATCCAACGAAGGTTCTTTTTTCTTACTATCAATATATCTCAAGTAAAATGATCTTTTGTTTCTTAGTATGTATTAATTTTCATCTATAGCAAAATATTTACAACTTTATCATCATTATTGTATTTAGTGAAATGAAACTATGAAAACGCTAGCATACAAAAGGTAATAAATTATATGACATAGATTTTTTTATTATTATTATGATAAAATAAATAACTCTTGTATCAATAGCATTAAGCAAATATTATATTGAAATAAATTTGATTTTATTTTTACCTTAATGTGATTTTTATTAGAAAAGTAAATATATTCCTTTATACATAGAAATATTTTATTTAACTATAGTACCGAACACGTCGCCAAATCTACAACTTTCAACATACTCTTTGTTTTATACAAATATTTAATTACGTTGAGTGGTTTAGAAGGTAGCGATGCAATTGATGGCCCATTCCTTGTTTTATTTACACATTTAGTATCGTAAAACAAAAAAACTTATCCTATTACACATAACTAAAAAAAATAATGTTTCACCCTCACTGAAATATTTATATTTATACTTTAACATAATTAATAGTTCCATAATCTTATTTCGTGATTCAAATATGAAACGAAACACACTATTTTCCAGTTTTTATATCAAATTTCAAAGAACTGAAGAAGTTGATAGAATACAAGGACTAGCAATTTGGAAATATAAAGTAACTTATAATGTAAAGCCGTCTGTTTATTTAGGTCTAATTGCTCGCCTTAGGTTTTGGGTTGACGTTTAATAATCCCCTTTTGGATGATATCATAATATTATGAAACATTTAAAGCGAAAAACATTAAGATAATTTTATGGTCTAATATAAAATATACATGTAAGATAATTATGTAGGATGGCAACCGGAGGTTCCAGGAAAACTACAAAACTGATTTATATATTTTATATTATAATAAGAATTACATATTAAAACTTATAACCTATACCTAAGACTTTATGATTGAATCGATGTTAGGAGAGCAATGCCATTCCATAACTTGCGTGGTATCAGGAATCATCTGGTTCACATGGCTGGCGTTCGTTCAACGGACTCAGCAGCCTCAATATCATCGTTGTATGGATATTTTATCCATACCATATAGTAGTCGCCCCGTGGATGTTAAATTTAAAAACTGAAATTGAAATTTAAAAACTGTGATAAGTTTATAAATAGAACATTTAAAAAGTTTCTTAAGTCTAACGTTACGATTAAAATATTATTTATCCTAAGTTTCAATAAAATACACAAATGCATCAACAAAATTAGGATTTTTTTTCCAATTATTTAATGTAGATTTTTTCAAAATGGTCCAGTTCATGAGATGACGAGTTGGAAATCTAGGTGTTGCCAAATCATACTCTCTTTTTAAACCTTGGTCTTTTTAATTTCATAAGTATTTAGAATTATGCTAAATAATATTGCCGACATATACACTTTGCATGATTCCCAATACAATTATTAAACATTCTACGAGTGTAATTACAAATTTCAGGATAATTTAAATAAACGCTACTGTAATTATATATCTCAAGAATAGGCTTCCTTATATCCTTCCTGTGTGACTGCTTTATTGTTTTAATGAAAACCTCCTTCAACTCCTGTTAAATAGTTTTAACATGAGGTCAATTTTTTTGTTATCTCTATAAGCAATTTAAAACAGAAAATATTCTATTCTTGTTTGGGTTTGTCAGAAAACATGTGTAGCGATATGAGCATTTTAAAGAGATAAACTATGGGAAACTATGGGAAATTCGTGTTTATCGTCTAGAAATAAAGAAATACTTCAATAAAAGGAATTTCAGAACCAATAGCTACGAGTATATTCTTTCATAATTAACAACACCTACGGGAAAACCAACAATTTGATTCATTATGAAAAGTCTTTTGTGTAATGTATACGATGTTTGAAATTTAATATTTGATTAATTATGGTTCCACTGATAGATTTCAGGTCATCTTATACTTTATTATAAAGGTATTTTAATGAAAGTTGGAGATATGGATTATTACATTCGATATTCATAAATTATTCTATTAAATTTCCAATATTAATAAGAATATAAAATCTCAGAAAATATGCAAAGCACGTATTTTCTCCCAAATTTCCCGTTGAGTATTTCGTGAGCTGTTTTATATATTACATTCAAAATTAATTTCGTGCAAACAAGAATCATTAAAACATATTTTCAGGAGTTAATAATACTCCGGTTTATTAATGTAGTCTTAGATATGTTGGAGTTAGTATAACCCTAATGGTTTTTTAAGAGTATGACGTCAGCATAACTGGTGTCATAAATGGCTTTGTTCTTGATTATACTCACTCTGTTGAGTTTTTAAAGGTAACCTCGTGGACGGGTTGACGATTCCTTTATTTCGAAGAGGTCCGAGCCCTGTAACGGCTCGAGCGAGAAAATGTTTAATCTGTACCTTCGCTTTTATTTATACCAACCAAAACTCATGGTTGAAATCGTTGTGGCCTAAAGGTTAAAGGCTCGCATCTCGTGTATGAGGGTGCGCGTTCGAAACCTGGCAAGTACCAATGTGATTTTTCGGAGTCATATTATGTACTTTCTAACAGTATTTAAACCCGACTTACAGAAGGTGAAGAAAATCATCGTGAGGAAAATTGTTCTTACAATTTGAAATTATAAGTTGGAAGTCGCTAACTGCCATTAAGCAAGTGTGGTTATTAATACTCAAACCTTTTTTATGTGTGAAGAGGCCTTTGCTTAACAGTGAGCTCTGATTGGCTGATGATGATGATGTTGATGAACACTCATTGTTATGACAGCACTTGTACAGTTGGCTATGAAATTGGTTATGAAGGTGACACCTTTCCTTATTCTTGGGAAAATGCATTTACATTGAGGGATGATGTGGCTTCCCTCACCCTTTCCGCCTCCTCCATGGCGGACATTACCGCCTCGCAGACAGCGGGCGCGGAGTCCCAGGCAAACTTGCTCCGCGCCATGCGGCTCACCATGTGCGGCAGCGATAGGCCCCCAGAATCCATGGCCCCGACTAGGTCATCTGGCTGCTCCGCCCATGCTGGGCACACCTCCAAGGTGTGCTGCGCCGTGTCCTCGGGGCAATCCGCACAGTGGTGGCATGCCGGAGATTCCTCCTGCCCTATTCGACACAGGTACTTTTCGAAGCAACCATGCCGTGAGAGTACCTGTATTAGGCGATAGGAAAGGCCACCGTGCTATCTCTGAAGCCACTCTGGCATGACGAGTCTAACCGCCACTATCGTGCTATCGTAAAGGTGACACCTGCTAATTTTAATCATTTACATATAATTATTATTAATTATGTGAATATTTTTTTTACTCCGATATATATTTTCTGAGTAAAAAATCATTTATTATAATTATATTTTATTCCGTACTAAGTTCCGTTCAAAGAACAAGGTAAATATTACACATCATATTGTATATGTAACATGTTTGCAAAATATGTGTATTAAGGAATATTAAATAATATCGATGAAAATGTTGAACGCAATTTTGTTGGGAATAAAATGTCGTTTAGTAAATTGAAATTTCGTGTCATTTTTATGCTTCTATAATAGCCTTGTCATATTTTATATATATCTTGTCATTAAGATTTTCATGAGCTTCTTTGTTTTCTGATTACTTTGTATTTGAATTTAATAGTAAATTTCTACTTACCTAATACGATATGTTTTTTTCTTGGTTTTAAAATTTAACCGTTCGAAAAATAACGTTGTGTGTTATAGATCTTACTTATCTTAAACGTGAGGTCTTTATTTTTAAGTCCAATTTGATATACGTGAAACCCCCTTCTGTTCGCAATTTTGTCCGCGTGAACGAAAAAGGATTTGGTTCCGAACAAAAATTATGTATAAGATATTGTTATGACTTATTTTAATAGAAAAATATTAGTTAAAAATAAATATTAATTTTGTAAATTGAAAACTATTACACAATATTATTTACTCTTATAAGAAGGTGGTTTTAACTTGAACTCCTCTTAATAAATAGTGTTGAATGGAACAGTCAGTCTGTGTTCAACGATTGGTTTGTGAATACTTTACAGTGTTAAGTAAATTGTGTACCTTGTGTATGCCGGGTTTTGAGGGGGAGACAGTATTTGTAAGTATTGCTGTCTTAATGTCTATTTCACTGTGATCTGGCTATTAATAATTTCAAATTATTAGTATTGTAAACATGACAAACATTCAAGTGTAACATGTCTTGGCGTCATATGGGCTTTATTGGGATCAAAATGATTGTATTTTATGCAATCATTTTGCTTATAACACTAAAGATAAACACTAAAACGATGTACAGGTTCCTATAGGAAACACTTTTGAATCATTAATATTTGTCCCACATACTTCATATAAATTGTTAACATATTTTTGACTGAAAGTTATTTTTTTTTCTTATTTCTCATCTAAATTAACAAAGTTTTAAAGCTCAACTAATCATAATATGGATTTGGCTTTTATTAAAAAAATATTGTTATTTAATCAATAGGGACATATTTAATTAACAGGCATTTCAGTCTAAGATAATGGCTTTTTTGATAATAAATACATATTGCTTGTGAAACATATTCCATACAAAACAATATTAATTTAAGTTATTCTTATGTAATTAAATGAAATAAATATGTTATTTATATTTACCCAAATTAAAGTACTTAGGCATAATTTATAAGACTCTCGAAATAAACATTTTTATAAAACTATACTTGTAGAATGATATCTTATGCGTTTATTTTAAATAGTAATCATATACACAATGTTTTGTTTGGTAGAAACTTTATTTACTTGAATATCGACTTTCAGTAAAAAAAACTAAACGTAAACTATATTCATTTTTAACTATATCTGAATATTTATTTTTAATTTAATATCTCGTTTTACGAGTGATATGTAATCGGTTTAAACTTAGGACTGATACTAGAAAATTAATTCCCTATCCCTTTCAAATCACCCATCTCAACTGCCTATTGGAATTTTACTTCAATAGACGATAGCTACAAATAGTGATTATTATAATGTATAAATTACCATACATACAACTTAATTTAAACATAACTTTGTCGATTTTTATTTGTCAGAGTGTGAAATACAAGAAAATATTTTAAATTTACTTCATGTATTAAACTTTAATGTATTTTTCTGTAAACCGTTTATAATTCATGATCTCGGGGCTACCTGGCGTGGCGACATCTCATAAAAGCCGCGAGGAACATCTTAACAACTTTTATTTAGGACACGTTAGTGAGAAGGTCCTTATTAATCATCTACTGTTTTCCTTAATATAATTATTTATATGAAAGAACCCGCTATTTGAAACAAAAGAGAATTATCGATACTGAAAGAAATTTGAGTTTGATATAATTGTGAACTAAAAAATTTTTGTTTTCATCTACACTTAGTAAAAACCAAAGGACTACAAATAAAAATACATCTCTTTTATACCTACTGTTGATAAATAATACCAAGTATGGGTAAGCCGAATTTTATTATCAACAGATTGTTTTTGGAAATTATGCCACAAAAATTATAGAAACCTAGTAAATATGTCAAACCCCGTCGAAGTTACAGAATTTGAAAATGTGTTCAGAAATTAAGTCATTTTGGATTAATAAACAATATTTCATTTTAATGACTAAGATTTTTTCAGAATTTTCAATATTTTTTTATTAGTGCTTTAACAAAAAAAAATAAACTAAAAATTTTTTTAAAATTAGTTATCGAATATCATATTTTAGATTTCGTACGGTCTTCATAAAAAATGACTTTCATTCTTCTAATAACAGTTCTTTTATAGCTGTTATGTATTTATTTTGATGTAACTTAATGTTCTTTTTATTTCTTCGTTTTCATTTTTTACCTATTATCACTTTAAACGACTTTTTAGAGCCTAATATAAATTTGTAATTGAATTATTTGTCTTGACAAAGAATGAATTCGGAAGGAAAAATAATTGTACTTTGTGAGACTTCTTTGAAAGTAAAATATTTTTCAACAAAATCTTTTTTCTTCCAAATTCATTGAGTATCAAAATAAATTGTTCCATTACAAATACGTATCCATATAGTATATATATAGTATACGTATCCAAGTACTTTAAGACCCGCCGCACCAATACCACCAGAAAGCTCTCGGACTATACTCTCGAGCTCATGGAGGAAAGACGTGAGATGGTTTTGCATTCGCCAAGTGATGCTTGTCGATACCGGCAGCTCAGCAAGCGGATCTCAAAGTCTCTTAAGCGCGATCTGCGTCGGTATAATACCGAACATATCAAAGACGCAATAGAGCGGAACAGAGACTTCAAAGTTTTTGCAAGAGATCTGACTGCTGGACATAGCCGGTTAAACAAGCTGAAGACTGACGATGGCAGAATCATATCGTCGAGGCCTGAGCTTTTGAGGGAAGTCGAGACTTTCTATAGACGGCTATACACGTACACAAGAGAGCCCGCTTCCAATCTCGCTGACGACCCAAGAGCGAGATTAACCCGACATTACTCCGAAGATATCCCGGACGTCAGCTTGCACGAGATTCGAATGGCTCTCAAACAGCTTAAAAACAACAGGGCACCGGGTGATGATGGAATAACGGCCGAGCTACTGAAGGCGGGTGGAGAACCAATCCTTAGGGCCCTTCAGAAACTGTTTAATTCCGTCATACTCGAGGGACAAACGCCACAAGCGTGGCACAGAAGTGTGGTGGTATTGTTTTTCAAAAAGGGTGATAACACCCTGCTGAAAAACTACAGACCCATCTCACTTCTGAGTCACGTCTACAAGCTGTTTTCGAGAGTCCTAACGAATCGCCTTGCACGTAGGTTAGACGACTTCTAGCCTCCCGAACAAGCCGGTTTCCGAAAAGGCTTTAGTGTAGTAGACCACATACATACGCTGCGGCAGGTTATACAGAAGACCGAGGAGTATAATCTACCTCTTTGCTTGGCGTTTGTGGACTATGAAAAAGCCTTTGATTCGATCGAGACCTGGGCTGTACTGCAGTCTCTCCAACGGTGCCAAGTAGACTACCGGTATATTGAAGCGCTGAAGGGTTTGTACGAAAACGCCACCATGTCAGTCCGATTACAGGATCAGACCTCGAAACCAATACCTCTGCAGCGTGGTGTCAGACAAGGGGATGTTATCTCCCCAAAACTGTTCACCGCTGCATTGGAGGACGTCTTCAAGGTTCTGGACTGGAAAGGACTTGGCATCAACATAAATGGCGAGTACTTATCACACCTTCGGTTTGCTGATGATATCGTAGTCATGGCTGAGACCGTGAAGGACCTGAGTACAATGCTCGAAGATCTCAATAGAGCCTCCGAACGAGTTGGTCTTAAGATGAACATGGAGAAGACGAAAATCATGTCTAATGTCCATGTTGTACCGACTCCTATTACAATCGGAGGCTCTACACTCGAAGTTGTTGACAGTTACGTATACCTGGGACAAACGGTCCAGTTAGGTAAGTCCAACTTCGAGAAAGAGGTCAATCGTCGAATCCAACTCGGCTGGGCTGCTTTCGGGAAGCTACGTAGAATCTTCTCGTCCAGAATACCTCAGTGTCTCAAGACAAAAGTCTTCGACCAGTGTGTGTTGCCAGTGTTAACTTACGGCACTGAGACGTGGCCGCTCACGATGGGCCTTATCAGAAAGCTCAAGGTCACTCAAAGGGCAATGGAGAGGGCTATGCTCGGAGTTTCACTGCGTGATCAAATCAGGAATGAGGAGATCCGCAGAAGAACGGGAGTCACCGACATAGCCCGAAGAATTGCAACATGTAAGTGGCAGTGGGCAGGGCACATCGCTCGCAGAACCGATGCCCGATGGGGCCAACGGGTTCTTGAGTGGCGGCCACGAGTTGGAAGACGCAGTGTGGGTAGGCCCCCAACAAGATGGACCGACGACCTGGTGAAGGTCGCGGGAATCCGCTGGATGCGGGTGGCACAAGACCGGTCGTCGTGGAGATCCTTGGGGGAGGCCTATGTCCTGCAGTGGACGTCTTTTGGCTGATGATGATGATGATCCATATAGTGACGTTCTCGGAATCGATATTTGTTGAAATTTATTTTTATCTTATCTTCAAAGTGCTATCTCGTGTGTTGAATATATCACTATATAACTAATAATATCATGACTTTTTTTTTTTTATACGAGGGGAATCTTTTAAAGACTTCCTGCCGCGGGGGAAACGCGACAGGGGCATGTGGGATTTCCACCCACTAAACCACCTCGACGTTCTCTGCGCTGTGCGTAGACTAGTGAGCGGGAACGGCAAGCCATACTTCCGCTCACTACGCACGAGTCCCGAAAGGGACTCCGCCATCGGCAGGGGTATCAGTGGCTGACCACACCACCCCTCCGACTCAAGAGCAGCGTGCCGGGAACGCCAAACACGCCGCTCTTCCTCTAGCCTATGTTACCCGGACGCCGGTTCCCCACCGACGCCCGGAGGCTTCCTCACTGGGGAGGCAGGTCGCGAGCATAAGCCCGCTGCCTTCGACCCAGCCTTCGTCAGCGCAGCGGCGCCGAGGAGGGGTCGTCTTCCCTCACTCGTTCAGCAGCCTCCTTCTGCAAGATGACTCTCTCGCTGAAGTCGGCCACCGCCTGCCATGCCCTCTCGCTGCCGACCATGGCCTGGACCACTGCCGGCAACGAAAGGTCTGCGCCAACCACGCGGATGAGTTGGCTACGCTCGGATATCCACGCTGGACATTCCATCAAGGTGTGGTCAGCGGTGTCTTCCACGCGACTGCAGTGGTGACACGTCGCTGTCGGCTCTCTCCCGACTATGTGGCACAAATACCTCCCGAAGCAACCGTGCCCCGAGAGGATCTGCACCAGCCGGAAGGTCAAGGATCCGTGTCGGCGGTCCACCCACTCCATGAGGAGCGGGCGAATAGCCTCCACGGTTCGCAACCCGGCCACTGGCTCAGAGAGCCTTTGCCTCCACCGATGGAACAAGGACGACCGCGCAGATCGTCGCCAACTATCCACCCGATCCCGGTCCGGACTCGTTCCCCGGGATCGATCTCGCGCGCGCTGGTGGTAAACCTCCGCCAGAACCTGGGCATCCAGTTCCCAGGGAGGCGTCCCAGCCAACACGCAAGCCGCCTCATGAGAGACAGTGCGGTATGCTCGTACCACCCTCACCGCCATGACGCGCTGCACTCTGTGCAGCGCAGCCACGTTCGGCCTTGACTAATATCATACTTGAACTTGAATAATATCATGACTAATTCAACAAACTAACGTGTAGATACCAAGTTTTGATTAGGATATGTATAAGTATCAGCTGTTTTTGATATTTTTATATTAAAATGTTTTTTTTTAAATATATATTGGTATACACATAATATATTTAAATTATAGCAGTAAGAAATGCATAATGTAATTTTGGTACAACTTCTGTTAAATGTATAACATAGATTAAATGTGACCTCATCTTCCATTTCTTTTTTTGGAAAAGTATTAATTACCTTTTTGTAGCTTACAGCATAATTATGTAGAAAAAATATATTAAAAAAAGTAATTGTGTATAATACTTTATCAAATAAATAAATATTCGTAATATTTTACCTTTTATAAAATAAAGTATATACTTACATCCTATCAGGTTAAAAGATTTAATTAGAATTCCCACTGATACCTTTTCTGACATCTGATATGATAGCATGTAAGTATTTTTCTATGAAAAATGGGGTTAATCATTCTTTCATTATTAAATATTTATTATAAAACAATGAGTTATATGTAAATGATTAAAAATACAACTAAGAACCGTTGAGATTTGGTTACAAGATTTTAATTAGGACAATTAGGGTTGCCGACTAAAATTCATCTTTATTAATTTATCTAAACTATCATGGAAACTGAATATAAAACATTCCCGTTTTTTCTTTCACGATATTGTTAAACTTTTAAAAAAGGCTACGAGTTTATTAAAAATGCATGAAATGGCCCATTGAGAGCTGTTGTGCTGTTATCAATATGGAAATTTTCCATTGTTGAAGTTCGTCCCCGATGGCTTCTTCGTGTACACCTATATAATATTTTCCGTTTTGATATTAAAAAAAATATAATGAAAATGATATGTACCTATTACAAATATTTAACATAAACTAAAAACTAATTTAAGGAATACATTCAAGTTGTATTGAGACTTTCAAATTAAAACAAAAACAACAACAAAAATTTCTTAGACTTATCGGAGAATTTGAAGAAAAACGAAGGTTTTGAAATCTTCAAAGAAAAATTTACATAGGAATCTCATTAAACAGTGTCAGTTGACTTAAATGAAATAAATATATTTCACAAGTAATAAAAATAAATTATTAAAAACTTAAATAAAACAAAGTGTTAAGTAAAAAATAAATAGGATTCGGACAGACAAAAAAAGAAATATTACAGTCGGGTTAGTACGGGGTAATAATAAGAACAAGGTGAAGAAGTTAGAACGAATGTCTTTACAGTAAAATTGAACAAAAGGAAGAATTCCAAGCAGAATCATTTTACTCTAAGGCTAGTAACAAAAAAGGAGATTATCAAAAAGTTTAATTTGGGTATACTATCTAAATATTAATATAAATATTATTACCTTCTCTATTAGGCAGTTACTTTGAAAAACATTCAAATACATATTCTACAATCAGTAAATTTATTGGTAAGATAAGTAAGAAGCTAATATTAAATTAATTCTCTCTACATCGTTATTGAACACTGCGCTGTTATCAAACAAAGGCACGCTTCCCCAACGCTTCTATAATACATTTAATTTATCAGCATTATTCAGGAGTCACGTTTTTTTATAGAAGGAAATGAATAATGAATTGAAATCAATTTGAATTATAAAAATCTTAGGGACTGTATGCATTATTAAAAGACAAATAAAATACTAAAATTTAATTTGGGAAGAGTTGTTGTCAGTGAAAATATTATAACATAATTGAAATCCAAAATTTATCAGCTTTTTAGGATATGTGAAAGGTTCAGGGTCTTGAAAGCTGTGTTTGGTTAATCGTATCGTATGATCGGATATCATCCCAGTGCAAATAAGAGATATGCCTGTAGGAGGCAGATTATTAATGGAATGTTCCAAAGAATTGTCTAATTTAGTGCCTTCTCAACTCTACAAACACAGTCACGGCAGTAGGCCAGGATGGTCTCCAAATCACGTAAATGCCTTTCACCATTAGACAGTAGAAGCGTGAACATTCAAATTTTATTACTCAATATTTTCTTGAAGACATAAACAACACTTTAATAAGTAACAACAAAGTCAAAGTGTCACGACAACATAATAATAATACTTCGCAATTTCCATACTAGTAAACTCGAGTAATGTAATTTTGTCATTTTGTTCATTCAGAAAATTGACTAATCCAAGGATTTTCCAAAATGTTTAAAAATATCATATGTATCTGAAAATCATCTGTGCATGGTGTCAATGAAATTATTACTAGGTACTTAACTAATTGATTAAAAGAATAAAATGTAGTGACAGAAGTTTAAATATGTTTCTTTTAAATCGCGAAAAACGTTATCCACTAAAAAGTAGTTAATATAACTTTTCATATATACCCAAGTTACTATTTACATTCATTGGACTAAATTTGACTATGCATATTGAATTGATAACACGAATGGGTGTAGATTTTGTTAACTAAGCGAGCCAGGTATAAATAATTATTCATGTATCAGTTATTATTAACGTATCAATTTATTATAATTACTCATTGCTATCTAATAATTTCTAATGAAATATTATATTAAAAGCGTTTACATATATTATAGCGCATGAATCTATTATAGAATACATATATTTTAGGCTAATGTTTGCTAATTAATGATATGTACATACGAGTATATACATATGTATACCTTCATTGTCTGTCAACAAGTATACTCTTCATTATCTGTCACGTTGGCCAAATAAAATACAAATATTCACATTATATAGTTTTAATATGTATTATTAGTTCTAATTTATAACTTAAAAAAAATGTCTACAATTAATTTGTAAACATTTTTTTAAGCCTGGTGATCGCATGACCTTGGCTTCCGCGCTCAACTGCATTGTTTTTCTGTTTTTTTTTCCATAGGATGTCATCTTAACTGCCTTCATATTTCGTATAGATTTTATGAGTTATATCTTTAAGAGAAATTATAATAAGTTATTATGTTTGATGTTAATAAGATATGATATGTTTGGTAAATATAATGTTGGTTTTTGTTAAATTAAAATGTCTTTGTTGTATACTAATTTCATTACAATTTCAAATTATAAATAGTTATATCTATGACTATTTAATAGAAATATGTCTTACCTTATATTTGCCTAGTCCAACCGCTCATTAAAAACATAATATTACAATTTATTTTTTAGTCACTGTTGTGTATTTTATCGTGTTCGTTTTGAGTACATTTTGATTGAATAAACAAGATGCTTGTGGTTTTAGCCTTTAGACGCTGCGGGCTGCACTGAGCGAGCATTGAACAGATGTAATATATTATTATTTATTATCTAAGTGTAACGCCCTGCTCCCGCGCGTCCCGGCACACCTGCGTAGCAAGCGCGATAGATATCACCTTCCTGTATTATATGTTTAATGTTGTGTTTATTTTAATATTATATATTATTTCCTCTGTTTCGTTATGTTTAAATTTAATAATGTTAATTTAATGTAATTGTTACTGCTGTCAGTGCCGCAACCTTAGGAGATCACTGAAAATCAGTGTAGAAGCAACATTGCTTCTATTTTTCACTGAGTGGTTCTCCTTTTGCTTAGATTACACTGCTGCACACTTATCATTATTGTTATTGATTTTCGTTGTTTGTTTTGTAGTGGTGTAATCTAATTATGTCGACTACAGCCGGAGGTTCCAAAAAAAACAAAATTTACTTATAATTACTTTATTGTAAAGAAAACCTATCGTTGCACGATTGAACGAAGAAGTGATTTTATAATTTTAAAACTGATTTACAATGACACGGGAAGCCGTGGTGTTCTCTTTCTGCATTCCATTCCCATAGATCCCGCTGAATGAGGTGTCGTCTTTACTTCATTCCATTCCCATAAGTTCCATGGTGTCAGCATTCGGTGTTTAATTATATAATTTTATGTTCGCGTAACAATCTTTTAACCAACTGTCACTACATTACCAATAAAAGTTTATTATTATTATTATTATTTTGATTCTATCATATAAGTTTAGTGAAGTAGTACATAAAAACAAAGACAAAAATAAAAATCGTTGAATCATACTTAGGAACAAAAATTGTGTAAAGAAGGTATTGTTATTGATAAGTCAGCGAAATAATAACTAGGTATATTTCTTACATTTATTTTAACATCTTTGATGCCTTTCTGAGTTAGAAACAAAAAAATACTGGAAGATATATTTTACCTGCAACGTCAACGTTTTAGTAATATTATGTTTTTTATTTTATTTTTATATATATATATATATATATATAGAATGTTATTGTCTCAATATATATTCTGAAATGTTATGTATGTACGAAAAAATACTAATTATTTCATGAGAAAATGTGATACTCATAGCAGTGGTACAAGGAACAAACACAAACTTGTTACTCCTGTTACTCGACTACATAGAGTCAGTAACTGCTTTGTGGGGCAATGTATACGGTCTTACAACAGGATCCCAGAAAGCGTTCAAAATGCCTCTGTTGCTAAATTAAAAAAAAATAATTAAGGAACGCTTGTGTGCAAAAGGTTACTATACAATTAATGAGTTTATGATCGATAGCACACCTTGGGAATGAAACGTTCACCTCCTGGCTATTTCATCTCATATTAAATTGTTTATATAATATATGAGACAAATATAAAAAATAAAAAAAAACCCGCTGAGTTTCTTTCGCCGGTTCTTCTCAGGTCAGGGTATTTTCTTTTCCGAACTGGTGATAGTGTCTCAAGTGAATCAATAAGAAAGTGTAATGCTTCTATATTGAATAAAGTTATTTGAGTTTGAGTTTGAGTTAATAAATACCATATATATTTAAATACATACTATTTAATTCTAGCCAAATAACATTTTGGCTACTAAATTTTTAAATAAATTTTTGATATATATTGAGCTAAAGGTAAAACACGTGTATTTGATTAAATAACAGAATTGTGTGCTTTTGACAGATATGAAGGAATTTCAATAACGCGGGAATAATACAATAATACCTTTAGCAATTTCGTTTAAAATCCATCATATAAAAATAATTTTATTTTAAACTTACCTACCAGTAAATAGTAAAATATATTTTGTTTATTAATACATTTAAGAGAATTTAAATATTCCAGCGAAAATGTTAAAATTTGTTTTTACAAAGACATGCATGTACATTTAAAACCTGTCTTAGCTAATTGAAATAATAATTTATACTAAATAGAAGAAACAATGTAATGAAAAGGCGCTGACACGAAATTCTATTTGATTGGTTATATCACTGTTTCTGAAAAAAGTGATAACTTTCTGGGGATATCGGGCTCAATACTATTAATAATTAATAATGCATTGACTCTAAAGTCTGAACGGTTTAGTTATATTATTTTCGACGTAAGGAAACTTATGTAAGAATATTATAAAGACACGAAAAACTACCAAAGAGGTTTTACCACATACTGCCGACGTTTCGGTTACTTTGCAGCTATCTTGAACACGGGCTGACGACAAAATTTTAACTCATATTGACTCAATCTAGCTACACAAAGATCTGATTGAATTGTTTTATATCTCATATTATAATGCTTCACTATTTAAATTTATAGAATGAAAGCTGTTTGGTAGTAAAATTATCACTTCTATCGTAGGCTATTCTTATGTTCATATAAATACTCTATAATATATTAGAATTTTGTTAAATATTTTCCTTTGACTAATAGAAAATTTGATACACCAAGCTGTCGAATCCGTTAATAAATGTAGAAGAGTCCAGCATCGCTACAGTATGTTGTCAAAACAAGTAGCACACAAGTTCATATTTTTTAATTAAGGGTAAATAGTTTTTTTCCAAGATTTCAATCATGATATCAAGAGAGATTAAACTCATGACGTTTCTTGTGCTTGGGATGGATGAAAATATCATTGTAGTTTACGAATTTTATTTCAAATTATAAATCACTACCACTTCTGATAACGATTGACTAAATTATTATTTTAAGTCTCTTTTTTGAATTTTGAAAAAGAAATCAAAACTTAGAAAAAACGTAAGCATTTGTTAACACATTATTTACTTTATTATAATTGTTACAGTATATATAGTAAATAAACATTTGACCCATTTTAAACTAAATAATGAGATAAAATCAGTAATCGTCTTATCTTAATAGAGCATGCATACATATACTCTTAAAGCTAAGTACTTTTCCGATTTTATGAATAGGATCTGATTAAATGATTCCTGCATTATAATTCTGAGAGAACATTTAGTGAATTCAGTCACGTACTACAAAGTTCGCATTTCAATGGAGGTTAAGTGAAATACTTAAAAGCTATTTACACGAAACTCTGTATCAAATCAGTAAATGCAAATTCATTATTTGTGTTTATAGAACGTTTCTGAAAGATATCAATTTTTTAAGATTTATCTTCAATATGATTTATTTATGGTAAGTGAAAATAAAACCGTAGCTGGTAGATGCACTATCCTAGTAAAAGCTTATAAAATACGGATAGGCTGGCTATTGTATGTTTGTGCTCAATAAAATCGTGATGACCCAAAAACAATTTGAACTGAATCTTTGTGAGGCAACATTTGGTGTCATTTGATCAAACTGCACTTTTGCACAAATATGAATTTGTTATTATCGCAGCTCCCTCAGCCTTGAAACAATGAAATGCAGCATTGTCAGATAACCAATCTTTTTTTTAATGATGTAATGATGAGGCATTTTTGACGTACTATTATTAGGTTAAGTTCCTTGTTGGTTATAGTAAAATTTTTAATCTCATGAAATTTTCTTCTTTACCCAAATGTGCCCTTTAGCAAGCTATGAAGATAATAAAGCAGCTATAAAGTATTTAATAGAAAACTTAGAGTCAACAGTTAAACATTATGAAGATTGTAAATTGAATCGTGTGATAAAATATACTATTAGAATTAATTGTCTCCAATTTCAAAAGCAAAGGCAATTGAGTCCAGTCGCGTTTCAATTTAAGAGCTCCTCTGAAGTCTGTTTGCACAACTCTCGTATTCAAACCGGGATAAGTTTTGACCATTATGACATCATTTAGTTAAATTGACTTAATATTTTAATTTTAATATCTTAAATTTCTTGTAAATTAGAGGTGAAATAGTACAATTTAAATGTAAATTAGAGATGAAATAGTACAATTTAATTGTTATTAAGTAATAATTCAATTTAGATGTGAAAAATAATTAAATAACAATTATTTTAGGTTTAGACTTAGAAAATTAAAAAAATTACGATTAGTTATTATCTTATTATACTATAGTTTTAAATATACCTCCCAAGAAATGTATATTCAAATAATGCGATATAAGATCTTTGCGAGTATTGCGAGTATTTTCGGATTTATTACACGTTTATAATTATTTTTAACAGCATAGTCTCGATTTTTCGTTTGGATTGGATTACGATTATTGCAAAGTAACTGAAACGTCGGGAGTATGTTGGTAAAAAATAATTATAAATATCGAAAAATATCCGTTTTATATTAATTGTTGTGAAAGTTTAAGACTCTGAAAGGAAATTATTATTTGTGTAATTCTTATTGCAGGTATTTGTAACAAGAGTAAACATTAAGAACAAATGAAAACTATAGTATTCGTAATGAAAATAAATACATAAAACCTATAAACTTCTGGTATAAGTATTTATTGTAATATCTTTCGGCATACTTAGATCTTAATATTTAAAACTTTTAGAATTTAATTATCCATCTCATCTAGTTCTATAAATAATCCCTTCATTAATCATCAAAGAAAATATTTAGTGAGATTATTTATGTAATACAAGGTTTGGTTTTCATAAAGACTCTAAGAAGCACTTAAAAATTATTTCCACTCGATCTAGCATCAAATCAAGCGTCTACATTTACGTAATTTAACGCATTTTAAGTATTATGTTTGATATATTTTAATCCAATAATTTTGTAAAGACAAGACCCCTTATAAATGTTTTAAATAAATGTTTTAATATTACTACTATCCTTAAGCTAAATTTTAAATAATTATAAACAAATTGAGCAGTAATAAAATATGGTTACTAAAAAATACATATATTTATTTGGTTTTCCGCCACTTCGTGACAAATATTTATGGAAGTTCATGTTTTGCGATCACGTTTTACTATCCGTCAGCATAAATCATAAAGGTTTTCTCATACTAGGTCTAGGCCTTGTTTGCTATTTTACTTTCTTTCCAGTTCTATCATTTACTAGGGCCTTTCATTCTGTATACTTTTTCTTTCTTTCATCCTTCTCTTTCGTACCAGGGGTATACCCTTCTAACTATTCGTGTGTTAGCTTTTTTCTATTTTTTATTATTTTAGGATTCGGTGGGGGTACAGCTTTATTACAATCCTGTCATTTTAATTTTCATTTTTATGCATTGTATTTAACAGTAGTTTATTACATTTAGTTCCTTACTCATTTCTATTTATTACATTAAATCCTATTCTATTATATTACGTTTCTATATATTTCAATTATTAAATCATTAATTATTATTGTTCCATTTCCATTTCCATTCAATTATTATATTACATTACATTGCTTTCCATTATTACATTCCGTTACTTTACATTCATTTTATGATTCATTATATTATTATTATGTCTATATTCCAGGAGTTTCTTCGACCTGGTCTCCACCTCCTCATTAGCTCTACTGTGCTTGTTCCGGGTACTCCTCCGTGCCTCTACAGTCTGCTGCACAGCGGATTCGGTGCTGCTATGGTGAGTGTTAATTCCTTAGTTATTGCAGGTTGGTTCGTACACCTTATTGAGAACACCTCCTCGGGAACGCAATCTCACTGTTTTTCTTCTTGACCGCCCATGGGATTAGATTAGGTCCCACTTTTCTGATTTGGATAACCTTTCCAGTAAAAGGTTGAAAAATCTTTTTCCTGGTGTTAGTTCCTTTGTCGTCCTTGCCATTGGGTGATCTCCGAGCCCCTTTTCCCTATTTTAGAAGCCAATACGATGCGCCCGAAGTTAAATCATAAATGTTAAGATATATGTCAATATTTAAATGGGGACTGAGGATTCAAGATTAATTAGAATAGAGAAATCTAAGACTTTTATTTATTTAAATGAAACTAATATTTTTCGATTATATTACATTCGGACATCTTGACTGCCCGTGATCATGGTTACTGAAAAGTAGCCGAAACGTCGGTAGTATGTAGTTTATTTACAAAAATAAAGCACGCGTAGTATATCCCGAAAATATTAGTTTGATTTAAAAATTAAAATAAAGATTACAAACTGAATAGTGACAAAAATTTACTATAAAAATATACTATCTCCATTTGAAACACTGAAGAGGATTACGTGAGTTCAGTCACGTAACCGACGGTCGGCGTTTTAATTTAAGAGCTCGCTTGAAGTTCGTTTACACAGCTCTTGTATCCAAATCGGGATAAGCTTCGAACCATTACGACATCGTTTAGTTAAAGTTGACTCAATAATTAAGTTACAATGCTTTAAAATAATCCTTTATAAAATAATCAAACAATATAAAAAGTAAAAATCTGTCTTTTTGTTGTGATTATACTATTGGAGCTTCTTACTTTCACAAATAATAATACTCATTCTCAAATTCTATTTAAAAATGGTTGGTATACTTTTTCATTCACTTTGAAGTCAAAAATGTTGTAAGAATGTTTTAAATTAACAAAGTTCTAAAAATTCATTCCTCTCATTAAACTTAAACATTTACATATCGACAATTTAATAAGTTCGTTGGACAAAATGGACGCCTTATTTGTCTCAATTTTTTTTTGTATGACAGCGTCCGACAATATGTTATAAATATTTTGTATTAAAAATATTGTTGTCGTCACTTGTTTTTCAATATATTCGATTAAGATTACTATTTTATTTTATGAATACTTAAAGTACCTACCTATGAAATTAGAGTTTATTTTCCTAGGATATAAATAAAAGTGTAAGTTAGTTACTAAAACCAATAATGTTTATATTGAAGAATAAACATTACTTCTATTTTTTATTATTACACTAAGAAGACCGTGTCAGGGCTAACCTAGTTTCTTTGAATAGTTTTACAGTCGACGTTAAGGTCAGGAATTAACGTGCTTTTTCTTGATATAGTATTTAATTCATTTCTAGAACAATTCATCAATTTTAATAAAAAAATGTCAAAGCTAAACGGACCGTTTATGATCAAAAAATTAAATAAACTATAAAAAGACAACAATAAAATAGTGGTTTCATTTTTCATTGTTTTCTTAAAGATAATTTTTATAAGAAAAACTAAATAAATTTTTATGTGATAAATATATTTCTTATATTTACTGTATGATAATTCATAAACAATTATTTTAATGTCATATGAACTTACCATACACTACACTTCAGTATGAAAAGAGTCAAGTTAATGTATTCACTCATATTTGATGTTCCGTACTGTCGATTATAATACAAGAATGCCATTTTGATATTTCCCTAATATTTTTAAATTTTGAATTAATGTTTTAACAAATCTTTAATTATTTATCGTAAATTTAAAGTGCCACAACAAGATATTCAGACTGCACACCAGCGTAAACTCTAAAATTTGTTCTAAAATGTTAAGAAAATACATAACAAAATGTTCTTTTTAATTCCACAGCATCTCTTTACCTGAGAACAGAAGGATATTATATAACAAAATGTTCCTGGAAAATAAGAACATTTTATGTGGCATCAAGTTGAAGTTAAACTTAACTTAGAGAGACAGTTTTATTTGTCTGGAAATTCTTACGGATTTTGTGAGTCACTGGTTTTAAATGATTAATAAATTCCATGAGCTTAAAGTTGATAGTAAATTCTAGATAGTAATTGTTATAAAAATATAACTTAATAAACAAACATATCCTATAAAACAACTAGAACAAATTGAACATACCAACAAACTAAGGCTCCGTTATGATATGCTTTCAAATATTTAATAAACAAGAATTTGTTAAGAAAATATTATGAGCCTAATCTTTATCATCCTCTTTATAGTCATTTAATGTTTTGTACATACGTTGTGAGATAATTTTCTAAGCTAGATAGTTATAGAAACTTTCTCACTTGTGTTTTCAACAGTTCCTAGCATTCTTGTCTTTCCCAGATCTTCCTCTACAAAGACACTTAAATTAAATGCTGCTTGGAATCTAAGGTATTATCTGTATATATACAAAAAAATGCAATCAAGATATATAATTTTGTTCTATTTTTTATTTGTAATTTAAATTTGATAAAGATAAGTGGATTCATCTTATAATACATATATGATATTTCGTGACAAAATACAAATTTGACTCATTAGTGTACTTTAATTGATTATGACAACTTAAGAACTTTGCCCTCTACATTCTTGGATTCACTCTATTAACTTAATCGTCGATGAGTCACGTTTTTGGACAAAAGACCATACTTTGTACTGCTAACAATTATTTTGTGTTTTAAAACCTCTTAATATTTTTTTTATAATAATATGAAAACATTATTATAATTATATAGTAATAATTAATTAAAACAAACATCCCACCAGTGAACATAGTTAAAAAACTAACAAAGAGATTTTAAATTAATAGGATCAATTCAAGTCTAATATATGAGAAAAAATAGAGAAAAATATTTTGTTTTATTTATATTTTATTTAAATGATGATTTTTAAATAGAGGGAGATTTTTTTACATGCTGTTTTCACAATTTTTCCTTGTACATATTAATTTTTGTTAAAGTCAATAATGTAGCAGAGGCTGAGAAAATAAATTCAAACCTTTATTACTATTAAAATAAATAGTATCCATGTATTTTAGTCAGCATCTCAATAGTTGAGATGTTTTAACTATAATATCTTTTTATAAATACATATTATATATTTACTAAAATTATTTTAATGTGTTTAAAGTAAAATATGGAATAATTGACATTCATGATAAAATCTAACCTAGTTTAAATAAAGCATTTTTTTTACTGCGTAAAATATAATTTTATTTAAAATTAAAAACATTTCATATTTCTTTGTTAATATTTTTACTATTTTTTAAAGTTATACCTTTAAAATTCAATATCACAAAGCCGTAGAAAATAGTTTTCAGATTTGGCTCGTAAAAGCAATTTGTAGCTAAACCAATCAACTAGCGCAAAATGCAATTGGCGCGAAATTCACCTAAAAATTTAGCTCTCCGGAATAAATAACAAAATATAATCTTCATTTATAAATAATGTTAAATTTACATTTTAATATACTGTTCTAGTTTTTAATATTAAATAGATATATTTAAGAATCCTGTCGAAACCGTTACTTTGATAATACGAGTATACATTTTACGCAGTCTGAAAATAATAGCCGTATAAGAAATAGAGAGGCCACAACTGAAAAGTTTTTTTTAAATTTATATAAACTGCCAGATGTGCAGCGACCATTTTGTAATGAACAATTTTTATAAGACTATTAAAGAAAGACGGAGTTTCTTAGCATACAATGAATTAAATGTGCCGGTGCGGGGTCCTTCGCGTTGCGGGGAAAGATTTTTCAACAGTGCCGGGGATTTCCGACCCCCGGTGTAGGTTTGAGAGGCCCCAACCTAACGCGCGTCAAACGCTGACTTCCACTGTCCAAGTTCCTTTTCCTACCTAACCAAATTTGAATTGAACCTACTAGGGCTGACTTTGAAGTACGTTCCAAGAATAAATTGATGTTAGTTCTGGATAGGCCCAAGTCTTTTAGTAGGTTGTAGAGAGGTTTACCCGTTATACGGCTCGCTCCCACTCCTACCGCGTATAAATCCGCTACGAAACTATTTCGAGTAAGTTTGTGAGTGAGCTTGTAATATTTATTAACCTTGATGGTATGGTCTTTGGGGATGTTGGTTTCCCAAAGGAACCGTAAGCTCCAACATCACAACGCTCTTTATAATCCGCGAATACTGTCATATATCTGGTATAGAGACCGAGGCACAATTATCCTCGTGGATTTTGTATTGTTTTTCATACGTATCCATCATTATTGTCCAATTCGAAGGCGCTTTAAGGATGGAGTAAGGCTTGACGTTTGAGTTAATATTAATATTGTATTATACTATTAGAACCGAATAATTATGTTTCTTCAATCTTTTTAGGCGATACTTACGTTTAGACTAAGAAATAAAAAACAAGTATATAAACTTTCTAAGTAACATTACCATTTCCCATGTTTCCAAAGGTTATCCATATAATAAAATTCATTTGAATCTTACGTTTTAAAATAAACTAATACTTTGTCAGATTAAAATAAGATAATTTTTAATTAAATTTTCAATACACTTATTAATCAATACAAAATGTGAAAAAAGAACCATTCAAGTGAAAATATTCTTTTTACGTTCATATATTAAAAAGTGCCGCTTTAATCCTAATTTACAGAATTTTCTATGACAGATCTCATTCAACTCCATAAATTTTCCAATATACAATTAAAAACGACAAGAGTCTCACCTTTTCATGTTATTCAAAAGTTTCTCTCAATTAAGATTTGTTCCAAAGGAAAAAGTGCCAGATACATGAATAAAGAAATTCATACCAATGTTTCACCAAGTAATCTTCAGACGTTAATGTTATAGTTTACAAAGAAAACTAAAGCGTATTTTTTAGAAAATACCATTTATTATTGTTATACAAGTAATACAAATAAATATATGTTTTTACTAATTCACTACACGTCATTAAAAATGAAATTGTAGGGTCCGACGAAATAGTTAAGGGTAGTTGTACGAACTTTTATCGGTGGACCAAACCACCGGACATCGAAGTTTTGTATGAGCTTAGCCGCGAAAGTTTCAATCTCTAACTCAGCAATACGACGCCCTGTTAAATACAATTAATGAAATGTAGTTTCTTTCTAATTAGTAACAAACACGTATGTATGTACATATGCATAATTGTTATTTTGTAGAATTGGGTTTTGAAAGCTATCGACTACTAAACCATTCTATATAATTGTAAAAAATCATTTAATAGTTTAATTTCAAAAAATGTTTTTGTAAAGTTTATTTAATAAAAATCTTACCTATACAACTCCGTACTCCGAAACCAAAAGGTGCGTATACGAACGGGTGTGTATTTCCATAATACAGCGGATCGTTTTTATCCACAATCCATCTCTCAGGAATGAACTCGTGAGGTTTGGGGTAATATTTTTCCATTTGAGACATGTACTGGTTAACAACTATGGCTATTACCTTGAAAAGAACGAAAAATGTTTTAAATAATATGAATTTATATTTTTTCTTTACCGTTTTTTCTATTTTATATTTATATCAATATTTTAACAGAAAAATTATCACATATGAGAGGAATGTACCTGATGTAAGTGATAACCTTACCTTTTTTGGTATTCTGTATCCAAGGACGTCGTATTCCTTAGTGGTTTGTCTATAGTTTCCCGAAACTACGGGCAATAATCTCAAGGATTCTTTTATACAAGCTCTAAGGTAGGATCGTTTATCTTTCGCTGTCATTATCTCATTCCTTAATTTTTTCTGCTTTTCGGGGTTTTTTGCCAAAAGATACAATAATCCTATTATAGTAGTGGCAGTCTGCGAATGTTATCATTTTCATGTTATTTTATTCTATTTTTTCATTGAATAATTAGATAATTCTGTGCACAAGAAGCGATCATTAAGATAACATGCATTTCAGATAAAATAAAAAAATAGAAAAAGAGCATTTAGGGCTATGTAAATATGAAATACCGTGAAAAAAATTTGAAAAGCTTCTACTTTTAAAAAACAGATTGCTGTAATACAAAGTACTAAACAATTAACTTAGAGTAGAAAAATATATATATTAACAAAACGAGCTATGTAGAATAAATATAATAATAATATCACGCTATCAGCCTCTATAGATTTTCGTATGATTTATACTTATAATACATACAAAAAAATCACAAGTTCTTATTACACAGGAAGAAATTTAAATTTTATCCACAAAGTTGTTTAATTTTTAAGTAAGCATATCAATTTCAATTGTATATTCCTAAAAAATAACATTTTTTATTTATTTAGTCAGATAATAAATAAGGCTAGTGATAACAATAGAATTATATTACTTTTCCTTTTTTATTCATTTTTAAGAATTCTTTTTTTTTTTAATTTAATAATTCGTATTTTAATATTGAAATAAGAGAATACCGTATCAACTCCAGCGAACAGCACATCACTCGTCATTGTGACTGCAACCTTTTGATCGATTTCTAGTAACTTTTCCAGAATTCCTTTTTCTCTATTCTGATCTTTTTTCTCATCTTTTAGTTCTTTGATAGCCATTTCTATAAAATATTCACTGAGCCTATAGAAATTTAAAAGATTTAATAAGGAATTGCACGAAACCGTGACACTATAACACGTATTTCACGCTGATTACGTTTGTTACAAAATGGTTTCAAGACACCTTACCACAATTTTTAAAAATATTTATTTGATAATCGATTTAGGTACTTTTTTTAAATATCATTCATATGTAAGTTAGATCATATAAATAGTAAACAAATTTCAATTTAAATTTAAAAATACGGATGTACGTATCTAATACACCTTAAATCTATCTATATAAAATTCAAATATTTATTCATAGAATAGATTTTTATGGTTATCTCTAAATAAAATGAAATAGAAAAGAATTGTGGAATTTAATACACAAACTCTCTAAAATCAGAATTGAACAAAAGGTTAAAGTTAAACATACTTTTGTTACTTCTTTTAGTGATTTGCCAAAATTACTAAAGAAAATTTCTTACCTGATCTGATCTTCATAATGTTTCATAGCTCTTTTGAAATTGGGAGTTGAAAAATATTTCCACAAACTTGGTTGGCATTCCAATTTGTCCATACAATGAAATATATCATGAACAACTTTAATAAGTTCTTTAACTGGAGAATCTTCTGGTAGATTTGAATCAAAGCAATTTAGACGTCTGCCTAATGTTACAAGACCGATTGACTCTAGTGACCAGAGATTCATTTCCATATCCAATTCATTTTTAATCATATTGTGTGTATCTCTTAAACCTTTCATCCTGAAACAAGTCATGATGACTAAAAATACAAAGGCAAACTTTAAATATCTAACTTATTCGTCCGTCATGATTTTCCTACCTACCTTGAAATCATATCATCCGCTACTTCTGCTAGAATACCTGAATATAATTTAATAGTATTTGGTTGAAGCATTATAGGATTCACTGCAGATCGAAATTTTTTCCAAGCCTCTTCTTGTCTTAAAGTAATATAATATGTAATTAGTATTAACATGTATTCTTAAGTGGGTACCAGGAAATGTTAGAAGCTAATAAGTTGTCGTCACAAGTTAATTGGAGCGTTAATAAATACGATATTCGATAAAAGATTATAATCTATCTTACTCTGTCAACAAGCCAGTTGATTCAACTGCATCACTTCTTTTATTGTATGTTTTTCTAAAATATTCGAGAGACTGGAACCCAGGGCGGAGTGGTAGAATATTTTCATTGCGAAATATCTGGGATAATAGAAAATGTTATTGGATATAATTTTATTTTTATCATCTTCTATCATAATTTACTTACATGCATTGCTGTTTCAGCATCAAATAGAAATATCGTCGGTGGTAAACCAAAATGCCCCTCCAATCTGACAATTGGTCCGTATTTTTCGTATAAATTACCCATTAGCTTTACATCAAATCTCCCGTAAAATGAACCTGTAAAATAATTATGATTTTTTAGTATTAAACCTCATTCACATACACCATAACATGATGTCCTTTGTTTGTAGTACTTCATCTTGTGACTCTAATATAACATTTTGTTCATACCTCCAGGCAAAAAATGATGTATTTGTCCTATAATGGGCAGAGTTGAAGGTCCAGGAATTTCCTTCCAACTTTTAATATTATTAACTTCCTCCAAGTCTTTGATTGTGTTTGTAGACGTAAATCTGAAACTTTTTGATTAAGTATTCCCTGTTTTTGTCTCATAAGATTTTTCAAAATATCCTTTATCAAATATGAGAGAAGAACAATAACTCTGCTTATAACAATTAAATAATGATTGAATAAAATATAACAAAAAAATAATTATTACTTTTGCAATGTTCGTATATCTAATACTATGGTATAGCTCACTGAAAAATCAGATAAAAACATTAATAATACAGTATTTACAACAAGAGTTATAGTAAGGTTACAATATTTATCGAATAAATAATATTATGTAAGTTATATAAGTATTGACTAATGATTTGAATACCTTAAACATCGCTGGTTTACGAAGACAATGTTTACCACAGATCTTCTGATTGTATTCATTTTGTTGCTGTGCTGTTCACAAATTATAAATAAATAAATCTACTTTGAACATTTATATACCATATTTTATCGCACTTTACTCTTATCTTCTATCACATGATAATATTATTATTAACTGTATGCAATAAGCCAGGAATAATATAACCAAAATTTTTTTTGTAACTTGTCTTAAAAAATTGCTCCTTAAAGGCTCTATCAGAATTAGTAATTGCTCCACTTCTAAAATATGTACTTAGTCGATTTATAATTTTTTTTAAGAAATACGATAACTGAAAACTTTGTGACTATACAGTGAAAAATATAATTTTTTTATATATATTTTCTTGTAGAAAAAATTGTTTTCTATTTGCTCTATCAATTACACAAAAAAAATAACTTTGACAATTTTTATAATAATTAGCTAAAAAATTATATACGCATTACGCACAGTAAACGACTGCGTCATCAACTGCCGTTGTAACCTATAAAGATTGTATTTACATGCTTCAACGTGGCAACGATATTAATATGTAAGAGCTGGAGAGTTCTCATCAGAACTCATCTTGTGCGGGTAAAAAAGCGGTTATGTCGGCGGTTAAGCGTGAACAGAAAAATCACAAGTACTTGTTACGATTACAGTTATTTAATAAGTACAGGGTTAAATAATCGAAATACACGGTGAAATGGATAATGTACAGAGTAATCAATGCGACACCAACTTAATTTAAACACTAGATTTAATTATTACTCCGATGCATAGCGATTCATCTCTGCTTATAACAATTAAATAATGATTGAATAAAATATAACAAAAAAATAATTATTACTTTTGCAATGTTCGTATATCTAATACTATGGTATAGCTCACTGAAAAATCAGATAAAAACATTAATAATACAGTATTTACAACAAGAGTTATAGTAAGGTTACAATATTTATCGAATAAATAATATTATGTAAGTTATATAAGTATTGACTAATGATTTGAATACCTTAAACATCGCTGGTTTACGAAGACAATGTTTACCACAGATCTTCTGATTGTATTCATTTTGTTGCTGTGCTGTTCACAAATTATAAATAAATAAATCTACTTTGAACATTTATATACCATATTTTATCGCACTTTACTCTTATCTTCTATCACATGATAATATTATTATTAACTGTATGCAATAAGCCAGGAATAATATAACCAAAATTTTTTTTGTAACTTGTCTTAAAAAATTGCTCCTTAAAGGCTCTATCAGAATTAGTAATTGCTCCACTTCTAAAACATGTACTTAGTCGATTTATAATTTTTTTTAAGAAATACGATAACTGAAAACTTTGTGACTATACAGTGAAAAATATAATTTTTTTATATATATTTTCTTGTAGAAAAAATTGTTTTCTATTTGCTCTATCAATTACACAAAAAAAATAACTTTGACAATTTTTATAATAATTAGCTAAAAAATTATATACGCATTACGCACAGTAAACGACTGCGTCATCAACTGCCGTTGTAACCTATAAAGATTGTATTTACATGCTTCAACGTGGCAACGATATTAATATGTAAGAGCTGGAGAGTTCTCATCAGAACTCATCTTGTGCGGGTAAAAAAGCGGTTATGTCGGCGGTTAAGCGTGAACAGAAAAATCACAAGTACTTGTTACGATTACAGTTATTTAATAAGTACAGGGTTAAATAATCGAAATACACGGTGAAATGGATAATGTACAGAGTAATCAATGCGACACCAACTTAATTTAAACACTAGATTTAATTATTACTCCGATGCATAGCGATTCATCTCAAGCGGGGCGCGCGGGCGCCGTCTCGAACAACACTGTATCTAGATGGCCGCCCACGCCGCTATCGATAATGACGCTACACTAGACTGACTTCAGACAGCTAAAAGTCATCCTGACGTGTGATATTGACGGATGCGCCGTCAAATATAAACTCTAATGTTTGTGTATCTTTACATAATAACTAGTAAACCCGGCGAACTCCGTTGCGCCACCAGGCTGTCCGTTGGCTTTGTTAAAATGTAACGTTTCGTTTGGTAATTAAAAGATGAAGAATTTTTTTTTTGTTTTATATTTGAAAAGAATTTTTTTTATTTCATTTCACAACAGTAATGAATTCATTTCGATTACAAAAATGAAGTGTTATTTAGTTGAACTTTTCTAAGTAAATGAAAGTGAATCCAAAGTAGATACCGAATCGAAGCGTTATACGTGTCCGCAAATTATCCGTTTCATTGAAGTGCTCCTTTGTAAACCACATTTTTTTGGTCTAACATAGATAAACAGACATAAAAAATATACACTTCATCATAAATTTATTGAAGTCAAGAATTAAGAGAAGACTTTTTATCGTATGTGCTTTGTTAGTTTGTTCATACACTCATGTGTTTATACATACAATTGACGTATTTCTTGTAATTGTTTTGTTATATCATCAATATAGCTGTTATACTTCGTTCAAAGAAAACAAAAACAAAGAACGAGATACAAATGAAAATTAAAATTTATAATCTTAAGGCCGCAAATGCTCCTTCGGCTTTTTTAGACTTTGTAATAATTGTCACTAACTCACGTTTCAATTATGCTTTACCTTCAAACATTAAATTACATTTCTGCGAAATATTTCAAAAGACAATGCCATGTGCTCGTTACGTTTCAATTTAAGTATGAGAGTTTATTTTGTTAATTATTTACTAAAAGATTCAAACGATTTCTGAGTCTATTGTAAGAGGTACGGTATGAACTTCATTATAATTAAAAACTAATTGGCATAATTTCTGTTGCATTCTCAGCTTCCCTTGTAAAACATTAAAACTTATTTTATAAAGTGAATGGTGAAGGAAAAACTGAGTCTATAGATGCTTTTATGGTGGGTTTTACTAAATGGTTTCCTATTTTTATGGTGAAAAATTTAATTTTTTTTTAAATAATAATGGAAGATTTGACTCCATATAAATAAAATGAGAATTTGGCCCAAATAGGTAATAGTAACGAACACTTGCAAGTTTATCATGAACGTCTTCCTCAAGATCCAATCCAAAATTAAGTCCAGTTTTAAGACATAGTTCAATCGTAATGTTCAACTCGATAGGACAAAGCAAGTATCTGAAACAAAAGGCATCTAATTAATAAATAAAAACGGATCGTTTTTGATATATGAAAAGGATCGTTTTAAGATTACAAACAAACACTTTATTTCTACTTATCTGTATAGATGATATCAATAAAAAACATGAATCACTATTTAAACATTAGCGATAAATCCGGCTCAGATATTTTTTCCTTATATAATCGCCGGCACGAGGATAATGTGTGACTCATTAAATTTAGATGATAGATTGTAATAAATATCACAAATATAACATTATGAAATGATGTTTCGATAATAATTATTATTATAATTTGCATTTTAAATATATATTTTTTCCCTGTATTATTAAGAACACAAAAACAATATATACAAAATGTATTTATTTTACACAGCAAACAAATTTATGACATTTTTATATTAATATATCGTTATACAAAGATATTAAGTAACATCGTAAGTATAGCATACAATATCATAATGGCATCGCGTGTGTTAAATAATTATGGGTGGGTAAGGCCTTGACATCAGAACAAAGGTGAATCTACTTTCCATATAATTGTCATATAAATAAAATACTAATGCCATGAATATTATTGCATAAAATCTTTTGTATATTTTCTTCATTTTAACGGTACGAATTACAACTTAATATATATATTTTTTAATAATAATACCGTAACTTATTTTTTTTGAATATTTAAAACAAGCTTAGAAATAAATTAAGTAGTTTATTTTTATATACGAGAATAATATATGAACTAGCATAAGATCTATTTAAAGTACATTTTAACAACTTTGCACCTCTTCTAACAGATTCAAGAAAATCTCATTACATTCCTGTTCCGCTCTAAAAGACTATTTATATATTTAATCACACTTTGTTTTCCGTTGTTTGCATGGAATTTAAAACATATTTATTTATTTTCTTCAGCTACTTTGAAACTAAGGGAAAAAATATGAAAATTATTGATGTTAAGTTTCGAAATATTATCGTTCAAAAACATATTAAATATAAAAATGAAACCATAATTTTTAAAGTTACAAAAACGATAATTTTAAAGTTATTTTTAAGATAACCTACACAAACAATACTTGGCCTTCACCTTTAATAATAGTATATTCTGTTGATAATAATATACTTTATAAAACATCTCCATTTCAAGCATAAAATTTTATAAACATTTAGAATTAGCTAATTTTAACGCCTTGTGGTAAATTCCTAAGCTCTTACTAGTGACCTTTAAAAGCCTTGGTTTCGTTATGAGAAGCATTAAATAAAACAGTAGTCTTTAAAAATGGAATTAGTAATAAAATTGAAAAACTGCGCTGATAATGAACCTCTTTACTATAGCTAAACATTTATTTATAAAGGGTTACTGTAACAAATAATTCATTATATATTATATTTTATTATAATAGAACCTATTTTATTGATTTGTAATTTATTACAATAACAGGAATATCCAGTTATTACGTATCATTTACATTTTGTAAAGTCTTAAAATTCGGACGACGAAAACTTCTCAGCATTCCATGGGATCATTATGCTGGTGCCGAGTCCATCGCGTTTCAGGGAGAAGAGCTTGAAAAGTGCTTGGGACTTGCAACCCAGGTATAGGTTGAAGGGGTTAAATTATCACCTCCACCGTCGTAGCTGCTCTCTCTACCTAACCAAATTTGAAACTAATCTGCTAAGATTACCTTCGAAGTATTTTCTAAGAATAAACTGATGGTAGTTCTGAATAGGACTAAGACTTTTAGCAGATTGTAAAGTGATTTAACTGTTATACTTCTACTGCGTACATATTTACGACGAACTTATCTTTAGTGAGTTCATTATTGAACTTGTAATACTTGTTGAACCTGATGGCCTGGACTTTGGGTATATTGGTTTCCCAATCAACCGTTCATAGGAAACCGTAAGATTTAAGCTTACAAATTGATAAATATTACCTACGATATTTTATTAAAAATACAACCATTCCGTGATTGTTAAATAAATAATTAATCATTTAACCCTTTGGCAAAACACGCTCTTTATATTTTTGTACAAAACATACTGTTTTAGACCTCACGGGTCGTTCACATTACATTACAAAAATATAAGTCGTACAGTAGCAGAAATATGAGTATGTTTTTGTCTTTACCATCACATAGTATCCAAAGTACTGCCAAATATCATGTAAATAACATTTAGATTAAATGGCTTAAAATAAAATAAAAAACTAAATACTTATCCATAGGCTCGGTCAATTAATGGCAACCATTGGCGCCGCCATAGTTTCTTTATTGATCTGCCGAATTGGTTTTACTTTACCAAAAGTCCTCGTCTCACTTGTAATGAGACACGCGATAGGTGGTTGAGATAAATGATATCCTCTCAAGATTTAAATATACTTTATCATTAATTAAACTTAATTATTTATTACATTTTATTATTATTTATTACTGAAACCAAAGTATTGAAAACGATAAATATAATATATGTATATAACGGTCCAATATAATGCAAAAGTTTTAAGTTACAAATCATTAAAACGTATAAATTGTTTAACTGGAATTGTTAATGTTTTTTCATAGTTACCAAATTTACTTTATTATTCTACAGCTGTGTGTCCTTGAAAACAAATATTTATTAATTTTTGAAATACAAATATTTTTTTCTTCCCTTACTATAAAATATAAAAGTAGTATAACACTGTAACCACTTTTTAATTTGGTATTAAACTTAAAAAGTTCTTTAGGTGTCTAGGAAGCTGTCCATGTTTATTTTTAAAGAAGGCTTTAAACTTTATAAGTAAACTTTCTGTTTATGTTATCTTATTTAAAAAACTTTACAGTGAATATTATACTATACATAACAGCAATTTTAGAATAATTTATTTACCAAACGAAAGAAAGAATTTCTTATAAATATAAACAATATTCTATTTACACTTTGAGCGTGAAAACATCCTGATTCCAAGAAACTCTTTAAACTTCTGTTAAGGTAATGAACTGGAAAATGTTCAAAGCGACTAAAGTTAAAAGTTTAGCAACTAAACATAAACAAGAATATTTGTATTCACGTATGGAGTACGATAAGAAAATGCTTATTTGTCTATATAGAACAGACAGAAGGTATATTTTAGGACAAAAGGATCCATATGTTTAAATATAAACCCTGAAATTTGTTACTTTATAGAAACATAAAATTTGAATATAATAATCAAAACATGAGAAATTAAAAATACGTTCTCAAATTGAGGTTTTCCACTTAAATGAGTATTAGGCCAAGGTTGACTCGGTCAGATGAATTAGAATCTTGCAATTAGTAACTCAGTTACTAATTGCAAGATTCTAATTATTAGTTAGTCAGTGGTGGCCTAGTGGTTAAAGGGTCCACCTCTCGTTGCCGGGGGCGCGGGTTCAAACCTGGCAAGTACCAATGTGATTTTTCGGAGTCATATGTACTTTCTGAGAGTATTTAGACACCACTGACATACGGTGAAGGAAAACATCGTGAGGAAACCTGGACTTATAGTTTCACAATTATAAGTTTGAAATCACCAACCCGTCTTGAGCAAGCGTGGTGATTAATGCTCAAACCTTCTCCATGTGAGAAAGAGGCTTTGCTCAGCAGTGGGCGTTAATAGGCTGATGATGATGATGATGAATTAGTAACTATAAATCTTCGCAGTTTCAGCAAAAATGTAAAATAAGCTTTTCATAACAATATTTTCTGTTTTCTGATGTTCGCAAGCCCAAGCTAATTATACACTTTGTAAACACTAAATCATCATTTTTAGGGTACGGAATGTTTTCTGTTAATAATTATGTTTTAAACAAGTACCTTTAAGATAATATCAAGGTCTGGTTTAATGGTTCGTCATTTTGATAAAAATAAATATTTATATACTACGTATATCATAAGAAGGGCGGAATTTTCATATTATAAAAAGTTTCTTTGTTGGTTCGTCTTAAATTAATTTGATGATATATATATCTATCAAGACATCATAAAATGGAGTCCAATGCCGCGTCTGTCTATCTGTTTGTCTGCAATAAACAGAAAAATAACTACACCGATTTTCAAGCGGTTTTCACCACTCGATAGCGTGAAATAATTTGTTCAGTTTTCTATTTATTTACGTGTTCATTAACGATATTTCTTGATGATGTCGGGAAAAAATGAGCCGCCTGGGAGCTTTTAATACAAACGCTGCTCAAGCCTTTAAGATATAGTAAAATAATGTATGTGTGGAATTGGGTATCTTTTATACATAAAAGTCCGCAATAGCATATGTCTATCTTTTAAGGATAACATACTATATCTATTTTATTACTTTCAAAAATGGCTTTCTTGAAGCGTTTATTTGTAAGCTATTTACATAAACACGGTATTTAGTCTTATAAAAATATATTTTTATAACTACCTTTTGAATAATTTAATTCTGATGAACCATCTGAAAGTTATCATAAGTTTAATTCTCAAAATTAAATCCGCGTGATAGCTCACTCACTTTTTCACATGATGACGTCATTAATGTTGTGTAAAAAGAATATTGTATTTTTTTTATAGCAAAAACTATTATTAACACAAAAATATAGTTGTTCATATTTCAAATTTAAAATATGCTAAACGAAGAATGATAATATATTTTTTTGTTTGTCTTATTTTGGTGCTAAAAGTAAGTACTCTACTTTATATATTTTTTAAATAAATACATAATAATGTTTGTTTCAATGAAAATAACATTTAATGTAACTAAAGTGGTTACAGCGTGGTACATTAAAACGGTGGCGTAGTAATTTATCATGTTGAAGTAAAAGATTAAAAGATGTTACTCTCTTTAAAAATATTGTAAAGACAACCGTTTATTTAATGACAAAAGAAAATTATCAATAATTTCTTTTTTAAAACGATATATTAAATGAATATCGTTGACTAACTTTCACTTCAAGACTAGTTTTAGAAATAATTTCAATTACCTTTTTACAAAACAAAAATCTAGAGAATTAAAATAAAGTTAGCATCTGTTTAATACCTTCTAACTTTTTGTTATAAATAATTTCTTTGACTACTGTTCACGATCGCAAGCAGTTGTTGATAAAGATTTTTATCACACATATATCACATAATCATTTATTATTTTCCCTTGTAACATTATATTAATATTCATAAGATCCCTTTAAAGGTGAGGCAATTCACTACAGCATAAGAGATAAACTGCTTGAGGAAACCAGCCAAGTCACGAAATCAATATTTGTGGAGGGTTTCGTAAGTACTTTGTATATGTCACAATTGACCGTACCTATTTATACCACTACAATTTTTAATTTTAAACTAAAAATAGTAGAAGAAAATATTTTCTTGTTGAATTAGCTATAGCTCGTTACTACAACTTGGTAATAATCGTTATCTAATAAAAAGAATGATTAATTAAACACTAATGTAGTGTTATTATATTTTAAGGTATCATATCATATCATTGAAATATCTAACATGTATTTTGAGAAATATGACACAAGATATTTGAGTGTGTTGAATTTAAATATTTGATTTGACGTCCCTGTATAATCTGGCAATGGAATCAAATTAAGGTCGCCTTTACAAAGAGAGTATCAAGTTTGTTAGTTTATCCACATCACCCGACCCTTTTCAATGTATGTATGAGGTCCACTTATTGGTTTATTTGTCCACTTGAATACCCACTTCTAAACTATTGTTAGGTATGATTTATGTAAGATTTTGAAACTAACCTCTGTTTATATAAATTAAGCAAATAGCATAAAATACAAGAGATCATACAAATCAAACACAAGTTACGTCACAACGTCTTCGTCACATTCTAGTCACGACTTCGAAAACTAGTAATTTTGGTAATAATAAAATAATCAAATATGTTTTATTAGAACAACAAACATGGGATTAGAATGAAAAACAATTTGAAGTAAGATGCTTTGCGTTATTTTCTTGTGCTTTGTGTTTTTTCAGTCAATGAACTTACATAAAGTTATTATGGAGACATTTTTTTTTTAAATCTACTATAAATTTTATAAATTTTTATGTTTATTTAATTAGAATATGTATATTGATATATAATAGATATATAATGAAACCAAAATAAGGTCTGATTTGTAACAAAATATATCGGGCTGGGGAATGAGAATTCGTAGCAATCCCGGTGGAAGGCAAAAGGTTTAAATTTAGGAAATGAAGATAACAACTAGAACGATATTGTGTATTTTAGAACATATAAATGAAACTAATATTTTCAAAATATTTTAATATTTTTAAAACTACACACTCCCTATATTTCGTTTACTTTGCAACAACCGTGGTCACAGTGAATCGTAATCCTAATTTTAATCTACTACATTAGATTTTGTTTTCAGCTTTAGAAAGTAAGGACTACTCTAGACGCTGTGATAATTGTTTAAAGTCGCTACACCAATGAGGTCTAAAACGCTAAAGTTCTCTAAAATAAACCATGCTATTGGCAGTAAATAACTTTTTATATAGTTTGAATACGTCTTTCTATTGATAATTCCTTTAACATTTAGTAGAGGGTGTTGCACCCAATAGTGATCATTGTAAATAAGAGTTATTGAAATCCATTTTCTATGATATAAGTAATGTATTAAAGAAACATATTTTAATAGTAATAAATATTATTGACAGCAAAAAAATATTCTTGTTTTTCTTTGTATGAGACTGATTTATATGGTTTTATAATTTAAAGTATAACATTTTTATAATATCCTGTCAACATTTTAGACATTTTCTGTCTATCAAAGAAAAAGAAACGTTATATTTGATATAAAATCATCTATATTCATTAGCCTAACAAGCATAGCCCTCGTTGAAGGAAAAACATTGTCAGCCAAAATTAAGACAAACGATTTTCGTCCTTAAGACTATATGAACAAGAGAAAGCAATCATTTTTCTTACATCAAAAATATAATTTAAAACACATTAGAATATGATTTCATTGTGTGTTTTCATAAAAGATGTATCAGATCTTTGAAACAGCATTTGATATAAATCTTTGCTGTTTTATAAGTCTTCAAAGTCCTGTTTAAATTCCCAATTAGGGTCAGTTCTAAACACAAAGATAATTATACAAGGTTAAAATAACTTTCATCAATATTTTCATCAAATATGGATCAACAAAAAGATCAGATAATAATATCAAAATTTTATTTTTCTTCTACTCAGTCGGTATCACTCTTGACAAAGTGGTGGTGGTCATCCGTTTGGGTAGTGGTAGCTCGCTTGACAATTTGACGCCATTCCTCTAAAATCGATGCCTTCCTGGTACATAAGTTTACAGGAGCAAAATTATATGTGAGAGCAAAAATGATGTTTCTTATATATTTTGATAATAATAATACTAGATGCCAATTAAAATTTGTAAATAATTATTTCATTTAGTGTTGTTATTTTTCTTATATACTTTAAAATATATATATATTAGGATTAGGATTTTTAAAGTATATAAGAAAAATATATAGTATATTTTTCTTATATACTTTAAAAATCCTATGCAATGGCTAACTCAATGTATATTAAAATTTTCTAATACCTTCTATAAATATTTGTGTTCAATGAGTATATTCCAAGGAAATATGAAATTAAGTGGCTTCGCATAAGTTTTTCTTCTTAGATGTTGTTACATAAAGTTTATTAACTTGATTTTCACGAAGGCACGTTTTCAGAAAAGACTGTACTTTATATATTTTTTACTCTCAAACATTATATTCGTCAACTAGAAGTCAGAATGTTATTTCAATTTAATTATTGTTGGTCGTATTTATACATTAGTTGTAACAAATGTTCGAATTCATTTTATTGATAATAATATATTCCTTTAATCGCTTACGAAACTTTGCCTATGAAATGCCTCATTTTTCTTAAATAACTGCATTTAAATAATCTTATTTAGTTTACTATTATATAACTTTACCCTTTCTTTCTAGAGTTGTAAAGCAGAATGTCTTCACTAAACTGTATCTAAAATTGCCATGTTAGTGTGGTTTTGGGTTTTTTAAAAATCCCTTAGTCTTTAGATTGATGATGTAAAAACGTCAAATCTAATTATATTTACAATTTTGGTAACTACACATATTAGAAAAATTTCAGGCCTCACCATATTTCACCAAATAGGAAATTTCACAATTACAGGAAGTTAAAAAAAAAAGAACTTGGTACAAATGTTGTAAAAAATAATAGAGTATAAATTACTTTCATATGATATTGTATACGAGTATATAAACTTTTTATTTTTTTACCCTAAATAAAACTTTACCGAAAAAAATTCTCATATCAATCTCATTTCACTTTGATCAGGTTTAACACAATTTAATAAATTGAAGGTCAGACACGCTTCCCTCTCATAAAAATAAGAGATAAAAATGTATTTTTATATTAAGATCCTTCAAATGAAAAGTTTTTAATTGGATTTACCTTTTTAAAATATTCTTGAGAATTGTTATATTACACTTATGGTTTTAAGAAAAAAAATATTTATTGTGTACAAAGTAACAGTAAGAATAGTTATTGTGTACAAAGTAACAGTTACCAATAAATAGAATTAATATATTATCGCTCTTACTTTGAATCATACTTAAAGTATAAGTAATAAAAACAAAGAACAAATGACTTACTTTAAGAAGTTTGTCCTTTATGTCCTAGTCTTTAAGAATGAAATATAAAGACTATGCAGCAAAACTGTTGAGAATAAAAAGCAAGTCCATATTATATTATTCATAATACCTTACAACGTAATTATTACTACATTCATTCTACTCCAAGGATAACTCTGATAAAAAAAGAAGTGCATAAATGTAATTGGAGAAATCATTTCTTACTGATGCTGTTCTTTAGCAAGAAGATAGATTCGGAGACTTTCTAAAGATGTTTTATTTCATCTTTTTAGTGATTAAAAAGCTTGGTTCCAAACCATTTGTTTCATGAAAACAATGTGCTTGAATAAATTTTAATGATCAAGCCGCATTGGTGATTCGTTATCCACACTAACAATACACATACATATTTTATAAACACTAACAATTGAATAAAATATGAGCTTCAAAAAAATTAATTTCATTTGAAACTACTAAAACGTTGTTTTATAAACAAAAATCGCTTTTATACATTTTTTTGCACGATGTACATGATATAAATAATGTTTTATCGTATGTCTCAAAATGTTATGTTTGACCAATTTTTTTAATTTCTTTTTGAATATCATAACGTTAAAGTAAACGCTATTTTTATTATCATTTTTTTAAAATGTTAGAACAATTCTTTTGGGCCTTTAATTTTCACTATTAATTATTCATCACATAATTTTCTTTGATCGTCAATGTTAACCCACAATATTATTTGCAAAATACTTCTGTTTCCATATGGAGTTGATATCCCCTCTCTTAGTTTTTTAAAGTATAAATTATACGGCATATAATTATATGGCATATAATTTTTTTTGAAATATTGCTCTCTCCGTATTGGACATTTTCAATACATTGCAGGAAAAAAAGTCTAACTAATTTAATTGGACAAGATTATACTAAACATAATAACATATATGTGACATTTTTTATCACCCTTGTTTTGAATAATCTTTCAAATAACTGACTTTTAATTGAAACTGCAACAGTTAAAGTTTTTTTTTATGAGGCTTAAATGAAATTTTTATAGATCTTGTATGTAAAGTGTCAAGGATTTTAACAGAAATACTGAAATAAATTTAATCTTCCTTTAAATTAAGCTTTAAATAAACGATGAAAGAACCACAACGCATACCAAAAGGAACGATTTGAGGTTTTACGAAATACGAGTGTTTAAAAGATTTTAGGAAAACTTTTACACTGAATTTTAACAGCATAATAAAAAAAACTAGTCTTATAAAGTAAACATAGTCCTTAAAAATACGATTTTTATTTTTAAAAATTCCTTTTTTTCATATTGTTTTATCAACAATTTTTTTTCATATACGTTGATTAAATGAATCAATGCAAACTTAAATCTGTGCGTAAAAAATACGAATTTCTTAAGAATTTATAATCGGAAACGGGTTTTTCTAACGTTCCCCTACAAATTTACGACATGCAATAAAAATTTTCTACACAAAGTAAGGTCCTTAGGGTAAAGGAAGGTAAAAAATTAGGGTTTGACGGGGTGATACTTGTATAGTAAGTAATATATACTTCTAAAAAGAAAAGGTTCTAAAAATGGTTCTTCTATTTTTGTGTTACAGGAATATTTTATGCTCAAGGTTTTACATAACTTTTATGTTATTTGTATTGTGCAGTTATAGTTTTCTTTATGATAAATTCAATGATTTCGTAGAAAAGTTGTTTTATCGTATTAAATAATGTATAACATACAAATTTTCCAGTTTTCATATTTAAAACAAGAATGTAACAATCATTCAAAATATCTGTGCTAACATATTCATGACAACAATAAAGATTCCACACACAAACCCTTATGAAATATTATGAATTTTCATCTGTTCCTTACATAAATATAATTTTCGTTTTATAAAGTTGTAATCTATTATATGTTCAATGAAACATGAGAAAAAAATAAATGAAAAAAAAGTATTATGAGAATTATGTCATGGTTAAATCAATAAATGAACAATTTCGTAGGGGTTGTTTCATTTATTATGTTAGCTATTTTTTTAAGACCAATCATCTTTTCCGTTGCATTATTTATTTCTTTATAACTCTAAGTAATTTACTGATCTGTTTATTAATAAATAAAATGAACTGAACACGACATTTAGAAACCAATGCTACAGAAACATGCACATTTAGGCTTTAAATTATTTTATGGGTTTTGGTAATTTCTAAGAGTATCATAATGTTTGATGGCAAAATTAGATTTAAATTTCAAATAAATAAGTTTTCCATTTTATAGTAACCAATTGGAGATAAAACATCAAACTTTATATAAAAAATATAGTAACAAATTATTCCCTGTCTTAAATTATCAAAACCAATTATAAAATGACTTGGAATACCAAACGTAAGCCTTTGATATATTGCGTTGTGTTTGCTAATATCGCTAATTGAGTTTGGAAACTAAGCCAACATTGAAACGAAGATTTACATTTTTATAGCATTGATTTATGTATTAAACATATGAAACATTTAGTAATTAGCAATGGATGAAAAAGATGAATTATTCTTTTTTATACTATTTAAGAACTATGCTGTAAAAGATATTGTGTCTTAAGGTCGCCTAAGAACTCGCACAAAACATAACCTTTTGTTCAATAAGGGAAGACCAAATATTTAAGTTATATAAAATAAAGACAGAAGTCCCCAGCTAAAAATACAAATTTAAAGAAGTATGTACTACCAGTTCATTCATTTAATTTCCTTCAATTGTTTTAATACAAAACAATCTTGTTTTTTGACGCTATGTTATGTCAAAAGATAAGATTATATTAGGAATTCTAGTTCAAATCGTTGAATTGTTTGTCAAAGTCAACTTTTTTTAAAGAATAATAAGAATAATAGAATGTACAATATATTATAACAATTATAACCACCGCATAAACGACCTTTGTTTGCATATATTTTTGAACATCCTAAATGGCATCGTAAATTCAATGCGGTCACAAACGACCACTTTGTAACTTCAGCTATGTACCGTTGTGCAAAGGTTTAATTAGGTAAATTTATATCCTAACAAAGTATATATGCGTTAAGATAATATTACAAGATATTTACATACGTTTCTAAGGTGCACACAAAATCGGAGACGACAATTAATTATACAATACTATATTATTATGTACCAATTATAATTCAACCTTTTAGATTTATATATATTTATATACCGTTTATTTACCATCCATGAGTAGGTGAAGATTCAATACATAACATATTTTATAATGCATCTTTATATTACTACAAACATTGAGTGTTTGATGTTAGCAAATAACATAAGCTTCGGTACTATCGAAACGTATTCCGACCATCGCAATCACAAATTCTTGTTCCTCTGAATTTACAATTCCTTTGAACTTTGACAAACGTCGAGCGTTAATAGATGAGTGGGTTGGTTAGATAGATGTGATGTTTCCGTCAACACATATCGCTCCATTGAAACAGTGTGTATTTTTTACACAATTTTATAAACAACAGCAAAGTGCTAATCCTATACGTATTTTTTAAAGTTTACTTTAAAACACGAATGACTATACAAAACAACAATCGGAATGACGTAGAGGACTTATTAGTCGTGATGTTACAATTCTTATGTTAATTTGTGGCCTAGGCCTAGTTTTAGCAATTATTAAAAAGCAAAAATTAAGAATCAATGACACTAGTTCAAACGAAAATTCGCTCCTAACAAAGGCGTTTGTGATTGGACTCAATTTTTAAAAATGCTTAAGCCCTCGATATCTGAAAGGATAATAACAAAGGAGGGTTTTTCAAGCAAAATGAGCATTAAAAATGAAAGTTCTGTTACTATTTATATTCTTTCTCTTTACAAAATAAATGTAAATATGTAAGTGCTTTAATCTCTCGTCCGTGATTGTTTCTGTCTACGAGGAATTTCCTATTAGTTGGTAAACTTTCACAAATCTGTCTGTTTGTCGATAATAGTACTGACAACTACGATAAAATATTTTGTTGTAACTGGATATTGTCTACTTATGTGTTATTCCTTGAACGGATTTAGATAAAAAGTATCACAACTTTTCTTATTAGCTAAAACCAATAAACTATATTTTGATTGAATTGAAAAATACATACAAAGCAAATCTTTAGCCTTTTTTATTTATATATTATAAAACATTAAACTCTTATGTAATATGACATAATCTCCTTAGAATTAAAGTTTAAAAAAATATGCAACCAGGTGTCAGAAATCATGAATAATAAACGAACACTGTATCATCGGTACCCAAAAAAGATTTTCGTAACGCAATGTGGTAAATACAAGTGTTCATTCTCTGTAGCTTTTAAACATAAGAAGAATTTAAAATTTATATCAGAATGACGTCATAAATATGGAATTTTGTATAATAATTTAAGATTTTGAATTAAAAGTTAAAAATCGAAAACAAAATTTGGCCAAAGCATAAAATGGAAAACAAATTGTACTTTATGCCTTGAGCGTTATGTATATCTAAAATATATTAAACCAGAATATATAATCTTATTGTCTTTTACCGTGATCGCATTGAAACAGTCGACTGGCAGAACTTCTTATTAGAAATAGAGTTTTTTACTTGAGAACTTTAACTAACAAGATTTTTATGAGTTTTCAATATTATTGTATTAAAATATAATCATTATAAATATTTAAATACGATTGAATAAATAAATATTTAATAGGTTTTGTAACGGTACTAAAATAGCTCAAGAAATTATAAATTTGTTTTACCTCTATTAAAGTTTTCCCTTGCGTTAAGTGTGAGCGCCGACTCGTTTCTTATATCATAAATGAAGCAGCTGAGTTTAAAAATCATTCCCCTAAAAATTCGTATTCAATAGCTACTTTAAACTATACCCATGTATCATCAAAAGGGATATGTAAGAAGAATGTAGTTAATCTATTTTATTAAAAATTGTATTTCTTTTATTAATATTTAGACACGGTAACAGACGCGTTATAAAAGTAATTTAAATAAACCTTATATTAATTATTTATAAGTTATTCGGTGGATTCTTCGGAGACGAATTTTTTCCATATTTCTTGGCCAACCAATTGAATTAGGAACACTTCCTTTGACATTCTAAGGAGTAATAAAGATCTGAATAATAGAACATCCCCTTCTTATAAAATATTTTATTAAATTCTCTCTCATATAATTTAAAATAAATATATAAAGAAAATTACATATATATAATATATTAAAATTGTTAGAAAATTATAATAAAATAAGAATCGCCTTGAATACTTATATAATCTTACAAAAATTTAAAAGAAAATATTTGTGATCCAACAAAAATTTGAATTTAACAAAAGACCTACATATTTCATTCGCGTGACTTTCAGAAAAAGAATCATGAAAGTTTTATTAAATGAATTAGCTGTTATGAAATCTGTCTCTTTTAAAAATTCGCAACTCAGAAATGGGGAATTTGGAATCATTGTCGAAGTGAGGTTTTATTCAACACATCAAATGAGAGAAACCTCAACTAGTGTATATCTTTTTTCCTCTCAGTGGATCAAAGAATATCTGTAGTGAGGTAGCTTTTGAACGCTGACATTTCCTACTTTCCATGACAGTTCTTACTTTGAACATTTCAACATCAGTTTCAATGCGGTGAAAGTTTCCAACAATATATTTCTTTATTTCTATAGCTTTTGGTTGTGAGTATATGCTATATTATATACGAAAATATAAATTAAAATAAAATTATTTTACTTAAAATAGAGTAGAATTGTGTCATAATGTTACTTGATTCAAAGTACAACAATAAACGTCATAACAATTTGAATGAATAGCAACGATTTCAATAACATATTATTTTGTGATTCCAATGACATTTAAGTGTGTATAGTTCTTCACACATCTCTGCAGTGTTTTATTTTTATTTAAGATAAGATGTTCTTGTCTATTTTAAGTTAAAACTAACAATGCCTTTATGCATAATACTCGTTCTCAAATAATCACTCAAATATAACTCTTTCAAATAATAGTTTTGACATGATTAAGTTTCAAATTGTTCAGTTTTACTGTTAAGTTTTATCTACACAGTATAAAATGTATTATCTTTTATCCATTGATGAAGTAATATCCTCTGACTTATCCAACCATTAGATACGAGAGATGTGCAAAGAAACTTTAAGTGAGCTCTTGAAATGGAACGCAGGCCATGTGAAACGTGACTCATTTTAGTTATTTCTTTGTAAGTGTTCGTAATCCCAGTGAATTAAAGAATTTCACGAGAATTATTTTATTAATGAACCTGATTTCTTTAACAATTATACAAGTTTACTGTGTTTTTGTGCTATTATTTTTTTTTATTTAAAAGTTTTTAATACTTTTTTAATTTCTATAGAACCTAAATGTAAAATTCAACCACTGCTTGTTTTGGAATTTATTGCTTCACATTTCGACCAGATGATAGCGCGCCAAATTACGGGTAATGAAAATTTATTAAGTTTGAATAATGTTTCCATTATGTAACTTTCAAAGAATGTGGTATATAAAAAATCTTAGTTGATTTAGGGAGATAAAACTCGACAACCTGTTCATTATTTTTAATAAAACGACATAAATCATATAACAAAAAAATCGAGAATCTTCAGATACATGAAATGGCTATATACAAAAGAACTGCTGGTTTAGATCAAGAACCGAATAAGTGTATGTAGTAGTGTATTTTCAATTTTGAGTTACACTTGAAGTATCCTTTATATAAAATTAGAAGTTATATGAATGTCTCGTTACGCGAATAATGACTTTAATTGTGCTTCTTATATAACATTTACTGATTCCTTTAAATAAAAACAAAACTAAATAAATTACTAAACAATAAATTACTCGTTTCCAGAGAAAAAATATTTTAGTATCGTGATATATTTATAAATTTTATCATAATTCTCTGATTATTTGTCAGTGCAAGAAATAAGGTATAGTATAATGAAATATCTTCGTGTTCGTACCAATGAAATGTTGATAATTCAACCAATGAACAATAATATTTCAGATTCTCTTCGAGACACATTTTGCTATACTTATTTAAAATCTATTAATACGTTCTCTTAATATTCAACATTTTATGCATGAACTCAAAGACCCGATATATTTCCCAGTTATTTTCTTAATGTCCTCAAAACAAAAGCCCTTATGAAAAATAACTCGTATTGTTCTCAGCCTTACTCTCTGCCATAATACAATAACGGTAGCTCTTTATTATTTTACTTAACATGTAACTTTATATCTCCAACAAAACCTCTCTTACGATGTTCATAACGTCACATTCTATTATTTTGTGTTTTTGTTTCACATGATTGAATTTGTTAAGGAACCCTCACACGGTTCCGCAAACGTTTAATAACATTCTGAAGTTTTATTCAATGCTCATTGTATCAATACTGTGTAAGTAATTTGATCTTAAAATAATACAATCAAAATGTAACATTTATATTAAACTGATTTTTTTACGTAGGAAAATACATATATTTTTGAAGTATTATTGTTACTTCGGAAACAATTTTCAGTGAGCTTCGCATTAAGACACTTAATGATGACAAATTGGCAAATCTCTACACTAAATTTAATGATGGTTTGTTTTAGAATAAATCCGTACAGTCAAAATGATACTTTTATTTTCTATTGTCTTATCTAGCACTGTCTTTTTTATTTGATAAATGTTTTCTATATTATTTGTCTGCTTTTTTTAGATAGACTATATCTAGATTTATCCGATAAACTTATAACAGCAGCTTTCAAAGGGTCTTGAATATCTTTTATAAGTCTGTCATCATTTAAGATAAAAACAACAACTACAAGATGAAAAATTTGTTCTAAAATAAAATTGTATCCATTTTACATACAAAAGAATTCCAGGGGGTTTAAAATAATGGCACTTTATATTTTAAAGCGGGATAGACTTTCTGTTTTACGTGTTGTTGTAAATAAGTTTGTTGAACCAATAATATTAGTTATAAAAATAGTAAATTGGTTTTTCAAGTAGAGTAGAGAGGTCACTTTTATCCTTTATTTTGTTACTATAATTATAAAATATAAAACTTGAATAATAAATATAAGAATTACAATTAAAATCCAAATAAAATTTTTCGTATTTATCATAACAATTTCAACTTTTAACCTAACATCAAATGATGAGTAACAAACTGGAGTTTCAAAAATTAAACAAGAAATAGAATCTGTTTATTTTTTTAAAGTACATAAATCTATAGAATAATTATGTACCATAATAATCCTTTAAGGATTGACACAAGTTGCATATTATTTCTAATTTTCACCAACATTTCCTTTTTTTGAACTAACAAATTTATTCATTTTTTATTTTATATTTTAATAAACCAATATAGTCCATACGCATAAATACATATTTTCAGAGTATAGTTTAGTACTTGTAAGGACATTAATTTTTATGACGTAAGCATAAAAACCAATATTAAAAAATTTCAAGAAGCAATGATTTGAGCACAATAAACAAAATTGATTTCAAGACGTGACTTCTTTTATAATATTTATATTTATAACGTGTACTATACCAAATTCTTATTCGTAACTGAATTTGTGCCTCCCATGTGGTTAATATTTTTCATCCTTATTGCTTTCTGTCTAAGGCGAATTTATGTTATATTCTGAAATGAAACTATAATAAGTTTACTTTTCATTACTTCTGTGTAAATTTTATAAGAATATATGTCCGAAATAGTTTTGCTATAATTGTACTGAACTGAAAAGTTAGGAAAATCTTGGGTGCCTTAGTATTTACTTTTATCCTTATTATTTTTGGTATTGATTTCAATCAAAACTTAGATTAAATTCTTTTGTGATTATTTCTTGTTGAAGTAATAGTAATAACTTTTGCTGGCCTTTTCTGTTGTTTGGATATTTTATTATTATTTTTATTATTTTCAAAATTTCTATTCTATAGTTATATTAAATAAATCGTAACGGTCTTTCTTAATCTCTGTTTCATCCTGAAATAATTATAATTTGATTCTTCTAACTTTAAGTGGTTCTTTGACTTCCCGAAATTTTAAATACAGATTTGTTATTTTATTTCCCAGCGTCTTTTTAAACGGCTTCACAGAATTCTGTCTGATGATTTCAGTTGAAAGGTTGGATATTTTTTTTTATTTGCCACCCTTAATAGAAAGTTTTTTGCAGATGGCCTTATGGATCTTATAATTATGTTTTAACATTTAACATTTAGCAGAACATGGATTAAATTGTTTATAAAAAATATACAGCTGCACCTTCCATAATATCGATTTCCAGTTATTTTAGCGACTAATCTATCGTGTCCGGAATAAGAGTGAGATAACGAATTAAAAATTCTATATGTTTTGAGAAATATTTAAAGTTATAAAGCATAAGAAAGGAAAACCTTAACAGTAATAATAAGAATATAATTTTAACATTGTACCTCACTTAAATTGATTTAATTTTTGTTACCTATTATGGTTTTAACCTTAAAGCCATAAAATAATATGTAAAATAGTCATTGGCAAAAATAAACGAGGCATAAAACGACTAAAGGGAACTTATATCATATTTAAATACATAATGATTACAATATTATATTCCAAGTTGAATTGATGTAAATCTAGTCAGTGTGAATAAATGTCTCATCCCATATCGTTTATTGAAACTGAATTCCTCTACCAAAAGCCTTTTTTGAATTTACAGAATAAATGTTGTTTAGACGTACTTATATCCTTACTAGTATTCATTTACTTAAATATTCAGTATTATACAAAAGTTAACTAGGTAAAACAATGAAATCAATTTCATAACTTAAAACTGTAAAACAATAAAACGTCACCGATTGACATATTAAAAGAATAGTTGTTTCAATGAAATGCTATTTTATTCCAATCTCGATCCACTAACTAAAAATACTATATACTGTATTTATTACATTTATAAAAATTTATGCGTACCTAAATGGAATTTGCTTCTCCTATGCTCTTGTTCTATTCTACATATATTGGTTTATTTCTAATTTATTTTTTGAAGTTACTTACGACACGATTATTATACATAATAATTACAATAAGTTTAATTGTTATTGTTTCTATCAGTTTACAATAACAGTACATCTTTCGTATTTTTGCTTGAAAAATGTTTGAAACAACAACCATGGTGGTCTATAGAACCGCTTGTTTTTTTACGGGTTATTGTAGGCGCTTTAGACAATATATTTGATTTGCCCGCTCGGTCGGCTTTTATTATCCCCTATCCTTGTTGTTTTTGATAAAGATTAGATACTACATATTCAGTTAACTAATTTATATATGAGAAGTAGAAGAATTAGAAGTATCTTAATAGTATTTTTTTAAACATGTTTCCCTAACTATTGTCCATGATGTTCCTAATATTTAAGGAAACTTTTGGTGTCTTTTAGTTCGATAATTATTTATTTCACAAGTTATATCAATCATAAGTTTTACTTAATTCTTTGTATTTTATTTTAGACTATTAAAGGTTTCTTATTCTACCTCATAAATCACATTAAACCAATCCAATTATTAGTGATTACTTTTTTTACTTCACAAATATCAAGTTGATAATAATATATTACTAGATATAATTCTTACGGAAGCTTGCGGGTGACATTCTCAAGCCGTAAATAATGCGGGCCGTATGGGATGGGCTTAACGTAATATGCCATGGAATGTCTCAGCCTATTTCGGTAATGTTTACAGAAAATGGAAATAGAAACTATATCCAAATACAGGAGGTTATAAAATACGGTGTGAATAGAGCAGAAAACAAAGTTTATAAATGCTATTTAAAAATGCAAAAATGCATTCATGACTTAAAAATAAATAATGTAGCTTACGACCAAAACTTCTCATGATATCAATATTCCATTATTAAAATGAGAGCAATGTATTTAATAACGAAAAATTCTGGCCTTTTTATTTTAACTCGAGGCTTTTCCCTTAGAGTATAAAGTTTTAATTTAGCTGAGTGTTTTTTTTTTTATAAATTATATTAACTTTTGCTATTGCTACCAACGTATATTGTTGCTCACGTGTTATCTATTTTAACCATTCATTTGTAAAAATGTCTTAATTATGTGCAATTTTTTTAATTCATAATAAAAGAAATAAAATTAACCTAATATTGTATAATTACTGAATTATCTTTAAGTAATAATATATTTTTGAGATTGACAAAAACATTTTATTTAAAGATATTAATTATATTCGGAATTCTTTACATAAATCTTTTTTATATCGTAAAAATTATAATAAAAAAATAGTGTTTTGTATATTCTGACCAAAAAGGTAAATATTTTTGACTATAATAAAAGTTAAGTTTCGTTAGTTAAGTTTAGATCATAAAATTTCTGTTTTTGCTTTCTTTTTATAGTACTTCATAAAGACCACAAATGTATTATAAAAATAGTTGTTTATAGAAAAACAGTGATATTTTAAATAGCTGTTTAAATATTTTTAAGTTATTGAACTTGCTTTGACGTCATTTTTTCCTTCCCTGATTTTTAGTTGGCATTCATAGTTTTACGTATTTTCAACTTTGTCTTAAAAAAACAGTTAAATTATGTGTAATTTAAGAGATAAAAAGTCCAAGACCAGGCGATAAAAAAATATTAATCTGGAAAAAGCCCTGTTGACTTATGTTTTGCTCTCGTCTAGCCATCTCCTTTACCAAATTCTAAATAAATTGTTTGCTTTTGGACCAAAACTCGAAAGATAATAATTTGATTTACAACAATTTAATCATAAAAAATTCATGAATATTAGAATTTGCAGATTCTCTACAGACAAAGGAGATAAAACTAGTACTGGGAGCTTCATTTTATACGTCGTAACAAATGTTCTTCAAAAATTTAATGCTTCTGATGTAGTTACTAAGTACTTAAAGATGGCCAGGAAAAACGCTATTTAAATTACTACAAATAAATTATTTTATCTGTTTAGCAGAACTTGAATTACAATATCCGTCGAACTGCTATTCCTTATATCATTTATTATAAATTAATCTACTGTATATAATAATATGGAAATTTATTTTACAAGCTCAGTTATAAGAAAATTGATAGTTCATTGTGATCAGTATAATCTAATTCTGCAGATATTGAAGTCAGGAAACTGAACAAACATAAAAATTTTACGTGTACTCGGTCTTGATAGTTCTTTTAGATCAAACCAACGAATATAGCAGTTTTTAAAAAGAATATTGACTCTTTGAAACAACCAATCAAAATTAAAACCATACCTTCGTGTATTTTTAAAAATATTATTTATCCATTGTGTTTTTTTATATAAAGACGATCCTTATTGTTATTATTGTATAAATTGAAGTATTTTTATTTGGAGAATGTTCTTTTTATTATATTAATGAAAAAGTGAAATTAATCTATATTCAGCTGTATATATTTATAATTTCTTAAAGCTACTAATAGTTACTCTGTCCTGAAAATAGCAAAAAAAATTTCGATTCAACACATTTTTTCGCTTTGCTAAGTTTAATAAGTAATTAACTCGTCCCAATGAGATGGTCCCATTTTCTGATAATGAAATTAGATTTTAATGTGGTTAAAAATTACTTTAAATTTTTAATTTTTATTCGAGTCAAATATGATTTTCGAACAAAGAACGAAATTGTATGCAACCAGCTGCCCAAATCCATGAATAATAAATGAACTCTGGTGTCACATTGATATCCACAAACAGTATTGGCAGAATAAAAGTAATATGGAATGACGTTGTAAATCACTTACATTTTTGAAATACATATGTATTTATTCAGTTATATCAGTATATGTATATAAGGTATATGTATATAAGGTATATAAATAAAAAAGGTATACAATAAACACTTGAAACTTATTTAGAAATGATTTTTATTTATGAAATAAAAAGGTAGAAAGCTAAGGAAATGTGTGAAAACGTAAAAATTATAAGGTTAAAGAAATAATTTCTCAGTATAAAAGAATCTACTAAAATCAGAATCTTTGAGTGTGAATACACATAAGTTTGTCTTAAGCTATTTTTATTTACAACATGTCTAAAAAGACGAATATTAATAAAGTTGGTTATATTATTTTAGCAGAATATAATGGCCATTTTTGAAATTTCTTAAAGGAATTGAAGGTTTAATTTTAAAATATAATAAAATACAAACACAAATTGGGGGTTTCAAACGATTTATAGATGTTCGAAGCTAACGGTTTTTAATTTTATTTTAAAAAGAAATTTCTTAGATTTATATATGAGTTTCCTTTATTTTCTTGCATTAAAGGTAATTATTTTTTATTTAAACAAAATAACAACTTCACGTGTTTTCTGTTCTTCGTACAATTTCATCTGTGAATCTTTATTTATTGGTTATGGTTTACTTCCTCTCACTAAAATTGAAAATCCGAACAAAGGTTTTATTGATCGGTATCGCCGGTTTGAAAAACGGAACTTAACGAGGAAAGCTATATAAAATTTTATAAAATAATTTTGGATAAGCTTTTCATAACCTTTTCACAAAAAAAAAATCACCAAGTGGTACTCAAATAACACCTATTTTAGGGAATTTTATTTAAAATCCTATGGTTTTAAACTAAAGTTTTATCTAATATAGAATGAACTATGAATTGAGTAATACTTTCTGGCTTACCTAACTATTGGATAATGATATAATTACATATATTTTAATGAAACTAGCTCGCAACAAACAAATTAAGAGTACCTAGGAATATCCGTAGGGAATACAAATATATGTTTCTTATAGCAAAAAAATATGATTACATAAGAAACCTTATTTAAAATAAATATAATAACCCTATTCTATAATAACTTAATGAATAAACTACCTTGAGTTATAAATTCTAGAAATGCTAAATGTCATACCTATCACTTCACTACTTCAAATTCGTTCAGAAACTCATTTCTTATCTTTCTTCTTCTTCTAAGTCGATACGTTCTTGGCAGAACGGTCTTGGTCATCATGATGTGCGGTGGCACGCTTCACAACACGTCGCCACTCGTCTACCTTGATGATGACTTTCTTGGGAATATAGTGCAGTGGTTTCCCCTTGCCTTCTGCACCAGACATTTTAGGAGCTATTTAAACTCCAAGGTCGCTGTAGCCTCTTCCTACTGAAGATGACGTAGATATTTCAGTAGGGCGTATGGTTATACCGCTATTGCTCGGTCGCCATTGCCTCGTCCGTTATCTAGGAATACTCCTGTACAGACAACCGGACCAGGTTTCAAAGTTTTGGCTATAGCCTCTGCTCTGGTTGGAGATTTAGCTCGAATGTTTATTGTAGTCATCGCACACAATTATTATGATGAAATTTTTAAATAAAACTAATAAATCATTTTATAAATTGAAAAATAAAAACAATTAGCCTTTTGCTGTCAAAACTGTCGAAAAACTTATCTTTATCGACTACTAATTTTACGTTTCATTTATGCGAGCTATTTTTATATACATATAAACTACAGTATATTATAATATATTTGAAACTTGAGTGAAAAAGACTTAGAAATATCCTCATAAAATACTTATGTTTATTTAACCCTAATTCTCTTTATCTTTCTGCCATAATACAAGACATTGCAACAGTAGCTCTTTATTATTTTACTTAACTGAATATCTGTAATAAAACCTCCATTACGATCTTCGTAAACTCACATTCTGTTATTGTTTCTCATGATTGAATTTGTTAGTGAACATTCACATTCTTACTCCTACTTAATAATACTTTCTCAGCTTTTATTTAAGAATTATTTCTCATGAATCATGTAGATTTTTTGGACAATATCTAGTAGTTACTACCTATTCCAGTACCAGAAGTTACCAAAAGGAAAAATTAATAATATAATAAATATGATTGCTAATAAGTCATTTACAATTTATAGAAACTCTTTATTGTAATACGCTTGGATACTTTTACGGTGGATATGTAATTTATCGACGGAGATTTTTTTGATCGTATAAATTTGCTTTAGCCGATGTTCATTATGTCAAAATGAAAAATTCCTCTATGTCACATTATATTATATATTACATATTAAATAAACGTCCGTTCAGTATCTCTAATAAAAAGATATATTTTATCAAAATTCATCCCAAAATATTTTCGAAGTATAAATTAATAGGGCCCTTTTTATGAAAACAGCCTGTGAAAGTGACATAAATATGGAAAAAATATATACTGTCTTTTTATATTTAAGTAATAAAAACATAATAATTAATTATCAGTGAATATTCCTTAATAATATTATGTATTACACGATATGATATTAACAGTTATTTTAGTTGTAGCCGTCTTTTTTATTATAATACAAAAATTAACATGACTTAAAAAAAAATAACTGGTCTTCTTATAATCATTTTTATAGGCTGTTAATTTGATAAGTGTTAAAGCATAGCACAAAATACTTTGTCCTTTAAGACAGACACTTCCTTATTTTTAAATGCTTTTTTTTATTGTTCAATGAATAGCTAAAATTACTTTATCCTTTATCGCCTATCAGTAGTGTCTAAATACTATTAGAAAGTACATATGACTCGGAAAACTCACATTGGTACTCGCCAGGATTCTAACCCGGGTCCTCGGTGGGCCTGAAATCGCTAGGGCACACGATTTTCTTTACACCTCATTCATATTTATATTCAATGATTTTTTTTTTAATATTAACAAATTAAAATATTATGAATGTAAGAAATATTCCCTGCGTTGAGTTTTATTATTATGTCAACATTACAGCTGTGTTTAAAAGCAAAATTTAATGTAAAATCAAATATGTAGTACTGGATATAACAAAATAAATATAATAGTTAAAGATATTGAGATGTCGTTAAACCTAACAGTCGTTGGTTCATAAAGTTAATGCTAAAAAACTGCAAGAAAAGCCAGTATCAGCTTTTGTCTTCACAAAGCACGGATGCAGTAGTTTAAGGAATATTGTTGTTAAATCTAGGCCATCTAGGCAAGTTGGGCCAAATGACACTGCAAAGATTAATATGTCGGATATATGGAGGGATACGGGATATATGGGGAGACGTACAGCGTGGCTTATTTGTGACCAACATCTGGTTAAAATCAATCCAGCCAGCCTTGCACACAAGTTTAAAGACAGTCACTCAATATTTTATAGGAAACAATTTTGATATTTTGATCAAGAATTACACAATTTTATTACTGTTTGCACAATTAAATTTGCCTGTACTGGTTTTCATTAACTTACAATTTTGATTTCATCGAGACAATAGTGTACAGTCTATTACTGGGATAGTAAGTCTACTACTTTCTAATTAAGTCCCTTGCGATTGACCCGGTACCCGCACTACGAAACCATTGGAGGCTGAAAAGTTTCGTTTCTCCTCCAGCAAAGAGATTGAAAAATAGTCGAGTGCTATCTAACAATATAGAGAACAAGAATACAAATATTATTAATTTTAATTGAATTAGAATCAGTACATTTTAACGTAAGAAATGTAGCATTTTTGACCCTACAAACTTATTGACATATTTGTCATTAATTAAGTAATAATTTACTACTAGAAGATATCCATCCACATATATTATTTCCTCAAAATAAGCTTTAACTGATATTATTATTGGTACAAATTTTTTTTCATAAATTCAATTTATTTTTCCCATGCGGTTAATATTTAATCTCATATTGGTATCCTGTCTGAGGTGAAATTATTTTCGTCAGATTGCTAACATTTTGATTATTTTATAGGGAAACATTTTTTTTAATCCACAAAACAACATTTGAATTCAAAACAGTGATAAAAATCCCCATACAAAAAGTTTCATTTAGTGATATTTTATATTCCCTGTCCTTTTTTTAGACGTTACGTTACGTGTCTACTTTCCTCGAATTCCGAAACATAATTTATTACTTTATAATTATTTTTAGTTTCAAAATTTAATTTTCGTTTTCAAATTAGATGGCAAACAACTACCCTATTTAACATAACTAGCACCTTAACGATGACATTCTCTAGTAGTGAGGAATGCTGGTCGTTCTACTAAACGCTATGGTATCTCTCAACCCGTTGCCAAAATACCATCTGTTAATGATAATTTAAATTATACCTTAGTCAATGGTTTAAGTTATGAATTTCACCTATCTCGATATAAACGAATAAGTCAACTTTGACAAAAAATATGTACAAGACATATAAATAAAATTTTATTTTATACTCTGATATAAAACCACAAACGGTATATAAAAATTCAGGAATAATTTTTATTATGTTTGGTGTATTTTCACATTTTTGTGTTTTCACATCTTTTCACATCTTTGATGTTTATTTATTGAAACATTTACCGTCACTTAGCTTAAACTTACTGAAAATATTTTAATTGTAATAATTATTAAAAATAAATAAATGCTATTTTGTAATTACAACATTCTAAGTTTTCGAACTTTTAACAATATTACACATGATTCATAAATAAAATATCATCAATTTCTTATACTTTATTTCGTTTTCCATAAAAAACTTATTTCTTACATGATATTTTATCTTATGACATTATTTCTCGACCAATAAATGTTGAGTTTTTTATAAGTTCGGTTTATAGCTCATCAATTTATAATATACTGTGTAACTTGCCTGCATTAGTGTTTATATTTAAATTATATCATTCTAAGTGCTAGTAAAAATGTAGCTGAACTCTTAAAAATAAAATGAAATATTCAAGTTAGAAACAATAGTTTGTTTTTTTTTCTACATAATATCAAAATTTTTCGTTCGATAAACAAAAACGTCAACAATGGCAAATTATTTCACAATCTCAGTGGATTAAGTGTGATAAATAAATGTTTGTCATTTTGTGGTTTTATTGCAATAAAATCTTGGAAACTTTTGTTTCGATGTGTGAATTTGATCTGAAAGCTTTACAAATTGAAAACTATGTTTTGACCATACCATAAGTATTCTTCCAATTAGATGAAATTTATTTTAAAAACTTTTCTAGATTTTACATTAGTTCTTTCTTTATGAATAAACAATTATCATGATCGGTGTTAGTGACCTACATATAGTGTCACTGACATTTAATCACCAAAACGCAATCATGAAATTTTTAATTACTTTATGACATATAATAAAGAAAATTAATCACTATCCGGAACATTAACATATGATTTTCAATGAGTGCATGACTCAAATTAATAATTTATTATCAGTGGCCATCACTTTTATATGTTTCACAAGGTTTAATATACCAGGACAATCTGACCTCACCAAGCAGAGAATTATATTACAAAAAATGTTTTTACCTAGTTGTCAATTAATCGAAGTCATCCTCATGGTGGTTAGCGCTTCGTCAATTATAATTTTAGAATTTTGTTTTTGTGTTCATCTAAATAGCTCATGATTCATGCTAAGCTTCTGAGTATATGAGGTAATTTTATGACAATCTATTTGAAGTTATAAACAAAATCGTCAAAATTAAGTTAAACGCTCTAGTTTATATAACATTACTTAAATAAAAAAATATACATGAGACTTTAATTCTTTAAAGTATGTACTTGAAGTTTTAAGCAGCTTTAAATATAGTCCGTATAGAGTGATATTTTTTTTAATCATATAACTATGTAGTGATAAATTTAATTTAAAATAGGTTCAATTAAAAATTCAGATTTATCTTCTATTCAAAAATTAATAGAATTTTTACTATGACGTGGTAATGTTGATAATAATTGTTAATCTTCCAACTTTCATTTATTACGTAACTTAAGAAAAAACTTTACAAATATATTATTTAACCTAAAAGAGAAGTTGAAGTTGTGGTTATATATAAAATAAAAATATTTTAGTTTCAAATCACACATATTTTTTTTAAATCTTGATTAACCCACGAACTAAGTAGTTATTATTAACATACAATGTTAAGATAAGTAAGATATATATTTTTTTACTCGTTTCATTGTACATTTTGATACATTCATGATTCAAAGTTCATTTTGATTTGATCTATTGAAGGCAAACCTAAGGCTAAGAGAATCAAATCGTAAAAATTGCTATTAATGACAGTACAATGAAATCAGTTAAATTGCTCACAACTACTGGTAGTTATAAGTTTACTTACCTGCTTCAAAGTAATGTCTAAGATGTAATTATTAAAATGTATATAACCAATCATAAATTTTTGAAAAAGGTTTATTGAAAATTGTTTTCCATACTATAATATTTTAGACCCTAATGAACCTATGATGACCCTAATGAACCCATGACCCTAAGATTTTCATGTTATTTTAAACACATTATAGAAACGTCTGAAAACTTTGTATTGGCACCGATAAATCAAAATTTGACAGCGAACAAATGGACGTATAAAAATCTAATATTTCATAGTTTATTTCATCTCCACAAGCAATAAATATAAATCTTGTTTCAAATAAATTTTCTATGTTCGCTTAAAAGTACATTAATATAACTCTATATAAGGATCATAAGAAAATTGAATTTTTATTAGACAAATTTTAAATAATGTCAGATATAAAATGGAATTCCTCAGAGCTTGTAGTTAAAATATTAAAAATGAACTGTGAAATATTTTTACAGCTACAATATTGGAAATTCACTTCTCCGGGAAATATCAAATACATTTTGGAATACATTGGTGAGCAGATGTTCCTCATTTCATGTTTACAAATGTATGAAGTTAGCAAATATTTATAACTTGCAATATATGATACTTGTATATTAATTTCATATTCCTTCCAAGGATATAAATCATAATAATTAATCTTGAAAACCAATTTGTACGAAGTTTTAACGTTTATTTATTATGTAATTTTCGATTGAAGCAACATTTCTACTCCTATCACCTTCTCTTGTATGTTATATTTGATATAAATACAAGAGAAAGAGAGGTCACTGATTAAAAAATCTGTGTCACTTTATTTTACCGAATGATTTGTATCTTTATTATCTTTAAGCAACTAATTTTTTATATCCAAATATGAATGGTTTGAGATTTAGTTTAGAGTTGAGTATATATCCAATAAAATAATATCTTTAAGACCTCTTAATAAATTTGGGTGGTAAAAAAGTTTTTAAAGCTTACCATATAATTTGATAACTCCAAAACTCATTTCCACCGAACTTGAATAAATTGTGGTTAATCATAGATAATGTGTTCGATAATATATTATTAATGTGATGTCGATAATAAGGTGTGAGTAATATGAAATAAATATGAATTGTTTGAAGTTGACTTCAAAAAAATCTTTCATAATTACATGGTTAAAAATAAGTAAATTAATGTAAATATCATTATTTTACCCTTAAGTCATTCATAGCCTGGTTTAAAGAATCTTGTTATTAGACATATATATTTATTTATTACTAATTAACTGGCTCGATTGGTAAAATTATATGACATTACTTCCAAGGAAGCTTATTTAATTAGAATATGAGCTTCCTTTTATCCAATAACACTATAAAAAAATATGTGCTTAATATTGAAAAACAAATGTTGTTTTAAAGGTGGCTCTTTCAACAACAATAAATCTTTTGTAACGAGATACGTTTTGTTGGATGGAGTTCAAAGATAAGTATACTGTATATGTCAGATATAAATGTTCAAATTAATGTTTTTAATTATTTATGACACATTAATATTTCTAAAAGAATTAGTTTGCTATCGAGTGTGCTATATCAACCTACTTCGACAAGTAGCAGATAAAAGCTACACTACATCTAATTTTATTAAAAAAAAATATGTATATAATATAACATTGTTATAGCAAAAAGTTTATCCACAAGAATTTTATATTTTTAGTTCTCAGAGAGTGTGCGTTACAATCTTAACCTCAAAAATAGTTAGCATTCTTTTGAAAGTTTCACAAAACTGTAATTTTTTTATATGTTTATTACCAATTAATTAAAAAACAGTATAATGAGAAACCCTTCCATTAATATTTTCATCTTAAAAATTTAATATTTCTATTACATTCATTGTGCTGTTATACTTTGTAATAAGTTGTTAGCGGTCTCTTTTATCAAATTAGGCCAATCTTGCAGAAACACTCTCTAAAATCACAAAGAATAAATAATGATTAATGGATGAGTAATAGATCCCATTTTATATAATAGAAATCAATTGAGCGAGTTGAATGAAGACGGTGAGAGAAAAATAGACTTCATCGCATTCATTGTAGTACTGACTTTCATAAAACAGACTATTATTAAATTACGGTAAAATTTTAATACAGTGATTTGTTTGTAGAAATATAATTTGATAAAGCATATGTTTATGAATATTTTTAAAACATTATCTGATTCATGGGATGAAATAATACTTAGTTAAATATTAGTAGTGATGCCGGTTGCTTTCATTTAAATGCAATAACATAAATTGTGTAAAGAAATATTATAAATAAGAAATCTTTTTTGTCAATGTTTGTCAATTCTTCTAACAGTCATTACAATGAAATCGTTAATGTGTCTTCTTCTTCCTGGCAATTTCTCAGCTTTAGCCAGGGTCTGCCATACATGATTATCACATTGGTACTTGCCAGGATCGAACCAGCGCCTTCATGCATGAGAGGCGGGCCCTTTAACCAATCACCATTTGTCACCATTGATTTTAATCGTTAATGTATATTCTCTTTGAACCGATAAACTTAATAATCGCTACAACAGGAACTCAGAAACGGAAATTTGATTATTATATTACACCCATAAATTTATTTTAGCATGAGCACTGTATATACTTACTTATTTTAATTGTATAAAATGTATAGTAATTTGTATAATCGGGTGCTACTACAAAACCAGTTTATTATATATATCAGATTCTACATAATCTATCTTATCATAAAAGAGAACTTAAACCTGAACAAACTATAATATTTAAGAGAAACTAATATTTTTGGGATATACTACACGTGCTTTATTTTTGGAAAAAACTACATACTCTTCGACGTGCCTGCTGCTTTTGAGCAACCGTGATCACGGGCAGATGTAAACTGTATATTATTGATATTTCGACTATCTTTAGATAAAAAATCTCAAATTAAGAGGCATTCCGGTTTGCGTTCACACAAATTAATTTTTAGTAATTAAATAAGTCGTATGTTTTTAAATTAATTATGTTTTTAAAATAATTAATTGTGTTTGTGCAAGTTTTAAAATGAACTCATTTTATTACTTTAGCCTACTTCAGCTTTCTTGATGTTAGAAATGAAGCTGCGATAAAAACGTTTATGCATATAATCATCTACAATAGATTTTTTATTAAAGAAAAATGAATTCAAATTATTACTGTTACTATTTTTTGAAAACTGAGTTTTTCGTGGTATGTTATACATAGCATAACATAAAAATATTGCGTTGCTCTTTGATGCACGGATATTCAACATATTAATCATTTATTGGAATCAGCGTTATTGTTCTATGTATAAAAATTCGGTTTCGCATGAGTGCTTAATTACATATTGCCTTGGTCCCCAAATTAAACATTATTTTCCAACGTTTTTTTATATTTCTTTATACGTTATTTGTTTAGTTATATTTCATATAATATTTTTTCGTAATTCTTTATTAAAATAACTATCCTTTACTTTAAATTAAGCGTATACTCCAAATTTTCCATGACATCAACAAGATGTTGCTTAGAGTTTCTTTGAAATAATTTAAACATTATTTGACTAGTTCTATTATACTAATAAGACAAAATTTATTTCTATTTAAATATAATAATCCTTATTAACAGGCAATGAATACATATGTGACAGTCTCGCTCCCTACTTATATTACCATTGAATAGAACATGTCAAAAGTAACAAATTTTAAAATCAAACCATAAATTCTTAAATTTAGTTAAACATGGTTTTAAAAAGGTACATAGCTTAAAATGGTAACAATCTTTAAATTTTTTTTTTCCACGCTGACCTCTTTTATTTGCGTTTTGTAAACAAACTAAAATCTGAGTGCAGTGTGTGTATATAAGACATAAGTTATACATATTACCATTAAATAACCCTTTATATTTAATGTTACCCATATTTATTTTTTAAAAAATTTAATATTAGCTTTAATAGAATATATGGTCCGAATTCTCAGGCCTCAGACTTTTCTAATTTTCTGACGGACAAAACATATACAACAGTTTAGCATTAGTGTCTACAGTAAACGTACGCATATCTGCCAACTTGACAGCCAATTCTCAGATACCAGGTGATACAGTTATATAAAAATTGTACTCACGTTACTTATAGTCTCAGTTTGATAATCATTGAAATTGTTTACAATATTTCCGACAACATAAGTAAATATGAAACCTCAGATTTTAAGTGTAGCACCTGGTAGCTGAGATTCTGTCGTCAGTATTAGCTAGAAGATATGTTTACGTTAACTGTAGACGCTGATACTAACCTGTTTTATGTATATGTTTTGTACATCAAAAAATATGTTAGGACCTAGGACCATGGAATCTTGCTTATATATCAATTACACATTTCACTAATAATATTGATTATAATTCACATTATTATTGATATATGACTCATGTAATGGATTCAAAAAATATTAAACTCTTCCCATGTTACGTCTAAAATTGTTTTATTTGATTTAAATTTCACAATGGAATATTCCAGTTATTCGTTAACCCTATCATGAAAGGCCTCAGGAAGTAAGTTATTTTGCATTCACATGAATGACGCATGTAACCATTATGCAGAGAACTGTAATTATGTGTCTGCGTGAGTGGTTTTATGTGCAGTTTAATCATTCAGACAAATATGTAACATTATCTGTTGATTTAATATAATTATGTATTTAAATATTGAAAAAAACATCTTATTCAAACAATTTATGTACTTTAATACAAACAGTTTCCATATAAGTTTTATTAAAAAATTAACTATGAAGCAGAAAAAGTTGAGGCATAACTTTGTGTTATACTCGTATATTAAGTATCAGATTATTTTGATTTTCGATCCAACCAAAATCTATCGACTATAAAACCAATCAGATATCCGAAAAACATAAAACAGGAGAAAAAATAAGGTATTTTTGAGATAATTTAATTTTCCTTGAGACTGAATTTTAAGTGTATATAAGACGCTCTCGGAGTACGAAATAAAAAGGCATTTTATCGTGGCAAGATTATGCTTTCTTCGTTTTCTTACATTTAAGAATAAGGGATATATAATTTCCTACAGAGTAAATTTTTAAACTGAGCATAATAAATCTTTTAAGACTTACATGGATATCCTTTTATTGGAGCATGTATTTATTTAACGTCGTCTTAGAAATCTCTTTAAATTTATAATATAATGTTATATTTATTATTGTCTGAAGCGATTTAATGCGGCATTTCACTGGGGACAAGACATTCAAAATGCATAGAAAACTTGGTACTGTGGTCGTTATATAACACTCGAAAGCTCAATAACTCAAGTTATTAGGCAGGTACTTGTTTTTCTAGTTAACCAAATTTGGATTTCTACAAGTAATAATATGGACAAAGTTCAAATTTCAAGTGAATTTCATGAAGCAGCCTATAATACTAGAAGCTATAAAATCTTCTTAAATTTATTTTAGATGTAAACCCTTCTTAAAATATCTAATATTTTAAATGAAGAATATATTCAATAGATATATTCTGGACACAGTTAAAAAATTTGAAAACAAAAGCATTCATATTTTTTATCGAAATTGTAAAAAATCTGTATTCTGTCAGTGTCATGTGTTGGTCGAAACACATTTATCGTAACAGCAACACTCGTATTAATGTATTGCTGGGAATACCAATGAAGCAATTTATAGGAACAAAAAACAGTTTAAATTGAATTTGTTTTTCTTTTTCGTATGTTCATATAACAACCGCATGATATGGCTCGCAAAACAAACAGCCGTGTAAAAAGATTTATATTTTATTTAAGTCTATTTTATGTAGCTGTTCCGAAAATAATTATGCTAAGTGAGATCTCTCTTATTTTGCCAGATTTCGTTAGTATATTAAAATATATTTTATTAAGTATAAGTTTTACTTAAAGAGTGTAATTTTAAATAAGTTTTATTTATAAATTTGTTAGCTAAGAAGATATTTTTTAGGCGTCAGTTACCAGCAAAAAAGTCTTTTGTGTCAAACACAAAGACTTGATAATAGTGTCAGGTATTTTTGTACAATCGTCGGATTCCCAAGGGTTACTGGTGATGCTGACGGGAAACTTCTACTGCTGTCTTCTTATATTTTTAAAAACGTAATTTACTTTAGTTGGTATTTGATATACATCGAAAGAATATTTTAACTGGATTTATGATTGTTTTTGTAAGCTTATATTACTTTGAACATTAGGTAGACACAATAAAAAATAAAGTCATCGTATTGTTTAAGTTTACGTATGAGGAAGCATTAACATAAAATATTTAACATATTTTAAGCTTTTTAACTCACGCTCGAGTTTCAGGGGTTAAATAAAGATAAATTGTTATAATAGGGATATGTCCCTCATGAAATGAGAGGGAATCATAAACATTTGTTAGTTCTTTGTAGTGGAAATTCAAACAACTGGAATTATTCTCAAAATAAATTAGAAATAGCGACAAAACTGTAATTTTGCCCCTATTTAGCATTTCTATTCATTCATTCATTCATTTTCATCCACTCTTATGCAACTTAAAAACTTATAGCTAATATAATCCCCAATAAATTTTGTAGTTGAAATTTAAGGAAATTATCAATTCGGAATAATATATCCTGAGATAAGAGCGCTTCAAACAAACAACTCCTCAGCTTTATAATATTGATATAAATTGAGATAATTCTTTACAACAAGCCAAGTTATAAACCCGTTAAACAAAGTACAAGTTATAAAAACATGGTATTAAAATTTATAACTTTTAATCTAAAAAGCTGAACTTTATTTATCTGAAAGAGAATGGTCCCACAATTCACTTTTAAAAGTTAAACGTTGCTGAAAATTCAAAGTAGCTTTTGTTGGTTACTGAATAATAAACTTGCTTTGTGGGATGTGAACTACGGACAGGCATTTAATAAGGACTTATGTTTAACGATAATTGAAAATCTTAATACACTGATGCTCTTAATAAACATAATAAGACTTTAATATACGATTTATACAAAAATTGAACAGTCTCTATAAAATAACACAGGTCATGAATTTATATGTTAATGTTATATCAGGCAATGGGTGATTTTAATGTAAATGATGCTGAAATTGTATTATAGAAACATATGACAATAAATATATTTGAACTAAATTGAAATCCCAAATGATTTCGCATAATCATATATATGTTATTTACGTATAAAACCGAGCTATATCATTCCGAAAAGCCAATACACCAATTTCATTTTTGTTTCTAGCTAGCTTGTGAAACCGTACAATGCTGTCATTTCAGACATTGTCACACAAAATGACAAAGGATTTGTGAAAATACGAAAGTATTTTTCTTAATCCTAACAACTTTCTCGGAACTGAACCTAATTGAAGTAACTCTAATATTGGATTAAAGTTTTGCTTTACTAACAACTACAATTTCCTGTAATATTCCTAAAGCACATAATTCTAAATTCTGAAACAAAATCTTTAAAAACTAAAGATTAATGAAACACCGATGAGAAGTACCTTAAAAAAATAATAGTATTTTTTATCAAAGTATTTTTACGTTAAGTATAACGTTTATTTGTTTTAAAAGCTTACGAGTAATGAAACGTAGCCTTAAAAAGGATGGTAATGGTTTTCATTATATACTTTATTTAAGAAAATCTTTTTAATAACATATTAACTTTCCAGGAAATAACTATTATAGTCCAAAAATATGAAAAGACCACAGGTTTGCAATATATATTTGGTATTTAAGTATGCCGCCTAAAGATATGCAACAACTTATGATATTATATAGCTATTGTCAGCGTTTATTAATATGTACATTTAAAATGATGGCCTTACATTTACCTACTATAAATTATCATTTATAACCCTGCACTGACTAGACCCGAGAGAATCAATATATCATAATCTTGATGGCAATAAATAACGATGGAATAGTAACCAATGCATTGGCCGTGATTCAAGAACGTTAACGTCTTTATAAACTCTTATTTTGAACTCTATCAGAAGCACATACGAATGATATTACAAATTGTATCCGTTGAAAACATGTTAAGGCCATAATTCTCTTGGAAAATTGTAGCACCTTATTACCGTCAACACGTGTCGACTTTGAGAAATGACGTTCTATGTAATGCTCACGCATTTTAATGGATACCACTTTTTATACTTGTTTAACTTTGTTTTTCTAGTAAATAGTGCTTTTTTTTATCGATCAGTCATAAATAGTTCAGACTTCATGGTCTTGAATATGTTATAAAAACCCTAATTTTATACATAACGAAAAGTTCCCATACAGTATACATTTAAAAGGCTTTGTTCTAGATCAAGAATGACTATCATTATGCTGCTTAAATATAATAACTTTTAATTGAACTTTTACAATTAGCTATTATTGGAGCATTTTATTAAATTGCTATCCATATTCTTTAAAATACGCACTGATCTCTTTTGTAAGTGACGTTTCGGCATGTGCAATGTAACAATCTTATCTTTACAAATACAAAGAACTTGGGAGTTTTTAACTTTTGTGATATATATTGTTATAATATTGAAGATCATAATACTATGAATATAGAAATTTATAATTGAAATAAAATTTTTGTTTTTGAAGGATACGATAATAATAATTAAAGAAAATTCGTTATAGAGAAATGATTAACCTTTCAATTGAGAAAAAGATTGTAACAATTTTAAACAGTTTTGACTCTAATTAGTGCATAATTTATAGCAAAATTAACAATGCAAATAAAATTAAATAAATGAAATTAAAAAACAAAAGCAGAAACATGCGAGCCTGAATTGCTCCCAGTTGGCTCTCGACCAAAACAATTTATTAAACTGTAGCCTTTTAATTGTAGTAATTTGATATTAAATTTTACGTAAGTACTAAAATTAACGAAAAAATGCAAGAACCGAGGAACAACTTAAATTATAATTATTAGTTAAAAACAGTATTATCCACCAATGACAATATAATTATGCCTTTCAGTAAACAAACTGCAGAGTACACTAACTAATTTATGAAAAACAAAAAATATTATATTCTCATCATTTCGAGTATTTCACAACAACCACGATCACAGGCAAACGAGATGAAAATACCCGAAGAACTTAGTTTCATTTTAAATGCATACTCGTGAAAATCACAGACATTATCCTATTATTTTATGATGAGACTAAAATTTACGATCTTTTGTCCTTTACCTGAAGTGAAGGAGAATAAATGTGAAATCCTCGGAGTGAAGGAAATTGCAAGAAATTGCAGTGGAAACACATATGTTTAGTCTTAATCTTAATTTAGTATTGACCTATTTATATTCACACGTAACAATTGATTGTGTTTAAATTTCTTTTTTAACATATTTTTATATGAAACAAATGACTCTTAACGCTATTTTGTATTTTTGATAAAAACCAGTCTCCCAATTTTTTTTCCATTTTTTATGTCTCAACAACCTCGATCTTCTATATACTATAGAATTGGGATGAAGACCAATAACATGTCAAACAAATTATCTTATACTTTAAAAATAGTATGGCTTTAGAAAAATAAGGATTTTCATTTTCCTCTATTATTCTATAGTAACAAAGAAATTACAATTATCATTATTATTCTAAGAATTTCATATAGCACATATTTAACAGAGCGTAGCCTTAATAAATAGAACACAATCTCCTAGAAGTCTATCATAAGTGGCGATCCGCGCAGTGTTTCATAGTCAGAAAATTTGCGGCACTATCCCTTTATTCTTCCTTTTCCACTCCCTGTATCCTGTATCATAAGTTGTCATCCACCAGTTGTAAACACGTTTCATTAACGTGATGTCCAGGAAGTCCCAAAGAAATGGTGTTTTTCTGTCAACCCGTTGAGACGTTGAGTAACCGTATCTTGAAAATTAAAGTTTAGAAGATAGTACCGATTGTAATAAAAAAAACATATATTCTTGTTGAGACGGAGTAGAAGAACGGTGTGCAGAGCCGTTGGAGCCAAGCTCCGAGCCAGCGACACATAAACTTCGAAACTCAGTTCAGACTAATAGTAGTTATAAGCTTATCACAATACGCTTTTACAGTAAAATCCTTTTTCCGATTTTCTCCTTGAAAAATAATATCCCTGAAAAATAATGTAACAGTCAGAAAAAACAAGGACAAATAAAAAGAATGCGACGGCATATAACTTAAAAAGTTCCGTTATTACTAAACAATTACTTGCTTCTCAAGAAGCAGAAGAAATATCTTGACTTCTAGACCATTAACAACATACGTACCCTGAATAGAGCAATTTTCTTATTATAGAAGTAACATATATTCGAGATTATCGTTTAAGAAGATTAAAAGAAACTTGTTCTTTTAAAAGTACTTTCACTGCATTCATACTATGTTTCAAAAACTAACAATTTTAGTCCCAAAAACGTCGGTCAAGTTTCAAATATGTAATATTTCAAGGCTCGTACCTTAAAATAAATAAGATAAAAAATCACGACGTAATTAGTAAGTTACAAAACTGTCGATGCTTAACTTGTTATCAATTTTCCCAGTAGACTTAGTGTTTATAAATTGAAAGAATATTTTTAAACAAGTCAAAATATTTTAATTAAACTAGTTTGAGAGAAATATAACGAAAACATCAAAAGTTTGTTTAAAAACGTGAAAGTCAATCTGAGCAGAAAAGTCTTTCAGTTGTATATTATAAGTTTTTAAAAAGAGATTTTGGTTTTACTTGTCTGTTTTTGTGTATAGTTTTATTGATTTTAAAAGGTTGATCCGTTTATACAACAAATTCCAATCAGGCTATAATATACATATAATCTTAAATATCTTTAACTAAAAGAAAAAGTCGTAGAGTATATTCTAACTAAAATTAAAGTCTTCAAACAAATTTTATATCCTTTAATTTCATTGAAACGTAACAAAACATTTTATATAACTGATCACATTGCATTTTATTCAATAAAATCTGTTAGTTTATTACATTCCATTGCAGGTCAAATAAAAAAGTACATGCTTTTTAAAATATATATATATATATATATATATATATATATATATATATATATATATATATATATTACCTTTCTCAGTTCCCAACATCAGTTGAACTTTGAACTAATAAAAATTTCAATAGCTTGTTAACTTTTGATCCTGAATTGGATAGATGAAATAAGTTCTTTATAGGTAAAAACATTAGCAGATGAACATTCTATACAGACTAATCATATTAATAACGACATTTCAGTTCCTTTGCAGCCACCATGATCACGGACATACAAGATGAAAGTGTCTGTCAGTCGTAGTATTTCATCTCTTTTACCCGTGATCATGGTTGCTCATTTAGGCTATAAATCACTACAATATAAACTCTTATTAGAATTATTAACAGATGAAGTCAAACCTCTCGGCATTCAATGGATTCACCGTGCGGGTGCAGGATCCATTGCGTTGCAGAGAGACGAGCTTCATCAGCGCTAGAGACTTGCGACCCAGGTATGGATTTAAGTGGCCCCAATGTAACGCGCGTTAAACGCTTACCTTCACCGTCCCAGCTCTTCTCTCTACTTAACCAAAATTGTCCTACTTAAGCAGCCTTCGAAGTACGTTCCAAGAATGAATTCATATGAGTTCTGGACAAGTAAGTCTTTTAGTAGGTTGTAGAGAGATTTAGCTGTTATACTTGTCGCTCCCACTTCTACCGCATACAAATTTAAGACGAACCATTACTTAGTTCGTCAGTGAGCTCATAATACATACTTATTGAAATTAATAGCATGGTCTGTTAGAAGTTGGTTTCAATAGGAACCGTAAGCCCTGTTAACACAACTCGCTATGAAATAAGCATAATAAGAGTAAATTCTTCACGACCCTTATATTTATAATAAGCAAAAAAAAATATATATATCATAAGAATTTCGTTTTTAATAATATCAGTAAATTTAATACTTAAATGTATCATGAAGCCAAGCGAAATGTATTTTTAATCATTATAATGTTTTTCAAGCTTGGCTTCACTTCCATTTACTAAATCTGTAACTTATATTTTCATGAATATTTTATTCATGAATTGAATTTGTGTTACCCACGCGGTTAATTAATTATATATTTTTTTAACTCTTATAGTTTCTATCTCCAGGAAAGACTGTTTTATAATATTTTTTTTTGGTGTAATTATACATAAATTTTGTTATATTTTCTGTAAATATCCTGTAGAAGTTTCAGGTTTCTTATTTTTCAAATTATTAAGAATACTCTTTCTAACACTATAGTTTTATACGTCTATATATATTTACTAGTATTTCTCACATATTAATTATATTTCATTGCTGATAAAATTACCTTTTCGAGTGTGATAGAATTTTATACCTAGTGAAAGTTGAAAGACCACTGCTAGACTTTAACAAAAGCTTTATAAAGATATATATATCGCTATTATTAATTTCAAAAGTATGTGCTGACTACTTAAAACAAATGGCATCGAACTATTTTTATATACATACAAGACCAACAAAAGATACTTTTACCTACGACTTTATAAATTTTGAGTTGACATTAGGGATTCAGTTTGGGTTATGGCAAGCCCAAATCAAAACTAGAGCACTTGCAATTTGTTTTAAATATAGAAGTATCTATTAAAATAAGCTAGTATTCTTATCCATGTCACCAATAAATAGTAACTGTTATGTTTTAATAACTATAATTTTTTACACACGTACACAATCACATAAATTTTTTAACTACGATTCCACAATCTACTATCTTTATATATGCATTACTTAACATGACGGTGTATTAAACATCTCATTTGCTTCCAGTAAATATTTTTAATAATCAGTTAATATAATTTTTGTAGTTTTAATATATGAAAAACTCAGTCAACCTTATACGTACATTATAGTAGTCTTACTTTGATATTCCGTATCTTGGTTTGATGAACGTTGCAATTAGAATGATTATTCATCAAGCGTAAATTATGTTCAAGAGCTTATTAATCTGAAGCGTATTCATGCTGTCTAAGCAGCTGAAACTAGAATCTAGGTCGCCTTGTAGCTACCAATATTATACAGTAAATATATTATAAGTATCGTCGAACAATTACTGTTCAAAGCATCTTTTCATTTAATAATAATTGATATGAAAATAGAGACAACGTCTAGACGTATTTATTGAGATTTTGAGTACTCGTATGTATAACAAAAAATGTTTCGAAAGAAGAGTTATGACAATAATATAAGGAATAAAATGGTGTATTTGAACTTAAAAGCTTAACCAGCATCGTAAAGTCTATACATTTTAAAAATATATTTATTTTTGAAAGAAGCCTGAGAATATTTCTTCAACAATTCTTTGACTTTTTATTCCCAGATTCTTTTTTGCATTCACATAAGTAAACATGTACAATATTAGATATGAATGCCTTTAATTTCTTTACACAGTAATGTAACAGAATGACATTTTCATACATCTTACTTTTAATGTATTTCAAAATGAATTTATTTAAATGTTTTAATCAAATTCAGACACACTTTAACATTTGACTGAATAACATCGGTTTAATAATACAATATTCGAACAAATCTTAAATCAACTATTTCAATATCACCTTGACTTTTTGTTTTATATATCGGTGCTACCAGCTTTAATAACGGATGCGACATGAAAATAATTTGAGGCCGTCATCAATTCTTATTAAACCTCATAAGTATTTATGATTATTGTTAAAAGTAAAACGAAATCAAAGGTTGTTTAGAAGGAGAATAGCACTATGTTTAAATCTTGGTTTAAATATGACGTCTGGACGCATGACGGCAGAATTCAGAGTTCAGTGAGTGCGTATCATTGAAGTATGTGATTATGGAAAACCTGCGAGAAATACAGGAGCAAGAAGAACAATTGAAGTTTCATTTTAAAATATTATGGAACGTTCTAGAAAGAAGTGACATTTGTAATGTCAGCGAGGCTGGCGTCTCTCTCTTTAAAAATAATGAATCTGTAATAAATCCGATATATATTTATAGCAACCTTTTATTAAATTTAACAATTCATATTTAACCAGGACTTAGGAGAAATTAAAAATATAAAAACAAAACAGATTTTTAAAGCACATTCGATATTACGTAACTTTCTTATTAAGAATTCTTGAAAAAACTTAAATATGTTTTTGATAAGTTCGACCAATACATACTGACTGATGTTGTTACTTTTTAGGAATGTCGAATTGTTTCAATTCTAATAAAAGTTTTTAATAAAGAATCGAAATACTTTAATCAAAGTTATTTAACGTTTGAATAAGAAAAACAAAAAGTTAATTTCCATCTTCAAGGTAACTGTTTTGAAGAACAATTTGAAAAGATCATGACAAAAGGTTTGATAAATGTTGAATATTTTTATTTTTTATAAGAAAGGTGTGAAAGGAGCAAACAACGTACTTGATTGGCAGTAGTCACGATCGCCCATGGACACCTACAACACAAGAGAACCGTCACTTCTTAGTACTCGGCCACTCTTTCGGTGTCACTGTAACAGCTGCAAGAGTTGCAGCTTTTCTTATATAACTAAAAAAAAAACTGTGAAAACGTGCTACTTCCCCGATTAAGTCAGCTCATTTGCGAGCTGTGGTCACTTTACCACAGCTAGGCTAGATTTCAACATACGATATTGTTAAATAATACTGTCATAAGAAAAGCTAAATATTTGTCTATTATGAAATGCAATAAAAAAACGATAACATTTTAAACTTTTAAAGATTTGACACCCGTCATAGAAAAATGTGAATGTGTATCAAAGCTCAAATAAACTATTCAATATATTCACCTTTAGCATGAACAGAAAATAATAATTCATACAAAATTTCACGTCACTATTAAATCCAGGTTCTTCATGAAATATTTGCTTCAATACTAATATCAGGCTAAGTTTAAGTGTTTAACAAAGCGGTGGGTTAACTTAGTCTTAATAAATGATGTCCCACCTTGACTAAGATCTACAATTTATATTTGAATAATACTTTATGCGTACATTAAATCTGTCTTAATAATTTTCCTACAGTTATTTTATATTTCGAACAAATTTAAAATTTATTTCAGATCGTATTAGTTTTAAATTTATAAATAAACAAAAATTCAAAGTAAACTTAAACTTCTATAAATACTCGTATATTGGAGTAAGTATATATTTTCGTTGCTCGACAAAGTTAAACCGAATATACTAACCAGATAACCTCTTGAAAGTTGAATGCATTCAGATAACATCATCATGAGAGAACTACTACAAGATTCGTGTTCCAAATTCCGATTAATTCCGTATATTTGAATTCTGTTGAATCGCAATCTAATATTTATTTTATTAATAGTTTTAATTATAAAAGTAAATGTCCTTCGAATTTAAAAATAATGCCAGTTAAATTTGTGTGTGCCAGTGATATAAATATCACTCTTTAAGAGAAGAAATATCTTATGTATATAAAAGAGAGTTGTATTATTTACCCTATTTATAGCTCAAGAGCGGCTGTAGGTTTGAAATTTGGTGAAACTGGCATACGATATTTATTTCTGTTTGATCGAAAAAAAAAACTTAATAAATTCCAATATTTTGTTATTTATGACCTCTATGGCGGAATAGAGTTCACCTGGTCAGCTGTACATATATTAGTATTTCCAAAATTAATGGGAATTGAAATATATACATATACGATTCCAGAAATCAAGTGCTTTATTCATTACGTTGAATAAAAATTATTTTATCTTATGATAAATGAGCTTCATAAATTCAGTGTTATTGTCATCGTAATTCTAAAATATCGTTGAATTCCGCCAGCAAACTGCTCTTCTCATTTTTAAACGGCGATTTATTCTCTCTCACAGATTAATTATATTTTATCGGTGACAAAATAAAGCAGAATATTTTTTTTTATTTATGTCCTAATAAAGTAATGCTTCTATGTTAATAAGTTTTATTATTTATATTACATACAATAAAACATTTTTATTTAGCTACTTGAAAATACCAAATATCAGACAGACATATATTTTTGAATATATCAAAGTATATGATATCTTAACTATCACAACACATACTTATCTTACTCCTATAGTTTGCACCCTATATATTTTACCTGTCGATAAAAACATATATTTTAAATCCAAAATGAAATCATAGTTCAAGGACAAATACATTTCGGATTTGACCTTTATAAAATAAAATACTACATCAGCAATTTAGTAAATTTTTAAAAGGATTGAAAATAACAAACGCATTGAAAAGGGAAAAAAAACTTCGGAACTAGGTACTTAGGTCAAAATTAATTTTTATAATTGATAATTCTTGTAATAACTTGTAAGGAACATTGCACTACTTGTTTGTATCAGTATGGTTACCACAATTTGCTTCTTCACAATACATTCGCTTTTCCATTTTTTCATTCATAAATCGCACTTTTTTTTAGTATTAACGTAAGCCAATGAACTGTATTGAAAATTTATATTCAAGTATCAATTGTTTACTTTCAATTATGAATAAATGCAGATATTGAGATACAAATAAAAAAAAGTCGTTAAAAATGACCACGCAATATATAACTATAAATTCGTTTACTTATTAGGCAAAAAATCACAGATATGCCGTTTTCAAGGTTACCGATAATCTAAAATCTATAGATAAAAACGTAAGCCTAGTTTAACTAATCTAAGCTAACCTCAGAACCATTTTCTGTTAGCTTGACTATAAAATCTCTGCAATATATCTCGAGTAACTAGAGTGTAATGCTATTATCCGACCAATCTTCAAGACATTTCACGGATTTCCCTCATACTGTAAACTTTATTAAAGTCAACCATCATCTATAAAGTCTTTATAGACTATATTAATAACGCAATTATTAAAATCCTATTTGTTTTATTATCAGAAGTATTTATAAGGTTTCTAACTGATGTACATGATTTTTTTAATGTATTGAAAAAAAATCGGTCTGTTTTTAATTTAATAAAAGCTTACGTCAAATTTTGATGTAGGTATTATGCGTTTGGAATGAGCAAATATTTGTTTCTAATAATCATAATGGCATGCGTAAACCCTGAGGGCGCATTTTTATATGATCCCGGGTACATAAGAACCAATTTTTTATACTCCTGTTAAAGTTAAGATAATATAACCACTATTTATTCCTAATTTTCAATAAAATAACTAACTATGGCGTTACTGTTCCGCTATTCAGGCATTCATGGGTATATTTATGTCACTAATAAAGTTATGTAAAACATATTAATTTTTATCATTTTTTTTTTGTTTTATAAAAAATCAGAACACTAACATTGTATTATTTGACTCTTCCTTCTCTTAACAAATTATTGTTTTTCGGTATAAACACGTATCGCGTTTAAAAATCTATTCAGTTTAAAATCTTTATGAAAAATCTTTTCTTTATGAAAATTCTACATATTACAAGGTCTCTTCTAAACTAAAGTTTACACAACATCTTCAATAAACTTTTACGGATGAAATAATTAATATTTAATTATGTTCAAAGAAATATTATATATATTGGCGCTACCAGCTTTAATAACGAATGCGACATAAAAATAATTTGAGGCTGTCATCAATTCTTATAAAACCTCATTAGTATTTATGATTATTGTTAAAAGTAAAACGAAATCAAAGGTTGTTTAAAAGGAGAATAGCACTATGTTTAAATCTTGGTATAAATATGACGTCTGGACGCATGACGGCAGAATTCAGAGTTCAGTGAGTGCGTATCATTGAAGTATGTGATTATGGAGAACCTGCGAGAAATACATTAAGAGCATTAAGAACAATTGAAGTTTCATTTTAAAATATCATGGAACGCTCTAGAAGAAGTGACATTAGTAACGTCAGCGAGGCTGGCGTCCCTCTCTTTTAAAACAACGAATTTGTAATAAATCCGATATATATATGCATACCAGTTTATTCTTTTACCATGGATTCTAACTATAGAAAACCAATTAAGACGGACTGTTCTATATGAACATTATCACAGATAACAAATATAATTAATAAAGATATATTACTTTGGATAACAAACCATTATTATCGATAATTTTTAAAGATAAACATACAAGTGAGTAACACAAAAAAGAATATAAGAAGTATTTTCTTGTACAAAACACTACACGACTACATATAAATACAAAGTTTATCTATCCTTGAGTAAAGAGCAGGAGTGATTAGATTAGACAAAGTTCTTTCTGAGTAATTTTTTTATATTAATTAACTTTTCAAAATTACCATTTTATAGTAAGATTTACTTTTAATCTACCCTTAATAATAGTTTTTTTTACAATATTATAGTTTTATAACACAGTTTTTTACACAACAACTTGCTACGCACCTACTTCGCTTACGTCCCTCACATTTACCATTTTTTCTGCTTCAGGGTCATTAATAAATTGTTTTATACAAATTCATTGGTAAAAAGAGCTATAAACTTGAACCGTTTTCTTGTTTATCATTAATTTCGTTTTGAATAAACTTCGTATGCAGCACGTTTTCTATAAAAGTATAATATAAATACGGATATATATAAATACGGATTACACTCGTTTAATGTGGTTTTATGGTTTTTTGTTATGCTTTTATTAATACGATATAAAAAGCAAGCTTTTTTTACAGGGAAGTTATTTATTACTTTTCTCCAAACCGAGGGAGAAGTCGGAGGGTTATGTAGGACTTCCCAGAATAGGCTCGAAATTACCCACTAAACGCGAACGGTTACCCTCGTTGATTAAGAAGAGCCTCACGGGGACAGTTGCGTATTCGGCCGCATTGCCAAAATTTCCTACACTTAGGTAATGATACTCCTTATAATGTGGATACCCTTACGATGTGGGCTTACTTTTAGTTAAAAGGTGGCCCAAATTTCCGTCTAGAAAGGCGGAGGGCCTGCTCTACACGCTTGGTAGGGAGTTAGGGGTTCATATTCCTGATTCCATCTAACCAGTCTCTGACGGAGAATATCAGATTAAGATACAATCTCTCCGCTCAGCTCCACAATCATCTTTGAAGCAATGACTTCACCCAAATGGCTTCGCTGTCAACATTTTTTGCTATTACGCCAAACAATAAAACCATAACAAACACTCTTCGAAAGTCTCAGATCAACGCTGCTTACGGGACAATACCTGTATAAAATGAAACGTTGGGGTCCAGTGCCGGTCGCCCATCCAGTATGTGTCTAAAGGGTGCGAAAGGTAAAGACATCCAACGTATAACCAGCTAACTTACATATGTAGTCTATTACCAGTTACTTAATTTTATTTTAGAGCAAGTTTGTTTCTAACGCAAACAATATGATATCCTGTGATTGATAAGCAAATACCACATCTAAAAAAGGTTATAATTTTTACTGCTTTTTGTCTCACAAAAGGTTGACAACAAGAATATTGAACAAGAACATGGTAGAAACAACTAAGGGAATAATCAATTTGAGATTTAAGACTGGTAACATCAAACAATGCTACACTATGTAACCTTAAACCGCACTGAATATAATGTGAATAAAAAAATTCAAGTCAAGAAAATTTTTGTCATGAACGAAATTATTTAGTTTAAAAATGTTTACCTACGACCTTTTCGTTATTTCATCCACAAAATGGAAAAAGTATGACGACCACATATGTACAAATAATTTGAAACAAAGTTTAGGAAGAAAACAAGAATTTTAAAATAAAATAGACTAGATAATTATAAATTTAGGAAATTATTCAAATTCTGAAGATATGGTTTTACAAACGTCTTAAGTTTTCTCTAGGCTATTTATAATTTTTTTATTATATAAATTTAATTCATATATAATATTATTTCAAATAAAAAAATCCTTCAACTTTTTTAACTTGATCATCATATTAACTTATCCTTAAATACCTCATAATTCTTGTCTATAGATAGAGCCTCCGTCTCATAGCTCACATGCCACAAGAGAAGACTTAGTTCAAGAAGAATTAATTCAAGAAGTGATTACCATACTTTATAAAATTTATGAAGCTGAGATGCTTTCCCATTCCAAAACTAGTCTATTTGTTTTATACATTGTATTTTTAAACAGGACTTAATGATTCTGTGTATTGAAGTCTTATTTACATTACTTATATTATAACTATACCTTTATAAAGCCAGTCTACCTAATATAGTCAACTCAATTAAGACTGATAGTAATTAACGCAACTCAAAGGATATTAATATGTTTGAGATAAACATGACTTCAATAAATAACAGTAAGATAATAATGAAATTAGAACTGCTATATACAATAAAGCAATTAATATAACTACGAGTATGTTTATAGATAAGTAAAATTATGTCGCACTTTTAATACACTCGTTGCCGTTGATTGTTTAACTCATAAATTTTATGTGTTTAAATGAAAAAAAGATATTTAATTGTAAAACCTGTCTCTAAATCCGAATCAAATGTATAACATTGTCTTTATAAATACATACAAGCAACAACAAAAAAATACAAAATAAAAATCGACATAGCTAGTTAAATTTAGTGACATCAATTTAATTAAAATATTTTAATAAGTTCCTCATATTTTGGAAGTTTCATTATTTTATTTTATAACATTATACGTCATATATTTTTTCTGTTCTATTTAATCAGCACTACATATTTTCCTAATTATATAATATATTCTAAACTCTTTTTTATTTCACCATTTTTTCTTTGCCCATCATCATGTGGTATACATTTTATACGTTCTTTATAATTTGGTTTTCTACTAACGCCCGGTCAAGAACACTTCTACTTTAAAACTCATTTAATGAAAAAAATAATAATTTTCCCTTGTTAAAAATGTCTATCATAGCTTCTTCTTCTTATATTACTTCTTTTATTGCTAAAACTTATAACATTGTCTAGAGTTTTTATTCATTTCAGAACCTAAATGGACGCCATTCGGTAGAGCTGCCAATATCAACATGGCGATGCAAATACATGAGGTATTTATAAGGCACCAATTTATATTTTCACTTATTCGTTCTAGAGGCCCAGCGATATTTATGTTTTGTACAATGATGAATTTACTAAGCAGTCTTTAAAATGCGGCTAATATAATATGAATGATTATATTTATATCTTACTCTGAGTCATAGATACAAATAAATATAATAATTTTATAGCGTGTCTATGAATGTTTTCCCATATAATTACCATTTTCCTATTATTAAGGGAAAATAAAAGTCGTAATTTTAATTTTAATTTCTCCGTTAATACGTCGTCGTCGTCATCAGCCTATCAGCGCCCACTGCTGAGCAAGGCCTCTTCCTCACATGGAGAAGGTTTAACAAAATATATGACGTATAATGTTATAAAATAAAATAATGAAACTTCCAAAATATGAGGAACTTATTAAAATATTTTAAAAGAACGTTAATACGTTTCTAGTTAATAATAATTAATCTGAAAAGATTACCTCTAAACATTATTTTGTTTTCCTAACAAAAAAAATATTTTTTATATTTCATTGTGTGCAAACTATTTGTTATAACTATTTATTTTTTAAATACTTCGTTATGTAAAATTATATTTTAGTTTCATTTCTATAAACAAATAAATAAACTACGTTGAAAACTACTAATGTGTAATAACGCATATTTTAATTATTTTAATTTTATTTTAAAAATATAGGCATGAAAACAGATGGTTGATTTGAAATAAAAAAGATCATTTATTACAAAAACATAGTGTACAAAAACTAGATTTTTCTATTAAATAGATAGTTTTAATCGACACTACAATAGAGAAAATAGTAATTGAATAAGCATCACAAAGGAGCCAAAGCATTTAATTCGATGCAAATGAAATAGCAGGAATGTTTGCCTTTTCTTCCAAGTTATTTACAATAAAAACCTTTAGTCTTTGTTCAATAAGAAAAACAGTCAGTTGAGTAAATCTCTGCTATCTCGATAATTAAAGTGTAATTAAGTATAGTTATTTGATAATGATTGTAATGATAAATATAAATCATAATAATTATAATTGATAATGAAATTTAATAAATTATTTATTTAATGCATTGATAACTTATAAAATATATATTCATATACTATTTTAAATTCCAAACAAAAATTATGTTAAAAATTCTAATGATTGCTTTTATATAAATCTGTTATATTTCAAATATTACGTTAAGCTAAATATTATATTATTATTACGTATGCATTTATTTGTGGTTGCGGGGTGCATTCCACGTGCGTCTTTCTTGTAATAAAGCAATTACTTTTCAACTGATTTATGTACGTTTTTGAGTGACATTTCTGTCACTCTGCACAATACTTAAAGATTATGATCAGCCATACAATGACTTAAATATGTAAAGGATTAAAATCAGCGATTACGATACTAAGAATAATATTTTAAATAATAAGTAGACAGCCTCAGATGTCACTTCCTTAAGCTGCCCTTTATTTAATATACACTTATTTACAGTCGTACCATTAATATGTTATTTACAAACTGTTTCTGCATTGTCTGATACTAAAACGGGGATTTGAACGCTCATAATCTACTTTGGAAATTTGCATGACAGCTGTCTTCGTCCCCATCAATATCCAGTCCTATTAACCTACTTTGCATTTCAAATGTAGTAAGTACCCAGATAACTGCGTTAAGCGATGGCTTTAGTTTAGTGGGTGGAATTAGATCATAATGATTAAGATGATCAAACGGGAAACTTTCCACTGACGCATTGATAAGTACGTCAAATGAAAAACCAGATTTAATTACATGAAGCTATACATTTACTGCATTTTTTTTGTTCAAATTATATTGAAACTATACTAAACCTAAATCATCGTCTTTTATTGTATGCAATTTACAATTAGGTAATCGTGATAAATATAAAATTATACATAAATTGTTTGAATTGTGACGAAATTGATTACCTAGCGTCCTGACTTATAAATATTGGTTAGTTAGTAGTTTAAATTACTTTGTAAATAGTTAAATGGATTTTAGCGAGTGCATATCTTGGGAATGGGATTACTTTATAAGGGCGTAATGGCATTTGTTAATAAACTTTAATTTATTTAGTTTAATGTTATTTCTTAATAAATCGTTTATCATTTTACATATAAAAAGTTTTTATGTCAATTATACATTTATTCATTTTAACAACCTGTATCCAAAAAGAACCAATGATGAAAGATATATGTACATCCATATATGAAAATAGCAAAGAACAAAATAATTCTCACTCGTTAGTCCCATGACTACCGTTTAGATACCGTTGTTATCCAGATATACACAACACCTGTGTAAGGGAAATACCTGTTTTATTTTACTTCAAAAATATGTGCCTTCTATATAATTTAAATTGTTTATACATAGACGTAAATGACATAAAATTATTTTTTCCTTATTTTACATATATTACAGTTTTTCGAAGTAATATACGATTTTCAGATTTCATTTATTGGTACTACATGATAACTTTAGTGCTAATTTTATTGTTATTATAAATTATAAACGTAGAGAATGATAATAAGTATAATTTAATGCATAGATAAAAGTAAACATTTGGATATCTTCATCTACCTGGCAATTTCCAAGCTTTAGCCAGGGTCTGTCTTACATGTTGTGAACAGTTTTGGATAAATGTTTTTACGACCGGCCGCCTGCCTGACATATGAATTTGGATATAATTTATAGAAAAGATAATCAAAGAGTAAAAAATAACTCGTATTGTTTAGAACAAAGTGATTCAAACTGTAAAATAATGATTTTTAAACTGCTGCAAGCGGTCACGTAGACCGATCTCAGATTATTCTCTGCTGCTACGAGGTCTAGTAACGGTACATTTTATAAATCACCTAACCCCACGTTTCCTACTACAATTTAATGTTATTTCTTTGTTACAAATTATTCTTTTTTGCAAATTTGTTAACGTAAAACCTGCATTTATGTATTAAAACAAAATATATCAAAATTATTTAAAGAAGATCTTTTCAAAATTACTTTTGCTCAGAATTGTTCAAAAAAAAAGAGCCTTATAAATGAGTCCAATAAAATATATATATTTTTTTTCAAATACTACGTATAATTAGAATAAAGAATGATTACTTTTTATTTTAAATATAATATTGTTGCTTTATTGGTTTTAATAAAATAACCTTTGAAAGTAATACTAAACGCATAAAAAGTAATAATATTATACAATTAAAGCTCCTTTAATTTTTGCAAATAGCATCCTTATATTACACGACTAATGATATAACGACAAAAGTTATTAATTTTTTACTAGAATACCACTCATGAAGTCACCCCTGCTTATCCATTGTACCTTGTTTTTATTAATAAATAACTTGTTTAAAATAAACGTCATTTCACGTGAACAGTAAACATTTAGTTTCAATTATTCTTTACTTCTAATGCATAAAAAAAATATATATTTTTAAGATATTTTAAATATGTTGTATATATAATGCCATTCTCTAAATATAATTATTAAATTAAACAAAAAATCAGAAACATACTATGTGATATTAATATAGTTATTATTAAAATTTAAAACAAAACAAACTAAGATTACAAGTTGTGATTATACTCTCGGAAAACATCCAGGCTATATATTACATATTTAATTTACATAACATACTTAATAATGACTCAAGATCAATTAAACTATCTCTTTATTTTTATCAGTTTCATAGTTAGACTTGTTATATCTATTTTCCTACTGAAACCTTTTGCGCTACTTGAAAATAAAAAAATAAATAAAAAAAATGATATCATAGACATTTTACTGTACTAAATGTATGTCTACTTTTATATTATTCTTATCATATTGTAATCTTCTTCTAGAAGATTTTTATCATATTGTAATATTAATTAATAATCATTGAACTAATAATAATAATAAAATCAAAATTGATTTTTTTTATTTAATAACAGACTCCATGTGGAATTCCTGGTGCTTAAATGATATTTTTGGATTTAAACCTTGACTTAACTTCACAACAGGAAAGGCTGTGAACGATATGCCCGGTATTTTATCTTAGTCGAGAAATGCAAAGCTGAAATCTGACAGCTGTTACACTACACACTTGTTTCATACACTATACACTTGTTTCATAACACTGTTCTATTAAAATTTATTCTGTTCAAAATGTAGCTCGAGTTATTTACTGTTATTTGTATGAATATAATTTTATAAGTTAATCTTTGTCTGTGTCCTTTTATTCTCTGGGTTCTCATCTTCTTCTTGCCTCCTTATAATATGAATTCTTAAAAAATTCGTTTTTCAATCAAGCAATCATATATCCAAATTATCCTTTAACTAAAAGAATGAAAAATACTAGTGACCTTGCAATGCCTTATATTCATAATTATAATTTTTTTTAGTAAATACAGTATCCATACAAAGTCTATATTTTTAATCTTTAGCTCCTTAATTTAGAACAGTTTATCAATTTAAATAGTTAAATTGTGGTTAAATATATTCCATTATACTTACTAACATAAATCTTATTTTTATCATTTCGCTCTACCTTCTATGATGGAAAGGATATCTGTAGTACCGTAAATTTCGAGTGCTAAACGCTTAAGAATGTTCGCTTTGAACATTTCTCGGCTGATAACACTCAAATGTTAAATTGAATTTCTTAAATTAGGGAGTGATTTGTACATCAAGGGCGTAAATCGAGTTCAATCGACCCTTTAGCAATAGAATTGAGGAATTTTGTACATATTGTTTTTTTGTTTAGATACCAAGTTTTATATTGCCACGGATGATGTAACTTCCTCCATCCTTCAAAACAGCACTATGTTGATATCATTCTACTAACATATTAATCAAAATATCGAAAGCATGAAATTATTAAACGATTCCTTTACTTGACGATTACTTTAGGTAGAATCGTTTGAAATGAAAAATAAATAATTTTTTCAATAGTAAATTTTATGTATACATTAACATGACTGACGTATACATATATATGTATATAAAAGACTACAAGTAACATTCCTTTTTGAATTGACAAATTATTCCGTCTACATCAACAAAATATTTTGAAATGTATGTATCGAAAGAAACCTACAATATACCAGTACGTAAATATCCTTTTACATACCATTATAATTTCGATAAAAGGCAACATAAGCCGTGATTTATCACGGCCCATAAATCAAGATGTTTTTTGTAATAATCGTAATGGCATGCAAGGAACCCTTAAAGTAGACCTTACATTTGTAACAAAAAAAACGGACTTTATTTATGTGGGCTTTATAGAAGGAAAATTTTATAAGTCATATTTGGAATAAAAATCGAAGTAAAAATATTATATTTTTGTGTAGGACAAATACTCTTAATCTTTTTTTTTACTGTACATATATTTGTTTAGGGTTTATAATGGCATAAGAATACATTTTTTCTTAGACAAACAATCCGTAGACACGGAACAATTATTTTTCTGACCTTTGACTATTAAATCGCACTTCAAAGTTCCAAATTCTAATACCTTTTTCGCAACCAGCAACGTCTAGCATTCTCGGTAACTTTGATCTTTATTATTTATTCCACTCACATACAAAATCTATAATGATCTTCCTTCTGAGATTTTACGAAAGATATATAATATTTGAAAGGTAGGTTACATACCTCCTAGAAAAATAATTTACATACATAAATTGGTATAGTCCTTTAGACTTAAGCTGAGCTTTGCATTTGTGTGAGTGAAAGTAAAAGTAGAGTTAGACAATAAAACTTTTAGAATTAAAATTAATTATTTGTTTACTAGGTACATAACATAATTGCTAAATCTATTCTAGATTAAAAGTAAAATAAGCTAAAATTGTAAAAGGCCAAATCGAAATGTTAACGAAAAAAATTTAATAAGTAATAAAAATTTTGAAAAAACAATACAAATTTTTCTTCACTTGACATTGCGTTTTCAACATTTGATGTTGCTACCAGTACAAAAGGTGAAGTGCGGTGCAAAGTAAAAGCAGAATAAACCGGTTCAAAACTAGAAAAGAACGTGGTATTCAAAAATTTTACATCACACCTACACTATTCGTGTGCACTCACACAAACGCAAAGCTCAGCTTAAATCCAACGTACTATACTAACAATTGGTAACATATTATGGATCATCAACTCATTTGTCACATTACACACGTTAAAAAAACAAAAATCAAATAGGAATTATAGCTATAATAATTTGCTACATTCACTTTCTAGAAATATTTTATTTCTTATAATGATTTTTTTAGTATCACTCAATCAGATGTCATGAATATAAATCAGATGTCATATCAAACTTGTCATTTAATTTTAATAATCGGATCTATTAGTCATTTAAGGGTTTATATAAACACAACTTTTTATTTTATTTAGGTCAGAGCACCTCAATAGATAGACGTATAATTTTTTATTAACAACTTTAAACCCTACTAATCACTAGATTTCATATAATTCCACAGCTTCTATATTTTTGGTGAAATCTGAACGATATCACATGAATAGAACATGAACTGGTGTGAGTCTTTACGTATATTTGTTATTACACCATATTTATAACTAACAAGAAAGACAAATGTAGCTGAAGTGATGACTGAAACATATTTTTTATGAAAAAATGGCAGGAAAGGGGGGGAACAGGGAAAGGGCAACCGGCTTTCTCACTCATCCGACATAACGCGGCCATTACTACTAAAGGTCTATATAGAACATTTTACCATTTTTTGATGGATATAATCACGTTTCCAAGTTATTTTTAAATAATAAACAGTAACATCGTTTACACATCTCATAGTATAAATTGATAAATTCAAACAAAATACTTCATATTTTTGAGGGAACATATTATGTTTCTTAGAAATATTCATCTACTACACTTTGATATGCTGCATGGTTAATAACAAAACAATAGTAAATTTCAGCAATATAATTAAATTACATTTAATACTCCTAATTTTGGATTTATTAAATTACACAACTAATTTATTAATATGTCTAAACAATAAAGTAATACTGTTATTACTACCATAGCTAAATTTACAAGATGATTATTATTCCAAACTCGAATAGAGGTTCCATATTTTATATTATTATTTTAACTCAATTCTGCCAACCGTGAAACAAGGAGAATCTCCGTAAACAAAACATGATCTGCATAAAATTCTCCTCACGTAGCTTGTGGGGGCTAATTTGTGAAATGGTGTAAAGATTGAGCGGATATAGAATTTGTCTTATTTGTCTCTAATTCTATTACAAAGCGACAAAATAATACAATGGAACTATTTAGACTGAACGTGTGATTAGCATAACTGTAATTTATTTTGGTTGCCACAATAGATTACCCAACTCGTGAATGGAACGTTCATACAATAACCTATATCGAAAATTTGCTCTACCTCTTTATTTGTGCTGTCACTATCAGGTATAAATGAATACTGATGTGCTTTAAGCAATTAAATAAGTAAATTATATTAATTCAGAAGGAATTATACAGTTTAGCTTTCGTAAAAAAATACTTTTAATATTAATTATTATTCAACTACTTATTCTTATTGTATATTAATATTCATATTTATAAAATAACTTCCATGCAGCGGTATAAAATCTTTATTATGAAGACTAGATCTAAAATCTATTCAGCTATTCTGTTATCCTAAATAAAATTATTTAATAATATAAAGAGAACAAAACTATTCTTACAACAACCTTTCAGTCGAACTAACAATCCTGGATTTTGGTTTCTCATAGTACAGGAAGCTCGTACCCCTTTGCACTAGTCGTCGTTTGATTTATGTACCCGAGAGAAATATAGAATGGAGTTCAGTCCTTAGCCCCAGATTCAATTCAATGGCTTTCTGTGCCCATACCAGTAATTTATATCTTAAACGTTAATTGAAGATTACTTATTTCTTTATTTTATTTTTATAACGTATATAAAAATTATCTCTTAGCGTTTTGTACCGTATTTAAATCATGATTAGGAACTAAAGAGCACATTAAAGATAAAAAAAATATAATAATATATGGGAATAGCATTGAAATTTAAATACCTTCAATGCTAATAATGAATGGCAAAGTGAGATTTTATTTGTTGAATAGAAACTAAAGCTTTAAAATCTATATATAATATATTTTAAATTCCTCCAAATAAGAATATTTCGTATGGGAGGATGTTTTCTGTCGACAAATTAATTTCCCTGCACATAGAGAGCTCTCAATTCCGGTGGCACTTGTAAATTATGATGGCAATACACCAAATCATGCATCGTTAAACTGAGCCATTAATAACAATAATAAAATAATTTTCGTGATCGAGCGTTGGTTACGATATGATTACGATACGGAACTTGCCTTGTTAGAAGAACTCTATTTGAAGGAAAACCTGTGTCGAAACTTTCGAACTAAAGTCAATTAGAACTACTGCTTACGTAACAATTAAGGAAACCATTAATGACAATTTTTTTAATTGAACACGAATAAATGGTATAAGCATAAAAATAATATTAATGAAGCTTGTAATTCACGATTTTTGAAATTTCCAAGGAGAATCTTTGTATCGGATTCTAATAATGAACATTTTCGTACACGTACTATGTTAGGTAATTAATAGGATCTTTCAGGCAGCATAATCCGCTTTCTATTTTCCATGTTAGCTGAAAATCAAAACGAGGGAAGGTTGAAACCTCATCTTTCTACCGAAGTCTCTCAACATTAATGAAATGATGGAGCAAAATAATTTCATTACAAAATATCTCTTATTAATATAATTTTATGAATTATAATTTAAAAAATATATATTGTAAGCATTTAACTGACTATTGATGGATTTTATGTATTCTTTTAAAAATTGTATTCTTTTGAAAGTAACCAAATGACGTAATTGTTCGCTCAATGCCAGTTGCACTGCCATATTGTTCAAAAAATTAATTATTATAGCCGTTTATAATAAAAGTATGGAAAAAAATGAAAAAAATGATGATTTCATGTAATAATTATCTCTGTATTTAGATGCTGACTTGCCTTCAGATCTATTTAAACTTGAAACGTTTGTTTCTAAAGAATGATTTGGTTGATTGAACTTGTTACAAAAACCCCATGTTCTTCTAAAAGGATCATTTACGCATACTGAACATTTTGTTGTTAAAGGGCTTAACTTTATTCTTAAAAATAGGATATTAATAAGTTTGTGCTACAGTTTGAAAGCTATTGAAAGTATGAGTAAATTATTCGTCCGTAGCACCTCAAAAAAACATTACACGTTTAAACGTACAAACGTTACAGTTTGTTAATTAATTACGAAGCTATAAAGTTTTTAACAAAAATAATCTTGTTGATTATTAAACCATGCGACATAGTTGTATGTGAAATTATGACCTCACGAGACAGAAAATTGTCATTTCACAAGCATTTTGTCACAAGTGAAATAGAATTAATTATACAAGCAAAAGTCCGGTAAACAATTTTTATCAATACAAAGAGTTGTAAGACTTTAAGAATTGTATTTGACTCTGCGCCTATTTTACAATCTCAGTGATTAAATTATCTTTATCACCTCACTCTATTTCAGTAGTTAATCACTGACTTACACTATACTAGAAAACAATTATTTAAAAGTCTTAATTTATAACAAATTTTTCTGTATCCTTTTAAATGAAACTGTATCCTTCAGTACCCTCAAAATTATTTATAATTATGAACGTATATCAAGTTTATTTTTGATTTATCTAAAAATAATAACTATAGATAACATTTAAAGCACCGATCTCACAAATTTCTATCTCAACAAACGCACTACATCACAAAATATAACATTATCAGAAATAGTTATATTTTTTAGTATAGATATACTAAGCAATATTATTTTCCATTTAGTTGTATGATGCTAATCAAATATTTACCATATAATACTGTCAGCTGCAAGTCTCCCTAAATTCTAATTAAACCAGCTCAGAGAGCGTGAATACGTTTCACATGAATAAACTCATGAATCTAGATACTTGATTAATTATAATCATTTGCAGTTGCAATGTTCATCAAACTGAAGCACTAAATAATAACAAGCATACTATAATCTTAATTAAACATATATTTTATTTATAATTCTGCTTAATTAAACTTTTTTGGCGTGACATTTTATAATTTCATTTATACATATTTTATTTGTTGTTCATATGTTATTTAAAGATAATATGGTTCGTAAATTATATCGTAAACCCTTTAAAACTTTATTTTTTTATGTCCATCTTGCGCGGGTCGCTATACAACCGTTGACGGATTAAGATTATAATACTTTGGCAAAACCAATGTATTGGAGACAATGTTTCATGTGTATCATTTGTATTATTACCGAAGCTTGAAAATACAGCGCAGATTTTGAGTGTTTATATTTATGAAACTTATAATTTATAAGTATTTTTTCAGTAATCAGTTTTAAATTATGTGTATATCAAAGTTTAAACGTTATTATATCTATCATGTGGATATTGTAAAGAAAATGTAATAGTGAAAAAATCTTTATAAAATTCTATTATATTATACTCGCACTCTTGTGAGAAAAAACAAGTTTTAGCAAAAACATTGATGGAAATATGAGAAAAAATAAAAATGTTTTATGATCGTAACTACAAGGGCGCGTTCTATCAAACGGTCATTTAGTAAGAAATCGTTATAGCAACACTGCTGAAGGTCTTAAGGCTCAATGCTTTTGTTGATTGATTAATATAATAAAACAAGTTACACGATATCACATGTGCTACTGATGTATTTAATAAATTATCTTAGTTGATTATAAACTATATACATTTATTTATGTCGATTAAGTATCACATTTAATAGTATACATAATCCTAATACTGTGATATTAAAATTCATTTTTAAGTAATAAATTATCTTGCAAGTTATGAAATTAATTGCCAAACCGTTTTTAAAAAAAATCGACACTTTCTTAACAATTGACTTTGGAAAGAATGATTTTGAGATGAGATTGAATATATCAATAGAACGGCCTATTTCAAAGTTTAATGAAATGACAACAAGATGTTGTTAATTTATGTCACTTTAATATTGTTAATTAATTACCGGGATTGCTATATTTGTAGTCTTAATATATGTATTCATGTTAATACTAAAGACCTTGCACTTAATTTATATATTATTTTTTATATATTTGATAATAATAATTGAAGTCCCTAAACTATGTCTGAAGAGTTTCTCTTAGAAGTTTTTAATAATTTTATCATTAATAATTTATCATTCTTTCGCTAATATAATACATAGTAATATCTTTTATCACGCAATGATTAATTATTTATATAAAATACAGATAAGATTTATTAAAATATTATTAAAACCATGCTAGAGATATTAATATTAAATTCACAATAATCTTCAATCGTATTTTAATATTGTTGAAAAACAAATGAATTTTTTTGAACATTTGAAGTCTTGAGACGTGGAATTGACCTATATTTTATCTAGTAGTAAATATGTATAATTTTATACATAATTTAAATATAATATAATATAATATGTAACTTTTGCTAAAGTTTGTACAGAAGTAATTATAATAATGCAAAGCATGTGGGAAACTTCGCGTAATACTAAACATGAAACGAGCAACATCTGCTTGTTCATGTCTTACAAAATACATTATATTTCTCAAAGAATTGAATTTTCAATACTCAAGCAGTAGAAATATTTTATGTTTCTTGTAAATTGTTTAAGTGTGAGTTACCTTGAACTTCGTTTTACGGCAGATATTATTCTGAAGTATACAATATTCCATTTACTATATCTCTGTAAATTCTGTAAGTCATTAATGCCTTTTTACATAACCTTTTCAAAATTATACAGCCGCTTAAGTAAGTTATAAATTATACTTAAAATAAAAATATATTTATGATTGACAATACAGTCATGTTATATTTCAAACAGTTTTGATAAAAAAATTAATAAGTTCTCGCTCTGATTTTTTTTTTGTTTTATTTTTATCAGTTATTGGTTTCATGTCATTCTCACTATCTTCGAAAGGCAAGGGTGTTGTTCATAGCTGAAAGTTAGTAAAACTAATAGCTTTCTCATCATTGGTGAATTTTCCTTTCATTTCAAATGAACGCAACAAAACATTGCCACTTAATAATTATGGCGAAGTTACACCAAAGAATAATAAACAACAAAATATTTTATTTTCAATAAAACTAAACCTATAAGTAATAAAATTAAATTCAACAATCAAGGCGTCTAAAAATATATATGAGTATATCTCAAGTGAAAAGTTTTAAGCAAATTTGTATTAATAACTTTCTTAAGTTTCATGTAAAAACGGATTTTTTTCAAGGAATCTTAAAAATATATTATACATCGATGTTTAGTGAAAAAGTTTCCCTTTTGATAATAATCTCATTCTCCCTCATTTCATTATAAAATTAAACCATAAACCACTCTGATGTAAATATTACATTAAGTGGTATTTTTTATAATTTTGCATATCTGTATTACTCTTTATTATTAACTTAACCTAATTTTAATTGTTGAACTATAGCAGTAGTAATGAACTTTACTATTTAAATAATATCTCAACTTTCTACAAGTAGTATATACGTAATTTAAATAAAGACGAATATAAATAAAACAGACGTCAAATGAATCCTGGAGAATAAATTTATTTAATAATTACTCTACTTTTCACTTTACTTGAGAAGTCCAAATCCCACTGTTGAATCTCCTCTCTTTGCATCACGATATACCCGGCACCCATATGGTGAATCCATTGAATGCTAAGAAGTATCGTCTCTTTGTCGCTGTTTAAGCTAAAAAATCTTTTACTGATTTTTATAAAACTCTACAATAATGTCATATCTCATTTTATATATCAGGAAAATTTTGAGTAATTTGCGTTGAATTACTACATAACAAAAATTTTTGTATGAACTTACGTGACATTATATATCTTTTTTTTAATTTGAATATTGCTGTCCGCTCTATTGGTTTTTACAGCCTCATTGGAAGATCTTTACTTATTTCTTGGTGCTTGTTGGTTACGAAATAAATTGTTTTAATAGACATTATACATATCTCTCTGAGCCCAATTTCAAAGACTACGTCGACAAAATTGAAGATTGATTTGCCGATTTTCTAAGATATATGACGATTTGTACACGGTTTCCGTTTCAGCGTTTTATGTTGAAAAAAAAATATTTGAAAATTTTCTCAGTACATCCTACACTTAAAACTATTATTTTAGTTAATGATAGTATTCTTTTGAAGCACAATTGTATTATCTAAATTTGATTGTCTATAGGATACCATATAAATTAAATTACCAAAATGTATTTTTTTATAATTATACAGCTTTTTGTATTGTTAAACTAATTTAATTGATTTTGTAAGTTTCTTAACAAAATTAAACAAAACACATTTCTTACCACAAAACAAAGATCCTTCATTGTAAAAAAATAGGACTACGCAATTTTTACCTTTATTTTTTTTAAGAATTTAATTACATTGTAAGTAATCCGATACATGGTTACAATGTTTATATTTATGATATTTAAAGAGATAATATTTTTGTTAACTCAACCTCACACGGTTTCTACAAACTTAAACATTTCAGGCGCCTCTAATAGTCTGGAAGCCGATTAGGGTGTCTTAGGAAGTTGAGAAACTTCGTTAATTCGACTCCATTGTTCTGGGGTGCTCCTTTGTGAAACCTTAATATCATTAACTGCTGCTATCACATATTATAACCCACAATATCAAGTTAATTCAATCGAATACGAGATGTCTAATGGCAGAATAAGGGTCATGTTCAACTAACTACCCAATGATGAAATCTGTGATAAATTAAATTATTTTCATACATTTTAATAGAAAAATATTAAAAAAAATATATCTAATATTTTAATGAAATTACGTAAAATTTAAACATTGTTTCTATTAAGTAGATATATTATTATTTATATTAGATTAATATGACATAATATTTAATTACTTACTATCTTATTATGTAGACTTAAGAAAATAATAACGAAAATTTTTTGTGTAGCCAGTTTTTCATAATATTAAAAAACAACATATATAATAAAAATATTAATATTTTTATGAATCAAGAGATAAACAATCTGTATATATTTTGAAACATATTATAATAAGGCAACCATTAATTTTAATTGGATTCTGACTTGAATTATTGTAAACATTTATTTGCTACTAGAATTAAGAAGTAAAAAAATATGTTATTTTAGTTTTTATTAAAAATTTATAAATAAATACTATATCTAGTAATATATAACATAAAAGTGAAATAAAGTGGTTTTTATAACATTTGAATAATATATACGAAAACTAAAATATGACTGTAATGAAATCAACAACAATGCGTGCATAAATTTATGGAGTTTTATATTAAAAAGCATAAATTATGATTTCTTCAGAATCAGTTTATTTTAATTATTGAAGTACAAAACATGCACTGCTACTGTATAAGTTTCAAAGCGCGTGCTTTATTAAGCCAATCGGAGCGTGACACGTAACTGCCACAAATTATACGATTTCCAGTGAATGCTGTCCTTCCATGGAGTACTCTGAAGTTGTCCATCACCATCACCAAACCTGATCACATTTAAGTAAAAGCCACAGGTTTAAATATCACATGCGTACTGATTTCATTTGAGAGTAACACGGATCCCTCCTAATATTGTTTAAAAATTCATAATTAATTTTAAGTATCAGATATAAATAGCTTTCGCTTTTCTATTAATAATGTACCTATTTATATAACAAAGGGCAAATATTCAATCTATTTTTTTTTATAAGTCTTTATATAACTAAATTTAAAGTCAAAATATTGTTCATAATTTTCATCGCATTAATTAAATGTCAGTGACAATGTAGGTCACTGCCACCGATCATTATAAAAGGTCGAGTATTTTTAGAAATCGCTTACAAAATATAAACAAACAATATTCTTCTAAACATCGTAAATTGTAATTGAATTTACAGGTGAAATTTTTTTAATTGAAAAAGACTACTAATAAAATAAATAAATATATCTTCCTCATGATATATTTTATGTTTGTTCTTAAAATAATTTTTACGTGAATATAACGCTAAACGACCTCACCTGGATATAATTTAAATTTCCATTGACAGTCGGTATTTTGGTAATAGGTCGAAAGATTCCACAGCGCGCGGTAGTATGACCTGCATTCCTCACTACTGGAGAATGCCATCGGTGAGCGGTCGTAAACATTAAACCTGATAATTTAAGCAAACTAAAATTTTAATGAAAATTCTATATACAAAATCTTTTATATTTTGATTTTATTGAAAAAAAATATTATCAAAGTCCTATTTGTTAGTTCACGTACCTTATTTGTTCCAAATTCTTTTCCTTATCAACATTTATAACAGGCGCCGAATGTCTATAATGATGACCATCTTCCAAATATTCGGCGTCCAAATTAAAATTTGTCAAGAATTCAAAATCCTCAGGGAATTCATTTTTCAATTTCGTAGCGCCATAAAAGCCATCGACTAAAATCGTTTCTCCGCCTTCGCCATTGGAATGTTCCAGGCAATGCAGTATCTGGAGGCTAGAAAAAATCAGATATAAATTGTAACAGAATATCCTATTTTGTTTATATCACGTCATATATATAAAAGAAAGTTGATATAGTTACTCTATTTATAGCTCAAGAACGGCAGTAGTTATATGGTTAAAATTGTGAGAGAGTGACCTTAGAATCAGCAAACGGATATAAGATATTTAATTCTCTCCAATCAAAAAAGAAAAAAAACTTAAATCATTCCATTATCTTCGTATTTACGGCCTCTAGGGCAAAATAGAGTTCGCCCGGTCAACTGTACAACGTATATTACTAATTCCGAAATTAAAACGGACGAAGTCGCGGGAAAAAAAACAAGTTGCGAATAGTTTAGAAAAAAGGTGTCATTCTTAATAAAAACTAAACAAACCATAGCCTAGGACAAAATTTTCTGATATTACTTATATTATATTACCCAGCCGCCTCGGTGAAGTAGGTATTATCATTGTGAACAGCTAATGGTAGATTCGTGTAAGCGGTATCAGCATGATCCTGGATTGAGGTGAACTTCCACATGCCTCCAAACAAGGTATGCTGTACACCACCTAGCGCTTTGCACACTTCTTCCGTAGCTTCCAATGATACACCTACCTAAACCATTTAATTAAAAAAAAATCTTACACACATATACTTAAACACCACGTCATGATTTTTTTACCTGATCTATTAAAGCAACGCCGTAATCTATTAGAGATTTGAACACTGTGGTAGCACCAATCTCAGTGTTAAGAAATTCACTAACATGAACTTTTGGTATTTTATTTTCAATTTCCACACCCTTCCATAGTATTGGTCTCAGTTTTCTACTGTCTTTCCATTTATCATATTGAAATTTTATCAAAAAAGATGCTTCGTATGTCGACTGATGTTTGTCATTCCCTAAAATATTAGTCTTTATAATAAATACTTACCTTACCTTCTCATTATCTACTAAGTGTCTTATTTTGTCGCTTTTTAAAGATATTTATTCTATTAAAGGTTAATCATGAATTCTTACATTCAATGTAAAGATTACAAGCGTCAAATTTAAAACTGGTTATATGGATGCCTGATAATTCTAACAAGTAATTAGCTCTTTGAAAAGTATCGAAGTGATAGCATGACGAACATCTGAAAAAGTAAACAAAAATAAAATGCATTTTAAAACAAGCTTTTATTTAATAACAGTTATTAATATTATAATAAATGTATTGTGACATGAAATTTCTTAATTATACTGAAATGAATGTCAATAGAGCACAAGACAATTCTTTGACTTCTTATGTAAGAATTCTATTGTTTTGCTCCCGCTTTGATTGTCCTATAAATTTAATTTCTAGTACTTCATTTTATAGATCCAGTAAAAAAAATACCTCTTATCTATTTATTCAACTTAAATCAAATATACCTATATGGTTCAGTAATTTTCTCGTTATCATACAATCACGACACAAATCATATTATTGTACCAATGGCAAAACAATCGCAAATACATACAGTGTTTTCATATAAATATATTTAAAAAAGAGTCAGCAAAAAAATATATTTACATTTTCTTACAACGGAAATCCCCTAACGGTTAAATAAAACCAAACAACGCAAATTTTATGGTTATGACAACTAAACCTAAATTTTATGTTTCCGTGTACCGGAATTTTAAAAACTAATTAAAAGAACCGTAACAATGAAAAAGGATATAAATATATTTTTTTGAAAAAGGTTTTATATTCGTTGAACTTTCTGGAATTGTGTTTACATTGAGTGAAAAAAAATAATGTTCATTTTTTATACTGTGTTTACCTGCAATTATCTCGAAGCCAGCAATCTTCGAGACTTAAAGAAGATCCATTTTCAAACTTTATATTTAGGGCTCTATCGGATTTGTTAACATCGGCTATAGCTAGAAATAAGAATTTGATTTAATATTTTTAGCAATTCATAATATACCCAACTGTTATTGAACTCATTTTTCTACATTATCGATACCACTATTGAAACTGAAATCAATAACAAAAGGTTTATGTAACAACTATTACAACTTACCAGACATTTTTATTAATAACTGTATTCCAATTTACACAACTTCGGAATCATAAAACGACTAGTCATGTAACTGAGAGATACCCAGTTATCGTTTATTATTTGACGTGTGAGGTCAAACGATAGTAACAACCCGTAAAATACTATAAATAAAAGAAAGAGGATGTAATATTATCGCAATTAAAAGGTCTTTGACATTTACATAACAGGGTTCATTATTTTTTTTTCATTTAAAATTCTAATGTAATTGATATATTTTTTTAATACTGTTTTTACAATTTTATCGATACCATTTATGTTTAATTTTATTTTGTTACTAATTAACATGATATTACTTATGCTTGCATTTTGTATGTATTAATTTTACATGTGTTCATTGAACTTGTTGAAAAAGTGGCTTACTTAACCACATCATTACTTTACTCGTCTTGTAAAACACTCAGTGATAAAATGAAGGATACAAGAGATTGAAATTGAAACTTAATAACTCACATACTGATGGATATTTTTTCCATTCCAAAGTAGCAATAAAAATGAATGGTATTCCTTACCATGAAGTAGTTAGCTGAGAGCGTCAATATAGATAGAATGTGGAGTAAATTTACACGAGGACGTAAAAAAAAGTAAGTGGACAAATAGTCACGCCGCTTCTCGGCTTCTGTAAATTTCGTAGTTTATATGACGTGTGTATTGAGATGAGCAAACACTGCAGGTAAGGCAGAAAAAACATGTTAGTCTCTCTTTTTAAAAATGGTGGCTTCAATGAATTTCCGATACACAAAGTAAATGCTTCAATCTTGCAATTTAGTTCTACTTGTTTAAATGATTCTAAATTAAATTAAAAATATTTTCGAGGCCTTTAGGAAAATTTTAAACCTTCATTTTGAAATTTGGCCTATTATGTGGGGTTTAATTTTTTTTTAAATACAGACTGTTATTGTTTTGATGCTTTTTGTAATCACTAATTTTTACATACATTAAAGCCAGAAATTATATCATATTATCTATTGCACTTCGAAGTGGCCCTATGACTTAAGAAGTTAGTCCCTAATTCTTTATTAAAATATACAATTTTAAGAAGACTTTTTTTCGAAATAATTATCTATCGAAGTTCTTGTTGATTTGGGTTCTAATATAAAATACTTAAAAAACATTTTGACATACTCTTAAAATAAGAAAAAAATATGATTTTATGGTTTAAGACAAATTTCAATCGCCTTCTCAACTCTTGTTTCTCGTTCATCTAAATAAATATATTTCATAAAACTGCTTGAACATACATATAAATAAGCAGTTAAAAACAAAAATATACTCCCATAAAGTGTTGAAACAATTACAAGAGGGGAAATGTGTTTTGGCCAGTTTGGGATTAATGTTACAATAATATTTATTTAGGTCTGATATACAAAATTCATTACTTCTTTTAAATAAACAATACTTAAAATTAAAAATTACATATATATAAAGATTAAAACATTGTTTTCGTAAACATTTTACATCAACCTTACGACGGTCAGAAAATAAAATAACACTTGGTTGTTGGTTGGTTCTGAGTTCTTGGTTTCAGCGGGCATATGCCCGCGACCTGCCTCCCCAGTGAGGAGCCTCCGGGCGTCGGGGGGGAACCGGCGTCCGGGTAACATAGGCCTGAGGAAGAGCGGCGTATTAGGCGTTCCCGGCACGCTGCTCTTGAGTCGGAGGGGTGGTGTGGTCAGCCACTGATACCCCTGCCGATGGCGGAGTCCATTTCGGGACTTGTGCGTAGTGAGCGGAAGCATGGTAAATAGATTTAGCTAACTGATTTTTACGACCGGCCGCCTGCCTGACATCAACCCTCTTTGGGAATTCATTAATCGGTCATGTCTAAATACTCTAAGAAAGTTCATATGACTCGAAAAATTCCATTGTGCTGATTGCGGAACAGTGTCACATTTGTAATTACGATGTTGCAAAAAATTTCTACTCTACCGATTGAAGATAACTGTTTCAAAAATAATTTTCAAGGTTCTATAACCACAAAACAAGTCAAACAAAAGCTTTTAAAGACAAACACTGTAAATGTATGTCTTTTTAAACACGCAAAAATATGGATAAACCTAAACTTCGGAGTCCAAAACAACATAATTATCTCTCTTCTGTATACAATATGCATCTAGTCAACGTAGATAAGAACGATATTTCTTTTTTATTTAAGCTTAATTGAACTTCTACAGTTTTATAGTCATATAATAAATATTGGTTTTATAACTATTTTTTTTTATTTTCAAAGGTTATTATACTAAATTTCAGCATTTGTTATAAGCTTTTAATTGGACATTTTCTTAATCTACTATCATTCAATCAGACAAATTTAAATAAAGGTTATTTTATAAATACTTATTTTTTCAGAAGCAAAATGTATATAGTGAAAAAATTGTGAAACTTCCGAATGTACTTAAATTAAACTAATATTTTTGCAGCAACCGTTATCAAGATTGATGCAAACTAACCGACTCGAAACCTAGGGAATATGTTGTTTAAAATAATAAATAACCTGTAGTATAGGTATCCGAAAATATTAGTTTCATTTAAATGTATGCTACTAAGTAAAAAAATATAGATTCAGTATAAAATATAAACGAAATTCAATAATTTGTTGACAAAATTAAAAATAATTCTATATTACAAGAGAACATCTTTTAGGCCAATTTAGTTTATGTCAGAAATATTACGAGTCTTCAGTAGAATATAAAATCGCTTTAAAAAAAGTCACAAAATGTTTTCTTTATCATGAACTCATTTACTCATTTAGAAATTTATAAGCGCCTGAGGTGAAAAAAGTATCTTTAAATTAATTAACAAATTATTATGAAAGTAGGGTTTAAAATAATAATCGAATTTGTTAACAAAAAGTAATCATTCTTTAGGTTTAATTAATTTATGCTGCGTATTTAAAGATTTTGTGAAAACCCTTTGAGCTCCAAATAATTTTGTGTAAAATATAAGAACGTTGGGAAAACATAACTAATTAGTGGAGATTTAACGCTCGAATCTTTCACACAATTAGGGGTATTACCCGAGTTACCCTAATGTGTTTGACCTTTATTACATTCGCGGGTAATTTGAATGTCGCCTTTACAAATGTGCGCATTAATTACCAAACTTCATTATCTTTAATGTTTTATAAAAACTCCTTTGAAACTGAAAAACCTTCAACGATTTATCACAAAAATTGTTAGAAGAAACATAACGGCACTTTCATCGCTTTTACGCAAAAAATACTATAAATTACGAGTAAGCAAATTATGGTTTTCAGAAAGAAAAGGTAAATATACTGATAAAAGAACGAGATGAAGCAATCATTAATCAAGAATTTAAAGAGTATAAAATGTTATATCGAAAGTATACGAATCAATTTATATTTATATAAAAAAATATTTTTTTTTCTTTTATCTAAAATATGAGTCGTTACGTTTTAACAATTTTATCATCAACAAAAAATAATCACAAATATTTTATGAAACCGTATTGAATGTTATACTAATATATACCGTTCACGCCAAAGACTATCTTTTCTTTACTCGCTTCGCATCTATAAGATTTAAATGAAAAACACTACTTGTAAATAAGTTTAGGCCGTTTATAAAATGTTATTGTAATAATCGTTTTGTATTTTATATAATAGAAGTGAAAAGTATGGAGTCTCTATTAACACTAATCCGTACACCACGCGACACTGACAGATTGCTGCTAGTGAGCAAGTGATGAAAAGAAGATCTTCTGACTGCCCTGATATAAATAGAAATCAATTTTTGAAAACCTCTTTTTACCTTCTACGACTTTCAAATACATAGTAACATTTGATATTTATAAAAAATACATGCAAGCGAAGATGTTTCAATAAATCCCTTAAACAAAACTTAGAGAAAAACAAAATGAATTTAAATCTAATATAACTCAGTTGTAAAGCTGCGTGAAAATAGAGGTTCTTAGCTTCATCACGGTCGACAGTCGACACTAAACCAATTATAGTCCATAGCGAGAACGAAGAATGTATTATTCATTTACAGTTTGTGTTCCCTATAAATAAAATCTTCAGTGAATTCCCATCACTATATTCAAAAAATGTTTTTGGTAATTTAATTTTTTCATTTAGAAGTTCTGGTCTGAATTTTAACAAACCTTTTGACTTGAATAACACGAAAACCAAGTAAGAAAATTTTTATTTTGCAAATTTGATTAAATGTGAGTAAGAAACTATTTTTATACCAATTTAGTAAAGAATCTTATACTTCAGAACGAGGTAAGAGCCATGTAAGTTAAGGTCCAATTTAGTTCAAAGCCACTTGATTCGATGGGCTACCAATATACATATGTACCATTACTAGGAAAATGTTGTCAAGAATAATCGAAAATTCATAAAAAACTTACGGTTCTCCGTGATACGAACAAATTAAAACAAATACTTTTCTAAGTTTCTACCTTTTTGTAGGTAAGGGATAACTTGTGAATGAAATCAAAATTTGTTCCTCAAATACTCGAATGCATATCAATAAGAATTGAAAACCTTATAGTCATATAATTTCATATTCGACGTAAAATTCTGGAAAATGTCGCTCCTTTTATGTTTTTCTCTCAGAGGAATTATAAAGTATTTTACTTTTAGATAGACAAATTAGCCGTACTTATACAACTGTGATGGACACATAAACTTTGCCATTGCCCAGAATACAAATTACACCATAAAAAATATTCACAGTCCACCACTGTGAAATATTGCAAAACATGTCCTGAATAAATGTCAAACCAAGTCGTAAAGTCATACGTACATCGACCTTAAAAGGTTAGACAAGAAATAAAATTGGTATGAATTATAGTATTTGTTTTAATATAAGCAGTAACAGGATTAAAATATTTAACCTTTTGAAGACACGTACTTAATTTGAATAAACAAATAGATAAATTAAAAAAACCAAGGGAATTTAAAAGTAATCAAGAATTCATATCAAAAATTGTTTTGAAAAGTCTTGATGTTGATATACATAGTTTATTATTGAGGAACATATTACACTCTTGACGTATGAATTAAATTGTATTCTACGCTAGCAATGAAACGATTTGAAAGCGTTTAAAACAAAGAAAAAGTTTGTGATATTTTACATTTAAGGATAATGGCAGCTAGCCTTTTGAAAAGTTAAGTAGTCTTGCTAATTAACATATTTAGTGAAAAACAAAAAGAAATCAACTATTAAATTTTGAATTGCGTAGAAAATGAGATAATTAGAGACTTTAAGTATCAAAATTTCAAGAAATAATTCAGTTTTGAATATTAAATAAAACGAAAAATAATTACAAGTCTTGAGAGGATCATCTTTGACTAAATGAAGTTATAGTACTTTGAATTAGTTCTATGTATTTTCCTCAAGTTTGTAACGTTACATGTTCATGTTTTGGGAAAAAGGGTAACTATTGAATAGCGACGATGAACTGTTGGTATAAGGAATAAATGAGAAGATATAACTATAAATATTTGTACATTCTTATAAGAGATAAATAATTAATGCATTTATATTGGATACTGAGTATTTTGAAACATTTCCAATTCACAGTAATTGTTATGAAGCTTAAATAAGAAATTACGTTAAAATTTACTCGTGTTCATTAAATATTGAAGGAATTATGGTTGTAAGAAAAATTAGTACTAACATTAATAACAAGATTTAAAATAATTTGCAAAACTAACTCTCGGAATTTTCACTACATAAGGTATATACGAAGGATATATACTCCTGATTTTTTATTTCATTTACTTTTTAAGTATATGAATAATCCGGGGTTTAATCCCTTCATTACAATAAAGGAATCGCTTCCATAGTTTACCAATATTTCACTAAACTTAAATTTTATATTTGTTAAGCATGTGTATAACATATCTATATAAATTTTAACTGTAAATGCATTAAAACAAACCAAGTATCTTTTAGTCGTTCTTTTAAAAGTTTAAGTCGTCAAAGCGATAGTAACAACAAAACGAAAAACAAACGACGAAAGACAAAACTCCCGTCGTAATCAGTACAATCAGATTATAAAATTTCATTGTTGAATATTTAAAAAGTTTTATGTCGAGCTGCGAATTCTGTTAACCTTAATTTATTTAAATAAAACAGTGGTTAACCCAATTTTGTACACTGTAAATTGACTTCGATTGTGGGATGAAACGAAATATTTATATTATAAACTGTTCCAAAAAGACAAGTACTTTATTGTCATTATATTTACAAACACATACAGTCAAAATTATTGTTTTATTATGTTGCAGCTATTATACCCACTTTATATACACCTTACTTATGGTCGCAAGTAAATTAAATAAAACTCACGCTTATTCTTCGAGTACATTAGTATTCGTATTGAGGGGACCTATGTTATTGAAACGAGTGTGTTTGTTAGAAAATGATTTATTACTGAATTATTAACGCAACGATCTTAATATTTATACATCAGACTTACATACTACTTATTAAACTACAGTATAGATGCACAAAAGCATAAAAAAACAGTCGTAATTCTTAATAAAACCATTCCCAATTTAATAAAGATGCAATTTCTGTTACAGGTTAGTCGAACGATAACAGGAAGAAACCGCAGACCACAGTAATCCAATTAAAGCTAAGTATAAACTGGAATCGTTTTAAAAAAGAGAGAAATTCAGAATAGTCTGTACAGCTTCTATGTTGATTGAAATTTTGCTTGATACTAACGTGTCTCCTAACTAACAATAAGCAATAAATGTGCCATCATTTTTGTCGTCACATTTTTGTTGTTATAACGAGGTTTTGTGACGCAATCTTACAAAACTAAAACTATTTTATCATGCAATCACTGTAAGCATCTTTATACATAACTGTAGGTATATATATGTTTATATCTGTTCGACCCAAATGTTGTTAAACTCAATTCTACATCAATTCCGATGTTATGTCACTGATGACGTCTATCAGGGTCTTAGAAAATATAAAGCAGTCGAAACCGGTTTCCAAATATTTGTCATCAAAATAGCATTGTTTATTACTTCAGTATGTATTTTATGATGACATTAAAAAACACATTTCATATAAAAACTATCAAGATATTAAAAAGGCGTGTTTTATATAAAACTAACTTGAATAATATATTTTTTTCCGAACTCGTTTGCTGCAATCCTTATCTTCAATTTACGCATTACATAGGGATCCTAAGAAATGCGGATAAAGAAGCTTTACATTGAAGCCAGATCATTATGGTTTCTCTCCCGTATTCCTCGGAGATTTTAGTGAAATAGGTTTCCGAGCACATTTATGGGGGATAAATAAAAAGAAGATTTACAAGACCATTTTATTTTAGATTTCCTTATCTTATAAAACAAAAGTAATCCATTTTCGATACACATGATAGAAATACAATATTGATCTATACTTACAATGAAAATAACTACGATAGTTTTGTAAATAAACTGTTTTCTACTGTGTAATGTTATTACAATATGAATGTGGCAGTCTGTCTTTCTGACTGGTACGTTATATGTAGTATTCAGAGCAGCTGTTGTGAACTGACACTGAAACTTGTGCTAGCGACAGAAACAATAACTATTTAAACAAAATTTTACGTTGAAATTAATTATTTACTTTTCAACTTAGTTAATTCTAACGAAAATAGTTGTTTACTTAATGCATATTTTTATTTAAAATAGTTAACAATCGTTATACTACAGATTTCTATTTTTAATCGTTTATAATTCTGTTAAATATAAATCATGTGTTACAAGAGAAGAGCAAGAAATATTTTTCAAGAGATATATCTTCTTATGTATTCATTAATAAAATATTTTCCGCGTTAGTACTTTATTCCTAATGGGCCACAAAACGTAATAACTGCAAAGCAATCTTTTGATAAATTACCAGTATAGATATATTTAATGAATAATTAGGCATGTCAACCAATATTAAAAAGAAAAGACTCTCATTTCTTATAATTTTACAGGTCCTCTAAAACTTTAATTGCATTTCTCACAGAATTAATTAAAATTTTCTACATTACTATCACAACACAATGTAATAAATCTTTTTAATGAATTAATCGATGATTTAAAAAATTAAAGATATTTCAAAAAATGTTTATGTCTTTATTTATCGTATATTATATAGAACTCAACAAATAGAATTTATATTTAAAATGAAGTTTTTTATATTAAGTTATAATCAACGTACTCTATTTGCCTATATTTCTATTACTTATACATATTTACAAGACACACAAAGTTTTCTGATAACATTCAAGTCATAAATATTAGAAAAGGTCGGGAAATTCATAATTCATATTACTTCATTTCTCCTGAATCCTGAAACCTCTGAAGTCAATAGATGTCAGGAGAACATGACCTTTATATTTGAAAAACTTTTCATAACAATCTAATTATAATTTGTTATTAAATCAAGAATTAAGTTAATTTTTATAGAAGAAGAATGAAGTCTATTTTTTTTAAAGTCAAAACAATGTTTGCCATATAAAAAAATAAGCGTCGGTGATAAAAAAGTAAAAATTTTGGGTTGTATGTATTTTTAATGCTACATTATAAAAAAATAAAAACAAAAATTGTTGGCCGATTCTCAGACTTACTCAATATGCTCACAATATTTCATTGAAATCGGTCCAGCCGTTTCGGAGGAGTTCTCTGTCTAGCAACGCGACAAGATAATTTTATATATAAGATTTTAAGTTAGAAGAGTTATTTAACTGCAATTGACATATGAATTTCATAAAAAATGTTACATTCCGAAAGGTATCAGAACATTAATCACTATAGAAATTAAAACACACATCAAACACACACAGAAATTAAAACACACATTAATTAATAATGAAAGTTTAAACAATCAATCCATACAGAACAATTCAATAGTGCCATTTTATTTCTTCAATAATTAATTACCAGGTCATAAATATCCAATACTCGTTACGGCACTGATTTATTACAACACCACTGAATACTCAATTCCATTCTTTTCTTAAACACTTTTGACAATCAAATATTAAATATATTTCAAATGAATATTAGTTTTATCGGAAACTATAACAGTTTTTACAATAAGGAATGTGTTTGTAAAACTCTTAAAATATATTTAAAAAGAACTTAATGTGTGAAAAAAATTAAATAGGTATTATTCCTTATTATTTCTTTTTTTATTTGACTGAAATTACTTGTTTGGAAGAATTCTCATAATGACCTCCGGATTAATTTCAAGATTTTGTTACAGATATTAGTTTTCCACCTTTATACCATTTTAATAAAACTTTTGTATCACCAAAGTGAATTGAAAAATCACTATCTTATATAAAAAAAAGTTAAAATCTTAGAAATTGGTAAATAATTAATAACTAAAGCAACCAAGAAACTCTGTTTCCTTTTGGAGTAAAGAGAAAATGCTTAACAATATCGAAACTGTCATGTTTGTCAAAGAGACCGATCATAATTATATGCAAACAAAAGAGGGACAACAAGCTTCTATCATTGAGAAATATATTAAAACAAACTTTGTTTTTGTTCTGCGAGTATTAAAAACAAGTTACAGTTACTCTATAACTATTATTATTATACCGGCAGCTGTAAATTAAATGTTGTTTCTATATTTTGAATAACCTTCGGTACGGAGTCAAAATTTATTTTTGTTATCATTAAGGATATTTATTAAGGCTTATTCATGTTATAACTTAAGAAAAAATATTGTGTTTAAGTTAAATATTTGGAGTATTCATTTATTCCTCTCATATCAAATATTCTAGATCTAACAAGCTCACTATAATAATAAATATACAATCTGACTATTCCTGAGAAATATATGTATTTATATATATACACATGTATACATTACCCATTTCAGTTCTACCATATTTGCCAAATAGAATGAAATACTCGTCGAATTTCCCTACAACGTATAACTTGTTATTTTATATTGTATCCTGAAAATGAACTTCAATAAAAGGTTCGACGAACAGAAAACAAAAATTATTACGTAATAAATTACTGGAACTACAAAAGTAACTTATTTTCCATGAATAAAGAATCATCTTTTAAACTCGTACATATTTAAAATATTCAACAATTCATATCAAATATTAGATTTTGTATTGCGAAATGCATGTAGTATTCTCTGGAGGAAATATGACCTAAAAAAACCAATACACTGAAAAGTTATTTACATATGGAATGATTTACGAACGCCCGAGGGCATAGACTAGCTCGAGGGAAAAGAAATAAAATATTTCCTGATATTGAAAGCGTAAAAGCGGCTGCTCAAGTTATTATTTAAAAGGTCGCGGTGATTTGAAAAACGTTGTTAAACGAAACACGGCATGGGTATTGTAATGTACAAGTAATAAATACTCCTACGAAGCCGTATCTTAAAGTTTGTAATGAGCAATGTAGAAACTTGGTTACTCTTAGCTATCCAGAAACACGTAATTTAACATCGTTCCCTACACCTGTATATGTGGATAACGAGTGTTGTTTAACAAACTCTGAGATTAGTGTGTTAGATTCTAACAAAGTTGTTCGTGGTTCTTTTGTGGCTAATTCACAACGTGGTACAGAAATTTTCAACTTGTAAGTGATTATTATTATTACTATTATCATGATTAATTATAAACATTAACAATTTTCATCAAACTGTGAATGAAACTTTTGATAGAATCGACAATTTTGTGAGTAAAGTAATAAAAAGTTTTATTAATAGTCTGAGTTTTTTTTTTTGAATATAGTTATATTGACCAGTAAAGAGGCCAATGAGTTGCACCTTTGTCCTTATTTTTATTATTTTTTTTAGAGTTAAGCAACCATGATGTGTAAAAAATTTCGTTTTTCATCTTTACATTTTATAGTTCAGTAAAAAAATTAAACAATTATTTAAGAGGCATACAAAAATGCAATGATTAACAAAAACATCATTTTCATGAAAGTGAGTTAGAAAATACAATAATTGATGGTATAATCATTCTACAAGCAATGTTGTAGGGAATAGAATGACGACAAAAATAAAATTCTAATACCAAAGAAATCTGAACTTAGACTTAAATAGGCTTCTGTACGGTTTTAATACTCCCAAACTGACTCCAGAAAGACAATAAACATGCGGAAGGTCAAGTGCTGCTAGTTCTTTGACATTGGACAGAAGGCGTGTAATAGCTACTTTACTTCAATGATTTCTGAAAGGTTTTGGCCCTTCACAAACCACATATCCTAAGTCATGCTGAATCTACTTGAGGATTATTTATTCCCTATATAATAAATACAAAATTGATATTTCGCAATGACCACATAAATAATTCAACTACAGTTATGGCTTAATAAATCGTTTTTACTGTTTAACATAGGAATCCCGATAAATGGGAATAAATAAGATTTATAATGAAAGCAAATCATTATGGATTCTACGCTTGTATTCCTAAGAGCTTTCACGATAATAAGTTTTTATTTTACAATAATAATTTGAATAGAATAAATTTAGGAAAGATTTTTTCTCTGTTGTTTTATTTAAATTGTCATAAAACGAAATGACGAATCTAGTGTTTTCAAATTGAATTTAACTAATTGAATAATTTGAGGGATTAAAATGAGCTCAATACATTCTAGTATAAATGTCTATCAGTTTACCGTATTTTTATTTTACTTGAGTGAACAGCTGAAACGATTCCGATTGGTATAGAAGTAAATAGGAAAAGGAAGCAGATCACTTTTCGAAACGATAACAGTCAATCACGCAGACAGAGAAGATAGTCTTAGAAATATGTCTGAATCTATCACCTTATAGAAGTCCACTTTGGGTATTTGTGTATTGGGTACGTATGTAGTTAATTAGTTATCCTTATGTTGTCTTATGTAAAGAAATGTATGGGAATTCCATAAAGATTTCTTAAAATATCTTACATAATTACATTTTTTAAGTATCAAGACCCCAATTTCTAATTGGTATTCAATTAACTATTAAGATTTATAAGATCTGCGACTTTGATCGTGACAATTTCTTATAAATATAGTATCAAATGTTAACAAAAATATCTGACCATCTAAAGGTTGGTAACATTTTAAGAGATTTACGCAATGGATATAAAATACTTTTTCTCGATCAAATAAACGAAATTTAAATTCCTTTACTAACCTTTCACGTTTAACTGATTGAAATAGCAATTGTATTGATAAAAAAACTCATATTTCAAAGCCATTTCTTTCATCACCTTAATATCCTAAAGCCAGAACTCAATATTGTGTGTTAGGCGAGCATCCGCTCTATATTTGGGAATCGTTTCACAAAAGCTGTTAGTTCAATACGAGGGAACTTATGTGAATACACGAGAACTCTGATAATATAAAGGGTGGAGGCTTTGGAATTATATCTTATTGTTTGCTAAAACATCTAAATTCTAAATCATTCCCATTTAAATGGCAGATAACTTTATTTATTTCCTCAGATAGATTAAAAGGAAACTTTTTAAACTGTCTCAACGTAAAATAAATTGTCATTTCATTATACCAACCCTTTCACGTTTCCAAGGCGTTAAAGTTAATGCAAAAAGTTAAATTAATGTGACGGTTTAATTATGCTGAAAATTATCTAAAGCCGAGAACGAGTTTTTTATAAAAGCCATTTATTTTGGTTGATGTTAATTTTTATTTCCACGAGTGTCTAAGGTTTACTCAAATTTAAACTTTTGTAATTAAAATTATGATCTTATCGTTACGATTAGATCATTCTGACTGTATCTTATGATACATATAATTTAACATAAATTAGATTACTTAAACTTCATACTTTGAATTCATTTTAACCACACAACATTATAAAAAGAAGTACTTTTAGCAAAACCCTTTGACTCAACTAGTGATAGTGCTGATGTCTTCCAAGAAATACGTAAAAGAATAAAGCTTATTATAATGCTATAGACTTGGTTGTCTATTCGGCACTACAAAATTAAATACAGTTCAACCGCATATCATGCATTGTTTGTTTTCTGCTTGTCACAGCTTCTCTAATTATTCTTAAGATATTTATTACCTACATATAGCTTATTCAATCAATTTGTACAAGAATTTAAGAATGATATTTATTGTTGTTTACATAAAGAAAGTTTTTATAAATATCTTATATAATATCTTACCTAGAACTTTTTACACATTATATATTTCACTGTTATGCCATTCGAACTAACAAAAATGTTATTTAGAATATTTTGGTAATGTTTCAAATAGTATTTATATTAATAGTACAATTTACTAGAGATTTCGAAGCACTTAGATCAAGATACGCACTGAATTTAAAATTCCAAAATAAACATAAAAGAAAAAAACAGATTACCTTAAAAGAGTTAAACACTTATCCCTGAGAGAAGTTAGAAAACAGTTTTATATTTCTTGGTAAAAGAAAAAACTTTCGCTTTCTCACGTAATGAATCCCGCTTATTCCACGCTAATGGTTTGTAGAAGGCTTTTAGTAAGGGTGGCGACGCAAACAGCTATATGTCTTTAACCTTTAAGCCTAGCCCCTTTACCAATACTCTTTTAATTTCTTAAGGTACATTAACGTGATTACTTTTCCAAGGAGTAATATATAAATAAATTGTTAGCATTATTATAGATTGTAGATATTTTTGGTTACTAAAATTGTATCGTATCTGGTGGTAAAGGATCTGTAGATTAGAAATTTAGGAGAAAAAAAACAATAAAAATGTTATCTCAATTGTCTTCAAAGAATCCAACCCAAAGCAATGGTACTTGGAAATCTTTGTAGGATTTCAAACTCAAATAACGTTAAAGTTGTTACTTATATTTCTTATATTTACTTAATGATCATACTTACTTTCATTTATGTCTGTCATACTCTGGTATCTTTAAAGGTGTAGCAATCTGTTGGGTTATGAAATCAAGGAAGAAGGATAAATTTTAATTTTAAAACTCTTACTGTCCATATGAAGTATACAAGTAATAAAAGACTGATCTAGGTATGAAAGGTTGGCTCGAAATATTTTCTGTCAAATGATGCCTTAAAAGAAACTATGATGACAAAATTTGTCCATAAGAAAAAGTTATGGTATTTTCTGTTGGTAATATATGTATATATAGAATTTAATATTTAAAAAATATTTATATTTCTTTTAGCGAATTTGTTTAGATAACATTTAAAATTTTAATAATTACATTGCTTGAATGATGACGCTGACTGTTTTAATAGAATTACATTTTCTTAATAACTCAGATATTATTTGAGGGACAGTTTTATGATTCATGTCATGTTCTCAAGATTACAGTTGCGGTAAACTAATCAACGCGTCCAATTAAATTTAATATGTATTATCAAAAAATATTTACATTATTTATATCTTTGTAAAAATCTTTGCCAACCTCACGTTATTTTAAGATTTTAAAATTAAACACGGTACTTGAAAATATTTTATACTTAGAAAACATATTTATCAGTAATCTTTTTACTTCTTCTTCTACCTGGCAATTTCCCAGCTTTAGCTAGGGTCTGCCTTACATGTTGTGAATAGTTTTTGGATAATTCTTTTTACGACAGGTCGCCTGCCTGACATCGACCCTCTTTGGGAATGCATTAATCAATAGTGTCTAAATACTCTCAGAAAGTACATATGACTCGGAAAAATCACATTGGTACTTGCCAGGATCGAACACGCGACCTCATACATGAGAGGCGGACCTTTAAACCACTAGGCCACCACTGACTTTTTACTATTTAGTTCCAGGGAAACGCAAATAAGTCTAATATTAAAATCAATAAAAAAATTGTTACATAACAACTAAATAACAAACAACTAGTATTACATAATAATTTATCTCCATACAGTTATGTAAGTTATAATAAATTTCAACTTTCCCCGCATTACAAGTTTATCGCTCATGACGCAAGCTTATAACCAACTTGGAAACCCAACTGACATCAAAATTATATTAAACCCACCGCTCCAACTTTGTTTTCGCTTTTGTTATGCTAATTAGTTATGTATTTTGCGTGTTCCCTTCAATACAAATTAATTATATATCATTTTTTCATATACTCTACTCATATACCTACTTTATCGCTTGAATTTATGTGTGGATCTGTAATAGGACTTATACCACTCTTTATTAAATCACCTAAACACAAAGTATAGGAAGACTGAAATAAAAGACGTCGTAAACATTATTTTATAAAGCACATACATTGAATATTTAATACTTAAATATTAAATTTATTTACAAATACACTATTTATTTAAAACATCTATAACAATATTGAATTCATATTTAAGTAACATTTGCATCTAATGTTCTGATATATTTCACATCAAGTTTGCATTGTATCTATTACATTTATTTTTAAATATTCATAATATATATGAGGCCAGAGTTTTAGTTTATATAAAATATTTTATATAATATTACTTGTATAACATTTAATATGTTTCACTCATTCTTTTGGTGTAAAGAGTGATTTGAAATCCAAACAAGTTTTTTAGAAATAACGGGACAGTGTCCGTATAGTGATTACTATTTCTAACAGACTAATACTTTGGCAGCTCATTTAGTTTTAAATACTGTTAATATTAATATTATTAAAAAATCAAGCTTCTTTTTTTCTATGCTTTGGATCAATGGAGACGATTCACTTACTAATGAGTAGTCACCGTCCTCCTTAAATATCTGTACCGAAATGGTTACAGATTCTTTTGGTATTTACAAACAATTACTTTGAAAATGTAATAATAGGATGACATTTAAATGCTTCTTGATTTACTATATTATATAATTCAATATAATCTACAACATGTTTTCACGTAGGAACTTTTCTAGAGCATGATAGAAATGCGGCTTCACTCCACCCAGAGTGTGATTTTCATCGGTGTAACTCTGAAAATACATGAATTATGATAAATAAGATAAAATTTATGTACTCAGTACAATTCATCTATTACTATAAAACTTTGGAATTTTAAATCAAAGACAAAATTGGAGGGGTTATTAAGTTTTTTTAAGCCTATCAGTGCCCACTGCTGAGCAAAGGCCTCTTTCTCTCATGGAGAAGGTTTGAGCATTAATTATCACGCTTGTTCAAGACGAGTAGGTGATTTCAAACTTATAATTGTAAAATTATAAATCCAGGTTTCCTCACGATGTTTTCCTTCACGGTCTGTCAGTTATTAAGATCAATGGTCTACTTACCATTTGATGGAAATATACATCTCTACGCTGAAGCAATCTTGATAACAACATGGCGTGTTGATAGTGGACATTATCGTCCTCTGTCCCGTGGACAAGGAAATAGCTCTTACGCCTGTAAGCTTCCACCTAGAAGAAATACAAAAACGTCCTATTATATTAACATAAATACTTTTCTTCGCTTTTAATATAAAAAGTTATTTCTATATTTAACCTACTTCGTAGATGGTTTTTGTTTTTTTTAAATATTTGGAACAGGCGACATCTAGCGTAAATCTAAGAAATCAAATACTAACCACTTGATCCGACAAGAGACTGGAGTTCCTGTACGCTCCAATATTATTCTGCGGAGTATCTAAGTATCTTTCCGTGTAGATGGAATCTAAAACAATAATATGTTTAAATAAACTAAAATAAGGAACTATGATATAATAACTCTCAATGTTACAAAAAAAATGAGTAACTCAAATGAGTATTGGCTATGATAAATATAATAATGTCTCCTTTATGCAATAACTCCGAACGTATTTCAGATTTGCAAGTTCTTAACCAATTATTACCTAAGTAACCTCATGTAGTAAACATTTTAATCTATCATTTCATCCGTATCATTGAGAAGACAAATTTATAAGTGAGAATAATTTGTCCAACTGAACATAATATAGACATTTATTAACAATACAATGTTTTAAACAAAAAAAAACAACATTTGCAATATTTAAATTCTAATGAAAAGTATATGATTTAAACTTTATAAAAGACAATCCATTATTACTTGTGTAGTAATGAAGTTGATAATCTTTAATTTTTTTTTATTTTTAATATGAATTCCCATGTCTCTTTTCTGTACAAGCAGTATTGCGCTTAGTATTGACATTGCTGTCAAAATATATTATATTTAACTAGAAGACCTGCCGAACTTCGTATCGCCCTATAATCAAGAAATATCTATTACGTTTTTTTATTTATATTTTTGGAGTTTACCGGTAAGCCATAAATCTCCGTGTTTTGAGGTGCGACAGAATGATTGACATATTAGTTAGTTGTCAAATCTAATGTCAAAAAAAATGTTTGTATGGGAAATAGAAAAGGACTGTTTTTATGGTTTTCCCAGTAATGAATCAATTTTTTTCAGCTTTTATACCTTCCCTGAACCTCCACGAACATTTCAAGACTAAGATAAGATAAATCCGTTCAGCTATTCTCGAGTTTTAGTTAGACTAAGGAACAGCAATCCATTTTTATATATATAGAAGATAACAGTTTTGTAAGTCTATTAAGTTTTATCTATGAAACCGATCTACATAACAATATATTTGCTTTGATATACCATAAAAACGCCAGTCGACTACGGGGGCTACAGCGATCGCACATTTGAAGACATCGCCGCGAGCCAGCGCTAGCGATGCAGCATATCCTCCATAAGACCAGCCCCATATACAAGTCCGCGAACTGTCCAACCATGGCAACTCCTGATGCAGCAATCTGAAGTACAAACAGATTATTAGATACAGAGCATATGCTCCTAATCTCCTTATATTATAACAAAGATAAGTTTTTTACTTAGTCGCAGAAATTTGGTCCTCAATTTCAACTGATCCAAGTTGTCTGTTCAATGCGAACATGTTTTCGACTCCCTTCAAACCAGACCCTCTTCCATCGATGGTAGCAACAGCGATGCCATAGTGATTCACCAAATACGAACCCCAGTCAACATTCCATTGCTTTGTCACTGACGACGAATCAGGACCTGCGTAGCTGAAACAGTTATACAGAAATCATTAAAGATCAATGGAACAATAACATAAGTATTCATGAAACTCGGGAAAGCAGTCAAATAAAATTTATGCAAAGGGGAAAAATAATAAGAAAAGTTTTAAAAAGAAGATTCTTTAGCAAACAACACAACGCTATTGAGATAAAGGAGTGCTTACACATTAACAAGTAATGGTACATTGTTGCGTGACTGGTAATCTCTCGGTACTTGTATCTGGACATCGGCATCTGGGATGCCAGCTCCTAACGCTAATTTTCTTCGTAAAACAACAGGTAAACTGTTTACAGACGAGAGATTCGATATCCTTTCGTTGTCATCCCACACCGATATACGAGTGCCATTCTGAAACATAAAATAAAGTATGAAGTCGCGACTCACCTGAAGTTACAAATTATTACATTAAACTTGTATGTGACGGAAACACAGAAATTACATCCTGATGAGTTAAAATGTTTGAAAAGATAAAATGTACTTATACTCAAGATAGTAGTAGTGTAAGTACATAGACATAAAAAGTCGTATTCATAATATAAATAGGCTTACGAGTATACCGACAATTTAATACATCTCCTTATCAATTAAATAGAAAATATTATTTTTTTACATAGTATCATATAACTAACTCTTATGTACTAAAAGTATGTTGTAGATTCACCTCAATTTATGAAACTGACGTCGTCTATATTTGTGATCTTGTGATGTGAAAAAAAAATCACTTTGATTTATAAATAAATACCTCCGAATAAATACTGTCCAAAAATCATTAGTCTCTTTATTTGTTTCAATTGGTCGTAAGAAATTTGTAAAAATACTCACCACGTCGTATATAAATATTTGTGGTATCGCTGGCCCACCACAATTGATACTGATCCTAGAGCCAGAGACGCTGCCCTCGTTATAAAGACAGGTGCTGCCATCTGGACGAACAACTGTGCAAGTGAAGCATGACACACCAGCACTGCTGGCAGAATAAATATGCTGCTCCGCCGTATCATTTATACCGGTCGCAGTGTACCAGCTATAAAAATAGATCAGTACAATTAATTTACATCCTCTATTCATCTTGACTGAAACTGTATTTATGATTGCTAACAAACAAATATTATGAGCAATGCTTGGTCTCAATTAACGATAGAAAAATCGTTGTTGGAAGATATAATACTATCAATATAATGTAAAAAGAGATTACGTAAAGAGAGAAATACGCCAATCAGAGATGCCTTTGAGAGACACCAAAAACTATTTGTCTTAAATTAATTATTATTTAACTTACATAACATCATCTGGAGTCCAAGCAAGGATATCTATAACTGTGTGGGCTGTGTTAGTTCTACTTTGTACAGTCCAGGAAGTACCATTGGTATTTGATACTTGAAGAATTTGTTTGTAGCGAACATTATTGACGGACTAGAAAACAATAAAAATATTTTATTTCTTTACTATATATTTAATTTATCCGTACTATTTTTATAAATGCGAAAGTAACTCTGTCTGTCTATCTGTCTGTTACGCTTTCACGTTTAAACCACTTAACAGATTTTAATGAAATTTGGTACAGATATAGAGTTGACCTTGAGAAAGAACATAGGATAGTTTTTATTCCAGACTTTTGAAAGGTTCTCTTGGAAACGCGATATAACCGAACTCCACTCGGGCGAAGCTGCGGACGGAAAGCTATCATTATAATCTTAATTACTTACGTCAGGTAAAATAGTGATGAACGCATTACCCTGCGCGTTGAATACCATCGGTACGTTTGTTATCCAGCCGTTGGGTTCGTTGTATCTAAATATCTAATGAAATTGTATTTTTTAGTATTTGACATGTATATGTCTTTGTTTAAAGAAAAAATATTACACCTTTTCAGTTAAAGGAGTGATGAAAATATTGGTTTAAACCTATCTAAAGATAGATTGTGCTATTATGCAGTTAGTCAAAATTCTAAATTGAGAAATATGGAATAACTTCAACTATAAAAATATTAAACAAACTATTTTCTTACTGTAACGCAATCCTGATTAGTTTCGGAGCATATATCGACTTTTAGTTGTGACTGAACCCTATTCATCCACATTATAGCAATACTCTGATTTCCCACAAACTGAACTCTTGCCAAAATCGGTCTGGAATTTTAAAACATCATATTTATTACGTATAACATTCTTAAACACTTGAACCACATAATATTTAGGTTTATGTTCCACAATTATTGTAGCTCATTAAATCTTATTTACAGTATATTTAATGTTTTTTCATTATTGATAATTTTACTTACTCATTAAGATCAGATGGGGGTGTAAATGTTCTTTCAATGTTGGCTGCTAAATTACGGATGGTCACTCTCACGGATGGATTATTTGTTCCAGGCTGTAAGAACAAGAAATAATGTAAGTATATCAATATATACATGAGCTACAATTAGCATGAGTTAAAAATCCTAGCGAGTTATGAAAAGATTTGAGTTCAACCGAGCATTCAGCTAAATTACATATAATGATGAAATTGTACAATACCAAAAAAACATCTTTCTTACTTCTTATTTTGTACAAATATAATAAATGCAATATTTTCGCGAGTTTTACTTTAATTACAAAGCCAGTGAGATTCAAATTATTTATGTTATAGACACAGCACATTATCTCTCGAAACATTTATTTCTAAAAAGACGATCAAAGACGAGAAAGGCAGCGAATCGTAACGACTACAATAAAATGTAATTAGTATAATTTTAATTATTATATGAAATATTAAATCCTTCATAATATTTTATTACATTACTTCTAAAACCAAATATTATGCTAACGATCAATTAATATCAAATTCTGTTGTTAAATTAACCACCACAATTTCAGACAGAAACTCCAAAGCCAGTACATTATTAAGAGGTATAACTTCTTACAGTTCAAGTGTTCTCAGCTCCATATTAATTAGACATGGAGGGTGGGTAAGGAATTAAACAGAAATATTATTCTCCGTACACCGACATGATAAAATTATAAACTTACAATGAACATATAACCTCTGTGTTTTCTAGAAATTAACTTCTAATTTTATCTACTACAATACATAGTATCTGATATATAAATAAGAATTCATTAAAGAGTATGAAACAGTCTCTTTTTCTAAGTAAGTAAAATGTAACGCATCACTCAAAGAGGCTTTTCTTTCATCATTAATAAACTTATAAGTACTACACTCATCTATTGTAGATCATAGAAAAGAATATTACTAAATAGTCTATATACATACACAGAAGTATACATATTTTGAGCGGAATCTCGACTAAAATTATTTCACAGTCGCAAAAATTCAATAAAATATCTTTAAAACAGAAGTAATTTGAAGGTTTTCTCATTTAGAATACGAATACAAACCCAAAATAATTTTAATATTAAGTAATTTTTTAACCTTCGGATAACGTATATCGCGATGTCGAGTGTATTGGAATTCAACGGCTCCGGGTACACCGAAGTGGGGTATCTTCATCACGCGTACATTGCTATCGTTGAAAGAAGCGTACGCCAGTCTTGAACCATCGTTGGAAAACCACATCGCGTTGTTGGAACTGAACACCTCCTCTGATAAATTATTAAACGTGAATTAACAATCTAATGCGCTTATTACAGCCAAGAGCAAATTTTCTTATTACAACCAAGCCAAATTCATTGGTTAAAAAGAAGTTAAATTTAAATAACAATTATTCAACATTTTCTTTACATGTATATACCTTCATATACCCAATCAGGAACGCCATTGTAAATGACATTTTCAATGCCAGAAAATGTTATTTGTTGAGCAGAAGATGTCAGATTAGGCTGGTAGTATATATTATTCTTGTATACAAATGCCAGGGATGTCCCGAATGGTCCCCACACAAAGTTTTGAAGAACTGACATATCACTGGCAACTCCTTGAGGCGTGATGTTGAAAATGTTTCCATTTGATACGTCGACAGCCACGTACAAAGCTTCAAAACTGTGGCGATATATCTGACGTAAGAGCAACCAACTTTATTATAAGTAAGAAAAATACGTACGTTATAGGTAAGAAAAATCGTTTACAAAATAACATTCTGGTTAAAATGAATTATTAAAAACAAGACCTTACTAAAAGAATCATTCATTTTATCAATATTTTTACCCCAAGATATTGGGTAATAGACTATTTTTCCAATTTACATAGCAGCTACGATTTATAACAATCAGTAAAATCAAGTTAAAACCAAGATCTTACTAAAAGAATCATTCATTTTATCAAATCTTCCCCCAAGATAAGATAATCCCCCAAGATAATAGGCAATTTTTCCCGTTACATAGCAGCTATGACATAAAAATCAGTAAAATCAAGTTAAAAAAATAGAAAAAACAAATAAAATACCAGAGCAATATAAAAAATCCAATTTTCATTATTGAATACATAATTAAAATCCACTAAACCGTATTTCAATTACGTGCACAAACGATCTCTCCGGAGCAAATTATTTAAGATCACGTCCGCTATAACAGAGCTTTGGCACGAGAGCCCACTTAATACAGTTTGCAAAACTACTTCGTTACGCTTTTTACAATATCTTTAGCTTCACTGATTTCCAAACTAAATATCATTATAATACAACACAGTCTTACGTTAAAACAACTAAAAATCTTTATTTTTTTCTCCATAACAGAGATGTTTTCTTGTATTATATATTTAATCACTCAGTTACATATATGTAGGTACCAATAATACATACCGATTCCTCTCCATATGAAAGAGCAACATATTGCCGATCAGCCGATAATTCCGACACGCGGTAGGAATTCAGAAGTACCTAAAGAAATACAACATATATTAAAATATTAATAATTTAAATCTAGATGAAACGATGAAAATTTTAACTGCACTAACAAGTTCCACACTAAGTTTAATAATTCAGGAATTAAGTTTAAACTGAAGGCAGTATACCGTACCGCTTTACCGAGTTAACAAAGCTTAGTCGTGATATACGAGTATAGTTGAAGTTTATGATAAATCTAGATTCATATACATTACTAACGAACATACAACTTTAATTTAACAAATACATAAGTATAACTCATTAATTATGAAGTAATTTCATCGCTTAGCTGTTTCTTTTATTTAAAAATTACTCGTTATTGGAATACGTTTAGATACATATATATATCTTCTCTCCTTTCGTTCTTTTGGTATACAGATATCCTAATAATTTATTCCATAGAGAGGATGAGAAGATTTTCAGTTATATTAGATAATAGACCTACAAGCAAAAAAAAATGTTCTTGTTTGAAAAATTAAATAATACATACGTATTTACAAAAAGAAATGCATAACAAATAAGAAACTTCCTTTTATAAATCTACACAATAAATTTTTGTTTGTATAAACAACTACATCTTTGAATGTGAAGACAACACAAATATCCTGTGATTACTTAATTAAATATCAGTATTAAGTCTATTTGGTGCTTCTTATATTACCTGAGATGAATTATCAATGAGTGTCCTGGGCACAGAAGTGTCAATGTTGTATAGTATCAACTCCCCATTAACATTTCTGAACATTATTTCATTTCCTACAACGATAGAAACCAACTATAATATATAAATTCAAACAGATGAGAATATTGCTAGAGTATTGTTGATAGACGTTGCCCTCTTAACTTAATATTAGTAAATATATTGTAAGAAATTTCATTATTATTATTATTATATCGAAAGTATATGACTGTCAAACATACTGCTGGGCAAACTTCGTTTGGTGTCGAGCAATAGTAAGTACAATAATTTAAATAAATGATTAAATATTTATAACAAATTAATCTTATAGCAAATTTTTTTGTTTATGATAATAGTTACGATAGTGGGTAGCAAAAGGGTCACAAAATACTTTGTTTAAAATTGTTATCATTTCCTTTAAATATAGAGAAATTTTAGGGGCGTTTTATATCTAGTAATAGGTTTTAGGAAATGAAAAAAAATAAGGATAAAATTTATTAATCAACCTACCTGAAACCCATGATCCATTGAACGATGCTGGTGAATATTCACCATTTAAAACGTCATTCAAATCCATATCGCCTGGCGGTGGGGGGTTAGTGGTCGGTTGGTCTGTCGTTGTTGTGATCGGTGTTGTTGTTGGAACTGTTGGTGGTGTTGTAACTGGTGTCGGTCCTTCTGTTGTTCTAATATCCTCAGCATCACCACCCCTTGTGAGCACAACCGCGAGGGTGATGACCACAGCTATGACAGCACACATCGCGATAAAACCAATAGCGTACACTAGCTTCTTTGACTTTTTTGGTGCGACCAGGATCTAAAAATGTATATAAAATGCCAACATTCCCAACACAGATGCTGTATGTAATATTTCACGTATACATCAAGATATCAATCGAGATACGATTGATAAACGATAAAAATTACTCTCGATTTCAACAAAGTTATCCAACACTACACCTTAAACGTTCATGATAATACTATGATAAGTTTTTGAGATTACGTTTCGTTCTAACAAAACTAGTTTAACTACTTTGAAGTCATATAGGAATGAAAAACGACACAAAAACGTTTATGCACACTACAATACTATAGCGATTATACAAATGCTTATATTTTTTCGCTCGAACAACAAGAAACTTGTTCCTAGCACATGAGATCAGTGAGGTTATCAATTACGTAACTACTTATTGTTATTATAGTAAAAATTCATGTATTATAATGTATGTGTGAATTTTTATAAGTACATATAACTTTAGCATTTCAATGTTACATTTAAAGAACTGCTGATAATTATTGGCTTATCTTCAGATACTATACATGGAATTCCCAGGAATGATTTCCTATAAGAAATCATGAAACTAAATATCGCTCTTTTTAGTAGTTTTATACATAAATATTACCTGATCACTGGTGCCCATTTCGACTGTTGAATTGGTATTATCCTGCGCCATAGTGGATGGTTACAATATGCCCTGTAATGAAAATTCATTTCATTAACGCTACTTTTCTCATCGTAAAATTACGCGAAATCCTATTAAATTCATTAAACAAATTCTAGTCACGGCTGAATGAATATCAAATATTTACAAACATCATCAAATTTTAATTAATCGATCTTGTAAACTTCAATATCTATTTGTATCATATAATATAATATACACAAGATATAATCGTAATCTTATCACTAATTTAAGGTCATTCCTGTACTATATAATACTTAAGAATTCCGATATTTAACTCTCATAATAGTTTACCTTTTAGAGAGGAGAGGTTTTGTCTTTGAAAGTAATACTACTCATTCTGTATGACCCAGAATATATCTTCTTGTTTTTTTATGCTGTTTCGTCAGTAAAACATATTATGGGAACATTCAAATAATTTTAATTTCATAGTTTTGAATCAAATAAAGTTATATAGGAGATATAGTGACTCGTATTTCATTATCCTTAAAATATATTAACTTCAAACATATATGACGTATAGATAAGAGACAATATTTATTGTTTTACTTTACGTATTTATTATTATCGCTGTTCTAAAATCATTATCTATGTCTCTGATCAGTTATCTATTTAATATTCCTCTCGTGTCAATTCTTTTTTGGTATAAAAAATGTATATAACATGTAAATTTCATGATGATTTCCACGAAATATTTGAAAAAAAATATTTTTCACAATTGAGAAATGGTTATATATCAAGTATAACTATTTCTTAATTGTGAAAATATCAAATCTAAATTTATATCCAATGAAACACTTTAAAATAATCACTTTAATAATACTTTTAACAATGGAGAAATAAAATCTCGGACAGAAAATTAATCAGGTAGAATAGATTCAGATACTCAATATCCTAGGAAAGATTATACAAATAAATTTCTTTTACAGATATAATCAAACATTTTATTTATTACTCTATATAAAATTATTATTATTTTATATTTTTATCGCAGTTTTATCAATAGGTCGTGAAATGTAGTGAGAAGTAAAAAGCTATTTAACGTAAGTAAGTACTTTAAATATGACGTTTGTCGATTACTTTTGCGTTACTCATTTCTTGTTATGTTTCAATCACTTCAAAACAAACTACACGATGTATTCAACTACTGATTGCTCTTGTATTGAGCTCAATATATTCATTAAAGTTTACGTAAACCGTACGGATGTATTCACAAAGCTATGCTATCAACAATCCAGTAGAAGTATCTATTACATTCATTAACTACAGCTTTTAAACGAAACCAAACCATATCTTCTTCTTCTTCTATCTGGAAATTTCCCAACTTTAGCCAGGGTCTGCCTTACAGGTTGTGAATAGTTTTGGCTAATTGTATTACGACCGACCGCCTGCCTGACATCAACCCTCTTTTGGGACTCAGCATTAATCAGTGATGTCTTAATAATCTTAGAAAGTACATATGATTCGGAAAAATCACATTGGTACTTGCCCGGGCCAGGATCGAACCTGCGCCCTCGGCAACGAGAGGCGGGCTCTTTAACCATTAGGCCACCACAGACTAAACCATATATATATGGTCATGTTTTTCCTATATACATATACAGATTGATTAAAGTTTCAGATGCATTCACAACATGGTCCCTTTTTTGATATAATTAACTAATTCCATATATGATAAATATTGGAAAAACTCTGTATAATTAAAACTAATATATCCGCATTTTTTATTATTATAAACTACATACTCCTGGTTTCTTTCCAGCAACCGTGATCACGGGCAGACGATATTAGAAAGAATCTAATATAAATTAGCTGTTATATGAAAAAAGCTGTAGGACAACGTCAACGAATAAAACGTTCTCATAAAAATAATATAACGCTAACTGTAATTATAGTGTATTTGATTGAAGAAGATATCAAAACAGTCTACTATACATCAAATTAAATCTCTATTTCAATATACAATGTTCAAATTGAGTATTCTAATATTTCATGAATTCAGGAGTTCGACATATATAATATAAAAACAAAAAAGATATTACTTAAAGAATTTGGTATGTTTGTTAGTTTATTTATTAAATAGTATTCTTATTATATTTTAATAGTCTCACAAGGACAAACTAAAAAGTACTCAGTTATAGTATTGGTTTGAAACTATTAATTTATGATTTAATTGTCAAGAAACTAATTTATTTAAAAAAAAAATTCAAAATTTGTATTCGATGAAACTGTCTCAATATTTTTAGATACGCCTTTAGTTCAAAAAACTTTTGCGGAATTAGATCCACTTATAAGATTTATATATACTTATTTATTTACTATTTAAGACGCGGATTTAGTGGTCGTGATACGAGTAGAAAGACAATTAGCAGACTTTGATATTATTCTTTTTTTTGTGAATTACCTTATGTTTTACAGCATCCTATATTCTTTACTATAAGTTTAAATACATCGATACTTTATCAGTCATGATAAATGTTTTGTTATAATTTCAGTTATAATCAATACTTATATCAATACGAAAGATTCAGTTTTCATTTCAAAGGATAATTTGATCCTTTATCTAACAAGTGAACAATTAAAAGAAAATAAAATCAATTCTATTACAATTCCATAATTTATTGAATACATTTGACTTATAAACAAATAGTTGTGTTATTAAATCAATTAGCAGTATGGTTAATAATTCGCCATAAACAATTATATAGCTTATTACTTTTGAAAATGTACAGCGTAATAGTCAATATAAGTACTACATAACTCATAATAACTTCTTATTAAATCTTTCCAACGCTGATATATAAATTAAATAAAGCAGAATTTAAGTCTAGCTTTAATTGTCTTATTAATCACATATCGTCGGGGAAAAATCAAATCGCGTAACTAAAATGGGATAATTCCGCGTATCTACATTAGCAGCAATTTGACAAAATAATGTTTAAGCTGAAATTTTTTGTATATTAACGACTTTAAAGTATTTTTTTGCAATTAGTAATTATTTTGTGCTTAATTTATTACGATATATAATGCTTTTACATTGTAATGTATGTATATCGCAAAATACAATTGTTTAGTTTTTTACGCACGTTCCTCCAAGACTTTAATCTTCTGTTTACTGTCACGGTTGTCATTAACATTGTCTTTAGGAAGTATGCAAATAAGTTACTTTGTTGAATAATATTTATTGTATTTGTAAATTTAATTCATTATTTCAGCTTCCATTTGTCAACGATTGATTTCTTGAAATCATTGAATTAAATGTTCCTAAACTATGCCTATAATTGCTTTACTGATAAGCTTTGAAATTATAAAAATTACTACAAAAGCCGAGTTAAACTATATAGCTAAAATAATTTATATAAGCAGAATCATCATCAGCCTATCAGAGCCCACTGCTGAGCAAAGGCATCTTTTTCACAAGGAGAAGGTTTGAGCATTAATCACCACGCTTGCTCAAGACGAGTTGGTGATTTCAAACTTATAATTATGAAATTATAAGTCCAGATTTCCTCACGATGTTTTCCTTCACCGTATGTCAATGGTGTCTAAATACTCTTAGAAAGTACATATGACTCGGATAAGTAGAATATTACATATAATATATTTTTATGACACGTGAAATTTCCTTATCTATTATATGTTGATATAATTAATCAATATTACGTTTTTATCCAGTAATGCCATTGTAAAATGTAAAGATAAGTATATATTAATTTTTATATCATGTTGTATATAAGTATATAAGCCTGATGATAACGGAAATATTTTTATTATATTTTTTATTCATTGAGCTTATATAATATTATTACATAAATATATAACAACTAGAATGATACAAATAATGACTAATTACGACTGTTCGTTTCATTGAGCGTTAGTCTTTATAAGCAAAACTTTACTTTTGTTATTTTCTAATATACCAAATAATTTCTTCAAAATATACTTCGTTAATCAACAAATTGATACACTATGAATAATATTCTTAATGCAAAATGCTTTAAACATTTTTTGTTCATTATTTGTACGTTTATATTTAATGAATGGTTGAACTTACCACTGTAATGAACTACAACACCACACAGTGCCCTACTCCGGGCCACACTAAATTGAATTAATAAACAAAACACGATCGAGACACACATATCTTTATAATACGAAATAAAATTACGATTAACCTGATAAGAAAACTACAAATAATGTATATAAAAGGTACATTATATTACTAAGTCTACAATATAATATTTAGCCCAAATTATCTTCTAGATTTACCGTTTTGTGAGAAATGAACTAACCGTTTCAACTTTTTTACGTATATATTTTTTATATCCAGTAATATTAATTAAATTCTTCTATATTTAATGCTAAGAACTATTCAGGAAATTGAAAATCCAGAGATATATAGACAGAAAACTGGATCATGTAAAGCCAGTAGTATAATAAGTCACATCCTTAATATGTATATATAAATAACACAACTTGATTATCAACTATGTACTTCAAAACTTACACAGTTTGTAACAGTTCCGAGACTCGAAGAAGAAGTACCAAAACAAAACAAAAGCAAATTAACCTCGCTCAGATTTATGTATATATACTACAGATATATCTTCTATCTTCTATATATATAAAAATGGATTGCTGTTCCTTAGTCTCGCTAAAACTTGAGAACGGCTGAACGGATTTATCTTATCTTAGTCTTGAAATGTTCGTAGAGGTTCAGGGAAGGTTTAAAAGCTGAAAAAAATTGATTCATTACTGGGAAAACCATAAAATCAGCCCTTTTCTATTTCCCATACAAACGTTTTTTTTGACATTAGATTTGACAACTAACTAATATGTCAATCATTCTGTCGCACTTCAAAACACGGAGATTTATGGCTTACAGGTAAACTCCAAAAATATAAATAAAAAACGTAACAGATATTTCTTGATTATAGGGCGATACGAAGTTCGCCAGGTCTTCTAGTATATATATACTTTATAATACTTCATTAAGAGCAATTTTTAGTATAAACGAGATATATATGTATATATAGAAGTAATTAAGTATTAAAGTAATGTGAAGCCCTCACATATCTTTCGTTATAAAACTCCCCTCCGCTTTTATATTTCATTCGCCAAATGCCCCGTTTAAAACCAATTTTTAAACAGCCAGAGGCATCAAAAGGGTTGAACTAATATCTCATGAGAGAAAAATACACTGGACTTTATTATTCTATCATTAATTTTCATACGTTTTAAAAATATACAACACATGCTTTGATATAGTAATTCTGTTCAACATAATTTCCTTTTATTTATGTTCGACTACAAAGAATTCAATTTACAAATATTTTGCGTCAGAGACTTGTATAATGATATCTAACAAATTTCCATTTCCTGCCTAAATACGAGTGCGTTCTTTCAATTTCCCGAGGTTTTCATTTCCTCCCCTAGCAATATATTTGAAGATGTAAGATTTATTTTTCTTACAAACCTCTATAAACGTACGAAATCAAATGAAATCTTCGATATATTAAAACATGAAATGAAATTTTATTAAGATATTTCGAACTTGTGTATAAAATAAATAATAAATTAAATAAATTTCGTTATTTACAACTTAATTTTTTAAATAAGCATTTAAATACATAATAACGTAATCAAGATAATATGTAAAAGTAAGTAATATTTTTCTTATATCCTACGCGATTATATTTTGGTAAAAAAAAGTAGCCGAAACGTCGCGAGTATGTAGTTTTTTACAAAAATAAAGTCAAGTAGTATATCCGTAAAATATTCGTTTCATTTAAATGAATAAAACTCCCAAAAGTGTTAGTTCTCGTAATGTTTAAAAGATTTTGTACTACAAATAATATGTATGTAGTTAATTTGAAAAGGATTATGTAATAAAATTAATTTATTTTATAGAGTTAACAGTATTACATAAACAAATTTAATACAGGAACATGTACAATTAGTTATAGCTTTTTTTTGTTTTTTTTTTGTTGACGTAGTGGAAACTCTTTTTACGAGCCGTCCAACCGGCCTTGGTGGGGCCGGAAGGGATGTGTGAGGCTCGGCCTGGGCAGGCCCCTACTCACTAAAACCACTGCGAAAGCCATCGGCCGCTATGTCGGTGTACCCCGGATCTGTCAGCGACAGGGCACACCAGCGACTGGCCGGTCCTGGCAAAGACCGGACTTACTCCCTCAGAGCATGGGGGCGATCCCGGCAATTAGGACCACCCCGACGACGCCGGGCTTTCAAAAGGGCCGGGTTACCACGCCGACCCCAGCCCGGAACACAGGGGTGCTATTGGAGGCGTAGGAATTGCCTCCGTCGCACCCCCGTACGTCGCCTGCGGGGGGAGGGAGCATCAGCCGCCCTCTTCCTTTCCCGCTGAGATGCCTCCTTCGTGGACATGACCGTCTCACAGAAGGAGGACACCGCCAACCAGGACCCATCACTCTCGAGCATCTTCTCCACGACACTCGAAAGCGACAGGTCCACTCCGCCGAGAGCCGCCACAAGGTCTTGGCGCTGCGCAGCCCATCTCGGGCACACCTCGAGGGTGTGCTGGGCCGAGTCCACCGCAGCGCCGCACTCATGGCAGCCTTCTCCCGGCTCTCTCCTGGCCGTCCGACACAGGTAGTAACCAAAGCACCCGTGCCCGGTTAAGACCTGCGTCAGACGGAAAGTGAGGGGTTTGCGTTTCCGCCTCATCCAACGCTCTAGGACCGGGCGAAGCGCTGCCGTTGTACGTCTACCGTACGGCTGCTCCGCCAGGTCCTCCCCCCACTCCCGCATAAGGCGCTCCTCCCCCTGCCGACGAACCGCTCGGATCTCCTCCGACGAAGGGTTCTCGCCGAGTACCCTCCTACCCGAGACATAGGAGAACAACTCGGCTCGAACCGACGCCACGAGAACAATTAGTTATAGCTAACTAATGATTAACCAGTCGTTAGCACTTTCCTAACGAATGAAAAGTGACCTGAATTTATAATGGGGCACGTATTATTACAATACAAAACTCAACCAGCCGCGTTTATTGCATAACGTTTGAACCGAGGTCCGCATTTCAAATATACCTTTACAACCATACTAATATTATACTAAATTATTATCCTTACTTCTCTTGACATTTACAGAATCTTCTACCTGGCAATTTTACAGCTTTTAGCCAGGATCTGCCTAACATATTGTGAATAGTTTTGTCCAATGGTTTTTATGACCGGCCGCCTGCCTGACATTAACCCTCTTTGGGAATGCATTAATCAGTGATGTCTAAATACTCTTAGAAAGTACATATGACTCAGAAAAATCACATTGGTACTTGCCAGGACCCAACCCGCGTCCTCATGCATGAGGGGCGGGCCTTTTAAACACTAGACCACTAATGAGTCAATATGAAGATCGAAATAAATTCAGGAACACATTAAAAATAATGTTTGTATTTAGAACGTCCTCATTTTAAAGTTAGTTAAAAATACTTAATTCTTTAGAGAATCTAAGCTGAAACTTTATTTGTTGAATAAATAACAAAATCCGATTTAAGTATCACATATAATTAAGAAACGTCGACCGTTTTATTTCTGATTCAAAATACAATCTAAATGGGATACTTTAATTACGTTGTATAACAAATTGTAAACGAGAGACTATAGATTAAAGATTATTATAATTGATCAAAATAAAACACATTTATACGACTGAGTTTGTATCTTATACCAAAAAGGATAAGTGTCATTTTTAAAAAACCAAAATCAGTAGTGTCTGAAGCCTCTTAACATAAACGCATATATGTCACTTTAGACTCAGGCAGCATCATGTAATATTTGACAAGTTAGAAAGAATGCTGAGATATTATTGTCACAGAACAATGAATTAATTAAGATGGTCGCGGACTTTGATAAACTCGAAAATATAAGGAAAATAACGTCATTTGTCTACTATAAATAAAAATATGGAGAGTATTTTACACAGACGTCATCTTAATTCAAATAAAACTAAGATTTTCGTATACACTACCTGTTTTTTATTATTTTTTAAACTACATACTACCGACATTTTGAAATAATTGTTTTCATTTAGTCGCAAAGACACCAAAACGTCGATAGTATGTAGTTTAAGAATAATAATAACAGCGTAGTCAATCCGAAAATATAAGTTTTGTTAAAAAATACTCTCAATAATATCACTATCATCTTCCAAAATTATTTAATAAAAAATATATATATCACTTAGTAATACAAATAGAAATTATAAAATAATATTTGATGTCCAAACCGTTCCCTTTTGTCTCATCAAATAAAAAAATAATGAGGAAAAATCCAATTTCAAAGGAAGAAACCTACTCGTTTGATATGTCATTTGTGAATGACACTTATCAATGCTTAGAAAAAAATCTTAGATAACTGCATAGTCTTCTTTAAAAATTATTATTATTATTTAAATAAACGCCTCTATTCCATTCGACAAACTCCTTCGTGTTTCCTCCATACAGTACTCAAGATTATAATTCGTCCAACAACTAAAAACGTTGACATTGTTAAAACAGCAATATAATCCACGATTTCAGTGCGAAAAAATACATAGATTATAGAAAGTTTAATGTTTATCATGCATCTGCATATCATATCATTATCATTATCATTTAGTTCTTATCATGCTAATCATACAATACCATTGTATTAATTCAAAACTGGCTCACTAAAGATATTAGTTTAGTGTGCCATTTTCAAAGTAATTACTAGTAAAATTATTATTTATGTACAAAACAACAAACAATTTTATTCAGGTATGCAACTGTTTTATAAGGGCAAGTAATATTTTAAAGGTAAGTCAGCGTGTTAGCACGTGACAAAATACTTTCATTTTTAAATATTAGTTATATAGGACTAATAAAAATAGAGTTAAGTATTGCTATTACAGTGAAAGACAATATTTGTACCAACTGAATGCTTAGTCTAAGTTTATATCGTCACATTAAATGCAAAGTGTAGGCAGACCCTGGCTAAAACTGGGAAATTGCCAGGAAGAAGAAGAAGATTAAATACAAAGTGTATTCCGTTTCTCAATATATAATTAACGTTACAACTATTAACGCGCCGTTTCTAGTGTGGTGAAGCCCACTTGGACTAAGCATTCTACATAGTTACCGCTTATACCCTTATTTCAGTGTGGTCATTTCTTCTAACGATAATTATTATAAATCTTAGTAGTAGTAAGTATAAAGTATATTTCTTAGCCAAACACGCTACATCATGTCCTAAAGACATTAAAATATACATAAAATGCTCTCGTTATCAATATTATTGTACAAAAACTCATAGAAGACTTACAAATAAAGTGTCATATATCCATTTTGTGACAAATCAAATCCAATGAACAAAGGGATTTGCACAAACAAATGAAATTGGAAGCAAAAAAGCCTTTAATCCTTTAATTTAATCTCGAAACCATTTACCGGTGTACATTCGGATGCTGTTTAATAATCACATACACTGTACGAACTAAAGAGTTCGTTCCAGAATGAACACAGCCACCGGATTAACGACTGAAGTAATTTCCTTTCTATAACGAGATCACCCCACACTTGAATAGCTTTTGTACAGATTATACATTTGTTTATCTAATACTTCATTTTATAAAGCTATCAGAAAAATCTTTATTTTTATAGAATATATTTTCTTTCTTATGGATATTATTTATACTCTTCTTTATCATTAAATATTATGTTTAAATAAGTATAAGAAAAATGTGATTATAATAATGATATTTAAGATTTTCGCGAGTATTAATTTAAATGAAAATAATATTTTTCGGATGTATCTACTTCGCGATTTTTATTTTTGATTATAAACTACATACTCCCGACGTTTCGCCTACTTTACAGTGGCTGACACTCACATCTCGTCTGCCCGTGATCGCGGTTGTTGTAAAGTATATACTTATATAATATGTTTGATTTCTTACTTAACCATGTGCGTAATTAGAATCACATTTTTTTTTTACTTAAAGTTACTTCTAAAGATAAACCAAAAATGACATAATACTAAGAAATTGGACAGGATTATAGTCGAAATAAAAATTAACTTCCACAAAAACAAGTAACTCATTTTAAATATATTTTCACTTGGTATAACAACCTCTTTGGTTAAATTAAAAAGATAAGAGATTTTTTTTTATTGGAAACAACTATCCTCAATAACTCGACACAGATGCAAAGAAGTTTACCTTGACATCAAGTAACTTGAAAATTAATTTGCTACTCTATAGTTAGTTGAAAAAACAATTAAATTTTAATGTAACTATAGTTAAAATTCTCAGTTAAATTCATATTTTCATTGTTTACTCCCCTTTTTGATATAGAGTCTCAATAATTATTATACTTATGAAGCCCTGTTTTATTTTCTTATTAAATGTATACAGAGACTTTGCTTGTTATATGTTAAATATTTAGATACAAAATTTCTTCGACAACTTCTTTAATTTCCTGTATTCAATATTTCCAGCGAAGTTTATGTTTACTTTTGACCCAAGCGAATGTGAAAAAGACGCACAAAAATTTAATAATAATAATAGAATATGTTTTTTTAAATTTCAAAGCTATCATTTCTGTTGAATGATAAATTTGAAATTTAATAAACCATACGTGATATGTTCATTAAGAACCAACAATACTATATTTTGCCACATTTGTTATATGTAATAATAGTATTATCTAATTGGGTTGAGTTCGCAAATGTTACTATATACTATAAATAGTAGAGAATCCATCTAAACCTTCCCTTCTAACCGCTGGTAGAAGTAACTTATATGGCTTCCCACTAACAAAAACATCCCTAGGGAACCGTAGATTTCTACTCAGAATATAGACGTAATCATTCTTGTTTAAATCCCAGTAAAATTTTCATCGAGACATATTAAACTTCTTCGTATAATCAATTAATAAAAATCCTTTTAAAAAATACACTTACAATGGAAATAGGACACTAAAATTAGTAGTATATTCTCTTTTAAATTGAGGTTCCTGTATAGATAAATATGTGACACTCTTTATCAATCTGTCTATTTCTCTCTCTCACTCTTTGGAATTAATAAATCTTATCATACTAAGAATGTGTTGAGGAAAAAAATAAAGGAAAAAAGGAAGGTCCGTATTATGTATGTCGTTTAGGAATCCTTATAAAGTTGGGGTGAGATAACGGAACAAATGTGCAATTCATATTACAGTTTCTGTGAAAACCTTATCCGATAAAAAAAGCGGGAACGGTAAAAATACATGCATTATGCTTTATTTTAGGACCTCGCGGCGGAATTGAGAACTGAATTATACAACGAGTTTTTTCGCACAATTTTCCTGTCAAATGTTTAACATTATACAATATTAATAAATAAAAACATATAATCTTGTATCAGAAGTTTAGTATATCTTACGAGTGTGAAGAATCATCTAAAGGTCAGAAGATAACGATGTCTTTAATGAAGGAGGATGAAATTTAATTAATAAATAAAAATTGCTTCTATCTATCTATCTATCTTCTATATGTACGGGATCTTGTACTATATTAACGTTAAAATTAAAGAATATGTCCCTACTATCCCTACTAATATTATAAATGCGAAAGTAACTCTGTCTGTCTGTCTGTTACGCTTTCATGCATAAACCACTGAACTGATTTTAATGAAATTTGGTACAGAGATGGAGTTGATCTTGGGAAAGAACATAGGACAGTTTTTATCCCAGACTTTTGAAACGTTCTCTTTAAAACGCGATATAACCGAACTCCACGCGGGCGACGCTGCGGGCGGGACGCTAGTATTATTATAAAGTGTTAATATTCAAGCTTCGTTTTCTATATAATTTTATTCCTAATTAAGGAAAGGACAAGTCATCTTAAATAGTAATAATGGGCATCAAAATTATGAAACATCGTATGAATGAACTTATATTTTTTCAATCTATATGTTTACATTATTAAATATGGAATATTTAAAATCCAAATACAGAGACCATAATTAGTGTATAGTATGATATAATTTTGTAAGGTTTTTTATGTCTTTAATTCAATACAAGTACATAACAAAATATATTACAGTGAGGATAAGAAAACTAATTGGACGAAGACCAATCGCCCCTCGGCATGACACTGATTAGAAACCCTCGTTCTGGTTTTTCCTCTTAATCGAATCTTCTAAAAGAATCTTGTACATATATTGGGTACCCGATAACGATTTCAAGGAGTCCTAAGTGTTTTTTCGTTGAAATAAAATTTTACAAATCTTTTAAATACAATACTTAATGGATATATTGTTTCCTATAAGCTTTGCATGCTTTCATTTCGTTTTACCTAATCAGTTAAAGCTATTTTTGTATGAAGAATATCGTAATAATATTTTGTTTGTTTCTTTATAGCTTGTTAATAAAACATGTTCTCTTTAATCAGATCGCTCGCACGCTTGTGTTCTCACGGTTAAGAAAAGTTTTATAGGAAATGGATATGCGTAATGGAGAAACTTTCACTGTTTTTGCTTTCGTATTGAGACATAAAGCGTTTTATATTTCTTGTGTAGTTTCGAGTAGTATAAAAGTATAAATAAAACATATTATTGTATCAAATTTATCTTCTAAATCTTTATCTTTATAAAAATGGATTGCTGTTCCTTAGTCTCGCTAAAACTCGTGAACAGCTGAACGGATTTATCTTATCTTAGTCTTGAAATGTTTGTCGAGGTTCAGGGAAGGTATAAAAGCTAAAAAAAATTATTCATTACTGGGAAAACCTTAAAAACAGCCCTTTTCTATTTCCCATACAAACGTTTTTTTTTGACATTAGATTTGACAACTAACTAATATGTCAATCATTCTGTCGCACTTCAAAACACGGAGATTTACAGGTAAACTCCAAAAATATATAAAAAAAAACGTAATAGATATTTCTTGATTATAGGGCGATACGAAGTTCGCCAGGTCTTCTAGTTCTAAATATATATCCGTCATAAATGATATAAATCGGAAATGTTCAAAAATTCATTAATTAGTTAAAGTAAACAAATTCCAATGAAGCTATAATATAAAATAAAAAAATATATACGACAAATGTAAACAACAATCGTAAGTTGTAATTGTAAACAAATCTGTACAGTACATGATATAACACATGGTTTCACATAACTTCCGTCGAACAAATGTATAGCTTACACTTTTAAATGCGTTCTGTGCGGTAACGATCAGGTAGCTTGGGTAAAAAATAAATTAATGTTAAGAATAAAGAGAGAAGAAAAACGTATTAAAACTAATCTGTATATATAAAAGAAAGTCGTGTTAGTTACACTATTTATAACTCAAGAACGGCTGTGCCGATTTGGCTGAAAATTAGTGGAGAGATAGCCTAGAACAAGGGAAAAGACATAGGATACTATTCATCCGATTGAAAACAAAAGAAAATAAGTTGATCATATCCAAAATCTTATCTACTGTCTTTAAGGAGGAATAGAGTTCACACCGTCTGCTATACATTTCTTATTCTGACACTAACACAGACGATGTCGCGGGCAAAAACTAGTTGTAAAATGATTGGGATGGAGTAAATTGATCAACAAGTAAATACTGTTAATTATTATCGATAGTGTTAGTAATAATGAGTGGGAATTATAAAACTATCCTATGTAGTATATAAGTTTTCAATCATAGCTTTATCTAACGAATATGAAAATTGTATTGCATAAAATAATATTAAAAACCATTATAACAGTCGTTAATTAATGATACGCAGTTATCATTTACAAGAATTAAAATTACTAATAAATAAATAATTAAATCTCTACAAGTTTTTTTTTTTTGGAATTGATGAATTTTAGTATTTTACGGTGATCAGCGAAATTTAAATGTATTAACATAATTTTATTAAGATATAACCAGATGAATTTTGTAAATGATTCTGAATCGTTATAAACTTATATATATATATATATATATATATATATATATATATATATATATATATATATATATATATATATATATGTATGTATGGAAAGAGAGAGATTCACAATTAAAGTAGTAATTTAAAGACACGTAACTTACAATCCTTTTAATTATTTAAAATGTATACCAATGGAATTACTTTTGTAATACGTACTTTTTCTGACAAAATTAAGAAGCTATTTAACTAAAGAGTCTGTTTCTAGAGAAAGGCTTTAGTTTTATCAATCACATATACTAATAACTTTAACATTTTCATTATTATACTTTTTCATCCTCCGAATAATAGTTTCTTTCATCATACATACCAATAGTAATTTATTACTATTATGTATATATTTGTAGATATTATTACGGGATAACGACATTATATGAAAATATAATATTTAATATAATAAATCTTTTTCCTAAGATTACCGAAACAATAAAAATAATTTTAAAAATAAAAATAATTTTAGCTTAATTTATATTGGTTAACTCATATCTTATTTTTATACGATACAGGTACTGTAAGAAAAATATTATAAGCTGGAATATATGTAAAGTAAATAAAAAAGTAAAACAATTTTTAACTGAGAAAATTTAAATAGAGTAGTTTTGGTTACAATTTATTTGTTTCTCTTTTCATAATATATATATTAGAGCCTAAAATAAGACACTCCACTCCTCTACTATAATCATAGTATTACATCAATTAATCTTAAATATATAAAATGTCTCATAGTACATATTTACTTTACTTATGTATATATTAATCGTAGTTGTATGAGGTATTTTTTATTGAACACTGAGACAGAGACAATATAACATATAATTATATTTTTTGCCAGTATAATCTTGGCTCAATTGCTCCATTAATTCTTCTCTAATCGTCAAACCTCTAAAATCGTATAGTTTCTATGTAAAGTATTTATTTTCTAATAAAACTACAAAAATAGTTATTACTACCTACATGTTTTTTACTTTTATGTATTGTTATAAAGTTAGTTGTTTACAAAAAAATATATATAATTTTAAACATTACAATGAGAATTTCTCTGTTATTCTACTAGTTATAAATTTATTTTGTAATTAATATAACGTCCTCAAAACAAAAAAAGAAATAAAACTTACCTTAAACCAACTTTACATCTTCAGACCAACCAACCAGACCACAAATAAATTGAAACTATTTAAAAATCACGTATGAGTCAATCCTACAAATGAGTTTTTATTACTTTCGCTTTACAAACTGTATTTGTAAACATCGTCTTGTTTACATTCCCGGACAGTCGTCTGTCGTACGCTACAGTCATTAAGAGACTGCCGTTTAAGAGTTACGTTGGCAATACTTACGTCGCCCTGTGTACGAATTCATGTATAGGTACATTACTTGTACATTACACAGCTGATGTCACTATTTTATATGTACTTTAATAGCTTTATATAGAATTTTAAATTGACTGTATCTTTTAATTGACTAGACCATTATATAACACAATAAGTCACTACGTTCTTGAGATAATCTGTACTCCTCGCGACCGTTGATAACCTAGCCTTCGAAAAAAATGCATAAATTAAATAAAAAAAAAGGTGACAAATAATTGCTCTTTTTATTATTAAAACTTAGTGCATATATTGAGTGTTGATTACTTTTGACTTAAACCATATTGCTTCTCAATTTGACTGTATTATATATGTATTTTGTGTGTTAATTAATTAGTTATTTAAAATATTTGATTCATAATAATAACGAGTCTGAGTATAAGTCAAATTGAGCAACGATTTTTTAAATTTAACTAGACTTTAAACATTGTTTTGGCACTCACAACTGTATGGGTGCTACGTGTTAAAATAACAACTCAATATATACAAGTAACAATATTTCAAATAGATTTTAATAAAACAGTAGCTAGAACAAACAATATCTTCATTTTACACAAGCTCTTACAAGTCACCTGGCGGCAAATGAGTGGCTCTTGATATAGAATATTCATGGTTAGTTAATGTATAAAACTGAACCCCGCTCCGACAAGCTCGCTTTCCATAATAACTTCCTTAATATTTAAAATACTTGAATTAAGGAGGTATTTTAGACGAATTATTATATGGTTAGAATTTAATAAACGCATCAATATAATTATCCCTACTGCTATTATAAATGTAAAGCGTAATGTAAAGCGAAAGTATCTCTGTCTGTCTGTCTGTCTGTCTTTTACGCTTTCACGCCGAAACCACTGAACTGATTTTAATGAAATTTGGTACAGTGATAGAGTTGACCTTGAGAAAGAACATAGGATAGTTTTTATACCAGACTTTTGAAAAGTTCTCTTGGAAAAGCGATATAATCGAACTCCACGCTGGCGAAGCTGCGGGCGGAAAGCCATGTAGTTATGGATAAAACTTACTTAATGAAGAAAAATTTCTATATTTCAACTATTTTGGTCACTCGCGAGTATGTATATACATATTTGAACCTATTAATCAATATGAATGTTATTTTCCTGGATCATGTTTTTCCCCGACATTTAAATGGATATAAAACATATGTATAACATATTTTTGTTTATGAATCGGCTTCATATTTATCGCAAGTCCGTATCGTCATTGTCGGGCCGTCCCCAAGAACCGAGTTAACTGTAAATAGTATTAGCACTTTGGTGATACTTGCAGTTTTTGTATGAGGTTTGATTAAATAAGTAGAGGCTATATAAAAGCAAGGAAATATATGGAAACAACTTAATGACTTCTAATTCAGTCAATGACTAGCTGTCGTCAGCGGGTTTGTCTGTTAATATATTTTATTGACTTTCTTGTATATACTATAAAATGAACAGAAAACCGGACAATCCTATAAAAAAAACCTATGTATCGGCCTTAGGATATAATAGTAATTCATGAGATGTATACATATATTACGAATTTAAATGATTAAAATTAAAGAATGATTTGACTTAAATATTAAAAACACATTAATAGCAACTTTAAAAATGTTATCTGCATTCACAATGAATGTCATTTAAATTGTATCTTGATTATCTTTAAAGAAACATTTTTCATATGTACAGTCTAATAACGTAAAAAAACTAATTTTTAATATATTTATAAAACTCCTGAGAGCTTTCCACGCCTGATAAGCCTTCTCATCTCTGTATCTGTGGGAAAATCTTAATCACTGTGTTATATGGGTCAAGAGAGGTCTTGAAAACCGTGTGTGAGAGTGTGTAAATTAATTCTAAGAAAGGCAAGAGCCCTTGAAGACACAATAAAGTACATGAGCTTAGGTTCAGGTTTGCTTCGATTTGCTGTTAGAAATAAAAATATATGTATATGTGCCAATACATATACAGGGTGACTGGTGAATTACTATCGATATTTGAGGACGTGATATTTGACGATCATATATGACGAAATAAAAATTAATATAACATAAATATTAATAAGCTTCTAAGTAAAGTTAACCCTGTATATATATTTTTTGGATACACGAAGCACGAAGTTTATAAATTAAGATATTATGGTTTTAAAACGATTATGAGATGTTGATATGGTATAGAGTATTTTGTTTTTATTTTATTGCAGTTTAAAAAAATTGTAATATAGAAATTGTTTAGAAAGATAAATAATGTAAGTAAGAATGTAAGTCTTCAATCTTTTAAAATATATGTTTGTAAAATGAATCAATGATAAACCAGCAAATTCCTTATTTAAGAACGATGCTTTAAAGGTACATAAAAGTCTATAAGAGGGAAGAAAAACGAGTACTTAAAAAATCAAAAAATGCCCACATTAAGATCCCAAAACGTTCACAATTTTTTAAATTTAAAAATACTACAAGATTTTTCTGCATCTTTTTTATGCTGTGGATTCTTTCGCACTGGAATTGCTCAACGTTTTGTCAATTTAACTTTCTATAATTAAAAAATACTTTTTGACGTTATATCTTTAAAATGTTGACAAAATATATTATCTCCTTTTCTTATTGTTCTTATAACAACGATTCATTTGAAAGTAAATACTAAACAATATATATATATATATATATATATACAGGGTGACTGGTGAATTACTATCGATATTTGAGGACGTGATATTTGACGATCATATATGACGAAATAAAAATTAATATAACATAAATATTAATAAACTTCTAAGTAAAGTTAACCAAAAGTTGTGTAATTAATTACGCATCGTATGAACACCCTACAGATTACTCTACACTACACACTCACACATACGCGCGCGGCGGCGTGTTGTTGTATCAGCACGCCGCCGCACGCGTCCACACTAGGAACACTTGGAACGTGTACACACTTTATTTATTTATACGGAAATTTGGTCAAAAATTAAGTACCTATTTTTTTTACATAATTCGAATGAGAATCATGTACCGAATATGCTCTTTAAATATTGATAGTAATTCACCAGTCACCCTGTATATATGTGTATATATATGTTTGTATGTTGAAACAAACTGTATTGATTTCAGTAAAATTTAGTATATAACTTGATAAATGTCTAACAATAATTAGTACAGGAGAAGCCACGTGCATAACACTAGTGTTTAATATTTATATGCTCTCGCGATAATGTCAATCTACATACATTGATAACGGGATCAATAGGCAGTCCGATATTTGTTAAAATTATCAATTTTGTTCGTCACCCAATGATCTTTATAGTCAATTGCATACCAATTAATTATTTTGGCAGTGATAACGTATATCAGTTAAAATATCCAACACTTCACTTTAGTTAACAAATAAAAGCTCGTTTTATTCAAATTATGTGCATTTATTTCGAAAGAGTTTTCAGATTTTAAGCATTGAACTTGTGGTTGTTGAATTAAATTTCTAATGTTAGATTAATATTGAAAAATGAAAACGATAATTTTTAAAGCAATTGTGGTTGAGATATCCAATTGTCAAACCGTATTTCTCTCTGCTTGTACGAAATATATTTCAAAAACAATCGTACAGATTGTAGATAAACATGAAAATCGTAAATTATTATCCTTCATATCTCTAATCACTCCAAATATCAGGGAACACTATATGCCTACTGATATAAGTGGACTTTTAGCATCCACCAGCGACGGCATATTTGCCTCGGTCGCTTTAATGAAGTCTTTTCCTTATATTCCTACTTCGATATATTTAATTTACAAAGTATTATTTTAAATTTAAATTAATGTATTATGTTATACTACAAAAAAACCTTCATCAATAATTAATCATTTTTCTAATTTTACAGAGAAAATAAATAATTTATTTTATAAAAATCAAGATGCATTACAATATTTCACGTTTTTGTTATTTTATAAATAGTTTATTTTTGTTAATCATTGTGTTTTGTCTATGCCATAGACTCTATGGTTTTCATCACTTGACATTTGACAACAAAGTCAGTTTTGACAGATGTTTGGGTTAAAGCTTTTCAAAGTAATTCCACATTATAAATGTTTTGTTGATATCTCTATAATATATGGTTAAAGAGAAAATCTTTCAAAATGGAGACAGGGGCAGAAAAACGTAATCCGGACTGTACGCCATGCAGGATCGTTGGGTCAATCGGCCTAGTCAGTATTGGAGCTTACCTCGCTAACGCTGCATTTAAAAATAAAACTACACCAGGAAAAGTTTTAGTTTCCACTATATCCTTCGGTAACTATTACTTATTGAACTCCTAAATGAGTATTATATGTGTAATTCATCTGTATTCAGTAATTTAAACATTTTTATGTAATCAATTAACCTTCTAAACATGTATACAATTGACTTTGACGAGTCTAATGTTAACATATAAAGTATTTCCTTTTCTTTTGTTGGCAATTCTTCAACTATAATTCAAATGATCTACAACCAGTATTAATAAATTTCATTCAAACCTAAAGTTTTGTAATAGAATATTTTCAACCAGCGGTTGTACAAAATGTAAAAATATTCTGAAGCATTCTAGCACGTATAAATTTCAATGTTAAATTTACTTTTACTGCCGAACATATGTAAACATATTTTATATATATAAGATATTTGAATAACAAAAAAATTAATCAACTTTTATTTTATTTTTCAGTATTTGTTACATTAGGAATACAGAGATACAAACAACAGTACCCATTCAACAAGAACATACAGAAATCTTAGAACAAATTTGTTACCAATATAATTTTATCATATTGTAAATAATGTATAGGCTTAAGAAAGAAAGCTGTTATTGAAATAAATTATTTAATATAATTATGTGATTATTTGTAGCGACTACTACACAATTTTTATCCTGTTTTGTATTTTGTAAATGTTATGGAAAGTCAAAAAAAAATCTGATCTCAACCACAGCTCTATTTATATGTGAAATTTAAAAAATACTACTAAATAAAACACATTGCTTATCATAATGTTTCATTTGTTTTCCCAAAGAAATAATACTTTTCTTTTCATAACACTGCCATCTATTTTTCTTTGGTGGAAACCTTATAACTGTGAGAATCAATGTAATTCACGAGTTGTCGTAGAGATGGCGCTGTTAACAAAATGTTTCCAAATTTTGATGTGATTTCCAACCACAATAGATGGATTCCATGTTCTTAATTGGATATCAAACTCTAAAATCATTATTATATGAAGTGACAGAAACAGAATTTAAAAAATCTATGGAGAATAAGTTAAGAATTTTTACCGACAAACAAGCTAGTCCTACTTCTAAGATGCTTGAAAATTGAGACATTGTAAAACATCGACATATTTTTTTATTATTATGAACAAAATGATGAATAATATAAAGGTACTTAATAATAAATAATGTTTTAATCCATTAAAAAACAGTATTAAATTTAAGTTTATCGAGTCCTTAATAAAGTATTTAATTTAGTTTTTCACTATTTAACTACTTTAAACAATAATGAGAGACATAATCTGATTAAGAATTTCATCTATATCCTCGCAGTTTATTTCATTAGGTCTATTTCCCATTGACATTATGGCTTACATATTCATCGCCTCGCATTGTAAACACATTACGTAAATGTACACATATGTACCTATTAGGTATAACAATTTTATTTTATAACATATTTACCTACGTATATTTATGTAATTATATATTGTCTTGAGGTCTACGGTTTGATTTTTTGAAATCATTTTTGGTGACTAAGCTTTTCCTAATATAGGAAATAAATTTGTAGATTATCATACAATAAACGATTAAATAAACTTTAAATGGAATTATGTTATTACATATGTTTGTACTTACCTGTGTACGTAGTTGCTTAAATATTAAAAACAAATTAACTTAAAAAGTATGCATTTAGATTCTTGGCATCATAAATGTCTCTGAAAGAAGCAAAATGGTGGATTTGAGTTTTACAATTGTTTACGAATTTTAATACTTAGATTATGACATATAAAAACATTGATTTTTTTATATTTCTATTTAAAGACAATAATAACCTTTTATAAATAATGTAACTAAAGTTATTTCGCCACTTAATTTTCATTAAAATATCATCAGCCCAGCACTTTGTTTCCATTAAGCATCTTAATTTTATACATCAATGTTCATAAGGAAAATAATTATTTAATATAATACAATATATAACTTGACTCAAGTAACTCTGCTTCTCAAATTTCCTATGAAAAAGCTGCAAAATTTTTATATCTATAAAATCCATTAAACTTTATAGAGCACTATATTTAGTTAAAGAAACAAAATAAACTAAGTATACTTAATTACATTTACGAGACTTCACGAAAATGAAAACAATTTTTTATATAGTTTTTAAGCTTGATTTATAATTATAATGTGACCTATGATTATATACAATTTAATAATAAAATAATCTTAATTTAATTTAAAACAAAACTCAATAAAAATCGTGCCTTGACAGTATTATATTGGAATTATTCTAAATAAATATCTTTAATACCCTTGAAATCTGATTCTTACTTGGAACGATGAAATCAAATATGCTTTACTTGTTCAACGAGATATTACACGAGAAAAATGTTCAATATACATAGAAGTTACATAGCTGAACCTTTATGAGCTAGGATATAGCTTTTACTAGCACTTAGCAAATCTTTTGCTGTAACGAAGAGAATTGTATTCTATAACGTCGCAATGAAGCTCGCAACAGATCACGAGTCGAAGTAAACAACTAAACAAGAATAATGATAATACGAGCCGCTCGCCTCAGAGTCGCGTTCGCCCGCCTGCCTTACACACGTGTCGGGAACGTCTCACAGACATACATACATACAACTATCATGGGTGAGTATTAGATACGTTTTCTATGTAATATTAACCAACATATGGCTAGTATTTTACAGCTATTTAAGTTATACTAAACGATAACTTGATTAACAACTTATACACTCTTTAATAGTTAATTAATGAGTGTTTTCACTGAAATCCTTTACACTTAATTCCGCTTGCGTCATATCTATACTGAATTTATAATATCACGAGCTGTATAATGTGATGGGTTTCGTTTCGCCGGCGATTTTCTATAACCTTCACCTTTAAGTCTGTATATTTACGATTCCGTGCTTAATTGTCAGTGATGTAAAAACATCGTGCTAGATTTACGTCGCAGTTTGTAAGTACGGATCGATGTTACATTATTCTAACTAATTTTGTTATCAGATAAGCTGTGGGCAGAGCGTCGACACGATGGGGCGCCTTACGAGTACGATGTAGGGGAGTATCGGGGTGATTGGATGATGGAAACAGCTAAGCAAGTTCATGGGGAGGCTCAACCAAATAAAGTTCTGCCTCCTCAAGCTCGGACTTCGATGGATGGAACGTGGTCTGCTCAATCTAACGCATGGAGCGCTGCCTTGGGAGCAATCGTTGGCGCTGGAACAGTCTTCCTAATAGCTCTTCTATTGTTCATATTTAAAAAACCAAAGAGACAGGATCCACCGCAGCTTGCACCTATGGATGTAGCACAAAATGTAAGTTAAAATCAAATTTGTAATAACTATTTTTGCTTGCGAGAAGAATATCAAACGTTTTAAGTTCGTGTAACCAAATTATATGAATGTGTATACATTTATCACTTCTTATATGAGGTTGTTTTAAAAATGTATATAAGAATGAATATATCCTTGAATATTATCCCTAAGGAAGACATTATCCGGCTCCACACAATATACTCTGCCCACGCGAAGGTCTAAATCTAACATTTGACGAAGGTCGCTCTTATGAAGGACCTATTTTGTGATTTAAAATAACAACACCCGTTACTTTTAAATATAAATATATCTATCATAAGTAATTATAGAATAAGATTAAAACTAAAATAAACTAAAAGTAAAGAAAATAAAACCCAACCATATTTTATAGCATACGTTTTACAAAGATATCAATTTAACTGACAAAATAATAACTTCGGAAAGAAACGTCTACTTTTTCTACCTGGCGATTTCCCAGCTTTAGCCAGGGTCTGCCTGGATAGAAACGTCTACTGTATAAGAAATATAACACAGAAACAAATGACGTAAGATAATAACAAGGATGGATTTAATGAAATCAAAGGCGAGCTCTAAATATTATATGTATTTCGTTCTAACACAATATATCATGCGTAATTCTATTAACAGCAGTTCCAGGTCTCCAGAGTACAGCTGTAGATTCAATTTGAACTTGAAAATATATGAAATAGTATTTATATTAAAATTATATAGCTATAAACTTGTAAGATGTATCATATTTTACTGAGTTCATTAAAAATGCAAGAACACGCTTCGGTTGCGGCAAATTAAGTAACGGAGTGGTTCAGACAATTCGATTTACTCAGAAAACCGCTAGGAACGAACAGAATATTACAAATAATATTAATAATAAAGAAATTAATAATAAAAAATAAAGAAATAATTAAATATGCTAGATTCTAACTTTATTGGTAAGTTACTTTAACAATAATACAGTTTTATTGACGTGAAATTAAGTAACTTAGACTTTTGTTTAAAAATAAATTTAATCTACTCTTTATATGATTTAAATGAAAAGATACGTCGAATAAACAAAAAAAATAAAGCCATTGAGATTTGAAGGACGAAAATATTTTGTTACACAAATACGTTTTATTGGACTTGCAAAATGCAAAAAGAAATACCCCAAAAAAATTATGTATAAAAAGATATTTATTTTAAAATACTTTTCCTTCGGTCATTGGGCTGATTTTAAACCTTTCGGTAACCTAATTCAGATATTTCCACTTATTGAAAAACCTTAAAAATAAAACCTTATCTAGATAAAAAAATAACTATGTAGCTTGGACATACAATTATTTAAATAATTATTCTCTAAGTCGTATTGATTAACACAATCGAAATTTGTATAGATTTTTTTATTAACGCCCATTCTTATTGTTTGTAAAAAGTATTTATTGTATAATACAATTAGAAATTTGTTTTAAGTTTCTCATTATACCAGCCTCGTGCTATATTAGGGACATTGGCACTTAAATTAAAATCATGCGAGGATATTGTGTTTACATTCATATATTTTTGTAAGTATTATAATAATATTTTTAGAATTCGTACTCCTTGGATAAAAAACATATAAGAAAAAAACATACTGGTTGAAAAGAATACAATGGGAATAAAAAACAATAATTATCTTATTTATAAATATATCAACTTTTCATACTCCTAACTCATAAGGGTTGTTAACCCTTTATTTTTATTTATTTTCGGACGAAATATTTTGTTTTTATTTTTTATAAGGTAGCATTAAAAACACATACAACTCAAAATTTTTACTTTTTAAATCACCAACTCCTATTTTTTTATATAGTAAAACAAAATTGCCGAGTCAGCTAGTATAGTATAAATGCTTATGCACAGAATGCAAGAGGTAAACAATTTCAGAGCGAACTTCACAACGCATCCTGAATATTTACATTTCATAATCGATTGAGACGCGTTTACTTTGCTGTTGAATATGGAGTTATAGACCAAGAAGGTTTTGCATAATGTTGGTTTTAATGATAATTTATTTCCAGACAAACACATTTTATCTTACTTTTATTTCTTAAACTAAATTCACATAAACCATAAGCTCTAACAAACTTGATCCATAACAAAATGAATCTTAACTTTTAAGTATTGTGTAAAAATATATTTAATACTTCAATAGCAAAAAAGAAAGCTTTTAAAATATTGTTAAACTCTCGAATTTTGAAAACAAATATGTAGTAACAAAAAAATTTGTAAAACAGAATTCTAAAGATAACCCGATAATGATTTTTCCTTAATTTCATTTTTACTTTTCATTGATTGATTTTATAGACGTCAAAAAGTTTTACTGTAGATAAATCATCTTAATTGTTGACAAAATTTATATGGCAACATATGTTTTAAGTCTCTAACGAAATTGTTCTCTAAAATTCGAATAAACTATTCAAATTCGAACCCAAAGAAACAAACGACAACCGAATATAACAGTCTTTGTAAAATATACTCGAATATGCCAACAAAAAGGTGGGTTTCATCCAAAGCGATTTTACTTCTTCTGACTTGGTTAAAATGTACATTTTATTCTTGTATTTTATACTCATAGAAAGTTTATTGTTTCATAATAAAAGTTCCTCATGTTACAAAACCTACTAACAACTTTCATATTTATTATTAAACACATTGTATTTTAATAATACCTTCAAACTTTATGCCTCAGTTGATTAAAAAATATATATTTAAATGTGCGAACGTCAAATATAATAATAAATAAACATAAGAATTTAGCGCCATCTCTGAGGGAAAGGTTACAATATGTATAAAACTTTTCAGGACACAGGACCAAAGCCTCTTACGCTTTACTTGTTTCAACAATAGATGGCGCTGTTTTAAATTTTGTGTTGTCATATGATGGCGTAGCGTAGTTGTAACCTTGAAACGTAGTATGATTTGTAGCAGTGAGTGCGTAACTCTCAGAAATATATTATTATTAATTATATTTTACTTGCTTTTTTTATAATTTAAGTAAAAATACCTACTTTTTTTACAATCTTTATGTAGTTGTTTGTATATAACATTTGTAAAACAAAAGTAGATAACTCTAACAATTTAATTGATGAGTTGCGACTGTCTTTTGTTCATAATCGAAGGATAGATATAAAGAGTATCACCTTCGTTTAATTTCAAACAAAATTGAATTTTATTACTTTGACTTAAAGTCTACACACGTTATTGCTTTTCAATAATTTAGATCCTATTTCTCCTTGACCTATAAACGGAAATTCGCCGTGGTTATGCTATAATATTGTTACGAGCCAGGGTTTGATTATCAATATAAAACGGTATTTAATAGAAAACACATAATATATTTTCTTATGATGGTAAATATTATCGCAGGTATATCTTGTATGTCGCTTCTCAATAAACTGAATCAAAACGCTTCTTTAATCCGCAATAATCCGATTATTAAAACATTTCAGTACATTACACTTTATATTTCTCCTTATTTATAATAGGCCAGTGCAGAAGCATTTAAAATTAATGAAAAGTGAAAATACATTATAGTAGAATGAAACTCATTTGAAAAGGAGGGGAATATTATAAAAATTAAAGGAAAAATAATTTACGGGCGATCTGAGGTCGGGAAGGGTACGGGGGTGGGTATTTAAGGGTAAAAAATGGGTTTTCTCGATTTCCGGCAAAACTAAAAGTTCTACGAAAAAAAAATATATAGCAAAGTTGTAGGTAATAAAACGATCAAAAACTTATGTATTTGCATTTTTTTACATAACCTCAAAATTTCGTCGTGAAAGTCGTGAAAGCCTAAAGAGAGTACCATCATTGCCCAAGCTTTATTACACCCGTTGACCTCCAGTAGCCACACATATCCTCACTCCTTTCCTGGCCTACATATAGAGAAAAGCCCTCTTGAGAACAGCAATCTGTAACTCTGCTTCAATCAAATAATGCTCAAGATGAGACACCTAGTCTCCCACCATCTGAAGGATTCTAGAGAATTTCGTGTGGATAACCTTTATTTAAAAGTTTTTATGACTTAATAAATATATTTGTATTAACAATTCTGAAAAAAAGACACATAAAATGGATTTTCATATAGTTCAATAAAAGAATCTAGTTTTCACGTATACTTAAAACAACTATAAACAACTGCACACGACTGTACAACTTTATACAACTTCAACAAGAGTTGTTGACTGTTTGCAGCCGCATCTCATGATTATTTGGATTCAATTTCAATATAATTTAACTATGTACATTTCTTTTTCTTTACTTTATTTTATTTACTGATTATTTTCTCTTTAACTTCTTTTATATTTAAACTAAAATTTTAATAAAATCACTTTGAAATAGTGTTATACTCTACTCTCTATAGAATTATAATAAAATTATAAACAAAAGATAATATTAAATATAAAAAACTAAGTAAATTGCAACCTGTTGAAGAATCAACAAGTGAAGTGACTTCAAATGTTAAGCGTCTAACTTAATGCAGCTAGATAATTCTAGATACGCCTTTTATTTAATATATATTATAATATATATAAATACTATTTTCAGTATGATACTTTTTGGAGTGCAAATATTTATAATAATTTCGTAAGTGTTTATCATTTGACATTCGATATTATTAAGATACGTCTTTTCTTTTAGTTTTAAATACATCTTTTTGTCAACTAGAAATGGGTTTAAAAGAATACAAATAAAAAGATTTAAAAATAAACCTACCTAATAAAATTCATAAAATTAAAGAACGTAAAGTTCTGAAAGCGGAACATTTTACAGTTTACTGCACAGTCGTAAAAACTGAAGATGTAAAACTTTAGTCACTTTAGTTGAGTGAATTTAAAAAGTTTCCTCAAGCAGAAGATTATTTGAATAAGACATGACTGGATTTCTTGAAGTTTGATTATACTGCTTTATGTTATTTTTATTCTTGAATAGATATTGTAAGGTATTATTAGATTGGACGTACAAAATCATTCGTTAATAAACGGAAGAACTGCAAATAGGTCACTGCGACCCCCAACAAATCAATATGATTTGACCTTGAGTTTGGGATAAGCGTGTTTATAATACAGCTATCTGCAATTCCTTTACGAAATAATCACTACAGCTAATACTTTGACCATACAAAAAACTTGCTAAAATTGATTATAGTGTGAACAAAAAGCAAATCTTATCATGAAATTTAAATCACATTTTAAATAACTACGATAAAGGTTGTGTATTCATTTTAAATTTCAGACACAAAGTCAGGCGGAATAATTTAAAAACATGGAAAATTTTTCATCCAGATTAACCTTTACGCGGCACGTGTGTTTTGCATTTTCCAAGTAAATATGTTTACCATATATGTATATTGTAGTAAATAACTCATATCTCCTCTTCTATAATATTAAATTCAATTGAAAGTATTTCATATGAATTGAAAGATAAAATATCACAATGTTTTTAATTTCCTTACATGTTGTGAATAGTTTTGGCTAATTGTTTTTACGACCAGCCACCTGTCTGACATCAACCCTCTTTGGGAATGTATAAATCAGTGATGTCTAAATACACTTAGAAAGTACATATGACTCGGCAAAATCACATTGGTACTTGCCAGGATCGAAACCACGCGCTTATGCATGAGAGGCGGGCCTTTTAACCACTAGGCCACCACTGACTTTTATTTGCATATATATATTATTAACTATAAAGTTTCAGAGGCATTAGAGAGATGATCTTACTTCTGTAACAGTATCATAGCAAATTATACTCAACAAAGTTAAGTAATAAAACTCGACTTAGGCTATGAATATCAAACTTATCAAAAGACTGATCGTCGAAGTAAATTGTTGAAGCAATTGAAATAGGAGAAGCGTGTGGGGCATTAAGTCCTTGTTACCACTTGTTACACAAGGAAAATATTATTATAACATTATTTAAAACTTATCACACAAATAATCCTTATTAATATTATGGTATACCGAAATATATAGAAATTTTGTTAGTCTTTCAACCAAAAATTACGAAACTCGTTTAATCTATATATATAAAAGAAAGTCGTGTTCGTTACACTATTTATAACTGAAGAACGATTGTACGGATTTGTCTGGAAATGGTGGAGAGATAGCTTAGAATAAGGAAAAGGACTTTGTACTTTCTAAGAGTATTTAAACACCACTGACAGACGGTGAAAAAAAACATCGTGAGGAAACCTGGACTTATGATTTCACAATTATAAGTTTGAAATCACCAACCCGTCTTGAGCAAGCATGGTGATTAATGCTCAAACCTTCTCCATGTGAGAAAGAGGCCTCTCAGCAGTGGGCTCTGGTAGGCTGATGGCTAAAGGAAAGGACATAATATAATTTTCATGCGATTGAAAATAAAAAAATAAGTTGATCAAATCCAAAATCTTCTTATCTTACTGTCTTTAAGGAGGAATAAAGTTCGCCCGGCCAGCTATACTTTCTAATTCTGGAAGTAACGCAGATGAGATCGGGGTCAAAAACTAGTTTATAAAGAAACTATGAAGAGAATTTATACGTTCAATTTGTGTGATAGATTTGTTATATCAAAAAACAATATATAGTTCAATTAATTCCACATGACAGTTTAAATTCAGGATACAAATTTTAACACATTTCCTGTAATTGAGTATTTATCAGTAACAAAACATTTATCGGATTTTAACATAAATTGACGGCGGATAAATAAATTTATTAACGTATCAACGAATATCGGTTAGATATATGTGATTGTGATTTATTGTATTTAATTAATTATTTAATAGGTTCAATTAAATTTTGATATATAACAATTTTTGTAGAAGTGTGACAAAATTTGTGACTAAGGAGCAAACAATGTGTTATGGACAAAATAAACGCTTTTCCTTGACTGCTTAAAAATCTTTCGTTACAAAAGTAAGAAAAGAAAATCAACAAATTCCTACTGAATTAGTTGGTTATGTTATTAAAAAAAAATGTTCCCAACACTAACTAATACTTAAGTATTAGTTGAAGACATTTTCTTATATTCAATGTTTTAGCCAACTTAACATAGCTTTCATAATTTCAAACTCAAATAACTTTATTCAATATAGAAGCATTATACTTTCTTATTGATGGTCACTTGAGACACTACCACCGGTTCGGAAAAGAAAATACCCTGACCTGAGAAGAACCGGCGAAAGAAACTCAGCGGGTTTTTTTAAATATAAATTTGTCTCATATATTATATACACAATTTAATATGAGATGAAATAGGAGGCGATCGTTTCATTCCCAAGGTGTGCTATCGTTCATAAACTCATTAATTGTATAGTAACCTTTTGCACACAAGCGTTCCTTAATAATTTTTTTAAATTTAGCAACAGAGGCATTTTGAACGCTTTCTGGGATCCTGTTGTAAAACCGTATACATTGCCCCACAAAGGAGTTACTGACTCTATGTAGTCGAGTAACAGGAGTAACAAGTTTATGTTTGTTCCTTGTACCAATGCTATGAGTATGAGTATCTCATTTTCTCATGATCTTTCTTTTTGTCTTACTTCTATAAAACATTTTTCCTCTCACACGGAACTCTCGCGTCGTCGGAACGATCATTAGTGGTGCTGGAAATTAAATAATTGTGTCACATACCTTATGTACTGCCACTTAGCTGTTTATTTATAATTTTATTACAGTTTTCTCGACGTTGAGGTAAAGGGAAGAAATGAATTTGTTTTCAAGCCTGCAAAATGGGTTTAATAGTTTTTTGAATGTTGGACCAAAAAATTCGTATAATACACACACTATTTCTTGTAGGAAGGTCTTAATATACTTTGTTTATGAAGGCTGATATAAAGGATCTTATGTCTATGATAAAATATATGAATCGGATGCATTATTTAATGGGCTCATTCAATAAATTTCGATGTAGGTAAAGTATGGCATGCAGAAAGACTACGAAACGACTTAGCAGTTTTTTCAACCCTCAATAAAAAAGTCATCTGCTAGACAACGTACTTAACAAGTCCGTTATAATATTTTTGAAATACATTTCTTCTATAATTTATATATAGATTATATAATATGTATAAAATGTATAGAATACGTGTTAAAGATCAATGTTTCTATAAAATACGAAAAAGTATGACTTTCTCAGGAGCAATAAGGATTAAAATCTTCTTTTTTGTTTGTTTCTTTTTTGTTTGTTTGCTACAAATGTTTCAATAGTGATAAGATATTAGGCTGACCTGATAACTTAAAGTATATATAACATAGCATTCATGTTGAGAAATATCGTACTTCATTGCACTAGAATTTCTTTCGCAATTTACTTTGTACGAGTGAGTGTGACCTTCGGATTTCAAAAGGCTTTCATTAAGAGGATATTGAAAGTTCCACGAGGCTCAAGACGCCCTGCATGACCTTCCGTACCTGTTGCTCGGCCAGAGAAAGTGACTCGTCCAAAATGCGCCGCCGCCCTTGGTGTTGCCTACAGCAAAATACCTCCTCGTTTTTAAGGCAATTTTTTTTTCTTAAGATGTAACTTGTAGTCCAATAGATATTTAATCGATGTTGATTAAATTCAAACCTGAAAATTAATACCAAACAAACAAACAATGATATTCTATTTGGAATGATAGAATCTACAATTACCAGTCACTTAAATGAACGCGATAATCGTTAGAAAACTTATAATCCAGAACTAAAATCGTGATCTTTAAATGCAGTAGATAATTAACAAGATGAGCAGCGATCCGTGATTATTCGGATGTATCTATTTAACTGAGAAATAGGGTAAGGTCGGTCGGGCAACACTGGCCCGGGCGGCGCCAGTCTTCGCGAGGCGCGGTTTCATCCGCGCGCGTTTACCGTTTACTAACCAGTGTTCGTATGTGTCCTACATTAATAAACCATATATACATATAATAAAAATATAATATAACATACCATAATCATTTCTATATCAAAAAAATATTAAATATACTTATAATTTGGGCTGTATAGTAGCGTTTGTAAATCGCTATGGTTGTGGAGTTGCCATTGAAATATTAAGATTCATAATCGTATTTAATACACGTTTATTGAACCGTTTTAAATGAAAACATCTTAAATGTCACCGCTTTCGTAAAATTGATAAAATTGTTTCGTTTAAAATGATAATTATTAGATTAAGGAGAATTTAGTTATGATTTATTGGAAGTTGTGAAATAAGAAATGATAGATTAGATTAGATGATAGTTGTATCTAGTTGAATCTAGTAGTAATTAGACGTAATCGGGATGTTGGGTTCATTAAAGGAGTAATCGTTCCTTCCGTTGATAGCTCGAGCTCCAACGCGCAACAGTTAGCCAGTAATCTCTCGTTTATTTGATTCCCTACTGATTACCTTCTACGACCATCTACAACTGCTACTTTCATTTATTTTTTTGTTATATATTATTATTTTAAATATTAAGTTTCGCTTTAAATTAAGTTAAATTAAACAATATGAATTTATAACGGCATATCGATGTTGCGTGTAAAAAATTCCAACAAAGGTTTAAGTGCAAAATTATGAGTGAACTTTGTTATATTAAAATCAATATTTTCCTTATAAAATCTGTATATAACTGCATATCTATCTATGTGTATATGTATATCTAGTAGAAATTGAGTCCCTGTATTATATTTCATAGTTTTCTATATATGTAATGATATCTATTACAAGTTAGCTACATTGTAATCGAACGCCCACTGATCGTACGTAGTACGGAGCGCCCACACTACGCTGCCGGCAAGCTGTCTGGTCTGAAGGGATTCACCTTGTATTTTAATACATTTTAAGGAATAACCCACGTCTTAAGACAACCTTGGAATTTATTTTTAAACACGAGTCTGTTTACAAATATTGTGATGCTTTGAATTTGCTAAATATTTTAAATATCAAAATAAGTTCAAGCAAAGTTACTTATATGAAATAATATTGATTAATTTTATCGATGTATTTATACGTTAAATCAAATATATGCAGTACACTAAGTGTATAATTTTGTACACCTTTAAGTACATAGTTTTTTTCGTAAAATGTACATTTGTGTCTAAATATATATAAAAGAAAAATGTACACGATGTACACAATCAATTTCGTATCTTTTCGTAAGAGTGTAATCTTGTAGCAAAGTAAAATCAATAATTCCAAAGATTATCACCCAAATTTTGTGCTCATTCTGTCAGGTGTGAATGCATGGTCAGATAGTAACCTGAAACCAATATGGCGGATGAGTAAATGTTGTGAGAAGCTAATGAAATATTTCTTTACTTAAAACTAGTAGACATTTTACGACTAGTAATTATGACTTCAAAAGAATCTTTTATAAATGATAACAACATTATATTAATAATTTTAGTTCGCGCTAGAACTTTTTCCAGATCGTTAATTTCAAATTATCTTTGACTAAATATTTCTAATATCATCTTTTACATTATTATGAGTAAGTTAAATGAAAACAAGTCAATAGACAGACACATTTTTATTTATAGTTATAGCATTTTTTATGCATACTGAAGTCCTATTTAGACAAGCAGAATTTTTGCTTAGACAAACACGATATAAGTTTTATATTGATATATTATAGGTAATAATTATATTATTAAAGGTTATTTTTTTGTGCAAGGATTGTATAATGTATATATCGTATTATAATTCGGGTCAAGAGCTTCTTCGTATACAGAATATAATTGAATTTCTGAAGTAAATTTATTTATAGTCAATGAAAATAGCAACTAAATCTTTTCTTATGCTTTTATGAAAACCGCAGTATATTCCATCTTACAACACTACTCAGCTATTTACATTAATAACTATTTTTATTCTATTAATTATAAACATACGGAAGTATTAATGATATACTACTAAATCAACAGCATAAAGATACAACGAAGAAACTACTAGGATAAAAAGCAATTCGGCCGATATATTTTATGATTTATTATATATCAAACAAACATTTGCTATTGAAATGACAAGTGAATAGACAATATGAGTGGTTTGGGTCCTCCTGGTGTGTGGGCTGCCCAAAAGAGACTTGAATCTTGGGCTAGGGCCGCGAGGGAAAGAACTTCAAGCGCCAGCAGTGGACAAAGTCACAATTCAACGGATAGTTTCGGCGAAGACAAGTCCCATGGAAGTCCAAGCGTACGTATATTACTACTAAAATTTATAAGGTTTAACGCTCTAGTAGGTTCTAAGCTATCTTAAAATTGTGCTCTTTTTCTTTGCCAGATAGTAGGGTTAAGAGATTCTTATCAGTAATAAAATGCAATCTAAAGTACACATCGGATACAAATTTATTTATTTATTTGTAAAAACATTTTACAATGCAATTTACAGTAAACATTGAGTATATACACACTAGGCTAGGCCTATATCGTAGAAAATATAGGATAAAATATATGTTTATATACATATCTTTAATATATATTTATATATAATTCTGCTGTTTTCTTTATCATTGTATATTTTTTATACCACTGAAACCTGAATAATCGTTTTACCTTTCTTTATATGATCTTCTTCGAGCTGTTTACAATCCAAATAATGCCTAACGTTTTATTAGCAATTTCAGTATGAAAAGGATTACAAATATTTTTAATGCACGTTGTATAACATTTAAAATATCGTTTTTTAAATTACAATTTGAATAAAAATCTCCGGCAATAAAATATATCATGTATTTTTCAAAACAAACCACGTTCGAATAAAACTTTAAAAAAATACATAAACAAATAAAAAAGGCCCTGAACTCGCGAATATTTCAGAAAAACTTTATTTTCAATAGAAATTGCTTCAATATTTGTTTAATCCCATAGTTTTACTATTCGTATTTTATAAAATATTTTACATTTTCATACCAGCTACACAGAGACACTCGCTTCTAAAACCTTTAATATTTTGTTGTAATGTCAAAGGCGTAACATTACTTTGAAAAATCCGAGCGGAACTTTCTTAATATTTCGACACTATTTTCTGGTATATCAGAATTCTTGAAATTCTTGCTTTAAATTGATTTTATATGGAAAAATATGTATTATATTTCTAAAACTCTTTGAAATTACTCTTTTTTATGTAAAAATTAGCTACCGTCACCCATGGATATCCGAAACATGTCTGTTGTGGATGCGTTGCAAACCTTGGTTGTTTAGGAATAGGGAGGGGTGGGAATAAGGAAATGAAAGGAAAAGGTGGGAATAGGGAAAGAGCCGGCTCTCTCACTCATCAGACGAAACGCAGCCATTAAAGCCTACTTCACGCCGATCTTCTGTAAGAGGGTGGTACTTCCCCGGTCAAGCCAACCAAATTTTCGAACTGTAGCTAGGCTCTACCACCTATAAAAGTCTATAAAGTAATTTAAAATAATCTTAGTTAAATATTACCAATATAAAATTGATTATAATTAATACATGGATTTAACCTGAAATAACTTTATAACGATGGAGCTTTGAATAAATTAAAACCTCTCACACTCTGTCGTCGTTTACAAAGCCTGTGTAGTTTCAATCTAAAATTTCAATCGACTTATCTCTTAACCCGCTATTACATATAGGTAATAACAACAATAGCTATCACAAAAATGAATATTAAATACATTATTAATACTATCTACTCCTTACACGTATAATTTTAATGTCTACAAGGTAAGAGTAAATGGGCTTCTTCTGATATACCATACTGTACTCTACTGCTAATATCATAAGTCGTAATTTCCATTTTCTGTCTCATACAATAATAACTAAGCAGTATAAAATTTATAATCAAATAACTCACACACACACACACACATTCATAAAGAACTTAATAAGAAAACAAGAAACCGATTATACATAACCATACAAATAAATAGTGTTTCAATTGACAAGAACGGTTTCATTAGAGTGTGGCGTTACAATGCCAATTATGGCAAGTTGGAGACTAATAAATTATAAATGTAACGGAAACATGAAAAATGTAAAAGCTGACAGGAGAACGATACAAAACCGCTTCGTTATTTATGGAAGTTGAATTTAAACAAGAAACTTCCAAAGTAACTTTAATATATAAAATATAAAAGCAAGGATTGTCTTGTATTGCGACCTATTAAATGTAATTTAGATTATAAGCCTATATTAAATCTCATTCTCTTTATGATATCTAAGACTCGCAAGTTTTATTCATTTAAATGTAACTAATATTTATCGGATATACTACGCGGTTTGTCTCGTCTGCCCGTGATCACGGTTGCTGAAATATAGCCGAAATGTCGGGAATATGTAGGTTTTTTACAAAAATAAAGTCGTATAATATATTCGAAAAATATTATTTTCATTTATATTACATTCTCCTTACTTTTCTTCCGTTTTTATTCATAGTTTCTAGGGTTATAGGTCGTTACTCCTTCAATTCTATAGCAGCCCGTAAATAATGTTTCAGGTATGGTAAAATATTCAGTCATAATAAAATTTGGCACATCCTCACAACCTAACTTTAATAGCTTAGATATAATATTCCACTTCACAATACGTATGGGAAGGACAGAATATGTTCTCAAATATTTTATTATCATTCAACAATTTTAAGAACAAAACAGCAATTATTAAAATCTTTTTTAAGAAAATTATTTAAAATAACAAAACCAAGTGAAGTTTCTTTTGATATTTCCCAGTTTGTCAGATTTTTTGAATTTAAAAACTGTCAATAAAACTTTATAATTAAAACGAAAAATAAATTTAAATTAAATGAAATAACACGATGCTGCCACACCATTTGAACAATGGCAAAATTTAAAAATTGATTAACTTACCTTTTAGAAAGTTATTGGACATTTTTAATTTCAAAAATTTTATTTAAAAAAGCATGTGAATTATATCAAACCAGTATTTATTCACTATTCAGTTGTTTTATTAGTTTATTTGTTGATAAATGTTTAAACCCTGCTTTAACAAACGATTAAACAGAATCATAGCCGGCGTTAGGTCCCGTGGGGTGTCGCCGAATTGAAGGCATTCCCGGAATTCCCGTGAGACCGAAAATACTACTGGATTGCAATTCCAATCCTTCTATATTGATAATATAATACCCACAGTGAGTACAGAACGATTTTGGTAAACATTTCATCCGAACATTTTATTGAAATACATATATATGTATTTAGGATTGTTTTTCATATATGTACGTAGTGCTACAAATACATTGGAAATTAATAAAACACATAAACTCCTTAATATCTACAATAAGTTTATATTTTAATGAAAATTATAAGATGAATGGACTGCTTAGTAATAAATCTCGTTTCTAAACTGTAATCCTCTCTTGTCTTTGCTCATTTGTCTATTTGTAAAACAACAACCAAAAATTTATACCGATTCACGTATAAAATTACTTCATTATATAAAATATTAATGAATTCACAATCCAATTTAAAAATTTAAATAATTTTTAAATTTTTTCATCTTTGTATTTTATAATATGTATTTACATACTTATATAAGTTTATATAAAATTGACGGCGTATATTCTTACACTACATTTTCACAACGACATTTTCACGTTTAACCAGGCTTCTTACAAAATAGTTTATGGTAAATAATTGATTAAGGTTTCATCCCATTCAAACAGACAACAAAAGCTTCTACAAATCGACGTTCCTGTTTATCATTGCTCTCGAAAACTCAAATACTATTGTAGTAGACAAATAGTAGTACAAATAATTCACGATTCAAGTAGTTTGAAAAGCGCATTTGTATCTTCAAAACCATTTTATATTTATATATGTATAATATTTTATCGACTTTGTTCAATAGTAAGAAGGTAATGTTATCTAAGATTTTATTATTCATTTAAATGAAACTAATATTTTTCGGATGTACAACGCGTGCTTTATTTATGTAAAAAAACTGCATACTCCCAATAATTCAGTTACTTTTCAGCAACCGTGATCACGGACAGACAGGATGAAAAATATTAGTTCTATTTAAACTATAAAGGTGTTTTTTCATGGGCATAATTGTGAAATTAATTTTCATATATAATATAAATGTTTTAAATACTGTGTTCAGCACATTTTATTAGATTGGGTGTTAACTTGCCCCAGAGAGGATGAACTGACTTTGTGTAAACTGAATCTTGTGGCTGCAAACTTATTTACGCCTAGTAGTTTAACAATTTTTGTTGCTCTTCAATAGTGTTATATGTATATATAAATATATATGTTTACTCTAACGTAACTCACTATATAATTCGTACTCCGTAGAGAGTTTTCATTGTATATAGATGCAATTGCTCTTTTCTACAATGTCAACATAGTGTTATTGTTATAAGCGTACGTCCAAAGCAATACTGTCGGGGATTGGAAGATAATACAATGAAAATAATGTGAATTAGAAGAGAAGTATTGAATTATATCAACTTCTCAGTTAATCAATGGACTTTCAATGCTTTCTAAGGTGTCATCTATAGATATTTACCTTAGACTACCGGTGTCATGACTACCCGGGAATTTTGGTACTCAACTACCAGTTGTTCATATTATAACATACCCTATGTCACATCAATAATATTGAGTAACTTGGTCGTTCTCTTTGTTTTAGGATTTTATCAATTACGTAATTTCTTATGAGGCCCAAAAAACGCATATAAATCCTACTGACGTAAGTCTTCACTGTTTTGACTTATGGCATTATTATTTTATTTTGAGTAGTAAGACATTTCAAAAGATCAAATATTTTGCTTTCCCCGCTAGCTGCTAAATCTAATAGGATTCGTCTGTTAATTTCTCTCGAGTAAATTAAAGTGGACAATGGGTGTTACATACAAATCTATTTTTAACCTCAATTTATTGAGACTTTCTTCGATATTCATCACTTATTAACATTGTAAAGACCTCCAATCCAGATATACTATTAAGATTATCAAGCTTTCTAGTCTGCAAGAACCTTCGAAATTGTGAAGGGATTGACGCTTTTGTGTTGTCAAAGCATCTACCTAACGTACCCTCAAATAAGCTGGATTGGTTTCATTTATTAATTCGGTATGCAGACATAATTATGCCTAGTTTTCAACACATCAAAGGCTCTCTATTTCACAAACGCTACCTAGTAGCCAATTATAATCTGCGGTTACCAATTCTATTACCTACTGTACATTCGTGATCATTATTGCCATTTCTGAATCAAACAGACCTGTGCCAGAATTCAGTTTTAACTTTTGTATTCGAATAATTTATTGCAAATATTATAAACAGAATTTAGTACATAATTTTAATGTATACTGCTATATTAATAGCAGTTTAAATAGAGGTCTTCGTCACTCAAATAAGAGTTAAGATTCTAGTAACTATTTATGTTTTAATTTTTTTCTATCTCACTTTTAGTATATTTTATATTGTAGACGTTTATATTCCAGCTTTGAAGCTGCTTGAGCTTGATACTACTCCTAATATCAGCTATACATGAGTTTCAAAAGTTAAGTTCAACAATTTCGTTACCCTGTGTGAAATGACCTTGTAGTGCTTTGACTCAAACGCATGGATAATTTATATAAAGCTATTAAAATCATTAATTTTATCATCGTTTACACCCAGTTATTACAGCTATTCTTGATAATTATATCTCACGTAAACATACTTCAATGTGCAACGCTTGGTAGACACAATGTATCCAATTTTGCTTCTCTAGTAACCATTAAATTAAAGCTTTGTATACTCTGTTGGACTGAAGCAAACAGCATTATGTCCAGAAATTGCATTACGAATAGTTCAACCGAAATATTCTATCAGACTGCTTCGCATATACCGCTTGCTTTGTTCCCTGGTATATAGTCCTGTTCGTATCTTTTACATATTTGTCGGAACATAAAGATGTCAGCGAATTTACGTACATTTAAAGTGCCATAAAATAATTAACAAATAATTTAGTTTTGTACCGTTTCTTAATTTGGGTATTCAGTACACTACCATTCGATAAAGTTTAATTGATGATTTATGGAAGACAATATGAAAGTGTAGATCAACTTAATATGTGATCAAAGAAATTTTTCTGTCTTTTGAACTAAAATAGTCCAATAATATTTCAGAGGAACCAAAACCACGGTTTTTTCTTGACAATAAGTATTAATTACGACGAAGCAAATGATTTACTTTTCATTTTTAATATTAAAAGAATTTTAAACAAAATTGTTGGAATAAAAAAGTAGTAACGAATGCCTGTCATGGGACGTTGAAAATATTTTTAATTTTTATCCCAGACACGGTAGGAGCGTCACTAATTGATTGCCAATGTGACTGGGAATTTGCTTGAATATTTCACACATATGTATTTGTATTTTTATATGACAATTAACCTAATTGAAAGCTATATAAAATTTCGGGATAAAATAATTTTTATATATACTTTTATGTCTGTTAATGGAATGTTTCTATGACACAATTTTGTAATACTATATAATTCACTCTATTTTTAATTTGACCATTTTAATGACTTTGCTGTATAAATACCAAATATATATAGAAACCTTCTTTAATTTTGTAACAAGTAAGCTAGACAGTAAGTTAATTATTATTAGTCTGCGTCACGATTTTGTAATAACATATCACGGAATTAAGTTACATAAATACATATATGTACATATATCTGTACATATATTTATACATATACACATAAGCAATGCTTAAGGTCACAAAAAAATTACGTACATAGTTCAAAGTTGACAAAAAGTTTCGAGAAATAATTTTAAACTAACCACCAAGTTTTTATATCCATCACATTCTCCCATGATAATATTCCATTAATGTAAGCTACCCAAGAAACAGTATATAATAGATTAATACCAACATGCAGATATCTAGGGAGTGTCGTGAGCCTTACAAAGCTTTCAATACAATATATGTAGCCAGCTATAGATGATGATTGTTCAGTCCGACCCGCTAACGAGCCTCGTCAGTACACTCTTAATGTAAAGCTAATGAACTTGTTTGATTTAAAGGCTAACATACATTCATAGTTAATACAGTATTGTACTATATATATAGCTATATATAAGATTTTTTTATCGTACATTATACAGCACAGTATATATACTAGCTGATCCGGAAAACGTTGTTTTATCATATAAAAAAACTATTTTTAAACCCCTTATTTTTATTTTTATTTTTATTTTTATGGGTTCGTGAAAAGAAAGTAAAAATTTCGGGTTAAAAAAAAATTTCGACAGAAAAAAGGGTGAACAACTCTTACGACTTAGGGGTATGAAAAATAGATATTGGCCGATTCTCAGACCTACTCAATATGCTCAAAAAAATCTCATTAAAATCGGTCCAGCGATTTCGGAGGCGTTCTCTGTCTAACACCGCGACACGATAATTTTATATATACGATACTAAATATCTGTAATTTACTGTAGTCTACTAAATATCTGTTTATTACTGAACTGCCTTAAACGTCAGGATTTCAAAGAATTGTTTTGTATGCATTTGGTTTGCCCCAGTTGGTTTAGATTCACAAATCAGCCGTCCGATAGCGATGCAGCCTGTATCTAGGTTATTTATAATGAAAATACTGCAACGTTGTTTACTGTACTCCTATGTATTGTTTTAACATACATTATTCTATGAGAACAACTCATGTTCACACGGTGGAAGAAATTACTAACTTGATAAGTTACTAACAAGTTTTCTCAAAATGTTTGATTAATTTATTACTGACAGATCTTTAACGATCTTTGTTTTAGTGATAGATCTAGATCGATACCGATTTTGATAAACCCTTCGCTAAGGAATCATTGATATTAAAAGGACAATATTACTATAATTTATGTTATAAAATTTTAATATTGAAAATTCATCATAAGCCTCTAGTTATAGTCTAGCTTCATTTGTACATATTTAATGTTAAATGTTACAATAAAAACTGCTTAAAATTAATGACTGGTTAGCGGAGATATTTCCTTTTATGATTTCCGATGCTTTTCGCCACATACGACCCCTAGATCCCATAATTATAAGAGTCCTATAGATTTCTTAAAATCTTTTATTCAGATGCTTAAGTTAACACCACTACTTGTGAAGTTTTACTCTTGTCACCAAGTGATGACAAGAGTAAAACTTCAGAAAAAATTTTCCTTTCCAAAAAAAATCTATAGTAGCGTAAAAAATATTAGATTAGTTGGTTAAAAAATAGTCTTAATTACCTAACTAAGAATTAAATTGTATATAAAATCGGTTCAGCCGATCCAAAGATTAGCCGTTTCAAACAAACAGACGGACAAAAAAAATCGCAGTTTTCATATACTCGTGTGTATTGTATAGACCTTCATATATATTTAGTGAAAAACTGTTAATTTGGAATTACTATAATTAGTAAGTATAGTTTTAAATGAAACAATTATTTTCGGATTACTATGGGTCATTTCATTATTTTTAAAACTACCTACTCCAGACGTTTCGGTCATTTTGCAGCAACCGGGACATTCACATCTCGAATGCCAGTGATCACGGTTGCTGCAAAGTAACCGAAACTTCTGGAGTATATACATATTTAAAATAATAAAATAGCCGGTTATTATTAGCCGATTGCCCTTTCCCTATTCCAACATTTTCCTGCCATTTCTTAATTCCCACTGCTCCCTATTCCTAAAAAACAAAGATGAGCAACGCATTCTCAATAGAGATGTTGCGGATGTCTATGGACGACGGCGGCTACTGCCCACCAAGCAGGCCGTCTGCTCGTTTGCCACTTTTCACATAAAAAAATAAAGCGTAGTAATCCGAAAATATTAGTTTCATCTTAATTAATACTCGCGAAAGTTTTAGCGAAGTATAGTTTTAAAAACTCGAGTATATTTTAATGATTGGTTTGTTACAGGAAATGCTAATACCTCGCGAGCAATGTCGCGTGCAGCCACTAAGTGAGAGGTCCGCATCATCTCTACCACACGCTCGTCTCGCTAGAACACCTTCCATATCATCCCAGAGCAGCCTGGACAGCGGTACATCAAGAGCCACTGTGAGTAAACTTAATAAAATTTATTTCCATTATCGACTTGGAATATTCTTATTGATGTTACTAGCTTTTGCCGCGACTCCGTCCGCGTGGAATAGTGACTTCCGGCAGATTTTTGGTTCTTCCCACATAGTTCCCGTTCTTGCGGGGTTTTCGGAGTGGTCGAGTTCCCGTAGAATTTTCAGGATAAAACCTATGTTTTTTTAAATTCACAATGTAGTACTCTTAACCAACAACATATTTATTTGTTTATTTGAATTAAGATTAATATTATTATGTTGATACAACTGAAACAAATTATTTCGACCAAATTAGGTGCCATAAAAACGATTTTTGTGAGTTAATCTTAAAAGATAGACATATACTGTCCTGGACTGTTTTTTAGATCATTAAAAGAGCTATTATTCTTGTATACATATTTTTTGTGTATCTTGAACCGTTTTCGCGGCGCACGCAACGAAAGGCTTCAAAGATGAAATATTTTCTCCCGTTTTTTACACATTTACCACTATATCTTTGCTTCTATTAGTCGTAGCGTGATGTTATATAGCTTACAGCCTTCCTCGATAACTGGACTATCCAACACAAAAAGAATTATTCAATTCGAAGCAGTAGTTTCGGAGATTAGCGCTTTCAAACAAACAAACAAACAAACAAACAAACTCTTCAGCTTTATAATATTAGTATAGATAGAAAGAATGAAAACGACAAACGTAACAAAATCAAAGATAAACTGAGGTATTTGCCATTTCGAATGAATTATAAGTATGTATATCATTTTGTCTCATCTCTAGCAATCTACAAGTTATTTAATGCACTTAATCTGAAAGACTCTTTATAACTTGACGAGAAAATGGAACTTAAATATCTTAAATGGATATAAAATCTTGAGTCTAGCTAGATGAATATAAAGCTCACATACTATTCATACTGACATACGGTGAAGGAACACATCGTGAGGAAACCTGGACTTATAATTTCACAATTATAAGTTCGCAATCATCAACCCGTCTTGAGCTAGCGTGGTGATTAATGCTCAAACCTTCTCCATGTGAGAAAGAGGCCTTTGCTCAGCAGGGGGCTCTGATAGGCTGATGACGACTATTCATACCTTCATAGAGTTTACGGAAATTTTTAACTATTATTAGCATATTAATACAAATCATAGAAGACAAGTTTAAAACTTACATACCTATATAATAAGTAAAATGCTATTTAATAATTATTTTATGTTGGCATTTAAGGTTGGAGATTTTTTTATCAAACAAATAACTTTTTTTTTACAAAAGCTTTGTATATTTTTATCTAGAAAATTATGAATAAATTATTGTAAAGCTCGATAAATAAATCATAAAATAAAATTCAAAAGAGATCACACATAAATACTTTTCAGTATTACAAAAAATATGACGCTTTAAACTCAAGGTAGGTAGGTCATATACACATATGTATGTACATTTCCTTCCCAAATCCTTGTATTAAATTACCTGTATATATTAATTTCATCTCGTTTCACAAACGTTTAAAGCAGACAGTGAAAATGTTGTATCAAATGGAACCCTTACGAATATAGGACAGGTGGAATTGAAAATACATCGCAGCAAAAATGCAATTTCCTGAATATTTAAAGCGTATCGAAACTTTTTAACGTTAAGTATTGGATGTTTTAAATGCGGCAGTATTGAAAACATTTTACTCAATCGGTTACCTAAATGTTATATATTTAAACGTATTATTCGTTTGATAAAATTCAGTTCTCTCCAGAAGTGAGTTTAGTTAATGTTTTCATAAATATTTATAACTGGAAATATTAAATACACACTACGTCATCGGCCTATCAGACCCCACTGCTGAGCAAAGCCATTGAGCATTGAACATCACCACGCTTGCTCAAGATGGGTTGGTGATTTCATACTTATAATTGTGAAATTATACGTCCAGGTTTAATCACGATGTTTTCCTTAAAGTACATATATATGACTTGGAAAAATCACATTGGTACTTGCCAGGATCGAACCCGCGCCCTCATGAGAGGCGGGCCTTTAACCACTAGGCCACCACTGACTTTATTAAACATATACTATTATATATGTGTATATATAAAGAGTACACGTACATACGTAGTTACTGAGAACTTTAATATAAGTAAGAATAATGTGATAAAACGAAACTTCACTCTCAGAGACACGGAAGTATGTTGTCATTACCACGACGTCAAAATAACGACGTGGTTTAAAAAAAACTATCGTATGAGTGTACATGGAGTATTCAATGAAAGTAAATTTCTTTGTAAAACAATCCATGTAAATTAGAACTAGTTTTTAATAAAGTTATATTAGAACCAAAGATTTAACCTGATGAATTTGTTCTTTAATTTAGGAGTTTTTTTTTATATACTTATCACAATATCACTTGCATATAATTGATTGAAATTAAGTTTTCGATTACTTAAATTTATTTCACAAGAAAAGGGCCTGAAAAGCAGAAAATGTAGTTGCTATTTTATAGCGACAAACGTAAAATATGTTTTTTAATTAGTCACAACTCTCAATTTATGAGAGGTTAGCACAAAGTACTTATCAAAGTGAACCATATGACGCCATTTTTGTTTCCCCTTGGTAATGTATCGTGTATTTTTAATTCTGTTTGAGTTGTTTTCATGTTTTCGAACGTCGTTAATAATATTTTAAATAAACCTGTTCAAGCATCGTTATATATTTTGCTGTTATTGAAATTTTATTCAGGCTTTAAATCAATAAATTGTAATTGTAATTATCAGAGAAAAGCCGTTATAAGTAATAGTTGTTCTAGTTTTTACAATAACAACTAGAAGACCCGGCGAACTTCGTTTCGCCCTATAATCAAGAAATATCTGTTACGTTTTTTTATTTATATTTTTGGAGTTTACCTATTAAAGCCATAAATCTCCGTGTTTTGAAGTGATTAGGAATGATTAATAGTTAATATGAGAGTTACACTGAGCTAGCAAAATAATAATTGTCAACGTTACTACTACACTTGATGCACAAACAATAACGATGGCCGACAACTGTGTAGGGAGTGAGAGAAGTCTAATTGTGTGAGAGAAACAGAAGACCGGCTTCGTTCTCATCCCTACTCCGTGCTGTTTACTGGGTCAGAAGTGACACCTGTAGATATCTGGCGGGGATAACTTATTAAATGACGATTGATCAGTTATCGACCGGAGATGAAAAATGATTAAATTACTAAAATAGCTATTAAAAAATAAGGGTTGATCGTAGAAGGGTGAAAATTTAGGATTGTATGTATTTTTGTACGTTGTATCATAAAAAAATAGTAATTAAAAATTTTGTCTAAAAAATAAAAAAAAAAATTTAGGGGTGGACTACCCCTAACATTTAGGGGGATGAAAAATAGATGTTGGCCGATTCTCATAGCTACCGAATAAGCACAAAAAATTTCATCAAAATCGGTCAGGTTGTTTCGGAGGAGTATGGGCACGAAAACTGTGACACGAGAATTTTATATATTAGAAGATAATCAGTATTGATGTAATTATTATATACATATATAATAAATAAATAATTCGTTTTATATTGCTTTAGAGAACAGTTTAAATTAGAATATTCCATCGAAATACGAATCGATAATGAGAAATGTTTCCGCTCTCGATCGTAAATGTGGTCGCAATAAAAATACGTCCGCTAAGTAGCGGTTTTATTAACCTTTTGAACGATTAATTCCAAAAGCCTACAATATATTATTTAATAGGGAAATATGATATATTAGTCAGTGATGGCCTAGTGGTTAAAAGACCCGCCTCTCATGCATGAGGGCGCGGGTTCGATCCTGGCAAGTACCAATGTTTTTCCGAGTCATATGTACTTTCTAAGAGTATTTAGACATCACTGATTAATGCATTCCCAAAGAGGGTTGATGTCAGGCAGGCGGCCGGTCGTAAAAACAATTAGCCAAAACTATTCAAAATATGTAAGGCAGACCCTGGCTAAATCTGGGAAATTTCCAGGTCGAAGAGAAAGATCACATATAATTAGCAACTGACATAATGAAAAGGCTTCTTCCAATCGATTCCTCTTGTGAGGCTTCTTTTTAATTTATCTCAACGTCTCATTGCCCCAAAATAAATGTATTTTGTAAAAATGCGTTATTTTCCTTTCCATATGAAATCAAAGTAATATTGATAAGCAATATGCAAAACTGATTTAGTTTTAAAAATAACATTTCATATCATAAACGTAGAACAATCTAATAAATGGAAAAATTGTATTGAATTTCTCCACGTTTGAAGATTTCCTTGAAGTAATCTCCATAGAAACAAAAATACATATGTTATGAATACTTAATAGAAATATGAACTAAATACGTTTCAAGATCAGTTTCCTGGAAAAGTTTATAAGAAAATCATACTAAACAACATTTATTTATAAGCTAATTTATAAGTATCTCACTAGTTTCTGTCCGCGACTTCGTTCGCGTTAATTTCGGAATAAGTAACATATGTATTTATCACTGAACAGGCGAACTCTATTCCGCCTTAGAAGCCATAGTTAACCAAATATTGGCATTTGATAAGTATTTTTCTATTTTTATGGAATAGAATTAAATATCCTATGTCCGTATCCCAGTTCTAAGCTATCTTCCCGCCAATTTTTAACCATATCTATACAACCGATCTTAAGTTATAAATAGTGTAACTAAAACAACTTTATTTTATATATAGATTAAAAAAATATTATATCTATAAATAAGAGTAAAATTTTAAGGAAAATCTTGAAGTTTAAATTTCTTTATCCCGAAGTAAGTGACATTAAGCGTAACCACTAAGCTTCTCTTGAAATTCTTATAAACCATTTGCTTTATTGTGTTTTACAAAATATTTTTCGTAATAAAAGGTTTTTAATACTTTTTGATAGCGCTACAGTAATCTTAATTAATTTGACCAGCCTCTAAAAACCAATCTTTTGTAAAAAAGACATAAAATCAGTTAGAATGTAAAACATATCCGAACTTTAGCTATGAAAAGTAGAACGATTGGCTCTACTTACAACCAGTGGCGGCTGGTGGGTTATAAAACTGGCGGTGCACTTTACTAAAACATTAAAATTAGAAAATGCAACAAAACATAACGAGATGTCACTCATGGCTCAATTCGTCATACATCGGGTGCTCTCGGTAATCTTCGGCCGCTCGTGCGGCGCTCGAGAACCGACTCATTACTCGGTACATTTCTATGAACTATCTTTTGTTTCACGCGTCAGGCGTATTAATGCGTATCTCATACAACATGTATTAGCAGTCCTCGTGCACTCGCCAAAGCGCACGAGATATTAGTTTAGTAAAGCACACAAACTTTTTGACTATAATTAGAAATTTAATTTTTTATACGTTTTTGTATATTTAAAAAATAAATATTAAAATGGTAATTTAAAAATAAAGGTGAAGTAATATTTTGTAATTTTTAAATCTTTTGAATTGGTGGTTCAGCGCACGAGTGCACTTAAGGTACAGCCGCCACTGCTTACAACAACTTTAAAAAACATGAAATAAATTTGCATATCCGAAAGCTGTATATAGCTGTGAAAAGTAGAACCATTGGTTTCACACATCAACTTTTAAATGAAAGTTGTAAATTAAGTGTCTTAAATTAAAATTCAAATAAGCACTATACACTATCACATTCGAAATTTTATCAGTTTCTGTGTAAAGTGTACACTAAAGTGACCTTTGGTATAAAAGGATTAAAAATACCATAATACTACACAACAAAAAAATACCAACCATTTGAAACAGAATTGTTCGAACTCCTAAGTCTATTAATGCACAACAATACAATATTTGAACAAATAAATTGGACATTAATGTATTTATTATCCTGAACAAAAGATATTGGAGTGATATTTTTATTATTCATGTTATTTGTGGTGATTGTTCACGCGGATATCGTGAGCGGTAATGGAGTTTATATAAACACGCAAGCAACTATGTTCCTATGTTGAACACTCATCAGAAACTACATTGAAGACCACCACAATGATATAATTGTACCACCACACGTAGCTTCAAAGGATTTTATTTGCAATTATAAGTTTTATACATTGATAAAACATTTTTACGCTCAAAATTTAAAGTAATGATCACGATTATACAGGGTGACTGGTGAATTACTATCGATATTTGAGGACGTGATATTTGACGATCATATATGACAAAATAAAAATTAATATAACATAAATATTAATAAACTTCTAAGTAAAGTTAACCAAAAGTTATGTAATTAATTACGCATCGTATGAACACCCTACAGACTAGGTATACACTGACACCCACACATACGCGTGTCGTGACGTGTTGTTGTATCAACACGTCGCCGCACGCGTCCACACTTGAACACTTGGAACGTGTCAACACTTTACTTATTTATACGGAAATTTTGTCAAAAATTAAGTTCCTATTTTTTTTTACATAATTCGAATGAGAATCATGTACCGAGTATTCTCCTTAAATATTGATAGTAATTCACCAGTCACCCTGTATTGATTGGCAAATTCAAGATTAAGTTCTTTAAGTAATTAGGATCTCGTCGATTCAGAATTAAATATATTTATGTAATTATTCCTTAAGCTTTAAAGAAATTTTGGCTTAAGACTTGAATTAAACTGGAAAATATTGGGTGAAAAATTCTTTCAACATAAGCTGGATTTGAATCTATACTTTCGCAAAATAGAAATTCAGTTTCTATTACAATAAAACTTCATGCCTACTTGATATAGCGACAAAAACGATATTATAAAAGTTTTAATACAATAGTATGAATTACAATTCATTGTCTCTCATAATAGCGTAATATAAAACTAGCTTTCCGCCCGCAGCTTCGCCCGCTGGGAGTTCGGTTATATCGCGTTTCCAAGAGAACCTTTCAACAATCTGGGATAAAAACTATTCTATGTTCTTTCTCGAGGTCAACTCTATCTCTGTACCAAATTTCATTAAAATCAGTTTAGTGATTTAGGCGTAAAAGCGTAACAGACAGACCGACAGACAGAGTTACTTTCCCATTTATAATATTAGTAGGGAAGTACACAAACTGATTTTTTATATGATAACACAAAAACTCTGAACATGTTACAAAATATTTATCTCATTTCCAGAGTCACCGTGGTTCTTCTCCAGCAATAAGGACCTTTGCTCCGGACGGTCGGACATTAGAGGCTGGAGTATCTGGCTTGCCAAGATCTCCTTCACCGTTGAGAGCAGCGTCTCTTGACGTCAGAGCAGCTCCCCTCGGCTCCTTGGCTTCATTGGCTGATTCCCAAGCACCACCAAGCCCGAGACACATACCTCCAAGATGCCTTTCCCCCCTACTTATGCCGCCACGGTAAGATATCTTAATCTATATATGTACAAGAGATTTCCACCTATACAGGGTGACTGGTGAATTACTATCGATATTTGAGGACGTGATATTTGACGATCATATATGACAAAATAAAAATTAATATAACATAAATATTAATAAACTTCTAAGTAAAATTAATCAAAAGTTATGTAATTAATTACGCATCGAGTGAACACCCTACAGATTAGGTATTCACACACACTCACACATACGCGTTTGGCGGCGTAGTGTTGTATCAGCACGCCGCCGCACGCGTCCTAACTTGGAACACTTGGAACGTGTCAACACTTTATTTATTTATACGGAAATTTTGTCAAAAATTAAGTGCCTATTTTTTTTACATAATTCGAATGAGAATCATGTACCGAGTATTCTCCTTAAATATTGATAGTAATTCACCAGTCACCCTGTATATTGACTCATCACGATATCTCTAGAACAATAACGCGTAGCGACTTGAAATTTGGTAGGATTATTCCTTTCGCCGAGTATAGGTCAGCTAAGAACGGATTTTACGAAATTCCACCCACAAGGGGGGTTGCGGGGGATAAACAATGAAAAATGCTTTCACGCCTAAACCACTGAACTGATTTTGATGAAATTTGGTACAGAGATGGAGTTGACCTTGAGAAAGAACATGGGATATTTTTTATTCCAGACTTTTGAAAGGTTCTCTTGGAAACGCGATATAACCGGACTCCACGTGGGAGAAGCTGCGGGTGGAAAGCTAGTTCTTATTTAAAAGTATATATTTTATTGTATAAACATTATTATTATGAACCTTATTTAAATGAATTAAGGTGCCAAATTGCCTGCAATATATTCCAAAATAGATAGATAGTAGAAGAGGTTCTTCAAGAGGGTGCACATTTCAATCTCCGTTAACACGTTACCTTCAAGCTGTGAGAAATTTAATAATCGGAAACAGGAAAAGCGTCAAGTGTAACAATGTTTTTCAATATCCTCTAATTATTAACGATCGACGCTGCTATACAATCTTAATATAGAATTACAAAGTTTCTCAATTATCGATCTGTAATTTATTACAGTGAAAAGCTGTATAGTATTTAATATAACATTATTAAATTATACAACAAACAATAGTAAATCAAAATCGTCCTAATACGTGTTCAAACCAAATTATACAGTGTTCATTAATTATAAACTACACTCGAAACATAAGAATTAAAGTTTAAAGCCATTTAAGAAACATTTCAGGCAATCGTTTAAAATAAATATGTTTTTTCGTTACTTTTAAAAGATTTTAAAGAACCACTATACTAATAAATCGCTCTAGCAAGAAATTAGAGCTGACAAGTTTCAACAAACAGTCGTCTAATGTCAACACTGTCAATAATCAACGAAGATATATCTAGGGCTACCATAATATAATTGAAATGATGCGAGTAACTAAATAACGAAAAGATGTACAAAAGATATATATAATATATTTGTGATTATTTTATTTTAAATTCATAAGAAAACAGTGTCAGTCGTTTTTTTCGTTTTTTTTTGTAAGTAAAGTTGACATTTAAAAGAAAAAATGAAATAAAATCGGAAACAAGACTTATTGATACATAAAAAATGCATAACTCAAGCTATTTCTTTAGTTACTACATACTAATAACTTTTCTTAATATATAATCTTTAAAGGAGAAAGCAAATAAAACATGTTTTTTAATCTGTTTAAGATAATTTTATTACTTGTATATACTTTATATTATTATATATATTTACGTTTGCACTTTTAATTAGAACATTTTATTTAATTTTATATTGAGTATTTAAATCATCTAGACAGTATCAGTGTATGTTAGTAGTTATTTAATGTTTTTTTGTTTTGTTTCTAAGTGAAAACTAAACAAATCTTGAACCTTATCTCCTCGTTTCATATAAAACTATTCATAAACCCTTTTAGCTGGTGTAATTCAGAATCCCTTCTCAGTTTCATTACGTATAGCTTCAAATATCGAGGGAGATAGGCGAATACTCCCCAAGAATCAATCTCAAGTGGGCGTGTCTCCAGCAAATTGATATTAACACAATTTGCGCACCCAGCCTTCTTCTGGCACTACGAACTCATTACTTACAGCATCAACAGGCCATCTTTACTAAATTGTAATACGAGCTTAAGAATGTATATGCTATCCCTGCATGTAGTGTCAAATAATGCCTGACTTAGAGAAATGCATTTTTTATTCACGTTCTCACTTCATGAATATTTCACTGACATCATGTAAGTAAAATTTGTATGCATGAACCCTTAGTATAGGTTTAATTTGTAACTAAGCAACTCATACATAAATATTCGTCCACAATCATGAATAAAACTCAAGTTTTATCTGTGGAAATTCCGAGATTTGAAACCACATCTTCTGTAGTGGAAAGTGCGAACAATTATTTAAATGCATGAAAGTTTTAAAGGAATACTTTTCAACTAAAAATAAAATAAAAAAACACAAAATTATATATAAACTTTTAATCAAATCAAAAGATAACAGAGATAAAAGGATTTAAACTTGAAACATGTTGAAAAATTTATAACGTATGTAACAATAATTGATTTTGTAATAAAACAACGAAATACTTAAAACAATTTTATATATCAGTCGCCATATTTCGTTCTGATTTCTGTTTCACCATATTTGTGTTGTAAACATCATTTTTAATAATGAATCAAATTCACTCTGAACTATACTGTCAACACGCTCTGGGGTAATGTTCTTTGAATTATTAAATAATATACGACACACGGATGACAGATCTATGATATTAATGCTTCGGAATATTCCACAACAAGCCACAGATACAATATTAATGTTGCCATTACAAAGCGAGGACCTAATTTTATTTATTAAGTGTTGCTGTAATGGCGTTATATGGATTAAGGATTAAAATTGAACGATGAACATTAAATTTGTATGTATAAAATTAAACATTAGTTTCTATGTCATTAATTGATATAACGGGAAGATTTGTTTGCGGTAACAGAGTTTGAAGTGAATGTTTTTGCTAGTACATTATAAAAAAAGTATATATTTTTCTTTTCAGACGAATAGACCGAAGCAACTCTTTAGTTGAGAACAGCAGTGGAGCACCCTTGAGTCCCGGAGCCAGCACCGCGATTAGTTCTTTAGGAGCCCTACAACCAGATCTATATACTAAAAGAGAAACTCCTTTGGTTATCGAATTAGAGGGCGTCGGCCCCTCACTAGGAAGAATTCACTTACGCTTAAAATACGACTTCGACAGATCCGACCTTGAAGTACATTTGATAGAAGGTGAGTATTAACTAGCAAAAAAAAGATTTCTCCCCACATAATCTTAAATCAATATCCGTATCGGTAATACGAGTTTATTATATAAATAATCCGTGTATTATCCATCCATCCGATGTATACACGTAAGTGAACAAAAACCACGTTAATCCACTAAAATCCATTTAAACCGCGTTATGAAAAATTAAGCGTAAACAATATTTGTTCAGGCGTTGTTTATTCAATGACTCGGTTACTCCATGCGTGATGGAATTTAAATATTTTAATATTTATAACTGTAATCCCTTAATAACCTTTTTTATAAACATGAAGTGTGCTTTATCGATTTTCTTTTATTCGAGCATTAGATTGAGTAAAGTTTATTGACCTTTGGAGATCGAGTGTAATGCTTGTAATATAAAAAACAATATTTTTATTAATTTTAGCTCATGATCTGGCCGGATATGAGGCTGGAGGTTTTAATGATCCGTATGTAAGAGTGAGTTTGTTACCCGAAGTCGACACTCGAGTTAGACAGACGCCAGTGCACAGGAATGAAGCCAATCCATTTTTTGACCAGCACTTCAAGTTTCCAGTATCACACGATGACCTCACTGACAAAACATTATTGCTTCAGGTGTTTGATTATGACAGGTGATTATTTAAAACAGACATACTCTTTTATAAGAATTATCATTTAACCAACATGTCAAACATCGACTTATACTAATGGACATGCCGTACGCGTATAATCTGCAGTAATTTTTTGGTTTGAAAAGAGTGAGAGAGATGGCCTATGCTTTTTATCTAGCACTATCTCTTTCCTCATAGGTACGGTACTATTTTGATGTCAAATATAAGTAAGTATAGGTATTCAATAATTTAGCGCCACAGATTATAAATAAAGTTTAATGTTACTCCCTTTTCCAATGAGACTCCCAAACTTTTTATTTCTAGCGTTAGCTAGAACTTTTTATTTCTAGCGTTAGCAGTCGAAAATGAAAAATATATACCAAATTATAAAAATAATAATTCAATTTACTTATTTCTACGTGTTTATTAATTAATTATTTTTAACAACATACTCCCGATGTTTACTTTACTTTGCAACAACCGGAATCACGGACAGACGAGATGTGAACACGGTTGCTGCAAAGTAAACGAAACGTCGGGAGTGTGTTTTTAAAAATCATGAAAGCGTAGTAAATACGAAAAGTATTAGTTTTATTTCAATGAATACTTAGAATCGTTCCCTATGTCTTCCTGACATAATATGTTTTGGTCGAATTCAAAAAGAGACGAAACCTCTTAGCATTCAATGGATTCACCGTGCGGGTGCCGGGTCCATCGTTGCAGGGAGAGGAGCTTCAACAGTGCCTGGGACTTGTGACCCAAGTGTAGGTTTAAGGGGAGTCTATCTAACGCGCGTTATACGCTCACCTCCACTGTTCAAGCTCCTCTCTCTACCTAACCAAATTTGAAAAGAACCTACTAGGGCTGCCTTCGACGGACGTTCCAAACACTCCATTATATTTAATGAATTAATTTGTTTTCCAGGTTCTCCAGAAACGAAGTGATGGGCTCGGCCAAGGTCCCTCTTTCACGTGTGGAGGTCGCAGGTGGCGCGGAGGTTTGGGCAGAGTTATCCCGCGAGCGTCGCCCGCCTGAAGAACTTCAAGAACTGTTACTCTCTCTGTCTTTCCTACCCTCGGCTGAACGTCTTACTGTTGTAGTACTGAAGGCTAGGAATCTTCTTCCGCCTCAAGAAGGAAAAGATGCTTTGGGTACGGTAAACTTTAGTTAACGGCAGCGGTAACGGGCTAACATTTCTAAACTCAGCCTTTTGGGCAACGCGCATAAAATACTAAAACATTCTAATTATGATTTCCGTTGCTTTATATCATAAGAAATTAAAATCTCTATTGGCTTACGTATCTAACTATAGCTTTTATTATTCTTATCAGCCTTTTTATTTATTTCGCATTAATCATGAATACAGAATAACCCTTTTTCTAGATGTTTACGTGAAAGTATACCTTCTTGTTAATGGGAAACGCGTGAAGAAGAAGAAGACTAACCGTAAGGAAATCAATAACCCCATATGGAACGAAGCTTTATCTTTCAGTCTTCCTTCAAGTAACTTACAAGAAGCTTCTATTGAGGTGAGAATTTTTAAATTGATGTTTAAAATTATAATAAAATATAAGTCAATAAAAGAAATAAAAGTATTATGATTACTATTTCTGGTTGAATTACAGAAGGTGTAATTTACTTGTAAAGATTTTTTAACATTCACTCTATAGATTTGTATGACAGTTAATATATAATCTATGATGGACTTTGAAATCTGTCAAATATTAATTTGAATATTTTATAACTGTCAAATTATCAGGTATGTGTTGTAACTGGCGGTGGTAGCGGCCTCGTGGTTGGTTGGTGCTGCGTGGGAGCCGCTGAACCAGCGGCCGAGGGTCGCCACTGGGCTCAAATGGCGCAAGAAACACGAAAAGCCGTCGCCATGTGGCACACCCTCAGATAAACCATAGACAATCGATCTACGCACATCTATGGCACAACCTATCCTGCTCGCACATAAACTGTCATTTTTAATCTGTCTAACAACTGTCAAACGTCAGTCTCTAGTAACTGAATAGTCTATGTGAATGTGTCTTAACCTACGTCTTAATATATTATTCGATATGGATACAGTATTTGTGAACCCATGTATTTAGTATTTTTTAAATGTTTTCATAAAAAAATATATTTCATAACGCCAGAGCCTAAAATAAATTTATCATAAACTAGATAATTATAACGAATTTGTTAAATAACGGCCATAAATCATATCTTTAAAATAATAAATCAATATAATATTAATAGCTACCAGTTTTAAACTGACTGTTGTAAGTGTGATTTAAATTTTACTTAACCTACATACACTTAGGTATTATCTGTACTACATATTTATTCACGGATAGATTATATAATATTTGATTACGAACGCGTCGTTACAATCATTCTGATTTTGAATTTGTATTAACTACGACAAATGTTTGTAAATCATGTTGTATAATCCGTTAGATTTAAGCTGAGCTTGGCATTTGTGTAGTAAAAGCAGTATAAACCGGTTCAAACCTCGAAAAGGCCGTGGCATTCGAAAATTTGACATCACACCTACACTATCCGTGTGCAGTCACACAAATGCAAAGCTAAGCTTAAATCAAACGCACTATAATAGTCTGCCCTGTTCTTGTAACTTAGTGAACGTCCTGACTGTGGGCTACTTCCTCATTGATACTTCAATATGAACAATTCATCGACTAATAATCGGCCTTTATATATCAATGTATTAAATATTTGAGCTTCTAAAACAGCAAACAATTCTTATGAATTTTTGAGATTTTAAATTTAAGATATAACTATATATTTTTATTTGTGTATTTTTGTCCAATAGATAAGTTCTACGCCCACAGTTGCCCTTCGGTGTATATCTCCTGATGTATCTATTGTCTAGTCATTACGGTGATCTCTGTTTATAAGATTTATTATTATATCGAATTTGATCCATTAATATACGTATTTTTGTCTATATAAGTGTATCAGTGTGATGGAAATATTTTATTTTACAATGTCTGAATAAATCGTCTCTTTATATAAAAGGGTTTCACTTCATAGGAAGAATGAAAGACAATTTAACAATAATTTACTTTTATTTAGTAACTATTTATTTATTTTACATTTTTTACATATTAATATTAACTTTTGTGTCGTATAGTCTATGAGGAATCCATATTACCATTAATCTGGTTCAAGTTACACGAGCATTCATCACAATTATCACTATGTTAAAAGTTCTCAACTTACCACTCCTGCCATGTCGACACAGCTCCTTGCAGCAACTAGAATTGTATGGTCAAATGATAAATAACCAAATTAAAATGAACCATGAGGTGCGTTTAAAACAAACTGAGTACTAAACATAGTGACGTGATTAGTTATAATATGTATGTGAGATCAAAGCGTTAGGCAAAAAATTCTAAATTAGGTGATAATTTCATAAATAGGCATGCAGAATAATTATATAGAATTAATCTACATAAATACTTTACACATAATGGAGGTCCGAGTCGTTGTTGGGACAGACGGGTGTGTTATTTATGTCTGTGTGTGTGTGTGTGTCTGTGTGTGTGTGTATATGTCTGTGTCTGTGGCATAGTGTAATAAGTGTATATGTGATGTCATTTCTGCGAGGGTGTGTCTGGGTGGTAGTATTTGCAGTCGGGGTCCCTGCAACTTCCTCCAACTTCGAAGCGGCAAAATACACCATTGGGATCCTTCCAGCTGTAAAAATATCCACAGCTATAGAAACATCAGAATTTAGCTCACGGACAGTTCCTATACATACTCACATCGCTTTACACCGGTCATCGGTCACTGCCCTAAGGTACGATCAGCTGTTAATACTTAACTAAACCATCCCGATATATATACATCAATTAAATATATGTAAAATTCTCACTTTTTACACTCCAATGAGTTAAGCGGTGACACATAGTCATTAGCTCCGGCAATCTCTTGGTTTCTCGTCTCTTCGCACTTTAATCTCTTGTGTATATCTGTCTCGCTCACTCTATCTTCTGTCGTGACGTCATTGTAATCAACAACTCTTTCCTTGGTAGGAGAGGGTAGTTTTACATTCTTCTTGTTAGTATTAACGTCTAACTGCACCGATAATTTCGGTAACGCGATCTCTTTATTAAGATCATTCACAACGCTGACTTTGAGCGCTTTCAAGTTATTTTCGACTTTATAATCTTCTTTATTGGGATCATTTTCTTTCTGTAGCTTCGTTGTTATCTTGTTTGTCCTCGGTGGTATTTGGTTGGAATGTTTTTCGATGCTGAAATCGTTTTACCAGAGTTACGTATAAATCAAATTGGTATATATATGAACAATAATATTACATACCCTTGTCGTAAAAGCATCTGATGTTGCAGTCTTATCTTGGTCAAACTATCCTGTACTGTTTTCTGATGTTTCTTATTTATTGTGATAGCTGTGGTAATGTTACGTAGTTCCGTAGACACTATTTTATACCTTTGGGACAATTTCTTAGCCTCCTCTTTTAGTCTGAATATTTTTGAAGATTCTTCGGCGATTTTTTTTCTGTAATAATCAATTTTAATATGAAGAATTAATAAAGTATATCTCTTTTGTATTATATATATTTACCTGGATAACGCTATTTTATCTTCAATGTTCTTGTTCGGGATTGTTTTTCTTGGATCTATAGATATGTTGCGTGGTTTGAGAGTGTCTTTGGTCATTTGATTATTAGTTATTTGTCTAGCTTGCTTAATTTTTTCTAATTCAGCCATTCTCTTAACTAGATTCCTGTATTCTATTTGTTCAGACTTTGGTAGATGATTCATTGCCTGTAAATTAACGGTGCATAGGTCAATATTAATACATCAGATACTTTTACTGATAAATACATATTTTATTTGCTTTTGAAATCCAAACTGTAATAAAGTCCTAGCCTCAAAATTAAATAAATAAAAGTATGAATAAAAACTCAATTTGACTATCTATATAGAAACTCAAATCATGTTAGGCTTATAAAGGCATAAGCCTAAAAATGACGCTATGACTTTTGGGAGAATTTTTATTAATTGGATGAATTATATATAAGCTAAACAATAATTAAGAAAAAGGGCACTGAGTCTAAGTTTATTCAATTGCTATGTAAATGTTTTGACGTAACAATAACTCATATTATTAGCAACAAAACTTCTCACAATACGTTTTCAAATATTACCTTAGCGACAAACTTATGTGGCGGTCTAACTGGTTGCTGTACTACATCAGGTAACGATGTTTCCTCGGTCTTATTTCTAACTGACTTCAATAAATTATCTAATTTCATCTGAAACTCCGCTTGTTCGGACAGTTTTAGGTGCATTTTAGTTAAATTCTTGGTCGCTTCATGCTCGCCCTCTGAATCTGAATCACCTAGCTGTATAACGAATTTCTTTTCTTCTGGCACTGCTATAGATGGGGCATCTTTGATTTTATTACTCTTAATATCTTTTATTACATTACTTTTGATATCTTTAACAGATTCTTTCTTAGTTTCCGTACCGTCTAGAGCGGTATTTAGCACATTGATATTCAATAAGTTTGGTAAGTTTTTACTTAAGGACGTCAATAGTTTCGCTCTCAATAGATCTTCATCTTCCTCTAGTTCATCGTCTTTGTGAGGTTTCTTTTTACATGAATTATCTTCTAGAATGTTCTGGTTGCCGTTTTCGTGGTTACAATCGGTGATTTTTCCTTTATCTTCAGCATCAGAACCTATATCCATATCAACTGATTCCACATCAGTGTTATTGTCAATATTAATTTCGTTATCGCTTTCCACATCGAAATTATCACCCACTGATTGGGATAATCGCTTCTGTAATTTCTGTTTTCTTTTCATTTCTATGGCTTTCTTTAGTAATGCTGATTTCAAACAAATTAGCCGAAGCTCCGCGGTATCACTGTCCTCGTCTTCTGATATATGTTGTTTATTTTCAGAAATATCTTTATTGGTATTAGTTTTTTCTGTTGCTTTGCTCTTAGTTTTAAGAGCATGCTGCCTTAATATTTCTAAATCCTCGTCAGAGTTTCCTTCAGTTTTTTCTGTTACCGAGTCGACAGTGTCAACACCGCTTATAGAAACCAAATTTGAATCGTCAGTACATAAGTCTATTAATTCAGAAGTTTTCGTATTATTGGTGGACTCTTCTGTTACTTTAATATTCTCTTGTTGCTTGTTTTCGAGTTTATCTTTCTTATTTTCCAATTTAATTCCTTCCACTGTGTTATTATTTATATTAATGATATGGTTTTCAGTCCTCGATACACAGAGCATACGATTGATTCGATCTTTGAGTGTTGTTGTGTCATTCTTAGCTTTATTCAAGGTGACCGCGTCAGCCAGCTTCCGCCTCTTATTCTTATATTCATCATCAGATATATCACTTGTATCTGAGTTACTTTTAACATCAATCTTCTTCTTTCTTTGTCCTTTCTTCTTACTCTCTCTGTACCGTACATTTTCTGTTTGTTTAATTTTCTTTTGTCTATGTAATCTAGTTTGTTTGTGCTCTTTAGTTATCCTATATTTTAAGTTTGGAAAACCATCATCGGCATCTGTACCAGAAATTTCATATTGATCATAACTTGCTTCTACTCTTCTATGACTTTTACCTAAAACCACAATATTGTTTCTAAACTAAGAAAAAATTGGTGTTTTTACAATGTTATCTACTTTCATGTCTCTGTCAGTCATCACCTAACATACTACATTCTATTCTTCTATATATCTCTGTTATATAACTCTCAATATCTATACTGATACTATTCCTCTTGAGTACTGTGTCTTTACTGTTCTTCCAATAGGGCCCCATTAAACTACCTTCAATACATTCACTCTATACCTAATTAATTCTCATTATTACCCACATACATCCTCATACTTATCTTTTTTACCAAAAATCGTTTGTGGTGATTAGGTTAATACATATGATGACGGTTTTATATTTATTAACATAATGTATATATATTTTATACATGACTAATAATATTTGTGGAGCAAACTGGGGCAACATATAATGGCTAAGAATTTTAACTATTCTTCTTCTAAGTCGATACGTTCTTGGCAGAACGGTCGTGGTCATCATGATTTTAACTATACTGACTTAATATTCTGGTCAAAATCCTGCATAAATTCACAGTTGCCTTAGAAAACAAAAAACCAAGTAAATGAAATGAATGAATGAATACCGCAATAACTTGTTTCATAGAATTGTATTACCACCCAGTTGTAGGAATAATTATTCATCTTTTTAGATTATGCCATTAATTTTTAAAGGCTATATTTCTAATATGTTAATAAACATTAAAAATCGTGATAAATAACCAAACCCCTAGATCTAGAAAATTGACATATTTAAATTTACAACCATAATAGTTGCAAATTGGTCTTCAGTACTGAATTTAAAGTATTTTAGTCTTAAACAACTACCATCATATTTAATTACAAATCTTAGGTAGGTTTTGAGGAAATGAAAAATGACACATTCTTTCCCAAACAGTCACAAACCCTAATTGATCTTACACCTCTTATTTCTGATACATCAGTCTGTTTTTCTCTCCTACATTTTCATAGTTTAAGAAATCAACATCATTTGTCTCAATAACAAAAGAGTTATGGTGTTACTTCCTTAAAACAGAGCATTATATGTCTATCAAAGTAACTGTAAATACATTTTCTGGTGAGATCTATATGTTCCTCTTCATGAAAAGATCATCTAAAACATTGTATAACAGTTATCTGGTACAAATGGCTCTATTGATTACACAGCACAACAAAATCAAACTTTTTTTTTGTTGCATGAAGTTTTTCTACTGTTGTTTACTAATTTGGGTGCGCTAATTCTAAATCTGACCTCAGATTTTTTGTAGCAGCTCTAGTTAGTCAGATACAGGTCTGACTTGAATTTACATAAGTTGTCAATAGTTTCTACCAATAGGGGTGTAACTTAACTAGTCCCTTTATAAATGTCATTATGTCTTCCTCAAGAAGGACATGTTTAAATAATCCTGAATGTTTTTGTGCTATTTGCGGATAATATATGTTCCAAAAATGTCGTTTAAGTGTTTCAGACTTTGTAAAAAAAGCATACTTCGACGTCTTTGGGTTTCCGTTGCCATCAAACGCTAAACTTTTGATACCAATTTTGGTGTGTAAAAGTTGTATTGAATCTTTGCGTTTATAGGCAAACAAAAAAAGACCAAATTTTAAGTACAAATCTCCCATGATATGGCGTGAACCACCCAACCATCATAACGACTGTTATTTTTGTGTAACGAAAATCATAGGAATAAACCATAAAGATTGCTCTAAGTGGATATATTCAAACTAAAAATCTGTCGTAAGACCAGTCTTGAGTATGAGTGACACATCAACACCACAGCAGCCATGTAGATCTTCGGAAATCCAGACCACTGCAGCGGACAAACCGAAACGACGACAGTGGTAGAGACAATAGTCCCCGATTACTAAATAAAGATGATCTAAATGACTTGATCAGGGACCTTGGCCTGTCTAAAAGCTGATAGATGATAAAAATTTCGTCAACCGTATGACAGCTATTGAGAAATGTGCATGGGAAGAGTTTGTTTGTGTAGTGAGAATTTTTTTGAGAATATTAAGTCGGACGGCTACATTCAGCACGTTGAACAGTTGCTGATACACTTCCAGCGGCTTGGATGCAACATGAGTATTAAGCTTCACTATCTTCAGAACCGTCTAGACTATTTTCCTGACAATCTCGGTGACCTAAGCGAGGAACAAGGAGAGTGCGTTCAACAGGATATTCGCTCTATGGAGAACAGGTATCAGGGGTACTGGAAGGAATATATGATGGCTGGTAATTATTGGAGCATTCAAAATAGTACTCATGATACATCTCACTCTATTAAATCCACAAAAAGAAAATTTTATTCAGAATAAACATATTTCATAATTTTTTAAACTTAAATTTTGTGCATTTTTAATGAAAAACCCTGTCTCTTCATAACTCCAAAACTAGAGCTGCTACATAAAAACGGCATATATTTTTGAAATAAGTGTGGAAAAACTATTCAGATTCATGTAAAAAATCTCATGCAACAGACATGCTGTTTTCCAGTGTTATCAACAAACAAAACGGTTTGTTAAAAATTAAATAAGATGCTAATATACATTCACACATTGTCCTCATACTTCCTATTGTTCTGTATTTATTTTTATTTGATGCCACTTAATGAGATCTTCTTTCACCAGTATTCATTTAAATGAAACTAATATTATTCAGATTACTATGCATATTTCATTAAACATATCTCATCTGCCCGTGATCATTGTTTTTGAAACTAACTGAAATGTCAGGAGTATGTAGTTTTAAAATAATAAAATATTAGAGTAATCCCAATAATATTAGTTTCATTTTTGATGCTACTTGTTCCATTCATATTATTTTACCACAACCATACTTACTGCTCTTCCATATAATTCATTCCAGGAATAATATTCCTAAGTTTATCAGCAAAATAATTTGTTCTTACAACTTTTTGTCTATCTTTTATTTTGAACTTCACACACAAACATCAGAATTATCTTTCATACACATTGCATACTGTTCTTTCTTATTTGAAGTATGACTTTATAATAACAAATCATTAGCTTTAGACATTTGGACCATTCAAAAGCATTATTTTTTATGTTATCATATATAATATGTTTTAACAAATATTTTCAATCAATATGCTGTAATTTTTAAGAATTAAAAGAAATAATACTGAACATAATGACATTATTTTTTTTCTTGCAAAACCTATAATGAACAGTGAATAAATAATAAACTTATAAATCGTGATTAAGTATTATATATAAATTTGCTATCTTTAGAACTAAAAATTATTGAACATGAAGTTAAAGTTCTACAAAACCCAAATGTTATAAGAATAATTTTTAATAAAATCTTGCTTATATACTATATAAATATACATACACAAACTTTAGATTTATACACATAAACTTAATAATTACAGAAATTAAATTTTATAAATAATAAACTAAATAATACATTTGATACTTGGATAGTAAAAATTATTTGTTATTGTGATGAATTATAGGACATTTTAATAGTTATTTTGTTACGTAGTATGTGCAGAAAGTGAGTAATTAATTTACAAATGGAAACAATATTGTATAGAAGGATTTATACAATATAAATATATAAAACAAGACGAGAATACTAATAACGCTTTGTTATTCTAGAAATTATATTATTACATAAGAATTTTATTTCACGAACATACGTACCTGGTCCAATCGAGGTCCTTTTGGCTTCTTTCCTTTCCAATACATTATTGTAATTCTCCAAAACCTGCAAACGTTGCCGCAACAGGAACTCCTCTTCTGAGGATATGTCAGACAACTCATCTAATTCGTCGACTATCTCTCCTTCTTCCATTTCAGAATCAGCATTCGAATTTATTAAGTTATCACAAGCCATTTTGATAAAATTAAGGAAGCACTTATTTAGTATTCTTTCATAGGACCGTTGTCAAACATGAAAGTGAATAACAATTTTTAATAATTATTATTCGTACTAAATATTTTCATTAGAATATATTACCATTAAGGAGTATTAAATATAATGTTATAACTAATAAATAAAATGTGAACACTCGATGGCATATTGGAACATAGACAATTTGCACTTGCAATAACAGATAAAAAATAAAAAGTATGTACAAAATATATTGATTCTAATGCTAATAGTGCCAAAAGTATATCTATATCTTATATAAAAATCTAATTTCCTTTCTTATTAAAAGTTCACATATTTACTGTAACGCTTTAATACATTGAATATATATTCAAACACTATTAAACCACCAAGTAGGAAAAATTTAAAAAAGATTATAAGTAAGTCTGATCAAAAATATTTAGGAAAAATATAAATTTGACAATTTTTGTTTGTTTGGTTTTGTATATGAGTTTAATGCGATGGACCCCGCAACTGCACGGTGATTCCATGGAATGCTGAGAAGTTTCGTCTACCTTGATTTCATTTACAAAAACTACATTACGATATCAAACATGGTTAATAATTTTAACGTAGATATAATTTTTTGTGATTAATTTGAATAGAGGAATAGGAAGGCACATCCTTGAATAGAGGAAGTTAATTGATGGCTTTACATATTACAAAAGTGTGCCGTGAAATTGATAATATTATAAAAACGTTTGCTTTATTAACTTCTGCTAAGAAATAGGACAAACGTGTTGCCAAACATATGTATTTACAAATCAGTTTTTTTAATAGCGTTTTAGCGCCTTGTATTGCATTTTTGAACTGAGTATTCGAATAATTGTTTATAAACTTTTTATTATTGTATAATAATCAGTGTTAGTACATACATTATTGCCAAAGGCGTTTTGGTATCTTATAAGATAAATAATACTATTTGAGCCATTAATATTTCCAACAATTAGACAAGTGTTTATGTAGATTGCCAATTATTGTTTTAACTTTTTAATTAAGTGTCACAAAAAGTTCTTTCATTTATCTCTGTTGATTCCGAAGACACCTTTAGCTTTCTTCATCTTCTAACAGCGTATATTGTTTATAGGATAGGATAATCATTTAGCAGAAACTATTTTCCCATCTTACCAAAGCGAAAGCTGAGATAAGAGTTTTTTTATAGACAACCATATCAAAAGCATTATAAAAGCGCCAATGATAAGTTTTTACTTAAGGATATTTTAGTTCTCGTGCCTTGGGGCTTGGAACAAGAACTTTGGTAGCCTAAGTGAAAGATTAACCACCAATCGGTACTATAGTTCTTTTCCTAATAGTCTTCTAGATTTTCAGCAGTAAAGAACCTCGTAGTTTCTCAAAACGTTTACTATTGTGTAATGGCAACATTCATGTTTTTGTTTGAAAATTGAAAACTTAGACTTTGAAGTTTGATTATTATTTACTTTGCTTTAGAAATCTCAGCTGTTTCCATTCTTATTAATATATGTATAAAACAAAAATCATACAATTATACAGATTTAATTAGCTATTGGATTTTATAATATGACAGTATTAAAAATATATAATTGCTAGGTAGTGTTAATAGTTAAACTTCCGCTAAAATTGAAGGAAGAAATTGTTAGTGATTATTGTGTATATTACAAATTGATATTAAAAAATATGGAGGACGATTACAAATTTGCTGCTAGTACATTCTTTGCCAAGAACCATCCCGGTGAAACTTGTGGTAGCAACGGTTTACCATTAACTCCTAGTTCGATAACTATTTTGGGGCGTTCTCAACGCCTCCTACAAATTGAACATCCGAATCTGTGCACTTATCTTGATATCATTAGAGGGAAACATGGTTAGCTATATAATATCAATTTTTTTATAATTTTTGTTATTTAAATGTCAAATATTCATTAATATTATACAATTTTAGAAAGAATTATAGTAGTTGCAGAAGTGATTGGCAAGGCTCTTGCAGAATATACTACGAAATTTTCCTATGAGGAAATTATTAATATTGCTACTCAAGTGGCTTGTGGTATGAAATTGCTTCATGATGGAAACATAATACATAGAACTCTGAGTGATGATAATATTCTTCTTGATAGTAACGGTAGAGTGAAGTTATTCCATTACGGCATGTATTATATGACCAATGAGGGAAAAGAAGTACCTTTTCCTCTTGGGTGAGTATTTATTTACAAATCCACCCAGTCAAGTTACTATTCAAACATTTTAGTTTTAAAGAATACTATTTCTTCTAAGATTTTTTATCTATGTTAAAGATATGAAAAATACATTTATTTTCATAACAAAGTTAGTACTTATTATTTGCTTGAATTTTAATATCTATATCTATTTTTTGCTTTGAGGTAAAGTATTTTTGTAAACTCTACTGTATTTATTATCACCAATGGTTAAATTTCTTTATACAATAAGAATGAATTTGAATTCAAATTGACTAATAACTTATAATCTTTCAGCCTGCCTCGGTATTTCAGTCCCGAAGCTATTATTGGCGGAGGTGGCCCTTCAGCAGATGTTTGGGCATTTGGTATAATAATTCTGGAGCTATGTATCGGAAAATTATGGAATAATTTGAAACCTAGTCCAACAATGAGAAGAATCCTCACTCTGGTTCATAGTAATAATCCCGCTGAGAGAATTGCTAGAGAACATTATGCTCTTGATGCATACAAGGTGCTTCATATGATTAAAATGACTTAGAAAATATATTTTGAATGTTAGTTTGATGAAATTTCAACATATTTTTCTTCATATAAATAAGATTTTGATATAAAAGCAATGTTCATACTTAAATTTATAATTCAAAACAAATTCATGACGGTCATGATTTTTTCCTGCAATCTTCATAATATTGGACTCCTTTTATTGCTTTCCTACTTATAAGAGTCTCTCTAAATTCTATTAATATATGTAATTTTCAGGAAATACCAGAAAATATAAGGGGCATAATAGAAAAATGTCTCAAAATATATCCATCTGAAAGAGCAACATTTAAAGATTTACATTCTGAACTATCTAGCATGAACACACGGACACCTTCAGAAATTAAACCGGTTAGAGGTTTAATGGGTTGCAAGTTGCAATATCTTTATCACTGGTGGCAATTGGCTGGTGGGGATATTCAGGCAGAATTGAAGAAAAGTGGGCTCATTAAAAATAGTCCACCTATATTGTCTATGCCCATGTGAGTAAAATTATATTTGGGTACAACTTACCATAGACAAGAAAAGATATTCTTAACTGAAATAGTTGTTTTGGGATATCGTATCTGTTTGTTAGTAAATGAATATGCTTGATTGTGACTTACTCAAAAACTTTAAAGGGAATTTGAGTGGTTATTTTGCTATTATATCATAACTAGCAGCGCCCCGCGGTGTTACCCGCGGATTTCAGGGATTTACGGGATGTAAAGTAGCCTATGTGTACGTAAGCTTCATCTATACAAAATTTTATCAAAATCGGTTCAGCCGTTTGAGCGTGAAGAAGTAACAAACATACACACACACTCACAAACTTTCGCAATTATAATATTAGTAGGATAAATAAATATATAACTTTCAATTTCTCTTATTAACAAATAATAACAATTTTGTTTTCTAATAAAGCATTTTTTTACAGCGCAATTCTGTTAGATGGTCCCACAATAGGCGGTAAGACCGGAGCGTTGTTTGACCGACGCATCGCTAAATATAGCTTGGATTTATTGAAAAATCGCCTCAGTCATATACCACCGAGCGATTTCTATCCACTGATGCATGAAAGGAGGAGAGATTACGAAGCAATGGCTTTACCAAAGATCATAAGGGAACGCGATACTGAATATCAATTCTACAGACTACTGTGGTTCCAGAGGCTACTGCATGTAATGTATAAAGATATTAAACAAAACAAATATATTTAATACAGCAGTCTCTATTTTTAAGCATTCTGTGTAATAATTAATATGATTTGTTCTTTTGTAGGGTTATCCGTATACAGCGCAATGTATAAGATCGGAAGCTGAAATCGATATCCCCCCTCTTGTAAGGGGGGATGTATGGGCCGCTTTACTAGGAGTATTGGGAGATATAGAAACACACTATGAACGGATAGACAAGGAAACGCCCACACATACAGACAGACAGGTATTTATAGGGTTGTCAAGATGACAACAATTACACAAATATAGTGATTATTTATGCATAATTTTATATAGGAGTTGGTAGCCCTGAAATTTATGTAATTTTATATTTTTTCATCTCCTGTTCGAGTTAGTAACATTGGAATAACTCTAATAATAATTACCAAAATCAATATTATATTTACTAACTTACTTTAATGACATAAAACTTATAATTTATCCAAATATTCCAAGTAGTTTCCGCGAGAACACGTCATTTTAATACATTCACAAGAACTTTATACACTCAAACAAAACACAGTACCCATTTTTCTCTACTATCGTTTATACTTTTAATGAAACTAAAAATAAACTCTATATTTATTTTGATAATTCAGTCATGGAAGACTATACTCGTATTTTTTATTTGTACCATTGATTTAGTACCATACAGATAATAGATGGCGCTGTTCATAAATTAAAAATATTTTTTCATCTATCAAGATCGATGTGGATATACCGCGGTGTCACCAATACTGTTGGTTGTTATGCGGCGCGGAGGGACATAAGAAACTTAAAAGATTATTAAAAGCCTGGTTATTGACGAACCCGCAGTACGTTTATTGGCAAGGCCTGGACTCACTGACTGCACCGTTCCTATATCTGAACTTTTGCAATGAAGGTACTTGTAATATTAGTAGTGTTTTTGTTGGTCTTACTTCAAAATTCAACTTTAAAACAACGGTGTAAGGTAGAATTTAGAATGGCTTAAATTATCATTGAAGTTAATATTGAAAAATGTTATACAATATTCTATTAGGACGCTAGAAAATTAATCTTTATTATTAATATAAAGTTGAAAAGTTTTTGTTTGTTTGAACGCGTTTATATCTGGTAACATTCTTAAGCATGAAAAATTGTTGTATAAAAAAGTCCATTTATCGAGAAATTCTTAAGTCTTAACTTATATTATAACATAGTAAAAGTTTGTAATAAAATTGTGCGTGGAGTGAAGAAATGAAAATTCGTAATGTGGAAATGAAAAAATTATATTTGTTTTAAATGAAATTATGAAAATATGTTATAAATTTATAAATAGGTATAGACCAATAACTTCGTATAACAGCTAATTTCATGATGTTCAGACTATTTACTTTGCTGCATAATCAAAATACAACGGTCAAGTGCTTGGGTATAGAGAATCATTCTTTCTCCCTCCTATTTTATACATTTGTGTATATATCTCTCTCTTTCCCTCAGCATAAACGTTTAACACAACCTAGTTTTAAGTCCATACGAAGTTTCACTTCAGAACGAATAATATCATGTTTTAATAATATTTTGTTCCAAAAGTTTGTGAGTGTGTATGTATGTTTGTTACTTCTTCACGCTCAAATGGCTGAACCGATTTTGATAAAATTTTGTATACAGGAAGCTGGCGTCCAGGAATAACATATAGACTACTTTACATCCCCGAAATCCGCGGGTAACACCGCGGGGCGCAGCTAGTTAAATATAATTTTACGCAGATAAAATATCAAAAAGTATCAATAAAGTATCTATTATTAAATTATTTCTTGTTTTCAGCTCGTGCGTTCGCGTGTTTAACAGCGTTCGTACCAAAGTTCCTTCACAAGTTCTTCCTCAAAGACAACAGCGCGGTCATAAAGGAGTATTTAGCCAAGTTCTGGCAAATGGCAGCCTTCCATGAGCCTCAGCTAGCCACACACTTACACGACATCAACTTCGTCCCAGAACTATTCGCTATACCTTGGTTCCTGACGATGTTCTCACGTTAGTATTTTGAATATAAACATTAACCTCATATACGCTAATACAACGGAATTCGCATTATAAACTACTAGCTTTCCGCCCGCAGCTTCGCCCGCGTGCAGTTCGGTTATATCGCGTTTCCAAGAGAACCTTTCAAAAGTTTGGGATAAAAACTATCTTATGTTCTTTCTCATGGTCAACTCTATGTATGTACCAAATTTCATTAAAATCAATTCAGTGGTTTAGGCGTGAAAGCGTAACAGACAGACAGACCGAGTTACTTTCGCATTTATAATATTAGTAGGTATAGCGTCGGGGATAGTGCGAATCTGCGTAGTTACCATTGAATAATTCCGCGTATCTACATTGGAAGCAGATTACCAATTTAATTTTTATGACAATTACTAGCCAGCATATTTAATTTCCATAAAATTATTACATATATAAATAATTAAATTTCACACATTGTATATCAATTAACACTACCACAGTACGTTCCAGGAATGGAACTATTACCATAATATTCCATATTCCAATAACATTCCATTTTATTCCAGATGTATTCCCACTACACAAGATCGTCCACCTATGGGACGCTCTGCTAGTAGAGGGTCCTTCCCTGCCACTGTTTATGGGAGCCGCTATACTCCGACAACTACGTGATACATTATTAGATTCGGGCTTCAACGAATGTATACTATTATTCTCAGATCTACCAGAAATTGATATAGGAGAATGCGTTAAGGTCTGTATATATATATATATACAGTAGGACCTCGATTATCCGGACTAATTGTTGTCGGTAGGCATCCGGATAATTGAAAGTCCAGATAATCCAATATATGAAGAACGGGCTTTTTGCATATGTACATATGTAGTCTGTACCATACATATGTAATGTTAGGTGTTTAGTTAAAACAACAAATACATATGAGCGAAAATCAACGTTTATTAAAAAAACTAGCTTTTGCCGCGACTTCGACCGCGTGGAATAGTGACTTCCGGCAGATTTTTGATTCTTCCCACATATGTAGTTCCCGTTCTTGCGGGGTTTTCGGAATGGTCGAGTTCCCGTAGAATTTTCAGGATAAAACCTATGTTTTTTTTTCACAATGAAGTACTCTTAACCAACAACATATTTATTTGTTTATTTGAATAAAGATTAATATTATTATGTTGATACAACTTAGACAAACTATTTCGACCAAATTAGGTACCATAAAAACGGTTTTTGTGAGTTAATCTTATAAGATAGACATATACTGTCGCGGACTGTTTTTTAGATCATTAAAAGAGCTCTTATTCTTTAACACATATTTTTTGTGTATCTTGAACCGTTTTCACGGCACACGCAAGGGAAGGCTTCAAAGATGAAATAATTTCTCCCGTTTTTTACACATTTACCACTATATCTTTGCTCCTATTGGTTGTAGCGTGATGTTATATAGCCTACAGCCTTCCTCGATAACTGGACTATCCAACACAAAAAGAATTATTCAATTCGAACCAGTAGTTTCGTAGATTAGCGCTTTCAAACAAACAAACAAACTCTTCAGCTTTATAATATTAGTATAGATTGTACATAATGTACGTATAATTTGCTTACAATAATTATGTATGTATTTGGTATTATGCAAGTTCTGACATGTTAATGTTAGAATAAACTAGTCGCGATTGGCGGTCCGGATAATCGCGAATTCGGATAACCGAGGTCCGGATAATCGGGGTCCTACTGTATATAGTTTTTTTCATATTCAATCATAGTAATAGGCTTAAGATGTTGTTAGTGTAGAAACAGTTCTATCCAAAGAACTCTTATGTATTGGGATTAATTTAACTTCTTTTTAAATTCATAATAAATTTTTATATATAGCTCAAAATTATATATGATATATATTTAACGATTTTTCACTAAAAGTATTGACAGGTACAATTGTAGATGACAATTTAAACTAGCATGGAAAAGTTGACTTGCATTATATTATAGGGATTTTTTTTTGTTTACCGTCTGTTTTCTTATTTTTTTACGTAGAAATAAAAAAAATATAATTAAAAAATTGTATATATTGACTTGTATCTTTGTTATAAGTACATAAGTCATAAGTTTATTAAAATACAACATCATGACTTATGTATTAAGGTATATGATTGTTCAACCAATATATTATTTGCTTGAGCATAATATTTTTAAATATTTTTTACATTAAAATATCATATGAGCCATCAACAAGTAAGATAAAATAAATTTTGTGAAAAATTATAATAAAATATTTGTTTAATAGGAATCCATAGATATGTGTCGCAGCACGCCAAAGAGTCTCAGTTACAGAAGATTCACGAATGAACCTGAAATAAAAGATCCAATGGTGAGATATGCATATATAACCTATCTAAATACATTTATATGTAAAATTATTATATACAGGGTGACTGGTGAATTACTATCAATATTTAACGAGAATACTCGGTACATGATTCTCATTCGAATTATGTTAAAAAAAATAGGTACTTAATTTTTGACCAAATTTCCGTATAAATAAATAAAGTGCGGACACGTTCCAAATGTTCCAAGTGTGGACGCGTGCGGCGGCGTGCTGATACAACACTACGCCGCCGACGTGTGTATGTGTGTATACCTAATCTGTAGGGTGTTCACACGATGCGTAATTAATTACATAACTTTTGGTTAACTTTACTTAGAAGTTTATTAATATTTATGTTATATTAATTTTTATTTTGTCATATATGATCGTCAAATATCACGTCCTCAAGTATCGATAGTAATTCACCAGTCACCCTGTATAACTAGCTGACCCGCCAAACGTTGTTTTGCCATATAAAAAATAGGGGTTGGTGATAAAAAAGTAAAAATTTTCGTTTGTATGTATTATTATATTTATAAAAACAAAAAAATAGGGTGAACAACCCTTATGACTTAGGGGTATGAAAAATAAATGTTGGCCGATTCTCAGACCTGCTCTCAAAATTTCATTAACCTATGCCTAACATGACACGAGAATTTTATATATAAGCTTAATCCAAGAATCTAAATTAATTCATTCAGTACAACACCTCTAATTTATCAATAATTGATGACCATATAGTGTAATACATATTAATTCAATTCTATTTGAGTTAACACAATGATTATCATAACAATGGACTTTATTATAGCATTGAACATTAATTACTAGCCAATAATATCTCCTATTAACATAATATTAATTGGTATACAATTATGAACTGTAACGTATGAATGTATTTGTATACAAATATATGTGTTTTCGTTTCAGGATATGGTTGAAATTCCAATGGAGATACTCCTGAATGAAGTTTGCCCGAGAATAAGTCTATCAGATTTCTTCTCCCTGATATGTCAAGACAAATGCTGTGTTATTGACATAAGATCTAATTTATTGTGAGTTTTATATTAAATAATCATAAAAATATGGAATAAATTAAATTTATCTCTACTATCCCCACTAATATTATAAATGCGAAAGTAACTCTGTCTGTCTGTCTGTTAAGCTTTCACGCCTAAACCACTGAACTGATTTTAATGAAATTTGGTACAGACAAACAGTTGACCTTGAGAAAGAACATAGAATAGTTTTTATCCCAGACTTTTGAAACGTTCTCTTGTAATCCGAACTCTGCGAATCTCTGGAATCCGAAAGCTGCGGGCGGAAAGCTAGTTTCTCAGATATCTGAAAATATCTGAAAATCTACTCATTCATTAACATAAGTCTTCATGAAATTAAATTTTTTTCATATATAACTTAATTTAAATATGTATGTAGATTTTAATTACTATTAAAATTTCACAGGTATGAAAAAAGCTGTATAGAAGGCAGTATAAACATTCCATATAGCGGGGTACATCTCGGACAGCATGAGCTAAAGTCTTTGGGTCCTCAACCATACAAGGTTTTAGTAGAAGCTGTTAAAATGAATAAGATCATAGTAGTTGCTTCCGCTGAAGATGGGACAGCACAACTGGTAAGAGATAAAGTTTTTGATTTCATCAAAATATTGTACAAAGGCAGCCCTAGTAGGTTCATTTAAAATTTCGTAGAAAGAGGAGCTTGGACTGTAAGTGAGCGTCTAACGCGTTTAAGATATGCCGTTAAACCTACACTTGGGTCGCAAGTCTCAGTCACTGTTGAAGCTCCTCTCACTACAACGATGGACCCGACACTTGCAAAGTGAATCCATTGAATGCTAATGTAATACTAACTGCTCATTCATTTTCAAATATAAGCTACATATGTATTTCAATATACAATTATAAGTATCTATAATTCAATTGAAAACTGCATTACTTAAACATTGATAATATGCTTACAAAATGTATGTTCAAGTTACAAACTAATTTTAAAATTTATTTACTGAGATTAATTATAAAGAATAAGTCTGGTTCCGAAATTTATATATTAAACTAACTGCGCCCCGCGGTGTTACCAGCACCACAGATTTCCGGGATGTGAAGTAGCCTATGTGTTATTCCTTGACGTCAGCTTCCTGTATACAAAATTTTATTAAAATCGGTTCAGCCGTTTGAGCGTGAAGAAGTAACAAACATACACACACACTCACAAACTTTCGCAATTAAAATATTTATTAACAACGCCATCTAGTGTTGAATATCTGTTTATGTTTCCAGTTCAGTTCGTACCTAGTGAAGTGTATGGTAGCAAGAGTGTGTGTTCTTCACGGCGGTGTAGCAGCGCTTCACACGCACGTACCATCACTCTTTATAACACAGAGGAAAACAGGAATCAAATAATACTCAATTATTATATGATACTGGTATAATAGATTGTAGTGTTTACAAAATTTATCTTGTTTCGCTGGCGTTGGTTAACCATTCCATGAATGAAAATGAATCATTATTGTTATTTTAAATATTGAGTTTTAGTTACTGGCTTATTGAAATATTATTTTCTATATACATTCAATAAATTTTAATATAAATGACGAATTATGAACTTTGATTCAGATTATTTTAGTAGTTTTTTTTATTGTATGCATTAGAATATGATCTCTTGATATGAAATAATTTGTTAATTATTTAAATTTCTGTATTACAATTGTGGTACAAACAACATTGTGGTTAAGTATATAATACTAAAAATATTATTATCATATATAAGATTTGAATAATCTGGAAGAGTAATGGGTTAATATTTATAATATTTTATTTAAAGTGATTTTAAAACAATATGATTGGAAATACATGTAATATTAAATAAAGATAAGAAAAATCATGTTACATTTATTATTATCTATGCAAATGTATATAAATGAAAAGTATATTGTAGTTTCATTTTGAATGAGTTTTAATAAAAATTGAAATATAAAAGTATTGTTTTGTATTATTAATTCTCTATCACTGAATTAATTACTTTAAAATAAAATTTTACATTTCTATGAGTTCATAAACTCATACTATGACTATTAATGTGATATACATATATAGTTTTTTTTAAATGAAACTATTTTTTTAATATTTTTATCATTTTATATAGTGTTTGAACACTTGAGATGAAAATATCATCTCGTCTTTCCGTGAATGTCTATCATTTATTTCATGTATATTGTAGATATTAATAAATAAAAATAAATATGTAGTATCTGAGAAAATTAGTTTAAATAAGAAACTTTGTTTAGGGTGACTGATGCAATAAGTAAAGGTAACAGATTCGGAGAGTCGTACTAGTGTGATTCGTCAATTTTCTTTTTGTTTACGCAAAGAATTTTCCAAGCGCCATTTACGTCTAAGTAGGAGATAGAAGTTTATATTTATGTAGTTACAGATAAGTTTTAATAGCTTAGTAAATAGGTAAAAGCTAAGAATCAAAACTAAGCCCAGAAACCGTATTTTTTAATTTTTCAAAAGCCTTTGGTTGTGTAGAGCATTGTATTACTTTTTTAAAATATATTATGTGAGAAAGTGTACCTATTTTATCCTGCTGCTACTATAGCTACTTCTAAAATTAATGGATCTACCTACAGATTTGAAATAAATTGTGTGAAATTATTTGTATGCTACAAAACTAGTGTTATTTAAGGACCTACATACTACTATATCCATTTTTAATATTATCGTTTGACATTATACAGTTTAGTTGGTTTTAAAAAAGGACGAAGATAAAAACACACACATACATATATATACACATAGGAACCTATATATAACCTTGTCTCGAAATGACGTGCAAAAGGTTATGGAATTTACTATTAATAACCTCACAATATTTGTATGAAACATTAATTTATATATGCACGATCATCTTGAAGTAATCGTCATACAATATAAACGTAAGGTATTGAACTAGGCTTATTAATTCCTTTTCCGTTTCAAATATCCATTAAATATTTTCAAATGCACCATTTGAGCGGTTCGAAACTAAAATTAGGAAAGTATTAAGTAACGCATTATGGAACGATTGAAGAATCAGTAGTACTTAAAATTATATGGCATTAACTCTTTTACTTATTTTTAAGGCTGATTTAATAGTACCACTTTTATATTGAATGTAATATATTCTAAAAACAGTAAGCACTGAGTTACTTTATTCAAACGATCATTTGAGTGAAGCGTGTTTTGATTTAACTTTATATCTTTTATCGGACTCCTAATTTGGAATTTTGTTTCATAATCATATACACGAATTGAATTCAATTTAAGTCAAATAAATAAATAGAAAACAGAAATAAATCTGATTTATTTCTTTCAACATTACATTTGACATTGGTCTCCATTTTATATTCAAAAACGTCCTAGAGTACAACTGTCACATGTTTGAAATTTCTTAAATTATATCAAATTACATATATTTAAAACTTCTTTTAATCGTCGAATTATCGAAATAAAATAAATGCATTACTCATAAGTCATAAGATAATCTGAACATTCATATTACAACAATATAAATTTTAAATAATGTCAACTTTTGATATTCATTATTAGCCTCAGATAACCTTTATATATAAAACTGATATCATGATAAATCTCTATTAAATAACAATATTGTTATGTATCCATTTTATTTATTCCGAAAAACTTATTAATATTTTTTTTATTTATATTTGTAAAAGCTTCTTTCACATTAATGATGATAATAAAACCAAAAACAATATTTATCTAAAAAACATATATTTAATTTTAGTCATGTAATATAATAATAATTTATCATGTTTTCGGAATCAGAAATAAATATTTTTATATTTGTATAACATTTCTTAAATAAAAAATGAACTTTCCAGACTTTGACTGTTATCGATTTAAAATTTAAATTGAACATAAACAATCGTCATTATCAGTAGGTATTAATAAAAATTAACAGCAGACGACAATTTTATCAACAGCTTTTTAAACAGATTGTCATCATTAAATTACTATTTAATGAAAGCAATTACAAATATGTAAAGGTAAAGAAATTTTTTTATCAATACGTAACTAGCGTAATTTGTAAATTAAAATTCATACATGGAACATGTTCATGGTAATTGAGCTATTATTTTAGACTATTCGTTACTAATTTGTGACATGTTTCACTGTTCAAAGTTGGTTCGCCTAATTTTCATAATAAGTTAACCTTCCAAAGTAGGACTCGTAATTTTTTTTTTGTAAATTATTTTACTTTCGATTTAATATTTACGTCAACTTTGCACCCGCTTCATATTACATTTAAGTCTTGATTTAATTCGTCCGTGGTGTTGTCACTAAATTAAAAAAAATATTTAAAAAATATATACATTAAACAAAATAAGACGTGAAACATTTTTTTATGTGGTATAAAGTAATGCCCTTTCATGTAATTATTAATTATTATCCTGTATGAATATATTTGAAAAAAAAGAAAATAAACAAAACTTTTTACCTTAAACTTATTAATTATTATTTATATTTACAATTAAAAGTCATACTTATCTGGTAAATCTGACAATATCTAATATTCTCGAAAGAAAAACGTAATATCTAATTAATATTTATAAAAAGATAATATAAACAATTATGTAATTCTGATAGCTGCGGACAATATTGTTTCTAAAAATAGTTCTAAAAGAAATAATTGATCGAATGTAATGTGGTCGAATCACGTATAATTAACGCCAAGAGGACCCGTATTATTATTGTAATGAGTTTTATTATGTTTGTGTGGTTGTATGGACACCCCGGTATTAACCCACGGTCATGTTTTTACCCCCTATCATGTTATGAATGAGAGGTTGGTGGGGCGAGGGGGGACAACCAACGCCGCCTTCATTCGCCGGTCGTACTCCGACGCGGATGCGTGTACATTGAAAATTAAACGCTCACTCGCCATTCCTCGCGTGAAGTGAAATTTCACGAGAATCATTCACAGCGAAAACAAATGGGCGTCGATAGTGAAAATTAAATATTGTGATACGCAGTGACCGTCGATATATATTCATATTGACAGCAAGTTGTTCAGGTTTACATACCGAGTTTCGCACCGCTCGAGAAAGGACCGTGGTCTGTGGAAGCGTGACAGTTTGGTGTGTTTAGTGCGATTCGTTCGAGGAGTTTCTCTTAGTGGAAGTCGGAGGCCGTCGTAGGAACCCGGCCCCGACATGGAGAGTTACTTCGACATCTCCAACGATCTGAAGGATGTCTGGGACGCGGACATCGACCCGGTAAGTTCAAATTGTTATCAACAACAAAAGATTCGAAACCCCGCCAAAATCACGATTATATTGATGTTAAAACGAGTGTCATAAGATCACATCGCATGCCGTTAAAATGATAACAATAAATAATTGCAGCGCCGACCGACCTTGTTTTGTAATCAAGGTACCTGCATTGGTAAAGAAAATAATCGGCGATCGGCTCACGACTGCGGTATTGGTATTGCAACTTGTAATTGCATTCCATTATATTGCCGTTCGTTTTAACTGTTTAACAAATCAAAAACTTCAAAATTTCCTGTTATTTGCATGGTACATGTAAAAAAATATTACCATATCTGTGATGATAACGTTTGGAGCTAAATATTTCGTTTTATGAAGCATAAATATACATATATATGTATATAACGTCCCTAATAGATAGTCTATGAATGGCTATTAGCGTTTTATCGTTATCAGCGTAAATTGATAAATTAGTTCATGGCGTGTTGATAATATTAAACATAGAATGAGAATAGGAAAAAAAAAAGAATCTTTTACTTTATTTAAAGATGTAATGTAATAAATATTCAAGTTTCCCATAAACATTCTAATAACCGGTTGTCCGTCTTAACAACCTGTTGAAGTACTCGCACGATTTGAAAATAGGGGAGACTACATTCCGTTGGCTAAAACAAACGAAAATAAACACGTCAAGTGGACCCGAGTTATATTAAATAGAATTACGTAATTCTTATAAAATTATGTTAATTATTTAGCGAGGAATAATAAAAAACCTATTTACTAATTAGCTATGTCAGCTAAAGAGTATTAATTATCTGGTATAATGGTATTACATTTGAAAGCTGCTACTTTCTGTGTGGAAAAAATAAAATGGCAACTTGAATCTGCGCTCAATTAAACTTTTCGAGCATGTTAAAGCCGGCACCTGTGGATTGCTTGTTTCCTCTATATGACGTCACTGTATGGTAACCCGCCCGAATCGGAGAGCGGCTCCATTCACAAACATCCAGTTAAAAAGTTGTTCGTTTTGAATACGTCCAGTTAATGCTATTTCTTATGGAAGTGGCGTACGGTATACCGTAGTGCGACGACCCGGTACGTTGAACTAAGAGGCCCGGGGCCATTTTTATTAACTACATTATCATACCGAAATATTAGCTTCGACTTAAATTGTTCTCAATAAAATAATAAGGATGTTGATTAATTATTATTTTTTAAACAATTGCTAACTCCGCGGTTTTGATACTTAATTGTTATTAAGTATATAATGATTAAGGCTCACAAACGACGTTAGATCTTATATCGTATATTAATATCAGTAAAAGCAATTAGAAGCCTATTACCGAAGTGCGGGTCAGGATAATTGCATAGAAAAGGCAATTCTAACTCGAGTCTCCTGTTTGTAATCGAATCTCCTTTCTAGGTGACCGTTAAGGCTATATGAAGATCGTAGCCGTAATGACTTCTTTCACTTCATACGATATATAATATATATAAATAATATGATGATATATCAATTGTGTATACATTGCACGTATAAAACAATAAATAATTATTATTTGACTTGCATAACGGGTTTCTTGAGCGAAGGTTGTTGTCCGACGCCAATTAACTGTTTAAGAAAAAAAAAAACTCGAATTTTATATGTGAAGGCGAAAGAAATATAGCCGGCCTTCACCATAGATCGTATGGAAATTATTTATTGTGCAAATAAGAATCAATAATACGATTAAAAAAAACAAATATTAATTTAGACTTAGATGGAATGTTAATATTTCATTTAATAATAAACTCTCTTTATAGCCAATTAAGGTTAAATTTACCTTCTCTGAACATCAAGTATGGCCTCCATACAAAAAATTGTATTTTATGTATAATCAAATAAAAAAACAACACCATGTATAATGAAGATTCTATTCAAGTATTGTGTTAGTATAGATAGATTAGATCATGTATACAGCGTGTTGCTGAAGTTTAAACAATATGTATGTAGGTTACGTCACTTACAGATCTCGAAAACAATGTTGACACAACTGCAAAATTATTGTGACGTATTATATTGGAATTTAATATAGTTTTTATATACAGCGTGTTTCAATAGTCCGTGGTACTGGCTGGGGCTTCGTGAAAGGCGAGTCGTCTTTGGCATTCCTCTCACTACTCAAATATACCGTGAAGTTAAGTGTATGCTAGCTCTTATTGTGTGAACAATAAGGTTCAAAATTAGTATTTTTCAACGAATTTAGAGAGTTAGGTGGAACAATTGTCATTCCTCATTAGCTTTGTCTGGTGGCATATTTTTTGGGCGTGCTAATACTGTTTCGATCTATGTATTAATTATAAAAATATATATCAGCCAATTAGGGAAACTAAATGAAGTCATTGAGTTTTTGATTACGGTATTTTAATAACTTAAAATATTATCATCTAACATCAGGTATAATTATGGAGGAAATTTTAATTTATTTGATGGCTCTACTATGATTGGTTAAGAACTACGTTAAATTCAAATGTTTGAACAGAACTATTAAATTTCTAATATATCAACCATAATACATTGAGCTGTACCATATTTTTGTCCAGCCAAAAAGTAAGTAAGCAAGCAGAAATATGGTTATGCAATTATAACATTTATATCACAGCACTACGTACTAAATTGCAATAAAATAATTAATATACGAATCTCAAATTGGTGCATCTTAATCGGTTGTCATACATTTATCTCATATTACGCAATTGTCATTGAGGTGATGCATTTGTAATGTACAAATAACCCAAGATAAACCTCTGTTAAACTCTGTTTTTAACATTTGAAGGTCGAAATTATATACGTCAAATTATTTAAACAGATGCTTTTGGTGTACAGAACGATTGTTTTTATAATAAATACTTCAAGGTGATATATTTGTTGAGTTTTAACTTGAAGGTAGAGACTGTATTTTGTTTTTAACCTATCAGAGCCCACTACTGAGCAAAGCCTCTTCTCACATGGAGAAGGTTTGAGTATCACCACGCTTGCTCAAGACGAGTTGGTGATTTTAGACTTATAATTGTGAAATTATAAGTCCAGGTTTCCTCACGATGTTTTCCTTCATCTGTCAGTGATGTCTAAATTCTCTTAGAAAGTACATATGACTCGGAAAAATCACATTAAAAGCCTGAAGGTATACGAAGTATCGAAACTTTTGCTTCACACGTACGAATTAATAAAAATTAAATAAAAAAACCTAATTAGTATCGGAAATGTTTTTATTTATGCGATGTCAAAGACCTACTTTCACAAGTGTCTTTTTTCGGATGTCAATTGATTTTGTGACGGTCGACGTTGTACTATTAATTTTTATTTCTATTTCTATGAACTGATTGTAGTTTTAACAACCTTTACGAGGAAAATGATTTAAATATATTTTATTATATTAAAATATGCTTTATCACCAGGCAATAAGAGCTATATTCTATGAAAATCAATTAAAATTCTTTCCTAATTTGTCAAGATTTCATTTTGCATAATTAGTAGTTTTTGTCTCATTAAGTCTTCTTATATTATATACCCTACTATTTTTTTTTTCAAATTAATATTGGAAATAACTAGATTTGTAATTTAAACTTGTTTTATAAGGAAAGCTAAGTTTTCCGTACTTTCAAATTACAATAATATCCCTAAATGAACTACTTACTATAAGGTATAACTATACGAAAATGTATCTATTCTATAATTAGTTGATGTACATATATTATTTACATAATATATGAAAAATAAAAATTCGTTTTTATTATATATATCAAATAAATAATAGTTTCTTATATTATATTCACTTGCGAGAAATTATAAGAACTCTGTATAGTTAATTTGTTGCTGCAGGGTCCATGAAGTATGGGTTACCTGATAATTCCTATGACACTTCCTTCACTGAAGATTCTAATATGAATTAATCCAGTATTTTCTTCCAAAATAAGCTTATTAATCAAACACTATTGCCTGTTTTACGTCTCTGTCTGCCTTTAGACCTAAAATAGCTTACAATTCGCCGTAATCGTAATCACATCTTTGGAAGCTGTTATATACAAGAACTGGTTCACCAAAACACTCACCACTACCTCTTTATGAGTCAACTTTCCATTGAGACAGGATCTGACCGGTTCTTCAGGCTTCATCAGAGTTCAATAACTGTCCTGAGCTGTTCAATTTAGACGGAAAAAGAAAATTATACCAAAAACTTATAGTATTTATACATCGACTAGCTTTCGACCAGCTTCGCCCGCGTGGAGTTCGATTATATCGCGTTCCCAAGAGAACCTTTCAAAAGTCTAGGATAAAAACTATCCTATGTTCTTTCTCAAGGTCAACTCTATCTCTGTACCAAATTTCATTAAAATCAGTTCAGTTGTTTAGGCGTGAAAGCGTAACAGACAGACAGACAGAGTTACTTTCGCATTTATAATATTAGTAGGTATTAGTATAGTATAATATAGTATTTAAATTCTATTCGTGAAAAGAAAGCTCTTTATTATCTTCCATTTTGTTAAAAGACGAACGTCAACAAACATTAAAAAGTTTCGTTTAATTTAAAAGCTGAAAATGAATTTTAATTGTTTACATTTTTATGAACTTCAATATTCTTTAATAATAATAAAAACTATTTGTACATTATAATGTTACTACATTAAAATTCTGATCGCCAAAATTAGAAAGATTTAATGAAGATTTTTCAATAAAAACTTATAAATATCTTTTAAAGTTAAAATGAACTTGAACTTATACTGAATATTACCTTTATTGAATTGAGAGAGGGCGCGATAGTTTAATTATAAAAGTGCTTGTATATTACTTACCAAAAGTCACAAGTTCTATCCTTTCTCATGATTTATCCCTACTAATATTATAAATACGAAAGTAACTCTGTCTTTCTGTCTGTATGTTACGCTTTCACGCCTAAACAACTGAACTGATTTTAATGAAATGTGGTACAGAGATAGATTTGACCTTGAGAAAGAACATATAATAGCTTTTATCCCAGACTTTTGAAAGGTTCTCTTGGAAACGCGATATAACCGAACTCCACGCGGGCGAAGCTGCGGGCGGAAAGCTAGTCGATGTATATATTTGCTTTCTAATTGATAAGAATTTCAAATTAACAAAAGCCAGAATTAGTTACCATCTGAATGGCATATTGATAACGTTTTAATTTCATCTACATATATTTTAAATATCTACATATATATTATATTGTATATAAGCAAGTAATATTACGTTATCAGTGAACTAAGTGGATTATAGGACCGTGGGCGAATGAAATTTATCGCTTGATAACGTATGCCTTTTTTTTTTGTACAAAAATATTATATAAACACCGGGCGAATGGCGATAGCTTTCCAATGACGTCTGTACTTGAAATAAGTCTCTGTAAGTTGAAATACGCGGGTACTTTGAAATTGTATAACTAGTTGATGTTCGCGACTTTTTTCGAGTTGTTTTGTATAGAAAAAGGTTATATATACGATTAAAATTAATACTAGGATAAAATATAACTAGCTTTCCGCCCGCAGCTTCGCCCGCGTGGAGTTCGGTTATATCGCGTTCCCAAGAGAACCTTTCAAAAGTCTGGGATAAAAACTATCCTACGTTCTTTCTCAAGGTCAACTCTATCTCTGCACCAGATTTAATTAAAATCAGTTCAGTGGTTTAGCGGTGAAAACGTAACAGACAGACAGACAGAGTTACTTTCGCATTTATAATATTAGTGGGGATTTCATGTAAAACGAAGGTATTGTAATATTTTTTTATTATTAGGCTGAGTGTATATGTATATAACTGTAGAATTATTTTTTCATAATGCTTTAGGATAAGTATAATTCTATACACATACTATAAGGAACCAAGGTTCCATCTACAGTGTAACCTTTGCGTTACATGCTATTAGTTGCGAAGATGTATAATTAATATGTATTTAATTATTACGAGACGTTTAATCGCTCGTTATATTCCTGCACGCGACTTTACTCGCATGACTAACTTGAAAATAACGTCCGCGAACCACTTTATATCGAATGCGGGCGATTTCATGAGAAATTCAAGTATTTATTCAATCTCGTATGATTTTAGATTATTTTATTATTGTTCGTTATATTTTTAATACGTTTGACAATCTTATTTGAGTGGATATTGAAAATTATTATACAAATGAATATTATCTATATACAGAATTATTATTCGTTTTAATTTGTTTATATATATACTAGTTTTTGCCCGCGACTTCGTCCGCGTTAATTTCGTCATTAGTAATATAGGTATAGCTGACCGGACAAACTCTATTCCGTCTTCAATAACCCGGTATTGGTATTTATTAAATTTCTACTGTTTCAATCGAACAGAATGATTGACATAGTAGTTAGTTGTCAAGTCTAATGTCAAAAAATCGCTTGTATGGGAAATAGAAAAGGGTTGTTTTCAGGGTTTTCCCGGCAATCATTCTAATTTTTCTCACCTTTTAAACCTTCCCTGGACTTCCAGAAGTATTTTAAGACTAACATTAGCCAAATCGGTTCAGCCGTTCTCGAGTTTTAGCGAGACTAAGGAACAGCAATCCATTTTTATATATATAGAAGATATGTGTGTAGAAAATAAATTTTGCGCCTGATCGATAAAATAATCAATCAAAAACCAACTACAAATCCATTGATTGGTTCAGTACAAATGTGGAATCTAAAGATTTACATTAAAATAATAATACATTTAATTATAAAATAATTTTCAAACAATTAATTAAATAATAACAATTATTCCGTGTTTCAATTCTTAGTCGAATTACGTAATCCAAGGACGAATAACTATCAGAATAATAAACAGATCGATAATGAACAATGCCGGGTGATTTAATATGTATAATTAATATGATTATATTAATTTAATATTACGTAAACTATCAAATGAATTTCCTTCCACAGCACGTGCTCCTTATCAGCTAGAGCTGTGATTCGTTACGTCTCCATAAAAAATCATGCTAGCATTCAATGCGATATTGTGGTTCCAAGGTGATTTAAACGGAAGTTTAAACTTTCTTTTATTTCAAAATTATACGTAATGAAAATCTTTTAAACTTCTAGAAAATCGGAAATTATTATTTATTACTCAGTGACAATTTAACTGAGTTATAGTTTAGTTAGAGTCTGGATTGATATGTAGATTTAATTTACTTATAACTAGGTGAAAATATCTCTTATGTTAATAGATTTAATTGAGTTATAATTCAATTAATATCTGGATTGTTATGATTTATAAAGGTGATTTATAAAGAAGGTAGGTGATGAAGTGCATTCGAACCAGTTTCACTATGTCAGGGTTCTAACCATAAATGCATAGCATTCCATATTCTTATCTATTGATAATTATGTTGGGAATGTCATTTTTCTTTGAGTTATCAGATAATAAATATATTATTACGAATATTTACAACAAAGTATCCTTGAAAGTTAATAACTAGCTTTCCGCCAACAGTTCGCCCGCGTTGAGTTCGGTTATATCGCGTTTCCAAGAGAACCTTTCAAAAGTCTGGAATAAAAACTATCCTATGTTCTTTCTCAATGTCAACTCTATGTCTGTACCAAATTTCATTAAAATCAGTTCAGTGGTTTAGGCGTGAAAGCGTAACAAACAGACAGGATTACTTTCGCGTTTATAATATTAGTAGGGATGAGACAGTTGGAAATCTTTGATATGGAGGTTAGATTTGAAATTGCAATTACCTATTAATTGAATAAATCTTTAACATACGCAGGTGTTGTTGTGTATGTATTATTTTAAATTAATGAATTAATTGTCATATTGAATGTATGAGGTAAGTTAGTATGATGGAAGGGTAATCTAAATCCGGTAGCAATTAGTAGTCTTATAACACGCTTCCTTATAGTAATCAGGTAATGTACGCAATTGATCATGTAATTGCGTTATACAAAAATTTCTTATGCGAGTGTCTATCCGGCCTTACGTAGTCATCCTTAAAAAAATACTAAAAAATTATCAGCCCATTTAATTGTAGGTATTATTTTAACCATATTAAATTCTCAGTTTCTTATATATCTTTTTAATTAATTCAATCAACAATAAGAAGATAATTATTTGGATATATCTATAGTTAATGCAATTATAAATTTTTCGTGAATTTATTCAACAACAAACAATAGACCTGGTATCTGATTGGCACAAATTCTTGGCTTGATGACGTCACTAGAAGCCTTTTGAGGCCACTGTCACTATGAGTCAAGAGTTTAGACTTGTGACTAAGAAATTAGGGCTAACGGAAGGACCAAGAAATACCGCTTGTATTGTTGACTAGTTTTTGCCCGCGACTTCGTCCGCGCTAATTTAGACATTAGTAATATATGTATGTATGTATAGCTGACCGGGTAAACCGGGCGAAAGGTATTGGTATTTAATAATTTTTTTCTGTTTCAATCGAACAGAATGATTGTCAAATCTAATGTCAAAAAAAAAACGTTTGTATGGAAAATAGACAAGGGCTGTTTTTAGGGTTTCCCCGGAAATGAATCAATCTTTTTCAGCTTTTATACCATCCCTGAAGTTCCACGAACATTTCAAGACCAAGATAATATAAATCCGTTCAGCTGTTCTCGAGTTTTAGCGAGACTAAGGAACAGCAATCCATTTTTATATATATAGAAGATTTAAACCATCGACATATACTAATGGACATGCCGTAGAGATGAGAATTGTGGCACTCCGAAAGAAAGAGAGGAAACTAAGTTTCGGTCTATCTTTATCTCTCTCAAAATAGTACCGTACTTAAGTTATGAGCTAAGCGCCAATCATCTATGAGGGAAGAGATAGTGCTAGACCGAAAGCATAGGCCATCTCTCTCACTCTTTTCAAACCAAAAAAATACTGCAGATTATACGCGTATGGCATGTCCATTAGTATAAGTCGATGATTTTAACTTTAGTTCTTTATAAATAATGACTTTGACAGCGTCACTTTGACAGTTTCACTTTGACAGATCGTCTGAAAATTTATTTGTTTTTAGTCTATATCTCATCTACATATATTTTTTTTATCTGTGCAACAGTTTCATTTCAATCCTTGTGAAGCACGTGCTCATTATAATTTGTTTAATGCTTATATATTATATGAGTCATTACTAAAAATAAATAAATTTCCATTCAATTGTTTCTTTTCACACATACGTGGGTTATATTAAGATTTATACCTTTTTGAATGTTTTTTTTATACCTAAAGCTACTAAATAATAGTTTTAATATTATTATTTCAATGTGTTTATATGTATGTAAGTGTCTACCACTATTCGTTCTAGACGGCCGGATAGTATTAAGTAGGTGTTATAGTAAATTGTCGCTTCAAACTCTCATTGAATGCTTCCGCCGTCTTAGTGACAGAAGTACAAATTATTTACTTACATATAACCATACATACACGCAATAACTACGAGACTTTTATAAAAAAAATATTTCTATGACAAACCCTTCGTCTTATCACACAGTAGGTACTCAAGTATAATTCGTCCAACAAATAAAAATATTGACGTTAAATATTCCATGATTCCAGTGCGAACGAAGCCATAGCATATAACATATATAGAAAACAAGCATATTTTTCTTATATCCTATACTTGAAACACAGGTACATTAATGATAATTTAAATTAGTAAATATCAAAGAAAATTAATATAACATTTTTTTTAACAATAATGTTTATTGTTCACGTGAGATTTCTCTTGTTTATATTAACTTAGAAAAAACTGTTCAATTGTGAGTCAATATAATTAAGTGTTAACAATTAATTAGTAATTATTTAATGATGTTATAATTATTAATCGACTTAACGATTCTCGTCTAATCCGATGATTGGCGAATACTCAAAAATACGACGAGAAATTTAAATTAAATTTAAATTATAATTTAAATTTAAACTTCAGTCATTATGTGTGTGTGTTGTATAAGATTCCTATTACAATTGGGTGTAAAACATGGTATTATGAATTGAGAGCCATTGTTAACGAAACGAATTCAATGATTTCCTTTTAACCACATCAAAAATAATAAGCATTTTAACGTACGTGATTGTATAACTATAAAATATACTCAATATTTAGCTGACATGTACCGTCTACGTCACGTAGTTTTTACGTGAAAGAGCAAAAAAATGTAAATATATACATATATCGGAAACGTGTGCATGTATTTGTCAAGCAAAACTCACTAAAATAATTTTAATATAATTTTACAATACAATGTTATGTAAAAACTAGTCATTATCACAAATTGAATATACAGGGTGACTGGTGAATTACTATCAATATTTAAAGAGAATACTCGGTACATGATTCCCATTCGAATTATGTAAAAAAAATAGGTACTTAATTTTTGACCAAATTTCCGTATAAATAAATAAAGTGTGTACACGTTCCAAGTGTTCCAGTGTGGACGCGTGCGGCGGCGTGCTGATACAACACCACGCCGCCGCACGCATGTGTGTGTGTGTTTATACCTAATCTCTAGGGTGTTCACACGATGCGTAATTAATTACATAACTTTTGGTTAACTTTACTTAGAAGTTTATTAATATTTATGTTATATTAATTTTTATTTTGTCATATATGATCGTCAAATATCTCGTCCTCAAGTATTGATATCACCAGTCACCCTGTATATGTTCGATAGTGTAGATATATCTATAACATATTCGAGGCGTTTGTATTGCAAAAGTTTTTACATTTCAACCAAGAACCATTATTATCAGTTGATAATGAATGACAATAAAACTCGTCGGTGTTGATAAACGGTGGATTCAAACATTAATCCGACGATAACAGACACTCATAAATACGACGAGTTAACTCTCAAACATTATTAAGACAAAAACATCGAAATAACTTAAACTATATATCTATAGGGATTTATTTTTATATATAATTTATTCAAAGAAAATATGTAATACTAGCTTTCCGCCCGCAGCTTCGCCCGAGATGAGTTCGGTTATATCGTGTTTCCAATAGAACCTTTCAAAAGTCTAGGATAAAAACTATCCTATGTTCTTTCTCAAGGTCAACTCTATCTCTGTACCAAATTTAATTAAAATCAGTTCAGTGGTTTAGGCGTGACAGCGTAACAGACAGACAGACAGACAGAGTTACTTTCGCATTTATAATATTAGCAGGGATTAAAAGTATAATTTTTATAGCCCAAACAAGATGTTGGTATGAAAATAACAAAATAGCTTCAATGAAGCCAAGCTCTTAGTAACAGCTGTTCGTCGAAACTATTTACCGTCAGTACAAAAGTTTTTTATTAATTTTTCTTGAAACAATCATACATGTAATACTTATTAAGAATGAAATATACAAACTCCTTAGTTATTAATAAAACCACTTCATTAAAAAGTTATTTCATTTTATTATTATTATATGACAATCGAAAACAAATTGCATTATCAGTATATTCTTGAGTAGGGAATAACTTAATTATGACTATTTGATTACAATGAAAACAACGCGTATGGGAATCCCCGTTCCTCGTGTTATATTAACAAAACGGGGGAGTTTTCTTAAGCTATTTTTTAACTGCTTACTTTATATTTATCTTTTACATTTAAGTTTTAAATCTTAGTTAGTTTCACTACAAGTGTTCTTGACACAGAGACACAAAGCCGTCTTAATTTCCCGAGCAATTGGAGAGTAATTTTATACGAGCGGTCGGCTCCCACGCGGGGAGCAGATGCCTGCATTGAAAAACAAGGTAAATAGGGCGGACGGTATAACTAAGATTCCAAATTTAAAATTAAATTAATTCAAATAGTGTGGATGATATCCAAAAGATTCCGAATTTAAAATTAAATAAATTCATATAAGGTGAATGATATGTCAAAGATTCTAAATTTAAAATTAAATAAATTCAAATAGGGCTGATGATATACCAAAGATTCTAAATTTAAAATAAAATTAATTCAAATAGGGCTGATGATATACCAAAGATTCCAAATTTAAAATAAAATAAATTTAAATACTCTAGAGTCTAGACGATATCCCAAAGATTCTAAATTTAAAATAAAATAAATTCATATAAGGTGAATGATATGTCAAAGATTCCAAATTTAAAATTAAATAAATTCAAATACTCTAGACGACATCCCAAAGATTCTAAATTTAAAATGAAATAAATTCAAATAGTGTGGATGAAATACCAAAGATTCCAAATTTAAAATAAAATTAATTCCACTATACAAAAATAAATTTATTTTAAAAGAGGTTTTATATCTTAAATGTTATTTGTGTAGGTCTATGAAACTTAACGACATGCATATGCAGAGGCGTTATTAATATTGCATATGCATATGCGATCAGGTCTCTGTCGAGGTGTACCTAATTCGTCCCGACGCGGTGTCCCTCGGCCCGTAATTAGATATTGCCGGCGTGTTGAGAACAAGCCTTCCTGAATTGAAAAAGAATTAACTTACAACAGATTAATTTACGATATCCGCTTCTAATAATCCCTTAATACAGATAAATAAGCGTTTTATAGACTGTAATATTATTTACACATTATATATGACATTTGTTTTATTATTAAAAAAAATAAAAGTATTTTTATTCATCCCAATAACATATATAGAAGAATAAAATAATTTAGTATTGATTGACATTTTTTAATGATTTAATCATTTAGTCATAGAAGTGTACGTACATTGTACACATTCAACTTTATAGAACGCGTGCATTTCTAATCGCGTAAGAAACTAAGAATGCGTGTATACTTGATTGTTGTGAGAATGAAAAATTATATTTCACATACTTATGTTATACGATTAAAAGTGCTTAGCTAAACTTTGTTAATTATTTACATTTTGAATTTAGAATGAAAACGATTATTGTTAAGATATAACAAGAATTTGAATTTGGAACAAAATATTATTAAGACAATATTATTCTTTTTGAAGTGAAATTTCTTATGCGACTTCAAATGAGGTTGCGTTAAACGTTTAACGCTCTTGGAATGGGGGACTCGAATGTATGGGATTAATCAATTGTGACTTGTCAGTAATTTTAAAGAAACTTAAGAAACTTAAAAATCAATTTCATTCCAACATTACGAAGTATCACTTTTCCACGGAGAGACTCTACGCATTTTTTTTTTAATTCTCGACTATATGGTTGCGTTGAAAATTTTATGCCAGTATTAAATATAATTTTTCCAATAATGTTTTAAACGATTGTATGTTGCCAGTGATATAATCTGTGTCGCGAGTGCAGTTCGTTGCGGACATATAAACTGTATGACATAATTCAGCAAGGCACGTCAAATTGTTGATCGGTCGGCTTAAGATCTGGGTCGCATGCAAGTCGACGAGGAAAAGTTGTACCGATATTATATATTGTATAAAAAATAATATAATTGTCTCTGGTCGAAGTTTTATGACATATTATTGTGCTATGTATTATCTATGGTAAAGAAGAAAAAGGTGAATAAGATATGGATCCGGTTTGATATAGAAAATAATATAAGATATAAAACACAAAAGGCTTGGCTGTAAGATTTTTCTCTTTGCCTGTTCGGAACGAATTTAACAAAAAAAATAATTAATATCTATGGTTATCTATATAAAACATTAAATATAAATGTACCATAGATGTGAATTTCGTTCGTATTTCCAGGAAGTATATAATTTTATTTACAATAGCATACAGTTTACAATAACATGATATCATCACAAAACATCTAACTATCTGGAAAGGCCATTCATAGTTCATAGATTTCATTTAACAGAATCAAGGTTTAATATCTCGAGGAAAAAACATCGATAAAAGGACGATTAATAAAAAACCATAAAATATACTATGTTAAAAATTATATATATAATGAGATCTAAGATTTTCGCGAGTATTCATTTAAATGAAACTAGTCTTTTTTCGACGAGTTTCAACTTTCACATCTCGTATTTCCGTGATCACGGTTGCTGTAAAGTTACCGAAATTTCGGGAATATATAGTTTTTATCAAAAATAAACTCCCGTAGTACATCCGAAAAATATTAGTTTCATTTTTAATCTTCTATATATATAAAAATGGATTGCTGTTCCTTAGTCTCGCTAAAACTCGAGAACAGCTGAACGGATTTATATTATCTTAGTCTTGAAATGTTCGTGGAGGTTCAGGGAAGGTATAAAAGCTGAAAAAAATTGATTCATTACGGGGAAAACAATAAAAACAGCCCTTTTCTATTTCCCATACAAACGTTTTTTTTGACATTAGATTTGATAACTAACTAATATGTCAATCATTCTGTCGCACTTCAAAACACGGAGATTTATGGCTTACAGGTAAACTCCAGAAATATAAATAAAAAAACGTAATAGATATTTCTTGACTATAGGGCGATACGAAGTTCGCCAGGTCTTCTAGTTTATATATAAAAAATTTCGTCCGAAATATATGTTCTATCAAAGATTTCACCTTAGATAATATCTAGATTGTATGTATGTGTGAAACAGTCGTGGGAAGTATGGAGTTATTACTAGTCGTACAATGATCGTCACGCGATCCGCCCAATGAAATACTACTAATACCTACCTACTATACTTTGACATGTTCGTGGATTACCCAAAACTTGTATCAATTTTCTTAAACACTATAATTGTCGCCCGGTTCTGCTCGCTAATTAAATCCGACCTACTTTAAAACTATATTTAATTTAACCAGTTTGTTATGGCTTCCTCATGAACTATATAATTATGATATATGCAAAACTAAAATATTTATAAGAAAAATGCATTATTTTGCTTCATATTGTTTAGTTAATCGAATTATTTTACTGAGAATTGTTTAGTACATATGTGTTAATGTAACTAAATAAGTTATTTGCCGTCTAACGGTTCCTCATCCAAAATGTCTAGGGTCAATGACCGGTTGAATTAATACTATTTGGTTGGTATTGAAGTTTTTGCTATTCTGCTTTTCATTTTGTTTGTACAATCGATTTTAGTATTTATTTTGTTGTGTATAAAGTTGTTTTTTATTTGTCAGCGACCCGGTTTCGCTTGATTTCTTAGTTGTGCGAACGGAACGGAACATCGCGCTTTACAGAATGTTTCCATCAATATACATACAAATGTATATATATATATATATATATAAAATTTATTCCTTCCGTTTTATATATGATTTTTTGTATATTTCAAAGCTAAGTAACAAAATATTTTTGTCGGGAATGTTTTCTTAAAATATCATTAAATTTAAAATTCTTATTCTATTCATTTTTTTATCAAACTAACCAAGTATAGATAACACCGTATTCTAACAGTATATAAAAAAAATAATTTCTTTATCTAAATAATAATTAGTCAATCAAGACAGATCACGAAATATTAATTAAATAAATTAAATTCGAATAAAATAATAAATATTTCTCAAAGAAATTATGTTAAAATAAACGTATTGTATATTTTCATTTATGTTATAAATTATAAATGTAGAATTATGTTCATTAATGTTTGAATTCAATTGAATTATATGAATGTTATTAATTAATTTCTAAATTGATCGTGACAAACATGTCCTAGGTTCGAGTCCTGATATATTAATATATATAATAAAATAAAAATTCATTTTTTTATATAGTTAGTTGTATCTATGTGACGTCACTATCTACATCTATTACGGGACCTCCGAATTCGGTTAACGGATGTGTATCCGTCTGTAGACTTGACAATTAGTATGTAATGAGTTGTACATATATATTGAATAGGAATATAAAATTAATTTCATTTACAAATAACAATAGGAAAGATGGAAAAAGAAAAATTTAAGAAAATATTTTTGCTCAATACTTATCTAGTCACTCCTCACTCACTCAAAGTACCTCTCATTGCTAAAAACATAGATATACAGGGTGACTGGTGAATTACTATCGATATTTGAGGACGTGATATTTGACAATCATATATGACAAAATAAAAATTAATATAACATAAATATTAATAAACTTCTAAGTGAAGTTAACCAAAAGTTATGAAATTAATTACGCATCGTGTGAACACCCTACAGATTAGGTATACACACACACTCACACACACGCGTGCGATGGCGTGGTGTTGTATAAGCACGTCGCCGCACGCGTCCACACTTGGAACACTTGGAACGTGTCCTCACTTTATTTATTTATACGGAAATTTTGTCAAAAATTAAGTGCCTATTTTTTTTACATAATTCGAATGAGAATCATGTACCGAGTACTCTCCTTAAATATTGATAGTAATTCACCAGTCACCCTGTATATTTCGCTTACCATCTTCATCTCATATAAGTAAATGTAACATTTTTATTACATATATATATATATATATAGCGAAGTCACGGTAAGTCGGATCTAAATGTCAAATCCGCCGAAATTGTTATCCTGTTATGTTAATGAGTCTGGGCGTGTTACATCTGACTTCTTAATGTTACAAATAACTTTTATATACATATATATATATGTATATAATTAACTTGAAATCATATACATTACAAGTAATAATGATCTTAATTAACCTTAACATATGAAATCAGAAAATGTGTATTAATTACAACATTTTATATGTATATATATATAACTAGACTATATTCTTAGTTAAGATACATATGTATATATATATATATATATTTTTATATACAACCTCCATTTGAATTATATACAACCTCATTTCGATTTAATTCTGATTTCTGATCAATATATTTATTATGAGGTACTGTTATATATTAAAATATTTATTATGACAGCACGAGACGACGCCGTGATATGTTCTAATATTATCATTTTTATTGGTATATATATTTTTATTGTTATATAATGGTAATAATGTGTTAATGATTGATATAACACCACTTTATACCAAATCATTCCAGTTTTATAACAAGTTATACCAAATCATTCCAATATTATACTATACTATACCATGGTATACCAAATCGTATTGTTTTACCATTACTATACCATACCTAAAATAACAAAAATGTCATTGTGTAATCCTACGTTTAATAAAAAATAAACTAATTTCCAAGCGACATTTAATATACATAAAAAACCTTGACTTAATTTTAATGACATTTACGGCGTTATAATCATTCTGATATTCATAGATTTCTTATGACTTTCAAATCTATTTTTTACTTTTATTAAACAAATAAATTACAGATAATATACCTATTTTTTATCAGTAACAAATATTTAGTAATAATAAAGTAAGAAACTCACACGATTCCGCGGTAAGAAGCTAGTATATATAAATGTAAGTATTATGAAATATCACATATTTGTAATACTAATTTCAAAAAAAAACTTCCAATTTATTTTCTATTGATCAGCTTTTATATCGCATTGTATACAATATACTAGTAAGTGTCAAACTTTTCATATATATTTCTTAATATATACAAAAGATATTTCAAGAGTTATATATACAGGGTGACTGGTGAATTACTATCGATATTTGAGGACGTGATATTTAACGATCATATATGACAAAATAAAAATTAATATAACATAAATATTAATAAACTTCTAAGTAAAGTTAACCAAAAGTTATGTAATTAATTACGCATCGTGTGAACACCCTACAGATTAGGTATACACTCACACTCACACATACGCGTGCGGCGGCGTGGTGTTGTATCAGCACGCCGCCGCACGCGTCCACACTTGGAACACTTGGAACGTGTACACACTTTATTTATTTATACGGAAATTTGGTCAAAAATTAAGTACCTATTTTTTTTACATAATTCGAATGAGAATCATGTACCGAGTATGCTCCTTAAATATTGATAGTAATTCACCAGTCACCCTGTATATATTATATAAGTTTAATTTGAGTATATGTAGGAACAAGTTCCAATAGAGGTACCTGTTGCATTCCATGAGTACCGTTACTCTCACAGAACCGCTTGTACTCATTTTTTATATACCATATAGATATTGTTCTAACGTTACACTTATATACGTTACAATAAATTCGATTTTGGAACGGAATTTATTCTTATTTTAGTATGTATTCTAATTTCAAATATAAATCGAAATACGCTTTCAATAATATTTAAATCGAATTTCGAATCGCTTTCAAATTTATTTTTAAATTTCGATTCACATGTAATGTACGTCCAAATCGATTTTATATACTCGATCTCTTCAAATTCGAATTTAGAACGGAATTATAAATAAACGTTCGATATTCAAAATATTTTTTTCGTTTCAATGTTGTGACGTCATCAAACATAACACTTAACATCGCGCTACATACAATACAAATGCTAAGCTGACAATACATCGCTTCTATATGTATTATTGAAGCGTTTTGTATGAAATGCTAAGATTAATGCCTTTTATAAGTTATACATAAAATTTATTATATTTAATAATAAATATTTATTATATATAAATCATTTCGATTTAATATAGATCTTGTTCCTACATAATCATTCGACTGTATGTAACTGGTATAAAAATAATTTTTAATTCTTCAGACTTATAAATATCTGTTTGTGTATGGCATCGCATATCATAAATGAATGGACCGATTACGATGCGGTTTTCTCATTAAGATACTGAGGTCAAGATCATTGATGTAATTTGATAATGAAAATCATACTGCTAGTCTTTAAAAGGTCATAAAAATTTATTAGAATGGTTGAATTATACATAACTTAATATCCAATTAAACAAACAACTTGTATATATCATCTGGCAACAATTCAATGACGTACTTCTGTTCTGTTGTAAAATAAATGCATATACAATATAGTAATAAAACGACCTTGGGTATTAAACGTGAAAAATATTTTCCTTATAACATATTATAGTATCAATTATAAAAATCAATACATTTTGTTATCACCCAAAACTTTATTTAATTATCAGCAAATATAAATTTTCATTTTCGTTGAAAGTGAAAAATATTTGATGTCTGTCACCATGTCGGTGATGACGTCATTAAAAACCGGTTTGGTGGGGATGATAAGAATGTACGGATTATAGATCAAATAGAAATATTATGTTAATAATAATAATATTACTTAGTAGTATGTGTGTATGTATCTTGATAACCCGAAAACTAATAAAACGATTTATATAAAATTATTGAACAAGCTTTTTGAGCTGTTCTGTTATTGTAATATGAATCTTATTGTATATATAATTATGGTATCAATTTTAATTGACTTATCTCTATTCGTATCTTAATTGATACAAGTTCTCGTTATAAATTGTTTACACAAATCGGTCTTCCCCAATGATCGCACGAATTTTCCTGTGTTTTACCGCAAACAGTTCTACGTACATCATAACATAAACACGCTTTATGTAATCGTTTTGAAATCACTAATTATATATACTAGTTATTGCAGGCGACTTCGTCTGTTTTAGTTCCAGAGAAAACTGACAAAGCGAACTCTATTCCTCCTTAAATACAGTAGATAAGATGATTTAGTATTTGATCAACTTTTTTTTTTCCAATCGGATGAAAAGTATCCTATGTCCTTTCTATGTTCTATCTCTCCACTAATTTCCATCCAAATCGGCACAGCCGTTCTTGAGTTATATATAGTGTAACTAACACGTCTTTTATATATATATATATATATGTTTGTTTGTATATATTTATTAAATAATTTAACGGAAGTAATGAGTCGAATCGTCTTGTTAGTTCCAACCTGTAAAACATAAATTGGTTTTGTTAGAAGCTTTGATTTAGGTATAACATACACACTGGAAATATATTTAATGATAGCATTTAAGTTAACTACGTAGTTTAATGTTAGATTTATAACACAAAATACTATGATATTAGAACTACTAACTACAACTACACTACTACGAACTACTCGTGTTGTTAAATAGCCTAAGGATTGGTAATAGCTTGAAGCATAAAAGACAAGGAATACTTTTTAATTTCTTATTATATTATTACTAAATTAAGGAATTAGAAGACAATAAAGAAATAATAATATAGCATATGTATTAAAACTTGATCATCATTCATCTACTGACATCGTGAATGTGTAAGTTTGTGTGTTATGTATGTTGGTCTTGTACACAAAAACGTCTATCTGAAGTTTGATAAAACTTTACAGTAATGTAGCTTAGATATCCGACTAAGATATAGACTATGATTTCTTTAGGAATTTCGTCTATTTACTATAGATTAAAAGCCTAACACTTATAATGTATGGTGGTCTAGTGGTTTAAAGGCCCGCCTCTCATGCATGAGGGCGCGGGTTCGGTCTTGGCAAGTACCAATGTGATTTTCATATGTACTTTCTAAGAGTATTTAAACATACTGATTAATGCATTCCCAAAGAGGGTTGATGTCAGGCAAACGGCCGGTCGTAAAAACAATTAGCCAAAGCTATTCACAATATGTAAGGCAGACCCTGGCTAAAGCTGGGATATTGCCTGGTAGAAGAAGAGTGTAACCTTTTGTTAGTTATGATTGTATTCATCAACTTGAATAGCTGTAACAATACATAAAGACATATCTGTAACTTGTTCACATCCTGTTCAATGTTTACAAATTACATTACAGGTTTACTGACTCACTATCATACATATATACAGGGTGACTGGTGAATTACTATCAATATTTAAGGAGAATACTCGGTACATGATTCTCATTCGAATTATGTAAAAAAATAGGCACTTTATTTTTGACAAAATTTCCGTATAAATAAGTAAAGTGTTGACACGTTCCAAGTGTTAAAGTGTGGACGCGTGCGGCGGCGTGCTGATACAACACTACGTCACGACACGCGTATGTGTGAGTGTGAGTGTATACCTAATCTGTAGGGTGCTCACACGATGCGTAATTAATTACATAACTTTTGGTTAACTTTACTTAGAAGCAGTGGCGGCTGTACCTTAAGTGCGCCCGTGCGCTGAACCACCAATTCAAAATATTTAAAAATTACAAAATATTATGTCATCTTAATTTTTAAATTACCATTTTAATATTTATTTTTTAAACATACAAAAAGGTATAAAAAATTTAATTTCCAATTATGGTCAAAAAGTTTGAGCGCTTTACTAAACTCATATCGTGCGCTCCGGCGAGTGCACGAGGACTGCTAATACATCTTGTATGAGACACGCATCAATACGCCTGGCGCGTGAGACAAAAGATAGTTCATAGAAATGTACCGAGTAACGAGTCGGTTCTCGCGCGCCGCACGAAGCGGCCGAAGGTCACCGAGAGCACCCGATGTATGACGTATTGAGTCGGCCGGCAAGGGGCCGGCCGAAAGGATGGGTGCTATGATTGACATTTCGTTAATCGTTATTGGTATTGTTTCAACTTTCCCTGTATGCGTGACGCGTTAAATCGTTATTGTTTATAATTATTTCCGTAATTCGTTTTAGTTTTTTATTAGTTGAAAATGAGTATAAATATTGATTATATTAAAGAAAATAACAAAATTTTTCAAAGTAAAGTGAACATAAAATTGGCCGGGCCGCCAAAAAATGTCGTCGTATTGATTTAATGTACAAAAAATAAACATATTTTATGTCAATTGTTGTTTTTGTCAATATTTTAGTAAAGTGAACCACCAGTTCGATAACCCACCAGCCGCCACTGCTTAGAAGTTTATTAATATTTATGTTATATTAATTTTTATTTTGTCATATATGATCGTCAAATATCACGTCCTCAAATATCGATAGTAATTCACCAGTCACCCTGTATATGATAGTGAGAAAATATATTAGTACACCCGCCGAACTTCGTATCGCCCTATAATCAAGAAATCTGTTACGTTTTTTATTCATATTTTTGGAGTTTACCTATTAAAACCATAAATGTCCGTGTTCTGAAGTGCAACAGAATGATTGATATATTAGTTAGTTGTCAAATCTAATGTAAAAAAAAACGTTTGTATCAACAACTGCTAATTAATTAAAAAAACATTGTCCAGCGGACAAAATTGTGAATCTAAACCATTCCGAGATCCCCTTGAACAAACACAAAAAATTTCATCAAAATCGGTCCAGTCGTTTGAGAGAAGTTCAGTGACACACACGTACAGAAGAATTATAGATATACCAAAATGGCTTGGAGGGACTCGGTGATTATTCCGACTAACAGAGGGTCAAGATTTCAAGTAATGGAGGTTTAGGTGTTTGAAGGGAAGGGAACAAAACATTTTTTCGAGACTCAAAGGTTTTTGACTTATCGAGGTTATACTACTACTGTATATATAAAGACGAAAAAATATATAAGGTATATAAATACAAATATCACTTTTATCATCATCAGAGCAAACTGATGATCAAATGTCTTCTACCATGGAGAAGATTAAATTAAATGTATGTATGTATTATAGAATAAAATTATGTGGATAGACATTGAATACATTTATCAATAAAATGCAATAAATGGATCATTAATATGACCAGATAAGATCACAATTAGTGACGTCACTTAACTATCAATTGTGAGAATACGAACAAACTTTACGTTTGATGGTAATAGCTCGTACCATCTTTATATTTATATATATAATTCTTCTGTGAGTGTGTATGTCACTGAACTTCTCTCAAATGACTGGACTGATTTCGATGATTTTTTTTGTGTATGTTCAAGGGGATCTGGGAATGATTTAGATTCAGAATTTTATCCGCTGTTTTTTTAATTAATTTTTAATTTATTAGTAGTTGTTGATACACGTTTTTTTGACATTAGATTTGACAACTAACTAATATGTCAATCATTCTGTCGCACTTCAAAACACTGAGATTTATGGCTTAAATAGGTAAACTCCAAAAATATAAATAAAAAACCGTAACAGATATTTTTTGATTATAGGGCGATACGAAGTTCGCTGGGTCTTCTATTACACTTATATATACATATTTAATTTTTTTGTATTGAAAATCAGAATAATCTGATAAAAGTAAGCTTTTTATATTAAGATAATAAGCTGTATAATTTATTTCATTTCGTAATTTTAGGTGAATCCCTGTTATCTAATGCGTAATCTCTCTGGAAATTTTAACGTAGGTACAAATTGTTTTCGAAGTGATTAATCTAAATATAGTAGGAGAATCTAAATATAGAACCACTGAAAGGGTTTTGTCTGAAATTTTATTTTAAAAATATTATTTAATATTAATAAATTAAATAAAATTCCAAAAAAATTATTGTTTAATCTATTAATGTATGAAAGTTATTAAAAACAGTGCAAGACTGTAACTTTTTCTGAAATATTTATCATCAGCCTATCAGACCCCACTGCTGAGCAAAGGCCTCTTTCTCACGTGGAGAAGGTTTGAGCATTAATCACCACGCTTGCTCAAGACGGGTTGGTGATTTCAAACTTATGATTTGAAATTATTATAAGACCAGGTTTCCTCACGATGTTTTCCTTCATCAGTCAGTGATGTCTAAATACTCTTAGAAAGTACATATGACTCGGAAAAATCACATTGTTACTTGCCAGGATCGAATATAAATTAAAAATTATTATTGCTCTACACATATCTAGACGAACACACTTGTAGTTAGCGTACATTCTTGTAGTAAGCGATAAATACATCGACTTTACTATTATTTGTAAGTAGTTTTTTTGATGACTTTAGGATTTTTAAATTATTTTTCTATAAAAAGCGCCGTCATACAATATTTCGACAGAGTTCATTGACATAATAATGATTTTAGGTTCAAATAATTAAATTATAATCTATTGTGTTTTTTAGATAGGAATTTTAGAAATTCATCTTATGTATAGAATTCTCATGTCGCGGTGTTAGATAGATAACTTCTCCGAAACGGCTGGACCGATTTTGATGTTTTTCGTTTTTATTTTTTATAATGTAGCATTAAAAAATACATACAATCCAAAAAAAATTATCACCAAACCCAATTTTTTTATATTGTAAAACAACGTTTGCAGGGTCAGCTAAAATTATATTTTGATACATTGATAAAACATACATATATGTATATATGTACGTAAACGTGTCTGTCTGTAGTAACCCACATGGGGTCAATTAGTCACATCCGTACTATTTTAAAGTTCTTTATTAAATATATATAGACCTTCTAAGAATTTATTCTTTTATAAGTTTGTCAATAATCCGATAACGAAATCATTATGAACAAAATTTGACCAAAAATAATACCGATGTTATTATAAAAGTTATTTTATATTCATAAATTCTTATACAAAAATCAAATTATACGGAACCTCGTAATAAACACGTCAAGTTTAATATTAATTCGTACAAGCGATGTCACACAGGCGGTAACTCTGACATCTGGGAAGGTCAAAGTTGAATTAATTCGGCTAAATGTCGCCAGATGTCTCTTACAAATACGCAATAAGGAAATATCGCTGTTACTAAGAAAAAAAAATGTTATTTGATTTAATAAACTATGTAACTAGTAAAAATTAGTATTTCACTTAGGTCACGTCAATTTATCTAGAAAGTCAATACAAACAAAACATTATATAAATACATATATATAAAAAAAACCCGCATGATACTTGGATTCTCTCAAAACGAGCGATGTCATCGCTTGTACAGAACGCCATTGAAAATTAAACTCTAAAGTATGATCATTACAGTCGAATTTCCTATACATCACAGCTGATCAAAGCCGGGTTACTGACTGCTATTGTAATTCGTCAACACTAATCCCACGATATTCAGATATAAACGAAAACATATTCAAGCGAATTTATGTTTAATATAAAGGCTGTTAAGATAGCATATCGCTCGACGGGTTCATCGCTCGATGCTTATACTGCGTTGACTGTACGTTACCATTTCCTATAGACGTTAAGTTTACGAGTAGGACGGAAATTCGGGCTTTATTTGGCGATAACGTTTTTCATTTGGTGTAATTTTAGCATAATTTTTTTATTAATCGTCAAAGTTTATCTACATATCACCTAGAAAAGGAATATTTTTCATAGAATTATAGGGATTTTTAAATTACGTAAGTATGTAGCGTTCATTCGTTGTCTAACTACTAAGAAAATTGTTTGGAAGTCAAAAAAACATATATACCGAATATATCCTTTAAAATATATAATAGTTACAATGTCAATGTTAAAATAATTAACAGTTCAACGAACTTGTGAAATTTCGTCGAACGCGTAACGTAACGCGTAACGCATCTTTAATTACGCGGACTTGTTCCGCATAACAAATTATGTATGTGTATATGCCCCATATATTTGTACAATGTATAGAATAGTTATTTACTACTGGTGTTTATACAATTAATAATGAATAGCTTATAGGACAATGTGTTACTTACATTATTATATTCTATGTTTTTGTTATGTACGAGATTTTAATGAATATAATATGTTCTATATGTACTGACTGTAGCTTACACATGTGTGTGTGTGTGTGTGTGTGTGTGTGTGTGTGTGTGTGTGTGTGTGTGTGTGTGAATCCAGATCGTTTTTATCGTGATATATGGATGAGTATGCTATTAGTTGTCAATTTAGACGCCATCAGTAACGAGATTAGATTGAGCTCTTTATTACTGTCATTAATATAATTATTTATACTATCATATACATATATAGAACACAGCTATGTATTCGTCATATGTACAGTTATTTTAGTAAATAAATTACATATTATGTAATATTAAATTAATATTAGGACTAGTTTTCCGCCCGCAGCTTCGCCCGCGTGGAATTCAGTTATATCGCGTTTCCAAGAGAACCTTTCAAAAGTCTGGGACAAAAACTATGCTATGTTCTTTCTCAAGGTCAACTTTATCTTTGTATCAAATTTCATTAAAATCAGTTCAGTGGTTTAGGCGTGAAAGCGTAACAGACAGACAGACAGAGTTACTTTCGCATTTATAATATTAGTAGGGATTATTATGTATTAAAAATAGTATACAGAAATTGCGACCACGTGTTGGATGTTATGTAAACAATGTTATCACACACACACAAACATACACACATATATATATGTATATAATATTTAGTGCAATTAATATATTACATTAGTTATGTAATACATAGCGCGTGTACACTTACGTGACTCGTGTGCCGACATTATCATATCAATAAAGCCACTGATCGATTTTCAAAGAAACATTGTAACATATATTATATACTATATGTATTAATAATGAAATATTCGTAATTAATTTTCAGCATGAAAAAAAAAATCAGTGTATCTAGAAAACCTATTTATTTCATGAAATACCCTAATATTTACGAGCAACATAAGAACTTAGGAATTTTGAACTTATTATGTGAAAGAAAAAATATTAATAAAGTTACTATATATTATAATAAAAACAAGTACATCGGATTTGCTACGCGATTTTATTATGGTAGACTTATCTCGTTTTTTCTTTTTACTGATTTTTTAAAATATGAAACCAACTAAACGTATATTATTTTTATATTCAAGATTTATATTAAAATTCATATAACACAGTTTTTCCTGTGATTATTGTTTTTCCTTTACATTTTTTTTAATGCAGGTGTGCACACTATGGTTTTATGGAATGTTTTTTTATTGGCTTAGTAAATTATATTTTATCAATTATTGTTTATAATTAAAGTTGATTAATGCTTTGATATGTCGCTAATTTCGCTTGATTTTGTAATTGTTTTTGCTTAATATTATTCAAATATATGAATGTAATTATTTTGTATGTATCAAAATCTTAATACATAATATACATAATTCTTAGTGTTATATAAATGATAATAAAACACAAGCACGCTTTAATGTCATTAAACTAAAACTTTAAAAGGTGAACAAACCCTGGGAACTCGTTTCGATATTAAAACGTTTAGCATTTTGTTGTATCTATGTTGTACAAGGAGCGATACCGTTTATGTTATGGCGAAATAAAAAATCGATTTAAAAACAATTCCAACCTTTTTGGTTAAAAAAAATAAAAACTGGCATAAAATTGCAATTTAAAAAGAAAAAATTTTGACGTACCGTTTATGTTATGGCAAAAAAAAGGAAAAAAAAAGGATAAACCAAGTAAAAACAATTCCAACCTTTTTGGTTTAAAAAATAAAAACTGGCATAAATGCAATTTAAAAAGAAAAAAATTTTGACGTGTACAATATGTCAGTTTTGACGTTTACAAAGTGACATAAATGTCAATTTTATGTAACGATTTTGACGTTTGTGTTATTTCTGTTATCAGCGGAATAGCTGTGGAAGTGACAAATGCATGTTTACTGGAATCTATGCTAAATCGAGCGCTTATCAACGTAAGGTACAAGGACGTCACTTACACGTACAAATGTGTCGTGCTATTGTTGTGTTGTGATAAATACCTGTTATTATATATTTATTTTCATATATATATATATAATATGAACTTATTTTTTATTATACTATTTCCCTTTTAAATATGATTTCATAAAATCCATAATAATTCGTATAAAAAAGACGTAGACCTATACGTTTAAAAAAGAGGTTCTATGCTGGAAATAAAAAAATGAAGAAAAGAAAAAAGATTCTACTTAAAAATTAAAAAATAATTAATATTATTATATAAGCAGGTTCCTGGTATACCTATCTCTTGATTAAATACAGATAAATGACACATGAAATAATAAAGGAAATTAAAAATATCTATAAATAGATAACATATAAAATAATCAAATATTATTAATTCATATACATACATAAACAATAGTTTTATGTACTATAAAATTAGAGCAGTATTTCATAAGGAAAATCAGATGTTACAAATACAATGTTAAAACAACAAGTTTAACAAATAGAAACTAAAGTACCCGCATGATTAGAGGGCACTGAACCAGAAACCTAATTTAATTTTTAAACTTATTAAAACTTATTATTTTGTATTAAATTCTCATGTTTTTATTATATATATATACAACATTCTGTTAGTTTAATTTTATTTAAAACACTTTACTTTATCATTAGTAGTAATATAGTAGTTTTTAATACGATCTTCCCCACTTTTAGGAGGTAATTTCAAACCAATATTTGCAATAGTCCTACAAACAAATTACAATATACTTTCTATTTATTGTACTTCAATACATACTTATCTTCCTATATCTTCTTCTTCTACCTGGCAATTTCCCACCTATAGCCAGGGTCTGCCTTACATGATGTGAATAGTTTTTGGCTTTTTGTTTTTACGACCGGCCGCCTGACATCAACCCTCTTTTTGGGAAACAACATTAATCAGTGATGTCTAAATACTCTTAGAAAGTACATATGATTCGGAAAAATCACATTTTTACTTGCCCGGGCCAGGATCGAACCCGCGCCCTCGGCGACGAGAGGCGGGTTCTTAACCACTGAGCCACCACTTATTTTCCTATATATATATATGTACATTTCCTGGTTAATATTTTTGAAGACACATCAAAAGTATGACTATATCAATTCAAACAGGATGAATTCGTTGAACCGCATGTTACGTTATAAACCGGAACAAACGTGCAGACATTCACACAACATCGTGATAGAGTCGGCTCGTGTGAACATGAGCTAAACTGATACCTAAGTTTCACTTCACGCCTCGATGAATACCTCTCTTGAAGTCTTGAAGTCGTTAATATCCTAGTATAATGATGGCTTTCAATACAAGACATATAATATACATCTTATACATATATAAAATTCTCGTGTCGCGGTGTTAGACAGAGAACTCCTCCGAAACGACTGGACCGATTTTGATGAAATTTTGTGAGCACATTGAGTAGATCTGAGAATCGGCCAACATATATTTTTCATACTCCTAAGTCATAAAGGTTCACCCATTTTTTTAATTTTCGGACGAATTTTTTTTTATTGCAAAACAATGATTGCCGGGTCAGCTAGTATATATATATGTACATATATATGTTTTAATTAATGTACATATAACTGTGAAAATGAAATTATATTTGCAATGTCATTGTTGTACGTTTAATCGATTAGTTTCATATACATATATATTCGTTTATTTACATACATTTTCTTTTTTTATATATTCTTTTGCATGTTATCTTTGTTTCAGTAATGTTGACAATAATTGTCTTGATAACACGAATGATAAGTAATATTTAAACTTATATATACTAACTTTCCTCCCGCAGCTTCGCCCGCGTGGAGTTCGGTTATATCGCGTTTCCAAGAGAACCTTTCAAAAAGTCTGGAATAAAAACTATCCTATGTTCTTTCTCGAGGTCAACTCTATCTCTGTACCAAATTTCATTAAAATCAGTTCATTTGTTTAGGCGTGAAAGCATAACAGACAAACAGAGTTACTTTCGCATTTATAATATTAGTAAGGATTCTTATACTATATTAACTTGAAATTATATTACTATGAAAGTTGATAAAAAACTACGTATACTAAAAAACTATTGAAGTGAAATTGCAATTATATGTTTGATTTTTTTTATCAAATTTTATACACGTCGATAAGAATTCTTCACGCTGAAACAAGTCTTGGTTTAAACCGAAGCTAAACGGAAAAATTGATGTACTGTTTGTTTGAGGAATATTTATTAAATATATAGATTTATTCAATTTTCATATATGAATTATAATAACAGTTTTATAGAGATACATTTCTATCCTAAATTATCCCAACTAATATTATAAATGCGAAAGTAACTCTGTCTGTTTGTTATGCTTTCACGCCTAAACCATTGAACTGATTTTAATGAAATTTGGTACAGACATAGAGTTGACCTTGAGAAAGGACATAGGATAGTTTTTATCCCAGACTTTTGAAAGGTTCTCCTGGAAACGCGATATAACCGAACTACACGCGGGTGAAGCTGCGGGCGGAAAGCTAGTAAGTATATATTTGTCCTAATACTGATTTCATTACCGTCCATCTGTACGTAACACTTTCCCACGATCATACAAATCTTATCAGTGCAATTCATCTGATAACGATCTGTTCGCTCGTCCGTACCATACATCCGCCGTAACAGTATCAAAACATTAATATTATGTCTCTGTATGTTTACGGACCGAAAACTATACGACTTAAATTACGGCAATTTTCTCCGTATACGATTGAATGAAATATTTAACATTACATTCATTCGTTCGTTCCCATTCGATCGCATCACTATTGTTAACGGTTAATATTTAGAAAGGCTGTTGCGCATTAGGCACTCACGACTGCAAGGCTTTTGCAATTATTATATTACCATGCACACGTGTTCTAACTCGCGTTTCGATAATCTACGCCCTGTATATAATGAAAAGGTTATTTAAATGAATTAAACTCTATTTTTATATGTATAAAGTAAATTTTTGCATGTAATACAATAGATGAGATTCTAATAGTGTATTGATATCAAATCAATCTCGTGTTTGTCACCCACTTTCTAAATGACGCAAGCGACCCAGAATTCAAACATATGTTTTAATTGCGCTACGTATAGACAATTGAATGTGATTGTGGTAGATAAAAATGTTTTCTTAGTTCTTACCCCTACCATTTGTTTACGAAAGCATATCAGTTATTTATTCTATGAAACACGTGAGTTTATTTTCTATAATTAACACTTAACTTATCCCGAGCTCGTGAGTGAGTTCCGGTGGTAAATATTACCGTTCCTCGGGTTCCCTCACGTGTCTGTGTAGCGTGATATTGTAAACGCTATGTCGTGAAAGTGAATTACTTTTAAAGCTCATATAAATAATATTACATATTTTATTAATACTTTACAATATTGACATATAGGATTTAATGGGCGAGTAACATTTACAACTTATGCATGGTAACAGACACACACACACACACATTGTTATGTCAGCTCTTATTAATATTTATGTTTTATTTATTTGCATAAAATATTTGATTAATATAAAATGTTTAGAATGCAAAATTTATAAATACATGCAATATTAGAAAAACTTTATTCCAGTCGATTCATCTTAAACCATTTCATAATTCCACTTATAAATCTTACAAGTATATTAATTATATTTAATATTACGATAAATAACTTTACTTTTACATAATATTTTTGTGGCTTATTCGTATTTTGAAATATACATACATAGTCAACTAAAAATACAAGACTATGAAAAAATTAAAAAGGTTTACACTTAAAAGATAATAAATTAAAGAAATTATTAACTCTGTTATACAAAATATTGACTTTAATACAAATATTGTTATAAAAAGTATCCAGTATTGACCTTAATAAGAGTGGAAAGCATTGAGATGGAGCAAGTTTGTTCAAGTTATTTACTTTACAACTATTAAATACTTAATATAACGAAGAAAAACAAATTTACGGAAAAAATATACATTTTTATAATATAAATTTGAACAAATAATTATTAACTTATTATATTATTTTCGACATTCCGACAAGCCTATACTATTTATTAAAAAACATACTAACAATAAATTATTAACATAATGAAAATTAATTTATACATATATAAGTAATGCATGTTATAAATAAATTAAACATATAATTTGATTATATCAACGTTTTAAATTCTCCAAATTAAGAACAATCAAGTGTAAGCATTTCCCGCGACTTCGTGTAAGCATTTAAAAATTTCGCAATAATAAAATTAGGTTAAATAAATCACGATTAAACAATATTATCTATAAACATATTTTTATGATCATCAAAATATATTGTTATTACGAAATGTTTATTTAGGTTGTACCTAATGATGGAGGTAAAAATTTTGTGTAGACGAAATTTACCTCACTTTAAATGTACGGTAATACAAAGGTAATGTATTGTATCAGTGAATGGGAATTCATATAATAATGCTTAAAATCTTCTATATACATAAAAATGGATTGCTGATCCTTAGTCTCGCTAAAACTAGAGAACAGCTGAACGGATTTATCTTATCTGAGTCTTGAAATGTTCGTGGAGGTTCAGGGAAGGTATAAAAGCTGAAAAAAATTGATTCATTACTGGGAAAACCATAAAAACAGCCCTTTTCTATTTCCCATACAAACGTTCTTTTTGACATTAGATTTGACAACTAACTAATATGTCAATCATTCTGTCGCACTTCAAAACACGGAGATTTATGGCTCACAGGTAAACTCCAAAAATATAAATAAAAAAAGTAATAGATATTTCTTGATTATAGGTCGATACGAAGTTCGCCGGGTCTTCTAGTGATAAATAGTATAGGTTTGTCGGAAAGTTGATAATAATATAATAATTAGTATAGGGTTGTCGGAATGTCGTCAAGGCGCGGTGCAATCCGAAGGCCGACAACCTCGCTCGCTTTCTATCATACTTATTGTTTTTATCGATAACTATATGAAAAAAAAACACAAAAAAATAATTTAAATTTATCGTTCTCGCTTCATAGAGTCTCACCCTACGTGAATAATGAATTTCTCTATAAATAGATACGAAGATTCACTAACGGTGTCTAGTATACATATAAAAGATATTAATTAAATCTTTATATTAATTGTTTTAATCATTAGTTAATGAGACATCGGTACAGAATACACGAAGGAAAAGTTCCCTCGTACATAAGGCCGGATCTCCGGTTACTACACGAACGTCAAGTCACGAGCTCTGGTGGCAATAAATTATAATTTATAGAGAATTATATTATTATATTATTGTTCGTACATCGATGAGTCAAAGAATTATGAACATTTTAATAATTGTAGATTAATACTTGTTTTCCGCCCGCCTCGAGTTCGGTTATATCGCGTTTCCAAAAGAACTTCTCAAAAGTCTGGAATAAAAACTATCCTATGTTCTTTCTCAAGGACAACTCTATGTGTGTACCAAATTTCATTAAAATCAGTTCAGTGGTTTAAGCGTGAAAGAGTAACAGACAGACAGACAGACAGTTACTTTCGCATTTATAATATTAGTAGGGATGGAAAGAATTTGCGAATCGCATCAGTAGTTCCTTAAAACAATCTCTTTTCTATAACAAAGTCATACAAATCATGATACATATAATATATCAATTTAAAGGTGCTTTCACACAGACATCGATTTTAACATTCTCGTTGTAATTTTATAATTATGATTGATGTATTTCTCCGAGTTTCTCCTGTGTGAATGCGCTCTTATAATGTCACACGCTAAGGTCGAGAGTGATTCATTTCACACTGATCTTTAAACTGACGCGTGATCAATTAGTTTATAGATAATATTATTATCAAATGTGTTTAAATCGAGACGTAGTTTGTGAAAGTACTGAATTGTCCTTCCGCGATGAATTGCCGCGAGTGAAAGTGTTCTTTGAAGCTTATTGTAAGATCGCATAGAACTATATTTATATAGAAAATTAACTTTACTATTAATATATAATCATCATCAGCCTATCAGAGCCCACTGCTGAGCAAGGCCTCTTCTCACATGGAGAAGGTTTGAGCATTAATCACCACGCTTGCTCAAGACGGGTTGGTGATTTCAAACATATAATTTGAAATTACAAGTCCAAGTTTCCTCATTATGTTTTCCTTCATCTGTCAGTGATGTCTAAATACTCTTAGAAAGTACATATGATTCGGAAAAATCACATTGGTACTTTCCAGGTTTCGAACCCGCACTCATATAATAATGGTATAGGATATTAAGTTGTAATACTAAAGCAATAAGTTTTATATTTCCTTGATATTATGACTAATAATATGTTTCCTATTTACAGGTAAGTTATTCGATGGTGACAAAGTTCAATGACCGGGTTAACGTAAGTTTTTCATACATATAATGTTTCTTAGAGGTGGTAGAGCCTAGCTGTGGTGAGTTACTACAGCTCGAACATGGGCTGGCTCGACTGGGGAAGTACCACCCTCTCACAGAAGATCGGCGTGAAGTAGTCAGTAATGGCTGCGTTTCGTCTGATGAGTGAGAGAGCCGGTTGCCCTTTCCCTATTCCTACCCTTTCCTTTCATTTCCTTATTCCCACCCCTCCCTATCCCCAAAAAACAAGGTTGGCAACGCATCAAAATGTTGCGGATGTCCATGGGCGACGGTAACCACCTTCCATCAAGTGGGCCGTCTGCTCGTTTGCCACCTTTCACATAAAAAAAAGATGTCCTAAAGTCATGTTTACACGAAGTCATCTTTCACTCTTGTATAATACAAGTGTTACGTTTCAGTTACAAAATGCATATCAAGTGATTATAGTTACGTATAGTTAGACTAAGTTATAAAATTAATATATTTAACTAATTTTTATTAATATATACATGTCATATTATTATAACCAATAATACGATTTAGTTATCTTTTATTATATGTTCGCAACTAGCTGTTTATCGCGGCTTTCCTTGCATATTAAAATCTCTTTAATACAGACCATATGAGGTTTGATTCGAGTTCTCTATGGTCTCTTCATTATATCCTGACTTGATGATAATTGGACTACTTTAGAAGTATGTCCATTTTATTTAAAAATATTTATGTAAAGTAGACTGTAATTAAAGAGGTAATAGCGTAATAATTATATGGTCGAATTCAGATCTTTTTCGGTTTAGAAATTTGTTCAAAAATCTCTGAACCTAACTTAACTACAAGGAAAAATCCCGTCAAAATCGATCCCGCCGTTCCTGATATTTGCTAGAACCGCACAGACAAACTAACATGAATTTAGACAGACAGACAAACAGACAAACTAATATTTTCGGATTACTACTCTTTATTTTATCATTTTAAAATACTGCCGACGTTTCGGTTACTTTTTAGCAACCGTGATCACAATATTAGTTTCATTTAAATGAATATTCGTTAGTCTTAGATCTAATTACATATAAAGATGTACACGAAATTTGAATCATTGTACCAGCTAGGTCGCCCTAGATATCATCAATTCAAAATATTTTATAGCAACAAGATCGCAGGCCGCATTATCAAACAACCATACCTGAGCTCCGTTACTCAGTTCATTTTACTGTTACGTTTTATCACGATTTACTTGAAGCTGTGCTGGCTTTTTGTTCAACTTTTTATACAATAGTAAAAGCTAAGAACAGGTTTCAAAGTGTCAGTTATCCTAACTTTTTTGTTACTGTAATTGAATATGTCAAAGTGCCGAAATGATATACAAAAAATCATCCGGCCTGGACTATGTCGTTTCGAAAGCAATGCGCTAGTTAACTGTACTTAATTAAATATATTTTTTGAATAGATTTTCGTGTGCTTTTTTAGTTGTAACAAATAATATATGTAGCACATATTATGTTTAACCCATTCTTCTTCTACCTGGCAATTTTCCCGGCTTTAGCTGGGACCTTGGGGTCTGCCTTATATGTTGTGAATAGTTTTGGCTACTCGTTTTTACGACCGGCCGCCTGCATGACATCACCCCTCTTTGGGAATGCATTAATCAGTGATGTCTGAATACTCTTAGAAAGTACATATGACTCTGAAAAATCACATTGGTGCTTGCCAGGATCGAACCCGCGCCCTCATGTATGAGAGGCGGGCCTTTTACCACTAGGCCACCACTGACTTATATGACTGACATTATAGTCATACAATACAGAATCGTTTAATGCCTGAGTCTCCTACTAGGACTATAAAAAGTAGATTCGCCCGATAAAGTATCCAAGGTTAAGGTGTCGTCTAAATATAATGTCATGTTATAAGCTTGTACTTCACTTAATATTTCTCTCCTCACATTCCGTAACTCTTGACTGAATTATTCATGTTTTGTGTCGATTTAAATGATAAAAGATTTCTCTAGAGAGGTTTGAATTATAATTTTTGTGTTACTATGAAAGTATGAAAAATCTTAGTAAAAATATCTTTTAATATTACGCTGTTTTTTTGAGAAAATTCTATTATTTATAACTTTAGGAATGTTTAAATATGTATAAGTGATTGTAACTCACAAATTCAATTGAAAATAGATGTAGATAAGCATAGATTTAGAACGCAGATAAGCGTAGATAAGTACATAGATAGGTCCATGCATGTTAGATAGAGATATATAGATTGAATGAAAATTGGGGCGTCCCTCAACCTGTTGCTGTATAGAATCAAGGAAGGAAAAATTATATAGGCTTTTTTATTATTAACCGACTATAAGAAAGGAAGGTTTGATATTTTTTAAATGACTTTTATCTCATAACTTCCTTACACTGAGAAGCTAAACTATACAAATCCTATGGCTTTCCTTATAATTTTTTTTAGAAATTATAGCATTAAAATAAATCTTCTCTTATAGTACACCTTACTTAATATAAAGTTACATCACATTTCTTTGAATTATCTCATTTTCATGTCTCTATGTGATTTACTAAGTAGCTCCTTTCTAGGTGCGAATACTTTAATATAAAAAGATATATTTGGTACTTGACTTTTAAAATGTACATTATTAATTTCATATTCAAAATTATATGTTTTTGTATAGATTTGACTCTATTTTGACAGTAATAAGACTTGAAGTAGTTACTTGAGATGTATATATATATACATATACACATACATATGTGTATTTATGTATGTTTATATGTATAATGTAGTGATAGTATGTTATATGAGGTGTGTAACGGTAGTCAACTCTCACGGCCCTTTAGGGCACCTTCACATGTGGAATGCATGGAAACGAGAACACTAAGCACTCTTAAATCCTTTTACGTTAAATATTCACGAACTTTCACGAGAGCATCGTGAAATATCGTGAAAGTTTGTAAATATTTCTTAATACACGTGATATTTATGTTGTAAAGAAAAAAATATTATAATATGATTATGTTTAAATGTTTTTTTTAAATAGTTCCGTTGTACATTATCTGTTATTCGATTTTGAACCTTATGGTAGTGTGAAAGCCTAGAAAGGTAAGATAAAAAGTGACGTCCGACCACAATCGGATTACAAGGACTTTGTGTCGTACACAACGAGAACATATTGATTTGTATGACAATAATATTATTATTAATAATTATAAGAATAAAGAAATGTACTAAAAAAAATATTTCACAATTTTTTTTTTTAAATCTTCCTGGCAATTTCCCAGCTTTAGCCAGGGTCTGAATAAATCGAATAATCCAATGATTAAAATATATTTATATCACAGGAGAAAGATTACGATATATCACTTACGCACACACACATATGTACAAGCACACACACACACACACAACGTTATCACAATAGTAAACAAATACAAGTGCAACTGGCGCAATGTCACCGACTGTAAATCTGGGCCAGTACGTACACTACACACGCATATCAGTGAACACTAAAACAATCCTTATCACATACACATAAGGGTGAAAATCGTATGATACACTTAATATTATCTATGCACTCCGAGCCGCCTGGGTTGAATGATTGTGATAATTGAGCAATTACCTTCCTTGCAACATTTATTTTCTCTTTAATACACACACGTAACCTGTCACATGTCACTTTAATTTATATATATACAGGGTGACTGGTGAATTACTATCGATACTTGAGGACGTGATATTTGACGATCATATATGACAAAATAAAAATTAATGTAACATAAATATTAATAAACTTCTAAGTAAAGTTAACCAAAAGTTATGTAATTAATTACGCATCGTGTGAACACCCTACAGATTAGGTATACACTCACACTCACACACACGCGTGCGGCGGCGTGGTGTTGTATCAGCACGCCGCCGCACGCGTCCACACTTGGAACACTTGGAACGTGTCTACACTTTATTTATTTATACGGAAATTTGGTCAAAAATTAAGTACCTATTTTTTTACATAATTCGAATGAGAATCATGTCCCGAGTATTCTCCTTAAATATTGATAGTAATTAACCAGTCATCCTGTATATGTCATCTGCTTTCGTTCAATACAAACGTTAGACGAATCTTTATTATAGTTATTAATAGAATGAATATTTCATCTTAAACTATTAACAAATAAGACTATATTTTATTCCATGGCGTCTTCGTTAATATCAATGTTCTACCTGGCAATTTCCCAGCTATAGCCAGGGTCTGCCTTACATGTTGTAAATAGTTTTGGTTAATTGTTTTTACGACGGCCGCCTGCCTGATATCAACCCTCTTTGGGAATGGATTAATCAGTGATGTCTAAATACTCTTAAGAAATCTTCGTTAATCGTTAATATAAATTTTATATATCATAATTAATTTTATTTCAATGTGTGATCTATCTCAAAGCTTCATTAAGATTTGTTACATAGTTATTCCGTAAAGACAGACATACAAATTATAATTAGTAAAATAATTAATATAATTCTCTATACTTGTACGCACGAGTTAGATATAAATAAAATATTTAATAAACGATATGAATGACGTACAAACATAATAATTAGGGTTCATCGCTCGTTTTACTATGGTTCTGTATATTTTATTACATTTGAATCGAGCGATGTATGCTTCTCACGGTACACATACTAACATTACGTCAGGTATGCGGGTACCGCTATTTACACGAACAGAATTTGGATAAAGCTGATACATGAGAAAATAATACGCATTGTATGAAATAATTTATATACATATATATAAATTAAATTTGAGTGTCTGTTTGTAATATTAAAATAACCGTTTTTACTACATGCATATGAATATACGGTACATACACCAAAATAACACTTTTTTTAAAATTTTGTCTGTCTGTTTGTTCCGGCTAATCTCTGAAATGGCTGAACCGATTGTGACGGGACTTTTACTGGGAGGTAGCTATTGTAATAAGGAGTAACTTAGGCTACTTTTTATCCCGATCCCGGGTTTTTTACGCAGACAAAATCGCGGGTAACAGCTAGTTTATATATGAGATCGTGTGACTTATTGACAGGTGTTTTTTTGTTAATGTGCCACATGTCTTATCATCTGGAGATGCACGTCCGTTGATAACGCAGCTTCCTTCCGCCTCGTCGTATTTATCTGGCCGCGTTGCCATTAGTGATTATAGCATCAGCGAATATTATGTTTAATTTTGTACCATATTAATATATATTAAGTTTTAAAACGATATATTACGTCAAAGGTTGCTTCATTTATTAGAAAAGTATGTCTACCCTCTGTTCTTTTATAATAACATATAAATCCTAATAAAAAAATAACATATAAATTATATAAAAAAATTTAGTCTCATACTAACTTTATTGTGCGTTTGTTTATTGATTATTTTTATTGAAATAAATATTTAATAAAATCGCAGCCGAAGTCGCGAACATAGCCAATGCATCATAATAGTGAAATTTTTTCAAAAATGTGTTGTAAAAATGAGGATTAATTTTACAATGTATGATTCTAGTTTCCTATAGGTACTCTTAGTACGTGTTTCCGTCGACACATTAAATAACCAGCATTAATATAGTAATGTGCGAAGATTTATGAATGAAATACTCTTAACGTTCCGTATGTAGTGTGACGATCAAAGATAATGGTAAGCATAATGTTTAGTCCATTGAATATACTTCCAAGCATTCTAAGGTATGACGATTTATTATTATGAGGTATTTTGTATTTCTTTTAATAAATATATCCATTTTTATATATATATTACATATTTTTGAATGATCAATCATAATTTCAATCCTGTTCCGATTAGTTTAAAATCAATTATAATTGATTGGAGACCATTTTACTGTTAATCACGTATATGTACATTTGATTAATTATATTATTGGTATCAACTTAGTGTTGCTTTTCGTCAATTCCTATTAGTAAGATTTATTCTTAAAGCAATTTATCATAACACGTATTATCCCTACTAATATTATAAATGCGAAAGTAACTCTGTCTGTCTGTCTGTCTGTCTGTCTGTCTGCTACGCTTTCACGCCTAAACCACTGAACTGATTTTAATGAAATTCGGTACAGAGATAGAGTTGACCTTGAGAAAGAACATAGGATAGTTTTTATCCCAGACTTTTGAAAGGTTCTCTTGGAAACGCGATATAACCGAACTCCACGCGGCGAAGCTGCGGGCGGAACGCTAGTTAAGAATAAAGTGCTTCAAAATATTTTGCTTAAAATCAGCGCCATCTATCGGTCACTTATCTTACCTATCTTATTAACCAAACGTCCGTCTTTAACTCCTAATCCACTCAAGCGAAGTCATCCTAAAAGCTAGTATATAATATAGAATAGTCACTCATAATAATCGGTCGATTCACTTACGACGGCCAATTTCGTTGTCGTTTATTGTCAAGATCTAGTAAATTATATTCCAATATCAATTGCGAGTATAGTGTAGGTTATCTCGTGTCCCAGGCGGGGTACATTGGCGGAAAATTGGAAACCGAACGCACGCCTCCGCAGTGACGTCACCGGCGCCCCGTGACGTCACGGGCGTGTACAGCCCCGCGCGTGTACAGTCACGTGCACATTGTTTAACACTAATTGTATTACATAGACTGTATACTATATAATAAAGTCAGTTACGACTTGTCATATAACTATTTTAGATTCTAGCTGTTATTTCTAATTGTTTTTAAGGAATTTTAAATAATTATATAATGTCGTGATGCCCTAGTGATTAAAGAAACGCCTCTTATCTATGAGAGCGCGGGTTCGAAACCTGGCAAGTATCAATGTGATTTTTCCGAGTCATAATATATACTTTCTAAGAGTATTTTGACACCACTGACAGATGAAGGAAAATATGTTGAAGAAACCTGGACTTATAATTTCAATTTATAAGTTTGAAATCACCAACCCGTCTTGAGCAAGCGTGGTAAACGCTCAAACCTTCTCCATGTGAGAAGAGGCCTTTGCTCAGCAGTGGGCTATGATAGGCTGATGATATGTATGTATTGTAAATGCTAAAATACATGTCCAATGTATGTTATTCGTATAATCTATTACACGTTCTTGGCGCTACGGTTCTTATCTATAAAGAGAAGATAAAATGTAGATAAATCCCTCTTTGTTTTTAAATCATCATTATTTTTATGTATATCTCTAACACCTGTGATAGTGTATTTCCTGTTATGTTTTTTTATATTATGAGATCATTAAAGGAAGTAATTATTTGTTTTTATTATATCTATAGTTTGAATAACTTAATACAACTGATATGGATTGATCCATCAGTAATTTTAACCAATGGGGGACAAGTTACAGCCTATGTCTTATTCTTGTATCTTAGCTACATTACTGCAAAGTTTCATCATAATCCCTTTAGTAGTTTTTGCGTAATAGAAGAACAAACACTCACATACTTTCTCACTATTATTATATATAAAATGTTAACACTTTTCATCGCGTCTGTACACTTGACATTTAAAAATAATTTTACGCTCCAGAAGTCTCCGCGTAGGACGTATCCTTGGAACAGTGGGTGTTAGGATTAATGGGAACTCGCTGCTGGAAAATTGGAACTAGCTTCGATGATACGTGTAGTAACTTAGAGTATTAGATACTGTTCAATATATTGTGGGGATATTCGGGTTAAAGAATGGTCAGTCAGGTTACTACTAGTATAGAAGTATATTGAAAATTATTTTATACTAGCTGCGCCTCGCGGTGTTACCCGCTGATTTCCGGGATGTAAAGTAGCCTATATGTTATTCCTGGACGTCAGCTTCCTGTATACAAAATTTTATCAAAATCGCTTCAGCCGTTTGAGAGTGAAGAAGTAACAAACATATACACACACTCACAAACTTTCGCAATTATAATATTAGTAGGACTATTCTCTCCTAAATATAACTAATATTTTAAGATTTATTCGCGATTTTTATTATTTTAAGTTACGTACTCCCCACGTTTCGGTTACTTTGCAGCAACAATGATCACGGGCAGACGAGTTATTAAAAAAGTATAGTAAATCCGAAAATATTAGTTTTATTTAATTGTAACATATTCTCTACAATCTAATTTACACTTACATATATGAAAAATTAAGGTTTGAATACAGTTACCGTATTAAGCATGTACAAGTAATAGTACATTTTTCTGTTTAAATATTGTTGGTTTGTTTATATAAGCCTTACGACTCGTCACGTGAAAAGTCACCTTTTTGAACACGCGTTTGAAAATAACTTTTATCTTATACCCTTTTATTATTCCTCACGTAAAGGTTAAATATTTTTTGACATTTCAAACATTTTCTTTAGAAACTGCTTGTGAAAGGAAAGTAATTAATTGCCGCCTATATGACGTATTGTTTCTAGGAAGCTTGACCCGCTACTGTAATTGCTGAGACTTCCCTTGTTCCCGTGTTTATTCATGTGAACTAATAACATACTTTTCTTTACGTATAGGATCCGTGATGACGTCACGTCTAGACATGTTTATGGGACTTATGACGTCACCCAAATGCCATCCACCCACGTGCTAAGTCAGTTATCACTACGCGCCCCAAAAAGAATTTATACCATACTTTGAATACAATATTTCGTTCAACGATAAGCGATTGACAATCCTACTAATATTATAATTGAGAAAGTTTGTGAGTGTGTGTGTATGTTTGTTACTTCTTCACGCTCAAACGGCTGAACCGATTTTGATAAAATTTTGTATACAGGAAGCTGACGTCCAGGAATAACACATAGGCTACTACATCACAGAAATCACCGGTAACACCGCGAGGCGTAGCTAGTTTAGTATAAACTAGTGATTTTTTTATCGCCTTTTACAATTATTTATAATGATCTATAATGAATTGGTTCAATAAAATATGCGGAAGAAATGTATCAAGGTTTTCACATATATGGATGTTGTTTTCTACATAATTAAGTTTTATTTTTGGTAGCAAATTTTTTTAATAAGTACACGATTTTATATAAACAACATTACAACGCTTCCATTAACTTGAGTCGTACTTTATGTACTCTTAAAAGCATTTCCAGCTTCTCTGATACATTACCATCGAGACGCCTTAATTTCTGTGAAATAACATTAAGTTAATTTCAGTATACATCGATGTTTCTCTTAAAACAGGTTTCGCTGGCTGTCAATTAATGAAGCAATGTACGGTTTATTGAAGGGAATTATCGTGTATTTACTAACTGGCTACCACATTTAGTGTGTATAATAAAGTTTGCAATATTTAAAGCAATTATACACATCTATTGTCTAGACAGAACTTACGTAATTTTGTTGCCACCTCAACCAATGCTTTAGATTTTATAGAAGTAATAAGCTTTCTTAACAGACATCGGTAACCCATCTTGCCTAGCAACCAATAAGTATGAGAAATGTATAGTTGACTTTACTTAGGTAAAAAGCAATTAAGAGGAACTATCAGCTTCTAAACAGAACGGGTTAACTGAATATTTGTATATCACGTATTCCCAGTCACCAACAAGAGAACGACTTAGCAACAGCATTTAACAGTCTACATACAACTATTTCACATAACTTTGCCTGTCCCATATAAAAAATTAACTATAGAACTTTAATTTCATATATAATAAGAGATATCAATCCATCCCTACTTTTCTACTAATATTATAAATGCGATAGTAACTCTATCTATCTGTCTGTCTGTCTGTAAGTATGTTACGCTTTTACGTCTAAACCACTGAACTGATTTTAATGAAATTTGGTACAGAGATAGAGTTGACCTTGAGAAAGAACAGAATAGTTTTTAACCCAGAATTTTGAAAGGTTCTCTTGGGAACGCGATATAACCGAACTCCACGCGGGTGAAGCTGCTTTATATTAGAAGATTTAAAGATGCTAATACAGTAAGAATATTATCTGTAACACACAGACGTACATACATACAAGTTATGTACAGTACAATGTAATATCCAGTTTCTTCTAACTGAATGCGTCCCATTTCGTGTGTTCTACATACATTGCAACATCTCTGCATGCGACATCGTCTTTAATAAGCATAATGGCCATCCTCGATAGAATTTCTAATAGAATGTATTCAGTGTGCCAATTCAAACGTTTTGTAACCAACGACCTTTTAAACTACATATACTAGATAATAAATCAATTAGGAGACTTTAACTTGACACGATGTCTTTATTCTTCTTCCTGGCAACCTCCCTTTAGCCAGGGTCTGCCTAAATCTGCCTAAGTATGTATCTTTATTGTACACCTAATTATAATGAGGCCAAGATCGCGTAGATATTGGGTTTTTTCGATGATTATCCATACACATTTATATACAGACATCTATATCTATATTAAATTAAGATAAGATTAAAATTAATATACACTTTATTTGTCAAACAATCAGAACATATATATTTTTCATTCAATGAAATTGGTGGCTATAAAAATTAGACATCACTGATAATGCATTCCCAAAGAGTGTTGATGTCAGGCAGGCGGCCGCTATAACAATTAGCCAAAACTATTCACAACATGTAAGGCAGACCCTGGCTGAAGCTGGGAAATTGACCTTTAGTGACCTTCATCGACCTTCAATCCTGCAATACAGTTATCCAAAACATTCACCATAGTCGATACGAACGGTACACGAGCCGGACGCGAACCCACTATCGAACGGTGAAAGTAGAACTCACAAAAAATGCTCTCATTCCACCACTGGTTGATATTTCACGAGACATTCTCTCGACACCGGCCATGTCTATATACAGTATATATATTATATATCAACCTACTTATATGTTACAAGTTTTATCCCTACTAATATTATAAATATAAGTAACTCTGTCTGTCTGTCTGTTGCGCTTTCACGCCTAAACTACTGAACTGATTTTAATTAAATTTGGTACAGAGATAGATTTGACCTTGAGAAAGAACATAGGATAGTTTTTATCCCAGATTTTTGAAAGGTTCTCTTGGAAACGCGATATAACCGAACTCCACGCGGCGAAGCTGCGGGCGGAAAGCTAGTCTTATATATAAAATTCTCGTGTCGCGGTGTTAGAGAAAGAACGCCTCCGAAACGACTGGACCGATTTCGATAAAATTTTGTGAGCATATTCAGTAGGTCTGAGAATCGGCCAACATCTATTTTTCATACCCCTAAGTCATAAGGTTTGTTATAAAATTTTTTTTTTATTTTACAATGTACCATTAAAAATACATACAACCATATATTTTTACTTTTTTATCAATAACCCCAATTTTTTATATGACAGAACGTTTTGCCGGGTCAGCTAGTGTACTGCAAAAATTCTGTTCACACCATCATCTATGTTTATTTTTATTTGGCCATTGTAAAAAAGACTTTAAGTGCTTTAGAGTTTAATTTGTATGATTTCATTTGATTAAACTTTATTGCCACCAAAACTGTTATTAATATGGCAACTCGTGTTACATAATGTATTAAAAATAAGGCCATTAAGTGATTTCGTTTATGTATTTAAAACTTTCCACTTTGTCACTTTATATATATATTCTTCTTCCTGGCAACCTCCCAGCTTTAGCCAGGGTCTGCCGTATACTTTATATATATGTAACAGGCATGAAATAATTAACCAACTGTGTCGATTAAAATGAGGTATAATGTATCAATTGTAAAATATTTTTTATATTAACTTGTAGACATGATAGTACATTTTGAACTTTTTATTCATAATATCTATAAACGAATTAATTTACATTAATCAATGTTAAATCTAGTTAATAACTATTTAATATATGTATAAATATATTATTTGTAACTTCTCAATCAAATAAATTTGGCCGTGAACCTGTTGCATTAAAATTGTTTAATCAAAGCCTAGTCTAGCCTGTACTGACCTTTATAAATAAAATGTCATATAAGAATATGATAAATATATTAAAATTAATTTGGAGAATTTAATAGTACTGAATATAAAATATTGAGAATTTTACATTGTTTCAATGCTTTTCCTTTCTTAATAATAAATAATTATTATGTAAAGATTACAATAATATAACCATCATTATATACATTTTAAGTTATTTAATTATTATGTATATATAAATGTAACCTTTGCGAGCAAAACTATTATTTAAATGCCAATAGCTTATCCAATACTGGTTTTACTGCTGCATATAATGTGCAGTTAAAAATTAAAACTAGTTTTGACGTAAGACACGTTATGAAATTGAAAGAATTTTATATGTATATATTAATAATTATTATTATTATTTTCATATATTAAATATTAAGACAAAAATTCCAAAGCAATTTATTACGTAAATTATATTGAAGTTATATTGACAACCCTAGAAAAGGTATAATATTGACAACCCTAGTTCAGCTCAAGACAGTTCATTACGAGAGCACAATTAAAACAAATGTATACCAATACATTAGTTACGTCAAAAACATTAGTAATTAATTTGTAAAAATGTAGAAGCAGAGTATGAAGTATGAAGAACAACGCGTTTCACTTTCCTAGTTAATATTTATAACCGTTGTTATGACTGCTAATAAACATAAAACATGTCTATTCTTGTGAAACAGGAAATTCAATAAATTTTAAATGGGTTGCACACTGAAAATTATTTGCCTTTATGTATTTACTATCCTTTGCACTGTAGCATTTTTAACTTACCTATACTTACACGTGGGTCAATGACCGCTCTGCATTTATCAAATTTAACAGTTACAAGAAATGGTATCAAGAAATAATTAAAAAATCTTCTGCTATATATACAGGGTGACTGGTGAATTACTATCAATATTTAAGGAGAATACGCGGTACATGATTCTCATTCGAATTATGTAAAAAAAATAGGTACTTAATTTTTGACAAATTTTCCGTATAAATAAATAAAGTGTTGACACGTTCCAAGTGTTCCAAGTGTGGACGCGTGCGGCGGCGTGCTGATACAATACCACGCCGTCTCACGCGTGTGAGTGTGTGTGTATACCTAATCTGTAGGGTGTTCACACGATGCGTAATTAATTACATAACTTTTGGTTAACTTTACTTAGAAGTTTATTAATATTTATGTTATATTAATTTTTATTTTGTCATATATGATCGTCAAATATCACGTCCTCAAGTATCGATAGTAATTCACCAGTCACCCTGTATATGTATGTATGTGTATATACATATATATAGTCACAAACTATTCTAATGGTTGCTACGTTCCATTCCAATGTAAGCCTTCAAAGTAAAAGCAATGAGACTCCGGTATCGTTCATTATTACAATATTTTCATAACAATTTTATTAATTTTATTATGTACTAAAATCATCCATCTTTGTTATTTATATTCTTCAATAACTTGAAATTATATTTTCGTTTCTCACAATATCACAGTTTCTATACAATTAACATTCACGCAAAGGTCGAAAGCTGGTTTTACTATGAATCATTTTCAACCTTATGTTCATTATAATAAGACCTTATTGGTTTACAATCGGATTTTAATCGTCATGTTTGATTAGACTCGAACAATTTTATTTTATTTTATTTATTGTATTTAGCAAAATTGAACCTTATTATTATAGATGTAAAATCTATTTTTGCATAATAATATTTTTAGATAATCGCGGTTGTCAAAATTAAGTGAGATAAGACGTTTATAACAAAATCGTGATAAAAGTTTTTCTATAGATATCTAATTAAGTGAAATAATAAAATATATTAGTCATACTATTATATTACAAAGAAAATAATGTACCGAGTTCTTGTAATACATAATACTTTACCTACATACCTTACTAAGAAATTTCACCTACGCAATACTGTTAACGAGTATAGCATAAAATTGTATTAACGCTAATACAACAGAAAAATACTATTAAATCTAAAACAGCATAAATAAATTTGAATTTAAGGGAAAATTTAATTATGATTAACAAATCTGGATTTATTATTTTAGTTAAAACTGATTTTTCTTTCAAAACTTAACTTTTTTTTCCCATGAAGATTTAATACTTTCACGAGTAATCATTTAAATGAAACTAATATTTTTCGGATTACACTGCAAATTTTATTATTATAAATACTACATACTACCAACAGATGAGCACATCTTTTCTGGCCGTGATCATTGTTGCTGTAAAGTAACCGAAACGTCGGGAGTATGTAGTTTATACAATAAAATACGCGTATTATTACGAAAAATATTATTTTCATTTAATATTACGTATATTTAGACATTCTCCTTTAGAGAATGCATTATCACACATCGACGATTGTAGTCATTTAGCATTACTATGTACAAAACAATAAAAAAGTAATAATTCAGTTAGAAACATGAAGTTTTATGAAAACTATATTTATCGGATAGAAAGTTGTATCGAGAAGCGATTGCGTCAACTCCAATTGTGAGAGATGGACGCTTCACTGAACTGAGGAGAAAACAGACGTAAATAATAAAGAAATAATGGTATTAGAATTACCAAGCTTCAGTACTGTAATAAATAATAATAAATTAAAAAGAAATCACATATATACATTAAATCACGTTTATGCTAATGTACTATACAAAAAAAACGTCTAAATTATTTAAAAATTCCTATGACATGTTTATAATTCTTGTTGTGTTCAAGCCGTAAACATTATTCGGAAATTCCCACAAGCGACTCGACTCCTGTTCTGTCTATAGTGCCTTCCGATTTTTTCTATTCTTCCCATTAATTCTGAATCCAAGTGAACTAACATTTCAATTGGACGCTAATTTAATCTTTCCTACGGTCAAGAAGCCTGGGAATAATAATTACAATGGTGTGTTATAAAACAATCACAGCATAGCTTGTTTCATTACCATCTTAAAATATTTATATCGTGCTTCATAAATGACTTTGTTATCTTTTAGTTTCAATTCACAATATTATTGCTAACTAAACTCTCTGTTTTCGCGGGCCTCGGTGTGAATGACATTCTAAATTTGTATGTTGATATAAGTATATGAAACGATGTTTTTTTGATACTGAAACAGAATTTTTTATAAAATATTTAGTTATTGGCATACACTTAGCATTATTGAGAGTGTACGGTCAATAATTCAGATAGTTCCTATGTATTAACTAGATTAATTTCCATTAACTGTTCAATTCACGCTCATAAACATTCTAAGAGGTATTGAAACACAAATTAGGCGATGTCCGTACACCTCCTCGTAAGTACGCTCGCCTCGGGTTCGATGACCTTGTTTGGCGGACGTTTAGTGTTTAGTTTATTCACTCTCGGCCAAGGTGAGGGCCGTGGATAGACGCGAATTAATACCTCATGTTATTGACCTCGTGTTTTCTGAACTCTCCTACACGTATGGTATGTAGCGTGCCTAGGATTATTTTCTAAACACGCCACGGTACGGCTTCACCGCTCTGATATTACAAAACTGTTAAAGATTACACACTCGGACAGAGAAACTCTGTTTATAAATACAATGAAAATATTTTTGTTAAAAGAATGCTGGACGCAAACAGACAGATAGCTAGAGAAATGTGTTATTTATTAAGGCACAACCAATTATTTTGCGAGCTAGGACATTTTGTTGTCGTGTGACGTGAGCAATGAGCATGTACTATAATTTAGGTATTGTGAAATGTCTCTGTACTTCTCAGAATGTATTTGAATAGAGTTCTCAGAATGTAACAGTCTCGACTGTAATGTGTACCGCAAATAAAACATTGGAATATATCTCAATTGACTAGCGATGAATGTACTAAGAGTTCTAATAGATATGTTATTTACACTGCTTTGTTGGTTTATATTATAAAGGAATATTTATTATCTATTTTTAAGAACTGCACTTACGCTAACCAATACTTTAATATATATAAGATAAAGTAAGTGGTGGCCTAGTGGTTAAAAGTCCCACCTCTCATGCATGAGGGCGCGGGTTCGATCCTGGCAAGTACCGATGTGATTTTTCCAAGTCATTTGACTTTCTAAGAGTATCAGGACACCACTGACAGACGGTGAAGGAAAACATCGTGAGGAAACCTGGACTTATAATTTCACAATTATAAGTTTGAAATCACCAACCCGTCTTGAGCGAGCGTGGTGATTAATGCTCAGACCTCTCCATGTGAGAAGAGGCCTTGTTCAGCAGTGGGCTCTGACAGGTTGATGACAAATTAAAGTTCGAATTATTATTATGACTAGTTAATCGTAATTTTGATTATTAGTTCTTGTATCGTAGAATGTTTGTGTCAACAGGTTTGTTGTGTTCACACGACTTTTAACAAAACCTAATAGTATCGTCATACCAATAGAGTCTAATTTCCCATTACAGGATATGCAAGATGTGTTAGATGAAGATTCACAGATGAGCGACTGGCTGATCGAGAGGGACTCAAAGCTGGGTGTGGTGCTTCATGATCGTCTGATGACCGACGCCGCGCTTGGCGCAGCTCCTATAAAGACTGAACACTCCTACAGCCTCCACTCCGATGTTGAATCATCACCACCCTCGCCACACCACACCAAAGTTGACGGTAAATATTGTAAAGTAGCCTATGTCTTATTCCAGGACGTCAGCTTCCTGTATACAAAATTTTATCAAAATCGCTTCAGCCGTTTGAGCGTGAAGAAGTAACAAACACACACACTCACAAACTTTCGCAATTATAATATTAGTAGGATTATGTTGGAGTATAATCTGCCGAGAGATCAATTGGCTGTTTTTAGTTTATAAAAGTTCAGGTATGTCGTGTGTCAATTGTTACACAAAGAATTATTTTGCCCATGTAAGTTTGTGTTCTTCAGTATAGTATTGGCCTAATAAAGTAAATCACAATTGCGTCCGATACAAATTATATGAAATAATGTCATATGAGTTCAATTGTACTGCTTTTTGAGTAGAAATTACATGTATGGATATAAAAGTATCATTAATTGAAAATAAAGTCTAAGTAACTTCTAATTGTGATCAAATGCGTGAATAATATAAAGGGTACATTCAAAAGACTCTTCTTATAGCTACTGAAACTACTACATACATAACTCAAAGCTTGAAATCATTCTCAGCTTAGTACTGATCATTGAAGGAGAAGATTCGGAAACAAGAACTATACACAAATCCCTACTAATATTATAAATGCGGAAGTAACTCTGTCTGTCTGTATGTTACGCTTTCACGCCTAAACCACTGAACTGATTTTAATGAAATTTGGTACAGACATAGAGTTGATCTTGAGAAAGAACATAGGATAGTTTTTATTCCAGACTTTTGACTTTTTCCACACTTCTCTTGAAAACGCGATATAACCGAACTCCACGAGGGCGAAGCTGCGGACGGAAAGCTAGTTATTTATATTTTAGAATTTATTGTATCAATTCTTAGTAGTAAAGATAATACGTCCACAATATCACAGATACGAAGTATATTTTTATAAATATTTTCTTTATCTTACAATAATTTCTATCTAATACTACGTGAGTGCGTGTCGTCTCATAGTTGCCTTGGTATTCAATATAAATAAGCATTTAATTTTATCACGTTTCGCTTACTTTTAGTTTTTTAAATTAAATATATAACGTACATGATTTTCTACTAACATTATTAATAAAAAATATATTTATTCGATAATAATTGTGTATATTAAGGATATGTGTTAAATCAATAAAAAAATCCACTGCAATAATAATCATTTTTTTTATATATGTTTACGTATGCTTTTTGGTTTTTACGAAACAGATTATATTTTTTTGGAAGTAAATTTTTACCAAACCAACAATCTTAAATTATTAAAATTCGATCTGAATTTAGTTCCATAGTAATGCGAGCATCGTAACTTAATTCGCTGATTGAACGAATCAAATCAATTCCTATATAGGAATATTAATAGATTTTGTTCTAATCCAATATGCTAAAACCGATGTTTTATAGCAATTATTGTATATATCACTTAAACCTTTATACATTTCGTAGATATTTAATCACTGATAATAAGTTTAATTTCGAAAAAACATCGACTATTAATATATATTGTACTAGCTGACCCGGCAGACTTCGTACTGCCTCAATCGAGAAATAAATATTTTTTTTTTTTTTTAGTTTACTTATAAGCCATAAATGTCCGTGTTCTGAAGTGCGACAGAATGATTGACATGTATGGAGAATAGAAAAGTGCTGTTTTTAGAGTTTTTCCGGAAATTAATCAAACTTTTTCAGCCTTTAAACTTTCCCTGAACCTCCACGAACATTTCAAGACTAAGATAAGATAAATCGGTTGAGCCGTTCTCAAGTTTTAGTGAGACTAACGAACAGCATTTCATTTTATATATATAGATAGATAGATTAGCCATCAATCTGTTTGAATATTTAAGTGTTAATAGTGACAGTGCTATTGTTAAGACATCGTCAGCTTCAAATACGGTTACATCACTGTCTAATAGTTCACAGTATGATGTCAAGATTTAATTCAAACAATAATCACGCCTTAAAATTGCTTTTAATAAAAAACAAGCTTAATATATAAATAGACTAAGGTTGAGGTAAAATTTATGATAATTGCTTTATAGGATCGATTGTTTTTTTTACTAACTAATGTTTCGAATAAATGAATAAATTTCTCTTATTCTACGAATAAATCCTACAATTTATATAATATTATAGGATAACTGTTAATTACATTATGATTTTTAGCTTATTTTGTCTAGATTACATAAATATACAAATTATATTTTCGTGTAAACTTGGAGTATTGTTATATATTAGTATTTTAATTTATAATCAATTAGATTTTGCTGATACTACGCGTTTTCGAATCCATTACAGCAACCGTGATCATGGGCCGACGAAAAATATAACTGTCTTGTCTGTATAATGCAGATATAAACATACAGATTTAATATACGAAAAAAATTAGTTTCATTTAAATGTATACACCCCAAAAACTAAGTTCGTTAGCGTAAATATTAAGCGTATATTAATTGATATTCGTAACAAAATTAAATTAAACAATTAAATGCATTGAAGATTTGATGAGTATAATAAGTTTTATCAAACATCAGACACAAGTCTCGTGACACACGAACACAAATGTCATACAGATATGTGGAGACTAGATGCCATACAGGGTGACTGGTGAATTACTATCAATATTTAAGGAGAATACTCGGTACATGATTCTCATTCGAATTATGTAAAAAAAATAGGCACTTAATTTTTAACCAAATTTCCGTATAAATAAATAAAGTGTGGCCACGTTCCAAGTGTGGACGCGTGCGGCCGCGTGCTGATACAACACCACGCCCCCGCACGCGTTTGTGTGCGTGTGTGTGTATACCTAATCTGTAGGGTGTTCACACGATGCGTAATTAATTACATAACTTTTGGTTAACTTTACTTAGAAGTTTATTAATATTTAATGTTATATTAATTTTTATTTTGTCATATATCATCGTCAAATATCACGTCCTCAAATATTGATAGTAATTCACCAGTCACCCTGTATAATGATTTGGAAGGCTGTAAGATACATGTGTATGGATATTCGTTCCCTTCACCATACAACTGCTAAGCAGATTTTGAAAAAACTTTACAATAAAATAAGTTTCAAATAAGACAAGGCGATAATTTATCCCCAAATTAAATGTAGTTACGGCATGACGAAGACGTAACAATTGTATTGTGTATGAAGTCATTGCACAAGATTTTTGATGTCGCTGCAGGCTGCTCATCACTACTATTGTTTTAACACACTCAGACAAAGCCGTAGACGTAAACTAGTGAATATATGTATTTCCTTATGTACATATTCATCTTTACTTTGAAATGTTTGAAAATAACATATAATTTTTAAATTATACAGGGTGACTGGTGAATTACTATCAATATTTAAGGAGAATACTCGGTACATGATTCTCATTCGAATTATGTAAAAAAAATAGGTACTTAATTTTTGACCAAATTTCCGTATAAATAAATAAAGTGTGGATACGTTCCAAGTGTTCCAAGTGTGGACGCGTGCGGCGGAGTGCTGATACAACACCACGCCCAAGCGCGCAAGTGTGTGTGTGTGTGTATACCTAATCTGTAGGGTGTTCACACGATGCGTAATTAATTACATAACTTTTGGTTAACTTTACTTAGAAGTTTATTAATATTTATGTTATATTAATTTTTATTTTGTCATATATGATCGTCAAATATCACGTCCTCAAGTATCGATAGTAATTCACCAGTCACCCTGTATATTTCGCGGTACATTGTTCTCATAAAACTATTTTCGATGCGAGTGTCGTTTAGTAAACGGTACAAAGCACACATTAATTCTTTTAACATACAAATATTAATTTTATACGAGACAAAACCTCTTAGCATTCAATGTATTCACGGTGCGTGTGTCGGGTCCATCGTTGTAGGGAGAGGAGCTTCAACAGTGACTGGGACTTGTGACCCAGGTGTAGGTTTAAGGGCATATCTAACGCGCGTTAAATGCTCACGTTAAATGCTCACCTCCACTGTCCAAGCTCCTCTCTCTAGTCTCAAATTTGAAAAGAACCTAACATTTAGTAAAGAACATATTTTGATTAACTACATACATATAAAATACAACTGCTTTACTTGATTGCATCAAATTGATTATAGATCTTATATTTAGCCATCACGTGTGTAGAGGTCTTTCGATATAAATATATCTCTTTGACCTAGACCTCGTAACAAACCAGATGTCTTTGAATTATAATTCTATACAAATGTTTCGTTTCAATAATAATATATATATATATATATATATAGAGATATTAAAGATCAGATAATAATTATGTATAACAAAACACGAATCTGCTATTAATTTTAATCTTTTCTTATCAAATGCATCGGTACATTTGTTACGACAAATTGATTAAAAAACATTATTTATGATTCAATGTTTTGTTAGTTTTTATATAATGAGCTGTCTTATCTTCATATAAAAGAAAGTCGTGTTAGTTACACTATTTATAACTCAAGAACGGCTGTACGGATATGGGTAAAAATTTGTAGAGAGATAGCTTAGAACCAGGAGACGGACATAGGATCTTTAATTCTGTTCCATCGAAAAAGAAAAAAGTTAATACACATATAACTAATGCCGAAATTAACGCGGACGAAGTCGCGAGCAAAAACTAGTTTATTATATATATTTTATAATAAAAAGCAATTCACATCGATAACGATTCGGTACGCTTTTGCCAGCGATCTCGATTTTTCGTGAGTTAAATATCTAAAAAGAGAAATTTCACAGACCGACCACCGGCCAATGGCCGCTGTCATGATTTTAAAACTCCTATAAATATATTCTTTAATTTTTAATAATAATAATTCGTTAACTTTGTTTATAATTATTTGATACTAGCTTTCCGCCCGCAGCTTCGCCCGCGTGGACTTCGGTTATATCGCGTTTCCAAGAGAACCTTTCAAAAGTGTAGGATAAAAACTATCCTATGTTCTTTCTCAAGATCAACTCTATGTCTGTACCAAATTTCATTAAAATCAGTTCAATGGTGTAGTCGTGAAAGCGTAATAGACAGACAGACAGAGTTACTTTCGCATTTATAACATTAGTAGGGATATTTTTCCTTAATATCAATCATTCATTTATTTTATTATCTTCGAATCTTTAATCGTTAAAGTACGTGAAGCAATTAATTTTTATTTCTTTATACAGGCTAACACCGTTATCATTATTAAATTAATCACATCCACTTATAAATTTAACGTTCTTTTATTTTGGTGAAAGGTATCCACTTTGTAGTAAACTCATTCGTACACATTGAATAGTGATGTGCTGTTTACATAATTACAAATTTCTTTGTAATTCTCGCATTATAATAACATACTGTTAGCTCAATTTGTTTCCATTTTTTACGGTAACAGAAAGAGTCAAATAACTTTAGAGAATTAACTAGTTTAGGAATAATTTTAATATAATTATTATATGTTATAAACATAAATATATACGATATATGTTATACAGGGTGACTGGTGAACTACTATCGATATTTGAGGACGTGATATTTTACGATCATATATAACAAAATAAAAATTAATATAACATAAATATTAATAAACTTCTAAGTAAAGTTAACCAAAAGTTATGTAATTACTTACGCATCGTATGAACACCCTACAGATTAGGTATACACACACACTCACACAGACGCGGCGGCGGCGTAGTGTTGTATCAGCACGCCGCCGCACGCGTCCACACTTGGAACACTTGGAACGTATCCACGCTTTATTTATTTATACGGAAATTTGGTCAAAAATTAAGTGCCTATTTTTTTTACATAATTCGAATGAGAATCATGTACCGAGTATGCTCCTTAAATATTGATAGTAATTCACCAGTCACCCTGTATATTATGTGTCCCAAAGTATTTATTCCCAAAGAGGGTTGAGTCGGGCAGGCGGCCTGTCGTAAAAACAATTAGCCAAAACTATTCACAACATGTAAGGTAGACCCTGGCTAAAGCTGGGAAATTGCCAGGTAGAAGAAGAATATATCATGTGTCCATTCATATATAAACGAAAACAATTTTCAATAAACAATGAAGCTACCATTATAACTCAATTCATTAATATCGTGACCAGCTTATATACATAACATGACTTATGTACCATCTATACATTATGTACTACATGTTCTATAAAAGATAGTTAGTCAGTGGTGGCCTAGTGGTTAATAGGCCCGCCTCTCATGCATGAGGGCGCGGGTTCGATCCTGGCAAGTACCAATGTGATTTTTCCTAGTCATATGTACTTTGTAAGAGTATTTAGAAATCACTGATTATTGCATTCCCAAACAGGGTTGATGTCAGGCAGGCGGCCGGTCGTAAAAACAATTAGCCAAAACTATTCACAACATGTAAGGCAGACCCTGGCTAAAGCTGGGAAATTGCCAGGTTGAAGAAGATATTATATAAAGGATATGGTTTTATATCTGTAGTTGTATCATTCTTTAAACATTGTATTAGCTTTCACAGAAAAACACTTATAGATGTTAATCATATTAAATTGTGATGTGTTTTTTCCATGAAATGTCTAAATAAACATTGATTTTAATAACCACTTTTATTATTAGATAAATAAACATTCAATCTCTTATAATTGTCTATTTCATCATAAGTTTCGTGTTTTTCATATTAATTTGTGTTTACCTAAACTTATTAATATACTTGGGTTGTCCAGAACTAACATCAAACATTCTTAAAACGTGTCTAGAATTCAGCCCTAGTAGGTTCGTTTTAAATTTGGTTAGGTAAAGAGAGGAGCTTGGACAGTGGAGGTGAGCGTTTAACGCGTTAGATAGACTCCCCTTAAACCTACACCTGTGTCACAAGTCCCAGGCACTGTTGAAGCTCCTCTCACTACAACGATGGACCCGACACCCGCACGGTGAATACATTGAACGATGAGAATTTTCGTCTCTTATTTCTTCTTAAAAGCTAGATGTATCTTAAATCTAAACATTACTTTCTTAGGAAGATTAATAAGTATTCTCTTTGAAATACATGCAATAATTTAAGAAAACACATAATAGATGTATATAATGACTATAGTCTTAGTATATAAGATTTGGTCGTACAATAGAATAATATTTCGACAGCGGTCAATGACCTCTACGATATTGCTTATAAAAACAGATGCTGGTAACGAATCTTAATGATAACTCAATGAATTGCCGGCGTCTAGTTTTACGACACAATTGATGGAAACAAGTGTTAATTAAACGTATTCAATTAATATCATCTTTTAACAAATTACTATAGTACAGTATGCTTACTAAGACTTAATTTGTAAGCGTTAAGAATCTTTCATTCATAGATCTTAGTAATTAAGAAATAAAGTACATTATTGAATGACAATTTAAACTTAATAAAGCATACGGAATATTCGAAGTGAGACTTAATATAAAGTAGAACTTATTATGTTTAAACGATAAATATTCACGTATTTAAATTAAAAAGATGGGTACAGTATTGACTTTAGGCCGATAAGTCTGTCAAGCCTGATGAATACGTTAAAAATAGAAGTTAAATTTCACGTAGTTATTTTAATAATAGTTAAATATCTTAATTAACACTGCTAGTAATGATTACAAGCATGCGATTTGTGAAGGATTCTAAACACTTTCTAATAGAATTTTCATTCTTCTTCTACCTGGCAATTTTCTCAGCTTTAGCCAGGGTCTGCCTTACATGTTGTAAATAGTTTTGGCTAATTGTTTTTACGACCGGCCGCCTTCACATCAATCCTCTTTGGGAATGCATTAATCAGTGATGTCTGAATACTCTTAGAAAGTACATCTGACTCGGAATAATCACATTGGTACTTGCCAGGATCGAACCCGCGCCCTCGTGCACGAGAGGCGAGCCTTTAACCACTAGGCCATCACTGATTATCTAATAGAATTATCATTAATGTAGGGTAATTAATACAACACAGAAACATCTGCTTCGTTACTACATACATGGAAAGATACATTTGTTGTGATATCTAACGGAACGGATAAACGATTTAAAATGCATAATTTTAATGACATATTAGTAGAATATGTAGTTATTATAATATGTGGTCATAAACATAAAATATTTTTTTATATTCTTATATAAGCAAAACAAAAATACAGTCTGTTCTGACTCGATTTATTTGCTATGTAATATGTAGAATAATTTTAGGTATTATTTTATATAAATTAATAAAATATATATATTATTTAATGAAATAACTGTTAGTATAACGTGTTTTAGGTAATATTGGGTAAAATAAAACGCCCGGCTCTATTGATTAGCTAATCTAATATCCTTACCACAAGTGCATACGAAAACTTTAGAGTTTATTTATCATGAAATTGCTCATGCGATAGTTTTAACTATCAAAGTAATACGCTTGTCAATGAAAAACTAGAAATGCTTCGTATTTAGTGTGACTATCAAAACTTGTGGTAAGAGTTCTTGCAGCTCTTGTCTTTGGTAACTCTTCGAGAGTCAAACAAAATAAAACAAAAGATATTTCTTATATTTGTAAGTATGTTAAATAATATCGTAGAATGAAAAGTTCTTATTATGATCATTAATCATTTACTTTTCACAAATAGAATTAAATAAGTTTTTTTACATTGAAATATAATTTAGTAGCACCAAATTTTTATGTGCTATTCTATTTTATCTACGAAATAGCTAAGAGATTTCTATGTCTTTCCGTAAAACATCTCTCATTATAAGTTAACCTAGATAATTGGCGTTTTATTCTAGATATGGAAGACGAATGCTATCCCGCCATTCCAGCCAGTGCTTGGCGGAGTCGCCGGCGTTCAAGTGACTCCAGTCCCGAAGTGAAGGCGGAGCCCAAGTCTGAACCGGAGTCGCCAGCCTCATCGTGTCCACCGTCACCTACACCCACTATGTCCACTGTCGACTATGTTATAGACCACACTGTGAGTACTATGATGAATACACACACACACACACACATACACACGCATATGTATTTATAACATTGAGTAAGTGGTGGCCTAGTGGTTAAAAGGCCCGCCTCTCATGCCCGAGGACGCGGGTTCGATCCTGGCAAGTACCAATGTGATTTTTCCGAGTCATATGTACTTTCTAAGAGTATTTAGACATGTCTGATTAATGCATTCCTTAAGAGGGTTGATGCCAGGCAAGCGGCCGGTGTAAAAACAATTAGCCAAAACTATTCACAACATGTAAGGCAGACCCTGGCTAAAGCTGGGAAATTGCCAGGAAGGAGAAGAAGATTTATTTGTAACATACACACACACGTATCTGCACACATATATATATTTTGAATCCGTGTACACAATTCACTAGTAGGTTATAAAATTTGTAGTTATAAATCTTACGAATATTTATAATCGAAGCGTACTAACGCTAACAAATACTTGTGGTTGTATAGTAATTATATTGAAAAGATCTTGAAGCTGTAACTAACAGACGCTGGTATATAAATATACAACAGAGAGTATTCTTAAGATGTCCATGTTTAATTGACAAGTGAAAAGTAGTCGTGATTTGAAATACGATCTCAATAAAAGCGTGATTTGATGAAATAGAAGGTCACGTTGGTTCAAATAGCTCATGAGACTTTCACTAACAGGGTTTAATAAATGTGCACGTTTTTGGAAACCAGTATAGTTGGTTGTAATTACAAACTGTGTAGGTAAACTTGGAGAAAGGTGCAAAAACTTGATTAAATTTACACTTATCATCTGTTAAAAATAAAATAAATAATTAAAAAAATATGAATCGAAGCCGCTACTTGCTAGATAAGTCGTTAAAGCCACTTCTCTGACTAAGCTATCGTGTCCTCACTAAAATTCTATATATTTATTGTTCTTTATCAAGTTGTCAAGGAGAAAGCGTTTATATTTATAGGAAGGATTTAATTAACAAACTTAAAGTGATCTCTCACTGACAAACTTCCACTTGATCGACTATTGAATTCCATTAAGTATAACAAGTGTCAAGTTATAAAAGTTGTTGGAAAGATTTAAAGTTTAAGATGCAAATTGTTTGCGGAATGTAACGCCGGCTGATGCATACTGATTGAGATGATAAAGATCATGTAACAGGACATGCAATGCTATCACCAAATAAGATAATTCAGGTTGTTGAAGGCTTACTTAGAATGGATACTTTCCTGTTAGTATACGGATGTAGCATTAAAAGGTTTTAATTAAGTTAAGTTAGCTAAACAATCTATATCTTCTATATATATAAAAATGGATTGCTGTTCCTTAGTCTCGCTAAAACTCGAGAACAGCTGAACGGATTTATCTTATCTTAGTCTTGAAATGTTTGTGGAGGTTCAGGGAAGGTATAAAAGGTGAGAAAAATTGGAATAATTGCCGGGAAAACCCTAAAAACAGCCCTTTCTATTTCCCATACAAACGTTTTTTTGACATTAGATTTGACAACTAACTAATATGTCAATCATTCTGTCGCATTTCAAAACCCGGAAATTTATGGCTCACAGGTAAACTCCAAAAATATAAATTAAAAAAAAGTAATAGATATTTCTTGATTATAGGGCGATACGAAGTTCGCCGGGTCTTCTAGTTTAGAATAAAAAGACAATGTTAACAAAATTACAAGCTATCTTTCAAATACAATCCCTACTATAATATTATAAATGCGAAAGTAACTCTGTCTGTCTGTCTGTTACGCTTTCACGCCTAAACCACTGAACTGATTTTAATGAAATTTAGTACAGACATACAGTTGACGTTGATAAAGAACATAGGATAGTTTTTATCCCAGACTTTTGAAAGGTTCTCTTGGAAACGCGATATAACCGAACTACACGCGGGCGAAGCTGCATGCGGAAAGCTAGTTATTATATTTAAAACATAGTCATATTATATTATTACAAGGAAACAAACAAGACAAGCGTAAGCCGTAGCAAAGTTACTTGGCTTCATCTATAATAATAAGCCTTGACTTGAAACAATTATGTTTACCCTAATTACTTACGATCGACTACACAAAATCTTATAAACAAATGGTTCTTATAAATCAATGTTTATTCTAGACCGGCACAATCCATATGCCGCAAGCTGTGCTGCAGAAAGTCGGCGCCGCTGGCGTGCCGCAAATACTATTAAGTGCCGCGCCACGTATCGCAAACTCACTCAACAACAACAAACTGTCAATCAAAGTCACCTCATCGGGTACATCAGGTGAGTTATTAATATACTTTTTCGACATTTTATGAATCATTTACAACACAATACATGTCACCCGCATGTTAAATTGTTGTTGAATGATAATTGTTTAATTTGCATTCAATCCCGTCCCTCGTCACTTACTAATTACACTCTAATTTAAAACGAAATAATTCACAAATAAACATGACTTTTATATTCATAATAATAATAAATTGGGAAGGAATAAAACATGATAGCAGTTTATTTTGACGATATCTATAAATTGTTTCTCTTCTTAAAATATACGCTCTAATCAGCAAGAATTTTGTTCTTAGATTAATTAAATGAATATATTCTAAGATTTAATAATAATATATTTATATATCACACATACGTACACTACTGAAATTCTAAGATATTTGATATACCTTCTAAGCTACTATTGCAAAAGTCATACTCGGTACTGGATAGTCAGTGGTATCCTAGTGGTTAAAAGGCCCGCCTCTTATGCACGAGGGCGCCGGTTCGATCCTGGCCCGGGCAAGTACCAACGTGATTTTTCCGAATCATATGTACTTTCTAAGAGTATTTAGACATCACTGATTAATGTTTTTCCAAAGAGGGTTAATGTCAGGCAGGCTGCCGGTCGTAAAAACAATTAGCCAAAACTATTCACAACATGTAAGGCAGACCCTGGCTATAGTTGGGAAATTTTCAGTACTGGATAGTAACCAATTATTATTATAAATGAAAAGAATCCGACTTGAAAATATATCATACATATTACAGTATATACATACATAACATTACTAAGCATGTATGTTTTTGTCTATCGCGTCCAGGTTTCAACCTCCCCCCCACTCCTCCGTCTTCTCTATCGTCTTCTGACAGTGAGGGGGCCCTCTCTCCGTCCCACGAGCCCCCCGCGCCCACAACCCCCGCGCCCCCGCGCCGCTCACACCTGTACGTGTCACATCACTCCAGGCAGCCCATCAACACACCACTCATCAGCAGCCAGCCGGTGAGTAGACCGGGATCATATAGAATAGATCTTCCTGATTCGAGTAGACCGTTGTGTTATTGTAATGCGTACACCAATTTATGTGGAAAAGAAATTGTGATTTGAGTAGACCGTTGTGTTATTGTAATGTATACATCAATTTGTGTGGAAAAGAAATTTGATTAGAGTAGACCGTTGTGTAATTGTAATGCGTATGCGTATACCAATTTTTGTGGAAAAGAAAATTGTAATTTGAGTAGACCGTTATGTAATTCGTACACCAATTCGTGTTAAAAAGATATTTGATTTGAGTAGACCGTTTTATGCCCTAAAAAATATACATATATTAACGATAGATAGTACATAATGAAGGATACTGAAACAAGTAATAAATTACCATGATTGATGTATTACAGAAAGGATCCACTGGCACATTAGTTTTAACAGAGGAAGAGAAACGCACGTTACTAGCCGAAGGTTACCCGGTGCCGACTCGTCTACCGCTCACCAAGGCCGAGGAGAAGTCGCTCAAGAAAGTCAGGAGGAAAATTAAGAATAAGGTCATTCTTAGAATAAATAAACTAATAAACCTCTCATCATTCCATGTATTCACCGTGCGTGTGTCGGGTCTATCGTTGTAGTGAGAGGAGCTTCAACAGTGTCTGGGACTTGCGACCCAGGTGTAGGTTGAAGGGCATATCTAACGCGCGTTAAACGCTTACCTTCACTGTCCAAGCTCCTCTCTTTGCCTTTATAAAGAACCTACTAGGGCGGAATTCGAAGTATGTTCTAAGGATGAATTGACTTAGTTATGGACAGGCCCAAGTCTTTTAGTCTTTTAGTATTAACTAAAGCATGACGGACGTTCAATGTTTAACATATACATAAGAAACGATAGGCAACACGTATCCTGTTTTTGTGAGGATATTTTTTATAACATGTTATTCATTCGAATTTTATTTATGCTTATCCCCAAATCTTTTTCGAAGTTTGCTTTGTTAAAATAACTTCAATTCTGAAACGTCTCAAACGATAAAATAAACATTTCAGATTTCTGCACAAGAAAGTAGACGCAAGAAGAAAGAATACATGGACCAATTAGAGAGGAAAGTTGAAATATTAGTATCAGAGAACACAGACTATAGGAAGAGGGTCGAGACATTGGAGAGCACCAACGCTAATCTATTGAGTCAGCTGGCAGCCCTGCAGGCGCTGGTGAGGGGCGCCAGGAAGTGACGTCACGATAGCAGCGATGACGTCATCAAACGGCGCAGCGATACATAAGGACGTCGCTCGCCCACACTGCACAGGGACTTAATAGGTATTTTGACATTATCAGTCTATCAGGTCGATTGATGCAACCGGAACATACGTCATTCTCCATACAGCCGTGGCCGGTGTTTGATCTGCATATATACCTGTGAGATGTATATGTCTCACAGTTCCTATGTTACGGTATACGTCGTATACTATGAATGGTTGCTCATGTATTCGTTAGTTATCGTGGTGCTGATATACAAACTTTTTGGTCCGGTCGTGGGCTCTCAAGCCGCGGGTCGCACGTGAAGCGGCCCGCAGATTATTTACGGCCTAATCGTGTCTTAAATCATATAGTATGTGATAGATATATTTGTATGTTTTTAATTATAAAGTGAACGCACCCGACCGCTTGAGAGACGACTCCGCACCAGCCACGAGTGCCACTTAAGATATTTATTTTCCAATTCGGCTTTAAGTAAACGCTGAACTGGTTTTATCTAAACGATAGTTTAACGCGTGTTTGAAATCTCGTAATATATTTTAATGCGTATTTAAGTCTTGGTATGTGCGTTTTTTTTTTTAATATTATATAATTAAATCAAAATGTGCAATTAGTTATAGATATGATCGTTACCTAAAGCGTTCAGGACTCGCTGTCGTCGGGATCTTAGCATAATATATATAAGGTTGAAAACGCCTTAACTGTTAATATATTGAATTCCATGAATTTGCATTTATAGCGAAATGTTCTGGAGATTTTTGTTTTTTTTTTTTTGATGTGTAATAAACGTTTATTTAATAATTATAGCTATTCTAACGGGCCTTAGTAAACTGATTCGAGTGTGAGTTTTCGGTGTCTAGTCCTTTAGTCTCGTTATTGGAGACGTTATTTCAATGTTAGTAACACAAGTGGCGCGTCTTGTCGACAACGAATCTCGTCCCGTTTGACAAACATTCCATTTATAGTAATGAGTGACTTAAAGTGAGCGAGTACTTACAATATGTACAAACATGTCATGAGCATAATCTACGGAACCAACGCTTGGGATATGCAGGTATACATATATATACAGATTTATTATACACTGAATACTTCCAAACATTTTTCTATATACACTTAGTATATTTTAACTCTGTAATATTCCAGCTAGAAATTATATTAAGATTATTATTATTTTTTTTATATACAAAAAATTCGTTCGGTCTTCAATCTTCGTGTAAATGGTATTAGTATTTTTTACTGTGTGCAATTAATAAGTTCTCTTTAACATATAAAAGTTCTTCCTATATAGTGTTTAAGTGAATAAAATATATTTATATAGAGCTGAATGTGGAACGGTCGTTGGACGGATTTAGAGAAAAAAAAGAATTTATTGAGATACCTACATATATTTTAAGAGATTTTTTCTAATGAAATTTTAGAAATATGTATATATATATATATAAACAGATTTTTACTTGTCTATCGCTATACTAATGTTTACATTGTTAACTTAATTACTGTATAGAAATATATTGATGCGTGCCTGCCTTAAGAACATTACCATATTATATAGTAGCTAAAAGATACATTTTTGAGAATGCTGTTTTGAGATATATATATAATATATAACTTTTGTATAATATATTAAATTCCTATAACAGCATTTATACAATCGAGTTTAAATCGCATACAATGTATATAAAGAGTTTTTTTTATTAGTTACTAACTGAATGCCAAACATTTGTTGTTAGTAGCGGGGTGACGGGCGGCCCGGGGTTTTAATATATTGTACTGTATATAAACGGAAATCTCCCCGGGAATGTTATATGATTCATGTTAATACTGTTAATGTGTCATGATTTGTTGAATCGTTTTTTTTTAATATATTTATCAATGACATTGCTGATCTACTGTCACCCTTGAGTTAATAAAGCGTCGTATATTGTATATGAGTTGTTTCAATTCAATTTTTTCCTACACCTTAATGAAATCAAAGGAATAATGAGATCTAAACGTGTCGCTTCACTTGGCGTTTATTTGTTGTGCCAAATAAGATTATGTGTGGAGGATTTAATTACCTTCATTTGACATATTTGCACAAATAAGACACATACACAAATAAACGAAAACGCGTAAAGACGTGTTGTTGGCATGCCAAGTGTGGATGTCGTATTTGCGCTATTTGGACTACGTACAAATATTTGAACAAAATCCGGGAATACGAAACGCCAAGTTAAGTGCCACCTTAAGACTTTCGCGAGTTTTATTCATTCAAATGAAAATAATATTTTTCGGATATACTACGCGGTTTATTTTTCGTCTGCCCGTGATCACGGTTGCTGAAAAGTAGCCGAAACGTCGTGAGTATCTAGTTTTTTACAAAAATAAAAGTCGCGTAGTAAACCGAAAAATATTAGTTTCATTTAAATCAAAGGAATATACAGACATTAAAAATAATTATTTTCATTCATAATTATCGTTTATTTTTAATCTTACAGTAAATACAGTTCATAATTTAGACTAGATTAGTTTTGACAAAAATTTTAGACTCATGAACACTTCTTGCGTCGTTTTAACATCTCTTGCATTTGTTGAGAAATTATATTTTATTAAATAAATTTTTATATAATACTACAAAATATATATAATTATTATTTACTTCAAGTCATCTCGACGTCGTCAAATAAGCTGCATTCTAATCTCATTTCTCAATAGACTTACATCTAATCGAATGCAATGTATAAAATTATTTTGTATTATTGAAAGAAAAAATATTTACAAAATAACATATATAATAAGATATCAATCAAAGCGTGATGAATACTTTCTTCTTGGCCATTATATGAGCTATGATAACCCATAATGCTGTTCCCCATACAGCTTCTATGAGGCGTATAGCATGTGTTCTCATATATGGTATTTTCCAATGGAATGGGAATATATGTGAACAAATCGAGTGACCTATATATAGAGCTATGGCGTTAAGACCTGGAGCCCTGAAAGGTCCCCCGCCCCACAACCTCCAGGCGTCTGTGAATGTGTAACAGATGCTCAGCAGCGATAGAGAAGCAGCTGACGTCACCAACACGAACGACATAGACCTGGGAAATAGATGCTCAATAAATATGATATAGACTCAGATATATTTTAAAACTGAGCATTTTTTTGGACGATTTTTTTTTTATTGTATTGGCGTTTCTTTTGTTGCAAATGGAAAAAATACTGATGATTAAGAATTAGTTGTGTTATTAAAGTAATATGTGGTGTAAGAAAGTCTCAATATAGTATTTTTACCTACCAGGTCTATGAATAAATTTCATACCCGTATTTTTTACCACGTTTTTAGCATGTACTGATTAATTTCGAACACTGAGTTCCAATGAGTTCTCTTACCAAATAAACAACACAGATATGAATACATTTTACTACTCTACATATTAAATAGTTTTCCACATACCACAAGTTCTTATTAATGGGTATAACTCCATGTTCCCGCGAAAATCCGGCGAGTAAGGCCCCGGCTAGTGCCAATACTAGGGCCCAAGCTAGCCAACGAGACACTCGGGCCTTGTGTGAACGTTGGAGAAGAACAGTCGCACCAGCTTGGACACCTATCAGGGCTTGAACCGAGGATGTGAGGCATCCTAACATTGTACAAATATATTACGTATTAATAAGGGTATTTTTATAGAAAAAATATATTGAGTATGAGATTTCAATCGTAATAGTTTGATTGGTTTTTGATTTGGAGGATAGGTTTTTTGAGTCTTGATTTGTATAATAAAGTTTTAAATACAGGAAACATTATTTGAAATTGATTTAATATATTGAAATAACTGTCTATTTTTTATTTATTTGAAATTTTTATTCATATTTATTCTATTTAGTAAAAAAAATTATATATGTGACTGTAATGTAGACTTTCACAAATGTGACAATTCACAAAATGATATACATGGAAGCTTAAAAATCATTTACTTGCGCAGCTACTTCTTTGATGTACCTGCGATTTTTCGATTATAGTAAGGTTTTTTATTGAAAAATGGAAAAAGATTTAACAAATAAAAAAATATATATCATATTAATTTGACAGATTTTTTTTTTACTAACTCTGTATTCAAAAATATAAATTAATTGTACGTAGTTTCTGTTTCATTTCGTACAGTAATTAAATTGAAAATACAAATACATTACGATAATAATTTAAAATTCAAGAGGATAATCGTGATTCTATCGACCAACCTAATAGACCCTCCGGATCAGTCACTAGTCCTCCGTAAACAATTCTTGGGTCGCTGTTCCGGTAGAGGTGACGATCTCCCAAAAGTAATCGGTCAATGAACCCGGCAGCTCCTCCCGAACATTCCGGGGACACCCAGTCATCGTGTTTACCGCCAGGTCCTAGATATCCACTAAAAATAGATTCTATTATTAGACACATCAAAAATATACTCATTTTTACATCCTACTAATATTATAAATGCGAAAGTGACTCTGTCTGTCTGTTACGCTTTCAGGCCCAAACCACTGAACTGATTTTAATGAAATTTGGTACAGAGATAGAGTTGACCTTGAGGAAGAACGTAGGATAGTTTTTATCCCAGACTTTTGAAAGGTTCTCTTGGAAACGCGATATAACTGAACTTCACGCGGGTGAAGCTAGTAACATGACATTTTGCTTTTAAAAATTCATTTCATCTGAATGCTTAGCATATTTTTCTTTAATAATCCTTATAAATGCTTAGAAAACCAGACAAAAAACATTGCATATTATGTTTGAATTTACAAGTTTATAAAGTAATTAAAATTACCACCATAAGTAATGAGATTATATCGCAGTACATAAATTGCTTTAAATATAAATACATGTTTTCATCTAATTACTATTTATTATATGAAATAAAACTACTATTATCGGATTAACAACGTATTTCTAATTATTTTTAACAACATAATCCAATGATGATTACATGAGATGAATTTGAAATCATGATCACTCACGGTGGGCAGTCAGGGTGGTGTATGATGAAGGTGATGGCTGTATGAGCTGCCACGAGGATTCCAGCTAGCACCCAGCACCAAGCACAAGACAGCACGTCCTTAAGAGCTTGACCACAAGCACCCTAACGAAAATACAACCAGAACTTTTAATTTAATATAATTAATTCATTAATTGTTACGTATACTTAAATACTACCGCGAGCATAACTCTATAGTATATTAAAACAAATTAAAAAAGACATAACCTACTATGTATGTAATTATTTAAGTTTTTACCTACATATTTTTTAATAATATGTATCATATTTATATAAAGTTTTTCTTAAATCACTATGTACGGTTCACAAAAACTAATTTTGTTTCTTTATTTAATTAAACTTATCAAATATCAATCAACAAGTTTATTTTGACCATATTTTATCTGTTAAACATTTGAGAACTTGTTTACCTTACGTTGTTTATAATCCCAATACGACATACTCGAATTCAATTTGCGTTTGTGAATACAACTCAGCTCTTTCTCATAATATTCAGTACATTTTTTTTCTACATAAATACAACCATTATTAAAGAAAAAATCTACTTTTTCAAGTTTTAAATAGTTTTCCTGTCAATATATAGACTAGGTATGTTATTGAAAACAAGATCTAAAGTCTAGACTACACGTCATACTGCATATCTCTTCCGTTCACGAGATCTGTAACGTGTTTTTTATACATAAGTACAATTTCTTTTACTTTGAAAAATGAAGAGATATTTAACCATACTAAAAAGTCTTACCTATATAATATGTAGTTGTTTTAATTAACAAATTTTTCTTATTTATGAAACTAATATTTTTTTGATTAAGTATACTACTCGTATATTATTATTGTATAAACTACATCTCGTCTGCCCGTGATCACGGTTGCTGGAAAGTAACCGAAACGTCGGTAGTATGTAGTTTTTACAATAATAAAATTCTCTTGTATTATCCGAAAAATATTAGTTTCATTTATACGAATACTCGCAAAATTCTTAGATCTCATTTAAAGTTCATTATATTTTGTTATTTTACATTTAAAAGTCATTTTAATGTATTAATACTAATAATATTTGCCATCACACATACCCTTGGAGGTGTATAATATTTCGGGGCTGTAAGGGCATAGAACCCTGCAGCCACAAGATATGACACGGCCAGTCGCTGAAGAACACCCAAAATACGAAGTTCACCCAACATATTAGAACCGTAGATGGTATTCAGAGACACTCCTAGTAAAAACATTATGCATGACCGCTGAAACAAACATTATATAGAATAAATATTAATTATATGATATATACAAATACATGGGATATGGATTCGATTTGTGGGTACTTGTAGTGTGTATGTAACCTTATTTAAAGAACTAAATAAACGACGTGTTAATAGAAATAAATTGAAATATCACATAGCTTTGAATACTATCAAAACTTTTCATTAACATTCTACCTTTAACGAAGATAAGAAGTAAGCGTATATTATAGGAGCTAACAAGAAAGAAGTATGTAATAAGTGTATAAACCGAGTGTGGAATTAGGATTCATTAAAAAATGCCCCAAAAACAAATAGAAATGGCGGTCGGCATAAAAAAAATTCGTGTTTGACAATCATAATTTATAATTAATTAGAGAACTGTTGGATTCAGACGAAAAGTAGAATAACCAAGATCATTTACGTTAGTAATGAATTAAAAATAGTTTTTGACCTAAAATTCAATAGTAATATATAAAATTAAAAATTAATCAACACAAGCAGGATGAATCTATTATTGTTCATTTTAAACTTTATTCATGATTCTTAACATGGCCTAAAAAAAAATATGTTAAAATTGTCTCTTTACTGATAAAAATGCATATACATACACCAATTTTAAAAGTACTATTCACGAGGGAAGATCAATCGAAAAAATCATTATCTTATCGGTTTTTCAATTTGATGCGGCACAAGTTATGTAATGGCGGCTCGTAACTACACGTTCGATTCATACACCCTTAATGTAAATAAATAGCTGACGAGCAAAAACCAGTTGCAGCGAGGACTGAGCCCAAGTTTATGTAACACCGGACCTCGTTATATAGAGGTAATGCTTTAACTGTATGAGCATAAAAAATATAAAGATATAGGAGATAAATTAAAACCTATTTTACAATAAATTACTCGAAATTTATATTTATTAATTTCTTTATCTTGTTATAAAATATAGTAATGAATTAAATGATACTAATATTTTTCGGATATACTACGCAGTTTATTTCTCGTCCGCCCATGATTACGTTTGGTGAAAAATAGCCGAAACGTCAGGATTATGTAGTTTTTTATCAAAAATAAAGTCGAGTAGTACATCCAAAAAATATTAGTTTCATTTAAATGAATAAGACTCGCGAAAATCTTAGATCTCAATATAAAATATAGTATTTAATTTACCCTGAAAATGTGTAGGACGATTTTCCACCTGGGTATACCCTTAGCGAAGGCGCTCTTTATTGATAATGGGATACAGACTCCCATGATCCAGAGGAAGGCAGGGAATACCAGGTCTCCAGCTGCCAGGCCGTTCCAGGTGTCGTGTTCCAACCACCAGTAGCCACCAGCGCCATCGTTCACGAATATCATGAACACGATAGCCATTCTAAAGATAAAGTACTAACATTTTACTTTAAACCAAAATAATCGACTTGTTAGTCGCTCTGTTTCATAATTGTTAAGTTCATATTCTAAATTTTGACAATATTTTAGTTACTATTAACAGCATCATTTTTAGGTAAATAAAAGAAAAATCTTATAAATATTAGTCTTATTTGTCTAGAAATCAGTAAGTTTGGCATAAAAAAAATTCTGTGAAGTGCCCGACACTGACATCTCTTAACACTAAATGCAAGGTAATCAAAACATCAAGATAAACAAAAAATATATATTGAAAATGAGATAAAACATGAGATATGACGTCACATAACATCTTTTTTTTTTATATAATTTGTTTAAGTCGGTATCAATCAAATATTTATATTTAAATTCATCATCATCAGCCTATCAGAGCCCACTGCTGAGCAAAGGCCTCTTTCTCGCATGGAGAAGGTTTGAGCATTAATCACCACGCTTGCTCAAGACGGGTTGGTGATTTCAAACTTATAATTGTGAAACTATAAGTCCAGGTTTCCTCACGATGTTTTCCTTCACCGTATGTCAGTGATGTCTAAACACTTTCAGAAAGTACATATGACTCCGAAAAATCACATTGGTACTTGCCAGGTTTGAACCCGCGATCTCGGTAACAAGAGGCGGGCCCCTTAACCACTAGACCACCACTGACTCTATATTTAAATTACCATAATACAAGTACAGGTAACGAGTATAATAAAAAGTTATTTATTCGTAATATTTCGCGAACATTGCAATTAAAGTGGACGTTATTATGAAGCGGTTAAAAAAAATTCGAACCAGTTACGGTCAATCATTTATATGGCAACCGGTTGCAAGTCGAGTCGAGCTCCTCTGAGAAAATTGTTCCGAGCATATGATAACTAATTTCGGTTTTAAATAACAAATTATATGGGAACTTTAGGCGAGTATTTTTTGAGGGTTATTCAACAATATATATGATTTTTTTATGTGAAAGGTGTCACACGAGACGGCCTATTTGTCGGACAGTAGTCACCGTCGCTAATAGATATCTTATGCTTCGGATTCCCTTAGAAACTTGGAAAAGGGAGGGGTGGGATAAAGAAATGGCAGGAAAGGGTGGGAACAGGAAAAGGGCAACCGGCTCTCTCACTCATAGGACGAAATGCAGCCATTAAAGACTACTTCACGCCGATCTTCTGTGAGAGCTTGGTACTTCCCCGGTCGAGCCAACCTATGTTCGAGCTGTAGTAACTGACCACATCCAGGATAAACCACCTTGAATATTTTGTATTATTTGTCTTTATTATAGTTTAAATTACCCTCGGAATGTATCCAGAGCCCGCAGTCGTTGTTGTAGCGCAAGTTCTTTGTCTCCATATCTCAACTTGGCCGACCTCCTCACTCTCATCATGATGAGTCTCAACACACCATAGAGTATCCATGCCCCGATCAGAACTCCTAACAGTAGGAGTAGAGCTGAAACAAATAATATTATTTAGATGACGCAAAACTTATAAACACTTTGAAATTAACGAAAATATTATAGAAAATAATGTTTGTATATAATATAGCTATTAAAAACTCACAAGTCACAACCATAACTTCATCGCTATATACAAATAAATAAGGGCTTTTAAACATTTTAATATGTATATTTTATCTTCATGTAAATGAGAAAATTATAATTAATCGTTGAGTTTAAAACATAAGAAAGAAGAAAAAAGTCAGTAAATTATATGCCTTTTAATTAAGTTCATATCTAACGTAAGCTGTCTCTGAAGACTTTTCTTAACATTATGTTTTATTTTTGTACCTTTAAGGTATAATATTTAATGACAATACAATGCCAATGTCGCCAGATCACGCACATTCCATACTCTGACATTCACAATTCAACTATGGTTAGAACACTTGAAGATAGATAACAATGACTGACTCACGACCAGTGACGGCATTTAAAGAGTCAAGTAAATAATCTTAGAAATAAAATTTTTGCTGAACGTCCTATATTAGTAATAATATATATTATAATACATATTATATAATTAAAGACCAGCCATAATACATTTTGTAACCATTCTGAAAGTACTTAGAATAATCACGAGTACTTAAGATAATCGATAAAACAAAAATCCATCTAGATAAGTTCATCAAGATATTTATGTCAAACGTTTTTTATCATCTTCACATTTTCAGAGTAAATCGAGAAAGTGGCACTCGTAGTTACTAGATCTCACATATGGATATTTAAAATGAATCTTTTTGTATTTTATTTATTGTGCGGCCTCACTTTAGCTTATTGTTTTGAACCGAGGGTGGATCCTTTAGTTTTATTGGAGCAAGGTCTCGTCCGTGGTTTGAGATCGAGTGATGGAAGTTACTCTTCGTTTCTAGGAATCCCATATGGCGTAGTTGACCCTGACAACCCATTTGGTGTGAGTAAACTTTGCATTAAATAAAGTCGTAAGTACATAAAAATATTTTCTAATGTTATTATTCATTTTGTAGTCGGCGAAGGAACATCCTGGTTTTGGGAAAAGTATCTATAATGCTTACTATGGATTAACGAAATGTCCACAATCAGTAATTTACGAGCCAAGTTCAGGAAGGAGCCGTGATGAGGTGTTGGATTGTTTGCGTCTGAATATATATTCACCATCAGTTGCGAGCACACAAAATCCTTTACCAGTTTTAGTGTGGATCCATGGTGGTGATTTCGAATTGGGTTATGGTGGCGAGTACAATCCGGAGAATTTAGTCAAGCAGAATATCATTGTGGTGACAATTAACTATCGTTTAGGGGCATACGGTTTCATGTGTCTCGACATCCCCGCTGTACCCGGAAACCAGGGACTTAAAGATCAATACCAGGCTTTGAAGTGGATAAAGAATAATATACGGGAATTCGGTGGTGATCCAAACAGCATAACTCTTGGAGGACAAGGATCCGGCGCAAGTTCAGCACTGTTCCATTTATATTCAGATCAGGAGAAATTGTACGACAAAATAATCGCAGAAAGCGGCTCTCCTCAGACCGTCGGTACATTCGTAGAAGGAGACGTGGCGGCAGCGCTAAAACTGTCCAAACATTTAGGTTTTATCACGGACAATAATGAAGAAGCCTTGAAATTCCTCGCAAAAACATCACATGAACTAGTGTCAGCGGCTGCAGTGGAACTGCATTTAAATCTTAGACCATGCAAAGAAAAATCTTTCAGCGGCATTAGCAATTTCGTTGAAAGTGATCCTTTTTCATTGTCAAATGAAAATAAGGTAAGAAACACTCCAGTATTGATCGGTCAAACCACAAACCAACACGTAGGTCTAACAAATGTTTACGGAAACGATTACTTCAAAAGAGATCCGTTTTACGATAAGATCGTCAATAATTTCAATCTCGACGAAAAACAACTGAAAGATGCTGTGAGAATTGTTAGGAATTTTTATATTGGAGATGAACCTGTATCTAGATTAGTTGAGTCGGAACTAGAGAAATTCGATACTGACTTTGATTCAAATCATCCCATACAAAGATTGATCACTAGTTTGTTCAATGAAAACGCGAGCCCAATATATGAATATGAATTTAGCTACACGGATCACACGATGGAGAGGCAAGCATCTAACTCGGAGGAATTAAAATATCTCTTTAATATGTTAAGTGACAGAGTCAGAATGAGTCCCGAAAACCACGTAATAGTTGATCGTATAACAACAATGTGGGCGAACTTCATTAAATATGGGTAAATATATATTTATTTAATAATATTACATTAATACATGCATTATATTAAGACATTTTTTATCTTTTCAGCGATCCCACGCCAGATACGAACGATTTACTCCCAGTGAAGTGGATGCCAGTCACAGAAGATACAAGGCCATACTTAGTTATTGATTCCGAACTAGAACTTAAAAGTAGAATTAATAAAGAAAGGATGGCCTTTTGGGACCTATTCTTTTTGAAGTACGGAGACAAAAATAAATATTATCGACAGTGTGATATATAAATTTTACTTTAATAATACACAGTCATTTTTAAACTGAATCTTAAAATAAATATCATGTGACTATACATTTTGTATCACAATAAACGACTGTCTTCCTTCATTGAACTCCCACGTAATGATTTGCATCGATATATCACAACATCCTAAGTTCCGTTGACTCGCTTATACTAAACGTACGTCGTTAAACCGATTAACGGTATGTAGGTTACAAGTAACGGAAAATATTCGTCAAATGATTGTTAGCAACAAAAGATTCAGGACAAAAATATCCGCCCTTGTCACCAGACGGTAACACACGATTTGAAAACAATTAAAATGTAAATATACTAATCATTTTAAATAATTAAATTGAGGATTGACAGATGGACAAAAGGCTGCTTGCTTCATCTATTGTAAAGCTATTGACAAATAATATAAATTAAATATTGTACGTCCAGAAACAACACTTTCACTCTATCTAATGTTGTCTATTAGATCCGCCAGATTTTCACAATTTTCTCCGACCCTTAGTGCGTGACTTTGAATTGTCAATTACTCAACGATATTGTTAGAATGTACGCTTGGTCAATAAATTAAATAAAATTTATTTAAGATATATTTTCTAATAAAAATTAATAGACGTAAAAAATAAAACTCCAATCGCAGAATAGCTTTTTTCTAATTAATGAAACTAATAAATAAGAAAGAGCGCCTTATATACGAAAATTGCATAATATTAAATACAAAAAATAGAAACATAAATATCACTATAGAAAAATTATTCGGAATATTCCTATTTGTGTAATTGCAATTCTGTTTTATTTATTTATTTTCATTGATTATTTGTTTACATATAAATAAAATGCATTTTTTACGTAAATTATTTAACATTTTTATAACCGTTTATAAAGCTTCCTTATATTCGTGTTTTCACTGTGACCACAATTTCCGACTAACCCAGTTACACTTGAGACATCTTTTTATTTATTTGTAATATGGTTTCATAATAAGTTATGGTTTAAAACTTTTTCTCAATAACAACAATAAAGTAAGACATTCATATTCTCGCTGTGGTCAAACTTATGTATGTCTGCCCGATGACGAATAAATCGATAACTTTATAGTAAACAATAACGATTTTATTTCCATTAATAAACAAAACAAGTTAGTTATTAATGTAAGAGGAAAATATCATTAAAGTTTATAGACTTGTTTGAGTTTATAGTGAAGGTCACCAGTGCAGTTATTTTAGAAACAAGGTTGTTGAGTTCCATATAAAAATGTTAACGGTTTAACAAACTGACCCTTCTAAACTAATATTATAAAGAGGTAATATTTTTTTGTTTGTTTGTTTGTTTGTTACGAATAGGCTCAAAAACTACTGGACCGATTTTAAAAATTCTTTCACCATTATGATTGTACATCTTTTAAAAGTAACATAGGCTATATTTTATTTTGAAAAAAAATTAGGGGTCCTAGGGGAAAACTTCGATAACATAAACCACGGTCGATAAAAATCACTATTTAAATACCTTAAATCGCGTGCGCTGCAATAACTATTGATGATGGAGCAAAATAATGTACTACGATTTTGTTGACCGCATTATTATCTACAGAAAAGTCCACGGTAGTGTATATCTAAGTATTATAGTTACGCCAATAACTTTTATAGTTTAACAAACTATTTAAATCGGCAATGAAAATAAGATGTCGATATTCATACCATGTACCATGTATTTATGTATACTTATCTAAATAACTTACTTTTTATGTAACAGTAGTTTAATCCCTTTATATTTCTGTTTAAATTATTTTAATCGGATACTCCATTCAAAAGATATAGCGAGTTTAAAACTTTGGGTAACTTAACAATTAACTAAGCGTTTCGCTGCATCGCGTCGCGATGTTGATTGTGTGTAGCTGAACTGCGCATGTGCGTGCAATGTCTATTGTGAATAAAATTGTCTTTGACATAACTTAATTTCAACAAAAAACTTTAAAGATTACAATGATAAATAACTCCGAAACAAAACCAACTCGCTCTCTGCGCTGGCCGGCGCGGCGGTAGAGAGGCGGTGCTTGCGGGGAAGCCGGGAGAGGGTGTAGCTCCCTGAGATACCATACCGCGCGGCTCATTCCCGCGGTCGGCTCCATACTGAACCGTTGAATGCAGCGCTAATTTGTTTATGCGATATAATTATCATTGTAATATTAGTTTTTAAACACAGTTCAGTTTCATTTTGTAGTTGTTTTCTTTATAGTAGGCACTTTATTTGTTTTACGATAGTATTTAGTTTCACAATAATAACACTTTTTTTAGTATATGCAGATGTTCTTTAAAATAATTAAATTTACTGTAAAAATGGTACAGATATAGTTTGGAACTCGAAAAAAAAACATAGGTTTTATGCTGAAAATTCTGCGGGAACTCGACCATTCCGAAAATCCCGCAAAAACGGGAACTATGTGGGAAGAACCAAAAATCTGCCGGAAGTCACTATTCCACGCGGACGAAGTGGCAGGCAAAAGCTAGTCCCATATATATAAAGATGTGCACGAAAGAATTAATGGCGGGTAAATGAGTCTATGAGTAATTTGAGAACAAAAATTCGTCATTCCTTTTCCATAGACAACAAAAAATGTTATGTGAAAGTTTAGAAAGGTAATAATAAATAAAATATAAAATTGCATCATAATATCTTCTTCTTCTGCCTGGCAATTTCCTAGCTTTAACCATTGTCTGCCTTACATGTTGTGAATAGTTTTGGCTTATTGTTTTTACTGCCTGACATCAACCCTCTTTGCATCATACTAAAAATAACTTCTATCATAGTATTTTATCAGGATCTACATTTTGAAAGTTTTGATATAAATTACTGTTTTAATTATGTTTAAACTTATATTGTAATGTACTATGACATTTAATTTTGCTAATATAATTGAATACAATGACCAATGTTGTGAAAGGTACTGTTAATAGATAAACTTTCGTTTTTGTTCTTATAGTTTTTAACGTTAAACAATGTTAAGTCTGATATATAAGTAAGAATATATAGTAGAAAAAAAGAAAAAAAGTCAGTGGTGGCCTAGTGGTTAATAGGCCCGCCTCTCATGCACGAAGGCGCGGGTTCGATCCTGGCCCTGTCAAGTAGGTACCAATGTGATTTTTCCGAGTCATATGTACTTTTTAAGAGTATTTAGACATCACTGATTAATGCATTCCCAAATAGGGATAATGTCAGGCAGGCGGCCGGTCGAAAAAACAATTAGCCATAACTATTCACAACATGTAAGGTAGACCCTGGCTATAGCTGGGAATTTGCCAGGTAGAAGAAGAAGAAGTAAGAATATATAGTAGAGAAAAATAGCGAATATTGCCAATAATCAGTGTCCTTAAAGCCGTCAGATAAGGTGTTAGTATCTTGAATTTTAAATGAGGACATCATTTGTATGTCAAGGTTGTTACAAACGGGCCGTTGTTATTGTCAAATCCGACAATATTTTATATATTTTACAACCGTAATAAAACCAAAAAAGGTAAATGTTTTTAGGATGTAAGTCAGGGCTGAAGAATCAATAAATAAATGAAACTAATATTTTTCGGATGTACTACATACGTGATTTTTATTTTTATCAAAAATACAGCAAAAGTGATCACGGGCAGACGAGATGTGAACACGGTTGCTGAAAAGTAACCGAAACGTCGGGAGTATGTTGTTTTTGATAAAAAATAAAAATCGCGTAGTACATCCGAAAAATATTACTTTCATTTAAATGTCGCGAAAATCTTAGATCTCAGAATCAATAAATATATATTTATAATCTATTTATTTTCTCACTTAATCGCACATATATATGTTTATGTTTACTTAGAGCGTCAAAGCTACGAGTATTTATTTTACTGGCAGTGTTTAAAGTTCAGCAAACTCGACAAACAGTTATTCGTAAATAAATAAAGTACTCAAACGAGTCTAGCTGCTTGTAAGAGGACTTGTACCTATTTATATTGTAATTTGTAAGAAGGTTTTGTAAAAAATATCACTTACGCATATAAATATCGACTGGTTCCTTATCTGTTCGTATGTCGCAACCTTCAGTGGTTGCATTCAATGTGTACACTCCGAACTCTCCCAGATTTGGTCTCAATTGGCATAACAGTCCACTGGAAGGGAAAATTATTTTAAACCATGTATATTGAGCATGAAAACTTATGATTTTAATACCCTCTTTAGACATAATACAGATGTACGGTAAGTTTTCAGTTTTGTAAATAAAGGTAGCACTTCACTTGGCGTTGCGTATTCGCCGCATTCGTCCAAATATTTGTACAAAGTCCAAATAGCGCAAACATGACATCCACACATGGCATGCCAATAACACGTCTTTACGCGTTTTCGCTTGTTGGTGTATGTGTCTTATTCGTGCAAATATGTCTAATGAAGACGAATAAATCCTCCACACATGGTCTTATTTGGCCGAACACAACAAATAAACGCCAAGTGAAAAGTGCCTCTTTAATAATAATTACATAACTTTACAGCAAATAGAAAATAACCTTCTAAAGAGGATTTTGACAGATAAAATTGACTTACTATGAAAAAAATACTAGATTTATTTAAGTTTTTAACATAGAAATAGTCATTCTTGTTTGTTTAAGTAGCGTTAATATTTGTGAGGAAAATAAGATGTAAATCTTCTAAATACCATTAAGTACATAAAACGGTATACTTTTAAATGATTCTTATTAAAAATGTGTCAAACATTTGATTATTTATGGTTTAGCATAAATTATGACCAAAATTAATCTTGCTTTCATTAATTATTTCATATAATAAAATAATTTTATAATCACTGCGATATTTCTTTATTAACCAAGATTAAATTTAATATGGTACGGTCAAAATATAAATATACAATTTTTATTAATCAGTTCTAATAACTAGAAAAAATTATTACGCATGATTTAAAACAAAATTTTGATGAAATTAACAGTAAATAAATACTTAAATATTGACTGGGACATGTTTTAAATATATGAAGAATATTCATTAAATAAATTTTACTATTTTTATTAAGGAAGTTACTGACCGTTGACTACCTGTAGAAAGCTGAGAAGAATTATTTTATTGACGCATTGTCAGTTAACAATGCACATTTTTTATTTAATTAATTATAAATGAGAAATAATGATATTTTGTTTTCTTATATTTCGTTCTATGCTTTTTATAGCCTTGTTATATTGTATGTCGAAATACTTATTTATTTTAAAGTTAAGTAAGAGTTTGATAATTTTGAATTCAAAGCAGCTGTGATGCTGATTATTCTGATCGTGTTCAAAAACTTTCTTTCTTTACTTAAAATACAAAGATTTCAATCCTATTATGCAATAAAATACGAAATTATCTTCGACAAATTCTTTGTTTATTTTTCCAATAAATAACATTTTTTGTATTTAAGATTTGTTCTCATCAATGTGTTTAATTTTAAACGCTTATAATATGGATATATTTTAATAATAGGATTATAATGAAAAATAAAAATAAGAAAAAAATGGTTGTTACATTTGAAAATCGCACAATTAAATACATAGTCATTTGTAAAGATCTGGGATAAATTCATTCAGGAAAGAATCGATATTTGTATGGAAAACTAATATATAGTGCGTTACTTACGTAGTATTTCTAGCTGTTATAAAATCTTCATTAGCACCGCTGTACACTCTCCAAGTTGAACGCTTCGCAGTGCTTACAACCCACGAACTATTTGTTGAAGGATTCAAAGACTTCTGCAGCTCAAACGGGCACTGCACAAACATACAAAAATATCAAAAGATTGAAACAAGGAAATAGTTTTATTTCCAATAAACTTCCTGACATTGACATAAGAATTCTACATATAAGAAAATTGCATATAAAGACAGTTTTATAACTCATAAAACATTTACAACTTACTAACTGTTATTGTTGAAACTTAACTTTTCAAAGCGTCGTTTGCATTATGCAATTACACATGAAATGTCTTCGAGAAAGGTGATTACACAAGTCTTCAAATGGTCAAATACTAAACGTTTTCTTTATGTAATGAGTTTACAAAACAATGACATCTTAGTATTGTGTGGCATCGCTTGATAATCATTGTAGCTTCACGCAAATTGTGAATATCAAATTGTTTCTACAAAACGATCTAATTCAATCAATGTACGTAGCATGGTTTGGTAAGTTCGTTACAACGCAATCATTAAACTCGCGTGTTTTATAGTGACAGTTATAATTTCATCACCATACCGTACTACACGTAATTTCACTAGAGAACAATCGCGTGCGGAATTCTTGACACACATATCGCCAACCTATTTTATTTAAACAATAATACAGATTTGATTCTACATATATCTTTGGATGTAATTACTATTTATTGATTTTGTATGTGCTAGGTATATATTTTGTAATTGTTAAATCGTTCCTGGGGTTAATTTTCACCCGTATGAATAAGTTCACTTCCCTCGGGAATCCCGGGATACGTCAATCGCTGCTAATAATTGTAGTTCATCAACCTACAGTCGGTAAATACAATTAGATTTTGTAGCAAAAATCAATTAAAAAATATAATAAATTTAAATGTTTTACCTACATATACAGAAAAAATATTATGAATTATTATATATCAAACATTTCGTCTTTAAACGTTTATATGAAGATAACTTTCTCATTAAACACGCAAATCGAAGGATATTTGAAATCGCTTCAATAATTTACTGAGTGTTGTAGAAGGTTCAGGATGTTACATATATTTCATATTAATTACTAGAATTATAAAGTTTATAGCAAAACGTTCACTTCAATTATAAAGTGCATTGCGTTGGGCAAGTTATTTAAAGAAAAATACGTTCTGCAATATTTAAGAATTAGGGTTATTAAAAAAATTAATACCAGTAGTTTAGCATTTTATTTAATATTAATAAATATATTACTGAACGGGAAATTTTTATAAAGAAAATTAATAAAAACGTATATGTATATTTTTATCTTTTATTATATATTTTATTCACCATCATGTGCACTTTAATTTTGTTAGAACAGAATGAATAGATAAAATGAAAGTAATGAAAATTAAATAGCTTTGATAGAAGACTATAACTTTTTTTTAGATAATAATGGAGTTACATCATAATCGAGTTAGCATTTTCTAACAATAAAATTTAGGATTAAACTGTCACTTCCTTTGTGTTACATAAAACACGTAACTTTGTAATTGGTAACATTTTTGTAATGAGTTTAAATTATAACTCACAAATTACTCTTAAATGATAAAGATGTTATCTAAAAATACGTTACTTAGTTTAATTTTGACTTTCACTCAATACATAGTTTAATATCTTAAATATTATGCTTATAAATATTCATAGTTCTCCATAAATATTAATATTTTTTTTATTAATTGACGTTCTGCTGCACTGCGTCGTACTAGCCGTCAATATATTTTTTAGGAAGTAAAATTTACTATCAATTAAACGGAAAAATAATTCTAGTTGCTATAAAATCTCTGGAATGTGAATAATATAATTTTAATTTAGAAAGTAGAAGTCATAAATTAAAATATTTGTTATATATATGTACGTTATATATTTTTTATTGTATTGTTAATAGAAATTTTATATAATCATTCGACCTTTTCAACACAATCGTCGATAGTGTTTCTGATTATATATAAATGAAGGTTACAAACTCAAAAAGGTTGAACGATCTCAAGTTATCACTTCACACATTTTTTTGTAAACAAAGTATTACACTGAGGACTTAAAATCTTTTGTCTTACGTATTTTAAAGATGTATTTCCAAGATAATTATGTATTTAAAGAAACACAATAAGTATGATAGCTAGATATTAAACATAAGCTAGATATAAGTAAATTCGAAAACGTTAAAATACCCACTTATTTTATTATTAATAATTATCGTACAATTAAAATAAAAAAATGCATCGTCTTTACCACTAAGTGAGCGACGAGTTATTTGCAAATTTCATTGTTTTTTACAATCATTATTATTAATAACTTACTCTGAAGCAATCATCTGATACTGAGTAGACGCCGAAATTTCCATCAGCTACTCCTATCATGTAAGCCTGGTCCATTTGAAGCTCGCTCATGTTCAGACCCTGGAACTCTTCCACTCCGGGGTCCTCAAGCCAGGACCTCAACACACCGCGGACCCATAACCAAGTATCCTCACTCACAGATTCATTCATTGTTCACAAATAGAAGTAATATTCCGTCAATATTAAATACAAGTGCTTCTACAAGCTACAACATCGCGTACGTGTCTGTTACCGCGCTTCGACCACGAAGTACTAAGTTGCACTGCCGGTATAACCGGTGTCCGCTGTGATCACAGATCGCTCTTAGCGTTTAAATAATTGGCTTTCTACTCGTCGTGAAAAAAATCTCCTCGCATTGTGACGAGGTTCACGCGTGAAGCCAGTTTCAACGACTTGGAAATCAGTCTAGTTCCACCATACATTACTATATGGTTACAGTAACTTGCCACTCGACCACCGGTTATGGTAACGTTTTCCCAACAAGAAAACTTTTATATAAAAACTTACCTGCTTGTAAGAATTTCAAAAGATACCTATTTCTATTACATATATGTATATACTTCTTTTTGAGAATATTTTTTTATCATGATATCTATTTTAAATCTACTAACATCGGGTAATGTTTTGTTTATACAAAAATAATATCTTTTACTATGAGTTCTAAATCTATATCTATCTATCTATATGAGTTCTATATCTAACAGAATTAAAATATAATAATAGAAAAAAAAAATACATACTGTTTTTTCGTTTTATTAGATTTATATATTCAAGATACAATAAAGAGCAATAACAAGTGCACCTTGACATTCAAATAAGACATCAAATTACATAAAATATACATGTTTATATACAGCTAATAGTATTTAATATTTTACTCTAGCCAAGACTTATCTAGGAGCAGACTCAGTTATATGAAACTCGAGTACAACCTGAATTAAATCCATCCGCCAAATATACATCATGCGTGAGAATTCTGCCTCTAATTCATATAATTTTTCTGGCAGCCTTCATCAATTTAAGAAACTTCATCAAGTCTGTGTTATGATTATACAGTAAATGCACGCTTGTATTTGTGCATTTGAAAATGAAGTCTGTGGTTATTTTTGTAATATGTTTGAGTGTTTCTATTCTCGCTGGAAATGATACCGGCTACCCGGCAGGCTTGATGGCTGAATGTGGGTATTTTAATATGTATTATAAACAAAGTATTAATATCAAGAGTTCAAAGTTCTAAAAATAACTTAAAAACAATATTAGTTACGGTTGAACAACACTTTTTATAATAAATAGTGAATTATTGCTACATGTAATGCATCTCATTTTCACCTCTTCGAAATCTTGTTATTGATTTCAAAAAACATTGTCGGTGTACACAACTATAATTGATAAAAAAAATATTCTATAAATGTAATTTTTAAGAACAAATTCTTAAACATATTTTGACTTAATGTTTGTGTTTAAGTTAAATAAATTTAATATTCTCGAGTTTACTACACGTTTTAAATTCTTTAAAATACATTCTACACTACGTTTCTCTTACTAAAATTATCTCATTTTCTGTATTCAATTTTTATATCTCTTTAATATTAACATAACCAATATAACCAACAGGTCCTGGGATGACAAAAAACACGACATTATCAGAGGAAACTAAGAATTCATTACGAGTGGTAGTGCTCTGTCCCGACAAGGGCTGGTTAGCCAGTAGAGAGGAGTCCTGTCCTTTAGACTATAAGGGAGTAGCTTGCGTCTCAAAACATATCGATTTGAAGAAGAAAACTCTGGTAAGAATTATTTAAATAGCACAGCAATAGTCCTTTTTATATATGTAAGAGTTTGGCGAGTATTAATTTAAATAAAACTTATATTTTTGAATGTCCTACGCCGTTTTTCATGTTTTAAATTTCATATACCCAACGTTTGGGTTATTTTGCACTTTGCAGCAAACGTGATCACAGTAGACGAGATGAAAACGTTTTTTTATCATTTATATCTTATTGAGTTAAAGTTAATGTACCAAAAATAAGTGTATAACTAACTGTTTCACTAATTACTTAATATATATATTTCAGGTATATATAAGCGGCTACCTGGACGCGTCATTTTCACCTATAGTCCGAGCTCTCACAATACCTTACCTGGAGCGTGGACGTAATGTTATTATTATGGAGATATATCCCATTCTTCACCGGTCCTATCCTATGTATGCAATAGAAAATAATTTCTTATACAATATTTGTAATACTTCAATAGTGAATCTTATTTTAGTCTTTAAGTTTCCTAGCTTAAAGTTATATTGTCTAAATCTATTTCACAGCGCAGCCCGTCTCACGAAACCGCTGGGTTATTTATTGGGAGAGTTCCTCTCTCATCTTACCCACAAAGGTTTATCGCATACTAAACTTGAACTGCTCGGTGGAAGTTTGGGAGCGCACATAGCTTATTATGCGGCTACGAAATACTATGAGTTAACACACTACAAACCAACAAGACTTACAGGCAAGTTATACATAAGTGTATTTCTATTAATTTTTTTTATAAATAGTTCACATGTTGAACAAGATTTACGTCTAATATATCCGTAAAAAGGATGTAATATAATATTTTACTAATTATTTAAGTCGCTACCTGTCCACGTTTTAAAGATTAACTTACTTAAAAAGTAATTACAGCGCAGATAATACAGGTATGATAATGATTCCGTCAATTAAACAAATAGTCCTATAAATATTAATAAAATATTTGATGATAGCATTTGTAAAGAGTTTCAACTGACATAGCTTTCTAACTAATTAAATATGAGCACATTTTATGTGTGTGTTAATTTGTATAACTTATTTTTAAAACTAAGTCGTTGCAATAATTTCGTTACAAAAAATGCTCAATTAAAAGTTAAATGGCCTACCATTAAAACTAGTAATAATACAACATAAGCAAACAGTTACATACATTCTAAAAACAATTTTTTTATTAACTTGTGAAAACATTAAAAGCAGGTTTGTGACATTAATAAAACCTTTTAATGTGTAATTCATTTAATATTTCTAGTTTAGTGAATACCTACATTAAAAATATATTTCTTTTTGGGAATAAATGTTCTCTCCTCTTCTTTTTGTTTATAAATAATTATTTCAAATCTCTGTAATGTAAATTGCGGATGACATTTTAAATTTTAATTTAATGACATCTCACGTCAATAAGACATTGAACAAGTGATTATTATCTTGAAACGTAATAAAGATTTCCTTTTTAAACGTCTAATCTACTTAAATCATTATAAATAGGATGCTATTATTGGTTTGTATCAATGTCTAACAACCAACTTAGAAACTCCAGACTGTGTTCATTGAAATTGATAATACCTTGAGAATCTCTGATTGTAATGATAGTTTATTTAATATAATTTCCTGTTATATATAAATCTTGAATTGAGTGTTTTATTGTATCAGGTTTAGACCCAGCAGGTCCATGTTTCCGTTCCTTACCTCCTCGTGATCGCTTTCATTCTGACGGCGCCCTCAAAGTAGATGCCATTCACACTAACATCGATGGTTTCGGTATACCGGACCCAGTTGGTCATGTCGATTTTTATGTTAACGGTGGTAAGTGAAATGATAATTTTATAGCAGAATAAATGAAACTTATATTTTAGGATTACTACGTACTAGTACTTTTATTATTTTAAACAACATACTCCCGACGATTCGGTTACTTTGCAGCAACCGTGATTATGGGTAGACGAGATCGGGAGTTTATAGTTTTTAAAAATAACAAAATATGCTTAGTAATCTGATAATATTAGTTTCATTTAAATCGCGAATATTAATTAGTAAATATTTGTTTCATTTAAGTCGCTAAAGTATTAGATCTTATTAATGGCAGAATTTTTAAAAATTACGGGATTAGCCCGAGTTAGTTTTGCAAAGATTTTGCTCGGAAAAGTTTTTCTTTGCCACAGAAAATCTTAGTGTAAATTTGTTTATATAAATATAAAGAGATCCGAATAGAATTCAGTATTTTGGTTGAGACCCTTTTTTAGAAGATGGATTCTGTTTTCGGGACCAAAAATTTAAATTGGTGGTCCGATCTACACAGATAACTGGACTGCGGAACAAATAAAACGCGACTCGATCGGATATTCATTAGCGTAGATCATCTCCGTGGATAAATGACCTGAGTCGCCAATATAACGTTCCGCTCGCTTCACTCAATAAACAGTGTTTATATTTGTTCACTTCCAGGTGAATTCCAACCGTCTATGGTCTCAGATTATCTGCTGCCTTGCTTTCAACTGTGCAGTCATGTACGTTCAGCTATATACTGGCTCATAGCGAGTTACGAGAAACATCAATTTGTCGGTGTCAAATGTAACTCAGTCGCTGAAGCGCGGCACGGAAAATGTTACTATAGAAGTGTTGACACTAATGTTTTGGGACCAAAGACAAACTTCAGCCGTCCCGGAATTTATTATCTTCCTACGACAGAAAACAAACCTTTTTACATGGGCAAAGAAGGTCTCAAGAAGAGAAAATACGATGTTAATCATTATTTACTGCAAGTTTCCCCAGAGAAGGATATGATTATTTGAATAAAATTATAAGAGGAAATAATAATTGATGAAGTTTCTTCCTCAGTAAAGCACATATAATTAGATAATTGCATTTTAAGATCCGCAATTTTTAAATATGATTTTAATGACTGACTCTTCTCTTCTACCTGGCAATTTCCCAGTTTTAGCCAGGGTCTGCCTTACATGTTGTGAATAGTTTTGGCTAATTGTTTTTACGACCGACCGCCTGCCTGACATCGACCCTCTTTGGGAATGCATTAATCTGTGATGTCTAAATACTCTTAGGAATACTCGGAAAAATCACATTGGTACTTGCCAGGATCGAACCCGCGCCCTCGTACATGAGAGGCGAGCCCTTTAACCACAAGGCCACCACTGACTATATAATTTTTTTTAATGACTGACTATTAATAGGTAACATTGAAATAATAAGATATGGTATTGATATTTAAAAAAAAATCAAACAAAATTTTGTATTAGAAAAGTTTATTAAACATGGAATACAAACAGGTTTGTAAACAACAAAAAAGGTTTATTATGATTTCATCGGGGGATTACAAACATGACATACAAAACTGTCTAAAATCTATATACAAGTTAATATTTTTTTATCTATATTATATAAATATGCTCCTTAATTTTGAGCAATACTGGAAGCCATGTGGCGACGGTGGAAAACCGTCCCATACTGAAAAGCGGTAAAATACTCGGTTTGGTTAAATAAAACGGGCAGTAGAAATTAATACCATATTTACCAATAAATATATGCTCAAAAAATAATATTAAATCCACAAATGATAAATATAACACATTAACTAAGCTAATATATTAAACGCTCAAAACCTTACATTCAGATCTCAAAACTAAACACGCTGTATAATGTACCACAGACTATAAAATATTAATAAATGGTCATACAAAAATATAATATTTGGAATGTAAATTATAAACCAATGGATTGTTTAATTGAAACAAAATGAATGGCTTTTGAAAAAGCTAAATTGACATTAAGCTGTATACTTACTATTGAAAGAAAATAGAAAAGAAATTTAAAATTAAGCAGAATTAAAGATATTATAGAAATTATATTACGAAATAATATTATAATAAGAAATGTATATATGATATGGAACTCTTTCAATGTTTTTTTTCCTAAGAACTCATTATTAAACAATTTTATTTCTGATATATTCTGACATGTTTCAAACAATTTTAAGTATTTAACTTTCAGTATATTATATGCAGGAACTTTATTTCAGTATTAACAAATTATTGTAGTATAGAATCATTTAAATAGAAAATTTAAGGCATAATAGACTTTAAGCATTTCATATTAAGGTTGTATTTGCATGTTCACATTAAATTTCATGTAATTATTAGCGATCTAAGATACAGTCTTCAGCTTATTAATTTCTAATAATTGGTAACCATTGAAATACAATACAGCTGTTAGATTTTGTATGATTTAATATGTTACCAAAAATTTTATATAAAACTTGATATGATTGTAAGCGATTATCGACTATATTCATAACATTATCCGAAGATTTATCTTAAGATAAATCCCGTGCTCCATATAGCGGAGCGTGTAAGTAGCAACTATCTCGGGATATATTCTAATGTATACCAGGATACTGTTTCTTGTCTAAGGTTCAATGAACCCAGAGGTATAACTACCCCGCCTAGAAATTCGTTTTCCTGTAATGAGTCGTAATGCCAGACGGTTGCTTGAAGGCTTCTATTCTTGACTACGTCGAGCGGTAAGCGATATTCTAACATCTCCATGAAGGATGGGTGTGCGTTACGTTTGAGAACTCGAGTCTTACGTTTCGTTTCTTTGGTTGGATCCGGTACTAGATACACCTGTAATATTATTTATTGTAGGTTCTTCTGTATATAATAACATTTTTTATATTTATTTGAATAGTAATGATAGTATAAAAATTGCGAAAATTTATCTACAAAAATCATATTTATTCTATGTAATTCAGCTTATGGGATCTCAATGGGAGGTAAAACTTCATCATATTTGTCATAAATATGCGAATAAAGAATAAATAATCATGTTCTACACATCATATATCAAACTAAGTATACTATAATCAATACTTTAATTAGTAATCATCAATGTCATTATAAAATATGCATTAGTACCTTGACATAAGGGTTAGGCGGTTGTCCCTGTGAGGAGGCGAGCGACTGAGCGTGTAGTATGAGAACAGATAAAACTCCAGCCGCGTATTGAACAGACAGCTTCAATGAACCTCTACCACTTGATTCCGCTTCCACAGACTCGCCTGGAATGAAATAATAGCAATTATTTAATTATACTACAAAGAAAAATATCAAAAGTAAGACATATAATTAGGAGACAAAACTTCTTAGTATTCTATGGATTAACCGTGAATGTGCCGGGTACATCGTTGTAGAGAGGAGCGTTGACTGGGACTTGTGACCCAGGTGTAGGTTTAAGGGCATATCTAATGCGTTATACGCTCACTTAAAGTCCAAGCTCCTCTCTCTACCAAATTTGAAACAACCATACTAGGGCTGCCTGCAAAGTACATTCTAAGAATGAATTTATGTTATTTCATATATATTTTCCAGTATTATATAACACTAACCCTTCCTAAGTCTCTGCGGTTCAACATCTTGTTGATCCCTCAGTAGCGGATGGAAAAATGTATACACGAGGTCCGAATGTGAAATTTCATCAGCCAAACTAAACAGGGAGGTCAAGAAAGACTGGACATCTGCGAATCTACGCTCAGCAACTTGACGAATGTTCGACCGGCCTACGTGGAGCCCCGATGGAAGGCTGAAATATATACATACATTAATAATATATTAAAACATAATGACATATCTATATAGCAAAAATATCCAATAAAAATTTATACAAATAGATTCGTTTCACTGATTTGGTTTTATGATTCAATTTTTATTGTACAAAGGAAATAATAAACTAATAAAATGATTACATGTTTTATATCATATGATGTGAGGTACTTCCCACTTATCTAAAATATTTTCTTATATACCTATATTTTTAGTAATTATTTTGATTTTTCCTAAATTTTAATCATTTGTACCTATATAATTTTCTCTACCTTGAATACTTTTAATTTAACTTAATACTCTTATAGGTAAATGACTGTTATTTTTTACTATAAGTAAATTAAAATCCTGCCAAAAATATATATATATTTTTGGCAGGATTTTAATTTTTAATACTATAAAGTATTAAATCATTTCCAACTATATAATCAAAAACTCATTTCAAACTAATTTAGTTGTATCACATAAAATTGCAAGACTGATATAGAAGTAATAAAAACTAACATATTGTATACAAGCATGTTAATTACAACAATATATTAAAATAACGACTATCAATGATAAGATAATGTTAACAATTATATGATCCTTGTGTTATCAATGAATGATGGACTATCGATCTAGTGCGGTGTGGTCTCGGTATGTGGAATACATATAACAACTGTAAGTAATAATTATATACTAGTTATTACTACTAGCTTTGTCTCATTCAAACTATCAAGAATCATTATAATTTTATTTGGCCTGTATCTAAGTTAAATGTATAAATATTCAATAAAAGTCCCATTAAAATATGACCAGACATTTCAAATATAAGTTGATTTAGATATAACTGTTTTGTTATCATATTAATAAGCATATATGTACTTGAGAAAATATATTCAGTCGTACATATCAAAAAGAAAATTTATTTATATGGATATATTGATGAAATTAAGTGATACAATAATGAAACATTCTTATAAAAGGTATAAAACTATCATAAAATGGAAAAAAATCATTATGTATTTTATATAGCAGAGAAAAATGACGAAGAAATCCTACTTCTCAGAAATATATAGGACTATGTATAAATGTTTCAGTAAACATATGAGATATAACACGTTTTATGATTTTAAACAATATAGAATTAGTCATACAGATACATGTTTTAAGAATTACATTTACGACGGTGATCTAAGGCTTAAGTGAAACGTTTGACTCACTCATTACTTAAAAATAAACTCAGTGTTATTCATATCGAGCTGTTAAGTGGATATTTCTCATAATAAAATATTTTTAAAATATCTTTAGTAAAAATAATATTTTTTTTAGGTGGAAACATATATATTCATAATGTTAAGGTTTCGTGGATTTCGAGCCAATTTCAAACTATCTACAGGCAAGCAAAGTGGACTTGACAACTTCGATGAAACGCCGGGGTTATCACTCAATGGTGCATACCGGATAAATAAGGATGAAAAATTTGGTAAATATATTAAAATATTCCTATTCTAATACGAAGCTTTTGTCAAATCACTTATTCGTTCTAGGAATACTTTTTTTTTCTATTAAAATAAATAGGTAGCATTTTACACTTGTTTTCTTTAATTAATATTACAAACATAAATTTATATCGCAGATTATACGACCGATAGATTATATCTTAAGTCCCTGATTTACAGATAAAACCATTCGCTACTCACTTTTCGCATGTGTTTGATTTCTTATAAGTTATAACTTTGTATTTATTTGCAGGCAACATCGACCTCCCCAGTCCGTCAAGACAAATAACTCCTTCTATGGTAACACTACCAGTTTCACAAAGTAATTTATCAACCAAAACCTCCAAAAGCGTTAACAATTTAACAAAACAACAGAACGATAACGGTCTAGCACAAAGTACTCCAAATATTTCTACAAACATCACGGAGCAGTTACCAAAGAATCAGATAAAAGAGCAAAAGAAAATAGAAAAACAACGTTTAGAGAAACAGAAGAAACAGGAGAAAAAGGCGGCCAAGGAAAAACAAAAAGCTGAAAAATTGACAAAGGAAAGAGAAAAACAAATCGCAAAACAGGCCTCGCCACAAACACAAGGAACAACACAAACCAAACAACAGCCACAAACTATTAACAATACTCCGCAACCACAGATAACGACTCCACTCGAGCAACAGAAGCTAACGCAACCACAAAACCATACACAGATCACGCCACAGCCACAAACACGGTCACAGAGCAAGCCAAAAGCACAATCACGGAAGAAAACCGCACCACAGCCACAGCCACAAAGTACACCACAGCCACAAAGCACACCACAGCCACATAGCACACAACAGCCACAAAGCACGCCACAGCCACAAAGCACACCACAGCTCTCAATCCGCGCAATGAGAACAGAATATTCAACAAACACACTAGAAAGTTCTATAAGCAGAAGTAGCGGACCCCCGCCATATACACCACAAGATATTATTCACGAGAACGAACATTCTGGAAATATCACGTTCAAGGTGGACTCTAGCTGGGACATGATCAACGAACACAGGCAACAGATGAACAGGCCAAAGGTCAAGGGACTACCGAAACAAACACATCTTGACCTCAACTACAACACTAGCCCGACTATGGCTACTACAGACATTAGTGATGCGTAACATTATATGAAGATTATATATATAGTGAATATTAACAATATTATTGTTTTTAATATGAATTATAATAAATATGTTGAGTATAGTATAGATATATTTATTAATTGTTAGTTTGTTTACCGATAGTACTGAAATGCTAGGTTAGTTTTCCATCGGACTAACTAGGGTTGATACTTGAAAGAAATCTATAGTTGGGACAATCCAGGGTTGATACTTTAAAGAAATCTATAGTGATTAAATATATTAGTCGTCATAATACCTGTGGACCTTCGCGAGGGGGAAGTGTAGACATATCTTCTGATAGAGTTCTGTGAAGTGTTTGTATGATCTGTAGAGCACGGAGGGCGTGGCCTGTCCCTGTCTGTAGACCCGTAGCGCGTAGACGTAGTGCTTTTCTGGGTCGTAGCGCTTTTCGTAGCTCAAACACTCTACGCGGACGAGCCGACCTTCTTGGGCCATACTGAAATTATATAACAACATTTCATCATCATTATTATCAGCCTATCAGAGCCCACCGCTGAGCAAAAGTGATCTCACATAGAGAAGATTTGAGCATTTACCACGCTCGCTCAAGACGGGTTGGTGCTTTCAAACTTACATTTGTGAAAAAAAAGACCATGTTTCCTCACAATGTTTTCCTTTATCAGTCAGTGATGTCTAAATACTTTTAGAAAGTACATATGACTCGGAAAAATCACATTGGTACTTGCCAGGATCGAACCCTATGCATTAGAAGCGGGCCCTTTAACCACTTAGCCACAACTAACTAACAACATTTATATCACTATATTCTGTTTAAAATAAATGTTTTACAATTATGTATGCGTTTCAATAGTGTTTTTATTTATTTAGAAAGTATGATGATAAGGGTCTAGATAAGTCAATAAGTGTAACCAAAGTATATTATAACATATATAATACATACCAGGCAGACCCTGGCTAAATCTGGGAAATTGCCAGGAAGAATACATACGTGTATGTCCTTGGCATGAAGGATAGCAGTTCGGACGTGCTGTTCCCCTGGTCGCCGCTTGCACGGAGCTGAGCCAAGTTGTGGAGAAAGAAGTTTATAGGAGTGAATCTGAAACAATTATAATACATACATTATAATGTGTATATTAAACCTTCTGATGTGATATGAATTTAATAACTATATAGTGTTTTTATTGTTCAGGATATTTACGGGTCTATATGTGCGAATTCTTGTAAGTGTGGAAATTATGCAAGATTCTTTCTTGTCTAAACGTGCATGTGCATGTTCGTATGAGTGGGTGTGTTAATTATGCAAGATTCTTTCTTGTGTAAATGTGCTAAATGTGCATGTGCATTTTTGTATGAATGGTTGTGTTAATTATGCAGGATTTTATCGTGTCTACGTGTGTGTATGTGTGTTTGTGTGTGTGTGTGTTTCCGTACTTGCTCTTGAGCGATGAGTGTATGAGCCTAGCGAAGGCCGCTGCTGCCTCTGCGTTGGTAGCGGCCGGCAACAGCGCGGCTCGTACGTAACACACGGCCGCGCTAGATACACCCGAAACTCCGGACATCGCCATCTGAACATAATACAAATATATAACCTAATATTGTATTGACAATATTTAACTATTTACATATATATAATTATAAGGTTTTTTTTTGGGTTGCCTAATTTATTGTCTCCAAAAAAGCAATTACAAGGTATTTCAGTTAACAATAAGTTCCTTAAAGTATGCAACACGTAACAAAGAGGAATCATCTGTTGCTGACCTGTGTCTCAGCGATATAAATATATAATAATACTTTTGGCCAAGGCTATATGATATCTAAGACTTTCAAAAGTTTTATTCATTTAAATGAAACATATTTTTCGGATATACTACTCGGTGCGTGCAAGTTTTTTTTTACAAAAAAAGGATTCACAGTATATCCGAAAAATATTAGTTTTTTTTTAAACTATTTACATAAACTGTATAATTATTAATTATAGAGATACATGTATAACAAAGGTCAACATCAACATTGTTTCACGTTAATTGTGTTACCAAAAATTTCACTAACGTACGAAGAATATAAACTGAATAGATTTTTAAAGGCGACAGTTAAGCAGTATTTATTCATCTCACTCGCACATATTATATTCCCGATAGTTCTATCTCTGTCACTCTTGAACTCACCAGCGCGAACAGATCCAATATATGATCGTGATGCGCCCTCACTATATTAAAGGCCATGCAGCACAACTCTACGAAGTGTTGGAATCGCTGTGTGGGTCGCTCACCGCCGTTGATGACGTACACCATGTCGTGAGTTAGGACGAATGGAGCGCGATCTCTGCGTACAAAAATATATTACGACACTGGATGAATAATAAAAACCATTGCCTATACATATATATTAAATATACATAGATATTTAAAAAAAATCATATTTTTATATTTCTTTAAGAGAAACGTCTGCTATAGGTAATGAAAATACATATAAGTACAGGGAATTAGCTTGAAGTGGATACATATATTTTTACTAATAAGGGTGGTTTGAAAAAATTGCTATTTTCATAATGCTAGTTTTTGCATGGTACTTCATCTGCGTGTTATTAAGAATTAGGTTCAGTAAATATGTATGAAGTGGGATAAAACAATAAATATGAAAGTAGCGACATCTAGTCTGCGTCACGTCACTTGGTATACAATACAACTGTTATTATTTAGCGTTCAGTAAAACCTAGGAATCCGGGATAAAAAAATTGGTTGAATCTCAACTACGTTACTTTAAGGTATCATTGTAACCTTTTAAGTAGTTTTGGAATAAATTAAGAACACATATTCCTACTTACATCCGTACATTCTCACAAAGTTGATCATTAATATTAGCAGGATTTTAGTAAGAGTATTAAGTAACTTCGATAACATTCTAGACCGTACCTTAAAGTATAAAATACATAAAATGTACCCCAGGCGAACTAAGCTGATATTTTCAATTCATAATGAATACCCACATCGATACTATCAGTTGCGGCGATTACTACAAAATTGTCTGTATTTATTGTAGCCAACCAATCTTTTAGTAAGATAACTGTTATATTCACCTTTTGAAATTGCCAAACATCTGCGCGTCACCCAAGAACTTGCCAAAGTCTATGTGAAAGAGATGTCCGGATGTTTTGAGCATTATGTTGTCGTTGTGCCGATCACATATACCCAGTAGATATGTGGCTACGCTGTACCCGGCACACGACGCTGAATAAAATAAACAAATTAGTACAAATACTACATAGATATACTTCTTCTACCTGGCAATTTCCCAGCTTAAGCCAGGGTCTGCCTTACATGTTGTAAATAATTTTGGCTAATTGTTTTTACGACCGGCCGCCTGCCTGACATCGGCAGCGAGAGGCGGGACTGTTAACCACTAGGCTACCACTGACTACACAGGTATATTATAGGTACAATCAAGACTTATTAGTATATACTTTATAATTGTGAATTTCTTAAAAATATAATTATTCTTAAGTCATCCCTAACTAAACGCTAGACGTTAACTTTAAGCGAGAATCGGTGAAACATTTTGATATGCAACACCCTGTATCAAGCAATCTAGTTTGATACAGGGTGTTCAATAATTGGATTTATTCTAGTGTTGAATGTTATCTGACCTGTAAAGTTATCCCTGGCCCGTTGGTACTCAAGTTCTGAAGGGTTGTGTTTCGCGAGCCACTCGGCTATAGGTTTGTCTTTGAACGACCCAGTCAATCCCCACTCCGTCTGTATCGCTCGAAGGGTTTCCGCCTCAGACACGATCTCTATCATTCCTGTATGAACAGCATAGTTATTGGTACAGTCAATTCTGATGATTCTTAATATCTAGAATAACTGTTACAAAGCTCATTGTCAAACAAAAACATAATTACTGAACCATAGTGTCACACAGTAATAATAGACTCTACCAGAGAGAATACAAAGTATTGCCAATATAAATGTACTACTTATTATCAACACCGATAGACTTCACTTTAGTCCGAGATCAAATATAAAGAAAAAGAAAAATATTTTCGCTACATACTTAAATTAATGAATTTAATTGATTACGTTTGGGAATTCTCTATCAGAATAGATAAATATACAGGGTGACTGGTGAATTACTATCAATATTTAAGGAGCATACTCGGTACATGATTCTCATTCGAATTATGTAAAAAAAATAGGTGCTTAATTTTTGACCAAATTTCCGTATAAATAAATAAAGTGTGTACACGTTCCAAGTGTTCCTAGTGTGGACGCGTGTGGCGGCGTGCTGATACAACACTACGCCACCGCCGCGTCTGTGTGAGTGTGTGTGTATACCTAATTTGTAGGGTGTTGACACGATGCGTAATTAATTACATAACTTTTGGTTAACTTTACTTAGAAGTTTATTAATATTTATGTTATATTAATTTTTATTTTGTCATATATGATCGTCAAATATCACGTCCTCAAATATCGATAGTAATTCACCAGTCACCCTGTATATGCATACACTACTTATTAAGTGATTGTATAATAAGTTTCTTTTAATATAATTCTAGTAATTCCTATACATCACCTCTCTGATTGCTAGTAGGCAGAGCTTGGAAGGTCACCATTCTTAAATCCAAACCCGCTTGAAGCCACAGACTATCCATAACTTTTATGACTTGCAACACTAAAGAATCCTGTCTTAAATCATCACCAACCTGTACAAAATACATAGATTAAATAACTTAATAATATTGATATAGTAAAATTATGTTTAATATTATTATTTACCTTGAACATAGCAGGAACTACTGCATTATCTACTCCAATGAAGTTGATTTTTAGTGGTAGAGTGTTTGACGAGAAATATGAACATGATCTGAAACAAAAATGAACGTGAAACTTTTCAAAGAGCGTATAGCTTAATAGAAATGCTTAATTAAAATAAATGGTTATATGTAAATCTAAACTATTTCTGCTAAGTTTCGACAAAATGTATGAAGATATTAGATTTCAAAAAAAAATAATCTCAATCTAGTAATATTGCCGGCATGTGTCTTGGCAAGGTTTTGAGGTAGTGGGGATAAGTTTCTATATGTACACTTAGTGCTAAAAAAGTGGTCACTTTTGACACTTATCAATACTTAAAACTCGTAACGTTACCAAAAGTAATGGATTCAATTTAAGTGCTCGTAAATGTACTCGGGAATGAACATACAATCACGCGCTCGGGGTTTTTCCGTCTCGTTTCTATGATACCTAAAAATCATATTCTACACAAATATCTTTGCTTGTCAAGTTACGCGCTGGCAACTTGTACTTGGACTAACGATTTATATCTAATATCATATATACTACTATTATTCATTCACTTATATATATGTAGTTTGAACGATCAACTCCCTAAGGGAAAATTAAAAATTCCCATACAAAAATGTATCTCATACAATTTATAAATTAACGAAATATATTTAATATTAATGTATGTATATTAGCATATATACCTTTCATTATTCATTGACTTAAACTACATAGTTTAAACGATCAACTTCCTAAAGTAAAATTAAAAATTCCCATACAAAAATGTATCTCATACAATTTATAAATTTCTGCAATGTATTTAATATTAATGTATGTAAATTATATAATTTACTTGATGTCTATATCGTGTACATATCGATGTAAGGCGAAGGGCAGCGCGACCGGTTCTTGTCTTAACACGGCCGCCAGCTTCTCCCCTCCACCGTACAGGGCCCTCTGACGAAGATTCTCTTTAGCGCATTTCACTGACATCGCTACGTCCGCGACGGTCTGGAAATAGATTTATATTTATAAATATGTATTTAGAACTATGTACATATATTTAGATATATTTTGATCTATTCAGACAGTTTTATAACCCAAAAGTTATATCTTGTCTCATGAAGATACGTTCTATGCACTAATTTTTTCTACAATAATCATTTGAGACTGATATTGGCAGGGGTAATATAATGAGCAAAAAATAAATGCAAATATGTAAATATAAAATAGTAGTATTATTAATGAAACTAATATTTTCGGATTTACTACGAACGACTACTACTATTTTATTATTTTTAAAACTACATCCTCCCGACGTTTTGGTTAATCATCTGATCACGGTAGTTGCAAAATAACAGAAAAGTCGGGAGTATGAAAATATATAATAAAATATCGCGTGGTAAGTCCGAAAATATTAGTTTCATTAAAATAAATACTCTGAAGTCTTAGATCTCAGTAGTTATATTAATCACTAAAGCCTTCATATCGTCGGGGATAATTCCGCGTATCTACATTGGAAGCAGATTACCAAAAGAAAGTTTATGCTGAAATATTTTCTATATCAACGACTTTTAAGCTAATTATACACAATTGGTTAATATATTAAACACCACATAATTACTAATTGTAAAAAAATTACCCTAATATTCGCTAATATAGAAAATATTTCAGCTCAAACTTTCTTCTGATAATTAATCTGCTTCTACTGTAGATACACGGAATTATCCAATGCTAGTTACGCGGATGGAGTCAGTGATGGCCTAATGGTTAGAGGGCGCAGGTCCGATCCTGGCAAGTATCAATGTGATTTTTCCGAATCATATGTTCTTTCTGAAAGTATTTAGACATCACTGATTAATGCATTCCCAAAGAGGGTTGATGTCAGGCAGGCGGGTCGTAAAAACAATTAGCCAAAACTATTCACAACATGTAAGGCAGACCCTGGCTATAGCCGGGAAAATGCCAGGTAGAAGAAGAAGAGTTACGCGGATGTACTATCCTCTACATAACACTATACAGGGTGACTGGTGAATTACTATCGATACTTGAGGACGTGATATTTGACGATCATATATGACAAAATAAAAATTAACGTAACATAAATATTAATAAACTTCTAAAGTAAAGTTAACCAAAAGTTATGTAATTAATTACGCATCGTGTGAACACCGTACAGATTAGGTATACACACACACACGCGTGCGGCGGCGTGGTGTTGTATCAGCACGCCGCCGCACGCGTCCACACTTGGAACACTTGGAACGTGTCCACACTTTATTTATTTATACGGAAATTTGGTCAAAAATTAAGTATGTATCTATTTTTTTACATAATTCGAATGAGAATCATGTACGGAGTATTCTCCTTAAATATTGATAGTAATTCACCAGTCACCCTGTATAAGGTCCACGTACCTTGACTAATAGCGTTTGTCTCAGTAGCGTCTTATTCATATTTTCTCCACACACGGCCAACAGCGCCCTCAGCATAAGCCTGCTTCTCCACGTGAACGTCATACAAGCATCTGGTTCAGTCGACTCACAAGGGCCGTCTTCTAGATTTATTCCTAGGAATTCTTGATTTGGAGCCTGGAATATAAAAAATTAACCATATTAACCCATATAGGTAGTTATATATTTTTGTGTTAGTACAGAGAAAATATTAATAATATAAAAAAATTTGTTTGCCGCGATATTGTAAGCCCAATCTCAAGATATTATAAAAAGAATTACCATCTTATTCCCCTATCTAAATAGTTATAAATTTTTGTGTTAGTACAGAGAAAATATGAATATTATAAAAAAAAAAATATTTGCCGCGATATTGTCGGACCAATCTCAAGATATTAATGTCATGTACGTTAACAACAAACTGGTTTCATAGATATGTTTGTTTCACTGGCCGTTACTTGCTAGGGTATGATTACCAATATAAACACATTTTCGCTGCTATGTCGCTTCTCAAAATAGACAAAGCGGCGCTTTTTCTACAACAATCAGATTACTAAAAAATTCCAAGACATTCTCCTTTATATTTCTACTTGTTTACAGTCATCAACAATAGAAATGTTCTAATAAACGTATAGCTAATAGATTCCTCCACTTGTCGAGAACATTCATTAAATGTTGATTAAGCAACTAATATTAACTTAGTACAAACCTGTGGTACGTTTGGCAATGAATGGACTAGAAGCCAAAACAACTTATGAGCTACAGCCGGCGCTCGCAATGCTCTCGATAACAATAACTCTGAAAATGAGTATCAAAACATTATTATTATTACTTTTATATCAATACAAAGTATTTTACTATCCCCTATTATCAATTCTCGATGCTCACCTGCCAATGGACTAGCTTCGTAAGTCTCATATCGTAGCGCCTGTGTTAGTTGGGGCAACACTCTCATTAATTCATCGTCGGTCATTCCGTTCGCTAACTTTGCCGCTAATTTACGTACCGCTGCGTCTGGAAAGCTGAAATAATACGAATATTAATACAATTTTTATTTTGTTTCTAATTTAAACAATATAATGTATAATATCGTTATAACGTATACTTTTAACGTACTACTTATTTGAAGGTATGAAACAAAACGATATTAATTAATACATAAAAAACTACAGTATTAAATCTTTATGTTATCTGAAGTTAATATATAAAGAATTAAAATATATTTAAACCAAGAATAATTATATTATAGAGTAATATCCTATATCCTACTAATATTATAATTGCGAAAGTTTGTGAGTGTGTGTGTATGTTTGTTACTTGTTCACGCTCAAACGGCTGAACCGATTTTGATAAAATTTTGTATACAGGAAGCTGACGTCCAGGAATAACACATAGGCTACTTTACATCCCGGAAATCCGCGGGGCGCAGCTAGTATATTATATTAAACAATATTTCATGTACCAGGGTAGCAGTAGATGCATAGCGTTAGTGGGTGAAGGTTTCTCCCATCGTTCTAGGAGTGCAACCAGTTGAGCCCGGGGCTCCCCGGCCCAGCTGGTGGCCGCTAGCAGCACGAGGGGCAAAGCACCCGGGATCTGCACGAGGTACTGACGTTTCTCCCATAATATCTGTAAAAAAAAATCTGGTATATAGAGGACTTCATTCAAACGCCTTATTAAAAAACATGAGCAATTACGCAGGCTGAGAGTAACATCCCTACTAATATTATAAATGCGAAAGTAACTCTGTCTGTCTGTCTGTGACGCTTTCACGCCTATACCACTGAACTGATTTTAGTGAAATTTGGTACAGAGATAGAGTTGACCTTGAGAAAGAACATAGGATAGTTTTTATCCAAGACTTTTGAAAGTTTCTCTTGGAAACGCAATATAGTAACTTATAAAACATATTTTTAAACGCTGTAGGCTTTGTTTAGTATATAATTTAAAAATGCAATGTGTATCAAAAATTTCTTCTACTCTTCATCTTTTATTGATTTTTTGTATCAATAGTCTATGCTTATATAAATTGTAGTCACTGTATTTTAATATTCAATACAAGAGTTTTGAAATAATCTTGTTTAGAAATCGTAATATACCTTTTATTGTCATTCTCATACTTATAAACTATATAATTTACTTAAAGTCTTACTTCTCTTCCCTCTGTGGGCATTCTTTGATATGCTCCTTGTTCTATCAAGTGTAACAACTGTTGTTGTGTATGTCCGTCTAGTGAGTCAAACGCGGGCAGATCTTCAGACTGTGTATTCTTATTATTTTCATCGCCGTCCGACCATTTAACGCCATTTCTATTGTAACTTGGGATTTCTGTAATAAAATATCGTTCAAGTAAGTATGCAAATTATTATATATAATGTTACTCTGTCATGTGAAAACTATTCATTGTATTTTAATAGAACTTAAAAATAATATAGCTCCTTTATCCATATTATTCACTACTTATTTTATCAACTTTGTAGTTTGTACTCTGAATAAAGTCTCATGATATTGTTAATAGATGGCTCTGTTCATGAGTGACTATATCATATCTCGACTAACAATCCTACTAATATTATAATTTCGAAAGTTTGTGAGTGTGTGTGTATGTTTGTTACTTCTTCGCTCTCAAACGGCTGAACCGATTTCGATAAAATTTTGTATACAGGAAGCTGACGTCCAGGAATAAAACATAGGCTACTTTACATCCCGGAAATCCGTTTGTAACACCGCGGGGCGCAGCTAGTATATCAATAAAGAGAAGAATATTCTTATGTTCTTACTAACCAATATTTACAACCGGATATGGCGGAGGCGGTGAATGTAGTAATGGCGGCGCCGGGCCCATACGACGGTCACAACACATAGGCCACAGCGGCAATACGTATTGGCCGTGAGACAGCACTCTGAATATTTATATTATAATTAGTTGTATATAGTATACATACACTATTAAAACTTAGTTTGTAGTTAGTAACACATATAAAAAGTATTTCTATAAACTTTTTTTGTATGCATAAAATAATACTGGCATAAAATCCTCTTTTTGTAAAATACTAGCAAATACTGGAATCAGGTTCACAACCAAGACTCATAAACAGAAAATTCCTTACATAGCGTATTAACAACTAGAAAAGATTGATACAGATCTATTTGATAATCATATTAGTATTCAATAAAACTATATTAAATTTGTCATGTATGTATTATGCTAAGTGGCAAAACTTAATGACAGCAACTAGTATAATAATCTACCTACATTACACTTGACATCATATTATTATTTTAACAATATCGAGCACATGTAACTAATAACACATATATAATTATTCAATACATTATTATATTAAGGGAATATAATAGAAAGCAACTTTTATATATACAGTGTAAACTCCATGTAACGTTACTCGATTTAACGACAAACTCTCTAGAGCGTCGAAATCATTTGACTTTGGTTGGTTTAGCTTGTACACCATACAAAGATACACTCTATATAGCATCACACCCACTCTCAATAACGACAACAATTAAGTAATAAAAAGTACCTTTTAAGTTGCTAAAATTAGTAAAAACTGTGCAGCTGTGTACGTTCTTTTGTCGCTTTGTTATTCTAGCCCGCAATAAACTCGACTGTCAGAATCATGCATACCGAACTTTATAAGAAATTCGTTCTTCACCAAGATGCCTCAATATCGCAAGATATGAATAAAATAAGTAAAAAAATACCACAACATTACTGGTGCAGCAAAAGACGTCAAACAAAACACTAGTCTGAAATAAACTTTGTCTTTTTCTAATTCTGATTTTGCTTCTCTCTATTTAACGACAACTCTCTATAACGCCATAAAATGCACAGTCCTTTCAGTGTCGTTATATAGAGTTTACACTGTACATATATAAGTGTGTCTTTTATATAATTATTATATAATAGTAATCACCCATCATAATCAAACAGCTGTATAGCAGCCCAGCCGAGCTCGTTCAGTTCATACTTGACATCCGTTTCCCCGGCCTGGTCTGTGCCTGTATCCTCACTTTTCTGTGTCCTTCCATACAACGTCAACACCAGGCGTGACTCGCGAGGCAACGAACTGATCGTTGTGTCTTCTAGGTTTAACCTGGGAAAATAATTATTAGGAAATCTTAGATCTCAGTAGTAATATTAATCACTAAAGCCTCGATATCGTCAATGATAGTACAAACCCGCATAACTAGCATTGGATAATTCCGAATATCTACATAGGAACCAGATTATCAGAAGAAAGTTTATGCTGAAATATTATCTATATTAACGACTCTTAAGGTAATTTTTCCACAATTAGTAATTATTTAGTGTTTAATTTATAATCCAACTAGCTTTTCGCCCGTAGCTTCGCCCGCGTGGAGTTCAGTTATATCGCGTTTAAAAGAGAACCTTCCAAAAGTCTGGAATAAAAACTATCATATGTTCTTTCTCAAGGTCAACTCTATGTCTGTACCAAATGTCATTAAAATCAGTTCAGTGGTTTAGGCTTGAAAGCGTAACAGACAGACAGACAGTTACTTTCGCATTTATATTATTTGTAGGAATTAATGATATAATACAGTTTTACAGTTTACTTTTATATAGTTAAGTAATGAGACCAAACTCTTCAGTATTCAATGGATTCACCGTGAGGGTGCCAGGTTCATCGTTGTAGGGAGAGGAGCTTCAGCAGTGACTGGGACTTGTGACCCAGGTGTAGGTTTAAGGGGTTCCTATCTAACGCGCGTTAAACGCTCAACTTTATCGTCCACGCTCCTCTCTCTACCAAATTTGAAACGAACCTAATAGGGTTGCCTTCAAAACAATTTCAAAGAATGAATTCATGCTAGTTTTTGAACAAGCCCAAGTCTTTTAGTAACTTTTAACAGTTTTGTCAGTCCCCCAAAAATTTTACGGCTATATTGAGTAATGTATAATAATTCTAGTACATAGTACATATATAAAGCTATATACATATAGCTGTAAGCAGCTAGCTTTACATAAGCAGACTTCTTCTTCTACCTGGCAATTTTCCCAGCTTTAGCCAGGGTCTAAACCGGCCGCCTGCCTGACATCAACCCTCTTTAACAATGCATTAATCAGTGATGTCTAAATACCCTTAGAAAGTACATATGACTCGGAAAATCACATTGGTACATGCCAGGATCGAAACCGCGCCTCATGCATGACTCGGGCCTTTTAACCACTAGGCCACCACTGACTTTAAAATTTACATAAGCAGCCAATTTTCTATATAAATATAACCAATACAAACCACGTATCGAATATAATCCTAGGATAGAACCCCCCACACTCTATCTTTGACTCCTGCGTCACGTGAAGCGTCTTGAGCGGGCGTGTTCCGTAGTATATCTGAGCGTGAAACAGATACTCGTCGTGCGACCAACATAACGGCAAGCTGTGTACCGCTTCGATACAGAACAACATCGTCTCTGTTACTGACTGCGAGGATACCGCTTCTGTGGTAAAAAAAATAATTATTATACCATATTCTTTATATACATTCTAGCTGAACACCGCGGTGTTACCCGCGGATTTCCGGGATGTAAAGTAGCCTATGTGTTTTTCCTGGACGTCAACTTCCTGTATACAAAGTTTTATCAAAATCGGTTCAGCCGTTTGAGCGTGACGAAGTAACAAACATACACACACACAAACTTTCGCAATTATAATATTAGTAGGATTAATAAAATTAACTATAGTGACGTTTAAATAAGGAATTTTAGGAATTACTTTTGTTTGTTTAAATAAGATTTAAGAATTAAGGTGTCAAGACGCGATAGCTTGTTCAGTAAAGTAACTGGAATGTACTATAATGAAGGTCGGAGGTTCGAATCTTTATCGATTTCTGCATAATACTATATCATTTTATATATATTAAAAACATAATTTCAACAAAAACATCACACAAACAAGCAAAAGATATAGGCCACCTTGTTTTTGAGGTCATTTTCCTTCAATAAATAAACTTAATAATAGAACAATGATCTTATTGTACTTTTATTACGTTCTTTACAAAACGGTCAAATTTAAAGGTCATTGTATCCTTCGGATTTATTTCACGTATTTAGTGATTGTCAATTTACCCTAAATTTCGACTGTTCCACAGTATCTTATAAACTACTATGTATGTTTGCGTCTGTATACTGACTGTCAGTATTTTATTTTAAATCTAGAATAGCTCTCGCACTAATGTGATGTATCTATTTAAATAAACTTAAATTTAATTTTAAAACTTTTTTATCTAACTCTGCTTTTACTGTTCAACAGTATAAACTAGTATAAACAGTATAAACTACTATATATTATATGTGCATATACTGACTGTCAGTATCCGAAGTAACATGTCCATCAGCCAATCGGAAGTCCAACAGCGTGTCTCTCGTGTATAGGGCGAGCAGCGCGCGCACGGCGTCCCGGAGCCTCGCGCACTGCAGGGAAAGGGCCTCGCGGGGACTCGCCGCGCGGAGGGACACCGCGCAATACGGACCAGACTCGGACTGGATCTCGGGACGAACCGTGCTTGAAGGCTGTGTAGAGAGAGATAGATGTATGGGGGTAGAGAGAAATAGATATATGAAAGCATCGATTGACATCTAACACTGACAGCTAACCTGAGAGTAAGTAAGTAAATAAATAGTTCCGTATAATGATACGGAACTTCTGTGCAGAGTACACCCAAGAAAAGCAAAGACAGAATTGTTGATTCTTATATTGGTTTTAGAATAATCATTTTTGTTTATTGCTTGAAGAGTCAATCATAATCTTACGGAATTGTGTGAAATAAATTCTATATACGCATTTTATGGGAAATCTATATATAAACTAAATAGCGATAGGAAATGGTAAACATTTGAGATATTGATGTGTCCGCGGGGAGAGCGGAAAGGGCTGTGAAGAGGGTAGGTTATTATTCTCATTTTTACAACATTTTTTTATTACAGAGAGAATTTATTTTATAAATTTCCTATTGCGATCTAGGAATAATACGGAATTCCAAGGAATTCTTCGGATTTTATAGAATATCTACGCATTAAATAGTTTTTCAAACAACATTTTGTACATTTGGGTTTTTGAAAAAAAAAAAAGTATTGATTTTTTTTATGTATTTTAAAACTTTATTATTAATTATATTGGATTTTTAATGCAAAAAACTTGAAATATATTTTTTAAATTAATTATAAACAATTAAAAATTGATAAAATTCAAAAATATATCACGTGACTGTAAACGCGCCATGATTGGTCAGCATACTTGTGACGTCATAATGTTAAAGCAATTTCATAATAGTACAGTGTTTATGGCTATTATCTTTAACTTGATAAAAATATCTCAAATTTATTAGTGAAAAACGATTTGAAAAGTTTATTTCGACTATGTGTGATAAAGGATTTATAAAAGCAAAATCGGATAATATTCCTGATGTTAATATATTTTTATGATAACTAATTTTTTAAAAAGTGCGGTTTAATTTTGCTGAAGTTCGAGGTGCTAAGACATCAAGGTAAGTCTGTCAAAAAATACTATTCTAAATGAAAATTAGTATTTATTCTCTATTAAATATAATTAATAATTATTTCATTAAATCATTATTAATAAAATGTTATTATAACATTATAAAAAAACCAAAATAACATATATGTACTTTAAAAATTTAAATGTAGTCTGATACAGAACCTAGAATGTTATAAAATTATGAAAATATCTATTAATTGAAGTCCAATTATTAGACAAACACATATATAGATTTACTATTTAATCGCTTTGAATTATCAATTAAAATTTTTTAATGCTACGATTCTAAAGGTTATGATTTGGAGCCCAGGTAAAAAAATTAATTATTGAACTATACTTATTCGATTTATACACTTAGATAAATAATAATTAATAACAATACTATTATGAAAACTTACAACGAAATGATCTTCACAAACAAAAAAAAAATGATTTTGTTTTTGAATAATCTCGATGCACTGCTTGAAACCATTTCTTTCGACGTTTTTCGTCTTGTGGAACATTTAAAAACATTTTTTCAGGAGTTGTTTTTGTAGTCTTTGTACATAATGGTACAAAACTTTTGATTATTTAACAATGCCAACAGAATTTACTAGATAAAAAACTCAAAACACTGTACTAATTATTATATCTCTGTATGCTACAATGAGCAAAAACTAACATTGTGACGTCACACGCGCTCGGGTTTATTCACGAGCTGTCGGCTTGTCTTCGGTACTGAATTTAAAATTTAATTTTTATTTTGAAATAACTTTTTAAATATTGCAAAAAAAAATAAAATAAAAATAGTTTTGTTATTAAACTTATATATGATCTTTCCATTTATCACAAAAAAAAAATAATTCAAAAACCCATTTCCTAAATAGTATCGGAATTGTACATCTTTCCTAGCATTTGTATATAATTCCTTGATTTCTGTCATTTCCGGCAACATGTATATAACAATCAGAAACAATTTGAGATAAAATTTAACTATACCTATAATTTGTGAATGTTAAATGAATCACTAATATATTTACAGAAAATCTCAATAGAAATTCTTTATTATATACAGGGTGACTGGTGAATTACTATCAATATTTAAGGAGATTACTTGGTACATCATTCTCATTCGAATTAATTTTTGATCAAATTTCCGTATAAATAAAGTGTGGACACGTTCCAAGTGTTCCAAGTGTGGACGCGTGCGGCGGCGTGCTGATACAACACCACGCCGCCGCACGCGTGTTTGTGTGTGTGTGTGTGTGTGTGTATACCTAATCTGTACGGTGTTCACACGATGAGTAATTAATTACATAACTTTTGGTTAACTTGACTTAGAAATTTATTAATATTTATGTTATATTAATTTTTATTTTGTCATATATGATCGTCAAATATCACGTCCTCATGTATCGATAGTAATTCACCAGTCACCCTGTATAATTCATACGTTAATACGTACATTAAACTGTCAGATAAAATTAAAACTTCTTTTAAGTCGGTTAAATGCGTTTCAGTATATATACCTGCGCCGTACAAGCCTGAGCGAATGCGTTGAGTGTGTAAGTGAGGTGTAGCGTCTCTAATCCTCCGGCCAAAGCACATATGGCCTTTACGGCTTGGAACACGGCTGAGGGTGAACACGCACCCTCCGCACCCACGACACCCACGGCGCGGGATAACTCACCCTCTAGAGTTTCTGAAAGAATCATATCAAATATTACACTTACACAATACATAAATGAATGCACATTATCTTTCACGCTTCCTTTCAAGGCCAGTAAATGAAATATATATATGTATATATATTACATGTCTGTATAATACATAAATAAACGTATGCATATACATATTACATATACATGGAGCAAAAAAGTTTTACTTCAGTCATGTGGACTGTGGTCTAAAGAAAACTTGTTTAATTTTTTTATTGTTTTGTTTGTTTTAAGAACTATTTTTTATTTCTACCTTTTTAGCAAAATGTCCATATATATATATATATGTTAAGTATATCAATAATAAAACTATAGATTCTTACCGAGTAATATAGAGAGGTTGTCAAACGACAACATGTGTTGTGATCCTTGTACAGGTATAAGGTCGTCTAGAGTGAGATGGGCGTCTCTAGCGTCGTCTCTTTCACTCCTGGCCAGAGAGTCATCTCTACCCTCACACAGACATAGAGATACGTCCTTCTCTAGACGAACGCATTCCCGTATATAATCGTATTCACTGAGAACGCTACCGGGAGTCAAATACTCTTTGGCACCCCATACCTGGAAGTAGATTATAAAAATTACATTCCTATTGCAATTACTGGTAAATTAGATGGAAAAGTTGGTGTTATGTATGGAATTGGTAGTCTTTCAAGTAAAATATATGTAAGTGCGAATGCTGACAAAAATTTCGAATAGTGTAACCTTATATCAAAGTAACATATAAGGTATAATAATTCTGAAATTAAATATAGTTCAAGAGGGTAGAAGTAACAGATAAATTTTGTAAGTGATCACGTGACACCGTATAATCGTCATCAGCCTATCAGAGCCCACTGCTGAGCAAGGCCTCTTTCTCACATGGAGAAGGTTTGAGCATTAATCACCACGCTTGCTCAAGACGGGTTGGTGATTTCAAACTTATAATTATGAAACTATAAGTCCAGGTTTCCTCACGATGTTTTCCTTCACCGTATGTCAGTGGTGTCTAAATATTCTCAGAAAGTACATATGACTCCCAAAAATCACATTGGTACTTGCCAGGTTTGAACCCGCACCCACGGCAAGGAGAGGCGGGCCCTTAACCACTAGGCCACCACTGACACCGTATAAGGCGCTGCCTATTATGAACATATAAATTTTTTACACTCACTATTCATTTAATTTAATAACATTCTGATATAAATTTATAATTCACTAGCTTTCCGGCCGCAACTTCGCCCGCGTGGAGTTCGGTTATATCGCGTTTCCAAGAGAACCTTTCAAAAGTCTGGGATAAAAACTATCCTGTTATTCTCAAGGTCAACTCCATCTCTACACCAAATTTCATTAAAATCCGTTCAGTGGTTTAGGCGTGAAAGCGTAACAGACAGACAGACAGAGTTACTTTCGCATTTATAATATTAGTATGGATTAAAATGTATCCTCACCCTTAACATGTAACCGGACATATCCTCTCTTATATCTTCATCGAGCGAGCACACTACAGTCAATATAACGTGCTCCACCGTCGACTCAACTGAAACATACAATCTAATTTAAACCTTATCCTCTTACAAATAGATATCAAATTCGTATGAACATTCTCACCATCTGACGTGAATGTGTACAATCGAATTTAAACCTTATTCCCTTACGTATAGATATCCAATTCGTATGAACTCACCATCTGACGTGAATGTGATCGGTTCGTCTGTGTGTGTGTTGTGGACTAGAATCTTAATGCTAGTGTTCGGTGGGTACCGCCCGCCGGATCTAGCCGCTACCACGTGACCCGGGTTCGTCTTTACATCCGTGTATATGAATCTTTCTGAAATATACCTTATTATATATAGCATAAGACTGATTTTAAATATATTTTATTTGTATATATACTAACTTCTGACGTCTAGAACCATTTTCAGGAACGCTTCGTGTTCGCTGTCGTAGCATCTTGTTCTGGATTTCACGATGCAATCGTATAGTTTATTCTGTAATAGAGATATTGTATTAACTCATAAACAATGTGACAGTTGGATAAACAAGCCCCGATATATAGTAAAGGTCATAAGAAGATAAGACTTCGAGATGAATGCATGGGAGATTCTGTATTCATTCACATAAAAAAATAATTAAATAATGTTCTTGACAAAAAACTAAATATGGAATTCTTCTTAACACTAGCCAATTAGGAGAGATCATAATTATAACATACTATATATATCCTAGCCAGACAAAAAATATCGCGACTAGTAAAATGTCTACCAAAACAGTATGGCTAGTCCCATGTAGGGTTATAAATTCTATAGTACCGTAGTATGTCTGGTATTGAGTGTGGGTGACGGTAGTTTCTTGTGGGGCGAAGGCCCGGGCGCCGTTTTCCTGTCCACGGTTGAGTACACCGGTTCTCGCAATTCCGTCTCTCCATACAAGAAGTCAAGAGGATCATAGTCTTCATACACACTGCTTGAATCGCTTGGAACTGTTATATCTGGAATTATTGGGTTTGTATACGTGATAACTGGACTATTACCACATAAAAACCTCAAATATAAGTGGATATTTAAATGAAACTAATATTTTCATAAAACGTTTTTGGGAAATGAAAACATTTTTATCTGGACTGCCTGTGATCACAGTTGGTATAAAGTAACCGAATCGTCGGGAATATGTAGTTAAAATCATCAAACTATTAGTTTCATTTAAATGAATTCACGCCAAAGTCTTACATCTTTATGAGTGAAAACATGTTTTTGTCATGTTGGTACATGCCCACACATGCAAGACAGCACTTGCTTGTTATGTTGGCACATATTAATCAGATTATGTAATGATCCATTATGATAAAAAACTGACAGTAATAACACATTTTGAAGTAAAACAATGGAAATTATGATCAACAATGAAGTATGTCATTTGATAGATTTTAAATCACCAACTTAAATGCAAAAATAATCATTAAAGCACAAAAAAACTCCTATGAATATTATAAAATATGTAATGGTGACAATACAGACACATTTCACAAAATGGAGGGAGAACATGTAACAATAGGAATCCCATGGAATGGTTATGGCAAATGTTTTTTCACTTAATAATCATATATTTCTTTGTTATATGTATACTCACATATTAAATAGCATTTTATGTCTTATTATCAATTGCTAAATAGGAAAATATTTCAGTAAATTTACAAATATACAACATTTGCCATACCATAATGACAAGACGGTCCACTCACCGTGATCGTTTTCTGTTAGTAGCGGGTCGAATGCCTCTAAAACACTCACTCTTACGCTACCTTGGGATCTATCGAAGTCTATCAGATTTGGATCTCCACCGGCCATTGACTCATCGGACTGGAATAAAAAACTATATTGAATAATTAAATATATATAAAGACATTCACATTTCTATCACTATCAATTACACTTGTTTCATGTCGCTTTTAATAGATGGCGCTGTTAATAATATCAGTCGATATTAAATACAAAATTATGTTTCAAACAGATATAGTTATTTATTTTTATACAGCTCGCTGTCTTGTAGTATTTACAGTATTAGTAAATATATCAACTATTAAGTTGAATCATATCAAGATGCTTTACAAGGACAAATTTATTATAAGTACCTTAAATATAACAAAACAGTAACATATCTGAATTCATTACCTCAGTAGACTTGACAGTATTATTCTCAGCACTATCCTTTGAGGGTTCACTTTTAACTGGCTTTTTAACACTATTGTTGTTATTAACAGTTTTATGTTGTGCGTTCTGTTGTATCTGTGGATAATTAGCCATCTGACTCAACTGAGGGTAGAGATTTGGTCTCGGTGCTCGGGATATTAGATTCGTGGTGTTGTAATTGTATTGTGGACCGTGGGGAAATTGTGGCATATATGGTGATGGGGAGGCCATTCTAGTTTGATTGTATGGTATTGTTGGTGGATATATAGGTGGGTTTGTAACCACATATGTTGGTGGCTGATCATGCTGGGCAGGTAGTGGGTAAAATGGGTAGTTTATTTGCCCCATGGGTACAGGCATGCCGTATGGTGTGGATGGTGGGTAGGGCATTGGTGTATACGGAGGTGGGTAGGTGTATTGAGCATTATAGGGAAAGCTCGGCCTGTGATTATACTGATTGTTCATTGTGGTTGATTGTTCCGGAGCATTTATTGTGAGCTCCTCGGTTTGCTGGCCCAATCTGGAATAAAGGTTGATTTGTTAGGATACTTTTCGGAGGTAGAACCTAGGTATAGTCATGTAACTACAGATCAAACATGGGCTGGTTCGACCAGGAAAGTAGCACAGAAAATGGTATTGAAATAGTTTTTAACGGCTGCGTTTCATTTGATGAGTGAGAGTTGCTTGCCCTTTCCCTATTCTCAACTTTTCAAGTCATTTCCTTATACCCTTCGTTATTCCTAAAAAACCAAGCTTTTCAAAGCATCCGCAACAGACATGTTTTGGATGTCTACTACCCATCAATTAGGCCGTCTGTTTTGCAATTTTTATATAAAAAAAATTATATAGATAATAGTATATTAGAACATACTTGCTAAGCTGATCAAGATACTCTTTGAGTGAGGCATGAGAGTTATTTGGTGGTGACTTCGCTGTAGGACTTGCAAACGATATTAGATCACTACTCGCATTCCTTGTCGGACTTGTACCTGATGACCTGTAATCATAATCAACCATTTAATATATAATTTCACAATATTTCGGCTAACAAAACCCTTATCGTGTTTACAAGTTGATTATATTGGTTTTATCAGTTTATATAGCTATAAATTATATATGATTAGTCATATAATATGTTTTTTAAGTACATATATAATTTACCTTGAGTTTTCTGATGTGGATGTTTTCCTTGGAGGTTTTCTTGGTGGGGGAGGCAACGCTGGCGGAGCACCGTCCGTTTCCTCTCTCCTACGAATACTGCTGACCGTTTCCCGAACATTATCTATAAGATAAAAGCAGATAATGTATAGAAAGATATCATTATCACAAAAATACTATAAAGTAAATAATAAATACGCATTCAATCAAAATACAAATATATTCAAACTTTTTAATATTGTCTACATGAAGCATCATTTCATTTATTATGAATAAGGAAACCATATAAGAAAAATCACTAAATAAATGATTATTGTGTTAAATAATCCATTTATAGCTATAATAATTAATTAATAGATTTTTTATTTAATTACAAGGTTAAACTAATAATAGAGAATGAGATATAAAATATTCACGAGTATTCATTTAAATGAAACTAATGTTATTTGGATGTACATCTTGTCTGCCTGTGATCACGGTTGCTGAAAAGTAACCGAAACATTGGGAGTAGTTTAAAATAATAAAATAAGCATAGTAAGCCGAATAATATTAGTTTCATTTAATAATAGTGATTCATGTTATAGGAAGTTAAATTATAACTCTTGAAAAGTGCAAAAAAAAGGCTATATCAAGTGTTTTGATTGTAATACTTATCTAGATAAGTAGAATAACAAATATGCTCCTATATTAAATTTTTTTTTGTGGTAATGTTTGAATTCAAATAGATTGTATATAATGCAAAAATATTCAAAAAATCTATTGAATCGAACCCGCAGCCTCGGAATATCATGTTTTGGTTACTTTTACGACAATATAAAATACGCATTTGCCATTTTAAGTAAACATATATGTTGTTAAATTCTATAAATGAATGTATAGACGACATATTATAAAAGTAATTTATAGTAGTACAACCACCCATAGTAATTCCCAAAGAGGTATGATGTCAGGCAGGCGGCCCGTTATAAAAACAATTAGCCAAAACTATTTACAACATGTAAAGCAGACCCTGACTAAAGCTGAGAAATTGCCAGGTAGTGTAGTAAGAAGTAGAAGAAGATAAAATTGCCAGGAAAAAGAAGAAGATAGTAAACATTTATAACAATTTTATTTTATACAAAATAAAATTATACATGTTATAAACTAACCAATTTGCTAAAGATAAAGCTTTTTGATAAAATTTTCAGAAATTCCAAGTTCATTTAAGATTTTTTAACATTATTATAGACATGACATTTAAATAGATTTGTCTTTTAACTTTATCTTTTTATATTGCAGTGACTAAATATTTTTGTATTGTCTTAAATTGATAAGATATCATAAAAATAGGTCATTAAACACAAATTATAATTAGAAGAATTTATCTATACTATATGAATATTCTCCACTTGTGAACATCATTAAACACTTTAATCTATTCATATTTTATATTCAATGATGAATTGGAGAAAGTTATTTTAATTATTAACTATATTCTCTCTTGGCAAAATAAAAATTAACATCTCATATATAAACAATATGAGTATTATTTTATTAGGTTTTTCTTCATAATAAATATTAATGGTAGCAATATTAAACAGATCTTGATTCTGTGCCAATTATTTAAGGGTTAATAAACTTTACTTCCTTTTTACTGATAGCCTTGTTTTTGATTGTGGACCTAAATTTATTATAAACATTTTATATCATCATACAAGTAAAAGAGACTTATTTGTATGCTTAATATATATAACAAAGTGTTCTAGGAATATGTGTTAATTTATCAGTAAATATTTGAATAACGAAACTTTAGTTTATAATTAAAAATTGTCTCTTAGAAATCAAACAACAAAATCTAAACGAAACCTTTTGTTATGTATTATAACAATTCATGCCATATAGTGGATGAACTTATCGCGAAAAGTAAACAATAGCACGTCAATTATTACATACCTGAATTAGATAGCTGTTTCTGTCTTCGAAATTGCTCCAATGCCAAACTTTCTAAGCTGAGAGCTTGGGCCTTTTCTAGGTCCGCTTCAAACTGTAGATCGTACTCGGACATAATCGGTCAGCCTCCAATATCATCTAAAACGTAGATCCACAAAGAACTTAGGAATAACACATAAATTTCACTGTTTTGAATAACCACAGCACAAACACTTCGGCGTCTATCAAACAATGCTAGTATTGAATATATCGATGTTTTTATTATCTTACCTATGGTATCTTCCCGATAATGCTTTATTTATATTTATTTTCAAGACATCATAATACAATAGAATTTTGTTCAGCTGTAAAACTTCAGATTTCCCATCACTAACTCTTCTTGATAGCTCATCCGACAATCACCTCACCACAGATTAAATTTACAATGGCAATTCATATTTCATCTATATTCTGCACTAACGTATTTAAGAAAATAGTTCTGAATAATAAACTCATTTAGACAAAAACAAATAATATTTTAAATTCTGAAAAATAATAATGAGCAATTACCAACGTTTCATTTATATTATATCGAGAATACAACTTTTTCAGCCTAAAGAACCTGTGTGATAATTGAAGCAAATAAGACGCTTATGCTTATGACCTATATGTAGGTTTCATGTTTGCGAATTTTGGTAATTAATGTATGTATACCAACGTATACTTAGGTAAATGTTACTTTTTTGATATATATGTCTATGTGATGATATATTTTTTGATATATCATTTTCAAGATGTTAGAACGACAGTTTTTGATTTAATTCTTATGCATCAACTCTACAATACTATTAGAACATATTTTTTGGATAGGCAGACAAAAAGAAAAAGTATATACATATTAATAATCAACCCGAAACTAAATTTATCTATCACATTTATAAAAATTTTCGTAAATGATTTTTTTATTTCTATGTTTAAGTGATAAGAAATCTTTGTAGCTAAGTCTTGAATTATTTTACAAATATGGAAATTTTTATAACATGTACTTGGTCAATTAACGCCGAGTACATTTCCTTCTCTACAAAATTCTATTAAATTAAAAGTTTTGTCATTCATATTTCATATTCTACCTTACGCTTCGGGCGATTGTGGAATCCTTGAAATCTATGCCCATTGTAATTCTCTTAAATTCTCTAACAGTAAAATCAAACGTCAAGCCTTACTCTATCCTTAAAGCGATTTCGGATTGAATAATGATGGATACGGATGAGAAACAATACAAAATCCCTGAGGATAATTGTGCGTCGGCTTCCAGACTAGACATACATATTTATGTATTTGCTAATATTAAAGCGCTTAAAAGCAACATCCCCAAAGACCATCCCATCAAGGTCAATAAATATTACGAGCTCACAAACAAACTCACACGAAATAGTTTCGTTGTGGATTTGTAACAGGTAGAAGTGGGAGCGAGATTTATAACGGCTAAATTTCTCTCTAACCTACTGAAAGACTTGGGCCTGTCCAGAATTAATATCTATTAATTCTTGGAACGTACTTCGAAGGCTGCCCTAGTAGGTTCTTTTCAAATTTGGTAAGGTAGGGAGAGGAGCTTGGACGGTGGAGGCGAGCGTTTAATGCGAGTTAGATAAGGGCCCCTTAAACCTACACCTGGATCGCTAGTCCCAGGCACTGTTGAAGCTTCTCTGCCTTCAACGCGCTGGACCCGGCACGCGAGCGGGGCATCCATTTTAGTAAAAGAATGCATGATATGACAGTGACAACATATGTACCTAATATTTTAAATATTAAAAAAAAAATTTGCTCCATAAATCTTATCATAACGGTTATTGCCAATGCATATACTCTAAAATATTTTATGTATTATTTAAATTAGACAAATAGGATCTATACTTAAAGTATTTCTATACAAAAAAGTATTGAGATTTGACCCTCCCCACTGCGTGTATAGTGGTTAATCGAGGTGAAATTTTTTTGACATACAAAACCTGTCGTTTAAAAGTGTGTATTGAAAAGAGCATTTTATAAAATTTAATTGCTCCTTTAATTAGAACTATGGAAAAGTTGAGACAAAAGTTTTTTTTTACTATTGGAGTTTTATTAAACTTACTACGCTGCGTAACTTCGCAGTATCTAACTTATTCTTAAGTTTCTAAACTGATATTTAAATTTAATACGAAAAAAAAAATGCTTGATAATAGCTATTGATAAACAATATATTGATTTGTTTTTACTTGATTTTTAACTTGTCAAACTTTGAAAATTCTTTGAAATATTCTAGAGTTTTAACCAATAGTTAATTTATTTATTTGAAGAACTTGCTTTGTTGTTGAACGTTTGAAAGAATTTGCGAAATGTGTGTTACGGTTATTAGGACCTGAAATGAAATGACTCACATCTTTAAAATAAAAATATATGTATACTATAAAGATTATATTTCTAGATCGGCGATTAATTTACCTGTCGGTATTAATTGAATTGATGGGATAATTTTTTTACTTCGTTTCTTATGAACCGTTTTCTTCTTTACGTTTCTATCTCCGGATATGTTATTATTTATAGTTACACGAGGAGTTCGTCTGTTTTTCGTTGTTTTTGAATCAACACCTTCAGTTAATCTGTTAATTTTTAATGGCGATGTATATCTTGATGCCGTCTTGAATTTTATCATGTCATCCTTCCTTTCTGACGTAGTTGCCCGCGCTAACGCCATTTCATTGTTGTGCGAAAACATACTTTTGGCTTTTTTAACTTTTCGTTTAACTTTAATTACTTTTTTCTTCTTTCCACCGGTTTCGACTTCAATCTTCGGTTGTTCCTTGTTCTGGGTTGCCATCTACAAAATGTTAATTTATTAAATACCCAGTAAATAGTTGATGTAAAGTTGAAATATATTAAAAATGTTATACATATTTCTATTTACCTGTGCATAGAACAAATCGTCTGCATCTTGACGATCGCAGAAATCTAACAGTTTGTTGCATACGTTTCGTAGATTTTTAATTTTTTGTTTTTTCTTCTTCCCTCCAATTCTATCTAATTCATCCAGGCGTAATGTTCTAAAAATACGAAAAAGAATTGTTATATTTTGAATTATCAATAAAAATGGCTTCTATTTAATTATCTTATCTGTATTCTTAGCACAAGTTTGCGTCATGAAAATGCTTATGAATTTATTCCCGTTTCTCAAACGATAGCTTACGTTAGTATAACAAAACTTGTAAATTTCGTATTCTGCAAACTTGGAATAAGTATCCCGATACTTCTGATACATACTTTATGACCTTAGGTTTGGTCAAAATATCTTCTTTGTCATCTACGTTCATCGAAGTCTCCCAAATATTTTTGAACAACTTTCTCCTTTCCGCGTAACTTTCCTCTTTTGTCATGAGTGAATTCATTGCAATTTTATATTATTTCCACATTATTGAAATGCATTTCAAGATGATTGGAATTATTTTTATTGTTTTACTGGTACATTGTAGCAATGTTGTAGTACAATTTTTTTTAATTACATTTTTCTAAATATTTTTATTTATATGTTTATAATCTTTTGTTTGAAAATTTTTGCTGTATTATTTTTTGTATAGAATTTGAAGTTTGATGACATTTTCGGAAAATATTTTTTAAACAATACTGCCTACTTGATGTAAAACTTCTTTTTTTCAAAAATAGGCAGGTATTTTTATGATTGAAAGTAAATTTTGTACGTAACAAGAATATCTACGTAAAGAATATCTTGAGTTATTTTGTATTAAGTATGTCGCTTTAAGTTTTCCACTCTTTAGAAGTAAAGTAAGTCGTGGGGCAAGGTAAATGACTGTTAGATTACCAGCCAATTTATATTTAAAACTGTCACATGTACCATGCCTCCAGAAAACTTATAATCGCTTTTCTGCCTGTAATTTATTAATACATCATTAAAAATATATTTAGCTATTTATTAACACTTTGTGTGATAAAACTTTCTTTTATTATTATAAGTACATGTAATAAAAGAAACTTTTAACTTAAAGTTGCTTAAAAAAGAAATAAAGCGTATAATTTTTATTTTACTTTGTAAAGTTCGTTTTTACTGTCTTCACGGATTAAGCTTTGATGTTTTTATCTTATTTTACTTAATTTTTATATAAATTTAACACTTATAGAGCATTTTTTCAATCATTTAATATACCAGGTACTGCTAGCGTATACTCAACAGGTTGCGAATAAGCTACCAATACTTTTTTATTCAGTTGGCAGACAGCGCTCAAAGCAATAACGCATTCTTACCAAACTTTTTATATATTCGACACAAATATAAACTATGCTTTACCGTAGAATACAGTGAATATAATTAAAAATAAAACTCAAATTATTATTAGGTATATAAAATGCCAAAAAAGTATGACCCAAACGCTTTATGGGTGGCGCTTAGTGAAAATAATGATGGTAATCTCTTCAACGTTTACCCTAAGTTGTTGGCTGAGATACTCCTTCAAGAAGATGCAGCACGTCAGTGTGGTGATTCAAGTGAAGCTGAGCGTCTCGTTCTACCGAGTGACAAAGAGTGGAGACTTACACAATACTTCAATCTGGTGGCTATGCAAAAGACTTTAGACACTCAGCAAGTATTTATTTAGCACTAGCTTTGGCCCGAAGCTTGGATATTCCGAATATTTTTTTATTACAGATTTACATTATATTGATATACATATTTGATCACTACTTGGTTTTTTATGTAGATTTTATTGGCAACGTTGAGCTTAATTGAGGGTCCCTTATTAAGACGATTTTTTTATTGTCATGAAATTTACCCTTAATTTGTCAATATTTTTTTTTTGTAACTTTACCTACTAATTTACGAAATACTCTTTAATTTTGCTCTTGTTAACAAAGATAACCCAAATAAGTTTACGAGCAGATTAAAGAAATGAGAAACACTTTAATTGAAGTTATAAATGAATTGAAATTATAACGTTTACAAAGTTGTTTCATATATTACTTTTTTGGGTTCCAAAATCAATAAATAACAATCAATATAAGCGCCTCCTTGTATATAACTTCCCTATACTATGCCTTTATGCGAGCATGTTAATGTTCTGCAATGATTATGTGGTGGCCATGAACTTTGTTAGACATACTATAAATACTCTTTAAGCCTATGCGTTTACTTAATGTTCTTCCATACATGCTTCGTATTACTTTAAAATATAGAACTAAAACATCTTAAAACAATGGTTTAACGCAAGTGATTCACAAACAGAGTCAATATGAATTAAAGATTTCTTAGAATCTAACCAAATGAAATAGACACTTCGATTCGTCACCAGTGTCTGTAATTCTAATAAGAGACTTTAATAATTGCTTTTCATTCAGTATGCTTACTCTAAATTTCCATCGTGACGTTTCTTATGAAGAGTTTCTCATTCCTAACTCATTTCACATGATACAATTAATTTAGGTAATTGAATAAGAAAAAGGCCGAACTACATGCAGCTTGAGTATGTAAACATGAAAAAAATTTAGGGTTTTGGTTATAATCAATTAGTAAGACGAAAGCAAAAAGATTTCAATGTAACAGAATTGTTCTTTGTACAATAAAGTCAAAAAAGGCTTGATTTTGACATGTGTTTCTGACCTATTAATACCTGAATCATGCTGAAACTAACGAGCTGATTCTTATGAAATCTTATATTTTGGTTATTATATGTAGAACTCTACTTACCCTACACAGGTAAAAGTATAATTTAGACAAGCCCTAAAATTGCTTACCTTATTCATTTTCTTTCTCTATTTCTTCTTGGACGTGTTTATTCAGCAGGACCTGTTGTTATATAGAAATTATTTATGTCAATGTAAGTTAGAGACAAAAAGTGGAATGTTCAGGCGCTCATGACTAATTCTCGAACAAAAGCAATAGATACCTACTAGTAAATTATCGTTTTTAAATTGAAAAACAAACCCAAAATATTGGTGATATGTATTTTGAAAAACGAAGGATTTTCTTTATATATATTTATGTTTTCATAATATTCTCTTTTCTATTTATTCCGATTAAAAAGAAAAATACTGGTTGATTTTTATCTTTTCCAACTTGACATAAATTTAAATGATCGTTTTGAATGTCATTTTTATTTAATTAAAAAGCAAAAATATATTCATAAAACATTAGATAACAATTTAAATAGGATATTTTTATTAATTTATTATATGTGAAGTTATAAATCATGAAGTTTTCTCTTAATAAAATGTAATACTTTTGTATATGTTACACAATGTCCTTATTGGTGGATAAAAAGCAATGATTGATGGACCGAACACGATAATAACGTAAATATTATCAATTTTAAATACATTTAGGAATTTTTATTTCATTACTTCAGTCTTCTTTTTCTTCCTGGCAATTTCCCAGCTTTGGCCAGAGTCTGCCTTATATGTTGTGAATAGTTTTGGCTAATTGTTTTTACAATCGGCCTCCTGCCTGACATCAACCCTCTTTGGGAATGCATTAATCAGTGATGTCTAAATACTCTAAAACAGTACATATGACTCGAAAAAATCACATTGGTACTTCCCAGAGTCAGGATCGAACCCGCGCCCTCATGCATGAGAGGCGGGCCTATTAACCACTAGGCCATCACTGACTTATTTTATTACTTGGATCTTTTTTCATATTCTAATTTTGCTGTAAGTTTGTTGCCAAAACTTGGAACATTTAAATGCAGTACTATATAGTTATTCAATAGAATGGCACTAAGGAATGTTGAGTGATATTTAATTAATATTCCTAAAAGCACCCTGAATTTTTGTCAGCATTAACAACACGAAACATTACCAAGGTAGAATACTAAAAAAATATGAATTCTTTGAAAATTTTATGGATTATTATTTGTTGAAACCAGAGAAGGAGATGAGGACAAAACGGTCGAAAAAACGGAGGAGGTGGTCGAGGAATGGGCGCCTTGGTACCTGGTCCTCGTCACCAAAAACCCCAACGCCCCACCACCAGTTAATGTGAAGGCTACTCCTGGACCCGCCTGGGATATTGGACAGGTGAATATAGAAGGAGAAAATATAATAATTTCATTAAGTCTCTGATTATTATTAACTTCGTCTACCTAGCAATTTCTCAACTTTAGCCCGGGTCTGCCTCACATTTTGTGAATAGTTTAGGCTAATTGTTTTTACGACCGGTCGCCTGCCTGACATCATATCTCTCTGGGAATGCATTTATCAGTGATGTTTAAATACTCTCAGAAAGTACATATGACTCGGAAAAATCACATTGGTACTTGCCAGGATCGAACCCGCGCCCTCATACATGATAGGCGGGCCTTTTAACTATTAGGCCACTACTGACTCTGATTATTTATTAACTATTGTATTCAATTGTAGGTCCTGAAAGCAGCAAAACTTCTCTGCAAACCTCCCCTTGATGTGAACTTCGCTGACGAACAGGAAATGAGATGCGTCTATTCTCTTATCTACGACGTATTCCGATGTAAGATGTTCAATCAAAAAAATATATATTACAAACTAGTTTTTGCCTCCGACTTCGTCTACTTTACTTTCAAAATTAGAAATGTATAGCTAGAGAGTAAATTAGTAAATTTTGGTTTTTATAACTTTTTTTCGATTACTAGCTTAATCTCCACAATTTAAGCATAAGCGTAAAGCTGTTCACGAGTCATAAATAGTGTAACTAACACGACTTTGGTTTATATATAAAGATGATACCGTTCATTTGATCATAAATATATTTTTTATTATAGCTTTGCCAGAGATTCCGTGACTTTTTTTTTATAGCTGAACCGATGATCGTATATTCATGAATATCTATTATAAAGTAGGATGAAATACGAGGGCACATATAAGGGAACTTTCACTTAAGTTGGTGTCAAAGGCAAAGTTGGCGCGTGAACAATATAACAGTTGTAAATTAGATCACGCGATCTCTGGAACTAGTTTACGTGGTTTTGTAAGCGTTATTTAACTTTTATCATACGGAATACATGCTATGATGTAGCGATAAACGCTAGCGTGTCTTTAAATGTTCTCGTTTAAACGATAACGGTTTATTTGTTTGGTGGGTACATCAACTTGTTTTTTTAGTGTTTTTTCATTATAGGCCACATTACGCTTTTTGTAACCCTTCTAGAAAAATATATTAATCTCAAGAATGACTACTAAATTGGTTTTTTATAGTACGGATATTATATAAATTAAAACTTGGAACATTTGTAGATCTTAACTTTTTCTATATATTTTGAACTTTTATAATATTGTTGTAGCGTACCTATTTTTTATTTATTTAATTTATTAATTTATTTATTCATTTATCTATCTATTTATTTACATTTAAAAAATATATATATGCATTGACTGTGACTAAATATCTTTTACTTAAATTGTATCTTAATATAAATTCAGTATATATCTCTTAAATTTTGACTTAGGTTTGGACATATTGATATCGTCTTTCTATAAGAAAGGTGATTTAACTGAGATGAATTGGAAAGTTGCACAAGTAATTAAAAGTCAAAAAAGTTTTTTAATTTTAATTATTACTCTTCGTGTAACTTTTGTACTTGATTTATTTTGGTCATTATCTATTTATTTATTTTATAGTTCCCTATAACAGTGCTATTTATAGTGTCGCCATACGAACACACATTTCCATATTTATGCCGCTATTCAATAACGTTCTGTACGTCCCTTTCAGACAAATCAATATTGGATCAGGCGATTGAAGACACCGATTTTTTCGGAGATTATCCACAGGTACCAAATGTTCATAAATTTGTACGAAATATGGTAACTTTCTAATCTTTTACAAAGACAATTCATCAAATTAACAATTTTTTACACTGTCGCGATGTGTCCAAAATAATATTACCTAATTAGCTACAAAATTAAAGTATGGTAGATTATCCTTTTGAAAGCTGTATCGTTGTCACTAATCTTTGCCTATAACGCAATAGATGCTATTAAAAAAGCAGACTACATGGTCTAAAATACATATTTGCCAGAAAACATTTTATTGCTCTTGAACTTGGCTCATTGGTTATTCAAATATTTTGCTACCAAGGTTGCAAAGAAATGTCATTACCGAAAGGCTATAACTCGTGTAGAATCTGATGAAACAAGATGGAACAAAATGTTAAGCCTATAACTTGTATTATACTGTTTCGTGACTCAAGTCATTTCTTTTTTCTTTGAGGACGCTCACGAAAACGAGCTACTGATTTATTGTCGGTTTTTTTTGCGAAAATAATTGGCATTGGTTACAGTTGGCTCCTGTAAGTGGATCCGATTAATAATATTACACTTTGTATAAGGGATTTGAGTTTTAAAATGATAGATGGATTAAAACACCAGCATTTATTCGATAGTGATTGTTAGTATCACGATACAATTTATTACAAGAAATTAATTGTTCTCGATTAAAGTTTTTTCGATTTTTACTTTAAAATATTTAAAATTATTTGTTTTTACATATTGTTGTGTATAAAATACCTATTAATATACTATTTGTAAATATAGTTATTAGAATTTCATTTAAAGTCAACAAACGTTTATGCCGATTTATATAATGTACATAACTCATTTCTAAAAGAAATATATGTCATGTTAGCGTTTAGTTTCTTAAACATTGTTATATATGGTAAAATTCACAACGAAAAATAATGATAGTGATCTGTAACATGGTTTTATATTTGAAGTCATAGTTATAGCAGACAATTTCAGTTATAATTCAATTATGACCAGCTCTCCGATCACCGCCATTCAACTTGGTTGTTTCTGATGGAGCTGGCTAGAAGGCAATGGGTCGCCCGGTCGAGGGGAGAAACCGATAGAGCAACGAAACTCCTCAACGAAGCCGGCTTCCCTTTCAAAGACGTGGAAGCAGCTGTGTGGGACCAGCGAGTACATTTCGCAGCTGCCATTGCCAGAATAAGAATAAAAAATAGAGCCTTTTCGTAAGTTTTTATTAATAAAAAGTTGTGATGATAAGTAAAAGGAGTTATACTATTGGTGTTTGTGTTGTTATTGCCAGTCTATCGGCTCTTCTGCCTCCTCATCTGCGAGAGGAAAGGATATCCGCGTGCGTTAACAAAGACGTCGTCACAGGCTGGGTTAATACATTTAAAGCGAAGTGAGTGTATCAATTATCGTAACAAAATATGTTTTTTCCTAGCAGATATAATGTTATCGGTTATTTTGTAGAAAAGTTGCAGCACTAGTCGAGAGATTGCACGAGTTGGGATACTCGTATAGCAATTCACGTCAACTTTGTGCTGGTGAATACAGATTTGACAGAGTCTGTCCGCGGTAACAGATTATTAATAAAATTTTAATGTAAATTAGATATAATTAAAGAGTTTTTATATTATTATATATTGTGATATATGTTTACAGATTTATAACCTTGAGACCGCCAGAAAATGTTAGCATCGGTCAGTTGGATCTAGTTAAAGATGGTATTATAGTTCTACAGGTTGGTTCAAATCACTATGATAGAAAACAAGAACACGTTTTAAAATACACAAAATTTTTATCACAGACACACAATAAAGAAACGAATAAGTAAAAAAATAGTGTTATTGATATAAGAAATAAGTAACAAAATATGTGTTATTCTATGTTAATATGTATAATATCTTTAAAACTGCACACACATCAATCAGTTGTGTCACACATATGTACAATAGACAGACATCAAAAATGTATACAGACAAACAGACTTAAACCTATTCCTATATCCTCGTGTTGCATTCTGTCCTTTATGTACATGCTAATAGGAGCGAGAGTTCTGTGAAGGAGCATCAACTCTGTGTCGCGCACTGCGTGCTAACTCTCTCCGAGGTGTAGTTGCACAAACCCACGCGTCTTCGCCACGGTGCTCGGCCTACCTCGCTGCACAGCTCCGGGAACTGGCGGCTGTGCTGAGAGCACAGGCACCGCCTGCACCCGCTACACCTGAACTGGGCAAGCTGGTGGTGTTTGGGGCTGGGGATAAGTTAGTTACTTAAACATATAGTTGGTGTTTGATGACGATGAATCATAGATTTTGACGTATATTATTCGTTAGTTAGATAGCTATAATGAGGCATACATTTGGAGATCGTTTTAATAGATTTCTCTTTGGACAAAGCCAGGTGTCATTTATATATAACTAGCTGCGCCCCGCGGTGTTACCCACGGATTTTCGGGATGTAAAGTAGCCTATGTGTTATTCCTGGACGTCAGCTTCCTGTATACAAAACTTTATCAAAATCGGTTCAACCGTTTGTATGTTTTTTTTGGTAACTACTTTTTGACTACGAAAGGAATATGTTTGTAATCTTTAAATGAATTCTAAGAGTGAAGAGCTACGTTTGTGCGCTGCGGGACTTGGGTATAGAAGCGTCCGAGCTGCCGCAGTCGAGTGCTTCGGTATGCGTGTTGAGCGACCCCGTGCACTTTGACAACCCTAAAGTGGCGAGCGCATTGGACGGCGTGGTGGCAGCCCTGGCTACACCACCGAACTCCTACTCTGCAGTTACTGATCCCATAGACTTGGTCTGCGGTAGAGGTGGCGACCTGGCTATGCTAGAGGTGCGATAAGATAACATAATATATATATATTTTTTGCTATATATCTAATAATTGTTTTATATTACAGATATTAACCGAGTCTGAAATAGATTCGAACGGAAAGGCTCGAGTTCAATCTATACTGGAGGAGCAAAAGAAAACTTTGAAGACGCTCATGTCTAAACCTCAGGTGACGTCACAATAAGGTGAAGTTGTTTAAGAAGGGAAGATATAAAATGAATATTTAATCCATTTTGTATGAACAGATTCAACTCATTCTATACGAGACGCACTCAGCATTAGAAGCAGAGAACCAGGCTCAAGTGACACGTGCCGTGGCCGAGGCGAACAGACTGGCGCGCGAGAGACATGCATTACTAAAGAAGAAACATAGAGAACACGTGGTAATAAAAGATAATGCTAATTAAACCAAAAAGTCTTTAATATGTATTTAGAGAGCTTTAACGTTGATCCAAAACAGAAGTTCAGAATTTTTCTAAGATACTTTCGTTTTAATTAAAAATTCCAGGTACATAAGCCCAAGGAGCCAGTGGAAACAGCTATAACAGAATCATGTTCGTCGCTAGACCAAACAGCATCACGATCAGACCTCGACAGGGAGGAACAGGACGACGAATACTCCACAAGCCGTTCCCAGAAAAGACCAATGTCTTCCCCGCCAACAACAGCAAGAACCAAATCGGACAGCGGAGAAACAATATTGAAGAAACGAGCAGAAAGTGCCGACGTTGGTTGGAGACTAGGAGCAATGAAGTCAAGACCCATACCAGAAATGCAAGTCCCTGAAGACGAAGTGATCCCCAGAGATCCGGACAAAGACAGCCCTAATATTTATGTGAGCCTTACGTAACTTTAAACCTAACATATCATGTCATATATAGGTTTTATTTTAATATTCCCATAGGTTCCAGATGGTGATCTGTTTGAAATACAAACCTTACCGAACATTGGTAATGGTTTGGATATTAACTACATTCTGGATAGAGACGGTTGCTATTTGGGACTCATCCAAAGGAAGGTTAGTTCTCACAAAATATGACCACACTTATTTTAATAATTTTGCACACACTACCACTACGCCTAAAAATATATAATGAAATAATCAAAACCGTTAACAATTCAAAATGCAATTAACGAACTCTAATAAAATTATCCAATCTGCATAACAAAAAAATGCATTCATTTATAAAATGTACGGAATCCTATCTTTTTGTAGATATTTTCCACTTAACATTTACATTTCAACTACATATATAGTTGTTGTTACTTACGCTGACTAAATTTTTTGCCCAAAAACATAAGACCCCAACACCAATTCGGTACACCCGTCCACATTATACATCACTACGTTACTAAATCATAAGGTTTGCAGGTTACATGTCAGTATTGTATATAACGCGAGCAGGGTTCCCTCAGGAGATCACACGTCTGGACGCCAAGTATATGATTCGCGTAGCGGAGGAGCGAGGGCTGTTCGGAGCTGCGCCCGCGCCGAGGAGGAGACGGCCCGAGCCACCTCCACAGACCACGCGTGTTAGGAGGAGGAAGAATAACACGTTTGAGGTACGCTTACTAGGTGCTATAGGACGGAAAGTTGGTACGCAAATCAGGAATGGTTATGATAGTTGTTTTACCTTTATTGGCTTGATGATCAGATTCTTGGTTCTGAATCAGATGGACTCGGTTCCAAGGATTCATCGTCAACCTTGGCTTCGATAACCCTCGAGTTCAGACAAGTCGCTTTCAAACTTAGTCTTTTTAACATGTCTAAATTTCGATGCAAGTGTATCAACTTGTAATACACACTTATTGTACTGTAAAGCAATCAGTAGGGGATAAAGGCAGTACAAATAAAACAGTTTCAAGGCAACCGAATAGGAATAAGCAATCCTTCACTAAATCTCAAATATACGAAATAAAAATTAGAGTTACCACCGATTTTAGTGTTCGTAAAATACATACACTGGAGATAAAAGACCTTAAAAACATTCAAAAACTCTGTACGGCTCATTGAAATTACGAATATATGTGTAAAAATTAAGCCAAAATCGTTTGATTCAAATATTAATACGATCCAGGTGGGGCGTGTATCAGCGCCGACCTACGCATCAATGTCTCGCTCTCGACGCAGTTCAGCGCCGGCGTGTGTTGTGGAAGAATGTCCTGTGAGGGTCTGTTCTAGACACGCTCGGCGCCACGCGGCCGCTACAGCCTTCACCACAGCCTCCTGCACTTGTGATGCCAGGCACAAGTAAGATCACCTTTTTTTATCAAAGTAGTAGACTACTACTTGATGGGCAGTAGGTATTTACCGTCGCCCATGGACATCCACAACATAGATTCATTTAATTTCGCTCCTGACTCTGAAAATTACCTTGGAAGTTTAGTTTAATTTCACTCCTAACTTTGATAAATTAAAATATCCAATGATGTTCTCATTCTCATTTGATCACGCCAAAATTTGAAGAATTACATCTTGGCTATTACATAGGGAGAATTGTAACGTGTTAAGTATGTATGAAAAGTGAATCTACACGTATTGGAATAGAACGAACAAGTTAGATGAAAAATAGGTGTAGTTACCTTTTAAGACCCCAATTACGGACTCTCAAATAGGGACCCCAATTATTCATTCATGTAAACGTAGGTTTAGGAATGAAAAACTGGTAACGTATTGTGCCTATTTAGACTTGTGGTTAGTACAAAGAAAGGAAGTGTCTAGAATCCTTCACATATGAATTCCGATGCTATTCTGAGAAGTAAATGAAATATTTTATTAATTATACTTCATTGCTTTAACGATCATCGCAGTAATAATTATAATACTTGCCTTTACCTTTTGGTAGTAGAAGATTAGGTATAAAATATTAAACAAATTATCTTTTAGAACATACTTAGTGCAACTAATGCAATCAGTGACATCTATTAAACTATTGAGTTCTCTTTTATCTAACTTATCTTTATGTATATATTATTGTTTAAAACTTTTACTCATAGACAGGGCTTATTTTAATTAGGTATGTAGATTGTTAATGGACCCCATTAAATATTTTTTTATCTACTATGTACATTGTTTTCCGACCGTCAAATAAGCCTATATATAATTGGATGGAAACTAGGTACGAATCGTAGTATCCTACTAATATTATAATTGCGAAAGTTTGTGAGTGTGTGTGTATGTTTGTTACTTCTTCATGCTCAAACGGCTGAAGCGATTTTGATAAATTTTTGTATACAGGAAGCTAACTTCCAGGAATAACACATAGGCTACTTTACATCCCGGAAATCAAGGTAACACTGCGGGGCACAGCTAGTTTATCATATAAAGATATATGTACATATTGTATTCCCAGGACCTACAAGACTCGCCGCGTTTCGGATGTGACGTCAGTGCGCCCTCCCTCCCCGCCGTGCAGACAGCCCTTCCCCCTCGCCGTACACGACCTACGCCTCAAGATGAAGCCACAGAACCTACCAATATAATATAACCGCTCCCCCATAATGATTTGATGATATTAAAGACCACACAATCGTTGATACATGTTTTTTGATACCCATTTACTTGACGAATATGGAATTTTCGATTGTTCTACAATATTTGATTTAGGATATCTATAGGGTGTCCCAACAAGAACGCAATTTTTATTTTTTAAATAAAACACTGATATTAAAAAAAATATCGTGAAACTTTATTATATCGTAAAGTAGATAGAATGAGGTTATGTATGGAACAAGATATCGTGCAGATGGCCGCCGCGGCTTTGCAGGAACACGCGCGAACTTTGAATGAAATTTTCTAGGACCGTTTTGCATAAATACTGCGGTATTTCATTAATACAGCGTCCAATTTCCTCTTTTAAGGCTTAAGTCGTCGTCGGCTTATTCGCCTGAACCATCGACTTCAAAAAACCCCAAAGAAAATAATCTAAAGGTGTTAAATCGCACGATCTAGGCGGCCTATTCTGGTCTCCAAAACGGGAAATAACATGACCAGGAAATGACTGATGCAGCAATTGAATTGTTTCTCTGGCTGTATGACATGTGGCGCCGACTTGTTGACACCACATGCCGTCCACATTCATTTCTTCGATTCTAGGCAAGAAAAAACTGGTAATCATTTCACGATATCGAACACCATTGACTGTTTGCGTTGTTGTTGTTGTCTTTACATCACTAACAGACCAAGTTTCGGCAAATTTATTCATTAATCTCTTTACAGTTGACTCTTTTTGAGTGACTCCAAAATGATCGTAATTTGCGAACTGTAGCCGCAAAACTTTCACCATTTTGGTAAAACAATTTTACAATGAAAATGCGTTGTTCATTCGTGTAGCGCTCCATTTTTACAAACCTTGTACCTTCTACAAGCAAATAATAACAATTGTTCAAATGTCAAACAGATGGCACTTAAAATGGAGCCAAAGTTAAAAATTGCGTTCTTGTTGGGACACCCGTTATATATATTTTTTAATATAATTTGTGTCGTTTTAACTGCTAGTAAATTTTAAAAACAAATAGTCTAAAATGATATCTCTTTTAGCTACTGATTTAGAAAATATTCGATATAAATTGAGTTTATTAAAAACTGTGAAATACAAATACCTACGTTTAAAGCTTAATCAATATCGTAAAATCATATTTTTGGTATATAGATATAGAAATATAGAAACTATTAATATATAACATTGAAAACCTCCACGACTTTTATTAATTAATTATATAGATTCAATAATTACTCATTTCAATATATGACAGTGATTACGTAATCTCAAAATATATACTTAAAAATTTTATTACTACATTATAATATATACAACAAAATATTCAGTATAAATAAAAACAAAACTTTATTCATTTGTTACAAATCAGCCAAATAGTGGCTTTATATTATTACAGCATGCCGAAGCCTTTAGAATAGCTGATGGCTTTCATGAGTCGATCTTGCAGCTTGAGTCTCGAGCTGTATTCTGGCAACAGGAGCACATTGAAGCACGTATGAGCGGTAGGCAGACGGTCAGAATCTGGTCCGTTTCTGGCTATAACCAGTTTCAAGTGGCTCAAACCGCCGACTGGCACGCGGTCAGAACCCGTCGTAAACTGTAACAGCTTGCGTTTGTCCTCTAAAGTCAAGCTGTGCACGATGCTCCAGAAATCTTTGATGATTTGTGATTCCGCTGTATACCCGCCGTCGTATTCCGTTGATTTTTCCAGCTCGTTGAAGTCGAAGTTCTGTTATATAAGATAATGTTATTTTAGGTACTAGATACTATAAATTGTAGGGTATTAACTGACACCGACATCTAGTATGTGGCTTCAAAAAATACAAGTATAAAGCGATTTCAATTACAAGGAATTCCAGGATAATGTAACCTATATCTCATTGTGTTGCATAATCTACATTACTGTAGAGTTGTAATAAAATCTGCTAAGCAGTTTTTGTATGGTAGGCTGACTTTCATACATAGAGTCGGGGATATTGCAAAACCGATTAACTACCATTTGATAATTATGCGTATCAGCATTTTCAGTTCGTTAATATCCTACTAATATTATAATTGCGATAGTTTGCGAGTGTGTGTGTATGTTTGTTACTTCTTCACGCTCAAACGGCTGAACCGATTTTGATTAAATTTTGTATACAGGAAACTGACGTCCAGGAATAACACATAGGCTACTTTACATCCCGGAAATCTGTGGGTAACACCGCGGGGCGCAGCTAGAATACATATATATGAGATCGTTATATTGTTTGTGATAGTACCTTGCTCCCACAAACGAGAGTCTCCACTTCCTCGGGCCTAAACAGCGATCCCAACTGACTTTCATCTGTAACCATCACGAAACCGCGACGGAAGGCGCGGAACTGAGTCTCTACGGACTTATTGAGGAGGAAATCAGAATACAGGTCGACGAACTCCTGAAAAATAATTACATATATATAAGAAAATAAATTTTTCTTATTAAACTTTTAATATATCAACATTTACATAGTCTGTGAACGGTATATTGGCTGTCAGAATAAGAAAGAGAATGAGGGATTATGTTGGAGATAAATTTGATGTAATTCATTAGGTAGACATTAAGGTAAATAAATGAAAATGTTCGATCTTGATTATAAAAGTACTTGAAATAAAATTAATATTTTGCGTTTATAACTATTAAAGTAACCGAAAAGTCGGAAGTATATTATTAAAAATAATTATCAACGCAATTATCTGATAAATATTAGTTTTATTTCAATGAATATTTGCTAGTCTTAGCTCTCAAAACGTACCTGTTTATTATCCTGCGTTACGAATATATTGTCACCGTTTTCTTTGAGATCATGGAATATATTATTACCGAACACATCAGTGTAACATATCCTAAACGTCTGATAGTACACTTCTTCTAAGTCACTGCCGGTGTAGTCCAACATGTCTTTTAAGCCGTTGTATAAAGTCTGGAAGAATTCAATTGATATAAATGTAGATCTTAATTCTTGCTGATATTGTTAATACTATGTCAGGGTGGCCTAGTGGTTAAAAACCCGCCTTTCATGTATAAAGGCGCGGGTTCGATCCTGGCAAGTACCAATGTAATTTTTCCGAGTCATATGTAGTTTCTAAGAGTACTTAGACATCACTGATTAATGCATTCCCAAAGAGGGTTGATGTCAGGCAGGCGGCCAGTAATTAGCCAAAACTATTTACAACACGTAAGGCCCTGGCTAAAGCTGGGAAATTGCCAGGTAGAAGAAAATTGTTAATACTACTAAGTCAAGCTAAGTTATATAAATGTTGTTTCTTACGGAATTCCAATCAGCTAGATCTTCAAAGGAACCTTTCTTTCCCATGAGTTTTCTATACACAACCATAGGGAAGTTGACCGCTAATATAATATTATTATATATGGCGAGCCCCAACACTATACCGATTAATGTGAACTGAGCCTCCGTTTCAAACGACGTAGGGTTGAACCTGAAACATATCGATAGAAATTATAAAACAGTTCTGAGTCGATAGAAATAAAAGTCCAATTACGTCCTTTTTCTTTTCATCTATACATATATAAATAAAATTGGAATCTCCATTCGTAATTTTAATATAAGTGTTTTTCACTACATGCCCTACTATATGTGTCAATATATACTTTTTTTTACAATTATTGCCAAACTGTTTGTTGCTGCTAATCTCTGAAATGACTAATCCGACTTTAATGGGACTTTCATTAGCAAGTAACTGATGTGATAATGAATGCTTTAGGCTACATCTCATACCTCGAAAGTAGAGAGGCAAAATCCCTACTAATATTATAAATGCGAAAGCAACTCTGCCTGTCTGTCTGTTACGCTTACACTCCCAAACCTTTAAACTGATTTTAATGAAATTTGGTAGACATAGAGTAGAGTTGACTTTGAGAAAGAACAGAATAGTTTTTATGCCAGACTTTTGAAAGGTTCTCTTGGAGACGCGATATAAGCGAACTCCACGCGGGCGAAGCTGCGGGCGGAAAGCTAGTAATATAATCAACTCACCACACAGTATGTGAGTCCTGTCTGTGTGTGAACATGCCGTAGTCAGGATTGAAGATTTGTTCAACGACTAATTGGAAGAACTCCTTGCTAACTCCACCTTCGTCAACTCCTTGCTCGCCTTCGAATTCAACCACTAACTGCTTCTTGAGGTCCAATGCTCGTTCCATTGCTATCATTTCCAACTGAAATATATAACATATTATATATAAGTATATAAAATTTTATTACCAGTAGTTTTCCTTATTAACTTATTCAAATGAAATGCTGTAACATAGGCAAGAATTGGATAAGTATTTATTCACGAATGATTGTTATAATTTAACTGCTCTACAAATTTACTATACAGGGTGACTGGTGAATTACTATCAATATTTGAGGACGTGATATTTGACGATCATATATGACAAAATAAAAATTAATATAACATAAATATTAATAAACTTCTAAGTAAAGTTAACCAAAAGTTATGTAATTAATTACGCATCGTATGAACACCCTACAGATTAGGTATACACTGACACTCACACATACGCATGTCGTGACGTGGTGTTGTATCAACACGTCGCCGCACGCGTCCACACTTGAACACTTGGAACGTGTCAACACTTTACTTATTTATACGGAAATTTTGTCAAAAATTAAGTACCTATTTTTTTTACATAATTCGAATGAGAATCATGTACCGAGTATGCTCCTTAAATATTGATAGTAATTCACCAGTCACCCTGTATATCTATACTAATATTATAAAGCTGAAGAGTTTGTTTGTTTGTTTGTTTGTTTGTTTGTTTGAAAGCGCTAATCTCCGAAACTACTGTTTCGAATTGAATAATTCTTTTTGTGTTGGATAGTCCAGTTATCGAGGAAGGCTTTAGGCTACATAACATCACGCTACGACCAATAGGAGCAAAGATATAGTGGTAAATGTGTAAAAAACGGGAGAAATTTTTTCATCTTTGAAGCCTTCCGTTGCGTGCGCCGTGAAAACGGTTCAAGATACACAAAAAATATGTATTAAAGAATAATAGCTCTTTTAATGATCTTTAAAACACTCCGCGACAGTATATGTCTATCTTTTAAGATTAACTCACAAAAACCGTTTTTATGGTACCTAATTTGGTCGAAATAATTTGTTTAAGTTGTATCAACATAATAATATTAATCTTTATTCAAATAAACAAATAAATATGTTGTTGGTTAAGAGTACTTCATTGTGAATAAAAAAAACATAGGTTTTATCCTAAAAAATCTACGGGAACTCGACCAGTCCGAAAACCCCACAAGAACGGGAACTATGTGGGAAGAACCAAAAATCTTCCGTAAGTCACTATTCCACGCGGACGGAGTCGCGGCAAAAGCTAGTTTTAAATAAAATAATAATGAATACCTTCTAAATAAAATTGGAATGTTAATAAATAGTAAGAGAAGAATGAAATGGTGAAAAAACAAATAGATTATATATTATATAGCGACTTATGGAAGTGAACGAAAATTTGATACAAGTGAACGAGTGAGTGAATTATTTATCACGAGTCAGTACTTCAAAGGTGGTAGAGCCTAGCTGTAGCCAAGTTACTACAGCTCGAACATGTACTGGCTCGACCGGGGAAGTACCACCCTCTCACAGAAGATCGGCGTGAAGTAGTCATTAATGACTGCGTTTCGTCCGATGAGTGAGAGATTCGGTTACCCTTTCCCTATTCCCGCCCTTTCCTGCTATTTCCCTATTCCCACCCCTCCCTTTTCCTCAACAATTAAAGTTGGCAACGCTTCTGTAACATCTATCTAGCAGGCCGTCTGCTCGTTTGCCACTTTTGTCTTTAAAAAAGTACTAAGTGATGTTATATAATATATTATATATATTTACCTCAACAAGAGCGTCATCTATGATGTGCGATCGTCTCACTTTAAGCCTCAGGAAGGGCATGGGCGGCGCGGCCCCCACCACCGCGTGTAACAGCGACACGCGCCGCTCAGAATACATCCGGATCCGGTTCTCGTAGTACAGCCCGAGCGACTTGGTGGCGGCAGTCAGTATGAACGGGTACTTGAGGAACGAGAACTTTCTACCTGTGATATAACACATCGGCTGTATGGATAGAATCTTTGACACTTATAAATTTAAAAAGTTTTTTTTAGGCAGTGTAGAAATGGTGGAAAGATTTGATATTAGTACATTGGCTGTATGATTTTTTTTTAAGTTTTTTTTTTTGCATAGTGTAGTAATTATGAAACATTCAAAAGTTTTATTATTGAGTACCAATTAACAATAGTTTCCAAATCTGTATATCTGTCTTAATGATACGTTAAACATAATAAACTTACCATTACCTATTTCAGTTTTACAATTAGCTAGATCTATATCCATTTCTATATTATCACTAAGGGGTTCGTTATAAAACTCTTCGAATGGCAAATATGGCTTCCTAGAGTCTAGTACATTTACATCTAATTCAATAGCTGAAACAGAAAAAAACATATAAATTTTATTTATTGTACTAACTTATATGGCAACTTTTCATATATTATTCAATCTTTTCATACATTAAAGAAAACACTCATTAATAAACACATACAAGCTTATAAATACAGTCATTTCTTAAAACATTAATTACTAGTAAACCTGGCGCACTCCGTTTCGCCTCCAGAAGGCTTTGTTTTATGTAACATTTCGTTTGGTGATTAAAACATGAAGGATTTTTTTTTTGTTTTATATTTGAAAAGGAAAATTTTTATTTCATTTCACAACAGTAATGAATTCATTTCGATTACAAAAATGAAGTGTTATTTAGTTGAACTTTTCTAAGTAAATGAAAGTGAATCCAAAGTAGATACCGAATCGAAGCGTTATACGTGTCTGCAAATTATCCGTTTCATTGAAGTGCTCCTTTGTAAACCACATTTTTTGTTTTTTGGTCTAACGTTAACACATTTAAAGCGGATGGTTTCCAAACTCGTGAATATGCAAAATGTAACTGAACATGTGAAAAACAATGATTTTCTAAATTTATCCCGCAAATACTAAATTACATAATATCTGTCATTATACGTCAATTGCATAGCTGTCAATTGTGTTTCATTATTCCACGTTTTATAGTGACTGACGTCTCATGTCAAGTCCCACGGGAATGCTGTTGAACGGGATAAAAAGTATCCTATTGCAATTTCCGGGCTTTAAACTACCTCCCTGCCAATTTTCACCTAAATTGGTTCAGCCGTTCTTGAGTTATAAGTGGAGTCACTAACACGACTTTCTTTTATATATATAGATTATATATTAAATGTATATATCTTCTTAGCTTGATCTCAAATATTTTAATAGTATTATTTCAAGTAGTTTAAGTGAAATTGAAGCAAAATTGTATATTTATATATGTTTATATCTTGAATATTACCTAGCGGGTCATCTTGCTGCGCCTGTTTAGAGTTCTTGATCGATGACAGCGGGTACAAGTGATCCAAGGCGTCGCCCAGCGGGTCCAACTGACTCGCTATAACTACCGGCTCCTCTCTCAAAGTGTTGGCCTCCATCACACCGGCTAACATATTTGCGAAGTACACTATCTGAAAATAAATATATATTATATTTAAAACGCATATTACACATACATATATGTCTGACTTTGGCTAAAGCTGGGAAATTGCAAGGGAAAAAAAGATATGTCTCATTTAAAAAAACATTTAGCGTTATACAAAATTCCATCACTGTTGACAGATCATTTAAGAATTTATTATCTACTAGCTGCGCCCAGCGGTGTTACCCGCGGATTTCCGAGATATTAAGTCGCCTATGTGTTATTCCTGGACGTCAGCTTCCTGTATACAAAATTTTATCAAAATCGGTTCAGCCGTTTGAGCGTGAAGAAGTAACAAACATACACACACTCACAAACTTTCGCAATTATAATATTAGTAGGATGTAATTTTATATTCATCTATGGGCATAATTTTTTTTAATACATGACTGTCATTCAATTCTATTTCAGTGTTGCCATACGTCATTCCAGTAAACACCCATATTAAATATATTTCATTTTTATTCCTGTGTATACCTTCATCAGTTTGGTTGCCATGGTAACGGTCTCATCATCTTGAACCTGGTAATTCCTGGAATAGTTGGTACAGATGACCCTCAGTGTGATAAGCTGCTGTAAGGTTTCCAGAATATGACGTAAGCTATCCTTGCAGTGCTGGGACCAGATACGAGCTAATTTAGCTTGAGCTGGAAATTTTATATATAAATTATATTATTATATTGGTATTGAACATGTTTTTGAACCAAATTTTATGACAATTTTGAGTTAATAAGAAAATGTGTAAAGTTATTTTCTTTTAAGCAACAATGATCGTGTTTAAATTAACATATGAATGAAACAATTATATTTTTTATAAAAAAATTTAAACCAAATTTAGATGGTAATTTTGATTGTATTACAATTATATAAGAAAGTTATCAATAAAGTGATATGCAAATATTTTCTTTTAGAATATAATTCTCTTATATAAGTAAAGCAATATATATACGAATTATATATTATCCTATGTTCAATGAATTTCAAAATTAAAATTGTATGTAAATAGTTAATTAAAATACCTTTAACTGGCAAATGTTCGGCTGCATGACACAAGGCCGGCAGAGCAATCTCCAGATAATCACTACACCTCAGATCTGGCACTTCGAATGCTATCACAAAACAGTTGACGACATCCTCCAAACTCATTTTCTTTGTTATTCGTAAATCTATCTCCATGTTCTCAGCCAAAGTCTTCAACGCAGTGACTAACGCTGAACTATAGTATTCAGACGGCACCTGGAATGAAAGGATGATTCATTAATGACAAATATTCATATTTAGATTGGTTGATTTCATTCACAAAGAGGGTTGATGTCAGGCAAGCGGCCAACAATTAGCCAAAACTATTATAACATGTAAGGCAGACCCTGGCTAAAGCTAGGAAATTGCCAGATAGAAAAAAAGGGACCTGGAATGAGCGGATGATTCATTAATGACAAATATTCATATTTAGATTGGTTGATTTCATTCCCAATGAGGGTTGATGTCAGGCAGGCGGCCGGTCGTAAAAACAATTAGCCAAAACTATTATAACATGTAAGGCAGACCCTGGCTAAAGCTGGGAAATTGCCAGGTAGAAAAAAAGGGACCTGGAATGAGCGGATGATTCATTAATGACAAATATTCATATTTAGATTGGTTGATTTTGTTTGACATAGTCATTTTATTGTATAAAAGTTTATTGTCTTAATGAGTGTTAAAAAAAATGACGCTCAAATTGGTGTATGTTAGACATGAAACTAATATTTTTCGAATTTACATAGTTTTAAAAAATATACTCTCGACATTTCGGTTAATTTGCAGCAACCATGATCACGGCAAAGCCAAAAAATATTTATTTTATTTAAATGAATACTCGCGAAATTCTTAGACTCCATTATTTATGTACGATAGTCAGATCTATGCAAAAAATAATACTTCATATACACATATATATATATACATATATATGACGTACGTGGAAAACAAATTGGACTATAGTATTTGGATTCCCTAAAACTTTAATATTACAAGAATAACATTAAGATGAAATAATTATAACATTTTCGACCTTATATACTTAATGCTAAGACTTACTTTGGCAAGATACTGAAAGGCTCTCTGACATGAAGCCACATCCAGCCCCGGGCCGGTAACACAGTCTACATCTTTATCAGGGTCACTTGAAGAACACATCGCCTTTAATTCCTTATCTGTAATACAAATATTAATGTATAGTCTGTGGCAACATTTTGGCTTGAGCTCTTAGACTATAATTATCAGCCTATCAGAGCCCACTGCTGAGCTACCTCTTCTCACATGAAGAAGATTTGAGCATTAATCACCTCGCTTGCTCAAGACAAGTAGGTGATTTCAAACTTATAATTATGATTTTACTAGCTGCGCCCCGCAGTGTTACCCGCGGATTTAAGGTATATAAAGTAGCCTATGTGTTATTCCTGGACGTCAGCTCCATGTATAGAAAATTTTATCAAAATCGGTTCATCCGTTTGAGCGTGAAGAAGTAACAAACATACACACACACTCACAAACTTATTATAATATTAGTAGGATAAGTCCAGGTTTCCTCACGATGTTTTCCTTCACACGTCAAAATATCTATATAAATGAATATTAAAAAATTAACTACCTAACTTTTTCTTCCCTTCGCTTACATCACATTTGGAGACTTTCTTCTGAAAACATCTTGATAATATGGCTGGTTGGGTGAAAGCCTCACCAAGAGCTCTAATAAGTGCTTGAGGTTTTTTAGTCTGGAGACACTCGTCACACAATTCATATATACGATCCTCAGTTAATGGAGCCCCGTCTGTTAATAAAGATATTATTAAATCATCCAATGAATCCAACAACCATTTCGTTCTTAGCTTAAAACTTTCTATCTCACTCGACATTATTATAACACTGTTAACTTGTTAGTGATGTGTATTGTAAATTGCACAATATATATACCAAAATATTGTAGGGATGAATAACTTAAACATTAACTAATGTCTTCTGTTATATATAATTAGTACTTAAATTAATTAAAACCCTTTAATTATGTAATATATTTAATTAGTTCAATTTTAAGTATAAGCATCAGAAAAAATTAATTTATACTAATTAGATGTCATATAATGTCTTGTTATATAATACTAGCTTTTCGCCCGCAGCTTCGCCCGCGTGGAGTTCGGTTAATCGCGTTTCCAAGAGAACCTTTCAAAAGTCTGGCATAAAAACTATCCTATGTTCTTTCTCAATGTCAACTATATGTCTGTACTAGATTTCATTAAAATCAGTTTAATGGTTTAGTTGTGAAAGCATAACAGACAGACAGAGTTACTTTAGCATTTATAATATTAGTAGGGATTTAAATGACTTACTATTATGACTTAGATTTTTATACTCCTCCCGAGATATATTATGACTAGTTTCAGGCTTGTCTGTCTTGTTGTCATTTGGTGAAGAACTACATGAAGCGTCACCTTTCTTATCCCTATTGTTTTTGTCCTTTGTATTTGACGTTGAACATGGTGCGCTTGTAATAAAAATATACAATTAATAACAATCAAATTGACTAATTAAGTAATTAACGACATTATGTTTTCATAATGGAATGTATGGAAAACGATTAATAAATTGCATGACTAGTAATAATTTACTTGTCATCAGCCTATCAGAGCCCATTTCTAAGCAAAGGCCTCTTCTCACATGGAGAAGGTTTGAGCATTTACCACTCTTGCTCAAGACGGGTTGGTGATTTCAAACTTATAATTGTGAAATTATAAGTCCAGGTTTCCTCATGATGTTTTCCTTCAGTGTCTATCAGTGGTGTCTAAATACTCTTAGAAAGTACATGACTCGGAAAAATCACATTGGTACTTGCCAGGTTTCGAACCTAAGCCCTCAAGAATTAAAGAAAAAGTGAGTAAATCAGATTATTATTAAGTTTTTTAAATTACCTGGCACTAGTATCACATGTACTGGCTTCAGTTCTGGGTACTTTATTTGGTAGAGTGTCACAGAGGCGAGCCTCTTTGTAAAATAGTTTTATTGCTTCTGCTGCAGCCTCATTTGGTGTCAAGTTTCTTGCCTAGCCACAAAATATTTGAATCATAATAAAAATTATCATTGTGTAGTGCCTAATTATATATTTATTAAGATGTCTACTCTATAGTTATAGAATAGTTTTTGTTCTTGTACATGGGAAAACTCAAAAATATTTTATACCAATGAATATAAATTTAAAGAGTAGACAATTATATGCACGAAATATTATCAAATCTTACCATCATAATTATAATCATACATGAACTATTATTTTTATTTGATGAAAAGATTAAATTGTTTCACTTACAAGAAATTAATATTGTGAAGCACCTAATTATGTAGCAATATCTTAGTCATGTTTATGTTATAGTTGATAAACACTATTACCTCTCCGCTTGAAGCACAGTACTGGTTGTCACAATTAGGGTTCCCGCAGCCATCTAGAAGCTGGTAGAAGTACCTCTCAATCAGTTGTCTTGCGGCCGCTCTCTTCATAATGTCGCTCGAGTTTGAACTTGTATCGGCGCATAAACCCGCCTCGGATTGTTCCTTCGAGTTGCTTGGGGCTGGATTATTGTTTGACGATGACGCTTCGCTCCCCCTGAAACGTAATTAAACAGAACAAGGCCTTGCAGTTTATTCCGATCATTGTCAACAAAGACTGAAAAATGTCAAGTAATGCATAACCTCTTCCTCCTAGCTTTGTTCTATATTAAGATTTTAAATATTAATGTTTTTGTTTCACGTATATTCATATAAGAGCTTGAATTATTCTAAAAAAAAATATGAAAATAAAAATTCAATAATGACAAAATTACCTTGAAGCTTCGTCAGTTTCGCTTTTTGAGTTCATAGAAATAAATGATGATCAATTCTTAATAACTTCCAACCATTTGATATTATCAATACAAAGATACCAGATCTTCACTTATTATTTTCTCAAATAAAATGTTAATGTTATTACAAAACAAATTAAGCAGGTACACAAAAAATACCACTAATTGTTCTCATTCTACAATCTGTCAACCATTTTGAAGATATTTTTTTTACATTTTACGCATGATATTTAACAAAATTTGTTTAAAATACTATAAAGTTGCATTACGCACTTTAATAAGTTTAAACGTAGAAATTATTATTCTATAGTAATTTTTAAATACATTACTTTATATACCATTCATCTTTAATTTTGCTCTATTTTTTGACTAAAAAGACTTTATTGCATTTGATGAACAACAAAGAATATATATGCAATATTTAAAATATAATAAAATAGTGAATATTAAAAATAAAAATTACCTATACTACATCTCATATGTTTACAACCGAATGTATACTTGTCACTTTTCTAGAAGTCACTCACCACACGTAAACTGTCATCAACGTCATTTTGTGTTTCCAATCAAACTTTTGCTAGCATTGTCTTTGTAAATTTTGAGTAAAATCAATAAAAAGTCTATTTAGAGATACGTTTCAGTGTTTTTTCATTGCTAGGTATTCTTAATTACTTATAAGATTATGTTCTTAAAAGTTATATTGATATATAATTATCAAAAAAATCTAACATACTCGTTTATGTTTTCTAGGTTTTATTGATCTTAGCTGCCGAAATGCCTGAAACAATGATGGAACAGTTACCTCTTCATGAAGAGTCTGAAGAGGATCGATGCAAAGCTATACTCGATGGCTTTCAAATGTATCCTTTTAAACTATTTTTATATTAAATGCATATGGTATTTCCAAACTAATGTCTAGATGTCCATTACATATTTTCATGATAACAAATAAGATTTGGTTCAGATTTAACTTTTTAATATGAAATATTTTTTCACCATATATAAAAATTAAAATTTCCTTAATTTTTCCCAACAGTAATTATATGACTTTGAGAGATGTAGACACAGGTAAACAAGATTATTTTAGTAATACAATAATTCTTTACTTTCAATTAAGATTATATATTTAATTTAAACAACTTAAACATTCTCATAGTATAAAATAATCAATGTATTTATAATTAAACAAACAATTTTTACATTACATATATTTTTATTCTCATAGAAAATAATAATTTTACTTTATTACTTACAAATATTTAATTTATTGCAATTAGTAAACTAATACAAGTCATTATTTCAAGTTAACCTAGCAACAGACTTATAGAGTATACATATATTTGTAAATATTACATAATTCATTTAATATGTAATAAAAATATTCCAGGCAAGATTCTTTGGCAGCATAATCTAGATATGTCCAGTCCGGATGTTGAACATGAAGCTCGTGTACCGAAGCGAATCCTCAAGTCGAGGGTTGTATCGAGAGAGATGAACTTCAGTTCTGTGGAATCTATCAGTAAATTTCGCTTGGAACAGGTATAAATAAACGATAAGTATATCTCTTATAAATACTGTAATTTATATTGCTCCTGTTTCTATGTAAATTTGTTTTTTATTGTTATTTTATAAGAAGCCATATACTTTGTAATACTATGAGATCTTAGACTCTAAGTATTCATTTAAATGAAACTAATATTTTTAAATTACTACGCAATATTTTATTATTTTAAACTATAAACTCCTGATTTGTCGGTTACTTTGCAGCAACCGTGATCATGGGCAGACAAGTTGTAAAATTTCAAGATCATGTATTTTTTAAAAATAATAAAATAACCAAAGTAATCCAAAAAACATTATTTACTTTTAAACTTTTAAATGTTTTCTATGGTTTATACAATAGATAAGTCATAAAAATAAATTTATACTCAAAAAAAATTATTTCTTGCCTTCCTAAAGTTATTTTCTATCTAATTCCAGAAAGTTCTCTTCAAAGGCAGATGTTTGGAGGAATGGTTTTTCGAATTTGGCTTTGTCATTGCTAACTCTACAAACACTTGGCAGTCTATCATAGAATCGGCCCCGGAGTCACAAATGATGCCAGCTAATGTACTTAAGTAAGTGACCATGTAATAAAATGTCTCCTTAAATTATTAAAGAATATACAGGGTGACTGGTGAATTACTATCAATATTTAAGGAGCATACTCGGTACATGATTCTCATTCGAATTATGTAAAAAAAATAGGTACTTAATTTTTGACCAAATTTCCGTATAAATAAATGAAGTGTGTACACGTTCCAAGTGTTCCTAGTGTGGACGCGTGCGGCGGCGTGCTGATACAACACTACGCCGCCGCCGCGTCTGTGTGAGTGTGTGTGTATACCTAATCTGTAGGGTGTTCATACGATGCGTAATTAATTACATAACTTTTGGTTAACTTTACTTAGAAGTTTATTAATATTTATGTTATATTAATTTTTATTTTGTCATATATGATCGTCAAATATCACGTCCTCAAATATCGATAGTAATTCACCAGTCACCCTGTATTTATAGATGTATGTAAACAGTTTCCAATATTTAATAAAAGTTGATTGAATAGTAAAATCTATGAAAAGTCTAGATTATTTTTAAATATTTAAGCAAAATATTGTTGATTGGTAATCTTTTACACCAAAGTGAATGAAATATATGATAATTTGAATTATTATTGCGAAAGGGAAATTTATTTTGTAGCTCTAATTATTATTCACTTTTTTTTTGTCATGGTTTTCATATAATGGTATTTTACATATGTATGAAGTTAAAAAAGTAATTATATGTTTAAAATTGTCTTCCAGTGGAAATGTGATCATAGAAACGAAATTCTTCGATGGAGATCTTCTCATCACAACGTCCCGAGTGCGGCTCTTCTATGTTTAATGGGTTCAAGTTACCATAGACAAGAGACATAGAGTATGTTAATAATACCATAGAGAAATTAATAATTATGTATAAACTGTGGAAATTATCATGTAGCCAATATCTATTGAGTGTAATAAGTGAACAATTCTATAAATACTATTTATCTATACTAAATATCTGTACTAAAATGGTATTTTTTATATAAGTAGGTGCTATATTTTCGTGAAAATATTGAAGTTTATTTTCTTAGGATATTTCAATATTAAATAGTATATTTGCAATTGCTTTCGGTAGAAAAACACATATATAACTCTTTATCAAAAGGATAATGGATATACCCTTATACCCTTTACTGAAAGAAAAAAAAATAAACTACCTACTGTCAAGTATAAATTTTTAGTCCTATATTATATAATAAATTTTTCTTCAAAATGTAATTTTTTAAAGATATATTTGTTGAAATACCAATTAAATTTGCTGCATGAAAATTTCTAACAATTTAACATATTCTATGTCTCTTGTGGTTTAATAATACAAACTTCAAAAATGGAGAAATATAAAAAGTATTCGAAATTTTCAAAGATAATGCTACACGGCCTCTTAAATTAAAAAAGAAAAAAATTAAAAAGAGGTTTTATTAAAAAAAATTGCAGATTAAATAATTTTCATTCATTTAACATATGCATACAACTCTACACAGCTATTAATGCATTTTTTATTATAATATCTAGTCATACGCACTAAATTAATGTCATTAGCTGTAGATAAAAATGTAGTATTAATGATGGTAGTTTTAATTTTTTCTTACTTCTATAAGTGTTTGAATTATACAAAAATCGTCCTTAACTTAAGCTATGGAAGGTTGAAATTCAATTGTGATATAATGCTATAGCATTTAGAAGCACTTTAAATGTATTTTTGTTTATGCATTTTCAAACTAAATAAATTTTTAAATCACATTCCAAGTACTTTAATCATTTATTATATAGTGTGGAACAAAATTTAGGCTTATAAAGTGGAAGTTTGGAGAAAGTTATAAAAATATGCTATATTAAACAGAAGTGTATTGATATATAAATAAATCAATTTTGTTTATTATTAATAAGTATTTATTGCTATAAATAAGTCTCTAAGTACATAAGCTTAAATTTTTCGTGTCTTCACCCTCAAAGGAGAATTTGCTTTTAAAAAGATTTCTCTACAGTGTGACTGGTGAATTACTATCGATACTTGAGGACGTGATATTTGACGATCACATATGACAAAATAAAAATTAATATAACATAAATATTAATAAACTTCTAAGTAAAGTTAACCAAAAGTTATGTAATTAACTACGCATCGTGTGAACACCCTACAGATTAGGTATACACACACACACATACGCGTGCGGCGGCGTGGTGTTGTATCAGCACGCCGCCGCACGGGTCCACACTTGGAACGAGTCCACACTTTATTTATTTATACGGAAATTTGGTCAAAAATTAAGTACCTATTTTTTTACATAATTCGAATGAGAATCATGTACCGAGTATTCTCCTTAAATATTGATAGTAATTCACCAGTCACCCTGTATAAAAAATTATCTCATTTTATATTGCAAGTTTTACTCAAATGTTGCTTTTCTTATTTCAACAACATCCTGATAAAAAATATTGAAGTATATTGAGAAAATCCCTACCTTAGGTAAGTGCATACAGCTAATTTCTACCTTTTTCCCATTTCCGACCTATGGGTGTAAAAAATAAGATGAATAAGAAAATAAAAAGCTCTTATTCTATAAGCAAGTCTAAAAAAATACTAGTAGGTATCTGTCAATCATTTTCTACTACCGAAAATTCTCCTACTTCATATAAAACATAAGACGTGTTATAAAGATTCGCTTTACTTTTTTAAATATTTTTGCCAAAATATAAGTCTTTCTATCAACCGGCAAAACGAGCATTCCAATTTATAAAGCGATCATTTAATATTATATCGAGTTAATTGTATTCCGTTTGTAGAATGTGTTCGTGTGACGTCATTTTAGATGAAAGATGACAGAACATTCGTAATGGTTGACTAAATTTTTAATGAGTTTATTTAATCGTAGCAATTAAGCTTTGCTGAAAAAACATGAATATAAACTCGTTTGTTTTTAAAAAAAGATAATAACTCATTGAAATAAGTAAATGCTTCGTAAGTATATCCAAATAAAAGGTTAATATATTCAAATATGAATTGCATGATGCTGTCGTGAAAGGTGTCAAACTGACAACAAACCAATGTATTCTGGTGAAAAAGGGTATATATTTTGAAATCGTATATAAGAACATATAAATAATACTAGATGAATCGCTATCAAAGTTACCGACAGGATTGGAAAAGATACAGAAACTTATATTTTAGTTAGTTCGGTGTCAAAGAGCAAACATTGAACATAAATCGTTTATTAGTAAGAAAAATTTAAATGTTTAATATTTATTTGCTGTGTCTGGTCCTAATTTGTTCCACCCTATATAATATAGATTGTTTGAAACATAACCTGGAGTTATCCAAGAAGCTTAAATTACAAGGTTTTAAAATACTTATATAACATAATTGGATGTACGAGCAATAATGTTTCGTATTTTTTTCCCTAAATTTTCTATTTTTTTTTTGATATCTTGCTTAAAATATTACTTTAAACCAATAATATACCTCATCATTAAAATACATAATAGAACATTATTGAAGTCAATATTTTTTTTATATAACAACATTGCACGGATTGCCTTACGTTAGTCAATTATTTAAAACATATATTTGCACGCATTGTCAAAGTTTCGTTTAGAAATAGTAGCACTCGTTTTGGGTGGTGCTTACATTTTTTATAAGTACATTATCATATTTTGTGTTCCAATAAATATACAACACAATTATCTTGTTTTATTTAACAAAAGCATGGTGGTGTAATTAATTACAACTTAAAATTTGATTTATTACCTACCTATTTGTTATACATTATTCCTATATTATATGATATGAAAAGATGATAAAAAAATAATTCCAAAATAATTTAGAAACTAAAACTGTCAAAAATTTCAAATAAAAGTCATATACAAAAATTACATTTTAAATTCATTATGAGTGGATATTTTAATCTAGCAATGAGATTGTATAACAAAAAACAACAATTATAAAATCATTTGGACAATAACTGTTTACGTACGTATTGTCTTAACTATTCATAGAAAATATATTTTACTAAGAAAAAAGGCCCGAGTATAAGTTTATTCTCATAAGCCTGGTTGAGGAATCTCATTTGACATTTAGTCGTTCTACCGAACGTGTGCATGAAGGAAATACTAGAAAAGCTATATAATTATTGAGATTTAAATAATTACTATCCCTCTATTAATTCCTTTTGGTGGTGAAGATTTTATAACAGTCATTGTATTCTTATGGAAATGAGAAATTTTTGTACAATAATATATATTTATTGATTAATGTCCATTTAAAACGTTTAAATCATAGTACGTACGCTGTTGATAAGAAGTGTTAAAATATTTTACAGTTAATATTATAAATGCGTCGTAGGAAGTCATTGCTATTAATTTACGACAGGAGCATTAAAAGAGTTAAAGCAGTTGTTTCGCAATAAAGACATGTGAGTGTATATTTGATATTATTTTGAATTTAGGGAAAGGTAAAAATACGGAATTATATTCTTTCTTCCCAATTTGTACACCTAAAATTAACGTTAAACAAAATTTTATGATTAATAATATGAAAATAAAATAATAAAAAAAATAACATCAATAGTCGAATGCTACTGTGTTGAGAATTTAATATATTATTATAGATTAAATTTTTATTTAAAAAGCTAACAGTTTGTTGATCATATCTCAATTAAATGTTCACAAAAATTATGTTAAATTATTTAAAAATGTCTCATTTTTATAAAATATAATTTTAAAGTAGAAACGAAGAAGTTTTTAAAGTAAAATACATTTTAAGGCCATAGTTAGTCTCAATAAAGACTAACGAACACACATCGACATTAGTGTCGATCATTTTTATCGATATAACGTTAAAGGAAGCATATCGTGTGTAATCACGTCACTCAGGAAAAGCTGTGGGCAGGAACTTTTTGTGAATTAAACGATAGCCGTTGTCACATCCTTTGTAGCTGGAACTGACCGCTTGATTTCTTCGTACAGCTCCGTCGAAGGAAGCAGTATTATTTCGATGCCCGGCACACGCATAGCTCCGCATATAAATAATAGAAATTATATAATTATGTACCGGCGATTGCTAGGCGCGGGGCCGTCGTGAATCGTAATGCCGGCCGTGGTGGCCAATAAATAATTATTACTATGACATTCCGATAAATTCTATCGTTTTTTTTCTTCGATAGGAAGGTCGCTGTTATCGGTTAAAAGATATAACACTGTAATAGAATGATAAGCTGACTAATTGTATGTAAACGTTTACTGACTAGCTTGGATTTAATGTGTTTTTGGCTTTATACTATTAAAATTTATAATCGTTTTAATATTACTACAGTAGCCAATGCTTTTATTTCTCATAATGACTACTTAACACAAGAAAACTTGATTGAATAGTAATAATAATCGTCGTTTTACATAGCTATAGTTGAGTAATTAAGTTTATTAAATCGCTAACACTGATATATTATGCTAATTAATGCAACTTTGTTACAATACAACATATATACGTGTATAAAATATAAATATGTAAAGGATGCAACATTAGACATGTCGGTTGTAATGTAATGCGATATTTCAAAACAAACGGGCGATCTATTAGATAAATCGTTCTAAGGTGAATACTGTTTTAAGTCTATTCTAAGATTTTTGCGACTACATAAGTCTATAGGTATCTATGTTGTTTCATAATTAGGGAAGATTATTCAAATAGAATAGAAGCAGGATATCTTTATTGAAACAAATATAATAGATTAATATCAAATATTCTATAGATATTACTAGATAATGTATGTATGATTATTTTAAAGATTCTGGCAATGAAAATAAAACGATGCTCGGTTGATGCTACGCCGGATGAAGACGAAATGTGTTATATTTTTAGTAATGTTGATTGCCCGCTTCCTGTTTCCGGCTGCATCGCTTGATGTGAGCCGCGCCAACACTTAATTAGTGTGGAAATATTAATACGTGTATAGATGACATAGGTTATCGAGTTTTGATTCAAAACAATCTGGATTGGAATAAATGGTGATGAATAATATCCAACATTTGATCGGATATACAAATTGGGCGATTCAGAAACATCTTTTGGTTGAAGTAATAGAAATACCTTATTTAATATTTTGTTTGTAATAACATTTGACTGTATTTCGTAAACTCAATAACAGCAAGTTCAGTTCAAGAAAATAATTTAATTTTTGATAAGTAATAATGATTAATATAAAGTTTGTAGTAATCATTTGTTTGATTTTCTTCATATAATTATGTTTCATTAACTCACAATAGTTTCTTTTGTACTGTACAACCATAGGACTAGATAAAAATTTTGAAAAAGCGAGTAATATTCAATTGATAGCACTATTTTTGTCATTATTTAGTCCACTACAGAAAATAGGGTAACTTTTTTTAATATTAAATCTATAGTTCCGAGTGACGTATAGGAATCAATTTACTGGCGAAGTGACAACCTAAGAGAGTCCTAAGAGAACATTTTCTTTTAAAAAAAAAAGCGGTACAAACACTTCTATGGCGGGACAGCGTTCGCTGCGCGCGCGCATCGGGTCACCGGCCTCGCCCCCCCTCCCCCGCCTCCCGGAGCCTCTCCCCCGCACGTCACGACCGCTACGTCACTGACTTGCCCTACTAGACTAGGTTTTTTGACCAAAATAATGGCCAGATGCAGATTTCAAGTTAGCTTATGAGCAGTTGTAGTCGTAACAAAGTTAAATCGAATAACTTCTGTGAGAATAAGTGTCTTTTGAAGTTTATAAAGTTAATATTTGAGGTCTTAAAAATGCTTTGGAAATATTTTTATGAGATAGCTCTCTTTTCATGAATAGAATTTTCGATTTCCTTGGACTTCAATATATATTGTGTTATACTCTTTATTTATCTGGAAGTATTGAAGCCACATAGAGTACGTATTGTTATTTTTAAAGTAGAAAGAGTTTCTATTTAGAGATTGTATTTAGAGATTTAATTATTTTCCCGAAAATAAGAACGCAACCGATATTCAAATTCCAGACTAGGCTACACAAAACGAAAGTTGAGTAATCCGGACTCCGGTGTATTGGTTGTTCCATTTCCGAGTGTAAAACCAACTCTTCAAAATAACAATAGCATCAACAATTGATATGAAAATAGTTTTAAGTGTCCAAAAATACGTTGTTAAGTAAGGTTAGTTTAGGCTAGCCGGCTGACGTAAACCCGTAGCTTGTTGACACTATGTATTTGCCCAGTTGCTCACTTACTTCTGATAATAGTCTAGCGTCCACACACGTCACGTTTTGGTCTCCACACGTTGTTCTAGGGCTATTGTCTCTTTTTTTTCCTATTATACCCATACTTAGGCCCTTTAAGGCACTCTGATGAAAACTGCAACGTCAGCTTATGATTTAAATATCCCTTTAATCTACATATACTTACTCTCTAAAGAGTAAATAGTTTACTAGCTTAAACAGCATCGATGTCTTAAATATATCTATTTTGGAAGATGATAAAGTTTAAATTTAATATTCCAATATAATTTGTGTCTCTGTCTGAGCTTCACTAATTCTAGAAGCCAGTTGAAACAATGTGGAAAGTAAAGTCAAAATAAATTTCGAACCATCGGCGCGGAACTGTCCCAGCAAAAAGCTGTTCGACAAAAACTCGATGTTTACGATTCCTTGTCGAAGGTGGTGCTCGTGACGATGATCTGGAGGGAGCATTGAAGCGTCCAACGGCTCGTAAAAACTGGACTCGCCTCGGTACCTTCGATTAGGGACTGACTTTAACAAGAACAAAACTGTTACACTTTACTTCTAAACCTCGAACGCAAAAGACGAACAAGACATAAAGATAGAATAATTTACTAGGAAGAAGAAGTTAGATTGGGAAAATAATTCAATATAAACATCCAATTATAGTACAGAGCAGTTTCATGCACATCCTTACAACGATAGAATAAAAGTTAATGTAACATAACTATTTAATAATATTAAAAAACAAAAAAAAACAAATTTCTATGACCACAAATCATTTAATCTATTAATATAAGCATTTTTAAATAAGCATTTCAACTTCAGAGAGCAATAAAAAATTCTAATGTCTCCAATTGTCATTCGATCACGATAAAACACAATAATGATTATCGAGGTTTCTTTGAAACGAGACAATCAAACATAAAAAATTATTAACACGTCCAAATGTACCATCGGACCTTAAAAATAATGACGTAAGATTTACTCACAGTACGAGCGATCCTTTTGGTCAGTCAAGGATTTTGTTTTAGGAAGGTTTAGCCTGATATGGAGAGAGTTACATCACATCTCGCTAATAAGCGATGGATATCAAATATGAAATCGTTTATAATTAATTATCAATTCAATATAAGTTCGTCGCCATGTTGGATGTAAGTGCGCGGCGTTGTTCCCGCGCGGTTTCCGCTGGAAGCGTCACTCTGCATACTAATGGCCTGCGCATGATAGCTACTTAGATGATGTTCTCATAACTAACCAAACTCTTAATCTCAACAGCATCCATGCTTTCTAATCATCACCAGCTAATCATCGAAAATTCTATCAATTCACTCTCTATTACATTTTATTTCTAATGACGTAAAATAAATGAGAAACAACAAAAACGTTAAATATTATATTATCTAAAAGAAAAACTATCCAAACATCGTACATTCAAACACAGTAAAATATTCTATGTCATTTTTATATCCCACTAGCTTTCCGCCGGCAGCTTCGCCCGCGTGGAGTTCGGTTATATCGCGTTTCCAAGAGAACCTTTCAAAAGTCTGGCATAAAAACTATCCTATGTTCTTTCTCAAGGTCAACTCTATCTCTGTACCAAATTTTATTAAAATCAGTTCAGTGGTTTAGGCGTGAAAGCGTAAAAGACAGACAGACAGACAGAGTTACTTTCGCATTTATAATATTAGTAGTGATTAAATTAAAAATTAATAATAATTTTCCCACATACACGACATTCAATATGGAATATTTCTTAGTACGATTGAAAAAAATAAAACTGCAATCACAAATATTCCTCTATTCGTTAAAGGAGAATTCCACAAGCATCTAGATTTATCTAACACAAAAACACTAGGTAGATATATATTATATAATTATTCTTGTCACGAGCCTGGTACTTGATAGACAGCTCGGCTTCTCGACTCACAGAAGCTCGTAACTTAGCATCGAAACGATAATAATGCTCATTCACTGACAATGCTATTGTTTTATAACACTAAATACTAATATAACTAGCTCACAATATACATGACACATACAAATATTAAGGGTAAACAGTTTGACAGCTCATTAAGTACGTTCAGAAATCATACAATGACATTGCGTATTTAAAAATAATTAATTTAATGTTTTTATTTTAATTAATACTTTAATTAACGTAAAATAAAACATAGAATAATTAATGGCAAATTCAATCATATATTGAAGAACCATATTGTATGTTGTCGTTTTATTTTCAAGCGAATGAATTAATTTTTATTGTTTCAAAGACAATTGTCAGTCATAATTCACTGCATTCCACGAATACCGATACCGGACCGCCTCACTGCTTGTGATGATTTAATTTATCGCGTATATTTACGTTTATTTATAGAAATGTTGACAAAACTATTTTATATTTGACATATCGGAAAAAATCAACTTAAATAGGAATAAAGAATCTAAATGACAGTAAGTATTATAATCGAAATGACATAAGACTTGAAAGAAATGTAAACTAACTTTTTAATATGTTTCCTAATAAAAAATTGATTTCCAGACGTACACAGATAACGTAAAAAAAAATAGAACTACGATTAGAAAATAACTTTTTTGAGTTATTTAAATAAATTGTAATTAAGAATTCATATCAAATCATGCTCTAAATGAAGTTTTATTATTATATGGGCAGGTATATTTTCTTTGCAATTCACCCCTTCGTGTAAGCGTTCGTGTATTGAATTCGTCCGACATCAGCCACCCCGCATATGGCAAGGAGGAAGTGACATGTGCTTCACGAAATCTGCCTACGATCGAATAATGAGGATATGATTTTGTACATAAAACCTTTTTGCATTATAAACCTTTTCACAGATAATAATAACAATGATATATAATTAATTATCTATTGTTCGATTGTTGTCTTGATATAAGTTCAGTTAAATATATAAACATAATACATATTACTGATTTTATATGTGGTATTATTTTAAATATTTTATAATGTTTTTTATGTTTTTTTTTTTATTTTATAATTATTGTTTTGTTTATGTCAGTATCATGTCCATATGTCAGTATACTCGCCTGTCACACACCTGCCATTTCGTTCGTCCACATTCCGTCCTTATAATGGCTTCACTACCAAATTTTAAAAACCCATTGCACGATTGAATATAAACGATGATTTTATAGCTTTACTTAGATTTTATTATCAAATATCTAGTACTTTAAATGGTATATTCGACCTACAAGTCGAATTTCAGTAGTCAAATCAAATAATTAATTTAATTATAACTTAAACCAAAACCACAGCTTAATATGTTCAAAGTTTAACAAAGGTTTTGTTGCATTATCTATGAGTAGATCAGCTTAGTGATGTTTATGTTTTTACTGTCTCTTAATATGACAAGAAAGAAAAGAATTTTAGTATAGCTAATAGTCTTAGTATAGCTTATAATACCTAATATACTTAAAGCTAGAATTAAGACTTGTTTCATAAATAAAATATACATAACATATAATTACGTCAATTAAATGGATTTTATATTCAATGATATGCCTTTAATTACATGATTTACAATATTGTTTAAACATGAAGTGGAATGCAAAAAAATATTTATTTATATCTAACTCGGATGTATGTGAATTTAGGAAGACATATATAATGAGACTTTCGCGAGTATTCATTTAAATGAAACTAATATTTTTCGGATTTTTATGCGTCATTTTATTTTAAAATGACGTACTCCCGATATTTCGGTAACTTTGCAACAATCGTAATAACGGGCAACGAGATATTATCTTAGTTTTTTTAATCATTAAAAGTTTTTTTTTAATATATGTAATAGGTTTGTCAATAAGAACGAACTGACTTTATTTTATACAGTTTTTCTATAGTATTTATTTAAATATAATCCATAAGGTTTATATCAGTAGTAGTATATGTTTGTGCATGTCGCTGTGTGTAGTTCGACGTCCTGCGCGGACGCAACCTTTAAGGTCGCCGCGGGTTGCTCTATTATTGTTATTATCTCCGAGTTGTTCGCCCCACACTAAATATTCATTCAATATCATAACATGAGGAATAAATTAATATGGTATATAAAATATATACACATTTTTCTTCTAATATATATAAGTATGCCTATATATGCAAGCAGGATATATTATATTATTAATAATTATCATTTTATAATATAAAAACTTCTTGAATAACCTATGAGTATTGTAATTTGTAATCATATAGTCTGTAAGTCATTAGAATCTGTCAACGTCATACGCACGAGGGCGGCAACTTCCGCTGTATGATGCGTGCGTCCGCGTTCCATGATATTACATTACCATAATACTATAGAATAGGAAAAATTTTAACTTTCATAATCATATTTCGCCTTAGAGATGAACTTCAAGTGTCATAATAAAATAGGTCTTTCTCAATACCTATCATTATCGGGTCTTTCATAATGACATTTCAAATTATATTTTCAAATGACAACCGTTTTTTCCTATTCAGCCGACGGTATGAACGCTGCAATTGTGTAATAGGGTCTTAGAAACGGAACGGCGACAAAAATATCGGAAGTTAAACATAATGGGGATCGCAAAATATAATAGTCTGTAGAGCTTATCGTCTATAACGGAAGTTGTGTGCCTAATAACAACAAAAGGCCTGCTATTTCGCCATACGTGCGTATGGTTTAGTTTCACTGTTGATGAGTGAGTACGTGCGTGAGCGACGCTGCGAGCCACGGCTTAGGAGTGGGGGGAGGGGGGGGCATGGCTTCCGGCGCACCGTGGGAAACGAAATACCCAGAGCAAACGATGGTCACTAATTAATTTAATTTTAACATTAAAAAAATATACTATCGAGTACGACGTTTTGATCTACATCATCGGATAATGGAAGTGGTTAATGCGATATAATTTTACTTATTTATAATTTAACTTAATCGAGACATCAAACGTTTTGTTAATGCATTAGTAACTATGTATCCCAAACAGTTTATATACAGAATCTGCATATAAATTGTCAGTGTGAGAAAACGTTTCGTTTTTACTGTGTAAATGTAAAATCCTCACTAAGATTGCTTAAAATTTATATAATTTATTAAGTTTAATTTTTACTAACACAATATGGATTAAGATCTGAAATAAATTATTATAATTAAATCAAGACGTCGTCCATATTGTTTGATAGTACAGGTGGCGCGTCATTATCCGAGGGTCGGTTGGTGAATATTTCTAGATGTTATCTGTGCTGTATTCGCGGCAACATGGCGTCCTTTGTGGCGGCCCACCTGGCGTGGCAGATGTTCCATTCAACAAAGCCATTAAGTTTTATCAATTGCGCTTTACGCTTCATTCATATTATTTTTAATACTTCTTATATTTATAACTCTATATCCAATACGTATTATTTATATTTTAAAATGACATTATATCATACAGCCGATGTTATATTTAAATGTTTATTATTATTAATAAGTGGACATAGAAAACAATCGTATTATAAATACGGTGCTGTGATTGGTCGTTATATCTACACTTGACTCCGCTGTAACACTACTGTTTAAGAACTAATCAAATAACTGTTACAATATAGTTATCTTTTGCTCCATTCATAATTTCCGTGATAACGGTCTTGTATCGTTAGTTATGTTTAAATATATGTATATTAATTTTAATTCATTATTCATATTATTGAATTATTTTGTTTGATTATTTGTAATTATAAGTTTTTTTTTTGTAAATGTTTTTACGGCTCTGGATTCGAGTCCTTTTTAGTATAAATGTTGCTTTTATAAAAAATGATTTGTAAGATTTCCATTGATTTTGATTATTTATAATAGTTTTCAATATTATAACAATTATATGTAGTTCAATCAATGGCTAAAATAATTATTCGAGTCAAAAGAAAACTATTATGGAGTTAAAAGTAAAAGCTAATATTTAATACCGGATACAGGAGGAGAAAATTTATGGTCGCATGTAATCAAAACAGCAACTATATAATTTATATCAACTTATAGGTTCTCTAGTAATGGAAGCGAATGTTGGCAGCTTGGAAAGAGTTATTTACTTTTACAAAAGATTACATTAATACTATGATAACAATTTTAATAATTAAATAATATTTTTGGACATATTAACGTATTAAATTCTTTCTATACATGTCATTGAATACTCTATTTGTCAAACCTTTAAGTACAAAATAGTTAAAGAAATTCATTTTTTGTGATACTTGTTTAGGTCATAGATATAGACAGAGCTAGATGTCGCTGAGTCCCATTCCCGTAAATGGTAAACTTATATGTCGACTGTATAAAAAATATAATTTAATCGATCAAAAAGTACTGTAAAAAGATTTAAGAGAATCCTTTATTAGGATTTACATTAAATGATCAAAGGAATGACTAAACTAGACTAATTTTTCCGTATTTAAATTCTCTTATACTTTCGCGCCATTTCATACCGGTCTTTCTTAATACTAGTGAAGTTCTAATATATTTATTTACGGTAAATTGAATGTGAATTCAAACATGATTGGGATTTAAATTAAATTGAATAGTATAGGTATATCTTCTTCTACCTGGCAATTTCCCAGCTTTAGCCAATGTCTGCCTTACATGTTGTGAATAGTTTTGGCTAATTGTTTTTACGACCGGCCGCCTGCCTGACATCAACCCTCTTTGGTAATGCATTAATCAGTGATGTCTAAATACTCTTAAATAGTACATATGACTTGGAAAAATCACATGGTACTTACTTGACAGGGCCAGGATCGAACCCGCGCCTTCGTGCATGAGAGGCGGGACTTTTAACCACTAGACCACCACTGACCATATACAGGGTGACTGGTGAATTACTATCGATACTTGAGGACGTGATATTTGACGATCATATATGACAAAATAAAAATTAATATAACATAAATATTAATAAACTTCTAAGTAAAGTTAACCAAAAGTTATGTAATTAATTACGCATCGTGTGAACACCCTACAGATTAGGTATACACACACACACACACACACGCGTGCGGCGGCGTGGTGTTGTATCAGCACGCCGCCGCACGCGTCCACACTTGGAACACTTGGAACGTGTCCACACTTTATTTATTTATACGAAATTTGGTCAAAAATTAAGTACCTATTTTTTTTACATAATTCGAATGAGAATCATGTACCGAGTATTCTCCTTAAGTATTGATAGTAATTCACCAGTCACCCTGTATATATAATATTCGCTGATTTTAATATATTATGGCGGAAATACTTAACACTTGATGTCGACATAACATACCAATACCTTATTCAGCAGTTTCAAAAGTAGAGCAATTGTCATTAAAATAAACATTACTTGATATAAATTAATTACAGATATATATTGTAATTGAATAAAATTAAATAAAACCTAAATACCAATGAATTTTAAATGTTTTTTATACAATCAAATTCTTAGAATAAAAATTGAAATATTAATTGGATTAATTAATTTAATATATTATTTGGAACTATAAGCTAACCCTTGTTCATATTAAATATTTGTTATTTAAAAAAAACACAACGTCAGTAGCATCCAAAAATTAAATCTCAGTTTTTGGTTTCATTCAAAATGATTTCTCGAGAGGCTTACTAAAAATACACTCTACTTATAAATGTCGATAGATTTAGAAGCATATGAGGCGTATTAAAAAGCTATATTGTTTATATATTGACGATTTTCTCACGGCTTCGTTATAAGTGCTAAGGAAAGAAAGGGTCCTTCCCTAGCGCGCTACTTCCGTTGCATTGGTTATACTTGGTACTTTATTGTTTCCTACTTAGAATACCCTCTATTATTAATTACTGATGGGTAAAAAACTGAAGCTAACTAAAGAAACTAATAATAAGAAAGATTTTTTAGTAAATATTTGAATTATTTCGTATATTTTATATGATAACTAGCTTACCGCCCGCAGCTTCGCCCGCGTGGAGTTCGGTTATATCGCATTTCCAAGAGAACCTTTCAAAAGTCTGGGATAAAAACTATCCTATGTTCTTTCTCAAGGTCAACTCTATCTCTGTACCAAATTTCATTAAAATCAGTTCAGTGGTTTAAGCGTGAAAGCGTAACAGACAGACAGAGTTACTTTCGCATTTATAATATTAGTATTGATTCATAGCATGTGGCTTCATAGATTTTAAAGTTGATAATATTAATTCCGATTACATTTTTTTTACCTTTTTTAGGTGATAATTATAATATATGTAAGGATAAATCATTTAAAGTTTGAGTTGTATATCAATCAGATAACAACGTGAATAATTAAAAAATATTTCATATTTATATTTTCATTCATACATAAATATTATACAAGTATCTGTCTAATTATAATCTTGAGGTATTTTTTCAAGAGTTTATAATTAGTCATAGTGTACATAGACAATTTTTTAGTTTTTTGGTTTCTTTCATAATCCATTGTTGTCTATGGCACGTATTCGAAGGAATGCTTGTAAGTGCACAGTAACGACTTTATATATAAATATAAAATTATCTAAAAATACCTAAAAATAGAAAAAAAGAACAATTTAGACAAACGAAACAATGCGTAAAAACTAGTTTCAAATATTCGTATCAATGTAAATTAACCTAATCTATACATTATGTACATTTAAAAGCAACAATTTATCACCACAAGAATGATATTTGAAACAAAATACATAGTCAGAAAAGAACTTGTTTACGAGACAAAAATTTAAGTAATTTCTAAACGTCGACAAAAACATCGATACTGTTAGGTAACGTACATAAAACTTATCATAAATGATAAAATAATAATTTTAATTCAACTGTACATTTCATTGATAAACATTGACCTTTAGTAAACGGGAACAGTCTAATTCACACTTTCACAATCAATGGATTCGTTTTATTCGCGAGTTTACAGCGTCTATATCCGTCCCGCTCGCACGATACATCTCGCTGTGCGAGTGACAAGGACGGATGGCGGAAGTCAGATAAGAATGGCGCGGGCTTGTTCATTGATGTTTCCTTCGAGATACTATAAGACAAGGTGCTTGTGAATCAGGATCGACGCTACATAATACGAAATAAAAATATATTTGTACAAATATTTACAGTTCAAAAAACTAAATAAAATTAATCAATATAAAGTAATAAGTACGTCAATTGTACGTTGGCCCTTCAACATGACGTCATATGCAAATTGACAGAATCCCTACATTACCGTTTGTATTTGCGATGTCAAAGTTTTGTGAGTTATAGAAATGCAAATATTGTTCATAAAACTTTTGTTACTGAAATAGAATGGTATATAATTCTGATTATTGACGTCATGTTCAAATATTGTTAGAGATTATATTCTTGTTTTCAGTATATAAAATATAAATTGTAGATTTTACAGGCGCGTACAATTAATCCGTAATGTATTGGTAGTTTGATTTTTGATGTTATTCTCTTTTAATACATTAGTTCTCTTGAAAGGAATGTGTATTTTTTTCTAAGTAAATAACCGAATTTATTTATGATCACTGAAAAACATTTAAATAAATAGTTTTTCTCATTATAATTCTATCTAGGTTTTCTATACAGAATAATTCCTTTGGTTTTGCATATAATCTTTCAATGCTTTACCATATACAATTCCATTACTATCTATTCTTCGTCTTCTATCTGGCAATATCCCAGCTTTAGCCAGGGTCTGCCTTACATGTTGTGAATAGTTTTGGCTAATTGTTTATTACGACCGGCCGCCTGCCTGACATCAACCCTCTTTGGGAATAACTTTTATTAATCCACTACAATCTATTATTATATGAAACTAGCTTTCCGCCCGCAGCTTCGCCGTGGAGTTCGGTTATATCGCGTTTCCAAGAGAACCTTTCAAAAGTCTTAGATAAAAACTATCCTATGTTCTTTCTCAAGGTCAATATCTCTGGACGAAATTTCATTAAAATCAGTTCAGTGGTTTAGATGAAAGCATAACAGACAGACAGAGTTACTTTCGCATTTATAATATTAGTAGTGATTCTATGGTTTTTAAAAGTGATGCTCACACGTAGTAAAATATAATTATATCAATTAAAGCGGATAAAAACTAAAAAAAAACAATACTCGTAAAGCGTATCCTGTTCCCTTGTTACGTACTAGATGTTGCTTCAATGGCATAATACTACAGGGCTGACGTAACGTAACCCTTACTACGAGTTCGTAGTGTCGAAATAAACTCGAACGATACCAGAAATAACTATTATAAAGTGATATTATAATGAGAAAAGTGATAATAGTAGGGTACAAAGAAATATCATCTAGAATTATAAAATTATTTTATGTGAGGTAGCTATTTTTTTTGTTGAAAAAATGTCAGATTGTATGGAGTTTAAAATTATATGTATATGTTTATAAATGTATCGATAAGCAGCCCTGGTGAATGAAGGAACGCGTCCGCCGGCGAATGGGAGCGGAAGCGCGCGGTTAGTCCACTTCCTGTTTCCTGCGGGGCGGCGCACGCGCAGCGGCCCGAACACTGCGGCGTATTGTTATTATATATATAAACTTTTAACGCGGCTCCACTCGCGTTATTTAAGTAACAACACCATTCATCCCAAAAGATTACTACATTTAATGAGAAAATTAATATATACAAAAAGACAGTAATTTAAATGAAACTAATATTTTTCGGATATACTACATACTAACGACGTTTCGACGATCATGTTTTAAAGATAAAACTATTATATGCATCTTTATAATGTACTGTAATTAAAATATATTATTTATTTCTATATTTTTATATGTACCTTATATTTGATCCGTAATTAAAACACACAATAGTGTACTAAAATATTTTCAATATATTTTTCCTATAATCCTTATATACAGTTCGGACCTAAATAAAAACCTTATGAAGAATTTCTCATTATTAAAACAGTAGTATTAATCTTCTATTTCATAATAGTTACCATATATATATATTTATATATGTATATTATATATATATATATATAACAAGTGTCTTTCGGGATATATTAATTTAGTTTAATAATAATTAAATAAAAGCCTTTACTCCAATAACAAACTCTTTCGTCTTTCCACATAGTACTCAATGGTGACATTAGTAAAATATTCCATGATTCCAGTTTTAATGAAGCCATAGCATATAAAAATATAGTTTTTGATTCTCCCACGCGTTCACTAGTATGTAAAATCAGCTTTATTTAAAGTTTATATGTACTATAAGTTCTATAGATATATACATACTATATTGAAGTAATTACAATTAAAATTAAATTTTACTGCATACTTTATTCCTCTACAAAACTTTAATTTTTATCGGATATAATAAACTTTGTTGAAGATTTTCATCAAAGCATAACATACAACCCATTAAAATTACTAAACTTATAACATTTCTTTATATACCATAAAAATATGCGTAACCATTATTATGTAATACATAAATTCCTACATAATACGTTCATTTTGTAATATTTTGATAACAATTTTTATTAAAATTAATAATCAAAAAGTTTCAATTAAAGAAGGTCGTATATACTTTTTTTATTGAATTATTTTCAGTATAATTATCCCTAGTTGATTTAAACACCGACCTCAAGGGTGAGTTACCTCAAGGTCAAGGGTGTATCAACCCTCTTCATTCATAAACGCGGGGACACAGCAATTTGCATAAATACATTTAGAATAATAAAAATATATCATTTTTAACTTATATCAATGGTTTTTCAAATATACAGTAAATACTTTTTATTGATAAACTTTTTTTAATAAAAATCTACTGTCTATATTAGTATTCAGTCTCGTGAAAAAATATTACGAGATTATTACTTTTTTTTGACGATATAAATAATGTAATGTTTAATAATTTTATCCATAATTTAACTTCTTAGTTTCTTTAAGTGTTTATTATAATAATATACAAGCTTACTCTCAATCGTCTAAGCTGCATAATAACTCACATAATTTCGTTTGACGTAAAGCTCTTTCGTTATGTCTTTTCAGTGACGTAAGTTACAGACAGACTTTCCGTCATGTTATGAATGACGTAATTTACATAAAATGTATTACGTCATTCACTTTTACGTAAATCATAGCCGAGTTATGTTGATATTTATGAAAGAATTGATTACATTTAGTAATTATTCCCAAAGAGGGTTGATGTCAGACAGGCGGATCGTAAAAACAATTAGCCGAAACTATTCACAACATGTAAGGCAGATCCTGGCTATAGCTGGGAATTTGCCAGGTAGTAAAAGACATTTAGTAATAATATATTGAACGATGCTAAACCTAAGCCTGAAACGTCGTAGTGTCATTAACTTATTATTCCTTGATCTTCACAAGTTAAAATACTTACGAAATTATAGTATACTAGCTTTCCGCCTGCAGCTTCGCCCGCGTGGAGTTCGGTTATATCGCGTTTCCAAGAGAACCTTTCAAAAGTCTGGGATAAAAACTATCCTATGTTCTTTCTCAAGGTCAACTCTGTCTGTAACAAATTTCATTAAAATCAGTTCAATGGTTTAGGCGTGAAAGCGTAACAGACAGACAGAGTTACTTTCGTATTTATAATATTAGTAGAGATTTAATACTGAAAATACTGAAAACTACTCGTATTTAGTATGACGTATCAAACACGTACTAAGCATTTATTTTAGAGGGTTTGGTGTGAAAGGGAGGAGGGTGTAGCGTCAAGCGTGGGTGGTTCAACTTATGAATGAATTTACGCATAGAGTCATATATTGTAATTAACTCATGATAATCACTTACAGTACGTGCAACGTGGAAATAAATATTGATTGATTTGATAATCAGAAGTAGCCAAATATAGCTTTCAAATAGGTTAATAATTAATTAGTACACTTATTTTAGGACCACGATCTGATTTTTACAATATTAAATTCGTATATTATGTTATAATGTTCATCCCTACTAATACTATAAATGCGAAAGTAACTCTGTCTGTCTGTCTGTCTGTCTGTTACGCTTTTACGCCTAAGCCACTGAACTGATTTTAATGAAATTTTGGTGCAGACATAGAGTTGACCTTGAGAAAGAACATAGGATAGTTTTTATCCTAGATTTTTGAAAGGTTCTCTTGGAAACGCGATATAACCGAACTCCACGCGGGCGAAGCTGCGGGCGGGAAGCTAATACATTATAAAAATACGTGAGCTCTACGTATATTTCTCTTTATATATAACGTTATATATAAAAATCATTGTACATATATATATGTTAAGTATTTTTACTATATCTGTACAACATTGTTGCACGTAATTAATGATCATATTTATTTTACAAACAACTGATAACTCACATCAATGAGACGAAAAAAAAAATTATTAACATTTTTCAAACCGACATATTACGTTACTAATAACTTGAATATGAAGATTATTTAAAGTTTTCATACAATAAACTTTAAATATATTATACACTTCTTTAATTATTAATGTGTTTATCTATTTTAACATTTAAGAAGTATTATAAATAATAATACTTCTTAAATGTTAAAATTTTAATCGTAAACAGTCTCACGCGTTGAGTTAATCAATTGTTATCGTTTAAAAAGTAAACAAATTGATATGTTATTCTAAACCGAGGCCGGATGTTGGTTATGTAGAACGGACGCTCTTATTATTATCTGTGCTCTGGAATATGTCTGAATCTTGCGAATTATGGATTTGGGACGATACTATCGATAATACATTACTTCATATAAAACAGACGTTAAAATTAATGAAACTTTACGATATAAAACCTTTTTGTTGAAAATAAAAAAAAATGACAAAATTGTTCTAAATATAAAACCTCTTTGTTGAATTGTTGAAAATTAAAAAAAAATATGTCAAAATTGTTCTATTTAACTTCAACTCTTTAAATGAAACCTCTTTGGTGTAGATTAAAAAAAATATATGTCAAGTTAATAATAAGAGTACATAATTTACCGATGTATCAAAACACGTTAGGGCTGTGTCGGTTTACAATTATCGGTCTTAACCTGAGCTCTTCCTGCCTGACTGACACACGACACCGCTACACACACACACACACACACACAAACACACACACAATGCGGTTGATATAAGTGATAGCCGTAGTAATACAATCGTGATAAAATCTTTTGTTCCAATCTGATGAACTTATGTACATATGTAACAGATACCAATATAAAATTACCTCTTCAATTAATTACTTTATATTTAATAGATTATAATAACACAAGCTTCCTTTGGATTAATCAAATAATGTTTACGAAAATTGTTACTTTTAATCCCTACTAATATTATAAATGCGAAAGTAACTCTGTCTGTCTGTTACGCTTTCACGCATAAACCACTGAACTGATTTTAATGAAATTTGGCATAGAGATAGAGTTGACATTGAGAAAGAACATAGGATAGTTTTTATCCCAGACCTACTGTAAAACTACACTGTAATTAAACCGACATCTACACCTACAATCTATTTGCAAACTGGATTTTTACCGCAATATTGTATAATATTATTAATATACTAAGAATTACGACATAATGTATTAACAGTCAACATAAATGTTAATATTTTTTCCATGGTTTACTTGAACAAGTGTTAAAACTGGCTAAATGATCATATATTGCATCTTTAAACATCGTCAAATGTACGTAGGTGACTTCTTGTTAAGTAGAAATGATTTGTCAATTTCAAATTTTATCCGTATTTTAATGTTGCCATTTGCGATGCACGAATTCATTAAATTTATTGAAAAAAAATAATATATAAGTTTGAATATAATTCTTTTATATTTACGTATTACTCATAGTAGTACGATTTTATTGAACTAAAAAAAAACTTACTTTTTCTGTAAAAGTATAAGTAAAACGTTTTATTATTTCAAAGTAAAGTAACAACAGAACATACGGTATAACAAGTGACATTATTATTTTATTACTTAGCGTGAATGAATTCTATTAAGTATTAATAAGTATCATGTTTTTTGCACACTAAAAAAGGCGTAGATCTCTTAATTTTTTTGATATTTTCTACTTTTTGAAGTCAGACTGTTAGGGTAGAAATGCTAAAATGGAACACAGTTTATCATGTTGACAAATTCCAATTAATAACTCGTATCCATTAAAGGAAAATCTTCATTCGTTCAGTGGATCGATCATCAATAGAAGGCTATTAGGTATTACTCCGAAAACTTTAGCTGCATTTAGTCAACACACGTCTTCTCAATATTTTCCAATAGAATTGAATCTTTATACCAAGAAATAGAGAATTAAAAGAATTTTACAAAAATAATTATGTTAATTAGAAGTATCCTTCTTTATTCAACAGTCAAATGGAGAATTATTAGGAAGATTACTCTTTTCTGATTTTATTTAAAGTCATATAACTTGAATACCTAACAAGTAACATATACGTAGAATGTACTTACTGAAATAATTATCCTGAATTTATTCTGAAGGCTCGCTACTCCTCTCAAGACTACATATCTAAAACATCTGTCTATCTTCTATATATATAAAAATGGATTGCTGTTCCTTAGTCTCGCTAAAACTCGAGAACAGCTGAACGGATTTATCTTATCTTAGTCTTGAAATGTTCGTGGAGGTTCAGGGAAGGTATAAAAGCTGAAAAAAATTGATTCATTACTGGGAAAACCATACAAGCAGCCCTTCTCTATTTCCCATACAAACGTTTTTTTTTTGACATTAGATTTGACAACTAACTAATATGTCAATCATTCTGTCGCACTTCAAAACACTTTCTTGATTATAGGGCGATACGAAGTTCACCAGGTCCTCTAGTTTCAAATATTTTCATTCGACATACACGATTAATGAATGAAACGTTAAAACTATCAGTATTTAGTTTGGCAATGATAACTCATACTAATGGTACACACGAGAGACGTCGTCGCGTAGGCAGACGAATGGGGACAGACATTATCTACAGCCGATGACTAGTTCTGAGAGCTAATTCGGATTTCTTTTAAGATAATTCCAGTCAATAATACATAGTTATCAAGTAATGGTGTCATACGAGTTGTACAACTGTCTGGAATCCTTATCTCTGTTATATTGAGTTATTCATTTAAGATTTATTTTTAAATTTCATATATAGTAGCATTCATTGTACGATATCGGAACACACATTTGGATGTGAAGATCTGTGCTAGTAAATTTATTATGTTATTTTATTATTAAAAATACAATCTAATCTAATACAGCTTATAGAAAAAAGAAAAATAGACAGAAAATATATATATATGTATATGTATGTATTATATATCGCACTATATACTGTGTAATATTAACATAGCAATCGCCGCTACAATAACTTAAAGTCCAATGATTGGAAGATACTTCGTTAATTTAATGAATCTATTTGTTGTAAATTAAAATTAAATCCATTCGTAAACCACTCGATACAATATCGAACTAGATTTATAGGTAATACGAAATAAAAAACAAAATATTTATCACCGGTTACATTAAAGTTGCGAATCGCGATCCATAAGTAATATACTTGTTTATTATAAACTGTGTGCAACGCAATTTTTCTCAACAGTTTATATTCAGTAATAAAAATACTACATCTATTGTAGCCTGACGTCAGAATCCGAAGTGGAAGCCGACTTACCCGTGCGGCGTTTTCATCTTTTATTTATAGACGATTGATTGATGAAGCGAAACGTCTTATGAATGAATCGATTTATGGTTTCGTTGAGCGGACACTGTTTATGTGCCCGCTTGACGTCAGGAATCTTAAATGGACACGAACAACCGCTTAACTTAGAAATGAACCCGCTGCCGACTCCCTATAACTCGCATTTTAAATATTTCCATAGAAAAGTCATTCATAGCTATTAAGTAATGGTTATTCTGTCAATTATTCATCAGGTAACATTTAAGTCTTATCATTTTATACATAAATAATTTCAAAGTAGAAAATTTCATATCAAAATAATAAAATATCTTAATAACAAGTACTTCTAGAATATTTCGTTGCCTATTAAATTTTAATTATCATTAATGGCAACCCGAAATAGGAATTGAACTTCATTTGACACTAGCAGGTGTTTAGAATTCGCGCTAAACTGCGAGTCACGTCAAAATCTATTGTGTCCATTAAGATCATCAAACGGGCAATAGATTACTCATGTTTCTTTCATTAATTGTGTAATTTCGGTCTTGAGATAGGTTAGCAACGAGCGAGCGGTTGCTCAATTTTCATGGACGTTATCATCGCATCGGGAATCGTTTGTAGTGCCGCTTCCTGCGTTGAGTTGTGACCCGCGTTATCTACTTGCGACGGCGATGCACATGATGCGCTAACGGCCAAATACCAACCAGTTTTAACAATAACAGTGTTTATAAAGTAATTAGTGTTTTTTCATACTTAAATCTTTATATGTTCTATGTTAAAGGAACTTTTGATTATATAGAGATCGAATTGTGAGTGCTTGTATTTAAAATTCAAATTGTAATGCATCAAGTGGTATAATATTTAGCAGACCCTCTGGCTACGTGGATGAGGCGTCGAATGATAAAGACTATTTTTATTAATAGAACACTATTTATCATAATACTTTACTTTTAATACGAACAAAATATGTAAGCGTCATGTTTTATATTTATTTTCAGATGTACACTATTCAGTTGAGTTGATGTAACCTTTTTAGTCATAATAAAGTATTCATAAGACAAATATTGCATTATTATTTATATGAATAGCTCTTAGTTATTATATTAGTATGAAATATTGGTATCCTTTTTGATATATAGCAGTGATTCACTGTAACGGATTGAGCAGCACGTCTCGTGAATGTCGAACAATCATTATGCCACTGCATCATGCGGTTGGGTTCATAGGTCAAGGAATATCGATAGTATTTGACAGTGAAATGTTTACGAATATAAGCGCCACGACGCACCTCAACCTAACCAAGCTCACACAATGACAAGAATAATCCATCTTCCATGAAGCGTAGGTCAAAACTCAAAAGATCCCCGGGTCGACGTATTTTATACGGCAGATTATAGTTTTTTTTCTATCAATTTAAACATGAATTCATACGAAGCAAACAGGTTTATCTATTGTAATACATCAGCTAGTTAGATTTGCGTCTATTTAACAGAAACGTCGTGCGTCCATTCCTAGTAGAACGGACCCTGCGGTCGCAAATATTACACATTAGAATTCTTGATACGACTCTTACGTGCGTTGTAAATATTGAGGTGTATACGACGCTCGATACACCAGGATCTAAATATATCGAGAACAGAGGTAACATACATTGTAGGGCTAATGACACATCTAATATCAACGGTGTAATCCAAATTAGCTTCTAAATCAATGTTTATGTAAATATCTACTTTTTTTAAAATCAAAAATTACACAGACGACGAACTTCGCCATACAGCCAATTAATGTTTAATTTTATAGACTTTTATATTGTTCAGTTTTTTTTTATTGTAATAAAATATTTAATATAGTTCACGTAACACCTGTTTCGTAGTCATTCGTTCTAGTCGTGATCTCTTGTTAGTCGAATAGGCAATAATTCCTTTTATCACATGCCAGCGTTCGTCCGGCCATCAAACGTGGCAGCCTGTCAACATCTGTTGCCCCAATTTAAACGAAGCACCAACTATATATCCTGCGAATACTTTACTGATATTCGAGTCCTTTAATTTATTCTGTATCATTCAAATTGTATTACTCTGCTTTATTAGTGCATCGATGTTTATATTATAACGTATAGTGCATTCCAGTCATAAAATAAGACAGGAAGGCGACAGGAGCGCATCCGTCGTCGGAGGAAGCGGCGCGTCACTTCCGCTTGTCGACTCATAAACTTACTATTTATATAACGTATGCTGGGCTGTATGTTGTGGACCGTAGCTATTCTATTGAAAGAAAAAAATAGCATCGCTAGGAAGTTCTTAATTTGAATAAGTTTAGAATCAGCATATATGTGAAATAATATATATTTATGTATACGATATTGTTTATTCTTTTGTACAAATATAGTTATATATGTATATGTAGGGTGTTGTTTCTATATCTTATTCTAACACAGCTGAAAGCAACTTGTCCCTTTGAACAGTAGTTTATAGTCTTTTCATACTTAGCCTAAGGCTGTCGCATTACAACAAGGATTTGGTCGGATGCGTTTAATGTATAAAGAAAACAAATATTGTAGTAAACATTCGTATTTATAATATAATGTTGTCGTTTTATTTACAAATAAATACAAATTTAGTTAATAAATAAATGGTAAATTATCTACATCTTAATAAGTATACTCTATATCTCGTTTCTTAATCTTTTCTGGATCTGTGTGGAATCCAAAATACTAACGTCAGCGTTTTCCTATGACACGTTTAGGTCTCAAGAAAATTTGAGACTCGGCGTCCGTCGACACGTTCACATACATTCACACCATACGACTATATATACAAGGACGAACACTCGCACTGCCTCGGCCGAGGCTCCCGTCCGCACTCCAAGAATAAATATTTGTACAGGAAGCCGCGGGACTAGATAATACTGGAGGAGGAGGGCGGCGCGCAGCGGCAGCCGGGCCGGCGCGCGCGGGCGTACAGCGACGCGCACAGCGACGACAGCGCGCGCAGCGGCCAGTAGAGGCACAGGCAGGGCAGCGGCACGGCCAGCGCCGCCAGCACGGCCAGCCGCGGCCCGCACGCGCCCGCCGCCTCCTCCTCGCCGCTCCCGCAGTGGTAGAACAGCGCCTTGGCGCAGCACATGCACGACGCGTAGTCCACGCACGCCTCCGCGCTGCACAGGCACGAGCCGCACAGCCAGCGGGACGGCAGCGGCCGCGGCCGGGCGCACTGCTCGCAGCGGCACCGCCCGCACCCGGCGCACAGGATCGACTCCGCGCCCACCGCCGGCTGGCTCGTCACCGGCTTGAGGGGCTGCGCGGGCGGCGCGCGGGGCGCGGGCGGGGCGAGCGCGCGCCGCGGGGCCTCCACGTACGCGTTGGGCTCCCGCTCGGCCTGGGGCCGCGGCCGCAGCAGCGACACGGGCGCGGCGCGGCCCGGGCCCGCCGGCCGGTGCACGCGCGCGCCGCTCGTCTTGGGCGGCCGGGGCGGCGCCGGCCCGCCATACTCGTCCATGGAGTCCGGCTAACGGCTCTCGGGGCCGTCGCCTTCCTGTTCCCTCATCGTGGCCACCTGACGAAAGAATAGAATGTTCTAGTTAATGTTCCACTCTTAGGGCATGCGAGACGAAACCTCGCTTCAATGGATTCACCGTGCGAGTGTCGGGTCCATCGTTGTAGTGAGAGAAGCTTCAACAGTGACTGCGACTTGTGTCCCAGGTGTAGGTTTAAAGGCATATCTAACGCGTTATACGCTCACCTCCACTGTCCAAGCTCCTCTCCCTACCTATCCAAATTTGAAAAGAACCTACTAGGGCTTATTGCTAATGGTCCGCCGTAAACCTCGGCGTGCGTGTTGTGTGTGTATAACACACATAACCAGACGATACTCGATAGCCGTACATAATCTCAGTTTCGTTCTATTGGAGGGAGTTATTTCTCATCTAGTCTTTTCTTTAAAGACAACGTATTGAGTTTAAAGCGCGTCATTATGTACTACTTTATTCTGAACACTTACTGAGTGAATTCTATGGATGTTGATGAACTCACTCAGATCACCCGAATACTTTAGTCACCGTCTTCTATGACGAGTTTCGTCGTTTTGGTTTTGCGACATCAACATGAAGTATGAAAGTAACCTTCTACCGTGATCTCTATTAATAAGCTGTTCGATATTCACTTATATCCTTTGATGGAGAGTGAAGCATTTCCTTTGAGATAATTCAATATATTACACCGCTACTGGCGACCAGCAGTATAATCTACTTAGTCTCTTTAATCTTATAATTAATGTTTCAATCACTAAGATAATATTTTTAACCTAATAACGCTTCCGTATTCCATAATTCCTTAGTATAACAAGTTTAAGAAATACCTATTATGAAATTACTAAGTCTAAGTTGTCTTCAGATTTTGTATATCGCTAGACTTATTTGAATTTATAATACATTTTAATACAAAATTGACATCAATTCTAATTTATTAACGGCTAGTCTATAAATAACGTGGATACAACTAAAATAAAACATCAGATTATAAGTGTGGAGAAATTTATGGAGTACTAATGATATTTTTGTATGTTTAAGCTCAATAGTAGGTACAAAAAATATAAATTATACGACAGTATGCATGTATAAAAGGTATAATTTACTTCGGATTCTATTGAAGAAAACTATATGTATTTTAGATTATGTGTGTATGATTAAAAAACCGCTCGATATGTACGTTTTATTCTGTCACACTTATACGAACTAGCAATTATATAGATATATATGTACGTAGCTGATTTATTACTATTTTATCCGGTGTAAATGAAGCCGCGGTATCCACATAGTTCGCGTATTGTTAGTCAGAGTTAACTCTTCGACTCCATGCATCAACAAAGTAGCGAAGTTATATTTAGTCCCCGAGTTTATATTATCAACAGATGTGTGAGATGTAAATTTGTTCTGGATGAAATATGCGAGATTGTAAACATCTACTTGGAAACTAATGAACGGTGTGTATGAGAAAAAATTACATACGGGTATACATGTATATAGATGAAAAATATTAGCCATTAACGCTCTAAACTGGATCGATAAAGATTTCACGTATTTTAATATTTATTAAACGAAAATTACATTCGATAGAAAACCACCACGAACGTGTTGACCGGCGAGCGTCAGTTTTTTTGATACGCGCCGTTTATTGTTTACAATTCACCTACACGTTATCTGCTTAGCCTTTACCATCCGCCGGTGAAATTAGACTGTTGCTATAATATCAAAATACTAGGAACAAACATACATATATAACTGGCTGTATGTGAACGTTCAGTGTTATTTTTTAGCTTATACTAAGATTTCTAAACTGATGAGTTTTTAATATCGTGTATGGTACGATGGCCGCTTGCGGGAACTCTCGAGCCCGCCGTGATCACATCCGCAACGGTTGTTCGACTCTAATGTTTGAGGCGGTTTCGTAAATAAAGCATTCAGTGTTGGAAGGTTCTCGTGTGTAGCGTGAAGGCGGCGCGGGCGCACGTGTAGGACGTCTGTCTCGCGGTCCATTATACGTGTTCCGTCAGTTACGAGCCGAGCCAGTGCTTCCTCCTGCCTACGTGATACGCCCTGTACATACAGCGAGCCGGACCAAACCGCCGCCTCTCGTCACAACTCACATCCCGGACGAGGTGACGTCGTGCTACTTACGAGGCGGACGTCCCACGGCCACACGTCTCCTACACACACGACACAAGGACACAGTACACAGGCCTCGCGAGGCCCACACACAACACTCAGCCGTGGGTTACCGCTCCGGGCCCGCGCCGTCGGCCTCAAATAAACACCGAAATTCGGCAGAAGCACCGAATTTTGGTCGCGCAAATCCACGGGAAGGCTCATAAGAGCGGCGCGGGCCGGAGCGGCACCTGCGCGGGCGGGGGGCGGCCCACGCACCGGCCTCGATTCTCGTCCGCCCGCCGCGCGGTTATCACTGCAATATGGCCGCTACTCACTTCCTCGGTGAAGTTCTTCGTTGATTCCTACACCCGATCTCGACGACGGCGCTTCCAGTTACCGTACCGAACTCGTGCGGATTCACTGCACTTATTCTTATACACATTTTAATGGAAAACCGGGAGCGTTAGCGCTGCGCTCCGACGAAACGACCGCTCCATTCGCTGGCACATTCCGCACTGGCGTCGGCCGAGGGAGCGGCGGCGGAGAGCAGCGCCCCGCCGGCCGCGTCCCTCGCAGCGCGCCTCGCCTTTTTATGAATGGAAGGCGGCCATACTGAATGAACCGCGTACACGAAGCGGTCGGCCGCTATTTTCGCAGGCGAACGGGGTCGTCGGGGGGGAGGAGGGGGCCGGAAGTGGGCTGCGAGCGCTCGCGGTGCCAAATTTTGCGGCGCGAGCGACGGCAACGGATGTGCTCGTTTATCGAGCTTCCGGCGAGATCCCCCGCGGCCGCATCCGGGAATTAGGTTTCCGGTCGGCGAGAGTCGCACCACGCCGCCCACTTTCGTCCTGCTGCTGAGCATCACGATCCTGACATATCCAAAGTTAAAAATACGCGCCATTGATGAAGCATACGACAGCCACGCGCGTGCTTTAGGTCTGGCAGGGTGTTCATTGTCTGATTATAGTGTATGTAGAGTGCGGCCTCGTTCGTATCAATTAAATATATAAGAGAGCGATTTCCGCAAGGTTGCAGCCACAATAAGCGCGTTGTGCACGCGTGTCTGTGTCAAGGACGAGCGATAACGCTATACCATACGGGACCGCCTGATGTCATACTACTGCCTACTACAGCTAAAACGAATGTACCACTTATGTAACACGTCATTTACACTATTCACTGAGAAAATATTAAAAACGTCAACCTCTCATGCAATAAAGTATGTACTATCTATCTAACTATCTCTGCATAGAACAGTCTATAATTATATTTCATTGATAGAACTTATCAACCTTACCTCAATCATTCATAATGTATATGTTTATTGCTTGTTTGAAACAGACTCAATATAACTGTCAATGGATGTTATGTCAAGCTTTAATTTAAAGTAAGTTTTTCGCAGGTGAATGGGTATAAAAACTGTTACCTGGGTCTTGCTTGGTCTATTGTCAGTCTAACTCGGTATAACCGACCACCAAATTGTGAATTGTACGACAAAACGATATAATATTTAAATGATTTGCTTTAGTTTTAACGAAAAAACTTAATTTCAATATCTTTACAATAAAACCTTTTTGATTTAAAGTTCTATATTTATATTTTTACTCTGTCCCTAATTTAAACAACATTTTAGAATTTAAAACTTAATAGTTGATTACAGAAATAAAGCAGCATTAATTATGAATTCTAGTCAATATTAAAAACGTTAATATCTACAGATGTTTTTTTTTTAGACCGGAACATTACATCGACATGTGCAAAGCAGAGTTTTTTTTAGAACCATCCCGTATCCGGATAGGGCTATTTTTTGTCCAATTAACTGTCTAACTTCCGCCGAGATATTGTAATTTGATGTCTGCTCATATACACATGGAATCAATTGACTATCTATAATCCCATGTCAAAAATTCACTCTGCGAACGATTTTATTTACGAAAAAATCATTAGATAGCCTGATTTTTTTTATAATGCTAATAATAATTTGTTATTGAATAAAATATGAATATTTCTGTAGAAAGAAATCTTTTTTTTGTCTTTTAAGAAACATCAAAATTGCGCGTCTTTTATAGCGGCCACAAAGAATACGACGCCATGTTGTATGTAGTAAAGATTTAATTCACGGAAGGAGTTTTAACGTGAATATTCACAATGCTTCGGTTCATTTCGAGGTAGTATCTTTACGTTCTTGTTATTCGATGATATCAGACACTACGACTGTTTGTTTATCATTTGCTTTGTTGAAAGCTTAACTTAAAGTGTAAGCAGCAATATATGTTGATATATTCTTTGTATGCTTATGCAAATATAGATTCAAAGTCAAGTGCATAAGTATTAAAATTGCATCAACGATATGCTTAATAAGATTTAGCTATTAACAATTAAAGTAGGTATTGAATACAAAATAAAGCACAAAAAAATTCAAAATATTTCCGATTTAAATATACATAGAAACCTGTATATCTATATTCCTAAATCTATTTTACCGCCATATTGTCTATGACATCAATATTGTCTATTGTCAAAGCTTTTTAAAAACATAGAGTTATAAATCCGATATAATATTATGATTTGAGAATACATTAAGTGCATTACAGCAATAGTTTTTTGCACGATATTAATTAAGAAATAAATTTGTATGCTTCATATTAAATAAATTTTAATGATCTTAAACAGTAGAATCATTATGCTTAGGACAAACTAATCTTATGTGAGTAAAAATAACAATTTAGCATAGTTTATTTGTGTCTTCTTCTTCTTCCTGGCAATTTCCCAGCTTTAGCCAGGGTCTGCCAGCATAGTTTGTTTGTGTTTCCTGTTGTAATTTCATAAAGAATATGCTAGCGATGTCAACTGTGTCAATTAAACGGGAGCAATTGGGTTACACATGATGTACGGCGGCCATATTACTGTATATACAACATTACAGATAGTTTAAAATTAAATGTGTCTACCACATGTATAGAATAAGAAAGCTTATAGAATTATACTAATATTTTACGGATAAAACGCAACTTTATTTTTGATAAGAACTACATACGGGAAAACGTCGGTAGTATGTAGTTTTAATCAAAAATAAAGTCGCGTAGTACATCCTCAAAATATTAGTTTCATTTAAATGACTCGCAAAAATCTCAGAACTCATTAAATCTTCTAAAACTTAATATTAATGTTTAAAACTATATAAGATATTTGGCTTTATCTAACAAATGGTTAGTTATGTAGGCGTGAATGAATCACGTCTTTTCGTGGGTAGATCAAAATTATATTGAAAATTTGTGTGAATAGTACTATATAGACTTACTAACTCACATGTCTTGTAGTATAGAAGTGTTGTAGTGTAGTGAATGAAGTATAGAAATCAGGTTTCATTTATTATTCCGGAGGCCGCTCGCCAGGCGGAAGTCTGCCTCGGTCCGCTTTCCATCCGGTCGAGTCAAGCGTGCAACCAAATGCTACCCACTATATACATACATACATACATATATCATACTTCTATTATATATATATTGAACATACTTTTATATATTTCAATAGAAAATTATCATTATTTAGAGTACAAAGATCGATATTAGGGCATAGGACTATAGTGGTTAAAATGTTTTAACTTTTAAGACGAATCCCTACTAATATTATAAATGCGAAAGTAACTCTGTCTGTCTGTTTGTTACGCTTTCACGCCTAAACCACTGGACTGATTTTAATGAAATTTGGTACAGACATAGAGTTGACCTTGATAAAGAACATAGGATAGTTTTTATCCCAGACTTTTGAAAATTTCTCTTGGAAACGCGATATAAGCTGCGGGCGGAAAGCTAGTAACTAATATAATTACCGATCTTTCGCGTAGCCAGTCGTTATCTTTCGACTGTTTTGTCAAATATGTTCTTATCACCGCATCCTTCTAGAGTGATAGTGTTATCACTAACGTTTAATTCATAATACTCTTTATATTATAATTATATTATATCGGCTGTTACGACACACTGTTACTTCATCGGTATGAAATAATTGTTGATTTGATTTTGTTTTTGGATGATAAGCTTTAATATAATATTTATTTATCTTACCTACATATAAAATTCTCGTGTCGCGTTGTTAGACAGAGAACTCGGTAACGGCTGGACCGATGTCGATGAAATTTTGTGAGCATATTTAGTAGGTTTAAGAATCGGTCAACATCTATTTTTCATACCCTTAAGTCACGAGAGAATTTAACTCTTAATTAGTTTTTTCGACGAAATTTTTTGTTTTTATTTTTTATAATGTACTTAGCATTAAAAATACATACAATCCAAAATTTTTACTTTTTTTCACCAACCCTTTTTTATATGGCAAAACAACGTATGTACGTACGTACCTATACCTATATGTATATTATATATATATATATATATATATATATATATATATATATATATATATATATATATATAATATATAATTATTATGAGGCCAGTCTAACACCGGATGCCAAGTATATACAGATAAACGAGCCGCATACATTAAAAGCGTTGGCTGTGTCTTTATTGATACAACGACGCATACACAGCACGATCGAGGAGCGAGCGAGTTCTTAGAAACAAATACAAATAAAAATTATATGTAATCCGACCGTGTGTATCACGAACGGAAGATTTTTTGCAACATTAGTTCTGTACATGAAGTGTGTGATAAATTGGAGATAATGTCTAATTGTTAATAAAAATATAGTTTTTGGAAGTATATATATAGTTTTTTAATGATTTATTATGTACTAGAAGACCTGGTGAACTTCGTATCGCCCTATAATCAAGAAATATCTGTTACGTTTTTTTATTTATATTTTTGGAGTTTACCTATTAAAGCCATAAATCTCCGTGTGTTGAAGTGCGACAGAATGGTTGACATATTAGTTAGTTGTCAAATCTAATGTCAAAAAAAACGTTTGTATGGGAAATAGAAAAGGGCTGTTTTTATGGTTTTCCCAGTAATGAATCTATTTTTTTTCACCTTTTATACCTTCCCTGAACATCCACGAACATTTCAAGACTAAGATAAGATAAATCCGTTCAGCTGTTCTCGAGTTTTAGCGAGACTAAGGAACAGCAACTATTTTTATATATATAGAAGATGACAATGAACTAGCTTAGCGTGATATACGAAGTACCAACGTCGCATGTATTTTAATCATATAATTTTTTTATTAATGAACATATTAAAACATTAAGGAAAACATCGTGAGGAAACCTGGACTTTTTTCACAATTATAAGTTTGAAATTACCAACCCGTCTTGAGCAAGCGTGGTAAATGCTCAAACCTTATCCACGTGAGAAGAGGCTCAGCAGTGGGCTCTGATAGGCTGATGACGAATATATTGGAATAGTCGAAAATTAAAATCATTATTTTTATTGATAAAGCTTCTAAATGATATTTTTCAAACATATACGATCACAATTTATATATACATATAATAGATTTTGTATTATTTTCCGTATAACAACAATAATAAAGTTACGTAAGAACAAAACTTAACCAAGGATTTTGAATGAATCTGTGGCGCACGACTTACTCCATTCATGGCACGTTTTCAACGCTGATGACCTTCGTTGGATGTTATTCATTTATAAACAGTGAATATTACGTACATTTCTTCTTCTTCTACCTGGCAATTTCCCAGCTATAGCCAGGGTCTGCCTTACATGTTGCGAATGGTTTTGGATTTTTTTTTACTGCCTGACATCAACCCTCTTTGGGAATGCATTAATAAGTGATGTCTAAATACTCTTAGAAAGTACATATGACTCGGAAAAATCACATTGGTACTTGCCAGGATCGAACCCGCGCCCTTATCTATATCTTCTATCTTCTATATATATAAAAATGGATTGCTGTTCCTTAGTCTCGCTAAAACTCGAGAACAGCTGAACGGCTTTATCTTATCTTAGTCTTGAAATGTTCGTGGAGGTTCAGGGAAGGTATAAAAGCTGAATTTTTTTTATTAATTTCCGGAAAAACCCTAAAAACAGCGCTTTTTTATTTCCCATACAAACGGTTTTTTGACATTAGATTTGACAACTAACTAATATAACAATCATTTTGTCGCACTTCAAAACACGGAGATTTATGGCTTACAGGTAAACTCCAAAAATATAAATAAAAAAACGTAATAGATGTTTCTTGATTATAGGGCGATACGAAGTTCGCCGGGTCTTCTAGTACTTGATAAATCTGAATGTTTTATTAATTGATATAAGCTCCTATAAATGGACGGACAAAGGTCGACCTTATAACCATACCTGGTCACGCAGTTACGCACTGGAAGTCATTTTAATATCATCCAAATAGCCCAAAACCATAATTTTAATTCTCATGTCTACAAATACGGTACAATGCCTCGGGCGTCATACGAATTACAAATCAAAAGACGTGTATATAATTATTATATTATCAATAATTATTATTAAGTATATATAACCAACTAATCATCTTTAGAATAATGAAATATTTTAACAAAATAATACATAATTCTCAATAGAAAAACTATATATATGAAGAAGCTATAGAATTTTAGTTTAGGAGAAATTTTTAACTAGTGACGTATGCTTCCAGGATGTGTGATGTTCTCTAAAAAAGCAAAAGTAGCCGCGACAGTATAACCAAAGGGGCCAATGACGTCACTATTACCAAAAAAAACGAAAATATACTCTAACACTACATAAATAGATTACAAAATCGATTATACATCACAAATGTGTAAGTAAATCTCATTGTTTCAACAGATCAAATTATTTGAATCATAATATATGTACAAGTTTTTATGGATGCCGTGTCTAATAGCAATTTATGAACTAAAATAAAATTATCAAGAAATGCTAAAGAATGAGAATATCGGTTGAATTCATTCTTGGTTCGGTTCCCAGAGTATTAACGAAATTACGGTTGCAAATGCAGACGGAATTAAATCCTTGATGATACAGTAATACTGTTTGAAACGAAATTATATCGATATTAGGGTATAGGAATATAGTGGTTATTTCATAATGATAGATGCGTTAATCGCCTAAAATGATTTAACTTTTAAGACGAATCCCTACTAATATAAATGCGAAAGTAACTCTGTCTGTCTGTATGTTACGCTTTCACGCTTAAACCACTAAATTGATTTTAATGAAATTTGGTATATACATGGAATTGACCTTGAGAAAGAACATAGGATAGTTTTTATCCCAGATTTTGGAAAGGTTCTCTTGGAAACGCAATATAACCGAACTCCACGCGGGCGAAGCTGCGGACGGAAAGCAAGTTACGTATATAACTTTGTTAATTGGTTTTTAAGAAGTGATTTATAAATTTGATGACACATACCCTTACCTCATGACTGGAGTAACTCTAAGAATAACTGGCGATTAATATCTAGTGACTAACTTAAGTACGCAAAGAAACTCAGTTAAACTCATAATTAGTATATTTTTAAATAATTTTTAACTATACTTAAAATTAATAAACTGTTAATAAAGATCGTGGGGTAATTAAATATATTTTTTAATCCTTTTAACCAATTTTACACGTAATACCTTGATTTTCTAATGAGAATAAAAAATACGACGTTGCGTTGGCGAAGTTGATTGCGTTAAGCAGAAATAGATGTTTATAAAAATCTGTGGTGGTTTTATAATTGTATTAAAAATATGGAAATTATATCAAAATGTAAGCTAGATTAAAAAATGTATCATATTAAGTAATACGTCAATACTTTACTTATTTATTTTTTTATTATTACGGTTTTAAATAAGAAATAATATACTTATATCACTTGTTTTTTAATCAGAGATTAGAAACTTTTTGTTTCTATATTTTTTTATGAACAAATATGTATAGGTACCTTTGAAATCTGTATGTTTGTCATTTACTTCGTGAATGTCAAGCTTATAGGTACTGACGGATAGATTTGTATTAAATTCTGTGTACATAGAATGAAAAAACCTTATTTGAAGTTAAGTAAAACCGTTGGAAGAAAGTAGTTTAATCTATCTTGATAGTTATACCGCGAATTACTCTGTTACATGATTTATTTTTTATCATGGAAGTAGATTAATATATTTTATAACAGTTAAATAATTACATGTAAATTTTAACCTTAATTTAAATAAAATTAACTATATAGGAATGAACTGGAATGAAATTTGATTACATAGGAATCTAATTCACAAACTTCGCATACTTCTTAAGCGAGGATGATACCTAACTAGTTTGATTTGCTCAAATCTTATATACAGGGTGGTCAACTGTAGGTACATGTATGGTATTAACGAGACCGATCACGATTATGGGCGCGGCGTGGTGGGCGAACAGCCGCCCACGCTTGCGACCACGCAAATTCCGAGCCCAACTTGCCTCACAAGCCTTACATATGGTATGCCTGTTATTTTCCGCTGCTAATGTATTATATTCAAGTTATAAATAATTTTAAGTTGATTAAAATACATTGAAAAACCTTCCCCTCTCTCCATGTGAGAAGACGTCTTTGCTCAGCAGCGGGCTCTGATAGGCTGATGATGATGATTAAAATACATAAATATTAATATTAAACAAGAAAATACTATGATGTATATAGTTTTAATAATTAATTCTTATATAAGGATTAATTATAGGAAGCGATACTGTCTTTTGACACGTTTTTTTAAAGTAAATACTGTAAAATAACCCGGATTCATATATTTTTATATAAGCATTATTTCGTGACAACGTCTTTAATGCAATAAGTGTTTTTTTAAGTATAATGTTAATGATGAAGCAATTGTTTGGTAGATATCAAAATCACTGAACAATTGAATTTTAAAATAAGGTAATTCACACTCTAATTATATTGCAATAGAGTTTGTTTTGCGTCATTGATTGTGAAATGAAATTGCATTAAATATATTTGGTACTATCTTTATATATACGAGTATATATATAATTCGCTTTAATTTGGTAGAAAAATCTGAATATTACTTGCCTACATTTTACGTGGACACCAAATTAATTCTGAAACAAAAATAATACATTACATCCATACACTAAAAAATTAATACTTTTAAATATTTATATTTTTACGAAGGCTAATTAAAACAATCATTTAGATATAAATACTATGTATGTACCAACGTATATATACAACAGGTCCATCGTATCAAATCATTGAGTGTGACAATACTAATTAAGAGACATACATAAAGCGGGCGTAAGTAACAATTGCGGCATATCCTAAGGTCAGCCAACAAAAAAAACCATTTATTACAAAATAAAAATATTCATTATGAATGAATAAACAATTCCACGTTCATAGCGTTAATGAATGAGTCGCATGCAGGCAGCACTTCGAGTGGATGATAGCTCATTGATCGATCGGCTCGATGCACGCACACATGCACACGGAACCGGATGACGCACACATACATGGATGATGTTAGTGTGTGTGAGTGAGGACTACCCCCTCTCCTCCCCGCTCCCCGCAGACCTGTTGCACTGCTACCGGAGTTACGCCGCATAGTTACCGGACTTGATACGCTCGGCTCTGCGCCCGCGCACACACACACACACACACACACACACACATATACATCGTGAAATTGGTGATCTCGTTCATTCTCATAAACGTCTATTAATTTTCTATTTCAGTTCCTTAAGCTTGCTTAAATTTATATTCATTGTTAAATACTTCTGTTGCTATGTACATTATATCGAATTATATAATGTATTAGTATAGTTAATGGCGTTTATAAAATAACTTGATAATGATCTCTATGGTATACCACGCTGGTTAAATTTAAAAGCCATAAATAACGGGTACGTATACGTCAAAAAATACAAGTCTCTAGAGGCACTCAGCTAAAGATTTAAGGATGACTTTTGTATGCATGCGTAATGGTAAACTCGTGTCTATAGGCACATTAACACATTAATCAGTAGACTTATGACCGGAAACGATACCCGGGTTGTGTCCACTTTTATTTCAAACCGTGGACAGTGGATTCATGAGAAAATAAAAACACATTAACAAGACACACTATGAATTTAAGAACTTTTCTGTCCTTTACATATAAAAATAATATTACAAATAATGAATTCTATTCAAGAAAAACCTTGGACTTTCATTAGTGCAGTGACATCCGTAACTATAATCCGGTTTTTTGATATTATAATTATTTTATATAGATAAAAATTCACCTCTATTTAAAAAAAAAAGACTATAAATCTCTAGTTGTATAAATAATTTGGTATCTAATTATCCGAGTCAGTGTTTTAAACAAGTCTGTGCAGCCCAATTGCCTCGAGCTCGGAGTACAAAAAAAACAGGTAGCGCCGTCCCGGCATATCGATCTTTATGTTATATATTTTTTTTATTATTATTTTATTTATCTTTTTTATCTCGGCTCGCCCGGCTCGGACTCCGAACGGAAGTTGTAACGATTTTTAATCGCGCCAACTATCTCGGCCGGTCCACAGCTAAACTTTATATAGATATACGTTTGACGTTTGACGTTTGTTGTTTTTTTTTTTTTTTTTTTTTTCTGTAAACAACCACCGGAAACCGGCCAGTACATACATCTTCCATTACGTCTCCACAGATAAGATATCAGTCATTAATGAGATATAATCTGTTGTATTATAAGGAGGGAAACTGCGACGTTTTTATTTTAGTAACATTTTTCTGCCAATAGTTCGGCGTGGGGGCACAATATCCACATTCTAGACGCCCACCCGTCAACCGGGCGCATGAAACAGATAAATAAAACTTTATTAATTTAATCTGGACGTATATTAAGATATAATATAATATTATGACGTATATACAGTTATTTTTAATGGATGAGAATGCGTCTATAATTATTGTTTAATTCAAACGTAATAATTTTTTTTCAGAGTAACAAAAAATCTTTCAACAGAAAGACTAAGTTGTATTATTTTTTCTCAATTATCATACATTTTTTATTTAGAATAACGCTTTTTCTCAATCAGATATTTAGTTTTTGTATCAATGTAAAATCAACATCTATACATATCGTCAATAATATTCAATCCTTATTTAATTAAAAAGAAATCAATCATTTTTAAACTACATAAAAATTTTAAGCAATTAAAATTGTATAAACCATTGGAAGCCCGTATAAAGCTATACAATCAAGTTTATTACATAAACTTAAACCCGGAGTTTAAAAATCGATAATAATAATAATAAACATAATATCTCAAATGAAATTCCCAAATCGAACGATTTTATGATATCGATTAAAATTAAACATACCATTAAATGAGATTATTTATTGGTCTTAAGCCGAGTTGAAATAAATAAACTGTATTTAGACTAATTTAAAACAATTAAAATCTTTCTATTATTATAATTCAACTCGCTTTAATTATTAAATATGAGCAAATAATTTATATAATATACGCCATTTGCATTTTAGGATGGCGTGCTTAACACCTTCTTGATAGGAATTCATAATTTATATATATGTGATTTATTACGTAAAAAAAAACTTCAAAAACATTATTCATAAATATGAATTCAATAATTACTTAATACCAGTGAAATTATTAATGTTATAAGGAAAAAAATGTTTGAAAATTTATTTTTAATACAGATTACTTATAATACTTTAAAAATTTGTGTTCGCAGCCGGCGCCATATTGTATTTCTGTTCCTTTGAAACACCGCTCATGTTCTCACACTTTACTTAATTCCCTTAATATTTCAATTTAACTTTCGTAAATGTCGAATTTATTCATACTTTTACTAATAAGTTGAGAATCATGCTTAACTACAGGCATAACGAAAATAGATGTTCGCGTTTCCAAAAAAAAAAAAAAAGTAATTATCTATGGCCGTCAGCGACAACGAATCACAGATAAAATAAAAGCCGCAAGCTATAAACCTAATGCCAAGCTCACAGCACGTCCGCAAGCCACAACCAGTTTTGCTTTAATCATCATAATTGCGTCCCCCGTTAAGCCTATCCCGGATGATATGACATTCTCTATTCGGATCGAACTATAATATAATATAAATTAATAAATACAAAAACACCTTAAAATTCTGAAAAAAAAAAACAGTTTCTGAACGTATTTATTGCTTTTAATATATCTATAGATTGTTTGTATAGTTATTTAATCTGTATATATAATGCCAATGTTATTTATTTTATACATTATCTGTGGTATAAATTGTATCTCATTGACAGTTTTTAATATTACTCATAATGCCAATATCATTTATTTTATATATAATCTGTGGTACATCATAAATATAAATAGTACAAATAGAAGCCTGCCAAAACAATTAGTGGACTGATTCATAATCATAAATCGTATTTTATTTAAGAATCACTGAACATCAACGCCGGTCATGCCGGATATACTATTATATATAAATAAAAACTAGCCACAGCTTGATACGCGTTACTGAACGATTATCTGACGTATTAAATACTAGCTTTTGCCGCGACTCCGTCCGCGTGGAAAAGTGACTTCCGGCAGATTTTTGTTTCTTCCCACATAGTTCCCGTTCTTGCGGGGTTTTCGGAATGGTCGAGTTCCCGTAGAATTTTCAGGATGAAACCTGTTTTTTTTTTATTCACAATGAAGTACTCTTAATCAACAACATATTTATTTGTTTATTTGAATAAAGATTAATATTATTATGTTGATACAACTTAAACGAATTATTTCGACCAAATTAGGTACCATAAATACGGTTTTTGTGAGTTAATCTTAAAAGATAGACATATACTGTCGCGGACTGTTTTTTAGATCATTAAAAGAGCTATTATTCTTTAATACATATTTTTTGTGTATCTTGAACCGTTTCCACGGCGCACGCAACGGAAGGCTTCAAAGATGAAATAATTTCTCCCGTTTTTTACACATTTACTACTATATCTTTTCTCCTGTTGGTCGTAGCGTGATGTTATATAGCCCACAGCCTTCCTCGATAACTGGACTATCCAACACAAAAAGAATTATTCAATTCGAACCAGTAGTTTCGGAGATTAGCGCTTTCAAACAAACAAACAAACTCTTCAGCTTTATAATATTAGTATAGATATATATATTAGTCAGTGGTGGCCTAGTGGTTAAAAGTCCCGCCTCTCATGCATGAAGACGCGGGTTCGATCCTGGCAAGTACCAATGTGATTTTTCCGAGTCATATGTACTTTCTAAGAGTATTTAGACATCACTGATTAATGCATTCCCAAAAGATTGATGTCAGGCAGGCGGCCGGTCGTAAAAACAATTAGCCAAAACTATACACAACATATAAGGCAGACCCTGGCTAAAGCTGGGAAATTGTCAGGTAGAAGAATAATAATAATTATTAAAATGGTGTATCAATTCAACTATGTATTTTTCATAGTATCTGTGGTATATAGTGTGGGAAGTTAAATTTAGTTTCGCAATATCGAAGCGAGAGTCCGATTATTTACGATAAGCTAACAATGCGTTATCTGTAATACATTAAAAAATATTTGGTAAAATCTACCAAGGCCATACCTTACGCGGAACTGACGGACTGAGAATACTTCACAAAAAAATATACATTTTACACATTTGGCAATGTCAAATGTGTCAAAGGGGACATAAGGACGTGCCATATAGAAACTGATAGCTTCTATTTACCGAATCGAAGTTATTGTGGTTATTATTTGCACATCACAAATTAGAATACGCAATGTTAAATGTTAAAATGAATTTTTATCCTTTAACATTGTCTTAATTAGTTTGAATTACAATGTTATATCAACACAATGGCCGCTTACAAATGCGTGTGATACATATGTTTTTACGTCCACAATTATGTGACGCTTTACATATTTGTCTAAGAAGTAAGATCCATTGAGTGGTAAACAGGAAACTTACTAGTTGGCAACCCATCAACTGCCACGTGTACATACACAACTAACTAACTGTACTTCAATATTAATTAGTTCTTTAAATTGCCTCTTCATATACTCAGAACTAGTTTTTTTTAAGCAACAGTAACTTCCCTCTTGTAAAGGCTTATTTTAGTGACCGGATGGCGCAGCACATGAATGGTTTTGAAATTTTGTCCGTCGACAAAAACCGATAGAAAAACTAGCCAAACGCACCGCGAGACACATGCTCGAAACAAAAGGCGGGCTTTGAATGTGTTATACAGATGTGCTTAGGACTTCACACAGGGCTGGAAACATTTATAATAATAATTAATAACTAAATATTTCAAATTTAATCGATAAAAATTATGCATAATAATTATAATCTATATTTTCATTCTGTTTGACAACTATTACTTTTTTTTTTTTCATAGTAATACTGAACTGTCAATTCATCTGTCATTTGTCTGTCTATAAAATCATTAAATGTCTATCAAATTAAATAAGAATATATTTACATAATGAGACATAAATATTTAATTTGAAATGTGTATTTGACAGCCCTATCCGTTCCCACTACTAGAACAATGCATACCTTCATCAGGATGTAGATTTGGCGCGAAAAGCAATTGTAGGAAACTTTTAAATATAACAATCGAACACGTGTTAAAAAATAAATAAATAATATTAATGGCACGACGTGAATATTAATGTGAGAATTTATTATATCATTGTTACAATCGTACTGAACTCAGCACACTACTGAATAACGTGTCATACTAATTTTTGATTTCATATAGCGAATGAGTAAAAAATTAATATTTATTTATCGAACTAAACACCAGCAGGGTTTTCCGTTGTTGAATATTCTGCTGTCAATATGACTTCCAATAATTTAAACTTGTAACCGTGTGATCGTAATAAACTCAGTGTTTCTGGCAGATAACGTGAAGTCAATTTGTCAAATCCAATGATAGCTTATGAATGAATCGGTGAATGACAGGTCGGCCATGTTTGTTTACGCGTGCGCATCCCGCGCTCGGGCGGGCTCGGCTGTGTTCGGGGGCGCTCGGGACTCGAAATAGCGCGCAGCGACAGCAAACAGTGCGGTCGTCGACCCGGGCCGCCGCTCCGAAATATTGAATCTTCAATCCTTTCCCCGATTATTACGAGGGTGTCATTTGAGCTACCTATCTACATTAACAATTGCCGTGGGACATGTATATCTGTGATATATACGAATAATTTTATGACTGGATTATGTTCTTGAACAGTTTTATATGTAACTTTTGTGTTAAGTTTTTAAATAAGACAAGATAAAAACAACGATTGTAAATCTGACTTACTAGTAGATTATTCCGAAATGATAATAGAATACACTGTGGCTGTTTAATACAGTAATTTTGTTAATGAATTACTTACTTAGATTATAACTTGTGAGATACAAAAATAACTTTGTTAAAAAACCGCTGTTGCCATACATGAACATAGGTCTCAATGACTTTACAAGGTGCAAATAAATTTAAATTCCCACATCGATATGAATTTTTGATTAATCATTAATCATTTTTTTTGTTCTATAAAAATCGCCTTCTCAAATGGGAGTTCCTCATTGATAAATAATTTTGGCCAGAATTTGGTCAAAAATTCAGATTATCAAGCAAAACCGTTAATAAAAATACATTTTCATAGATCTAAGATTAGTAGAATGATTTGATATGTACTAAAAGATGACATAATACTTAAAATACAATAAAAAGGTTTCTCAAATACATTATAGGTCATATGTTTCATGTTAGTTAACACCGTAACATGTGAGACACCTAATGCTGACTAAAAACAAGTTTTCCAACCTTGTTAAAACGGATCTTAAGCCAAGCTCACATGTACATGACCCTGTAAATAACTTTGTTATATTACCCAATTCTAACAGCTTTATATAGATTGGAGACTCGTATTACCTATATATTAATATTACCTATATATTTGATAATAATATTTCTATATATAATTAGTAATTTGTGGTGGCGATGGCAGTGGGGGCGCTCCCACAATAACACCCACTGTACTTGAGTTATATCGTGTACCAATCGTGTACCAACTTGGTAATATATTCGTTTCTATCAGTTCAAATTAATCTGATAATAATTATATAATAGAAATTATTAATACTTGTTTCTATTTAATTAAATTTGGGAATCATTTTTAATAATTTTTCAACGTAAAAAAGTCAAATCGAACAATAGATTCTTGAAACACAACAGCTGTCATAATTTATCTGTTGTCATTGTCTTCTGTCAAACCGACATAAACGAACCAATAATTTTTTTTTTAATACGGTTTCATTCGCACTAGAAATTTGGAATATAGTGAAAATATCGATGTTTTTTTTATTTAGAATATAAATTTTTAATAAGAATAAAAAAAATGTCATATTGTTACATTTTATTTTTACTTATTAAATGAGATATTTCAAACATTTTACTTGTATAAGTCCACTTTAATAACATTTCTTTTGACAGACATTGTCAACTTCAAAAATGAAAATAAACAAAACTCAAAAAATTATCACTTACAAATAATGAGACGCTAAAATTTTATGCAACTATATAAAATTTTAATCCTTATTTTGCAATTTGTATCAAATCAAATTCAAATTGCACCTACACGATAATTTCGCAAAGGCTTCAGGTACTAAATTGTTCACCCACCATTCAAAGAACACGTGGGTAGGTGGAAAGCGGATCACATTATGCAACACTTGGATTTGGCTTGCACCTTATTGGACGCGAAAGTCGATTGTATCTTTAAAAGGCGTTGAAATCATGTGAGCATTTCGGCGCCCTTACGAAGACTTAATGTTAATAAAATATATTAAAACACAGATTAATACAAACCGAGTAGATATATATGTATTTTTATTTAATATACTAATTATATATACAAGTTATCTTAGTAACAATTATATGTATTGCTATACAACTTGTTGCATTATACCATATGTATTATACCAAGTTACTCAACACGACGTTCATTTTCCCAAGCGTTTCTCGGAATTAATTTTATTGAACCTTACGAAAGATTCAAAATTCTTGCTGCGTATGATATAAAACAATCAATAATAATATGAGATTTGGGAAGGTTACGTTTTAGGGATAAAAAAGACTTCACTTTGAATAAACATTAGCTGCCCCCCACTAGTTGATTATAAATCTATAACTTAGATTATTAATGCATAGGAAAATAAAAAATATTTGCATAACATACATTCAAAGGATTTCAAAGGACTAGGAAATCCTAGTGATTTTTCCGAGTGATACTTTCTAATAGTATTTAGACATCACTGATTAATGCATTCCCAAAGAGGGTTGTTGTCAGGCAGGCGGCCGTCGTAAAAACAATTAGCCAAAACTATTCACAACATGTAAGGTCCTGGCTAAAGCTGGGAAATTGCCAGGTAAACGAAGAAGACATTCAAATCCTAATCAGATTTCTTCAGTATTAGATGCGAATGTTTAATCAAATTTCAAATTATCAGTGGTTTGAATAGATTAAACAAATTACGTCAAGGATTTAAGTTGTGAAAGATTCTGTTGAGCATAAGTTATCGTATATCTCTGGATATATCCTCGGATATATCGTCGGATATATCGCAAGTTATATCGGGATATTCCACATGGATTTGTTTGTGATAACATCAAGCCATCGATCGTCACAAGTAGGTTAGGCGTCCCACAAACATCCTACGTCGAATTACAATTTCAGTGACGCCCTGACCATCGCGAAACAGAATTTACCTGTTACCAAATTTACCTGTTACCAAATTTACCTGTTACCAAATTTACCTGTTACCAAATTTGTACGGACCTCGAGATAAATTAATGGTCGCACGAAATTATGTACATTCACTGTCATCCCTACTAATATTATAAATGCGAAAGTAACTCTGTCCGTCTGTCTATCTGTTACGCTTTCACGTCTAAACCACTGAACTGATTTTAATGAAATTTGGTACAGATATAGAGTTGACCTTGAGAAAGAATATAGGATAGTTTTTATGCCAGACTTTTGAAAGGTTCTCTTGGAAACGCGATATAACCGAACTCCACGCGAGCGAAGCTGCGGGCGGAAAGCTAGTTTAATATATTTTCAATATGACACTATGAAAAATTCAATTACAACAGAATTCTCATTTGTATATTCACAAATAATTTTCGTTTCTATGCGAGTCCTAAATAAAGTTCGTCTCATGCATTATTGGTTTAGAAAATGTATCAAAAAAAACTAGATTTTTTTTAGATTAGGTCAATGACAATAATCAGAAATTCCCAAAGAGGGTTGATGTCAGGCAGGCGGACGGTCGTAAAAACAATTAGGTAGCCAAAACTATTCACAACATGTAAGGCAGACCCTGACTAAAGCTGGGGAATTGCCAGGTAGAAGAAGAATGTCAATAATCAGAAATTGTATAATTCTCGATAGTCGATACCTTTTATTATAGTATAGGTTTTTGTTGAAGTAAATGATAGTACGTGGTCGCGGCTTGAAGCTTACAATTACAATATGTTGTCATTAGCATATAATATGATAAACATTTATTCTAATCGTGAACGCAACTCCGATGCCAAACTAGGGATTCCGGACGTGATAGTTGGAGAACATTGACGCTAATTATATACACCCTATATATATATAAGAAAGATATCAGTAAAATATCCAAAAAAATCTATACAGTGTGTTTTCAATGCTTTATACAGGGTGACTGGTGAATTACTATCGATATTTGAGGACGTGATATTTGACGATCATATATGACAAAATAAAAATCAATATAACATAAATATTAATAAACTTCTAAGTAAAGTTAACCAAAAGTTATGTAATTAATTACGCATCGTATGAACACCCTACAAATTAGGTATACACACACACACACACGCGCGCGCGCGGCGTGGTGTTGTACCAGCACGCCGCCGCACGCGTCCACACTTGGAACACTTGGAACGTGTACACACTTTATTTATTTATACGGAAATTTGGTCAAAAATTAAGTACCTATTTTTTACATAATTCGAATGAAAATCATGTACCGAGTATGCTCCTTAAATATTGATAGTAATTCACCAGTCACCCTGTATATAAATATTGTTTATTATTATTTAATGTCTCCTAGTTTTTTCCCGCGACTTTCTCTTCGTTAGTTTCAGAATTAGAAGTATTGCTGACAACGCGAACCCTGTTCCTCCTTATATGATAAGGAGATTTTGTATTTGATCAACTTGTCCTTATTTTGTTCAGTCTATCTTTCAACCAATTTTCAGCCAAACCCGTACAACCGTTCTTGAGTTATAAATAGTGTAACTAACACGACTTTCTTTTATATAAAGACTATTATTATGAAAAGGAAATAACATCTGAAATAATGTATGAACAGTGTGTGGCTTCGCTTGACTTTCAGCTTCTCATTTGAACTGAGCTTGGCTTTGATATTTCAATATAAAGTTTTCATAACTCACGTTTGACAAATATATATAAAGTTATTTAATAACTAATATGCACATTTTAAATATATACAAACGTTTCTATGGAAACTTTGGTTTTGGTCGTAGAAACCTCAAAAATGCAACGTGCATTACAAAGAAAAATCTTATGGACGTATGTTCAGAAGCGAATAAAGAGAATTTTTAATTATTTGGAATTAATTTAATAAATTAAAAAGATCAATTACATTATTATTTCATCAAATAAAAGTGTAAGCAATGTACAATTTCAGAAACAATTAATTTCCTTTATTTCTGTGCATAGATATTTCACTGAAATAGTTATTGAAAACTATTTTAAATTCTCCCCAAACCTTCACCAAAGCTCGTTTTACAACTGTTAAAAGAGTTACAAGTTTAGGAAGATGGTGATTTTTTTTATCATACAATAAAAAACAAATATTTTTAGATTATTTCTTTCCACATTCGAATATTTCATGTTTATTACTTGGATATCACAGTACTACAAATAAGTACTACCTATAATCTATATCACAATACAAATAAATAGTCAAAAAGTTTAATTATTTTTTTGTCTTAATGTAATAAAATTCTATGAAAAATTACTTTTACCGGTATTCCTCAAAATAACACTTATATTTTCGCCTTTATTTATTATTTTAAACAACATATGTACTTCCGATGTTTTAGTTACTTTCCAGCAATCGTGATCACGGGCAGACGAGATACAAAATGTTTTTTAAAATAAAAAAACTACTAAATTATACAAATAAGTTAAATTTTGCTCATATTACCGACATTATATTCCAATATTATTGTTTAATTCTTTCAATTACCGCATCTAATAACTATTCTCATGAAAAAAATCGTTCTATAAACTCTGACTGCCCTACATTATACTAGGTATCTGCTTAAATATAGTGTGAATATTGCGAGCGAAGTCGGGGCACTTCCCGTGTGTGATATGCCCCCTTATCACGCTCATTGATAGATTTATCTAGCGAGGTCGCATTCCCGTCGCTCACAGATATATGGACGATATCCTCATTCCTAGACTCGTTCATTCACTAATTCTGATATAGAACAACAAATAATGCATAAATAAACATATTTTTCATTAACTTCGACTAATATTATATATGCGAAAGTAACTCTGTCTGTCTGTTTGTTACGCTTTCACGGCTAAACCACTGGACTGATTTTAATGAAATTTGGTACAGATATGGAGTTGACCTTGAGAAAGAATATAGAATAGTTTTTATCTTAGACTTTTGAAAGGTTCGATTGGAAACGCGGTATAACCGAACTCCACGCGGGCGAAGCTGCGGGCGAAAAACTAGTATAACATAATTTTAAAAGATTTCAAACGTTTGTTATATAAAGAATCAAAAAATGTATGGTCTGTTCTAATTATTTACAGAGACAGAAATATTTATAAATCATATGTAAGTAAGACTTAGTTATTGCACACTCAGTTGTCATTCGGCGAATTTTGTTTCCTTTAAGCCGTCTCATTCGGTCCGGAGCCGCTTATACTCTGTGTAATGTTTTTTGTTTATTTAAGGACTTATGTAACAAAAACTATCTAATCAATATCGGTTATTTTTACGTTAAACCTTTTTAAAGTGTAATTCTTTGTAAAAACTCGTCTGGCGCCGTCGATAACTCGTAATATTCTAAAAGCCTCGCCACATTGGCTTTTAAAACTCGGATAAGTCTAGTAGCCCTTTGTGAAGGTTATCTTATCATTGAAACAGTGGAGTGGAGTGTTTTTTTGTTGGCGGCATTTGGCACGCGCTTTGTTCGTACAATCATAAAGAGTTCTTGTGCTGTTAGTACGATAACCGTGATAGGTGTACTTCCTGCTGTGGAATGGTACGAGTGTCGAGTGTCGAGTGTCGAGTGTCGAGTGTCGAGTGTCGGCGACACGCAACGGGACCGGCTACTGTTAGCCTCCTCGCCGACCTAACTCATTACTTTAATTTCCTGTCTATATTCTTTCTTGGTATGTAACAGTAAATATAAAAGGATCTACAGAGACCGTGTTATTAGTTTTTACAGCACACCATCATATAGATTTATAATATACAATATAAACTTACGGATTGACACCGTCGCATATAACACAAACTAAAATAAATAGTCCAATTAATTTTAATCACAAACAATTCGAGTAACGTATCACCAATTATAAATATGAACGGTAATGAATGGGAACAGCCAAGGTTGTGTGTTAGTTAATTGTGCGCGGGCGCATGGTGTGCGCGGCGCCGTGCGCGCTCCAACCGACTGCTGGCTCATTCACGGAGCGCATCAATGAACCAGCACGTGGCCCGAAAATACTTAACACTAAACCGAACTACCGACCTTGTGCTTGTATAATCTTTTACTATCCTAGCCGCGTGTAATATATGTTATCTATATTAAATACGTCAAGTATATTTTGACAGTTCTTTTTTTTTAAATTCTATTTCGAATATAGCAACGGACTGATGTCATGTTCCAAAATTATTTGGTCGTGTGGTTTTCATGTTCAATGTTTGTACATTCAATTAACTATTTTACGTGCCGCGTATCGTAAACGTATTGATAATATGCAATGAGTATGTATAATATTAAATAAATATGAAAAAAGATATGAGGGAACTAGTAGTTAAACTGCAACTATGTTTTTCGGAGAAATACTCAATTGTTTTTTTTATTTTTACATTTTCATCGTCGAAAAAAGTTTAGTTATCCGAAATACGTATGTTAATTTTAAATATATACACGTGAAAATTTCCGATACCCATCCTTAGAGGAAATTAGTAAAATATGTTGTAAAAATAAATGTAAATCAAAGTTTTAAACTTAGAATGATTGTAAAAATATATAATTTTCATAATAAAGATACTCTTTAAAATACCGTATTTATTATTTTATAATTAATTGCATTTCAATTAATTTATGCATTAAATTTTGTTTTTAAACTTTCATAATGTATTATTTTTGATTTAAAAGCAGTATATAACAATTGTTCAATTTTTTCAATAATTTGGTTAAGTTCTTTTTACAAATATGTATTTTCAATTTTAAACTTAAAATATTATTATAAAAATATGAAAAAATTAAAAACGACGTATTTTAGTTTCAGATAAAAATCTATTTTATAATATTATTATAATCATAAAGCTATTTTTTCGTTAAATTTTCTAAATCCTATAAAAACAAATAAAAATGAAAAATTTTTATTCGGACCTACCTTAGAACTCCACGTGATAAAATTTTCACTTCACAAAATTTCAATAAAATCACTCACTTTAGTTCAGTAACTGCCAATCATAACATAATAAAATTTGACGATATTAATTTCAACTGAGTCTTCAACAATTTCCACTTGGAGACTCGAAGGCCTTTTGAGCTGTACTGCTTCAGAGACTATTAGCGCCTGCGCCCTCATTACTGGGGCGTGACCCAGACCCTGAAAAACACCCCCCGACCCACGCAAATCCCGTTACCATGGTTACCCAAACCGAATTGCAATACATGCACGTATTAAAATCGTTTTTAATTTGAAAATTAACAATCATTTTGATTAATATATTTAAAATTACTTATGTGAATATTTTAATAAATGTAATGGTTGTTTTTTTGTTGTGTTATATATTAATTTTGATGAGGAAGTGTATTTAGTTGCTCCTCCCAATAATCGTTGACAGATCGGCTTGCATTGGCTCGTTATAATGATATTACTGCAGGCATTTACGGCAATATAGTTTAAAGGTTTAGTTAATGTAACTTAAGCTATCATGATATATCAATTGTATTAAAATTTAAAATCGTTTAATTGTTGATATGCTTTGAAAGTAATAAGCTTATAAAACAAATTTTGTAGATAAGTTACAAACAGCTTAAAAATGAACAAAATCATTGAAATTCTATAAACTAAACATTACAGTCTATCTGGGTAACTTTGACAGATAAGGGTGATATTTTATACTATATTTAAAAAAATTAAACCTATCACTCGGGTGTTTTTATTTTATCAGTGCTCTCGTATTACTTTCCGTCTCTAGACATCCACAGAAAGTTTATAAAACATACCAATAGAGTATAAAATCTAAATTTTGTGTGTGTCAAAGTTACCCTCCTAAGATGGGTAACTTTGACACACACAGAGCCAAGCATAAAAATGTAGTAATAAGTATTATTTTTATCAATCTGGGTAACATTGGGGTATATATTTATTAACTAATGGATGCATGTGACACAATAAAACGAACATTTTGCAATTTTGTCTTACATTAAAAAAAAATATGAAGAATCAGTCTACAACATTTGGCAATGTTACACACATTGTTTAACACCATCAAAAACGCTTTAAAAACTCCTTTAATTTAACATTTTTATTCAAATTATAAAGAAAACAAGCAAATATAATTTTAACAAACAAACATTTTGTAAAATCTTGAGCATGACTTGTCTATTCTACCCACTCCATATAGAGCAAATCATCAATAATACTTGTGTAGAGCCCAGGCTGCTTTATACTGATTTTACTGTTATCTGCTTGAGATACAACATCATCTTATCTAATTTTAATAATTTCTCTTTTATCTGGCCATTTCCAACCACCTTGTGTTGATCTACTCATTACAACAAGTGTATAATACGGGAATGTGTAACTTGTCACTTTTCCTGGAAACAGTGTGCCTTCTGTTTTAAATATAACTGTTGTTCCAGGTGAGAACTCAATATATTTTGATGTGCATGTTGCAAAACTCCATCTTTAACAACAAATTCTTCAATCACCTCTTCTACCACCTCTTCCGCCATCATTTTAGTTTCTTTGTAAGGGTAACTTTGACACCGTCAAAGTTACCCAGTTTCTGTTCAAAATACGTATCTTCATATTTATGCATGAAATTTCAAAATAAGACGTAATTATAAGCAAATTTTTCATGAAAATGTGGTAGTAAAATCACAAATGGCTCTTTATAACATCTCACTTACATTATCAGCAACCAAAATCACAAAATATTCAAAAAGTTATTCACCCTAAAATAAACTTAAATTCGCTCGCTATATTCAGAAAAAAGTTTTGACTTTTTTTTACTTTCACAGCTTACTTTTTTTTAAGGTGCGTTTAGGAAACTTGTTTAAAATCGCAAATCTAAAATAAACATATATGAATAGAGTTGGTTTCATGCGAAAAAATAATCGAAACTAGTTCATGGTCCCGCTGTCAAAGTTACCCGATGAATCAAAGTTACCCAGATTGACTGTAAGGTTTACAAATTTTATTATAAATAATTTATAGATTCGATTAATTATTAATAAAAGGCTAGTTAAAATTTAACATAAATTCAAGAGAATTTTCTGACGACCGACAGAAAAATGTACCTACGCGTTGTTTCAAAAACTTACTTTATTCAAAGATTTTGTAATCAAAATGTAATCAATATAATTATTGTTAAAATATTTTAATAGTCAAAGAAAATAATATATGAGCATTTGATTTGTATATGACAAATGTATCAAATAATATTGTGATTACTTAGATAGATACATTCACATTTTAAATTTAGTTTGTAAATGTCAGATAAATAAGGTTAAGAAAAACAAACATTTTGACAATATAATGTCAAAAAACAACAAAATATTTTTACTAAGAAATATTTAATCTCCATTTGTATCTATTCGTCTAATATTTAATATTTAATTAGTGGATTAAAAACTTACTAGCTATGAGTTTTTTAATTTCAAAAATCGTATTCTTTTAAAAATATTTGACGCTATTATGACAATTTTTTTAAAGCAACGCTTTTTGCGTACGTGGTTGAAGGGATTCATTATTTTTTTATTTTCCATACCCCACAGATAGTTTCTATATGTAAATGATAGTTTCTGATTATGGATCACTTTGTCAAGTCCGGAAATGTACTTCTAGATACATATATTAGAAGAACACTAATTAGAAAATTTATTACATGTGTAAATTAAAGTCTAGTAGTGGTTAAAGAACTTTATTATCCTCATAAAGGACATACAATGTTCACTTAAATACTATAATATAGTACAGTTTAATACATATAATTTAGAATAGTAGTACCGACTTATACAATTCAAGCGTAGTAAATGTATTTGCTTTTTACAATAAGTTAATAATTTCTTTCTAAAAATCGTAAAGGTTTTTTCTTTAAAAATTTCATTAGGTAAGCTTTTATATAGTTTTGCTCCCTCAAACTGTACCTATAGTTTTAATTCCATATTTGGTCCTGGTCTTGGGTAATTCAAGTTTATGTTTATTTCTCGTGTTATGTTTATATGTTTTAGTTTTAAAGTTATTTGTGTGTGTTTTGATTTTGTTAGTATTTTTCTAATTAATAAGCATGTATTATAAGAAGTAGTACTAGTTAGTATTGAAATAATTGTTATTTGAAAACAGTAAATTCAAAATTACTAAAGATGAATAAAACTAGTATTTTACAAAAATAATTAGATCTGCGTAAGATGTCATCTGTAGCAGAAAAAACGTTTTACTGCTTAAGATATTCGCTTGAATTTATAATAAATTACTAACCATCTTGTCATAAACAAAGTTTATTATCAATGTTAATTTATTTTATAAATATACTTATTATTCTCTTAAAGTTCGTTAAAACGGTAGCATTGGAGTCAAACAATTTTGGATTCCATTTAAAAAGATTGTAAATACTTACACATTTGGTCTAAGGTAATGTTCATTTAGATGTAATAATTATCAGGACTGATTTTCAATTGTACATAAGAACGGAGTAATCGTGGTCAGTTGCTTTGTTTATAAGATTACCAACTTCTATTGAAATGGACTATACATATACAGGGTGACTGGTGAATTACTATCGATACTTGAGGACGTGATATTTGACGATCATATATGACAAAATAAAAATTAATATAACACAAATATTAATAAACTTCTAAGTAAAGTTAACCAAAAGTTATGTAATTAATTACGCATCGTGTGAACACCCTACAGATTAGGTATACACACACACACACACACTCGCGCGCGGCGGCGTAGTGTTGTATCAGCACGCCGCCGCACGCGTCCACACTTGGAACACTTGGAACGTGTCAACACTTTATTTATTTATACGGAAATTTGGTCAAAAATTAAGTACCTATTTTTTTTACATAATTCGAATGAGAATCATGTACCGAGTATGCTCCTTAAATATTGATAGTAATTCACCAGTCACCCTGTATATCATTATTTTTATGAAAATTTCTTGTGAATGATATTCTTCTATTCTAGCATTTGATACTTATACAGGGTGACTGGTGAATTACTATCAATATTTAAGGAGAATACTCGGTACATGATTCTCATTCGAATTATGTAAAAAAAAATAGGCACTTAATTTTTGACAAAATTTCCGTATAAATAAATAAAGTGTTGACACGTTCCAAGTGTTCAAGTGTGGACGCGTGCGGCGGCGTGCTGATACAACACTACGTCACGACACACGTATGTGTGAGTGTCAGTGTATACCTAATCTGTAGGGTGTTCACACGATGCGTAATTAATTACATAACTTTTGGTTAACTTTACTTAGAAGTTTATTAATATTTATGTTATATTAATTTTTATTTTGTCATATATGATCGTCAAATATCACGTCCTCAAATATCGATAGTAATTCACCAGTCACCCTGTATAATATTCAGGCACTATTTGCAGCATCCAATAGTATATAAGCAGTTGCCAATTTTTTTTTATATACTTACGTTGATATTACTATATGAGAATTTTTGTACTTCCAAGTTCGCAATACCGCAGTGACCCTCACTTACAATGTACCCACATTCAAGTAAGGTACAATCAGGTTACTTAAATAAGTATAGTTATAAGTGTAGCATTATTCCTAATTGATAATTTTTTTCATAAAACTTACTTTGAATAATACATTTAGAAGTTAATTCGACTCACATTAAATTATGTGATAAATAGTTAATTCATTAATTAGATAAAATGTATGTTAAACATTTGTATTAGTAAAATTAGATACAGGAAGAATAATTTAAATCTTATCAGATTAAAAGTAAGCATCTCATAATTTATATTTATTTTTTGTATCTCTTTTGTCTGAGCTTAAATATACATATATGACTGTTAAAATTAACAGACATAATTCATATCGTAAAATATTAAACTAACTGAAGAGTTAAAAATATATATAGAAACCACGTATTTTTTAATCATTATTACGGAACTACTAAAAGACATATTATGGCTAGAAATATTGTTTATATATAACCTCTGTTACTTCTTGCTGAATACTTAGGACGTGTTTTTAAAATAGACTATAATTAATAAAAAAAATAATTCCAGGGTGTCATTAAAACAACAGTTAAGACATATTACGTAGTTTATTAAAATTTCTTCAATATAAGAATATGTCTGATTCCATCTTTATAGTACAAAGCATTTCAAAAAGAAATAAAATCTACAAAAACAACAACCCAGCACATCTTCGACGGAAACGACGCCAACAATACAATCTGCGCTTAGCACGAGTCTCATACACTACGTACGAGAAGTATTGCGTTTACACTCAAAAAGATACGTTAATACTTTACTGGCTTATGAATTGTAGAATTTGTAGTGTAAAACTCAACAGCATACTGAATTAAGTATGCAGAATTACGCTTTCAAATTATTTACTTCGAAAAAAACTTTGAAAATTAAAATGAAAGGACGGGAGCATTTTTATTGCACGAAAACATTACATAATATAATACTTTCAAGATTCTATGTACAATAATATGTAAATAAAATTAAAACATTTATATATTTACATCTGCTTCATTTGGCGTCGTTTTATCGAAAATGGCGGGTGTTTTATAGAAACATGAATAAATAAGAATTTATGAGTTATATACACGTGGATACATTTAGTGCGGGTTGGGGAAAAATAGGAAAATAAATTGAAGGAAACCAGGGTTGGAGTACATGAGATTCTAGCGAAGATGGAATGGTCTTGACGGCCCGAGAATCACATGTAGGAGAATTCTATTGTATTTATTTAGAGTATCTGGAAGAGTTTCTTCAATTCAACCATCAACTGCCAGTCGGTTTTGATGAGGTCGTCCCTGAAGTAATCCTTGCAGGCGTCGATACTGGCTCGAGATATCTACAACAGAAATATTATATATACATACATACATATTTATATAGAATTTAGCTTTCCACCCGCAGCTTCGCCCGCGTGGAGTTCGGTTATATCGCGTTCCCAAGAGAACCTTTCAAAAATCTGGGATAAAAACCATCCTATGTTCTTTCTCAAGGTCAACGCTATATCTGTACCAAATTTCATTAAAATCAGTTCAGTGGTTTAGGCGTGAAAGCGTAACAGACAGACAGACAGAGTTACTTTCGTATTTATAATATTAGTAGGGATGTTGCCAGATATCTATATATGTATATATACTAGCCGACCCGGCAAACGCTGTTTTGCCACATAAAATTTAGGGCTTTTTAATTAAAAAGTAAAAATTTTGGGTTGTACGTATTTTTTAATGCTACATTATAAAAAAATAAAACACAAAAAATTTCGTCTGTAAATAAAAAAAATTAAGGGTGATCAAGCCTTACGACTTAGGTGTATGAAAAATAGACGTTGGCCGATTCTCAAACCTACTCAATATTCTCACAAAATTTCATAAAAATCGGTCCAGCCATTTCGAACTTCTCTGTCTAACGTCGCGACACGAAAATTTTATATAACATATATATAAATTTTTAAATAGCAACATCACATAGCAAATACATATATAAAACACTAGAAGACCCGGCGAACTTCGTATCGCTCTATAATCAAGGAATATCTGTTACGTTTTTTTATTTATATTTTTGGAGTTCACCTGTAAGCCATAAATCTCCGTGTTTTGAAGTGCGACAGAATGATTGACATATTAGTTAGTTGTCAAATCTAATGTCAAAAAAATTATGTATCAACGACTGCTAATAAATTAAAAATTAATAAAAAAAAACATTATCCAGCGGACAAAATTGTGAATCTAAACCATTCACATATCTCCTCGAACACACACAAAAAATTTCATCAAAATCGTTCGAGTCGTTTGAGAGAAGTTCAGTGACATACACACTCACAGAAGAACTATATATATAAAGATTTGTATGATGCAAGTACTGAATGGTAGTTCGTTCATATTTGAACGACGATGGTACATGCATTACTTTGTAGCTATGAATGGGGGGTGTTTCATTGAGGGTGACCTACATAGCGTTTAAGCCGGGGGTTGTATGACGTCATAGCTCAAGTAGACCAGCCAAGGGTGGGGGGGGGGGTGAACTAGGTCGCGACCTCGTGGGAGAAGGTATGACGTCACCAAGCTTACACAATCACTCATAGGATAGGTTCTAGTTTATACTGTCTGTTCTTGTATATTGATTTAAAGGAAACCAATATAAAAAAGTAGAAATAACTCTAGTGTCTTCAAATCCCTACTAATATTATAAATGCGAAAGTAACTCTGTCTCACTGTCTGTCTGTTTGTTACGCTTTCACGCCTAAACCTATCAACTGATTTTAATGAAATTTGGTACAGACATAGAGTTGACCTTGAGAAAGAACATAGCATAGTTTTTATCCCAGACTTTTGAAAGGTTCTCTTGGAAACGCTGAGATCTAAGACTCATTCACTGCCCGTGATCACGGTTGCTGTAAAGTAACCGAAACTTCAGGAGTATGTAGTTTTTATCAAAAATAAACCGAATAGTACATCCGAAAAATATTAGTTCCATTTAAAACCAACAAGATAATAAATCTATTATTTCGAAAGACCATAATATAATAAATTTTATCAATCATAAATCTACCCTAAAAAAAACTACAAACTGTAAGTTTAATCGTATCCAAACTCGTATTAAAGTTAGTGAACGGTGTATTTCATCAATGGAAGAGCCATGCGAAAACATCAATGGAGCTTCTACAATGGGTTTTGACCCGGTCGACTTGTATGTGTGGGTTTGATACAAGAACAAGCGAATTACATCTCTATTACTGAGATATAAGGATTAAAATGCCATCAAATACAACGTCCTCGAAATGACGTAGATGGCAAAAAGGAGAAATCACTCACACATGGAAACATCTAGACGAAAATATAAGAAAACATTATAACAACGAAAAGAATTATAAATATATGACTTTTACAAAAATATAATACGAAATAATATTAGTTTCATTTAAATGCTCAAAAATCTATATATATAAAACTATGGATGATGGATATATATACTAAAAATAATATATATATACATATATATATTAGTGTGTTGTGTTATATATAGAAAAAGGAAATGGGCATCGTTCCAGAAGATGATTTTCATGGGCTAGGTCGATGTATGAATGGATAGTAACACTATATACATGAATGAAACGGTACACGGCTTATAATAATTATTATATGTAGAGGAAATTTAATCACAATTATTATTTGTACAACCTCATAATAAATCAGCTTTTCGATATATAATATTATTATGATATTAATATTCACAATATAACACATAAGCTGGCTTAATTGTTCCTTGAGTTACATAAATAGCAGACTTTCCTGTATATACATATATATGTACGAATTTTCATTTTAAAAAAATATAAATTTCTATTTATCTATATTTGGTACTTAACAGAAACCTTATACTGACTTCTGTAAGGAAGTTGAAATGACTGGCTGGAAATATATTTCATACAAATATAAAAAAAAATAAGTTACGTAATGAGCCTATAGGATTAAAAACATATTATATAATTCAAAAATGGAACAATCTAAACATAATTAAATTTCAATATAAAAATTCATATGTCAAAGGACATAAATTCGCGCCGGCAGTAAAATTGAATTTCAAAAAAGGAATAAAAAAAAAAGTCTATATTGATGTTGCGAATTAATTGAATTTTAAACTTGGAATTCGATGAAAGAGCTCACAGTGACGCTTTGTACTCGGAATTTTGTGCTTTTAAAAATGGAATCAAAGAGCTTTTTGGGTATTGGAAATATAATTTTATAAATTTTGAAAATGGAACTCAATTTAAAATTCTTTTCTGCAGGATGCATTGTAGATAGAATGACGTAATGTAATGTTGTTATGATATAAATAATCGAATAATATAAATAAATATAAATTTTATTGTATAAAATGGAATAGGATATAGTATTAAGATCCTTTTTAGACATTTTAAAGGTAACTTTGGACAAATAAAGTGTCTTTTTTGAGTGTTTTATACAAGCAGAGTGTAGTTATGTAGCAGTCAATGTATGACGTACGATCGACCTAGTGACCCCTCGTTAAAATCAATGAAGCCGGGAGCGCCATTCAGCATTGAGGGAGGTGCAACCGAATATATTACGATTTGGCAGAATTTATTACGATTTATATAACTTTGCTATAAAACTTTAATGTTATCGCGTATCTGACTTGAAAATATTATTACTTCTGTAGCAAAAAAAAATACAATTATTTACAATATTATATAAAATAATTTTGTCCCTATCAAAGTACATACTGTTTCAATTTTCAAACAAAAAAAATAGACACAGAATTTTTTTTTTTACAATATCACATCAAAAAGCCACCAAAGTTCATATACAGCCAATCTATACCTATTCACCCCATACGGATAAATGGCGCTTTAATTCACACATCTCTTATACATATATCAATAGTTATGTATACACTATAACAAAACTTCCTTTATTTTCTAAAACAAACAGAACGACATGTTTTATAAATTAAACGTTTAAATGTTATGAAGAACAAACCACATGAAGAACTATTGCAGTCAGTGGTGGCCTAGTGGTTAAAAGGCCCGCCTCTCATACACGAGGGCGCGGGTTCGATCCTGGCAAGTACCAATGTGATCTTTCCGAGTCATATGTACTTTATAAGAGTATATAGACATCACTGACATATGAAGGAAAACGTGAGGAAACCTGGACTTATTTCGAATTATAAATTTGAAATCACCAACCCGTGTTGAGCAAGCGTAGTAAATGCTCAAACCTTCTCCATGTGAGAAGAGGCCTTTGCTCAGCAGTGGGCTCTGATAGGCTGATGATGTAATTAATCATCAGCTATATATAATTCCTAATATTTTTTACAAATATTGTTGTAAATATTTTAAATAACATTTCTATGACATCTCATCTGCCCGTGATCACGGTTGCTGAAAAGTAACCGAAACTTAAGCAGTATGTAGGTTTTAAAATAATAAAATACGCATAGTAATCCGAAAAATATTAGTTTCATTTAAATGAATACTCGCGAAAGTCTTAGATCTCATATCTATATTATTATTTCTTGTAATATTCTAATTGAGAACCTTTGTATGTGAATGTAGATGTTTGTTGCTTTTTCAAGAGTAAAGCTATGAAAGGATTTCAATTAAATTTTACGATAATATATGTAGTTAATATATAAAAACAAAATATGGACTTAATTTATCTGGATCTTCCTGAAAGCGTAATTGTTTTTATAGGCGATAGATGGCGCTGTCCGTAATTTCAAACATCAGAGTATTTTTGAAAAAAATTATTTCTCTACAAACGGAGTCGCGGATAAGAACAAGTTTAAGATAATAATTATCGTGTTTAATTCAATATGGTTGTAAATTAGATTGCGAGGTTTATTTTTTGTATGAATGGGGATCTCTAAATATATTTTTGAAATAATCTTTTTAATTAATTTCACAAGAAAAATATACCTACAAATAATTTTGATATGATTTTAAATAGTTTAGTTTTAGTTATTTAAGTTTTTAAATTTGGAGAATGTACATTTAAAACTATGATATATGAATTGCTATGGGATATTTTAAATAACATTTTAATCGAGGAACATAGTTTTAATTTAATACTACATAGATCATAATACTCAGGATTTATCAATGTTAAAGTTAACAACAACTTTGTTTGCTTTTATTTTAATTTCTTTAAGAATCAGATGTTATGCCAAACATTCTTTTCATGTTTATATTGGAGTTCACTTTTAGAATATTTTTTTTATATATAACACATCCGAGGATTCAGAATAATCGAGACCAAATGTAAATATTACTATAATGAAAACCTTTAAATTACTTACATAAGTTATTTGAATAGATACAAAGAAATTATGGTCTTAATTCCAAAATAATCCAAAAGACATATTTTCCAAGTATATGTTATAATAATAATTAAATTGCTTTAATTAATTATATGATATTGGTTATATATCTGGAGACCTGGATCCTTACCGAGCATCATGATATATATATTTATATCCCTACTATAATATTATAAATGCGAAAGTAACTCTGTCTGTCTGTCTGTTACGCTTTCACGCCTAAACCACTGAACTGATTTTAATGAAATTTGGCACAGAGATGGAGTTAACCTTGAGAAAGAACATAGGATAGTTTTTATCCCAGAATTTTGTAAAGTTCTCTTGGAAACGCGATATAACGCAACCACGCTGTCGAAGCTTCGGGCGGAAAGCTAGAATATATTTCAACATATTCAAATTATTATTAAGTCGTCTCTTTTGATACGGACATTCTAGGTGTATGATAGAGTCATCCGCCATGTTGGATTTGAATGACGTCACTGACCTGATACTATAGAGGACTCCCAACTAAACCTTATACATCCTACTAAAATTATAATTGCGAAAGTTTGTGAGTGTGTGTGTATGTTTGTTACTTCTTCACGCTCAAACGGCTTTGATAAAATTTTGTATACAGGAAGCTGACGTCCAGGAAAAACACATAGGTTACTTTACATCCCGGAAATCCGCGGGTAACATCGCGGGGCGCAGCTAGTATATATATATGTATGTGTGTGTGTGTGTCCGTACCTTGCTGACCATCATATCAGTCTCGTCAAAGTGTCTCCCGAACATCTTGGGCGACTCTCCCGGTATGGGTTCTATCTTGATGCACACTTCTTGACCCTTGCGAGCGCTCTCTACCTGCTTGTGGTTCACTTCTATGGACGTCACTATACCCAGCTCTACGAACTATGGAAAAACGATACATAATTATAAATATATTATTATTATCATAAAATATATATTAGTAGAAGCATATAATGTAGTGAATGATACAATTATTTAATGGTACTTTTTTCCCAACAAATATAATTCATACAAATAAAATAGATTGATATAAATATATATATAGTAATACTCCACTTAGCGCGACCTCGTTACGCGCGGTTTTACTATAACACAAATTTATTCAGGTTTAGACATATTGCAGAGCATAGACAATAATGATGACCGTGTCTTGAACGTGTGTCAAACGATTAAAAACAGTGTTTGGTGTTATGAACGTATTTTACAAGAACGTAAACAAAACGCTATCCAAAAGACAATACATGTATTTTTTCGTAAAAAATAGGAGTACCTATGTATTGTATAGTGTTCTTAGAAATAAAGTGATTGATTAAAATGATTTTTATACTTGTGTTTTAAATTTTGATTATATTTAATCATAAACCTCGATATAAGCGAATTTCAGTTAACGCGATTTTTTTCGGGACGTAACCTCGCGTAAAGCGGTGTATTACTGTGTATATATAACCTCCTTGCTTGCTCACCTCTTTGCTGGGCACACATATCGGTGTACCCTCTTTAACAATACCAGCCTCAACCATCACACCAGCCACTATGGGGTCCCGGGAATTGAACACAAACTGGGGCAGGATCTGTAGAATACAATATAGTCATAAATTAACAGCTGTCACACATTTATATGGCAATCCCGTAGTGTTACCATATAAAAATAACAAATAAATTGGAGTTAATACAAATTATATACATAAATGTGTATATAATATTATGTATTTAATAATAAATATGCACTGCAAGTCAGTGCTGGCCTAGTGGTTAAAAGTCCCGCCTCTCATACATGACGGCGCGGGTTCGATCCCGGCAAGTACCAATGTGATTTTTCCGAGTCATATGTACTTTCTAAGAGTATTTAGACGTCACTGATTAATGCATTCCCAAAGAGGGTTGATGTCAGGCAGGCGGCGGTAAAAACATATAGTTAAAACTATTCACAACATGTAAGGCAGACCCTGACAGCTGGGAAATTGCCAGGTAGAAGAAGGTAGGTCCTTATAATAATGAATCATATGTACCTTTAGTTTGCAAGGGAACACAGCAATGTGTTTGAACTCCTCCCTCTTCTTCTGTTTCAATTCTTCCCTGTAGGCCGTGAACTTGTCAAACAAGTGGTAAATAATATCTGCCGCGAATATCTTCACACCCAAGTTGTCCGCTAGTTCTTGGGCATCTCGCTCAATCTGGACAGAAGATGAATAACTATATAATATATGAACAACAAGAATAAATTTATGTTCATTTTAGATATATAAATATTTCGTGACGTCACCAATTAAATTTTCTTTGGAGACATACCTAACTATAGATATATTTTCTTCACAATGTTATTTACCATGTTAAAAAATTTTCTTTGTCAAGCAGTATTTTAGATGAATTCAATTCATACATATATACTAGTATAAATACATTTAAAATATTATAAAGCATTAATGTTACTATAATAAGCTAGCAAAACTATATACAAGTTCATATTTCACGTACATTCATCGTCATGCGCTCGAACGTATAACACGTGCCGTTGTAATAAAAAGTGATCTGTGAATACCCCCAGAATGGCTAAATGTGACAAGTGCAATAAATATATTACCAAAAATAAACCTGGTTTAGAATGTAACCGATGTGAGAAGGTAGTGCATTTAAACACCATATGTTCAGAGCTTTCGAATAAACAGCTGGCCGCAGTACGTGCAGTGGAAAATCTAGAATGGACATGTCGAGAGTGTCAAGAAAATTCTCCTAAACGTCACTCAATTGTTATTCCTGACGATGATGAAGAGGAGGAAGACAAACGAAATGAGGCTCCGGATCTAAAAATTGACATGCAGCAACTGTTGGCAGACATAACAAGGCAAATGGAGAAAACCATTAAACGCGAAATGAAAGAACTTAGTCAATCCTTGCAATTTCATTGTGAAAAAATGGATGAAGTCATTACAATGTTAGAAGTTTGCGAAGAAACCATAAAAGATTTAAAGAAAAAGAACATCCAACTCATAAACAAAAATAATAATCTAGAGACGAGGGTAGGTGCACTGGAACAGCGTTTACAAGGAAAAGAGCAGCGGGAATTATCTAACTACGTTGAAATTTGTAATGTTCCTCAAAGGGTTGATGAAAATACTTATCTGCTAGCTAAACAGGTGGCAAAAAAACTTAATCAACAATCTGAAGATATTAAAGAAGCAATTCGTCTACCAGCTAAGAAAGAAAATCCGAGCCCTATCCTGATCAAACTAAAAAATGAACAACTTCAAAACTCGTGGCTAACATCTGCAAAGTCAAGTTATCATAAAATTAAAGCGGTCGATATTGTTCCCGAAACTACTGACAAAATTGAAGGTGAAAAATCCATATATCTCAGAGAAACCCTAACACCGTATAATAAACATTTACTATGGTTTGCCAAAAAAGAACTAAGTACCACCTACAAATTCATCTGGATCAAAAAAGGAATTTTACGTGCACGCAAAGAAGGTGATAAAGAAAAAGCAATAATTATTCGATCAAAAGAAGATGTTAATAAGCTAAAATAATTCTTAATTATACGTAGGTACATAGGTTATACTTATTGTTCTATAGATAAAATTTCTTCTAAAGATAGATAACATCAGAGATAATATTTTAGAATTATCAGATTGTACTAACTTACAAATATTTATAGACAGTATACCTATTAACATAAATCTGTTATACATTCATATAAACATTAGGTCAATAATCAAAAATTTCTCAATACGAGAATACTGTATTCAGCAAAGTTCAAAAATTCCCGATGATGTAATTATAACCACTGAAGCTAATATACATATCAGAATCGCTAAGTTATTTGTACAACCTGCAGGGATATAATATGCACACACAGTTGCGTACGGCAGGCATTATAATGTACGTACGAAAAATTAATAAATTTACCACTAAAAATTACAAACCAGAACATTTCGAGCTTCTTTTTGGTTAAACTAACACTTCATGGGGATATAAGGCAACTTTGTGTGCTATGTATATACCACCTAGTAATAGTAAGCACTTATTTGTAAATGAACTAAACATATTTCTTAGTAAAGTAGAACAGAGTCAGGATATATGTATATATGTATAAGGAGATATAAACTTTGACTTAAAATATAACTGTCCTATAAAGCATAAATATATCACTGTTATGTATAATCACGGGCTTGTGTGTGGGATCTCGGAATATACCCGTGTAGAAGAGTGCAGTAAAGAAATTAGTAAGACATGTATTGATCACATTTACGCGAGATCCTAGAATATCTTGTTCCAACATTTTTGAACAATCTTACTAATGATTTTAAATATGAAATAAGTATAAGTAATAATACTTTTTTTTTAAATATTAACAATAATACTTAATATTACTAATTAAATAATATCTCATAAAGGGAAACGGATCACCTGTATTTGCACTATCTACAAGTTATTTGTTTCAAATGCATTATCGCAAAACCGGCTTTAATGACCGACCGGCCGAGTAGTGCATCGTAAGTACCTATTGTATTATTAACATAATTTAAAAATCTTTTAACGTATACCCTCACATATGAGTTATAATTAAACTAACATCAGTTATTCAAAATCTTATGTAGTTAATAATGTAATAGGTAGTATATTTATGTATTAAAAGTTTCGAGTGTACTCGATGAATGCCGGTGTACGGATAAACCCGACAGGGATTTTGTAACACCGTAAAAGAAATTTGTAATATGTTATATAAATAAAGAATATTAAATAAATAAAAAAATAAAATATGATTTCTTCTAGAAATAGCATCTAAATTTATATTACATAGTTAGGAACTTCTTGGAAGAAAAAAAAAATAGAAGCAGTGCGCGAAAGAGACGGTGGTCCGTCGTCGAAGTGACATCGCTTACGGATTTTAAGTGTTAATATTGTGTTAGCAATTAGTTTAAGGCTATTACTCTGTAAGTAGTTAATTGTTGTTTAACTGGTGTTAGCAATTCACCATTTTATCTCTTATTTTTACCTTTTATATTTGTTAATTTTAATTAAAATAGCATTGTCAAATCCTCAAATGTCATACTGTTATTTAATTTTTAAAAATTGGAATGAAGTTCCTTAATATACAGGGTGACTGGTGAATTACTATCGACATTTGAGGACGTGATATTTGACGATCATATATGACAAAATAAAAATTAATAAAACATAAATATTAATAAACTTCTAAGTAAAGTTAACCAAAAGTTATGTAATTAATTACGCAACCTGTGAACACCCTACAGATTAGGTACACACACACACACACACGCGTTTGGCGGCGTGGTGTTGTATCAGCACGCCGCCGCACGCGTCCACACATGGAACACTTGGAACGTGTCCACGCTTTATTTATTTATACGGAAATTTTGTCAAAAATTAAGTACCTATTTTTTTTACATAATTCGAATGAGAATCATGTACCGAGTATTCTCCTTAAATATTGATAGTAATTCACCAGTCACCCTGTATATGACCCACCTTGACATCAAACGCCAGTATAGTAGCGTATTGTGAATCGTGCTCCAACATAGCGGAAGCCTTCATGACGTCACGCTTCACCACCGGGCCTATTCTAATAGCCGAATACTGAAACAATATATACGAAACAATCAATTTAATTTGATATTTTTTACGTACATACTTTGAAAATCATACATTAAACACATTCATAACCAATATAATTAAATGTTATTCATATAAGATGAATCAATACAAAAAGAAATTATTATTTCCTCGCTAGTTATCATCGCGACTTCGTTCGCGTCAAATTCTTTATTGGGTTAATAGAGAATTAATGATATTTCAATAAAATAGATATAGTTACTAACAGGCAGCGCCATCTATAATCACGTGATATAAAACGAACTTAACGCAAAATTTTCTTTTTGTGCCGCATAAAGAAGTTCATGCATTTCCTGAATACTTTATCACGTATACGTTACTCTCGTTTAAGCTAACTGAACTCATTGGCAAGTTTCACCAAAACCTATACAGTAGTTTTTAAATGAAAGAACAACTAATACCAATACATTCTCAGAAACTTTTGAATATATGTAGTTAGATTTTACACTATATTTATGAGAAATGCCCGTTTCAATACCAAATAAATTATCTTATAAGTAAATATATATATATATATATATATGTTATTTTATTGATATATAATATTATATTGAACGTACGGGTATCTTGCTAGTTCTGAGGAACTCCAGTAATGCTTCAAGTGAGCCCAGCGTGGAGGCCTGCACATACACTCCTCGCTCCGTCAACTTGATGGATGATAGAGCTGATTTCAACTCACGAGCCACTTCCTCCCTGGAAACATGTATGTTATTTAATAACTAATAATTTTTTGAGGAATTATATCTATATATACATGGAAATAAGAAAACAAATAAGTATTAAAATTTTACTATTCATAAATACTAGATATTCCATTGATTGAAAAGTCACCATCATTTTGGTTGTACATTGTAAGTAAGAATAATACATTTTCACTTCTGATATAGTTAAAACATTAACATATACAGGGTGACTGGTGAATTATTATCAATATTTAAGGAGAATACTCGGTACATGATTCTCATTCGAATTATGTAAAAAAATAGGTACTTAATTTTTGACCAAATTTCCATATAAATAAATAAAGTGTGGACACGATCCAAGTGTTCCAAGTGTGGACGCGTGCGGCGGCGTGCTGATACAACACCACGCCGCCGCACGCGTGTGTGTGTGTGTGTATACCTAATCTGTAGGGTGTTCACACGATGCGTAATTAATTACATAACTTTTGGTTAACTTTACTCAGAAGTTTATTAATATTTATGTTATATTAATTTTTATTTTGTCATATGTGATCGTCAAATATCACGTCCTCAAGTATCGATAGTAATTCACCAGTCACCCTGTATACTTGATTATTGAGAAAGCAACCCAATAAGTAAGTTTAAAATTTTATTATACATAAATACTAGATATTCCATTGAAAAAATAAATGTCTCCATCATTTTGGTTAAAAACGTTGTGAGCAAGAATAATAATTTTTAAACAATGCAAATAAATCATGTATGCTTTAATTTGTATTTTTATACCTATATCTCATTAAATGTTTCTGATCTCTACTAATATTATAAATGCGAAAGTAACTCTGTCTGTGTCAGTCTGTTACGCTTTCACGACTAAACCACTGAACTGATTTTAATGAAATTTGGTACAGACATAGGGTTAGTTGACCTTGAGAAAGAAAATAGGATAGTTTTTATCATAGACTTTTGAAAGGTTCTCTTGGAAACGCGATATAACCGAACTCCACGCGGGCGAAGCTGCGGGCGGAAACCTAGTGGATCAATAAAAGTAATACAATGCTAAAGTAATTTAGGATTTATAGGTAACTCACTTCAAGACATCAACTTCATCAGGTTTTTGTGCAACGAGTAAGTTAAGTCCAGCGATGGCTTTTTCCAACTCCTTGGCAGCTATCTTCACTCCTTGAGCTCCAACCACTTCTTTGTGTTCAATATACGCGTTCTATATAGCAGAAGTAAATTAGTAAAATAATATTGTCATTTTAATAAATAGTTTGTATATGATAAATAATTTTTATTTTAATACAAAATTTAGCTTGAATATTTATCCATAACTTTCTTCACTAGAGTCTACGATACTAAAGAAAGATACTGATTTTGAACCAATTGCTATCAACTTTACTTTTACCTCAAACATACCATACCAATTTTAAGATTACCCTCCTGTTATCTATATTTAACCCTGAATTCCTTTATAAACTCACTGTTGCCTCGGGCAATAACCATACAAATTTTAACCCTACCCTCCTATTATTTATGTTTAACCCTAAATTCCCTTATAAACCCCTCACCTTAACCCTCAACTCCTTCATAGGTTGCGGCATCAGTAGTGATCGTATTTGTGTGACAATAGGTCCGTCTGTTCCCGCCAAAACCATGGTATCCCCTTCCTTTAATGTACCATTGATCAAGATGGCGTCTATGGTGGTTCCTAAACCAGGGATGGCTTTGACCTGGAACATAAAAAAATAATTATTTAAATTAATATCTTAGTTCAGAAATCCTACTGATATTATAATTGCGAAAGTTTATGAGTGTGTGTGTATGTTTGTTACTTCTTCACGCTCAAATGGCTGAACCGATTTTGATAAAATGTTGTATACAGAGAGCGGACGTCCAGGAATAACACAAAGGCTACTTTACACACCTCGGGGCGCAGCTAGTATAGAATAATTTAGCTTTATGGTCAAGACAGATTAAATTTTTAATATTATTAAATTTATAATCTATCTATCCTAGTAGACTTCCACATTAGAGAATTATGCTTTTTGAGAAATATATCTTCTTCTACCTGGTAATTTCCCAGCTTTAGCCAGGGCCTTACATGTTGTGAATAGTTTTGGCTAATTGTTTTTACGACCGGCCGCCTGCCTGACATCAACCCTCTTTGGGAATAAATATATGATTATCCTATATATAAATATATTCCATACAAACACTAAAGGAATATGTTTTATTGAATAATTCTTCTCGTCAATCAATTGAAAGTTATAACAATAATACATCAGTAGTATAGTGCGTTTGTTTTAAGCTGAGCTCTGCATTTGTGTGAGTGTACACGGATAGTGTAGGTGTGATGTCAAATTTTTGAATACCACGTTCTTTTCTAGTTTTGAACCGGTTTATTCTGCTTTTACTCCGCCCCGCACCTTCTTCACTTCACTTTTTGTACCGGTAGCAAAATCAAATATTGAAAACGCAATGTGGAGTGACGAAGAATTTGTAGTTTTTTCAAAATGTTTATTAATCAATAATTTTTTTTTTATAATATTGATAATACATATTTCTATCTCGTTTTTTATTAATTTTGCTTATTTTGTAGCCCTTATGTTATGTATCTATTTAAAATATAATAAAATTTAATTCTATAAGTTTTTTGTCTAACTTTACGTTTAATTTCACTCACGCAAATGCAAAGCTCAGCTTAAGTCTAATGGACTATATTATTAATTATAATGAAACTAAAGTCCATACCTCAAGTACAGTAGCGAGTAACTGTTGTGAGAACACAAGTCTCTTATGAAGCGGTCCTTCGCATGCTTGCACGATCATGGCCAGAAGGTTGCCCATACCCTCGCCCGTGACAGCAGACGTGGGCACCAGGGAAACGTAGGAGCGAGGGTCAGGGTTTGAATAGAATAAAGCAGCGTTCAGACCCTTGGGAATAAAGATGGTGGTTAATCTTAATTGTGTTACTATTTGACTTAGAAATCTATAGCTCATTATTGGAGCATTTTATTGGTCAGTATAATCATTACATTTACATAATACTTAAGCGAGTTAGCTTAATTAAGCTGTATATGAGTATTTATGACACAGTATTTATGACTTATTTTTTGTTTAAATGCCATCTATTGAAACAGAAACATTTTTGACTAGCGTCGCCTTCTAGCTTAAGTCAAGAAAACAATACATTCATTGCTTATTCTTTATAGCCCATATAAATACGTCTCGTCAATACTATTATCTTATATAAAAAAAATGTCTATGTGTTTATGACGTCATAGCATGGTCCAAGCGAATGGTAGAAAACTAACCTGTTCAGCAAACTGTAATATAACATCTTTGCTTCGTTTCTCGAATTCTAGTTGTGTGTTAGGTTGTTGCATTTTCAGTATGTCCCTAACATCCTTCCTTTGAGCGCTCTGCCAGTCGTAGAGTCGATCTATCTTATTCAAGGCCACTATGAACGGAGTTTTCTTCTGTTTCAACAAATTTATCGACTCTATTGTCTGTGGTTCCAATCCGTGCATTATATCCACAACCTGTTTAAAAATAATAGAAAGATTTTCATTAAAAAATATCAAGAAAAATATAGAAGAAATAGTAACCACAAATCAAGTTACCAAGAATCCTCACAACAGTTAAAAAAGATAACGTATAATAGACTTTATCATCGTAGACTTCGAATTCTTTTTTGCATACCATTTTTGTTTTATTCTAAAAGATTGCTTGGGTATACAAGAAACTACATCCTATCCTACTAATATTATAACTGTGAAAGTTTGTGAGTGTGTGTACGTTTGTTACTTCTTCACGCTCAAGCGGCTGAAGCGATTTTGATAAAATTTTGTATACAGGAAGCTGACGTCCAGGAATAACACATAGGTTATATTACATCGCAGAAATCCGCGGGGCGCAGCTAGTGTTTCATACTTACAAGAATGGCAATATCACAAAGGGACGATCCTCTATTTCTAAGATTGCTGAAGGATTCGTGACCAGGAGTGTCAATAATGAGCAAACCGGGCAACTTGAAGGATATCTCATTCACCTGTTAACACACAACACCTATTAGTTACAGATTATAGTCAAAGTTCGTCAGTAAACTAGATTTGAATATTTTTTTAACGATATCCCCAGGATAATCATATGCATTTTGTGACATTCTTAGTTTTATACAATCAAAAGTTGTCGTTTTAAATTAATAGTTCATAAAGATAGTCCACGAAATATTTGTTGCACATATCTGAATGTGTAGGGTATCTAATATATGATATTAAAAGTATACAAAGTTGATAAATATTTTATACTACAACTGAATTAACTTTGACTGACTTTGATTTTACTAAAACGACAATTGTATAAAAATGTTCTAAAATGTTTCTAGAATGTCTAAAAGGCTTTCGACGGCTATTTTATCCACGTAGACGTCAAATTGGGTTCCGAATGAAATGAACGTGTTAAAAATAAAAATGTCCACCAATTGGCGGCGCCTTCAAACAATATACAACAATAATGACATTTCCCACATAAACTACGTTATTTAGACGTGTGAACTATACTATTCTATTTATATAATTAATACTATTCCATGTTTGAGACGAAACCTCTCAGCATTCCATGGATTCACGATGCGGGTGTCGGGTCCATCGTTGTAGTGAGAGGAGCTTCAACAGTGACTGGGACTTGCGACCCAGGTGTGGGTTTAAGGGCATATCTAACGCGTTAAACGCTTAATTACAGTCCAAGCTCCTCTTTCTACCTAACCAAATTTGACAAGTATAGTATATTTACATACCCCTTTGACATGTTTAGTTTGTTCCTTAATGTTTTCTATGGGCACATTAGTGGCTCCTATCTGTTGAGTGATGCCGCCCGCTTCACCATCTTGTACGTTAGTTCTTCGTAGTTTATCTAATATCTTGGTCTTTCCAGTGTCCACGTGACCCAAAACACATACTACAGCCGCACGCAACGGATTATCCGCTTTGTTCTTCTCATTATCCTCTTTTCTTTTCTGGAAATTGATATAGAATTTTGTATTTCATAGACATCTGTAAAGCCTAATTTCTGCAAGATTTTAATCCTTAAAATGTAAAATCTAATCATCATTAGCCTATCCGTGTCTACTGCTGAGCAAAGGCGTCTTTCTCACTTGGAAAAGGTTATTATTAAGGCATTAATCACCACGCTAGATCAAAGTGGATTCGCGATTTTAAACTTGTAATTTGAAATTATTAAGTCCAGGTTTCCTCACGATGTTTTCCTTCACCGTCTGTCAGTGGCGTCTAAATACTCTTAGAAAATACATATACTTAAGTAAGATATTATCACACCAGAATTTGCCAGGTTTTAAACCTGCCCCTAGTGCGAGAGGCGGGCTTTTAATGGGCCACCGCGACATATTAAGATCTTGTTTATACATAAAGAAACGTCTTGTTAGTTACACTATTTATAACTCGAGAACAGTTGTACGGATTTGGCTGAAAATTTGGTGGAGAGATAGCTCAGAACCAGGAAAAGAAGATAGGATACTTTCATCCGATTGCAAAAAAAAAGGTGATCAAATTCAAAATATTCTTAAATACTCTCTTTAAGGAGAAATAGAGTTCATCCAGTCAGCTATACAGGGTGACTGGTGAATTACTATCAATACTTGAGGACGTAATATTTGACGATCATATATGACAAAATAAAAATTAATATAACATAAATATTAATAAACTTCTAAGTAAAGTTAACCAAAAGTTGTGTAATTAATTACGCATCGTGTGAACACCCTACAGATTAGGTATACACACACACACACACGCGTGCCACGGCGTGGTGTTGTATCAGCGTGCCGCCGCACACGTCCACACTTGGAACACTTGGAACGTGTCCACACTTTATTTATTTATACGGAAATTTGGTCAAAAATTAAGTACCTATTTTTTTTACATAATTCGAATGAGAATCATGTACCGAGTATTCTCCTTAAATATTGATAGTAATTCACTAGTCACCCTGTATATTTGTAATTCTGAAATAACGCAGACAAAGTAACGTGTAAAAACTAGTGTCTATTAAATACCTCTAATCTCTTAAGAACCAATTCCCTTTTCTTCTGCGCGTCAGTCATCTGTTCAGCATCAGAATCTTCTTCTGAACTAGAGTCTTCTTCGGAGCTATCATCTTCTTCTTCTGAGCTTTCGTCTTCTTCTTTCTGTAATTAAATATTTTTTAACATAATATAAGGCTTGAATAATAATAAAAAAGGTTGTATATGTTAAGCAAGTTAGACATTATATATCCCTACTAATATTATAAATGCGAAAGTAACTTTGTCTGTTTGTCTGTTACGCTTTCACGTCTAAACCGCTGAACTGATTTTAATGAAATTTGGTACAGACAGAAATGACCTTGAGAAAGAACATAGGATAGTTTTTATCCCAGACTTTTAAAGGTTCTCTTGGAAACGCGGTATAACCGAACTTCATGCGGGCAAAGCTGCGGGCGGAAAGCTAGTATAGTATAAAACCTCTTTCGTTTCTTCAACAGGTTCATGTTTTTCTTCTATCTTAATTTCTGTTTTCTCCGGTTCAGGCTCCTCTTCTGAAGACTCGGCGTCCCACGCGTCTTTCACTGAATCGTCTTCTAATTCTTTTTTCTCTTCAACTTTTGGCGCGTCTTCCTGTTAATATTGAAATTCTATTATAGTTTCTTAGTAGGACCATTAGAGACAAAATTTCATTTTATTTGTAATCTTTATAGTATTAGGTTGGAAAAGTTACGTGGGATCTTGGTTTTGGGAAAAAATACAAAATATAAAGAATACGATCCTTACTAATATTATAAATGCAAAAGTAACTCTGTCTGTCTGTCTGTCGGTTACGCTTTCACGACTAAACCACTGAACTGATTTTAATGAAATTTGGTACAGAGATAGAGTTAACCTTGAGAAAGAACATAGGATAGTTTTTATCCCAGACTTTTGAAAGGTTCTCTTGGAAACGCGATATAACCGAACTTCACGCGGGCGAAGCTAATAAAAAAACTAGTAAGAAATAAATCAAATTTACTTTAACATCTGACGTCTTCAAGTCGATTTTCTTTTCTTCTACCGGAGTAGCTGGTTCTTCTTGAGACATCTGTGTCTTCAATTTCGTCGGCTTAATCCTGGTTCCCAGTCTGGGAGGTTTCTTCTCGGCTGATCCAATCTCTATTCCTTGAGCCTTTAACGAATCTAACAACGCTTGAGCCCTGGCCTTCTCTGCTTTTTGTTTCGGTGTAAGCAGTTTCCCTTCAGCCTTAAGTCGTTCTTTCCTTTCCTTTTCCTTCTGTTTCTTTCTATCTTTACGTTCCTTTTCTAATCTGATCGCTTCCAGTCTTTGTCTTTCCCTCTCTTCTTCTTGGCGTATTCTTTCTTCTTCCTCTTTTTGTAATCTTTCCTCCTCTTCTTTAACTTTCTTTAAAGCTTCTTGCATGGCAGCAATGGTCTTTTTCGTTGGACCTTTTTTTCCTTTATCATCCTTTTCACCTTTCTTCTTTTTCTTTCCATCAGTAGCTGGAGCATCACCGTCAGCTTCTTTGTCCTCAGAAACAACTTTTCCTTCATCTTTCTCTACAATAGGTTTAGTTTCAGTCTTTTCTTTCACTGGTTGCATGGGTGTTTTCGGTTCCGATGCTTCTTTTTTAGGTTCCTGTTCTTTTTCTTTCTTCTTTGCTTCTAACTTCTTTTGTTTTTCCCTCTCTTTCTTTTCTTTCTTCTTCTGTGCGGCCGTCTTTATCGTTATCTCACCTTCATCATCACTGCCTTTATCTACAGCCTCATTTTCAGCTTGTTCAGGTTTAGGTTCCTCTTTTTTGCCTTTCTTCTTTGTTTTGGGTTTTTCTTCTACTGGTTCCGGTGCTTTTTCAGCTTGTGCTACCGGCGCTGGTGGTTCCTCTTTTTTGATTCCCGCATATTCCATTTCTAGTTCAGCCAGTACTTTGTCTATATCTTCGTCGCTATCATCTTTCCTTCTTTTAGCCTTTTTTCCTTTTTTCCCTGCCGGTTCTTTCTTTTCCGGTGCCTTTTTCTGTGTTTTCTGTATTGGTTTTTCATCATCGGAAGAAGGTGGGGCTTCGGGCGCGGAATCACCAGATTCAACAGCTAACAATGAAAATGCACTTTTTTCTTCCTTTTTCTTATTCTTCTTTGGTTTTTCCACTGGTTCATCATCATCGGATTCATCTATTGATATAAATTTTGTATTAGTGAAAGACTAACAATAAACATTCTTATAAGATATTATGAAATGATTATTGGCTAGACTTCGTTTTTTCATTACTTTAAAATATCACATTCATAATCAAAATTTATAGCCAGTAACAAATGACAGAATAATTTCGCTGTGCACTTTCCATAATTAAATGATTTTTCAGATAATAATACTTTTTAATGAGCACATCAATATTTTATACTAGTAAGAAACATAACTTTAAAAACACTTGAATATTTTAACTAGAAATGAAACAGATATCATGTAACTATCAGGCATTTTCAGCCTTCTTTTTACTACATTGGATTGTAGTTCAGTATCCGACCAGATTACCGATAGTAAAATATTAAAAATATCCTTTTTAACATACAGCAAATCATATGTTTTATTTTTATTAAAGACTCAAAATTGACAAGTGGCAAAATATGGTGAATGAATATGAAGTATTCCACAATTGATTGGCTTTGGATACAAGACCCATTCCTGAAAATAGCCTCTTGCTGTAAATTCTATTGCAATTTACTGAATGATAATTTCTAGAAAACCGCGACAACTGCTACTACTGGTTTAAATTAACTGATCACCAAATGTAAAGATTACCATTACAATTGATTCAAGATGTATTTAAGATAAAGTAAATTTTTGAAGAGGCTGAATATCTGGCACTCGGGCTTTGCAGCTTACTGAATATATATGGTGTTCAGCCAAAACAATCCATTTCATCTCTAATTTAAACTAGTTAGAATCTAGTATGAAAGAGGCATATGAAAAACTATGAAATAAATATAAAGGTGGTAATTATTTGTCATATAAAACACCATCACTACTTTTAACACTACAAGTAATAGTACATCATAGGATATTATGATTATAACATTTATAAGTGAAACCTGTACTTAAATTAAAAAACTCTAGAGTGCAAACTTCTATAAAAACAAATGAATATCTCACCATCGCTACTGACTACTTTCTTCTTTTGAGACTTGTTTGAAACTGAGACATTCTTCAAGTTTTTTGTGACTTCCTTTACATCAGAATCAATAGATTTCCGTTGTTTAGATTTAACTTTTGGTTTTTCATCCTCACTTTCTTCTGAATCATTTGTTTTCCTTAAAAAATTGCAGACGTATTATTAGTAATAAGTATAAAATAAGACAGCCCCATAAGTTGAATATAAATATATTTCTTTGATATAATAAATAGAAAGGTAAAAATAATATCGCTCTCGTGATAACCTTAAAAATACTCACTTCTTCCCCTTGGTTTGAGCCGGTTTTACGTTCTCGATGGTAGTCGTCTCCACGTCACTATCACTATAAATTTTAACAACATATAAATCTGTACCAATATCTAAGAATATTAACCTCAACATATGTTTAAAAAAATAAGAATTACCCATCCTCCGTCGTCTGACCCTTCTTTCCCTTTTTAGCTTTTCCCATTGTTTTATTGAGCTATATTAAGTCACGATGCCTGTGATGAAATGTTTTGTATCAGTGTATATTACAATTTCTATCATGTGAAACGTAATCAATGCACTAATTGGGCTAAACCGAATTTATTTGCTGGTCGTCGTGTCCGTGCTCCACTCACGTCAAGCACGTCAATGAAGGAAAAAACAAACAGATTATGTTGGATTTTTGTTGATTGTGATTTGATAGTCATATAAAGAATTAATAAATAACATATATATTTATAATTTTAAGGACTATAAATAATATATAAATAGAGTACGAAAATAATAAAGATATTGTCGCCTAAAATGGCTACGAATTCCGATTTTAGTTAAATATGTAAAATGTTGATAAACAATAAATATTAATAAAAAATACAATCAATTTTATTATTAACGTTGAAATAAAGAACATTAATTAGAATTTCATTGTTTAATTTCTCTATGATTTACAAAATTCTAACTCTCTCCTATTGGGAACAAACTGGATTATATCTGCTTATTTGATCCCATTTACTTTTCATTTTGTACTCGGTATTTTTACCAGTTTATATCAATTTACAAATACAGTCATTTATTACTGTTTATTTTTTGAAAATGATCAAAAATTGCTGTTTGAATAATAATCGCAGATATTACTAGTCACTAATCAGTAATCAGTACTCAGTAGTCTGTTTCTATTTTTCTCATGACACTGTCTGTTACTTTCTTGAGCAATGTGACAGAACTAGATTATAAAATTTTTTGTTAAATATTTTAGTTTTTATCAAAATGTACAAAGGTTTCTCACGAATATGGACAGTTTATAGCATAGAAAGATTGCAGCCATGTGTATCTAATCTGGTGGTTGGTGTTTTAAATCCGCAAACTGAAAGACTCGGTCGTATAGGTTATGTTTTTAAGAGAACTAAGAAACATGATAAGGGACCTACGTCTTTATTCGTACCTGTGCCGGTAAAACCAAACCCAGATGATATAAACGTAGGAGAAGAATTCACGGGCCGTTTGAAGAAACAAGATTTATTAAAAATATTAAACAAATTCTACCAAAAGCCAGAGGTTAGAGTTTTAGCATCGGAAAATGGTCTCGACGATCAAATATTGCATCAGGCCTTTTTATCTTTTAGAAGACATTGTTTAGAACATGATTTACCTCCAGATTTACATATAACAATAAGTGATATTTTAGTAGGTGAGGATTTTTTATTTACATTGCGAAATATTTTATCATATCTTGTTTATGAAGTGTATGGTCTGTAACTTTATTCTTGTTTTAGGTGCAGGTAATGTGAATGACCTGTTTCCATATTTCCTTAGACATGCTAGGCTCGCATTCCCACATTTAGATTGTTTAGATGATCTTAAAAAAATATCAGATTTAAGGACACCAGCCAATTGGTAAATATTAAAGAATATTTAATATGTAGTTATTTAATTTTTCTATATTAATACTTTAATACACAATTATTGTTACATTAGTATAGTATTATATTAATTATTTTATGATATCAATATTGGAATCTTTCATGACTCAATATATTACACATAGGTATCCCGAAGCGAGGAATATAAATAGAAAAATTATATTCCATGCCGGCCCCACAAATTCTGGGAAGACCTACCATGCTATGGAAAAATTCCTTGCAGCAAAATCTGGGGTATACTGTGGACCTTTGAAGTTGTTAGCAACAGAAATCTATCATAAATCAAATAGTAAGGTGAGTTAATATAATAGATATTTTAAATATATAATATGTATAAACTTATGTATAAGACTTATATTGAATTAATCATTGAATTATACTTAAGAACTATAGTTACTTCTCGGAATAGTATTTTGTTTAGTTTCTGGGTATTTAGTTAATTAACTTTGAAATATCTATACTTATTTCTATAATACAATTTTCTTGTGGCTCTAGACAATCATGTTTTACATTAAATACTTTAATAAATAGTAGTCTTTAAAATTTATGACTAATTTTTATTTCATTTATTAGGCCGATTTTTGTTAAATTTTATGTATAACAATACTTTGTGGGTAATATACTATGTTTTTATAGGGTACCCCATGTGATTTAATAACCGGTGAAGAGAGACGGCATGCGTCTCAGTATAAGTCATTAGTAGATAATGTAGAAGATAATAAGGAATTAGATCAAGAGCCGTTCTTATTGGAAGAACCTGTATTAACACCTTCCAAACATGTAGCGTGTACAGTGGAAATGACTTCGTTGAATGATACTTGTGAGTATATTTATAAAAGCAAACAGATATTTATTTGAAACTAGCTTTCCGCCCGCAGCTTTGCCCGCGTCGAGTTCAACCTTTCAAAAGTCTAGGATAATAATTATCCTATGTTTTTTCTCAAAGTCAACTCTATGTCTGTACCAAATTTCATTAAAATCAGTTCTGTGGTTTAGGCGTGAAAACGTAACAGACAGACAGACAAGAGTTACTTTCGCATTAATAACATTAGTAGGGATTTCTCTTTTTTTTTCACCAAAGAAGTTTCTCTATAGGTTGTTTCCTAATTTTTATATTAAAACTGGCTGAAAACTTTTTTAATATATTTCTTTTATATTTTTCAGATGATGTAGCAATCATTGATGAAATTCAAATGTTGGGTGACAAAGGTAGAGGATGGGCGTGGACTAGGGCTGTTTTAGGTAAATAAATATTGTATATCCCACAAATATTATAAATATTTGTATGTGGATGTTATATTACAAAAATCTACTGAATAGCTTTCAAAAAATTTCACCAACCTGAATTTGCATCTATATAGGCAAAACTAGAAGAAACAAAAATTATACAGTGTGTTTGAAAAAATCTTCTTAAATAAAAACATAAAAAAAACCAGCCTGTATTATTTGACAGGACAATTAATTTGAGATTCTATTGTGTGGTAACATTGAGATATTCTATTGTGTGTACTTTTAAAATATATGACCATAAATATTCCAAAACTCCTATATATTATTTTTACATAATTAATAACATTCTTCATGTGACTAACAGGTCTCAAAGCTGATGAAATACATTTATGTGGTGAAGCGGGCGCTATAAGTTTGGTTGAAGAAATGTGTAACACAACCGGAGAAGAACTGGAGGTTGGTTGATATATATATGTTGCATATATATATTTAAGTTGATATATATTAAAAGTAATTTGATATCAAGATAAGTATTGTCATTAATATATAAAATCCAAAGTAATCTGTTAGCAAGAAGTACTGAATAATGAGAACTGAGATTTGAGCGCGTTATTTAAATGAAACTAATATTTTTCGGATGTACTACGCGATTTTATTTTTGATATAAACTATATACTACATGTTTCCGTTACTTTACAGCAACCGTGATCATGTCTGCCCGTGATCACGGTTGCTGAGATTACTAAAATATTATCATTGATATATAAAATCCATATAATTATCTTTAATTTCGATTCTGCACTTCCCTATATCAGATTTGTTTTATTTCAGGTGAGAACATATAAACGTTTGACCGAGTTAAAGGTTGAGAGTAGTGCTTTGGGCACATTAGACAATGTTAAGGCCGGTGACTGTATAGTTTGTTTCAATAAGAATGATATATACAGTGTGAGTCGAGCTATTGAACAGAGGTCAGTCCTTTGAGGCAGGTATCTTTTACATTTAACATATATCAAACATTATTTTATACTAGCTTTCCGCCCGCAGCTTCGCTCGCGTGGAGTTCGGTTATATCGCGTTTCCAAGAGAACCTTTCAAAAGTCTGGGATAAAAACTATCCTGTGTTCTTTCTCAATGTAAACTCTATATCTGTACTAAATTTCATTAAAATCAGTTCAGTGGTTTAGGCGTGAAAGCGTAACAGACAGACAGAGTTACTTTCGCATTTATAATATTAGTACGGATTAGGAAAATGCATGATTTGTTGCTATTTTTTTTTATTCAGGCGTTTTATATAATTTTATATTCCAGGGGTCGTGAAGTGGCTGTAATATATGGTAGTTTGCCACCCGGGACTAAACTTGCTCAAGCAAATAAGTTCAATGATCCGGAAAGTTCTTGTAAAGTTATGGTCGCTACTGACGCTATAGGACTCGGTATTAATTTGTAAGTAAAAAAGAAATATGAAACCAAAACTATCAAAAATCTGCTTCTTCTTCTACCTGGCAATTTCCCAGCTTTAGCCAGGGTCTGCCTTATATGTTGTGTATAGTTTTTGCTAATTGTTTTTACGACCGGCCGCCTGACATCAACCCTCTTTGGGAATGTATTAATCAGTGATGTCTAAATACTCTTAGAAAGTACATATGACTCGGAAAAATCACATTGGTACTTGCCAGGATCGAACCCACGCCCTCAGGCATGAGAGGCGGGCCTTTTAACCACTAGGCCACCACTAACAATACTATCATAAATATTAAGCAATATATTCCTTACAAATAACTAGATTATATTTTCAAGTATTCTAAGTATGTGTTTCTGTATTTTCCAGGAGTATACGTCGTATAATATTTTATTCTCTCATCAAGCCAGTGATAAATGTTGACGGAGACAAGGAGATGGATGTTATAAGTATATCACAAGCGCTGCAAATAGCAGGTATATGTCTTATAGTATATTAACATTAAGTCACTTTAAATATAAAAATAACAACTAATTTATATAGCTACATGATTTATCCATTTTAATTACGTTCATATGCACTAAAAAATTTCATTAAACAGCTGATGAAAAGACCATATAAATATTAAAAGCAGTTGATTTATAAGATGTAAGCCTTTAATATATCCTTTATTCAGATCATTTAGCACAATAAATTATTAAACTCATGTATACAACCAACATTAAAACTTTAAACTTAAATAAATGTATATACATACACTAATATTTGTTATATGATATAATATACTGATATTGTAAAGTCTGTGGTGGCCCAGTGGTTAAAAGGCCCGCCTCTCATACATAAGTGCGTGGGTTCGATCCTGGCCCCGACAAGTATCAATGTGATTTTTCCGAGTCATATGTACTTTCTAAAAGTATTTAGATATCACTGATTAGTGCATTCCCAAAGAGGGTTGATGTCAGGCAGTAGCCGGTCGTAAAAACAATTAGCCGAAACTATTCACAACATGTAAGGCAGACCCTGGCCATAGCTGGGAAATTGCCAGGTAGAAGAAGATAATATACTGATATTAAATATTTCAAGGTCGAGCTGGTAGATACGGCAGTGCTTGGGAGACGGGTTATGTAACTACCTTCAAGTCTGAAGACCTCGCGACTCTCAAAATGCTATTATCCCAGCCTCCCGACCCCGTGACCCAAGCTGGTCTGCATCCCACGGCTGAACAGATGGAGTTATATGCCTACCACCTACCACACGCTAGCCTGAGCAGTCTCATGGTATGCATACATTATATATACATATATGTTATGTTAAAGGGGGCAACGGAGCAGACGGCCGGACGGATTGAGGTAGTACCGTCGCCCATAGACATCCGTAACATAGCTTTGCGAATGTATTGCCTCCTTTGATTGGGAAATAGGGGGAAAAGGAGGGAAAAGGAAAAGGGTGGGAAAAGGGAAAGGGCAATCGGTTTTTTTCACTCATCGGACGAAACGCAGCCATTAAAGGCTAATTCACGCCGATCTTCTGTGAGAGGGAGGTACTTCCTCGGTCGAGCTAGCCCATGTTCGAGCTGTAGTAACTGACCACAGCTAGGCTCTACCACCTCTAAAACCAACAAGATTGGTATAATAAACTCATGTTCAATAATGTCTCTTATAAAAACCAAATTTTTGTCCGTTTTCCAGTGTTCTCAATTATCAAATATTTAAGAAATTTGTTTGTTTTTTATTTTGTCGTAATTAAGTTAAATAATTTTAATGTAACATGATCAATAATAATAAGAGAGCTAACACTGTATACGAAATATTGTCGTTAAGATGAATATTCTATACACCCTGTATATCATACTATCATCTCCCCCAGGATATCTTCGTGCACCTCTGCACGGTGGACGCCACCCTATACTTCATGTGTAACACGGAAGGCTTCAAGTTCTTGGCGGAGATGATTCAGCACGTGCCGCTGCCGCTGAGGGCTCGCTACGTGTTCTGCTGCGCGCCCATCAATAATAAACTGCCGTTCGTATGCGCCACCTTCCTCAAGGTATATACATATGTTCTTGATATTCTACCATTATAATCCAATATCAGTTCATATCCAATACATGCCTTATTCTAGTAAAATTTGAGTATTATATATAAAAGGTACATTTTAGATGATCGTTTTAGGTTTGCTATAAAACTAATATTTATCACGATCACGGTTGCTGAAAAGTAACCGAAATGTCGAGAATATACAGTTTTTACAATAATAAAATACTCGAAGTATAATCCGAAGAACATTAGATTCTTTTAAATGAATACTCGCGAAAATCTTAGATCTTATTTAGTATAAATAGTTTGATTTATTGATAAATAACTACAACTTTATATAGTAATACTGATAAACTGACAACAACGAACCTGAATAGAATAAGTACATATGTATATCAAGTTAAATCTATCGATATTTCACATCACTATTATCACATATTCCAGATGGTCCGTCAGTACAGTCGCAATGAGCCCATCACTCGCAACTGGATGACTAATGTTGTGGACTGGCCACTACCAGCGCCCAGGACTATAATGGACCTTGTACACCTGGAAGCAGTATTTGATGTACTAGAATTATACTTATGGCTCAGGTCAGTGTGAAGGTGTCTTTAGATGCTATGCAACACGTCATAGAAAGATATTACCAGTTATAGTCGATATAAAACACAAAATAATTTGTCTTTTAAAATCTTATATATTAATTCTGTCATACATTTGAATTTCGAACACCATCAGATTATTTTCATTAAAATCTAACATCGTTCTCTTATATATTTGAATTTCGAACACCATCAGAATATTTTCATTGAAAATCTGTCATCATTCGTTTTTATATCTGAATTTTGAACAACATCAGGTTATTTTCATTAAAAGTCTAACATCGTTCTTTCGTATATTTGAATTTCGAACACCATCAGATTATTCTTATTAAAAATCTATCATCGTTCGTTCATATATTTGAATTTCGAACACCATCAGATTATTTTCATTAAAAATCTGTCATCGTTCGTTCATATATTTGAATTTCGAACACCATCAGATTATTTTCATTAAAATCTAACATTGTTCTTTCATATATTTGAATTTCGAACACCATCAGATTATTTTCATTGAAAATCTAACATTGTTCTTTCATATATTTGAATTTCGAACACCATCAGATTATTTTCATTGAAAATCTGTCATCATTCGTTTTTATATCTGAATTTTGAACAACATCAGGTTATTTTCATTAAAAGTCTAACATCGTTCTTTCGTATATTTGAATTTCGAACACCATCAGATTATTCTTATTAAAAATCTATCATCGTTCGTTCATATATTTGAATTTCGAACACCATCAGATTATTTTCATTGAAAATCTAACATTGTTCTTTCATATATTTGAATTTCGAACACCATCAGATTGTTTTCATTGAAAATCTAACATTGTTCTTTCATATATTTGAATTTCGAACACCATCAGATTATTTTCATTGAAAATCTAACATTGTTCTTTCATATATTTGAATTTCGAACACCATCAGATTATTTTCATTGAAAATCTAACATTGTTCTTTCATATATTTGAATTTCGAACACCATCAGATTGTTTTCATTGAAAATCTAACATTGTTCTTTCATATATTTGAATTTCGAACACCATCAGATTATTTTCATTGAAAATCTAACATTGTTCTTTCATATATTTGAATTTCGAACACCATCAGATTATTTTCATTGAAAATCTAACATTGTTCTTTCATATATTGGAATTTCGAACACCATCAGATTATTTTCATTAAAAATCTAACATCGTTCATATATTTGAATTTCGAACTCTTTCAGAAAAAAAGTATTAATTTTGCTGTCCGTAAAGGAAAAAAATTATTATTATAATAAAAGTATTTTCCTATTTTATTAACAATACAATCATTATTCCAGTTATCGTTTCCCAGACATGTTCCCAGACGTGAGGCTGGTCCGTGAGATGGAGGTTGAACTTGACGCTATCATACAGCAGGGAATCTTCCAGATAACGAGGTTATTATGATATATTATAGTAATCATAAGTAAAATTAATTTATTAATATTTGCATGTCAATTTCAAATTTAGAATATCACGCTATATATAGTATATGGTAACATAAATTAATGTTCCAGAATTAACTATGTTTATATATTTATATCTATTATATATAAAAGAGAGTTGTGTTAGTTACACCATTTATAACTCAGGAACGGCTTTAATAATATCATTGAAAACTTTTGGGGAGATAGCTTAGAACCAGCAATCGGACATAAGTTATTTAATTCTGTTCGATCGAAAAAGAAAGAAAAATCTTAATAAATTCCAATATCTGATTATTTAAGACCTCTAAGGCGGAATAGAGTTCGCCCAGTCAGCTATACATGTATTACTAATTCCGAACTTAACGCGAACGAAGTTGCGGGCAATAACTAGTTGTTTATATATTTAAATATATTTTTTTTCAGATTATTAAGGAATTCAGAGCCGGTCCTTGAAGGTGAGACAGATATGAAAGATTATGGCAAAGGGAAAAAATTACATTTACACTCGAGACATGACGACTCAAAGGGAAAGTTATCAGAAATGCTTGTTTCAAAGGTAAGTCATATAAATAATACTAGATTTCCGCCCGCGTGGAGTTCGGTTATATCGCGTTTCCAAGAGAACCTTACAAAAGTCTGGGATAAAAACTATCCTATGTTCTTTCTCAAGATCAACTTTATGTTTGTACCAAATTTCATTAAAATCAGTTCAGCGGTGTTGACGTGAAAAAGTAACAGACAGACAGACACAGTAACTAGTTAGTATTAGTAGGGATTACCATATTTATAAATAAAAATAATGAATAAGAAAGCACATTTTTTGAATTTTTTTTTATTCCAGGGCTTAATAACACCACAGATGCTAAAGAAGCTACAACAAGAATTGAGCACAGATAAAACAGAAAAAAGAACAAAGGGACGGAATAGAAGGAAGTAGTATGTTATAGAAAATATTTGTCAGTGTGAGAAATGAGTGAATGAGAAATAAAATGCATATAATTTTGAAGTTGTTTTATTTAAAAAATATTTATATATGTAGTTCCTTTTATTGCTGGCTGAATAGTGATTGACTTTTACTCATAAAATAGTAAGAACAAACTTAGCCTCCATGTTAAACTATAGTAGTATTATTTATATCTATTAATAATTATTAATTTTATCATTTATTTATTCACATTGACCTTGAACACATCAAAATCTAAATTGACTGTGGACTTATAGACTGAACTGACTTATTTGTTAAATATTTCGAATTTTATACATTAATTTTTGTTCTTAATTTTAATACAAATTTGTACAGAAAATTCTCACGTAATAATCCTCATGTTTTCAAAAAATACCGTATTATTCTATACTTTTCCATAAGTATTACTCATTATTAAAAAAAGTATAATACTGTAATAAAGACTGCAAATTTTATTGTCATGAATATACACTGAACATCTTCATGAGAAGCTTTCAGTCAAATAAATTTTGCATACTTGTAGCTAACATTCGTGTAATGATTTTTTTTATGTGAAAGGTGGCAAACGAGCAGACGACCCACTTGATGGAAGGTGGTTACCGTCGCCCATGGACATACGTAACATCTTTGTTGCGGATGCGTTGCCAAACTTGTTTTTTTTAGGAATAGGGAGGGATGGGGATAAGGAAATTGTAGGAAAGGGTGGGAATAGGGGGAGAGCAACCGGTTCTCTCACTCATCGGACGACACGCAGCCATTAAAGACTACTTCACATCGATTTTCTATGAGAGGGTAGTACTTTCCCGGTCGAGCCAACCCATGTTCGAGCTGTAACTGACCACCTCTAGGCTCAACTACCTAACAAATTTATTATATAATTTCATTTATTATATTTTTACGACTATCTCGTTGTTTGAAAACAATATTTTAGATATCTATTAATATTAAAAAATCACATGGGATTATTTTTTCTTTATGCCTTACTGATTCTATTAGGTATTTTCATTAAAATTATGATGTAAGTAGATAAAAAATATATATTTTTAACAAATATATATACAGAATGAAAAATTCATCGACTTGAGAAGACTTTTAACTTGTAGCTTTCGGAAAACATTTTGGAACTTTCTAGTTCATTTTCTTTCTCGTCATTAAATTAAATTTTAAGTATGGCATTATTTAAATTTTAAATATATAATGATAATAGAAAAAACACAAAATCTCAAACAAAAGGGTCAAAACAACAAAAATTTCTTAATAATATTAGCATAAATTATAAACGGTTATTTATTTCATTATTCTATCTTTGTGTAACGAATGAGGCCTATTTTTACTATATTTACTCACATACCTACAGTCGTTTTCGAAAGTGTGAAGTAAAAAAATAAGATTATTTCAATCAACAGTACATACTTATAAGAATGAATTTCTTTTAAAATAAAAGTAATTTAGTTTAAACATGATTATTAGTAATTTAGTTTAAACCTAGTCAACGAAATATTTATAAAGACACATGCTATTATAAATATTTAAAATTACGTTTATTATGTATCTGTGATAAACAAAATATTAGACCTTATTCTACAAATGTATCTCGTATTTATTATATAAATAAACAATCCCGTCCTAATCTTATGTTATCAGAGTAACCCTCGTTAAGTAATTGACCTTTAACATAATTCTTATGTATTTCTTGACCAAACTTCAGAGGGTAGTCTCGTGTTATAAGCGGTCGCTTTGACAGTTCAAAATGCTCTCCGCGAGGCTATATATGACTGTTCTAACTTTAATAATATATAGTTTAAATTTAGTCAATTGTAAGTTAAATACTTGTTTTGTTATCTTTATGATGTTCGTGTATTAAAGTGTGTGTGTTACAGCTTTTAGGATATTTAGGATCAACGGCAAACAGACGATATTGGCGTTTGAAAATGAAAATATAAATATACAATGTGAATCAGAATTTCCTATGACGTACTGCGGATTCGTTCACCCTACTGGGAAGAGATTTTCGTATGTTTATTTCATTATTTTATCAGAACTAAAGTTGATAGAAAAAGTTTTATCTAATTTAATCACCTTCCAAATTCTTACATATTATATAATATACATATACCTATATATTTATAACGTTCCATTAATATGATTAATTGTGGTTTAAATATTTTATATCTTTTCGGATAAAAATAAGACAATTGTAAACCGATTATATTTCTTATATTTACCTTATTCACTTAGTTTCAAGATACTTTTAATACTTGTAATCAATATAACGGATGTTTTTGATTGAAAAGATTTACAGATCTATCAGTGAATGATGGTAAATGCGTTCAGAAGATCAAAGCTACGAAAAGCGATGACGGTGAATGGGGCTGTCACATTGGAAGGAAATCTATAAGATTGGAAACCATAAAGAAAATACAAGTACGGATTGTGAATCAAGTGGCCGCGGTCGAACCTAATGTGACTGCTAAACTGAATAAACCGATAACACTTACTTGTGCAACGACTAAAGGATTAGTCCCTTTGAGTTACTGTCGTTTTGAACCACCCAATGGAAGATCGTTTAATATAGATTCATCGGTAACTAGCGAGCGGTAAGATATATTTTATATTAAAAATATTTCTTTTAATTCCTACTTTAGATATATTTATATGAAATATTTACTGCATAATCGGTACTAAAGTGTTTTGAACCGTTAATAATAGGTTAGTAATATTTTAACTATTGTATTGTATTGTTGTCGTGTCCCTAGTTTCGTTACTATGTTATCATAAATTTTACGAGAGAATATTATTCTTCCATGACAATTCGTGATACTTAAAATAATAAAGTAACATTGTTAGGATTTTAAGTATATTTTGTTGCAGTTATTAAATTTTTCATGAATTAGGTACTAACTACAGTTAATATATATAGCTCACTATCTTTCTGCCCGCAGCTTTGTCCGCGTGGAGTTCGGTTATATCGCGTTTTCAAGAGAACCTTTCATAAGTCATGGATAAAAACTGTCTTATGTTCTTTCTCAAGATCAACTCTATATCTGTACCAAATTTCATCAAAATCAGTTCAGTGGTTAAGGCGTGAAAGCGTAACAGAGAGACAGACATAGTTACTATCGCATTTATAATATTAGTAGGGATAGTCCACATGTAAGTGCCTATTAAATTCTGATAGCAATTACTTTTCCAGTCCGATTATGGATAAATACTATTATCCGTCAAACAGCAGTTTGGATAGAGGGGATTGTGTGGTGACAATCAATAAAGTGAAATATGAGGATATTGGTTTGTGGACATGCGGCGCCAGCTTGGACGACGGCAAGGAATATGTTGATGTCATTAAGCTAGAAGTTGAAGGTTTGTATAAAACCACATAATTATCTTATCTAAACATAGTTTTTGATATTATTTTCACACTATCTACGCCCCGTAAAGTAGCCTATATGTTATTCCCGGACGTCAGCTGCTTGTATACAAAATTTTACCAAAATCGCTTCAGCCGTTTGAGCGTGAAGAAGTAACAAACATACACACACTCACAAACTTTCGCAATTATAATATTAGTCGGATTACATTACCTGAAATGGCCCAATGCTATATTACTTTTGAAGACGAAACTACGAAATTCCTATTCGTTAATAAAGTTCAATATATGCCAGTTTTTAGGCTGATGTAAACTAGCAACAGTCACGCGACTTTGTTTCATTATATGCCTTTAATATATAATATTAAGGCTTAAAATGTCTCTTAACATTTCGTATTTACAGGTATGCATACTATGTCAACGGCTTCTGCGACCGGCGTGACATTAGGAGGTATTCTGATAGCCGTAGCTCTAGGCACATTGGGTTATATAGCGTGGAAGAAACGTAGTTTTATAACCGGTGGTACAAATCAACAGCAAGAGATAGAAATACATGAAATGCCTGAACGGGAAAGAGAAAGAGAATCGTCAGCTAGCCCTAGACCAAGCAGAATTGTTCCGAGTGTAGTTATATAGTCCCCATCAGAGCCAGGAACATCACCCTTAATGCCAAGAACTTAGAGCTCAAATTAGAATGTATATTTCTTAAAGATAATTAGTATGACAATAATTGTATTATATTAATTATATTTGAATTTAATCACTATAAATGAAGTACTATTTTTTTATGAAGATTTACTATTTAAATTTTATGTATATATGTAATAATTTGTAGTGTAATTTATTAATCTCTGTTCAATTTTCTGTACCTAATCTTTTATATTTCTCTATCTTTCTTCTATTACTAAATAATTTTCTTGACTTTATGTTTTAATTTTTTCTGTTTATTTTAAATGAATTGTAGAAAAGATTTTTTTTGTTATTATGATTAAAAAAAGATGTTATTTATATCATGTTTTAATAAATGAATTATTTAATACTGATTTCTTTTATATAAAGTACATTACTTGTTTTAGGGAAGTAGAGACTGTATTTGGGGTACAGTTTATTATCTTAGTGAATTTAATCTATATATTATAACATTTAGTTGATATTTTATATGAATTAATTTTAAGCCATCATAGATGACAATAGTCCTTATTAAATTCCGGTGATCTTTACATTTAAGTATATAAGCTTTAAATAGTCAGTGGTGGCCTAGTGTTTAAAAGGCCCGCCTCTCATACACGATTGCGCGGGTTCGATCCTGGCCCTGGCAAGTACCAATGTGATTTTTCCGAATCATATGTACTTTCTAAGAGTATTTAGACATCACTGATTAATGCATTCCCAAAGAGGGTTGATGTCAGGTAGGCGGCCGGTCGCAATAACAATTAGCCAAAACTATTCACAACATGTAAGGTAGACCCTGACTAAAGCTGGGAAATTGCCAGGTAGAAGAAGAAGCTTTAAATAGCTTATAATTAACATGCAATTATTTGATTCAAAAAATATTTCTACTGTACTTCCATTCTATATAATACTTTTCAACATGATTTTGCTAAACAATTTCGTTTATATTTTCTTAATTAAGGAATTAAATCAAAGACTTCTTTGCTTTTTGAAGTATTTTTCTCTTTATTTATAATCTAATAGCTTGGATGGTTCAACATAACGGCTAATCTTTCCATATTGATGGCATATATTGAATGGCAGGCGATAATATTCTTGTTAGTTAGTAATGTATCGTAAAAATCCTCAATGGTCAGTTTGTCATCGTTCACTTCTGTGTTCGGGACGCTGGAATTAAGACATAGTATGAAAACACCACATTTGAAAATGAATTTGAAATTACCATGGAATTATCTCATGTATAAAAGCAGAGTTAAAATATTTTAAGTTATTTAGTATAGGGAAAAATCAGTATAATGTTTCCTATGATATTATATTTTACCTGCAAGCGATTTCATATGCCGCATTTTGTTCAACCTCATCAATAGTAGGTGGGCATCTTGGACCCAATGCATCTAGACTATCATCCAAATTAACCCTTCCATCTGTTTGTGGGTCGTACAAGTTATTTGTATTTCTCAACCACATGTTCGGCATGTCGCCTCCAATATCATAGATGAAATTTTTATGTCTCCGCTTATAACCTTTCCGTTGTGTGACCACAGCACTGATTATGTTCTTAAGGAAGTTCTGTACAGCGGCTACAATGAGATCTGCTGCCTCATCATCAGCTCCTTCTAAACCTAGTTCCCATGCGGCAAGCATGAATCGCCCGACTACTAAGGCATGATCGGGTAAAAATATTTCCTGAAAAATTCATATATTCATAAGAAAAGCTTAAAAAATTAATAGTTTTGACACTATTTAAATTGTTCACAGTCTGTCTATTACAGTAGTTGTTTGTTTATGTATATGAATAATGAATAATATTTCTAAAAATAAACTTGTAAATAATGACATTAGTGCAATTCTAGACAAAGTTTGATTTAATTATGTATAATGTTTTGGATATAGCATTAAATATGAAGTATGATATTTTTGGCAAACTATATTGTATGACAATCTTTATCTCATTATTTAGACAATGATTTACCGTCTTACCTGAGTTGCATATTTCACACCATCACTGCCAGCCCCCGGAGGTGAACTGGGTGGTAAATATTCCAATAAATCAGCAGATTCGAAGTTAGACTTCTCTGACGTTCGCGAATTCCGTTTATGTCGCCTGGTGTTTCTGTTGTGTGAGACAGCTCTCTCCTGAGCAATTGATATCGAAGTTTCAGCCAAACCTTCGACTTTATTCAATAAAGCGAGAAGAAATTCATTGTGAAAGTGTACTTGGTCTGGACTTAACAACACTCGAGCTTCCGCATCGAATTCTTCTTTAGTGAGTTTCATGCGAAACCACTGCTTCATATGATTGAAATATTTCGTGTTTTTATCACCTAACACCTCATTTAGCTTTCGTCGGGCGATATTTAAGGAATCTGATGACATTTTAAGCTGAATCTATTAGATGATTTTAAAGCAAATATTTATTTCAGCTATGTGTTGTTTTAAATTAAATCACATTTATTTCACTGTATAACTCTATATAACGCATATAAGATAACTTGAGAACGTTGCACAAAGTCGTCTAAGAAGGAATTAAGTTTGAATTTATTCAAATATTGCAAAGATAATTACTAGTATATATCTGCAATATTTTTGTTTGTATATTTTATTGCCTTTGCCTATTTGATATTGCACTCTCAAACGTCAAAGTCAATTTTAGGTTTTCTTAAGACTAACAAATGACAAAACACTCTCCCGGTGACGCTGTCAAAGCCATTAGGGCTAACAGCTAAATTCAAGTTAAAACTAAAAAAAATATAAACCAATATATATCAACTAAGTATATCAACTAAGAAATGACCATTGACCAATGTCTTATGTAGGACGCAAGTCCGAAGTTATGTTACGAAAATCGATATACTTTATCTTCGACATATAATTTTTTGCCATCGGGCAGGATTTCCTCCAAGTCTTTTTGTTTTGACCAGTTTTTTGTGCGATTATTGTATGGATGAACTTTTCAGTTATAAGCAGACCAGCCAGCAGCAGCCAGCAGCTTCTTTAGTACACAAATTTGATTAATATCAAGTGTACACTAAATTTAAAAAAATATATTTGGTTCCATACTTATTTTATGTTACTACGCTAATTGCACATTCTATAATAACACTACTAAATTTTAATACTCTTTGTTATGTATATAAATTTCTATCTATAAGTAAGGAAATAAGTAGCAGTTACGTACTTAAGTACCTTTGAAATAAAATGTTGACAGAATTCTATGAAGCTCTATTCTATTGATATTAAAAGATTTGAAATATGTTCGGAATCTGTATTTGAATGTTATTTCAAAACCTTTTTATTGTTAATATTACCTTACATACAGGCGAAACTAACACTATAACACCCAATAATTTTAGGTAATTTTATACGTACAAGGACTAAGCAGCAAAAAGGGTAAGGCATACATTTTTCTTGTAAAGCATACTTTCAAATATTTTTCAAAACTATTTTATATATTTCTCAAATAACAAAATAGTGAGTTATATCTTATAATATGGAATCAGTATAAAGTATAAACTGTATTTGTTAAAATATGCTAAAAATTTCTGGTCCTATTTGTAATTTCATTTTAGGAAAGGCCTTTTCCTTTTCATAAATATAATAAAAATTTATTTCTACATTAATTCCCTAAATGGTAAATAAAACAAGTAAATTTCTAAATATAAGTACATAGTTTTCGAAGTTTTCATCTCTTAAGATCTACATAAGATTAAATTTCACTGAACAAATATACAATTAAATTATTGAGTTGTGACGTCATGATTTGGCCGGATACCAAATATCACAACGCTGTCTGAAGACGCGCAAAAATATAATGCGTCGATTCAAAGAAGATGGAAACAAAGAATTTCCAGTTTCTACTTTTTGCATCACGCCTGTTACGTATCCTGTTTAAAATTTAACCGACATTAACTCATCAATCACTATTATACAGGGTGACTGGTGAATTACTATCAATATTTAAGGAGAATACTCGGTACATGATTCTCATTCGAATTATGTAAAAAAAATAAGTACTTAATTTTTGACAAAATTTCCGTATAAATAAATAAAGTGTTGACACGTTCCAAGTGTTCCAAGTGTGGACGCGTGCGGCGGCGTGCTGATACAAAACCACGCCCCCGCCGTGTATGTGTGAGTGTGTGTGTATACCTAATCTGTAGGGTGTTCACACGATGCGTAATTAATTACATAACTTTTGGTTAACTTTACTTAGAAGTTTATTAATATTTACGTTATATTAATTTTTATTTTGTCATATATGATCGTCAACTACCACGTCCTCAAATATCGATGGTAATTCACCAGTCACCCTGTATAGATAAAATACTTATATAAGGCGTGACACTGCGGACTCCACGCAAAAAATACCTGGCCGGTAGAACCAGAAGATTCTTGACCAACACAATTAATGTGATGTAGTTCTATTCTAGCATCAAAATAAACATGTAGTTTTAGGTATAGGCTATAAGTTTTAGTTAAGTTATTTTAATTATACTCGTAATATACACATAAGTGACGTACTTTTCTTCATACCTCTGGCTGGCCGTGAACTGCAGCTTATACAACTTGCTTCAAAACAAGTTTTAATGAATCTAATCGTAAATATCAGGAATAATAAAACTGTAATGGTTTCTGTACCAGCTATGAGCAGGTGACTACAGAATGTGGGTATAATTTCTGTGGTAAATGAGATGTTTTTTTTTGTTAAAATTCGTCGAGTTCCTTACAAATGATGATCGTCGAACGAAATACATTATCAAAGCCTCTAGAAGTGTCACAGCTTGTATAGTGAGAGGTATAATTTACCAATAACCTAATCATTTGTTACGAAGAAATGCTGAAAAACTTGTTTTAATTCAACAAAAATTACGACAGTTCAATTTACATTTCCAAAGTGAGGTAATATGTCATTTAAAACACAACTATTCAAAATAATATGTAATTTCAAGAATTTTAAACTATTACATGGCGGGATAGCGAATACCAAAAATAGAGTGAACAATGGCCGAATAATCTCTAGATTTCTATTAAATTCTTCATTTATTAATAATTTTTACTTTACAATAACATATCTAACATAAAAATACAGTAAAATAATATATACAAATATAACATGACAATTTTCATAATTTACAAATAAAAAAAAATATATCTACAATTTTGAAACTTATTAACATAACTTATACACTATACATTTGTTAATGATCTTGACCCGAGGATTCTTCATGTATTATTTATATATTTTATTTGATTTAAAATTATAATTATAATTCAGATTTCCTCGGCATTAATTTTATTTGTACGCCGTTTTCCGAACGTAATACCAGTTCCGCGCAGAGTATGGGCTCGGATGAATTCGCTGGCAGTATTCGGTAATTCTTAACGATGCTCGCCAATGTCGCTTTCAATTCCAACATGGCGAACTTTTGACCTAAACACGTAGATTATTATTAAATATTTTATATAGCACTATCTTTTAAGTTTAGCCTTTGTTTTTATTTTTAAAAAGTAACTTCATGCGCCTGCTGATGACTTTGACATTTATAATTTTTAAAGTATAGACATCGAAACTAACATATACAGGTTAAAAAAAAAATAGTATGTAAGGAGTTTTTATATTATTATTTTTTTTGGGTTAGAATAAAATAAATATTATCTATTATACTATACCAACCTATACAATTCCTTGGTCCAGCACTAAACGTTATCCAACTGAATGCGTTCTTAGCGTTAACAGTCTCAAATCTTTCTGGACGAAATTCCATCGGATCTTCATATAGATCGGGATGTCTTTGAAGTTCAAGAATGTTTATTATCACGGATGTGTTCCTTGGTATCCTAAGTTCACCAACCTCTGCGAAAAAAGAAGGTTTTACAACATCTATTTATCTTCTTCTTCTACCTGGCAATATCCCAGCTTTAGCCAGGTTCTTAATTACATGTTGTAAATAGTTTTGGCTTATTTCTTTTACGACCGGCCGTCTGCCTGACATCAACCTTCTTTGGGAATGCATTTTTATTATTATTTTTATTTATCATTACAGGAATTTCTTCATAAATAATAAAATAATTTTTGGTGGTTCAGATTTGAAAATGCACCACACGCTGAGGAAATATGAATGTCATAATAAAAATATACGACAATTGAATAATTTGTATGATTATACAGGGTGACTGGTGAATTACTATCGATATTTGAGGACGTGGTAGTTGACGATCATATATGACAAAATAAAAATTAATATAACATAAATATTAATAAACTTCTAAGTAAAGTTAACCAAAAGTTATGTAATTAATTACGCATCGTGTGAACACCCTACAGATTAGGTATACACACACACTCACACATACGCAGCGGGGGCGTGGTTTTGTATCAGCACGCCGCCGTACGCGTCCACACTTGGAACACTTGGAACGTGTCAACACTTTATTTATTTATACGGAAATTTTGTCAAAAATTAAGTACCTATTTTTTTTACATAATTCGAATGAGAATCATGTACCGAGTATCCTCCTTAAATATTGATAGTAATTCACCAGTCACCCTGTATATTCCTTATTGGAATTTATTTAACTGACAGAAATAGAAGGTTGTGTAGTGAGAGTGTCAAGATATGTCTTTTTCTTCATAACGAGCTAATTTTTTAAAAGTGAAACACTTGATTAACCTCGAAAATAACAGTACTAATGCCGGTCGCTCGCGTTACTGTGCATTAAATAATTAATTTTGTGCAAGTCACGGCTTGCGTAAGTATACTGAAACGTGTATTGGAAGAAACCTGTGCAATTTTCTGACGTTCCGAACTGAACTGAAGTTCCGAATTTCAATTGCCAACTTGTGCAATATTGCGTTTGCCCAAGTTTACATACATGTTTGTGGTAGCTACATACATATTTGCATTTCGCGTATTTCTCAGTATTGTTTAAGCCACCTGCATAGTATGTTATTTTCGCGCCAAAATGAACGAGTAAATTTTATGTACAAAGAAAATAATTATTTTGTTATTGTAAAAATTACTAATGAGAATGGATACAAAAAATAAGTTATGTACTGTGTGTTAAGTTTCGTATAGTTAGAATGACGGTGTAAAAATAAAATTGCTTTAAAATAAAGACGTAATATTTTTAACATATATAAAGTTTGTGCATGTGTGAGTGTATGTAAAATAGAACGCAATTCGCACACATTCAAGACAGAACTGGTAATATAGTAATTTATTATGTATATCGAATATTAATCAATCACCTAATAATGGTAATGTTTTTATACAAATAACTAGCTTTCCGCCCGCAGCTTCGCCGCGTGGAGTTCGGTTATATCGCGTTTCCAAGAGAACCTTTCAAAAGTCTGGGATAAAAACTATCCTATGTTCTTTCTCAAGGTCAACTCTATCTCTGTACCGAATTTCATTAAAATCAGTTCAGTGGTTTAGGCGTGAAAGCGTAGCAGACAGACAGACAGACAGACAGACAGAGTTACTTTCGCATTTATAATATTAGTAGGGATAATTTGGTTTTTATTATCTTCTAGCTTGTGATTATTCAGATGTAACATAAATTCTTTTTAATAAATTCTAACTCTTTCATATGAAATGTTTTGTTTCTTTGACAATACTTCTTTTCACATATGTCTAATGTAGTTTTTCTAAATTACTTGTTGCTTTACTTAATGAATTTTATAGTTTCTCCAAGTTTAAGATAATCGATGTTATAAATCTTTGATATGGAAGGAAATTTCATGTTTTGTTAAGACCAATAATTAATTAAGAGATCATAGATTAGCGAATATAAAATTTAAATCAATAACATGTTTTTTTCGAGGGCGTGCATTAGCAATTATAATTTGGATATATCTTGGAATGTAATATAATTGATATGATATAATATGTTTTATTCTTATCTTTAATTGTTTATCTCATGGCCTAAAGATGATCTTAAGATAGCACAGGATGAAAATAAGTGATGAGATATACAGGGTGACTGGTGAATTACTATCGATACTTGAGGACGTGATATTTGACGATCATATATGACAAAATAAAAATTAATATAACATAAATATTAATAAACTTCTAAGTAAAGTTAACCAAAAGTTGTGTAATTAATTACGCATCGTGTGAACACCCTACAGATTAGGTATATAGACACACACACACACACACACACACACACACACACACACGTCGGCGGCGTGGTGTTGTATCAGCACGCCGCCGCACGCGTCCACACTTGGAACACTTGGATTGTATCCACACTTTATTTATTTATACGGAAATTTGGTCAAAAATTAAGTACCCATTTTTTTTTTACATATTTCGAATGAGAATCATGTACCGAGTATGCTCCTTAAATATTGATAGTAATTCACCAGTCACCCTGTATATGTAATATGGAAATTCTGTTTGATGATTAGTCTAAGGGTAGTTATTAAGAAAAACTTGAGTATGTATGTCAGTCTAAACTATCGGTTTGAGACTGTTTTGGATCAATTAGATATTAGGCTAGTGGATAATGAGATCTAAAACTTTCGCGAGTATTAATTTAAATTAAACAAATATTTTTGGATTACTACGCGTATTTTTTTAACTAAGTACATACTCCCAATGTTTTGGTTGGATGTGAATCTCGTCTCTCGCTGCAAAGTAACCGAAACGACGGAACTATGGAGTTACTATAATAAATAATGCGTAGTAATCCGAAAATATGAGTTTTAGTTAGGGAAGAGTTTTTCTATGTAGATTACCATCTGGCTGAAAGCAATCTAGTCTATTTAAATCGTCTCTATACAAAGTTTTCATTATAAGGTTATGCCCAAGACTATGTCATACTTATAATATGTCTGTCATTTTAATTTCAATGTCAAACATCAATTAACAACAATTTAACAAAGCAATAATTACTTAATGAATGTGTTATTTAATATTTCATAAAATTACATATTAATGGATTTCATCGATTAAGTAATTTAATTTGTTGAGTAATAATAATAATAATGACAAGTGAATGAATGAACTAAACGGATTATTTGAAATTTAAAACGTAATATCATTCATTCATTTTTTTATCGAGATTTGTTGTTTATTTTTAATAGGTTTGACATTTAGCCCTGTTTTGTTCATACAAGGTCAAAAAACCGGTTTTCCTTCAAACCTACATGTCAAAATGATTATGTGTAGTTTTTTTTACTATTATATTATAATGTCGTAAATAGCTTTGTTCCGTTTGTTATTATGTTTATTATCGATTTTTTTGACTTTTAAATAGTATAAAAAAATATAGTGAGAAATATTTCTATATATTGGAATTTAATTTAATTCAATATATTATTAATTGAACTGTGAACTTAATACGAAATGTCTAGTTTAATTTCTAAGTCACAAACATAGTGACTGTCAGTATTGAAGTGTGCAATAAAACTACCACTAAAGGTTGTTTAACTATACACATTATGAACGTCCAAAACTTTTTTTTACAAAAAAATTCGAGTAAAAGCATGTCAAGGTCGAATCTTAAAAGGATTTTAATTTAATGATTAATAAAATATATGTTATAGTTCCGATATCTGATATCTTATGTGGGTCAAAAGAAACCACAAGTTAGGTTTCAATATTCATAAAAATTCTCGTTATATTTTTGCAATATTAGCTTCGGACCGCGATTTGTTTTTCAAGGACTTTGGAGTACTACTATAAAACTTGTAATAAATCGCTTAATAATAAAGATACAATTTCGGCGGGAATAACTGATCTGGTTATAATCTGTCAGGGTTAAAAAAGGTTGTATTGGTGACATAATCTGGATGAATAATTTGGATATGTGCGTATTTTTTTAAGGAAACATTTAAAAAAAGTCAGGGAGAAAGATTAAAAAAGTAGTATGAAAAATTTGTAACGATTAGACTAAATACATAAATGTAAGAAATAAAACCGTTGAACATAAAAACTGTTCAAGCTACTAACAAGATATTTTTATGAAAGCAGTTAATGCTCGAAAGTTAACAAATTATAACATGGCAACATTCTTACGTGAGTCTTCTGTAATCTTTCTCTCAATAAGAGGCACGGAGGGGTAAATACGTAGGCTCTCTCTTATCACAGAGTCTAAATACTTCATTTGTTGGACTTCACTGAAAAAAATATAGTTTTATTTAATATTTAATGCTTATAAGTAATAACTATTAGCTTAATGTTTTAAATAATTGGAGAAGACTTACGAATAAGTAGGATCCCGAGTCAAATCATCACCCAGTATAGCTTTCTGTTCTTCTAGAATTTTCTCTTGGACGCTTGGATATTTGGACATACAGTATAGAGAAAATGCGAGACCCGATGCAGTTGTGTCGTGACCCTAGTACAAGAATACATACATATAAATATATATTTTTTAAGTATAGACATAGCATTGCCCTACAAATTACTTATTATCTATAAGATTTTGCGTAATAATCATAATCATCAGCCTATCAGAGCACTTCTGAGCAAAGGCCTCTTTCTCACATGGAGAAGGTTTGAGCATTAATCACCACGCTTGCTCAAGACGGGTTGGTGATTTCAAACTTATAATTGTGAAATTAAAGTCCAGGTTTCCTCACGATGTTTTTCTTCACCGTATGTCAGATAAGATTTTGAATGAATTGATTAAATTATAAATAAAAAAAAAATAATCTAAACATAAAAATAATGGGTTTACATCCTATTAAAATCTTGTAAAGACGTCAGTGATTTAAAAAAATTATGAATACACGACAGAAAGCTTCAGGATTTTGACATGTCTTGACATTGATGTAACAGCTAACTGTCAAATATTTGACATTTCATCTCACCTCAAACATGAACGTGTCAACCTCTTCCCGTACGTGCTCGTCGTTTATCGGTCTTCCGTCCACTTCAGCCAATAATAAGAGATCCAAAAAAGCGTGTTTATTTTTAATTCCTGAAATAAAACAAAAATTAGATAAGTGTATAATAATTTAATATTTACTTTATTTCCTTTGTGTACTTTACCCATATCATTATTTTTTTCTAATTTAGTAATTTTAGATAATTCCAATTCTTGTCTGCGTGTTTTTATAACTTTGTTTGTTTCATAGTGCACGTACTTCACGGCTTCGTCTTGTTGTTTTTTAGCTGACAGCATATTAAAAATTATGTCTTCACCCAAGAGAGGATTTCGCATTCTCGAAGATGTAATCTTAGCTAAACTGAAATAAAATGTTTATCATTACCTATATATGTATTAAAAGGATTTTTTATAGTAAACTAGCTTTCCGCCCGCAGCTTCGCCCACGTGGAGTTCGGTTATATCGCGTTACCAAGAGAACCTTTCAAAAGTCTGGGATAAAAACTATCTTATGTTCTTTCTCAAGGTTAACTCTATCTCTATATCGAATTTCATTAAAATCAGTTCAGTGGTTTAGGCGTGAAAGCGTAACAGACAGACAGACAGAGTTACTTTCGCATTTATAATATTGGTAGGGATATGATCTTTACTACAAATAATACTCACGTTTCAATAGATTTAACGTATTTTGATTCACTGTTTGTTTGTGCGTTGACTGCTACTCCCATGATTGACTCTGAGATATAAGAAATGTAGTTTTAATTAGACTCAAATAATTGTGACTTAATACCTAATACAAAAGTAGAAATAAATTGAATTATCTAACTTCGTTAACCTGATCGTTGAAAAGAAATAAAATAAACTACTTAAAAAAACAAGTAACTCTAGTATGGCGCGAAATCAAACCAAACACAAGATATTTTAATTTCACTAATAAATGTCCGATACGAAATACAAAGATTTATTCACGAAAAACCGAAAAATATGCGTTTTTCGAGTGACACAGATAATAAAGTGTTAAAAACTTCAAAACAACAATTTTACCGGTAACATTGTCAAGAGCTGTCAATGCCATAATCGGTAACACATTGAAGGCTCGCCCATCAGCGTAATCTCTCAACTTTTCTATCAATATCTTCTCATTCTTTAAGAACACCGGCAGAAAGTTCTGGAGAATGTTAAAATGGAAGGCCGGCGTCAAAAATTTTCTTGTATTTCTCCATCTTTGTCCTAAAATAAGTCACACGTCACTAGTTTGAAATGGTTTATAAAGCTTACAAAAATTATTCATATTAATAACAAGTATATATATATTATAGTTCTTTTACTTCATCTTTCAATAAAATAACCTTATTTTTATATCATAATTTACTTTATGGACAGCTAGTTTTTATTTAATTTCGTGTATATAAAATTTATATTTTTTTATTAGGCTATGGCTTTATTCACGCAGTAATCTGTGACTATTCTGCCAATGTCAATTATTATCTTGTCATTAATCATAATTATGATATATATCAATGTCATTTACCTGTCGATGTCAGAAGTCCATTCCCTAACCAGGAGAGGAGGTACGAATAAGACTTTCCTTTGACTATCAACTCCGAATGAGATAGTAGCGGCTGAAATAAAAATATGAGGAAAAATATTTGAGTCTAGATATTTAATATCTTGTTCAAAGAAAAACACAACCCTTCCCTTTACCTTCTCTAGAATCGGTTAAATCAAGAATAAGGTTGACTTAAATGCCATTTAACTATTAATAAATGAATAATATTTATGTATTTTATTATATTTATATTTGAAACTATCCAGTTTTTATTCGGTTTCAATTATATTTTAAATAAAGTAATAAAGTAAAGTTTATTGATTATTAAGTAAAATTTTTATTTGAATTTATCATTTATTTGATGGATGAATTGTTTTAGATCTTTTTCAAAACGTACCTGTACTTCTGTTATTAAAAAAAACATGTCTGTCATTCAGAATATTACCATGATTAAAAAAAATATTAATTTTAATATTTTACTGCCTTATTGATTATTGAATTTCATTATAGCGATATAGACAAAGCATATATATTAAATAAGTAAAATTTATGACTGTACTTATTATACAAGTACGATAACCTTTCAAACTCAGTATTTCCCATTGTAATATATTTTATAGCAATTAAAAGTAACTATTTAAGGATAATTATTAAAAACTTATATTATTTGACATTCGTTTAATTTTAATTCAAATATTTATTCTTTTTTTGTATATTAGATTTAAATGGGAATTAATTGGCGGTAACTACAATTGGTTACTTAATTCGTAACCATTTTTTGTTGAACCAGCTTCAAATAATAAAGTGTTATAAGATCTTGAACTAATGTTCAATAAAATCATTTTTATATGTTTTAAGGTATGACTTTAACGAATAGGAATTGTTCTAAATTATACTCTATCATCAACTAAATAAGCTTGTAATATGAATATCAATTTATAAACCTAGGATTCAACGCTTTGAAATTTTAAGCTCACATAAAATTCCCTTCACGTATGATGAGACTATAAGTATTACATTGTTTGCATTATTTAAATTGTTTTAAACAGTAAAAATTGCCAGTGATAAAAAATATTAAATAAATTTAAACTTACCTCCGCATATTTTGGATGTGACAACACTACGTATGGCTCGTGTAGAAGAAAAATTCGATACGCGTTACCATATTCTAACATTAAGTTTCTTAGTTGTGGAAGGAATTCTGGAATTAATATTTATTATAATAAATAGTTGTATTGTATTCTGTTTATTAGTTGATATCTGAGGAAAAATGGTTATTTTTTGAAGCGGAAACATTATGTAGTATGTTTTTTTTAGTTGTAAATTGTAATAATGAGTGGGAGGCGTTTTTTAGGTAATATAGTATTTATATGATAAAGTTTCAGTGGAGAATTATGTATGTCACATATGTTCTAAGTATCTAAAACTAACGAAGGATGAGTCAATTAAGTTTTGTATTCATATTACAGAGCAAGTTAGAGAATTGATATCCAAGATTTTCGCGAGTACAGATTTAAAATGAAACTTTCTTTTTTCCGATTATTATGCGGTTTTTTTTTCGATAAAAATGAATACTACAATAATTATATCGCTGACTGTGTCTTGTCTCGCCTGTCCGTGATCACGGTTGCTGTAAATCTACAGTCGGGAAAATGTTAAAATAGATAAACATACATACATTTTAATTTAAACACCTTAAATTTATTGACTAATTAAATAATCAAAAACTATGTAACCTATAATAAGTTACAATTGCTAATGAATTATCGTAATTTATTGATATTTTTACACTTTACTAATAACATAAAACAATGATATACTTAGATATAGAAATTACTTCATTAATTACTTGTATTTGTAATTCTACGTGTTATATTAAATTAACTTATATTACTTTTTATATGTAGATTGAACAATATTTTTGTAATAAATATATTATTATGGTAGCTATGAACTAAGTATTTAAAATAAAATTTATTTAAAATAGGCTTCCAGGAATCGTCTTTCGTGAGTCCAAATTCCATCCGATTTATACATAATTATATTAGAAACAAGTTTTTTTTGTAATTATAAATTATTGATTAGCTACACAGCTCTAATGTATATAGACTTTTGAAAGTTCTTAAAACGATCATAAGCCGTTATTTAGTAAATATAAGTATTAAAAATAATAATAAACATAAAAATAAAAATGTGTATAATATTAATGAGATCTAAATTTTCGCGAGTCATTTAAATGAAACTAATATTTTTCGGATATACTACGCGATTTTTTTATTAGTGACTATAAACTACATACTCGCGACGTTTCGGTTACTTTACAGCAACCGTGATCACGGGCAGACGAGATGTGTATAATATTTTATCTCCATATATCTTTACAAATAATTGATAAAAATATGATATCGCTGTTTGCTCTTCAATTGGCAAACTGATTTGAGTCAACTTATTTGTAGAGATTGATAAGAAAACGCATAATGATAATTTTTATTTTATTGGCAACGAGACTTACATTTTTTGGGTAGAAACTGATAGTTTTGAAACATAGTACAATTACATTTGTTGATATAATTTGACATTTTAACTTAATATTGACCTTACGCATATCATTAGTACGTTCGTGATTTAATAATTATTATCAGAAGTTCCTAAAACTTATTTACTAAAAATTAAAGTAATCTACTACCAGTTAGTTAAGTAGTTTAGTTTAAACCACTAACTACTTTTAGGTAGTTTATTAAATGATTATTATTATAATTATATTTGAAAATTCAATTTAAATGAACTCACCGCTAGATTTAGATATAAATAAATGTCCATTCCCAACAATAGGATAAGGTCTCGGTCCCGGAACGTCATATTTTTTAGAATCACATAATAATATTAACCACGATATCAAAGAAATCACTACAAGTGCTAATAAACAAAATATTAATATCATTTTTATATGTAACAATCAATATTATTTTAATTTATATATATGTTACAGACAACCGACCTCGTCAACGATCGGTGTGTACTGATTACTAGTTGTTTTGAGATTTGAGTTGTAATTCTTGATAAACTCGTGTAACAACTTGTAGTAGGGGAGGCAAGGACGTTTAATTTGCACTTATTGGAGCCAAATGGATTATAAAGATTACTAGCTGATCCAGCAAACGTTGTTTTATCATATAAAAATTTTTTGGGTACATTATAAAAAAATAAAAACAAAAAAATCGTCCGAAAAAGAAGAAAAATTAAGGGTATCGCTTAGAGGTATGAAAAATAGACGTTGGCCGATTCTCAGACCTACTCAATATGCTCATAAAATGTCACGAGAATCGGTCAAGCCGTTTCGGAGGAATACGGGATCGAAAATTATGACACGAGAATTTTATATGTAAGATGTTCTAAGAAGATAAAAGTTTATATCAAATTTTCTATTATAATCTTCTACTTTTAAAAATGTCAAAACAAATTGAATTAAAGTACGCGAGTGAGTCAGTCATTCAGTGTTTACGCGCATTATGTTTCTGATAGCTATTAGATTACTTCAAGGGGACTGGTCGTAACAAGACTAGTTTTTTATTCATAAATATTTGTACATAATAGGTAACTATTACCGTAAAAAATTATATTTTAATTTCTTTAGATCTTGTGTTGAAGAAGAATTAACAAAACTTTTGATAATTATTATTCCAATAGCTTTGGAAGTCCGTATTTTTGCAATGAAATTCAAAATTTTAGCATGAAAATTTCCATATTGACATGGTGCATTATTTAAATAACAAACAATTACTAAGTTTATAAATATTTTCTTTTTGGAAGATTTTCGATTTTTACTTATATTCTTTTCTATACGTATGTACTTTTATTGAATTTTTTTAATTGGGGCTATAAAAAAATTGGTAAGAAATGAGTGTTAAAATTTATTTCTTAAGGACACGAAGAGTACTCATATAAACAAAGCATATAATTATAATTGTATACTTAAACATACATTACATATATGTATATGAACATTTAAAAATAACTTTTGTAATAGTTAATATGTGGATTAAAATTCTGCTATAATTTGTCAAAGTAAAGTACTTAACAGTCCAAGTTGCTATCTCAATAATTAGAAGAATTTGGAGATCATCAAAAGAAAAACAAATACTATTAAATAAAAATAAATTGAAAAACTAAGAAAGTATAGTAGTACGAAAAATTAAGTAAAGTACATATTTTTACGAGCTCTGACAGTAAGAAGTAAAACGGAGGGTGTTTTTAAGAGTAGAAACAAAGAGACGAAACCTCTCAGCATTCAATGTATTCACGGTGCGTGTGTCGGGTCCATCGTTGTAGTGAGAGGAGCTTCAACAGTGACTGGGACTTGCGACCCAGGTGTAGGTTTAAGGGCATATCTAATTCAATTTATATTTATCTTTTATTTATTGTTTTTGTTAAGAAATAAAATGGATTCATAATAAAAAGAGAAGCTCGTAATATTTCACTTCCACGTGATTAAATAATCTTTCAAATATTAAAAGGGCTGAAAAACAGCTACAATTATGTACTTAGAATGATCATAATAATTATAATTATTGATAGAAAAACCGACAGGCGTACCTACCGTATTTAGGAACGTATAGAATACATATATGATTTTGTTACCAAATATGTATAGCAAAAATTATATTAAAACAATATACACAAAGTACGACGACTACCAATAATGGAGACTAAGGTCACATTGATCAGTTCGGGTAGCTGTAGTATTATGTATTTATCAATGACTAGCTTTTGCTTGCGACTCTGTCTGCGTGACCTTCAGAGTTATTCTCTACCACTATCGGCACTGAAGCCGAATTACACTATATGGTTCCACAGTCCACTCATCGACATATACATATTAATGGACTAATCTGCAGTAATTTTTTGGTTTAAAAACAGTGAGAGAGATGGCCTAAGCTGTCGGTCTAGCACTATCTCTTTCCTCATAGATGATTGGCGGTCAGTTTTCATGACAAGCATGGCATATAAATTATCCGGAAGGGGCTCATAACGTCTTAAGTACGGTACTATTTTGAGAGAGATAAAGATAGACCGAAACTTAGTTTCCTCTCTTTCTTTCGGAGTGCCACAATTCTCACCTCTAAGGCATGTCATTTAGTATATATCGATGATTCCACTCGTGTTGTTTTTGGATTGGCATCGGGATCAGAATAAAAAATAGCCCTTTCTCCACGATTCCATCTATCTCTATACCAAAATTAACCAAAATCGGTTCAGAGATTTCGGCGTGAAACGTAACAGTCAGAAAAACAGAGTTTTAAACCGGTTTGATACAAACACCCTAGTAATTAATAAATTAACTATTTATTAAAATAAGTGAAAAATCTATAAACAATAATTTCATCCATTTAATTCTTTACATAATGAAGATATATAAATATTTCCGAAATCACTGTTGAACATTTTATAAAAGGCTGCAATTAGATGGAAATAAAAAACATTTTATAAATAAGTGTTTAATGTAATGTTAGCTTCGACAGGGAGTTTTTCACTTAAACATAAATATAGGGCAGCTAAGACCCTCTCATGAAAAATCACTGGATGGTTTTTAATCATGTTGTGATTTTTCGTAAGAAACTTTAATACAATGTCATAATACCTAGTCTCAACATAAAATTTTATATTAAAATAGGCGTTTGCAAGAATATGTATTGAGTAAATACGTTATGGAAATCAACGGTTTGTTTTTAAAAAGGATATTATGATTTTACCGACTTCATCACATTTCTCCAATGAATAAGACGATTAAATCAATTAACTTGTTGCAGACAATGAATAATTAGTGTAGGTTATTATAAAACAAGAATAATAATTATCTATTATTGGCGCAAAATGATATCGTAATATCATCATTAAATGTAACAGAATTGTAAACAATTATCTATATAATGATTTTCCTTATTTACACACATATCCAAAATGACATATTATCAGAAATGACAATACGATAAAAGCATGTATGTTTTTTTTTTTTTTTTTTTTTTTTTTTAATTTATTTGGGACAACAAACATTTGTACATGTATGAAAATATATATTATATAATTTTATAACCTTAATAAATGCACAAACCACACCGTTATCCACTATTTACATTGAAAAAAAAAGAAATAAAAGAGATATTACAATGAATAATTTAAAAAAAAATAATAATAATAACAATATTAAATATATATATATATATATATAAGAAATATAAATACACATACATAATTACACACATACTCACATATAAATATATAATTTGATTTTATTATTACATACTGTTAAATAATATTATTGTTTGCTTTTTCAGTAATGGCTTTAATTTTTTTTTTATATGCACCTATTGTTGACCCAAAAATGTCAACATTATAAAATTCAGCATTGTACGTTTGGGTCATTTGGTACAATGGTGCTCGCTTGCCAGCATTAGTTTGACATTTTTTCAGTTTGAATAATTTAGGTGTTCGTGTGTTACGTAATGAAACTCGATTGGGTACTAAGAAATATATGTGGCTTAATAATTGAGGACTGTTTAGATTAGAGTTGCAGATATTGTATAAGGATATTGCACTCAACAGTTTTCTTCTCGATGCGAGACTCCCCAATTTATATCTATCAAGCAAATTAGAATATGACAGATAGGAATGTGTGAATTTGTAATGTAATGAACGCAAATACCGACGTTGCACATTTTCTATCTGGTCAACATATTTATTGTAAATGGGGTTCCAGATTTGTAATGCATATTCAAGTTGTGGTCTGATTAAACTGGAATACAGATATATGAGCGTAGACGGCTTTTTAAAATCCCTAGTTGATCTCATCACAAATCCGTACATTTTAAATGCGTTATTAACAATATTGTCAACATGCTTATCGAGATGAAGGTGCGAATCTATAATGATACCAAGGTCACGTACATGATATACTCTATTTAATTGAGTCCCATTGAGACAGTATTCTTGCTTAACTATATTTTTATTTTTAGTTATTGTTATAGTGTTACATTTGGTCAAGTTGAGACGTAATTTATTCAGAACACAATATTCGCTAAGCCTGTTAAGATCGCTTTGTAAATCATGGCAGTCCGACAAATCCCGCACACTTAAGTATAATTTAAGATCATCCGCGTACAACAGGAACTTGCAATGTTTGAAGCATTGGCTTATGTCATTTATAAAGATTGTAAAAAGCAATGGCCCAAGTATAGATCCCTGTGGCACGCCGGAGGATGTAATAAAAGTATCAGACTCAAAGCCTCTAACTACGACTCTCTGAGACCTGTTGATAATGTACGAAGCAAACCACCTCAATAAATTACCTCTTACGCCGTTGAAGGCCAATTTCTTTAAAAGGATTTCATGGTCCACTTTGTCAAATGCTTTGCGAAAATCCGTGTACACAGCATCCACCTGCACCCTGTTGTCCATATTCTCAAACAAGTAAGTAGCATATAACAATAAATTAGTAGTAGTAGATTTCTGTTGTACAAATCCATGCTGCTCCTGTAAGATATCATTATGCACAAGAGGGTACAATTGGGCGTGTACTAATCGTTCGAAGACTTTCGCTAGCGTGGACAAAATCGATATCGGTCGATAATTTTCAATATTGTCTCTGTCTCCACTCTTGAAAACGGGTGTTATATGCGCCATCTTCCATAAATCAGGAAAAATACCTTCTTGCATACACTTGTTATAGATAATTGTAAGTGGAATGCATAGTGTATCCGCGGTAAACTTTATGAACAAAGGCGGTAAGGAGTCAGGTCCAGCACCTTTATTTGAGTCTAGTGCCCTTAACACCCTGTAGACATCGTTTTCAGAAAAATATAAAGAGCATATATTGTTGTTACTAGAGTTGGTATCACCTACTGATGACTCCCATGTTTCTATATTAAGTGTAGATGGCTCATATACAGATTGAAAGAAATGCGCGAACATTTTACATATCATTTCAGGGTCGCTTGATGAATTACCCATATAGGTCATTGTTGTCGGTATTCCCGGTTTGATTTTAAGACTAGACATGTAATTCCAAAAGGATTTTATATTTTTAATTAAACTTTGTTCCGTAAATGATATGTAATTGTCAAAGCACCTCTTACTTTCCGTATCAAATCTGCTTCGATACATGGAGAAGAGTTCATAATCAGCAGTATTTTTATACTTTTTCCACTTTACCCACGCTTTATCTTTAGCCTTAAATATCCGTCGAAGACTTGGGGTAAACCAACATGGAGAATTACTGTTTTTTATTACGCTGACCGGTGTAAACAACTTTATAATTGAGAATAGTTTTTCATAAAATATATTTATAATTTCGTTAATAGAACCAATTAAAATGTCAGACCAATTTGCTTTATTAATAGCTTCATTAATATTTATGTAGTCAGCTTTTGCAAAACACAATATGATTCGTGGTTGTCTTGGAATAGATATAAGTGCCGTAGTTATTTTGCTGAGAATATAGAAATATGGATGGTGCTGCACCAGTGGAGACAGAGGCGATGTAGGCGTCAGACAAGTACAATCAGTGTTCGATATGAACAAATCCAAAGTACGGTTTAAATTATTTTTGTAAATGTTATGTTGAGTGGCATTCAGTAAAGAGAGGATTTGCACAAGATATTTACCAGCATATACAGTATCATTTCTTATAGAAGGTAAACAAAGACCATTATTTACTCCCCACTCAAGGCTAGGTAGATTAAAATCTCCTATTAGAAAATGCTCAGTTACATTATCACACAACACTATGTCGCAAACTAAGTCGAGATATACGACGTAAGTATTCGAACATTGATTAGGTGGTATGTATACTGCGTTCACAATGCATTTCTTACCTCGGGACGCGCTCGGTACCTCAACAGAGACGCAATCGACAATAGGAGGCACGGGCCCCGGCAGCGCGCGGCGCACGGGCCGCAGCTCGCGGCGCACGGCCACTAACACGCCGCCGCCCTCCTCCCTACCTGTGGCGGTACGGTCCCGGTCGCATCGAAATACAATATACCTACTGTCTATAAATTCACTATCTGAAATACTAGGAATTAACCATGTTTCGGTTAATACGATAATATCATAAGAATAAGTTAAGATGTTCATATAAATGGTATTTAGTTTGGTTTTTATTCCACCACAATTTTGATAATAAAATGATAAATTACCTGTGAATTCGAATAATATTGCATATTGTGTATAAAATGTTGGTATTATATTCACATATTATGTTTAAGATATATCGTATTATGGGTGAATATATTTTAAGAACATTGTAAACATCAAAATATAGTAGATACGTTATTTTGCAATTTAACGTGTTTGTGTAAAAAGATAACGTATCTTTGGAAGCTTGGTAAATCATTGTTATTAAACAATAATAATAGTAAAACGAAGTTATAGTATAAGAATATAACTTATTTGAATTAATCAGTAAATTGAATATGAATTTGTTATTCCCGCATCGAGAAATCAATCGTTTCATTACGTAACCACTATAGACTTTATTGTGAAGTACAAAATATAGTGTATAGTAAATATAAATATCATACTTTATATAAGTGTTATATAATAATATTATAGATAAATGATAAAATGTTTATTGAAATACTAGCTTTCCGCCCGCAGCTTCGCCCGCGTGGAGTTCGGTTATATCGCGTTTCCAAGAGAATCTTTCAAAAGTCTGGGATGAAAACTATCCTATGTTCTTTCTCAAGATTAACTCTATATCTGTACCAAATTTCATTATAATCAGTTCAGTGGTTTAGGCGAGAAAGCGTAACATACAGACAGATAGACAGAGTTACTTTCGCATTTATAATATTACGAGTAGTAGGGATTACTGTTTTTTCTTAGTCTATACCTCTGATGTAATAGTTCATAGAATTTCTTCACTGTTACTCTGTTACTAATTCTCGCTCGTTAAAGGGAGTAATAAGGTTTCTTAATAACTTCGTAAGCTAAGAAAGTAACTTTGTTAGAACTTCTGAATAAAAGGAAAAAATTATAACGTGAGTTCAAATAGTACATATTATAACTCACTATAGCAGCAATATCATCTTCGTCACGTGTATTTACACAATGCAAATATTTAATCGCAGTTTATTTCATCATATTACATATAACGCCCCGCTGTCAGGTTGACTGACGACCTCAAGAAGATTGCTGGAAGGGACTGGATGTGGAAGACCTAGGACCAGGTATTGTGGCGCGAATTTTGGGAGACCTATGTCCAGCAGTGGACCAAGAGTGGCTAAATGATGATAATGATTACATACGAGTTACATAAACTCACAAATTTTGTTTAATTTTTGTAATATCGGTATTATTAATGGATTATTTTTACATTTTCGAACATAATGTACAATCTTTACTTCGGTTAATGTATCGTTATAGCTATGCATTATTTTATCGATAAAGAAGAAAATATCAGCAATTTTTTTCTAAAATTACAAGAAATAATTAGTTTATAATAAAAAATACAATAAATTTATATACATCACGCATGCTACTAAATCTGAAGCTAATTCAGCTGTCGAGGTTATTAATGAGGAGCTCATTCTCAAGCAATAATAATTGAAAGTATTTACACTTTGAAGTCTGCAAAACATCTTTCGCATAAAACTATAATTATTCTGATACAATATCTTCTTCTTTCCTTACTCGTCTACTTCGACGATTGCTTTTTACATTCTACTGATGTACTGATTAGTTATAGCAGTTTATTGTAATTAATATGACAAATTTCTGTATTCTATCGAGAGTGAAAGCAACTCAACATCCACTAGCGCCGGTATATGAATGATCTAATGCACAAAATATTAATTTCTTCTTCTCTCCGATCCCAGTTAAAGGGTTTTAAATTTTCCTTCTACAGAATCTTTGCTAAACTGTATTAAACCCAAAATCTTCTTGATGTTCCCTACTTAGTACCTACTAATTACTACTTACTTAGTACCTACTACCTACTTGAATACAAGATTCTTTCATAAATCCTTATCTATCTATTAACTTCTATTAACTTCTATTAACTTGTTTCCTTGATTAAAAGGGTTTGTGGCAAAAATCTTTATCGACAGATAAATTATCCTGCGCACAAAGGTGCGTAGTGCTTATATACTGCGTATGTACTTATTTCAAAAGAGCGAGGAAAATAATAGCGATAAAAAAATATAAAAAAATAAATTAAAATTTAACAATTAGATATTGATAACAAAAAGAAATTATTGCATACAAAAATTCTAAAACCTATTTTTATAGGTTGTAGCTAACTATCGTAATTAATTTACAATTAATGATTGCAGAATTTACTCAATATTACTCAGGACTAATAGCGATCAAAATTATTTTGGACATCCCTTGATATACATAAATAACAGAACAACATCAAGAAAACCATCTAAATACATAAAACGAAATTTAGAAATTAATTGAGATGTAAATGGGTTAAAGTTAAACAAAAACATAATAGTTTAAACCTTCGTGCGTATGTTGACACAGATGTTTAAAATATTTTGTTATCTATATAAGTAACAGGTAATTCATAATAAATTTATTTATTGTAACAACACTTACAGAAAACGAATTTAATAAAGCCCAAAATGAACAAAATATTATTTGGATGCATTTTCCTCGTTTTACTAAAACTCGTAAGTTGAATCCATAATTTTATGTTTTTTAATGAATTCATTATTATTATTAATTATTATCCTTAATAATAATATATTCTGTAAAAATAAAATCGATAGTATATTTTATTAATGTAAATTTAAAATGCATTTTTTGTATTTATTTTCAGAGCACGTCTCATCCCGCCGATGGTAAGAATTGGAAATTTAATTATAACACTTTAATATAATTATTTTAAAAATAAAAAATATATGCATATAATGTAACATTGTACAGCAGAAGTTTTTATATATAGCTTTAAGAATGATTTGAATTTTAGCATTTTAATTGCATTTTCATCAATTTATTTTTATTTTAAATTTAGACCCGATATCAAATATGTTGTCCAACATGGGTGACTTTGCGAATAAGACCAAAAGTACAATGCAATCAGTGACTACAAAAAGTGAGTATACTTTTCTAATTACAGTTTTTCTAATATGACAATTATCTCGATGTATAAAGGTTAGGTTACATTATGTAGACTGTAGAGGGTAGGATGAAAATCCTACAACTAACACATTTCAATTGATAGATTTTGGATTTTTTAATTGCTGTTATTGCTACATAGTTTCTTAGATTTTTAAAACGCTTAATCTCAATGACAGAAAGGAAAATAAATTAATGTGCAATTTGTTAGGAATAACCATGTTATGTTTTTGGGGCAATTAGGTATGATTATTATAGAATAATGATTATTATCAATCACTATAATAATGATTATACCATTGTTAACTGATTTGTCTTCGTCGCTACAAAGAAGTAAAACTCTTATAGTCACTTATATTAAGACTTATATTGTTTTCATCCTTAATAATTTCTATAAATGGATCATTAAATAAAATATATATAATTTTAGATACCACAAAAACTTTTACTACTAAGACGTCAAATCTTCTCCTGGACGCAGCAAAAACATTAGACAGTAAGTATACATAAATTATGAATATGAGTATACATATTAAAATAATCACGAACAATAATGTTATGATAAAAAACAGCAATACAACAATAAAATACATTTTTTTCCAGTAACTAATATCAAATCGGATGTTGAGTTCCTGGCGCTGTTGTTTGAAAGCGTATTTAGTAAGTACCTACATATGTATTAGTAATACTGTTTATATTTAGTGTCACATATGTTAGGGAGCTCAATATGGACTAGTGTCGATTCGGGGAGCAATAGAATCATTGAAGTAAGATTGCACTTAAATTAAGCTTGAAAAGGGCCTTTTTAATGAAGAACTATTAGTTATCATCTTGCAAGCAATAGAGGATTCAAATAAGCATGAATACATCGTAAGCCAATTCTGTCAAATATTCTGGCGTACGTCCTTTGAATAATATCTCTAATTTGGGTCATAAATTGATGATTTACAGAATCTATTTGCGCGATAGAACAAATCTTTCGCTGTTATTTTATCATTTACACTCCATAATTACAGATACGCATATACAATATGGGAAAGCAGAGTTCCGTTAAAGGATTTTTTATTTTAAGAGATGATTTATATATAATTTCCTTTTATTACGAATAAATTTATCATCTAAACACTGATTTTTAGCCTGTTGCATTATATAAGTAGAACAAAATATATTTTTAATTATCATAATCTCGAAAAAAAACGTAACAAATCCGTTTTCGTACAGATTCATTGTAAAATCCTGTTTTTTTTCAGCTATTATAAAAGACAGTAAATCCGAAGAGGAATTATTTATTTCTGATTTAACAGTAATAGTTCCATCAATTATAGAAAAATGTGTACAACAGCTGCGTAAGTAGTTTACATCTATTTTTAATGTCGGTTATTTTTTATCCATTCCTTTATTGTTTTTAAAACTATATTTTTTTTTTCAGAATTAGCATTCTTTAAAGTATTTTTCGGTAGTCTGGGTAAGTTTGACGATGTTTTCGTTGTAGCTAATAATTATTTTAATTTATATATAAATAAGTAAGTATAACTTTTTGAATTAAATACATAATATGTACATCAAATAACATTTTAAATATAATAATTTATTTGTACTCTCCACAGTTCCGAGCTCTTTTGCAAACTTCACAAAATTTGTTAATATCGGTAAATATACATTTTTAAATAGATTTAGGTATTAAAGTATTTTATTTTCTAAATACAGATACTTATATATATATATTTATATTAATTTATATGAATGCTTGTTTTTGTTCATCTTTAATATATTCGACACTTTGTCATCATAATTAAAGTATTGCAAAATAATGTAATTTTTTTATGAAATAAGTAATTCCAATCTTATATTCAATAAAGTGTATTTTATCTATTTATATGTTATATCCTATTTATATTTACAGTAAATACCACTACGGGTGCAGCTGACTTCGGTTTAAAAGTAGCGACTGCTTTAGAAAGTAAGATTTAATTTTAATTTTTTTATAGTACATATATAGCTCTCCGCCCACAGCTTCGCTCACGTGGAGTTCGGTTATATCGCGTTTCCAATAGAACCTTTCAAAAGTGTGGGATAAAAACTATCCTATGTTCTTTCTCAAGGTCAACTCTATGTCTGAACCAAATTTCATTAGAATCAGTACAGTGGTTTAGGCTTGAAAGCGTAACAGACAGACAGACAGATAGATTTACTTTCGCATTTATAATATAAGTAGGAATAAATACAAGTTAATGTATAAAACTTTATTTTATATTTTCAGCGGGAAAACTAAACGCTGTATCAAAGGGCATTGATACCGCAGAGGGTTAGTGTTTAATAAACTTTCAATAAAAACATAATAAATGAAATTAATATTCGGATTTATTACTCGCAGGCGAGATGTATGTCTGCCCGTGATCACGGTTGCTGTAAAGTAACCGAAACGTCGGGAGTATGTAGTGTAGTTTAGTTGTATTATCAAAAATAAACCGCGTAATAAATCCTAAAATATTAGTTTCATTTAAATGAATACTCGAGAAAATCTTAGATCTCATATACCGTTATACATAAATATTTTGAACGCATTGATGAAATTAAATTTTGCCAGATATCGCTGACTCCATAGCTTCAAATATGCCGTCTAATAGTGCTGTAGATACGGTGAAAAATATAGGTAAATAATATATTTTTTTGTCATAATAAATTTAGTACAATTGGTGCATTAAATACTTTTTTTTTAGTCAACGATTCGCTCGACAAAGCCAAGGAAGCCGTGGATACAGCCAAGACATTAGAGAGTAAGTAACTAAAGAAATATTAAAAATAATAATAATAATAAAATGGAAGTAAGTCATTTAATATATTTTTGTTAATTTTCTTTATAATAATATGTAAATTTTATGTTTAGTTTGTCTATCGTAAATGAAATATTGATTCAAATATTGACTTTAAAGATGGCGCGCTATTAATTTATCAAAAAGTTCTACACGAGAATAACAGCTACCCTTGATATTATTTTTAATAAAATATCTTTTTATGTAACTACATATTTTGTTTTACAGCTGAAGGTTCAAATGTACTAAGCGGTATTTTGCATTCATTTAAACTAGGTAAGAAATTAATTCTCTAAATTGTAATAAGATTATCACTTTGTTAACTTTAATTTTTCACTGAATAAAAAACGTTCTAGAGTGTTTATGATTCTGTATTAAATGTTGAGTTTTAAATATTATTGAGTAAATTATTATGTTAAATAATAATAACATTAGTTATCATATTTTTTGTCCCTGTAATGTATGCATTACTTTATAATACCTCGGAAGAAATTGCAATAATTTCAGAACGTCCGGTATGGTACCGGCCATTTATAACAATAAAAAAAAATATATGAATAAACACTTCACAGTAAAAAAAATGGTGATACATAATCATTTTCATAGAAATATATTTATTTTTGGATCACAACAGACCAAAAATACATTACATATTTTGGTTCTAAAAACATTATACTTAAATAATTTTAAATCTTGGTGAAATTACTCATCGTGTTTGTCACTGACACTACTTAAATTTTTACTAAAAAATCTAAATGTCAATTTCATAGTCTATAAATCTAAAACATAACTTTAAAATTACCTCATTGATCATTTAAATCAATATCTTTATTGTTTTTGGCTGACTTTCTAGAAAAGGTATCTTAGTAAGAACGAAATTGTTATTAGTTCAAACCTTTTAAGGAACCATTTTTTTTTTTACTTTTTTGACACCGCTAATACAATATTATACACATAGGCTTCTTAAAATTTCATTTTTCTACCGTAAATAGATAAATACATAAATGATAGAAGTTGTTAAAGCGGAAGATAGAAATACTAATTTATTTTATTTTTCAGGTAAATGAGGTGGGGACAGTAATATTTTGGCCAACAGCCTTGAACATTTTAAGAATTAAACAAATTTTACATTTTTTGAAGTAACTAGAATAATTTTCGTCATAAATTATTATTTTATTATTGATTTAACCTTGCTTTGTTATTCAAGGACGTATGATTGTAAAAGGATAATTATTATTAATAAAGTGTATAAAAAGATTTTTTTCTGTTTGGGTTTTGTGACCTGAATGATGAATACTATTAGATCGTGTTATTTTTTTATCTTCTAAATATTTTATCACGTCTATATTCCTTTTATCAAGACTGCATTGCCTAATTAAAGTCTGTTTATCATTTATTTATTTAAGAATCTTCGTGCTTCATAGTTTTTCCATGAACAAAAAAAAATGTCTTTTAACATAACTTTGTATACGTTGTCATTAATGTCAAAATGTCAAATATTTTTGCATAATGAAATTCAGAATTAAATTGTGTTTATTAATAAATTAATTATTATCAGTTATTGTTTTGAATAATTATATATGGTTTTGTATTTTTTTCTTTTAAAATCTTAATTAGATTTTTGCTCTATGGTAAATTTAAATTTAATCAACGCATTATTTATATGGTCGTGGTGGCCTAGAGGTTAAAGGCCCGCTTCTGGGGCGTTCGAAACCTGGCAAGTACCAATGTGATTTTTCCGAGTCATATGTACTTCCTAAGAGTATTTGGACACCACTGACAGATGAACGAAACATTGTGATTAAACCTGAACTTATAATTTAAAATTTTAAGCTTAAAATCACCAACCCGTCTTGAACAAGCGTTGTGATTAATGCTCAAACTTTCTCGATGTGAGAAGACGCCTTTGCTCAGCAGTGGGCTCTGATGATTATTTAAACAAAAAATGTTATCCTTAACTCTTAAATTAAGATACAATTCTGACCAATTTAGTGTCTGTAGCGTTAGTTTCATCAATAATAACTAAACATTTACATGACCCGATAATTTATTGCATTCAATTTCTTATATGTATATATATTTACGGATGACACTATACTGAATAAAATTCTTAAAATATGAACACTGGAAAATTCTACTGCATCGCTCCGCATACTCATAATAATAACGTATTAAACATATTGTTAGTTCAGATTATTTAAATAGTTTACCTGATAACTTCTTAATTGGATATAATTTTAATCAATTACAATCTTGTTTTGAGAAGTCGTCCTTCGTACATTTAAATTGATTGTTTATATCAATTAATGACTATAGAATGTTCTTTTGCTTACTGTTGTTATGTTGGACAGAAAATGCTTGAAATTTTAAAAGTTGAAGAGAAAAGTAGTGTAAAGTAGCAATTTTCTTTATTTTAATACTCCTTTGGCCACTAATTGACATTAATCTAAAATGATATAAGCCAAAAATGCCTTAAATAATTTTAGAAAAGTATTGATTGGAGTAATCGACGGATAATAATGAAACAGCTAGGAACATTAGCAAGGAAACTGACGTCCAAATAAAAATATCGCATCGTCATTGATCAATTCGTTTGAGACACACACGCACGCACATAGGCAAGCGCTCACGCACACGCGCACACGCTCACGCACACACACACACACACACACACACGCACAAGCTCACGCACACGCACACGCGCACACGCGCCCCCCCACACACACACATTTATAGGAAGTAGTTTTTATTACACTATATCCACCTTTAGAATGAAGTGGAATAATGTCATATATGTATAACTATTAACTATTTAAGATAAATAACATTTGTTGTTGTAAATAAAATTTATTATATTATGTTGTAAGCGTTTATTTTTAAAACAATGTACTTAACAATAGTTACGTAACAATATTTTACGTTTTTATAAATATAAAACTATTTCTGTTTTTGTGCATGATTTTAATTCAATACAATATTAATATGTAGATGGCGCTGAACGAGTTTTAGGTCGTGTGATTTCAAGCACCCTATATATATAAACAAAATAACTGGTCTAATTTAAGATAAGGGGCCATCCATAAAATACGTCACACTAATTTCATGAGTTTTCGAGCCCTCCCCCGTCCTTGTCACAGGTGGTCACATTTCTGAGACCCCCCCCCCCCTCCCTAGTGTGATGTCACATGTCTTGCAATTTAACATGGAAAAATTATTAATTTAAAACAGTAGTTCTGAAATTAGTTTTATTTCCATTTAAATTAAGTACTTTTTTATGAAATCAACATAGTATCAAATATTTGAAACAATAACAAAAAAATAAACAAATGTCCAGTGGACTTTAAAACCAGTCCTTTAAATTATTTATAACTAGCATGGCAGTCACTCCACAGTTCACTTCGTTTTTCACGTCAGGAACATTTGTGGTATCAACATCTTTTTCATCCAACCATAAGGCATCATCATTAATATCCAAACAAAGAATTTCTCTGGCAAGTCTAGCTGCTATTCTTTGAGGGCGTATCTTTGCAATGGGAACTTCATCTTGCTTAATCTTATGAAGTTGTTTGTGTAGGTTAGTGGCTTTATATGATGCAAAATATAGACCACAGAAGCCGCATGATCGCTTACACAAGTATCCCTCAACACTAGAGCAGTAACTATCATACGGTACTTGCTTTAAATGTGATGACGCGCTCAGTTTTAAAGATTTTAATTAATATTTTAAAGAATTTAATTAATATTTTAAAGAATTTAATTAATATTTTAAAGAATTTAATTAATATTTTAAAGATTTTAATTAATATTTCAAATTACGCGAATAGTACCTCTAGATTTTGAAATGTGATGTCACGAAACTTAGGACCCCTCCCACCCCTTGTCACAGCATGTCACACTTTGTCGACCCCCTCCCCCCCCTTTCCGTGTGACGTACTTTATGGATGGCCCCTTATTATCTTTCGATAAAGGCAACATTGGCATTATATTAAAAATAATTCTACAAAATTAAATACGTATTTTCAAATCAAAGACAATAGATGTCTAGATTTTCTTTTCAGCTTTTGATAAAAACATTGTTTATTGTTTTTATATAAGAACTCCTTTTCTTTCTCTGTTCCTATTGAAATGCACCAAGTTAGTGTTCTGCTCCGGTGTATTGTCGCCTTGCTTGATGCGTTTGTCCTTAGTCATTTGAACGACCTGTATAACATTATTATATGAAAATTATTAACATTTTATTTATTATCTAATTCAATAATTTTATATATGAAGAGATTGATAATATTACTATAGAGTAATGTTAACCAAATAAGATCAAATATTGAACATCCTGTATTACAGTAAATAACATAATAAAAGCAACAAAACCAACCTTAATAGCTTCACCAGTACAGTATAGTACATTAATCAGCTGTTTTTTATTTTTAAATATGAAAAGACTGATAATTCTAGTATGGAGTTAACTAAATATGTTAAATCAAAATATTGAACATCCTATATATGATTATTATAGTAATAACACAATCTAAGTAACTTAAATACTTAAATAGCTTCACCAATACATGGTATGGTATAGTATAGTACAGTACAGTACAGTGAAGTACAGTATAGTGGGTGTTCCTCACCGCTTCATCAATGACCCTGAACTGCCAGTTCCAGTGCACCCTGTATAAGAACGGTCGGTGGTCGAACCGGTTGTCGTCGGGGCTGTAGCTCTCCGCGTGGTAGGACGGAGTCAGTACGGTCATCTTGTGACGATTGATGGCGTAGCAGCGGAAGAAATGTTTCACTTTCTCAGCCACCTGTAAAACATATATATCTTTAAATATATAATTCTTCTGTGAGTGTGTATGTCACTGAACTTCTCTTAAACGACTGGACCGAATTTAATGAATTTTTTTGTGTGTGTTCAAGGGGATCTGGGAATGGTTTAGATTCACAATTTTGTCCGCTGGAAATTTTTTTACAATTAATTCTTAATTTATTAGTAGTTGTTGATACAAACGTATTTTTTTAATATCAATATGATATTCTCGGAAAGCATAAAATATTTTTAAGGATCAAATCATTAAGTATTAAGAAGACTTATAACTTATTTAAATAGCGCCATCTTTTGGTATAATTTAAAAGTAAATAGACTTCAAACTGTTTTATATGAAAAGTAGATTAATTAACTATAGAGAAATAAAAATGTATTGAGTATGTATGTATGTACTATGTATAATAATCAAGTAGTTATAGTGCGTTTGATTTATGCTGAGCTTTGCATTTGTATGAGTGTACACGGATAGTGTAGGTGTGATGTCAAATTTTTGAATGCAACGTTCTTTTCTAGTTTTAAACCGGTTTATTCTGCTTTTACTCCGCCCCACACCTTCCGCACTTCACCCTTTGTACTGATAGCAACGTCAAATGTTGAAAATGCAATATCAAGTGAAGAAGAATTTGTACAGCTTTTTTTTATTATTTAATATTTCCCTCTAGTCTTTTACAAGTTTGGGTTATTTAATTTTAATCTAGAATAGCTCTAGCACTTATGTTATGTATCTATTTAAAATATAATAAGATTTAATTCTAAAAGTTTTTTGTCTAACTCTACTTTTACTTTCACTCACACAAACGCAAAACTCAGCTTAAGTCTAACGGACTATATATTAACTTACCTCCTCTGGGGTACATTTATTACCCCAAGTATGTACCAGTTTATTAAACATACTGTATGGTCCGCAGTAGTATGTTTTCCGTAGTTTCCCAAATTCTGATAATTCTGAGTAAGTCATGCCCATGTCTTGTTCATCCGTCTGTGTTATTTGTCCGTCCGTCAAAGGTTCTAATTCCGCGGTGGGCGGAGCTTGGAGTATCTCGTTTATAGATGGCAGGAAGAAACTTATAAAAAGAAAAAAAATTATATATATATATTAAATAAATAAGAATTAATGATGTATGAGATAGTTTAATTTGATGAATATGATCGAAATTCATGTTATGTTTAATCCAACGTAACAAGATAATTTCTGTAAATAAACGGATTATACCTCTATCGACTGTACTTTTGAAAGTTTTGGTGTTTTAAAATACATTATTTTGTATAAGAAATAGAATTTGGTCAATATATTATTGTTTCATTAGAATTTATAATATGATCATTCTTGAATCCTTGAAGCAAATTCCTTCTAAATTTACTGTCATTATTAGTGAAAACATTTATCCTTTTGGTAGATTATAAATATAACATAGAGAATAAAAATATAATTCCAACATTATTTATCTCTATATCATATTACCAAATACTCACCGATTTTTAGCGTATCCCAGGAATGATTTCAAATCGGTCTTTGATATTCCGCCTATTGGGTTGATATCGGCGCTAGAACAGTCGTATTTAGTCATATAACCTCTTAATGCTTCATCTACGTTGGACGATCCTAACACTAGTAAACCACCCGGCCTGCCTCGCACCCATAGCATCAGTTGAGCGAATAAATATGATAGCACCATGCGTAGACGAGCCTGAAATAGATAAAATATTTGTTTAATTATTTGTATGGATATTGGAGTTTTATGGTTAATATTGTGTTGTTAAAAGTGTTAAAACAATATGTTTTTAAAGAATTTTGGATATTTTAAGTATAAACGTGTTGAATAATTTTACTGCTGAAATAGATGTTCTTATAAAATGATATTTTTGTAGAATAGTTAATTATCAAATGATATCTTTTCTTATGTTAATATTTATATCATGTTATTTTTATTAAAAAAAAAAGAATTTTAAATAGTGTTTCAATTAAGATATGATATACTTCTTTATTTAGAACAAAAATAAAATTCGTTTTCTCAATAAAACATAATAATATGTACATTTAATTAAATATAACGGATACAAATTTTACTAATTTATCCCTATATATTACCTGAATATTCTGCAAAGCAAGATTCTGTCTTGGACAGCCACCTTTGCTTCTAAATTTCGGTACCAAACCAGTAGCGGTTGTAAATATTCCTATAACAGCACTAACGGCAGCGTCGATCGTTATAGGGAAGTGGTAGCTGCCTATTTCACTTGCAAGCTAGAATACAGAATAGAATCAAGAAGAATACACAAAAGAATACAGAAGAATACACAATAGAATACAGAAGAATACAGTATTAATGAGTTCTGACTTCAAGACTTACAAATCTTTTTTTGGGGATATATTTAACTAAAAGCAGTATCTACAACAATACTGTAATTATGTGTTTGGAATAACATATAAGAAGTTGTTCCATTAAATATTGGTAATATCAGTTATTCTGCATAGAAAAGATATTTCTTTTTACATTTTTTTTGCATTATTATAAAATAAAATTCATAAAAACTAACTAAATAACCCTTCCAAAAAAAATACACCGGAATTTATAAGGAATTTGCTGCAATGTCTATTTTTATGGGCATTTTGGGCCTAAATACACTAGAATTGTTAGGGTTTTTGGTAAATATCCCTATTTTTACGGGCATTTTGTATGTAATGTTCTATTTATAAGGATTTTGCTGAAATTCTCTCTTCTATAGGCATTTTAAGCCTATTTGTAGGTAATTTTCTATACCTGTAAAGCTCTTTGTTTGGTCTCACTGCTAGAGTTTTCGGAGGCCATATAACACGTGACTAGCAAGCGGTTACAGAGCTCCATAGGATCGGAAGGAGTGTAATCACTCTGACAGAGGATTTTACGAAGATCATACAACACTTGACTCTCTGGAAACAAAAAATGTATGAATAAGTAATATATATGATAGGGACTATGTTATTATATTATGTTAAATTTTCTTGCTATAATAAATTTAGAAGTACATAATAGTTTTTATATTCACTTATAAGTTAGTCAAAAATGATAATGAGATAGTACAAATTTCAAAAGTATGGACCAAAGAATTACTCAATTAAATTATAATCTTTATATATATAAAAATTTCGTGTCACGTGTTTGTCCGCGATGGACTCCTAAACTACTAAACCGATTTTAAATTTGATTTGCATTCCGTGTGCATTTTGATCCAACTTGAAAGATAGGATAGCTTACATCTCTATTTATAGTCACAATATTATTTTATTGCAAATTATTTGTCTATTAAAGAAAATTATTTATCATTGTTACAATAATCTGTTGACTGAGTTAAGTATTCAATAGATGGCGCTATGTTAAAAATACAAACGTCATGTATGAGCGACTATTTAATAATAGCATAACCACCACGTGTTTCTGAGGCTAATGTATTACATAAATTTAATTATTAAAAAAACGTAACAGATATTTCTTGATTATAGGGCGATACGAAGTTCGCCGGGTTATCTAGTAATATACAGGGTGACTGGTGAATTACTATCGATATTTGAGGACGTGATATTTGACGATCATATATGACAAAAGAAAAATTAATATAACATAAATATTAATAAACTTCTAAGTAAAGTTAACCAAAAGTTATGTAATTAATTACGCATCGTGTGAACACCCTACAGATTAGGTATACACTGACACTCACACATACGCATGTCGTGACGTGGTGTTGTATCAACACGTCGCCGCACGCGTCCACACTTGAACACTTGGAACGTGTCAACACTTTACTTATTTATACGGAAATTTTGTCAAAAATTAAGTGCCTATTTTTTTTACATAATTCGAATGAGAATCATGTACCGAGTATGCTCCTTAAATATTGATAGTAATTCACCAGTCACCCTGTATAAATTAAATTTAATTATAATGTAACCTCCTTTATGTATAGTTTCACATATGAGTGTGCACATAGAAAACACTATACAGGCTGTGCTAGTAGAGTCGACTCCGCCGCTCAGTGGCAGGAAGAAACCACCCTGACCCGACCTCCGGAGATAGTCCCACAACCAACACGCTGGACCTGGGACATAAATATTGTAAAATAGTCTAGTTTTCGTGGTCATACTAAATACATACATAACTATACAGCTGTATAACTCTTTGCCTCTAAGTGTTGTCAATTCAAAATCTTTAAATATATTTAAAAAACGATTAAGAACCCATATACATATAAGATGATTTCACTGATCTTATTTAATATCACTACTGTTTATTATTTGTAATCTTAATTGTGATTATAATTTTTTAAATTTCCTTTGTAAGCGAACTTTGTTTCTTTTTGGAAATAAACTTCTTTAAACCTATACATAATTTGGACACTGGGACACTATATATCTTAATCCATAACACTTTTTATTCAAATAAATGTGATATTTCTGTAAGAATACCGATTTTGATAGAACTTTAAAAATAAATTCGTTTGGAATGATGTCATAACATTTGTATGTCACGTGACATAGCCTATAGGTAATGCAAGAAATTGGTTAGCAAAATAAATCTTTATTTGCAACACTATATATTGCACTCTGAACCTAAGGTAAGGTCCAAACAGACGAAGCTGCAGGAAAGAACATGTTTTAAAATAGTTTTCTCACCTAATTCGATTTCTTCCTCCGGCGTGAGGTACTTCCATTCTATCGGCGGATTGATAGTTAGGTATATGTCATCATCGTCTGATAATGCGAAGTCAACTGGAATTCTTGGAAAAGGTGGATTTGAGGCTGCTATGTGTGACCTCGATCTTATACTGGCTCGATATGACCGGATGTCCTCCAAATCTATAGTAGCTGTTATGACTTCCTGTGTATAAAATATTTATATTATAGGAAAAATGTTTAATAATAGCGATTAATCTGCTTATTTGAGTCAGGAGACTAGTTTTTACATTGTAGGACAACTAATCAGTTTATAAATAACTAGCTTTCCGCCCGCAGCTTCGCCCGCGTGGAGTTTAATTATATCGCGTTTTCAAGAGAACCTTTCAAAAGTTTGGGATAAAAACTATCCTATTTTCTTTCTCAAAGTCAACTCTATCTCTGTATCAAATTTCATTAATTTCAGTGCTTTAGGCGTGAAAGCGTAACAGACAGACAGAGTTACTTTCGCATTTATAATATTAGTAGGGATGATTTAGTTTGTAATCACAAATAACGATTAATCTGCTGATTTGACTTAAGATAAAATGATAACTTCTATGTCTCAGTGACTCTTTTAGGAACAAGTGTTGAGTTGCGATGATTTTTGTATCCTACATATTCCATACGAGTTTTTAATCAAAGACTATAACTAGTTTTCTTACTTATTTTACTTACATGCTTGAAAATAATTATGGGATGACAAAATGTTATCCAAATCTATCCAACAGATTTTGGGTTTATATCTTAGTCATATTTAAATTTACATTAATAAGTTCCAACAGTATGGGATACGTTTTAGATTATGGATCTTAATCATCTCTACTAATATTATAAATGCGAAAGTAACTCTGTTTGTCTGTCTGTCTGTTCCGCTTTCACGCCTAAACCATTGAACTAATTTTAATGAAATTAGATATAGAGTTGACCTTGAGAAAGAACAAAGGATAGTTTTTATCCCAGACTTTTGAAAGGTGCTCTTGGAAACGCGATATAACCGAACTCCACGCGGGCGAAGCTGCGGGCGCCAAGCTAGTTAAATATATATGCATAAATATAAATAACCAATAGACTTACAACATCGGGTAAAGCGAATTGCAGCCCTCGACTCACGATATGTCCATTGACCGCGACACATGAACAACCGTTGAAGTAAATTCTTTGGCCATCGCAACCTCTAAGGTTACTGAACAGGTACGCGCCACCGCTCTTGAAGGTTGCGCTCTTAACTAGGTCGACGGTTACGTAGGCTTTTCTCAGTTCCATGTAACTTCCGGATCCGTTTGATATAATTTCTACACCGTCTAGGCTCATAGGGATATGACGACTGGAATTGAGAGAAATTTGTCTTAAAATGGCTTTTCTTCAAAATGTAGGGACATGGATTTTTGTTTTTGTGTATATGTCCGTAAAATTTTTCAACAAATGTTGGTCACTATTAAAAAAGCGAATTGGATACAAAGATACATAATCTATTACATATATGATATGTTAATCCTAATATTTAAAAAAATATACAGGGTGACTGGTGAATTACTATCGATATTTGAGGACGTGATATTTGACGATCATATATGACAAAATAAAAATTAATATAACATAAATATTAATAAACTTCTAAGAAAAGTTAACCAAAGGTTATGTAATTAATTACGCATCGTGTGAACACCCTACATATTAGGTATATACACACACACACACACGCGTGGGGCGGCGTGGTGTTGTATCAGCACGCCGCCGCAGGCGACCACACTTGGAACACTTGGAATGTGTCCACACTTTATTTATTTATACGGAAATTTGGTCAAAAATTAAGTACCTATTTTTTTTTACATACTTCGAATGAGAATCATGTACCGAGTATCCTCCTTAAATATTGATAGTAATTCACCAGTCACCCTGTATAAGAAAAGTAAGTACATATATAATGTAGAATAAAAACATTATAATTAATAAGAAAATAATATTATAACACTCTTAAGAGAAGTTAATGCGAAATGCTACAGTTACATTTTAATCGATTTTTCTTACCTTTGAGGATTCCACAACTCTTCACAAATCTCAAATCCAATGCACGTGTCTTTCGTTGAGATAACAGCGTCTCCGATTGGAACAGTTGTTTGATCAGTTATAGCAGTTATCATTCTTGGTAAGTAATAATCTTCTACTTGTCTTTCCTAGAAAAAGTATAATAACGCTTTATATACAAAACTTTGAGGTAAAGTTTGGTTTTTAGGGCCTGACAAAGCAAATTATCCATCTGAAGCTGTGCTAGCGGAAAAATTCAGTCAAAAACCCTTAATAATAGCAAAATAGTCGGTATAATGAAACCTTCTCTATTGACAATAGCAACTTACTTTAGTCCAACAAGAAAACCACCTAGACTCTCTATAATTACCATCTTCGCATAGCAACATTTTTGGCCTAATCAGCAGTATCTTTTTGTTCAAGAATGCTACTCTACAATTATATGAAACATTCCGATGCCTGACCGGCATACCAACATCAACCAATATATCTTTGCATGTGGGAGATTTTAGCAGTTCTACTAGAATTTGCCAGCTATGTAAAAATGTATCAGATTCGTGGAAATGATCCTCACAACTATAACCGCTGAAATTAGAAAAAAATACTCATTATTTTCAAGTATAGGTGATAATTTGTAACCAATTGGAATAGAATGGCTTTATTTTTAAACGACTATAACCAGAGTAAACACATTTCAAGATTAGTGTAAAAAAATCAGTTCAAGCTTTATTATGTTGAGGAATTTTTTTGTCATATAAACTTTCACTAATTTCAACTTCATTAGGCTTCAAATGTTCTATGTTGTATGACATGGTCCCTATTTTGCAGTTAGGCTTTTTTTGGTAAAAAGTAATATAGAAGGTTCTTCCTACTTACCACACTTCCAACTCGGGTCCTGTACGATACAAAGCTCCCATCTCCTTAGCCTCTTGAATGGACTGTAATATTCTATTAAGATTTCCATCGAAATCTAACGCCCATTGATTCAGAGTACATACAGCGACTACAACCTTACGACCCATTTTGTTGTTCTAAAAAAAACATTATCATAAACAAACGTCATCGTCATCAGCCTATCAGAGCCCACTGCTGAGCAAAGGCCTCTTTCTCATATAGAGAAGGTTTGAGCATTAATCACCACGCTTGCTCAAGACAGGTTGGTGATTTCAATATAATTGTGAAACTATAAGTCCAGGTTTTCTCACGATGTTTTCCTTCACCGTATGTCAGACAAACATAAATTTAAATATACACACAAACTAAATGTCGCTATAAAACAAAAAGTGTTATCTGAAATTCTTTTAACTCGTTTAAGTCGAACAAAGTAATTCTTTAATGTGACTGCATAATAGCATCGTGCCTTCATAAAGTTTATGCAAAACAAAATAACTGTAACCAAATAGCAGACAGAATTCTTTTTTTATTTAATTTCTCTTACATTCTGTTATAATTTGTTTATTATGAAATTATTTTGCAAGACTTAGTATTATTAGCCATTGGTTTATTGGGTTATTCTCATTAAAAAGTTATTAGAAATATTTTGAAAATTTACTTTTATGCTCGGAGATTTAACTCAGTAAAAAAATAGAAATGAGTACTAAATATCATAACACATTTTCTTTTTCTCGAAATTCTTCATCAGTGATAAAAAAAATTAAAGAAAAAGCATCAAAAGTTTGTTGATCTAATGATAGAAATACATAGATTTTTAAACAATAAAAATCGGTTTCATTAAAATGGAAAGGGATTGAAATATTTTTTGGAATCTTTTGTTTCACGTAATTCTATTAGTAAGTTATTATGTAATAAATGACAATACAGAATTTTTATCTATAGAAGTTACTGAAAAAGAAAATTACTTTTAAAAACTCTTGTATATCGAGATATTGAAATCATATAGTAAACCAAACCAATAATAATAAGTATTAAATGATGTTCTTCCGAATTAAAGATTTTATACTGTTTCCTTCAAATCACAAACAACAAATGTAAGTTAACATGCATAACATTTAAATCAACGAAGTTATTAATTAAAAAAAATGTATCTAAATCGCATCTCATCTTTAAGTCAGTTAAAAATCAAACTATTTTGTATTACATTATAAGTAATCTCAATTGAACGACATATATATGTACTAATGTACAGGGTGACTGGTGAATTACTATCGATATTTGAGGACGTGATATTTGACGATCATATATGGCGAAATAAAAATTAATATAACATAAATATTAATAAACTTCTAAGTAAAGTTAACCGAAAGTTATGTAATTAATTACGCATCGTATGAACACCCTACAGATTAGGTATACACACACACTCACACATACGCGTTTGGCGGCGTAGTGTTGTATCAGCACGCCGCCGCACGCGTTCACACTTGGAACGTGTACACACTTTATTTATTTTTACGGAAATTTGTTCAAAAATTAAGTACCTATTTTTTTTACATAATTCGAATGAGAATCATGTACCGAGTATTCTCCTTAAATATTGATAGTAATTCACCAGTCACCCTGTATATAGAGAATTGTACATAAGCTGTGTTTTCATTGATGAGTGAAGAGTATGACATGGGATCGATCGGCACCACCTCGTGCCAGCTGCTACCACCCACGTCGCCCTACCACTTGAGAGAGGTCTACGCACCCAAGACACGACTTAAACAATGAATAATGAACCATAATATATATACAGGGTGACTGGTGAATTACTATCAATATTTAAGGAGAATACTCTGTACATGATTCTCATTCGAATTATGTAAAAAAAATAGGTACTTAATTTTTGACAAAATTTCCGTATAAATAAATTAAGTGTGGATACGTTCCAAGTGTTCAAGTGTGGAGGCGTGCGGCGGCGTGCTGATACAACACTACGTCGCGACACGCGTCTGTGTGAGTGAGAGTGTATACCTAATCTGTAGGGTGTTCATACGATGCGTAATTAATTACATAACTTTTGGTTAACTTTACTTAGAAGTTTATTAATATTTATGTTATATTAATTTTTATTTTGTCATATATGATCGTCAAATATCACGTCCTCAAATATCGATAGTAATTCACCAGTCACCCTGTATATTAAAGGTAGTTTTGAAATAAATCTCTCTGAATGGATTGAATATCGTATTTTATGGTAAACAACCATGAAGCTTATATTAAAGACCATATTAACTAGATCCATGTTAAGTGAATGATTAATAAACAATTTGACCAGATGAAGTTGAGGGTAGTTAATATTTACGTAGTTATTAAAATAATGCCCTATAAATACACAATTTACATAATATATACAATACAAAAAAGTGAAATAGTTTTTACATGTGACTTATAGTTCTCAATTATTAATTTTTTTTATTTAATTTATTTTTATAAATATAATAAAATTGGACATACGATAAGGCTCAATAAGAGCACGACGAAAATAGAAGGAACCGTTTATTATTGAATTAAAATCTAATTACCAAAGAATCTGAAGTTATTAAACAAGCTTAAAATTGAAGTTCATGTATGTTATACTTTAAAGAAGTCTTAATAATTGGAATTATTATAAATATTAAACAATACTCACTTGATGTTTTCCGTATATGAAATGAGTTATCGATTAGCTACCATGTTGCCTTAGCGACTAAATTGCTTAATAAAAATCTCGACTTTCATGAAAGAACCATGATAAAGCGTCGTAATATTATATATAATATTTACAACAACAAAATCAAGAAAAATATTTCGAAGTAACAGTATTATAAAATATTTAATTGGTTTAAAGTTTGCTTGATTTATGTTAAGAATTCTATGTGAATTAAACATTAAAAATGGTCCTAATATTTGGAAAAACATTTAAAATATCGCCGAATTATATATATTTATATAAAATATATCCTTATTAATCATTTTATCAGCCTAAAATAGGATTTTTCTTAGAGTTATAAATAGGACTAAAGCTAATGGGTTAGGTTACTGATTAGTAGGAAGATAATAAACATTTTTTCAACGAATTCATCTATTAGTGGGTAGCGATAAGTCGAAAGTTTTAATATTTCATGGAAGTTCACACGTTACTTGGAAGTGCAGTCACCTTTCAGACTTTCACGAAGCTACACCATATAATCTGTGAAGTTATATTTTCACTAGTCGATTTTAAATTTTTCGCAAAGTTATAAACAAGATTCCTTACTAAAATTACGTAATAATTGTAAAAAGATAACAATTAAGTATTATTTTGAACTTATCGTATTTATTCATATTAATTCGGAATTTTTATTCAACATATAGGACAATTAAGTTGAAACAGAATTCATGCATACTCTCTTCATTTGCAAAGGATTTAGAAAGAAAAACTTTGGATATTTAAACGAATAGAATAAAAAAATATATTCACGAAGACAATGACAGTCATAAATAACGAAATAAACGAAGACGCAAGAAAACTAAGTAACAATGAGGATAGCGGTAAGATATTAATTAAATTAAAGTCTCAATGAAAATTTTATTTATATTAGTAGGTATGAAATGAATAATACTCTTAAATTTAAGAATCTCTAATAAAACACAAAAATATGTATCAAGCTCCATAAAATATAAAGAAAAAAATAAATTATAAGCGGTTATTTAAGCCGTTTAAAAAATAGTTTCTATTATATTATCGTGTAGAAAGTTCTAAACGTAGGTATAATAGAGGAAGTTGACAAGGTGAGTTTTAATCCGACCAGTGTAATACAATAGTACTGACGTCATTAATCACTTGATAAAAGGTAACCGATCGAAGCACGATAGGGCTTTCTCCCAAACGCTATAACTTTGGGCCATCATATAATAACCTCAGTTGGCTTTCGTGCGCGCAAACCACCGCCAGCCTACATGCCTCCAAAAAACTGACGATATCAATCAAAATAATTTAGCAGCCATGGTGACAGATTATTTAAGGTGGCGTCGCGATAGGACGTATCAATTATATTGAGAATTTTATTTAATTATTTAATATGTTATGGTGGAAACAGCTGGAGTGCGTGCAAGAAAATTTTCTAATGCTGGAACGAGAAGAACAGCAGCAAGTCGATAACACGACTATTACTTTGAGATTACGTACTAGGGACCCGGTTTTAGAAGATAATTTATATCTAGCTAACATAGATCAAGTTAAATCATTACAAGCTTCTTTGTTTCCTATTTGTAATAAAGGTAGAGAAATGTCTATGACTGACCATTTAAATCTAAATTACTTATAACTTTTTATAGATTTTTTTGTGATTATTTAACAAAAGTTGCTTACGATCGTATTACAGGAACTTTCATAACAAACTTTCTACAAAACAATATAAAGACAAATCAGTTGGAAATTAATACGGATATTAAAACTTTTAAAACTACCGCCAAATTAAAAGAGCCGCGGGAATTATTTGCTCTACCAAAAGAATTGGACTGTCCGCAACAAGCTCCTAGGTGGCCAACTGAATGTCAAGTGAGTGCAATAATGTTCTTATTAATTGGTCAGAACGTGGTATTATTTAGAGAATTTTATAGGTTGTAGAAGAAAGAATTCAGCATATAACTTGGAGTCCAGCGTCACCGGAACCATATTACGTGTCCAGTGGTAAAGAACTCAAACCACAACCGGTTGGTGAGGAGGCAGGCACTGTTATATATCAATATTATCCCATGAGTGCTGTTAACTACGTAAGTTTGATTTGAAATATCTTCAAAGACGAAATCTCTTAGCATTCAATGGATTCACCTTGTGGGTGCCGGGTCCATCGTTGCAGGGAAAGGAGCTTCAACAGTGCCTAATTATTACATTTTTATGAAAAGTTACGTAAGTATAAACGTACAAATAATAAATTAATGTGTATCGATTTCCAGTTCAGTCGTTCTACTGTAGGAGGGTCCCGTTTATTCCTCTCTGCTTGCACGACAGCCGGTGGCGATGACGAATTACGTTTCGAGTCACGTTTCGAGAGCGGTAACTTAGCGAAGGCTGTTAAAATAACGTCCGCATACTACGAACTGCACCTACGTACTGACCTCTACACGAATAGACATATGCAATGGTTTTATTTCAGAGTAACCAACACTAGAAAGCAGACTATGTACAGGTATGATTTAGTACAAAATATTTTAATTAATAATGTATTTGCGTGATGATCATATTAATTTCAGGTTTTCCATTGTGAATCTATCTAAACCTGAAAGTTTGTATAATGAGGGCATGCGACCTTTATTATATTCTACGAAAGACGCGCAATTACATTCGATCGGCTGGCGACGCTGTGGTGACAATATTGCATATTACAAAAATGACTCTATGTTAGTTTGCAAAATTTTATTAATTCATTTAAATGAAACTAATACTTTAATATTTCTAAAAAACTACATACTCCCGACTTTTAACTTACTTTGAAGCAATCTTGAACACGGGCAGACGAGACAAGATAATAATACGAAAATATTAGTTTCATTTAAATGAATACTCGCTAAAGTCTCATATCTCATTTATTACTTCATATTTCAGAGAAATATTTTAAAAAATCTATCATTCAAAATATTTCATTCAATTTGAAAATAGTGACGTGTTTTTATATTAATAATCTTTTCCAGATGTGAAGAAGAAGAACAATTTCCAAGTTATACATTAACATTCAATATAGAATTCCCGCACACAGACGACGCTGTGTACATATCACATTGTTATCCTTACACATATTCAGATTTACAAGAGTATTTATCAAGATTACAGGCGCATCCAGTAAAATCTACATACTCAAAACTGAGACTTCTTTGTAGAACACTAGCTGGTAATAATGTCTATTACCTGACAGTCACCTCCCCCCAAAATACAAACGAATTTGAACAAAAGGTACTGAAATACTTTGACTAAGTACTTCAAAATATTTATGAAGACTATAGGAAAAATATTTTCTTTGTTTAAGAAAAAGAAAGCTGTAATCATAACAGCGAGGGTGCATCCAGGAGAGACACCTTCATCGTGGATGATGAAAGGGTTTATGGACTTCTTGACTGGAGATACGAACCAGGCGAGGGAATTACGAGAGAAGTTTATATTCAAACTGGTTCCGATGTTGAATCCTGATGGCGTGAGTTATTTACGATTAAACTTACTAAGAATATACAAATTACAAAATTAGCATTTCATATATATTATTAGTCAGTGGTGGCCTAGTGGTTAAAGGGCCCGCCTCTCGTTGCCGAGGACGCAGGTTCGATCCTGGCCCTGGAAAGTACCAATGTGATTTTTCCGAGTCATATGTACTTTTTGAGAGTATTTAGACACCACTGACATACGGTGAAGGAAAACATCGTGAGGAAACCTGGACTTATAGTTTCACAATTATAAGTTTGAAATCACCAAGCCGTCTTGAGCAAGCGTGGTGATTAATGCTCAAACCTTCTCCATGTGAGAAAGAGGCCTTGCTCAGCAGTGGGCGCTGATAGGCTGATGACACATTCACAATATGTAAGGCAGACCCTGGCTAAAGCTGGGAAATTGCCAGTTAGAAGAAGATATATTATTATCGAGGTTAAAGGCCCGCCTCGTGCATGAGGGCGGAAGTTCAAAACCTCGCAAGTACCAATGTGATTTTTTCGAGTCATATGTATTTTAAGATTAGACACCACCGACAGACGGTGAAGGAAAACAACGTGAGGAAACCTGGACTTAAAATTTCACAATTATAAGTTTGAAATCGCAACCCGCATTGAGCGAGCAAGAAAATCTTCTCCATCTGAGAAGAGGCCTTTGCTCAGCAGTGGGCTACAATAGGCTGATGATGATGAGGTTATTGTTGTCTGTTTAAGGTAATTGTTGGAAATAATCGTTGCTCCCTAACTGGGAAAGACCTAAACAGACAGTACCGCACAGTTATAAGGGAGACATACCCTTCAGTGTGGCATACCAAAGTTATGATTAGAAGGTAACTGCTTTTTCATCAATAGAATATACCTCAAATATTTCAGCTTTTTTAACTGATTAGTTTTAGGTTACAGGAGGAATGCGGGGTAGCTATGTTTGTGGATTTGCACGCTCACTCTAGAAAGCATAATATATTCATATACGGATGCGAGAGTCGGAAGAACTCAGACAAACGATTACAGGAACAGGTCTTTCCACTTATGTTGCATAAAAATGCAGCCGATAAGGTACTATATCTACCTACTGCTTCATTATTGATTTCATAGTCTTGTACCACGAAAACATAGTGAATAAAAATGTTTATTTTTTTAGTTTTCCTTCGAGAATTGTAAGTTTAGGATTCAACGCAGTAAAGAAGGAACAGCTCGTGTAGTAATTTGGATGTTAGGAGTAGCCAATAGCTACACAATGGAAGCTTCATTTGGTGGGTCAGAACTAGGCAGTAGAATGTCCACCCACTTTTCAGCTCAAGACTACGAGAGTTTGGGTAGAACATTCTGTGAGACATTACTTGATTTCTGTGACGAAAATCCGAGCAAGGAAAGATTGAGGACCAAGATAGTCACACGTTTACTAAAAGAGGGATCCAACGCTGATGAACCTACCAACATTGATCTTTCTGATTATTCTAGGTTGGTGTTATAAAAAATACAGGGACGAAATAGCTAATAGCTTTTTATATTTCATTTTTAGACTAACATGGAACTATATCGACGTATATTTATACAGCAATGATTTGAGAAAGTAGCTATCTGAATTCTATTCTAAAATTAAATCTCAACTCAACTCTACTTCACTACAATTTACGAAAAATATTATCACTTCCAAATGATAATATTTTTATAAATATACATTGGGTGGTTGATTTAGGATGACACAATCCTCCTGTTAAAAAATATTATAGCCAAAATTGGGTAGTATGAGTGCGCTGTAAGGACATTAAAGCTTCCAATTCACTTTTAATATTCGAAATTCATTGGTACAGTCTTTAGTTTACGAGCAATTTTTTTGCCATGCTTTAAAGAAAGTTAATCTCAAGTTTTCTCTTAAAAGTAATTTTGTAACAGTGATGAAGGTGATACATCGAGCAGTAGTTCCGAAGCGGGTGTAATAAGAGGATCTAGCAATACTACGCAACTCGCACCGCCACCGTCACCTATTCTTCCTGAGATTAATAGAAATGCTATTGACGTAGGTATACTACAATTAACTCTACTTTTACGGACTATATCACTCACTGATTTAATTTCGGCAGAAATCCAGAAAACAGAGACTCCTAGAGAAAATACCAAAAATCGAAAAGAAGAAGACGAAAAGGGAAACTTTACGGGTATATATCTACAAAAAAATTCACTAATTTCAGACCTTAGGGCTAAAATTGACTTCTTTGTTTCTCCAGGTCTCTCGAGCTACTATTGATATGACGTCCGACGCTATGACAGACGCATCATCAGATTGTGATTCATTAGAAGAAAATCTAAGTCCATTAAGGAGAGTTAGAAAATTATTACAGCCGTCGGGGAAAACAAAAACTAGAAGAAAAAAGAAAATGCCACCCGAGCTAAAAATATTCCGTGCACCAGTAAGAAACAGAAGTATTTAATATATTCGCGTTATTCGGTGTAAAAACGACTTAAATCCGAAATCCCTTATTTTGATTCTAACGCCAATATTCTAATAAAAACTCCAATTATATAAAAGTGTTGTTTACTTAGTCATATATATTTCAGACAAGTGACTCGCCTTTAAATTCAGACAAAGAGAAGAAGTCCTCTAAATGCATAAGACCGAGGAGTTTGTCAATGATAACGGAACCAGTAGAACAAACTAAATTAAAACCAGCGTCGTGGCATCAATTTCGTCATTTACCAGCTCACAAGTATGTAAATACTATTATAATGATAGTGGTGGCCTAGTAGTTAAAAGGCCTACTCTCATGCATGAGGGCGCGGGTTCGATCCTGGCAAGTGCCAATGTGATTTTTCCAAGTCATATGTACTTTCTAAGAGTATTTAGACATCACTGATTAATGCATTCTCAAAGACGGTTGATGTCAGGCAGGTCGGTCGTAAAAACAATTAGCCAAAACTATTCACAAAATGTAAGGCAGAACCTGGCTAAAGCTGGGAAATTGCCAGGTAGAAGATACTATTATAATGACATTTTAGACACAAATTTTTCAAGGCATGCCTCTAGTAATAAAAATTAATGAAACCTGGGTATCAATTATCATAAACTTTATATAAATAATTCATTTAATTTTATTAACATCACATAAGATTGATTTGAGTGAGAATATCCTCAAAATATAAATTTTGAATTCATTTTCTTTTCTATTCAGATCTATAACTGAACAAAAAACTAGGAATCTTCAGCCGGCTGAATTACAAGTCAAATTGAATGTCTTAAAGAAAAGTATATGGACTGGAATTCCAGACGATGAAAAGGGACCACTATCATGGGGCATATCTAGTTTTGCAACTAATTCATACTTCACAGATAGTGAGGCCCTGCTACGGTATTTATTTTAATACTAATTATTTATAATATATTTTTTAATATGCATTTTGTAATGAAATCAATTTCTACTAGATCATGTTCCAAGAAACTTGAAGAATTGGAAGGGGAAAGAAAAAAGAGAAAAGATGATAAAAAGAAGAAAAAAACTAAAAAAGTGTCTATAAAAGTTCCCAGCCCTGAAAATATATTGGAACCTATCATAAAAATGCCAAAAAGTAACAAGAAAAGGGGGAAGTAAGTTATTTTATTACATTCAAGACATATCTACTACTGAGGTAAGGATTTAAAACAAGTTAATATTTATTTTTTCAGATTGAAACATACGAAATCAGAAAGTTCCAATCAAATTTACAACACAAGCTTTACTGAAATACCAAGGAATACTCAGAAAACTCAAAGTAAACAGGCGAAAACATTCCGAAAAGGCATATTTGTCGCAACAGCTATCCAAACAAAACAACCAAATAGTAAATCTACGAGAACAGATAATTCAGAATCAGATGAGTCTATACAGACAACCAAGAGGGTTAAGAAAAAAAATAGAGGAGTTAAAAATAAATTGCAAAAAGGTAGCTCAGAATCAAAAATAAAATCAAATTAGTAAAAAATAATAGAATGTTCGACAAACTATGATTGTAATATTTTTAGTACTAACTTAATGATTTAATAAATATATTAGCAATTTAAATAAATTTTTAGCAATTTAATGGAATGAAAATGTTATTTATTTTATTTCATTTGGATAAATAGAACATGATAAAAAATGTTTTTTTATTATTATTTCATAACAAAGTGCAGGTCGATCACAATAAAAAAATATGATAATGATAAAGATCATATGGTACTTCAATAATTTTTACTCTTAAAACCTTTTTAAATATATGTATAGTAGGTTAGAATAGCAAAACTGACTGATCGCTGGGAACAATATTACTAGCAACATCGGTGCTGGCTCAGCTCCCAAAACGGAACATTAATCCCAAGATCCAAAAATTGTTATAATTATTTATTGTAAAAAACTCTAAAATTACTTCTTCTCAATTATTGACTAAGTAAAAAGCAAACAATCTCACATTACTCGGTGGAAGTCACGTTATCTCAATATTATCAAAAAGATATTGTTATGACATGAACTATTATTACTTAAATGTTATTATAAATATTTTAGACAATATAATGAAAGAAATGTTAATTTAATAGGAACATTTCCTAAATACACATACATAATATAGGAAAAGAGAAAAATATCGAAATTAGTTCATTCCCTTCACCATAAAAACTAAAGAAACAGATAAGAAGTTTGAATAAAATTAACTCTCCAATTGTTTCTTTTGATAAAAATGAAAAAAATAGGTTTTATACTTAAAACTTTGTACCCAATTACCATTTATTTATTGATAAAAAGATTACAGAAATGGTTCAATCATGAAGAACATGCTTTTAATATCTCTAGGAAGCTTTTTGTGACAGAAAAAAAAAGTTATTATTATCATTTCTAGAGCAATGTTGTCTTATTTCATATACTTGGAATTCTCAGAGAAAACAAGATATTTTTTTCTACGTAGCGTAATAGAATTAGTTTATCAAGTATTTTTTTAAGATAATGCGTTCAATTTTCTTAGAGTTATATTAAAAACGTTACAATATAAATAAAAAAAATGAAAATACACTTACTCTTTCCTGTTTTTAATGAAGTAACCGTTATTATATTAGATTTACACTCATACGATATACGAAAAACTATCCACTAGCCTAACCAAAACATTTTTAAACTTGGAACTTTTAAAAAAACTAGACAAATGTCAGACATTGACATGACATTGACTTTTTATTTGAAATGATAAACTTAATTTTGAAATTATTAGGTATCTACGGAATTAACATATTACTCGATTCTTATTAAAAAGTGTTTTTATGACATTTGATAAGGATTTTTTTCTTTCATTATATTTGACCGTAATTATAAAATTATAAGGATGTATTTATAACATTTCCATTTATACATTTTTTTTAAATAATAGAATAAAATTAATTTACTTCTTTGAATTATTGATTTGGTAAATGAAATAAAATGACGGTCCCGTCTTTTTTATTATTCTATAATTTTTAAGATATTTCAGTGTATTTGTACCTCTTAACACACATTAGTCAACCAATCAGACTGGGTTAAATTATTTGAAGATGAACAAAAAGAAGATGAAATTGGCGTTGTTGCTGGGAAGGCTATCACTCTCAATTCACCAGCTGTGGAGAATTGTAGCGAATTGCTTACTCTCACACCTGTAGAAGTGTATCCAGGAGTTTGTGGTTCTCCAGTAATTGGATTAAAACTACCGCATCGCGTTTTTGCCAAAATACACGAAGTCACGTTTGTGTAAAACTTGACATTGTCACTGTCCAGAGTTATGTTTACACCAGTACGTGCTTCTCTAGTGCACTGAATTATCTGAAAATAAGTTTTAGATCAATAAATTAAGTTTTAGAATTATAGTAATACAATCATTAGTAGCATACCAAATTATTAGAATTCGTCCGCCGTAAACATCTAACAAAATCACAGTAACCCATATAACATCCGGAAGGCTGAACATTTAATGCTGAGGTTGACAAAGCCTGAAAAAAAAACCTTTCTTTCTAAGATTTTTTTTCTAAAGTTTTAAAAAAGCAATCAAAAAATAAAGTTCTTACCATAAGCGCCGTTGCACAACTTGCATACGAAGTATTCGTAAAATACTGTACAGCGCAAACACTCAACGCACTTAATTCTTGAGGACCCTTAAACATATTCAAATTGTTCAAAAATGTTTTAGGCATTGGTATAAAAATAACTTTCGTAAATTTCTATGGATAAAATAATATATAACATATAGAACCATTCCTAATATTCTATACATAAATATATATACTTATATATAGACATATAATTTAAAATACAATGTGACGAATTTAACAACGAAGAGATTAAGAGCGTCTCCGCGTACGAGAAAGCTTCTATAGACTAAAAATTTACCTCGCAAAATTTAAAACAAAACATCCTTTTCACATTGCTCAGCAAAAGTAGGCTAAGAATACGTTATTGACCACTATTGTAATAATTTACATTTAATAATTTAATAAAAACAACATGTTTATTTAGAAACTCAATGGTGCTGAGGGGACATTTCGTTCTTTACTTTCTGATTGCATATTCTATTTAAATATCCTCGAGAAAACTTTTGCAATTGATCCCCATTATGGAAAATAGACAGTTCCCATTTGAGACTAATATTTAGATGCGTCGCGAAACAAGTAACAAGTATGACTAATAAATATACCAAAACACACTATCCATTTTTTTTATGGACAAATAATATTAGCCTCTCATTGGGCTAATAGTATTTATATAGCTTTCACAATGTTATTAGACGAGTTGGCTGATCACTGATGTTGAGATCCGCGATGTAATATGTATGTCTGTCTGTGTCTTGAATAAAAAACACCACTTCGTGAAACGACTTCAAGTAGAAGCAATGCTTATAGTATCACGTTTTTGACAAGTATGTCTATGATACAATTTATATACCTATTAAGCTAATTTGAGCGGATTTAATTATATGCACCCCATCGATAAAATCGATAAAGCTGTAAAACGATTGTTTTATCAAAGTACATTCAACGAATTTAATAAAAAAAAATATAGAAACGGCGAAATGTTATCTATAGAAAACGACTCAGGCGTCTTAAATTTTTTGTCAGACTGTTACACTTTTTAAGGGGTGGGGGGCAGAGACTATCTACTAACTAAGTAGTTTTTTCCATAATCAAAACTGTATAATGTTTAATGTTCAAAAAATTACATGTTACCTTAGATATTACATATTTAATTTTGTAAAAGATTTAAAATAGATAAATTATATTTTAAACTATATTTCTTACGTGTAAATATAAATGGAAATTAAATAAACATTATTAACTAGTTTTTGCCCGCGACTTCGTCCGCGTTAGTTTGGTCAAGAGTAATATATGTAGGTATAGCTGACCAGGCGAACTCTATTCCGTCTTAGAGGCCATAAGTAATCAGGTTTTTCCTGTTTCAATCAAACAGAATGATTGACATATTAGTTAGTTGTCAAATCTAATGTCAAAAAAAAACGTTTGTATGGGAAATAGAAAAGGGCTGTTTTTAGGGTTTTCCCGGCAATTATTCCAATTTTTCTCACCTTTTAAACCTTCCCTGGACTTCCAGGAGTATTTCAAGACTAAAATTAGCCAAATTCATTCAGCCGTTCTTGAGTTTTAGCGAGACTAAGGAACAGCAATCCATTTTTATATATATATAGAAGATAGAAGATTAACGTCAGTGGTGGCATAGTTAATAAAGGGCTCGCCTCTCGTTGCCGAGGGCGTGGGTTCAAACCTGGCAAGTACCAATGTGATTTTTCGGAGTCATATGTACTTTCTGAGAGTATTTAGACACCACTGACATACGGTGAAGGAAAACATGATCAGGAAACGTGGACTTATAGTTTCACAATTATAAGTTTGATATCACCAACCCGTCTTGAGCAAGCGTGGTGATTAATGCTCAAACCTTCTTCATGTGAGAAATAAGCCTTTGCTCAGCAGTGGGCTCTGATAGGCTGATGATGATGATTAATTATTAATTACGACCCACCTCAGGCATAGCTGTGACTCTTGAGAAACAGGATATACAAGAGTCTCTTAGAGTTACGTTTGTCGGCTGAGCTGTGCTGCATGCTAAGTTCAAAAGATATTGAAGTTTGGCTCTGAAACAAATAATATATAGAAACAAATAGTATATAAACAAATAGTATAATGGTAGATAAACAACTCTAATATGTGTAATGAGATCTAAGACTTTCGTGAGAATTCATTTAAATGAATAATATTTTTGGATTAGTAAACGTATTTTATTATTTTTAACGGGCAGACGAGATCTCGTCTTGTCTGCCCGTGATCACGGTTGCTACAAGTAGAAGTGTAGTATTCGAGAAATATTAGTTTCATCTAATATGCATTATGAATATAAAAAACTTGCCCATTCGAAGGACATAGCGCTGCTATTTTTTGATTCTTCCATTGAAGTATTTTATTCTTGACATCGCTTAAATCGAAAATTCCATTAGTTGCTGCACCTACCTAAGAACATAATTATAAATTATTAAAATGATCTCTAACTGAGTTATACTCAAACGAATTCAATTAAACTATCTAACCTCGCTAAGATTTAGCAAGTTTTTATTCTTCCACCGTGTAATAGTGTTTTGTACCTCTTTTAGGTCCAAAAATGTACCATAATTCCCAATCTGTTGGAAATAGTTCATTCCGATATAATATGCATGCAATGTATGATTTTAAAATACAAATATACACTTACAAATAATGATATTAGGACTCCGTAGAGGACGTTACTCATCATAAGGACAAGGATGTAATACTAAACATTTCTCTAGCTTTCTGAAATATACTATGAATAATTATATATAATTTAAAAAGTACCAACACCCATTGGCAGAAATTTAAACTATGTTATGTTAAATGATTCCGTATATTCAATATTTTTTTTAAATAATTACGTAACTTTTTGATTAAAAAAAAAGATAAAATAGTATAATAAGTTACATTTGTTAAAACTATAAAAATATACTTTCTTTATATTATACTAGCTTTCCGCCCGCAGCTGCGCCCGCGTGGAGTTCGGTTATATCGCGTTTTCAAGAGAACCTTTCAAAAGTCTGGGATAAAAACTATCCTATGTTCTTTCTCAAAGTCAACTCTATCTCTGTAGCAAATTTCACTAAAATCAGTTCAGTGGTTTAGGCGTGAAAGAGTAACGCACAGACAGACAGACAGAGTTGCTTTCGCATTTATAATTTTAGTAGGGATAATTCACAATACATTTATAATTTTATATATTACATACTCTTTTGAAGAGCAAAAATCCAAGTTAATATTGATTTTACAAAAATATTTTATTTTATATTAGTATATTACGATACAATGTAATTTTTTTTAATCCTTCTCATATTTCAAAATTATATTAATCAATCAAAATGCGTAATTATCAAGATTGTTCAAATAAGAGACTAAATAATAGAATAAACAATGAATACGCACACATTTTGGTGTTTTATTTATTAATATATTAAAATAATATTAATTCACTTTTTTTTTAAACAGCGGACCCCTAATATCATTATTTTTCACCGGTATTCATGATCAACGTGCCGTAAATTTGTGAGAGTGGTAACAAAGTCCATTATATATAATATAATAAAAATATCCCAGTTATGAAACCGAATATAAAAAGAATACCACGAATCAGAGAATAGTTGTTTCCTTTCGTAATAGTTTTTTCATGTTTTTAGATACTTTTTATAAATCATTTTAGGTCAATGTCATTGAGCATTACAGATTTATTTCAAAATTAACAGTTTTAAACTGTGGCAAGTGTGTATCGCTTTTGGCCTATAGACTATATCGAACTTGTACATGTATTGTAATTTCTTGTTAATATTTATTTATTGTATTCAATAAACTAACAAATGTACTAAAATTATAACTAAAAGTAGAATTAATTACCATTATATTATCATATTTGAAATATAAATATTAGTTATCAATGCAATATGTACCTATTATCACAACTTTATGCCATAGAACACGAATTTGTGAAAAATTTTAGTCTTTAACTGCCTTTAATAAAACAGAACATTTTCTTTACCAGATTCGCCTCTACAAGTCTAGACGGTTTATTGGTACAGGTACAATGCAGATATTGTAAAGCAAAATACATAATAATTTTGTTTGTATTTCTTAATAATATGTAATAAGTGTATGTACCTAGCTATTTTTCGCATTTGAAAAATTCTTTCAGCCTTATTTATCGCTGAAAGCTATAGAAGAAAAAGTCTCAATGAAAAATGTTGCCAGAGGGGGGATAAGTGATGAAGTTTGAAAGCCTGCTTTTCAGAGGATTTATAAACAGTTAAATTTTCCCAAAAAGGTGACTTGTTAATATACATATATAGTACAAAAAATATGTATATTCAAAGTGGCTAGCAAAAACGTATAGTATTAGTGATATATTCACCTTTTGTGAATAGCATGACAATCCAGCTTATGAAAAATAATGTAACATATTAAGGATAGGTACTGTCCAAGACTTTACAGGCTAAGGATTCTAAAAATTTCCAAAAACTAATCATTGCCAATACTGCATATACTCAAATGTGCAATATTATATCTAGAAAATTATAACTATAAAACTAGACAATGGCTTCCTAATCCAACAAAATTACCCAATAGACTAATATAATGTGTTAAAAATGCTACAAGCCGGTGTATTCCTGCCTTAAGATATGGTCACACGGAATATTGATTGAAATTTGTTGTCTATGGCTATTTCCACATAACACTTTCATTTATTTTTCCTTAAAGCAGCGTTTTTAGTCTATTATTTGATTAAGAACAAAGTTTGTTAATGTCGATGAGAGTGAGAAGTATAATTAATTGTGATGATGGAAGGAAAAGCCAATGTAAGTCTCTCATGAATAAATCAATAACTTCTATACATTTCTTTATGCCTTGAAATCGATTTTAATCATAACCTGTCTTTCCTTTAAGGAGCTACCCGATTTTCAAGTATTTCGGACGGTAATAAAATACTGCTTGTTCATTATTATCGTGCCGGTAGTATCGTTTTTCGTATCTAAATTGATACTTTTCGATGCTGTGTTTCGTCTTGAAGCTGTATCCAGTAGCATATATTCTGCTGTAGTAGCGGTAATCGTGTTACATGTTACTCTAGGCCTCTATATTTACAAAGCCTACGGTGAATCGGAGAAACCGTCTAAACCCCTCAAAAAGATTTCTTAAAGTACTTAATCGCATACTGATATATTCACAAAAATGGACAATCAATACATGAAAGGGGAACTTCTTCAACTTCACACAAAAAATAGTGAAGTCATCGAAGGCAGATTTTACAGCATTACTAACGATAAGTCAAAAATATCTCTGTACGAAGTCAAAGAATCACCGCAATCTGATAAAAATGAAGGTGTATGCCACTATTACGACGCGGAGGTTAGAAATATTGTGAAGTTACAAGAGCCAAATGAACAAACATTTCTTAAAATAACTCAGAAAGAATGTGAAGATATATTGAAAATATCTAAAAAGTATATTTTCATCAATCAAATTGACCATAGTTTTCATGATGCTATAGAAGATTTGAATCAGTATAGCTTCATTTGTATCAGCACAGATGGTGGTAATATGGGTAGAAAGTGTAAATTGCCTTTTCTAGTTCTTTCTACACCAGCACAAATATATATTTTTGATATACAAGTACTACAGCACCACGCCTTTGATGCAGGATTAAAGAAACTTTTGGAAAGCGATCAACCCAAGAAGATTGTCCATGATTGTAGAAAAATATCAGATTGCTTATATCATAAGCATAATGTTAAATTAAACTCAGTGTTTGATACTCAGGTAATTTTTTTCTATAAGCTATACTGACCAATATTATGTAATTTGATTTTGTCATTTTGACTGTTTTAATACTTATGTATCAAGAAGTATCAAATCATAATTAAGTCTTGCTTTTTCAGGTTGGTGATTTGATAATTACAAGAAATAAGACAGGCCGATTTCCAAACAATGTTAAGTCTTTGTCGGAATGCCTCAACACATATCTCGGTTTGAGACTTAATACTATTCAGGAAAAGGTTTGTACATATTTTAAAACATAAATAGTTAATTTAATAGTTTTAAATGAGTATAATTTTTATATTATTCCAGTTGGACATACTTAAATGTAACGAGAGACCATTATCGACTACAATCAAAGAAAGTTTAGCAAGGAATGTATGCTATATGCATCGTTTCTCAGAAATTATTAATGAACAGATGATGTTGCCGTTTGTAAGAGGAGTTGAATGTTATATTGAGAGCATCAGATCCTGTGATGACTTCAAGGCCTGGGAACTCTGCGGCAAACACACTCAATTACCAAAGGATTTCAAAAGTGCAATCGAGTATTAACATTCCATAAGAATAAAATGTAGTATTAGGCTTTATTTTTTTATTTTCATGCCCTTGTGTTTGTGCAAAAGAGTTGTTTTTTTTTATTTGATCAAAAAAATTTTTTTAGCCACCATAAAGTTCTTGAGAAAATAATTTCTGTTATGACAATAAGACTTCTATTTTTTTATCGCATGTAGATTTATAATAAAGCTTTAAAAATGCTTTTATGACATGCTAAGATTTTGCATAAAAAATCTATTGTTAGGAAAAGAAGTAAAATTATTAAAAGCCTTAAAATATATGTACTGCACTTTTATCACAATATTTTTTATATATATAGCAGTTTTGATCTTTAATGTGTAACCGATGTAAGATATTTTCTAAGCTTGATACTTAGTTTATATCCCTTAAATATAAGAATATTGAGAAAGTTATTTTGATATGGTTTATAGTATCGGTAAAATAAGTGAAGCTTTCAAATTAAATGTTGCTTACATTTAGTAAGTGTATGTGAAATATTTATACTTATAGAGAAGTTATATGAAAAATTCTGAATATTAGTCATTTAAACACTGTAAAATGTCTTCTAAGCTTAATATTTTGCTCATATCTTATATAAGTGTATCGAGAAAGTTATTTTGAGATGGTTTATAGGAAAGATATCAAAGTAAGGCCTTAAATTTGTATCACTTAAAGTAAGAGTGTAAACTGGCTTCAATAAAATATTTATGCTTAACATGGGTGTTATAAATTCAAATAGTTTTATTATAAAATATATTTAAATAAATAGTTATTTACACTTTGCTTAGAAACAAATTAGGGTAGAAAGCCAATCCTTCAATAGATTCGTCTCTGCAAGCTAGGCCCATTCGTTCAGTTGTGAATAGTTGTTCTCTTGCAAGTAGGACGGAAACATGCGCTATTTGAGATAACTTCTCTGGAGTTAATGAGCCATTTTCTTCGAGCTGTGGATATTAAAACAATATATTTATCTACATTTTAACTAAAATATATCAGCACAATGTTAGTTGCTGTCTCATTGAATATATATTTCTTTGAAATAACTAATTAATAACGAAATTACCAGTTCACTTGTTGTTTTTGCAACTTCTTCATCTCTGTGACTATTTAGTTGTAACACACACGCGCCACTTGGAAATTTACGTAAGGACATTGGAGCATCAATAGTTTGTAACAATCTGAAAAAAGTAATAGAAAAAAAAGCTTTAGTATATACCAAGTCTTGAAACAAAGCATACACCTTTAGAATCTTTCAGCATAGGTGATCTTAAAGACATATATATATTCTATATCTATATTATCGTTTCCATATATGTAAAAGTAAAAAACATACTTGCAAGCATTCAGTAAATCTTCGGGCGAAATGAGTTCTAAACCTCTAGCCCTATTCACTCTACACCACACATCGGCTAAAGACATGATGCCGCCACAATCCTGAAACACATTAAACAAGCTTCAATAATATTTATAAGAATATGACAATAATATTAAATTATTTACCAAAAAAAAACTAGTGTAATAATTAAATAATTCATAACTTATACATACCACCAAGGCAGCCACCATCATATCTGCAATTTGATGAGAAAGACCTGTGTAATATTCCGAGTCTGATCTAAATGCATCTCTGGTTACGGGATCGTCTATACCCAAGCTCATTAAGTAGGATTTAAATCTCACTGTGTCATCCTCGGATATATCACCTTGCTTCTCCTGTAACACAATATACCAACTAACAGTAATATTTACCTAATATGTATAAATTTTAGTATCATTACTCATTATTACCCTAATTTTAGATGAAATCGTCTTAGATATTGTGACCATTTCTTTAGCTTTTTCCATGAGTTTAGTTAAATCCTGGAACGCTACACTGATACTTTGATCAGTAGCTTTATGTTGTTCTTCAATACTTCTCTCGATACCGACAATACCGGAACGAATTTTAGAAGTTATAGGCGATGTTGAGGTCTTGGGTGTGTTATTTGTAGGTGAAGATAAATTAGAATTATTAGGTGTCTCTATCTGCCAGGCTTTCGCAGCGACAGCATCATTTAACGCCTTATAAAATACAGAATCAATTCCATCTTTAAATGAAAATTTTATGAAATGAAATGGACTCACTACAGCCGGTCCTGGTCTTTTACCTGTACAAGTAATATTAAGATTTAACAATTATTCATAGTATTAAAAATCTAAGGTCATGTTACGAAATTAAAGTCATGTTACCTGGAAGTGCTGGGCCAAGGTGCAATATAATTCGTTTCGGACCTCCAAGACCAAAAACACCTCCACTTTCTTCTTCTACACAGAATATATAGTATAGGTGGAGTGATAAACAAATAAGCCCCTTAGGTATATCACCAGGTTTACCCCACAGTATTCTGTGAGTCGTTAGAACAATTTCTCCATCTACAAATTGGGTCTGAAATTTTTCACAAAACAAAATAAAAATGATGTTAAAAAGTATATAGTTTCGATTTTAATACTTTTACTCTCACCTTATCTTCACCATCGTAAATTTTCACATTTTTATCTCGTTTGAGATACGTTTCTCCTTCAAATAGTCTGGCTTCTATGTATTCAAATCTATCCATTTTATTAAAAATCGCAGTGTAGTTGAGGTATGATAGTTGTGTTATAAATCTAATATTAATTTTAAATTTTGGAATAGTAACATATCAACTGCTCATTAAATATAGGATACTTTGAATTCCTAGCTTTATGACTAAAGCTGTAGTTTCTGTATATTAAAATAAACGTTTTGTTCTTAATAATTTGGTACTGATGACTGATTATATATAACTAGGTATGTCCCATAGTTTGCGATTATTTTTACATTATTGACATTGACATTGTGTTAATAAATTATTAGAAATGTTACTAGATGCCGATGCTTATAAGAAACTTTGTAATAGTAAAACTTACGTATAAAAGGGTTTTTAAAATATATACCTATTAAATAATGGTTTTCATACGGTAATTCAAAATCCTATAGAATATTATTATGCAAATATTTCGATATGATGTTAATACAACCTACTATAATATTGACGACACCGTGGTATCAAACAAGAAGAGGAATGAGTACATACTTTTTTATGCAGTGGTTATTTTCTTTTACACTGTCAGAGTTATCCCTTTTCTTTAAATTATTTAATTTTTATTAATATCATCCACTTTCAGTTACTTATTTGGTAATCGATAACGAATACGGACATATTTAAAACACAATTTAAGGTAAGATATTTCTTTTTAAAGGATAAATAAATTAATCACATTGACGCAGTGTTTTCTTTTAGCAATTATAAAACAATTTTCAGCGCTTCCTAGGCAGTCATAAACTTAACTTGTAGTTTAATGCTTTAACCTCTCAAAATACAAAAAATAGACAGAAAAACTTAGGAAGAGTAGGAATTGATAGGATGTCCTTGTTTATCGTCTAATAAAGGCTGCAATAAATTATAAAATTTATCAAAAATAATATATTACAAGTCATAGAGCTTTGGATTTAATCCATAAAGAACAATAGACAAATAAGATTTGTCTCCTGTCACGTTAACCTATCAATGTCACATACATATTTAGCTCTGTTGGTTAAATTTACGTTCGCCAATTCACCAAGTGAAATGAAAGGTTTCGATCGAGAGTAAAGCCTTAGGTCCAATCATTTTGTCATTAGAAACTTAGTCGTTATACATAGCCTTGAGCGCGGTGTTCGTTTCTGTTAGAAATTTATTTTAATTTGATTTTATATTATGGCAGAACACAATGAAATATTGTTGAAAAAAATTCAGGAGCAGGGAGATTTAGTGAGAAAGCTGAAAGCAGAAAAGGAATCATCCGAGAAGGTGAGTCTGTGTTATGCTTAATTATATTTGCTTATATGCAATGCAGGAGGATTTGAACAATGACATTGCGTCACTCTAACCACATCACTCAATCGGAAAATTGTTTTATAGGTTATAAACGAGTATTCTATTCAAGATCTCGGTGAATTTGACAAATATATCTCCCAGTACAGCTATATCAATGGTTATACGCCTAGTAAATTAGATTTCGAAGTTTATAATAATCTAAAAAACGTAGATTTAATGAGATATCCGTACGTTAAGCGTTGGTGGTGCCATATGAGGAGTTTCAGCAACTCTGAAATAACGCAACTTCCTTTTATGAAACCTCCAGATGCTGTAAAATTAATTTTAAATACCAACCAGAACCGTGACCAAAAGGTTTGTTCTCAATATAAAGTTGATGTTAGAATTCTTATTAGTTAGTTTTCTTTGTTATTTAGATTAGTTTCTGAGTTGTATGAACCTCCACATATGGTTGCTTCGTTGCCACTAAATAGCGTGACATAGATTTAAATATATGAATAATTTTTTTTCTTACAATTCCATATCCGGTGTCAGTGGTGACGAGGGATCATATTGTGTCGAAATTATAATTCAGCATGTACAAAGCATTAAAAGTAATAGATATCGGTTCAAAGCTTTGGTTGTGTAACACATGGAAGAGCAATCTAGCTAGAGCTATTACAACATCATCTTATTGCAAGGTATCTTGTAGAAACACTGGCTTAATAAGAAATGTAGGTGCTTATAAAATGTTATACTTAATAGTTATTAAATTATTTACAGATTAAAGAAGAAGTCGCTAAGTTATTGGCTTTAAAAGCCCAGCTCACCAATGATGCGCCGCCACAAAAATTTGTTCTCAAGACACCTAAAGGTACGAGGGACTATAACCCACAACAGATGGCCATAAGGAATAGCGTTCTGCAAAAAATTATATCAGTATTCAAGAAACATGGCGCAGAATGTATTGATACCCCTGTCTTTGAGTTGAAGGTATTTTTAATATAATAGTCATATATTTTTAATACATTTGTTTACTTCATATTCTATACAGAGTGTTCAAAATAAGAAAATAGCAAATTTGTATTCTAATCATTGCTATCATATAAATGTGTGAAAATTTATTCAAATGTTATTTACTTTCACAGGAAGTATTAACCGGCAAATACGGCGAAGACTCCAAGTTGATTTATGATTTGAAAGATCAAGGCGGTGAGATTCTTTCATTGAGGTACGACCTTACAGTCCCACTAGCGAGATATCTGGCTATGAATAAGATTAATAACTTGAAGAGGTATCACATTGCTAAAGTATATAGAAGAGATAATCCAGCCATGACGAGGGGTAGATATAGGGAGTTTTATCAATGTGTGAGTATAGTTAAATATTCATTCATATAAACATAATATATACTAGCTCAGTTTCTTCCGCCCGCAGTTTCGTCCGCGTGGAGTTCGGTTATATCGCGTTTCCAAGAGAACCTTTCAAAAGTCTGGGATAAAAACTATCTTATGTTCTTTCTCAAGGTCAACTCCATCTCTGTACCAAATTTCATTAAAATCAGTTCAGCGGTTTAGGCGTGAAAGCGTAACAGACAGAGTTACTTTCGCATTTATAATATTAAAAGGGATATACATCATTGAATAGTGCTAGTATTGGTTTCAAATATAATTAAATATATGACAATATATTGAAGAAATCATTAATCCAGTTTATATTTATGTTACTGTAACATTTTTTATAAAACATTGAGCAATTAAATGAAAGTAGCAGCATTAGTTGCGAATGTAATGACAAGGTCATAACAAAATTTAAGTGAGTAAATAACTCAGTTGAAGTTCAATTTAAGTTATACAAGTGGTACATTGATCTGTATATAATAAAAATAATTCAAAATTCAGTATATATAAATTAAATTAATAATAATAATATGTCAGTGGTAGTCTAGTGGTTAAAAGGCCCGCCTCATGCATGAGGGCGCAGGTTCAATCCTGGCAAGTACCAATGTGATTTGTCTGAGTCATATGCAGTGGCGGCCGGTGGGTAATCGAACCGGTGGTTCACTTTACTAAAATATTAAAATTCGAAAATGCTACAAAAAATAACGAGATGTCAATCATAGCACCCATCCTTTCGCGCCCTTGCCGGCCGGCTCAATTCGTACATACATCGGGGACTCTCGGTAATCTTCGGCCGTGCGGCGCGCGAGAACCGACTCATTACTCGGTACATTTCTATGAACTATCTTTTGTCTCACGCGTCAGGCGTATTAATGCGTATCTCATACAAGATGTATTAGGAGTGCTCGTGCACTCGCCGCAGCGCACGATGAGTTTAGTGAAGCGCTAAAACTTTTGACCATAATTAGGAAATTTAATTTATTATACGTTTTTATATGTTGAAAAATTAAATATTAAAATGGTAATTTAAAAATAAAGATGAAGTAATAATTGGTATTTTTAAATCTTTTGAATTGGTGGTTCAGCGCACGAGTGCACTTAAGGTACAGCCGCCACTGGTCATATGTACTTTCTAAGAATATTTAGACATCACTAATTAATGCATTCCCAAAAAGGTTGGATGTCAGGCAGGCAGCCGGTCGTAAAAACAAATAGCCAAAACTATTTAAATGTAAGGCCCTGGCTAAAGCTGGGAAATTGCCAGGTAGAAGAAGAACATAAATTAATAATAATCTTATATAATTTTCAGGATTTTGATATAGCCGGCCAGTTTGACCCGATGGTGCCTGACGCAGAATGTCTTAAAGTTGTTACCGAGATATTGGACTCTTTGGATATTGGAAAGTACATACTGAAAGTGAATCACAGATGTTTATTGGATGGTATGTTTGAAGCTTGTGGTGTACCGGCAGAGCAGTTCCGCTCTACATGTTCTACGATAGATAAACTTGATAAGGTAATCATTACAGTACAGTATATTTTTCCATTTATTTCCTGAAAATAACATATAGTATATTAAATTTAATTATAGAATACTTCATACAATAGAATATATATTTGGTCAACCTACAAATGCTGTGTTATAATTTTTATTATATCTTCTTATTAAAATGAATTTCATAAAATTTAATTTCACTTCACATCTGGTTATCAAATCTAGTAAAAACTGAATTAATATTTTTTTTACTTTACGATAAATTTACTTATGATATAATTATATTAATTTACTCAAAGAATGCTGATAATGTTTGAAATACTTTTGACTTATTAATTTCTATATCATTACATTACATTACAGTACATTATATTACATTACATTACAGCACATTACATAACAGTACATTACATTACAGTACAGTATACATATTATATAAATCTGGTTACTATTTTCTTATATAATTCTTTGTAGGAGCGATCTTTATAACAGAAAGGCCAAATGTTTCAGTGTTTTTATGGGATTTTTTTTATAGTACAGTGTTGTAATACTTTTGTAAGAGTTTTTGTCATAATGATATTACGAAAGGTGTCAAAATTTATCACTGCTTTACTTTACAGCTCTGGCTTCTGGCAGATTTTTTTATAATTAAATCTAGAAGTTAGACTATTGATATGATTTAATATTAAGGAAATGTTTTATTTGTTTTGTCCCAGCTACCATATACAGAATAATATTTTCCGGGTTTTATTATTCACTACATATAAACAATAAAATCCCTAGAGACATAACAGCTTGTAAAAAAACTATAAAATATAGTTTAAATATACAATTTTTAAGTAATTTCTTATAATAATATATTAATTATATATGTATTAAAGAAATTTAATATTTCAGTCACCATGGCAAGAGGTGCGTACGGAAATGATCAATGAGAAAGGCGTTACACCGGAAGCAGCTGATCGTATCGGGGAATACGTAAGGTTGAACGGAAGTACGGAACTTGTGGATAAATTGCTTCAAGATGAAAAACTATCGAAGTCTAAAAGCGCGGTAGAAGGTTTACAAGGGATTAAATTGTTGTTAGAGTATTGTGAGCTCTATGGTATAAAGGATAAGGTGCTGTTTGATCTGAGCCTTGCTAGAGGTCTGGATTACTATACTGGCATTATATATGAAGCTGTTTTGACCGGTGAGTTGTAATAATTACTACTAAATTTTCTTTCAAACAACAAATCCTACTAATATTATAAATGCGAAAGTAACTCTGTCTGTCTGTTACGCTTTCACGCCTAAACCACTTAACTGATTTTAATTAAATTTTGTACAGAGATAGAGTTGACCTTGAGAAAAAACAAAGGATAGTTTTTATCCCAAACTTTTGAAAGGTTCTCTTGGAAACGCGATATAACGGAACCCCACGCGGGCGAAGCTGCAGGCGGAAAGCTAGTATATTATAATGAGTATTAAAAAAATATTTATGTAGCCAATCGGTGGCGCCCTTGACGAAAGTCGCACAGGACTATTTACAAAATATAAAAAGCTAAATGAAACTAATCTTTTCGGATTTTTACTTCGCGTTTTTATTTTTGATTATGAACTGACTGACTGAACATACTACCGACGTTACGGTTGCTGAAAAGTAGCTGAAACGTTTTTAGTATGTAGTTCATAATCAAAAATAGAAACGCGAAGTAAAAATCCGAAAAGATTAGTTTCATTTCAATGAGTACTCGCGAAAATCTTAGATCTCATTATATGAAAGGCTATATTCCCGAGGGAATATTGAAATAAAACAATCCTTATATTATTAGATATCATGAATAAATGTAGTTTCATTAAAACTGTAGTTCATTATAAAATCAATACATATGTAATCTCAGTTATATATATTATTACAAACTTGCATTTTGTTGACCTTATTATCAATAATGTATTAAAATATATTCTATTTCAGAACCGATCAAGATTGGTGGTGAAGAGCAAAGTGTTGGCTCGATAGCTGGCGGGGGCAGGTATGATAACCTCGTCGGGATGTTTGACACCAAAAATAAACAGGTGACTACTATATATATAATTAAATAACTTTAAATATATATTAAATAATCATATAATGGAGATTGTTACAATATTTCATATGGTTAGATAGATTTTATCTTTATAAGTTTTCTACATTGTATATTTCTCTAGTTATTTTCTAAAAATGACATAAATGTATACTATATTTAACATTAGAACACTTCATAGAATAGAAAATATATTCTTCAGTCAACATATTAAACTTTAAAAAAGTATAACAATTTATATTTTGCTGTATAATAATTTATATTATATTGTCCTATCAAAATAAATTTCATACATAAATTTTATTTCACTAACAACCAGTTACCACTAACTCTAAACATCACACATAAAACTAAATTATATTTTTTTTACTTTACAATAAATTAATATGATATAATCATATTAATTTACTTAAAGAATGCTGATAATTGAAATTTGGCTTAATCATTCCAGGTTCCATGTGTTGGTATAAGTGTGGGTGTGGAGCGAGTATTCTCAGTACTAGAAGCTCGTTTAGCGGCTGGGGAGTTGAGTGTACGGCCTTCTGAAATAGATGTTTATGTAGCATCCGCTCAGAAAGATTTCCTAACTACCAGAATGAGGATATGCAATGAACTGTGGGATGCTGGTATTAAGGTGATTATATGATAACAAATATTACAATACATATTATCAATATTATATATAAAATTCTTGTGTCACAATGTTTGTTCTTATACTCCTCCGAATCGGCTTGACGGAATATCATGAAGTTTTGTGAGCATATTAAGTAGGTCTGCAAATCGGCTAACATCTATTTTTCATACCCCTAAGTTATAAGGGTTATTTTTCACCCTTAATAATTGTTTGTTTTTTTATAACGTAGCATTAAGTAGTACATACAACCCAAAATTTTACTTTTTTACCATCAACCCCTATTTTTTTATTTTGCGAAACAACATTTGCCGGGTCAGCTAGTAATATATGTAATACATTTTGGTAAAACTTGCCTATAATGTAATTTATACATCAAGACAACATTTGGGCTTTCATTTATCCATTCATGCCTTCTAGTTTATAGGGGAACTTATCTTAATAGTTGAATTTGGTCTTAGTTACGCGAAACAGATAATAGATGTCGCTGATGGTTGATTATTATGCCTTGTATCAAATAATGATAGTAGAAAGTTCCTGACAAATAATATAATTATACATAATTGTGTTGTGGACATCATTAATAATAATAATTTCATTTACCATACATTAAAATATAAACTAAAGATAAAAGTAATATATAATCTATATACCTATACTAGCTTCTGCCGCGACTCCGTCCGCGTGGAATAGTGACTTCCGGCAGATTTTTGGTTCTTCCCACATAGTTCGAATCGAATGGTCGAGTTCCCGTAGAATTTTCAGGATAAAACCTATGTTTTTTTTGATTCACAATGAAGTACTCTTAACCAAAAACATATTTATTTGTTTATTTGAATAAAGATTAATATTATTATGTTGATACAACTTTAACAAATTATTTCGACCAAATTAGGTACCATATAAACGGTTTTTGTGAGTTAATCTTAAAAGATAGACATATACTGTCGCGGACTGTTTTTTAGATCATTAAAAGAGCTATTATTCTTTCATACATATTTTTTGTGTATCTTGAACCGTTTTCACGGCGCACGCAACGGAAGGCTTCAAAGATGAAATAATTTCTCCCGTTTTTTACACATTTACCACTATATCTTTGCTCCCATTAGTCGTAGCGTAATGTTATATAGCCTACAGCCTTCCTCGATAACTGGACTATCCAACACAAAAAGAATCATTTAATTCGAACCAGTAGTTTCGGAGATTAGCGCTTTCAAACAAACAAACAAACAAACAAACTCTTCAGCTTTATAATATTAGTATAGATTATGATGCTTTATTAAAAAAATACAATATGATAACGTTTAAAAATCGTAGAGATATGCTTGACTTATGCTTTTTACAGAAAATAATATCAGGTAAAATTGATTGACCTCAATTACTAAAAGAATTTAATATAGTAGTGTCGGTTTGCAAGAACAAATTTAGGAATAAAGGCACCTTTAAATAGGGCTTTTAGAAGTTATAATAATATTTCTAAAAAAGTGGGTATTGATATATATAACGATAGTCTAAAATCCTATAAAATAAAAAATAACTTTAAACTTTTGATGTAATATACTAATTGTAAATAATATCTGCGGAATAGTCCATATACCTCTTACAAAATAGTTCTACTTTATTTCATATTATTTATTATTTAATACGTTGCTTTGTTATATATATATATTTTTTTTTGTGAATGCATGCTGAGTTAGCCTTTAACTGTAGTGTACTTTCTAAGATAGTTGTACATTATGTTGGCTTCCTTATAAAATAAATAAATAAATACCTTTCTTTCATTTTAGGCTGAACAGCCATACAAGAAGAATCCAAAAATGCTAAACCAATTGCAACATTGCGAAGAGAATGGTATACCACTAGCTGTTATATTGGGTGAATCGGAATTAAAACGTGGCTTGGTTAAAATAAGAAATATAGTTACGAGACAAGAAGACGAGGTACCGAGAGATAAACTTGTTGAGGAATTGAAGAACAGAATAAACATGTTGAATATTAATGTCAACGGACTTGAGAAATGACTTGATCATTTGTAAATAACAATCTTTATGTCACATTGCTTAATTTTTTTTTTTATTAACTTGGCTAAAACAAACCATACATCCAAATTAAATCTGTATACGATTTTATCTTGTAAAGAATTGCTGTTTTAAGATAATGTCCTGTTTAATGAAAGCATTTTAATCGTTTAAGTTCTTTAAGTATTTATTTCAGTTGTTTTATATAAAAGTTTAATACAGTTCTAAGATAATGTTACCTATAAAATTAATTTAGCTTAAACCGAGGTTCAGGATGCGTGTTAATAATAGTATTTTTCATAAATATTTTTTATCTAATAAAAGAAGTTAGAATACTATCAATGGCTTTGATTTTTACCTATTCCGCCATTTTTTTAATGTATGTATGTATGTGGGTGTAAGACAGTTCCAACTGACAAGTATTGATTTGACAGTTATTCAAGAAAAATGAAATAAAATTTATTATTTTGGTATCTGTTTGGATAAAGAAATTGTCAGGTTATCGTCAAAAAGAGATGTATATATATTAAGGATTCTAATAAAATCCTTATAAAAATATAGTTTTCTTATAAAGCCAGTACTTTTAAATAACAATAAAACCTTAATTAGAGCAAACTACTTATTATCTTAAGCCAAAACACCTTAAATTAGTTAAATTCTATTTACAATAATACAAGCCGTGTTCACAACATGCTTTCGCGCGTAAAAGAGAACAAGGTAAGCGTCATAGCTTTAATATCGCTTCGGATGCGTTCGGGAATTTAAAGGTTCGGTTCAAATAAAAAGTGTGTTTCCTTAATATATTATAAATATAATATTATTAGTAATTTTCTGTGTTAAATGAGTTCTCTAAAGTATACAAGAGAAACAGTTTAAGGAGACTTTTGAACCTCTTTCCACGTTCCTGTCACAGGTTATCATATTTTTATAACGACACACTATATTTAAAATGTAATATGTAACTAAACCGTGAATATTTATAAAATTTTAAGATAAAATAAATGATGTATTTATTTATTCGTATGCTTAATTTCAAAGCTCAAAGTTGGGAATTATTTTTTACATTAGATTCGCTCGGACTACCTCAAAAATATTAAAATCCTTACCAATCAAAATTCTCGTGAATTTGAGTGTCTCACTTGCAAACGCAACTCTAAAAGTTAAATGACGTTACATGTGAGGTTACCTAAGGCGGCCAACCGTCCCGCAATGCTGGACGAAATCCCGCTTTGAAATTATTCGTAAAATAGTCCCGCAAAACGTTGTATGCGTCCCGCATGTCCCGCATCCCTATTTTATTACCACACTTCTACACAACACCCATACGCGCCCACGGTCAACAGTGCAGGAACACAGATTACCTATAATAGGGACAAGCGTATCGCGCCCGCTTTAATCTCGTTTTCTTTTTTTCTTCTGAACTCATGACGCGTAAGAGAGTACTTAAATTTAATATGGGCAGTTGCGAAGATTTTTATGACATTCCCAATCCCTACCCCCCCCCCCCCCGCCATTCACGAAAGGTTACGTCCCGCATTCAGTTTTCGGAAAGTTGGCCGCCTTAAGGTTACCTCACAACGAGAATGCTAAATTATTAATAAATATAAATCTAATTCTTACTTTTTTAAAATTTGTAATTCAAATCGAAACTTTACATGATAGTATTTTAAATTTTAATATGTGACGTCATAAAACTATTGACCCTCCATGCCCTTTATGACACGATGTCACACTTCGATGATATCCTACCTCCCACTTAAAGTGTGACGTACATTTTGATTGCCCTGGATTGAATCTAAAAGTAGAACATTAAGCAAAAGTAAACACAGTAATACGTCTGTGTATCTGATATCTTTTATATGTATGTCTTATAAAAAATATTTAATATTAGTTACACCTTATTGATTCAAAGCTTTTTTAAATCCATATTATCGATCAATTTTGTTTTGGCTTGCGGTGTATATTTTACATTATTTTTGATTTAGTTCAAAGAAAGCATGTTTGCATAGAGATTAATGAAAGAACAGTATTGTAAACAGAGTACAGTACGTAACTAAATTTATCAAGAATTTAATACATTTTCTTCATGTTTTATTTTGCTAAAATATGAGACAATAAAAGATCAGATTCAATGTTTTTGTAATATTAGTTACTATATAAAAAAATTAATTAAAGTGAGTGGAGATTCAATTAGCATTTGATTTGTTTATTTTTCAGAGCCTCTTTTCGAAGAGTTGCTACCTCATGTACTCATGGTTTTAGACCATGGTGTCACGGACAAGTGTTCCGCATGTTTTGTTCTTCCATTGTCCCTGGCTGTGGTTCCTGCCATTGTGATACAAATTACCGCGAAGTTCACTCACAGTGAATATAAAACTATTGATCCTACCATTTTCTTTATTTTCCCATCGGTTATCACTGACAATAGATTGTTTAAAGTGTAATGCAATGATCCCGAAACTCTATCGCTATTATATACTTCTGCTGAGTATTTGTCTGTTTTCCACGGAAATCTGTTCGTCGTCAGTGAAAGAAGCATTGGAAGAACATCTCAAAGATATAGCTCACAATGATAATTCAGAATCACTCAAACTATCAAAAGAAAAAGAAGAGAAGAATCATCACATCGACAGTGAAATTAAAGACATACATTCCAATCAATATTCTAAATCGAGCGATGATTCAAAGTTTTTGACGAAAGATCATGAATCCAAAATTGCATCCGATAAAGTTGCCTACGAGGGATATAATACCAAACAAGATAAATTAGAAGACAGTCATACAGACGGTTTCAAAACTGGACATAAAAAGGGACATCATAAACAAGGTTTCCAAAATTCCTATCATAAAGACGAATCGTCAAACAAAAGCACTTATTTCGACGACTTCAACGACGAGGGAGATCGAAGCGGATACAATAGTAAAGTTAATAGTTATGATAATCACAGCGGCAGAAATTATCAAGGTTCACGTAATAATGAACACGACAATTTACGACATAATTACAATTCTAGGGGACACAATAAGTACGGAGATGTCGCTGACAAACATCTAAGATACCAGGATGATGAAAATAAATATTTATCGGACAACTTACATCATTACAATAAACATGGCAACGATCACGGAGCGTACGACAGAGGAAAATATCATGAGCGCTACGAACACAAAGCTCCTGTACCTCATCACAACCCTGACTGGGATTGGAAGGAACGGAGAAACTGGGATTGGAATAATAGAGATTGGGCGAACAGACGGGATTGGGATCAATCGAAATGGCAGCAGGATCCAAGGTGGGAAAATGATTACAGCAGACCAGGATATTACGATGACCATGGGATACGCCACGGCGGTGGGTTCAGCCATGACCCTGAACATGGATATGGCTATCGTTATGGTGAATCTAGATCCGACCCAGTGGCAGACCTACCACGACATTCCCCCGTGGTCGCGCGAAGAAAGCAAACCATAACTATATACGAAGACCCAAGATATTCCAACCAACAGAATAGTAAGGTGAGGAGAGAGGAAGGTGATTACATCGAACTCGATTTCCAACCGAGCAGCAGAAAATACGCGACCTACGACGATACTTATTATTCCAGAAGTTATTCACCTCCAGAAAAAAAACAGGCAAAACCAAGCGAAATTAACAAACTCGTTTATAATAGACGACAATAATTTTAAAATTATATATACATGTAATTATTTCTAAGATAAGTTGTAAATAACTACTACTAACATATGTACTAATAATTATAATAATATGAACGAATAAATATAATGTATTAACAACACATAAATCCTTTTATGACAGTCACAAATATTAAAATGTGCGTAATATTATCACTCCCATATCCCTGTATCATATAACTCGCGCTATATACATCTGAAGTATCCAATAATATCACATGGATACATATTGAATATTTGCTGTTGACCAGCGAAGCGTGTATCTCAAATACAGGTACTTTGAAGAGAATATTCCTCAGGGCAATTACGTGACCGGCAGACGGTCAACCGGCTGGCATATTTCAATATGGTACATCTGCCACAGATGAGTGAATCGTGCCTCCGTCCGTGACAGATGCTTGGGAAATCGGGCCCCATGATCCAGAGACCCAATATTGAAAATCTTGAGAACATTTCCATCAATGATCAATGTAACTTCATATTTGATTACATCTGACATTTTTAATATTAGTGTTGCTATATACAAAAACCTCCGTAATATATGAACTGTCAGAACTAATATGAGTATAATTTTTATCGGATAATCAAAGTTTTAGGATTATTCCGCTTTATTACCCTATCCGTTTTAATTAAAGGATGTCGTTATAGAGGCACTACCCACTCGTAGATATTTTTCAGTACTTTTATTTGTAATTTAAATTTTGCAACCCTTCGTCGTGGTTCTATAGGGGAATAAACTAATTTAAACGCTAAGCTCTCGTGAAAATCCTTTTGTATTATGTATGGTTTAATGACATTTTGAAATGGGATGACAGTGTGTATTATGAAATAGAGGAAGAATGAATATGCATTTATTTTGTAGTAAATATAATGATATGTTAGTCTCATTCAAAAAATATTTATGACTTCTTAATACTACAAACATTTATTGGTTACTTTTTAATAAATCTACAATAATTAGTAATAAAAAGAAATGTTAATAAAACATTTTATTAAGATGTAATGTACTCTGTGCTACTTTTCTTTTTTGATTTGAATTATTAACAAAAAGATTTTATGAGTCTGGTACACGTAAGTTCTTAAATCAATAATTCCTGTTATAATATGAATATTCATAAGTTAAGCTAGCTAGTGAAGGATATGCATATTGCCAGCCAATCTGCAATTTTAAATCCAACCTCTCATATTTACTTTGTGGTGAGTACTCATTATTATCATTGTTACTGTTTTTCGTCAAAATTTTGTTAATCAAAGGTTGAATTTTAATGTATGTAAAATTTTTTTGAAACACCTCAACGTTTGTCTGGATTTCCTATTTTTATTTATTCTGAAGTTTTTAATGTTTGTAAATATTTTTGACAGCACAACACAGTAAGTACGGAAAACTTGTAAAATCACCTTGGAGTGTACTAATCACTGTTCCGTCTTTTTATTGTACTTCCTAACGACTTATCTAAGGGCACTAAAGCAATTTCAAAACGACGCCCAAATAACATGCCAATAATCGTTAGCAGCGATTGGAAAACAAAACTGTGATTATAGGATATTATCGTTTGTGTTTTGTCCCTTTCTAACACACAGGTATACGCCTAGCTCCATTTCAGTCGTCTCGAAAGGGAAGGGCGATAAAGTGACATTACTTAAACGAACTTTCGATGGGCTAATTCGCTCAGGGTTGCCACTATACTTGATTGTCTAATTTTTTCCTCTTGTAATACTTTTTCCAATACCTAATTTATTTACTACATTTTTGTGAGATAATACTTTGCCATAAAACTTTAATTATAGTTCATCATAATTAATAACAGTTATAGTTTCATACAATCAAATAGATTTGGTCTTTTTGAGATGTGTTATAGAAATTAAGTGAAATTAGCGAAAAGTCTATATCAATCGGCGTTAAAAACCACATTAGAGAGCGGAAGTTTATTTCACAAGCAATCGGCTCCCCAGACTCGAGTCTACAGAACAATGAGCTCGGTACTCGCTTATCTCGACTTTGTTTATTGTCTGAAGTTCGCTGGATGGCCGTTTTGTTACAGATTCCCCGACAACTCGGTTTAGATGAGCAAGTTGCTGTTTCTTTGGCGGCACCATTTATATCCTACAATACGACATTTGAAAAAAATCATCTGCTTTATTATTAGACGCTATTATACAGGTAATTGCTGATTTTTTGTATGTATTTAAATAAAATATTTCGTTTGGTAGCTATACAAGTTTATTTTATATTATGAGATCTAAGACTTTCGCGAGTATTCATTAAAATGAAACTAATATTTTTTGGATACTACGCGTATTTTATTATTCTAAAACAATACATACTCCCGACGTTTTTGTTACTTTTTAGCAACCGTGATCACGGGTTTACGTCATCTCGTCTCGCGTAGTATAATCGGAAAAATATTACTATCATTTCTTTTATATATTTAATTAAATTTAAATTCCTATTTTTCGTACGACAATGTGAAAAAGTCGTATCGTAATCTTGATCGTGTCGTGACGTATAAATATTTCTATCACACGACAGCGGAACAGTCGAACAGTCTTAAAGTAAATCTCGTTTTATAGGACCTTTTCGGAAGGGGTATCCTTTCATTCGTGACGTATCCGCTGTTGCTAACTAATTGCTATGAAATGAAACTCTCCCAAGGGACTCATCCCCGATTTTGTATAATTGCAAATCGTCCAAACAGCGACTCTGATACGAATTGTCAAACCGTTCTGACAGTATTAATAATAATTGCATTCACTTTGACAGTTAGTTCATTAAATTTATTAAATTTTTTTATTTGTTTACCACACTATTATTATTTTTGGTTTTAATTTGCAGTGTTTCTTATGAAATATATTTATTTTATAATAAATTAGAACATTTAATTTGTTTAAGTAAAAATTTTAATAAATTTTTAACATAACTTTGAAGTAGCGATATTTTTACCAGTTTTATATAAATCACTTAAACAGAGGAACCTAATAATATTGAAGTTATAAATGAAAAAGGAATAAAAAAATTCTAAAGGAGTAGCTTTCAACGATAAATACTATTAAGAAAATTGAATTAAAATGTAAGGTTTCTTGTATGTAAGGTTTCCTGGTGTAAAATACAAAAAACATTTCTATTTAAAGAACAATGAACACTCAATTATGAGTTTTATTAAGAAACTGTTTTTCTTTTAACCGCTACGAAAAAAAAGACTCTTTTAAACTCTAATTTTAATAGGTTTCATGATACTTTGAAGTTATATTTATTACGTCATTTTGCTAAGTTGTAACTAAACAAATAATTTAAATAAAATATTCAAACTAACAGATTATAAATTAAAAGATGTCATATATAAATATATTCAGCCAAGAACAAGAGTTCCAATTATCGGTCACGTGTAAATCGGTACAACGCTTTCATAATATAGCAAGCTGTTTGCGTACAGCGTGAAGCAATATGTACGGTAAACAGCCCACAGGTAAGTTGGGCTCTTGTGTGCAGTTTTGCTTATTAAAGACATGGACGCTTGATAAGATTTAGGTTTGTCTTGCCTGGCATTCGTGCCTTGAGGCGCTTCCAGAGTATTTGGAGTTGAGGCCACTAAGGAATCTTGATGGAGTTTGCTCTACTTAATCAAAAATTAATAGATTTATTACATGTAATTGACGTACTAAAAGGTCCATTTCTTATAATGTTTATGAAAGATTCGAGTCATTCATTCAATTAGTTATCAGAATATTAATTTATATTAAAAAGAGAGTTGTTGAACTTTCTTTTGGTTGGTTTTTAATAACATGACATTTCATACGGAAATTTGACAAATAAATAAAGTGTCACTGTCATTATTTGAAGTAAAGATGAAAACTGTTTCGTAATAATTATAATTTTTCTTTCATATTCAATTAAATTCTATTTAATTTTACTTGAAATGGAGCATTAGTATGTTTTTACTATGAGTTACTTCTGTTATTATTGATAAAGTTGCAGAATAATTTAATCTATAACATAATATAAAGTAAAGCAGCCTTCATGTCGCATTAGGTACAAAATTCCGAAACAGCTATGAACCGAATAACAGTACGCTTACCTCTATCAACATCAAATATATAACATTGTATAATAAGGCAAAATATCTTAATTATTTAATTATGCTTCCCAAGTAACATATTTCTTGTAAGAAAATCATATAAATAATTAATTTACAATCAAAGTAAAAACACAGCTATTAGGAGTGGTATAATTATCTTAAAATTTTCGTAACAAAATTTCTACATAGCAAATTATGCAGGATTTGGCGAAGTTAAAGCCGCAAGTCGGAAGGCTTAGCCGCGCCGTGTTATCTTAACAAAGTTAGGAATTTGTTAACGCCGCCGGCTCTCATAAAATATAATGCCTTTGTATCGCGTCGTGACAATGAGCCGATATAATCTTAGAAATTATACGACCTCGTATGAGCTAATCTTAACTTTCACGTGTGATTTGAATTTTTAAGTATTTCAATAATATTAATATCGTTGTTTGGGTGCCTAGTCACGTAACATTAAAAAGTATAAGCCGTACTTCTATTTTTTTATACTATACAATATTAATACATTTATATATTCATAGATGGCGCTTTTGATAAATTTTTACTTAAAGTGTTACTTAATTTAGATTAAATTAACACTTTAAATCAATTCTCCAAAGTAGTGATGTAGTCTTAAAACAAATCGATTGCAATCAATAAGGATTTTGTATAGACGATTTAATATAAATCTTCTTTAGCTCTAAATACAGAATATATACATACATTAAACTTTCTAACTAGGGTAAAGTTTATTTTAAGAAGTTTTCATCAATCACGAAGTTATGTAAACTCATTAAAAACAAAGAAAAATTAAAATGAAATGGAATCATATAATAAAATCGTTCCGAACAACGCCACGGATGCAATTATTTTAATAACATCATAATATTATGATCTAAAATTAAATTTGAACCCTTTCGCAAGGAGATATCAAGTTGAGCTCGGTATAAATGCTGCCATTTCTCATTTCAACCGAAGCAAAACTTAATAACCCTACTGGAAACGCAATAATTACGGCAGTTCGGTGCGAGATTCGGCTGAAATAAATGAGGAACATTAAGAGACTCGCGTTTAGATATTTCACTCCCCCTGAATAAGATGTTAACGTGGAAAATAACGCACGGCGTTTGTGTTCCCACGGTATTGTGCAAAGATTAAGGATTTTTACGAATTTTTTGTGTGTGGCAACACAGAAGTGTCACTTATTCAGTTGTCTTCATGATTGAAAGACGAAATTATGTATTGAATTTTTGCTATTTGTAATAATTTAAATAATAATTTACATTAGAATTTAATGATTACGTATTTTTACGACAGATTATTATTTTATCCTCTCAGTTATTTCAATTATTTTGAACTTCTTGCGTGATATTTTTTTATTAAAATTTACTAATAATATTATTTTAGTAATTTTATCGTACAAGTTGTATCTGTTATCACATTTTATTCTTTGAACTGATAAATTACAACCGTTTGTGTGAAACACACGTTTGTTTTTGTCGAAGGTGTATTTTTGTTGTAGACTAATTCCCTCGTACTTAATCACCCGAGGAACTTACATCATATATTTTCAACACACAGACAAACAGAACGACGGCAAATATGTAATAATAATGCTGATCTAGCAATTTGTTATTTGATGAAAATTGCTTCGATCTAATATTTTATACCTTCGTTAGTATTCTTTTAAATAAAACTAATATTTACATATGTACTTCACTTTTAACTAAATACTCCTAAAGTTTGCTTAAAAGATTCCTTAAAGATTCCTTAATTTTCTGGCGTACCGCTCTGGATGCCGGCAGAATGCGCTCACGGTGTCTCGAGGTCCTGCGATGTGGTCACGGACGTGGGATTTTATATTTTTAATGAGAGGTCTCAACTGTTGGATAGATTCCAGCCATCTTCTATATTGAAATTAGGATGTTTTTAATTTCAATAGCCTCGCGAATTAGTCTAAGTATATACCTGTCTTCACGAGCGATGGTCTGTGGTTTATCAATGTAATGTACTGGCCTGGTTTATCTATTGTTGTGTTCTAACACTGTTGACTTCGAGGCGAGTCTATTTTTAAGGTCTTTTACTGGGGTAGTGCGTTTATCATTAAAGAGTTCATTTTCACTTGCAGTATTCATCATAGGCCAGCTCTAACTAGTCTATAGTTTGAAGGGAATACTACTGGAATATAACTGGTTTACGACTGTGGCTTACAAATTAATTTTTGTACTACTAAATCTGGTAAAAATTCTTTCCATCCCTGTACCTATATTCTGATTGTGGTAGCCTGAACTACATATATTGAAGCCATTAAGCATCTCCTGTAGTGAAGTGGAAGCAAAGGCATTAGTAGGTTCATCCAGTTCGTGTTCAGAAAAGGATTAGTAATGACTAATGATCGATAGTATAAATGTATTGATAATAGTTATTCCGTCAGCCTTTTGCAAAAAAACCTTCTGTATTTTGCAAGACACGTTTTCTCTAAATAATAATGGCTTATTAACTTTGCTAGAAGAACAGTACCTACAATTTGTTTTACCAAGGAAAATGATTCACATCATAGAAAATACCAAAGAAAGTGATACAATTATAGACGTTTCCTATACAGAATGGTTTGTAGAGCTATCATAGCTCTGTATTCAGTCATTGCTATGGCAGTTCGACGCAAGAACTCGACGTCACTCAATAACCAGATATAACTCAAATTTAACCCTTTAAATTATTCTGCTTTTATCTCAACGAGCTCTCCAATAATAATTTATCATTATTTTAACTTCTATTTTGCGCACTCAGCACTATGTGTGCTGTCTAATTTTCCGTTTTAATTCTTCCATAGCCACAACCCTTGGCTAAGTTACAGGCGTCATGTATACCTACTAAAATTTTATTTAAATGTTTTCTTAAGCGTGATCTGATTATATTTTTAATATACCCGAATGTATTCAAATTTAGGTAAAGTGTATTCTTAATCGCGTCATTTTTGTTATTTATTTCATAATACTCGTAATATCCCATAAAATGCTTAGTTTTCAATGTATAATAAATTAGTGGGGAAGTATTTAAACAACTAGCTGAGCTGGCTGGAGTGATATTATGTTGGCTAGTTTTATTATATAGACAATCTGTAGTTTATGTCTTAGTTTTTCGTACTGTCGATCGTACTATAAGATCGTGCTATAATTGTGTTTTAGGTGATTTAAGTGATATTTACTTCTTTGCTATGTATTTTTATCGTAATAAATGTGATGTACTTAAATGTAAGACTACATACGTAATAAATATCTTTTTGCTAACTTTGGTCAATTGTGTTCATATTACAATAAAATTGAACCAATATTTGTTATGTACTGTCTTTTTATACTACGAGACATCCTTTGAATTGACGCTGCACATAATATAAGGATTTTTATATATATTTTATTTTGATTCGTGAATGACATACGACCTTATATGTATAAACAGGAGTACTGCTAACTAAAATAATAGACAGACAAAAGGTCATAGCACAAATAATAAGTTTAAAAAATTGGAAAACATTTTTTTTTTACATTTCAAACTACTAATTCCTGTATTATTTCGTTAAAAGTAATAAAATGATATTAATTCTCTATTCATTGTAATCGTTTTTCCTGTTTCTTTATTTTTTTCATGTAAAAAGTTTTATTTACATGAATACAAACGTACAAAGCGTGTTGACAGTTGACACCGCGGCCGCAGAAGGGATACGGGGCTCGTACGCCACATACCTCAACTATTGGCAAATCCTATTTGCTTTTATCAGAATAGTGATGTCCACCTACAGATATCGATTTAAATATTTATACTATTGAATTTATATATTATATTATGTATATGACGTGTGAGTAAGAGTCAGTGGTGGACTAGTGGTTAAAAGGTCCGCCTCTCATGCACGAGGGCGCGGGTTCGATACTGGCAAGTACCAATATGATTTTTCCGAGTCATATGTACTTTCTAAGAGTATTTAGACATCACGGATTAATGCTGATTCTCAAAGAGTGTTGATGTCAGGCAGGCGGCCGGTCGTAAAAACAAATAGCCAAAACTATTCATAACATGTAAGGCAGATCCTGGCTATAGCTGGGAAATTGCCAGGTAGAAGAAGATGACGTGTGAATTAGGTTTTTTTTTATTATGTTAAGGCTTAATCAAACTGGATTTGTGGAATATTTTGCTAATGATGTATGATACTTTGTAAAGAGAAGTTAAATTTGATTAATGCTCGTCCCAATACTTTGTCTGAATATAGTGAAAAGAGCAATATCTTATTTACTTTAAAAAACAACTAATTTAAAGAAAGCTACTCGATATCAACTACAATAGTTTATATTCATTTTAAAGACATCATTTAGTCATTACTTCTTTTGCTTTTTCCATTGTTTATTGACAGGGTTATACATATATAAAATCACTATTTTTCATAATAAACTAATGGCATATTCGATGGAATTTTCGTTTAATACATTAACATTAATTTTATCGATATATTTTATAACTGTCGCTTCTGTTTTCCCATCACTAGCGCCGCGTCGTATCACGGTGCGTTGCGCGTATAGAACGTGAGATTTTTTCACAAAATCCTGACAATCGTATTTGATAATAATACATATTTTACAAAAAAATGTCAGCTCTCATTTTGATATATACAAAATACGTTTTAAATATATAAATTTCTATATATTACAATAAATATTTGTTCTTAGAATGTTAAAAATACAATTACGTATATTTGAATTCTCTTGAATGAATTACTATTTTATAGAAATAAACTAAATATTTTTTTATGAATATATTTAATTGTAAGTCAGTGGTGGCCTAGCGGTTAAAAGGTCCGCCTCTCATGTATGAGGGCGCGGGTTTGATTCTGGCCATGGCAAGTACCAATGTGATTTTTCCGAATCATATGTACTTTATAAGAGTATTTAGACACCACTGATTAATACATTCCCAAAGAGGGTTGATGTCAGGCAGGCGGCCGGTCGTAAAAACAATTAGCCAAAACTATTCACAACATGTAAGGCAGACCCTGGCTAAAGCTGAGAATTTGCCAGGTTGAAGAAGAATATATTTAATTGTAATCTATAATAATCTTTATTATTATCTTCACGTAACGTAAATATGATATAATAATGTTTTTCTTACGTTACGTACGTACGTACAAACTTCCGTTACCCCGCTCTCTGTGAATATTAGATTCGAGTAAATTATTCATGCTGTGTTGTGTTTTTGGGAATACAAACTTTTTAAATCTTCGATAATATATATAATTTGCTAGCTATTGCCCGTGACTTTGTCCGCTTTAGTTTCATAATTAGAAATGTATAGCTAACTGTTTTGACTTAAAGGCAGTATATAAACAGATTTTGGATTTTATTATCAATTTTTTTTGGTCGAACGAATTCAAAAATATCATATGTCCGCATGGGCGTACCCAGGTTCTGGGCCAGGGGGGGGCAAATCTTATTTTTATAAGCTAGGTGAGGTGGTTTTTAAAAATAAAAAAACTTAAATTAAAATAGATGATATTTTTTTATATAAATTCTTTAACTAGGTACTTATACAATGGCTATTTTAAAAGTAATTTTCGAGGGTCTTCAGCAAAACGATTTAGGATGCCTTCCGTGAAAGAATCACTCATACTTTTAACAAATTCTCTGTGCACACTGAGCATACAAAGCCCATTCAATCTATCTTCTGTCATAGTCGATCTTAGCCACGTTTTTACACGTCTAAGTGTACTGAACGACCTTTCAATCGTAGCAGTGGAATACGGCATTGCCAGCAAAATTTCTAAAGCTATCTTGACCTTCGGGTAGAAAGAATCTGCTTCTTGTATTAACTCTGCTATTTACATATTTTCAAAATCCTGCTGCTGCTTATTCATCCAAAACGTGCGCCAAAGTTCGGCTTCAGACGTGATCCCTTCTAATTCATAAAAATCAGATACTTCCTCCATGCATTTTTGTAATTTAGGAACTGTAATTTTAATTATCTGAGTAGGGTGTAACAATGAAAGTGTAAACGCTGGTGAATGCTGTCTGCTAAATCTCGCCTCTAATGAAGATGACAAAGAATCCAAATAAGGCACGTATAATAAGCGACGAAAATACTCGCTAAGTGAATCAGCTGGTTGATTTGCCCTATGTTGTTGGCGGCTTGCTGTTCTTGGTAAACGTAGGTCAATGTTTAAAGCCGTAGCAATTTTTTCAGCTGATTTGATTAAATCTTCGCTCCCTTCTTCCGCGGAACACCGGTGTTCTGCAACTGCAGTAGTTATTGTTTCTATATGTTCTGCACATCTTAATATGTCTAGCGTTTTAGATTGCAATATGTTCGCGACGGGTTGCAGCATAGAATTATATTTGTCTATAATACATAAAGCAAATATAAATGTAGTTTGGCTGACAGCAGATAGTAACTGAAAAGCTACTTTCCTTGTGGCAGAATTACCTTCCCGAGAAAGTTTTTCTAAACCTTCTGCAATTTGGGCAAAATATTTCTTAAACATCGAAATACTTTGGTATTTATGGGACCATCTTGTTTCACACAGCAATGGTATTTTTGGTGCATATCTTTGACGCAGAACCGATTCCCTGAAAAAAATTATTGTATCTTTTACGGTTCCAATGCAGTTGCGGATCTCAGAAACATTATTTAAATCGTTTACCACGAGGTTTAATCTGTGGCAGGCGCAGTGAAAATATAAACCCTTTTTATAAGTTTCTCTCAATATTTTCTGGACTCCACCATCTTTTCCCGCCATAGTAGCACATCCGTCATAGCCTTGTCCCACGCATTTATTAGCGTCAATATTTAACGTATTAATAAATCTATTTATTTCAGCAGCTATCGTTTGGGCATCCATTTTTTCCAACTCTACGAAGCCCATAAATTCTTCTTTAACATTTTTTTCTTTTTGATCGTAATATCGAAGACCTATTGCTAGTTGTTCCTTACCAGATATATCTGCTGACTCATCAGCCAAAATACTGAAAGCACTTGCGACTCTAATGTTATCGACCAGTTTTTCTCTTATTAGAATACCGCATATGTTTAAAATTTCATTTTGTATCTTCGGGGACGTATACTGAGCATTCTTTTGACCCTTCTCTAAATGTTGCCGCAAAATTTCATCACCAGATTTTATTTTTAATTGAAGCAAATCTTGAAAAACGCCGTCATCCTTTTCTTTTCCTCTCAATGGCAAATCATGTGTTCCACAAAAAACTATTGTACTGATTATAGATAGCAATGCATTTCTATTGTCTTCAATAATTTTTTCGCGGCCTATTTGCAATGCAACTTGTACATTTGTTTTAATGTTGCTAAAAGAATTGGCAGACGCACTCGACTCTCTATGCCATTGAGTATCTACATGCGCTTTACAATAAATATGTATATCTTTATACTTGGTAAATGGTCGAACAATTAGAGATCCCTGTACACCACGTGCGACTTTCGGCGGGAATAAAACACAAAACAAACAAAATGCACCTTTCAATTTCTTTGAGTATACAAGCCACGGTTTGTACATTTCTAACCAAGAGTGGTTGAATTTGCGTTTTAAATGTGTAGCATCGCCAGCAAAATCATAAGTTTCTGAAGGTACCCAGCATCGCTTTAACATTTCCATTCACTTCTCCGTTGTCAGTACAAAAGACCGTCCAACCCATCGACCGATATCGTTTTCATGAAAATTCCCTCCATCATCCAGAATAGACGTAGATGTAGATGCACGAGATTCAGATACTACCTCATTAACAATACTGCAAGAATTTATGGTTTTCGGTTCTGAATCTTGCGGGCTAACTAAAGAGTTACACAATTTTTTATTAGCAGAATAAGATTGTGTTATTGGCGCTGAATCCACCTCACTAGACTGCTGCAACTGTTTACTGCAACTGGCATCATCATCCTCTGTGCTTGTAATTTTCCGTTTTTTTGCTGCAAAAATAAAATACGGTATACGGTAATGTAGCTATAAAAAATACGTTTATTTCTTCGGCATGACTATAAAAAAAAGTTAAAACCGCAAGCCGAAACTAGACAAATTGGACGTCCAGTTTTACAATGCATATGCATTAGTAACAAATGACATCAGTAACAAAATACGTTTGAAGCATCAAATCCTCAAATCTTATTTCATAGATTGCTAAAGGTTATTAAAAAAAATAGAGTAGATCCTTCAAACAATTGTGATTGTCTTGTTTTAATAAAAAAAAAATAACAGACTTATTAAGTAAATAAGTAGGTAATAGAAAAAACTTACCAAAAAAGTTCCGAATATCCATTTTCATTCAAAGTTTTGTTATAGTAAATCAGAATATAAATAGAAATACATATAGGTACCTACTTAGGTCCTAATTATATCACAATACTACAACTCAGTAACAAAACCTTATTTATGTTTTTAATTCAATCAAAACTCGTGCAGTTTGAAAACAATGACTTGTCAAACAAATGCAAGCCGCTCGCTCGTACTCTCTCCCGATTTCGCGGCACTCGATGTCGCTCGGTACGATTCGGTAATCTTCGTGTCGTGTAGATGCGGGCGGGCTCCGCAGCGCTGCACTGCTAGCGAGCTGTTATGGGTATAGGTAACGAACGCGCCGCGTAATTTTTAGCTGTTAAAATATCGTATTAATAATACAAACAAATGGCAAAAAAATGTTTTCTTAATTTTTATCGATAAAAGTACATGATAAGGTACTTAGTAGGGACGTCAACATTATTCAGGGGGGGGCAGCTGCCCCCCCCTGCCCCTACCTGGGTACGCCCATGTATGTCCGTGTTCTGATTCCAACCTACCTTTTCACAAATGTATGTATATATATACACTTTCTTTTTTATATACATATACAGGGTGACTGGTGAATTACTATCAATATTTAAGGAGAATACTCGGTACATGATTCTCATTCGAATTACATATGTAAAAAAAAATAGGTACTTAATTTTTGATAAAATTTCCGTCTAAATAAATAAAGTGTTGACACGTTCCAAGTGTTGACGCGTGCGGCGGCGTGCTGATACAACACTACGCCGCTGCACGCGTGTGTGTGTGTGTGTATACCTAATCTGTAGGGTATTCACACGATGCGCAATTAATTACACAACTTTTGGTTAACTTTACTTAGAAGTTTATTAATATTTATGTTATATTAATTTTTATTTTGTCATATATGATCGTCAAATATCACGTCCTCAAGTATCGATAGTAATTCACCAGTCACCCTGTATATATGATATTGCCTATGCCTTCGCTTAGTTATTAACATTTGGTTAATACATGAAACTGAAATGTTTTTTTTAGATATTAAAACCTCAAGCTAAGGTATTATATTAATAGCTAGTGTAAATGTAATTTCGTAAATCTGATTACACTACTACCGGCGACCGAGCGCCAGGAACAGAAGGGCTGTAACATTTTATTGCGGCAATATCAGATAGTACTCCAACCAACAATTATACAACCTCGATAACGCGACTCCTTTCAAATAATTTTCGCAAAATCTACAGTCACAGTTTGGCTTCGCCATTTTCACGATATATTTTTGTATATTGCACTATTAATGCAAGCTATTGTATGCAAACTTTTGGTATGTAAAGCAACTTGGACTAAGGATGCAAATTATATTATTATATGTTGATATTATATGCGATTTTTATGAATTAATGAATGTATTCCGTAATTGTAAACGTCGATTATTCTAGTATAAGAAGTTCTATTTCATCTGCCCGTGATCACGGTTGCTGAAAAGTATCTGAAACCTCGGAATTACGTGTTTTTTTACAAAAATAAAGTCGCATAATATATCCGAAAAATATTAGTTTCATTTGAATGAATAAAACTTAGATCTCATAAGTATAAAGAATTTGATTTTTTTTATTTAAATAAATAAAAATTAAATCCAAAATATGATAGTGAAGCGTATATTTATGTTTTAAACTTATAAAATTATGTAAATGTTCTGTTTCTATAAACTTTATATTTAATTTATCTACATATATGCATAAAACGAAGCTACGTATTATATTATTATAAGTATAATTTTAATTTTATTTATTCCAGTTATCGAAATAAATATGAAATATTTAAACTATTAAAGGTATTTAGCGCTCTTTGGTTTAGTTTCATTATTTTTGTTCAAATTTAGTATGTATATAGGAAAAAAAATTGTTAACATAAGCCTTCGATAGCTCAGTTGGTAGAGCGGTGGACTGTAGACGGTCAATAGACATCCATAGGTCGCTGGTTCAAATCCGGCTCGAAGGAATTTTTTGGTACGAAACATTTTAACTTAAATAAAATATTTTTTTATGTCAGAACTATCAAAGTAATGTTAAATATTCTTATTACTTTGCATTTATCCCTACTTATATTATAAATGCGAAAGTAATTCTGTCTATTTGTATGTTACGCTTTCACGCCTAAACCATAGAACTGATTTTAATGAAATTTGGTACAGAGATAGAATTGACCTTGAGAAAGAACATAGGATAGTTTTAGTCCCAGACTTTTGAAAGGTTCTAAACTGAACTCTACGCGGGCGAAGCTGCGGGAGGAAAGCTAGTTTACAATATAATCAAAAGGTTTAGTCATTTTCCAAAACTGTTACTACAGTTATCTTGTCTGCAAGCAATGTAAAAGTTAAAACATTAAATTAATGCTGAGTTTATATTTTTGTGAGCTGTCCTCCATCATCGTCTGTTAGCGACGTCTTTGAGTCGTTGTTTTAAAGATCTCTGAGCATCAGGAGGCGTTGAGTGTGACTCGGTTCATTGTTCCATAAATCCTTAGATTTATAAGCACTCGGTCGACGTACACTGCTGTGTACACAATAAATATAAAATACAATTAAAAAAATCAAGATAATTTCGTGATAACTTTAAAAACTTTAGCAGTTACTAGTTTTTGCCCGCGACTTCGTCCGCGTTAGTTTGGTCAGAAGTAATATATGTAGGTATAGCTGACCAAGCAAACTCTATTCCGTCTTAGAGGCCATAAATAATCAGGTTTTTCCTGTTTCAATCAAACAGAATGATTGACATATTAGTTAGTTGTCAAATCTAATGTCAAAAAAAACGTTTGTATGGGAAATAGAAAAGGGCTGTTTTTAGGGTTTTCCCCGCAATTATTCCAATTTTTCTCATCTTTTAAACATTCCCTGAACCTCCTCGAACATTTCAAGACTAAGTTAAGATAAATCCGTTCAGCCGTTCTTTAGTTTTAGTGAGACCAAGGAACAGCAATCCATTTTTATATATATAGAAGATAATATACATAGTAAAGTATATGTATATATATTAATAATATTCATTCTCATATATAAAGTATTTATTTAGTAGTCAGCGGTGGCCTAGTGGTTAAAAGGCCCGCCTCTCATGCACGAAGGCGCGGGTTCGATCCTGGCAAGTAAAAATGTGATTTTTCCGAGTCATATGTACTTTCTAAGAGTATTTAGACATCACTGATTAATGCTGATTCCCAAAGAGTGTTGATGTCAGGCAGGCGGCCGATCGTAAAAACAATTAGCCAAAACTATGCACAACATGTAAGGCAGACCCTGGCTAATTCTGGGAAATTGCCAGGTAGAAGAAGAAAATATATAGCAAATAATATATTTATTCAATTATAATCTTAATATATATTAATTAAGAGATGTCATCTGCTGTGTACGTCAACAGAAGTCGCGTATTGTGTTGACGGGATTCGTCAAAAGGAGCTAAAATTGTAACAATAACATACAAACAGTGACGCCTTCATAAATATTCATTTAAAGGATACAATCGGAACGTTTTGTGAATTTTGTTCCGTTGAACCAGATGCTTTGAAGACGGATTATTAAGTTAACTACGCATTATTGAAATTAACAATAAAAGCGTCAGATGTAAGGAGTTATAATTAAAGAAGAATTTAATTAGTAGTTTATGAGAAAAAAAGTTGTATCTATAATAAATGGTAACCCAAAGTAGTAAAGTTTAAATTGAATAAGAAAAACTGAATTTATTATTCAATTTATAATTTTTTTCTGACTTATATTTCTGTAACATTTTCGTTGTTCCAGAATTTTATTTCTTCATGTAAGCCACGCGTGATTTTGATCTTGCATATATAGACAAACATTTTAAAAAAATATTACAAAAATCTTTTTCTTTAGTTAGTGGCGTTTCCTATAAAAAATTTATGAGCTTATATCATATCTAGGAAATGTCTCATGCAAAAAGTTTTGTTTAGCCTCTCCTACTGAAAACATTCGTTTTTTATTAATTACACGAGGTGATGAGGTTAAAATTCTATTCCGAGCACATTTTGTATAGAATTGTCAAGCCTCTGTACTGAATAAGAAACGTCATTCTTAAAATTCGTTTTAATAAAAAAAAAATATGTTATATGATTAATTTTAACAAATCCTCACCTATCATTTGTCAAACCATATATTTTTCTAAAAGTAACGTTCATTTTAAAACAGCTTATAATTACTATTATGTTTGGTATAGAGTACAGGCTACACAAGTATACCTAAGTAACAAAGTCAACCATTCACAGTGAGGTAACGAAGCGCTCTATCTCATATCTTCACAGTCGGTCGAGCGGAAGCCTTCTGCTCGATCACACGGACTGATCGACACACGTCACACTATTAAATACTACAAACTACTTATAGATTAAAAGTAGTACAGAATATTAAAGATATAGAAACTACATACTACATTTAATTTAGAAGTATGTACTTTTTATTATTAACAACTATTAAACTTAATGAGATCTATGATTTTTTCGAGTACTATTTTAAATGAAATTAATATTTTCGGATTTTACTTCGTGTTTTTATTTTTGATTATAAACTACATACTCCCGACGCGACGTTTCGGCTACTTTTTAGCAACCGTGATCACGGGCAGATTTGACATCTCGTCTGCAAGTAAAATCCGAAAATATTAGTTTTAGTTAAACTATGTATTTATTTTCTATATATATATACCTATTTGAATATAAAAATATAATATATTAACGAGACTACCAAAAAAACTTTTGTTCTAAATCAAAGAAATATATAAAATAACGCAACCTTATAGTTCCCTAAGCTATGGATTGGTTTGTAAAAAACTATCCTTTGTCCGTCTGTCAACTTCAAAACTAAACTTCATTCAAATCGGTCCAGCCATTCACCCGTGAAAAGATAACGGACTGACTTTTCACATAAAAGCATGGTTTCCATCAATAACAAACTGTCACAGTCAAATCTTAAATAAATTATTTGTTATATTCAATAATATATACAAGATAATTCTATATTTCATTATACATATGATAAGTCAAACTTAATGTTGAATTATGAAACAACGGGTGCCATTAAATCCGAACTATTGTTTACAAATAATTAATTGTCGAATACAACTGTGCCTGTTGATATTGGCATAATAAATGCTATGACATATCCGCATAAATAAATGCCATTCCGGCCATCGACTTAATGCCAGTGCGACGCAAAATGGACTCTGGCATTCGTACAACAAGGACCATACTACGCCATAGTAATGAACGGTTAAATGGATATTAATTTTATTCATTGGTAATAGAGAATATATTTGCTTGGATTCATTTGAACGCGTGATTCCTGTATGTGTGTTTATTTTGATGGGATATTGTTCTTTATTTCGTTATATATAAGAAGTATTATCGGCTGTATGTTTCGAGTGTGGCGACTATTTATACAGGGTGTACGTAGGACGCGTGCCCGTGAATAATTCGTCTCTAACGGGCGATTAACGTCAGCCGATCGGTTTTTACACAACCTTTGTACGGCAATGAGTAAATATAGACGAATAGCAATTTATAATACTATATGGCGATATGTTTCAATAATAACGTGAAGAGTGATATGGAAAATACTATTTAATATTATTTTAAACAAATTTTTTGAAACAAAGCCTAGCTTAATATTATGTATGATGACATTAAATTATCCAAACCCATGTAAAACATTGATTTAATAGAAACAAAAAAATTAATAAATATGGCAATTGCAATCCCTTACAATTTATTATCTGTATTTGTACTAACGTACTTTTTTTTCTATAGTTGTTTTTCACATGAAGATCTTTACCTGTAAATTAATGTTAAAACAAAACAAACACTATCATTATAAAATTAGAGGTATTTTTCTTAATCAACATTCTCAACAGCCAATATCAACACCAAAGAGGTTTATTAGCTATGAAAGAGGTTGTATTTCCTTATATAAATTATCTAAGACTTTATTAATATAAGTTTAAAGTGTACCGTCCGGTTATTTCTATTTATATACCCGTAACAGGATCCCCATTAGCCAAGGATTAGTGGATGCCAAACGGTAAATCAATGAAGCCTGTCTGGTCAGGTTAATCAAATGTATCCACTGGGGCTTAGACACACATTGTAGGACCGAATATAAATAGACGCCTTATATATACAAAAAGTTTCACATTAAAACCTCTTTTGTTTGTCACTGGCAACTTTTATGTTGAGAAAATTTAAAAAAAAAATGAAAGTAGAATATGTATTGTACGAATATACTTAAGAAAAAAAAATGAACAACGTTATATTACTTAATTTTTATACACCTATATATTTTTTTCAACTAATTGTATATTTATATAGTTTTATAAAATTATCTGAACCCTACAACATAACGTTAAGCGTTTTCGTAAGCCATATATTATCTGTGTATGATTACACTTTAAAAACAAATCTCTCAAACGCTAACATAAACATAGTGACAGCATTCGTCGTTCGAACTTTATCATTCGTTTACAATTGCCTCATAAAACGCTATCCCGGAGACAGTGAAAAATGACAGACATCATTTCAACACCGTTTTTATGGGTGCAATTTCTTTCGTATGAAAATAAAAATCGGTTCTTTATAAAAACATCTCTTCAATTGTCATTCATGAGGGCGGCGAGCGTATTTGTCACCCGCGGATCGCGTTCCAAATACAAAAAAATGTAATTTTAAAAACAAAATCCCGCGACAAGTTCGAACCCTCACTAATATATTTTTTGAATTTAGAATCCATACCTTATATTTTTTTTATGATAAAAATATTCTTTATTATAACCTCCATGGTAATGTTCCTTATAAAAATCCAAATCAAAAATAGTTCTAAATTTAAATAAAACATGAGTTTACAATGTCATTAGGGTTGCTACCGATATGGAACGCCAATACTATTGTCAATAAATTCCAGTAACGGAATGAAAGCAAAGGGTACGACGAAATCGGTATTCACTGCGTCGTCAAGAAGACATCAGCGGCAAAATATTATAATAGCATAATGGTGTCAGGTGCCTGTGTATACATACTGAAAGAAATTAAAGGAACGCTTCATCGATATCGATAAAAAAATGTACATTTAAAATAATTTTATTGAATGATAGAAAAATAACAAAAAAAAAATATCCACAAATAAATTAATTTAATGATAAAATTTTTTGCTTAATTAATGTGTATGAACATACGCAAAAGCAATTAAGAGGCTAAATTAAAGACAAATGAGAATTTAAAAATCGTAAATTTTTTATATCGATTATTTAAATAATTGTATAGATACATCACTAGTTCATATACATCTGAGGTAACGTTATACTAAGCGGGGTTTAGGCGTGATGTGAAAGCATAGACAATCGAGCATCGACTTGACGACACCGGTTTATTGTACCGCACTCGGCTTTACAACACCCGGGCCACTACACGAATGCAAAACACAGAAAACACTATCATAAAACGGAATGATTAACAACGTACAGCATTCTGTTTACATCAAAACTAAACGTGAAATCGGAATGGCAATTAAGAATGAAAAATGATTTGCCGCCATAATTAAAAAGCCGTGACATGTTCTTGTGAGTGGTCTCGGGATATGATTAATGTCACTTGTCAGTGTGACAGGCCTTTGTCATAAGTGACAGACTATTTTTGTATTTAAGAATCATTATGATTTGACTTCTAATAATATTTTATTTCTAATTAAACACACCTACAAGTTTTGGTATATATTTAAAAATTATTAATGAAGTAGCTTTTGTCTTAATGATGAAAATTTTTGCCGCCAAAAATTTTATTAAAAAAATTTATTAAGAATAATTATATAACGCTTTAATAGAAGGTTCTTAATTATTAAAGTGCATTAATTAGTTACAAAGCGGGATTATTTAGCTCGTATATGTATAAAACATTTTTATACGCTATTTACACAGAGTATAAACATTAACGCACTTGACAGGCTTCAGACTAGCTTCAGCTAACTGAATGAAAGCTAAGTCCGTAATCCATATCACTCGAGTCTAAGTCGCGGCGGGAAACGAAAATGTCAACTTGTAATCTACGTAATTAAGTAAATGTCAAGAGGGTTTGTTGCGTAAGCGTATTTATGTGTTGTAAATGTCATAAATTATAAATAATTGTATTTCAAATTTACTTTTACATATTTTGACACGTAATTTTTTTAATCTGTACTAGTATGGAACAAAATTATAGATAATCTGTGGATTAAAAATAACATATTGATCTAAAGAAATAGAAGAATAATTTGTATTATAATTATCGCACATATTTTGACATGTAACTTTTTTGATCTGTACTACATAGTATGAAACAAATATAAATAATCTGTGGATTAAAAATAACATATTGATCTAAAGAAATACATGAAAAAGTAGTACATAAATATGCTATGCACATCTTTGCACAGATAAAGGGCATACTTTAAACAAGCAACCAACTGAAAGTAGTATGAAAAATTAAGAAGTCAAATCCGGATATAGAATAAGCGAGAATATATTAAAAGCCAAGAAACACAACTCCCGGCACTAAATGAGCACATTGAACGTCAGAAGGTAACACCCTCGAGACGTAGACTTCGCGAGTTAACTATCACTAAATGAATTATTTCCCCTCCAGATGGCGCCTTGTATTGACAGAACAAACTCCGCTAAATAGTTTCGTTGCCGCAGCTATTATTGTCGTGAACTGTCTACCAAGTTCAATACAATACCTGCTGGAACTTCGACATATCAACCATCAATTCCCCCTCACGACATCTCATAGATACATTAACTATAGATACATAGATAGATAGATAGATTACGTGAAAGGAAATATCAGTATGACAAAGATTACTTTATAAAAATACATATAAACTTCCATACATACATCCTACTAATATTATAATTGCGAAAGTTTGTGAGTGTGTGTCTGTTTGTAACTTCTTAACGCTCAAACGGCTGAACCGATTTTGATAAAATTTTGTATACAAGGAGCTGACGTCCGGGAATAGCACATAGGCTACTTTACATCCCGGAAATCCGCGGGTAACACCGCGGTTCGCACCTAGTTAAATAATAAATTAGTGTATCAATAGAATTTATTTTTATCTTTATTGTTCTGTTATGTCTATTGAAGTACTTAATAATATCAATCTTCTTCTTTGATTTTTACATAAACAAAACTACATTTAGCTACGACTAGTTTTTGTTTATTTCAACCTGTACTTGAACTTCGGAGACTGTATAATACAATATATTAATAATCAAGTAGCAGAAATATTTATAAACTGTGTAACAATGACATCAAAACTTTATGCCTTGATCCTTGGGGAGATACATTTGATGCTGTGATGCATTATAACCTACGTATTAATTTTATATCTTAACTCCATCACCATAGAATCAGATCAGAAACCGTTTAGTACTTTTTGCAACAGCAACCAACGTCCGTATATAATCCACTAGCTTTCTCTCAAAAGTCTAGTATAAAAACTATCCTATGTTCTTTCTCAAGGTTAACTCTATCTCTGTACCAAATTTCATTAAAATCAGTTAAATGGTTTAGGCGTGAAAGCGTAACAGACAGACAGAGTTACTTCCGCACTTATAATATTAGTAGGGATTAAGTAAACCATCAAAATTATAATCTGTATGATACATTGGGAATGTAAGGTGATATGAGAACCAGCTTACTCCGCTCACCTACAGCACCCAATTAATATGCTAATGTAAGAATATAGACGGCTCAGATGCAACTTGCGCTGAGATGCAGAAACTCTCACACTACCCGCATATACTAACTACGTATAATATACGAAATAATACCAATATTATTTGAACATACATATTGTAAGCAATATTAATTAAGATATACCAAAAAGAAGTAGGTAAAACAATGTTTTTTACACATAAATCATTATCATTGGTTTTAAGCTTAAAAAAGAGTCGTATTTTGTTGGTGCCTATAAAGTTGTATAAATGCAAGGTAAGTCTAACAAAAGTAAGTCAATGAAGAAAGTATAACTCATTTTTGTTGATGTGTTACCTTATTTTGATAAAGTTATCACACCTTCGATAGCTCAGTTGGTAGAGCGGTGGACTGTAGACGGATAGTAGACATCCATAGGTCGCTGGTTCAAATCCGGCTCGAAGGAATGTTTTGTTATCCCATATAAACACAAATAAATTAACACGATATTGAGATCAAACCTTTAATCGAGTACTCATTTTAATAAAACTATTTTATTTTAAAAAACTACATACTCTCGGCGTTTCGATTACTTAGCATCTCTGATCACGGACAGACCAGATGCACTCAAAATGTAATAAAATACTCGTAGTAATTAGAATAATATTATTTTTATTTAAAATAACATTTTTTCCGACTAACCAATGTATTTCATATATGTATTAAACCAAATACATATGTTTTCGTTCATTTAACTGTAAATTAACTCGAAATATTTTACTACTTCGATATATTCTGTCCATACATAAGATAAAGATGATAAATATTTTATATATGTATGTGATATTCAATAAAATTTAAATCAAAATCTTATAAGAGGTTTCATTAATAAAGAATGTAGGGAGAAACACATTCTCACTCAGTGACTGTCATGACGTATATGTATGTTACTTTCACCTTGTTTAATACAACGTAATGTTTTAAATTTTTAGTTTACATAAGCCTTCGATAGCTCAGTTGGTAGAGCGGTGGACTGTAGACGGTATATAGACATCCATAGGTCGCTGGTTCAAATCCGGCTCGAAGGAATGTTTTTTTATTAATATAGAATATAGATAACAATAAAATAAAATAAAAGCAACAGAATACTGAGAATAAAATTATGTCTAGATGCGATGAAAGCCTGGATTACTGACTAGTATTAAAATATCCTTAAAGACACATAACTCTAATTAAATATCATACATTATTTAAACAGTACGATGTCTCATTGCGATAAGCTACTTCCGACTCACCCTTCGTGACTAGAAAGTAGAAAGGTCTTTAAGACTTAACTGTTCGGGAAAACCTTTTATACTATACAAAACACACATAAACCCAACAAAAAAATAATGAATATTCGTCTATAAACAGACAATACGAATTACTCATAATACTCGATATATTCGAGGCTTATTTTCTTTTATTAGACAAAGACTTATTATACTTAAACGGTAAAATTACCAGCCATTGAATATGCATAGAGCGAGTTTGATAAATTGACAGCTATCATAGCAAAGGGCAACGGAAAGATCAAACATAGGCCTGTCAAATAATTCATTGGGGTACAGAGCTTAACATAAGGTCAAACTGACATTTCAAACCACGTAAAACGTACCTACTCCAATTCATAATTTCAGCATTATAGGGAAAGACAACACGCAACATAAAGGGTAGATTGACCCATGTATATTATAAAAATCATTATAAAATTATTTCTTTATCAACCAATACGTACATAAATTATCAACAAACAGAAGTCTGTACTGCCTTAACTTAACTATTTATAAACAGGTTGGGACGCCTGATTTAATTAGTCAAGAGATTAACGGCTGTTTCACATGAAAGGCATTAGCAACGCTATATTCTTCAACTTTCAGATTCACTGATATGCATAGTTTTAAAGCTACGACATTTATAAAGCATTCATGACATCCAACGTGTGTAAACCTCCTTATAAAAGACAATATCAAAATGATTCTACGTACATAATGTGAGTCACAACATGCGCGGGCGAGGGCTGCAACTGACACTTGTTTTAAATCTATTGTTCATCGAAACCATTCATAAAAATGTTAACAATACATATAATATGTTTTGATAATAATTCTCCCATACCGTTTTTACTTCGTTGAACATGAAAAAGAAGCATCGTGTATGTATTGTTTGCTTAAAATAAACATTTAAATATATATCGGATTTATTACACATTCGTTGTTTTTAAAGAGAGACGCCAGCCTCGCTGACGTTACTAATGTCACTTCTTTTAGTACGTTCCATGATATTTTAAAATGAAACTTCAATTGTTCTTAATTTCCTTGTATTTCTCGAAGGTTCTTCATAATCACATTCTTCAATGGGCACTAACTGAACTCTGCCGTCGTGCATCCAGACGTCATATTTATACCAAGATTCAAACATAGTTCTATTCTCCTTTTAAACAGTCTTTGATTTCGTTTTACTTTAAACAATAATCATGAATGCTAATGAGGTTTAATAATAATTGATGACAGGATCAAATTATTTTCGTGTCGCATCCGTTATTAAAGCTGATAGCGCCGATATATACATCTATACTAATATTATAAAGCTGAAGAGTTTGTTTGTTTGTTTATTTGAAATCGCTAATCTCCGAAACTACTGGTTCGAAATGAATAATTCTTTTTGTGTTGGATAGTCCAGTTATCGAGGAAGGCTGTGGGCTATATAACATCACGCTACGACCAATAGGACCAAAGATATAAACGGTAAAAAACGGGAGAAATTATTTCTTAAGTTCTTTAAAATAATTAAATTTACTTTTAAAATTGTACAGATATAGTTTGGAACTCGAAAAAAAAACATAGGTTTTATCCTGAAACTCCACCATTCCGAAAACCCCGCAAGAACGGGCACTGTGTGGGAAGAACCAAAAATCTGCCGGAAGTCACTATTCCACGCCTACGAAGTCGCGGGCAAAAGCCAGTATATAATAAATTTCTTAAACTCAAAACAACCAGTGAATGTTTTACAGCTTTCAATAAATATAGCACTGTCTCACGATGCCCTAATTAAGTAAATTCACCATAAAATCCCCCTTCCTTAGCAACTCGTCGTGAAATAAAACGCGAAAACCTAATACCGTTCCGCGGAGTAGACTTCTCATGGAGTTAACGTCTCTTTAAACTTGGATTAAATTAATCGATCGAGAAGGATCTTAATTATGGGTTTATCTCAGCATCAATGAGGATACAAGTTAATTTAACTCCAATTTAATTAGCGGACTTAGTAAAAGTTTATAACTAAAATTCTTCTATTACTTTAGCTGCCAATTAAATACATAATAGAAAATCTTTCACACAGTTTTATACATATTTCCAAAGCTTATTTCATAACGTTTCTATTTATTGAAATCTTTTTTAGATCAATCGAATAAGACTGTCATTTGAAGCGAACGTAATACTCGATTACTTGAACAATATACAGGGTGACTGGTGAATTACTATCAATATTTAAGGAGAATACTCGGTACATGATTCTCATTCGAATTATGTAAAAAAAATAGGCACTTAATTTTTGACCAAATTTCCGTATAAATAAATAAAGTGTGGACACGTTCCAAGTGTTCAAGTGTGGACGCGTGCGGCGGCGTGCTGATACAACAACACGCCGCCGCGCGCGAGTATGTGTGTGTGTGTGTATACCTAATCTGTAGGGTGATCACATGATGCGTAATTAGTTACATAACTTTTGGTTAACTTTACTTAGAAGTTTATTAATATTTATGTTATATTATTTTTTTATTTTGTCATATATGATCGTCAAATATCACGTCCTCAAATATCGATAGTAATTCACCAGTCACCCTGTATATACATACATAACATTAAAGAAAACTGCTCACTAACTCAAAAATATGAAATATTAAAAAGAATTATATATAAACGAATATTTTTCAGATGACAATCTCCCAAGACATCTCAACTGGATGCAAACTGATGGTTTGTCGTTCAGAATTAACTCTAAACCGCTAACCTGGAGTGTCTCCTACATTAATATTCATAATACAGCTTGCATGTCATTACTGATATACTATAAACTTGAGATGTTAATTCATTACGACGCACCGACGCTTTAAGATACCAAACGCTTTCAGACTTCATTAAAACATATCATAATTTACATATAATAAAATAAAATTCACGTGTCACAGTGTTAGACAGAACTCCGAAACGGCTGGACTGATTTAAATGAAATTTTGTGAGCATATTCAGTAGGTCTGAAAATCGGCCAACATCTATTTTTCATACCCCTAAGTCATAAAGGTTATTCACCCTTATTATTATTATTATTTTTGATATATTTTTTTTATTATGTTATGCATTAAAAAATACATACGACCCAAAAAAATTTGCTTTTTTTTAAATCATCAACCCCTATTTTTTATATGACAAAACAATTTTTTCCGGGTCAGCTAGTTATAAAATTAATTTAATTTAATCTTGTCAGTGATCTTTAAAGTATAGAATGTAGATTAATATATTTTATATAATACTAGCTTTCCACCCGCAGCTTCGCCCGCGCCGAGTTCGGTTATATCACGTTTCCAACAGAACTTTTTAAAAATTTGGGATAAAAACTATCCTATGTTCTTTGTCAAGGTCAGCTCTATCTTTTTACCAAATTTCTTTAAAATCAGTTCAGCGGCTTAGGCGTGAAAGCGTAACAGACAGACAGAGTTACTTTCACATTTATAATATTAGTAGGGATAATCCAATGTTTTGATATTATATTCTCGTATAGTATGACTCGCTACCGTTCCCGGCGGATCTACAAACCCTAATTATGTCTGAAACAATGCTCTTTTATTTTTATCCGTTTTGTGCTCAATCATAATTACATTCCATCCTGGGATCCATTGTGAGTATTCAACGTTTCCTTATAAAATCATAAGAAATTACGCCCCAGTGTACATTAACGAATTATAGCTTTTAAATATGTATATCGGATTTATTATAAATTCATTGTTTTTACAAAGATACGCTAACGTCACTTCTTTCAGTACGTTCCATGTTTTATAATTAAACTTCAATTCTTGTTAATGTACTTATATTTATTGAAGTTTCTACATTCTTCAATGTTCCCCACTCACTGAACTATTCTATCGTGCCTCCAGACGTCATATTTATACCAAAATTCATAGTTCTATTATCCTTTTTATTTTGATTTCGTTTTACTTAAACCAATAAGTTTTTATAATAATTGATGATAGACAGAAGTTATTATGTCGAATCATTAAAGCATATAATAATATATTTTTTTAATATCATTAATTTATAAGGATTTCAAACAAACACCACCGATAGGTATGAGTTGATACAATAAAGCCTTTTGAAATCAAACAACAGCTCAATAAAAGCGTTCGCAATTACCTGCGTCTCTCATATTTATCTTTTTCCCCGATATAAATGCTTTGTGGGGTGGAACAATGGACGGGGGTTAAGGGGAAGCTTTATAATTTTTTAATTAATACCACCGAAAATATCAAAGTCACTCACTGGTCTCGCTAGTTGGGAATGCTATTAAATTTCTGATAACTTTTTTATAAAGCATTCCCTGCGCATATTAAAAAAAAACCGTACGACTTTTTAAAAGTAATTAATATGTAGATATAGTAAATTGTTAATTATTTGAGTATTCTGTTCTCATTATTGTACCAACAGCTACCCTTATTCTTCGGAGTAATTCTATTGGAAATCCGTGTGACTTGTAAGGGGTGCGGGCTTTGGAAGTTGTGGCGTGAAAATAACCCATTAGGATAACCTGTAGGAAAACATGCTTTAAAGGATTTGCCGCTCAATCTATTCCGTTAATTACTTTGTATGTGCGGTAGCCATTAAAATATGGATGAACAAAAATAAAAAACATATATATATACTCAAAATAATCATATAGCAGACATATAAAACCTTTTTGGTTATTACCTCATTGTTAAATACCGTAATGTATTAAGGTAAAATCGTCATCGGGGGTTATTTGATAAAATTTTATGTATCACAATGGCGTACCGAAATTAGCGTTATTAGCCCACAGCGATGTAAATTGCTGGAGCGATTTATTGGAGATAATTGATTTAATGCATCTCTTTGAGGCAATTACACGCGCCTGCTACGAAGTCATTCAATTAAAAATCATCGAACAGCTATCAGCCATGTATAATGCACTGCCCACCTTGTGAATATTAAATATATTTGAACACGAATTTAATATGAATAATGATAATAAATAATATGTTTTGTTCTTGTTATCTTTATTATGCAAAAAACATTCCTTCGAGCCGGATTTGAACCAGCGACCTATGGATGTCTATTGACCGTCTACAGTCCACCGCTCTACCAACTGAGCTATCGAAGGCTTATGTAAACTAAAAATTTAAAACATTACATTAAGAATGAACTGGTTTAAAAGAGAAAGTATTCTACTTCATACTTAAGAAACATTTGTCCTACATACATACATTGTTATATACAGGGTGACTGGTGAATTACTATCGATATTTGACGATCATATATGACAAAATAAAAATTAATATAACATAAATATTAATAAACTTCTAAGTAAAGTTAACCAAAAGTTATGTAATTAATTACGCATCGTGTGAACACCCTACAGATTAGGTATACACACACACACACACACACACGCGCGTGCGGCGGCGTGGTGTTGTATCAGCACGCCGCCGCACGCGTCCACACTTGGAACACTTGGAACGTGTCCACACTTTATTTATTTATACGAAATTTGGTCAAAAATTAAGTACCTATTTTTTTACATAATTCGAATGAGAATCATGTACCGAGTATTCTCCTTATATATTGATAGTAATTCACCAGTCACCCTGTATATGTACTAGAAGACCCGGCGAACTTCGTATCGCCCTATAATCAAGAAATATCTATTACGTTTTTTTATTTATATTTTTGGAGTTTACCTTTAAGCCATAAATCTCCGTGTATTGAAGTGCGACAGAATGATTGACATATTAATTAGTTGTCAAATCTAATGTAAAAAAAGTTTGTATCAACAACTACTAATAAATTAAAAAAGATTGTCCAGCGGACAAAATTGTGAATCTAAACCATTCCCAGATCCCCTTGAACACACAAAAAATTTCATCAAAATCGGTCCAGTCGTTTGAGAGAAGTTCAGTGACATACACACTCACAGAAGAATTATATATATAAAGATATAATAAAATATTGTTATACCAAATACATTCTTCTTTCATTACTATATGAGTTTTTAATTATATTATTTCACCGGAACAGGAAGCAGACTTTGAATAAATACTACACTTCCTGTCTGTAATACAGGTTTATTTTGCAATACAAATAAATATTGGATTTTATTTATTTATATTTGTCTCGATTTCTTTTAATTATTGACGGAAATTTAATTTAATTAATTGCAATACTTTACCGAATTAGGCAACATTGTCATTTGTGTAATTTTGCTGGCTGGTTTTACAACTATTAAATACTACATAAATATCCAGATTAAGAAATAGAAAAACTATTATTAAATACTTAGTGAGTTTTCATAATTATGTTTTGTATATAAGAAATCCTTGTTCACAAAAATGACAGCTCACAACCAAATAAAAAAAAAACTGTTTAAAGACTTAAATTGTCCTAATATTTAACATTGTCAAAAATATAGACTTTTATTTTAAATAAACACTATAAAAATAACACTAGTTTATACAGTGACATCACATGGCTGATATCAAATTAGGAGTTAGAGGAAATATTTGTTTAAGGGTAAGCAAATTGCTGCTGACTTAGATGGATGGGTCCACCACAAGTCACCGGCTACCCCTTAAGTGACTGATGACGTGGTCATGACATTATGTAGTTTTTATTTATATAATAAAATAAGTATAATACTTAAATAAATTGAAATGTTAATACAGATGTCTTAAATATGGTATTATTTTATTCATATGGTTTATTGAAATTAAATTTAATGATATCAAACTGTAGCTATTGTAATGTAAAAAGTTTAGTTAAGTTTTCTTTTCTTGTTTCTAACTAAACTTCATATATAGCTGTCATTATATATAATATATTTGTAAATGATAAACTTTATTACTGATGTTGTAATAGAGTTTTATTTATAAACAAATCAGTTGTAGGTGACGGCAGGCGACCGTACCGTAAATAATTGATAAATTGCCACTGAACTCCCCAGTGACCCGACCCAAACTTCAAATTTACGACCATTTAATTGTAGCTTCATTCCGACTAGTGTGTATCAACTCGACGAAGATATATCTGCTTGAACTATCAACTAAATTATAAACTACTGAAATGTATGTAAGTACTATAAATATGAAAAAAAGAGACAGATGAATTTCAAAGAAATTATCTTAGAAAATCGTAATAATAAAATAGAAGATTAATTTAAATTTTTAATGTCTTTATAACGAATCGAAATAATTAGAGTTTTTCATGTAATTAAAATATACTACAGCTAAACAATAATCATATTTTTTTTTCTTTTTAAATTTTTTAAGTCATCTGTCAGACAGTTCCCAAACAGCCAATGTTAAAAAAAGAGTTTTTATTACACGAATTAAGTCGAGACAGTGTTTATTAAAGTTGAACATGTCTGACTAATTGTGTGTTAAATTTTCCTCTATAGTTTAATATATGTAGTTAGTTCTGCTAACGAAATATTAGCAAAGACAAACACTAAGTTGGCGCGTAACTAATCATATTAGTTTCATTAATAACAGAATGAGAATATATGTCTGTTGAGGTGAGACGAAGTTTGTTGTGCTGTTGTGATATATTGTTTGTTTATATTATAATAATAATTAATTATTTGAATAATAAAATTGTGCTTAAATTATTGAATTTTGTTTTATCTGTGGATGTTTTCATCAACTTGTTTATAGTATCTGTGCTCACAGACGGGTCGGGATTGACGTTTATTAATTTATTGTGACCTTTGACCGTGTCCAATATCGGCAGTGCGAGTGTAATTGTAACTTTGGTATTCCGTGTTTGTTCATTTGCAGTGATATGACGATGTTCATTTAATTACCGTACATTTATCGATCTGAATATTATTAAAGAACCTTCTATATAAATCCGACTTTTTTCATGTATTTAAACACATATTAAGTTAGGTTTATGTTTATACTTTTACCTTAACTGCGTAATCCTGTATTGGTCTTAATATTGTTTAGTTATACTTTATCATGTCATTATTATAAGCACTGTTGGATTACCGAAATAAATAAATAAAAAATAAATAAAAATAAATAACTTATTTTTGTTCCACGAATAAGTTTGTTTGAGAATTTATTAAATCTCTAATTTGAATGATGATTGCAATGTAATTTATACCTTTTTATATATAAGTTACAGTGTAATTTTGTTATATATCTATTGGATATGTTAGATATTTATATAAAATGGACAGTTTTTAATACGGCCGTAGTTTTTAATAGTGGAAGTCATCTGAGCGTGAGTGCGTCATGCGGGCTAACACACGAGCGGGAAAACTTTCAGTGACTATGGTGGATAAATCATTTTAATATTAAATTTTGTTTATAGATTATATATAAATTTACGTTTACAGAAATAAAGAAAAAATATTAACTATAGTATATATTTATACATCAAAATACACATATAAATTTACGAAAATCATACTATTTGCAAATGTGGTAAATTTAATAGATATAAAATTTGTTTAAATTTCAAATTTAATTTCAATTCAATAAAAATATTTATTAATGAGGATTTTTCTCCCAATTTAACTTTGAGAAGACCTTACCTTACAAAAAAAACATAACTAAATTACTTTAAGTAATTCCGAACGCAAAACTACTTACGTCATTCAAAATGACGGGATATTTAAACAATAACAAAAGGTATTATCACATTTGAATCCTCACTTCTATCATACCCATTGTAAACGTTAAATATTATTCGTCTTTGTTAAATATATTCAGGATAGTCTTATCTTCCATATAAAACATTCCCTCCATGCTTCTGTTAAATTAAGTTGAAAATTAATTCAACATTAGTTTTGTTTCGGAGCCTGTGTCAACTTGGAATTTATAATTTTGGGATTGCTCTATCGTATAATTAGTTTTGAATGACATGTGACTATCTTATATATGTAATAATAATTCAATTATTACTATATTTTTTGTTTATATATATGTAATTAATAAAAAATATAATTAATATGTGAAGTATAAACATAGACTAAGTAAACTATTTTTAATCATAGACTAAGTTAGAAATATTATTAAATATAAAGTATGGAAATTAATAAATAAATAACTATTTATATTTCTTTATATCTCAAGTTTTATGTAACAGTCAATTTCAGTGGAGAGCATGTCAGCTGCGTGTAAAATCAGTCCACACTTTGAATTAATACAGCGAGTCACGTCAGCGGCACTGTTTACGCGCGAGTGGCGATCATCAGAGACCAGTACACGTCGCACCAGACCGCACCAGACCGCACCAGACCGCACCAGACTGCACCAGACTAGACCGGGTTTAGATATCACGCGATTTAAATATTATAAATCCGTAGAGCGTTTTTATGACGTTGATATTTATTTTAAGAGATGCTTAATGCGTACGTAATCTATAAAAAATATTGTATTAAATATTAGTAAGGTTCACGTATTAAAAAGTTTGTATGTTTTTTAATGAGATTGTACATACGTCATTATTAAGTGTTGTACGGTTGCTGTTATAAAACAAAATAGCATTTTGAAGGCAATCAATTGTTAAAACGAGGATATAAATTAGGTCTCCCTCGGCCGGGGCCGGGCCGGGCCGGGCCGGTGAGATTAATGTTGGTATTAATCGAGTGACCGCCACAGAGGTTGCTTTGCATCTTCAATTTATACTACATACTACAATTAAGCAAACACGTGGCTCAATGATAATATAACTAAAAAGTTTTTATATAATTCAAAACTTATATTAAATGCGAACTCGCTGAAAGCTGGTGCCAAATAAACAATACCTTCCCACAATGATATCCGACCGCACACAAAACGCCCGGCCTGTACCTACGTCGCGTCGTATCAGTAATTTCTGTTATACGAATTAACGGCGCCATTTCACCGCCAGAGCGGCCGAACAATGACATTTAATGTAATTAAATTTCGTCTACAAACCCCATTTTATCGTCAGATTATTTGATCAAAGGGCTAATCGAGTCGACATACCTACAGTTTAGCGAAAGATAAACTTGCGACATGCGGGTGTTGTGCGTGTTTAACTAATGATCGGCTCATGGCGGGGTTGGGGGTTGGGGGTCGGAAGGGGGTCAGGCGGTCGGAAGGTGGCTTGGGGGTCCGGCGATATCATTAGCTACAGATGCCGCTGCCCGTTGGCCAGTATAAATACATTAAGTGCGCCGTCAAACTGTTAAAGCCCGCTTAAAGCGATGCTTTACACTTTGATTACTAAACTGCATACTATCAAACGTGTTCCAATATTATATAAAATCAAATACTTCCGAGATAACAGTCATCTGAATCAATATAAAAAAAATAGCCACTCGATGGTATATTGCGTCATAAAATTCTATAAAATAAAATCGTGCACAGCGTCAGAACGTCCACATAAAATCTCAAAGTACATAAACATATCATAAGAGGGGATGAACAGCGAGTTATCCTCACAAAGACAGCTTTTTTTCTCGGGATAAGCGCCGGTTTCCGCAGATGGTTATTTTATACAGCGACGCTATGTTAACGCGAGCTTTTAACATTCAACGTCGTACTGTCTACGATCACACTTAAAGATTTCAAAGTGAGAACTCGCTTCGAAAGAAAACTTACGCGGTTAGATAAAATTGTAATATTTTTATAGGACTATTGTAGAATATTTATTTATTTATCTTAAATGAATAAATACAAATGTATTTAACACTTTCTCTCTTAATAATTTAGAAGAAAAAAGTTAAATAGTAGATCTTTGAGAACTCAAAAACAAATTAAAATCAACATTTTCAAATTCATTGAAGTGTAAAGATTGAATAAAATTAAAGATAGAAAGCAAAGTATTCTGAGATTTCTATCGACACTTAAAATTGTCGCCAACATTTTAATTGGTGTCTATAATCGGAGATATGATCAAATTTGAGTAAACCAATATAAATTTAATACATATGAAGAATATTCGTAATAATTTGGCGATAATAAATTTTTATAACAAGAGTGTTAAGCCAAAAACTAAAAAAATATTTAACATTCTCGTAGCAACATTGAAATGAAACAAAATTGATTAACTGAAATTATTGTTTATTAAGTTAAATAAAACAATTCGTGATACACTATAAAATTTAATAAAATATGAACTATACTAGATTACCTAATTTATATTTCTTATTATTAACAAAAAATATTTTTTATACACACGAAAGTTACAAAAATTATACTGGCCTTGTACAATATAACGCCCAATAAAGAGTTAAATAGTATTTATTTACGATCCCATTCCCCCGCTGTTTATTGCTAAATAAATCGCTGACTAGATATGATTTATTCTCTCATCATTCCTCATTATCTGTGATAAATGTTATATATTAATATAAAAATATAACATCCACGAAAATGTTTTACGGAACTGTAATTTATAAACAGTACAAGTTATTGTTGACTTAAAGCGTATTACCATACTCACGGGATTCACCCTTTATAAAAGACAGGACGAAATTGAAATGGATCGTATTTGAGAGACCATCTATCATATGCTGCCCCACATCTAAATGCTTTTTTAATAATTCCACTTCTCCATCAAATACGGCGGTCATTAGAAGGAATGATATAGCACCATTGTTTAAATGACATTCAATTGACAGACTTCTAATCGAATAATGGCGGCGAGACGGCGGCTGTTTCAAGTATACGTTCAGGAAATATGGATTTTATGAATAATTTAATGTTTTTTATTAACTCTTATCATATTCACTTACATTTGATGTAAAGAATTACTATGGAGTATAGATATTTTAATATATATAGGTACATAAATTTCTGTGTTATATTTTATAAACGAAATAAAACTTTGAAGACAATACAATAATAAACTTAATAAGTAAAAATTTTTGATGATTTTTGGTCTAATATAAATTTGATAAAGTATTTTTGTTTCATGTTACTTTTAAATCTTATAAATTATCACAATCATATATTCTATGACTACCTGAAATTCATAAAAATATTATAACAGCTAAAGTTACGTTTATATAAAGAATGTGAAATATTTTCAATGAAAAATAATACGAGCCCTTTGTTTTATAATAAATACGCTTCCAAAGCAAGACAATAAAGGAACTAAGGCCGGAATTTAAAGGGGGATACAACAAAACGTCTAGTGACCGCCATAAACAAGCAAGTATGCGGTCACCTTTATATATCATGCAAATAGTCTGACGTTTAGGATAACGTTCAGAAACATTCAATAAAATACAGCTTTTATACAGCTTTTTATATTTAATCTGTATTACGATAGTTGCATTTAATGATATAAATATAATATTTTAGTTATAATTAGGTAAAGCAAAGTAAAACAATATTTTAGAAAATAGGTTAGTAATTTTGAGACAGAGAGATAAATAAATAATACTATTAGTTTTCATACACCTTCCCATTTATTGTAAAATGATTTATATAAATATATATAGAAGTTTCTTTATTTACTTCAAAGACTATTTTATAGACATCATAAAATACTAAAGTCCCTATCGATTCGATCATGTCATATCTGACGCTATAAATGCTACAAATAACCGCGAAATGACGCGTCATTAAATAACATGGCTTAGATAAGTATCCATAGATTAATGGCGTTTTTTTATATTGGAATGCGGTTTTCGAACACCCCTAATAGCATTAAAACGCTGCCACCAACGATATATGAGATTTAGAACAGCGATATTTTGTTATCGTAACAGAAAATGCAAAATGAAATGTTGCCTGTGCTAAAAATATATTTATATTGTTAAAATATTTTCAATAATGGCAATAAATTTATAAACTTCATATAGATCAGATGATGTCTCATTTTGCTTTTATTTCTATCTAAATGTATTTTTTCCATATATATTAGGTTTCGTAATATTACTGGGTATTAAATATATTTTATTAGGTCCTAAATATTGAGTGTGAAATAGATTCAGCAATATTTCATAGCAATCACAGCTATACGTACCATAATATGCGGGCAAGGTCTGTTCGGGAATCATCCGGTCACAGGAATATTGTTTCCACTATATTAGATACGTGATCGAAATTTTTAAGGGAACAAAAAAATCATTTGGTGAGTTGAAACCGACGCGACGTTTCCATTGTTTGATAATGTACGTAAAGGTTACTATGCGATATTAAAATATTCAGTTGAATTAAAATTTTAGTGCCGATGTCCGTGATAAATCGAGTGCTTACATGTTCTGGAAAGTTCGCTTTTTATTTAATTCGTAGCCATTCACGTGTTTTATTATATGAATGTTGAAAAGTTAAATATGGCGGATTGTTTTTTTATTGATATTTTATATGCAAATATGGATTTATTTGTTCAAATACTCGTATAAGTTACTTATTCGCAATTTGACGGAATAATTTGTTAGGTTTTTTTGTACGTAATATACATGCAGTTTATAAGTCGTAACTACATAGTAGTCAAAATGTAGAACTTTAAGCCTATAAAATAGGTATTAATATATATATTTTAATTAAACAAATCGCCTGCGTTATGTATACGTATTTGAATTATGAGACATTCTAAGTTCGCACGACATAAATGAACATTGATTGAATTGTTTACGAAGGAAATTAGTTGAGATAACACTGACGAGAAGAGGCATTCAGGCACTTCCCTCCTACACACACACACACACACACACACACACACACACACACACACACACACAAACACACACACACACAAAGTACGCTTGTTGCTTCACTTCAAACAATGAACAATACATTATTATAGTATCTGATTATAATATAGCATTTCGACAATACTATATGTTTTTAGGCCATATCTTTTTCTACCTGGCAATTTCCCAGCTTTAGCCAGGGTCTGCTTTACATGTTGTGAATAGTTTTGGCTAATTGTTTTTTACGACCGGCCGCCTGCCTGACATCAACCCTCTTTGGGAATGCATTGATCAGTGATGTCTAAATACTCTACATATGACTCGGAAAAATCACATCGGTACTTGCCAGGATCGAATCCGCGCCCTCGTACATGAGAGGCAGGCCTTTTAACCACTAGACCACCACTGACTTATTTATTGAAATTCCAAATATTATCAAAGTTATAACCAGGTTAATAATTAATCTTATTTCTGTTTAAACTTCGGACAAATTTGTTGATTATATTGTTAGATAAACTGTAATCAATATTTGTAGGAGATTGTTTTGGGACGCTTGGAACACCCTGTTTAAGTTTAGTACGATTGATTTGTTTTCTATCGAGTGGTTCTCATTGTTTACTTATTATAAATCAATAAATAAATTTACAGTAGATTTCATAATAATGACGAGGAGTATAAGAACTTTTTGCAATGAATTATGTTAGTTGTATAGTTGTGAATTTAATGACTCACGAATGGTTTGAATTTAAAAGAATCCAAATCCGTTAGCACAGCCGAGCTCCACTACGTTCAGAGGAAGTCGTTCCCAATTCCGTTCTCTTGTTCACAGGAAATTCCAGTGTCGGAACTAAGTTCAGAACAGAAAGAAATACTTCACGGAACTTGTAGCAGTCTTTATTAGCCTTTCTTGTTTGTTGCCATTGCATAGTACAACAGTTATATTGTTATTTTTCTTTAACTTTTCGTCTGAATTGCGGTATTTGAGTAATAGTTTTAGTTTCTCACAAAATCTTTATTCAATATCAGCTAGACACAATCAATTATTTAATCCAACCATTTAAACTGAGAATTCAGTGAGCTTAAGTGCTAGAAGCACGGGATTAAACTAGACGCGGTATCCCGACGGTATTTAGAAATAGCCTTCAAATAAATCTCTAGCCGAACGTCCGAGGTTCGAATCCCTGCGGGCGTTATCCGTTACGTATTAACTTGTTAGCCTTTAGTTTGCTAAGTGACCGATGGTAGGAATATTGTATCCCTACTAATATTATAAATGCGAAAGTTACTCTGTCTGTCTGTCTGTTACGCTTTCACGCCTAAACCACTGAACTGATTTTAATGAAATTTGGTACAGACAGAGTTGACCTTGAGGAAGAACATAGGATAGTTTTTATGACAGACTTTTGAAAAGTTCTCTTGGAAACGCGATATAACTGAACTCCACGCGGGCGAAGCTGCGGGTGGAAAATTAGTATTAATATATGTAATTAAACAATATAATTGATATATATACAGTCTCTTTGTTACTCATCATTGCCGAGTTATATAGGAATGTTTGAACGGAATAACTTGCTTCTAGTTTGATATAAAGGAATGGTTATGAATTAATATTCCAATCAATATTAAATATTAGACTATTAGGCAAGACAGTCACGTCTGGCCACAGATCGTCAAAGACGAACTAATCCTAAGTTTGATTAATTGAATTTGAAAGTGGTTCGTGCAACAACACCGGCTCGAATCTGTTACTCCAGTCGACGTCTGATACTAAGCATAACTCGTCGTAACTCGTCGTAACTCACTATAACTAGCTATAACTCGCCATAACTCGGAATAACTCGCTACTTTGATATCCGTCCAACTCGGGCCAAGTTTCACCTGACTGGTAAAGACTTTGATACATCTGTGCTCGACTGTGAAATGGAATGTATGCTATTAGCTACGATTTATCTTGTTTATTAAATGTTCTGTATATAATAACTAACATACATACATACACATATTTTATCTGGATTCATTTGTTTTTGCGGGTAGGTAAGTATTCGCCTTTTTTAAATTTAATTATGACCAATTAATTCCTAACTAAACGGTCCATATTTTTTGCACTTTATTGATGAAATCTTTGATATATTCTTTTAATTATATTTCTGTACTATTGTGTACGTTTTCTCTTGAGATCGTGCTAACTTTCGTCCGCTGACCCTTAAACTTGAGCAGTAAATACCGAAGCCGCTCAAACTATCAAAAACTTAAGGTCTATTCCCAGTTGCGGCTGACCCCTGTTTGAAACAAGAATAACAGACCTCAGACCCTTTGGCGGTAATAAATTCATTATAACGATTCATGTTACATTGTTTAAGTATTAGACTCATGTAATTGTGAATCTAGGAGACATTTTGTTGGTTTTTGAAACCGTACGAGACTTGTGTCAGCAATTTTTAATTGATTTTTTTATATACACATATTTTTGAAGTGTCTTTTGAAAAATTTTCGTTTTTTTTATATAAAAGAAAGTCGTGTTAGTTATACGAGTACTATTTATAATTCAAGAAAGGCTGTACGGGTTTGACTGAAAATTGGTGGAGAGATAACTTAGAACATAGAAAGGACATAGGATACTTTTCATCCGATTGTAAAAAATATATATATAAGTGGATCAAATACGAAATCTTTTTATCTACTGTTTTTGAAGAGGAATAGAGTTCGCCCAGTTAGCTATACATTCTACTCTGAAACTAACGTAAACGAAGTCGCAGGCAAAAAATAGTATTTATATAAACTATTTTTGAAATTCAACTACCAAGAAAGATACATACAAATGTATTCGTATATGTTTCTAATATGTATATTTTGAAATTTTCGGAGCAACAGTAAAACTATCAGAATTCACTTCACAAAATCATACGTTTAGAAACCGGTGTAAGTTCGATAAGCAAACTAGACATGCATCGTGCACGTGCATGCGATCACTCATACAGTCGTCGGCGGCATGCTAAACAATACATGCATACTAGCAACGGGAAATACCGATTTAATATGAAATTTCTTTTTGATTAATTTCAATGTTGACGTCAAATTTCACCACAGATTAATGCAATATGGACAGGTTACTAATTTTTTTACACATATGTATATAATTGTATATCATAAATATGGTATAAATAAAAAAAAACATCAAATATATTTAAACAAACATGAGTATTTAGTTGACATTTCTTTTTGATTTACTTCAATGTTGACGTCAAACTCACAGTGTTGCCATTACTTAGCTATAATTTTACCCCAGATTAATGCAATTTTGACCGATTTTTTTTACACATATATAATTGTGTATCATATATATGGTATCAATAAATAAAAAACAGATCAAATATATCTGAACAAACATGAGTATTTAGTTGACATTTCTTTTTGATTTAATTCAATGTTGACGTCAAATTCATAGTGTTGCCATTATATAGCTATAATTTTACCCCAGATTAATGCAATATGGGCAGATAATTTTTTTTACCCATATATAATTGTATATCATAAATATGGTATAAATAAATAAAAAAATAGATCAAATATATCTGAACAAACATGAATAATGAGTTGACATTTCTTTTTCATTAACTTCAATGTTGACGTCAAACTCACAGTGTTGCCATTACTTATCAATAATTTTACCCCAGATTAATGTAATATGGACAGATATTTTTTTACACATATATAATCATATAAAAATCAAATATATCTGAACAAACATGAATAATGAGTTGACTTAGCTGTAATCAGACCATAAATACGTTGATATCAGATGACGATCACGTGTATCCTAATGAGTGTTTGTTTAGGCTCCAACTGTACACAGCGTCAGCTACCAACGATATTATTTATATTTTAATAATTAATACTAAAAAAATATCACTACTTATTTACCGCAACTTTGCTAGCGTGATGTTAGGATCTTATTTCTAATACATTTTATTAATATATAATAGTTTTATGAACATTCGAGAAATAAAACGAACAAACATAAATCAACTATAATAATGCAAAAATGGTTAATTACTCTAATTAAAAATGTGGTTAAATCTTTTAATTTAGTTTCTTTTTTTGTACTAAAACAAGTAAATAATCTCTGATCGTGTATGTGACTTTTTATCAGATGCTCAAACAATTTTATAATATTTCTAATCATTTTATTTCTGTATAAAATTGATATATTCTTTTTATTAATTAAATAACCTCGTTCCTTAACCCCAAATTAAATATATCGCAAGTGAAAAATGTATTTAAATATAGATAAAGATCGTTTGTAATAATATCTTAATATGTTGAATTAATTCGTTGTATTAATTGTATAACAAAATAATGCTTAATGTATTCAACGATATCAAAGTTACGCAGAGTCACGTATCTGTACAGTCGCGGACAGACGCATTCATAAATAATTACGGAAACAATATTAAAATACTGAATATACAGAATATTTAAATATTTTTAAAATATTAAATATATCCAGATTATTTCAGTAATGTTTTATTATCTTCTATATATATAAAAATGGATTGCTGTTCCTTAGTCTCGCTAAAACTCAAGAACAGCTGAACGGATTTATCTTATCTTAGTCTTGAAATGTTCGTGGAGGTTCAGGGAAGGTATAAAAGCTGAAAAAAATTGATTCATCACTGGGAAAACCATAAAAACAGCCCTTTTCTATTTCCCATACAAACGTTTTTTTTTTGACATTAGATTTGACAATTAACTAATATGTCAATCATTCTGTCGCACTTCAAAACACGGAGATTTATGGCTTACAGGTAAACTCCAAAAATATAAATAAAACACGTAATAGACATTTCTTGATTATAGGGTGATACGAAGTTCGCCAGGTCTTCTAGTTAATAATAATAAAAATAATAATTTTAATATGATTTTTTCATTCACATGTACGTAACTGGTGTTGAGTCAGCATTTGACCGGTAACAAATTTAGTCTGTGGCCGCACGCGTTGTTGTTTTAGGCCATTCACAAACACTGCAACGACCGGTGCTAATACATGTATGTTTACTTAACGTATTTACGGTACATGCCCACACTCCGGAATAATTAGCTCGTTATAAAATACTGCAACTTATTGTTTGTTACGTTCTGCATGTGTGCTCAAAAAATATGTCAACTTGACAGTTGTTTGGGGCTGCCAACGTAATAAATTATGTATACCATCAAAAGAGGTTCATTATTGTATTATATTTTACAATCAATATATCTACTTTACTATATTAGGTTAGAATAATTTGTGTAAAAAATCCTGTTAATTGTAATCTATAAAAATATAAAGTACTTAAATTAAAAGTTAAAGTTCTCGAATAATCCGTTTATATCGTTAGAGGTGGTCATGTGAGATAAAATTAAACTGATACACCGTATCATTACCTTCCGGGTGAATCGATTAAATGACGTAACGAGATTACGACCGGCGACCGAGTGCCTCTCACTGACCACTCGGTAATCTACTTTACGACGAACTCATAATAGTTTCAATGCAAAAATTCACGAACGTACTAACAACTGACGGTTTACATTTATTAAATTTATAAATACTATGCTTTTAAACTAATCGTAGGTATAATATTTTAAGTAATTTAATACATATGTAAATTTTAAACGAGCTTTAAAAAAATGATTTTGGAATGAATCAAAATATATTGCAAATGTCATTTGATATGTCACAAAGTGAAAAAAAGGCGGGAATTTAATGTCAAAATGTAACCTAAACTTATATTTTATGTAATTTGTGATTGATCTACATAATAATAAAACTAGTAACATCAATGTATTACAAAGAGAATAACATTAACAACGTCTCAAGTCTGAGTTGTAATTAGAATTGGGTATAATGGCCCCCTTCTAATTGGAGCCTAAAATTTGGAATCCACCGTCTTGCATATTCATAGTCCATCGGGCAGGTATGTATAATTTATTCAAAGGCAACGGTCATGCAAATTGGCGAATATCGGTCATGTTTACGTCAGATTTGAGTAAAATTATTGCGAAACCGCCTCCACGAGGGAACTGTTCGAGGGCGCTCTTTGAATGAATTAGTTGGTAATTGTGCGTCTCGTAACTACAGTGGCAAGAAAGCAGCCACTATTAATATAAATAAATCATACTAATACATTAAAGTCTTGAAAACAAGTTAACAAATATTATTTTGGAGTATATTTCTATAATTGCAACTCATAATCATAATTTATTTAAATACTTTTGTGTGTAAACATAGATAAAGAAAAATATCGCAATCAAATGCAAAAAATGGTACAGTTACAAAAAAAAACGAATTCCATTCAACCTTTATATTAATTAGTTTTTAGTCATAACTCGCAATAATTCTATATATGTAATATTAATAATAATTGTTTGTTAATTCATGACTTAAAGCCGGTCACCTGTCTCTATATATCACGGATACGAAACCTCCTACAGTCTAAGATAATTGCTTAAGTGGGATCTCACTTAGCCCTCCGAGACTGGCCCTTTCGCCGAACTCCTAAGATAAGCATAGTTTATTGTTGGAGTCAAATCTTCTTAGGCTTATGATAACAAACTGCTTTGCATACATGATAGGATTACGTCTAACTTCTCAGTTTAAACTTATGCCAATTTTGTAAGCTTAGAAACAATATATAATACGTAATAATGTAAATAAAATTATGTATTATTTTTGCGATCGAATGTTCCAGATATGCAAAAATGTTTAATAGAATTTGAAATATATTTTGATACTAGCTGATCCGGCAAACGTTGTTTTATCATATAAAAATAGGGGTTGGTAATAAAAAAACTACATTATAAAAAATAAAAACAAATTTCATCCGAAAATAAAAAAAAATAAGGGTGAACAATCATTATGACTTAGAGGTATGAAAAATAGATGTTGGCCGATTCTCAGACCTACTGAATGCTCACAAAATTTCATCAAAATCAGTGTAGCTATTTCAGAAAAGTTCTCTGTCTAATACTTTGCCACGAGAGTTTTATAATAAATACGAATGAAGGTTTGTTTCTCTCTAACTTTAGAGCTAACTGGTTTCTCTTAAATCTTCCTGTATAGTTAATATAAAATTTATAGGCATATCTAATTTAGCCAGAGCCAAGTTCTCCTTCGAATCGGCTCCATAAATTCGGACTACAGTATTGATAGAATGTTTAATGACTTACTAAGAAACAAAGTGAATTAAGAATGGCTTCTTAATCTTTCACACGTAACGTGCTCATTATTATTTACGGAAACATTAATTATTTAACAAAATAAACATGTTGCAAACTCTAAAAGAGGGTTTCAGTCTTGACGTATTCAATTAAGGTGTGTTTAGGAGCTCATCAATTATGTACACGTGCAGACATGCATTCTATATGAATGGAATAGTTTGATTTAAAAAATATACAAAGACATTTTCATTTAAATAAGAGAAATCAATGAAATATATAATTAGATTTAAAGTTTTCGCGAGTGTTAATCATTTAAATGAAACTAATATTTTTCGGATATACTACGCGATTTAACCTTGCGTTGAGGTTACTGAAAAGTAGCTGAAACGTCATGAGTATGTAGTTTTTTACAAAAATAAAGTCGCGTAGTACATCCGAAAAAATATTAGCTTCAATCAAATATATTTTATGATTCCTAAATTATATATTATCCATACAACATATATAATTTTGATCAAGCTAGCGTCAAAGCAAATTAATTCGATATTATCGTTCATTATTGGATCTGATCATTGAGGTTTGAATGATGCTTGCCAGCAAGGAATGGTGCGCTTTGTAACAGAACTAACTTAGAAGAGCCACTCGACGCATGCCGGACCAACTACCTGGACTAAATTTGATTTGTTCTGGTATTTCATGGAATTTACTGATTCCAAACTGATGCTGGCTAATCTGGTACTCGTCGAGGTATTGCTATATTGAAATATTTATTAAATTTATCGTTTTAAAGCTAATTTAATGAATATTATCTTAAATAGGAAGTCAGTGTGTTATTTTGATGTTATTCTTGTGAAGTTTTTTCTATTTAGTTTTAATATTTTAACGAAGAAAGTGAAGTTAGTATTCATAACTATATCAAAGTAAGGAAAAATATCACAAAGGAAATCCTTTGTTAAATAGCTTAACAACAGTTTTGACCGTAATAATTTGTAATTAATTTGCCACCAATTAATTACCATTTACAACTGTTCAATGCTACGAACCTATTGCGAACCACTTGAAACTTTTCCTTTGACGGTCTCCGTACCTTACCTAAATATCCAAACAATACTGTTACGGAGTTTTAGCTTTCAAACTTCCTAACTGTTCTCAAACAGATCGGCTTCCTTTATAAAATAATACAGCTGAAACATTACACGGCGGTACGCAGATTAACAATATACAAACTTTTTAGTGAAAAATATTATATAATTCGCAAATATATAGTAAACTAGCTTTCCGTACGCAGCTTCGCCCGCGTGGAGTTCGGTTATATCGCGTTTCCAAGAGAACCTTTCGAAAGTCTGGGATAAAAACTATACTATGTTCTTTCTCAAGGTCAACTCTATATCTGTACCAAATTTCATTAAAATCAATTTATTGGTTTAGGCGTGAAAGCGTAACACACAGACAGACAGACAGAGTTACTTTCGTATTTATAATATTAGCAGGGATAATATTATGTATTTAGTGATTGTTACTATATTTAATAGTTTTTATAAGTCGATATAGTTGTTTAGTTGAAATGAATTGTTGATTTCCTCACAAAGGTTTTCCACCCCCACCCGACTCCACACGAGTTTCACAAGATACCAAGTTAACGTCAACCGAGGCTTGTTGTAGAAAATTTATATGAAACTTTGCTAAGACTATAGAGTGCGGGCTATAAACGACGAATTACAAATACCTGTTACGTACTATGTGTAGAAAAATATGTTTTAGCTACTACTCAATGGTATGATAGTACATTTTCATTGACCATATATATTAGGCTTATATGTATTATCGTTTAAGTGTATATGTATTTGAAAGTATTGTTATAGAAACAAACGATATTTTTGCAACAGATTTTTTTCTAAAGAGCTTTTGACTTTGAACATGTGTTGTATGTATTTTTGATATAAAGATCGTTTACTATCTTGTATATTTTAGTGATATTCGTGGTTTATAAGCCGCACTCTTCAAGAGTGACGTGACGTCGGTACAACTGCTGAGATATTTCCAGACGTGAATGTTCCCGGCCGCCGCTCTATTATGCACAAACTACTCACTCCCTTTTTGTTCAGTCGCTGTCAAAATATTCTGGCAGTAATTAACTTATAACAAAGATATTTAGTTGATAACTGAGGCAGTTTAGTTCGCTTCAAGTTGATAAAATTAAACTTGTGCACAGAACATTCAGCCAAACATATTTAATATAATCTTTTTTAATCTATGAATATTGTGAATCTATACTTTTAAATTTAGTGTATTTTCAAATGGCCGACATGAATTTTAAGAATCCGAAAAAATTATTACTATATTACATATTTACCAAACTCAAAAACGCTTCATTCTTGCACAGATAATAAAAAGCTATAAAAAAAATACAGGTAAAAAATATCCGTATAAATGAGGAGTGCATATGGTAGGCGGAAGGTAGGAGCATAAATCGTGGCGACGGAACAGGAACTCACATTGTGCTATCGGCCGGCGGACGGTGCGGACGGCTCGCCACTTTAGAGACTCATTCTGATATGATATCGTATTGTACCTGCGATGATATGGGTGCTTTATTCATACAGACATATATATGTTGGAACGTTACAAAGGATTCAAGATATGTATAGTACATACGAGGGGAGGTCAATAAGTTCGCGGAATGAGCGGGAAGGGGGTTGAAATTTAACACGAAACTATTTTTCCTTTTCAATATAGTCTCCCTTAACCTTAATACATTTTTCGGATCTCACAAATAATTTATTAATACATTCGAAAAAAATTATTTATCTTGGCTATCAAAATAGGCCGAAATTGCGGACTTGACTTCTCAAATATTTTTCACCGCAGCTTTTTTTTCATTTTTGAAAACAAATAATAGTCGCTGGGGACTAAGTCTAGACTGTAAGGTGGGTGGTGTAGTTTTTCGAGTCCGCATCGGTGAATGGCAGCCGTCGCAACATGGCACGTGTGGACTGTTGCGTTGTCGTGCAAAAGGAGCACACCTTTTGACAGCTTTCCTCTTCTTTTTTCCTTCATAGCTTCTTTCAATCTATCTAATAAAGAAGCGTAGTACTGTCCCGTTATAGTCACACCACGATCTTTATAATTGATCAGCAAAATACCTTCTGTATTCCAAAAGACAGTCGCCTTGATCTTTCCGGCCGATTGTGACACTTTAAACTTCTTTGGAGGAGCTGTGCCTTTTTTATGCCACTGTATCGATTCTTGCTTCGATTCAGGTTCATAGTGGTGAACCTAGGTTTCGTCACCAGTAAAAATCCGGTCCATAACTTCGTCCTTATTCTCTCCACAGAGCTTCAAAAACTGGCGAGAACACTCGACACGCTCGCTCTTTTGAAGTGGCGTGAGCATTCTTGGAACCCATCTTGCACTGACCTTAGTCATCCCAAGATGATGATGTAGGATATTTAAAATGCATTTTTCAGATACTCTAACCATTGCTCCAAGCCGTTTCTTCTTCAACCGGGCATCTTCCAATATAAGTTTTTCTACTTTTGCGACGATTTTCGGTGTGGTGGCCTCAATCGGTCGTCCGGAGCGGGGGTCATCTTCAATGGACTCTCTTCCTTGTTTAAAAGGTCCATGCCACTTGTAAACCATGGTTTTACCAGGGGCAGAGTCCGCGTAAACTGATAACAGCTCTTCAAAAATTATCTGAGCGGATTTTCCTTGCTTGGTGAGGAACTTAATAACGGCGCGGTGTTCAATTTTCTCCATACTCACTGACTTCTTCCCGATTCACTTGTTTGCAGGTCAACAACTCAAAAGTTAATGACCCGATTTGGTTCAAACTTGGTGCATATACTATTAATGAGGTGTTGAACAAGTTACTACCTGGACGAGTAAATCAACCCCCTCCATCCCCTCCATTCCGCGAACTTTTTGACCTCCCCTCGTATATTATTCTTCTACCTAGCAATTTTCCAGCTTAAGGCAAGGTCTTACATGTTGTGAATAGTTTTGGCTAATTGTTTTTACGACCGGCCGCCTGAATGATATCCACCCTCTTTCGAAATGCATTAATGTATATGTAGTACATTTGACTAACAAATAATAATAATTAAGACGTATTTATGTGAGTTTCTTAGACTATAGCAAGCATTTTATTATTTGTCTTCATATCTGTTTTATGGTATTAAGAATAGGCACTCGTCTGCTCGTGATCACGGTTGCTGTAAAGTATCCGAAACGTCGGGAGTATGTGGTTTTTATCAAAAATAAACCACGTAGTATATCCGAAAACATTAGTTTCATTTAAAATGAATAACACTCATGAAAATCTTAGATCTCATTATTAATAAAAGGGTTATCGTAAATCAACAAAGCTTATAATTTTCAGTTTATATTTGTAATACGAAAATGTTTTTCATCATTCCATTTACTCTTCCAAGTATTTTAGCTACACCACACCCGAACTATTTCACAGTGTGAGATCTCACCTCAATATTTATGAAGTTACTTACACAGCCGTCATCAATCACAAAGTTATAAATAAAACAATAAAACGTAAAAACTTACTTCCCACGAGGGTCCGATACTCATGCAATATTGCGAAGAAACCCCTTATTGTAATAATATGGAGATTACCATAATATTATGTGTTATAGGACCGATGTTTTATTGCACACCCGAGTCTGAAACATTATTACGAAAAACAATGCTAATCATACATAATAAACTACATATAAAAATCTAATTGACGATTTAAATCAATTCAAGTTAGTCTCTTATTAATTTAAAACAGTGGTGGCCTAGTGGTTAAAAGGCCCGCCTCTGGCACGAGGGCGCGGGTTCGATCCAGGCCCAGGCTAGTACCAATGTGATTTTTCCGAGTCATATGTACTTTCTAAGAGTATTTAGACATTATTAATGCATTCCCAAAGAGTGTTGATGTCAGGCAGGCGTCGGTCGTAAAAACAATTAGCCGAAACTATTAACAATATGTAAGGCAGACTAAAGCTAGTAAATTTCCAGGTAGAAGAAGAAGATTTAAATCAATTCAAATAAATCACAATACTTTAAGAGTATTCCATTGTGATATAGAAATCTAATTTCCTTTTCACAAACGCAAAGGGGATGAGAATAGTTTTTCACATGGAGTCGAATAAGTTATTTATGATAAATAGTATAAATCATTTTCTCTAACGCCCGAGTTCCCGCGATAAAAGCGTACGAATAAACTTTTGTGTGATTCCTAACAGAGATACTGTTGCAGTGAGTACGAACTCGACTTGGCACCGCTCTGAACTACAGCTAGAATATTAAGGATGAGACACCAATATTATATGCAAATAGATGCTCAGTTTGCTTTTAATTTAATAGAAATTAACTTTCTTTTCGCAATATTGAGCTTATATTTCTATTTGTTGAAACTTAACTGAGCAATTGCTCTTAAATTTTACATAAATCTCTTACAATAATTAAATAATAAGTTCGACTATATTATAATTAAAATAAACAAGTAATTCGATTTAAACAAAATAGTCCAATCAGTACCGAGATTCTCTTCAAGCGATTGTCCTCAAGTTTCTGTCCCCACAATTGGAATGAGAACATTTTTGTTAGCTCATCTTCCGGCCTATATGCCACTTGTAATGCGTTTAATATTTCATGATAGTGCCGGCAGCGTATCGATATCTGTGCACCCATAAATAACAAGCAAAAAGTATGAGGGTTCCAACGGAAACCGAATCTATCAATATAATATTAGCATTGTTAACTATTGATTCATAGCTATCAAATTCTTTCCTTCAATTAAGTTACTCTTGACCATTTTTAACACGCTTATATTATCTTGGGCTGTATGTATGTATGTAATCTTTGAGCACGATTTTCATCGGTCTCTAAATATCTGATTAACTTGAAACTTTACATATGTCTCAAGGACCAATGACAATACAATAATTCGTTAACAATTTATTTAGTTAGGGCCACCAGGATTAATATATTCTTTTCATAGATCCTCTATGAGAGTGAAAGGGACAGAGCTAGTGTGCGATGTACGTATGTCCACAAAAAACTAATTGATAAATCGTACTAAAAAATATAAGATAATAATAGTTAAAATATAAAAGTTTTTTTTAGATTTATTTAACTATTTTTATGAATACAAAACAATATTTAACACAGATATGATTATGATCTCCGACCATTAAAACGCTTTAGGCTCAGCGGCAATTGTACAGTTAGCATTTCAGTAACCGAATTCTGCGTTGTTTGAATTCAAAAGCTGAGTGCGGCAAATTTATCGCGTGATTCAGATTTAAATCGTATTAACGACACTGTGCCCACGACCTTACTGTTTATGGGATTTATTTGAAACCGAGTTTAAGTCATTGTATGCTAGATAGTGCAATAATATATTACTAACACTTATGCGAACACTTTATATAAAACAAAAAAATCTAATTGTAATTCGTATAATATTCTCTTTAGACAGATTTTGGCTTTTATAAAAAGTATTTAAACATCTCATTATATGAAAAAAGATAACAATGCCACAATATTAAAGTATTAGCTAAAACTATTCACAACATATAAGGCAGATACTGGCTAAATCTGGGAAATGCCAGGTAGGTAGATAAGTATTAATTAATGTATGTATCACGACTTGCCAGTTATACTATACGTTATCATGCTCACACATTAGTACTTTTGAATAGAGTCACTCAACAACTTGCATCTGAATTAAGCTAATTAAAGTTGCTACATTTGTATTGTATTACAGACTTACTATGCAACTCATAATTACTAGCTTTTCATATCCGTTTTCCACTAAAAGTTCTCATATTCAATTGTTATAGTAATTAATTTCTATAGCATGTATAATCAAAGTTTCGTTCAATTTTTTTGTTACATTCTTCAAGTATCGTTATAATGAAAAGTAAGCTATTAAATTGGCTTCAAATAAAAGCTGAATGTAACCATCTGGCTGACAAAAGCTCATCTGGATTTACGAGCACAAATCAAACATTTAGTTGGTGGCTGTAAATCAGGCTGGTGAGGAATTTATGGCGAGCTTCGTGGATTTGTTGCTTATCGTGAGGAGAATGTGCCTTGAGGATGTTTGAGAACTATTATTTATACACTACTGACTACTGGTGATTATTAACGGCTTAGTTAAAATGTATTAGATTAAATAGTTGACGAATTTAAATGTATACAGAGTGTATTTATAATGTATTATTTATTTATAGTAAGCGATAAATTTGAAGAAATTTGTAAGATGATAACCTGTTTTTCGGAAATACTGCAAGCACTAGTTATTATATTTTTACATTTTTAGATTAATTTACATAAGACTTGATCACGGGCAGAGATGAAAGTTAAACTTAGAAATATTATTATTCCATTTTAAATGTGTACTCGCCGTAATTTTAATTATATAATTCCTAAAATCTAGGAGCTACTAAGTACTCTTTGTTAAAGGAAACCAACAAAGCAAATACTGAATAACATTATTGTTTACAAAACACAATGTTTGCAAGAAAATTAGACACAATAGCGTCTCAATTTTTCAATACAAAAGCGTGCACTTAATGGTTTTTTAAATATCGCTGAACTCGGCTTCCACACGTCCCCGAACAATGGTACGTAAAGGGGGAAATATAATTTATTTTTCAGTTAAATCTTTTGTGGAAATAATATGACATTTCTATTCGGAGTTGCCAGTGATTTATCGGTCGCTGTTGCCTTGTTATTAACAATAGATTTTATCGATGGCAACATTATAACTTTCCTTCGACGCTTACATCAAAAGAAAGTTTATATATACCTACTAAAATATTTTTACTCGGCTGTAGAAATATAAACACTTGAATTTATCCGACTGTATGTAAATCCATTCCAGTGAAATATCATAAAGCGCGCTCAAATATGACTGTAAATTAAGCCTCTCGTATGTGAAGCCAAAGGATTTTAAAGCTGAACATTTTTTCGCATAACTTGAAGCTCGATACAGGAGTTTTATATTTCAATGGAAAGCCGAATGGTAAAAACTCCATTGCGACGTTAATTCAAAAAGTTGTTTTCATTACGGTACGTCCTCGCGGTACACTGCGTGCTACGACTGCGCTAAAAAGTTACATAAAGCAAAAGAATTTAAAGTACAGAGAAAACAAATAAAAAGCAGCGTCACCGGCCGGGTAAAGCGATGCACAACAATTGCTGGATTCCAGCTTTTAAATGGTTTTATATTCTTAGCTTAAATAATGACATCTATTCTATGAAAGTTGCCATTGTTCAAGTTTTATACAATGCTAGAGAACTATCATGTGATAGAATTATAATATTATACATGAATACATGGTACGAGGGCAAATTTAAAGATAAATATTAAACATGAAAAACAATAAACAATTTTTTTAAAAATTAAATAGAAAACCGGACTTAGATCCGGAGTTATAAAGCCAGAATAAATATGAGAGTAAAGCAAAATATAAAAATTAGAGAACAGGAAATGTGAAAAATATTTCTCTCAAAGGTACCTACCTACCTACCTACGGGTCTAAAAACTGCAGGCGGACAGTGGGTTGAACTGTCACGCAGCCGTGCCGAAAATTAAAGGATTCCGTACGTCCAAAACAAATACGAATATTTTTATTATTTTATTTGGTTAAATAAAAAACGGAGCGGAAGGTAAGGCGGCTCGCAGGTGGGAATTTAAATAATCTGACAGGGATTAAAAGGAGAAATATCAGCTTTTGACCGTCGCGGTGAGCTGGCCAGATTATAAACATTATGTTGTGTTGGATTTGTATGTAGTCGGGCTTTTATAATTTAAATGAGGGTTGTAAAAAAACGGACCAGCTACTGTAATTGCTTCATTTGTTTTGCCGCGGATGCTAAAACTTTTCGGACTGTTATAAAACGCTGTTGAAATTGACGTCAGAACTAACTTGTTTTTGTATTATATTGTTATGATGAATTAATAAAAATTTTATACAAAAACAATTGCGGAATTATATCCTTTTGTAAATGTGGTATAAATAACTTGTAAAATATGTTTCGTGTTGAAGTTCTCGCCACAGTCAATATAACGATTTACCAAGACCCTCGCCTCAGATAATTAATTAAATCAAGCAATCATTAAGACACAAACAAAATTCAAACGCATTTAAATATTCATGAAAGATTAATGATTAAATAATCCACATTTGCTGGGTCCTTCCAAATCGAAAATCTATGCATAAAATTGTCTCAACCGCCGAGGTTAGTTCTACGTCACATTGATTAATGACTCCCTCCCCTACCTTATTTACATGGTAATGACCGCGAATCGCTTTCTTAGCTATACTTAATGGTACGGGATTTGCGGGATGATAGTGCGATTCCGGGATTCCGGGATACGGGATTCGGAATCCCGGTTATCTCTTGACTTCAGCTCGTCTACGTAAGCTGTTTTCACACTGAAATGAGGTTAAGTTTTGTATAAAACACTCCATTACATTTTAAACCACCCATTCGTTATAAACTATTAAATTTTCTTCCAAAAATACAATCAATATGATCCTTTGATAGCAATTTTAAATAAAAATACCAACAGGCATCGAATACATCAAAGTGAGTTAAAATAGTAACTAATTGTCAAATAAAAATTAATGAAAAGGTCCACTTACATAGTTGGGTGTACCGTGTGCCAGCTAAAAGGCGTCCGGTGTCATAATATTTGGCCACCTATCCAACGTCCCATAGGAGTGTTATTTCTATGAATAAAATAACAATTATAAGTGATCCCAGTCCCTGCGCGTGCTTAATTCCGTTTGAAACAATATTCATCTGCCATTCCTCTATTTGTACACACTACACTTGCAAACCTCAAATAATAATAAAAAAGCAATTACATAATATAACTAAACTAAAACGAGAAATATAATAGCTTTGAAAGAACTTCAATTTAAAGAGAAAATATAATTCTATATTAGTTCAATAGCGTTTGCAATTAACGAATATTAAAGCATATATAATCACCAACCCGTCTTGAGCAAGCGTGGTGATTAATGCTCAAACCTTCTCCATGAGAGAAGAGGCTCAGCAGTGGGCTCTGATAGGCTGATGTAGCTGAAAGCATATATCTTTTTTTCCTTTTTTTCATATGTATTATATTAATTATTTTTTTATGCTGTCCATTCTTACCGTCCGTGTGTAAGTACGTGAAGTTTGTTCTACACGTCATCCGTCGTTATTTGATGTGGGATTGGGACTCGTTCCCGTTTAGTTCTGATGATGCCCTCGATGATAAGTGCAGCAGTAGGTACGAGTTACGTAATTACTTTGTTTACATTTGTAATTTACATTTAAAAACAACATTTACTCGTTGTAATGGTATATATTATTTCGAAATATATAATATATGAAATAAAGTTAGAAGGCAGACCCTGGATAAAGCTGGGAAGTTGCCAGGTAGAAGAAGAAGAAGAATATATGTGTAATGAAATGGAATTTCATTAAATTCAAATTTGCCGCGCTTTGTAACTTGTCGGCCAGAGACGCGTCACTATTCACTGATAGCGAATTATGTTTAAGTTTTTGTGCACTTTATGATTATTAAAATGACTTTAATGTCGTTTCTTTGTATTTTCAGAGAAACAAATTGTGGTTTGCTTTGATTGCCCTTGATAATATTCCTTATACATATATGAAATGAAGTCGTCTTAGTTACACTATTTATAACTAAAGAACGGCTGTAGGGATATGGTTGTAAATTGGTGGAGAGATAGCTTAGAATTAGAGACGGAGATAGGATATTTAATTCTGTTCGATCGAGAAAAAAATCTTAACAAATTCCAATATCCAGATAATTACTGCCTTTAGAGTGAAATTAAGTTTGCCCGTCAGCTATACATATATGTATTACTGATTCAGAAATTAACGCGGACGAAGTCGCTTGCAAATATTTATCTCCAAATCATAACATAATAATTACCTCATTAAAAAAACCTAATTACTATATAAATTCTACATTCATATAATGATGCTCTTTACCAAAATTATCTCTAAAAGCAATATTTAATTACTCAGCTGTGGTTGAAATCGTATATTGACGAAGTCGAGAGCAAAAACTAGTATGTATCAATTCATGTTATCACACATTTTGTGTAGTCAAATGTGTCGTGGAGAACGTATAAAGAATACCATAAATAAAGGCTGTAAACTTGTTTTTACTTAAAGTTGCCTTTATGGGGGAATAACAGTAAAGAAACGAATGTTAGGGGATCTTTACCCATGCATCTTTATCGGGAGACGTTACAGCGTGCTTTTAACTTACAAAGAATACCATATTAAATATAAGAACTATTAATGTATTTCAAAGAGTTTAAATATATAAAATAAGTTAATATTTAAATAGAAAGTTACATAGCTAAAGAATAGCTATATTTATACAGTAAAATATACTTATATGTAGTCTTTTTCTGACATAAACCACATTTGATGAGACCCCAAAACCGAAACACAAAGCACAAATGACCCACACCGGGTTATTCAATTCTCGTGACGTCATCCGATAAGGGGCTATCATCAAAATATTCGTTATTTTTTTTCCCTCAAACCTCACCCTCGCGGTAAATGATCGAGTCGCTTATTATTTGGCGTGTGCACAAACATTTAGCGCCCTTATCGGAGCTATTAAAGATACGGCTTCATTACTCGCCCGCGAAAAGGTTGCGGAATAAACCCCCTTGTATCGTGGTTTCTGTGCCTCTTTGGACAATCATTTATTACGTTTTCACTTGTTATTATCATTATTATTTCTTTATAATTGTTTTTTTATATAATATTTTATACGTAAAATACGTTGTAAGTCATAACTTGTACAACATTAAGCATGTCCACATGAAAATAAAATTTTATTTCATTATTTATTGTATGAAAAGAGAATTTTTACGTCGTTTTTATTTTCCGACGGTGCCGTTTAGATAAAAACAGCTAGCTGACTTACATTTATTAAACGGCTGTAATGTCGCGTTTATGTTTTGTATAATTGATATAAATATGTATAATATATTGTATAGTTTATTAATATTCCAATGCAAATAAAATATGTTGTTTTTTTTATATTTAAATATCATTCACTCTGAAATCCTTTGACCGGCGGAGCGTCGTAAACATGTTCACTAGTAATATTACATGCAAAGGGTTTTCATGATTTCATTGATGTTGGATTGAAAATATTTTTTATTGGTGAATTTCGTTAAATATATTTTTGAGTGGAAATGTATGAAAATTGATAAAATTTATTGTAACTTATTCATTCTTAAGGCACTCGAAAATATAGGTGGAAATTTCAAAAAAGATTCATTATTTTGTAGGTCCAGTACATTTATTTTTCTATAATAGCAAACCTTAGTGAGTATCACTATTTATATTAGTCAGACAAAGCCGCGGGTGGCGACTAGTTTGATATAAGTTGAATAATATTTATAACATGTTACGTCACGCATGGGTAAAGGGAAATGAAGTGGAATCATTCAGATAACGCACACAGGTACACATCGCACACACACACACACACACACACACACACACACACACACACGCACGCACTTTCGGGGTTGACACAACGTGACATCGGTAATTCCCTGTAATGGGGTGAAGTGTTAAATTGAATGTGATCAATGAATACTATCGCTGTGGTCTTAGAGCTCAATGGGGCTGAGAAAATATATAACATGATTGATTGTGTAATAAATATATACATATATATACATATGTATATATAGAGGTTTGCTATTACGCGTACTTACCAAGATATTTATCATGAAGTACTTCATACAAATAAGTATATCTAAAAATATATTACATATAGGATAACTACAGTTATATACACACACAAATAATAATAAAAGTTTTGTTATAGTTAGTTTTTGTACAATAATCTAAATTTTTTCGTTCATCTATCACATGCCGCGTTACACGGCTGCATAATATACAAATTTAACGGCTGTTACATCAGTTCTGTAATCATTAGCTAATCCTAATCCATTCTATAACTGTTTTGTATTAGATTCAGTTTTTAGTTTTTATAAATATATTGCTATTATTATTGTATCTTGTATGTAATCTTTTACATACAATATCTGTTTTTAATCAAGTTAAGATATATAACATTCTACAATAGGATATAATGTATAAGTATTGGGAATGAAATAAAATCATGAGTTTGACATAGGATTTAATACAAATTCGTTGTTTTTAAAGACGCCAGCCTCGCCAACGTCATTAATGTCACTTCTTCTAGTACGTTCCATGATATTTTAAAATGAAACTTCAATTGTTCTTAATGCTCCTGCATTTCTCGAAGGTTCTTCATAATCACATTCTTCAATGGTCCTCACTCACTGAACTCTGAACTCTGCCGTCGTGCGTCCAGACGTCATATTTATACCAAGATTCACATAGTTCTATTCTCCTTTTAAACAATCTTTGATTTCGTTTTACTTTTAACAATAATCATGATTTACTTTTAACAATAATCATTTTAATAATAATTGATGAGAGGCTCAAGTTATTTTCATGTCGCATCCATTATTAGTTAATGGTGGCCTAGTGGTTAAATACCCGCCTCATGCACGAGGACGCAGGTTCGATCCTGGCAAGTACCGATGTGATTTTTCCTAGTCATATGTACTTTCTAAATATTTAGACACCACTGACAGATGAAGGACAACATCGTGAGGAAATCTAGACTTATAAATTCACAATTATGAGTTTGAAATCACCAATCCGTCTTGAGCAAGCGTGGTTATTAATGCTCAAATCTTCTCCATGTGAGATGCCTTTGCAGTGGGCTCTGATAGGATGATGATCCATTATTAAAGATGATAGCGTCTTTATAAAACTATGAGAAAATAACCATCAATCAAAATAACCTTGAAGATATATAATCTATTTTATTTCATCTAATCTCGTCTGGCAGCCTCCGTTCATATCAATCTTTCACTGAGACTTTCATGCATATTATAAACAATATATTATATTGGCTATGAAGATTTATATATAATAAAATAAAGTATTTTTTGTATATTAAATGTACTATAATTTGTGTATGTTTTAATTATTTAATCTATTTTAATAAAGAACATATCATGTACATATGTTATAAAAAAGAGTATATATGTCGTTTATATAAAGGATTTAATATTTATATATATATATATATATATATATATATATATATATATATATATATATATATTTTATTTATATATTTTAGTATTAAGTTAGTTTTGAAACGAAAGTGCCGTCGGCGTTTGAACGCGTTGTTCCTATATGCATTGGGTTTGAACTATAGTTATAATAATAACTAAAATACTAAGAAATTAATAAAAATATATGTATGTAGGTTAGTTTAGAATAAAATTAATAAAATTTTATAGTATGTAATAAAAAAATAGGTGATTAATAAAATTAAATAAAAGTATTATTTCTATTAGTTTTATTTTGTCTAATATATACATATTTTTTGTTAAATATTATATAAGATTTGTATCTAGAATTTATATTTAAGGATTTTTAAATATTTATTCCAAAAAAAAATTAAAAATATTCTGATTTATTTATACCTAATAGTATTTAGAACTAAGAAACGGTATTTTTTAATTTTTTTTCTATAGCTTTATAATGGATTTAACCGACATGAAAAGAAGCAGTAGTTATGTATTACGATAACACAATTAAATTTATTAATGTAAAATATATTCAATAGAAGTTATTTTCCAAAGAATAAGTCCACGATACTTGAGATACAAGAGCGAAGAGAAAACTCAAATAAAATACATCAAAAGCAAAACACCCTATAAAATGGAATTGTCTTGGCTTTATAAATGCGATAATGGTTGAAGTTAGTAGCTTTGTTCCTCAGTTTACATAAACATGACCAGTATAACATGACACCTAGGTTACTATAGCTAGTTCGATGTTGTATGGGATATTGGGAACTAGTTGAGATCGGAGGGGTCTTGCTTCATTTGTCGTCATCTAAATACGTGTTAAAGTAAAAAGAGAAAAGCAAGGAGTGTCCGTCTAGAGCTCCGCCCAGCTCTGGGCACGCCCACTAAGATATCTAACTAGATATACAATATAATATATTATGTGTAGAGATATAAAGCTGATAACGTCTTACTTTAGTTCAGTCATTAGGGTTGTGTGTGTGTGAGTGAGCACACATTCAAGACCACTCGTAAATGTATAATGTATATACACGTACGTATAATATGTATGTATTTATAGATATAATATATACATGCAATTATATGGAATAAAATAAATATGATATCTTTACTTAATTTTGATTCCCAAAAAAAAAATATTTTAATTTTTTTTTGATATAATTATCAGAACACTATTGTTCATTTTATCTGATATTCGTTTTATAGAAACTGGTGAGAAATACAACAAATTATATATTTATAAAAAATACATACCTAGCTCAGATATTTAAATCATAATTACAAAATTAGAAAAAAAAATCAGTTATACCCAATGTGTAAATATTACAATATGAATTAAATGATATAAATAATAAGTAAAAAAATGTATTAAAACACTTATTATTACATTTACTATATAAATTGAAAGGATCCAGTCAATTCGAATTAATTTATAAAGTCAACAAATCTGCGAAAACTTATCTTTCATATATAAAAAGATAATTAAAAATAATAAAGATTTTGAAAAACCAGCAAAAAGGAGGTTTTTTTTTAATAATAATATGGAATTTAAATGTCATATATTTGAAGTAGCAATGAATATAGCAAAATCTTTTGTAATAAAAACGATTTATAAGACATTTTGATAACTTTATTATTAAATGGAGGAGATGTCTTGAAAATTAAACTACACTTGTTAGAAAATCACAGAGAGTGAGGATTTTATTCAACTGTCACACAGATTATATTTACATGAAGAATATACATATATAGACTAATATCAAAGGTTAAATTTAATAATTAGTTTAACACATTTTATAATAAATAATTATTTTTTATTAATTTTTCGATGAATATATAAATATATCTTCAAAAGTACAACTCGACTGGTGTTATTTTAACAAATGTAAAATTCTAACAATTCCACCTTTTCTGTTAATTTCATATAAAATTAGAGTACACAACAAAGGAGAGTAAAAACAAAGGAACAGCAAGCAAAGTAAAAAAGCAACAAAGTAATAAAAAATCGTATAATCTTCTATATCCAAAAACAAAGTCAGAAATATCACGGTAACCGGAAACGGATACTCGTTTAATTTTTAATTCGCCCGAGCGACGCCGCTGTCGTCTTCCTGCCAAGCCTTCGTTTTTTTATAGGATATGCTTTTTTAAAAACTGTATTTCCGTTTTAGGATAACCGATGTCACGAGGATTTGAACATCGCTCAAATCGTTTGTGGCTTTATTCGTGGTTTATTTCTGAAGTTGTGGCTAGTAAATATTAACAACAATCATAAAATTTTACACATTAATTCAGAATATAAAATATATTCAGATAATAGATGTAATAGTTTTTTTAATATTTGTTGAAGTATTTTCATATTTTTAACCTTAATTTTTGATGATTTATTTCCCTTACTTTTAAAATGTAAATTTTCCGACCTTTTCTATAACATCACTGTTTTTTTCTATAATTTTTTTCATAAACGTTTTTTTTCTCATCTCTTTTATAATCCTCTCCGGATATTAACAATGAATTATACACAGACTTCTGACAATTCTATTTCAGTTTAAATGAATATATTAAATATTAACCTTGAATAACAACTGATTCATTCATTTAAATGTAAATGAAATGTTATATACACACACATATATATTGTATGTGTGTGTGTCGATTAGTGAATCTTATCTTAAACTTTTTTCTTTAAAATTTTAATTGTTTTTACATAAAGTTAAGATGAGATGAAATCATCACTGTCTTATTGGTTCGACATCAAAAGTTTATAAATATTTTTTGTTTAATCGCTTTTTATATTTTTTTGTAACAACACACATATATTCGTGCTTTTTTTTAATCAATTGATCATATTTTTTGTATATCTCAAACACTATGTTGTTTTCTTCTGCATTTTTCATCTTAATTGTCTTCAGAAAAGAAATTATCATAAAAATATTTTATTCACACATTAAGACTTAAAAATCTTTTACGGCCACAAATACATATTAAAAATATTTATAGAAATTCCCTAATGTTTGTAAAAAGCTCTATACTGAGTTATTTCAATTCAATTTAATATAAGTACAGTGTAAGCATGACCGGAGGCGATTTATATCTGGCTTCCACAAATCAAAGAGAAGGACGGGGGCTGGTTAATGCTCGTCCAGGGTATTCGACACTGATGAATAACTTACTTTGAGGATTTAACTTGGGACAAGCATTGTTTGATTTGATACTGACCGATACTTTACTTTAAACAATCATATTATACAAAATTATTAGTATTAATTCCATTAATTGATAACAATTTGTACGCATTATAATAATATAAAGTATTAAGACTGTTTCTACAAAAATTTTAATGAAAACACTATGAATATTTGATCATTATAAAGATGACAGCAAATCAAAAATATTTGAAGTTAATTATATGCATAAAACCAAATGCTATCAATTGCAAAACTATATAAATTAAAAACTAGAATTATCTTTATATATTTTAACCATAATAAACAAACTGTAAAAGCAAATCCTTATTTAAAACTGAGCAATAACTAACGGAAGGTTCCCGGGTCCAGTTTAACCTCAAAGGTAACCGACCATAACTTGCGTCCCCACGGCCAAACTGCCTCACAGATTTATGTATCACAAACAACGAAAGAATTACATTTAATATACATATATATATTAAAAATTACTATTACTATATTTAAATATAATTAGGATAAATAAATACAAGTTATGTAGAACAAATAATAGATTTGAAATAATATTTACAAATGTAAAAATGATTTGAAAATCAAATCCGGATTACGAAATCAAATCCTATACATAACTATTGTTCCCTTTATATTTATTTTTTGTGTATTTTTTCCTATCATTCCGTTTTTAGGAAAACCAAATATCAATGCAGGCTATATTAAAATTTTCCTCTGAAATTTTTGTTGGATTCGCAGAACAAAGTAGTCGAATAGTTCATGCGACTCAAAATTAATAGTAACGAATTATTTAAGTAGTATTATGTGTTATAAATAAATGTAACGTACATATATTATGGGAAGATGTCATTAATATTGATAATAAAGATCATTTGTTGTGTGCGTGCGAAGCGGAAAAGTTTCCGTATAAATCTTCCCGACGGCCGCTATGATTTATAGACGCACCCATAGACTAATGATGAACTCATCTAGATACTCATCGTGGGGTATATTCTTATCAGTTGTACTCTATGAGAATATATATATAAACTTTTTTATATTAAACTTTTTTTTGCGCACGGTTCAATCACTATAAATCGATATGGCGTATTTGTTGCAACGCATCGTTGCTAACTGTAAACAGCGCTCATGGTGGCCGTGATAACGCAACGCTGCGGGCGCATAATGAACGATGCATTATCACCGACCAATAAATAAATGTGGCAAAAATGGCGACACTTTATCAGCGACAAGTGGACGCGAGGGACTCTAATAAATGTTATTAGATGGCCCTCGGGCTTAGTTGAGCGGTTTTTTTCTGGACTTCAACCGCTTTTGTTAATGGGTGAGCCGAAAATGAATGAAGGTTAAAATGACTGCACAAAATTTATAACAAATTCAACAGAGCAGCACATTAAAAGGGATTAATGAACATTTCATTATTAATGATGATTTTTCGACTTTAAACATTTATATTTCACGGATGTAAAAGAACATGAAATATTCATTTCGTATTTTATTTAATTTTCAGTCTGTAAAAGTCTAGTTGAGATATCGGAAAAAATAAAGGATTAAAGTGATCGTTCTGTTTGCTTAACGCTTGATGCTGTCAAAAGCATCGGAAAACGATACACGCTTATTTACCAGCATGCAGCCAGTTACAAATTGGCAGATGATGGCCATTTAGATCATACCATCCGAATAACGTTATGCCCATACAGATAGGGTTCATAATTGAATGACAGAACTTTAACTCGGATGTCAACGCAAAACGGTCGATTTAACTGCCTCCATACCTTTATGTTGCTAGCTGACTAATAATATATCAGCTCTGTATACGTCCAGAGCTATCGGAAATTATTATTTATATCCTAACTAGTGATATTTGAGGTAAAATTTTGTATTGCTTATAATAAAATCGAAGATATGTAGTATGTTATGTATAAAGTTGTTCATGGTAAGAGGTTTAGTGTTGCACTTAGAACGGTATCGGCTATGACAAGTGTCAATATTGGCAGACCTCCAGTAGTCGATACAGCGCCATTTACATACAGTGTTCAGATAGGAATATTCTGGAACAGCACTCGTGTTATTTAGATATCACGTTTTATACTACATTAAGATGAACGAAGATTTCTATAAAAAAAAAACACCGTCATGTTGACGCTAATTGGGTCGGCGGTAATCTAATTATTTTGCGAGCCAAGAATTTTCTGCTCGTGAAAAATCTGAAATTCACACTTCAGTATCCAAGACCCTAAACTCGTTACCGGAGCCACTAATTACACCCACAATATCGCAGCTTAAAATTCTGCATCGAGTGTTAGTGTGCGTTACACACACACACACACGCACACTCGACCGTACACACCAACTGTTGCGAGATGCTCGTATGTGTGTTTGTGGATGTGTGGGTGAGTAAACACCGGTTTAAGCCTAACTGGCCTTAATGAATCGTAATGGCCCCTATAATTCGCGGCGTAACTAACTGGCCATGTGGGGTCGCTACCCCTTTCCCCCGTGAGTCCCCCGCATCCCCAATATTTGGAAGCCGGCCATATCTCGTCTGACAGCGGCGGTTCTCTTTTTGAAAATTTTCAGCCTAAACGGGTTTGTTGGTGCGTTTTGCGGCTACGTGTTTAGATTGTGCGCGGGCACGATTTACACGTTCGTTATATCGCCACATATTTTTATAGCCTGCGACGTTTTCTTTACGTTATCGCAATATTTCTTCGTTGTAATACAAATCAAAATGTAGGAGTTATGTCCCGCGGACTGCAACAGCCGGCGCCCTAAGTTTAAACTAAAGCCCGAAGGAGCTCGTTATTCCTACTGTAATTTATTTAATTGCGCTGTGGCGGTAATTATTCATGAAATTACGGCAATTATGTCTTGGGAAACAATTATTTATTGTGCAAACTTGACTCCTAATTCACATTTTATTTCAAAATGCATTGTAGATAACAGGATGGACTTTAATTTTAATATTTTATAATGAGTTATCTCCTTAAAATAGAAGGTCTTATTGTTGAGTTAAAAAACCTTTTTCACCAAAGAGGTTCCTTATGTTAAAAATTTAGAATAATATGAGCCATAAAAAAATTAACAGGCCTGTGTAACGGTGGCAATTAGGACTGCGGAGGGCAGTTAGATACACGTGTTCCAAGCACTAATATGCATAACACTGGCGTGAGTGCGGTCATTGTTAGAGAAATTTAAATACCCATAACACTTAAAGCAAAATAACCAAAAATAATGTCCACATCAAAGGAAATGTCGCAAAACATATATATTAATATATGTAGATTCAAAAAGGAAAACAAGTATGAGCAATGGACAGTTTTCATCCTGCATATTAATCACTAGCGCCATATGTTACCGGTCAGTGGTCTTACGATGGCCACTTCGCCTAAATTAAAATATTCGGGACGATCCCAACGCAACATTTGTTGTTAATAGCTGACTGTTAATATACATAATATAATATATCCAACTGAATATAATTATGATTAGAAACAAAATAATCAAATCAATACGGCTCAGACTTGCAAATTGTCCAACATGGGCCAATATGGGCCATGCTCGTAAATGGATAGTTAGGTTAAGCGGCATACCGGGTCTGTGATAAATTCATTTTTGGGTAAGGTTTAATTTGTTTGCCGGCACGCCGCTATTTGGAAAATGCCATCTCTCATTGAACAGATTACCGAGATTACAAATTCATTAGGGAGGCTATATCTTTTGTTCCTAGCCGGGGCAACGTCTAATTGATATTTCGAGCACACGTGTAGTTTGGGGAAATAATGAGATATTTTAATTAAATTTCGTTATAGCTTTCGAAATGACAAAAATATTCATACATTTTATTTCTCAAAATTTGTTTAAAGAACTATTTGTTTACGAAAAATAATTATAAATATCTATATTATACGACATTTATGCAGTGTTTCATATATTGCAATAAAATTAAATGAATATTTCTACATTTAAATGTATAATTTGTTATTGTATAATGATTTCATTTGATTTGACATGTAACATTCATATTATAACATAACAAACGTTGTCTTAAACAGCTCAGAGGCAAGTCTCGGAGCGGAATTAATTGCGGCCAGCCTGAGGTGTGCCGTAATCACGACTGCGTCTTGGGACACTTTGGTACGGAAATTCATAGAATTAATATGCTTCCACAATAAATAACTTTTTATTATAAGAATTAATGAAGCAAATGTAACTTTTTAAAGCGTTTCATTTAATTATATTAATATATTTAATATTGTATTATAATTTTTAAATTTCTTGATTAATCCAGTCGTATAGTTTAGTTTATGCTGAGTAGCGTGCATTATCTTTTATTCTTATTGAATTTAAATGAATGAAAAGATATAAATAAAAATAACTCAAATGACACAAAATAACCGTGTCAAAATTATTATTATATATGAAAAATAGCATTCAAATATTATTGTATCAAGTAGATTTTCTACCCGAATAAACTTAAGCCCTCTATTAATTACGTACAAGTTTCAGTCGTGCGTTTGAACATCGTACGTCCGTCGGTCACCGAGCCGAGCCGCAGCCTCTGCTGCCGACGCCACGACACTATTAATTGCTCAACCCTGTGGGGTGCACTGCCTCGTCTTATTATTCGCTTATTTTAATACATCACATGCAAAACGATTTGTTTTATAAACGATAAATAAATATTCTATTATAAGTTAACAAATTCATGTGATATTTTGTACGGATAAAGGGCAATTAGGCCCTTAAGTCGTGTCATTATTTTTATTTGGACAAGCTAATGTTTTATTTTTGACGATACGTGTGTAATGTTTCCATATTAAATTAAACTAAACTCAATAAAGAACACAAATATATCATAGATAAAAACAGCAATAACTTTTCTCTTAAATACATCATTGATTATTACATCCACGTATATTTTAACCTGTTTAAATACAATAATCTAACCGTCTACAGATAATGCCACCTTTACCTGAATACTAAATAGTTTCGAGCATCAGTATTCGTTGGAAGTTCAATACAACGGGCGCACGATAAGCCTTAGATCCCTGGCTGTGTGAATTCATCTCGAGATACTTGTTACTAATCGCGGGATTCGGGATGCTGCGTCTCAGATAATCCCGAACAAATTATAGGCACGCTTATGAAGAGGTTTCGCCTCATTATTTAACGGTTGCTGAAATACTTTGGACCTCGTTGATATTTTACAGACTTATTACAGTACTAGTGTACATAAATATACATTTTAATATTGATGAGCATCAAATAGATGAAATTTTGTATTCAATTTGATAGCGGGACGTTTGCAAACTGTTTATTTATTCAACACGAAACGCACGGAAGTAGGGAAAATATCTGAAAAAAATGCGAAAGGGAAATGGAAATAGAAATAATGGCGGTTATAAAAGGACAGTTCGGATCACAAAGCCGCATGCGGGCACAGATATTGACAGTAAATTAAATTCATACGGCATTAGTGATGCCCCATCACACACAGATATCGAGTTCACTGAGGACAATGGATTCGCGGGTGCAACCGATTATATGTTGCTCATGGGATCGATATTATTATCGATATATATTATAGAATCGATACTTAACAACACTATTAGTAGTAATCAAAATGTTAATGAAATGTTACATTTATATTTCATTTTAAAATATCGCAATATGAAATAATTAATATCGTTTGTAATTATTGTTTTAAGTGTAATAAAAATGCATATTGATTATCAAGACTAATGACGGAAAAACAATAAAATTATTACAATCCACATTATATATTGTATCATAAATCAAAAATGTGTTTTATGTGAGATTAAATAAGTAAAAAATATTTCGAATATGAAAAGTCTTAATAACAATACGATTAACAGAATAAATTAAAATCATCTTAAACAATCAAATGTACACAACAGTTGTATAACCGGACGCCATCTTGTCACAAACATTAAATACAATTACAGTAACAAAAACAGTAATGATTATGACATATGACATTATCATCCCGGCTATTTGTCTCCAGTTAAGGGATATATCTTATGAAATCCGGGGCATTCTTCAAAGTTAAGCCAATATTTGGCGAGCGACTTCCGTTAGCTAGTAATTTATATCAGACAAAGTGAAGTTTATCGAAGGAAGGACTTTATTACGGAGTGACCGGAACCGAGACGCGTGTACACTTTTGTACACATGTACATACACGATTGTACACATAAAGATCTCATACACTTTATTTACATTAATTTGATACACTTTAATATTATAATGATTATGTAAATTTAATTATTATTATAATATGAATTATACATATATTTATTTCGCTCGTGATTGTACCATATTCTCGTGTTATTTTCATCCTGGTATTTCTTAGATATGAAATATGTCCTCATAGGTCCGGCGTTCATTGTAAACACATTTCAGGAATCGCCGGCCGTCGCGGAAACGGTCCACGTTTTAGTAATTTTATTTCGACATCACTGACTTTCCCTTTGTCGGTAATATTTCAGACATCTTTTATATATAAAACATATTTAAAAGATATTACGGAATGCTTTCATGTAACTTGAGATATAACTTTGATATTATTTTGAATATTTAAAACATTTAAACAATTTATTTCAGTAAAATTTAAATTTAAACTTTATACAATTTAAAACTCTTTTATACTTAAAGTATAGTAATTTTATTATTTTGTTAGTTTAGTTAGTCGTTTGACGATAACAGACGATTTATTTTCACGAAACATAAACAAGATATACTCGAAAAATGTCCAATAAAGTTTAATTTGCCGTCCTTTTAGGTAGCGAGCCTCCAAATATGATATTGTCAAGTCTTGCCCGAGCCACTGGACTTATTCATAGTGACGTCTTTAAAAGAAACCCGGACTTGGAACGTAAATAGACATGCTTCACGAAAATATATTTCGACTTAGAGAAAAATTATGATATATATCTAAAACCTTGTATGATTCTATTCAATAAATTTTAGATATTTTTTAAGGTAAACAAAAAAATAAAATTTGGACGCGGACTGAATTTTTTTTTCTTAATTTTTAAGATTCTACTCCATTAATAATTTATAACAATGAAATATAAAAACGAAAATGTTTTATTATATTGTCTTAAAGTAAACTTCAAAAGATATTTCAAAGAAAGACTTTGAAAGAAATACACACACATATATACATATATATATATAAATATATACATATATATATTTCTGTGAGTATGTCCAAGTGACGTTCTACATCTGAATAGCCATGTCCAGTATCAAGTGAGTTCCTGTTTTCGATAAAGGGCCGTTTAATGCTACAAAGTGATCCCGCAACAGTCGCCCCGGGCGACGCGCTACCCGAGCTCTTATGAAAATTTTGTCAAGAGCACCTTACCTTTATACTAAACACACTATATAAAGGAAACGGCGCTTCAAATAAACATATACAGAGTTTAAATTACAATTAAAATCTATTACTACTTATTTATAAAGACTTCGTTTTCACGTCTTGTCGTTTAAAACTTCTCCATAATAATATAATTTAATTTTGATTCATTTTGCAAGTTATAAACAAAGCTAAGTCCAGTCGCCATTAATTGAGCTCCAACGCCATAGATTCATGGCGAGCGCCATTTGTAACAATGCCAGATAAACCGTGGCGTTTTTTCTCCTGCGACACGTAAATACGGCACGGATCGTTAAACGGCTTAACGGAATATATGGCTTGGGTTACATTCATATATTTTTATATACAATACATAATATGAATTTCATTTAATAGATAAATAAAAAAATACATTTATACTATAAAAAAATGTAAATTATAGTTTTGATCTAATCTATTCTCGTTTATAGTTTTCTGCAAAGAAATAATATATGGAATATTCATATCAATTAACTTGTATTTTGACGTTAAATAATTGATTTTTATCTACTAGATGCTGTTGCTTTATTATTATTGTATAACACTAGCTCTTGCCTGCGACTTTGTCTGAGATAGTTTCATAATAATTAATATTAGCTGACCTATCGAACTGTTTTAGAGGAATTTAATAAACAAATTTAGTTTTCAAAAGCATTCTATGTTCGTCTCCTGATTCCAAATATCCCACAAATTTCCAGCCAATTCATACAGCCGTTCTTGAGTTATAAATAGTGTAACTAACACGACTTTCTTTTATATATATATATCCTTTCAAACAGCTATCAAAACAGTTTTCATATCAACGATATATGGGGGTAGGATAATAAACTTTTTTCACATTTCCCATGATTTAGTTGAGTATGAAGAAACAATATACCATGAACACGTGTTAACAGTGCCATAACCAGCGTGAACTGCCTAACTTGGGCACTTTGTGAAATATGACGCTGTTCAACGGAACTTTATGATATACCTAGTTCAATACATACATGCATCAGACATATTACATACAAGGTGATAACCTTACTACATTATGTTTATGAAGATATATTTGTATTAATAATGAGGAATTCAAAGAGTTATATATATAGTCAGTGGTGGCCTAATGGTTAAAAGGCCCGTCTCTCATGCACGAGGACGCGGATTTGATCCTTGCCCGGGCAAGTACCAATGTGATTTTTCCGAGTCATATGTACTTTCTAAGAGTATTTAGACATCACTGATTAATGCGTTCCCAAAAGAGGGTTGATGTCAGGCAGGTGGCCGGTCGTAAAAACAATTAGCCAAAACTATTCACACATCTAAGGCAGACCCTGGCTAAAGCTGGGAAATGGCTTGGTAGAAGAAGAAGGAATTCAAAGAGTTTTATATATATTCATCTTTATATAATTGTAGTGTTTTATATGTAAGTGTTAATTAACTTAGTTCTTTAGTTTTGAACATAAAAGAAGACGGTACATTTAAACATGGAAATATTTTTATATGTTAGCCAATGTACCGTCAGCACATAAATTACATTAAGAGTAACAGTATTAAGTAAATTAATATGAGTTCCATAATAACTAACTTGCAGTATTAATGTATTTCCAATCCATACATAAGTCATACTTATGATTCGTTTCTTTGCACTTTAATTTTCTTTTCGTTACAAATTTTCTCTCCAGATGCCAGCCATATTACTTTTTACTTCAAACAGTGTTACTCACTTTTTATGTTAAAGGGTGGATGTTATAGAAAAAGGTTGTTGCCATAACCGTTCAGTTAATATAAGGCACTTGAAACACAAGAACATTCTTATAACAGCTTCAAGATAAGCATATATTTATAATTTATATACATAATATTTTCTTAATATTAGTATGAGAAATATATATACAGGGTGACTGGTGAATTACTATCAATATTTAAGGAGCATACTCGATATATGATTCTCATTCGAATTATGTAAAAAAAATAGGTACTTAATTTTTGACCAAATTTCCGTATAAATAAATAAAGTGTGTACACGTTCCAAGTGTTCCTAGTGTGGACGCGTGCGGCGGCGTGCTGATACAACAACACGCCGCCGCACGCGTATGTGTGAGTGTGTAGTGTAGAGTAATCTGTAGGTATCGTATCGTATCTGTTCATACGATGTATCTGTTCATACGATGCGTAATTAATTACACAACTTTTGGTTAACTTTACTTAGAAGTTTATTAATATTTATGTTATATTAATTTTTATTTCGTCATATATGATCGTCAAATATCACGTCCTCAAATATCGATAGTAATTCACCAGTCACCCTGTATAACTAATTACATATTGTCGGGCATAGTGCAAATCCGCGTAACTACCATTGGATAATTCCGCGTATCTGCATAAGAAGAAGTTTTACGCTGAAATATTTTCTAAATTAACGTCTCTTAAGGTATTTCTTTCATAATTAGAAATAAATTAAACACTTAATAATTACTTTTGGATTTGCACTATCCCCGACGATATATACCTGTTAAACTGTATAGTACAATATTGACTCTTAAATAGATGTAATAAATATAATATATTTTATAAATACATTTCAAAACATCGCTCGTTTTTTTAAATTAAATAAATTTCAATAAAAAAAAATCAAATTTCTAAGCGATAATGATAAACTTCTATAGACGAGAGAGAATTCTTAAGTAGAATTAAATGCTAAGATATCTGATGTCTTGTTTTTTTTTTTTTTTTTATAATTACGCCGAGGTCACATCTGTCCGGCTTCTCGAACTCTGACCCGGGAATCCCCGGCAGTGCGTAACAAGATCGTTTAGACGATGCTTAGCAACTTAACTATTATAAATAGGTTTCATACACTTCGTATCTGTGGTTGAGAAATACCTATTAACATAGTCAGGTTAATTGGTTAAATAATCGTTTTAATTCATTTAATTTGTATTATAAATGTATATACTTAATAATTCATATGCATTCATTCATTCGAATCTGTATGCATAAATTGAAACAAAAATTAAATTTATTTTAGGAATGTGTAAGTAAGTTTTTCAGTTTGTTTTTTTCATATGAAGATTTATTCATTTAGGTATATCTACTAAGAAAACTGTTCATTATAATTATTATCAATAAGGTTGTATTTTACAAAACAAGCGTAATACATGTCGACATAAAAATTACTTTAGCAAGAATAAACAAATTAATTTCATTGAATAAATTATTATATGAAACAGTTTAAAGGTACCTGTATGGAGACGATCGATAATGCTTAAAGTCCAACATAAATCGCGGTATTAATTTTACAACACAAATGTAACAATTTGCAAGTTGGTTGTAACTTGTAAGTAAGCACTTACTTATTTGCCGGCGGCTGCTTCCTAACTTGGCCCCTACCGCTAAACATATTTGACAGCTCCAAGTTAGCTCAACTTAGCTAACACGTATGCAAAATAACTTAGTTATAGTTAAATATAATGTCTTTATTCCAATGATATACGGTTGAAATTCGCTTGAAATTTAATGCCTAAATTATATTGGTTTACCAAAGTTCTATGTAGTTGGGATGAATCAAGTCGTCGTGATTATGAAGGTGTTTAGAATTACGACCAGTTATGGGTCTGGTTTCGTCGAAATAACGAACAAGCCCTTTGTTATACAGCCGATATCAAATAAATTACATATTTGTAATCAATTTAATAATATGACAAGTTCCATTTAACATCGTTTTACTAAAATGCTGTCATTTCCGACTGGATTGATAGCGTCGGTGTAATTAATTCTGATTTAAAATCCGCTGCTCGGATGCTTTTAAAATCTCATAAATACAGTATGTCACTGTGCGACCGCGTTCAGCCTTTATCAATTACATGTCACCGAAACGGATTTTGAACACATTTATATATATAAAACCTCTTTAATGTATGAAATCTCTATTAATATAATACTGGTAATGCTTTATATCTTTTTCTCCTTCAGCGAACATCGATTTTCCGCTTTATCGAGTCCGCTGGACATCGCTTGAAGGGTACGTTTCAATTGGCTGTGAATGACACTTCACAGACAAAAGTGGAAACTTGTGTTGTCGCGCACATTTTATTAAAATTTCAAGCATTTTCATTTATTTATATCGTCAATATAACGTTTGCGTACATTTATGAATGAAAATATTGATAAAAAAATGTAACGAATGTGTCGTTTAAAACATTTTAAAAATAATATGAGGTTGTCTTTAATTTTGAGTCTCCCTAAAGGTCAGATGTAAATAATAATATTGGTTATAAGTTATTCTGTGTACAAACAGTAGTCGTAAGTGCAATGATTGTTATAATAAAAACGGCAGCCAGCAGACAACGGAATACAATACGAAACCGCATTTTGAAATAAAATTTTAATATATTTAATTACAAGTGGCTTAACAAACGAAAAATATTTGCTCATTTGCTGGCGAACACGATAAATTGTAAATTACTTGAAAATGTGCGTTTTGAAGCCCCGGGACGGAGTTTTAAAAATTAAAATGGCGTAGCGGCTGTGGAAATGAAATTCACAGGCAAATAATGAGGGGAGAATTAAAAATGCAAAAATTGATTAATGGACTGTTGTACAGCAAATATGTGCTTAATATGACTGTGTCATTGTTGACGACAGAATATATCGTAGACAACAGACGGGTGCTACGACGAGCTACGAATATGTGCTACGATGATCATTTAATATCATAATCATAATATAATTATAGAATCTCGTTACATTTAATGTAATAATTATAATAACCGCATAGTCATTATATTAATAACTGTGTAAGTCAAATGGTGGTCAATCACGGCTCAATAGCGTACATGAACTGTTATATGGCGTGCCAAAAGTGTATTAGACATCATAACAGCCGAGCAAAGAGTAGATCCATTTTACTGGCATTGCATAGATCACAGATAACGCCAGGCGAACCAACTAAACTTGTGAATTATTAATGTTATTATCGCGACTATGCTTGATGAAAATTTTTAATAAATCGTCGTAACAATTTATTACGTCCTACCATGTAGCATGTGCGATGGCTTTCATTCGATTGTATAATTATATCATATTGTATAGTGGTTCTTGAATTAAATTTTATATACATATATATGGACGGATGAATTTTTAATATAGTAAAAGTTAGGTATTCTTTATTTCATGATATAATGATAAAAACAGTTCTTTATAAATAATTTTTTTTTGCTTGTTATTAAGTATTTTATACTAATATTAATAGTCTCTTAAATACACCAATGTTCTAATATTAATAAAAATATATCTATCATAAAACCATCTCCAAGTCACACAGCGAACATTTAAATTATTATTCAAGTTATAATTCTTGAGCGTAAATAAAAACGTGGCCGTAAATAAATGTTAAAAGTGAATTACGGGAACCCTTTGAGCAAACCTTCGGGAGAGGAAGCCGCAGAGTGAACAAATTCGCTAATTTCTGAACTGAATAAAGATATATTAGTGTTCCGCAAAAGATAAAGGAATAAATTGTGCCCGAGATAAATCACTAAAGGATGGTTTTAATTATACAACTCTGAGGCGAGTCTGCACTTACATTTATATAAATAATTTTTACATTTAAAATATATAAAGATTAGTTTCATTTATTTCTATAATCATATTAAATTATTTCATTTAATTTCATTTATATATATAGTTATATGTCTGATAAATGTTATAGATTATAATCTTTAGTTTTATATCTGTAAATATAAATATGTCTTTCTGTATAATGTATTAAGAATTTTCAGATTCATTTAAAAATATTTATTGTAGACCAAGCTTTATAATGCTTAAAGGGGTGATGTAAATAAAGTTAATTATTGCTAGTTAAGTGATTTCAGATGTCCCTTATATATTTTATAAGTGACTGTTTGTTTTATACAATTATTACCAAAAATACCTATACATATATTAATTACGACTTTTCATTTAAATGAATAATATTTTAGACGCTGTAAACTTTATACGATTAAGTTATTCCTACATGGAGTACCCTACATACATTTTGTCACGGCATGGGGTAAAATGTTGCTTATTCCTTTTTAGCGTTCCGGGGTATGTTTAACCCTTAATTAGTGCCCTTACAGCCCCACGCACTAGACATTCGCGTATTACCCATTACCCCATGTTACGTCAACTCAATCTAGCTATACACTATTACAGATATTTTAAATCAACACAAAACACATTCGTATTTGTTTTTTAAAGCTTATTTAATGATATTCTTATATCTGTGTCATTAATTACATAATTATTTAGCTAGCACAGGTTCCAAACCCTCTGTGTGATATGAAAATTGCACAAAGTGAAGAGTCTTATTGTACGCGTCAGTTACTACGCTTTGATCCGGAGTAAGCGAGTGTTATTTTAATGATGAGCGTTTATCATTAGCGGGGCTGGTTGGAGGGATTGTGACGTCATCGTTCCCCTTATGACGTCACCGTTACGCTTGTGACGTCATCGGTACATCATCCGAGCCATGCACAGTTAGACTCGGTTCAAGTGCTGTTATACTGTTTGTTCATGCTATGAAAGGCTTTTATCAATTAATGCGTGGGATGGGTGGCGATTTTAAATCTTCTTAGCTTTGGTGATGAGTCTTATTTTAACATTATAATTGTAAGTTAATAACGTATATTATATTGTAGAATATACATGGAATTAATTGTTAGTGTCACTAGGTTTTTACCCTGAATTTGAACGCTTAATTTTGATGTATATCATTTAACATCATTATTCTGAGTTACATTTATTACGTACTTAAGCATTTGTGAGTTTGGATTGCAGATATTTTAATTTGTAGAGGTCTTCACGGATAATAAATGGAAAAAACTATACTTTAAACTACTATAAAAAAATATACTTTATTTTTGATATTGTTTCAAATAAACTATATTAGAAAACGAAATCTTCCACATACTATTATTATCAGTGATTCAAAACTCAATAAAGTTAAATTTTACAGAATTATCACCTGACTTTTATTGCTTAGAATTTTTATTTTACTTAAATTTAAGGGTATTGGTTTATTTGTTATTTGTTTGATTTAATCATCACATCGAAAATCTGCGGGAAAAACTGAGTAAAACCGCTTGTGAATACTGATGTTTAACATTTACGCAGTTTTTGTTATAACCTGAGCATATACGATTTCAACCACAGCAGAGTAATTAAATATTGCCATTTAGAGATCATTTTGGTAAAGAGCATCATTAATTATATGAATGTGGAATTTATATTGTAATTAAGTTTTTTTAATGGTAATTATTATATTATAATTTGGAGATGTACGAGTATATAGATGTACTAGTTTTTGTTCGCGACTTCGTCCGCGTTAATTTCGGAATCAGTAATATGTGTATAGCTGACCGGGTGAATTCTATTCCACCTTAGAGGTCGTAAATATCTAAATATTGGAATTTATTAAGATTTTTCTGTTTCAATCGAACAGAATTAATGATCCTATGTCCGTCTACATGTTCTAATCTATCTCTCCACCAATTTTCAACCATATCCGTACAGCCGTTCTTGAGTTATAAATAGTGTAACTAACACGTTTTTCTTTTATATATAAGATATATCAGTGTTTATGTACGTCTAATAAAACCGATTTCCTTTAAGAATAAAACTATATCTGTAGATAATCATGATCGAGGTGGGTGCTAACCGACCTTATATCGATGGTCATAAACTTACCCGACGTTACACAGAGAGGGTATCAGAGAACTATAAAACAAACACACACATTCACTTGTCTTTGCTCATGCTGATAAATTCGTAAAATAAAAATATATTATGAAATATTATTGTTGTGTTAATTTGTAATAGAATTAACATAACTGATTAGTAAAGAAAATGTTTTTTAAGGAATTAAAAAAATTAAAAAAACTTTTATCAGCCTATCAGAGCCCACTGCTGAGCAAAGGCCTCTTTCTCACATGGAGAAGGTTTGAGCGTTAATCACCACGCTTGCTCAAGACGAATTAGTGATTTCAAACTTATATTTTTTTTGAAATTTTAAGTACAGGTTTTCTCACGATGTTTTCCTTCACCGTCTGTCAGTGGTGTTAAATACTCTAAGAAAGTACATATGAGTCGGAAAAAGTCACATTGGTACTTGCCCGAGCCAGGATCGAACCCGCGCCCTGTGCAACGAGTGGCGGGCCCTTTAACCACTAGGCCACCACTGACTATGATTTAGTATGTGTTCAGTAAAATAACTTATAACTTAACTTTGTTCTGTGCTTATGATTTTTCTTACTGTCATAATATTTACAATATTATAGTGAAATAATTATTCATACATTTATAGTAGTACTTTTGCAATACAAAATATGATGTTATACATACATACGTCATTGTCATAAAATAAAATAATTTATCGTCTATCCATTTTCTATTTAGAGTAATAATTTTAAATAGTATTTTTCCTTTTACTTTAAAAGACGATTGAATACTTGTTTTTGGCATCTGCATTTATTATACATAGTTTTGATATTATAACAGAGAGTTATAGAAAAATCGGGACAATAACATAAATTAACAAAAGTGAATAATTTTTAGTGTCATCACCAAAATATTCCTATTTTTAATTTTGTATATTTTAATATGAAAGTAATATTTTCGAATGTACTACGTATTTTTTATATTTTAAGCATTTATTTGCTTTGTAAAGTACAAAGGTTGTTATGGGGAGACGAGATAAAAATCTCGTTTATGTAAAATATTATTAAAAATAATAAAAAAGCACAATAATCGCAAAATATTAGTTTTATATAAATAAATATTCGCAAAAGTCATATCTTTTTATGCTTTTTTTTTAATTTATTTTATATGTATATAATAACAAAATTAATTGAAATAATAATTCATTGTTTTTCTTTATGAAATAATTTTGTATTGTACCTTCCACTCAAAAGAGGGTTATTATAAGTTTGACATAGAAATCTGTGTGTTTACTTGTGGCAACGTACCTCTTAAACAGATTGACAAATTTACATGTGATTGTTTTATCATTTGAAAACTAATTTCCTTGTATTTATTTATTTCTTAGCTATGTTTGCTTACTATCAGTTCAGCAGTGTCAGGTCTTCCCAAAATGAGGAAAAACACTTTTTTTTAATACAATAAATTTATTAATTCTTTTTTCCTATTTTATGTAATTGAAAGTAAATTTTACTCATTATTTTTCAATCATTCAAACCTTCCAATATTTTAACGTTGAAAAACGAATGAAAATGTAATAACTTCATCATTATATACTATAGTTGAATATAAATATTTATTTTTAATTATATTTGGTAAAAATCGTAATAATATGTTTTTGATTGTATTAGTTTGAGAACCGGTTACTCTTTACCTTGATGTACCTATAGGATGACCAGCGACCAGGTCAGGAATAGAAGCCTCTTATATCTGACCCACGAGTAGTTTTAATGATGTATAGCCAATGGAGATTATGGAACTTGACGTGGTAATAATATTCTATTAAAAACACTTATTGACTAGTTTTTGCCCGTGACTTTGTCTGAATTAGTTTCAGAATTAGAAATGTTTAACAGACCAGGCGAGTTCTATTCCTCTTTAAAGACAGTATATAAGATTTTGTATTTGATCATTTTTTTTTCTTTTTCAATCGCATGAAAAGTATTCTATGTCCTTTCTATGTTCTAAGCTATCTCACCATCAATTTTCAGTCAAACCCATTTCAGCCGTTCTTGAGCTGTAAATAGTGTAACTAAAACGACATTCTTTTATATAAAGATGTGTAATTATTACATACATTTATTATATAGTACATAAAAAATTAAACTAATATTTCTCGGATGTACTACGCAATTTTATTTTTGATTATAAACTACATACTCCCGACGTTTCGGTTACTTTACAGCAAGCGTGATCACGGGCAGACGAGATGTGAACATAGAAAATGTTTTTTTATATATATAGTAAAAAGTCAGTGGTGGCCTAGTGGTTAAAAGGCCCGCCTCTCATGCACGAGTTCGCAGGTTCGATCCTGGCAAGTACCAATGTGATTTCTCCGAGTCATATGTACTTTCTAACAGTATTTAGACATCACTGATTAATGCATTCCCAAAGAGGGTTGATGTCAGGCAGGCGGCCGGACGTAAAAATAATTAGCCAAAACTATTCACAACATTTAAGGCAGACATTGCCAGGTAGAAGAAAATATACATATATAGTATAATTATAATTAATAAAATATTGTCAATGAAGCGGTAAGCGTTAATGTTTGTATAAGTCTGTGTTAAGCCAGACCGTCATAAATCAGTCTGAGTCTGAGTCTATGATAAGACGAGGGAATTAAAAAATACTTGGCGAGCGAAACGAGACTTAGAACAATCTCGCCGTACTCACGAACTTCCTTTCTTAATTTTTCATTGGGGGACGTATTTGGATGAAATTTTATTATGATTTTATATACATTTGATAATATTTATTTAATAAGATATATATGTTTTTATAAACTTTAATTTTTTTATACGAATATTTAATAAGGTAATTTAAAGTAACAAAAAATTGAATATAAATTATTTTGATTTTTATATAGAATATTAAAAAAAACTGCATATCTTATATATTAGTATATTTTTAAATATATTTTTTGTATGTTTATTTTAATAATATAACTCCCTACCTGTCTCCCTCATTCATCATAACAGATTTAAAATGATTTATAACTGATAACAGTGATAAGGGACGCTTAATTAATTTACTTGAAATTAAAAAATATATATTATATAATGTAGTTATTAATTAAGAGTTACGGTGGGACAGACGGACAGATGAATATAGAGAACCTATATATGGAAAAATAATATGATTAAGAAATTAATTTTGTTGGTAAATTATTTGAAAAGAAATTTTAAAGCGTTTTTTTTTTGCTTGGTTGAAATATTCTTTGAGTTTTAGAAGTTTAAATATTTAAGTGACTAAGTAGTTCATGTTTTAACTGTAATCGTATCCTCGTATGTATTGCTTAAATTCTGAGAACATTTTTTTTTTCACTTTTTCTATAATAGAAGACTAATGTGTAGAAGTTTAAAATATATGTACATGTATATTGTATATTATTGTATAAGTACAAAATAGTAATAAATATTTATATATATAAATATAAATGAGAACTGTTGAATCGTGATTCATAATGACACTGACGGAGATTCATCCCACGCGGCGTTCAGCCAGGAACTGAGTCATCAGGCTGTGGGCGTGGCGGCACAGTGGGCGGGACACACGCCTACATATGAAGCTCCGCCCACAGTGACACCACGCCCCGTCTGGTGGAAAATCCAGTGATGTAGGCGGTACTGAATGAAGTGTCACAGTGGACACTTTATCAAAGTAATTCGCTAACATCGATGCTGATATAAACTGTATAGTAAAGTTTAACGACTTGAACCATTTATATTTTACATATATATATGTGAGAGCGAGGGGATCCTCGTGGAAGAGACCAAGAGCCTAGTACCTTGAAAGGCTTTCGGGTCCGGGCGTTTAGTATATCGGCGACGTAGCACGGGTTTCCATTTTAAAGAAAAGACGGTCTTTACTTATAATGTTACTCGTTTATTGCTTAACAAATTCCCACAATGACTCAAGAATTGTTTAGCAGAGATTCTACCAGAGTGACCCCTAAGAGCGACCAATGTAGAATTAATTCAGTATGATTATGCTCGGCCTTTTATATGGTAGATTCTGTTTTACAATTGTAGGTACTTGAACAAAAATAATCACCTGATATTTTGCTAAGACTATTTACATTGATGAAGTGGGTAATTTGAAAACATTTACACTGGTTTTCTTAGAACAATTATTAAGACTTAAACGAATTCGCGGAAAGGCTTATTTTCTTGGTATGATGAATCTCCCGGCGCGACACGGCCATACTGACGGTTGGTGCGTGCTCAGCGCCAACGTCTCGCTATCATGAGGAGTTGAATCTGAAATTATTAATATTTTCAATTACTTTTGTAGTTACAGAATTTTGTTGATGTGCATACACTACACGTGTCATGCCATCTTTTTGTAGATTTGGTTTTTTATGTTTTTTTTTTTTTGTAGATGTGATGAGCATACACTACACGTGTCATGCCATCTTTATGTAGATTTTCTTTTTTTTTGTAGATGTGATGAGCATACACTACACGTGTCATGCCATCTTATTTTAGATTTTGTTGTTTTTTTTTTTTTTTTTTGTAGATGTGATGAGCATACACTACACGTGTCATGCCATCTTTTAGTAAATTTTTTTTTTTTTTTTTTTTTTTTTGTAGATGTGATGAGCATACACTACACGTGTCATGCCATCTTTTAGTAAATTTTGTTTTTTTTTTTTTTTTTTTTTGTAGATGTGATGAGCATACACTACACGTGTCATGCCATCGTGTTAGCAGAATTTCATAGATGTGATGTGCATACACTACACGTGTTATGCCATCGGTTTGTAGAATATTGTAGATTTTGTTTCCGGTGCTATTCATAAGCTTGTTGTCATCACACTTATCAATATGCGACACTGCCATCCGTTTGTGTGGGTTAGCAAACTTTTGTGGTCATCTCCTGTAACATAAGTATAGCGATCATTATCAAATAGAAATTAAAAATCTCGTAGGGTTTACTAGATTTTATGAGATCAAATCCCTTACTGTTTTAAAACATAAAGTAAACAGATATTGCAAGTTGTTACAATCGAGTGACTACAAGACTACTCATGAATACTTAAGGCATCCTTAAGTTATTTAAAGATACAACAAAACCGTGGTTAGCTAATGGGTAGCACATGATTAGCATAAAGGTGTAACACTCCAGATCTACGGTGTTTACATGTCTCCTCACGGTTCCACAAGGCGTCCCTTCGTTATTTCATGGTTCTCTTACGGATTCATCAAGGACCTGTGGTTAGCTCAAGGATAGCACGTAATTAGCTCAGAGGTACCACTCTTTGGTGTATACGTGTCTTCTTACGACTTCACAAGGCATGCCTACAGAATCTCATGATTCTCATATGGATACGAGGTTAGCTTGAAGGTAACACGTGATTAGCTCAGAGGTAACACTCCAGATCTGTGATGTACACTTGACTTCTGATAGCTCAGCAAGGCGTCCCTACAAAATCTGATGGTTCACAATTCACATACGGATACATCATGGTTATGAGGTTAGCTTATTATTAGATTATTAATATTAGAGTATTAACACATGTTAAACTCAGAGGTACCATTCTCTGAATTTCGTATACCACAATAGACGGTTATTGCGTCAGGTAACGCGGCACCCCGAAGCGAGTCACTGTTCCCGTCGTGGCTGATGGAAACTGGGCTGTAGAGGCCAGTGGTTGAAAGCGCAGCCTGTTCCGATCCCCATTTGCTCGGCTAATACCTGACTATACGGCAAAAATATTAATTCCAAAACTATGACATAAAGTTTTATTCACTCCTATCAACTTACTACCTCCTCAACGATTATTTCTTTTGGTGTATCGAAACAACCAAGTAAATGCATCACTTGTTCTAAAGTTGCCAAAATACTATAGTGGCTTTTGTCTATGCACAATATAGTAACACGTATTTATCTATTTATTTATTATCTCAATTTTGTACAACAATAAATTATTATTTTTATACCGTATTCATCTATAAATAAATTCAATAGTTTTTAATTCTTCTTCAATCATTTATTAGACGATTAATTTTCTAGACCAAGCTAAATGATACTACATCTCTTTACACTTTATTTCGATCTGGCAAAAGGTTTAACAACCGATTTTTTATCTGGCAAATTAATTCTGAGCCTTTAGATAGTTAAATAGCATGCTATTCAATTCAACATTGCCGATTGGCACCGTTTAAACAACAATAAAAATATCTGGTAATAATAAATTTATGTTGTGAATAGTTCAATAAAAATAATAATAATAAAAAAAAACCTTCTTAAAATGATTTGAAATAATAATTTGTTTACCTGCACAAGTACGATGCACACTTAGGAACGTAACCACTACCGGCAGCCGTATGACGTCCAGGAGAGTGTGAGAGATAGCATATCTAAAAACTAGCCTACCTGAAATTCTTGTTCAAAAATGTTGCTAGCTCTTAGAATATATTTGACATAGACATGACATGATTATATTTAGGATTATGTGTTCCTGTTATTAGTTTGTAGTTTACCAGCAACGGACATTTAGATAACTTCAAACGGTGATGAGTGTTGTATATGGGATGCAACCGGAATTGTTCTGAAACTGATAAAATATGGATTAGACAATCTATTTATAGAAGTGCGAATAAGACTTATTTTCTTTTTAACCAATAGGATTCGTTTATTTTAAAGAATATTTTCCTCAATCCGACATGTCATTCTTTGAAATTAATAGGATTCGAAATAAAGAAGTTAGCAATCTGTAATCTAAGACGTTACCTATATTCAACACATAAATCAAATTTTTTAAGAAAAACATATCAGAGGTAAATACATGAAAGAAAATCTACTTCGTACTTAGATCTTTTCGAAGAGTTAAAGACTGTTAGAATTTCTTACCATAGAAGTTCTTTAAAGAGTTTAAAATTCCTGTAAATGGTAACTATTTTCAACATTACTTAGTACTGCCTCGTAACCAAGAGATCAGTATTAGTAGGTTCGAGGTTAGAAATAAAGGAACGTTAAGCCGACATTTGACTTGGGTGTATTCGGAATGTGCGCTGGCAATATGAAGATATTGACAAGCTGTCGACGTAAAGACGTGGTACCGACTTCACCACGTTCCTAGGGTTAATCCATTTGCATCCGCGTGGTCTGATTATTTAGAGTTGATAATTGTATAACCGTGACCTAATAAATTAGTGTGAAATAGAAGCCGTATTTGTTAATTACAGATGAATCCAGACGAACGCCCCTCTCTTGCCTGTTAAGTATATAGTTCTATAGGATCGTTTTATTTAAGTATGGAGAGAACAGGCACAGCCGTTCAGAAGTTTATTATGATTTTACAAGCCATCTTGTGACCTGAGTTTCACTTTTCACCTTTGGTTAAAGCTAAAGAGGTGTCGTGAACACTAGAAAAATTTGAAATGAATTTTTGTAATACACCCTGCAAGACCGTTCAATAGTTTTTCTTTGTTAATGATTCTGGAAATACATAGGTGATTTTATAAAATTTTAAGGCTTTGTGGAGTAGATAAATATTTAAATCTTTATAAATAATTATTACTAACACTATATTTAGTTTTTAGACACCTTTATCTAAAGCGTGTTCTAATTTTTAGAACAGTATGTACAAATGGGCTTCATTGTCACCTCGTACGATACGAGTACATATTTACAATTAGCATTATTGTAGAAATAGCAATCTCCTTAGGACTGACATTGTTTTGGATCTATTACAAAATGAGCTAGACCTAATCGAAAGGTCTTTGTTTGAAGGGAAACGGGAGGTTGTTTTGAAACGGGAGGTCCGTTTTGGATTAGTAATAGCAGCCACAGAAATTATTATAGATACGATGAGAGTACTTAACTTTTGTCACCTGCATTTCCAATAACTCGTGCAGAGTTGTATGTCGAACCAGGCGATTTCATGTAGACGATCCGGCGGTTGAATGTGAAGCGTGAGACATCCCACTTCTGATGTGAGAGCGAGGGGATCCTCGTGGAAGAGACCAAGAGCCTAGTACCTTGAAAGGCTTTCGGGTCCGGGCGTTTAGTATATCGGCGACGTAGCACGGGTTTCCATTTTAAAGAAAAGACGGTCTTTACTTATAATGTTACTCGTTTATTGCTTAACAAATTCCCACAATGACTCAAGAATTGTTTAGCAGAGATTCTACCAGAGTGACCCCTAAGAGCGACCAATGTAGAATTAATTCAGTATGATTATGCTCGGCCTTTTATATGGTAGATTCTGTTTTACAATTGTAGGTACTTGAACAAAAATAATCACCTGATATTTTGCTAAGACTATTTACATTGATGAAGTGGGTAATTTGAAAACATTTACACTGGTTTTCTTAGAACAATTATTAAGACTTAAACGAATTCGCGGAAAGGCTTATTTTCTTGGTATGATGAATCTCCCGGCGCGACATATATAATTTTACGTATATTGATAATCGGAATTTTATTTATTTGAAAGAACTTTTATATCAATGATGCTTTATCCTTCATATTTGAACTGGTTTCCAAATAATATGATACATTTATTTCGTATGACATATCAATTTCATTAATATTTTGATCGATAGAAATAAAATCGTTTCTTATTATCGATATCTGAAAAAGGAAAAATAAATAATATTTTAAGTTAAATTAGTACACAAATAGATTTACTCACAAAAATATTTTTTTAATCTTAATCACAATTATTCAGATATAACACATAATATTTGAAGCCTTCATATATTTTTATCTTCTATTATAGAATTTAAAAACTTAGTACCTTCCTAACAAAATCTGAAACATACAAACTGACAAACATAACTAACATCTCATCAGTCGGTTAATACGTCTTCAGTAATCAAGGCAGTTATTCAAACAATTCATCTCATCTAAACAGCGTCATGAATTTCATCAAAATATTTACATCAAAATATTTCGCAACAGAAAAAGTTAAAGAGTTAGCTAAGTCCCGGTTAAAGGAATGTCTTTGATACATTGTTCAGATGGTTCTATCATCTGCGTAGAGACTTCGCCCCTCGGCCTTCGCCCCGGCGTGTTTAGGGAATGCGCGACACTTTAGACATGCAGCGAAAATGTTTGTCAATAACTTGAACGAAATTAATACAAGACTTAGAACACCCTGTATATATGTGAAGGGGAAATATCTTAATTAATATGTAATATTGGATCTTATTAAATTTTATTCTCAAAGAGTGTTGATATCAGGCAGGCGGCCGGTCGTTAAAACAGTTAGCCAAAACTATTCAAAACATGTAATACAGACTCTGGCTAAGGCTGGGAAATTGCCAGATAAAAGAAGAAGAAGATATCATCGTATTAAGAAATGAATTTTAAGTTTATTATATTTATTTTCAGTTCCAGTACGACCTTCTTTTTGTGTAAATACAAAAACTGTAAAAATGTTTACGAGTAAAAACTTATTTCGCGAAAAAATATGTCAAAAATTATATTTGAAATAACTCTTTTAAACTTTATGGTGCTACGAGAGCTTTTTTCAATCAAAACGTGAAAAAAATTAGTAGATGCATCTGCTAGTGTATTTTAATATTTACATAGAAATAATAAGTATGCATTTAGAATTAATATAACAATATAAAGATTCCTATTAAATCAATGTTTAAGATTTTCGGGTTTTTCTAAGTTTTTAATACTATAATGCAATCTAAGTCTTTTGGGTGTATTCATTTAAATGAACCTAATATTATTCGGACACTATTTTATTATTTTTATTATTTTTAACTACATACTCCCGACGTTTCGGTTATTTTTCAGCAACCATGATCACGGACAGACGAGACATCTCATAAAATAGGTAATACGAATAATATTAGTTTTATTTTTAATATTATGTTTACCTTAAAATGGTGTCACATATATATTGTTATTCATCAATCCTCCTAATATAATATTAACGTATTTTATTAAACGAGAAACGCGAAACGAATCTACAGTCTACAGTCTACACGTACTAAACAAAAAATTATGACGTCATACAAGCTAAAACAATATTAAAAAGTCACATACTTTTAAAAGTCTCTTTTCTTCATAGTAAAGAAAAAACACAATATTATTTACACAAAAACAAACTATTTCAATAAAATTATCACTAAAAATTACTGCAAATAAAAAACTGAATATTAAATATTTTTATATGATAACAAAGTTTTGTAAGGCTTAAAGGCTTAACGTTTTTTGATGAAGCGAGTAAATCCGGGTTCATTTATTATGTGACTCCTCACCAGCTCGAAATAATCGAGACTCGCAGGCATTAGTATAACGGAAGTAGGCTGTGTTAAACAATTGATAGCAATATTATTATATTATGATGTCACAAATAGGTTAAAATTCATAAAAAATACAAATAAAAATAGTTTTATTCAGTTTTATCAAACAACATATATATTATTTTCAATAAAACACTAATTTTTGATTAAATTGTCTTTTTCGTTAACATTTTTAAGTTAACAATTTTTAAATTAACATACGTTGTATTTTAGACCCATTCATTGAAATCATAAACGGGTCAAAATTACGTTCGGGTTATAAGACCGGTCTAAAGATCTTGATATAATCAGATCATTGACATCTCCTTGTGTTGATAATTAGTGTTAATGTATGTGGATCACGTACGAGTATATCTGGAGTATATCAGTTGTATGATACAGGGTGTTCAATGAGGCCTAGTCGGAAGCACATGCTATCAGTGATTACCCGACTAATTGTCCGGTAATCAGGCATTAATTAATGTACAGGGCCGCGTGACCGCTCAGTGTGTGGTTGATACAATTTGTCACGACCGATATAGTTATAATGTATGCTAATTGTTGTTATTGGGATGTATCGATTGTTTAGTTTTGCTTATATGATGTACATATATATATATACATACATACATATATGTATGTATATCAAAAGTTATCCTGAAGGTATTTTCTAAATATCGTTCGTTCATGTAGTTGTAGAAAATAATATTATTTTTAAAATATTTTCAATGTAACAATTTATAGTTTCTCATATTATGTTTTATTTTTCTAGATATATTATTCATATATATTTTAACATGAAATCCATACTGTAATATATAAAAATTTGAATTCAAGAAAATTGTTTAAAATTAAAACACTTTCGTTACCTACTCTTAAATAAAAAGAAGAATAATATAGACATTTGTAGACAGAGTCCATATATTGGGAAGCAATGAAATAAATTAAGCATATTTAATATGTACATTATTATTCTTTAACGATTTGACTTCAATCAAATCGATTTCATATTAATATTGATTTTCAATTACTACAAACTGGTCACCATTCATCATCGCTTGCGTCAGATTTCACTTGTGTTCACTGATGAGGTTTCAATCACCACTATTAGACCCTGGCTGGCCAGCACTAGGCTGTTGTAAAACACAAGGATACAATACAGTGAAATATTTCAAATCTTATCTCATTTAGTTATTTAACTTTTACCCTTTTCTAGGTCTATTTTTGTCTGTATAAATATTAGGTTCTAACTATGCTAAGTATAACTTGATAATGGCTCGACCATTAAGCTATTAGATATATGTTTTGGAGGTCTGTAAGGCCCATGGAAGGTTTTTATGTTAAAAGAAAAGAGAAATTAGAAAAATATCTTTAAAAAACACAAAAGATTCATTTATAATCGTAAAATAACACTTTTTTCAAATAAATTAGTAAAACAGTTGACGTAAGTATCCTCGATTGAAACGAAAAGATGAGTGTTTCTTTGGTATTTACATTCAAATTGATTAGACTGTTTGAATGTAACTTTAGGCATGTAAAAATGATAATATTGTCATTATGTTTTGTACGAGTATGTATACACTATTATTATTATTTTAACTTTTGACAGAACAAAGTTTGTATAAGAAGCTAGTCTGTAAAAAAAAATTCTTACGCATTTGAACAACAGAAAGTATACGTTTCGATAAATTTTTCATATTTTTAATGATAACTAGCTGACCAGGCAAACTTCATACATATTATCGCAATCGATAAATAAATAATTTTTAATTTATTTTTTTGGCATTAACCTATAAGCCATAAGTCTCCGTGTTCTAAAAGGCGACAAAATTATTGACATATTAGTTAGTTGTCAGATCTAAGGTCAAAAAAAGGGTTTGTATGGGAAATAGAAAAGCTCTGTTTTTAGGGTTTTCCCGCAAATGATTAATTTATTTTAGCTTTTAAACCTTCCCTGAACCTTCACAAACATTTCAAGACTAAGATAAGATAGATCCGTTCAGCCGTTCTTGAGTTTTAGTGAGACTAACGAACAGCAATTCATTTTTTATGTATATAGATTTGCACTATGAGTTCAGGTTAAAGTTCTACCATTGTTAGATCCCAATTCAGATTGAAAAATAATAAGTTCAATACATAAGAAAACGCTAAAAACTTTAAGGGGACGTAAGAAAACCTGCATCACCAAACCATTTTGCTTAAAAGAACTTGTATATACATTGGCTACCTCAATTAAATGGATCCAGTCTGCTTCACCAGCTATTCTCCACAGACCCAGTGCGGAATTGTGATTTTTCCTTTTATTCTATTTAGTGCTAGTTGATACTACGTCTTATGAGTAATTAGCAAATAGTTGCAAGAAAAACCAATCTGTTAGACTTTCATTACTATACCACCAACTGTCTTTAGGAAAACAGCAAAAGTTGACACTTAAACTATCAGGGTAATCTATCAGACAAAAATCTACGATTGTTGTCCAGGACAAAAACTGCTTCTGCTCCAATAGATAACTTAAATAATAAAGCAAATTGATAAGAATGATAGATGAGATGATGATAAACTTAACGAAAAGGGAGCCAACAATTATAGTGAAATGATGTCAGGAAACAAATCGTATACGTCCAAAGAAAATCTTCTCGATGAGACGGTATATTCTACAGTAACCACTTACTTTCTAATAATTTGGACAGAATGAGTTACTGCTGTTACGGAGATAGCTTCAGTATAGTCATACCTTCACAAATATCTGAAGTGCTATCAACTGGTTTTTCGACAGAAAAATGAGCTGGTGGAAAATATTGTACTAACCTTGCTCGTTCTAGAGTAGAAATAGAGCTTCTAAAGAAAATATTTCTCTTTCTCAATTAACACGTTGCATTTAAACTTCTTATGAGAGACTAATTCAGACGAATCGCAAAAATGTTTGGTTATTTGAGAAACTTTGACCATATGAAGCAATTACACAGGATAGAATTTATCATCATTCTTCTTTTCGCGGTAGATTACAAGCAATAGACAACACTAGAACTTTTTCACTGCTACATTTACAAAACGAACTCTAAATTGTATTACAAAAGAAGCAAAGATAAGAAATATTTCATACATAGAAAGCTATAGGAGCTTTCAAAGTTGTTGAACGTTTTATGGTACAGGTTTCTAAAGCGTAGTTGTAACTCTCCAGAGTCTTTAAAGAAAATCTTTATAGTCTAAGTAGTTGATAACATACATGATAAGAAGGAGAGTACGAAATCTAACGTGATTTTTCTATAGTTTGAAAATCAGGCTTAATAATAGAATGGACTATGATTAACAAAGATAACAATAGCTTTGTGTGCCTTTAATTGTACATATTTGTTTAAAAGCAAAAATAAAAGGCACTTCAGGTCATATGTTATTTTAACTGATTAGTCTTGTTACTAAACCAAGACATCTTATTTCAACTGTGAATAATCTCAATACACTTATTGCTTCAAAAAAATACATTTAGAAGGTGAACCAGCAAAATCATTACTATCTGTCCAATCCAAAAAACCCTTCTAGTCAAAACTAATATAATCGTTTCAGGTGACGCTGTCAAAACCATTAGGTCACAGCTATAGTAAAGTGGAAACCATCCTACTGAATGAGGCTTCTTTTATGAATTATGAGGATTTATTAACTAATTACTAAGGATTCATAATATTGTTATACAGACCAGGTAAAGAGGTGAAAATATCAGCAATTATTTCTATAAATTCTTTTAGAATCACAACATGTCGGTTGATTTGATAAAAACTTAAACTTTATTTTCCTTGACTAATTTTTCATTATCAAGTACGAGTATTAACACATTTTTTTATTCCCAAAGAGGGTTGATGTCAAGCAGGCTGCTGGTCGTGAAAACAATTAGCCAGAACTATTTACAACATGTAAGGCAGACACTGGCTAAACCTGGGAAATTGCCAGGTAGAAGAAGATTAAGTATTAACACAGTCGAACATGAATAACGAGCCCAAATACAAACACAAACATTTTATTATATAACAATAATTCAAATTAAATTTTAAAATTAAACTAGTAAATTGAACATCAATAGTTTATACAGTTATAAAATCGAATGGAAGCTCAGTTAGTTCATCCCTTAATCCTTTAACCCTGCCAAAATATGAACAAGTGGCGCCATAAAAAATAGCCATAAAGCCGTGAGCGAGGCGGAACGTTAAAATGAACGCGTCACTCGTAAAACACAGCGATTGTACGGCGATGCAGTCCACTCGCTGCACTTAAATAAACAGTTAACATACTACGTACTTATAAAACTATTACTTTATACACATAACTGTATTAAACAAATTAATGTAAGAAAAATTTACACGCCTGTCAAAATAAAATAGCAAAGAAATTGCAATGATTCATTTCCAGCAAATAATCCGAAAAAGCATCCACATATAAAGACTGCATTATATTAAAACTAGCTTTTCACCCGCAGCTTCGCCCGTGTGGAGTTCGGTTATATCACGTTTCCAAGAGAGGCTTTCAAAAATCTGGGATAAAAACTATCCTATGTTCTTTCTCAAGGTTAACTTTTCCGTCCTCAGCTTCGCCTGAGTTCGGTTATATCGCGTTTCCAAGAGAACCTTTCAAAAATCTGGCATAAAAACTATTCTATTATCTCTCTCAACTCCATATCAGTACCAAAGTTCATAAAAATCAGTACAGTGGTTTAGGCGTGAAAGCGCAACAGACAGACAGAGTTGCTTTCGCATTTATAATATTAGTAGGAATTCAAAATGTAGGTATATACAATTAAAAAGGCTAGGTAAGGTGAAACAGGCGTATAGAAGCCGAGTGTGGGGTGCATGTGGGTATTAATAATGATAAATTTGAGTCATTAATTCGTGAGGATTAGTCTCGAAGGCCGCGTGCGCGCCGCCGATAACCAAATATTAACTCAATTAGCGACGACGGCAGGCGGGACGGCATTCAAATGTCTGTTAATCCGACCCGGAGCTGGCTCCAGTTAGTAATGGTCAGTCCTTGGAGATTAGAGTACTTACTACACTACCTCCACCTCTCGCTGTATATATTACTCAGGTTTTCTCTATTCAATACCAACAAATTATCTTTTCCTAAATAATATTTGATGAATGAATATTGAATACAAACCATGCGTCTTATCTTCTATAAATAAATTCTTTAGTTTTTATTTTTAAGACTCAGTTTCACCAAACTCTGTTTGTTAAATCTAAACAAGGCATTTTATAACCTTCAAAAATAAATAAATAAAATTTGTAGCTATTTTGTCACAAACTCCTTATCTTTGATATGTTATTATATATCTTATTCTTCAAAGAGATGTGGTATGATTCATTTTGTCTTTTTGTCTTCGACGTAAGACTGATATCCTAATGGAAATACATATACAGAATTAATAGTAATAATAACAAATAAATTTTAAAATATATACAAGTAGATATCTTAAGTAATTTAAAACTTTCGATAATTCCAACTTTTAAATTTTTATTTAATGTATAATATCTACATATATAAAATTCTCGTGTCGCGGTGTTAGACAGAGAAATCCTCCGAAACGGCTTGACCGAGTTTGATGTAATTTTGTGAGCATATTCAGTAGGTTTGAGAATCGGCCAACATCTATTTTCATACCTCTAAGTCATGAGAGTTGTTCAATCCTAATTTTTTTTTCTTATGAATTTTTTTTTATAATGTAGCATTAAAAAATAGATACAACCCAAAGATTTTCCTTTTTTATCACCCCTATTTTTTATATGGCAAAACATTTGCCGGGTTAGCTAGAAGGTATATAAAATTAATTAATTAATTTGTCGGTATATTAAATATCAAATAGTTATATGTATTGTTATCATAAATTTCAATTGCATTATATAATTTGAATGGACCACTAATTATTGTTAATACAATTAATTGCACTCAATCGTGCCGACGAATGCATTGTTAGCAATGACAGATTACTAGAACAATCTAAAGCCTAATTCTATACTCGCCTTAATAATACACAATTTTTTAAAATTTATACATCATAAATTAAGGAATAATTTGTGATTTTTTACTCAAAAGTTAGTTTTCATGTTAGTACAATTCAATTAAATATTCTTTTTATTTTATGTATAAAAATAATATTTTATTCCTGAAGTACTCAAAGGGTTCTTGTCCTTATAATTCTGATAAAAATCTTCAAATATTTAACCTACAAGAATGCTTTAAGCGATAAATAGTTCTAAGTAAAATAAAATATGAATATTATAGTAAATCTAAAATATAAATTAACAATGTTTCAAACTGATCTTATACCAAAAAATATTACAATTTCGCACAATGGTACTGTATCTTCTTTTGCTATATTCTTTGACCATATTCTTACGATAATTCTCATCTCTAACAAACTTCCAATAATTATATGTAATAAATATATATTAACAACTAGTCAAAAAATTGAGACATAAATTCAATGTATTTAAAACTATTCTTTGCAAATTGCAAATAAACTCTTTTTTTATCAAGAGTATATAGATAAAATTGCAACATTTTAAAGTAAGAATCCTTAACTAAAATATAATTCTGTATAATAAACTACTTCAAAATATGTCTACGTATTACTAAGTGCTAAACGCTTTCAATTTACATTCAAACCTAGGCTCCAAGGATTAAGAAATATAAAATAGTTTAACAAAAAAAAAAACATACGGGGAATATTCAAAAACAAAACCATAATGAAACTCTGTGTTTATTTGTCAATCCCAATATTTCTCTAAAACAAAGCCCTTTAAGGTTTTGTATAAAATTTATAACATTCTTGTATATCCTTGAAAATTCCGTCCCAGAATACGGCCGCTATCAGAAAGCTGACTCTGACGTGATGAGAACACGGCGACTGTGACGGGAATCAATAGTCATCATTACAATCAGCTATTAATTAATTTAGGCGTTTCTGATACACACACAAACACACACACACACACACACATATAAAGAAAATAATATATGTCATTAAAATATACAAACAAAAATATTACTGTCTGTCAAACCTTATTTATTCTTAATTCCAAATATTGAATTACAATTGTGTCTTATTGTATTAATAATGTATTTTATTTAATTAATTAATATTTTTTTTTATAAAATGACTTTCAATTTTTAGACTTATTTTGACTCAATATGGCTTGACTTAAAATTTTAACATCAATGAAGAAATGATCGTGGATTGTCGCGGAGTAGAAAGGGTAAGCTAAGGTAATAAGTACACAAAAAGGAACGTAAAATAAGTACACAAAACATCAAGTTCATGTTTAAACTGTGCTTTCAATGTGTTGCAAACTCTATCATACAAAGGTTTATAATGTTGGCAACTTTAAAAATGCCTCTACTTTTTATGCTTATATTTTTAGATAATAATTATAATTTTATATGGTTACAAATATTTTAATAGGACTATTTTATTATTTCTTTCAGAAAGTAATAGCTTCAAAAGACACGTACTTAAATTTCGTTAATATTTTCGTAAATCCCATCAAATATAAGTGAATCGTTTCTAAATCCGCGATTGTTATAATTTATAATAAATTCAATACATTCGTTTTGAGCCCTCTATTTAAAACAAACGAACCCAACCGAAAAGCAAACTTAATCCAATCCACGAATGAAACGAACTAAGACGTCGTCGACTCAAACAAATTATTTGACATAATGTCGTTAATTAGAAACCCTCTTTTGTAACCGAGGGTAGGGTAATTAGGTTCGGATACTATGAATGGCTCCTTTTTCTGCTCGTTACGGCTAAAACAAAAGCCAAAGAAGTAAACAGAACAGTATTCGGCTAAGAATTTGAATAGGAAATGACAATAGAATGGAAACTACATTTAGTATTTCAAACGGTTCAATGTTTTTGCTTTTCATTTTGTAGTTTTGTAACATAACACTTATACTACTATTTACGTACATTAGTTTTAATATTTTAGATCATTATTATTTCATGTTTTCTGATAACAATCAGAGTCTTAAGAAAAATTCGCGAAAGGGTTTCTCTCCCCCAAGTATTTGATTGTGACGGCATTGTCTCCACTGATTAGTATGATATCTCTTAATCTAAATAGTTACAAGGATCTAAAGTCGGTTCGCCCGCCGTCGTTACATTGGTAATAAAGTTTTATCATTGTTAATTTTTATTCGATAATACCATTTTATATCAGAACAACGATTCTCGTATGTATTGCTTCATTAACAAATATATAATATGTAAAAACTCTTATTTCTTAAAATTTTAATAAGTTTATATTACACAAAATTTCATAAACAAATTTCCAAGAAATAAATCTAAGATTTTGTTGAATTTGTTGAAGTTACGTAATAGTTTTGCAACGATATTCACAGAAGATTGACTATTAACTGCCCGTCAAACTTAATACAAAATATATCTTAAAACAGAATTACTATAGTGTCATATGTTAAAATATTATTTACCTATATTTTATATATACAAACAAAACACATAGATATTTAAATACTTTCACTCACAACAAACAAACAACATCATACTCTTAATTGTGTTTAAAATTCACAAATCCCTTTTGCGTAGACAACAATAACTCGTTTTAAAGCGACAAGAGAAATTCAAATATTATAATTAAGTAAGATAACGGTCTCTCAGAGTATAATACGCTTTTATTGCGGCCATTGAAGAAAGACCAACTTGTCATAATATTGAATCACGTTAATATAAAGGAAGATGAGATATCAAGACTGAGAAACGCACAGAGTTGGAATCATATTATAACAATGAGTTTATAAAATATATCTGTAAATATGTTTGTTTGTTAGGAAGATTATTTTTTATACGTTCATACCTAAATCTATATATTTTGATATATATAAATATTATCAGATGATTCAACTAGGTAGGAGCATTGAATAATGAACAAAGGTATCGTTTAGGTTCAGCCGTAGTTGGCGCGTTGAAGCCGAACTGATATTATTAACATAACAAACCTTCATAAAAACCAAAGTAAATTGCTCCCCCATTCATATGCGAGTTATTAAATATTGTGAAAACAATAGTTCAACCACCGTGAAAAAATCCAATATCGGGTACCTTAAAGCCCATGCAAATTCGGAAAAATCTATTATAATCTGGCTCGCACACTGCTGGACGCTCTTTTCATTCGATGCCTTTTGTTAGCGTATTCAATTAAGTTTACATCGGCGCCGAGGTCAGTTAATAAAAACCGAAGCCTACAAAAATTGGCGCGTAAATCAAATTCAATAAAGCGCTGCACAATAGTTCTGGACAACCGTTGGAAAATGACTCCGTCAAACAATGACTCGGCCGCCGGTCGCGGCAATCAAATTTGTATTACGTCCTGCATCGAGGTTTTTGCATTTTTAACACGGCACTCATTTAGACGTACACCGTACAGCTAATAGCTAACAGGATACATGAAACAGGGTACAGAGTAGGCTCTATAAAATGGTTTTACATGACTATCGATCGGATATTCACCCTTTCACATTAAGAATTCCCTTCCACCTTCAGAGTCTTGAAATTAATCGCTCGAGAGCCGCTGTCTATTGAAGTTTCTTTGCAAGTTGTTAAGAGGCTCAACTCCCTTAAAACTGTGCAGATAATGTTAAACATTCATTTAAGTGAGGGCTCTAACTTCCGAATCGTCCTATAAATCTTCTAATTCTTAGAGTGTTTAATATTCATATCACCTTTGCAGTCGCTTTAAGCTAAATCCTCTCAGCACAGAAACTTTGACAATCTTGACAAATACTCTCGTATAACTTTGATATATTTATAAAACAACTGAATACATTCCATAGTTTTATATTCAGTTCAATCATTAACATTTTTAATACAATAAAATATTTATAACATTACTATAGTCTTAAACAAATATTAAAGTTACTAAGTTGACTTTATCTAGCGAGTGTTATTGTCTTGAAATAGTAAGTTAGTCTGTAATCGTAAATGTGACTTTCATTGCTAGAACCTTTACGACTCTCGTAAAGATGATCTGACTAGGAATCGGATTTTCAGGTTAAATGAGTTAAAAAATAGGAAAAATAATAGTATTATATTATGTATTAACTATCAAATAAAATTTATGTATATTACTGTATATTTAAGTAATTTAATAATTATTTTATTCGTTTAAAATAAGATCACTTGTGAGAGCCGTAAGCAATTGCGGGTAGCCGCCAAAACACGTAGATCGTACATTCGTCTCGTTACAGCTGTACCAATATTTGTAGACACCTACATATCCTAGAATCACGAACAAAACAAACGGATGTTCATACAAGCGTGACGTTGCCGGGGTTCATGTTTAGCTGGTTGTGTTATAACCGTTTGATCAGGTCGTCCTGACATCGCCGCATCAGCGGTTTTGATGCGATCCTTCCATTAATTTGTTCCTATCACGACATCACGATGCCTTTACGACCAGAATTCAAACATTTAAATAAAAATTTACATTTAAATCACCTGTCGCTTTTATATTTTTGTATAACACATGTTTAAATAGTTTTATTTAAATGTAAAAACATCACAACAGAGACGTGTTGAATGTAATGCTATTTATCTTATTTATGTAAATAAATACTTGAAATTCGTCGTTCCGTATCCGCCCATGTCGTGTAGCTGTCCGCTGTATTTTAAAACGAGCACAGCTTTTTATATTCTTAGCATATTTTTCAAAAACGCTCGACATCCCGTCCGTATTAATACGCGTTCTTAAACTCCCCTCTATATGAATAATTACATGTTTTTCGGATTTATTCTCCACCTTATCTGTAAGACACGCGTTTTAAATTTGCAAAGTCATTCTTTTCGCCTTATTGAGGATAATATATCTTAGCTCCGTTACCGTTCTGATTAATGCCTTTTACTAGACTCGTCGCAACTTTGTCAGAGATAACACTCAAAAATAATGGGACGTGACTCGCTTAATTCGCTTTTTACAAGCAAAGGAATCATTTTTAATATTATTTTTATCATAAAATTTATTGACACTTTTGCTAAGCTGTTTTTTTAGTTGTAAACTATTTTTCATTAAATTCTGATAGTAAATTGACTCTCGTCCAATCTAAACTCCTTTTTTGTGACTGAAACTTATTGGGAAGAAACATTTTTTTTTGTATTCTTCTTTCAAAAGAATATGTCAATATTTTATGACATCGCGTAACAAATCTATATAAAAATTTTCATCTTTATGGAATACTGTAATATGCGTCTTTTTTTGATCATCGCATTATGTGCTGGTAAGAATTATAAAAGAGTGTTTTATATCAATTAAGGCTTATCCAGAATAAGTTTTGTATTATTTTAGATTTAACAGCGAAATTCGTGGTCGCCGATGGAGAATTCGAAGTTAAAAGAGGTGTATTTCCTTTTATGGTGAGTGAAATTATTAACAATTGAGTAAATTCATACCCAAAGTTAATATAAAATATTTTGTTTACAGGCTTTCGTTTATTACCCGGACAAAACAGTTGTAGATAGTTCTGGTATACGACTCAAGAGAGGTGCGGTCTTAATACGGCCTGACTGGCTCGTGACTTCCTCACTAGAAGATGGACAAATTTCGCTCGCGTTTCCAAAAGAGACATTGGTAGCGAGACTCGGAGCTATCAGAATAGATTCTAAATTCACTCTTTTTGAGGATGAGGACGAACAAGAACGTGAGGTAATCTATCCTTTCTTAACACGTAATATAATAAATATATTTTTTACATACATACATTTTTTTGCAGATAATTCAAATAGCACGTCCCCAAAACTACAGTGCAATGGAATGGTGGTTCGCTGATATATCATTGTTGAAAACTCTGCTCCCTTTTAACATAACAGCGGCAGTTGGTCCAGCAATCATCAACACTAAACCCAGGGATGCGGATAAGAGTTGCTTCATACTAGTCTACGCTGTACTTATTATTACACTATATATTGTTTGCTTAAATACGGACTTACTATAATATATAATATCTTTCCATTTTATCACAATTAGGCGCCCAATGGAAATGCAAGCGACGATAGGATGTTGATGCAACTTTCAATAGAAATACTAGGCTCATCTCCGGAGAACTGTGGCAGCAACTACATGAGAAGTATGATGTGTGGAACAAACACTGATGACACGAGAAAATATCCTGGTTTCTGTGAGGTGAATCACTTTACCCCTATTTTAATGTCCTAGCCAATAAACTCCATATAATTTTATATTTACAACATAATAAATGTTGGTTTCATCTCTCGTATCAACAGGGTAATAGTGGAGGTCCTCTAGTATGTGATAATGAAGTGATTGCGATACAAACTTACTTTAATGATTGTAAGCCACCTCACCGATATCAAATCCTGGGTGCTTGGGACAATTTAATAACATGCGCCTTAGAGGACAAATGCAAAGAGGAGCAATGCGCTAGAATTTGCAGCACCATACATAAAGATTCCGATGACGTTGTCATTCCGGAGAAAACGTTATCAGAGGAAGCAAAAATACATTCCGACGACGAAAATATCTCTACCACTGACGGGCAAGAAGTAGGCCAAGAAGTATCAAGTACCCCTGTAGAAGCAAGAAGACTGCTGCAAGATAATTCGCACTTTTTGTCCTTTAACTCTGGCTTGGTTCATACTGATTCTCCTACAGCGAATTCTACGGAAGCACAGAATACTAAGGAGACAGTTCTCAGTAGTGAAGTTGATACTACAGAGAAATCAACGTCCACTACGAATGACCATACTGATGAAGAGCAGCAGGATGCAATTACGAAGTCTCCCAGCGCAGCCGTCACTATGAGTCCAGAAACAGAAAACATGCCCGTATATAAAACTATGGAATCAGAAAGCAGTGTGCCAGAGAACCTCATAGAAAATTCACAACAAGAGGAGCCACCGCAACGGCCACCACTCAAAGTGAGAAGCGAAGCTTCGATAAACGTTAATTCATTCTATTTCATGTTAATATTGGCTATGATTAATTTTACATAGAATTGTATTGTGACTGGTATTTGTTTTAGTTTCTTTGAAAATTGAAATAAATTTTTCGTTTAAAATAATATTTTCAATTGAAACTCATGTAAAAAAGCAGTAACATCGAACTCTATACTAAAATGTTAGCCATAATAATATACAAAATTCCTTCAATACGGTCTGGAAACTTGTTAATGCTATTAGAGCAAACTGCGGAGGCGTTAAGCCTGCAACCTTACTTAATTCTACTTATTCGGAAAACTTTGGAGCGCTGCTTCTATGGAACATCTTTTGCACGCTGAGTGTATCTACTTTATATACTCATGACAATTAATGGAATAAATTAATTTCGCTCATATCCGTATATTATGTGGACACAGAACAAATATAATGGTTTCAATACCATATGAAATTGGTCGATAAAAGTTTTATGACAATTTTTATTCAGTATAAATTTTGACAAATATAACGATGTCACCTCAAAGAATAAATAATTTAATTGCCTGAATATTGTTCCATTTCTTATAATTATGTTCAATAATTATTATCTTTCAATATTTCCACTCATACAACAATATGGAATAATGTTAAAAAACCCACAATGATTAAAAATTAAGCTAAACTGACAAAGATTTTGAAGAAACGAAATTAGTTACATTTTATATTTATTTCTCAAAATGATTCTTCACTACGTATATTTTAAACAAAAATTTAAGCTTTATGATCAATATTTTAGTGAGAATACTTTCATACCCAAATAACTAACGAAAAACATGTACACAACAATCTAAATATTTGTCAATCAATGACGTGAAAAGAAAAAAATTACTCATTTTCAAGAGCATAAATAATATCAATTCTAAAACTTTCAATTACTTATTCACATACGGTCCACTAACACGTTAAAGCCACGGTATGTGAAGATTATATGAAATAAAATATTTTTCAATTGAATTTGAAAGTTTTGAAGTGCAGTTGAATCGAAATGTATCTTAATACGATCGGATGTGTTTAAATTCAAAAAGGGGTTCGCATTGGAAAACTGTTACGCATATTTTAAAGTTAAATTTACTTAACAGAGAATTCAACGTGAACATCTCATGGTAATTTGATATGTTTTATGATATTGAGAGGACGTGATGGTAGTATTCAGAGCAACTTTAATACTATATTTAAACTTCCATTCAAAAGATTTACATAAAATTATTGTTTCACGAGATTTATGACTTGATATAACTAAATCGGGGAGAAGAAATAGATAAAATCTATCAATAATTTGAAATATATCAGTTAACTTTAGTCATATATTTTTAGTCACTGGTGGCCAAGTGGTTAAAGGGCCCGCCTCTCATGCAAGAGGACGCTTGTTCGATCCTGGCAAGTACCAATGTGATTTTTCTGAGTCATATGTACTTTCTAAGAGTATTTAGACATCACTGATTAATGCATTCCCAAAGAGGGTTGATGTCAGGCAGACGGCCGGTCGTATAAACAATTAGCCAAAACTATTCACAACATGTAAGGCAGATCCTGCCTAAAGCTAGGAAATTTCCAGTTAGAAGAAGAAGAACTTAAGCATAAATTTTTGTTACATAAAAATAACATTTATCATACGTATTTATTTGTTGCCTGTTAAATAATAATAGCAATACCGTCGACTTACTTTCTGCAAAGTTTATTTTTAACTTGTTTACGAAAGCTTAGAAAGGGTCATCTCGTGAAATTTCAGCAATTAACACAGACGGGGATGAGTTAACAAATAAAACGAATTAATTCAACAGCGTCATAAAAAGAAATAAGCACTTCATAAAACTTTTAATAATTAAAACTCAAATAAAAATAATGATCGTCCCGGGGTCTAAGATCCCTAAGTCACAAGGAACGCTTTGCTAAAAACAAAAATGATTTGGAAAGGTTGCTTTTAAAACTTAGAAGTCATTTGGCACAAAACAAAAATTGGAGGGTTTTAAAACAAAGAATTTTTTGTTAGTTTAAATGATGTTATACTTCCGTGGCGATTATTTTATACCGTTGGGATCTTAAAATATGCTCTTATTTAAGAAATTTTTAATGTTAAAAATCTATGTCTATAATTATTATTTTAGAGAAGTATTCTACAATCTTTAACTAAAATACAAATGTATGTATTCTTAAAGGATGACCATAACTTACTTCATGTTAAACTATGTATGATCAACAAATTTAAATAACTTTTTATATTTTACTTAAATATTTTTATGAGAATTATAGTTTGAATATATTATTTGTAATGTCTAATAAAAATCGAATAATAATAATGTCTTTTTTAGAGAAGAGATTCTATTAACAAAACCAAGTATTGTTTATGTATGACCTATGTACTACAAATAATATTTAGTTTTGAAGAAATCCCTACTAATCCCTACTTAATATTATAAATGCGAAAGTAACTCTGTCTGTCTGTCTGTCTGTCTGTCTGCTACGCTTTCACGCCTAAACCACTGAACTGATTTTAATGAAATTCGGTACAGAGATAGAGTTGACCTTGAGAAAGAACATAGGATAGTTTTTATCCCAGACTTTTGAAAGGTTCTCTTGGAAACGCGATATAACCGAACTCCACGCGGCGAAGCTGCGGGCGGAAAGCTAGTAGTTTATAATCACGTTCATTGCAGTCTTGAAACTTGAAATTTTATACAACTAACTCATAAATAAATTTCATTTCACTTATCAATCAAAATGTCTAAGTTTGCTAAAATGAAAACTGATAAAAAATGTCGGCTAATGATTTGTGCGAAACCGACTTTTTGCAACACTGAATGAATACCGTATAATTTTAATCATTTAAGAACTTTTGCAATTTATTCTATTTTAAATAATAAAAACAGAATTAAAGTCTTCATTTAAATTATTCTATTCAAACTGTTATCTTTTCTAGATGTTATTAATAAAACGATTTTAATATAATAGATGAGTTATTAATTAAATTAAAATAACTTCTCGTAACGAAACAAAGGAGATACCTAATTGGTCACTATCAATACCGTTATTAGTAACAATAGCCGTCGGCACTGTAATTGGCAATTAGCCTAAATTTAAATTCTAGTAATTAATTTAGGAATAACTAGGAATTATATTATTATATCTATTTATTTATATAAACCTCAAAATATAGAAGATATTGAGATGTTTTAAGTTCGATTTAATTGAGTTTTTTTATGTTAAATAATCTATAATCTTGAGGGGAAACGAATCATATATTTCGTACAATAAAAATCCATCAACGTATAACGGAATCTCTGAATCTACCGACACCGTCTCTGTAGGCAATTTTCAATCTCTTTTCTATTTATGACAGTAATAAAGCGACCGGGAAAAGTCAACAATCAATTTTGTATTTCAATTTATTCCCAAGCATCCTAGTTCGTGCGGTGATAAGAAAAAGAAAAACGCGTTCATTTAAAACGGAAATTATTGCAAGAGGCCATCAGTGGTGTGCGCTCGGCTTACGTTGTTTATATTTTTTCTATTTCCATCATCCACGCGGAATTTGACGGTCTTGATCTGCGGACCACAGCATCCGAATGAAATTTTACACGCGACTCATATTATCGTTCATGTTTGAGAAGTTATTGTACTTTGAATCTCTATCAAACGAACATTTGAATATAGTTTTGTGTGTCTAAAAGAACAGTTGATTCGTTGTAAGCGGTTTTGTTTACTGACTAAATTAAAGATGGCAATGATAACATTTCTATCAAGCGAGTTTCGGCCGACAATGAGGGGCGGAGCGGCGGGAAATTGGGGTGATTTTTCATCTCTTTGAACGTCCGCTGTCGATGTGTAACGTTAGCAAATATGTAGAGAACAAACAGTGAAAACTTTAAAATTACTATTATACATACTCGTAGAGTTTCATTGTAACTCAACTATACGTATTGGAAGTTTTGAAGCTAATTTAATTTCGTAAAAGCTGATTTAATTAATCAAATTTATAACCAATAATATATTATATCCTTTAACCAAATTGACGTTAATTTCTAAATTAAATTTAATTTTTTATTGATAATAATAATAATACGACATTATGTCGAATCAATTAATCAAATTTATAACCAATAATATATATCTTTTAAATGAATTTACTTAAATTTCTAAATTTAATTTAATTTTTCATTCATAATAAATATAATACGACATAATGTCGAATGACATCTTATCGTACACTTCTCTCCATAGAAGATTTTCATCGGGAAGGAAAAATACCAAATTTCCGTTCACCTCTGAACTGATAGCACCATTACTGTTATTATAACGTCTCAATACATGTCGTTGACCTTTTATACAAGTGGAGGGTAAATAAAACATTTGATAGTTTGGAACAAGTTTTTAATGAGCTACTTTCTTTGGTCGTATCATTGGTTTTGAATTCTGACACATTAAATACATTTTGTTCAAACATCTCATACAACATCAGGAATGATTGAGACTACGTAAATGCGGAATTAAAATACCTAAATCAATACCTACTTATATAGGTAAGTATTGACTATCCTATACAGTTACATACATGTAATAATTATCGTAATATTTTTTTACATTTCGCTATAAACGTGATTTTAAATATACACCGATAATATATGCTACTTAAATTTATATTTACATAAATAATACAAACATTATAACAATGTCATAATTAAACTTAACAGGTAATATACATTAACGAAACAACGAGTATGAACGTACAAGCATACATAGAATGGCTATGCCAAAATTATGCTAAAAGAAAAAAACTATAAAAATTGTTCGTAATATTGCATAATAATAATATTTACAATATATAAATGAGATATCTTTAGAAAATCTACAAAAAAAATAATAAAAAAAAACATCGATAAAATAAAAGCAGTCTTTGAACTTTAGATTCAATTACATCACAAATAATATATTATTGAAACACATCAATTAATTATTCTACATCTGTCCTATGAGATCCTCTTATGAGATTAAATTTATTTTTAAAGTTACATTTTAATAAAAATCCATACATAGTCACGTAGGAAGAAGTGATTGTCTAAATCGTTTTGGCATTAACACTAACAGCTAACACTGAAACATGTAGATTTTAAAGAAAGTTCCTTCCGTCACAATTATATTCAAGTTTATAACAAACACTAATAGAACACGAATATCGAAAACCAGTAGTGGATGGTTGAAACCAAGCATTTAACACGGTTTACACTTAACCCAGCTTTATAGATGCTTGGTTTACACTTAACCCAGATTTATAGATGCTTGGTTTACACTTAACCCAGCTTTATAGTAGCTTGGTTTATACACACTGTTACATGTTAGAGCCACAACACCAAAAAAAATGTATGAGATTCTGGTTCACTGTTAAATGGTTCTTGGTTTGAGCTTGGTTTACATCCTATAATCTCAGCTGGACGCTGACAAGCCTAGCGGCTTGAGGTGCGAGGGTGGTGCGAAGGAAGCTGGGGAAGATCCTGACATGTTGTTGTTAAGATCGCCAGAACGACTTGATCCGTTCATGAGGCCGATAGGGTTGCTTGTCTGTTTAAGAAAATCTTCCTTAATATACATTACAGAGAAAAATATATACATATATATTGGTGAGCAAAAAAGTTTGTAAGCGTTTCGTTAAAATTTCATCTTAAAAAATCTGCAAAAAAACCTTGTAAATTTAAGTTGAGATGTGGAAATAATATATGAGTGTTTGTGGTTATATGTATGTGTATTATATAGTTCAAACCATACCGATGGTGGCGGCAGGTGCGTCGTCTGTCTCTTGAGATGAGCGAGCGGCGGCGGGTTGTAGGCCATGTTAGCGAAAACTAAACGCTCCTCGTAATCGTACTCGCACAAGATTTTGTTCTCGCACAAATAGAATCTATCACCGACGCAGAATCTGTCAAAGAAATTATATTACATAACATTGGTAATACTAAGAGGAAACGTGAAAGTTAGAAGTTATTGGTAGCATAAAGAACGCATGGGTTAAAACGAATTCGATTTCAAGACCATTTTTGCACATATTTTGTCGAATTCTCAATGAAACACGATACTTACTGATACAAACCTAGCATGTATTCGTATAATTAAAAAGAAACAGCTTCAATGTTCGTCATTTACAAATCGCGGCTAATCTCAATTCGTTACGATAAAAAAAACGCTTCACTCAACCACATTAACTTACCCAACAAGAAAGTCCATTAATAAAATAACAAAAAAAAAAAAAAACACTAAATATACATCAGATATTTATCATTGTTTACGCGTCGGTCGAAAGAAACGTCTTGGAAATGAAATTTACTGCCGCAAGTGGTAGAGGTCAACCTGAATCCTTACTACGATAACGTCACGCAACGCGCATCCCTCAATGTGGCAAAACAAAAGGTATCGCCTTCGACTCGCCACTGGCCGCCCGGAACCGTCACTGATAACAGAACCTTATCTCATCCCCCCCCTCCCTCCCTCATTCTTCCCCCTCATTGTCCACCCCTTGCCAACTCTTTTGTTTCACTTGTCACAAAAATTAAGCGCAATAGCACGGCTACAAATGTCTCCTTTTTTAAGGGGCCAATTTCCACCGCAACTCAGTCGATTTCGCTGCTCTTAATTAACTTTATTTCCTGTTCTCTCGTTCTCGACTTTTGTTTTTTGGGGGTTGTCCTTTTTATTTTGCATTTTTTTTTTGTCTGCTGTCGCGTAATGGAAAAGATGTAGAACGAAATTTTAATGACTGGGTGCAAGTTAAGCTTTGTTCGGAGCGCCATTGTGTCGCGGCGATTCTGACGCGGAGTTTGACGTTTTGTCTAATCGAGCGTGATGTTAAATGGATAACAATTTTAATAAATAGCGAATGTCTCTTTAGACAATGACTCCTTGATAAAAGTACAAAAACAAAATCATTTTTTATTCCTTTCAAGTTTAAAAATTCATCCTTAAGAAGTTCGAAACAATAAATTCCTAAATCGATATGTTTTGATGGTTATTTTCTGTTGGTGTTAATTTAATATAATCAAAACTTCGTAGTCATTTTCTACTGGTACATTAATCTAGTAGGTGAAGTACGTAAATCCGACATGCAAGTTGCAATAGACATCTGTGTATAAAGGTCGCTAGTTCTATCCTAGTTCGGCCCATGCTTCCGTGGAGTGCCGCGGGCTTGCGAGCAGATTGCTACTAAATTATTTAGCCGTTTAGCGATATTCGCCTGATATCTACCGTCCGACGCTCAAATCGGACAGCCCGCAAATTGGATTCAGATTTCTGCCGCCCGTGGAAATTGATTTGTACGTTGTATTTAATAGCCGGTGCTGATATTATTATTTTTATAAATAAATATATTTACGACATAATTATTATCCAAACTAAAGTAGACGTAAGGCTGATACAATAAATTCTATACTCCTAATTAAAATTCCAAACGACATGAAACGAAGATTTATAAACAAATCACTGAAATATTAAAGCATTTTTGAGTCTTAATCTGATAGTTTGAAGAGGAATGAAACAGATATGATATAGTAAAGATATCTAATATTAATTTTTCATCCAATAAGGTGACTACAATCCCGTAGTAGGAACAGCGATCCAGTATGCTGTTCAATGAATATACAATACAATGTAGGGTCTATACTGACTCCTGAGGGTCCATCAACACTGTAAAGGTACACGGGCGACGTATAAACCATTCACAACAGCTACTGTCCCGCGGCATCTATATTATTTAAAAGGACGCAATTTGACTTCACCCTTTAACTTTGACAATACTACTCTTAACACACCTTCAATTGAATTAGCTATACACGAACAAAAATTACTGTAATATTATATTTTGTGTGAAAATTGATAATTAAATCTATGATTTTCGCAAATTCTATTCATTTAAATAAAACTAATATTTTTAGGATATACTACTCGTGCTGAAAAGTAGCCGAAACGTCAGGAGTATGTAGTTTTTTATAAAAATAAAACGCGCGTAGTATATCCGAAAAATATAAGTTTCATTTAAATTACATAATTGATTCTTATAAATCATCACTGATGTGGCTTTTATATGAATAATGACAAAGACTATATTTATGTACGTCATTCAAACAAATCGATTCTACAAATAGAATATAATAACACTGTTAATCTTTAGTGTAAATTTTTATCCTCTTGACCTATAAAGGAAAATAAACATTAAATTTTTCCTCCTCTAAATGTACTATGTAGTGTTCATTAATAAATTCCCGTACAATAGCTGTGAGTTCAATATCTGAGCGTGGGGAAATCAAGTGCAGTTTACCTGAACTTACTCATACAGATATTATACTGACGCGAGGATGGGTATATTGAAGATTTGAGAAGAGGAAAATGAACGAATTTAACTGTTATCATGTTACAATATTATAAATGCGAAAGTAACTCTGTCTGTCTGTCTGTTACGCTTTCACGCCTAAACCACTGAAATGATTTTAATGAAATTTAGTACAGACATAGAGTTGACCTTGAGAAAGAACATAGGATAGTTTTTATCCCAGACTTTTTAAAGGTTCTCTTGGAAACGCGATATAACCGAACTCCACGCGGGCGAAGCTGCGGGCGGAAAGCTAGTAGTTACATATATTTCATAATTGTTTGACGGGCATAAAACCCAAATATGACATGTTTACGGACATGCAAATTGAGTAAAGGATGAAAAGCAAAGCAGAAAAACAATCACAAGCGTTTTAAAAGCAAATTTACTTTGAATGTAGCTTCTTATGTACCGGAAAATTTAATCGTGCTCTTTGTTTTTCGTCCGTGAGTCGAATAAACGATTCGGAGGCGCCTTCCACCATCTACTATCCCTCTCCATCATGAGAGGTTTCATATATTTCATCTCGCTCGTACAAGCCCTAAGCTGGACTCGTATTGAATACGGGAGTTTCCGCGTTCAATTTTCACGGGCGCAATCACTTCTGACAGGTGAGAAAATTAAGTGAACTCACATGAGCTTTTGATGGGATAAGTGTTGGGAATTGTATCAAGAATACGTCCGAGGAGGCGGTAATGTATGGCTAATTCAAAGTTTACGAGAAAGGTTCTAGCTTTGTCTATTATGTTAATCCTATACGATGTTGTTTGAGTATTTTTGTATTACTATCGCATTGGTTACAATGTCAGCTTTTATTTAATAGTTTTTAGGTTTAAATCCCGTCTTTGTTAAATGTACGTACGATGGAAACAATTTTTCAGAAATTTGATTTTGAAGGAAAGTAAATGAAAATCGGTATGATCACCTAAAATGTGTCGCTTTTGAAAAAAATACGTGATATAAAAATTAAGATATAGAGAACAAAACGAAGTTATAAAAACCTTACGAAGTATATTTATTACGTATAAATAAAATGTATAGTAATGATATAATGATATGATAATGATATGATACATTACCTGTGATTGCACTGCTGGCAGGCGAAACACTCTAGGTGGTACACGTTGCTGCGCGCGCGCATCACCATCTCAAAGGCCGGGATCACTTTGTTACAGGCGGCGCAGTAACCAGTGTTACCGAATAACCTGGTATAATAAATTATTACTATGATAATATAGCTATCATTAATATGAAAAAGTATTTTGTTCGTAAGAAAATATTTGATATAAATCTCAGAGGATAATTCCATATCTTTCAATAAGAGAATGTAAAGATTAACATAATTTACAGTAGGACTGGGTCCAAAATCTAATTCTTTAATATATGTTTACCCAAAAATCATTTCATCTATATAACAAAGAGACAATACATATACTTTATCACTAACATGGTCCCAAAAACACTACCCCCTTTTTTACTTTCAAAAGTATTTCCAATCAATTACCTCAAATAATCCCTCTTGCACAATATAAGGTTGGCTCTCGTGTACAAAGTATGTCCAACCTCGCCCAGTCTACAGTCACAGCAGCCGCACTTCAAACAGTCTTCATGCCACAGCTGATCCAAGGCTTTTAGCAGATAACGTTCTGTTATCACCTTACTGCAGCCAGCGCATATCTGATAACAATGACGAACAAAACCGGGTTTATATATATGTATGCCCATATTTAAATCTTAGTGATTATTTTTCAAGTGTTCGGTATTTAATTAAGAGGTGAATGAATTATGTGTGCTTTGTATATGTTAACAGATTCTTATGTATCGTGACTTTATATTATATATAACTATTAAGATATATTTTCGAGCAAACTATTAAGGGGGAAGGAACTAATTTTTTCCTATATTGTATTCTAATGTCTTAACAATATTACTGGAAAGTTTCATTAACATCTGTTTGGTATTTTTTATGTGAAAAAGCAACAAACATTTTCAGATTTTCCCAAACTTTTGCTTCTACAATTAGATATAAAAATTTGCTTTACAGGTTTTCAATATAGTATTAGATATAGTATAGTATATATCCAGTATAGTTTTCAGATTCAGTAAAGATCTTTGGTAATCCTCTGTGGTCTGTTCTAACCTGTGGTTGTGGCTGCGCAGGCGCACCGGTCGTCGAGGGCAGTGGGGACGCGCGCGCCTCCTTCGTCACGTCCATCGCTAACATGTGTCCCTACTGGGATGAGCCGCTGGGTTACTGCGGCTGCCTCTCACACTGTGAACGAAAAATAACCTTTATCTTCTATATATATAAAAATGGATTGCTGTTCCTTAGTCTCGCTAAAACTCGAGAACAGCTGAACGGATTTGTCTTATCTTAGTCTTGAAATGTTTGTGGAGGTTCAGGGAAGGTATAAAAGGTGAGAAAAATTGGAATAATTGCCGGGAAAACCCTAAAACCAGCCCTTTTCTATTTCCCATACAAACGCTTTTTTTGACATTAGATTTGACAACTAACTAATATGTCAATCATTATGTTTGATTGAAACAGGAAAAACCTGATTTTTTATGGCCTCTAAGACGGAATAGAGTTCACCTGGTCAGCTATACATATATTACTAATGACGAAACTAACGCGGACGAAGTCGCGGGCAAAAACTAGTTATATATAGTTATAAGGTTACAATTCGAACTAACCCGTATTGAAAGAACAAAAAGAAAACCTTATTACAAAGCTACTACTATCTCTCTGGATGTTAAATTGTTAATTTTTTTATTGATGATAGATCTCTGTTGCAAATGTAATACCTATCAATTAATAAATATTGAAGGCGACTCCCTTACATCATACTGTTGGTTGGTTGGTTTTAAATATAGCCTTCATCCGTGTAAAAACGTGCAATTATACATGTTTTTTTCTGTGGTAGACTGACTCAAACTTGGCTTATTTATGTGAAACACCAGTCACAAATATTCGACCAATGAGAAAATAGGAACATCATATATTTTTTAAATTATTTATGAAACCATTAAAAAAATGTTTTCACTGATAAAAATTCTATTGACGTCGAAAAAAAATTTATACAACGGATGTGGGTTTCCTATAAACAAGTCATGTATGAACTCTATCAACTGTCCAACTCGTCATATAACAATACGTTATATATTATCTTTGGTAGATAAGAAAATTTAAAATAAAATATACAACACTAGTCAACCACAACAAATGAAACATATATATAGGTTAACAATATACTCTGTGGTTTTTATTAGAAATTAAAAATATATTTATAAATGTAAATAGAATTATTATTCAACAAGTTTCAAGAACAAAACCTCGATACTACATCGTAATAACGCCTTAAAAAATACAGCCCGACTACTCAACCGATTAATGAGAGCGCGAAACGCTCTGTCACTGAAAACCAAATCATGTGCTTTAAAATATCGAATAAAAGGTGGAAAAAAAATTAAGGTATTAACAAAAAATACCGCCCGTGGTAAGCAATGAAATGAATCACGCGGACATAGTCACGGTTAATTAATAGTCTAAATAATTATATTTTTCGATCAAATTTATTGATTGTTTAATGTACAACAGTGACTCAAACGCAGCTAAAACTGACTCATATACACAAACTAACTTCAAACTATAAGTTAATAATGTATAAACCGGTTAAATCCGGTTAATATGAACAGGTTTTTTCTATACATCGTAAATAAATCCTGTATAACATAAGAGTGTTTTTAATTATAAATGTCAAATCCCGTGAATGAATGTTATGGAGTAAGAACGAACTGTCTAGAACAATACGGGGCACTTTAAGCCAGTGACGGATGGCGTTGGCCGGTCATTTTTGTACATTTTTGATTTCGATCCGGTTTGGGAATAATGGAATCCGGATATTGACAGGATATATGCACACTGCGTAACAAATTTTTGACAATGAATTGAAAACGAAGCTAATAATGAAATGGTGAAATGGAAACGGTAAATTTTATATACGTGTTTGAATTATTTATACAGGGTGACTGGTGAATTACTATCAATATTTAAGGAGAATACTCGGTACATGATTCTCATTCGAATTATGTAAAAAAAAATAGGTACTTAATTTTTGACCAAATTTCCTTGTTTATACCTAATCTTTAGGGTGTTCACACGATGCGTAATTAATTACATAACTTTTGGTTAACTTTACTTAGAAGTTTATTAATATTTATGTTATATTAATTTTTATTTTGTCATATATGATCGTCAAATATCACGTCCTCAAGTATCGATAGTAATTCACCAGTCACCCTGTATATAGTTGAATGTAATATAGGTTTTATTATAAACAGATATTTAAACAATGAAACATAAAATTCAAATAATAATTCACATTAAAACATTTTAAACGGCCACGTCAGCGACACGTGTCTCTGGTTAAAATAACATTTTATTATTTATGGGACTGTAATTAGTATTCTGTATTGTAAAGAATACCTACATTTCTCTTAACAAAAAAACAATTATATATTTAATATTTTTATCTGTAAAGAACAGTTTTTTCAACTGAAAAGTGTTGCGTATGAAAATGTCGATTTAATTTGGGGTGATTGCGGGCTGCCATGTGTCAATTTATGTCACGTTTCCAACGAGTAAATCACAATACAGCCGATAATGCGGTTACTCAGAGCATTTCGGGAAAAAATTACTAAAATCCTCAATGAAATCACCGTTAAAATACATTTACATTTTAAACTTTACAATATTTTTAAATTTTTATAAATGTCTTGTACTTTTATTACGTATCTGTGCTATCGTTAATCGATATCTATTTTTTTCGACGTAGACAGCCGGTGACGCGTACCATCGTGAATAATTATTGCCCGAGAGGTGACAGGAACACGCTACGCCACTTCCAAAACAACCCATAGCGAATGCAGCTCAGATTAGACGCAAAAAACCTCACGGCGTCCATTAAAACTGACTTTCGAACGTCAATACGCACGAACTAAATTTTTACCGGAATGTCGAAACGATCTAAGTACGCTCTATTAATGACATTGACACTTCATGCTTTTAAATTTCTAATGTTTCAAATGATTTAAATCAAAGTAAAGTCAGTGGTGGCCTAGTAGTTAAAAGGCCTACTCTCATGCATGAGGACGCGGGTTCGATCCTGGCATACCAATATGATTTTTCGGATTCATATGTACTTTCTGAGAGTATTTAGACATCACTGATTAATGCATTCCCAAAGGGGGTTGTCGTAAAAACAAATAGCCAAAACTATTCACAACATGTAAGGCAGACCCTGGCTAAAGCTGGGAAATTGCTAGGAAAGAAGAAGTATCAAAGTAATGTATAGTTAGTGATATTTGAATTTGGTATGTTTATTATAGTTTAAGAGGGAGTAAGTTTATGATATAAGTCCAGTCAGCGGTCCGCTAGGGAACAAAAGCATCCCACACCGTAAATGATTAATACAGACGGGGTCCGAGACCAATTACGCGCTGCCGCACTCCAAATTAGAAACTATTTTCGCCCATTAGCGGGCAAGTTCATAATCAATTAAACGTTAAAATTTCACAGCGCTGTATGTTTGTATAATCGGAGTTTGTGGTCCCACAGCGAGCTGTAACGTGGCCGTGTGGACCATAAAGGTTTTTGTTGCCGGCGGAAAATTTTAATGCATGTTACGAATGCATTTAACGGGGGATGTTAAAGTTGCATCGAACAAATTAATTCTCTATGAGAAATAATAGCCTCGGAATAACATTGTTTTGGTGCTTTATGGTCTATGAAATAATTAATTGTTTTTGTTGTTTCATTTTTGTTTATATCACCAGGAGTAGTGTGAGAAGTGTAATGTATCTGTTAGACTATTTGATTCGTTGTTAGTATTGGGTGCACTCAACTAATCATAATTCATCAGAATGATTAAAGAATAAACGCGGCTAGGGAGATGGCTGGATGTACACAATATGATTGCCACACCTGAGGAAACGGTAAAGTAACGAGCCGGGTAAAATAATTCAAAGATAACTCGTCTTACGATATGCTTCACTTACATATTAATTATTATACTGTAATTTCTATTAAAATCAGTAATTCATATAAAACATTTTAAATATAAAAATCCTCAAATATAAAATTCACAAAAAATATTGTTTTAAATTATTTTATATTTCACATCAATTACAAAACAAAATAGCCTTCTCTTATATCTTATGAAGATTTTTTCAATTTATTTCGACTAAATAAAGTAGAGTATACTCCAGTCGGTGCATTACAACAGCACTTATTTAGCAGATTGCTTTCCTTTAAGTCGTTCTTTAATCTACGGGTAACGTAACTCCCCCAATGCTGGCGTTTCACACGTCCTATGTTTTATACACTGTTCTGTTCTTACTACTAACTGGGATTTAGTCAAGATTAACATATTCTGACAAGAAAAAAAATAATATCGTTTAGGAATTTTAATTATGTAAAATTTTGTGGGCAATATTGGACTAATTATTATTTTGCCTTTCCATATTCAGTCTGTTTTATGTAAATCTATAGTCTATGGCAGCTCTTTAAATATAAATTGTTTATAATTCTTCAAGAGTCTATTTTCACTGAAAGTCCAGTCATTTAAGCTTAAATTAGGTAAGAATCTCGGAATTCGAGATACCCAGCTGTAAGTCTGTAAATAGTTGTATATTGACACCCTTAAAGTTGTCTCAAAACCTACATATGGTAGAGTGTAAGCAACGATTAAATTTCAAGGTGAAAGGTCACAAAAATCGGTTTGAAGTTTCAAGTAAAATGCTTACGAAAATATACTGAAATCAAATTTTAAATAAATCTATATAACACAATTTTTACAGCACAAAGGTGATTTAAATGCCTATATTCTATGGCATATCGAGTCAGCTAGCCGTGTCAGTGGCGGCTTCAATAACATAACGAAATTCAAACATTAATAGGCTCAAACGCAATCAGAGCTCGCTGTATAATCTAGTTAGGTGCTATTCCGCTAAAGCCTTCAGTAATCTGGCCCATTGTGGGCACGGAACTGATTGTGGCAATTTCGTGTTTATTGTTTTCACGTGTCTCAAGTCTCAAAGTACTGGTGATGTTATTAATCTAGGTACATTATATGCAACTATTGTTTATGAAACTACATAGATTGGATTAGATTGTCTAGATTGGACAACTAGGTAGACTATAACATACTAGATTTGATTGGTTAATACAAAATTTTATTTAAACATACATTAAAATACAATAGATATTTTGTAACTAACATCTATTTAAAAGCAATGAAATCATCATTACCATTTTAATTATTATTAAAATTTGTCATCAATTCATTTGCTACAATATTAATTTATGTATCACAGTATAAAGAATTTATATAGAATAGAAATAAAATAATATTTTCCTACTTGACACGTGAATCATATACTCCATTGAGATAAAACTTTTACATCAGTTAGATGCAGCTAAAGGAACAAATAAGTCGATGGACGCTTCCATCGTGTCAGAACTGCCAAAAACAAAACTATAAAGAAGTATAAAGTTTGCTTTATAACGGTCGGATATCTCCTTATCTATTTGAAATGTCCAAGTCAATTTGGATTCAGATGCTAGACTTATATATCCAAGCTACAATAACAGACTTAAATCTTTGACTACATCCCTACTAACATTATAAATGCGAAAGTAACTCTGTCTGTCTGTCTGTTACGCTTTCACGCCTAAAACATTAAACTGATTTTAATGAAATTTGGTACAAACATGGAGTTGACCTTGAGAAAGAACATAGGATAGTTTTTATCCCAGACTTTTGAAAGGAAACGCGATATAATCGAACTCCACGCGGACGAAGCTGCGGGCGGAAAGCTAGTTTTATAATTAAAACTGCTTCAATACATCGACATTAATGAGAATATATTACAATTACTTAATTAAGCAAAGTGTTTCATTAAATTTTATAAGGCGATAACATATCAACGGCTCACTAAAAAACAAGTTATAGAAAGTAAGCTCGGTGTTCTTAGTAATAGTTGCAACAACATACTACGTACGTAGCGTTCAGCGTTTCTAACTTAATAATTCAAAGTGATATTATATTTAAACACGTAAAGTATAATCGCTTGTTATACCCGGTCAGAACTGCTGACTTTTTATTACAATATAAAAACAAAAGTATCAAATTAATTACATACACGTCATATTACAGGACGGTATCGATCGTAAAGTATATTTGATGGCTGTTGTAAAACATTCCCAAATCGTTGTCATGATAATTTATGATGCATGTTTACGGTCCAAGATCATACATACTGCTCAGTTAAGACATATACTGTTAAATGCAAAAATCTATATAATTTGTTTAATCAATTGAATTAAAACGAGCCTATTAAGTGAAGTGAGTTATAAAATAAAGCTGGAGAAAGTAAATTCATACATTACAGGCCGATAACCAGAGGAGACTTGTGAGACAAACCAGTCCCTTTTAGTGGAATTGAAAAGTTTTTCTGTTACTCACACCGACCACACCGCTCTATTTAAATCAATTGCTTTTTATAATTAACTTAAAACATTATAGATATGGATTAATTTAAATATAACCAAAGAATATATTAAAGAAAAAAACATATTGATTAATACACTATTTTTAATGAAATTTTTAGTTGATAACACTTAACGAATGTTATCAAGTAAAAATATAATTTCATTAATTTCATTTCCATTAGATATATTACGTTAAAGTATAGCATGTATGGTTATGCAGCCCCAACTAATGCAATGAAGATTGTGGGTGAGGGAGCTACTATCACCTAATATCAAACATTTATTAACTTAGCCACTATACTGATGTTTTATTTACGACATCTTACAAGATTGATACTATACAATACGGCTTTGTAACGTACAAAAATAAATGTATCGTGAGTTACAGATTCGATGTATGATAAAATATTTAATAACTAGAGAAACCAGTCTTTTAGAAGATTGAAATAGAATGCAATTCAGTTGATTAGCAGACTGAAGGTGACTGTGTAGTGTAACTCGAAATAGATTTATCAGTTATGGAGGCACTTATTAAATTACACCTACCACGTACAGGGGTGAAAATATTACTTCTATTTTACTTGGGTTCTTTAAATTATTAATGATTTTTAATGTTCAGATTATTTTTATTACGTAAACATAAAAAACGATGTCCATTTTAATTTTTAACTACTACACAATTATAATAACTTTATTTACTGTATTAAAATTGTTCAGATAGAATTAATTTTCCTATTATTTATAAAGTTTCAAACGTGCTCATAAAATATGTTTAAAAAGTTTCTGTCTGTTTAAATGTAATCTATATCAAAACATACAATGCTTCATTCGCTTTATAGTTGAAAAACTTTTAATATAAGGTAAAATATAATATACAATACATATGTTTTATTTAGTCTGTAAGTCTATGTCTTTGCTTTTCTTTAGGTATGTTTTTTATTCAATAATTAATTAGATAGGGACTTTTAAAAGAACCACAATATAGGTCAGTTAATTTTATTAATCGCCAAAAACAATTAAATATTTCTTTTATAATTATATTTATTACATTAATAGTAAGACCTCCTTTGTAAGCTTCATTCTTATATTGTATTTCTAGGTATACTATAAAGTAATTCACAAACCAATTTTAAGTAAATTGATGTATCTATACATCAAAATTATTTCAATATTTTTATAAACAACAAACACACATTTATAAAATCATTGTTGTCCGTATAATCCTAAAGTTCAATGTTCAAACTCACACTATAAATCACAGATCGTTCCAATTCTTTGTAATATAATAATTTTTAATTTAATATCTTATCTTCTTCCACTACTGGCAATTTTCCCAGCTTTAGCCAGGGTCTGTCTTACAGTTGTGAATAGTTTTAGCTAATTGTTTTTATCGGCCGCCTGCCTGACATCAACCCTCTTTGGGAATGCATTAATCAGTGATGTCTAAATACTCTCAGAAAGTACATATGACTCGGAAAAATCACATTGGGATGCCAGGATCGAACTCGAGCCCGCGTGCATGAGAGGCGGACCTTTTAACCACTAGGCTACCACTGACTTTATATCTTATATACATATTAAACTTAAATAATAACTGTTCTTAGTCATAGAAGTATATTTTTACGTCGTCTATTGTTCTGCCATCATCTAATTAACGAATGGCGTCAGTAATTTACTACAGCAATTAGACGTTTTAAAAATTCACTTTAATCAAATAAATAAATTAAATTCTTTACACGGCGGCGAACTAATTTAGTGTTATTAAACAGTTGACTCATATTACTGAGGAATAATTATAGTAGTGTTTTATCGTTCAATAAAATTTTAATTATTTAAATTTTTGGCAATACTAGACTATTTTAGTAAAATATACAATTTTATTTTATACTAGCTGTGCCCGCGACTTCGTTCGTGTGGAATAGTGACTATGAGCAGCGTTTTTTTGACATAACTTTTTTATTTATGAACCGATTGAAACTATTCGTGAAAACCGCATCCAACTCGGATCAGCCGTTTCTGAGATTAGCGTGAACAGACAAACAGACAAAAAAAAAGTTAATTACATTTTTGGGTTCGACATCGACATAACAATAACCACTGCTATTTTTATTTTTATTTTCAATATACAGACAGTACTTTTCTACAATTTTATTATATGTATATATTATATATCTCATAATAGATAATATAAAACAACTTACAATGTTATTAGTCCGTATGAATGGAGCTTGTCACAGTACACGTGTTTCCAGACTCGTATCCTAGTAAAAACTGAATGGTATATTAAATGACGCGGTATCGCTTCCTGTCTGATAACACCCTCGCCTAATGAACCGTCCCGTGCATTTGTTTTTAGCTTTGTTGATAATATATTAAACAATACTCAAATATAGTTTTATATGCTGTATGCTGAAAACTGTTTTTTTTTGTCGTTCTATTTTTATAAAATACTAGAAGACCTGGCGAACTTCGTATCGCCCTATAATCAAGAAATATCTATTACGTTTTTTTATTTATATTTTTGGAGTTTACCTGTAAGCCATAAATCTCCGTGTTTTGAAGTGCGACACAATGATTGACATATTAGTTAGTTGTCAAATCTAATGTCAAAAAAAAAACGTTTGTATGGGAAATAGAAAAGGGCTGTTTTTATAGTTTTCCCAGTAATGATTCAATTTTTTTCAGCTTTTATACCTTCCCTGAACCTCCACGAACATTTCAAGACTAAGATAAGATAAATCCGTTCAGCCGTTCTCGAGTTTTAGCGAGACTATGGAACAGCAGTCCATTTTTATATATATAGAAGATAGAAGATAAATATTGTGTGAACAGGTTTTATTGTTTTTTTATCTTAGATAATAGTTTTATTATTACATTATATATTATTTATATATGTCATATGATGCATCCCGGTTATTTTAAGGATATTTTGCATCTGTGACACAATATAGATGTGGTTTAATGACGCACAGATAAAATCATGATTTACATTTTACGCATCATATGAGGACAATCTCAATAAATATAATATAATTACAAGTTGTACCGAAGAATGATAGTTTATTTTCGAGATTGCACATGGAAAATAAAAAAGAGTAATATTATTTTTCAATTCCCATACAAAGGTGGTCGGTGCGCGGCGGCAAATTGGTTGTATTGTCAATTTGGGCAGTGCGTGCCGGGGCGCAGATGAAATGTTTATTTTCAATTTCCGCCATTTTCCCCGCCGCGCCGACCGCTGGATTAGGTTGTGGAACAACGGCACTATCGACGGCTAGTTTTGAAGAAACAACATCTCATATACATGATGAAAAAATATATTTAAATGAAGTAATATACAGGGTGACTGGTGAATTACTATCGATACTTGAGGACGTGATATTTGACGATCATATATGACAAAATAAAAATTAATATAACATAAATATTAATAAACTTCTAAGTAAAGTTAACCAAAAGTTGTGTAATTAATTACGCATCGTGTGAACACCCTACAGATTAGGTATACACACACACACACATACGCGCGCGGCGGCGTAGTGTTGTATCAGCATGCCGCCGCACGCGTCCACACTTGGAACACTTGGAACGTGTCAACACTTTATTTATTTATACGGAAATTTTGTCAAAAATTAAGTGCCTATTTTTTTACATAATTCGAATGAGAATCATGTACCAAGTATTCTCCTTAAATATTGATAGTAATTCACCAGTCACCCTGTATATATAATTTTTATAAAAAACCGTAATCACGGTTGCTGTAAAGTAACCGAAAGGTCGGAGTATGTAGTTTACATAAATAATATCCGAAAAATATTAGTTCCATTTAAATAAAACTCGCGAAGGCCTCAGAAAAAATATATTACGAGCCAAAAAAGGATGAAATATATTGATCATAGATATAAGTACTGAATGTATTTAAGACATCTTTATAAAACAGCCAAGCCGTGCTGCACGGTTTATTCTTAAATGCTAAGCTGCCATTTCTAATGCCTATCCCGTAACTAAAGTTACACCATTTTATTAAAACATCGTGCGCTATGGTATTCGTGAATTAACGACGGAACCGAAATCGTGAATTAACGGATATCTTAAACTGTTAACTGCAATCGTTGTGAAGTTCACTCAATTATGTTTAAATATCATCTCAAGTTTTACTGATTTGTAGATCATTATACAATTTAATACAATAATAAAAGTATTAAGACACTACTGATAGATGAAGGAAAACATTGTGAGGAAATCTAGACCTAATTTGAAATGTAAGTTTGAAATCACCATACCATATTGAGCAAGCGTGGTGATTAATGCTCAAACCTTCTCCATGTGAGAAGTGGCTCAGCAGTGGGCTCTGATAGGCTGATGATGATGATACAATTTAATATCGTGTTTATTTTTTAACCTTTGAAGTATTAAATCCATGAACCACAAATACATTTCAAATAGTCATCATCATCAGCCTATCAGAGCCCACTGCTGAGCAAAGGCCTCTTCTCACATGGAGAAGATTTGAGCATTTACTACGCTTGCTCAAGACGGGTTGGTGATTTCAAACTTATAATTGTGAAATTATAAGTACAGGTTTCCTCACGATGTTTTCCTTCATCTGTCAGTGGTGTCTATTAGAGAGTACATATGACCGGGAAAAATCACATTTCAAATGCTATAAAAATATTAAATACCAACTCATGTCTTACAAACATTCAATTTTACATTATTAAACAAATAATCTTTTTACACAGTCATCAATAATTCCTCACACGTCATGACACAAGTGTCACTTCCAATATCAATTCCCCGTACCGTGGTTTATTCGACAAAAACGCTCTATTTGTCAACATTATGCAACAAACGGCAATTTGCTCGACGTTTGTTTGTAAAAGGCCAACTATATGTTTTTATAATGTCAGTAATTTTAAAACGATATCCTTTCCATAGATAGTCAGTGGTGGCCTAGTGGTTAGAGAGCCGTCTGTCGTTGCCGAGGGCGTTGGTTCAATCCTGGCCCTAGTAAGTACCAATGTGATTTTTCCGAGTCATATGTACTATTTAAGAGTATTTAGACATCACTGATTAATGCATTCCCAAAGAGGGTTGATGTCAGGCAGGCGGCCGGTCGTAAAAACAATTAGCCAAAACTATTCACAACATGTAAGGCAGACCCTGGCTAAATCTGGGAAATTGCCAGGTAGAAGAAGATTCTTTCCATAGATAATATATATTTTTGAGTGTTGATTTCTTTTGACCTGTTTGGTCTAACACCAAAGAGACTTGCAAGTGTCAGACGTCACGCGGCCTGTACACGCGGGAGTTTATTAAGCTGTACACACACGGGCAATAATTTAATTATGTCAAGTGACCGTAAATCAATAATGATTACGTCAATAATAGTAGCATTAACGCCGCATACGTAGCGCTCGGCGCGCGAATACCGACGCGTTACTGGAATACCATTAGGACGGGATTATTAGCTCACTCCTTTAATTAAATTATTAGAAATCTCGAGGCTCGCTAATTAACAAAGAATTCCAACATTTCGGTCCACCTATCGGGCATTAATTAAAATTGACAAAGCCTCTGGCACACGAGCTGGCGAAATATAGCTTTTATTAATGAAATGATCACTCGAAACTAATTAAATTATGATAGGTAATGGTGCGTGCATGTGATACCGGTACAGGCTCAGATTAGTGTAACAACTGACGGAATGATTTTGATGGAAATAAAATTGGATATATAGTAATAGTGACGTCACTATAAACTGAGAATGGTACAAGGATTTGGACGATAAAGAAAATATATAACAAAAATAAATTAAGCAGACCCTGGTTAAAGCTGAGAAATTGCCAGGTGGAAGAATAACAAAATTCATTAACAAATGAATTTTTTATTTTATTTTATAAATAACCAAAACATGAATTAAATCTGTACAGTACGGTCATGAAAGCGTCGTAACGGTGTAAAAGGCACGGCACTAGGCGCAGCTACATTAAAATGAGTAATTATAATAAACCTGATATGTCCTCATAATTAACTAAGCCTGATGAAGAGTGCTTTGACGAGAGCAGACACTCGAGCGCTTAAAGCGCTTCACCGTGTTAAACGATAGCGAAATACTATATTATTATGATTCACAAACAACACGGATTTAATCATTTAAAATTTCATAATTATCAGAATTATAGTATATTAAATCTTTTATATGAATACAAGCATATATTATTGACAGTTAAAGATTTTTAAACGTCATTATTCATTTGTATGTAACGCTTTCACCCGCTGCAGCGCTGCCTGTATCTTGCAGCAGCACTAGCGCTAATTAGACGGAGTGACAACCCACTCCCGCCATAAAGCGCTGCAGATTTATCGCCGCAGATTATTTATATTATGTTTATTAGGCCCTGCCCTGCCCCGAGTGTTTCCTACTAATTGAATTGCCCGGATTTTTGTATGTAACAACACCTGAACAGTTTATTACATGTACTTACGTCATATTTTTATCTTTTTTTTTTATTTTTCTGTATGGACATGTTGTAGGCCGGTTGTAAATTCCTTTTTTAATTTTTTTTTTTATATGACCCCTTCTTTTTCTGGGTAGACATATTGTAGGCCGGTTGTAAATTCTTTTTTTAAATTTGATTTTTTTTTATATGAAACCTTATTTTTCTATATGGACATATAGGCCGGTTGTAAATTCCTTTTTTAAATTTATTATTTTTTTTTATATGAAACCTACTTGTATTAGATTATTTAAATTCGTTACTAAATTAAACCGTCTAATTACAACAAGACAAAGTTGTTTCGTTATAAATAAGTCAATTACGTATGAAGAATATATTTCTTGTCAAACAGGTGTCCAACATAATTATTTTGTACATAATTAATCACTACATACAGATGTTGCCAGGACATAAATCTTAATTCTTAATACAATATTTTTAATTAATTAACACAGACTAAACAATGAGGAGTAAAAAGTACAATCATCTGTTACAATGTAAACAGAACAAATAAGTTTTAATACAATGAAATCTAGATTCTATTAAGTAATTTTTAGAAGTTAATTCTGTTCGGTCGGTCCGTTCGCTATCCGGGTTGGTATCTTGCGTTGATTTGTTTCCTTGGTCCGCTGTATGTTCCGGAGCTAATTAATTTTAATTGGATCGCAATGCATCTATTGTATGCACGACTTTTGACCTGTGCACTGGACTGAGCCTAATTTTAACTTATTTTGCTTTAATACGAATCTTGTTACAGAACAGGTGTATATATGTATGTTAATTATTTATTTTTACATTGGCTGTATGTATATAGTTCACAGCCTTGTTAAAAAAAATATATATGTATATTATTTTTATGATAATATAATATTATAATAAGTGCAGTGGTGCATATTACGTAACAATTCGATACTGCATTAGATATGTAGACGTGTGACTCTGAATACAGCCCCTAATCCGTGCATTATGCAGGGTTGCCACCCACGTATCAATTCAACAATCGGCCGTTCAGTTTACGCTCGTGCGATTCCTACGAGTCAAATTAAATTAAAACGTCAAGAATCAAAACGTTGGAATTAATTTATATATTTAATGCAATCATTTATATTTTAATACTAGAAGACCCGGCGGATTTTTGGAGTTCACCTATTAAAGCCATAAATCTCCGTGTTTTGAAGTGCGACAGAATGATTGACATATTAGTTAGTTGTCAAATCTAATGTCAAAAAAAAGTATGTATCAACACTACTAATAAATTAAAAAATAATTAAAAAAAACATTATCCAGCTTACAAAATTGTGAATCTAAACCATTCTCAATCCCCTTGAACACACACAAAAAATTTCATCAAAATCGGTAAGGTCGTTTGAGAGAAGTTCAGTGACATACATACTATAGAAGAATTATATATATAAAGATATTGACTGCTCTCTAAGATACATTCAGTACAATCAATATTATTTAATACTAATAATAACTTTAAAAACAAAATACGATATATATCAATTGTTTTATATACATCGATGTATTTCAAGTCAATACAAGTATAGATGTATTTACGCCGCGGGCAATGTATGTTTATTCGTTTAATATCATGAACGGGCTAATTGTCCGAGGCACTGACAGGCCCGCACGTGACCCGTCACGAACAGTTGAATTAAAACATTCCGTTATTATTTACAATACAGACTCCTACAAATATGGAATTTATGTTCTATTAATTTTTTTTTTCTAAAAAGTTTTTATATATTTTAATCTTTAAATGATACTGGCTGAATGTGATATACCAAATATTTTTTTTATAGTCAACCAAGTACAGACTTGTACAAATATGGAATTATGTTCTATAATTTTTTTTTTAAATTCATTCGAGTTATATTTTTTTTTAGTCTAAAAAGTTTTTATATATTTTAATCTTTAAATGACATTGGCTGAATGTAATATACCAAATCAAATGTTTGTTTTAAAAAGTCAAACGTCAAATGTCAAACTTCAAGAGTAATGAAAAATTGCATACGTCGTATGTTTATAATATACAAATATTAAGTGATATCTAATACTAATTGTCCATATTGTTGTCTGTGTAGCATTAATATCGTGTACGGCCGCTGGCGATGATATTTAATAATTAAAAATCACCCCAGCCATGAAGGGCAAACGCACTCTCATTACGCTTTAGCACTTTTAATTAAAATTTCTAGTTTCGAGTTCGTATTGATTTTTTTTTTCATTATTCTATTATTTTTATTGTACATATTTCTTTTATAAAAAGGTCTATAAAGTACTGCTTGAATAAATCCAATATTTATAATGCTATACGATTGTACGTCAAAGCTATAGTACATAGAAATAAAGTTCGAAATTTCCCCAAGATTAATATTGAATCCCTTCTAAAAGCCTAAAAAAGTCAAAATTATTTATTACAATCATGATAAAACCGAGCTACAGTTGATACGCTTACGCCACGTCGTACAGCGATAGTTCAATAATGAAATACAAGTATGTACAAACAAACTATTTTTAATATCATCATATATATAGAAAAAATAGCAAACATTCACAGCGAATCCAATAGGTTAATCGGGAGTTATTAATCCCTCGCCCCACCTGACCGCCCCCACCTGATATAATAGGAATACCAGACTTATTATTAAAATTTCTGCTAAATTGCTCACAGCTTTCCCCTTGAATTTCGTGGCTCGTACCAAGTTATTGGTATGAACTAATCTTGGTGACATATTTTTTTAGGTTCTAAAATAAGAAATATGTATACAGGGTGACTGGTGAATTACTATCGATATTTGAGGACGTGATATTTGACGATCATATATGACAAAATAAATATTAATATAACATAAATATTAATAAACTTCTAAGTAAAGTTAACCAAAAGTTATGTAATTAATTACGCATCGTGTGAACACCCTACAGATTAGGTATACACACACACACACACAGCACGCCGCCGCGCGCGTCCACACTTGGAACACTTGGAACGTGTACACACTTTATTTATTTATACGGAAATTTTGTCAAAAATTAAGTTCCTATTTTTTTTTACATAATTCGAATGAGAATCATGTACCGAGTATGCTCCTTAAATATTGATAGTAATTCACCAGTCACCCTGTATAAGAAAATCATTTTAATGAATTCGACTTGTGATTTTTAAAAAAAAATGACAATTGCAGTTGCCATTAGGAGTATTTAAATGTTTATTTTTGTCTACTTTTTGCCCGCGACTTCGTCCGCGTTAATTTCTGAATTAGTAATACATATATGTATATCTGACTGGACGAACTTTATTCCCTCTTAGAAGCAATAAATATTGAGATATTTAATAAGTTTTTTTTTTCCGTCTCCCCGCCAATTTTCAGCCACATCGTCGTCGTTCTTGACTTATAAATAGTGTTATTAAAACGACTTTCTTTTATTATCTCCCATACAAACTTTTTTTTTGACATTAGATTTGACAACTAATATGTCAATCATTCTGTCGCACTTCAAAACACGGAGATTTATGGCTTACAGGTAAACTCCAAAAATATAAATAAAAAAACGTAATAGATATTTCTTGATTATAGAGCGATACGAAGTTCGCCAGGTCTTCTAGTATAAGATATATTTTAATATGAATATCGATGTTCGGTGTATGTTTATTAGATTATATAGTGCGGTAACTCAATCAGAGTCTACCACTGGTATAATAACATGAGTATTGTTGGCTCGAAGCTGGTACATTAATTAGGTAAGTACATTGAACACGTTACTGTACTAATTAATTGAGCGTATGACGCACGCTGGACTGCGGTAACAATATACTATTAATTTCCTATCAAATAATATGTAATATAGATTTAATTTTAATAATAGATATGTATGTCATTCAGTGGTAGCCTAGTTAAAAGGTTTACCTCTCATGCATGCGGGTTCGATCCTGGCAAGTACCAATGTGATTTTTCCGAGTCATATGTACTTTTTAAGATTATTTAGACATCACTGATTAATGCATTCCCAAAGAGGATTGATGTCAGGCAGGCGGCCGGTAAAAACAATTAGCCAAAACTATTCACAACATGTTAGGCAGACTCTGCCAGAAATTGCCAGAAATTGCCAGGTAGAAGAATAATAGATATGTATGATAATATTTTACAGCAACCATGATCACGGTTGCTAAAACTAACCGATATGTCAGAAATATGTAGTTTTTATCAAAAATAAAGTCTCGTAGTACATTATATAAATATTATTTTAATTTAAATGAGTCAGATCTCATTATAATAGTTCTGAGTATGCGGACGTGAGCTAAAAGAGTACTGATTGATAGTGCCGTTGGAACTAATCCCGAACACTAAATATCTTGACATGAGAAACTAAATACTTGAAACAGATTAAAGAATAGATTAACAAAAATAAAATAATTAAAAGTATATTACTTAGGAAATAAACCACAACCGAAAATGTGAACAGAAAATGTTTTTTCTTTCAAAAAGGTTTTATCCCTTAAAACATTAATATTAAATACATATATTTCATTAAAAACATATGTCATGACATAAATTATCAAAAGTCGAATATATATTATTATATTCGATACTTAATAAATTGGTACAATTCAAAAAACAGAGTTTATGTATCCCTACTAATATTATAAATGCGAAAGTAACTCTGTCTGTATGTTACGCTTTCACATCTAAACCACTGAACTGATTTTAATGAAATTTGGTACAGACATAGAGTTGACCTTGAGAAAGAACATAGGATAGTTTTTATCCCAGACTTTTGAAAGGTTCGATTGGAAACGCGATATAACCGAACTCCACGCGGGCGAAGCTGCGGGCGGAAAGCTAGTTGTAAACATGAGTCATAGACACTATTGTATGAATGAAATCAAAACAGGAAAATTTTGTTAATACTCATTCATGAGTATGCATTTTCGGATAATTTCGGTTTTTCCCGTTCCATATATTAAATAAGTAAAAGAAAATTATATATTGTATGAATTTAATGAAATTAATTTTTTTATAAATAAATTTGGTTAATACGAAATAGAAAATCCGAGTATCAATAATAACTGACGCATTTTTTTATTAAACTTTTTTTTTGATTTACAAATAATAATACGAGATTTTTTAAAAAAAATTCTTAATTTTCTTTTTCATTTTCATATTCAATATATTTCACATACGCATTTTCAAATTCCTATATCTATTTTGTTGACTTCCGCGAAATAACAGATTTTTTCACGTAAAATTTTACTTGACATTTCAGATTATTTGTAAAATAAGGTTTTATATATTTTTTAATCTGTGACTTCATTAGTTAACCGTGTTTATATAATCTATGTATACATAATCTATTGATACATGACGTAATTCATCCGATCATGTTATTCCGATGTTCGGCTGTCAAATCTTAGCTTACAGAATCCACAAGTTAGAATATCCGTTACAATAATATATTAATATATATATCCTAATTAATACAAACGTCAAATCCAAAATAAGTGCCACAGATTATAAATAATTTCATCTGTCATTGTCATCACAGATTATAAATAAAATAATATTTATTTTAATGTATATAGAATACACGGAAAAGCTCTATATAGAATTAAATATCTTGAATTATCCGAGGGTTGATTTCATAGCACTTACATCAATTGAATAGACAGTAGCTGTGACAAACCCGCATATATATTAAAATACGTTCAGAATTGATCAACTACTGTTTGATTTGATTCCCAGACGTTAAAATTTTAATAATAATATATATAATAATAATAAATCCTAATAATTATACGAATGTATGTATTATTGTTATTTAATTAAAGAAAGAGAAATTTCAAGAAGTATTGTTTTTTATATTCAATTATTTTAGCCGAAAATGTATGTATAGGAATAAACATTTAATTATTTTTGTTATGCAAACCAACTCCGTATTGCATATAAGTAAGAAAAATTGCTTTTATTTCCGTATATTTGAAATTGTATAAAATTAAAATCAATGAAAAATTAAAAAAATCCAGATACTTACCAAACCGTATCTCGTTCTAGAATACTCCTCTTCTCACGTCAAACACCTAAAACAAGAAATAATATTATATACAGGATGACTGGTGAATTACTATCAATATTTAAGGAGCATACTCGGTACATGATTCTCATTCGAATTATGTAAAAAAAATAGGCACTTAATTTTTGACCAAATTTCCGTATAAATAAATAAAGTGTGGACACGTTCAAAGTGATCCAAGTGTGGACGCTTGCGGCGGCGTGCTGATAGAACACCACGCCGCCGCACGCGAGTGTGTGTGTGTGTGTAAACCTAATCTGTAGGGTGTTCACACGATGCGTAATTAATTACATAACTTTTGGTTAACTTTACTTAGAAGTTTATTAATATTTATGTTATATTAATTTTTATTTTGTCATATATGATCGTCAAATATCACGTCCTCAAGTATCCATAGTAATTCACCAGTCACCCTGTATATATATTAATAATTTACAAAAGAAAACTATGTGCCTAACAAGTCTAAAGTTTAACTTTGAAGCCATATCATAGAAAATAAGACATAAATTTTCAGTGCGAACGAAGCCATACATTAAAATAGACGTAAGTCAAAGAAAACTCGAGTTCATAATTATTTTAATGAAATAAAAAACTCAAATCAATTTAAAATACTAATAAAATATTGAGTATGAAAAAAAACAGATAAAAAAAAAATATTTTTAATCTGTATCCGATCCATACAGCCAATGTCAAATTATGAAAAATATGTCATTAAATTGAAATGAATACGTATCCCATAATTATAAAATAATAAAATTTATTAGTAGTAAATTACATTTGAATGCGAAAGGATTATATTAATAACGGTACATAATAAAATATTTCAATTAGCTGTTTACAATAGTCTCAGATACTGTGATATGCAATATTAATTTAGCAATATTGCATAACACAGTTTAATTAATTTAGTATTTCCAATATATTTCAGTTATTGGTAAAGCGATATTGAATTTTAACTGACAAATATTTAGTTATAGTCTGGCAGCATGTTAAAAAAAATCTATGGCTTATATTAAAGTGAATTAAAAATATATTTAATATCTAAAAAGGTTTAATATATTAGGTTAATATAGCTTGTATATCGTATAGCTTGTTTCAGGTGTAGTTGTGAAGTTGCGCTTCCAGTTTCAAAGGCTTGATAAGTGGATTAATTACGTGGATGATCTTCAACCTAAATTAGTCTAACAACCGTATTCTGTTACATACTACATACAAGGGGTTCAGCTTTTATATAATATTATGTACATCAAATATATATGTATAATGCAAACCAATTATACGTTTCTTTATACAGCTGTTTAAACATAATTATACAGATGTATTACAAAATACAAAACAATGAATTGGGACGTACTTATTCGTGATCAAACATCCGTAAAAATGGGGAAGAAAGTCAAGCACTATAAGTTTACACACACAAAAACAAGTAACAATATTTTACACACACATACAATCTATAACTATATATGTATATATAAATACAAAACACTGGCAGCAAACAATGAAACGAAATGAATATCTAATTTTTAATCTATATCCAATTAATATAATGCAAATTTAATGAGAGAACATGAAACATTCCGGACACTATTCTATTACCAAATCACAATAGCAACACGATCTAAATTGGCTACTAAATATTCAAAACCAATACTCCGTAGGAAACATACACTGGTAATTCCACAATGGCTGGCTAATTCAATTTGAATCACACACAATATTCTATTAATCGTGACGGACGGGTGTAATCAAGCACCGCGCGTGCAGCCCGCATTGTTACCTAAAAGAGACGCCGCGCGCCACTGGCACTGACGCTGACAACTTGTAGCTATTTGACCGCGCTCCATAAACATTTGAATTTAGAACACTTCTATTGTTTATTTTTTTTAAATATCTTAACACAATGATATTAAGAAAGGAGGTTACAACAAATAGTATGAATTAAAAATAATAATAATAAACTATATTAATGAATGTATGACGTTTCATAATTAATTAAACATTTGCACAGGCACATTATATAAACCAATGCAAGCAGCTACCTCAGCAACAGCTGTCACAAACACCACTAATGAATAAATAATCCAAACAAACAGATAACAAGAGATACCAATTAAACAATACACTAATTAATACCAAACATTGGTGTAGTGGACTTAATTAGAGTAGGCATCATTATTAAACGGGATGCACGCGGGTGTACCGATAAAAGACAATTGAAACCTCATGTTAATATAAGTATACAGAGACTAGATGACTAAACGTATCTATATATATATCACCTAAAACTAGTTAGAGATCACGCTAATTACGTTATACTCGTCGAAGCCACATTCTCGCAGCACCCTTCACGATGCGGGCTACAGATAATGCAAATAGCAATAAATAAAAATAAAAGCTCAATAACACGTACAAAACCATATGAAATACATAAAATCTTTACGACAATCTAATAAAAGAAGCCACACTGTATCAGCTTCGGCTTTTTTAATATCTGAACCGGGAGCCGGCCGCAGTGTCCCACGAAACATTTTCCATTAATAAAACGCGAAAAAGGAATATTACATATGAAAAAGACATATATCCGTATCCGGAGCGGGCGCTATCTCCTCGGAAGGTAATAACTTCTTTACAAGTCCAAAGTCCGAGGGATTGAAAAGCAATTTCAGCACACCCCGCCTTGGCGGGCCGGACTCACCATATTTCTTTTTCGCCGCTACTGTAATTCGCCTTTGATTTAATCTCGAGAAACAAATCTTAGAATGTGAAACTAGCGATAGGCATCTGTTAGTAGTGGAGCTGATTGGATTCCATCCCGCAGCGAGCCCCAATGTTCTTAACATTTGAATTGGTCACTGCACAAACTCAGCTATTCGGTTGATTCCCTCAAAAGATTGCATTTCTTATTTTCTACGAAGAGATATTGTAAGCGTCCGGTTAGATCAGACCCTTGACAAGACTCAACAGGAATCCTCTTTAATACGTATTACTTTTATAATAATATTGCATACATAATATACATGGTATGTTTAATTTTGTTACAATAAAGAGTGCAATGTTCTGTTTTCAGCGATGTTTTAATATCGGTGATTTAATTATAAAGAACGCTGTGGAAAGTCAATTGAAATAAATCACTGAACCAATATAAATATCGAGTGTCGACGGCTCAATTTGTAACGTATCAGTAAACTGGATAGAAACGTAACTTTACCCGGTTTATCCGTGGCCGGCGGAGCGTTCAGGTATCCGGTTACCATAACATATACAAAACCGCAACTTATTGTTTACGAGAACATACCAATGATATCATTAAAAAATTATATGAATAAAAGAAAACACACGTATTGAAAGAGTCGATCTCCTACGAGTGGTCCGTAGATAGCTATCGCCACTGTACTGAGCGGCTTATTTTTGTCATTTATATATTCCGAGGGACAAATACCCCTTACTTAGTTTAGGAGGACCGCAAAAGATATTTACAAATATTGCTTTTATTATTACGATTTGTAGTAAAAAGTTTTATACAAAAAGATCGTATATATATTTGTTTTTTTTTTATTTTAATCGTAGTCTATAGTCGTAAATATAATGAAAAATATTCCTTATTAAATGCGACATGTTTAGTCGTTTTCTATTTACGTTATTTATTTACATGTCACAGAGTTATTGTATTATTGTGAACAATTTTATATTTATTCTTCGTTTTCTGAACAATCGTTACAATAGAAAGAACTAATCATCAACTAACAATAGAAATAATATTGTTCTATAACTAATTACTACGACTAATTCAAAATACAGCCGAGCACTTATTTATCAATCATTATTATTTCTAACATTTATAATTAGGTACTTGTGACATATAAAATGATATTATCTATTGTATAATATTTAATTCATTTGTTTTTATTTAGAAAACTATATAGAATAGCACTAAAGTAGTACATTTAGTTTTAATTCTATGACTAAACATTGATTTGATGAAGCAAAGAGGGGAATACTTGGAACACAACTCCCTCGTACAACAAAACGTTTTCTGCGCCACCGAAACCTCGAATACAATCCTCATACAACGCTTTCCACATTATCGATAACATAAAATATATTAAAACTATATCATAACCATATTAAATTACTTTTCAAACAAACCACACTACATATTATAAACTAAACATAATTTAAATTACATTTCCTGTTCATTAATTCATTATTAAATCGTACATCGGTATAGTGATCCGATTTAAATAATATATCGGTGTGTTCGGTGTATTTGTAATTTTAATGATGGCTAGCCTCAAAATAAGTTGCTAATACAGTAGCATGGCTCAAGACCGGGCCATTTCGCAATTCGTACATTACAACTGTTTTCAATTTGCCGACTGGCCATTCATCAGTTGTGGCACGCAGCGTAAACAACCCCAACTTTAATACACTTAGCTTTGACATTTTTCCGGTCATTATGCATTCTTCTAAACCATAGCGTACATACTTCGGTTTACTTGGAAACCAATTTGCTGGCGTATTGAAAATATCATATAACCAATTACTCGGGTCTCGGAAAAACTATTTGATTGTAACATAAAAGCCATTTCTATTGAAGTATCGCGACGCAGTGTACATGTGATTTGAAGGCAGCACAAGTTTTGGCCAATACCTAATACCTACGAACAGTTCTCAAATATTTCCCGTTGATATAAAAAGTGTACGTCGTTTGTCAACTGTGATGATAAATGCCCGCTTGTAATTGAATCTGGGTTTTCGATGTTTCCATACGCGAAACAAGCTCGTATTAGCTCCGCCATTTTTATCGATGCTATATATTTTTAATGTCTGAGAACTGTGACAGGCTTATAATGTGAAATGACAGAAATAAATGTATACTTTTACATTAATATAAATGTATAAATATTATCGTTTATTTATATAAAAGAAAGTCTTGTTAGTTATACTATTTATAACTCGAGAACAACTGTATGGGTTTACCTGGAAATTGGTAGAGAGATAGCTTAGAATATAGAAAGGACATAGGATACTTTTCATGCGATTGAAAAAGAAAAATTCATGTATTCCCAAAAAGAAAGTTGATATCAGGCAGGCAACCGGTCGTAAAACAATTAACCAAAACTATTTACAAATTATTCTGTGGAAGAGAAGAACATGTTGTGCCGAGACTGCCGACGCTACATAAAGTGGGATCAATCAGGGCAGGAAAAAAAATAAATTGATCAAATACAAAATCTTCTTATCTACTATCAGTTAATATATTCTAATTCTGAAACTAAGCAAACAAAGTCGCGGGTTAAAACTAGTGAACGATAAATGCATGTATTCCATAAGTTATCATCAACAAGCAAGCAAGCAAATCGGCTCGTCTTTCAATTTAGCGGAATTAATAACAGCGCAAATCTGACCCTACAGTGACCACACTCGGACCGTGGTTGTGGATAAACGGGTGTCAGGTTCTAACTTTGCGGCTATAATAAACCACATGTAAACTATATTCAATATTTTTTATTAATTTATTCTCACAGACGTAGTGATGGGATACTGTATAGTCTTTTTATAGCTATATGAAAAGTCACTAATCCTTTAGTGTGGACTATGGGCTCGGCTGCGGGCCACTGAGCGTTCAAATTGCCGTATCGCTGGACTATTCCTGCACTTTCATTACCGGACCATGTTTGCTACTCCACGAATCAAGTACGGAGGAAATGAACGCTTTCTATGAACGGGGTATTAACCTCATTGTGAATTTCATTGTTGAGTTGTTGATAGCTCCCTCGCACTACGAATAAATACATTTGAAGTCGTTATATATACGTCATACATTTAGTCTTCATTACTCGATCTGTTAGTAATTGTATTGTTCATAATTAATTTAATTAATATAAACATTGAACATCTCTGTCTAAGCTTCCTGCGATCTCATTATTTTTTTCCAGGTAATACTTACCTACTGCGTTGAAAGTTTTTTATAGATACAAACAAAGAGTTATTATATTAACTTATAAATTTCTATTATAATTATTTTTAAGATATTATAGACTTGTTAAATAATGATATATAAGACGATTTAAACTAAGTATTCAAAACATTCTTTCTGAACCGAAGTAGTAAAACGTAGACACAGTTTGTCCCCTACTTAATGTCGAAATTTGCATAAAACCTACAAAACGAGGCTATCGGCGGAAACTTTTGACTGTACTTTAAAAGCACTCAAATCAAAATGGCCAATAAATTGGCGAACTCAGTTTTTACGAAGCCGGTTTTTTGTGCATGTTATGCTCATGACTTCTGCGATATTTGGGGTATAAAATAAATATTCAGTTAAAAATTCAAGGAAAATTGGTTCCCTGTATACAATATTAGATGCGGGGCGTCAAAGAGATAAAGCTTTTTCAATTTCTATCCATGTTAAACGTTTTACAATGCTTAAAACAGTGAAGGTGATATAATTTTTCATTGGTGTCAAAATTGTGTCATGTAAGCGCCAAGAACGCTAAGTATGTGACATTTAACAAACACTTCAATGTTGACACTTTAAAAAAAATGGCGGATAAAATAAAAAAGGGACATTCAATTGCAAAATTCACTATGCATCTTATTGAAAGGATCTGTTTAGAATTTTAATAATAAAAATCTGGTTTGACTTTTATTTTTAATAAACAAATTTATAAAAACTGATAAGAATTTTTCTTACTGATGCTTCAATTAGAAGATTATATTCAACTATTTGTATACAACTTAAGATAAATCAGTAACCTTTTTTTTATTTAAAAACTTATAGATACTACCAAATATTTAATTTTTTACAATTAAAAATTGAAATACACTACAAAATATTAAAAATATCTGCGAAAATTAAAATAATATAATATATATTTCGTAAAAAATAATAGTAATATTAATAATTATTATGAATGAACCGTCAATTGTATAAACCAACTAGATTACAAAACATTATCGTGTATACGTAAAAAGACAACGTCCGTTGTTCCGATAATGTACATTAAATGACAAATTTATTAGTGATATGATTATTATTAATGAATATATATGTAGCACAACTAATTAGGGATGGCAGTTCATTGAATATATTACTATATTAAATGTATATTATACCATCATCAACCTAGCTATCATAGCCCACTGCAAAGGCCTCTTCTCACATGGAGAAGATTTGAGCATTAATCACCACGCTTGCTCAAGACGGGTTGGTGATTTTAAACTTATAATTGTTAAATTATAAGTCGAGGTTTCCTCACGATGTTTTTCTTCACTTTCTATCAGTCTAAATATTCTTAGAAATTACATATGACCCAAAAATCACATTGTTACTTGACAGGTTTCGAACCCGCGCTCTTTACGAGGCGGGCCTTTAAACTTTAAGCCATAATGACCATATATATATGTATATATAATTGTTTTGTTCCCTAGCCGTCTAACGAAAGCGAGGCTGGTCGTCGCAAGTCAACAGATCGTACATAATATGCGATAACCCTAGCAGGTCGCGGCTTCCTACATATATCTGTAAACGAATTGAAAACACTCCAAAAGGGAATTAAATTTAACTTAAGTACTACCCAATATTATATAATAAATAACAAAAATAATGAAATCTAAGATTTTCGCGAGTACTCATTTAAATGAAACTAATATTTTGTTCATCTCGTCTGCCCGTGATCACGGTTGCTGTAAAGTAACCGAAACGTCGGGACTATGTAGTTTTTACAATAATAAAATACGCGTAGTAAATCCGTAAATATTAGTTACATTTAAAAATAATACAATAAAAAGCACTTCTGCTATTTCTAAATTGATAGACAGTTGCTAATTAACTATAATTTCAATGTAAATTGAATAAAAATATATTAAATTTCTTTAATCTAAGCTAATTATAGTATAGAAGTTATCTTAAAGGATTCTCTCATAACAATTAACGATAAAATAAATTTCTTAGTGACGTACAAACTAATTATCGATAAATTTATATGAATACTTTTAATTGTATATAATATAATTATGTTTAATACGAGTGATGGTACTAATGAAGAGGTATTTCTTAATTAGTAGTGTTTGTAATTCACGGGCACACGTTCTATACCGAAACGGGTTAATTACGTCCGATAAGTCTTTAATTAACCTGCCTAATAATAGAGTATTTGCATTCGAGCCGTAAGCCCAATTAGGGAATTAATGAATTATATCGATACATCACTACACATTATATAATTAAGATTCTTTTAAATTATGAAAAAATTTTCATAGCAACTATTTTATGTTGTGAAATATTTTTATTTATTGAATATATCTTAACTCTTTGGTACATTTTTTATAATCTGTGCATCAATTTGTTTTTATAGACCTTTTTTAAGATATAATTATTAAGACGCCAAGCCATATGTTATCTGTGTCGTATGCACTTTCGTAACTTATTGGTTCTCAAAACGATCCCCAAATTTTGGGGTCGTGATCTCAACGTCGGGTTGATAGGAATATTTATTTTTTAATATATTCTTATTTGTTTCTTTAAAAAACGTTTTTATAGTTTCCTGCATAGAATAACCAACCTTGTATATTATTATTATGAAACAATTATCTTTTTAAATCTATAAACGATCTCTCCTTGAAATCTTTTAGAAAATATTAAAGAAATAGTGTTCTTTCTCGTGTAGTAAAAAATCCGACCTATGTTTCTTATGCTTACCATAAGTTAAAATCATCACTCCATACATATAGTTTCCCGTTTTTCATTCATTAACTACAGTAATACTGTAGTATTCGTAGTTTTGTGGACTCGTAGTAGGAGTTCTGATAACGGCACAGTCGTCACTACATACGTTGTGTACAAACATACACGCGTCATTAGTCACGCCACTAAGGGTTATCTACCCTAATGAGTGAGGGGCATGAGACAGAATACGGAGCTATAGGCGATACTGTACTATCTTATTACAAAACATTGAAATTCCTTCAAAGGTTGGTAGTACTGAAAGCTTTTTTCTTAATAAAAAACAACTTAACAGATTAAAATTATTACCGAACAAAATTTTTATAAGAAAATTCGAGAGAATGTTAATAGAAATGTTGTATTAATTGTTTCTGTTAATAATTAATATTATAGTGACATAAGGTTGTAATTAAATAAGTAACAAGAGAAAGTCTCAACCGCTGAAAAACAAGCTCGCCAATCCAATTACTGGTGACCTTAAGGGTTAGCTCTGAACTAAAATTACTAAAAACTCATATAAATAATTAAAATCTTCATATTAAATACAATAAATAAGTATAAAGTATATGCTAATTATGATCTATATTAAATTGCAAATAAAATGAACGTGAAAATCACTCGTGATTCTTGGAAGTCGTTTATGAATAAAAATTAAAATGACTTAATTTTTATTATATATAAAAAACAATTAAATCTCAATTTTGGTATATATTAGTTATCAACTTGGAATCGAACCGGCTATATAATAAGAATAATTGTATCGCCAACCCTAAATCCCCGACGGTTCCTCGAGCTAATTTGTTTGTAGAAGACACCGGCGCGATCCAATTAGAGGGACCGGTAGTTCATGCAATTGCTAATGACAACCAACACACGTCATGTAAAATTAGGTTTTACTGCACTTATATTATAAAAAAATATCTGTTTTACATCATTTGTATTGGATATACAGAATAAAACGAAATTTGTAATGGCAACTCGAATCTATCTGTCAATGTCAATATATTTTTATAATTTTATCTGTGACAAAAAAAAAACTACAGACTATGAAAATGTCTTTAAAATTTATTTATTCGTTTTAAACTATAAATAAATCTGTGCTTCCATTATTCTTTCTCATCATTATAATATTTTATTAAAAAAAAAAACAGGAATCAAACTTCATTCATTGTCCGGATATTAAAAAAAAGACACGTCAAAAAATCAAATTGAATGAAACAGTGTTGCCAACATAACGATATGGTTACAAATAACAATTATCATTATATGTTAATACCGCATAAAATTATGAAACAAAATGGTTTAATCCTAGCTGTAATTAATATTAGGACAGCGGTCATCGCAATGGACCAATCAGCGTTGATTAATTCGTACTAACAGTCTCGTTAATTAAAGCAGCTTTATTAATTAGCACAGATGAATTAATGGAAACATACCCTACCTATATACGACAATGGATATGTTTTAAAATTATATATTTGAATACATTTTTGATAGCAAAATAAGACTTAAATCCTACTTGATGCATTGTACTTTTTTTTAACATTTTTGTTTACTGAATTTTATTATTCAAAAAAAGTATATATGTTTTATTATCATTAAATCAGAACTCGCATGAAAAATAAAGATGATAAAGTAATTTATTTAATATAAGCAATAAAACGTCGTCCCTTAATTGCGCTCAGTAATTATAAGAGTCGTGTTTATAATTAAAACGAATGAAGCATTGCTACACTCCTGGGCTAGTGATGTTACTCTAATGAGCCACTTGCTAATTAGAGAACGAAAACTCAGATACGCTATTATAATTGGCCTTTAGGACTACCCTCTGTAAATATATAGCTTCGTTTGAAATAAATGCAATCATTATTAAATTATGTATATATAAATATATATTTTATTTTATTAGACCGAATTAAAGTTTTCTGAAATTTAACTCTACTGATATTCCGTTATATAACTTAATTTAAGTATTTTTTTATTCTTTAATTTTCTTAACACAAAAATTTCTTTACGAAATATTTATTGTAAATTTATCATAGTGATTTTATATTATATTATAATATATATAAAATAATTAAATAATAAAAATTGCCGTATCTACATATTCATTTTCATATCTCAAGCACGGCTATTTTCAATATTATTCATTAGCCAAGATATACGATATTGTACCAATTAAGGATATTACATTTTCTTTAATAAATACACACATTAAAATTATATACAATTCAACTAATGAAACAACAGAGGTCTTATTTAATTAAAATCGTATTATGATAGAAGAATATATTTTTTTTTAATTCATACCACTATAGTAATGTTATTTGAAAGGGTCTGAGCTAATTGCATTTCAATTACAATAACGCTTGATTACTTTTAATACGTTCCAAAGTAATGGCTGCTAGTGTTGTGGAGATCATTAAGTGACTCTTCAAAGCTGTCGCCGCATTACACTAATTGACGCAATTAGAGGGATTGACGAACGGAAATAAAAGTGCTCTCACCTTCATGTAATGTCGCACCGCCAATTAGACTGGCTCGTAATTAGCAAGACACAAGCTAAACCAAGTATCAGTCTTATTTAATACACACACTGTTATATATTCATGTTCTGTCAAGATAATTCAACTACGAAAAGTTTTGCACGCGTATACAACGAGCCTCTGTACGGTAGAGACGTCAGCTCGCAACCGCTGCCGGCCAGCGAATAAACGGGAGACCGTAATCTGTATGTCTGAAAGTAAGGCGGGGAGTGTCATAGTATCCTTCCTTTTCATGTACGAAAGCTATACCATTGCGGTGCTTTTCCAACAAAGCTGTACTCAACATACTACCTTCTGTTACTAAAGCGACGCCTAACATAAGTGGGCAGATTGTGCCGCTGCATTTAGGCCTAAATAAAACTCTACTTAAACGAATTATTCTACGAGTGTGCGTTTATACTATTTTGTGATGTTTTTTTAATTTTGTTTACATCGAATTTACGACAAAATAAATAAGTAATAAGTATTATAAGCAATGCGATGAGATTTATATTGAATAAAATGACTTAAAATCTTTTAATGATATTAACTTCAATTAAATAATAAAAAAAGCATATCAAATATGACGATATATAACTTTTTATATATTTCAAATAATAGATAATAATTTTGATTTCTTGTATAATATATATGTATTGTGTGAATGATTATTCATAACTGTTGAACTAAAAGTACTTGTGCTATTCATCATTGATAAAACAAGTCTGTGACACCTCATTCATTGCTGAAGTGGCTCACAGAGCACGCAATGAGAAGACAGCCCGACGGACGCGGCAAAAATAATAACATTACTAACACATACTAATAAATTATCATATAAAATTAATAAGAAATATTAATTTCTTAGAATAATATCGCTATTGAATATTTCTATGTAAATTTTAAAATAACTATTTTGTATTTTGCACAAACAAGACGCTAAGCCTCATTAAGTATCGTTACCAGTTAAAAGATAATTGGCTCTCTAGTAATATCTATCAATAAATACTAGCGTTATTGAAATAAACAAGATGCTTTTAAATTATAATGAATTTTATTATAACAGATAATAAAAAAATGATTTATTGGATCAAAAAACTTGTTCATGCCTTGAATTTGATTTAAAAAAAAAAAAGTATAACCCTGCAAAATATAATTGGATTCAAATATCAAATAAGTGAATAGTAATAACAAGTTAATTTACGATGGCCGTGTAAACTCTTTTGTTATACGCGTCTTGTTATCCATCTTTTCTTATTCATTCGCATTGAATCAATTAAGTCGCTCTGAAAGGGTTGTATAAAGCGTGATTTATATCTTACCACTACAATACTTTTAATTAATATCACTAACAAGTAACCCTCCTGTATAATACGGATTTAAATGTTGCTATTGTAAAAAAAAATCTCGTTTAGTTTTGAATTTATATTTCTCATTTCTTCTTTCTCAAGTGGCAACACTTTTATCGTCTTAACATTTCTAATAAAATATTAAAGACGTGAAAATCGAAATATTATTTTAATATTTGAATTTTATGCTTTGTTTTTAAGAACATAACTTTTATATTATTTTTTTCTTATTTAGGACATTACTTTTACAATCCCAATCAAAAAGATAGTTATACTCTATACAAAACAAATTAAAAGACAATATTTTGGTGTATTTTTAAATATTGTTACATCGAAGTGACATGTTTGAAGGTACAAGACGTGTATACGTGAAACTCCTAAATAAATCGGGGCACCGGCTTGCTTTATGTCAATTTGTCATCCATTCAAAACGGATTTGTATAAAGGATGTGGAATCACGCAGATATTGTAAAGAATTGTTTATATGTATGTATGTTACGACGTAACTCGGATACTTGTCTTAAATTTTAATAAAACTTTACAATAATAAGATGCATAGACATATTGCTTCCTACAGGATTTAAGACTTGAATAACTTGAATTATTTTTAAGTTAAAATATAAGTCAGCTTAAAGCAAATTATACATTAGTTTTCTATCTGTCGATTTTTTTTGTTATTATCGATATCGATATATTTAAGTCACATCACTACCAGCGTCCCGATCATCACCCTATATAGGATTCATTTTCTTGATTCCATTAATTTATTGCCCTTTTACTTGTTACATTCTTGCTTACAAATCAACACAGCTTTCATGCATTATAAATTCGTTAACAACAAATAATATATATACATAATAAAACATATATATCTATATATTTAGATATAATCATATATCTAAATTATTATTCGAATGGATTACTATCGTGATAACCTTTATATAAATTTAAGACTTAGCCATTCTTAAGCGGCGTTGCTAGGATTTCATTGAATTCGACTTAAGCCAATTAATCATTCTTATCTGGTTCTTTCTTCTAGTTTTTCGGAGGGGTTCGACAGCTGACCATTGATCCGATATTGTGCCGCAAACGGCACCATTGTGAACCATTTCAGTCCTTTGTTGAATACCATTGTGCTGTAAACTGATATTGCCGGCGACCGCGGCGAGTAAATTTACAATCAGTCTTCCTACGACACACTATAAACTTGTAATTGAATGCACAAAACATGTACATATGTTAGTATATATATAAATATATAAAGATTATCATCATCATCATCAGCCTATCAGAACCCACTGCTGAGCAAGAATTCTTCTTGAAGAAGGTTTGAGCATTAATAACCACGCTTGCTCAAGACGGGTTGGTGATTTCGAACTTATAATTATATTATAAGTCCATGTTTCCTCACGATGTTTTCCTTCATCTGTCAGTGATGTCTTAATACTCTTACGGTACTAGTACGTACGTGAGTAAAGAGTATCAAGTAACGTTATAATTCTGTTCTTAAATCTCCGTATCTGAATTGTATTAAACGAATCTCTTGTAATCCCCTCCCTCGCCTCCCTAAGAGCTAAAGAAGGCGAGGAAAGAGAAATTTGCATAAATTAAAGTGGCACCTTTCCTCAGTTAACTAAGTGTGCTAATGGCTTAAGGCAACACGCGAGCTGATTCTGTATCACGTGACGCCCTCACTCCTCATTTAGATTGGTAAAAATGATGTTACACAAATATCTTGTTAATTATTCTTAGTAAGGGCGGCTTGAGTTTAAAGATCGCCAGCTACGGCCTATAAGATTATATCCTGTACTTTTTTGATACTCCGCTTAGATAACTTATAAACAATTCATTTTATTTATTCTTTAGTATTTGTTTCTGTTTTAAATAATATAATAAGTTTATATAATTAAAATCAGTTTATAAATTCTGTGATAAACAAACGATAGAATATACAACTGTCTACAAAACTTTGTTTTATTTAAATATTGTTTACCGGAGTTGTTCTAACGACTGCCGCCCAAATCGACTTGATATTTCGTTTTAATTAACTTAAAGGAGGCAATTATATAATGCTCGACTAACTGAGAACGAACAGGTGGTCTGATACGAAATTTTAAGACAGACAACTCCATAAGTCATAACGCGAAGGTTAAAATCTTTAACGTAATTAAATAAACAAAAACGTATACAAAAAACTATAAGGTCGAAAGAAATTAGATCGAGAACCTTCTGTAGATAATGAGTAAATCTAATTTGGGCTCGATTTCGTTAACCAACAAAAACTGTAACCTACAACCCGATGAAGTACAGGTGTACGATGTCGAAACGGCCGTGGAAGTTTTTATCAACTATATTTACCAATAATAAAAAATACAATAGAATGAAATAATATCTATTTTTTAAATTATTTTACATCTAATTTAGAATATAAATATATATAGGTTTGATTTATAAATATTTAAAAACATACAAGTGAAGTAATACATGTATAATATCGTAATATATTTCGTCTTTCAATATTTTTCTCTTGATAAGAACTTGTATTCGAATTTGTGTAGTTGTTAAATAAAAATGCCATTTTAAAATGTTTGTGATAAAATTCAAATAATATGAAATAATATTTTGTTTCACAAATTTTCAAACATAAAAAAGGAACTTAGAAAACTTATTCTTGGACTAAAAATGTAAACAGTGATTGATTAATTAAATATACTTCAATTAAATATGAATTTATAATTTCTCTTATTTATTACATTTTTCTTAAATAAACCTACTATTAATAATTTCAATTTAAATCTATTTTTAATATAGTTCATATTTGTGATTATAATTATTATTATTTTTCTATTACGTGCTCCTGATTCTACAACTTGTAGGAAAATCAATAAGTTATTTATGAATAGAAGTTCTACAAACGGAAACATCTTCGAATAGACATTTGTATGTATATGTAGAAGTTAAAATAAGCTCTACAAGTTTTAACCTCAAAGTCACTGTTCTAGAGATTTTCTACCAAAAACTGACCGCATACTATAAAAAAGTTTAGTTTAAAATAAAGAATATAATATGGTCATGATAAGAGATGCATCTCAAACCTCGTGTAGTAACAAAAATTACTTGTTCTTAAAAAACTCTATACAAAAGAAAAGCAATATAAAATATTGTAGGTTTTGTAGTAAAGAACGTTGAAAACATCTAATGAGAGCTTTTATTTGAGATATTGAGATAAATGAAGTATTCCACTATCTGAAAATAATAAAACAACGAAGAATTGGTCGAATTTTATCTCAACTGATTGCTGACTCAGATTAAAATATAAGAGGAAAATTAGCGAGACTGTTACATTAGATTTATGTTCGACACCTCAAACTTGTTTGTTTCTCTATGTCCTTCTACTTATAATCACAAAATTCTTGAATTACAATCGCTAAATTAGAGAAACTCTAATATGTCCCAACTATGTATATTCTCTACAAAGTTCTCTTTTTTGATATTATATATAATCCCAAAAAAACAATGTATGCTTATAAGTCAATCCAGATTTTTTGATTTAAGATCTATTAAAAGACAATCAACTTTCATTCAAATACAAAAATAATTGCGAAATTAGTTGAGTTTAAAATATATGATATATATAATTATATTATTATGTATATCCTTAATAAAATAAATTAACTAGACCATTTATTTAACTGACTTCGAATGTTCTAGAACGTCGTAATATTTCTTCGACTTGATCCGTTCCGTTTAATATGATTCTATTAGCGATTTGCACGTAATTAATATTAACAAAAAGGTAATTCATTCCAATTGTAAACGTGACGAATCTTTGAGTTATCAACGGGGATTAAATAAATGAGATCACTCGAACCCCGACCAACCGTGGCACGCCATGGGAAAAACAAACATAGAAATACGAGGGAAGACGCATTGTACTTATTAGTTAAAAGTTTAAATCCTAACCGAATACTGTTGACGTATTGTACAATAAATCAATATTTGCTGTATCTGTTATATGTTGCCAGTATAAATAGTTTATTTAATGGATTAAATAAATGTCGCTACCTATTTGTTTATTTTTTGTAAGTAACAAACATTCACGTTAAACAGATTTGCTAAAGAACGATTTATAAATGGTTTTAATATAAAAAATGACATAATTTTTTGAACATTAGATCTATAAAAAAACAATGCAGCTATTAAATATTTCATTCAGCACGTGACGTGGCCATAAAATTAAATAAATCCCTAATTTTTCAGGGTGAGAAATACGCGGTCGGAGTACGGTCAATCGGTCGGGACGATAACGGCCCACATTTGTAAGGATTTCGCAGCCGACCAAGACTATTCCACTGTTTTGGGACTTTGGTGTACATAGATCTATTAAAATATAGATCTGACTTAATAATTTATTCAAAACTTCAATATGGTACATGATTCAATATTATTTTTATTATGTGATTGGCTCAATACACTGTGCTAAATTTTTTTAAGAACCAAAACTGTATCTTAAATACTTAGTTTACATTTTCTTTCATTAAAAAATCTTTTATTACGAATTATGTATACGTTTCATTAATTCTATCATACATATTATATTAATATAAATTATTCGTATACCCTCTAACATTTCAAAGTCTGTCACAAAACCAAACTACTGCGGATAATCTGTGAATAAATGAAAATTGATTTCAAGATCACTCCGCCCACTGCGTTGACAAATAACACGGCTTACAGCTATACAGCCGGAACTTACTGTTGGCTCTGCGTCTACTATTATTGAATTCTGTTCTATTATTTTTTATTACAAAATCAAATAAACTGGAAAATAAATAAATTTTAGGTTAAATTTTTATTATAAGTTCATCGACATTGTCTAAATGTCATATACAAATAAGTGTCATTAAGTGTCATAGACTATAGATATCTATGTAGATGTATCTAGATATAGATAGTGTGGATATTTATGTATACAAATCCGTATCACCCTCAGCCTCAGAGGGTGTCAATTACGCCTCACCCACGTGACGTCACTCATCTGCATCACAGCGCCGCTGACGCAAATTTAAATACAGTTTAAACTCTTCTTTTTTTCTCCGCCGCGCTTTTTTTTCCAGCGACAGATGGCGCCACAGACTAACGAGTGTTGGACTTTTATTAAAAACAAAAATTTCACGGAAGTTAAGCACTACTTATGTAGATTGACGATTAAAGAGTGATTACGACATTTTACATTTTTATTATTAAAAGTTATATATAGTATTATTATTAATCTTAATTTAATTGAATTAATTATTCTTACAAAACATTATAAACACGTGAGCGGCATTCAATGTAATGATAAATTTAATAAACGAATCTTTTGTGACTAAAATGTTCATGCGTTGGTAAGGTTCCATTCATTAAAAAAAGGACCGCGTACAAAAATGAATGACGAAGAAATTATGCAGCGTGAACGCATTACTAGCAAAAGTAATTGTCGAAGTAGAATGGTGTATAAAAAAAATTTAATTCGTGGGAATTTAACAGTGTGTAATGAGTGGTGTAAAAAAATTCCAATGTACAATATTGTACGGGGGACGTGATTAAGTTTTGGGGCTTATTATCTGGCTCCCGCCAAGACATAAAATGCATTTCGTTTGAACAGGGCTGACAGCAATGACAGACGCCATCTTGTTATACAAAACTATAAGTTATTACGCGTAAAAAATAGTATTAGAACATTACAGATAAATTATACAAAAAAACATAAAAATAATTATTATAGACTTATTTACTGAAAGATTATAAATTACGTATGCTTCTATTTTAATAACATAATTTTAAAATTTGCATATATTTTTTATTATTTTTGTGTATAAATTAAATATTTGTATAGCCAACCCTAATAATTTGTCGCATCAACTGGCCAGTGGCGGATAGACAACGACAGAAACAGTTGGGAATAGCGGGGACGAAGACCACACTAGAGATTAAATGCCACACAAATATGCACCTTACTGCCATACACTTAAAACTAATTTAAACATAACATTTATATATTTAGCGAGGGATGGACGTGTGTATGACGTTATAAAATAAAATTGAAGCCGCAAGGGCGCCCGCTCGATCTAATTAAATGATAAGTGAGATCTTAGATTAATGTCCTGAGGAAAACAGATCGCAGAGTGGAAACCATTTTAAATAAATGACTAGGTCATTCATAATGAACATCGAATTAGACAACAGATAATACAAAAATCTAGAGGCAAAGGACTGACGACATACAGCCGATATGAAAAATAAAATAAATATATATAATTATAACCACATAATTTTTATTTTATATAAAATAATTAACATTAAACATAAACAAGACCATTAATTTATTGTGCAATTCAAACCGTTCTCACGACATTTAATAGCCAGTTAATATAATCTTTATTTATTCTGTGGTTTAAAGCGGAGCCGCGGTAAATGGAGTGTAATCCCGATTTCGTATTAGCACTAGTAATAAGGGGAAATGATAGCTATCGTCACATTTACAGAATGATTTTATATATGTAAATAATGATTTAGGTAAGCATAAAACATTAATGGGAACTTTTAAAGTCGATTTAAATATAATATATATAAGTATTTGCTTATTTTTTTCGAAGAATAAGATGATATTATATAATAATTATTATTAGGTATCTTATGTACTACTTCTACATATTTTTATTATTATAACATATAACATCACTTCTTTGTATATATTCCGTGCTCGTATTTGTGGTTCCCGCATTAAATATTTTTATTTATGGCATTAAAACGATACCATAAGCGCCATGACGCAGGCTAATTGATCGCTCACACAAAATTCACCAACACACTACTAATACTCAAAACGTGTTGGGTTATTAAAAATTAGAAGGGACAGAAGTTATTTTAAACGATCGAATATTTCCTCAGTAAACCTATGATATTTAATATGTTTAATAATGATATATTTACGTAAAAAAAATCTGTATTCATTTATTTTTTTTATTATTATTAACTTATAACTTAGCCTAATGAGAAATTTAACTTGATTATACTAAGAATACTACAATTTATTACGTAATTAAAAAAAAATATCAATCCTGCTCTAATATTTATATAGCTCTGTACCAGCTTGGGTTTTAAGAGCATAAATAAAGTATACTAGGTGCGCACGCGCCGGCACGCGGCAGTGTTATCTCACCGCACAGAAAATGATCACAGCATCCCATTGTTGGAACCATGAAATATGGAGTTACTGATGTTGAGGGAATCTGGTGGTGACGGACCATAAGCTGAGTATTAATGACGTTATGTGTGCCTGTTGTATTAACGAAAATCATTATAATAAATAATCCCTACTAATATTATAAATGCGAAAGTAACTCTGTTTGTCTGTTAAGCTTTCACGACTAGACCATTGAACTGATTTTAATGAAATTTGGTACAGATATAGAGTTGACCTTGAGAAAAAATATAGGATAGTTTTTATCCCAGACTTTTGAAAGGTTCTCTTGGAAACGCGATATAACCGAACTCCACGCGGGCGAAGCTGCGGGCGGAAAGCTAGTGATTTATAAATTAAGTTATTTATTTTACATTCTTTTTTTCTTTTTTTGATACAAAGCATGAATAAATACTCCGACTTCTATAAAATTATTACATTCTTCGAAAACTGATAATTTTTAATACTCAAAATAATAATTTAAGTAGAAAGTACATATCTTTTTAAAAAGTCGATGTTAAATACATAATTAATTATTAATATATATTAAAATTAAGGAAATATTTTAAAGAAGAACAATATTGATTGCCAATACTTTATTATCAGCGCGACGTCCATTTGTACTTTGACATACAAAAAGAATTCATATTCTTATTGATGTCGTAGCGTCAATGACGTATTTGTAAATTTGTTATCTGTCCAGTTCTTATATACGAATAAAATTGATAATTCTATAGACTAAATTTAAAATTTGTATGCAAATAAATACAAAAAATTTTACAAATTAACACGATATAAACAAGGACTTCGTCAATCTATCGAAATTTAGTACTAAAACATCCAGTTTCATTCTAATATGTTTGAAATTGGGTATTTTATATATATCCCTAATAAACCCTTGTACTACGACACTCACCCTGTCCTAGGGATGAGTTTATGACACCGCGTCTTTAGAATTTTAATTAAATGATTCATTGGCTTAATAAATACGATTATTGCAGCAAACCAGACGAGGAAATACTCAAATATTCAATATTAAATTCTTTATTATTGAAATTTGATTCGAAAATCATGATATTTTTAGTACTAATTCAATATTATTGGTTACAAATTGAGAAATGCTTAAACCAAGTTGGTAAGGTACGCAAAATACGTTCCGTTTCCCGTTTCTCATATTATACTGTAATACTACATATAATGTGTGAAGATTTATGAATGGAAAACTGTTAACACTATATATATGAAGCGTAACGATGTCAAATTGAACTAAGAATATTACAAAACGAAGTAATAATATTAGCTAGACGTAAAATATGCTCATACAATTGCTTTAAATTTAAATGAAGGAAAAAATTGCTCACAGTAATATATCTTTTTTTATCTGTATTTGACATATGTCAAAACAAAGACAATAAATATTGTATGCTTACTTGAAGAATTTGTTTTCACAGATATAACCTATAAGATTTTTAAAATTAATTTATTTTTACATACGCAAACAACATTAAAAGTAAGTTTGTAACAGGTAATAATGTTATGAAGCCATGACATAAATGAGCGGTGCCGGCGAATAGAATTAAATTACTAATTGGCAGTACCGTGAAGAAGGGGAAATAGTGTCTGAACGTATTAGGACTTTCAGAATATTGGCTGGTTGAGTTCCATCGATAATTATATAGGGTATCGAATTACATTCAGCAACAGACGAGGTCATTGTACGATAATAATATTTACGAGTTGTTTTTAAATACTGAAGCTAGACATAAGTCTAGTATTCTTAAAGAATATTTCTCTTAGTTATGCTCAATTTAAAGCTTCAATGTCTTGTTTGTAGATTTATTTTTAATTATTATGTGTATGTTATTGGAAAAAGACCAACTATTTGTTTATATCATATTCTAAGTATTTAAACTGTCGCCCACGCAAGTTTCTATGGTACTAGATCGGATGACGTATATATAAATTAAGGGCAATTAGTAGAGGTTATAAATAGCCGTTATATCAGCACTACCGATGGACTCCCGAGGGTGTCATCAATAACTAATTTATGGCTTTTCTTCTACTTGTTCCTTACTGCTATATCCGTTGTATATATAGATTTATTATGATAGAAGAATAACTATAATTGAACGCACGTAATTTATACATAGGATATATCAAATAAAAAATATTTGGAATATTTTTAAACAGAATGAAAATAAAATTAAAATGCAATCAATCGTTACCGATTTCGCATGTCAAAGTAAACTCTTTGGCAAACACATGCTCGAGTTTAGTAAGAAAGTTTTAAGTATGGGAACTGACGATCAATCACTAACAATGTAGGTACACCCTCGAGGAAAAAACTTGAACGGGTGCTACTGATTTATTGGCGTAGTTGGAATTATAGCCATTTGCAATTCTTGCCACGGGCGAGCACCGATAACAGCGAACTGTTGTCACGCTGCTTGGATTTTGAAACAATACTTTTGTGAAACTTTCCAGTTGAACAAAATGTTAAAAATGGCTGCCAAATACACTGATAATTCTTTGCATGATTTAAAAATATTAAATGCCTTAATTAGAGAATACTTTTTACATAAAATGTTTGATTAGTTCAAAACAACCGAGACATCGAAACTAATTTCCTATTACCCAATTTCATGTACAAACGGAGATATACAAATTTTATTGTATATTACAATCAACAAACGGTCTTTGTTAAGTAAAAACAATGGGACCGAATCCGTTCATCATTAAGGCAAGAGACGCAATTACGAATAACAAGGCGTTAATGTAATCACCGAATAGTTTCTCACTATCCAACTAAGATAAGGCACATAATCACCAGCTATACGGCCCTTAACCCTCAAACAACCATGCAAGCAGTCAAGCCATCGGACATTAAGACCCACATTACACAACCCTCGTACGGCCGTACAACGATTATCTTAAAGTTAACCCTGTCGTTAGGAATCTTATTTGCGGTAACATTGAACTGTCAATGGCTGAGTTAAGCTAAGGATACACAACATCGTTTCATGATTACTCGTAAAATGAATCAAAGTGGACTTCTGTTTACGATTTGTATTGTAATATAAATAATAAAAATCCTACGTATATTTTTGTTAAATATACTAATTTAATTGAAGTTTAACAAAAGTTATAAGTTATTTTTAATATCTTCCTGTACAAGATAGGTTATATAAAAATTAAGTCATACTGACACAGTGAATTCTTTGAAGTAATATCGTGCAAGTGTAAGGTGCAATCTAGTCCTTAGTTTATTAGTGACCGGGGCCCCGCTTAGGTACTTACACGCTCTTTCCAATAACATGCCACTTCGATGGTCGTTTTGAGCCGCATTCAGCTGTTTGTTTGAAATTGAACCTTTGTTATACCTACCAACACCGACCATAACCGTAGCTGCAAACTATCACAAATTTTTATTTATATTTTGAAAAGTATAGCTATAGGTGAGCCTGAGTAAAACTTTTGAATGAAAATAAACATCGGGTTACAAATATTTCTATTCTGTAAAGTAAAACATAACAAATCATACATATTGTCTAAATGTCTAGTAACAACTCCTGGCGCTTTCAAGAACGCTGACATGTGCTTCACCCTCCGCCACATCCTTGTTTATAATGGGAATAGCTCTCTCCAGGAGCTTGGTCTCATAATCGCTCATGTGAAAGGTCTTATTGCATGTCTCTATAACGCCTTCCGGTCCAACCTTGGTCGGACCTGAGAAAAATTTCGTCCCAAAATGAGGATTCGCTGTATAACTGTTCACGACTACATAGTTCCCGTATAATGCTTCAATGAGATTCTGAACGAATTCATTGATCGACCAGGCCATAGCCAGAGTCGATGAATCACTGCCGTGCTTTCGGTTTAACACCTCCGTGCCAGACTTCTTGATCAGACGTGTCAATGTATCAGCTTCACAGTGACCCACGGAATAATGGCTGGGACATAAATTTGAAAATAGCGGTACTATCGTTTCGTCAGAGTGACCTCCAATCACCGGTACGTAAAGATGTCTCGGATTAACGTTCAAAGTATTTGAAATGAAGGCTCTGGCTCTCGTAGTGTCGATGTGGGTTATACCGAAAAGTTTAAACGGATTATGAGCATTGCAGTTTTTTAGTAGTAAGTTTGCAAACGGTATTATTGAATTTATGGGATTAGTCGAAATTGCAAAAAAAGCATCGGAGTTTTGGTATGATAAAACTTTGCACAATTTATATACTGGTATAGCATTCGTGGCTAGCATCTGTTCACGGGAAAATCCGAGTTTACGAGGAGTTCTCGATACAAGCAGTACCAGATTGGAGTATCTAATAGCAGCGGACAAGAAGGGATCTCCCGAAAATGAAGCTACTTTCGGTCCTCCGGGAATCTGTTCCAATTCCAGGCCAATACCTTTTACTATATTATTATCATCGTATAAGTGCAGCCTCGTAATATAAGGATTCCGTTTCAACAGCAGTGCCACGTTCTTTCCAATGTCACTAGCGGCGCCGACTATCGATATTTGTACATTTCTTCGCTGCACATAATTTTTTACAGAACATAAAGATTTTAATTGTGTTCTTTGTAAACATCTACCAAATACATTCATAATAAATAATATTGGCTCAGAATGTTTTACAAAAATTTACAGAATATTTTAATTTCGTCCCGACTTAATAGGATTACAGAAATGTCAAATAACAAACGAAATATGTAGTGAGGAAACTATGACAGAACTCAAGCAAGAAAATCTTATTGAATAGATCGTGTAATCAGCTTATGTTACATATAAATTCTTTATAAAATAATTATATTTATGATTTTACACTAATTGATAACTTTATCATTAGTTACTTATTAATTATATCGAAAGTCCCCAGCATGTTATTGTATAAAATTCTCATTAAGATCACCTATTCAATAATTTTAGTATACCTAACTAATAAAATCTACACTTTTCATTTTTTTGTTAATAGTGTTTGTTCAACGATAAATGAAATATACGCTTTAATAGGAGTTTATTGACGAACTGGTTACTTCAATATGTAGAAAATTATTTACGACAAAAATAAATACCTAATTGAAGAATAGTAATAGAGATCTTGACATTTGATCTTTTATAAAATTCTGTACCGAGTAGAGTATCAATGCATAGAAAAACACATGTTACATTAAATCATACAAATAATTTTTAAAAATAAAGTTTTGACTGATAGGATCATTTATATGTTTTTGTTGTATAAATACTACCTTTAAAAATCTCTTGCAAAATACATTTACACTATAATCAATTAACTTTTAGGAACTCTTTTAATAATCCGGGAGTCTAAGGTTTTAAGTGATGTTATGTATAATCTATAAAAAGGATGTGAATGATTTTAACACTGAATTAATAAATAAAATGTCAAATTCCCTGTAAACAGTATTAGGTCCACCAACCATTTATAGAATTAACTCAAACAGAATGTTCCAAACGAAGAAACTTTTACATTTTATTTCACGTCACTGTATTTCGAGAAACTATCAAGTAACAGTTGTGGGGGGAGCTAGTGAGATTGGACAGACTGTCGGCTTGTTGCTCCGGACTCAGCCAGCTATCACGAAACTGATAATTTTTGACGATCTAGAGCATACTCCAGGCGTTGTTTTAGATTTGTCACACATACCCTCAGGATCCGCTCTACAGGGAGTGGCTTCAGGTAATTCTTTGGAAAAGTTTTGGACAGATTCCAGTATCATATTAGCAACAGGCGGCGTAGCCCGAAGCCCGGGGACGTCAAAGGAAACATGGTTTAACGCAAATGCAGATTTCATAAAGACCTTATCGTCTCGTATATCCAAAATGTCACCGATGCCGTTCGTAGGTATCGCTACGGAACCCATTAACACTTTAGTGCCCATGGCTGCGGAAATAATGAAGAACCATGGGGAATACGACCCCAAAAAAATGTTTGGCATCACAATATTAGATAAGTTGAAAACAGAGGCGTTATACGCCGCGGAAGCGGAAAAGGATCCACAAAACTGCAATGTCCCAGTTATAGGCGGGCATTCAGAAAAAACTTTAATACCACTGTTGTCACAAGCAGAACCTAAATGTAACTTGGACGAAAAGAGGATACAAGAATTCACATCTAAGGTTAGATCATCTGATAGCGCGATTTTGAAATCAAAATGCGGCTGGTCGCCATCTTTGTCCGTGGCGTACGGCGCTGTTGCGTTCACTAAATCTATTATCGACGCTTTGGACGGCCGAACAACTCAAATACAGGCGTACGTTGAAAACAACGATTTTGGCACTTCTTATTTTTCTGGACTCGTTACCGTTGACCAAAATGGTGTTAAAGAAATGCAACGATACTCACACCTATCGTCATACGAATGTCAATTGTTGGAGAGAAGTATCGAGCAACTGAGAAAGGAAGTTCTAATGGGGAAAAAGGCTTTGGAACTAGAGTAGTTTGGAGTTGATAAAAAATAATACACAGTTGTACCAACTTATGAATATTTATTTACATAAAACCTGCCTAAAATATCGTATATACAGAAATCATATCACAGAAAATATCAATACTAATGATAAAGAAATTAAAACACGGATGAATTTAGTCTTTTTTTAATATATTTTGTTTAATTTTATTAAGTAATTAAAAATGTTAGTGACCGAAATTTTGTACCAAATTTTAAATTATATTTTTTTACATACAAAAATACGTGTATAATTAAGACATACATGTATAGAGACCTAGAACTACTTAAAATAAGATCAATACTGAACACGTTTCAGGTAGAATTTAATTTTTTACCATCCAAAAATAATTTTCAATTATCAACAAAACATTGCCTATAAAAATAATAAGAAGCGAAAGTATTTGGTAACAAAATCATGCTCACAGGCTATTTAATTTTTAATAAAACAAATAAACTAAATTAATTAATCGCTGCTAACCAAAACTAAGATAATTTTTTGGAAAAAAAATACAAAAATTTCTATATCTACCAATTGATCGATCATTAATTAATAAAATAACATACACATCGAATTAATTCATTGCATAACAAAATACCTATTAATTTAAGAAATTTTACATATATTTAAAACAAATAACTTTAAAATTCACCAAAATCTTTTGAAACAACGCCATCGATTCGTTTAAATTCATTGTACTGTTTAACACTATCTAAAGACAACACACAAAAAATGTTCTCGGATCTGAAACAAAAAAACATATTTTCAATAAAATAATAACATTTAATTCATATTATAAACAATTAATCAATTTTTTGACTAGAAAAATAATAATGAGAAAACATTTTAACAATTAATTGGATTATATATTTTTGTCATACTACTTACATATTCCTAAGCAAGTTAGTTACCCAATAAATTGTAGAAGCAAAAACTTAATATAAATGAAAACATAACCCTACATTTAAACTCTGAAACAGTCGGTTAATCATTATACATCACCTGAATTCATTCTTCATTACTTTTACTAACTTCACTGCTAGACTCACTAACTGATGTTGAACGTATACTTATAGAGGTCTCTTTAAACTGGCTTATAAAGTCTAGTAATTTCTGTAAATTCTTCTGTGTTTTTATCTGATCAGCTAATAATTGTCGTTTCTCTGCGTTATGTTCGTCCAAATTTTCCTTCAAAGTCGCTGCCCTGGCTTCTAATTTGCGCAATTCCTTACAGAGTTCTATGTTCTTTTCTTGTAATCTCTTCCTTTCCGCTAATTTATCTTAAAAAATATAAAAAAATAAATTTTTATTACCATTTTATATAACTATAATTATCTAAAGTTGAAAGAAACTTCTATTCTCTATAAAGATTAAGACATTCAACAAACTAAGTGGTTAATTAATAAAATTTGAGTATAAATATACATTCTTAAATGTATTAAGTGGTAAAGCCTACAGTCAAGTTACTACATCTCAAAAATATGCTGGCTCGACCGGGGAAGTACCACCATCTCATAGATCGGCGTGAAGTATTTTTTAATGGCTGCGTTTTGTCAGATGAGTAAAAAAGCCGATTTCCCTTTTTCACATCCATTCCTGCCATTTTCCCATTTCAAAAACATTCCTCTCTCTTTGCCAAATAAGAGTGTCAACGCATTCCCAAAAGTATGTTGTGGATATCTATTTGCCTGCTTGTTTGCCCCTTCGTTATATAATAAATAAAATAACTATTAGTTGGGGAGCGTTCACGTATTACGTAACGCGGTTTTGGGGGAGGGGGGGATCTCGTAAAACTTACCTTGCGTTACGAAGGGGGAAGGGGGGGTCAAAAATCTTCGAAAATTGCGTTACGTAATACTTGAACATTGTATATACCTCTATATATATCATCGCTGTTAGAATTCGCGCTGCATTCCGCCGGGTCAGGCAGCGTAGCTCCACAACTACACCGACCGCTCGTTGAACACCCTGTATGTAGCCACACTGTACAGGATGAACACCATACGAGGAGAGATGGAACATCTGAAAGATCAACATTATATGATCAATACATTGTTATCTATATATAAAAATATTTCCACCTATATATTGACTCATCACGATATGTCTGGAACCATAAGGCGTAGCGACTTGAAATTTGGTAGGATTATTCGAGCACCGATAGGTAGGTAGGATTATTCCTTTCGCCGAGTATAGGTCAGCTAAGAACGGATTTTAGGAAATTCCATCCACAAGGGGGGTTGCGGGTTCGTTAATAATGGAAAATACGCTTTCACGCCTAAACCACTGAACTGATTTTAATGTAATTTGGTACAGACAGAGTTGATCTTGAGAAAGAACATAGGATAGTTTTTATCTAAGTCTTTTGAAAGGTTCTCTTTGAAACGCGATATAATTGACCTCAACGCGGGCGAAGCTACGGGCGGAAAGCTAGTATTGTTATATATTAAATAAGGAACTGGTTCATAAATCAACTGAAAATTTAGATGAATTTAATGATAGTTTATTTGAAGTAAACTACATTAAAATATGTATCTTTTAATGTGGACTATTATAGTTATTATTACATTCTTTGTCTACAACTTTCATGTAACTTTAATTTCCAAAATCTATTTTGCCAACAATAAAAAATATACCCATATTTCAAGAAATTAATTATGTATATCAATTGAAAGTCATAACTATCACAAATAAAAAAGAATTGGGTTTTTGAAAAAAAAAAAGTATTGATTTTTTTTATGTATTTTAAAACTTTATTATTAATTATATTGGATTTTTAATGCAAAAAACTTGAAATATTTTTTTTTAATTAATTATAAACAATTAAAAATTGATAAAATTCAAAAATATATCACGTGACTGTAAACGCGCCATGATTGGTCAGCATACTTGTGACGTCATAATGTTAAAGCAATTTCATAATAGTACAGTGTTTATGGCTATTATTTTTGACTTGATAAAAATATCTCAAATTTATTAGTGAGAAACGATTTGAAAAGCTTATTTCGACTAACTATGTGTGATAAAGGATTTATAGAAGCAAAATCGGATAATATTCCTGATGTTGATATATTTATAACTAATTTTTAAAAAAATGACGTTCGGTTTAATTCTGCTGAAGTTCGAGGTGCTAAGGCATCAAGGTAAGTCTGTTAAAAAATACTATTCTAAATGAAAATAAGTATTTATTCTCTATTAAATATAATAATAATTAATTCATTAATTGTAGAGCATCACGTGAGAGTTACGGCGATAAAGCTATACTTAGGTTATGTTCAACTTAATCGTAAGAATGGTATTTGTGTTTTAAAAGGACGTGTGTGCCCAGAACACCGAGTTCGGAGTAAAGCTTACTCAGTTACTCTAACTATCAATGAAAAATTAAGAAGAAGAATAATAAAAGAAGAATTAATAAAATGTTATTCTAACATTATGAAAAACCAAAATAACATATACTTTAAAAATTTAAATGTAGTCTGATACAGAACCTAGAATGTTATAAAATTATGAAAATATCTATTAATTGAATTCCAATTATTAGAAAAACGTACATATAGATTTACTATTTAATCGCTTTGAATTATCAATTAAAATTTTTTAATGCTACGATTCTAAAGGTTATGATTTGGAGCCCAGGTAAAAATTAAAATTAATTACTGAACTATACTTATTCGATTTATACACTTAGATAAATAATAATTGATAACAATATTATTATGAATACTTACAACGAAATGATCTTCACAACAAAAAAAAAAAAAAGATTTTGTTTTTGAATAATCTCGGTGCACTGCTTGAAACCATTTCTTTCGACGTTTTTCGTCTTGTGGAACATTTAAAAACATTTTTTCAAGAGTTGTTTTTGTAGTATTTGTACATAATGGTACAAAACAAGAGCGATAACTTTTGAGTTTTAACATCTTTGATTATTTAACAATGCCAACAGAATTTACTAGATAAAAACTCAAAACACTGTACTAATTATTATTATATCTCTGTATGCTACAATGAGCAAAACTAACATTGTGACGTCACACGCGCTCGGGTTTATTCGCGAGCTGTCGGCGGATCTTCGGTACTGAATTTAAAATTTAATTTTTATTTTGAAATAACTTTTTAATTATTGCAAAGAAAAATAAAATAAAAATAGTTTTGTTATAAAACTTATATATGATCTTTCCATTTATCACAAAAAAAAAAATATATTCAAAAACCCAATTATATAAGGCACAACATATATAAAATTAGAATACAATAAGTATATATAAATAGTGTTATTACCATTCCTTCCACAGCCGTGACACACTTTTTTGGTAGGAGAGTAAACTGGTTCAACGGACAAACCCGCAGGGAGAGAGGCCAACCATGCGGGCTTGTTGTTACCCCAACCTGGAAATAAAAATAATATATATATATATACAGGGTGACTGGTGAATTACTATCAATATTTAAGGAGAATACTCGGTACCTGATTCTCATTCGAATTATGTGAAAAATGTAGGTACTTAATTTTTGACCAAATTTCCATATAAATAAATAAAGTGTGGACACGTTCCAAGTGTTCCAAGTGTGGATGCGTACGGCGGCGTGCTAATACAACACCACGCCGCCGTAAGCGTGTGTGTGTGTGTGTATACCTAATCTGTAGGGTGTTCACACGATGCGTAATTAATTACATAACTTTGGTTAACTTTACTTAGAAGTTTATTATAATTTATGTTATATTAATTTATATTTTGTCATATATGATCGTCAAATATCACGTCCTCAAGTATCGATAGTAATTCACCAGTCACCCTGTATATAATAAGTTACATAAACTTTAGTGGTAGTAGCTGCTAAAATATTAAATATACTTTAATACAACAGTTTAAGGAAATTAAGTCAGTGGTGGCCTAGTGGTTAAATCCCGCCTCTCATGCACGAGGGCGCGGGTTCGATCCTGGCAAGTACCAATGTGATTTTTCCGAATCATATGTACTTTTTAAGAGTATTTAGACATCACTGATCAACGCATTGCCATAGAGGATTGATATCAGACAGGCGGCCGGTCGTAAAAACAATTAGCCAAAGCTATTCACAACTTGTAAAGCAGACCCTGGCTAAAGCTGGGAAATTGCCAGGTAGAATAAGAGTTTAAAGGAAATAATAATTAAAGGATAGTTTTTTTATAGTATATGTAAATATATACAAATATATACCTGTGTATATATGTATGTATACAGGGTGACTGGTGAATTACTATCGATATTTGAGGACGTGATATTTGACGATCATATATCACAAAATAAAAATTAATATAACATAAATATTAATAAACTTCTAAGTAAAGTTAACCAAAAGTTATGTAATTAATTACGCATCGTATGAACACCCTACAGATTAGGTATACACACACACTCACACACTCGCGCGCGGCGGCGTGGTGTTGTATCAGCACACCGCCGCACGCGTCCACACTAGGAACACTTGGAACGTGTCAACACTTTATTTATTTATACGGAAATTTGGTCAAAAATTAAGTACCTATTTTTTTTACATAATTCGAATGAGAATCATGTACCGAGTATGCTCCTTCAATATTGATAGTAATTCACCAGTCACCCTGTATAATAAGTTGCATAAGCTTCAATGAATCAGTAACTAGCAAGATACTAAATTTCTATTAACATTGCAGTTTAAGCAAAATCTTTTAGACAGTTTTTATAAGTGTAACAAACAGACAGACATATTAACATAATCTAATATTCTATATTATGTATATTATGATTAATATTGATAAAAATATATTCCACTCACCTTTAACTTCAGAACATGAACCGGATGGGGAACCTTCTCTTGATGATTTGTTTTGATTCTGGAAATATATATTATTTAATAAATATATATGTATATTATATATATTAACTGACCCGGCAAACGTTGTTTTGCTATAAAAAAAAAAAGTTGGTGATAAAAAATAAAATTTTGGGTTGTATGTATTTTTAATGCTACATTATAAAAAATAAAAACAAAATTCGCCCAAATAAAAAAATTAAAGGTGAACAACCCTTATAACTTAGGGGTATGAAAAATAGATGTTGGCCGATTCTCACACCTACTGAATGCTCACAAAATTTCATCAAAATCGATCAAGCCGTTTCGGAGGAGTTCTCTGACTAACACCGCGACACGAGAATTTTATATATAAGATATTTGTATGTATAATACCTGCTGTTGTCGTAATTTAGCAGATCTCGTCTGGGGCGGATCACTGTGGCTTTGGAGATACGGGAATTGATTTAATTTTTTACGTTTCTGAAAATAATTAATTAATTTATAATTCCATATATATTATATTCTGCATTTTATTAAGTTCTTTTAACTGAAATTTGATCCATAACATGCACTTTATATAAAACTCCTACACATCTACAGAAATATATAAAAAAAAAATATATAAATAATAATAATAAATACTATTAGGGTTAATAACCTCAATAAATTAGATTACATCAAGTTATTTTTGCTTATAAAATTAACTTTCAGTCAGCAAATTTAATGTTGTTTCATTTAAAAATAATAAGTCATGTATATTCAAATAAAACCTATTTTAATTATATTGGATTAATAATTTCAAACCATTGCCTTGATATCAAGTTAATAACTGATGATTATGCTTAGTTTAAAAAAAAACTTGTTGTTTAAAAAAGTCTTTATTGAAATTAAATATGTTTATACTCACAGGCATCATTTCATAGCTTCCATATATAAAGTCATTCTTGTTGGAATTATTTGTTGATCTCTTGCGACGTTCATTTCTGTTCCTCTCAATTATTTCTTTCTGAGCCGGAGTTATTAAACCAATCAACCTGAAAAAAAAATGTAATGACATTAAATATGGCTCCTTAACAATTTCTCAATAATTTCATGATATATTAATAGAAATTATTATTTAAAACATCTGATTTCTATAGTATTAAATTAAAAATATATGTTTAATGTGCTTTTTTAAATAATATTGTATGAGCAGAACATTTGTACTTCTATTCTCATCTATCCTGGCATTATATTTAAAAATTCATATTTAAACCTCGCAAACACAATTTTAGGAATAAAATTAATTACAAATAACCTGGTTCTTATTAATAAAGTATTTAGGACATATATAATAACTCTCAACCGACATCACAAATATATATAGGCATAGTTTACAATTACATTTAAAACCAGAATTTTAAAAAGAACACAAAGATTATAGTGTTTAAAAGTTAAATACATTTTTATAACATGATATAATATTAATAATAAGCTAAATACCTCATGAACACTTCTTTAATAATAGGTTTTCCTGGCTCGGGCAAAGGTGGCGGGGAAGGTGTCGGAGACAAATCAAACGTTGAATCGGAATCAGATCTTTGTTCTTCCCATTGACATTCTTGTAAGTTATTTTCACTGAAAAAACTCATTTGTTACTTAATATTCTAGTAGATAACACTTATATTATACAATAATATATTAAAACAAAAAAAACACTAAGTAAAAAAATATTTCTACAATAATATATAAAAAAAAAAAACACTTTAAGTAAAAATATTTCTCTTACAAATTAAGTATATAAATTTTGTATGTCTATATACACATTTAATAATAATTTAAAGTAAATTAAAGTAATCAAAAAATGAATTAAGTTTCTATTAAAAATATACAATATTTTCATTTGTTATATTAACTTATCCAATACTATGAATGCTAATATTATATTTAATAAATATAGAAAAAGAAAATGAATTAAATAATAAATTCTACTTACATCAAAGATTCTTTGACTTTGTTCAATGCATGAGTTAAGTTACTTCGGCCGCCCAATACTAAATTTGGTATCTGATTATAATTTTGTGAGTATTTTTCTTTTTCATCCGTTTCACTATTCCCGTTTTCCTTTTCGTATTTATTTTCGTTGTCTGAATCCGAGTTGTTATCATTGTGTTCGGTTTTGATATGTATTTCATTGAGTACCGATGGTTTTAGTAATGATATATTACGGTTTCTATTCCGATATTGCATCTGATGATCCCTAAGCTGTTGAGCTACATATTTATTGTCGTTTTCTATACTGACTTGTTTATTTCTGGATCTCAGTCTTTGTTGATATAATTCTAATTCCTTCCGGAGTCTATCTACTACCAATTTCTAAAAATATAGAATATGTTAACCATATCAATAAAAAATTATGTAATTATTTTTAATATATTTATTAATAAAATTATATACCATATGCAACAATTATAATAATAAATTTTTGACTTACTTGAGCCTGACTTATGGCTATAATTTCTTTTTCAGCTTCATTTACTTTAAACTTAAGTTGAATATTCTGAAATTTAAAATTATATTTAATATATGATTACATATTAACTGATAAAATGTATAATTTAATAATTTATTTATAAAAATTATACTCTTATATACATTTTCATCTTCTTCCAAACGAGTCACCCATATCTGTAAATAAAATAATAAAAAATATCTAAACATAGTTATTTCATGGGGTTTCTAATGTTAAGAGGTTCGTTTATTATATTTTAAAGAAACTTCGTCGACTTCGTTCTTGCATATTATTTTAATTGATGCGCTTTAATATTCTAGCATACCTGATGAATGCGTATTGCATTTTTCAAATCCGTTTGTGTTTTACGAATATCTTCCTTTATTTCGTTAGAAACTTCCATCTCACAACGATTTAAAAACTAGTTCAACAAATTAAACAACAATAATTGTTATGCACGTAAATTATTATAAATAGTTATACACTTTGTAAACAGTTTAATACATTTTATATTACAATAACCATGCACTAAATTAACTCTACTAACTCAATTAATTTTATAAGAGCGAAAACTTATGCCACCAGCCACTTTTCCAAAGTTTAACTAAAATGAAACAAAAGTAAAAATACTCCAAGGTTTGTAAGAATTTCATCCACTGTTTATTTTAATACTAAATGAAATATTTAATCATTTCTAATTGGTTTAAATTTACTAAAGAAACGAATAAAATGTTGTATCTAACAAATAACAAGTATGATAGTTATATTAACAAGGTATTATCTATAATCTATGTACCTCATTCATTTTATTTATATACTTCGTTTATACAATAACATATCACGGGCTACATTTTAAACATTTCAATGGCAACAATTTTGTTTGTGTATTTACTACTGGTCACACTGCTGAAAGAATAACTCTTAAGTTTAATCACATTTACAAACATTTTATTGAAAACACATTGATCGTTACGATATTTTAGCCTTTTATTAATTAGACCGATAAATCTGTATATGTATGTAAAATCGACCTTCATCCAGGATGTCAGATTTATATATCTATAAAATATTATAATAACTATTACTATAAACTATAAATTTGAGAATTTATTATACTGAAAATGTTACAAATTTATTTTCTAAAAAATCATGCTGGAAATTAATAGTTGTAAAGACATAAAAATAATTGTAAATAGTTAGATGTTATAAAATTTCATAAATAAATTAGTTGATACATTCGTGTAGTCACTACATTATTCAATGTTACCAACATTCACAATGAAAGTTAGTGCGTCGTTCTCGTTCTTTCGTTGACAGTTGCTGTGTATTGAAATAAGTACATAATACATAGGTAGATATAGATATAATATAGGTTTGGTTTCTATTCAACTACTGCCACCATACCCAATCCAGAAGAAGTTGTTGCCTGTGAAGGATGCCTTCAGCTGCGAATGCAAAGTCTGAAAAACCAGCTTCTTCGGAAGCTACGGATAATTCACCAATACGACAGATAATGACCATTATTGAACATAAAATCCGAAACTTGGAGAAAAGGAAGGTGAGTGCAAAGCGCGGCATCAACAAATATATAACAGTTTTTTTATCTATATATAGCTTGTTTTTGAAAACTTATCTGAGTATTTAGTTAATAAATATTATCTGATACCATAAATTTCATTTGTATATTGAAAATTTGCATGTAAATAAAGTTGCGGTATTCGGTTGACGCCATTTTTACACATGTGCTCCAATAATTTTGTGACCAAACTATGACGCCCAATTTAAACAGGGCTGTATATCCTTTGAAATACTTGCAAGTTAAATTATAAAGTATATAAAACGTCTATTTCCAAGTTAACAGTATCGTGGTGTTTTTATTGTGAGCTTATATTATTTTTATTACAAGCTTTGTAATAAAGCCGTAATCATTGTAAATATACAACTTTTAGACATGCATTAGTTACTTATACGGCGATTATAGCCTTGTGGAAAGTTTATCGTCTCGTTAACTTACATAATTTATAGAAAATCGGTATCGTGAGTATATTAAATTTATAAGGTATATATTTCAGGGCAAATTAACATCGTACCGTGATTTGCAAAAAGCCGGTAAGGAATTAAACAGTGATCAAAAGGAAGCGGTTGCCAAGTATGACGAGGTGGTTATAACACTAGAGTTCGCCAGAGACCTCTCGAAACAAGTGGCTCTGATAGCTATAGCGTCAGAACGTGAAGCTAAGAAACAAGCTAAGAAGGTAAAGAAATATATAACCTATCTGCTATTTATAAATCACTCTTCAGATCAATCATTTTTTTGAGTGTTAATATATGTATATTTAACATACAAATATCGTTTCAAAAATTATGGAATTCAATATTGTTTATTTTCTCTCAATTTACTACCATGTTACACATGTTTGCTATTTAATTAATATTTTGACTGGTGTGTTCAGCCTTAATTTATTAATTACAGGATGCCTGGGTTCGTTATACTGCAGACACGAATAAAATACGTGAAGTGCTCCTTATATTGGACTGCCTCATGCAGTTGGGGAATGCAGAAGTTAGAGACGACTTCCTCAATGGTACCAACGGTGCAGTTAAACTGACGGAGCAGGATTTAAAAATCTTAGATGATTTGTAAGTTTGAAGAGTTTATTGTTATCAAAGAAAGATGATTCCTTCTTTTCTTCATGTTCTAAAACTTAAAATTAATTTCATTAAATATAGAAGCATCAAAAATTATAAGATAGATTAAATATACTTTGTTTAATTCTTTATCTTATTGATATTTATAGGTATCCCGAAGTGACCCCAAAACATGAAGTCAATGAAGAAGGCCAGCCTGGTTTTCATGCGTGTACAATAAAAGCCGCGGAACATCTGTATGCTATTATTGACGGCAAACCCAAAGAAGTTCTGGGCACCACATACGCTCATGTCAAGGAAATAGTCTCGGCAGTACATGAGTGTGGCTACTTTGATAAATCTGCTGACGTTGTTCCCGAACCTGAAGAGATACAGAATGTGTGTGAAGAAGCACCGGAACCTACCGAGGAAATTGAGGAAAATGAGCCTGCACCAATGTACGCGGCCCCTGTACCTATGTCAGCCCCACCGGCGGCTGTAGTTCCCGCCCCGGGATATCCTCTAAGACCGATTCCCCCAATCACCCTTCAAGAAATTGAGAATGCCTATTTCTCACAACAATATCCCCAACAGAGGCCTATATCTGAAGTGATAGGCTCCCAGAACTTCTTCTTCCTACAAGAATCTGAGATCGACAGCCCCGTAGGCACCCCACAACCTCCACAGATCATGAACCAGCCTTCCCCACCAGGACCTATCCCGACACAGACATTCACCAATCAACACTTCGTCCAACTCCCCGGAGGTCGTGTTCCCGAGCCCGGCACTATCCCAATGCCACCTCAACCTCACTTCCCGCCTCATCCCGACCACGCCTATCAAGTTCCAATCCCTCAAATCCATCCCCAACCTCACCACGTGCCTCAGTCAATCCCACAACCGATGCAACACAACCAACCGATCCCACATATCGAGCAACCCAACTTTGAGCAGGAAGAACTGAAAGTTATATCACCCGTTGAGGACAAACAAGAAGAGGAAGTAAAAAGTGCGAGCCCGGAGAGGGAGGATGGAGGGGAACGAAAAACACAGGGACAAGGAGACGGACAGAATAGATTTAGACGGTACCGAGGAAACGGAAGGGGCTCATCTAATGGGTTTAGAGGTCGAGGATCATACACGAACAGGCAGGGGGAGGGATACCACCCGAGACACAACGACTATCAGAACAGAAGCAACAAGGACGGCTACCAGAACAGACAATACAACGACAACTACCAGCCCAGGCACGGGAAGGATTACTACGGGAACGGAGACAACGGGGACTCACATCATAACGAGAACGGCCTGCGTTACAACGACACGAGCTACCAGTCGGGCTTCAAGAGCCGCGGCAGGGGCGGAGCGCGAGGGGGCGCGCGAGGAGCCCCGCGCACGCCACGCACCAACCATCAGTACAACCGTAAACAGGAAAACGTGGAGTAGCACGTGAACGGTCGCACCTCGGACTAAAACATTCGCGAAAGGCAAATTTCACCGGCAACAACGCTGTGGTAACAAACAAGAGATTACGCTATATAAAATAAATGAGAAAAAAAATATACAAAAAAAAAAGTAAAATAATGAAACTCAATAAAAAATAAGTTACTTGAATTTAGATGTATGATATATGCGTTTATTGTAAGTTACGTTATATCTAGATTCTTGTATAGGAGCGTCGTCGAAGCTCGGCGTCGCTGTACCTCGTACGTGCCTCGTACTCGTGATAATTTAAGTACTGGATAAATAAAAAATACATGACAAATACCCTGAACCGGGACCCTTTCCAAATCTCATCGACTTTTTTTATACAGTTCGTTTGAAAATTGCAATTATATGTGTTGAGATGAGCTATGTTTTTATTTAATGATTTCGCCACATTTTATCAGCTGCCTTAACCGAACAGGTTTTATCTGTGGTTTGGTAGTTGAATGCGTCTTTTAATTTTGCTACTTAATGCTATTATTACAAAAGTTTTTTTTTTAATCTACTTATATAATTTTATGAATTTAAATTGTATCGATTTCCCTAAAAGATCTAATCTCATTCAAATGAACGAGATCCGTTACTAAGCTGGTATTGTTATTTATTTTAAACTATCCCTCTATACTTCTACATTGTTCTCACTAAGAGGCTGTGTGCAAGCAAATTAAAGTATTATATGATGATAATTTGTTTAATTTCGTATTGATTCACTTCAGTTTTCATGTACACAGTGTGATATTCATTATTTCTTCATCTTCCATTATCATTTACTATTTTCGTTTCCCTTATAACATACAAAGTTGCCATCGCCGGTCTATATAAGAAGTGTTTACAGTTTTACATGTTAGCGTAGGTTATTGAATAAGAAACTAAAGTGTAGTGTGGATGTAATTTGGAAGAATTACATACGATTTAAATGCAGCATAAATTTGCATACGCAGCGTTAGTAAGTCTCTTGTCTAAGATTGGACTCTCATATATAAAGTAGTTCTATCATAATAAGCTTGACAACTCTAGCCGTTTGGTACTATGCAAAATAAAAATATAATTCAATAGTCGCAAACAATTACGTCAGCCCTCAGCAGCTGCACGACATTTAACACAGCGGGGGATTCCCCTTGTATGTAATAACTAATAATAGATAAGATAGTAAAATATTATTTTAATCACTCCACAACGAAGTCGTAACAAGAAAATTTCCAGTTTATTCATATTTATTATCTAACTAGAATAGAACTCTATATTCCATATCTTTTCGTTAGTATGTGACAAATTAACTGACTTTCCTCAACAGACGCAAATAATAATTGGTCAATTTAGTGTAAAATTTATGGGATTATTATTTTAAAAATTAAGGCTTATAATTTAATTATCTCGGACATTCCCTTTTCAAAGCAAGCCGTAATAATAACTGTTAGAAAATATTACAAAATTAATGAACGTTATCATTAATGAGCACTATTATTATTTATCATAAACATTACGTTTTCGGAAAAATAAACAATGTTATCGATTCTGTATCTGTGCCTGGTTTAACTAATGGCATTAAAATTAGTCACAATACTTTTTTATGTTTTATATTCGCATTTTGTTGATATTATACAGTATAGTATACAGTTCTTTATTTCTGTCTTTTGATTTAGCAATCAAATACTTCCTTCAATAGACTCATTAATTAAAGGAATGATTTCCTTATGTTACCAGCCGTAAAAATATATGACGAGCCGTGAGCTCGCGTGATCAGTAACTATGACTAAGGGCTACATAATATGTAGTCGGTATCATGACGGTACATTTGCAGTTGTTCAAGAACACAAATTTTTTAAGTCTTTTACTCGTATTAATTCCCAATTGAGTCAGTGGTGGGTTAAAAGGCCCGCCTCTCATGTACGAGGGCGCGCGGGTTCGATCCTGGCAAGTACCAAAGTGATTTTTCGGAGTCATATGTACCTACCTACTTCCTAAGAGTATTTAGACACCACTGATTAATGAATTTCCACAAAGGGTTGACGTCAGCAGGCGGCCGGTTGTAAAAACAATTAGCCAATACTATTCACAACATGTAAGGCAGACACTGTCTAATTAAGCTGGAAAATTGCCAGATAGAAGAAGAAGATTTCCCAATATAATGTTAACGTAAAATTTTTAATAAGTATATGTCAATGTCATATATGTATTTTGAAAACTTCATCAAAAATTTCATAACTTGTAGGTGTAGGACCAAATAATAAGGCCAAAGTTTCGGATATAAATTAGTCTTGTATACGCCACGACGAGAATGCTAAATACAAGATCCATACAATGAGTTTAGAAATGCAGAACGAGTGTGTGTGTAACCACACATAAGGGAATTTTACATCCTGTTAATCTAAAATATCGCACCTTTATTCTTGATTGGTCACTAGCACTATTAAAAATTTATCTCAATGCGTTGAAATGGCTTTCCCAGATAAGAATAATTTAGTAAAATGAGCTCACCTCGATAGGGTTCTACAACTCATCTGGAAAGTGCCAGTGTTTCGGTAGCCAGAGCGCAAAAAGAAATAACAACAAAAAGCGATCAATAGGTTTTGTGAGAGAAGACTAAGTATAAATTCAAAAGTCAGGCCTTACTCCATCATTCAAAAATACAAAACCCCATAGGATATTTGTGCGTCGGCGTCCAGATGACTATCTATATAATACGACGATCTATATGTAGTATGTATATCCATATGTTTATTTATGTATAAGGCAGACATGTACGTACATACATATATAAATATATTTCATGTACTGGCTATGAAAGGAAGCGAGAAAGAAAATGTGCGTTCTCACGACTCTCTCCCTTGCCCCTACAGTAATATACGAGGCTTTTCTCAGCCCTTTAATCTGATCCAAGTATTGCAGGGTAGTTTTAATAATATGTACATTAACTTATATCTCATCCTCTTATACAAACACATAACAGATTTAAAATGATTAATTTTATGAAGTTCTTCCTTTTTTATCTTTCCGAAACACAATTGCCATCCAACGATTCATCCATCCATGTATATCCATCTATTATGATTATAGCTTAAGAGCCAGTGAACGGATACCTGTATGTATTTGACCAGACCTGGGCTTTTGCACATTGAGACCCCTTTACCTACCGTACATGAGATGGGGACTCACTAAGCCCTAAGTGGTGGACGCGGCTAGTGCGCAGGTAGGACAGGTATCGATTTTTGGCTATCTATGAATGCATTTGACCACGTCTGCCGTTTTGATATTTGAAAATATATTATTATTATTATTAGTGGAAAATAACAATGGCAGACCTTTATCACTCTTTTAACATTGTGGCAGACAATTTTGAAAATGTTAAGAATTTTCTTTTAATTATATGACCAGATCTGCCATCAATGTATTTTATTTATTATAGTCTTGAAAACTTAAATTATTAACGGCAGACTTATTCATTGCGTATAAACATCAGCAGATAAAAAATCTAAGATACACTACCCGGTCAGATGTCTATACTCTATAGGTATATTAAGATAGCAGTTTTACATTAATATAATTTACTTAATCACTGTATTTAATGAATTTAATATATTCCATACAGTCTACATACTAAACTTTTAAAGTTAAACGATAAAGAAGGAGATGCATAACGAAAATATCTTAAGTATTAAAGTATATTGCTAAGAACAAAGAATAGTTATAATTTGTATTTTATATTTTAAATTTATTTATTGAATACGAAATTTAAATGTTAGATAAATAAAAAACAATCATTGATGCATCTCATCTCATGTACGGTAGGTAAAAGGGTCTCAACGTGCAAAAGCCCAGGTCTGGTCAAATACATACAGGTATCCGTTCACTGGCTCTTAAGCTATTATGATGATTATGACGATCCACGAACCGTAACGCTCTATCTATCTATCTTCACTAACTTATATCTCCCTCTCACTTTTATTCGCCTTGCCCGATCACATTTTTCGTAACGCTTTCAGCATATTACTCCCAAGGGTATGTAAAGAAGTTTTACTTCAAAACAATGGGTTGAATTTAAGTGCTCGCGATTCTACTCAGGAGCGAACATCCAATCACGCACATGTAATTGTGCCGTGTCGTTCCCAGCGTCCCACATTATGCCTATGACACCTAAAAATTGTATCTGAGCATCTAACATCGCTTGCCAAGTTACGTGGCGGCAACTGTACCCAATAAGAATCTTCTAGGTAATCTATACTGAAGCGCAAATTCTAAGCAAAATTATGCCCACAGATAAGCAGATTAGAATTAGTTTGTCAAACTTAAATTATTCTATAATTACAAAGAGTAATTAATAAAGCTTAAGTGACGTCAACAGGAAATCTAGGTTTTGTCTTTTGCGACCATCAAAATATGAGCCATAGACAGTGTACAAAATCTGATCTATGGATGCCTTGAATATTTTAGAGCTTACTTAACTTGTTTTAATATTTCAGATTGTTACAATTTGTCGACTTGGGGTAAAGGTTTCTGTAAGGGGAATGAGTGATTGATACAAGGTTTCTGGTTTTTAAGTATCAAAGTATGGAATTCATTTATGTGTCCAAATCTTGACATTGATTCCCGCGTTATATCTTTGTTAAAATGTGTTTTCATAAAAACATATTTTTGGAATCACTTGAAAATCACAATAGCAAGTTGGTGTTAATAATATTATTTAAAACAATTAGTCCACTTAATCTCGTTAATTACAGATTCTGTATAAAAGTTTTAATTAACATTTACGCGGATTTGTTTTTTGTAAATAGTCAATACATGGTTAATTGTCAACAAATGAAAAGGTAAACTGCTTTAGTTATAGGGTTGATAAAACAGGTATTTTTATTGTAAATGAAAGAAAAAAGCTTCTGATAAAATTGCCATTTATTATGATGTATATGAAAGTGTCAAAACGAGTGAGCCATCTCGTCTCACCAGAACAAAATAAATTAATTCCTCCCATACTAACTTGTCGGCAAGTTTATAAGTCTATATAATTTCTCTGCTGTACGTATGTTTGTGGGCATCATCATATTAAAACTATACAACCCAATGTAAGTATACAAAATACAATCTAATAGTGTACTTATATTTTAGTTATATATATAGTTTACATATAATAAACGCCGCTTTGTTCATTTATAAATTATGTGAACTAACTTAAAAACTAAACATCACTTTTTAATAAATTTATCATTTTAAAATTATACAAAATAATAAGCTTCAGGAATGTGATATAATAAATTATTTCATTACTAATTTTCATTGGAACTCATTAAAATGTTTTTTGGTTTATTTGAGAACGTTTATGAGAATAATATATTTTAAAAATCAAATCTTGAATAATATTCAGAAGTTATAAATAATCTAGTTGTATTAGTGTAATAAAATAATAAAAAATACAGCACCTACATATAGTCTGTTCATAAAATTATCGTCGGAAATAGTGCAAAACCGAGTAAATACCATTATTGGATAATTCCGCGTATCTACATTGGAAGCAGATTATCACAAGAAAGTTTGAGCTGAAATATTTTCTAAATCAACGACTTTTAAGGCAATTTTTTCACAATTAGTAATAAATTAAAAACTAAATAATTACTAATTGTGAAAAAATTACCTTAAAAGTCGTTAATATAGAAAATATTTCAGCTTAAACTTTCTTCTGCTAATCTGCTTCTAATGTGGATACGCGGAATTATCCAATGGTAGTGACGCGGATTTGCACTATCCGCCACGATATATAATAATAATTTCTCGTTTCTTACTAGACATTTATAATTAAAGAATTTATATAAAAAAGGCAATAGATAAAATAACAGATCTCATTTTCCCTCAATTCCAAGATATCTCACAAGTTTTGTTCGGACTTTGTATGTGAAAGAAGAAAGATATTAGAAATAAGGAAATATTTTTGAAGTTGATAGTAAATTAATTATATTATATATACTTTGTTCCTGTGATGATAAATCAGTCTAGAAATTGTGTAGTTCTCAATAAAGTATGTAGAGGTATATCTGTCTAACATCACAGATTATTATTTGATTTCAATAGATTTAGAAAAAAATATATACTTGCACATTCCCAAAACATGATGTTAAAATGCTTTGATAAAAAAAAATTAAAATGTACAAAACAATTTAAATTAATTTTGTTCCCAGTGAGCATTCATTGCACATTATGACAATTTATCTTATTTATATACATAAAAATATTTGTGTGGTTTTTCTATTACATATTGTCTATTATTTAACAAATTCCGCAATACATTTATACAAGGCCATTTATTATTAGAGATGAGTCATTGACCTTTTGCTAGTTCACCAATATCTACTTTATATTTGGCTAAGATCATTGACGGTTTAAGTAGTATACAACAGAGTTATCAACGCCATCGTCAAAGTAAAATTCATTTGTTTGAACTCATAAAAAAAATCGATAAAATTAACATTAATACCATTCCATTCAAATACATCTCTAGACGGTACTTAATAAAATAAACGACAGAATCACAAATCATACAGTATACTATTTTTGCGTCTCCACAAAGCAAAAATGGCACCGCTACTAACAAATTAACAAACCGATACTATATGTAAGTAACAGCCAATCCAACGAACCGTTTATAAGACAACTAATAATACGTGATGCTTACCCGCAGCTGGCGTGACTTACGCGTGTCATAAAAATATTAATATTACATACATACATATATCTCACAGGTATAAAACGTTAATTATACACAGTCCTTTGTTATTTTGGCATATGTTCAATGTTAAATCATTTGTCGTGTCATGACCTGTCTCATTTTCCTTTCCCATGATTCCGCTTCAGCCCACGAATGTCGAACGTCACGGAACAACTGGAATGAGAATTAAATTATTATAATAATATCATATAAATTTCTATAATATTAATTTTAAACACAAAACGAGAAGTTTCTAAAAATAAACTATATACCTATAACAAATAATAGTGTTGGCTATTATTTAAATTACAGAACCAAGTGTAACAAGATTTTCTGACTGTTATATTTTTCTTTCCTGTCTTATCAAAACACAATTATTCTATAATACCTAGGAGACAAAATCTAGAATTTATTGCACTACAATTATAATTAATTGTAATTTTTCCAGTTAGTAACTTACATTTAAATGTAATTTAAAATTTGTTAACAGTAGGTAAGATAACTGGTACTACTACTGATATATAAATATTAACTCTTTATTTACAACATATGTCACTACTATTGTCACTGATTGTTTCGTATATAAATACTACTCAAAGAAAAACATATGTCGCAATAACTTCGGAATAAGTGTAATCAATAGTCAGTGGTGGCCTAATGGTTAAAAGGTCCGCCTCTCATGCACGAGGGCGCGGGTTCGATCCTGGCAAGTACCAATGTGATTTTTCCGAGCCATATGTACTTTCTAAGATTATTTAGACATCACTGATTAATGCATTCCCAAAGAGGGTTGATGTCAGGCAGGCGGCCGGTCGTAAGAACAATTAGCCAAAACTATTCACAACATGCAAGGCAGACCCTGTTCAAATATGGGAAAATTGCCAGGAAGAAGAATACCATATGAAACAAAATTTATTTTTTTTACATTAATTTTGTTAGTCAAGTGTTATATATGTATATACCTGTGACAGCCACACCTCGTCCGCTAATAGTTCGTTGAGTATGTCTGTTGTGTCTTTACTGGGGTTCTGCATCCTCTTCTCAGCCACACGTTTACTACACTCAGCATACATGAGGTACTTTTGATGTGATATTCTAGAGTATAATTGTACTCGACCGCAACATGTTGTGCATAATAGGAATTCCTGTAATGAGAAAGGATATATTATTTAATAAAATAGAATTATGTAATATACATATATGTGAAAGTATTAAAGAGTATTTATACATTAGTTCCCTATAATATGTAGACTTTGACGGTACTTGCATTGATGAATGGAAATAAATAAAATTGCCAAATCTTATAAGGAAGCAAGTAGCAAACTATTAATTTTTAAAGGCAATTAATATAATATTATATTAACATAATTCAGAAAAATACTATTCTGAATGAAAGAATTCACTGGTACATGATTTAAAGAAAAAACTAATTAAAGGCTAACAACAGATTATGACAGTGGCGCCAACTTGCGGTTCTTCTGTTAATTTTCTTATTCCTATGATTGTTTGTAGTTACAGCTTTTATTAATGAAAAAATAAGTTAAAAACATAGCTGTTCTTGTATAACGTCAATGATATTAGTGAGAAATCTTAATATAACAAATAAATACAATTTCCAGTAATTACTACTCATAACAACAAATATATGGAAGTACCTATAATTATATTGTGAGATGGTGCTTGTTTTAAATAATTTTACATATAGATATAGCTTTTATTGGAATTTTAATTCTCATTTAAATGTCGTAGGCAACTTGTATGATATGTCCATCTACAGATGGCTTCTGCATTTCATAAACATCAACCTTATCTAACGTAACAGGAGAAAAATGGCGCTTCGAATTATAAAATAATGCTCTACTTATGTTTTATAAAATGACATTAACAGTTTGCCTTCGACATATCGTACAAATTTCCCAAGAAATATAAACCATATTCTGATTTGCATAATCCATAAAATTTGGATCAATATAATCCAAAGCATGAAACCTAAGATTAAAAAACAGATTTTGCCCACTACATATATAAGTATAATATAACCTTCTCATATGCGAGCCTGGCGTTAGGTTGCACAGGTTCAAGGGTTGCTGGGTTATAGGGTTGTCCATACAGCAGTAATCGGGCCACAGCGGGCCTAGTGCAGGCCCGGCAGGCCCCGGAGCCTCCCGCTGCGACGCTCAGCCCTGGCCACACATCCACGGCTGCATCCAACGACCTCGCGTTACTACACGACACGCGTTGACGCATACTTTCAGTCACTTCGTCAACAGTTTTGACGTTGGATAGGAAGTATTCATCTGGAATGTTGAATATTGATTCATTATAAGTATTGTAAGATTAGTATGTACATAATTTAGTTGTAAAATAGGATTGAGAATCTAGATAGGTGTCAGAATATGTTATTGATATATAAGTATTGAATATTAATCAAATTTTTGTTTAATGAATAGAGAATAATGTGATATATTCATCTGGAATGATCAATACGGATTCATTATAAACAATGTAAGATTAGTACATAATATAGTTGGAAAATTAGATTGAGAATCTGGATAGTTGTCAGAATATGTTCTTGACAAATAAGTATTGAATATTAATCAAATTATCCCTAATAATATTATAAATGTGAAAGTAACTCTGTCTGTCTATCTGTTACGCTTTCGCGCCTAAACCACTGAACTGATTTTAATGAAATTTGGTACAGATATAGTTTACCTTGAGAAAGAACATAGGATAGTTTTTATCAGAGACTTTTAAAAGATTCTCTTGGAAACGCGATATTACCGAACTCCCCGCGGGCGAAGCTGCGGGCAGAAAGCTAGTTATTTAATATATTTAATAAATCGAGAACACTGTGATATATTGTTCAATAACGTATATTTAATATATGGAGATCAGTTGTGGATACATGAAATATATGAGATAAATAAGATAGATATTTTTTTCATTACATCTGCAATTATATTTTATTATCAGGAGTAGGAATTTTATAACTTAGATATAACTACTATCATTAATTTGTATGTGTTTTAGTTTATTTTTACAGTTATTAATACATGGTAAAATTACCTTGCTCTTGGAAAATCTCCGTGAGGAAATTTGGATCCAAAGCGTGCGATATTAACGTCTGTATATAAACTTCAAAGTTTTCTTGGTACATTTGTGTTTCTAACATCCTTTTTTCTATAAAATTACATTCATCCCCTTGCAACTCGCTTCTCACTAATTCTACTATCGTTTCTAAATGGGACTGCGATCGAACTTTCACTGGGACTTGGGTATAGAGTTTTTTATTCTCAGGATTCCATGCTGCATACTGGAAAATTATTGAAAAGGTTTGTTTATACACCAGACAAGATTATTATTTATGATATCATATTATCAATTCAATAGTTTTTAAATCATTAGATTATATATTGCTTGGTGGTAAATATGCTCTGAGTTTCAAAAGTGATTTAGGTAATCAAGTTTTCGATATATTAAATAATATTAAAAGGTTTTTACCGTTGATATATTCCTATACAGTACTTTTCCATCATTTTCAAACGGTTCATACTTCTGTAACAGCGTCTTGCCGTCCACTCTCCATATAGCCGGCCACATCTCATTTAATTCACTCTTTATTGCAACAAATTCGCCAGACTGGAAATATAATAAACTCAATTAGACAACAATATTAGACAGCTGAAAATATTAAGGAAAATTATTTCTTAAACTTACTATAATTATTTAAAACAATACACAAATGTAAATTGATAAATTATAAAGCTACATTAAATATTTAGTAGTTACTGTTGAATTGTCATAAAATTAGAATCCTACTAATATTATAATTGCGAAAGTTTGTGAGGGTGTGTGTATGTTTGTTACTTCTTCACACTCAAACGGCTAAACCGATTTTGATAAAATTTTGTATACAATAAGCTGACGTCCAGGAATAACACATAGGCTACTTTTACATCCCGGAAATCCGCGGGGCGCAGCTAATAAAATATATTTTTCTCAACCTGGTAAGGCATTTCTTCGATGGGTCTATTGTCAATCTGCGCTGTGCTCGATACTTGTTGGTGCTTTATATGATGCAATTTCCTGTTCGAGGTCGCATCTCCTTCGCTGCCATACACACCGTAACCCAAGACTGTGTGTGAGGGAACTAAAACATATACAAATATTATATCAAACATGTTATACACACACATATTGAGATGAAATCATTGTTTACATTACCTTTTTTTGTGATGGTACGTTAAATATTATAAAAATCGGTGTTTCAAAAGGTGGGAACGGTCAGGATAGGGAAAGCCAAATGGTGAAGTAGTCGCCATGCGTGATAACATGTACACAGTGTGGTATTTAATAAACATACAATCAATCAACAAAACAACATACAACATGAACATGTTATCCCTATTTGGCGAAGTGAAGGGTGCTACCAGGAATAATTACAAACTAAAATTATTTAACACATATCAGTAATATAGTCGAGTTTATTTTATGTTTTCTCCTATTATACAAAAGTATTTACATAAAATATTGAGAATTGTGCATAAACAAATAACAATTAAATAGAAATACAAAACTTATATCCACGGCATAGCCTTCTAATACATTATCCGCACTAGATTATAGCTGTCAATGTATTATGCATTCATTTTTTATCTCCTTATAATATAAAATCACTTTCGGCTAACAGCAAGGTATATGTATACAATTTCAAAGGTACCAACTAAACTCAAATACTGTAAAATACAATACATTATTTAGTATATACAACGGACACCGCCGGTCTCGATCCCATACAAAAATATACCACATTTTGGAATTATTAATGGTAGCACCCCTTCAATAGCGAGTATGACAAGAGTCACAAATCTACAATTTACAATAAAATGGCACTAATAATGTGTCATTAACAAATAACGGTGTGAAATCTTGTTACAGGCTAACCCTAAACATGGACCTTCCATCGGAGGCACATCACATTCTCATCATACATTATTTACAGTGAATAATAATAGATTTCATCTAATAAAATTTTACATATCACAGTTAAAATGTAACAAGTTTTCACGGCAGTCGGTCAGCTCGCTCCTGTCATACAAGCTTCAGGGCTAGCATTCACCATCGCGCTCTACTTCTCAAGTGGAAATCTAACAAATTGAACGCACCTTCCTCGGGCTGCGGTTGGTAATAGTACTGCTGCTGCGGCGGGGGCGGCGGCGCGGGCTGCGGGGCGGCGCGGGGCTTCTTGGGGGCGGCGGGCTGCGGCGCCACCAGGGCCGAGGGCGGCGCCTTGCTCACGCCCGCCGCCCGGCCCTTCTTGCCCTTGTCGCTGAGCGGCGTGCTGGGCACGTTCAGCACGGGCTTGTTGAGGCGGCGCGCCTCCTCGTCCTCGAAGCCCCCCTCCTCCGAGCCGTCGTACTTTCTCTTTCTGTCTTTGTTCAGACCGTAGTAGCGCGAGTCGTCCGCCTCAACGGCCTTGGCGTGCGGCAGCAGCGCGGCCGAGGGGTGCGCCTGGTTGCTCAGAACCATGCCCGAGTTTATGGTCGCCATGGAGCCGTTCGCGCTCTGCGACGAGTTCGTCTCGCACTGGCCTTTGTTATGGTCGTTGGGATACGTCTTATTGTTCGTGCCACTGTTCGTGTTGCTCCTCGACCATGTAGATTTCCTGGCGCCTCGCCCGGCCGGCGGAGGAGAGGTATCTCTCTCTCCTTGTAAAAATTTCAAATAGGAAGCCATGAATCCCGAACCGGGGCCCGTAACGGGAACATTGAACTTTTTTTCCATTATTTTTGAAGTAGCGTCTTGTGAAGTACTGTTAATGCTCTGCTGCTGTGAAGTGGGTGCTACCGTCGATGCAGTATTTGCGCGTTGTTCTGCAAGGAAACCAAGTTCTTCTTCTATATTAGGTACTACCACCTTGGGCTGTTCCTCTTCACGAGTTTCTGGGGTGGAAAAAGATGACGAGGAAGCCGAAGGTGGAGTTTCACTAAATGATGATAGAGGTGTTAACTCCACAGAGGATTGGAAATCGGGATGGTGGCCTAGATGGAAGGGAGAAAAATAGGTTAATGTGTGACCGTGCTGCATGGCTAAGGCTTGGTGCTGGTTGAAGTTAGTGGCGTGTAGGGGGGCTTGGGAACCGAACGCTGAAGCTCCGGGAAACATTTTAGGTGGAGGGGGCGGGAGGTTCCATCTCTCGAAATCAAAATAGCTACCGTTTTGTTGCTGGCTCGTAGAACTATGGGCGGGTGGTGGTATTCTATTAGCTAAATAATCTGCCATTACGGCATTGGAAATGTCATTCATATTGGTATGTGGGACTACTTTTTCAGTACTTTTTCGTCTGGATATTGATTTACTTGCGGGCGGCAAGTTGGACACTGGGGTTAAACTTTTAGTACTTTTACTATCTTGGATTTGACAACTTTGTTGTAAACTTTGAAGATTCTTAACTATACTCATAGGATCACCGCGACAACTAGAGAGATCTTGTAAAGCTACGCTACTGCCCTCGATATAATTATGATGTCTTTCAGACAAACTTAATAATTTTTCATTAGAACTCTGGGACTGAGATGAGGATTTTTCAGGATGAGTATTATTTTCAGTTAAACCGTTGAAGCTACTGGAACTGTTGCTCCTACTCATACCAACACTACTAAATTTTCTGTTGGATTGCCTCTCTGTTTCCCAACAACTTTGAGTTGTTGGCTGATTTTGGTTACGTTCATATCTATTTTCACTATAAGATTTACTTTGTTCAATTCCTAAGGCTCTTGTTATGACGGAAGGGTAAGCCACTTGGCTGTTTTGTGAGGGTGGTCGAGAGACAGAAGCATCTAAAGGTGACCTGGGAGCAGCATTATTCACTTTGCTGTAATGATCCCCAAGCTGTTGGGGGGAGTTGATAGAATTCATAGGACTATGGTATAATGGGTAGGCTGGACTAGAACCGTGACCCAAAGGCGAGGTTTGAGGGGCCGTCTGCAAAGGACTATGCCTTCTAGTAACTACAACACCACAATCAGGTCCATTTTGAGAACTACTGCTGGAATATCCAGTATCAGTACTAGAACTACTTTTAGCTCTCACATGATATTCTGACTCTACATTATTTCCACTTTGATAATGCCTAAAACTTGAACTTTGTGTTGAATTATATTGAGAACTGCCAATTCTATTTGTCTTAGATGAGGTTCCAGTACTGGAAGTAAAATTTAATCTACCAGGACTATCCATAATAGAGTAACTTATAGGGGAAGACTGGGGTTGGATTTTGTCATTTGTGTCACAGATTTTCCTTTGCTCTGAACTTAACTCGGGGTAAATTTTACTTTGTGCTTTCGTTTGTATTTGTGGAGGTTTGGATGTGGGAGATACAAAACCACTACTACTACTAGATGATGTGTGGGAGCTTTTTTCACTGGAAGAATTCTTAGGTGAATTATATATAGTGGCAGACGATCTGGTAGAAGTGGAAGGAGGTGAACGGTAATCCTTGCTGGGATGTGGAGGAGAGGATGTTACTGATGGAGTTGACACTATACAAGATTGTTGGGAGTGAACAGCATTACTTGCAGAACTTGAATATGACTTACTTCCAGCATAATCCTGCTGTGATGGGAGTTGGCCACTTTTTGCACTTGAACTGTACGAATTATCAGACTGGTTTCCAAAAGATGAAGGAGATTGAAAAAAAGTTGAAGATGATGTCGATGAAGCCGGCTGTTTAGTCGCCGTTGCGGGTGACCCCGACCTGTTTGTTTGTTTACCGGCACTGGAAATTTGAGAGTTGAGGTGATTGTTGAGAGTTTGTGCCGCAGCAAAGTGAGCATTAAAGTTTTCATATGTCGCTGATGCTTTTGTTGTGGCAGGACTCGGCGATGAGGGCACAACACTTTCATGAGGTAGAATTCCAAATGGACTGGGAAGTTGATTGTTTCCTTGCCAACTCAAACCTGCCGTACTGCCAGGTGTTGTCGGTTGATCAAAAAACGATGTTCCTTGTGCGGCTAGCGTCTGATGGGAATAATTTTCCCTTAATGAGGAAATTTCACTTTCTACTGAAGATTGTTTAGAGGCAACCGCTGCCTGCGCTTGGGCAATCACTTGACGGTGCTGCGCCTGTAGGGATGAACTATAATGTGCCGGTTTTGGGTTGGCATGATGAAATAAAGGTGAGAAAACTGCATCATACCCCACAGTGGGTGGAGAAAGGAAACCACCAGGGTTGAAGGGAGAGCTAGTAGATGAGCCGAGTTGTCCCGCTAACGATGCCGTAGTATGAGCTGCCTGAAGCAATATCTGGCTAGTCGTTGAAGGCACAGATTGGCTGCCTAATCCAGTTCCTCCGCTTGCCAGATGGTGATGAAAATCTCCACTCGCAGCACCAGCTTGTACTCCTGCTAGCCGATTGTACGAAGCATATGCTGACCATGGTCCTACTGGATCCATTACCACCTCCGTGTTGCCTTGTGTAGTGTTAATGTATGTATGTAATTTATCAATAGAAGTCCACACTGTCATCCATAGTTTGTTATACACGGAAATACAAAACAACTACCACTAAATCGGAGCACTTGAAGTCATACTGTATAGCTTAATTGATCTTCAGGTAAACATAACACTCCTGAAATGAGAAAAAAAAACATTAACGTTATTCGACAGGAAACAAAATAAACTTACTTAATGTATTATAATTTATGACACTTTTATTCTTATCTAAATTATGTTCTATGATCGAATAAGACAAAAACAAATGCATTGATTTAAATCAAAATATAGCAAAATAAAAATAATGCGCGGTAGTCACAGTAGCGTCAATATATTTGAACAATGCAGAGATTTGTTGAGACGAACTTGTTATTAACTGAGAGTATTTGTGTGAGGGAACATACCATCGCATCAGTTTTGAATAACCATTTATCAATGTGGTTTCAGAGGACGCTCACACGACAGATAACATCATAAATATGGCCTCGACTCTTCGAGTGCTCGTTGCGACGGGTTTTGTCTATTGTGAAATGGAAAATCACCAAATTTTGTCATATACCACACACAACTATTACCAAAACACTTTGTTTATGAATTATTCTTCTCTTTCTCTATTAAAAATAATATTTTAGAATACCAATAACTCTATTTACAAGTTGAAATAAGACAACGTTTCGCCTTTCACATTAATCGCCGCCATTTTACTTGTCGAATGTCGTACGGACCACCGTACAACAAGCGATACAGCGCCATCTACAGAATGTCGTATTCAAGTTTATATATTTCTTAAAAACTTCATGAATGTAATGGAAATACTTTTTAATTTATTTTTTATTGATGAGGTTAAATATTTTGTTTAAATAATTATTCTAAAGAAAGAAATTAAAAAATCTGATTTCTTTATAGACTTTTTTTTAGGATTTGCAAAATTTTAGAGACGCCGATTGATTAAAAAGTAACAACTAAGAACTATTTTTATTTTTAAAATAACCGACCTTTATGAGTAAAACTGACATTTCCTTCGACTCAAATATTGTGGAATTCTAACCACCCAAGCATATGAAAACCTCTTTATAAACTAAATTTATAACCTAATTAAGTAGGATGGCAACCAGAGGTTCCTGGAAAACTACGAAACTTACTTATATGTATATTATAATAAGAATTACATATTAAAACTTATAACCTATACCTAAGACTACATGATTGCCCCGATGTTAGGACAGCAATGCCATTCCATAACTTGTGTGGTATGAGGAATCTTCTGGTTCAGCAACGTCATTCGTTACATGATAATTTATCCATTCAACGATATTGCCCGGCGATGTTCATTTATTTTTTAATATGTTGCGCGTACGAAACAACCTACACCATGTTTAATGTAAAGATTACGTAATAAGTTATTATTTACCAATACGTGAAGTAAGAGCAGTTGACTTTGTTCTTTTTTTATACGTTAGTAATAAAGACTTATATTATATAAAAGTTTTTTAAAGTCGATTGTCAAAATTCTATCAAATTAAATTCGTCAGAGAAGGCTCCTAACTAAATGAAAATCCATCGAATTGCAAGATTTCTTGAATTATTATGAATAAACTGCTCTAAACTAAGGAATGGATTAAAATATACGACCGCAAAAAAGTTCAAGATATTTCTTTTTGCAAATGTAATATAAAATAACCGACACGCTAGCAAGTTAACTTAATTTTTAAATCATAGATATTTTCATTAAAGTTTTTATTCTAGAACATCTGAATTATCGCTTTGTTCGGCAATAGTCTGATATAAAAAATTGTGATGACAGTTTTTGTATGAAGAATTTCTTATTGCTTTTAATGGCATAAAACTAATAGAATAATCCACGAAAAATATAAGAGAAAATCGATTTTCCCACCATTTCATACAACAAATCATAGAGTAAAAATTATAAATAGAGGGTAATATCCGTCTATGATAATTTTTAGGTTTTCATGTTTTTTTGAATAAGCTTCTTTTATTTACTTGCATTTGCAAATTGCGTCCAAATTTCGATTATCGTATGCTACGACAAATGGTCTCTTACCACATTTTTTTAAATACGCAAAAGCATGCCTCCTGTCAATTGTATATCGTCGCCTGAAATAATTCATTTCCTAAATACTTATATGCCAATTAAACATTAGGGTCTTCAACTGTCTAATTTTAAGATTGCAAAAACATATATTAAGAAATGTATTCGAGGACAAGTTGGTTACACTTTCAAATTTTACCACTAGGTGCTGAAATTCGAAAAAAATAGGGTCCTTATTGAACCACTAGACTTCTTGACAGAATATCCGATAAGTTTCAATATTTTCAGTACAATTCCATAATCCCTTCCAATGTTCATATAGATTCCATAGCTGACCGGGAATATCACCTTCACATAACCAATGGCGGTGGTACCCTATTATATATAAAGTTCACGATCAGTTTGTTCGTCTCTTTAACTAAAATAAACTACAACTTGATAACAATAATTACAGTAAACCTTAATATTATGTCTACAACTAATTGAAAAGGAACTAAACGCTGCAATATCTTATTTTATTATTGAATTTAACATCTTATTTAAATTGAATAATAAAATATTGAAAGAAATAATTAAACTGATACAACACCACGGCGTAAATAATCTCAAATACATAATTTGATTTTTTTAAAATTCTATAAAGACCTTCCATTTATAATTTTTGTTACGTCTGAATAGCAAATTTATTTTTCTATTTTTATTATATGTTAATCTATAATAGTATTTTAGCAATTCCTATCGTATATTTTAAAGTAAATCAAATGTATTACTAAAAATAACAATGTATTTGACAGTTACAAATTACAAACGGTCAAATATGTCTGACGTTTGAGAAAAAGATATACATCAAATTGGTTGAACTTTCTGGGACACGGCGGGAATAATTCGAGTGTTCTCAAGGTTACGATGACGTAACTACGCGGGAGTCTCAAGTTAAAACGCACCTTGAATGTATTACATGCCGAAATACGTTATTTCTATACTGTGTAATAATTACGTTTCGTTTTCAATCGAATTTAAAAATGTAACTTTATTTTTTCATGTTTTTTTCTATGTACGTAATAATACGTTTATGTTGCACGTAATAACATACGATGTTTCATATTTCACTATGTTTTGTTTTTTTTTCTAATAAGAAATGAAGGCATGGATTTAAAAGAAAAATGCAAGTTTTATAATTTATACGCATTTATTTCATTTAAATTTATTTTCATTTGAATATTACAGTTATCTTTGGTACAGATGATTGATTTAGGAAGACATTATAAAGAATTAAAATCTAAAACTCTCAGATTTCAAGACGTAATTAAAAAATTATAATAACAAAAATATTAATTGAAAATTAGAGTATATAGTTTTTAATAAATTTTAAATTTGTTTTATAAAAAAATATAAGTAAAAAAATGGAATATTTTTCATACATATAATATGCGCACTCCTTAGAATAAATACAAGAAAATAATATAATAAATTCTACTAAATGGTGGGAGTATTTTGAGCTTTCGCAGTCACATGCAATTGCCACATTATTATATTTTATGGTGATTTCATAAGTTGTTTGAATAGAATTTTATTCCTTTAAATTTGGCACAAACTTAATTTTTTTCATGTTACAAGTGACGGCATATTGATACACACGTTTACAACCGTGCAGGACGGCATACACCGAAATAGCTTAAATATATAGGGTTGCCATCTGTTAAATTTTTGTCTGAACTTCTCTTTACTTACTCAGTTTCTATTGTAAACATACCATGTAATGTAAAATCTTTACCCAGAAGAATATAATTAGTAATGAACAATTGAATAACTTGATAGAAATTTCTTTATAATTCTCGACATAAAACTACAAGATGACAGCCCTGAAGTTATACATAAGTAGATACAATTTAATTGGTTTCATTTACATATATATTTGTATAATCATTATATAATATTTTGTGCAAAGCAAATAACCTAATGTGCCGTCACAACCCCTCTCTAATATCTGCTTCTGAGAATATTTTTTCTGATGATATCTAGAAGCAAAAATCTACTAAAGCTCACAAAAATAAATTCTATTACAATATAAATAAGGTGCATTGTTTATTATATATTTTAAACTACTCTGAACTCTGATTTATATTAACATGCTACATAAACATGCGTTATTCTATTAAAAATAATTATTCTTTACAATATGAAGTTGATGCAAATCCTATCAGCTAATAATCTCAAAAGAAAAATGTTTGGGATTCAAATAGTAATAATTACAAGAACTTTCTTTTATTATTATTTTGTGCGTTTAAACTATAGACACAATGTTTAAATCACATTCAGAATTTGAACCCAATTTTATGATATTGCAAATTAATATGTGAGTAAAAAAATATAAACACTTAAAAAACAATATTAAATCAAAAATATATTAATTTAAATTTAGTCTTACAAAATTTTAAGATAATTTAATAATTCAAATAATGAAGGATAAAAAGTAAAAATTTGTTTTTTACTTAACGAATTATTTTCCATGATATGTGATCAAAGAGGAGATTTTTTTATGTGATTTAATTATGTTTGAAAAATATTTATTGTTATTTTATGGAGTTTGCATACACTAGTAATATTCTGTGTTAAGTTAAGGAGTAATTGACAATATCATAATCATTACAGTAACATTAATTGTACTAAAACTAATAGAAAAGAATTAATTAGCAATTGATAGACTACAAGTTCCATGAGATTCACTTTTGACATGATTTTTGTCTCAAATCTATAATATATTTAAATAAAATAATTATAAATAATTAAGAATGCATGCACTATGGTTTTATAGTTGTAATAAACAGGAAAGTTCTAGAATATATCCATCGAGAGTTCAATTAATTAAAACCTCCGTCCAGCAGTGGCTTTTTGTATATTAAAACACATATATTAACGACGAATCTCTAGTGTTGCTATAATTAAATATAATTTGTGTCATGAACATTGCTTCTAAATGGCATCTACATATAAATCCCACTAGCGTCTAAATGACAGGCAAATTAAATTCCATAAGTGAAACATTACTTAAATCTAGCGTGCATCAAAATCTTTGGATTCAACTGGCAAGTAAAAAAAAATAAATCACAAAAATAAAAACTTAATAAAAAATTAACCCCGAATATAACAATAAATTCATAATTTACGAGTATTTAATGTGACTTAATCTATCTTCCTGACCGTTCCAAGAAAAAAATATTAATGGCTCTCTTAACAAAAATCACAAGTACTAATATCATGAATCATTTGTATCATTAAATGCCTTGTGTTAGTGAGTTCTCCAGTACTATGTCAAATTCGTCCAACGGTTCAAGTATTTGCCTTAAGAATGTAAGAAGGCCCCGTTTCCTCATAAAACTTTGTTCTTCATACATCTCAGTAGTGACCCGGGTCAATGACATCGGTACTAACATTCTATGAAGCCAGTGTTCCCTGTAATATAAAATATAATAGTTTTAGCTTAAAAAGTGCATTTATTAGCTAGAATAAATAAAAAAAACATATCGTCCCTTAGCTAGCAACACCGTTGAAGTCGAAAATTGGCGTCTTTTACATTTTAATGCCATTGGATGAAGCGCATTGCGCGTCGAACGGAAATCGTCAAAATGTGTAAATATATACTTCTTAACCGCTAATTAGAGTATGTACTAAGAAGCAATAGAAAAAACACATATAGTTTAAAGTAGACAGTTTTTTTCTTTTCCTGTAAAGTTCGTAAAAATGACTTAAGCGTTGTTGTGAACTAAAGGACGATATGTTAATGGTAGAAAAATCAGTTAAAATAAGTCTAAAGAATTGACTGGCAAACAAAATATGCTACAGTAATACCCCGCTTAACGCGACCCCGTTGTGCGCGGTTTCACTATAACGCGATTTTCAAACATTTATTCAAGTTGGGACATTGCAGAGTATAGACAATAATGATGACCGTGTCTTGAACGTGTGTCAAACGAATAAAAACAGTGGTTGGTGTTATGAACGCTTTTTACAAGAACGTAAACAAAACGCTACCCAAAAGACAAAACATGTATTTTTTCGTAAAAAATAGGAGTACCTATGTATTGTATAGTGTTCTTAGAATTAAAGTGATTGGTTAAAATGATTTTTATATTTGTGTAAATTTTGACTGTGTTTAATCATAAACTTCGATATACGCGGATTTCAGTTAACGCGATTTTCTTCGGAACGTATCTTTCGCGTTAAGCGGGATATTACTGTATTTACTTTCTTTTAATTTACCTCAAGCTAAGACATATAAATAGCTGGAATTTCCCATCCTTGCCCAGCGTGCGTCCAACACTGCTGACCTCGTCCATGAGATGACAATAGCACCTCCATATAGCACGATGTTCCTGGTCTTGTCTACAGTTGTAAACAACGCAGCTCTTGTTAGACTGGTTGCTATCTTCGCAGAGGCTCATTTTGAATTCGTCTTTTACTCGAGCTGAAATATATATACAATATATATTATTATGACCATATACAAGTAATGCAACAGGTAATTGAGAAATACAAAGAGTTCAACAGACCACTATATATTGCTTTTGTAGACTATACCAAAGCGTTCGACACAATTTCTCACGACGCTATTTGGGAAGCGCTGAATAAATGCTACATAAACGAGAACTATATAAAGGTACTAAAAAACATCTACGAGGGTAGCGTAAGCCAAGTGAAACTGGAGACACGAGGACCTGTTATACCGATATGTAGAGGAGTGAGACAAGGCGACCCCCTTTCACCCAAACTCTTTATAATGGTACTACAACATATTTTTGACAATCTCGACTGGCGGTCGGAAGGAATCCGTGTTAATCAGAATCGACTTACGCACCTCAGATTCGCAAACGATATTGTCTTATTCGCCGAAACAAGTAAACGACTAGAAAAAATGATAAGCACCTTAAATAACGAAAGCGAAAAAGTAGGTCTCAAATGAACGAGAACAAAACCAAAATAATGACAAACAGTCGCATAAACACTATAAACCTAAACGGGAAACCGCTAGAATACGTGAACGATTACATATACCTAGGAAAACAACTATCATTCGAGGACAAAGGTGAAGTTCAAGAGGTAGACCGGCGAATAAACATGAGCTGGAAAAAATTTTGGTCTCTAAAAGAAATCTTAAAAGGGAAATATCCTGTCCACCTAAAGAAAACAGTCTTGGATACCTGTGTTTTACCTACTCTAACGTATGGATGCCAAACGTGGACTTACAACACTAAAATAAAAAACAAAGTTGTAATGTGCCAAAAAGCAATGGAAAGAAGCATACTGAAACTGAGAAGGATACAAAAAGTGAAAAGCGTCAAAATAAGACGAAAAACGCAAGTGATAGACGCCCTACAATATGTTCTAAAACAGAAGTGGCAGTGGGCAGGACATATAGCGAGATACACGGACAAAAGATGGACCAAAGAGACAATTATATGGAAGGGACCAAGAGGAAAAAGGAAAAGAGGTCGCCCTCGAAAGAGGTGGATAGAAGATATAGAAGGAGTAGCGGGAAGGGAATGGATGGAAAAGGCTATGGATAGAGAGGTCTGGAAGACGCTGGAGGAGGCCTTTACCCGGAAAGGGGTTCCGATCGATGGAAACGAAGCTAATATGTAATATATATATTCAAAAGACAATGTTTAAAAAAAATGTAGATTGGAAATAAAAGGTTTATTATTATTATTATTATTATTATATATTATTATAATTATGTTATTATCTTTATATATATAAAAATTTCGTGTCACGTGTTTGTCCGCGATGGACTCCTAAATTACTAAACCGATTTTAAATTTGATTTGTGTGCATTTTGATCCAACTTGAAAGATAGGATAGCTTAAATATCAATTTATAGTCACATTATTATTTTATTGCAAATTATTTGTTTATTAAAGAAAATTATTTGTCATTATTACAATTATCTGTTGACTGAGTTAAGTATTCAATAGATGGCGCTATGTGTACCACGTGTATCTGACTAAGGTATAACCAAAATTTATTTATTAAAAAAACGTAGCAGATATTTCTTGATTATAGGGCGATACGAAGTTCGCCGGGTCTTCTAGTAGTTGATAAAGATGAGATAATATTAGTAGTGATTTTTATTTAAGTATATTACCGAAATAGTCCCAAATGAAGAGATTCTTCCCAAACAGTCGAGCTGACTTAAATCCACAGAGGAAGGCTTGTTCTAAACTCTTGACGAGTCCATTTTCACCGCAGAGCAACACGCTCAAGGAATTGGCATCCTTATCCCTCTTAGATTGATAATGCCATTTGACGATTGCGTTAACACAGTCACCTGTAGAACAATTAATATATATATATGTATTATGTTTCCAACAACATTTTATGTAAATTTTGGAGAATTAAATATTATATGTTGCTTAAAACAATTTTTCCACACCTTCGGGGAGAGTATCTAATTTAGGTATTTCTATATAAATACTTTTTTCATTGAAATATTGTTGTTTGAAAAGTTAACGCCATCAATACAACGCCATACAATAGATATTTTGTAACTAACTTCTATTTAAAAGCAATGAAATCATCATTACCATTTTAATTATTAATTTATGTATCACAGTATAAAGAATTCATACAGAATAGAATAAAATAATATTTTCCTACTTGACACGTGAATCAAATACTCCATTGAGATAAAACTTTTACATCAGTTAGATGCAGCTAAAGGAACAAATAAGTCGATGGACGCTTCCATCGTGTCAGAACTGCCAAAAACAAAACTATAAAGAAGTATAAAGTTTGCTTTATAACGGTCGGATATCTCCTTATCTATTTGAAATGTCCAAGTCAATTTGGATTCAGATGCTAGACTTATATATCCAAGCTACAATAACAGACTTAAATCTTTGACTACATCCCTACTAATATTATAAATGCGAAAGTAAATCTGTCTGTCTGTCTGTCTGCTACGCTTTCACGCCTAAACCGCTGAACTGATTTTAATGAAATTTCGTACAGACATACATAGAGTTGACCTTGAGAAAGAACATAGGATAGTTTTTATCCCAGAATTTTGAAAGGTTCTCTTGGAAACATGATATAACATAACTCCACGCGGGCGAAGCTGCGGGCGGAAATCTAGTAGACTATAAATTAGAGCATAAATCAACAGATAATAATAATTAATATTATCTGTTGATAATTATTATAGTACTTATAGATTTTCTCACCGATCATATGTTGTATCGTAGATGTTGATAGATGTGTGGTAGTAGGTGAGGTAGCGGGGGGCGGCGCGGGCGTGCGGGGCGAGCGGGCGCGGGAGCGGGACGCGACCACCACGCGCTCAGTACTGCCGTCATCCACACCGGTACCCAGCCAGCGGTTACACGGGAATCTGACACGTATACACATAGAATTAAAGAACAATTTAGATTGTATACCATTTTTGAAATGGTATACACATAGTGGTCATTGAACTGAGCGTTTACAAGGGAAGCTGACACGTATTGACATAATAATAGAGAACGATTTAGATTGTATACAATTCTTGAAATGAAATACATGGATTGTTCTTAAATTGAACTGTAGTTAGTGCAATTATGACGTCATCAACACTCGTTTGTAGTGCTGATACGGTAAAGTATGACTTATAAGAATGAAGGTATAGTTCAAAATCGTGTACATAATAAGTTCTTCGACATGAACCTTCAATTGACATACAAATAAACATAGTTAACAATTACACTACTCCTATGAAATTGACATCTACTGCTATGTAAATAGAGTACATTGTTTAAGCTATACATTGTTTAATGAAATTCATATTAAGTCTTTTCGTATTATAATAAATGTAACTCACTTGTATGTATGTCCCGTGACTTCGTTTCGTACATAGACCTGGTCCAATAACCATTTGGGTGATAAGCCAGTGTTATCATGACCTATACGAAGAGTCGACAGAATCCCCAAATTCTTGTGCTGGAATTATTAAAAATCTTTATTACTCTTTTGCACAAAAAAAAATACTCCGCAGTTTGTGGCACATAAAACTTATTTTCTTCCATACTTTTATAATATGCATATTTAATAGAGGCGTGTTATATTACGTTAATCACCAATAATTTCTAAGTATTTTTTAAAAGTAAGTTATCTGGTTAGGTTTATTGAAGTAGTACATAAGGGCATAAATACAAAAAAAGTTTATTTCAATGCCCTTACCACAGGAACGCACCATCAAACTACCCACATAGTAGTTTAGCCTTTCATTCATAAGCCAATCCATACTCAATATATGACATTATTTATGAATAAAAAGCGGCATACAGTCGGTGTTTAGTTTGTCAACGCACTTATAGTAACGTATCAAGATACTCACATGGAAAACGAACTCATTAGTGTTCCTTGGAATGGGTATTTTTGGTGTTGATTCTCCATTAGCACCAGATATGGAAAGCCAGCAGTTGGCTGTTGTTTGACTCGCCTTACGAGAAGGTACTATGAGGACTCGGTAGGGCAACTCTGTTGATGAAGATTAAAAAATATTCATATTTTAGGTATTAAAATTAGTATGTGTTATCTGTATATAAGTATTTGCTTGTGTGTACTAGGCTTTATTCTTATGTAAAATATATCCATTTAGTGTTAAACCGTTGTAAATTGTAATCTATTTAAATGAAACTAATATTTTTCGGATTATACTATGAGACTTAAGTATTTGCCTGTGTGTACTAGGGCCTATTTTTAATGAAAAATATAACCATTTAGTGTTAAACAGTTGTAATCTATTTAAATGTAACATATATTTTTCGGATTTTACTATGAGACTTTATTTTTGGAAAAAATCGTGATTACGGCAGACGAGATCACTGTTTCTGAAAACTGGCCGAAACGTAGTATAATCCGAAAAATATTAGTTTCATTTAAATGAATAAATTCTTGATCCCAGTGTAATTTATTTATTATATCAGATATATGATATTTTAATGTCATGTATATATGTATCCATATAATAGGCATTACTTACTGGTGGTAGGATAAGTATTGGTGAAGCAGTAATAGTCAACAGCGTTCAGCGTTAGAAGGTGATAGAGGAACTGCTCTCTCTCTTCCTCGCAGCGCAAGAACGCGGTTTTCTTGTACTGAGATCTTAATAAAGTCGTATCTGATAGAAGTTCCCTCAGATGTTTCGATAGCAACTTCTTTTCGAGCGAAAGCCTCACCCAGGCTCGAGCGTAACCGATTTCCGTTTTTATATCAGTCATTGCTTGCACATTCCTTTAAAAATACATGAAAAAATCATTATAATATAAGTAAATAGTAATAGAAGTTGTATGGATTTTTGGTTAATAATTTGAGGTCATTCACCTCATATCGAATGTTAGATTTTCGGGTAAAGGTCGAAGTGGATTCGGAGGCGATTTTCGTTCCAATGTACCAGAATTACTGAGACGATCGCGGGAACTATCCCGGGATCCGCCTCGCGAGCTATCTCGTGATCTATTCGGATTGGAATTCTGCTGAGGTTCGACTTCCGCGCCCACAGATGATAAATCTGATAACATTTGATAAAAAGATAAATAATTTATCAATATAACCAAAGACAATCATTAAAACTTTCCAATTCTCATCTCATTAGTTATCTTACTTACAATCGAGTCGTTTCCTCAGAACACACCAAGCCAAAGCTGCATGTTATGACACACAAAAAACAATAGGAATAACAACAGTTTTATTAGCCAATTAGTGCATAGTACGGTCTGCAAAAAAACTCACCAGGCGTCAGATAGTTGGGGTCTATAGGTTTAGCAGAATTGCTGCACTGTTCTAATTCCTGGTAATTTGTTAAATGCATCCATAGAGCTGATTTCCCCATCTTGTGTTGCAGACCGTGCGACCAAAGTCTCTCCAACAGATCACATAGCGACGCTATCATAGTACTTTCTTCTATACCAGTTATTGATATCTCACTTCCAAGCCCCAAATCACTTTCTTCTGTACCCATCTTTTCGAGAAGCATTCTTTTTGTTTTGCTCTTACATTCCTATGAAAAGTAAAAATTTATAAAAATTGAACTGAATTATAGTAATTCTGAAGTTATTGCTAGTAGTAGCTGGTAATATTTATTGATTTATCATACAAAGTTTATCTCAATAGGTTTTTCTAGTCCTATCAGTTTTACATATAACGAAAGATTTATAAGTAATTCAGTATACAAAATTTTATTGTCATTAAGTCTATAAAGCGTAACAAATTCTACCAAATCTTATATAACAAACAAGCCAAAGAACCACCAAATAGCTATATTCTATACCTTCAATAGTTTCTCAACAAATGCTCTATTATTTTGCGCCATAGCAGCGGTAGTAACCTCAGTTGAAAGTCGTCTCCCAATATCTCCCAACAAAAGTTCCGGGGGACAATCCTTCACCTGCCACTTAGCGTTCTTAATACGCTTCAAGCTATTAGTTCTGTAATTTATATTGAATTTAATATTGTATACATTCATATAGCGTTAAAGCTTCAAGCGATAAGCTATAACCTTTATTCAACTCATTATCAATTGTGCCAAAACGTACAAAAAAATATTTACAACAAAATAAATAGTATTTAGTTTTAACTTCACAAGGTCAGGTCTGGTATAAATTTGATATAAAATACTCATTTTCAGAATTCAACATCTTTATTAATCTGCATATTGTGTTCATTAATAATTATGAGTTCCCTAAAATTTGTTTGAGCGTACATAGAGTCAGAACTATTTAATAAAACTTACAACATATAGTTAACATTAAAAAATATAATTATATTATAATTGCACAATTAATAATATAAAACATGCAATTCATGCAATTTTATAACTTTTTCATATATATGAACTGAGCTGCCGTTGAATGGAGATCTTAAAATAATATTCCTCAAATAGTTACATTACATGCAAGGACATTTTTATTTATATAAAAACTATGATACACATGCATTTAAATCACAACTTGTGGAAGCATCACTCATATGGAACTACTATAGTTAAACTATAGTTCTTCTTTATATAGCATTAATTCTTTACACTATAGAATCTTCAATCACTTGGAATTAACATTTTCATTGTACTGATATTATTTTAATCTAATAATAATTCTTATATATTATATATATGTATTATTATATATCTCTGTGAGCCCCTGCACATCACTGATATTTAAAATAAAGCTTTAACACATTATAATAAAGCTCAAAATATAATTAGCACCTTACATAATATAATATTAATTTTACAGGTACTATAAACATATGAATTATAAACTATTCAATATAATTATTTTTATTAGTATGTAAAAAATAATTTATTATTATATTTTATTAATGTCTATAATTTCAAAACATTTTATACTTGAAGTATATAAGGTGATTTACAAAAATGTATAGCCATAAGTCTCATAATTGAGATTCTATATTTGAGATGCCAATATTAATAAATAAATATTAATAATAATACCAATGTTTATAGAAATAAACTTAACATTAATTCAAATAAATTCTGTTATTATGCGTTAGAGTATTAGAGGAATTGTACTAAAGATAAACTAGTACAAATTATTTATCAAAACAAAATATAACAAACATATCATAATAATTAGAACATGAAAACAAATACTCTTTTCTAGGTAACTGAAAATACTTGAAGTATTATAAAAGTTGTCTATGGTTTTAAAATTTATATCTATGTTAATATAATCTAACAACAGCATAGACAATCACAAAACATTCGCATGCTACAAGCGGGGATATTACTAAATTATATCAAATATTCAGACAACACCGAATTAAAGAAACTCCTTAATACTAAACAGTACAGAGTATTAAAATCGAGACCAAATAAATTCACAGAGTAATTAAACAAAACAACAAAAAAATATAAATGTCAGTGTCAATGTCACTTAAATGACAAGTATGCATATGCACTTGTCTAATTACTCGTCATATTTTTTATAAATATTTGTAAATAAATATTTTCATATCAGTATATGTCTATATGTCTGTTTTTCTATGCTTTTAAATATTTTGTTATATCAGTAATGGCTAAATATGTCAGTGTTCTATAATATAACAATAGCGTGTAAGCATGCGTGACTACACAGAACATTGAGCACCAGCATTGAGCGTGTAGTAAAAAAACAAAACTAAAATATATATGACAATATTAAAGCAATTAGTTATACAACAAAAACTCAAAGGAGATTCTATATCTTAAAGAGTAATTTCAAACAGGATTATGCAGTTGTTCAGAATTTGACAATTAGGCGATTATCCTAGCGCTCGAACTGCAATACAACTATTAGCTGACTTTAGTTCATTCTCAGTCCAAAAACTGAAATAATAAAAAAATAGCTGCTAGAGGAGCACTTATCATTGTTTTAAAATAAATTTTAAAGCATTTTAAATTTTAAAGGACCATATATAATAAAACTCAGTCATTTTTGAGCTGAGAACGATCTGACATCAACTGCGTCAACTTTTAATAGCAACACAAACACTACAGACTACACGGACCAACGTCATTGGCATTGGCTTTCGATCTTTGACATACACAGGCACTGGCTGAATGAACCGTGGACATGACACCGGTATTACAGCATTCGAAATTCAAAATCAGCAAGGCGGTTAAAGGTTAATGACCGACGACTTGACATCGGCATTATAGCTTTCGATCTTTGACATACACAGGCACTGGCTGAATGAATCTTGGACACCGGCATTACAGCATTCGAAATTCAAAATCAGCAGAGGCGGTAAAAGGTTAATGACCGACGATTTGATCGGCATTATAGGGTTGAACGCCTTACAGGTTACTATTGTTTAGTCGCACCTTCGGTCGCTGGGCGGGGGCGGAGTTAGGGCGGCCGCGTCAAGCCTGGCCGGGAAGGCTCTATAGTAAGCCGCCCTATGCGGAAGGCGCTCCGCTGGCGCCCCCACTTCAACCTCGCAGCTCCACGCGCCCACGCCACTGCCACCCGCCCACACGCTGTAACCACGTGTAGCCAACCCGCCCTCGCCCAGCCGGCCCCTAAAAAAAACCCATGGTAATGCGTCCGTTAGGCAGACCCTGGCTGAAGCTGGGCAATTGCCAGGAAGAAGAATGTGTCTGTTACCATGGAATAGCTATATTCATATTTTTGGATAACCACCCTGTATATATGTGATTATTTTCAGTTATAACAGTTAATTGTTAAGTGTTTTCAAGCGGACATTTTTATGACACAATTTAATCATAGTATCCCTTTGTTAGTAAGTTTTAGACATCAAACTTGTAAGTCCAAATGCAACAAATACCCATAAACCAAAATATGAACATGCTGTATATTACCTGACCGCTCGAATTCTATGTTCGAAGACTTGTAGGTTAGCGTCGTATTCGCCCCAGTTGGCCATTATTTTGTTGTCTATGAGAGTCGCGAACATTTGTGTTTCAAGGAAGCGTGATAGGAAGGGTCTATGTCGTTGTGGCTGGTCAGATAGAAATGAAGCCTTGTCGAAATTCACCATCGATTCACGGGACGACAGCCATGAGTCACGATCCTGGAATAATAATTGGCTTATATAATTTTCATCTATGTGTATTACCAAAGGTATAAGAGAAGAAATGTAGTATGAAAAACAAGTTTAACTAAAATATTGTTCTATATATTTATTTTTCATGTATATAATATTACAAATTTGTGCAATTGAATTGAAAAAAAAATATCTTTATATTTTAAAGCAATACATGGACGAAATTTAATTTCGCTCTCATCACAATTTCCTATATGGTACAGTTTTTTATAAATAAAATAAGAGAATGCAAAGCAAACAATTTATTAATAGGATTATTATAATACTAGCTTCCCTCCGCAGCTTCGCCCGCGTGGAGTTCGATTATATCGCGTTTCCAAGAAAACCTTTCAAAAGTCTGGAATAAAAACTATCCTATGTTCTTTCTCAAGGTCAACTCTGTCTGTACCAAATTTCATTAAAATCAGTTCAGTGGTTTGGGCGTGAAAGCGTAACAGACAGACAGAGTTACTTTCGCATTTATAATATTAGTAGGGATATTGTATAATAACTGACCTGGTCGGGCATTATAACAAAGTTTTCATACATAAGGAACATGTGAACGAATCTGTTGAGGAAAGTTTCTCTAATTGTTATATTGAATCTTATATCTTCATTGTATTGTTCCTCGTCGTTCAATATCTTCTTCTTGGTGGTCGGCATCACGGTGTCCGCGTCTACATCGTCTATATTTACGCCTGGAATTCAAACATTTAATCATTATTTTAACACATATAAATAACAATTAATACGATACTAGATTAAACGATCAGGATTTAAACCTGAAATTTTCGATATATGTTTCGGTTGCTTTGTATATTAAGCTATCGTGTCCCTAATCGAATCTGTTAATTAAGCATATATCTGACGTCATATCAAAATGTCGCAATCTATTAGGTTTCCTTACGAAACATTGCAGATTCTTATAACCTAATTTTTCATTTCCTACTTCTGTATATGAATATCGATCCAAACATTTACCTCAAAATTGCTTTAGAAATAAAAATCCTAACAAATATTATAAATGCGAAAGTAACTCTGTCTGTCTGTTACACTTTCACGACTAAATCATTGAACTGATTTTAAAGAAATTTGGTACAGACATAGAGTTGACCTTAAGAAAGAACATAGGATAGTTTTTATCCCAGACTTGAAAGGTTCTCTTTGGAACGCGATATAATTTAACTCCACGCGGGCGAAGCTGGCGGAAAGCTAGTTATAATATATTTTTAGTGAGTTATTTTTTTTATTATTAAAGGTATTATATATAAAAGAAGTCTACTGTCCCCGAACTAGGTATAAACCTGTATTTCAGGCGTACTCTCCTGTTGCTCTATATATAACTAGTATAGTAAAATAGAATTAGTAGTATGTGTAAAATTGAGGATGAATATATTTAAGATGTTTGTGTGTGTGTGTGTGTGTGTGTGTGTGTGTGTGTGTGTGTGTGTGTGTGTGTGTGTGTGTGTGTGACTGTGTGTGTATGTGTGTGTGCTTACTAGGAACCTAATAAATTATAATATAACATATATAATGACCGGTTCGTTTGACTATATCCACAATCCGTTGTAGGGCGTCCATTCTTCGCGGAGCTCGGCGCGGTGACGATGGAGGCGAGGCATTCAATGGTCGACTCTCATCCCATTCTAACACGTCATGAAATGAATGCTTCCGTCTAAGACCACCTGGATGTGAAACAAATAAACTGTAGTAAAACACAGCCAACGAAACAAGATAAACATTGTAAACATATGCTTTGATGGTTTATTTTGATATGTTTGACTTATTTGTAGTATAAGCAGTGGTGATAATTTAACGTTATAAGCTCAATTATTGTTAGTGAATATCATATCAATGAAATAATATGTATAGTTTTACTTATATAATTATATAAATCCTCTGTCTGACATAAAAATAATAAAATTAGAAGAAAGATATTTAATTATTTAGATAATTTCTTTCAGGATTATTAAGAAAATAAAAAGCTTTTACATATAGTTATAATAATGACGATAAATAGTCATAATATTAAATACAAATGGTTTAAGTAAAGCTTCTAATGAAATTTCCAAAAAGGGTTGCGTCAAACAGTCAACGCTATTGTGGAGAGGGAATCGAAAGAGGCGGAGCATGAGTCAATTGGTAGGTCAATAGTGAATTGTAAGTAATATTTATAAAGTTTGTCTTAAAAAAACAATAAGAGTCACTAAAAATTGATTTGTACCTCTTACATTTACATTTCCACATTATGTACTTACTATATATGCATATATATACTCGTCATACTCATCATCAGCCTATCAGAGCCCACTGCTGAGCTGCCACCTCTCACATGGAGAAGGTTTGAGCATTAATCACCATGCTTGCTCAAGACGGGTTGGTGATTTCAAACTTATAATTGTGAAACTATAAGTCCAGGTTTCCTCACGATGTTTTCCTTCACCATATATCAGTGGTGTCTAAATAATGTGTTTATATAAATATGTATATTAAAGATTATTATTATACATACCTGAAGGTAATGTACAACTGCTGCTCATTCCATCATTCATATGTTTGTATGAAGTGCCGTTTACAGGCATACCAAGTTTAGTAGGCTCTGTTTCAGGCCTCTGAACCTAGTTTGGAATACATATATTTTAATAGTAATAACAATAAATATTGATTAATATATTTAAATGTAATTTTTTTATACAGGGTGACTGGTGAATTACTATCGATATTTGAGGACGTGATATTTGACGATCATATATGACAAAATAAAAATTAATATAACATAAATATTAATAAACTTTTAAGTAAAGTTAACCAAAAGTTATGTAATTAATTACGCATCGTATGAACACCCTACAGATTAGGTATACTACACACACACACACTCGCGCGCGGCGGCGTGTTGTTGTATCAGCACGCCGCCGCACGCGTTCACACTTGGAACACTTGGAACGTGTACACACTTTATTTATTTATACGGAAATTTGGTCAAAAATTAAGTACCTATTTTTTTTACATAATACGAATGAGAATCATGTACCGAGTATGCTCCTTAAATATTGATAGTAATTCACCAGTCACCCTGTATATAACTGAAGTGTAGTTATATTTGACATATGTATGTATGTATTTAATACAATAGTGATCAATTAATTTTATGGAATTTTTGATTATAAAGAAATTTGAGAAGAATTTAATATTTATAATGAGATCTAATTCACATATGAACCACAACTCATCTGCCTGTGATTATAGTTGCTGCAAAGTAACCGAAACGTCGGGTATATGTAGTTTAAAATAATAAAATAGGCGTAGTAATATGATAATATTAGTTTCATTTAACTTGATTTTTAATAATTATTTTTAAATTTGAAAAAACATATGTAATACCTGATGTTTATCCAATATGTGATTGAGTTCTTCGATGAATGGGGTTCTGTGTGGAAATATTGGCAGTTCCTCGGGAAGTTGTATGTCTGGCTTATCAATATCAACTAAACAGAGGGTAGCTTCAGAACTAAGAGCTATATTCCTTGGCCCATTACCGATACCTATTGATGCACTATCAGTATGGAGACCTGGAAAAAAAATTGAGAATATTAAAAAAGGTTTTATATATTGTAGAGTAAACATATATTTTCATCTTTATATATATGTATAATTCTTCTGTGAGTGTATATGTCACTGAACTTCTCTCAAACGACTGGACCGATTTTGATGAAATTTTTTGTGTGTGTTCAAGGGGATCTGGGAGTGGTTTAGATTCACAATTTTGTCCGCTGGACAATGTTTTTTTAATTAATTTTTAATTTATTAGTAGTTGTTGATACAAACTTTTTTTTTATATTAGATTTGACAACTAACTAATATGTTAATCATTCTGTCGCACTTCAAAACACGGAGATTTATGGCTTTAAAAGGTAAACTCCAAAAATATAAATAAAAAAACGTAACAGATATTTCTTGATTATAGGGCGATACGAAGTTCGCCGGGTCTTCTAGTATGAATGTATATTCTAAGCACACTTGATTTTAATGAATAAAAGTTATTGCTATTTACCCATAACAAAAGGCACTGGTGCATCAAGAAAATGGTATAATGGTGCCGGCAGTATAGGGACGTAAACATAGGCCCAGGTGAATGGCAGGAGAAGAGACACGATGCATTCAGACACAAGCATCAACTTGTTGAAATCTGTAACATAAATTAATATATCTTTAATAAGATTATTACAACTATACAATGACTTAATATTCGTGATGTAGAAAAGGAAAGTGGATTTATGAATTAAATTACGTTTATTTGATATGAAGTGAAAGTAATTTTTAGTTGAACATTGCTCGTAAATGCACACAGTTGTACATAATATGTTTTTATAACGGTTTCATCATGTCGAATGTTTTTTTTTAATATTTTAAATTGATTCAAGCACAAAATAAAATTGCATATTGATCTTGTTAAATTTGATGAGTGTAATATTTTGTATGATTTTTTAATAAAAATGTAGTAAATTATTGAATCTGTCATTAAAATTTTAAAGAGTTTTTATAAACTAAAGCAGTTCACGTAGGACAGTAACAAGAAAAAATAAACCATTTAATATACTATCCTACAAAAAGTAAATTCTATGAATCTTAAACACAGAAAGAGAACGGTTAAAAGTAATTTATTGTTTTAGTATTTGAATTTTTATAAGACTGCTATTTTTTTCCTGCCCATCCAAAGATTTAACGTTTGTACATTGCCTATATGAGAGGGAACTCTTATTAAAGAAATTGCCATTAAAATACCCTAACAAGCGAAAAACAGCTGTTTTATTCCATTGAAATAGCTTGTATCGTGCTTTCATATTGTGTAAACTATAAGAGTAGAGATTGTTTTTATAGATATAACTGACAGACAAATTATTTCATCTCTATAGTAATATTTAAAAACTGTAAAGTTTGTTTGTTTGAGCTAACCTCAGATATAAATTTTTTTTTTTATTTAATTAAATTATCCATATAACTATATATAGGAATAAAACACAATACTATGAACAATAGAAGCAGAGCGACAATAAAAATGTAATAGAAATGGAAAAATGAAATTCTTTAAGTGTTTCTATATTCACATATAAGTTACTATCTTATTAAAATTTCAGATATTTACAATTTTTAAGCGCAAAAATCAATTTCTTTTTATATATATGCATAATTGGAATTGAAAACTTATATGAGTTCATATTGAAATTATGTTGAAAGTATTAAAAAATATATAATAATAAATTTTTAGGCACACATACAGGGTGACTGGTGAATTACTATCAATATTTAAGGAGCATACTCGGTACATGATTCTCATTCGAATTATGTAAAAAAAATAGGTACTTAATTTTTGACCAAATTTCCGTATAAATAAATAAAGTGTGGATATGTTCCAAGTGTTCCAAGTGTTCCAAGTGTGGACGCGTGCGGCGGCGTGATGATACAACACCACGCCGCCGACGTGTGTGTGTGAGTGTGTGTGTATACCTAATCTGTAGGGTGTTCATACGATGCGTAATTAATTACATAACTTTTGGTTAACTTTACTTAGAAGTTTATTAATATTTATGTTATATTAATTTTTATTTTGTCATATATGATCGTCAAATATCACGTCCTCAAGTATCGATAGTAATTCACCAGTCACCCTGTATAAGTGTCAAACAAAATTCCATTATAATAAAAATAACACTTTTTTTAAAATAAAATTTGGATATTTACATATGTCGTTGTGAAATTCCTTATCTAGTATAAATTATTTCTGTGTATTTGTTTGTTTGTTACAACATTAACACTAACAATACTTAAATGTTATGTTGTTTAAACATCTATATGTAAATATTTACTATATAGATACTATACAAACAAACAAATTCATTAAATACTTAATATTCATTTAAATAATGAACTATTCAAATACATTCAATTAAAGTTATGCACAAATTCCACACTTATGAATGTACAAAAAAAAATCCATTATTCTACTAATATTATAATTGTTAAAATTAGTGAATGTGTATATGTTTGTTACTTCTTCACGCTCAAACGGCTGAAACGATTTTGATAAAATTTTGTATACAGGAAGCTGACGTCCAGGAATAACACATAGGCTACTTTACATCCCGGAAATCCGCGGGTAACACCGCGGGGCGCAGCTAGTATATATATAGAAAGCTAACTCACCACTGGATCTCAAAAGCACTTGATGTTCCAGCAGTACACAAGTGAACAGCTGTACGACATATTCTGCACCCAACAATGTAAACATTACACGCAGAGGGTAGTCAAGAAGTGGTAACTCATCGGGAGGATTTGGCATTCTTATCACCTGGAAAATTTGTTTAATATCATATTTATATATAAATTCACATGTAATATATCTATTAAAATTATATTATTCGATGTTAATATTACTGTTCTATTTTGGAAAAGAGTTGAGATAAAAAAAAGCATAATTAACATTTATGTCAACTAAAACTCGGCTCTGTTTAGTCTGTCTTACATAAACAAATAATATATGTACATTATATAAAGTTATGACTTTATACATATACAACTTTCATTTTCTGTTGTTCCGGGAATTACATTACTATTATGACTTATTATCTATTCTCATGTCTAAGATACATTACTCAAAAGTTTCAACATAGTCTGCTTGACAGTTCTTAAGTGTTAAATCCATGAATATGTATGCATTCTTGAAAACTTTCATATTAATAATAATTTTAGTAGGATTTTTATCATTTAGTTGATGTAGTGAATAGATTCAGAATTCAGAAACTAGTCCCTTAATTGAATACATGGAAATATACAGGGTGACTGGTGAATTACTATCGATACTTGAGGACGTGATATTTGACGATTATACAGGGTGACTGGTGAATTACTATCAATATTTGAGGACGTGATATTTGACGATCATATATGACAAAATAAAAATTAATATAACATAAATATTAATAAACTTCTAAGTAAAGTTAACCAAAAGTTATGTAATTAATGACGCATCGTATGAACACCCTACAGATTAGGCATACACACACACTCACACAGACGCGGCGGCGGCGTAGTGTTGTGTCAGCACGCCGCCGCACGCGTCCACACTTGGAACACTTGGAACGTGTCAACACTTTATTTATTTATACGGAAATTTTGTCAAAAATTAAGTACCTATTTTTTTTACATAATTCGAATGAGAATCATGTACCGAGTATTCTCCTTAAATATTGATAGTAATTCACCAGTCACCCTGTATATGACAAAATAAAAATTAATATAACATAAATATTAATAAACTTCTAAGTAAAGTTAACCAAAAGTTATGTAATTCATTACGCATCGTGTGAACACCCTACAAATTAGGTATACACACACACACACACGCGCGCGTTTGGCGTTGGCGTGGTGTTGTATCAGCACGCCGCCGCAGGCGTCCACACTTGGAACACTTGGAACGTGTCCACACTTTATTTATTTATACGGAAATTTAGTCAAAAATTAAGTACCTATTTTTTTTACATAATTCGAATGAGAATCATATACCAAGTATTCTCTTTAAATATTGATAGTAATTCACCAGTCACCCTGTATACTGTTATTAAATAGAAAGAAGCTACTAGAATATTATCCTACTAATATTATAATTGTGAAAGTTTGTGAGTTTGTGTGTATGTTTGTTACTTCTTCATGCTCAAACGGCTGAACCGATTTGATAAAATTTTGTGTACAGGAAGCTGACGTCCAGGAATAACACATAGTACTTTACATTCCGGAAATCCGCGGATAACACCGCGGGGAGCAGCTAGTTAAATATAATAACCAAAGTAATATGTAATAAATTATTTCTCTAAGGACATAACTTACAACTGGTATTGAATCGAGATGAGGTTCGGCTGGAGGGACATAAAGACGTAATGCTTGACCAGGAATGGGCACTGGAACTTCATACAGCAAGTTGTAAACATAGGACTCGGGGCTAAGACCTGGGCCGGGCTGTCTCGGTAATGACCTGAAACAATTATGCCATTAAGATCAAAAAAGGATTTATATCAGTACCAACTTAAATATGATACCAACCTAAATAAATTCTCTAAGAATAATTGTGCGACCCTCACATACGGGTATTGACATATAAGTGCTATACTTTTGGCTACATAGAGTTTGTCTTTGGTTATATCGTAGTATGTGAGTGCGGCTCCGGTGTGTGGGGCAAGTTTGAAGGAGCGCGGCAAAGATCTAGAACTTTCTTTGCCTGACCCTTTTCTATGGCCTGGCGGAGTCTGCCCGCTCGATAACTCAGTGATATACATAGCCTGGAAAACATCATTAAGAATATTTATTTAAAAACATACATATACTTGGTAAATACATCTTATATGTAACAATTTAAAGTTATCTATTTATGACATAATAAAAATAGGAATTTTAGTATGTCTATAGATAGATAATGGAATAATTTTGCATCATTAAAATATTTGTACCTGTAGTGTATGCATGGCATTGCAAATGTTCCTGTTTCGCACTTCTTCATAGAAGATAAGACTGAATCCATAATATCTAGATGCATTTTCTCTGGTCACTACAAAACTATGAAACTTTGGTTCTAATGAGTGTTTTTGTGTTTTAAACTGGAGACTAGCCGGCAGGCAGAGCTGTTAAGAACATTTATTATATAAAATATATTATAAGTCTCAGAATTAATTAACATATGGAAAGAAATACAACATATTTAATGAAAATTTAATCAATACTCTAATATTGTTAAAAAAGGTTGCATTAAAGATTTTATTATATATTTTTACTCACCATACACACCGCATTTTCATCAAATTTATTAGAGTGAACATTCTCAGGGTAGTGAGCTAGAACTTTTCCCTTGTACGAACGATCGAGGGGCGATATGTGTAAATTGTCTCCTACAATAACAATAAAAATATTATTTAGACAAAGAAAATGAAAAATATTAATAATAAAATAATGTAATATTCACCACTTAAACCATCAGCTTCCAATCCCGAGTCGAAATCGAGGCCACAAATCACAAAATAATCCGCAAATCGACATCCAACAGATAAATCCGAGACAGACATATTCATATCGACCCGTTAATATTATTTAAGACACTTTCTCTTCCAGCTAAAATTTCCCATACATTGTCTCAACATTGTATATCCGTTAGTAACTTGTGACTGTATGTACTTGCGATCATAATTTCATGATTTCTACTAAGATATATTTGCGTCAGTCAAATAATAATTGAAATGAAAAAAGTAAACATATCGACTGTTTAATATTAGATTTTAGAGTAGTGTCTGGCGCTTAGGATTCTGTGGCAGTGTCATTGACGTTTGGACGTCACTGACGTTTAGGGTTGGCTATTGACTGCAATTAAATAGAAAGTATTGATTTATTTAAGTCAATAAAAAATGAAGATGATTATAGATACTTTGTATACATAGATATATTTTTAATGATAAATTGTTATATATATAGATATAATATGAAGTTTAATAATTATATAAATATCTATCTGGGTTTTTGTTATGGCGTTACAGTTAAATATTTTAAGTCACAGATTTTTTTATTTTACTCATTAGCAGCACAATAGAAAATCCAAATATAAATATTATTATACGATGACAAATTTAAATTTAAAATAGACAGAACTGTAAGTAAAGGCAGTCAAAATACATTTGTTAATTTTTATAATGTGAGAATTTTTTAAGCAAAATGATTAATACTGTTAAAAAACATATACACACATAAAATATGAAACAATTTTTTTTAAACACATAGTTAAATAACAAAGTATGGTATATGTTTCTTATTCTGCTTGTATTTGTTGACTTTAACTTCTTTTTTTAATTTTTCAGGGTATTTGAAATTATTTTTTAATTATTTTTAATAAATAAATTTAATGATATATTTTGTTCTGTACTTGACATCAGTTTACAGACAAAATAGTTCTTCATTTTTACCTTAGTTGGAATAGGTACTGAATAGACTGATAGTAGATAAGCAACTCCTCAACAATCTTTATTTAATCTTTGTTTGAATGTCAGTTAGTGGGGTGTGCGCTGAGCTATGTTGCTGTAAATTTTAATTGTGTAATTTTGTTTATTGCAAACGTTTTGTGTGATATTTTGTTAAAAATACACGAAGTATTATAAATGTGTAATATTTAAATATAATAACAATTATTTGTTATATTTATTAATCTAACTGTTAAAATTTATGAGAAGGTAATAAGACATACATTTTATATAATTTAAAAATGTTGTGTTTAAACAATAAGTGCATTAAGTCTTAATTATACGATTATTTTATTTCGATAATACTAAAATTACCATAAAAGTGGAAACAACATAAGTGTCTGGATAGTGTATAATAAATTTGTTATATATAAAACTGTTATTAGTGCTCTTTCGTGGTTTCGATTTATATCCTATATAAGTCCAATATCAGTAATTAATGATTTTGTTTCAGGATGCTTAGGGGAAGAGTACCACATTTATTTCACTGTGCATTTTTTTTATCATTTATATATTTTTCTTTTGTGGTGGCTGGTGCCATAAATCTTGATAATAAAGAAAAACCTTATATAGATCCATGGGAAACATATACAGTGTTTGGAGCTCTTGTGCTATATTTTCTAAGACTCCTCACTCTATTAACTATCCCCCAAGTTCTTTGTAACTTTTGTGGGTTATTGTTTTTTAATGCATTCCCTGGTAAAGTGAAATTGAAAGGATCTCCATTACTTGCTCCATTTATATGTATTAGAGTAGTAACTAGAGGGGATTTCCCTAAATTAGTTAGAGATAATGTCACAAGGAACATGAATATGTGCTTGGATGTTGGAATGGAAAACTTTATGATTGAAGTTGTGACGGATAAAGCTATAAACCTGCCGAAGCATAGACGAGTGAGAGAAGTTGTGGTACCAGCCGAGTATAAAACAAAAACTGGTGCACTCTTCAAGTCGAGAGCCCTGCAGTATTGCTTAGAGGATAACGTCAATATATTAGCAGATAATGATTGGATTGTACATCTAGACGAGGAAACATTACTTACAGAGAATTCAGTGCGTGGGATATTAAATTTTGTATTGGATGGACAATGTCAATTTGGTCAAGGCCTTATCACTTATGCTAATGAAATTATTGTAAACTGGCTGACAACATTGGCTGATAGTTTTCGTGTTGCCGATGATATGGGGAAACTGAGATTTCAATTTTACATGTTCCATAAGCCGCTCTTTAGCTGGAAAGGATCATATGTTGTTACTCAAGTGAGTATTTCTTATATTTATATCAAGAAAATTATTTTATTAATCATATTGTATAGCCAAAATGTAGTTTTCAGCCTATTTCATGACAATTTATGTTTTATTTTAGGTCGGTGCAGAAAAAAAGGTGTCATTTGACAATGGTCTCGATGGTTCTGTGGCTGAAGACTGCTACTTTGCCATGAAAGCATATAGAGATGGTTATTCATTCAACTTTATTGAAGGGGAAATGTGGGAAAAGTCGCCATTTACGCTATGGGATTTCATGCAGCAAAGAAAAAGATGGATTCAAGGTATACTTTTGGTTGTCCATTCCAAGGAAATACCTCTTCAATATAAAATGTTTCTAGCAATTTCATGTTACTCATGGGCAACACTGCCATTATCGACTAGTAATATATTATTAAATGCTTTTTGTCCGATACCATGCCCCCATTTCTTAGATTTAATATGTTGTTTTGTGGGTGCCGTCAACATATATATGTATATATTTGGTGTCATTAAATCATTTCCTATACATAGATTTGGCACATTGAAGTTCTTTTTATTTGTTGGTAGTGCATTGACGATTATACCAATAAATGTTGTTATCGAGAACATAGCTGTTGTATGGGGTCTTGTAGGGAAGAAACATAAATTTTATATTGTTAATAAAGAGGTTAAGGTACCTGTTACTGTATAAACTGTATTATTAGTATAAAAATTGCACAAATTACTTAAGAGTTGATATATATGATGCATGATAGGTTAATCTGTTTGTGATATCTTTATCAAAGATTTATTTAATTCATGAACAAGTGATTATTCACCCATTTTAAGTTACCAAAGACTAAAATTTTTAAGGAGTAATATTTTAGTTTTGTGTATGTTAAAAATATAAATTATTTATTTTTTTTTTACTTGCTATTTTTTTCAGTATGAGTATTCTAATATCCATGAACATAAAATGTGAGATTTATATTCATAATAATTTAATATTTGTATTCTATTTTTTATTTGTTATGTTTTTAAAAATATTCTTTTTTTTAAATATAACAATTATGTTGGGGGGCTTTGTAATTGTTGAGTAAATGTATATAGCTGAACCATTCACATAAGTATTTATTGACGGTAGCACAAATTTCAATTCTGTTTAATTTATATAGCAATAGAGTTGTATGATTTTTAAGAACATATTAGTATTAATATATGGTTTAAAACATATCTTGAATTATGTACTTAATGAAACATGTTTGTATACATGGTGTTCAGATAAGCTTTGTGTTCAACAGTATCCTGAAACATTGTCCTAGATATTTTTAATACACAAATAACTTAAGTTTCTTTCATAGTTATTAGATTTTTTGTAATTAGCAAGTATTCTTATTTCAATTATTTTTTATTCACATTATTTCTTATCAACCAGACCAGTGTAATTTTTATTTGTATTTTTCATAGATATACTTTGGATATATGTATTTTTAAATATTTAAATACTGTGATAATAGTATTGAAGTGATAAATTATAACCACCTTTCTTATATCACAAGTAAAAAACATAACTCATACATCTAGTAGTTTGATGTATTTTTGTCAATTGCATTATGTTAAACATTGTTAAATTAATAATAATAATTGTTTTTTCATTGAGTAGTTTCATGAAAAGTATTCTTTGTTATAAAATTGAAATATTACAATTAAGAGTCATGACTGATTTAATCAAAAATTTAAAGTTCAAAATATGTAGGAAGCCTTTTGTAATAAAGTTGTAAGATGTTTATGCCTTTAAAACTTTGCTAAAATTATATTTAGTACAAATAAATCTCAAAATGTACTTCGTTTTTTATGGTAAAAAATTGTTAAAAAACAGTGACATCACTGTTTTAAAATATTTGACTAGTCATAATAAAATTTACGTGTAAAATCTAAATTGTAATCATCCATAGTAGATAGTTGTAATTTTCCAGTAACGTTTATATCTATGGCATGTTAAGTACGTAAGTATTTAAATTATTTATAACATTCAAACTTCGAGTTCCAACTCTTCGTACGAATTTGCATTACTTAAACGACAATTTAAAAGTTGTTATTCATGAATCTTCACATAAGACGGTACAGCCAAAGTTTTTGAATGTAAATCCTTTAAGCGTCTATCAGTATGACGATGCTAATATGGGCTATGAAAACGATATTAACACAAATTCCTGTAGTGCAAACACGAGATCCCTAATTTACTGTATGCTTCCCGATGACAAATCTAAATCAAAGTTGCTACGATATAAAATAACTCGGTTGTGGTCACAATGCATTCGCTAATTAAAATTGGATTAAGCTAATGACGTTTAGTTGTTTCTATTCCTAATTTGATAGGTGACAGATCATTTCATTAAATTATTTTAATATTCTTCGTTACGTCCAAAAATGTTCGCCGACTTAATGTAATGGTAAATTTATTTTCACGAAACCATTAATTCTCATTCGATAAATATAACTTAAATCAACTTAGAATAATATTAAATAGATGAGACGAAACCTTTTAGCATCCAATGGATTCACCGTGCGGGTGCCGGGTCCATCGCGTATATATATTATAATATATAGAAGAGAAATGGCTATAAATCTGCTTGCATAGATAGAATACCTATATATAATGTTCAAAATAATTTTGTTTCACACGTGATTCGATATAATATTAATGAAAACAATATCTAAGTCGATATCCCGAAGATAACGCTGAAGGTATTTGATTTACAATCAGTCTGACGATCAGAATATTGCTTTTTTTCAATATCACAGACCTAATGGTTATATGTAATTTAATAGGAATGTTTAGGTTTATTTTGTATTAATGATTGTATCATATTTCTGTCGTGTATGTGTGTGTGGTAAAATAATATTCGGCACGATATTCTAGATTATATCTTATTGTGCAAATAAATGATGGCATATTGAAATGTGTTTTATTATTCCAAAAGAAATATTTGTCTCATTTGTATAGGAGGTTTTTAATTTGTTTGAATCTTACGATTCTTAAAACTAATATGTGTCTCGGTGACGCTGTCAAAGCCATTAGGGCTAAGAGCATTAGACAAATCGAAAAATAATATAGGTATACATTTACATATATGTACATCAACGTTAAGGCGAAAATTCAACTAAAAAGTGTCTTAATCCGTTAATATTATTTGTGTTACTTAAGTCTGACAGATAAGAATTGCGCGAATCCATTGATGATTCAAAGAAGTGATAACGGTTATCAAATCTGTTTTCTAAGTCATCATGATTCTTATATATTTTTTAGATGTAATAAAAAATATACATCGAAATACACGACCGATCAAAATGAAGCCCTAAAACTATGGCGATTAGTATAAGACATTCCGATATTCCGATTATATTTGTAAGTAATTCAATATCTCTAGCCATCGTCAAAAAAGATCTAATTAAAAAAGTTAATGCTGTCTTGTTTTTCTTAAGGTAGAAAAAAATATCTAGTTATTAAAAAGAAAGTGTGATTTGAAAATTATTCAGTCGTAAATATTCGCTATTTTTTTTAAGGTTTAATATATTTCAAAACGACAAAACCTATAAAAGTATGCATAATAGTAACGATTGGATAATTTTTAATTTCTCGATTAATTTTTAAAACATGTAATTGGTATAAAACACTAAATAAACTAAATGAAATAAAAATAATTTTCAATTTATAAATATGTTTTTATGTTCCTTAATCAAGAACAATAATAATTACTATGAATACCATATATACACTATGCAATATGTAATATGTATAAATGACAATGACAACCCTAGTAGGAAACAATGAAACATGATTCCGCCAATTTGGGTGAAATGTTTTATAGATGCTTTCATGTATAGGTTTTTATTGAATTAAAACTTGCTTGATCTGGGTTGAGTTTACAAGCTTAAAATGAACTTAATTAATTTTTAATTATCTAAAGAGTTAATATAGAATGTATAAGGTTTCTCTTTGTGTTAAAAAACGAGCTTGAGGTTTACGTAATTCCATTATTTGTCATCCAAGTTGTATCTTATTACAAAAGGTGTTTATGATTGAAAAAGGGAGCAATAAGTGAGTTTTAGGTGCTTTAAGTGCACAGGTACGCTGATGTATCGATAACGATTACGGAGTTAATATATCAGTGTATATCTTGAGTGTTATTTATGATTCATTTGAACAGTCTTCATATCTAGTTCGATTTAACTCAAAAACAATTTTGATATGATTGATTTTACTTGTTCATGCATTCCCAGCGCAAACTTTAAATATTCTGCTGTTCAAAGATTATATTCGATCATCGGCAACTAAGTAATCTTATCTTGTGTAAATATCAGTCGTTATCGTAAACCCCAATTCATTGACGAAATTAAACAAATGTCCATAAAATGAGATAAGGTAATATACTATTTCTGTGAAAAAATATATTGCAGAATTAGTTCAGTGAATTTAAATTATAGTTTCGTTTCAGTGTTATTAATAGTTAATATAATACAAAACTACTTATTAACCAATAATGCAAGGATACTTTTATTCATCTGTTTCTTTATCTATAAATAACTGGAGCAATGCTTACTTTTTTATGTGACTCGAGTTAAGAACTCTGCTATAAAAGTTTATTTAAATATTAGCCATTATTCCTTTTCTCTTAAAATTATTAAGATCTCAAAGATCCGAATCTGTCAATGTTTAAGTAGGAATTTCATGGTTAAAAATGACTCTGAACACTTTAAAATAAAATTATTTACTTATTATCAGTCGTGATAATGGAAAATTTTCAATGCTAGGCGATTAATGGACAGATAAAACATTTATAAGTTGTTTTACAATAATTCTATACGTTTGAATAGATTAATTTATTTGCATGATATAAGCCATAATATTTATTATTTATGATGGGAACCGGTCACTAGGTTATTACGGTAAGTGCACTATCGAAGGCAATCTATTAAAACTTTGTGGACAACCAGGCGATTCAGATTGATTGAAGACCTTGCGATATTTGATTTACGTTTCACAGGGGAATCATGGTGTATGTATTAAAGCAGTCTGACCAACATATTAAGAACTGTGACTCACAAAAAACATGTCAGTTTGTCCATCGAATTCGAAATTAAAGAAGACATTATACACATACACAAAAGTATTAAGTCTATAAGCATTACTTTTTTATTTCAACACAAAATATTCAAACCAGAATTGATAAAATATACCCATATTTTACAAATATTGACTGAATTTTAAGTGGCAATTTGATGTACTTAATATTTTCTCATTAATACATATTTGTTAATCAGCTAGTCGAGATATTGTAACGACATAATTTTAGTAAGTTGTTGGAGAATATCATTATTATTTTATAATTTATTTTAACTTTAGTTTACTCGACAATGATATATACATGTTCCGTCTCGCTTCAACGTATAATAAGCTTTTACATATTACGTGAGCGTATGTTATATGAAGACGAATCGTTTCGTTCTTACATCCATTAATTACAAGGAAAATAATTTTATCTGATCCAGAGATGTTGATTTAATTAATACATTATAATTATTGTGATAATACAATATGATATTTATTAGAGTGTTTGGTCTGGTTGTATGAAACCCCGATAAATGCAAGAATGTTCTGGAATTTATTAAATCCGTAATAAACTTAAATATGCTTTTGAAACTATTCCATTTAGGATATTAAAATTCCTCTTTAAATCAAAATTTCACACTCAGAAAATGATAATGTATTTTATTATATTCATCATCAGCCTGTCAGAGCCCACTGCTGAGCAAAGGACTCTTCTCACGTGGAGAAGGTTTGAGCATTAATCACCACGCTTGCTCAAAACCGGTTGGTGATTTCAAAGTTATAGTTGTGAAATTAATTATAAGTTCAGGTTTCTTCACGATGTTTTCCTTCATCTGTCAGTAGTGTCTAAATAATCTTAGAAAGTACATATGACTCGGAAAACTCACATTGGTACTTGCCAGGTTTAAAACCCGCGCCTTTCATACATGAGAGGCGGGCCACCACTTTTTATTATATTACTAAAAAAAAAAATGATATACCTAAATTTTATTATAAATCTCATAATTAAAGTACGAAATACAGAGTAAATATATTTATTTAATGCAAATATAATTATATAATGCGTTGGTATTAAAAACTAAGGTGTCGAGAGTTGCCAATATAAAGTGCTAATTACACTTTAAGCAGTATCTGATGGGGGTGATGCCAATTGTTTGAAATTAAACGCCTCTCAAACACCACCATGTTACTTTATGGCCAAAAACGCCCCATATACCAAGGTATAGTCAAGACTCCATTTGTACAGAAAGTATCCTTCGATGTATCTTTGAAGACAATGAACATCGATTCAATTATGGTAACCACAAGAAAACCCAAAAGCCACACAAAGAGCAATTAAATTGGTGACAACTATTTATTTAGAAACAATCTAGTCAGCATCGATCACAGGTGTAAAATAATAAGTATTTATGTGATTTAAAGGATAAAGCATTTCATCTAAAGCTATCCTTGCTTAATGTTTATTTAAATTTCTCAATATACACCTACTTTAAAGTTCCTATGCTATTATCAGTCAGATATTAATAGTCTTGGTAGCTGTGATAAATACCTTTCATTTTAATCCTATTCATGGTCGGCTGTAATGCGACATGCGATAGATAGACGAAAATAATTGGAGAGATGTAAAAAAGTTTACACAATAATGATCGACATCATACAGCCAATATTTTACTACTTTATATAATCCTACCACCCGATTGTAATATTAATAATAAATACCTATTATAATATTATAAATAAATTAAATTTACAGTGAACATAATATAGTGAAGAATTTATAATCCTGTTAGTGTTAAAGGTTGCTATTATTATGTTTGGAAATATTTACAAGTAGTTTTGATAGAGTTCTGAGATTTGTTACTTATTATAAGTATCGGTTAATTGTTTAATACTATGACAGAGAAATTTGTGTATTTCTCCAACGATTCTTTTTTTTTTACAAAACAGTTACAAGAAAGTTTGTTAGTACTTATAATGACGACGAAAAGTATAAAAGATCTATGTCAAGTATAAAAGAGATTATTATAATAGTAAGTATAACATTTTTATCCAATAATTATAGATTTATGAAACGAATAAATCTTCCAAATAACCTTCAGATTTGCTATGTAAGTATTAATTAGGGATTGTACAATTTTGAACACAGAAATCTTAAGTGTTGCTAGCGTTTGCTATTATTAAATGAAGGGATTCCAAAGTGTGAAGTTATCGTCTGAAGAAATATTTTAACACGTTGACAGTACAAGTTAGTTTTTAAAAGGATTACATTGAAGCCGTAAGCGTGCGTTCGTGACCCGTCCCTGGCTGGCGCATGCCACGATGTCCATAAGTTAACTTCACTTAATTTAATAATATAACTTGTAGTAAAAGGTAATCTTTTACCAAGGGCACATTATGGCAGTGTACGGTATTGGCACGAAGAGTAACGGTCGAGTGTTTGTCAGTGCTAGTTGAGATGAGTGATGAAGATTGCAACGGTGTTGACTCCAATGATGATTCGAATGAAAGAGGGTATTATGTTTATTTAACTGCAGTTTTTTGTTGGCTATTTAGAAGACAAGATATTCCAGAATCTAGTATTTTATTGGAGTATAAAAATATTTGTAGAAGTGCAAAACGTGGACCATAGTTTTATAGTACATTGATTTGTATATTTTTTTTATTATTACGATCGTGGCTTGGTTGTCGTGTACTCAAACTGATTCATTATTACGTATACTTAATATAGTGGGCTACATAATCATTATATCATTGAAATTTATCTATATGTCATTCGGTATGTAGAATAGCTGTGCTATGACGTACATGAAGTGTTTTGAATCTTGGAATAGCGGGATTTCAAATGCGATGTTAAATTTAAATTGGATGTTTTCTATTTGTAGATTGGCCATTGACCCAAAACTGGGATGCCGGGTACATTTTCCTAGTGACGTCATACGAGAAACGTGAGTTACGTCTTTAGTGACGTCGTACTGTGTTGTTGCTTTCTTAACTAAGATCGGCACGATAGGTTGCGATCAATTAAAAACTAGCTTTCTTCCGCTTGTTACGACTTCTATGTGATATCTTTTTATATTTTTATTTTCTCTTTACAATAATAGAACATTTTCTTTCTATTATTACTTTCAAAAATTTTGCTTTTTCAAGGTTTTAAGTTACGTCAAAGTGTGTATATATAATATATAAGTAGATTTGAATTAGACATTACCATAGCTAGCTTATCATTTTATGTACATATTTTAGATTCGCACTTATAAGGATCACAAACTTTACACAGTTTTGTACAAAACCCGTAAATACCACAGATGATTATTTGAAATTTAATGCGCCATTTGACAAGGCTTCGAGCTAAGGTCAACAGACTATTCAACAAAACTTGAGGTGCTCGATTTTTGATCCCATATAGTATATACGATGTCTTCTTGACATTTATTTATTTATTCATTTATAAAAACACTTAACAATGCAATATATAGTAAACGTTATATTATAATGTCGAATAAACCACTTTCATTGGAAATATTTTGTAAATAAAATTTAATTTTTTTTTTAAAAAACGCTCACAATTAGAACTATTATTCATTCATTGGTATGGTTATTTAATGTTTTCTTTTGTTTGATAAAAAAATCTTTCCAAATAATAGTTTTATTAAATTAAGAATGAAGAAAAAAAATTGTATTACATACCTTATTCGTTTTTTATTCAATATTAAACAATACAAATAAGTTATATGTGTTCCAAAGAATATAGATTATATTAATATCATTGCTCAAATATATCGTATCATTTATCTCCATATAATATGAAACATTAAAGTCTCTTTGTACTTGTAACCATATTATTTAGACTGTATACTCTGTGCTTCTAATTTAGTCATCTACAAAGGCAATTTATAGTAAATAATTTAATGTTTTGCAATGCCTTTGTTGTGGTTGAATACTTTACAGTTTAACCAAAACTAATAACATTTGTTTAGTTCACAACAGTTTTTTTGATAATATATCTATTTAACAGTATATATTATATATGTTTCCTTTTTCATGTGAAAGATAATTTTCAAAAACTCTTTTCTCACAATATGTAATAACATATCATCTTAAATCATAGATAAGAATAAATAGTGAATTGTATGTAGTATGTAATATTTTTTTATCAATTTCCTTATATATCAAGGACTTGGTAGAAAAGCAGTAATGATATCAAGCAATATTTTAATAAAACTATGTTTTTCGGATTTCCCTCGTTTGTTATTTTCACATTTTATCGGACGTTTCTGTTACTTTGCAGTAACAGTGATCGCGGACTGAAATAACTTAATTAGACATCCTTTTGATAATTTCCAAGAAGCTTCGTCTTAACTCTTAATTATAACAATAAAATCTTAGTTATATTAAAACAAAATTTAAGTCCATTTTATCTATAGACAATGGATCCGAAAATTCTATATTTTGGATGATATTTCTGTTGTAATAATTTGTCATTTAAATACTTATTATAAAAGACATGACAAAGACATTTTATTAAACACTAGTAGACCCGAAAGATCTTGTTCTGTCACGTCAAAGATAACATTTAGACAAGGGAGCTGGGTAAAGGATATACTCGTAATTCGTTTTTAAAATCTTAGATCATGGATTACAACAGTAGAGTCCTTATTTTTAAAATAATATTATAATGAAAGCAAAAATAAATAAATAATCCAACGTTAGTCATGAATTATGAAATCTCCGTAAACATTATTGAAGGTGTACGATCTATCTGTACAACTGACAGACAACTGTCAAACAACTGACAGTTATTCAAAATATGCTATGCAAAAAGTTTATTAACAAAGTTTATAATAAAGGTAATTATTAACTTTTATACTTTCCTCGACATTTTTCTGAATTTCTATTATAAAAACCTCCTGACAAACGCAAACACAACAAAAAAATAGTGAAATTGGTCCAGCCGTTCAAGCGTAATGGCGTGTCCAAGGGACATAGGGATACATTTATATATATACATGGAAGAACGGTGTTAGTTTTTGTTGGCGGGAAGCGAAAATAATTCCCTAATCGTTTTACATTACAGTCTGGTACTTAAATTATCATTTGATATTAGAAGTATGAATCATTCAAAACACGTATACAAGGTGATCCCGCAATAAGATATAAGTGTAAAGATTTTAACTGCAATGACATCATTCATCCATAATAATATAAAGAGTTCGATTATATGTAATTTTATCTGATACGGAAATATTAACTCCCCTATACCGCTTATCAAATGGACATCCACCAAAAATTTCTGTTATTTTGTTATAATAATATCTGTATTAATAAAACATATTTCACTTTGAACGAGACCGCATTAATAAACACATTCATTGTATATTTAGATCTGTCGCTAGAAAATGGAGAAGTAATTAGAATTTCATTACGTCAAATTTGATGATCGCTAAGCATTTCGTAAAAGGTGAGTTGTTTTTTTATATCGAAGTCAAGGTTATAGTTATAATGCTTATTATCATTCAAATCTTTTAATTATGTTTTTTTCTTTCCAGGTAAGTTAACGACACGTATAGGATTGAAAAATTACTTCACAACATACTCATAAACACTTATCTTTTCGATAAACTGACGTTCCTACATATATAAATAAATAAATAATACCGTGGAAGTATATTTATCTTTTAAGATAGCATATTAGCGTGTTCAAATGAACATATCTAAGCGATGTTATCTATAATACTATGGGCTATGTGTCGTTACAGTGAATGTATTAAAAGAAAATCGATAGCCCCTAAGTCTACGCGTTTTGTACGCTCACAAAACGAAATACCCTAGCTATTGAAAAAAATGAATGAGGTACGTTAATGTAAAGCTATTGTGATGTAGCCTACAATGGGAATAGAATAAAAAATATATTTGTATAAGGCAATAACAAATTCATATATATGTATATATTGTTTGAGTTCAACAAACAAACTGACGCCTCGCAATCAAATAGCTGCTAGTATACAGTTATTGCGATGTTCGAATATTATGAAATGGATAAACTATTATTATTTTTTTATTTATACAATTGTTTGTTTCAGTAAATAATAACTTTAAGTTTACTTACGAAATACAGTTATATATATGACGAATATTTAATTTGTTAAATTTAAGCCTAGGTTAGTAATAAGACGTGTTAAGAACATAAGCTTAGTACTGAATTTATAGTTAACGTGCATACGGGAGGTTTCAACGTAAATAACTATTCGTTTTCGTAAATAATAGTTTGGATGACGGTTGATCTATGAAAAAAACTTTTGCTTTACATACTAATGCTAGCATGTTAAATGTATGTATATATCTATTTATATACTTATATAGGATTAAATAAAATAAAAATACCTTGTTTTGTATCTTAATAAGAATATGATTACTTCATATAATATTTCTTTTCGTCAAAGTGCTGTTAATTCGTCTTTAAATTGCCCGAAATCATTCCTATCATTTTATTATTTCAAGTTTATTTTTGATAAAGTAAAATTTAATTAAAATATTCCTAAACATAACAATTTAACTTACTTTATATTGATAACTGATTCTCATCGTATTTTATAAATTGTAATTACGGTAACATATTACAATACCTAAAATTGCTTGCATATGTCATTTTTACAAACAGCGTATTTTATTTAGTCAATAGGAAGATTCTGTAAAAGCTATTACAGGTTGGAGGTTTTCAATTAAACTTCCAAAAGTAATCCCTTATTAAAAAGTTTCAGATTAAATAAATTATTATAGCTAATTATAACTAAGCAACGTTTTAAATTTTCATAACAATGCGGATATGTTTTAAAGTAATCTTAATTGGAAATGAGGCATTGTTTATGCTTAAAATATTCCAATTATCTCAAGCATTATCTTTATTTTATATAAATATTATTTTTATGATATATTTTATGTATGAACACAATTTTCGAACGTTTATTGTATTTAAAGAGCGTGGAAAGTGCAAGCTCTAAGCTTGGTGGAATAATCTAAAGTGTTAGTAAAGAATTTTGAAGGTAGGTGAGGGGTGAAGGGGCGCGGCCGCCCGCCCAAAGCCAGTGCCAGTCGGCTTCAGCCTCTTTGGCGGTCTACTCGACTCTTGGCGGACGTACCCTGAATCTATAACTCGCGTGACTCGTAACACCGCGTTCGTGTAATACTTTTTAAACTATTCCCGCCTTTCTGTTATATACAAGTGTTTTCTGTTAACTGCTAATATTTATTACAATGTACGGCTGTGACCATGCAGCCGCTGCTGGCTGAATCTCACCACGACCGTACCACCTCCAGTGGTAAGTATTTGATTATGGTTATAAGATTAACACTGCCAGTATTAAGATATGACCAGAAATTAAACAAAACATTTATGTATGTGATCTGGTTAATAAATGATTAAACTTCAAAAAGTTTCCAAGTATAAACGGTTAGGGTAAACGTAGAGTAAAGCAAAGTTTTCCCAGCCTTCCCTGAAATTAGTTATACATGAATAGTTTTTAGTTATTTTACGAATTTAATACATGAAAACAAGGTTTATATTTAAATCTAAGTTAAATAGTAAAAGCACTAAAATTATTTGCCTGTATATATTCTAGAAAAAACAACGTCCCAAATAAAAAAAATATGAATCATCCAATGAAATTATTTTGTTTAGAAAAGTTCTTAGAATAATTTTATTTTTATTCTTTGGTTGATTTATTAAAAGCAATAAGAAAAATAAAATAAATTCTAAGAAAAATAAATGTGTTCATGACATGTTTTTATATAAATTATAACTCTATTGATTTTAGATTTCATTTCGTTTATTTTAGGGTTGACAGAGAATTGATAGACGTTTACCAATATCTTTTATTATTTATTTTTCAAAGAAAATAATTAAATTATTATATTATATATTACGAAATATAAGCTTTTTAATTCACAAGAATATATGTACAATGTTTTGAAAACGTCTCCGTGACTAGAAGTCGTCATAAAGTCATTTCATAAAATATCCTTTTCGCTGCTCCGCCGCAGGCTAGGCTGTTAGAGGAGAATAACATTTTTATCTTCAGAACTTCTCGGAAATATCTAAAAATAATAATTTCACATTTCTATAGTAATCTCATTGAATAACGTTTATAGAAAACAAATCCTTACATGTAAGAAGGTTTTATTCCATGAAGGTCTTATACCTGTGAATAAAAAAACTTTTTACGCGAAAGGTAGGTATGGAAAAGGGTTGTCACCTATATGTAACTGTAATTTATTTGTTTGACAATAGAATCCGTTATTTAGATGAAAATTTGGTATCCCCGTTAACCTGTATACCTACTTTTGTTATTCTTTTGTGACAGCTTTTATTACCTTAACATAAATTTATGTTCTATTCTCCGCTTAAATCCCAGATCAAAAGTAACGCGACGTCTTTGTTATTTGTTAAATAATATATTAAATATTTTAAGTCGACATTTATAATACTTTGTACGTCATAAAATATCTATTTATCTATATTGTATATAGAATGTAATTTATTTTTGGTTGAAACGGAATAGATTGGCGACTTAATAACTGAATGTTCAGCCGATCACTGAAAATTTGTCAGGTGACTGATAGAAATGCTGTCTTGTTGATTGCTTTGCACATGTATCATAATAATTCCACTTCGAAGTTTTGTTTTTTAAACAAGCTTACTTCGATTTCTCGACGAAAACAGCTTTTATATTGTTTATAATAAAATTTATTTTTATCAGAAAATCACTAAATCATTTGTTTGTAACATTAGCTGTTTTAAAACTATGATTTATTTTTACCTTCAAAATATTTCTCGAAAATATTTTTTTTATAATAAGCAATTGGATTAACATTAATTTAATTGGTTATTCTTTGAGAAAATTAACCAATATAATTTAAATGAAAATATAAAAATGAACAAGGTCGTATATACATTGAATAAAAATCAGGTAATACTATTGTCGAATTAATTTCAGTCTTTGTCCATTCATTCAATGTTTGATTGTTTTCAAATATCGTTATAATTTGAAAAGTTTTGATATTTCAATGTTGGTAGTTGCTGACTGTTTACAACGGTAATGTAAGAAATGTTCAGAAATAACAATTTTATTTCTAGTCCAGCACACGTATGAGATATGTTTTACGATTGGCTCCGATGTACAGGAAAGAATACGAAACGTTCGACTAAATATTTACATGCGAACTATGTAGTTAATTGTTATAGCTTTTCGCTTTTGAAAGATTATTTTTATGGACTATCATTAAATGTAAGCGTGTATGAAAATAGGAAAAAATATATAGCTACAAATAGCATCACTGTTTCCTCTTACTAGCTTAATAATACATATACATATAATATTAGCTTAGACTAAATACCCATATAAATAAATGATTTGCTCTTAATATTTTTTTCGTAGCAATAGAGTTCATTGCTGAAAACTTTTATTAATAATCTGGTTAATATTTTTACCTTAAATTGTTAGAAAATGTCATGCAAAATATTTTCTATGAAATATCGACTTTGTTTTAATATACACAAAAAGATCTATATTCAGTTCAATATACATATTTTATTTATTATATCACAAATAAGACTAATATAAGGATAATATCAATTCGTTTTAAAGTAAACTCTGTAATTTTGCTTGTATGTTATGCCAAAGAGCAATTTAAATGTAAAATAACATCCTGTACATACTGTTTCCCTTACATTAATGTGAGGATCGTATCCATTTGCGGATTGTGTATAGAAATTACTATGATAATTAATATTACGAATGTGGATATTTATTAAGGAATCACAATATAATTACCACTTAGAAATAATTTATAGATTCAGTTGTTAATTCAGAAGGTTCGAGCATTAATCACCACGCTTGGTGATTTCAAACTTATAATTGTAAAATTATAAGTCCAGGTTTCCTCACGATTTTTTTCTTCACCGTCTGTCAGTGGTGTCTAAATACTAGAAAGTACAAGTTGTTAATGTAATTTTAGATAAAAAATAAAAATCATGATGGTTTTTAAATTGTCTACTGCAGTATTCCATTTCACCTATGAAAATGTGAGTAATTTTTAACCTTAGAACATTTTTCTTACTGCATTAATACTTTTATATAGACAATTTGCTATATATTAACTATTTTTACATTTTTTAAAAGTTTTTCCTATTGAATCATCGTCCAATGTAAAGTTATTAAATGAAATATATTTTTGTTTTGTAATTCTATTCATCTATTATAATGGGTACGGTCTATTGAATTTTGTCTACGCTACTTTTAACTTTTAATATTATTAGTTTGCATGACTTCATACACTAAATCATTAACATAAAAAACTAATTAGTTTTAACTATATTTTAATATAACATAAAAATTAAGTAATTTTTATATACGTATATGTATAAAAAAGGTTGTATTGGTAATATTAAAGGACGACAAATCTTTTAACCTACATAGTTTGTCTTAAAATAGCAAAGAGAACTAAAAATGCATGAAAATTTTTGTTCCAGAATATTTATTTATTATGTACACCCAAAAAGTGTGACTGTCAAAAACATTCATTTAATATTAAACCTGTTTTCGTTTTAAATTACTTACAAAACTTTTCTTTTTCGCGAACTTTTAGAATATATGGTCATATTTTTCTATTAATATTAATAATGTTCAACACTTCGAAAGGAATATATACAATATTTATATGATCATATCCCGAGAAAGTTAATAAAATTGCGCTGTAAATTACAATTTACAAGCTCCAGCCTTCAGCTTTGTTCACGTCGTTACTATAATCGGAAATTCTTATTATATTTTATATACATACATATATCTTCTTCTTCTTCTTTCTGGCAATTTCCCAGTTTTAGGCAGGGTCTGCCTTTATGTAAAGAAATTAATTACGTGTTGTTTTTCATTTTTATATTATATGCTTCACAAGGACAAAGCCCACGATTCTATTTAAAGAAAGCTTAATTATTACAAATGCCTTTATTTTTTCAGACCGGTCGAGATAATTATAACGAATAGCTTTATACACTAGCTGTGACCGCGGCTTCGTTTGCTTGGTATCCTTAATAAGGATGTTTTTTATATGAGACTAATATTTTCGGATTTATTATGTTTTTATTTGTCCTTTTTATGTTGAACTCATTCAAACAGAACATATGTATTTTAACCGTATACAACATATTTGTGAGAGTTGTACTCAACTTGGCGTATCAGTTTTTGAGATAAGTGGACATAAACTATTATATTCTAGGATTTATATTATAATTTTGCTTTTAATTGATACCTATAAGTCATTTAAATGATAATTCATAGCTGATATATTTCTTATTCTCATTATAAATCGCTATCATTCACAATATCGTGTCATAATACGTACAAAACTTTTCCGTTTCTTTTTTGCTGTCGGTACATTATAGTTACAATGTACGAGTTTCAGCCGCTTGATGTGAACACGGAAACCCTCTTGGATACCTCAACGAATTTAAGGTTATTTTGATTCATGGCTCGACACTATACTGTTTGGATAAATTCGTAACTTACGATGTCTAAACTGAAAATAATACTTTAAAAATAGTATAGTAAATAAAGTAGATTGATTTATTTTTATTTTGGTTGTATTTATATCAAATATTATGTTTTAATTATTTTAGAGGGTTAATTAATTCTTATTCTTCTCAAATTTTTAATGTAATTATGAGTAACAGGGTAAGAGATTAATAATATAGTTGATGTATAAGTTTGCTTGTGTAATAACTATTGGATAATCTGACTTTTATTTATTTCAAACAGATAAAGATAGTAATAAATAATTATGAAATATATCTTAAAATATTTCTATATCGTATGGCTCCTACGTGCTATCTGAAAGCACTGAATTGTCGATTTTTATAAAATCCGAGAGTAAAACCTTTACGCCCTTACATATTTATAAATTAAATATTACGTTTTTCCCCACTTTTAATAACCGTCGTTCTTATTCAGTCAATAATTTGTTATCAAGGAAATTTTGAAAGTCAAAAAAGTTTCACACCAAATGTTTACGAACTCTGTCCGTTGATCGTTACAACATTTAACATCGAAAAATTTCACTCATAAAAATAATGTTTAAGTGCAAAAAAAAGGTGTTCGAGGTAAAATTTATTTATAAGAATTTATTTCAAAACACGATAACATTTGTATTACATGAGAAACTTTCGTAATATCTCAAATAAAAATAACGAGCAACAATAGAAGATTTCAGATATTTTGTTACATATAATTTGCACCGCAGCTCGTGTCGAAGAATTTACCTGCACTGTATTATAATATTGTATCAAGACGTGGTTGCTTTCACAATATTACCATATATTCAGCAAACTAGCTTATTAAACAGAAGCTTGCTTTATACTCAACTATGTGGGTTACACCTAATACGATATCCTTGTTCAAAATTCATATTTCATTTTAAATTATTCTAAATATGCATAGATATAAATAGACATGATGCTGTTATATTAAAGCATCAGATGATCTAACAAGATGGACCCTTCATCACGTTCGTGGTCCATATACAACCTAAATCTACTACTATAAACATATATATATGTTTCTAATATCAAGTTTACTACATATTCAAACGAGAATATATCACTATATAACAATATAAGCTATGTAGTATATATGTATATCTGAATGATAAGTCGTTAATGCTAAATGAATCTTATTTTCTCATTTCAACTGAATGAGAATTGGATAGTCTATAAATTTTTACGGGCGATACCGCGCATTGTTAGCATATCCAGATGAAAGTTTATATAGGCAAAAGGCAAAGCACTGACGTCAATGTTGCTTTATGATTCAAACCGACGTTAAACTGAGCTCGGCCAGCTGAGTGCAGCCCGCTCTAAAAATATCTTAACAATTTTACATACGTCTTAACGGGGCGCCATTGCTATGCAAATATACAAATGAAATCGCTCATTGTAATCACATCCAATCAATACAAGACATTCTATCTTTATATATTATTAACTTAATTTTATATATCAATAATACCTTTTTTAAAATATCCCATTAGATTTGTTCAGGACGTAATGACAGAATTCGTAATACTTTATAATAAAAATTACTTCAGTAAAGGTAGATACTTAAATTTTTCTAGTTTATTACAATCATAAATAGAAAGAACTAATAAAATTCGCTTCAATTCAAGAATAGAATGAAACGTACATCAAAATAAATCAATTTCCGATATAATACTAGAGAAACTAGATTGAAGTCGTAATATACAATCATCACATACTAATACTAATTACTAATAGTTTCTGGCTGATAGACTAACCAATACATAAGGTCACTACACATAGCATATAAATTTATAACATACAACTTCTTTAACATAGCTTAATTTAATTATTCAGAAATCAATACACCTGGAGGTCTTTCAAGTTTCATTAACTTTCTCATTGCTTATTCTATTACGCTGGTAATTGTCTACTGAATTAATCGTGTCATACGGAACCTTATGGCTGGTTCGTTAAAAGAAATTCCTATTGTAATGTACATTCAACAATAGTGGTCAAATAGGGTAGCTGAAACTCAAGTAGACTCATCTTAACACAATAATTTGATGCTTGTCATCTTCAGTGACGGTGTACAAGGAATCTGGAATAATGCAACAATATATCTCCGTACCATGAATCTAGTTTAAAAACGTGTTTATTTAGTTTCAATATACTATTGTAATTTTAATTTCATACAAATAATTTAAATTTTTATTCGCAAAGCTTTTAATTTCTTTTTAATCATTCTTAATCACTACATCATCATCATCTTATTACCTATCCCGGTCTTCGGCAACCTTCTTATCGAGTCCATTGGCACTTATGTCTTCCTGCACGACATCAAGCCAACGTTTTTTTGGACCTTCATCTACTCCTGGTGCCAGGTAGGGTCATGTTAATGCATTTGTGACCTACGTAGTTTTCCGATCGAATTCCGACGACTTTCTTATTCATTGCAGTAAGTGTAAATGTTATTAAAGAAGGATTTCTTTTGTTATTAATGCACCACACGTGTTGTATATCGTGTGATATTATTTTTGATGTAATTTTTCCCTAATCGCATGAGTGCCATTCAAAATTACAATGTTAAGGAGAGAATTTTCCAGAAATATTTATGTTTAAGGAAAAAAGTATACTGGGTTGGGATCAGAATAAAATTCAAATATTTCGGTTCAATGTCAATCCTTAACTACGATACTCTAATTCGGTTCAGTGGCTTTTTTTCTGCTATTTTTCATTAACTGGAATACTTAGGATATTTTTGATTACATAAAGTATAAAATACGTATTCTTCCTAACAATTTATATCAATTCCGAAGATTGCTTTGTATATGTATAATTCATTAGATAAATTTACAAGGTACAGAATATCTGGGACAGCAATGATTGTGGATTAAAGGAGATAAAATTACAACATAGTTGTGGCGTAGTAAGAACGTGACTTTTAGTAAAAGGAATCTTTTTAACTAAAAGTTTCTTAATTATAATTAAATATTAATTAAATGTGTACATTAAATTAACCAATTACAGATTGAATATCTGTTCAATTTACAATTTCTAGAAATTATCAGATTTTCCATATAAAATATTTTCATCTTTTCAATCCATTTTAAAAATAGACTTTTCATATTTCACAACTTTTTTGTTGGTACTTAAGGAAATTATAAAGAAATATATACAAATTTTCGTATTTACGAATCAAGTAAGGATTCCCGTCTTTTGATATTACAAAATAAACACCGTTGCTAGCTGTACGTTTAATAAATTTCGTTGCCAACACGAATTTTGTAATAGCAACGGTTGTTGTGCTATGATTAAAATGTATACGTGACTAATAAAGATGAGCCCTGTACTGATTACTCCTGACAGCTAAATAGAAATTGTTGAATGCCTGCGTGAATTACTGTTGTAAAAGTGAATTAGAATTACTTTGTAGTATTATACTATATTAATTAATTAAATGTTACTAAAATAATGTTTAAAAATTTCTTATATATTTTGTTCTAAGACATTAAGCGTGTATATTATGAATCATTTATTTTTGCGTGTTTATAAAAACGTGTCAAACAGTAGTTTATGTACAGAGAATATTTGAATCATGAATAATGTAAGCGAAAGGTTTCATACTCAAACTGCATACGGTTATAAATGGGACAAAAATTTAAAATTATTATAAAATATTTTAAAAACTATAGCATTTTATATTATAATGCTATTTATTACTTTTGTTTCATACATTCACTATTTTCGTTTCATCATTCATCATCATTTAGCCTATTGCAGTCCACTGCTGGACATAGGCCTCTCCCAACACGCGCCATAACACTCGGTCCTCTGCCTTCCGCATCCAGTGAGACCCAGCGACCTTTTTAAGGTCATCGGTCCACCTAGCTGGCGGGCGTCCTACTCTACGTTTGCCGAGACGCGGTCTCCACTCAAGAACACGCTTGCTCCACCGTGCGTCGGTCCTTCTGCAAATGTGACCAGCCCACTGCCATTTTGCCCACTATTTTCGGTTACACGATACATATTCTAAAAGTAGTTTTATTATGGCAGAATGAGCGAACTATTTTGAATATAATATGTGAAATCATAAACAGAATATTTTTTATAGATAACAAGTTCAAGTAATAAAAAAAACTTGCTTATTTTTATGTATACGTCTTTTTCTTTCGAGTGTTTCCATATCGAGCAGTGGAGTAACGAGTAGGTAAACACGGCCCTATAAAAACGAATGAACGTCTTGTTTGTCGATCCGACTATGTTCAAGATTATATATATATCGTATTGACTGGAGCTGGCTTTACTAACGAGCTCATTTGATTCAAAACGCTTTAAGATAATCAATTTACTTCTGTCTCTTAAAAACCCAAAATCAGCGTTTTCTTATGATACGTTCAACTTTATTTTACCCGGCTTATTCGCTTGTAAGAATTTAACTATGGAGCTCAAATATTTGATATCTATATATATATATATATATAAAAATGAATTGCTGTTCGTTAGTCTCAATAAAACTCGAGAACGGCTGAACGGATTTATCTTATCTTAGTCTTGAAATGTTCGTGGAGGTTCAGGGAAGGTATAAAAGCTGAAAAAAAATGTTTCATTACTGGGAAAACCATAAAAACAGCCCTTTTCTATTTCCCATACAAAAGTTTTTTTTTGACATTAGATTTGACCACTAACTAATATGTCAATCATTCTGTGGCACTTCAAAACACGGAGATTTATGGCTTACAGGTAAACTCCAAAAATATAAATAAAAAAACGTAATAGATATTTCTTCATTATAGGGCGATACGAAGTTCGCCAGGTCTTCTAGTAATAAATATTAATTCAATTGCAAAAAACAGTATTCAAAATGCTTGTAGGTTTTTCGTGTTATAACATAAAATAACAAAACATAAATATATACGTGATACAGTTATACATATTATACTTACATAAAACTATTTTTTTATTATATATAAAATATTAATTTATTAATTTTCTTTATAAAATATTTTCTTTAACGATCAAATTTTCGAACCTACATAGTTTAATAACTTTACGAAATTGGCTAACCGGTCATTATTGCCGGAGTTAGCTCACGTTAAACCGGTCAAAGAAATTCGCGCGTCGTTTAAACTTAATAGCCTAGAATAATTAAGCAAGTAATACCTAAACAATATTACACGATGAATTTGATGAATTATGACTTTATTTTATCTACAAGTACTTCTCCTATAAGTCAGTCAGTGGCTTAGTGGTTAAAGGGCCTCTCGTTGCCGAGGGCGCGGGTTCGATCCTGTCAAGTACCAATGTGATTTTTGCGAGTCATAATATGATATATTTACATATTATGTATTTCTAAGAGTATTTAGACACTACTGACAGACGGTGAATGAAAACATCTTGAGGAAACCTGGACTTAATTTGAAATGTAAGATTGAAATCATCAACCCGTCTTGAGCAAGCGTGGTGATTAATGTTGAAACCTTCTCCATGAGAGAAAAAGGTCTTTGCTCAGCAGTGGACTCTGATAGGCTAAAAAAAAGTTTTCCTATCCGAAATCTAAAGCACTTGATATCCTTTTAATTTCATATTTGTAATAATACATACTTAGTAACTGTCAAAGCTGTTTATATTTTATATATTTTGGTACACGAGAATCGCTAAAGACAGTTTTCAAATAATACCATTAATGTTATTATTGCGTTCAAAGTTTTATCAAAACCTTTTGATAAATACCTCACAGAAGTGTAGCTTTGAATTAATTAAAATTTTACAAACCTGTCAAAGTTCAAACGAACGAACCTCGTGCACACTCTTTTGGTTCCCGATGAGCGATTTATTGGAAAAAACACAAATTCACTCCATCTACACGGGCCTTTTATAGCTTCCGTCAACATTATTAAAATACAGAAATAACACAAAATACGTATTACCAGGAAACGACTTATATGAATTAAATATTAATGGTAATTTTAATAAGTTTTTGGGTAGACACAACATCAATTTTGTTGAGACAAAACTTTAATTTCTTAATATAAAATTTTTGCTAACAAACTATTTAATGAAATAATATTTATGTTGTATAAATACGAATTGTAAGCTGAAAGTTTTAGTTGCGGCTTACGTTGTCGACGCCGTAACGATTATCCGACAGGTAAGGAATAAGCTTTGATAAGTGCTTTGTGTGAGGTATAGCGAGAGCCATATTTATTTAAAAGTACAGTAATTATACCAATTACAAGTAGCTGTTAATATTTTTACGTATCATCGTACCAAAATATCATAAGAAGTAATATTTAAAGGATGCTTTCTATTAATCTTAAGCATTAAGTAAAGGCAGGAACGAATTTGTAAAATATAAATATTTCATATTTCGTAACCATATAAGAGGAACTCAACAAATTTTTGTCGGAAATTTTTTAAAAGGTTTGAGAGACCTGCCTCGATGGTGGCTTTGAATGTACCATGCTAATGTAATTTGCAGGGATTATTTTTGACTTTTACGTGTACTATATGAAATAAACTTAATTTTCGTTACTAAACGATTATTATTACTAGATTTCATCTATTAAATATTCCATTTTAAATCATTAAGTTTATATTGAGTCAATTATTTTGCTACAATAACTTTGTAAATGAAAAACTTATTCGATTCTCCTTTAACAAGTTTAAGTTATACAAGGTCATGAAATTACTTTTATTATAGTCTAGGAGCCGACGGCCGCTTTGAGTATTTAAGGAGCTCTTTGTACGACTTTTTCAATAAGATTTTTATTTAGAGTTACAACAATTAATCTGTTCTGCGATTAGCACTTTTATCTATGCGAATGGCTTTATTTTGTGGAAAATAGCTGAAAGATCAATGAATAGTTTTTCGATTTGAGAATAACTTTTATAAAAAAACTTTTAAAAGGTAGACACATAACATAATTTGTATGATGATACTCTGATATAAAGACAATATGTGGTTTTACAAACTCGAAAAAGAAAAATTGCCACTATGTAAAAATTACTATATTTTCAACTTAAAGGTAAAAAGACAGTGTTTTATTTTTTCAGATCTATTTTCAGAATGATCTAAGATTGAGTTATCTTTCATTTTTTTCTCCACAATTTCTTCGAGGAAATTTATTTATTCGACGAGTGCCTTACAGCGGCTCTATTTGAAGTTAATTGAATAATTATATTTGGATGTCAAAGTCAATTAAATTGCTATTATTAAGAAACAAACGGTTATTTGAATTTAATATATCATCTAGAAGTTAAAAATGATTAGCTCTGAAAAGGTTACTCAGGTTAATATTCTAAAATGTTTTATGTACATGTATGAACTCTCACGTGGCGCAAACTCTATGGATTGTTCGCGAAGTATCAAACCATAAATATTTAAGTACAGCATAAAGTTTGTAATGAAATTGATCGAAATTATGTGAAGCGTTCTTTGGAAATTACAAATTATTATGTATGGAGCAACATAGGTAACATAGGTAACACGTCTTACGTATTATTAAAATAAATAAATACGAAAATTGAATTCACGAGAAAATATTCTAATACAATTTGTAAGCCAGTGGCCTAGTGATTAAAAGGCCCGCCTCTCATACATGAGGGCGCGGGTTCGATCCTGGGCCAGGCAAGTACCATTGTGATTTTTCCGAGTCATATGTACTTTCTAAGAGTATTCAGACATCACTGATTAATGCATTCCCAAAGAGGGTTGATGTCAGGCAGGCGGCCGGTCGTAAAAACAATTAGCCAAAACTATTAATAACATGTAAGGCAGACCCTGGCTAAAGCTGGGAAATTGCCAGGTAGAAGAAGATATTGTAATACAAATTTCTGTACCAAATTATCAATAAGTATAATTGGCAATACTGTTAATATTACTTCCGACAATTTATCTATATATCACTCACATATAGGGTAATAAATTTTGGGAGTAAATTAATTAAGCTACAGAAAAAAAGAAAATAAAAGGTTGGTTCTTAATCAATTATTTAATTTGTAAGCCAGGGTACCTCAAAAGAGTGCAATTAAAACTTATTCTATTTACCAACCCTCAGAGCAAGCTACGGCCCAATTATTGGTTCTAACAAAAGTTACTTTTTTGAGGGTTTTAGGACAATTTAAACTATATTATTAGAATTTACGCTAGAACAATTTTGTGATAAACTATAATATATTAATGATGTGGTCAATTAATTTAATAGAATTATATTATGATAAAATAAGAGAAGTCTCACATCATATGGGTATGTCACTTGAAGTTGTAAAGTTTAAAACAATTCTCATTAAAAATTAATTTTCAAAGTAATCCCGTCTCGTGTGAGTGTAATTCAAAAAAAGTTGATTGCTGCTTTCCTCATTTTGTTTATTTTGTTTACTTACAATATTCGTAACCAGTTAAATGAGTGTATTCAGCGTCAATTATATCTTTTTATTATGTATTTAACATATGTACAATTATTTCGAATGTAAATTAACTATTATACAGTTGAAATTAATACAGTATTACTCGACTTTGTGAAGAGAATTTTAATTTTTATTAGATGGTTTTATGAAATAATTACTTTTCTTGTTAATGTAATAAGTTTGTTTCACTTAAAATAATTAAATACGCGAGTTTGTGTAGTTTTCTTGAATATTTGTTTTGTTCTATCTTCTCTGTTAACGAGAGTTTCTGACTAGAGACGAATGTAAATGTTATATTATTTATATGTTTAATGTTACTGTTAAAGGTCGAAGTGAGTAAATTTAAAAATTTTCCAGTATAATCTAAGATTTACCGACTCTTAATAGTACATGCTCAAAAACGTTTTGGGTTTATTAAAGTAAATTATTAAGAATTATTATTTGTGTTATTCCTAGAAACGAAATGTACGAGATGACAGCATTTAAATCTAGCATAAACTGAATTCAAGTGTTAAAAACACGAAAGAATCATCCCATTTTCAACATTTACCAACTCATGTCGTTAAATCCTCAGATTTACTGGGAATTTTAAGATTTACCGTAGTTGGAGCTTTTACCGTAACATATATGTACTTTTTTTAAAAGAATTTTGTCTTAAATTTAAAATATTTTTGAATGATGAAATTATGAAACATCTAAATATATATCTAATTTTGTCGACGCTTAGAAAGAAAGTTAATTATGAAGCCGAGCAAATTATAAATTCAAAAAGATTTTATATTCCTTTTTGTATTTTTTTTTATACAGAATACGCTGATCTTCAAAGTTCTGGATACTCATTTAAATAAATAGAATAAGTATTTATTTACTCTATAAATATAATTCGTTTAGTATGGCAGTTATTAAATTAAATTGTGATGTTATATAAACGAGATTGATAGATAAATAAACGATATGAAGATTGATTTTTTATGTCTACTTTTCTGATTGTTATTGAAATTATTATTATTGTTTCAGGCTGTTAAAAAATTATGTTTTATTTTCTAGCCAAATAAAGACTGAATTTTAACGTAATGTTTAATAAAAAGAGAACATTTTTAGTACAAAATCAGTCATTATGTAAAGCGTACGTAAAATTTTTTAGAAAATATTGTCAAAAATTTTGAACTTGTATTTTCTAGAAAGTTCCATTTCAGTGGGCCATATCAAAGTTATCTTCACTAAGCTTGACGTACGCCCCTAAAACCCCTCTATCATTCTGTAGGTGGAATCCTGAAGAATAGCCGATTTGTTCTCGAGAGGATTCCAGGGTTATATCATGTTACCCAAGACTTTACACTATATTTATATATCATTTTAGTTCTAAATATGTTGAATAATCAGAAATAATGAGAATGGAATCTATTTAAATGATTGAATATGAGTAGATCAGTAAATTTGCACCACGGACAATGTAATAAAAATGTCCGTTCTCCTAACGAGATCCGTTAGTCTTAGATGTGATTTACTTACCAGATATTTCGTGGGTGTAACAGTATCCTTATAGACTAAATATAATAACAAGTTATTTCTGTCTCGTGAGTTTTCCTGTTTTATTGCCGAAAATTACGCGGTATTTTCTATATTATTATACTTAAGATATATATGGTGATAAAGTAATCCCTACTAATATTATAAATGCGAAAGTAGCTCTGTCTGTCTGTTACGCTTTCACGCCTAAACCACTGAACTGATTTTAATGAAATTTGATATAGAGATGGAGTTGACCTTGAGAAAGAACATAGGATAGTTTTTATCCAAGACTTTTGAAAAATTCTTTTGGAAACGCGATATAACCAAACTCCACTGCGGGCGGAAAGCTAGTAATAATATAAGCTAATAAAATTTTGAATATATTTACTTATTTCTTTAATAATACTTTAATACTTATACCAATTATAACGTATATATTATATGGTTAATTTTCTGAAGATTCGCAGCGATTTAGGTTTCTAAACATCTCTTAGTGGGAGAGGATTAAGCATCAAGATTTTAAGACGGATGAGAAACTAAACCTCAAGAAAATCCGCTTCCTAACTGTTACTTGATGATAAAGCTTTTATACGAAGATAGCAAAAAGCAACTTTAAAACGACATTTCACAAGATCTTTGTATCAAATATAATATTAAAAGTATGCAAAAGAATTGCTTGTAAATAATCAAAATCCCAGTCACAGCACCAATTCCTTATCGTTTTATGATATATTGATTGGTTTATAAGCACTTCGTGAGAGAGCGATCATCTTTACGACTATCCATGTCTATTACTATTTATGAACGCCTTCTATTTATACACACTTGATGTAATATCATTAAAATATTGGCAAAACATATTAGATTATATTTATTTTTTTAAAATTATAAAATACTAGCTTTCCGCCCTCAGCTTCGCCCGCGTGGAGTTCGGTTATATCGCGTTTCAAAGAGAACCTTTCAAAAGTCTGAGATAAAAACTATCCTATGTTCTTTCTCAAGGTCAACACTATCTCTTTGTCAAATTTCATTAAAATCAGTTAAGTGGTTTAGGCGTGAAAGCGTAACAGACAGACAGACAGAGTTACTTTCGCATTTATAATATTAAGTAGGGATTTTAACGTATAGAAGATAGATTGGGTTTATGCAATTTTATTATAGTGTAATACTAATTAATGGGCAGTTTGTTAGTTGAAAGGGTATTAATAAGATGTAATAGAAGACGGTAAGAGGATTATTCTGGTTCTAAGAGCACAGCCGGTATCTTAGGCACGTAGTACAGACAATGAATGATATTTAAACAGAGGCATTCCACGTTGGGATATCAATGGGGCAGGACTATGTCGATAGTAGGTTACAATTGTTGTTTAGAATGCTTAATTCTTTTGTTTTCCACGAAATAGAAATATTTTTCTTTCATATATACGCTATATATTCCCAAAATGAATTCCTATTTATTTACGAATTCTATCTTAACAAATAATTAGACTTATCTACCCTGTTATAGCTCTAGTAAATATGAATATTACGATAAATCTTACAAATTGTAATAGTATAATACAATATTTATATAGGTAGTATTTACACTTTGACTTTAATAGGAATAGCTGAAGTAGCATCGGAATTAGAAGAAACGAAAGAGGATACGCAATTGTATTCAATTAAGGTCTCAGGACGGGAAAATAAACTTTTTCTCGAGAAAGGCTTTTAATATATTTAATTTCAAAATCTTAGCAGAAATACTTCTTCTGTTTCTGTGTAAACAACTGTACAATAAGTACTGCTTTGTTACTACTTAAATACCATTTTAAAAATGTATTGAATTCTTTATTTAGAAACGTAATATTCTTTACTTTCATTTTAAATTTCAAAATCATCAGATACAATCTAGAGATCAAATAAAAACTTATCTTACCATTACACTTCAAGTATAAGCTATCAAGAACCTATATTTTGTCTCTTTGAAAGACGATTGCAGCGGGATTTCTTCAACTATTTGTAAAATAACCTCAGGATAAATTCTCTTTTCTAGATAAAAGTAAAGTGAGACTTTTGCAGCATCGCTCTACGATTTCCATCAAGTTACATAAATGTATGTGGCTTAAATTAAACCCGTCCAGACTTGTGAGAACTTATTTTTAGCTGATTTGGAACTCGTGAACTTCTTGGTGATAATGGATTTATAATAATAGATTAAAATAAAATATACAAATAAATTAATCATAAAAAAATATTTTTATATTTTTGTATATTATTGAAGTTAATTATTGCTCGAACCTTTAATTTTTTTCATAACACCATCCTTCAAAAAAATATCTTTCAATATGATTGTGATATTTCACAATGAATAGTAGAATAAAAATGCAGAATCAATTTATGAAATGATTATTTTACTTCCAACAGGATGGAATTACTTTTTGTTGTATTAATGACACCTAATTATATCAAACTAGGTTTTGCTCGCGACTTCGTCCGTTTTAATTTCGGAAGTACTAATATATGTATTATGTATAGCTGACTGGGCAAATTCTAATCCACCCTAGAGGCCATAAATAACCAGATATTAGAATTTATTAAGTATTTGTTTTATTTTTCAATCGAACAGAATTAAATATTATTGTTTATCTCCTAGTTCTAAGCTATTTCTCCGCCAAATTTCAAGCATATCTTTACAGCAGTTCTTGAGTTATAAATAGTATAACTAAGACACTTCTTTTATTGGCCTTTGTTTTGTATTAACTTAAAAATTTCAGTATATATTTTATAGACGAATTTACCTTTAACGTTTCATTACTTATGACATTCTAATCCGCCTCCACATAGAGTCAGGACGAATCTAGTTTCTCTGCGAAGTAATTTATTAGTATATATAAGAAACGTAACAGACAGTAATTGGTAGAATGGTTGATGAGTTCGCTACTGATTTTGTATCTCAAGCACGTATCACCCTTGAGACCATAACTCTTAACATATCGATGCGAGTAATTCCAATTTCCGTGGTGTGTGTATCATATTTTGTCAGTTATATTGTATTATAAGCTGATAAACAATTTGAAATACTCAATGAATTCATATTAGAAATGTGTAAAGTTACTAAGTTATGGACATTAAAAGAAGTTGTAGGTTTTTAAAACATAAATTGGTGCTAAGAGGTCACTGTAGTATACAGTACGTGGGCAATAACTGGATATTATTTTGTGAGTTGCCGTCTCTTTAAATTATTATTCACTCCTCCTTGAAAAATTGCATACATTCATTTTATGTTAATATTGAAGAGGTAAATTTTATAATAATAATTTGACCTTACACCACGAAAGTCTATTGTAATGTAAGCACCAATAACAAATAATTTTTGTTAATCAAATGTTACCAGTCTTTCCTTCAAACATATATTCTTCTTAGTTTCTAATAGTCTGCAATTTTATTTTAATCTTAAACTTACAAAAAAGAAAAAGATAAGCGTAAATAAATCCACCGATTCCTTTATCATTCTTCATAATGTTAAAAGGACATGAAATTTTGAAGCTCCTTTAATTCGTCTGAGCAGTGGAAAATTTTGTTGGGTAGAACCCTGTCTAATAAAATACCTTTTAGGTTCCTCAATTTTGATTTTAATAGTTTATGTATGTAACGCTAATGAATTGTATGAGAATTCATCAGATGCGTGTTTGTATTTTCAATGTGATGCCTATATTAAATGAAAGCACTGCTTGTGCTCGTATTTTATTTTCATATTCGAACTAAATTGTTATTGATTTATAAATCTAAATTAAAACGAGTTTATTAAATTATTTTAAACGTAACACATAATAAATATTTGAAGATAAAGATACAATATTCAAGCCAATGTCAAAACTTCATTCTTAATTACATTCATTCAATTAATATCCCTTATATAGCTGTCGCATGCTTTATAAATGTACGGAAACTTGTTTACGTCTTTTGTGTTCATCGAAATAAATAAGTATCTATTTATACAAGACATTCGTAAATATTCTTAAAGACAAAACCAATAAAATTATTGAACATTATTAAAATTTTAAAATAGATAATGCATTCAGTGTTCTGGATATATCTTTTATCGATTCGAGATTAAATTTCTAACTTTAGAAGATACTTATAACTAAATAAGTTACATTCTATACGTATTTATATCTGAACTAGCTTTCCGCCCGCAGCTTCGCCCGCGTGGGTTTTGGTTATATCGTGTTTCCAAGAGAACCTTTCAAAAGTCTAAACAAAAACTATCCTATATTCTTTCTCAAGGTCAATTTCATCTCTGTACTAAATTTCATTAAAATCAGTTCAGTGGCTTAGGCGTGAAAGCGTAACATACAGACAGACAGAGTTACGAGTACTTTCGCATTTATAATATTAGTAGGGATAAAATATTATATTCCAAAAAAGGTTTCCATATAAACTTTTCTGAACTAATTGTTTACATTATTTCCGTGAGAGTTGGCGACTCAAATCTAAATGGATAAATGTTTGTTGCTTTTTCGTCCAAATTTTATTCCCTAAGAGGACAGATTTATTTCAAATAAGTTGGACTAAAACATAAAGGAATAATAATAATACATTGTTTTATTGAGATTAAAGGACCCAGACGGTGGAGTAACAAACTTTAATGTATAAATGAGATCTCATAAATTTATTTTCTTTTATATACGTTTTCTTCTTCTACCTTGCAATTTCCCAGCTATAGCCAGGGTCTGCCTTACATGTTGTGAATAGTTTTTGGCTATTTGTTTTTACGACCGGTCGCCTGCCTGACATCAACCCTCTTTTGGGAATCAACATTAATCAGTGATGTCTAAATACTCTTAGAAAGTACATATGATTCGGAAAAAATTGGTACTTGCCCGGGCCAGGATCGAACCCGATCCCTCGGCGACGAGAGGCCGAGAGGCGGGCCCTTTAACCACTGAGCCACCACTGACTCAATTTAAAATTTTCTTTTATATATGTATGTATATATACAATATATATAATGTAAGCTTAGTCTAAATTTGCCTCATCATACTACATACGACGCTTTGCCCGTTTCTCATACAATTATCTATTAACACTATAATATGCGGAGATTTATGTTAGTAAAACTGCTAACGCCGCGTATCTAAGTATTCAGAAATGTTGGGAACATTTAAACTTGTGTTAGTTTAAATGTTCTTTTGTGAATAAACGATTTATTATGAACTAGAAGACCTGGCGAACTTCGTATCGCCCTATAATCAAGAAATATCTATTACGTTTTTTTATGTATATTTTTGGAGTTTACCTATTAAAGCCATAAATCTCCGTGTTTTGAAGTGCGACAGAATGATTGACATATTAGTTAGTTGTCAAATCTAATGTCAAAAAATACGTTTGTATGGGAAATAGAAAAGGGCTGTTTTTATGGTTTTCCCAGTAAAGAATCAATTTTTTTCAGCTTTTATACCTTTGGAGGTTCACTCCACGAACATTTCAAGACTAAGATAAGATAAATCCTTTCAGCTGTTCTCGAGTTTTAGCGAGACTAAGGAACAGCAATCCATTTTTATATATATAGAAGATATACTCGTAAGACGAATTGAAATTCTTTGTTTCATAAACAAACAGATAGTTGAGAATTAATGAGAAAAACTTATTATAGCTTTGCATTCAAGTTGGAACAAAATTAAAACCGGAAAATTAAGTGATTCTATAAAGGTTACTAGAATGGGTTCGCAATATGATTTACGCTGCGTGATTTGCCCTTTCATACAAATAATATTTAAAGTTAGTTTAATAAAAAATATATTGTGATGGAAATCCTTTATTTATTTTTAATGAATTTTATTTTATGTTACAAATACTTTTATATTTAATTAATATTTGATTTTAATGTCAAACATCATATAAAAATGAGAAATAATATAAATATTCTATCAAAATTAATAGTTTTAAATTTAATATGTGGTTCAGGATTCATTTTACAAGACCTCTCGTTTGAGCTTACAACGATATTCGTATACTGGCAAATTGGTTAAATAGCCTAGAATTTCCAAAAAGCAATTTAGATAATAATACACGAGTTTCTCTCAAGTCGTGTGTGGACTGTTATCAATTTTCTCGAGCCAGAACCATCGTATAGAGTTAACCAATAAACGACGAGGTATCTTTAACACTGGCCATTATATAGTTAGAATATTCAGGTATTATTTTATATGTATAATGTAGTATTAAGTCAGTGGTGGCCTAGTTGTTAAAAAACCCGCCTTTCGGGTGCGGGTTCGATCCTGGCAAGTACCAATGTGATTTTTATGAAACATATGTACTTTCTAAGAGTATTTAGACGCCACTCACAGACGGTGAAGAAAAACATCGTGAGGAAACCTGGACTTATAATTTCACAATTATAAGTTTGAAATCTCCAACTAGTCTTGAGCAAGCGTGGTGATTAATGCTCAAACCTTTTCCATGTGAGAAAGAGGGCTTTGCTGATGACATAAATAAAATACAAAAGTTCTTATAATGTGGTTAGCATATAACATTAAGTGTTTTCGGTAAATGAACTAGTGGATCATGAATATTTAATGACGCCGTTTGTTTATAGATTATCAAGATTAAGATATTGTTAACTCGTTAAAAATATTTAACAGCTCAATAACTTTATTTATTCGTATAAAACTCATGCACGCTTTCTTTCTGTTTATATTTACGTAAATATAATCTAACTTTAAGGGTGAATAACTTTCTTAATTGTAACACTTGATGTATTAAATGGGTAAAAACGAATTATGAATAAGACTAACGGTGTAATATCACGCAATTATTTGTTTGCTGTTATATTTATAATATACTTATTATTATGTTTAAGGTTATTTTATATTAATACAATTTAAGCGATTAATATGCTATTTGTTTTGACCATACAAAGTAAAATAACTATCGTCACATAAACTGTCGAAATTACGTCAAAATAAAAATGTTATATAGATTTCGAGTTTATTTTAACCTTTTACCTATCAACCCTCGTTGAAAAAGCGTGATAGGTTAACTTCAGAATTCTTTTCACATTTCTAAAAAACCTCTCGACACTTGGAGGTGTAACAGGGGTTTTATGGATTAATTCTTTCTAAAATATTATCAAACTTTTAGTTTTATATAACATAATATATAAATTAGGTTTTTTCTCGCTTTTTTTGTTCTGGAAATTTCTAATATTATCTTAATAGGTATTTGGCATTTGATTTAATAATACGGCAATACTTAATTTAGTGTCTAAAAGTTATAGTGCTTTATATAAGTCCAGTGTTTTCGTGATACCCAAAGTGTAGTTTATAGATATAGTCACTGTTTATATTATTTATATAAAAGCATTTACATTATGTGAATGAATTTTAATATAACAAAAATATTTTAATATTAAATGAATTTTAATATATCAAAAACATATTCAATAAAAACAATCGTAAAACACTAATGTATCTAGCTTTTACAATATGAATACTGTGTTTGAAAGAAACTTCTGAAATTCTAATATTAGAAGTGTTATCAAAATATGAGGCGTAGGACGAATGAAATATGTAATTGACAGTTGACAGCTCCTAGCGTTCCTGTAAAAACATCGAACGACTGTCAATGTCACTATCCCTTTGACAACAAATTGTCACATAGATAAAAAATATACTAAAACATTTTTTAAGTAACATCGGCTGTATAATCTGTGTAAAATTTCACGCATAAAAGCTAAATCTTAAAGTTTTTTTAATAAAAGGAGGTACTGAGTTATGTAAAACATTTATTAAACAGATTAATCTGTTTTAATATAAAGAAAAATGGTTATATTTATTTTATTCAGCACAGTAAAAGTTGTTTTAATTGGGGTCGTTACACAAACGTGTGCATATTATTAATTGCTCAAAAATTTTAACCAGTACTAGAGATTTCATTGAAAGGAATTTGCATATTTAAGAACTTGTATTATTATAATTTTGATGATGACGAAAAGATTCTTATTATTGAAAAAAAATCCCGACATAGAACCTTTTCTCAACACATTTTTTTTTGTGTATTAATGAGATATAGTTTTATGTTAATGCTGTTTGTTTCGTTTTGAGCTCTTGAGTACAATTTTAACGATGTTATTTATTTCGTAGCTCCATAAACGAATATATGTAATCATAAAAATGTTATTCTGTCATTCGTTTTACGGGTACATATTACATTTGGGATTGTAAAGAGATTTCCTTTTGTTGTTTGTCTCTTCATTAAATCGTGAATAAATGTTTCTAACGTACGAACGAAATGTTAAAGCTCAACCCACGCTATGTTTATTAAATATATGCAGGTCGAAAATTTGCATATAAATCGTATTTTTTTATTAAACTTTAATTGCAAACATTTATAAAAACAATCATTTCGCTTAAACGTGCGGTGTACTTAATAAATGTATTGTTTCGACGTTTCTAGAAGGTTTAGATTTTTAACATATGAAACAGAAACTATGAAGCAATTTCATATTATTTCAAAATCTTATTGAGACTTCAGTTTTATATTAATTTTAATATCAACTTTCTATAAAGGAGTGTAGTCATATATATAAATCCCCGTTTTAAAAATTGCTATAGTATTGATGATAACTTTGTATGGGACGGTACACGCTTCGTAACGTAACGCGTAACGGCGTCACTTAGTTTGCTATCTCGTTCTTTCATGTATAAGGCATCAGTATTACACTCGTACGTCAAACTATTTTAAGTTTTTTTATAAACAGATTTTCAGTTTAATAGGTATCAAATTTAGGTAATAACCTTAACTTTCTATTAGTTACACAATTTCTATATTAAATAGTTTAAGTTTTCACTTACGTCGAGCGTCCCGAGACGCACTTTATTTTGATTTACTTTATTCATATTTTATTGTTCTTCGAGGCTAAGATATTCGTTGTGTAAAAAAATAAAGTTTTATTTCTCGTATAAAAATTGGTAATATAATAACAATATATTAAATAAGGAATGTATAAAAACAAAATAATAAATTTCGGCTCGAATCATTGCGTCATAGAAAACAAAATAAGAATAAAAATTCTATTGAATAAGCAATGAGATAACATTTTAAATATATTATATATATAAATGATTTTATTTCTTTTCTTGTACGTATGACTTATAAACTGTCAAAAATGAAAGAAGAATACTTTTTCTTTAGGTAGTGGCGTTTCCTTATAGATTTCGTCAAAAGAAGAATATATTAATTCTACTAAACTTTTCAAACTTATATTTGATATTTCAATCTATAGTATTGTCTAATGAAATTATATATTCATAACTCAAAAGAATATATCGATCGGCCACACTGAATTTGTTACAATAGCAAGTTTTTTTTACAATTTTCTTTTTAATACTGGCAGTGATTAATTTACATTATAATAGCGTAGTGTTAAGGCAATAATGATGTCAAGGTAACTTGTAATATCAGTGACGTAGTTATTTTACAATTTTTACATTAATTCAGCTAGCTTTATAATAGTGAAGTTTTGTACAGTCTTCATTTTCATTTCACGTAAAGTGTAAAGTCGTAATATTGTTAGTAATTTTGTGATATTTATTTGGTAGTTTTGAGCTAGCTGTGAGGTATATTTAAAGGCTTTTCGTTGATGAAGGCTGTGTTTTAGTGCTGGTGGTAGTGGCGCCGGGCGCGGGCGGGGCGGGCCCGCGAAATGAGCGGCGCCGCCCGCCCCGCCCGAAATGCAACGATTGCGGACTACCTTCAAACGATCACGGACGCCAACGCCTCAAGATATGAAGACCCAGAGCAGCCTCGAGGTACCTAAACAGGTGGGTTGGAAAAGCTTTTCATAAAGATTATACATCTTAAATATATAATTCTTCTGTGAGTGTGTATGTCACTGAACTTCTCTCAAACGACTGGACCGATTTTGATGATTTTTTGTGTATTTTCAAGGGGATCTGGGAATGGTTTAGATTCACAATTTCGTCCGCTGGACAATGTTTTTTTAATTTATTTTTAATTTATTAGTAGTTGTTGATACAAACGTTTTTTTTGACATTAGATTTGACAACTAACTAATATGTCAATCATTCTGTCGCACTTCAAAACACGGAGATTTATGGTTTTAATAGGTAAACTCCAAAAATATGAATAACAAAAACGTAACAGATTTTTCTTGAATATAGGGCGATACGAAGTTCGCCGGGTCTTCTAGTGTATATATAAATCATCAGGATACTATGGATACTATCGTAGGAGAAATTCTGATTAGTTTCATTCCTTATATAAATTGTGGAAGGATATTATATATATATATTAAGGAACTTCGTTCGGATTTTTAAAAATAAAAAAACAGTAAGACATTTGACAATTTGACTATGCGATATTAATTAAAATGAACAAATATAAAAGGTAAATAAAGGAATGAAATGATAACCTGCCAACTCCAGTTAAACAACAATTAAAGTACTTACAGAGTAATATCCTTAAAATAGCCTTAGACTAATTGCTAAACCAATATTAATAGTCGAAAACCCATGAGCGATGTTGCCTCGACGACGTACCACCAGAAAAGTGCAGATGTTTCTTTTTGCGCACTGCTTCTATTTTGTTTCTTTTCCAAGGAGTTCCTAACTCGGCTTCTATTTTGTTTCTTGACCAAGGAGTTTCCTAACTCGGCCTCTCCTGACTCTTGGTCGTCCTCGGCCACATTCTCTCTGTTTTTCAGTAGTAGCCTCGCCTACTGCGCCACCTTCCCGATCTTCGTCTTCAAGGTTTGGCATAGACGATCCGGCCGAAGCACCTTTAACATTGTCATCCTGAATTTTGAAATAACATCACCATTACTATCGGAAACATTATTGTTTGCATGAGTGTAGTGTCCAAATGGTTTTCAAATAAACAAAGTAATGTAAGCTAAACGGCATCCAAGACGGATAAAGTGAAAATAAAGAAAAAGGTGTGAAATCGACGGTATCCCAACAATTTCACATCCCCACAGTACATTACCATTGTCGGGTGACTCACGCCTTTGAAGGGCTACCAACACCATAGAAGTGCAGCTCATGCCAATGCGACTCACGCAATCGGCAACTTCCATCACTGGCGGCTCCCGTCAGTGGCGACTCCCGTCAGTGGCGACCAACGCTGATGGCGGCTGATGCAACTGAGGACAAACGTTAAGGGCGACTAACGCCCGTGCGACTAACGCACATGACGACACACGTCAAAGGCGACTAACGCCAAGGCGACAAACGCCTATGCGACTAACGCAACTGACGACACACGTCAAAGGCGACTAACGCCAAGGCGACAAACGCCTATGCGACTAACGCAACTGACGACACACGTCAAAGGCGACTAACGCCAAGGCGACAAACGCCAATGCGACTAACGCAACTGACGACACACGTCAAAGGCGACTAACGCCAAGGCGACAAACGCCTATGCGACTAACGCAAACTGACGACACACGTCAAAGGCGACTAACGCCAAGGCGACAAACGCCAATGCGACTAACGCAAACTGACGACACACGTCAAAGGCGACTAACGCCAAGGCGACAAACGCCAGTGGTGATGAGTAGACTTGCGTCTTGAACTCCCACCCGGCAGCCGGTCAATGAGACGCCTGCGGTGTCTCGAACCTCCACCAGCTGCAGGCCAGCGGGATGTCCCCGTCTGAGAACAGTCGTTAAAAGAAAATGAGCAAAGTGACAAAACAGTTCAAAAATTTCACCATCGAATACTATAGCACCAGTATCTGGGCACCATTCTAAATTCCATGGCATCACACGTTGAGTGGTTGGTTGAGCTGATTTAAGAGCATTACATTACATTGGATTACAATTTTAAACTGGATGCCAACTAGATTGTGGTGGAAATATTTTAAGGCCCTGACCTTATTTCACTATTGTAATTAATCTCTATTTCATGTACCGCGATCATACACGAATGCGGGATTACGCGCCCCAATACGAAAAATATGTCGTACTCATAACGAATTTTCTCAGGTTGATATTCTACGTCATAACTCTGCCGCGTTTCACAGCAAGTTGCGGGACGTATTATTGAAAAAAGAATAAACCACCTAGCAGTCCTGTTTTTCATTTACATTGACTGGGAATTTAGTTTAGTTTGTTTTAAGTATTGGATATTCTCTGCACATTCGTCATCGCTCCCTTCACATACTAGATTAGGTTTACACATCGCCTTTCAAATTTATTTATTAGTGAGGTACGTGCCCAAGCATCCTCTCATTTTTACTTAGTTATATTTCTTGGTGAGAAATGTTTGAGGACACAGGTATTTTGTCTTTAATATGCTGTATTGTTGTTTATATTTTTTTGTTATACTCCTGTGATCTGTTTTTTTTTTCTCCAATAAACAAAATAAAATAAAAATAAAATTGCAGATGAGTTCATGTAATGATGTAATTGCAGAGCCTCCTCCTTTCTAGCGCTCGGGCTAACCTGACCACCACTTATATGTCTGTCTAAGTTCTCAAATTCGGTATTCAGAAACGAGTATTTTATTTTAATATTGATCGAAAAAAAATAGAATTCTACCTTTACCTTTTTTTTAGCATTAAAATTCAGAAGAAGTACTTTGTTGATATAAACGAGCAAGTCATCAAAATCAATGAATTCCCGAAGCATATCATTAATTGATAATAGGTTTGTAAACAATAGATGAGTTTGTCAAACCATATGGCATCTTTCAGTATTCGTAGCTCCCTCCTGACGCGGACGTAACGAAGCCTGTGTAGCGAATACAGTCGTCCCTGATTCTCATTTCATGAAGTCGCCATATCAGGGCCGGTGACGAAGTTATGTCATCCTAAAAAAATCAATTTAATGGTCAATAAATGAAAACGGATATCTTTTCTTCTCTGTATTGCGAATAAGTGCTCGAAAATCTTTTTCGTCACTGAAATTATTGAGCTGGCATATTGGGATCGAGATTCCCTAATGATGCCTTTTTCTAAGAGATCTTTCATTATTTCGCTAACTTGTACTATCTTCCCGTAAAAATAAATTGTATGGGCGATAAGTTATTGGAATTGAACTAGTAAGTTTGATGTTCATCTCACCTATACTGTACTGTAGTGGCAGCGGTACACGAGGAAATCCGAGAAAAGTGACAATACAAACATTGATGATTGCAGATTACTACCTGGCAGAGGGATTTTAATAAAGAGTTTTCGATGGCTGGTACTTGATTAATCTGACTGATCCCCGTGAGTGATATACTGTTGTTGTTACTCTTACATACATTACTCCAACACGATTCAAAACATCTGTCGTTATTCATGCAGGCTGACGGTACTACTACTAGATCTTAAAATGAAATATTGCTGAACTCAATAGTTACTGTATTGTGAGGAAAGGCAAAGGTTTCGTATTCATTAAAGTCTCGTAATGTACGTCATGTACTTGGATTGGTAATAAAGTAATTTAAAAAGGTCAGAAGAAACCAGTGATATGTTGTGATCACCAATATTGATAAATATGTTAATCGGTATGCACTATCAACTGCAGGAACCACATCGATATTTCTCACCAGCTTCGGTTAACATATACTTACATTTTGGTAGTTAGTTAATCTTGACCTATTCTTGACAAAACATGCGTCTTCACAGTGTCCTGTACTTTTAATAAATGCGCGTATTAAGACGACTTAGCAGCGGGAGTATAATTTTATTCTGAAAGTTGTTAATGTTGGTTTGTTTATTATTACAATTCGAAGTTCTGCAGATAAATCCTTAACCAATCGTAAACGTTATAATGTACGTCTCACATTCCCAGCGCATGTCGTGTTCATACATGCAAACGAAATGTTAACGGAGTCCAACTTCTGAGGACAGAGAGGTCTTAAATGAGTTTTAAAAATATCCATGTACGGCCATTTGTGACCTATGAATTTAGTTATGTTTTGGCGTCGCCTTTTAAATAAGATGCTTCCCGGGAAAAACACTCATGATCTTCCACTGTCCACTATCATTGCGCGATCTACCTCTAGACACAATAAATCAATCAGAAGAATCAAAAATTGACACGTAATAATGAAGCGATTTTATGAGTGCGAGATTCTTAAGGGCTTCTGTCATAATGGTAAAATACGAAACTGACATAGTATCGGGATAGCGAACAGTGGTATCTTGATCGTGAGTCGTAGTCTGAGAGACATCGCTCAAGTTAACTAAACTATTTACGTTTGGTGATTCGTTGCCACTATTAACTATGTGATTGTGACCTATAGACACATTTCTTCAACATTTCCTGATAATTATGTTGTAACTCTACGACACTATTATTAAACTGATCGACAGCTTTGAGTCTTACTAAAATGTTATTCAAATTATCATTCAATGAATCACTGAATCACTTACAAGTAAGTATGATGCGGGTGCGTGTTGAGAAAATTTACTGCTGCTCGACTCGTTTCTCGATCTACGACAACGTACTCGTGCTATGGACACCCTAGGGTATCTATGTGGGCTAGATATCAATCTATTTTTCACATGGCGTAATCTTTTTCTAATTTAGATCGATTACGATTCATTTTATTAGACATAATTGTCAAAAAAGAAAACAAAATACGGTGGACCAAAGAATTTATAAAAAAGAGATCTTTATCCCACTTCTGAATTAAGGAACTTCGTTCGGATTTTTAAAAATAAAATAACAGTAAGACATTTGACAATTTGACTATGCGATATTAATTAAAATGAACAAATATAAAAGGTAAATAAAGGAATGAAATGATAACCTGCCAACTCCAGTTAAACAACAATTAAAGTACTTACAGAGTAATATCCTTAAAATAGCCTTAGACTAATTGCTAAACCAATATTAATAGTCGAAAACCCATGAGCGATGTTGCCTCGACGACGTACCACCAGAAAAGTGCAGATGTTTCTTTTTGCGCACTGCTTCTATTTTGTTTCTTTTCCAAGGAGTTCCTAACTCGGCTTCTATTTTGTTTCTTGACCAAGGAGTTTCCTAACTATATATATATATGTATTCTTCAAGCCACGATCCTCAGCCATAATTCATGTGATGGATATATGTTGTCTGTTGGCAGAATTTTATATCAAAACTCTCGAATATTATATTATATGTATGCACCAGAATGTCTGATGAAATTCTTTATATGTTGAATGCATCGGATTTTATCTGAAATTTTCTAATTTCATTTCTCATTGAGGTGAGTCAGCGTTGTGGATGAATATCTCTGATTGTTAATCTTGTGCTTAGCGACTAGGAAATTGGAATTTTGTTAAAGACGAGAATCGAAAATATTTCCTTGAAAAATACATACAAATGTGATTCAATGTGAGGACTTAATATGGATTCGTAATTTCTCAAAACTATAAAAAAAAATATGAATAACTATTAAATGAAACTAATATTTTCGGATTTATTTCGCGTTTTTATTTTTGACTATAAACTACATACTTTATTTCGGCTACTTTACAGCAACCGTGATCACGGGCAGACGAGATGAACAAAATATTAGTTTCATTTAAATGAGTACTCGCGAAAATCTCAGATCTTATTATATAACTATTATTTAAACAAAAACATTATGTATGTTTGTTTATGATAATAAATAAAACTATTGGATAGAGAAGTAAACACAAAGAAACACGTGTAAGAATTTGTTTTAGATGCGATATTCTACACAAAAAATAGTTATCCTTCGTTTATAAGAAATAATAAAGATGAATACTTTGATACTTTTCAACATAAGATTTATAATGATTAAAAAATAATACATATAGTTTAATTTTACTGTTAATAGAGATCGAAAATTTCGAAAAGTAATTAATTTTACTTCATTTCAGTTATCCAGAATAATATTGAAATTGCTATGTTAATGACAATTTTTAGAGTAATTTAAAGTTTAGTTTAAGCTGAGTTTTTTAGTCTCTTTAAGTTCCCGTCAAAAACAGTGCATCTGTAGCCATTGTAATTGAAGGTAGCTAGGTGAATTTGAATTAGTAGGAGAAGACAGTGTGATTAAAGGATTTTGGTTTCAACGCCCAAGAAGAAATATCATGTTTATTTTAAATATTAAATCATTTAGTATATTTTCTTTACAAAAAATTTGATAAAAGAAGTAAATTGTATATATAAATTGACAATACCCTGTTAAGTACATACGAGTTAAAACAGACCCATATATCACTGGGAGCTATAATGCAATGTTGGAACAATTCAAATTCCCTTTTAAGTACTTCGGTAATCAATTACGAAGGTTTTTAAAAGACACTTTAAGTATACTTCATATAAACATATACAGGGTGACTGGTGAATTACTATCAATATTTAAGGAGAATACTCGGTACATGATTCTCATTCGAATTATGTAAAAAAAATAGGTACTTAATTTTTGATCAAATTTCCGTATGAATAAATAAAGTGTGGCCACGTTCCAAGTGTTCCAAGTGTGGACGCGTGCGGCGGCGTGCTGATACAACACCACGCCGCCGCACGCGTATGTGTGAGTGTGTGTATACCTAATCTGTAGGGTGTTCACACGATGCGTAATTAATTACATAACTTTTGGTTAACTTTACTTAGAAGTTTATTAATATTTATGTTATATTAATTTTTATTTTGTCATATATGATCGTCAAATATCACGTCCTCAAGTATCGATAGTAATTCATCAGTCACCCTGTATATTGTATATGTCATATATGAAACTAAACTTTTATTAATATTAAAAGTAGTTCAACTATCTGTAAAGGATTTATTTAAGGTAAATATTAATTATTTAATGAAGACTGTTAAAGGAAAGAAGGGATGCTAAATTATGTATTACTAGCTTTCCGCTCGCAGCTTCGCCCGCGTGGAGTTCGGTTATATCGCGTTTCCAAGAGAACTTTTCAAAGTCTGGGATAAAAACTATCCTATGTTCTTTCTCAAAGTCAACTCTATCTCCGTACCAAATTTCATTAAAATCCGTTTAGTGGTTTAGGCGTGAAAGCGTAACAGACAGACAGACAGAGTTACTTTCGCATATATAATATTAGTAGGGATTTATCAGTTTAAAAATAGGTATTTATTATAAAGTTCAACAGCTTTATTTTAAATAGCCACTGTTATATTTTGCAGATAATGTATAATTAACGGATGTTCGGAGATATTTGATGTGCTCCACGATTTTATTTTAGCCTTATCAATGATTCGTACATTTCAAAAATATCATTTTTCGACATACTTCAATTCAATTTTAATATAGTTCATTTTCAGGTATATTTGGGAAATGGGTAATTTCTGCCAATTAAATAATCCATGAGTTTGTTTATTTCAAAAATGTAAAAATAAACACATATAAGTACCTATGACTGTATTTATTTAATTATGTTTTTGGCTCGAAGGTGATTTACCTGCACACTTACTTTGGCATTTTACAATAAAACCGTTAGACTTGGTTTTTTAATATTTGTTTATTTTCAAGTTTTAAGTATTTATTTCTGATTTTATTAAATTTATTTAAGGCAGAATCATTGCCAGGTTTCTTGAATGTTAATTTATTATCTTCAAACCTCTCGATGCGTTATTCTTCGAAAGATTTCGTCAACTAAGCTATGTAGGCTTGACATTCATTCCATACATTTTATGCATCGTGGCTTTCATTGCATATCCTGCTATCGTGAATTTACAATAAATTTTAGTATATATAATTGTATTGTTACTGTAACCAAAGGCTTTTACGAAATTTTGCACCCATCGGTTGTCAGAGGGTGAAATTTCAATTACTAAATTTGATCTTAGAAAAAATGCCAAACCGTTTAAAAGTTAAAGCCCGGTGTAAAAATGAACCTAAAATGTAATTATAACTAGAAATTTGTTTCGCAAAAAACTATACATTCAATATACGTTTTTGCTGATCGGAATATGACTAAAAGCTAAAATATTGATACAATGTAGCGCGAATAATGAAATAAATTTTATGCCACGTAGCGGTATTAAGCTTTTAATATACTAAAATGTATGAGATTAATTAATTAAAAATTAAATTAAGCTGAGAAAGATTTCAACGTATTAGTCATGTAACGTGCCTATTTTTTTACAGTATTGTTTTGCTTTTTATTCTATACATAGATATTTTCTGATTACAAATAAGTATATGGTCTTCTATATAATAATTATCTGTTAGAAAAAAAGTTTTTTTATATTTTTAACAATCTACATATATATATCATGTCATCACAACATAGTTTTTAAGTTGTTCCTAATTTAACAAATTACTTTTATCAAACTAAACGAGTATCAGTAAAGCTGGTAACAGAATTCTGATAACTTCGTAAATTTTTGTTTATTTTATTTAATAAGTTTGTATTCTATGAGTCTACCACTTTCCAATATGACATGCTTAAAACGTAATTTATAATTGAATCAGGCAATTATCTCCAAATTAGTGCCTATCCCAGTAAAACTTTTAATTTCTTGGTTCGAGTTAGAGATCATACTCTTATCAACTTGGTTATTAATTAGATTTAGGAAGAAGTTATGTATTTGATTTTATTAATGCGCAAATCACATTACTCCCATTTGTGTTGGTGGTAATCTGTTTGAAGCTTTACGCTTGGATTTTAAATATATAACATGCAAAACAAACACTGATAGGACAACGGAAATCCAGTTTTTTTTTGGTTCAATTTATTATTATAGATTTTCGTTGGTAACTTCCGATCCTGGCCCTAGCAAGTACCATTGTGATTTTTCCGAGTCATATGTACTTTCTAAGAGTATTTAGACATTACTGATTAATGCCTTCCCAAAAGAGGGTTGATTTCAGGCGGGCGGCTGGTCGTAAAAACAATTAACCAAAACTATTCATAACATGTAAGGCAGACCCTGGCTAAAGGTTGGAAATTGCCAGGTAGAAGAAGATTGTCGTTGGTGACTAATAAAGGTGATCTTATGTCTACTCCCTGGCATGACAACTATTACGAATTCCACCCTGAGGACAAAATTTGTTATAAACTATGCTTTTGTCTATCAAGATAGTTTTTGGGCATCTAAGCTTTAAGTGCAAAACATCTAGATGTCGGAGTGTCCTCAATAACTTGGGTCAATCTCTGTCAAAATATTTAGAGAAATCCAACAACATGGTTACTTCCCAATTTCTACCAAGTTCTTCCAACTCTTACAACTGGATTTTAGTTATTTTTCGTGTTCCTAGCACACACATTTTAAATTTAGATTTTGCGGATAATCTAACCAAGGCAAATTATCTCCACAACTCATTAAAGATGTGAAATATGACTAATTATCGTTGATTAATGACATGTGACATGTTTTATTTGACAGGTGATTAATATTGTTGAAATACTTCTCTCTTATTATAGGATATTTATATAGAATCTTGTGTTGTACTGTCTAGGATATGACATATAGTAACTGACTGTAAAGAATCCTTGTTGTTCCCCAATTTAATAAATTTATTTTTAAGAAAATATTTTTACTTTTAATTAGTGAACCGGCTATTTTCAAGGTGAAATAAAATTCAATTATTATTTAAGGGGATATATGTATAGTTCTCAAACGTTTTCAATAAAATAATTTGAAAGTACATTATATGAGTATGATAGAAAATACCGTTAAAGGTTTCCAATTTACGACCACATAGTTTTCGTCAGATTACTTTTTACAAATACTAATTTATTGATACATCCAAAGACATCAAAGATTTATAATTAATTTTATCATAAAAAAATGTCTTTTCTAAGTGTATCAATTTTTTTAAGGGATTTACTGTAGGTACAAATTTTATGACTTCATCTCAGTTGTTTTAACTCTATTAAGTTATAGAAGTAGGTGTGGTCTGTGCTTGGATGTTTTACAATTAATAAATTTAACCATGTAGCTTTCTACATGGAGAATTGTACATAATTTAAATTTGAGTAAATGTGTCCATATACTTGCGCAATTTAGGGACAAGTGTCTATTGCATCCGTTAGTTTCCGGAACCTGTCCTCAAAGTCAACAAATACTATTAAAATATCTAAAAAACTCAAGTAGAGGTACATACAATAAGTTTTAATAAATACTAAACAGAATTGATTTATTCCTGCTCTAATCGTATATCTTATTTTGACAAAAAATTCCAATTTCCTATCAGCTAAGCACAAGATTAACAATCAGAGATCTTCATCCACAACATTGGGTTTCCTGAATGAAAAATGAAATTAGATACGTTTTGATAAAATCGATATGGACATGTTTGTATCGACGATCAAAATAATAACAATTGAACGCCATGTGTATAATACTTTATAGGAAAAGATTAATTGGTTTCTCGCCTTTGTTTATACTTTAAGCTACTCACATGGTCAGGTCGCGGGTGTAAGCGCAATAATGTACCGCGGCCAGGCTCAGAGCAGGAGCAGGTACGGGGGGTTTTTAGTCAGTGAGAGTCTGACACTCCCTCTTGCCCCATCCAGGCAAGAGAGGTCATTTGATGATTTTCCCCTTAAAAAAAAAAGCTACTCACATTTTTACTTGATAGTTTTGTTCATTTAAATCAAAGATTCTTAGAGATTTTTTTTAGAGCTACAGTTTTGATGGGTATTTTGTCATTTAGAAGGACATTTCAGACGGAAGATTCTAGAAGTATTTGTTGGGTGTTAATCTAATAGTTTTTCCAGGTCCGGTCGGCGTCGTTCGATGAGATCCAGTTGGAGGCTGCGCGGGGATCTGGTACGAGTGTTCTATTATCAGTTCCTCAACACGGAGCCCGCAGCCGTTCCTTTGACTCCGCCGGATCTGATGATTCAGGGACTTATCTTGAGGTATGCACATGAATATAACTAAATAATTTTAGGGTGAGAGTATCTTCACTCCATGTAATAATTACGACTTTTTACATTACTTATTGTAGATTATACGCTGTTACATGTAAAGCTATAGATAAAACTAAGATTAGATGCCCATCTAACCGTATAAATTCATAAAATTAGTTTTTATACCGTAAAATAGAGGACATCTGACAAGAAACAGAGATAAGATCAGCTAAAATCATGGATTTACCTAAATCCAAAGATTTATGATCCTGCTTATCTTTAAGTTGATACTCATTTTGTTACACTTCATTTACACAATCTCATTGATTTGGACACAATTGATTTATTTATAATTTATATTGAAAATGGTTTAAACACTCAAGGAAAAAGTTACGAGTATCACAAACGAAGATGTTATTTCTTTAGTGTTATTAAAAGTAAAAAATATGTTAGGATTTTAGGATTTATGATAGAAAAGTGTAGTAGTAGTAGTATTTATGGAGTTTTGTATTTTTTGTATAATTATCATCAGCCTATGAGAGCCCACTGCTGAGCAAAGGCCTCTTCTCATATGGAGAAGATTTGAGCATTAATGACCATTAATTTTTTTGTATAGTTATTATAATTTTAGATTTAGGTAAATTATTTAAATTATGATAGGACGGGGTAGTTCCATCCTTTTATAAAAGATAAGTCGTAGAGTATATAGAACATTTTCGATGTTTATTTTCTAGACTAGACTGTTATGATCCTAAGTTCACTTCTATTACAATCTTATTCCTATTCTTCTTTTCTTCATAAAGAAATTTAATTAGAAGAATAACGATGAACCTGGAGCGTCACTATGGGTTTTCGGTGGTCAAATATTGCTCCTTTGTCACCGAACGAAGTATTCTTTTTTAGAAATTAATATATATATTGGCACCAAAGGATTACCATAATTATTTGAAATAAAATAATACATAAGAACAGTAATGTTTTCTTTACTAAAACGTTTAGCACCACATAATATATTCCGTAATTCGTATTGTGCAACTTCGTACAATATATTCAAAATTTACTGAAACAACTTGAACATATTAATATTTCAACAAGCAAAAGACTCCTCAAATACTAACTTCCTCGGCGCTTTGTTAAACAGAAGTTTAAAGCTTTAAATAACTTTAAGTCTGCGAGAACGAGAAAATTGGTTTACACACGCTTGACCGAAGTGCACCAAGAGATTCTTTGAAAGGAGTTTCAAGTAATTGTTGGCGCCAAGGAAGATTAGGTTACTTGCCTTTCAATAGCAACTGTTATTTTGAAATGTAGTATAGATATATATTTTAATATACTTTGACCTATGACCCAATTTATGTCAATGTGTGCGTATATCATGATGGTATAAAATTTTGAGGCTGGTTTATAATTTCTCGTATATAAGATACATTAATTTGTAATTGGTTATTTATTTCATATTTATCTTTTGAGTGATATGTATTTTTAAGTCCTGCAAACCTTTAACTGAAGAGTGACGGACATATAATTGGCGGGACAAACAGATTGGTGCACATTCTTAAAACGTATATTAATGTTTTAAAATCTTTTAAATAACTATAATTATTTCAATATCAGTAAGATTTTAGTCAAACCCTTTTTGTACATATGTATACATTTCGGAGTATGTTTTAATTTATGAATTTTAAAGTTAAGTAGCAGTCTAAAGTACCAGTATTACTATTTAATATCCATTTTAAACAATCAAATACTAAATTATTCAAAAGAATTACTAATGGCCCTTAAACTTTATTTCAAAATATATTTGGAATGACGGGTTTATATACCAGCAACTATTGTTGAAACAACCGAAAGGTAGAAAAGGTTTCCGATTGAGTATCATAAAGTTTGATAAAAAACTTAATCATATCATTTATATAAAAATAATGAATCACCAGATTATCAAAGATATTATGAGAAAATTGCTACAGTTGAAGAGGTTAGTTCGTAAAATATTTACAAAATTGCGTTCCAAGATTTTGTTAAATTTATATTACTAAATAAAGTTTCTAAATGTTGAATTACTTATCGTGAATATTAAATTGATTTCGTTAGACTTAATATAGATTGTACATATAAATTACTAGGTTTTTGTAAAGACCAAGGACTCGCTGTTTAATTATTCACATATGTTTTTTAGTTCTTTCGATCGATGTGAATTAACAAAGATATCCAGCTTGTATAAATTGTACGAATGTATACGGATTAAGTGTCACTTTTATTACCTTATCAGGCAATGTGTTCTGCATCAACAAACCATAAAGTTTTAATTGTTCTTCTCTGAACAGCATGTAGTGAAGATTACTCTCACTTTTGAAGTACTTTCTATTACACAGTTTGATATTTATTTAAAATGAATGTTTATTATTCTATAGGTACCTCGATTATGGTCGCGGAGACGATCCGGAAAGGGTACTCCGCCACCATGCGTCCATTGTCGGCATATGGAGACGTGGTTGGCTCGCCGCAGCGAAGAAAGGTCTACTCCTGAAAGACCACCGGCTTCTTCCTCTGCGGAGGATGATGATGAAGATGATGATGAAAGTGATGTGGAAATACCAAAGGTTCTACTCGCACCGGTTCCGTTACCGAAGACATTACTACCACCGCCATTACAGTCGCCACCACCGTCGCCAGGCGCACCATCTTTTGAGCTGCAACCACCCATCGATGAACCCCCAGGACCTCCTCAACGAAGGCGCTCCATATCGCGACAGGAAGCGTTTTTTGTTGAACCGACTGGCAGCTCACTAGAGAACGTTCGTGCGTCAGAACAGGGCGCTAATAATGCACCAAGAGACAGTTTGGTTCATGATATCTATTTGGCGGTTCCGGAACTTAAGCGGGATCGTGCGGCTTCAGTTGATTCTTGCTTCTCAAAATTATCTGGCGGTTCTAGAGCGGAGGAGTTATGTGAGAATGGTGATTCGTTGACTGTGCCGGGTACAAGTCTTAGGTCGCGATCAGTGGACATTGTTTTGCCCACCGCTGAACAATCTCGTTATAAAGCACTGTCTTTGACCAATCAAGTGCCTCAGCAGGTTAATTACCAAGTACCAGATGAACCTCTACCTGCTCCGGTGGTACTACATACTCTAGATACCAGGTTAGTAGGTAGTCATTATGGAATAAAAACGTTTTATTTTATTTTCGCTTTATTTCCCCGTCTTATTATCTTACATACACGATTATTTAAGTTTTATTTTCTATATTATTTTGGAATTATTTAAAGAAATTAAATTATAGTACTATAAATATCGTACACTCTTTTGTTCTTATTGGATAATGGCTTAAATGTGGTATTTACATTGATTATCATAATTCGACGCCTTATGTAAATTAAACAGCAATAACTATTCGTGACGTTAACAAGTTTTGATCAGACACTTTTGTTAGCATTCTATCTTCCCTTTAAACGGTATTCGTTAAAATAAATGTCATTTAAGAAATTTTAATTCTATATTTAAGGCTTTATGGCTGTCAGTTGAAAAGTACTTAGATAATTAAATTTGTGTTGTATAAATTTCTAAGTAATGGTTTTATGATTAAGAGATGTTTTTATGCAACTTTTTTAAGATGGTGACCAATAATGGTTACTAAAGTGGTCATTAGTGGATTTTCGTTTCAAGTTCGATACTTCTAAACATATTTTAATGTATATACGTTGAGAATAAGAGTCTAAAAATTTATCATTATGTATTCTATTATAATACACACGTCATACCTATTTATAGAATAGCGCCCATTAAAAGATTAACGGCTGTAAATGAGATTATCATTAATGATTATATAAAATATTTTATACTAGATTTCCGCCCTCAGCTTCGCCCGCGTGGAGTTCGGTTATATCGCGTTTCCAAGAGAACCTTTCAAAAGTTTTCGATAAAAACTATTCTATGTTCTTTCTCACGATCAACTCTATCTCTGTACTAAATTTCATTAAAATCAGTTCAGTGGTTTAGACGTGAAAGCGTAACAGACAGACAGACAGACAGAGTTACTTTCGCATTTATAATATTAGTAGGGATTGTTTATTATAGCAACGTAAATTCATCTTAGTCTTTATATCAATTTATAATGCACATTCCTTGTCTCTGTAGACGGTTTTAATAGCCAATGTTCGCACACGTAATAACCCAGACATTTCTGAATGTGCAGTGATTTTAGAAGCTACTCGTACACAAATACCTGTCGTCTAGTTGTATGACATATGAAGTGTGAAGTTTAGCTTGTAACAGCTTTGCCGTTCAACGGGATATTCGGTTTAAATTAAATAAACCACTGTTTATATATGTACGTAACATTCAAGCATTTCAAATAATTTGATAAAACTCAAATGTATTACTTTTAAATCGTCCTATATACAGGGACAGAGAAAACTTTGTTTATTTCTATGAATATATATCACGCCTAAATAATAATATATTCAACAAAATAACTTTACTTGAGAATTTCCGAGAATTTCCAAGTTAAATAATAAAGAACAAAAAGTTTTATGTATGAATGTTTTATGAGTTACGAAATTAGGTTCGTCTTAAAGAGTTGTTTTTTAACGCAGGTTTTTTAAATATAATGCGTTGCAATTTACAAAAAAATCTATTATGATACTTATAAATATATTTCATTGGAATGTTTGGCATAATTTTACGATCGAAGTTTTATAGATTTATATATGTATACCGTATAAAATGTTTGAAGAATGTCATTCTAAGTCAAGTGCATTGCGGAGTGCACGTGGGGACTCGACGTAGCTTATTGAGGGCACGGTCTGCCAGTGTTGTTCTATCAGAAGCTGATATAAGCGTTTATGCTTCACTGAAGCTCATTGGTAGTTTTTGTTATAAATCTGCTTCACCTAAGTTATTCCTTATTCTTCCTAAGAGAATATATATATTTCGTATATAATTACGCTATGTTATTATCCCTACTAATATTATAAATGCGAAAGTAACTCTGTCTGTCTGTTTGTTACGCTTTCACGCCTAAACCACTGAACTGATTTTAATGAAATTTGGTACAGATATAGAGTTGACCTTGAAAAAGAACATAGGATAGTTTTTATCCCAGACTTTAGAAAGGTTCTCTTGGAAACGTGATATAACCGAGCTCCATGCGGGCGAAGCTGCGGGGGAAAGCTAGTTTTGTATATAAATTTTTCCGATGTTTATAACTTTACAGCCGCGTGATCACGAGATAAAAGATTTAAGATTATATCGAATACACTAATTGTATATGCGTTTTAGATTATTTAACTGAAATTTTCTGTACAGTAACAATATCTTGTTAAATTTATAATTATTTTTGTTAAAACGCTCCTCTTTCTCGTGTTACTTATTTTGCATAGATTTATTATCTCTTGACTGGTTTATAAAATATGGCTATAAATCTCTCGAGGTAATTTATGGTTTAGAATATATTTATTAAAGTAACGGACAGCTTCTTCGAGATGTGTATCGGCTTTTAAAGGAAAGTATGAATTTAATAAATGGAAGTAAAACAAATAATGAAGTCATTAGGAAGCTTATTAATAAATTTTATTACATTTATTCATTGTTTATTGCTAAGGCTTTTGATGAGTTATAAATTACGTCTTAGTCTTATTATCATCTTTATTAATACTGACGATTCCATTTAATAATGAAATTCTTGCAGTAAACGTTGTTTACGCGCCATCAAAATTTTAAGGGCCAAATAATGTAAATGAAAGTTTTATCTATTTTTTTATAATATAATTGCTTAATATAATTCTTTTTAATATTTCGTCATTGGATTTTTTTACTTTCAATTATGGCCTGGGTCAATTATTCCTTGTTTTTGTAGATCCGTAAAAATTCTACTTTCATATTATTTTCCGTAAATTTTAATTATTTTGAGATAGCTAATTATGTAAGTTTTAATAATGATTTCTATAATATAAAAGATAAATACGATTTGATATAGTAGAAATGAATTCAAGGAAAGTATATGAAACATTTCATGAAAATACAAATGAACTCAGTCTGAAATAAATCAACACATTTAGAAAACAGTCACAAACAAACATACGTAATGAAGGATAGAATGTACACTGCGACCTTTTTTTCTGAATGACTACAAAAGAGTACCGAAAGAAATAGGTTACCAGGTAAATTTTTCAGTGCTGAATTTTTATTTGTAATTTATTTATTACATTTATTTATATTACCTACACTTCAATGACTATACACAAGATTATAGTCTAAAAAAATAACGTCTACTTAGTTTTCGACTAGATTTTCTGTGAATTAATTCATAAAAAATGAAAAAAATAAATTGAATTGGATATATTTTTTCTTTTCTTTAAAATTAACATTTGTTATTTTGAGTGTTCGAATTAAAATTAAATTTATAAGAGTCACACCTCGTCTGCCTGTGATCACGGTTGCTGTAAAGTAACCGAAACGTCGGGAGTATGTAGTTTTTATCAAAAATAAAGTCGCGTAGTATATCCGATAACTATTAGTTTCGTAACAGACAGACCGTAACAGACAGACCGACAGACAGAGTTACTTTCACATTTATAATACTAGTAGGGATAGATAAAGAATGTCAACACTTATAAGTAAATTTAATTATATGTTACCACTTTTATAGCCTGTAATTTATCAACCTTATCCACGGGTTAATATTAACTAACTTTGTTATGCAGGAATCTAAAAATACTTACATATTTTGAAAAAAATATCTTTAGGTACGTAGCGAAAAATACGGTGAAAAATTTTAACCTAAACGCTAACCAGGACTAAACCGGTAACAAAATTAAATCTAATTTTACTGCTTCCTATAAATAAGTATATATTTTTTCTCACAAATGTTAAAGGTTATAACAAATCTATTTTATTTTCTATTTATGTTACTACCATAGAAAATATATATTTTTTAAAATTTCCTATAACAAACTTTGATATATTTTTTTATTATTTTTAGAAGCGTTAGAACATATTATTCCTTAATAATCGTTTCAACAAACGCATTGTTTTCAATACGTCATTCTATCTGCATACATATTTATTACTTATGAATATGACGGCATTCAATGGTAACATATTTTTCCTATGGCTTCAAATCCATGGCAGTAATTAAATAAAAAAGTATATCTTTGACGTCAAAGTTGTTATTATAATTTTATAAGGATTATTTTTTACTAGCTTTCCGCCAGCAGCTTCGCCCGCGTGGAGTTCGGTTATATCGCGTTTTCAAGAGAACCTTTGAAAAGTCTCGGATAAAAACTATCCTATGTTCTTTCTCAAGGCTCATTTTACCTCTGTACCAAATTTCATTAAAATGAGTTCAGTGGCTTAGGCGTGAAAGCGTAACAGACAGACAGACAGTTATACAGAGTTACTTTCGCATTTATAATATTAGTAGGGATAGACTGATTTTTTAAATTCTTTTTTTATAATAACACTGGCACCTTTTTTTAAGTTTATTACTTTTTAAAAAGTAAATAGAAAAACATTTGTATTAACAAACTCGTATATGTAACAAGTCCTGGTAAATATTTCTATGGACTCCAATAACGCTTTTGTGTGCTTGGAATCAATGATTTCTAGATATTGAATAGCGTGCATGTCTTAAAGAACACTCAATGAATCCCGACTTCTTTTTAGGTATATTCAATAAGTCCCGAATTCGTTTCGGGGACTCCCAATACGTCTAATTACAAACACAGACCCAACATTGAATCCATCTATCCTATTATCAATTCAGATATGTAAGTAATTCGTCCTACTAAAATTCACTACAGAAAACGAACAGTCGGTATTCTGACCGAAATGATGTTCGAAAAGTCCTCGTTTAAGTTCCCAACTAAAATATTACCGTGAAATTTAATTTCCAATTTCCATACCGCAAATTCGTAAACGCTGAGTAAGTTTGAAGAGTTAGAGAAACAAGCTAGAGCGTTATTATACGTCTGGATTAAAAGCTCACTGCAACCTCGCCTCACTGACACAATGCCGGCATTGTCGCAATGCTCATTGCAGAGAAGCTATTCTAAACTAGCTATACAAATCGTTACCCATGATTAGAAATGCATGTCCGAACATTTTATGCATTTATAACAATCAAGTCTTACAAAAAATTACGATTTTTTTAAATTATATAGAATTATCAATAGGTTTACTATATCATTCTTTATAAAAGTATGGTCTGTACATAATAATGTGAATTTATAATCACAGTTAAGGTATAATTATGTCCTGCCGCAGTGCAGGAGCCTATGTAATTACGGAAGCGTTATTTAGAATCCCTGGACAATTTTATGAAAACATTGTTATGAACGGGTTAATATTGAATTCAACATTTATATGTAGTATGAAGGGTGGTTATAATTAAGACAGCCGGTAATGAGAATGTCGTGTTTTGGTGAGGACTGAATGAATTTACGATAATTATAAAATCCACCGCTAACCGCTCACGCTTCCTCTATCATTCTGTAATTCTGTTATCAGCGTGCCTTTAAAACGATCTTCGTTAGGAAATTCGGGGAATTTGATATCGTAATTTTTTTTAACCGCTTTTTTAAAGTTCGCCGTGGTTTATAACAAAGAAAAAACAACTAGGGGACGCCTCGTTCGATTTCTGATAAATCATTTTAATTCAACTTTGGTAATGTGATAAATTTTATAGATTTCTATTTTGTTTTGATTGTTTTCGATAGAAATATTTACATACGGATAAAGAAACAAGTTTAGGAAGAAAATAATAAAAATAATGATTTTGAATGTAGTTTGACTGTTCGTTGTATTGTATGTTATTTAATCATCAATAAAATGAAGAAGTAATAGTTATGTATATATCAATATTTTGTATACTATCGATATTTGATAATATTTATTGTTGTTAAAATAGAAAGTCTAAAAATGGTAGATCACGCGCTTACAACTGTATATAAATAGATACATCGTTTGGCAGATGTTTAGTGAATCGTCAGTCTTAATACCTATCCGGGTTGCTAAAATGTCTCGTTCTTCGAGTACGTCCAATTTATTTTTATCCGGGGACCTGTTACAATCAATCTGTTTATCTCTGTTTACGTAACAACTTAGAATGTTCCTATAAATTTTTTGAAACAAATAAAGTTCAAAGAATAGTCATTTAAATGTTTTAATTTTTTCACGTCTATATATACAGGCTTGTTAAAATGTTTGTGAATCACTTAATCTGTTTAGTTTTATTGGTTTATCCCATTCGTTTGATAACACATGTGTCTACTTTGAAGATCTTTCCTTATAATGTCTTCTTAATTTATTTGTTTGTATTGAATTAAGTTGTTCTTACAAGTTTAATTATACTTAATTTAGAAAGTATGTGAAAGAAAGTAATCTTTTATAGTTTAAGTTGTAAAATAAGTCAAGTAAATAAAAATATTCAATTTATAGCATTTATGAAATTTTATGATTTCATTAACCAAATGTACGTTTCAATTGAAATTTATTTGCAATTTTTTAATTTCACGTAAAAATATTGGTATTTCCAAGAAAAATATTTCATCAATTTAAATGTTACATTACCGTTTTAAAATATTTTATTAAACATGCATTTTTTAATTAAAAAAAGTTATATTTACTGTTTCGTTTAATCTTTATAATATGAAATACTTGTAATTCAAATTAATATAAAACAAAAAGCTATATATAAAATTATTTAAAAATTTTTCCTCATCACATGTCTAGTGAGGCAATTTTATGTGTACATTAAAGTTTCCTATACTGATTCTTTTAGAAGATTACCTTTCTTTTGTAATATAACAGGAACAGCGACTTCTAACGTTGGTCCATCTTAAAATAAAAACAACAATTACGTTTTAAAATTTTAAATTAATGTCACATCAACAGTCATAGTTTGAACTATCAGTTCCGAGTTCTGTTTTAATTAGATGATATATCATAAATGTAAGAATCATCTGTTCTGACAAGCAGCGCGTTAGACATAAATGACATTTTCTATTTCGGCGCGAATACGCTCGGAGCCGGCGCGCGCGCACTGTAGACCCCCTTTAGTTAAACGGTTAGTCCTCTGTCTTGTTCCCCCAACAACACACGTTCGATCACAAAATTGAATAGTGCCGTTTACTGTGTTTAATGTGTTATAAGTGTTTAGCTAAATATTCTGTGTGACAAACTCAAAAAGTCGTTGTGAATCTAAGCTGTGCTATGTTAACGTGATAATAATTATATAGACATTTATCAATACTATTTAAAACAACAGGAAAACCTAAATAAATAGTAAATTGTTGACTTCACTGTTCTCAAAATAAATACTTACATTGTTGAGTTCCATAATATAAAATATTATAGCATTCTATATAAATACATTCCAGTGTGAAGGTCACGCATGTCGGCTCAACCAATGTCAACTCGATTTATCTGAAGCTTATCTAAATCTGCCAAATTGTCATATAAAAGGCTCACTTTATAGTGTACTGGAAGATATTTTACGAGCAAGGTTACACCAAGGTACTGTCTGTATCATATTGCTCTAGTTTTCCTGAAGCCACTATGTGAGCTGATAAAAATCTATCATCAAGGTAAACGACCGGATTTTTTTTGCGGAAGATATGCATTATTTGAATGTTACATGTGCGCGGTCGATATTATGACATCGAAAACAAAGTGCTCCAGTCAATAGGTGTACTTAAATTATGTGATAGCGAGTGATATCACCATATAATAGAGGCGTCGACGATCTGGCTGCTGCTAATACGAATCAGATACCGCGATGTTTGTTCTATGATAATAATATATAGCGCACAACCGTCGCATACCAAATTACCGGCCACGTGCTTTTGTAATTCTTTGTCAAACGGACTCTATTGTGTGTTTGTGGCGAAGCGTTTACGTCACGCTATTGAATTCAGATACGACATCATCGTACATCGTGACTAATAGGGAGGACTTCGGTGTTCCGCGCCGATATGTTGTATGACCGCCGCAAAGCTGGAGGGGCTGTACAACGGAGGCGCTCAGGTCTTTTAGGAGTTCTATGCTCTCCTGGGGCGCGGGGTTGGCGGGAGCGGGAAGCTCCCGTTGCGCTCCTTCAGCCCTGCCCGTGCCCATTGAAGAGTACTCCAGCGATGATACTATCATAGAGGCTCAAGGAGCCCTGCTAGCGGGCTCTGTGGCCAGAACGAGGAGACGACATGCCGTTAAGATCAAAAGGAAATCTAAAGTAGCCATCAGGGCATTAAGGTATTGAATTATAAATTTTCAATAGGTTTAACTTTAAAATGTAAATATCTCCCCGGTCTGTCAATCTTCGAAGCTCGTTATTGTTAGAAAATTGGGGTCAATCGATGAATATAATGAAGCAAGGTACGGGTACACATCGACCGACTTTAGTTTGTGAATCATATTATTATTATAATTTAATAATTGTTATACATTTCAGTTATAACCGTTATAAATGTAACGACATATTTTAACATATAAAATATATTTAGAATGATCTCGAAAAACATATATAGTCGATTACAGAATATGGAAATTTAATTAGACGAACAAAAAGTATTGATTTTTATTGATACCAACACTTTACTTGTTTTATTATTAAATACTCTTTGACAAACTTCAGAACTTATTTGTCACTCGATTTAATTTTCTAAAACAATTAAAACATGATATTTTTAAACCCATTATTTTACCGATACTAGCTTGAATTTCTTAACAACGGGTTATTTTTCGAAAAATATATTCATTTGTAATAAATAACTTTCATAATAATAAATATTTCAACAAATGAGCTTTATTTTATGTATAAAAGACTCCTAGAAAGTATGGTCTCTCAGCAGTACAATGAAATTCAAAAAATCTGAATAATATTGGGCGTTTGAAATATTTTACCCTGTTAGTAAAACGGGCAGAGGGAATAAGAAAGCAAAATATGCTTTCTATAAGGCGTCGGCGGATTGTTTATTTCTTTAAAACATTTTCCAGGAAAGTGAATGCTGTTATCATTTTAAAATCTTTTCCTAACATTATTTATTGTTTTAGATTTAACATATAGAAAAGCATATTCAATAAGTCTAGACATTTATTATATAATGTGATTCTTTTATGTCGTTATCGTATACGTAACATTGAAGATGATTTGTGATTAAAACAAAGTTAAAAAAAGAGATGATTTTTTAAATGAAATTCGAATAATAATTTCTAGAGCACTTATATTAAAGAGTTCATTTTCAAAATTAAGTAATATTTTTAAACGATACTCAATTCCATACCAACTATGTCAACATACAGTCGTTTGACTGTAAATTATTTTAAAATATTCTACACATGATACAAAATACACTACTCTTTGATAATTCAAACAAACATTAAATAATGAACATAAAACAATGTTATTCTGTCTGTAGGTACTCTGAAGATACAAGTGATCAAATCAAAAACCATCTATTAAAATGTAATGGGTATTGATAATTAATTTTAACAGATAGCCCTTCAGAATAAAATCGATCACATGTAAGTGCCCATCAATACAGAATTTCGATGGGACATTTGAACACATGCGCACACTTGATTGGCGGTACAATTTAATTTCCAATCACGCTGACGTTTCTGTACCGAGTCAATTCATCCAAATTATACTTCTACACATACACTATATATAGAACAATTCATATTAAAATGAAAACTATATCATATTGTAAATACATATAAGTCAGTATTCGATCCTACTAAACTTTAATAAGATTATCTATTAGCGATCTTGAATTTTAATAAATTGATTATTGGAACTTGTAAATGGGTCAAAGTTTAATTAATTAAGTTGGCTAGTTGATTCTGTACTTTCGTAAATTGGTATATATTAAAAGAGCTTTTATTTTTTTCAACTAGAAAACTCACGCGTGTACCTATCTGTTCGGGTCAATGTGTTTCACAAAAAGGTGTGCTATCCGTGTAATGAAAATTGAGTCAGAAGATTCCTTTGTGACAATTTACATTTAACATACCTGCTCGTAATTGTATCGAAAAATTTTACGGATTTTTTTGTCCATAATTTTTTAAATATATACATATATGTACAGAGCCAGTGAAATAGTTCTTAAAGAAGATTGAATTTATCTTAATCAGATCTAAGATTTTCGCGAGTACTCATTTAAATGAAACTAATATTTTCGGATTTATTACGCCTTTTTTTTTTGACTATAAACTACTATATACTCCCGACGTTTCGGCTACTTTACAGTAACCGTGATCACGATGAAAAACTCCTCAGTAAATCCTCAGAAAATATTAATTTCATTTGAATTTATCGTAATTAAATATGAATAGAATTATCGAATCGAAAATAATAAGATTTTAAAATATTTTAGAAATAACTAGTATTCATTTTAATGTAAGATACTATATAATAAATATATCTTTGTTAAGAAGCAATCTTCTGTACAGTTCACAGTAATTTAAGTCTCCAATCAACGATTATTCAAGTAGGAACCCAGTTAAAAGAAACCGTGTCCAAGTATTTGCATTTAAGAATTTTCTCTTATAATTTACAATATCTTAAGACAGTTGGAAAATTTTGTTCGGTATTTTAAAGTTTCTATGAATCTCATCCATTATTAACTCTCTTTGAGTTGTACTTGTTCTAAAACATCAAAACTTTTACTAAGAACGATTTTTAGAGTAAAAAAATAACGTAAAGGCTTAATTTATCCCTACTAATATTATAAATGCGAAAGTAACTCTGTCTGTCTGTCTGTTACGCTTACATGCCTAAACCACTGAACTGATTTTAATGAAATTTGGTACAGAGGTAGAATGGCCCTTGAGAAAGAACATAGGATAGTTTTTTATCCCAGACTTTTAAAAGTTTCTCTTGGAAACGCGATATAACCGAACTCCACGCGGACGAAGCTGCAGGCGTAAAGCTAGTAATAAATAATTGTTATTTTATAATGTGGTATATGTTAGTAGATATAGCCAGTTAATCTAAAAAGGTGAAAGTATTGCTTATTTGGAAAACCAGCTGTGAAAGAGCTCTCTGTTTAAGAGTTTGCAAGAATAAATTGAATAAATAGCAGGACGTTAAATCTGATTCGTGTCTACCTGTTGAAGGTACGTGCTGGGAATGCCAAGTCAGTCGGATGCCATTCTGTTACCGCACGATGTTTAAACATTGCCTTTGATATTAATCGTCTCTTGGAATATTTTTTATACTACTTCTATTTAGTTGCATTATTTAAAGATATTTTTTTTCTTTTAGAAATGGTTTAAATGATTTTAAATTTGTTAATATTTATTAATAAAATAGTTTAAAGAAGTCTTTAATATGCACTATTATTGAAAATAAATATAATATTGATTTTTGATATAATACGTGTTAACATAATTTCATGCTCAATTATCATATTACTTTTTATTAACTCCAGTCTATTTTTAACTGTATTATTTAATTTTGATTACTTTGCTTTGTAAAAACACGTTCATATTCTTGAGTGGAATTAATTTATTAGTTACACGAAATATGTAACTTCGATGCATCCCAATACTCGTCAGGTAAACGATACTCATATCAGACCCCTCAACATGCACGTTAAAATCACTTATGTCATGATTCTCATCACTCAATATCGACATCTCAGAAATATGATGGCCACCTAAATTGAATTCTTAGCTGGGGTCGTACATTTGCACATTTACCCTAACTATGTATAGTCAGACGACGTATGGAGCGTTAACATTGTCATTCATTTATCTTCATAATATATGTAGTATTAACGTATTTTATTGATAGGGGAACGGGAAACGCCTCGTTTGTAGTGACGATGCAAACTTGTACTAAACATATATTTTGCAACTTTTTTTATACATTAAAATCCCTAGTAATATTATAAATGCGAAAGTAACTCTGTCTGTCTGTCTGTATGTTACGCTTTCACGCCTAATTCACTGAACTGATTTTAATGAAATTTTGTACAGAGATAGAGTTGACTTTGAGAAAGAACATAGGATAGTTTTTATCCCAGACTTTTGAAAGGTTCTCTTGGAAACGCAATATAACCGAACTCCACGCGGGCGAAGTTGCGGACGGAAAGCTAGTATATAATACGTTTGAAATGTTTAGGTAATTTATATAATATTAATTGTTATATCTGTGTTCACTTTGTATACTAGATGTTCCTTTGTTGGAAATGCACAACTTTATCCAGTATTAACTCGTAGTTAGTATTTATGAGGCATGCGTAATCCAGTTTCCGACGTCAATATCTATACGTAATTATTTAAAGCATTTACCACACTATATATGTATAGGTTATCTACTAAATAACATGAATTAATTTCATCTGAGTAGATGGAATATTAGGTTGAAAACACACGGTCAGACATGAAAATGGATTGTCTAAAAGAAGTTTTGTAAAGTATTTTAGAGTTAGCTGTAATCAAATATAATTATAGTAGATATTTTTTTATCTTGATAGATTAAGACAAAGGAGGTTATATATTTATGTCGGCATAGTCTTTGCTCTCATTATCTCAATAACTGACTATCTAACCAAATGTAGATTCATTTAAAAATAATATTTAGTTAGATTTTCAAATTTTAATTTTTAATTATTTGTTTATGAAAATGACTCCAACATACATTTACTCATTAAATGCATTTTTAAGAGATTGTCAAGTTACAGATACGACGTTAACTATAATATTTGAAATAATAATAATATCAAAAGTAAATGAAATAAAATATAGATATTACATGTATATGTACATAATATCAAGGTAATTGGTTTAGTCTAAAAACATTAGTATTGGTAGGCACCAATAATGGGTTATACGATAATTTTTATTATGATTTATATTCTGAACAAAATAAGACGACTTTTTCCAGGAGTAGGGGTCTAGAACTAAACAAATAAACTCGTTTCTTTTGATTGATTGGTTATTAGACAAATTCCTTGTTCAACTTCATACTATTTCACACTGATCTTATAACATAGGGAACGCACATTTATTATGAGGGTAAATTAAATTTTAAATCTCTTATACAACTTAAAAACAATTACAACATATCTTGAGAAGTCCAATAATTACTGCACTTTGCGTTAGCTTAGCGTAAAGGAACCTTTGAAGCCATATTTACGGAGTATTGCAACCGAGTATAAGTATAATTTGATTCAATTACTCTTGGAAGGAAAGTTTAATAGCATTTAATATTTAATTTATAATAATATATTTATTAAATTAAATAATCTCCAAAAAATAGTATATAGTCAGTGGTGGCCTAATGGTTAAAGGGCCCGCCTCTCGTTGCCAAGGACGCGGGTTCGATCCTGGCAATTTTTCCGAGTCATATGTACTTTCTAAGAGTATTTAGACACCACTCACAGACGGTGAAGGAAAACATTGTGCGGAAACCTGGACTTATAATTTCACAATTATAAGTTTGAAATCGCCAACCCGTCTTGAGCAAGCGTGGTGATTAATGCTCAAACCTTCTCCATGTGAGAAAGAGGTCTTTGCTTAGCAGTGGGCTCCGATAGGCCAAAAAAATATATATAGATTTCGTATAAATTAATTTCATATATTTTATCTTTTTTGTATTAAATGAAAACCGCTTAATATCAGTTACAATTCACACACGTACTTAGTGTAAATTGCTATCAAACTGTACGTAACTTACTGTTCACCTAATTGTTACTATCATGCGCTAAGAAGCTGGTAGTGTATGTAATTTTACGATTCAAACTTGATAAAGGTTCAGGTGGTAATTTAAAATGAGACAATTAAACGGACTCAGCTGTTCCTTCGCTTAAAGTACGGTGTTAAATTGTTCCAATTAATGATATGGATTTACTACTCTAAGAAAACTGAAGAATTCTTCCGTCAGGACTGAATTTGTTCAGTTTAAATATTACGTAAAAATGTTCTTTAAGTCTTATAGTATAAATGATATAATGAGACTGTAAGTTAATGAGGAATAATAACTGAATATAGTATATCTAAACAGAGCTATAATCAACAAAATATGTTTGAAATAAGCATTCGTTAAATGAAAATAATCTAGTTAAGTCATTTAAAATCTAGTTTTTTCGTTGAGTTACGCTGATTATTTATTTATCTTGATAATAACATGTTCCTATCTCATTCATATTTCACCTCAACCTCATTTTTGTTTATACATTTTTCATGACCTTAAATATATGGATATTAGGATTACACTTATAAAAATTAATACTTACGCTTCTTTTAAAGAACATTTGACATAATTTTGCTTCCTTTGTCTGAATCGTGCGTTGTTATGTTAATATTTTAATAAATTATTTTCTCAAATACACATGTACAAAAAATTTAGCTTCAAGTCACTGAAAGTATATTTATATATTAGTTAAGGTTTGATAAGACGATTATTTAAATTTCAAAAAAATATTCATTATGTTAAACAAAGTACTACATGTAATATTATTGGACTACTTTCTTCTCGAGCTTTTCTGGACTAACCTGTATTAATTAAATTTAATAATATTTATGAAATAATTTGTATGTTGGTTTATTTTAATTACTTTTTGCCTGCAACTTTGTCCGTTTGGACTTCGGAATGAGGATCAGGCTATGGTAAAAGACCATCAACGATAATTATAGTCTAAGGTGACTTTATACTACATACAAATTTATGAAGCGATTCTGCAAAAATTGAACATAATAAAAGTGTAAAATATGAGCCATGTCTTATTTTGATGCTTAAACTATAGGTATTATTATAAAATTTCATCAACATCGGTTTAGTAGTTTTTGTGTGAAATAGCAACAAACATCCATGAATCCATTCACCCTGACAAATTTACATATTTACCAGGATCTCATTGAAATATGTCATTGAAATAAATCAGTATATCTATCATAAATTATACATAGTCTATCCCATAAATATTGTTACAAATTAAAAAAAATATTTCTATTGCAAATAACATTTATTACTTTTACATGACAATCCATTTTTATATTGCAAAATTTTTTTGGCGCCAAAATAAGAAAACAACGAAATATTTTGTTTACTTTTAATTCTGGCAGTATTTATGGCCATACTACATATAGGTATACAGGGTGACTGGTGAATTACTATCGATACTTGAGGACGTGATATTTGACGATCATATATGACAAAATAAAAATTAATATAACATAAATATTAATAAACTTCTAAGTAAAGTTAACCAAAAGTTAATTAATTACGCATCGTATGAACACCCTACAGATTAGGTATACACACACACACACACACGCGCGCGTATGGCGGCGTGGTGTTGTATCAGCACGCCGCCGCACGCGTCCACACTTGGAACACTTGGAACGTGTCCTCACTTTATTTATTTATACGGAAATTTTGTCAAAAATTAAGTACCTATTTTTTTACATAATTCGAATGAGAATCATGTACCGAGTATTCTCCTTAAATATTGATAGTAATTCAGTTCAGTTTCGTTAATAAAATATTTTACGAGCCTGTTTAACGGCCATCTAGATCTGTTTATTGAATTGGTCTTTTATGTTTTGCGTACATCTCACTTGAAGATTTCGAGACAGTCATTTGACCTGATTTGACAGTATGGCCGTTTTATGAATCATAAAATTTTTATTTTGCTCCAAATGTTATAGGATAAAACTATTATTTGTTTTTCGGCCTTTCATACATTTTAATTTGCATCCGACTATTAATATGTGATTAAAGTAATTTATTACATATAGTGTTTATTTATCCTGGCAAGTACTAATGTTATTTTTCCGAGTCATATGTACTTTCTAAGAGTATTTAGACATCGCTGATTAATGCATTCCCAAAGAGGATTGATGTCAGGCAGGCGGCCGGTCGTAAAAACAATTAGCCAAAACTATTCACAACATGTAAGGCAGACCCTGGCTAAAGCTGGGAAAATTGCAAGTATGTAGAAGAAGAGGAGTGTTTGTTTGAAATGTAAAGACGTACTGGTATAATAAGTATTGCGTGTTTTAAAAATCACTATAAGTTCCATGCGAGTTATTAAATCAAGAATCCAAATTATTCTTTTGAAGGTAAATTATTTATTACAAATATCTTCCTACAAATAGAGCAAAATATTAACTGAACTATGAATATTATACCTTATGAGTGAGAAATATTCAGAATTTATGTTTAAATAAATATAAGGTAAAAGATATATTAATAAGAAGAGGGACAGTTTGGGATCTTTCCAAGTGTCCAAGGATGAATATAGGCTTTTTATCTAGCGTAAATTATAACCCCAATTAATCATATTTTTTATGCTGCGGAAACAGTTATTTCAATGAAACAAAAATACTTAGCTATCGATGAAAAAAAATGCCATAACAAAAAGAAAAGATTACATGATAGAACCTTTTTAGGAAAAAATTAAAAGATTTTATTTATTTTGTCATATTAATTCTTGCCTTTTTACGGTCTAATCAAAACAAGGTGTTCTGTTCGTACTTGACCGTTTTTTCATCACAATGCATTCATACTCCACCAAAGAATAGCTCACTCACTTCAAGCTATTCTCGAAAAGGTCTCTTTGTTCTAACCGGAATATTGATGTTTAAATTTCATTTTCTATTAGTATTCACATGTACATTGAAATTGTGGAATTATTATTATATACTCTCATTTATTTTATACGGCAGACCCTGGTAAAAGCTGGGAAATTGCCAGGAAGAAGAAGACTTATTTATTTTTCAACTACCCGCGTCGAGTTCGGTTATATCGCGTTTCCAAGTTAACTTTTCAAAAGTCTGGGATAAAAACTATCCTATGTTCTTTCTCAAGGTCAACTCTATATCTGTACTAAATTTCATTAAAATCAGTTCAGTGGTTTAGGCGTGAAAGCATAACAGACAGACAGAGTTACTTTCGCATTTATAATATTAGTAGGGATGTAATTTTTACAAGTTTAAAATAATGTTTCATCTAATATATTATAATCATAATCATAAATTGCTCGTTTAATATTCCATGGTTGATATTTTCCGGGATGACCCGTTAATTAATTAATTATATAGGTCATTAGATCGCAACCATAAAACGGTTTTAATTATGAAGTGCTTGCGGTAGAACAGTGCTCTAGTGACTAGTAATATGCAATACGCAGTATCTCAATTAATAACTTCAGGATGATGACCCATTGTTGTATGTGCAAACCGATTCTTTAATTAAATAGATGAATTTGTACGTTTTATTTAATATATGTTAGAAAAATCCGCTAAAAATTCTATCAATTTTAAACATAGTACAAAATCATCGAAGTTCTATATATAAAATTTCCTTTTTTTGAAATAAATCGTATTATTTTTGTAATTTTCTATCAATCTATTACATTATTGAAGGACAAACGTATTTAGATGACCAGCTGGCTTACATTTAATTAAGGCAAGACAAGATTTCTGTACAACTCCAAGTAGTTCAGTACTTCTTTAATAAAACTACAATAATGTAGTCATTTAGAGTTATTATATTATAAAAATATATACAATAATTAATTATATGTATTAATACATTTTATTGATTATTTTATCTGTAATTTTTTTTTCTTATTGACCAAAGAGGTCGGATATGTTCGCCGTACGAAACTTCACGTACTTTTTTTATTTTATAGATAAAAGATTAATATATTCTACAGATAAATCAGCCTTTGTATACAAAAAGAATTATAAATAACTATCGTTGTTGCGAATGACAGTTTTTATTCTGTGGAAGATTGTAATATTATGCTTGGAAGCATTTTTGGTCTGTACTTTACGAAATAAGTTACAATTTAACTGACGGTTAAGTTTTAAAAATAAAGTTATTAAAGCAATTATAAAATTATAATCCAAAAACAAATATTTTTTTATTAGAAATTTATAAAAAAAATCCTGTGCAATAAGGAAAAAATTAAAAAGAAATTGTGCAAACAAATTTTGTTCGTTAAAAAAATACTGTCTTTGAAATAATTCAGCACTGAAATATAAACAGATATCCTGTTTGTTTTTATTTTGATTTTTTCAAATATAATATTTATATTGATATATATATATATAAGATAATAAAACGTAATCATGATTCATGATATTCAAATTTGTCAATTAGAAATTTTCTAATCTTTTGTCACCAGAAAGGAGGCCTCAATATTTCATTACAGATAGTATACATAAAGAAAAAAATGCAATATATATAGTTATAATAGGCTTTAAATTTGTCTTAATGTAATTAATTGGAAATGAAATTTAAAAAAAAACCCTTATCACTTACTTAAAATCTAAATAATGAATCATTAAATTTTATATCCGGGATTCAGTTTATTTGTACTTTATATATATATATAAGTTTTTGGCTTCAATCTGAACAAATCAAATATCTTTTACTTTTCTGTACCGTGTGATGTATTCCTAAGTTTAAAAGCATCAAATGCATTGAGAAACGCTTTCAGAATGGCGCCTAAAAAGAAAGACTCGCTTAGACCTTATTCATATTAACAAACAAAACTACAATGAATATACAACACACTTTTTCATAACAATACATTAAGTAAAACCCTGACAGACCCTGGCTAAAACTAGGAATTTCGAGGAAGAAGAAGACATTAAGTAAAACCAATCAGTTATTAAACTTATAAAGTATCATAAAAAATTCTATAACAAAACATTTACTTTAGTATCTCATATTTTATAAGAAAGTAATAGCCACCAATATATTTTATATTTTTGCAGTAAATTTTCGGCAGCAGAATGCTTTAAACGTATATTAAAATATATATTTCAATATGAATGGCGTTAAATGAAAAACGTGAATTGCAAAATTTCTTTCTAATATATATAAAAATTGTAATTTCTTTATGTTATTTCTTTTCTATTTACCTTTTATATACGTAATTTTATTTCTATTTTATTAATTTTAAACTAACTTTGACATATAAGAGGCTTATTATAAGTTCTGTTATGTTTTCTAGTTTAAATGAATGTGAACTGAAATGACATTACTATTTAGTAACTTTTAGTTCTCATATACTAAAGAGTGTTTGTTCTATGTTGAACATAAAACAAAGTTATTATTAATTAATAATTATATTAATTGGACAATTATTTTTGTTTATATCACGAATTACTGATATATTTCTTTTCGTATTTTGTATAAGTTTCTTTTAATTATAATATTTTTCAGTCTTGGAAAATGGAGCAAAATTTCAGTGAGTCAATTTCAGTCCAGTTTGTAAAAAAATGTATATATTTTTGTAGAAAATTAAAACGTTCATACATAAATATATTTACATATATGTACATGTATAAATATTTATATAAACTAAAGAAGTTTTACATCAAGTTTGTCAATAAAACACTCTTTTTTATATGTTATTTATCCTATTTTTTTGTAATTTGATCTTCTGCTTTTTTTTTTCACAAACAAAAACATAAACTGATATTCTCCGTCTATGTGTTTCAATATGGCAAAACAGTTTATCAAGTTTTTCCAATGCTTTTATACACTATCCAATTAGCCGCTTATATTTTGGTACTAGTGAAAACAATAGATACGTTTTCATGGTTCGCGTTACCTTTGGAACCTTTTAACTTTTACCCTTTACCGTTAAAAATTTCGAATTTGTAATATTGATGATATTGGACTTCGGTTCCTCTCTTCCACAGAACATGTTGTAAATAGTTTTGGCTAATTGTTTTTACGACCGGCCGCCTGCCTGACATCAACCCTCTTTTGGGAACGCATTAATCAGTGATGTCTAAATACTCTTAGAAAGAACATATGACTCGGAGAAATCACATTGGTACTTGCCCAGGCCAGGATCGAACCCGCGCCCTCGTGCGTGAGAGGCGTGCCTTTTAACCACTAGGCCACCACTGACTGTATTATGTAATATTGATGATATTGTTTTAGATTATTATTACTTGTATAAATATTGCATTAATTATATGTAGCGAGCTTAAAAATCACTTTCACGGCTAAATAAACCGCATATTAATTCCTAATGGGAAACGAAGCCTCGGTTTAAAATAAAAAGAACTCGAAAGCCTTCGTAAATAAATTAGGAGACAACCTAATCTCTCAAACATTTTATTTTCGGAGAGTTTTTTGTGTTTTAAAATATTATACCCTCATTTACAAAAGTACCTTTCATATCTGTGTTTTGGTATAAAATTGTACTTTTCGTGTATTTAAAATTTTAGAGAATTAGAAATGACCTTTTTAACAATAGACTATGACGACAGTGTTTTGTTATGGAATTCATTCTTTAAAAAATTAATTCAAAATGTATTCAGAAATATTTACGACAAGAACATATGTAAACAATTTGTGACAATATAATCAAGGGTAATTATTATTCATATCATTTTATATATATGTATATATATATATGTGCGTGTGTGTTTGTGTGTGTGTGTGTACGATCATCTTTAAATTCAAATCTTTATTCATAATTAGACTTCTTAAAATAAGCATGTATGTATTTATTATTATATAAAAAAGATCCTAATAGATTTATAAGGAATCTTACAAATTATTTTATATAATCATTTGGTAAGAATATTAAAGAATACTTTTTAATTACTATTTATTGCTCTGTGCTCAAGACTAAAGTGTTCTCATATTCTAAGGATATTTGAAAGTTATGTGTATTTAGAAATTCTGTATAAGGCAAGCTTCTTGTAGAATAAAGCACGTTTTTGGTGTTATTATAATTTCGAAGATAATTAATATCACTCTTTCGTAATAAACGTGCATAGCTGTTCTATGTTCTTATTGTTAACCACTCACGCTATCAAAATCTGTGTGGGAAGGTGCACGATGTTTTCTTTTCAAAGTCCACAAAGGAACATACATTTTAAATTGAAATAGTAGAACAAAGCATGCTTAGATACTATAACGTGTTTCATATCATAATTAGCATAGAAAGTATACTTAAAACTATTATAAAATATTTAAAGTTATTTTAATAAATAAAATATTTTCTACTTAAAATTACGTCAATATAATGTATACAAATAATTTTAAACCATTCTTCTTTTTATTGTTACAAATAATAATTGTTTAGAGTACATATTGTAACAAAATCTAATTCTTAAACATTTTATTTCATACAAAACAGGGTTTAACAAATACATGATTGTTTTGGAGTTTTTGAAAGTATTCTTAAAATTATAACAATAGATAGAAGAGACAACCGTTTTAAAAACAATTTAGCAAATAAACTAAACAAATATATTCCCTTTGTTCGTGTTATAGGCCGAGGTCCTATATTTCTCAATATAATAATAAATATGCATTGATTTGTAGCTTACGTTTCTTATGTAGTTTGCTGAAATATTACTATATATTTCTAGCAAAATAGTAATACTTTAAAGAAACCTACGATAACGGGTAATTAATGGAATAAAATGTTAACATATTTTGTGATTATAGTTGAACTTTAATATAGGGTTTGTTTTAATGTAGAAATTTTTACTTATATGTGCCATAATCAGCTTTTAAATACTGTTTAACATTACACTGGAGGCTTCAAATTGTTGGTAAGTCAGAACAGTTCCTGGGAAGTATCTATTTACTGACAGAAATCTCAAAGGACAGTTGGTTTGTCAGCTAACTGTCAGATTTAGTCCTTCATAACATTGATGTCTATACAATTTGAGCTATTCGACGTCCAAATATCGGATTCCGGTAATCCATTTTGTAGATTAACCTATTAATTTCACTTAAAATGTTCCTCGTTAGTTATTCAATTTAATTTTATACTCCTGCATAGTTAATTACAGTTAAACATCAGCGATCTATGTAGTATATTTTATTATTACATTAAGGTAATGAAGCATTGTAAAACAGTGTTCCGATTTTCGTAATGCGCCTTCACTTAAATTCCTAATTTTAATTAATTCAAATTCCTAAAAGGGTCGAGTTACTTTTTATAGTGAAATAAAAAATTTGAAGTGTAAATTTGACACCAAATTGACATTATCTTTTTTGGTTTTTATTAAAAACGATCTGACGGACGTTAATAAAATATTCTTATAGTTTAAATTTAAGGGAGATATTGTTTCAAAAGTATAAAAAATAAACTCTCAAGGCTGAGAATGTATACTTAATATTTTGCTGGAATAAATTTTTGAATGAACGAGGCTTAAATATAAAAAAGAGAATCAAGTCCAGAAATACTTACAATGTAATTGGAAGGCCAAATTTTAAATTCATGGACCAACTTCATTTAATCAAGCAAAATAAGATTGAAGACGTCTCGTAATTCATAGTAGTTAATTATTTGATACTTTTATAAAGAAATTGTTCCTTGTAAAACAAGTTGATATTTAAATGAAACTAATATTTTCGGACTTACTACGCGATTTCTTATTTTTGATGTAGGTAACTGAAACGTCGGGAGTGTGTAGTTTATAGTCAAAAATAAAAAATCGCGTAGTAAATCCGAAAATATTAGTCATTTAAATGAGTACTCACGAAAATCTTAGATCTTATTAAGTTGAGAATTATTCTTATCAAAAAATTACTTTCCATTTGATAGATGTGTCCAAACTCGTTATATCTTCTATGTTATTAATTCAGTCTCCAGAAGCTTATAATAAATTATCTTTAAAACTGTAAATTAGGTTCAAGAGTTATTTCGTTGGTATTGTCCCGAAGCTTCTTATTCGTCGAGATAAATGTTCTGCCTCGCGGACGGGAAATCTCTTTTCATAATCTTTTATTACGTGTGCCGCTGTGAAATTACTTTCAGCTTGTGTTACAATGATTGATGGCTGAATAAAGTTTTAATGCTGTACCTCATATGTGTACAAAATGAAAAACATCACACATTCATCATAGAATATGACGTACAAAAAGTTTTATATATTTTTCATACAAATTTGTACGATAGAACTATAAGCTAAAAAACATCAAAAGTTTAGCATAACATATGACAATTCCTGAACCAATATTTTTCATATAATACCATTATGGTTATATTTATTTTCAATTTCATTTGCAAGAAGTAATATATATTTTTTTTAATATACGTTTTAAATAAGTGTATTATATCTTAAAATCATTATGAAATATTAGGTCTATCACAAACAAAAACGAAAACCTAATTAGGACGGAATATTAATATTTTAAAAGGATATTTGGAACAAATGATTATTAATCTGCGGTTTGTCATTGTTATAATGAGACCACTGTTATATGTAGATAATTAGTATTTTTAGATTTAATGTTTTTATGATATAAATATCTAAATATTTTTTTTTTATATTCGTATATACATAATAGGCGACGATTTATTAGATTATGCCGAAGTATAAACAAAATAAATACTCTTTTATACTTTTGATAAAACATTTTGTTTAAACCAAAACATTTAAAGATTTATTTACTCACGATTAACTTCAAAATTGTGAGTTAGTTGTTTTTTTGGTATCAATAAATGTGAAGGTTATTTTATTAATATTATTATACAAATATTATTTGTGTACGAATTTATTTATCAAATGATTGGGAATGTCGATAATTTGTGATTTAATGATCAAGGAAAACAGAGACATTTTAATTAACAAAAAAAAAACTAATTGACTATAACTATTAATAACTTTGAAAACATTGATAGATTTTTAATTTTATTTACTCGTATTACTCTGACGGATGATAAAATGGTCAACCTTAAAAAAAATTGTGTATTTTAATTTATAATTTGTTACTTTTGAAACAAATTTAAGATTTTTTTATTTTCTTTTCAAAAATATTTTTTGTGTCACTTTTTTTAATATATTTTTTTTATTTTTAAGTAACATTAAGTTTAAAATATATTATTGTCAAGAATGTCATGAATATCAAATTGCAATTTGCAATTAGTTATATAAGGTGGAGATTTTTTCTTGTTAAAACCACATATTTGACTAAAAATGTATATGTAATTTTATTTATCTCATTTGTCGATAGTTATCAAAAACAACTCCACGTCTTCGTGAAATAATAAGGAACTTCGTAATTTAAATACATCCAAAAACTTACTCATATTAAACCCAGTTTTACAACTATTTATTTACTGTCCGATAAACTTTTAGTTTGTTAAAGATTATTTTTAGTTACTTTTTATTAACATTAATGACGTCATTACTTTAATTAAATTAATATTAATTAAAAATAACATAACTGTTATATCACAATGTAAGGCTGTCTTATTATTAAATCGATTCGATTAAAATAGTTACAGTCATAAAACTCAGACTAGGAGATGTATCGATATTAATATTTCGTATCGATGTGTTTCGATATTCGTTATTGTATACTAGGTTTTGCAGATGACTTCGCTCTCACTTTATATTTCTCTGGTTCTATTGACCATCTCAGAAACTGTGTTTGATCTAGCAGTTAAATTGTAGTTCTTTAAAAAATGGTTTTCATATATATATTTTTTTCATAGTTTAAGCACTCGGTTCAGTGTTTCACGAGTGCTTGTAAGCTAAATGATAATTATACGTTGATATTTAATTAAATAAAATTTAGTTATAAGTCTATTGTTTTTCATAAATAATTATGACAAGTTTATTAATATTTTTTTTTATTATATCGTTTATATTATTACGTACTATGAGTATTGAGTTGACAATGCAAAATACAAGTAAAAATAGTAATATTTCTTATATGAAATTAATAGATTTCTTGACATTGGTTATAGTAAAATGAACACAATTTTTGAACGCCGTAGCTGAGACGTCGTTCCACACTTGTGGCCATTACGCTTCACCGTTCACAGTAAATAAATTTTCCTCCACACAAAATCTTTGTGCTCTGGTTCTAGAAATGGCATTTCTGCATAAGACCCTGACAATAAGAATTTTCAATAAAACATATTGTGCTTGTTATTGAAATTTAAACCGTTGATATTATAAAAACTGTTTAAAAATATATATAATAAACCGCAAAGTTATTTGTTTGTGAAGGAAAATTACGTTTTGTTTTTAATATATTCATTAAGTCGCATGAATAAATCACATTTATTTATTTATTTCTATAATCCAACAATGTTTATAATAATGGCATGATGATAAACAATACGGATTATAAGACCAATACAGGATTACACAGTTAAAGTAACAGTATAAATATAAACTTAAGTATTAATTTATCACAGATCTGTATACTAATTAGCAAGATTGTTCGTTGTGTGTGTGTTCGAATGTATGTGTGTATTTGTGCGTATGTGTGTGCATTTGTGCTTTAATAATAAATTAAGATGTAGCTTTTTTTAAAGCCTTTTTATATACTGGTCCTTTCTTTATCCATATTTTATAGGGTCTACTATGTTAAGACTATCATGAGCGTGTAGTACTGTTAAAAATTCTAGTGCAATAAAAATTAATTATCAATTATGATATTCTGACATTGAAATTTCTGTTTTTATTTATTTAATATAGCTATGGCTTCATGTTTTTATTATAGCTAAATATCATCTGTCAAAAAAGAAAAACAAATATACATACCCATATTTGACATATTTGCGAAATTATTATTTGTTTTTTTTCACTTATATGTAAAATTAATTAATGCTAAAGCATTCTATATATTGATGCAAGGTCTAGTATAAAGCTTGCCTGCATTAATGCATTCGTACACCAAACGTGGTTATTAAAGTGATCCTACTTGCCTTCAAATCCGTAGCTCAGCCTCAAGATCATGCTATCAGAGCGAGATAATTTATTGAATACACTAATTATTTCACTCCGCTTCACTTGCTCGAAACTTATTAGTCATTCTGTGTATATTCCAAAATCATATCTTGATTAAAATAGTACTAACGTCTTTTGAAGGTGCTACTTATTAGGAGCCTTGGAAGAGAGAAATCACCATCTTAGACTTGTAGGCGGCCAGTGATTCATCTATTAGTACCTACTTTTAAAGTAAATCAAGGTGATGCAATTTAAACGTAATCTTATATTATTGTATCTCTTGTAATATTGAATGCACAAACTGACAGCCGTCGACAGAGTTCCATTGGAATCCATGACATTATTAAGACCTTGAATTTGTATCATATCACCAATATAGCTGGTATGACAAGATTTTTCGCAAAAATATAGTTGATTATGTAAATTAGAGATTTTATTAACAAGTTTATAGCATTCTTATATCAAATATTTATCAAATTATTATTAAACAACTGCGTTATTTTTATATAGACACGTCTTGTATATTTCGTATTTTCGATATTATTACGAATAGAATTTGAATTTGACAAATTAAACAACATTAAAAACTAATCGAACGTCCATTAAAAGAAAATTTGCAATGGTTATGAACAATTTTAAATGCCACACAGGAATTTAACAGTAATTGTTGCATGTCTTAATAAACGGTTACGATTGTACGATGTACATTGCCATTTAATAATGGCTATTGTTTTAATACTTGCCCACCGATGCGTCGATGTATCCGTGGCTAGTGTATGATGACGTTTGTCATGTACCACTGCCTCAGACTCCGATTGCTAGCTCACCGCTTAGTCAGGCCGTTCGCCTCAATCGCACCTGTCATTTGTTCCTTGTGATATATAAAATGTGATAATGGGTTTCCTCGGTGTATCGTTTTCTGTGTTCAAAAAGTGTCCGAATTTAAGGAGAAAGAAGACTCAAACTAAAAAGAGGTATGTTGTGAGACTTATCATATTATCGTCTCAAAACACGTGGGTGTGCTATCACTGATAAATGCTAGATGAGATTAATTGAATGATTGATTTGTAAGAATTCTTTGTAGTATTGTTTTGCTATACATTTTTGCAGTATTATTTGATCCTTCAAATAGTATTTACGTCATTTTATTTAATAATATCTTAGCCAGTATTTATTTCCTTATCGAGTTGTTGATTATCGTATATTTATTGGGTGCTCATCATTCACGTATCTATACGATACTATTTCTTATGTATTCGTGTTAAATTCAAAACAAGCGTTGTATTTACTTGTTGGTAGGTACATTTGATTTGTATTTTTAATTTACGCTAACATTACATACAACCATATGTAAGTAATAAATTCAAGGTTTTATTTTCAACGAATATATATGTACATTATGTATTATTAATATTTTGCATAGATTTATAAATTATCCATATCTAAATGATCTGTTTGTCGTATTTAATATTGTTACCTACAAAAAATCTATTCGACATAAAAAGTTACAATAGGAATCCGGAAGATGTAAAAATATGAGCAACCACATAATCGTTTCATTTATAACCCGTGCCAAAACTCTAATATATTTAATGACATCACGAATTTCGTTGTAAATTATACACATTGAGAGTCATTTCTTTGTACTTTGATATTTCTTGTAAATGATTCTCGCTGAACGAATGACATTTAATTATTATTAACTTGTTGACAGTCTTGTGCGATTTTTTTGAAGTATAACTTCGTAATTGACTTTAAAGAGGCAAGTTCTACGTATATTTTAAACCTTGCTTTATGATTAACTGATTTTAATATTGTTTTTAACGAAGTATAAGTTAAAAAAATATATATTTTTGGTTAAAATTATGTGATTTGAACGTAAAATTGAGTTATTCCAATCGTAATTGTGTTAGGGTGACCATTATTTCGTATGAAAAGTAAAATCTTCTTTATTATTAAGTCGTTAATGTCGTGTGCTGTTATTATGGCAATTATCCTTTACACCGGAAAGCCTGTTACTGCGGTTGAAGGTCCAACCGACCCTCAATATACTACACCCTTCCTCATGACGTGTGAACCCCGCTTTATAACAATATTGTTTTGAAAACAATAACTCAAATAGGTATAACTTAAAAGACCCAATACTGAGAAATCGTGTGTCAAAGTAAAAATATTATTTTTTTTGAGGAAATTTAATTGTAGTAAATGGTTCTTTTTATTAATTATGTGGTGTGATAAAGAAGTGCGCTGGTACAATTTTGTTCATATAAAAATCATAAATATGTATAAAAGGCCAAGGATAAAAGACTTATTTTGTTTGGGAAAGACCTTTACTTTTAAATATGTACATACACTGTATACTTAAAATTTTGTGATTATTAATATGCAATGCACTTGAAAAAGGATCAACATTTAAGATACTACATAATAATTGAAACAGATTTTAACAATATGAGTAGAAAATGAAAAATAATTATCAACAATTTTTGAACTCGCAACCTCTTTAGCAAGCAATGCTCATTCCATCGATTTGAGTTATATATTATCGCTTTTTTAGTATAAAAAAACTGCAGCCCTATACTCTCGATGTAAATCATCAAAAATATTTAAAGTATTTTTCATTATATTTGTGATATAAATTTCTTTAAATTTATATCGATAGTTTATAAGTTTAAAATAAACATTTCAACTATAGTTTCAGATTCTAGTAGCGAAATAATTCTCATTTATAATACGTTCAGTACCACAACTGAATGGAACAGTCGCTTAGCGTTTTCGCTCAGCTACCGTAACGCGTCGCTTGTGACAACAGCACGGGTCACTGGTTCCACGACTAACAACCGGAAACCCTATTACTATGGCCATAAGGCTCATAATCACACAATGATGCCATGACCATGATTTACGTTTCTTTCAAACCGTGTATTTGCCTTTTGTGGCGTAAAACTCCAATGGAGTTTTCCCATTCCCTGTTGAATGTTATTTGTTTAATCGGTTTTAATGGCCATTTAAATAACAACGGAAATAACTTTTTTATTACAATTCATTTATCATTAACTCGGGTATTAAAGAAGAATGAAAAAACAACGTCTTCTTTTCAGTACAAGATAAAAAGTTAATATATTTGTGTGAATAACGTCATACTATTTTCTTTGATTAAATTCATACAAGTCCTTAATTAGAACAAAAGATCTTGTATTTCAATGACCCTATTGTTATTGATTAACCATTCATGTAATATTATATAATTATGATGACCATTTATTCAATAATATCAAATTCTAATAACTGATTTTTAAATATACATATTGTATCTTTTCCTTATTGTAGCCACCGTCTAAATATAAAATCTTTTTTTTTAAAGAGACAATTTTTTGACCTTCAAAAGTTGAAAGTGTGGATGAATTAATAGACGATTGAAAGTTTTTGTTCAATAGCATAATTTATTTTGCGGAACAAAAAATTAAGATGTTTCATGAAATAATATATTTTCAATAAAGGTAAAATAGCTAGATAGTAATCATTACAAAGTTTATTATGAGAACACCAAAGAATTATTCTAAAAATTGTATAAAGTTATGTACCACTCAACCGAATAACGAACAATAGAATTTTCTGGTAACTTCTAAAGGTTACAAGTAATGGAAACAATTTTAAAGATTCGACTCAATAAAAAGTTGTCATATTTATTTATTGAATACTATTTTTATGACCACGTATATGCAACAACACATCAAATTACCCGCCAACCGCAGATAAACCGCACTTGCATTAAGATAATTTCAAATTCCATAGATTATATCAGATTTATAATTAAAATCTGAAAAGAGGTCGTATTATATGTAGGATTTATAAAGAATTATGCATGTACAAAATATAGGATTGCGTTAATATATATATTTTTTATAAATTAGATATACATATATTCATAGTGTAATTGTTGGAGGGTAATGTAAATCAGTGGTGGCCTAGTGGTTAAAAGGCCCGCTTCTCATGCATGAGGGCGCGGGTTCTACCCTGGCAAGTACCAATGTGATTTTTCCGAGTCATATGTACCTACTTTCTAAGAGAATTTAGACATCACTGATTAATGCATTCCCAAAGAGGGTTGATGTCAGGCAGGCGGCCGGTCCTAAAAAACAGTTAGTCAAAACTATTCACAACATGTAAGGCAGACCCTGGCTAAAGCTAGGAAATTGCCAGGTAGAAAAAGAAGAAGATATTTACAGTGTGATTGCTGCCATATAATAGCCATTTAATTTGACATTAAGTATTGACATAAAAAATCGTTAATGTTTTAGATATTATTATGATAGTTATATGAATAATATAATGAGTTATTTTTTTACATAAAACATTTAAATACATCATTTATAATAGTTGTAACTATTAATACCACAAAAACAACTTAATGAAGGTAACAATACATGTTTAATTGGTTATACTTAATAACTTTAAATAATGATTGTTAATATTTATATGTTAATTAATAGACATAGAACTTTACAAAGAAAAGAGCTTGAGATCAGAAACACATTATTTTTTATTAATATCTTTCTATAGCCTCTTACTAGGATGCTATAAACATGTTTAAAGCGTATTATAAAATATTTTTATAATTTTGTAATAGTTCGAATTAGTTATACATAATATTAATTCAAAAGGCTCCTATCGTCTCTTTTTCTATATATAGCCTTAAAATTCACTTCAATCCGAAGCAATTATCAAAAAGGAACAATATTATAGAAAAATTTGTGGTTTATTATAATATTCTTGAAAGATCTAAACCAAAACCTTTTAATTGCTATTCGGGCTTGTATTGTACCTAAACTTTAGTGGCATGCCCTAACCTTGTACTAATGCGTCGGCATTACTTTAACGAACCGGTCTTTAGAGCCGGATCTACGTTTATAGTAATATATCTATAAAGAAACAAAAAAACATAAGTGTTAATATCACTATGATGTAGGTTCACTTAAAAATACATAAAATACAAAAAATTGCCAACATATCTGTTAGTCAGATATTTATAGAATAATCATTTGAACAAATAAAAAATGATAGATCAAAAGGACGTTATAGAAAAAGAACATTCAAAATCCATTAAGATTTGAAAGAAATATGTTGTAAGTTTCTTTGTACAATATCAGCGAAATGGGTTCATTACTAGACCTTTGCATTTTTTGAATGGAATTCGATCACTAATTATCGTTTAAAAAAATTAACAAAATCTCGTTAGTTCAATTTTTATGATTGCTGTATATCTATATTAAATCAATAAGGATTAAAAAACTGAGTCAAAGATTACCAGAACAAGAAGTTGGTTGAAACAAAGTTTTTAGAGATCTACGTTTGCAAAACAAAATTATCGTAAGCAATTTAACTACAGAACAATCTGTTTAAGGAATCTTTGTACACAGATAATTTAGAAAAGCGATTTCCAACCGTTATCGAAACTCTGCAGTTGACTTCACAGAGAATGACAAAACAAAGTTGCTCTGCGCTTTAAACCTTCACCGTCAGAATACTGAGCAACAATTTTGATGACATTTTTCTAGCTACTACCATTTGCTTGCATCAAATCGATTAGGGTTTTTGTACGTAAATTTTCGTTAAACAAATTTTTTTTAATGTAAAGTTTATTGCATGTTATTAATATAATATAAAGCCCTCTTAAAAAAATGATTCCTTCCTTAGTCTTTCAGTCGAGTATCGTTAAAAAAGATCCTTTAATGAACAAGAAGGTACATAGAATAGTGTTGAATAACTAGTCTTTTACGCTTCTCGTGCTCATTAATCAGACCTGTGGCTGAAAAGAATAATTTAACAAAAGAATCTCAAAAGAACTAACAGCCATTACTGCCAAAACCAAATTATAGGAAAATTCTCATAATGCGACAACCAAATCGAATCAAATTAATCACTTTGACAAGTGCCAAAATAAATTATTTTCTGGAAAAAATAGATAGTGAAGAGATTTTTATCTACTGTAGCTTCAATAAAAATTATAGAAATAGAAGTATGTTATCTTCCTTATAAATTACAATATAGGATGCATATGAAATGCAAACTTTTCTAAATTAATCTAATACAGAACAACAACTTCTAGAAACAGAAGACCCTCAACTCAAATACATCTAATAAAATTACTTAAACAAAACCCAAGCAATGCAGTATTTATTTTATAATATGAATATTCTTATGTTAGCCAAAAGAGTTAATGATAATTTCGTCGGAGATAGAGAATTACAGTCATGAAAGAAAAATGGATATGAAATTAAATATTTAGTATTTTTAATAAGACAAATCTTCTGGAATCAATTTAAGTTGTCGATAACTACTGAAACGTTGGCTTCTACCAAGTTGTGTCAACTTTCGAGGCCCTAAGCAGAATACATCCAGTCGCTTCCCCACTAACTTACACAAATACTTGGCTCTTAATTGATCCTTATTGGTCTTGCTATATCTTCTTCTACCTGGCAATTTCCCAGCTATAGCCAGGGTCTGCCTTACATGTTGTGAATAGTTTTTGGCTATTTATTTTTACGACCGACACAACATCAACCCACTTTTGGGAATCAACATTAATCAGTGATGTCTAAATACTCTTAGAAAGTACATATGATTCGGAAAAATCACATTGGTACTTGCCCGGGCCAGGATCGAACCCGCGCCCTCGGCAACGAGAGGCGGGCCCTTTAACCACTGAGCCACCACTGACTTATTGGTCTTGCTATATAAATGAGACTATTTAAAAATTAAAATAATATTAATTAATACATAATACTTTATCTATTCTCTATGAGAAATCGCAAAAGGCTCATGTGGCTACGATATGGTTAAAACCAAGCCAAAATATCACAAAAGTAAAAGAGTCAGCATCTTGACAGTATTTTAATATTTTGGGAGAGATACATGAAGTACAAGATATACCTCCACTTTTTTACCATCAGAAGTAATTGTAGATCTTCATCGTATAAGGATGAAAGTATCGCCTTCTTCATTCTTATGCCCATAGCAAGGTATTGAAAAAAATTGCCGATTTAATATAACCTTCCACTTACATTTTAGTGATCTTCAAGAAAAAATGAATAGGTTTTAATTGACAACTGAAACATTTTGCTTTTCATCTGAACCTAATCTTAGCTCTGTCTACATTTATAACCTTTAAATGTATTTTGTATGCTGCTAAGTATCTATAAAGAAACGAGTAATTAATACAATTCACAAAATATCTTAGTACCTATTAGTTGTCGAACAAAACTAAGTTTCTAACAAACCGGGGCATAAAGTCAACGATAAACGTGCAATAAAATGATTTTATTATACTTCAGCCAGCGACACTGGGTAATTAAAACTAACTGGGTTTGCACTATTTTTCTCTATCGCTTGCAAGCATTTCAAAATTAAACTGCAATTGCCATCTACTACATTTATAATGGCGTAATCCCTACTTAAAATAAAGCGTGGATAATAGTCATTATGGGCTGATAGTATATCTAGATCAAATAGATGAAAATTATACAAAGAGAACGATATTACGCAGGCATAGGAGTTTTTCCATTAATGATTTTAGTAAAACAGAAGCTAAAATTATTTTAATAAATGTTGATTAATGTTAAAAGCAACATTCCACACATCCTGTAACTACTATTCTCGACTTATTTAAACTCTACAGTTATTAAAACCGAAACAAGCGATGTGTAAATAAAGCTTTAGCGAAAATCCTTCAACATACATCCGGATAAAACCACAGGTTTATACAAAATGTTAATGGATTAATAACTAACAAATGCGATACTAAATATGTATGGTCGCAAATGAACATGGTATCAAATGCGTAGTGGTGATATGTCCGACTGATCTTCCAAAAGTCAACCACCGTAAATTTTACATCATTCATCATTTAGAGTAGAGGTCAATACATTTTTTTGTGAAATTCTATTACACAGACAGCCTTTAAAGTAACATTTTCCAGGACTGAGTTTGTAAAATTTTCTGGTTATTTAGTTTCTTTACCCTTAATGAATCCACATGTGTACTGCCATTGAAACAATTTTTAAATACATACATATGTTGTTCTTATTAAATGTACGATGTGAAAAGATTTAAACAAAGTTGTCGTATTATGTATGCACTATGCTTGTTCGGGTGCTCTCTCGTTGTATACTTTGTTTCGATTATCCCTATTTTTAATTATATTTATTAACGTTTTGTCTCAAATGGATATATGAATATCGGGTGAAAATATAACACATGATACATTTTTGAAATGGATGATTGAAATGTGGTCCGAACTGTTTGGTAAAAATAGTAACAGTCATATTTTATACATATTTTAATTCTTTTCTTTTACGCTACTAGAATCTATTTTTATTGAAAAATAGGAAGGTACGTACGAATTTCATTTTTATGATATGAAACGAATTTATAATTTTATTTTATATTATAATACAAGTATAATGGTAATGTTGATATCATACCACCAGCAGACAGGTATAAGGCATATATAATGACCACTTTGGATCATAATTATTCCCAAAATGAATTATTTAGTTTAAACTGTTTAGATTCATACGAAAGATATGACACTTAAGTGTTTGTGAATTAAAAAGATTTATAATAAAAATCCTATTACCGAGGTGGTTGATAAATCGTACTCTGTCCGATTAAGGGTTAATGTATTGCCTATTTCACCAATTATATTGCTCAAACAAATACCAAGCCTATATCCACTGCTTGGCTTGGAATTCCCTCTTGACGTGGGCAAGCGGTTTTCCAAAGCCTTAATGGGCTCTTTTGTCCTATAGATTGTCGAAATCTACGTAATTTGTTTAATGACCATCTCTATTTTTTTAATCAATAACGTATCAATAAAATCCCATACGAAAGGCACATGTGGCGCTATTAAGTACTGCACTGTATTAATTTATAACATATGGTAATTTCGTTTCTAAAGAATTCTTTAGCTCAATTTCTTCAACTTATATTTTGCAATATTAAACATTCAATACCCTTACGATATAACATTTCTTATATTATAATATGTCAAAAACGTGTTCAATCTTATTCCAAAGAAAAAGAATCAATTGTGGAAACATTGTCGGTTGAAATAATATTGGGGCGGAGTCTCGTTTTTACAAAAAATATGATAACCTTAAGCCGTGTCCCAGATGTTACAGACAAGGGTTAAAATTGAAAATATCGCGAGCGTTCAGTTACTCAAAGCTTTTCACATATTTCAAATGACAAGGTGATCATTAAAAACACAACTGAAGAAATGACGACTTACATTTGGCAAGAGTTGCTTCAGGCGTATTAAATTCTTTAGTAAAATATAGCACCTAAAGAAACATTGTCGAGTCGTTTATCAATAATTATGGAATATTTAGTTTTTAAAATACCATAATTCAACGTTTTTCTGTTTTTTTTTTTACCATCGAGTTTTTCATAGTTAAATACATTTTTATAGCAATTTTCTAGTCACGATTTAATGTACTAAAAGCGTAAAATTTCAAAGCCAAGATCAAACGGTCTAACAATTTCAGGAAACCTTTGTCGTCCATAATAGAACAAGTTAGAACTTTATTGACAAATAGGAAGACCTAGTTACCGTGGGATAACATGCAGGTTAAAGCAATTTTACATTTTACCTCATAACTAAAGTTTGGGTCGTCTAGTTCCTCTATTAAGGGATGCTTAAGAACTTTTGATCCAAAATGAAAACATTACTATGTAAATAGGAGTTGCCAAGCTTACCTAGACTCCAATATGACGTGGCCGTAAACGTGGCTCATAACTCGAACTTAAAATTTATAGCGGGATAAGATTAGTAAAGTTGCATTTCTAAGGGAATATTCCAGTAGATTTCAAGCACTTACAATTTACATGTGAAACGAACGAACGAAACTACGAGTAAATATACATTCAATTCAAATTGCCGGTATTCACGCTAAAGACACGCCAGTTAATTATCCGAGCATCCCATTTAATTAAATTAATTACCACCACAGTTGAAAATTTCATCTCAATAACACCATTTTCATATTAACATCTTTAAAATTACGAAATATAAAATCAATTGAGTCCGAAATCAATGGCACAGGCAAATCTTTGTATAAAGAGCAATGATATTAACATTGGTCATAGTTAGTAATCAATATGAAAAGAAAAAATGGTACAAAATTCGTTTCAAATAGCGACTTCAGTTATAGTCACCAGCTTTAGTAGAACGTGAATTATTCAAAAACAAACCCAGCCTGCACGTCAATCGCAAGTAATAACGCAAGCGGCTCCCATTTGTCGCCGCATTTATATTATACAGTTGTTATAAAAGAAAAATGAAGCTAAGACCTCTTGGTACATTGATATTACATTATTAGTTTTATTTAAAATGAACCAAAAATAGTAATACAACATTTTAAGAAATGTGACGCGCATAGGATAACGTCTTTTAATAGAGATCGTTGCCACAAATCTTTTCATAGATAAGTGCAAAAATTATGATATAGATATGTATATGAAAAAAGAGATGTACTTAAATAAGCATATAAATAAATAGAATTAATACATGTATACATATATAAATATCAATTAGTACCGAATAGTATAAAAAACGTATCAGATTAGTCAGAAAAAGGTTTTTAAGTCAGATTTTAAGGAAAGTGTACTTGAACACTAGAAAATCCTGAATTCCATAGGTTTATATCTTGGCTGGAGGATCTATATAAAAAATGTATTAAAATAGGTAATATCTAGAGGATTGTTAGGCTTTACGTATACACTTCATAGTTCATACCACCTTTGGTCTGAACTATATATTATTTTCCCACATATTTCTTACTAAAGCACTTGTATTCGCTTAGAGATTTTACGTAGTGAATTAAATTTTAACTTAGATTCTCACTCGACAAATACTGAGCCACAACCTTTAATTGCATTGCTGCATACTTAAGCGGCTGGGCTTTTTAGTTTACAAGGTCAGCTGCTCTTAATTTCAACTATTTGGTTATTGCATGGCAGACCCTGGCTAAAGCTGGGAAATTGCCAGGTAGAAGAAGAAGTTATTGCATGTTAAAAACAGTGTAAGTCTGAATACCATCTCGACTGTCCGTGATCACGGTTGTTTCAAACGACACCTCGGAAAAAATTTAAGAATAATAAACCTACGAAGTATTTCGGAAAACAGTTTCATTACTAAAAAATGCAGTAAGGTTGAAAGTTATTGTCTAGGGGTTTTCACTAGTAAAAGGAATAAGTAAAATTTGTTCAAGTATATATAATTTAAATTAGACCGGTAAATATAGATGCACTAGACAAGATGAATATTACTGAAATAAAAGAATTTGAACACTCCAAAGACGTCTATTAAAATTATGGGGTCACTACAGTCACATTTTTATGCTCGGACCGCCGAATCTAACACCTGGGTCGCTAATGCTGCGGGGTAGCACATTTCACACTTACAGCACCTCCAATTGTTCGAACTCGGCACCAGATGCTCACTGCTCACGCACTCCAGGTGGAATTGAGAGTTACAGCGGCTGCATTTTATCGAGGCGCATCCTTCCATCGTCCTCTTGCAGTGGGCACAGTCCATTTTTCAATATATCTCGTATGTAAATCTCTTAAAACAATTCAAACGTTGATAATTCTATTAATTTATCTATATATTGTTTTAGCTTTAGAAACACTTTTGAATTTTTTATACAATTTTATTGTGAGCGGCTTTTATCATGCCAAATGAAGGAATGAGGGATTTTGTGATGAAAAGAAAAGAAATGAATAGAATTTGGAATTATTTCAAATTGTTCTATTTGTTTGAAATACTTCTGTTGAATATGATTCGTGTAAAAAGTTTTTATATTAATATTGTTTTAAAAATTAAAATTGTAAGGGACACGCGAACATTCCGACACATAATGACATAAAAGTAATTTAAATAAAATTTTACACTACATACGTATACACGACGTTCGTGTATTCGTTTACTTAGGCCTTATTTATATCTTTTATTCATGAAGTAGGTATTAACATCAAAAATATCACATAATAATATCAAAATCGTTCGAACAAACATGAAAGCCTGTTTAAAATAGTATAATATCTGCATCCTCATAACTCACTATTAAAACATAAATACGTTATGAGTGGGCTCAAAGCCACAAGTTTAAATTAATAAACGAGGTAGCTTTCTACTTTATGTTTCACTCAAATATTTATTGCCTACTGATATTTCTTTAAAAGTCCATAGAAGCTGAAACAAAAAAATATATCATGAAAATGCCTATATTTTTATTATGTGTACTAACCTCTAAGAATATAAATACTCTATCGTAATATTAATAGAACCTTTGGGCGCTGTCAAAATAATTGACACATGTATTCTAGCATTAATGGGTAAATATTTCGCCTCTAAACTAAATAACTAACTAATACATCCATACTTTACTTGTATGGATATCAAAGTATAGATTTTAGTTGTAGAGATAAATGAATCTATCTATCTTAAATGTTCAATCATTGCAACCAACCAAAATTATTATAATGCGTTTTATATACAAGAAAAGTTATCAATATTATCTTCGAACGAATATTTCACACTCATACAAATGGTAAAAATTATACGTTTTTGGATACAGATCAAATTGCAAACAATTTCGCTGCGTTCAATTATTTTTTATATTTTAAACCAAACATTTCTATCATATATACAATGTATCATTGTTTTTTATAATTATAGGCTTATTTATTTATTTGTAATCAACAGCGTATACAGATATATTGTACAGTTTTTTAAATTTTATGAAGACTATAGCCACAAAGATACATTATAATATATTTAACAAAGTGGATAACAAAAAGAAAGTAGGTCTAAAGAAAATTGTTGACGCATGTGACTAGAGAATATTCACATATGTATGGGCATTGTTTTTTATTTGTTTTAATTGTATTTTTTGTCACCAGACGTACTAGTGAGTCGGGTGGAGCTCGTGTTCTTCGTTCGACACCAGATTGGAGTGACGCTGCCATCAGTGGAGAACATCTCTGGGCCCCTACTTCGGTTTCCGGGGACTGTTGTTATGTTGGTGACACTGAATGTCAGGTAGGTTGGCTCTGTAATAACCTGTCAAAATTATAACACAAAATCGTATGAAATATCTCTCGAAATTGTGTAATAATCAGATCAATAGAAACACTTCAGTAGCTGAAAGTTTTAACAATGTTAATACTGTGAAAAACGTTCAAGTTTAGTTAACAATATTTTTTAACGATTTCCAATAGAAATAAATATAAAATATATAAATTATTGACCTGAATAATTAACAAAAGAAATAGTATTTCTTAATTATTACCATTCGACCTAATTTATAAACATTTATAAATGTATTAAACACATAAATAAATAAGATGATACAACATTATTATTACACATTAATTAACCTCCACCATATTTATAAAATTAGTTAATTATCCCCAAAGGGAAAGAACCCGCTACTGACCAATATTGTTTTGCAAATTAGTTTTAATTCGTCGTAATTGCTTTTCGTATAACGTTAATTAAATTACACATTAGTTATTATAATCCATTAGTGAATATTATACCTAAAACACATTACAATTACTATTTTTAGGTTTTATAATAATGTTTGGGAAACACTTTAAGAAAAATATTAGAGTATTAGGAAATGCAGACGGTGAAGGAAAACATCGTGAGGAAACCTGGAATTATAATTCCACAATTATAAGTTTGAGATCACCAACCAATCTTGAGCAAGCATCGTGATTATTGCTCAAAACTTCTCCATGAGAGAAAGAGGCCTTTACTCAGCAATGGGCTCTGATAGGCTAAAAAAAATAATCGAAATATGAGGATTACTACAACACTACAGATAAATCTCTATAAACAAGTAATTGAAAGTATTTTAAGAACCAGTCTATACATTGTAATTCATTTGTACATTAATTATTTATTCATAAACATATCAAGTGTTCCAAAGAGCAGTAATTATTAATGCTTCAAAGAATTTTGTTTTACTTCTATATATTGAGAATAACTCACAAATCCTTTATCAAACTATAGTGATATTTGAATGTCTGTTTAAACTTGTTTTTACAGAGTGTATTCCTACATTCCGTAAAGTAAATGAAAGACAAATTAAGCAAATTATGTATTTGTAACAGTAACAGTGTTCTGCCCTCCGCTCTTTATCCTCAACATTCTTTTATAAATAGCTGTATTCAAGTTTCCAATTCTATTTACTAACGAGCTACATTAAAAGCCTAGATTATTTCCCTCTCTTGCCTCACAAAGCCTTTGAAATTTCACCGTGTGGCAAGCACAAAATTATGTTATTGTTATGTAAAATTATAAATATTTTGCAGTGGGCTTTGTAGCAACAAATTATGATAATGCTGACAGTCATTATAAAGTTTCGTTTCTTTTGTGTGTTAGTTGAATATAAGATTAATGAGCTGTTCAAACATTAAGCAACCGATGACCTGTCACAGGCGTTATAACAAAAGGCTGCCGCAGGGTGCATGCTACATTCATCTACTAATTGAGGCTGGTCGCATTTAGTTAATTTATAAACATTATACATAATAAAAATGACCATTTATTTACTAAAATTGAATGAGCTCGTAGTAACATTACAATGTGTTAAGCTTATGGAATTTTGTATTTGTATGTGAGAATAGTGCTATAAATCTCAGTTATATTAATGACCTAGCCATGTGCACGTTTCTTGATATTTCCATATATAGCAGGAAATTTGGTTTTAATGTTCTATGTTGGTTTGAAAGTACTAGAAGTATCTTTAACTATTTTTACATAAATATTTATTGTATATATCTTATTTATCAAAAAACAAAAGAGGATTTTATTCTTAAATTATCTAATCGACATACATATTATGTTTTGATGGTAAGCTTGTGTATATTGAAAAGCAATTAAGCTGTTACATATGCCAATAAACGAAATGAAAATAAAATTTATAATCAGCCTATTAAAAAATATATAGCTTCGTAAAATTTTTAAAACATATCAAATGTCGAATATCCACGTCAAAAGTTGTATAGAAAATATTGAGTTTGATTAATTCTATTGAATGTAATTTCTTTAACAAATCGTTTTGCCTTCACTTATAATACCACTGATTATTAAAAAATATATTATAATTCGATCAATAGATAAAAAAAATAACATTGGCATTATATTTTACAACTCCAATGTGAATGAAGCTATATGATTAAAAAAGATAAGATTTTAATTTCAGATTATTTCGTGATGCATAATTGAGGAGAAAGGTAGTGTATTAAATAAATTCTCTTGTATCATAAACGCACCAAATTACTATTATTGTTTAGATAAAATATATATTTTTCGGATAAAAAGTGTTAAATCCAAACATACATATATAAGCCTTGTTCTTTAATAGAAGTACTTGAGGTTGCAGTAATAAATGTTAAGCATAATAGTTTGCGTCTCGTTAATCTTATTAATAAAGTTGAATTATAACGGAACGAATCATTATTAGCTTTCTGATACGTAAGGGTAATGTTTAACGGGCTACTAATTCCCCGTTATCAAGCCTTAATTAGTTTAGTTTCTTATTAGAAAGTCCAAAACTTTTCTCGTATAGAAAAGGGTCTCATTAATACCTTTATTCGCTCCCATGGACAAATAATAGAAATGTTTTCCTTATTTAAACCCAAACTTAATTTATTCTTTGGCAAAGCAAAATTGTATATATTTAGGGTAAAAACAATGAGGACATATGTAGTTTGTTGATGCTTGAATTTGGGGTCGAAGAAGATAAAAAATAACACAAATATATGTCTTTGAAAATGACTTTAATTTGATAATTAATAGTACATATAATTATTCAGATATGCACGGCAAACCTGCTTCATTAGAAGCTCCATTAGAATCAAGATCCAATTACTTTTAGAATTAATCTATAGTAACTTTGTCAATAGATAAAAGATAATAAATATTACAGTGGTACATTATATGACTTCTGTAACCATTCCGACTGTGTTCGAGTTATGTTCATTAGTTCAATATGAACATTAATGACATAATTATGAAACTGTCAAGTAAACTTGCAAGTTCCGCTGAAATTACCACGTCAATACCATCATCTTGCAAATTGAAACAACATAAGTTTACAAGTCAACCAAGATTCCTAACTCAACATAGTTCACAAGCCAAATAGGACAGTTTTATTTTTAATTTTAATCTTAATTGATCGAACGTTTTAATTATACAGCCTACAGATATCAGTAAAGACTTATTTATGCGAAACTCCTACGTATTGAATGAAAATTCTGGGTATGAAATGATGAACTGAAAATAATTAAATGATATTTATGTATACAATATCGATAAAAGCATTAAAGGAGCTCTGTTATATTTTATTTTTAACGTTATTCGAATTAAATATTTAAGTTTAATATATATGTACAGTAAACCAGATTTACTTTATTCAAAAATCGAAACCTGGCAAGTACCAATATGATTTTTCCTAGTCATATGTACTTTCTAAGAGTATTTAGACACCATTGACAGACGGTGAAGGAAAACATCGTGAGGAAACCTGGACTTATAGTTTCACAATTATAAGTTTAAAATCACCAACCCGTCTTGAGCAAGCGTGGTGATTAATGCTGAAACATTCTCCATGAGAGAAGAGTTCTTTGCTCAGCAGTGGGCTCTAAATAATAAATGAAATATTAAACAAATAAAATTTAAAGGATTATAATATTAAATTATTTGGAGTAAGAGAACATATGTATTATTTTATTTTCATGAACAAGCTCCATCTTGGTATACCTGTTATAGATACATATATTTTTTAAACGAAGCAGTTTTATACCTTTTTGGTGTTTCAAGCCTATTCACGGCTGATTAATGAAATTATTCTCCCTGAGTTGCTTTCAATTTACATAGCGATTCGTTTACAGCCTACGGGTGCTTAATGTTCAGAATACCGATGTTGCATTTAATTCATACGAATCAATTTACTTTAAAAGATATTTACGACATTTATATATAAAACTTCTATTATATAAGAATTTAGGAAGGTATTTTGTTATTTTTATTACATACTAGTTTTTGCCAGCGACTTCGTCTGCGTTAATTTCGTCATTAGTAATATATGTATAGCTGACCAGGCGAACTCTATTCCATTTTAGAGGCCATTAGTAATCAGGTTTCTCCTGTTTCAATCGAACAGAATGATTGACGTATTAGTTAGTTTTCAAATCTAATGTCAAAAAAAATTGTATGGGAAATAGAAAAGGGCTGTTTTTAGGGTTTTCCCAGTAAAGAATCAATTTACTTTTAAACCTTCCCTGAACCTCCACGAACATTTCAAGACTATGATAAGATAAATCCGTTAAGCCGTTCTCGTGTTTTAGTGAGACTAACGAACAGCAATTCATTTTTATATGTATATGTATGTATATAGACTAGAAGACCCGGCGAACTTTATTATCGCCCTATAATCAACAAATATCTGTTACGTTTTTTTATTTATATTTTTGGAGTTTACCTATAAAAGCCATAAATCTTCGTGTTTCGAAGTGCGACAGAATGATTGACATATTAGTTAGTTGTCAAATATAATGTCAAAAAAAAAAACGTTTGTATCAACAACTACTAATAAATTAAAAATTAATTAAAAAAATATTGTCCAGCGGACAAAATTGTGAATCTAAACAATTCCTAGATCCCCTTGAACACACACAACAAATTTCATCAAAATCGGTCCGGTCGTTTGAGAGAAGTTCAGTGACATACACACACACATATATATATATATATATATATAGATATAATTTGCTTTCTATCCACAGAAACATGGGTCTCGCATGAAATGCTCGGCGTGCAAGATCGTAGCTCACCAGTCATGTATAGATATTTTGATCGATCGGGTTCAGTTCACGTGCAAGCCGACCTTCAGAGATGTCGGCATCCGCCAGTATCGAGAACAGACCCTCACTCATCACCACTGGGTACACAGACGATCCGAAAAGGGCAAGTGCAAGGCATGCGGAAAGGTGAGGAAAGCCACGCTATATACATATGTCTTTACTGTTATATTCAAATATAAGTTAGTCAGATATAAGATTTTCCGAGTATTCATTTAAATGAAACTAATATTTTTCGGATATACTTCGCGACTCGTGTCGTGTGCCCGTGATCACGGTTGATAAAAGTAGCCGAAACGACGGTAGTATGTAGTTTTTATCAAGAATAAAGTGTCGTAGTATATCCAGAAAATATTAGTTTCATTTATAACTTAGTCTATGAATCACAGATGTTTATTTTGCTATGACCTAGCTGTTTGTGTTAATATTACCTATGCTCATCATTAATTACCATTTTTATTTCCATTTTAATGTCTATGTATTCATTAAATTGTTAACACGTAGAATCTTTGCTTTAGTATCGTTAAATACATTATGTATGCATTGTGTTACCACAACTAAAAATTATATAAAAAATACCCTCAGTTTAATGTAAGGTAAAAATTAACGTTGCCAGTTTAAAAAATTCAGTATTAAATTATAAAACGTGAATTCTCTTCTGGTATTTTTCTGAGTTTTTTTAACGTACCTTTAATATAGAACTAAAAATTGCCAACATTATAAAGAGTTTATTAAGTTAAAGAACGGTTGGATGATTTTTTGTTAGTGAATAAAAACGGGTTTACTGAAATTTTTTATACGCTTTCAAATAATTTCATTAGCATTTTAATTTCGTATGTATGATATCGGAATTTCGGGAATCGTCGGCGCACCTGTTAATTGCCTTTGTTCAGTACATGTACATATATGTATGTACATGAATACTTTTGTACTTGTGTAAAAGTGTATATAGATACATATGTATTTGTGTAATTGTACCCAACATTGCTTTATTGATGAATATTCAAATTTAAATATCTTCAAACAATTATTGTAATGTATAGTAAATTAAATGGCTTGCACAAGTACGTTTAAGAAAACTTTCTTATTATATTATATTTAAAAAACTATGTAATGGAATCCTAGAGTACTATTTAGCGTTCATTTTATAATATGTTATACATACTAATTAATATAAAAACCTCGCCTGTTATCTTTCAATATAAAACAAATTTGTTTTTTGTTTACAATTAATAGTTTTTAATTTACCTATTATATGTTTTGCAATTAACTCATTTATTTATATATAAAAAAGGTAATAATATTTAATTTCTATTTAGATTTCTGAATGGTTTATTATAAATATGTTAAAATTTACAACAGTTTGCTAATTGCCTTAATGATAAAAAGTATTTTTTTTTTTCATTTTAATGTATGTAATTATAAAATATTACTAATAATTATTATCTATATTACTATGGCATATCTAATCTTTATTCATACGACATCTAAAACTCTCATTACGTCCCGTACACAGTAATGAGACCATCTTCATTACAATATATTATATAGTCTTCTCATAGAATTCTCAATACTTTATTAAAAATCTACGATTATTTCAAAGTAAAAGTGACGTACAATTTCACCCTTCGTTAAAGACATTAAATATTTATACTGTTAAGGCACGAAAGTCATATTGGAATATAAAATAAACAAAGCAAATGGATCTTAAATAAATAGAACGATCAAAAGTATGTAAAGTACTTTGACTTATGGTAATGCTGTGTAATATTAAAGTTACAATTTATCCACCTCTGGTAAAATAGTGCTGACTTTTCATTATGAAGATCTGTGTTTATCAACTCGCTTTAGTTTAAATGAATTCAGTGTTAGCTTGTTTTCATTCAATCAACAGTATTGTAATCACTATTAGATAATTATTGCATCGTCAGGAATTTCAATTTTTCTGTTTCTGAAATGAGAATTCTTTATAATATTCTGAATAATACATCAAAGTATCCTTTTGTAATGCCCGTTTTTTTCAACGTATGTTATGTCGTGTTTCGTGCTATTGAGTTTTCCCACCCCTGTTGGAGTGATTTGCATTTGGCTCGCATGAGACACGAAAAACAGTGTTCCGTCCCCCGAAGCGAAATTAAAACTTCATTTTTAATGACGTGCTGCCATATCGTCCACACGGCGCGTTTCCATCATGAGCTTATACAACTAGCTTGTACTTTACGATTCAACTTGCGACCTGTGACATTTCCCCTAAAGTTTATTATGATTTGCCAGCATCAGCATTCATGCATACTGCACCGCTTCATGTTTTTTTGAGGACAATAACTGAATGGTTGCTAATATTTTTACAGCAGGCGTTTATTTTTATTATTATAGTCAAGTAATTAAATGTATGTATATATTTATGAGGAATACTACTTCAGTGTTTGTCCTGAATTTTTATATCGTCGTTTAATATCATTTATTTGTTTTGCATGTGTGTTGCATGATTTTTATCAGTCATTCCGGCGCAGTTGCTGCGACTGGTGCATACCATCACAGACACCCGTAGAAAATGCTATAGAACTTAGAGATGACATTGACGATCGCGTGCGTATTCTTCCCAAAAAAATCCTACATTAAAATTCATAAAAACATTTACGTATATACAAGCTAATAATTATCATTTTGTTCCCAGTCGCTTCAAGCAAAATTGTCATTTAGTTCCAAAGAAATCGTAGCACTGAGTTGTTCTTGGTGTAAAGACGCCTACCACAACAAAGACAGCTGTTTCAACATACAAAGGATAGGAGAAGAATGCTCATTAGGTAATTTTATATTTCTTATTAAAAAACAAATTTCATGAACATTAATTTTAATAAATAAATTTATATCAGGTATACAATCTAACATAATTGTGCCGCCGTCGTGGATCGTGAAATTACCTCGCCGAGGAAGCTTTAAGTCTTCATTAAGGAAATCGCCTAAAAAGAAAAATACCGCAAAGAAAAAGGGTAAAGACTCGAAGACTGAACAGCGAACGTTCATAATAAAGCCAATTCCTACGGCCAATGTAAAACCGGTACTGGTTTTTATAAATCCAAAGAGCGGAGGCAATCAGGGTGCTAAACTTCTGCAGAAATTTCAGTGGCTGCTTAATCCGAGACAAGTCTTTGATCTCACTCAAGGAGGCCCTGGACCGGGGTAAATATTATTGTCATAAATTTGTATAGCTTATTAGAAATGTTAATTTTTTTACTCTTAACGTTTGAAATACACAGAAACCAACCACTAGATTTAACACAATTGAATACTTTAATTCCATTTCCATTATAATAATTAACTCTATCACTAAATGGATATACTGTTAATTAATATCTTAGTACACATTTCGTATTTTTTAGGCTTCACCGTCAGTTTTATTTTTAATTTAAATATTCACAGCGTTTACTCTAAAAATTGAATCAAACAATTGATTATGAAAGTTCTAAACTATTATATACGCAAATAAAAGAACGTTTTGAAAAACATTTCATAACAGGTGGAACTGTTAAATAAACATGAAGAAATTAAATAAAATTTAACATTGCCGAAGCAGAGTTTTGTTTGTGATATAAAATACTATATTTTTAACTATCATATATAGTCAAAATATAAGCATTTGTGTAGACAGTTCAATTATAAAAATCTTTTTGAAATCTCTAAAATGCCTTATTTTTTTTTTCAATATGATTTCTTGATTATTAAACAGTAATCAAAGATATATTTTATAATCGCCAATGAATTATTATTAATTACATGAAATGGTCCTCACTACTATCACTGAATTTACGGCTTTAGAAAAAAATTGATAATTAAGGCAGTTAAATTTTAACGTCATTTAGCGATTTGTATTAAAGACACACATATAGACATAACGATTTTAATTTCAGTGATAACTAGGATCAACTATTAAAATTTTATTCCAATTGTTATTTATATAGTAAAGTTTTTGTAGTTTTCTAAATAGCGTATATAATTTTCGAATATTAAAATCCATATAAGAACATATGTATGGAATTAACGAAGGAACAAAAATGCGAAGGAAAATGTAATGGCACTTAGAATTTTACTGATTTTATGGGTGGTTGGTTATGATCGATGGATCAATGAAGGGTTTGGATAGATGAATGAATAGTTTTATATTGTAATCAATATATTATTTATATATGAATCAAAAAGGTGTCTATTAAAATCATTTTCATATTATATATATCTTATATATCACATGCAAACCGATAAACGTTCCTCTTGTGTTTAAAAATTGCATATTGTGGAAGTTTTTTTCACACTTTGCATCCGTTAACAAGCTCTTTGTATCACAAAGAACTTTTTTCTGCTCCATCGACTTTTATCGATACCTTTTAACAATTTAAAACAAACGTTTTGTCGCTTCACCTACTCGTATATCGTTGATATGTACTTTGGAAACGGGCGTTAATTTTTCCCATGACCCTTAATAGGTACATGACCTGAGTTATATTAAAATACTGCTTCTTTTCTTCTTAATGCCCTGGTCCCACTTATGTGGGGTCGGCACAACATGCTCTGCTCTTTCAGTCTCGCCTATAAGTAGTCATGTCATGGTTACCCCTTTCTTAGCCATGTCATCCTTCACGTAATCTATCCATCTTTTCTTAGGTGTACCTCGACCCACATATACCACGACTTTCATATTTAACATTCTTCTTGTTATATCAAATTCATCCCTTCGCATCTTCTTCTACCTGGCAATTTTCCAGCTTTAGCCAGGGTCTGCCATACATGTTGTGAATAGTTTTGGCTAATTTTTTTACGACCGGCCGCCTGCTGACATACACCCTCTTTGGGAGCCCCTTTTAATGAGTGATGTCTAAATACTCTCAGAAAGTACATATGACTCGGAAAATCACATTGGTACTCACCAGGATCGAACCCACGCCCTCGGCAACGAGAGGCGGACCCTTTAACCATTAGGCCACCACTGACATATGTTAAATTATTTATTGCCTTAAATCTATATTCTTACATCGCAGTAGTTTAACGCTGATTTATTGTTAGCACAATAACAAGAAGTAAATATGTTTACGCATAACTTTGAGATGTCTGATACAGGCAGGCTTAGGTACGCATCAAAGTTTATCTCAAACATTTTGTTTACCCTAAACCCGTGTTCCTTTAGTCATTGTCTGATTTATTGTTAAAGTTTTATCAGAATAAAAGCTTATATGTGAATATGAATTAAAACCTAAGTTGATCTAGTACTGTTTATTACATTTTAGTATATAAGTTTTTTTTAATATAGTAAGTACGTAATTTTAGACTGAGTTATCTAAGTATTTTCTAGACTAGAACTAGAGTAGATAAAATGTCTTTCGTCTTTTCTACCAATAATCACGGTTACTGCAAATATTATCCAAATTTCAGTAAAATACAGTATAATAAAATAAAAAATATTATTTATAACTAGCTTTCAGCCCGCGTGGAGTTCGGTTATATCGCGTTTCCAAGAGAACCTTTTAAAAGTCTGGGATAACAACTATCCTATGTTCTTTCTCAAGGTCAACTCTATCTCTGTACCTAACTTCATTAAAATCAGTTCAGTAGTTTAGGCATGAAATCGTAACAGACAGACAGAGTTACTTTTGTATTTATAATATTACGAGTTATATCAAACGAATAATGTCTTTAGAAATATGTGACCACTATTTGCTACGAATTGACATTATCAATAAGTTATTAAAATCAAAAAACTGTCACGTCCCTTGAGACCTTAAAGAGAATAAAAATAAAAATTAATTTTATAATTTGTAACTAGATATATGACGTGAGAGTAACATCGCCAAAGTTTGTGTTACAATAACAAGACTTATAACATTCGCAAACTTTGTTGTAAAGAGACACAAACTAACACAAAGACAGTAGATATTGTAATATGAAAAATACAATTATGTATAGAATAAGTTATCCCTACTAATATTATAAATGCGAAAGTAACTCTGTCTGTCTGTCTGTCTGTCTGTTACGCTTTCACGCCCAAACCACTGAACTAATTTTAATGAAACTTGGTACAGACATAGAGTTAACCTTAAGAAAGAATATAGGATAGTTTTTATCCCAGACTTTTGAAAGGTTCTCTTGGAAACGCGATATAACCGAATTCCACGCGGGCGAAGCTGCAGGCGGAAAGCTAGTACTATATAAAACTTTTGAGTCCAAATTCGTTTAAGAAACCATTTACCTGTTTAAATATACTGACAATAAAGTTAAAATAAAGTTACTATTAAAACATATTGTCTGTAAATTTACATATTAATATCCTAGTAATAAAATACTTCAGATTAACTTCATCATCAGATACAGTGTATCTAAAAAGTTTCTTCTTCCAGGTTAGAAATGTTCCGTAAAGTGCCAAACTTGCGTGTACTAGCCTGCGGTGGTGACGGCACAGTGGGGTGGGTGTTAAGTGTTTTAGACCGGATAGGTTCGAGACCTGCTGTTGGCGTACTACCACTCGGTACTGGCAATGATTTAGCAAGAGCACTCGGTTGGGGAGGGGTATGTATAATGAGAATTACGATTTTTGCTAGTATAATTCATTTAAATGAAACAAATATTTTTCGGATTATACTACGCGACTTCATTTTTGTTAAAAACTACATGTTCTTTACGTTTCGGCTACTTTTCGTGATGTCGTCTGCCCGTGATCACGATTTTTTTTCTAAAAATAATGTCCAAAAAACTACATACTCCCGACGTTCCGGCTACTTTACAGCAACCGTGATCACGGGCAGACGAGATGTGAAGTTTTTTATGAAAATGAAATAGCGTAGTACGTCCGAAAAATATTACTTTCATTTAAGAATGGTATGTATTTTTAACTCATGTTATTTTAGTTAATGTATTTGCTAAATGTCTCTAAGGTGTTATGACTAGCAGTACCAATTACTTATGTTCGAAATTAAATTTATACATGTAGTAAAATAATTTAGTATGTTTTGCCTCTATGTGTTTAATCAACACGTAGAATTGACTGTTCTTTAGTATAGTATTATTGCTGTTTCTCGAAGCCATTTTAAAATGTTTAAAGTTAAATATTTTATACACCAAACTCTGGTTAAATTGTTGATTTGAGAGTAATCATTGTCTATAGCTGAAGTATATTACTTTACTCTTTGAAACTTAGACGTGATCTCCATAAACTAGTTTCAAGAAATCTAATAAAGTCATAAAGAAGAAATAAATCAAACAGCCAAAGAGATTATTACTTTGAGAGCAATGAATGCTAAGGTATTTTAAAACTCTAGTGTTTTGTGCTTTAATTTCACGAATTGGGGCGACCCATTTAATGAAAAACTAAACAAAAAATAAGCAAAGCTAAATGGATCTCCTGGTTTGTGACGGTGAACACAAAAACCGACCCATTTAAACAAAATTGTGTATTGAAATTCCCTTGGCGAATGTTAGACGCTTTTAAAGTTTCACAAACAACTTAAGGAAAAAATTTGTACTAAAAATTTCAAGTTTTTACCCAAAAAAATATATTTTTCATATGACTTTTGACGGCTTCAAATTGATTTACTTAAAATTCTGTGTACCTTTTTGAACATTGATAATCCAACAAAAACAATCTTTAAATTATCAAAATTAATCTTTAATTCTTTTTAAGATGAATTTTAAAACGTAGTCGTATATAATGTATAATGTTCCCTAAAAAAATAACGTTATATATAAATGTGTATTGAATATTTATAATGTACATAGGGTTACGAAGATGAGCCGATATCTAAAATCTTAGCACACATCGGAGAGAGCGATACGGTGCTGTTAGATCGCTGGCAACTCAAGGTTGAACCAAACGAGGCGGCGTCGGGTGAAGATACTAGTAATGCTAAACCCGAACTACCTCTAAACGTCGTCAACAACTACTTTTCCTTCGGTGTCGATGCGCATATCGCCTTAGAATTCCACGAGGCAAGAGGTATACTATCCAATAATAACATGTTTTAATGAACTAAAACTTCACTTTATTATACAAGTACAAAAAGTTATAAACTTTCATTGAAGCGTCTCAGCTAGCAAGTTTGTTATGATTTATATATCGTAAATAGTTGTTCTTCTAACAAAATAATATCATATATCAGTCACAACTTTCTCAAACTTTGTACTCAGTACCTAATTTGTCTGCTACAATGTTATTTTTTTAATAACCAATTTATTTATTCGAATTTAACAGAGGCTCATCCGGAGAAGTTTAATTCTCGGATCAGGAACAAACTGTTCTATGGGACAGCGGGTGGTAAAGATCTGATGCAACGCAAATGGAAGGGTCTAGCGGAATTCGTGACGATGGAGTGTGATGGCAAGGATTACACTCCAGTGCTCAAAGAACATAAAGTTCACGCCATCGTTTTCTTAAACATTCCAAGGTATTTATAATATAAAATTCAGAACTATCTAAAAAATGATGAGATTTAAGACTTTTGCGAGTATTCATTTAACGAGATGTGAATGTAAAGTCACATCTCGTCTGCCCGTGATCACAGTTGCTTGAAAGTAACTGAAACGTCGGGAGCATACAGTTTTTACAATAATAAAATATTCTTAGTATAACCCAAAAAGTATTAGTTTCATTTGTCTTAAAAATATAGACTTTTAAATGAATCCAATAAAACATTTATATTTATAACCATCTTTTATCTAGCCATTGGAATAACAAACAATAGCCAAGGTATTAAATATAGAGTTACTTTAAAGGATATAGCAATCAAATTACTGCTTACAGTTACGGAAGTTTAAGATTAAGGCTCAAATGTGATAAATTTAGATTATCTTATTGACAAGTTTATTTTAGTTACGGCGGTGGTACACATCCTTGGAATAAATCGGGTGGAAGTGCGGATCCCTCTACAGAAGACGGTCTTATAGAAGTTGTGGGTTTAACTACCTACCAATTGGTGAGTTTATTATATGAATAAGTGTATAAAAGGCTTTATGTCGTGTGTTTAATTATTATTAATAAAAATATTATACATTAGAGTCTTCTTCTTCTACCTGGCAATTTCCCAGCCTTAGCCAGTCTAGATCTAGATGTCTAAATACTACTAGAAAGTACAAATGACTCGGAAAAATCACATTGGTACTTGCCAGGATCGAACCCGCGCCCTCATGCATGAGAGGCGTACCTTTTAACCACCAGGCCACCACTGACTTATATAGAATATTATTCATAAGAGTATTTGAAATTAAAACAAACACACAAAATATAAAGATCGAAGGAAACATTTTTTATTTGAAATGTTTAAAAATGGTACAGTTTACACTCATATACAATACACACACAAATGCAGATAAACACATAAATATAAATACCTAAAGTAATTAATTATAAGAAAAAGAAAGAAATAAGATGTAATGAAGATAAGGAAGGTAAAATGTTGGAAAAAATTAACTAAGAAGAGAGAAAATTACTTTTAATTAACACTGCACGTAGCTAACAATATTTTATTACATTATTCTATGTATTTCGGGAAGAAATTTGATTAATAATCAAAAGACTGATCTTCTTAATGGGTATTTGTAGTGAAATTTGCATACTAAGTATTACCTGAACCCAAAAAATCACTTGATTTTTTGTGTTTCATTAGCAAGTATAAATGAGTAAGCTTTACACTTCGTAAACTTAATGATACCCCATGGGGCCATGTAGAGCATATGCGGTGCATTGCCAATTTGCAATCCATTAAATCCATCATGCCATTGCGAACCCTTTGACAATTGAAATTGGTTTATTCCTGTGCAACATTCCGTGAATATTATTACAAGGTTAATTACAGTCGTTTTTACATTCATAATTGTATTGAAATCAATGTATATATCTGAAACTTTTTTTTATTTATCGAAACGAAAATAATATGATTCATTGGATTGAAATCTCAAACGGTTCTTTTTGGTTCTGAATTTTACATAAAATATAAAACGGTAGCACATTTTTAACTTATTCTTTTGTATTAAAACGCTAGAATCTATTTTTTTTCAATGTGTAATGTTTTTACAGCCGTTATTACAAGCGGGCGGTCATGGCACATGTATAACGCAATGCAAAACAGCTAAAATAGTGACTACTAAAGTTATTCCCATGCAAGTGGACGGTGAGGCTTGCAGGCTAGCGCCCTCTGTTATCACACTTTGCAGACTAAACCAGGCAACTATGTTAGCTAAAAAGAAACCAGGGAGAGTTTTAGCGCCGTAAGTATAATTTGTTTCAACTTTGTTTAAATCTACATCAATTATACGAAGTGTGGAATGTTTGATTTAAAACCTTTATATCTATTTAATATAATCGTATAAAGTTGTGTATATATATATTAGTTTTCATGAAGTAATTTCGTTTCTAGACAAACAACGCTAGACAAACTCTCACTAACAGTGAATCTCATTACGATGGCTGACTACGAACGTCATCATTACGACAAGGAGTTGTTAGCTAAAACAGGTAACATAAAATTTTGTTTTTCCAATAATGATGATAATTATTTTTAGCATTTTATTCCTTTCCTCTATATGTAATGGAACTCTGTAGTATCTAATATACTTTTTCTCCCCGAAGTTGACACAACGACATTAATACGTAATAAAGTGCCAATGTTATTATCGTTGCTGGAAAAACACTATCGTGTTTCGTGCACGGGATACGTTACATACGGTTTCATACAATAAAGATAAATAGAAAGCACGATAAAAAGTCCTTTTTTATTTAAGGTCTCAGTCAATATAGGGCACGTACAGTGCCACTTGAAAAGTGCTTGGGGTCCCATTGATGTCAATTGGTACAAAATTGTCTTTCATTTCAGCGGAACGGATCGGCACTTTAGAAATAAATCCGGCAGCCGACCTGGAGCAAATGCGTGTTCTTATACAAAACATGATCAAAGAATCTCACGTTTACTCGAATCTCGTTGATTGGTGGTTCGTTGACTGTAAGTACGGCGATTAACTTAGGTTTTATTGAACTTTGGATTACAAAAAATATGAAAACAATATATTTTTCAGCTGTCACGGCCGAACGGTTCTTTAGGATCGATAAAGCGCAGGAGAATCTTCATTATCCAACTGATATTGGGCATGAGAATATATATATACTAGACGCAGCGCCTCTCACTCCCGACACAGAATCAACTGTGCACCCAGAAACTACTGCGACCGCGTCCCTTGACCGCACAGGGCCATCTGTGTCGCTTGACACTACAACGGGACTATCAGTGTCTTTAGACATCTCACAGAGTGTCGACACACCAAGCGCAGGAGTGTCGCTCGATGTACCAGAATCTCATGCCAGGTCTGTTTTTTCTTCTACCCGGCAATTTCCCAGCTATAGCCAGGGATTTAGATGTTGTGAATAGTTTAGGCTGTTTGTTTTTACATCAATTCTCAAGCTAGATTTGTTTTTTATCTGCATGTTTAGTCCAATGACGAAATTAACTACGCCGCATAGTTTTATCCGTTTAGTTCATCCGCATTACACATGTACGTAATTAAATTTTATCCTCTTACGGATTTCAAAGCAGATCAGTCTACCATTAGACAACCATAGAATAACAGTAACGTCGGATTAAAAAAAAAACTGTAGCAAAATAGTCGTTTTAGTGATAATATTCAAAAATAAATTTGTATTTTTTTTGAGAATGTGTTTAGAAATGTAAATTCAGTTTTGATTATACTACATGATATGGATCTATGTAGTATAACGTTACTATATTATTATGTGCTAAAATTTATAATTCTCGTAACAAAATCTATTTTCATAGAATCGGGTGCTTATTTATAGCAAATTATTGAAGGTTTAATTTCTTTTAATTTTTTTGGACAGTGAATCCGGTTTCGCAAGCCCCGCTCGAACCTCAGAAGAATTATTATCGCCTCAAACACCGCCAGCCAATTTGGGTACATCAGCTTCAAGAATGTCCAACATGCCTTCTAAATCGCTACAACCCCCCAAAATACCATCCCTACAAGACTCAAACTCCCCACCACTATGCATAAGCCCACCAGTTAAAGACATGCAACCAAGTCGCGATTCTATATCAAGATTTAAAACGTAAGTATTCTCTATAATAATATATTTGTTTATAAAAATATTCTTTTATCTCACGGTATCTTTCCTATCTTTTAGACGCGAACCAAAGAAAAGGACTGTATATAGAATAAATTTATGAATAATAGAAAGCTAATATAGAGTCTGTTTGTAGTATTTAATAATAAATGGGCTACCTTCATCATTTATACATAACATTTTAGATATTTACGAATTCATTTAGATGTGTTTTTGCGACGTTCTTCAATAAGCTACGTCTGTCCTAGTAATACAGATATTACATATGATTTGTGTTAGTCAAAACATAGATATAGGATTATATTAGACGACCCTAGACTTAGATGAAGCAATAGATACTAATTGATACGGAATATTTGAGCTACATGAAATGAAACGTAGTAATATTTGTACTTGTATGTATTTTAATGGAAATTCCTCCTTAGACTAGAGAGTGCACGTTTCTTCTATAGCTCTTGGCACATTTTTTAATGTAATCTGCACTCTATTTCTTCTTTCTTCTATTGCATGCAGCGTTCACGAAAAACTATTTGGATTTGACCAAGACGTGTTTGGCTGTAGGTGAGATGTGGTTCCGTAGTAAAAATCATCACCTCATTTAAGAAACATATTGTGATCTATTATCATATCCCTGCATAGAATTTTGAAATCCTTTAAATACATATTCATGACATCAAATTGTAAGCATTTGAAGTTATCAATCTTTGAAGACGAGGTGTTTAAGCGTTAATTTTGTTCCAGAAATTTATTAGAGAAAACTTCAGATACGCTGTTAAAAGCTGCAAAAGTTGGCGATTTGAAAATGGTATGCTAATTAACAACAATAATATTATAATAACTTACTCTATATTAATGAAAAATCATCACTTTAGCTAAAGGAGTTACACTCGGCTGGTTATTCGCTGCTGTCAATTGATTCGACTGGTCAGACGGCACTACATATAGCTACTAGATACGGAAATAAAGAGATTGTGAAGTATCTCATAGCTAGTGCGCCCACAGCTATATTGAATATGAGAGATAACGAACGTGGGCAGACAGCGCTACATAAAGCTGCAGCTCATAAAAGACGAGCTATATGCTGTATGTTAGTAGCTGGGGGAGCTTCTCTGACGCAGCAAGATCACACCGGACTTACTCCAAGGCATCTAGCCTTGAGAGCTGATGACCACGATTTAGCCGCGTATTTGGAAAGTAAGACAGTTCTATATTATTTAACTTTACATACTATTATTATTATTATTTTTAATACTAGAAGACCCGGCGAACTTCCTATCGCTCTATAATCAAGAAATATCTGTTACGTTTTTTTATTTATATTTTTGGAGTTTACCTGTAAGCCATAAATCTCCGTGTTTTGAAGTGCGACAGAATGATTGACATATTAGTTAGTTGTCAAATCTAATGTCAAAAAAACGTTTGTATCAACAGCTATTAATAAATTAAAAATTAATTTAAAAAAACACTGTCTAGCGGACAAAATTGTGAATCTAAGGCCTCGGCCTCGAATTTTGCGGGCAGCGGAGCGGCAGCGGGAGCGGCAGGATCTTACGCGTATAATCAAATGGACCGACCCTCGAATACAGCGGTGCCCGCTGCCCGCTAGTTTGGAGAACAGTATGCGTTTCCGTGCCGCCGCCGCCGCCGCTCCGCTCCCCGCAAAATTCGAGGCCGAGGCCTAAACCATTCCCAGATCCCCTTGAACACACACAAAAAATTTCATCAAAATCTTTCCGGTCGTTTGAGAGAAGTTCAGTGACATACACACTCACAGAAGAATTATATATATAAAGATTTACATTCTTAACACTATATATTTCTTTACAGGTCAGGAACATTTTCAGATAGTATCTGAAGATCTTGAAACAGCCGTTTGACCTATGACTGGATATAAAATATGAATATTATATACCAAAAAGAAAATAAATTATATTATGTATTCAGCGATGACGCTGGACGTTTTGAAAAATTTTAAAATATCTACTCGAACACCAATTTGATATTAAAATTAAGTATATACTATCAATATTACATTTCAAATTACACTTTAACTTAGTAAAAAAATATATTTAATGATAATTTTAAATCGCAATGACGTTTAAACTCATTAGTAATTATATATAATGAAAATTTTATAAATCACAATTTTAAGCTATTAGAAATTTTAATTAATATTCTCCATCTTTAGATATACTTCTATATTTTTTTGTAAATTGGACAAATAATATAAGATGATTAATATTCTTTTTTAGTGGAATCATAAGCAATCAGGCTTTCTGGTTATTTTATAATTCTTTTAAGAAACCAAATCAATATTGAAAAATTTTTATCTCATAGATTGCAATTGTTTTTTCCAATAAAATAAACTTAGTTATATTGAAGATTACTTTTCGCGATAATTCTTATTATATTTAATTATAATATTTCCACTCAATGCTCACCGTGACCCGATAATCAAATCAAAAATCAACAGTTACGAGAGCTCTTTAACAATTTTGGGACTACTTCATCAATATTATACGAACTAATATTTTAGCTATGTTTTTCAGTAAATTAAATATTAATAATGAACTAAATGTATACAATTATAATTGCCCGTTAAGATAAGATATGTTTTGGATATGAAGCTATATCGTAATACATAATTTCGATGAGCATTACACTCGCACTGAGTCACTAAGTCGTTTGTATCTTGTTAATGTGTAAACTATTCGATTCCTCCATTATAAATGTAATATTTTTCCTAAATTATTATCAAAAAAGTGTGCTTTGTACTTAATTAGGAATAAGCAGGCCTTAAACTTATATATGTAGCGAAATGTTGTAGTTCATATCTTAGTAGCCGAAGTATTTTCATTCCACATACCTCATGCGTTTGTGGTTGACTGTAACTAATTATGTGTCGTACTTTGATCTCTTCATTTATTTTCAAATTCTTATATTATTTTAATGCTATATCTAATTTAATTAAGAAATCTCTTGTTTTGATCTACCTGGAACCATTACGTTTATTTTTAATTTCTGTACGACATTTCAGAAAACCCTACGATGATCTTATTATCTTTAATTTCCTAATGCTTAACAAAAGTTTTTATCATGATATACATACGAAGTTTCCGTTTGTGGTTCAATGACCTATCTTAAACTATAAAGTACGATGCAAAATTGTGGTAAACATACATTAATTCTATTTTCATTGTAGATTTACGTAAAGTATTGGTTATAATAAATAATGCAATTACTATATTCTCAATCAACTGTTGCTTGAAAGGTTCTGTGCATTCCTATTAATAAAATTTTTCCTCGTTATATGAAGATTATAATCAACAAAATATATCTAGTTATTATGAATGTATTCGTATAATTGTGATGATTTCCTTGACCTATTATAATTGATGTTTTATTTATATTCGACTGTTTAATATACCTCTCCATTTGTACTAGATGTACCTAATAGTATTAGTATTTAACGAATTTACTCGTTCTACTCGCTACTGAGCGAACAATGAAAGACAAAGCTGTGAGAATTTTGATCTAATGTAAGAAGTAAGTTCATTTTATAATAAGCTCGAATTTACTATACGAGTGTACATTGTGTTGTAGATAGTTGTTTCTCGTTACACATTGCCCGGACTTTGTGTGTTAATGTATCATTGCTTTTATACTTACGACTTGCGACGAAGATTGCCTTTTATAAGACCATATGATGAGTTTTTTGGCACTAAATCTGATAAATGTGAATTATAATTCGTTTTATGTTTAAGCGTAGTTAATGGTATGTATCAAATTGTTTGCTTTTTAATGTTATCTTTAAATGTCTAATGAATCTTTACCGAGTACATACATTTTATATTTGCTATATATTTTCATATCATTGTACTACTTACCATAAACTGTTAGATAATATTTGTAGGACATTAAATCTTCTAAATAGACACTATATTAGATATAATCTCCTATTAGATTGTACTATTAATATCTCGACGAGAACGCGCTATTGTTGCTTGGTGTAGACTTAAATGTGAGTATCGTATAACTTATTATTTTATTTTGAAAATAAATTAATTCTACTAGATATTAAAACAAGTCTACGGTAAGCGAGGCTCGAGTCTACGATGACGTCATTTACTGTCCTACAACAAGCAAGACTAGCGCGCCCACGTCAATAAACTAGTCTTTGTAAATACTGTATTTGAGGCCTTCACCCTGTATTATAAGAGTATCTACTTAGAATATTTCTCGACCAAATTTTGTCTTATCTATAAAGTGAGCTGTTATCAGTAGATTATAGACAGTCTCCGTACTGAAATACGAATTTGGTATTACTCTTAACTTTACTAATTAACCTTAAAAATTTATTGAAATACAACGGTTTTACGAATGTAGTGAGCTTTGATTGCTATTGAGAAAGATGTATCGGTTTCTTCTATTCTTAAAAATCATTGTTTTTATCGTGTTAAAACATGTAATTATTGAAATATAATCAATTGTTCCGATACAAACGGCCTATGGTTTACATAATAGTTTACATAATGGGCTGACGAAGCATTCCGTATAATTAAAGGTAATAATTATAGTAGTATATTATTGCGATGAATATTAAAGATATCTGAGAAATGTGTAGTGAGTCTTAGAAATTGTATCTTTCTAAGGAAAGGGGCGAAAACGAAACACGTCAATTTGATGTCAAATATCCTATCTACCAAACTGGGTTTCAATGCTGTACTGATTTTGAGTTACATAATTAAATGAAATTGCGCCGTATTTTCTCATACAGATACTAAAAACAGGTGTAACTTTCTAAGATTTACTACACAGTAATTAATAATTAATTAATTAATGTTATTTTAATATAACAAGGTTACATCAAAACAATACATGCAATTAATAAATGCAATTAATGTTACAATTATTAATTTAACATAAAAAAACATGCTAGTTTTATAATTATGATATTTTAATTGTTGATTATTTTATGTATGAGAGTATTTTTTCTTTTTAAAAATAGTTAAGTTTTAATATGTATAAGGTTAATATAAATTATTTAATGTTTGTTTGTAAATATCGGTATCATCAGTTTGGTTGGAATTTATCTTTATTTTACAAATATCCAAATTGCCAAGAAGATTTCACTAGCTCCTTAAATATTATTTTAATATACGAAAGTTTTATTAGAAATTTATAATTAACAAATACATATAATGCAAAAGTACACGAAACTAAATTTTCATTAATGCAATTATACAAAAATGCAATTCTTAAACTTATATTATATGAAGTAAATGTAAAGCACTAAGTTAAAATTGCTAATTGACATGCAATTCGAGCACTTCCTTCAAAAAGTTATATATCCATTTCAAATGTTAAATTGCTGAAATATAAATTTAAATTGTTGATAAAATAAAATGCATTTGATAACCTTTTTTCCCCTATGAGATAATTATCAAAAAAAATTATATAGTAGATTGTCTTAAAGGTAATTTTAATAATTTATTGAGAGCACTTATTTCTTTGTAACATAATTATTTTGCACTAGATAAAGTCACTATTTTAAATAAAAATTATTGATGAAGTACACTGAACAATAAATATATTAAAAAATAAACTTGATTATCATTCATCCCTCAACCCTTATTGTTAAGTACCCCTTAAAAAAACAGTTAATATTTTATTTATTCCATATTAATATAGAAAACAGCCTATTAGACAAGATGAAAGCAATTATTTTTTAATTGAATCTAGAATAGGTAAAAAAACAACAATAAAACGATTTTTTACTTAACCACACCCACGTACAACATGACGACGTTGTTTTTTATGAAAAACTATCGTATTAATTGAAGAAATATAAAAAAAATATCTACACGTTGAATAAATATATTTTTAACAAAATAAGTAGTAATATTAAGTACGCATTTCGTTTTTATATATTGTTTTCTAAATGTACGGCTACGTGTGATAACACTCCCCACTGTATTGACCCAATTCATTTACATAATAAAATAGGCCAGGCTTAACTAACATTTCACTTTGTAAATCTCTAATTAAGCCAAGCACACATTTACACGTTTTGATTCTTAATTGTTTTTATAATTATTCACTATAAATAGGAAAAAAAACAATTTTACCAAAGTTCACCTTTTTTTCTTAGTTCTTAGTTAATCTAACGTTGAAACTATTGGTGTTTAAGTGAATACTAAAAAGCCGAATTAAGAATACTGACTCAAACACACCTTACGAGATTTGGTCAAAAAGATCGCGGAAGGAGGGGTAAAAATAATAAATAAAACTCAAAATTATTTTTCCTTATCTATGTTCTTTTGACTCTATACTTTTATTAGATTGATCAATTAATTTATTTATACCTTCGAAAAAAAAATGTTTTGTCTTTGTCGTCGAAATAGATGAAAATTGCGCTCTTCACGTCTTCATAGCTAGAAAATTTCTTAACTCGAAGTTCTTTTTCTGGAATTAATAATAATCAAGGGGACTAAAACCGATTTCATTTTAATATTTTCTCTATTTATTTTTTTATAACCACGTGGTTAACTAAATATCTTGTAATATAAATCTCAATATCCCTCCACATACTGTTTAAGTGCTAGTGTAAAGTGATCGTAAATGTAACAACGTTGTTTATAGTCTGTTTGACGACTAGTTCTTAACAAGTAAGTCGTGAGTCTGGACAAATTAGGCTTTTATTCAATGTTAAAAATAATCCAATAATACCCTTTATACTATTGATCGTTAAACACACACACACAATATCAAATATGATATTTAATAACAAAAAATCAAATTAACTTACCATAATATGTGATATTTTTGTTATATTTCGAATATCTTAGCAACATTTTTTCAACCAAGACAAAATAAATAGTATATCTTTTGTTACAGACGTTAGAAGAAATATAAAATTATATTTAAAAACAAATTACTAAAGTACTTATATACTTCAAAATACAAAGTTTTTAATTAATGATATTGAAATTACTCTTCAACAAAGTAATGTAAGTTTATTTTCAAAATTTCGGAATAATCCAAGCGTGATTTTTCACTATGTTAATTAACCATAACTGAAAACTCAATATTATTGGAATAAAACTCTTTCTATTTATTAGAATTTTTTTATTATTTTAATTTCTACCATTAAGGATAGCTTTCGTTAAACATCTGTCCACTAAACAGAAGTCTTTATCGTTATACTAAAAAACGAAACGTTCGGGTTTTTCGTCCAAATATTTTTTTATTAGAGACGCAGCTCAGGTTCATCACTTCTCAAACTCAAGGGGTTAATTTGATACCCCGGAAATAGGCCCGGGATTACCTACAAAACCCAAACTTTTAAACTTTTTGCCTTTACTGTCAATCATGGGGTCGCTTGCATAAACAACTATAAATGTAGGTAGTTTTAAAATTGACCCAACAGACACCGAACTTCCACTAGTGAGAGAGGAGTAGTATTATCGAGACTAATTCACTCATAAATCTACGTTTACGAAAAACTGGAAACGGTGTGTACGAAGTGTCACTATAAATACTTTTCATAAGGGTATTGAAGTTGGAATTATTTTATTGTTTCTCTTAAAAGGTAATCAGTTTTCAAAAGAAATTCTTTAATCTTGTGATATAATAAAGATATTTGAATGGAAACATGAATGAAAGAATAATAATAAGAAGAATTGAATAAAGAAAATAATTGTATGGAAAATTTGAAAGACGACATCTTATTGGAATTTCGCTTTGACTTTGAAGCCTTTCCTATTTAATATATTTAGTTCATCTAAAGATACAAATTTTTTCGTAAAATTTGACAAATTTATTAAATCAAATCCTATTTAAATATTTTAATATCACACATTGTGTCATAAACAAAGGTAGCATTAACGGTTTTACATTTTCATAACATGCTCAATAAACTTCTGATAATCAGAGGTGACGAACTCTTTGCTTGTTTTAATACAACACAAGTATTATATAAATCCTTTTATTTACTGGAATTATGAAAACAATCGCTCGTATACGTTAACATGAATTTTGTAATGCTGAAATATATAGCAATACTTCAGAAAAATGAGAAAAAATTGTTGGTAGAATAGATGTTTATTTGAAAAATATGTTTTCTGTGTATATTTTATATTTTAACATTTTTATGAATTTATATTTAATAATAATTAACTTAAATTTGTTATATTCATTGAATTTCTTTATTTCAAATCTGCTAAGTTCAGCATTTTTTAAATGAGCATACGATTTGATCATGAACGATCTTTGATTCACGACAACTTTCTGACAACTGAGTAATGTCTGAGAATTCATTGTTCAATGTTAAATGCACCCAACTTATGTAACTATTATAATATGTATTTATAGTTTTCGTATTGCGTTATATACATTTTTAGTTTCATTTATAGTTACGTGTAATATATTAAAAGTCACTGGATTAAAAAGACACGAAACATTCTTTATACAATGAAAAAGTGCTCATTATAATTATAGTTAATTATTTTAAAAAATTATCTATATTATTCTGGTATATAAGGCACAAAGAACGTTCATATAAGGCGTTAATGAGTCCCTATATCCTTCAATCCATAATTCATCCATCCTGAAAGACTTTTTCATCTTTCCTAATATACTGCTATTAATATGAGAGTAGAGTTTCTATTCCGAGTGATGTCTTTAGTATATGTGTATTTCAGGATATTAAACGATTTCCTTTTACGTATAAAAGTAACTAAAAGAGACTAACCTTCTTAGCATTCAATGGATTCACTGTGCGTGTGCTAGGTCCATCGTTGCAGGGAGAGGAGCTTCAACAGTGCCTGGGATTTGCGACCCAGGTGTAGCTTTAAGAGGCTCCTATCTAACCTCTACCGTCCAAGCTCCTCTCCCTACATAACCAAATTTGAAAAGAACCTATTAACTGTATTACTACATATTAACACGTAATAACTATACAAACAGGCAGGCGGCCGGTTGTAAAAACAAGTAGCCAAAACTATTCACAACATGTAAGGCAGACCCTGCTATAGCTGAGAAATTGCCAGGTATAAGAAGAACTATACAAAGAAATGACAAACAATCTGTTATAAATAAAAATAAACATTTAAAAAATATAACACCATCTTACTTGAATTGTTTATATATTCACAAATTCAAACGTGAAATATTTTACATACTTCAATATTAGACAGTAAATTCATAGTTTAATTTTAGATAGAAAATTATTAATAATGTAATAAACTTTAAACTAATATATACTGATACCTAATTTAATATTGCAGCCGGTGAGGGACGTAATGTTCAATTAAGCTCCAGACGTAGGAAGAGTAAAGCCAACTAAGAGAGTGTTAGTCTATAAAGGGGTTACATTGTACAACTATAGTCGAGACGATCCCTTGAGGCACTTTTATTTCGTCTTTTCCTTTTGCATTTTTATAAAATATTCATTAAATTATTCTCCATAGTATCATTGTCTTAATGAGCTCGAATTAATTTGTTTTTATTTTATTTATTTATTTATTTATTTATTTATGTACCAAACAGAAAAAAATAGTTACAATAAAAGTATTATAAAAGAAATGTGATGTAGAGGATAACTTATCTCTTAAAAGAGATCTCTACCAGAAACCCTTTTGATAGAGGAAATGAGAAGAGAAATGTGGCATAGGTACAATAAAATGAGAGAAGGAATATACATGAATATATATACATAAATACATACATAGAATATACATAAATATATACAAATAAATACAATATATACATAAATATATACAAATAAATACAATATATACATAAATATATATAAATATGTACATAAACATTACATATGTATTATATTAAGGTAAAAGTGATAGAAGATGTCTCTTAAGTCGATATTTAAAGGCTAATGCACTTGGACTCTCTTTGTAAACAGAAGGTGGGAGAGAGTTCCAAAGTTTTGCACCTTGGACGGAGAAGGATTTACGATAGAATTTAGTATTAAAGGAGGGGATATCAAGAGGATTTTGTGCAACACAGGAGCGATGAGGAAGGATTCTGGGGGAGGAAAATTTAAAACGTTCAAGTAGGTACGGAGGAGAAGAATGTTTGAACACATTGTACATTAACGTTAAAACATGCATATTCCGGCGGAAGCGGATAGGGAGCCACTTTAATTTGTTGCGGAATTCAGAGATGTGGTCATATTTACGCAAGCCGAAAATAAATCGGATGCATAAATTCTGAAGTCGATCCAGTTTATCGAGCAGCTCATCAGTGGCATCTAAGTAGCAAACATCACCGTAGTCGAGTAAGGAAAGAAGGAGAGATTGTACAAGAATAATTTTAGTTTTAAAAGGAAGGAAGTTTTGCAGACGTTTAAGAGAATGAAGAGTAGAGTGAATTCTTCTACTTACCTCATTCACCTGAGCTGTCCACGACAGATGACAATCCATTAATAGACCTAAGTTTTTAACCCGATCTAACAATGGGATTGTCACCCCATCGTACATTAAACAGGGTAAAGTGTCAAAATTAATTTTTTTGTAGATTTGCTTGCTTCCAATAATAATCGCCTGAGATTTTTTTGGGTTCACTAGCAAACCGAAGTCATTTGCCCATCTGTGTATAGATATCAGCTCCTCATTAACAGCCTCGATAGCTACCACAAGTGTAGATAGTGGAGTATGTCTATAAAGCTGCAAATCATCTGCATAGAGATGATAGGGAGAAGAAATATGTTTGGAAATATTATCTATGAATAAAGAGAAGAGTAAAGGAGAGAGGACGCCGCCTTGTGGCACCCCGGCATATGTGACATTCCAATCAGAGAAGCTCTCATCAGATTTCACCATCTGCCGACGCCCGACGAGGTAAGATTGAAACCATTTAATAACAGTTGGTGATATCGAGAGAGAAGAGAGGATTCCTAATAAGATGTCGAAGTCAACTGAGTTAAATGCATTACTGAAGTCTAGGAGAACTAAAATGGTTAATTCTCTGTTGTCCATAGCGTTTCGGACATCCTCTGTTACTTTCAGTAAAGCAGATCTGGTACTATGGTGGGATCGGAAACCCGATTGAAATGGGCTAAGGAGGTTATTGTGGTGAAGGTAGTCAGAAAGGTATTTATGGATAATGAGTTCAAAAACTTTAGAAAGGATAGGGAGAATAGCGATAGGTCTAAAGTGAGATGGTAAAGTGGGGTTAGATAGTTTAGGAAGCGGGATAATATGAGCCGACTTCCAAGCAGTAGGAAATGTTCCTGATACCAAAGAAAAATTAAAAATGTGAGTTAATACAGGTGACACAACGCTGAGTATTGGTAAGATCATGTCAACACTGATTTCATCATAACCCACTGCTTTGGAAGAAATGGATAAAAGAGATTTCTCGACATCATCTTCCGTTATTATGGGAAATGAAAAAGAGTTACCATTAGGTGGGGAGGTGGAAGCAAGTTTCATTAAAGTGTAATTCTTACGAGATGAAGGCACAGACACCGGAGGATTGGAGAAATGATTATTTAAATCATTTAAATTAATATTTTGGAAAGATTTCCACTTGGAACAATTACCCACACCCAATGAGTTTAGAAAGCTCCACATTTGTGAGCTTGAAGTATTACAAATAGAGGAGAAGATGTAGCGGCGCTTTGCATCCCTACACATTCTATTACAGAGATTTCGCAGCTTTTTGTAGGCAGCATGGTTATCAAGCGACTGATCCTTTCTGAATTTACGTTTAGCTTTATCCCGCTTGGCCATAAAGGATTTAATTGTTGGAGTTAGCCAAGGTGCGGGATAATGCCTAACTCGTATACGTCTCATCGGAGCATGAATGTCATAGAGATTGTAAATTTCAGAATTGAAACAGTTCACTTTTTCATCAATATTCGCAGAATTGTAAAGAGGCGACCAATCTATACACAGTGCGTCAGACAAGAGGACATCAGTATTAACGCTTTTTAAACTACGGCGAAAAATTGAACGGCGTTTGTTTCTTACGGTAGAAATACTATAATTAAGGAAAATGAGGTCATGGTAAGAAAAAGGCGATGACATTTTTTATGAGTGTGTATTTATGTTATATTTTTAATATAATTTCAAAAAACTTCAAATGAAGCGCATTCCTTTTTTACGCATTAATTCATAGCTATGTAAAATAAAACAATTCGATCAAAACTGTAATTTAAGGATTTGAAAAAATTACCTCTGTTGCTTTTATATATCCCTCTAGTATCTTATACATATAACGAAAAATAAATTTCTCATCATCTCAAGCCTTTCAATACGGAATTCTTGATCAGTTTACGACTCAAAATTGTTGAGTTTTATAATAGTTCAGATTATTTCCAGCCTCTATAAATATTTGCCAATAATCAATCGGCTAATCAAATTAAAATAGCACCTTAATTTCTTTAATAGCTCTCACACCAACAAACTCACAAACCATATAACGCTCAACTAATATCGGTACACCATTTCGTTATGCTACTACTCATCCGATGTTTAATCGTTTATTTATCAAAAGATGTATCTAAAATTAAATATCAAAAATAAAAAATAATAATCACATGTAAGAAGATAAAATCAGCTTTATTATCTTCGATTAAGTATATATAGATTAATATGTTTTAAATAGTAATTTTACGTCTAAAATTTATTTATCTTAGCTGCAATCAATTATGTCAAAATGAGTAATACAAATTCACTTAAATATTTAACATTCGATCTTTTGTTTAAATAAAATATTAAATACCAATATTTATACATAAAAATGAAGTTTTCTCGTCTGCCCGTGACCACGGTTACTGAAAAGTAGCCGAAACAGAGAGTATGTAGTTTTTCACAAAATAAGCGTAGTATATCCGAATAATATTAGTTTCATTTAAATGAATAAAACTCGCGAAAGTCTTAGAACTCATTTTACGAAGATTTAAAGTTGAAAAAATAATTGTATTTTAATTATTATTTGAAGTTTACTCATACTTTTATTTCTCTTTGTTCTATTTTTATTTCAGTTGCAACGTGTCGGTATAAAATGTATGAACACAACAAATTGCCATGAGCCGACGCGATTTCAATCTTTACACGAATGCAACAGTTTTGAATGCACTTATTTGTACAATCGATAGTACTATGATATATCGCTTTATTGGAATTTCCAATACAAAATTGATATTTTCTAAACATTTTCCGCAGTTTTTGACTATAGGTATCATTTTATCAATAATTTATCTTCATAATATGAAGACTATGCATTCTTTAAGTCTTAATTCTGATAGGTAATCGCAGGTATTAAGATTTGTGGAGTCTGTGGTAGCCTAGTGGTTGAAACAGCCCGCCTCTCATGCACGAGGGCGCTGGTTCGATCTTGGCCCAATGTGATTTTTCCGAGTCATATGTACTTTCTGAGAGTATTAAGACATAACTGATAAATGCATTCCCAAAGATGGTTGATGTCATGCATGCGGCCGGTCGTAAAAACAATTAGCCAAAACTATTCACAATATATAAGGCAGAACCTGGCTAAAGCTAGGAAATTTCCAGGTAAAAGAAGAATCGCAGGTAATAAGTTTTGAGTCACGATGTAAACATTTGATCAACATTTTATTTTCTTTCAGACTAACTCATTAGAGGGGATATAAAATCACAAATAATTCAAATTGTTTTAAACTAAACGGAAGGATGTAACAAGTATCTCTGGGGACTGGGAAGAAATGGAACTTCGGTTTGGCAATCTCCGGTTATATCTAACCAACTCTGGATTAGTTATTACAGAGTTAATTAAAAATCAAATTAAGTCAGGAACTTAAATTACAACGTATATCGATGGAGAATATAATTTAATTTAGCTTCCTATATATAGAACAGATTACTTAATTACGTTTAAGAGAGATGCTAAAGAAAATATAAAAATTTTGTTCTTGAATCTCTTCAGCAAAAAATGAGGTTCAGTTATTGGACGTCAGGTTTTTGTATGTCGCATTCTTTCATTGAAAGAAAACCATCTTGAGTGCTACATCAAAAATGTTTATTCCTTTTCAATTTCCACATAAAACACATACATATTTTTCTTTACTTCTCTATTTAAAATGACTCTTAGAAGTAGACTTACTGTCTGATTTATAACCTCATGGTCTTTATTACTATTAAAGGCATAATAATGTTTATCTATTCAGCAATTAGTAAAACGATAATAAATAAAAGGTAAAGTTAAATAGGAACTACTTAACTGGGATCACATGTATTAATTCAAGTCTTATCTAACTTGGAATCCTATTTCTAATCTTTTAATACCGAAACTAACTTAAAGGCACACGTCTCAACTACAAATGAGGATTTCCTATCTAGACAGCTTTCAAGATGAAGATCTTTTTTACTTAACGTTAAAAAATTCGTATTTCAACGGCGAAGATTTAGATTTTGCTCTATTTTCTTTGGAAATATATTCTTTCTTTGTATACTTTTGTTCACTATTAGTTTTACCGTTTAAGAACAAATACAAATAAATATTTGGAAGGGTATATTAATGGTATATGTTTTTTTTAATAATTCGCAATCTGCAAGTAAAGAGTTACTTTATTTTTCCAAATGTCATTTACTCAAAAATATCTTTAATGATTTGATTTGTTTATTGACGTTCAACTACCGAATTAAAATAAAGAAGTATATAACATACACATGTGATGTATTGCTTTTTAAAAACTAATTCATCAAAATGATAAATTATAATACATTATCTTATCATTCATTATTTTTTTTAAACACGTAATAAAATAAATCTATGTAACTATCAAATTAGCATGATTACTACATATTGGGTATAAATAAATTAGAAAAACGAAAATATTCTTACAAATGTTCTATCAATAAAAAATAATGTCTGCAAAAACATACAACTTCTTACATATTATAAAATTCACGAAAAGAAGGCTTCCCATTACTAAAAAACCTTTTTTATAAACTCTCCACCAAAAAAAAACAACTGCCATTTTTTCCAAATTCGTTTCTTATTCAACGATATTAATGAAAAAATTAAAAAAAACACCAAAAGAAAAATCATGTATTATTCAAATTTGTCGTCAACAATCAGACTATAATTGCGTAACATGTATAGTATTTGAAATAATATTGAACATTGTTGTCAATAATTATGCAAACAAAACAATCATGCTTCAATCATGGAACACGCATGACGAAGAGTCACGCCCTTAAGCACTGACAAATCAATTAGAGCGATAAATTATTACATGAAAAAAATTATTGTAATGATTTGATAGTGACGTAATAGTTGCAATCAATCTAACAGATTAAAAATAATCGACTAATTAGGGTCCTCCATGGATTTATTTATTACTAGCTTTCCGCCCGCGGCTTCGCTTCGCGGAGTTCGGTTATATCGCGTTTCCAAGAGAATTTTTCAAAAGTCTGGGATAAAAACTATTCTATATTCTTTCTCAAGCTCTACTCTATGTCCGTACCAAATTTCATTAAAATCAGTTTAGTGGTTTAGGCGTGAAAGCGTAACAGATAGACAGACAGACAGAGTTACTATCGCATTTATAATATTAGTTGGGATTTTTATCATCTACTACGTTTTCATTATTTTAAGCTTAATAAACATCTTCGCAGATTTGGTGAACACTGCAGACAGAGTAATTGTGAATTCATGCACCTGTAATGGAGTTCCCCACCGGTTCTGTTATGCTTGAACAAGACTTAACTGATCTCATGCTAACTAAATAGTATGATAATATTATATAATACTGACTATTTTCAAATATATCTATTTTGTTTTAAATATCGTTCAAACATTCAATTATTATGGCAATTAAATATTAACTGACAACTGTTTTACTTAAATTTTTTAAAGAAACAAAAATTTGCTATTAATTTGTAATTACATTCATTGTAATTATTTTTGGAAAAATAAACCTTAAATACCCACTGCCCGCATTCCCCTTTTATTTTAACTGAAATTAAAATGACACAAAAGATTTTCCAATGCTTTTTATAGAAAACAGTTTCTTGAAATGTTTGTATGTAAATTGATTCAAATAAATCAACCCAATTTTAGAACTGTTATTGTTTAAAATATTGAAAAACACGTACTAAAATTAGATCTATGTTTTATCCTGCAAATTAAATTCCAAAATTTTTATAATCTATGTACTCACATTGCCATTACACTCCATATCTCCATACAAAGCCCTAAATAATATTTTTAGGCTTTAGAATTCAATAATTGTTAAAGAAAATAAAAGCCGTCATAGCCCCGATTAAGTATAGTCTGAAATTAATAGGAAATGATTCTACATATATGTATTACTATGAAATCTCAGGAATCGTACCTTAATTCTCTTAAAGAAGATTAATGTTATACCTACTCTTGTTACAACACAATTAAGAACCCAAGAACTTTGTTTACTGTTGGTTAAACGTGTTAGTTATATTATTATTAAAAAGAGGCGAATAAAATTTAAACGAAACACATTCAAAATCTGTTTATAAGTAATATGTAATAGTGATCGTAATTGATAAATATAAATGAAATGAAATAATCAAAGTGAAAACTCTTATTCCTAATTTACTTATTAAAATTCTATTACAAAAGAAAAGCTTTACAAAAACAGATATCCGAAGACCGGAGTGTACACACGATGTGTTTTCTTAACATCTCTGTGTGTGCAAATTTTAACCGACCTTTTTCTTTCTATGTATTTATTTCTAATATTTCTTGATACAATTCAACTACTGAACCATTGAATAATACTTTAAATTTGTTAAATATTTATCAATCTTCTAATATGTATAATACAAAGTATTTTTACTTTTAGAAAGAACTACTCTTGAAATTATTACAACAACTCAAAAAACTAACAATTAAAAGTTACTTGACAGTACTTTTTTTCTGTTAAACAATAGCTAATCGTGTAATATGCTTAAGGCAATTTAAAGATTTATTACATAGATTACAAAATAAAAGTATTTTTTGCAAAACACTTTTATGTATTATACTGCAATTTTCATTACTAATTATAATAACAATCAAATAATTTCCGCGCATTCTGCTAGCTTTAATCCTTTTATCAATCGTAGACAACCGTATAGTATACAAAAAGATATGATTTTTATATAAATATGATATAAAATAATGCCCACACCGACTTCGTTCCATTAGGCCGAGTTCCGAGTCGGCCATTAGGCCGCAACACGACTGAACATATATACATATATTAGTAACAACAAAAAAACATACTTACAATGTTTCGTTTCGTGCTAATACTGTCGGCAATGACGGTAGCCGTTATGGCTCATCCCACCAGGATGGTTCATCCTTCCGAGATGGCTCTTATTCTTGGAGAAGAAGAATTTGAGGACTACCTAGACAAATATCTAGCTGTAGAAGAAGAGAATTGGATTAATGCTACTTCCTCTCCTCGCAGTGGTAAGCACTTCTAAAATTAAATACGTAATACATAATACATATAATAAAAGGAATTTTGTAATCACTTTACCTAATTTTGTAACTTCAGGGTGTACTCTGAGAGTTAACGGAGACTTTGGTCAACCTCAACCCGTGTATATCAGTAGAAGAACTAATAATTATTTGGCTGCAAGTGGAAACTCAGGTCAGGTTCGACTCAGCGCCGGAGAAGAAGTAATCGTTTCCTGCCCAAACAACCAAGCTATCCGCCATCCGAACATCGTATCTACAGTCCATACCGCTGTAATTATTTTATTTTCAATTAAGCAGTAATCAATTACAATTTTTATTAAACAAATCTGCTTCCGTAATCACTAATGAATGATATCAAATCAGTTGTAGTCGACAGTTATACATTCATAAAACAGAGTAGACATACATATAAGGATTCTATTTTAAATAACACAAAATATATTAAAAATTTTCAATATACGAGTACTTTGCAGACTGCCAGGTGCGTTAGCAATAATTTATTTTCGGGAGCTGGATGGTTAAATGGTAACAGAGCTTTTGGTCAACTAACTTGTGCCGGTCACGCTTTCTACCAAGCTCAGCAGACAAGTACAAGATGCTTCAACAACGGCGTTGTTATTCGGTATGCATTCATCTTTTCGACTGATAATGAACATTTACTGTATTTTAATGTATTTTTTCCTAAAATTCCAGTGTGGGTTTTTCCGTCAACAATCGATTTTATCCTCTCTACCATTCCTGCTACAATCAAAACCGTATGGAAGTTTTATACGTGTGGTATAACCAAAACGCTAACAATGCAGTGCATCAATCCGGAGTTGGTAGACCAAATTGGTTAGGTAATTAACCTTTTATTAAAAACATTTTTTTACATCCATTACAAGAGATGCAAAAAATTTGCTTGCTGCTAGGGTTATGTACTATATGAAAGAATGCTTTTTTAGCTGGAGGTTTCTTCCCTGGTGTCAACATCAACAACCTTTACACACAAGCAAGCCAAAAACGAGCTATTGCAAGACTAGTAGGAAATGCCTTAGCTGATAAATACGTTACGAACACCCAATTCCTTGCTCGTGGTCATCTTGCTGCTAAAAGTGACTACATTTTCGCTACTGGACAACGTGCCACCTTCTTCTTCATCAACGCTGCTCCACAATGGCAACCTTTCAACGCCGGCAATTGGAACAATCTAGAGCTGGTATGATGTTACTTTATATAAATACCATAATTATACCGCTTATTTATCACATACTAAAGATATTTCCTCATTAATTCCTACAGAATCTGCGAGCTCGTATCGGTAGAGCTGGTTTTAACACAGTCATTTACACTGGAACGTTTGGTGTCACCCAATTACGCAATTCTAACGGTCGCATGGTTGATATATATTTGGACAATAACAGAGTTCCTGTACCTCAATTCTTCTATAAGGTAAAATTGCATAAAAACATATCACCAGTTTTTATAATGATGCGTAGATATGTGATATTAATGATGTACTTACTAGGTGGTGTATGATCAATCCAGACGTCGTGGTACAGCATTCATCGGTTTAAATAACCCTCATTACACTCTGGCTGAAGCTCGCAGATTACAGTTCTGCACTGACCGTTGTCGTAATAACAATGCATTCAGCTGGATCAACTGGAGACCTGATCGTATGGACCTTGGTTATAGCTTCTGCTGTACGATCCCTGACTTCAGAAGAGTCATCGGTCACATACCGAACCTCGATGTTTCTAATGGTCTTCTTTCTTAAGTAATGAATGACAGAAAATAATATCAATATGCTAAAGTGATATTGAATAAAGTATTTTATTACTGAATGAAAAAATTGCGTTCTATTTTGTAATTTATGATTGACACTATTTACGATTACGTAGAGAGCGACTAACCCTTTTGACAGTATTAACCATTGGAACTAAGATTGTAACCATAGAAAGTGTTATTTAAGAGTATTAAAAATTATTTATTCTATTTATTAGTCAGTTAGAAAATAAAAAAAAATTTTAGTAGACAAAAATGACCCTGATGCTCCAAGTTAATTACATCTTAATTCGAAGTTACATTACACAGTTACTAACATCTTAATTCTTAGGTGGTTTGTCATTTAATAATCTACGTCGTCACTGTAATGTAGGAAGATTTATGAATAAAAAGCTATTAAAGTTTCTCTGGTAGTGTAACGATGCAAACTTGGTATATGTATACAGCCTAAGAAGTAAATTCATATAAATTCATTCAGTTCAAAAAAACACTTGAGTTGTTTAAGTGTCTGAAACATTGTACAAAATCTGTAATAATCTTCATGAGCATCAGTTCGTCAAACTATCATAAATTTCATTATTCTAGTGAAACAAGGATTCCTCGTTTGGCTATAGTTCTGCTAGAGATGGAAACTTCAAATAAATTTATTAAATGAGCTTAAAAGGTGATACTATGCGTTTGAAACAGTTGATGACATTACCCACAAAATATAAATAAAAAAGTTTAAGATCTTTGGAAGTGTCTATTTTTAATAAACGTTTCCTTTGTCGATATTAAATGTAATTCACAAAACAACTGTAGCTATTTACGAAAACGAGCAATGTAAGTTATGTGTGAATAATTAAATAATCTTAGCAGTTTCATAATATGATGAAAATTTTATTATACCTAAAAAGCCTCCGGTAGGACATAAAAAAACTGTTTTTTTCTATTGAGGCCATTTGTTAATGCTCACTAAAAATTTTCAAAAGATATTTCGAACGATTAAAGCCTATTTACAATGGGGAAACGTGACGTGTGCTTTCTTAAACGGTTTAACTGTCACTGTCACAAATCTTAAATAGGTATATAACTATCCTTCATTGCTAATAACGTGAGCTCGAAAGCTGTTTTCTACTTTGGTTATTCCGCGTTCCCATGAATGGATTCTTTCTCGTAAATCAAAAGAAATAATTTATGATGACATTAAGTGATATATGTATTCAACTCTTTACTCGAATTTATCTCGATTTATACTGATTTTATTTGTAATTGTAATGGCATGTTCCGGTGAACCACAAAATTTTAATTTTACTTGTGTAAAGCCAAATAGCATTTAGCAATAATTACATGAAATAAAATCATCATTGGTAGGTGTAAACCACAAGACATTTAATTTGGGTACACCACATATTTTATTGACAGGCCTCATTAAAATAGTATTTTTAAATTTTAGTGATATAACTCGAGTAATTTACAAGGCGGTACATGAATTTCCTTTTATATGACTATATCACCGATATGTGCCTCATCATTTATTGTATGTATTATATTTGTAACGATAGTTAAGATTTACAAGATATTCTTTATACGATCTGTTCCAAAAAAAGTTGAACATTTTCTGAGCTAAATGCTAATAATATAACAAGCTCTTTCATCCTCCTCACACCACAAATTGATGGCGGTAACAGAAGATTTGAAATAGAAAACATGAAAATTATCAAACAACACGTATGTGTAAGGATTTTGAAGCCTCGATCCAATTTGTTGAAGTAGGTTAAGATTCTGAAAAGTTACATTAATTAAACACTCTCACCTACCTGCGGTCAATCCTCGCCTTGTTAACTACTGGCAAATCTGCTGCGGGTTGCAGTGACGACGAATCCAATTCGCAAGTTTTAGATCCATAAACAATGATATTATTGTGAGAAAGATAGAGATGGTAGGATAACAGCAAAACAAGTAAACCATAGAATTAAAAAGCAGTGAGTAATTCGATTAAAATATTTATGTGGAAGAAAGTAACAAATTGGAGTAAAGAATTTTAAATATTAAGTGCGTTCGTTCTTTTATCCTACATTTGTTTTTAGGATGAGGAGAGAAATAAAAAATATAAAATTATAATCATTATAAAATGTTCATCAAATATAACATTAATTTAAAAATGTATATATACTATTTAATATTTTAATCAGTAAGACGTCTCATAGCATTTAAACATAACTTAATAATATTCAAACAAGTAACAAATAATTATAAACAGCGATCACAATAGCGTCTCTAATGAGTTGTTACTACACTGAGCGAAGAAGGAACAGTCACAAGAGGGTTGGCGCGCCATACTTTAAATCTATTAGCTTATTAGGTGTGTAACAATATATGTATTGTAGTACATTACATTTTATTTTCCGAAATACTACAAAAAATAAACAAAACTTTAATTAAATCAAAGCCCTAAACCAAACGGTTCAGATAATTAAAAAAGTGAGGCATTACAATACAGAATAGAAAAACTGTCTAAACACCGATTTAAGATATTTCAATGTAACATCATTAATTATAATATAGTCAGTGGTGGCCTAGTGGTTAAAAGGCCCGCCTCTCATGCATGAGGGCGCGGGTTCGATCCTGGCAAGTACCAATGTGATTTTTCCGAGTCATATGTACTTTCTAAGAGTATTTAGACATCATTCCCAAAAAGGGTTGATGTCAGGCAGGTGGCCGGTCGTAAAAACAATTAGCCAAAATTATTCACAACATGTAAGGCAGACCCTGGCTAAAGCTGGGAAATTGCCAGGTAGAAGAAGAAAAAGATCATTAATTACAATCTGAAATTAAAAGGAAATGATTTTACGCATAGTAATGTGAAATCTCAGGAATCTTAATTCTCTTAGAGAAGATTAATGTTATACTCTTGTTACAACACAATTAAGAACCCAAGAACTTTGTTTACTGCTGGTTAAACAGATAGTTAGGTATATTTTTGTCACAGATTTGGAGAATAAATGTTTACTTTGACTTATAAGTAACATGTATCATAGTGATCATAATTGATAAATATAAAAAGAGATTAAATTAAATAATTAAAGTTCGAACTTTTATTCGCAATGTACTTTATAATTCTGTATACTGGCATGTAAAAAGTTACCTTAATGTTATTCATAACATAATATGCTATTAAAAAAGAATAACTTTAGAAAAACAAATATCCTTAAACCGGAATAGTCAGACGACTTATTTTTTACGTATATTTGAATTTTAATAGATATTTTTCCTTCAGCGAATTTATCTCCAACTATACTTCATGCAATTCAACTACTGAAACTATTTAATTATGTTTGAGTATTATTAATTATATATTTATATCTTCAATATTATACAAAGAATTTTTACTTATAATAAAGAGGTACGACAAAAATAAAAATTTGGGTTTTATATTAATTGCAACAATAAAAAAGTAACCCTTAAAAATTACTTGAAACAAATGCATTATGTAATTGTGTTATATACATAGTTTGAAGAAATATAAAAATATATTAAAAAGGTTACATTAAATATTTGTTGCCTAATTACGTAAGCATCTTTATTTTAATTTCATCTAGATGGTGGAAATGAAGTTGCAAGAGGTGAGGGCACTATCTCAATACCAGGTTTTCACACTTTCCTCGAGGATTTCTAAATAAGAATTTGAATCTTCTGTGCTCATGAGGAAGCAGGAAACGTTTCATTTCGTCCGGATGAGATGAAGATATACTAAGAAAGAATTGAAGCCCATCATACGTCTGTCCAATGATAGAAAGGATATGCAGGAGTTAAAACTTACAATTCCTGCTTACACTCTCCAGGTAACCTGGAGAATACCGAGAGGCTAGCTACTTTTCGCCTGTGCTCTAGACTGATAACATTGGCTTTACTAAGTTGTGGTTACCAACCTTTGGAACTTTTTGCACGACTCTCCACTACGTCCAACACCAGGATCTGACAACCAGAACTATGTTTTGTATAAACAAAGCAGATTTCCTAGACTTAAACACTGTGCACTTTTGCAAAGGAGCCGAATTTCTTTATAGCTGCCTAAATTTTGAACTCACTAAATGGCCTAAGTCTCGAGATAACGTCAATACATAATAAATGAAAGCTATCAGAACATTACAAGGAAACATGATTAAAAGTTGAAGTCGATATATGTAAAAGATATCTCTTAGCGGTGAAAAGACACGCTTGCGTTCAAGTGGCCCTAAATTTTGTGAAATTACCACAATTACCATAGCCCATTAGGAGACTGCCTGAAGTGTCAAACTAGCAAGCTACTATGGCTCTCTTTTCAACCCTTATCGATCATACCATACCAGTCCACAACTTTCCTATTAAAGCAGGTCCTTCATGTAGAACAACAACAGAGTTTCGGGAAGGTCAGATCCCTGAGGAAGCCCAGTATTGAAAGGACTCAGACAAGAAACTATTAATATTTCTTCATAGTTCCTGGGCCCTTAGATAGCCAGAAATCCAGGCAATGAAACCAGGGAATACTGCATGGCTAGTAATATTACAAATAACGCAATATATATCTTATTCAGGTTACTGCAATTTTGGTGACTAAGTATAATATCAATTAAAAATTTCGCTCATTCGGCTAGCTATAATCCGTTTATCAATAAATCGTAGAAAAATATATAACATACAAAAAGATAAGATTTTTATATAAATATGATATAAAATGATGCCCACGCCGACATCGTTCCATTAGGCCGAGTTCCGAGTAGGCCATTGGGCCGCAACACGACTGAACATATATTTATCAGTAACAACAAAAAAACATACAATGTTTCGTTTTGTGCTAATACTTTCATCGATGATGCTAGCCGTTATGGCTCATCCCACAAGGATGGTTCATCCCTCAGAGATGGCTCTTATTCTTGGAGAAGAAGAATTTGAGGACTACCTAGACAAATATCTAGCTGTAGAAGAAGAGAATTGGATTAATGCTACTTCCTCTCTTCGCAGTGGTAAGCATTTTTAAGATCAAAGTCGTAATAATAATTATCATCAAGCTTGAAATGTTGTAATCAATTTACCTAATTTTGTAACTCCAGGTTGTACTCTGAGAGTTAACGGAGACCTTGGTCAACCGCAGCCTGTATATATCAGTAGAAGAACTAATAATTATTTAGCTGCAAGTGGAAACTCAGGTCAGATTCGACTCAGCGCCGGAGAAGAAGTGATCGTTTCCTGCCCAAACAACCAAGCTATTCTCCATCCGAACATCGTATCTACAGTTCATACCGCTGTAATTATTTCATTTTCAAATTAGCAGTTATCAATCACATTTTTTTTTAAACAAATCTGCTTCTGTAATCACTAATCGTATCTGGCTTACTGTCTCATGAATGATATCAAATCAATTGTACTCGTCAGTTATACATTCATAAAACAGAGTAGACATATAAGTATTCTATTTTAAATAACACAAAATATATTAAAAATATTCAATATATCTTGCAGACTGCCAGGTGCGTTAGCAATAATTTATTTTCGGGAGCTGGATGGTTAAATGGAAACAGAGCTTTTGGTCAACTAACTTGTGCACGTCACCCTTTCTACCAAGCTCAGCAAACAAGTACGAGATGCTTCAACAACGGTGTTGTAATTCGGTATGCATTCATCTTTTCAACTGGCAATGACCCTTTACTATATTGTAGATACTACATATATATTCTTAAAATTGCAGTGTGGGCTTTACTGTCAACAATGTATTTTATCCGCTCTATCATTCCTGCTACAATGCAAACCGTATGGAAGTTTTATACGTGTGGTATAACCAAAACGCTAACAATGCAGTGCATCAAACGGGAGTTAGTAGGCCAAGTTGGTTAGGTAATCGAACATTTATTTAAAATATTTATTGTAAATCCATAACAAAAGATATAAAAAGAATGTCATTGCTAAGTACTAGGTATATGTAAGTATTATATGAAAACTAAATTTCTAGCTGGAGGCTTCTTCCCTGGTGTCAACATCAACAACGTTTACACACAAGTTAGCCAAAAGGCAGCTATCGCAAGACTAGTAGGAAATGCCTTAGCTGATAAATACGTTACGAACACCCAATTCCTTGCTCGTGGTCATCTTGCTGCTAAAAGTGACTACGTTTTCGCTTCTGGACAACGTGCTACCTTCTTCTTCATCAACGCTGCTCCACAATGGCAACCCTTCAACGCCGGCAATTGGAATAATTTAGAACAGGTATTGATGTTGATTACATTATATAAAATACCATAATTATACCGCTTATTTATCACATGCTAAAGATATATTCTGAATAATTCCTACAGAATCTGCGAGCACGCATCGGTAGAGCTGGTTATAACACAGTAATTTACACTGGAACGTTTGGTGTCACCCAATTACGCAATGCTAACGGAAACTTCGTTAACATATATTTGGACAATAACAGAGTTCCCGTCCCTCAATACTTCTATAAGGTAAAATTGCATAAAAACATATCATCAGCTTTTATAATGATGCGTAGATATATGATACTAATGATGGACCTTTACTAGGTGGTGTATGATCAATCCAGACGTCGTGGTACAGCATTCATAAGCATAAATAACCCTCATTATACTCTGGCTGAAGCTCGTAATTTACAGTTCTGCACTGACCGCTGTCGTAATAACAATGCATTCAGCTGGATCAATTGGAGGCCTGATCGTGTGGACCTTGGTTATAGCTTCTGTTGTACGATCCCTGACTTCAGAAGAGTCATCGGTCACATACCGAACCTCGATGTTTCTAATGGTCTTCTTTCTTAAGTAATGAATGACAGAAAATAATATCAATATGCTAAAGTGATATTGAATAAAGTATTTTATTACTGAATGACAAAAATGTGTTCTATTTAATAATTGACAACAAATGTTAAATAATGATCAAAGGGCTATATGCTATTTACGATTATGTAGATAGTGACTAACCCTTTTGACAGCATTAACCATTAGCACTAAGATTATAACCGTAGAAAGTGGGCTTTAAAAGTATTAAAAGTTACTTATTCTATTTATAGTCACTTAGAAAATAAAAAATATATTTAGTATACAAAAATGACCCTGATGCTCCAAGCTAATTACATCTTAATTCAAAGTTACATTACACAGTTACTAACATCTTAATTCTTAGGTGGGAAAATAAAAGTCACGAAAAGAAAATTTTCATAGTCACACTACATACTAAGCGTTTCCCGTTTGTCATTTAATAATCTACGTCGACACTGTAATGTTGGAAGATTTATGAATAAAAAGCTATTAAAGTTTCGCTGGTAGTATAACGATACAAACTTGGTATATGTATACAGCCTTAAGAAGTAAATTCATATAAATTCATTCAGTTCGAACAACTCTTGAGTTGAGTTGTTTAAGTGTCTGAAACATTGTAGAAAATCTGTAATAATCTGCATGAGCGTCAGTTCGTCAAACTATCATAAATTTAATTATTCTAGTGAAACAAGGATTCTTCGTTTGGCTTTAATTCTGTTAGAGATTGAAAATTTTAATAAATTTATAAAATGAGCTTAAAAGGTGATACTATGCTTTTGAAACACTTGATTGACAATACCTCTACCCACAAAAAAAATTGTAAAAACAGTTAAGATGTTTGGAAGTGTCTTCTTTTAATCAATATTTCCTTTGTCGATATTAAATGTAATTGACAAAACAACTGTAGCTATTTACGAAAACGAGCACTGTAAGTTATGTGTGAATAATTAAATAATCTTAGCAGTTTGACAATATGATGAAAATTTTATTATACCTAAAAAGTATCCGGTAGAACATAAAAAAATCTGTCTTTTTCTATTGAGGTCGTTTTGCTAATGCTCACAAGTTCTCAAAAGATTTATGTTTAGGATGTTTAGAGCCCAATTACAATAAATAAATATATGCAACGACGAGACGTGTGATTTCTTAAACTGTTTAAATGTCACTTGAATAAATAACTTTACAAGAGTTGTGGACTGAATGCATTCCATAAATCTCAAATAGGTATACAACTATTCTTCATTGCTTATAACGTGAGCTCAAAAGCTGTTTTCTACTTTGGTCATTCCGCGCTCAAATGAATGGATTCTTTCACGTGAATTAAAAGAAATAATTTATGATGACGTTAAGTGAAATAGTATTCAACTCTTTACTCGAATTTATGTCGATTTATAACGATAATACACGATATCCTTTCATATTACATATATTTTTTACTTATGTAGGTCGTAGTGTCTAGATGTAGTCATGTAACTACAGATCGTACGCGACCTAGCTCGACCGGGGAAGTACCACCCTCTCATAGAAGATCGGCCTTAAGTAGCCTTCAATGGCTGCGTTTCATTCGATGAGTAAAAGAGGCGGTTGTCGTTTCCCTATTCCCACCTTTTCTTGTCTTTTCCTTATTCCCACCCCTCCCTATTCCTACAAAACCATGGTTAGCAACATATCCGCAACAGAGATGTTGCAGATGTACATGGACGATGGTTGCTCATGCCCACCAAGTAGACCGTCAGCTCGTTTGCTACTTTTTACATAAAAAAGTGATTATCAACTGCTGAGCCTACTGCATCACGGTTAAAAATACACTAAATTACATTTTAAACATATATTACCCTTGTATTTTTACGATTTTATTTGTAATTGTAATGCCATGACCATCGTAACCACAAAGTTTTAATTTTACTTGTGCAAAGCCATAATAGCCTTTAGCAATAATTACATGAAATAAAATCATGATTGGTAGGTGTAAACCACAAGACATTTAATTTGGGTACACCACATATTTTATTGACAGGCCTCTTTAGAATAGTATTTTTAAATTTTAGTGATAAAACTCGAGTAATTTACAAGGCGGTACATGAATTTCCTTTTATATGATTATATCACTGATATGTGCCTCATCATTTATTGTATTACATTTGTAACGATAGATTAATATTTACAAGATATTCTTTATACGATCTGTTCCAAAAAAAGTAGAACATTTTCTGAGCTAAATGCTAATAATATAACAAGCTCTTTCATCCTCCTCACACCACACATTAATAGCGGTAACGGAAGACTGGAAATAGAAAACATTAAAATTATTCATTCAACAAGTATGTGTAAGGACTTTGAGGCCTAGATCCAATTTGTTTGAGTAGGTTTAAGATTCTGAAAAGTTACGTTAATTAAACTACTCTCACCTACCTGCGGTCAATCCTCGCCTTGTTAACTACTGGCAAATCTGCTACGGGCTGCCGTGACGACGGATCCAATTCGCAAGTTTTCGATCCATAAACAATGATATTATTGTGAGAAAGATAGAGATGGTAGGATAACAGCAAAACAAGTAAACCATAGAATTAAAAAGCAGTGAGTAATTCGATTAAAATATTTATGTGGAAGAAAGTAACAAATTGGAAATAGAATTTTAAATATTAAGTGCGTTCGTTCTTTTATCCTACATTTGTTTTTAGGATAAGGAGAGAAATAAAAAATATAAAATTATAATCATTATGTAATTAACATAACATAACAAAATATAACGTATTAATTTAAAATGTATCTATACTATTTAAAATTTAAATTACTCACGCGTCTCATAGCGTTTAAACATAACTTAATAATATTCAAACAAGTAACAAATAATTATAAACAGCGATCACAATAGCGTCACTAATGAGTTGTTACTACACTGAGCGAAGAAGGAACAGTGACAAGAGGGTTGGCGCGCCATACTTTAAATCTATTAGCCTATTAGGTGTCTAACAACCTATTTATTTTAGTATATAACATTTTCTTTTCAGAAATACTACAGAAACTAAACATAAATTTAATTAAATCAAAGCCCTAAACCAAACGGTTCAGGTAATTAAAAAAAAGTCACGCATTAGAATACAATAATTGTTACAGAATAGAAAAACTGTCATAAACCCGATTTAAGATATTTCAATGTTACATCATTAATTATAATCTAAAATTAAAAGGAAATGATTTTACGCATATTAGTGTGAAATCTCAGGAATCTTACCTTAATTCTCTTAGAGAAGATTAATGTTATACTCTTGTTACAACACAATTAAGAACCCAAGAACTTTGTTTACTCCTGGTTAAACGTGTTAGATATTGTCAAAGATATGGCGAATAAAAGTTTAGAAAAACTTATAACTAACATGTATCATAGTGATCATAATTGATGAATATAAAAAGAGATTAAATTAAATAATTAAAGTTCGAACTTTTATTCGCAATTTACTTTATATTTCTGTATACTGCCATGTAAAAAGTTACCTTAATGTTATTCATAACATAATATGCTATTAAAAAAGAATAACTTTAGAAAAACAAATATCCTTAAACCCCAATAGTCAGACGACTTATTTTTTACGTATATTTGAATTTTAATGGATATTTTTCCTTCAGCGAATTTATCTCTAACTATACTTCATGCAATTCAACTACTGAAACTATTTAATTATGTTTCAGTATTATTAATTATGTATTTATTATTATATCTTCAATATTATACTAAGAATTTTTACTTTTAATAAAGACGTAGATTAAAGTTGAACGAAAGCAATATACATATATTAAGGTTTTTAAATAATTGTAACAATAAAAAAGTAACATTTAAAAATTACTTGAAACAAATGCATTATGTAATCGTGTTATATTCTTTGAAGAAATATAAAAAATATATTAAAAAGGTTAAATTAAATATTCGTTGCCTAATTACATAAGAGCCTTTATTTTAATTTCATCTAGATGGTGGAAATGAAGTTGAAAGAGGTGAGAGCACTATCTCAATACCAGTTTTTCACACTTTCCTCGAAGATTTCTAAATAAGAATTTGAATATCCTATGCTCATGAGGAAGCAGGAAACGTTTCATTACGTTCGGATGAGATGAAGATATACTAAGAAAGAATTGAAGCCCACCATACGTCTGTCCAATGATAGAAAGGATGTGCAGGAGTTAAAACTTGCAATTCCTGCTTACACTCTCCAGGTAACCTGGAGAATACCGAGAGGCTAGCTACTTTTCGCCTGTGCTCTAGACTGATAATATTGGCTTTACCAAGTTGTGGTCACCAACCTTTGGACCTTTTTGCACGACTATCCACTACGTCCAACGCCAGTATCTGGCAACCAGAACTATGTTTTGTATAAACAAAGAAAATTTCCTGAACTGAAGCACTCACGTACTTTTGCACAGATGCCGAATTTCTTTACAGTTTTATAAATTTTGGACTCACTAAATTGCCCAAGTGTCGAGATAACCTCAATACGTAATAAATGGAAGCTATCGGAAAATTACAAGGAAACATGATTAAAAGTTGAAGTCAATATGAAAAGATTTCTCTTGGCGGTGAAAAGACACGCTTGCGTTCAAGTGGCCCTAAATTATTATCACAGCCCATTAGGAGACTGCCTGAAGTGTCAAACTAGCAAGCTACTATGGCTCTCTTTTCAACCCTTATCAATCATACCATACCAGTCCACAACTTTCCTGTTAAAGCAGGTCCTTCATGTAGAACAACAACAGAGTTTCGGGAAGGTCAGATCCCTGAGGAAGCCCAGTATTGAAAGGACTCAGACAAGAAACTATTAATATTTCTTCATAGTTCCTGAGCCCTCAGATAAACAGAAATCCAGGCAATGAGACCAGGGAATACTGCATGGCTAGTAATATTACAAATAACGCAATATATATCTTATTCAGGTTACTGCAATTTTGGTGACTAAGTACAATATCAATTAAAAAATTCGCTCATTCGGCTAGCTATAATCCGTTTATCAATAAATCGTAGAAAAATATATAACATACAAAAAGATAAGATTTTTATATAAATATGATATAAAATGATGCCCACACCGACTTCGTTCCATTAGGCCGAGTTCCAAGTCGGCCATTAGGCCGCAACACGACTAAACATATATTTATCAGTAACAACAAAAAAACATACAATGTTTCGTTTTGTGCTAATACTGTCAGCAATGACGGTAGCCGTTATGGCTCATCCCACCAGGATGGTTCATCCCTCAGAGATGGCTCTTATTCTTGGAGAAGAAGAATTTGAGGACTACCTAGACAAATATCTAGCTATAGAAGAAGAGAATTGGATTAATGCTACTTCCTCTCTTCGCAGTGGTAAGCATTTCTAAGATCAAAGTCGTAATAATACATAACATCAAGCTTGAAATGTTGTAATCAATTTACCTAATTTTGTAACTCCAGGGTGTACTCTGAGAGTTAACGGAGACCTTGGTCAACCACAGCCTGTATATATCAGTAGAAGAACTAATAATTATTTAGCTGCAAGTGGAAACTCAGGTCAGATTCGACTCAGCGCCGGAGAAGAAGTGATCGTTTCCTGCCCAAACAACCAAGCTATTCTCCATCCGAACATCGTATCTACAGTTCATACCGCTGTAATTATTTAATTTTCAAATTAGCAGTTATCAATCACATTTTTTTTAAACAAATCTGCTTCTGTAATCACTAATCGTATCTGGCTTACTGACTGATGAATGATATCAAATCAATTGTACTCAACAGTTATACATTCATAAAACAGAGTAGACATATAAGTATTCTATTTTAAATAACACAAAATATATTAAAAATATTCAATATATCTTGCAGACTGCCAGGTGCGTTAGCAATAATTTATTTTCGGGAGCCGGATGGTTGAATGGTAACAGAGCTTTTGGTCAACTAACTTGTGCACGTCACCCTTTCTACCAAGCTCAGCAAACAAGTACAAGATGCTTCAACAACGGTGTTGTAATTCGGTATGCATTCATCTTTTCGACTGGTAATGACCATTTACTATATTGTAGTATATATACATATATTCTTAAAATTGCAGTGTGGGCTTTACTGTCAACAATGTATTTTATCCACTCTATCATTCCTGTTACAATGCAAACCGTATGGAAGTTTTATACGTATGGTATAACCAAAACGCTAACAATGCTGTGCATCAAACGGGAGTTAGTAGGCCAAGTTGGTTAGGTAAACAAACATTTATTTAAAATATTTATTGTTGATCCATAACAAAAGATATAAAAATAATGACATTGCTAAGTACTAGTTATATGTAAGTATTATATGAAAACTAAATTTCTAGCTGGAGGTTTCTTCCCTGGTGTCAACATCAACAACGTTTATACTCAAGTTAGCCAAAAGGCAGCTATCGCAAGACTAGTAGGAAATGCCTTAGCTGATAAATACGTTACGAACACCCAATTCCTTGCTCGTGGTCATCTTGCTGCTAAAAGTGACTACGTTTTCGCTACTGGACAACGTGCCACCTTCTTCTTCATCAACGCTGCTCCACAATGGCAACCCTTCAACGCCGGCAATTGGAATAATTTGGAACAGGTATTGATGTTGATTACATGATATAAAATACCATAATTATACCGCTTATTTATCACATGCTAAAGATATATTCTGAATAATTCCTACAGAATCTGCGAGCACGCATCGGTAGAGCTGGTTATAACACAGTAATTTACACTGGAACGTTTGGTGTCACCCAATTACGCAATTCTAACGGTCGCATGGTTGATATATATTTGGACAATAACAGAGTTCCCGTCCCTCAATTCTTCTATAAGGTAAAATAATTTAATAAAGATATCATCAGCTTTTATAATGATGCGTAGATATATGGTACTAATGATGGACCTTTATTAGGTGGTGTATGATCAATCCAGACGTCGTGGTACAGCATTCATCGGTTTAAATAATCCTCATTACACTCTGGCTGAAGCTCGCAGATTACAGTTCTGCACTGACCGTTGTCGTAATAACAATGCATTCAGCTGGATCAACTGGAGGCCTGATCGTGTGGACCTTGGTTATAGCTTCTGCTGTACGATCCCTGACTTCAGAAGAGTCATCGGTCATATACCGAACCTCGATGTTTCTAATGGTCTTCTTTCTTAAGTAATGAATGACGAAAAATAATATCAATATGCTAAAGTGATATTGAATAAAGTATTTTATTACTGAATTGCAATATTGCGTTCCATTTAATAATTTAAGATTGACACCAAATTTGAAAGGGATGTTTAAAGGACCAAATGTTATTTACGATTACGTAAATAGCGACTAAACCTTTTGACAATACTAACCATTAGCACTAAGATTATAACCACAGAAAGTGGGCTTTAAAAGTATTAAAAGTTACTTATTCTATTTATAGTCACTTAGAAAATAAAAAATATATTTAGTAGACAAAAATGACCCTGGCGCTCCAAGCTAATTACATCTTAATTCAAAGTTACATTACACAGTTACTAACATCTTAATTCTTAGGTGGGAATATTTTATATTCAATATTTTCGTAGTCACACTACATACTAAGCGTTTCCCGTTTGTCATTTAATAATCTACGTCGTCACTGTAATGTAGGAAGATTTATGAATAAAAAGCTATTAAAGTTTCACTGGTACTGTAACGATGCAAACTTGGTATATGTATACAGTCTAAGAAGTAAATTCATTCAGTTCAAACAACACTTGAGTTGAGTTGTTTAGGTGTCTGAAACATTGTAGAAAATCTGTAATAATCATGCATGAGCGTCAGTTCGTCAAACTATCATAAATTTCATTATTCTAGTGAAACAAGGATTCCTCGTTTGGCTTTAGTTCTGTTAGAGATTGAAAATTTAAATAAATTTATAAAATGAGCTTAAAAGGTGATACTATGCTTTTGAAATAGTTGATTGATAATACCTCTACCCACAAAAAATTGGTAAAAACAGTTAAGATCTTTGGAAGTGTCTATTTTTAATAAACTTTCCCTGTGTCGATATTATACAACGACGAGACGTGTAATTTCTTAAACGATTTAACTGTCACTTTAATAATAACTTTACAAGAGATGTGGACTGAATACATTCCATAAATCTCAAATAGGTATACAACTATTCTTCATTGCTAATAACGTGAGCTCAAAAGCTGTTTTCTGCTTTGATCATTCCGCGCTCGAATGAATGGATTCTTTCACGTGAATTAAAAGAAATAATTTATGATGACGTTAAGAGAAATAATATTCAACTCTTTACTCGAATTTATGTCGATTTATAATGATAATAGACGATATCCTTTAATATTATATAAATTATTTACTTATGTAGGTAGTAGAGTCTAGCTGTAGTCATGTAACTACAGATCGAACGCGGGCTAGCTCGACCGGGGAAGTACCACCCTCTCATAGAAGATCGGCCTTAAGTAGCCTTCAATGGCTGCGTTTCATTCGATGGGAAAGAGAGTCGGTCGACTTTTCCCTATTCCCACCTTTTCTTGTCTTTTTCTTATTCCCACTCCTTCCTATTCCTAAAAAACCAAGGTTGGCAACGCATCCTCAACAGAGATGTTGCAGATGTACATGGACGATGGTTGCTCATGCCCTCCAAGTAGGCCGTCTTCTCGTTTGCTACTTTTCACATAAAAAAAATTGATTATCAACTGCTCAGCGTACTGCACCATAGTTAAAAATACAATAAATTACATTTTAAACATATATTACCCTTGTATTTTTACGATTTTATTTGTAATTGTAATGACATGACCATCGTCACCACAAAGTTTTAATTTTACTTGTGTAAAGCCAAATAGCCTTTAGCAATAATTACATGAAATAAAATCACCATTGGTAGGTGTAAACCACAAGACATTTAATTTGGGTACACCACATATTTTATTGACAGGCCTCTTTAAAATAGTATTTTTAAATTTTAGTGATAAAACTCGAGTAATTTACAAGGCGGTACATGAATTTCCTTTTATATGACTATATCACCGATATGTGCCTCATCACTTATTGTATTACATTTGTAACGATAGTTAAGATTTACAAGATATTCTTTATACGATCTGTTCCAAAAAAAGTAGAACATTTTCTGAGCTAAATGCTAATAATATAACAAGCTCTTTCATCCTCCTCACACAACACATTGATAGCGGTAACGGAAGACTTGAAATAGAAAACAAGAAAATTATTCAATCAACAAGTATGTTTAAGGACTTTGAAGCCTAGATCCAATTTGTTGGAGTAGGTTTAAGATTCTGAAAAGTTACGTTAATTAAACTACTCTCACCTACCGGCGGTCAATTCTCACCTTGTTAACTACTGGCAAATCTGGCAAATCTTATTCGCAAGTTTTAGATCCATAAACAAAGAAATTATTGTAAGAAAGATAGAGATGGTAGTATGAGCGCGATTCCCATCGTCGTCTATAATTATGACTTTTATTAGTTCACTAATTCAAATGGTGAATCGTTTGCGATTTGCAACTACTACTATTACGGCTCTTCTACGGCTTCTACGGCTAATCTCAAGACCTACGCCATGATCCGTCTCAAGATCGTCATTTCGCGTCCAAAAAATATTATACCTAACAGCAAAACAAGTAAACCATAGATTAAAATATTTATGTGAAAGAAAGTAACAAATTGGATAAAGAATTTTAAATATTAGGTACATTTGTTCTTTAGTTCTACTTCTGATATAAGGATCACGATAGAAATAAAAATATAAAAAAAATAAACACAACCTAATGTTCATCAAATATAACAAATTTAAAAATTTATATATACTGTTTAATATTTTAAACAATAAGACGTCTCATAGCATTTAAACATAACTTAATAATATTCAAACAAGTAACAAATAATTATAAACAGCGATCACAATAGCGTCTCTAATGAGTTGTTACTACACTGAACGAAGAAGGAACAGTGACAAGAGGGTTGGCGCGCCATACTTTAAATCTATTAGCCTATAAGTGTCTAACAATATATTTATTTTATTATATGACATTTTCTTTTCAGAAGTAATACAGAAAATAAACAAAAGTTTAATTAAATCAAAGACCTAAACCAAACGCTACAAAAAAAAGTGATGCATTAGAAAACAATAATTGTTACAGAATAGAAAAACTGTCATAAACCCGATTTACGATAATTCATTGTAACATCATTAATTATTATTAGCTAAAATTAAAAGGAAATGATTTTATGCATTTTAGTGTGAAATCTCAGGAATCTTACCTTAATTCTCTTAGAGAAGATTAATGTTATACTCTTGTTACAACACAATTAAGAACCCAAGAACTTTGTTTACTGCTGGTAAAACGTATCATAGTGATCATAATTGATAAATGTAAAAAGAGATTAAATTAAATAATTAAAGTTCGAACTTTTATTTGCAATTTCCTTCATAATTATACTGGCGTGTAAAAAGTTGTAATCTTTATGTTATTCATGACATAATATTCTATTAAAAAAGAATAACTTGACAAAAACAAATATCCTTAAACCGGAATAGTCAGACGACTTATTTTTATTCATAACAAATGAAAGCTATCACAACATAACAAGGAAACATGATTAAAAGTTGAAGTCGATATATGTAAAAGATATCTCTTAGCGGTGAAAAGACACGCTTGCGTTCAAGTGGCCCTAAATTTTGTGAAATTACCACAATTACCACAGCCCATTAGGAGACTGCCTGAAGTGTCAAACTAGCAAGCTACTATGGCTCTCTTTTCAACCCTTATCAATCATACCATACCAGTCCAAAACTTTCCTGTTAAGGCAGGTCCTTCAAGTAGAACAACAACAGAGTTTCAGGAAGGTCAGATCCCTGTGGAAGCCCAGTATTGAAAGGACTCCGACAAGAAACTATTAATATTTCTTCATAGTTCCTGGGCCCTCATATAGCCAGAAATCCAGGCAATGAAACCAGGGAATACTGCATGGCTAGTAATATTACAAATAACGCAATATATATCTTATTCAGGTTACTGCAATTTTGGTGACTAAGTATAATATCAATTAAAAAATTCGCTCATTCGGCTAGCTATAATCCGTTTATCAATAAATCGTAGAAAAAAATATAACATACAAAAAGATAAGATTTTTATATAAATATGATATAAAATGATGCCCACGCCGACATCGTTCCATTAGGCCGAGTTCCGAGTCGGCCATTAGGCCGCAACACGACTATATATATATATTTATCAGTAACAACAAAAAAACATACAATGTTTCGTTTTGGGCTAATACTGTCAGCAATGACGGTAGCCATTATGGCTCATCCCACAAGGATGGTTCATCCCTCAGAGATGGCTCTTATTCTTGGAGAAGAAGAATTTGAGGACTACCTAGACAAATATCTAGCTGTAGAAGAAGAGCATTGGATTAATGCTACTTCCTCTCTTCGCAGTGGTAAGCATTTCTAAGATCAAAGTCGTAATAATATATATCATCAAGCTTGAAATGTTGTAATCAATTTACCTAATTTTGTAACTCCAGGGTGTACTCTGAGAGTTAACGGAGACCTTGGTCAACCGCAGCCTGTATATATCAGTAGAAGAACTAATAATTATTTAGCTGCAATTGGAAACTCTGGTCAGATTCGACTCAGCGCCGGAGAAGAAGTGATCGTTTCCTGCCCAAACAACCAAGCTATTCTCCATCCGAACATCGTATCTACAGTTCATACCGCTGTAATTATTTAATTTTCAAATTAGCAGTTATCAATCACATTTTTTTTAAACAAATCTGCTTCTGTAATCACTAATCGTATCTGGCTTACTGTCTCATGAATGATATCAAATCAATTGTAGTCGACAGTTATACATTCATAAAACAGAGTAGACATACATATAAGGACTCTATTTTAAATAACACAAAATATATTAAAAATATTCAATGTATTTTGCAGACTGCCAGGTGCGTTAGCAATAATTTATTTTCGGGAGCCGGATGGTTAAATGGTAACAGAGCTTTTGGTCAACTAACTTGTGCACGTCACCCTTTCTACCAAGCTCAGCAGACAAGTACAAGATGCTTCAACAACGGTGTTGTAATTCGGTATGCATTCATCTTTTCGACTGGAAATGACCATTTACTATATTGTAGTATATATATTCTTAAAATTGCAGTGTGGGCTTTACTGTCAACAATGTATTTTATCCGCTCTATCATTCCTGCTACAATGCAAACCGTATGGAAGTTTTATACGTATGGTATAACCAAAACGCTAACAATGCAGTACATCAAACGGGAGTTAGTAGGCCAAGTTGGTTAGGTAATCGAACATTTATTTAAAATATTTATTGTTAATCTATAACAAAAGATATAAAAAGAATGTCATTGCTAAGTACTAGGTATATGTAAGCATTATATGAAAACTAAATTTCTAGCTGGAGGCTTCTTCCCTGGTGTCAACATCAACAACATTTACACACAAGTTAGCCAAAAGGCAGCTATCGCAAGACTAGTAGGAAATGCCTTAGCTGATAAATACGTTACGAACACCCAATTCCTTGCTCGTGGTCATCTTGCTGCTAAAAGTGACTACGTTTTCGCTTCTGGACAACGTGCCACCTTCTTCTTCATCAACGCTGCTCCACAATGGCAACCCTTCAACGCCGGCAATTGGAATAATTTGGAACAGGTATTGATGTTGATTACATGATATAAAATACCATAATTATACCGCTTATTTATCACATATTCTGAATAATTCCTACAGAATCTCCGAGCACGCATCGGTAGAGCTGGTTATAACACAGTAATTTACACTGGAACGTTTGGTGTTACTCAATTACGCAATTCTAACGGTCGCATGGTCGATATATATTTGGACAATAACAGAGTTCCCGTCCCTCAATACTTCTATAAGGTAAAATTGCATAAAAACATATCATCAGCTTTTATAATGATGCGTAGATATATGATACTAATGATGGACCTTTACTAGGTGGTGTATGATCAATCCAGACGTCGTGGTACAGCATTCATCAGTATTAATAATCCTCATTACACTCTGGCTGAAGCTCGTAATTTACAGTTCTGCACTGACCGTTGTCGTAATAACAATGCATTCAGCTGGATTAACTGGAGACCTGATCGTGTGGACCTGGGTTATAGCTTCTGCTGTACGATCCCTGACTTCAGAAGAGTCATCGGTCATATACCGAACCTCGATGTTTCCAATGGTCTTCTATCTTAAGTAATGTAGTAAATGATATTAATATCTTAACTCAATTTAATAAATCATTTTATTACTGAATGCCAAAAAAATATTTTGTGTAATTATTTATAATCCACACCAATTCTAAAAGAATGGCCAAAGATTCAAGAAAGTTTTTCAGATATACTACTTTAAAAAAAGATTATTACATATAGCTTACAAATTAATATCTCAGTGAATATACATTTTATCTTCTTTACTAATCACGATGTTACGATAACTAGTAAAACATAAGTATTAAGATTAGAACCATCGAAACAGAACTTAAAAATTAATTAAACACAAATTCTATTTATAGAATGGCATAAAATACAAATTGAACTTGAGATTGAATTGATTTTTTGTTTTATTTTGTTTTAATTGACAAAAAATAACAAAATGGGCACTATTTTGACTACCTCAGAATTCTTTAGACAAAGTTTACTCTTTCAAGTGGTTCAGACTTAAATCCAATCCTCTCTAAACTATGTATCAAACTTAAATAATGTAACACATATTTTAACTGTAATATTTTTCTCAGAAAAAGAGTCTTCTAACTTCCAAAAACTTAACTTTGAAACATTTAAAAGATTATTCAGCATACCATCATTTGTTGCTACTTGTAGGCACTAGAAGGACTGATTCAAGAATTGGAGTTTGAGTAACCTATTTACGCATTTTAAGTGGATATACATGAATCAAAAGTACTTGTAGCTTGAGCCTAATCACATAATTATTTGCTCGTGTCATCTTTAATACAAATATTAAAGTATACTTTAGAATGAAATGTTGAATGATTATGATGAGCACCTGTTATACATATTTCATTTTGATGATGTAGTACTTACAACGAGACTGCAATCACATTTCATAAATATTACCGCGTTTAGCTTTCAAATTATTTATTCCATGAATGGATCTCGAGTTTAATGAAAATAAAGACTATCAATTTTTTATTATTCTAAAGGTACTAATGTACAATTTTATCTTTTGAATACTTCCTCATTTTTTTATTTAAGGGTATCGCAATTAGATATGTTTGTAAGTTCAACAGTAAGGTGATTTCAAAGCTTTGTACATGGACACTTCCAACTTTCACGACTATTGAAACGAAAATCAATTAAAGTAGTCTTAATTCCTGGTATATAATATTTAAATTAACAGTTGCAAAATTTGCCCGCGTGGAGTTCGGTTATATCGCGTTTCCACGAGAACCTTTCAAAAGTCTGGGATAAAAACCATCCTATGTTCTTTCTCAAGGTCAACTCTATCTCTGTAACAAATTTGATTAAAATCAGTTCAGTGGTTTAGGCGTGAAAGCGTAACAGACAGACAAACTTACTTTCGCATTTATAATATTAGTAGGGATTTTATAGTATAATTTATATTTTCTATCAAATTCTTATATTCGCGGTCGTTTTTATACATGTTATTATAAAAATAAAATTATTCACTAATATTTATTATCATAATTGACACTTTACATCGAAGATAAATAAATATAAATATCGAAGATAGTATTTACTCAATTCTACAATAGTATAACATTTTACTACGATTTACAAGTGGTCGTGGTAACGTGGTACAGGGGGCGCTAAGAATCTCCGGGTTACAGTAGGCTACCACCATTTTAAGAAATTTACAAGTAACAATACTTGAAATATTATTTCTTATCTTATGAAAGTAAGGTTAAGGTCACTAATAAAACTAAGAGACGAATTATCGCATTTTTAAAGCAAGCGGTTATATGTTGAGTGAAGCAACCTCGTACCGGACGGCTTTTTTTGGAAGTGGGTTCTGTTTTTTTAACCTAAAATTTTAAATGGTTTTAATTTTTTGGTTAAAACAATAAAAATCTCAACTACATCGAATATTCGCTTGCTCCGATCATATCTGTGGATAAATTGACCTGACTCGTCTATTTTACGTTGCGCCCGCTTCACCCAATTAACTGATATTGTAAGATCTGTCTCCTAATATGCATCTCATGTTAAAACACGTTCTTTCTTGCTGAAATAACGGTCAAAGCAAAACATAAATATATGTTTAGTGATCGTAGCACAATTTGCTCATTACAGTTACTTAGTTGTTCTCGTTTATCTAAAGAAAATAGACACATCTTAAAACCGGGATAGAACGAGAGAATATTTTCATAGCTTCTGTGGACTTCGTGTATATTTTTACAGCATCTCCTCTATGGCTAACTCGTCTCGTTAAATAAAATGCAAAATATATGTAGAAGTACTACTAATACCTATAGTGGAAGTTTTTCTAAATGTAAAGAATTATTGATACTAATAAAAACTAACCTTTAAAGGGAACTTGGAAATATTTTCTGTTTTTTCTTTATAAACACGTATATTACGTATATAAGTGGCAAGGGCAAAGAAACGAAGACTAAGACGAAGTAACTACATATATATCCATATACATAAGTATGTATATAGACATTCTTTTTTTAGGTAGTTTAAAAATAAATGGTTGAAAAACATCTACAAAGGATTATGTTCTATAATGGTGAAACGATATTAACTAAAAAATTATTTTGTACATAACAGATGTTTTTAAACACAAAAAAATCATTCACTTTTCCCCACTACCTCTGGTAAGTACATTATGGATAACGTTATTATTCGACAAAGGCCCATTATGGGAAATACGAATAAACGGGGTTCATATATTCTTAGCCCGTGACTTGCTACAGCGATAGTCTGCAGTCTTAAAGAAAGGGTAGAAGAAAAAGGTAACCAATTCGATACCTCCCACGTAAGTTGTTGTATGCCACAAAAATGCTATTTTGCTTTTTTTCTGAAAAATATTCTATTATGAATCATTATATCCATTCAGAGAAAAAACAACATAAATATTTTTTTAAAGGATTTGTCAGACGCACAATCTTATATGCCTATGCAATTGTGTACGCGGGGCCCGAGGTGGGTAAAATAACGCGCTCACGCCTCGTTTTGGTTACATACAACAGGGTAATACTTATGTTTTTCAACGTATATACAGGTGTAACTATCATATACCACAAGTGATGCTATCTGGGCGCCGCGGTATGTTATTGGTATCAGATGCAACAACTGGCATAGCTTCTACTACATTTAAATTTAACATAAATATCTTTTAACATAACTACGTTAAAAGATATCATTTATTATATAGTTAAGAAGACTATTATTTCAAATTTAAATACGAAATTTTAGGAAGATGCATAAATAAAAACAGATTTTGGTTTAATTTGAGTCTTTGAAAGTCTCTACTGTAAATTTACACTTTTGGAGATACAACAAATTACGTGGGAGGTATCGAATTCACTGTTCTACTTCATTTAAAGAACCATACAGAAATATTAATTTTATATGAATTTATTACAATTTCTACAATATACATTTGATATTCTTGGCTGGCGCTATAATTCAAGCCTATTTTATTGCATTCAACATAAACTATTAAAAAATGAATGAATCACAGGATAAAGTTCCCTTTGTTTTTTTTACTTAGCTTATTTTATTGTACTATATTTTTCCTCAAGTTTCGATTGCTTTTCACCAAAACGAAATAATGGTCATCCATTCAATCAACATAGAAAAGCTTTATGAAAATAACACGTCTTTCAATAGAAAGACCGTTAAGAGGTAATTTTTCTATAGAAAAGGCCATATTTTAATAAATTAATAAAATAAACTTCTCCCACAACATTTAGAAGTTCTAACCCATAAAAATCACATGTTTGCTTTGTGGTAACATTTTTTCATGTTCTATATGATCCTTTTTTCAAAGTAATTTTTAGAAACATTACTTTTCAATTTACGTCCATCTACATCATATTCGTAGGTTATATTGTTTACTTAATTTTTAAAGCCTATAATAAAAAAAAAAACAATATTAAAAATTAAATTTTCTATAATTAAGTATAATACGAAAAATGTATAAAATCATAAAATAAGGGCTAAATAGTGGCTCACTCTCTTCTGAAGCCACACCACTCTTATTGCCTCCGATTCTGAAACCTTTTCATGCCTAATAAATATTAAACTGTTTAGGAAACATTCAGGTTTAGGTTCTATAAACTATTCTGACCGAATTAAGTTTATTCATAATACGAATATAAGTATTCCATTGACGGATTGGGAATTAAGAACATTTTACATTCGGATGGTTCATTATAAATCAATTGCAATCATTTTACAAAATACGAGTATACGGGACTTCTAAGACAGAGTTCTACTGATTTGCGGCTAGGAAAATCAACATGGCTAATGAATACTTCCTGTTCGTTGATTTAACGGCATCGCAATCAGAAATGTTTGTAAATTCAATAGCCAGGAGATTCAGAGGCTTTGTACATGGATACTTCTCACTTTCACAACTCTATCATTGAAATTAAAACCTATTAAATTAGAACAGACGAAGCACGCATAACGACTAACGTCAAATTTCTATGAGGTACGTATGAATTATTAAACAATATTCTTTTTATAAATAAGACGTCAAAATACTTTAAAGATTTAGTTTTAATAAAGTACATTTAACAAAATTTGAGTTAAAAATATATAATATTAGCGAAAATATATGTATATAACCAGCGTATTTTGAAAATTATAATAACATAGGTGATATTGCTAACATAATAAAGACAATAAAATATAAATTCAATATTTTCTCTTATTAAGTAATCTAAAATAAAATTAAAAGCACCTTAAAAAAAAATAACAAAACAGAGAACTTCTAAAAACATTCGTTTTTAAATGAAAATTTTAGCAATCTTATTTTAAGAACATTAGAAATTCTCAGAAATTTTTATTTAATCTAATCAGATAACTGTAATTTAAAAATGATTGTATATTAATTCACATTTTATTGTCGTGTTGATTTAAATTTAAATTGTACATATATTTACTTATTACTGATTTACTATGTATACAATTAAATTATAACATCGACATTAATAAAGTTTGTTTATAACTATAATTCACATTTATAAATAAAAATAAAAACCGCTCAAAATAAACGAAAATAAAATAAGCAGTCTATTTCTTTGACGTGAAAAAGGAAAGGTTACTGGGACGCCTTCTAAGTATTTAATTGATTTGGAATTATTTATTTGGTATGATTTAAACAATTTAACGTTTATTTCAGTTAATCCTTTAAAAGATTTTTTTTTAGTTTTTAACTTTAATACTATATAGTGAAATAGACGAGTAAAAATAATAAATAATTTGTTATGATTATAACTAGTCATAAAATTTGTGTATGCAGATGGGTTAAAAAGTTAATGAGAATATGTCTAATATTTTCAAAAATGAGCAATGGCATAATATTTCTTTAATAAATTGTGTTATCTTTTCCATCAGCATCGGAGAAATACCCAGACGTATGTAAAAAGATATCTTTCTAATTAAGCGACATATAACGGAAAATACAACATTAAGAATTTTTCGTTGGGTTTTATTGTGAAATTCTCCAATTCAGGAATTATGACAATATTATTTCTTTATTTGATATGATATGATTTAAATATTAAGGTTCATCTAATATCTTTTTATTATGTTCTTCTACCTGGCAATTTCCCAGCTATAGCCAGGATCCGCCTTACATGTTGTGAATAGTTTTGGCTATTTGTTTTTACGATCGGCCGCCTGCCTGACATCAACACTCTTTGGGAATCAGCATTAATCAGTGATGTCTAAATACTCTTAAAAAATACATATGACTCGAAGAAATCACATTGGTACTTGCTCGGGCCAGGATCGAATCCGCGCCCTCGTGCATGAGAGGCGGGCCTTTTAACCACTAGGCCACCACTGACTTATACTTTTTACTATCATAAGTACAAAATTATATACAAAATTTGCTTAAATATCTTCTCCTTTTACTAATTTACTACTGGTTTTAGAACTATAGGTACATTGGGTGAAAATGATTTAAAAATGTTATCCTATCACACTACTACTCTACTTGTGTACAAACATTTATCACATGTTGCAAGCGTTAGTAACGCTTAATATTTAATTCTGCATAACTTAAAGTTTATTTTTTAAGCCATGGCCACGCCAGATATGACCTGAATGTAATTTAATGCTTCCTATCCTAAGTTCCAAGCAAAATTCTCTATGTATGTCTTCGTCAAACCACTATTCTATGACATACACTATAAAATTTAATTACTATTGTACAACGAACATTCCTGCTGTTATAACTCCAATTTGGAATGTAATTGGTAAGGAATCACATTCATACTGTCTATAATTGGGATTAAATTCCAAAAATATGACAGATATTCAATTAAATAATTACTTATAAAAGTTTAATTTAATTTTCACATTATACTCCCGGATTATAACACAATGTGTGTCAAAATCTGACCCCAAAACGCTACTCATATCCTAATTTTCGGGTTACGGGCGTAAAAAAGTTTAACCCCCGTCTAAAAGTTTGTAACGTAAGATAAAATAGACAATGTTTTAGCGCCTAAAGTATGTTAGGGTTCTTTTTCAGTAAACGATTAATTAAAGAGACGATTGTTCAATTTAAGTTTGAGATAAAACCCGCACAATAAATAACACGTAATAAATTAAGATATTATAATGATCTACAAATAATATATCGATTGGCTTATGATTTTAGTAAAATTTAGATAATTTTGACTGTCCAGTTTTTAACCGTAGAGTCTTTTTAGGTTTGCGAATACAATTACCAAATTTAATGACGACACATTTTGTAAGCGTTATATATTCCTTATTTACTAAAAATTGTTCCAAAGAATGTATTGCAACAGTTGTAGAAAACGATGTAAAAATTTTACAACATATTAAATTTATTTTATTTTTTAGCCTATCAGAGTCCACTGCTGAATATAGCCTCTGAATATAGCCACTACAGACTTAAATAATATATATATATATATATATTATAGTATATAAAATGGAAGGCAGCTTCTACAGCTTGAGGGAATAAATTGCTAAAAATAGAACAATTTAGAAACAGTCTAAGTAAGCACTAAATAGTAAAACTAAACAATTATTTATTTATTTATTTACTCTTTATTGTACACCAATATAGACATAAATAATAAGAGAAAAAGAAAGGAAAATGTACAAATAGGCGGCCTTATCGCTAAAACAGCGATCTCTTCCAGGCAACCTTTGGTAGAGGAGAGAGATAGAATGGTAGGGGTGTACAAATTACTGAATACATAAAAAATAGATATAATATATAGGTATATATACGATACATAAATAAATATTCCATAAATATATACTATATAATAATATAATATACATACACATTATAGATATTACAATTAATAGAATTATAAGTGATGATTTATAAAAGATTTGGCTATTCGCTCGTTCTTCAAGCCTGACGCGTCGCTAAATTGCCGCTTAATTACAATAACGACTACCAATACGCGAGGATTCTTCAATTAAATATACATGTTCCACTTGTTATTCGCCCTTTTGTTTCATTATCTTTCAATATATAACATAAAAATAAAAAAAAATCATTACGTTTAGGAGGCTTTTTACAAATTTACATAAACACTAAAACAATAAGAATCATAAGTTTCATTTATTTAATTTATGTTAAATTTTAATGAATTCCTTTTAACGCATTAACGTGATTGACAATAGAATTTACGTAAAATATCAATATAAATCTGTTCGATTATTTTTATACTTAGAACCCAGAATTGTTACGTAATTTATTGATAACATATTTATTTATAGATATTTAATTACCTAGTTCGTTCGGCAAGCATTAATAATAATTATCCGTTCAGCTTTGTGGGAATCCCTACTGATAACTGTTATCACAAACCACCTCATCTGTGTCCCTGTATAAAGCTGATTGGTATTTTCTGTTGTTATTAGTCTACAATATGATTGCCAATCAAACAAAGCCACAAAATTACTGACTATTCTTCATGAAAAGAAAGAATCCCAGATTCGAGATTATTAAAACATCTCTTAAGGATCAAATTAATCGGAAAAATGTTAGTTCAAAACCGAGTATTAGTCCTGACTGCAGTTGTTAAGCATCCTTTAAATATTTGTACATTCAGGTAAAATATATCGGGAATAAGATAAACAATAGTCATACTCAGTTTATCTCAAAAACAAATCTTGTAGAACTACTTAAAATAAACATATCTTATTTGGCACTACCATTTTTGGAAAATTAATTTGATATTCTCGATAATCGTGAGCTGCCCTACTCGCATTGTGTAGTACTTAGTGGTAGGCTTACATTGAACGCATTGAGGGCTATCACTGGAATATTGCCAATGCATGACACGTATCAGTTTATATGGGATAAGCTGCATATTATTCAAATAATATTATAGATTTGAAGGGTTTTCGTAAACGCGAACCATCTGGATTCTTTTATAGAAATATTTAACGCATCTTTTGAAGAGCTTACAGATTTTATTTTCCTGCATTGAGTAGGTAATGCGAAAGTTACATTCGCAAACTATTCAATCATTTCAGCTTTGCGTTGGACATGTTAAAATGAATTATTGATTTATTTCGTTGAATATCAGGTAAAAATATTAGTTAGCTCAAATTTATCTTTTTCAAACACCCATTCGCACACATACGAAAGAACTTGTTTTGTTGTGACAGTATTGTTATCTACGGCTCAATTTTACGCCGAACGAATAATGATAATACGAGGTCGTAAACAATAGTGTGATGCTTAATTGATAATAGTTTCCAGAATAACTTAATATACTACAGCCTGTTTTAGACAAATTTTGTTTACGAATAATTCCTTTGAGTAACTCATTTGCCAAACGAGTTGGTTCTGTACTAGCTTACGTACATTTAAATATTGAGGTTCTTGTTTAACCAGATCAAAATTATATGATTTATGCTGTAGTAGTTGACTGGATTAGGGATTAGCTGAATTCGCACCACGTAAAGTGGTATAATCAGGTGGATGTCAACTCATTACCGCTTGCTGATTTAATGTGCAATCTTCCAGGATTTATCGATCTGTTGTTGGGCGCTCAACTAATTTCCGTATTTAGCGAATTTTTTATGAGTTTGTTATAAACTAGAGTTTCAATTCGTCTCTTTCAATTTAACGCTTAATGTGGAAAATGACTCCATCTCACTCATCTTACTTTGGTTCTAGGTTGGAAAAGAATCCCAACCCATCTTTACCGATAATTCCAATTTATAAGGAATTACAAACTGTTCTTATTAAAATACATTGACGTCATGTGACAATTCTGTCTTCCGATCCTCATCCTGAACTTAATAGTCTAGCTCACTTCTTGATCTCATTTTTATTGCAGTAATAATGATATGCCGATATGCCAGGTCAGAGAGTTAGTCTTACAAAGCGTAAGCAGTTGTTAGAAAGCTTGATGCAATCGTTCTGGTAAAAATGGCACCTTGAGTATCTGGATATGATACAAGTGAGTCAAAAATACTCACCTCCGAGGAATCCCGTAGTAATGAAAACTGTCGTGCTCTTTGGACACAAGAATTCTGATTTTCTAAGTAGGCTTTTAAGGTTTATAAAGGTGGTTTTAGACATATAACTAACTTAGCTCGTATAAAAATGATTAAAACTGAGTTCAGTAACTTCAAACAGGCTAACTTTAAATTGTATATTATCCCAACGCAGTAAAAATTAATAATTTCCTCCCACATTCCGTTTAGTAACTAAACTTAATTTTTTTTCTCCCATTCACTCATAAAACTTAGATAATTTTTAGTTTTTGCGTATGATTACGTAGATCAGTATTTCTGTTTAATACTTAATTAGAAAGCACTGGCGTCCTTCCAAGTGGAGAGCATATCGAAACGCCAATACCTTTCATGTTTATATTAAATACTAGCTTTTGCCGCGGCTTCGTCCGCGTGGAATAGTTACTTCCGACAGATTTTTGGTTCTTCCTACATAGTTCCCGTTCTTGCGGGGTTTTCGGAGTGGTCGAGTTCCCGTAGAATTTTCAGGATGAAACCTATGTTTTTTTTAATTAATAATGAAGTACTCTTAACCAACAACATATTTATTTGTTTATATGAATAAAGATTAATATTATTATTTTGATACAACTTAAACAAATTATTTCGACAAAATTAGGTACCATAAAAACGGTTTTTGTGAGTTAATCTTAAAAGATAGACATATACTGTCGCGGACTGTTTTTTAGATCATTAAAAGAGCTACTATTCTTTAGTACATATTTTTTGTGTATCTTGAACCGTTTTCACGGCGCACGCAACGGAAGGCTTCAAAGATGAAATAATTTCTCCCGTTTTTTACACATTTACCACTATATCTTTGCTCCTATTTGTCGTAGCGTGATGTTATATAGCCCACAGCCTTCCTCGATAACTGGACTATCCAACACAAAAAGAATTATTCAATTCGAACCAGTAGTTTCGGAGATTAGCGCTTTCAAACAAACAAACAAACAAACAAACAAACAAACAAACAAACTCTTCAGCTTTATAATATTAGTATAGATTTACTTTAAATTCTATTTAAGGTTTTTCCACATTAAATAAATTTTAATAATATATAAGTGATTGAAAACTTTATAATCAATATTGATATTCAATGATTGCTTTCTCAGATAATTAAAAGCACTGAGGATTAGGTCTGAAGTAAGGCACAACCGGATTTAAAGATGGTCCTAATTTTTTCCTTTTCTTTTGCTCTCGATATCATTATTTTTTTTGTTGGTGATGGCTTTAATTTTCTGTTGGAATGTGTGAGCCCTATAGTGTAGACGTAACTAGCGATTGATCATATGTTAAAATTTTATAAGTGGAGCTTCACTTTACTGGATTTATTGGGATTTGGTTTTCTTCCGACTGTTCCTTTAGCCTGACTCGTAAACGCAAGATGCTTCAGATTCAGATACGTGTTATAAATTTCTGCTCAAATACCATAACTACTAAAGATAAGAGAAAATTCATCAATTAGATACAGATTTCTTAGATTCCCCTTTTTGTTTCATGAATTAAGTATATTTTTTTATATCATTAAACACTAATCCATCTATGATTTTAATAAAACCCTTTTATCAAAATTAAGTGCAGGCGTCATAAAGAAATTGAAGTTGTGGCTCGGGCACTTGCTAACAGCTGATTCATCGGCGTTATTCAGGGATCGCAATAGTTTTGGGATGAATCTAAAATGGCCATCGGAGCTTTATAAACACCTAAGACTTTCCCAGAGATATATCCTGGGAAAATCCCATGATGATGTCGCTCCCAAAAGACAAAGATGCCCCAGAACTAGTGCCACGACTTCAGTTCCATAAGCAATTTATGATAGGAGCACAAAGGAACAGAGGGTTAGTGTTAGGACCAAGTAAGAAAGTCCAAGATACGAATATATTGAAGTCTTTTATTCAGCAATATGAGAACGATAAATATAAAGGCAGGACTAGTAGGCCTCTTTTCAAATTTGGTTATGTACAGAGAGGAGCTTGGACAGAGGAAGTGAGCGTTTAACGCGGGTTAGATATAAGAGCCCTTCAAACTTACACCTGGGTTGCAAAACCCAGGCACTGTAGAAGCTCCTCTCCCTGCAACATGATGGACCCGGCACCACAAGAGATTTCGTCTCTTAACAAACAAAAACTGTTTTTTAATCATTGCTACTATTTCATATTTAATAAATTCCAATTGTTTTAAGTAATTAAAGAACAGAAATTTTCAATTATTGTATAGTTACGTAATTATTTATTGTTTCAGTTTTTTTAATTTATTATTTACAATAATGTTATGTTCAGTCGAATTTTTAATCTTTGTCAAATTTTCACTACTTTAAACTGTTTACAAAATAAATGAACTGTCACCATTGTAACACCGACAACCTTTGACAGCAACGATTACTTCAAAGTTCAATATCGTAGAGTGTTGTGTGTGACAAAACTTACAAATCTAATTTGTACCTCTTACAAATTATATTAACGAGATCTATTTATAAGATTGTGTTAAAGTAACACAAGGTTGAGTAAAAGTAGTAACTTTATTAGACATTTATAAGTAAAATGGCAGAAGAATTAAAACCTGTTAAAGACGAAGACCTAAAACAACTCAAAGAACGTATGCAATTAATTGCTGAGGCAGATCCATCACAATTCCATAATGATTATTCCTTGAAGAGATACTTAAGGGCTTTCAAAACTGTGGATAATGCATTTCAGGTAAAAAAATATATTTTTTGTTATAAATATTTCTATACACGTCTTTATCATCTTCATATAGATAATCCAAAATTATAGGCTATTTTAAAAAGTAACAAATGGAGAGTTGAATACGGTGTAGCCAATTTGCATGAAAACCATGAATTAATTGAGAAATATTCTAATCGAGCTAGAGTTCTTCGTCATAGAGATATGATTGGGAGACCAATTGTGTACATTCCTGCCAAAAACCACAGCTCCAGTGATAGAAGTATTGATGAACTTACAAAGTTTATTGTCTACTGCTTGGTAAGTACAAAATATTAAGTTAAACAACATATTTCCAGTTATTTGTATGTAATACTAATAATAATTATTTTGATACAGGAAGATGCAAGCAAGAAATGTTTTGAGGAAGTTATTGACAATCTATGTATTGTTTTTGACCTTAATAATTTCACATTATCCTGCATGGACTACCAAGTTTTAAAAAATCTTATCTGGCTACTCAGCCGGCATTATCCAGAAAGACTTGGAGTTTGCCTCATTATAAATGCACCAACTTTTTTCTCTGGCTGCTGGGCCATTATAAAAGGATGGTAAGAAAAATATATCTTTCCAAATTCTATTCTATCAGTTAAAATATTAGACACAAAAATTTAATCTTGTCTTTCTATGAGAAATTTTAATAAATGGAACTAACATTTAATATAATAAATATATTTTTAGGCTGGATGAAAATACCGCAGGCAAAGTTACTTTTGTCAACTCGGAAATGGATCTTTGTCAGTATTTGATACCTGATATATTACCAACGGATATGTAACATAAGAAAACTTAACCTACCTGTAACTAAATAGTTAGTGCTAGTCATTTTAACTTATACAATATTAGTAAATATAAACTGATCATCTTATATGTATAACAATCTGTTATTATAGTTGATTCCTATTATTGACATACTACATTTTATTACAAAATTCATGATACTAATTTTGTTAATTATAATTTGATATACATATTTTTTTGTCTGTTATCCTAAAAACAAATTCATTACAGTATGTAGTCGCCATATTTGTTTATACAAGTAGAAAAAGGGTAAGATTTTTGAATAGATATCTTAAACAATTGCCTAATTATCATGCAAATACCAAAGACATTCCACACACCTCAATATTATAATAAAATATTGTTTGAATTTAATTGTCACATATGATAATATGCTTAGCATATGTTTGCATTGTCACACGACATACTAAGTGCCTTTCAGTGCCCACTACTCGGCAAAGGCCTCTTCTCACATCGAGAAGATTAGAGCATTAATCACCACACTTGCATAAGGCAGAATGTTGATTTATAACTTACAATTTGAAATTATAAGACCAGGTTTCCTAATGATGTCTGTTGGTGCTGTCTGAATACACTTAGAAAGTACATAAAAAAAATGTTATTTATTATTATTTACTTGGTACTTGCCAGATTTTGAACCCACACCCTCATGCATGAGAGGCAGGACTTTAATCTCTAAGCCTTTGACTTTCTCATACAATAACCTTGATTACAAAGATTTGTCAATGAAAACTTATAAACACGTATTTTGTGTTACAATGTAAATTTAAGCTAAGCATATTCTGATTATATCATATTCTGGTCATAAAAAGAAATTTCTTGCCATTCTAGATTAAGTACAAAATGTATTGATGTTATTTTGTTGTTTTTTAAATGTTGTAATTAGTTCATATATGAATTTTAATGTCTTTGAATACTGTAGATTTAATAGTAAAAAATATATAAATATCAGGACAGAGGCAAATTAAAATGCACTTTATTCTAGTTAAGATAAGCAACAAAATATAAGAAAAATAAGTGAAATTCAAAGATTAATTTAATAATAATTAATCATTTTCCATGAATTGGACTAACAATAAATAGTAATTCTTAAATTAAATTCATTAGCCAATAGCATTCATTTAAGTTTTTTTCTTGACATAATTCCATACAATACAATTTATTAAATAAGTATAATCTTGAATGAATCAAGATAAATATGAATGAGATTATGATTTTTATTGAATATAATTTATAATCTCATTGTTTACTGAAAAATCTAAACATTCCTATAACTCAAAACTGACACCAACTAAACTTAGTGAGATTAAGTTATAAAACTTAAGCTATTTTGTTAATGATCAAAATATCTTAATAAAATGTTTCTATATTTTAAATATTTTAATGTTAATAATTTAAGATATATTATATGTACTTATATGAATGTGAGAAACTGTGAAGAAATAAAAAATATAAAACAGGGTAACCCAAAATGTGTTTGAATGTTTACTAACTTTGAAAAAAATATGTTTTTTTGTAGTTTCAGTTAGTTATGTATATCTATGGATATAGGTAAATAGTATTTTTATACGTAAATGTTTATTGGTGACACATTTTTTTATAATTTAATAGTTTTTAAACACTTCTAGAAAAGACAATTTTCTAAAGTAGGGTTCCATTGTACTTTTTTATTACTCAAAGATGACCACTCTGCTATTTTTAGGATAATACGAAACAATCAAAAACAAATTATCTAAACATATAAATATTTTTTTACAATTCTTGTCTGTCTGTTTGTTCAGGCTAATGTCTGAAATGACTGGACCAATTTTGACGACTTTCATTAGCAGGTAGTTAATGTAATATGGAGTAATTTAGATTACTTTTTATTAAGTTTTTAAAATTAAGTTGTCACGTGCAAGGGGAGGACGGGTTGCATGCTGGGCTTAAAAAAAAATCTTTATTTTTATTTCTTTACGCAGACGGAGTCGCGGATAACAGCTAGTATATAATTATTATATCGTCTTTTATTGTAAGAAATAGAAAGGTTCATGCTATAGAGGGAAAGTAGCTTTTTTGCAAAAAAAATACTATGAGTACATTTTGCGAAAGAAACTACATACCTCAAGGAATTTATTAAATTTTAGATTATTTATTTCTTTTCAACATTTTATTATTATCGTCCACTTTATAGATAAAATAAGATTATAAGATGTTATCTCCATAGTGAGGGCTTTTAGTCCTTCATAATATTTCAAATTTACACCATATTTCTTTTTATAATCATAGTTGCAGCCAAACTCAACGAGTACATTATATTATTCTGGGATAAAGAATGGTAGATTTCAGCAGTTTTTGAAGCGAGGATTTGTGAGAAATTTCTCCTTTTAATGAAGTTTATCTTTAGTAATAACATATTTCTATTATGGCGTTTTTAACTTGTTCTATGTCGGTTATGATAGCTTTTCGCATATAAAAAATGTGTACGTATTTCTTCTAGCCCATCTTGTACTGTAGTAATATGTACAATGTTGTTATAAAACTATTGATTGGGTCAAAAAATATTTTTCTTCTTCGTGGTCCTCCAATTCAATAACTTGTAACAGGCAGATGCGGTTACTTTGGTTATTTTAAAATTTGTAAAATCCAACTACCCTTGAGGTATTCAACTAAAACAATAATGGTTGAAAATAAAGGAAATAAAACCGCTCAGCCTGTAGAAGGCGTTTACTTGGATAATTAATTTTTCCTTTTAGTCTAAGGGGGTAACAGACCTATTGTTTATAAAAAAAAATCAAGTGTTCTGGATATAAAAAGTCTGGATAGATGCAAGAACAAACAGATGCAAAACAAAGTCTCTATGCGATTTTTTCTTTATCGACAGAACTATATTTGTCTAAAAATTGGTTTTTAGGGTATTACTTTCTAGTTATTTTCAGAACCACTACAACAACGTAACTTATCCATAAAATTCTGAAGATTCTTAATTAATTTCATATATAATTTAATATAAATATTATTAAAATAGGTATAACATTTTCCATGCATATGGTATTCATTTAATAAGGTTGAAACATTGAAATAAAACACCAATATTATATATAGTATTTACTTACAAAACCATTATGTATACAAATTATATGCTGTACAATTCCAAAAGCAAAATATTTTATAAACTAATCATCAAAAGTTATCATTTCAATGATATTATTTATATTGTACTAAAAATGACGATATAGCAACGTAAATAATGCATAATAACACAGCAAAATATTTAACTACAGATAATTACAAAGCATCAATTAATAGACATTGAAATATCATTGCCAGGACACAAAAATAAATACGTACTAAAAAAAACTTACAATATACAAGTGTGATACATAATAATAATATATAAGAAAAAAGTAACATTATTCAGTCGCAAGTATCTTAATTAAATCTTAATATTCAATACAATAAAATGTAATTGGCACGTACAGTGTCAGTTTTGATAATATTCAGGTAGAATCAGCTAATTACTACAATATGAATATGAATATATATTGAAATGAATGATTATTGTTATATACTACAATCGAGTACTAGTCTACACAAAAACAGGGAAAAAATGTAAACTAGAGCGTCATTAATAGTACGTAAAGCACATCAGTGTTATATCTAATGACGTAATACACATATGGTGGCACTTCACTTGGCGTTGCGTATTCGTCGTATTTGTCCAAATAGCTCAAACAGGACATCCACACTTGGCGCGCTAACAACACGTCTTTACGCGTTTTCGCTTGTGTATATGTCTTATTTGTGCAAATATGTCAAACGAAGACAAATAACTCCACCACACATGCTCTTATTTAGCTCAAAACAACAAATAAACGCCAAGTAAAGTGCCACCTATATTATCAACTATACTTATTATTTTGACTCCAAATTCCGAGTCTAGTTATATAGTATTGAGATGTGTTTATGATATGCACGATAAATGATAATGTATTTAATCATACACGATGGAAGGAATGTCAAATATTCAAATACTTATATTCGGTAAAATGATTATAATTTCGAAAGATAAATTCATTAACTAATTCGCTTGTCCTATAATGATTTGTCAACTAATATATGACTAGGGTACGAAATCACATTAATATACCTTTTTACACATAGGAATGTTTGTGACGATAATAGTTTAAGAAAATTGAGATTCTTATTTTTATCAAAATTAAAAAAAAAAAACGTCATTCATTTAAATGCAATATGGAATATTATTCAAGGTTTTAAAACACTACAATATTTGATTTAAATTAAGGCGTCAAAGTTTTGAAAACCGAATAAATTTCTTCTATATTAAATTTGTCTATGGTATGCTTTAATTTTATTTGCTATCCCACAAATTCCCGCCAAATTACGTTGTCAGTCAGTCTGTGACGAAGTTAATAAATTTTCAAATGTGGAACGCTAAAATTCTCAAATATTAAAACTAGTAATGGTATTTTATTTTGTTAAAACCATAAGAAATCGCTACTAAATCCGAGTTACTTTACATGTGCGCAAAAATTATGAATGCTACTAGCCTATTAGACACTATATTGTTGAATGCAGGTGCTACAATGCCATAAAATCACAAATTAATCGTGTTAAGCATATTTCTACATTTAATTTAAACTTTTTATATTAAATGATAATTGTTTTACAAGGTTGGCAATGGCAGTGGACGGCTTAACTGGTTGTCCGAATAAATTATGTTTTTTACATTTAAAGCAATTCTAAAAATTTTAAATTGTAGTTGCGTTCTTTCAGTGGACAGTACTTTTTTAATTATATTATTATATAAAATAAAATATTTTATACATTTCATTTATTTTAATTACTGCATATAAACTCCTTGGTAAGTTTAACCATGGAGATTAAAATGTAATTCAGAATTAAATGTTCTATCTTGTATTGTAAAATAATAATTATTTGAAATGCTGATGATAATGGTCTAATTATTTCCTCCTATTATTAAATGTGAGAATACAGTCATGAAATTTATTAATGTAATTCTAATTAATTAATTAATAATTACTTTCAGAGATTCTTTTTATGGAATGTCAATTAATAATTATCAATGAATTCTTAATGTATTTTTTACAATAATCAGTTTGGCCTTAACACAATATTGAGATAAATTTATATATAATTTATTTTTAATATTAGAATAAATTGACTAATATTAATAATACTTGATTTTAAATGAAATCTTTCAAATATTTGATGATATTAATACACTATGAAGTATGATCATGATGCTTTCATCGTTAAATTCTTCACCTTTTCCTATAATTCTTGTCCTTACATGTACAATTTCAGACAGAAATTGATTAATTTTATATTTATATCAAACTTCCTATTAAGCAAAACTAGATTTTATATTTACAAGCTACATAACCGAGATTTGGTAATCATTTGCTTTATGATACTTGATTGTTAATCGCTACAATGATTGTATGGTTCTACATCAATGAGATTTTATATCAATCACTACTGTTTTGTCTATGACATGTAATTCCGATTAATATCAATATATATGAGTAACTTACAACAAGTTGATTGAAGAAACTAATTATGGAACATTACCATACCAAATTTTTCATTCACAATTTTCCATATATGTTTATTAATGAAAATACTTCATAATTAGTTTTCTAACACAATCTTGTGGTAAACCGACTTTGCTAACGCGACGCAGACTTAACCGTTTGTGATATATCTACCTACCTACATTCACCGACTTAACGAATCATTATAAAATAGTACTACGCGCCAACAAATTTATGTACTTATATATGTACCGCAACGATTGTATCGATTTTTATCACAGACTTCTTTGCATTGAGCTTCCACTTTATAATCTGCGTCGCCTTTACATTAATATATATTACTAGATGAATCTATGGATATATTTTAAGATATATCTATGGATATATTATGATATATCTCGAGCACAGCTGCTGTAGCAGTCAGATAGGTGAGGTGTTGCGTTTAGAGCGCGGTAAAGTGGTGGGAGTGGTAGGAATGGTAGGAATGGTAGAAATGGTAGAAATGGTAGTATTAGGCTGGTAGGGTGTGTGTGCGGGTGTAGGTGCAGGTGACCGCATCAACAGCAGTAATAGACGCAGTCAATCAGCTACCACCTTCTGCGCTACAACCGCCAGCTCCTCTTTCAATATCCGGAACGATGGCCGATCTTCGGGCGCGTGACGCCAACAAGCTTTCATTACCTGAAATGAGATAAATAATTTCTATTATAGTTATCTATTTTTCTTAATAATTAAAATATGATGAGATCTAAGACTAATGATTATTAAACTAATATGTCCGGATTACTATGCGTATTTTGTTATTTTTACCCGTGGTCACGTCGGGAGTATGTAGTTTTTAAAAATAATAAAATACGCGTAGTAATCCGAAAATATAAGTTTCATTGAAACAATTAAAATACTTTGGTGTTATTATTTTAAAATGAAAAGTCGTTTTGTTATATTATCGACTATGTTTGAATTATAACTGGCAAATAAAAGTGTTGTTTGATAATTAATAATAATAATTATTATTCTCGTTTTATTATATACCACCCAAAATCTCTCACACCTATAAACAAGTGAAATGGTAGCCAAGCAGTGTATAAAAGATATATTGACCTATCAACAAGTGAAATGGTAGCAAAGCAGTACATAAAATGTGTATATATATTGTATAACTTACATTGTATATCTCATTGAGGCATCCTTTTGGTTTCTCCAATACCTGGCCCCTTTGAACCATTTCTACAACTTCGCTGTTCTTCATTCTGCCGTACGGAACCTTACCACACGTGAATACCTCCCACATCAACACACCTGAGAATATTTAAAAATTAATTACTTATTTTAATAATATTATTTAATTTAAAATTTATCTTTTAATCTTTTTAGCATATTTATTAATGTAATTATACAGAGTGACTGGTAAATTACTATCGATACTTGAAGACGTGATATTTGACGATCATATATGACAAAATAAAAATTAATATAACATAAATATTAATAAACTTCTAAGTAAAGTTAACCAAAAGTTATGTAATTAATTACGCATCGTGTGAACACCCTACAGATTAGTTATACACACACACACACACACACACACGCGTGCGGCGGCGTGGTGTTGTATCAGCACGCCGCCGCACTCGTCCACACTTGGGACACTTGGAACGTGTCCACACTTTATTTATTTATACGGAAATTTGGTCAAAAATTAAGTACCCATTTTTTTTACATAATTCGAATGAGAATCATGTACCGAGTATTCTCCTTAAATATTTTCACGAGTATTCATATAAATTAATGTAATATTTTTGACTTACTCCCGACATTTCGGTGACTTGGCAGCAAAAGATTAGGTTCATTTAAACGTTATAGTGTTTTGTTTATAACTTACCAAAGGCCCATACATCAGATTTAGATGAAAATCTCGTGTAATTGAGTACTTCTGGTGGAGCCCATTTTATTGGGAATTTGGTACCGCCGGAACTAGTATATTGATCGTCTAGCACGTATCGAGCGAGACCGAAATCCGCGACCTGGAATTTAAACAATATTATAAGCATAAATATCCCTACTAATATTATAACTGTCTGTCTGTCTGTCTATCTGTTACGCTTTCACGTCTAAACCACTGAGAAAGAACATAAGATAGTTTTTATCCCAGACTTTTGAAAGGTTCTCTTAGAAACGCGATTTAACCGAACTCCACGCGGGCGAAGCTGCGGGCGGAAAGCTAGTGTATTAATAAATAAATTAACTGTATGTTATGAATTGTTGCTGCTTTAAATAAAAAAAAATGTAATCAATATATCGTCGACGATAATAAGCATTGGATAATTCCGCGTATCTACATTGGAAGTAGATTATCAGAAGAAAGTTTGAGCTGAAATATACTTCTTAGGTATTTTTTTCACAATTAATAACAAATTAAACACTAAATAATTACAAATTTTGCACAATATGACATTGAGTCATTAATAAAATTGTTTGTTATTACCTTCACAACATTTTCATCTCCAACCAAACAATTCCTAGCCGCCAAATCCCTGTGAATGTAGTTCTGTCTTTCCAGATAAGCCATTCCTTTGGAAACCTTTAATAAAGAAAATAATTTATTAAATAAAAACCAAAATTAATATATCAAAAATCATATTACATATAAGATTTCATATTATGTTATTAGGTCTTATTATTTTTAATTTTATGTTATTACTATAGGTGCTATTTTAAGTCCGTAATACAAAACAAATACAACAGTAGTCAAAAGATTTATACAGTAAATGGTTGTGATATAAATTATAGGCTTGAGTCTTGTTGACAGTCATATATGAAATCTGAAACGCGCCATTGAATTCAGAACCATATTTAGTGTTCAACAAGTTGTTTACAGACGCATTTAATTGAATACTCTATGAAGAACACAGGAAAATAAATCTTTGAAATTAATGTATTTATAACTTTTCCCTCATAAATATCTATGTGCTTCTATAAAATAATTGCGTGAATATAATTTATAGGTCAACATATTATGTTATTGCCAAAACTTACAAAAGAGAACTATTAATAATTTCTGTGTTTATATTACAAGAAGAAATGGAGATGAATAACGGTCAAAATCGTATTATAATGTCGAATATAAGGGCATGAATACACCTTCAACTGATTGATATGAGTTATAAGTTGATATAAGTAATAGTAGATCTTCTTCTTCCTGGCAATTTCCCAGCTTTAGCCAGGGTCGGTCTAAGTAATAGTAGATAAGTAGTTGATATAAGTAGTAAAATAAGTACCTGTATACACATATCGAGCAAAACCGCGGGGCCGAGCTGGTCTGCGGACGTTCTACGGAGGTAGTTGAACAGCGATCCGTGCTTCATGTACTCCGTCACTATATATATGGGACGATGTTTTGAACACACCCCGTATAATTGAACGAGGTTCTGATGTTGCAGTTTACTGGAAAATTACGTTAAAATATCTTGTAATTTACATACTTATGGAGGATGAAATCCTTAATAATATTATAAATTCGAAAGTAACTCTGTCTGTCTGCTGTCACGAATAAACCACTGAACTGATTTTAATGAAATTTAGTACAGACATAGAGTTGACTTCGAGAAGGTAATAGGATAGTTTTCATCCCAGAGTTTTGAAACGTTCTCTTGGAAACGCGATATAACTGAACTAGTATAATATAAATGTAGTATTTAGATTTAATAATATAGATAGCAAAAAAAGTAACTTAGTAAGTTAATTGCAGCTATCTCTCTATAGTTACCATGTCAGTTATATACATATTCAAGAGTTAAGACATGTTTTTTATAGTATTTGGGTGAACTTACGTCATAACCTTCGCTTCGTCAATGAAGTCGTCTTCCGACATAGTGCCTTCCTTCATCATTTTAACGGCGGTATCTTTAGTACCGCGCCATCTGCCTCGGCGGACCACACCAAACTGGCCGGCGCCTAATTCTTCAAGAAGAACAAGCTCTACTGGATCTATCTCCCATTTATCTATAATTAATAATACATTGATATTAGGTTTGATACCCAATCTCAAGAGGCCTTTATAACCAACAAATTATTGAATGAGATAGCTCAACGGTAAGTAGACATATCAGTTGCAATACAAAAGATATTCACTATTGTACTGACGAGCAGTGGCGGCTGGTGGGTTATCGAACTGGTGGTGCACTTTACTAAAATATTAAAATTAGAAAATGCAACAAAACAACAATTGACATAAAATATGATTATTTATTTACATTAAATCAATGCGATGACATTTTTCTGAACCGAAATGTTCAATCACCTTTTTATTAAAATCGGTTATTGTTTGTATAAATGTTTTTTCAATACGAAGCATAGAACGTGCATTTAGCATTTCGGAGAAAAGTTTTGATTCTTTTCAATTCCAATTCGTCATACATCGGGTGCTCTCGGTAATCCTCGGTCGCTCGTGCGGCGCTCGAGAACCGACTCATTACTCGGTACATTTCTATGAACTATCTTTTGTCTCACGCGCCAGGCGTATTAATGCGTATCTCATACAAGATGTATTAGGAGTCCTCGTGCACTCGCCGAAGCGCACGAGATATTAATGTATTAAAGCGCTCAAACTTTTTGACTATAATTAGAAATTTAATTTTTATACGTTTTTGTATGTTTAGAAAATAAATATTAAAATGTAATGGTAATTTAAAAATAAAGATGAAGTAATAGTTAGTAATTTTCAAATCTTTTGAATTGGTGGTTCAGCGCACGAGTGCATTTAAGGTACAGCCGCCACTGCTGACGAGTAACTAATCATTGATTTAGTGCCGGCGTAAGGGGGGGGCGCGATGGGGCGACGGCCCAGGGCGCCAAATTTGGGGGGGGCGATTTGTGGAGGTAGGATTCTTATAAATGAAAAAATGAAAAAATAAATAAAAAATAGGAGCTACATAACTTTCTACGTCCACGTCGTTAGCTCCGGGTCACGCTAAAGGAAAGATGGAAGATGGTAGATGGATTATAGAATTCTTAATACACGTTCAGTGTTCACATCGGTTCAGAAAAAAATTAAACTCGATTTTGATTTATTCAAGTGGGCGTCAAAATATTCTTGCCCAGGGTGTCAGTCCCTCTAACGCCGGCACTGCTTTGATTAGTTACAAGACAGCCTCAAGCCATAACAAAAATATAAGGCAAAAATCACACAATGAGGTGACCAATTAACTAAGACCTGTAACTTAATACAAAACTTACCGTGCGATAGTCCAGCGGTGGGTGGCGCTGGTCGATCACAGGGTGTAGCTTTGAGTCTTGAACAAAGTCCTCCGCTATTGTGTTTGTGATAGTTAATGAGCTCTGGAATGCTTGAACAACAGTGCTTGTCTGATAGATAGAATTCACCACGAGCATTCTGCTTGATGTGGTAGTGCTTGGTTTGGGGATGATTTCTGTAATTAAAATATATTATTAACCGAATGCGAGAGAAAAGATATTCACAAATAATAAGAAATATTAGTAAGATATTTTCAGTTGTTGCTAACAGATTTTGGTAATAAACAACTTTGTAACGTATGTTTTATGAAAAGCTTATTTTATTATGCAGCGAATGCAAGTAAACTGTCTAACACTTCCACTTAAAAACTTTAAAGCGTTGTAACTAAAACAATTGAAGACTTTTGAGCCTATACTGTTAACTAAAAACTCAAGTTTACTTACAAATATATTTAAATCAATAAAATACTTACACTTTAGTATACAGCGATAGTGTGTACATGCCCTTAGTTGATGAGTTCCGTACAACAAAGCAGCCCTCCTTATCCTCTTGTTTGAGAAGCGACTCCGCCCTCTGGCGGGACATCTCGCCAACATACCATCTATATAAATAAATATAACATAAATATTATAATAAGTCATAAAACATCAAAGGATTTAACTATAATTATTCATTCACTCACAAACAAATGCGCATGCGCACATCGCACATACGTACAATATCAATTTGTCGGCTATTGAATACTGATTCATGAATATATGTTAAGTCTCAACACTAATTGCGATAAATAAAATGTTAATAATAAAAAAATAAATTAATAAAAATAAACAAAGACAGTAAGCGACTCTATACCTTTGGGTTATACAGGGTGACTGGTGAATTACTATCAATATTTAAGGAGCATACTCGGTACATGATTCTCATTCGAATTATGTAAAAAAAATAGGCACTTAATTTTTGACAAAATTTCCCTATAAATAAGTAAAGTGTTGACACGTTCCAAGTGATCAAGTGTGGACGCGTGCGGCGACGTGTTGATACAACACCACGTCACGACATGCGTATGTGTGAGTGTCAGTGTATACCTAATCTGTAGGGTGTTCACACGATGCATATTTAATTACATAACTTTTGGTTAACTTTACTTAGAAGTTTATTAATATTTATGTTATATTAATTTTTATTTTGTCATATATGATCGTCAAATATCACGTCCTCAAATATCGATAGTAATTCACCAGTCACCCTGTATATGACACAGTTACTTTTAATGTATTACGTTTCAACAATCACCTCACTAAAGAAACGTTTTATTACAAAGACATTTATTAATTTAATAATTCTTTGACACATATATTAAAACTTTTTCTTTGAAAATAATGTCAAAACTGTTATATGTATATATAAATACTGTAACGTGTATTTTGTTTTAAATATAACAATAGTCCAAGGTCCCTTAATTCAATTGAGCGGTGACCTTCAAGAACCACAAAACCGTTTTTTTTCTGTATACAAATACAATCTGTTGCTTGCGTTTGATAAAAATTTATACCATTTCTAGAATGTTCAATGGAAACTCACTCGTATTTTTGTAATCCTATAGTTTCCTTTTCCTTGACGTAATTGCTCGGTATGTATCCCACACAGCTGGAAAAATATTAAAAAAAAATATAAATAAATATATCCCTACTAATATTATAAATGCGAAAGTAATTCTTGTCTGTCTGTCTGTTACTCTTTCACGCCTAAACCACTGAACTGATTTAAGTGAAATTTGGTACAGAGGTAGAGTAGACCTTGAGAAAGAATATAGGATAGTTTTTATCCCAGACTTTTGAAAGGTTCTCTTGGAATCGCGATAGTATATATATGTTTGAGATTTAGTCATTTTCTTACCCATGCTCATCTTTAACTTTCCACCAGTGTTCCTGAGAGTCATCTATGACTTCGTATTCCGCGCCCTGAAAACAATATAATACATATTACACCGTTTATTACTTAACAAGATCGAGAATGTCTCAATATCGAATTACGTTTACTTAAATGAATACCTTTTCCAAGGAGAGGTCGCCGCTTTCGATCGCTTTAAAAGGGTACAATGCTACCACGACTTTCGTCCTTTGCTTATCCTAAAAAAAAAACAATTTTTAATTTGGAAAACTTTAATCCTACGAATATTATAATTGCCAAAGTTTGTGAGTGTGTGTGTATGTTTGTTACTTCTTCACGGCTGAACCGATTTTAATAAAATTTTGTATACAGGAAGCTGACGTCTAGGAATAACACATAGGCTACTTTACATCCCGGCAATCCGCGGGTAACACCGCGGGGCGCAGCTAGTACGATATATTCTTTTAGGGGTAGTAGTACTTAGATATGGGTCATGACTGGTTGTTTGCTCTTTTGGCTATCTGATTCTATCTCTAAGTAATAAGTAAATATTATTCACTTTTTCTTGATAATTTTATTATTTTAATGAGTACCTTTGGTTTCGCTGATGGTGTTCCCGGAGGCGGCCCCCCACCTCCTGGCATTGTGACAGCCGCTGTCACAGCTATAAAAAAATAAAAAAAATAAAGAAAAAAAGAATTTATGCACACATTATATTCTTCCAATGTAGTATTGAATTTTTTTTATAAACATTTTAAACTCACAAATACAATTCTTTCTGAAAAGTACGTATATAAATACCTATAAACATGTTGTATTGATTTTTTTACTATTTTAAACTCTAATATATATACCTATAAATTGTCTATCCTAATTACTTCATCAATGACTCTAAGTAGAGTCAACTCTATCTAAAATTGTGAAGATGGTTGAATAATAGTCAACTCTACTTAAATCAGTGTAACGATTATCACAAGGATGCTTCAGAGTTTGACATTACGAACATGGAGCGTGGTAATTACTTTTGCGTGACGATTTCCATAATAAAGGCAATTTTATTGTAGAATTAACTTACGTTCATTACGGTGTATTGGGGTAGTGGAAAATTTTCAAAAAACATAACAAATAGCGTAATTCCCATATAATTGTAAGTAATGATTACAAAATATCACTTAATACGGCAATATTATATAAATTTAAGAGTGAAAGTATATATATTTGAGTATAAACTTTTACCTTGCGTGGGCACAATTATTGCATTGGCTTATTAACTTACAACTTTCATTTCAATTTAACACAGAAACACTTCCAAAAATTTACTCAATTATCGTTTAAATAACATCAATTTATACTTAGTGATTAATTAATAGCATTATTGCTAGTTTCATGCAGTGATTGCGTATTTTCGTACCGCACTTTAACAGAACCGAATTACACTTTTTACATAGCGAACTTATATACACTTATATGTTATATATATGTAAATATTATACATTTTATACCCTCGAGGGCTGGTAGGAAGGCTGACAGCGAGAGGCATGGTATCTTTGATTTCTTCTTGGTGACCATTTCTTCGTTTTCACTAGCCAACATCTGTAAGGGCGGTCGTACGCGCGCGACACCAGGCACAAACTGAGCCGTGTCAATGTACGGCGGAGCGAATAAGGCCGAGTACAGACGGCTTAACTTACGTTGATTGTTAATTATTATGACACAAATTAACTAATTGCTATTGAATATTATTTTGAATTTAATATTATTTGATGATACCCAGTTTTTGCAACTAAAAAAAATCTTTTTGAAAAAGGTATATGTATTTTTCTTAACTTCATATGTTTCAACTATAAATATTATATTTTTTTATACTGATATATTATAAGTATATATTATTTTATATATGTATGTTAGTATTGTATTACGTCATGATGAACATGGTTTTATCACGATCAAGACACGGGAGTGAGAGCAGAAAAGATGGTCGTACTCGGCCTACATTCACTATACGGAGGCGCAAGCGCATGATCTCCTGTCTCGCTCGCACACTAACAAAGTTACATACAAACGATAGAGACGGCATGATACCTCAATGACGACAGCGGCGGATGTATTACAACAAGCTATTATAGACAGTATTACTATCAAAATAAGACTAAATTTTTAATAAAATTACATGTACAAGTACCAAGAACTGAGGTACAATAATTACAAGAGCTTCTTATGCACATAATTTATTGTAGATATTTTAATAATAACAAGCCATAAATATTCATATGACCGTATATTTTAGGTTTACATAACAATGGAACTAATTTTTTACAAAATACAATATAAATCTATACGTGAATAAAATCGGGAGTCTTTTTTTCATATAAAACAAAAGTACCATTAAGCCGGTGCTACATTATAAATGATAAATATATTTAAACAGTCACTTCACTTTCAAATGTGAGAGTGAAATGTACGGGACAAAAAAAAATGGGAACGTGTCAATCAGGCTTATTAGTCATTATGCATTAATCATGACGCTTCTGAGAGGTGAATATGGAACGAAGATATATATAAAAAAAACGGGACGATGTTTGAACTTTTGTGTTTGTTTCCGACAGACGTGACTAATATTTCTTGTTAATCAACATAATAAATATATATAGTTTATACTAGGTTCTTTTGTAATAGAAAACCAACATAGTGTTTTAAGTATACAGGATAATACACTTTCTTTAATTATCAACATTGTATATAGGAGCCATAATATATGTTAGTCATATGTCATATAAACTCTTCTTCTTCCTGGCAATTTCCCAGCTTTAGCCAGAGTCTGCCGATATGCCGATATGTAATATAAACTATTCTTTAAATATTCATAAGTAAATAATTCCCTTAGTAACACAAAAACTTGTCTAAGCTTGCAGTATGTCAAACTAAATAGCCATTTAACCATATTGAAGATATAAGTACCTATTAAAAAAAGCCTAAACATCTTACTACTAGTTTCCATCGTCATACTAAAAACGGTCATTTACTAGTTTTTCATAAATAATTTATGACATACGAAATTAATGCGGGTTCGATCCTGGCCCTGGCAAGTACCAATGTGATTTTTCACAGTCATATGTACTTTAAGAGTATTTAGACATCACTGATTAATGCATTCCCAAAGAGGGTTGATGTCAGGCAGGCCGGTCGTAAAAACAATTTGCCAAAACTATTCACATTTAAGGCAGACCCTGGCTATAGCTGAAAAATTGCCAGGAAGAAGAAAATACGAGATTTATGAAGTAACGTGAAACTGTGTGTGTTCAGTGTGTGATTAACTCGTAATAAGGCTACTGCATCAAGTATGCACTTCCTGCAGTGCGGCTATTTAGCCACGCGAATACAAGTTGGTAACATGCTAATTGGGCCAATCGAGACTTCTAACATACATTCAAAAGTATAATTTGAATTCATTTTAATTTAACTATTTTTACAGAAAATAAATGTAATTTTTTTGGTAGAACATATTTAATTTCATTTAAATGGAACTAATACTTTTTAAGGTACTCCCGATGTTTCTTAGTAAGTAGTTTTTAAAAATAATGAAATAAATGGTAGTAATCCGAAAATTTTAGTTTGTTTTAAATAAATATTCGTGAAAATCTTAGGTCTCTTTATATTTAATTTCTTTATAGATCTCATACGCAAGATATATTTTCCACAGATCGATAATGTTCTGTTTCTATTGGCATCATTACTAAGAATTCCACATATTTACGTGATCCGTCTCATAAGAAGCTTTTGAATACGAAATGATTGAATCAATAAATTAAAACATTACTATTATTATATATTTAATGAAGATACTATGTAACTCAAAAAATCTACTATTTTTTTATGTATTAGATATGAGTTCAAAGATTATAATTTTCTCACTTCTAATTCATAACATACTTTAATACTTTGTTGTATACAATAAATGTGCAAATATTTATGAATGAAAATTGTTTTATTTTCCGTATATACGACAAAGAAACCTTAGAATACACATACTGAAATGAAATCCTTTTATTGATTGACTTTTATACGTATTAAAATATATTTCCCTTTAATCGTCGGGTCAATATTATTTTTGATCAATATACAGGGTGACTGGTGAATTACTATCGATACTTGAGGACGTGATATTTGACGATCATATATGACAAGATAAAAATTAATATAACATAAATATTAATAAACTTCTAAGTAAAGTTAACCAAAAGTTATGTAATTAATTACGCATCGTGTGAACACCCTACAGATTAGGTATACACACACACTCACACATACGCGTCCGCGGCGTAGTGTTGTATCAGCAAGCCGCCGGACGCGTCCACACTTGGAACACTTGGAACGTGTACACACTTTATTTATTTATACGGAAATTTGGTCAAAAATTAAGTACCTATTTTTTTTTACATAATTCGAATGAGAATCATGTACCGAGTATTCTCCTTAAATATTGATAGTAATTCACCAGTCACCCTGTATAATGAGACTTTCGTTAGTATTACATATCCCTACTAATATTATAAATGCGAAAGTAACTCTGTCTGTCTGTCTGTCTGCTACGCTTTCACGCCTAAACCACTGAACTGATTTTAATGAAATTCGGTACAGAGATAGAGTTGACCTTGAGAAAGAACATAGGATAGTTTTTATCCCAGACTTTTGAAAGGTTCTCTTGGAAACGCGATATAACCGAACTCCACGCGGCGAAGCTGCGGGCGGAAAGCTAGTATGAAATAATAGTAATATTTTTCGGACTTAATAATATACTCCCTACATTTAAATTACTTTAAAATTATATTTTCATACCTGAAAATAATAATATAAGTTTACAATAACTCACCTAATCCGTTATCTTTATTATGTTCCTGCAGTATAAGCTCCAAGTCGGGCTCCGGTAGCGGCCAGAGGGAGGCAAGGGAGCACCCGGGGGCTGTCTTACGTTCCGCGTCGCAGCACCACCAGCGGCGCGCCGAATACACCGCAGGGTGGTAGCGGGCGCGACGTGTGTTTGATATACACACTGTCATCATATGATTTATTTAATAAATGCTTTATTGACAAACACATGGAAAAAAAGGGAAAATACATAAAGTAAGTACATGGTGTGCAAAGGTATTATCGCTTATACAACAACCTTTGGTGATAGGAGCTTAGAAAACAGGTAAGTGAAGAAAAATATACAGCAAAATGAGGAAAAGTACATAATATTTACACTAAGGTATAGTAATAAACTACACAACTACATCCCAATAATACATACATAGAAATATATATCGAAATATACAGGGTGACTGGTGAATTACTATCAATATTTAAGGAGAATACTCGGTACATGATTCTCATTCGAATTATGTAAAAAAAATAGGCACTTAATTTTTGACCAAATTTCCGTATAAATAAATAAAGTGTGGACACGTTCCAAGTGTTCCAAGTGTGGACGCGTGCGGCGGCGTGCTGATACAACACCACGCCGCCGCGCGCGTATGTGTGTGTGTGTGTGTATACCTAATCTGTAGGCTGTTCACACGATGCGTAATTAATTACATAACTTTTGGTTAACTTTACTTAGAAGTTTATTAATATTTATGTTATATTAATTTTAATTTCGTCATATATGATCGTCAAATATCACGTCCTCAAGTATCGATAGTAATTCACCAGTCACCCTGTATATACTTAAATATAAACTACATACTATTACATACTTGCATACATTATTTAGATATGGATAGGTAATAGTTTAAAACGATGCTTAAATATTGCAAAGGATTTAGACTGCCGTATATCAGTGGGTAGTGCATTCCAGAGTTACTGTATGATATGATATGATATCCTACTAATATTATAATTGCGAAAGTTTGTGTATGTGTATGTTTGTTACTTCTTCACGCTCCAACGGCTGAAGCGATTTTGATAAAATTTTGTATACAAGAAGCTGACGACCAGGAATATCATATAGGCAACTTTACATTACGGAAATCGGAGGTAACACCGCGGGGCGCAGCTAGTGATATGATATGATAAAATATTTATCGTCGACGATAGTGCAAATCCGCGTAACTATCATTGGATTATACCGCGTATCTACATTGGAAGCAGATTATCAGAAGAATGTTTAAGCTGAAATATTTTCTATATTAACGACTTTTAAGGTAGTTTTTTCACAATGAGGGGTAAATTAAACACTAAGTTATTACTAATTATGAAAAAAAAATTTCTTAACTCGGTGGGAGGCGTTACCGGGTAAAATTTACCACATAGTGCATACTTTCGAAAATATTTATTTTTGTAAGTGATTTTGTGCAGCGCCGTTTTAGATACCTTTCGACAGAAGTTCGACGGTTCGACTAATAAAGAAAATCGTGAGATTACTTGAAGGTGTTGGCTGTGTCTCTTGTATTGCCACAAATTAAGTGTAAATCTACAATCTTAAACCTGCCTACATACATTTATGAAAAGTAAAATAATACTTTTACTTGGTGGTAATGGCGAGCAAATTAATAATATTCCGAATAAACAACAGGAAAGAGCCCTCCAGCCACACTAGCAAATATTTCGTTTTGTGCACAAAATGGCTGAGTTTTGGGCTATGTTTTAAAATGTCAAATATTACATATTATACCAAGCGTTATTAGTTTCCAACTGTCTTGTTTAATTGAAAATGTAACACAATATAATATAAAAATTGGTTATATTTAATTAGACAGTCAGTGTTGGTATATGGGGCGCGCCTCCCGCCGAGTTAAAAAACGATAATTTAGCAAATATTTCAGCTCAAACTTTCTTTTGATAATCTGCTTCCAATGCAGGATACGCGGAATACAATATACGCTGAAATCGGAATTATTCAATGCTAGTTACGAAGATTTGCACTATACCCGACAATATAAGACGAAACCTCTCATCATTCCATGTATTCACGGTGCGTGTGTCGGGTCCATCGTTGCAGAGAGAGAAGCTTCAACAGTGCCTGGGACTTGCGACCCAGGTGTAGGTTTAAGGGGCATCTATCTAACGTTAAACCCTCACCTTCACTGTCCAAGCTCCTCTCCCTACATAACCAAATTTGAAAAGAATCTACTAGGCCTAAATTCCAAATACATATTAGTATATTTTATAACATATTTTATGTATAACTATTCATATATTAAAGTACGTACCTAATTATTTTCTATCACATATTAAATACGATCAAGAATTTAAAATCACAATATAAGTAGAACACATCTTTACATTAAAACATACGAATGCTAACTGGATATAATCTTGACCTTTAGATAGACTTGGCACATTAAAATCTTCCAAAATTAGATATTCCATTAAGTGTTGAATTTTAATAACATTATAATTGTTAATTCTATGACCAAAACTTGTACACTATGTTACCATAGACACTAAAACTTTTTTTTTAAACCATCATTAAGACAAAGATTTTTTAATTTTTTTTTTTTTTTCATTTTTTTGTTTTGTTGCATTGAAACGTATGGATTTGTAAGAAAAATCAATCAATAATTTATCTAAATGAACGAAGGAAACTTTATTCTGCCCAATATTTGCTTTTTTTTAACATATTTTTCTATACATCCTTTTTATTCTTTATTTTTATTTATCAGAGGACACCTTATACGGCGGATATTAATACGAATTATAATAATAAATGCATATATATAAGATCAAAGTAGATAAAGAATAAATCTTTATTATCATAAAAAATATGAAGATATTTTTATTACATTTTACACACATACACACACACACACGCATACACACATATGTATTTGTTATTATATAAGATTTCTTTATAACCGATTTTTTCATATCTTTTCAGGAATAACAGGAATAATTTAAGATGCATTCTATCTTTTTTTTACTTAAAAGATCATTTTTTTATTATTATTTTTTTAAGTATCAAAGTAATTTAAACCAAAAAACGCATATAAATATATACTAGTTATCAACTCACCGGTCCGTTCGGAGGTTTGTGTATCAATAACTGGTATCTAGTAATATTAAACCGCAAAGTTTCCTAATTACACCCTTAGTATTAGTTTTCGTATACTTAATACGAACAGTTATTATGTTTCTCACTCACAAATAGCCGGGATAAATACGTCAAAACTATCGGTACGAAAGTAAATAAGGAAAACCCTACTAAGGACGGTTAATACGATATCCGAGTGTGATATCAAATATCAATATTAAATTTAATTTCAACTTTTACTCTTACATGAAATATTTTTTAAAATAATATTATGTTCAATAAAAAAATAAATATTTAAATTACTACTGTTTTTTTATGTTATAGTACAATTTTAATAATTATTATTACCAAGTATATGTGTATGTGCAAATTGCGAATGCGTGTATATGTGTGTGTGCACTTGCGTGTGTTTGTTGCTCAATCAAACAACATAGCGACTGTATTTAAATAGGTTTTTTACTTAGGTAGTATATTAAAGCAATGTGAGGTAGAAAAAAGTTATTGGCGTTTATATAAATGTAAATCTTACCCGTCCTTATAGCATGTATCCAGTCCAATCTCTCACTATGCTCCTTGGCAGCGAGATACAAAGTATAATCAGAATTCTGTTCCGAATATCCGACCTACATAACAATATTAAACATGTTATACGTTCATACAACACACTATATGAAAGTGTTACTATGATAAATATGAAATGCTACTCTTCAAGCATTCAAGCTAATGAAAGCGGTGAATTCATCATTAAAGCGCTGACAGCGTATAAACATAAAGCTGCGTCGTGTAAATTACCTGAAAGGGATACCTGTAGGGGCTCTTGTCGTTGTCACCGTCCAGTATTTGCTTGCTCAGCTCTCCAAGCTGTGCTTGTTCCACAGTGTGAATAGCATCTGTTGGTATACGACCTCGTTCTTTACGCTTCTATAACAATGAAGCGCTTTAAAGCTGCTGATTATATATTAATGAATATTTAAAATTCGAATATTCGGAGAGAACGATTGTTCTTCAGATATTCGAATTATAAATTTGTTTTTTTTTTTATTATAAGAAGTCAAATTCTATTTGATTCACAATTTTATGCCAGTACCATTTAGTCAATATGTATTCAGCCAAAATGAAATTTATTTTGACCTATCCTACTAATATTATAATTGCGAAAGTTTGTGAGTGTGTATGTTTGCTACTTCTTCACGCTCAAACGGCTGAACCGATTTTGATAAAATTTTGTATACGGGAAGCTGACGTCCAGGAATAACATATAGGCTACTTTACATCCCGAAAATCCGCGGGTAACACTGCGGGTCGCAGCTAGTAAAATATATACGATAAAATCAATATTTAGTTGGAAATTTAATCTCGAATGAACTGTTAATTAAAATTTGATCTTAAATATTCATTAACACAATGTCGAAAAGCAATCTACGGTATTAGACGTCTAGAGAAAATGAAGCAGCTATACAAAAAGCGCTGACATTAGTTCCTTTGAAAAATCTCGTTAGTGAGAAAATTGGATGCGAAAATACTGTCTTTGTAATATTTTCAGAGTTTTAAAATGTTATATCTGGAGAATATTGTGTATACGACATACATTTAACTTTCCATACAAAATTTATTTACTCGTATGTAGATAGAAAAAGTGATAAATATTTTAGTACAACAGTCCAAAAACATTTAATATATTTCAAATTAGACAAACAGCTTTATTTACTTAAAACTTATGTATAAGTAGTGTACATTATTTACACCTAAATCTAAGGGGGTAACAACTGTATAAGTCAACGACTCTGGAACCAGTTTCTGAATTCCAGCCAACGGACATGTATAAGACCTTACGGTATTGGGATTTATAGCCAATTAGATGCTGCATAAACATCGACTTTTGCAAACAAAATTAAAAAAAAAAACTTTTCAAAAAAGGAATTGATTCCAAATTTATAACAATGTATAATAATAAGCAAATTAATTCTTCTTAATTTACTTTGATGCCAGTTCCCACACATTTCAAGACATTATAAATGCTAATGATTTGTTGCATTATAATTGTTTATTTATTATATTTTTTACAATTTCTATAGTTATCGCCATTTGTAGTGGTTTTTTTCTAAAATTTAAACCTGTCTACCGATAAGTTACAGCAAACAGCGATACTTCCGATCCAAGACTAAAAGGATTTCCTGATGGGAAGAGCATCGCGTCAGTAACAGGAATCCGATAATTTCACCAATGTACTACACCGATAAAGCTATCAGACTTGTTATATTTATATAATAATAATTATAAACAGCGATAAAATTTACATTATTAACTAGAACTCATCATTAAAACGATCAGACATAAATTAACTTATTACGTGCTCAAAGAAAACGAAAACTTACAAAGATGAAACACAGAGTTAACAAAAAGTACATATTCACAAAAGACAAAACCGCAAAAAAGAATAGTCGTTATGGAGAGAGCCTTTTACAAACAATTAGTGCGTCATAAAGGGCTCTTCGTGAAACCGCTCACTAGTATGGGGGCCCTAGCGTGACGACACATACATTATGAGAAGGGCCTAGCACCCTTCAATAGATGTGATTACAAAGTACACTAGCTTTAAACAACTTTAATACGACTATGCCCTTTAATCACGACGCAACTTACCTCCAATAACACGTAGATTGAAATTTGAATCAATATTATACGTAAAAAATGTTAATAAATAAAACTTAATCAATTACTAACGTTAAAAATAACACCCAAGTCCCAACATCAGAAAATGTACGAAAGATAAAAATACATTTAATAAACAAACTAATCAATTAAACTAGAAAAACGGGAGACCATTTTTGGGGATACGTCCGTTAAAAACATTTGCGTAGGTTGTTTGATACACGCTTTACTCGTTTCACGACGAGACGGACAATTATATGAAGTTATACATATATAGCACTTTTTATATAATTTAATTGGTAATATATATATTTTTATATATAAAAAATATTACCGAATAGATCGATCGTTCCACGTCGAACGTCAGGTCACGTTATAATACTGACGGGTGCCGTGCGGCGTGCCTCGGGGTAAAAGACACGCCCAAATCGCGCATGCGCACATCAACCCTCTATAGAAATTACGGCTCCAATTCATATTTCAAAATTGAGTATCCCAACATGAATGTCTTCGGTAATTCACAAAAATAACATCGCGAATTCATTTCAATACGAATTAACCTCATTTGGCGCGCAAAAATGTAGATTCGGTTTTTTTTTTAATTATACAACCAGCATCATCTTCATAACTACATTTTTTTTTAGTCCCATACATTTAATTCATTCCAGAATGACTAACTGATTCGTCATCGCGGTGCCGAATCGAAAGAACAGAATCATTAAACATTGCCTGTTTTCCTTTACATTGGAATGAAAATTTTATATATTAAAAAAACTAAAATTCACTTCTAATTTGGCAGAAAAAATTGTGCAAAACTTTTTACTCAAAATACTTTTCTCATTATGATATTTTTCAACTGAAAATTATATTACAACAAGTGCAGTTTACTATTTTCAAATTTCCTTTTAAATAAGTTTATGAGGAAAAGTTTTTAAATTATACATATTTGGATATTAAAAAAACCTATAAGGAAAACACTTGAGTACTCTATTGTGTATAATATTTCCCATTCAAGTTAATATATTGTAAATAAGTGTAACATAAACAGGCTTTTGATACAAATATTTACATGTTGTATCAAAAACATTATAAATAATACCCTTAATATGATTAAAATAAAAAAAAATGTTTTGATCTCGAAGCAAAATAGAGCATAATATCAAACTAAGACAAAAAATAAAAATATTTTTTGGTTTGGATGTTAATTGTTAAACCTTGGTGTCTACGTAAAAAAAAATGTATATTATGAATAATACAGATTAAAAAAATTAACAAGAAATGTTAATATATTTTTTTTACTTATATATTATTCTTTGGTGTCTTGTAAACAATAAATAGTTTCTTAGATAAAAATTAAAAAAAAATCACTCAACCAAGCTCCGCTTACCTCAATATTACAGTCTTCTTAATCCTTAAGATGCATGAGAACAAAAATCTAATTTATATATTGTAAGAAATAAATAAAGATTTATACAACATCTAAACAAAGTTAATATATAAATTAACAATTGAATTAAATGTTACTAATACAACATTGATTTTATTCATAAAAACAACGGAACTATATTTATGTATTGCATAAAATTATATTATTATTTATATATACAATATGTCTTCATTAACTTCTAACTGAGAATTTACTTTTTTATTTATTATCTGTTTTTTTAGGGTACTCCAAATAAAAAAAATATATATATAATTTTCAACCAATATTTATAACTGTATAAAATATATGGTAATGTTATTGTTTAAGTAGATAAATAGTTAATTTATCATCTTAATTCTTACCTGTCCATCAGAATCATAGTATATGAGGTATTTTCTAGTCAGTATAAACCATCGTTCCTTGTAATTAACTGGTGTGAATATTTTCTTATTCTGAGATCTTTTAACCATGAATGCTTTACGGATAACTTCATCATCTTCTGGGGATGCCATTGTGCCTGGAAGTATATGAAAAATATATTTACATATATGTACACATATTTATAAAAAAAGTATATAACAGTAAATTACATATGTAATACAGTATGTAGTATTTTAAATAACAGTAAATTTAATATAACTAATAAAATAATATTGAAAAAATATATATACAGAATCAATAAATAGACATTTCACAGGTAAAGTTTATTACCAACGAAATAACTTAGATAAAGCCGGTTGGAAACATACTTTAAAAAAAACATGTAAAATGTTATGACAGATAAGCCTAAAAATTAAATAAATTACCTGCTTTGATTAAGAGCGGAACATAATAGATTCGTCACATTCCTATGCTAAAATGATATAGAGTTCTTGAAGTTAACTATAACAAACACTATAAAATGTCTAAATACTGAAGAAATTTTCTAATTTACACCTTTTTTAATATAGAAAAAGTTTTGGCTAGTTCAAAACTTCAACAAGTACAATTATTCACTATCCGTCACTGTTAGCCGTCACAATATCTCAATTCTCAAACAAGATCGACATTAGGCAATAGTGTAGTACCTGCCTATCTACATAATATTGAAATTTATATGACACCACTCAGACTTAGCAACCATTAATAATAAAATATAAAATAATAATAATAATCTTCCCTTAAGGTTGATATATTTGTTAAGAAACAATGAACCAAGAATAATTATGTATTTGTATCCAAATATTTTACATATCTTCTTAGATTAGTCATAAATAATTCATTATATGATTTTGTATTATTGCTTAAAAGTAAACTTATTTATTAATTCATTTTATATGTATTATTTGAACTATGTGTTATATATTTTTATTATAATAGAAATGAATTTGGTACGGATAAATTAAAAATATTTGTAAGCTTAATCACAGAAATAAATAAATTAATAAAAATAATGTCTTAAATATTAATTACTCTCTGTTATTAATTGCAAACAAAAATGTTTATATTTTTTTAAGAATTAATATTTTAGATTTAAAAAAATTAATGGCAGCCCAGAAATAATTCTGATGACGATTTTTGCAACTGGAAACACCAATTTAAGAAGTAAGCGCGTCGGTTTGTTACTTTTGGGTGGTGTTATATTTAGTTGAACGCCGAATCGTCACATTATTGTGAAGTTATAAGTGTTTTTATTTAATAACTGCAGTTAATTACTCAATTTTAACTTTAAAATGTCTGCTGATAATATAGAAAAGTTATACCAGAACTACGGAATACTAGCAGATGCTAAGGATGACATCTCAAAGGTAACCTATAAATTAATATTTATATGAAAAATTATTAAAATAAATTTTATCACTAAATGTTATTTTTTAGCATGAAAAAGAATATTTAGAGATATTGGCAGCAGTCAAAGGATCCGACAAAGAGAAACGGTTGGCGTCCCAATTTATTGCAAAATTCTACACAAGTTTCCCTAATCTAGCAGATCAAGCGATAGAAGCTCAGTTTGATTTGTGTGAAGATGATGACGTGGCCGTAAGTGTATACACATATTTTTATTCAGTTATTTTCCATTATAATGAGATATAAATTATATATAAGATTAATTTCATCATAGATTCGTAAACAAGCAATCAAAGCCCTGCCCACTATGTGCAACAATAATAAAGACCACACTACACGGATATCTGACATACTCGCTCAACTCCTGCAGTCAGAAGATGCTACAGAAATTAACGTAGTAACTAATTCTCTAGTCACTATCCTTAAAAGCGATCCCAAAGGAACTCTCACAGGTCTTTTCTCACAAATACATCAAAGTACAGACAGCGAAGTCCCTAACGAAGTTGTTAGAGAGAGATGTATAAAGTTTTTAGCGACTAAAGTTAAACAGCTCGGTCGGGAAATCATCGATAAGGAGTGCGAGGAACTGATCATTGTTGAAGGAAAGAAATTATTGCAGGTTTGTTATATAGTTACTATATAATAGGATTAATGATATTTGTTCCAAAAAAACATGCTTTTTATGAGTAATATATGTTTATTATATAGTATGATTTGATTTAATAACTTTTTTTTATCTTTATACATAGTTATATATATTCATCAAATATATTAAACAAGATGTGAACTATAGAAAGTTCATTTTATTATTAATCTTGTGTTTACTGAATAGTTATATGGATAGAATATCTCTGGAACTAATAGTTTTATTAGTTCCAGAGATATAGTCTATTGAGTTGTCATGTTGCGAACATGGTATTTAATATTTGTTTGTAGAAAATTTTCAGTACTTGAAATTGGCACTACTTTCTATAATTTTTCCTATTTTTAATATTCCTAAATAAGGGTAATTTAAATTTAATGTTACAAATATAAATATTTATAGGTACTTATTAGCCTTTAACATATGACTTACAATATTAGATATATAATATAACAACATCATTTTTCATAGTATTTTATAAATACAATTATCAGATATACTCACAAAATTTTGTATACTTCTATTATTATTTATTTCCAAAAATATATATATATGTAATAGAATCAAGTTTATTTACATGTTGTTACAAAAATGTACACAGCTAAGACCAAATCAAGCTAAATTTATAGGTATATTGTCTTTAAAACTTTTACATTATTACCTATTTTCATAGTGACTTTGGCATATTAAAGTGATTTTGCTAATTGCTATAAGTGGTTTTGAAGTAATTCTTTCATGATAAGGCATATCCCTGTTTTTGGTGAGATACAGTCTTTACTTGGGTCCCAAGAAATTTAGCAATAAAGAGACATAGGTTTCCCTTAATTAATAAACATAAGAAAAATAATTGTTATAAATTATCATACTAATTAAATGTGTATTAATTATTTCTGAAAATACTAATTCTCTAGAAGGCTTAACAGGCTATTAGGTAATACTTTAATATGGTTTTAATTAAATGATTAACTAATTATCATGACTTTTAGGATTCTGTTGCTGAGGAGTTTGAGCACATCATGGAATTGCTTACATGGACAAAAATTGGTAAAACTCCAGCGGGAAGGAAAGAATTGACCGAACTGATATTGGCATTAGCCTTCACACCAGGCGACTGGCATCCCGAGGATCCCGAGTATATAGACAGACTCATTCAATGCACCCAACATGCATTACCTTTATTTACCGTGAGTCATTTATGATATAATTAATAATCTATAGAAATTGTCTAATGAGTAATTCATTAACTTTTTCAATAAATTGTATGCTTAAAACTTGTTTTAATTACTTGTTTACATTAATTAAGTGATTGGCTTATTAAATAAACCCATAAATGCTTAGTGTTAACATAATTTTGATGATTAATTATCTTTCAGGCTCAAGTAGACTCCACACAGTATGTCAATGTGTTTTGTGATAATGTACTAGCACAATGGAATGATTTAGCTACAACCGGCAGTCCCGATATCAAATTGGAGATATTAAAAACATTTGCCGAGCTCACAGAACACTGTGGTGAGCTTGAGAATGCGGCACAGAAAATTAATATAGTTTATGACGTATTAATGGTAATTATTATATATGAAATATACTTTTTAAAATAAATAGTAGTAGTAATATTCTTTATGTTATTAATTACAGAAATACCTACCAGAGGCACCGATAGAAAATGAAAAGGATGATGTTAAAGAGGCTAAAACAGAAGAAGAATCCAAATCTGATGAGTCCAAGTCAGCTCCTTCATTGCAGTTTTCACATGTTGAATGTGCGCTATTTGCATTACACTCCTTGTGTAGGAAATCACCGGAAGCTTTAAGTGCTGATGCTGCAAGACTGAAACCATTACGTCTAAGACTTCAATACACAGCCAGATTAACACAAGGATATATCAAAAAGTTAAAGGAAGTTACTCAGGTATACTATACAAGACTGTAGATCTGCAAATCGTCGTGGATAGTGCAAAACCGCGTAACTACCATTGGATAATTCCATATATTTTGTAAATTAACGACTTTTATGGTAATTTTTTTCACAATTAGTAATTATTTTCTTTTTAGTTTATTACTAATTGTGAAAAAATTCTTTAAAAATCGTTAATTTAGAAAATATTTCAGCTTAAACCTTCTTCTGATAATTTTCTTCCAATGCAGATACCTGGAATTATTCATTGGTAGTTACGAGGTTTTGCACTATCCCCGACGAAATGGTTTAATACTTTTTCTGTAGTGGTGTACTAAAAATTAATTTTCTAATTGCAGGGTAAAAAGGGAGATGATGCCAATACAGAAGAAAACAAATTGAAAGTAGCAGCTTTAATGACTACATCAAATATAAACACACTAATACGAGACATATTCCGAACACCACCTAGCTTTAAGAGCAAAGTTCAACTTTCATTTCAAACTAAGAAAGCTGAAAAAGAGGTATGTATATAATACACAACATATATTATATATACATAACACAAATTAATAATTTTAAATGTATGTTAATTCTAAAATATATTCTCAGGATAATCAGCCAGCTGTAATACATGAAAGGGAAAAAGAGTCGTCATCTAATAAACGACACAGACCAATAACTTTTGATAATGGTGAAAAAAAGGAATCTCCGGAGAAAAAATCAAGAAGTGGTGATGGGAACATCAAAATGTATACACCACCGTCTGGCAAATATAGTTCGAGACTTAGCAACTCCGGACGATTCACTGGTTCAAACCAAAGGGGCAGGGGTTATGGCAGGCGCGATTTTAGGAATAACGCGCCATATAGAAGACGGAATAACTATTAATAAACAAATACACTATAAAATTGGGATTAAAATAACCGTGGGGGGTTCATTCTTTTATCAATTCCATGCGTTGATTTTCTAACGCACAAATTATAACATGACTTGCAGAAAATATGACATTAACAGTAGATTTTGGTGGGAAAAACTAAATTATTTTTCGTTTCGCGTTTGCCATTTGGACATCGTTTGGTTGGTTTTTCTAGAAGTTTCTCTACATTCTGCGGAAGCGGTCGTAGTTATTTACAGGATTTTTCGGCGTGCTTGTAGCTGATTGAGACAAAGTTTGTAGTATTTCAATATTTTTTAGTCTAGGATACCGCCATTGGTGTCAACGTACTGGTAAGTTACACACATTGAATATTATTTACAATACGCTAATAGGAGATGCTGATATTATATTCTTCACGAAATTGTAAGTATTTTTATTTTATTATAGCAATTATTTGTACCTGACTCTCGATGTCTATCCAATATGGAGTATGTATTATATTTTCAACAATATTCGGTAAGTTACAATACTTTGATGTTGTTTTTGTTTTATTTTCCGAATTTATTCGTTAAGCTGCTGTTGGACATGGTTTCGAGTCTACATTCAGGCTTTGTCAGGTCAAGGAAGAATCATCATCAGGATTTTAATTCGAGATTGTCACACTTTGATTAATAAAAGCTCTAAAATTGATACAATTTTTTATTTTATCCCTATCTTATAAATACTGAAGGAAAACTGTCTTTTTTCACCTCTAATCAGATATAACATGGGAAGTACTTTCTAAATTGATTAAATATCTAAGCGCACGGTAGTGCGCCGGCCAAGTTCCACAGGCCGGCGCATGCCGTGCACTATATTTACACGAACCGTTTCGACCCACTTTTGACCCCCCTGTAGCTCAGTGTCTATTGCAAGTACAGAGATAAAATTTTACCTACGTAATCATATACTAGTACTAAATCAGTATGCCAAATTTCATCGATAAAGCTTCATTAGATCCTGAAATATGACCCTGTGAAAATAGCTAATTTTGGCACTGACTCACTGACAGGTAATCAAAACCTCTAGGCCACTTCCCATTGTTTTAGAATTATGAAATTTGGTACACAGGTTGTGTGTTATATGTAGATTAACAAAAAATTAAGAAATTTAAGAAATCGGTCAAGCGTGAGTTGCCTCAATTCTAAATATCGAATTTTTAATAAATTCGACCCACTTTTGACCCCCTGTAGCTCAGTGTCTATTGCAAGTACAGAGATAAAATTGTACCTACGTAATCATATACCAGTCCTAAAGCAGTATGCCAAATTTCATAGATAAAGCTTCAGTAGATCCTGAAATAAGACCCTGTGAAAATAGCTAATTTTGGCACTGACTCACTGACAGGTAATCAAAACCTTTATATAGGCGCTCAGCTCAGCACAATATAATACATAATAATGAAATATTAATAATATGAGTACATCTATCAATCGGTGATAAATGAAACTAAAAAATAAATATAGTTTAAAAAAAACTAAAAAGAAACCGCGTGGAAACTAATTTAACCTTTACAACCTTGGAAATCAATTTAATTTAAATTGTTTAAAATAAACAATAAATGGTATTATTGAAAAAAAAGCGTGGGGCGCTTCTCAAGAAGTGATATATGAAGCTCATCACGCTTTTTTTCACAAAAATGCCATTTATTGTTTGTTAATTTATTTTTAAATTAATATTGTGAAAAAAGTGTGGGGCGCTTCTTAAGAACTGATATATATATATATATATATATATATATATATATATATATATATAAGGGATATAAAATATTGTCATGTATACATAATGCACACTGTATAACTTAATTAAATAAAGCTTACCTAAAAAATCAGGTTTCTATTGTTATAAATTACTTTCGATAAATGGCGCTAGCGGTATAATTGAATCACGATATTGTTTTGTCTGCAGTATATATGAATGAAAGTCGATAAGGAATCGATGGTCATTTCTTTCTACACTTACGTCTTGATATCTTATATATGGTTACGATTACGATTAAATGGATCACTGATTTGACTTGCTAAAGGATTAATTTTGATATTGCTTATTGATTGATTACTTGTGTGTGTTAAAAGCACAAATTCACTCTATTTCTTTTCTACTATTCATTTACCAACGATGGAAATTGTACATCTTTCGGTGGTTGGCGGAGATATACCACATAGGGTAATTCCTATGCCATCAGATGGTAGCTGTATGTTTCATGCTGTAAGTTATGCATTGTACGGCTGTATAGTACGATTGTATGTACGATTTCTTGAAAAAAAGTATTGAAATCTCACCAAAAACATGCCTGTTAAAAAGGGGGCCAAGTTCCAATCGGCTAATTGTTTGCCTAAAAAAGGGGTGAAATCCAATCTAATGCCAAGTTTGGATGCACTTTGAAATCGATCATAATCATCTTCATCAACAGCATGATCCACTGGTAAACATTTGCCATTTCCAAGACTCGTCACCACACCCAGTCCTCTGCCTTCCACATCCAGCCACTACCCGTCACCTTATTCACGTCAACGGTCCATCTGGCCGAAATTCACTTTACCATACACCCAACTTAAAATATGGTATAGTTGTGAAAATACGTAGGTGCTTGGTTAAAATATCTAAAATTATAATACTTCTAAATTTGAACTTGGCAGGTTAATTTAATTATTTAAATTATATAAATATAAATAATTATATAACTAAATAATAAATTAATGATACAATTAATTAAGTGTTACGTACAGCACAAAAACCTGCCAAGTTCAAATTGAGAAGTATTATAATTTTAGATATTTTTAACCAAGCACCTACGTATTTTCACAACTATACCATATTTTAAGTTGGGTGTATGGTAAAGTGAATTTCGGCCAGATGGACCGTTGACGTGAATAAGGTGACGGGTAGTGGCTGGATGTGGAAGGCAGAGGACTGGGTGTGGTGACGAGTCTTGGGAATGGCAAATGTTTACCAGTGGATCATGCTGTTGATGAAGATGATTATGATCGATTTCAAAGTGCATCCAAACTTGGCATTAGATTGGATTTCACCCCTTTTTTAGGCAAACAATTAGCCGATTGGAACTTGGCCCCCTTTTTAACAGGCATGTTTTTGGTGAGTTAATATTACTCAGACAATAATCTAAAGTAATATTGTACAAAAACTTGTCAGTGAGTACTCAATAAATACAGCTTTTTGAGTACTCAGCAAAAAAATTAAGTACAATTGCATAGTACTGATTAATATTATTGACGTTGATATTAAATAGCAACCATCAATATACAAAAATCTTATCCAATATTACTTCTTGTCTAAAACTAGACATCATTAACCAATTTAACCCTTTGTTATATTAAAAGTATTCAAATAGAATTACTTAATGTCTAATCTGAGGTTGTTTAACCCTTAGCCACCTACCTACAAATTTTATTACACAGTCACCTACCTCCCGTCTGGGAGACACCTTTACTCTAAATCAAAGATTTTTGTAAATTAGGAGTTCAGTTAGAATGAAATATTTTTTTTACATATTTAAATGTTTTATTAAAAGAAAATAAACATAAAGTGATCAACTATACCTACTATAAACTCAACTATAATGAACAACACTTATACTTTGGCATTTTTAAGCCTTACTTACGTTGACTAAACTTAAGTTTTTAGAAATATAAAAATAAATGGAAATAGGAACTTCAAAGTATTTTTTTCTTATATTTTAACACTTACTAAATATAGACATGAAACATTTAGAGAGAAAAAATAAACAAAATTGCAGACTCTAAACCTATAGCTTTTCACGACAGTCAATGCACAGTTTGTTCGAGCACTCGAGGCAGATGGTCTCTTACATTCGAAACACATGTACTGGGTCCTGCGTTTCTTTTTAGGATCACAAGTTGAGCATGTTTTTCGTATTGTGAATACTTCTTCACCACGTTTGGTACTAGAAAGCACTGCTGGTTGACTGGTTACCTCGTCATAGTAAAGGATACGTCGAAGTGAAATTTTGATGTCACGCTGGAGATTCACATTTCGCTCGCGGCGCTCCATATGAGGTGTTGTAAGCTGTTTAGCTAGTCTACAATATTATGTTTCTTCTACATTATTATGTTGTAATGTTCTAGAACGAGAAACCTGTGGAGCTGATGACCAACGGTACCGGTTTTTACCAAAATAATTTGTTTTTCTCGGTCTTGACCGTATTTCAGATAATGGCACTTCATCTTCAGATGAATTCTGTGATTCGTCAAGCACATTGTGGGATGAAAGAGGTACCATACCTGCTTGTAAAGTAGTAAAGTAATTTCAGAACACGATCCACTGTATTCTTCCAGTACCTGTTGTACTTCAATTTCAGTATCGACATCGCTACACTCATCGTTCGGTATATTTTCTTCATCCGATATGTTATCGTCTAACCAGCGTTCAATAATAGAATCGTTTAAAGCCATTTTCACCTTAAGGCAATAAAAAAAGTTGTCACACAAACACCTACCATCCGTCTCTGAGACACTCGAAGAAAGATTTTTACTTACCAGGAAAAAATGGCGTCCATCTCCGACCTCAATAAGCGCTTGCGCAACACTGATCGGTGCGGGGGAAAGGTACAGGAACGCACAGGTTCGTAAGACGCATACACAGCAAAATATTCACGACTTTAAAATCGCTTCCGTCTGTGAGACGGGAGGTAGGTGGTTAAGGGTTAATAATAAAAAAAGGTTTTTAGTAAAAAAAATGTATTATTATAAAGTGCTCCAAAACAGGTTGCAATAAAACTATTTATCTCATATTATCAACAATATTACACATAATTCTATCCAATTCATAGCATGGGTCGTTATTAGCACTATCAGTTTGATTGTAATCTTCTAAAATTTCCGTCGGCACCTTGAAGTTTGATTCCATTTCATTTTGATCTGGTAAACTTTGAAGAGCATTTTGCAAAATATCCTGAACTTTATCTAAATGCTTCTGGAATCTGAAAATCAAAATATAATAACATATTAATAAGTTATATTTTGTCAGTTTTCCAAATTTGGTATTACTCCCAATTTTTATAAGCAACCAATAAAGTCTTATTCATAATAATGAGTCCTTTAATGGGCTTTTTGTGAATATATCTACTTAATTGTGATATTTAGGTTTTACTTATATTTGACAGTTATTATACTAATGACCTTTCTGCATACTTTATAATTATTGATATGAACATACCTCATAGCAGTTTCCACTCTTTGACGTTTTTGCAGTTCCATCATGACTCTTAATGTTTCTCTAGCCTGATGTGGTCTGAATTCATTTAGAAGATGATGAATGTGAATAAACAGAAGACTGAGATCTTCTACTTTCTCAGCTCGTTTTGGTGAATCGGGACAATGTACTAATAAATCTAAGAGATCAAGGAAATTCACCAGCAGTGAGTGATTTAGCTTCTTCAATTCCCTCCTTCTTTCAAAATGCATGGGGTAAAGACGACGGAAACCCTGTTTAAAATATATTTTACCAACACTAATTATTCATTAGAGTTCATTCATTAACATTAAAAATAATATCAATTGTTACCTGACTTTCCAAGGATCTGATAATTGTGTCGTCAGCATTGAATGTGTGGCCAAACATTTGATACGAATCATGGATAGGACGTGGTGGCAGGGGAGCCCTATTCCTTCGAACATTATCGTCAGTGTAAAAATTTATATACTGCAGTGGTGGAAGTGGCAAGGAGCTAACTTGAGCTGTTTCAGATGACATTTTAAAAGTGCCTTTTATAGCCTAAAACATAAATTAATGCACTTTATATGGATATGAATGTTGAAGCAAATAAAACTTATATTTCTTTGCTCTAGTTCACACAAGTTTTATTTAGTCATAAACTAACTTCAATTGAGAATTGACAGCTGCCAAGAAATCATTGACAGTCAAGTCTAGTGTTACCTAGTTAGCAGAAGTCAAATAATATATTTCTAGGGCTACTCGAACTTTTATTTCTATAAATAAAATATTGTAAAACATCTTCACGCTTATATAATGTTATTTATGCTAATTGAAGTAAGATGTGTAGTGTAGTTTCTTGAATGAGAAATATAACGTTTATTAATGATTAAAGAAATTTCTCTAAATCTCTAAGTGTGTATAGCACGCAGTCAAACATAAACAATTTTTGTAGTGAAATAGCAACCATCACATTTGTTTATGATTTATGGTTTTAATTTTATTGTAATCTGTAGTTTGTGGAATCTTGTTAGTGAATTGGTGATTAATCGGTGATAATCGTTACAATATTTAGTATTTTTGTGAGGAGAGAATATCTTTACTTTAAAAAATGGAGAATCCCAGTGGAACTTCTGGTCCAAGAGTAAGCGACAAACGTTTAGCACAAACGCAGGCAAAAGTAGATGAGGTCGTTGGTATTATGCGTGTCAATGTAGAAAAAGTTTTAGAACGAGATCAAAAACTCTCCGAACTAGACAACAGAGCTGATGCACTGCAGCATGGGGCTGCGCAATTTGAACAGCAAGCTGGTAAGCTTAAAAGGAAATATTGGTGGCAGAACCTGAAAATGATGTTAATCATTGGTGGTATAGGAGTCGTTTTGCTTATCATCATAATTGTTTGGGCTACTTCTGGAAGTGGAGGTTCAAGTCCTGCTCCCCCCGTCGTGCCACCCGTCACCGAAGCTCCATCTGGACGATAAATCTTCAAGTTCGATAAACAACAGGCTACACCCTAACTTCTTACTATATTTATATGAAAATACACAGAAATTGACTGATTACATTATATACAAAGGAAAATATTTTGTAGGTTTATCTTTACACTTACTCGTAATCAGTGTTTTTGAAATCTTATCAGATACTAAAACCTATATTTCACTACAATATAATTGTATTATATATATTTTAAAAACTATTTGAATGTTTATCATACATAGTAATATTTTTATAAGTCCTATACGTTTTAATGTGTCGCTTCTTAAAGTTGTCAGCGGTGTTATTGTGATATAAAGACCTTGGCCAATTTACTAAAAATATTCTTAAGACTATAATTACTCAAAATGGATGTTAACTAAGAATTTACAGAGCTTATTTACCGTTACAAAATTTTCTATAATATTTACATGACTATACTACATTATATAAAGGGATGGTGTTACTTTCTTGTTTATTAGCTAATGTGTTGTATTAATTTATATGAAGGAATTTGCTTTGTAAACTCTGCTTTTCAATTATTACTAAGCACAAATTGTATTAGTTATAGCACAAATCTACATAAACTTTACAGTAAATTTGATATAATTCTGTTATTTTTCGTTTATTCCATTTGCATTTCTTTACCGGGACCAATTCTGTCGACTGCACAATATGAGGTCCTCTGAAACCTTCAATGTTGAAAAGTAAGTTGATGTTGTATGTTTAATCTATATAACTTTATCTAGTTGTTTTGTATTATATGAAATAAAGATATTTATTCTTGAAAAACTTGTTTTTGTGTTGTTACTTCCTTCTCTTATTATTAAGGCAATTGCGAAACTGGAAAACAAGAGGTTGTTTGTGAAATTCTGTAATGATTTGTATTCATAAAATATCCAGTTAAGATGTTAATATTTCACATAATAAATTGCTCCTGGATAGTATTAATACCAATTTTATGTTAGCGGTTCTTTAAATACAATTAAATGCATCATAAAAAAAGAATGAACTATATCTGAACAAATTTCTGCAAAAGAGATGGACCTTCTAAATACCTAACAATGTCAAAAGATTATTTTAGTAGAAACATTAAAAAGCAACAATTATTTCAAAAGCTTTTTATTATGTACCTATTAATCTGGTTAGTGTAGGGTTTTTAAGATACAAAAATGCACAACAAGCTGATATATTTATAGTGTATGAAGAAAAACTACTGGAAGTCAAAGATTAAAAATTAGTTTTGACCTATTTTCAGCCCAGCGACAAATTTTATTATAAAAGTAATCTAGACAATAATTGTAAATAATTTAGTTATCTACAAAAGAAATTGATGCTAACTCGCCGTTTCTGAAGTATACTGACTCCATTAGCTGTAAAATATATTGTAGCATAGCTTTTTTATGTGATTTTCCTAGGGATCAATTGCGATCCAGTTTAATTTTAAAATATTGTAAAATAATGGAAATTTACAAATATTTAAAAGATAAAAGCGATGCAAATAAAAACAGTGGCTTTGGTCTGATTAGTAATCTTCATATTCATCCTCTTCGTAATTTTGGTTAAAGTTCATTGTGTCAATAGCAATGTATAGTATTTTATTTCTTTGAAATCAAAAGAATCCTCCATTGTGGGTGATTCAACGTTATCGTACATCCGGCCTTGACAATTTATTCGTGCCAAATAACAAAAGAGACAGACTTATTTGCAAGCACATTTTGCACTGAATTATGTGAAGTTTAATTGGCGCCAATGTTGACCAACATTCAACTCTACTCTACAGGGTCTTAGTGGTAGCCAAGTCTCACTTGAGATTAGTAATATACCCGAAAAATATATTGTGTGCAACAATTGAGGTCGGAGGAAGACAAGCTAATTGAACTGGTTTTATTTCTGTATTTTCAATAAAACGTGTTCAACGATGCTTATCTAAACAAGTATTATTTGCGAGCTCTTTACATAGCAAGAAGAAAGTGATGCCCTGCTTCTTGTTGAGTTTCATTACTCTGTTTAAAAAAAAATGTGTTTCCAACTTTTTGATAACTGCTGTTTTACCTCTCCTGTAAAATTTAAAAAAACAGTTAGTTTTCTTGAATAAAAAAGTATGTAGCTATATGATTTTATCACTTTACAAAAGTAGTTTAATTTTTTTAATATTGATTAATGGAATGGTTTTAAGGAGAAAATGTTTTTTTAGTTGGGTTTCGAACAGTAAGTAGGTATTTATACTCATAAGTCTACATGTTCAACAACAATAGTTTGTATTGTTGTTGAACATGTATTCTCATATAGAATTGGTCTATAACTATTATATGTTACAAATGTATCAGCAATCAACTCATCTTTTTGCATTGAAATAAAACGAAAAATAAATAAATTGACAGTATTTGTAAGAAATTTCTGTTAATGGTTTGGAATTGTCAAAAGTTCATTAAAAATACTGACAAAAGCTGGAATATCTTTTTTGTAGTTTTGATATTTTTCCCGCATTCATTATAGCCACCAAATACGACAGTAGCTCTGCAAACAAAATGTCGAACATGCTGAATGTATTTCTTTAATTTATGTTTTTAATTAACCACCACATTGCGGTGTAGTAACCAATTATTACTTATCAATTATGGATGTCGCATGACTATTGTTAATATCAATATTTTCCTTCTCAAAACTGTTGTAGTTGACAAAAGGGAGTTAATTTACATTCAGACTATTTTTCTATGTCACCTTAAATGCAGTAATATTATCATATGAATTGGCACAACAATACACGGTCAATGGGTACTTTTTTCATAGACTTTTTCCTGTTATTATTGAAGTTAAAACTTATATAGGTATATTTTATATTGTATCTAAGTTACAATTACCGGTAGAAAAATATTAAATTCATAAAACAATTCTAGAGATTTATATATTTGGGTTAGATAGCAACTTCCACAAGAATTCAACAATTTAAATTGTCATATCCCAGAAACGGTAACTCATGAAAAATTATTGCTTTATTAATTAAAAAAATATGATCTTTATTGACCGGATCAATAGGTATATCAATTAGTTTTAAAACTTTGCAAAAGATGTCACTGCTATTAATAATTATCAATTTTTTTACTTCATACATTTTGACATGTAACAAAAGAGACACATTCTACTGATTTTAAAATTTTCACTTAAATTATAAAAAAAACTTTATAGACGAGAAATCTGATCTCAGTTTTGGAACTTATATTTGTAGGTATACATATACCTATTGTACTTTTAACAAACATATTTCATTTGAACATAAATTTTAATGGTACTCCTTTAAAAATAAACACGTTATCATTAATTATATCACATATATTTGTACCTAGCTTATTAAATAACTTACTAATCCCTAGGAAACCCTATTTAGTTTGAAAAATAATGTGATTCAATTCAATTAATATTATTTTTTTATTTATTACTATACTCTTTAACGCAACCTCGTTTCTGTAGTCGGTAGTTCGCCTCGAAAAATGCTGCGAAGAAATCAAATACGTACCTTATCATTTATTATCTGCTTCTCCTCCAACTGGAATGTAAACAAATCTAATAATAGAAATTTTTAGTGACAACATAATACACTAAATACGACTATAAAATGTAGGAAGAATACTATAACGAAGTCACTGAACTATTAATTGAGCGTCTCGAAGTCGTAGACGTAGTTTTAATGGATCAGTCGGTCCATTGTTCCAGAATTCAATATGTTCCAAGTAACAATGCTCTATTTTTATAAACCTGTTTTAATATTTTTATTCTCTTAGCCGTTTTGTATGCTGTCATCACCATAATGACGACATGACGACATCCGTTAGTGTGAAGGCAAATTCGTTAATTATTCATTTGAAGCTGTGTCACCAGTGTGGGAGATACTTGATATATTTGTACTACATAACTCCTACTCTTAATAGAGTCGGCTCACATTGTACATTTAAGGCAGTCTTATAGAGCAATACGCGTAAAAAATACGTGGGTATGCAGAATGTCACCATTATAGGCAACTTCTTCCGTTATTTATCTTATATACCTTTATTTGTCTACCTAACTAATGATCCTACTCAATAGAATAAGTAACATATGTAATTATTGTTTATAACTTTATATGAAAACTAACAATAACATAATCGTGAAAACTATAATGTAAATATGTTCCACAGAGATATGACAATATAGATTTAGGTACTCTGCATAATTTATAATGTTGTCCAAACATTTGTAAATATTTTAATTCCTGGTAAGAATTATCGTCATGGTTTCTTGTTTTTAGGTCGGCTAATAATGTTCTGACTTAACAACTTATTGTCAATAATTAAAACCCATAACTTGGAAAGAATGCGGTATTAGTTTTGGTACCATTTAAAATCTAGATACTTCATTTATTGTATGAGAATAAAAAAAAATCAAATGAACAAAGTATTTAGTGTGCTAACAAAGGATCTTATTCGTATCAACAAAGGAATTAGTAGATGTTTTCCAATGCAGATATTTTCTTTATCTTCATAATTATTGTGTTATATGATTATAGGACGTGAAGAAATTATGTTGATGTTCATTTGTTATTTTATTTCAAACACCGTCAGAAACTGAACATTTTTTACATAAAAGTACTGAAACTTTTCTATTTATTTTTTATTCTTATCACTCCTCTCTAATCCCTACTAATATTATAAATACCTAAGTAACTCTGTCTGTCTGTCTGTTTAAGGCTTTCACGCCAAAACCACTGAACTGGTTGTAATGAAATTTGGTACAGAGATGGAGTTGACCTTGATAAAGAATATAGGATAGCTTTTATTCCAGACTTTTGAAAAATTCTCATGGACACGCGATATAACCGAACTCGACGCGGGCGAAGCAGCGGCCGGAAAGCTAGTTTAATATATGCAAATGTTGAATTAACCAGGTTAAAATTTAGCATAAAAAGACTCATGAAACGATTCCCTTAGCTTATAAAATTACACTCAATGTAACTGGGGCAAATGGCATTGTTGAACACGTAAGTTTAATTGAAATTTTCAATATAAAAAATGTAAAACTATTAAACAAAATTATTCATCAGTGACGGAACGAAAAAGTTATTCGTTTAAAGCGTGTATATATTTTAAAGACGTGGGATCGTAAGTGTCAAATTTCAAGGAAATATGAAGCTTGTGGGTCATAATGCGGAAGACAAGTGCTTCGTTTCGCTTCGCTCGTTGGCTTGGGACAGAATCAAATATAAGGATAGGTACATTTTAAAACAGAACATATCATGTTATGAAGATATATAGTTAGAAAAATCGTTTAGTCTGAACTAAAACAAATAATTATTTTTTTTAATTTATATGTATTGAAATATTATACTTAACTTTATTACCGTAAAGAGAATATTAAATATTATTTATCGTTTATGCAAATTTTAAAGGGACATACTAATAAAAAAAATAATGATTGCAGAATCCATTTAAAACCAGCCAGCATTAAAATGACATTGACGTTTCTTTTTTTTTTATGAGCATTTAAGTAGTTTTTTTTTAATCATTTCAAATTGTTGCAGTAAGTGTTAATCTTTCAAGGTATGACCATGCCTTTGAAAAATGAGACATCGTAACTCCAGTCGCCTTGATCTTAGATTAGGTACGCTACATTACCTGGGATGAGTGCTTTTAATCTGCGAACCATATCTAAAACGCTACAGGGAATTTAGTATAAAATATCATTTCCGACGTTAATGATTTTATAAATGAAAAAATTGACATAGTCGATGTTTAGTTTTCATTTTAAACTCGTACTAGTTATTTGTCATACTTGCTTGTTTTTCGGTGTTTCGTATCCTAATCAATGGAGTTAACTTTAAAGTTTACTTTTAGTTTAAACATTTTAAGAACCCGTTTTATTCATGCTGACAACATTTTCAGAAAGACCTCTTTGCAACCGTATTCTCATAGGAACTCATCTACTATTTAAAAAAATCTACAACTCTTATAAAACTAATATTTTTTTCTATGTATGAACATGTAATATGAAAATTTCCAAGGATATTTTGCTAAGAATATCGTCGTGGGGGTTGTATGGGCGAGTTTTTTCATCAGACGACATTCCTCATTTAGTCTGCTTATTGACATCCGCGTCAGTCATTGCGCTGCTCTTAATTCGCCAGTCGTTCACCTGTACAAGACCACCTATTGTTAAATAACACACACACACACACACACACACACACACACACACACACACACACACACACACACACACACACACACACGTTTCATCCAATTTATAAAGACAAGATTGCTTTTTATTGTCACATGTATTTAAAAAGAAGTAAATTGATCGTATAAATGACATTCTTGGCTACATTTAACTTTAAAGATGCTTTGTAAAAGACCTTTCTTGAAATAAAACCAAATAATTTATTTATTTATTTTATTTTGCACGCGATAACATCTACCAGCTTACCTTACGTATATAGAAGACAAAGTATGACGCTGTGAAAAAAATACAGAAATAATCAAAAATGATTAAAATCATATTTTTTCATTACTCCTTTGGCTAATTAAAAAAACGATAAACAATTTAAATAAAAATGTTTGAATTAGTCTTAATATCTTTAAATGTAATCAGTTTTTCAACAACAGCATTATAAAAAAATAACATTAATTAATTCTGTTGTCGTGTTACAACTATGACCGAGCAAAAAACTAAAAACTAAATAACTAAATATAGCAAAAAACTAACTATATATAAACTACAAGCATTTTATTCGATGAAGCGGGCAGTGTGAATGAACTCTTGACTTATCGCTTTCATCAATTCGTGGTTCCATGGTAATGTATTTAATAGTTTACTATTTCATTCGTCATGATAGGTCATATAAATGTCTGATTTCTATTCAGAACTAAATAATAGTACTCCCTAACGAAAATATGTACTTTTATTTAAGGTATAAAGAAACTTACCCAATGCTAAAAAAATAGTACTAGAAAAAATTATAACAATCGGTTTCTTTTCAGGATTTATTTAACATATATGAACTTTATTTTTTATACAAGAAAAGTTAAATTCAGACTATGAGCTATGAAGAATATAATTTTTTACCAATAATGCAATAATAACGATAAACGCGTTGTTATTACCAAAGCAATTAGGATGTCTTTTTTTTGCAAAAGAAGTTTTCTTCTAGCAATCAGATTGTGTATACCTTAATCTAAAGGAAGTACATTCCTCCTTTTGGTTTCTCATAAGGAATTCGATTTAAAATTCTTTACACGTTGATCGTTGCAAAAAGCGATAGTGCGAATGTTACCAGATTATTACATAAGAGTTACAAATAACTATCCCTACTAATATTATAAATGCGAAAGTAATTCTGTCTGTCTGTCTGTTACGCTTTCACGCCTAAACCACTGAACTGATTTGAATGAAATTTGGTACAGAGATAGAGTTGACCTTGAGAAAGAACATAGGATAGTTTTTATCCCAAACTTTTGAAAGGTTCTCTTGGAAACGCGATATAACAGAACTCCACGCGGGTGCCAAGCTGCGGGCGGAAAACTAGTTATCTATACATTGCTACGCGTTATATTACTTGGTTGGTGCCACCACCTACATAATAAATATATTTAGTACCTACTCAACTTATTCATCGATGAATTAATTTACCTAAAGGAAAAATAATTCAAGGCTAATGATTTATTGTGTGGCTTAGTAAAGTACGGTAGTTTTATCACAACGTATGAATTTAATGTTTTATTTATTTATATTTTGTTAAAAAGATTAATATGCAGAAACAAAAGAGAATATAGCAGGCCGAATATATGTATCTATTTATTGCTGTGTACAATTTCCTACTGACAAGAGACAGTGTAAAAGATTGTAAAATAAAGTACATATATACATTATACATAAAGATATAATAAAATATATACAGAAAGTAATAGACATTAAAATAGTATAAATTTTATCTTACACTATACGTGTGTATGTCACTGAATTTCTCCTAAATAGTTGGATCGTTTCGAAGCACATTCTTTATATGCATTTTTGTAAATCCCCAGATGGTTTAGATTCACAAAATTAGCCAGCAGATGGCGTCGCTGTATCTGAGTTATTTAAAATGAAGAGATTGTGTCGTGGGTTACTTTTGTTTTAGTTTCAACTTGATTATAGCTGTTACCCTAATGGCTTTGTCACCGGTAGGGGTTGGGTGACCGGATGGCACCCACCCGTTAAATTTAGGCCTGAAAGGCCCGGCAGGGTACGTCAATGTGGCTTATTATAGTAGTGTTTAAATGTGCTATGGATTTTCTACCTTAACGCAACTATCATGTTCACGAGGACAGAATCGCGGGAAAAATCTAGTATTTATATATTATCAATAAATATTATTATATACAAATAATATTACATTGAGATTTAAATATTATTTATTATGTTATAAACGGTAAATTTTCACTAATTTGATGGCACAATTCTTGAATAGAAGTCAGTTTTTATACCAAAAACAACGTCAATATTTAATAAATCACGTAATTACCTAAGTTACTTTATTCGTATTGCTTTTAGACACGCTTTCACGTGTTAGATATCAATCTGTGAATTACCTGAAAATTCAACATAAATGAAACCAAATATTCTAAATATTCGACAGTTTATAAGCTATATGGAAGAAGATAGCTTGTAACCATTATATAATGTTAACAGCTGTAGCTAATGTTTCCTGGTTATTGAAAACCGATGACTTTAACAAATGGCTTGCATGTGGGCAGTGGGGGTAAAAGCTTTCACATTTCACGAGAGCACTATAGTTTGTTTACATTATACTATACATATGATAAATGTGGGATTGTGAACATATTTTAGGCTTAAAAATAATTAATGTTAAGAAAGTAACGAATAAATAATTTATGAGATGTAAAATTAAAAAATACTTTAATATTTATAGGTATATCTTCGACTTCTGTTAGGATTTTATCTCTAGATAACAGTAAAACATAATGCTTAAACATTATACGACCAAAAAAATGCCAAAAATTTTCGAGATATAACTAAAAAGACTGAACATGTTTAAAAGCAAATATTTTTCTTAGAAGACCGCGACATCTGGAAAAATAAAAGCTACAACAGTACTGAGTACTGTAAACACGATCTAACAAAACAGCTTGACAAACATGAATGAATTTAATTATTGCTCATATTTATTTAAAAAAACTATATTTATTGAAGTCACGGCCGCATTCTTGGTACTGTATTCAGTAAACAAGTGATATATCCCGAGAAAAAGATGAAATTAGAATGATTAATCAGCTTATAGCCAAAAAATAGCATTATTTTCCTACAAAATTGTTTTGCAATGAATGATAAACGAGAGCATGTAGGTAGAGACGAAGGTCACTTACATACTACCTACATGTTGACTGTGCTATGACGTAATACACGTCACATACAAGCGAGGTTGCTGAATACCGGTATTTTTTGAACAACTTAAAATGTTATAAACAGTTATGTTAAAAAAAAAATTTAGCATGTGCCAAGAATATTATATTTTTTAAAATATACAATATATTACAAACGTAAAACAATTGGCAATTATTGCAAAAATATATTTGATATATATAGTCATAAATGAATAGCAAGACGAAAATAACTGAATGATCAAAGTTTGTTTTCACATGTATGTTTAACCATACATAGCGAAGTACAGATACAATGATTCATAAAATAATTTATACAATGGTGATTACAAACTCCATATAACTGATGACTCGGGAGATTTGGAATGAGCGAGAAGAACTTTACAGTGTGGGCTGAATGACGACGAACGAATACGACGCCGCTCCGATTTCCGAACGAAGGTGAGGCTATTTAAAACTGTGCGCAGTAACCCGGCGCCGAGTCGACATTTAATAATCAGTCCCGCCTTGTCTTTTGACGTGTACGCGTTGTGTTTACACTAACTCCCGCTGTGTTTGTTAATTTGTTTAGTTTCAACGTTTTAAAATTTAAATACACACGTGAAAAATGGCTGACAGTGGTCTAAAGAGGAATATTCCGATCAAGCTTGGAGATTTTTCAGTCATAGATACCGAATTCTCGAGCATCAGGGAGAGATTTGATGCCGAAATGAGAAAAATGGAAGACGAAATGAGCAAATTCAGATCGGAACTCATGAATAGGGAAAGCAACAATTTCTTTAAAAGCTCCACAAGGTATTTATAATATTTTAATTAAAATAATAGCGTATTCTTCAAGAATTAAATGTATATATATTTTTTGATACGTGTATTCCATATTTGACGTAGCTGGTAAACTGCGGTAACTTTTAAGTACATATTTTTCATGGAGGGGGTATATATTGGTTGAATTTATTTTATTATTCTGAACGTATCTTTAACGTCCGGGCATGTTTACCTAAAAGGGAATCTTGAATTAATGAGCCTGGGATTTCGCAAGCGTACCACGCTCGACCTCGGTTCGGTTGTTACACGAAAGTGGTTATTCAAAAGGTATTATTCGGGATCATTCCGCGGAACGGCTACAGACATCTTGGACGGCTCCATTTAAAGCGTGCAACGATACGTAAGACGCGATGATGTCATAAATAGAAATAGCGCCGGCCACCAGCCCGAAGATTTGTACATAAAACGATTAAATGTTCAACTTTCATTTATCACTAGTGTGCCTGTTAATGAAATTCTTTGGGTTATCGTCTTACCAGTGACATTGTAAACCAAGAGATCGGGTTACAAAATGTAATAACATTCTATATAAAAGAAAAATGTATATGTATGTAAATTACAATGCATGTATACGGTAAATAGTTGCGAAAACCGGTTTACGGTGTTCTTATCAGCGAATATAAAATGTACAATGGTTTGGCTGGAAAAAAAAATGTATTGTACGTACCGCATGAAACCATACATGACCCATTTGTATGGAATTAGTTCAAACTTGTGACGCAATTTATCGATGAAATACTTGGCTGGTGTTGTTGAATGAATAATGTTAAGGACAATATTAGGACGTCTGTATGTATCATTATATGTACATTTGTATTACTAAGTAATTTTCGTAAATTACCTCTAAAATATTGCGTGACAGATAACCTGCCCGCCCATACTAAAAGCCGTGACGTGGGTGAAATGGTATTATTTATTCATAAATCATTGATTTATAACTATAATATATTCCTAACCAAGATAATATGAATGTACACTTAAATCGAAACTTACAAGTATATCAAATACTAATGAATAAGATATAATATTTATATAATATGTAAAATAAATAATATGGCTTGATAATGCGATTTATATATACATATTTATGCTTGATTAAGTTTAAAACTCGCATTAATTATCAGCTTATATTTTTATAAACCCTTAAATAATATAATTATTACCTCTCGAAACGAGCAAATGAATTGTTTTTTCAAAAAAACTAACAGTAATTTGCTTTTTGCATGTCTTACAATTTCGAATCTGTTTCCTCCGGAGGAGTAACCAAGTCTTCAGAGAGGTAAAAATATGTACACGATATATTTTGTATACAAATAACATATCACAATTCACAAAAGCACTCCAAATTCCAATACAATTTGCATTGTATATCTGTCACTAAGAAGTATAAACACAGCAAGCACAGATAATTTACATATATATATGAAAAACATAATCTATGTAATATTTAATAATGTAAAATAACATTAAATATATTATTTCTATGTAATTTACAATGACATTGTAACTTTAACCTTGTGAATATTATGTAATGTCTGTGTAAAGTAAAATACGTCAATTGTGTCAAATTCTGTGATATATTGGGATTACATTGATGATGTCATTGTTGACAGAACCTTGACTGCATTCGCAGATGACATCAGCGACAAGTGATAAATTAATTATGAACATAGGAAAAATCACACAAAACTAACTATATGCACTATTGTCAATATAATGATGGAAACTAACAAGACTCCATTTACGAGTGAACATTCCTTTTAAATTTATACAATTGCAGTATATGAAAATGAATTCATGAGAAAAATGCGGGCGCTTTTAATTTATTCGCCGTAAAAAAACACGATCAAAATCTAAAATTAAATGGTTTCTTAGTATGGGGTTTGTGGAATGTATTCGCATGTCGGCATAACATTCAAATCGCTTGCATGATTTGAAATGCAATTATAAAACCGAGCTCCACACAACAAACAACTTAAATTGATACAATTAGCAAGTTTTTGAATTAATTTTAGAATTTCGTAGACAACACTAATTTCACCTACACATTCTTCACAAACCGTATCGTGTATTCAATTAAACATAGATCGGCAATTTTCACACAATTAATAAACGTTTATTAGTAATAGTTGATTACGAGGACTAATAAGTACAAATAATATGGAGGTATTGATAATAATTTAATGTCAACAGCACGACCACATCATCACAACACAGTGACAGCAGACAGCTCGCCGAGCCAAGCCATTGGGACAGCTTAAATTCTCCTCTCATTCAAGACGAAGGTGACGGCAAATCTCTCAAGCTAAGATTCGATGTCAGTCAATACACGCCCGAGGAAATCGTGGTCAAGACCGTTGATAATAAATTACTGGTAAGTTTCTAACAAATAATTGTTTCAATTCAATACTATAGGTATTATTACATTTTAATCATGTTCTATTTTTAATCAGAATTATCTCGAACGCCCGGCATCACGCCAGATACAAATCGAATATTTAATATGTAATCAATTGCAATGATTGTAATTCACGTTTATTTTATAAATAATTATTTTTAATTCATTTTTCAGGTTCACGCCAAGCACGAAGAGAAGTCTGAGACTAAGTCTGTTTACAGAGAGTACAATAGGGAATTCTTGCTGCCGAAAGGCACGAATCCCGAAGCAATTAAGTCATCTCTATCACGCGATGGTGTTCTTACAGTGGAAGCACCGCTGCCTCAGCTCGCCATCACCGACAGAAACATCCCCATACAGAAGCACTGAAGCCATTCTAGCGAACTAAATTAACAGCAGCTATTCCATATTAATAATTTATTATAATTTATAAATTTTAACTAAGTATCAGTTATTCGGTAACTTATTTTCGAATCTTATATGAATTGAATCTCGTTTTATCAAACTGTATGTAATTGGTTGTATTTAAGTTTATTCCAAATTTAAAAACTATGTGGAAGTTTTCGAATCTCCTACGTATTCGTGTCGCTTTATTACGCTTTCACTGTGATTTTGAGAAGTTTTTTTGAATCACTTTTGATATTCTAGCGGTCTGCTGATATTGCACTATATATTAATAAACACTTGGTATAGCGAACTTTCCTACAATCAGCCGGAGCTTATATTTTGGTGACAATAGTGCAATTGGTATTTGGTACATCACGTACTTATAATATTGGTAGTCTTTTTTTAAAGACATCTCTGTCTTTTTATCTTAAAAGGCAACTTCGTCCTAACTTTATATTTAGTAAACAATAACTATAGCAGTATATTCAATACACCATGTTAACGGCTTTTTAATGATACACATTTATATTTTAGTACAAAAAAAATGTTGTAGATGTCAATAAATTGCAATAGAAAAATTATATGGTAGTTTTTTTCGTTGTGTAAACATATTCTGGCTAAATAATATAAGTATTTTTTTCCAATAATAAATTCTTGAATCTTTGTTTGAACGTAAAATATCAAGTTTTTATTTATATAAAAAAATTATTTTAAAATAGTAGGTATTCTCATTGACAGGCACTTCAAGGACAAAAGATATGAAAACTAAACGTTTTTATTTAAAAAATTCTCACAATGTTCCATGTTGCAAAATAGTTTTATTCTTACCAAAAGCATTGTTCATTGTTCTGGAAAACAATGAATTTCTTAGTGGAAAAGATTTATGAAAATATTTAAACGAATGCAACATGTTTGACACTAAAAACGCCTATTGAAAAAAGTATAAAAACTTATCAGTTGGCAACAGAATAACTCACTTAAATATAGTTCTTTTAGTAATCCTTTGAATTAGCTAATTATTTACTTGAGAATAATAATAAAGCATCATAAAGATTAGACTGTGAACTTAATACTATAATTACTTCAAAGATATTTAAAATTTATGACGCAATCTGTCATTGTCACCAATATTTCATTTCATTTGCCGCAGTGATTATGAATAATGTGCGTGAACACACGATCGTCTGCGGTACATTTACGCGCGTTCTATTTCAGTTGCCAAATTGGTTTTAACAAATATATGACAAGGACAACTTACTGTTTAGCAAAACTAACTAATAATTTTCACTGTACCGCTTACATCACCGCGATGCATCTTGTTGGTATGCCCCAAATACAACGCCGTTTATGAGGCATAGATAAAAATAGAAATTAATGGTTGCCTGAATTTATATTAAGTTTATACATTAATGTGTTCGGTTACTGTAAATGTTTGCTTTTATTTCTTTCAAGATTTATAAGACGAGTCGTAAAATACAGCTATGTAAACAAAATATTGCAGATATATCATTAAATAAGGTTGGGTGTTTAAATAGAATTTGTTTAAACGAAGTTGTCTCTGGTTAGTGTATAAAGGAATGTAAACTTTTTCATAACAGGAAAAAATTACTTTCAGAAGTTATTGCCAGATTAACTAAATATAGAATAAAAAATTAGGTCATAATCATCACAGCCCATAATGATAAACTACTGGTCTCTTGTTTCCTCTTTATAGATAGTTAAGGCTTACTGCTTCTAGTAGACCAGAGGTATTGGCAGAGGGTTTCATCAAGTGTTCGTCTTGTTTTACAAATCTTATGTTCGTAGTACCAATTAGTCGCCTTTTAAGACAGTCCAGGCTAGTGGAGTGATACTTTCTATTCTTACGCCGTCACCACACGATATAAAGTACTAGCTTTCCGCTCGCAGCTTCGCCCGCGTGAAGTTTGGGTCTGTCTGGGATAAAAACTATCCTATGTTTTTTCTCATGGTCAACTCCATCTCCGTACCAAATTTAATTAAAATCAGTTCAGTGGTTTAGGCGTGAAAACGTAACAGACAGACAGACGGAGTTACTTTCGCATTTATAATATTAGTAGGGATTGATATAAAATAAATTTTAAATTGAGTACTTATGTAATATTTTAATATTATATATCAATTAACCTAGTATTTAATTTTACCTGCGAATTTAAAGTTCTAAGATTCTATAACTCCCGCTTTTGAAATTTATACGATATAAAAAATATGAATGTTATATCATCACTACAGCTATTTAAATACAATATTTTACTTTCCTGTAATATAATTTAATTCAAATTCTTTCTATATTTGGATATATCAAACATCTTCCTAGAATATTTATTATTGTCTATTTATACAATTTAAATATGTAAACAGGAAAAATATAGCTTTTGTACTGTTACTGATATAATTTAGAATATAATGAAGTGAGATATGCCACCATACGCTATAGAATCTCGATTTATGGCAATATTGAGGATATTAATGAACAGGGGTTAAATAAAACGATTTATAATGTCAGAAAATTTATTTGACGATAATCTTAGTAACTAGGCTTCTAGCGTTGTACACAAGCAAGCCTATACAGCTAAGCACTACTAGTTCAGTTATTAATTCTACGGCTACATCTTTGGTTGTTTTCTCCGTAATGAGATCGACGGGTCTTAAGCTATCTTTACTTATCTGCAAACAATAGAATAGCGTGGGTTATGTAACGCAAGCTTTATCGATTGAAGAATATATATGTCGGGGATAGTGCAAATCCGCGTAACTACCATAGGATAATTTTTTCACAAGTGGTGTTTAATTTTTTCCTAATTGTGAATAAAATACCTTAAAAGTCGTTAATATAGAAAATATTTCAGCTTAAACTTTCTCATGATAATCTGCTTTCATTGTAGATATGCGGAATTATCCAATGGTAGTAACGCGGATTTGCACTTTCCCCGACGATATACATAGATATCTTGAATTTGATTTTTTTCATTTATTAGCGTGTTATAGCTTGAAGTATTGAAGCGTTGTTTTTGCAATGTAATGCTTTTGATAGCAGACTTGAACTTATTGTGCTAGAGCGATTTTAATGTTGGATGTGATACATATTGTGGCTTTTGCGCAATAGATATAAAGGCAAATGTAGTAAATAAAATTTTGTCTAACAAGGACTTTTAGGCCTCTGCCTCGAATTTTAGGGGCAGCGGAGCGGCGGCGGGAGCGGCAGGATCTTACGCGTATAATCAAATGGACCGACCCTCGAATACACCGCTGCCTCCTAGTTTGGAGAACAGGTATGCGTTTCCGTGCCGCCGCCGCTGCCGCTCCGCTGCCCGCAAAATTCGAGGCCGAGGCCTTAGACAACCCATCAATTATGTCAGAAGATTTCAAGCTTTTTGTTTGATGTGACGTCATACTTTTTCAATTCTATGCCTAGGCTTGTGATGGCACTTTTTGAAGGTCTCGTTAGCAATACTTATGACGCAAAACATAGAGCTTTACTACTCAGAAACTCACTTGCATCCCGCTTTAGATCTTGGAATGTTGCTAAGGTAGGAAGGCATTTGTTAGTAATGAATATAGATCGAGTTCACACTATCAAAGGTTTTTTTTTAGTCAAATATAAGCTTCGTGTTTAAAGCATTTAAAATGTTTATTTGTAACGTCACAACGTTCATCCCCTAATGTCACCTCGTGGTGATATTCTCCCCTCTTTAGGTTAAGATTTATTTTTCATGACCCATGTAGCATAATTTTTAATTTATAATCAATGCATATACAAACATTCTATTAGGTAGGCAGGCGGCCGGTCGTACAAACAATTAGCCAAAACTATTCACAACATGTAAGGCAAACCCTGGCTATAGCTGGGAAATTGCCAGATAGAAGAATATATAAGTAGACCACAAAAAAACTGCTCAGATTTGAATCTATTGGAGCTTATATGGAAAGATTTTGACACTGTTCCTCGCAAGAAAATCATGAAAAGATTTAACAATAAAGGTGGAATAATATGAAACAAGATAAAGTGACATATTAATTGCTCATATCCTGAGGCTTATGACAAAAATAATAAAATGCAAGGAAAGATTATAAGATGGACTGATTTCATAATATGAAAGCATCTGCTAAGATAAATTATTGATATTTCTTGATTTCATCTCTAGGTATATTAATAGGGAGTTTATTAATAACTAAATTTACTACTGTTTATTTTGTGTTTTAATTCATTTTTCTAAGTTGATAGCGGTTTTAGTAGGCTTTTGGCCAACAGCAATATAAATTTGTACACATATACATATCGTCGGGGATAGTGTAAATCCGCGTAACTAGCATTGGATAATTCCGCATATCTACATTGGAAGCAGATTATCAGAAGAATGTTTAAGCTGAAATATTTTCTAAACTAACGAATTTTAAGCAAATTTTTTCACAATTACTAATAAATTGAACACTAAATATTATGAAAGAAATTAGTTTAAACGTTAATAAATTCAGAATTTTTATTTTTTAAATCTTCTGTATAATTACTTCGAAAGAAGATATGCGGATTTACCTATTGTTATTTATGCGGATTTGATTTTCCCAAAGAGGGTTGATGTCAGGCAGGCGGCCGGTCGTAAAAACAATTAGCCAAAACTATTCACAACATGTAAGGCAGACCCTGGCTAAAGCTGGGAAGTTGCCAGGTAGAAGGAGTTACGCGGATTTGCACCATCCGCGACGATATGTCCTATGCCTTACCTTAATATGTATCTTTTTCATAGCATTCGCTTCCCTCCTAATACTGTTTATATTACAGATCATCTTGCCCGCTGCCTGCTGAAGTTTCATCATTACAGGTGAATCGGGTGCTTCAAACTTCAATCTGCTCTGTATTCTGTTAAAATCTCTCAAAACATATGTTAGAGTTGATTCCAATATGTACAGTTGTTCCAGATGAGAACCGAGTATGCTGAGACATTCAACGATACTGAAAAAATATTTGTTACTTGATTAATATACATTATTTAGTTTGTTAGAAAGATATTTAATACTATAAAACTCTTTTTAGTAATGCTCATTAGAGCTTTTTCTTTGATACCCATATTGTAAAATAACGTTTACTATTATTTGGTCAGCCATTTTGGTTTTAAGATGACGTCATACACCTAACTATACATTGACTAAATGTTAATAATAATCTTTGCACGTCTATAAGATAGTGAAATATTTTATTTCTGTTTCCTTCTCCCCATATTTTTTATGTCTTCAAAGTTAAATAAATAGGGTTACACTGAGATGATACATACTATATAAAGCGGGATGTCTAGTAACAATCTTTACACCATAGTCTACTTATATTAAAAGCATTCTTTAAATTTTCTATACTTTTTGCTATTATTATTTTAAAGGAAGAAAAAAATCAGTCATGTCTAGAGGTTTTATGACACGTCACAGAAGTTTCTATCACTTTAGTTAAATTTAAGTATTTAAATAAGGGGGCATTCATAAAATACGTGAGATATTTAAGGAAGGGAGGGGGTCGAGACAAATCTCATCTAATTTTACGTTGAAGGGGGGGGGGGGACTCTCGGCAAATATCACGTATTTTTTTTCCGAATGAAACGAAAAGAAAATACTATATTGGTCTATTTTATCCACATTGTATATATAAGATTTAATCTTAAGCGAAATTGTTACACGATGAAGATCATTACCTAATTCGTTAAAAAAATATATATTTATACTTCGACGTTATACATTTACTGACTGTCAAGCCACCATCCCCCATGAAAAAAAAACCTCACGTAATTTATGAACATCCCCAAACAAAGATCATACAAATATACAGGGTGACTGGTGAATTACTATCGATACTTGAGGACGTGATATTTGACGATCATATATGACAAAATAAAAATTAATATAACATAAATATTAATAAACTTCTAAGTAAAGTTAACCAAAAGTTATGTAACTAATTACGCAACGTGTGAACACCCTACAGATTAGGTATACACACACACACACACACACGCGTCCTGTGGCGTAGTGTTGTATCAGCACGCCGCCGCACGCGTCCACACTTGGAACACTTGGAACGTGTCCACACTTTATTTATTTATACGGAAATTTGGTTAAAAATTAAGTACCTATTTTTTTTACATAATTCGAATGAGAATCATGTACCGAGTATTCTCCTTAAATATTGATAGTAATTCACCAGTCACCCTGTATATAGCGTGATCTTGCATATTGAATAAAACTCTTCAATATAAATAATATACCTGTATGGGGCACCACGTCTTGTTTGTAGACCAGCCACGGAATTGACCTTCCAACTCCTCAAATGGAACCCACGGATACCTTGTTTAAGTCTTTGTCTCTCAAACGGTAGATCAACACCATATTTTATCATTTCCTTTTCCTCCATCAACAGAAAATCTCTTAAATTGATCTGTAGCTTATCAAATACACTTCTGAGTCGATCACAATTCATACCATAGAGAAGATTTGATATTTCGTGAGCAAATTTCGGCCTGGAATATAATTTGATTGGTTACTCAGTTAGCCTATATTGAAACATAGCACAAGTCAATAATTAAAATAGATATGATTGTCATAATTTAATAGTCTTTTTAAACATATTTTTCTTTAAATATGCACAAATAAGAAAAAATTAACAAATTACATAGACACATACACTCACTTACTGACTTACACAAACACACACACATATAAATAAATTTTGTATACAAAAATCATATAAAACACATCTTACTTGCTCTCATCCCTTAATCCTGGATAAAAATCATGCCACGAAGACAATTTACTCAGGAATCCTTTTTGTCTGTTGATTTCCTTTTCCTCGATCGTTTCCTCATCATCCTCACAGGTTTTCTCATATGCTGATATAACTGCATGAATGTGAAGGTAGTCATGGGAATATGCAATTTTTGCTGGCGTTCGATTTGCTATATCAACTATATTCAGCCTAGCTCCTTTCTTTAGAAGCAAGTCTAAAGCACTTGGTCGATTGTGATGGATAGCCCAAAATACTGCCTGAAATGAGAAAAAGAAGTCTAAGATATTACGATGAATAAATAGCAATTTTAATGATTACAATATTCATAATATTTCTAAGTGAATTTAGGTTTTATACATGATTTTATTCATCACTGCACAATGTAAATTAATTTATCAAATTATTTATATATAAATTTATTTAGAGTTCATTAATGTTTCCAATCATTCACACAGCAGTTTCAGATGACAGAAACTAATATAAAATTTATTAAAGAAGCTTGAATAGCTTTAAATTTTCTTCTATCAGCAATTAAATATCATATTTAAGTACTTTTTAAAAAGATATTCTTCATTTACATATTATGTCAATTCAAATTTGATCTTGATTGACAAACTCTGATTTGTATTTTTTCCAATTTGTATCAAAAATTATAAAGATTAATTATAAGCAATTTTTTTTATTTGTTTTGTTTTTTTAATATTTCTTAGTTAAATAATATACATAACTAACTCACCGTCCAACCCTGCCTATCTCTCATTTCGATATTAACATTTGTATCGACTAATAGTTCAACGATAGATTGTCTGCCGCTAATCACTGCCTTCATGAGAGGTGTAACGCCATATTTATCTCCAATATTCAACATGCAATTATTTTGTATGAGGTTCGATACAATATTATAAGCGGCTGCCTCATTAGAAGTGCTGTTCATACAAGCCATCATAACTGGTGTCATAGAATCTGTATAATCAAATAAATTGAAAAATTCAGGTTAGTAAATAATATTAATTTCATTGTCACATGCGGACATCACTGATTAATGCATTCCCAAAAGAGGGTTGATGTCAGGCAGGCGGGCAGTTGTAAAAACAATTAGCCAAAATTATTCACAACATGTAAGGCCCTGGCTAAAGCTGGGAAATTGCCAGGTAGAAGATGTGGAATAAAACTAAAAAATTTAATGAGTAACATAAGGTTATTTTTTTTATATTACAGTTTTTAAAACACCAGCCCAGTATTTTTTTAAGCATCTTTGTCAATCATATTTAGTAGCTTTCAGAAGTATTTATTTATTTATTTGAGGATCCCCAACAATCAATATATTAATAAAAAATAATTTAGAGGAGGCCTATGTGGAAAGACAAGCTGTTTCTAAGCTGAACGTCGATGAACACATTTAATTATAAGTATTATAAGATTAGATTAACAAATAAAGGACAATATTATAAAATATAGTTATTTAGTAGAAGTAGTTTTTGTTAGTTGAAACAGCAATGATGGCTAATTTTATTTTATTTATTAATAACAAATAATAGAAAAAAACAATTATTGTAATTAATCAGTTTAATTAATATATCTGTAGTTGTATAAAAATATTATAAGCCGATAGTGATGAATGTCATAGTAATATTTATATTAATTAAGACTTGGATATGTTGAAAAGACAAAGGTTGTTTTGAAAACAAATTTATTTACCTGCATGTATATTAGGGTCAGCTCCATTCTCTAATAAATACTGCACTACTTTTTCATTGGCAAGGAAACATGCATGTAACAGGGGTGTCCAACCGCTGTGAAGTTTTCCATTTACATTTCCTTTCAATTCTTGAAAAATAAAACAAAAAAAATATTAATATTAAGTACTTTTTTTTAATGTATGAAAATATCAGTTTTGTATTAAAATTTTTAAATTGTTATTTTATGATATTACTTTGGTAGACAGTTATAGAAGATAAATACATTTGAAATATAAATTATAAAGGTAAGTACTTAATATATTTTCATCCATACCTGAGTTTATTATTTTTGAAACTCCGTCAATGTCACCTCTAGTTATAGCTTTCTTTAACTCTTCTTCCATATTTTTCTTATTATTTTCTAAATATATTAGGTAATTCTTGTGTACAACCTGTGCATAATATGTAATTTAATCTTTTTTAAATTGCAAATATGTAATTATATGTTTTGTGTGCTCCATATATACATATAATATAAATAATATAATAATCATATTATTTTTTATATTTTATCCCATAAATGTTCCTAGATATTTAGAATATACTATATTAAATATTGAATTGGTTAAATAATTTGTAGTTACCATTTTATCATAGTATCCATCGCTGTCGGAATCATCATCAGAAAAACCTGCAGGTCTAAAATTTGCCATCTAACTTAAATTCTACAAGAAAATTTTAAGAAAATCCCCTGAAAACGGCTCTAGCAGTATTGATTTTAAAATGATGGACTTTCAACATTGCCATTGACGGATGGTTTTGGATGCGTTCAGTTTTTCGAGTAATCTTCTGTTTGTAAAGAGTTAAACACATCTTTCTATTTACAGTTAAAAAGGTTTTATTGCATTCATATGATTTATTTTTCATCTTTTGACAGATTATTTTGTTTATAAGAAAAATATTTTAATGTATGTACAGCCACGGGCAAAAGTATTATGCACCCTACAGTAAGACAAGTTTTAGGGTGTTTTAGCATAGCGAGTGTAAATAAAACTGCATTTATGATTACAATGGTTTATTTTAAGAAAATAATTAATATTTTTGTAGGTCCACCTTTTGACTTAATAACCCCAGCCACTCTTTTTGGCATTGACTCTACCAGCCTGAAACATTCTTCTCTTGATATATTTTTCCATTCCTGCTGTAACGCGGCCAATAGAGCTTGTTTATTGCTAATCGAGTGCCTGCGGATATTTTTCTTTAAAATGGACCAAATATCCTCAATCGGGTTGAGGTCTGGTGATTGTGGTGGCCAGTCCAAGAGATCAATATGATTTTCAGCAAACCACTTCATGGTATGCGCGGACTTGTGGCAAGTGGCGTTGTCTTGCTGAAATTTCAGGCCATCGGTGTTTGTATCACCGAAAATTTGCGTTATCGACGTTGCTAGTGCTGTTTCCAGAACTTCAGTGTATTTAACACTATTCATTCGTCCCTCACACAACACCATTTCGCCCACTCCGTCGGCAGCCATGCAGCCCCAGATCATTATTGAGCCTCCATCATGCTTAACAGTGGGAACCACACATTCTGGGTTGTATTCTTCGCCAACCCTTCGCCTAACATAAGTCACACCGGGTGTTCCAAACACCTATGCCAAACGAAAAAAACACATTTATTTTCAAAGTTATTATTTTTCTTGCAGTACGTTATTTTAAAAACATTTATGTGTTTTAATATTGTACATAAAATAAATAACAATACCTCAAAGTTAGATTCGTCTGACCACAGTATGTTGGACCAATCTTCCACTGACCAATCTCTATGTTTGAGTGCCCACTCCAACCGATTTTTCTTATTGTGTTCTGACAGCCACGGCTTCTTCCTTGCTTTACATCCTTTTAATCCAGCTTTAAGAAGTCTTCTTCTCACAGTATAAACACTCACTGAGCTGCCTTTTGCCTCAGATAATGCTGCAGCGAGCTCTAAAGCAGTTTTTTTCCTGTTTTGTAGAGACTGTCTAATCAACAATCGATCTTCCCGTTCAGTAGTAACTTTTCTTCTGCCTGTTCTTGGTCTATTTTCATGGGTGCCAGTCTCTTTGAAGCGATTTATAGCATATTGAACTGCACATCGCGAGCACTTCACTTCTCGGGCTATTTTAACCTGAGACATGCCTTGTTCATGTAAAATCTTAATTCTTAGACGCTGTTCAGCACTAAGTTCAGATTTTTTCAGCATGATTAACACGTTAAATGTTAGTCTTTAGAATTGTGATAGGAATAGTTGCGTAGAAGACGTGTATGTTCACTGCAAGCACTGATAACACACTATAACCCGAAACGCAAAAAAAGCAAATTCGAAGAAATACCGCTTAGGAGCACACCTGGATGTCATAAATATTTTCTTTTATCTTAATTTGGTTAAAAATTGCCGCTAATACAATAGCTAAACCATAAAACACACATTTGACCGCAATATAATGAGATAGTGACTAACAATAGGGGTGCCTAATACTTTTGCACGCAGCTGTATAAAGTTGTTCCGGTAATCTTATGGTTTCTTTACATAATCTAAAGTAAATTAAACACCATGGATTGGATGGAGAATGACAAAAAAATAAATCAGCCCTATTATTTCCGTTTCAAAATGTATTATTAAGTTTATTAGGGACTAAAAAATAAGTTTCTTTAGTAAGACTGATCAATTTAAATATTTACGTCCAAGAATTCTTTTTTCTGGGGTTCATTTTGAACATGCATTTGAATACTTTATTGTTCAATTGATTTCAAAATATTTATTCCGTTAAGACAAGGCGTGAAATTTTTATTAAAGATTAATAAATGAAAAGCGGGACCATTGTTATGCTCTCACAGTACCTCACGAATTTATATGTAGTTTCACTACTCTTATGGTTAATGTGTAGTATCAGGGCCAGTTTTGTAAAATTATAGCAAAAAAGCGCACGGGTTTGTATTTTGACAAGTTTTTCCTAGAAGCTTGAGTTGATAAGCAAGAGAACTGCATATTTTAATATGAGATTTCATCTGCGACATAAAAAATTAAGAATAAAACTCCTTAAAAGAATCTAATCTGCTTTCTGGTCTAGGGTGAAAGTATTCCGTCATCACGGTCTTTGATATAGTAATAATCATATTTAGCATGCACAGTTCAACATCTTTTCGGATCTCTTGTAGAACTTGTCATAAAACATCTGTCTATTCTTAAAGCACTCACGAGAGGTATACTTTAAGGCAACCCGTTTGAAAATTGATTACGAATCCATCTCGAAAGTTTCAGAAATGAGTGAAGGTATCCTTAATTTTATCTAATTTGTAGCTTCAGCATTTGAGAAGTACGGTTACTGGTACAAGTTGCTATGATTATTTGAGGTACTACGTACAAAAAATACTTAAACGGCTTCAGTGTGGAGAATCATTAAACAAAGCTTTAATTCTCGTTGGTGACATTTGAGAAGAGAGGTATATACGTGGAAGATCATTTGCGGGAAGAAAAAGAAAGGATTCTATCTAAGGTTTAAGTTGGGGGCCTAATTCAAGTCTCTTAAAGGTGGCGTCGCGTATAACCAGAACTATGTACTTGAAAGGGTTGGCTCACAGGACCTAGAAAAGATAGGTTTCTACTATTTCATTACTATAATATCTAAACTTGTTCTTTACAGCAGTTCCTAAAAAGGAAACATAATTTTTGCTTAAAACATTACTAAAACTATAAGTATAATAATTACTTTACATTTTATCGTGTATAACAATATAACATGAACTGTTAAATTGTATATGCTCCTTAACAATTATTTTTGACACCTCGATAGATATACAAGTATATTTTCAATGAGTCATCCAGTTAATAAGAATACTGTAGAGTGGTTCTCAGCTTGGATGTTATACTTTGCGTTGGAAGGTAAGGATAATAGGCAACAGTTCCAATTAAGCGACGAGGGCGTTTGTTAACATTTAATTAACGTCAGGGAGCTATTGTGTCGCAGTCGGGTTCCGGGGCCACTGAGGTTCGTCTTGCGTCTTGATGAGCCCACAAGTCATAGCGTCTCGAATTACGACGAATGTTTGTATGAATGATTCGATGACTTCTAGCATGTGGTATACATCGCTCGTTTCATTTGTCACTTTCGGTTAGACCATATACTAAATCCGGCAATGTTTTGTATGCAAAAAAAACAAAGAAAAACTGTCTATAAAAGTAAAAAGCCATCCTTGTATTAGTAGGAGGTGATTCGCACTGAGAAGCGTTGCTTGCTAATGACGATGCCTTAGGGCAAGTACGGCGTTAACACGACTTCGCTCACTCATCGGAACCTGCCCAAGTATCCTTTTTGTTAAGATTTATTCTATTTGCCGCTGTGAACGTACATGACAACAAAGAAAATTTTAATTGGTTACACAGCGATGAAGATAAAAAACAATAAAATCTGCTTCATTGTTATGAAACAGAGGGGCTTACTATATATAGATTTATGAACAAGTAAAGTGTATCAGATTATTCTACACCGATGTATTATGATTATTGTGACTATTAATTTGAAATTCATTAAATGATTCAAGCAAGACATATAGTATCAAATTAGCCTATTTGTTTACCCGTTTTCACAGCGTTAATAGAATAAAAAACAAAATTATGTTTTATGCTATTAGTGGCTAGCGGTAAACCTATTATATAAAATACTTCGCAATTAGCGACATCTTCCGCAACAGAAACTATGTATATTGTAAATCTGTTAAAAGAAAATATGTTACCGAATGTTATTAGGATTTTTCTATGTGGCTTGTAAGGTATGAGATTTGATTTATAGCAGCGGTCGTAGTGAGGCGCGCTGACCGCTCGGCCGCTTCGGACGCGTTATTAAACTTTTCCCCATATTAAACATTCCGGAGACGAATACATTTTATTGTTGCCTCGGACCGACGTCACAGGCCCCTACAAAGCGAAACTCAAAGACGGCAATTGCGAAATAAATTGAAAGCAATTTGATATTGCGTTGTAAGTAGGTAATAGCCGACAGTCCTCAACCCTATACGGGTTAGATTTAGAAAACTTTTTGCGGATTGTTTGTGTCTGTCGTTTTGTTGGATATACTCTTGACATTATTTAAGGTAGAAATAATGAAAATATAGTATCGTATTATATAAATTCCGTTAAATTTTTCCATAACATAACATATTTAATGTCATTTATTATTTAATGTCAAGTCACTTTAATGTCACTTAAAAAGGCATAGCTTATCTAATTAAATTTGGAAATATATATTATCTATATTTTCTATCGAACATTCTAGCAAAAAAAAACATAAATGTAAGAAAAGATTATAGCAAAAACGTTATAAATTATTAAAAATATATAATCGCAGTAAGTCAAGGGATGTAAGAGAAATTGCTTGTGAATTATTGAGATGGACTCATTGGCTAAGTGATTGGATAGAGCCATTATCTCGTATCTGTTGATTGCTACATACATAAATACAGGTCTCACATAAAGCATCTATTAAAGTTTCATATTAAATTTAATTGCCTAAGTAACTTCCTTTATTTCTGGTTTCAATATTACAAATTCATGTATTTATTTTGTAGATAATTAATTATTATATGTTTCCTAATATCAGCACATAATAAGGTTAAGTCGAATTTTTGCTTAAAGATTTTTATTGTAGTTAATTTATTTAATGTTATGGAGATCCTAGAAGCTTTTCTTGATTGGAATCCCTATAATCTTTATTCTTTTCTGACAGATAGTTATGATTCTTTCCGTATAAAAGGTACATATAGTATTAATATGAGAACATAATATTGTACGACGCGGGAGAGTTACGAGTTAGCTTCAATTCAGTGGAAGAGATAATGCTTGCAGGCAATCACATAAGTGGATCAAATAGCTGTAGTCCATTTGGATAATGAAGTAGCGACTGTAGTCTTGCTGAATTCTTTTATTGTATAGCCGTTATATAAACGACCTGTGTTTAACTTGTGTGTCTGTGTGTGTAAATTATGTGGACCTGTCCGAATCATCGCACTTCGGCTGAGGCATTGTCTTCCTTGGATTATCGGAAATAGTTTAATGGTTATTAGTGATTTATTAATAATTCATAAATATAATTGACATCAAATATCCATTTTATAATATTATACTTTTTTAATTACCTTTTAATATACGTTATTGATATCAAAAACATTTTTTGATTATCAAAAGTTTATCATACTTTTAATATGTATGTTTTGATGTGTATGTAAGTGAGTAAACACGACCATTACGTAGGTTAAATTTGATTTTCATTTGGTCTCAAATGTTATATGGGTTGGTATCTGTTCAATCCATTATCTCGGCACTGTCCAGGAGCTGTTAGGCTCACAACTTGCCGACACACATTTTCCATTTCCCCCCTTGTCTTTAACGTCCCAGTTTCGCCTCTTCCATAATTCAATCCATACCGAATCCATTGTCCTTTGAACATTCTATCAATATTAAGTAAAACTTAAACTAAGGACTGCTTCCAATACATTGTTATTACATAGTTAGTAAACATTTTAATACGGAGAAATATTTGTTTTGTTTAATGATTAATATCAGTACAAGCAATACATGGTTGAATTTAAGTAAGTAATAGCTAATTTTTTTTCATAAACAGAAATTAATAAAGATTGTCCTATAAAAATTCTCTATCTAAATTGAAAGCGTTCGCTATACAAGCTATATCAACTTGTCTATGTGAATTTTAAACCCTAATATACCTTAAATTCAATATGACATTAATCTAAGTGTTATTCGGTAACAGTTTGTATGAGCTGGCGTTATAGCCTTCGTTCTATCCAGTCTATTTGGGCGAGATCCATTACTTTAGAGTGGCGGCAAGAAGCAATCTCATTGAATGACCGCCCCATACCACCTACCACCCAACATCCACGCCAATCGGAAAATATGCGTGTTAAATATGTATGCGCTGTTAGATTGCCGTAAGTGTATTAGATTTTGTTTGCTCTTTCATTCTGTCAAGTAGTTTGGTTTGTACATAAACAAATATACATTCGTTGGCCATCTCATCTAATATGAGTTTTATTTAATAAAAATATATAATACAATATCATTATCCAAAACCAAACGAATCGATGGACAAGCACAAACAAATCCTTTGTTATCTCAAAGTGAACGTATAAGTTTCTTGTTGCATGAGATTTAATAAGTTATATCTAAAAGTTGGAATGCACTTCGCACGAAGTGACTAGACTTTTCCATTAGAGGCAATTATCAGGCACAACAGAGGATTCCGTGCTTTGTCGGGCAAAACCCATCTTCGCGACGGAACCTGTTAGAGATAACGTCATAAAGTCGCCGAAGCAAAGAGCCGGACTAACATCTTTGCTGTTGCGATGCCCTCACCTCGGGATAATGGACCACCCCCCTCCCGCCCCGCGCACAGAACCGCCCCCCCTTAAACCCCCCAGCGAATTTACTTAATACTCAATACAAGCTTTTAAGTCTATCTCGGCTAGGGATTGCAACATCCATAAACTATATTACACACAATATTAATATTAAAATTTTAATCATCTTAAAGATTTATTGTTATTATTTATTCTAACTCATACTATGGCGTAATGAATTTAATTTTATACCGTTATATCTTATTTCGTGTATACTAAAATAATATTTTATTATAAAGTTTCCGGATATGATAATTATGTTGCAAATCTGATAACTAGTTTTCTAGAAACTTGTCTCGTTTAATTAATTTTATATATTTAAATCATGTAGTTAAATACATATTACTAAACGTTGCAATACAGACATTTTATAGTTGTAAGAGTTGTCTATGCTTTCGTTTTGTAGGATATATGTTATATGGGGTTTCATACTTATAAGCTTCAAATGAAAATATATCTTTTAAATTTGCATTACCATCTTTGATATAATAATTCGTTTATCAAAATATTTAACTTTGATCAATGTAAATACGAACAGTTTCATTGTTTTTCAAGACATTTTTTCGTTCATGATTCGAACCATTTTTTTTTTTTTGTTATCGCGGTGAAAGGTTTTATACCTACCCCTCCGTCTAGGGGAGACGGAGGCGGTTATGTGGGATTCACGGCCAGAAGGGCCCATGTTACCCACTAAAACACCAGCGGTCACTCTCCGTTGCCGCCTAGTGGATCGCCACGGGAAACGCCGAAGCATGCATCCGCGACGATCCGGCGGCGGGCCGCGAACGGCCACCTCCCCCCCCGAGGGCTCACTCCAAGTGACCAGGAGTGTCCCCCCGCCTGGCGGGCTTGCTTAATCGCGAGAGGGTTAACCCCTTACCCCTCCCACCCAAGCCCACGCGGCCAGTCTCCAATCACCCACCGACGAGCGCAAGCGCCCGACGGCAGACAGAGAGGAAACCGACCGACCACAAGCGAACTCAGGCCTCCGGAGAGACCCGAGTATCCCCTCCCCCCCAAGACAGCCACGGACGGCCTCCTGCCAGATCCGTGACCGTCTTACTCCCAGGGCTGTACCCCCAGCCCTCCCCACCGTGACTGATTGCACCGGAATACACCAGTGGGCGATGGGGTCGTCACGTCCCGACGCCGGACTGCGCCGACAGTGGCCGAGGCCACCCGCCAACACGTAGGGCCGAACTTGGCAGCGGCGGTGTACACCGCCGAGCCTCGTCCTACCCACCTCCATGGGCTGCACCCCCAGCCCGGGCCAAAACCCCACGAGGAGGTCAAGGCCCTTCCCCCCCCGTGACTAATTGCACCGGAATACACCGGTGGGCGATGGGGTCGTCACGTCCCGACGCCGGGTTCATGATTCGAACCAACAGTAATGGTACCCAATAGAAATCTACAAACCTGAATGATTGGCCAAAGATATATGTAGTTTACGCCTAGAGTGCGTGGTAATTTGCTATCCAGGAAGAGTATTATGGTATCTACGAGTAACTGATGTTAATTAATTTACTATAGCAATCGATAATCGGCTTATGACGTGTACCTGAATTAATGGTGTATCAAATTTTGGGGTTCCAACTCTCCATTGTACGCGACTGTGTGATAGAGGACTCATTTATATGATAACGATGCGATTATTATATTATAATATTATTAATTATTTTGGTAACAAAATTTTAATTTATATTATGTCAAAATTAATACGTATTTAGATCGATTTTTGTTGAATTAATCTCTCTTTATTATTTATACACACTTTATTTTACGAATTAATATAAAAAAAATGTCTTACATAATGGAATATTATTGGAAAAAATCAGGATTCGAACCTGTGATATCTGGGAATTCACGTCAAAGTCGTTTCAAGTATTGCGCTGTCGTGCCTTAAGCAAATTAATACGAATTTCAATTGTCATATTTCTTTAATATATTTTTAAACCAATTCGGTTATTTTTACTGTAATTAATAAACAGTTTAATATATATTTAATTTGTTTGTTTTATACTTCTTTATACAAAAATTATTTTCGGTTATTAATAGGATAATACAATAGTTGAAAATAATTAAACTTTATTGCAAATGTTTTGTAGTGATGTCAATCCGTACAAATCTTTTAATCTTATTTACATATATTATAGTATAGAGAAATGAAAATCAACAAATTTATTAATCACGTTTTATAAAAGGATTGCAGTATTTTTAGTTTTATTTACTTATATACTAAGAACTAATCAATAATATGCTTTATTTAGTTCAACATAAGGTTCAATTAAATACTATATTCTTTTATATACTAGATTCGTTTTATCCCATCGTTTTTCTAATGTCAATTTATAGTATTATTCCTAAACTTTTTATCCATGATTATAAAATAGCTTGGTACGTAAACTTCTGTAATTTAAGGTGAGAAATACCTTAATGAAACCTGTAGTTTAGAGTTTAATTAAACTTTATGCATGACATGTTATGATTTCATATTTTCCCGACTCAAAATTTAATTACTGTCACCCCACGTAGGAACTTCTTGTCAAGAAGCGATTGCATTCAGCCAACGGGAAATTAATACATTAGTTTAAAATTTAAAACTATAAAAATGAAATAGTTTTATATGTATATAGAAAATGTATTACTTTCTGTAATTAAAAATAATATCATGTTTTATATATCAAATTAAATAGTTCAAACATTTTTTTATCCTATCAGAGCCCACTGCTGAGCAAAGGCCTCTTTCTCTCATGGAGAAGTTTTGAGCATTAATCACTTTGGTGATTTCAAACTTATAATTGTGAAATTATAAGTTTAAACATCTGAATGGAAAAATATTTGTACATAATATAGTTGTTATAACTATAAATTATATTAATTAACATTAAATAATTCTCATCCTAGAAGCAGTCGTATGTTTAAATGATATATGAAATGTGTTAAATCTTTTCAAAAACATAAACTACTACAAACCTTTGATCATAGTTTTGTAAGTTATTCACTATTTTATCTACAGTATGTTCACTATGCCGAGTTGCAATAAAAACTAAACAATTATACCTTGCGAATTAATTAATAAATTAATTGAATTGAAGTATGTAATGTCAGATAAGGAATTTTTAGTACTCATTTTATTTCCAAGAATAAACATGATAAAAAACTTGCAAAATAAATAAATAGTTATGGATTTCTGATATTAAAATTCGTTATGTTTCATGTAATTTGATATTTGAATAAATAATGTGTTAATGGGTCGGTACCGAATCTTATGAACGTGTCAAAGCACTAATGGACCAGCGTTGATGGTCCGTCACTCTACATTTGACTAGGCGGCTTTCACGTAGCCACTTACGTAATTCCTGTGAGCTTACACTATAGTAATCTGTCAATTTGAAATACTACTGCTCCCTGTCCAAATGAAGCGTACATATTTTGCTAAGTGCTGGTGTGTAAAATACTATGACAGATTTATATATCTAACCGGTATTTACAAGTTTATTTCGGTTCCAGAATGTACAAAGATGTTTATCCTTAAATCTAAATTATTTCGAGTAAAAATAAAGAAAAGAAATATTGTCTACCCGCCGAGTGGAACTCAATGTTCGTTTGATGGGTCGTCCGTAAGTAAAAATGCGATATCTTTTTAGGCTTATGTCTAGTGTTGAGTGGGTTCACAAATGTCGCTAAAAGGCTGGACGTCATTGTTTATCCGGGCAACATTAGGCGGGTAACCGGACACGCGCGCTCTGAGTGCGCTACAAGTATCCGCTTTCAACTCATTACTGCTTGGACGTGGTGCGTGGGAAGCGAACCCCCGACCCACACCACGCCTTTGTTCTTCAAACCCTCATGTACTGTTCGATCTCCCGAATTCCGATACGGCCCGATCAAACCGCAAACAATGCGTGTTTTGTATTCAATATAAAGACGCTTATTGTTTTCACTCCTTTTTATTATACTTGTTACATTTCGTCTTCGGTTATTTTGGATAAATTAAAACATTTACTGCTTGAAAAATATATTATAGGGTATATATAAATAAGTGGAATTGTTCGTCTTAAATTTGTAAGCGGTAGAAGTGGGAGCGAGAGGTATAACAGGTAAATATCTCTATAACCTATAGAAAGTTGTGGGCCTGTCCTGTGAACTAACATCGATTCATTTTTAGAACGTACTTCGAATTTAGATTCAGTAGGTTTTTTAAAATTTGGTTCGGTATAGAGAACAATTTGGACGGTAGAGGTAAACGTTTTAAGAGTTTCAAATAGAGGCCCCTTAAGCTTACACCGGGGTTTCATTTACCAGGCACTGTTGAAGCTCCTCTCCCTGCAACGTGATGGACCCGGCACCCACACGATATATCCATTGGGTGCTGAGAAATTTCATCCCGTTTCTTGTCCAACAATATCAAAACAGTCTGTAAATGGAAAAACAAAACCATTTCCGTGGATACTTTTATAACCATAAAGCCGGACTACTATAATACAATCACAGAGATTAATTCGGGCATAGCAATAAAGACGATTGTGACCTCATATCAAAGTTAATCGAAAAATAAAGTGACACCAGTGGATATCTTAATCAAGTACCCATTTAGAGTAATAAAGGGACAGGCTGACGGTTATGGAACCCCAAAACTACGGCTGAGAATGTTTGTAGCATAGCAGTTTAGATTAATTAACTTTATCACCAGGGAGAATTGAAGTATATGTTAGCAAATGCCATTTTAATCGTGTTACTATCAAGGAATCTAATTGAATTTATAGAAACTTTACTTGTCAAGATAAAGGGTATGTATTTAAAATCAAATAATCAAAAATTTGGGACATGTACTTTATAACAATATGAAAATCCGAGGAAAAGTAAAAAAGAATTGTACCCAAAAGAAATCACGTCATGTCCGCGGCTTACCGACCTCAATAACATAACCGTTTGGAAAATTGCTCCTCGTGGTGCCCGGATTAGCTTTATGGAACAATTCATGTATGCTTGTTCTTTGGTAATTGATACCAATTTCCCCTTCATGTTTGGTTAACTTTTAACATGAATAGAATGGAAACACTCCGTTCTTCTTACTTAATTTCTTCCAGAAGTATATTTAGTGTATACATTTCAGTTTAGGCGTTCAAAATTTCGACCATCTGATGGTATTTCTTTCGCGTGCTTTATCTTTATTTATTTAATCTTTTACATTTGTTAAATATAAAATATATGAGCGATAGACTCAAATTTAAAATAATAGGAAAAAGGCAACAGTATTTTTAAGCAATTCACAAATCTTTCTTACAACTCAACAATTATTATTTGTTATAATTATGTAAATCATTTATATCGGTTTAAGTGTTCAGTTATTAATTTATTTTTCTTAATTTAATTGATTTAAGTTATCTCATAACATAATTTAACAGCTCAATTATGCATTTTTAATAAATACTATAGAAGTGACATCTATCAATACAATTTAGTAATCCAATTAACAGTATAAGTAGAATTTTTGATAGTTACTTATTATATAAGTATATTAACGAGTAAGTATAAGATTTCTGAAACAAAAAAGTTACATAATAGCCACTAGTTGCTGGTACAGAAACTTAAGGATATTATACTATTTCTTGGGCTATAGAACATGAAAATAGAATCACACGAATCATTTTTTTATTATATACTACAAATCTTTGAAAAGTTATAACGGCACTATGCCTTTAATATATTATTTATATATTAAAAGTTCAAATATAAATTGTTGTGGTATTATTTGAGCGAATATTATTAAAACTTATAATATTTTAATTAACAACTTAAACGAACAAAACTTTTAATTATGTAATTAATTAAAATCTTATAGACCCGAGAGTTTTATCTTTTAGTTAGATACAAAGTAAGCGCAAATTAGTTTTTTCCTGACGCAGGCCGTTTTGAATAGTAAACAAAATGAATAGGCCTCCCTAAGTAAAGTTTAATCCGTTTTTATTACAAAGAAAAGAAGTAATTACTCTACCCTTACCGCTATAGAGGGTTGGAGTCCACCTAAAAATTTCCATAGATTTATCATAACCAAATTAAGTTTATAATTAAAACCCAGGAGTTCTGTATAGGTTTAATTTAAATATGTAAATAATATTCCTTATTATATGGAAAAAAAAATCTTATCAAACATCTCTCGTTTGTGCAAGATGGTATTAAATTAAAAGCTGCTTTTCAACGATACGATAATATAGTCGTTAGGTGTAAATTAAATACGTAAAAATATTAAAACTTAAATCTTTATTTACTTAAGATTAAAATGTGATATATTTAAATTATTCTTAGTTTGAATTAAAATTATTTTAAGTCGAGTATGTAATTATTATTGAACATTTTTTTATTGAATTGTATTGTAAGAATAAATTTATTTTATAGATCTAAAGTCTTCGTTTTAATATAAAAAATAAACTGATTGTTTCGTGTTTTTAAAGTAATAAAATTGTTACAATTAAGTCGTGTGTGAAGAAGGTTTTACAATTATCCCCTCCAAAGGGCGTAATTATTCCATTAGCTGTGCAAATAATGATAAATCGTCGTTCTAATACAATCACACTGTATGTTTATGTGTTCCGTATAACAAATAACAAAATTATAATTGCTTGTACCTAGTAGGTTTTGTGTTTAAGATTATTAGTTCATATATTTTTATTATTAATGATTAACCATGTGGAGAAAGGACGTAAATTTGATATTTTTACACGCAAGAAAGTAAACAACCGATTTTTATTTACATACAGTCATGTAAACACCGTTATAGAGTTGTAAACAAATTTGGTTAAGGCTAATTCGTCCTATGGGACAAGTTAAAAGAATTGAAGAGAGCTATGGTGTACAATATTTATTGTTAATCACCCTTTTACTGGGTAAGAGTTAAAAGTGAAATGAAAACAACGAAGCTCCTATGTTTGAATGATAAGCATGATTGCTGTCATATTATCGCGTAATCCCGACACAAATAAAATCAATTTGGGACTCGTAAGGCAAAACCGACTCACCTAAGAGTCCCTAAAAGCCTCGGAGGCGGGCGTCCCTGTTGCCCGTCTAGTTCGCTTGTGCCCGTTTATAAACGGTTTTATTGCTTTTGGAGCAACCGAACATTATTAAACTTTTCCAATTTCGATTTATCACGTAGCTGTCGGAATTTAATACCGCCCTACCTTCGACGGAGGCGATCGCCTGCCGCCTGATTACAATACACGCCGTTAATAATACCAGACTCGGCTATGTTTCTGTTGAGAACGCATTCGTGGATTAAGGAATGATGACTGCGAGTAACGTTTCATATAATTTAATTATAACACCAGCGTGATGAACGCAAGCCGCCGCGCCGCAGTCTCTGTATAAAGAATCTGATCTTATTAAATTCCTTTATTTCACTCTCGTATGTTTCGGTAGCGAATTTTCTTAACAAAATGAACTCTCATATCAGCACGGGTTAAAATTATGACGCTAAAACTGAAGGTTATTGAAAACGTGACTTACATTTATATGGGTCATGTGAAATGAAATTTCATAGGTAGGTAAGTAAACTAAAATGTATTTTATTAACAGTAAAATAAATATATTCCAATCTTTTGTTAAAGCGTATAGGAGGGGGCCATGAATAAGAATAAATGGTATGATATATGACGCGTGCGTATTTTGTCAATTTGTGTAGGGTGGGTGCAAGGTGAGAGCGGAAGCGGTTGCGGACGCACCGGCGGGAGCGGTCGCAATGCAATCTACTCACATTCATAGGGCCAATCAAGCACCAACCCACTGCCACCCGTTAGCGTACCTCCACCCTCCACAGAGACGGATCAGCATACAATACAAATACTTTGGATTCACAATGTACATATGTTTATAACTTACTACTGAATTTCATGTATTTACAGGTACATCCGTATTAAAAAATACGCATGAATTTACAATAATGCAGTATTTTACCGAGAGTACAAAACATCGCATATGTGACATCATTACGGTTTCAACGATAATGTAAATAATAAGTGCCAGTATATTTAATCAAACTTAAGTAAAAATAAAACAAACAAATTACTAATACGAAACAATTACGATACAAATGTAATTAAAGTAACGGCGTAAAATCAATTTAGGTAATTGAATCAGTCAATTATTTTCTCATATCACAACAATGTGTTTTATTTACGTATCAAATGCGTCCCTGTTCCCCGAGCTCACGTACGACCGCTCGTAAGTTCAATGGAGGTGTTGATTAAAAATATTTCCCATGTGCGGGTGGATAAGACCCAATTGGGCAAGCAATCAGCCCGCGCCCGCGACCGTCCGCGCTAATCATGCGCTTTCCGCTTTACACTTTGTACTTTTTGCCACCTTTATTCAACAAATTGCTTATTTGTAGCCAGTGTTGTAAATTATCATGTGTTTTATGATGTAGTTTAAACTGCTACTTTTTAGTTTCTATTGCTGTTTGATCGGTTATGTTATCAGTGAACAACGGATTTGTTTTTTATTCTGTAACTAGATTAGATATGCAAATTTTATTTCTGTCTTAATGTTCTAATCCTTTTAAACAAATACATTCCACAATTATTAGTAAATACGTTAAATTTATATAAAAATTTGAAAGTATGTTTGAATGTTTATTGTTTAACCTAACAAAAATACACTGACCAAAAGTCATATTGCTTTTATGACGTATTTAATTTTTAGGAAATGGCTAACGCCCCTACAACAATGTCCTCTCATTGTTAGATTTTTCGTGATAATTATATAGTCTTTTGGACTTAGTAAAATATAATTTGATGTGTTAATTTTTTATCCCGTTTATGGCTATAATATAATTTTACCGGCTTTACACCCGTCAATAAAGGTCGTGCGTTAAGCTTCAAGAGTTTAAGGTAGTAGTGAATATTTGATAGCATAATGTTCCCAGACTATAATAAAAATACTACAAAGTTTTCTAATTGTACAGATATAATAACAAAACATTATCGAAATCTTGTATATTCAATAGAAATTATGTATATGACAGTTGACAATTAACGAATACGAATTAATGAATACGAGTCCTTTTGTGGTCCTTCTGTAGTCAGTGGTGGCCTAGTGGTTAAAGGGTCCGCCTCTCGTTGCCGAGGGCGCCGGTTCAAGCCTGGCAAGTACCAATGTGACTTTTCGGAGTCATATGTACTTTCTGAGAGTATTTAGACACCACTGTCATACGGTGAAGGAACCTACATCGTGAGGAAACCTGGACTTATAGTTTCACAATTATAAGTTTGAAATCACCAACCCGTCTTGACCAAGCGTGGTGATTAATGCTCAAAACTTTCTCCATGTGAGAAAGAGGCCTTGCTCAGGAGTGGGCGCTGATAGGCTGATGATGAGTCCTTTTGAGCAATACAATTAAGAAACTTAAACTTTTTAAGTTGGTCATATTAAAAAAAGTTAATAATAATAAAATATTGGAGTTTAGAAGAATACTACATATTTTAAAATTATGACACTATTATTCTATTTTTATTTTGGTTGGTTTTTCTTGTGTGTATAGATATTGCAATGAAATTAAATCGTATAAGGAAAGCAGGAGGGTATAAAGAGGTTTTAGTTGGAAGTCACTGATGAAGCCTTATAGCTTTATGTCGTAGCTATATGTCTTCGTTTTTTATAAAATATGTTTTCAATGTGGTGACTAATATGAGAACATGTGGTTAATTAATTAGTTAATTATTAAATTAATTATGTCCAGCTTTTCACCACATTAGACTCTGAAATAGCCTAAATGACTAATAACAATATTTTTTTTACGATGATGACATAAGGTATAATTTTCAAAAATAATATGATATCTAAAATTAATTTTAAGAGGACGATGATAGATTTGAAACGTAAAGAAAATTTCTGCTTACTTCGTTGCTCCAACATGTTTGTTTTATTTTAAAGACATAAATTGCAATAATTGTGAAATGAAGATTTTTAAGGGATCTTTACATTATTCACATTGCTTTATACAGAAAATACTTTAAAAGTAATAACTTCATGTATCCTTAGATATGCGGTTTGATCTAGGAACAACTAGCGTATGCTGTTATTTTTCCTTTTAACTAAAACTAATTAAAATTACATTATTCACAATTTTACGACAGTATTTTTTACGACAATGTCCTTGAGTTCTTTTGTAAAACTTATTTTTTTGTAGAAGTGATGGTATTAAAGCTTTTTAGCAAGAAAAAGCATGATAAGAAATTATGTTACGTTTTAATAATACTTTGTATTATATATCCGCATTAATTTTGGGAATAGAACAATAAATTTTATTTGTGTTTTCTTTTGATAATTGTATTGATGAATAGTTAAAAAAAAAACTATCTATTGGGGTTGTTAGGACCTCAGAGAAGGGCATAGGTTATTTCAAATTAACTTTTCAATGCCCTGACACTACAAGGGTAAGGCTGAACAACAAACGCTAGTATCTTTATTCCTTTGACTAAAAGTCACAATTAGAGCTCAGGAATTTTGATAGTTGCTTTTAAAATTTCTTCTATTATAGGTAAATATATAAACATACATACAAGTGTTTGAATTTTTTTGTATTCTTGTAAACATAACCACATTTCGTTTCAATGGAAAAATTCTTCTTAAAAAACGCAGGCGCAACCTCGTAGAAATATTTGTGACAGCAGACTTAAGCCTTGCACAAAATGCCGACAAAACGATGAATAAATACTCCTGGACATTTAATTGAAGCAATCTACGGTCTTTTAAATTCACCGCTGAAAATTATCGGTTACCTAATTTGGTTTCTATTCTAAGGCGAATTAGGTCCTTATTTCAGTAAAAAGAAGACGCAATGTTTTTTTTAATATCGAAACAATGTTAAAATATGAATTAAATAATTTTAAACATAAATGAATGGATGAGTAAAAGAACACGTTCAGCAACAATGGTCTTAATATGTTTTTAAATAAGTTAGTATTAATACACTATACAGCGAAAAAAGTCGAAAAACGACTTGTAAATCGATCATTCTGCAACAAGTATATGTAATTATTAATTCAAACCGATAAGTGGAAATGATACATCGAAATTCTATTGATACACAGTAAAAAACTGATTCAGAAAACGATTGCGGTTCTAGAGCGCGCACATTAATACAATTATTTCTCGCAAGAAAAGCAAACAGCGTTTGAATTATTGCGGTATTATTTTTTTTAGTTAAATTCATTAGAAAACGCGCTCACGTCTTACGGTACGCGTACCAATGTTGTGCAGCGCGGGGTTTTTTGCGCGCCACTCTGTCTAACGAGATCGGAATAACCACTTGCCTTTTTAAACCGATTAAGGTACACAAAACATAAGAATAATATGTATTCCGAATCACGACTAATTAGGCCCTTATGTGGACTTAATTATGATTAATGGCTAATTCATGAGAGTTTCCTTGAAAAAAATTACTCTCTAAGTTATAATATCGTAACAAAAATGTATATTGGTGAATGTGTTAGCATTTATGAATATATTATGCTGTCATGTATAATTGAATGCTTTCTTCCAAGTATTCTGTTGTATTTAATTGATATCTAAATCCTTTTGCTGTACTGTTGTTGCTTAAGCTTCTCTAAAGAGAGCTTCGATAAATTAAGTCGTGTACAATTACAGAAGTAATTAGCAGCTTAGTACCGGAATTCGTAGGATACGATTAGGAGTCGCTTATTTTATTGATGCACCTACTTACTGAAATGCCGATGTCAGTTTTTATGGATGCAGCCATCTTAGGTGCGCCCGCGCAACTTGTAAACGGTCCAAAGCCATATTTAACTTATATAAATGTGGTAATGCCTTTTGATCCGATTTAATTAGCGACGTCCCATTTGATTTTACTGTTATATGTCGGTGATATTATCTCTGAGACATTATTATGGCTTTAGCTTGCATTTGCTTTCTGACGTCCTCGGCGAAGGTAATTATCATTGAAAGTTTTAATCTTATACTTTATATACATGTAGTATATATTGGGTGAATAATATTAAATTTATTTTAAACTAGCTTTCCGCCCGCAGCTTCGCCCGCGTTGAGTTCGATTACATGTAGGTAGTATATATTGGGTGAATAATATTAAATTTATTTTAAACTAGCTTTCCGCCGTGGAGTTCGGTTATATCGCGTTTCCAAGAGAACCTTTCAAAAGTCTGGGATAAAAACTATCCTATGTTCTTTCTCAAGGTCAACTCTATGTCTGTACTAAATTTAATTAAAATCAGTTCAGTGGTTTAGGCGTTACAGCGTAACAGACAAACAGACAGACAGAGTTACTTTCGCATTTATAATATTAGTAGGGATTTGAGTTTGTTTTTATTAAAGCATACTTGAATTTGAGGTTGGCATTGTTTCTTTTAAAGGAACCATAACGTAAAATATAGATATTTTCTTTGTCAAGAACATTATCCGTTACAATTAATTCACCGGACTTCATCAATTATGTTTTATACAACAAGGATACGATTAAAATTGTCGCGCCGCATCATTGCATAGACCACCATTATAAGTCAAGTTTCTTCTGTGGACGATTTCTTGAAAATATCAAGCTAACAAGCGGATGGAGCATATTGTAACATTAAATTATAATCTAAATTCCTTGCAATGACAAACGGAATGCCCTTGCCGATGTTATGTATATATTTTTTATCAATTTAATCGTTTAACACGTTTTTGTTTGTTGGATAAACGATTGTGCTGTACGGAAGTCGATTTACAATCCTAAAAGCATCTCAGGAGGTATGTCATTTCTTGCTTGGTTCTCATTATAACAAGTCAACTAAAAATCAATTTTTCTCTAAATGTATTTGATTTTGTATTTTTTAATTCGAATGTACGTTGTTTTAATACCTTCATTTGGCGACAAAGCCGGTCGATTTTTGTGGTTTTATGTATTTGTTTATTATAAAACTCAAGATACAAATGGAACCAGAATCGTTAATACATATTACTAAGTAATCCTTTATGACATGTGAATGTATAAAAAACTTGTTTTAATTCTGTTTCTCTTATGATTTTGTTGTTCAGTATCCATTAAAGGAGCGTTTCTTTTACAATAAAATTCTGATAAGCGTCCCGTTAATGTTTTTTCGGCAGAATTTAAAGAAAATTATACAATAATAAAGTATAAATTTAATTGATTTATAAATTGAAAAATATGTCGTTCGCTATTAAATTAAAAGTTTGTAATCTGTGGATTTTTAAGTACCAAATCGAGTGAGTTTTAATGATTTTTTAAAAGGGTTGCTGTATGATTAGTAAGCGATAAGATTTGCCAGTTTTAATTGACAATTATATAAAGATCTGATTTAAAATCGAATTTTTTAAATATTCGATCTAAAGAAATTTTGTTCAATATAAGAAATCGAATAGAAACAAAGACTTTACGCAATATACTTGTATTTTATCTAAAAAAACAAAAAGAAGTCGTTTTCTTTGCAATTCTATTCTATTTCTTTAAACCAAATTAGATTTCAAGTTACTTTTTTGACATCAACATACATTTTAATCCTCTTTTACGTCCAGCAAGTTAATTAATTAATATAATTAAGGCAAATTACACACGACGTATTCACAAAGCGGACAATGAAAAGATATTAATTAAGTTAGATTAGAAATAGCGTACTGTGAGTGGAAAGTACAGTTTAAAGCCGCAGCCACATGCCTAGAAAACAATTAAAGTTTAACAATGAAAAGGCAACACACGAACGCTAAGCGGGTACCCATTGTGTCGCTATGAGTATTAATCGAAGTAGTCTTGTGTGAAAAAGCTGAATATCATTTACAACTGTGTTTTGCTAACGTATTATATAAATTGCATTCAATATTAAAGGATAATTGTTTTATTTTTGTGTAAACGAATGTTTTTTATTGAGAAGAATAGATGGACTATATTAGGGTTTTAAATGAGCTGCTTTAAAAATGAATACGTGAGAATTTTGATCAAGTTTATATATGTTTATATTTAATTGTTTCTTTTATCATAAACAATGTGTTGTTACAAAGCGTATACAGCGCCGTCTAGCGGTGCTGATGTTAAAACTCGATCGAATGGCTCTCCGAAGTGACTTAATTAACATAGAGCGTGTAAGGCCGCTCTAATTGCGCGATTATTCCTCCAACGAGTAACTGCTGGATGAAATTTAATTAAAGTTTGTTGTTCAAATAGATTTAATTAAAGTAATGTTGTAGCGAGTGCTCCGTCCCGCGCTTCTCAATCCGTGTGAGTGGTGTGCAACTTTTCTAATTCATTACATCTCAAAGCGTACCCGTGACGCCGGCTCGCTTAATAATTTATAACATGTACTTATAGTCCACTTCGTGAAAACGTTTTTTTTTTATTATTTATCTTTATTTATTTTAAATCATGCTTCATTTTTTTATATAGTTACAACCGTGACCTCAATTTTATTATGGCATTTTTATATCTCCATTCTATAATATATATAAAAATGTTAAAATATATTGAATTATTCATATATCAATAGCAAATAATATGATGTTTTCCCATTAGCGCGACAGTTTCAACATTGAAAATAATATCGGAATGTACCTATTTTAATACAAATATCTCACTAAAAGCAACATTAAGATAAAAGCATGCGCCATAATTCTTATTAATTATTAATAGGCATATCAATTAAGAAGGTGTAAGATTGTAAGGTTTAGAGAACCTTTTGGAAATAGGAAATATTTATCAATCTAAAAATAACAATCGCTATCTGGGGCGGCAGTAAGCGACGAACGATGTTCACGTCAATTACAGCTAATGGAAAAATTAAATTATGATAAAAGCTAAGCGGTCGGATGCTGTGTGGCGCTATCGGCACCGTTCTAATGAGAGATTCGTCTTAGCACAAACAGACGGCGCGTCCGTGCCACCTCCCGGACCCATATAACTAATTACTTTTACTAATAAAGCTAATTATATTGCTGCCACTTATCCGATTAAATTATTGAATACCAAAGCCACGGAATTTCATTAAGTTAATACGTTTAAGAATGGTTTGGTTTCGTTTGAATTTGTCGTCCAGATGGCAAAATAAAACGTCAAGTTATTCTCGACTTATCTAATTTGATTGTCGCTGTATTAATTAAGTTAATGAACGACCACCGATGTTTATTCGTTTATAATACTACGTTTTACCCAGACTTCACTTACAATTTTATTAATTTATGAATCGCTAAAAAGCACACGTACGTATTTTCGAGTTAACAATATTAGCGACATAAAAATCTATAGCTCACAAAAGGATTATAGCCACTGTATTCGCTCGATTGTTCCAATCTGTAAAACAATTTAAAATGAATGCGGACAATCAAGTATTATTTAAGAGCGAACTGAATTCTCGCTAAATAAATTTCGTCCGCGAATTCGATCGAGAAAAATAATCAAAGACACGGCCGTTACAAAAAAAAAAGCGGAGTGGTTTCATTGTCAGCCAGTCAATTTCCTTGATGAATTCACAATTTCGGAAATTGGAAGCCGCTATCCGCTCGTTTCGTTTTCACTACAACAGACCATTACGTTATAAAAAGGGGATTCACGCCTAATCTCAACTTTCATTTATATAAAATAACAATTTCGTTAATAACTTTTATATTTATATCAAGATTTGGTACATTCCGAGCAACAAAGACGTCAAATTGAAATGTTTGTTTAATTAATACAGAACGTGAATATTACACGACAATTTATCATTCTCGCAAAAAAAAAAAATGTGTGTTCGTTAAGGCACGATATGATATTTCTACCAAATTTTTAATTAAGCCAAGCAACGCTTCGTTGAATCGAAGTTAATTAACTTGCGACTAGGTTTCCATTACAAAAGTCAACTAATGAGTTACATGTGGAATATTTAAATAATTATAGTGACTTTTATATCATCTCTGATGGTATGTCTTACGTAATTATTTTATCCTTAATTAGCTAGTTATGTGTACTCTACTCTGTATGTATATATTTTAATAATGTAAATAGTTTTATAATATATGTTTATATACCTAGTAAAATCCACAAATTCGCTAACATATCTAAAGTTGTTAGTATTCCAATAAATATTATAAATTGTATTAAAACGTGAATATTAATAAAACTGGAATGGAATTCGTTTTTAATTTAATTCCCTATTAAAACGTACTTATATATTTTTTTATTAAATTGTAAACTAACCGATAACATCTTGTTTAAAATGTTTATTACCAGTATACTCTCAATTCGGCGTTGCAAGTTTACGCATCTCTTTCAAGACTAAATTGCTCTGTTCCGTCGGAGGAGTCATAAAGAAAATTGCTATACAGTTGATAAATAATTTATCTGAAAGCCGGCTCCAGTCACCGAAACACGGCCGGGGTAGTGCTTCCACTTCTACCTTATATTACTTTCCTTTTGTACAATTTTGCAACAGGGCCGTTCGCACGTCCCCTTGCTTTTATGGGCAATAAGTGGAACGCAATTATATTTATGGAGGAGAAATGGTTACGAAAACTAATTTCACCGCAGCGTACAGAGTATTATAAGCGGCTGTAATAAACATTTAATCTAATGTACCTGCATTACAGCATTATATTATGACGTTCAAATTAGAATTCATATAACACAATACCTTCTAAGTTCTTATTATCTTACTAATATTGTAAATGTAGAAGTTTACGTTTGTTAAGTTTTTACGTTAAAACTACTCTACGATTGTTTGAAATATTAATTCTATTTACATGCAGAAAAATAAAACTAAGTTTATAGAGTAATAATAACTATATTTGAAGGAAATTACTAAAATGTATATTTAAGGGCAATTATAATTGATAATATATTAAGGGTAAGTATATATTGTAATGTGTTTAATAATCCTGTCTTATTAAAGCGAGTTTGCTGTGATTTTTCATGTGCTAATGATGTCGATGCAGTGCCAGCTAATTGGAAGAGTTAGGTATACAGTTTCTGGAGCGATGGGGCCTAATTAGTGTGCGGAGCTTCAATGGCGATGCTTGCCTTTAATTACCCGCATGGACAATCTCCTATAGGTAGTTACTATTTGACTTCGAGGCGCTTAACTTCGTAATTGTTGAATTTGCATTCTTTAACATTGAAGGTTTATCCGACGTTGGAGTTTTAGCAGCAGATTTAACTTTGATATACATAATATTCGTGATTCATTCATTAAATTAAAATAATAAAACTATTGTTATATTTATTTTTCTATATAAAAGCGTGTGATTTCTAATATAACGATCGAAAACAGGTGAATTAATGATCATATACGGGGGTAGCACGTTCAAAGAGAGTTCAAAATTAGTTCTGAGTTAGGTAGATGGTATTCCTCTAATTAGAGTACGTTACGGCTCATCTGCCCTGTAATCTACCTGTCTACTAATTAATACAGCTGAATAAACAAGCTCACGGCACGTGGAACGGGGTTAACAATCCACTGTAATTCAACATTACTACGCCTCATACGTACGGATTGCGTTTTATTACATAGCTTTTATCTTATAACCGACACCAAGTTTTGTTATTAAATTAGTATTTCTTTTTATCTTGTATATTTTGATTACTCGATAAGGTGATACGTTGAATTTCATAGCGATGTCCCCGAGCGGTACTTTTTTGTTGAGATTGTGGTTTGAGTTTTGGAGATACTTTCATGAAATATTTTTCAAACTACTTACAGTATTTTTACATATTATGTATTTGTATTTACTTTGTTAATTATAGCTTGCTGTAGTTTGAGGCTTATTCTCGCTTATTAAATCCCGTTTTAGTAACTCCTTAACTCCATTTCCAGATGTTCCTGACTTGATGACAGTGGAACTACCTCAGGATAATAGTTTTAAATTAAATAAATACTATGAAATTTGTCCTTAAAATAAATTGATAAAAACATAACAGACACATTACAGTCGAATTGAGAACTTTCTGGTCATTATTTTTTGGTACAAAGTACCTTAATTTACTCCTTATGATATTACATACTTGTTATTAAAATTCGCGTCAACATCGGTCCAGTCATTATTAAATTAAACCGGAACAAACAAACAGACATACAAAAAAAATATTTTTGTTGAAGGTGTCGTAACGACTTTATTGAAGAGGTGTTAATTTAAAATAACAAACAGACACTCTTTATATTTATAAGTATGGATTTAATTTTCTTTAGAACGATAATTAAATCAATTAATAAAATATTTGTTTGTAAACTACAAATTCTTTCAATTAAAATACTCGAGTACATATTTTTTTAATTATAAATAGCCACTAAGTGTAGTTTTACAAAACAGTCTTTATAGGAATCATTTCATCTATAAACTGACAGACAGTCGGGGGCTCTCCAATACCTATTTATGTCTGGAATGGCAGTGAAATCAATTAGGTTCGTTTGTGAACTGCTCCAATAAATACCGCTATCGTTAATTAGAATCAATCGGGGGATTGCTTCAGTCCATTCTGAATCAGTTAGAGACTCCTGTAGGCGAACTCGTTGACAGCAACTAACAAAGAAGCTAAAGAAAATTAGAGTCCGGATTCATTTATTCTCATGGTGCCAGTATAATGGAAATATTTACATGTAAATGATGTTTACGCTGACATTCAATTTGAGTTAACTATCAGTCTTAATAAACGTCAATTAATTGTATCAATTTGTTGTTTATTTAAAATCTGATCAGTCTTTAAGCTTGCGAATACATTTATTTTTAAATAGATATAATTGTAAACAACTAATTATAATGCATTAAAAAGATTATAATATTGAAAGAATTTGATTTAAAATGTCTATCAATAGTTATTTTCGTGTATTTTGAGTGTCAATTAAAATTATAATATGCAACATAATTAATTATTATCAACGCTGTATTTATGTTCGTAAATCACATTTCGTTGTGTTAATAACTTTTGTAATATAACTACCAAACAATCGGGTCATTTTGAAGCGACTCTCGTTACCTTTATCTAAGCAATGAAGTTAATTTAGGTAATTACCTCTCACATTGCCCAGCAAACGTACTAAGTTGCAGTTTACTCTGTGCCTTAATACATTTATAGGTCTTAATTAATGTGCTCAAATAGCCGCTTTTTTAAAACGGATTTTTGAAATCAATATTATTAAGGCTTAAGTTTATTTTTTTAACTAACGGTATAAAAACGAACTAAAAACTGTTCCAGTATAAGCATTTAAGAAATAAATGAAAGAGATAAACTTGTAATATATAAATGTCTATGCTATAAAAAATATACTTATCAATTACTTTTAGAATTATCAATGTATTATACATATTAAAAACCATATTTTAAATTTAAATTATATAAATTAACTGTTTTAATTATATTGAAATAAAAGCAATTATAATTAATTTGCTTGTAAAATAATCTATTCTGCTAAATTAATAGATAATTTGGTGGTTGTAATTTGGGTATTGATTAGAATTTGGAATAAATTGGCGGCATTATTACTGTAAAGTAAACCTTTTATATCAATCGTTTTTATGTTTAAATTATTTGATTTAGATTACTTGTAATGATTCAGTTGTTCTCAATGAAATCAGAAGTCATAATGTTTGAGTAGTAAGAATAATTAGGTAAGGTAAGATCAATTTATAAGCTTTTAGCGGAATTTTTTTGGTAAGTCCAGTTTTTTTTACTACTTACCAGTACTGATAAAATATGAGTAATATTTTTAGATCTCACCGATTTCTTTATTTTTAAATTCAATTTATAAATCAGTGATGCACTTAAGTTTATGTTTTTTTTTTGCTATAGGTACAGTTTTAACTATATAAAAGGGACTATTAACTTAATAATCCTTAAAATACTTCCGATATGTCAAGCATTTTCATTCGGAAGAGGATAAGATTTTAATAGGTGGTAGAGCCTAGCTGTGGTCAGTTACTACAGCTCGAACATGGGCTGGCTCGACCGGGGAAGTACCACCCTCTCACAGAAGATCGGCGTGAAGTAGCCTTAGTGGCTGCGTTTCGTCTGATGAGTGAGAGAGCCGGTTGCCCTTTCCCTATTCCTACCCTTTCCTATCATTTCCTTATTCCCACCCCTCCCTATCCCCAAAAAACAAGGTTGGCAATGCATCCGCAACAAAATGTTGCGGATGTCCATGGGCGACGGTAACCACCTTCCATCAAGTGGGCCGTCTGCTTGTTTGCCACCTTTCACATAAAAAAAAAAACTTTTAACATAGATGCTTAACTCTGGAAAATGCTACATTTAACGTGATTTGCATAACGACTGGACTTTAAATCAACACCAACAGAACTGAATTTTTTTGTGATTGAGATTTGTAGACAGTCATCTAACTGGAAATTAGTTATGCTGAATGGTCTTCTCCCAGTTGTCAATTGATAAATCTCGTCAGCAGATGTCATAATTACAATGAAACCTTTTTGAAAATTATTTTTGTCTAAATCTTTGGTTATTTCATGAAATTTGAACTTAACAGCTTGAGCCATAATATCAGGACGATCTTGGTGATGCTGTTGCAAGATTTTTATATCTTTTAAATTTTATTTCTGGCCTATTAGGATTCGATGTCAGAAGTAAAGAAATCGTATACCTATATCTATTTTGACATGAAACGCCAACAAAGCAAACTTCAACTAGTGGTCGATAAAAAACGTTACAAAGGTCAATAAACTTTATTTCTCTTATAATATAGGATTTGTGTATGTTGTGTTGTTACCACGACGTGATCACAAAGACCGTGTCGTACTTATTTAAAGCCTGTACAGCGACTGTTCCGCCCCACGCAGCCTGGTAACGTGCTAGCTAAGACAGGTTTATTGCTGACTATTATAATTCTTAGCTATTTAATAACACACAATGTTTAGTTTTATATTTTTTCTTTTGTTAATCTAGGATAAAAAATTGTATATTATGTGTACAAATACTTAGAACAAAGACTAGAGGGGACCGGCCCATTTCCGGTATCTGTAATTAAAATCAACTTTGGAAGTCTTCCTAAAACATAGTCACCTCTAACTCGAAGCGGAGTCAGAGTAATTCTAACATTAGCTTCTTGTCATATTAAATGAATTGTAAAAAAACCGTGATGGTTAGTGACTTAGCTTAATTAAACCGACAGTCTGTACTTGAAACAACAGTGCTAATTAAACGTGGTTTTACAGAGATCCGAAAAGGATCCACTCAAACACGCTTAGCCGGTATTATTACGGTGTATACAGGCTCCGCAAACAGACTCTCGCCGAGGGTGCTACTCTCAAGTTTCGCGTTTAATTAGACTGATAGAAGCGCGGACCGGCCTTATTAGTATTGTCTATGGGGTCCCAATTAACACCCGCCGTGGGTGGCTACGAGTTCGTTTTAATAATCAAGGGATACCCTCGCCTTCGTTAGCCAAATAACGGGATCGGGTTTTAGTCACAAATTTCATATACATATTAAATATTCCATGTACCTATAACTTTTATAATTACGTGAAACCCTGTTTCTTTGTAATTAATTACGGAATCAGATCTCTTTGTGATAATATGAACGTAACAACCAATTAGTTACAGATTCGTCCATTAGTGGCTACGTAATAGTTCATTATTTTTTTATTAAACGAAATGTTGCTAATTAATTTGTATGTGGGCGCTATCAATTAGACAGCACCGCGCTATGTACGACCAGTTCACTTGCACCTTCATAAAACTCTCATTACTGAAAGAGCAATTTCTCTCCTTAATGAACATTGCAGAATATAGTTTCCAATTATAAATATAGCTCGCCCCATATAACTCTTAATACACAGCATACTCATAAATTTTATATAAAAATTGTTTTTAAGGTATTAATTAACATCAAGAACTTATTTAACATCCGTATTAATATAATAAATGCGAAAGTAACTCTGTCTGTCTGTCTGTTACGCTTTCACTCCTAAACCACTGTACTGATTTTAATGAAATTTGGTACAGAGATAGAGTTAACCTTGAGAAAGAACATAGGATAGTTTTTATCCCAGATTTTTGAAAGGTTCTCTTGGAAACACGATATAACCGAACTCCACGCGGGCGAAGCTGCGAGAGGAAAGCTACATAGTTTATTATAAAACATTTAACATGTATAAGAATAATATAATAATAATTTTATATATCCTCCTTTCGTATAGCCTTCTCAATGTTTTATTTTTTTCATTTAATCCATTGTTGATCGACCAGTTCGTGAATTAAACTTGATATGTACTTCAAATCGAGAGTTGCATTTCTTGATCCCTTGTCCCGTTAAAACGTATGTCAATTACATCAATCTTTTTAAGGCAACAAACAAGTAGTTCTAGGACAACTAATTAAATGTCATGTTATATACATAGATTGGAAAGGTAGATAAACTCTTTATATACATATTAATTGTAACATTGTTGCTTAATTAAACGTTATATATTTTTTGCCAATTAATACGAGTACAATTTTATATAACTAGACGACATTGTTATTTCAACATTTATAATTAATTTTTTTTAGGTAATTTCATGTATTTTTAGTATGAATACCGTTTAAATGATGACTATAAATATACGAGTGATATCGCCGTTAAAGTTTTTTCATTATAAGAATGTCTTGTTTTAAATTAATTTTGAAATAAACCTGAGTGAGGAGACTTATTTTTATTTTTAAACGAGCAAATTCTTCTAGAAAATTCTACGAATTTTAGTAAAGCAAACACCATAGCTTTCAGTCCGGGACTCAAGTGTTAGAACGTGCTCGGTAATAAGACGCGGTTTATTCATTAGTTTTAAGAAAAAGTTATAAGTACCGCCGTGTTAACCATGCGCATGCGCTTGCATTTTTCTACGCAATTTTCTAGGTCAAAAATGCAAACCTAATGAAGTCTTGAGGGTTTGTAGAAAGAGTCATGCATTCTAACCAACTTCAAAAACAAGGAGGCTCTAAATCTTTCATGGCTATATATCAACTATATCTTATTAATACATAAATTTAATTAAGATCTCCTAAAAGAATTAATCCAAATCCTCTAATTACGTAATTTTCTTTGTGTAAATTTCTTTTTGAAAGTACGTACCATTAGTCAAATTTAAATATTCTTTAATATAATAGATTCTATATTGCTAATATTAATAATAAAATAACCAAATATTTATATATGAAAATATAATTCATTAAAAATAGTTATGACACAAATTGAAGTTAGTTTTATTATAATAACATGTGATAAAAATGCGCTGGCGCATATAAAATTTTATGACAAAACCATCAACGGATATCTCTCACAAGAATCAGGTATATTTGTGCACGACCCGAATATTATCGAATTTATTGTATCGTAATAATAAATTGCTAAAACAATACTTGTTATTCCTTTGCATGTGTGTGTGTTTATATATTTACGATACTATGTACATATGTGTGTGTAAAAAAATAGACAGAGAACTTCGCTATTGAATTCGAACCTTTGCTCCGGTATATCCTTTAAGTTGTGTGAGAAGACGTGTAATTATCTTAAGAATTTATATTGCTGTGTAGTAACCTATATATAATGAAAATAGGCTTGAACTAGCGCCTTAATAACATAAGTTTGTCGTGTGGCTCCTGTGTTTAAATTCCAGCGGACGTTGAGACACCATTCTCGAGTAATTACACCAAATACCAACATAATGCATGTAGCCATCTTATAACATTGTTTAACACATTTTTGCTATAAAATTGACTACATATGGCTGTAATGAAGTACGGTCGACATTAAACCAAACATCACAGCTCTATAAATATTTATTTGTTTTGTAATATTAATAAAAATAATCGTCAATTCACTTTAACACTGTATAAGGTATTCCCCGAATTCAAAAGGAAACAATATAAAAGAAATCAATTCTTTCCGGTGTTTTACGTAAGAGAATGGGCATCAATTTTGCAGTTTACAGCCGTTTAAATTGAAAATTACTTTGAAATTCTATGACTCATTGGTTATTAAAAATTAATCGTTACAAGAAAAAGCTAAAACATGTTCATAATAACACACCATCGTAGTGACGTACGTCTGTTTGTTCATCTCATCTTTTGATAGCAATGCTGAAAATTTGTTTACTACGCAAGTTTAAATTCAATTATATCATATATTTTGACACTAAAATTAATCCCGTTTAATGTTTCTTAACATTATTGAAGATTGTTTAAATTAAATAAGCATTTAATGTTTATGACCTCAGCGTTAACACGGAATCCTCATAGTGGAGCTCATGAAATCTCGCTAATGGATGAAGCGGGCGATGCTTTAAAAATATCCATCTAATCTCGGAGTCGATTTGGCTAAAACATTCCCGATCCATGCCCGCGCAGAAACGGGAAATGGGACGTCTCGCCCACTTATGATGAGGCATGTACCACCATCAACAGTTACTATCACTTAAACAACGGTTAATATTTAATAATTTCGTTTATTATCATTTTAATGATCCAATCGAGCCATATGAAAATACATTCATCTTATCGCTTTTTATTTCAGAGAAAACTTTTTATTTCGAAATCGTTTTTTATATTTAAACATAAATAAAACTTTTACTGTCGAATTCGCTAAATGAGATACTTAATATATGGTAGGTAATATTTATTCTGGTCTGATAATCTTTGTTTACGGAATCCTTTGTAAGTCGTTGGGACCGGGCCTCGGTAGGGAGGTAGATGGTATTTATTCAGCATTAGAAAGCAGGCACTCTCTGTTGATGCGGCACTGACATATCCGTTAATGTCTTTTCCATTTCCCGCCACTATACGCCATCCCAACCCCTCGTTTGACTGACGGCTTGACCGAAATGCTACTTACGATATGCTTAGTTTTACTTTGATACAGACGAAAATAACAATAATTAGAAATATCATTCCCAATCTGAGCATAGAATTGAATATAGCAATATGTAGACGGGAAAGTAAAAAGAAAATTATCCTATCCAGTTACATTAGTACCTAAATCGTATATAGTTAATATTTTAATGCTTTAGATTAAATAGACCAATCTCTAATGCAGGCTTTGTAATTTTTTACATTAAAACCATTGTATACGCTTTCATAAAATTGAACAGACTGTAATTTCTAAATCTCGTTTCATTTCGCCATAAACACCGTGGTCTTAGCAAAGCCGTGGCTAAAATAAGATATTATTAAAATTAAATTAACAGAACTTATTAAACAAAAGTTGAATTACCACAAAGATGATGCTAATTATGGAAAAAAAAAACAGTATTCTAATTCACGGGTATTATAAAAGCTTAACATTAGCAGCGGAATAAAAACAAAACAAAACAAAACATTTTATTCATTATACCGTCAGTTAATTAATAAAAGCAAAAATTAATATAATGCACACACAATTTATTATTAATCCTTCATTCATTCATTAATTGTAATTAATAATCAAATTTAATTATATAGTATAGCGATTTTAAAGCACTTTTCAAATAATAGTTTAGCCAAGCAAATGCATGTGCAGATTCAGAAGATTGGAATATTACGTCATTAGTGAATATTATTAAAATGGGGGGAAGCCCTCCCTTTTTGCATACCCCAGTGGTTGTTGGTTGCCGGTTGCCGGTTGCCCTTTTGATTGCACATTATTCGCGTGTTTATACAGTTAGATCGGTCCTAGATTGTTTCTATTGTGATAACATTTTTTGTTAGCGCGGTTTTGAAGGGGACTTTAATTAAAAATGCTTGTTTAGACTGAGTGGAGTGGCTTTCTCGACGTTTTTGAACAAACAAAATACGGCTAGCGATAACTGGAGATATTTTTATTGGTCGGATGCCTTGAATTGTAACTGTATTTATATATTCAGATATTTTAATTACGGAGTTATTTTTGCTTTGGATCTTATTGTATTTTTTTTGTGATAGAAGCGATTATAATTTATTAGGAGTAAAGTAAATGAGATAGACTTAAAATAATATTAATTCTATTCGTACATAAGACATGTAGTATTTAATAAAGATCTTAGAAATAAAGTTTAATTTATTATAATAATATAAAATATTCTGCAGCTCAAATCCGATATTGTCTTGTCCACCCACGTCATTCATTTTAATCGTATTTATACATTACCGACGCGACGGCTCAAGTATCCGATTATATAACACGCAAAATTTCAATTACAACTTGTAATTAGTTTTTCGAGAGTTTTTCTTTCAGTCGGGGGGAGTATGGAGGTTGTAGGGGGTTGTAGAGTGAGATGGAAATAGACTTCCCTTTCCCGCATGCACTGCGACGCTTTGAGTAATGTCCATGCCACTTATTTGATTATTTTTATGCAATCTGCGCAGGAAAATGAAGGATTTATTTACTGCATACCCACCCACAGTTAATTAATTTTGCAAAGTCCGAGCCGGTTATAAACGTACTTTATTAGCTTACTGAATATCATTTTCTCTGTATAAAGTATTTAATTCGATACTCTATTACAATTGAATGATGTGGCCAATTATGTTATAATAATGTAAATTCCCATATTCCATTAATTTTGTTTTAATTAAGCCTTGTTTGCACGGATGGGCTGTAATAAATTGAGTTTAACTATAACTTTTTAATAGTAAGATAAGTACTTATAGTAACTATGGCGATAAAAAAAATGCAAATGAAAATTTAGCAATTTTTAATACCTAAATTTTGTTTAATGTAAGAAAGCGAAATTTTCTTATAATACTCTATCAATTATACGCTCAAAAGTTTGTAAATAAAGTTACCTATATGAAAAGTTATTACCTAAATTCATCTAATAGAAAATCTGAAACGAAATCAAGATTTCCACCTTAAAGCGATGCCGGCGCTGTAATGTCTATCAATGTTTGTATCAAAAGGAAAGCTTTTATATGTAACATAAATTTACCATTCATAATAAGTGAGCAGTATATTAAGGAATATTGTTAGGATGGTGACCCTTGTAGATTGGCAGCCTCGACGCTGCCCGCTAATGCACGGAAGCCGGGCCATGCGAATTAATGGCAAGAATAATGGCTATCCCATTATGGATTGCCGCCAACATACTTTAGCCATGAAAAGAACCGAAAGTTACATTTGCGATACTCTGAATACTGAGAGCCTGGACGCCTCCCCACCCTCCCGGGGGGGCGTATAGAGTGCGATAGAGTATATTAACTTTATAAGTTCCTCACTGCACTGATATTATGATTAAACTTAAATTATATCGTTATTTATTTCTCAAATATAAAAGGACTTATAATACGCTAGATAGTTTTAACTTTTAAACTACATATTCTTCTTATTATTAATGTTTTTTATTTCGTTTGTCGAGATCAATCTTATTAAATTTTTATTGTTGTATAATATAAATAGCGTAAGAAAAATTCAATTAATTTTGTATTCATGGAGTAATATTCGTGGGCATTCCATAGTTTTCGCTGTTCTTTTGTGACAATTTCTATGAAAAAGTTTTGAATGGAAATCTTTTAAAAATGCTTTTAAGAAAATTAAAGCATTAATAAGAGGGGTCTTGTGTGTCTTGGGTTATATGTGTTTGATGGAAAGTTCCGTCCCGTCCCGCCGTGTGTCCCGGATGCTAAGTCCCGCGTCCCGTGTCCCGACACCCTTTGCAGAGTCCTGCTCAAGCCCGCCTAGCGCCACTAATTGGCAATTTGTTCGATCCTTAGATCTGACATAATGATGCGACTTCGTTTATTTAAATGATTCAACAGAAAGTTGTACGGCATCCTTTTATTATTTTATGTGAGATAAATGTCAACGCGTTTTCTTATTATATTTATTTACAATATTTAGCGATGACTCTGTATTATTTGATAGCATAATATATGTTATTCATATTTTTGAAAGATTAAGAGAAGTTATATTTATTTCAGAAAATAAAAAAAGATATATTTATAGAAGATATGATTTTTTAAAGATATCTATAGATAGATATCCACAATCCCAATAGCTATAAAATTATAATAAAGAATTATTTTAAATAAAATAAATAATTGGTGTGTATTGTTATTTAATGAATATAATATTAACGTGCTAAATCCCATTCAGTTAATGCAAATTTTAATTAGACTTACAAACATTTGAATTATGTTTCTTTTGTGTCATTTTCCGTGTAGCGAGAAAAATCTGAAATTTAATTAAAAAGTTAAAGTGAGTTTACACAGAGTTGCGGCAGTCTCACGGCTTTCAATGATTTGAGGGTAATTATATTCTTAAAGTAATTGTTTTATAGCTATACTTATATATGTAAATAATATAAAAAAAGTTATTACCAGTTATACAACTTATTTAAATGTATAATGTATTTTTAAGGCGCGAAAGCAAAAACAAGCCTTTTTTTATTCGACGGCCTGTTTGTTCGAATTGCAGCACAGATAATGGTATTTTTATTGGATTATAAAAGTTTTTAGAAAAACATAGGATTCGGTTTAAAAATATTTAAACTTTCGTTTCTATATTTATAAATCAATATAAAGTTAGTTATTGTTTAGTTTTTGTATCTTTAGGAATGCGTAGTTTAATATATAAATATGAAGTGTTTATTTCACATACTAAATATTTATATAATTAACTAGCTTTCCGCCCGCAGCTTCGCCCGCGTGGAGTTCGGTTTATCGCGTTTCCAAAAGAACCTTTCAAAAGACTGGGATAAAAACCATCCTATGTTATTTCTCAAGGTCAACTCTATATCTGTACCAAATTTCATCAAAATCAGATCAGTGGTTTAGACGTGAAAGTGTAACAGACAGACAGACAGAGTTAATTTCGCATTTATAATACATATTAGTAGGGATTATTAGAGTGGATCTAGTAGTAGAAATCTAGAAAATTATTTGCAAGAATGAAGTGTGTTCAAAAATATATTGTTTAAATTTTATAAAACAGAATATTCATAAATGTACTCTTGGTAGGAAAACATGACGTCATTAGGTAGTACGGTTTACAAAGACTGGCTCGAGACAGGGATACGCACACATTTTTGTGAGCTCATTAAAATTACATTACTGCTCTTATTTAAAGAGCAAACAACTAAACGACATTCGTTAATGCGCCCCGTCGATGGATTTTTACGGACATTCTCAGAGAGAGCCGAATAAAAAAACAGCCGACCTAATTATAAGGAATACGCCACATGTTTGAATTGTATTGCTGAAATGTATTCAAAAAGAGTCGGGTCAAGCATTTCATTGTATGAATATTTCAAAGAAATATTGCAGCTTTAGATACCTACTGTTTCTTTTTTTATATAGATCTCCGCGGTGGAAATGTAAAAAAATTAAAAAGCTAGCGGCTAATTAAGCTCCAATTAACCTCAGAATAAATACTAATAGCTGAGCGGTTCTTTGCATTGTTCGTACTAATTAGAAGACGTATTGTTCGCGATGTCGTTAAAATTATTTTGCTTCGTATCTTTGTTATTCTCACGGAGATTTCAAGACATTTGTTTAACAACTTGATGTATTTTTAAGTGACACAAGAAGATTATTATATGGAGTACAGTCAATTAGTAATGTGCAAAATATAAAATACTAGAAGACCTGGCGAACTTCGTATCGCCCTATAATCAAGAAATATCTATTACGTTTTTTTATTTATATTTTTGGAGTTTACCTGTAAGCCATAAATCTCCGTGTTTTGAAGTGCGACAGAATGATTGACATATTAGTTAATTGTCAAATCTAATGTCAAAAAAAAACCGTTTGTATGGGAAATAGAAAAGGGCTGTTTTTATTGTTTTCCCAGTAATGAATCAATTTTTTTCAGCTTTTATACCTTCCCTGAACCTCCACGAACATTTCAAGACTAAGATAAGATAAATCCGTTCAGCTGTTCTCGAGTTTTAGCGAGACTAAGAAACAGCAATCCATTTTTATATATATAGATTTAAAAAAAATCCTCTAAGTGCATTTCACGAATGTAGTATGTACATGTTGGCTTTACATAATAAAGAGCTTTGTTGAATTACTCCAATACACGCAACTGTGTAAATAACTGAGAGCAAATACATAGCCCTATTAAAGTATTACGAAAGCTGTATCAACCGTACCATTTGTGTGTGGTACAGACATTTAATATCGTATTTTTAATAACTATAGAATTATGGCTTCACAATAATAAAATTTAATACGTAAGTAGGAATGACGATTTATATTTATTTTGATGTCTTAGTAAGTGGAATAAGATCTCTTATAAGTCGATCGTATCAGATTACACTGCTATATTTAAATTAAACTAATATTTTTCGGATATACTACGCATGCATTATTATTGAAAAAAACTACTTATTCCCGCGTTTCGAATACTTTTCAGTAACCGTGATCACTGGCAGACGAAATGTGTGAAAAGTAGCCGAAACGTCGGAAGTATGTAGTTTTTTTTACAAAAATTAAGCACGCGTAGTAGGTATATACTAAAACTATTAGTTTTATTTATTCTGAGGCAATATAGTGTGTGGTTATAAAACGATTTGAATGTATAAAATTTATTATTATTTATGTTGTTCATAGTAACACAATTTGATATCATCGCTTAGAGTTACACGATAAACAATTATATAGCTTTGTTATATAATATTAAATTATCTTTTACTCGAGTAATTTAACTGTTTGTCAACATGTTTCTATATTCGGAGAAACCGAAAATTACTTATTCTAATTTGATCTCCAATTGAATATTTTGATATACTTTGAATACATTTTAATTTTTATGAAGTTAATTTGTTGAGATTATTCATACATTATGTATAAAAATAGTCAAGTCAGTGGTGGCCTAGTGGTTAAGGGGCTCGCCTCTCGTTGCCGAGGGCGCGGGTTCAAACCTGGCAAGTACGTAGTGTGATTTTTCGGAGTCATATGTACTTTCTGAGAGTATTTAGACATCACTGACATACGGTGAAGGAAAACATCGTGAGGAAACCTGGACTTAAGGTTTCACAATTATAAGTTTGAAATCACCAACCCGTCTTGATCAAGCGTGGTGATTAATGCTTAAACCTCCTCCATGTGAGAAAGAGGCCTTTGCTCAGCAGTGGGCGTCTGATAGGCTGGTGATGGTGATGATGTATAAATAGAGGCAATTAGAGAACTAAAAATAGTTTTTTTGTAGTGTATGAAATTATTCGTTATTACTAAGAATAATATTTACACTACGAACTTTTTAGAATTGAGAGTCTTCGCAGTATATGTATAACGAGTTATAAGTTTAACCTTACGAAAATTTGCGACATAAATAAGGGTAATTCAAAAGGGCCATGATTTTTTTTTACCATGACCCATTTTTCATTTTAATATAAACGAGATATTATTTTGTTTATAGCCATTTTTATTTCCTTAAATGAAACACAACGAATGTCTTTAAATAAATATATTTATTTACATAATAACGGTAGGATGAAAAATAACTCTGTCGATGTTTGAAAAAAGTTTTTTATTTGTCGTTCGTCTGACACAAAAATTTTAAAGAGAAATTTCTAAACTATCATTTAAATCTATTTAACGACAGTTGACATTTTTACATAAATACATCTTTGTAATTTTAGAAATTATTTTATTTTACAGTTTTATTTTCATTATAATATATTTTTAAAAAATTGAAGCACAGACAGTTAGTTCCATACAATTTTTATATTTCACATCAAAAACAACGTAGCTATTTGAATAATTAATTAATTATTAATTATTTTACAGTATCTGTATATGCGGTCAACATTTATCGAAGCTATGGCAAAAGATAATATACAATTTATAAAATATCCTAATTATTATAACTTTTTTTATTTATACAGAATGTCCTTAACTATCAACCATTGCACCACATTAATATTACCAAAAAAAATGGTATCAATCATATTATAATAAAGTACCTAATTTATCAGTTAGTGCGAACATCAAATCAAAGATATCTTTGGCAAAAAATAACATTAACTACATATTAAATCAACCGATTCATAGAGTGGAAAAGAATAAAAAATAATAATAAAATTAAAACTATGCACAATATTTCATACCTTGTATGATAACAACGTTTAGGTTTACACTAAAAAATTTTTATACAACAATGAGATCGATTTAATCAATATAATATCGGAACCTACTCGTTGTATGTAGAATTTTGGATTAATAATAAATAAAATATTTAAAAATAATTCTAGTTACAGTGAAATAATATTAGATGTGTATAAATTATCCGGGCGAAAGAGGCTCGTCTGAACGGGTACGACTCGCGTCTTGTACCCACGCGACACTATCTTAACGCATAGACTCAAATCGTATACATAATGGAAATATCGTGTTCTGACAATGTTATCGCCCGGACTCATCCCGGACATTTTGTAAAGTGGCCTCATACTTGTAGCCTAATGTAGTTTTGCGGCGCTGCTAGAATGTGTTTCAGACACTTCGATGTAATACTGCACTTAGCCCGTTTTGCATATATTCACTCCGCAGTCGCTCAACGCTTTTAATAGTCTAATGAACTGCAGGTTTCATTTTAACAGCACTTAAACGTTTTACACAGTCGAGTCTATGAAATTAAAGCATTACGTCACTTGCCGGTGAAGAGATTTGTGATAATGAGATTACGTTTTGTGTTTACATTCGTGTGTTCTTATGAAGTATTCGAATAATTCGATTCACGAATGCACTTATCCTTGTTTGTGTCGCCATTGCTCAGTGAGGTTTCACCTACGAAAAGTAAAATGAATTAACATTAATAGGCATACATTGTGTATAACAGTTAGTGTGCTTGCCGGCTTATTTAACCATTTTCATATGAAACAATAGAATATTACCGGAGCAAGTAGTCGACGGTTCATTGTCGGTCATCGTGCATCACAGACATCTGGATCAGGTGGGCTGCCGTAACCGCTGGAAGCATCATCGGCGCCCGCGCAGCCGCCGTTATCTTTGTCCAACGGCACAACCGCCCCTCCAGGACAACCGCCCCCAACGTACGCATTACTCGGCGACTAAAACATAAATAAACAATAAACAAAAGCCCAAGCCAAACAATGCCAGCGATTCCATCGAATATCCAGTGAGCGCAATCAAAAAGTCGATTAGAAATGTCGTGCGGCTGAATGGTCGCCCTTCACTCGCGCGACTCATAAAATGAAATAGATTCCCCAACATTCGCATTCCGACAAGCGTTCGTACGAGAAAGATTAATGATCACAAAAGAAACATAATAAAGTGGAGATAGAATCTTCCACTAACGGTGTCCTTGTGGGAGTTATTTACTCCTTTGGTGTTTATTTTTCTTATGCCTCTTTTTTTGGCACAACATTTTAAGATATATATTCGCAATGACTCTATTATAAAAACATATACATTCAGTTGTTAAAAATAATGAGTTAAAAATATCGAGGTATAAGCGTAATATGATCTCAGTTCAAGTTATAATGGACACGACTTTATAATTTAATATGATTGGAAAGTATTGGACCACGTAATAGGTCTGAGTTTAATTGTTGTCGTGGCGGGCGGTCGGAGCGACACGTGGTGAGAACCGGCAATGTGGTACCGCATTTATCAATGATAAAATATTAACGTAATTAAAGACCGCAGCTCGACATTAATGCATGCTGGTTACCGTGCTATATATAAAGTACTTTTGTGCTATTTAATATTTAAATCCATTACTTAATCTGCTGAATTATAATACAAATAATGAGTTTTAACAAGTTAAGTGTGTTTAGTACCTGTAATCCACTGACTTGTCTCCTGATGTGAGCTAAGCCACTAGGATTAGCCGCCATGCTGGCAAAAACCAGCCTCTCCTCATAATCATACTCACAGAGTATCTTGTTGTCGCAAAGATAGAATCTATCGCCCACACAAAACCTGAATAGATTTATGAAACATTACTTATCCGAGTCATTAAAAATTTTAATAGGAAAGGATGTGTACATGTCCGTCGTGTAATTTTACTAGCTATAAAATATTAATCTTGATTTATATTACCTGTGGTTGCACTGTTGACAGGCGAAGCATTCTAAGTGGTAAACAAAACTCTTCGCACGCATTACCATTTCGAATGCTGGAATGACTTTGTTGCACGCCACGCAATTGCCGGTAGCACCGAATAACCTAAGTAATATTTATAAAATATAACTTACACATAATATACTACACCACACAAATTCTAATATCGTAATATTATGTAATTTTAATATAATATTAAAAATATTTCAATATACTGTTACAATATTAAGAGTTTTAAAAAGCAATGCCATAATCCCCTATTTATTATTTCGCTTGCCTTCTGCTGGTCCGTATCTTGACAGGTAACAGTAATATTATAATCTGTATTATATTTTTACATAAAGCTTATTACTCAGTTGTGTTTTAATCCCAATATATTAATAAAAACAGACAGAGAATTAAAAAGCTAGTGTCCACATTTAAAGTTGTAAATTTCTTTTAATACGCTGAATTAAGTTTAATAGGTTTATAAGCTTAATATAAATGAACATTTGCATTAATTTAAGTTCTTACTTAATATATAAAATATAAATATATTTTTAATGGCAACTCACCTAAGATAGTCTCTCTTGCAAAGCATGAGATCGGCTTTATAGTATAGTTTTGAGCCGACTTCTCCTAAGCGGCAGTCACAGCAACCACACTTGAGGCAGTCTTCGTGCCAGAAGCGTTCCATGGCTTTGAGAAGGAACCTCTCAGTGATAACCTTCCCACATTGAGCACAAAGTCTCGCACCCCCCGCATTAGTAGCGACAGTATTTAACGTACTGCTGAGAGAATACTTGTTTTCATCTTGTTGATCTGTTATAACAGAAATATTAAATATATATAATATAAATCGTTGTAATTCTATTATAAAAGAATACTCTTACATCTAGGTTAATTAACAGACATTCAATATAGCTTAATTATCAATTAACGTTAAGCTAAAATTAAGTTTAAAACGGTGCAAAATATTTTTATTTCACTGTAAGCAGCTTAAAGTGCTTATATTATTAAACTAAAGGTACGTGAGCGGACACTTAATGCATTCTGTTTCGCTACAGACTGTAAAATTGTTTGTAATATGCTATTCATTACGGAATGCTAGCTTAATTATTTTCTCTCATATAATTGCTTCAATTAATTCCAGCAGATGCAACCGCGTGACGTTCAAGCGAACTCTGATGTCATTTTGCGTGAATATTTTTTAATTTATTTCAATATAGGCCATATATAAAGTACGTGCTACGAGCATAATATAATTAGACTTTCTTTGGCATACATTATAAAAAATTATACAGGGTGACTGGTGAATTACTATCGATATTTGAGGACGTGATATTTGATGATCATATATGACAAAATAAGAATTAATATAACATATATATTAATAAACTTCTAAGTAAAGTTAACCAAAAGTTATGTAATTAATTACGCATCGTATGAACACCCTACAGATTAGGTATACACACACACACACACACTCGCGCGCGGCGGCGCGTTGTTGTATCAGCATGCCGCCGCACGCGTCCACACTTGGAACACTTGGAACGTCTCCACACTGTATTTATTTATAAGGAAATTTGGTCATAAAATTAAGTACCTATTTTTTTTACATAATTCGAATGAGAATCATGTACCGAGTATGCTCCTTAAATATTGATAGTAATTCACCAGTCACCCTGTATAAAGTAAGTGCTACGAGCATAATATAATTAGACTTTCTATGGCATACATTATAAACAATTCGATTTATTTGAAAGGCGTAATACGTATGGTTGTGGTTATATTTAAATTTTGCAACAGGCTGGTAGCAAAACGAATCAAACGCACAGAGTAAACACATTCAATCGCAATCAGTTCGATTGTAACACAAGGCTCACATGGCGCGGACGTCAGACCAATCAAGAAGGCAATTGAAGGGTTAACTAGGTGGACATAACTCACAGCGATCGATCACTTGCGCATCGCGACGATATATCTCGCTCATTGGAGCCGACGTCGTGACAATAAAGTTAATTGGACTATATTAATGACGGCTCGTTAATAATAAAATAATAAAGATGACGTATAGCCTCCGGGCGGTGCAAGTAATTAGGGAACGGCGGGAACGGAATCCGCTGATTTATTTACAGATACATACATATATAAAATATACTGATATTTAATAAATACCACATAAAAACAATGTATATACTTTTAAGTATTAGTTGGATTTATTGACGTGTAAGAAAAAACTATAATATATAAATTTTACGAGAAAACTGAAGTAAACATATATATTTTTTAATGGACAGCCTCCGGTTTGACCATAACTGGTGTATTATGCCCATTTGAGACACTGCAGGTTGTTAATGTTGTAATTAAGAGTTGTTCTAACGATCGATTATAAAGAATAATGATAACTCCGCTAAAGCAAACAACATTATAAATTAATAAACGCATTCATTCAATACTATATTGTATATATTTCTCACGCTAAGTAGAAAACCACTTACAGTTAATTATGGGTAAAGCGGACGATGTAATGACAATAATTAATAATACCATTTATGATTGAACATTGCATAATACTTTTACAGAAACATAAAAGGTATTTGGGTGTGGCTGATAATGTCTCAATGCGAACCCAATAAGCATTACAAGTCGACTCAGTAAAGTGGCATTTACATAAATGTCCGCAAGTAAGAAATCCCGTTTTGTATTTTCCATTTTTATTGCCGACACGTCGCGAATTTGATAGAGATTTGGCTGGTAACCGGCCTGCTCGTATTTCGCAAACACCCGGTTAACATATTAAGGCGATGAAACGAAAAGAAACAAGGAAATGGATTAAAAGTAATTTATTTTAACGCGAGCGAAACGACAATAGTGCGGCCACATATTATGGCTATTAAGCTTTGGAACTGCCGTCTCGAATGGACATAATTGCAAAGCCTGTTAATTCACTCCGCGCTATTAATTCCCAACTTCCCGTTGGTATTGACCGTAATATAAGCTCGGTAAACAATAGTCGACGATAATTATTATTGATATCGGTAATTTGTTTATTAAATCAACCAAAAATTATAACTTTGCTACAGTTGTTAAATGATTCAATAATCAATTTGTTTAGAGTACTCGGAAACATTGTAATAAAAAATCATAAAGCAATTTATTTTGTGGTTCAATTTAAATTAATATAACTGCCTAACTGATCTATTAGTTATATTAAATGATTATTAAAAAATAACACGATGATTTATGACCGTACGTATTAAATTTTGTTATTGGATTTCACAATGTAATTTCAATTATAATCCAACATGTCTGTAACACGTTATTCGAGCATAGTAATGTGTAAGGTATATTATAATTGGATGATATTTTAACTGTGGTGTAATTAAATGAATTTATTGTTATTTCGATTTAAAATGTAACATGATCGAAGGCAGTCGCTGTACGTGTGCGTGTTTCCACTACAACATAACTCTGATTCAATTAAATGCTAGCTTATTGTAATGTAACCGCGTCACGATGCTGCAATCATTCCGTGCAATTTACAATCGTACGCTGCGTATGCAATTAACTTTGACTTCACGTCGCTGTACGTCAAGAATAATCAATATGGTACGCACATTATCTTAATTTCAACTTAAAATTTTACGTATACTGGCGTCTTGACTTTCTATACCTCGCTTTTGGCATATCCAACTATGTATAAGCATCATGAAATAATTATAGCTGACATAAAATTAATGAATTAAATTTTATGTATTTGTTCTTTTAATAAATTCACAATAGAGAACAAATTGAATGCGTATATCGAATTTATGAAATATTTGAACATTTAATATCTGGTATCGCTGTTTCATAGACCGTTGATATAATGAGTTAAATTTGTACATTAAATTTTATGAATTTAACGCTATTAATATACACAATTAGTGAGGTTCACCATTTAGAATGTTTTATAGCATATTAAGTTGTCGGTCACTCGTTTAACAATAGAGTTGATTGCTTTGCTATATTCATTATACGGGCCTAATTAGATACAACCGAATGCGGGTTTTTGACTTAATTAATGTTAAAAAAAAAAAAACAAATACATTTACAATTTACATTACCGTACTTTCTAGAAATTATGCTCGTATGTCAGGTAATTGTAATTCCATCTGTTGCAATTATAATGATCGTATACAATTCTAATTAACTTCAGTTTTTGCTTGTATATGCGGGTTAGAAAATAACGCGTCGATTGAATAGTGTTGAATAGAAAATAGTTTACATGGAAATGTGTTGTGAGAATTGTAATAACATTGTAGTGTATTATTGAAACTTTAAATTCATTATTGTATTGGTCTATAGTCTATGCAGACAGGCTCTATCGTAAGAGTTAATAAGTATGAGAATGTAGCATTATATTCACTGAGTTATGTATATAACTTTATTAAAATTCCAACTAAAAATAATGAGTAAAAAGCGTACCGGAAATACTTCCCACACCCCCAGCCGAAACCTCTGTCGTTAACATTCGCCGTTATTAAAAAAGTACAAAGTTTGTCATCAGAGAAGTTAGTTTTTTTTAATTAAAATTATGAAATTGATACTGCCTTTACGCTGTAGCTCGCTTCCCGAAGCAACCTTGTGAAAGTTTAAATTAATTTTTGAATTAAGCCTAATGGCAGTGGTAAACGATTTCTAAAGAAAGAGTTTTCTGTTTGAGCAATTAAAATTCCAATTATTTTATGGCAGAAAACCGTATCTTAATTGCTTTTTATTACTGGGAATTAAAAGATGATTATATTTATTTTTTCCCGGAAAGCAATACTTATTTATAATAGGATGCTGTTGAAGAAGCATGTCTTGTAATTGGAATGCTACAGATTCTAAGAATATTTTAAAATGTAATTACATGATGAAAACCGAGATAATTCTGTAAAAGGAATTTATTAATCAATATTGTGTCCCTACAACGGTTTAAATGTAAACCAATTCAGTCGTTTAGTTCATATTAAAGAAGCCGAAGTAAAGGAAACAATCAAATCTTTATTAAGTCAAAATCAACGTCATAAATTATTTTCTCGGAGAATGGCTACGAAGGCAAGTTAAGCCTGACATAAGTGAGCAATAAACTTCAGCCAATTTGGAGATTCGCATCTGGAGGCTCTTATTAAAGCCCGAAAGTTAGTCCTTTTCATCCATCACTCGTAATACGTATGTGAGTTATTGTATGAAAAATTGAAGAATAAATTGAGTCGCTGCAGCAGCGCCGAGACATAAATCCCAACTGAGCCCTCAATATTGTTTTAAAGGGGAAGTGGCCATAAATTTTATCAGGGCCGCCCAAGCCGCGGGCACCACGGCTCCTCCGCTTTTCCAGCCACCAGTTTCGCCACGATGCCAGCAAGAACTTACACGTACGTAACACTGTCTTTGCAATTTTCCGCAGTTGCGTGCATTCGTCGCCCAAGTGAATTTGTAGCGTTATTACAACAAAAATCGATGGCTCTCGGTCGGTTCGAGCAAATAACGTGAAATAGGAAACGTGAACGAATTAAAAATATGATATTATTCCGTCTAAAGCCTCTGTATTAGTTTACAAACGTCCAATTTAAATAGATAGATATGATATTTGAAAACAATATCGTGATAAAAAACGCGTACAGATATTCGATTTTCCATCTGGTTGAATTACTTAATAACTGTAATAACGCAAAACACGATTTTGATTACGATAAGAGTCATAAAGAACGACTGAGTCGAAGCGGGGGTTGGGAGCCACGAAGAAACTTATTGGAGACGGTATAAAACGCATTTTAGAAACAAAAGGATGAGATAGTAATTGGATAACATTAATGTGTCATTCCGTTTAAGGTAAGGAGATAGGATAGCTTTGTGGGGAACAATAAAAAATCGCTTATTTTTATCAATACGATCTGTATGTTGGACATTTCGCATAAATGTGATATTGCAATATCGTTCGGCCCCTTTTTTAATATCGCGACGGACGTCGCTGGGCGGTTTATGGCACAACCCTTGCCGTTTTATTCACGACCTGTTTGTCCTAATATTGTAAAAAAATTACGTCAGCAAAACGAGAATCGCTTTTATATATTATTTTTGCTTTTCTCGAGTTATTTATATGATATGCTAGTTCATCTATTATTAGAAATATATCTGAATGAATGTTATCCTAACAAGAATACTCTTAAGTGGATTTATATGAAAATACAGTAATATACTTAAGGCTGACTATAGGAGAAAGATAGTGCCTTTGTATTCTAGATACATGCTTACGAGATTTATAGCGTAGGATCATAATACTAGCGGTAAATTAAGGTCTAAATTAATTTTAAATGTTAAGGAAATAATTATTAACCGCGCTCTCGATTTGTTTACTGAAAACAGATATAAATTAAAACTAATTACTAGTTCTAATGACAGAGTCGAATTTGGTAGTTATATAATGAGTCGAAACCTCAGCATTCCATGGATTCACCGTGCGGGTGCCAGGTCCATCGCGTTGTAGTGAGAGGAGCTTCAACAGTGCCTGGGACTTGTGACCCAGGTGTAGGTTTAAAGGCATATCTAACGCGCGTTAAACGCTCACCTCCACTGTCCAAGCTCCTCTCTCTACCTAACCATATACATGATTATATATGTATGTATGTATGTATGTATATTTAAAATGTATTACAAATAACATACTGTTGGCGTTGTCGGGTTTATGCATTGCCGGCGGATCACGGATCATGTTGATGACGTCACACTATCATCACACAGCGGTTTATTATATCCTGAAACAATGGAAGTGGATTAGTGCCACACGTACCGATAATTTTAATTAATATTCAATATTACCTTAACACTGTTAATATGACTACATAATTATGGCTAATTAACTTTCGATAACAATTATATATCAAATTACTCTTGATAATTAGTACGTTAATTAGATTGATAATTAATACATATATATTTAGTTGTTTCAAAATTTATATTGATTGTTTAAAAACATTTATCAAGTCAGTGGTGGCCTAGTGGTTAATAAGGCCCGCCTCTCATGCACTCATGCACGAAGACGCGGGTTCGATCCTGGCCCGGGCAAAGTACCAATGTGATTTTTAGTACCAATGTGATTTTCCCGAGTCATATGTACTTTCTAAGAGTATTTAGACATCACTGATTAATGCTGATTCCCAAAAGAGGGTTGATGTCAGACAGGCGTCGGTCGTAAAAACAATTAGCCAAAACTATTCGCAACGTGTGAGGCAGACCCTGGGTATAGCTGGGAAATAGCCAAGTAGAAGAAGAATTTATCTTGTGGTAGTATTTTAATATATAATTCATATAGTAATAGTATGGACGATATACGGTTCAGAGCGACCGTCTTGAACACACCGCTTCTGACTGCCTCATTAGAATAAACGATATCCTTTCCTTACGTCCACTCCGTGCGAGACCTTATTACTACGACAAAATGCCGTCAAACGGCAACACAGGACTTGGGCCATATACAAAAATGTACCTTATGATTTAGCAATGAGGTCGGAAATTGAATATTACACGATCCGAGTACTATCTGGCGATATATATCCTCCTTATATAAAAGACACAGGGTCCAATTTCAAATACATACAAAGTAAAACAGCAAACGTACGCAGTTTAAAGGTTAAGATGTCCATGGTAGTTGTAAGCTAAACTATAAAAGCGTTAATATAGGTTATTATAGCTTGACATTTGATGCCTATTATCTAAGAAATATATCTTTAGTTAATTAAAAGCATTTAATATATTTTCTCTTTGTGTGCACGAGAATAAATCTTAAGTTCTCTTTTATCATATAATTTATGGTTCACAAGTCATTTGTAATAATGAAAAGTCGTAATTTACTGTTTGCTTTTACAGATCGATTTAATTTTGTTGTCATAATAGATTTTACTGTTCTTTGAGCTAATATATCTATAAATAGATTACAATAGTTTATATATATTCAACATTAAGGAAGTTTCCTCCGACATTGTCAAGTTTAAAGAAACGTTTTAGTACATCTCAATTCCCATCAGCACCTGTTACAATAGCGGCTATCAAATTACTCGCGACATATCCGAGCGCCTTCAACCATAAATACGGTATTCGTTATGCATTTCTCATATTCATGAATCCGTTTTATTGGCCCCAATAAAATATGAACATCTCAGAATGGATATGAGAGTACGGGCGAATCTAATATGGATTGCTTGCGCTGGATTCGAACCGATTGGATGGGGCAGGCAGCTGTGTTCATACGAGTTTCTATAAAGCATTAAAATTACAAAAGCCTTTCCCATTCGTTAAGAATTATTTACTTTCATTCACGCTAACAAGTTTGATAGCAGCGGATTAAATTACTTGAATGACTTTTTATATCCCACGACACCAGTCATTGTTATGGGATTAAGTTTATAAAGACATACATACATACTAGTATAATAAAAAAGTATCACGTCATCTTAGAAAGAGGACGATCAGTCTCAGTCACAATGGTGGTAGCTGGGGCGTACCGACAAAGGAGTAATTGTCTACGCGCGTAACTCGCCGCATAATGCGAATTTAAAGTCTACTGTCGGACTAAACCAGGCATAAAAAGATCAGCCCTTCGAGCAGACGTGTCAAAAATTCAGTAGAGTGCCGGGATAAGTGGAATGGATGGTTGCGACGCAGCCCCGAATAAAATATTCTATGTCAAATCGTACGTCTCTGGCTCTCTACTTGTTCCCTGATAGTGCTTTGGGGAATTTATTCCTATTCTTGAGCCTAGTATTTAAGAAGTACTCAACCAGAGTAATGAAACGATTTTAACATTTAAAACAATCATAAAATATTTTCAAACGTCAGAAAGTTTATTTAATAATCATTAAGCCGGTAAGTCTATTGGACTATCTGAATTATATTTACGTTATCGACGTGATCAATTAAGCAACATTACGTTAAAATTCACCCCAACCATCAATTACGAGCCAACCGCCGACAAGCATGACGTAAGACGAGAGTGGATATTACCGTGCATATATTATTTAATATATTTTTTTGTAGAGCGATAATATTTGGATGCATTCAACAAGCTATCAATCCATTTACGTAAAACTAATCTCGCCCTTCTGACTCGGCACTGATCGAATTCATTATTCACCGGCAGAGCAATTAAAGCTCCACTAATCAATCTCAAACTTCAGCCAGAGCTGAACTCTAATCAAGAAAACTCCTATTCCGTGAAAGCTTTTCGAACAAAATTTAACTTAATTAAAAATGTAAATTAAATTCCTAGTCGCTTCCACAAGGATCACATCGGCCCGCGCCGCTGAACGCTCGGGGCTTTTGATTGCAGCTAAAAGGTTTGGGATTAGTGCGCGAAAGAGCTTTCAGTGCATTTGTAGAGCTTTTAAGTGGGAAGCTTTCGCTTAAGACACTTACATACAATGTAAATTTTATGTACCGTCTCGGGAATGTATGGCATTAATATAGATACGGATGTTATTACATGTTTTAATGGCTGTATTATGTGCACTCGTTTGATGTTTGTGTAGGAATGTGTCAAAATAATAACTTCAATTAGCGTTAGAGAATTGACGTTTGCGGATGCAAGAATCGAGGGGAAAGGGTGGAGGGAGAGGCAAGGATGTTCGGTGTCCGGAAATAAACCGCCCGTAAAATTGTCAATTCCGAGGGAGCGTACTATGGACCCGACAATTTTGAATACTACGACCGAAACGGTCCCGTCGCGATACAATACAATATTTAAGAGTCTTCCAGATACCTCTGTTCCTTATATCTTATTAAACTGTTTATATTTAACACGCTTCACTACGAATTTTTTATTATTTACATGTGCTCCCATATTCCGTGTTAGTAAATAGGAAATGTCCGGAGTAAGTATTTATTTACGATACAATTTCTCGTGTATCCATAATCAAAATGTTATACGATATCCCGTCAGCAAAATACGCAATGCCATCTGGGTGGCCGCCAAAACAATCACTGTTATTCACTACTTAGTTCAGCGATACAGTAAAATTACACAGCGCTTTGGTTATATTCATTTCCTAAATTGTTACTGCATATAAAAGCGTATTAAATATTGTACGAGGTCACATATGGCTGCATTCGCGTCGTCGGAGCGTGTACAATAGAGGGGTCGCAATTCTAATATACTAAGGAGACCGTTGGCTATCAATCTTGTAATGAGTAAAACGTAGTGACCGGCGCGGGGCTCCCAGTCCCAAGTCGACTGCAAGCGAACTCCTACTCTTCCCCCGCGCTTTTTGAACTGAGATCATCGCTACACTCATCCGTGAAATTGATTCCCGGGAAAAGAAAAGACGAAAAGATAAATAAAAAGGAAATAGGAAAACACAAGCTAAGATTTGGCGTGAAATTGTTTTTCAGCGCCCGCCCACCTACGAAGCGTCTATGGCGCCCGGCTCGGAATTTCCCAATTACAGAGTGTAAATGTATTTACTTGATTATGTTGGCTGTGATCTTATCTATATAGTATCAAACGATTAGAGACAGTCCAGCGATGCATAGTCAAGAAGAGATTACTTTACAAGGCTTACATCAAATACAGTCAAAGATAATATCAAGATAAATGTAATATAATACAAATGAGAACGTGTTTCGGCATCACATCGTCCGAATTGGTATCTTAAAACACAGTGACATCTCATCCGCTACGTAATCCATTTGGCGAAGTAAGAAGCAATCTCATTCAATACCGGCCGCCCCCCGCTAGGGTTGCTAGCATTTGGATACTTTGAGAAAGCTGATTCACGAAACGCAATAAAACTTTTTATTTCTCTTTAACTACTTCCTCAATGTTATAGTGTGGTCGAAAAATAGAGCTAATATATCATATGCGACCACTTACAGTTTCAAATGTAATTTATTAGAATAAATTATTCCTCTGCGATAAAAGTATGTCTATAAGTGATTTATAACCGTAGGTAAGTCAGGTAAATTGTGTAATGTAAAAATAATGAATTGACAACCCTAGATAAGGAGTCAGTATCGCTTTCCTCGATTGTATTAGATTCAGCTGCCCTTTTTATCTACATGTCGGTCTTACTTGAGGGTCGCAAAAGGTGGATAAGCTCATATAATAGACATTCAAAGCAAACAAAACAAAACGATTTAAAAATCTACATATAAAAAATTATAACAAATATAATAAAACCAAAAAAAAAAGGTAATTTATTTCTCCAGCAAGCAAAAACCATGCATGAATAAAAACCATAACTTCCCATCCAATCAGTAAGTATATTCCGGTGGCGCAAAAAATAAGTTGTCAAGTCGAAAAACTATGAATATGATTATCCACAGCCATTCCAAAGGCTATCATCCAATAAAGCTAGTAGGTTCCAAAGGTATGAAATCCGTTTCGTCCGTACTGAAATTGAATATTTATCCGGGTAGTATCTCTATTCGGGAACAATTTTTATGTAGGGAGAACACAATCTCGAGATATTTGGGAGGGCCTCTCCTCGAAGATATTGGCAAATATCTTGCCTACATTACCTTTATTGGCTCGCGACATCGCGTGCCCGACTTGATCATATCACATATTAATAAAGTATTATTCCATACGTTCTTGTAATACGTCTTCAACTAATAAACATTCAATGTTTTGTATCATATTTGAATATATTCATGAGCTCTCAACACATACGCCGTCACGATGTTATTGTCACGCGTATTGACAAAAAAATATTAACTTGTGCAATACTAATACTTTTTTTATTACGGGAATAATTCCGTTGAATATATCGCTTCAGTTTTGGTTCATCGACGCTGCATTAAGCGCAGTTAGCTCAGAACTATAACTACTTACCATGTAAAGGCACATTTATAATTGACGGCTTAATGGTACTTGGTATAATGGTCATTGTCACGACATCTCGTGACTAACTAAACGTATCGATCTTTAGAGACAAGTAATTGATCTTGAATTAATGATAAAGCTATTTTAAATCATACATTTATATAACAATATTACAAATTGCATATATTCAGACTCAGCTATTATTGATATATTCATTCAAAATTTTATAAATGTTTTTATTAATTTTAATCTACAATGATTTATGATATCCAGAAGATTTTATATATAAATAATTTCGCAATGAATGTATATTATTTTTTAAAGTGAACCTTCCATCACTTTAGCGTAGCTAAATCATTTAAATTGGACGCGTTCAAGGCGAGTCATATTAATGAGATACTTGTAATGAAACAAAAATTGCACATTGTACAAACATGACAGACATTCTGCCAATTAAAACTTGCGGTCAAAACCCTGCATAATTTCCTGCTTCGTTACTCGGTCTACCATTTTAGAAATATATAATGGGCGAGACGCCATATTTGCGACTGTTCGGTTCGGTTAATTGCAATGGATTTAGCAATAAAGTAGTTTAATTAGCGAGTGAATTGATGCTGATTACTGATTTTATTATGTTGCTTTTAGCTACAATGGTAAGAAAATGTATATATCGGTATGCCGGATCCATCAAATAGTGACTTTAATGAGCATTAATAGCTCTAAAAGACTGACTTATATGTAAAAAGCGATTACTGACATAGTTGCAATGGCAACAGTGTTACCACTCCACTATAATTGGCTTGATATACTTAACACGATTAATGGCTGACTCGACTTGCAATGGCTGTAAAGAGTTTTTTTATTACTTGCAGTTGTTTTTTTGCTTTAAGAATAAGGCAAATTCAGACATCCGTTAGACTATTTGAAGAGCATATATCGGTTGAAATCGGCTTTGTAGCATTTAGCCCGCCTGCACCTCTTAACGTCACGTCGATAAGTTGTTATGTCACACTGAAATTTGCATGTCCATACCTAATAGTTTATTTTTATAGCATAAAATACTTCCTTATCTAAAACATTTAAATTATTAAAATAAATATTTTGCTAATATTTCATATTCGGAACGTAATGATCAATTTGTATTCATGTCACACGAATGTTGTGTGTGTCATTAATAAAATGGCGTCATAAATTATGATATAGAAACTTTTTAATAAATATATACGTGTAAATTGATATGAAAATAAAATTTCTAATACAAACAAGTTCTGTTAATGATAGTTATTTTATATTTTATGTCATTGTAGCGTTAGAGCGGAAGACGCATAAATTGTTGGAGCTAGCGCCAGACTGACATCTGTGATTGCATTTACAATGCTAATTCACGGCACAATATCACGTCAACGCGTCTAGCAATCGCACTTTTCGTGAAATACGCGCCACTATCAATCACCGCGCCCTAAAAAACTAATCAAATACGATTTCCCAACTATTATCATGAATATTTATAGATTCTTATTAAATTCTTATATAATATGTACCGTTTTATGATATGATACATAAATAAGGTAATGTATGTTTAATACAAACGAGCATTTTGAGTTATCACGAGTAGGTGGCAATTTGAAATGTTTATTAAAAAAAGATAAAAGCGCGTGGGTCGTCACACGTCGAGATAAGCCTCGGATACAAGCGACCGCAATCCATTATCGGCCAGGTAATTGATAATTACTTTCTTCCATTACCGTATAAAAAAAAGCCGGTGATTAACTTTGAATCACTTTAACGAGCACAATGGTTCGGTGTTCAATTAAAAACCCTTGTCGAATTCCGAAGGCTTCATAGAGAAACGAAATCGATGCTGACTCAATCCGGTATACATGGAATAAGGAATTACTCGCGTGCTGAAAGTTTTTAATTAAATATTCAACCGTTTTGTAATTAAGAAGGGACTTAATTGTGTGAGGTTTCCGTGAGGTGCTTTCAAAAGAAATTAAAGTTGTTTAGTTAAAGATAGCATTGGAAAACGATTCCATAATTGGAGTACTGTAATTACTAACTTAAAGAATGAGAAGTAAATTACAATATATTGATAATCAAATCACTGTCTTATTTAGTTGATATAAGATTTCTAATCCTCTGAAACGGTTCAATATACGTCAGTTAACACAGGGCGATCCTTAAATGGGCCGCTGTAATCTTCTAGACATTTAATTTCGCCGTTTTAAATGAATCGCTGTGCTCATATCCCAAAATCCCCGCTACGATTGGCTCCAGCCATCGTCCGTATAAATTTTGAAGGGAAATCATCTGCAGAATTCCAATAGCAGAGTGCTGATGTCCAAATTCATGATATATCGATGCTAGGGTAGTCCGCGCCTGTTTATGAGATATTTCATAACGCATTTGAAATATTTCGTATATTTCACGAGCTGTCACTTGCATATTAACTTCTAAAAGGTCATCTATATCCGATTTTCTTAATTTCGATTTATTGGATACACATTTATAACGACTTAGACTTGTGTTACTTTATTTTTATCTACTTATTAAGATTTTTTTTAACTTTATTAAAAAAAAAAAACAATGATTCTGTTTCAATAAAAAGCGGCATCTTTGAAATGCTTAATAGTTTTATAATCAGTTAAATTTGTTAAGAATATATGTTTGTAACTAATGCGCTAATGATCTGGGCAGTGTGCCACGATCTTGTTAAAACATATACACAAACAAAAAGTATTAAAAGTTGCCGGCTTTTAACATTCATGTGTGAATTCTTAAAGTGCCGCTCTAAATACTTATACCTACATAAGACAGACTATTACAAATTATTTCGTACGTTTCAGTTGACCTTATAACAAATATTTATCGCCCGTTTAAATTTTAAGATCATTTATCATCATAAATTAATTTCTGTAACATATGCAGTGTCAAATTCATGCAGACATGACGCATGATGTAAGTTCTTAATATAATTTCAATATATTATACGGATTGCATTTTTCATTTTGAACGTACTGGCTTATGACTGGCTTGTCGCATTTCTGTGGACATTCCAGGGTATAGCTGAAGACCATCGTGACTTTCTTGTCCACAGCGGACGGAGTAAGCTCGCTCTATAAACAGGCTTCCGTATTTTTCAATCAGAGGGCTGTCAAAGCGCCCTGACACCCTCATCCTATTGGCTCGCACTCGCCGAGCACCGAAATTGGTTTTCTACATTCAATCCATACAAAGTTTAATGTTATTCGTTTGCGATATCACCGGGACGCCGCCGATGTTTACCGACGCGCCAAATCATATTGGATTTGCAAACTTTTGTTTGCGGACTTTATTTCATTTTGCTGTTAGTTCAGGCTGGCAATTTTAGATATAGACCTCATCTCTTTTAAAATAAGAAGATTTTTTTTTGTGTGCCAAAAAAAAAACATAATTTAATTTAGGGGTACGTGTGTAGATTAATTCGTCCGGATATATTTGACAAAGCGATGGTTTGAGACGCGTCAGGAGTGAAGGCTGGAGTGTGGCCGCGGGGGTTTATAAATTGAAGGGCTGGTACCTGCGGCTTAATACACCGCTGTTTCCGGTTCATTTCCTGACGGCGCGCGCGTTCCCGGATATTGCTTTTAAGGCTGCTCCACACGCGACGCTGCTCGCATCATATTGTATCGTTCGATACAATAGCACGCACTCAGTTAATGTAAACACCATTATCAAATGCTTTTAAGTCATTATGCTAATTCTGACCGAGTTGTTCACAGTATCAATTCATACTCGTTATGAAAGTTGTATGTTTATTTTGACATTTGTTTTTATCTATCTATATAACAGTGAATAACTTTCGTGGCATTTAGGGATAGACTTCAAATGTGTTCATTTATTCAATATGCAATTCGATTTGATATGTAAGAAGGTAATAGGTTTGTAAGAATCTTAAACGTAAAAAGTTTTTACTAGGTCAGCTAAGTTGGGATTTAGTTTAGTGGCTACGATAGTTCTGTAATTTTCATATATCGACTAAGTAAATTGAATATTTATCTTGAAGAAATGATAACATATGATAATAAAGAATAATTCTGTATCTTAGGACATATATATGTATTTTAGTTCCATGATTTGCTTAACCAACTTAATTATTTCAAAACAAAAATAATAAATACGTATGAATTCTTTTTTTATTTATAATACCTTTTATGGAAGCTATAAAAGAAACCCTATTAAAAATATATGCAAATTCGATTAAAACAGCCTTGCGTAATAGAATTAAAACATTTTGAAATATCAATGCCATTACAAGCCTATCGACAATATGTCTGATTTGTAGTTCATGTATTTGAATGAAATACATTTTATTTACTGTATATTTTATACTTTGAAAGTCTTGTCGACGGCCTTATTCTGATACGTTAAATCGTTTCCATTACTCTAAGTAGATTTCGATGTTTGTGTCAAACTCAAAAGCGATAATACGAAATATATTATAATATACTATGGGATGCGAGTCAAATGATGCGTTTCAATGTAATTAAACTGTTATATATCGGGTAATTTAATGATTTTAAGTATTAATAAGATAATTTATATGTTATTCGAAATAGAGTAAAAGAGGTGGTATAGTCGAAATGAAGAAGAAAATAATACAAGCAATTTACAAAAAATATTAAGTAAAAGTTTTATGTTCTTACATTATTTATATTAAATTGAATGAATGAACATTAATATTTTACCAATTCAATAAACTTTTGTTTGTCATTCCATAATTTAGTATAATACGATTTATTGAAATTCTATGAGATCGAACTGTATTGATTTTATTGGGTCAAACGATTCATGATTATATTAATATGAGTTACGATTTAAATTGCACGAAATTGGATTATAATAATTTAGCTGAACGTCATATTTGTATAAGATCTCCCTTCAAGCTATGGTATCCCTTTTAATACGATAATGCGTCTCGTATCTTCCGTTTGCAGTCACACACGACCCTCGTGTGCTAATTGAATTTAAGGAATAAAATCCAATCGCCCCGATTCTTTATTATTCAAGATCCAATTTGGATAAGGCCTGATCGGTCCGTGGGGGAGGGCGGGGGCAGTCGAGAATAAAATTGGGTTTGTCACTCAAAACATAAGATTACCTTTAACTTAGCCGGGAAAGTATTGTGTATCAATTTTATTATATAACTGGCGAGTTTTTGAAACGCGGAATAAATATCTGTGCGATCATAATCTGATATAGTGCGACAATTTATTTAAATTAATAAAGATTAAAAAACAAGTCTAACTAAATGCATGCTCTATTCATTTCCTAAAATTTGAACGGAAAAAAGACATTACGGAAATAATATTCAAATTGTAAATTTTGAGTGCCATTTTCGTTGTTCATATCTACAAGAAAGTATTTCGGACTAAACTGAATCTTTAGTAAGAATAAAATCGAAAGCAATAGGATTTAAACATTGTAATTGAACTAAAGTAGTTTTTAAGTCTTTTGGAATTAATTTTTTTATAAGACACTTAAATGAAATCCACTTAGCTGTCCTAAATCTGTTTGTTTAATCACTTTGCGGATAAAGTTTCCTCAAATGACAGTATAGCTTTGTTTGCCTTTGTTGACGCAAACATACAAAAGTATAATTAAATGTTATCACTACACTAAATTCTTGGCAAACGTTTAAAGCAAATTTATTATCAATTAAGAGTTATAAATGTGACAAGAACGAAAATTCTCTTATTGTTTTTGTGATCATAAATTGTATTCTTCTCTTACGCAACTTATTTTCAGTATTTTAATGTCTGTATATATTAAAATAGTTGGATTTTATCTACATTTAATAATAAAAATTGCTCTATTGCTCGTATAAAGTTAAAAAAGTCTAATCAGAAGTTTAATTATAGAAAAATCATTGCCTTAAATTATTTTGCATTCGTTTAAAGAAAACAATAACTGGTAACGTTGGAGTCCCAACTTCCTAGAGAAGATTAGTGTCAGACAGTCAGCCGACTGTAAAAGAAAAATTAAACATTACAGAAGGATCAAAGAATAATCCGGAAGAATGGAAAGGAACTAGCAGCCGAATACAAAGAATACAGAGGGTAATTTAAGAATCACTTAAAAATATATTTATTACAATAAAAATCTTCCATACACACTTATAACTTATAATTGTTATAGTTCATACTAAAAATAATGATTAATCTATACATATAATAAAATTGTGGAAAAGTGCTGTCTGTACATTAAAAATAAAAATAAAAAAAATAGCAAGGTTATTGTTATGTCGATGTCGAACCCAAAAATGTAAATAACTCTTTTTTTGTCTGTTTGTCTGTTCACGCTAATCTCAGAAACGGCTGATCCGAGTTGGATGCGGTTCAGGAATATATTGTGGTATGCTTTAGTGTTTGTTTCATGTCAATCGGTTCATAAATAAAAAAGTTATGTCAAATTAAAGAATCACGTCGAACGAAGTCGCGGGCACAGCTAGTTATATATATTTTGATTATTAAAAGTATAAGATCAGTTTAAAGTAAAATAATAAAAGTTATTTGTGTATCAAACTCAGTATAACGAAGTAAGTCGTGCCCTGGTCGAAAATCTAAGCGTTCGCGACCTGCCCTAATTTGATCCCTCTTGCCTCAAACGGGATATCGTCATTTATATTGTGAGATTTCCGTTACACAATTTATATCAAGCCAAATAATATATATATACTTTTGATATCAACAAAATGATTATGCAATTAAAATTATATGACGAAACACATGAATACTTATCTAATTAGTGTGCCCATTTATTAAACAGTAACTAGCTGATTACATTAAAATAACCATTACATAGAATATAAATAGTTAAATAATGTTTATTTGAGGTCAATAAAGGTCATCTAAGTAGCGATCGCAAGCATTACAATAGCAATAAAACTTTATTGATTTGATATTTAAACAAGATGCTTACATAATAAACGAATTATGTTAATATACTTCACTAATTACGCAAAAAAAGACTTATTTTTATGTAAATAAAGTTTAATTTGGCATGATTAATATTTTTTGTAAATATATTACAATATATTGTAAGGCTTTGCTTTAAAATGGTCTAATCTGAATTAAACTGACGATTCATTTAGCACTAATTAAATCCGTGAAACGTGCACCGATTGAATCACGTCTAGGGTTGCCACTTACTTATTCGCTATTTCGACATCAAGTTAAATGTTGCTGCTTGACTTTTAAATAATTAAGTAGCTGTGGCAACACCACGTAATTATATTATTAGTGTATAAAGTCGAGGTTGTTCTCGGTTTTAATTAAATAAATGCATTATGGTGTTGCTATTTCAATAATAATTTATATACATATAATAATTGTATACTCGGATTTACTGAGCTTATTTATTTTTTTGTCTTTTTTTTAATGCTTCTAATCAAAATTTAAATTCTCCTCTTATTTATGGGTGTATACGAGGCGAGTGAAAGCTTTTTTAGTTATCATTCGATTGAATATTCATTCAATCATATAATTTTTTCATTAATCTTAAACCGGTTTAAATAACATCACTATGGGCAAGTAAAGATTATGCGTACTTTATAATTTATACACTATTATAGAAAATGCGAATAATGACGTAAATAACTTAAGGATCACTTTACATACTTGGAATATTTTGAATATGAGACCAGTTTTTATATTTAATACCGACTCTTGGTTGCAGTTGCGCAAGTGGTAAATGCGTATATTATTTTTTAAAAAGACGTTTTAACCAATGACCAAATTATAGATATTAGTGTACCTTTATAATCTATTCATTTACTCGCAAACTTCTTTGTACATTTATTAATACATTAGCTGACACGGCAAACGTTGTTTTGACATATAAAAAAATAGGGGTTGGTGATAAAAAAACAAAATCAAATATTTCGTTCGAAAATTTAAAAATAAATAAATAATTAAGAGTGAACAACCCTTACGACTTAGGGGTATGAAAAAAAGATGTTGGCCGATTCTCAGACCTACTCAATATGCTCACAAAATTTCATAAAAATCGGTCCAGCCGTTTCGAAGGAATTCTCTGTCTAACACCGCGACACGAGAATGTTATATATATTTATAGATTTTATACCCGTCATATACATGTCATTTGTCAACAACTTATTTATATAAGCTGACATTATTTTAAATTGTGTAATCATTATATTAATTAAATAACATATCTACTTAATGTTATTTGCGTAATTGGATACAACAACATCTAATCAAATAATAATAATTTATCAAAACATATAGTCTATATCTGTAATATTTTTCCATTACGTTCGTTTAATTTCATTAAAAATTATCATTAAATTTAACTCAGTGAAGAAGAAATTGAAAAACTTTTTTAATATCATGCAACAACAATAATAAAACATAAATGCAATCCAAGGCGAGATTTACAATTTAAAAATATAAAGTGGGTACACACAAATGAACATTGAGGCGCGGAAATTAAATAGCCGCTCATATCCGGAATGGAGTGTACTACAGGGAGTCGATTCACACTACGTTGTCAGATATTTTAAAGACTATTATAATAAATAATGCACTACTGTCTGTGTGATTAGATTGACATCTATACAATTGGTGGTAGAGTAATAATTAAAATAAATATATGCTTTTAAATATGTGGATATTTGCTAGTAAGTAGTAATATTTCTATCGTGTCAGATGATCGTAATTTGTGATTTTAGGTGGTCATCTGTTCATCAAAATTTGCTTTAATTTATTACCTGTAAAGATAGAAACGTTGTTAAAAATATATTATCCTGGAATATTTTAATGCTAGCTGAGATGTCATAGCGTTTTAGGGGAAAAAGATATCCATTGTTAGTGATGGTGGGCCAATTAGAAGAGTTAGGTAGATAGTGCCGCCGGCCTGCTACGTCCAATTAAGCCCACACCCGTCAACAGCGCAGGTAACTCCGGAACCGAGTACCTTCCAGTAATTGTGTAACTCTTCAACATAAATCTCAGCTTTTTACACCACCGTAGACAATGGAATTATGTCAGATAGCAAGAACTCCCCGTACTGCGTAACTATTGAGTTGTTAATTAAATTCACACAAAGCCGATTCTAGTCACGGATTATGCGTTATTACGACTGTATAAAGGTTATTTTTACCAGCCACGCTACCGAAACGAGGATGGTTGTTGTTTAATTACAACAATAGTAGCCCTAATTAGTTTGCGCTAATAAGCACAACAGAATGTAATCAACATGCCTCGCCGCTCTAATGAGCTGAGTTCCTGGCAAAAACAAGCGACGTCGACATTTTACTGGAGATTAATTAGGCGTTCTGCCTATACGGACATGCAACTGGCCGCACCGGAAACACCTCTGCTTCTAGCTAGTTACTGATTAACATGTTCCTTAAGAGTTCTACACTGAAAACACTCGTAATTAATGATTCCATGGAAATCCCCTTTCACTATACAGTGCTCCGCTGTTTTTTGTGAGAGATCTCATTTATGATCAACAAAGGCTAACCAGCAGCAGTCTTCTTTAAATAACTTCCATTGACTACAAAGTGTACAAACCTGTAAACGTCGTTAACTTAAATAAGCACGTTTGATTACGTCGTAGCTAGCTACCCCATTAAAACTTAACGAGGGGCAACCCCCGGGAAAATAACTAACCCAATTTCCCTTTGCCGGGAAATCATTAAAAGTCTTAAAAGGGTCCTTTCATACATTTTTAGCCGGGAGCGTGTGTGCAAATAAACACATTTTTACATACTCGAACAAACAATTCGCCTAACGAGGCGGGAACCTAACGAGCGCTCACAGGCACGGCGGTGTCCAGTGGCGTATTACACGCGTCCGCTCCCGCTCCCGCGCCCGCTCCGCTACTCTCAGCGCTAATTGGAAGGATCCTGCCGGATATGTGTCTCGTTACTCGCGCCTACCCCATCTCACTGACACAACGCCACTGATTTATCACTGCCTGTACATTCAAATTGACAACTAACCCTACCGAACATAACTGACAGCACCCTCAAAGTTTCCTTTTTAATTATATTACGTTACTTCTATACGTATCGTCATTACGATCATTCTTAACGTGTGTATAAAAGAGTAATAAAACAAATAATTTAATTGTAAATTTATTATTTTTAATTAGTTCGTATCAAAACAATGTTATTGTAACGTATCGAATGAAAGTCATTATAAGCGGCGGCATTATCAATCTTCTTAATTAATTATTAGATTTTCCAATTAGGTCTGTTTGCGTTCGGTGTTTAATTAATGGATGTGTGCCGTATTAGTGTCGGTTACAATCTGATCCCAGTCTCGTCAATTACCGACGACTACAAAACACATCGAATTTCGCGTAATTACTGAGAATATTACGGCTCTGAACTAAATTGTTCTCGACTTAATTAATTAAGCTTTTGTTTCAAACTAACAGCAAAGTGTAGACTTGGCAATTCTAAATTGGATCTTGTAATTACCTTACCCTCTTGTGCAGAAACTGTCTACTTTCAATTATAGCCGAAGCTTATTTAATGGAATCAATTATAATTGGGACACAATACAAATATCCATTAAAGACATATTCGTATTGAAATTCGAAACAATGTTTTACTTGCTTCACTTTATATTAAATAATTAGCTATTTAATAAATGTTAGTAACTGTTATAATATATATAATACATAAGTAATTAAAATCATAACAATAGCAATATTAATATCCACATAATTCATGATAAGATATTGTTTTAATAATACGTCTGGTCGTAAGGTCCAATTAATAATTAACGTACGACATATTTATTACCAATTTTGTTTACAAATCTAACGGAATTTTTATTAAAAACTAATTATAGGATAGAACATTTGTATTAATAAGAATCATTAAAATTTAAAACATTTAAATGTATGTAAATCGTACTGAAAAATATATTTAAACATAGTCATCGCTAAAATCAAATAGATTTACAAAGAGAAATAATAATTAATATAATTAATTAGTGTTTTAATATATAAATATTTCTGTTATAATTCTGTTGTTAAGTTTCTCGAGGGGAGTGTGAAAGGCTTGTGTTTAATTAAGACACAACAATTAAAATAAGTAGCGGGCGGGTATTATATGGTCATGAGAACATATGCCACCAATACTAGTCAACTTTGTGCTTTTAATTCTTGTATTATGATGCAGACATCATTAAAACTAAAGCCGGCCATGTGTGCGATACTTTGTTTTAGTTTTGTTATTATAAAATATTAATTAAAACCCCTTTTAATGATCCAGCTCAAGTTATATTTGCATCAAACTCGAATTATTTTCTTGTCCATAGTTTATAGAGCTCTAGTTAAGTACATAGAAGTTTATTATTATAACATCTTTATTATAAAGAAGAATTTGTTTTTTGTTACGAGAGTTACGTCTTCTTAAAATCAACGAAAGTATTTCAAATTTTTTACGTTAATATTAAGCATTAAAATTGCTTTACTTATGGTATGTTTTTTATTATTTTTTTATGATATACTTAATCCATTATGTTTCTTATATATGTCACATATTGAAGAAATCCACTTAAGGTTAAATTGCCTGTTATATTTAGCGTAACGAATCTAAAAGTACCAAGACTTATTATTCTTGCAATCATTGTAAATTAACGTAAACTTTTGTCACGCTCTTTGAGTCTTTGTTTACTTTTTTTGTTTGTGTTAAAACTTAGTCTAGTTAGTAAGTCCAAACAATAAATTCTAACCGATTTGATACAATAACAATTCGGTAGAATTCTTTTTTTAGTAGTATCTTTGAAAAAATACGAGCAAGCTGTAGTGCTAATGAAAATAGCGAAATAAAATTTAAAAAATAAATACTTTTAAGTATAAAAATAATTTGAACTTAATAATTATTCTTAATTTTAGCTGTTAGATAATTAAAAGAAATTATCTGAATAATTGTGAGAATAACTTCTTTGTCTAAAACTATGAGTAAATAATGGTTTAAAAATAATTTAATTTCTTTACTAACAATGACAACGTTAGCATATTTTTTTATAACGCTTTTATTTTCTTTAATATCTTCGTATTATAATCAAAATAAAAACAAGAAATATTTTCTTACAAAAATAAATCAAAGTCTGAAAATTATTAATTATGTTTGCTATACTTTGTTATTAAAATTCATAAGTTTAATATATCGTGATTACAGATACACAGGCTTTAGGGATTACGAGCTTAAAATTATCACATATATAAGTAACTGATAACATCACGCTTACCTGTTAACGTCGGGCCAAAATAAACACACTTAACTAAAACAGCTATCACCATACAGGAACACAGTTCACATAACAAACAATCTCACAGTTAGTACAATGGCACTAAACCAAAATTTGCTTGTCCACTTCAATTGTCACTTTGAATAGAATCTATAGCCTGTAACGATGCCGGATAACAATGCTCGATGTTCCAATCCGGTGTCAGAAGCGAGATATATCTATCATAAAATCCGTACACCGGTGGAAATGTTTATGATACTTTCAAAAGAACGCCATAGATATCAACGGACGACTTCGTGTAAAGTTTGCTACTCGGGAGAGTGAAACTATAACGTCAAGTCACCGCTGTAGCTTGCGACGGAATGAACCGAATGCGAGCGAAAGCCGCGAATGGCACACTTCGTACGGCTCAGCGTGGGGCGGGGAAAGGAAAACCGGGGTGGATTGGAACAACACTCCAATATAATGATAGGGTCGGAACACTAATGCTTTAATTTGAAAAGTACACTAACAGCATCCTTTGAACATTTTTATAATGGACTTGCAGGTGTAGAATTTTGATGGATTGTTAAACGTTCATTACAATAGAATGTACGACTCGGTGGGAAAGTGGAGTATTTTATTTAAGTGAAACGTAAAATAGGAATTGTAATATCGCACCCTAATTCGTTTTCTGTAAAGCAATACTTTCTCTGGCCAACAAATTTATATTGAACCGTACGTCTTGTGAGCAGTCGTTTTGTGAAAACTGTGGTGGTGAAAACTGTGGTGGTGGTGGTGTACATTATTAAGCAACTAGCGGTCAGCGGCGGCCGCAAAGAAATGGCAAGTGTATGTCTAGTCGTGTGCCGGGTCTGAGAATTTAATTTTCCCGGACGGGCCGCCCTAGGCCGCCATTGTCCGCTCAGTATTTCATTACTGCTCGAGCTTTTCTATTAATAAATCACTCTTCGCCTGCGCCGTTTAATTACGGCCCGGATCCGGCCAACGTCTGATTACACTTTCATCGAACATCTAATTGGGAGTGCAGTCGGCTCGAGAAGGGAACGTGTGTATTCTTTGTTCCACAGATATTACTCACAGCCTATATTACGTCGATATGAAGCAATCTTCGTGAACAAAGTTTTGTTACTGTATGCAACTTTCATTAAATCCGAAAAAAATCATCATCGAAATTTTAAATTTGAACCAAAAATCTTTATCTATTTATCATATTTTAAATCAAGAGTTCCTAATGATATGTAGCAATAAAAAAAATCGACGAACATCTCATTACTTACACCAATGGCATTTTCTATTCAATAGCAAAGTTATTCCGATACGGGAACATTTTTATGTAACATTTTAAATATCACATTCAATACAGTCGTCGCACCAAATCCGGTAACCTGACACCTAATCATTATACCATTTACAGTACACGCGAGGTAATTAGTGTCTCAAAAGCAATACGGCGTCGAAAGCGCTTCGACGCGGCCCAAGACCTTTTTTAATTTCCTGGAGCGGATGGCAGCGTACCACGGGCAGCCCGTTTAAGTTATTGCTACGGTTAACGAGTACGACGCTGTGTGCCGGCGAAATTGAAGGATTTACTTCGCGTCCCTCCTTTATTAAACGTATTGCACACTTGTATATTATATATGTGTGTGTACAACACGCAGAATGCCGAAATTACATTTCACATGAGTCGTAATAACAAGGGCGCGTAAATCACAACCATTATTAGTTTCTCTCGTTAGTCGTGCATCAATATAAGCCATTTGTCGCCGTTATTAACGTATGATATAATGTCAAAGTAAATAACAATTAAATGTACAATATTATTTATTCAATTGAAATTTCTTCTTAAAACTTATTTATGATTATTTCAACTAAAAATGTAATATATTTATAGCTTTGTCTTCCTTTTTCGAAACTAAACGAATATTAGTTTTTCTGATAGCTCCATATATTACCAGTACTGGTTAATGATTGACTAAAAGTTTAGGAGATTAAGGAAACAACAAGCGGATAGACTAATACTATTATGAAATAAATATAATATCCATGGCGTAAGTAAATAAATGTATCTATTTTTACAATCACTCTCTTCATAATTACCAATGTAACACTGACATAACCTTCAATTTAGTGACTGAGTTATACTAAATTAAAAGAATAATCGTATTAATGACGTCTTAAGTCTTGAGATGTTTAAATTAGTTTCCCATAACGAGTGAGAGGGGGCGCCGCGGCTCGAGGGCAAGAACACATTGAAGTCGGGAGCTCGCAAGACGTAATATAACCGGACTTCCTGTAAGCTAAGCGTATCGCTTAAAGTTTCGCAATATACGCGCTGTCCGGCCTTTATTAAAAACTATTCTAACATTTTTAATTAAAACTTGTGTACCCACTAAAACTTTATTTAAGCAATAAAGGCGGCGCAATTAGCGGCTCTGTCCCCGCTGGCGACTTTACCTACTTTTTCCAGCTTTAATGACTGTTTTTTAATAAAGCGAGAGACTGGTGCAAGTTTATTAATTTGGTTTAACTGGTGTCGTAGCACCGGTTAAGCTAGCACAAGCACGGTATAACCATATTTTTGTATTTACACATTGCACTATTATTACTCTGTAGGTAGGTACATGTAAAAAGCATTTAATTAAACTGGTATATAGTTACGATAAAATCGATTTAAGTGTATGGATTTGAAGGAAATAATTATAGTTTTGCATTTTAATGCAATCAACTATTCAGTATTACTTGCATTACCATTAATTGCAATGAGATCAGAACTGGTTTATTTATACCAATATTTAAACATATTTATATGAGTTGGCCTCATACGTTTACTTGAAATACTTTTATAGATTGAATTGCCTTCAAACTATTTGGAGATTTCATAGACTGGGGAAGTATAATTGTATTTAATATCCATTTATTCGAATATCTTCTTTGTTCGGAAAACGTCTGTTTTTTATCACAATTCAAGATATCCATTTGGTTACATATATAGTTTATAAAACTATTTTCAGAGTAATAATTAATGGAAATAAATCCGAAAGATTACTAAATTTTATCAATAAAGGAATTAATTGTTATAAAATTAGTTTCCATACATACAGTAGGCCAAAAACAATATCAAAGTAAGTATCGTTGTAGAGATCTAAAAGCTGGAATGACGTGCCCGTGCAACCCCCCAACACTAAGTGTTCCGCCCATAATTACATTCCCGTGTCTAACAAATGGAGAATCGTTGTTGATTTGTGTTGCTGCCCGTGATCGACGCTCGCTACCTACCTAGGACCAGTTAATCGATATTTACTCCAATTTTATTATGACATACATTATATATAGCATTAATATCGCAAATAATATACTAAATAAAATATATACGATAGTATTTTATAAGTAAAACGCGTATACAGGGTGACTGGTGAATTACTATCGATACTTGAGGACGTGATATTTGACGATCATATATGACAAAATAAAAATTAATATAACATAAATATTAATAAACTTCTAAGTAAAGTTAACCAAAAGCTGTGTAATTAATTACGTATCGTGTGAACACCCTACAGATTAGGTATATAGACACACACACACACACACACACACACACACACACACACGTCGGCGGCGTGGTGTTGTATCAGCACGCCGCCGCACGCGTCCACACTTGGAACACTTGGAATGTATCCACACTTTATTTAATTATACGGAAATTTGGTCAAAAATTAAGTACCCATTTTTTTTACATATTTCGAATGAGAATCATGTACCGAGTATGCTCCTTAAATATTGATAGTAGTTCACCAGTCACCCTGTATAATAGAAATTCTAGTTTTAGTCACAGCACATAGTTTTAGTTTCACAAAAAATATTTCAACAAAATATACACTATGCCATACTAACCTGTTATAGGAGATTTGTTAATGCAATTATCTGTTATTTTAATGGGTGAGTGTTAAATGAAAAGCCAGACAGCAATAGAGCGACGGCGTTGCATTTCGTGCGCGACCCCTAATTGCTTGCATACCTATAAACTAAGTGTGAAACGAAATACTGAGTTAGTCGGCCTAAAAGCTTCGCAGATTGTATCAGCACATGGATTTTCCATTACTCGCTCTTTATGGATACATTTTAGTACTGCAAAATCATTCAGTATAAAAGGCTTGTTTAAAAATTGATAAGTACTAATAAGCGATAGCATTTAAGATAGTTTAGTTCAGCTATTAGTATCGTCTGAATGGTTCGCATGAAAGGAATGGTTCTCAGTCGTTAGAATGATCATATATCTCTGGATAACCCGCGAATATTGGCCCCACTAACAATGTGCGTCTTTATAAGTTTTTAACGAGCTCGGACGGTATAAATTATGTGCGGTGCGGGCACCGGGTCTCGTTATCTCAGTAACGGCGCAATAGCGGAAGCTTAATGTAGCGAAAGGTTTATTGTAGCCACTTACGAAGCTGCAACTATATGATGAGGGGTGCAGCGTTATCTGTAATTTTTAATACAAAAAAATGCTATCTTAATGCTATAAATGAGATAAATAGACCTCTTTATTCGGATATAAAACTTATATTCAGTTCTGTAGATCGCAACACATAGACAAACATACACAGACGCTTGCAAAGAAATCGTTTTTTTATAATATCTTGAAATCATTCACTCGTTAATAAATAATGTATTATACCATTAATTTAACCTTTACTTTGACTATAAAGGAAATAAATTGTTATTTTTTTACTTTGAACAGTGCGTTATCATTCAGCAAGCTGTAACAACGAGTTCATTAGGGTCTGTTTAAAATTAATAATTAATATACCGTAATTACCTTCCAGAGTAGCATTCATGTTTATTTAAGGATGTGACAATACTATAAAATAAACTCCACGCTCGAGCATATCCCTACTAATATTATAAATGCGAAAGTAACTCTGTCTGTCTGTCTGTTACGCTTCCACGCCTAAACCACTAAACTGATTTTAATGAAATTTGGTACAGAGATAGAGTTGAAATTGAGAAAGAACATAGGATAGTTTTTATCTCACACTTTTGAAAGGTTCTCTTGGAAACTCGATATAACCGAACACCACGCGGACGAAGCTGCGGGCGGAAAGCTAGTAATTTATAAACTAAATATCCACTTTGTATAATGTTAGAGATATTTTGAGACGAGAATTCTAATTAAATCACATATATATTAAGATAATAGTAATGTAAGTTCGTTATGACGAATAAATAGTGATTGAAAAATAGGTTTATCGATAGATTTATTATTAAGATAAGAACTTAAGTGGATATTAAGATATTTAAATTAAATTACTTCACGATTGACTTTGATTAAAATTAAATTTTAATCCATTATATATTTGATTAAAATACAGTGAAGTTTCATAAGAACATCAGCGTTAAGGTGTGAGTGAATTTACGGAGGTCCATAATTATGTTGGTACATTATTGCAGTGGCTACATGCGGCCCTGGCCAGGCTCCAACGGGGGCTCCAAGACTAAATGAAGGTTAGCTACCCTGCAATTAGTGCTCCCGAGTATTAATAAAGAAATCCCTTAATCCCTCTTTTAATAAGGAAATTCTTAACTTGTTTGCCCCAACGAGAAATCATTACCGCAACTCATAATTTTAATTGCCGTACGATATAATAAAGTGAAACGGAAAGCACATTTCATATTAAATAAAAATATTTAAAGTAGACAGAGAAATTTAATTAAAACTGGTACGGATTTAATTTAAATGATTACCGCGGTATAATAATTTTAATGTTTCAAGACTAACTAAAGCTATTGTAGTCTTTGATTCGGAATGTAAAGGATAATTCTTATATTTATTCCAGTTTAGTACTTTATTAGGATTAGGTGTTTCAGTCAGCTACTTACGATCCGCGCGTTTTAAAGATAAAACGGCCTAAAAACTTCAAAAACAATCTACCTATATTATAATTCTTTATTATACAACATATATTGCATACTCGGCATTTTATTGATATACATTTAAAGCTAATTAATATATTTAAAGTGAAATTAAAACGAAAACACTGCCAAAAAGATAAAATTTAATTAGGTCGCTCTAATTAAGTCATTCATGCTTTCATTTAATTACCATGATTATTATCATTTAATTGGACAATTATATCATTTTATACACGTTACTTCAATATAATGTGACTAGTTGAACACGTTTAAAAAAACATTAAAATAGTTTAAGGTTTTATAACATGTATTCGTTAAAACTATTACGTAATATTTTTAAGAAAAAAAAAATTTTGACACCTGTCAAATGAGTGTCAACTTCTGAGAGCGGGAAGAAAGCGAAGGCACACACACATCCGGCTTTAGTAGATGTAACAAATCAATATTTGGAGTGAGTGCTTTTTCGTGCAATGGAGAAGCTTTTATCTGGACAAGGGCCGCGGCGCAAACACTCAAAGACAGAGACATTCACTTTAACGTAACACGATTTAAACCTCCACCTAGCGTCGCTTTTTGCTTTTTACTGATTACCGTATGCCCCTTTAATGTATTGGATTCCCTCCACTCTTTACTTAAGGATAGTACACACGGTTTTCAATATGTATAATACAAACCTGTGGTAAAAAAAAAGATAATTTTATTATTGAATTGAATAGTATTTAAGTTTTATATAGATTTGTTATTGGTATAAAATTAAACTTTCAAACTTGCTTTCTTATGTCTGAATTCATTTTGTTATAATATGTATGAATGTTGTTGATATATTTATTTTTATATTAGTCTTAGATGCGACCTTTTAAAAACATTAATAATTTATAATTATTTATTTAAAAGTAATTGGTCATGTTTTTTAAAGTAACCTGTCAATCTTTTATGTAAACTTGATTTAAAAAATGTTATTTTTCCAGCCATTGGAATTGCTGTGAGAAAAAAATATATAAATGTCACATATTAATGGATTCGACGCTGTAAAAATATCTCGGAACGGATGCGATTCAAGTTAAATTATTATAGATATAAAAGATATTTCTAAACTGCTATATTAGTTTTAATGAAGTATATAAAAAACATCTATGTGTATTCTTAATTAAAATAAAGTTTTATTCATATATATAAAGGTTTCCATATAACTAAAATAACTCATTATTTTAATACATTAACGATTCAACATCACAACAATATCATTTACAATTGATTTTAATTCAATACTGACGTTCTCAATGTCTCGATTGCAAGTGTTTAAATGTTCTCCAAATAAGTACTTTCATACAAACCTGTTCATGAATAATTAAAACCACGACTTCAATCACTTATATTATGACATTGACAGAAGTGATATAGAATTTAGAAACTAAATTTTGGGGAAGTGTTTATTTTGTAAAAAAAAACCTACCATTTAATTAAGTTGAGGTTTAACCGGTGCGGACTTAGTGGAACTAAACCACAAGCGTTAATTATTATCTGCGCCAGTGCTCTTTGTTTAGTTGCCAACTCTAAATTAGTTTTCGAAATGGATCATTCGCACCCCCGCGCGGGGTGCCTCCTCACCCCATTCCCGGTAATTGGAACGTTCCAAGATGACACCACTTCTCTTCTAATCAGTTAACAAGTTATCCACTACACCATTGTTATTCATCATTTATGTGTCTGTTTGTTTTTGATATATAAAACCTCTTTCGAAAATATTGAAATTAAATGTTTAAGTTTTATTAATCTGTGAATTCATATTTGGTGTTATTAATTAAAATTATACTCTCGGATTTAATACGTCTACCTCTGTTGAATTTACGATTTTTCAACTTGAATTTTCGATTACTTAAGTTTGACACTTTCATTGCTCCATCCGGTAAATCCGGAAGTACCTACCTATGATAATATTTTTTAATTTGCAGTTTAATATCCTTGTAAACTTCTCATATCTTATTTTCTTATCCATAAACAAATTTAAAACAATAACCTGTTCTTTACCTGATTCTTTAATTTTTTCATACATATATATTTTTGCGTTGTTCTATGTGCTGGTTAAAATATACCTGCAGTCTTTAAAAACGCTATAACTCCATTAGACAATCTCCTTCGTGTTATCGCCACACAGTGTTAAAAATTATATAAATAATTCGTCCATAAAAAATATTTTAGTAAAAACTATGACATTGACAAAATATTCCACAAATTCACAAATTCAGTGTGAATGAAGCCGTAACTAAAAAAAAAATTGAAGTCTTATGTCACAGATAATTTTCAAGCAATTGCTCCATAAATCTTTTACACATAATCAGTGATAAAAAAATATCACTCCTACTATTTACCGTATTATAACACTACAGATAATTTCTGTACTTTTTTATTACAGATCATTCATTTAAAAGACAAATCGAATGTCAAACGAAATAGCATTACGTCAGGAATCTCTTTTTATATTAAGTTAAATGTCAAATATATTAGAAACTCTTTTACTATCAGAAGAAACTTCCAAAAGTATTCAAGTATATAGAAAGAATAGTAAAGTTTGTTTCGCGGACCGCGTAGAGTAAAATGTAACAAATTTATCTGTTTTAGGAAGGTATATAAAATTTGTTACCTGAGTACATCCCATTACTTTGTTATAAATAAAGTTTAAATAACTCTCTTTACAAAGAACAAATTTTTCCAAAGCCGTTTCAAAGCTGTTGACTTTTGTTTACTAAAATATACAAAGAAAGTATCACATGCAGATAAAAATATATAAAAATCAATAATTTATTCGAGTGAAAGTTGTCAACGAGATCCAGTGCCCTACTGTATATTTTATGAAACAAACAATGAGAGGCAACACTATTGAGGTATTTTTACGATCAACTAAATTATGGATACTGAAAACTGGCTTATCATCAATCGTATAATCGTATAATTTCACAATTATAAGTTTGAAATCACCAATCCGCCTTGAGCAAGCGTGGTGATTAATGCTCAAACCTTCTCCATGTGAGAAGAAGCCTTTGCTTATAAGTGGGCTCTGATAGGCAGATGACAACGACGACGTAGACTAAACATAATTTTAAGAGGCTTAAAAATTACAGCAAAAATTAAAGTATAATGTTTGTTTGGATGTTTCTCAAAGAGTTTTAAATTAGGTTGTAATACATTTAATGGACATTTCTGTAAACTGCGGATAAAGTAAACATATACATATAAGATATTTTATCGAAGAAAAACTGTGATATTCTAAATTATTATAATCAACGTAAGAAATAATAGACTCATATTTGTTGAGACGAAACTTCTCAGCATAACATGTATTCACCGTGCTGTTGCCCGGTCCATCTTTTGCTGAGAGAGAGAAGCTTCAACTGTGACTGGGACTTGAAACCCAGGTGTAAGTAAAAGGCTTCTATCTTAAGCGGTTTAAACGCTCAGAAAAGCACATAAATTCATCCAAAGATGACGATTAAACTAATTCAAATATGAAAACCCTACCTGGCTACTATAAGACTGTGTTTAAGAGTATAGTGAGAAATGATCACGGATGAATTAGGACCTGCAGCTAGAGAAAATATCTGGAAATATAATCAAAATATTACAGATGCGAAAGAGATAGTCCATATGATGCTCAATTATTTAAAGGATTTCACCTATTCTAAGTTAATAATGCACATAATTGAAGTAGAAACCATCGCACATGTAGGTTCTAGAATATAGTCAGAATTAAAAATAGAAAACATAATATTAAACGATGCAGTTCTCATGACTACCGTTTTGGTAGATCAATCGATCAGTTCACTAATCAGATTGAAATACTTTTACGAATAAATTTGATTACAAACAGTCCGTTGTACTGAGTCCTCCTTGCATGTTCTTAGTATACAATATACCAACTAAGTATTTCAAGATCCCAGGGTTTCTTATCAAGGTGGTCTAGAAACCTATGGCTGTGCTTACGATATTTGACAACCCATCATAATCAAGAGTTCTAAATAACCAATTAATAAAGACCCCTGAGAACATTCTTCATTAATAACAAATTTTAAAGACGTTCCGACGAGACTGCTGGAATATCATGACATATTAAAATAGAAGAACGCATTTATTTTCAAAGATACTCAAATATCTCATTCCAAAAAGTTACTTCTGTAACAAACGGAAACGTTCCACTTCAAAGGATGGAACATAAACATAATATTTTTTTCTCGTTTTGTAGCAAACAACTGGGTGACGACATTTAAAGTAGGCTTAGAAAGATGTGTTAAATACAATTGATGTGCAGATTGAAAGATAAACATAACATCATTCTCACATAAATCCGTTTAATCTTAAATCTTTAAGTTAACAAGAATGGCCGTATAATATTGTAATTTAAAACATTAATTTTAATTCGTCCTAAATCACTTTAATGCTAATGTTTTACGTAATTTACATGGATGCTATTATGTTTATTAATCAAGAATTTCATTAGAAATGTTATGTCGTAAGCTGAATTTCTGTTTAATTTTGAAACCTCACATTAAAGTATATGTGTTCAATGATTAATTAATTCAAATTTATATTATATAACAAAGTACATTTACATTAAGTAATAAAAGGTAATATCTACATGTCAAATGTATTCAACGTATATCCGATACAATAAAAGAAACTCTAATAAAACTTCGCCATTTCGATTATTTCTAAAGTTGGAAGCCGAAGCCATTTACGTTAGTAATCCTTTTATATGCGTATGTTGCAAAAACACTATCCGATAAAACACTCCACTCCATAGAACCATACGTGTGTTTTTTTTTCTTTGGCACTTAGAAATGGTTTTGAGCACTTATCTTAACAGTTCTTTCATTAAGTCGTTGACGATTAAGGCTCATTAAATTTCATTATAGCATTGGTCCCGCCGGCCGTTCTCGTTTAGACGGATAATCTCCAGCTGTCAGACGCTAATGCGTTTTAGAGTACGTAATTTGAACCAGCGAGATCGGCGGTAATTAACGCCTGTAATTAAACTAAGTGATTATATTGTAGATGCAAGAAGGTTAGCCACGTAATTACTTGCTCCCATACTGGACCGTAAAGCGTAGATAAATGTTAAGCCTTGGTATTAACTTGTCATAAGTAGAGATGTCTTCCGGTCAGTAATTGTAGTAGTTTACTTTGTTAGAGCTAAATTTAGAAATTGTTTTCGTATGATATAAGTTTTATGAGTTGGGCGTACGGTTATATTTTGTGTCAAAAACTGTCATCTTATCTATTAAGTGTGACAAAACCCGAAAAGGGTCATATAAATTTGTGGTTTAACTATATGCTCCCATTGACTTATAGACTAAAGGAGCCACAATCTCAACGATCATCTATTTAGACCATATTTAATAAGGGATTGAAAAATCTCTGATTTGAAACAAAGATTTTAATCCAGTAAGGCCACTATCACAACAGTGCAGTAATATAAAAATCAGCTTACATCTCTTTCAATGTAGTTGTAGAATTTCTTTCAAGTTAAGAAGCAGCTAAAAGTTAACCATCATAAGTTGGAATTGTAAAATTAATTCTAGCTTCAAATTTTTATAAGAATAATAAAAAGCAATAACATTTTACCAAAATGCGAATATCACAATACTGCTAAATAATGATAATAGTTAGTAAAAGAAATATCAATTCAAAGTGAATATATCTAATCAGAAGAAGCTATACGTTTCAGATTTCATATAAAACGTAATTTAAGTTAACGTACACCCGGGAGTGGAGTGAAAGCTTTATGTCACTTCAATTTTGTGTTAAGAGTAAGTGTGTGCCTCAAGTAACCCGGAGGAAGGGTAATGTATTCCCAGATATACATAAGTGAAAACATTTTAAGAAGCTCCGCGGACCTACTGCATCACCCCCGGGGTTAGGGCCTAAAAGCACTATCTGAGCCAAAGCCTTACAACTCTCCTCGAATTCAACTTACTTTGCTCAGAGTAGATGCCCATATGGATGTGTATACAGCGACCTATTGATTTTGATACTTATATTTTAATATAACATATATTACTCTACAATCTAGATACTTTTTGTTTATAACATGATAGATACATAAACAAATTAATCATTTTTATTTGTAGAAGTTTCATATTTAAGAAACTCAACCTATAAATTGATAAATCGTTTACTTTAGTTGCTGGTGCGAATCCTTTAACATACACGAGTCTATACCTATGCATTTATGTATCACAGATTAAAAAAATGAGACAAAATTTAAAATAGACCATTATTTACAGAGTTGCTAAAAATATTCCTTTCTATGTCATAAGTCTATCAAATGCAAAATTTTTATTCTGAAATTCAATCAAACTAACAAAGTTGTTGATAAAATGTATTTAACAGATGTATACTAGTCAAAATAAAATAAGGGCCACCATGTTTTTTTAGTGGATTAAAAGAAATATGGGATTTAGGGATATGAAAATGATTAGATTAAATTATTTAGTCAATTTTTACTGTAAAGAGCAGCAGATATTGTTTTATTACTCTAAAATTAACATCCCTTTCTTTTTTTTTGGAAAAATCGACTTTTAACCTAAAATGCACAATATGAAAAAAGTGTCTAATTTAAAAAAAAAACTGAACATTTGTTGAAATTTTTATTTTTTTCAGTAACATGTGTGTCCTCCCCTTTTTCAAACACATTCTTCAAGCCTCGAAGGTATACTCTCCACCAGGTGTCGTATTGTCTCCAGAGGGATTTGTTCCCAGCTTGTCTTTAGCACGTTGATGAGCTGTCGTTCGTTAGTTACCGGTTGATTTGTGTCACGAACGCTTTTTTTTAATAAATCCCACTTGTGCTTAATAGAGTTAAGGTCCGGGCTATGTGCGGGCCATGGAAGCACCCGTACACCAGCTTCGTCTAGTGCTTCGGCAGTAGCTCTAGCTGTATGAGCGCGGGCATTGTCATGCATTAATTGGAATCCTGCACCAATTCTCTATGAAAATGGCACCACGTGGAGTCTTATGACCTGCTCAATGTACCGTTGAGCCATTACCGTGCCTTCGTTGAGAATTACGTTGGGACCTCCGAATCTGTCACTTTCGTGGATGTAAGCATCCGAAAATCGATCTCCTTCTCTTCTCCAAACTCTAATGCGACGATCATCACTAAAAAATTTCACTTTGGATTCATCTGTGAACAATACCTTGCTCCAGTCGTCGATGATCCAGGCCTGGTGCTGCCTAGCGAACGTTAATCGTCTTGCACGATGTGCGGATGTCAGTGGAATTCGCACTACTCGTCGTCTAGAGAACTGTTGGTATTCATTCAACCGATTCCTAATCGTTTGGTCACTTATGAGGGTGCCCGTCGCTTGGCGCAAGCGGTTTTGTAAGGAACGGGCGGTGGCGACTCGCTCTCTGCGGGCAGTTAACGGTATGTAGCGGTCTTCCTGTGCTGTGGTTGCTCGACTCCTGGTTGATCCTGGTCTTCTGGTAACTCTCCCAGTCTCTTGAAACCTAATCCAAGCATTCTGGATTGCTCGCCGTGAAAAACCCAGCTGTAGAGCTACAGAACGCTGCCAATGGCCCTGTTGAATCAGCGTTATGGCCATAGTTGTGATCTGTATGTCCGTATGTCTTCGAATCCTCGGCATTGTTCTTTAAAAACGATAATCACGCACTCACAAAGACAATTCCTGCAGTTCGCCAAGAACTCGACAGTTTAAATGACTCAAAAAGTCGACTTCAAATAGAGTAATTTTTAGTGACTTCGAAAAAAAAATTCATAATCGACCCACTTCAAAAATTAAGTAAGTGATATACTCTCATAATGTTTGTCAACACTTAATGTAACGCCACAAAAAATCTTAACCGGTACCGATAGCTTAAAATTTATTAGATCGCTTCAAACGTCAAAATAAACAAGTGGCCCTTATTTTGTTTTGACTAGTATATATAACTCTTCTATTATTGTGTGACTGACTGACAAATATCCCAATGCCAAAACTACTGGTTGTAGAGAGCTGAAATTTTGCATGTGTTTAAGGGAGTAGACTAACGCTAAGAGAGAATTTTAGAAATTACACCTCAATGGGAAGAAAAGTTATTCAATTTTTTTTATTTCTTAATGGATTGCTTTAAAACCTTGTATGTAAATTCAACCAATGTCGAAAGTTTGCATTAAGATTTTTAGATTTTTTTCTATCACCAGGTCGTGTAGGTCATTACAAAATATTTGTGGTATTTAAAATTTTATTGGTGGCGTATCCGTGCCGCTTGTTTGCTATTTTCGTCAAACTTTACTGGTGAAACCTCTAAAATTGTGTAACAGCACCAGGTTGTACGTCAATGCCTTACGCAAAATCTAGTTGAGACCGTTAATTTGATAGGATGTCTTCAGGACAAATCAGTGATTGTGCCATGCATTCCTCTAGTACCAAATTATCTTCCACTAGGATTTAAGCGTCTTCATATTGCTGTGAAAGTTTGTTTTGTTATAATATTAATAAAATTGCAAGGACAAAAGTTCAAAGAGGTACGATTTGGTTCAAGAAAAGATTGTGTGTCTCATAGACTGCACGTTGCTAGCTCATGTGTCAGCTCTTTCTCTAATCTCTTTATACTGGCAAATAATTAAAAAACTAAAAGCTTTGTTTAGAAAAATTCCTCTCAGACCCTTCCCATGTATTTATCAGCCAATACACTGAATGTGTATTGGCTAGAAATAAGACTCCCCAAAGACATTTCCACGATGCCATCAGGTTTCAGTAACTTTTTAGATGTTCTAACCCTTCCATCCTGCCCTCTTCGTTCTGCATAAATTCTCACTATTATTTTCTTCTCTTTTTAGACAGTGACTTTGTATTTTTTTACCTTTTCTAAATCTGTATATGTACTGTACTTATATTATAAAGGAAACAAGTGATTTTTAATGGTTTCTTTTGCACGTGTAATTGATGTACCATGGCAAAGATGATAGTTATATGGAAAACCCAAGTTCTGTTGGAAGTCATTATTCCACGAGGACGAAGTAGCGGGTAAAAAATAGTAATTTTATCCAAAAAAAAGAATAGAATTATTTTTTAATTAAGTATATTATGTACATTACAAACACTTTTAACAATGTAAATTAATCTAAAATTTTGTAAAGATGTAAACTCGATTTACATTAAAAAAAAACTAAAGTTACAGTTGATAAAAATCGACATTTAATTTGAAGGCGTTTTTTTTTTCAGTAGGATTATATCTGAAATATTTAGATATTTCAAGAGTAGTTTTAAAATAACATTTTCAAGTACCATTGCAGCCTGTATCGTATTTATATAAGTTATAGAATATTATTATACAAATGTATTAAAACATTTCAATCGCAGTATTGATATGAATCCATGTAACGAATTCAAGTTAACCTCGTACCTACAAAGTGGAGAAAAAAACTGCATCATAGAGATCGTGACCCGTACAAGGATTCAATGCGACTGTTCTTTATATAGTAACATTATGAGTTATCTTAACATATCTTTGTAGTAATATCTTTGAAAGAATCTCTAATACAGATTCGTGAACGAACGAGCTGATAAAGACAAATTTAAATTAGTTTAAAACACATAGAAGTTGGACATGTTCGTTGGGAATAGATTGAAAAGTTTCATCTTAATTCCGTCTTTCCAATTCCACGTCAGTCAGATTTGGCGGCGTTATGTCGGAAAGCGAATCTCGATGTTTTGTAATGGAGCTTTTTAAAATGGAAGTCGAACTTTTGTCAGACACTTTTAGCCGCGTCGGGGATACATTTAAGCTTTTTAACTTTTCCACTTCGGTAATGTATCCCACAGTTTTCTAACGTCGCAGAGGTGTCGTGCGAGTTTATTTTTTGAGTGGAGGATGTAGTGAAGTTTTTATTTGTTTAACTCTCCGTCCCAGTCACTAGCGATAATCCCGCCAAAGAGTTTCTCTTTCCGGCTTCCGACTATTTATTTTTTTCATGTTCACCGACAGTGTAAACATTTTGCTTACGAGCCATTAGGTAAATGCACTCATGCTGCCACTCGGCAGCTTTAATATTGCATTTCTATTTGGCCACTCTTCGTTAAATCTTTTTATAGAAATATAACTTTTTATGCTAATAATTGAATTATCTCATTAGTCTGACGTCTACATTGATAGTATAATTTGCTAATATTTATGAATAAAAAACTTGTGTCACTTTTTACGTAGTGTGAAGATGTAATTATGTGCTAAAGGCATTGTCCATCTTCAAAGACTCTAATCATTTTAATAAGCCACCAAATTATTCATTTGAAATATTATTAAAAACTGCATTTTATCTATTGAATCTTCCGTCTACATAAAGTCGGGCATGGTTTGATACTTAGAATTAAAACTTAAAATTCTTTTGTTATTTCCGTATTGTACATATTTTTTTAAGTAAGTATGAGACGTATTCCAAATTCCATATACGGAGCATCAACAGTTTATCATTCATAAACCGTTGTACATAATACATTAGCCTAGATTATTGAATGAGAAACCGCAAACGTATCGTACATAGTGTAAGGACCCATACTTGTAGTAAGCATACGGATCTCTTTTATCATCGATTCGGAATCAATAAGTCCATGTTGATAATGTAAGCGCTTAACGAGCCGCGAACAGAACTCATGAGCGGATCAGCAAAAGTGCTTCATGCATAATGTACAACATAGAGTGTTGTTTTGAAAGGAATTCAGAATTTGTTACAGCATACCAGGTGATTTAAACACATTCGACACGCTCTGAATCAATACCAAAGTCTAAACCATTCGTATAACCTTACGTAACTTTATTAAATGATAACAGAAGATAACCGGCACCTCAGAATTAATTAATCCACTCAGAGATTGCATCTGAAGACCCCGCACCACCTCGCCTCATCCCTGCAAGGGGTCGGTCTGTTTCCAGCCACTTAAACTTCACGCGCCGTTCTCTAGCTTCCGTTTTAATTATAAAATTAATTCAAAATGTAATTAAAGTTAACAATAAGGCAGCAAACAATTGAAGTTATTTACTTTAGTTTATGCTTTATTACGAACACTGTCTTGTTATCTAAATATCCATGAATATAATTAGGTAGGTACGACTAGCAAGGTCCCGGTGGAAGATTCATTTGGTTTTACAATTAAATATGCTGCGAGAAAGATTTCTTTATCAATCATATGCAATAAAATGAAAGAATAATATTTAAGTAATCAATCGTGTATCTTTAACTTGAATAATATAATACTATCTTAAGAATGACTACCAGCAGTGTTACGTACGCGCTACATACGACGAAAAAAACATGAACATCGCTGGGGTGACATCTTTGTATCGGTAAAATATCGTATAACGAGTGACGCCGCTGACTCCGCGGAACGAACAGCAAGCCGTATGAACCAGAAGATTCCTGATAGAATGTTATTGTCATCCTAACATCGGGGCAATCATGTAGGCTTAGGTATAGATTATAAGTTTTAACATGTTATTCGTATTATAATATACATATAAGTATGTTTCGTAGTTTTCGTGGAACCTCCGGTTGCCACCCTATATAATTAGAGAGTGCAGTTTAATTAATAATAGTCGTTTTGTTTTAAAAGATCAAGTGACAATGTATAGTAGACAAGCCTGCGGTTTGCAAGTTGCGACTCATCCACTCGACGTCGCTGTACAAGCAATAAAGCTCTGTTGAAAAGCACTTAACGGGATTGATTCAGACCATTTACCATTCTTTAAATAAACACAAAAACCTTACCATTATCGTAAATTATAAAACCTTTTAGCAAATCGAAGCTAAAGACATAGGTAGGTCACAGCCGCGTCAATATTTTATTATTTGTTATAAAACACCTCATAACATACATTTTTTTAATAAAACTAAGTATTTTGTAGTTTGCTTAACTTGTATGAATAAACTTTACTTATTCATTTGTTTAAGATTGATATTTAACAGGAAATTTAGATTTGGTTAAAGTATTTGTATTTCAAAAACTATTTACGTCTACTAAGAATTTTGGAAATTAAACACATTATAAGTCACCGACGTTATTCTTAAATGCAGAATGTACATATTTGCAGTTATAACTAATTCCCAGATTTGAGATAAATTCAACAGTCAATCTACTTTTTAAAATCAAATATTTTACCTTAATTAAAATATGTACATTAAAAAAATAACAATAACACACACAAATTAAATGTGAACACAGTTTTCTTTAAATAATTAGATATTTCTTTAAATCACTATGTGCAAGACATGATTTTTTGAATACCTAGTATTTTTATAGCTTCGACTTAATTTGCTTCTTTGAGAACTACTTATTAATGTCTAAAAACTATTATTATATTATGACGTAGATGTTGGCTAGTATGCCAATCGTTGTGGTCCACACACAAAACATTACAAAATTAAATACAATTCCATTAAAGTAACATAAATATATATATAAAGAACTAATTTAGATACAAATTTTAGCATAAGAAATCTTTGAAAGCTGAAAAAGATGACAAAAAGCCGGAGTTTTTATAGGCAAGTCATACAATTTACAGTTCATAAAACGTGGAAGAATTAATGAAGGATTAAAAATAGATGTCTTTTTACAGTTTAAACAAAGATCTTTTTTTACTCGCTGAATAGACTTTGCATATTAATTTATAACAGAAAAGTTTTTATTGCGTTTATATTCTGAAAGCTTAAAAAATATATTTTTGTATAGGGTAACCCAGAGACTGGCTGTTTACTGATAGTCATACTGATTATCCACTTTAAGAATTTTCTGTTGTTACTTCGTATCACTACCATTCGATTACAGTTTATCAGATCGTGTTGTCATTAATTTATGGTGCATTTAAAATTAACAACAAGCAACAGCGAAAAAACCAATAAAAGGGCTGATTACGCCAAGACGGGTGAAAGTATTACTCGATCATGTAATTAAAAAAAATTAATGCTTAAATATTATTTGTTACTTTATATTTTACTATTAATATCATGAAATAATTGTGGTTTCTTTTAGGTTTGAAATGAATTGTACGTCAAAAAGGTAAATTATAACGGAGCAAATCACCTAAATATAGAAAAACTTTAACAATTGCCTAGCGTCATTACAATCATCCATCTGTCAATGTCTATAGTTATAGCCCGTTCAAAAACTTGTGGTCAATTATTCTTACTCAATAAAAATTATTATTATCCCTTGTGGTTTTTGTTAAAACGTATATTTTGTTTCGAAATTTATATGGAGAATTTATTTTACTCGTTATTATAGTTCTACCTTGTCAAAAAAGTGACGAAAGTAATATATAGCATCTATGCAATAAAAGAGAGAACGATCGAAACCTTCTAAGGTGTTCGCAACAAGTTATCTGTGAGAAATTGCTGAAAATATAATTTTCTGTGGTCCAGTCAGTGCTGCATTAAGAATCCAGGGCATAAAATCAGGTTAACTTCAGCTGTATTGACTATTTTTGAAGAAGTTAAATTTTAAAATATTCAGTTTTCTAATAATATCTATAAGAAAAGGTCATCCCTGAAATAAAAATTACATAAACTTAGTGAATAAAATCTCCTGTAAAGAACGTCTCGAGTAACTTACAAATAATAATGTCAGCTGGGATATATTTTTAAATGACATCCAAGGTTGACAGTTAAAGCAAGTTTTACCATACAGAAAATGATAAAAAATTATGGTTTCTAAAAATCCAAAAAGAATGCCACCGAAAAAAATTAACTCTTATTTGAAGTGTATTAGGTCCTATTCCAATGCCGATGAATTATGATTTCGTATATAATTAAAAAGTGATCAAGTTTTAACTCAAAATGTTCCAGGAATAGGTATGGAATGTTGGAATGGAATAGTTGCGTAATCTTTTACAATCTCAGACCAAAATGTCTATCATAGTCTTGGTCACGTTTTTTGCTGTAGGAAATTCTGTTTTCCACCTTTTTACTCTTTCTAGAATGTTTTCCTTGTAATAATTCCGATTCTCTATATGCTGAATACGCGACTGCGAAGTCTTTTTGGTACTTCCCCGGTCGAACCAGCCCATGTACGAGCTGTAATAACTGACCACAGTTAGGCTCTACCACCTATGAACAGGTTCGGTAATCATAGAATTTTGTATTGCTAATGTGTCCAATCTTTACCAAATAAAACATAGTAGAGCCACCGATATTTCATGTGGGCGAGTGTGAAACTCATTAACATTTTAATTTGTGCTAAATTTAGGCCTAACTCACTTTACATTTGAGTTAATTACACTGCGTACTAAAGCGTCAAGGATACTGTAGGTAGTCTGTAGATAACCGTTTTTAGTTTTATCTGAATGTACACTGCATATATATTTTAGAGAATTTCAATTAGCATTAGCTTCATAAGTCTGAACTCTGAACCTTGAAATATTAGTCACTGGTATAAAACCTGTAGCTTATAACTAAACTTTATAAAAATATCTACAGTCTACTGTTGTGGATATGTAAAAAAGATTTGTGCTATTATTCAGCAATGAACAATTAATTTCCTTATTTACAAAGATTATCGATCTATCTGAAATCTATGCTTTCGTAAGTCTTCTTCCTTACTTTCATAATGCGAGGATGCTATGCTATAACAAGAACAAAAAGCAGAGCGCTGATGTTATAGATTACACAAAAAATAATAATTAAAAATATAAAAATTTTACTTATTTATAATCACAAAAAAGTATAAGAAAATTGAAAGTTTTACATTGCTCGATTTACGGTTATTCCTGCTTGGTTATACGTTTGCACATACCACAACATCACTAAGGCATGATGAAATACATCCTATTTCTAATAAATCACTTATTATTATGTTTGCAGTTATTAGTATTCACTCTACACTTCAGTTCAAAAAAAATAACATTAAAATGGCCTGCAAGAATTTTTTTATCTATAGATACTGTTCGTGTTAATACTATTTACGTGAAGTGGTACCTATTTGAGCGATGAAACGGATATAGACACAATAGATTTGGCATTGATATCGAGATATTTGTGAACTAATAATTTTCTGAATGACCAAGTTAGACCCGGTCTTGATTAATCTAATTAATGAATTTGTTATAATAATATAACTGAAAAAAATACTGTCAAGACGTACATGAAAACCCACACAATTAAAAGTATCAAATATCCAAAGCATCTTTTCAATTACTGAACATATCTATAAATTTTGCTTCTTCAGTATCTGATCATTTTCTGAGTTTATTTCATCAAAACCCATGTCTTGCTCTTAATATTTATTATAAATTTATTGGAAGTTTTTTGACAAACATGTTTTTTGTTGTTTAAAAAAAATCATTTGCTTAAAGAAATAGTAAGTTACTGCAACTTACGAATGCTTAGATTTCTTTATCAACACTAAACGTCATAAATAAGGAAATTGGCTGCCAATATAGTCCAAAGGTAAATTCACCCCTGAATATATGGCACTGAATAATCTAGTAAATTAATAACGGGCTGTAGATTATAAGGAAATAATCGTACGAAAGATATAAGACATGTAATTTTTTCGAGAATTTTAAACTTTAGATCCATTTGCTTTTTAGATTAATTTAATTATGTCATATTATAGACTTATAGAGGAATCAGTCAGGTTATTAGAAAGATGTATTCTAGATTTCATACTTCTATTAGTAATATTATTTTATGTACCTAAGCGTGTTTTTCAATTCTCAGTCATGGGTGGGCAATATCTCTCATGTTGTTTACGCCATACAGAAAATGACGTTGACGGCAAAAAGTTCAGTAATCTGTCAATTAACCGTCAATTTCCATGCCGCCTATTATAACATTCAATAACAAAGTGATCACCATGCGATTTTGAACATTGCCTATATATAATAAATATTGTGCAATGGTGATAATATAGCGGCACCTTCGTTGTTTGGATTTTTGAAGCTAAAACGTTGCTCTTCGTTATATCTCTTAAGCTTAACAATGCCAACAACAAGAAAGAAAGTAATTAAAACCGTTTACAAAGATGAGGAAGACAGCGATGAAGGAGGCGATTTCAGTGATTCTGGCTCTGATGCTGTAATAACTGAACAGTCCAGTTCAGAGGAAGACGGGGATGAGAAATCACACCATTCTTCCGACGACGATTTTGTAAGCAAAAAACCGAAATCCAAAGCCAAGAATCTAGATTCTAAAGTAAGAAAGAAGAAAACTAAATTCACTAAAACATTCCTAGAAAGACTCTCTAAACAAGATTCTGATGAACAAGTTGAGGCACCACCAATTTCTGTCAAAGATCTAACCGAAGCAGATAAACTTTTACCATCGTTTCTTAATCTTTCTGAAAGTGGTGAGCATCATAACTTAAGTTGTTTTCTAAAATATAATTTTAATAATTATTATCTTTTAAGAACCTTTTAGCATTACATTCAACAAAGTGCAGTTAATAACCAATAAGAAACAATATTGTATAAAAACTGGGTTTTTGAGTTTATATATTAAATATATAAATACATACATATATAATTATAAAGGGTTTGAACAGTGAACACACTAAAAGGTTATTCCAATACATATCAGTAATTTATTTAAATTACTAATAAACACCTCAAAATAGATTATAAACATTGCATCTTTGTCTAATATCTTATGTAATATTGTAATAAAATAATATATAAATATCATTATTTGATAATTTCAGACAGTAGTGATGATGAACAGCCGAGCACATCAACACGGAAGAATGTCGTCAGTAATTTCAACACAAACCAAACACAAGATTCCGAAAATGAAGGAGAAAAACCAATTGAATATAAAGATGTAAGAATATACTTCAAATTAATCTGTTTGAAACATTATTTTAATATAAATAACTAATATAAATCTTTTACAGGTATGGTCAAGCAATACTGTGGATGCAAGCGAAGAAATTGCAAGGAAAACATTCTTAGAATTAGAAAAGCATAAAAATAAAATGGAAGAAGCTAAAATAACTGTTCAAAAATACACTACGAAGGTTGAAGAAACAGAATCTGATGTGAAGGACTTATTGGCTCTCGGTGAAGAAGAAATTGTTGAACCTGTGCAAAGTAAAGTTAAGAAAAGAAAGGTGAAAAACAATAGTGACTCGGAAATGGAGGATTGGGAAGAAGTAAACGGTATTTATTTATCATTTTTTTATATTGTTTTATCAAAAGAATTTGCATTCCAAATATTATGTATTATTGTATTAGTATAATCACCAAAATTTAGAAATGAACTTACCATTTATAATAATTAGTTGTATAAGCAGGATTTGAAGAAATGTTATAGGGTTGAAAAGCTTGACAAGGACTATTAATGATAATTATCTCAATAGACATGGATAATCTACAAAAGTATTATAAATTTTGTAAAGGAGTATTTGATCTCTGTATTTGTAAAAGAGAATTTGATCTATTTGTGTCATGATTGAAGGAAATCTTTGACTTTCAATCCTCAATCTGTATAACAAAATTTTTAAAAATTCATGTTATATTTATTTTTTTATTCATTCTTTTATTCATTCTATTGAGATATGGACAAACAGAGGCAGTGCATAAAATAAAGCCATATCTGAAGTTGACTTTTTATAGAGAAACGAAACCTAAAAACCCATAAGATTTTAAAGAAACTTTTTCAATTTGCTGGTCTAAAACCAACTGACTATCAAAGTGTACTCCAAGATAATATTTAAAAAATAATGATTGAAGAAGCGATTATGCAACACTTTTGCAAAAGTGTAATTTATTAGCAATACAATTTTGTTAGTAATGTATGGATATAATTTTATATTTAATACTAGTTTTTGCCCGCGACTTCGTCCGCGTTAGTTTGGTCAAGAGTAATATATGTAGGTATAGCTGACCAGGCGAACTCTATTCCGTCTTAGAGGCCATAAATAATCAGGTTTTTCCTGTTTCAATCAAACAGAATGATTGCCATATTAGTTAGTTGTCAAATCTAATGTCAAAAAAAACGTTTGTATGGGAAATAGAAAAGGGCTGTTTTTAGGGTTTTCCCGGCAATTATTCCAATTTTTCTCACCTTTTAAACCTTTCCTGGACTTCCAGGAGTATTTCAAGAATAAAATTAGCCAAATCGGTTCAGCCGTTCTCGAGTTTTAGCGAGACTAAGGAACAGCAATCCATTTTTATATATATAGAAGATAACATAGTTTTTTTGTAAAGTATATTAACTGTTTAATTAACTTAAGTCTCATCATTATCATAGTCATATTCATTGTTGACTTAAGAAAGCTCTTAGTACACAGATCATCCTTTCCAAATTTTTGGTCAATCACGTATTATAAAATAAATACCTTAATATTCAATAGAAATTTATATGTAATTTACAGAGAGTCATTCAATAATACCTCAACAAGGACTACAGTTGGTTGTTGATATTCCGGGAATAGTTAAGAAAAAAACAAAGAAGCTTGATGTTGAAATGATGCTAAAGAGAAAAATGAATCGTGTTAAGAAACAATATCAAGTTTTCATGCACAAGGTACATGTTTTATGTTGGTTGGGACACGGTAATTATGTCAGTCAGGTCTTAAACGATCAAGAGGTGCTCGCTGCAGCATTGTCATTAGTACCATCCAAAGAATGCTATCCCGGAGAAAGGGTGGATATGAAATACGTGGAACAAATAACCACATGGTATAAAGATAAAGTGAGCATAGATCAGGATAAACATGAGAACAAATTTAGACCCAAAGCCCCACCGTTAAAGGATATTCTTCTCCAGCAAATGAAGAAACGGGTGTTCAGTACGAAAAAATATATGGTTTTTGTATTTGTATCTATGTTGCGTAGTCTAGGATTACAGTGCCGTGTTATGTTCAATTTTGTTACGTTACCTATTAGGCCACCCGTTTCGGAATTATGTTCACTTTCAACCAAAGTCAAGGATACAGAGGATGCAAAGAAAAGCCACCAGAAAATTACATCACAAAGCAAATCGGCTAAAAGTAAGGGCAAGAAAGATGTCATCCCACAGTTGGATGGAAATTATGATGTATTTGAAAGTGATGATCAAAATATTATGCAAGTTGATGGTGGTGATGATACAACCATAGTTAGAACGAGAAGACAACGGCTTTCATTAAAAAAAGAAAAACAAGCAAACGATGTTAAAAAAACAGAGGAAGTTATCAGCCCAACTAAAATAACAAAAAAGAATCTCAGTTTGAAATTAGAAAAGACAGCGGGTAAAACAAAGCAAAATGTGAAAAAAACTGATGAAGCTAATAGTTCGAAGAAAACGGACACAGATGAAAATGGAGTCTCACCTCCTAAAAGACCTAGAAGGAACCCTAGCTTACATCTCAAAGTTCAAGAAGCGAGTAGGTCGAAAAATATGAAGAATGACACTACTTGTGATGAAAATACTGAAAGCCAAAAAGAAATACCTGTTGAGACAGTTACAGAAGAACCGACAACCAGAACGAAAAGAAACTTAAGATTGCAATCCAAAAATACGAAAACAACACATGAAACTAATGAGCAAGAAATTCTTCCTAATAAAGATGAGGTAAAAGCCACTAAAAGTAAACGAAGAATATTAAGTTTAAATCGATCAGTTACTAAAAATGACAAAGATACCGAAAATGCCCAAAATAAATTGGACAATAAACCTCAAACTTCATCAAAAACTATAGTTAATAAATGCTCTGCAAACAGAACAACAAGAGCAAATATTACTTCGCTCAACGAATCAAAAGCAATACTTACTAAGACATTACCAAAACAATCGTCCTCAGATAAAGTACCTAAGATCATCCTTACAGACATAAACAATGAAACTGTATCAAGTGAATTCTTTGAAAAGTCGCCCATCAAAAGAACTTCAAGAAAACGGTCACAAACAGCAGAACCAAAGAAATTGACGAATGAAAAGCCAAATGCTCGAACAAGAAGTGCACACGCAACAGAAAGCAAATATTTTGCTTCTGATACCGACAAAAGTCCCGCCAAAAGATCTAGGACGACTAGAAAAATAGATTCTGATGATTCAAAAAGAGTTAGCCATAGAGATCTCGCGAAAAAAATAGCCAAGCCCAAGAATGACGTCACGAAAGACCTCGTTAATATTATCAAGGAAAGAGTAAAGGAGGCTAAAACGGATGCAAAAAAAGGAATTGTAAAAGGTATATCAATTTTTAGTATTACTTTATAACTCTATAAGAAATAATATTTAGTTATTTCACACTAATATGCAAGCAAGCAAAATCTGTTTAAAATATTTTAATTGCTAAATGTGAAAAGACCGTAGAAGATAATTCGTAAAAGAAGTTAGTAATAAATTGATAACCACAAACCAAGCAAAAAGATCTTGTATCTTTATTTTCTGAACCATATTCATACATTTATTACCCTTTTTGCAGGTAAAGAAAAACATGAATCAGATTCTGATAGTGATTATATGGCCGTCGAATCCCCAGCTGCCCGTAAATCTGATAGCGATGAAGATTTCAAAGTGGAAAAAGTTACACCTAAACAAAAGAAGCAAGTTAAGAAAATCGACCGTCGTGTTATATCAACAGATGATGAGATGCCTTTGAATAAAATTAATGTATGGTGCGAAATATATGTTGAAGAATTAGAGGAATGGGTTCCTGTTGATGTTGTTAGAGGCTTAGTTCATTCTGCAAATGAATTATACGTAAGTAATTATTAAAAACCCAAGCTGTCCTTAAAATGTCCTTAAAAAATCATTCATTCTACTAATATTATAATTGCGAAAGTTTGTGAGTGTGTGTGTATGTTTGTTACTTCTTCACGCTCAAACGGCTGAACCGATTTTGATAAAATTTTATATACAGGAAGCTGACGTCCAGGAATAAAACATAGGCTACTTTACATCCCGGAAATCCGCGTTTAACACCGCGGGTCGCAGCTAGTAATCTATAATTTTTAGAACAAAATTCTTTTTCTTATTATTCATTAAATAATCGTATATTTACAGAGCCGTTCAACACACCCTGTATCATACATAGTTGGTTGGGACAACAATAATTATTTAAAAGATCTGACAAGACGCTATGTGCCGTATTGGAACACAGTTACACGTAAACTTAGAGTTGACCCTACGTGGTGGGAACAAGCTATAAAACCATGGTTGGGACCAAAAACAGCCAGAGACAGGGAGGAAGATGAAAGATTGCACAGAATGCAATTAGAAGCGCCGTTACCTAAAGTTATATCCGAGTAAGTCTGTCTAAAATCTTTCATGAGGATCAAAGCTAAGATTTTTTTTGGTTTTATATTTCTACGGCCTTGGATACTAGTCTTTTTAAGCTTAAAAGCTAGTCATTAGTTTGCATAATAGCTTGTAGCTAAGACATTTTTTTTTAAGTTTCTACGGCCTTGAAATGACAAATGATTATCTTCTACCTGGCACTTTCCTAGCTTTAGCCAGGGCATGCCTTACGTATTGTGAATAGTTTTGGCTAATTGTTTTTACGACCGGCCGCCAGCCTGACTTCAACCCTCTTAATATCATAATAAGCATTAATCAGGAATGTCTAAATACTCTTAGAAAGTACATACTACTCCAAAAAATCACATTGGTACTCATGCATGAGAGGCAGGCCTTTTAACCACTAGGCCATCACTGACTTCAATGAATGAAATGTCAAATGATATAAATACAAATTCATTGGTCCACTTTAGTAGCTGAGGACTGTGAAAGTTTTTTGATGAAACAAACATAAATTGGTGTACAATAAAGAGTATATAAATAAATAAATTACGTTATTACTTCTTTTAATTCGTATTCTTTGCGCTTTTTGTTATATTATAATTACGTAATCCCGACGTTCCGATTCTTTTTCAACAACATAGATATGTAAAGAAAATATTGTTATAAACCAAAAAATAACTCGTAGAAGCCAGTGCAAAAAAGAAACATTACCATTGTTACCCATTACAAAGGATAATAATATGCTTGTTTTGCGTTCTGAATACTTAATAAACTGTTTTTCTTTGCATTTACAGATACAAAAACCATCCTTTATACGTGTTGAAACGTCATCTCCTCAAATTCGAAGCCATATATCCGCCTGATGCTGAAACTCTTGGTTTCGTTCGTGGTGAAGCTGTTTATCCGAGGGATTGTGTGTACATTTGCAAGTCAAGAGACGTTTGGATAAAGGAAGCCAAAGTAGTTAAACTTGGAGAACAGCCATATAAAATAGTTAGAGCTCGTCCCAAATATATAAGAGTAAGTAACTTATTTGTATATAATACATACATATGTTTTCCAAACTTTTCCATCAGCTAACTTTAAAGTTAAAGTATTAAAAGTAATTGATGACCATTTGAACAACTAGTATATAACTAAATTAAGAAAATTCATATTTGAACGAAATTAAAACTATTAATTATTATCATATAATGCAATTTTTTATTATAAAATCACAAAAAATATATAAATTTGGCAGTAATTATTTAACTTACATAAGAATTAAGTATAATAATTATTTATGAGTTAATGTATTCATTTCTAGGCTACAAACACATTTATAACTGATCGACCTCTGGAAATCTTCGGGCCATGGCAGACACAGGATTATGAACCTCCTACAGCAGAAAATGGAATTGTTCCTCGAAATCCATATGGAAATGTGGAATTGTTTAAGAAATGCATGCTACCGAAAGGCACTGTCCACATCAATTGTAAGTTGAATTTTTGGTTATTTGGTTCTTGAACATGATTTAATATTTACAAGCTTAGAAGAAGATTTAATTATTCACTGCTACCTTTCTTAAGTATAAATGGTAATTTATATGTATGGGAGAATATATTTTTCAAATAATATTTATAATTTCCTTTGAAACTAATATACATGTAGTGCTAATATGCATTACAGCCATTTGATTTGAGAAGTTTTCCTCCTGATCCCTAAATACTTTAAACAGAGATTTTAATATAGATTTAGCTGGAGATTATGATGTAAAAAAGTAGTAAATGAAATTTTTAAGTACACAATTATTATTATTTTATTTGCAGTACCAGGTTTACAACGAGTTGCTAAGAAGCTGAATATTGATTGTGCTCCAGCATTAACAGGTTTTGACTGCAACGGTGGCTATGTCCACCCTGTATATGAGGGCTTTGTAGTCTGTGAAGAATTTGAAAAGGTTCTCACAGAAGCTTGGCTACAGGTAAATCATGTTTATGTAACCTTATACTTATCCCTTATTAGTGATGAGCTGCATCCGAATTGTGAAAGAGTCAGATTTTAACTTCACTTCTTATGATATAATATGCATCTTCTCATTTGTATATAATATTAACTTTCCGCACTCAGCTTCGCCCGTGTAGAGTTCGTTTATATCGCGTTTCCAAGAGAACCTTTCAAAAGTCTGGGATAAAAACTATCCTATGTTCTTTCTCAAGGTCAACTCCATCTTTGTACCAAATTTCACTAAAATCAGTTCAGTGCTTTAGTCGTGAAAGCGTAACAGACAGACACACAGAGTTACTTTCGCATTTATAATATTAGTAGCGATTTTTTCAAAGCTACCTTATTAACTATTCATACAATTTTACATATATACATACTTATTCATAAAAATTTGAATTTTACTATTATAAAACCTAGCAAAACAGTAAGTGATTGCAATATGGATCTGTTCATCACTAGTTATAACAATAAATTAATAATAAAAATAGTAATACTAAAATACAATGACCTTACTCTTTCTAGGATCAAGAGGAATTGGAACGTAAAGAACAAGAAAAAATAGAAACCCGAGTATATGGAAATTGGAAGCGACTTATAAGAGGTCTTATTATAAAAGAACGACTAAAAGCCAAATATGGATTTGCAGAGCCGAGTACATCTAAGGATAAAAAGAAGAAAGGCCCAAAACTTGTTGTGAAGAAAAAATAATAGCAATAGTTTACAAGCATGCCATATTTTTAAATAGTGGTAATCTGAAATGCCTTTAATATTTTGAATAGTGGCCGAAGTGATTTAATTATAAGGATTTCAACAACTCCGCCTATAATAATGAAATAGTCTGTGTCTAAGACATACCAGACTTTTAAATGTTTTGCACCTTAGAATAAGAATTTACATATGTACCTGTGGAATAATGAGTATTTTTGTGAATTACAATGTCTCGAGCAATAATTTTTAAATTTAATTTGTGTCTCATTGTTTGAATTTTTTAAAACCCTTTGTTATCATTGTTGCCTTTATATGTTGTCTTTTTTTCCTAAATAAAATTATTTTTTTATGATTTTCTTTTTAATCTGAACTTTTTATTTAAAAAAAAGTAATCGGAATGTCTTACAGACTATGAAAGGGTGTTAAATTTGTGTCAATTTCTGAACATTAAATTAGTGGGGTACAAGAAAAGATTTTATTTTTATGGATCTTTATTTAATAAAACAATAACATAAAGATGTCGTAATGTAAAGTAATAAGCTGCCTTAATTTACAGTAATATTATATATCATACTATATTATGTTATAGCAAAACTTCGAAGCATAGGTGTTAAATCTAGCACAGCTTATTGCTGTAAAGAAAGAGAAGTGACGAAAGTATGTACAAAAGTCTTTGTTGTAACTTAATAGATAATATGTATATCCACTTCAGATCTTCATATTGAGATCTGGTCGGTCGAAACGATTGTAAAATACAATCTTAGCCGTGTTTACAGGATAGTTCGAATGCCTTCATAAAAAAAATAAGATACATATTGAAGGTCATCACAATGCCATTGAAAAGCCGTTCAGTATTTTTTTTTGTTTTTTTTTTTTATTTTATTTTAATAATAAAGTATTATATAATATTAACTTATTCAATAACTATTAAGTCTATACATATTATAATTCTACAATAATATTTTATGAAGAATTTATAAAGTAAGGGACCAGACACATTCATCACAGTTTATACAAATGAAAGAAATGTAACCTTAATTTATACGTCCTATCATAAAATATTCGGTTTATATAGATATTTTTTTACATACATTAGTCTCATTGAGTTAAATCAACCATTATTAAAACCAGTTTAATACATGGTATGATTAGAGGATAAATAAGTAGTAGTAAGCTAGAGATTAGATTTCTTTCATGCTTTCACGCAAACTATCTGCTTCCTACAAAGTCCAGCTTTATAGTCTTAAGCCATGGTCAATGTGCCTGCACCCAATCCGAATCCAACACCTTTGGGTCCGAAGTTGCGACCGTAGCATCCACGACAGTAAATTTCACCATTGGGCCCATCACACAAGTTAGTGGAATCCTGAAAAATGTGAATAATTAGTATTAATTTTTTCTTATTGCTCTAAATGCACAAAATTTTTTAAATCTTCATATTACTAAATTCTGTTAGACCACGTCATCTTTCTATATTTTATCTGCCTCTAAGCTTGACATTGACAAATGACAATTTGATATTGAGTTATAGGATAAGATTTATCGGTGTCCACTGTTCCCTATAAAGAAGTTTATGATTTGTTTAAATTTTACTTTAAAATTAACATAATGTCACAATATTATATATGTTTTCCGCTGTTATTAATTTTATTTTTAGCTCCACAAACATTAACTGAATTTACGTCTGAGGATTGCGCATCCCTTGGTTTTATTAAAGCTAATCTGTTATGTTCGTCCTGCGATCAATTAAAGGATTTCAGTTTAGATCAATTAGTAGAGCATTGCAAACAATGTTGTCATAGTGACGACTCAGCACCGAAGGAAAAGAAATACGCGCGAGCGATTTTGGAAGTGTGTACTTGTAAATTTCCGGCCTATCCCCAAATACAAGCATTCGTGAAAAGTGACCGACCAGCAAAGTTCCCGAATCTACAAATTAAGTACTTACGTGGACTGGACCCTATTATTAAACTCTTGGACAAAGATGGCATCGTCAGAGACACAGTAGCAATTGAGAAATGGAATACCGATTCAGTCGAAGAATTTTTAAATACTCATTTAGAGAAAGCAGAAGATGATGATCGACAATATTTAAAAAATAATTTAATTTAAGTGTACATTATTAATAAATTTTCTTTCTATTAATTTCTTTTATTGTATTTTTTTTACATTTAAGTTAAGTTTTAAGATTTGATAATACTTACAAGAGATCTGTGGCAGTCTGCACATGAGAAGCACCGTTTGTGCCATGTGCCGTTTTTAGAGTTCATCTGTTCAGCGGCATATACAGGGAATCCACATCGAGGGCAGCCTTGACCCTTTGCTGCTTTGGGACCCGTGAAGGGCATTTGTTCAGTGCTGTTTAAATAAAATAGAATACAATTATATAGAACATAATTATAAAATATACTTTTACATAGAATTTAATTTAAAATTCTTACAAACAATATAAATATTTCATGTAAATTATTGATATCTCTGATGTTTAATCACATATATAAACACTTAATTTAAATCTTGATTTACTTCAATTATTATATTTTGCATGATGTGATAGCCCATAATTAAAAGGACATTTAAGTTATTATTAATAGTCATAATGAAATGAATGTAATAATGTTTTCTTTTGTTGGTTATCCAAATAAAATAAAAAAAAACACTTACTAAGTGATATGTGGGTCTGTGTCAGTAGACACTAGAGTAGGGGCGTGACCATATCCGAAGCCTCTAGGTCCAAACAGTTTGGCATAACAAGCACGACAGTGGATCTCCTTGTCGGGGCCATCACATGCGAGCATGGAATCCAATGGACGGTGGCATTCGGCACAGTTGAAACACTTCTTATGCCACATCTGGTGAATATAAATTATATAGTTGTTATTTACAAATAATCAGGATTCAAAGATTCAATAAATATTATATCGTATTTTATTGTATATATCTGTGTATGAAAACGTACCGTTCCCTTAGCCAGTTGCTGTTCAGCTGCAAATACCATGCCACCACATCTTGGGCAACCCTGGCCCTTGGGAGCCTTGATTGATGTAGTGTCTGGATTGTAGTACGGGCGGTTTGCAGAAATCTCTTCCTCGCTAAAGATATATTGATATGTTATAAAATATTATCTTATGTAAAATATTTCGAAATGTATGAAGTTTAAAAATATTTACGTCAAGCCGTCAGTTTGAAGGAATCCAGAACCACAGGCGAAACCGTAGCCATGAGGTCCCCATTTCTTTCCGTAGCAAGTCTTGCAATAAACATCGGAGTCGGGTCCATCACAAGCGATGATAGAATCAAGAGTCTTGTGGCAATCGCGGCATTTGAAACACTTGCGATGCCATTCACGACCCTTAGCTAGCACCTGTTCAGCGGCGAAGACGACGCCACCACATCTTGGGCATCCCTTACCAGGGGGAGCTTTGATAGCGGCTGTGTCAATCACCGTTGTCCTTGGAGCAAGATCGCTGCAATTAAAATTAAATTGTTAATAACTGTCTTAAAATAAAAAGTATAGTATCGTAATAATAAATAAATAACAAAAACCACGTTGATTAATACACAGTAAGTCATAAATATCCAATAGTTTGTTTCAAATCTAACGTAAGGTGTTTAGAAATCGATACATATAATTAAAATATTAATGTAAAAACAAATTATTAAAAAAAAAATTATCTACCCCCGCAGATATAATGTTAGTACGAAAAAGATGTCTCTCGATTATGTAAGTGTTACATTTTTAGAGTTCGAATGCGATCTAATAATAAACAAGATAAATTAGTAGAATCTGCATCAGATTAAATATGTTGTAAGAGCGCGTGGCCAGTGTTGCTTATATTAAATTTAGTTCGTTCGAGAACGGACAGCACGTTCTATATTCATTTTGGCAGTGTGCCATCTCTTGTTTGTATTATAAGATGTTTTTATGAAAGTCAAGCGATGGAAATAACCGAAACCTGTCTGTAACCCGAGAGCAATTATATTTACATCATATAATAATTATAAAACATATACGACCAATATCAATTAGTTTGGTCAAAATACTAACATAAAATACATGCTCGGTAACATTGATAATTTGCTGTGCCTAGTATTAGCAAATTATTATATTAATTTATTAAAATAGACGGTCCCAGTCCTATAGACTGCAATTTGTAATGGCTTGGTTGCAGGGGAACACATATTTCATATACCTCTGCCATTCCTTGTCCTTTAAATCACATACTAGTCCCAAGGATGATATTCCCCCGTGTCCAACACCCCTAGGCCCAAACTTTATGGAGTAGCATCCTACAGCGAAAGCGAGTGTTAATATATTGCGTCTGATGAGTACACAGTATTTAAAGACTTATCAATATAACCCTGAAATTTAACAAAGAAATGCTGTGTCCTCGCCAGGATATGAAGCTTGTATGGACATCGATGAATTTCTTACCCATTGGCGTAAGGGTCACTCTGCAGAACACCTGCTCCCTTGCCATAACCATATCCTTTAGGCCCAAACTTCTTTCCATAACACACTAAAGAGAAAAAAGATTTATTCATAAATTAAACACACAAGGACAGACATGCCGTAAATAAATATAGGTAGACTTTTTATTTTGATAAAGGAATCATATCATCTTTTTAATGACAGGCAAAAGTTAATTTAATATTTAAGGAATCATGACTAACATCAAGTTTGTTCTATTTCGTATTAAGGGACAAACCTTTGCAGTAAATATCTTTGTCTGAGCCCTCGCAACAGTTGGTGGAGTCCAAACGCTTTTGGCAGTCACCGCACTTGAAGCACTCCTTATGCCACGCCTGAACATATATTGAAGGATAAGGATGTGTGGAACATGCACGGGTACACGCGGTTACCACAATGGTGTCCGTAAAACCCACACTCTCTCAATTAAGGTGCAGGCTCGTTCTAACAATTAAACTTTTACTAAAATACCTCGACAATATAATTCTTTGTCTGGTCCATCACAATGCGTCATTGAGTCAAGAGACTTGTGGCAATTAAGGCATTTGAAGCATCTTTTATGATAGGCCTACGATGTAAAATTTACATTTATTTTAAAGTTATTTAGAACTTAGGATTACTTGACTCATTTCTAGGAATAGTTTGCTTTCATAATAATGTATAGAAATGAAATATAATTACCCTTCCACGAGCCAACATTTGCTCGGCAGCGTAAACACATCCACCACATCGTGGACATCCCTCACCAGGGGGAGCCTTAGCTATCACACGAGACTCCAAGCAGGCGCCATTAGTTCGTACGCCCCTGTACATATAAATAGCATGAGTTTCGGTCAGACAAAGTTTTCATCCTGAATGAGCAAAGAAGAATTGTTAAATTTGCGAATTAAAAGTGCCGGAAGTCACCGGACACTTCTACAGATACGGAATATCACACAGATGGTAGCGAAGCGAATGATACAGACGGCGCATCTCCGCCGTAATGGGAGAAGGTAAGGGATCCGGCCGCCCGCACCACTGGCCCATGTAAACTTCTAGCTACGTATACAATACAATTATTACAACTCATCAGAGGGCGCTTTCCTTATCCCATCACATTTATTAGCTATGTTTAAGGCTGACAAGCACAAAATGTTAGTTTGGATAAGTTGCGAAGAAAGTTACAATATAGAAAATGTGGCTTTGAGCTAAGCATGCTTTAAGGTGCGTCTCGAGCGTTGCGAAGCCGTGCTTAGGCTTTATTAGATTGGGTTCTCACCATTGTGCTTCTTTCGGAACGTCCCGATCGTAAGGGAGGAATAGGTCAAGAAAGCGGTCAGCCTTCGAGAGCCACGATTGAGCTGAGAGATAGGTCTCTCGCCAACTGACTGCTTTCCCGTTTAACAACAACTCGGAATTGGTAGTCGACTGTTTTATTATTATTATTTTTTATAAATTATAATTAAATATACCGATAAACAAAATAAATTAAGCGATAGCGAATAATAATCCTAACTAAGGTAATTTAAAGTACAGTGGCGATCGCGAGGCACAGCTGGTTGGCCGAGTGGGTTGTCATCCCTCTAGCTCTGCTGGACGGCTGCTCTCAATTCCTGTTGCGACATAAACGGAGACTGGTCATGCACATATCGAGCAGCGCATAATTTACAGCCGAGCGCGCACTTTCTGCTTATATGAGATTATATACACGCGGTTAATGTTGTTACGTACGGGCCCGGAGGCCGGTCTGTTCGACCTTAGATAAGGAAAGTCCCTCAGAGGCGCGGGCGGCGGGCGACCGTTATAATATGATGTGTACTTACGCGTTCTCAGCTTTAAGATGGTCACCGGTGTCCATGGACAGGCAGCCAGCACCACCGCCGAAGCCGTAACCTTTGGGTCCGAATTTGCGGGCGTGGCATACTTTGCAGTAAAGTTCACCTTCGTGCTCTGAACAGTTGGTGGAGTCCAGCAACTTTTGGCAGAGACCTGCGTGACGAATTTTTGAATTACTTGCCTTAATGCAAATAAACAGATTATATTATATGTAATATCAGAAAAACTTTACTACGTTCTCAATTATATAAATAGACATATATCGCTGGAGATTCGAAACCACGTGACTACACTTAAGTCCGTAAAATGAACTTATTATTGGATTTTATAAGCGTCTACTTTAAATTGCCTTATATTTTCTTGTTTTTTTTTTGTATTTAACATCCACCTTTACCATATCATTATTTTTTGAACTGAAGTGCAATATTTATATGTTTATTAAAGAAGTTTGTTGTGAATAGTCAAGATTTTAAAGATTTCGTTTTGGTAAGTTGATACTTACCACATTTGAAGCACATCTTGTGCCATTTGAGCCCTCCGGCCACGCGCTCTTCAGCGGCGTACACGGATTTGCCACATTTCGGACATTTGGGGTTGTCTGCGGGTTTGAAAGGCATTGTGCTCGCTTAACTTATCCTGAAATAGAAAATACGTTATAACTGACTATTCTATAATGCTTTTAGGTAACCGTTTAGTACATTCTAGGACTGAGGACTTGGAGTTTGTTCTTTTGAGTTCTTTGAGTAATTTCCAGAATATTTGGAATACGATTACATCACTTAATTAGCTCACAAACACAAAATCATTGACTCATTGTCGAATTTAAATCTAATAGTTGCATTCATTGGCCATAATCCAAGTCGTCTGCATCACATCAATAACATCAAAACTTCCACTTCATAGCTCAGTCACAACAAAATTTAGGTTACAAAGGATATCTAAATATTTACGATTACACGTGAAACGGCAAATGAAATAGCATACGAAATACTCCGCTCCAAATTTGGGGCGTTCAGGTAAAGTTACACCGCTGGAGTAATGCACCGTTATAAATAGATTTATATGAAAGCCCTAAATTCACAAGTATCGATATATTTTATCACTTTCACGGACCTGTTCGTCGTTGAAGATGTACACTCCCGGTCGCGTTAGCAGTGGTTGCCAATACTGGTGCGCGGAGGTCGAATGGTGCGCGAGGGCACCAGCTCACAGTAGTCTATACGCGGGTTGCACACGGCCCCAATGGAGGGGATCCCGCCCTTGCCCACTCAACACGCCTCGCTACCCCATCGCAAAATATTATTTCTTTCACTTTTTTTTCTAACCGACTATAACATCATCCAACGCTTCCTATTTACAACTCTTGCAAAGCAATTCTTTTATTATAATAACATTTTTCTAACTGTCCTAATTGGGTTTGATAAGGAAATTGGAAAATAGACATTTGTCCGCTTTCAAATTAAATATTAATGTTATATTTTGAGTCCTTTATCGTATTTAAAGTACAAACCTTATTAGGTATTAAAGTATGTAAACATTTTCTTTAATTATTTGAATCATCATTGCATTAAGTCTACTACCATTGTATATACAAGATTACTCTTATTTTCATTTCACATACCAAATGTTGATACATGACAAATTAACCATATAAAAATAAAATAAACAGCATATATAAGGACAGTAGTGTCTAAGTAGTGTTTGACTTATGATTAAAATAAATATTCCAATGAAAATTGTTATCGTCATTTATTTTTTGGGTTTATTTATAGTTAATTAATTACTATATATGAAAACTAGCTTTCCACCCGCAGCTTCGAACGCGTGGAGTTCGGTTATATCGCGTTTCCAAGAGAACCTTTCAAAAGTCTGGGATAAATACTATCCTATGTTCTTTCTCAAGTTCAACTCTCTCTGTACCAAATTTCATTAAAATCAGTTCAGTGGTTTAGGCGCGAAAGCGTAACAGACAGACAGAGTTACTTTCGCATGTATAATAGGTATTAGTAGGGATATATAGTAAGGATTATAAACTATATATAAAATATAGTTTTTTATATTTATTTAAAGTTATTATAGCTTGTGCATATTCACGTCAATTTATGCTTCTAGATTATTTATTTGAGGACATTTATTAACGAACAGCTGAGTAATTAAATTAGTATTTTTATTTTATGTACCAATATGTTACTAATTTTATACTTTTGTTATTTTTATAATAGTTTATAGTGATGTACCGTGAGTCATATCCTAAATGTGGTATCATTCATCAGAAATAGATTGAAAGAAGTCTCGAATCATTTGGCAATCGATACTTTAGTGAATCAATCGGTGAGGTTATTATGTACATAACGTTTACATCGCGAACACTCGTCATATTAATAAATAACTAAATAATAGTTTTATAGCGTGGGTTCACAATTAGTCCGCTTGCGTCTGACTTTCATAGTATTGCCAAAGCATCATCACACCTGCTCCAGCTATTAATATATATATTTTTTTATAAAAATAACACACATGCAATTCGTATGTTTTATATAATTGTCATTAAATCTCGTTAATATTAAAATTTTGATAAGTTCCTTATCGTTATAGTCACGACTCTTTTCCGTTATTGGGAGAATTTTAGACAATTCCCTATGAAGATTTTTAAAATTCATATTAGTAAGAATGCGGTTCTTTCAAATAACACCCTAAAAGATGTCAATATTTTATTTTAAGGAAAATATTGACATATTAGTTACGATTAAAACTTCAATGTTAATAAAATCAATTGAACCTAAACTTCTCAACTATTCTTTTCTGTTAAAGAAATAAGGTTTTAACAGTTAATGCTATGTGAGTAATTTAAACTGTCAAGTATTTTCTCACGTTTCTGCCCGCATATTTTAAATTTTAAAAAATAGGTTCTATTTAATTATTACATAAAGATATATTTATTATAACTAAGCTAAACTTGCGGTTAAATAAATGACTAGAGATTACATAAAAATTAAAAACATATCAATCGTACTACAATAGTGTCTGTTTTAATTAAACATTATAAAAGTTTTATAACACAAAGGCTGGTGTTTCAAAAATAACGTAATTTATAATTAGCTTGTATTGAATTCTGTAATAAATGTGCCTTTAAAGTAAACATTGTGTTTAAAAGAATAATCGTTATTTTATAGCACGTATTAGATTCGATTGTACAAACTGTATAAGGTTGTATAAATAAATAATGTGCTTCCATGGCCAATTTCCTTATATGTAGAGACAACGTGAGTATCTATTTGTTATTAAAAACATTGTGTTACTTTATCTATGTTACACCTTGTACCAAATGTGTTAAATATATTTTATAATCTGTGTTTGTATGTTATATATATTTTATAATCTATGCTTCTCTCTCCCTGTGTGTGTGAATAATACAATACATGCAACTTATTTTTGCAAATTGCTTCGCTTGCTAAACCAGTTGATTGTCAAGTCAAAAAATCTCAGTTTTTATTAAAGTTAGTAAGCTTAAATCAAAATCCATTCAATAATTATGGATTTATACATTAATAAATATATTTGCGAATATAAATACAAACAGAAACGTTCGCATTTTTCATATTAGAAGTATTTTGAACATTGTTGTTTAGTCCATGCCTGATTGACATTGACAATGACATAAGAAATGTATTGTTATTCATTTTCATTCTTCTACGATAGGAAAAAACAAATAAGTAAACATACAATTTTAATAAATCTAAACGTAGTTATTAAAAATAAGTATAATATAACCTTTTCGTAAATCACCATTAGTAAAAACATTTTCTTATGATCATTGTTTTGTATAATTACTTTGATTTATACAAAACTTTTATCGGTTTTAATAAAAGATTATTACAAAGAATTATAAAAAGGATTTAAGTCTCAAATATTTGTCTTTTTAAGATACAGTTTAAAGCATTTCTTTATATGTTAATATTCAAGAAGTTACTTATATCTATTAATAGTACAATACTTAGCTAATTTATTTGGTGAAAATTACACAGATTCCAACAGATAGTGATTGATAGATTTTAAAATATAAAAATACTTTGTTGTGTAGTCATTGTTGCAAAAATAAAAATAGACGGACATGTTTTATTTTAAGATAAAGAAGACATATGTCAAATGAATCATGAGTTGGCGAAGATCACTCACAGTTTGGAATCCATTACGATAAGGTACCAAATCATATTAGGGTATGCAGACTTGGCATACAAAAAATATATATATGACAATTTATAGAACTTTATATATGTAAACTGATAGCGCATGTGACATCATTGATATTCTTAGATGAAATTTTCCTATGTGTTCACGGTGAATAAACTTTATGTCCGTGAAATATGGAAAAATATATCAGTCAGTGAGATTTGTTGGCAAGTTGTCAAGCCTGGCCTTATCCCGCTTTTGTAACTTTCAATTATTAGCCGTCTGATGCGAAAAACGTCAAAAGTCAAAATATGAAGTCATATTTTCTATACATTTAAATAAAAAACTTAAATTAGCCGTTATGCTACTAAACTGTGACAGTACTTATATGACGTAATACGAATTACCGGTATTCGGTAATCCAAAAAGATCGTAATACAAATAAATATAGATTAAATAACGTTCAGGTGTTTACGGCGTTTCACAGGTGTGGTTGATCTGTGGCAGCGTAGGCGGCGCTAAAATAAGGGAGAACCTCGCGTACCAACGCTTACTCAGAAAACTATGAAGCTCCTAAGATTAGTCACGACAACCCACGCTGGTACGGTCTTATGTCTGAAAACTGTAACATTACCTGAACGTGTAATGAATTTTTTAATTCTTTTATTATCTAATAACAGATTTAGTCTCTAATATCGTGAAAAGGACTATAAAAAAACGTTCAACTTATAGGCTTATCTAATGTAATATAGTCAATAGACATTTTAACATAAAATTTTAACTTACGAATAAGCTGCTTCTTTTTTGTTACACTAGTTAAAGTTTGAAAGGAAAGTCCAAAAATTTGATACGAAATATTAACCACAGATAGAAAATTTAAAAAATACATTTTTTTTTTCAAGTAATGATCATAGCGTTTGTTTAGTTTATTATATATGTAATTTAAATTTAAACATATCATTTATTATAACCCGAAAATTTATTTGTCAAATAAATTGAGTACCTACTGAAAAAAAATCCATAAGGTTTTATCGTTATGTGAAGTAATTTCATACGAAATATAAATGTTATCTAGTTTTTTGGAGGTTCACAAACAGTTTTAACAGAAATTATGAAGAATTAATACGACAAATTCTGTCGAATTTAAAAAGCATGACATGTATAGGTTAAAAAATAGAGAAGGTATCTGAGATCATAAGAAAAATACATCCAATTGGGTTAATTCTTTTCCATTTAATTAAGTTGTTTAGTTAAATGTGAATAAGAAATAGTATAAAAATGACAAACAATGATCACCAAACACTTAAATAAGCTTTATGGTAATATTTTGCTTTTTCATTCCTTCTTAACATGTGTTAATGGCATGGCATGTCTGTCAGATACTGAGTGTTGTACATTCCGAATTTCCGAACGTAATAAACATGTTCTGAAATTCGTAATGGCTGAAAACTAATTAACCTAAACATACCAATGCTTATATAATAGCTAGTTTATAGCAACAACGCTATTTATATTAGCCATTGAAATAAATAAATCCACGCCACAGAAACTCAACAATCTGTTCCGCTGAGTTATAGACCATTACTCAATCAAAATCACGAAATTTCTTATAGACGCCCCTCTCGTGTAGGCGACAAATTGTCTTGCAAATATAAATCGTTTCAAAAAATAGACATCTTTCTATTTGACTGCTTATTTATATTTTGTGGCGTCATTGCATGAATTGAAGTAACTAATAAATTATTAGCATCAAACGAGTAATAATATTTTTATATTTTTCGCAGTCAATTGATAAAAGTTGTGATAAATATATAAATAGGCTAGGTTTTATATAAAAATAATGTAGTATGTTTGGTCTTATTTATGGTTTAGAAAAAAAAAACACACCAACAATACTTAATTTTTTTTTAATTGTTTTATGGTATTATCTAAATTATCTATATTTCCTATCAAAACAATTCCATTTTTAATGTCAATTATTGAAAATTGTTTCTTAAATATCACAGACTATACTATCCTAATGCTTAATCTGTGTACATTAACATAAAAACGATAAAACGTCAAAAATAACTCAACATAATGCACCAAAGAACAAATTCATTAATCTTCATAACGATGTATATACTACAGATGAAGATTGAATCCTTTCAAAGATTGCATGACCGTAATACAAAACTCGACCTAATTTAGTTTTAGTATTGTAAGAATAAAAAGTCATCATTTCCTGAAGAGACGGCTGTGTCGGTGTGTGCAGTAGCTATTTCTGTGTATGAAAGCGAAATGTGGAAATCTGAGAACTATTTGTTGCCGTTTCAATACTAGTTGGGTTCACTCCTGGCTGAAGATATTTCATTATTATTATATTATAATAATTAATTATTATTTGTCCGCATACATTTTAATTACACCTAAATAACTAAGTAATTACGTTTTGTTATTTCATCAATCTGTAATTGTTTATATGTGCCTACATTTTGTAACATTTAATTTTTATTTTCGAGCAATACATAGTGTAATTTTGCTATGTACTAAATTAATAAGTATTTAGCACAAAAAAAAAATTGTATGATTTTTTTCTATGGCAATTATTATTTTACCACAACCACGAATATTTCAGAGCACAGATAATAAATATCTTATCTCAAAAATTTATTTACAGTTGTGGTTCCTTTAAAGAAAACTTTATTCATGTGATTTTTTTATATTATTATTATTCAATACCGTATCGATTGTTTTTGTCAATACAAATAAAAACTGTGTTTTATGTAATAGTCCTAACTCATTTTACGAATTAAAAGAGCTTGTATAAAAAGTTCTTTATATTAAAATGATTTACAATTACATATAACTAAAATTTTATATCTGACTAGTTTTGTTTGGTCAAGAGTAATATATGTAGGTAATGCTGACCAGGCGAACTCTATTCCGTCTTAGAGGCCATAAATAATGAGGTTTTTCCTGTTTCAATCAAACAGAATGATTGACATATTAGTTAGTTGTCAAATCTAATGTCAAAAAAAACGTTTGTATGGGAAATAGAAAAGGGCTGTTTTTAGGGTTTTCCCGGCAATTATTCCAATTTTTCTCACTTTTTAAACCTTCCCTGGACTTCCAGGAGTATTTCAAAACTAAAATTAGCCAAATCGGTTCAGCCGTTCTCGAGTTTTAGCGAGACTAAGGAACAGCAATCCATTTTTATATATATAGAAGATAATGTATTTTATTATAAAATTAAAGACCAATGAAGGAAAATATAAAGAAACAAAAAACAAAAGTGTTTGGTGTTACTTAATACGAGTCAAAACTTTAGTGGTCTAATAATGAGATCTAAGATTTTCGCGAGTACTTATTCATTTAAATGAAACTAATATTTTCGGATTATATACCTACTGTGATCACGGTTGCAGTAAAGTAACCGAAACGTCGGGTAATTAATAATCAAAAATAAAAGTTGCATAGTAAATCCGAAAATATTAGTTTCATTTAGTTATCTAATTCAAAACCACAGATAATTCCTTACCATCTTTTTGTCATTTCACTTGTTTTTATTGAATTCGAAATCTAAGTGGAATAGAAGGTATTATCCATATGTATCTGTGAAAATAGTATAGCACTTATAAATTGAGAGTAAATATTTATGTATCCTATAATGTTATTTTTGCTACACTACAGAAAATTGTAAAGGTGTGCTTGTTGGTAATTTGATATTTAACCTTAAAATTAAAATGCAAAACAATATAAAGAAGTCGGTTAGTAAAATATAAGGATTTAGGAAAAAAACTTTTTATTCTCTAATATTTTATACTTTATTTTGTTTAAAAATGCATATTTTACACAACTTGTTTTTTTATTCTGTATTAAAACAAAATTTCGTTTATTTTTTATTCCTTCTTATGAACTTGGTCAAATTGTTCTATAAGAATGAACAAATATTACTTATATGTGAAAAAAGCACCCAATATACAAGTATATAAGATTATTTTACACGTAAGTATTTCGCAGAGATGACAATTTAAACTGTATTGACAGATTTAGCGACTAAATTGGGGTCGTGCGAAGTTACGGGAAGGAACTAGTTAAATTTAATCTAATTCAATACCAATGAAAGAAGTATCTAGTCTTTGAAAGCATTTAATTGTATTTTCTTACCTGCATGACGCACAGCACATGCCCGAAGCGTGTGTCATAACCAAAAGTTATCATTTACGTCAAGAAAATACCGAAAGATAGAGAGTGCCAAAAAATTATAAGGAATGTTTTTAAACTTTATGTATAAAATGTATGCTCGTCGATAGCAAAAGGAAAATGAAACAATCAAGGAAACTTTTGTTATATAGGTAAAATAATCCCATAATAATTATTATACTGTGTAGTGTATACTATAAACTAAAAAAATCCCACTGTATACCTAGTATCTTAAATATGAGACATTATTTAATTAAGAGCCGAATTTCAAAATATATTGCGTGTTTGGTTTCAAACAATTTTAACAGATCAACATATTTATGTTCTTATAATGCAAACTAAGACAAAGGAATTGAAATAGACTTGAAAAGAATGAAAGAAAAGAGGTTTAATATTTATGTATAAAAAAAATAGCTGTTAGAATCAAACACTAAGCTTTTTTGCTAGTTCCATGTAAAGCATTTTCCATTTTAATATTAATATAAATTCCATGCATTGATAGCATAAATATCACCCAAAAGAATTATTTAATTAAAAGGTATATTGGTATGACGTTATCTTAATAGGGAAAAGAAATGCCCGTAATCAAAATCCTCCATTTAGGAATTAATAGTCAAAAATAGATTGAAGCAATAATAAGAATTATATAGCTACGTATTATCATTGAGAAAAAACTGAACACTATTATTATACTTGTTTTAATAGATAAATAAATTTATTTAGACACTTTCGACTCGTCTGCCCGTGATCACGCTTGCTGTAAAGGAAACGAATCTTTAGCTCACGTAAATATAAAATTATAAAAAACCCGTCGTATAGGAAAAGTATTGTTCCATTTATTTCAATATCCAGTTTATAAAACTATTCAATAATTATACCGTTTTCATGCGTGTCGGTTGGAGTTTGTTCTGAGAAAATGTTTATATATTTTGTCAGAATTAATGTGTCTGCCAAATAACGTTCAAATTTCCTGTATTTACTTAAAATAAATCAATTCTAAAACATAACGATGATAACTTATGAGACGTAGATGTACAAATTGAAAATTATAGCTTATAAATAGCTACCTGATATAGAGTTGTGTCATTGTCACCTGTCACGTTAAGGATATATTGACTTTAAGAAAATAGATAATAATTATAAATTCCTCAATATATTTTGAATCGATATTTTTATATTCATTCTTAGCTTTCTTCACTTTTATTTATTTTCCGTTGTATGTATTGTAGATTCTTATTAAAATGACAAAATGTTGGTTTATTGAATAACAAAGGTTTGGTAAACTAGAATAATTTTCTGTTTTTGTACCTATCTATTTTTCCTAGTCAATACTTCAAGGAAATAGAGTTATATAAAATTATAATTAAAAACAAAATACTTGCTTCTCTAAATTAACGGCTTTGAAGTCATTTCTATATTTATACTATGATAGTGAGTTTCTACATAGTATCTAGATACGGTAACATGCTCTAATTTCGAATTCTGTTAAAAATACACCTGACAACAGGAGTCTAAAACTGAGTTGAAGGAAAATTAAAAATATTATAATATGTTTTATATCTCTTTTTTACGCTAATAGTGTTAAAAGTTAGAAAAAGGTGAAGTAGAAATAAAACAATACTGATTATTTAATGTTATTATTAATAAAAAAGAAGAATTTAATTAAAATAAAAAAGAACACTTTTAATTAAGAAAAAAATATTTTTTAATTTATATTGACATACCTGTGCCTCCATCTGTTGTTTATAAGCTAAACTACTTAACGACTATATTTAATACTACAAACAGAAGGACCTTTGCTTGTAGCTCCATCTAACTGAGCTTAAAAATATTAAAAATAACTGTATTTCTTTACACGCCATCTATCGGTGGAGATAAAAGCGAAGCAGTGGTGCGAAAGGCTCCACTGCTTTCGTACGACTGAACAGCCTTCTATATCGCGCTATCTATAAATAAAAGGCTACTGTAATCGAGAGCGGCTTCAATACTATTTTGAGGTTCCTATCGAGGCTACGACCGTAATAACGAGCGCGTTAGTAATTCGTTAGCAACGGCGCGTTATTGGTCGTTATTATAACGTCGTTATTTCTGGATTTTTGCACACGGCCGCTGTTTATAGTAACACGCGCTAGATGGCCTCACCTTTTCCAGGCGTGATTTGTACAACGGAACACTTAAGACTTTAGTGTATTAAATAACGTGAACAACAAAATATATTTAGCGCCGTTAAATCTTTAGCGGCTCTATGTTTCTTTTAGATATTTCTTATATATTAATAACTCCCTGGTAAATTAAATCTGGCTTTTGATAGCAACTATATATTATGTAATCATTTTATTAATATTTTACATAGGAATTTTTAGGAAATTTTTATATTGTGATTTATATTTTGTAATTATAACTATTGCTTTAAATCAAAATATTCCGAATCTCTGTCGTGTTGATATTAAAAGGTATTCTTAGGAAATCTAAAAGATATAAAATTTAACCGATTTAACACATGAACTATTTGTATTATTGTAATTTGTTTATCTGTACTACACAATATAAAGGTTAGCTGAGGTGAAAATAACAAATGTATAGACTTATTTATATAATATTTATATCTCAAACATAATGAAATTACATTTATCAAATATTATTAGTTTTTACAACTAAAATACTAATAATTGTAGTATTTTGTTAAACCTAAATTATATAAAAGTATTCTTGAAGTAGAATGGAAATGTTGAAACATTAAATAAATACATCTGGGGACATTATTGCTTCCACTTCATTTGATCAGTACACATTTATTTAATATCATTTCAAAGAAACCCTTAACCAATAAAATGACAAAATTTCATTTAATTTTATAAAGAATATATATTTTTTTAAATTTAATATAAGCTATGAAATATCATTAGAGATGTTTAGATGTACTTTTATAATATTTTTGAACAATTTATGATATAGACAACAATTAATTTTTATTATTTTATTAAGATATATATTTTTTATTACTTCTTAATAATTTATTTTAATTTTTCTTTATTCTTTTTAATACAACATTACAGATCAGGGAAAAACCTTTTTTTGTATAAATCTCTATAAATACAATTTTCTTTATTGAGTATTTAAGATCATTAAGAAAAGATATTTTATTCTTTTTTGATATGTAATTTGTTATCTCTTATGTATAACATTTCAGATTTATCACTATAATATATTGTTTATAAATTGTAGAACTAAAACCTCCTTTTTGTAGGATCCCTATATTTTTAGCAAAGTCATTAGGTCTATGTATTTTGAGTGTCATTTTGAAATGCAATACATACAAATATATTTATATACGTTTGTCAATTCTCACGCCATCTATAAACTTTGAATGTCAATTGTTTTTGAATGTGTTGTTAATACAAATCTGAAATGTTTCTTTTTTGTAATAATGATAAAATATAACCAGAAAATCTTATATAAGATTGCAATTATCTAATTTCTTTAGACCCCAGAAGGTTGTGGCTTATTTAGTTTTGATTTACATCTGTATTGACATTTTATGATGTCTTAATTTTGTTGTAATAAGTTTTTCAAGTCAATACAATTAATGTCACACGTTATCTACGGAATATAAAAAATACATAAATTTGTTGTGATTATTTTACATTTGATTTTTATTATATTATACAATTATATTTATTATAGCCGTCAATACAAACAAAAAGAATTGCGATAAAACGGTCGTATATTTAAATATAAATGTTTGTTTTTTTCATATATTCCATAAACTATAGATATATTTTTAAATAATTGAAGCAATAATGAAGCTTAAATATAATTTTGTTTTCTGTTTAAACTCATTTTCTATTTGTTTTAATTATATGAACACAATAATAATATATATCTGCTTGAATTTCTGTATGTTTTCCTTTGATGAATTTTATAGAATCTTTGACTATATACTCAAAACGATGCTGTAATTTCTAAGACGTAGATTCTTATCCTTCTAATGTAGATACATTTTTTAGTTTATTTAACATAATTTTATTTACATTGTTATATATTTATATATTGTAAAGATCGTAATGAAAATGTGTTCGTGAAAATTTATGTTTATACTGAGCGTAATCAATCTAACAAAAAGAAGAAAACATTGTATTGTTTTGGTACTTCCCATGTCGAATTTACTGTGATCTTGTTTACCTACTGTTTCATTGTAAACTTAAGTGATGAAAAATTATTAATTAAAATATTCATTTAATAAATATGTGGAATACAACTTGTTTTTAATATAACAAATTTACAGTACTTAGTATAAATTTACTGTTTTATTAAGACTTATAAATGTTTAGATATGATAATGAACTCAAAATATGGGATTTAGTTCTTCGAATTTTGTATTGTTCTTTTTTTTATAATTATCAATGCAAAATAATTTAGTTCTTACTGTGAAAATGGGCTTTGAATATGTAATGAAAAAAATAACTTGATGTTTTTGAGTCAATAATTTATCAATGCAATTTGTTATTTATACATATCATAAAAGTTATTTATTTTTTCTATAACATACTTAGTTATAAATAAATAAATTATAATATCTGTATTAAAGAAAACAACCTTTATTCGTGAAGTAAAACAGTAATGGTAGAATTAAAATCATAGTAGGTAAATAAATATTTTATTATAAAAAAAAAACTATAATAAAATGGAAATAAATACAATTTCTTACGCTAAATACAAAACCGAAATGGTGCTACATGACAAGATATTACCGATAGGTAAGTTTCATGCTATCTTCATACAAAAGAGAACATTCTATCTTACACGTGATGACTAAAGCACTGGATGCAGTCTTAGAACAGCTTCGAGTACAGTTTTGTACATTAAACTTAACTTAGTATCACTTTGTGAGATTTTAAGGTCAAGTATTCACTTGCCGAGCAGGATTTTACGACCGGCGCCGATGTTTTGACCGGATTGAGTGGCACCTTTGTTGGAACCAGCTTGTAGACCTACGATAGTCTGACCGGCTTTCAAGACTTCTTCGGAGAAATCACGCTTGCATTCCTCAGAAGGCTTGGGTCCTAGGTAGGGGCCGTTCCATTCAGGGTGTCTGTAGGTCTGAGGAAAAAAAAACATATATATATTAAATATAATAGTTCGTAAACCTTACAATATATGAAGGTCGTACGGTCATGTCTAAAATTGGCATATACTCAACATTTAAATTAACAAATGTCTCGAATGTTACATTCTGTTATACGTCATTTGAGTAATAAAATAAGTAATAAACATGTCAGAGATCGTTACTATATTTTAAATGAAGGAAATTCACTGCAGTCTATAAATAATATGCAAAATGTTTACATTTCAATGCTTGTTTTACCCGTAACTTCCTTCGTTTGATGATTACGAGCAGTTACTTCAAATAGTTTGAACATTATTTGTACTAAAAGTGACAATTACCTCACGGCCAAGAGCGAAGAGTGTGCTGACAACTTGTGCGATGTCTTTCTTCTCCCAAAGATCAACAGTTTGGAATACATCAATATCTGGGACACCGTACGCTTTGATGGCAGATTGGAAGCTGTAATATAGAAGAATTAATTTAAATAATTGCTCATTATGACGATAAGCACTTCTCAAATATGTTGATTTCGCAAGAATTCGTTAAGCACTGTCATTAATCTCTTTTAGCAAGAACATTTTAATTGTTAGTAATAAAATCTATTCAAGATATTCACACAATTTCTTTGATTGTTCGTTTTTGTGACTTACTTTGTGATGTTTTCCATCATTTTGAACTGACCGCCGGACGAGTTGATCTTGGGGACTGATCCTGGCTTCAGTTTGTTGATGAGCTGGCACAGAACAGTTCCATCTTTGAGTACATCTTCAAAGAGTTCACCGGGAGGGAATTTAGCGCCAAGGACGCTTTCGATCCATCCCTGGGCCTCCTTCTCCTGTTCAGGGTTACGCTTGGCAGCGAGCTATAAATAATAATCATCATAAGTTTTTTTTGTGATTTTTGTAAAGAAATAAAACTTATGTAACTGATATGTGTGGAAAGAAATGGTTTTATAAATAGTAATGTCTGACCTTAGCGCGGACTTGGCGTTCCAGAGACATGTCTGTTAATGTTTAGTGCTGTTTTCACGTTGGATGGCACTAATAGACTGAACTCCTGTATTTTCAAGTCTCGTATTTATAGAGAACATGTTCCGCCCTTCTGGAAAACTCGTCGCGTCTCCGATGAGGATACGGATTAAGCTTCTGACTCAACAACCTTACGAAGGCGCTATTCTTATAAAGAGTAATTTGATTATATGTTTATTTTTAATCATATTTTTTTTGTTTTTATATTTCGTAAAATAGATTTAAATGATCGTATTTCATTTCATTATTTTATATCACAAATTGAATGAAAAATTTCAATTTTTATCATATAATTAGTTGAAAATCTTTTTATTTCTTTGTTCGACCGTATTATATAGATACATTTGTTATTAATACATTCTTACTGCGTAGTAATCTTTCATCAAATTCGTCTATTGTGGCTTGTGGAGAGCGGAAGATTTAAATCTATATATGTATGTATGTATAAGTATGAAAATTAATACAAAATTGCATTGTATTATGTCTTGGTGGCAAATTCCATATTAATGTTAAAACTGAAAAAGTGGAAATAAGCCTTGAAGTAAAATAATTTGACAATAAAAATAATATGCCTTCTTTAAAAGCCATCAAGCGTGGTATCGAAATGTATATTTAGAATCGATAATAAAATTTTAGAATGCTAAAGCAGACTATAGAAAATATTTCAATAAAATAGTAAATAAAACAAAAGTGTGATTAAAAGTATATACAGATATCGTAGTCAATGTTGCCATTTACTTTTAAATAATAATTATTGTAATTGATATACAGACTTATTGCTTACAATTTATATGATACCTACTCTAAATTATTGAAGTAAATTCATTGAAATGTCATCAAGATGTCAATTTGATTTGATAATTATTTATGTACCTACATATCATCGGTATCTCAAATACGGTCGGGTTTTTGATTTTGTAAATGCTATTAAGCCTTTTTTTTTGTTTATTTTTAGTCCTTCATAATATACATGAAGAGAGATTTTTTAAATAAATAGATTTGTGATTTTTGCCCTTACTTATGTATTTTTTATTGGAACGTTTTTTTTAATTTTACATATCACTCAATATTTTATATCGGAAGATCTATTTTATAAAATGGAAAAAAAATGTTTAAGAATAACAAATATGTAGATGTGTATGAAGAATTTAAACAATAATGAAAGAACAAGTCACGTCATATTATATCTTCAGAAATATATATAATAACTGAAATAAATGTAATCGAATATAAAAATTAAAACCATAAATTATTTAAAAATAAAACGTAGTTTATACATAGTAACTGTATAAAATTTAGTTAAAATACTTATAAAATAAATTTCCGAATAAAGCTTTGCGGATAAACGAAACTTATTTATTAGTAAAACTAAAATAAATATACGTCAATTTGACGTTAAAATAAATATGTCTATTTTGAATTCAACTGTCATACAAAAGAGTTATATTAAAAAGAGTTGAAAATCAAATAAAAATATGAATTTTGTGTATGAAATTTTATCTCATAGTGTAAATTGAGAACAATGACGAAATCCTCCTTCAGTGGACGGAAATTCTTATGAAGTGATTAAACAAATTAAAATGTTCTCTACATATAATTGTCATTTGATATTTTCTTTCACATGTAACATTTGTTTTCAAGAATTTTGTAAGTATTTTCGTTTAATTTTTTGAAAGAATTTCATTAAAATGGATTAATTTTGCCAATTTTTAGTTCTTATTTATTAAAAATGACGTTCAGAAAGCCCATCTCACACCAATAACTGCTAATGTCATTTTGTTCGGAAATGAAAAAAGTCTGTTTTTAGTTATTATTTAATCAATTTGTGTTTTTACGCATAAAATCCAGAAGTAAGAATTTTTTTCTTTAATATAAATTAAAGCTCTTATTTGACAATTATAATTCCGAAAATATAAGTATCGATTTTCTGAAATTTCTTATGCTCATTACGTATTATTTTCAATATGTTTAGTCCGAGTTGACATCTTTACACTAGAAACGTAGAGTTAAAAGTTTCCCATTCCTAAGTCTTCAAAAATAATGATATAAACGTAGGTTTTTGTAGGCGAAACGCGAAACTTATCGTATGTAGTGTGACATGCACTTTGACTAAGGTAATGAGATCTAAGATTTTCGTGAGTACTTTTAAATGAAACTAATATTATCGGATTTACCACGCGATTCTTTAATTTTGACTATAAACTACATACTCGGAACGTTTCAGTTACTTTACAGCAACCGTGATCGTGAAAAAAAACGGTAAAAATCGCGTAATAAATCCGAAATTATTAGTTTCATTTGAATAAAATTAAAGTTGTTTTGTTAGTGAAAAACGAGCATCGTCAACGCTCGAAAGAATCTGACGACTGGTCATTGTCACATACATGTATTGACGGCCTCATGCAATAAATATTAATGGTTTTTATAAGCTATACGTCTTTCTTAAAGTATTTTTTATGTAAAATAAAAATAATAAAGCAAATACTTTATGTACTTTAACCTAATAGCCATCAACATACGTAAAGTACTTGATGAAATTTTAATTTTCAGACATTTTTTTTTTTATTATATAATTTATTATTTTTTGTATAGTACGATTTAAAACTGAAGTTTTAAAGATATTTCTTCATAATGTTTTAAACGACTAAAATATTCTCACATAATATTTTATCCGGAATGTAAGTAATTTAAAAATATACGCCATAAAATATTTCAAAGGTGCTGAAATATTCATTGATAATTATATTTGATGTTTTCGTATCCTTTATTTCTTGATATTCACTGCAAAATTCTTAAGCATATTCTCAAATTTCACACAAATTTTATTATATGTAATATATAAATTTTTTATACATCAATGTATTATATTGGTGTTTTATTGCATAGTCTGTTTTAACGACAATCTCTCTTAAATTGATATTCAAGACAATTCTCTTACATATTGGCCACTACACGTCTAATTTCTGTTCACTTTTCAGACGTGTCTTTACGAGCCGATCAAGGCTACGGTTTTGTAAACATGAGCCAAAAATAAAACACATGTATTAAAACTAACCAACTAACTAACTGTTTTTCATCAAAACTACATAGTAATGGGAAAATATTACCGATTTTTTACGTACCGGTTTAAAATAAGTATCGGTTCTTGATAAACATATAAAAAAACCGTTATAAGTTTATTAATTTCTTTATTAAAACACCCTCCATCTCCAGTATTACACACGGAATACAACACTAAAATGCATGATACATATGTACAGTTTAATACATATTTACAACAATGTTCAAACAAATTCAAATAGTTACATTGAATTCGTTTTATTCTAGTACGCATTGTTGTTGAATTCAAAACAACATATCGCCTATATTTTATAAATTAATAAAATTAATGAAAACAAATGATTATTAGACTAGATTAAATTGTTTAACTATTACAAACTACACTTATCACAACGCAGTTGCTACGATCTGTAATATCTTGCTGGTTAAGTATGTAGAAACATGGTTTTAAATTCACTATATAGACTTAAACTATTGAGATATCAATATTAATGTTATTTACAATATTTATCAAACAAATGAAATTATATAAACAAAAATCTAAATAAAAATGTAATATTGCTTAAACATTTAAAAAAATTAAATGACTAGGATATTGTATGACCTAATATACTCCCACATTACCGTAAAAATAAAAAACGCCTACTTAAAGTTTACTGCGTTTAATCTAATTTTTAGTGGACACGATAGTTTGGCACTTATAAAATCATTTCACTTATATCACGGCACTGGCATTTAAACTTGGTGGACCTTTTCTGCAACGTTGGGCTGCTTCCATCGTATATGGCTTGGTCCATCGGTTTAAAAGAGTTGTGACCATTAGAAAAGATGGTTGTTCGTTTTGGCGAGGGTTCCGAGATGGTCTGAGAGGAGATAGTTGGGTGGTGCCACTCCCAGAAGCGGGAAGCCTGATGGCTGACGCAGAAGGCCACAGCCGGCACTCCACTTGCCACTGCCCACGCCACTCACTGGCGGCTCAGAACCGTTCAGCTCCTCACAAAGCTTGTTTGCTGGAAAATTGTACATTATTAGACGTTTTATACTTCATATAAAAGAATTTCATTTTAAAATCTTAAAGCATTAAAAATAATAAATGGTTACAGATAAATTAGTAGTAAATGAACGTTATAGAACAGATTTCTTTAATACCATTGCACTGAAGGGCCAAAAAAGCATTATTCTCCGTATGAAATGTGATATAATTACAAAAATAAGATTAGATCAAGTTTAAGCTAATTGCAATCAGGGCAATTAAAACTCCTGCATTCAAATCAGGGTATGTTGAATCAGAGTGCAGGTGCGCCCGCGGATATGAAATAATAGCGGTAACGCAATTAAGCGCTAATCACCTAATCCTTGCCGCTCCGTTGTTTATTCAAGCCTGAGTGACAATCACGCGCACAATTAGTGCAAATGAGCCGAAGTGAAAATCTGGCGCGAATGTGGCGTGGCTTAGTGGCATTGTGTGGCGTAATGTGATTAATCCCGCCACAAGCCATTATCCGCCCTCAGCCTAGTAGCTACACCTGTATGCCTCTCGTTGTAAACGTCTTAGTGTTTGTCACCGTGTTGGCAGATCGATCGTCATTAATGTTTATTTTGGTCACATTATTAAATTATAGCTAGTACCGCATAAATCAATTTGGTTTGTCATAAATAATTTCTAATAAAATTCATGTATGTATATGTTATAAATATTCTATTTACTATCGGATATTTTAACGTGCGTGTAAAACGCGGTACAAGGTTCCATTTATTTTGAACAGGCGAAGACAAGATGGCGTCGAACTTGACCCTATTTCTTGTCCAACAAAAATGTATGTAATATCATTGGAATGGTCACATTTCAATGCACAATCTAATTATAAAATCTATTTTGAACACACATATTTCTGTTGTTGAAATCAGCCTTGTTATTTTCACCCACGCCGTCAACTAAAATAGTTCGATCGGACCGCTATAAGACGGAATGCGTTACTCATCACGTAATATAAAATATCAATTGCTCATGTTTTTTACAGCGTTATTAACCAAATATAAGTTCTTAAAGCTTTGCGTTCTTTTGGCATCGATAGATGTGTTTGGAAAATGGAAGTTTCAGAAATACTGATACTCTGAAATAACAAAATCAGTATAATAATAATCATGACAGTCTTGAGCAAAAAGATTTCATGACAGTTTATGAAAGATTTTAAAATAACGAAAATCATGTCAAAACAATCCAGTGTATTTATTTATTTTTATTTATCCTAATGAGATCTAAGATTTTCGCGAGTTTGATTCATTTAAATGAAACTAATATTTTTCGGATATACTACGCGACTTTATTTCTGTAAAAAATATCGGGATTATGTAGTGTTTCACAAAAAAATCGCGTAGTATATCTAGAAATATTAGTTTCATTTAAATTTATTTATCCTTTTATATATCTCCAAAAAAATTATATTAAAAAATATTTTCGCAACCAAAAAACAAAACTATCACCCAACAACAAACATCATCATATTTTTTTATCGCCTGTAATGATTATGAGATAATGTACATAAAAAATCTATTTACGAAACCTGTTTGAATATTATTCTGTGTTTCAAAGTTCTTTCAGCGTTAAAATTTGTATAAAACTTTTGTTTCAACACTAGGAAAAACACTACGAAGATTAATTGTTCATCACTCATTTCAATTGCCAAATAGTACAACTTACAAACATTTATGATAACAGAAAGAAATATATTGAGGGCAGTAACAAAATTCTGAAATAACATAAACATACACGTGTATAATTACTATATTTTCTGAGAGTCAAAGAAATAACTTATAGAAAATAATATTATAAGATCTACCTATTTTCTGATAAGCAGTGACTTCTCTTGAAATGTTTTAAATATAAACATATTGTTGTACATAATATTAACTATCAAATGTTGTAATTAGAATAAATAATGATAATTTATTTAAGCTTTAACCTATTATAATTTAATTCGTTTTTGCCCGTGACTTCGTCTACGTTAGTTAAAAATATATAACTGACTAGGCGAACTCTATTCCTCCTTAAAGATAGTAGATAAGAATATTTGGGATTTGATAATTTTTTTCTTTTTTAATCATATAAAAAGTATCCTATGTCCTTTCCTTTGTTCTAAGATATCTATCCACCAATTTTCAGCCAAACCCGTACAGCCGTTCTTGAGTTATAAATAGTGGAACTAACACGACTTTCTTTTATATAAAGAAGATATGACATAATGACAGATAGTTTTAAAAGAAACAAAATATCAGAAGAACGAAGGTTGAAAAAAAAGACATTTCTTTTACACCTTCACAATAATCATTTATTTCTTTTTCATGTCAACGAATCTTTATTTCTATCGCTTAAAAAACACTAAGTAATTCTCATATAATGTATATTATTTTTAGAGTATGATTACTGTGTATCGGATATGAGGTGATACGTCTGTGACTTTCAACTATTTTTAACGATTTCTAAACAGCTAAAAAATCGTAATTATATATAATTTATCTTAAAAAACATGTAGCCGTGACAATGTGTTGGACATCACTATTAACAACATAGTCAAATGACTTCTAATATTACATTATATTTTAAAATAAAACACTCAGTTATACACACAAAATATTGAGAAACTAAAACGTGTGCCAGCACTATTTGTATGTAAGGAAAGTCGTAAATTTCATTACTATATTTAATAAAATAGTTCACGTTTATTTGACATTGTAAAATTGTTTGGAATAACGCTCTGGTCTAGTAAATATAAAGCGTAATAATCCATACCTTTCAAAATCTTATTGACTCGAGTAGCATTAACAAATTGATAGAAAAATTTATAACAGCACCATAAATTGAAAGGTTAATTATTGAAAGATATTTTTTACCTACTATAATAGCGAAACCTCCTTAATAACATATGATATTAACCAAGAAAACGCTTCTACACCACACATGACGTTTAAACCAATCACCTATATATGTTCCTACATATAACATATATGCATATGTATATAATGTTAGCATACAATAAGCCCCATAAGTGGCCTACGAAAATAATAATATACGTCTACATCGTAAAATAAGTCTTAAGATATTCAAAACAAAACTTTTAACATGAATTCGATTAACCGATAACCAAGGCTTATATTTCCTTTCAGTTCGACAACTTTCTGAAATAACCTTTGAAATTAATGTAAACTAACAACGCTTAGTTAAGCCAAACGATAAAATGAATATTTTAATTAGCACTTAAACTTTTGATAGAATAGAGAGTATACTGTATAATTCAGTGGTGGCCTAGTGGTTAAGAGGCCCGCCTCTGTAGCTCGAGGGCGCGGATTAGATCCTGGCCCGGGCAAGCAACAATGTGATTTTTCTGAGACATATGTACTTTCTAAGAGTATTTGACATCACTGATTAATGTTGATTTCCAAAGAGGGTTGCTGTCAGGCAGGTCGTAAAAACAATTAGCCAAAACTATTCACAACATGCAATACAGACCCTGGCTATAGCTGGGAAATTGCCAGGTAGAAGAAGAGAGTATACTGTATAGGTAAGTTCCAATAATAGGTCAATTCTTACCTGCAGAAGTAATGGGTTTCAAGTCCGGTGGTGATAAATGTGGAAGGCTGTGGTGTGTTGGTTGTGATGGTGGTGGGTGCGGGGAGGTAGCTGGTGAGCCAGGCTTGTCTCTTTTACCCTCAGCCTTCACTGGAGTCTCACCAGCCTTTTGCTGAGCCAAGCGCTCCTGTTTCCGAAATTTAGCTCGTCGATTTTGGAACCATACCTAGAAATAATTTATTTTTAATATTGGCTTACATTAAAATTTGATTAGATTATAGATTAAAATGTATAAGACAATTTTTTACAGTTTGCGATTTATTTTAATAGCTTTTATTAAATGTTTAGCAGTAACTATTTGCCAGCGTTTCCTAAGTTCATCTTGCTAAACCAAGACTTGTTAGCTTGTGTTTATCTTCAGTTAGTCGACCAAAGACTGACTCTAAAAGTTAAATACACATAGTTTACAAAAAAAACATTACCCTTGCAAGCATTTGTTTCAGAAAACGAAATTACGAAATGTCAATAATCTCTCTAACAGCTTCAAATACGTAAAATATAAGAAATTAGCTGATAATAATTTAAAAAAAATCCAAAAACGAATTAAACAATTAAACAATTCAGCAAATGGAAACGTAATCCGTACATGGTAGTACATTTTTTTAAACTCAAACCGTTTTATTCGTACGTATTCGCGCAAATCCGAATTGATCGTAATTCGATTTGCTATCAGAGATAATTGCAACTGCCACTGGCGCTGATTGGGTGTTACGATGTTACTGTACAGAAAAAAAATGCTCGCAGATTCCACGACAATAATACGCACCGTATGTTTGTTCGTACCGGAGCAGGTTGATGATGTTTGCTTTACTTTATGTCCGTATCCCGACACGGAAACCCTATTAACTTATCTGACCGATTCATTATTATTTTATCAATCAATATATGGCTTACTTACTTTTATTAAAGGGTTTTATTTAAACGCTGTCGACAGTCATTACACGAAAAAGTATATAACAATAATTTATGTGCATATTGATGTACGGTCCTTTTTGTTCTATCTGCACTTTTCTAATAGAGATTTCTATGAAGAGGTAAGTTATCCTTTTTGAAAAAGATTCCTTTAATAGTATTATATTTTTTGTGGTACATATATAAATAGGAAAAAAAGCAATTATTTTATAACTCATGATGTGCAACTCTCGAACACAGCCATAGTAATAAAAAATAATTAAACTAATATGTAAACAAAAATTGATATATAATAAACTTACAGTAATAAAATCAAAGTTTAAGGTATAAAATTTATCTTTAATCAAATTAAAGCTAGGTATACACGTATAATTTGACATTAATTTATTAATAATAATCAAAATATGTCCTAATAACTGTTACTCTTGCTTTAGCAGTGTAAATTATATTTAATTTTATGGTCCTATAATTAAGGAAGTGATAAACAAATGTATAATATAAAACATAATATATAATTTACAGTTCCGTGTGTTAATAATTCATATTTGTTCTTTGTCTAATTATATAAAGAATTCTCGAAAGAACCGAGTGTTCCGGAGTTTTTGGAGTATATTTTACATACTCATGCAACATTTCATCCAAATTTGGTTCTACATTGACTAATATGAAATTAAATTATAGGATGAAATTACATTGTAATCAATTCCTTGAAGAATTTGACAATCGATTTCATTAGAAATGTACGTGATAATACTATTATAGCATTCTTTTATTGAACACTAGAAGACCTGGCGAACTTCGTATCGCCTTATAATCATTAAGTATCTATTACGTTTCTTTATTTATATTTTTGGAGTTTACCTGTATGCCATAAATCTCCGTATTTTGAAGTGCGACAGAATGATTGACATATTAGTTAGTTGTCAAATCTAATGTCAAAAAAAACGTTTGTATGGGAAATAGAAAAGGGCTGTTTTTATGGTTTTCCCAGTAATGAATCAATTTTTTTCAGCTTTTATACCTTCCCTGAACCTCCACGAATATTTCAAAACTAAGATAGGATAAATCCGTTCAGCTGTTCTCGAGTTTTAGCGAGACTAAGGAACAGCAATCCATTTTTATATATATAGAAGATAATCATTTCGTACAACACTTTAATGCAAATAACAATAAACGTTGATGTCCACACTACGCTAGGCCTAGGTCTAGGCCTAAGCTAGGCCTACTAGGCCTGGTATTTCATTAAGAATTCTAGTAATAAAATATGTTTATAAAACATAGCATTCAAATATAAATGTGTAATGATTTAATATTAATACAAGCGACGCCTACGTTACATGCGTACATCTCCTTGGCAGTGATAACTATTAGCGTTAATGAACTTCAGTTTTCTAGAAACAATTCTAATGTCTCATCAAGAGTCATCGTTTGAAGTTCTTCTTTGGCAGCTTCTCATAATCAGTATTTTGGTCATAATTACTATCAGAAATTAACACATGCGTATCATAGGGACCGACGCTTGCCACAAATGATTGTTCTAAATATGTCCAAACCCGAAATATGTATCAGAATTATTATTAATTTAATGTATATTATGGAGTATAATTTGTTGTCAGTTATTATAAGCTTTATAACATACTATATATAGATAATATATTTAAGTAATAATATTAAAAATTACATATATGTATATAAAGGTCTAAATATTTGGAAAAAACGGTACAATTACAAAATGCAAATATGTATTTGTAGTTCTTTGTTTTATTTTTTAGTAAAGAAATTACGAGGCAATGATATGTATACATAAAACTGAAAAGCTAGAAATCTTGTACATTATAATGTTAAATATTATAAAAAGTATAGGAACTTTATTAAGAAATAATAAAAAAGAAGTTAAAAGAATCATCTCTTCTGAGGTAATCTTGAAAGTAATATAAAAAAGCTATAATAATCGAAGCTTATTATATAATTTTAATAAGCTAAGCTGAATAATCATAATAATAGTTATTATTTAAATAAAATAAAAATATTGACATTGAAATTAAATATTCAATACTTATATTAAGGTGATCTCAGCAATGTTTCATTTTGAACACAACTGCATACGAGTTGTGTCATGCTCGTCAAATTAATGGCGGAAATTCTGAGAGAATGATATATGTATAATAAGTAATAATTTAAATTAATTATAAATTTAGATTTTCCTTTAACTAAAAATATATTAATTTTTTGTCATAGAAATACAAAATTCATTATTGATGAAATAAATGAGCATCAAGAATGCAAAATAAGAATTTAATAACTTATTTTCGAATTACTTTTGAAGTATATAATGAAATATACTTTTAAAATGCATATTATAATTAATTTGTTATACTATTTTTTATATTTATATACCCAGTAATATCATCACCCTAGCGTTTGTCCCGGTTGTTCGTCCCGCCCAGGGCGGGAGAACCCAGGGTCCGCTTTCCCACTCAGTTTCTTCCACTTAGCCCGGTCTTCGGCATCCTTCTTGTGGAGTCCATTGGCACGCATGTCATCTTGCACGACATCAAGCCAACGTCTTTTGGGCCTTCCTCTACCCCTGGCGCCAGGTAAGGTCATATTGAGGCATTTGTGACCCACGTAGTTTTCCGGTCGTCGTAAGACATGGCCGTACCAGCGTAGGCGACTTTCCTGCAATTTGTCGGCAATGTCACGGACATGCAAACTGCCCCGAATGTGTGAGTTACGAACGCGGTCTTTCCGCGTAACGCCACACATCCAGCGCAGCATATTCATCTCCGTGACATGCAACAACCGCCGGTGCCGCTCCAGCAGAGGCCATGCCTCACTGCCGTACATAAGGACAGGCCTAATGATGGTTTTATAGACCTGTCCCTTCAGCACGACCGGCATTTTAGGGTCACAAATAACTCCAATCACCTCACGCCACTTCGCCCAAGCCGCAGTTATACGGGCTTTGATGTCGCGATCGATGTCTCCGGACGCATCGAGCTCAGATCCAAGGTACTTGAAGTGATCCGTACGCCCTACCATGACGTCATCGATCCAGATGGAGGTAGGATCCGAGCTATTGCAAGCCATATACTCCGTCTTCGTCGCATTAATTTTCAGTCCGCCGTTCTCAAGTGCCTCTTTCCACTCGTGCACACGCCGGATTAAGCGTCCCTTGTCCTCATCTACCAGTGCGATATCATCAGCGTACATAAGCAGCCAAGGCGGTGGTAACTTCTGTACACTGGCTGACAGTTCGTCTAATATCACACTGAATAGATATGGGCTTAGGACAGATCCTTGATGCACGCCTACAGTAATAGGGAAAGGTGTGGTGTCACCAACAGCGGTCCTGACTATAGCATCGGAGTTGTGGTACATGTCTCGTACGATTTCCACATAGGTATTTGGCACCATCTTGGACCTCAACGCCCACCAGATTATCTCTCTGGGAACACAGTCAAAGGCCTTCTGCAAATCCAGAAATAGGAAATGAAGAGGCATATTCTTTTCCCTGTGTTTCTCCATGAGAATCCTAAGGGCGAAAATAGGGTCCATGGTACCACGTCCCGGTTGGAAACCGTACTGGAAATCCGACACTGTACACTCCTGCCGGATTCTGTTATCAATTATGCGCTCGAAGAGTTTCATGGTGTGTGACATCACTTTTATACCACGATAGTTACCGCAATCCTGAGCAGACCCTTTGCCCTTGTAGACCGGCGTTATGAAACTCAGCCTCCACTGATTCGGCATTTTCCGGTGGTTCAGGATTAGGTTAAAAAGGCTAGTAAGGATGCACACACCACGAGCACCCATCGCTTTCCACGCTTCAATTGATACCTCATCCGGTCCGACAGCTTTCCGATTTTTCATGCGACGAAGAGAATCGAGTACTTCACCAGTCGTAATCGGTGGCACAAGTCCTAGGTTTGGAGGAGGTGCTGGTGGTCGCACCTCTTGGTGTTGAGTGTTCAGTAATCCGTGGAAATAAAAGCGCCATCTCTCCTTCACTGCACACTCATCGTACAAGAGCGTTCCGTTAGCGTCAGTAACACAGCGGCAGTGACTTGTATCCTGCGCTGCCCTGATCCTAGAGCGTGCTAGTTTATAAATGAGCTTATGCCCCTCAGGCGAGTCCAACTTCGCATATAGTGGTTGCAAGTGTTCTCGCCTGGCTCTGGCTACAGCTTTCTTAGCCTCTCTTTTCGCAATCTTGTACGACTCGTGATCTTCAGGGGATTTAGACGCTTGCCACTTCTTAAAGAGCACTTTCTTTTCCTGTAACATCCTCTGGACTGTGGCATTCCACCACCATGACTCCTTGTCAATTTTTCGGCCTCCTTTCGCCACACCGAGGATTTGCTTTGCCGTTTTCGTGATTGTGGTCTGAAGCTTATTCCAGTACTCTTCGACGGACTTGCCTTCTGTATCCGGACTTATGTCCCCAGTGGCACAGTCAAATTCCGAGAACCTGGTGTGATCCAGCAGCCACCACTTGATTTGGCGGCGGCAACGCTCAGCGTGTTTACGGCGAGGCTTTACGCAGAGATCCATAACAAGGAGTCGGTGCTGGGCAGTTAGACACTCTCCGGGTATGACCTTACAGTTGGCCACGCGGCTGACAAGGCTTCTCCTAGTCAGAAGGTAGTCGATTTGAGTGGCGCTTCGACCGCTCCTGTAGGTGATAAGATGCTCAGGTTTCTTTTTGAAAAACGTGTTCACTACGGCCAGGTCAGCGGCGACGCAGGTTCGGAGAATGGTTTCTCCCTCCGCGTTACTTCGGCCGTAACCATATCCGCCATGAACACGTCCATACTCCTCGTGCGTCTCTCCCACATGACCATTCAAATCACCACCCAAAACAATACCATGAGACAACGGTATGGCGGCTAGCACGTCACCGACACGCTCCCAGAACAGTGCCTTATCCGCATCACTGCATCCGGCCTGTGGGGCGTAGGCACTTATGAGGTGAGTTACTACTCCCTCAATAAGTACCCTTACCACCATAAGTCGATCGCAAATACGCTTGACTTCCAAGACACTGTCATGGTAGCGCTCGGAAAGCACAACCGCCACACCGTTCTCCCCACCAGGAGAGCCTGTATAGATCAGCTTGTAGCCTTGCCCTATGTAACGGCTTCTGTTGGCCTTCCACCGTGTCTCCTGCAAGAACGCCACCGCCACTTTTCGTCTGGCGAGTGTGGCCGCAAGCTCTGTAGAGCGTCCCGTCAGCGTGCCAATGTTCCAGCTAGCAATGCGGATCTTCGCAACAGGCGCTAACTTCTTTAGCCGGGTTCGCGCGGCACCCGGTAGCCCTCGCCCAATTGTCGCAGGGGCAAGGCGATCCCCCTGCGCGTCGTTATACGGCGACGCCCTAGCCATGTTGCTTTGTCTTTCCTGTCCTATCATTTTTTTATTGGCTTGTTTGCCTATTACCGAGACGACTGCCGTCTGACTCCCGAACCTCTAGAGTAAACTCCAGAGGAAAAGCATCGCCAGAGCCCTTTCCGTTATCCAGCAGGGGTGCCACGTGCAGGCAGGGTTGGCTTGGGCTCCTAGATGGAATTGGAGCCTGTTACCCCCCTTATATACCCAGTAATATCTAGAAAACTAAATCAAACTCCAAGACAAGTTATCGTTTAACTGGAAATGAAAAGAATTATATTATTATAAAAACATCATAGGTACATTTATATATAAGTACAAAATACAAATAAAGAGTTTCTTTAGAAGTCTTACAAACGCAGTTTTGAATAAAATAAAAGTAGTATAATGAGACCTAAGACTTTCTTTAGTATTCATTTAAATTTAATATTTTCACATTATTACGCTTTTTATATGATTTGGAAGTTCATACTCCCGACTTTAAAGCTATTTTTCATCAACCGTTATATTCTTTATTATTTTAGAAACGATTATTCTCATCTCGCCTGCCCGTGATTACGGATAAATGAATACTCGTGAAAATCTTAGATCACGTTATACGTAGATTTTATAGAAAAAATAAATCAGAGCCCGAATTTAATTAAGAGAATATTTAAGTCTTTTATTAATAAATAATTAAATACTATAACTACGAATAAATATATTGCCGACGTCGTCAGAAGACGAAAGCGAAGTATAGGAGTTACACAAGGAAGCCTGACCCCACCACTATGTGGGATTCATAGCCAGGAAAAGAGAGACGAATAAATATTTAACTAAAAAAATGATAGTAAAAAATGCACTTTATGTCCAGAAAAAAATGGTTTATTTTAAGCAAGAATGTTCCTGAAATGATTAAATTAATTGGAAAATTTGTAAGCCAATACTCACGTAACATCTGACAATCTTAATAAAATAATTGTATTCATGTGTTTCATAAATTATTAAGACGAACAAGAAATAATTTCGATCAAAATATAAAGAAATAAATATATTTAAGTACAAGAGCAATGTCTGTTCGGGATTTATATCGTATTTACATTATTGAAAATCGTACTAAAGATTGCTTAAAATCATTCCTTTTCAAAGATAAAAATCAGTGCTTTCGAGTGTAAGGTCCCTCGTACGTGATCCGAATCTACGAACGAGCTCGGCTGGAGGCTAACGAACATCAACTCCCTGATTAGGGGCTCGAGAACAGGCCACGAGCCTTAAACTCGAGCCACAGTCGAGCCCCAGGCACCACGCCTTCCGCATTATTACCGAATCGGAAAAAAATCAAAGCGTATACAGCAAATAAATGAATTGAGATACGATCTCATACTGAATTCGAATACTACGGTAACCCGAGCGTACTCCTGACGCAAATAAACGTCCAACGATTTGTTTGAACTAAATTGTTGCTATGTTTATTGAACACGACGCTTACGTATTACAAATATAACCGAAAAATATACAGCATGATAAAATTAGGTATCTAAGACTCGCGATTCATTTAAATGAAACTAATATTACTTAAATTAATATACTCCCAATGTTAAGTTTCATTTAGTTACATTTATCTATATTTAATGATTTATAAACGTAATAAATATCAGAAAGACGGCAATTAAACACGGGATCAAACAGTCAGCATCGAAATGCACTTTGCAAATGAACCGAAGTCGAGGGTAACGGGAGGTAATGTGATTAAATTCAGATGCATTCTCTACAGATGCCACACTGTTCTGACCTATTCTACGCTCCAGATGCGAATAGTTAACCCCCTATTTAATTGGCGTAATGATTTTGTATCAATTTAGACTATATAGATTAAATGTTAAATTATTATGTTCCATTTAGTAGGAAGATTAAATTCATTCATTTTAATCACTTAAAATGTGAGAAACAATCGTTTTATTATAAATAATTGCTAATTTTGTATAAAAATAGTACTTATAAGGGAGTATGTATTGATTTTGTGATGTTTATTTCAATAAACAGAAAATATTAGTATAGTAGGTGGCTAATAAAATAAGAATGGTCAGAAGCTGACATAAGGTGCGAGTGGTGACATTATATAAACATTCTAACAGACACCTTAAACAAATCCGCTGGGGTAGTTTAATACAGTTCGCTCGGCAAACAATGCTTGAGTATTAAAATAAACAACGTCGCCATGTGGCGCTCTCTGGCGGCCAAACAAACAAATGCTAATGTATTCCACTATATTCACGACTGCATCCAACTTATACCAAGTATAACTAGAAGTTTCAGCTCGACTTTCAACTGTATAAGGGAATTGCGAAATAAGCCTTAATAAATTGAGTTTGAATAATAATTATGTGATGTTTTTAAGAGAATTACATTATTACAATCAATTTTACAAACCATGATTCTCAAATAGAAATTTCAGACAAAATACGGCTTTAAGTAAGGTTTTGTATATATTGTTTTGTAAACAACAACAAGTCAAATCTATTAAATTAATTAATTTTTGAAATTAATGAAAACAAAAAGTAAATTAATTTAAAATCACCGCGAACTTTGAACAAAAACATTTTTAACTACAACGTAATTCTCAAAGAACCTAAAAACTATAACAAATCTACATTATTATCTCTTCTATTAAATATATATGAAAAATAAAACATACGAATGTATAAAAGATACAATGTATGTATAATATAAATTTGTACGACAGCCCGCAGGCTACCTCATACGTCAGGGGGCACAAGCCGGGCGTATGAAAAACGAGAGGCCGCGCGGAATGATCTAATTGTATTCATTAGCTAGGACGACGTGCAAATATTGACAGAACCGGCTCGGGCTCCACCACTTTGATCCCTACGCCCTATCGCCCTATCGCCCTACCCTATGTCTCAACTTCTATAACAGAAATTCTCCTTTATATATGTTATATACATATATATGGACATATATTTACTTCATTATGTCTAGATTTCATTGTACGAAATATATACCAAATATATTTGATCTTTTTTAAAATTTTTATTGCAGTCTTTTATAATGTTATGAAAAAACAACAATTTGAATGAATTCCGTTGCAATTATTATACAAAAATGTTGAAATTAAAAATAGATTTTACGTAATGTTACTCTTAGTAACATTGGGTATAGGTCAATTAACTATAAATAAATCAAAGCAATTATAAGAACATAATATATTTGAAATTTAATACGTATATTTTTTATACAAACATGATTTGATATTAACCTCAAAATAAATTATAAGTGACCTCAAAATAGGTGTACATTTCAATGATTAAACAGTATTTTAAATCTTCAAAATATTTTACAAATATAAATTTTAGAGTTGTCATTAAATGTTAAAAATAAAATGTTTTTTAAAGATTCCTTTACGTTTTTTATTTAAAATAATAAAACTTAATTGAAATTGAAAAGTCGTTGTGGCCTAGAATTTGAAGGCTTGCCTCTCGTACATGAGGGGGCGGGTTCGAAACCTGGCAAGTACCAGTGATTTTGCTGAGCTAGATGTGATGTTTAAGAGTATGTAGACACCACTGACAAGCGGTGAAAGGAAAACATCATGAGGAAACCTGGACTTATAATTTCAAATTATAAATGTGAAATCGCCAATCCACCTTGACCAATCGTAGTGATTAATGCTTTAACCTTCTCCATGTGAGAAGAGGTTTTTGCTCAGCAATGAACACCGATAGGCCGATGGTAAAAATATAATTTAAAAATTTATTTAATTTAAGGTCTTTCATTTCGGACTAATTAGACGACACTCCATAAAACTATGGCGTTATAATAACGAAATTTAATATTTTAAAATTATTTGTACGAAAATGTTGTATAAGGAATTGAATAACCATTTACATCTCATCTCTTATTGGTACTAGCTATGTACATATCTATTTACTCACGACTTTTTATGACTTATTTCGAAACGAATCGTATCATATTAAACACGACAATTTTAATTAATAATACATATATACATATTATATTATACTTATATGAATAAAACTTAAAATAACTCGTTACTCACCAAATCTTAATTTATATTCACCTATACATTTTCTTCTTTATTATTACCAGTTGTAAAAATCTTGTACTAAAAATCGAATAATATAACTAATAAAAAAGTATCTTACAATATTTACTAAATATAATTAGTACAACAAGAAAATCTAAATATTAATTAAATTATATTATTTCATCTATAATAGCTGGAAAGTTAATCAATCGAGGAAGCGGTCTAACAATCATTCCGAACACACCCCCTTGTTTATACTTAGAGGATGAAAAGGCAACACCAAACGCCCAGAAATAATATTAGCTACCCTCCATACAACCAATTGGTTAGCGATTATCGATCTTAAAACATCTACATAGGATATATTTTCAATTAACACATTAATTATAGGGTATTTTACAGAATACTTTTTAGTAACTGGTAACATGTGTTAACATTTACTGATAATCCAAGGATTAACACATAATAAAGTGATGAATGCCTTGTTTATTTAGTACGTATGTCATTGGTTTGTTGTTAAGCAAGTAATAATTGTACCCTATTTTAACACTTCAATCATAAGTAAAGCGATGATTTGTTCATATTAATACGTAATTCACAATTAATATACTAGTTTCTGTCTTAATGTTAATTTTGATCGTGCTTGTATTATATTGAAAAGATATGTGATATTATTTAAAATCGTCAAGAGATTACAAGAATGTAAACAAATCCAAACAAAAATATAGGGATTTTTTTTATTATATGTATGTATTTTATTAGGCAAGTTTTAGTTTGCTTTTCGCTTAGAAAAGCTTTTTTAATTTTTCGATTGAATCAATGATAAAGATTTTTTGTATTAAACTATTTGTACTCAGTCTAAAACCAATCTTTTTATTTTTTTGAAAAATACTATCATAGATAAAATACCAATTATCATCTTATTGACTGCATAATTCACGCATAATAATTTAAGGCTATTATTATAAAATAAGCGATTAATATTCATTAACTATATTTTAAACTTATGTAGAATAAAAAACTTCAAACATTTGACATCATGACGTAGATAACGATAAAATAATTAAGCTGAACACTATTTTTCTTGTCTCAATAAATTTTTGATGATGCATGCTCCGCTCGCAAAAAGTCCGTCATAAAACTCGCGACAGATGCGCCCCCGTATACGCGCTACATTAACTCGGACGTCATAAATAAACATTTGTATAGCGGACACGTCATCAGCGCTGTAAATGTTTTTTAATATAATCATACTAACAAGTGTCATCGCTTGATCATTACAATTTTTATAAATTCAAAACTAAACTCAATAAAAAAATAAAATAAAAAAATTATTTAAACATTGGCTGAATGTTGAAAATCTTTGCACTGGATTTTAACGTTAATTTAAAAAAAAAAATAGACATTGGCTGAATCTTAAAAATCATTGCACTGGATTCGGATGTTAATTAAAAAAAAAAATTTCAAACGTCAATGTCAAATTGACAATGATTTAGAGCGTCCCACATCTGCCGAGCGCTATCGTCATTTGCCGCGTCACGTGCCAGTAGATGTGTGATTAGAGCACATTGTCTCCTCATACGTGTCACGGTGATACGTCACAATCGATTCATCTGTACCGGTTTTAATTGTGTAGGGAAGTGCCTGTTGCACTGATTGATTAATTGATTTGATATACTAACGTAGATTTTGTTATAAACCGATTATATAGTTGGTCTTCTTTAACTTAACTCTGTTAATAAATTGTTTTTTAGTTTTACTTGACTTCAAATAATAATATATATTCCTGATAGATTAAAAGTTAATGAGTATTTGTATCGAAAACATTTTTAAAGATGGTCACTATAGCTTTTATTGAATACAATAATATAAAGAAATAACCACCTATTATTTAATACCTTTTTGGTAGCCAAATAATTATAAGTCTTTTTAAGATTTTGTTATAGGTATGTTAATGACACTTTTATTAACTGTAACAATTACAAAACACTTAAATATTTCATTTCAATAAAACATTTACATTTAATTCGACTAAAAAAATACATTCTTTTCTTTGCTGCTTTCAATAAGAAAAAAACATACCATCATATAAATAAACTATCTTTACTTTATCCATATGAATATAGAACTACTTTTTAAAATTTATCAAAAACATTAAAAATCACAACACTACCAACATTATCAATACATGCCTTTTTGTACATTTCCATTTTATTTTCTTTTTTTCCTTGTAAAATTTACTGTTTGTGGTGTAGAATAAAGTATATTCTATCTATTATCAATATTATCATAATAAATTGGCTAAAATATTAAGTATTTTGATTATCTAAAACGCCAGATGTCTAACACTTATTTCATAGAGTCCGCTCTCTATGAACGGAGTGAGCATTAAATGAGACAGGAATATATGATGAATGCTAGTTGGGGCAGAGTAAGTCCCTTGCCGGGTTAATGGTTCGTGAGAAAATCGCTACTACATCAGTGGCGATTGGGAACAAAAAAATTGTATGATTTAATAATATATTGATATATATATATATATATTTCAAGACCAATTACTATATTGAGATGTTGTATTTAAGTTAATTTTGATAGTAATAAATGGAAAAATATTTTGTAATGGTATGACTGTTCTAAGATAGTATACGAGTCTTGGCTTTTTTATATGTTTCAATTAATATTACTATATGATACTTCTTTTTATAATATCCGTCATATTGTATGTAAATATTAATTAATTATAATTTCTAATATAAATATAATTAGTAAAACACTAAGTTTTCATACAAATACGTATATACATGTGATGTTAAACTGAAATAATCCCATTTTTTGTAATAAAGAAAATAAATTAATGGATACTTAATAATATGTAAAACTTTCGCGAGTATTCATTTATATAAAACTAATATTTTCGGATATACTACACGTTTTTGGGACATTTTTCGTGGTCACGGTCGCTACAAAGTAACCGAAACTTCGAGAGTATCAGTATGTAGTTTAAATAATAAAAAACGCGTAGTAATCCGAAAATATTAGTTTCATTTAAATAAATACTATCAAATCTGGATAAATCTGTAATAAGTAATCCATTTTATATGTAACTTCTGTTTTTTTATGTATACCTAACTTTAGTTGCTTATAAATTTGGAAAGGGTTGAAACAATAATCAACATGGTTCATATTCGGGTAAGAAATTCTAAATTAATAAAAAAAAAGAACATTTTATATAAATTTTAAAGATAGAAAACCCATAAGTGATATAGTTACATTTTAATTGGAAGTCCTCCTTCGTATCTAAGAATGAGTGAAAGTTACTTTTAAACATAGGAATACGGTATTTAACTTAGATTATTTAATTATGATGTTATAAGAAGAACTTAAGCGAAATTATATAGTGTTAAAATCACATAACTGTTCTAAAATTTTGATTCAAATAATGAATGTACAATTTATCAACTAAGATGTACATACAAACTACCTTAAACATAAACTGGCTTTTAAACTTCGATTTATTCGAAGAAAAGTTAATTGTGATAGAAAGTATATATAAATATATCATTAGGCCAAATTTTAATTTATTTCTCAAAAATAATATCAGTATCTAAATCATTAACAGAGTTTCTACTATAAATTTGATATACGGACACACACACAAATACATATATGTGTATATACATGTACATATATCCATGTGTGTGTGTGTGTGTGTAAAAATAAATACTTAATATAATATCAATGAGCAGGAAATACAAGCATATAAATATTTTTACCCTCGACGGCGCATGGCTTTTCGTTTATAATATCCATACATTGAACAGTTATGATAGTTCCTGACGTCTCTCCTATGCTTCCCCCATAAAATCAACTTTGATTCAATGAGGAAGATGAGCTTGCTCTTTTATAACACCAAAATGTTATAAATAACAATATAATTTAGTTACGAAAAAGTATTGTATCGAAATTGATTCAGTTAAAATACTTCGATGGAGGATAATTAATTTTACTAAGAACATATCCCTATTAATATTATAAATGCGAAAGTAACTCTGTCTGTCTGTTAAGCTTTCATGCCTAAACCACTGAACTGATTTTAATGAAATTTGGTACAGACAGAGATTTGACCTCGAGAAAGAACATAGGACAGTTTTTATTCTAGACTTCTGAAAAGTTCTCTTGGAAACGCGATATAACCGAACTCCACGCGGACGAAGCTGCGGGCGGAAAGCTAGTATACATATGGGTTTAGAATCAAAAATTCAAAATATGAGAAAAAAATGTTACGTGTTTTTAGGAACGCAGTTGTTTTAGCCAATTATTGATTCGACAAATAATACTTCCTAGAAGCTATTTGTTTTAAGTGCATACTAATAAAAAATAGATTAAACTCATATATTTCTGTAACGTTCATGGGAAAAATATAAAACATAGTTCATCCCTTTCGTTGTCGTGTGAAAACTGCAATTACAAATCCCTAGACAGCGTGTATTCCCAACATACCATAATACTTCTCACATTCAAATTGTTTTATTTCGCAGGGGCGTTACACTTGATCCTACGTCTCATGGGATTAAACAAGTCGCGGACTAAATGAAAAATAATTGCGTGGGAGCTCACTTAAAACATATTTTGTTGATATATCATACGCATTGTTTAATTTCACTTATATTTTATATAAGTCAGTGGTGGCCTAGTGGTTAAAGGGTCCGCCTCTCATTGCCGAGAGCGCGGGTTCAAACCTGGCAAGTAGCAATGTGATTTTTCGGAGTCATATGTACTTTCTGAGAGTATTTAGATACCACTGACATACGGTGAAGGAGAACATCGTGAGGAAACCTGGACTTATAGTTTCACAATTATAAGTTTGAAATCACCAACCCGTCTTGAGCAAGCGTGGTGATTAATGCTCAAACCTTCTCCATGTGAGAAAGAGGCCTTTGCTCAGCAGTGGGCGTTCATAGGCTGATGACGATGACTTATATTTTCAATCCGCCATCTTGATTAATTCAGATTATATAATAATAATGACAGCTAAATTATATGAAAACTATTTTTTGTTATTAATTATACATTCAAAAACAAATGCTGCAGTAATATTATATAAGCTCAGAAAGCTCCCTCTAGTGCTGTTTCGCGCGCCAGTTTTTAATCACTTAAAGTGCTAACAACGATTTGCAGCCCTTCTTTAGCTTATCTAGAAATAATGAAGATATATGCAAAATAATGTCTAATGCATTTTAGTATTAGTAATATTTTAAGGTATAAAGCATTAAAAAGAAAACTATGAACCGTCGCGTTGAGAAATTTGAAATCTTTTTCATCACTAGAAAATTTATTAACAAATTTCTTTGGCACATATATGTAATCTATAATAAATTTAAATCCTTTTTAGTTAGTTATATTCAATTTCTATGTGATAATTTCACAAAATTTTCGAACTGAAATCAAATATTACTTTGGTATTATTCCTTTCTGATTATTGACATTAAGCGTCTATATGATAATTTGTGAAATGTTTATCAGTTGTAATAGTAAATAATCGTTTGATCTGGATGTATCCCACGGGATGCAGGGATGCAGGGATGCAGGGATGCAGGTCACAGTACGAGATGTAATCGTCCGCGAATTTCCCACGACACGACAAAATGTACTGATGCACCATATCTAATGTCACGCCCTTAACCATTGGTTCCACTAGACATCGTATTAATATGTCAAAAACAAACCAGAAATTTTATTAAATACATAATTCTGAAGTAACTTTTATTTAGAATGATCGAAATTAGTTGATATTTGTGTAATTAAATTTAAATTTATAATTCACATCTCGTATTAATCACGGTAGCTGAAAAATCGAAACGTCGGGAGTATGTAGTTTTTTTACAATAATAAAGCGAATACTATTAGTTTCATTTAAATGAATAAATTCTTAGATCTCATTAAATGTAACTTATCTTGTCTCTAAGGTATATATACTTTTCCGCGTAGTATGACCCGAAAAATATTAATTTCATTTAAATCATTCATGTTTTCAAAATAAATTTTAACGAGTACGACTTAATATATAATTAATTAATTATGTTGAAAGAATGACTGTTAAGTTTTATAAGATTTTAATCCTGGCTTTATTATTGAAATAAAATAGCTAGATATTAATTTTATTTAAGAAATCCTCATATTATAGTTAGAGAAATAGTAACAAGACGGAATAATATTTCGTTACTTGTGTAAGTAACCGCAGTCAAAATGATTAAGCAAGCTTAGTTTCATTTTGAGCACAATCAAGCTATTTGTAACACAAATGATTATAATAAGCCTGAATGGTAAGCATTAACCGCTGAATAATAAACAATTAAGAAAATTGTTACAAAACAATCCTATAAATACGAAATTTCTCAGCATTCCATGGAAATCCCTACTAATATTATAAATGCGAGAGTAACTCTTTCTGTCTGTCTTTTACGCTTTCACGACTAAACCACTGAACTGATTTTAATGAAATTTGGTACAGAGATAGAGTTGACCTTGAGGAAGAACATAGGATAGTTTTTATTCCAGACTTTTGAAAGGTTCGCTTGGAAACGCGATATAACCGAACTCAACTCAGGCGAAGCTGCGGGCGGAAAGCTAGTATTAAATATAACAAACAATTATTATAATAACAAATACTTGTAGCTGAATGTCAATATATTATCAGGATGACACTATAATAGAAGAAAGCCATTACAATTTGATCCCCTCTTCATATCAAGTGTAGTGGCAAGTGCTTGTAATCGCGCGGCGCTGGGTCACGTGACTGGCACGTGACCGCGCGCGTCACCTGCGCGCGAGTCCGATCATCCCCTTAAATTGTTTCCTATTATAACATCAATATACAAATTATAATATACATATCTAGCAAAAAATCTAAGCTTGTTTATTCTGGGATAATATTTATTAGTTCTATTTTGATTATGCTTTGTTTAAATACTATTCGTGAGATGAAAAGTGTTTGTTACGTACGCGCTACATATGAAGAAAAGAACATCTTTGTATCGGTAAAATATCGTATGAGTGACGCCGCTGACTCCGCGGAACGAACACCAAGCTGTGTGAACCAGAAGATTCCTCAAACCATACAAGCAATATAATGTGATTGCTATCCTAACATCGGGGCAATCATGTAGTCTTAGGTATAGCTTATAAGTTTTAATATGTAATTCTAATTATAATATACATATAAGTACATTTCGTAGTTTTCCTGGAACCTCCAGTTGCCATCTATATAATTGTCGTTATCGTGTTTTTCAACATATACCTACAATGTTCATGAAAAAGTCAGTGGTGGCCTAATGGTTAGAGGGACCGCCTCTCGTTGCCGAGGGCGCGGGTTCGATCCTGGCCCGGGCAAGTACCAATGTAATTTTTCCGAGTCATATGTACTTTCTAAGAATATTTAGACATCACTGATTAATGCTGATTCCCAAAAGAGGGATGATGTCAGGCAGGCGGCCGGTCGTAAAAACCAATTAGCCAAAACTATTCACAACATGTAAGGCAGACTCTGGCTATAGCCGGGAAATTGCCAGGTAGAAGAAGAAGAATCTACGATTTTCATTAAGAATAGAGTAATTTATATTTACTGAACTGGATATATAAGTAGGAATTTACGAATATGTAGGAGTATAAAATTATGTAGTATATTATCAAAATCAGGTATTATTCTGTACAGATTCTATCCCAACGGACACCACAACATCTAAGATCTGGATTGACATTTTGCCGGCGCTCCCGAAGGCGTGTCAATCTTTATTGTACTCACAGGCAGCACACGTCATATTCTAGTGACCATCTTTAAATAAACAATGACCGGTGGCTTTACTTGAAACAATATTAACTAAACAAGATTCTGAATTATACTCTCATATATATATAAAAGAAAGTCGTGTAGTTACACTGTTTGTAACTCAAGAACGGCTGTAATAATTTGGCTGAAAATTTGTGGGGAATTAGGATACTTTTGAATTAGTTCGAGACAAAAAAATCCAAAATCTGTTTATTTACTGCCTTTAAATCGAAATAATTCGCCTGGTCAGATATATATTTGTAATTATGAAAGTTACGCGGTCTAGAGCTAGTATAACATAAAGGAACTTAAAAGAAAATCGTACATATTATATTGATTTAGGTCAGATATAAGTCTTAGTTATTTATCAAAAACATAAATAAATTATATCTTTATACAGATTCGCGATCTAATCTCTCTCCGTGGATAACAATAAAACCAAAATCGTCCGCAATTATATACAATTTATCGGCTTGGACGGCGTGCAGCGCTTGATGGATTAAATTGCTCTAGCCCTATGACAACGTGGGCATGGAAAAAACACTGTATTACAGACCAGCTGTTCATTTTTCAAGTGATTTCCTTTTGCTCTATAGCAGGTGGCCTTTTGTAGGCGGTGTACAAACTGGAAGTTTGCTTAGCGCTTTGGACGCTATTTGAACAGCGCCTGATAAATTTTGAGCAGAATTCGCGTGTTGAATTAGGACGGGCTCTTTATATTTACTTTGCCGTAATGTTAACATTTCCCGCCATCTCCCCGAACGGTTGACCATTATATTATAATTAAATAGAAAGAAACACATAGATATATATAAAGAAATCATTTTTAACAACAAAAATATGAATAATAGCGTTATTTTTTGAAAGTGGATTGCATGGTGGTACATAATTTACAAGTATTCACATACCAATCAGGAATACGGTCGTACGTCACAATAATTTCATTAGGTGTACGTTTGTTTGCACTCTACAATGAATACTGTATTTACCGCGGGTCGTGCTCCCAATTTTAATTGTAATATGTGAATTCGTATTTTCCATGCGAGTTTTAATTATTGGGAGACTACGTAGGGTGAGTAACGCGACCGCTTCCAATATTTATAGCTCGTCGGGACCATTCCGATACACTTTTTAACTTAATGAGTGTTGCTACCTCTGATACATGGCTTTAATGTTTTCATTATGTATTGCAAGTGTTTGTTTTAAAGTTCAAAAATTTTCATTATTCTTCAACCATATAGGCATATTTCATGCTGAAATTAACCTCTCTTAAGTCAAATAACAAAACTGAAACTACTCGAAATTCTGATTAAATTTATTTTAAAATAAATACCGACTCAAAGTATTTCAGATTTCAGAGCATTTTTATAATATAATCTTAATCAATTTGAATACATTCAGTCGACTAAACTTCACAACCTTCACTCTTTCAAATATATAACATTATTTTATTATTTGTATACTATGTTAATACAATAACAAAATATGACAAAATATCCAACGTTGTCGTGGGTTTCGTCACCTAGAATACAAGATGAGTCAAGAGACCGAGCCGGTTCCGACGTGATCATTCCACTCACAGGATTCCGTGCATCAAATATTCAGACGTAAGGCACGTGCATAAAAATGAACGCCTATTATGAAATTAAACAACATCTAACCGCAGTTTTGCCCATTTTTTTTGGCAAGGCGCCGTCAGCTTCAGAATTAACGGACACTAATTGGACTGTGGAAATGCAGTGACGGACGTAGCGGGAAATGTTTTTTTTTTTACCCAGAGGAAAAAACCGCAAATATTACATTATTGTGTTCATTAAATCAATGTTTTTTTTTCTCTATTTCCTTTATGTTTTGTGATATATAAAACAAGATAAGCTAATATTATTTTATAAGAAAGTTTTGTCACAAAATAGGTCTTATATTTGAAAGGTCCATTCAATTAATATAACTATTTCACATAGCTTATAACTGTTTAAAGGGTAAAAATTTTCATTTGTTTTTATCACTCGTTCAATACAATACACTTATAACTGTGTATATATATTGATTAATAATATATAACGATATATTGGTGGCTTAGTGGCTAAAAGGCCCGCCTTTCATGCACGAGGGCGCGGTTTCGATCCTGGCCCGGGCAAGTACCAATGTGATCTTTCCGAGTCATATGTACTTTCTAAGACTATTTAGACATCACTGATTAATGCTGATTCTTAAAGAAGGTTGATGTCAGACAGGTGGCCGGTCGTAAAAACAAATAGCCAAAACTATTCACGACATGTAAGGCAGACCCTGGCTATAGCTGGGAAATTGCCAGGTAGAAGAAGAACGATTAAATATACAATAAAAATAGTGTTTTCTTCTTACCTGAACTCTCGCTTCTGTAAGATCTATTTTCATTGCTATTTCTTCTCTGGTATATATATCAGGGTAATGTGTTTCCTGGAAGGCTCGTTCCAATTCTTTCAGTTGTGCTGAAGTGAATGTAGTTCTGATTCTACGCTGTTTTCTCTTCTCTGTCAAAGAGCCTTCGTGACCACCGTATACTTTGTATGGGAGGCCGGCTGAAAAAGAAATTTGCATTAAAATTTATGTTAAACTGCCTTAATACATGAAAGAATATAATATTTTACTTATACTATTATAAAAATTTAATCGTTTCATACCATATCATTTCTTATATTGAGATGGAATCGCAAAAAAAAATGTTCCTTATAAACAAATTGCTTTATATTCTAACAGCATTATAGTTTATCTACCAAATGGCCTAATATACGCAATAATATAATATTATCCTTATACTCTAAGAAAAATTAAACCTTTTCATACCATTTCATATTATATTGAGATGGAATCGCAATAAAAATATTCCGAACAAACAAACTGCTTTATATTGTAATTAATATCTTTGTTTATATCAATAATATAAACAAAACAATCGTAAATAAACTCATAACATTAGAAGGTGAAAACAAAATGATTTACAAAGATGAACAGATCACTGTATGAAAATCCGTGAACAAGCGGCCATTTCGTCTCCCCTCGTTCAATGTACCTACTACTTTATATACCTACATATCATGTAAATATTGTTTAAAGTAATTAAAAACCTTCAAATTATAATATATATTTTATTATATATATTTTTTTATGTTATATATATTTTCGTTTCATTTAATTTATTATAATACGAATCTTGTTATTTGTATTATGTCTTATATATAATAAAATTTTGTATACAATACATATAGATTTCAAATGAATACTATTGAAAATATATTTATTAATAAAATTATAATTAATTATATAATTTATATTTTCAATATAAGATCTAATAACTTGTATATTATTGAAGGACGATAAAATTAAATAAGAAAAATATTATAAGGTCTACTAATAATGAAATACTTGTATAAAGATATAACTCCGCATAATATAAATTGTAAGGCTCTATAGAAAAACCGTAGCGGTGGCATGTCGCGCATTCGTATCGATCGTAGCCGCCGTACGACCTGCCACGATAAGTAACTGCACTCTTATATATATAACTCAAACCATTTAAATCACTTACATATTTATAACTCACTAGTTTTTGCCCGCGACTTCGTCCGCGTTAGTTTGGTCAAGAGTAATATATGTAGGTGTTGCTGACCAGGCGAACTCTATTCCGTCTTAGAGGACATAAATAATCAGGTTTTTCCTGTTTCAATCGAACAGAATGATTGACATATTAGTTAGTTGTCAAATCTTATGTCAAAAAAAAACGTTTGTATGGGAAATAGAAAAGGGCTGTTTTTAGGGTTTTCCCGGAAATGAATCAATTTTCTTCAGCTTTTAAACCTTCCCTGAACCTCCACGAACATTTCAAGACTAAGATAAGATAAATCCTTTCAGCCGTTCTCCAGTTTTAGTGAGACTTATTAGCAGCAATTCATTTTTATATATACAGGATGACTGGTGAATTACTATCAATATTTAAGGAGCATACTCGGTACATGATTCTCATTCGAATTATGTAAAAAAAATAGGTACTTAATTTTTGACTAAATTTCCAAGTGTTCCAAGTGTGGACGCGTGCGGCGGCGTGCTGATACAACAACACGCCTCCGCGCGCGTATGTGTGAGTGTGTTGTATACCTAATCTGTAGGGTGTTCATACGATGCGTAATTAATTACATAACTTTTGGTTAACTTTACTTAGAAGTTTATTAATATTTTTGTTATATTAATTTTTATTTTGTCATATATGATCGTCAAATATCACGTCCTCAAATATCGATAGTAATTCACCAGTCACCCTGTATAGAAGATGATTTAAATCACTTACATATTTATAACTATAATGATTCTAAGATTCTAAGAATGGGATTCTAAATATGAGTTTCTAACTATGAATGTAGTTATAATTATGGCTGTATAATGTTTATACAAAATCTCATGATATTAGCACCATTGGTATACCGCAGACCGCACGAACAACGACAATTACTTCAAATGAACCGGAATTAATCGAGACCCGCTTCTTGGCCGAACTGCGGTCTCATTTGCATTATTAATAGAGGGGGAATCCCCATGTCATTGTAACCCCCACAAACCCCCAAACCCCCAAACCCCTAAACCCCCTCCAGCCCCGCAATTTGCGAGACCTAATGAATAGGAACCCACCAAGATGTTCTTATATTGTTTAATTCGAGTTTGTTCTTCGTGGGTCAGGTTTCTTAGTGTTATTACACGTTTTATTATTTTATATAAGCGTTATGTTTATGTTATTAGAAATTCTTGCTTTTGAAATGATTGAGAATGAAACTCGGACCATTGGTATGAAGAAATGCGAAGAATTTATACGATCTTTTGTTTTGTGATAATTTAATCAAATTTATATTCATTATTGCTCATAAAAGCGTGTTTTAATGATATGGTTTGGTGAATAGGTATAAAACGATCAACTTGACTTATTATATAAATGATAAAAGGTATGAAACAATACGTAAGGTAGAAATAGTCTTCAAGATTGAAAAAAAAAATATCAATGAAAAATCCTTCAAAATTATTTTATATTATTTTTATGTATATAAACTAAATGTATTAATATTCCATATATACATACATATATATATATATATATATATATATATATATATATGTATATATGGATATATATATATGGATATATATATATATATATATATATATATATATATATATATTTGGGGTTTAAAATTACTAATTAGTGAGTAAGCGTGAGGACGTTCTACACTTTAATCGTCAGGAGGCAATTAATTCCGAAGTATTATGATCCCTGTTCCTACGAACTACAGACGGTTCTTTAATTACTTCCTGAATTTACTTTGCTGTATACAAGCATATAATAATATATACAATAATTACTTATCTATGAACAGCTTATTCAGTTCTATTCAACCAAAGAGGTTGTTATACCAAAGTAAAAATATTCCAAGAGGTTCTTCCAAAGAGGTTTAAATCTACGCTCACATATTATTTATTATATATCTGTTTATTTTATTATATGCGGCCTGTAAAGTCAATCGTTTCCTCATCAAAACCTGGTTCATTTTTCTCTCGTCTCGTGTTAGTGCTAACTTCGCTGGCATTCATAATGCAAACATTTTCGGCGCGTCGTCGACATCCGACATATTGTGGAAGGGTTGCCAGATTAATGGTAGCCTTTACTGGATCAAAAAATTTGTTTCCCTCAAGATTTTGCAGATAAAGCGTCTTGTTGAAATTCCATAACAAACAGTGGGGAAATAATAATATGTTATACTTATAAATATAGTGGATTATCAAAAATAGAATGTATATTTTTATTGAATACTCAAGTCTACTTCCATTGACTGTACGACGTACGTACTCTTCTGTAAACTATGCCCTATTATTGTTTAAATTATTTTTTTATAACCTTATAAATATTTTAGTCAACTTCAGACCTCTTTACAATTCAGAAATTTGATTTTATACTAAAATATCAGCTGCTTATAACACTTTTTTAAATAATGATGAAGAACATTTGAATTGAGACTGAAAGTTTGCAAGACTATTTTTAAACGAACCTTCTTTGACCTTTAATAATTAAAAAGTTTTAATTGGATTACATAATTATTTCATTATGTCCAAAAACTAGCTATTTATCATTACCGGGTTTATAGGCTCTGTAATAAATTTGTACATAAATAATTTTTATATTCTTTTCATCTGTCATAAATTGACATAGTAAAATTTCTATTAATGTAATTGAAGAACTCAATGAAAACGAACTGGAATGTCAAAAAATGTATACATATTTATTTTAGATTTATTGTCATAATTTTGTTAAATGAGTTATCTATAATTATTGTATTTAAGATGCTTAGTTCACTTCGATCGAAACAATAAAAAAACCTTCCTAAACTCGAATATCTGGTTATTTATGGCCTCTAGAACGGAATATAGTTCGCCCGGTCAGCTATACATATATTACTAATTACGAAAATAACGCTAACGAAGTACAGGCAAAAACTAGTATTATGTAAAAGTAAGCTTTAAAATGTATGTCATTTGACATATTCTTATTATCTTTAGATCTACTCAAAAGTTTTGTTATCAATTATTAATGAGAATTAATTTAATTTCATAGAAACTTAATAAAAATTAAACCATTAAACTAAATTAATAAATTAATTAACTACTCAGTAACTTAATCATTAAACTCAATAATAAGTTTTTGACCGATTTTAAATGGAATAAAAAACATATAATTTCCTTAAATTTATATAAAAGTGTTTGTAGTTAAAATTAATCAATAAAACTAAATAAAATACAAAAAAAATAAACATTTTTTCTTCCATAAAGCGGATACAAATGTTCGTGAAGCATAGACAGTAAAAAGTCGAGTATAGTGTAGAAAGGCAATACATTTTATATTTGCAAATAAACATGTAGGTAAATTTTCGTAATGGCCGCCGTAAAACAGGCACTCAGAAGCTAAATACACTCTAGTATAAAGTCGTAAAAACAATATCGGTAATATTGCGTTTTTAAACCATTATGATAATTGTTAAAATAAATATTTATAAAATTGAATAGTTTTACGATGTTTTTTGAATATAATATTATATAAAATAAAACATTTGTAACAGAGGCAATGCTACATTGTAAAGTTACGACGCTCGCAAGCGAGTCAGCTCAACTGTGAGATATTACATTTTTTATGGCCCACTCTTCTATACTTACTGGGACAATATAGATCACATGATGCTATAAAACATTGCCGTTGGTGATACCAAATCGAATTAACCCGTCCACTTGCATGCAAAACGCCAAGAATGGATATTGGTTTGGGTTAACATTCAAATGTACCGGCTCGGTTACAAATCAAATCTTATAATCAGATATACTTGGAACATTTCTAGCTTGTTTTGTACTAGATATATATATGCCTATGTTAGGTAAGATAGTTGAAAGTTTTTGGCTTGTTTGTAGACTAGCTAGCTATATTATAAGGATTCTGTTTACTAAAATATATCGTCGTCGTCATCAGCCTATCAGAGAACACTGCTGAGCAAAGGCCTCTTCTCACATGGAGAAGGTTTGAGCATTAATCACCACGCTCAAGACGGGTTGGTGACTTAAATATATTATGTTTCTTAATTATTTTTTTTGGTCTAGTTAGTCCATTTAAAATATCATGAACACAAGTGTATGATTTTTTTAATTGTGGGATATTTTTCCAATGAACAGTGCTCAAAATTTTGGTCATTTCGTCATTAAATAGAGAAGAATGTGCAGCACTTCTTCTGAATAAAGACTTGTGAAATTGCAAAAATATTAATTTTGAAATAAAATTGCGTAACTTCAAAGTCTTTTTAACTATTGTGTATGTACGTAAGTATGGTCATATTACCTTTAGTTCACGATGAACTGACACTTACATAAAATAAAAATCTTAAAAGTAAACTAAACTGATATTTAAACTTTTTAGTACGTTTACTACAAGTCTCCGTCACCATACGGCATACGACGCGTTTCCTGTTTCTCAATCAATACATACCTAAGTTAGGTGAATACTATACTGTTGAAAGTTTATGAATAATTAACTTTTAAACGCTCCGTATACAGTTGTGACGATCCAAACCCGTGGTAAGCATACGTAAATATATAACGTAGTGAGTGAAGTAATAAAACATTGTTTTGCAAATATAAATATCACCGATGGTTTAGGAATTGATAAAATTATAGGAGAAAGACTTTCTTAGGAAGAAAGAACAATTACATTGTTCATTTCATATATATACGAGTTTTTGGGTTATATTTTTATTATTGAATGAATAAAACAATGTAAAATAATTATTCATTTGATCTGTAAAAAATATTTTCATTGATTAATAGTTGAGATTGTGGAACAAAAAATTATAAAAGGAGAAAGATAATATATAATACTACTTTATATAAATCGATAATTGAAATAATTTAGAAACAATCATCGTATTAAATTATTATTATTTTTAAAGTTTACTTTTCATACTATATTTGTATATACATAACCCTCCTTTACCATAGTCGATTAATCCGAAGAGAAAGACAAATATTTTTTTTTCGAGAAAATTAATAAACTATATAATATATTATATTTGAGCCATTATATACTATAAATTATTTTTATTTCTAAGTTTATCTTTAGAGTATTGTACTGTTAGAATATATATAAGAGCATCTTGCCAACTAATATAAAATAGCGACACATATGTACATTGAGACAAGAAACGTGGCTCAGCTCAGCCGTCTAGAAGTAAATCCGGTTAATAAACATAACCATATAATTCATGTAATTGTACAACAATTAATACGCGAACTTGTAATTAATTTCTTGGTGATTAAAGTCGGGCATGAGGCGGGCTTACTGAAGATTACGCGGGGAGAGTTATTGTTGCGTGGCTCGTAGAAGCGAGGGGAGGGTGGGGCGGACCAGAGGCTAAGATTCTAAAGGAAAGATCTTTCTGTCCTCCCCTTAAGATGCTGGCGGACGCCGCTGCCAATTAGGGGCGCAATCCCTCAAGCTACATACCCCCCAACCCCGAACCCGCTACCCCTTAAACCAGAACGATCTTTGTGCGACAGCCACGCTTACAAACCAGCCACTTGTAAGCAAAATGAAAACGAATTCACTTTAAGCAATACTGACTACTGCTACGTATTATTTTTGGGATTGTCATAATTGTTATTCAATATTAAGTATAATTCGATTATTATTGTATACGATCTACTTTTTAGTTACTTTGTGACCTCATTATAGATTTTGTTTTCAACAATTTTTACATTTATGTAGATTTATGAGTATATACTTATGTTATTATGAGTTTTTTTAATAAATTAGTTAAATAAATGTATTTTCATTTTCTAATACACTATCAAACATACGCATTATATATATTTATTAATTAGAAATCAAAATTTAAACGAATTTTGAAACATGGCTATCACTCCATAGAACCATTCTACTTATCATGAAGATAATAATAATGAGATCTAAGATTTTCTCGGGTATTCGTTTAAATGAAACTAATATTTTTAGGCTATACCACGCGTTTTTTATTTTTGACTATAAACTACATACTCCCGACGTTTCAGTTACTTTACAGCAACCGTGATCACGGGCAGACGTGATGTCTGTACATCCGAAAAATATTACTTTCATTTATACATCTAAAGATATAATAAATAACAAAATCAGCATTAGAAATATCAATATTATAATAGGAATGAATTATATTTAATTTCTTTAATAATTGAAAACCAAAAAATGTATAAAAATTCTACGAATTACCTATATATTTATAGTAAAATGTTTATAACTGAATTGAATAAGGTTATTAATTACAGTATTTCCTTATTATTTATTGCGTATTTATTTTTTTCTTTTTTATCTATTTATTTTTATATAAACAAGACATGTTATTGACTTGGATTCATATAAATAAATAAAATTTAATGTCATTATTTAGGAATAAAATAATGTTTTTCTTTAAAATATTATTATATTCTTTTCTCAATAACGTATTTTCTGTAATGAGTTTTAATAATAATTATTACGGATGTCATCTTTTTAATATTTCTTAATACAAAACGTCTTATATGATGACGCTTATATTAAAAAAATAGTAGCTTTCGATCAAAATAAAACAGTATAATACAGACAAAAAATATGTGAGAGATTTCCAATTAAAAGAAAATATAGTTTCAGAACTTTTTTATATTTTAAATACATATATGATTATAATATTCAAAATACTTATATACCATAACTAAGTATATGTACGTAATTAGTTACTATTTGAAGGCGACATTTTCTTTCAGTCGGATTTTTATCTATAGGAAATCTCACACATAAAAACAGGAGTAGGGGTAACACTAAACACATAACTATAGATAAAAGTAGGGGTAATGTAAAATACGAAGCCAGTAAGGCAGCCAAGCCATATTCCACACATTCGTGAAGTATTTTCATAGTATTTGTGTGTTTTTATTGAAAAAAATATTATATTATCAGTTTTTAATATGCATCTATTATATGAAAGATATTTACGTCGATAAAACCTCAAATGCTTGCCATAGTTTTATATCCACACGAAATACGGAGAGTTAATAGTCATTTAATTCATAAATGTTTTCACATTATAGTTTTAATGTAGATTATTGGATTAGAAACGGAGGATTTTTCGTATGTAGTGTGGATAGAAACTTGTGTTAAGCGTACAGATATGTATGTATATCTTTAGATATCTAGTTTTCTTTTGATTTCAGAAGATTGTTATTTAATAATTATAAAGCTTACATTAATATTTAATTCATCAAAGTCAGTTAATTTAGAGAACAATTTTGTTTAATGTAGGGGAGAGTTGGTTATATCGTACTAGCATTTAAATCGTACCACCTCTAAATTTCCCATTTAATGAATATTTTTTTCTACACTGACAACGCCAAATCGTGGCCCTGTACCATCCCTCTTCACCCACTAGTTTCAGTCGACGTGAGTTAACAACTGAGCACGTAATAAAAAAAATCATTTTTTGTAGGAATTAATATAAATATTGTCGTATATTCGTAAGGAGATAACTCGTAATCAAGGTAAGCCATAGTTATTCAGTTTTTTTTATTATTCCACAATCGTATACTAGATTATTGGGGGTTTTTGTTGCGTGTCTAAGTTTTGAGTTTATGCCGGATATTTGCTTTTGTTTTAGAAATGCCTTACTTGGTTTAATCGTACCACTTGCAGTTGGTTAAATTGTACTGGTACGATTTACCCGACTACCAACTGCAAGTACCTATAGTACTACCGCAAGTACCTATAGTGCTACCGTAAGTATCTATATTACTACCGCAAGTACCTATAGTACTACCGCAAGTACCTATAGTAAGTACTACCCAAGGCCAAAAACAAAAATTATAAGAGGAAACGATCTCATTCCATCACCAGTAGCGATGATGCAGGAGAGACACCTGTTGTAGAACTAGATGATGATGATGACAGCGATGATTATCTTGAAAATATAAGTCGAAAGTGCAATTGTTCTTACTATGATAAGAAGGGTCCAAAAGTTGATTGGATTCAATGCGTTCGCTGTAAACGGTGGCTAAATGAACGTGTACTTCGAATTTTTGAAAACATTTGTCATGATTGTTTCCATTAAGAAATATGCACAATAATTATATGACAAATAACATTCTTGTTAACTGTTACTTTATTATTATAGTTTACTGTTTTTTTATTTGTCTCATTTTTATTAGTTATGTTGATTGATCTCATTATCATAGTATAATCATGTTATTTTACTGAGAAAGCTTATAGTTCCTTTTTATAACCTAAGAGTTAAAAATTATGTTTCTATTACCTAAAAGATATAAATAATGTTGTTTTATTACTTACCTAACAGTCAAAAATAAATAATTTGATTGAGAATTTTAATGTCTTTCATTCAGTGGTACGACTTACACACCCATGGTACGATTTAAAGACTTAGTGGTACGATTAAAACGACTAGTCGGCTAAATCGTACCGATTGAAAGCCTCTATAAAAAAGCATTTTTAACAATGTTAGAATAATCGCAAGGATCTGTTCTCTTCTTCTTAGGAAGCTAAAATATGAAACTTTATTTTACATATGTATTAATTATTATAAGACGTGTTATAGTCGAAATATTTGAGTTAAAGTGAAAAGTGGTACGATATATCCGACTCTCCCCTATATTCTAAAAAAATATTTAAATTTTAAACCCAATTAGTATGTAATAAGTTTTTTTTTTAATAATTATATATACGTATAAACTATTCAAATTGTATTCCATGTTATTGCTTGAAATTAAATATTTAATGAATGAATGAAGAAATTATTAAATATTACAAATGAATTTATATAAAATTTGTAACAATCTTACTTAGACAAAAAAATAATATAAAAAATCTATTAACAGATGAATGATGATATGTTTGAGGTAATTACATATGTTTGTTATTATTTTAATCTAATTGCATGATAAGGATGGTTTTTCAAAAAAGAAACAACTGCTATGGGTGATTTAAAAGTAATAGGTAATATGTGGACTTTTGAACACCAATAAAGTCATAGAAGATTATATACATAAATACATATATGTATGTATATATACATGTCATCTTCAGTATATTATGATACATTAGTATAATACATACTGTTCATGTTTTATCACGGATGGTATCCACAATTACAGAACTCACCAATATTTGAATTCTATCTTAGAATTTAAAACATAAAGAAGTTATGTTCATTACTAGATATTTTTGGTATAAGATGCATATTTATAAATTGTCTCTTTTATTGTTTTAAGGATGATTAAACACTTCAGGAAGAAAAAGATGTGTTTCTATAAAAAAATGTAATATAAAAAAAGAAAGAAATAAATTTTAAAATGACTCCCGGTTTGCTATAAATACTCTTTCCTAAAAGATGCTGCAAAATCCAATGACATTACTATAAGAAAATAATTTAAATATATTAAAACAATAATTCGTAGTACAATTATATGTTCATTACGTTTAAGAGATCAAAAATAATTTATACCAAACAATAAATATATTGATAAATATATTTAAATGCATGCATTAAAAAGAGAGACGAGTAAATGAATCGGGTTGGAAAATGATCTTATCAGTTTTCATTTATTGTAGATAATTTAATTAGATCCGATAATGCCTACTATTATTGGGTTCATAAATTTCAATCATTTGTATTGAGTATCTGTTATAAGAATAATTATTTTGTTTTTGTAATTTACAATTAAAATATAAGGTTTAATCCAATCACAAAGATATATTACAATTGATTTTTAATAAAATTTCTATTAACAAGTTATTAGAAAAAAATAAAATGAAGGTTATTTTTTTTAAGTTAATAAATATTTTTGTTACAAGATCTCTCTCCATAATACGAGCAGAGGAATTGGCGATAAAACGATTATTTTCAGTTAAAGATTACACACGTAATAAATAAATATACCATCCAAATAAAATATAATTACTTAAGTACATATAAAAAACTATAATAAAAACTATAAAAACATAATTAATTTCAAACTAAAATTACATTGAGAATATTAGTATTGAGATTTTTTTATGTAGATTTTACTCGTCTTTCCGTTTTCATTATAATATCAGTATTGGAGTTTCCTTAAAAATAATTTAATATTTAAATCACCTATAAATTTTGTTAGTATTAATTTGTGTTTTTTGAATCTATGTTATCTTACGACGGCATTAATTAATATTTTTCATATAAATATCATTAGTTAGATTATCTAAATACTTTTATCCTCGTTATGAGTATATCTTAAATAATATTAGTTAAGTTAACTGTAAGGGTTATCCAATATTATAATGGGATTCTACTCACGTTGTAGGTTCATAGCCGGCGGAAAGATGTGATGATTTCTCATGGTTGTGTCTTGTGGTCGCGCGCACTGCGGCGGCGGGGGCTGGTACCTCATGCCCTGGTAGCGATAAGCAGCTTGAGACATCTGACCGCACGAGGCCAGCTCGCCCCAAGACAGCTCACCACCACCTCCCAAACAGCCACCATCGAACCCACCACCAGCCCCGCTCAAATATCCGTACTCCATACCTATCCACTGCCTAACATCAGCTCAATAATGAGTTATTAGAGTCCGTTTCGTCAATCAGTTTCTATGAACGCTCACCGCATAATTAGTTACGATCGAATTATGATTACAGATAGATGCTATCGCTTCTCACGGATAATTTCTGCTAGAGGACCGCGCGCTCGCCCCACTTGAAATCGAATGATAAGCCTAATTCAATAAGGGCGAGCCTGGAGCAGAGGCGGGGCTCACCCCCGGGACGGCCAATGGCTGTTCCCATTCCCGGAGACCGCCCCAACCCCGCGCCTTCGCCCCGCTAGCTGGAGGGTGCATGTCACGACACTCGTCTACTTTTCTTTCCGCCGACAGTTTCTTTGTCATTGAGGAAAATAAAAAAGTTGTAATTAACGAGCCAGGTAGGCACTAATGAATGGCTCCTGGACTGTTTAATTCAGATCGTTGCTTTGCGTATATATAATGTAAGGTAAATAATGTACTGCAAGTCTGTTCGTCTCTTGCAAGTGAAGCCTCGCGTTTGATTGATCACGTCTTGTGACGTATAACTTTTCGCGAGACTGAAAAGCTCTGAGGTTTCTCGCTTGACTGTAATTAATGAGTTCAATTGATTGAAATACACATCCAACCTAAATAAAATATTATAGATTATTATAATTTCATAACGCCTGTAAAGAATTGATTAGCAATTTTTATGTTCAAAAATTAGATGTTGATTTATTCGTTCCTCTCCCGTAAAAGGGAGCTATGTGAGAAAATGACTTGTATAATATTCGCATACGACGTACAATTCCCGGAGATCCCGCGGGAGACGCGACGCATCCCACTTTATATATTATTTATCTTAATTGCACGAGTGAGCCCTTTTTTATTTTTTTGCGTTTGATGTATTAGAAGAATGCAGTTGCATTTTGACGATGTTTAAATTGATTTTTAATTGGCTTTTATCTTTGTGACTTTTTATTGAGTAATAATACATGTTTTTTAAATAACTAACTATGCCCGCGACTTTGTCTGTGCATAAAACTCATTTACTCAAATAAAAAGATCATACTCTTATTTCACCAACTAATATCTACTAGTTAATATCCCCTCAAAATCGGTTCAGCGATTTCATTACCGGCAACAGACAGACCAACAGACATAGATTGTAGCCAATGCTATAGAAATATATTTACCTTGTACATATATTTTATACACATTTAATCTATAGAGTTAATTTTATTATTTTAAACAGAAAATACGCTTTATTTATTTCGCTTTTTTCACTAAAACTATATCTTAAGGACTGAGTTTTCAGGTATATACTTATTTACTGTAGAAGATATATAATGAGATCTAAAATTTTCGGGAATACTCATTTAAATGAAACTAATATTTTCAGATTTACTACGTGGTTTTTTTTTACTATAAATTACATACTCCCGACGTTTCGGTTACTTTACAGCAACCGTGATCACGGACAGACGAGATGAAGAAGATATAGATGAGTGGTTATATAAAATTTTCACTGGAAATTATTATTATAATTTATTCGTGTTAATTTGTCTTTAATGTATGAGGAGAAAAACTACTTTTAGGTTCAAATGCGATTATTTATCTTGACACCTAACATCGCTCAAGATTCGATTAAATAGTAAAAAATAATAAGTTAAAGAAGACACCTGTTACAAATATAATATTATTAAATAAACTATACATAACTATATCTTTTTTTAAATAAAAGGACAGAATATATATTCATAATCATAAGGAAAGAAGAAAATTAATAGGAATAGTACATTTTTTTCCAAGCTCTGATTAAATTCACAAACGAATCCTTATAAACAAATAATTATTAATATAAAAAATATTGCTAACCCTCAATACACATCGAAGGCTGAAACCCAAAACATAATACGCATTTCGTTATCAACGTGGCCTAATAAAAAGGCGGCAATTCGCGAAGTTGATGTCTTATTTCTTATTTACTGAGCCTGGAGGGAAAAACAAGTCGCCAAGTAAAATATGTGATCACTTAGCAACCTGCAATCAAACAACTGTGATGTATATCACTTTCTATCTTTTATTATGTTTATTCACTTTTCTTCCTTACTTTTAGTATTATTAAAATGAAATTATTGAAAAAAAATGTAAATAAATATACAAAAATGTTTCTTATGTTGTTATAGATTAAGGTTGAATTTTTATTATTTTATTTGTTTATCTGTTGGTATGTGATTTATAAATTAAATGAATTATCTATATTTGGGGAAAATTGTAAATTTAAAGATGAATTTTTAATTAAAAATATTTATTTTTTATTCCATATATTTAAAGTGTAACAATACAATCAAAGGACAAAATCTATGCTAAATGAAAAATACATTCACGTAAAAGTCAAGAACAAATGTAATTAACTAAAATCATTACCGAACCTTATATAATTATTTATAAAAATATTCATAAACAAGTAAATATAAACAAATCACATACACAAGGAAAACAAAGTATACTCTACTCTCGTACTTGCAACTAATCTGATAATGCAGCGGTTATAGCCGAATGCGTGCGTCCTATAATTCAATTTACGCCCTCAACAGTCGACCCCAGCCCCGGGCCACATGCTGGCATCGGCACACGCTCGCTGTTTTTAATTAAGAATCAACTATATGTCATTCTTAACTTTTTATGTTTTAAGACATTCCCTAATCATGGTTGGCTGGTTGTTTTAAATGTGGCCTTAACAGTCAGTGGTGGCCTAGTGGTTAAAAGGCCCGCCTCTCAAGCTCGAGGGCGCGGGTTCGATCCTGGCCCTGGCAAATACCAATGTGATTTTTCAGAGTCATATGTACTTTCTAAGAGTATTTAGACATCACTGATTAATGCATTCCCAAAGAGGGTTGATATCAGGCAGGCGGCCGGTCGTAAAAAACAATTAGCCAAAACTATTTACAACATGTAAGGCAGACTTTGGCTAAAGCTGGGAAATTGCCAGGTAGAAGTAAGTTTAAGTGTGGCCTTCATCCGTGCAAAGATGTACACAGTATATTCTGCCAGGATCGTGTAGAATGGAGGAGACACGATTTGTTTTCTTCTTTTTCTACTTCTTCTTCTTTAGTTAGTGGCGTCAATATTTTCCTAATCATTAGGTAATAGTTTTGACGTTTGACATTTCTTTAATGTCAAATAAGACGTTCTACAGATAATATATATTTCATAAAACAATGTAATAAAAAATTAAAATTGAACTTTTTATTTAGTGCTGCAATTTTATCTAATAGCTGATATATTTTCTTGTGTTTTTAATTTTTGATAAGTTAAAAGAAAAGCAACGATTTTATTATTAACGCGTTCCTGACGATTCACATAACTGTTTACAACCAAAATTACCGTAAATATTTCAAACTTTGTAAGGCGGACATTATATTGTAATAACAAATTAAAAATATACGTTTGTGTATAAACTTGGTCATATCATTAATTTCCATGGACGAAGACACTAACAGAACTATCTCTTTCGTTAAATAAAATCATTTAACTCAATTGGCACTTTTTATAAATTTTTTAGTTCCCAAATATATATAATTATAACCTAATTATCTCCTTTACAAGTGTGATGAATATCTATAATAAAACTTGGAATCAAATAATAAATCACTTAATTACTTATAACACAATAATAATACACAATTCATTCATATACAAACCTACATTCTGTTGTTTCTATCCAATGCCAAGATATCTCAATAAAGCCATCGAACATATGTATATGTGTCTAATGCGACCATGCGAAGTGGATTCGGATACAGAATTTCATACTGAGATATTGGAGTAGGCTTATATGGGATATCTATTAAAAAACATATATTATATGTATGTTTGTTTGTAGTTTTAGACGAAACTAATGTTTTTCTTAAGTACTACGCGATTTTTATTTTTATCAAAAACTACATACTCCCGACGTTTCGGTTACTTTACAGCAACCGTGATCACAGAAGAGGTATGGTTGCTGACTAACTTACTCACATTTCGTCTGGCCGTCGTAGTAGGTATATCCGAAAAATATTATTATAGTTTCATTTAACTGAATACTCGCGAAAATCTTAGATCTCATTATTCGTAGTTATGTTACATTTCTAATTTATTCATCCTATATCAAGCTAAATCAATTTATTTATTTTTCAATACCAACAGAAGATAGAACACAAAATAATTACTTATTAGGTCACGTAATTTTCAACTTTCATGACACTGATAGTTACGCTTCAAATTCAATATAAATATGTAATTCTATTGAATAATAAAGTGTATGAATTTTGACTGGTCTATTGGTCTAATATAAAGCTGGTCTTTATAATTCTTCATCGCAGCTATCCTAGTTTATAATCTGCGTTAGAGTTTTGAGTGGGAGGGTCGCCACCTGCGCGCTTGATTGATGATCCGTCATTCTATGATTGCTAACAGCATCCAGTACCTTCAAGCGGCAATATTTAAACTAGAATATTGTTTACATACAATAAGAAAGTCTAGAAAGTCACACGAATGTTTTAATATATTAAAAAATTACGAAATATATTGGCGTTTTTTAAAAGTCAACGGCCTAATAATTAAATAATTTTTGGTTGTTACTTGTATAATATTTTTATAGAATTTGTCGTATTAAGTTCCGTAATTCTTATGATTCAATTTTAATAAGTTTCAAGCCTGTTTGCTTTGCTTTTCTTTCCACTTTAAGTACATTTATTATCAAAATGTTTTTTATATCTCGTAACTTTTGAATGCAAATTTAAAATAGCTATCGTTTGATATTAAAACGAACGTAACTATTGAAGTAAAATGTTAACATTTCTTTTTGAAGGAATACATGAAGTAATGAACACTATTAGTTTTACATTTTAAAACATCATTAGAAGGATATAGCATATTTTTTTTTTGGATTTCGCCAAAATATTTTAGCGGTCTACTAGTAGTTTTTATGAAAATAGTAGATTGTTAACATCCTACATTTTAAGTACATTACGATAATTCCGAAACATTTTCAAAACTCATATACCATTATATTTATAATTTTTTTAAGTAAAAAAATTTAATTTAACATAAAATAATCCAATGAAATTATAAAAAATCAACACGTATATAACACGATCACATTCTACTTTAAGATATCAAGGAACAAAAAGAACGGGGAGTTTCGCCTTTTGGGAGTCCGCAAGCTTAAAAAAACCGCCAGAGGACGCTCCACGCTGGCAAACACTGTCTCTTGAGAGCCGCTCATTAGTTGTTCAAACAGTGGCGGCCACTTTGACAAGTACGAGCCCAACCTACGTCTAGAGCCCTTCCCCTCCAATGATCTAACGTTAACTTAGCTATCGAACTGCACATTGTAAACAGCGGTCTGTTTCATTAAGATACCTTTTTAAATTTAACCTCCTCTGCTATTGGATATTTTTAAATGATTAAGCTTATATTTTTTCTATTCGTTTCGTGTTAGAAATGTAGTAAATGAAGGAGATTTCTTATAATTTATAAATATTTTGTTGGCATCTCATTCAACGTAAAAAATGTTTTGTTTTACCTACCATCTTCAATGTTTATCCTTTTTTCTTTTATTTCAATATCTTAGTAACGAAAATAAAATTAGAATTCAAATGAATATCTATTGCGTAATAATACACAATATTACTGAGTAATTCATAACAATTAACAATATTTAATTCTGATGACAAAAATTTTAAATTAAAAGAACATTATCGAATGACTAAGCTTAGCTTTTAAATTAAATATTCCTGTTTAATTTATTTTACTTGTGTAACTGACATCTAGTTACGAATAAATACAAATTTAGTGCCATCTATGGGTTTGTAGCTCAACTGTCAAAGTAACCCATAACATTCCTTTTCCTACCAGTTCCAAAACACCCCTGGCTTTTGTTAAATTAGAGATAGGTGTCGCTAGTGAGTACTGCTTTATAAGTTATCCGGTAGATGGCGCAAATCATAAAAGTAACTTTCAAAAGCTCAAAATCTTTTTACTTTAAAAGTACATATTAATTTTCTGTTTATATATCACATATTTTATACTTGATCATTAAAAAGTTTCATTCGAGTTATTTCTAAGCACATTTCGTATCAGTGTTTAAATCCTTGCAGTATTTAATTCTCATCCCTGGTAAATATTACTGCTACAAATATAAACCGCGTGCTTTAAAGATATGTCTTTTTCGAGGAGCTATGGCAGGAGTTTTTTTTATCAAAAAGGTAACAATTCATCCATATAAATCTATTGAAATGTTGACTTGTATATAATTCAGTGTCTATAAGAATAAAGTTGGCAGTTGTATTTATATTACAACAAAACTACTGTACAAAGATTAGAGATTAATTAAATCTTCTGAGCTTTACTTTTAGACCTTTTTTCATATAAATTTATTTATATTTTATAACTCAATATATTTTATAAAAATTCTCCGAGTTCGTGATACGTAGCTATGAAACCTTTTTTGTACTAACCTCATTCAGTATTTATTATATAATTATATTTTATAGCACCAACTGTATAACATTGTGTGCACACTTTTTACTGAGTTGATATATGTATTTATTTTAATAGTATTTATTACAACTTTACTAAGAAAAAGTTTGTATCATAGTAATCTAAGATCATAAGCAATAAGCCGACATAAAAGTAATTACTTTCTAAAATATTCTTTACAATTTAGGAGGTATTTCAAAACAAAGGAACATTACCGCTTTGTTCACAAAAATATCCATAATTCTTGAGAATGGGAAGTACCTACCAGAATTCCTTACGAATGTTTTTCCTTTAGTATACATTTTGGTAATAATCTTAACTCATTATCTTTACTAAATGATTAAAAAGAAAACAGCATCAGTTTTGATACAAAATATATGAAAAAGTTAAGAATTGAATCCTACATCAAATTATGTACATAGACAATGATCACCCCATAATATTATAATACTTTATTATACTAATTGCTTTAAACTTAATTTTAAGGTAATAATTTTTATTATTAAACGATATTAATAATATATCCCTACTAATATTATAAATTTGAAAGTAACTCTGTCTGTCTGTCTGTCTGTTACGCTTTCACGCCTAAACTACTGAACTGATTTTAATGAAATTTGGTACAGATATGGAGTTGACCTTGAGAAAGAACATAGGATAGTTTTTATCCCAGACTTTTGAAAGGTTCTCTTGGAAACGCGATATAACCGAACTCCACGCGGGCGAAGCTGCGTTCGGAAAGCTAGTAGTTTATAATTTAATAAAAAGTATCTTTGACTTCGATTTATCGTTTTTTGATTTCTAAGAAGTAACACAAAATAAGCTAATTAAACAAACAAGAATATAGAAAAGAATAGTATTCATTGTAAAATTGCAATATTGAATTAAATTTTTCAATGAAATACAAAAAACAGAAACACGTGTTTCTATATATCACATAACTTTTTTTTGGTACAAATCTTTTATAAGGCCGAGCTTCAAAATGGTTTTGATTTGTGACGCAACTATTGTTAGGAAATCTTCTCTGCACGTGGCTTCGTCAGTCGTTATGCCGAGGTTGGACGGATGTGAATGAAATTTTATAAAAACTGAACCGAATGAAACGCTTGTACAATAAATGAAACATACAAATGTACCTAAATGAAACTGGTGATAGTTTGTAAACCATTTTGAATGTAATTTTATGAATACGGAATGTTTTTCTCAAAAACAAAATGTTATTACAGATAATAAATTTTTTTTTTTATCTAATTTACTTAATTAACGATTGATTATAAAAGGAAATGCGTTTGAGGCTTTTTATTATTTTTCTATAATTTTTAAAACCAAAACTGTACATTTCTTACAAGACAAAGTCTTAGCAACTAACATATATTTAGTAGACAATAACAATGTTTTTCAAAGTGTTGTAAACTAACAGAATCTTATATATACATAGTGTTGCATCAAAAAACTTCTGAACTCGCCAATCATCTCCCAATAGGATTTCAATCAAGGATTTTAAAATAAACGAGTAAAGAAAGCTTACATTAACTGTAAATGAAACTTATGACGTTCATTAATTTGTCTAATTAGTTAATTCAAGACCGCGGAACGCCTCGCTTCAAATACTTTATCAAGTTACACAATATAACAATAGTCCTACAACCTCGATGAGTATTAATTCATAATAAATACATAATGTACTAAGAACACACCTAATTAAACTAACATTACAAATACTATATAGGTTTGGTCGTAAACAGGAATGTGTTAAACTTGACTAGAATTTAATAAACTTAACATCTTACTTATAAATTACTTTTAACATCCAATCAATCTTTTTTATAAAAATTATAAACTAAAAGTGACGTTTACTGTCATTTCATTTAAGAATTCGCTAACTGAGATCTTATTGAACTAACAAAATCAAGACACACATTTTACTTCGATGCGAAAATACATAAAACACTATATAATACAAATGTGTAAATATTTTTTTTATAATTATTATCGTATTTTGCGTCTTCAATTCATAGTTTACATAATGATCAACTAAATGTTATTTTAGGTTAGTAACAAAGATTTCTTACAATTATTTTTTGGATAACGGAGATCTTTAGACATATAGAAAGCTTGAAATCGGAAAAAAATATGATCGTCTGTCAGAAATTAATAAATTAACTAAAACTAAAGCTACAATATTATACATAAATATTAATTTGAGATCAATGGACATTTCCTCTTTCAGGATGGTAAATACGTAAACCTTTTTTTTCAAAACCTCCTTGCATGGTTACAAAAAAAAAGTGACCTATTCAAGGTTAATACAATGTCATCTGTATAGATGTATGGTAATGATGATCAGAATCTTACATCTTGTACATCAGTCGGCGTGTCTGGTAATTGAGTTTGGTTGTTTGTCTGTTTTATTGGTTGTATATGTCTAGTTCTGGGTTCTTGGGGTTGAGTTTCTCTGGCTAGGACTCGTTCTACATGGCGCGCGACTAACTCAGCGGCAGGGGCTGGCGTTCGTGTGAGGAGACAGAGGTCGTTGATCGTCATACGGACCCTTAAACCTCTGGCGGCTGCGGTTATACAGGCGACGGCTATCAGAGACGGCGGCACCAATAGGAACTCGGTTTCTGTTAACAAATATTAACCATAAAGTTTCATACACACTAATAAACACAAACACGTGGATGTACCAAATATAAGTGCAAATTATTTTAGTTTATAACATCTATCCTTTCAATATAAGTAATACTTAATGGTATTCAGCCTTTTTTAAAAGGATTTCAGTGTGTTTTTTTATTTAAATAGTACACCTAAAAGTACGGTGATAAATCACGTTATGAATTTTACTAGCTCTATTTTATATTTACTGCTTAGATTTTTTGGCATAGAAAATGAATGTACAATGTTTTATATGACGGCAGAGAATCAAGGTATTAACAAACAGTGTAGTTTTTGTTGTAGGAGTATGCGGATACAATGAGCTTGTTGGAGGCAGGTAGGACGCATCTGTTGCGAGATAATTACCTACACCGGACAGGTGGCTCGCCACCTTGCATCTTAGCGTCCTTGTATTAATAAATATTGTCTCATTTTTAATCAAGACAATATTCCACAAACGCGAACTAATTTAGATTGAAGCCAAGCTACTATTTATTGCGACAATCCCAAACGAAGGTCGTTCGTCTTAACTTCTTAAGGGGTTCGCATAAAAACAACATGTTACTTTGCACAATAAGTAAAGCTATTGTTCGTGTATGAGGAAGGAAAAATCGAACAGCTGCCAGATTTGTGCATGACGTCCCAGTCTGCATCTTTGTGATTGCGTACCAGCACAATAGAACCCGAATAATGGTAATTTACATCTTAAGTTTTCTAGCCAAGGGCGCAGCTGCGATTTCGCGACGAGGGATACCATTGTTGTGAGTCAAATAAAATCGATGGCAATATATATTCGATGTCCACCAAGTTATGTCTTATGTTATTCCAACGGCGTTTTCGAGGTGATGAACCGAGACTTGGGACATTTATCGCGTTGGGTGTAGCCAAGGGAAGGTAAGACGGCAGATGCTTCCAGCACCTGGCACGACCCTTCCGTTCATTTCTTACAAACGGGTCACTGAACGCCCACGAGTTTCTTACGTCCTCGCCCTTAACCTCCGTAAACATTGGATCTAGTTGTAAAAAAAACTATACGCGAACACGCGAACCGCTCGTAATTTTAATTGTATAACATTTATTGTGAACGTTAAGGTCACGCCCGCTAGTAGTCTTTTAACGATTTCGCAGAAATAAATCTTCATATAAATGTAACAGTTTCTGAGGTACATAAATGCTTTAAGCGTAATTAATCGTTTTAATTGCCACGTGTTGAACTTTGGAGACGAAAATATTAAAGGAAAGCGTATCATATATATAAAATAATCGCAGTAGAAAATCGTTTTTTTAATTTTGTCATATTAAAATTCCATCAGTGATTACGGTAACCAAATTTAAACATGAAATAAAGCACGGCATGTTGTGTGCGGGTAACTCATTAATATATTAATATATAACTACATCATATGTGATCTAAGCGCTGAAGCGGCGCGGGCCGTTTCCACGACAGGTTGCCTGTCAGTTGGGAGCCGCCATCTGCGCACGCGCAGGGCACATACTCCTAAGACACCCCCGTCTTAACTCTACAGTCTACCCTTCTAATTACAAATTCAAGTAATGAGCGTCGCCAACAGACATCAGGAACCGTTAAGTTCCGTTTTCGGAACCTGTCCCCTTATGGGAATTTAGGGAATCCTTATACAAATAGATGCAAAAGTGCAAGGGTTGCAAATAGTTAATGTCATTTATCTAATTGTGTTGAACTAGTTGTAACATAATATTGTGTACGTAATGTCTCATTTTGAATTTATTAGATAGGGTCGGTTGAGTGGTACAGAAAACATTTAAGTTTATATTCTATTAATCTCATACCCTATCTATTATGAAAATGCAATATAGAATTAACAAAAATGAAGTTGACAACTTTTTTTTTTAAAGAACGGAAGACATCGGTTTTGATGTTCTGTGATTCGTAATGTCAAATGAGGTTTAATATCGGGTTAGATAGGTAAGGGTAGGGACGCCAGGTGCGTGCTGAGACGTTCTTTGGGGTGTTCGTGTACTTGGGGACCAAGTTCGGGTGACTACAATGGCCGCGGGACGTCTTTTCGTATTGTCGCGGACTCAGCTGGCTCGGTCCCCTAGACCGTAAGTCACCGCGACCGTGACACGGTTACTTGAATTATTATAACACGCAATGTATGATTGCTATCTTATTTTGAACACGTATCAATATCGTATCATGTTCCTATAATATACTTCTTTTTAAGGGACTATAAAATCAAGAGGTTTTCATTCACATTGCAAAATAATAATTATATACATATATGTATATAAAATATGTTATCTATCTTCACGTGAATTCTAAATGAATACTGATGATACCTTATAAATTTCCGATAGTTTTTTTATTATATTGAACTCATTTCGTTTTTGTTTATATATATATTTAGCGAAAACTTCTAGTGTAAGCACGAATTGTTCGTATTTCATTCAGACTTCAATAGATTACGACATAAAAATAATCATTTGATACAAACATTAAATTAGAAATTTATATTCTTCCTTCCCTTTAATTTATTTTAATGATCATCACAAGCCTTATAGTTTCATTGTGATCTCAAATACATATGAAATAAACTAGTTTAACGATTAAGAAATAAAACTGTTACTACTTACACCCGACTTTAAAAGGCAGTAAAATATTTTATATATCAAACAGTTATTATCATTTAAGGGGTAAGAATTTGTTTGATCATAAACTTACAATAACAAATATGTAATAATGCAAAGAGGTCTACGCCCACTGTACTTTTAATACAGCTATAAAATTACACGGGCGTTAATCACAAATAAACCCCTTAAAGATGAAGGAAATTTACAGGTCAAGAGGTGTTATTAACCCTTTAACACCTCGGCTAATGCGATATCGGTTACCATCAATTATGTGTACTTCCGGTGACCAGTATAGGGCATAAATAAACTGCAAACAATCTGCTTTGGGTTGACCTGGTCTTGGCTTTAACATGTTAAATCGTAAAGGTCAAAAAAAATAAAAATAATATTTTTTTTTCTTAATTTCTTTCATACAGTCAACCCACTATATATAGCCAATGTCACATAGTAAGAAAATAATAAATACGTTTTTTTAATGAATAAAAAAAAGAACTAAATATAATGAGCATAACAACTCACAGATATAAAATTTGTTTTATCTCAAAACCATAGGGCAGTCAGGGTTAAGACACATAACTTTTTTTAACTTCGATAAAATAAAAAAAAAGGTTTAGATTTTAGAATATTGTCAATCAAACATGCTTATATGCTTATTAACTGATTTGTACATTTGAAATCCTTGAGAATTATAAAAGGAAGGGAATTTTCAGTAAACTCAATGTCAATTAAAATCCATTAAGTGTTATGCAAGTTAAAATTATTATGTAACATTCATATACAAATATATTTGTTCTATATCTGACTCTGACCTAAAGAACTATGCTAATGATTCAAATGGTTTTACTTCGGTTTATTTTCAATATCCCCTATATTAAAAATAAACTTAAAGCTTAATTAAAACATGAACCACAATCTCAATACCATTAAGTAATCCTCCTATAAGTGTTACGAAGTTAAATAGGACAAGTGTATAAGTATATAGTGTTATTTAAGCGCAATTTTATCCAGCCATTATTATTACAGCCTCACAATAGCACTGATAATCGTAGTACGCGTATGTTGTACGTTTTACGAGTGTGTTTGTTCACTCCTAGGAGCGTATCGGGCACATGGCGGTATCCCCATAAATCAGATTGAGTCCAGATAACGCTTAGAGGTATTAAGTTAAAACAAACAACAATTGTACTTGGCTATCAACGTCCCGATAATAAGAACAGTTGCTTGAACTGAATGCAAATATAATATGAAAAATATATATGGTTTTAAATGACAGATTACTTACAAGAGTTAGTATTGTCAAAGGAACTATATAGCTTCAGTTTCGTTTGAGACGATTTATCTATCATTGCAAATTACATTACTCAGTGATCCATAATAAATGTAACTATATAGGTCTTTATAGGTCATCATTCCTGTATAAACATAAGTTGGACCAAATGACTAAAACGATATAATTTGTGCTACAAAGGGAGTTCAGTAGAGGGTCAGTTGCATGGGGTCGGTACAAGGTGTTGGTTATCACGGCACAGGGTGGCATGTGCGTTCCGATACACTCACCCCATAAATGACCGGACTTATCGCTGAGGACCAAATGTCCTCGCTTCGTATAAAACCTGTTACACTCTAAATTTAGTAGCACAAAACAGCATTATCAATAATTAGCATATAGTCAAGGAAAGTTTGTTTCACCCGCATGTTACGGCAATTGAAAAGAGCAACATTTCCTTGTTTGAAATATATTTACCTGTGTAGCAGACTGATGTGAGTGTTAAAGCGTGTGTCCGAACGAGAGGATTAGTTCTTCCCCAAGGAGTTCTGGCTAGTAGAGGTTCAACGAAGTCGAAAGCTGTTGCTACTGATAGCTGCCAATTCAAACGCTGCAACAGCATCACCTCCCATTGCTAAAACAAAAAATAAAAACTAAATTATTTTTCCAAAGACCTATTTCTAAATCTTTAACAATTTTTTTTCACAGGCCCTACTCATGGGTTTATTTGTTGAACGAGTAAGTAAATTGCAACTAATAACGAACAGCAATTAGTCTTGTATGAGGTGAGTTGAAGAAAGAAGTCTTTTTAAACCTTATAGCTCATTCGTAACCGTCATACACGGTGGATCAGGCGGAAACCGCAAAAAAATAGCAAAGAAAAGGGCAAATGGGGTAGAATCGCCTAGGGAAACTTTCAAGGAAATTCTATAATTCAATAGAATTAGATAACTCAATAAGGGTTAGAAACAAATGAACGTAAATTCATAAGTTTCCTCACAAAATAATCGATGTATTTTCCCACCGTAAAATGAATAAATTTCTCATTATCGAAAGCCAAATGTCATGTAGACAAGTCAAGTATGGGAACTGAGTATTCACTGGCTCATTTAAATTCACAACGAGGACTTATCAGGATGATCGGCCGACTTAATTGCAAGGAAGTAAATACTAAATAGTGTGCCATACGGTACCTCCGCGCCCCAAAGAACGATGGGACTTCTCACGGTCACGGTTCATACCAAATGTCAGGAAAATTGTTATCTTATACATTGCGTGAGAATTAAACACTCATTATAATATATCTATGAGAAAATTTTTATATACGAACATACGATTGCATCATATTTTGTGTTTAGAATTACGAATTTCGCTAAACGGTATAGAGGCGTGTGAATAGGGTGAAAAGCCAAAAACTTATGCGTATTAGTGATCTAATTGATCGAATCACACCTGCCAGCCTGCACACAATATCACAATTATAACTTTATGACAGTAGTACTAATGACCGAGTGTGTGAACCGCAGTCCAAAGCGCATGAGTTGCATGTACCTAATGATAGTCCTACAACTCTAGCACCCAAATTATATGAATGTGTCAAATCGTCTTATCAGCATATCAGTAACTCGCTACCCACATATCCGACGGAAATAATAACTAATTCGAAACTCACTTCGTCACACGTTACAAATTTGTACTTTTAAATTGTAAGACTTCTTCGCCTTTAAGGTTCACGAATCGCGGAAGAAGTAATTACCGGAAGCTAACACAGGACTTTAAGGAAACGGGTAATATAATGACGTCCCTTCGGGGTGAAGTAGTGACATTTGACTCGGCTAATCGAGTTCATACACGGCACACAATCAAAACAATACATTCCTCCTTGCGGTTGTCACAGGATGTAAGGTACACGGTTGTCTCACGACGTTCTATATTATAAAACTTCACACGATACCGATCTGAGGTACCAAACTTTCAAAATAAGTGCCACGAAGTCGGAAATACGTCCGGAAATCTTATTATAGTCATATTCTACACAAAGAAAGGCATATAAACATTTGGTTTTAGGTCTTGACTACCGTATATTTTCTATGCAAAGAAAAGTGTTAATGGTTGTTCCTTAATAAGACTTACCCTGACTTCTTGAGGGAAAACTGAGTTGTCAGTATAAGCGCAGAGTAGATCAACAGACAGAGGGTGACACTGGCGGAACTTAGAGGCGAGCAGTAGAGAGGTGACAGCAAGCAATTGTAGCTGTTGTCGTGAAATTGCACGCTGGGCGAGAAACCTGTCCATATAGCTCACAGCCAGAGGGAACACCTGCTCTTCACACTGCTGCTCCTCACAAACCTGGTAACATAGTCTATACATTAATATATGAATATAAAAACAATACCAAGTTTGGATTTGTTATCTTTTTTTTTTTGGTAACTTATGACGATTGTCATTGTCATTATATTTTTTTCAAACTTCGTTGTTTCTTTATTATATCGTATTTTAATAAAATTTGAATAACATTATAGGAAACCTATCTTGTATAAGCAAAAAAGTGTGAACCCTTTGCTATCTATAACTATGGCTTCATTGGGAACACGCAGATTTTGTTTCAGAAAAGAAAATGTGGTCTATATTATATTATTATTTATCGTAGAGATTATAACGTTAGACTTATGACCTTATTCCTTATATGTCTGGTAGCCTGCTGGCATTTATGTAAATCTAGGTATAGGAGCGTCACGGTCCAACAGATATTAAACGTATCAGTACCTAATAAAGTAGGTAGCCGTTGCATATAAAATGTTTTTTGCAATCCCAGTTATACAGGGTGGGACTCCGTTGTTCATTGAAGTCGAACAGAACCTTCGAAAAACTTTAGTAAAAAAGTTTCCGCTTACAACAGCTATTGTAAGGGCTCTTACCTACTGTTAAACCACGTGTGTCGTACAATACATATCTTGAGTTACTTATATGGACTATTTGTATAGATGTACCAATGCATTATTATTTAAACATATATATGGATATACATAAACACGTGTGGTAAGCAATACAAATAAAATCAGTTTTATTTTCTTAATTAATATTTTATGTTTCTCTATTCTGATAAATAAATTCCTCATAAGTCACAAACAGGTATCACAACAATAACCTTTTTGCAGGTAGGTATTAAATTTATCTTAAATCATCATCTTTAAGTCAGTCGCACTACTAATAATAATTTCAATATATATTATAGAAAACTAAGTTTTATAGTAAATATGCCTTTTAAATATCACTTAAAAATATATTCAAATAATCTGAGAGAATTACAAAGCTCATCCTTCAAACAAATGTAAGGTCATTCACTTTCATTTTAATCAGCTGTTGTCAAATTGATGGCCCCCATTATTTTTAATTTATTCTCATTGCACGTAAAACATTCATAAATCCTTTTAAATATATTTATTAATATAAATAATAATTACCTCCAACATCCAAGTCGTGACAACCTTTCTCATGAAAGGCTGTATGTCAATTTGAACGTGTTGAAAATAATCTGTGTGTAGTGCGTGGACTCTCTCGAGGGTGAGGAGGTTCATGAGCAGCCTTGGATCTCTATCCAAAGCCCGATCAGGTCCAGCTATACACATATCCATAGTCCGTCCACTATTACTGCTGTTGTGTCCGGAATTCTGTAGATTCTCTCCACAAGACAAATCCATTTTTCACAGTTATCTCACGATAAACACAATTAGTAAATCCGATATATGAATGTACTATCGTCACAGTTTTTTAAGAGTTTATTACGCACAATGTTTTCGTTGTCGTATTTTTTGTGTACGTGTACACAACCGCTGCACGAGCGCTCTGCCGGCGAGTGTGGCGTGGACTGAACGTATCGGCATTCGGCATCTAGTGTATACCGAAACACCGCGTGGCCTCAAAGCTCAAAGTTTAAAGCCCTTCAAAGGATATCCCCACCCTTGAAACATTCCCTTTAGTTCCATATTGACAAAGTTTTATATGTATTACAAAACAATAACAACTTTGTATGTATTGTAGTTCTTGTAAGTTACTAACTTTTATCATTTATTGTAATGTAATACATATATGTATTTTAAAATGATACATTATGAGCATAATTTTATTGTTTTTGTTTAATTCGTTTAATTCAAGTTAAATAATTTATACAACGCTTAAAACTGTATATTTTCATAAATATATGGACACTTACTAATCATTTAAAAAGTACTTATATATAATTTTATTACTTGTCTCTGTAGAATTTCATTTATAAAACGATAAGAAGTTTCTGCCAGCCTCGTGGTTCATAATATATTCCTTATTAAAGCAAAATCTAGATCAAATTTTATTTAAAATAAAAAACAAGGACGAAATCCTTGTCAAACCATGAAATAAAAACAAAAATTTTGAAGTAAGTATTTTATTTACAAACATTTCTTTACGAATTAAGATATAAACAAACAACTTACCGGATTATTATTGCTTTTGTTTCAACACTCACGGAAACAATCACCGTTATTTAATTAAACATTACCTTTATTTTGATTCCATACAGTTTATCGTCCCTTTATTGACAAAAACTAATTGAAATGTTTACTAAAAACAAATGATTAAAGCATAAGTTATCGCAAACAAGTTTTAGTGTAAGTGTCATAAATATTAATAAAAATCCAAGTAGCAGAATACAGTTACATCTGTAATATGCCACAGAACTTATCTGACTTTTTAAGACAGACATTTTTTTAAATTAAATGAAACCAATTTCATCTCGTCTGTCCGCGATCGAAATTGCTGCAAAGTAACCGAAACGTCGGGAGTATGTAGTTTTGAAAATAATAAAAAAATTCGTAGTAATCCGAAAATAATGCTTTTATTTAAACGAATACGAAAGTCTTAGATCTCAATGTTTTTTTTTATGTATGACAGCAGAACTAATGTTGTTTTTGTCAATTAAATGCTTTGTAAACAATCTATTAGATATTATTTAATTGCATGCATCATCCTTAACCAATTCGTCTTACTCAGTTCTAATGGGTAGCTGGTATAGATCTCTTTAAGAGGGAAGATCATTAATTTTTTTAATCCCATTTAGCTTTGATTTAGCTGTTATCCATGTAAAAAGTAAATAAAGTTCATTTGAAATCCTTATCTATATATATTTTTGAACATTTTAAAGCTAGCTGTACTAATTAAAAAACTAATTCGTTGGTTGAATTTAAGAATGAAATTCGCAGCCCCTTATTTTTTTATAATATTATTAGGGAAAATTATTAAAATTATGTACTAACTTGAAATTATTTTCTTTCTACGGATTGTAATTTACATAATATTTAGGTTAAAATAAAATTTTATTATAAAACTAAAAAAATTAAATGATGTCAATCCAATTAAATAGTTGATTTGGGATTTTCTACACAGAAAAAAAATCTTAATTAACTAGGGCTAAACTTTTAGTAACGACCTGTCCTGGTCTAAGCATATCAACGAGGTAAGTAAAAAACTTCTCTTTTCTATTCACTCACTAAAAAACTTGCAGTACTTCCTTCCCATCAAAACTAAAATTCTTCTTGTCCAGTCTCTTCTCCTACCTATCTTAGACTACGCTGATTCCTGCTACCTTGACACTACTGAAGAACTACTTAATAAACTTGAGAGGCTACAAAACCTTTGTATTCGGTATATTTTCGGACTCCGCAAATTTGACCATATCTCCAAATATCGAGCTGAACTCAAGTGGCTTCCCGTAAGACTTCGCAGGGATACTCACGTTTTATGTCTCCTTTACAACGTCCTATTTAATCCCCTGTACCCTACTTACCTTCGTGAGCGTTTTGCATTCCTGCATCCCCCTGGTTCCCCTTGTCTCCCCAATGTCCAGTTATTACTCCGTATCCCATCCCATACTTCCAATTTCTACTCAAACTCTTTCTCTGTCAATGCAGCGAGACTGTGGAATTCACTACCGGCTACTATTCGCACTTGTAAGTCCATCAACACTTTCAAAAAGAAATTAAAAGAGTACTTCCTATCCAATATTGATTAGTGATTAAATGGCATAGACATATTTATTTATTTATGTATTTATATATTAGTTTATGTATGTATAATTATCTTTTAATATATATTTTTAAGTAAAATTAATTTTAATGTTTTTTTTTTGTTATCATTATTATTATTATTATTTTCTTCTTGTTTAGTATTAGTTTATGTTTTTTTTTTTGTTTTTTTGTTGTATCTTTTATCCTCTGTTCGATTTTTCCGTCTACCTTAAGTTCTCTGTCTACAGTTCTCCCTTCCCGGGTATACTGGAAGAAATCCCTTCTAGGGATAAGTATACCTTTTAAACTTATTTTTCCTGTGTTATATTCTTTTGTCCTTTATGTTTGTAATATGTTTAAAAAATTTTTAAATAAATAAATAAATAAATAAACTTTTTTAAACTATTAAAAAAAAGTTGTTTAAGTTTACACCAATACATGAAAGAACAAAGTACATAGTCATACCAACCAGGTGGAAAATGAAACTCAACGCCAGATGTAGATTAAAACAACAAATAAAGAAATAACTATACATATCCAGAAAATATATTTTAATTTCGATAATAACATTGTTATAAAACCAGTGAGGTGTTATTTATTCGGAGGGCGAATAAATGCTTGCGCCGGAGGGCTGAGGGCACGAGGCAGCTGCGCATGCGCCGGGTGCGAGCGATCCGGTTGACATTTACTACAAATCCCAACACACCTGATATCTCCAACCAGTCATTATAATATTCCTTCCAGATTACAATAGCGCCGAAACAAACACGTGCCCCGAACAAGAGAACTTGTTAATAATTTAACATTTACAATTCATAAAACAATTACAATTACAATGGACGTGGTTTCATCTTGGATGATTGAAAGCGTGCGTGATGGCGTACGTTTTGAATATTAATCCTTCTTGTTTTCTTGTTTAAACTGCCCGTTGTAAAAGGGTATGTGCATGCAAATCACCTTCCAATCAGTGAAATATACCATGCTTATAAAACTGGCTAAAGTGTAAGATATTATTGACGAGGTAAATCCTAATAGTTGCGCTTTTTGTTTTTTACCGAAAATCATTTTAGCGAGGATTGTATCAATTAACCAGTAAAGAGATTAATAATTTTCACTAAAAAGTGCACGGGATACCACGTAGAAATTAAACAAATATAAACATGTGTTTTCAATCAAATTTGCCGACAGTCATAATATATTTATGACAGTCCAGTTTTTTTTCTTAAAGGTAAATAAAACCTTCATTTAAATATATTTTTAATTATAAATTAATGATATACGTTGTTTACCACTATTTAGCAAATAATTCTATTTACTTGTTCCCATCACAATTTCTTTTTAATTAGTCATTAAAATAAATACTTTAATTTGCTCTATGTTGAGAACTGCTATTGTTTCCCACACTTGTGGTTATTTTTACTATAAGCTTGACATATGACATCATTATTATAATTCAATAATTGTTTTAGGGCATAATTACAATAATTGACCCGCTGACCGTAATAAATTAATATAGAGCTTGGCAACGAATGGTTATCAAAAATTAAATTTACACCTACAAATGCAAATTCAATAAACTTGAAGACAATCGATTAAAAGTACTCTTTTCAGGAAAACCAGAATGAATTTTGGGTATATATAATTAATTTTGAAATACCTTTAAATTATATATCCAGGTCTTATTCATATAATTATTAAATATTATTTTTGACCGTAACATACATACAGTTAGAGATAGAGTTTTGGTGCTGTTTTTCTTCCTTATTTCTTTTTATTCTTATCGCTTTATATCTGTTGGTAAAAATAATAATTAAAAGAAGTAAATATAATATGTAACAAAAAACCTTTTCAATCTTCATAATTAATATAAAAATCAAATGACTGTTTAAGTATGTGATATATCATGTTCTCGGAAAAATTATAGAGATTTTTGTTTCTCATATTTTTATAATCATAAATCCTTGTTCCTAATTTAATAAATTTTAAAAACAGATATAATTGAAATTATTATAAATTATTGTAGATTGGTGAAAATAATCGTAATAAAAAATTCGAGTGGTAACGATAATATTATCTGTGACAAACTGACAATTGTTTGACGTTAAGTTCAGATTTGATCACACTGTTGTCTGTTATCAAACAACGGATAGAACTTGCTTTAAAATACGCTATAAAATAATCTTTTAATATGAGTTCCGAAAAAGATCCCCTTGTTGGCGAAAGATCTGGAATTGTTCGGGAAGTAGGAAATCATGCCATATGGAGTTTATCTTCTTGTAAACCAGGTACGGAGTCTTATATTAATTCTGTGGTATAAGTATAAAATAGTGGCAGTTAATATTAAATTTATTGCAGGCTTTGGTATTGATCAGCTCCGAGACGATTGCATGGACACCTATTGGCAATCAGATGGACAGTTGCCTCACCTTGTAAACATTCAATTTCAACGCAAAACTATGGTCTCACATATATATATTTACACGGACTACAAGTTGGATGAAAGTTATACGCCGAGCAGAATCTCTATTAGGGCGGGAACACACTTTAATGATTTACAAGAAATTGAAGTTATAGAGCTCATTGAACCTAGCGGTGAGAGAAAAATGAATTTCTTAATATTTATAGCTTGTATATTGATAACCATAATTCACTATTCCGTACATGTAGGTTGGGAAATGATACCAATAAAGGATATCCATGAACGACCAATCAGAACATATATGATTCAAATAGCAGTACTGAGCAATCATCAAAATGGGAGAGATACTCATATGAGGCAGATAAAAATACATTCTCCTTGTGAGCCGACGTCATTTGATATGAATAAGTTCCGAACATTCTCCACTGTACAATTTCAACAATATGCAACAATACGATAACCTTTACTCCTATATAAATACTACAATACCAAATTCTTACTGTTCACTCCCATGTTATATTATAAAATAAAATAAAATGGTCTTATAATTAAAAACAATATTTATTTACACTAAAAGTAATTCCCCAATGTAACAGTACCATATTTTATTAATTATAAGATTCTGCTTTTCCATACTTTCTAAGTAATATTCAATGAAATTGCTAAGTTTTTCAGACTTTATTGTCAATATTTATATTACGATTTCTGACCAAAGTAATTGACAACTAAAATGAGAAATATAGTTTGTGGGTTGGTTAATAATTGTTTCTATTTCCACTTTAGCGATTATTGTACACATGGGTTTCATAAAATAGGGATGTGCCGATTTTTAACTACATAGATTATAAAAATATATTATTCATCAGAATCATCACTTTCTTCACTAGCTTCTTGGAGCCAATCGAAAAATTTGACAACTGATGTTTGATTCACAAGCGGGCTCTCATTTTCTTTCAAATCCTCAAACCATTCAAGTAAAGAGTCCTCGTCCACAACATCTGCTTCATATAACAAATGTATAACCTGCCCCGCCTTTCCATCTAGCCATTCATTTTTAAGGCAACTTTCCTGAAACAAAATTGTACTGTAAAAAAATAACTTTTTTCTAATAGGAATTACCAATTTATAATTACCTCTACAGCCTTTAAACAGTCCATTATTGATGATTTTGTTTTAATATAATTTGCCAGTACAGGTCGGAAGAATTTGATTGTGTCTTTCACGGAATTGAGTACACTCTTACTCTCAGCCAAAACAGGCAAGCTAAGTAGTGCCCTCACAACAAAAAAGTTGACTTCATGCAACTGTATGTTGTATGCATATCTCGATGAGTTGATCTCCAATATAAGGAAATCACATTTAAGTTTGTCGTCATAGCCCCTTGCTAAACTATCTATTACCTCTTGAAGGAAGACTGAAACATAATTTATTAATTAAATCTGTGATGCACCTATAGTCTATTTGAGTTTTATTTAACTGTTTTATCAGAGTATTAAAGTTTAAATTACTTTTAAAGACATTTGGACAATCCACACAAATATTATAAATGTGAAAGTAGCTCTGTCTGTCTGTTACGCTTTCAGGCTTAAACCACTGAAATGATTTTAATGAAATTTGGTACAGAGATGGAGTTGACCTTGAGAAAGAACATAGGATAGTTTTTATCCCAGATTAGGTAGATTATCTGAAAGGTTCTCTTGGAAACGCGATATAACCGAACTCCACGCGGGCGAGGCTGCGGGCGGAAAGCTAGTATATTATATAGAGAGCTTACTATTAGTATCTTCAGGTATAGGTGAATCTGATAGAGATTCAACGCTACTCTCAGATGAATAACAGGAATCACTTGCACTCCAATCCTTCTCGAACCCAATAAACTCATCGTCTCCCTCCCTCGATGATTCATTTTCCCATTCTGTACCACTTTCTAATGTGGATTTAGACGGTTTTCTATCTGTGGAACATATAAACTCTTTACTTTAGCAAAGCTAATGATAAAAATATTGGTGTATAAACATTTTAAATTTAGAATCTGTTTTAGAACTATTATTTTTTTTGTAAAAATATAAAATAAATTACTTACCATCTTCAGATTGTTCATCACCAAGAATGTTTCCTTTCAGTATGCTTCCTGATTTAACACATATTTTATTAGAAGCAATAACACCCTCTAAATTGCAGTTTTCCTCAATCACACAACCCTCATCAATGAATGAATTTATTATCCTTGTATTATCTTTAACTATAATATTATCCATAAGATGACTGCCTTGGATAACAACCTCTTTTCCGATTATACAATTATTCCCAATTATTGATTTTGATATTTTTGTCATATCACTAATATGACTTTTCTCGCCAATTAATACATCACCCAGTAATGAACAGGATCTATACGAAAATTAAATAATTTTATATAAATTAATACTGATTAAATAAATTATATGTCATGTCTCCATATCATGATTATTTTTACTAATATTAAAATTTAGTGTAAAATACTTCTAAACCTGCTTAAAGTAGAATCGGTTTTCCTGAAATTGTGATTTCCCATCGAGAGATATGTGTTCTGATAAAACGATCCAGTTTCAATAGATAATGGATAAACCCAGTTATGTAGTATGTCCCAACTGAAATAAATTATAGCATATCTTACATTGTTTATTAATTTTGCTTGAGTATATATATGTAAAAAAAAATCTACTGAAGAAAAAGTAATTTTAATAAAAGGTACACATTAGAGTTATGGAAGATCATCTTCATACATAGCAACGAAATATATTGACCGCATGGTAAATCCATGGAATTATTAGAAGTTTTATCTCATTATTTAAAAAGCTATAAAATTAAATTTACCACACTGTTTGATAAGTTTTCCAATTGGTAATAGCTGCTGCATATTGTTTTTCACCCAACACGGTGTAATATAAAGAACTTGCCAAAATATCCTCATTAATCAAGATGCCATAAATAAAATCATTTCTATTTTGGAAATCAAAATTATCAGAAAACAGAGGCGGAACTGAAGGAGAGCATAACGCAATACCTGGATCTACCAAATTATGATGCAACTGCACCTCGGAATGATTTAATACACACTCCTGAAATATAAAAAGTTTTTAATATTTTTAATCCTACTAATATTATAATTGCGAAAGTTTGTGTGTGTGTATGTTTGTTACTTCTTGACGCTCAAACGGCTGAACCGATTTTGATAAAATTTTGTATACAGGAAGCTGACGTCCAGGATTAACATATAGGCTACTTTATTTCCCGAAAATCCCGGAAATCCGCGGGTAACGCTAAAAATGGTAAAAGAACTTACTAAGGGTAAAGAAATGGTTGTTTTCTTTGATTTAGGCTTGTGCTTTTCATGCATCAATATTTTATGTGTGTTTCCATCTGCCGCTAGTAGCACTGAATTGTCGTTATTAATTAAAGGATGCTCCCATGCAACCTCCTTGTAAACTATTGTCATTGCTGCCCCTTTGTCTTTTTTACAGGTTTGCCTAGACCATTAAAGTGTTTTAAAAATTTTGTAAATTATACTAATTTTCATATTATTGAAAGGTATTTCTTAAAAAAAATATCTGAAGGAGTTGATTTTTTGTTTTTTAATACAACTTTAATTAACTTATGATCAATAATTTGGATTATTATTTAATTGTGCTTTTCTAAACTGAAATACTATTTTTTTTATGATATATTTGATGTCATGATTTAGGTTGCTTTAAAAAATCATCTTCGTTTTTGAGTTCTTAAAATATAATGAAAGTTTTTATTACTTATGTTTTTCTAGCAGCGTAGCAAAATTCATATTGGTGATAGAATTAACACCTAAAAGAACAAAATGTCCTCTGACTAGTCCAGCGGCGTCTATTTCTCTCATAACATCACCCATTGTTTGACAAGTGTCCGACATAACTACTTGAACTTCCATTGTTGTACTCCATAATGCTTTTTCTTCTTTACATTTCCTTTTCAATAAAAAATATTACTTGTAGAACATAATATATACATTAAAATTAACATTATATATACATTAAAACACTAAGCAAGTTATGACTTACTTTATGTGATCTTTTATTTTGTTTCCATCTTGGCAACAAAATAATAAAGCTTCACCAACACCTCCAAGAAATAATGATTCCAGAGTATAATCAATAAGAGGTATCCCAGCTATTGGTAAAAGTCCCTTCAAGAAAGAAATATTATTAAAATTGAAATAATTCGTCCCTTTAGTTTAAGATAGATTCAACTAACTAACCATCGGTTTTTCACTGTTTATTGGAAGAAAATTATTATTGAATAAATCCATAACGACCACTGCCTGGACAACATTCTCTTTGTCGTTCTCCATCTTAAAACTTTCTATTCTAGTAGATAGTCTGGACAAAACTTCATATACTAAAAAGCTGGCACTCCAAATAATTTACTAAACTTGTAAGTTTTGAGTTTGAGGTTAGTACTTAATGGTAACGTCAAATGTCGAATCGACATCGACATTGTCTATTGAAGTTGACACTTATGACTGGATGGGTAGGTATTTGGTATAGCAAGTAGCAAAACTACTTTTTTCTTTTCTTTTCCTTTTCCCAGGGGAAATCTGCTCACAGATACCCCGCCGAGCGGGGACTTAACCGGGCTATGTGGGAATGGTTTACCAACCCACTAAAACTCCTGGGTGTTCTTCTTCTACGACGCCAAGGCAGGGCCGCGGTGTTACGACTTACGAGAGCTTGCCTCGCCACCCTGACCCAAGCTAGCTACCTACCTAAAAAAAGAGTAAAATTAATTCAGTTATGTTGAAGTTTTAGGCGTAATCAATATTTTTAGTGTAAATTTTCATGATAAATTCATTCTTTTTCTACTACTATTTTAGATTTACAAACATATCCTTCAAATCTTTTTTATGATGGCTTGACATCGGGATTAGATAATACATATAAGGTATTCCCGTGGGAACATAGAATTTTAAAACGATATACATTGTCTGTTATACGATATTTTGAGTTTATGAAAGAAGTATTATACTTATTCACACAATATGCATTTTAATGAAAAGTAAATAGGTTAAATTATATTTTATATACCTACGTGTATTTCAAAAATTAAGTAACTTTGCTGGTTCAAAAAATATGTAAAAGTCAAAGGATCAAACAATTTATTAATTCATAATAGAAATTCATCTATATGTGTAATTAAACTCAAAATTACAATTAATTATTATTTATCACAAAAATAAGTCAATTGGCTGAGTATAAGCATTATTCATCTGGATAACAATTACTGATATCTAGAAAATATGATAAATTCATACCGCCTAAAAGTTCTATACAAAATAGATTAAAAAGTCAGTTATACTTCTGCTTAACCATTGTTGTCGTTTGATGTATTGCTTAGATACCATCGATCTTGTACCTGATATATGAATTTTGAGTACTTTTTGTTTAAATCATTTTAGAAATTGAAACGAAGTATCAGAATTATGAGTTACGATTTATCACGAGTTGATTACACTTTATGTGGAATAACTTATCCTGATACACTTAAAATATTGCCAGCATCTGATCAAAAGCTCAAACAGAGGGTAAGCGTAACCTTGAAAAACAGTATACACTTTAAGGGTGTGAATAAAATCAATTTAATTGTTGGACCAGTTTGTAGTTGGTGATAAAAATGGAGTGCTTCAATGTTTGAGCATAAAGGATGAAGAACCAGTCGTGAACTTTAAAACACTACCTGGAAAACCAATTACTTGTGTACAATTAGGTTCAAATGCGGGTTAGCAACAATACTTTACATTCTTAAATAATACGTTAAAAACTATTTTAATAATAATTATTTTACAGGAAACACATCCGACAAAATATTTACGGCTTCCGGAAATGAGGTTAAGGGTTATAATAGAAAGGGCAAAGTGTTTTTCGCGATTGAAACTTCAGTATCAGAAACCATCACTTCTATGTAAGTATAATATTTTGATTTAATTGTCATATTTATGATTCAAATAAAGATTTTTTATTTCTAGGTCCGTTATTGGAAATGATTTGATATTATGTAGCGGGAGAACGATAACATTTTATAGGGACTTGCAAGAATTGTATACATATATTTGTGATGATAGAGTACTTGATTCCACACCATTTAGCACTCCTAATGTAAGTACTTAAAAAAAAACAGTATTATCTGTTTAAATAGGAATGTCAGAAAACCATTTTAATATTACTCAAAGCTCAAACAGTTTTTGTGTGGTTGAAACATGTAGGTATGGATGTTTATTCGTCTTTCAAGCGAAAACTATTTCACGAATTTTGATGAAACTTTACAAATAGTGTAGTCCAGACGTCCGGATAAACATGGACTATATAAATTATTCCCGGAATTCCAGAAGCATTATCGCATAACAGTTTTGTTTTGCGTATATTCACTTGATAGATCATAAGTAACGCGTCTGTTTTTTAGTATTTGCTTATAATTGAACCCTTGTTTCATGATGTTTAAAACTTAAATGAATAGAGAAATAAGAAATGACAAACTATACAAATATTAGGATATCAGAAACTCATATTTACTTTTTATAATTAACTTTTTTAACTACGCTTTAATTATTACAAGGTTTCATCATTTATTTCTTAATCAGAATTTGAATTTGTGACCGTAGAAACACCTCAAATTAATGTCTCACCTTCAATTTAGTTCCTTTGGTCAATTTAAGAATTTTTTCATCTTTAAAATGCCTTTAAAATAAAGTAGTCTTACTCAAGTTGTAAAGACATGAACAAAGACAGACTGACAGACGATTGTTATAATCTAAAAGGGTAGAAACTTGAAACTACTAACTAACTACTTGATACTAAACTACAACAGTTCTATATCCTTATGTATAATGTATATATAATACTTCTAGAGCGTCCGTGTACGTCTGCTGGTCATAATTGCAAATAAAGAAGCATTAATAGTTGAGAACGGCAAGCTTCTGCAGAAAATATACGTACCTGCTGGACCTACCAGCATTACTGTTCCACCATTTATAGGACATGATGTATCAGCGATTTATGGTTCCGCTGATGGTTCGATTGGCGTCCTAAATTATCAAGAGTAGGTAACATGCTTTTTAGATAGTTAGATAAGATAAGATAGATAAAAACTTTATTTGGATCACACCACACCATGAGTAAAAAAAATAAAAAAACAATAGGGGAAATATTACAATACAAAAAAAAAACTTATAGCTAACTTACAAGAATATTTAACATCTATTTTTACTTAACCTAAATTAAATTATATATTTAAAAAAATCTATTAATTCTTTCATAAACTTTATAAATCTTTTTTTAGTTTAGTGTAAAGTATGTTACATTACAGTGTTATAATATATTTCTATTTGTTCCTTTACACGAACCCCTTCCGGGTAAATGCCTCGTCTAATTCCTTCCATTAGTCCCTATTTCGAGAAATTGTCTACCTTTCTTTGCCTACTAATTCTTTTATATTGTCAGCCCTTTAAGTGGTCTGCCTCTGCTACTTTTTAAAACAGGGCCTGCCCAAATTTTTTCATACTTTATATTAACTTTTCCTACCAGGTCAGAATTAACCAGTAAATGCTTGGTACCTGGCGCTGGGTTGGGTTCTGTAACATGCCTTGGTTGGCTCAATAACAGCTCTGGTTATCATTTGGCCGTTGGACGTCACGATGGTTCAATACAACTACACTTGATCAATAGTGAGAATTTAAATGACAAGCCAAGACTTAAGTTTACTTATGTAAGGATTATCTTGTAATATTACTTTGTTGAGACTAGTGCATTGACTTAAATTGATCTAAAGAATAAGTTATTACGCTGTTACGAATACGAAAGATATTGTTTGCACCTTTTAGAAAGTAAAACTCAGTTGCAAAATGCCTATAAAACAATATTGCCAAAAATTTGTTAGGATTTTTTGTCTCTTTCTTTCATTTATTCTCAGTTTTCGTTTATTCTTCAGTTTTCTGGAGAACCAGTTACATCTGTTTGTGGTGGTGTTATTACTACGGACGAACCCGAACTATTAGCAGCAACATTTTCTGGAAGAATTTTCGGTTTAAGATCTAATCGATTCATGCCAGGAAATATATCGAGTGCATCGTTGGATGTTCTAGCTAATCGACGCTCAAAACTTGAGTACCTATATTTCTATTTAATTTGCATATATTAAAAGTTTGTTCCATATGTAATTTTCTTATAATTTTTTAAGAGCTGAAGTTGCTAAATTGGAGAAACAAGCAATCAGTGAGCGGGAAAAATATCAAAGAAATACACGATCTTTTCTTTCTGGTATATCAGTTCCACCGCTTTTGGAAATCGAGTATGAGGTATATACAACGCCTTTGCTTCCTAATTTAAGAGCTGTATGCTTACCACAAGTTTGTCATCGCTATAGACTTCAAGCATTTCACGCTAATAATACATTGGGCCTAGATTTAGATAGGAAAGAAAATTTTTAAATTCCCCATATCTTGTGTTACGGTGCAAACTCTGGTAAAAATCACATTTTAAACATTTATAATAATTTGTAATTATACATTACATTCAAATAGATTGGAAAGGACTTTTGGACCAACCGAGTTAAATTGTCGGTATTTTATTTTTATTTTATTTTTATATACTAAAGATATAATTTAAATAAATGAGTGGCCAAGCTTAATAGAATAGAATAATAAAAGTAGATATACAATAGAAGAATAATTAATTATAACTTTGTCAATTCTACTAGCTGACTGGCGCCACTCACAACAATTGGCAGGAAGTAAAACTCATATCAGCGGTTCCCTTGGACGTTCTGTTCGTATATTGTGAAAATAAACTTGAAATACAGACAGACAGTACAGCCGTACTTAGCATTTGTACTCAACAGGTAATATATTAATAGTATAGTCTTTATATAGAACTAAACAAATCTATAAAAACATTATAATCTACAGGAAAACAACAGCCCAGAACTTCTAGCGACAATTCGTTGCCAAGCTGGCACAAGAAGATTATGGATGCGCATACGAATTTTAGACGATAATGAAACAAAAATGGAAGGAACAAGAGTACTTATATATGTTCTGCCAACGGGAGCTCCGAGAGTGGCTCGACTTATAAAACTATATTTGTCGTTATTGCCACACTATTCTAAATATGAGTCACCTGACATAGAAAACAAGCAAAGGTAGAACAGCATATGTAGTCATTTAAAAAAAATGGCAATAATGTAAAAAATAATTGTAATAACATTTATTAAAAATACCTATATAACATTTAATTTAAATTGGTAAATATAAATTATTTTAGGCCTTGTGAGCTGAATATATTAGGACCTTTCTCTGTAGCTGAAATGACAGCGTGGTTGTCTCAAATTTTACCGGGAGAATTACCGAGACCGTCAACGACAGTTATATTTGCACGATCTCATACTACTCTTGGAACTTTTTTGATATGTCAATATAAGTAAGTTTTTTAAGAGCAACACTTTATGTAGTATCTATTATACATATTTTTTTATACCTAGCAAAATTTATTTTACAGACGCGGATCCGCTACATTTAAATCAAACAATATCTCTACCATATCGTTAATCAAGGACTTTATTACAAACTGTTGTATAAAAAAGAATATACGAGCAGACATAAATTGTGGTTCGTATTGTCTTAAACACTGACGCATTGTTTTTGATATTTAAATAAAACTATTGTTTTAAGATTATTTATATAGACATAATATTTCACAATTCCGTTGTGAATGAAGCCATAACAAACAAAAAATGCGATGTTTTAAATTAGGTAGGTTTTAATAGATTTTTTTTTTATGTTTCGAGTTTACAGCGACCGTGATCGCGGACAATATTATAAATTTCGTACTGAATTTCAAAATCAACGTTTTATTTAAAATTGTATTCACGATAACCTTGGATATTTAATATAAATTATTATTATTCTGTGCAGACATTCCAGAAGACTGCTGTTTAAACGCTTTTAAACTTTTAGAAGATAAATTTAAATCTGCTTACAATTACCACAAAGAATGCGAGATTAAAGACGCTATAAGGTATGCAGGATTGCAATTTTTGTTACAAATTTATACATTCTGCATACTAATGACACATAATTTTCAGTTCTTTAGATTTAGATGAAAATGTCATCAAAAACGAAGAAGAGCCCGTGCTGTGTAGCGATTACTTACGAATTTTGAATTCATTAACAAAGGAAGACAATATGGAGGAAACATTTGAAGTGCTCATTGGTAATACATATATATAGTATACTAGTAAACCTGGCGAACTCCGTTTCGCCACCAGAAGGCTTTTATATAACATTTCGTTCGGTGATTAAAAGATGAAGATTTTTTTTTTGTTTTATATTTGAAAAGGAAAATTTTTATTTCATTTCACAACAGTAATGAATTCATTTCGATTACAAAAATGAAGTGTTATTTAGTTGAACTTCTCTAAGTAAATGAAAGTGAATCCAAAGTATCCAAAGTATAATTATCCGTTTCATTGAAGTACTCCTTTGTAAACCACATTTTTTTGTTTTTGGTCTAACGTTAACACAAATAAAGCGGATGGTTTCCCAGCACACACAAACTGTAACTGCCCATGTGAAAAACAATGATTTTCTAAATTTATCCCACAAATACTAAATTACATATCTGTCATTATACGTCAATTGCATAGCTGTCAATTGTATTTCGTTATTCCACGTTTTATAGTGACTGACGTTTCATGTCAAGTCCCACGGGAATGCTGTTGAACGGGATAAAAAGTATCCTATTGCAATTTCCTGGCTCTAAACTACCTCCCCGCCAATTTTCAGCGAAATCGGTTCAGCCATTCTTGAGTTATAAGTGAAGTCACTAACACGACTTTCTTTTATATATATAGATTTAAATGAAACTAATATTTTCGGATGTACAACGCGATTTTTATATTAGATTATAAACTACATACTCCCGACGTTTCGGTTACTTTACAGCAACCGTGATCACGGGCAGAAGAGATATGAGTGTCCACTGATTGACAGTGACAAAATATTAGTTTCATTTAAATGAATACTCGCGAAAATCTTAGATCTCATTATATAGTATCCTACTAGTATTATAATTGCGAAAATTTGTGAGTGTGTGTGTATGTTTGTTACTTCTTCACGCTCAAACGGCTGAACCAATTTTGATAAAATTTTGTATACAGGAAGCTGACGTCCAGGAATAACACATAGGCTACTTTACATTCCGGAAATCATCGGGGCGCAGCTAGTATTCCATAAGAATCTTTTTAGTTTATTATTCATATTAAATAATCCTATTTTATTTTATAGATACAGTGGAAAAGTGGTATTTGAATTGGTGTAAAATATCTTTTATGGGACGTCATAGTAATGCTCACCTTTTAAAATTACAACATGCTCTACAAAATTGCAATATAAGCGAAATCGAAGAATGCTTGACATTTAAAACTCAGACTGATGAAAATTAAAAATTATTTTTATGAATAAAAAATAATTTTAATATCCAACTGTGACTTTCTATGTTATTCAATAAACTACCTTGTTTTAAAGAATTTTCTCATTTAAATTCTTAATATTCTCATTAGAATTTACTTGTCCAATGAGCTTAAATAACGAAAACTATAAAATTATTAATCAAATCGTGATTTTTTTAAATCACAGACACATAAAAATTTAAAAGTTTAAATGATTTCGTGTTTTCCTAATAAACTAAAAATACAAGCAGAATCGCAAACAAATATCATTTTATTGAGTTAGTTCGTGAAAATTATTACTGATTGTCTATGAGTACGCTTCAAATTCAAGTAACATGTTTAGAATCCTTTCAGATTTATTTAGTTTCGTAAATTCATACCCTTAATATCATATGAGAACTTTTTTGAGAGTTCTGTATCATAATGATATAATGCATGTTCATTATCATTCATTCTTTTCAAATTGGTTAAATGATGCCACAATTCGTTAGTGGACTGAATTTGCTCTTGTAAAAATGTTGAAGTTATAAAATCAGCGCAATGGCGATCACCTTCAGAATCTGCTAATTGTACTAGCCCCTTTAATGACTGGAACAAAAAGAAATACTCATTCTGCCTATTAATTTAATAAATAATAAGTAGGAATGAAAATAATCACCAATGTTTCTACCAAATAAAATCACTATACTCACCGTAGTTACATCATTTTCCAATTGAATAGCCAGTTCAAATGCTTGACATACACTAATATTTTCTTGTATTTTTGGAGATTTAACGTCTTCAATCAACGGATGAAATCCTTTCATCAATTGATATTGTATAAGTGTGTGCATATGTAATAGTTCCTCTTTATGAAGACTTATAAAATAGCCTCCGAAACCTTTCCTTGATACACACTGATGTAAAAAATTAATTGCTAATTTTAAATATACTAGAGACGCTTCATGTTCACTTTTTATTTGATTATTAATAGCTCTTTCTAATTTTGAACTATGTTCAATTGTGTGATTATGCCTTATGTAAATATATGGTAGGCAATTAAAGTTGGACACAAAGATCAGCTTAAATGATTTGAAAACTGTTTGATATATCATTCTACAGAATCTACATACTTTTATAAAAATAAATTTAAAAAAAATATTCAAGTAAAAAATTAATTGACATCTCAATCCAGGAGGTTTGGACTTTGATATGTTATCAAAATGTACAGATACAAAATTATTTTAAGGAATTATAATATAAAAATAATGTTTACCTTTTTTGTTATTTTTAATCGGCTGTAGTAACAAAGATTTAAGATACATTTTTAGATTAAGATTTAAGACTAAAAGATTTGTTTTCAATTATGACTAAGAGCACATACTTTTTTAATGGTATTTTATGAAGAAGGATGTAATAAGTGTGTGTCTACCTATTTAAAATATTTTTTGTGTTACCTACTCTAATTTGCTAAAAAGTTATAAATTCTGATTAAAGAATTAAACAAATATTTAACAAAATAAGAGGTTTTATATGTCAAGAATCAAGTAAAGGATAGAAAAGAAGTGTATAAGTCATGCCCATTATTAAAATAAAAACTACATATATTGAAACAGTCCTATTTATTATTAAACAGTCCTAATTATTTACACTACACTATCGACTATAAAGCTCTATTTTTGGAATGGATAATAATCCAAACCAGAATTGTATTTGAATTTATATGTGAATCTATTGACTTGTGTTTTCCCAACTTCAATCATTTGCTGCACTTCCTCTCTGTACGCCGGCGGCAACATTTCCTCTTCCAACGTACAGGCTGGCTGCTCATCTGTTTGAACTTTATAAAAACGTTGCCTAACTATATCGACATCTCGACTGTATTCCTCTCTAAGATCAGCTACCGCTTTGGTTGCTGTATCTAGTTTAAATATGAAATAATTAGCTTCGCGATGCACTAAACCGTGGGCACTCGTTTTGTATGGAATCGGTCTGAACCCCAAATTTTCAATGTTCCTTATAATACCACCGCGGTTGAAAACAGCATGTGATACTCGCGTCAAAGTAGTTTTCAGTTCTGGTTTTGGCATAGCCCTTAACATTAACGCTAATTCATATGTAGGCATTTTGGATCACGCTAATACAATTACTTAATAAAGTGTAATTAAATATCTTTTATTTTATTAACTATTTTAGAAGTTTATTTAGAAATAGAGATGTAATGTCAATTAGTTCACTGACATACTAAAAGTGTTACCTTTATGTAGACATATTTTTATTATAAAGTTGTAATACCTTTACGAGTATAGAACTCGTTTCACCGAATCATATCTATCTACTTATATTATTTTTATTTTATATTATTTTCATTGGTTTTATTTTTTATCGCGTTAAAAAATGTTACAGGAATCGCAACGCTTGCATCTACACGAGAAAAACAAGAAAATATCTATAAATGAATTTAAATAATGTTAACTTTTATGTAAGTTAACTTTAACCATATAATATGTTCCCGTATATGTAATTAATATTCACCTTCAGGCTTAATATAAATAATTAAAAAATCTTGTTTTAAGTTGTTAAAGTATTTATTGTTATCCTAAGAATAAGAAAGAGGCAACCGTTTGGAGTTTTAAAGTGCACAATACACTTTTTTCCCTTATATTTTTACTTTATTTTAATTCATCATTTAGCCTATTGCAGTCCACTGCTGGACATAGGCCTCTCCCAACACGCGCCATAACACTCGGTCCTCTGCCTTCCGCATCCAGTGAGACCCAGCGACCTTTTTAAGGTCATCGGTCCACCTAGCTGGCGGGCGTCCTACTCTACGTTTGCCGAGACGCGGTCTCCACTCAAGGACACGCTTGCTCCACCGAGCGTCGGTCCTTCTGCACATGTGACCAGCCCACTGCCACTTCAGCTGGCTTATTCTACGAGCTATGTCGGTAACCTTGGTTCTTCGTCGGATTTCTTCGTTTCGAAGTTTGTCCTTCAAAGAAACGCCGAGCATAACTAATATTATTATTATTTTAATTAATTAAATAAAATGTAGTGATGTAAAGTATAAACAGTAGAAAACAATTTTAGTGTAACTTTAATAATGCTTTGTTACTTTTGTTACTGCCGTTGCTGAATTCTATCATTTTGCTTACATTATATAATGGAAACTCAGATTTTACAAAGAAAATTAAGTTTTTTTATTTCCTGACTCAAGTTATTTATGAAAATATATTTATAGACATTTTTTACATTACAGACTATAGAATTTATAGTGTAGAGTAAAGATATTGTAATGTATTTTTGTACTCAAAGTCAGAATTCAAAAGTCAGAATCGATCATGGCTGCGGCGTATGTTGTGCTTGGAGGATTGTTGTGAAAATACTTTAATTAACATTCCGTTCTCAATATGGGATCGTTTAATAAATTTGTATCTGATTATTGTAAAGCATGGGAAAAGTCTGGACGGGAGCAATTGTAAGTCACGTCATATATACATAATACCTATTTCCTTGTACCACATGTTGTTTCATTTAACCTTTCTAATATAAACAAGACTATTATCATGCCTTGTAAAGTTAATAACTTAAAGTTCTTAATAAACTCGATAAATTCACCTAACACGTTTATATGTGGTCAAATTTTGGATGTCGCTTTTGTTGTGGTTTGTGTTTGAATCTTTAATGATGATAACAAATATTTACGCGTTTACATAACATTGTAACTTAATTTTTGATCAATATTCTTTAATATTATGATTGCAGTTTAAAAGCAATAACCCAGTTTATAAAGGATGAAGCAAAGAGTCCATTGTTTTCCAAGTCAAACAAGCTATCAGGATTGTCACAAACGATCTATGATCTTTTACTTTGTGGACTTCGTGGTGCCTTGAAAAAGGATTCCGTAATATCTGTGTTGAAAGATATTGTTGTAAGAAATCAAAAACTAGAATACTATAAATTTAAATGACAATGTTGTTTGTATGGTGGTGTTAATATTTGTCATGTTCTTCTGTATATACTTAAATGCATCTATATAAGTCACAATGGTAATGAAGTATGTAAGCACAACAACATAAAGAGAATAATTTAAGTACAATATAGTCAATTTAAGTTTTAATCAGTCTTAACACAATCAAGAGGTCATGCCTCATGAATCTTCTAAAAAGGTTTTTATAGAGTGTTTGAAAAAGTTGCAACACAGTCATATATATGATATAAATAAACATATATTCATTAAAACCAACCTAAATAATCTATTAAACTGCAGTCAATGTAATTTTCTCTATAAAGATATGATTTAATTTGATATTTCAGGGCCTACATGCAGACATACCATCAATATTACTTGATGTAGTTTGTGTGTTAGATTCAGAAACATCCCTCGATGTCCAGAATGAAGAGAGAAGTAATTTTTGTTATTTAGTTAGGGAGTTGGAGTCATTTATATCAGATAAACTCTTGAAGGAGCGTCTAGAGATTGACACCCTACAAGATGTTGGTACATTGAAGAATAAGAATTTTTATACTAAGTTTATTAAAATCAAAACTAAACTATAGTAAGTACTTCTGAATTTATTTATATGTTTCCTTAAACATTAATCTGTAGGAAAAATCCTTGACAAACATACATAGATATTATATCTTACTAGCTTTCCGCCCGCAGCTGCGCTCGCGTGGAGTTCGGTTATATCTCATTTTCAGAAGAATCTTTCAAAAGTCTGTGATTAAAACTATCCTATGTTCTTTCTCAAGGTCAACTTCATCTCTGTACCAAATTTCATTTAAATCAGTTCAGTGGTTTAGGTGTGAAAGCGTAACAGACAGACAGACAGAAAGAGGTACTTTCCCAATTACAATATTAGTAAGGATTTGTAGTGGATTGGTCTATAAATTAAAATTAATTTTTTTGAAGATGATCTTTGAATCAGATTGTGAAATAAAGTTTTGATATATTAAATTAATTTCAGTTATAAGCAGCATAAGTTCAACCTTTTTAGAGAAGAAAGTGAAGGCTATTCAAAACTAATAGTTGAATTAAACCAAGAAATATCGGACGAAACAGATTGGAAGACAATGTTAGAAATCATTCAGTCTCTTATAGGTAAGACCTACTTCATTTATTATTTTGATATAATGTAAGGAAAAATCTTCTTCTACCTGGCAATTTCCCTGCTTTAACCAGAGTTTGCCTTACGCGTTTGTTAATAGTTTTGGCTAATTGTTTTTACGACCGGCTGCCAGCCTGACATCAACCCTCTTTGGGAATGCATTAATCAGTGATGTCTAAATAGTCTCAGAAAGTACATATGACTCAGAAAAATCACATTGGTACTTGCCAGGATCGAACCCGCGCCCTCATGCATGAGAGGCGGGCCTTTTATCACTAGGCCACTGACTTATTCGTAAGGAAAAGTATGGACTCTTAATTATGTTTTTTTCCAGGTTGTTTCAACTTAGACCCAAACAGAGTGTTAGATATAATTTTAGAATCATTTGAAGCTCGACCTCATTTAGACAAACTATTTATTTCATTAATAAAAAATTACATGGGCGATGCTCAAGTGATTTGTGAAGTATTAGGATTTAAGCTCGGCGATATGGAAGTTTTAGACAATTGTAAGAGCCCACCATCGTTAATGACTGTCATTGCACTGCTTTTACAACATGAAGTTATATCTTTAGACGATATTTATCCCTGGGTGTGTATAATATGTTATACTTGTATGTTAAATTCTTTATATATACTTATTAATAATATTTAATATACAGCTACGTCCAGATGATTCAGTCATGGCCAAGGAAGCTGATAAAGAACTTAAAGCAGTGCAAGATTATATTCGTAGACTGAATATTGTATCTACAAAAGGACCACAGAGTAATGCACCCACAGAGTTTATCGAAGAAAAAGCTGATCCACAGGTATTTTAAACAAGAAATGTTTTCTTATCTATATTGTTATAATGTGCTAATAATAATTATAATATATTGCTTACAGGAATATTGGAGTAATCAGAAATTAGTGCTCTGCGAAGAGCTCTTAAATGTCAGGGCATGGAAGGAATTTTCAGCACTTTTTTCAAGATTGTCTGTTACTTGCGTACCCCAAAGACCTGCGGTTGCTTTATGCAGCATGCTTCATGCTTTGATGGAACCTTTATATAGAATGTAAGATATATATCATAATTTTTTTTTATTTAATATCTTACTATTATTTTACATTTTGTTAAGATTTGTGTTTTATGTTACAGACATTGTCGAGTAGCTCCTAAAATAATAGGAAAGCCTATACCTCCTTTGAAGTCTCCGCTGGCCCCACCTGCGTGTAAGACTTTTGAAGATATGAAGGAAACTGTTATACCTGCTCTCATAATTTTGGGTCCATCTCTTCATTATGATCCTATTTTAATGTACAAAGTAAGTGTTATTTTTTTTACTATTTTCTCTTCTAATATTATATAAACTAATTTCTTCTAAGGTTCATTCAAATATTACTGTGTATATACTTGTCTCTTCTTGTCAATTCAATGTTCAAAGTTTCATCAAAATCGGGTCAGTATTTTTGTCTCATATGTCTTTCTACTCTGGAATGTTTAGTGTTATTTATAACTTTATAATGATATTACTGTTCTAGATAATTCGTGTTTTGAGAACAGCTAGATCTCTGAAAGAAGATCCATTGCACCATGAAGCGCTAACAGTGCTAGATACAGCGATATTACCAGCATTAAGTTTAATGGAGGGAAATTGTTGTATGGCTGAAGAAGTTTACACCTTGCTCAAGCTATACCCTTATCAATGCAGGTAATAATTAATAAAAACTATATAAAAATAAAATTATTATTAAAAGACACAACACAACAAAATAGGGTCAGAAAGAAATTTATGAATGTTTCAAAACACTACATGTATTTCGTTTAAATTAAAATAACATTTTCGGATTATAGTATTTTATACTACATACTCCCGACGTTTCGGTTACTTTGTAGCAACCAGATAACAATAAAGATTGGTATCACATACATCTCGTCTTTGAAAAATAATGAAATATGCGTAGTAATCCTAAAATATTAGTTTCATTTAAATGAATACTCGCGAAAGTCGTACACCTCATGTATGTATATTGTTTATTTAAACACTTAAAATCTTTGCTTTCGTGTTTTTTATTTATCTTGCGGTGATTATCGAAATACTATGATAATTTAAAGAATACCTAAATTCGTACGTGAAAAGTTTATAGTTTATAGGGGCTATATGAAAATGAAATGTGCTCAAAATTAAAAAAATATACATATATTTTATTTATAATTTGCTAATTAAATTATCATTAGAATTTATTATTTTCTTTGACAATTTAAGCTCCTTGGATACTGAGTTATTATAAACTTACTACCTGCGCCCCGCGATGTTACCCGCGGATTTCCGGGATGTAAAGTAGCCTATGTGTTATTCCTGGACGTCAGCTTCCTGTATACAAAATTTTATCAAAATCGGTTCAGCCGTTTGAGCATGAAGAAGTAACAATCATACACACACACTCACAAACTTTCGCAATTATAATATTAGTAGGATTTCCTATTTTCTTTCCTTTGTTTGCTAACAAGTGTTTATACTAAAATTCTATCTTATCATCCAGATATTGTTTATACGCGAGATGGAAAAACGAATCCGGTGAGAAGATTCCGTCACTGATGCGTGTTAGAGGGAATTCATTGCAGCGTATAAAACATATTATGAAAAGAGTTTCCAAGGAGAATATTAAACCACAAGGACGTCTAATAGGCAAGCTGTCTCACGCTGCACCGGCTTTTCTGTTTGATTACATGCTGTTACAAGTGAGGACAATTCATATTAATTTACTGTAGCTATTATAGATGTTAATAGTTACTTAAGCCTTTTTTTAACTACATAGTTTTTGGTTCTTATATGTTTAATAGAATATCTTCTTACTTACCTTACTTGATTTACAAATTCGGGTATTACTACTAATGATTCATATTACTTTTCTGTAGCTATTGTAGATGTTAATAATTATTAACACTTTTTTTAACTACATGCTATATATCTGTTGTGATTATACATTTAATAAGAAAGGTCCATACTTAACTTACTTGATTTCCAAATTAACAGTACTGAAAACTATTTTATAACAATCTCTATATACTAACTTTACAATGCTATTTAAATTGGTATTAATTTTGATTGTTTACAGATCCAAACCTATGACAATCTCATTGGTCCAGTGGTTGAATCTCTGAAGTATTTAACATCACTTTCCTTGGATATTCTTGGCTATTGTCTGGTTGAAGCGCTTGCAGCTCGTAAGGGTACCGTAGGAGCAGCACATCCACCAGCGCTTCAAGCGCTCGCAGCATTCGCTGCAGCGGCTTTTAAGAAACATAATATAGAATTGACAGCACTGCTGCAATTTGTTGCTAATAGGCTTAAAGCGCAGCAGAGGTATGATATTCCATTACTATTATCACCATACTTATTTATCCTTATTGCAATGTAGTTAAGGTGTATTTTTCATTACTATTAACAATATTCTTGTTTATTTTTTTTTGCAATGTAGTTAAGGTGTATTTTTTGTTATTTTTAGTCACGATCTTCTGATTCTGAAGGAAATAGTACAAAAAATGGCGGGAATAGAAGCCGCTGAAGAAATGACTCCGGAACAACTCGATGCTATGGCCGGCGGAGAGTTATTGAAGGGAGAGGTATTTGCATTTTGCTGTTATTAAAATATATCTATTATTAATGTTCTTGAGTTATTAAAATGTATTTAATATGAATGTTTTTAATTTATTTAACTGTTTTTTATGTATTTTCAGGCTGGTTATTTCTCTCAAGTACGTAACACGCGAAGATCATCGGCCAGATTGAAGGAGGCTGTGGTCGGAAATAATTTGGATATTGCTCTATGTATACTATCCGCACAGCAGAGACATTGTTGTGTATGGAAAGGTATAAAGATCAATTTTTAATTAAAAATTATTTACTACAGATCTATCAAGTAATAACTCATAAGTTTTGCATTTCTCGAGCTCATAGAAAAACTACCTAAATTAGTGATAATTCTAATAAATTTACTATTAATATTATGTTATGATAAGTATGGATTTCTAAACGATAATAATCAACCTATTTTTTTTAGAATATGCTGAAGATAGTCCATCAAGTGGTGAGCCGCCCGGGTCTCAACTTAAAGTTGTCGGTCGACTGGCAGATCAATGTCAAGACGCGTTGGTACAATTGGGTACCTTCCTTGCATCCTCGCACGCGCCTGATGAATACGCCGCTAGACTACCACTTCTACAAGTACTTATGTTTATTTTAAACTAGCTTTCCGCCCGCAGCTTGGCCCGCGTGGAGTTCGGTTATATCGCGTTTCCAAGACAACCTTTCAAAAGTCTGGGATGAAAGCTATACTATGTTCTTTCTCAAGGTCAACTCTATAGAGCAAGAGCCAGGGCCAGCCAGGCATTCATTGATTTACAAAAGCTGAAAGTTTTTCTATATAACACATAAAAAAGTATTGTTCAGAAACCGAAGAGCCTACTGTCTGTACGCTTACATTTGAAAAAGCATTTAACGAGAAAAAATTATCCTAAGTAACTAAATTTGTCTTCTAAGTAACTAAATACCTATAAAATGTAAACATGAACATATCTATTCGTAACTTCATCGAGGATATGTTCCTTCCTCTCGCACTTACGGAAGACTTTCAGTGTGCCTGGCCAGGTAAAAGCACCATCGAAACTGCCGGGCTACTGAGTAAATATAATTTAATACTTTCCTCAGTAACATACATAAAAATCAGCTTATATATGTACTATAACGAAAGTACAAATAAAGTTACTTATAATTTAGGGGTGCCTGGCTGGGTTTCCCACCTTACTAAGTGCCTGGCAATTTACAGCGTGATTTCTTATATTATTACGATGAAAATATATCAAAACTGAATTGTGTACTAAGAGGAAAGTGAAAGAAAATTTTATACACCTTTAGAACGTGTTACCTGCCAAAGCCACCGCGACCCAAATTTCATAGGTGGGGATCGTGACTACCTATATTGGGTACATCTATAGAAAAACTTTCAGCTTTTGTAAATTAACGAATGCCTGGCTGGCCCTGGCTCTTGGACTACTATCTCTGTACCAAATTTCATTAAAATCAGTTCAGTGGTTTAGGCGTGAAAGCGTAACAGACAGACAGAGTTACTTTCGAATTTATAATATTAGTGGGGATTATAGATTCAATATAAGAGATCATGCTATATATAATCATTTTGTTACGTAATTCTTCAAATTAACTAAGGATGTGTACTTTCGTGATGTATTTATCAAACTTTGAGTCATCACTGACCTATTGTTTTCAAAGCCAATTTCAACACGCTACTGGTCAACAAAATAAATATTCCTATTGGAGCGTGTTATGTTCTTTATGTTGGACCTGTAACTACATATAAACTAAACTGTGTGGACATGTGTATGATTAATTAATATAATTAATTCTCTATTACATATACCACATTGTATTGTCATGATACGACGTTTGATTTATCTATTATTTTGTATCTTCAAGGAACTACTTCGAGACTATCACGTAGACGCTGACGTGGCATTTTTCCTTCACCGTCCGGTTCTGAGTCAAAAAATAGCAGCCAAGGCTGAAGCTTTACGAAAAAGCTCTGACAGCAAAAGCGAATCATTAGAAAAAAGTATAGAAAGATACAACATAGCTTCTAAAGAGGCGTTGGAACCTATCGTGACGTCAATAACGCCCCTACTACCGTCCAGGGTCTGGGAGGATATATCACCCGAGTTCTATGTGACTTTCTGGTAATATTAACATATTTATATATATAAAAATTTCCTGTCACGTGTTTGTCCGCGATATACTCTTAAACTACTGAACCGATTTTAAATTTGATTTGCATTCCGTGTGCATTTTGATTCAACTTGAAATATAGGATAGCTTACATCTGAATTTATAGTCACAATATTATTTAATCCAAATTATTTGTCTATTAAAGAACGTTATCTGTCATTATTACAATTATCTGTTGACTGACTTAAGTATTCAATAGATGGCGCTATGTTAAAAAACAAACGTCATAAATGAGCGACTATTTAATAATAGCATAACCACCATGTGTTTCTGAGGCTAAGGTATAACCTAAATTTATTTATTAATAAAACATAACAGATAGTTCTTGATAGGGCGATACGAAGTTCGCCGGGTCTTCGTATTGTACTATATAATTGCTTTTAACTATATTATTTATAATTTATACAGGTCTTTGTCCATGTACGACCTTCGTGTGCCCGTAGAGAGTTATGAGAGGGAAATAGATCGCTTGAAAACAGCCGCTGCTAATGTAGCCAAAGACAGCTCGCAAGGTACCAAAGGAAAAAAGGAACAAGAACGATTTAACACTCTCATTGATAAGTTGCAAGTAAGTTATTGTGTTAAGAAATACATGTGTATCGTAACTTCTTATAAGATTTCACATAAAGAAAATAGATAATATTAAAAAGTGTCATTTTTTACTTTTTTAAAAGTTAGTGTAATACTAGCCTTTTGCTTACGATTCCGTTATCACGATTTTCTTAAGTGGGACCATAAAACATGTATTTAATTTTTTATAATCACCCGACAGCGCCATCTATCGTCTGTATCATATTACTTTGTAGAGACAATTGATATGACATCAAGATGTACTAACATTCTGACGTATAAGATCCCTATAGTTTCCTTTCCATTTAATTTTACTTTCCAAGGTCGTTCCTACAAAACAAGTCAAAAATTATACGTTAATACATAATTTCTTCTTCTGACTGGCAATTTCCCAGCTACAGCCAGGGTCCGCTTTACATATTGTGAATAGTTTTGGCTATTCCTTTTTACGACAGGCCGCCTGCCTGACATCAACCCACTTTGGGAATGCATTAATCAGTGATGTCTAAATACTCTTAGAAAGTGCATATGACTCGGAAAAATCACATTGGTACTTGCCCGGGCCAGGATCGAATTCGCGCCCTCGAATTACGTCGTTAATCGACGTTATTCGAGGGCGTGTTAATAACTTTTTGCCTACTTTCCAGGAAGAGCGCCGTCGTCAAGAAGAACACGTAGCGCGAGTCCGCGGTCGTCTGCAGCGTGAATGTGTCGCTTGGTTCCCGGCTCGTGCAGCTAAATCAGCTAAAAACGAGACTGTAACGAGATTGATGCAACTCTGCATCTTCCCTCGCTGCATATTCACGGCCCCGGATGCGTTGTACTGCGCTGAATTCGTTCATACGGTCCATGCTCTCAAAACGCCTAATTTCTCAACGCTTCTATGCTATGATCGGGTGAGGGTATTCGGGAATTTATAGTGATTTTGTTCTATACTATTTGTAATAGTTTGGAAAGTTATTTTATATTTATTGATGTATTTCAAAGTGTTAATTTGAAGCGAATGGAAATTGAATTTAATAATAAAAAAAGACACAAAATTTTGCTTCATTTTGTTCAGGGATGAAAAAGTATATGAATAAAACAGTAAAATTATATATTTTACAGTATTCGGCCTGAATTGACTGTAATATAACCAATAAAACTCAAATGATGTAGAAAAAGTAGTATATTGTATAATAATATACTGTGAATACGAAATTTTAATATTCGAAAAATCATTTAAATAAATATACTATTGGAAACTTTTAAGAAACTTCATAGTTTGTTTAAATAAAGCAAATATTTTAAGATGTACTATCGCGTTTTGAAATTTATCACTATCCCTGAAAAGTAACTGAAAAGTCGGGAGTATGTAGTTTAAAATATGTAGTAAAAAACGCGTTATACATTCCAAAAAATTAGTTACATTTAAATGAATACTCGCAAAAGTCTTAGATATAAAAAAAAAAAAACATTATTTATATTCATACAAATAATTTACAAACCCTTTCAACAGTTGTTCTGCGACATTACTTATTCCGTGATGTCGTGTACGGAGGGCGAAGCAGCTCGCTACGGGCAGTTCCTTTGCCGCGTGATGAGGACGGCGATGCGCTGGCACCGCGACCGTACAGCCTTCCACGAGGAATGCGCGCATTACCCTGGCTTCGTCACCAAGTATAGAGTCTCAAATCAATTCACTGAGGCTAATGATCACGTCGGATATGAAAATTACCGGTAATGTAGTGTTACCATATATAAAAATCAATAATAATGTGGTGTTGCCATAGTCCATACATATACTAGCTCCGCCCCGCGCTGTTACCGGATTTCCGGGATGTAAAGTAGCCTATGTGTCATTCCTGGACGTCAGCTGGATATATATACAAAATTTTATCAAAATCGCTTCAGCCGTTTGAGCGTGAAGTAGTAACAAACATACACACAATCACAAACTTTAGCAATTATATATAATATTAGTAGGATACATTTATATACTTTTTCAACACTTGTTGGTCTAATAGTGATTTAGAATTGAAATTATGGGAATATAAGAGCTTATCTCACAATATAGTGTGGTTTGTTTTAATATCTTTTCTATGCAAAGATAACAAAATTGTCACAATGTAATTTTTTTAATAATCATTTTGATAGTAAAGTCTAATCAGATTATACCAGGAATACATTATAAGAGAAAGATTTGTCAAATATAATTTTCTATATAATAAACATGTATCCAGTTAAAAATTATCTATTTTATACTATTATAGTAGTAAAAATAATATATTTAATCTTCTCAACAGGCATGTGTGTCATAAATGGCACTACAAAATCACTAAAGCAATGGTAGTATGTTTGGATTCCGGGGACTATGTGCAAATAAGGAACGCGCTCATTGTACTAATACGAGTGTTACCACACTTCCCTGTGTTGGAAAAATTAGCACAGATCATTGAGAAGAAAGTTGAAAAGGTAGGCGTAGACACGGTATTATAATAGTTAAAGAAAATATACATATACAATGTTAGTCTTAAAACTAACAATGTAAATATTAAAAAAAAAACATATAAATAACTAGCTTTCCTAGTGGAGTTCTGTTATATCGCGTTTCCAAGAGAACCTTTCAAAAGTCTGGGATAAAAACTATCCTATGTTCTTTCTCAAGCTCAACTCTATGTCTGTACCAAATTTTATTAAAATCAGTTCAGTGGTTTAGGCGTGAAAGCGTAACCGACAGACAGACAGAGTTACTTTCGCATTTATAATATTAGTAGAGATACAAAAAATTGTACCTATTTATTTAGTATCGAATACAATAAAATATATTCGACTTTTGATAATTTACGTCATGACATGTATTTTTAATGAAACATACGTATTTAATATTAATGTTTTATCATAATTAAGTCTTTAAATATTAAATACAGGTCAAAGAAGAAGAAAAAACTCAGCGACAGGATCTATATGTATTGGCTACGGGTTACAGCGGACAGCTGAGGAATAAGGTGCCTCATATGATGAAAGAGAGTGACTTCCATCAGGTAAGAAAATATGATACAGATAGAGATTTATAATCTTTATATATATAATTCTTCTGTGAGTGTGTATGTCACTGAACTTCTCTTAAACGACTGGAACGATTTTGATGAACTTTTTTATGTGTGTTCAAGGGGATCTGGTAATGGTTTAGATTCAAAATTTTGTCCGCTGGACAATTTTTTTTAATTAATTTTTAATTTATTAGTAGTTGTTGATACAAAAGTTTTTATTTGACATTAGATTTGACAACTAACTAATATGTCAATCATTCTGTCGCACTTCAAAACACGGAGATTTATGGCTTTAATAGGTAAATTCCGAAAATATAAATAAAAAACGTAACAGATATTTCTTAATTATAGGGCGATACCAAGTTCGCCGGGTCTTCTAGTATATATAAAAATTAAGGGTGTACAACCCTTATGATTTAGGGCTATGAAAAATAGATTTTGGCCGATTCTCAGACCTACTCGATATGCTCACAAAATGTCATCAAAATCGGTCCAGCCCTTTCGGAGGAGTTCTCTATCTAAAACCGGGACACGAGAATTTTATATATAAAATATATGGTATGATGAGAATTGGTGTTATAATTATATGACTTAGATAGCATATGTATTAATCTTTAATGAGGTTTTACTTGAAAAAGTTTATATATGGAGTTGATATAAGAATTAGGGAGTTATATGAAAATTTGTATTTTAATCAAATTAGATAGTATAGTGTATAGCTATAGACGTATTAAGAAATGTATTGCGAATTCATACTAGAATACATGTATGTAATTTACAAAACAAATCTTTTATGGAGTTTTTATTTGAAAATATTTATGTATGGAGCTTAAATGTCTGAATTAACTAAATAAAACGACTACAACTTCAGAATCAAATGCTTTTTTAGAGTCGTTAATTAAGTATTAACAATATTAACGAGTAAAACTGAAGTATGTCCATAGTTCAACATATTATTATTTGTTGTAGATCGTTCATCTGACGACCGGGGAAGTTAAACCCAGGGAACAGACTACAGACGCGCCCGCACCAGGTAATTATATATTAAATAAACTACCAAATATTATTAGAATAAAACTAATATTTTTTGCATTATACTACGCGTCTATTTTTCACATCTCGTGTGCCAGTGATCACGGTTGCTGAAAAGTAGCCGAAACGTCAGGAGTATGTAGTTTTATATAAAAAGTGCGTAGTATAATTCCAAAAATATTAGGTTCATTTAAATGAATAAAACTCGAAAAAACCTTATTTATAATAACCAAACATCATTTATAACTAAAATTAACAGAAAATGATCAAATACAGTCTGTAAAAAATATAGTGTTAAAATCAATAGTATTGTTATAAAAGCCAATAAAAGATTGCCATATTAAATATCTTGATAAGCATCTATTACTAGTGCAATCAATATTTGTATAATACAATTTCTATTTAATATAATAATTATTATATTATTAATATTTAATTGTAGACAACGAGAAAAAGGAATCCCGAACAAGCGACAGACGACGCGATGAAAATGATCGTGAGAAGGAGATTAAGCGTGAATCACGTTCGTACGTACATTATTAAAATAAATTAATATCAAATATAAGTTTTTTACATACATACAGTAATATATTTATGATAATATTAACTATGAACTGTTTCTAAATACCTACTAATATTATAAATGCGAAAGTAACTCTGTCTGTCTGTTACGCTTTCACCACTGAACTGATTTTAATGAAATTTAGTACAGACATAGAGTTGACCTTGAAAGTTTTTATCCCAGACTTTTGAAAGGTGCTCTTGGAAACGCGATATAACCGAACTCCACGCGGGTGACCCTGCAGGCAATGCTAGTTAATCATATATAATAAAAGATATATAATTAATATTGATTAAGTATTAAAATGTGATAAATATTTGTTGTTCTAAGAAACGCTAAGGAGAGAAACAAAGAAGATAGCAGGACTAAAGATAGATCGCCGAGGGAGAGGTCGCATAGAGTGAGTTTAATAAATATTACATATATATACAAATACATATTAAATATTAACAGTATTCTACAAATATTATAATTGCGAAAGTTTGTGAGTGCGTGTGTATGTTTGCTACTTCATGCTCAAACGGCTGAACCGATTTTGATAAAATTTTGTATATATCCAGCTGACGTCCAGGAATAACACATAGGCTACTTTACATCCCGGAAATCCCGAAAAAATATATGAAGAATATTTATATTAATAATTTTCTTACTATAGTATATTATTATTAATAGTATGTACATATTAATTATAATGCGTATGTTTCCAGGAGGAGCGTTACTTGGAGACGGTCTCACCGCCTCATGATCATCGTCATGCACCAGATGACATAGATCGTGGTGAGACAAACTATTATATATATATACAGGGTGACTGGTGAATTACTATCGATATTTGAGGACGTGATATTTGACGATCATATATGACAAAATAAAAATTAATATAACATAAATATTAATAAACTTCTAAGTAAAGTTAACCAAAAGTTATGTAATTAATTACGCATCGTGTGAACACCCTACAGATTAGGTATACACTCACACTCACACATACGCGTGTCGCGACGTGGTGTTGTATCAGCACGCCGCCGCACGCGTCCACACTTGAACACTTGGAACGTGTAAGTGCCTATTTTTTTTACATAATTCTAATGAGAATCATGTACCGAGTATCCTCCGTAAATATTGATAGTAATTCACCAGTCACCCTGTATATATTTTATTATATGTTTCCTGATAAAATAACTGTTTTTTTAATATTCTATTTCATATATAATCTTAGAAAACAAGATCATAATTGACTTAAAAATAATATTCGATACATATTCACTATTACATTTATAAAATACTAGAACTAAATTTAAATTAACTGTCTACCATCTCGATTTATGAACTGGTCGAAAAAGGGCGAATCGTTTTGCATATTGAGATACAAGGCACCAATACATCGCGCCCACAAGCATCGCTCGAATTCAAAATACGCGAATAAATAGCATCCCTAAATATTCGCGCGTAGGTACGCTGTTTCTGGCCGTGTGATACGCACGAGAAAATCGCAGCGAATTCGCTCTTTCTGGACCAGGTCTTAAACACACAGAAAATCTACAACAGATTAATCTGTCACACCAACGCCGAACGAAATATGTCTTTATCAAGAGATTTCATTCGTAACGTGCGTTTGTGTGATACATTAATTCAGAGGACTGACAACTAACCCTCATATACTAGGTTTAGAGACCTTTATTTTCCAAAAAAGACACAAAGTCACTTACATACATGGAAACAAAAAATTCAAGTAATACTAAATGTCGCTCTTAAGATATAATCACATAACGTGTTATTTTACTCATTCAATGTATTCAATTTACAAGTGGGTAGTTTTGTATAATATATTACTAATATATACTAGTAAGTAACTAAATTATTATATTTCATATATATGTATATTATTTCCAGATGTGAAACGTCGTAAAGTCGAAACCAGCGGTAATTGCAAGGTGAGTATCGTTGTGTATCCTCGGAACAGTCTCGAGCCGGACTGAAGGTTGACATGGACCCTCCACGAAATGGACCGACGGACTGAAACGTGAAGTAACAGTGATCATACGGACTGAAGACGAATAGGAACGAAAATAATACGGAATATATGAAGATACGACGAGAATGATAGAAGGAAATATAAATAGGATCATGTCTATACTATAAAGTGAAGTAAAAGTGATCATACGGACTGAAAAGGAATAGGAATGAAAATAATACGGAATATATGAAGATACGACGATGTTAGAACGAAATACAAAGGATTCATGTCAATACTATAAGAACGAAAATAATACTAAATATATGAAGATATGACTAGGATGTTGGAACAAAATATATAAAGGAATCATGTCAATACTATAAGAACGAAAATATCCATGCAGATTCTGGCTAAAGCTGGGAAACTGCCAGGTAGAAGAAGAAGACTATAAGAACGAAAATAATACTAAATACATGAAGATACGACTAGGATGATAGAACAAAGTATATAAAGGAATCATGTTAATACTACACTGGTTTGTTAATGAAGTTATAACGAGGAGACTGAATAAGAAACGTATGAAGATTTAGCAACGAAGACTTAAATTGACGGTTGAAAGAAGATCAGATATGAAGCAATAAATAAATAAATATAACTAAACAAAATAATAAAAGCATTAAATAAAATCTATGAAGAAGATTCAAGATTCAAACGATCATAACAAAATTAATATAAATATAATATATATAAAAGTTTATAATAATGATGGAGTACGTGGTGTAAGTTCAGTCAGCCCAGTCCAGTCGAGAGCCGGTAAGGTTTATTTGTGTTAATATTGAGCCGATTCAAAGGGTACATTGTATTAAGGTAATCTAAACAACGAAATCGAACAAGAAACAAAATATATAGAGGAAAGAAGATTAACATACAAGTACAAGTAAAGAATGGATAAAGAATGTCGCTTCGGATAATAATAACTATATTAGTGAAGATCTCAACAAGATATACTGCTATAGAAGTTGGAATATAAGAATTAGGACAATACGCAGCTAGTAAATTGAACGACCTAACTCTCAAGTGTATAAAATATCGACAATAATTATTAATATGAAGAAACCTTAAAACAAGAAAATATACGAAGATAGAAGATTTTACCTTACTTCAATTAAATATATACAATGATGGATCTTCGGCTGGCGGAAAGTTACAAGATTATTATGAAAAATCATCAGCGAAGAAAAGATCAAGCGTTAAGAATTGCCTTAATAAGATGTGCTTTTTGTCTCGGACATAGAATAAGCAAATTCTCGACCTACGAACATTGAAATGGCATGTCATGTGATTGTGTGTATTATAAAATAATAATGTTATTTTTTTCATGAGCAGGGCAAGGAAATTGAAGAACGTTCCCCCGAAAAGGAGAAAAGGAAAACTAAATTGAGAGGAGACGAACGGAAAGAACGTAAGATGAGCCGCAAAAGGGTGAGTAACTTGTTATAGAGAAGTAAAAAAAAACGTTGGTTCGACTCCTACGTAGAAAACCTCCTTTATTTTACTATTTTATATACAACCAGGGCAAATTAAATTCCGCATATTAAATGTCCTTGTATAATATGTGTGGTAAAATACTTTGGTAATAATTTAATTTCTTTCTCCCAACCAGGACCGAGCTGAAGAAACAGCTTTACTAGAACAAAAAAGACGCCGAGACGAACAAAAAGGTTGTATATAAACTCATTAAGTATAATGTCTCCAAAAATCACTCTATAGTTCAACAAAAAATATATATAAATATAATAAATATAATTTAAACATCAAAGTAGCGAGAATTTACAAATACAATCAACATTATAATACATCTTCTACCTGGCAATTTCCCAGCTTTAGCCAGGGTCTGCCTAACATTAACATTATAATACATCATGATATAGTAACAGCTGTTATATTAATAGTCTCAATGTGAATATTTTTAGCTGTAGCTAAAATGAGCAGCCATCAAAACGGATCTCAAGAGGATCACCACTACGAGAAATATCACAAACGAGTAAGTATCATAACATACAAGACTACTACTACTAATAATACTACTATAAATAATACTATTTCTCTGTCACAGGAAAAATCGCCATTCAGAGATCGATCCCACGAAGAGTCCAGAGACAAACAATATCCTTTTAAATATATAAAACCTTTTTTTTAAATAACCTTCTGACAAATAGAGTCTGTTATGAAAATTACCACGTGAATGAGTTTTGGCAGCAATTTAAGGATACTGTTAATACTATCGTTATAATTCTTAAATATAACTTATATTCTTATTTCCTTAAGCTTACTCAAATATATTTTAAATAGAGAACAATTTGTATATTATCATAGTTTTGGATGAATTTTCTAGAATCGCCAACAATTTAAAAGTGTTTTCAAACTATTTATTTCCTTAACCTTGCTATACTAGGCGATCCAACGAGTCTAAGATACGAAGATAACTAGAAGAAAGTCGGCTACAGAAGAATAAAACGTTAGCATATAAATATTATTAAGTAACATTCTCGATACGATTTGACAAACAGTATGCGTTTATTGTACTGTAATAAATATGTTTTTAAATGTGATTCTGGTGTATTGAGTTTTATTTCATCATCCTAAACAATAAAACTTGCAATTTAAAGGATTTATTTTACCTATGTAACCTAAAAAGAACTATATAAGTTATCCCTACTAATATTATAAATGCGAAAGTAACTCTGTCTGTCTATCTGTCTGTTACGCTGTCACGTCTAAACCACTGAACTGATTTTAATGAAATTTGGTACAGAGACAGAGTTGACCTTGAGAAAAAGAGACTTGAAAGGTTCTCTTGGAAACGCGATATAACCGAAATCCAAGCGGGCGAAGCTGCGGGCGGAAAGCTAGTTAATAATATAATCTACAATTTATGATTTCCAATTACATAAGAGTAACAATCTTTTGACGTAAAAAGCAACGTATGGTATTATTTTAATGACTCAGAGAAAAAACCTTCCAAAGTGGAATATAATACTTCAAAAATTGAAATATATTACGATCAAAATCAGTTTTGAAGTTAACGTCCCTCAAAAGAAGGCTTAATAAAAATCTTGAATAAAATTGTTACACTTATATAGTAAAAAACGTTCAACAAGGCTAAAAACTAGATAAAAAACGAAACAATAATTCATCAAGCAACATTTCCATCGCAGTGACATTGTTAAGGTCGGAATAAGCTATATCCATTTGAAATTCTCTATTGTTAAGTGATACGTTATACGACATATCACATTTATCTTAAACGTCAAATAGTTCGTGAAAACATTACGATTTTTAAAAGTCTAAATCAGGAAAATATATCGAAGCATGAAAAGACGAAAGTAATTAAGAATATGTATTGTAAGAATTATTTAATACCTAAAAATTAAAAACATATATCATTTTTATGGTAAGCAACAATGTTCTCGATAATATTGACATCTAATAACTATTTTTTTTCTGTGTCGTAGGAATAGAGAATCGTTTTCTTTTGAGTGGAATATTACGAATTAAAAGTTAATAAATGCAGTGGTGTTATTAAAGGTAAATATTAGTATAATTTATATAACAGGAATTTATAACAATTAATAAAACAATGCTGCGGATGCAGAAAGATTACATAATGAAACTTTATAGCACGTTAAAATATTGGCCGCCATTTTTGTAACACGTGATCAAATTAAAAACTAGTGGTTTTAGTTTTTTTTTATTATTATAATTTATTAGAAAGATCATCGTCAATTAAAGAAGGTAGGTTTTTAAATTATTTTTATTTCTTCCAAGCATTTTTATGAAAGTATGGGAGTTTGACAATTGCGTGTAATTAATATTCTTAAGTATTTCCTCCAAATCATTATTTTATTAATTTATTGTTATTAGAATATCCTCGTAGACACGAGATAATTATTATGGAATTTAAATAATATATGTTTTAGTAATATTATACTATACCTTTACGATTCTTTACTATATTTTGAATGTAGCAACACTGGTACTACGCTAAACAGCTGTTTACCACATTTTTGACATCTTAGCGTAAGTTCAAATCTCACTGATATTAATATTTTCGTTGAATATTTTATTAAATTAAATAATATTATTATTTATTTTATCATTATTGTATCTGATTTATTACCTTTATCGTATTATATTTCATATGTTTACCTGTTTGAAAATGGTAGAAGATAAAACAAAAATTACGATGGAGTTCGTTTACTAGAATGTTGACAATTCGAGTTTTGAGTTTTGACATAAATAAAAATAATATTCAAATATGGCGGAATTGTGTTTAGTAAATGTTACTCTAAAATTTATTTAAACAATTCTTAGATTCTTTCGTAAGTCGTAAGTTGTTTTCATTCAGTTTATTTTCTTATAATGTAGCATTGTGTTTTAGGTACTACGCATCTTTTCTGGTAGACATTAAAAGTCATCGGACAAACCGCCATTTTGTTTTTCTTCACTTGCCACGTTTTACACTGCTTGTAGATAAAAAAGTATTTGTTGTATAGTGCTACGTATTTATCCTTCGTTTTGTTTTACATTATTAATATTAATAATTAAAATTACGACCGAAAAAAAAATTATACGTATTTAGTTATTTTTTTATTTGAAAATGGAATTACGAAATAATCACAAACAGAGCACAAACACGTGTTTGTATGAATATGAATTTTATTATGAAATATCTGTATATCTATTTGAACTGTCATTGATAGATATCTCAAATTATTTAGGGGAAAATTCTTTTTTGTTTTTGTGTTCAAACAAGTTGGAATAGCCACAATATTCGTAAAACGCAATGATTATCATAATACACTTCTCAAATTTAGAAGGAAAAAAGAATAGCGAACTAAATATAATCTTTTAATATTGTCTGGTTATTGATTAAATATGGTATATGGTAAACAGACTGATGTTTTTCTCCTATATTTACAGATTTCCGTAAGATGGAAGGCGAGGAGAAAGTATTTTCGTCTAAAATAATACGTATTAATAAGAAATTAAAAAACAACCTCCGTGACGTAATAACCATCCATCCGGCAAAACCGGTTCCCGAAACTATACATAAATATGAAACCTGTGATTTTACACCTAGGACAGATAAATATTATGTACCAAAGAAAAAGAATGGAGTGAAAGTTAGGACCGTCAGAGATTTACGTAGCACCTTCGAAAAAGACATCCTAAGTTACCTGCCCGAAGATTTGGAGAAACAGAAGAATGTTTTAATGCGCAGAATACGATCAGGTTCTTTGAAAGAAGAACAAACAAAACAAATAGCAAAAAGTATTCTTGAAAGTGATAGTCCTGTAACCAGACAGATATGGCAAATGGTTATGAATATCAATCCGTTGGATTGTAAATATACCACCCAATTCGTGCTTTGGAATGGAAAATACATTCAAATTAACGGTAGCAAAGGTGGAAAAAGCAAATTTATATGTAATTATGACATCGGTAAAAAGAAACCAACGTCCAATAAACAAATTAACAAACGACCTTTTATTCCCAAAAAGAGGGGTTTGCTACATAATTCATTAAATGTTAAATTTAAGCCAGGACCACTAACTAGGAAGTCCTTTCTAGATACATCGAATCAAAGATATCAGTTTGGCGATATGGATTTGGTTAATTTACCAAAGGTAGGGCTTGATGTACAACCAATGATCGGTAAAGCTTTGGCGCCCAATATAAGCACGTACATCCAGAACACTTTTCTCACTGATGGGGATGGGACAATTACGAAAACATGGGCTGATTTCTCAGTATCGGTGTTAGGAACATTAAAAAATAGTCTACCTGCTCAAATAAATGAAGACTACGTAACGTTTGATGTTAACTATAAGTGTCAACAGCGTAGAGTATTAATGCGACATGATAGTGATAAAACTAAAGTTCTATATGATGTTTCTTCAGTTGGTCGGAGAACAGAAGACAAGTCAACAATACTATCGGAGGTTAAAAATATTATGAACGAAATTTTAGATTCAGTAGAAATAAGTTTGAGCCAAGACGACATGTATTTTGCAGAAGATGAACCAAGGGATTCCAATAAAACAGAAAAAGATTCTGCTGTACAATTAAAAAATAGTAGTTCTAAAAACAAACCAAAGCGAAAGTGTAATGAATTGAATAGATTAGATGTAACTGTTATAACAATACCTAAGACTTCTGAACCAAGTCAGGGTGATAAATGTTTTAAAGATTTTTGTAGTTTAGGATGTGTTTGTGAGTCAATCGGATGTTCGTTTAATCTAAAGAGACACTGTGGCCGATTGGAATGCATGTTTAAATGCAAATGTGATTTCTCTAAGTATAATACGATTGATTCTATCGATAATGACTGTTCCGATATTCTTCCTGGCTTAGTGAATTTGGATAAGAAACTAGCACTTAACTTAGCCAAGGAGGAACAGAAGTTCCATCAAACCGTTATTTTAACTGACGATAAAAGTATACATCTAAAATCAACAAAACGTAATTGGAAAACATCGAAGAGATACGCCGAGTTTTATAGTAAGATGCGATTGAAAGCAGAAATTGATGGATGTCGGATGTTTTCAATAGAATGTGTAAATCTAGATTGCAAAGATGTGGAGCCTTGGTGTATGGTTCACAATTTATACAAGTGTTTTTGCAAAGGAAAATTCACGGAAACTTCAGATCATAACAAGGAGGATATAAAAACTAATAACAAGGAGGATATAAAAACTAATAACAAGGGGGATATAAATAATGAATGCGAAAATACACCTCCGATAACGAATACAAGTTGTAATAATGGAATTGTTGAAATTAAGGATCCCGAAGTTGAAAATAATGACTTAGTTAAAGAGCGCACAAATATTAAACCACGTGATCTTAAGAATATATGTGAGACTCCAATTACATTGGATAATAACAGTTCCTTAGACGTTACTATTCATACATGTTATTCTTGTGCTCGTGTGTTACCTTACTCAAGTCGAAAATATGATAATTCTTATTATGCGAATACTAATCAAAAAATAAAAGATATGGAGAAAAATGACAAAAAACTACAAAAAAGACTGATAGCTCTACTGAGGAAAGACGATAAAACTAAACCATCACAAGAAAAGCCCGATAAGAGTAAAGTATCAAGTGTCAGTCCAAACGAAGAAAAGACAACTGCCAGCCCTGATGTTATAATAATTCCGGATAATACTCCAAGTAACACATCTAGTTTGAATGAATTATTGAGCAATGTTATAGAAAATACTGTTAAAGAATCCTCAGAAACACCAGAAGTTATAAACAAGCCTCGTGAGAAAAGATTGCTCACTAAGTCGAAATTGGTCGCTTGGTTAGAATCTAGTTATAAACAATACAAACAAACACCTCAAGAAAATTTAGTAAAATTATCCCTGGAGCCCCCTAAGAGCGGTAAGGTTGCTTTGTATTCCTGGGAATTCATATTGAGCAGATATCGAGAGAAAAAGAACTATTTTCTTTTAACCAAACAAAAACCGTTTCGTATTTTTATGGCCGTTGATATAAAGAACGTATTTTTTGAAAATTGTATGAACATAAGTAACATCCCTTTATCTGAAATTGATGAGTATCCAATAACTGTAAGGAATTTGTTGACTAATGCTAGAAATTTAAAAGACAACTTTTGCATATTGCATGGATTATCATTTTGTTGGGAATTAGTGGGCTCGGTTGCAAAAGTTAAAGACAAACCTGACAGTAAGAAGGAAAACGATGAAACTAATGAAACTTCGCCTTTTGTATCTGTAAACAAAGACACAGAATTACATACTAGTTCAGGTTTTAATGCTGATTTGGACAATATACCAATTGTAGAATTAGACGATAGTGACGATGATTGTAATAACAGTGTTAGTACTCGCGAAGATTTAAAAAATCCACTACAAGAGGATAACAAAGATTTATCTAAATGGTTCTTAATGACTATTGTTAATGATTTCACTGAAATAAGATTCTACAATAAAGGATTTTTTGTCAAATATGACAGCGTTATTAAGGCAATTAACGTGGCAAGAATATCAGGAAAAACAGTCAGGCTGTCATCACAGAGATGTAGCACAGCAGAAAGTGATCCCCAGTTTGGGATATACGCTATACCGAGCCAAGAAAATTATTGTGTTTTTATTGGACCATATGAAAATAATGAAAAATTGGGCATAGAAACTGTTAAAAATTCTGTTGTCAGGAAAATAAAAGACAGCACCAGAGGTATTTGGATAACAACAAACAAATTGGATAATATAAACGTCATAGATAACCCTTTGTTATATATACCGTCACATAATCTAGATTTAGATAACATGGTGACATTAGAAAGTGATAGCGCTATTAATACCACAAATGACTACGAAAATGTCTCTATTGTTGAAGTTAATTCTGATCCGATAAAAAATAAAGCACCCGTTAGAAAAGTTATTAGACCGATAAGAATAAAGAGAGGTGGCTTTTATCGTCTGGGTTCGTCCAAACTTGTTAAACATTCTGTACAACCCACAAAACAAGTCAAAAAGAATGTCAAGCCAATTGTATTGAACAAATCTTTAATAATAAGCAATAATGCGACACTGAGTTGTTTATTATCACAATCACCTATCACTTCTAAAACGGAAGAATTTAAAATATTCTCTGAAAAAATTAAAGAATTAAATAAATCTCCTGAAAGCAAACCCATAAAAAAAATTTCTTCACAAATTAAAGATAACACCACCAAGAAAAATACACCCGAAACCCGAAAAAGAAAGTTTGAAGGTGGTATGTACGTGCTGAAACCAGAAGAAATTAATTTGAAATCTTGGGAAAACACTGGGTTATTTGACAAACCTAAAAGCAGCCCACAGAATGATCAAACAGAAGGTATGGACGTAGAGAGCTTTATATCAAGTTCAGTCATCTGCGCGAATACTGATGTGTGTATAATTTCTGACGATGAAGAGGAATACAAAAGTGAACCAACGGAATCGTGCAAAAACGTATGGATAGTATGCAAAAATATAGAAAACTTGGGTTGGATACCAGCAAAAAAGGATCACAAAAATAATTTGAGCTTCGAAATGCCTGGATTCAAATACACTGATTACTATTCACCAGAAGAAGCATATGAAAAAATAAACCAGTAAGTATTATGTAATTTATTAAACTGCTAGGTTAAATATTATATATGGTATTAATCTTTTTGTTATTATTTAAGGGTTCTCTCCAGAAAAGTCTATGTGCCCATGAACATAAATGTAGAATGGCATTTCGTAGAATCGGAGGCTGAAGTACGGGATAAAAAGAAACTTTCTTCAGAAGACCTCTGTTCGGATTACGTGAGTATTTGTACAATATTTTCCTTTATATTATATACTAGCTTTCCGGCCGCAGCTTCGCCCGCGTGGAGTTCGGTTATATCGCGTTTCCAAGAGAACCTTTCAAGAGCCTGGGATAAACTATCCTATGTTCTTTCTCGAGGTCAACTCTATCTCTGTACCAAATTTCATTAAAATCAGTTCAGTGGTTTAGACGTGAAAGCTTAACAAACAGACAGACAGAGTTACTTTCGCATTTATAATATTAGTAGGGATGTATACTATTTAAGTCTTAATATTTTTTGTTAAAGGTATTGACCAAGAAAGGTTTGTGCCACAGATATAATTTAATGGGCAAATTTAAAGGTTTGAAATCACAAGGTTCAACAAGTTCAGTTGAATGTAATGAGGTTCCTAATAAGGTTGGTACATTAATTTTATATGACTATATTATGGTTATATGTATTTGCATTTATTATAAATATGGCATAATCTACAGAAACCGCGTTTACTGAGTGATACGGAGGAACCCAGTAGCACTTTGGAAGAAGAAGGTACTTTCCTTTTGGATAAATTAATGAAAACCGTAGAATTAAAGGAAGCATTAAGCAAAGTCAACGAAGAACTACTTAAGGATCTGAACGAAAAATTGATATCAAACATCACTGTGGTTAAAGAAGAAACTTAGCTTTATATCTTAATTATATTTTATTGCCAGACACAAACACTTTGATCTCGATTTATAAAATAAAAACTTCGAAGTAACTATTCATAGTTATTGTATGAAATAATTGATTAAGTATTGCTGTTTATAAGAATTAGTAATGGAAGTTTATAAAATGTAATTTTTAATAAGTGATTCTTGGTTTCCCTTCGTTAATTTCCACAGCGGTTCGCTTAAATGTTAAATCTGTGATATGTATTTGTTTTATCATTTGAAATATTAATTTCAATAATTTTTATCATTGTCCAACAAACACACATTCACGTGCGCATACGCATACGTGAACTATTGTTTTTGAAATTTGTGATTTATGTAATATGTGCTCACGTGAATATGTTGTTGTTTTTCATTTAAGTTTTTTTGTTATATTTTGTTAATTAGACTCTAAGATCTAGATTAATTTTATGCCATGAACTGAATAGAATAGTTCCTTAATCTTTAAGTGTCTAACTGTTGCAATAGTGACTTAAAATTACTTGAAATATCCAGTTTTTTGTGAACTATTCATAGGTAGTGAGACATGCGTTCTGAAATGTACCAAATCATTTTTGCATCGTCAAATTAAACGAAGATAATTTTCAGTTGTTTTATTCATATACATACATACATTACTTTGTATACCATTAGTCTTCATAATATTAAATACTCATATAATTTTGTGAAGTCTTTTCTACCACATTAGTTATGCAAACCGGATAAGAATGTAGTATAGAGGTCCGGTTAAAAATTTCACCTAGTGTCCTAAGACCTTATGTCCCAGCTACGATTTTCAATACGTTGAAATTAATGTTTAATGTACAAATTACTTTAACATTACAAGGTTCCAAAACAGTGTTATTATCTTAGTATTATAACTTTGTTGCGTTTTATTTTAAGAGCTCCAATAGTCATAAGCTTATTGTATCAAAAATTGGATAAGTATACCAACGCTAACTTACTACTGCTTCTTACTTATTTATTCTAATTTGTATGCACCGCCCTTGTGTGTTGTTATTTTATTATATTACAACTCTGTCTTAGCAAGTAAGAAAGACTAAAAACCGTTTAATTTTGCATAAAAGTTCTTCATCTTCTGATCAGGGATACCAGACATACCTGATGGCAATTTTAATTACCCTATCAAAAGTGTGTCATTGTTCAATATGCTTTATTCTGATATATATAAACTAAAAGAGAAAAAACGAGTCTCAGATATAAGTTACAAAATTGAAGTGGTGTCATTTTTGTTGAATTTCAGTAGTCTTCCTGGAAATTCTGTCTGCTTTAAATATCACACTACATAACTCATATATAGAGAGTTTAATAATTTTACAATAAGAACGGTTCTGCGTTTGCGCTTTATCTAACACAAGTAGTGCATTGCTACATATCTAACTATTCTTGACGACATTTGATCTAACTTTCTACAAACTAAGACTATAAGGATTTGATGAAACAGAAAATATTTAACAAAAAAGTAGTAAATAAAACACAATAATGGGACACACTATCTTTACTCCATGGATTCATATATATTTTGAATGGCAACCCTGAATTTTTCTATGTTATACAGAATGCAACACAAGCGCGAAGTTAAAAGGCGCCATTACATAAAAACCATACATTGCTGTTTTTCTAAAGACAATTTTTATATATTTTTAAATTCTATAAACTGCTAGTTAAAAGAAATAATCAACTCTCATGTAACCGGATTTTAAGGGTTATATAATATAAACACATACTAAATCTAAGTATTATTTTTTTTATAATTTATGATATATAAACATCTTTGATTTCTATGAAAAATATAAGTTGAATATTTTCAACATTTTCCTACAGACAACACGTTAGCTATGATCTATTTATCACCGTATTATTAATAAATTCAATTTACTATTGAAACATATTGAGCTGAATGAAATATTAAATATAATATTAGTTTTACACGTATGGTGAAATGGATAAAATGGCTTAACACTTACAGATAATATAATTTATTGCGTTATCTTTAAAGACGTTTAATGGAATACACATTTTGTTAATGATATTATTCGTAATATATAAAAGATACCATATTTTTTGCGATATACACTTAACGATATAGGAACTATATAAATGCAATTAAACTTTAGGAATATTTATGATCTATGGAGCCTGTAAAGAAAAAATAGAAATCAACAGATTATATATAATTAATGACATTATTGTCAGGACTGTTAATCTATAATGAGGTTAAAAGTACTAAATTCGAAAGGAGTGTTATTGAAAGTTATATATATGATATATCTAAGCTATTGGTACAATTTTCAAGCATATGGGACGAATGGAATCGATGCAAGTTTTCTATATAGGTAGTTATTAATTGCGGTCGGTAGATGGGCGGCGGGAAGTTCGTTGCGGTATGACGAATTCTGTGTGTCGAGTTGCGGTGAAAGGGTTAGTTGATGAAAATGGGGCTGAGGAAACTGAGCTGGCGGGTGACGCACTAATCGAGCTCTGACGGGCCAAGCCTTCACGACGCACTGGGCTAGATGTCGCTGAATGTCTGAAAAGATATCGTGATTTTTAGATTGTGTTTCTATAAGTAATATTTTCATTTATTACGCATAGTTTGTTTCAAAAACTTAACAATCAAGGCTAGTTGTTTATTGTTGTCAAATTTAAGTCATAATTCAAGCAATAATGTATGGGAATAAATAAAATCTAAGGAGAATTTAATAACAAACCTGGGGCTAGAGCTAGCATCAACTGCTGACATCTGTCTCGGAGGTAGCGCGGGCGGAGGACCAGCACGTGGGTTGACTCCGACACGAGGAGGGATCTAGCATTTAGCTTAACTTACTTGAATGTACAAAAATATGGGCTTATATGGAATGCTCCAGAAATTAAGGTCAAATATACAACCGCTAATATAAGATAAAAATATAAAGAGTGTGAACATAATGATGCTTAGGAATTTGTTTCGAGAAATTTTAACGTTAACTGATTTTGAAAAACATTTACAATTTTGGTACTGTAACTGCATTAAAGTAAAATTTGTTTTTTTTTCTACGAAACGGTATAATTTGCCGAAGTTGGCCCTTAATTTATAGAGCATATTATGTTTGAATTTTTTTTTCGGAAACATATCTTAATGACGAATTTATTAGCGATTGAAATGATTCTCAAATGAGCTGATTATTATCAAAATATAAACACTTGAAATATCTTCAAGATACATTAAGATGAAACTAGCGATTAAAATTAGTTTGTCAAACAATGATAATGGGTTAATATATTACCGTGGGCGGGTCGTGATGTCTGGGTGAAGCTTGTGAGTATGCTCGCACCAGTCTTTGTTGTGGTAAAACCGGCGGTGGCGGCCTTCTTGGTGGTAAGCTGTCCGTTCTTTGAGCAGCTGGCCGTGTGCTGTCTCTTTCTCGTTCCGAACTTCCCTCACTATCCCTTCTACCAGTATTTGTTTTACTATCTGAAGCATCTTTCGCTGGTTCTTTTTCTTGTTCAACCAATTGTTTCGGCCGCTCGGTTAAAACACGTGGCTTGTCCGGCGGCACTCTCTGTTTCTCGGTATCGCTTACACGTACTTCCGATGGCTTTCTTGTGTTCTGGTTAAATTTAATATATACGTCATATCGTTTGACGAGATTATTTTTATTATTATAAAACTTATATCTAAGACAGGCAGATAAATATTCAAAAGGTTTTTCGATTTAGGGTTTTCTATGTTATAATGTTAATGAAAGTACCTGTGGGCTTGCTTGCTGCTTGCTCTGGAACACTTCATCATCGTTCCTCGGGGACAATGGAGCGTTTGTGGCTCCTTCAGGTGCATGTATCTGTGCCGCTTGCTCCAATATAGCTTTTTTCTGTTCCTGCCCAGCCGCGAAGTACGAGAACACGCACAACACCGCATAGCATATTTGATCCGCCTGTATTTTTATAGTGTTAGTATTTCTATCAAAAATATGAGCGGATTTCATATTTAAAAGAATGAAGAAATTATAATTATGAATATTATATGAAAATAAATTATAATAAAATAGTAAAAGGTGTTAATATATAAACTGTAAGTAAAAGTTTATATATCTTATAATAGTCAAGGTTAATCAATTGTAAAAGTGCAAAAAATTAAAATAGTGACATTTAAGAGTTTTAAATATGATGTATGTAAGTTTTTAATTTGTTATATTTATTTATGTTTGTAATGAAGACAATCGAATAAAGGGTTTTTTGATTCCAAGTAATGTCAGTGTAAACGACGTTTATAAAGATCTGTTGGTGAATTGTAACTTTTTGAATTTACAGATTTATGAGAGAGCTAAGAACGGCAAAGAAAAAGGTGATTAACGGTTTCGAAACCATCACATGTTGAATAAATACAACATGAAATCACGAATCCACACTTTTCGTAGTGTTATTTACGAAACCAACTAACAAAGATACCTAAGGTTCACTTACTTAAAAGTGGTGACTTTTATTAAGAGTTCTATAAGCGATGGGGATTAAAAGATATAAAATAGGAATAGAAACGGCCAGGGGCTATCCTTCACGTAATCCTTTAAAATGTTACGTAGTATCAAAGGTGTCATTTGAGAGTTGTAAAACAAGAAAAAATATTTACTTACCGCTACAAAAACTTACCTCAACTGTAAAAAAAGGAAGCGGAACATTGAAAGCAAAGCGATAAGTAGGAAAAAAGTAAATACAAGACGTGTACATACATTAGGGTGTATTATGAAACGTAAGGTGCACAATTCGGTTGGATTCCATTGACTTCGACAACGAGATAGTACCGAGTAAGCCATATTGAGAAGAAACGATGAAGGGCAAGCACTACTTTGTCTGCCTACAAAATAAAACAAGGGTACATGAACTGAAGTAAAATAAAAACCAACCAGGCGCTAACGAATGAATATCGTGAAATTACTTACCATTATAGATTTATATTTTCTTTGTATTATCTGCCTGGTTTTAGGATCTGACAGACAAAAAATATATATTAAATATTTTTGATTAAAACTTGATAATCTGACCTAGGACTAATTAATTTTATTTATATGTGAATCGAGAGGATAACTTTAAGTTTTTTTATTGGTACTCAATAAACATTATGATGTATAACTTGAGATATCATTGAGTTAAATTTCTACGAAAATACATAACGTGTTAGCGATAGTAAATTACTTCATAGAAACAATACTTACTAAATTCTTCTAAAACAAAGATACCGCCATTCTGCGTGAAGCACTTCCGAATGTGATCGAGCCGCACGAAGAACTGGAAGGCGGTAAAATAATAATCTTTAATAGGAATTGGTTAAGGCTTCTAGCTATACATTCACCTAGGTTCTAATTCTAATTGTAGCAAGTAAATTAATAATAATAAACTCAATATCGAACAGTCTTTTTGAGCCTTTGCTGCTTTGTCATTATTTTTTATAGTTTTTTTCTGGTGCAATTTGAAAAAGCGTGCTTAGCTTTTCACTCTCAAATTGCTGAGGCAGTGCGTTACTTATATGAAAGCACCTTCTAATATCGTCTTTAAAATCTCCGTTTTCTAAAAGTCCTATTGATTGTTATTTTTAAAAGAATTTAAATATATTTTGACGAAAATAAAAAGTCCTAAATGTAAGCAATCTAGTTTTGGAAGGTTTAATTTTTTCCAGGTATCTCTTAAATTTAAGCTAGTGCAACATACGATTACGTAAAAAAAATGCTGTTCCTTTATATTAAAATGTTAATAAACTAAAATACTAAATATATTCATGCAGATATGTATAAAAATATATTCCAACACACTCCACGCGCAGAATAGTGAGAGTGGATTGAAATATTTTATTATAACATATAATAAACAATCATGGCAAGGTTTGGAGACAGCAGTAAGTCAGAGCTTTAAACATGGCAAGGGATCTTACAAAGCTTGCACAGGCGAGATATTGAACGAAGGAACCAAGAGTTCAAGGCCATGGAGTGATCAGCAATCAGTAAGGAGGTGGCGAGGCAAGAGTGAGCGGGCTGAAGGCGCGCCAGAACTTGTGAGATGGCGGATGCTCTACGACTGACCTTTGACTGCGTCGTTTAAGCTCTAGCTCATGACGCTCGCTCGGGTTTCAGGTGAATGGAACCGACTAATCTCAGCACGTGGTGCGAGTGAAAGATCGAAACCGCTCGCCGGACGATCCGTGATACTATTGCAAGCTAACGGGTGCGTTAATGAACAAATAAACAAAGAGCTTCTAGGTGCATGCACGAACGCGCGGGCGCTCGCCGCACCCGGGGTAACTAAAACAACGCTAACAACGGGTAAAACAATCGGAAAGCCTCAAACTACAAGTAAAGCCCTACGACTTCCAACGATCATCGCTAACGTGCACGCAGCGACATCCGCGACTGGGATCGCTGGGTCGCTGGAGTCGCTTCGATCGTCGTAGGAGCTAGCCATTACTAGGTTATGAACCACTGAGTACCTCGAAATCCTTCAGCGCAGCGGCGCGTGTTCAGCGGGTCCGGAAAGGGTAGAACAGACAAAAAAGAAGATATTAGTTGAGGGCGGCCGAGCGCGAATCAAGGACCATCTCAAAAGTTCCTAGCGTAGCGGAGGCGCTGCGAACGGGCGGCTGAGGGACTCCCTCCCTCTACCTGCCTACTCCCTCCCTCTAACTCCCACTAACCCCTCAGAAGGAAGCTCCCCACACTACCCCGAGCACAGCCGCCCGCTCTCGTCGCGCCCCACGCGGGCTTGCATACAATTAGCACATGCACAAGTTATACTGATAAGAAGAGTTATGTAAATCAGATGGACAACGTTAATCTTAAGTGTAAAGAATATAACTAACTATTACATCAATTAGTTATAGACAAAAAATAATAATAATATAAAAACACGAAATTCGTCCAGAAGCTGTATTAAGTAAAAAGTAGTTACGAAATTAGTGTAACTGTAGTATGAATAAAAAATATATGAAAATAGGTACAGCAAAGTGGTAGTAAATAGTTTAAAAATAAATAAATACGGAATAGGAAAGTTTGAGTGGTCCTTGCTAGGTCTTGTAAGGCATATACCATTCTAGATTTTTATAAAGATAATCTGAAAATATTATTTCTGTTTGGGAGCGTCGTCTAAGCGAGTCGTATGATGTATGTTTGCGATACAGCTGATAAAGATAAATTATTAAAATCACCACGGAAGACATTTACGTCTCCGTTATATGCCGAAGCTTAATAATGTACGTTGGTAAGATATAATGCAATGCACTAAAGTCACCGGCACAATATTAAGACAGTAAAGCGGGCCAACCGGGGCACTGTCCCATACTTATAGATTGTCGAACAAATTACTTGGACGACATTCTACAAAAAATTGTCCTATTGAGACATTTCCCATATTGAAGCAATAACACCGACATATCTTACCTGGTTATCGAAATTATGACACTACCAAAACTGAAGCACCAAAAACATTTCGTATTCAAATTTGGTAAGTCATTGTAATATAACATAAATAAAAGCTTACGAAAATCCGATTCAAACAAAAAACAGTATATACATACCTTGCTATGATGGAACAGGAGCCCGACGCCTTCCATGCACACCTTTAATCATGGTGTCACAGTTTAATATAGCTTTCATACAACATTATATAAATAAAGAGGTATAATGTCATTCGTAGAGCATTGTCTACTTCTTCAACAGTAAATTTGGTGATGTTATTGAACTGTACAATTACCATACCTGTATAAGTCCACCCTCGCCAGTCGCACAATCCTGTACAGGGAATTCTCCGCCCAGTTCCGCTGCATCTTGTCGCCTTCCACTCTTCTCCATGGCCTCCTTGATGCAGTAGTATAGCGCTTTGCACTAGAAAATTAGCAATAAAAAACAGTGAGGATTGATTTGGAAGATATCACGTAAAAAATATCAAAGAAATGAAATTAAATGCTAAACCTTTTTGGTATAATATTTATGAAGTTGCGTCTGTCCACCATTTTTCCTCCAAAGGCACAAAACTCGTATTTTCGGACTATAAGTCATGTTCACGAGGCGTTCGTACCACCACCTTTCGACAATGGTCCCTAAAATGAGCGTGAGTTAAATTACGATACTTAAAGAGATAAAATACATAATAAATAAATGTGTAAGTTAGCAAAATTACCTTGAGTTGTTCTTAGTACAAGTCCATCATGTCGTACGTCTAAGAATCTTAAAGCTCCAGCCGCATCTCGCTCATGGACTGTAAATGTGGCGCGATGAGTGGCTCGAGACCCAAGAGCCTTAAGGCTTATATCATTTCCATGCTGTAACAAACATTACTTTTATTGCCTCTTCAAATTCATATAAAAGATTTCCTAAGAAATTCAACTTACCAGATTATGAACAACATCTAATAGGTGGTTGACTTCTTGGCTATATACAAGTCCTATATGACTTTTTGCAAGCAATCTTCTCACTTTATTCCTAATAATATCCGCTTCTACTCCAAGCATTACCATAGCTGCAGTTAAGTTATATAAAGCAGTAGATAGAAGCCTGTCTTCCTCATGCTCCAACCGTTTTCGTTCCGTTTCGCTGAGACATTTATATCGTTCCATCATTTCGTTAGCTCCTTGGTCCATTCCAATCATATCCCTTTCTTGGCTCACCGCATCTAAGAATGAATCTTCCCAGAACTGCATTTGGTCCCATAAGTTCGATCTTTCTTTCCCTACAAATAAAAATCAAGTAGTACTTAATATGAAAATTATATAATAAATGGAAAAAATATAGAATTACGCCATTAAATTTATAATGCATCATGTAAATAAGATTTATTTCAATGTTAAATGAGTACAATACCTATTGTAACTATGAGTACTACCTAGTAATAATGAGTTTTATTCAACATTACCTATTAATCCTTGAAATAGATAAGTGCGGACGGTTTCAGGAGAGGTAAGTGGTGAGGTGGTAGGTACTCCGGCCATCGGTCTACCATTGACAGAAGATTTGGTCGAGAACACACTACCGGTGCGACCCTTGACACCTGGTCGACCAGCCTGATGGAAAAGTTGACTAATATTATAACTATTTTCAACTAAATAATATTTAAGTTTGTTCTTTTTCATATATTTATATATGGGTGATATCAATTCAATGTATGTTGTAATTAAAATAGTAATTTTTATCTGTTTCTTTGCATATCAATTCGTGTTGTACTGTGTGTAAAATATATTATATAGTACAACTCAACTTTATCATATTTTAAATCATAGCCTACCCTTATACTTTATCCAAATATCTTATTTTGTCTCTAATTTTTTATTTTGCTATTTATCCCTATCTATTTTACATATATGATATATCAACCCCTCCATATGTTTTTTTCTTTCTCGTAATATGTACATACATCTTACATTTGTTATTTTCTTTTAATTTTTCTACCCACTTTGTTCTAACTATCTCTTACGTTTGATTACTAATGTTTTGTCTCCTATATGCAATTATTTCGCTTCTTAAGTTTCGCACCGAACTCCATATAAAATCAATGAGATTAGTTTAAAGAGAACTTTAAGTTCACCATACGTGGCTGAGATCTACTATAATGTTTTCAAAGTTTGTTGATATTCGTATGGTATACTTTAAAATTTCACCCTCATATAATCAAGTGATCAAAGAAAGATAAAATTGTAATGTAAAATATAGTCAGTCTTAATATTCACAGTAAAAGATAGAAGCATAAGATTTATAATTTTTCCTAAAAGTACCGACTCATCTAATTCATATTAGATATACATAAATATATGTATATAAAATTATTCGCTAATAATTTGTCTCCAAATGATGACTGCAATTTTGAAAAGGAGAATTTACTTTTTCTTTCAATTAATATATACTTACCTTAAATTTGTGTAATTTTTTAAAGCTACAAGGCCATGAAACCGAACTACATCAAAATAATATTCAACTATAACTTAAACTTTCTATGGTTAAAAGAAACGTAAATAATCTACCATTAAAAAGAATTTCTAATCATTTTATAATATTCAAACTATAAGGTATTTAATATATGGATTTAAATATAAATTGTTTACAAAAGAAAGCGAACAGAAGTCCATTTGAAGCGTGCATTTATAAAGCATACTAGGTAATGTGCAAAAGCTAATTACACACACTATGACTTACATTAAGGAACATGACGTCAGTGTCAGATAGATTTGATTTAAAGGAAGCGCGGTGGTCGGCGAGCGCGCGATTTGTTGTTATCGACCCGCTGTCTGAACACTCCGATGACGCGGCCTGCACACACACACACACATCACCTTACACATAAGCATACACACACACACAAACACTAGCTTCAAGGACACTAGTACTAGCTTATTTCACGACAATCATGAATATTATATCGGAAATTTTACGTTTAATATATTCTCTATGGCTTCTTAGTTCTTTACCAACTTATATTTATAAGTTCAGATTTATATTAATATTAGAATTAATATGACTTCGCTTACTATGTTGAAAATTAGGGTAATAATTTGTATTGGCTATGGAAATTAAAACAGTGGCTAGCCATGCGTGGAAGAAATGTATACAATAAACAAATACATATAACAACATTGATATTGTACATACTTTATACATCTTGATTATATCCCCAACATGCAACATTAAACATTGAATTTTTACGACAATATTTAGGATACACCAAAGCAATACTCACATCGGAATCAAAAGAAGTCAACTTGCTAAATAAAAGATTTCGCTTTTGATTTAACATATCCTTGAAGATTTCTGTTGTGCTCTGAGTCTCGCCGTGCTCTTGTTCAGGGTAATTGACAATGGGTACATCTGAATGTGGACAGAGAATATATGGTTTTAGATTTAAATAAGTAATCTAAGTATAGACAAAATTATTCTTCTACTTGAACTAACCAGACTGCGAGCTTTTTCTGGAAGACGGCGTTGACAATGGAGTCTCGTAATCTTGCCTTCCATAATGTTCAGATAATGCAGAACCAGCCATACCTCCTGGTTCCAAACCCGCGAATTCTTTACTCCAATAATGAGTGTGTGCCATTTCGGCTAATTGGAATACTGAAGCCATTCCTCCAAGCCCGAAATTAGAATACGTATGTTCTAAACCATGAACCACAGCTTGCAGTACTTTTAGCATGCCTTTCCATACGGGTTTGCTTATAAACTATAACAAACCAAACAATAATTAAGCAAAACTAGTAAGTCTTGCAATACTTTCCATTTTATTTGATCCAACAGATTTTATCAAGTCTTACTTACCACGTCATCCACTTTATCATTCGGTGAAGTCTTTCTGTTAAAGTTTCTATTAAGTTTACTAAGAACCATGTTTCTATATGATTCGTCTTCCATTAGCTTTTTTAAACGGTTTAGTTTAAGCCATCCAACGCCCTCTCCTTCAAGAACGTGTTGTACAAGCTGTAACAACATACATATTTTAGTAATAGCTAAATTTACTAAAAATAAATAATCTTATGAATTGATTGTGATTTAAGTATTATACACACAAGAGTAAGGCAAGGAATTCACCTTAGGTCAAAAACACCTTAAATCATTTTGGAAGACAGCTGACATTCTATACTAATAATAACAAACATAGCTAATTATCACCGCAAGAACAGATTTATAAAACCCTTTTTCGGGTTTGAGTTTAAAATAGTAAAATTGACTGAATAAATTTAGTTAAAATTGAACTCACATCATTCAGGAACGCTTGATTTTCGCTATTAGTAGATCTTGTATTTATTGGCGGCGTGACGGGGGCTGGAGAAGAATGGCGAATAAGAGGCGAGCGCTGTACTAAACCTTTGGCACCTTGAGAGAAAGGACCAAATGTTGCTGTCATTGGAGTATTCGGTGTCGGTTCAGGTTTTACTTGCTTTCCTGAAACAAAAAAGTAAAAAATATATCCATTGTTAATAAATATAAACTATTGTACAATTAAATTACTCATAACATACATACCTTTACCAGAACCAAAGAAGTCACTGAACATACTAGAAGTTGAAGCAGCAAGACCGTTTAGGTCAGAACTAATATTGGAAAAGAAGTCCCGATGTGTGGTAGCAAGTAAGTTAGTTGTTTGCAGCGCTGTCGAATCTCTCCTGGCATTGGGACTAGTAGAAGCATCCTGACTTTCACCCTGTTCACAAAAAAGGGGAATGTTAGAAGGAATATTTATATGAAAACCTGCTCTGTTATGTTTTCAAATAAATAAATGTTCTCTACCTTCAACAAGCCTTTCTTAGCTGCAACTTCTTTGGCACTTTTTGTAAGATCTCCCAAAGTAGACTTCCCCACATATGTTAGATCTTCGAATGTGTTTTTGCTAACTGCTGTAGCCGTTTTACTCGCCTCCAATGCTGACTTCGACGCCTCTTGAACACTCTTTGATGCTTCTTCTGCGGCTTTTTTAGCATGAAGAGTTAACTGTAAACAAAAATGGTTTTTAAGTTCTCACATTATAAAGAGATTATCGTTTTATGTAGTATGACAAATTCTTATAATATCGTTTTGAATGGGTATAATGCTTGATGTGTTTCTAGATTCTACATGACGAAGGCTTTTAAACTATGTAATTCCGAATCTATTGCCTTCTTTCTGGTGTGATTTCAAGTGCGTGTTGTTAAAATGTAGATTTATTTTCTTGCAGTCTAAAAGTAAAATGTAATATGGTGCTATTCTAATTTTATCATCATTCTAAAAGCTAGACACACTCCTTAGTATATGTGATATGTACGAAATATTGTAATAAACAAACTTGGTGTATCTTTTTAAAATAAACTACGTGCTACAATTAGTCGTTCTACTTTGCGATCCTGAAGTAGCATCAAGTAATGCGATACCTTATCGAAAGGAGCAAAAATGTTCTTATCTTGTCCTTGATCAGCTTTCCCGTTCTTCATGTTATGTTTTAAATAAAAAATTAAACATTGTCATAGGTAATATGATCTGAGTAAATAAATAGATTATTTTGTTGCACGAATATGTTTTTTTTGGTACATACAGACCGAACTTTGTTTAAAAAAAAAGTTTAAGCAAACTGTTGTTAACCGTCAAATTCAATTTAAATAATTAAAATCTTTAATAATAAGCTGTTTTATATAAACGTACTTTGTCCATATGCGCTAATATTCCCTCCTGACTGCTCTGACGAGTAGTTTCTCGTACAAGCTCCTTCGCTTGAGCAGCAAATTGTTCTAATAGTGACGTTTGCGATGCTTGTCTTGATACACCACTGTTGGAACTCTATAAAGGAAAAGGTTTATTTTACTCAATTTTTTTACTTTTATCATTTAGCTTTACGAATCATAGATACATAATATGTTCTAGTGTGCTAGCTAGATATGCATATAATTATCTTCTTGCAAGTACCAAGCAATAAGTAGAAGTAAATAAATGCTATCCTATCGTTCTATGATAATGTCATTCAAAAATCTATGTACGTATTAATTACTGAGAGGAAAAAATCATATTCAGCGTTTATGTTGCTGGGATATAGATATTGGTGTGTTTTATACCCTAGGGCGGGAATGTGGAGAGGCTCGTACAGGTTCAGAATCTCTAGGGCGTCGCGACGCGACTGTTGCAGGCGTTGTTGATGAATCCGACTCTCGGCCCAAGCTTCCACTATCTGTGTCCTGTATATACCAGGGATTAATTGGTAAACCTCAATTATTGGTGAACCTCAATAATTGGAGAACCTCAAAAATTGGTGAACCTCAATAATTAAAACAACTTCGTGACACTAATGGAAATTTCATACTAATTTAATTTGGTAAATCAACACATATTTAAAACTAATTCTCTAGCTATACTCTCTTTAAATATCTATTTAATCTATTGAAATCCTAAAAATTCTAATTTCATGTTACGTCAACTAAGTTACTTAGATTCTAAGCACAAAATACTAATAATTATTCATCAACTAACACTCTTTTTGACTGGTTTTGGTTCATCAGTGATGTCAGGACGGTTCATAGTTCCAGGGATGTCATCATCGGATAAATCACTGTGATCTGAACTTGAAGCTGATGGTGAAGGAGATGTGGACTCTCTTCCTTCTCGCTGGCCCTCCCTGTCTCCTTCTTCTCCAAATATTAACGAAGATGGTGGACTGTATACCTATAATTTTTGTAAATATAACATTTCGTGACTAGTATTTTGCGAGAACTCGTAACAGTTGGTAATTATAAATGGTGAAGAAAGTAAAGTGACTTATAAGATGTAATACAAGAAAATAAAATTTTATTATCGACAATATTTGCTAGTGTATTTCTAATAAATTAGGGATACTTAAAAAACCTGAAGTTCTGTTAAAATAATTTATGAAATTTCTAGATTTAATTTAAGTATTAAATCAATATGAAGCATAGCGTCCGTTGTCACCATGTAGTTAGTTTCTTTGATAAGAGGTATCTTGCAAATCCTAAGCGTTTTATAGTATATGATAATTATAATACATATATAAGTATGAACTTGAATTAATTGAAAAATATTCTTACCGTTTTCGGATCTAACGATGAAGACAGAGTCATAGGTACTTGCACTACAGCACTATAAGTTTCTCCAATAACGTGCTGTTGAACGTTTCCACCTGTGAAAAATAAAAAATAGTTTAATAAAAACTAAAAAAAACACGCTTTTATATTTAAATTTATCAATTAGTTTTTGTGGACATGCGCAGATCGCACACTAGCCCTTTCAAGTTAATCAGATGTTTAGAAACCGGTGAAAATCGTGCTCAAAGATTCCTTTACATACATACAGAACAAGCTAATATAAGCGTGTTAAATACAGATTTATGAAAGAAAGTAATACATAGTTGTGGCTATAATTACTATCCGGTAAACTCAGTAATACAAATAATGACGTACCTGGTGATAAATCTGAAGAAGCCATCTCCGAAACGAAGTCGCTTAAAGATGAATATGACGAACTAGTACTCTCAGCAGCTTCAGAATCAGATCCACTTTCATCTTTAATAAATAATATTATAATATATATAGAAAATATTTTATAATGTTATAAGGTATAAAATCATAGGGGCCGTTCAAGTATTACGTAAGCAGATTTATTACAATTATTTACCCCCCCATCCCCCTTGTCAGCAAAAGTAAGCAAAGCTCTTACCCCCTCCCCCATGCTTACGTAAACATTTTCAATTACTGTATTGTTTTTTTTTCATATAAATCCAGAAAAATATTTTAATTATATTTTTTTATTTATCTTCTCAATGTGACGATTAAAAAGTAAATAACTACCAATGACGTAATCATCACATAGACTCCCCTACCCCCCATGTCATCCAAAATAATCAAAGCAAAGATCCCCCCGCCCCTCCATAGTGCTTACGTAATACTTGAACGGTCCCATATTAAAATAGTATCAGCAATACCTGTAGGTTGATTCTCTTGTCTTTGCAACTGTCTTAAGGCACCATTTAGTGAACTACCATCGTCCCAAACAGCAAATCGTATAGGCTGCAGTTGGTCCGCAAACCATTTTGGTTTATCACCAATTTGCCGGGGATCAAATACACCGGTTTGTACTCTTAGGAAAGCCACATTACATGGTGTTAACGACCACTCTGCTAAGAACTCTACAGCCTAAAATAATTGTTGTTTAAATTAGTACCTTAAGTAGAATAACTATAAGACTTAATTTAAAACTTTGTTCCATTTGCCACATACTTGTGTTCTAGCGAATTTATTCAAGAAAGACGAAGATCGAGGTCTTGATCGCAAGAAGCTGTTTATCTGAAAAGCTACGACAGGTCGGGGATATAAACGCAGTGTTCGCGTGTGCTCCATAAAATTCGCCAAAATATTTTGGGAATTGAAGAAACGAACCTAAAAATAATAATATTTATTTATAATATGATATTTTTATCATGTTAGGATATATATTTTTGTACTGACCATAGCGACTCTTGTGGCGATGTCGACTGAATCAACATCGTTGCCGTATATCAAAGGATTGAACGGTTGTGACTGTGGCGAGTTTTGTGGTGATGGCGAGTGTGGCGATGCTAACGACAGTCTTGTGTGTGCGCTGCCAACTGACACACGTCGACTCTCTGGGGTACTATGAGACCCTTCACGAAAAGACGCTGGTTGTACCCTGACATACATAATATTAATATATTTTTTATATCAATTTTTTATTACTATTCCTTTATTTAAGACTTACTTTAATGTAGCTCCACCAACACTATCTCTTCTCGAAGGCATAAGTGGCGCTGTAGCTTGTTCCGCTGAACTATTTGTTAAGCTGCTTAGTGCCTGGACAACAAAGGAATTCCTCTTTAAAAGAAGCTTACTGTTAAGTACTCATACCGTCATTTTATTTGAATATCTTTTCCCGATCGAAATCACACAGTTTTTTATAAACTTTGGAGATTTAAGTCAATAAGGTGTGTTTAAAAATGAATGTGTATTATAGTTTTAAAGTATTAATGTATTATTAAAGTAATCGAGTACTTTATGAACTGAATGATTTCGTCAGTTGCAAAAATTTCATCTGTGTATGTACACAGGTTTGTCACTAGCGAGAAAACCTTTAATTAAAAAATATATATTAGTATTAGCTCAGTTCTAAAGGCAAGAATAAAAAACTAATTCAATATACTTACAGAACTGTTATGTTATTTATATATAAGCAACGATTTAAATATTATATCTATATACATTGGATTAAATATTACGTAAGTATATACATATTTAGAATATTCTTATGTGGCTTTAAAACTTTCTTCCAATAATAAGCAGTTTGTTACAATTTTTAGTATATGCCTTTTAATTTCTTAGTTTTTCAATACTATTATATTTATTTTACATACTTTTTACAAGTATCACATTAAAAATTATGGTATCAACTAATCTTAAACTATTTGGTTGTGTCTACAAAATAAGCGTCTAAGCTCTACATAGTTCAAGCATTATAAGCGAAACGTAATATTAAACACATTATTATTTATAGAGTACAACGACAAATATATCCGCAGTTAAACAAGCGTTGAATTTGTTATCAACATTTTTATCACGACCTTGTTGTTAGCGGAAGCTTGTCAAGTCACGAAACAGCTTTAGCGTTATCACATACACAAAAACATGCATTGGCAACAAAACAATGACTGAAATCGTGTTGCAGACTGCGTACAAAGTTCCCTAGATTGGGTCGAACCGTATGAAGAATTAATTTAAATAAATATATTTGGTTTAAATCATATGTTAATTTGGAATTAATGAATGTAATCTCGAATTTAATTAACTTTGTGTGGATTTCAATGAAATATATTTATTTAAATTTTGATATAAAAGCATAAATGCACATATAGGTGATGCTAACACTATTTTCAGTCAAGTTTTTCATATGCCCCCTCTTAGAGTTCGTTAAAGTTGGGAGGTGAGTACTGTTAGTTATTGTGTGTTTCTAAAAGGTTGGCATGTTTATAATAATATAATTTACATTCAAAATGTAGTGAATAAATTCAAACTGTGCAATGTAAAAAGAATATTAATATTTACACCAGTTCCGGCTGTTCCCATGACTTGCATAGCCTAGCGGAGTGGGGAAAAAGTGAGTAGAATGTTAGTGAAAATAGAAAAGATATAAAGAAGAGAAGTAGTATTAAAGATTTTGTGTACTGTGGAAGTCAGAAAAGTTGGACATAGTGGAGGGACTTATTAATATTTCATTCCTCAAATATTACGAGTATTTTAAAAAATAATAAGTATTTTAAGATTCTTGACTAAATAGTATGATTTGAAGAATAAAACCTGATTCCGAGGATTGATAAAGAATATAAAAAAGTTATTTAAAAAGTTCCATTCAAGTTTTCTCTATTGTGTAGGGGTTTTTCATTTAAACATTGCGACATCTGCTCAGCAACACGAATAAGAATGCGAAATAAGTTGCGTGATTTAGAAAATATTAGGTGACAACAATGAAAAAGGACAAAGATTATAATAAAATTGACTACATACCTGTTTTAGATGATTTTTAAGGACTGAACTCTCCGGTTCTGGGAGAGGAGGTAGGTCCTGTTCATTACCGTAAGGCCCACTAAGTTTAGTAGCGTCTAGATCTACTAACCAAATGTCATCTGGTAATCTGTAAGAAGACTATCATTACACATGCTCTGGAGGCGTAAACACATTAAATAATTGGAAAACTTACTTAAAATTCTTCTTATACGTTAAGAATGTAGCTGGTATTCCTATTAGGAATGGAGTGGGAGCTAGAAGTAATTGTTCCGCACAGCTCATACAACTTGGTAATAGTGGTATCGCTGGGAACATGTACTCTAGTGGGTACAGCATCGCTACTAACGCCATCACAGACATTGACAGTGCGTTATAGTCCCTCGATTGAACTACCACTTTGTTTTCCAGCATTATCAAGGTTAAAACTCTCAAGCAAGTATCAACACCTGTTTAAAAAGAAATTTTAAATCTTATCAAAGATAATAAATCATTTAGAAGTTTGACAAATAAAACCTAAAAAATGTAATAATCACACCTACCCACAAATCATGATTCAAAACAATTTTATTAGGCATATCTTTAAAACTAAATTAACTAACATAAATTCAATTGAATAAGGCTTCTTTTCAATTAGCCCTACTAATATTATAAATGCGAAAGTAACTCTGTCTGTATGTCTGTCTGTTTCACTTTCACGCCTAAACCACTGAACTAATTTTAATGAAATTTGGTATAGAGATAGAATTGACCTTGAGAAAGAACATAGGATAGTTTTTATCCCAGACTTTTGAAAGGTTCTCTTGGAAACGCGATATAACACCCGGGCGAAGCTGCGGGCCGAAAACTATAATCCTATAAACTTACCTAGCAATTCCAATGGTAGATGTAGAGGGAAGTCAACTAGAGTGAATCTTGTGTGATCGGGTAAAGCAAATACAAGTGGTGCGTGTGCTGTAGGTGAGAGTACTTCGAGTTCGAGTCGAGTTTTCCCTGGTACTGGTACAGGCGCTGACAATAGTCGTAGTATCCACGTTTCAATCTCTTTGACATCGTGCACTACTATTGTAGGCGTATTATCGTATGCCTGACCAGTTAGCACTGACCACACTGTATCTCTGTTAGAAATCAATTAGATATATTTATTCATATAAATAACAAAATATGTATGTATATTAATTAGCTAGATAGTGCATAGTACATGTTAACGTGGCTACTTTAAATAGTAATGTATTTAATACATAAAAAAATGAGAAGTAATTTCATACGTATTTAGCAGTTATATCTCAGATAAATCTGTTATTAATTAAAGATAAAGATAAATAATAAAGATTACTAAACACTTTGAAATATTATACATTTTCAAATGAGATACAGAATTCTTCGAATACTGATAAAAGATTTACTGTTGAAATATGTGGGATGTAGGAAATTTGCCAATTTCGAATATATGAAGTTGAAAATAAAATCGGAATATAAAGCGATTCACCCACTTTTACCACAACGGATATGAGTTTATGATATAATAATAAAAATGTGTTTATACAATTCTAGGCTTCAATCTCCGCTTGGGGTAAAATATCATAATATATTAGATAAATAATTTAATAATTGGTACATATAAACACCGTTTTTAATTCTAGCTAGTAGAAAGAAAAGCTGTTAAAAGTCTCAAAATCTATAAAGTATAGAATTTTAAAATATTTGAACGTAAAAAATAATACAGCTTAAAAGGTTTATTCTGAGTGAGGTTCGCAATATGAATCAAATTTAATGGAAGGCATAAAAAATATATTTTAATTTAAAAGAAAGATTGCCTCTAAAACCTTTTATAGAGTTGACCTAAATTACTTCTGAAAAGATTTCTATTTAATAGATGGCTTTATGAAACTCGTTACTTTAACCGTACCTTCTTTTTATTATTCTATACAACTTTATGTATATTTGTAGTATTATACCTTTATTGTAATTATATATATCGGCGCTACCAGCTTTAATAACGGACGCGACTAGAAAATAATTTGATGCCATCATCAATTCTTATTAAACCTCATTAGTATTTATGATTATTGTTAAAAGTAAAACGAAATCAAAGGAGAATAGAACTATGTTTGAATCTTGTTATAAATATGACGTCTGGATGCACGACGGCAGATTTGAGAATTCAGAATTGATACTCGTAATTCAGAGTTCAGTGAGTGTGTATCATTGAAGTATGTTATTATGAAGAATCTTCGAGAAATACAGGAGCATTAAGATCAATTGAAGTTTCATTTTAAAATATCATGCAACGCTCTAAAAGAAGTGACATTAGAGACGTCAGTGAGGCTGGCGTCCCTCTCTTTCAAAACAACGAATCTGTAATAAATCCGATATATATATATATATATATATATATATATATATATATATATATATATATATTAGAATAATAAATACATATATTATAATATTCTCACCTAAATAATTGTCTGGAGGCCCCAACGCGCCTAGGACTGGAAGATTCGTTGCAGGCATCAATCAGTTTTTTAAGGATGAAGAGGCACTCCCGGAATGTGGAGAAGAAAGGATGATGTGATAGAAGGCAGATTGAGGTTAAGGAATGGTTCCGTATACGCTGTAAAAACAATACTGTTAAAATTTACTCTTTAATATACTAGCAAACAGGCAATGGAATCGAGGCTTAAGTTTTCCCGAATTGATTAATTTTGAATTGTTAAATATACGTTTTATTGCAGTCGGATTCTATAATTGAGTTTTTGAGCAATGAAAAAATATATATCATGAAAGATATACAGTAAGTGGATTATCCGGCCGCCGATTATGGAAGCCTACGATTATCCAGATTTATGCGTCGTGCTTTTATTGTTGGTTTAGAAAAAATGTTTTTCGCCATGAAAAAATGCCCAGCGCGCTTGATTAATACGTAAAAATGTAGTATGTGATATATTCTTTTTGAATACCGTAGTCTTTTTTGGTACAATCAATCTTGATTCACAAAATGATCCAAAATCCCTTTAAGATAATTTAAATAATTAGTAGGTAAGCATAGATTTTTTTTACTTGTCTATAAAATGTTAAATCTTATTGTATTTGTACCATACAGCCTAAAAGTAATTACTTATTACTTTAAAATTGTAAATTTAAATTCAATTTTATAATTGTCTTATGCAAACAAAAAGTACAAGTTTAGAAGTTAACTAGAACTGTTATTTTATATACCTACGATATTTTAATTAGTCTTGAATGTTACCTAACTTAACCTTTCCTTGTTTGTATATAGTAGCTGCCACGTGTATTTCTTAGCACGTGCAATAAACAATATAAATAGCTACAAGCTTAATAATCTTGAGTGTATTATAAAGTATAGTCATAATATTTCACATACAATATTTCTAGTGTTTAATTAGAGATTTCAACATAAATATAAACGATTATGTAACATATGTATAGTCCACAGTTTTATTCAAATATATAATCTTAAAATTAGAAATGAAATTGTTGGTAAAAGTCAATACCTTTAATACTGGCAGCATAATTTTAAATTTGTTAGTTGGTGACATTTTTTTGTTTCTAAGTCTTAATAAAACCGCCATATTGTCAAGATTCATTTCATTTTTTATTTATTACTTCAGAAATAGAAAATTTTCATAGCTTAAACTGAACTTCACACTTATGCAGTGTTAAACAAAGAAGTTTTAATAGTAATTTATTCTATTAAAAGCTTATTATTATCACCTGTCTCTTCCTGGTGGCTCTAGGGCTTGGTGAGTGTGATCCTCCACTCTCGGAGTCAGGAGGGGCGGGCGCTAGTCTAGGCCCGGCGCTGCAGTCGCGCTCCGAATCACTCGGCGCCACATTGCTGCTTCTATAGTCACTGAACACTCAGACGTATTAGACTGATTGATATATTCATATATCTGTATTACATCAATTATTATAATTTTCATATTTTATACAGCTTATGGTTCCTTGGAAAACTGACATCCAAGTCAAAGTTAAAAAGTATTACGAGCCAACGTAATTGTTGAACGAAATTACGGAAAAAAAAGTTGGCATCAAAGTCAATAAGTATTACGAGCTCACTAACCAAGTCACTAGGAATAGGTTTGTACGCAATAGAAGAATACGCAACTAATATACATATGTAATGAAAATGTAATTTTTTAGTTTTAGAATCGGGTGCAATAAAGAATAAATAAATAAGGGGTAGCGAGACTTATAACAACTAAATATCTCTAAAAGCAACTAAAAGACTTGGGACTCTCCAGGACTAACATCAATTCATTCTTTGAACGTCCTTCAAAGGTCTAGTAGGTTCTTTTCAAATTTGTTTAAGTAGGGAGAGGAGCTTGGACGGTGGAGATGATGATAGAGTTAATGGCGTTTAATGTTAGAAAGGGGCCCCTTAAACCTACAACTAGATCGCTAATATACTCAAATGTTAAGGTTCTGTAATTGGTTTAAGGTAAAGTATTGGTTAATATTGAGTATAAGTATCAATACGGTATATATAAGCCATCAGGTATATGTATTTAAAGTAATACATCGAGATTTAAGGGTTAAAGAAGGTATTGCTCATAATAAGTGTAGATCTCTTTAGATCCAGTAGTAGTGATTGTTCACCTCGAGAAAGCAGAGTCCGAACTCCTTTCCATAGACTTCCTCCAAGACTCACGACGTAAAACACTTCTCTCCCGAGGGCCAGGAGTTGGTGCACGCTCCATCGCCCGGTAAAAATTGATACAGATGCCATATCGGGTCTTACCTGGTTATAAAATACCACTTAAATAAGTATCCAGAAAGTGAAAATAATATTTTTCGTATTACTACGGATTTATTACTTTAAGAAGTCTCGTCTACCCGTGATCACGGTTGCTGCAAAAGTAATCGAAATGTCGGGAGTATGTAGTTTTTAAAATAATGAAATACGCGTAGTACCTAATCCGAAAAATATTGGTTTCATTTAAATACTCGCGAAAATCTTAGATCTCATTAAGTATCTTAGAGATCAAAATATGTATAAGAGCTCTAAATAAGTAATAAGAAAGTATATTTATTTTTAACATGTACTATAATCGATGAAGATGTATTTCAAAGTATTACTTTATTTTTCAGAAGAGAATCTCTTAATTTTGTTTCGTACGTCTAGTTTTAACGAGTTTTATTGTTAAGACAATTCGGTTAACTTTTAATTGAAACTAAATCAATTAGGCGCTGTTCTAGATCGCCAAAAATGAAAGGAAAATCAATTTATATAAAAAATTCTACCATTTTATTAATTTAATACAATGCACTAATCTCATGTTAGGTATAAATCAATACAATTTTTGCGTCGTATATTTTTGCCTAAAAAAAAATTATAAAATCAATACAGAAGATTAATTATAGTAATTACTAACCCGAATCTTTATCTGTAAGTGTAAATACGAAGGAGGTTGTGTCCCGAGTTGCTATATGTGCAAGTTGGCGCCGAGGCCCCACAGACACGCAACCTTCTGGCTGGCAGAAATACACCATGTCCAGCGGTAGAGGAAAGTCATCGTGATTGGTTAAGGGATAACGACGAAGTAGTTCTGGCGCCTAATAATAGTAAAAAAACGATTATAAGTTTATCTAAGATATGTTACGACTTTGGACATATTATTTTTATCCATTAGAATAGTTAATCGAAATAAATTAACTAATCAGATAGAAGAAGAACTCGAAAAACTCGGAAAGTCATGAAAATAAAAAACCCTTCTTTCGAAATGTGTTGATTTCTTTATATATACATACATATATTCTAAATATGGTTCATTTAAAACATTTTTACCTGCACCGGAGCTAGTCCTTTCCCAGTAGTGTATGGTTTTGCTCCAACTATAGTTAAGTAATCCACAAGCCGTGGACAAAGTTGCTGTTTTTGGACGTCCATACTTTTATTATACGATACCTTAATATGATTCTTTTTCTAAGTAAGATTTCTTAAAACCATTATATTTTAAATTATTATTGCTTTTCATAATTATCACTATGTTCCTGAAATCAAATAATAAATCTGAATCAAATTATAAAAGGACAAAAACGGAATTGTAGAATGATAAATTTTATCGCAGACAAAACTGAGCTGTATATTTTGTTATTTTAAGTAATATTTTTCGATGGAGCATGATATAATACGATTATAAAATTGAAAACCTATCAGTATTTAAGTTAAAATATATTTTGGAATACGTATTTTTTATTTAAAAATATAACAAATAACACAAAAGCTGCATTTATACATTTGGTGTACATAAAAAAGTCATTAAGAACAATTAAAAACTTTTAGTTCTTTATTACAATTCAGCAGAAATAGATTTGAATTTCCGATACTTAATAAAAAACAAGTCATTTCTGTTCTTAATCTGTAATTTGAATTCCGTTAAGAGATAGTTAGATTAAATTTTAATAAATAATAAGTAAACTAAAAGAAAATTTAAAATAATTAAGCTTATACATATAGCTTTATATTTGATTGTGGTTGTTGTAACAATCGTTCACGCTTGTGTACCCTTGGCCTGTTTTCAGTGACCTTTCAGCACATAGCTCGATTATGTGCTATAAATCATCATATAGACGGGAATAACTACCAAAGTAATAGTATACCGACCCCTACTGTTCAAGCTATTATGTTTTTACGACTGTAGGTACTAAAGTATGTAGTTAGTGGAGGCAGTAAAAAGAATTAATAAAGATGCATATTAATAATGAATTAAGGATATTAAATATATGTATATTAAGAAAATAACTGCACTGTAAACTATTATTGAGAGTCATTATGTCGTATTTATGCTGACGTACTTGGAAATATCTATTGTGCATTTGCATTATCTGTCTGTAACATAAAAATTGTATGGTTTAAGAGTGAAATGCCTACGTCAATGGTATTTACGCCTACAAATACAATGGCTGTCGTCAGTTTGTCTAAGTAATACGTCATCTGTGTGGGTGTTAGAAAATAAATTCACGTTGATTGCTATGGTTTGACCTGTTATAACAATTGGTTGTATAGATTCATCGCTATCCCTATTAATATTATAAATGCGAAAGTGACTCTATATGTCAGTCTTTCACGCCTAAATCATTGAACTGATTTTAATGAAATTTGGTACAGACATAGAGTTGACCTCGAGAAAGAACATAGGATAGTTTTTATCCCAGACTTTTGAAAGGTTCTATTGAAAACGTGATATAACCGAACTCCACGCAGGTGAAGCTACGGGCGGAAAGCTAGTATGGAATAAGTTTATAACTCGAGACGGGATCATGAGAGTTTGAATGTGTTTTTCGAAACTTTTAATTAGATACGATGTTTGTTCAAGTTCTTAAAACTTTGTCGTTACCCTATGTCTTGATAACAACTTTTGAAAGTACGTACATTGTGCTTCAAACTTTATAATTTAGTTCCGTTATCAACATTTAATTTAAATAAGGCAATTACATAATGCGTTCTCGTTTTTAATGTCAATTGTATGTATTTTTATTAATTAATATTTCTTTGTTTGCATTAAAACATGTAATTTTTTATAATTTATAAGTATTTTCTCGTATTATTCGACTTTTAAAATATAGGTATTGAAATAAAATTGTATAAATGAATTGTATAATCAACTTAAACGTGAATTTTAGTTTGTTTTTACGAAGTTCTTTCAAATGGAACATCGCGTTATAACAACTTAAATAGCACTCTTAGTACAAGTTGGAAGATTGATTATTGTATTCTGTAAAGCTTGAAATAAACCTATGAACATAATATTATGGTAATATAAAGATAATACATTAATATAACAATATAATAGAAATATAAAAGCTTTTTGGTTGTGGATTACTTAGTATGAAAACAGAAAGATGATCGATGAGCAATACATCATGCTTCGTGACATCTTTTCGATTTAAAAGGTTTTCATATAAAGAAACCCGTGGTGTTGATTGATTGATATAAATATTATTAAAATTTGAAGGTACTTTTACTTTATTATACTTATATTTAAATAAAATCAACTTTCTTTTGACAATATTTTAAAAATGCATCCTGTATTTGGATTTACGCAAGAATATAAAGAAATAGAATAACTTTGTATAGTATTCGCCTAATTTGTATTTTAAATTTATTACGTACTTTATGAAATATATATTAGGTCAGTTATTGTCTGTCTAGATTCGCTGAATGGGATAAATTTGTTCAAAAACCGCATAAAATTTCAAATTAAGTTATTTTAAAGTAATATTTGAACGTATGTTAATGTGTTCCACTTTAGTTATAGTACCAGCATAAGTGTTTTAAATACCAACTTCCAGATAAAGCCTGATAACTAAGCGTTAACCGCAATTTTCAATCAACGATTTAACACACCCTGTATAAAGTAATAAAATAAAAGTTAAATTAGTCATATTACTTAAAATACAGAAGCTGTAGTCATAGAAATACAAAAAGAAATACCGAAAAAATTCATGACGATAAATGAACTGAAATAAAAATCTAAATTAAGCAAATATACTTTAAACAAGTATAAAAATTAAGTTACGTCATTCAAACGTCATTAGCGGTTAGATCTACGTATTTTAATACGCCGGTAATTTTTAAATAGTATATTAGCAAGTAATAATTGTATAACTTACCTTTTGGTTCACATCAGAGGTGCTTTTACATTATTCTCACGGAATACTAGTTGTATTTCACGTGTAGTTCTTGTTAGATGTCGCGTATTGCATTGCGCGGCTCGGAGTGTAGTGTGAATTGACATGCGCGTTCGCCCACGCTCGATAAAACCGCACAGCGATGAAGGCGCCCCCATTATTCTAACATTACAGACCTTCGGGAAAATCGAAACAGTTTTTCTACGCCTAAACGGGCTTATAATGAATGGTAGGGAATTGTTTTGTATAGTTTACATCAATTTATTAATAATATCATGAAACAAAATACCCTCTTTTGGTCACTTAGTTTACTATAACAAAACTTACACGATATTTTTTGAATTTAAAAAATAACTTTACTTTTTAAAGTAAGTTAAAAGTTACATATACACGAACTTCTCTATAATCAACAATATTTTCAATTTCTGTTATTATAAAATAAACATAATCGAATTAATTTAAAGCTCGTAGTTACTTAAAAAATTAAAATGGAGTATTTTAATCGGAAAAAATAATCTACTTTCCATTCTATTTCATAAATGATCGCTTCAATTAATGCCTCTAATCAGATATGTCGATAAATGTCATTCATGCGTAAAGAAAGTAAAATGTTGTGGCCCTTAAACTCGGGACTATTTTAAGAATTTCAAGAAAAAGGGTTGTTGTTGGAAGTATGTCACTAAATTTATTTACTGGCCATAGATAATTAATTAACAACACATAAGTTTTTATATGATTACTGGCAACAGAAAAATTACAATAATACTAGAATGACCATCTTAATCAGAAACATTATTAAATCGAAATAAGTAAAAGTAGTTTACACAAAAAATGTTACGAAAATAATTTAGTCTATCTTAAATAATGAGAAACTAACCTACATTAAACCAGAAATAGGAATCAAACAAGCTTATATTAGTTAGGGAATTGCTTCGTAATTAAGTTAAGCCCAATATCCTTGTCGGCTAAAGCTAATCTCCTATTTGGGGGCTACATATGAGTTGTATCCTTTTGTAAAAGTTAATATAATGAAATCAGTAAATGTAATTCGGCTTGTTGAAGAAGTTTCATAATATATAATATAAGATTAATGGCTAAGTTATTAAATTACTAATCTCGTTATATTTCTTTTCATAAAATACTTATAAGAAATAAGATCCTTTCATAATTTATAGCAGAATAATGGTAAAGGACATTTATTTACAACATACCAAATAGATAATGGATTTCGCAAATATTTTTTAGGATTTTCCTTTTAGTAAGATCAATATCTCTTTGTATATATACTCGTAAATTACATTTTCATATGAGACGAAACTTCTCATCATTCCGTGGATTCACCGTGAGGGTGCCGAGTCCATCGTTGTAGTGAGAGGAGCTTTAACAGTGCCTGGGACTAGAGACCCAGGGGTAGGTTTAATATATATCTAATGTCAATACCTAATCGAAAAGGATAATAAACCGTTTGTAACAAAAAAACAAGGTATAAAAAATTGTGTGTTATTTCACAAGGATGAAGAAAGGTACAAGAAACTTAAACAAAAGACGATTTGAACTTAAATGATTATGAGCTTAACTGACCATAGATAATCTTCATAAAAGATGATGAGAAAATTTAAGGAAATTACTTATTTCTACCATTCATTTATATTGATTAAAATAAATCTATAGTTCATCTATAGTTTTAACAACGCGAACTTACGTTTATTATACCTAACAGGAATTTAAACATAAAAATTTATTTCATTAGTATTTATGACTGAATTGGTTCTAAAGAATATAATGTGTAGTGTGTTAGTCAGTGGTGGCCCTAGTGGTTAAAAGGGCCGCCTCTCATGCATGAGAGCGCGGGTTCGATCCTGGCCCTAGCAAGGACCAATGTCATTTTTACGAGTCATATGTATTTTCTATGAGCATTTAGACATCACTGATTAATGCATTCCCAAAGAGGGTGAATGTCAGGCAGCCGGCCGGTTGTAAAAACAATTAGCCAAAAGTAATCACAACATGTAAGGCAGACCCTGGCTAAATCTGGTAAATTGCCAGGTAGAAGAAAATTGTGTATAGTGTATTAAAACATTACATATAGCAACCAACTGACAGGGACATCTATAATCTACGTGAGGTTACTTCAAACACAACTGTTGTGTCTTAATAATGAAGTAACTACACGAAATTTCGGGCCAAATAGTAGCAGTCTAAATTTTATTCGGATTTAAAAACTAGATTACAATAAAGTTTCATAAAAATGGGTTGTTGTTTTTTCATGACAAGGCAACATCCGTACATCCTTGAAAACTACCAGTTACAATTTTGTAGGATATGTTAAAAGAACTGAAAATAATATCCTTTACATTTTAATATTTGTCATCCACTTCAAGCAAAATACTATTAAAACTTCTATGTTAACCGTACCAATACATTTTAGATTGGGAGCACTATTTATATCGCAAATAAAATTGTTTGAATTAATGATCAATAAAAATATTCGTGTGTAGTTTATAATTTATTTACCTAACTTTAATTTTTTATAATGAGATCTAAGAATTTCATGAGTATTCATTTAAATCAACCTAATGTATTCGAATTACTACTTGTTATTTTGTTATTTTAAACTACATACCTACATTACTTTGCAACAAACGTCAACTCGTCTGCATGTCCGAAACGTAGGGAATATATAGTTTTAAAGTAATAAAATATTAGTAAGAAAATATTAGTTTTTTTACAACTACACAATACATATGCTAATGTTTAATAATAAATTAACTTGGCAAGTGAAAAATACCCTAATTTTAAATATTATCGCTAAAAAAACTGACTACACATCTTTTACGTCCGTTTTAATAAAATGAAATAATATTTTTTTTGTTTCATAAATTATTTATTAATTACAATTATTCATTTATTACAAAAAAATCAATTCAAAGACAGATATAAAAATTCATATCATTCATTTATTAGCATCTTCTTTGAGCGAGACAGTCCTATTGAAGACAATCTGAAAATTAAATACAAAAAATTAAAGCAAAAAAAATTTGGTACAAAAAATTATTACTGGCAACAAAAAAACTTTTTTTTGCATTTTTTTTAATGTTATTGGATATAAAACCTCGTTGGATGTTGTATCAGGATCCACGGAGAAGAATCCTATCCTCTCGAACTGAAACTTGTCGTAAACCTTCGCCCCTCGTATGGAACTATCAGCATACGCCTTTACAACCTCCAAACTGTTTTTACGACAATCTGACAGAAATCCTCCCGGGACTTCAGTTGTATCTTCAGGATTCTTGTGTTCGAATCTATGATAAATAGTTCTATGATATTTTCGTACAGAGTAGTTTTCAATTTCATATTAATCGTCAAAAAAAAATTTTTGTATTGGTGCGAAGTAGTCAAAAAAGTTTTTTTTAAATGCGAATGTAACAAATGAAAAAATTTGGAGTGTCGTGTACAAAAAATCTTCTAGTACAAAAAAAAATTGGGTACCGCTTTTTTGTAAAAGCTTATGTGTGGCACGGTATTTAGTGCATTTTTTTTACTATCTATCTTTTTGTTCTAATTAATCTTTGAAACGGCTTGACTAATTTTTATAAGCTAAGTAAGTATAAGCTAATTATATGGTACCTTCGAACGGAATATTCGGACTATTAAATGTCTTCATACAAATTGTTAAAAAAAGTTTCATAATTTTGTATTTTTTTTAATTAAAACTTCATTTTTGTGCTAAGCAATTTCGCGAAAAATAAAAGAACTGAGATATTTTATTTACAAAAATTCTAAGGTATTTTAGTATACTTATTTCTAGCATTTTTAATGGCACCGAAATGCGATAGTCGTAATTTTCAATGAAATATTCCCAAGAAGTAATATTAATTAATTTATTGCTACTCACAGCAGTTCATATAACCGAACTTCTACAGGCACGGGGTTTGACACCCAGTGTATGAAAGCTTTCGGTTTCTTCGCGACATCACTTGTCTCACAAGTACACTCCAATTCCGAGACTTTGCCTGTACTATCTTTTATAACATTCTTTACCTGAAAAAAAACAACGAAAATTTACTAAAGCAATTATTTCTTTCTGTTATATAGGAATAAGAAATGTCAATATATTTTGAGCTGTATTTATTCAAAATTTAAATGATTTAAATTAAAATTCAATAGGACAAAATATTTTCATGAAAAATGTGTATTCACTGTTTCGTAACTTAGATATTTTTTATGGGTATGAAGTTAGATTAATCCTTACTAATATTATAAATGCGTAAGTGACTCTGTCTGTCTGTCTGTCTGTTACGCTTTCAAGCCTAAACCACTGAACCGATTTTAATGAAATTTGGTACAGACATAGAGTTGACCTTGAGAAAGTACATAGGATAGTTTTTATCCCAGACTTTTGAAAGGTTCTCTTGGAAACGCGATATAAACGAACTCCACGTGGGCGGAGAGCTAGTACCTCTTAAATATTAAAACGACATAATACACATTAATTTCTGTAATAATAATAATATTTACTAACTGTTATAACATATCCCGCGTGTCTAAGACCGACTGATTGTGTGGGAGTGAGACGGCGATATCCTTTTTCCTCTTTCTCTTTGAAGTCCGATGCCTCTATATAAAGAACACGATCCAATATAACAGTGTGGGAACCTCTCTCAGGCTCTGTAGGGAAATCTGGTACTTCTATGGTCACTGGTTTGTCGCTTGGGAAATTGACGATAGTTATTTTCAACGGCTCCAGAACTACCATGACCCTGCGAGAAATTAAATGGAAATATTCTTAATGGCGTCTTAAAGAAAATATTTTGTAGAAGTCCCTACCAAATATTTTCCATGCCAAAATCCCTACTATCAATACTAATATTTTAAATATGAAAGTAACTCTGTCTACCTTTTCAAGCCTTAACAACTGAACCGATTTTAATGAATTTTGGTTTAAAGGTAGATAGAACCCTGGAGAAGGACAAAGCCTACCTTTCATACCGGTCCTGATCCCAAAACTAAACAGATGGAACCATCAAGTCCAGTTCGGGTTTAGTAGTAGTAGAAAGGCTTATTTTTATATAAAAATTTGAAATAAGACTTAAAATGCATATGTACACATGTACAGTGTACACATTAGTCTTCCATGTAAAAAGATACTACTAGTTTATTACAGTACTTACAAATTAAACAAAGTTGTTTTTTAGATAAAATAGGTGCAGTATATCCATACCTAGGTGCTGTAACATTAAGTACGTCTCTGATAGCTGCGTCTAATACACTTGGGTCTAAAGCACCAGAAGCCCCGGTTACACCAAGACCAGCGCAAAAAGAATTAATAGCTTGTGCAGGCGCGCCGCGACGACGAAGCGATGTTAGCGTGAACAAACGAGGATCATCCCAGTCTGTAATACGTTTTATACTCATAAACCAGTAGCAGTAGCATAAAAAATTCATAAGAAGAAGTTTATCATGTCGTCTCACTCTAACACATCTGCCGTCTCTTTCTACCAAAGCTAACATAATTCAGATATAAGAATCAAGTCGTGTCGTCTCACTCTAACATACCTGCTGTCTCTTTCTATCAATGGTAGCATAATGAAATGTACCATGAAAGACAAACTTAATTTTTTATGGGTGTGAAGTTAGATTAATCCCTACTAATATTATAAATGCGAAAGTAACTCTGTCTGTCTGTTACGCTTTCACGACTAAACCACTGAACTGATTTTAATGAAATTTGGTACAGAGATTGAGTTGACTTTGAGAAAGAACATAGGATAGTTTTTATCCCAGACTTTTGAAAGGTTCTCTTGGAAACGCGATATAACCGAACTTCATGCGGGCGAAGTTGCGGGCGGAAAGCTAGTATATAATAAATCTTTATTAATAGGATACATACCATTAACAATGCCCTGCTCTATAAGTTTAGCGATCTTCCTTTTAGAGACCACTGTGTAGTTAACATTCAATCTTCCATACTCCCATTGTACGGGGCAGTAAATATCTAGAGCATTACACAACCAGTAGTATGAAGACCTGAAAAGACAAAAAAACATATTTAAAAAATACACATTTCTATACTATTGTATTTATGACATGATAATGTAATTTTTATTTATCTCCAGTCTTTCTTTGACTTGTTTGTCTACTTCTGCTACCTGGCTATTTCCCAGCTATAGCCAGGGTCTGCCTTACATTTTTAAGAATAGTTTTGACTATTTGTTTTACGACCGGCCGCCTGCCTGACAATAACCCTCTTTTGGGAATGTATTAATCAGTGATGTCTAAATACTCATAGAAAGTACATATGACTCGGAAAAATCACATTGGTACTTGCCCGGACCAGGATCGAACCCGAATCCTCGTGCATGAGAGGCGGGCCTTTTAACCACTAGGCCACCACTGACTACTTTGTCTACTTGTTCCATAGTAACTATAATTTTTTTCTGTATAAATTACCCTATACTATGATGAAATAATAATTTATTTTATACCTCCTTGATTGAAACTCTTTGGTGCATAGCGAATGGGTGATATTCTCAATGCTATCACACAGACAGTGTGTGTAATCATATGTGGGGTAAATACACCATTTATTGCCAGTTCTATGGTGTGGTTTGAATTTTATCCTGTACGCCACGGGGTCCTGTTTACCCTCTTCTAGGGTAATTTTCATTCTAAGTGTTGCTTCCCCTTCATCAATTTTACCATTTTTCATATCCTGAAATACATATTAAACAAAATATTGATTAAAAATAGTTATGTTTCACTTTGATGAAAAGTTATTGATAATGAAATATAAACCATATTTCTTTCCTACAAATTTTATAATCTAGATTTTTGCTATATATATTTTGCAATCATTATGTAGTAAGTAATAAATTTTCATGTACCTCAAATAATTGTAAGCTTTCCTCAACGGGTCTATTTCTCCAAGGTGATGGTGGTGGATTAAAACCCTTGATTTCCTCAGACTTTTGATGGCAAACATATGCTAAATCCTTCTTTATTAATTTCACAGCCCACTCGTACAACTGGTCAAAGTAATCAGATGAATGAGTAATTTTATATGGTTTGTATCCTGAAAATTGAGTATAGAAAATTAAATATGGGTCATCATTATGTTGTTTAAGATTAATGTAATATTTAGCACGAATTTAAGTGAAATAGAAAACACAGAATTGAAAGGTCATTGACATACAAAGTATTCAATGTTCTAATCCTAGTAATATCAATGAATTCTTTATTCTATGTTTCTCTTAGGTTTAAATATAATTATATTGCAAACAAAAGTTTCTCTGTAAACCAAATTAGAATGAAAGGGTTTTCAAATTGTGATGTAAATTAAAAGCAATATATTATAGAAATAATATACCTAACCACTCCACCATATCCTTTATTCCTACAAAGAATTTTTCTTCTTCCTTTTCAGGGTTGGTATCGTCGTACCTCAAAAAGCAAACACCGTCATGGGCTGCGGCATAGCCAAAGTTTATATTAATAGCTTTTGCATGTCCTATATGCAGAATGCCGTTTGGCTCGGGAGGAAAACGTGTTCTTACTTTGCCATTTGTAGCTTTGAGGTGTTCTTCTAGAAGCTTCTTTGTGTTTGGCGTCACAACATAACCGTCACTTTTAAAGTTTTCACCCGGAGCATGGAAAGGTAACTTCTTCATTAACTCCGGCACTGACATTGCACTACCAATATCTCCTGATGCTGATAACTCATCGGCAGGTTTTGAACCTGTTATTTGATTTATTAGAACATTAACTTTCAATATGATTAAGAATTTATTAGTAAGAAATGTACTTCTGACCTTGTTTCTCCTCCAATTTAGGCTTTTTATTGCCGTCGCCTTTAGATTTTTTTTCAGCTTTACGCACTGGAGCCAAATCAGCATCTGTTTTTGGACCTAACAAATCCAGGATCTGTGATAAGGCAAAACTATGAATAAAATTCTGAATTAACAAAATCTTTATAGCTAAATAGATCTTAGTTATAATTTTATTACCTGAATGTCAACTTCATTTTTAATAGCCTTGCCATCAGCCCATTTGAGATCAGATCTCACAGCTTGCATGATAATACCAGAGTTGAAATGGTACCTCTTAGCTAATAATTCCTCTTTATACTTCGCCATATGTTTCTCGACAGCCTGTTCCACTTGTTCAGGAGTTATAACAACATTGATACCACAAGCTTCAACAAATTTATCAATATTGACCTTTGAATCATTCACATTTGCTAAAAGGTATTCTAATGCTGCATCTACTCTCAGTGTGGAATCCAAATTTCCATTTGCTATGTATTTACATACAAATGATAATTTGTCGGCGATTTGTGGCTTAATTTTTGTAGCCAGATGGTAAAGTAGTAAACCCGATCCGTTGGGTATATTTTTAACATCGACCTGAAATTAATTATACGTATTACACAAAAAATTTCTTCGTAATGCTTTATTATTTAAAAAAGTATAAATGAAATATATAACCTCATTTAATACAGCCAGCAGGCTCTTTGTAACGTTGGCATTTTTTAAAGTTTCTTTCGCCTTTTGTTCACTTAGCCCTAATAACTTAAAGTTTTCAATAGTTTCTTCTGGTGTCATTGCGATATTTACTAAAATATGTATAGATTTTGATATAAATAACCTCACTACATAAGCTTTTTAAGCCCAGGAAATAATCACTTGTTGTCAGTACTCAGTAGACTATCAGTCATAAAAACTGAAAAGTTCTATCTATCGACGTCAGTGTCAGATTGTCAGCTGTCATACCATATGTTTCTTATTTGTAATTGGACACATTACATTTCTTTTACAAAAAAAGGAAAATATAAAATTTACGTTATTTTATTATTCATGAAAATAACTTCTATTTTAAAAGAAAGGTAACTCTGTGAAAAGAGACGTGTTAAAGGACAAATTACCGTTATTAGAACTGAATTTCCTCTGCTTCCAGTACATCAGTAGGTGTAGTATCAATAATTAATAGAAATAATATTTTCTAATATACTTTTTTATTGACAAAATAAAAAAAATATATTTAAAAGTTCTAAGAGGATTAAATAAAATATTTTGTCCATGAAAAATGTTATCCAAATTTCATAACATTTATAATTTAAAGAAAATTTGTAGAGTAAAAAAAGTCATCTTAGGGTTGTGAAATTTTGTTCTAAGAAGTGAAATTGTCCATTATAATGTTCCGCACACTGTTCTGCATGACATGAGAAAAACTTAGCCTGGTTTTGAAATTTCCAATACATGTTTAGGGGTTTCATAAGTATAAAGTGAGTATGTGTATATGTCTTTAGCTTCTTAGCTTTCACAGGAATGGACTGATTTTGATACATTTTATTTGAAACCCAGTTTCTTTTGAAATAATTCGCCAACTATATTTGATCAATATCGATCCAGCAATGTAATCAGCTCTTTTCAAAAATTATTTTTTCCCAGTCACATTCGATGAAATACGTCATGTGTGCCAGTATACCTAATAGTTAAATGACAATTATAGCGCAAGTGGTTTTTTAAAATTTAATAAAATTTGTTACTTAAAGATATTATGAAATACTTAGGCTCATACTATTATCTATTCCAATAGAACCTTATAGGATACTAGATTTGGGCCGCGACTCCGTTCACATGAACATCAGAGTTTTTCTCTGCACTACGGCCACTAAACCCGAATCGCACTTCATGGTTCTAACCGTGTATTGTTGGAGTTAGGATCGGGCTTTGGGATTGAGTATATCTCAATCTTTATAAAGTAATCTTTTGCTAACAACTTTATAAAGTAACTTATGTCATTCTCCAGGATTCCATCTATACCAAGAGTCATCAAAATTGGTTCAAGAGTTTAGGTGTGAAAACATAACAGACAGCTCGAGTTACTTTCGCATTTATCTCCACGACGATTTCTATTATTAATAAAGATGATTGAATTAACCTACGCATTATTGTCATTAATTTATTAAATTTATATTTGGACATGAATTTGTGCAACGGCCATCGCTTTTTACCTGGAACGTCTACTCGCTGACAATCTTTTTGTAATAAAAAAATAAGGTTTAAATATGATAACAATATAATAACTATTATTTGAAATATAGCAACAAAAAATTATAATTATCCATATTGTCATTTCAAGTCAGTGGTGGTCTAGTGGTTAAAGGGCCCGCCCCTCGTTGCCGAAGGCGCGGGTTCAATTCTGGCCCTGGCAGGAACCAATGTGATTTTTCTGAGTCATATTATGTATTTTCTAAGAGTATTTCGACACCACTGATTTACGGTGAAGGAAAACATTGTGAGGAAACCTGGACTTATAATTTCACAATTATAAGTTTGAAATCACCAACCCGTCTTGAGCAAGCGTGGTGATTAATGCTAAAACCTTCTCCATGTGAGAAAAAGGCTTTTGCTCAGCAGTGGGCTCTGATAGGCTGATGATGATAAGTCTCATTTGTGAGCACCAAAAAATTGTTGTACCTATCTTAAATTTTTAGATCAACATTTTCTTAGAAAAAGAAGTCTTGAAAAAAAAAAAAAAATTAGTTTTATGATCTATTATTTTTGTTTATGTAACAGTATTGATGAATCATTTTTTTTGTTGTGGAAAACTCAAAGTATCGGAATGTTGACTTTTAACCGTAAAGAACTTTTTTGGGACAAATGCGATCAATAGGAAGTTTTGAAACTTTACTTTTACTCATGTACCCAAGGGCTTAAGTGAATTTCAACTCTGCCGGAGTATTTGTTATTTTAATCTTACTTTTAGTTCAATTTAAGAGGACTGTAAGTAACTTTTCCTTGTTGTAAATTATTGCTGGAACAGTTTTTATTAAAAAACGTCTTTTAAAAAATTTTCTTTTTAAAACGAATTCGATATTAAAACAAAAACAAGTACTGTTTCAATTTGAGACTATAATAAACATATTAAATGTTTTACAAAAGACCTGAATTAATAAAAAAAAAATTAAGTTCAGTAATTATGAGAAATTTTACTACACACAGCTGAATTTAACTTCTACGAAGAATTTATTCTTTATTGGATGCGTATTTGTACATTTAAAGTTACCTTTAACCTTTAAAGTATATTTTTAAGGCAAAATAATTATTTTGATAATGCAGATGATCATAGTAATTTTAATCTTATATATATTGGTAATATAATCACAAATAAAAATTGGTTGCCTGTAAAGTCGGTATACGGGCGAAAGTTTTACGTGACAACGACTTTGAGTGGTAAAATAATTTGAATGTGAATATTCATTCGTATAGTAGGAAGAAGGATGAAATAATAGTAACAATTTAAAACATTTATTTATACAAAGAATTATATTTAAAACATTAATTTATACAAAGAATCTCGCACTGAATTTCATATTAACAAAATTTTATTTTTACTTTTACACGTACATACGTATTTATATACAAATATACATACAATAACTTGCAATACATTTGCGTACAATGAAACAGCGTTTACTACAACTTAACTTGTTCCTATCTGAGTGATTTTGTTGAGGATAGGGCGATGATAGGATCACTTTTTATGTCTGTCTCTCTCGCTCTTAGGCGGGTTAACCATGCCCGAGTGGAAGGGACGCGTGCCTCTCACTCGCTCTCATTGTGAGCGCATGACGTGAGCGGAGCGTAACGCAATTTCTTGAAGTGTTACCCGGCAAACCAATTTATAAGACGTTGTCACGTCAAAATATTAAAAGAGGATAACCAATATCGCCCTGAAGATAAGCTATAACCACCATCGATAAAAAGCTGTAGTTGTACTCATCAAGAATTTACCTACTTCATGGATTCTAGTATTCAATTTAACAATTGAAAAAGAAATGTTCATCTGGTTTTATTAGGTTCTCCCAGATTAAAAAAGTTACCTATTTATAATCTGATAATTTTATTTAAAAAAAAAATACTTTAAATTAGACCACAATAGTCGAAAAAGTTATAAAAAATTTATTATAATGAAAGGTTTCATTGAAGAAATTATCTTTAAGATATTACACAACAATGTATGATGAGCCTTCCGAAATATCTGTGAAGACAAATATGTATCTTTGGCGGAAATTTTTTATACACGTGTTCGTTATAAAAAATTTCCGCCAAAGATTTCGGGCTCCTTTTTTGGAGAATTCTAGAAGCAAACACAGTCGGGTCTGTGAACAAACAAAGAAAAAGGAAATATAATCGAGATTTAGTATATTTTTTTCATTGTATTCTATTCGGATATAGTTAAAAATAGGTTAAACTTAACAGTAAAAAAGATATGCAGCTTATTTTTATTATAGTCAAGAAAAGCCATCTATAATGGCATATGTATTATTTAAGGCAATTCCATACTCGGGATTTTAGTATTACATGAGTAATTAGAAATAGGAGTTAACTAACCGAAGTGTAGAATTATTCTTTTATTCGTCAAAGGTGCATTCTATTCTATTGTGTGTACTATACTGTATTCTTCGGTTAAAGAATAACCCAGAAGTTTTGTAGGGTGGTAGAGTCTAACTGTAGTCAAGTTACTTCAGTTCGGTCATGGGCTGATTCGACCGGGGAAGTATCACCCTCTGATAGAAGATCGGCGTGAAGTAATCTTTAATGGCTGCGTTTCATCCAGTGAATGAGAGAGCCGTTTGTCCTTTCCCTTTTCCCATGCTTTCCTACCCTTCCCCTTTCCCTCCCTTTTCTAATTCTTCTTCTTCCTCCCCCTCTTCCGTAATCAAGGTTGGCAACACATCCGCAAATCTACGTTGTATATATCTATGAGCGACGGTAATACCTCCATCACTTCCGTCTGCTCGGTTCCCCTTTTTGAATAAAAAAAATTGTATTAATTAATATATTTATATGAATATATATGTATATATTTACACCTTTATATTATATATATCTATATAAATATCTCCTATAATTTTCATATTTATTTATAATGGATACTATAAATAAATATGCAAATTATAAAGTGTTGGTAAATATTGTTGAAGATTCATTGATCAGTCCTTACTCATTAAGCGTTGTAGGAAACGAGATGTCGGTAGTAAGTTCAAGGTTATATTAAAATAACGGACATTTTATTAAAATAACATATATTAAATAGAAATTCCTATCAATTTTACGTGGAAAAATATATGTATATTAATACATGAAAAAAACTCATCCAATTCAATTTCAAATACGACGAAGTTCAAGATAAATTAATCCAATAATCGCGTTGTTCTTGATGTTATATCCGATTTAAATCGGAATCGAATTTATGTAGGAAAAATTTTTCGCGTACAATTTATTCATAAAATGAAAACTTTTCCGGTAGATCATTTTACTTGGTCTTTCATAATAAAAGATTTAAATTAATTCAAAGTTTTTAATGGTATAAGCATTTTGGATACCATAAATAATTTATTTTTAAATTACTTGTAAGCTGGGATAAATTCTTGGAAATAAAATCAGAAGAGAATTTATTAAAACTAAGTTAAAAAGGTAAACAAAGGTAAAACAAAGTCAACCACAATTACACACTAAACTTAATTAAAATAAAAGGACTATGCTTTTTCCTAACAAAGAACTGTATGTTAGTGGCGATGCAGGATGCTTTTATTTTGACTTGACTCTTGCTATTAGCCCCATTACCTTTGACATCGTCATGCGGATGCTGTGCTTTATTATATTACCTTACATACCTAGTTTCAGGTAAATTAGGTTTCAGGTAAATATCCTCTTTCCCAACACTAACTAGCTATATTATAGTCATAAACTACACTCATTTACCCTTGGTTTGTCCTATGTCCTGTCTTATTTCTTATTTTCAATCACAAACTTTCGATCCTGGTATGTACTATTGTGATTTTTCCGAGTCATATTTACTTTCTGTCAGACGGCGAAGGAAAACATCGTGAGGAAACCTGGACTTATAGTTTCACAATTATAAGTTTGAAATCACCAACCAGTCTTGAGCAAGCGTGGTGATTAATGCTTAACTTTCTCCATGTAAGAAGAGGCCTTTGCTCAGCAGTGGGCTCTGATAGGCCGAAGACGACGAATCACAAACTTGTAGTGATTATTTGTTACTATTTACGAATCATAAACTGAAAACGCTTATGTTTAACGATGCAAACTTTTAGTAAGAGCACTGTATGTTTAGTCCTAATTGGCATAGTGAGAGTACATACTGAGTTTTAATAGTTATTCATTCATTTATCTTGTCAAATTATAGTATTAAAGCTATTGAATTAAAAACGGGAACGTTTCGTATGTAGTGTGACAATTCAAACTTGGGGAAAGCATACTATTCGTGATTTTAGGACAAACCAAACCTTCTAATGATACAATAACACAATCTATACTCAAAAATATATGTAATAAAATTATTAGGCTATATGCGTTCTTACAAAAAAAATGTGGAATCTACTAATTACATACATAGTATTCCAAGAGCATTAAAGAAGAAGGAAATTAAACATGAAAAATACTAAATGAGGAACGATTATGGTAAATTCGTGTGAAGTATTTACTGAAGTTATGGCTCGAATATATAATTGATGAATATGTAAGAGGTATTTGCATGGAAATGTTGGTGATAAGTACCGAGGAATTAGAAGAAATTACAAAAAAGAATTAATTTAAAAGTTAAAGAATAAAATCGGCTTACACACCAATTATTATTGCGAATAATATTACTTTCACTACCTTTAAAAAAATTAACAGTATTAAAGAAGAGGTGACTTTAATATCTTAAAATTGTCTTATAAATAATTATTTATAATATTATAATAATGTTACTCGTTTTATATTATCATCTTGCGTACATATTTAAAACTACGAATTTTGATTAAGTTACAGATGAAGATTCACCTTTTCATTTCCATTAAATAGTATTTTAATTTCAAACGAATAGAATCGTCTGGATTCCATAGTTCCAAGTTAGATATAATTTCTTTGAAATAAATAATCTTTATTTTAGTAAAATTCAACTAAATTAAGCAATAAGCTTAGATTCGTATCCTTTAATAAAGAAATTGTAGTAATAAATTACGGAAAAACAATTCTATTATTTATTTCAAATACTTAAAACCCTTTCAGATGAAATCTAAATGAAACATATACCCTATAAGTCAGAAAACTGAATAAAAATAGGAAGATGTTCTGACCATCCCATACAAGTCCTATTTAAGTTTGCTTTGTCGAAACTTACCTAAAATATTTTGTCATGTAACTATGGCTAAAATTCTTAAGATTAGTTATTATTATTAATTAAACCACTAACTAAAAAATAAATTGAACATTCACGCCGTCCGAACGATAACTTTTGCATACAAAAATCATTGTAATTTGACTAAATCCAACCTTTGTTAATATTGGATAAGTAAATATAATTAAAGATATATAGATAGGTGTATATATATTAAATTGGTTCATATATTATAGAACTCAAAGGTATGTATCAACATATTACATAAGGTATAATACCTGCCACGTTTTAAGTGCATATTGTTCTTCATTTTCTTTATGACAATGGCATAACAAGGAAATGTTTGATCGGAATATGACAATCTGCATTGTAGTTTCTAATTGAAATATTATATAACAGTATATAGTTCTGTACTATATTTTGTAACAAACTCAAACTATTAACTGTGGAATAATTTACAATGAAATTAACTTTTATTTTTATATGTTTTAAAATGGTTTTTATGGACTGTTAACGAGTATTATAGTTGCGCTGACATAAAACACGGGCTAAGTAAAACTTTAAAGATTAATAAAAATTAATTGTCATTTATTTAAAGTTCTGTAGCGAAACGATACAATATATAACTATAATATTATATATAGACTAGTCAGTGGTGGCCTAGTGATAAAAGGGCCGCCTCTTATGCATGAGGGTGCGGGTTCGATCCTGGCAAGTACCAATGTGATTTTCCGAGTTATATGTACTTTCTAAGAGTATTTAGACATCACTGATTAATGCATTCCCAAAGAGGGTTGATGTCAGGCAGGCGGCTGGTCGTAAAAACAATTAGCCAAAACTATTCACAACATGTAAGGCAGAACCTGGCTAAAGCTGCTAAAATTGCCAGGTAGTATTATATATAGACTAGTAAAATGCTATTTAAAATGTTAATCTTTGATTTATGCTTCTGATTTAAATTGTTATGGTTCTTATTTATTAAAGACATAGAAGTTTATTTGAAAATTGCCTTTTAGTTTTTGTCCCTGAAAAGTAGCGTAATATTCTCTGTCAATTATTCAATAATAATATAGGAATAAAGAATATAAACATCATTTTCATAAACCAGGAAAATACGCTTCAAGCTATGCTTAGCTGGCGCTGAATAATATGAAATTAATAGATACAACAAAAGTGTATTCGAAAAATATGAAATAAAAACATAGAAGGAGATAATGGGAAATATTTGAGGAAAGATGAGGATTTTCCTATTGACTCAAGGGTGAGACGAGAAGTTAAAAATAAAAGTTTTTGTATATTGAGGCGACCCTATTATTATTAAAATACGGATATGTACGCGAAAAAACTGGAAAACTTTATTTTATTTAGAAGCTCTATTTATATATAAAGAGCCTCATAAATATAAGACGTCTTTGCTAACTTAAACTTTCATAATAATTAACATGAGGATTTAATTACGTCTTTATCTACTAAAAAGACAGACAGATTTTATTCTAAACTCAGAAATTCCAACGAACTCAAGAAAAAAGCATACTGCTATGAAACTAGAAAATTTTATGAACTAGCAAGTCTATAATTACTGCTCATTATTCTGAACTTGTATATTTGAAGTAGTTTTCACATCAATAGAGAGATGTATAAAAGTATTTTTGAAAGTAATCCAAGTCAATAGAGTAGAATTTACATAGTTTAATAACAAAGAAGTTTCCATTGAACATTTCCTTATCTTATTACTTAAATTACCCACTCTTTTGTATAAATAAAAATTGTGTATGATTAATAGACTCCCTGTTATCTGTTTCTGAATGTTCTATGAAAATTGTTAAAAAGATTTGAAATTATAGTTAACTGATTTAATTTTAAATGAAAAAAATAAACAAATAGTAAACTTGTTTTGTTTTTATTCTTACATATTTTAATAGAGAAAATTCATTATTTTCCATTATATTTATCGACAATAGAGAATCATCCAATTATAAACTACAAAAGAGCTTTTCAGTGATATATTATAACATAATTATGATGAAAACAAAACAAGGCTGTACATCATTGTTATAACAAAAGGTAACAAAGCGTGGGATCGTATCACCTGATAATCTAGTGCGACGCACCCATTACGGCTACTCATATGGAAATATCGTCAATATGTGGAGACGAATTTATTAAGCCAGGATTTAATGAGGTCGACACATGACACGGCAGACGCGTTAAAGCTAAGGTCAGGTAGTTGCTTATGAGTCGTTAGTAATATGCAGAAATAATTGTGTATTGAGAAGGTTTTTCATTGATTTGTTTTGGCTGGATCGCTATTATACCACTAAATCACTGAAAAAGACGGAGAGAAAAAATGTAGAGTAAGGATACAAAAACATAAATTCGCTTATAAAAGAAACAGGTTTTCCTTTATTTTTTTTAGCTGTAAAATTCTCATCATTATCTTGTCATACGAGAAATTATATTGAACTAAAATACTTTCAATTTATTGTTTGTTACAACTTATTTAGGTACTTTGATTTTTTTTCATATATTTATTATAAGATATATGAATTTCTAATAAATAGTTAAACTAGACATAAACAAATAGCGATATTAGTTTCTTGGTATCCCTTACTAAGAGATCTCATTCAATATAACGTATAATTGTGGTTAAATCATTAGTTGATTACTGAGGGCATGTCGGAAACTCGGAAACCGCAGTATCTGTGCGAGCGTCTAGCGGGTCACTCGCGCTACTGAACCGACTTACGCACAGAAATGAATACGTAAATTTAATAATATAAATATGGATAAAAATTAATATATATATAGAAGACATGTTCCGATACGAGTTTCTTCGGTTTTGTAAGTTACTATTACATATTTTTTTCAATATTACTTTATTATTTGAATAAAACTTAAATTTAAATGAAAATCATCAATGACCAACGTTGAAACTATTTCACGATATCTGAGTCAGTGTATCAAACTTATCCTGGGCTTACAAATAAACATAAATAAGATTTATATCGTTTATAAACTATACAAAAATAGTATTTTTGTTAAAATAAATGTTAAACGTACATGAAACTTCAAAGCAGATGGAAAATTTTACGTATGTTTATAACGAATGCGTTAAATGTAACAATCGTTTGTTGTTATAAAAAATATAATTAGAATTACGAATATAAATAGAGCGACGTAAAAATGTGATCAATTTTATTATCTTCTGTCTATAAATTGTATGGTTTCTCAATGATATTAATTGTTTTTTCAGTGCGACATTAAATGTAGTGAAAGGGTCTAACAGAATTAATTAACCAACTTGATGGTCGCCCTCGTAACAATGAACCCTACTACGATTTCTCCGAAATCATCATTAGCAAAACTTGTCCTCTATCCTAAGCCCAAACCCTTTAAAGTCATGGTTCTGGGACAATCAGGAGTTGGAAAATCTGGTAAGAAAACTTATAATTGCATCACTTTGTACATGTTTAATACAAGTTTGCCTTATTTTGTGTACGTCATATGATTATAAACTTTATATTTGAAGTAGTTATGATTCGTATTAATTTTATTTTCATAATCTTTAGTTTATGAGATCAAAGTAATTTACTCTTAAGTTTAATTAACATTAAAGTAAATAGTATTTTATAATATGTTATACCAAAGTTTAAAGATAATGCTTAAGATTCGTCGATTATTAATATAGAATTTAATTATGTATATTAACGATATTAATACAGATAAGATAAACTAAACATTTCTTTGCAAATTATTTCAGTTTTTTTTAGAATTAAGTTTATTATTCGGATTGTATAAGAAGTGTTTAATATTGTACTTAACTCAAATTTTGTTAAATATTAATCAAATATTCTGTTAACGCTCGTTGGAATTTCATCTAAAATATTATGACATTTTATCCGAAATAATTTCAAACATCTCAAATATTTCTGAACTCACGAATTTTCACGAGAGCTTGATATTTTTTTACACAAGCCATTTTATCTGTATTCCGAAGTTCAGAGCGCCCTTGGATGAGATAAGAACTAATAAAACGTTTATCCTTCGCACCTTGTATATTTAGAACATTTATAGAAGAAATATGTATATACACACACAAATACACACACACACACACACACACACACACACACACACACACACACACACACACACACACACACACACACACACACACACACACACGTGCACGCACGCACGCACGCACACACACACAAACATAATATGTATATATGTATGTATATCTTCAACGAATATTGTTATTATTATATAAATATAAAAATATTTACATACTACGTATTACCCGAAGCCCTACACCCTCTAACGAAAATTGTTAAATTAAAATGTATACTTGTAAAATGTATATACCTACATGTATTTCGCTCTTATAGTGGAGAATGGAGATGCATTATTAAAAAGTTGTATTAAAATCCGTACTATTAAGTAAATACACATACAAACATTCACACATCTTTTACAAGTGTTATTAACAGCATTTAACCTTACACTCTTTACTTTCTATATGTAGGAAGCAAAGTTTTTATTGCGAGTATACAATTTATTGGCCATATAATTTTATGACGCAACGATTTACTCGTACGAAACTGTAATAACTGTTTCAATGAAAACTTTGAATCAATTATCATGAGCATTGGTTTTGATTATCGATACTTGTGTAGAACTAACATCAAAGCGTTCTCTTGTAAACTTTATCATAGCAAGAACTTATTAAATTGTATAAAAAAAACATCTTTATTAATCTTCTTCTACCTGGCAATTTCCCAGCTATAGCCAGGGTCTGCCTTACATGTTGTGAAAAGTTTTTGGCTATTTGTTTTTACGACCGGCCGCCTTCCTGTCATCAATCCTCTTTTGGGAATCAACATTAATCAGTGATGTCTAAATACTCTTAGAAAGTACATATGATTCGGAAAAATCACATTGGTACTTGCCCGGGCCAGGATCGAACCCGCGTCCTCGGCGACGAGAGGCGGGCCCTTTAACCACTGAGCCACCACTGATTTAATAATAAAAAAACATCTTTATTAATCTATTTATAATATTTGTTTTACAGCTCTAGTAGTTAGATTCATAACTCGTCGCTTCATTGGTGAATATGATCCCAATTTAGAAAAGATATATAACTTTCAAACAGTCATAGATAATGAGACTGTTTATTTTGAAATACTAGATTCAGCCGGCGATCCTTATGTGAGTGTTCATTTTTATAATATTTTTTTATTATCTAGCTAATACATTTTTGTTGAATCAACGAGTTTTTTGGTCATGATTTCAGTTTATAAGTTATTTTGTTTTCAGGAAAGTGAATACGCCAATCTAGAGACAAACATACGATGGGCTGAAGCGTTCATATTAATGTATTCGGTAACAGATAAGTGCTCGTTTGACGAGTGCCATCGTTTGAAATTTCTCATCAATTATAATAAGAGACGACGTCGATTGGCTTCCTCTATGAAGGTGATTATATTATTATAAGAAATTATTGATAGCTATCTTGTTCTTCCTGGCAATTTCCCAGCTTTAGCCAGGGTCTGCCTTACATGTTGTGAATAGTTTTGGCTAATTGTTTTTACGACCGGCCGCCTGTCTGACATCAACCCTCTTTTGGGAATACATTAATCTGTGATGTCTAAATACTCTTATAAAGTACATATGACTAGGAAAAATCACATTGGTACTTGCCAGGGCCAGGATCGAACCCGAACCCTCGTGTATAAGAGGCGGGCCTTTTAACCACTAGGCTACCACTGACATTTCTGTAGCTAAGAATGTATCCAAATATTACATGAATCGCCTTCAGTTAGTACGAAGTGATAGAGTATAAAGGAAAACTCGTAATACTTAATTTACGTAATCAGAAACAAAGTAATGAAAATCTTTGTCAAAATAATATTTCCATAAACTTAAAATTAATTATGTGAAACCTTTTATCACAGAACGTTTCATATTATGAAATTTAATAATATACTTTGAAACAATTATAAAATATAATAATATTTTTCTATAACAATTTGTTTGAAGGTATTTCGTTTCAAATGGTATTAGATATCTGTTTGCACGCAAGAGTAGCTGCATTTATTTGCTACCTGTTCACATGTTAATATGATATAACATAATCATTAAGTTACATTTATTGTAAATTTTTACGAAGAAGTTGCTTGTTGATGATAAAAATCTGATAAAATTACAAAAATCTTAACAATAACGCATCTTTTATAGAATCCCTACTAATATTATAAATGCGAAAGTAACTATGTCTGTCTGTCTGTTACGCTTTCACGACTAAACCACTGAACTGATTTTAATGAAATTTGGTACAGAAATAGAGTTGACCTTGAGAAAGAACATAGGGTAGTTTTTATCTCAGATTTTTGAAAGGTTCTCTTGGAAACGCGATATAAACGAACTCCACGCGGGCGAAGCTGCGGGCGGAAAGCTAGTATCACATAAATAAAGTCTGAATTAAACCAATTTCTCGCCAGTCATCTGTTTATTATAGAAGTTGTTTTAGATACTAATCTTTTCAATTAATAGTTTAGTTCAACCGCTATTACTAGAATCTCAGGACATACAATATTGTTCGCGTTGAGATACTTTCTCAATCTTCCTTAACAAGTTTCAAATTTCCATCGTTAACGAGTTAAAATTTTTAACAAGGACGATTTCTCGGGTAGGATTAAAGAATTTTTTATTCTTTCTGATATTATGCATTATAGGATACTATATACCATTTTTATATTTTTTTTTTGTATTTTACGACGCTGTATAAAGAAACAATAGCCGAAAACTAGACAATGTAACAGAAAAAACATGTCCAATATTTAAGACAACAATTAATTATAAATCAAATTAAATTTTAATATACAACAATATTGTGTCACTTAAAGAGTATTTTTCTGATTGTTTAACTAATGACTGTATAATGTATCAAGGATTATATCTTCTTCTTCTTTTTTCTGCCTGGTCCCACTTTATGTAGGGTCGGCACAACATGTTCTTCTCTTCCAGTCTCGACTATCAGCCGTCATCCCATTGGTTACCCCTTTCTTAGCCATGTCATCCTTCACGATTATACATAGTTATACAATTTTTTTGGACCTAAAAAGATGGAATTATTGCAGTAATAATACTATTTTCAAACATCACGATAAATAAGATTATTTAAAAGTTTCCCAAAAATGAATATGTTTTAGCAATTATAATATGACTATTAGTTTGAACTGAAAATTTATTGTACAATTTGAGAGTTTTTATATTCTTTTTATTGAGTAACCGAGTTATTGTTATAATACTAATATATTTACTTAACACGAAAGAAAACACGACTACTGAAGAAACTGACGCCAAAATATTTTTAATAGTAATCATTTATAATTGTACATAAACTTTATATTCAGGAACAAAAAGTTATGAGAAATATAATTTACTGAAGATATTATAATTTTTGTTTCACTTCCTTATGAATAAAACTTAGACCAATATTCTGAGAAACTTGTGTTTTTGTCGCTATCCAAAAACTTATATGTACAGCTTATATTTTACGAAATGTGAGAAAAATAATTTATTTACATATTCAAATAAATATAAACATTCAAATATTCACAAAAAAACTAATAAAATGGCTTAAATTAGGTATACAACAATTGCGAGTGCAGTTATCAACGCCAAACTTTTAAAACGTTTCAGGATTTCGGATAACGCTCTGATAAGTAAAGCTATTTAATTTCAGGATAGCATACCCGAGACTCCTGTAGTGTTTGTGGGTAACAAAGTGGATCAAATGGGCGACCGCATGGTTAGCACTGAGGAAGGACAGCGGAGAAGCAAAGAAATAGGATGCGTTTGTTTCCACGAGATTTCTGTCAGGGAGAGTATTGACCAGGTGAGGAGTTATGACGTTTTGTTGATTAAATATATTCAGCAGATATTTTCTTTGACGCTGCCAAAATTAGTAACAACTTATGAACTTCAATATATTTCAGTTTATAGAGAAGTTGTATGCATTTTATTCATCTCTTTCTTGTTTATCCCTACTAATATTATAAATGCGAAAGTGACTCTGTATGTCCGTCTGTTACGCTTTCACGAATAAACCACTGAACTGATTTTAATGAAATTTGGTACAGATATAGAGTTGACCTTGACTAAGAACATAGGATAGTTTTTATCCCAGACTTTTGAAAGGTTCTCTTGGAGACGAGATATAACCGAACTCCACGCGGGCGAAGCTGCGGGCGGAAAGCTAGTAGGTAGTTAATATAGTTCATAATTGGTGAAAATGAAGTGAATAGTAATATATATATATTTAAAAAACGTTGTCTAACGCCATTAGGATCACCATATCGCTTTACTAAAGCTACCGCGTTGTGAAATGATAAAACACTCATGATATCTTTATCAAAATCAAAACAGACAAAAAAAATGCAATTTTTGTAGTGTTTTAATTTTTTTTATAAGACCAATATATATTCTAAAGCGAATGCAAATCATAAAATCTTTAGTTTTCTCCATTTTTATCAGAATTTATATGACTAGTATGGCACAAATTTTTAATTAAGCAAATTAGAAATTAATCACCAATTAACTCAAATTTTATATACTAAATTGTATACAAAAGTCAAGGAGATACTATTTACAAAATAATTTGAAATTATAAGATAAAATAAAATAAGAATGTAATAAAATATAATTCTAAATATATTGTGTTGTGTTGAAAAATTTATGTTTTAAGAAATAAGCGTCAGATTTCTAGGTGATAGTAGTCATAAATAACTTTGTCATTTTTATTTATATTTTTATATTCATTTAAAACAAAACCACTAGCAGTTTTTCGTGACTCCATCTGAGAAATTCATAATATTTTATAAACACAGAAATCAATCCTGTTTGATTTTTTTATGTACATACATAATTAAGTTTTATTACTGTTATGTATAAACATAGTTTATTGTGTGAGTTAATAAGTCATTTTAAAAGCAAATCTTTACTACACAAACTAAGAAAAATATTTCCTTTTATAAGAAAGTATTTTAGAAAAATAACAGTCAAAACGAAAAGTATAAAAAATAAAAAATAGTTACAGGATATACTTTAAAATTTTCACACATCTTTGTAATTAGAATGTAAGTGGAATGGATTACCTTAGGTAGTTATTTTTATAATGATATACTTTTAGTGCTCTTTTCATGAGGTAAATAAATGTCATATTTGAAACATTATATTTATCCATATACAATTTATATTAAAATTGACCTGAACATCCACATTACATGCCATTAAAAAAGACATTTATAAAGAATCGACATCTTATAGCATCTAAACAGTTTATAGGGTACTTTACCTGGCTAATAGAAAATTATATAGGGCAGCATATACGTAACATAAGAGCAATATTATGGGATTCCATCTTTAATATTAAAATACCTTAAAAACTTCTTCTTCTACCTGGCAATTTCCCAGGTTTAGTCAGGGTCTGCCTTACATTTTGTGAATAGTTTTGCCTAATTGTTTTTATGATCGGCCGCCTGCCTAACATCAACCGTCTTTTGGGAATGCATTAATCAGTGATGTCTAAATACTCTTAGAAAGTACATATGACTCGGAAAAATCACATTGGTACATGCCGGGGCCAGAATCGAACCCGCGCACTCATGCATGAGAAGCGGGCCTTTTAACCACAAGGCCACCACTGACTTTCGTAAAAACTATGCAATCATATTTTTTTACCTTTATAAACTCTTAACGTATGTGATCAACTGAAAAAGAGATTAATTTACAAAGCGATGTTATTCTTAAAAATCATGAAATATACATGACATGTAATACATCTTTTGATGACGTAATTTTCATTTAATTTTAAATATTTTACATAAAACTTGTCCTTTAATGTCTAATTCGTTGCGAGTTTTAATCCAAAATGATTTATAACCATCGTGATCATACACGAGGGTAATTTGCGTGCAATAAATCACTAGCAACTGTTCTCAAAGACGCACCCAGAAACCAACGCGACATACAATACCCTGATAATAGAATTAAAATAAAACTTCCTTTTCATTTGCTTTATTCACGTAAAGAATGAAAAAGCACGCAATCATTAAAAACATTAATTCCTTGATCTCTTCATTATGAGAAAACTTTAGATTGAATAAAATTTTTGTAATTTAAATCTATGTTTTATATTATGAGACAATTTCCACGCGTCAGATTTTGTGTACAGAAATTTCATTTCTTCCTAACAGTTGTAATTTCCTTCCAAAGTAAATTGCTATTCGTAAAACGCCATTTGCTTTTGGCAGATAATAAATTAATAATAAATAAGATTGTGTTAGTGTCTTTTGTCTACAACTTTATATTTACGTTGAAACTTACGTTAAGTAATGAATGATGGAATTATTGAGTAATTAATGAAGGTAAGAAAACATTATATTAAGGAATAATCATGTTTTTATGTTGTATTTTTATTGTGATATCATTACAAGAATATCATAATGAAATAGATTTAAGAATCATCATATTCAAACAATTTTAAAGGCAGCAAGAAATTAAACTTTTCGCTGTGCAATAAATTTAATTAGGGTAGAATTAATACCATGTAGCGTGAATAAAGGAAGAAAAACGAAAATCGTAAACTCAAAAGTTTTAACGGTTTGCTACGAGTATTATAAAGTTATTAGTAGTTGAAATATCAACTGCGACCTAAGTTATAAAGGGGTCACAGTTTTCTTATAACAAATTTGAGTTTTTCATTCTCTCTTAATATTTTTGTTACAAAAATATTCAGTAATTTTTAGGCTACTTCGTAATTTATTACCGGACGGAAAAATAAATATTTTTCGATTCTGAAACCTCAGATTACAAAAGTGAAATTTCTTTTTTAATGGGCTATATCGTTTATATTTCTCGATTAAACGTACAATGTTTTATAAAACTCGATTTTCATGAAAAAAAAACTTTAAAAACAAGCTAACAAAATATACTTTATTTGTACCAATTGCAGTGTATATTAGTGTAAATTTTCACGAATAACATTTAGTAAATATAAAATATATAAAAGACCCAACATCGTTACATTAATACAAACCTTTATGATTAAAACATAACAACAATGAATAATAATTAAATTAACGAAATTAAAATTAAAGACATCATTTGCGTCTCTATGTGGCTTTTAAAAGACGTTATTATAAAGTATAAACACTTATATGACTACTGTGTTGAAGTATCGAATGGTTGCATTATTAATCTAAATTTACATATATATTTTTCTAATGAGGTCGTTAGATAGGGGCCCTTAAATTCACACCTGGGTCATAAGTCCCAGGCACTGCTATACCTCCTCTACCTACAAACCAATGAACCCGGCGCCTACACGGTGAATTCATGGAATGATAAGAAGTTTCTTTCCCCTAAATATGATTTATACAACGTAATGTACCCTCATGAAGCATTAAGTATTATAAAAATTAAAATCAGCTTCAGCATTTCTCTACTCAAGTATTTCTGATTAAAACTTATGTATCATCTGTCTTGTCTTATCATGATTGATTTTTTTGGTCTGTTTCTAAATTAAGTATTTTTTGTATCGAGGTATGGAATGTTTTTCGCGACGCTCGTCGTTTCTGGCGCGTCGGCAGCAAGTGGTCCCGAAGAGACGAGGTTCATGCTGCTTTGGCGCGACCACTGGCTCGAGCATCCTCAGACACCTGTGAGAATAATATAAGTACACCACTATGTGAGTAGTTTACATTTATTATTGATGTGTACCGAGTATATTGATGTCAATTACTTAAATCATATCTATAGTAATATTGCATAAATTTCAACATTAAAATAAAGGTTTTGATTTATAATCTGCAGTGAGATACTGAGAGCGATTGTAATTTAAACGCTGTAATATTTTAAATAAAAACCTATTGGATGCAATGCATGCAAAACCTTTTGGGTTTGTATGCCATGCCAGTTCATGGAGAACGAATAATAAAAATGGTCTGCAGTGATAATTTTTCGTATAAAATATGACATACACAAGCTTCCGTGCTTATTTAAAAACTAATAATTTAGTGTTGAGGTTTAAATAAAATCTCTTGTCTGTGTCAAATAATACCTTTCAAGTCTACTTACCTAAACTAAATGACTTGGTTGCGAATTTTTTTTTTTTTTACATTATTCTTTCAAAGACTGAATGATAACTATAAGTGACATCGGAGCCTAATTCAATAAAAATGCCTTTTATTAAGGAATTTCAAAAAGAGTTTGTATTACAATCGAAATGTAAATACAGCGCTGACGTAGATATTTAAAGTTTGTAATCTGTGGGTCAATTGATGTAGACGTACAAAAACAATGAAATAGGTAGCTACTTAACTTACAGACACTAATTCATTAAATATTATGCATCTTTATCACAATAGCTCAAATGTTAAAGCAATTGGAACTCGATATACCAAAAGTTCCAGATTCAAATCCTAACCATGTTGAGGAATTTTTCATGTAAAATTTGTATCGTATTTGTGACGTATTATTTTATAAACAACATTGACGAAAAATCTATTCTAATATATAAAAGATAAATGCTATTTACTAAACTAAAATGCTTTCAGCGTTTTCTAATTTCAATATGTTTCAGGACAAGCTGTTGGGGTTACGTAATAAATTGCATGTAACGCGTCATTAAACATTCTTGGGTTAACGTTTTAGGATTCGTATAATGTGTATCACTTACTTCGCCCTTATATTGTAAATAAATGCTGAAGGATTAAATTAATATTTTTATAATATTTCAAATTTATATTCTCCCTTCTTCCCCTAAAAAACCGTCAGTTTAATAATCATAAAACTTGTTAAATTGGAATTATGTTTTAATTTTAATGTGACAAAAACCCTCATGTAACAATAGATTAAAATATTTCGTAAGTCTTTCTTTCAAAAATAATGAAATATTTCGATTTACAATATGAAGCGCAAAGTGTCTCAAACGTATATGTTCTGTTTGAAATGTAATTTTTAAGGCAAAATTCGTTTCAATTTACTGCCTAAATACGAATTACCTCAAGCTTATACTGTATAAGATTTTTAATAAAACATTTTACTGGTTCTATAGTTTCAGTTCAAAATAAGTTTACTTATAGAATGTCGTGTCAATCTTTACATAAAATATTCATACCTATTACGTAACAAATTTACCTCATTGTTAGTATTTCATTTATCAAATTTACTTTGTTTAGTTTTAATCAAACTTAACTTAAATCAGGCAACATGAAATAGGTAGTATTAATTATAAACTTTGATTATAGGGTGCTATAATCATATCAAAATGGATTAACCAATTTTGTTAACCATACACCTTATACATACAGCTTAGTAAAACTTTTAATGATTTTCACAGGCACGCGGTTTACTGAAATGGATTTAGACGGGAGTGGGGAAGCGTGTTTGGTTCGAAGTGATTCCACTTCATCATCAGGACAATCGGAGAGCTTGGATGAGTTTCGTGGTCGAGCTAGCACAGACTCCCGTCTCCCACCGAGGCCAGAACGACAAAGACATCCACCACCTACCCGGCCTTTGCCCCCACCGGTACGACGTATGAGCGTCGCAATGAGAGGAAATAATAATAGCACGTATTAAATATTAATAATACCTAAATGTTTATTCCTTTAGATATAATAGTTAAATAAAACATACTTATACTATCACATGAAATGATAGAAAAGGGCAGTTTACATTCGATTACCGAATCGATTTAATTAGTAAAAGGAATTACTTTATGTGAAAGTACATAAAATAAAAATTTTACATTATTAGTCATACATGTGATAAGAAATATATTGGTCTAGTCTTGTCGAGTTATATCCATTAAATTTTATATATTTAATATATACATAATGTAGTTAAAATAGTTTTCGATTAAAAAATCTCTGATAGTATTTAACGGCTATTACTTTGTCGATCCTACGCTATCTAAAACAGGTTGAAAATGTGTCAAACTTAATATAAAGAAAAATACATATAATATATAATTTTATTACGCTAAAAGTAGATGTTATTTACCATTAGTAATAAATTATTATTCATTTAAATAAGAATTTACCAAAATCATAAAAATCGTAACATGAGATCTCAGTAGCTTAAATGTAATGATATCCATCTCTTTATATGTAATTATAAATTATATAAGTAATTTTAATAATATATTTAAGTTCAACATATATATTGACGTAATTATATTTTACATCAGGCTTTAATATGAAATTTTGTATGCAAAATGTAATCTACTCTCATACATAAAATTTTAATAAACTCATAAAACTAACGTCACGTTTAAAATTTATATTCAATAAACAAGTAGTAAAGGAAATTGTTATATTAATTTTACCGATTATAGCTGATTGGACTATAATATTTTAGCTATATATTAATTTTCATTACAAAATTACAAGATAAAATCTATGATCAATGTATAGAAATGGATTTTGATTAATTTTTAATGAAACAAAGCATGAAATCGTGTAATTTTATTTTAACATCACAAAATTTAATATAATATACCTTATTTTATTTATTTATAATAGCTGTTTAAAAGTTATTCAATGGTACCTGCTTTCTAGTTAATTATATTATTATAATGTAATGGAATTTAAAGAAATAAAGATGTTTCAATAGTATATATATATTTTTTTCGTATCAGAGCCTATTCCTGAGCAAAGGCCTCTTTCTCTCATGGAGAAGGTTTGAGCATTAATCACTACGCTTGCTCTAGACGGGTTGGTGATTCAAACTTATAAGTCCAGGTTTCCTCACGATGTTTTTCCTTCACTGTCTGTCAGTGGTGTCTAAATACTATTAGAAAGTACTATATGTCGTATATGTCGTCCTTAATTTTCATTTTTTCTTTTACTCTAGTAAAACATCTATGTTGAAATTTATAACATATTTGATCTTGGAAAAGTAACGAAAATTATTTGACCATGCCGTTCAGTGGGGTGTGAAGAATGAAGATAATTGAAATGTACATCTTCTATGTACATCGTATATGCACGCATTTAATTAACTTATTGAAGACAATTTTGATAATTTTCTTTCATAAATTTAAGATGACAAGAAGAATGAGGATTTATGTATGAGAATATAGGTCCTGTTCGTGTATAGAAATACTATGAAGTATCTGTGCATAAAAATCATCTTTAAGATTTCTTTTGGCATCGTATAAAGTCAAATACTAAGACTTCTTCATTTACTAATAATGTAGCAATATAGCTTCATTTAAAAAAAATGTAATTCGCTACCATTTTTGGTTTTAAAAAATAATCAATATTAGAACAAAACTACGATAATCGCTGGAGCATCTACAACATTTTTAATATTCCTAAAGACCTCTCAAACTTACCGAAACTTAAACAAACTTAATTGGATCATGCAAAATGAAAAAAAAATGTATAATTGAAAACTAAATTTATTTTATTGCTTTTGTTGTGAGTTGTATAAGAAAAAAATCATAAATTAACCATTATGTTATATAAAAATACCTATGTAATCAGTAATCACATTGACACGTCACCTAATATATGTATTAAGTGTTATATACAGAAATCTTAATTGTATTCTTACTCTTTTTATATACCTCATAGAAATTTTAATCTGGTAACTATGTGAGCTAACTGTAGTCGCCAATGATATATCTATACAAATAAATAAAATTGGTATGTCAGTTTGTAATATTGAAATGACCGTTTTTTACTACACGCATATGAATATATCTTCTGGCAATTACCCAGCTTTAGCCCGGATCTGCCTTACATGTTGTGAATAGTTTTGGCTATTTTTTTTTTACGACCGGCCGCCTGCCTGACATCAAACCTCTTTTAATCAGTTATGTCTTAATACTCTTAGAAAGTATATATCATTCGGAAAAATCACGTTGGTACTTGCCAGGATCGAACCCGCGCCCTCGTGTATGAGAGGCGGACCTTTAACCACTAGGTAGGCCAGCACTGACTTATGAATATGTATACGGTACAAACACCATAATAACATTATTAACAAAATTTGCCTGTCTGTTGGTTGGTGCTAATCTCTGAAATGGTTGGACCGATTGAGACGGGACTTTTACTAGCAGATAGTTGGGTTCAGAAGGAGAGTAGGGTTCAGAAGGATTTTCATTATTTATTTTTCTTTTTTTAAGCAGATCAAGCCGCGAGTAACAGCTAGTATATAATAAAATCTCGGTTTATTTATAGTCAGTATATTTTATTAACATCGTAACAATGCATTACATAAACTAATTATCAACATTCAGTTTCTATATGATTTTTTTATCATTCCTAATGAAAAGATTGAATTGCATTACAGGTGTGGTTATTATAAGCTGGAAATTTGAAATAAATTTAAAAATTATACACAAAGTACAGATATATGTATATAGAAAGTAACTTATTGAAATATTTTATTATTAAATTAGTTAATGGCTATTTAATATTAGTGAGTTAATCTTGATATTTTATAATTAACTATCCGTCTATGGAGTTTTTGTCATTTGATACTATGTATAATATAATATTATATAACATTTTCAATGTTTTTAAAACCTTAAATTACGAAAGGTTGACCCTCAAACATTCTTACCTTCCTTGTTGTGGAATATAAAATCTACAATTTAAGATCTACCCAGACAAAATTACTCAGACGAAGCAGTCATCACTTTCCCTATACTATGACATATATTTTTGTATAATTATATGTTGTTTAAATTTAAACAGATATTGAATATATAAGCTTAGCTATTAACAAATATCGAAAAAAAAAGAAAACTAAGCTGTAATAATATTGCAATTTTTAACTTACTTTTAAATAAGAAGAAGATTCTTCAGTTAAGCCATTCCGAGATTTAAGTTTACATACGACAGTTTTTTTTTCAAAGTTTTAATTTATAAATTTTGTTTAGATTAGGCGAAAGTGTTAACGAAAGTGAAACCAAATTTTCCCTAAATTTTTTTGTACAAAATCATTCATCAATTTAATTTATATCTTTAAATTATGATGGAACCACGTTAAATCCATAGAATAATTAGAAGTTTCATCTCCTTATTATTAATTATTATTTTATTATTTTATACTGTTAGTTATCTAGTAAATAGAAAGAGTTTTTTAGATTGACATCAAATATTATTCTTTATCTATACCTTTCAAACAACCTTTTGAAGAATATATCAAATGTTCTCAAACGGAAAATTCATTCAAAGGAATTTGTTTTAATACAAATAATTTCATAGTTAGCATAAATCAAAGACATTCTCTCAATTGCTATCATAATTTTAAGAGGCCCTACCATTATAAGCAGTGTTTGATGTAAAATTTAATATTTACTTAGTCAATTTTGAGAGTTAAATATTTTCAGGTTGAGTGAAATCAAGTACACCAGACTAGTTTATCTATAGGAATAATGGTTGATCAATCAATATCCTCATGATTTCAATATTGGAAGTTACTGAACTCTTTCAGAATTACGTCAATTAAAAATTCAGTAAAAAGTAATATGTGACGTATACCAGTGGAAAACTTGCGATCTAGCATCGGTCAAAAGGCAAGCCACGTGTATAGATTAATTTTATCACAATTAGTGGTATATTTATTTACATTTTGATCATACACTTTCTTCCTGACCCGTTACACTTGATATTGAAGGTTAGATCATTATTTATGCTAAGAGAATCAAAGTTAGGACTATACCTACGTAGAGATATTCGGATCCAATTAAAACAGATTATTTTCACGATATTCTAACTTTAATATTATATTAATACGAAAATTTTAAGTATATATTAATAACTGTGAAGATTACGGACAAGCCAATAATGAAAGCATTCTTGTAATAAATATGCATTACATAACAAAGGTCGCATAATCTAATCACTTCTAGAACCTATTCTCTTGGTCTATTCTTATACATTTCTGATACGTTATATTAACGATTACAAAATTCTTATATTCTTAAAAATGAAATCAAAATTTGAATATAACATACGAAAGACATGAATATTCCCAAAGTAAAAACTAACGAAGGAGTAAACGAGAAAATCCCTACTAATAATATTATAAATGCGAAAGTAACTCTGTCTGACTGTCTATTACGCTTTCACGCCTAAATCACTGAACTGATTTTAATGAAATTTGGTACAGACATAGAGTTGATCTTGAGAAAGAACATAGTATAGTTTTTATCCCAGACTTTTGAAAGGTTCTTTTGGAAACGCGATATAACCGAACTACACGCGGGCGATGCCGCGGGCGGAAAACTAAATTGATTATAAAGGGAAAATTTGATCAATATAAAATCATATTAGATAATAAAAAGGCACGTTCCAGCAAGATATATATCTATAAGAGATAGCTCTTGTAAGGGATGAGGGATAGCATTAAAATCAGGGCCACATTTAATGAGCGGAAGATTATAATTATAAGAATAATCTCTGGGCTTCGAGATTGAGATATTTTTTGAACACTGAAGCGTATAAATATTTCTTTAAGGTAAAAAATGTAATTAAAACAGATTAAAAATAAAAAGTATAACAGATTACAAATTAATTCTTTGTGTTGATAATAAAAGGTATTGTTTATTTTTTGTGCTGCTTCCTATTCTCCATGTAATCCATTTCTCGTACCCTTTGTTACTAATTTTATGCAAATAAACTGGAAAATGTCTGTAGAATATCTTGAAATAACTATTTTAAAGACAATTTTTCAAATATTTACATTTGTTTTTTTTTTTGGTTAACAAATTCAATATTTTTTAAACGGAACTTTATTGTAATATTTTAATATTATTATAAATAACAAAATTACAAACTTAAGACATTATGATTGATCTATTCATCAGACGAATAACAGTTTTTTGTTCTAACCACAATATTATTGTTTTTAATATATCCATTATAATTTAGTTTTTAATTAAATGAAAATAGATTGTTTCTTTCATAAAAACCTATATTTTCTAACAACATAATTAACCCAATATAAGAGCATTGTTTAATATGGTATACTTAATAGAATGATGAATATTTGAGTCAATGCTTTATATGTATAGATCACTCCACGTCACTTGCGTAATAAATCAAATTATCAAGGATGTGGCTATTGTAGAGTCGGGATATCATATCTATCTTTATGCAGTTGACGCTCAAACCGCAACGTCTGCTGGCTGCAATGTTTATTTAAAAAAAAACATTCCAAGACACAAATATGACATATGTATACCAACACGACATATGTATACCAACATGACATATGTATACCAACATGACATATATATTTCAACGTTTAAATAAAACTAATATTTTTTGGATGTACAACGCGATTTTATTTTTGATAAAACACTACATAGTCCCGTGATCACGGTTGCTGTAAAGTAACCGAAACGTCGGGAGTATGTAATTTTTTTATCAAAAATAAAATCGCGTATGTAGTACATTCGAAAAATATTAGTTTCATTTAAATGGATAAGACTCGCGAAAATCTAAGATCTCATTATATTTCAATGTATTGAAATCATTTCATTAGTTATTTGTTAAAATTAACTTTATTAACTAAAACAGTCAACATAAAATACCATCATAAAATTCTTTGAATACAACATTGACGATATCTATAAGGAAACGCCACTAACTAAATAAGTAGAAGAATTCTTTGAAAACTGTTAGAGTCAAATGAGGATCGTCAACGTTCGACTCAAATTAATTATTGTGTTAGAATTATTTTCGACTAAATCAAATACGTATTATCAAATATAACCAAAAAAAAAATGCCAGACAAATAAAATTAAAAATATTCTTCGATATATTTCAACATATATTTTTTTCATTCAACAAAAAGTGCAACAAAAACATTTTCCTCATACATTATAATGAACACTCGCTACCAGCTAACCAGTTCCTGGTATTAATAGATATATCTACATGTAACAACTTCTGTTTGTTTACAAGACGCACGTGATCCTCTCATGACCGCAGGATTAGCAATCAAAACAGGGTCTCAGTGAAACCAGGTCGCCGAGTAAAGCCGCGGCAGACTATGGTCTATTTATAACCTATTCGTTTACACTCAGTCCTACATCCCTATACTGCAATTGCACTTATTGACGCTATGCAACTGCGTATTGCTCAATGGGACACAATATTCATTGTGCTTCAAGTGAATTACTACACGTGTTGGCTATTTATTTTGTTAGTATATAGGTGACAGTGTACTGACGCTAGCGGGCTGTAGCATGAACTGAATGTTGACATAATACACTGTTGTCTATTGTTATGTGAATAGATGATCCATTTATAATGAATTAATAACAGATTTTCATACATACGAACAATTACAATGTGTTAAAGTCTTTTTTATGTATAAAAAACAGACTAAAACAATGAATTCAAGAAAAACTTTTGTGTCTTATCCTTTAAAAACTGTTAGTTCAATTTGAAATACGTATAATTAGGTATTTTAATTTATTTACGACATGATCCTCATTAGTTGGTCAAAAAATGTTCAAAACAAATTATTATGAATACATTTAGGATACTTTATTATCTTAAACTAAAAAAAAATATTTCTTTGATTGAACCATCGGATCCTAAAACTAAAAATAATGAAATTATAATAAACAGGTATTACAATGGACTAGCCCACTATAGAAAGATCTTACATTATATTGTAGAGATATAGAAATAATTATAGGGTTAGGAAAACTATTGTTTGATATTTAAAATAATTATAATGTACTTAAAATCTGTCAAAATTCAAGAAATAAATAAGTTTTCAAACGTTACAAAGCCCTACAACGAACAAAATATTTAGTTTATTTGTATATTACAAATAGAAAACATATAATTACTAAAAATGGTAAAAATTCATTATCTTATAAATACCCATCTGAAAATAGAGTTATCAAAAAAAGGTAGCATACATAATTAAAGTGAGGACTTTTAATTATTTTTTTTATTATATTAATCATAAAGGAATCAAAAAATATGCTTAGTCAGTATGAATAAGCAATTTTTTTAAAAACTAGCAGGATATGAAGATATTTAAGACTGATAAAGATTTTCGCTTATTTTATCTCTGGCTCCGAGGCTTTTAAACAGAAAAACTAAATAAAATTACAGTTAGGCATTTCCTAAAAGTGTCTTTAAATTAAAGGGTAACTTTTCGGCGATATAAAAAATTAAATTTATTCTAGTCAATCTAATTAAACTTATAATTTTAATGACTTAATTGTGTTAAATTAGGAATGGGAAAGAGCTATAAATTTGTACGAAATATGTATGTTGTTAAATCCTACTTTCAAGTGTTTTATGTAATACAAAATATTGATATATTAGGTAATATTGAGCAAATAATACCAAGTATATAATAAAGTAATAAAATAAATCGAGCTTTTAATTTAAGAGAAATCTTTTAAATTGAAGGGAAAATCAATTCTCTATTTCACTTCGGTTAACTTTATTTCTTTTACAATATTTAACTTTTTCTATACTTCACGTCAAGTTTATAAGTTTAAAATCACCAACCCGTCTTAAGCAAGCGTGGTGATTAATGCTTAACCTTCTCCATGTGAGAAGAGGCCTTTGCTCAGCAGTGGGCTCTGATAGGCCGATGACGATACTTCACGTTGTGTATATAAAATATTACTTGACTTTACGATGTCATTACAGAGATTATACAGAGAAAAAATATATAATAACACAAGCTATCCTGGTTAAAACGAAAATATTAATCATATAAAAACATAACATAATTTTTCTCAACAGATAAACGTACCTAGAAATTATTTTCACTCATAATATACTTCTTAATCGAAAGCCATAAAACTCAGAATAGCTCGTAAATGCAACCACATTTACTATAAGCTAACATTTACAAACACTAAATGCAACGATTGGTTCAGTCATTATTAAGATTTTCAATATTTTGTTATGTTTGATAAAGACTATTTCTAGTTTTTGGACGATTTCCTAAAGGTGGCACGTCACTTGGTGTCTCGTATTCGCCACATTTGTCCAAATATTTGTATGTAGTCCAAATAGCGCAAACACGACAATCACACACACCAACAACACGTCTTTACGCGTTTTCACTTATTTGTGTATGTGTCTTATTTGTGCAAATATGTCTTATTTCGTCGAACATAAGAAATAAACGCCTAGTGAAGTGCCACCTTAAAAATGCCTAAGTAATGTAAGTTAAAGTCAAGTCAAGTTGAAACAAATAAATATTTTTTAGACCAACACACGTAAACATATCGTTTTATAAAATTGAAAGTTAAAAATAGTACATTATTTTTACGATCATTAAAATACATATATTGCTTAATGAAAACTTGTTCAGAAATACACACCTATTATACGAAAGGAATCCAAATTTAATTATGATTATCTCAGACAATTAACTATAACTTATTTAATATTTAGATTAAAGTAATATTTTAAATTGCATTTGTTAGGATATTGTTCTATAATAAAAACTAAATAGACGAGATAAGTATATTTTATTGTATAGCTTCTCTTTACGAAAAACTATATTTTGTAAAATTATAATATGTCCAGTAAATAAAATGTCATTAGATTTTTTATGAATTTTTTTATTCGAAAATATGTATATAAATCTATATCTTCATATATAATATTTTAATAATTTTCTAACACATTCTTTGAGAAATAGTTGCGCCCTGTTTATATAAAAATTAAAGTATTAGTGCTAACAAAACACTCATATTCATGAATATAAATATTGTATTTATATAGTATACACAAAATCCAAAGGGTAGTTTTTAAATTAAATAAATATGTTTTTGGAACATTTATTTTTTATTATAATTATGGTTGTAAAGTTAACTTTTTATCACTAACTTTCCATAACGATAGTAGACGAGACATGAACTCAGGAAAAAGGTAGCAAATCTTAAACTATAAAAAATACAGAAATTACTGTTTTTAGTTACGTTTAAAAATAAAACAACCATAAATAATTCACTTGAAAAAAGTCGATTTCAAAGAAGAATAAAATGTAATAATATTGTATTACTATTGAAAAATAATATGAAAATGAATACATCCAAACTAAAATATCAATCAGTACATGAGAAACGTTTATCTAAACAGGAATAGGAAATGAATGGTGTTATTATTAATACAAACTCAAGTAGTCAAATAATGATAGAACAAAAAACAATTCGTCTGGATGTTATAAACTTCGCAACATTCCCACTATTGAGGATGCAGGGCTGACACATGAATAATGACTGTTTTATTGGCAGTTGGAGCCGCTGCCCACAGTTGCATACGCTGTTATTGTACAGGCGACAGTTATTTCATAAATATACTATATGGTATACGAGTCAAAACAACATTAAAAACATCATTGCCCTTTAAATGTGAGAGATATAAAGCTTAGAATTACTTGAGTTAAAGTACTATATATAATAAAATATTAAAGTTTTAATACATCAAATTAATATCTACCTTTCCGTCTGTGTAGTATAATTCATATAATTATATAATATATTGCAAATGAACATGTTAAAATCTATAATTAAACACAGGTGTCACGGAACAAGAAATAGCCACAGACGCAATCAAAATAATGAGATAATAAAGCGTAAGGAAAGGAGACGGAGTGCAGTCATAACATTGTAATTGTAAGCTTTACGAGAGACGAACAAATCGCGGGCGGCCGTGGTACTTATAAACTCAGCAATTTATATATACTGTAGCACCATTAAACTTAGACACCAGATATTAACATCCGAAGTGCAGTCTTCGATAATAAAAATACCTTTACTTGGAATAGGTAAAAGCGAGCCATAAAGCCTTTACACGTGAACGGTCATCTCAATGGAGTCGTCTTGGAAAGAGCTTTTCTAAATGCGTTATCTATAAAACTTGAAGTAAAGATTCATCTTATTGCTATTCGCAGATTTCTATTAAAACTGAACGTAATTCTATAGTTAATGGTAAGCGGTCGTTCCTCTTCAGATGTCTTTTCCAGGGAATACATTAAACTTCCCATAATGATAATAACGTAGCACTTTTTCGCGTAAATTGCTACACTTAATAGAGCTAAAAATAATTAAATAAAAATATATTACTCTGAACGAAATTTAATTGAAAATGTTTATGATAAAACTTTAACAAAGAAATAGTAATGTAATAAGGATTAGTCCTATGGTCATACGTAAATAATTTAGGTCAAAATAAATACCTGACGCTAACTAGGAGTGATAGTCACAGAAATAAACGTGACACTTTAGATAAGCTAAAAAGGAAGAGACGAAGCCAAGATCTTGATGTGCCAGGTCAGAGTTCAACCACTAAAAGCTATTTCTATCACTTAGATGCAGCAAATGAGTTATTGTTTATAATATCTTAATAGCAGAACAAAACAAATGATTGGCCTTGTCATGCTCTAGATTACAGACATAAATCACAGCCGAAGAAGTTTAGAAATGTTCCTCTAAATAGATACTGTTCCAGTTTTCTACTAAAATAGGGCATAGCTTAGACTAATTGAAATATTCTCTTATCAGAATGAAGGTTGTCTACATATTTGCTTCTGAAGATAATTTCGTCTGGATATGTCCTTATTTCAATTCTGGATACATAACCATATGTAGCATAAAATATTAGGCAACTGTTGTTTTCCTTGAAACATATATATATGAGAACTTGTATATTATGTATATATTTTTTTCAATACACGTAAAGTGGCGCCAACTACAACTGATAACATACTTCGCTAATATTAATTGACTTAACTTCGTTAACTTTACAATTGACGAATTGACAGAATGATAAGAGGAACGGACATTATTGCCGTCAGAATGTTTAAAAATAGAAAATGTGAGAAAGGATTAATAAGAGTATAATTAGACATATTATATTTTGATTAAAATACGAGTATAAGGCTTAAAAAATACAACCAGAATACATATAAAAAACTTGATCGTAAAACCTTGATTTTTTTTCAATAAAAGGCATATTATTTTTAAGTAAAATTAAGTGGATTTCATTTCAACATTAAAATAACAAACAACGATTGAGACTGAATCATACATCAAATACAATAAAAAATGTTTAATAACTCATGAAAAGATTTTCTCATAAATATATATGTATATGTATTTTTAAAATCCCTTGTAAATTTCTTGCCTTTGAACAATTATACTGATACGCTTGAGGTTTGCCGAGTAATCATAGACCATTACTGCCTCATTTTATTTTTAGAGAAGAGCTGAAGGTCTAAAATCGCTCTGCCTATAGTTACTAAATATAGCTAAGAACCGAAATAAGAGAACCGATTTTCATATGGAAAATCGAAATCAGTCAATCCTTCTGATGCCGTAGACAGACGGACACACATCGACGTCAAACTTATTTCACCCCCGTGATTCGTCGAGAGTAAAAAACATATTATTTTAATTCAGAATGACATAAAAAACTTATGAGCATGTCAATAGTGTCACCAACTAGACCTCAAAAGGCAGAGTGTGTCTTCCTTCAAACTCATAATGATTATACTAATAATTTAATAGATTTAATCAATTTACTTCCGGAGTTTTTATATATATTTGAGAAATTTAGTTCCTACTGTTACAAAGCCAAGAAAAATCCATAACAAGTTACTATTTATTACATATACTATGCCTAACACGCCTCAATTAATAGAACTACTGACTTTATTAAGACGTTAAAATGAACTATTTATAACGTTACTTTTATTAGCTTTGACGTCAATAAGTAATACAAAATATGTTTGACTTAAAAGAAATATATAAAATTTAGCACCCACAAATCCGCATCAAAGAAATGCTATAGGAACTATTGATCTTATCCTGAACGTAACTATAGAGGAAGTCGTTTGCATGTGATGGATAAACTATGTATGTTATATCTCTTACCTTCAAGCCATCAGGTCGACGCTGCATGAGCCACGCCAATTAATGCATAGTATTAGCACTGCTTATATATATAAAAGGTTTAATTATTAAGAGACATTCACTCTGGATATAGCATCGATGATTATCGTTTTCTAGTCGTCATCAGCCTATCAGCGCCCACTGCTGAGCAAGGCGTCTTTCTCACATGGAGAAGGTTTGAGCATTAATCACCACGCTTGCTCAAGACGGTTTGTTTTCTAGTATAAGTTTTAATTGTAAGAAAGTACTTTTTAAGTTGTCGTTACGTAAATAGGAACAAAATATTTTTAATTTTAAAAATGTGAATGAAAATAGGAAATACTTCATCTATATTTGGTTTGACATTACGAATTCGTTTCTATATCCTTAAATATCATTACAAAAATAATTGTTAAATGTCATTTAATTCCTACTTTATAGCAAAAAGAAATTACAATATAATGGTTGTATTTTCTACAAAAGTAACAGTTGTTTTAAAATTTATATGAATGTGTGTGTTAAAATTTATATGTATGTGTGAATTTGAACAATAATATATTTATTGCAGTGTTAAACTTAAGTTAGAAGTAGAGAGGATATATTTAATTTCTACTAGGTTCTGTCAGTCATAACATCCGCTTGAACATTGGAATCGAATTTAGAGTTTCATAAACTATTAATATGCGCTTAAAATATTGTGGTTTTTAAGTAACGGGAATAAACAGTATATGTGTCATGTGGGTTTATACAAAACACATTTTGATTACGTTCCAACAGAAAATAAAGTAAATTGGGGAAAAAAATATAGCCTAATTAGTGTAACGTTTCATAAAATTAGTCAATAGATATTGCATGAAAGGAATAAGCATTAAGATAAGCATCAACCCAAGACTATAGTACTGCATCCTCGTCCAAAAAACGCTCTATAAATTTTATGTAATCGTATATTATCTTGCTTATTCTTCTTCTTCTTCTACCTGGCAATTTCCCAGTTTTAGCCAGGGTCTGTCTTACATGTTATGAATAGTTTTGGCTAATTGTTTTTACGACCGCCGCCTGCCTAACAACAACCCTGTTTGGGAATCCAAATCAGTGATGTCTAAATACTCTTAGAAAGTACATATGACTCGGAAAAATCACATTGGTACTTGCCCTGGCCAGGTATATTATCTTGCTTATAACATTAACTAATTATTCTGTATGTAAATAAAAATTAAAGGATTTATCAAGACTATACATAAGAAACAACATCATTACGATATATTAAAAACACGCAGGCCATAATATTTGTTTACAAAAAGGACAAAAGATCAACATAATGACAGAGGTTCATTATAGTTGAACCCCATTTAAAATTAATCAACACCTTTATATTCAAATAAATATAATTACTTAGAGGTCTCTTAATTTACCTATACAACGATAATCAATAATAATTTATAATAAACACTTAATTAAAATGTTTACGTGTGTACAACTGTACCAAGTACATATACATATGCATATATGTACATACTAGCTTTCCGTCCGCAGCTTCGCCCGCGTGGAGTTCGGTTATATCGCGTTTCCAAGAGAACCTTTCAAGAGTCTGGGATAAAAACTATCCTATGTTCTTTCTCAAGGTCAACTCTATATCTGTATCAAATTTCATTAAAATCAGTTCAGTGATTTAGGTGTGAAAGCGTCACAAACAGACAGACGGACATGCAGAGTTATTTTCGCATTTATAATATTAGTAGGTATATATATACGTTTTCGTTAATATATATAAAGATAAAGCCGGTGTCACACTAATACTATAATTAAGACAATTTATCAATAATTGTCATGTGGCTGTAAATAGTAAATCTATAAATGAGTTTTACATATTATTACAATGTTATTGCTATTTATAACGCGAGTCAGTGACTTGTTGCAAGCGTCTGGTAGACAGTTACTGTCAGTGAACCACGGTATATTCCACCCCTTATTGTTAACTTGGTCACAGATATGTATGTTAGTGTATATGCTTATAACTATTTTCATATACAAAAACTTTATATAAGTAAAATACATAGTTCAAAATTAAAAAAACATATTTTGATACAAACAAGCAAAAAGATTGAAGCATTTTGATTATCCTTTCTGGTACTAATTCTATTTAATCTTATATATTTCTGACACGCTTTTATCGGAGTGTTTATGTTTTTTTTTATTTAGATATTTTTACCTGTACCTGTATTTTTTTACCTGTTACCTGTGAAAAAATAAGTTTTTTTTTAATTTACTTTTTAATTCTATATTTTAATAATCTCTTTGAATCTAAAATGTTTTCTTATCAATCTGACAATTTTTTAAATAGTTTCATACTTGTATTAACAACACAGAAGTAATGGGAAATTTAATAAAAAGAAATAGTAAAATTAACGACATTGGTTTATCTTTTTTCTTTAAGAGTCACTGTTTAAAACACTCATACACAACGACTTTTTTGTTATCATAGTTCTTCTTCTACTTCCTGGCTATTTCCCAGCTTTAGCCAGGGTCTGCCTTAAATGTTGTAAGTAGTTTTGGCTAATTGTTTATACGAGTGGTAATATAATAACAAAAAGAGAGTTGATGTCAGTGGTGGCCGGTCGTAAAAAAAAATTTGCCAAAAATATTCACATCATGTAAGGCAGACCCTGACTAAAGCTGGAAAATAGCCAGGTAGAAGAAGAAGAAGAGTGGTAATATAAATATTTCTACAACGAAAAGTATAGCCAAATCTATAAAGCTATATAGTGTATGTATTTACACCTTCATCTTGTATATTGTAAACAGCGCATTAAAAAACACTGTTTTTAAAGGAAACTGATGTAAATTGTCCTACGAAACTTGTTAACGGCAATCCGAGACTGTATTAAATTGACAATTTCCTCTACTACCGTTTATAATAATCTGGATCGTAAGGCTTTTGCGTTTTCTGTTACGTATTCCTTACTATATAAAGATATAGATAAATGGCACTTTATAACATCATCTTAAACAAATAATACCGAACTTAAAAGTATTTGTAAATTAAAAGTAAACCTATTAATTAGCTTAAAGTTAGATTTGAGCGTCATAGCGTAACTTCTAGTCAAAACATTCATCAAATATTCAATGTTTCAAAACATATTGAATTTGACCCACGTTGCTCTAATTGCAATAAAAATAATACTATTATTGATATAATTATGTAAATAACGATATTTATTTTTTGTCTTACTGGATTAATATGGAGACTATTCGAAATAATATTAAATCATCGTAGTCGTTTATCCCAATTACGTTCTTAAAAAACAGCGTTGTATTATTATAGCATATATGTAATGATTAATCTTTTTATTTCATTATAATTATGTAACTGACTATAGATGCTCCGTAAATAAACACGCAAACATGAACATACTTTAATATATTTATATTTTATAAAACAAAGTCAGTGGTGGCCTAGTGGTTAAAAAAACCCGCCTCTCATACACGAGAGCGCGGGTTCGATCCTGGCTAATGTACCAATGTGATTTTTCCGAGTGATATATACTTTCTAAGAGTATTTAGACATCACTGATTAATGCATTCCCAAAGAGGGTCGATGTCAGGCAGGCGGCCGGTCGTAAAAACAATTAGCCAAAACTATTTACAACATGTTCTGTAGAGAAGAACATGTTTTGCCGGCCTTACATAAAGTGGTATCAGGGCAGGAAAAAAATTTATAAAACAAACAGTTCCAATTATGACCGTATCTGGTGCCTACATCTATCTGTGAGTGAAATTCTCAATTAATATTATACCATCTTTAATTATACTTAAGTAAGTATAATGTTAAAAACTTTCACAGCATTAGAACTTTCTAGATGATAATTTTATAATCGAAACTACTGGGAGTGGTTTTTAAAAAATAGTAGAATTTTATGAAGAAGTAACTTTTTCTCTGATTTTCGAATTGCTGATGACTTAACTATATCTGTGTAGTAATAAAACATTGTTTTTGAGAAGAATAATAGTAGCAAAAGAATACAATAGCCAATTTAGCAAAGATCTCGGAATTTAATTTAGAAATATACAAGAACAATACGCGTATATAAAACAAAAGCAATGTAAAATGTATAATAGACTTTCTTTAAGTAAAATGGGTTAATCCTTGAAAAGGTTTTTAATCTTTTTCTCATAAAACACCAGGTATATTTTGCTAAATGTTAGGACAGCAATAATCTCATTTGTGTTAACAAATATTATTATTAGAAATATTAGTTTAAACCGATTAAATAAAACACTAAAATATAATATTATAAAATACAGATATTATACATACATAGATATATACATAAATATATACAAATATAATAAATACATAAACATTACATATTATATTAAGGTAAAAGTGACAGAAGGTGTCTCTTAAGTCGGTATTTAAGGGCTATTTAAATGAACTTGGACTCTCTTTGTAAAAAGAAGGTGGGAGTGAGTTCCAAAGTATTTTATAAATAATTACGATTTTAAAACATCAATTAAAAACTATCATTGATATTAAAAGTAATAGTTTTGCAACGTTTTACATACGGCTCGTTTAAAATTTTAAATTAATAAATTTTAGCACACTCCCTAACGTATGTAGATTATTCAATGATAAACGGGAAACCTATCAACGCCCACTGCTGAGCATAGCCTCTTCTCACATGAAGAAGGTTTTGAGCATTAATCACCACGCTTGCTCAAGACGGGTTGGTGATTTCAAACTTATAATTGTGAAACTATAAGTCCAGGTTTCCTCACGATGTTTTCCTTCACCGTATGTCAGTAATGTCTAAATACTCTCAGAAAGTACATATGACTCCGAAAAATCACATTGGTACTTGTCAGGTTTGAACCCGCGCCCTCGGCAACGAGAGGCGGACCCTTTAACCACTAGGCCACCACTGACTATCATATCATATAGGCTGATGACAAACGGGAAACTGTTCGTGTGTAGTACTGATGGAAACTTGTGGTAAGCATGCATGTGAAAAACATTAAAGTCTTTTAAAAATAACAATACCACTTATAGAATGTAAAGTAATCAACCTTATTAATTTTCCTTTTTATTTAATGAACAAAATACTAAGAGATTTTTTCAACAATTAGTTGAGAACAATTACCGTGGTACTAATATATTTATAAAATATAAATTCTATATACAAATTACCTCAGTTACCTAAACTTACATGTATGTACGTACAAAGATCTTTAAAGTTGCGTTCAGAATAATTAGAAACAATTAAATGCCAGTATTAAAACGATATTCATATGTTCATACCATATTTAAAATTTAATTTTCAACTTTGAAATAAAGTTCGTAACTATATTTTATATATGACAAATCATCAAAAATACTTAATGCATAATTACAGTTTTCAATTCAAAGTTGCCATTCAATATAACATTTAAATAAACTTTAATATAGAAAAAACAAAACATTTTCAAAAGAATAAACAAAACTGATCGCTTAAACGAAATTAATGACGATACCAAATCAAATACACAAACATAACCAATCGTATAATGATTAATTACTTTAATACATATATTAACCGCGAAAATCTAATCCCGAAGATTTAAAGTGAGGCGGAGAGGGGGGAGAGCGTAATAATATGTTATAAGGTAGAGTTGCGCACGAGTCTCTGACAGCGTGAGCGGCGCTCGTACGATCATAGCGTGCGGTGCGACACGGCTGCGACACGACATACATACGACTTTTTTTGTGTTGTGATACGTATAGGAGTTAGAAGGTAAGTAAAATTCAGTGATGCGAGTGTTATATTACGTATATTTGGTGATTGGTTTTAACTTGTTCGTACGAAATTGGTATATTAAATTGGTGTGTTTTAACGTTTAAAATTGTGTTAAAATTAAAGTTAAATTGTTTCAAATATAATAAAATCAATATTCTGTGTTATTTTGATAATAATATTAGTCCGATGTCATAAAATTTTATTCATAACATTTCGTTCATTCACACTTATTTTCTACGATAATTCTTAAAGTGTTTATAAAAAAGACAAATGTTGTTAAAATAAGTGAGAAGAATGTAAAAATAATTGAGGAACATAAGATTTTTTTTATATGGTTCAGTGAAATTTTCGTTCAATATTTCCTTGTTCGTTAGAGATCAATTTAACACAATACAATCTTTGTTAAACGGTGAGAAAATCAATGCAATTACATTGTTGTTACATCTACAACTTAGTCTTGAAATCTAATTAAAAACAATCTCAGAATAACTAAAAGCAAAGTATTTCAAACATACGATATTATATTTAGAGTAAGCAAAAAACAATTAGCCAAAACTATATACAACATTTAAGGCAGACCCTGGTTAAAGCTAAAATTGTCAGGCAGAAGATTTAGAGTAATATCAACAATCATTGAATTCATCGAAATATTCAATTGTAATTTTGTTAAAGTTACGAGGTCGTTTCACGGATTGGGGTCGAAGGCATTCATCGTACAGGCGACCTTGTCTCAGGCAAATCCGCCGATTTAATAAAGAATCGGTTAACCCTACATTTGCATACACAACTGTAAACTCAGCGATCATTGGTAAAGACAATTAGTTAGTTTTTTATTCTACAATAAGAATAAATCATTACTGTAATAATATTATTGATTTATCTGTTTTCTTGTGAACAATACTGCTAACAAAACATCTCTATTTCTATAATTCGCTTCTTCTACTACATGTAAGGCCTTATTCTTTTTTCTGTTAAATTGTCTTTAACGAACCAAAATTTGATCAAAAATCCATAATAGTCGATCAATACTTTTTAGAGATTTATAACAAGCAAAATCTCAGATGATTTCCATAGTAATTGATCCATACTTTTTAGAGATTTGTAACATAGAAAATTGCTAATTAACCATTCTTATAGATGTACATGCTGTAAGTCGAAATAATAGCAGTAAAACTTCGTTGTTATATCATAAAATATTATTGTTGATCTCTCGTAATGCTCTTTTAAGATTTCTTGATTCAATATAAAAATACATTTACATAATATATAGTGGTTAGCTGTTTCTACTTTATTATTATTTTGTACAAAGATTTCATTTAAATTGGAGCCAAACATTAGATGTGATAATTTTGTCGTTCATTTTAACTTCTATTAATATATTAATCCTTTTGGCCATTGCACTTAAACAGCAGTAGATGAAATAAAAATTTTCATCTCAATTAAACATTAAACTAAATATATCACAATTTTAAAGTCTTATTTTATATAAAATTAGCTTGATAAATGTCAACATACTGTAAAAGGCATAGGTAGGCGTTTCAAAACTTTTAAGACATAAAATAATCAAATTTAATAATATTATAGCCTATGAATGGTTAGACAGGTCAAGCTATTAACTTTTACAATGGCGCCGTGCCTTTAAAATAAATACGCACATTACATAACAAACTTAACGAATATAGCTATTAACCAATCGGCTAGATCATTAATATTAAGCTTTATCATCAAGGAAATACTAAAAATATATTAAAAATTAAAGAACAAATAGTTTTTACATAGCGGTCGCGGTGTATGAAAAGTCGGTATTAAAGTGTGTACACCAAAAGGCACTGACCTCAGCCGCAAATCGTCAATTGGGAGAGCCGACAGTACTCTTACTCTTGACCCCAACTCTTGAATTACCTATCATCAGACTTAGAAATAATAACCTGTTGCTATCCGAATGGAACAGGTGATCTCTATATCACACCCTAACTACAATCAAATAAAGGATAATTCTCGAAACTTCTACGGCAAATTGAGGAAATTTAAATGCATTATACGCCAAAATATAATAAGATTGTGGGCATTCTTGAGATTAGAACTACAAAATTAATAAATGAATACTACTAATGAATTCCGAAATTTCTTTTCGTAATAGTAGACTTAAAAGAAAACACTGCGACGTATCTAAAAAGATTGAAATTATAAATGACCTTTAAGTTATAAATATATAAAGATATTGTTCTTTAGGAAACTTAATCAAAATCATCATCATCCGAATTAAGTGATTGATTTTTGATATAGAGATGAACTTGTAAAGAATAAAAGAACTAAATAAGCAAAGATAAATACGTAAATCATGAAAAATGACTGTATTTCACAAGAAATCAATTAATTCAAATCTTAAAACTAACAAAGCTATAATCGATCGAACTTATTATCAAGCTTTAAGTAAATTATGATTGTAGGTTTAGCTTTTATGGCACCGATATAATGTTTACAATGTCCTCCAAACCGTTATAATGTTATTAACAGGCGCTCAAAGATGATTACTGACTAAACTTCGTGAAATTAACAATAATTGAAGCGTAATTCCCATATTTAATAGTATACCGACGGTGTAACATTTACCAACACTTGTAAGGCCATCGAACAGACGCCATATTTAGTGTTGCACTAACAAAAAAATATTTCTATTTTTAACATCGAATATATATAATTTTTTTGTAAATTATATAAATATTATAATATTAATAAGATGAATTTCGTAAACTAAATATGTAACCCAGTATTGAAGACTGCAGATCAAAATGTAATCATTTAATCGAGTGCATGAGCACTCAACCGACGTTGTTGTAACCAGACAGTGTCTAATCTAGGGCTACCAATACATTTATTATTTCACCTTTATATTTTTTACTATTACTATATTTACTATTTAATAGTAACAAATATTAATTAATAAAAATGACTTAAAACTTTATACATTTAACACTTTTTTTCCAATACGTCATTATAAAGCTAAACTATGCGCTAATATTCTCACAATTCCACGCCGATATCGTCTTATTTACAGTTATATATTACGTTATCTATATCCAAATAAACGAAACAATATATACATATAAGAAATAAAATTGAAACTCCTCACAATGAGTAGTAAAAGAATCAATTTTCCCGAATAATATCTATATATATGTGTAATGTTTACATGAAGTTTTAATTACATATTATTAGCATATTTTTTCTGATAAACATTGTTTACAAAACATATCATTCTTTAGTAGTTATTTATAAGCTCAATGCAAGGTATAAGCCCTGTGATAATTTTGCACGCGGGTAACGTGTGACTCCCGTCACTGTCATAGTAAGATTGTACTTACACTTTCTACACACTATTTATTGTACTGACATATGCTTTCTATAATCTGTGGTATTTTTATGTCAAAATAAGTTTGAGTTTCTATATTTTGAATGCTAAAATCTCATTAATCACTACTTAAATTTAAGGCGTATATTTTTTAGAACACTTTTAGCGTACAATTAACTAGAAGCTACTCAACTAGATAACATTTTTAATGTAAAATCGTACATTGCAATGTTGCTCTATAAATAAAATCAACGCTATAATTACGTATACATAACAAATTGCAATGTATATGCAATATTGCGTCCGCTCAATTAAAATTCCCGGCATCGCTTCTACTGAATGTACATAGTAAAATTGTCCCAAACATAGCCGTATGTTTTGTTCTGTTTATAATGACCTACAGCAAAATTGTGTCATTGAAGTTATTTATAAACTAGTCGAGATATTAATGCATCAAGTATACTTGGGGGGAGATGGATTGATTATGACTAATACCTACTTCAATTACTACAGACTTCCTATACTTAGCTTTATATTACAAACGCGAGCCGTAGAGTAAGCACTAAGCAGTAAGCGTAAATTAACTCAAACGTTTGGTAAGTAGTAAATATGTAGAAATAGCCATACAAGATGATGACTCCACAGTTTAAAACTGCACCCACCCTATACTATTCTTAGAACATCACTTAAAGAAAGGAAGACACTGATTTGCATTTTTATGAATGATGAAGGCTGAATCATCATTGCATATTATTATATAATTTATTTATCAAATTTATTATTAATGAAGCCCATACTATTAAGGCATGAACACACTTAAAGCGATTACGGATTTAGCTGTAAAATTTATAGCATACTTTATCATAAATATTTTACAACTTTCAAGTAATGTAGTCTGTTTGATAGATGTGTCTATAAAATGAATGTCAGCTTTATACCTTATTTATAGGAAATGCTGGATTTTATATTATTCGTAAAATAAATGGACAAGCTTCATATTTCATAACTGATGATTCTCATGAAGGGACATAAATATAAATTACTAATATTTTATAAATGGTTAATACTGCTCATATTATATTTTATATCTTCGATATAGCATTTAATTGGATTTTTCCAGACTGTATTAGTATTTAAACAAATATTACTAAATTGTGTGAACTATTTGTTTCAAAAGAAACTTCTTAATAATCTTATTCAATGATTTTGTTATTAAAGCTTACAATAACTTCTTCAATCTTAAAATTTTGATATAAATATCATATCCGAATTGCATTAAACATACTAACGACCCAGATGCTATTTGACTTGCTGTACCTATATACTTAGAAAAACCGTAAAGCAAATAATTTATTGAATAATTGATAATGATAATCTATTAATCTCGGATTTTTTAAAAATAGAAATGCAATTCAAAATATATCATATAAATAAAGAAATATTTTATAATATTTTCTTACAAGTTCATCTTTAAAAGATATTTCTACTACATATAGACTAAATTTATATATTTTTAAATTCATTAGAATTTAGACGTAATCAGAATAATAATATTTAATAAAATATTATTTATAAATGATGGTACATATGTATTGATATGTATATTTCATAAAAATATACATAAATTACAATAAATAAAAAATAATATACATTAATGTTATTGGAAAATGAAATTTTAATAATGATGACAATTATACATAGTGAATTGGGAAGTAGACACGAAAACGGAATTACATAATTTCATTTGTGTAATGGCCTTTTCTGTATCAATAGGGCCTCCATATTATTCCGGTTCCTCTATTATTTAGTATTTTTAATATACAAGTCACTTCCGAACTTATTGAAGACTAGATTTTGGTCCACGAAAACATAAATAAACGCCTTTGTCTTTATTATAGAGTAAGTTGATTCTATCCAATTCACTTAGAACCCTATATAAAAGAATGTTATATCTATTTTTATATAGACGAAAGTAATTACCTATCATTTAAATAACATCATGACATTAAGCTTACAATAAAGGGAAAAACTAAAATCAAATGCAATATGAAAAGTGATACACTTAGGAAATGAGAACCAATACATAATATTAGATCTGTTATCCTAAGTTTTAGGGCGGAGTCGGTGTCGAATAACACTTACCCTACAGTATAAAAGAGTAAAAGCTACTCCTGTTACGCGCACTCAAGCCTCAGATTACAGAAACATACGTTTGTAATTGATCCCGACAACCGGTCGATTCTTTTAAGTATTTTATATTGTGAGTTTTATATATATTACGAAATTAAATGTAAGAATCAATTGTTCAAATGTATCCTATTCCAGATAAAATGAATATGAAGACATTGCTGACGTTATTCGGTATGGCGGTGTTGTGGGATTGGAGGTGTGAAGCAGCGACTGTAGCTGTTAAGCTGTGTGGAAGACAGCTAGGGGACATGATGAGCAAAGTCTGTCATGTGTACAATAGTCCCCCAGGGGATGTACCTACAGGTACGTGAAGTTGACCTAATAGAATCCATGATAAACTTCCGAAAACGTTACACACTTGCATAGTAACAATAGTGTCATATAAAACATGCCTTAGACATAACTTAAAGTAAGGTTTGTTATTAGTAAATGTACGTATTATCTTCGATTAATTTCAATTGTCATCAAGTGAAACTATGTGAGTTAGTCATCAATGTTAATTACTCAAAGCAGTCTTTCGCTCAGAGATGTGCGATATTATTATTATGAATAATTTCACACTCACTTATACTTCGCAGTAGTTTAAAAAAAGCATTTTTTTTTTTTTGCTTAAATACTTTTTAAAGAAAATAATAGTTCCATTGCTGTCCTTCCTACTAACACGACTATTTTCACTTTTAAATTTTGTGTAAAACGATTGAATATCAAAAAATGATTTATGTTAAACTATACTATATATTTATATGTACTGTATAGGGCAGTTAATTTTATATGTATATATTTGACTCACGTATAAAGTATATTAAAACTTCACTTCAGTTAAGATAACACTAGAAACGTACAAACAAACAAACAAACACTTTCGGGTGTAAAGCGTCACCAAAGATCAATTGTAAATGAGAACAAAAAGTTATTTATGCATTATCTTTGTCTTTTTAAGATAGCTCCAATGTATTCAGGGTATCAAATGTCTAGCTTATCACAGCCATTGTTTTGAAGCGAAAAAAAAATCATAATATTATGGACCTTTCGGTGTTAAAATGAACTTCAGGGCCCATTACAATAATATCCGCCTCACGACAACTTATCATTAAAGCGAATAAGGCTGTTATCAGACTATTGAATAATATTAAAGACCAAGTAGACATTATCAATGTAATAAAAATAGCCATGGGGAATTTTCCACGTCTGTTGGAATTAAAAATAAGTTGTGATAAATAATAAAAGTGTTACATTAGGGATCCGTAGCTACTTAAAATTTTTCGTGCTGTATAAAATTTTCTCAACCTTCTTTTTGTTTTCTTTTAAAAAAAGAGATTTTGGCATTAGCGAAATATATAACAATAAACTTTTGATTTGGTCCGATATAGTAGGTATTTTATAAATATTTTTATCGTCTCTCTACTCGACCTTTTGAATGTTTACATCTAATACTTAATCACAGGAAAAACAAGCGCGGAGACACTTACCCTCTTATTTAATTATGACCCCAGACTTGTTGAGTATCTTTAGATGAGACACGAAACCAATCCGTGATATATAAATACATGCTCCAAGAGCCAAGGACGCTATGAACGCAACTATGGAATTTTCCAATAAAAATGGGCTAACGTAAAGTCACTGGAACGCTCTTTGATAAATAGATTTTATTGTCCGTTTTAATGCTGTCGATAAAAAAAGTGTGTTGTAAAGCTTCAAATACGTGTAATATTGAATTGAAACTGTCGCCGTACATCCTACTAGAAAATTTTGATATAAAATCAGTGTCATTGTTATTTCTTCAATAATTATATTTTCTTTTAGTTGTAGAACAACCACATCCATTAGTGAGAAGACGGAGAAGAACAGGCATAGCAGACGAGTGTTGCATCTACGGCTGTACGTGGGAACAATTGTCTTCATATTGTGCCATTAGTGCTAAGTAAGTAAATTTAAGACATTTATTTATTTATTTATTTATTCATTTACATCTACCTTTTTTGGAACAGGGCTTTTCGTAAACTGACCGAATTAAATATAGTTACTTATTTTTTGTTCTTCTAATAGATTTGGCATGTAAGAATAATTGCGTCTTAGTAGAGCTAGCTTTGCAATTTAAATCTCACGACGCCTTTGCAGGATGAAATTGAAGAATAAAATTAATATCATATACATATATTTATGACAAAATATTATAATAATTTTAGAACCTCCTTAACATTTTATGTCATTAAACAATTATACTGGAATTCGTAAAGCACCTGATTGAGTTATCATATTATAAAGGCATATTATAGTTATTATATAGTTATCATTTTGGAAAAGTGCTGACACTTTTACTTTGCTTGACCGATGTTTACCAAACTTAGCTGAGAACGAACGCAAGGATGGTGGCTTTGAAAGAGAAAAACAGCATCGAAATCGATCGATTCGTTTTACAGTTACGATGTCACGGATAGACACATACAGACACGTAAACACACAACTTCCAAGTCAAACTTATAATATTTATTGCATTGAGGGTTCAAAATATATATCTTTTCTTTATGTATATAATTCTTCTGTGAGTGTGTATGTCACTCAACTTCTCTCAAGAGACTGGACAGATTTTGATGAAATTATTTGTGTGTGTTCATGGGGACCTGGGAATGGTTTCGATTCACGATTTTGTCCGCTGGACAATGTTTTTTTAATTAATTTTTAATTTATTAGTAGTTGTTGATACAAACGTTTTTTTGTCCTTAGATTTGACAACTAACTAATATGTCAATCATTCTGTCGCACTTCAGAACACGGAGATTTATTAGTAATTTAATAGGTAAACTCCAAAATAATAAATAAAAAAACGTAACAGATATTTCTTGATTATAGGGCGATACGAAGTTCGCCGGGTCTTCTAGTATATATATATTAATCAAGCAGATGAAACTAATGATAGAAGTGTACCTAAATTTCCTAATACTGTGAACACACCATTCCGTGACATGACCATAAGTTCATCATATTTCAAAAATCGAATTAACATAATAAATTTTCTCATCAATAACTTTCTTAATTAATCAATAATTTCGGGGCACCCAGTAATACGGGTTTGCACCTAGTACAGGGGTCTTGCAACTTGTTTGTTATGTACCTAATCCTTAAGTCAATAAAGTTTATTTTTATTTATTTATTTAATAACTTTACTCTTAGCCGTAAACTAATATATTATAACATGTAGGTCGGAATCGCCGCTGGACTCGCTGGAGGCGCACATGATAGCTGACAGGTCGGCGGAGGTCGCGAGCAAGTCGTCGGCGTCTAAAGACACGCGCGAGGTGGGACGCCGCAGTCGCGGGTACGGGAGGGGCCGCTGTTGGTGCCGGCGCCGCTCGAACCGGCGACCATTCATGGGTAACACGGTGTGTTTCACTCGCCGCTTTCTTGTTACGATTTAGACAACATAACTATTATATAACAAAACCACAATATCACGAACAAACACTGGTGTGATAATAATCATAATGGGCTTTGGTCTTCTGTAAGTGTTGGATCTATTGAATGCTTTTTTATCAATCTAATCCTTCTAGTTTTAGTTTAATCACCGACATCTTTCAATGCTTTTAAATTGTCATCATCTGTCATCCGTCTTTTGTAATTGGCTAATAATTTTATTCCTTCAATGTCAATTTCATTGTTTTAACTGTCACACCAGTGTTTCGAATGCGTTGTATAACTTAAAAAAGTGATTAAAAATTGAAAATAAAAGGAAAATATAATAATTTAAAATACAATTAAGACAGTTTCGCAAAGATTATGTGGAACTGATATATTTTATTTGAAATTTATATGTAGAACAAGATATGTAATAAAATACAAGAAAGCGGTAACTAACCCTCATACTAACGCTATTTGCATGGTACTAATCCTTTCATGTAACAAATACTTATCCATTTTATGTATAATTGTTTCTTGGAGTAAAACTAAAACAATCCTATTTTGTGTTTAGATAGAAAAAACGTATTATAAATTTCAAGTCGCATATATGAATATAAATAGAAGTTTTAAAATAATATTTTAATTGCATTCAGGAAATTTCTGATAGATTATCCAAACCATCTATAAACAGGATGATCTTATTAAAGTATTGCTGATTTATCGTTATACAACCGCTAACTTTCGAGATAACTGCTTATCTGTTTAAGTTACCATGAACTTTGTCCGATCCAACCTGCAGGGTGATCTTGAGAATTAATTATTGTGACCTATGACCCACATTTAATGTAGTATAGATAACATATTGCATTTTATTGGTCTATCTGTTCAGGAGCGCATAAGAAATGCCGCGCGCGCTGCTCCCGTGCTAGGCACGGTGTCGCCTCTACTCACCTGGGGCCGAACACTCAACACTGACTTCCCGAGGCTCGAACGTGATAGATACGCATACATATCTGTTTACAGTTAACTTATCAATAACAGACGTTAGAACGATAAGTAAATGCAGTTACGTTCACTAATAGTGTTAGATATCGTAACGCAATGATCATTAGGAAAAAATTAAAAATTGCATAGAAATGCATCACATAATAAAAATGTTCACATATATTATTTTCATCTGTATCAAAAATTTCGATGAGATGAAATAATAGAACAATTTTGTGGTAGAAGCTAAAGTGGCATTGAATTAATTTAGGTATAAATTCTAGCATATTTTTATATTTCACACCAATATTTAAAATTTACATTTATCGAAATGTCTGGCGGTCATTTTGACAGCTAACGTCACTGTCAAAGTCATCACTGACACTTTAAATGTCATAGGTATTAGATGTGTATTATAAACAAATGAAATACTTTAATATGCGTAGAATTTAATAAGCATAGTCCTGCAAGGCCCCAGCAGTTTATCCAATGGTTCAAGGTTGTAGTCGCTTTTTAAGTAACAAGTACCTTCCTAGCAATGTGTTCAAGTACCTAGTTTTAAACTTAATAATTACACGATGGGGCGATATATTTTTTTTGTACCGTAGACTATATTTTATCTAGGATTTTATATTTGAAAATTTATTATTAACTTTATGATTTCAAATTCTTCACAATCCGAATACAACTAAATTTTGATATATATGAAAAATTATCAAAATCTTTTTATCTGTATTCTACTTAAGATTACTATTATATATTGACTCTCATAATACTTCAGATGCAATTTAGGCTTTAAACAGAACAATAATTTTAATAATAATGTTGTAACTATATCCATAATAATAACAAAACACCATAATAGATAAATACAAATTATATAAACATATTATTTCTAAGATTGTATGTAAATCACCTACCATATAAGTTTTGAAGATCTCTTAAGCAACTGTGATAATTCCATTTGATAAAAAAAAAATCATTAACTTATAAATTTTAGATTATCCAATTAGTTTAAAGTATTTCCTTGCCATGTTTGTGTGTTTAGATTGTAGATATGTTGATATGTTTTAGTTATAAGAGAATGATTAAATGGATGATATAAAAACATTATTTGTTTTTCATTACAGACACGAAAAAAATATATATTTAAAAAAAATAATTTATTAAATGATTAAATAAAACAATAACAACTTACAAACTAAATGCTCGACAAACATTATTACTTTATATCATTCTTTACTGTTTTTTTTTTGAGTAATATTTACTTAATACTATATATTTTACTATTATAATAAGAACCAAGAACATTCCTAGTCATAGTGGACCTTTCTGATCATTGTTTTCACCCGAGTTATGGTCATTCTTTGATTGATTGCTGTTGTCCCTTAATGGTATGATTTGGAATCTTAAATTATTACCTTTGTTCCTCTTTTGTACAATATTCCCAATAGATTTTAAATTCTTCTCTATAATTGAGTATATCCTTTCCTGTAAAAGATATAGATAAATTAATATATGTAGAATTTTTTCTATATACACTATGACTACAATTTTAGATCGAAAGAATATGACAAAACACTGATTTGTTGATAAGATCACAAAAATTTTGGTAAGTTAAATAGGATAAACATCTTCTAGTAATAAAGAATATTTCAATTATAAAACCAGATACTATTAAGCCTAAACCTTATATTTTTTATGGTTATGTATGTTTTAAACTGAACTTTGTTACAAAATTTTCTGATAGCATGAAATAGGCAGATATGTAAGTAAGTGGCCCCTGGCTATTAATCCGTACTATAATTTCTGCCTTCTAATCCGATATGGTCTATTATTTATTATTGAATATGTTTCAGTCAATCTTCACTAAGACACAATTAAAATCCTTTATCTTTTATACACCATATTATCTGAATTATGCTTGCTTATTTGAATTCGACTACATATCATCAAAATATTGATATTTGTCCTTCTGAATACATGTATAATATTAAATATATAAGATATATAATCTTATCATTGGCCCTATTATTAGTCAGATTACAAACTACTGTATGTTAAAAAATTCTAGACTAAGGTGAGTCTTAGTCACTACTTTGTTTTGTAAATTAAATTTGATAGTCTCACACTGCACTACAAAATGAATGTCAGTTTGCCTGGAGTCCACAGTATTTATAAAGTCTTAGTAGGACACTAATTTTAAAGAAGTTATGGTTGTTTATTTTGAATAGGGTGTAGAGTAATCCGTGTAGAGACTTTCACTATATGTTCTGCTAGTGTTGTGTAGAATGGAGAAGAAACTATTATATTTAATAAAAATCTGAACTATTTGTAAACAATGTCTTTTGTTACATACTTATAATGAATGACAAAAACTAGTATAATAAAGTCATCTGCTTACTTGATAAGTATAAAGAAATAGAGCAAGTATAATGAAATAATTTAAAAACAACTGTTAATATAATTTACTACAAATGTATCTTATTGAGTTACTAGGTTCTATATTACAGTAGCATCATTATAATGTACTCACGGCTTTTTCCGGTTGAGTTTCATCACCAGACACAACAACCCTGACTTCATAGCTCTTTTCTAACAGCTTCATCATCTTCTTCACATTTGTCATCACATCATGCTCAGCTATTCTCGACGAGAGTGTTATTAGCTTATTTCCCTTGATTAGTTTATTTTCCTTGGCTGCCTTCTTTTCAATTCTAGCAGATAATTCCTCTTCATGGTACTCTGCGTTAGTCATCAATCTGAAAGTTATATGTTCAAAGATTATATTATACTAGTTTTTAGCATCATGCTACTGGTGCTACTGGTTGTATATTTATTTTAAATCTACTCATGAGGTACCAAATAAGACTATGCTTAGAACGCTATAGAGAACAATAATTGGATCAAGTATAGGGTTCTAACCATATCCATCCTTGAGTTTTCTAAGAAAATCAACACCAATGTATGAATGTAATTTAATAAATAGTGTTTGGGTATTTAAAAATAGAATTCATATATTTTTTTTAATTTCGTGTCTGATCTACAAAGTTGTGTCTAAAGGTATACAGCACTGGGGTACCCACTTGTAAACAGGCCTTCTCGTTTTAGAATCTTCATCCTGGATTTTTACTAATTTTAAATCACGTCTAGTTGATAAATTTTGAGCGTTTTTAAGGTCAGTTATAGTTATAGAATTGTCGCTACCGATCAAAGTTATTCTGTTTTCAAAAATCTTTTTCTTTGGTACATCTTTCCCGTCGGCAGTGATCCTGGTTGCGATTGATCGGCATTCCAAAACGCGTCTTACACTTAACAAATTACGCAATTTGTTCATTATTTACAGTGATATTGTGATGTAGTAATCAAAATATATATTTCTGAAATGTTCCTTATAAATCAGATGTAATGACTATTGTTTAAAATTTAAAAGAATATCATATTCACATTTCTCGAAGGTTGTGATTACTATATAGTATATTTAAATGTTATAGTAAATAGTAATCTATATGAATTTGGAAATACTGTCAATGTCAATTGTCATTGACTATAGTTATTGGTTTTATTCTAATAGCCTTGCTAGTTTTTGGTTATATTGCTTACTGTTTCTGGTCACATTGTTGTGCAACTTATTGGTTTAGATTAAAGTGTGATCCAAAAATTATGACAATTTCATACCTTCATACATTTAAAGGATAGATATTCGATAGAAATAAATAACGTAAATAATTTTTATTGATTATTTTAACATTGGTTAATTATGTATTAGTTACTACACCGAAACCAAATTAATAAAAATTGTTACCTAAATTTGTTAAAAAAGAGGTTGAACCTGATAAATTAGCGTAACATTTGATGATCATTAATAATTTAAAAATCTAAAATGTAAATTGTTAAATTATAAAATAAATGTCAAAAATAACAAATATAATATCAAAGATAATTTAAATATATAGACATAGACAATTTTATCTCGTACACCATAGACTGCGGTTATTGTTGTCAACTTCATCTACAATTTGTCGTAAATTTGTTCTTTCAGTTTTGACAGCAGGGAAGACAACCATGGTTGGTATTTAGGTTTTCTAAATCTTTATTAATCTTATAAATCCGTTGCATTTTCAATATAATATGTTTAATATTTTTCTCTCTAATATTTCAGTCGGCCCACAAGACATTTATTATTAAGCGGAAGCTTGCTAAAAAGCTAAAACAAAACAGACCTATCCCGCAATGGGTTAGAATGCGCACTGGAAACACAATTCGGTAAGTTTTTTACATGATTAATATAAGAAAATGCTTAAATTATGTTGTTTTGAACGATACGCATATTTTTTAGAGTGTATTCATAAATATGAGGACAATAAAGAATCACTTTGTACATAATTATTATTGATTCTGAGTACCATAACTTAGGCCTCGGCCTCGAATCTCGCGGGTAGCGGGGCGGCAGCGGCGGCGGCACGAAAACGCATACATTTCTCCGTGCCCCCTCCCCTCTAGTTTGGAGAATAGTATGCGTTTCCGTGCCGCCGCCGCTGCCGCCCCGCTACCCGCGAGATTCGAGGCCGAGGCCTTAATATTGATTCAAACTATGAATGCAGTTTCTATATGTTGTGTAATTTGTATGCATTAGAATCTTTTGACGTCGAAGGTATATTGAAATGCATTAAGTATATAAATGCAATGCATTAAAATGTTATGATATATTTTGTCTATTATCCTGACCTCCAGCCAATGAATGTTTAAGTTATTAATTATAAAAGTGTATATAAATTTTATACCATGCGTATAATTCTATACCAATTACTTTTGGCTTTTTACTTGGACTACCTGATTTAGTCTCATATAATATAAAATACACTTTTATTATTTGAAATGTTATGTCAATGTTTTTATTTTCTTTATGGCCAAATGTATTGTTATATTCTACGAAAATATTACATCTTGAAATATTTATATAGATAAATCTATGAATAACGATACATAACAAAAACTATTGGTGAAAAGTGACATACACTCAAACATGTGCAATTTAATTTGTAACATTTCAATGGCTTTTATGTATAAGGGCCAATGTGCAAAATGTAAATTTTTCAGTAGAGGCCTTTTAAGTTTGATTTCAATGTATCTTTTACATGCAACAACTGATGCTTTTGAAACTTTGTTTAGCAACTGTGACATGCATGTATGTCTTCACCAACAAATACACATTCTTTTTAAAAGCATGTTGTAGAATACAGTATTATGAAGTGTTTTTAAGCCTAAAATGAAAATGGCTAAATTACTACATTGGCCCTTATACATAGGACCCATTTATTTATTGAATTTACAGTTTTGGTATTTACAGTTGTGTTCTTTAATGTTAAACCATATATATAATGTAGATATTCTTTTGTTACAGTTACAACGCTAAGAGGCGTCACTGGAGAAGGACCAAGCTCAAGCTGTAAGCTTGAATCTACTGTCTTGTATCTGCTAAGTGAATAAATTTATGTAAACACTTATATTCTGTATTATTTAATTTACCTAGTTCAAGTAATAATAGTTCCTATTACTTTATAACATTTGAAAGGCCTGTAATATTCCATTTAGTTTAAAATTTTATCTAACCAGTTCTTAAACATTTTGAACCAATAATGAAACTAATGCTTTAGGAATATACATGTTTTTTATTATTTAAAACTACATACTCCTGATGTTTTGGTTACTTTGCAGCAAGAGAGGTCACTGACAAATAGGATGATTTTTTTAGGGATTATGTAGTTTAGAGTAAATAATAAGAGTACTACAGAAAGTACCTTTAATTGAAATGAATGCTTGCTAGTCTAGATATCAATGCACTTTTAAGCAATTTTGTGTTGGCTGCTTCCTATATATTGTTAAAATATGATTATATTTTCATATAATGAGGTAAAACTACTGAATTCTGATTTATTCCATTAATCAGTTACCACTATCCCTATAATTACACAAACCTCCAGTAATTCTGATAATTATTTTAATACTTGATTTATGTAATCAAAATACTCTGAATTATATTGTGGCAACCAGAGGTTCCAGGGAAACTACGAAACTTAGTTATATGTATATTATAATGAGAATTACATATTAAAACATAACCTATACTTAAGACTACATGATTGTCCCAATGTTAGGATAGCAATTAGCAATGCCATTCCATAACTTGTGTGGTATGAGGAATCTTCTGGTTCACACGGCTTGGTGTTCATTACGCAGAGTCGACATCGTCACTCGTTAATCGTTAGGTATATGATTTTTTGTTGTTTATTTATTTTTTAATATGTTGCGCGTACGAAACATTGTCTCGTTAAAAAAAATAGGTTCAAAAGAAGTCATGAATTTTTATGGGTTAAAAATATGTGCTTTTTGTTTCTTTATAAATATTTGGTAATTAATAATGTAAAGTGTGAGAACACAAGATATGACAACCAACTTATAGCGACATCTATTGTCTGGGTGAGGAGACTTCATACTCTATATGTAGTTCTATACAGCTTTTGGGGTCTTTTACCGCGCAATAATAGTACAAAAATTCGGGACAAATTATAGTATACGTTTTATTCTGATGTGTATATGTAATGGTGAGATGTTGTTTTTTCTTATATATGTCGATTTAAACTTAAGGAGTGTCGATTCTTTAAAGAGTATGCTTATTAATATGCCACTATATATCAAACTTGAAAAATAGTCTACAATTAGGGGTATTTCGGAAAATGAAAAAGACGTCGCTTTGTACAAATGATTTATTTCAAGTTATGATATAATTTTAACTAACAATTAAATAAATACAATAGTAAACATTTATTTAAAACAAGCTTTTATTTAATCTGTCTCTATATATCCCGCACGGTTTGTCTTAAGCTAATTTACAAATATCAAAAAAGAGTTTTTATATTACAATTGATCTGTTTCTTTAAAGTATTGATACAAGCGCTGCCTCGGTCGGCTGCGGTGTTAAATGAAAGCTTGTAATGTACAAGTATCACATTTTTAATACTGACTATATATTTTTAATCCAATAGGGATATAAAGTTTTGTCAAGTGGTCTCCTCTTTCGCGGTTTCGGATGCTGCTTCCCTCTGCGACTGTCTTATGAGCTCTTCTAATAATAGTTCATTGTCAATTAATTCTATACTGCCTGTGGGCTGTAACGGAAAAATTCAAATTTAGGATTTTAATTCAAATTGAGTTATAAAATGGAACGCATAAAAGAGGTTGTACGTTATTTTATTATGTTCATTTTGTATACACATATATTATGCGTGTTCGTTCTAATTGTATTATTATCTGTATTAGAAGTAGTAAGAACAATTAGCCTTATTGTAAACTTGTTTTACCATTTAGAGTGTTTCATTAATATACCCTTATATCCTAGATTCAACTACGATACTTTATCCATTCCTAAAGCTAATAATGTGAGATGTCAAAAAAAAAACGAGATCTGTATTAGATATTAATTTAAAATTTTTAGAAGTATATGAGACCAACAAGAACTGGGAAGAGACAATAGAAGTTCCCTATCAAATATTAAATATCCCACATACAAATACGATTATAAAATAGGAAATGTGAAGAAAAATAACGAACTATTAAAAGAATAAAATACAAGTTAAACTTTTTACGTAGAGTATATTTGTTGCTGAGAAATTAAACTCTTATCGCTTATTTAAGAAGTTTTACAATAAATCTTGTTGGTCCATTCTAACAAAACAACTTTGGACAATAATTCTAAACATATAGCGAAAATAAGGAATACTTCATCAGTACTGTTAAAAGTACTAATGGAAGACCTAACTTCAAGAGTTCTTAATTTTTTTCAATTCAAAGTTCTGGCAAAGGAATATACAAGAATTAGAAAAATTTTCAGAGAAATATAAAGTGACAGTTTATATTATAAACTCTACTTATTTTATAAACATGTATGTATATCCTCAAAGGTTCAAAGTATTTTAAGACTTACTATTTTAAGACGTCTTTTAACGACCAGGGAAGAAGAAGAATACTAGAAAAATTTCTTGGACCTAAAATTTTCATTAGACGTAACAAATAACACGAATCAGAATTTAAGAATTCTGGACAAATATTTGAAAAAGTTTTGTTGGAACACTGAAGGGGTCAATGAAGTATACAGTGTCTAAAAAAACTGAGTGCCGTCAAAATTTATACGACCAACAAAAAACCAAATTTATTTATACAAAATCTATCAATATGTAATCTCAACGATATTCAAGTCCATTTAGGTGTAAGTCAGCCTTACAGCAACTACTTAAAATTATCCTATGTTTTTTATTTTCTAACCTTGATGTATCTATCGGAGTTACTATATATGTAGAATACCATTAGAACAAGACAATCCTGACGTCATGCAATTGTTAGTCAGCGACATGCAAATTAAGTTAGAAGATTTACAAATAGATAACATTTCTAGTAACTATAATAAAAGTGTCTGAGAATCGTGGATTGAAAATATGAGCAAAATAACTTACAATACGAATATGGAGAAAGTTTGGCTTTTTCAAAATTAATCATGGAAACTTCGTGTCGAACTCAAAAGAAACGCAAATATATCTTCGTATAAAAGTTCAAGGTCGTCTATACCTAAAGATACTAGCAACGTAAAATCAATATTGCTTTAAATTTTGCTTAGCTTGGAAAGAATTAAATTTGGTCACAAATCCTAGTTAACTAATTTGTACCTATATTATAAAATCGCTTTAAAAACGTTGTTTTTTCTATTAAGTTAATTCTTTTTACATATACAATGGAATATGTATAACCTGTTGTGCGCTTACGGATCGAGCCATAAGCTTCTGTAGGTATTTCTCCTTTCGATGTTGTTCTCGTAAACTTTTCAAACGATCAAAATCATCCAATTCCGCGTCATCACCTCCGTCCACTTCATCCACTGAAACAGAAACGAATTAAAATATCAAACAAAATTATTAGCTACATCCACGCAGTCAAATCCCTACTAATATTATAAATGTGAAAATAACTCTGTCTGTCTGTTACGCTTTCAGGCCTAAACGACTGAACTGTTTTTAATGAAATTTGGTACAGAGATAGAGTTGACCTTGAGAAAGAACATAGGATAGTTTTTATCCCAGACTTTTGAAAGGTTCTCTTGGAAACGCGATATAACCGAACTCCACGCGGACGAAGCTGTATTATTATAATTGTTTTGTATTAACTAAGTATTATATTACGAAAATATTCCTAAGATGAGATCTAATTTTTCGCGAGTTTTATTCATTTAAATGAAATTAATATTTTTCGAATTATACTACGCGACTTTATTTTCGTAAAAAATTATATGCTCCGGACGTTTCGACTACTTTTCAGCAACCGTAATCACGGGCAGACGAGATGTGAGTCCATTATCACAGTCAGGGCCGTTTTATCCATTAGGCATTATAGGCAACTGCCTAGGGGCCCTGCCACGTTCAGGAGCCCCTGTGCTACAGGGAAAAGAATGGGCAATGTTTCTTAAACAGTAAAAAATTAATTTGAAAATTTGCTCTGTACATTACATCGACGCTATTTTAGTACATTTCGGAACGCATTCCTTATTAGATATTATTATTATGATTATTATTATAGTTTAAAAGTTTATAATGCAGTAATATAATTGCAAGCAATTTTATCGCGGTAATTTAATTAAAAACGCTCAAAACTCTTTGTTGTGAATGCACACTTACTATTCTGGTACCTACCAAGTATGTATATTCTATGGCCAAGCTACTTTCTTAAGGGTGGCAGTACTGGTTCGTTGGCATGACCGGGGAATGAAATTAATTAAAAACTGTCTTCGTTCAACGACGTCTCAAAACCGTTTAAATTCATTGGCTATAATGGCAATTGAAAATGACGTGTTGGAGAAGATTACCTTTCAGGATATCTTGAACGATTTTGTATCAAAAAAAGTTAGAAGAGTTAATATTTAAGCTATGTATGTTTTTTTTAAATGCATAAATAAACATTCTGTTCATTTGATTCAACATTTTTATTGAATAATATGATGATATACCCAGGTTAGTAAAAAACGGTGTAATTTTGAATTTTGTTGTGTTAACGAAAAAATTAGAAGAGGGTAGGGGGCCCTGGATGAGCATTGCCTAGGGGCCCTTACAGGCATAACCCGGCCCTGATCACAGTTGATGAAAAGTAGCCTAAATATCGGAAGTATGTAGTTTTTTACAAAAATAAAGCCGCGTAGTATAATCCAAAAAATATAAGTTTCATTTAATTCATAAGAATTAATTATATACATAATAACTATAAATCAATACTAGTTACATAACTAATTAATTCACTAAGAAATCTTATCTTTGACTTGCGGTCAACATTATTATTATATAGAAATATATGGAATTTATTTAAAAACAAATTATGTAACCTTTAATACTTACTCAACGTCTGACTACCAGCCGCACTTAAAGATGGTCCTACATCACTGTCAAGTCTAGGGCGCGAATATGACGCTCCCATTGACTGAACAGCCGGGCTTACATCACCCGATTGAGCCCATTGAAGCGGCGCGGACGAGGAAAGACGGGTAGCTAGTATATGTATACATAAAATATTAAGTTTAAAATAGTATGTAATAAATCAGTGGTGGCCTAGTGGTTAAAGATACCGTCTCTCGTGCACGAGGGCGCGGGTTCGATCCTGGTAACCAATGTAATTTTTCCGAGTCATATGTACTTTTTGAATGCATTTAGACATCACTGACAGATGAAGGAAAACATCGTGAGGTAACCTGGACTTATAGTTTCACAATTATAAGTTTGAAATCACCAACCCGTCTTGAGCAAGCGTGGTGATTAATGCTCAAACCTTCTCCATGTGAGAGGCCTTTGCTCAGCAGTGGGCTCTGATAGGCTGATGACGAATAGTCTTATACATTCATCATAAGAAAATTTATTTAAAAAAAACCATTTAAATTGATGTAGATTTTGAAGTGAAATATTTCTAGTGTTACGTAAAATGAATATATATTTTTAATGGTCATATATAATACTAATAGATGCATAGACTGAATAAATCAAATATGTTATGTATTAAAAAATGCGAAAATTAATTTTATTTAATATTAAGAAATAATTATATGTCGTATCTAAATTATCAAAGTAATGAAAAATGTACGAAATTTGTATATTTTTGTCATTAATAGTTACAGAAGTAAAACAATGGAATTTCAATTAAATTACTTTCATATGGTCTAGTTTCAATTTAAATGATGATGAGATGTAAATTTTGTTAAGAATGACGGTACTAGGTTTTATTGAAATGACTATGACTCATAAGCATATATTATGTTAAAACTGAACTAGTTATTGCTTTTTGAAGGAAATACTTTGCTTGTTAAACAATACAATTAAATTATATTACAACTTAAATAATTAGAGCAAAATAAAAACTAAATTTAATAAACACGAAAGTAATGCACGTTTTAATTATTTTTACAGTTATTACCGTCAAAATTAAACAAAATTTTATTAAGGAAAAAGGTTTATCATAATAATTTGGCTAAATTTTATTCTTAAACAAAAATTTCATAAAAATCTAAGCAATTCTAACGTGTAAATGTATACGTAATAAATATTTGAACTAAGTGTTAGAGTACTGCCATTTAATGGGGTTGTTGACCCCAACGGTGTCGACAACTGTATGTATGAAACTTTTCATTGCATTCTGAACCTTATTGGTAGAACAATAGGGTAATTTATTTTATGATTAATTTCCTGTAACTGTTTCAGATTTCGAAGAAATTTATTAGATTATTTTTATTGCTGAATGACATGAATTCAGAAATTTTACGAAATAGTATGGAATCGTAGTGAAACAAATAATTTTATTGTGACTATTATGAGTGTACTAATGTTATCTTTACTACATAAATACAATTTCACCGTCTGTTTGTCGTTTTTATATTGCTGTTTTCCGCAAATACGTATATAATAGTTATATAAGATATGTATAAGATATCGTTATTTTAAATATTAAAGAATTTGCCTTTATTTCATGTAACTTTCAAAAGAAAAATAGTAATATATTGTTATTATAATTAATGGTATATATAGCAAAATTTTAAAGAGAATGAGATATACTTATGATGGAAAATTTAAAAAATACATTAATAATCATCATCATCATCATCAGCCTATCAGAGAACACTGCCGAACAAATGCCTCTTCTCACATGGAGAAGGTTTGAGCATTAATTACCACGCTTGCTCAAGACGGGTTGGTGATTTCAAACTTATAATTGTGAAACTATAAGTCCAGGTTTCCTCACGATGTTTCCTTCATCTGTCAGTGGTGTCTAAATACTCTTAGAAAGTACATATGACTCGGAAAAGTCACATTGGTATTTGCCAGGATCGAACCCGCGCCCTCGGCAACGAGAGGCGGGCCTTTTAACCACTAAGCCACCACTGACTTAGTTATATATGTATTTGTATTGTAAATAATGACATACCTGACTGTGTTTTTCCATTTTGCGGCATGTTCACAGGATCACTGGGTGTAGGCGGCCCCTGTGTGAACAAACTCATCGCTGTGGGCCTAGAAAATTTGCATGAAATAAATTACTAACAAATTTTATCCTAATTATAGAAAAGTTCAAGTTCAGTTCAGTACTGAGTAAAGGTTTAATGTATGCGTTAAAAACAAATGTATTTTTATGAGTAAAATTTAAGCTTTTGACTAATTGCATACGAAAGTATGACACCGACATCAAAAGTGTTAAATTTCTGTGTGTCTGTTTGTTCCAGTTAATCTCTAGAACGGTTTTGCCGATTATAAAATAATTTTAACAAGCATGTTGGTAAAGTCACTAGGAGTGACTTAGCGTACTTTTTATTTATATTTTTAACTGTATATTTTTTTTTAACTTTATTTTTTTCGCTGTAACTGCTTTAATGAAAGCCAAAAAAATATTACGATTTTTTTCTTTAAATCACATCCTCTAGTTCTTTAGAATGTGTTTATATAACGAATATGAAATGACTAAAGATTTATAGTTAATAACTTTGTACTGATCGTATTTCAGTATGCGATAACCTAAAGTGTACCCGCTGTAACCTTACCATCAGTTTCTCTTCGTCTAACTAAACACACGCCGTTTGAAGTATTTCATTCATTGACATTGATACTATCACATCTAAAGCTTTATATACATATATATATATGTATAATGAAAAGTATCTATATTTAGTTGAATTACGTATGCTTGCTGAAATAGTTTATGTTTAAAAAATTAATATAACATAAATATTAATAAACTTCTAAGTAAAGTTAACCAAAAGTTATGTAATTAATTACGCATCGTGTGAACACCCTACAGATTAGGTGTACACACACACACACTCGCGCGCGGCGGCGTCTTGTTGTATCAGCACGCCGCCGCACGCGTCCACACTTGGAGCACTTGGAACGTGTCAACACTTTATTTATTTATACGGAAATTTGGTCAAAAATTAAGTACCTATTTTTTTTTACATAATTCGAATGAGAATCATGTACCGAGTATGCTCCTTAAATATTGATAGTAATTCACCAGTCACCCTGTATATAATTGATAATACCTATTTAAAAAAATCCCCGTAAAAATAATACGATCGATATTTTTGCTATGATATTCAATACGAATGTTAGTAACTTTATACTAAACAGATTGAAAACTTCCCATTAAAGGATATATTTGGAATTACGCCAAGACATGCTGAGAGAGTTCGACCGAAACGAAGTCTAGACAAGTGAAATTAACTTTTCTACCTAAACCAGTTGCTATAGAAAACTATTAATACGTGAGTTACTTTGAGGAAGAGATTTTGTTCTAGAAATTACTATAAACTTAGTTTTTATATGTATTCTAAGTAAAATATGTAAATTTCTTCATTAATTTATGTTTAATAGGACATTATAAATATTCTTCAAGGTCGAAATATTCAAAGTAATGTAGACGTTTGGCTTGAGTTTTATATTAAATTTAATATTTTTTCAAAGTACATATTGTATAATTAATAAATATATTATACAGTATACCATATGTGTTAACTCAATAATAAAGAATTTCATTTATCACATGTATTTGAACAAACAATATACAACAATATACAAAGGTGGTAATTCATCTGTAGGTAGGTAATCTCGTTAATTTGCTTTGACGGTCAATTTGTAACACAGACAAAGTCACGGTTAAATCTAGTATCTTTCATTAATAGATTTGATAGAATAAATCATAAATTGTTTTAAAATGTAATCGTGCAAGTATGATAAATATACTAGTTTAAACTCGCGACTTCGAATTCGAGTTAATTTCAGAATCGGAAATGTATAGCTATAAATAAGCAGATATTGGATTTTATTAAGTTTTTTCTGTCGAACGTAATGAAAAGCATTCTATGTCCATCTCCAGGTTCTAAGGTATCTCTCCACTTATTTTCATCAAAATCCGTACAGCCGTTCTTGAGTTATAAATAGTGTAAGTAACGCGGCATTCTTTTATACATATACTAGTAAACCTGGCGAACTCCGTTTCGCCACCAGAAGGCTTTTATATAACATTTCGTTTGGTGATTAAAAGATGAAGAATTTTTTGTTTTATATTTGAAAAGGAAAATGTTTATTTTACAACAGTAATGAATTCATTTCGATTACAAAAATGAAGTGTTATTTAGTTGAACTACTCTAAGTAAATGAAAGTGAATCCAAAGTAGATACCGAATCGAAGCGTTATACGTGTCCGCAAATTATCCGTTTCATTGAAGTGCTCCTTTGTAAACCACATTTTTTGTTTTTTGGTCTAACTTTAACACAAATAAAGCGTATGATTTCCAAACTCGTGAACATACAAAATATAACTGCCCATGTGAAAAACAATGATTTTCTAAATTTATCCCGCAAATACTAAATGGTTTTAAGAGTTCAAACTACAAACACATTACCTAAATATTTTTATTTTTATATAGTAGATTTATTACAAATATCTAATTGTCATCCATACGTCATTACATATCTGTCATTATACGTCAATTGCATAGCTGTCAATTGTGTTATTCCACGTTTTATAGTGACTGACGTTTCATGTCAAGTCCCACGGGAATACTGTCGAACGGAATAAAAAGTATCCTATTGCAATTTCCTGGTTCTAAACTACCTCCCTGCCAATTTTCAGCTGAACCGGTTCAGCCGTTCTTGGGTTATAAGTGAAGTCACTAACACGACTTTCTTTTATATATATAGATAATAATTTATGCCACTCTTATATCATTTAAGTTTGACGAAAAGAAAATCTTTTTACAATTAATTCCGACTTTTTTTTAGGTAATGAAGAAAACATAAAAGTTAAAAGTCATTAATGTAGAAAATATTTCAGCTTAAACTTTCTTCTGATAATCTGCTTCCAATGTAGATATTCGGAAGTATCCAATGCATGTAGCATTTTTTACGCGGATTTGCACTATCACCGACTATATATAGCATATATTATATAGTGTAATGTATATAATGTTTTTTATATATGTACGTATTCTATGTATTTTCTCATGTTTCATACCTGGTCTCCGGTCGTTTCCCCATACTAGTGATGGTAGCCTGTTCATCCACTTCTTCAATAACTTCGTTAGCTATCTTCATACTCCCGCCAGGTCCCGGCTTGTTCAGTGTGGGATTACTCGCTGATATAGTGAAACGTGTACCTTGTAATGATAAAATCATTGCTAGAATAATTTTATACTTATATATATGATATATGGAGTTAATTTTGACGTATTCTTAATTAATCCCTACTTATATTATAAATGCGAAAGTAACTCTGTCTGTCTGTTGCACTTTCACGCCTAAACCACTGAACAGATTTTAATGAAATTTGGTACAAACATAGAGTTGACCTTGAGAAAGAACATAGGATAGTTTTTATCCCAGACTTTTGAAAGGTTCTCTTGGAAACGCGATATAAGCGAACTCCACGCGGGTGAAGCTGCGGGCAGAAAGCTAGTATGTAATTAATTTGTTTTAAATTATATATTGGATATACGGTACATATATAATGGAATTAAATCGTCAAAGTATTGTTGTGGTGATTTTATCAATTTTAATTCAAGGTCACATGTTCAAATACAATTTTATAATATATTAGTATTTGCCTGTGACTATGTCCGCGTCAATTTCGGAATTAGCAATATGTGTATAGCTGACCGGGCAAACTCTATTTCGCTGTAGAGGCCATAAATAACCACATATTGTTAAACATTATGTGGTTATTTATGGTATTCTAGTACTAAGTTATCTCCCCGATAATTTTTAACCATATCCCTACAGCCTAACAAAATTTTCTTTTATATAATGAATTAACACCCTGTATATATATATATATATATATATACAGGGTGTTAATTTATTATTTACTTAACTATTTCTTTTATATAAACAGTAAACTCAACAACACTCATTATTGCACACTGATCTAGTAGTAGTTGCACTTGACCGATTTTATTTATTACACGCGATGTTATCAAACTATAAGATTATTTCAAATAATAAATAATGAGGCTATGTGAATGAAAATCACACATTTTAAATAACACATATGTAGTTAATAATTTAAAGTATTCTAGCGTTATTTTTTTTAGCTGTAGAATCCTACCAACATTGTAATTGCGAAAGTTTGTGAGTGTGGGTATGTTTGTTACTTCTTCACGCTCAAACGGCTGAACGGATTTTGATAAAATTTTGTATACAGGAAGCTGACATCCAGGAATAACATATAGGCTACTTTACTTTACAAATCCGCGGGGCGCAGCTAGTGATGTATATATGAAAAAATGAACTGAATAATTATATAAAAACTCCTTGCACCAACCTCCATCGGTTTGATTCGCGACTTGCGTGTTCATTCTCTGGTCGTCTTTGGTGAAAAGTCTCTTCAGCATCGAGGTGACGGAATTTACCCTGGTTATGGGTGTTTGTAAGGAAGCCATTGAATTACTTGAGCCCATTGAATTCCTATCCTCCTTCTTCCCTCGCCTGCTCCCGCGGGACACTATAAAGTGTATCCCGGATTGTGCGTCGTCATTCATCTGTAATTGCTGGACAAACAAAAAATTATGAAACATATGAAAAATATTATGCATATAGATCGAGGAACAAGAAAGAATAGGCCAGAATATGAAAGTAATAATAATAATTATTATTATAGATAGAATAGATAATAGTCAAAGATAGATATGATTTTGTGATTAAGTTAAATTTACGGCATTTTTTATATTCAAACATAAAAAAATCTCACAGAAAGTAACTCACAGAGAGAATTTAGGTTCTAATTTCCATAGATCCATTATCAAAGTAAAACACTGAAGATATTTACAGCTGACATTAATTTTTATACCAAAACAATTATCACGACCAACGATAGATAATACGAGGAAAGTAAGCGGATAAAGCTTGTTAGAAACAATGATTCATGTCATAAAGTTAGTACAGAATGATATAAGTGAAAAAATATTTGAATTATTTCATACTACCATGCTGCATTCCATTACTGAAGTTAATAATGACGTGTTTCATTCATATTAATATCAAGGGCTGCCAAATATTCATTTATATCTTTATCAATTGGCTGTGTATTGAATCTTTAATTCAAGGTCAAGTAAATTAAGATAAAGTATAAGTTTTACAGTTTTCATATCAAATTCAATCCACCAATAAGTACTTACACCATTACCTCAACCTGTAGCTAAGAACAAGGCAGAGAAACAATGGTCTGTTTTATTGTGTTGCACAGAAACTGACGATTATTTTAACAAAGAAACAACTATTCTTAATTTCAATAGCAATTTATATTAATAAAACTATATTTTTTTGAATTATTTTCAACTTGAAACCGATTACAGAAGACGGAACATCTCGTCTTACAATGATTATATACTAAGCTATGTATTGTATTAAATATACAATACAGTATTCTGTATTGTAATGTAAATTTACTTAAATATATTAGAAATCATAATGTAAACTTCATATTAAATATATGAGAAGTATAATCGACAATAAACGCTAACCATTGTACCTGAATATATTAGAAATCGTAATGTATTAAATTTATGTTTAATATAATCGTCTTTTTCGACACAATAAACCACATACCATTGTATCTCCGTAATTGGCTACCCTTACACCGACACAGCAAATCCGTCAGCGTGCAATGCTATAATAATGTATTTCTAACCTCGGGAGGCGCGAACTTGTAACTCACGGTGTTAGAGGGGATCATTTCGTCTATTTTCACGTTAGATGGCGCTACTGTGACCATGCTTCTCTGTCTCGGCGGGACAGCGACGCGGGCTGTTGAAGGTTCCGGATGTTCCTCACGTTGGTTCTCAGTAGCTATCGTATACGGTAACTCAGACGGGAACACCTCATCCCAATACTGATCCCGGATCAGTTCCGGATGCTCGTGGTGCATTTCGTCAACTATCATGTATGACACCTAAAAAAAAAATCCCTATGTACTAATGTTATAAATACGAAAATAACTCTGTCCGTTACGCTTTCACGTCTAAACTATTGAACTGGTTTTAATGAAATTTGGTACAGATATGGAGTTGACCTTGAGAAAGAACATAGGATGGTCTTTATCTCAGATTTTTGAAAGGTTCTCTTGGAAACGCGATATAGCCGAACTCAACGCAGGCAAAGCTGCGGGCGGAAAGCTAGTTATATTTAAATTGTTCGAGGTTGATTTTTAATTCAGCGTTACTTCCAGTAATGTCTAAAGCCAGTATGTATAGTTTTCAAATACAAGTTGATACTTAAATGTTACGAATACAAAGAAAATATAGTATTTTATATTATAATAATTCGTGTATACTAACTTGCAAATCTCTGTCAATAATCCAATTCACTTCGAAGTCGTCATCGTCTTCGCCGAACGGATTTATAAGTGACTCGGCCACTTTCAACCAACCCATGTAGAAAAAGAATTCTAGGGTCGTGAATATTGGGAAATAGAGGTCTATATTACTGATATAGACAGACGAGCTGTGAGATTGGAGTTTATTATCAACCCATTGGCTACCCAATGCTGATGTAATGAAATATGAGTATACAGCTATTGTAACTACCTGAAAAAAAGTTTATACTTAAGGAAGGAATTTCATATTCGACCTCACATAACTAAAGGTTAATGACCTTTGAACACGCGAGTTATGTCCAAAATTATCATGATTCATTAGAATTACCTGAGTATAAACTAATGGTACACTAATAGTGTCGTAGCTCAATAATAGACCAGCTTGACCTCTGAATTTGTTTAATTCGTCAATTATAGTTTTAACAGCGAAATCATCTCTTATCCGACCCTCCTTTCGGGCCCTCGTCACTATACTTGTCGCCCACACGATCGGCAACCTGCAAATTTATTATCAATAAAACAAAATAATCACACAAGAAAAAATCTGATTCTAAATCCTTAAAAAATTTGATTCTAAATCCTTAAAAAAATCTGATTCTAAATCCTTAAAAAAAAATTGATTCTAAATCCTTAAAAAAATTTGATTCTAAATCCTTAAAAAAATCTGATTCTAAATCCTTAAAAAAAATTTGATTCTAAATCCTTAAAAAAATTTGATTCTAAATCCTTAAAAAAATCTGATTCTAAATCCTTAAAAAAATCTGATTCTAAATCCTTAAAAAAATCTGATTCTAAATCCTTACCAATGCTTGGATGGTTTAGGAAATTTATCATTAAGATTATCTAGTATAGTTTTTTCATTTTCAAGTAAAAGCCCAGCTTCTACTAGATTGTTGAGTGTAGGAAAACGTTTTTTAACTCGAGGTGAGATCATTGTGAGCACCATTGTGAGACAAACACAAACGTAACGTACAATAGTACGACGCATTAGACGACCTCTCTCATCCTGAAAAACATATAAAATTAACCTTCTAATAGTATATAGGAATTTTATAGATGAAAGAATATATACATATATCGGCGCTACCAGCTTTAATAACGGATGCGTATGAAAATAATTTGAGGCTGTCATCAATTCTTATTAAACCTCATTAGTAATTATGATTATTGTTAAAAGTAAAACGAAATCAATGGAGAATAGAACTATCTTTGAATCTTGTTATAAATATGACGTCTGGACGCACGACGGCGGACTCTAGGACTTGGGAATTTAGAATTGAGGATTGATAATTCAGAGTTCAGTGAGTTCGTATCATTGAAGTATGTTATTATGAAGAATCTTTGAGAAATACAGGAGCATTAAGAACAATTGAAGTTTCATTTTACAATATCATGGACCGTACTAGAAGAAGTGACATTTGTAACGTCAGTGAGGCTGGCGTCCCTCTCTTTAAAAACAAAAAAATTGTAATAAAACCAATATATATAATGTGTGTTAAATACGCGAAAACTACAGACAGAATTTATATTAGGCTTTCAGATATTATATCTTATATTATTCGTTACATCTACATAAAGACGATACATAAAAATCACTAAATATATGGAATAATATACATATAAATCAATGTGTGTTTGTTAAAGACACAAAAACTACTGTCTACAGACAATATTTGTTAAACTATAAGATATAGATTTATTAATAAATGCTAAGTAAAAATATATTCAGTGAAGTTACTGAAACAAGAATTATTTTGTATCATTTATTCATTGCTAAACCTCAATCTGATTTCCGGTGTGACGTCATCGGAAACAATGCCTTTTTATATTTCCGTGTTTCGTTTGTCATGATATGTGTATCAATTACTGAGAACTCACAATTAATTACTTTGTGCTTACATAATAATGACTGGTGATAAAACAAAACGCTTTATCTCATATATGATATATCTATATAATATTATTGTAATAATTCCTTTGATGTATAAAATGTATGATAATTTTTTATTGTTGTTACAATTTTGACGGTTTTATATGGTTTGATGGTCTTTTTTTTTAGTAATTATTCTATAAGTTTTATAATTTAGAGTTATAGGATTAATTAATTTTTTTAATATATTTTATTATAAAGCCTTATTTACACACTCATATAGTTAGCAATGGTAAAGTCTTCGGTTATCGGCCACGTGTGAATGAACCCTTAGATAACTATAAATTTTACGTGTATTTTTGTTCTTTGAATTAAGGCCAAAAAAGTAATGAATAATGCATGTAAAACTGATATATGTATATGTGAACCGATCAACAGCGCCATCTATATTATACATATATTTGTGTCATGTGTCAGAATAAAATTGACAAAAGTTACGTATAAATCTATTATTGTTTTATACGAGATTTTGTCTGCGATTTTTCATGTGTAGTTTTTGTTGGTTGCGGAAGTAACGTTGTATTTTTGGAAAAAATATTATATATACTATAAAAATTGGGATTGGAATCGAATTACATTGTTTTGTGTAAAAGTATACAAAAAGATAAAAATACAATACTGTTTGATAAAATCATTCATTATTACTCCAAGGTTAATTCTTTTTACTATATAGTAAATAAATCAATATAAATAAAACATAAGAATGTATATAGAATATGTGATGTTTAATATTAATATGGATAAATTAAATAATTCATACGTTTAAACTAACTGGATTTAACGACATTTTTTAAAGTAACACTATTAGAAAAGAATATATAAAAAAAATTGGCTCAAAAAATATTAAAAAAACCAGAATATATAAAAACTTTTTAGTATTTAAACCACATCTTGCATGTGACATGTTTTCTAAACGTCATATCACATGTTCTTATCTGGCTATCAAAGTGTACACGCTTATCTTAACGTCATCGTATGTAATAAACGACTTATCCAAGGTGTTAGAATTCAAAGATCGCTATCTATATCAAATGCAACGTGACCTATTTTGTTTGAGAATGGACATAAATAAAATTAGATTCGCAATATATATTTGGTGGTAATGACATATTTTATTACGTTGTTTGTATGAAATAGAGTAAATAAAGATAAATTAATTTAAAATATTCAATCAGTATATATTTGATGAGATCTAATTGTAAGACTTTCGGATTATTCGTATTTTATTACTTTTAAAAACTACATACTCCCGAGGTTTGGATTATTTTACAGGAACCGTGATCACGAACAGACGATATTAAGTATTCCTCTTCCTGGCAATTTCCCTGTTTTAGCCAGGGTCTGCCTGACAGACGAAATTTAGTATGTGTAATTAATTTCATTTAGTATGTGTTTGAATTGAAAACCCTTATTCATACGTATTCCTATTTATCTAAAATAATTTATTATAAAATATATTGAAAAAAGAATATAAGATTATTATGTAAGTAAGCATGTTTATTAACATAAACTGTTTGCTAAACTCTTAGTAGCCAGTGACCCTGCGCACTATACTTATCGCGTACTGAATGTTGCCACTCCATAATAATTATCAAGATAACGATAACACTATATCTAACATTAAAAATATTAATACTTCAAGATAATTCACTGTCTTTTTGTTTGTTTAATACAACGAAAAAAAGATTATTCTGCCAAGAGCGAAATATATGCAGAATAAACGTCGACAATGTACTTACAGCGTGAAATAATAAAATGAATTCAATTAAAAATTAAAATATACTTCTTATATGTAGTATGAAAAAATAAAACTACGAAAACGCTAAAACTCGTTTTTGTTATATATATACTGGTATAGACTTAAAATCATCTTTTAAATATTCGAACTTGTATAGACATGTCAAAAAAAAATTATATATTCGGAATGAGACTTTGTAAAACCGCGGGAATGTCAAAGAGCGTTTTAATAATTCTTATTATCGATAAAAAATTTTGTAAGTAGTAATAATTTGCTTAAATAACATAATGTAGAAAGTTATAAAACATTTTACAAGAAAAATTAAAGATGCAGGTGATAATATAATCAAAATAAATTTATCTTTTCCGGAAGTATTTATCCATTAAATGCGTTCTTATTTCTCATTAAACGTTAAATTGTAATACAGATAACAAAAGAATTAATTAATTATACACTTTTCATGTCAGTTTAAGCATTTTTAGCGAAACCTAATATATAGATTCCTATATAAATGTGATACAGTCACGTCATTTTTATGCTCTAAATGATATTTTCCAACAATAAAATTTTTTTTTTCACTTGCCAGTCTTAAAACAAAAAAATATTGCTGTAGCTTTTCAATGTAATATTAAGATATATAGGGGAGAATCGGATATATCGTACCACTTTTCACTTTAACTCGAATATTTCGACTATAACACGTCTTATAATAATTAATACATATGTAAAATAAAGTTTCATATTTTAGCTTCCTAAGAAAAAGAGAACAGATCCTTGCGATTATTCTAACATTGTTAAAAATGCTTTTTTATAGAGGCTTGCCATCGGTACGATTTAGCCGACTAGTCGTTTTAATCGTACCACTAAGTCTTTAAATCGTACCATGGGTGTTTAAGTCGTACCACTGAATGAAAGACATTAAAATTCTCAATCAAATTATTTATTTTTAACTGTTAGGTAAGTAATAAAACAACATTATTTATATCTTTTAGGTAATAGAAACATAATTTTTAACTCTTAGGTTATATAAAGGAACTATAAGCTTTCTCAGTAAAATATCATGATTATACTATGATAATGAGATCAATCAACATAACTAATAAAAATGAGACAAAAAAAAACAGTAAACTATAATAATAAAGTAACAGTTAACAAGAATGTTATTTGTAATATAATTATTGTGCATATTTCTTAATGGAAACAATAATGACAGATGTCTGGATTCGAAGTAGGTACATGTCTCATGTAGCCACCGTTTACAGCGAACGCATTGAATCCAATCAACTTTTCGACAATTTTTATCGTAGTAAGAACAATTGCACTTTCGACTTATATTTTCAAGATCATCATCGCTGTCATCATCATCATCATCTAGTTCTACAACAAGTGTCTCTCCTGAATCATCGCTACTGGTGATGAAATGAGGTCGTTTCGTCTTATAACTTTTGTACTTGGACTTGGGTACTTACTATAGGTACTTGCGGTAGTACTATAGGTTCTGGCGTTTGGTAGTCGGGTAAATCGTACCAGTACAATTTAACCAACTGCAAGTGGTACGATTAAACCAACTAAGGCATTTCTAAAACAAAAGCAAATATCCGGCATAAACTCAAAATCTCCTTACGAATGTACGACAATATTTATATTAATTCCTACAAAAAATGTTTTTCTTTTATTACTTGCACAGTTGTTAACTCACGTCGATTTAAACTAGTGGGTGAAGAGGGATGGTACAGGGCCACGATTTGGCGTTGTCAGTGTAGAAAATAATATTCATTAAATAGGAAATTTAGAAGTGGTACGATTTAAATGCTAGTACGATATAACCAACTCTCCCCTATACATAGTTAGGAACTCCTTGGACAAGAAACAAAATAGAAGCAGTGCGCAAAATGAACATTGACACTTTTCTGGTGGTCCGTCGTCGAGGCGACATCGCTCAAGGGTTTTGACTGTTAATATTGTGTTGGCAATTAGTTTAAGGCTATTTTAAGAATATTACTCTGTAAGTACTTTATTTGTTGTTTAACTGGAGTTAGCAGTTCATCATCTTATTCCTTTATTTACCTTCTTGTTGTTCATTTTAATTAATATCGCATAGTCAAATTGTCAAATGTCATACTGTTATTTTATTTAAAAAAAAATCGAACGAAGTTCCTAAATATATATATAATATAGACTATTTACCTGTCCGTGTATAGTCGCGGAGACGAACACAGCTATAGAGTCAGGCCATGGTATGGTGGTGTACTGATTCCACCATCGATTCATTACGACCGTCACGTAGAAACCAAGAACAAACGACAATGGTATCACATTGCCATGAAAACTGCAATAGTTTACAACACCTTCAAATGTCCTGCAAATAATATTTCTTTGTAATATGTTAAAGAAATTTCGACACTAAAAAGTATGACTTAGAGTATAATATAGATTGTTTTCAATGTCCAATTTATCGTATAAAATGTGGTACGTCGAGTTAATGTTTTTTTTTAAGTCGTCTGTTTAATTAAGTTCAGTTCTTAGTTCAATGCTCTTTTTTCTAAACCATGCAGTTTTTATATGTAATAATTATATTAATTATGGCTCACCTTTTAGACTCCTCGTTCAATAACAATCTATATGTTAGATTTAATAAATAATATGTAAGTAAAAAAACTAACAAATCCAGCCATACTAATTTGTATATACTTCCTCTCCATCTGGAAACAAAGAAAAAAAACATTAATTACTTTTTATTATTACGATTTTTAAATATTTTTTTACAAATTATAAAAAAAAAACAAAGTTTTTTATTAATATGTATGGAAAAATTGATAATCATAAATTTGCATATACATTTTTTTGTATTTTTATTTGAAATTAATATTTGCCATATAAAAAATCAAAAATTAGTATTATCTTTATTACAATTAAAATAATTAATTTTTCCAAAATCCTCGCTATTCGGAGAGTATTTCATATATAAAAAATATTAAATTTAAGTTGGGCTTGGACATCGAATCTCGTGTGCTTAGTACAAGTTTGCATTGTCACTATATACGTAACGTTTAACAGTTTTGTGTTCGTAAATCTTTGTATTTTATAACGAGCGTTATATAGGATCCCCTTAAACCTACACCTGGGTCGCAAGTCCCAGGCACTGTTGAGGCTCCTCTCCCTGCAATGATGGACCCACCCGCACGGTGAATCTATGGGATGCTGAGAGGTTTCCTCTCTTAAGATTAAGGGTAGATTATTTTTGAATGAGACGCGAGTATCGCTCCGTATGTTTAGTACGATGCAAACTCGGAGTAAGCGTACAGTGTTTCGCTACACTCAACTTAGATTTCGTATTTACGATTTTTGTTTTATGGAATCTCGATAAATAAATATTATGAAATGGTAAGAAGACCTTATAGTATATAAAGGCATTTTTTTCCATTTAACCTAATAGTCACAAACAATATCCTACATATATACCTTACATTATACAGGGTGACTGGTGAATTACTATCGATATTTGAGGACGTGATATTTGACGATCATATATGACAAAATAAAAATTAATATAACATAAATATTAATAAACTTCTAAGTAAAGTTAACCAAAAGTTATGTAATTAATTACGCATCGTATGAACACCCTACAGATTAGGTATACACACACACACACACTCGCGCGCGGCGGCGTGTTGTTGTATCAGCACGCCGCCGCACGCGTTCACACTCGGAACACTTGGAACGTGTACACACTTTATTTATTTATACGGAAATTTGGTCAAAAATTAAGTACCTATTTTTTTTACATAATTCGAATAAGAATCATGTACCGAGTATGCTCCTTAAATATTGATAGTAATTCACCAGTCACCCTGTATAGTAGTCAAAACATACTAAGGGTCACGACATTGTTTTACTATTCTGACTAAGTTCCAAAGTTTGGGGGTGGGAAAATTATTGAAATTAGTTCTTTGATTTATTTTTAATGAAATTAATTTAAAATTTATGTGTGGAATAAGTACAAACGTGCATATTAATTTTGTTTTAATAAAATATTATTTTTTCATTAAAATTACACATGACAAAAAAGACGGTTTCTCAGAAAACGTAATATTCTTTTAGGTTTTAGTTATTTTAATCCTTCCTAAGGCCCATGACCTTCTGAACACATTCTTAAGATCCCGATGGCATACTCTCAACCTGTTAGTTACCAACTAACTATGTACTACTCTGAACCAGTTAGTTTCTTCTGGAATTTGTTCCCAGGTTTTGAGCACGTTAACCAGTTGTACTTCATTATGCATACGCTGATTTGTGTTCTGAGCGCTTGTTTTCAATAACTCATACATGTGCTTAATTGGGCTAAGATTCATACTTTTGACGGACCATTGTGACTCCTGTTTACAAGCTTATAGAGCTTTCCTGACGAGTCTAGCTGTAAGAACGCAAGCATTGTCGTGCAGTAATTCGAACTCCACACCATTTCTTTATGCCAATAACACCACAAAATGAGCTGCTTTACGTATCGCTGAGCTGTTGCTGTACCTTCATCGACAATAATAGTGACATTCACCTACACCAATATATTAAGATCCCCAAATCTATCAATTTTATGGATGCAAGCATCGCTCAACTTTTCGTCTCTAAAGTATTGCTGAGAAATTTTAGTTTAGACTCGTCTAAGAATAATACTGTGCTCCAATCACTCATGTCCCATTGCTGGCCTTGCGAATTATAATCTGTTTGCATGATGCGTACTTATCAATGTAATGCGCACTACGGGCCTCTTAGACAATTGTTGATCTTCGTGCAATCGATTTCTGATCATTTGGTTACTAATGCAAGTACCGTCGCCTGCCGAAGCGATTTTGTAAGGAGTGAGCGGTGACGCATCGCTGTCTGAAGGCAGTCATGCGTATATGACGATCTTCCTGTGATGGGAATGCACGAAATTTGACTGATTTTACTTGTTACTTGAAATCAAATCGAAGCATTCTGGATCGCAAGTTATGAAAAACCCACAGAATGCTGAGAATAGCCATCCTGAATCAAAATGATGGCTTTAGTTATGGTCTGCAGGTCCATACGTTTTCGAATTCTCGACATTGTTTTTTCGAAATATTATTTCACGCTTAAACTTAGCAAAATTTGTCTAATCACGAAGAAATCTAAAGTTAATTTTAACGGTAATTTTGAGTGGTTCAGAAAAACTAACACATTCTATTCATTAAAAAAAAATAACAAGTGGTATATTGCATCAATTGCAATGTTTGTTATCACTTTAGTGACCAGCAAAAAGAATTAGCCACTTAGAAATGTTTTAAAATTCTTTGAATTCAGTGAGAATTTAAAATAATTAAGTGGGCCTTGCATTTTGACTAATATACTAATATATATTTAAAAAAATGTCCTTATAACTTAAGATGTAACATTGCCTTAATTATCACTGATATCAAAGTTAATAATTAAATAGAAGTAAATTATGTGAATTAAACAAATCAAAGCTGTCTTAAGAAATGTATGAACATTTCATACAAATCTGTCTCATACATTTCACATTGGCTCAGTCTGTCAGTGATATCTAAATACTCTTAGAAAGTACATATGACTCGGAAAAATTACATTGGTACTTGCCAGAATCAAACCCGCGCCCTCGTGCACGAGAAGGCGTGCCTTTTTAACTACTAGACCGCCACTGACTGTCTCAATTGTCTCATACATTTCTCCTTTAATGTTTTAAATCTATATTCTATATTCTATACATATAATAAAATTGTCGAAAAGTGCTGTCTGTACATTTAAAAAAAAAATAGCAGGGGTTATTGTTATGTCGATGTCGAACCCAAAAATGTAATTAACTTTTTTTGTCTGTTTGTTTGTTCACGCTAATCTCAGAAACGGCTGATCCGAGTTGGATGCGGTTTTCACGTATATATTGTGGTATGCTTCAGTTATGCTTTAGTGTTTGTTTCATGTCAATCGGTTCATAAATAAAAAAGTTATGTCAAAAAAACGCTGCTCATAGTCACTATTCCACGCGAACGAAGTCGCGGGCACAGCTAGTAACTAAATAAAATGCTACTATAATTTATGTTTATAAAGTTAATAAATTATTTATTTATCTAGAATTGTTATCACGTGTTGCTATCACCATTTCATTGTAATCAATTGAAATCGATCATTACTTATTGCGGCTTAATTAAAGTTACTTATCAATAATATTTTACTTTCCAATATGACATGTATTACAGGAAAAGGAGATTCTTTTTATCAGAATTTTATTAATAGCTTCGATAAAATGTTTGCTATAAAGGAATTCAGATTATATTAAAAAAAATAAACTATGTTTTAGAAAAATATTAGAAACGAAAATATGTCTGTATACAGGGTGACTGGTGAATTACTATCAATATTTAAGGAGCATACTCGGTACATGATTCTCATTCGAATTATGTAAAAAAAATAGGTACTTAATTTTTGACCAAATTTCCGTATAAATAAATAAAGTGTGTACACGTTCCAAGTGTTCCAAGTGTGGACGCGCGCGGCGGCGTGCTGATACAACACTACGCCGCCGCACGCGTGTGTGTGTGTGTGTGTGTGTGTGTGTATATACCTAATCTGTAGGGTGTTCATACCATGCGTAATTAATTACATAACTTTTGGTTAACTTTACTTAGAAGTTTATTAATATTTATGTTATATTAATTTTTATTTTGTCATATATGATCGTCAAATATCACGTCCTCAAGTATCGATAGTAATTCACCAGTCACCCTGTATATAGCGTATTTAAACAATTACGAGAAAGTAATTCATTTTACAGTGAAAAATAAATATCAATATAAAAATATAAAATACAAATGTATATCCATATGTAAAATGAAAATATATAAAAAGCAAAACTTTTTTCATGTATTAGTCTTGACTCTTGAAAAAGACCCAAATTGAAGCCACAAGAAATGCAATAACAAACGAATTTCGATGCCAAATTGATTAACCAAATCGTAACAGTATAGAAAATATTTTATCTCAGATTAAGTATTGCAAAATCAAATATTTGCACTCAATTCTGAAAATCAATTATCGAAATTTTAAAACTAAAACGGCGTTTTAAAATCAAAAGAACAAATCGACTTAAAAGAACACATATTTTCTTTCATTTTAATCAATTTATTATAGTTATCATCTTAAGATATTGAATATCTCTCCAATGTCACCTTGTTTAGAGACGACGCAATGTTTTTATTGCAAACAACATAATTAAAGTCACACTATTCCTTGCACATGCAGGACAAATGTTCGCAAGTAATTTAAATGCTAAGAAATCCTCTCTCAATGTCGAATTACTGAGCAAATATGGATTGAACTTTTGAAATAACAAAATTATAATGGACGAAGTTATTGGATTGTATATTTAAAGCTTAGGTCAATGTATTGCAGCTTCTATTTTCGTTGACTTAATGGGGGGTAGTTCCATAGTCCTATACAAGTTTGGTTAGGAATTTCAGATGAGTTTCGTACAGTAATTGAGACTATCAGAATCATTTCATTAATGATATTTATTTAAATCCTAAATACATTGATCCTTCCCTTTTTATCTAAAATTAATCCCAAGTGCATTTTCTCTTATTATATAGTAAATACGGCGACATAAAAAATTTTGGTATAAAATATTTTAAAAATATTCTAGATACCAAAAGTTTTACGCTATGTAGAAATAAATAAATGACTATAATTAAAAATTTCTTTATTAAAATTCTTAATTATGTAACATTCTTTTAAAACATATTATGTACATATAAAATAAGATTTCTATATTTTATAATTAAATTCTGGTCTCTTTTTGTATATTTACAGTTTACCATTGATCTATTTGAAATTCAATAACATATTTACGGAGTCTTGTCATTCTAAGAGGGACAGATAATAGTAAAATGTTATGGCAGCTTAAATTCCTCACTAATTAAATTTAATTTAATTCCTTTCAGCGTAAATTTCCAACTATTACTCAGCATACAATTACGTAATAACTCACTATAATATGTAAACTTATTTATCTGGTCTGAAGACTCGTTCAGATAAGTATACAAATAACTGATTTTCTGGGATTTCCGTAATCTGAAAAATTTTATCTTTATAGATTGGAATATTAAATTTATTTTGATTCCGTTTTACAGCTCTTGTAAGAATATTAAAACCATTAAATAAATAAAGCAATATTTTTAAAACTTAAATAAAATTTTCTATTCAAGAAATTTAATTGCTTTCAATATTATATATAGAATCCCTCAATTCAATGAATATCTAATATTTTCAAGTGCTTGTTGTATCGTAAATAACAATTTAATATTTGGACAATGTTCAATTGATAATAATAATATATTGAAATATACAGTACAATGTATTAAAAACATACTTCGTTATAAAACATAACAAAAAAAAACCATATAAAATTACGCCTGGGGCTAATAATAATTACATTTGTATTATAATGTATGATCTCATATTTTATTAGTGATAAGATTACTAAGGCGTATATTTTTAGCATTAGTAACGCAGAGTGACACTTTAAAGTACATGATGTATGGAGACAATCGCTTTTATTTGTGGAAAGAGGGAAAACTCTTTGTTTGAAAAAGAAACAAATATATTTATTAGTTTAATATTATATTAACAAGTTCATTATTACTTTATATATTAAATAATATTCATTTGCTTATCCTACTAATATTATAATTGCGAAAGTTTGTGAGTGTGTATGTTTGTTACTTCTTCACGCTCAAACGTCTGAACCGATTTTGATAAAATTTTGTATACAGGAAGCTTACGTCCAGGAATAACACATAGGCTACTTTACATCCCGGAAATCCGCGGGTAACATCGCGGGGCACAACTAGTATTTTTATATACTAAAGTTACAAATACTATACTTGTATAAAAACTATATGTAAACTAAGACTTTTATAGCTTGGTTAAAAGCAAGGAAGTAACTCAGAGGAAAATTTAACTATTGCTACCAGATGTTTCTCAAGGTAGTTGACATATAGAACACATGTTATGCACAAACAAAATAACAATATTTTCTCTTCTACACATTTCTCAATATAGATATAGATATCTACAAAAAATCTCAAGAAGACAAATATTCGTACAAAAATATATAAAACCTGTTTATTATAGAACATTATTATTTAAACGGAATGTTAAATCTAAACATTCAGTATTTCCTCTTTCATTTGAGCATCGAATTGCAAAATAAGCAATACATATTCTTTCATTTAAATAAATATAGGCGAGTTAGAATAACAAGGAAAAACAGTTTGGTTTTAAATACATTCAATGCTATTTAATATTTAATAAACTCGTAGAATTTCCAGTTTGAGAACTGAGAAGTTTCAAGATTAAATTTTCATAATAACTCTATTCTGTGGGTTTTGACTTTGAGTCAAATTCACGAGAGCCTTCTAAGTGGGCGTAAAACCGTGAAACTAGTCGTCACGATAAAATGACGTCATACAAAACTAGAATGAAACTACTAGGAATATATTAATGAAATCATTTCATGCCTTGTACGGATTAAACAGATATAGCAAACAAATCCGAACTTCATACAAATTGAAACGACCTTGAACTCGTTCAATTAGTTACGCTAATGTTTTGATGCTCAAATGATATATTGCACGCATTTTATTTCATTTAACACGAACAATATGTACATTTAAATGTAGTTACATAATAGGAAATATCAAGTAATTGTTTACGTAATCTTTCGATTCTAAGCAACTCAATTCTTGCTAGCTTTAAGTGTGGAATACAAAAATTTATACTTAGTCATTATGCTTACAGAATACGTAATTCGTTTAATTCTTAACTTTAATATATAGACTCCTTTTATTTAAATCTGAATGCAATATTTATATTATATGTGTTTCTTCTATGTGTCTCAACTGTTATGTGGAACTGCGAGTGACTCATTTCGCATAACATCAAATGCCTAATTAGTTGGCGGCATCCGGCCACTATCTAGTCACTATTCAAACATACGTCCCGAAATGTTCAAATAATATTTATTCATTATATTTTCAAACATTTTCAAGTTCCTAATTTTTATGGCGTACTAAGTATAATAAAATTATTTTAAAGATTTAGTTTTATGTAAATAAAATACGTTCAGAAACAGGTTTTTACCGAAGTCCAATTGTATTCTCAGAAAACAACAATCGATTATTATATAAAAAGTATAGCAATTTGCTTCTAATGACGAAAGCAAATGATATTGCATGTCTACCACAACTGTATTTTCAAAGACTGATTTTGATAGAAGTTTTTTTCTAATATATTTAATCTATGGCTCCAATCATACATACTGAATTTTTATAATACTTTAAGATTTTGTACCTTTACATTTATGTCATAGATAAGTCCCGTTTGACGTTATTTTTTTTTAATTTCGACTGTCTTCGATTTGTCTTATTCTGACATGTAGCATGTAAGGAGGTCTTATAACTATAAACCATAGTATTATAGTGAAGTAAGGACATCTTTTCCGTGATTGTTATATCGACCCAGACTGACGCCAGTCAGTCCGTTATGGCAATTCACTCTACAATGAAGGTGTTTTAAATACAAATAAACCTTCTTACTATATATAATTTATCATTATATACATAGTGATAAAAGTAAATAATAATATATTCATTTAAACATGTAAATAATTTAATAATTCACTGCCAAATTTTAAACTCGTTAATACAAATATGACACAAAATACTTTATTTTTTTCAGTCACTAAACAAAAGGTAATGTATTTGTTATCTATCAAAATGAGACCCGGTTTTAATGGTACATTATTATATTCACATTGTATTCAATATCAACAAAGGAATTAAGTTTCATATGTTACTATGTTAAAATTATAAATCATATTTACATAGCATACTTTGAAATGAAACATAGAATAGAGAAGGTGGTTTATATTGGAAATGACAGAAATATTTGATGTCGTATAGGTAGTATTGACTTAGCGAGACTTGGAATTCCCATTACAAGCGTAAATGTTCAGATAACCAAAAAATAAAAATGACTGATATATGCAATGTATTTTATTGTCATTATATTTAGTATGGAACGAATATTTTCGAGAGTGTAACAAAACAGAAATAAAATCAAAGAATAATAAAAAATAATAATAATATCAAATTAGTAGGCTTTTAATACTTCAGCATTCGTCAATGTACTGTGTAAAAAAGTCATATATATGTTTCTTATACATAATGGCTAAGAATTTCTCCAACACGTTGTGCATTAATTTTTTTCATATGCAATAGAGACTATAGATTATTTTCTTATAGAAATAGCTATCAATGAGAAATCGTTTATATTCTAAAACTACAATTTAATGTTAGGTACAAATAATATTATATACTATATATATACATACCTATATCTTTAACTAAGTCCAATTAGCTTGATATGTATCAGAACGCGTTACTATATTTAATTGGTACTTACCCGAACGACATTTTAGATCGTCAAGTCTTACTACTGAAACTATAATACATTAAGTATATATAATACTAATACTTATAAATCCATTAATTATTTACATTTTACGAAGATTTCCATAAATAGCTTGAAAGTACTACAAATTGATGGAACCTACTTCGTCCCTTATAAGTAAATAACGTACGATTAGACTACAAATAGGGAAACTACAAAAAGTAGGTGAAGTTTGAATAATTGAAATGCTTTCCCTGGCAACAGGCAAATGTACAACATGACTATAAGGCTATGGCAAGGAAACGCGAAATTCTTAAACTTTGAATTTAAATCAATACAAATGTCTTGTTAATATGAATAGTATTCTATGTTATGTATACCTTTTCTTTGTGTATATTACAAAAAATATATATATTTATCTTTTGTTTACATTAAATATACGAGTTCCATATGGTGGGAATTATTTTTAGTACTACAATGGTACTTTAGAAATACATATATGTAACGTCTTCGAATGAATTTGAATGTATCTATTGTAAAATATATTAATATTCTAAATATCACGTCATACATAAAATAACAAAAATAATATAATCCGTGTTTTTTAATGTTAAAAAAATAGTAATTAGTGACATTTTGCGTAAGCATTACAATTTTTTAAATATTAATCATGAGATAATAAGCAATAAAAACTTTTATTAAACTGTTTTTTTTTATATTAGCTGTGTTTCTTCTAATTATACACTGGAAATGCAAAGCTTAATAAAGGATAGCTTTGACAATATTTGAAAAACTTATTAATATGAAATCTTTACGTTATGTTTGTTTTTCCATTGATAACATGGTGTTCAAAAACAAATTACGTCAGTGGTAAATTTACAAAAAAATTCCAACTTAAACCTTTGTTACTTCACTATGTGTTCTCTTGTCAACTAAGCGGTAGGTATTTTGAAATACTCTCTTTTCCATTAACTTTAAAAGCTCGGACTGTTTGTAAGAGTTCAATGTGCTTAGCACAAGTTAGCAATGTTGCACACATACGCAGTGGCTTCCGTTTGTCTAACATTATATAGTTGATAATATAATATGAGACGATTTATTATTAATTGTATATAAAAAATATTGTAAGCCACATTATAACAAATGGAACTGTCTAGTGTACAAAAATGTTAGTTTTAATAAATTCGGTCTGTTGTCTGCTATTGAAACGAAAAGATGTTATTTTATATTGAAATTTATAAATGCAAAACTGTTAAGTCTACGTTTGCTGTGTGCCGATGGAAACTCAGAATAAGTATAAAGTTACTATAAAGTTTTATAGTCATACCAAACTAAACAAAATATTCATCAATGCATAACTGAAAACTGTCAATGTATAGTTAAACGATACCAATTATAATTTTTTCAAATATTTCACGAATCCAGTGCGGATAAAGCAGTAGCTAATAAAAAAATACAAACTGGTAGTAAAGCCTTCATTAAGTGTGAGTAAACATGCACTTCATACAATGTCCACAATAGGTCCACTACAGATTTGTATCAAAATGATTAAGGGGTTCGCAAACGTAAGTACTTTTAGTTAAATGACTGATACAAAAAACCTTTTAAAAATAGTGAATTAATGTATTCGCAATTTTCCCAAGACTTATGACGTAGAACGCATATGCATAAAGATTTTATTTTCGACATTTAACTCGCAAACATACAAGAATCTCGAAACGAAATCACATGTTGATTTACGATTACAATCTCTACTTTGTAATGATATATTTTTTATTGGCCTCGCTTAGCCGGAATAATGAGAAAAAACACAAAAGAAATAGAGATCATTATGATGCTCGTGGTTAAGTGGAAATGACTAAACTAGATATTACGCACAGCTTCATCCGCTTATACATATATATTATTTCTTTTAACTACAAAATAAATAAAACAAATAAAAATAGCCTTTATACATTAGAGTATTGGTATTAATTAAACTTTTTTATAAAAATCAAATATAACATTTGAAACAAAGATTTCTAACGACGAAAAAAGATATTATTTTGATTTTTGGTTCAGGAACCCTCTCGACTATCCCCAACGCTTTAAAACACCCTGCCAAAGTGCCAAGTTCAAACATCTGTTCAATTTATGTTATAGTATTGAAAGGCACAGACAACAAATATCACTATTTATATGACGGCGCATCCGTCAAAAATCATACGTCAGGTTGACTTTTAGCTGTCTGAGGTTAGCCTAGTGAAGCGTCATTGTGATGGTAGCGAGGGCGGCCATCTTTATTATGGAGTATCGTGCGAGATGACGCCCGCGCACCGCGCTCGTGACGAATCGCTGTGTATCGAAGTGATAGTGATATCTAGTGTTTCGATTGAGTTGGTGTCGTATTGAATAGACTGTACTTTATCCCTTTCAAAGTATGAGTTCCCATGAAGGCCCTCCTGTTCTTATAACGCCCTCCTACATCAGAAGTGGGATCGAAAGGGCTTTAAAATGAGGAGAGTAGTGATCATCCATCTATGTTAAACTTTGTAAAAAATAATGAGAAACTTGTCGATGAAAATAATGTCAACTTCTCAACTAACTTCGACGACGTAGTTGATCCGGTTCAATCTGGATCGTACGGAAGCAGATATAAGGGTTAGGACGTCTCGTCGTGTCTTGATCGTAAAAGGTACCGGTAATTGAGGCTCGCCGGTGAAGGAGATATCTGTGTGACCATGGGCCGAGCCGAGGGGAGTTGACGACGTCATCTGGTGAGACTGTTCCTTTTCTTTTTAGTAGTGGGTGTACTTGTTCATGTAGTACTAATGTGTGTCTGTATCTGAAAATTTTTCAAATAAATTTCTGTGTACTTTGAGCAATGAAGTAGTTCCCCTGAAAGGCATCTGAACGCGTAGTATACGGTCGAAGCGAACGGGCGACGATATGAGTTTCACGCTTACCCACCACTTCGTAAGATTTTAATATTAGATCGTATTAGCGAATAAAGGTCATTCAACCTTGCGCTTCGGTACTGAATACTCTAGTCATACTTCGTGTACATTAACAGTCAATTATTATTAGTGTTTCTACGTCTATAGACTTATTGTAATACACAAATTTTAAGCCCGGTCATAATTCAAAGTGTTTCAGTGTCTCTTTTGTTTCATATTATTAAAGAGAATATTATTCTTGAATCCGTGGTTGTTGGACGGTACCTTGTAGAGTGGGGGGTTAAAGGAGAGATAAACAGTGACTACATTATTTTCTCAAAACCTGAAACGACAAAAACAGATAAGTGCCCAACCTCAGACAGTCTTAACTTTTCTTGTATCAAAACTTATTTGGAAGGCGACGATAACAAAGCCCTTATCGATGTTTTTAAGAAGTATAACTCATTTTATTATTAAGGGCACCTCTTAACTCTTTAGACCCTAATTCTTTAGACCCTAACATAGTCTAAGAGAGACCTTACAAATTATAAGAGGTTGTTCGAAAAAAAAAAATGGATGCCCTCTTTGAAACAATCATTTTACACTTTATCAAGCCCCATTCTAATTGTAAAAAAAAAAAAACCGAATGACAACTCTGACATAATGTATGTTGACTCTAGGGAGATTAACACCAATTCTTATAGTAAGCCTTTTGTTTTAGAAATTTTATACCGAACTATTTCCGCCTAGTACGATCCTTATGTCTACTCACTAAGTTAAAGGGGTTAATTAAACGGTCAGAAGTCCACGGTAATATTCGTAAATGGATAGTTCAAATACTTACCACGGAGTCTATTCTAACTATATTTGATCGCGAGCCTCCTATAAAATTACACACGAATGCCAGCGCCAACGGATACGGTACCATTTTAATTAAATGAAAGAACGGAGTTCCTCACGTTATTTCATATTTCAGTCGCCGGAAAACTGACACGGAATAAAAGTATCATTCTTATGAACTTGAGACCTCGGCAGTCGTTCGAGCGGAAGAATATTTGAAGCAAAAGCTATATGGTCATCATTTTATCGTTTTCACGGGTGGCAATCCTTTCAAAGCTTCTTAGTAAAAAAAAAAAAAAAAAAAAAAAAAAAAAAAATTAACACCGAGAGTACATAGATGACCCTGAGCAGGGCACTTCCAAGAGCGACAAAAGCAAGGCTCAAGTAGTTAATAAGTCTGTGCAGTTTGTAGAGGTAAATCAAGGGTGGTTAGCGGTAGAACAAAAACGTGATGCATATGTTCAAGATATTGTTGCTCAGCTCTTAAATAATAAGTTTCCCGATTCAATTAGTCACATCTACGATGTTAGAAACAATATGCTATATCGAAAAAAAATTGAGCGAAACAAAGTTAGTCGTTGGTAACCTATCGTCCATCAGTCCCTTGTATGGACTTAAATCAACCATATCCATACTGAGATAGACACGTTTAGTTTCTTGATGGAGTGCAACGCAGGCAGGTATTTTTAGGTGTTCTGGGATTTGGTCCAGTCACCTTTTGGGATTTAGTCCTCTAGTTCGGTTACCGTCCACTTTTTCAATCACTAGCGGACGTTTAAAGCTGTCCGTAGTTCTGTCAGGGAACTGACCAATCAACGCCAGTATGTGCTGCAAATAGATATTAGATAAGCGCTGACCATATTTTGAGGTATGCGTAACATACTTCGTCATCACCACATTCCTAAGGCATCAATTCTTTGCCTGTCAACGACTTTCATAGTCCACGTCTTTGCACTATACAGAATCGGATAGCTAGATAGATAGAAATATAGAGAAGGCAAGCGTTCGTATCAGATGCATTTTTGTTCCATTAATAATTTTCCTATCTCTCCAAATTTTATTCAGTGGGGTTATTGCTATTTTGGCCATGTAAATTCTCCTACGGATTTGCATACATTTTATTGGCATACTATTCACATAGATATGACTGGGACATTAAGTGGCAAAAGCGACAGAAAAGAAATACGCGTCAGTAATGATTGATTATGTTATCAAGTATGTCCTTTAAGAGCATACTATATCCCTCGATGCCAGTTGTACTATTAAAGCGTTGAGAAAAGCTGTTTCTCTTTTCGGTGTTCTCAAGCGAATTGTTATATCGGGGAAGGGGCTTTGTAAGCGCGGACTTTAGAGAATTGAGTAAAACACCTCGTATAGAACTTTACTTTATAACAACAGGGGCAAATAAAGCCAACGGTCAAGTAGAAAGGGTCATGCAGATTTTAAAATGTCTGCTAACTATTATAGAAAACGATACCCATAAAACGTGGCGTGACAAACTTCCTGAGGTACAAGGGACGAAACCGCTTAGCATTCAATGGATTCACCGTGCGGGTGCCGGGTCCATCGCGTTGCAGGGAGGGGAGCTTCAGCAGTGCCTGGGACTTGCGACCCAGGTGTGGGTTTAAGGGGCCCCTTAACTAGCGCGCGTTGTACGCTCACCTCCACTGTCCAAGTTCCTCTCCCTACCTGGCCAAATTTGAAAACTACTACTAATTGAACCTACTAGGGCTGAATTCGACGTACGTTCCAAGAATGAATTAATGTTGGTTCTGGACGGGCCCAAGTCTTTTGGTAGGTTGTAGAGAGATTTGGCTGTTATACCTCTCGCTCCCACCTTTACCGCGTACGAATCGGCGACGAACCTATTTCGAGTTAGTTCGTTAGTGAGCTCGTAATACTTAGTGACAACGCGCTTTGAAATACGCGAATATAGAAATGTGTCTGGTCTGGAGGCTGAACCACAAGTATCCTCGGGGATTTTGTGTTGTTTCTCATACGTATCCATCATGATAGTCTAATCCGAAGCCGCTTTAAGGATAGAGTAGGGCTTGACGTTTGATTTTGTAGCCCTGGTGCTCTCTCTCACAAAACCTATTGATCGTTCGTTTGTGGTTGTTTCCCTTTGCGCTCTGGCTACCGAAGGACTGGCCGCTTCACGTATGATCTCTAAAACCCTATAGTGACGACGCGAGAGTTGACCGCTGTCCAGGAGAACCTTACATCTCACTAGCGAATGCTTAGCAGTTCCAACTGCCTTTCCGCAGATATAGCAAGTGTTTTCGGTACCTTTACCCCATCTTACTGAATTGCTCTGGTCTGGGAGAGTCCTCTAGCACTTAATAACACAAGCCGTAGGGTTACAGGATATACTCCAACAGAACTAATGTTTGGCATACGCGCGCAATCTTTAGGGATATCATTAATAGCCCAAAATTCAGACGAGCCGAGATTAGATTTAGACAATATCCGGAATAAAACTTCCCTCAACACTGAAAACGCAGATCAAAAGGAAGTAGTTAAATTTAATAAAGGCAAAGCCCAAGTAAAACCTTCTTTTCTTTCTCGGGGAGATTACGTTTTTGTTAAGTGTAGCGAGTGTTACCAAACTAAACTACAAAGAAAGTTTAGGGGACCTTTTATCATAATTAAAATTCTAGACAACGATAGGTACGAACTGAAACATACCGATGAATCTAATTGCACTTTAAAATACTCTCATGAAAACTTGAGCGCAGTACCCAGAGGCTTTGAAGGGTTAGTTGACATATCCACTGAACTAAGTAATGAGGAGGCCGAGACGGCGGGTCATGGAGTGGAGAGAATGGAAACGAAGCTATGTCAGATGATGAAAGTGAGTAGCTGAGTAGCTCTGATGGCCTCCAACATTGATAAACCATAAATGAGTTGTGTAAGTTTGAGTTGGTGTGTTTGAGGTGGCGATGAAACTGGCTGATGCGGCCGATGTTTCTAGTAGTGATGGATCAAAGCGTGCAGGGGCTGGCTCGATGGAGTCCACGTCCGGTCGACGCTTGATCAGGTTGTGAAGATGGACGGGCTAGCTCGGTGGAGTCTATGTCCGGGTCATCGTTCACTCACATGAGTTTGGCTAGTGGAGATGGACGGGCTAGCTCGGTGGAGTCTATGTCCGGGTCATCGTTCACTCACATGAGTATAAGTAGTGGAGATGATGGGGCTAGGTCATTGGAGTCTACGTCTCGATCATTGTTCACTGATATGTGTGTGATGATGCTCTGCAGATTGGTCAGACGAAAGTTGTCGTCCGGGTCAGATCCATTTACGTTGGCTGACTTGTCCTGGAACCTCTGCAGATTGTGGTAAGACGAAAATTGTCGTCCGAGTCAGAGCCATTTACGTTGGCTGGCTTGTCCTGGTTGCTCTGCAGATTGTGGTAAGACGAATAGTGTCGTCCGGGTCAGATCCATTTACGTTGGCTGACTTGTCTTGGAACCCCTGCAGATTGTGGTAAGACGAATATTGTCGTCCGAGTCAGAGCCATTTACGTTGGCTGACTTGTCCTGGATGCTCTGCAGACGGTAGTAAGACGAATGTAGTCGTCCGAGTCAGGAGCCATTTAAGTTGGCTGACTTGTTCTGGTAAGACGAATGTAGTCGTCCGAGTCAGGAGCCATTTAAGTTGGCTGACTTGTTCTGGTAAGACGAACGTAGTCGTCCGAGTCAGGAGCCATTTAAGTTGGCTGACTTGTTCTGGTAAGACGAACGTAGTCGTCCGAGTCAGGAGCCATTTAAGTTGGCTGACTTGTTCTGGTAAGACGAACGTAGTCGTCCGAGTCAGGAGCCATTTAAGTTGGCTGACTTGTTCTGGTAAGACGAATGTAGTCGTCCGAGTTAGAGCCATTTAAGTTGGCTGACTTGTTCTGGTAAGACGAACGTAGTCGTCCGAGTCAGAGCCCTTTAAGTTGGCTGACTTGTTCTGGATGCTTTGAACATTGTGGCAAGACGAATGTAGTCGTCCGGGTCAGAGCCCTTTAAGTTGGTTGACTTGTTCTGGATGCTTTGAACATTGTGGCAAGACGAATGTAGTCGTCCGGGTCAGAGCCCTTTAAGTTGGTTGACTTGTTCTGGATGCTTTGAACATTGTGGTGAGATGAATGTTGTCGTCTGGCTTAATTGCTACGAGATGCTCGCCTTAAGTCTTAAGTACCATAGCACATTTTGATGATTGTAACTAGTCGTTTGTCAGGATGCCGAACGGAATAGACACAACTGTAGTTCATTGATCCGAGAACCGCCCGAGGACGGTCGAATGTCAGTCCGGCCGTGACGGCGCATCCGTCAAAAATCATACGTCAGGTTGACTTTTAGCTGTCTGAGGTTAGCCTAGTGAAGCGTCATTGTGATGGTAGCGAGGGCGGCCATCTTTATTATGGAGTATCGTGCGAGATGACGCCCGCGCACCGCGCTCGTGACGAATCGCTGTGTATCGAAGTGATAGTGATATCTAGTGTTTCGATTGAGTTGGTGTCGTATTGAATAGACTGTACTTTATCCCTTTCAAAGTATGAGTTCCCATGAAGGCCCTCCTGTTCTTATAACGCCCTCCTACATATATTTTACCTACATTATTTTTTAATCAGGTTTGCCCACGATAGTTTTTATTGTCATGAAAAAATAAATCTCCTTTTAATATAACTTATTAAAGTAATACTTAATATTGACATTCTGTATAGACGAAAAAAAAACCCTATTATACGTATTAATGATAATAATTTATACAGATGTTACGTCTTCGTTTACGATTTTACTAAATATTATTATTTATTTACACTTGGCTTTAAACTTTTAGGTCAGAAAACCTAGACATGGACGCGAGTGGCCTTCTTCATCACAATCGGTTTAAAAATTCAGAATATCAGAAAATATAAAGAGTGAAATAAATCATCGCTAATTATGCTATTGAAATAAAATGAATGAAAATATTCGCAGAACTGAAGGAGGTAATAAGAAATTGATGAGGATAAATTATGTGAAATTATTTAAATAAAGTACTTAAATGTTACGTATGTAGCAAGCAGATGTGTGAATACAATATTATGTTTTTCTAGTTTTCGTTGTCCCGAGGGATCTCAATCGCATTTCGTCAAAAATTATTTTTATTATTAATTTCACTTGATTTAATACATATTAAGGAATTCTATAATATTTACAATATATATGTCTAATAGGTTAAAACTTAAATATCATTAAACCATGACAAAATAATGACCGCATGAATAACAAATTACATTTTGATATCGAAATTTATTACGTAATTAACATACGTTGAATTAATTTTGACGTTATTATTAATTCATTTTTATTTTTATATGACATAACGCATCATTTATAAGTTCGAGGACGTGTTTTTAACTTAAGCATTGCTGTATCATGTCTAAGACATTTAAAATAGTTTCTGAATTCATTTATATAACAAAGCGAGAGAAATAGAAGGATTATTAAGAGAATAGTAAGTAATACGGAAGGTTACAAACGCGGCACGAACATTTTTTAGAGTATAATGGAATAGTAAATCAACTCACCGATTTAAAACTTTTAAAAAGGTTCCAAATCCACGGCAAGTGGCTACTTCACCGGTGTATGTCACAGTCATGTTGATACTTTAATATATTGTTAGGATATCACAGATTTTTAACTTCTTGTTGTATTTCATACAAAAACACGCATGTTAAAAAGTTAAGTAATTTTTCACATATGCGCTGGACATGAATCCAAAACAAAAATGACTATCACGACTCACTTTAAATTTTTCTTCTATTTGGAAGAGAACAATGAGATAAAAACTGCATTGCAGTAAAACAACATTAAAACTAGTAATTCTAAACACCACACACACAACCGGCAAAATTCATGCCGCAGCGTAACTGTTCGTAGTTACATACTATGATACTAATACACAGAGCGTCATTAACACCTATACACACTACAGTCAAGTGTCAACATACATGTCATGAACTGAGATTTGAATGTCAGGATAATTTGACACTTCATTCGATTTCGTTTTAAGAATGACATTGACAGTACACTAAAATCGGAAATACCACCAAAAACTTGCTCTTTTTATCATTTACTTCCAAAATTTGAAACTAAAGACTTAAGACTTCTAAAATTTGCGATCTTAAATACCTATTCAGTTATTCCAAAAGAACATAAATAAATTAATTAAATTAAATAATAAAAGAAACGAATATATCAAAAGTATGTAGGATCAAAATTATTTATTAATTAATAAACTCTGTTAAACCTAACATGAGAAACAAAAAATGAATTAATTACTACAATGAATTCAAAGAAAAGACCAAACATACGCAAAATCTCTTGCCTAATAGCAATTTATTGAATATAACTTTAGTAACCAGAATATTGAAGTTGAATAAATTGTGGTTGTGATGACATGTCTTTATATATTGTAATATTCGGGGAAAAGGGACTGATTCTTGTTATTTGTTAATCTGTCTTATGTCTATACTTGTAAAGAATAATCTCTTTTGTTTTATTAAGGGTAACGGTAAATGCTAATATGAAACTATAATATTTTTTGTTTTATTTCTTTATGTACAATATTATAAATAGCATAGTATCTATCATCACAAAGACCTACTCGTAAATTTTGTCCTTAAATGATAGATATAACTTTATAATTTCAAAGTTTCGTACGATTTCTTTTTCTTAAACTTAAACTTAAATGAAAGGGGCAAACAGCCAGTTGCTCAAATCAGCTGATCGGTTAAACTTCATGTAAAATGTCACTTGTCATTTAATCGTGCTCTGCGGTTTTGTTTTGATGTAAATATTATTGTTTACTTGATAGTGTTACAGCTAGTATGTCAAATAAAACGGATAATGAGGGAAAAACCAAAAATATTGGGATAGAATCCGATGATGAAATAATTTTACGCCGTAAAAGACAAAATGCCGAGAGAGTTCGTGCTTTTAGGGAGAGGAAAAGGGCTGGTGAGTTCATATAATATTTACAGTGAATTTATTAGAATTATTCTATTAGTAATCATAATTAGATTCAAAGATAACAGATACTCATGCCTCTTTGTTACTTCTCCTTATTATGACAAGATATTTAATATTTGTCCATTGTGAAATATTAGGACGATTAAATACTCATATAAAATAAGTACTTACTTAAACTGAAGTTGAAACAAATTTGGTTATTTAATTACCTTTCATTAATTTCCGAAAAATATTATTCTAATACACAATATTTAAAATGTTCTCTTACAAACATTGAGAGTGCTTAAAGGTATCCTATGGAATTATTTAATTTATTTTTTATCACACAATACAATTTGAATGTGTGGTATATAATGTACTGTGTGAATGAAAATTCTAAAAAGCGCTAGTGTTTTCAGTTTTAATAATTTTTACTTATACATTAGTGATGCTAGATTCTCTCAATATTCAGTTCAAATTAAATATGTTATACAAAACTGTTAATATATAGAAGGAATATGATTTGTTTTTAATTATATTTGTACTATAACATCCATAACTTTTACATTGACCTAAAAATTAATAGTATTTTTTTTAGGGGAAAATTATTATCACGGACTAAGTATATACTTAGATTCTTTTGAAAAAAAAAAAATTGTTGTAAAACACTATAATAGTGTACCATAACACATTTAAAAAATGTACTTATAAACATATAAAAATTATTGTTGATAAATGTGTAAATGTCAAAGAAAAATTTTCTGGCAATTTAATGAAGGTATATTATATGTAGCACATGGTATTTACTAGAGTATAACTAAGGAATAAGGCAATAAATAATAACTCATAATTTGCTACAACTATAATTCTTCAAGTTATACATAGAATAAAAGATTAAAAAGATAATTAAAATCATTTACAGCCCCCACTTACCTAGAGAATTTACCTTCTTACCTATAGGCTTTTGAAAATAGTGTTTTTATTTTAAGAATTAATCAATTGTTTGTTGCATTATATTTTAGTAAGTAATTTGACTGGAACATATTTTATTGATTAAGACACACTTTCTTTTACATAATAAATTCAAAACAAAGTAGTTGCCAACTTGTTGTCTTTTAATAATGCTATCGCAGACTAAACACAGTCATTCTTGTAAAGATAAATCTTTTGATCTATATACTTATAGACAACATTCATTAGTTCATCATTGGGCAGACCCTGGCAAAAGCTGGGAAATTGCCAGGAAGAAGAACATTCATTAGTTCATAGTAGAAATGTAGCCAAAACACTCAAAATATGAAATTACAAGACATTGGTTAAAGCTTTAAGCTAATTATTTTACCTAATGATATCTAAGACTATTGTAAGTCTTCATTTAAATAAAATTAATGTTTTGAAATGTACTATGTGTTTTTTATTATTTTAAATTACATTTTTTTTTACCTACCAAGAGTATAGCAAACAGTTTATGTTAATAAACATGTTACTTAAACAAAAATTTTCCATACTTTTCTCAAATATTTTTTATAATAAATTATTTTAGATAAATAAATGTATGTATGTGTGAATTAGTGTTTTCAACTCAAACACATACTAAATAAAACGAATAACTCATACTAAATCTTGTCTGCCCATGATCATGGTTCCTGGAAAGTAACCAAAAAGTCAGCAGTATGTAGTTTAAAATAAAAAAAGTAAAAGTTAAAAAAAAAGAAAACAAACTTAAATATAGAAAATAATTTTCAATTACAAAGCAATTATTTTAATTCAGAATAAAAACTTAAAAAACGGGATATTTTATATTGAATGTTACAATCATTCTAGTGGCAACTATCTATGAGTGGAAAACTATAAGACGTAGTCAAAAGTAAAGTTAAATGGCACTAACTAATATAACTTAATGGGAAACTAATTCTCCTCTTTAACACTAGTACAAATATACAGAATATTATTCAAAATATGCGAGTGAAACACCTAAAAATTTTCACTTCATTCATTTAAATATGTAAATGTAATTTCATGTGCTGATAGATTTTTTATTTCATTTCTGCATTAAAAAGACCGAATACATGACGTATTCGGTCTTTTTAAAAACATGTTAAACCGAATATTACGCTTACTTCGCTATATCTAGCAATCAATTTCCAATTATGACTGTACATAGATTTTATTATTTAATAAATGATATAAATCAAACACTCTATAAAATAAATATCGGCTACATTTATTTATTTATTTAAAATCTTTATTGTCTAACTACACACGTAGATACAAAAGGTGGACTTAATGCCTGAAGGCATTCTCTCCCAGTCAACCCTTAGGCAAAGCAGAAAGACATGAAGACGGTAGTATGTAAAAGTAAAAATATACATATTAATTTCTGTTGATATATACATAATATATACACATATATATAGATACATATACATACACATACATATACATACACATACATACACATACATACACATACACATACATACACATACATATACATACACATACATACACATACATATACATACACATACACATACATATACATATACATACACATACAAATACAATACACCAAAAACAATAATAAAAACAGAGACTTAACACAGATTCTGAGCAAAATGTTCCTGTAAGCGACGCCTGAAAATTGCCCTTGTAGGTGCCTTTCTTATTTCTAGTGGAAGTTTATTCCACAGTCTGATAGATTTAACAGAGAAGGAGTTGGAGAGGAAACCAGAGTGGTGGCTGGGAAAAGAGAGGAGGAGAGAGTCATTAGAGCGTAGCTGTCGATCATGATTGTCGCAGAGAAATTTAAAATTATCTTTTAAGTAAAGAGGAGATTGGGGATCAAAAAGAATAGAGAAAAGAAGACACAATAGACGTAATTCTCTGCGTTGGCGGATGGGAAGCCATTTGAGCTCTGCTCGACAGTGAGAAATGTGGTCAAATTTACGAAGACAAAAGATAAAACGTAAGGAGTTATTTAGGAGACGGTCAAGTTTGTTCAAAAGGGTTTCATTGAGAGCAGGATAACACACATCAGCGTAATCTATAATAGGAAATATAAGGGCTTGTACAAGTAAGATTTTAGTTTTAATAGGTAAAAAAAATTCCTTAAACGATTAAGGCACCTTAACGTGGCAGTGACAGAACGACTAACTTCAGAAATATGCACATTCCAACTTAATGTACTATCAATATGAAGACCAAGATCTTTAACGCGGTGGAAGTATGGAATAGTCGTATTGTTAAAAACGATAGGTGACAAAGAAGAAATATTTAACTTAGACATGAGACGTGAGCTACCAACAATGATCGCCTGACACTTAGTAGGGTTAACTACAATGCCAAATTTATTACACCAGTTGTAAACGTAAGAAAGATTTTGATTTATTTTATTTATAGCTGTTTCGATATTGTCTATCTCTGAATTAGAGTATAGTTGCAAATCGTCGGCGTAAAAATGATAAGAACAGTCGAGATGAAAAGAAAGGAAATTTATAAAAAGAGAAAAAATAATAGGAGATAAAATGCCACCTTGCGGAACGCCAGCAGAAAGATCAAGCCACTCGGAGAGGGACTGATTCAGCCTAACCGCTTGCCGGCGGCCGCGAAGATAAGAGGAGAACCATTCCAGAGCTGATGAAGAAAATTTTAAATGCTTGAATATGGCCAGGACGATATCATGATCAACCATGTTAAAAGCATTGGAAAAATCAATTAAGACCAAAATGGTGATCATTCTATTCTCCATGCCAACCCGAATATCCTCAGATACTTTGAGAAGAGCGGTAGCTGTGCTATGGCCTGGTCGGAAGCCAGACTGATATGAGGTGAGAATATTATTATTGTAAACAAAGGAAGAGACCTGCTTGTAGACACACAGCTCCACAATTTTCGATAGAAAAGGAAGAATAGAAATAGGTCTGAAGTTATTTAGTTGGGAAGGATTGGGAATTAAATTATTACAACATTTAATATTTTCGGACAGACTTATGACAAACTTTTCAACTATCCCTCGTCTTAAAATGTTGCCACAAGCTAAAAAGTGCTATTAAAAGAGGGACAAAGCATGTTGATGCAATTTGGACAGCTTTAAAGAAAACAAATGCCTACTAAGAGGAATGATTTAAATGTCTTTTAGCTTCTACAAACATTAAGTGCTGAGATCAGATTTATTGATAAATATTATCAAATATCGATATATTCGTTGAATATACATGTGCGTGTTTCACTAAAACTGTTATATGCACATTCCTTATCTGCCGACGGTGTGGTTAATAATTATGAATAAATGTAGCATAATTCTTAAATAGTTTTTTAAATAAGATTCTATTTTAATTATATACATACATTGTCTATTTTACATTTTTTTAATGAACAGTTAAGCTAAATTTCAAACATTAAATATTGATCATATTGTGACAAATTTTCTGATAAGCAGATGCGTTTTCACCTTTATTTTCATGTCATTAATTTATGTTGTAATCGATAAAGAATTTTTAAACACCGTTTCAATTGAGAAAATAAAGTCAAACAATTTTATAATAACAATTACATCGTCCATTAAATATGTTTCATTTTATTTAGGTCTTCAATCAACCTCTCCAGCCGAAGCGAACTCTCAGATGCTGAAAATAATGGATCCTGGGCCCGAAGATATTGTGGACATAAAAATTCTGCATCAAAAACAACTAAACGCGGAAAGATGCCGCAGGTATCGTGAAAAACGAAAAAGGCTCATAGAGGGCGTAAATTCTAACCAAGGCACGAGTGACAGCGACGGGAGTTTGTGTCTAGATTCATCCACGCGATTAGTTGGTAATCCAGAGGAATTTGAAATCTCGTCCAATCAGATTCAAGGTTCCGACACAAATTCCAGCACTCCAGCGGGTGTTTACTGTCGCCGGTACCGAAAAAGACTCAATGCGAGAAGAAAAAGAGTAGTAGAAGAGCCGTCATCGTTCTATACGTTATATATCAAACATAACGGTGCTCATAATGTGTTCGAAAACTTATTTGAGAATAATCTATTCGGTTTTTCGTGTACTGTTTGTGAAACACTTTGGTTCGAAAATGATTTGAAAAGACCACCTTCATCATGTAGTGCAATCTTGGAACAAATATGTCCAACTGTCTCAGTTCAAGATATTCTCGTGTGTGCGACCTGTAGAGTTTCATTAGTTGCTGGTAAAATTCCGAATTTATCAGTGTATAATGGGTTTAGTTATCCACCTAAGCCGAATCTCCCGGAATTAGATTTAGTTTCTGAGCGATTAATATCACCTATATTACCTTTTATGCAAATTCGAAGGTTGCGCTACGTTAAGGAACAATACGGAATTAGTGGACAAGTAATCAATGTGCCGGTTGAGAATAATAACATGGTCCAGTTTTTGCCTCGTAATTTACAAGACGATTATTGTTTAAATGTTCACTTTAAAAAACGATCAATGTTCAAATCCTCTTATTTGAAAGATCTGGTAAAAAAGAGGGTTCTTAAAGAATGGCTGGATTACCTTGTAGACACCCCACTTTATAAGCACTATGATATAAAAATCAGCCAGGATTTTTTGAAAGAATTTAGTGATAATAGTGTTATACCAGATATTGTTTTAGATGATTTTGCTGAACCAATTCTAATATACGGTAATTCAGTTGCTGAACAGAATACTCTTTTATGGTCAGAAGATAAATATTTACAAAGTGCAGCGGAGGGATCCAAAAGCTCTACCGGCCTAAACTTTAATGATCATGTGGAAGAATTATCTTTCCCGGAAATTTACTACGGTCAATTTCGCGAATTTAAAGATGGTGTTAATTATAAAGCATGCTCTATTGCGACAAGTGAACTGCGGCGCAGTGACAGACGAGGCGTTACTCCTCGCCACTTGCTCTTCTTAGCTATGAAGATCATTCGACTCCGACTAAGTGAAAATAAACCTACTTCTTCCAAAAATGTCGCCCACGGCGAAAACATATCGGAAGGCCAATTATTATCTTCCAGTCATCTCAATGGCTGTGTGGAATCAGGTTTGACTCTTCTCAAATCCATACCAAATTCTGTACAATATTGGCAAAGTCGGAAAAAAGACCTCTTTGCGATGATCAGGCAACTTGGTAAGCCCACGGTATTTTTGACTTTATGCGCCAATGAAATGTCGTGGAAAGCACTTTTAAAAATATTACATAAATTGAAACATGGTAAGGATATCACCGATGTAGAAGTCGATCAACTGCACTATAAAGTCAAGTCAACCTTAATCAATGAGGATGCAGTTACGTGCGTCATTTATTTCAATAAACTTGTGAACGTCATATTGGCAATTCTTCAAAATAAAACCGTTAGTCCATTTGGTAAGCATTATGTGGAACATTATTTCAAGAGAATTGAATTTTCACACAAAGGAACTCCTAACGCGCATATTTTGCTTTGGCTGAATGAGGCGCCTAAAGATGCTTTTGGGGCAAATATGAATGAGGCTATTCAACTTATTGATGATTTAATATCAGTGTCAAGAACGGATTCATCAGGACATATTGATCTCGTCACACATCATCACACTTCTAGATGTTATAAAAATAATATAAATCAAAGGAAATGTAGGTTCAATGCTCCTTTTATGCCTTGTCGTTCAACTGTTTTACTCAAGCCGTTAGTTAGATCTACTGATGACGAAAAACGTCTTTGTGAAAAGTACAAAATTAGATATCAAACATTACATCAAAATCTTGAAGACAATGACTACGAAGATATTGATGATTTTTATCGTAAAAATAACGTAACATCTGATGAAGACTATTTTAAAATCTTGTCTGCTGGAATTGTACGGCCAACAGTTTTCGTTAAGCGTCACCCTAATGAAAAATGGCATAACTTTTTCAATCCCTTTATTCTTCACCATTTGAAATCGAGCATGGATATTCAATATATAACAGATGAATATTCCTGTGCTGCATACGTGGTGGAGTGCGTATACCGATCGGACCGAGGCATTAGTGATCTTCAACGAAAACTATATGAACTTTTGGAAGAAAACCCAAATTACGATTTAGGTGATATGAAAAAACATCTGGTCGTTAGTATTTTAAATACAATAGAAATGTCCAGTCAAGAAGCAGCGTGGTTTCTTCTTAGAGAGCCAATGTCTATGTCTGCACCAAAAGTTGAATTCATTCCTACAATGTGGCCTCACGAACGTCATCGTATTAAAAAAATAGAAAAAGAATTAGACTGGCTTTCTGATGATGATACCAATATTTGGAAAGAAAACTGTTTCGAGAAATATGAAAATCGACCTGCAGAATTAGAAAATATTTCGTTAATTGATTTTGTTGCATGGTATGCAGTCAGAATTCGCAAAAAACAAAATTGGGATACAGAAGATGATGAAGAAATTGGAGAAGAGCTGTCATCAGAAAAAAATGTCAATCAACAGAGTGAAAAAAAATATTACCGTAGGAAAATCCCGAGAATAGTACGTTATCAACATTACGATATGACTAAAGAAATACAAGACTACAAACGTGTAATGGTGACCTTGTACGTGCCTTTTCGTAATGAACAAAGGGACATTTTGGCTGAAATGCAATTTGAAAAAAAATACCATGAAAATGAACAATTTATTTTAATTCATCGTGCGGAGTTCGAAGCTCATGTCGATATTGACAAAATTATTGCGGCGTATAAAAAATTATGTCACCCTAATGAAAATGAGGAAGACATTGATATTTTACCACTTTTACACCATTACGAGAATCCAGTCATCGAATTTTGCAAAAATCCAGATACAGGTATGATATCCACTTTAAAGTAGCTATAGTATTAATTTACATAATATTAATTAATTTATTTAACAAATAAAAAAAACACGATATTTTTCAGTTTATTGCTTACTATACTAAAAAGTTTCATCTGCATTGCAGTTTTATAAAATCACAATAGATTTTGAATTATTTAAATAAAAAATATCTGAGTATCAATAGCATAATGATTATACTTAATACTAATGAATATATATAAATTGTACCACAATATATAAGTAATTTTAAAGCTTCGCTACTTTAATTTTTTTTATTAAACAGGAGAATGTTATATATTACATCATCGACCAAGTACTCTGGCAACACTACATTAGGTAGTCTGTTTGTAAATGTACGTGTTATTAAAAAAAAACAGAAATGCCAATATGGCTGAATTAAATTTGCTTGTGTAATTTATTGAATACACAAAAAGTCATTATACTTATAAAAATATATAAAGAAACGAATGCTAATTTTGAACTTTTATAATGAAAGTTGTTGTATAATTGTAATTTTGTCACACTGCTACAGTAACTGACACAATGAGCGATCTCGCCAACGATTCTATTGAAGTGTTGGAGAAGCCGGTAAAAGAAAATGAAATTAAGTTCCCGCCTTTCCCAGGTCTGTTGTTAAATAATTTAGTTTTCAAGTTTCATTCATTAACAATGTATTTAAATGTTGTTTTTATTCATGTATTCAAGAAATATTTTGATTACAATCGTACTTTGTAATTGGACACAACGGTTTCTTAGACATGAAGATGCTGTTAGTGCAAAAATATACAGTATTATCATAGTTGTATTTACATTTTAGATCCGACGGATGAAGATTTTGATGAAGATATACAAGAGGATGAGAGAGATTACTACAAAAATAAATTCAAAGGTATAAATATTAATATGTGTGAAGACTTTATTTAGTAAGTTAGATTCCAATTGTCAATTTTAAGGACTTAAATTTTATTCACATATTGTGGGTTGATATGCATCCTGATAAACTTTACATATAGGTTAGCTTATAACGAACTACAGTAAATTTTTAAGACATCTAATAAAATAGTTGTTTACAACTTTTGTATTCATACAGCTATTTTTCATCCTCAAGTGTTTCTATATAACAATCTGATTACTTTTTCAATACTATTTAATTGATTTTTCCAGATTTGAATACATTAACATCACTGAGATTGCATTGTTCTGCTTGTGATCGTCATTTAGGATGTTCCCCACGGAATGAATCTCGTATGAGACGGCATCCATTATTAAGGACTTTAGTCTGCCATACTTGTCATACATTTTATAATAGCGGAGAGTTTGAAAAGGGTGACGATGGATCTGAATTATATTGCCGTTGGTGCGGCCAAGGCGGCCAAGTCTATTGTTGCTCTGCCTGCCCACATGTCTTCTGTGCGGTAATAAATTTATTTATTTTTTTGTATAAAAATTAACAAATGATATCTTGCCAAACTCGAGAGTTTGTAGGCAAGTTTGTCATTAAACAATTATTAACCTATTTTTTACTTATAAAACATTCTAACATTAATATACTGCTTTACTTACAATTATGATTTTAAATGAAAAATACAATAAATACTCTTTAAATTTTATTAGTGTTTAAAAAATATGACTATCACTTTGTTTTATAGAAATGTATAAAAAGAAATTTGGGTGCGCCGAAGATAAAAGAAATCGAAGAATTAGATGACTGGAAATGTTTTAAATGTAATAATAAATGTCTTTGGGATTTGAGAGGTCTCTGCTGGGCCGTTCTGAGATATTGCAGTTTAAAAAATAGGTAACTATTAATTTAATATACAGTTTCTAATAGATATGCATATCAATAAAATGAATATTTTATTTAAATCATTAAATTTTCCAATTAGAATTTTGCAACAAACCAAAGATATGACTATAAAAGAAGCATACTTGAAAGACTGTGCTCAAGATTGGTCTGAATGTTGTAAAGGTAAAGTTTCTAAGAAAAAAGAGAAACAGGAATCGAAGAAGAAAGAAACAGATACATCTATTAAAAAACAAACAACTGCAATTATAAATAAAATACCACCAACAATACAGGTAAACCAAATATTACACACATATATATAAAATTCAATTTCATACTTATTATCTTATATATAAAAATCTTGTGTGGTGGTGTTAGACAGAGAACAACTCCGAAACAACTGGACTGATTTTGATGAAATTTTGTGTGCATATAGAGTAGGTCTGAGAATCGGTCAACATCTATTTTTCATACCCCTATGTCATAAGGGTTGTTAATTCTCCTTTTTTTTCTTATTTTTTTATTTAAAATAATATGTACAACCCAAAATTTTTACTTTTTTATCACCAACTCCTATTCTTTTATAACGCAAAACAATGTTTGCCAAGTCAGCTAGAATTATATCATATTTATAAATAACACACATAATACATATTTGTAAAACAGGTTAAAAAGTTTGCATCAATCAACTTGGATGAATCACCAAAAATGGAGGCAAAGAAAGCACAAAAACGACCCGCCAGCCCAAAGAACAAACCAATCATTATAAAAAATCCATTGTCCATGCCAACAACTGTTGTCAATCAGATGAATGCATCACCAATGCCTAAAAAACTTAGGGTATGTTAATATTTTATTATATATATTTGATTCAATATTCACATAAATATATGTATAGATATTAAATTGTAAACTGTTCAGGTATCACATATTTGAGAATATATTTATAAAGTTTAAACTATCAAGCTTAAAATCTTAAATTTAATTTAAATTGTTACTTAAAATTTGATAGTTAAAGTTTTTAAGCTTTATTATATTAATTTCAATATTAAAATAGATCTCTATCAAAGAGTATTCAACAATTCTTCTCATTAACTCTAAGTAAATTTAGTTTAAATACTTTTATTAATATTATATATTCTTAAAAGTTGAAAATTCTATTATTTCAGATGCCAAATTCTACAGTTATAAATCCGGTGAGATTTAGTCATGAAAGAAAACAGTCGTTCAACAACTACCAGAAAATAAGACCCAAACTACCCCAAATGCCGGTAGTTTATAATGGTTACAATAATGTTAGTACATTTTCAAATGACAATATAAATCTGTCCTTGGAAAACTTAACACAGGTATAAAATAAGTGTCATTGATATTTTTATAATATATAGAATAGATTTTATTAAGGGTATGTGAATTTTTCAGGGTCTAGACATGAATGCGGTTGTAGGGATAGCCAGCACTTCCCAGGATAATGATGTAGTTTGTACACCAGATTTTCCTTTGGAGCCATTGTGTGAGGTAATATGCATTAATTATATACATACATATATGAATAGCTTTCCGCCCGCAGCTTCGCCCGCGTGGAGTTCGGTTATATCGAGTTTCCAAGAAAACCTTTCAAAAGTCTGGAATAAAAACTATTTATCTTGTTCTTTCTCAAGGTCAACTCTATCTCTGTACCAAATTTCATTAAAATCAGTTCAGTAGTTTAGGCGTGAAAGGGTAACAGACAGACAGTTACTTTCGCATTTATACTATTAGTAGGGATAAAACGAAACATATGAGCATTCAATGGATTCACCGTGCGCGTGATGGGTCCATAACATTGCAAGGAGAGGATCCGCAACAGTTGCTGGGACTTCCATTTTATATAAAAAATACATACAAAAATTTTAATAGTATTTACAAAGAGTAAAGGCAAGAAGAAATAAAAATAATTGATTATTTATTTGCATATAATAAACTCTTTTAATCCAGCCTTAATAAGAACTATAGTCTAAATTCCTTATGTGATTGAAGTTTCAGAAAATTTCTTATGTATTTAGTCTCTAACGCAGCAAACAGATTTATAAAACAAATATTTCTGCGATACCATTCTTGATGAAATAGATGTATATCTATACTAGCTTTCCGCCCGCAGCTTCGCCCGCGTGTTGTTCAGTTATATCGCGTTTCCAAGAGAACTTCTCAAAAGTCTGGGATAAAAACTATCCTGTTCTTTTTCAAGGTCTACTCTATGTCTGTACCAAATTTCATTAAAATCAGTTCAGTGGTTAATATGAGAGCGTAACAGACAGAGTTGCTTTCGCATTTATAATATTAGTATGGATAGAGATGGTATTAATGAGTAATTTAATTAGCAGGTGACTGAAGATACCGGCGATGATGACGTTCAGTGTATGACGCCCGGACCTGTAGCGGCGCCTAAAGTGACGGCTGTGGTCCGACAGACCAGTTCACTACCGGATCTATCACCAGAGAATATTATACAGATGACGGAGAATGACGTGACCGTGAACGCGGCCACCGGCGGTCTCAAGTTCCGAGTGGACCCACAGACCTTATCATCAAATAAAATGTACCGCCTCCCCGATGGAAGGATATTCGCTATAAACGCCAACCCATCCATGCCCTGCGGATATTCAGCCACAATAGTCGCTGTTAAAGAAAATACAAGTAAAACACCCAAGGGAACAACGTTCGCAGCGAAATTGAGTGCAGTTTCCACACAACCTGCGCCGACGAAACTCCGTAATCCATTGAATCGTAGCAACATTCGTGCCGCTAGATCCAATAAGAATAAGACAAGCGAATCGAGAATATGTGATATGCATGTTCCCGTCGAATGGTACAGATATAATCTTTTAGACGCTATCGACTCTTTGGAATATCCACTGACGCGTTTGAACCATTTGAAAAGGGAGGCCACCACTATGTACCTCAGAACGAGATCTATAAACGAAATGCGTCACTTACATCACACTCTGGAGAGGGCGCTGTCTACATCAATAACTAGGTTCAAGGAAATCAAAGATAATATTAATAAGGGATTCAAACAGTACGTCGCTAAGAAAACATGTGGCAGTACCAGCGATGATGATGATGTAGAAATATTACAAGAAGACGATGATGACCCGATATATATAGATGAGAACTCAATGGAGTCTAATACTATCGACAATCAGGAAGTGGATCTGACCACTCATAATGATAGCGAAAGAAGCGACAAAATGGATTACTCACGAAACGAAGACTCTATGAACGCTGAACAGGAACAGTTTCTTAAATCAATAGCAGATGTAACGGCCACAGAAGATAAAACAAAAGATATCAATCTGAATGAAAATCACTCGAGTCCTATAAATGAGAATATTAAAATGAACACTGAGAGTGAAAATTCAAATGAAAACGGTGATATCAAGTCAGAGATACAAGACAATAACACAAGCACACACAGCCCGACAGAAATGAATGGAAATGATGATGGATTTAAAAAAGAAAAATTTGATGAAGAAAATTTATTAAATGAGCCGTTGATAACAGATGAGACTGATAAGAAGAACCAAGATGATATAAGCGAGGAAATGATTGAGAATTTACTAAAAGATGACTCCGGGGGTCTCGGTGACATACAGAATGTACAATCACTCGATACTTCAGATGAAAATACATTGGACACGTGTAAAGAATGAAGGTTTGATAAGTCTGTAAAATAGTAATTTAATATATTAGAATGTAGATCATACTTGTTAGCCATTACTCATACAGCAATTTATAATTGATCAATCATCATTATTATGAAACCATTAATATCAACATTTAACAGATAAAGCTACAATATCTTTTTTTTCGTCTGAAGTACATTAAGTTTTTGCTAAATATTGTATAAAATATATATTATAAGCTTGGATATTTAGATTGAATAAGTACATAAAAATATTGTGTAATTTTGTGATACTTATTTTATTTCACGGCTTAGGAACTTTTTTATATATTAGTTATAATATTAAGTTAATGTGAGTTAGTTTTTTTGTATGATTTTCAGTACAATTGTAATATTGCTGCTATAAAATTTGTATTAGGCGTATATAAAGTGTTTAGTGTCCTCAATCTGATTAAAACTATTTGTTATTTAATAATCATTATTTTACGTTTTTGTTTGGTTCTTTATATAGATTTATTGATAAAATATAGTAAAAATCTCCTACTTGTAATAAAAAAAATCTTTGATTTTTCAAATATGATTATTTATGTAAAATGCTTTGTTTCATAAAAATATTTAAGCTTACAGTGAGTGTAAAATGTCTGAGTTATCTTCAAAACTTATAAGCAATTCATAAATACAGTAAAAAATTATTTGATTTTGTATGACTATATAAATATATGTAAATCAATACTAAATAGACAGTTATTTCATTTAGAGCTATACATTTCTAATAAGATTTTTAGTGAATATTAAGGATGACCATCATTTCAAATACATTACAGAACCGTGCCAAATATAATAGAAAAAATATTAAAATTATGGTCACTTATCAAGTTTTGATATAATAAAATATACAATATGCACGACTTCTGTTAATATGTAAAAATATTACAATCAAAATAGACTCGAATTTATTAGTAATATAATTTTCAAAATTCTTTTTCAGCATTTATTTGTCTCAATTTAGTATAAAAATATTAATTATTGTATACTTTTAAGAAAATATATACTTTTCTGTTAGCTTTATAATACTATATATTATGTACTGGGCGAGGGTAGTCAAATGATCAAACGTGAATTTTTAAACATTTAACTTTATTTTCATAGTTATAAGGGATTTGTAATATAAAGACTGGGAATAACAGTTGTAGGAAATATATGGGGCTCATATAACATACATAAGTATCATTAAGTTTAAACTTTAATTGATATTTGATATCAAACTGTATTTTATAATCTTTGTAAATATTTTGTATCTGTTAGGTAATGTAACCAAATGTCGGAGCCACTAACTATTTGTATTCTGTATTCTGTCTAAAAATAGTAATTTCTTTACCAGAGTAGCAATTTTAAAACTGTCCCGTACATATAAAAACTTTTTTGTCAGATCTTCTTGATGTGATATGTTCTAGGATAATAAATGGTGTTTCTATTAAAATAGATTTGCTTTATCATGTATCGAATTGCGCTTTAAATTTAAGAGAAATAATAACAACTATGAATCAAAAGAAAAATCTTTTATTACTTATCAAAAGAGACTATCTGAAAACATTAATATTAAATTATGCAAAAATGTCAAAACTTAAGTTAAATGCATTGTCGTAAATATAAAGCTTATAAATTAAATGAACTTGTATGTATCACAATGATGTACTTGTCGTGACTAAAGATGAGTTTAGAGAATTAATAGCGGAAATGTCCTTTTCTGGAACGTTCCTCATGATACACTCTCATCGGTGAATAGTTGCCGTTAGAACTGCCGTTGGTATTCAAACCTGTAATGAAATAAATAAAAATCTAAATTATTAATGTCACAAATAATTCCTCACTTTTACTACACAATACATGCACACGGTTAAGGATATCATACTACGAAAAAATATAATAAAGAAAAACTGTTTGAGGACGAATCGAGTATGGAATATTTATTAATAAAATTCAAGATCTAATTTTAACATTAATTTCTATGCTTGTGTGTTATATCATTTTTGAAGAAATTTTCAATGAGATGGTATAAGTATATGAAGAAAAAAAAAATTGTGTGCACACTAAGATATTATACATACATTGCAACAACATTGTCGTGAAAGGAATATCCTTACATACCTTTCCCATTAAATTGTCCCTCCACTGTGCTAGCTTAATGTGTACAGAGAAAAATTAATGGCTTGAAAATGACATGACAATAATTCATTTAATATTTTAATGATTACATGACGAGGAAAATGAGATGACTTCGAAGAATATCTTATTAATTATTACCTAATTGGTTTAAATACATATGTCTTAAGTTATGTTGTGTTTCATTTATTCATTAAAGTTTGATACTTATCGATCACTACAAATAGTATGAACTGGTTTTTATTCATAATACTCCTCCACACATGATAATATGAATGTATATTTATGAACAAAAACCTAAAAACATTCAGTATGTATTGTATATTGCATACTAGTGATAGCGAAGTTCGGAACATACAGTCGAAGAAAGAAAATATGTAATAGCATATGAGATGATCTTTATAGTGTTATATTAATATGGGGGCTGAATTTAATGATACAGGATTTACGGGTTAAGTCGACCGCAATCTTTTAAGAGAGGAGATTTTATCATTCCTAACCGATTTGACGATGGAACCCCATATACTAAACCTAACCCTTCTCAAGTTATTGGCCTTTGAATTTATTTTACAAAAAATACAGATTTTTTGTCGATTTATTTTTGTTTTGTGTCCCAATTTTGTATTATTTTTGTGTAAAAGATTAATTGCTTTATTTTTGTAAGCTACAAAACTGCCAGTAACTATACCAAATGAGTCGTAAACAGTCAATTGTTAAAAAAATAAATAAATTTGGAAAAACATATCTTTTTTTGTAAGATATCTTAAAAAAAGTCTATGACATATGTTTTGCTGATGTGCTTAAAAATATCTACGGCTCTTATCAATATTAACCCTGTGTATGTCGTACCTTGTAAGAGATGGTTGGGTGGAGCTTGCGCTGGTGAAGCACATCGCGGCGCTAGTAGCAGGTGATATAGCGCGAGATACACCGCCGCTACCAACAACGATAATACACCAAGGCCGCGATACACCTGGCGGGCGGACTCCAGTGGACGATCCAAGGACACCAACCCACCTATGATGGCCCCGATACAACGACCTGGAGCAACATAGAGCGAGCTCATGTTATATTGGTTTTTGGTAAAAAACTGTTTATTAGTTTGTGTTCGATTAGTCTTCATAAAAATATTCGTTAGTGACATACCAAGAAATTCTGTTTAAATATCAACAAATCTTTTTGTGTGGCATAAAAATTTTTTTGGTCGATTTGTTTATTGTTACTATTTGAATGGACAAGTTGATTTTTGTAAGTAATGGAAACGAACATATTTGGTAGAAAAAAGATCATTAGTATCAGTTATTCAGGTCCTGTACAAGAAATCTACATCAAATTCATTATACCTTTATTTACAATAAATTATTATATTTCTGCCCTATATTAATACATATCCCTACTAATATTATAAATGCGAAAATAACTCTGTCTGTCTATCTGTTACGCTTTCACGCCTAAACTACTGAACTGATTTTAATGAAATTTGGCACAGAGATAGAGTTGAGCTTGAGAAAGAACATAGGATAGTTTTTATCCCAGACTTTTGAAAGGTTCTCTTGGAAACGCGATATAACCGAACTCCACGCGCGCGAAGCTGCGGGCGGAGAGCTAGTAAAATATAAACGAAGGTTAGATAATATTTTGCATGATATATTTAATTAATTGTTCATACCGATACAGAAGTGCGCTATAACGGGCAGAGCTTGCCCAGTAGTGGTGTATTTTCTGGGCACCAGGTGTCTGAAGTACAACATGGCGGTCACCCACACGAGGCTAAGAGTGAATACTTCCAGAAGTTCACACACAACGATCCAGGTGTAAGAGTCACCGTAAGCTAGACCTGGAACCACAAACATTATCACTTTATTTATTAACACCAACAAGACATACATTAATAAAAGCGAAAAATACAATATTGAACAAGTAATCATAAAATCAAAATATTGTCTTAATTATAGGTGTTACACACATTTCAAAGAAAAATAGACACGTAACATGCAGATAATATTATATTACCTTAATTGCACAAAGGAAAATTAGAGAAAAAAAAAATACTAATAATAATCATCAACGTAAACATTAAAATAATAATTTATATAAAAAATAAATTTAAAATATTTATAATCACTTCCAGAAGTCTGGCTAGTTTTAACACTCTCATTGTTTAAGGACCAAAATTTAGTGTGTTTTTTGTTGGGAAAGAGGAAGTTTGGTTCCAATTTTCAGCTGGGTTCATACTTTGATTAATTTTTAATATTAGAAGTGTGTTATACTGATGTGCTTGATGAAGGAAAATTGCGTTCTTGCAACTTGTATATTTTGGTGGAATTCAAATTTAAATAGAACGTACGTCCTAAAAAATGTTTCCATATTAGCAGAATTCGAACTTGTGTCCTAAATATTACGTTCCAGTTATTTTATTAACTATGCTATAATGCTCTGATTGGGATTTGAATTTCAATTCCAATATTAGCTCGATATTACTTCAATGTTCATGTTTAAGACACTTATTATCATAAAGATATATATGTCAACGTTAGTGATTATTATGTAATGTTTTGTTGAATTTATTATTACTGTTTTTTAATTTAAATTTTGCTTTACTACAATTATTATATTTTGCATGATGTGATAGCCTATAATTAAAAGGACATTTAAGTTATTATTAATAGTTTGATAGTGTAATGAATGTAATAATGTTTTCTTTTGTTAAAGATAATTCTACCAGTGTATCGTAGGCAGTAGAAGGTGAAGGCTGTGATGAAGATGTTCGAGTGCCCCACGTAGTCCACCAGAGCCTCCGCCCAGAACAATGCGGGTAGGGCGGGCAGGGAACCAGCAGTTAGTGTCAAACCGACCTCCGTCAGAGTACCGTTGAGTTGAAATACAGTCCTTTGAAGTGATCAGAATATGTAAACGATTAAAATAATACAAAATTTGATATAAAATAGATGTTTGCTGATGAAAACTAGGTCTTTCAAATCTCATATTGCTGGCATTTGACAACTTTTATCGCTAGCTCATTCATATTATGTATTATTTTTTTAAATGAGTCATTGTTACTTGATTATAGAAATAAATAATAATGATAATAATAATATTTTTGTAAGTCTACAAAGCTTCTAGACTCTCTGTTTCTTTCCCATCAACGCAGACGTCACATATTGTTCGACTTTTTGACAGTTTAAAAGCTTATCACAATTAGTACAGGAGTTTGAGGGCTAGATCAAACATTTGCTAAAGATGCAATTCGAACTGTTTAAGAAATTTATCATGATTTAAAAACCATGGACAATTATGTTTAAAAACAGACTGGAACGAAGATTTAAAATATTTTTTTAAAAAATATACCTAATTTTATCATTTATTGTTAATTTTAATAAGCCGTCATAATATATTATACATATTTTACATGGGTCCCACTAGAAAACATCGTGGATATTCTATAGGAAAGCGGATGAAGAATTTCAAACAATAAGATTTAAATTTATTTTGAATACCTAATAAAATAATTTAACATGTCTATCCAAAATTTCAATTCGAGTTATTTTCATTGAAGGTAATTACATTAATAATTCATCTATATACATACCATGGCAGGTAAGCGTCGATGCCGCTCCACAGTGTTCCTAGCAGCAGCAGAACAGCACTGACTGCTGCTGTCTCAGCGCCGTATCTCCGGACAGCGGACATGGGCAGCGCTAACACGCCAGTCGCTGTATGCCACCACCACTCAGGCGTGGACAACGGCATGTGACTATTCAATGAATAGTATTCATATAGAACGTGTATGTAGAATATGCGACTACCCTCACATATGGAATATGTAAGTATGTATAGTTCGTTTGATTTAAGCTGAGCTTTGAGTTCGTGTGAGTGAACACGGATAGTGTAGGTGAGATATAAAATTTTTGAATGAAACGTTCTTTTCTAGTTTTGAACCGGTTTATTCTGCTTTTACTCCGCCCCGCACCTTCCTCACTTCACCTTTTGTACTGGTAGCAATATCAAATGTTGAAAACGCAATGACAAGTGAATAAGAATTTGTAGTTTTTTCAAAATTCTTATTAATCAATAATATTTTTTTCCTCGATATTCAAAATATTTCCATCTGGACTTTTACAAGTTTTGCTTATTTTATAGAACTTATGTTATGTATCTATTTAAAATATAATAAAATTTAATTGTAAAAGTTTTTTGTCTAACTCTCCTTTTACTTTCACTCACATAAATTCAAAGCTCAGCTTAAGTATAAAAGACTATATTATGATGATTGAAATTGTTATAATATCAATATTGTACCCGTCAAAGTTCTTAGTCTCTAGTCGTGAGCTTGTTCAACCATAAATCTGTCTTTACATAGTTCAGTATAATATCGGCACATTACATTTGGGGAAATGTATAAGGAAATGCCACTAATTAACAGAGAGAAGGAGAAATTTTTATTTGGTAGTACGATTGTGCGATCTAAAAAGTGTACAAAATTTCTATTTCAAAATGTTAAATTAAAATATATTATACTAGTTTTTGCCCGCGACTTCGTCCGCGTTAGTTTCGTTATTAGTAATATATGTATAGCTGACCGGGCGAACTCTATTCCGTCTTAGAGGAGATAAATAATCAGATTTTTCCTGTTTCAATCAAACAGAATGATTGACACATTTGTTGTCAAATCTAATGTCAAAGAAAACGTTTGTATGGGAAATAGAAAAGGGCTGTTTTTTGGGTTTTCCCGGCAATTATTCCAATTTTTATCACCTTTTAAACCTTCCCTGGACCGCCAGGAGTATTTCAAGACTAAAATTAGCCAAATCGGTTCAGCCGTTCTCGAGTTTTAGCGAGACTAAGGAACAGCAATCCATTTTTATATATATAGAAGATTAAAATTATTTCACTAAGAGGTTTCGAATCGCGAATTAATTTGAAGCTCATATTGTTTGAGTGACAAACATCTAACTAATGACTTCAAATGAAAATTTCCCACAAGGTATCGTATTTCTTCGAAAAAGTTTTTTCATTTTAATTCTCAAGTTGATTTAATTATCAAGTTTAAAATTAAGAATAAAATAGAAGTATAAAAAAAATCGAATAGCCGACTTCGTCATATAAATCTAAATTAAAATTTATTAAACACTACAATAACAAAAGCGAAAATCAAAACACAGTAACTATGAACAGAGTGCTTTACGCTTTCATAGTATACGTATAATAAAAAACAGATTGAAATACACATTAAAAGGAAGCGAAACAGGACATTAGAACAGACGAGACGCGCGGATAAATACGAACGGCTTAAAAAACGGTTACGATATAACATGAAACAATGAACATGTTTTATAATGGACATTTTGTGGTACACTGTACCACAGGCTCTCATTGTTGTCTCGTCTTACCACATGTTTGAAACGTCATACTGAAGGTTTAGAGTTTTTTCATTCGTTAATACAATCGTGTGAGTTTTTTCAGGATAGTGCAAATCCGCGTAACTAACATTGGATAATTCCGAGTGTCTGCATTAGAAGAAGATTGTCAGAAGAAAGTTTGAGCTGAAATATTTTCTATATTAACGATTTTTAAAGTAATTTTTTCACAATTTTTATTTATTACTAATTATGTTAAAATTACTTTAAAAGACGTTAATTTAGAAATAACTCAGCTCAAATTTCCTTCTTATAATTTGGTTCCAATATAGATCCCCGACGATTTGTAAATAAAAACTTGAAACGCGGCGTCTGTAGTGTGACGATGTAAACTAGTCATAAGGGTAAAATGCTCGGTTATTATATAAGTTTTTTATCATTGTTTGTACTAGTAACTATAGTTCTAAGTTACACGTTAGTTATAGTACTGCTGTTAAGTTTCCACTTTAACCAAGTGTATGATAGTTTACGACTAAAGTTAAGCACTCCTCCAAACTGCTCTCTTGAGAGACATAAAGTTTAAAATAATATGATTTTAACGGATAAGAGTTGCAACCATAAAAATGTTTTAAGCAGTCTTTACTTAAAACGTTGTTATGATTTACCAAGCTCAAGATTTTTCTGTTTTTTTTTTTTTACGTTACGAATTAAATATCTACATGTTAGTAATGTTTTGGATTATTTTATATTTAGCCTGATGTTTCTATACCAGTCTTTCTCAAAGTGTGATTTTGAATTCTGGTTTAAAGTGAGCCGATAAGAGACTAAGAAATAAATAGACGCCTTGTAGGTGATTTACAATTTCATTTAACAAGCATAAGTTATATTGATTTTTCAGTAGGTGAAAAAAGGGGACGCAACAAAATTATTCTCAAATTGGGCAGGAGATAAAATAAGTTTGGGAACCACTGCTTTTATCAAAGTTACAAATATTCATTCACATAGATTTTCCCATATACAAGATAGCTAATATTTCATTATACTCACGTGTCGAACAATAGTATGAGAGCTCCTATGACCATGAACACAGCGTGCAACAAGAATGGCACTAAGTAAGGAGATTCTGTCATTTGTTCGCCAGCATAGCCAGCTAATGGCGGGAATATGGCCAACCCTAACGTCCCGAATGCCAGCTGTCGGCCAACATCGCCACGGCCCAGTGACGTCTCTCTAGTAGCGATCACGCAGGCCGCGCCTAGTAATGCCAGACCTGCTGTTGGCCATATATCTGCCAGCACCCTGTATATATATGAAAAATATCATTAATGACTAAAGTAGAAGTGGATGTTAGAACTGTAGTTAGTTTTGCTATATTTTTTTGTCCTAATAGACCTTCTTAAGATAGGACAGATGTTAAATTAATAGATTAAAGCTTGTGATATAAATTATGTTGTGTGTGTATTATGTACATAATGAGATCTAAGATTTTCGCGAGTATTCATTTAAAAGAAACTACAATTTTTAGGATATACTACGCTATTTTATTTTTGATCAACCGTGATCACGGGCAGACGAGATATGAGTATAATATATGTAGTTTTTATCAGAAGTAAAGTCGCGTAGTATATGTGAAAAATAATAATTTCCTTTAAGTGTTATATACAATAGAAGATACTTTATTAAGTGATAGAGCCTGGCTGTGGTCAAGTTAATGCAGTTTAAACATGGGCTGGCTCGACTGGGGAAGTACCACCTTTGCACAGAATATCAGCGTAAAGTAGTCTTTAATGACTGTGTTTCGTCCGATGAGTGAAAGAGCCGGTTGCCCGTTTCCTTTTCCCAACCTTTCCCACGTTTTCCTCCCCCTTTTCCCTAAGTGCAGTTTTGCAGTGTTTGCTTTTAACTGGCTTTACACAATTTATGCACGTTTTTTTAATTTTATATGTAACTTTATTTAATTATTCATTTGTGTAAAAATTGCTAGCGAACCTATAAATAAATAAATAAATAAATAAATAATCAAGGTAGGCAACATATCCATATCATTTTTTATGTTGCAGATATCTATGGGCGATGGTACTACCTCCATCGAGTAGACCGAGTAGACCATCTACTCGTTAGCCCCTCCACCATACAAAAGAAGACCAACCTAATAACGAGGTATGTCCAAAAGGTAGTAGCAGGTTCTCCTACAATATGTCTACACTCAGCATCAGCCAGTACTCCATCAGGTTCATCGTAAGGATCCATGACCTGGCATCGCACCGCGGGTTTACACGTCTCCCCTTCCACTAAGATTTCAGCTAAACGATTCGGTGGCACCAGACATTTTGACGGACCACCTTTAATAAATAATATAAATACAGATTATTATATTTCTTTCTTACCTAATTATAAAAAAAAGAATGAATAAAATCTACTAAGCAAGTTATATAGGGGAGAGTCGGATATATCGTACCACTTTTCACTTTAACTCAAATATTTCGACTATAACACGTCTTATAACAATTAATACATATGTAAAATAAAGTTTCTTATTTTAGCTTCCTAAGAAGAAGAGAACAGATCCTTGCGATTATTCTAACATTGTTAAAAATGCTTTTTTATAGAGGCTTGCCATCGGTACGATTTAGCCGACTAGTCGTTTTAATCGTACCACTAAGTCTTTAAATCGTACCATGGGTGTTTAAGTCGTACCACTGACTAAAAGACATTAAAATTCTAAATCTAATTATTTATTTTTAACTGTTAGGTAAGTAATAAAACAACATTATTAATATCTTTTAGGTAATAGAAACTTAATTTTTAACTCTTAGGTTATATAAAGGAACTAGGTATAAGCTTTCTCAGTAAAATAACATGATTATACTCTGATAATGAGATCAATCAACATAACTAATAAAAATGAGACAAAAAAAAACAGTAAACTATAATAATAAAGTAATACATAGTTAACAAGAATGTTATTTGTAATATAATTATTGTGCATATTTCTTAATGGAAACAATCATGACAAATGTCTGGATTCGAAGTACACGTCTCATGTAGCCACCGTTTACAGCGAACGCATTGAATCCAATCAACTTTTGGATCCTTCTTATCGTAGTAAGAACAATTGCACTTTCGACATATATTTTCAAGATAATCATCGCTGTCATCATCATCATCTAGTTCTACTACAAGTGTCTCTCCTGAATCATCGCTACTGATGATGGAATGAGATCGTTTCCTCTTAAAACTTTTGTTCTTGGCCTTGGGTAGTACTTACTATACGTACTTGCGGTAGTACTATAGGTACTTGCGGTGGGTAGTCGGGTAAATCGTACCAGTACAATTTAACCAACTGCAAGTGGTACGATTAAACCAACTAAGGCATTTCTAAAACAAAAGCAAATATCCGGTATAAACTCAAAACTTAGACACGCAACAAAAACCCCCAATAATCTAGTATACAATTGTGGAATAATGAAAAAAAACTGAATAACTATAACTTACCTTGATTACGAGTTATCTCCTTACGAATGTACGACAATATTTATATTAATTCCTACAAAAAATGTTTTTCTTTTATTACTTGCACAGTTGTTAACTCACGTCGATTTAAACTAGTGGGTGAAGAGGGATGGTACAGGGCCACGATTTGTTGTTGTCAGTGTAGAAAAAAATATTCATTAAATGGGAAATTTAGAAGTGGTACGATTTAAATGCTAGTACGATATAACCAACTCTCCCCTATATATAAAAGAAAGTTGTGATAGTTAGGCTATTCATAACTTAAGAACGGCTGTAGGGATATGATTGAAAATTGCTGGAGAAATAGCTCAGAACCAAGAGACGGACATAGGATATTTAATTCTTTTTGATCGAAAAAAATAACTAAATAAATTCCAAAATTTCGTTCGGAATAGAGTTCGCCCTGGATATTACTAATTCCGAAATTAACGCGGATGAAGTCGCAGGCAAAACTAGTCTATAATATAAAAAAGTAAAAGTTTATTAACCTACCAGTTCTATACGTGCACCAATTGTTCTCAGCTGTAGAATTATCTTGTGGTGGTTCCGGTGCTAGTAATGACAGTGGAACCCTCAACCTAGCGGAGTGTTGCATGTATACCAGACACTGTCCATTATAACACAGGTGTGGAGGGTTCAGCTCGAAGTAATCCTCGTCTTCTGGTTCCTCGGTAGCCAGGTCTGGAGGGGTCTGGTGGAAAATTTACTTAGAATCCTACTAATATTATAATCGCGAAAGTTTGTGAGTTGGTGTGTATGTTTGTTACTTCTTTACGCTCAAACGGCTGAAGTGATTTTGGTAAAATGTTGTATATAGGAAGCTGACGTCCAGGAATAACACATAGGCTACATATATAGTTATCATATAATATTTGAAAGTAGATTTATTAACACATAACTATTGAGATCTAAGATTTTCAAGTTTTATTCATTTAAATTGAAACTAATATTTTTCGGATTATACTACGCGATTTTATTTTTCACATCTCGTCTGCCCGTGATATCAATTGCCAAAAAGTAGCCGAAACGTCGGGACTATGTAGTTTTTTTACGAAAATAATACGCAAAATATTATTTTCATTTAAACATATAACCCTGTTATGACATGGTCATGAAAAATAGAAAAATTGCTCATCGATTTTATATAAATTATTTTGTATTATTACGTTATAGCCTTAATTCAATCGACGCTGTAACGTCACTTCCAAGCCTTGACATTTACTCCCTTGAAAATCTTAATAGGCAGTTAAGACTGTTCTATTAGTCCGTTGGAATTATAGGCCCTTTATAAAAATCATTTTTTTAATAAACAATAATGGATTTATTATTATCAATTTTTATATATGTTTTTAATAAGTATTAATAAAGAAAATTTAGAAATATACCTATACATTTTTGTGATAAAGATTATTTTTTTTATATTTTTTTTGCGAACATTATGAAAAAACTTCAGCTAACTGCCAAGTTATTTAATATAAATGTAGATTAAATATTTTTAAGATATCGTTGTATTATTAGTACGATATGTTTGTATTTCTTTTCATAACATCCCTAGTATAAGGTTTCATCTTAATAAGCACGTGGGTTACTGAGTAATAATCGGGGTTTGCTGACATCGGATTGAGGCTAAGCAATTATTTGAGTTACCAATAAAAAACTTCTATTATGACATTTTTTTATCATTTTTGAATCATTGTTTGTATATTTGGACCGTTATTATTTTCTATTCTTATTGAAATTGAATACAACTGTTTATTTATATGACGCCGATTTCGATTTAGCTGACAAAATATATCCCACATTTGATAGAGATTCGATTGTCAGTTAAGAAATATATAATAAAAAATCAAGACTATTAATTTTGTAAGAAACATTTATGTTTCATTAGGATAAAATTACTTATTTATTCAATTAAACAGTAAAAGAGAAGTTTGTAACGATCACACTTGGGTGATTCAAAAGCGTCACTGAATCATATTTTAAATATGGAACGTGATCGTTGTTACGTCATCGTCAGAACTAAACGAGGTTTCATATCTGAATGTGTCAAAGGTTGTGAATTATAATATATTCGTCATTGCTTCATTGACTCGTATGTACAAACAAGATTTGACCAAGACTTATTTTTATATAATTATATAGTGATATAAATATGTAAAATTTCCAAAACTTTACTTTTACTTTTAGGACTTTTTAAGGCAGGTAATTGATAATATATTATATGGTACAGCTATTCCAGAAATTGTTCCCAACAAAGAAATAAATATATTTTTTTAATAAATATTGGCGTACCTATTATAATTATATACATAAAATTCTAAAACCAGTTACTTTAGAGCGATTATTTGAATATTAAGAACATGTAGTCACATTTTATGTATTTGTTTAGATTACATAATGTTCGTTCTATTTACAAAAATAGTTTCAACATCAAAATTAGTGACATCAACGCTGATAGTAAATAAAAATACTGGCACGTACACACTAAAACACACTCATAAAAAAATATATAAGCAACATTTGTTTCATTTTTTTGCATTTCGAATTTGGAACAAAATTTGATTGGTTTATGTGTATGTAATGAAGCAACATTTGTTTCATTTTTTGCATTTCGAATTTGGAACTGAATTTTATTGGCGTATGTGTACTTTAATGAAGCAACATTAGTTTAATTTTTTTGCATTTCGAATTTGGAACTGAATCTGGAATTGGCTCATGTGTACTTTAATGAAGAAACATTTTTTTCATTTTTTTTGCATTTCGAATTTGGAACTGAATTTGATTGGTTCATGTGTACTTTTATGAAGCAACATTTGTTTCATTTTTTTTGCATTTCGAATTTGGAACAAAATTTGATTGGCTCATGTGTACTTTTATGAAGCAACATATTTTGTTTCATTTTTTTGCATTTCGAATTTGGAACTGAATTTGATTGGTTCATGTGTACTTTAATGTCAAATGTCATAAATCGGTAGTCATATTTAAATTTAGAACGTGTTTACTCACAGTTGCGTTTGCGACGCTGTTGTACATAGGGCTGAGGGTGGTGGTTGTGGATGTTGTAGTGAATGGTTGCATCACCCACGTGAGGTTGTCATCTGCGCACCCGTACTCACAAGCACTCACAGCCAACACACCAGACTGATGTGAATATAAAATTCAATAAAAATATCGTCCATTTATAGTGAAAAATAGTTAATATAATTAAATATAGCACCGTGATGATTTAAAAAAGGAATTTACAAATGATGTTCTGTTATAGGTCAAATCAGCAACTAAATTCATTTTGTACTAGTATGATCTAAATTAGTTATCTCATATTTTTAAAGTAGATACAAGGGGACATAAGGTATAGTCGGATGTAGATTTCAAACTTTATCATTATCATCAGCCTATTACCAGAGCCCACTGCTGAGCAAAGGCCTCTTCTCACATGGAGAAGATTAGTGCATTAATCACCACGCTTGCTCAAGACGGGTTGGTGATTTCAAACTTATTATTGTGAAATTATAAGTCCAGGTTTCCTCACTATATTTTCCTTCATCTATCAGTGGTGTCTAAATACTCTTCAAAGTACATATGACTCATAAAAATCACATTGGTTCTTACCAAGATCGAACCCGCGCTCTCATTCACAAGAGGGAAGCCTTTAACCTTTAAGCCACCACGACTATTTCAAACCTTACATCCTATATCCTTATCCTTAACATTTTATTATCATAATTGTATACAGCTACATCTTCCTGGCAATTTCCCAGCTTTAGCCAGGGTCTGCCATGAAGAAGCTACGTCCTATACAAACCTTCTCTCCCTGCCATCGCTTGCACTGCATTCCTTCTCCACAGACTTCTTGCATCACGTACGCTCCAGACGCGTCGCACATGAATAAAACTTGGGGCCGGCGAGCCTGATAAATATAATTAATTAGTTTTATAATTAATTATATTCAGTTATAGAAATAAACTATTTTATTGGGGTTTCTACACGTTTTTTTATTATTTTGAACTACCTACACCCGAAGTTTCGGTTACTTTGCAGTAATCGTGATCTCGGGCAGACTAGATGTTTCATCATTGATCATTAATTATTATAAAAAGAATTTAGTATTTCTAACGTAATCTCTATTCCAGGTATAAAGAAACACAGCAGACACAGATTTGTGCTAATTTGGTTTAGGCTCGGCATGTATAAATACACCAATCTTGTGATGTCAAAAAATGTAAACCAATTAAATTAAAGATACTACAAAATATTTTGCTATAAGTAACGAAACTAATCTAACTGGTTTTATGGGACTTAGAATTTTTTCGACCATCATCCTACATCCATGTATATTTGCACTTAAAATTATAAAAAATCAATGGTTTATTCAGTTAACGTTTTCCAAGCATAAATCATTCCTTGGAGTTCAGATACTTCACAGAATTAATACAATATCCTTGCCTTGACATTCACCATCCAACGCAGAGATCTTTGAGATACTAACAAAAAATCATCTCTAATTAATTTGACAACGAAAACTAATAATAAAGAACATGCTTTGAACTACTAATAAAAAATCATTAATTAATTTGACAACGAAAACTTATAAAGATCATCAAACTCACTTCATGTCTTTCAGTATAAGGTACAGCCAGCAGCAGCGTGTAAAACACAGCGCTTAATATTAAACAAATTGCTGTCACAATACGAAGCAGACGACCGGAGCCGCTCGGAATGGTCCCGCCACCGGTGGAGCCACGACCTATTGATAACCTACGAAATAAACCATATAATACTCATATTAATATGCTAACTGTACTAAAGCTTGCTCGCGACATAAGCGAAGTTAAAAATCGTCGCGGATAGTGCAAATCCGCGTAACTACCATTGGATGATTCCGCGTATCTACATTGGAAGATTAGCAGAAGTAACTTTTTCACAATTAGTAAAAATGAAACATTAAAGACTTATTAATTGTGAAAAAGTTACCTTAAAAAACATTAGTTTAGAAAATATTTCAGCTCAAACTTTTTTCTGATAATCTGCTTCCACTTCCACGCGGAGTTGCACTATTCCCGAAGAAATATTTTCTTGTAAAATATATGTATATTTTCTTCGTATATGACGTTATTGTCAGTAAGAGTAGTAACTAAGCACATTCAATGAAACTTCTGAAAGCAATACATCAAACTTTTTCGATTAAATTTGTATATAGCGTGATAACATATAGCCTTTCTCAAAATGAGTTATCTACAACTGAAATATTTTTACGTTTCTATCCATGCATTGAGTTCACCAAACAAACAAACAATCCTCAATTTTTTTATATATAAATTTACGCTTAAGATAATATTAAAAATCACTGACGAACTGAAAAGAAACTTGTGTTTAATTTGTCAAAGAAAATTCGCGGAATCAGTATAGCCTAAAAATATATTTTTTAATTATCTTTTATATCAGAAAATATAAATGACATAACATGTTGTTGGTAGCGGCAAGTTACTTTATTAATTAATAAACATTATATCATTTTAAGGCGCGGTATGGCATTGAAGCTTACTTAATGCTTTATTTACATACAAACATATAGGTATTCGTTTCCATAAATTTACACTTTAACCTTTAATTTAAAAAAAAAAGACTTATTATGTTGGCTTTATGACAACACCAAAAAGTTTCTATGTGTATATAAAAACTTAATATACTTTTAAGTGTTATCTCAACAAAAAAAATATTTTGAAATTGGAATTCTATCAATGAAATATGAATTTGTACGGAATTTAAAATTGGAATCCTATCAATGAAATATGAATTACATAGTACCGTATTTAAAATTGGAATCCTATCAATGAAATACGAATTAGTACCGTATTTAAAATTGGAATTCTATCAATGAAATATGAATTAGTACGGAATTTAAAATTGAAATGTTATGTATGAGAAATAATGTTCTAAATTCAAATTTTCATATATTACTTGTCAATAAGCGGTCCTAGTATCGCTGGTCCGAGCAGTGCGATGCATGGCGCGACCGCTGACACAAGTCTCGCCTCCCCTCTATCCAAACCTACATGCAGCATATGCAGAGGAAGGTATGGGAAGATACATCCTATACCTAGATAAAGACAAACAAACATACATTATAAAAAATATTATTTGATATAATCCCTACTAATATTATAAATGCGAAAGTAACTCTGTCTGTTTGCTACGCTTTCACGCGTAAACCACAGAACTGATTTTAATGAAATTTGGTACAGATATAAATTTGACCTTCAGGAAGAACATAGGATAGTTTTTATATTAGACTTTTGAAAGGTTCTCTTGGAAACGCGATATAACCGAACTCCACGCGGGCGAAGCTGCGGGCGGAAAGCTAGTATAATATAATATTAGGTCTTCTGATGTAAGCACAGTAAAATGATGCCTCTTATTCTCATAAACACGTCAGTTCTTGAGAAAACTGCATACAAACGAACATACAAATCAGTAGAATGCAGTTCTTCTAACAATAAAGCGAAGATATATGTATCAGAAATGTGTAGAATTTTAAATATATTATACTATTTCAGTATATTAAAACTATTGTGTATGCGATAGGTATACAAATAGTTATTTAATGAATCACGTATTTATTGCACTCATAAAAACATGTTTATGTACGCTGTAACAAAGAAAATATGTTTAAATACTCTACAATCTACATACTCCCTTTGTCAGCACTTAAAATTATTACAATACATACATATGTATATTAAATTTAATAAAAATCTTTCCTTTTATTGTTATATATAGAGTTTAGTTTTCTCATTTCTGTATCCTTACAACGAGTTTTAACTGTCAGACTGAACGATTTTCATTCTACACATAATAGTATCGTAGATATATGAATAAAAAAAAACGCCAAACGGTCAGTATTTAGTTCGAATTCGAAGTATTAGTAAGGGAATATTAAGGAAATCATAATTCCCGAGGAGATTGCAGGAGCGTATCCTGAGTTGAATGGTCTTTCAATATGTATACATATGGAACGACAATACTGCCTTAGAAGGAAGCTTGAAGCGTATTGGACATACAACGACGCTGAACCACTTTTTGTCATGACCTCAGGAAAAATGGTACTCACTCGGATACTGGTTTGTAAACAGCTAACAAAAAATATCGCTATAAGTACAACGGAACGGTGAAAAATATTGCTACAAGTCTCTTAAAGAGTTAAACATGTTCTGTTCATTTTGAAACCAGTCATTATATATTTAAATATAGAAAATGGAATACATTTGTCTCTTAAAATTCGATTCCAAAATTAAAATTTACATTTAAAAATATTCTAAACATTTTATTTTACATATTTCTCTAGGGCTTGAGTTACATGACTTGCGAATCGATAACTTATCGATTAAGGACTACATCTGTCTCTTTCTAAACTTCTATTCCAAAATTAAAATTTACATTTGAAAATATTGTAAACATTTTACATATGTCTCTAGGGCTTGCGTTACATGACTTGCGAATCGGTAACTTATCGATTTTTTTTTTTTTACTTACCGGCGAGGAAACAGAAGAGCACGCACTTAAGAGTAATGAGGTTCTTATTCACGAGCTGATTCATTTTTGAGTTGTTTATATCATCTTGCATCTGAAAAAATAAAAAACAAAGTCGGTCAAGTGAGCTGTCGCGTTTTAATTAGAGGACTCGCGGTAAAACAGAAACTATGAGTACTTTGAAGGATAACACTACAATTGTATTGTCATTAATGCATATGCTACAAAAATGAGATTATAAATAGATTCATATGTTTTTTATACCACGTATATAATGTTTTATTGTTCCTTTTTTAACAGATACGGAATTTTAATTAATTATTTCAGTCATATTTACTTTCTAAGAGTATTTAAACATCACTGATTAGCATTCCCAAAGGGTTGATGTCAGGCAGGCGGCCGATCTTAAAAACAAATAGCCAAAACTATTCACAACATGAAAGGCAGACCCTGGCTATAGCTAGGAAATTGCCAGGTAGAAGAAGAAGAAGGGAATTTTAATTAATTACGCCTACCTCATATAACTATAATGATAGATAATAAGGTTTTATGATAATAGCTAGAATTTATCGCCATATGTTCGTTATAATTGGATCTATTAATAGTGTATTATCGCAATCAAGCTTCGCCCACGACAGTACGGTTAGCACATGCTTTTAAAATAGTTGCCTGAGATATGACGCGATCCATTGTGATCTCATACAGAATAAATGGAAATTAAAATTATACAGGGTGACTGGTGAATTACTATCAATATTTAAGGAGGATACTCGGTACATGATTTTCATTCGAATTATGTAAAAAAAATAGGTACTTAATTTTTGACAAAATTTCCGTATAAATAAATAAAGTGTGTACACGTTCCAAGTGTTCCAAGCGTGGACGTGTGCGGCGGCGTGCTGACACAACACTACGTCACGACACGCGTATGTGTGAGTGTATGTGTATACCTAATCTGTAGGGTGTTCATACGATGCGTAATTAATTACATAACTTTTGGTTAACTTTACTTAGAAGTGTATTAATATTTATGTTATATTAATTTTTATTTTGTCATATATGATCGTCACAAATCACGTCCTCAAATATTGATAGTAATTCACCAGTCACCCTGTATAAATGCTTCCTAATTATGTTCAGTTTAGTCTAAAAGTACGAATTTTTTAACAATTTTATTATGTCTAAATAATATTTTGCATATCCCTACTAATATTATAAATGCGAAAGTAACTCTGTCTGTCTATCTGTCTGTCTGTTACACTTTCACGCCTAAACCACTGAACTGATTTTAATGAACTTTGGTACAGAGATGGAGTTGATCTTGAGAAAGAACATGGGATAGTTTTTATCCTTGACTTTTGAAAGGTTCATTTGGAAATGCGATATAACGAAAGAAAACTAGTTTATAATGAAGTAAGTTATTGAAGAATGAGGCATTTTTTATAACATTAGTAGCATCTCAAAGATGTATGTCATTAGAAGATTTTCTTTGTAGACTACTCTATCCAATATTTTTTGTATGCTATGGCTTCATTCACACTGGAATATTATACAATATTAAACATCTGTGTATATTAAGACAACGTCGCTGGCATTTTTTGATCATGTAGAAGATAGCTTATGTTCATTTCATGTGAATTTTATCGAAATTAGTTCAGGTTTTTGAATGAATGTGAGAAATTCCTTCACAACTCTAGGTTAAAACTATAGCTATTTAAATAGTAATGTTAAAATTATAGCTATTTAAAATTTCACAAAGCCAGTCGACTTGGTTTTATTGGTTTAATATCAGTTTCGTTTTTTAGTCGTGGACATTTGAAATACCTATTACTTATTAGTATGTTATTTTGTTAGGTACACGGAACTCTTCACGTGTAAGGAAAAGAAATTACCGTAGTAGATGCAATGCCGTGATAAGAGCCTTCAAATCAGGTGAAGTACTTTCATAAATCTTGATATTGTGAGAAGGAAAAATATCGAAATTATCAATCTATATAATGACTGACACACCATGGAGGAAACTATGATGAAATAATAGCACAATTAATTAAGTTATTATCAATTTTAACACAAGTAACTTTTGCGCATACTTCAAAAATACTTAAAATTTTCAGACATCATTAAGCAAAAGCTACAGTCCTTATGAAATTTTGGATACGACAGTTTACTATACTCACATGTATTTTTTTCAATAATTGTAGTACTGTAAGTGATTAATAATGAGAGTTGTTCTAAATTGTTTGAAGGCAGACCCTGGCTAAAAGTGAATTAATTGCCAGGAAGAAGAAGTTGTTCTATCAGAATGGGCTACCAATAGAAATAAGATATTAAAATACAAAGACGTCTTTAACTAAATGAAAAATGTACGTTTAAGTTTTTCATGCTTCATAATAAGAAAGATTTTTAAATAAATTTTATCATGTAGTAATTTGTTAGCCGTTTTAATTATTTCCAAGTGTTAATTTATTTTGTTCTTTTTAAAAAACCTCTGAATTTGCCAGTTAAAAAAAAAGGTATTCTATGTTATGTTTTCTAATGATAAACAGAAACAAGTAAAACTTGCAAGCTACGAACTAAACGAAATATGTATTATAAAAATTGTCACAAGAAAATAGCGATAATTTTTGCTTTAAAAGTAATCATCATCATCATCATCAGCCTATCAACGCCCACTGCTGAGCAAGGCCTCTTTCTCACAGGGAGAAGGTTTGAGCATTAATCACCACGCTTGCTCAAGACGGGTTGGTGATTTCAAACTTATAATTATGAAACTATAAGTCCAGGTTTCCTCACGATGTTTTCCTTCACCGTATGTCAGTGGTGTCTAAATACTCTCAGAAAGTACATATGATTCCGAAAAATCACATTGGTACTTGCCAGGTTTGAACCCGCGCCCTCGGCAACGAGAGACGACCCTTAACCACTAGGCCACCACTGTAAAAGTAATACAAAAGAGTATTTCTATGCATATTATACGGGTCCTTACTTATGTCTCTGTCAAAGCCAATAGAGCTAACACCTACAGACAAATCGAAAAAATATGTAAGAAAATTGATTATCCCTGACAATATTAAAAATGCGAAAGTAACTCTGTCTGTCTGTTACGCTTTCATTTCTAAACCACTGAACTGATTTTAATGAAATTTGGTACAGAGATAGAGTTGACCTTGAGAAAGAACATAGGATAGTTTTTATCCTAGACTTTTGAAAGGTTCATTTGGAAACGCGATATAACCGAACTTCACGCGGGCGAAGCTGCGAGCGAAAAGCTAGTTATTATATAAGTTAATCCCGGATCGTGTCTCCTCCATTCTACACGACTTCCAGAATATACTGTGAACATCTTTGCAAGGATGAAGACCATATTTAAAACAACAACCATAATTATAATTATTGAATTAGTTTTTGCTGTAATGATTTAAAGTAATCGTATATTTTAATCTTAATCCAAACCTGAAACCTTAGTAGGAGGATTATCCTCAAGGGAAAAATACCTTTAACGTAGTAGGTTCACGTAATAGATTACTTACAGATATATTTTAAAATGGTTTAATAAACTGTCAGTTTAAAGTTAATATTTATATATTTTTTTTAATAGAAAATAATATACATGAATATCATATGTGCATATATTATATATATAGTAAAAAGATTTATATGTATTTAATCATCAAATCCTGTATTATTTGATTTGCCTGTGTTTGCTTTACCACAGAAAAAGGGAAAATATATTGTATACTATATACCATAAAAATTACTATTCTGTGATAAAACAATTTATTAATTTTTTTGTTTTATTATTTGCGTTGATGTACATAATGTTGGTAGGGCTATCGCTGCATGATAGACGTTTTAGAGAACCAGAATTGAAGCCGAGGAAGAAAGGAATAGGAAGATAATAACAGTTACAGTCCTTGTCAGTGATGGCCTAGCGGTTAAAAGGCCCGCCTCTCAAGCTCGAGGGCGCGGGTTCGATCCTGGCCCGGGCAAGTACCAATGTGATTTTTCCGAGCCATATGTACTTTCTAAGAGTATTAAGACATCACTGATTAATGCATTCCCAAAGAGGGTTGATGTCAGGCAGGCGGCGGGTAAAAACAATTAGCCAAAACTATTCACAACATGTAAAGCAGACCCTGGCTAAAGCTGGGAAATTGTCAGGTAGAAGAATAATAGTTACAGACCTAATAGAAACATTTCATAGAAACCAATAAGAACTATAGAACGTATATAGGCCAGTTCGAAGGTACATTTTCAGGTCAAGATAAGTAGCGCAGTGTACGTAGGAAGGGTGTACGACGTACGTACTCCGTAGCTTTATGGCTCTTATTATAAACAAACCAACCGTCGTTAACATAAAAACAGCTGTTCATTACACACGGACAATTTTAGTTCGTACGAAAATAAATACATATAAAAAATACATTAATTTTGTTTATACAAATTTTCATTACTGATTACGCTATACTTTATCGAATCCAAAATGAATTGAAGATATATATTTCTTTACTATTTATTTATTCAAGATATTTGTGTCAAATATATCATTAATTTAAATCAAACTGATAGTCTTATATATTATATATATAATGTTTGCTTCTATTGTACTGTCATTTGACACGATGGTAGGTCGAAATGAAGCGTAGGTGGTAAACTAGCTATCTCTGTAGCAGTCACTGCATAAAGATATCCGATTTATAATTTTTAGGACACACAGACATTGACAAAATGTTGCAATCTTTGATGATATATTAAACAAATTTTAATCATACCTTCTCTGAATTTTCTTAACTCTATGGTCAAACTTAAAATTCTTCTTTTATCTCTTTAGTAACATCTAGCAAAGAATTGCAAAAAATATGTTCAATTTCATACAATTGTCCAAAGTAATTATGTAACGGTATTGAAATTATAGGGCTTATAAAACGATTATAGGTGCGTATAACTACTGACATGTATCTCCATGTAAATCTACTCATATAGCTTTATGCTTCACACTGATAGCTTAATAGCGTGCCAGCTGGTAATTCGTCAGAAACAGAAAACGGAATTATAATAGTATACAAATGGGAATAGCTAAAGTAATTTTTAGAAGATCAAGACAAGCTATTTCTTATTATGCAATTCTATTATGGCTAACTATAAAAAATAACAGTATTTTGTATACTAAAGTGCCGTTATTTCAAAATGTTTTCAAATATATATGAATTGTTAGTAAAAACGGGACAAAAAACATAAAAATGCGATAATGCAAGGCGGATGCAACGGCCACTGAGCATGACGATGGTAAAACGAATGTTTCACCTAAAAAATAACTTGCCATAAGATAATTCACGTATTCGATGCTTCCTTTAATACATAATGTTGCCAGTTTCGTTTCGTGTTTGTGAGTCAAGTTGAGATTATAACCGGTTGAATTGCAAGCTTTTGCCGTGACCTATTATGTAGGCCGTTATTTATAATGACTTCTAAGAAACAATTATATATTTATTTAATAAGTTTTATATATGTTTCCACATCTATGTAATGATTTCTATGATTTTAAAAGATAGGTAATATTATACTAAAAAATACGACTGATATTCGGATTTAATGCTGTTAGAAGATAGAAAATATTACATTGACTTCAACTGAGTCGACTTTCACTTCCGTCTATTACCTTGTAAATTGACATAAAATCACATGAATTTGAATAGCGTTCTGGAATCTGGGACGAATTTAGTTCAGAAATGGCGGAAATAGGAATCGGTTGCTTGTGAACAAACTTTATACTGGTAATAATAATTATTTATTAATGACGCGTAAGCGTTGTGAAATAATACACCTATGCCACTTTCATATAGATAAACAGCCATTGTTTTATAATCTCTAGAGGAGAAACTGTTCTGACTAAGCATAATAGGGCATGCAAATATTTTTTTATGCAACTATATTACAAATCTTGATCCTTTACTATTTAAAGTAAACATTAAAGACGAAACTTGGAGTTAATTAGATAAAGTAATATGATACCCTAAACGTATATGTATTAAAAATTACTAATTTATATGAAACTCAAATACCCCATAAAGTTATTGATAAATCGACAAATCTTTATTGTTTACAATACATATTCGACCAGTATTATATTTAATTGACAGGTAATTCCTTTTTTTTTTAGATTTCCTAAACGTCAAACTGGCAGGTGACAAACGTAATTTAAAAAAATATATATAACGGATTCAAAAAAAGAACAATTTGTGTGTAAGGTTCGGTGTTTGGTGGCGGGAGCGTGCGATGTCGTCACCGCTATAACAGTCGAAGGTCCGTCGCCATGCGTGACCGAGCTCTATGGCTGGGGCGGTCCATATATGTCGTTGGGAACTTTTATCAGTCTCGTTAATTGAACCATTTTAATTGTGATACTTATCTAATATCTTGGATCTTATTACATTGAAGCCGAATAATTAAAATTGAAGCATAATATATATCAACGAAGTTTATAATTGGGATAGAAAGTGCTTTTTTGTTTGATATAATTTAATTTCCATCGAAAAAGATTTGTATTTGATCATACTGTACATGTTTTGTAACACCTACACTTACTACTAAACGAGCTAACAATGGACGACGCTATAAAAATGTATGTCACGATTTATAATTTGCGTAATGTTTCTCCTTTACTGTTTAATATTATCATTAATTTAATATATAAATAAGATCAAGTATTCTTCTAGTAAACTCAATGAGGTTACTGAAACGTTGAATAAAAAAAATAACAAGAATTATGAAGCCAAAACAATAATATCACAAGAAAATAAAGAGTCATTTTACTTATTTTTGTTATGTGTATGAAAGAAAAGCTTCAAATAAACTAAACTTGTCTTTAATTTAGAAATTGGTATAAAGAAGCCGTATAAGCTATACGGCTACATATTATAGAACGACCGCTATATGTAACAAATCAATAACATAATGATTTATTTTATATAATATGATAAAAAAAACCGCAATAAATTGTTTATATTTACTAGATAATGCTTTATTAATAAAGATGATGCGGTTTCCCGTTGCTTTGATAACCCGTATGCTATTTTGTTTTGCATTATGTAGATATTGGACTATACAAAGGACATGAATGGACGTCTTTAATCAATAGTCTTTATAAATAACTATCCTTGCTATAGATACTGTGTTGAAAACAAAAGGAGGATAAAAGGATGAAAGCTATAATAAATGTTAATAAAAAGCTATCACAAATCAATTTTTCTTCATTAGTATATGTATTTAAGTGATGCTTAGAAAGGAATTCATTTAATTAAAAAAAATCGACTCACTATAGCGTATACATATGTTTATAGAATCTGTTTTGAACCAAGAACTTGAACATAATGTATCTTGGTACAAAGGAGGGAATTTTAAAAGCCCCCGGACATAATACGGGCATACACGCCAAGTACAAGTTTATTTGGCAACATCGTGCAAAAGAAACTAGGTATATTCACTCCAAAGGACTACGCTCAAAACAGGTTGACTTAACATGTATAGGAATCTATAGTAAACATACGTATTGCTAGACTAAAAATACTTTAAATTTTAATGTTTTATAACTATATAACCTCTTTGAATTAAAAAGTTATCTTTTTTTACATGTTTATGTCAAAGTTCAATTTGTATCATACCAGTTCGAAGTAATTTCCATTTTAATTATGCTAAACTCAAATCCAATTTTAATCCGAACTAAACACATTCTTATAAGAAAATAAAATTAATAAATTGGTACTTACTTAAAATCAGTTATACTTAAAACGACGAGCCCGCTGAATCGAAAAACACTCACTCACAAGTAGACAGCGTTGAAAAAGTTAAGAAATTGCATTCAGGATATACGTAGTAATCAAATTCAATAAAGTGATTTAACTTTACACAAACACCAAAAGGAAATAATAACAAATTGGTTCAATTTAAACAAACGATTCTAAGTTACCACTATATCTTGGCACGTATAAATACGTATATATAACAATAGTCAGTTAGCAATAAGAACTTCGTGGACCGATAAAGTGGACACAATCGCACACTACGACGTCTCGAAACGAATAAGTGGGCCGGCATAGTTGACGCGAGCGTTTCACTTACTTTTTAATTTTTACACGGCTGCATGTTTGAATAAAACAACTTTTATGTAAGCAATTTTTTTCTATATAGGTGATAATGATATATTTACAGTATATTCTATATACATATTTAAATTAATATACCATACCTATAGGCTATATTTACTTACTTCAACTTTTGTTTGCCTTAACTTCAGCTTGACAATCAGCACAATTTATTTAAAGCAAAATATTTCATTCTAAATGTAAGTTATTATCTATCAGTATCTAAACATTTTCATATATTTTATGTTATACAGTTATAAAATATGCTCTTAAAAATCTTTGTTTACAATTTATCATACTCGTGACTCAATTAATAGTGGATATCATTAACCTATAGTTTACTTATAAAAAAATCATTGTTCCAGTAAAATATTTTACTCGCAAATCACAATCAAATATTTTTTTCATAAGTGTTATCCCTTTAAAAAAATATTTTTATTTCCCTAATACTAATGTGTAATTTGGAAAGCCATACCCTTAGTTTGCACTAAGTAGACAATCAACGCCTAAAGTGATATCGTATTAATTAATAAAACAAAACAAACATAAAAATTGTGTTAAAAAATTTAAATCGACGTCATAACGCTGAAAATTTGTATTAACAAATCAATAAGTCCAAAGTCATACATGAATTGATAATTTTATTAATTATAAATCAATTAATATCAAATATGTAAAAAGAAAATTCTATATCCGACCTGTTTTCCTCGTTTGTCAAATGGTTCTCAAGGCCAATACAAGTAATAAAAAACACCGTAATATAAAAAATCATCACAATACATAAGTCATGACTGAAATGACGATTGTAACCATTGATGGGTTTGTTCACAATGACTACAGAAATAACTTAGGTTCAATCAATGAATTAATCACTATGTGATTCATTCATTAATTTGTCAATGTCTTGTTATTAACATAAATTACATAATTAATAGTAAACCGTAAATATACAGGGTTATTGGTGAATTACTATCAATATTTAAGGAGAATACTCGGTACATGATTCTCATTCGAATTATGTAAAAAAAATAGGTACTTAATTTTTGACCAAATTTCCGTATAAATAAATAAAGTGTGGACACGTTCCAAGTGTTCCAAGTGTGGACGCGTGCGGCGGCGTGCTGATACAACACCACGCCGCAGCGCGGGTGTGTGTGTGTGTGTGTATACCTAATCTGTAGGGTGTTCACACGATGCGTAATTAATTACATAACTTTTGGTTAACTTTACTTAGAAGTTTATTAATATTTATGTTATATTAATTTTTATTTTGTCATATATGATCGTCAAATATCACGTCCTCAAGTATCGATAGTAATTCACCAGTCACCCTGTACAGTCGGTTAACCAAGCGTACTTGTGGTAATTGCCAATTTTCTAGTAGACTGCGCGGGCGGCAAACTATGAATGTTGAGAAGAAAGGATGAGGAGTTACATTAACATAATTGGAGGTCGCCGGCAATAGGACCGGTTTACTGGCTGGACGTGGCCATGAAATGACGTCATCGATGACATCATGCTGTATGTACAGATATGAAATAAAACGGATAACCAAGCAACTGAATGTACAACGACATCCTACAGTAAATTGAAATAACAATTAACTCATCATAATCTGTACATACACCATCGCTTGAAGGATTTCATAATATGACATTTTCATTCAGATAGCTTGTACTGTATATAAACTTGCGGAAAGAAAAAATGTTATGCTTCGTATATTTTTTATTGTTGGAGTCGTTGACCTCGTATATGACTATGAGTTGGCATTTATGTATTTTTTTATATAAATAGTGTTATAATCGGATAATTGATTCCAAAATATACAATCGTATTAAGAACTCGTTTATGGCAATGTTTAAAACTATGCATATATTTAAATAATGTTGTGTGAAATTACGATATTGGTTGTCTTTTTCATGTATTTATATGTAAGTATATTTTTTAATTCCATATTTAAAAATCAAAAATATTACCAGTATTCTTAGTCCACGTTTATATCGTCATACCACATACGAAGCGTTGCCCGTTCACATTCAATAACCCACGTTCATACTTTAATACTTTAATGTGCGAAGATTTACGAATCAAAAACGGTTAAAGCTCCGTATTTAGGGTGACCATACCAACTTGGACTAAGCATCCGTAAATATTAAACCAAATACCATTGTTTTTATTCCTCGGACATTTAAAAACAATCAATTTACCTAGAATCAAGTGATTTAATGGATGTTTAGAAATAATTAAGAAAATGTTCATTAATTTACGTAACAACAAGGCAGGGCAAAGATTTCTCGGTAACTTTTTTTTATTAATAATAGCCAACGAAAGTGTCCGTGTATTTAGGTCATACGGCGCACCCAAAAAGCCGTCGACTTTACCCTCTATTAGAGCCGAAACACCCCAGTTATAGAATACGTGGTCAATAACAGATGCAAAACACTTTACAATCTTCGTAGCATGACTCAATTAAGTTCTATCTGTAATTTTTACTTTAAATAACGAAATTTATACTTTCATTCAATACTCGATATGTGATTGCGGTTTATTATAAATGTATAATGAAATGTAAAATTAAACCACAGATTGAGAAAGTTGTATTGGTTTACAAAGTACATATACGATTATTACTACGAGTACAATCACTCTCATTTACAGCTTCAAAAGTAATTAACAGACTCAATATATGTGATAGAAATACAAAAAAACTATATTTAACCAAAAAACTACTATCATCGAATGTAAGGAATAACTACATTGTTTGGTTTAAAAAAACAAAAATATTGTATTTTTTATATAAAAAATGGTATGGCTTCATTCGCACTGGAATGGTGGAATATTTTTCCAATGTCAACGATTTTATTTGTTGGACGACGAATCTGGAGTAGGTACTTAATTGAATACATAGAAAACACGAAAACGTTTGTCAAATGGAATTCATAAAAATTGCACACTAAGTTTATCTCTATAAATATTCTGTCCATGTTACGTAACAATAAATTACAATGGCAAAATTACTGTCGAGTATTTATTTTATTTAAATTATTTTAGTAAGGTTTTTCATTTAAAAAACTCGTTATTTCCTTTATAAAAGGGTTTGTTATGATATAGAATATGTAATATTTATTTATTAAATATTAAATCTATTATTCAAAGGAACGAAAAACATTGTAAATATCTTTTTACCTTAAATATAATAATATGCGAAAACGTAGAGCAATATTTAAAATTATATATGAAGGTGTAATACATATAATTACCAACAGTAGAGCTGAAGGATAATGTCTTTGTTCTTATACAAAATTATTCATATTGAAAACACATTTGTTATTTATATTTACTAAACAACTTACAGCACAATTGAAAAGTACGGTGTAAAAGCGCGGACTAAATTAAATGTGAAGTTTGAAAACTGACATACCGGTACTAAACCGGAAGATGCGTTCGACTTTTATTGGTTCAATATAATAAATACAACTACAACAGTAATCAACTAAATCATAACAATAATGGTTTTGTTATATGATAACTAAGGATATATTTTTTTGATATTTAGGATTGAGGTAGTAAATATTTTAAAATTACATCTTCAAAGTTCAAAGGTGTTTTCAATCCGAATTGATAAAATATGTAGTGTGTGTTTTTGTTATTTTAAATGATATGTGTAGAATACAAGGTAAATAATAATGACAGAAAAAAAATGAACGCATCATGATAAATTAATGTCAACTGTCGGCTGTCAGAATCGTTTGCGTCGACTCTACAGTCGACTCTAATTTCTTTCATCGATACTGGGTTTTTTCTATAACTAGAAGAAATTGTTACGACTTTATTCATTCTGATATCACTGTTAATACAAAATATTTAATTAATTCAAACAACAGAATTTTGCTAGATCTCACAAATATGCTTCTATTAAAAATGTAAATAATACTATGGCTGTATCAAAAAAGCTTATAAAACGTTTTTGAATTACTATTTAAAGTTTAGTAATGGCACCTGGTAATAAAGAGAGGCATCCAGGACACACGGGTACTATACCCAAAACGAAAGTGCGAAACAATTGCAATGTGCCGCAAGAGGCTGTAACACCAACACGACGCGACATGGCCACTAATATGGTGACGGTAATTATATTTTAATAATACTGTACGATCTCAATGCGACAACCATCTAACAGCAGATGTAGGGTCCTGTGTTATTTCGCCAATGCTAAATTGTGAATACTGTGAAGTTTTTTCAGATCACTTGCACCTGTTTATTAATAGAAACTCTGTTTCGCCATATGTATTGGCTTAAATCCAATTTCACAGTAATGTTATACACACATTTATAAATTTGGAATTTTTCTGTGCTATTTATATTAAATTATTGGTCTCTATTTGATTTTAATTTAATTGGACTTGGTCCTTGTTATATATGGGAGCTTGTTTTTCTAAATTCAAATTTAAGAAGGTAACAGCTTCAGTCTAATATTACAATACAATTTCTACCTTGCTGTGTGAATTGTGTGAATTTAATATATTTTTTTTAGACATCATTGGATTGGGTTCCTGTATCTGAATATAATACACGATCAAATTGTAATCAGTCTCGGAAACAAACAAACAATACTTCAGACCAGGAATTAACGGACATAGGTAAGTTTGATTGAAAATATTCCACATGTTATGGTAAATGTAACCTTTCATTTATTTTTAAATAGCATTCCTATTTTCTGAAATTTTTATGACATCAATTTTTTAAATTTAAATAAATATATCTCATACTTTTTGTAAAGTATGCAGATATAATTATAATAAAACAAATCTTAAGTAAGAAGTCTAGTTATAAATATTTTTTAATTTAATAAACCTCTGGTATTTTATCTTGAAATCTCTGTATGGTTTCTATAACAAAGTATAATAGTTAATAAAATTCTTAATATTAGGTGCGAAATTTCCTCAAAGATATTGCTTTGTTCAAGTACTTTTACATGTGACTTTGGTAACAAAGAAACAATTATAACTGTTTTAAATAAAAACAAATAATGTAAAGAAAATCTGCAATTTAAAAATATATTAGAACAATCTAGAATTTTATTAGTTTTTTTTTCTTATTATAGACAATTCAGCGTCATACGAAGGAGGTTTTGGTCGTTTTGTGCCAGTACGTCCTCAACCTCGTGCTCTGCCGCTAACAGTACAGAATAGGGAAGGTCTGTCTGATCAGCACGATGATGCAGCTTCCACGAGCTCACATACATTGCATCCATATGCTCATCAAATGCAGAATGGTAAATATAAGTAGAGCATTCTAATATAATAAGACAAAACTTCTTTGCATTCAATGGATTCACCATATGTGTGTCGGGTCCATCGTTGTAGTGAGAGGAGCTTCAATAGTGCCTGGGACTTGCGACCCAGGTGTAGGTTTAAGAGCATATCTAATGAGCGTTAAATGCTCACCTCCACTGTCCAAGCTCCACTCTCTACATAACCTAATTTGTAAAGATTAATGAACTATAATTAATAATGCAATTATTTAATAATAATTAGTAAGAGATTATTAGTATGTCCAGTTTAACAAAAGTTTTTGCATGAAAGAACTCTGAAATTCTCAATTCAGTCTATATTGAATTGAAGTGTTTAACTTGATTGAAGGTTTAACCTGGAAAACTCTCATACAAATATCATATAGCTGTGGGATATATGTTCTTAAAATTGAAATCAATATAGCCAGATGGCTAGCTGCTTTAATTTAGATTAATATGACAAGCCCAACATTTACTTATTTCCCTTTTTGGTAGTATAATTATACATATATTTTGTTTTTACAGGTTTAATACCCCATTCAAACCACGCGGCTGCGGCTGTTATGATAGTTAACCCGACAACACCGAATGCGGTCACAGGGAATATGAACCAGCAGTTAAATGTATGAGACTTCAACTTCAATACATAAATATAATACAAAATATTAATTAACTTAACTGATTCTTGTATTACAGACACCAAATCAGAATAGAAATAATCTTACAAGGAATTTGAATTCACGTAACACGTTTGATGGTAACAACGCCAATAACAACACGCCAGCCATAACTCACAGTAGATCGGGGACTAAGTCTGTTAATCTGATGAACAATATGTACGACCCGGGACAAGGGAACTTTAATAATGTCAACGAGAATCACGTAAGTTATTTCCATTAAGAAGAAGCCTAAAATAATATAGCTATCAATAATACATTATTTTTTCATCTCTATAACAGTATATTGTGATTTGTTTTGTTTAGGTTGTGTCATATTTGGTAATAAATGTAGAAGAAAATTTATAGTTGTATTACTATAATATTTTGTTTAATAAATCTTTATCTTTTAAATCATTTACTCTAGTAAAATATGTCTGTATTTTTTCTATCTGCTCTTTTCCTACATGTCTAAAGTTCCTTGGTAGAGAATACATCTTAATATAGGACATGAAACAACTCTTTAAGATTAATTGTGTAGGCGACAAAAAAAAATTCAGAAAAATAAACCAAATCGTATTTACGTGTGTTTAGTAATATTCTATGCCATATGTCTATTTAGCCAAGTACATTGTCATAACATTATTTTATCTTTATTTTAAGTATAATATATTAATGTTTAGTATAATATAATTATTTCTATTACAGTCTCACAGAGAGTCAGCCCGTGCGTTAGGCGAGGCTATAGTGGCTGCGTGTCCTGACGCAGCGGCTGTCGAGAGAAGATTGGGACAGATAAGGGAATACATACGAGTGACGTCATCACTCGTAGACACTATGAGGAACTCGGAAGACGAGGTAATATATATATATACATATACTAGCTGCGCCCCGCGGCGTTACCCACCGATTTCAGGAAGTAAAGTAGCCTATGTCTTATTCCTGGACGTCAGCTGGATATATACAAAATTTTATCTAAATCGCTTCAGCCGTTTGAGCGTGAAGAAGTAACAAACATACACACACACTCACAAATTTTCACAATTATAATATTAATAGAATAATATATAGATAGGCAAAAATGATTACAGTACTATACAAAATAGTAGGGCAAGAGAAAATTGTATGTTAAAATGTTTAAGTCGACGAGACCAAGACGATTGATGAAGATCTAATATCTATAAGGATCCTTTTGTTTTATACTATAAATTTCTGTAATTTGACTATAAATCTATTAAATTTCGTGTTGTGTTTGATCGTTTTCGTCATATATTAGTCTATTTATTACAAATTATACTCTAATTTAGGCTTTTATTGAGCACACAAAAGAAGAATACGATGAGCTAGTGAAAATGGTGATGCAGTTGAAAGAGAGTGAGACGAAACTAGAAGCTCTATTAGTTAACAATGAACCCGAAGAATCTGTAACTCAAAACGAAAACACTACTACAGAGCAAACAGAAACAGCTGAAGTTACTACTGAAGTTGAAAATAATGTTAATCAAGATATACCAACAGATAAAAATAACATTAAAAACAACGATAATCAAACGAACAATCTCAAAAAAGTATCGAACATAGAAAACGAACATCTCAACAGATCTATTGCAAACGTTATAGAAGAACCTAACGCGCAAGAACTAAAGAACCAAGATGAAGACGCACTTACTGGTGGAAAAGTTGGCAAAGAAACCGAAACAGCAGTATCTCAGAATGACATCAAGAAAGACGATCAAGAACTCAACGATATACTAAGAAAGAATATAATGGCGTGCGTCGAAAAGATTGCAGTCATAGAAGACATGAAAAATAAGAAAGATTGTAACAACAACGAACAGGTTTCTGTGGATGTCAGTGTGTTACCGCATGAGATGCTCTGAAATATTAACAGCCTAAAACATAGTGAAGAGTTTTATTAATAATCCATTAACATAGTTTTGCTTGTTCGTCCCTTATTTCCCTTATACAATACTAGCTTTCCGCCCGCAGCTTCGCCCGCGTGGAGTTCCGTTACATCGCGTTTCCAAGAACCTTTCAAAAGTCTGGAATAAAAACCATCCTATGTTCTTTTTCAAGGTCAACTCCGTCTCTGTACCAAATTTCATTAAAATCAGTTCAGTGGTTTACGCATGAAAGCGTATTTTCCATTGTTAACCCCCCGCAACCCCCCTTGTGGGTGGAATTTCGTAAAATCCGTTCTTAGCTGACCTCTACTCGGTGAAAGGAATAATCCTACAAAATTTCAAGTCGCTACGCCTTATGGTTCCATAGATATCGTGATGAGTTAATATATAGATGGAAATCTCTTTTATATATATAGATTTTGGGTTTCACGAAAATAAACTCTATTGTCATATATTTACAGCAGGATGTCGTAGTGAGACCGGTGTCGGTACAAAGCAACGGATCCGCGTACAGCGACAATGAACTCTGGCAGAGTGAGATAAAGAACAAAATGGAACTATCGCAGATAAGATTAACGGCTCTCAAACAACAGCAGAAGAGACTGCTCAAATATCAGGTATAAGACTTATTAATATATCTATTTATACTACTTTTTCCATTTAATAACGATATTTTTGTTTCAGGCTGAAGCGAAACAACAATTAGAAGAACTGAATAAGGAGCGTCAAACCCAGGAGATACATCATCCATCAACATCACATGACAATTTCGTTGGAATGCAGGTACTAAATATCATATATATATATATATATATATATATATATGTAAATTACTTAAAGCAAGTTAAATAAGTGTTAAATTTTATAAAGCAATAACATTATTATAATATTAATAAGTAATTATAACTAATAATTCTTTCAGAACATGACAATAAATGCAAATTATCACCCACAAAACCGTATGTACGCCACTAACCCGATCGGCGTGGCCACGACTCTGCCGCAGGCGGATATGACGTCACAGATGACGTCACACATGATGGACAACGACCGGGCGCAAGCCATTCACGACGGTTTCCTCTTGAGGGAAGGAAACACTGGCAGTGAGGTAATTATAATATGTAGATAGAAGAAAACAATATGTTTAAAACTGTGTTTTATAGTAACACTAGCTTTTGCCTACTAGCTGTTTAAGTCAGTTGTGGCCTAGTGATTAAAAGGCCTTCCTCTCATTGCCTAGGGCGCGGGTTCGATCCTGGCAAGTACCAATGTGATTTTTCCGAATCATATGTACTTTCTAAGAGTAGTCTTGGCAAAAATTTGAACTTGGCAGGTTTTTGTGCTGTACGTAACACTTAATTAATTGTATCATTAATTTATTATTTAGTTATATAATTATTTATATTTATATAATTTAAATATTATATAATTTAAATAATTAAATTAACCTGCCAAGTTCAAATTTAGAAGTATTATAATTTTAGATATTTTTAACCAAGCACCTACGTATTTTCACAACTATACCATATTTTAAGTTGGGTGTATGGTAAAGTGAATTTCGGTAAGATGGACCGTTGACGTGAATAAGGTGGCGGGTAGTGGCTGTATGTGGAAGGCAGAGGACTGGGTGTGGTGGCGAGTCTTGGGAATGGCAAATGTTTACCAGTGGATCATGCTGTTGATGAAGATGATTATGATCGATTTCAAAGTGCATCTAAACTTGGCATTAGATTGGATTTCACCCCTTTTTTAGGCAAACAATTAGACGATTGGAACTTGGCCCCCTTTTTAACAGGCATGTTTTTGGTGAGATTTCAATACTTTTTTCAAGAAATCGTACATACAATCGTACTATACAGCCGGACAATGCATAACTTACAGCATGAAACATACAGCTACCATCTGATGGCATAGGAATTACCCTATGTGGTATATCTCAGCCAACCACCGAAAGATGTACAATTTCCATCGTTGGTAAATGAATAGTAGAAAAGAAATAAAGTGAATTTGTGCTTTTAACACACACAAGTAATCAATCAATAAGCAATATCAAAATTAATCCTTTAGCAAGTCAAATCAGTGATCCAGTTAATCGTAATCGTAACCATATATAAGATATCAAGACATAAGTGTAGAAAGAAATAGAAAGAAATGACCATCGATTCCTTATCGACTTTCATTCATATATACTGCAGACAAAACCATATCGCGATTCAATTATACCGCTAGCGCCATCTATCGAAAGTAATTTATAACAATAGGAACTTGATTTTTTAGGTAAGCAATATTTAATTAAGTTATACAGTGTGCATTATGTATACATGACAATATTTTATATCCCTTATATATATATATCAGTTCTTAAGAAGCGCCCCACACTTTTTTCACAATAATATTAATTTAAAAATAAATTAACAAACAATAAATGGTATTTTTGTGAAAAAAAAGCGTGATGAGCTTCATATATCACTTTTCGAGAAAAGCCCCCCGCGTTTTTTTTTCAGTAATACCATTTATTGTTTATTTTAAACAATTTAAATTAAATTGATTTCCAAGGTTGTAAAGGTTAAATTAGTTTCCACGCGGTTTCTTTCATCATTGGAGCGTGTTTTTTAGTTTTTTTTAAACTATATTTATTTATTATTATTTTGTTGTATTATTTATCACCGATTGATAGATGTACTCATATTATTAATTATTAATATTTCATTATTATGTATTTTATTGTGCTGAGCTGAGCGCCTATATAAAGGTTTTGATTACCTGTCAATGAGTCAGTGCCAAAATTAGCTATTTTCACAGGGTCATATTTCAGGATCTACTGAAGCTTTAGGTATAAAATTTGGCATACTGCTTTAGGACTAGTATATGATTACGTAGGTACAATTTTATCTCTGTACTTGCAATAGACACTGAGCTACAGGGGGTCAAAAGTGGGTCGAATTTATTAAAAATTCGATATTTAGAGTTGAGGCAACTCACGCTTGACCGATTTCTTGTATTTCTTAATTTTTTGTTAATCTACATATAACACACAACCTGTGTACCAAATTTCATAATGCTAAAACAATGGGAAGTGGCCTAGAGGTTTTGATTACCTGTCAGTGAGTCAGTGCCAAAATTAGCTATTTTCACAGGGTCATATTTCAGGATCTACTGAAGCTTTATCTATGAAATTTGGCATACTGCTTTAGTTCTAGTATATGATTACGTAGGTAAAATTTTATCTCTGTACTTGCAATAGGCACTGAACTACAGGGGGGTCAAAAGTGGGTCGAAACGGTTCGTGTAAATATAGTGCACGGCATGCGCCGGCCTGTGGAACTTGGCCGGCGCACTACCGTGCGCTTAGATAATATAATGAGCTTTAAGCTTTACTAACTCAAGACAATGCCCTTTTAACACCCAAAATGGTTTGAAATCGGTCATTATTTGGAATAGTTATATTTAAAAAACATTTAGTAGATTTGAGAACTACCTCTTCTTTGATCTCGGTTATAAAGTAGTCTTTTACACTCTTTATAATACTTATTTGAAACTGAGAGACAAAAAAAAATTAAATTGCAGTTTTGATATGACATTTCTAGTATATACTCTAATATACCACATTTTTACTGAACTCATCTATCAGCAATTTGAAATTACAAACGGTCACTTAAATTTGATTTACTTCAGATAATGAAAAGTAAGAATATCAATTAATATAATAATATACAAATATAGGAAGCTCTGTGTTCGGAAGACGAGGCAGCGGGAGGGCGATTGAGAGAACAACTACGAGGCTTGCGAGCTAAGAAGGTTCACATGGAAAACCTGGTAATAAAACATTACTTAATATATAGCCTACTAGCTTTCCACCCGCAGCCTCACCTGCGTGGAATTCGGTTATATCGCGTTTCCAAGAGAACCTTTCAAAATTCTGGGATATAAACTATCCTATGTTCTTTCTCAAGGTCAACTCTATCTCTGTACCAAATTTAATTAAAATCAGTTCAGTGGTTTAGGCGTGAAAGCGTAACAGACAATTACTTTCGTATTTATAATATTAGTAGGGATAGAACAATAGAACAAATTTTAATATAAGGCCTATAATGGCAACTTTTTAGACTTATAACATAATTTTATCCTGTTTATGTGTCAAATAATATACGCCTAAGAAAGGAATAGATACAGAAAATTATGCCTTAAACACTCACGAAGTTTACAAAATTTATCTCGTTTCGTTGGCTCCACCTGTATAATCATGTATATTTAATAAATATATTTCCTGTACTCTCTTTATGCTAGAATAAAATGAGTTATATAAATATAAATTCTCATTTTACATGTGACTTTTTTTAAGGTTTCCGAGTTTCAAAAACTTCAAATGGTAACACGTCTCGGCGGTTCACACAACGCGTACTCAAGTTCGGGCGAAGACAGCGCTGAAGACGAAGCGTCCCATAAATGTAATATTTAATATCTCACAATAATTTTATTATTAACTTTTTAGCCTATCATAATCAGTATAATGTTAAACTGGATTTTGATCAGATCAAAATCAGTACTTTCTGCAAACATACTTTCAACATAATAGAAATTAAAAAAAAACCTAGTTCTAATTAACAAAATGTTTTGATTTATAACCCAAAAATAAATTACACATTAATTTCAGGTAACAAATCAGGAGCGAACGTCAAAAATGACGACCCATTCAAGCTCATGGAAATAAAAGCTATAAAGACAGCCTTACAAAAAACTAAAGGTATTAACAAACCAAGTTACATACAGTGCATATTAAATAGTAACTATTGATTATATTATTAATATTATTATTATTATATTTTCATAGATCTGATGCGGTCAGTGGAAACGTTTGAAGCTGATCATCTCTCCGGAGTTAACGAAGAAACCTTCCATGTGCCGAACCATTCTAACATACATGACAAGTTAGTTAAATAGTACTGTAATTATATATATATAGATATCAATAATGATTTCAAAAATCTTAACTTGTTAAAAAGTCTATATAAATATGAACAAAATATTTTTTATTTTGCATGTTTAACAGTACTGTGTAGGTTCTTACTTAAGCCATAATAATCTCAAATATATATTTTTTATACATATCTTTAATCAGATAACTAATAAATATATCAAAAAAATAGGTTCTTGAAAATATTTTACATTTAAATAAAATCGTATTAAAATAATTACAGTAAATCGGAAGGCGGCGGCAGTATGGGCGATTGGTCTAACGACGCAAACGAAGGTAGCGTTTGTCGCGTTAGAAACGCTATCGCTAGGCACAAGTTCACTAACGAGCACCAACAACATCAGCAACAGCATCAACAGCAACAGCTTCATCAGCAACAGCGGCAACAACAACAACAGCTGCAACACCAACAGCAGTTTGTACAACAACAGCATATGCAACACATGCAATTACAGCAGATACAACAACAAAGTAAGTGATTTTAAAGTTTTCCTATGGTTAGTATGTTTGAAAAGTTTATTCTTATAATATATTGTTTAATCCTAAAACGTGACACTTGAATAATTATACATATATTGGTGCCTTAAAACACTTACATTTATAATGGAAACTTTCTCACTTTCATATGTAATGCTAATTTTATCTTTTATATATCTTAATATTTAAGTATGAAATTTAAATACACTGGATATATTAAAGATATATCATAATTTTATTGTTGAAGGTCACGAAGCTAATATCAACTCTCTCCAAGAACTGGCTCAAGAGCTTCGAATGGAAACTGAAAAAATAATTGGAGAAAGAGCAAGGATTAAAGACATTGTTACTAATAAAGGTAATATAGCACTACTTACGTACAATAAGTCATTATAAAGTAGATGTATACTTTCATAGTATCTAACTTTGTTTTAATATATTACTATTCAATACATTTAAGATTATATTAATGTCAATATATCTTTGTATATATAATTCTTCTGTGAGTGTGTATGTCACTGAACTTCTCTCAGACGATTGGACCGATTTTGATTAAATGTTTTGTGTGTGTTCAAGGGGATCTGGGAATGGTTTAGATTCACAATTCTGTCCGCTGGACGATGTTTTTTTAATTAATTTTTAATATATTAGTAGTTGCTGATACAAACGTTTTTTTTACATTAGATTTGACAATTAACTAATGCCAATCATTCTGTCGCACTTCAAAACACGGAGATTTATGGCTTTAATATGTAAACTCCAAAAATATACGTAACAGATATTTCTTGATTATAGGGCGATACGAAGTTCGCCGGGTCTTCTAGTATATATATATATAAATTGTTACTTTAAAATATCGTAATGATCAAAAATGTCCACATACTAACAAACATTATAATTATTACATGACCATCAACTCATTCAGTACTAATTGATGATTACAGAACGCAAACAAAAGAAAGTTAACGAGGAAGTAGTACGTGGTTCAGTTAATGGTGTCGCTAGTGGTAGTGGTATGGGGCCGGCTGAACGAAGACAGATGCAACTCAGAGCTTTACTAGCTGACAAACAGAGGGAGCTAGAAGCGCTGCTAAATAAGAAGGTAATTACATCAGCATAGTAGCCTACGTCGTCATCAGCCTATCAGAGACCACTGCTGAGCAAAGGCCTCTTTCTCACATGGAGAAGGTTTGAGCATTAATCACCACGCTTGCTCAAGACGGGTTGATGATTTCAAACTTATAATTGTGAAACTATAAGTCCAGGTTTCCTCACGATGTTTTCCTTTACCAGTACACGTGATGTACCAGAGAGGGTTGATCTCAGGCAGGCGGCCGGTCGTAAAAACAATTGGCCAAAACTATTTACATGTAAGACAGACCCTGGCTAAAGCTGGGAAATTTCCAGGTAAAAGCCTACACGTGATATGACAACAGACGATAGATGCGTAAAATGAAATTTATAGGCGGGACTGAGAATGAGATTGCACAATCCTGTGCTTGTGATTGGTTGATCGCACCTGAATATACTTGCGAGCACTTAAATTGGACCAATTGTTTCTGTTATGTACTGTTGCGAGTTTTTGTTATTGATAAGTATTGAAAGTGACCAGTTCTTGTTACACTAAGTGTACATCTGCAGACTTATCCGCACTATGCCAACATCTTGCCAAGTCACTTGTCAGTAACTATACTAAAGTTGCATTAAAGGATGTGTATTATATTTTTCAATAGTTGATGTTACGTTTTTCATTTTGACTCGCGTCATTTAAATAAAACTCATATATATTTCTAGATATTACCTACTATTTAAAGCTTACGCTATTTACATTATACTAAATTGTAGGTGTGAAAGTTTATTTGCATTTATATTATAAAAGTATTGAAGCTTTCATAAAAGAACAAGTACACAAATATCATACAAATAAAACATTTATTCTTCTTATATGTCACGTAAATATTTAAATAATCAAATTTTAAAACATAATAGTATAATATAACTAGAAGACCTGGCGAACTTCGTATCACCCTATAATCAGGAAATATCTATTACGTTTTTTTATTTATATTTTTTATTTAAAAAATCCTATTAAAAATATTTAAGAAAATATATATTTTATGAAAACTTAAACATTGAGGCTCTGGATATTAAGATAGTTTTTAATGTTAGAAAAAAAAGTAGATTTTTAAAATGTATAAATAATTCCTATCAGTTTTTCAAATGTAATATTTTTTTTGTGTTTATGAATTTGCGCACTTTTTTTAATGATGATGTATTATTTCAAGCTTTTTCTTCTTTAGAAGCTTTTTGTATGAAGTATACACACTGCAGTAGTATATACTGTACAGTCTGCAGTTTACACGATACACGATACAGTCTGCAGTTTACACGATACACGATACAGTTTGCGGTTTACACGATACACGATACAGTTTGCAGTTTACACGATACACGATACAGTTTGCAGTTTACACGATACACGATACAGTTCGCAGTTTACACGATACACGATACAGTTTGCAGTTTACACTATACACGTTACAGTCTGCAGTTTACACGATACACGATACAGTTTGCAGTTTACACGATACACGATACAGTTTGCAGTTTACACGATACACGATACAGTTTGCAGTTTACACTATACACGATACAGTCTGCAGTTTACACGATACACGATACAGTTTGCAGTTTACACGATACACGATACAGTTTGCAGTTTACACGATACACGATACAGTTTGCAGTTTACACGATACAGTTTGCAGTTTAGACGATACACTATACAGTTTGCAGTTTACACGATACACGATACAGTTCGCAGTTTACACGATACACGATACAGTTTGCAGTTTACACGATACACGATACAGTTTGCAGTTTAGACGGTACACTATACAGTTTGCAGTTTACACGATACACGATACAGTTCGCAGTTTACACGATACACGATACAGTTTGCAGTTTACACGATACACGATACAGTTTGCAGTTTAGACGGTACACTATACAGTTTGCAGTTTAGACGATACACTATACAGTCTGCAGTTTACACGATACAGTTTGCAGTTTACACGATACACGATACAGTTTGCAGTTTAGACGATACACTATACAGTTTGCAGTTTACACGATACACGATACAGTTCGCAGTTTACACGATACAGTTTGCAGTTTACACTATACACGTTACAGTCTGCAGTTTACACGATACACGATACAGTTTGCAGTTTACACTATACACGTTACAGTTTGCAGTTTAGACGATACACTATACAGTTTGCAGTTTACACGATACACGATACAGTTCGCAGTTTACACGATACAGTTTGCAGTTTACACTATACACGTTACAGTCTGCAGTTTACACGATACACGATACAGTTTGCAGTTTACACGATACACGATACAGTTTGCAGTTTACACGATACACGATACAGTTTGCAGTTTACACGATATAGTCTCCAGTTTACACTATACACGTTACAGTCTGCAGTTTACACGACACACGATACAGTTTGCAGTTTACACGATACACGATACAGTTTGCAGTTTACACGATACACGATACAGTCTGCAGTTTACATTGAATAGTTAATCTTCGGATGAAAATTATAAGTAGCTACGTCTTTTGATACTATTCTTACATCTCGAAGATTCGAAACCTTTTGCTGTTTTATAAAATACTAGCTTTTGCTGCGACTTCGTCCGCGGGGAATAGTGACTTCCGGCAGATTTTTGGTTCTTCCCACATAGTTCCCGTTCTTGTGGGGTTTTCGGAATGGTCGAGTTCCCGTAGAATTTTCAGGATAAAACCTATGTTTTTTTATTCACAATGAAGTACTCTTAACCAACAACATATTTATTTGTTTATTTGAATAGAGAACAATATTATTATGTTGATTTTATTTATTTATTTATTGATACAACTTAAACAAATTATTTCGACCAAATTAGGTACCATAAAAATGGTTTTTGTGAGTTAATCTTAAAAGATAGACATATACTGTCGCGGACTGTTTTTAGATCATTAAAAGAGCTATTATTCTTTAATACATATTTTTTGTGTATCTTGAACCGTTTTCTCGGCGCACGCAACGGAAAGCTTCAAAGATGCAATAATTTCTCCCGTTTTTTACACATTTACCACTATATCTTTGCTCCTATTGGTCGTAGCGTGATGTTATATAGCCCACAGCCTTCCTCGATAACTGGACTATCCAACACAAAAAGAATTATTCAATTCGAACAAGTAGTTTCGGAGATTAGCGCTTTCAAACAAACAAACAAACTCTTCAGCTTTATAATATTAGTACAGATTATTGTTTTTTTCAGGTGTCCAGTGGTAATTCAGATGCTCAAATCATTCTCAAAACCGATTCTGGACCTGGTTCAGTATTAAATGGATCTTACAACAGGTATTTTATATATTATTATTATTTATTTTAATGACTACATATAGATATATAAATATTATGCGTTATAAAATCCATGGAATTCTAGATTTATTGTTAGTTTGATTTAAAACTTTTTAAAGAAAGGTTTACTCGGTTACTCTGCATGATAAACATATTAAGATGAAATTTTCAAACACATTTTTGATATTCAGTAATATATTGTTTTTTTTTTAAGATCCAATACATTTAAATTTTGAATGAATTGATTGTTTTCTTTGTAATATTCTTTCATATTTATTATTTACAGTGAACAGGAGGAACAATCTCAATCCGAACATGTACAAGTTGACTCACAGAATTCTAGAGAGAATGAAAATTACAGGGTAAGTGAAGTAAGATAAATACTTGTAAGACTTATGATATAATTATGTCTTTAATCAAACAATCTTGATGCTACTAAGAACTAATACTGGAAGTAACTTAATGAAAACTAAGGTTTTCAAGAGTATTCATTGAAATAAAAAAAATATTTTTCGGATCTATGACGCGTTTATAATTATTATTTTTAACAATATATGTACTATGTAGTCCCGACGTTTCATTTACTTTTCAGCAACCGTAATCACGGTATCTACAGGGTGACTGGTGAATTACTATCGATATTTGAGGACGTGATATTTGACGATCATATATGACAAATTAAAAATTAATATAACATAAATATTAATAAACTTCTAAGTAAAGTTAACCAAAAGTTATGTAATTAATTACGCATCGTATGAACACCCTACAGATTAGGTATACACACACACACACACTCGCGCGCGACGGCGTGTTGTTGTATCAGCACGCCGCCGCACGCGTCCACACTTGGAACACTTGGAACGTGTACACACTTTATTTATTTATACGGAAATTTGGTTAAAAATTAAGTACCTATTTTTTTTTACATAATTCGAATGAGAATCATGTACCGAGTATGCTCCTTAAATATTGATAGTAATTCACCAGTCACCCTGTATACTAGTAGACAGTTTTTTATTTAAATAAAGTAGGCGTAGTATATCTGAATTAAAAATTTAGTTTCTTAAAAAAAATTGTTTCATTTAAACTACTCCAGTAGTGGAGCACAGCTGTAGTGTATACTATAGTTGTAATGTTCAGTCATTTTCTGCAAAAGATAGTACTATCCAGGGATAGTACAAATTACAGTAAAATACCTATAATAAGCCATAAATTCTTTCTTCAATACTCTCGTTGCCTAATGTTCCTTACATTTCTAAATTTATCATGTTTTATAGAGGTATCCAAATTTGAACCTTACCGTATAAGGTATAGTGACAATTATCAAGTGGTGCGTTATTTTACCTTTGCCAAAGATATCACAAGTTTGAATGCTCGTATTCATGATACATTAATTTTGAATTGACTTATAATTATTTCAATTCCATATACATACTTGTAATGTATATCTTCCCCTATTATCACTATATCAATGGTATGATTCTTATGATATTGCTTGTAATAAGTCGTTTTTGAATTATACATTTAAACAAACAATTATAAGTTTGAAATCACCAAACCGTCTCGAGCAAGCGTGGTGATTAATGCTTAGAGAAGAGGTTTTTGCTCAGCAGTGGGCTCTGATAGACTGATGACGAACAAACAGAAGTGTATTTTATTATATATTTATATACTATATATTATATACAGGGTGTAGACAGCGCATCCTCTCGCTCGCTGCAAGCCGCCGCTTCACAACTGGCGAGCGCTTACGCCAGCGACAGTGACACGTGAGTTACATATTATTTATATAAACTAACAAATCATTACTTAATAATAATATAAATGCGAAAATTTGTGATTATATGTAGATGTTTGTTGCTCTTAAAAAACTTTACAGTAATATAGAGTAGATATCAGAATTGGACATAGAATATAATTTATATCATAGTTTTGTGTGAATTTATCGTGAGATCTATACTAATTGCATAACTGTTGTATTTGGTATTAAGTTACGGATCACGGACGATAGATGTCGCTGTCAGTAAAAGTAATATCGATTGTTTTATTATAAAATAATTTTGATATTTCACACTAAACCCAATTCTGAAATCGACGAAGGAAATCGTGGGCAAAAGCGACTATTATATAAAGCATTACTTACACAACAGTTATTATACATATAATAAGATCAGTGTTATATATTGTTATATCTATTCATAAGTATTTATTTTTTCAGAGCGTCTAGAAACAAGATTAATCAGAGAAATCGTTCACGTCGAAGGACACAGGAAAGACAAGCAGATGAGAATAATGTTAGTGATTTCTTAATATTTAAACTGGTATATAAAATCTTATTTAATTAGTTAAATTAAGAAAGTGAACCTTTTAATGACTTCTCTAAGGAGTTTAAGCATAATGTTTGTATTAGATAATTTTTACTTCATACTGCTTGGAACTGAAAATGATTTTGTATTGTTTTTCAATTACAATGCGTCAAAGATATTATTTTTTATTTAAATTTTCATTATTATTAAATCAAATAAAATTATATCTAGACTGACTTGATTTAGTAACAATTTAAGATAGTTTAAATAAGTAAATAAACAATTTATATTATAATTAAAATCAGGTTATCACAATTCCGTAATTGAAGTGTGTTTCATTAAACACATTTTACACAAAATATCCTTAAATCCTTTACGCATTTCTCTACTATCTCAACTCCATTCAAAGATTTTGTATGAAACTCTTTATATTTAAGGTAATTAAATTTCAAACCAATTGTAATATGATGTTAATACTAGTGATTGTTTCCAGGTTTCTCATCAGAACAACGCGAACATGAACACACGTCACGAACCTCGCTCGGAACCCACTAACAACATGACGCCGACCATCACACAGAATAGTGAGAAATATACCTTTAATATATAATAATCATAATATTGTCAGTGGTGGCCTAGTGGTTAAAGGGCCCGCCGCTCGTTGTCGAGGGCGCGGGTTCGATCCTGACAAGTACCAATGTAATTTTTCCGAGTCATATGTACTTTCCAAGAGTATTTAGACATCACTGATTAATGCTGATTCCCAAAAAGAGGGTTGATGTCAGGCAGGCGGCCGGTTGTAAAAACAAATAGCCAAAAATTATTCACAACATGTAAGGCAGACCCTGGCTATAGCTGGGATATTGCCAGGTTGAAGAAGAATCATAAAAAAACAGCCATCCTAAACATATGTAGAATAGTAAGAAAGTTCATGCAAATAGAAGAAAACGAAATCACTCCTTCTCATACAACATACATACCACACGACTAATTTGGTTTCGGCTTTTAAATATGACTAAAACCACTTCAAAGCTGAGAAAAAAAACATCAATTTATAATAATCTCTATACACTTCTTCTCCCAAGCGTTCACTGCAGTCTATAATAAACATGTAGAATTGTAAAAAACGTAAATGATATTAAATTATGATTTTTGCTATTTTTTGTTTACTAGGACTAGGAGGACGATAGTGCTTAAATTTAATTAAATTAAATTATAAAGTCGTAATAAATCAAGAAATTAATAAGTACCATTATATTTATGTATGCATACTCAAATCTTTTGTTATTGATATTTACAAATTTTATAAAAATTCTTCATCTGTGTTAATTAAGTGTATGCAAATTTATATTTAAGACTATGCTTGCCTCGATAGTTTGAATGATAAACGAATGGAAAAGTATTCTGAAAAGGTGTAGGTTTGAATCCAAATTCCGTTGATGTATTTTTTTTTTCAAAACTATTTATCTGAGCCTTAACTCGGATCTAATTTTCTATTTTTCTTCATAAGGAGTTCCATATTTATAATACGGTTTCTTTCTTACATGTGGTAACATATTTAATAACAATTTATAATGAAACAACCCAATTTAGAAGTATTAAAACATTTCAATTTGATATTAATCATTAACAATTATTTTTTCAGTTGACAACACAGCCAACATGCCGTTCTCTCATCTTCCACCAACTTGTTGGAACACAAATAAATCTAATCAGGTATGTATTATGACAATAAACATATTTATTTTTTTAAATAGAACAAGACAAAAAAAATATGCTCTATTTTCAAAAGAATAGAGTTTATATTTGACTGTTTCCATAGTAAAAATGTAATCTCTGAAAAAAAATACATTACTTGAAGGTAATCACTAATAAGTCTTTTTTTAATTAAGGGTATTGCAAGTTCCTATAATCCTATAGTTCAGAACATAAGTTGTACTGTATTTTTTCGTTTTATAATACTTGTATGCAGTGGCGGCTGTACCTTAAGTGCGCCCGTGCGCTGAACCACCAATTCAAAATATTTAAAAATTACAAAATATTATGTCATCTTAATTTTTAAATTACCATTTTAATATTTATTTTTTAAACATACAAAAAGGTATAAAAAAATTAATTTCCAATTATGGTCAAAAAGTTTGAGCGCTTTACTAAACTCATATCGTGCGCTCCGGCGAGTGCACGAGGACTGCTAATACATCTTGTATGAGACACGCTTTAATACGCCTGGCGCGTGAGACAAAAGATAGTTCATAGAAATGTACCGAGTAACGAGTCGGTTCTCGAGCGCCGCACGAAGCGGCCGAAGGTTACCGAGAGCACCCGATGTATGACGTATTGAGCCGGCCGGCAAGGGGCCGGCCGAAAGGATGGGTGCTGTGATTGACATTTCGTTAATCGTTATTGGTATTGTTTCAACTTTCACTGTATGCGTGACGCGTTAATTCGTTATTGTTTATAATTATTTCCGTAATTCGTTTTAGTTTTTATTTCGTTTCTATAATAGAACTTTTATTCTGTACTGTGTTTTTTATTAGTTGAAAATGAGTATAAATATTGATTATATTAAAGAAAATAACAAAATTTTTCAAAGTAAAGTGAACATAAAATTGGCCGGGCCCTTTTTAAATTTAAAACAAGAGTGTAAATCGAAAAATAAAGCATTTATACGAAGTTTTAAAAGTGAAATGTATAATAGAAAGAAATGGTTGTGTGGATGTGAGCGTCTTAATGCATTGTTTTCCTTGCATTATTTTTGGCGGAGAATCGATTTGGACAGAAACTGGAATCAAGGATTTGACGCATTTAAGTGAAAAAATAAAAAAAACACGATTCTTCACAAATACACCTACAAAATGTAATGAGTTTGTCTGTGTTAGGCACAGTCGATATTCGTAATCAGCTAGATTCTGTGTATAGAAGTAATATCCAAAAGTATAATAAACAAGTTGATAAAAACAGATACATTTTATCACGTCTTATCGATTGTGTCAAGTTTTGTGGTGCATTTGAGTTGTCACGATGAAACTATTGAGTCCAGTAATGCTGGAGTGTTTCGTGGATTAATAGACTTTGTATCAGAGTTGGATATAGTTATGAATTAATGTACAAAAAATAAACATATTTTATGTCAATTGTTGTTTTTGTCAATATTTTAGTAAAGTGAACCACCAGTTCAATAACCCACCAGCCGCCACTGCTTGTATGTTATATGTTATATAAATATATATGTTAACAGGACGTCCGTACAAATCAGTTCACTCAGAACAGTCACTCGCAGACTATGGAGCGCCTCCTGGGTACGCCCGTGGGCTTCCCGCCCGCCATGCCCTTCAACATGATGATGCCGTTTGGTAAAAACAACTAACTACCAACAAATACTTTAAAAACATACATATTATTGTAGTATAAATGAAGAAATGTTTATGAAACTTTAGATATATATTGTAATTATTCACCAAAAAGGTTGCACACAATTTAATATGATTTTCTTTTAATTTGAAAATGGAGCGTTATATTATACGTGTCTCATGTGTGTGTGTGTGTAGGTATGATGTGCGCGTGTGGGTGCGCGTGCAGCGCGTGGGGCGCGTGGAGCTGGCAGCAGCTGGCCGCGCAGGCGAGGGACATACACGCGCTCAGAGAACAGATCACACATGTTAGTATACTATTATTGAATAGTGATAACTGAAACATTAATAATATACAGGGTGACTGGTGAATTACTATCAATATTTAAGGAGCATACTCGGTACATGATTCTCATTCGAATTATGTAAAAAAAATAGGCACTTAATTTTTGACCAAATTTCCGTAAAAATAAATAAAGTGTGTACACGTTCCAAGTGTGGACGCGTGCGGCGGCGTGCTGATACAACACTACGCCGCCGCCGCGTCTGTGTGTGTGTGTGTGTGTATACCTAATCTGAAGGGTGTTCACACGATGCGTAATTAATTACATAACTTTTGGTTAACTTTACTTAGAAGTTTATTAATATTTATTTTAAATTAATTTTTATTTTGTCATATATGATCGTCAAATATCACGTCCTCAAATATCGATAGTAATTCACCAGTTACCCTGTATATAATACAATGGCTTCCATTATATATCAAATTATAGATTAATCGTCCACGTTTCTTAAATACTTCCGGATTTATAACACATGTATGTAGGTTTTAACGTTTTATATAATTTACAAATAGTTTTTTTCTTTGGCTTGTTTTTATTCACTTTTAATTTAAGCATTAACTCATCACTACTCTAATATTAAAAAGATAATAGCACGGATTTTCATTACCTTAAAAAAAATTTATTTGAAGTCACGTTTAAGACCATTATATTTTCCTAGGACACTAAGTGAATAGTTCAACCCTAATTTTCCCCTTATATTCTAAATAATACTTTGTTTAATTAAATTTTGTATGACAGTTGGAAGAGCGTTGGCGAGCTGAGACCGCGTCACACACACTCAACAATCAAGTACCGCCCGGGAATAGAGCGAATAACTACTGGGACAACTTTAGAAGGTGACTCTACTTAATATATTACAGTATTACTTCATATATTTATATACTTAATATATATTGTATCTTATTTCAGATATTAGAAAATGTACCCGTCATATTCAACTAGTTTAAATATTATATAGTTCGTTATTTGTATATTATCTATTTGTGTACCGCACTCCTTATGTTATTATAGGTAAGAGTTGTGTGAAGTGACCTTGTGGCTTGATACATTTATTGTTTTAAACGCATACACCCTTAGATACATAATGTTGTTTTCCATTTATACTAATAAATATGTATTTTAAAACTAAATAAGTAGATTATCAGAGCGTAATTGATAATATTCGTTCCAGTTATTCCCGCCAGAACTTACTGTCTACGAACAAGAGCAACGAAGGTCACGTGGCTCACGCGTTGGTCGAGCGTTCGCATAACAGTTTACACCATACGTCATCGTCAACTTCTCCGTCTTTAACGCCAAAGCGAAATACAGACGCCCCGCCCACCCAGCAGGTCGCCCCGCCCACTCACGGCCCCGCCCACTGTCCCGCTCGAGGCTACGAACGCTCTCTATCCTTCTCCTCCGCCCCCGACGTCCTCAACGTGAACCAGAACCCGGAGGAAGAAACCAACCTGAACGTGAACCGACCCGAACCTCCTCCACAAAGAAACATTAACTACGCTAACCCGATACCGGAGATTATTCAATCCCACTCGAACAATCTGAACGCGCCGGCCAATAAGCGGAAGTCGTCAGCTAAACTGCCCGCCAAAAACGCTGCGAATAAAAAATACGCGCTCGTTTTCTCACCGACGAGTAACATAGATATTGCAAGCTCATCTGTAGACACAGCGAACCCGAACTTAGCGTCGGGCAGTCGCGAGGTACAAGATAAGGCAACATCCAAGCTATTCGATCTATTCAGAGAAAATATTTACTCCGAAGTAACAACTTTAATTGGAGTGAACGAGTCACATCCAGATTTCCTAATACAATTGTTCAGAGAACTACAACTAATTAGCTCAGACCCACTCAGGCAGAGAGTGTTACAATCAATAAGAGGAGTACTCGCACAATACGGACCATTGATCGACAACCAGAATGATGACCATGAAGAAATGACAACCGAAGTGACCACAACCTCCGCGGAAAATTGTCAGGATTGTAACAATCAGAACGCATGCTCCAACAGCGTACAGATAGATAATAAAATTGTTCGATTCCTCTTAATGAAGAGTGAAGAAGTATTCACAACAGATTTACTCGAAACTCTCTCGTCACTCATAATAAACTCGCCTGATGGAAGGCGGACGAAAAGACTTCTAGATATGCTCTCTAAATACGAAGGAATGAGAGTTTGTGACGTGTCTAGTGATATAATAGAAAACATGACGCTGTTTACGTCAGTGAACAACGATGATGAAGCATCCCGTCACGCGAACGAAATCTCCGAATCTTCTATACTACAAGACGTAGCGGGGTCATTGAACTTATTCAGCTCGAGCGAGACTCAACTGCATCAGATCAACACGTGTCCGTATATGTGGCCCGGACACGTACACGTGGACATCAACGACAGTCAAGAAGGGAAGGTCGATCTCATCAACTGCTCGGATATACACAACGGCGACTTGGCCGAAGCCGATCAGACTTGCCGCACCGATATAGAAGACGGACAGACACATAACGAAATGGCCGGAAATGACGCTCTACCGGATGTGGTTGACACGGACGAGGTGACGCCCACAGAGGTAATGCAACACGTACTCTACTGTAGATGCCTTCCCTTGATAAACTGTACTAACCGCAAAAACTAACCTCTGCCACAGCTTTTCATTTTTCAATTGTATACTTAATGTAATGTTACTAACATACTAATCTGTTACTTATGGTCTCATTGTGTATTAATTTTTATAAGTGTAATAATCCAAACAATAAATAAAATATTCCAATGCTTATTTTTCAATTAACACTTATTTTATTTGATCTTGTGATCCCGGATGTTTCGAAAATATAATAATATCAAGGAACTTTTGTCTTTTCAATAACTTTTATAAGTGAACAACATTGATTTATAGCTTAAATATAGTTATGGATTGCAAGTATAAAGAAAACTACACTATAAATTAAGATAATTTTTATTATATAACAAAAATCAGGTACAAATAAATCACAAAAGAAAATAATATTTGACTAGAAGGAATGCTTATATGGATTTTGCATATAGTTGTACACAAAATGTTCTAAGCCTGCCGCATATCAAGTACTGTACATAAATTGTTGATATGTTTATATTAAAGGCCGAAGCTGAGTGGTTCGGGCTTGACCGTGTGCCAACAAGGCTGCATATGGAAGAAACATCTGAAAAGCAGAAAGGTGAAGGTTAATATAATGTCTAAATAGAAGCAAACACTCAAACATCAAACTATGTTTGATTAATTGTTTGAGCGAGCCTGGAAAAAAAATATATATTAAATCTTCTCAACTGCATCTGTAACAGAAAAACAAAATAAATAGTAATTAATTTCCTTTTCCTTTTTCAGAGTAGGGTCAAGGAGTAAGTCGTCATGGTCTTTTCCAACTCAATATATCTAATATTGTAAAATTCTTTAATACTTTTCATTGACTGTCAATATTTACATAGTTTCCATTCTGTAATATTTATTGAAAATAAATAAAATATATATAGTGCAAATATTTGTCTTTCTTTTGAAATAAAAATCCCACCCATTTCCTATTTTATTTTTTTATTTTGAAAATTCCTTATATATCTAGATAAATGTTAATAAATCTTCATAAACATTTTCACATCAAAGTTCTTTAGAGTCTCTATATATCGATCATCTTATGATTCACAAACACTGTAACAGATGAAAGTAACTTCCTCCGTGTAAATTCCAATAAAGATTTTCCATCAAGTCTTCTGAACTTTTCTCAGTTTTCTCTATCTCGATTGTCTCAGGTTTTCTACATTTCTTTGTTTGTACTTCTGTAGATAAAATTACATTTCTTAATTAGATTTACTCTGTCATAATATGTATTATATCATATGGACCATGAGACAACGAGTTATATCTGGGTTGTTGTGAGTGGGACGCAGTAAACATGGGTTGTAAGTTGTTGTTGAAGGCACCAGACCCTCTGAAATAAAGTCGGACTTTATCACACTGTGCCCACAAATTTCACAGCAGGAAGCCTTGTTATCCGGTTTTGTTGCGGTTTCAAATTATTTGAAGTTCAATCAAATCTGAGTATGCTGAAAACAATTCATAATAATCTTTATACACAAAATTTTTTTAAGAAATCAGAGATATAGAGATAGATAGTATATTTTAACAGTATTTTCAGCAATCTAAGATTCAATTGTTTATTACAAGTTGTTATATTAAAATACATTTATTTTTTCTATTTTTGAAAACAATTTTACCATTATATTATACTAGTAAAGGTGTTATACATTTTGATTTCATTAATTGATTTTGAAAACTAAGAATCATTTGTGAACTGATAATAATAAAGTTTACATATTATAGCAGAATATGAACAATTCTTTAATATCTTAAAAGATATGTCAGAGTTTTAAACATCACAAAATATCACAACTAATTTAAGTAAAAAATTCTGCATTAAAAATATTATAATTGAATTCAATAAATTAACGACCAAATTCAATATATTTAAGTAAATAAAACTATATTTTAGGATTTATATTTTAAAAATACCCCAAAGTATTTTCAACATAATTTAAATATCAACGAAATGCATATACAATTAAAATTTAAAAATATAGTTGTATTTAATGTGAATATGTAATCTTTCATGTTAATAATAAGGTATTTATGATTATTATGATATATTGTTGGGAATGGTACAAAACTGTACAAAAAGCAGATTGACAGAAGAAAGTATACGCTGAAATATTTCTTATATATACGACTTTTAAGGGAATCTTTTTACAATTAGTAATAAATTAAACACTAAATAATTACTAATTGTGAAAAAATTACCTTAAGTCATTAATATAGAATATATTTCAGCACAAACTTTCTCTTGATAATCTGGTTCCAATGTAGATATGCAGAATTATTCAATAGTAGTTATATGGATTTGCTCTATCCCCGACGATATATAATTTATGTTGCCTACATAGTTTTCAAGAGTAACTAAATACATTATTTTCCAATTACATTCATATATATTATGTTCATTGCAGACTTTAATCTTCTCATTTATTTAATCCCTTGCACTTAGCAAGTTTTAATTTATAAAACTAAAGCTATACAATATAGTTACGACAGACAGATCATTTATTAATAAAATGTGACTTAAGATAGGCATTAAATAAAGAAATATTTTAAAGTTTAATGACCGAGATGTTTGTTATCAGATAAAATTTTTCAAGTCAAACATTTATACTTCTTTTTTAATGAATCATTTAAGCACTTAAAAATTTTTATCTTTACATATTGTACAGACCTATTAAAAGAAACCAAAGTTTCACTAAAACAGTTGCTTCATAAAAAAATATAAAAATAGGTACTCTAAGTATAATCTTACGAAATTTAATATGATATTAAACACAGCAATGCAACAGGTTTTGTTATAAATAAATATTAGTAGTTAACATAACTAAAATGATATTATAATTTGAAACTGCAACAAATATTAACACTTATATGTGAAATCATTGTTTTATTGTGATTGTAGCATATCCAATTAATCAATATCCCTGCTGCATTGTATTGCAAGCTAATCCAATGGTATGTGTAAATAATACCATAAATACCAATTAGAAAAATATAAAATTCTTATATTTTATTGAAACTTTATTGAATCAGAATTATTTAACAATAAATTCAATAAAGTTCCAATAGAAAAATTCTTCAAAATCTTACCTTCACGCAGGCGTTTAGTTTGCGGATATTCGGAATCCTCTGCACTTCTTTTTCTCGAGTTGTTTTGCCGTGAAGCTGTTGTGGCATTCGTAGCTTTAGAATCCACTTCAGTCATTTCGCAATCATAATTTTCTTGCATATTTTCAACGCTTTTCTGACCATGAAAACCGTAATAACAATTAGTTGATACGTGATAATTCTGGCATTGGCCCATTAACACATCAGCGTCAGCGCAAACTGGAGCTAGTTGCATTGTGTTGAAATTATTCTTGGCGTCTTGCATATGGTACAAGTTAATGCTGCTAGCTGGCATGTTCAATTTCTAACTCCCGGAAAGAGCTAACTCGACTAAACAATTAACAAGACAAGTGTACCGTCACAATGCTCTATTTCAAGCGGTATGAGAGGAAATAAGATTTAATTAACCAATGATGAATTGTCTACATAAAGCTTACATGGAAAGTTATTAATAATGATTATTTATTGAGTAATGACTAATGAAATAATGACCACATTGCGCGGTTTTTGTCAACTGTCAGAATAAGCGTCCCTCCTATATTTTTAATCAAATAACTTGCAGTGAAATCTAGCAAATTAAGTCATTAGATTTTAAAAGAAATATTTCTTTTTATTAATTTCCTATCAACAATAGCATATAATCAAGAGATAATCTTTGCATAAAATTTTACTAATTTCTATTCGCCCCGTCTAAAGATTTATGTCTAGATATAATGTTTTTTATGGTAATTACGGTAATCATTTATGAGTTATGACATGTATGTCGTCTTGACATTTTTGACAAAATAGATAACAGACAAATCACACAAGCCTGATAGTTTTACTTGTACAAAAACTTAAAATTCTGGAAATAGATTTATTTATTTAAATAAAGTATTCCATATAATTAGTCCATATTAGACAAATCATCGAGTGCTAAGTATATCACTTACAAATATGAACTCTATCACTGTTTAGATCTTTTTAAATAAGTATTATTCGAATTCTAATATTTTCTTACAATATTTATTTATAAAAATGATCATGTTGCCGTCGGTCGCCTCATCCCTTTGTAGAAAACTTGGGATACATTACTCTCAATTTAAAAGTTATAATCTGGCGAATATTAGAGCTTATTACATTTTACGTAGCGAGAGAAATATCGTAAGGTATCCAAATACGAAATTATATAGGTGTCTACATACATCTTCATATTGTTATGATAAAAATACAAAAAATGTGGCCTCCATTGCTGTTGGTGAAGATAAAGATAAAAATATAGCAAAACAGAAGACTTTGGAAAACATTATTGTTAAAACGGAGACAGACGCCAATAATTCAGTCACGAAAGTAACTATAGAAAAATCAAAACAGGAATCAGATACAAAACAGACCGTTATTCCTCCAAGTATGTTTAACAGTATATTTTTTCGACATTTCAATTGTGTTCTTAAATAAATATAATGTGGATATTTTTTTCAGAAAAGAAAAGACTCCTTATTGATTTTTCGGCATCATATACTGAACGAAACTTTATAACTCCGATGAGAGCCATGACAGAGTATTTATTAAAACAAACTGATTTAGAGACATTGCCAAAAGTTTTAAGACGATCGCCTTACGAGTCCGAACCACCAATTACTGTTTATTATAGAAAGGATGTTGAAGCTAAAGCTATTGAGGTAATATCTAAAATACATATAAGATTCTATTTAAATTTTCATACATACAATAATTTTGTTCACAATATATGGCGACAAATTACAACTCTCTATTATAATTTTTGAACAAAAAAATAACTTGAATATTAAAAATGTGATCTTATCTAATGTAATGAACTTCAAATTAATTTTAAGGTATGGGGCTCAAAAGAATCATTGGATAAAGAGCTTCTCAGAAGAGAATTGGACCGACGAAGATATGAACAAGGTAATGAAAATAATTATTTAAACTTTAATACTTTTTTAATTGATAGAAACATTATTTATTATCATACATAATTTTATTTAGATGTATTCACTGTAAAAAGAAGACTCAGGAATTACAGAAGAGAAATGGGTCACAAACGTTTAAAACAGGGTGTCGAAGAGATGGGATTAAAAACAGTTTCTGGTAGAGTTGTATTAACAGCTATTGGAATGTAAGTTTTATTAAAGATAATTTTTTATATACTTAATTATAATGTGTTTAATATATATATATTTTTATTATAGTAATGGCTGTAACTTCCTGTTCAAACTCTGTGCTTGGCTGTATACAGGATCCCATAGCCTTTTCTCTGAATGCATACACTCTTTAGCCGATACTGTAAATCAACTGATTCTTGCTTATGGAATACATAAGTCTGTACAAGTAAGTATAAAAAAGCAAATTTAGTTATGATGCAATGTGAATTTAAGGAATAAATTTATAGCATTTGAATATAATTTAAAATTAATGATGAATAATCACTGTATTAAAATCTATGAATTATGCATGTTTCAATGTTATTTATTCATTTAAAATGTATATGTAATTGTGTGTTTATGAATAATTTTGTAGAATAAGATAGAAGTAGCTGGCAATAAATTTTTAATTTTATTATTTAATATTTTATAAAGATAAGAATAAGCATTTATGGTATTATATATGAAGCTTAAATACTTTTGAACCCTCAAATAAACCTTTTTGACAAATATTCAGACATCATAATTGAATGGTTTAGAATAAATTAATTGTGTGTACAATTTGTAAAAATTAATTACAATTTACTTTACATTTTAACATATTAAGTATAATGAAATGAAGCTGTTAGTGTGTAAGAAAATTTAAAGAGAAATAATTTGTTATTATATTTCATTATTACATATATACTGCTTGAACTGTTATTTTCGGAGCTAGTATCACTAATATTGTCATCATGAGTCCTAAGAAAATTTAACAAATCATAACCCTTTTTCACAATACACTCACTATGTTTAGTTGTTATATTTCTCAACTCTTAAAAGCCATCATTGTAATTGAATGTTCATTTATATCAAATATTTTTATTTTATACTAGCTTTTAGCCCGCATCTTCGCGCGCGTGAAGTTCGGTTAAATCGCATTTCCAAGAGAACTTTCCAAAAGTCTGGGATAAAAACTATCCTATGTTCTTCTCAAGATCAACTCTATCAACCTGTAGCAAATTTCATTAAAATCAGTTCAGCGGCTTAGGCGTGAAAGCGTAACAGACAGACAGACACAGTTACTTTCGCATTTATAATATTAGTAGGGATAAATGTAAAATTACATGATACTACACAATTTCTTTATCCTATTATAATATGATTGTCTGGAATACTGCTATGAAGCAATAAGATATTTTGTATGCTTCATGTTATAAGAAACATTTTTATTATTATTTATAATGTTATTTTCTATTACATTATTGTGATTTATATTTTCAGATAGCCGATCCTGACCATCCCTATGGTTATACCAACATGAGGTATGTTTCTTCATTAATATCTGGCGTTGGTATATTCTGTGTTGGATGCGGCCTCTCATTCTATCACGGAGTAACCGGTATACTTGATCCACAGCCCCTACATGACTTCTATTGGGCAAGTTATACAATTTTTTGTGTTTTATATGAATTTTATTGAAAGAATTAAATTAGTTTTAATTTTAGGCGTACTTCGTGCTCGGTGGAGCTGTTGTGTCTGAAGGTGCGACACTTATGGTGGCTTTGAATGCGATTCGAAAAGGAGCTAAAGAAGCTCATATGAGTTTGTACGAATATGGTGAGTTGGAAATGTTATGGTGATCAAAGTAATAAGATATTTGCGTTGTTCTTGAATCTAACTCATGTCAACTATGAAAATAGTTCAGGGGTTTCAGTTTTGCTACAAGGGTTTTACCTATCTTATAGTACTTGTACCTAGACATAATATTATATGCTCATCACCAACTTTTTTTCTACTCACTCGCTCATTTTAGAACTAGTTGCGTAGAGTTTGTATCATATTTACATATTTCCCTTTCTGCATACTTATAAAAAGTCGTTTTTGATTGAATTTCATGCTGTTTTTATAATGACTATAACAACTTAAAGACACAAAATTTTTCAACTTGCTCGCAACGTGGAGACCAAGTTATTTTTATCCCGCACTCAGTAGAACAATTCATAAAGAAGTCCTATTTATGATTCCAGTGATGCGAAGTTCAGATCCTTCAGTGAATGTGGTACTTTTCGAGGACACAGCGGCGGTTGCGGGCGTGGTTGTCGCTGGTACTTGTATGGCCATCGCACAATATACAGGCAGCCCGCTGCCGGACGCTATCGGCTGTATATTAGTGGGAACACTGCTTGGTGGAGTCGCTTCTTTCATTATACTGAGCAACGTTGGAGCTCTGGTCGGCAGGTCTGTGGGGCACTGTGTTGTGTTTCTATATTATCTTGTTTCTACGGCAGGTCTGTGGGGCACTCTGTATATGTATGTATATATACAACTTCATGAGACGAAACCTCTTAGCATTCATTGTGTGGGTGTCGGGTCCATCATTGCAGTGAGAGGAGCTTCAACAGTGACTGCGACTTGTGACCCAGGTGTAGGTTTAAGGGCATATCTAACGCGTTAAACGCTCACTTTCACTGTCCAAGCTCCTCTCTCTATCTAATCAATATTACAAAAAAATAATGTACTTAATTGAGATCATGTTTATTAATGAAACTTGATATCATAGTAATGGAATTATAATTTGAAATTGTGTTTAATGAATGGATTATTGTCTATCTTCTAATAAATGAGGAACTTTATTTGTTTCAGATCAATCCCACAAGAGCAGTTAGATGAAATCAATAGTGTTCTTGAAAGAGATTTCATGATAAGAGCCATTCATGATGTTAAGGGTATAGATATAGGAAGTAATCTTATTAGATATAAGGTTTGTTAAACAAAAAATATATTAATATTTAATTATGGTTACAATTGTAACATGCAATTTAATGTTTTAGGCTGAAGTAGATTTTGATGGTAGAGCACTCACCAGATCCTATTTGGAGAAGCACGACTTGAATGTATTATTAGAGGTAATATAGAAATTTAACTAGCAATTACATAATGAGATCTAAGAATTCTCAAGTGTTATTCATTTAAATGAAACTAATATTTTTCGGATTATACTACGCGACTTTATTTTCGTCTGCCCGTGATCACGGTTGCTGAAAAATAGCAGAAACGTCAGGAGTATGTAGTTTTTTATAAAAATAAAGTCGCGTAGTATAATCCGATAAATATTAGTTTCATTTAAATAGCAATTACATGTTCAGATATTTTTTTAATACATATTTTTCTAACAAACGTATGTTTCTTCAGGATATAAAGAAAATAGAAACGATAGATCATGTGGAAGCATTCCTCCTGAAACATGGAGAAAACATAGTTGACATGCTCGGAGGTGAAATTGATAGGATAGAATTAAAATTACGGGTAAGAATTATAGTTTAGTAGCTGTCCGCCCGCAGCTTCGCTCGCATAGAGTTCCGTTATATCGGTTTTCAAGAGAACCTTTCAAAAGTCTGGGATAAAAACTATCCTATGTTCTTTCTCAAGGTCAACTTTATCTCTGTACGAATTTCATTACAATCAGTTCAGTGGTTTAGGCATGAAAGCGTAACAGACAGACATACGGACAGTTACTTGCGCATTTATAACATTAGTAGGGATTCTAATGATGTCACAATAACCAGACTCTTCTTCCACTGTCCCAAAAACAAGACACTTATTCAGTTGCCCGTATATTATTTTGTGACAATTATTACTAATAATTTATAATATTCACTATATAAAATTTCAATATTTTATTTTTCAGAAAAAGTTTCCACAAATACGTCACTGCGATCTCGAAATTCTTTAAGCTTCAAGTCTTTGTTTGCATCTATATAAACTTAGGCATAGACAGTATAGTTTATTAACTGTAATTGTTACCAGTTCAAAGATCATATATAGTTATGTGATTTAAAACAACATAAAGGGTAAATACTATCTTCAAATATTATTAATCTCATAAGATGAATATGGATTAATGGAAATTTATTTATAAGTAAAAAAAATGTAATTCTAATATTTCCGCAAGTAAATTTTATGAATTCTTTTTTTTGCCCTGTCACCATATAGCTTCTTGTCGAAAAACTAATAAATTTAAAGATTATAAAACCTAATATTTAAAATGCATAATATAGTTCAGCTTTATGTATTGGTAAATATATAAACAGTTTGATGGAAATGTTAAACATTAATCCTAATATATTGTTAGACAATAACTACATAACCATATTATTACTGTAAAACCAAATTATAGACATGGGCTTTAAGATGTAAACATTTCTCGAACCTATATTTGCATTGTTATTCTCTGTGATTTATTTGTATATAGCTTTACAGAGTTAAGTGTAATTAAGCCATAAATCTTGTTTATCCATTAGAAATTTAAATAAAAAATAACACTAGGTATATTTGTTTTAATTATAATTAGTGAAATAAAAAAAATAGTTTATTAAATCATAAATTTAATTCATACAAAATATATTATTCAAGATTGTGTCAATACTAAAATGAAGGCAGATGGCGTTAGTGTACTATAAAAAATGTAAGAGCATTTATTTTATTATGAATATCGGTAATTCCATACTTTTAAATATACTTACACATAAATTAGTAAAATAAACATTTAAATCATCATTCGATACACAACCAAACCAGTCTTACCACATTTGAATAAATGCTGCAAGTGTTGAACTGACTTAGGAAATGTCTTAGAGGGCATATTTTATGTATTAGATATATTTATTTAACTCTAAATAAATTATTGACAAGCAAGGATCATATAATAAACGCCCTTGGGAGACAATGCTTTAACATATTAGTGACAAAACTAGCGTCTCGACATTAAAAAAAGAAAAAAACTGGAAATGCTATCACAGTGTTATTATATTTTGAGCATAACCTAGCCCATACACCAATTCCACAGCTCCTAAATGCAAAGGTATGAACAATTAATCATATAGATGGTTTCGTTTGTGGCAAACATAGATTATAATGGGCAGTTTTGTTCCAAAAGTCTGAATTCTTCCAACCGCACCAGCCTTTGCTTATAACAGTGTTTATATCATCTACACCTGTATAATGTGGGTCCAAGATGAGGTATCTCGTTTCATTTGTTATATTGTTGTATTCCACACCAATAATCGTATGCGCTAATACTCCTCCGCCTGTAATCATTTAGTACTATATTAGTATATAATATACAAGTTATTTGCTACTAGGTAACCAAGTTATAACAAATTTAAACAATCGCTTTTTTTATAATGAGATCTAAGATTTTTGCGAGTACTCATTTAAATGAAAATAATATGGGGCAGACGAGATGTGAGACTCAATACCCATCTCATCTGCCCGTGATCAAGGTTGCTGTAAAGTAACCGAAAAGTCGGGAGTATGTAGTTCATAGTCAAAAATAAAAAAAACCGCATAGTAAATCCGAAAATATTAGTTTAATTTCTCTTTTTTTTATTTATTCTTACACGGTTAGTATTTTATGTACTCCAAAGAGAAAAGTACGTGTTTAAGTAAAGTTAAACTACAGGAAGACAAGAACAAATTGTAAAGTTTTTAAGTACATGTTTGAGAAGTAGTTTTAACATTTTTTCAATGTAGCTGATTTTTCTTAAAGGAGTTATTTGGTAGGGAAAAAAAGGGTAGAGTGACAGACATAACATTTCGCGTATACAATATAAACTACGCCTACTACCCGCTTTCCCCTTGGTATCCTGGGAAGAAACTTCCATATATTGCTAGTATTTATTTTAATTTATATATATACAGAATATTATCTCACCAATCATGATAGGACTTCCATGTTTCTCAAAATGATGAACAAGCTCTGGGGTGTAATTGAGCAATTCTGATCCCGTGTTAGCAAAAATAATCCTAGATTGTACACCTAAAAGGGTCTCCAAACAAAACATTACTTCTGTAGAACCTATCCATTGCTTTGAACCCAAAAATGATGTAGGCTTATCACCGATATTAACAAGGCACTGTTGGATTTCTCTATGTGTGGGTACTTCTACTGATGTGTAACCTTGGAACCTATAAAATAATAAAAAAAATAATAATATAAAATTAAATGCTTTTCAAGTTCATGTAAATAATATTTTATGAGATGAGAGTTAACATAAAAAAATTGGAATCATATATCGAAACCGACCTATCCTACTAATATTATAATTGCGAAAGTTTGTGAGTGTGTGTGTATGTTTGTTACTTCTTCACGCTCAAATGGTTGAACCGATTTTGATAAAATTTTGTATACAGGAAGCTGACGTCCAGGAATAACATATAGGCTACTTTACATCCCGGAAATCTGCGGGGCGCAGCTAGTGTAATAATAATTTTCACTACAGAATTGTATTAAAACTTAGATCTTACCTAAACCAAGAAAATATAGTCTGCATTGAACGATATGCACAGCCCCAGCCGTCATCGTTGAAGTTATCTTGCATGTAATGATAGTAAATATATCTTCCTCTGACCAATGCTACTCGAACATCAGGCTTCAATGAATGTACAGTTATCGCTTCATGTGGATTAACAAGCTTACTTATAATGAAATTGTAAGCATTTCCTCTTCTAAATATAGGCCTTTGTACAGACAAACCCAGTTGCTCGTGGAGTATGCGCCTTTCTTTTTCTGAAATTTTTGAAAAATTTCTTTACTTACTGTATAATAATCATAATAATTATATACTAGAACTCTATGTATGGTAAAAAGTATGTAGGTTTAGACACCGTAAATTTTCAATAATTAATAAATAGCATATTATCAATTTTAATAATAAAGATATTATATAAAAACTTTGCATATCTCGACAATCTTTGTATCCAATTACATTTACAGTACAAATATGTATAATTAAATCATTAATAGATATTTGACCCTTCATACTTATAAATTATTTATGGTACTTTACTTAAATGTATTTGATATTTACCCATGCTTTCATCAGGAATATCCTTTGGCACGACCCTGGTGATAAAGTGTCCCAGTTCTTGGGGCAAATAATGGAATGTTTCCGGCAGACGTAAACCAGCCCCATCACCAATACCTTCTTGACCTAAAAAACAATAAAAATACCCTTTATTGTTACACACATCAGCAATTTGGTAAAAGTTTTAATTCAGGATTCTTCAAAATTGATAATTAAAAATATTTATCCATAATAATTTTGATTAACAGAATATTTCTTAGAACCATTCTGACTAAATGAAAGGACAAAAGACTAAAAATTGGCATATTAAGATGGCTTTTTAAAAGCTCTATTAACACAAGGTGCCATAGGCACAAGAAACTGAGATAATTCTTTGTTCTCTATTGATATATATACCAATGTTGAAAATATGACATGCAAAGATTTATATGTACATAAAAAAACTGGACCATTTGTTTAGTTGATCATACAAAAGTCGTGGTGTGGGTGTTGAAATAGTAACAATACTCAATTAATAATATTTTGAAGTCTTCAATTTTAATAAATGTTAAAGATTTTGTCTGAACAACTGCGCTCTTTACTCTAACATTCATAAAAATCTTGTGTAAAAAAGATACACTAATTTCTTAAGTATCTATAACCATACTAGTAAACCCGGCGAACTCCGTTTCGCCACCAGAAGTTTTTGTGAAGAATTTTTTTTTGTTTTATATTTGAAAAGGAAATTTTTTATTTCATTTCACAACAGTAATAAATTCATTTCGAGTACAAAAATTAGTGTTATTTAGTTGAACTTCTCTAAATAAATGAAAGTGAACCAACGTAGGTACCGAATCGAAGCGTTATATGTGTCCGCAAATTATTCGTTTCATTGAAGTGCTCCCTTGTAAACCACATTTTTTGTTTTTTGGTCTAAGGTTAACACAAATAAAGCGGATGGTTTCCCAACTCGTGAACACGCATAATATAACTTTCCATGTGAAAAACAATGATTTTCTAAATTTACCCCGCAAATACTAAATGGTTTTAAGAGTTTAAACTACTAACACAATACGGGTTTGTCACATGAAATTAACTGAGCAGAGAACAATGAGTAGCTGTCAAACAATGTATCATGCACCGGCGCCATATACTTGAAAGTTGAAATATTGATTTGTAGTACATGTTATGTATCAGAGATAGCGCTGTATGCGAAAAAAGATTTTCCCGCTTTTCTGTTGAAATTTTTCCTGAAATTTTTTGTTATAAACCTCACGGAGCCCGAGACCTTTCCAACGAATGCAAAACCGTGGAAATCGGTTCGATCGTTCTGGGGTTATAGCGTCAGGATGGAAAACCGGACTTATTTATAATAGTTAGATTATTGAGAAATGGCTTACTTACCTAATTGTTCTAACAGAACACTTTCTAATAGTTTTAGAGAGCGACAAGTAGCTTCAACTAACACATTGTAAAGTTCTGATAATTTAGTATTTCTATGTACAAGAGCCAATGTGTCCACTCTTAGAGGCATACTTATACAAAATGCAGCTGAAAAATATAAAATAATATGATTAACAATTTATTCCAGGCAAAATTGGTATAGAGGAAAAACAAAACACATCATGATTAAATACATGAAATGATTCAAAAATCACCCATTTGAACTGAAGATTACTCAACAATTGTGTGTTATTTCTAGATTCTGAGCTATGAATAATGTTTTTATAGTAATGAATAATGATGAATGATTTTTTTGTCATTATATAACTATTTTAAGCTATAAGTTTTAATGATATCTTATAGCTATTAAAATTTTCAAAAATAGTCCAGGACTTACGTTTTCTCTGTGTAGTCATCATTTTAACAGCTGTTTTAACTAATTTGTCCGAAAACATATCCTTTGTAGCCTTCATAACTAAATTAACTGACATTATTTCCTAAAACATATAAAGACACATTTAATATTATATATACATATTCTTAAATACCAATTCGCAGAGAAAAAATACAAGTAAAATTAAAGAAAATATAGAAACAGGCAAAACAAAAGGCATTCTTACAGCCTATTGCAAATTAAGTAATTTTTCTTCATATTAAAAGTAACACAAGATGGCTACAATTATTATAAATGCGAAAGTAACTCTGTCTGTCTGTTATGCTTACACACCTAAACCACTGAACTGATTTTAATGAAATTTGGTACAGAGATAGGAGTTGACCTTGAGAAAGAACATAGGATAGTTTTTATCCCAGACTTTTGAAAGGTTCTCTTGGAAACACGATATAACCGAACTCCACACGGGCGAAGCTGCGGGCGGAAAGCTAGTATCTTATAAAAGGTTATAACAAAGATTCATAATAAATAACAAAATTTTAATATATATGCTCAATATACTAACAGCTTTGTTTATAACATTCTTCTTCTTCTTAGAGGACTGTTCAGGATTCAAAGAGTCAATCAACTCTCCGATATCAGTTTCAACACTAGTACCTGTGACTCCAACATCAGAGTCTACTCCAAATAAATATACTGATGATCCATCTATGTGGAAAGACACTTGCCCTGATGCTATCTGTAAATTATAATTTAAATAATACTTATTACTATTATTATTGTTATTAATATACACATTGTAGGTTTTACAGTATAAATAATACATATTGTATTACTATTATTAATAGGAATATACACTATTGTAGGATTAGGTATTTTTTTGAGTCCAAGGTAAATTTACTCTAAATTGTAAAGTTATAGTAATTTTTTATTGCATAATCTCTTGATTACAGGTTTAAAATGATATCACAAATTCCACTAAATAAACTAAAAGTTAAACTTATTTTACCTTCTTTCTCTTATTTTGCATAATATTTTTCACACCGGTCATAGTGGCTTCACATGTTAACGGTAAAATTGTGTTCAGTCGGACATAAGTGAACTGTTTCCAAAGATCTTCTGGTTGAAGAATTTCAAATGGTGTTTCTTCAAATTTATCATGTACAAGAAAATGTGCCTTTATATCTTTCTCATTATTTATAATGAGAAACAGAGGATTATCAGTTATATCCACATTCTAAGGAAGAAACCAATTATTAATTTTATTTAAGTCTTTCTAACATCTATAAACAAATGTTTATATTTATTAATTGTACCTGGAGTATCTCCTTAGGTTTCGATTCTATAGATAGTGAACCAGTGAACTTCACAACACCGCACAACTCAATTTCAGCAGGTAAATGAAGAAGGAGTTGCCGATATGTGTTTTTTTCATCTTCAAAAAACTCTAAACTCAGTCCAACAACAAGCAATGTACTGTCGTACATGAGGCCGTAAAGGCATCCTGTAGTTTCGTTCGTGTCGATCTTGGATAATCTCTAAAAATATAATAATTTATCAAGTCATAAATATTATTTTTTTCAATTTATAAAGATGAATGCACGCACTGCAGTGATGACGTATAGAATTTCTATAAATGGTCACAGAAATTAAGATATATTATAAGTGACTTTTTTTCTATTATTCACTCTTAAAAGCGGAATGCAAAACATAATTATTAAATAAAAATATAAAGTTTTACCTCGATAACATATTTTGATATTTTGAGACGTGGTGACATTTTGAGTTAATGTTACCAATTTCTGAGCAGTTAAAATTAATGTCAAAAAGAAAATTATCTACTTGTGTTGCTACTTACTATTCTACCTTCCATCTTTAAGTTTCAAAATACGTATAAATCATAAATATTTTTAAACTGTGTTTTATTAATATAATTTTTTGTACAATATATGTATATAATTTTTTTAACATAAAAATAAAAAATTACTTTGAAAGTTTGGTAATATTTTTATCAAAACCTTTTAGCACTATCCAAGTTTCTATGTTTAATAACAAACATTTTTAACCATAAAATATATTTATAGCGGCGGTTTCTAGTCCGTAATGGGCCACATAATGGGATCTAGGACTTTCGGGAGTTGTATTGATTTAAATGAAACTAATATTTTTCGGATATACTACGCAGTTTATTTTTGTGAAAAACTACATACTCCGACGTTTCGGCTACTTTTCAGTAGCTATGATCACGTTGGGTGTATATAGTTTAGTAGTATATCCGAAAAATATTAGATTAATTTAAATATATTTATAGTATTCAAAAACTGTCATTTAATAAATTAATAAGAAAATATCTAAACCTTATCTATTTTCTGTTAATGAAACATCTCAGTTATGTTTTTAACTTCTTGAGTATAATTTATAGCATTATCCATCTGTAGCTTTATAAAACACTTATAATGTTATATTTTTACATTAGAAACTTTCAATAATGTACCAAACCATTTTATTCACTATACAAAACAATTGATAGCTAGTTTTATACAAGACTTTGATCTATCTTTATATTTAGGTAAAAATAAAACAGAATATTCAATATAACATTTTAATCATGATTTATTTTCTATACAGATATTTATGACCTTTTCAACTAGTTTGCTCTTTTGCTTTGCAAGTGCTAAAGTTTCTTTTTCATTTTCCGTTGATAGATTACTGCCACCAAATTTAAATACACCACACAGTTGTCCTTTATTCCAACAAGCTATAAGGTTTGCACCGAGACCACCACACATCTCCTCCTCATATGCTGTCGGATCTGTTAATATCACGCTTCTGTAATAATACAAATTAATTAAGATATTTCTTTAGAGAATTTAATATTTTGTATGTCTATAGTTTGAAATACCTTGATAACTGTTGGTAAACAGCGAAACTTGTAGCAATCGGTAATCCATTTACAGGTAAAGGTGTTTTAATGGTTGTATCAACTTTTATTTCTTCCGTTTCAACATCAAAAGACACAGATGGTAGTAACACTAAAATTATTGAAAATTATAATAAAATACAATTTTTGTATGTGGTAAAGTCATGAACTTGAACAACACTAAAATTAAAGATATCTAAGACTTTTGCAAGTATTACAAAACTGAAAATAAAGAAAGAAAAATATATCATACATGTTTTGAGGCTGCTCATGAGTGTTATCAAGCAGGCATCAACAACACTGCCGTCATAATCCATGCAAACCATATCACAATATAAAACCCATGAAAGTTTGTCCGGCACTATACATAGATCTTTCAAATTTATACATTTAGAGTTTGTAACTATATCTGATACAATATTGCTGATGACTTGAGCATGGTCCGAGGGAGGTCCGGGACGGAATTTCGATGAACATAATGGAAGTAACTCGACATTTGTTACTAAAAAGCCTACATCAGGTTCCTCTGCTTTAGGTTTTGCTAATTCCTACAAAGAGCATACTAAAGTGAATTACAGCAAATAGAGTATAAAGATAACGTAAAATTTATCGTCAAGTCATTTAAAAGATTCGAGTACAAACCAATTTTATGCCACAAACAACGGTGGTATTTCCACATTTTACGACTGCTGATGCATCGGCTGTCTTAATAGCATTAACATTAAGTTTTATATCACGTTGGTCATTGAATTTTCTACCATCTGGACGAATATCTCGGGAGATATAGTCATTAAAAAATTTACCTGGATGTATAAGTCTGAAATTAAGAGTTTTTAACATAAATTGAGAAAAATATTACAATATTATCATACTTGTATATGTTTGTCAAAACATACTTATATATTTCTGACATTTTAATACTAGTTTATGCAAATATTCTTAAAACAAATGGGAACTTATTTTGATTCTCTTCATCTAGTAATTTCAAAACAACGTGTTTAATGTTTTGATAAATTTGACAGCTATTGTCATTTTAGTCTCTACTGAGGAAACAGACAATAAAACAAAATTTACCTTCGAAAAAAATTGTAACAGTTGTACCGGTATGAGTATTCGAAGTCATTGAAGGAAAAGAAGAATTCTGCTGAAATGACACAGCTTTTACGAGTTTATCGTTTCCAGAACTTTACAATTTAAATCATGAATTTTAAAACGAAAATATTTTCCTTAACATAAAATATTTATATGTTACATCTGAAAACAATACAATTCTCGTGAGGGGAAAATCTTTGGCAGAACTTACAAATTTAGTAACCATCAGAAAATTACCATAATATAAGATACATAAAATATTATAAATTTGCATCCCCTTCTGGACGTTACCATTTGGGCGAAATATATACATTTTATTTCATTGTGATGTTACTTATTTAGGGTAACTCAAACTAAATCGATATTCCAACCTACACATTAGCTGGTAAAGAGGTCTTCTAATATTTCGTAGTAACAATCATATTGGTGACTATGAGCAAGAAGTCCACTTCGAATTAATAATAATTTCTTTAGTTTGTTTTTCATAATATTGGTGTTTTATTAAATTTAAGTGCTTAACAAGTTTTTAGTAAATTTTCTGCAATTATATATAAAAACGAAATAAAAATAAAATCTGTAAATTAATATTATTGGTGGCTTTTAAGACAGTAAAAATTGACAGTTGACATTTGACAAGCGACAACTCTTTTTGATTCGGCAAGTGTTAGCTGAGGTGTGTTATGTTTTAAATCCTGAAAAATCTATATTTAAACAGTGATTTATTTGGAATATTCGATTAAATTAAAGTGCTTCGATATATTAAAAATGTGGGAAAATATTTATTTTGACCATTTAGTTTATTATTCCAGATCGCAATGGCTAAACCTAAAGGAGAGAGAAAAGGTAAATCCGCGATCAATGAAGTCGTGACGCGGGAATACACTGTTAATTTACACAAACGGCTACATGGCGTTGGTTTTAAGAAACGCGCTCCCCGTGCTATCAAAGAAATCCGTAAATTCGCCGAAAAACAAATGGGTACCCCAGACGTTCGTGTTGACACCAGGTTAAACAAATTCCTGTGGTCCAAGGGTGTAAGGTAAATAGACGTATCATTATTTCTAACTATTTTATTATATAATTGTTGTTGTGTTATTTTAAAGTTTTAAATTTAAAACAAAAGATCCAAACTTCAGTTAACCTAAAAAATACATTATTTTTAGTGATTTCTAGGACTGTGCTCTCCTGTTATACATATATGATAAATGCGGAGATAAACGACTCTTTTTTAAAAATTGTCTGCTGCTTCTGTTAAAACAACTTGTAGATTTATTTCTTGTGATGAAGTTCAGAAGAGCTGAATGAACTTTGTTGAATTTTAGTATATGACTAAAAAAACTTCCTCTGCAATGTAATGTGCTGTAAATTTATTCCACAAATTGGTATGAAAAGATGAAAATTAGAAAACACTTAACCTTTTATCATTTTATATATCAATTTCTTGCAAACATTATATGAGTGAGTGTCTCAAATTAGAAATATAAATCAAGCACAAGCATACTCATGGTTTAATTTGCTGTTATTTAATAGTGTAATTAAGAATATTATGAATGGATTTGGAAAAATTTTGGAAATTGTTTATATATTTTTCACATTCATATAACAACTATAGATGTAGACGGATTCATATATATATATATATCTTTATGAATATATATATATATATATATATATATATATATATATATATATATATATATATCTTTATGAATCCGTCTATATATATATATATATATATTAGTAATTTTTCTTAAATTCCCACAACAGTATTGGTACTCAGTTCATAGTTATAAATCGGTAGGCACTTTATGAAGATTGTGTTCATTCCACTAAAATGTGATTACAAGTTTAATGTTAATACAATTTTATAAAACACTTAGTATATCATACTTAATCAACTTTGGCAGTCTTAATTATGAATAAAAATGTAAGTTTACAATCTTGATGTTGGCTTAAGTGGAGTTGTAAGGCAGTGACTTTCTATAAATAGGTTGAAGTCTTACTTAGGGACACTATATTTTTAAATTAAGTGTTAAATAATTAATGCATATTTTTAATTTCAGGAATGTTCCCTTCAGAGTGCGTGTAAGGCTCTCCCGCAGACGTAATGACGACGAGGACTCGGCACACAAGCTGTTCACCCTAGTGACATATGTACCCGTTGCATCCATCAAGGGCTTGCAAACTGAGAACGTTGATGCTAGCCAAGAATAAACATTAAGTTAAGCTTACTCGCTGTTTTAATTGACCATCTCTATACTATCATAAGAAATAACTTAATAACCTATGGTAATGTCAATAATACTTATATTAAGAATATAATAATTTGAGCTAAAATACTTTCAGTAGTTTGTGTGTACAAAAGTATTATGGGGATTTTGGATTACTTAATGAATCTATTAATTAATGAATCTGATCTTGCATATAAAATAATATTTTGTAATTTAATTTCTCTTAATACCATAATAGCAAAGGAATACTGATAATGGTATATGTATGATTGAGATTATAAATATATAGAAGTTTTCAGAGCAATTGGGCTACAAATACACATTTAATACATGTAAAATTGGTAAGATTCAAATGTGGTTGTTCATGTGTTGAGTATTTAATGAACATAAAAAGTGTGGTAACAAAAGGATTCTGAACAATTGGAAGGCAAGCGTGATGTTGTGATAGGTCTTCATGAGGTGGAAAATAGTAGAGAGAATTTATGTAAATGTTGAAGTAGACATATCAAAAGTATGTAATGTTAGTAATAATTATTTACAATGATTTAAATATTTGTCTACTTCACAATTCTAAGCTTCACATTATTTATATTCTTATATTTATTGGGAATTCTTATGATAGTCAACTATCGCCATTTAAATTCGTTTTAATAGTGTAAATTAATGCTAATAATCTTTCTATACAGTAATTTAAATGTCTAAATATTTAACAATTGTTTTTATAATTTATAATAATTAGAGCCTTAGCATGTTTTACACAATGTTAAGTGTTTTATTATTTAATAGAAACTCTTATGAGGGGAACTAGCGCCCAATATTATAAACCACCCTCACCTAAATGTAAGTGGAAGTGCTGCCCAAATATTTCTAACATTGACTAAACTAAAGTATTTCCTTTGTATTAATTAATCAACTGTTAATAAATTAATCCTCTGTTAATAAATTAATCAACTGTTAATAAATTAATCCACTGTTAATAAATTAATCCACTGTTAATAAATTAATCCTCTGTTAATAAATTAATCAACTGTTAATAAATTAATCCACTGTTAATAAATTAATCCACTGTTAATAAATTAATCCTCTGTTAATAAATTAATCAACTGTTAATAAATTAATCAACTGTTAGTAAATCCACTGTTAATAAATTAATCCACTGTTAATAAATTAATCAACTGTTAATAAATTAATCCACTGTTAATAAATTAATCAACTGTTAATAAATTAATCAACTGTTAGTAAATCCACTGTTAATAAATTAATCAACTGTTAATAAATTAATCAACTGTTAATAAATGAATTAACTGTTAGTAAATCCACTGTTAATAAATTAATCAACTGTTAGTAAATCCACTGTCAATAAATTAATCAACTGTTAGTAAATCCACTGTTAATAAATTAATCAACTGTTAATAAATTAATCAACTGTAATAAATTAATCCTCTGTTAATAAATTAATCAACTGTTAATAAATTAATCAACTGTTAATAAATTAAACAACTGTTAATAAATTAATCAACTGTTAGTAAATCCACTGTTAATAAATTAATCAGCTGTTAATAAATGAATTAACTGTTAGTAAATCCACTGTTAATAAATTAATCAACTGTTAGTAAATCCACTGTCAATAAATTAATCAACTGTTAGTAAATCCACTGTTAATAAATTAATCAACTGTTAATAAATTAATCCACTGTTAATAAATTAATCCTCTGTTAATAAATTAATCAACTGTTAATAAATTAATCCACTGTTAATAAATTAATCCTCTGTTAATAAATTAATCAACTGTTAATAAATTAATCAACTGTTAATAAATTAATCAACTGTTAGTAAATCCACTGTTAATAAATTAATCCACTGTTAGTAAATCCACTGTTAATAAATTAATCAACTGTTAGTAAATCCACTGTTAATAAATTAATCAACTGTTAATAAATTAATCCACTCTTAATAAATTAATCAACTGTTAGTAAATCCACTGTTAATAAATTAATCCACTGTTAATAAATTAATCAACTGTTAATAAATTAATCAACTGTTAGTAAATCCACTGTCAATAAATTAATCAACTGTTAGTAAATCCACTGTTAATAAATTAATCAACTGTTAATAAATTAATCAACTGTTAATAAATTAATCAACTGTTAATAAATAAATCCTCTGTTAATAAATTAATCAACTGTTAATAAATTAATCAACTGTTAATAAATTAAACAACTGTTAATAAATTAATCAACTGTTAGTAAATCCACTGTTAATAAATTAATCAACTGTTAATAAATTAATCAACTGTTAATAAATGAATTAACTGTTAGTAAATCCACTGTTAATAAATTAATCAACTGTTAGTAAATCCACTGTCAATAAATTAATCAACTGTTAGTAAATCCACTGTTAATAAATTAATCAACTGTTAATAAATTAATCCACTGTTAATAAATTAATCAACTGTTAATAAATTAATCAACTGTTAGTAAATCCACTGTTAATAAATTAATCCTCTGTTAATAAATTAATCAACTGTTAATAAATTAATCCACTGTTAATAAATTAATCAACTGTTAATAAATTAATCCACTGTTAATAAATTAATCAACTGTTAGTAAATCCACTGTTAATAAATTAATCAACTGTTAATAAATTAATCCACTCTTAATAAATTAATCAACTGTTAGTAAATCCACTGTTAATAAATTAATCCACTGTTAATAACTTAATCAACTGTTAATAAATTAATCAACTGTTAGTAAATCCACTGTCAATAAATTAATCAACTGTTAGTAAATCCACTGTTAATAAATTAATCAACTGTTAATAAATTAATCAACTGTTAATAAATTAATCAACTGTTAATAAATAAATCCTCTGTTAATAAATTAATCAACTGTTAATAAATTAATCAACTGTTAATAAATTAAACAACTGTTAATAAAATAATCAACTGTTAGTAAATCCACTGTTAATAAATTAATCAACTGTTAGTAAATCCACTGTCAATAAATTAATCAACTGTTAGTAAATCCACTGTTAATAAATTAATCAACTGTTAATAAATTAATCCACTGTTAATAAATTAATCAACTGTTAATAAATTAATCAACTGTTAGTAAATCCACTGTTAATAAATTAATCCTCTGTTAATAAATTAATCAACTGTTAATAAATTAATCCACTGTTAATAAATTAATCAACTGTTCATAAATTAATCCACTGTTAATAAATTAATCCTCTGTTAATAAATTAATCAACGGTTAATTAATTAATCAACTGTTAATAAATTAATCTACTGTTAACAAATTAATCAACTGTTAATAAATTAATCAACTGTTAATAAATTAATCAACTGTTAGTAAATCCACTGTTAATAAATTAATCCACTGTTAGTAAATCCACTGTTAATAAATTAATCAACTGTTAGTAAATTAATCCACTGTTAGTAAATCCACTGTTAATAAATTAATCAACTGTTAATAAATTAATCCACTGTTAATAAATTAATCAACTGTTAATAAATTAATCCTCTGTGAATAAATTAATTCACTGTTTACTAATAAACTAATTAAAACCTATTCACTTGTTCTTAGAAGTTAGAAAGACAAATGACAATATTTAATAATAATAAAATGGCGAAAAAATTATATGAACAGTTTACCGACCAATCAGAGAGCCCTGTTTCATTAGTTAGTTGTCAAATCTAATGTCGAAAAAAAACGTTTGTAATAAAACAACTACTAATAAATTAAAAATTAATGAAAAAAACATTGTCCAGCGGACAAAATTGTGAATCTAGAGTCTTAAATGATATTTTTACCCTGAACAAAAGTTGTAGAGTGTAAAATTCTCTACAATTTTTGTTTCACTTTTATTTTCATACGATCAACCGTTTTTGAGGTAGAGCGCGGAGAGTGCGCACAGTCATATATAATATGTATATGGTCCAATGCAAGGTCAAGCGTGAGTTACGGTTATCAGTACATCGTATAAAGTCAATTATTTATTAAAATATTATATGTAATTATTATAAAACAATGCCCATTATTAATGTACTATTTGTTAATTGTTTATATTTTATAAAAATAAGTTACTTAAACAAGAAAACTACTCGGTACAAACATTATTTGAAAATGAAGTGCACATCTTGTTGGCTTTATATGATGCTCCAAAATCTGAGGACAACATTGATAATTTTCGCTTCACGCAATTCATTAAATTAACGAAACTAAATAAACCTGTACAATTGTCAACACTGCCTCCCACAAGTTTAGCAGCTCATCAACTTATAAATCGCGTTTGCTATCAGATTCAAACGTGGTTAGGGAATGACTTAGAACCTCAAAAAATGGGCTAGATGCTTGAAAATGGAATCCTGGAGCCCATAAGAACGTTATTACCTCCAGCACCATCCGACCTACTAAATATAATATTTTGCAATTGCAAAAATGGTTGTGGTTCCCGCTGTTGATGCAGAAAATCAATGCTATTATGTTGTTTAGCTTGTGGCCAGTGCAATAGACAAGCTTGCCTGAACGCTTCACTATATCTAAGTAATCCCGATGAAGAAAGCGCATACGATCCTGAAATTCTGGAAGGTTTGGAGATGAATATGACCGATAATAAGAATGATGACAACGAATTGAACGCTTTCGAGCGACAACAAGAAGAAGACGACGAAGATGAAGATAACTAGCATCTATTTACAATTTTATTATAATTAAAACCAATAAAAATTCTTTTAATATTTAAACTGACATTTTAACAAATGTATATATAATATGGCATATTTAATGATAAATAAAGATAAGCATAAAATATATTCCCTTATTGTCGTTTTAACTAATATTCCAGAAATAATATACTACGGTTAAATTATTGAAAATAAATAATTAAGTTATTTGTTTTAATTAAATATAAACAATTAACAAATAGTACATTAATAATGGGCATTGTTTTATAATAATTACATATAATATTTTAATAAATAATTGACTTTATACGATGTACTGATAACCGTAACTCACGCTTGACCTTGCATTGGACCATATACATATTACATATGACTGTGCGCACTCTCCGCGCTCTACCTCAAAAATTGTAGAGAATTTTACACTCTACAACTTTTGTTGAGGGTAAAAATGTCATTAAGCAATAGAAAGTGAGATATTCGCGAAAAACCAATTTTTATGACCTTTGACCGTCAATATCTTAAGACGCGGACACGATATCATTTGTGACTTTTGAGACAACATTTAGAACGACAAAACAAAGGTTTATACCAATTTACAGCTTATTATCTTTCATTCCGAGGTTGACCCTCTTTTTCACCTAATATGACTGGGCTATAATATTTTGCCAATGTGACCGTTTTTATTTATTGGAGGAATTATAATTTTGAGTACTGTCTGAATGATGATTAATAAACTATGAAAATTAAATGTTGACTAGTTTCAATATATATTCTATATCATATTTATATTCTATATTCTATTAGTTTTTACCCGCGACTTCGTCCGCGTTTATTTCGGAATTGGTAATAATTGTATAGATTACCGAGCGCACTCCATTCCGCCTTAGGGGCCATAAATAAACCGACATTGGAATTTATTAAGTTATTTTTTTCTGTTTCAATAAAACAATTCAATATCCTATGTCCCTTTCCTGGTTCTTAGTCATCTCCTTATCAATTTTTCACCATATCTAACACAACTTTCTTTTATACAGGGTGACTGGTGAATTACTATCGATACTTGAGGACGTGATATTTGACGATCATATATGACAAAATAAAAATTATTATAACATAAATATTAATAAACTTCTAAATAAAGTTATGTAATTAATTACGCATCGTGTGAACACCCTACAGATTAGGTATACACACACACACACACGCCTGCGGCGGCGTGGTGTTGTATGAGCACGCCGCCGCACGCGTCCACACTTGGAACACTTGGAACGTGTCAACACTTTATTTATTTATACGGAAATTTGGTCAAAAATTAAGTACCTATTTTTTTTACATAATTCGAATAAGAATCATGTACCGAATATTCTCCTTAAATATTGATAGTAATTCACCAGTCACCCTGTATATATGTACCATAGATATAGATTTTAAAATGACTGATTTTTCATCGGTTGTTGGACGCTTAATTCATTCAATGTGGCGGCAAAAGTAAGCAAACTATTTAGATGCTGTCTGCTTTCAAAGCACACGCCACTCGACCCATTGCGCCGCGGCGTGATCCGCATCTTTTTATCAGAAAATAATATCAAGTTCGCCGTTTTCAGCGCTGGTTTGATGATCGATTTTTTAAAATAAATTTCACAGTATTATGTAGCATTATAGAAAAAGTATGTAGAAGGATAATAATCTGAAGAGTATAATAGAAAAAATTATGTAAAGTGAAGTAGGTATGTAGTGTCATATAAAAATTCCCTTTTTATTCCATAGTAATAACTAAACACAAAATTATATACGACGTAGGTAATTATAGTACGTCGCAATTATAAGCCGTAAATTGTAATTTTATTTTGTACTTTTCTGTTGACTATGCAATGATACCAGGTATTTTTTTTATTCAATGAAAATTATATAGTTTGTCTACCAACACATTTTAACGAAAACTTTTAATGTGTCTCTGGTTTGAATTGGCCCAAAAAAGTGAATTAATTAAATGAAAGTTCTACTAATAAAGTTCTTTTTATTCTGGTAAAAATAAAAAGAACAAAGAAATATGACTTGCTTCTTTACTATAAGTTTGCATGATCAATCTAAATACGGGGGTTTTCCAGTTATTAGTTTATCAACCTGCATTGATGCATATTACGTGCGAAGCTTTATGTTTGAAAACTCTAAACCGTTTATTTAATAATTAAGTCAACGACGCCGAGCATTTCTTTTATTCATGTTGTATAATTACTCAAATGTGACACATTACACAGATAATTTTATTACAACAGTAATAAAAAGGTTACAGTTAACTATAACTTGTGTCTTAACTAATGTCTTCACTATTTGGTATTAATACAAAAACCCATTTTTCATTGAATATACATATAGAGAAAAACGATTATGTGATTTGCATTTCAAACAGATACGAAGGTAGGTTAATGGTCATCAAATAAGAATATTTTTTTGAAGCTGTAATTAATTTGAAGAAATCGAGACAGATGATGCGCTTTTTGAGATGCAATAAATTTTGTAATCATTTAATAAAAAAAAGGCGGTTATGTGTTAAGGGCAAAAATAGTAAAATTCTGATTATAAAAAACAACAAACTTAAATACATCCAAACGTGGTGAAGAATTCTTGGGACGAAAGTGCATTCTCACTTATAAATGCGATTATTTCACTATCATCTGTTTTTAAAAAACAGAAAATCTTTAAGTATTAAACAAGCAGAACATATAAACTATAAATAAAATTTTCTATTTATCATTTTTGTAAATATATCTTTTATAATCTTGGTCTCTTTAAGCTAAAATTTCATTTAACTCCTTGTACCTACAGTTTGAAGACATAAATGCCAAATCAAAATAACTTTCCAAATACCAAAATTACTCAATGGACGATCTATCGAGTAATTCTGCTGTAGTTCTATGCCTATACTTCATCTAAGGACGTTTATGCACACCAATTCCAAGCGTGCATACATAGTCAACAGTCAGTGAATATACGGTAGACCAGCTCAATCATTGTGTAAGATTTCGATACGAGATATGTTCGTGCATGCTGGGAGTATCCTGAATTCTATATCTAGAAACAATGGCGTCGTTGAGGATAGCTAAATAACATTATAGCTATATTGGAGTTCAGTGTTGCCATTTAGAATTTATCAATAACATAACTGCATTTCGAATTATTGCTAGATAATTTAAGCCACATTAATGCAATTTCCTAAATATGTACACTATTGAAATACAATTACTAAATTCTGTACAATATCGAGTCTCTTTTTTGGGTTATAATAACTGTTATCATAGGCGGTTTATTGTATCAAGTTTTTTTATTAATACAGTGAGCTTACATAATATAATATATAATTCGAATAACGTAGAAATATATTTTATCTTCGGTAAAAATTGTAGTCATGTGGTTTTTTTAATGAATTTAAGAATTATAAACTAATTATTAATATAATGTCACTTTAGTTGAAGTTTTACTTGGTAATTCTTTAAGAAAACCATTTTTCATAAAGTATCTACATCGAAATCTGTTGATTATTAATTTTACCAGAGGTTGATATTTATTGAAAATCAAAGTTAAATAACATGATTAATACATATGATATAACATTATATATTGTTTTATTTAAAACTTCAATTATCTAATTGCCATGATATAATTCTTATCCTTAAATTTATGTGAAATGTTTATTAATATTTTCAGATTTGATCATAAGGCCATTTTAGGGCCAGTCAAACTTTTAGATTGTAACTTGTTTTATTAAGTACAATAATATTTTCTTCCTGATGGTAAATAATTTCTAAATCTCTCCTATCAGAAGAGTAATCAGATGGGGTTTAAGATAACGCGGAGAGGCGTTTCTCTTCGAGAGGAAATTAACTTCTATTTGAGTCTATTACTTATGTGGCGTAAGTGGAAAGAGGATTTAGTGGGGATAAATTAATTGTATTTACCGTATCTCTATCTTAAATATATTGAGGTGAATTGTATTATCAACATCGCTTACATAAAAGCGCTTACTAAAATACATAGAACACTTAGAATAAGAAGAATGGGCTTTATTGAAAGGTAAATTTATTTTTTAAAAGAAAACATATTAAGTATATACTCAAGTATTGAAGTACACTTTGAGTAAGTATAAAATAAAACACGATAAAGTTTCAACTTATAAAGTGGAAAAAACTTGTTAACGTAACTCAACTTGTTATTTTCCAACTTAAAGAAACAGTTCTTCAAGTTTTTTTTTATTGTAACTTGATTTGTGTTTGATATTTTATAACAATTATAACAATATTCATTTTAAATTGTAAACAGTTTTTATTTATTCGTTTTTTGTTTTTTATTCAATTTAATCTGCTTTAAGCTTTTACGAAATAATGTGAAAATGGTCAAGTAGGTGCCAATAATAATAATTACTTTAATTTAATATTCAATATTTTTATTTATTTGATAGACTTACAAATACTTACATTTTAAACATGCTAAATCTAGTGTTCAAATATGTTATAACTTTAGTTATGACTAATTTTTAGTTTATTAGCATATAATAAATATCGATCATATGCTTTCAGTAAGACTTGGTATAGCGTTCTTTGTGGACTTGGCAATCAAAAATATCACTTTTGTTTTAAGACCCATTATATTGTATAGTTTTGTGAAATAACCACAAAACACCTGCAGGTTGCTTTAAACATAAAAGTTGGTAAAAACTAAATTTTTTTGCTATAGGAGTTTTTCGTGATAACCTTACCTTTAGTGTTAATTTGCATCTCTAAACTTAAAACAGTCAGTTTTCCTGTTTAAAAAAAGATATTAAAATGCTGTTGTAATTTTAAAACTGTCTTATTATTCAACGTCCATTTACAAAGCCTTAACAATTTTTTTTAAGATCTGTATTGATAATTAATTGATAAGCATAATATTGTGGTAACAAAAATACATACCCATTGCATACCCTACCCATATAACAACTAAACCTATATTTGTTTAATTCTTATTTACATACTTTTAAATTTTCAATATTGTCGTTTGATAATTAAATTAAAATGAGTGTAAAGTCAAGGTGTGTGACCAGTTGAGATTGAACTAAAAGAAAGGTAATGTTATTCGTTTTTATAAAAGGTATTATGATAGTTTTAGTTAGTTAGCAGATTGTGTACACATAAATAAGTTATTTTGTTTGCCTTGTTTGTTGTTTTCAAATGGTAATAATTAGAATGTTTGAATCTCCATCGAATATTCTTAGAACTTTTATAAAGCTGTGATGAACAGATCGTAATCGTTTTAAGGTACTTTCGTGGTTCAGAGGTAGTTGAGAGATTCATAAAGTATATAGATGTTCGCTCTGATCGGACTGCTGTAACATTATGAGCGAATATTATCAATGTTTAAATGAAATTAATTTTTCTGATTTCTTCTCGTTTTTTATTATTTTTAAAAACACCATACTCCCTACGTTTCGATTACTTTGCAGCAACCGTGATCACGGCAGACATCTCGTCTGCCCGTTAAAAATAATATATTACGCGTAGTAATCCGAAAATATTAGTTTCATTTAAATTAATACTTTCCAAAGATAGCATTATTATCAATATTTTAGAAAGGAATTTATGAAAATTGGTGCTTTTTTTTCATACATATTCTGCTTACCCTACCCCAAATCTCTGTGCAAGCCACTAGAGGTGATTCTTTATGAATTTGGCTTTTGTTATAAATTAAATTGAATGTTCCTAAAATAATTATAAAATAAACAGTAATGGTACAGAGCCAAATAAAAATGAGATGTAAATTTGGCACAAAGATAGTGCCTTGGGAATTCTATCTTGAATAAAGTAACAAGGATTCTTTTATAATTTTAAAATAGTAGTAGAATTGTGGTTTTTTAAAACTTATTATTTTCGTATTTAGGTAAACGACGGCATTATCACTGAGTATAGTGAAAATTGAAACATTCTTAAAAAAATTGATTTTAAATGTCATATCACTTGATACAATTTTTTTAATGATGAGTAATTCTTATGGCATATTCTTCATACTACAAACGTAGTATATTTAAGCGCATATATATATATTTAATTTTTCATTGAATTCGATTGAATAGATTAATCGTTGAGAACCAAGAAATAAACAAACATTAATTTTCCTTAAAATTCAAGAAGCCGTTATTTCTATATGAATGAACAAAATTTCATTTATACTTAACATAAAGTCGTTTTTAAAACTTATGCAGCTTTATAAAAGTTAAAATAAAATAGTTTGCTATCTTTCTATTATCAAAGATAAATCCTCTCAAGTTTAATCCAGTTTAAGTATATGATACATCGCATCTCGTATGCATGACGGGTAATTTGATAATTTCGATTTCTCTCCGTTTCGTATCTAATTATTCGTAACTTAATAAACTCGCGCATGTAACTGCCAGTCACGTGAAACCACAGTGGCTGCTAGCGACATTACATTATACGGATATTACATGAAGATATTACAGCATTTACAGAAATTACTTTATGTGAACTTTATGGGGTTACTCTTATGTAATTCCAGTCTTAAAATTGTTTTTCAGCACAAATAGTTCTCTATCAACGACGAGGTTTATAGGGATGTAAATAAACTTTTAAATTGCAGCGACAGTTTAGACCGAAACATTAAAACTCAGAAAGAAGATTAATAAAAGAAGTCAAATCTATTGAAGTATTTATTACTTTGAAATTATAACCAATAATTTTATGCTATCTTACAAAATTGTAGCAAAACAAGTTACAATTTAAACAATTTACCTGAATAATTTGCATCCCAGACTATGTAATGGAAAATTTGCAACATAGACTATGTAACGACAATTAATTCAGCATTTAATAAGAACATGTCACCGTTCGGATGTGGTGTTAGAGGTGGAACCCGTCAGCCACAACGGCAAACCTGCGGTTCGCTTCCATTAGTTCCTCTAAACCTGTTACATAAGATGTTTCACCGCTCCTGCGTACATCGTTTATCTAGTTCATCGGAAATTATCAAGCTTTTAATCATACATTAATTATGCATACGACTTTTTATCACCTTAGAAACCACTCTCATGTTACACCGTAATAGGAAGTTGGGTGACCGCATTGAAAGCTAGGAGTTTTATATTATAAAAATAAACGTTATTAATTTAAAACATATTATTCAACTATTTTTAAAAAATATCAATTCCGTTAGTATTGTATACGTATTTTATTAATAGTATATATTTTACTTTTAATTTAAATATATAAAATATATGTCTCTACATTTACGTACATTAATAACTAACAAAGTGCTGTGCAATATAAAGACAAAATTCCATACTTCTGTGTTTCTGAAATGAACGTGAATCAATTGCATGGGCGAAATTGTAAATAAAATTATTTCCAAGTAAAATCGATATGATAAATAATTCAGAGTTAACAGTTCTGAATAGTTGAATAAAGTACAATTTGATTGGATTTGATCTGTATCTCTTACTGAGTCTACATAAACTCCGCTGGGTCGGCAGCGGCTGTAACAGTCTGCATTTTCAGAGAAACAAGACATTATGGTTTGTGTTTCCTCGTAATTTCAATTACGAACTTAAGTAATATAATATCGTTCTGTTAAACTACGGAATATTATAATATTCATGAACGAATTATTAAATGAAAAACAGTAATTTTTTTATACCAGAAATTCTTGGTGAGTTCATTTCGCTTGCTTTAAAATGCGAGTTTTGAAGAGGAAATGCTGTCTCTATTCCACTTTAAGTTGGCGCATGATAGTCGTTAAAGTTACTTTCTAAACCCTCATACTTCCTAACAACGATTTCAGAAAATGATCTCAAATTCAACTTACTTTTAAGTTAATAGCTTTCTTCACATACTTGTATAACTACAACAGGGATAAATATGAAAAATTATATTACAAAAAACATATCTTATGTATAAAATTCTTGTGTCGCTGTGTAGACAGAGAACTCTTCCGAAACCGCTGGACAGATGTTGATGAAATTTTGTGAGCATATTGAGTAGGTCAGAGAATTGACAAACATCTATTTTTCATACCCCTAAGTCATAAGGGTTGTTCACCCTGAATTTGTTTTTTATTTTTAGACGATTTTTTTTGTTATTATTTTATTACCATTAAAAATTAATACAACCCAAAATTTTTAATTTTTTATCACCAACCATTATTTTTTATATAAGTTAAACAAGAACATTTTTATATTGTTATGTAAATACATAAATTAGTATGTAGCAACACAGTGATATGTCATAATCAGATTAAAGCGACAAAACGAAACAAATTATATATTATGTATTTTAAAGATAATTTAATTCATATTTTTATAAATTGTTTAACAAATGTTACCATTTTGGTGACCATAATTTAAACAGAATTCCTTTTACTCGACATCAGGGAAACGAAACCGTGATATTTTTAATGACATTTAAGACTCTCCCAAGTAAGCATATAATAATGCTGTGTTTTTGCGATTTCATTATTTCGTGTTTTAGCCCTCGTTTTGAATACGTTGCAGTAACCATTATAACAAGGAGATGAAATCAACTTGCCTGTCAATTAGTCATGTTTATTATCATCTATGGCTCAAGATTTTTTAATTGCGACGCGTTCAGATCTGGATGAACTCAAAATGTGCTTTGGAGTCTAGCAGTTGGGTCAAGGATAAGGAATTTTATATATTTGATAAGGAGATACCACTAGACAAATTAGTAATTACTCTTTTTGTGAAATTAGGATGTTTTTAATACCCTTGTAAATTAGTCTTGCTATATAATTATCTTGATGAGGTGGATCTGTGCTTTGTCAAATCCAATTTTATGGCTCAGTTTGTGTATTATATGTGAAATGATTATTGAGTACGAATCACATATGCTTTGTTTTTAAGCCCTGAATCTAAGCTGTACTTCATTTATTCAATTTACGACAATCTACAGCCTTAAATTAAGTTTGTATACATTCGTTTTTTGTAAAAGAAAGATATTCTTGTTTGATCTTAAGAATTGGTTAACTTTTTTATATGTTTATGAGGTTTTGCTTGAAATCATCTTTAATGGACTTCCTTGATATTTGGTAATATGAAGGTTATCTCTCAATTTTGGTTTACCTATAATGGTTCTGCGATGGTAGTGGCAGGTTGTTAACATTAAGAGCATGCCATATATATATATGTCGTAGTTCGTCTCCTAGTAATACATAGAATTGAGATTTTTGATTTTTTAATGAGTTTCTTATTTTTAAGTATATGTGAATTTATTGTAAGCAGTATATACTATAGTTTTTTAAAAGAAGTATTGCTGCTAGCCTTGCGGGATTTACAGCGTCCCTGGAACAGTTCTGTGCTATAGTATTGTCACGATTTAATTGATGATTGTATCAAGAAAAGCTGAAGAATTATTTTCACTAAATCTATAAAGAGTTTAATCGAAGTTAATTAAGATAATTAAGACACTCAGATATTTTATTTTAGGTAATATTACGGAAAAAGGGTCTACGTACCGTGTTTATAACAAAAGTTTGGCTGCTAAATCAAGATCTTGTGTCTCAAAGTGAATGAATATTTTGGCAACAATGGGAGAGAGTAAACCATTGCGACTCCTTCAACTTGTAGGTAAAATTCATCCTTCACTATAAGGTAATCAGATGTTAGGTAATGCTAAAGTAACTTGCTATATTTTGAATTGTTTAATATCCTTAACAAACTGGTAGGACTCCGTTACACATAGTTTTGGTTATCCTAGGACTAGTGATAGCAACATAAGGCCAGTCTGGTCACATTATACGTAAGTGAATCAATCTTCATCACGATAGGATATAAAATAAGACTTCAGGTCGGGTTGCCTTCAATTTAGGTGGTTTTGCATAAGATTGTAAGGCTGAAATTTAAGATTTTTAAGTGCATGTATTCACTAATGTGAACTTGTTGAAATGTTCGCTTTTTACTGGAAAATAGGTTAATACTTAACCCATTTTAACATATTGCATAACCTTCAAATTAATAAAAAAAAATCTTAATTCAGTGCAGTAACTTAAGTTTCGTTTTTAAATATTTTTTCAAATGGGTAGCAAAGTAATAATCGCAAGTATTGAAAGTACACTTAATACATATCTCTTGCATATAAACTTTTATGTTACAACTTAAAGATATCTAATAGCTTTGCCAGTGAAAGAATCGAGCGATATAAAAAAAAATCTTATGTTCTTGTTTAAAAATATATGTTTTAAAATTTTATCCATTTATTTACGGATGGGAACAGCTTGCCTCTTCTGTGTTTCTTTGCACGTACAATTTGGATGTCTTCAAGCCACAAATGAATAGGCTTTTACCGATAGTGCGTTTAAAATCTACGGCTTCATTTCTACTTACCATCCGTTGGGATCATGGTCAAGAACTATGCAATTAATAATTAATAGATAAATTTGTTAGAATTATATTGTCTCAGAGGTGAATAAAAATTAAATTCATCACGGTTTAGTAAAAAATTATAAGCTGATTGAATTGATTTTTTCTTTTAAGTTTCCAAAGTGATTCCTTTGTTATTTGTATGTGGATGTCTTGAGAATTAATAAAATTGCTATAAATTGGTAACACTGTTTCTGTCAAAGGAAATTAGAAATGAGAGGATTTTCTAATTTATAACGACTTTGAAAGAGGAGGAAGTCATAATTTCTTCGCTGATGAATTTTAATATTATATTTGACTCGATTAAGACCAGAGTGTTGACATAAGAAATGAAAATGTTACATTTACATCGTAAAAAGTCCTTTAAGGATTAAATTATTTTCAATTTAACAAATAATTTCCTTGTATTGGTACGTAAGTTAATAAAAAGTATTTTGAACTTGAAAACTGTATCTTTAAAAAATATTTAATAACATTCTTGCTTTAAAATTGTTTATTCTTAAATTTGTCACGTAATTTTCAATTTATCATCGTAGGACAATAGATATAATTGATGAAAACAGGCAAAGAAATGAAGGACGGCGAAGGTATTATCTCTTGCGCTTGACCGAGCATGGATCGCTCCCGTTTCCAAAGCCTTGTTAACGTCTAATGACATGAGAACAACCGCAGCTTCAACTTATTTGTACCATTCGTGACGGTGATGGCTTAATATAAAATAAAATATTATAGTTTGACAATCAAAAAATCATTCATTTTGTTTTCTTATGTTAATTGCACCTATGACTTTCGCGAGTATTCATTTAAATGAAGTTCACATTTTCAAATTACTTCGCGTATTATATTATTTTTAAAACTTACATACTCCCGACGTTTTAATTACTTTTTTTGCAATATTCTCATGTTTTTATGTAATATATGTATGATTCTAGATATAAAATATATAGGAAGTTTAAATAAACTTCCTTTCGAAATTACAATTTATTCTTCACAATGAAAGTAAGAAATTGTAAAGTTATAAAATGTAGTTTCATGTTGGCAGATCCATATTTCTAATCGATTTCGGTTTCTATCTGATTGTTGGACGCAGGTGTGCTTCATTGTAGACTAGTTGGATTGCAGTTATGAAAACCCAAAGGACCTGAATGGGTCTTACAAATATAAATTTCCAGTCTTTATACCCCAATGTTTCCAAGACTTGTCATCTTGCCACGTTATATTTTTATATGAAGTTTTATTTCATTTTAAAATTTATGTATTTTTTTCTTTATATAAAAAAAAATACTAAAATATATTGTTTCTATCCATGTTCAAAACAAAAATTTAGAACAGGTTACATGGTCGAATATTTAGTATCAACAGATTAACATTCTATTACATAATTTTTCATCTTTTATTTAAATATAACAAATGTTTTCTATGATTTTTATAGAATTGTTAAAATGAGGCTTACGTTAAAATAAGTATATATTTGTAATAGATTTGTATATGTACGTCTAAATTCTTTTGCATTCATAATTTAGTTGAAGTTTGACTTTCTGTTTAAATATGAAACCCCAGCATTGGTAATTTCCTTTAGATTTATTTCGATGGTCAATTATATAGAGTCTGGTCAAATAACCACAAATATTTGCAGCTTTATTTTGTCTTTATTTAAAAGACTCACTTTGAGGAAGTAGCACGTATTACCGGACAGAATTTGAGTTACACTTGTACGCCTATATGTTGCTCTAAGAAAGAGTGAGTTCGTGATCGGCATACTTAATAAATGGAAGCCAACATATTACAAGAGTTTCCCACAAAATTACTGAATATGTCAAGAAATTTTTACATCCAGCAGCAAAATTATATATTTGCCATCTATATAATTTACCAAACTTCCAGGGTCGTAAAAGTTAGGTTTCAGGATGACCTACTTTCCGCCCAGTTACAGTATTATACGGACGGATTACAAATGTATGGATAATTTAGTGTAAGTTGACCTTCGTTGGTTTTCAGTGAGAGATATGAGGGGTGAGGTGTGTCGGGAAGACAATGTCGTACATATTTTAAGCGAGCACGCCCCGTTCGCACAAAGGCGTAATTTATGAGACCGTGCGGAGACGGGTGCCTGAGTTATGTTCCGACGATATCGACGAGCTTTTAACTGCCTAATGGAGCGATTTACACCGACCACCTTAAAACTCTGTTTAAGAGCAACGCCTTTAAATACAACGGATTGTCTAAATAACAGATCATTTCATTACATTATTTTGTTTGCATTGAGTGTATTACGATAATAAGTGAAAATAATCTGCTCTTCACACACTTTATCATTTTGATGTGAGAATAAATATGTTTGCTTAGGATTTACCGAGCTCGAATTACATCTATAGCGACGGCTATTTGCGCTGGGATTCGGAGTATAACGTAGAAAGTTTTTCAATAAAACCTTGCCCTCAGAGACAACATTTCAATGAAGCGCAGTGCGATGTTTACGTCTTTTACGTAAGCATTCCTTTCTTATGCAAACAATCTAATATACAAGCTTCGATCGAAGTCTATGTAACAACAAGGTAATACATGTCCTTATTGTGTAAATCTCATCTGTTTTAAAGGTACAAAGTTTTTGTAACGAACCAGAAACATTTGTAAATCATTTTATTCTTCAGTTTTCTAGTTTTAAATTCTAAACGTTGCAATCAATTAAACAAAATAAGAAACTACAAAACTCAAAGAAAGTCGAGCATTCATTTGTTCTGTGAATAGTTTGTCGATCGATTAAAACTTATTGTTGACTATCACTTTAAATTAGATTGCAACCTACGTTCCCAATAAAACTTGCGCTATCTTAGTAAAAACTTACGCTTTCTTAAGAGGAGCCGGCACTCGGCACTTTGTTTTGCTCACTGCAGTTGGCCCAACGAGCTTTTGTTGGGCGTTTTGCATTGCAGGTCAAGAGCAATCCTCAGAGATTGCTCGGAGCTATGCGCGGATAAAGTAAGCTATTTGAAGTGTTACATTTGTTGCTCCTACAATACTTCGTAGTTTTTAGACTGTTAATTTAAGTTTAATTTATCTACATTCTTCATAAATTACAGGTAAAATGAACTACAGATTATAAATATTCATGTAATGGTGCGTAATATGCTTTTACTGGATTATATGCTATATTGGAAAGTGTTTTTGTGTTAAATCATCCATGTATACACATTATTAAATTTTATTATTTATAATCTGCCATTTAATATGAAATAATGTGGATTATTAAGAGAGGTTTATTCTGTATATCATTCAAATATCACAGATTTATGGATAACTTATGTAAGGACAGTTTCCTTTACTCGCTAATAACGCGATGCTCATATTTATAGTAGGCAACTTCAACTATATATTAACCTTCATTCCGCGTAGCTGAGCGCCCTAATAAATTAACGGAAAGTTGTAATGGATTGTTATAATTGATTCGAGGAGCAGTCATTAGAAGAAACAATTAGGTCGATAGTGGATTACCAGGGGTGATTGCATGGCAGAACGAGGTATTTGTGTCACATCGAACGATCGATTCACCCGTTCCCAGCCAATTACTGCCGATACACGAACGAACTACCGAATATTATTCTCAGTATACAGACTGTGAGAACGTATTACCAGAAGAGTTACGAGATCAAGCTCTATTAAAACACAACCGACTTTCAACCCAAGTGATTGTACACAGAAGCTAGAAATAACATTCTATCAATGCAAGCGATAATTACATGCAATATTGATAAGCCCCAATGGCTAGCGGGAATCATAAATTCTTTTTAATATTACATAAAGTCAGTTCCATACTCGCTTTTTATAACCTTTTGAAATCGATACAAATGCGATAATTTCAATTAAATATTTATTATCCATTTAATTTGGTTGTAACTTCTAATATATTAATATTGTGTTGATAAGTTTCTATTTTTTAATTATATATTTTTAGTCACTTTAAATGCATCTGCAGTAACTGGAATTTTGTAATTCTAAAAGCTAAATTCCACTCCAAAAGCTTCAGTGACCGTTACACAAAAGGTTATTACGAGAGAATGCAAAAAAATGGTAATATTAGACCTCATTGAGTTCTTGCTCTCAAATATTTGCTAATCGGATGTATGAAGTCTCGAGTACCTCTCTTAAAATGGGAAGAACTTTTTTATAGGGAAAGAAATTGGTGAAAGAATGACAGAGACAGAACTTGTGCTTCAACACCACATATCTCTGAATTTCTCTTTCTCCTCATCTGGAAACTTCTTCTACCTGGCAATTTCCCAGCTCTAGCCAGGGTCTGCCTCATCTGGAAACTATTGCGTAAATATTTGTAGTATTCATAATAAATATATTATGTACTCTCTATATTTATCATTTTAATGTAAAGATATAAAAGCGATCAAAGCAGATTGTCTCATTGGGTTTGTAATAAAGAAAAAAAAAACATTTTCGAAGTTGATATATAACATAAAGAAATATTAAATGTGTCACGGATACATAACATACGTCAGACACGAATATTTAAAATATATATGTATATAGATTTTGAAGACCTTTAAAACTCAAAACGGATTTTTTTAAAATTAAAATTTAATATATTTAAGTAGAAGACAATTTGGTATATAATAATTGAATCTTTAAAATACTTTTAAAATTTTACGAGTCGTTATAATTAGGATTTTTTATATAACATAACAAGAGCTATATTTTTGTATATTCTTCTTTAATACTAAGCTGTATGTACAATGTTGTCAACAGCTTGAATATTTGATAAAGCTGCCTTCGCGCAGAGATAAGGTGCCCATTGAAGTCTGAATCTGATACCGTTCTCTTTAATAACCTTTTATCCAGTTGGAAGTGTAAGAATCGAGCTTCTTTCTTGCTACGTTCCGATGGTGCAAGATTACATTTTCTTGTTGGCTTGAAATGCTCTTGCGTAACTAAAAATCTTTAATACCTAAGCATTTTAAATTTAACTAAAGTTTCAAAGAATATAGCAAGCGAAATATAGCAAGCGAAATGTATTTAATGAAATATTTTTATATTTACATATTTTAAGTATATATGTTAGTTATCATTTATATTCATATATGTTTTAAATTAATTTAATTAAAATAATTATTTGTTATCTGAGTTTATATTTAATATGTTCTCATTTATCTGATTTCTAATTGATGTAGAACTTATTCCATAATAAAATATAAATATACTATCATGAAAAAGTAATCTTCTTAATTGCAACAATTAACCATGTTAGGTTAGCTTGTAAAACTATTAAAATTGCTATGTCTTTGTTTATTTTGATATTATTAAAAGTAGCAATAAAACAATAATGTTTGTTAATTAGATTTTCTATATGTTTTTATAAGGACATAATTCTTTTATCATTTACCTTATACAAAGCATTTTTGACGGCTGTATCAATTTCGTAATTGATGTCAAACCCAAAAACTGTCAAGCGTCAAAAAAAAAGTTTTTTAGGATCGCCCGTCAAGGAATTTCTTTGTCGCATCAACATACACTACGAATTGAATTCATTGAATTTTTATACCATTTTCTCCATAACTACAGATTTGTTATATACATTGTAATAAACAGTCTTAATATTATTAAGTGATTTAACCTTGCAGAATTAGTAAAGTCGTTTTACTATTTATTCAGTTTATAATTCCTAAGAAAACTGTCTTCTGTAATTCTTTTGTCCCTTTAAAATAACATGTAGTATGTTTAAATTTATAATTTAATATTAATTATATGTACTTGTCATATATTATGTATATTTATTTTTAATATTAAAAAGATTTGTGTTGAATACTTTTTGATAAACTATAAATTATATATACATATTTTGTTTGCAGTATCGTTACTGCTAAAATATTGTGCTGTTAAAAAAATTTAAACAAAATAAATTATTAATAATTATAGTTGTTGGCACAAAGACAACTTTATAAAAGCTGAATTTAACTAGGTCAGCAGGCGGCATGCGGGAAATTCCTGTATTCCTAGTGACTACTAAAGCAAACCATAATATGTAAACAACATGAATAACACTTGAATGCGGGTTGTAGCAAATTTAATAGACATTTTAGTTGATTATTTTATAATACAATTATTATTCAAATGCATTATAAACTGAACATTAAATGAAAAACTTTATCGACCTTGAACACGTAATTCAATAAATGTTATGTCTATAGTTTTGTTTCGGATGAACGGTGAAACTTGTTTGTATTTAGATGATAATAAATAGACCTTACTGAAACTCATGTTACATCTAGTTTATTTTAGAATTGTACCCAATTTGATTAATTTAAATCTATAAAATACTCGTATAAATGTGTTTAAACACAAACAAATGATTAAACAATTTCGTGTTGTGATCCTCTTTTGTTATTGTCAGTCTTTGTACCTAAAAACAAACAATCAAAAAGTTAAAATTAAAATACATTTTAAATGATAAATACTATAATTTTATTCGCATAGCCTAGCTTTTTCTTTTTCGCAAGAACTTTATAGGACTCTGCCATGCTTTTATTCGAGAGGCAAACTGTAAATTTCAACTTTTACTGGGAAACTAGGGCTTTACAGAATGTTTTGGAAATTCAAAATCAGAACTTTGTATTACCATGCCACATATATTTTTTAAATTTAACGCCATTATAGAAATTAAATCTCACTGTCTATCGAAAACTTTAAACACGTAAACATTATTGAGTATTTCTTGAAATATCATGTACTGTTTTAGTATATGAGCATTCGGTAATAAATTTTTGTTTACTTGAAATGAAATTAAAACCAAGATTTAAATTGAATATATAACGTAAAGCTATTGTGTTAGGTACGATGTATAGTTAATTGTTAAGCAATTCAAATCGGATGTACAGAAGGTAGCGAGTTCGATTCTCGCTTGTATCGACGAATCTATCACATGTTTTCAATTTGATTATTCAAGTACTTCAGGTAAAAAGACAACATTTTCGACATATTTTTTTATTAAAGTACTTAAATACAATAATATAAATAATCTGCTATTGTGGTCTTTAATTTTTTCACATAGTAATTATATTTTAGTTTTGTTATATTTATTTTAATTGTAATATAATGTCGGACGTTTGGAAGTGGACATGTGTTGTATTCCTAAACAATCGTGTTAATTTGTGCTAATTGTAGGCACCGCCTGCACTCGGCTTGCTTATTGTTAGCCGTTAGATATACAACGCGTTCTAAAACCGTTTACAAATATTAAATATCAATGTTATTTGGTAAATTAGGCGAAATATGTCGTTTACAGCTTTATATGCTTTACATTGATATTTGAGCATTATTTTGACGTATGTTCTTGTTATTTTAATTGGAAATAATTCACAAATGAGACAAAAGTTTTATAAATTAGATTTTCTAGAGCGAGAGTGAAATAAAATCTTTATTTTCATTTATTTCTATTTTATTCTTTAAGTAGAAAACTGTGAATTTATCATAAACTTTTCTATTGTCTCATTATGATTATAAAAGATTTATAAGTAATGAATGGCCTGATGAAAAATAAAACATTGAATTTCGTCCAGTTCACTTTAATTTTGCGAGATACAATTTTCTTATCCGTCAAGGTGAATGTGTGAACCAACTTACTTTTGTACGCATTTTTTCGTATTGCATTATTTATAATAATTTTAATTAAAAATTCTTTTTTCACGATTTTAAGAATCCTGTGTTGTTATTGGAGCTGTTAAGTGCAAATTATAGGAAATATTAGTAAGCGAATAATTCACAATATATATACAGGGTGACTGGTGAATTACTATCAATATTTAAGGAGAATACTCGGTACATGATTCTCATTCGAATTATGTAAAAAAAATAGGTACTTAATTTTTGACCAAATTTCCGTATAAATAAATAAAGTGTGTACACGTTCCAAATGTTCCTAGTGTGGACGCGTGCGGCGGCGTGCTGATACAACAACACGCCGCCGCGCGCGGATGTGTGAGTGTGTGTGTATACCTAATCTGTAGGGTGTTCATACGATGCGTAATTAATTACATAACTTTCGGTTAACTTTACTTAGAAGTTTATCAATATTTATGTTATATTAATTTTTATTTCGTCATATATGATCGTCAAATATCACGTCCTCAAATATCGATAGTAATTCACCAGTCACCCTGTATATGTATATATATTATATTGTTTACTCTGCTAACATTTGCTATCACTATAGAAATAAATATGTAATGGTTTCTAAATACGGTCAAAGCCTAGAATTTTCAAGGAATATTAAATTGTGCAGCCATTAAAGACTCTAGAGCCGAGGACACTTACTCTGTCATGCACTTTTCAAGTATTCACTGTTTACACTTAAGTTTGATAAAAAGTGACTCCGATGATAAACTCATTACCTATAATTTTATTTGTATTTGTTATCCTATTTCAGTAATTATTTTATACTAGCTGTTGCTTAAGGCTTTGCCAGCATATTTTTTTTAAATGCGTGTCATAATCTTTATAAAGTTTCATGAGAGATTCCTGTGGACATTTTCATTAGATCCTGTTAACTTGTTAATAAAGATTGTCAAGTAGGACAATGCTCTTTAAATAAAAGTAATTATTTTGTATTGGAACTTAAATTAAAAGGACCAAAAGAGCAAGAAAAACATTTTCTTGTGAAATTATTTACCTGCGAGTAAAAGTCGTGGCAAATTTGGTTTAATCATTCATAAAATAAGCCGATAAACAAACTGGCAGGCAGACTAATAAAGTAAAAATTGGTCATTATATACATATTTAAGGTTTGAATGTATGTGATTTGTGTGCACCAAACACTGTTACTATCTTTTCTTTGTTACAAGGACATATTTTTAATAAATTGTAAATATAAGTTTGTATAAACAATTAATCTATGTACAAGATGTACACGAAAGTTTAAATTTAGAGTTGAGGAGGGTTTTAAAATGCTTCTTTTCTTGTTAAGTGTGTCTGCATCTTGTAACAGTGCGCTAAGAGGGTAGATGCTCAGAGTATGAAGGATTCTTAACTCTGCGACTTCTGAAGAATAGTGGAGTCGTCGTGTATATAAAATATTAGTAGCTCTGCATATACTGTAAAATATTTTTTTACTTTTTTCATCACAATTTAAAAAGAAATCTCGAGAAAATATTTATTAGTTATCAACGTTCAAGACTTCTACGAAAACAATATCATTAATTTGAAATAAAAGCTATTGTAAATTTTAATATCATTATTTTTAAGGTACTTTTTTAAGTGCACAAACTGTAAAAAGCGTTTGGAATTAGCGTTTGAAGAATGAAGTTAAATCTGGACCGCAATCACAGTGGGAAGATTAATGATTCGCTCTTGTTGTTGAATAGAAGAGACTGCGACAACGCCAGTTACATTCCTGACAAAGTTTATAGTTTCCTATTATGTTACCTCTTATCACTAATGCGAAATTCAAAGTTATTATGTTAGGTATTATGTGATTTGAAATATAATTTTTGTATTTTGAAACACATATTTAAATAATAATACCTACTGTAATAGAGTTCTATCGAACTGTGCTCGTGAAATTTAATAAATATCAACTATAGCAGTATTTTTATATAATAGATATTCCACATCTGTATCAAAAAATCTAGACCTCGTTTTAGATGTAATAGATATAATAATGTATAGAATCTCACGTTCGTCAGTAAATCGTATCAAATACAGTAATAAAAGGATTTATCATATTGTATTACGACAATGAAGCAATATATAAATTGCAATTGAAAATTATTGCTGATTCACGTCCTTTATAGGTACTGCTGTTATTTCAATCGAGTGACTCGGGTGAAGTGAAATAAATGAAACTATGTTACACACGCGATTGAACAAATATTTCATCAACTTGTTGCCTCATGAGGACTTGAAAAAAAAATATCATTGTATTTACGATAAGATCTTTCGTTTAATAGAAATTGGATTTTGTTTCGAACCGCCTCTCGATTCTCGAGTATTTTTATTATGTGCCTGACTGAGCTCTTGAATCGTGACTACATTTCACGTATGAGGAATACATTCCATGTTGGCCTCGGGTGCAGGCTAATCGAGGGTGTGGGGATATTTACAGTCCACGGGGACACCTCATCTGATAAAATTGCGTCCTGTCCAACGCAAATGTCCACTAGCTCATATCATTTGAAATTTATGAACGGATTATATTTGTTGTCCTAAAATCGCATTTCGTTATTATTATTGTTGTTTACTTCATATGCTTCATTTATTAACCTTTTTTTGTACCATATTAATAATTGTTTTTCATCAAATAAACTGTAAGTCTACGATATTTAGATTATATTAGGGTTATTGACACTTAAAGCCAGTAAATTGTATAATTAATAGGATCGTAAAAGACTGAAAGTACCATATTATGTTTGTATTTATCAAAACAAGCGTACGAGACCAAAATATTTAGCCCTTCTGTTCCTGAAATATTAATTGTCTCGTCCTCATGGCTCCTATTGTAATGAGTTAGATTATAATAATACTTTCCTTCATTTTTGAAGTACTCTTACTAAAAGTTAATTCAATTAAATCTAACTACTATATTTCTAGATTATGGATTTCAAAAATCATGCTCAATCAGATCTTAATCACTACTAAGTCAAGGCTAGAGGACATTAACTAGTATGTATACAATTTTAATTAACTTATATTTCGGCATTTCTTTTTAATTTCTTTTACTCTTTATGATGAAGCCTTTTTTGTTCATTTCGTAAAGCCTGTAGCATAAATGGGTTCATTAATCATTTCTTTTAATATTTTGATGTTATTATTTCATTTCTAAATTTTAAATATAAACCTATTCGTTGGTTTTTTTTTAAAAGGAAATTATTTTCTTTAAATCTTACTTTTTTATTAAATAAGCATTAAAGTCTACGTTTCTTTTATTAAGTGTGTGATGTAAAAGGTTAGTTTAAATTACGTTTCACGGAAAAACTGTGCAGATGAGTCGAAACCTTGAGAGAGTGAATCAAAAGATAGAAGATTAAAAGACATCACTCATCCAAATCTACATTAAAATGAATCTTAGTCGAAAAGAAAGACGGTTTTTTTGTGCTAACAATATTTATTTTGACATTTTAATGTGTTATAATTATGTTAGTTTTTGGATGAAGGTTATTTAAAATAATTTAAAATATAGTTAAGATGATATTAAAAATGAAAAATATATTATAAAATCAACATTTTAGAAATAGTAATGTAATATATTATAAAAATGCAGTACGCTCTGAAAGAAAATTTGTGCCGATCTTGCAGACGAGCTTGCCAAATTCGGATAGGGATGCTGTTATTACAATCTTTTGGATTACTGAGGTATATCTTCGTACATATAAAATTCTAAATTGGTGTGTCTTCAAGAAAATAACTTTACCATAGAAAATAAAAGTTACAAAGGGTTATATTCAAACGAAAAAATTATAGCTGTCTGAAAATTTGCTGTTACGTCGGCCATTACGTATCGAGCTTTAAATGATGATCACATAAAAGGTTCAACATTAGGACAATAAAGAAGACCTTTTGCTATAACCATAATTACGGACCCTTTCGGCTTAACAACTTGGGACGGTTCTGTCCTACCTTAGGTTTGAAAATGTCAACACTGTAAAGTATAATATACTTGGATAATTAAGATTATAATGATTTCAAAAGTATTTTAATATAATTTTATAAAGCGCAAGTATAAAGATTATCTTATTAAAAAGTTTACTTGTAACGAGGCGGCGGAATGTCGAAGAGGTGTCAAATATTTCATGAAGCTATTTTGTTTAGAACGTATTCTGCCGGTTTCACGGAAGTTTTACTGCTAAAATGACTCAAGTTGTTCTCGACTGACGTTGAAAATTAAGGATGTTGAACGCAATTTATATGAAACATACGTGTTTATGGTGCTTTTTAATTTTAACCGGCAACTTTATTCTAATGTTTAACATAAACCAGGTCGAAATGACAGTAATAAGTAATATGAGGAATACTTATTCTATTTCGTGTAGAATTATACATTTATTTTAACCGTATAATGTTTGTTGTTATCAGGAAATCAACCAGTGAAAGCTAACGTAACGCAAAATAAAATTGTGTTAACAAGTTGTAATTAACAATTCTTTTATTTGAATAAATCAAATTCTAAAGGCTGCTACATACAAAAGCCGCCTCCAAATACGTTTCCATCTTTACTGGCCGACATGAAACTGTCAAACCTCCATTCATATTCAAATTGCTCCGCAATAACTCATGATATTATGGAGGAGCTATAAAAATATCAAAAACACGCCCGGACTTCAGGACCATCGTTATATGAGGCGTCCTCGCAACGGAAGATTCACAAAAATATTTAAATTATTAAAAATTCAGAATATACTTTTTTGTATCTTATTTATTTTATATACAAAGCAACTGACAAGAAATTGAAAATTCTTATAATATACATAGTATTAAAATATCAGTTCATATATATATTTGTATGTCATTGTAGGTTAATTCAAGTTTTAATTATGAAACGATTGTTACTCTGGCTTAAGGATTTAGAAGGCTACCCATAATTAAGCTCTAAAGAAGTCAAGAACAGAAGTTTAAATAGTAAAAGAAGAGTTTTTATACATTTTATAAGCTTATATACGTTTGGAGATTTTGCTTCAATTGCAATTAATTCTTATATAGTTTTATTAGAACCCGGAATCTTTCTTTTTCTTATATATTTTACAATCTGACATCCCTGCAATGTCTTTTAATTGTCAATTAGTTTTATAAGAAGCTCAGAAAATATAGATATCATTTCTTAATTATTTCCTTTTTGTTATATCTTCATTGGTATGTTCTGAACTGTATGACGTCAAGTTTGCAGGCATGAGGAAGTGTAAAAATAAATACTATTCTTTTGTTCCCATTTTGTCACTGATCATTTGATAAATAAAAATAAAGATTAATATATATTTTTTTCAAAAACTATTATTTTGTTCTTCAATGAATTCCTTTGAAATTCTATAGTTCGATATAGTCTATAATTTGGTCAGCCAATTTCACTACATACAAACCAACCAAAACTATTTTCAAATCTAGATTAAGAAGCCTAAAATAATTAGTAGTATTCATTTTAGTTGCAACTGGAGTCACGTATGAACGCGGTTCTTAAATTTAACACTAACATTATTACGTTTTATGAGCGAAATGTACGTCCACGTAGCATCGTTATATGATGTTTAATTTATATTTACTTAACGCTGGAGCAAGCTACTTTATATGTAAGTAATTACAGGATTAAGTGACTTTTATACATCATGAATACTATATCTAATTGTTGGAATTGTTGCGAGCAATTCTAGTATAACTACAATATGTATAATGTTTAAGGATTGTTGTTTTCAATACCAAATCCACAGCAAGATTACTTAACTATTTGATTATGTAATGATAAGATAAGCTTTCCAAAATTACAAACAGCCGAACATTTTTACATATGTAAATAGCAAGATTTGATTTGTTTTTAACATCGTCATCAGCCTATCAGAGCCCTCTGCTGAGCAAAGGCCTCTTTCTCACATGGAGAAGGTTTGAGCATTAATAACCACCCTTGCTCAAGACGGGTTGGTGATTTCAAACTTATAATTGTGAAATTATAAGTCCAGGTTTCCTCACGATGTTTTCCTTCACCGCCTGTCAGTGCTGTCTAAAATACTCTTAGAAAGTACATATGACTCGGCAAAATCACATTGGTACTTGTCAGGATCGAACTCGCGTCCACGAGAGGCAGGCTCTTTTAACCACTAGGTTACCACTGGCTTTTCGTAGCAACAAAACTTATAAATATATGTGTTTTACGAGTATTATACCTTGTATTAAAATTTCATTTTCATTTTATATAAAGCAATGATTAATTTTTATGCTGACCGTTATAATTATCATACATATAGAGGCTCATTATTGTCTATTTAAATTCATCCATATATCTCCAATTCCCAACCCATGAATAAAATAATGGCACACGGAGGCATGTTTTATGGGAACCTTTGTGTTCTGATATTAATAACTTATTAGTACTATTTTATTAATCAGAAATTTCATTATTTAAATCAAGTAGCATATAATTTTAATGTCAAATGTGAGTATTATATTGATACTCTGAAAAACAATTTTGTTGTTTTATAAAATCGAATGATATTATTAAAAACCAAATATTAGCCTTTTTTTTAAATATGATGAGACATAAGAAATCTTAAAAGATTGTAATTAATAACCGGAACCCGACGTAATCATTTTCAAAGATGCTGAGAAAATTCTTAAAATTATAGCGATAACAATTAGCTGACGATAAAATACGCAACGAAAATCTTCCTTGTCGGTAAAACAAGGAATAATTATTATCTCCCTTTGTACAATGAATTAAATATTTTCGAGGTGGCCATTGAAAGCTTTAAATTCTAAGAAAACCATTGAAACAATTTTAGTATTTCTGTGTAACAGAGCTCAAGACATTTGCTAAAACCCTCTTTGAAATTTGAATTTAAGCGGCACATTACTCTGAAAATGACTGGCAATAAAGACTTCAAACGCAGTCTAATCGTAGCTTCCGACCTTTTGGGCAAGAAAGAACCGTAAGTACCTGCGAAAACATTTTCTTACATTATTAACTTGCTTATTATCATATATTTTCTATCATACAAGAAAAATATCTACCATATTAAGTGTCTATAACAAAAAAAACGACAATTTTGTCATATTAATTTTTGAAGATTATACAAGCCTGTAAAAATCATAGATTTTTTATTAAATATCACAAAGCGTTTGCCGAAAATAGAATTTTAATACATGTAATGTGCTAATTAAATTTGTTCCCTGAAATAATAATTTTACTGGAATTCATAATGAGTGTAATTAACATTGGTTTATTTAAAACAAATTGCAAGTACATATTACAATTAATGTTACTATTGCCTGATTAATATTGCTACATATAATCAAAGAATAAAGTTGTAGTATATGTAGGGTGATTCTGTAAATACACAGGGCGCTACAAGGTCCTTGCTAAAAATCATTCTTTATATTTATTGCCGATAAAGGACTTACTCCAAACTACGTTTTGTAAATTTGTTACCACCAAAAACAAGTTTACTTTATATGCTCATACTATTTTTGACGATAAACAAAAATCTTATACCTAATAATATATAAAATTTATTGATTATGTAATATTTTTAAGTTACAAATCTTTATAATTTGTCCACTGCTTTGCATTCGAATGTTTTCTTTTATATATACTCCCAATATACATATGTATGTCGCATACACTTTACTCTCCCTTGTTGCTTGTATAGAAGAGATCACTTTTTAGCGTTTCATGCCAAGATTGTAAATTTAACAAATAGGATTCTTATTGTTACTATTTAAGGATGTAATATAAAGAATATTATTATCACGTTACTTCATTTGTGATAGTAAATTTTGAGTCTAGAGTATTTATGAAAAAATATATTTTTTTTTAACTTTTTATAACAATGTATAAATCGTTATCAAATTATAGTCGTCTTATCAATATAGACGTTTATATCGTGACACTGTACGAGTGTCATTTTGTTTTCTAGGCAGAAGTGGAAAATTTTTTCTCCCAGGGTTTCCCAAAATGTTTTAACATGAGTTGTTTTGACCATCAAGTGTAAAGGCTCTACATCAAGGCTGGCAATGCATTCGGAACATCTATTTTGTTGCACGTGTATACGGCGACTGTGACAAATACCTGTATGTGCTGTTAACAAAAATATGTTGCTCATTGGTCATTTAATCTTAATTTTTATATATTATAAGCTTAATTTTTATTTTAAATTATATATCAATAAACATCTAACCATTTTCATTAAACGCAGATAGCAAATGTAACTTTAAAATATTAGTAAATTGTTGATAAAACCTTCCGTAGTTACATTATATTAATTTGATATTATTTGACCTCAAATTCTTTGCTTTTAAGTTTGTTTAAAGATTTTCTTAAGTTTATGAATTGTGTCCACATTTTTGACCATATCATATCTTTAATAAATTAATCAAAGCACATGTCAATCCATATTTTTCCATTTTATTTAATAGTTTATTTAATCCTATGATTCAAATTTAAAATTAAGTCTTAAATAATTTAATACCATTTTCTTCTGGGTCATTCCAGATCTCTTGAGATGTTGTAGAAAAAGGAATATTGCGTTACTAAAACTCGACATAGAATTTAGTAAATATTGAGCTACAAACATACATAGTCACTAACACATATAGTTTTTCAAAGCTTAGTAATACGTTTCAGTAGGTGCGTAAGTTTTTACAGTTTTTATATAGGACATAAAAAGCCATTGTAATCCAATTAGACTATTAGAATCGAAACAATAAATACAATAAGTGATTGTGATCTACTTGGCACGGAACAGTTTGAATCAATTTGTTTTTTTATTGTCTGGGGTCGTTGGTGCCCTACATTCGGTTACCTACATATTAGTCACAAATAAAGCTTAGATATATTGGTAATAAAGTTCATAAATTTCAAAGAAACCAAACAAATGATCAATGGACTTATAAAATTGCTAGATGGGTCTCGACTGTTTCATAGGTAATGTTTCATTGTGCGAAATGCTATAAAATGGTCGTAAAAATTTATAAAGCTACTCAATAAAAGTGTACACTTAGAATTTTGTGTTTCGGAATATAAGAGATTGCTTTTAGAACGTTTTATGAGTGAATTTTATTTATATTTACTTAAGGTATTTTAAAATATCGTTTGATATAATACATGAATATTGTATATAATATTAAATAGCAAGACATGCAATGTTAAGTTGGGGGTAGATGTTGTTGTGTGCGAAGGTGAGCTCTGTGTGTGACATGGTCCCAGTTATACTGCGTCTTTTCCGTTGCGGGGCGATGTGCCAGCGGTCGCTGTTCGCTTTAACGACGTACTTGTTTTCTAAGTACATTAGAATACACTTATTTTTACCGCATTTATATAGGTCGACGGCCTTCGCATAACTTTTTATGTAAATACGACCCACTACACCACATTCGATTTAAGGTATGCAGTGCTAACGCGTACTAACGCTTTTACTACGTGTTCCTTACTTTCTGTGTGTTTTTAGCTTAAAGCCAAATTTTATTTCGGTTTGCTATTTTAGCTAAGAAGTTTCTTTTAAAAGGAATGTGCCAAATAATGCATTTTTACTATTTAAAATATGTTTTAGTCTATCCTTTTTTATATTTAACTGAAATAGATAATAATAGTGTTGCAAAAACAAATAATCCACAAAATAATTTTAGATGTAAAAGTTTAATTGAATTTTAAAATTTTTAATTATTAATTCACCGAGATCCTTAAAGCTGACAAAGCATTGCTATACCAATTGCAATTTCTTTTATGCATCGCGTGGACGGCGGGATTGCTTCTTAGTGTATCTTTCTTTAGTTTATGTTAATAAGTCGGTGCTTAGCTGCGGAGAAGTCAGCATTTTCACACCAAGCGGCAAGCTGCACCTTATCGGAGCGGGCGAAGGACGAGGTTTTTGGGGGTTGTTTCAGGGGCGGCGGGAGGTTCAAAAGACCCGTCAGTGCTGGCCGAACCGCCGCCTTAAACGGACGTTGCGTCGGTTATCTTAAACGTTCGTTAGTTATCACTGACCCCGGTTCGTAAATCCACACGCTAATCTAATTAAGTGTCTCGTAAACTGACATCTCAGGTGAAAATTGCTCTGAAATATTCTAATAAATAAATGGTGTCAGCCCATCGGGGATACTAATGGGTATGCAATATTTGTGTAAATATTATGAAAGCGTTACATAGTTTTATTGTTTTGTTTTTATTGTTGATGCTATTTATTCCAGATTTTATATTATTTTTTATGTATCCTCTTTAATTAAACGCTTATTTGATGGACAAATAGTTGCTTATTAAATTAAAATTTGTTTTGCTTATTTAAATAGTAAAGATATACCTAGTATATAATATATGTTAGTAATATTAATGTGGTGATAGTTTAATTATAATAAAATATTATAATTATTACGTCCGAAGACTAGCAAATATATTCTTGATTTCTTATAAAACCTTTGTAGTTAGTTTATATGTAGTAGTTAAGAAATAAATTACTTATATACAGTAGTCGTCCTGAAAGTTTAGAATGTCAGAGTCACTTTTATAATTACAAGGCCAGTGACGTCTGCGTCTTATAGGCGAACCAGAAAATTAGCTTATTAGCCATCGGGTGTATGACCTCATTTTCTAGAAGTCCTGACTATCAGTCTTAACGTTTTAATTCAGATATTTTGTTAAATTAAACGTAAATTAAATAAGCACATAAAGGCAAAAGGAATGGAAAATATTTTTAATATTAATATATATTTTTTTGTATCCTGAAAAATAAAAGAGTTCATTTAACATATTAATAAAAGAAAGTCTCTTTTTTGTCATACGGTTTAATATAAAACGGCATATTTGTTGAACCATCACGAAATTGTAATCTTGAAATGGTAACGGCTTTTTATCAAATTAAAAATAAAGCCTACGAAACAAAAACATTCAATTTTCGTAACAGACTTCCACTTCGATATATCATTTATATGTTCAATCACATGAAATTTGCCGAAAATCAATTGAAGTTTGGTAAGTGGATTGTCTCGATTTATGCTATTTGTATTCTGCTTCGAAAATCCATTTTAACCGTCGAACTCAATTATTACAAACATCTAATAATCATCATTATAACGCAAGCATGTTTGGTAGTTATTTTGTTTAAATACAAGCATTACGAGTACGTCGATTGTGAAAAATAATTATTATTTGATATAAAAGAATACTTTTATTAGTTCAAAGCAAAGATACATTTAAGAACTATAAAATGCTATTGTAAAAGAACATCTGAAGATTCATCTATTTACTTATTAATTAATACAACAACTTTATGAAACCAGGACTTGGTCAAGATGAACCGTTATTGCTCCATCCCTATTCAGACTCTGGTGACTTTGATCAAGACTTCTATGAGGTCATCATTAAGTTACGTCAGGAGAAAAAACTAAATGTCAATTTCTTAATTTAGTAAAAATTTTAAGACTCATTTTTTTATTTTTTGTTAATGCGTTAATATATTATTACAATACGAGTTTGAGGTTGATAATTTGTTACAATATTTTTTTTAAAAGCTTCTTTCAAAATTCATATTACGTACAGCTTCAAAAAATAATAATCGTAAATAGGAATTTGATAATATTGCTATTTACTTTATGAAATATTTAACTAATTTAATTTATTTTGTATAAATATCCTGGAAACTTTTATCTTTTGCGGTAATGGAAGCGCGTATTGTGGTTACAATACATTATGTCACAAAACGACACAAAGCCCTAATTTTAATGTAATGTCATTATTTCAATCAAGGTAATAATACCAACATTAAAATTATAATGGCACAGGAAAAGCTTTACCAATCAATGTTAAACAAAGATATGGTTTTATGTTTTACATGTACTTTATGTACAACCCTGAAAACAATTTAAAAGCGTTATTGAAATTATTGAATACTAGCTTTCCGCCCGAAGCTTCGCCCGCGTGGAGTTCGGTTATATCGCGTTTCCCAGAGAGCCTTTGAAAAGTCTGGGATAAAAACTATCCTATGTTTTCTCAAGGTCAACTCTATCTTTGTACCAAATTTCATTCAAATCAGTTCTGTAGTTTAGGTGTGAAAGCGTAACAGACAGACAGACAGACAGACAGACAGACAGAGTTACGTTCAAGTTTATAATATTAGTAGGGATAATTTAAAGATTTGTCTACCTCTTTTTTGACTACCGTACTTAGTTACTTTGTCACGTTTGTCTCCGTCGTTGCTGTTTGATCTCGATAAGTCCAAAAACGAAATTAGTAATAGAAATTTACGCTTCGATAGGCTTGTAAAAAAATGGTTTATTGAGATATAGACGATAAAATTTAGTTTGAAAGAACTTTATGTATTAAAATTACATACAGGAATTTCGTATATTCAGGGTGTACCACATAGAATAGTATATTCTATAGTGAATCTTTGGCTAAAGGTTCATCAAGTATCTGGCTATCCAATCAGTTCTGTATAAAAACTGGGTTGCCTTTGTGACAGGCGAGTATGACATTCAACACCATTAACGAGGTGACACGGGTTCAAGTCAAAGTTGACGAGTTTTCATTTATCACGTGCGCCGTGAACAGATCAACATTGTCATTTATTTATAATATTTGGAATGTTATTATTTCACAATTTTCATTATATTATTATGTACATTATACCAAGTACCTATGTCTTAAGGTTTATTAGGGTTTTAATAATAAGAGTATAGTTTTATATCACATTCATAATTATCATTGTAAATTTGGAACACAAATACTGTTTTCTTGATTCTTGTTTCTTGTTTCTTCTTCTTTCTTGAGTCCTAAGAATCGATTCAATTTATTTAATGCAGCTACTAAGAAATGCACTATTTCACTGAAATGCTTTATGTATATATAAATATTATTACATCAATTAAAATTTATCTAATAATGACATTACAGAAGAAAATATTTCTACTATTCCAATAACATAAGTGAATGCTATTCAAAGCTAAAATTTTGAATCATAAGAATGTATCGTTCTGATTTCGACGAAGTTAGTAAAATATGTTTTTTAGATTGAATCATGGCTTTAATTTTGCTTTGTTCATGTTACTGATTTACATTTTAATACACTTTTGAATTTAATACCAAGTGCATATTTAGTTTAACGTTATCATTTGGAGAAAGCTAGTTTCAATTATTTATTATTAATATATATAATAGCAATTTAATCGGCATATATCATTTTATTGATATACATATAACATTTATTAACCTTAGACCCAAAAAGTTGAAAGACGTGTATGTGTTTACTTTTGTGTGCCATCATAACTCCCAAATGTAGCTTCCGAATTCATTGCAATTTCGTTTGAAAGCTAGTTTTTCCTTACGACAGTTCTCAGCTCTGTTTTATTTATATTGGTACAGCAGAGAATCAGCTGTTTATAAAATGATGTACGTCATTTTGTTCGTATGATTACTCGATTAAGTGCCTCACACCTGCCCGTATTATCAATGTGTCAATTAGGGGGCTTTTTAAAATTTCATAAAATTTTGTTATTCCAAACAAAGTTAATTTGACTAAATTCATAAGAATCGATAATTAAGAGATGTGTATGATTTTATAAGTCATCTACCACAAAATATGGTAATTATTTGGCCATTATAAGGTCCGACTTCTACAAAAAATTATATCTATCGTAAATTTTATTTCATTTTTCGTCGTCGTCTTTGGTCATTAGAATGTCCTTAAAAAATTTAAAGCAATAAGTTATGGCAAAAGAACTGTCATTTCATTTTGGCCAAAGAATAGATCTTCAGACCAATTTTTTGGTAGTTTATAATAATAAAGTGTTGATATATGTATTTTAGTTGATCATCATATCTATTTTACTTGATTAACTGACCATTAGTGCCAATTTTAGTATGTGTCACACGACTTCATACATAATGCAGCTGTTAAGCCATGATCTCACGGGAATTACACGTAATTTCTGGATAAATTAAAGCTTGTATATTATTACTATGTATGTATATACATATGTCATTCTGATGTCTGTGGTACTGCATTGGAAAATTTAATTTAATCCCTCTCATTAGTTTTTGCGAGAAAAAGCAACGAAAATACACACATATATTTCAACAAACTTTAGCATTTATAATATACATAAGTAAGATTTGTCCCAACAAAAAGAGAAAATGTAAAAAAGCTCAAAAACTGGAGAACAAAAACGGTAAAATGAAAGTTAATTTAATTAAAAATACGAGTAAATATTACTTCGTAATAACAGTTCCTTTTTTTATTCTCTTTATCATTCGTTTCAATGAAAAAAATATTATCTTTAAAATTAAATGGTTTCCGATCGCTAGGGGCAGCAAAGTCATCTTTTTTATTTTATTGTTTACAGCGGTATATTGTTTAAAACTTAATTTTTTAAATCATTTCTCTGATTTAGCAGTAAATATAAATTAATATTATTATTATACTTTTATTTGTATTATTATTTATTTCAAGATAATGAGAATACATATTATTTGTTTATCTGGTTCAGTGGAAAATTGTATTTTTATAAAAATTTGTATGAATCTGAAAAAGGTAGGACCTTAGTTTATACCTTAGATATTTCAAAAATAATTAAATTTAAATTAGTGCTTCTAATGTGAATCTTTTATAAAACTAGCACTGTATTACAATTCCTGATAAAGGAAAGTATGCGTAGGTTAAGAAATAAAAGTATCAAATGAATTATTCTTTAATACAAATTTAGATTATAAAAGACACGCTCATAATATTGACATAAAATTAGATTGTACAATTTAAACAAGATTTTGCTTGCAATTTCTTACGAATCCGAGAACGATTACAAGCAAAAGTCTCGTCTCGGGAGAATCAAGATTCATCACAAAAAAATATATATCGTACAAGCTTTTTTAATATATTTAATTCTTAATACATTATAAACGTTCCTTTATCATTTCAATGTGGTATTATAAGTATTCTACCATTATCTGAATTTTATATTTAAATAGTTTTAAAATATTGTTCTCAACTGACTACTTTTTAATATACATAAAACAGAAGGCAATTCTGTAAAGTTCTGTGAATTTTATGTTTATGACGATGACGTATTTGTTTGATCTCCTAAAAGGAATTTTTATTAAAAGGCGAACTCAAAATTAATGCTGTCCTAAAAATCAAAAGGTTTTAATTTTGTTGTTCCCTTTTGTAGCTTTTACTCATTGAAATGATTTGTTCAAATATCTAGGCATAAAATAGAACCTTTCTAATAAAAAATACCTAAAAAAATTAAATGTGAGTTAAGATTTTTTTTAATAAAAAATATTTTGCAACATATGATGGATATTAAAGAAAAACACTAGTTAAAAGAAAATCTATACTTCCAGTCTTAAGATGAACTGACAATTTGTCAGCTGTAATAGAGTTTTACTTGAAAGAGAGAGAGTTTTACTCTTAGCTTTGGTATGTTGTGTGATATCAAATGTAACAATACCTTTAGGTGTATGGAATTAACGTCAATTAAAATATACTTAAAATAATATAATTGCTTTTATTTTTGAAGGGTTTTATAGTTTATTCTGGTCTCATTTAATAAAAAAATATAATTTAACAATATTTTCTTATTGATTATTCTCTATGGATTGTTGAGTCTATCAAAACCAATTTAAGATAACTTTTCAATGTACATCAATTATTGGTAACACTGTATCCGTTTAATAATTTTTAAGTGAACGTTAAAAAAAGATTCATATTGGACAAGTACTTTTGAAATAAATAAAAATATATATTTTTAAAGAAAACGTTTCATTTTAAATGCTTACACCGTCTTCGATACGTCTCTGTATGGAAAAAATAATTTACTTGGTTCATTTGTTTTAATTTTAGTTAGTTGAAAATAAGTTTATCTTTGAAAGTAATATACATAATATTGGAGTCATAAATCAAAATACCTTTTCGTAGGAAGTCAAGTCTTAGTTCAGCAAAATTTAATTTTATAGTGTCTGAGCTTACTTAATATTTATAATTATTGAAAAGCGTATTATTTACACATAACGTCTACTATTTATTTAAGAGAGATCCACCAATTTACCTTGACTAAAGAAATTTCAAGTCATTTGAACAAATTGTAGATTATATATTTTTTTGTAAAACGAAACAATGCTTATTTTTCATCTAAATATAGAATTTTTAGAAAAAGTCTTTGGTGTATTGACTTATTAAGTTAAAAAGCTTAGTCAAATCAAAATAAATTAGCTAAATTGCTGAAACCTTTATGAAAATGAAACATGAAACAAAAACAAACAAACAACCTCTCACCCCACAGGAATATTTGACGCAATTCCCTAAAATATAAAAAAAAACTCAGTGTCATAAGAGCATACATTTTAGGACGTGTTAGAAGACAACTTTTAGTTGTGAATGTTAATGGACAATTAGAAATAAAACTTTTGTATTTATCAAGATGTAGTACGCACGGTAAATTGCAAGTCACTGCACAGCACTGTTTCAAATCATAAATTCTTATTTATAAACGTCGCTATTTATAAAGTCGACCCTTTTCAATGAAATATTTTCTGTGCATGCGGAAAAGGTATTAAGATTAACTTTTCATTTTCTTTCCACGTGAAAATTTCTATTGCGTCTTGTCATGAAAGGAGCTTACTCAATGCGTTTTCAGGTTATTAGGTTATCACGTTTCTTTTGTCGTAAAGTAAATTTCCCTTCGACCTTTTTATCGGTTGTGATGTAAATAACCAACACGTTTCGAAAGGATTAAGGGTCAACAATTGTAACATATGTTAAGCAGGATTCGGAAGATATAGTACAAAAGTTTTTCTATTTGTAACCTTTAAGGGGTAAGTGACATTTGTTTGCGTTTGTCGTTTTGTTTCTTCATTTAGATAACACTGAGGCAAAACCACTACTGAACTCATACTTATATATATAACATTTTAATATGTTACTTAAACTCCATAAAAAATGTGATATTTGTAATACAACAGTTTTGTTTTACGAATAACTTTTTTAAAATATCTATACATATAAGAAAGCACATAAGTTTAGTAATTATTTCATTCTCTTGAATGTATGTTACATTTATACTTCTTTTGCAGATTTCAGATATAAAAATACAAATAGTTTTAGTAAATGCACCACCAGCACAAAAAGAGATATGAGAAAAACATGCCATTTTCCATGAACTTGGCAACGCTATTAATCGTAAGATTGTAAGGCTATTGTCAGATGTTTTAATTGGTATTTTAAAACCTTCATATAAAAGTTGTAAACAATTGTACGATATAAAAGCAAAAACTGAACAATAGTCAAGAATGTTCAAATTGATAATCCTAAAACGGAAACTTTTGCTAGGTTTTGTTTCAACTCAGTTTTTTATTCTCATATCTTTCTCGAGTTATTTGTACGGCTAAAACTCCTCGGTTAACCACCTACAAAAGTCAAATGGACAGTAAAAGTGTTTAAAACTTTTGGTATATTGAATCAGATTCCACTCATATATGTAGAAGCAAGAAAAGTAACGTCGGAATCAGAATTTTCTGAACTAAAACTGTTTGAATATTACATCTTTCATTACATAAAGTTAGTTATTACTGTAGAAACCATATCCAAATAAGTTTGTAAGTTAAATTTAAATTCTTTCATCCTCATAAGAATTATTTGATATTTAAAAAGCTGTTTGCACTAAAATTAATAAGATTTTTATATATTTCATAAAACCAGAATATAATTATCACTACAGTTAAATATTGCAATAAGAATAATGAATTATTTTCCGCTACCTGATAGGAGAAGTGAAAATAACCGTTGAATTTCTTTAAAGAAAATTCCTTACTTCCTCGCTGTGATAAATTGTACCTTAAGCACTTAACTTTTTTAGAAAAACTTAGTACTATTAACCTAGATTTTAACTCGTATCCTTAACGAATGGTTTCGCGTGTCTTCCATACCGTATGTTATCATGGCAATGTGAATTGATGTGCCAAATCAGGAAAGTTTTTAGCGATTTTACTTCTGCAACTATAAGTAAAAATAATATTTAGTTATGGTTAAACAAATAACCTTTAAATAGCCAGGTTTTTTGATGTTATATGTATAGTTATATTGTGATAAAATGCAAATCAGACATGAATTATATAAGTAGCTTTTGCTTCTAAGTATTCTAGTAATGTGGTTAGCTATTTGGATAGTTTGATGGCTTGATTGAACAATGAATTGGAGTTATCTTGTGTAATATGCATTATGTACTGTGAGGTTATTACAATAATGTTCAATATGTTCTTACCTAACGAGCTTATTACTAATAGTAACACCAATATAATAAACTTGTTCGGTGTTAACAAGAATTGTCATCCTCATATTAGATTTTGTTCTTTTTCCCTTATACATTTATTATAAGCTTTCCCAAGAAAATATTTCAAAGTTACTATGCGTAACAATCAAGAAATATCTAAGGAAATATTATTACATGGGTACACATAATGCGTCTTTAAATGGAAAAGAAATATGCCGGTTGGTATTAGTTAAGGGTAGATTTGGTCACGAAGTTGGGAAGCCATAAACAATAATGAAGCTGAACTCTATGAATAAATATCTCCTGCTGAACGCTTCCGCTAGGTTGATTATAAAAGATGTTTTCAGGGATGACATTTTCCCGGGATAAAAAAGTAGCCTATGTTATTTTCAGCTCCTCCTAGCCTGGCTTGGCTTGACGCAAAAAATACGATCCAGTCACTTGCAACGTCAAAGAAGAACCACGTAGAAAAACAATGCCCTTACCTTTATATTATATTTATAGTACATAATATTACAAAAGAATCTAATATATTTATTTTTTATACATATTTATTATTTTCAATTTTTTTTGTTACTGTTAAGATTTAAGTTTTTCAATTTTCTAAATACGTGTGTTATAATAATTAAGATTGAATTGGTTGATTCTTCCGAGTCTTAAATGATTAAAATAAAAATAAAATTTTGTTGATATTTTCTTTAATACAATAGCTATGTCGAAATAAAAATACGTTTGTAAATAATAAGTGATGATAAAAATATATTCTTTTATAAATTTTGTAGCGGAATATCCATATTTCATTCAGTATTCGTAATCGGAAATCGAAACAGATGTTAAAAATGTTGTATGCGATTCAAGTGGATATGTATCGGAATCAGGCGTGTGGAAGCCTTTGCACGTGACCCAATGGACCTCGGTACTGCGAAACCTTTTCATACGATTTATGTAACAAAATAGACCTTATTTCAACGACGTAGCAACCGTTTTCCATGAATGCTTTAATCGTTTACTTTTATTGAAAATTTATAAAGGTTACCCTTATCAGTCAAACTAAAAGCGATCAAACTCTATGTATTCTGTCACTAACTGAAGGACTGATCTTGATTTTATTATAATTGAAACACTTATATTATATTCTATTTTTACTGAAATTGGCAACGAAATTTAAGCTTTAAATGGTGAACTCTACTGAAATGTAGAAATGACACAGTCTTTTTTACTTGTTCGTTACAATGTAAAATAAAAATCCTAACAGACAGAGAACAATTAACATGAAACATAAGTCAGAGATTTGAATTATAAAAATATACCTTTTTTTATTTAGGACATTACACGAGAGCCATAAGAAAGGATTTAACTGAAAAATACAAATGAATTGTAAGTTATAAGTAGCAGTAGTAGCATTAATATTTTTTAAACTGCCTTATTGTAGTACTACGATTTTAACTTTTTCAACATCTTTTCCTTTCAAATAGACGGGAACAAAATATTATATAAGAAGCCATAAGCAGAATATGGACGAATAAGTGCATTTGGGATGCGGTGCTTGAGAGCATTGCTACATGTTTTTCGGACTTGGTATAGAAAGAACCAATGTACTTAAGAATCTATAAAAATAATTAAAGATTACGAATACTTTTTTAGTATTAAGATAATAACTTAGTACCGAGTTAGGTGTACTGGATAAAGTAACGCCATTGGTCATCATTGATTATGTTGAACGTATAGAACAGACCTTTTGCATTGTATATACTGAAGATATCTTCATAAAGAACTCCTTTGACATTTGATGACAAAGTGACGTAATAGTTTTAGCTCCAAAAACAGATTTTAACATCTTATCCATGTCACAATGAGCAGTAGAACTCCAGGTACGACAGAAGATATAAATAGTGCAAAGAGATTATGTAACAATTTAAAGCAAGCGAAGCTAAGCTATAAAGTACGTCCATGATGTAATAAGGTCTGGTTGGTAATTTAAGATTTTGTAGAATAAAACTCAGTTTTAAGTTCACGTCCATCAAAAGGTAGAAGAACAAAAAAGAAAATGGATATTACAAAAGACGTAAATGTATTACCTATATTATCTGTCTATATTGTATTTCTCTTTTATTCCTAAAATTATGAGCATATGGAGAATATACGAGGTTTCCAATTTATAGTATACAGGGAAATATTTTTAATATTCATCAAGTATTGAAATATTTTTAGCATAAATGGAATTCCAAAAGAATTAAGTGCTTACGTAAATAATATCAGCGTTTTTGGCTGTTCATAATTTAATTTTGTATTTCAGTGAACCTTTAATAGTGAGATGTCTTAATTATCTATATTAAGACTTATTCAATTAATATCCATACACTTTAACAGTTATATTAATCAGTACAAAGCAAATTTAAGTGCAGCGAAAATAGGTAGAAAAATCACTAAATAATTATTTTTTAAATAGTTTTGTCAAAAAGAAAATCGAATTTAGTAAAAACGACAAGAATATTGTTGTTTTATAATTGTGACTAAAACAATAACTAAAACATTGTGGGCCAATGACGGAAAACAACGATGATGTAGGTATTCCATTTTTAAGTCTATTTTATGACCTAAAAAGATCCATTATGAAATCACTTTTCACTAAAATGCAAGGCGCGAATGTAATTTAATACGATTGTTAAAATATTTATGATTTTTAAGATTGAATGTTTAAAATATCATAAATATCAGTCCAATATATTTCAATACGACGTTTTGATGGTATTTAATTAATTCATTGATCCGTGTCAATGTTTATGCTGAATTAATTGAGAAGCTATTTTAGGTAAATAATTAATGATTTAAATCAATAGTTATTTTTAATATCAACGTTTTTATACCAATCAGTAGTTTATAAAAACTGGTTTTTAATGCATGATAGGGTTTTTTCTAAAACGTCACATACTTTTACCGTAATGTCGATAGTTTCAGCGCACAAAACCCGAAAATACGTGTATATTTTATTTTAGTGTGAGTGCCAACTAAAAATATTCTTTCTGTTAGAAAAGAAATAGAAAAATATAAGATTTTTGTTCATAAAACATAATATACAATAACTTAAAAATATAAACAAGGCTTATATGGTCCTAGAGAGAGACATTAACACGGATTGGACTTGCAATATCTTACCATACACGGTCTGTTTTCTTGTTAGCAACTGGACAGTGTTCTTTAATGCAGTTGTTTGCAACGCTAAGTTTGACAGCGTTAAGTGGGTCAGTTGTTCAACGGCGCGATATATATGTTTCACAATTAAACGACGATTTTTTATTATTATTTTCAAAGCATATTTTCAACAGAATTGTACAAAATACGCTCCAATCCGCTAGAAGTTTTTATTAAACTTTCCGCAGTGTTATCTAAAGCTACGGTTTTATTTTTCGAGTTCTCAGAAATATCTCTGAAAGCGATGCGAAGCGACGGCAAATCGTTATGATGCAAAGTTTGACACTAAACATTTGTGCAACATATATGAATCGTTACTACTTTAATTTTAGATTTCATATGTAAGAAATACGAATATAATAACTATACAAGTCTTATTATTTAAAGAAATATTATTTGAATAGACTTAAAGATACGAATATAGTAATTGGTTATAGATATTACACGTATTAATATCGAAGTGTGATATTTTAAATGCAGGCATCTATTCAATAAATAAACTTTATTTATATCTTTACTGTTAATGGCCATAAAAAAAATTAAAATCTTAAGTCACAAAAGGATCCGAAACGAAAGATTGAGCAAAAAGTTTTCATTGCCCCCATTCTATTTTATTATCAAAAAGTTTCATTAAGTAAAAGTTGAAGGTTGTCGGTTTATTGTCCAATTCATTTGTGTGGAACGGGCGTAAATAATGGAAATGCCGGAGTCCAACGCCTCTTGTTCAGTCTTCACCAGATTACTGTGTAGTAAGTTTGTCTTGTTCCTAGTTATGCACCAACTGAATACAAAGAACAAACTTTACAACAGAACATTGTTGGAATTATGCTCAAGCACTATTTACCTATATATTACTGGGCCATTGGCTTAGAGATTAAGAGATATTTTTTAAATATGTATATCAAACTTATATTCAAGACTGTAAACAAGTTGCACAAGTGTTGCCTTTTTAAATAAAATGTTGCAACTAAATCTCGCACAGAATATAAAAGACGTGATATTATTTTCAAATGTTAAATTCTCACGTCTCAGCGTAATCTATGTATCGTAACAATTGCCATTGTCAAGAGCTTTATTCACTGTCCGGATGAAACTGTTGGCAAAATATAAATTGTACTCGCTTGAAATTACCTCTACGTTTTATGACACAAACGAAATACTCGTTACCTATTTTAGCAATCTCTATAAACATGCAATTTTTTTTTATAATTAGAGCGTGCCATTTATCGAGTTTCACTACCAAACCTCATTAAGTTCGGATTAAAATATGGCCCACATAATGGCCGAACGTCCAAAAACAAATAATTATACGTTTTAATTATAGTGTAAGCGTACGTTAATTGTATATTAATTTATGGATACCTCTAGACATCTACCTATGATTTATATAGATTTTTCAAATTAGAACTTTGCCTATTTTAAAATCACCTACCTTTCGTTACCTTACAAATGTAGGTACTTAATTCTAGCGTTGAGCTCATTGCTCTTGGCACGCTGGTTATTCTAAAAACAGAGCCAAATTGTTGAATAAAGAACTTCTTAAGCTTTAACAAAACTAAATTCAGAATATTAAGTTAGCATTTTGACATAATGTACTTATATATCAGTGTTATCTGCAGAAATTTGTCGTAAGTGAGAGAGTTACCTGTTACCTGTGCACCTAGAGGTAAGGCTTAACTCACTATCTGACTTTTCATAAGGGGACTACATCACAAAACTCATTTGGCATTCAGCCATCTACAATGGCCTATGTAGATGGTGAGATGTTTTAAAAATATTTGTTTTTACCCAAAATGTCGGGGCATAGTGCCATCACAATGTTTACGCTGAATACAATTGATGTTTCGTTCTTTATTTTTAAAATAACCGTTTACATTTTTATTACTATTTCTGGCCATAAATATAACATCGTTTAAATTGTGATTTACTTTTTGGTTGGTTGGATAGGAAGACGGTTCGTTAACATCTCTGCAGCGTCGACTTTATTTCTTTACTTAAAAAATATCCCGAACAACTCCATTTAAAGATTTTTCTTTGCTTTACTTATGGTATATTCTGAATATGATAAAATTAACAATTAATTGCTTAGATATATTATAAATTTCACGTGTTACGTTAATCACCGATAAATCTCAATATTAAGTTATATTTTACGAAATTTTATATTATATTTTTTGTCGGAACAATGTTGTGGTATTTTAAATTGTTATGATGTTCACCAAAGTAACAGAGAATAAGAATATAAAAATTATTTAAATTAAAAATATCTTGTTAAAATATATTTTGAATAATTTCCTTTAAATTAAATTCACAATATTTTGTATAAACTACGCTTTCCATACAAAATATATACATATGTTTGCTCGCTTTATACTCTCTTATTTGCGACAGTCAAAAGGGAATGTTTTCGATGTTTACGCAAAAATTTATACTTCTCTCGCAAAGAAAAACACGTTGCCTTTTGAATGTTTCTCAAAAATGCTTTCAATATAAAATATAAATCGCAACGTTAATAAATTTAAACTCGTAAAATATTGAAAATAAACACCATTTATAATTTACTAATAAGATTTATATGAAATGTTACTTCTATGAACTTTTGTTTATTTGTATTCTTATCTGTATTATATCTTTGTTATTTTTCTTTCTATCTTAATATTGTTATTTTAATTATTCCTGGAATTAGAATACAGTAACTAAATAAAATTCTAGATAACCTTAATTTTTGATACGGTGAATTTTCTAAATGATATAATTATATATATAAATAGTAACCTAAATAAATTTATGCATATATTTCATTTATACATAACAGTATATTTGAGCCGTGTTTAAATACATGATGCTATACATTTGGAGTTACAATCCTCTGGTTCAACCCCACTATGGAGCAGTCCATACAAAAGCTTAACACGGTCCGATGAGTTAACAATGCAGTGCTATTAAAACATTTTCTCTATCTGTCTATAGAAACATGTTGAAAATTATTGTTAGGAAGCTATTATTACTTTAAATTTCATGTACAACACCATCATTAAAATATGGACGCTGTTTTAAACATAAAAAATAAATAAATATAGACATAAATTTACCTCTTTAATAGTACCTCCCAAAACATGTAAAATGTAGGGGCAAATTTATTTCATTTACAAACTCGTGAGGGATACTCGTTAAAGCTCTTCAAATAAAAGTGTTTTTATGTATTAAATTCAGCTTATGGTGCTTTGATACAAAATAATGTTCTTTTAGTATCTATATAATAATTTTTACTGATTTATTAACGTTAGTTGAGTAAAAATTGGTAAAGAGCCAAAAACTGTAAGACCATAACGCTAAATATCGTATTGATTTTTAGAAGTAAATAATTTATGAAAGCTTTATTGACGAAAATAATATAATCCAAATTAAAGGAATATAATTATGGACATAAAAAAAGACTAATAGTCTAAGAAATATTGAATAGATATTTTTAAGAAAATAATTATTATCAAAAGATTGTATAGAATCGACTGAATTGGTGTCACATTTTAATTAAGCTACAAAGGGCCTAAATTAAAACTTTGTTAGTGCTGTGTCAAGGGAAAACAGAAATATAGCTTCAGTTTACACCTCGAAAGATAAGGTCAATTTATATTAACCCGAAACTATTTCAATCTCATATTTCAGACATGTCCCGTATCCAATTTATTTTATTCAAATTATTTAATTTCATACAAATCTAATTCGCTGAATCTTAGTGACTTCTACAACTTAAAGCACGTGCTCTTGGCCTATAAATAAAGTGATGCATAAATAATAACTACTCTTTACGTCGTATTTTTCAAGTCATATCATGTTTTTTATGTACGTGAAATATTTAAAGCTTAATAGGAGGTCAAAGTTGGAGGTTCATATAAATGAACTTAAAATTAATTAGAATCTATAAGATAAAGCTAAGATACGCAATAATTAGTACTAAGATCTTTAATTCTTTTATGTAAAAAAATGGTAACGTTTTTTGATAAAACCGTAAAATTACGATTCCTAACTATGTTTATACCTATGATTTAAATTAACACAGATGAAGCATGTCTTGTTAAAGCATTTATGATGGTATCATAAAATATATGTACAAACATTCATTCTGTTTAGATGTGTGTATATTCATTAGATATAATATACAAGAATATGTTCACGCCATAAGTTTCAATATGACACTAAACAAATCATCATCTAAACATAATGGAAGATTTAAAAAAGACAATTTATGGTGATAGTCTCAGCTTTTTTTTAAGAATCTTATTTATTTAACATATTTTTTAAGTTATTGCTTAGTGCAATTCTGATAGGGTATTAATTAATCGATTGTTAAAATCAACAAGTGATAAGAGTTGTCTCCCACATAGTTACACCACACCTTTTGGTTAGAATTTTAAATTGTGCTTGATTAAAAATATCGAGACGAGAGCTCAAGTTTCATTAGTGGTTTATAAATGGAAAAACAGTGTACGTTTTGTGTCATCGCATATTCATGGGACATTTTCGTGAGTCGACCTCTCAAGATTTGCGCACCGACGACCAAGTAAACAAAGCCTAATGGAGGGATTTCAGGAGGTTAGGCAGCGTTTATAAGCATTTGGTGCTCTTGTTTTGTAATATCTTCTGAAGTGATCCTGATACATATCATTTATAGCAATGTTATTTGTGTGACATGTCATTCGCACGAAATGAAATCATCCCTCAGTAAAAATTGTAAACCATTCAAATATGTTACAGTTAAATACGATAATCATGATATTTTTCATACGCAAATCAACTTTGAAAGGCACGAAATTACAAATAGATTTTACCCGTGACTTCGTCTGAGAAGAAGTTGACGATAGTCGGTAAATTCTCAATCCTCTTATGCTCGATTTGTTGAAACTTTATCATTTTCTGAAATGTCTGGGACCAAATCTGTCAAAAGAATAATTTTCCTATAATTCGAGTTGTATCAGTATAGCATATAGCATATTTGGGTTGTATTTATAATATAGCATTCCTTAAGAAACAGTCTATATATAACATGATACTAAATTTAAACGGATCAGATCTTCGTGGGTTTAGTGTTCAAGCAACCTTACAAGCAACTCTTCAGCTTTGTTATATTGGATATTTATAGAAAAACTGTAGTTATTTATAGATAACATATGTATTCTTTGTTCAAAACCTATATATTTATAGGTTTTAGCTATCCTTATAAAATATATGGCTGCAAATAAGTATGCTATGTTTATGTATATATGCAATGCTATAATTTATTTTGTTGGCGTCGTCTGGTTTAATGAATTTTTAGGCATCACAGTCCGTAATAACTTCTACCATTGTTTATGGATCAATTACTTAGGAGATTTTTAATGTTAAATGACACAGACAAGTGAGTAAGTAAGCAAGTGAGGCAATAAAACATATAGAGTACTCAAAAAGATATTTAAAGTAAAGCTTTGTTTAATATTTCGAACTAAACTAGAAAATAAGGCAAGTTCTGGCTCAACTTTACTGGTACATGTTGTTGGTCATATAACAAAGCAATATTTTTTGAAAGGCATTTCAAATTTATTTTTATTAGCTACAAAGAAGTTTAACGGAGCGCAGAGTTAGTATTCAGAAGTCCTGGCTTATTGCAAAGTTTCTGAGCTCAGGTAATGCAACAAAACGTGAGGGGTTAAATAAAGGCATCTAGAATCTACCCTGTGGCAGAGCAAGTTTTCGGTATTAAGTGACAGGACTACAAATTTAATTCTCTCCTGCATTCAAGATAAATTTATCGCTCAACTTAGTATACAATACATCTTTGTCAAAAGTTTATATAATAATATAATATAACGTATCTCATCATTAATATTATAAATTATACTCCAAGGTGAAGGTTGAGTTGAGGTCAGCTTTCAAATAGGTTTAAGATTTTAATCCAGCATGTTTCACGAAGAATTTTCAAAGTAATTGGGATTTCTTCCAAATTAATCTATGAAAATATATATTTTTTATTACCTTTAATTTTTTTAGTTTGTATTTTAAAAAAACGACCTAATATATAGTTATAAATGAATGTATGATCTCAGATTCAAAAATGTACGTAACACTATTCCATTTGCCATTTATTGACTAGTTTTATTCCCTATCTTCGAGTGTGATTGCTTTATGTGGAAGTTTATGTTCTAGTCATCAAGGGTAACTACTAAGGTTTTAGAAAGAGACCATTAAAAGTGGAATTGACTTTACTATCTTCATTATACGCCTTTAACCTAGTTGTTAAGTTTTCCGACACATAAATATATTAATGATTTTGAGTATGTTTTATTTTACAAGTGTATGGAGGTTAAATAGTTAACTTGTTTTTAGGCACTAACAGGACATCTATAGTGTGTCTATAGTGGTACTTAAATTTAATTTATTAAATGGTATCAAAAAACAGATTATGTATAAACTTTGAAAGGTTTTAATGTTTTCAGGTGACACGTATTTTACGAATAGTTACAATTCAAAATTCGAAGAACCCAAGTGTTATTATTTAGCTGTTAATAGTAATTTTAGTTTCCAGTAAGTTGTGTCTGTGAAAGTAAATTTGGAACTTTCTCGAATTATCGTAAATTATATTAAATTTTGTACGAAAAGTTATTTTGAGGATAAGTAATTTAAGTAATAACCGTTTTCATAATATAATATATGGTTTGACGAACATACGAATGGTATTCTATTTTACAGATATTGATTTGTTAGTATACAAATATAAATGTTTTGGTATAAGCAGTATTTATTTGTTTTAAAGTTATTTACCATCACATTAAATTTAACATAGTGTATCTTTGGTTATGTGTATAACCTAAGCACTCCTATTTAATGTTTATTAAAAGTAAATTGAGGTAAACTGAACTTTTTAGATATATATGTACATTTCTTTCAACAAAGGAAATGCTCAAATATTATATTTCTCAAGACCTGATGAGTAATAAAATGAAAAAATTCAATATTGAATATTTTATTTATCTAATCCATAAATGCAATTACAAGGATAAGAAAAATTATGAGATCTAAGATTTTCGCGAGTGCTCATTTAAATGAAATGAGACAGACACTAACATCTCATCTGACAGTGATCACGGTTGCTGTAAAGTAACCGAAATGTCGAGAGTATGTACATATGTAGTTTATAGTCGAAAATAAAAAATCGCGTGGTAAATCCAAAAATATTAGTTTTATTTAAATAAGCAAAATTACTTTCTTAAAAGTGATGTCATTCACAAAATCATGTATTTACAGTTAATTAACTAACCCTTTCAATACATCTATAATATTATTCTACCTGTTGATTTTTATCTAATAATTGAATAAATAATTTATGCAACCTAAAATTTAGAGATATAACAAAACTACTGAAATAGAAAAATAAGATATTTCGTCTTACATACAACAAGTCTTTATATTATCTGTTTTTTTTTTCTATCTGTATTTTCAGATAATCAGTATAAGCCTCACAAAAATTTTGAGTGTAGTTTAATTTTTAATAATAATTGATTTTTTTAAAAATCAAATTACAGTTTACGGTTTCACATTTCATATGATATATGTTTATCTGTTTTGGCCTCGCTGTTTTTTTGTTGTAATCTCATTTCTTGCTTATATTTTTTAAGCACATCTTCATATTACTTATGAGAACATTTTCAGTACCAAAGCAACAAGGTCGCACACTTCGTGTATTTGCTAATGCCCTAGAGGTTTACCCTTTAAATATAATGTCTAGAAGAAATCTTTTGCTCCTTCAAGTCATATTCTTGATCTGAAAACAATTTGGAGAGACATTTCTTAAAAAATCAAGAGTTAAATAATACTCACGGTCCTATATACGTAGTTGTCATCTGTGATACAATTTATTTGTTTGTATATTTGTGTGTTTGTTTTTATTACAGTCATTTAATATCGACGTATAAAATTTTAATGAATATGAACCAACGAGTAATGCTCCAACAATCTATGTCAAACTGAAGGTCATGTGGTAGATATCTACTAGTTTTATTTGAAAATACATAAATAACCTACATTAATATTTAATAGAGCTCAAAAAATATTGAACTGTAAATTTCATAGAAATAATTGAGTAGCTAAATGACTATATTTTACTATTTTTAATTTTATACAATATTTTTTTGTTTGGTTTTATTCCATGTAAAGGAAGATTTTTTTGTATTATTGTTATATCCATAATATGTACATACGCAATTATAATATGCATTTTAGAATAGTAGGAGTTTTTTGTTATAATTTGACCACACTTCAAAATATTTTGTTGGAAGTAATAATAATAGACTTTTTTAAAGTATTTTTTTAGCTTGAAAAGTAAATAATAAAAAATATGATTGCAGTATTCTTTGGTATTTTTTTTTTGAGTGCGAATGCTCTATTTAAGCTATCTGTAGTCTCTGTCATCTGAGGGCAAAAATAAATATATATGTAAGTGCTTTCAAAGCATTCCTTTCATATAATGTTAGGTGAATTTTCTATACTACTAGAGACACGACTACATTTTATAATACAAATGCTTTATTAAATGAAAAAACAATAACTCTTTTATGAAAAGTACTGCATAAAAACCTCAATTAATTGTTGAATATCTCGGAAGTTGGATACATATGTGAATATATTTTTTCTAACATTCAGAGTTTTATAAAGGCTTCTTTAATCAAAAATCTTAACTGGAAGTATTTTAATAATAACCAGTTAAAATTCAGTTTCGTTTCTGCAGCATTTCCAAATAATGTTTTCAACAAGGGTAACGGTAAACAGCAAATTTAAAGCTTACGAGTTTGAATTTACAGAATAATTTTGACTCTTACTGTGTATAGGTAAATAAATAGAGAGTTTTTCAAATATGTTTCTAGAACTTTCCATACAATTAAATTAAATAAAGATTCCATTTTTCAAATAAATATTGTTTGTGCTTCTTGCTTTTGCTTCAAATTATAACAAAAATACTTTTATATTATATAATTTGTGAGATAGTACAAAACGATCTCTGTTTATAGAAAGAGAGAGAGAATCTCTATAGATTTGTAAAAATAATCTTAAAGCTCTTTATTTATCTTTTTCAATACTCTTGATTTTTCTTTCTTAAGCTCAGTAGTACTTAGTGACAATATACCAAAACCCCGAATCGTTTGAGTGACAGTGAGAAGTAGTATCATGTAGCCAGTTTCTTGCAGCGCTTGTTTGTATGATATAACTTTTATTTTTTTCTCAAATTGTTAAAAAAAATAAGTCCTCATATAGCCTTTTGATTTTATTTTCTTTTATAAACACTCAGGGTTTTGTTATAGATATTTACTGAACACGTCTACAAAATTTTCTATGTAAAGAGCTATCATAACTAAACCCATTAGTTCTTTTGAAGAGCAAACTTGAATTATTCACAAAAATTGTCAAACAAAAATGTATTCGCGACTTTTGGGACAATTAAGATAAGTTTTTTTGTAATACTTAATGCTTTTAAAGATTATGTATTTCGATGTCTAGACGAAAGTCGTGTTAAGAAGTGTAATACCTCTTCGTAAAGTTTCTACCAATTTGGACGAATTCTCAGTTTTGCGGTCAACGACTTTCAGCTTCATTGCCATTTGACATGAAGGAAAGAAGAACAGCAGTTTGTTTCGCCTCTGGCTTCGAAGTGGTATTCCCAACTCTAATACGTTGTGTCAAGTGTTGATCGCGTGACTAGAAATGAATGTTTAAAAATGATTTATAATACTAGCATTGGAAGTAATGTTTAAAAAATATTCAGTTTTACTTTAATTAATAAATTATTTTGCATTGTGAAAATATTTTCACAGTTTTTGATGAAATCTAAATTATTTTATGGAACTCTTTTATTTTTTTTTGAAATGACTGAATTTAGGATGAATCCATTCAACAGTTTTTTGTTATAAAAATCACTATATCAAAGTAAAATGCGATATTTTATGTTGTTTCATTTCTGAGCATTCAAATGGACACTTGTTCTTTGTAAAAGCATTTTTCCACGAATAAGACTAATTATTATAAATCAAGAATAATTATACAAAGCAAGAGTGGGTGAAGATATTATTAGCCTTATAATGTAAATACCAGCAAGTTATTTTTATTTTAGTAAATGCCGCTTAAAAATAAAATCACGCCAGTTTTTTCTAAGTAATAGGTCACATTGTATGACTTATTATATTCAACCTAAAATTAAATATATTACCAATATATTTTTATGACTATGTTAGTCGTAGTGTATGTATATTTTATATAATAATTTAGGCATAAAGTCTGCATTGTGTCTCGTTTGTCGCTACACTGTCAATTCTTTCTTGATCATTTTCATATAAGGCGCCTCGCCTGTGACTTTACGAGTATATATCTCTTCTGAGAGCGATAAGTTAGTCATTTTATGTTCACCCCTTCTTGGTAGGTACCTGCTCTGGCAAGTTCATCGTTCGAATCCCTGGGGAAAGCCATAAACAGACACACGTTTTCATCTCATACTTACTTATGTTTTCTTGTTATATATAGAAAAGAAAATATAAAATAAATTGAGTTATGTTTTAGAATTGCTGGTTGCTTCGAGGAAAACTTAAATGGAAATCTTTCAGATCTATCATGATTTGAATCTGATTATAGATAAGGCCGCGGTTATTAATTATCCTGGAAAACCGCTGTGCTTATAATGATAAAAAATAAGTGACATTGAAAAATTACAGCCGCAAACCAGGAAAAAAGAAACAATTATGAAGTATTGATAGCTATTTGTGTAAGGAATGTGTATACGTAACTATTTCGATACCATTGGATGCTAAAGTAAAAAAATGTGTTTTTTTTTTATATGGAAAATAAAAAGAGATTCTGTTAAACGGTTTAACGATATTCACGTTTAAAAGGATAAAGCTAAATAGGTACGGGTAACGTGGAAATAATAGCTCTATAAAAAGTTATCGGCTAGTAGGAATTAAAGGTACAAGTAAAAACAACAGAACGTTCCGGCTTGATCGTGAATCGTAAGGGGCGAGAGAATTGGTAGGCGACCGCACTTTATAGTTTTAATGTCACTGTGGCCTGAGGTCACGGAGTTATTGTGAGGACAAGTTTTTTCTACGAATGCTTATCTCTATAGCCTAAAAGGTGTATATAACCTTTCGCAGCCCCAATGATCACTTCTGTTTTGTTACGGGATCTACAGTTTTCTTTGGTTGTTATAAAAATGCTCAATAAAAACATAAACTTCGTACATTAGGCTTAACAAAGCGTCTAGAAGCAGACAAGTAATGCTGGTATATGTACCGTTGTTTTTGAATAAGTTTATTTGGCCCGCCGTGTAATACACAGAGGCGTAGGGCTTAGGGAGACGTAAGTTATTTTCTTTTTTATATTTCCCTGAGCCCGCGGCGCTCTCTTGGGTTAAATAATTTGATACACGTTACGTGCAGCGTCCGACACTGTCAGTTCTAATTGACCTTATGAAAGCATGTTTATTGTACATATTGTATTGTACTGCAATTTTTCTTAGACTAGAACATGTATACTGAAGAAATGAAACCTTATGTATACGTTTTTTGTAATTTAAAAGAACTATATGAATTATGTAATTTAAGAAAAGTCCGATGTAATGGCTAAGGCAGCGCTCTTTTTATAGCTTTTTTTGTGATTGTATGCCATTCATTTGTTACTTATTTATATATTCTGTTTGTTTTATGTATATTGTGTGAATATTTACGGTTGGGTTCCATGATAATAGTTTGAGATTAGGGCCTGACAATTTTAGCAAAGCGTTCTTTTATGTTTATGAGGTTACGTGGCTGGCAAGCAAGTGGACATTCAATAGGGGCGGAGTTGTGCAAATAAATTTACCTGTGCAAATTGCGTTCACATATTAAAGCAAATTAATTTAACAAAGTATTAATTAGTTTATTTTAAGTTAATAACGAATATAATTGCTTCAGGACAAGACATAAATAATATAACATTTTATGATTAATATTAAAGTTATAATTTGTTACGTTTCAATAAAAATAAACCAAAACGATATAAAAAAATTAACACAAAAGAGCTACAATCTGTGACTTTTAAGATAACGTGTCCGTTTTCCAATTAGGTTATTGTAATATTGAATACTCGATGGATTTAAAATTTTATATATTGTTGCTTTTTCACTGTGAAAGTGGCGCCATCTATTTAATTGTCACTAAAAAATTCTTCTAAGATTTTTAACAACCATGCAATAGATAAATTGTAAAAACGTCTGAATCATTATATGAAATAGACACTATGTTAAAAAGTTGTTGCTATTGCTGCCTTTTATGATCCAAGAATTAGTATGGTTCCAAAGGATCTACCGTAATATAATATATTACCAAGTTTATAACCAACTCTATTTTACCCTAGCATAAATAAAAGATCATTTATTTATACTGAATTGTAAAAATGTTTATATTACTTGTAGGACTACGTACCAATGCGTTATAAGGTCGTTATATATGTATAGTAGAGGTTGATAACAATTGCAATTAGCGTAAGAGGGAAGACAAGGAAAAAGGCATAAATTGTGGCTGGGGACATGACTGTAAACTAGAACGGAAGGTGAGCGACGCCTGGCCTAGATCGGTGCTTTTTATGGACAGGACGCTATCGACATTCTCATCTTAACGAAACCTTAGACGATCACGCATACAAAACCTACAAGAAATTGACCTATATTTTCTATTTTAAAGTCTCTTTCAGCATTAAAAATAAATGCTACGTTCAAAAGTATGACGTCAGTTTCTTTCAGCTATGATTAAACTATTGATCGTATATCAATCAGATTAATATTTTATATTCATGTAGTATATTTTTAACTGTGCTTTCAATGGCGTTTATAAATATTAGAAAAATAACTTGTATTTTAATGCGTAAAAAAACGGTTACCTATATTTTGTTTTGTGTAGTATATTGTAATAAAAATGTAAAAAAGCCGTTTCGTAATCATAAACACAGCTCATTTTAAAACAAAAGGGGTTACAAAAGTTTGCGCACAATAAATTATAACAATCTGTTTGATGTATAATGCTTTTTACGTGAAGAAACTGCCATAAATAAAACTACCAGATAGGAATACATAAGAGATCAGCGGAGATATCTTTGTTTTCGGTCAAACTGAACAAAACAAGTAAGTATTTGGAAGGCAGTTTGGAATCTATAACTCAATGCCAAGTTTGTTACAGTTAGCCAACTCCTAGGAAAGTACTTTGCCCACGGCAAACGGGCCAAGTCGAATACCGAAGTTGTTATAAAGTTACCTGTAAACAAAAACATTTCTTATCACAGAAGAATATACATATTTGTGACTGTTACCTGGTGATTGATTATGAAATTTAGTTAAAAAATAGGTAGTAAATTATTATGATTATTAAAAAAGACAGTGAAGTTTGCATAAAATCATATCTATGTATTTATTTTAAATAAAAATTATCTTTATTCAAAATTGTCTTCAAAATAAATATATAAATGTATATAATTAACCTTTAATTGGTATCACCTTTTAACATTTACTGATATTCCAAAAATAATATTATTCAGTGATGACATTTTGTATAATTTGAACAAATCGTATTATAATAGTTTTGCCTATTAATATAGAATTCATGTTAGATTTGTACGTTTCGTAGTAAAAATATTCAGAGCATAGTTTCTAATGAATTTCCCACGAGTAAAGGAAAGGCTCGATACTCGTTATATAAAATACGTACACAAGCTTTACAGTTACAATATGTTCGTTCTGTCTCTTGCATATTTTATGATCGTTCTTATTCGGAGCATTATTCATTTTTAATCTTATTGCTCACGTCCTAGGTCATGTGACGCTGTCGACATAAAGTTCACCACCTGCGGATTGGTTGGTTATCTTTGTTTTACTAGAACGTATTCAGAATATATGAATATTAAATATCGACTATAAAATCATTTTTTAATTTTACGTCTGAGGTGTACTTCTTTCATTTGGTGGAATGGTTTTTTAAAACAAATGTTAATGTTGGCACTAATTAGGTATTGCTACAACCGGGCAACATTTTATCATGCCAGCGTGAAATTTTGTTTTCAAATGAGGCCGTTTTATTTGCATATTCAAAAAAAAATTCAATATGAAACAACTGTATATGAACAGTTAATACAAACATGGATTAAAGTAATACAAGCTTACAACATGAAGGAATCACTAAATCAATATATTACTTTGACCTAGCAATTCTTAGTACGTAGTAAAACTTTGTCTCCTTGAGCTTCAATAAATTTCGCCTCTCCAAGGAAAGAGCCGCTATGCTTTATTGCCTCACGTTGGATATTTTTACTAACATAATAACGATATTTATAGATTGAAGTGTATATCGGTCTACATTATAGGAAATTCACTATAATATAGATTGTATTAGATGAGGCATTATTTGTTTCTAGCTTTTGTAGACGACTAAGAACTGACGTCATCAGTTTCGAATTTATTTTTTGTGTTTTTTTTTTAAAGCCTTTCGTCCTACGTTTTTTTTTATGGGCAACATGAAATAGTATAACAGAACAAAGACATGTGAGTATCCCGGTTTTGAAGCGATTAAAGTGCTTTACAGAGTCGTAATACTTGAACTTAAGTACTATGCTAGCATGAACGCAGTTCTTTTTGAAGAATTTGAATTTTAAAACAATATGTATCATATTGCTTTTTCGTTATTAAAAATATTATGTATATTTTTATAGATGCCTTTGTAGTAAAAGTATGTTATCTATAGTTAAAGTCACCGTATATAAGAATAAATTTATCTTATCCAAATGAATTGTTAAACAAACTTGTAAGTAATATGAGTTGTTGGTAGCTGAAATAAAATTGTTGGGTGGCCTGATGTGTGTAATAAAATGAAACATAGAGATGTGTTGGAAAGATTCACTTCACGGTTTGCTTTTTAGATTACGATCTCTTTTATTTGTTATCCTACAGCTACTATACTTTATGTGAGAGTTCTTTGAATCAATATATTTTATAAAGTTATTAGATCTACAGCTCAGAATAATGACCGATATTGTTACTATGTCCTTCTCGACCTGAATAATTTAGTGAAATTTATCAAATATTCGGCTGGCCGCCTGCCGAATGTTGCAATAATTTCTGATAACCGTTGTAATTTATTCAACTATGTATTAGCTTGAAATGTCACGAGTAATTTGACAGTTTCAAAGTTCAAATGTTGGAATGTTGGAATTATTGTACAATGAGTATTGTCCTCTATATTAGTAGGCATGTTGTTGCGTTGTACCGCTGCGTCACGGGATATTTTACAGTGTAAAGCTTTTTATGCCAACAGCTGCAATGCTCAGTAATTTGTAGCGTCATAGATATATCAAAGTTAGTGACGACCTCTTAAAAATATGTGTTCCGTGAAATTGGACTTTACCCGTGAAATAAATATGAATTACAAATGTTTTCAAACTAGATTTTCAGAATGAAATGTGTATATGAATGAAGTATACAGGAAGGAATACAATTATTAATATTACAGAAAAAGGCTAAATTCGTGAAAAATTATATTTGGAAGGAGTATAACAGTAATATTTACTAAACTTTTTTCAGTTGAAAAATAAAAAGTGAGAACTAAGTGAGATAATATGATAGTATAAAGCAAAGAACATTTTTTATATCCAGAGGACGGGAGGAATACCTCGCTAATCTATCACGGGCCGTCTCTGTCGACACTTACTAATGGAATGTGAATAAATTTGTGGACGTTACCTTTCCTATCTCTTCAGTGCGTGCTGATGTTTTATTAAATTCATCGCCGGGATTAGTTCATTTAGAATTCTATATAATGCCTAATCTAAATAGAGATTATATATAGAAGCGTGAGTTATATATTCACACACAGCCTGTTCTGGTAGACAGATGCTAAGCGGATTGCTTTAGGTTTATGAAATGCTTTTAGTAGATCTCTAAAATTCATTTTATATTTCATATACATATCTAAGCTCATTCTTCTGTTAATGAGAAAGTTTTTAAAATTTTGTTTTTTATTCTATAAAGATGTATTTTTCTTGTTAAATTGATAATATTAACTCTTTATATGTTTCAGTATTGTTGAAATTATTTATAGATTTTCATTATGTTATAACTACAATAATTATAATTCATATATTCTTTATTTAAATGAGAAAATGTTTCTCTCGTTAAACAAGCTCTTTACTATTGTAATTCCTAGTGTTGGAGTAATTAAAACGAATTAATAAACACTATATCTCCAACAACCATGAAAAGATTTCACATGTATTATCATATGATAATGAGGTCTAAGACTTTCTTTAGTATTCATTAATGGTTAAATTTCACATAAATTTTGATTCATAAACTAAAGCATTCTATAATAAATTCCCATTTGTCAAATCACACGGGTTTGTCTTTGAACTGGCATTCAAGAAAAGTTTCGTTTACATGCTTCTTCTTCTTCTTCCTGGCAATTTCCCAGCTTTAGCCAGAGTCTGCCAAAATAACTCTTCCACAGAACTTGTTATAGATAGTTTCGGCTAATTGTTTTTTTACGACAGGCCGCCTGCCTGACATCAACCCATTTTTGGGAATGTTCTTACTGAGCTATTTCAGTTTGAGCATTAATCACCACGCTTGCTCAAGACGGGTTGGTGACTCCGAAAAATCACATTGGTACTTGCCCGGGTCAGGATCGAACCCGCGCCATCGGCAACGAGAGGCGGGCCCTCTAACCATTACGCCACTACTGACTTTTATGCTTATTTTGCAGAAAGTCTTATAAATGTTGTTTACTGCATCGTTTGTAGAGGATTAGTAGTTGAAGGGAATTGTGTTAAAGATGTCCAACCCAATTTTTAGACGTTATATGCCTTGTCGATTGAAATTTATGAATCATTAAAATATTCAGAAACTTTACTTTCAACAGTTGTGTTTCCGGGATATGTAAAAGCTTATACCAAAAATATTATTTTGATTGCAAATATATTCATCTAATAATTGAGCTGCAAATGAAATTTTAAAAGATTTAATTTAATTGTTGAGATATTTAGTAAATGTTCTATAAATTGTTTTAGGAATGGAAGCCAAAATAAAATGCTCGACAACAGCATTTTCGAGGCAGTTGTAGTTATACTGAAAGCTATTACCAAGCTGTCAGCAAGCTATAGGTCAATTTATAAGCACCGCAACTGCAATATACCACATCCAAGAGCGTTACTTCAAAATATTTATTAAGCGCCAAAGCGGTGTTAGAATTGAGATAATGCTCGGAATGGGAAAAACATAGATTTTCATGCTCCGCTTTGTGATAAATATTTCTATAAAACAATATCATATGTTATTTTTGTTTATGTGTTTCAATATTAGAAACATATTTTCAATTTAATGATAAATGAATCGTTTCGAAGAATCAGAATTAAGCTTTAATAAATATATTGTTGATACATAAATATCAAAGTATGAATTATGTTTAACTTGCTGTCAATCCAAACGTAGACTGTCAAATTAGTTGACCATTTAATTATTAAATTAGTATGTAGTACTGAAGATTATAATTCAACATGCAAATAAAAACGGTGACTTTGGTATAATTGTCATAGCATAAAATAAAATAAATAATTGTCATAGCATAAAATAAAATAAAAATATGTAAATGCTTATTACTAAATTTGTAATTTACAAAAGTATCTCAGATAAATGAATAGTGTTGATTAAACGATGTTTAAGATTTTCTTTAGGTTTATTTATGTGATTTACACTTATCAAATGACACAGAGGAATTCATTACTTACGTAAAAGCCGGAGCTTTTATCTGGGATGTGCTTTTGTAATCACATTACGCAAATGAGAGCTCAGTGCTCAGTTACATCCAGATAGGGTCGTGATCAACAAATGTCGCTAACACTTACGGCGGGCTAAATCTGAATTGAGGTCCGTCTCACAATGAGACAAGTCACCGAAGTAGTTCTGATCCAACAAAATGTATCGGTGTAGCTTATTATAAGTATACCGTATTCACGAGTTTGCAATATATATATATACTAGCTTTCCGCCCGCAGCTTCGCCGCGTGGAGTTCGGTTATATCGCGTTTCCAAGAGAACCTTTCAAAAGTCTGGGATAAAAACTATCCTATGTTCTTTCTCAAGGTCAACTCTATCTCTGTACCGAATTTCATTAAAATCAGTTCAGTGGTTTAGGCGTGAAAGCGTAGCAGACAGACAGACAGACAGACAGACAGACAGACAGACAGAGTTACTTTCGCATTTATAATATTAGTAGGGATATATGTGTGAGCGTCAGGAGGATACCTCATGGCGGTCTTAGTTTTTCATATCCATCATGGGCGTTGTGACGTTTGGAACTCATAAATAAAAGCACACTAGTATTGTACAATATATAGTAATTCGATTTCTTTGCAATTGTATTTAAAATAACATTCTTATAATAAGATGAAAATAGATTATGAGCCAATAAGTTAGGCTTTGTTTGACGGTTGCCCATAGGATAATGGCCGTCCTCACATTCAGTTACAATCACTACCCTATTCAGCACTGGCCGCTCATAATTTTCATGAAACAAATCAACTGAATTCCCTAATAAGTTTCTTATTAAACAAATCCAAAATCAATGCGCCGTATCATATATATATACATATATATATCTTTACGAACGCTGTTGTCTCATTCACTGCCAATGAGAGAAAGAATAAACGCAAATTCGATCTAGTTTTTAATAAGTTATATACAAATAAAATTATTATTGAGATAAATAACTATTAAAATTTCAATAATAGCACAATTGTAGATATGTGTACGTTTATATAAACTCTTGGCACGCTGCGACAAGTGTATTCGACGTAAATTTATACTAAAGGAGCTCTGAAGAAACTAGGGACAATTGCAACAATACGTTTAAAATGTACAACTCTCCACTGAGCAGGTAGTTTACCGTTCTATTATATTTATATCAAAACAATTCTAAACTGTTTTCACTCACTGTTGCTAACTGTAACTTGAAACACAAATACTTCATAATAAACTACACACAAAGTTACTGAAGTATGGTGTTATTTTATATTCAAGGAAAATATAAATTTGTACTTTATGTCGTTATTAAATAAATTTTGACATATATTTTTGAGTATTTATTTCATATGAATGAAGGAAAATTATTATAGCCTGTGACTGTAATGAAGGGTTTTAAAAATGATAGTTTAAAATACATAGAACCATATTTAAATAGCATGAATACAATTTTATTTTCACTTATCGATTTAGAAGAACAAAATCTACCATTTATTTTGTACTATAAAAAAACCTATACTTAAAGACAAAGTATAATTTCTGTGTAAATATTTAAATATCATAAAACTTATTAGCTTTCAATTTTAGTATAATAAATTCGACTAGCACAATAAAAGTTATTAGAACAGCAGAGATAGTTTGTCACATATTCATTTTTAAATACCATTAAAAATAATAATTTAACTGATGTCAGTTGTTCATGAACATTTTCTATTCAACATTTTTTTTTCAAACATTTTATACAAACTCCACTAACAAAGTGATTTAACAAAGCAAAAGTATGACAGTTCACTGTTGCCTCCTTTTATATCGCATTTGCCTTAAAGGAAAAACCAATGCGACGCGACGTTCTGTTGATGCATTATTACGCTGCATACTTAAACGTTCACTTTTATATCGTTAGTATATTATTTATATCTTAAAAGATACGATATTTTTTTAATATACAGTAAAAAAATAAAGCCTTAGTTCTTTGTACTTTCTTTCTGTCTTCGTAAGTTGGATTTAAACTGAAAATAAGTAACAAATCCATATTAAATATTAAAAAAATTTGCATTTAAAGCAATAATATCTTCGTTTAGTTCAATAGAGTCAGTATTGCTATTTATTACAGCAATCCGATGCGGATATTGTCTGCGAGCACGCAATGATAACTGGTTACTCATTATTACCGTGTGTCGGCCTTCATACACACGATTAGACAAGCCTAAGATTAAAATTGAACGCAAACGATAGTAGTATACGTATATTTGATGTTGAAAATCTACTATTTTTAAGACAATTATTATAAAATGTGATTTTTCCGAGTCTTATGTACTTTCTGAGAGTATTTAGACATCACTGATAGACGGTGAAGGAAAACAGCGTGAGCAAACCTGGATTTAATTATTTTTCTATTATAAGTTTGAAATCACCAACCCGTCTCGACCAAGCGTGGTGATTAATTCTCAAACCTTCTCCATGTGAGAAAAAGGCCTTTGCTCAGCAGTGGGCTCTGATAGGCTGAAGACAATGATGATAAAATTAATCGTTAATCTATATAACCAATTGTTATTATATAAAACCCTCTTTACTATATGTCTGTAAGACGAACAAAGGTACATATATGTCCATCATCATAAAATAATGCTTACCTTAAATAAAATATGACGTACGATAGAATCTATCGTTTGAATATCACTTGTACTTAACATTAGTCATAAAATTGATTTACAACGACATTATATGATAAATAAAGCTTTATATAACTGGAACCGAACGCTCCGTGGAACACATAACAAGAGAAAAATCCTTTCATATTCCATACGTAATAAAAACAAGTAACATTATTTCACAATGGAGCTATGAAAGCTATGGCTTCGAGCTACGACGTAGCAAACGTAGCAAACGTAGCACGTCGTAGAGGTAGAAGTCACACAGGTAGATTCTTTTCAAACCGGTTTAAAATTAATTCAATGTTATTCAAATTTCTACATATACATACAAATACATATATTTGTGTGTGTGTGTGTGTGTGTTAAAAAGAAATTTCCCTACCATTAATAAAACTATTATTTCAAGAATTATGTTTTAGAGAATCAATATCAGTGCCCTAATTGTTTCTTTTATTTGTAATTGGTTACTTCCTGAGTCAAATTGATATTAGCTATCTGTTATTGACCCGTTCGTGGAAGCGTCGTATTAATTTTCTAATAGAATATTCTGGATTTATTGGATTTATTAGAATTTTTTGGAATCTCTTATAGACATTTTCTTAAATAATAAAAGTAATAAAAAAATGTTTTATATATATATATTAAACTAAGAAAAATAATTTCAATTGCTTGTATTTGTATCGTAAATAAAGACACATAAATTTTTTTCTTTGTAAATAATGAACATAGTATGTAGAGACAATTTGTGTTCCAAGTTACAGTTAGCAACAGTGAGTGAAATCAGTTTAGAATTGTTTTGATATAAATATAATAGAACAATAAACTACCTGCTCAGTGGAGAGTTGTACATTTTAAATAACTTTTTTAGTATACATAAGAACACACGCACACACACAGACACATAAATGTATATATAAAATAAAAACAAAGCATCGCCCACGTGAAAGAACATATATTATATATTTCTAGGAAGGCGATGTTTTATCTTTGAACAAAAATTTTATAAAGCTACATGAAAAAATTGTCACTTAATTTTGTTAATTTCACTTAATATTTTTTCTGTGTACAACGAAATGATTATTGTTATAACAAATATGTAGTGTTCAAATAAATAAATTCCATCAATATACAAAAAGAAAGTAATAAACATTCCTCGAAAGGAAAACTTATTTGTACATAGATATATATAAAAACATTTTTGTATTCAACCTTTTTATAATAGATCTTTCAATCAGATAGCAACAATTCAGTTCCACAATCTAGTCTGAAAGAAATCTCATAATTTATGAGTGAGTGCGTTCTTAGTCATAGATTACGTTTGCCGCGACGCAGCACGAAGACATAACTTAAATAACTTAGAATAACTATCGTGAAACTATTTTGTCATCTGTTTCTACAATATAATAAGACGAGATCTAAGATTTCCACGAGTATTCATTTAAATGAAACTAATAGTTTTCGAATGTAGTACACGATTTTTATTTTTGATTATAAACTACCTACTACTAACGTTTCGGTTACTTTAAAGCAACCGTGATCACGGGCAGATGAGATGTAAAATAGGTATAACAACAAATTTCTCTAGTGAGGCGTTTCGAACACATTACCTTCTACTATAGAGCTCTAATGAAATAAATATTTTCATTGCAAAATAAATTGATAAATCAAAAAGGTATCTTTTGTCTAACGCAAGGCTAACGCTTGACTTAACCTGCTATATAATTATATAAAGTATAAGATACTAATTTTTAAGTCCTTTCAGTTAAAATTCGTTGAAAAGTACCTTAAAACAATGATATTTTTAAACAAAGGATTAAAAATTAGCATAATTTTCTTTTATATAATTAATCATTGCTTAGACTTTTTTTGTGCTTAGTGCTTTGTTAAGGACGTTTAAAATTTTGTATAGTTTATGGTCGATTTTTTCTTCAAAGTGATGAAAAGCACGAAAGAAATATGTATAAACTAGAGGAAAACTTATAATATCTGAGAGAAAATCTTGCTTTTATATTAAGTATATGTTAAAAGTTGAACATTTTATTTAGCACTTGTTATATATTTTATGTATCGCCTTTAAAGAACTGTTGAAAATAAAGATTTCACAGTCTTTTGATTTGTTAACTCACCTTTTATTTATATTTTTATAACATGATTGGATGATGATTACTTAAGAACAATTAAGGCAATTGAAATATTAAGATTCAAGAATATATACTGAAATGTTTATTTATAACGAAATACTATATATAAACAAATTTTATGTATAAATATATTTAGAGAAATTTAATTTGGTAACAGTTATAAATATAATCTTAATTAATTAGTAACTCAGTTTCAATAATAATATTCGCTTCAATGAGACTCATCCGAGCATTTGTCTAGGTAACATTAAAATCATTGAACAGACGAAATAGACTCGCTATCTGCCGTGCAATAACATTTAATTGTTTAGGTGTATCCGACAGTTTCAATTAATTAGATGATTGCTCTATTCACATCCGACTAAAATTTATATTGAAATTATTCTCCTTCTATATCCAATGGAAATTTCAAACGAATTGTTTTCAATTCTATATATATATTTTTCTAGGAAATTAATCCTTTATCAAACTATAAATCGGAAAGGTTTAATGGAATTCACTTATACAGATAGCTGGGGGATTTTATTTTTCAAACTATTCGCTTCGTAATAAACGCCCACAAACGTTTTATCTGATTGGGATTATACATATATAGATTTGCATTTTGATAGTCAGAAATGTTAAAATAACAATTGCTTATTTATATATTATATTGGCATATTAAAATGTGCTTTATTTATTGAATCTGTTGGCGTTCCCGTATAAAAATGACCGTATCAATTAAAAGCAGGGTACGCGCAGTTGGCCCCATCAATCAGACAGGGGCGGCATCCGACAACGACAAATGAAGTGCGATTTGATCCTACGCTCCACCGTCAATACTGTTTTCATTTGCATCTTATGCAACCTACAAAAACAAACCCGACGAGATCATTAGAGTCAAATAGTCTTATGTTTTATTCAAGCGGACGAAATGCTGACCGGAGTTATTTTACTTTTAGAGTAACAATCGTCGAATCGAGACCGTTTTAGTCCTTTGTTTGTGTCAGTCGATGTGTCGATTATGGATTTAATTAAATCCGCTGTTTAATGATTATGTGGTTTTATCAGCGACGTCTGTTCGTTGAAGCTAGTAGAGTATTTTAGTGTTGTGATGGTAGGTTTTATTAGTATTTTTTTATTAATTCTAAAGTGTATATTTTTGTCTTTCAAATGTTTATCTATTTTGAGTGTAAATTTTGTATAGAGATGAATAATGAGAATAAGCGATATTATAATGTTATTAACCATTATTTCCAAGAAAATAACGCCACGTCATATCAATTTTAAATTTAACTCTATTTTGAAACAAGCAGTCACAACTTAAATTTATATTTTAAAAAAATATTGAATTCATATGAATGTAAAATAATCGTGTTAAGAATATATAATTTTTCAAACTTGATTTACATTTCTGACTTTATTTTAAATAAATATTTAAAAAAAAAGTTTAGGTTATAAATTCTGTTAATATAAATAGAACTAAGCGGCTTCGCGTTATTAATAAATAAATTTGTACACATATATATTTTAAGTTAATTATTATTAAAAAAACTGCTTACATGTTATAATATATTTAAAAAAATAACCAATTAACAGAACTAATTGTCGTTTCAGCGTAATTATAAACACGAAAAACACTTGAATCGTCGACTTGGAGTGTTCTTATTGTTTAAGATCCAAGAGTCCATTGTTACCGTAATCTCTCATTGGAAAGTCAGGATTTGCGAAAAGCAGAAACAGTAAGTACGTTCATTATCATCGCTTTAATATGATGAGAGTTGGCAACGGTCCCGCCCCTGTCGGCTAATTTTGTTATGGACTACGTGCCTCGAATCGTTAGTGGTTATTCAAAATTGTCCACTAATCCTTGCAACTTTTACGTTAATGCTACCAAATTTACCAAAAACTGGTTGTTAAGTCACAATTATGTTTATTATATTTATAATTTTAAACTACATTTATCAGTAATATATTTATAGTTAGAAATTAATCTTACAAAAATTTATCTTACAATTTTGTATAATCGTCGATAATATATGTATTACTTAATCTGAAAATATTCAAAACATAAAATTAGCTAGTATAAGTCTAGACGTATGAAAAAGATTTCTTTTGTAATCGCTGGACAATGGACGGGTCTTATAATGTATTGAATCTAACCATACGAAGATTAAATCGTGTGTACCCAGCCTTAATCAAAAGACCAATCTAATGGATTAGGAATAAAGTACCGGTGGTTAGGCTACTTAATTTAATTAACGTCAAGAAACAACTGACACTTATTTAATTATAACTGTATTCGGGCCAAGGAAGTTTTGGTTAATGTCGTCTGTTTAATACATTTAAAATAAATGACCTATTTTTTGTAAGCAAAGAAAAACATCCATTCCTCAATTATTACGTGTCGGTATAATGACGGTATCATTGAATGATAAATCTCCATTTTATAAATGGGTATAAATATTTTCGTGATGATTGATCACTCTGCCTATAAACTGTGTATACATATTGTGTTAAGTTGTTTGTGTTATAGTGTGTTGGTGTGTGTTATTACGTGATGTGGTGCCTCTAGAGCTCTTACACTTTGAACGTAAAGGGCAGGCTCTATGAACAACTGAATTATTCACTACATATACAAGTTGACTGACGTATCATGACGTGTGTCACGAATCAAATATGTGAGTAACGTAATTTTCTCTTAAAAATTTACAAAACATGAATACACCTTTGGATTTTGTGATAAAAATATATTTGACATCAAAGAATTCGTGTTCTTGTTTTCCAAATTATACGGATGTTTATAACTCTGCTATATTATTTAAGATTTGTATTGTAGTCTCCTATTTTTAAGAGACTAAACAATAATATTATTAGAAACTACAAAAATATACATATATTTATTTAATTTGTATTAAAAGTCACAATAGAATTTTCTTTATAGTAAACGTTGGTTGTTATCTCTGTGCTAGTAAGAATGCACTTAATCAAAAGACAATATGTCGCACGTACATGTATCATGCCTGCAAAATTATATCACTACATACCCTCCAACGCGTTTTACATCTCCTGACATATTTCCTTGCTAATTTGTAATGTTTTGCTTGTCATTGAACGATAATTACTATGTATTATGTGAAAGTTTTGTTTATTTTAAACTGTTTTGGGAGTAAAATTTTTGTATGTTAAAAAATAAAGCAAGGGGAATAGTGTATTAATGAGCACTTTTTTATATATTCATAAAGAAATTTTACTACTTTTTATTATTTTATATAAAAAAGAGTTTCCCTGCAACATCATATATATATATATATATATATATATATATAAAAGGTCATTAAATATCGCTGGAATAAAATATTAGATTACAAAATCTAGTGCTAGAGTTCAATCTCTTATACAGTTAACGACACTAAATAGTTGTTACTCATTCTTATTTAAGACTCAGCAAATTACTTTAATGAAGGAAACGATGCAAACTAGAAATACCAATGAGAGGCAAAATACCTTCCTTTATGTTACCAAGTGCATGTCTTTAGTATAACAAAACAATGTCATAACCCAAAAAGCTTATTTGAAAGTGTAACAGATGGAATGTACGTAAAATGAATTAATTTCAAGTTCTCTGGTCTGATAAGAAGGTCACAAGAAAGACGTGTTGTGTAAATTGAAACAAAAACTTTGTTATACAATAGTAAAAGTTATATAAATGAGATACCAACCATTTAATATACAGGTAGCTGCGGCTTGATATATAATGAGATACGGAAACATTCAGGTTTCTTAGACATTTGTAAGTAAAACGTATTCAAAGTCGACACGCAGACTCTATAAGCCTGTGAATTTAACAATTCAGAGAAAGGTAAAATACGAGTTTTGAATTTAAGAGCATTTAAACGTTTCTTTAAGACTCACGAATTCCGAGACTAATATAATTTTAATCCTTTAATTGTTTCATGACAGATATTAAATTTACCTTCATTTCTTAATTAGTAATTGTGTATGCTATTAATATGAAGCGTATATTTTTATTTCTTATTTAAACGAAACATATATGGATTGCATATAAAAATATGTTAGTTTGTAAGTTTACGTTTGAACCATTTGTGAAATAATATTGAATGCATAAAACACTTGATAGAGATCATATATTCCAGAATATTTCATATTTTTACAAAGCATTGTGTTTCATAAGTAAGCCTGCGAGAATATAAGTATTCTTTTAAGCTTTTTCCGTACGTTTCAATAATAACAAAAACAACAACTCTTTACAAATACTTAAAGTCCATACTTCATGTTAGATTGTTTGCTAGTTTGCTGCATTAAAATATAAAATTATAAAACCAATTTTTATTAATGAAAACGTAATCATCAACTGAAACGATTTGCGGACAAAAGTTTCTGAGTGACGTTATTAGTGGTAGCAGTAAGAACATAATGCAACGAAATGGAAGACTTGCAATTAAAGTGTAATTAAGGTAAATTTGCAGTTTGAATTATAATACTGGCTGTAGTGGTTATGACGAGATTTCGCCTCAAACACTAGTATGGCTTCACGTCGTCGACTTAATAGAGACAATAGGTAGATTCATTACAGCTGTGAATAGAGAAAATATTGAGTATGTTTGAAACATTAATGATGTGAATGAATTAGTGCGAAAGGGGAATACCTCCGGCAATCAATTTCATTTGTTCTCAAATTATTTGAAATGAACTAAAATATAAACGAATAGTTGAATTTTAAAAAACACTTATTTTTCTCCAATAATTTAATTTGTGATTACAATACTCTCCATACGAGTGAAATATAAACACTTATTTTGAATACAATCTATAAATCACACTTATTGATTAAAGTTAATGAGGCCTTAAGTATGTAGAGAATTTTCAATACTTTCTTGCCTTCTCAAATGCACATTCAGTTTGAAAGAAGTAAATGTTGCGTTAAAAATTAACAACAAAACTGTACAAATTGTTAAATAATTTATCTTAAAAAAGATTAAACTTTAAATGAAAATTCAGAAACATTTGAATTGCAAAATTTTATATTTACACACACACATACACACACAAATATACATACACACACATGCACAAGTAAACATAAAACATTTCAATGTAATGTTCAATTTAACAAAAGTTAAAAGTTATTTTATGAATACTGACATAAAATTACCGATATATTTTTTGCTCTTAAAATGTATTTAAATTTACATATTTATGTTAACTTTAAATAAATTTGGAATTGTTTTTAAATTGTTTTATATTTGAATTATTATTTAAAGTTTTATTTGTGATTATTTTAAATTTCTTTAACATTATATAAGGCAAGTAATAAATGTTTGTAAACTGCATCGGGGAGTGTTGAGTGTAAGAAGCTTCAAACGAATAAGACCTTGCACTAGTCACTGTGTTATGAAATACCATTTGAAAGCTTTTTAAGGACGCGTAAGTGCAAACGACGTTGATATTTGTCTTATTTTATTTTGTTTCAAAGTAGTTATCCCAAAAATTACTGATTTTCTTATTAAATAGTAAATAATAATTAGTGTTGTTTGTTGATTTTGTTCATTGTCGTTTAAGGGAATTAAAATACAAATACGTACAATATGTAGTTTGAGTGAAAACTTCTAGCTAAAGTCAGATTTATTTAAGTCATTGTTTTTTATTTTGTTAGGAAATTTTTTCTATGCGTCATTGTCGCGAGATCTAAACCATCAACTAATTTATAATTTATTATAATTATATCAACTAAATAAGAATAAAATGATCTTTCAAATTGGTACCTTTATGTAAGTGAATTTTTAAAAATTGGTAGAACGTTAAGTCTTAGGTAAAATATTAAAACAATTTTATAGTGATTTCATATTTCAAAGACACTTAGAATAATTTACGGTAATATAGAATATATTTGTTAGAGATAGAATTTGATAAACATAGGTAACAAAGAAGTTAATAATATGTGATATAGGGGGAAAAATCTCGAAGATTGTATGCGTTTTTCACTTTTTGATTAAAAGTATTATTAATATTTGAATAGAAACAAAATAATATTTCTATAGTGTTAAAACATTTAAGGTTCATTACTTTAATATTACTCAACAAGGTTAAGCTGTAACCAGTTTCACCGCAATTTACTTGTTTTGTTTTCTTTTTAACGTTGAAAACGGTATTGTTTTATTCTGATGATAACATTATTTACCGCTGTAGTTTTTCCGTCGCAGTGGAGTGCTTTAAACACTTGATATTTAAACCTCAGGCGGAAAACGTGTAATTTCATTGTTGTTCTTTAAATGATTTAATGTTTATTTAAATATGACCCTGATATAATGATTTTTTCGTTTATGCAGGATGATATTGATGTTTGGTTAGTTTTACGTAAGCCTAGAATTTCTAGTAATGTTTTTGCTCATTTTCCTTAGTAATGTTAGGTATGACAGGATTATTATAGTATTGTCCGACAAAAGATTGTCATCTGCAAATACTACTTCCCTTAAATCTAAATCTCTCAGAGGTAATAAAACTTCATGCATCTGAAGTATTCAGAATCCTTTCTCTTACCTTTCCACAATCATAGAAGTAGTAATATACATATTTGCTTGTCCTTCTATGTTTAAAGCTACCCAATATTACCATATTCAAAATCATCTTATCATAAAACTATACACAAATTAGAGGACCTTGATTTATGACAGTACGCGTTTGCTTATTAGAATACGTTATAAGAAGTTGATGCCAGTAAAAACGTGATTATTATTATATAAAATAACACAAATAAAGCAACTTCTCGAAACAGCGTTGCATAATATTCTTTGAAATTAAAAGTGGTAATTAAATAAAAAAGGTCATTCATCGGTTATAAAATTTGCAATAATACTCATAAAAAAAGAGTCAAAAATAAGCACATAGAATTCCCTTGAACTTTGTGTCACTAAAAGATGCGATAAATATAATACTGTAAGTAAAAAGGGAACAGGAACGTATTCTAACATTAAGGTTAACTTAGAGGCAACTTTAATATTGAAAGAGGTTTGCAGGGCCTGTGGGCCGGTCACCTCTGAATTCTCAATCACTAAATAACAGAACGGGCAGTCATACTGAAAACAAATAGCCGACCTTTTGCCTTCTTTACGAGACCCTTGTTAACTTGTCCTTAATAAATTATTTATTTCACAAATCCAATGAGAAGGTAAAATAATTATTGCTGTTGTTTAAAGTGCTTATTAATAAAACAACTTTGAGAGTTAAGAAGTCAGTGAGAGTTCTGAGATTACATTTTTATGTAACTTCGCTAGGGGAGGTTATAAAAGAAATGTTCCAACGCGGCAGTTGCTCGGAATAATAAAAAATATATAATTACAAAAGAGAAATTAGACGACAAAGGTTGTTAAATTTTTAACTATGTAAATGTATTTTTTTTTGTAGCTGAGAAGTTAAAATTGTGTTTCAATCTAACGGCTAATTAATTATTCTTCAAATATAAGGCAATTTCTTCACGTCTCTGTTTTTATGAATTTGAATATAGCATTTTTGTTTTTTGTTACAGTGAATAATTTTGATGAACCAACAAAAATTTACAGACAATGAGTAAAAGTTCTTATTAATTTCACCTAACCACAGAAATAATTGGATTAATTCACAGTACTCGTTACAATATTCATAAAAGAGAGATTGCATCAAACCGCCTTTCTAAGTCCACCGGGCTAATTGACTCCGCGGGTCTCCAAATTAAACAACTAAGAAATTTGTATAACAAAAGAAAACGTATTAAATTAATTACTATAATTATTATCATAGTCCGCTAATGAAATACGAAATTCATGTAACAAAACAACACAGGCTATAGAATTAATAAACTCGTTATATACCCAATGTTACTTAGATTATAAATGAGAAAGTTTATGAGTAATTAAAAAAAAACATTCTTCATTTAGATTTCCGTGTTTAAGAGCAAAGATATTTTACAACCATACCTTTATTCTATTTACCTATTGTAACGTGTGTATGCGTAGAATATAAAAAAAAATAAAAGTAAATAGATGCAATACGATCCACCATATTATCCGAATTAAACTATACATTTTATATTACTTGTATGAAATGTAGTTGTTCGATTGCTTGTAAATCCATAAATCTTTTAAAAGTTTTATATGGATGGAATATACGCGTAATATTTAAAAATCATTAATGTTTACATTGGACGTTTATATTTGAAGTTTAAGCTAAAAAAAGTAACATTTATACTTTGTAATGTTTTATATAAATTTAAAGTATTATTAAAATTGTGCAGTGAAAGAAAACCAGTTTCAAGACGATGATTTTATAAGTAACAATCTTAGTTCTATTAAATTAGCTTTCATGACACAAAGTGTGCAATGACTGGCAAAACAAATAAGTTAAGGTTTTATTCAAAAATACTTAACAAATTCCTACATGTGTAACACCGCAGCGTATAAATACTTACAAAGTCGCTTCATACCTGTATCCTGGTGTGTAACATGAAACAAGCGTGCTACGGAAGTTGTTACGTACTTGTGTACGTCTGTACCCATTGTGCGTGCTTACGTAGAATTATTATGAGAATATTCTTTTTCATACAGCCATATCAACGAGTTTGTACCTAATATACTTCTTCTTCTTCTACCTGGCAATTTTCCAGCTTTAGCCAGGGTCTGCCTTACATGTTGTGAATAGTTTTGGCTATTTGTTTTTACGATCGGCCGCCTGCCTGACATCAACCCTCTTTGGGAATGCATTAATCAGTGATGTCTAAATACTCTTAGAAAGTACATACGTGTGACTCAGAAAAATCACATTGGTACTTGCCCGGGCCAGGATCGAACCCGCGCCGTCGGCAATGAGAGGCGGGCCCTCTAGCCATTAGGCCACCACTGACTACACTGAAGTAATGTAATAGTTTTCGTGCATGAGAAGCGGGCCTCTTAACCACTAGGCCACTACTGACTTTGTACCTAATATACATACATATGTATATTGAAAATAAATTTTATCAACATTAATTTTGCTTATGACACTGACGAATACTTAAAATACCTGAAATTTGTATACCTGTCAATGTATCGTATGGAAAAGATATTTATTTAATACAAATATAATAAATTTATTATGGAAAGCGAAAAGAAACGTGTTTAAAGTGGCGAGTAATATGTATTCATCTAAGAATAAGCAGGATAAATGGCATTCATAGTGGGTATATTTGCCGGAAAGATTTTTCGGTTCAGTCACACGAAGAAAATGTGTTTGATTTATCAGCACTCGAGGCCGGACCTTCCTCGCTATAAATTTTATTGTGTTATGATTTAGGGGCGTGTATACGATTTTATGGTAAACACTTTACTCTTTGTGTGCTACTTGATTTATTCTCTGACATGATGCTCTATGCGAGATGATGGCCGGATTTGATGATGGGAATAATGAAGGTAATGTTTTGTTTTTTACACAATAATATTTCATATCAGATCGTTTTATTATTCCTAGTAAAAACTATTTGTTTTCTTTGGTCCATTTAAAATTATTCTTAAAGAAATGTTTATTAAATCGGCAAAAACGTTTTACGCCTGCATTCATTATAAAGGTCAATAAATATGTCAGAGAATATTTTTATAACGCAAATATTTTGCTTCCCCTGCTTTTCTTATTGCTTATAAATCTTAGCGATTTGATTTACTGGATGAAAAAAGCAGAGCAAATAAAGGTGAATAATGAAGGAACTTCCTAAACGAAAATGTTTATTGGCAAAAAGAGAAAAATAACTCCAAGCCGTCGAATAATTTTGCGCAGACGTCAAAATTTAGGAGTTCATTAATAGGCAATGTTGATCTGAATGTAAAGAAACAATGGAAAAAATTAATAAAAGTCTTTTAAGTCATCTATTTCAAAATCGTTGATGATAATGCCGCTGAAAATATTGTCTTTGAATAATGCAGAGGAAATAAAATTATTTATAGGCAATAAAAGTGTTACGTCTGGATTGCAAATATTTGACTGAAATACAGAAAATTCTCAGGTGTGTCGCAAGGATTACTGTTGTGTTATCATTTTTATCTGATATACGATTATTTTTAATAGATCCTTCTGACATGTAACACCAAGAGTTTTGTTCCTCTTTCTCTAATATTGAAATAACATTTCATGTATATGCCAAAGACATCCATCTTGATATCTGGTCGAAGAACATAAAATAAACAGTTAATAAAATTTTGTATAGTTTTAAGTCAAGTTCATAATTTCTTTCCTTTTTATTTCTTTCTACTTTTCACTAAAGAAAAAATAAGCTAGTTAATCAATATTCAACTTTGAAATAACATTAAGCTTCACAGCTAATATATCTATACGTTTTGAATTGAAGATCATTTGCGAATAAACAAGATACAGAGTATGACCTAATTTGTGTCAATATTTTCTTGTCCTAAAAATTTTCCCATCAATATTTTATGTATGTCATAAAAGCCATGGTGTTATATAATATGTACAAAGATGAAGATGATCATATAATTTGTTGGATGGTTTATCCTGTTCCCTACAAAGCATTACCTCCTCACGTGGTAGGACGAAGGTCTCGTGTCTAAGAGGATTAGAAACGCTTAACGCTACTTTACTAGGGTTTAGTGGGTTCGCTTCTTAGCCACGTAACTTATGATGATTTCTTTATGATTCCGGCTAGACATTAAATATGTATATAAACGTAATTTTAAAATGGTAATTAGTTTTCAATTCCATTGCAATGTTAACCGCTTCAATGTTTATTCAAATTTGACGCTTTGAGTGATGCGGTTGCGTTCGTTGAAATGAATATGGATACGAGTGTATTATTCTATATTTATAGACCTTTCATTTATTGTTTCGTTTGAACTTACTAAGGTAGCAAAAAATTAAAAAAAACATTCCAAGTTTTAACGCGTTATTAAAAATTCTTTATTTTCATGGATGTCGGCTCTATATACATATTATATTAGAGTATGTGTAGATAAAAGTAGAATATAATATTTTGTATGAACAAAGTCATAAAACGAGAAAGAAACGGAATAAAGGAATAATGAAAGTAATAATAATAATCATAAACATCCATAGAATTATATTATAAGTTGAAAATATAATAAATAAGAAGAATCACATAAAAAAAGATATAACAAAATATGTATTATAATATTATTAGGAAAAATATTAGATCATTTTATGTGAAACCGACTCTTATTACTTAAATTTCATATCTCAATAGTCAGTCTATTATCCCTAAATATCAATGATGAGAAATACGAAGAGAATTTAATATAAAAAAAATATGAAATGAATACGAGTTTGACGACTGTAAGTTTTTTATTTGGTTTCATCTCATCAACGAAAGGTTTCTTAAGAATAGAGGATAAAATACTCGTGTTTTTGAAGTCCCAAATTATTGGATGCGGTACTATTGTATAGTTATAGTGTGTTTGCTCTCTCTTGAAGGGTGAAGATATCTAATTTCTTACCGTTTCCCTGTCTGTTGTTAACAATAACAGTTAGTAATTACCTGTTTGCCTGTTTGCGTTTGACAGATCCAATTACACTTCATATTATGTTTTGTTCGATGTCTCTTTTGTATTACATATTTGTCTTTTAAAATTGTCGACGTCTATAAATTGTCACTCTGTTGCCTAGTGTCCCGACTAGTTTTCCTTAGAATTATGTATCTTAGACTGCAAGCAGTTTTATTTATTTCACTTTAATTTTAATAAGTATACTAAACAACGAATTTGTGACTCATAATGTAGTAATAGAGAACTGTATGCAGTCCTCACAATTGAAAGTGATTAAAAGATATCCTCTGTACTGGATAGATGTAATCAATTCGTTATAGCCAATAGATACAGAATCGGTTCGTTTATGGCTTAATATAACCGAAGTCGAACTAGGACTGCTCCATTATTCAATGCATCACTGTTATTTACATTGACCACATAAGAGGAGCTCGTATTAGCAATGAATATTCAGTAATGTATAGACAGTGTAATAATAACATCTTTCGTTAGCTACAGTTTAATCATCTAGTAATGTTGATCAAGTTCTCAGAGGCAAAAACTGATAAGTTTAATCAAGCGATAGGGCGTCAATCAGGGCACCTCGTTATCGGAACGACCAGTAATTTTCTCCGACTTGCTGACCGAACGTGATTTTCAAGCATTCGATTACTCCGATTGATTATCAAGTTCTAGGAATACGTTTAATGGATTTTGCTCTCATGTTTGCTTACGGTCGGATTGAGATAAACGATTTCGCAGCGTAAATTCTCAATTAAATATATTTATTCCGATGTTAAAAGCTTATTTAAATTGTTGTATTAAAATATTAATATTTTGACATGATATTAATTGTATTTTATATGTTATAAATATAAGGCAAATTAATTATTTAAAGTCCCTAATTGATTCATTATTTTCATGCATAATTTTCGGTATAGTCAGATATATATATAAGTTCATAAATAATTTGAAGATATACATATTAAACAAATATATGATTATTATTGAAATGATTTTCATTGATAAGTCAGTGGTTTATATTAAACTTGAAACTATGGTTTGTTGATTATTTGGAATAAGTCTAAACTGCACTGGCTTAATTATCCCAAGTAAATCTGAGTCCGGGACTATAATTATGGCAATAATTTGACCTTAATCGGCCGCATGGCGTTTAGTAGTCGCCTTGGGATCCGAGTCCTATTTTAAGCTCTATTTTGTGCATTAGTGGACAACTACCTAAATCAAACAGGATAATTGTCGCTGCTCCATCATTATCCTTATCGATAGAATGAACACTAAAAGTCTTCCAAGTTTAGTCGTATATCCTTAAGAATTTTTTTAATGGTTATATTTAAAATATCTATTACTATGAGCTACTTGAAGAGCAGCTTGTAAGAAACTTTACGAATAATAGTTACTAAAATAATAAACGTAGAGATTGCTGTCGACATTTCATTTAACTGTAACTCAGCGTTTTAATTTAAATAATTTGCCAAAACAAGACACGAACTTATTAGTGACGCGAATGATTTACAGACCCGTTAATGGGTTAACTTCATCAAACTAGGGCTCAAGTTGCTCTGAGACCGTTTATAACTCAGCAGTATCATGTTTCGGGTGTTTCACAGAATTAAGTTATATGTTATGCGTGTATCCCAACACATAGTAGGATAGCAGGCTCGTTTTAATTTCTTTTCCCTATATATCGTGGATCATATAAATCAAGTCCGCATTTTCATATGTTCAAATACATTATGCTCGCTGTCTGGAAGTATTTCTTACATAAAATCCATTGACCCGGCGAGGACGTAACTCTGAACGCGAGCGGGACACGTGGACAATAATGGCGGTCATAATTTGCCTGTAATGGGCCTTACACTATCGCACTGTCAGCTCCAAAAATAAGCTTTGTTTACCTAAATCTCTGCCTGATGTGAATTTCTTCAGCAAATCAGCCATTGTTTGCAGGTACGGTTTTTTAAAATCGCCACATCGACGACGCAATATGTGCATTTTTTTCTAATTCATCTTAAATTTTAATATGAATGTAAACGAAAATCTTATACATATTATTATGCATATTTTATTGAGGAATAAGAAATTGTTAGAGTTGAATTTATGATTGAAAGGAAGACATGAGTGATAAAGAGGAATATTAAAAAGTATAAATATGTATGCAACTACATATTCAGTGTGTATGAGGTTAATTTACCTAATTACAATGGCGATTGTACGATGATAATATAATTACAGCTCAGTAGAACTATACGTCATCGTTTAACAAAGTGATTATAATTATTTAATTACTAGTTCATTAAAATGAAACAAAAGTGTCAATTGTTTATATGTAACATGAAGATTTTTCATGTATAAGGTACTTTAATATACGCAGTGATGCGATGTGTTCCCAAACAAACACGTTTCACTAAAGGTTATTTTATCCCACGGGAATAATTCCTTTTCTGGACAAAATGTGTTTTTGATATATCTCCGTAACATTAATGTTAAAGATGTGGAACTTGAGATAAAGTTATAAAATAATCCTATATATATATTAATGTAATCCTACACTATATATATTTATATTTTATATAGTAATGGTTAAAAGTAAATATATAAAAAAATTGTCCCAATAAGCTTAAATGGTAAATTTCGAATAGAACGTTTGAGCAATTCGGATAAGAAGTTAATGTCACTCTGAGAATAAAATATAAATTCTATTTTACTTTTAAGAAACATCTGGTAGTCGTAATAAAATTTGAAATATATAATTAATTAATTACCTAATATATAGCTTAAAACAAAGGAAAGGACATGGGATATTTTTAATGCGATTGAAAATGAAAAAAAAAATAGGTGATCAAATCCAAAATCTTCTTATCTACTGTTTTTTAAGGAGGAATAGAGTTCGCACGGTCAGCTATACATTTCTAATTCTGGAAGTAACGCAGACGAAGTCGCGGGAAAAACTAGTATTTCATAAATCTTCTCCAAATTACACATATAATATTATTTTCCATTCCGTCAACTGCATTATCACTCTTAAGTTTATTATTTTGTTTCCATTATTTTAAATAAAGCTAATAATGTTCTAGTGAACACGTTCTCTTAAGCGAAAATTCAAAATTGTGATTCACAGTGCCGGTATTGTAAAATCTTTTTTTCACTTTTCAGTTGCTTTTAGTCGTCAAATTGACGTACCTTTACTCCCACAGTGGTCCGGCAAAATATTTAAAATTCAGAAAATGGCGTTTGATCTAGTATAACGAAATTGGAACCGAGTCTTTTGAGATGTTAAATGTGTTACCCGTGCTATACAAACATGTTCGACATTTTGGAAATACATACTTTTATTTTCCGTTGACGCATGTTATATGCCATAATATTAAATTGAAATAGATACGAAAATAAAATTTAAAAATTATTGTTCCGTTTCATGGAAGTGGTGAATTGAAATTGGTAAATTAATTATTGTTGTATAACTTTTCAATTATTATGTTTTTATATGTAAAATGCAGATTGAAAATTAAACGAATTTTATTTTAGAAATAAAATACTTTGTAGATATAAAATACTTTGAACTATTTAAAGATCCAAAGTATACATATCAAGAACAATACGTTTTGTATGCTATGCAAGAAGAGATCTAGAGGGATATTGGAAACTGTAACGACAACATATTGCCAATTTAGGAGTCAACCGCTAATATATTTATGCTATCCTCCAAAGTCTAACCGACTATATAGTGGTAACATTGGTTTATGAGCCGCACGAGACTTAAAAATAACACAATATTAAGATTCTTACAATGACGTTCAATAATATTTTATGTAATAATATATTATGTCATATTGTCTTTCATATCGCAATTATTAACCAAATGCTCGCTATTAATTTAATTTTCAATTGTCTTCGAGAGAAAGGAACAATTATTTATTTTTAAATGATATTTTTTTAGGGAGTAAGACTGTTGACTAGTTTTCATAATTATTGTAAGTATAAAAACATTCAAACCAATATTTGAACAATTTATCAATGTATTAAAAAAAGGAACAGTTTTCCGATTCCTACTTGTCCCTTATTCCGATTCACTATTATCATTATATGTTCTGACTTCGTAGGCGTGTTGAAATGATTTATGGAAACAAGCTGGGTGACAACGTAGTTCCACAGATATTCACTAGGTGGCGCTACAAAGAACAGTAAACAGTTCCCTTCATATCTGGCAGATGGCGCTTGTCCGAAAATGTCAGAAGTTTTTACATTTCTGAATTTCCTCATTACATAACTTGGTTGATACTCCAATATTCGGTAGTTTTTTGCTATTTTATGAAGTTTATTTTTAAAATTGTTGTCTTTTTATCGAAAATCTGGTATATTTATTACAAATATCAGTGGACATTTCCATAATATGTTTTTTAATGTTTATATTGGTATGCTGAATAAATATATATATATATATATATATTTATTTAAGTATTTCATTTCTTTTATCTCACTAGTTAGGGTGTTGAGCTTGTGATTAAAAGGGTTTTAGTATCCTCTATACTATGGAGAAAAACGACACAAAAGTTGAAAATACTCCATAAAATTGTAAAATTCTTCATACATCGTACTTTATTGTCTATATAAGCATAACATTTAGTTATTTAAACTTTTTCACTTAAATACCTTTTCTTTGATAAAATAGCCGAGTTGTCGTAAGTTGTTTTGAGATAAAGATGACCCGTCCTAAGTGGGTTTCTGACAGTGACTGTCAATGTTGGCTCTTGCTGAGAAACTTTTCAAAATTGGAATTCCAAAGTTCAAAACGACGTGCCGGATCGCGAAGCGATGCACGCTCCATGTCTCAAAGGAAATTCGGAAACGGCCATGTATTTACGGTAAAATGGCATTATCTTCCTTTTGCTTTCCTTATTGCATTCATCTACCGTGAAATAGAAAAAAAATAAGATAATGTAAAAAAAAAGATTGCTACTGTTAATAACTTAATTTGAATCATATCATCATCAAATCACTGAATGAAACGGAATATAATTTTACCTATTTTTCTCAATTTCACAATTAAGGATTCTTGTTTTCTTTTATCACAAACATAGAAATTGTATAACTATGAGCAGTAAATAGCAGTAACGACTAAATTTTCCTTACCATTAGAACAATCAGGACTAATAACTCGTTAGGACGGCTAGTTAGCTAATCTTTTGGAGTACATCAAGCGTGATCAGCTATTGGAGGACGAAAATGAGTCTAAAGTTGCATTGTAGAGGATTAAACGCAACCCAATTAACTGAGAGCGGAGCCCGGGCCCGCCTAGACTCGATATCAGATTAGGCTGACTGGATTACATTAGTGGACGTCATACCACGTTATGTACTACCTTCTCGTCTATCCAATTATATTGCCATGACGTTCAATAGCTGAGATTAGGGCTGTCAACATATGTGTTACAATCCTGTGGGAGCAAATACCCGAATAGCAGATACCCTTATTATCTCGGTATATTTCTGCAAGTTTTTTTACTTTGATATATATTTTTGGTCGTAATCATGTGCCATATACGATTGTATAATTTTGTATCATATACGTAACGTCACAAATATTTTGTTGTCACTAAAATTAAGCATGAAAGATGAAATCAAAGTAAAACGAATTATAGCAAGTAAATCACGGTTCATCCCCAAATGGTTTTCTCAGGAGTTCCCAATGAGATCTTCAACGAACTCGTCCCCAAACCAGCTTCCAACTTTCCTAGTTAGATAATAACAAATTCATTGATAAATCCATCTGGTGCACAATGAGCGTGTTTATTTCGATGATATAATAATTACCCGTGATGATGCATTGAATTTCGCATACATTTTAACTGTTAAATCTATGATGGATTTACAACATTATACAGTTGATCGAACCGCCTAAATCATATGCCACCACTGCTCGTAAATCATAATAAATGTGGATATACGTCACTATTTGGTATTTACGATGATGTTGACACAAGGGTTAGAAGCGAACAATTTATATTAACTAGCAATTATATTGCATTGTACGTTACATATTCTTTACAAGTTATATTCATAATAAAACTGTGCTCATTGTCATAATTCGAATATAACAGAAACGATATGTAGTTGTCTTTAGTATAATTTAACATCGTTAGCCCATACACTGTCAGTTGTAAGGTTTTATTCATAAATCATAGGCAATAATCGTGTTACCTGGCCATTTTCCGTTGAAAAAAGTTTTGTAAAGCTGTGACCCTCAAAAAAATTGTAGTTACGTACAGGAGGTTAGGATTATGGCTTTTATACAATTTATTATTATTTCTTAACGAATTTATATCTTTCAGGTCTTTATAGATAATTATCTTTCATCTTTGTTAGCTGTTTTCAGATAGTCGTAGAATTTATTGTGAATAATGAAGGCAAAAGGGTAAATTGGAGTTAACACAAGAACCTTTATGAGTTAATTAGATCAAAATCATAATGACTAAAAGTAATTGAAAGACTATACTTGACTATAAATTTTATAAATGAGAGTGTAAAGAACGCTAAAACTATGGAATCTAATGAAACAAAGTTTGTATGTCTATATCTATTTACATAAAATATTAGAAAAACTGACAAGTTTTTCACACCAAGAAGTCTACGAAAAACCTTTTTATTAAGATTAAGTTTTTTTGACATGAATTGTATACTTCGTAACTAACAAATCTAAATACATTGAATGGAAGTCATTTGTCGTATCACAAACTCCTTGAGTGGATACGCGGCCTTATATCGTAATTGAAATCGATTACATCTCTAGGCCTATTTACAAATCCTCACATGGCTATGTTAGACCAAGTATGTTATTGGATATCTAATTAGTGACGGGTCGTAAATTAATTAACTCCTAATTCTGCATTCAGATCTCAGCCAACAATATTCTATAGCCATAGTGATTCGGTTAGCCATTTTATATGCAATTAAATTACCTTCGATACTGCTGTTGAATGTGTATTTAAATATCGCTTTAATGTTTATATATTATAGTGGTTTAATAGCTTTTGTTTTCAGTAATAGCTTTCAAGTATCGGTTTGTGGGTACATCATTCGGTGTTATCGTTATTGGCGTGTACAATGCAGTATATATATAATTAATTTGCTATTATAATATGTACATTAAATAAAAATGATAATTTAAAATGTTTAAATATATTTTAAACATTTGATTAAGAGATTTATATCTTGTTTGTCGAAATCTAAAGTTACAAATGTATTAAATTAATTCGTATGATTATAAAAACAGTTTTGACGTAAACATCTTTTATCTTGGTTTCGCGATTTTCTGTTTATTTAATACGTGACAGGGAAACGTAATAAATACGGATTTTGTTATAATTCTGGTTTCATAAGATAGAATACATTGTATGACTATTATTTTATTCATAACATCTTTGCTATAAATATAAAGTAATTCAAGGAAAAGTTAGTTTTAAAGAGAACGCGACTGAAAAGTATTACGGATAGATGTAAGTTTTATAAGGTGACCTCAATATATGTATGAATTATATGTCTTTAGTACTGTGACAAAATTATATAGTATAATAAATACATGATTGTATATATGGTGCATCCCTACTAATATTATAAATGCGAAAGTAACTCTGTCTGTCTGTCTGTTACGCTTTCACGCCTAAACTACTGAATTGATTTTAATGTAATTTGGTACAGAGATAGAGTTGACCTTGAGAAAGAACATAGTATAGTTTTTATCCCAGACTTTTGAAAGGATCTCTTGGAAACGCGATATAACCGAAACCCACGCGGGCGAAGCTGCGGGCGGAAAGCTAGTATTTCTATAAAAAACTGATAATTATAGTTTAATGTGTTATAGATGATCTTTTTTTTCAGTGTCATTGACGAAAGAAACATTATACAAATATAAAATAGTTAAAAACTTTAATTGAGTATTGACTCTGTTCTTTTCTTAGTCTGTCAATATTTTATTCAAATTGAAATCTAAGTGTTCTGAATTTCACAAGCGAGTGGAAATTTCTTTTTAAAGTTTTTGACTTTTAAAAAACTAAGAATTGAATCCATTTAAATTATTTTTGTATGACTAGACACCTTAATATTTCATTGAATAGTAAGAAAAACTGTGAAACAATTGAATTTTATTAAAAAATATAATATTTTTTTACACCGAATTGTTTTATCTACTTTTCATACATCTGTGTTACTGTTAAAAATATTCTTTGTGTTATATAATAAAGAATACAGTGGACAATATTTTTATGTCACATGTAAATGTTTTAACGTTGTTAGTTCATAAAGGGTTTTCTACCAATGCTAGGTCAATATGTGTTTTTTCATACAAATACGTGTGTATTGATATACTGACACATATAGGTAGTTTCAAAATCATTTCTGCCGTATACAATAGTATAGTATACCAAATATTTTTCACTGTAAAATAATTTGAAATACATTCATTTTTGTTAACCTACACGAGAACAAATTTTGAATACAAGCTTACAAATATGAACATGAAAAAAACCACAAAAGGCATTGATTTCAAATAGACAAATTAAATTTTTGATAATTTTTGTTTGTAGTTAATTGGTACAAATATTTTATAATTTATTTCAATAAAAATATGATAAAAGAATAAAGATATAATTCAGTTCAATTTTAAATATTATTTAATTAATTACAAATGTTCTGATGATATGAAAACCGACTTTTGTATGGTAATTATTATATTTGTTTTGTAATAAACACTATAGTTTAAGATATACAATTTAACATTTAATCTATAAGGCTTTCTAAGATTACGCGTGGACCTGTCTTCTAACAAGTTCATTACCTAATCTGGGTCGGGGCCTCTTGGAGCCATCAGTTTTCCACTATCTTCATCAGGTCATCAGTCTTTTTACGAGACATGGTCTTCATTCAAAGACCTTTCTTTTGCCTATTTATTAACCACAAAACAGTCTCTGTATATAAAAAGCATTGCTTCTGATTACTACCTATGTTCTCGATTATTTTGCTTTTTAAATTTGCTTCTTGCAAAGTAAAATTTCCAATTAATTATTAATTTATAACTTTTGCTTGTGCTGTAAAACGTTGAAATTTATGGGTCTTCAAAGCAACTGACTGTGTTAAATCATTAAAAAAAATGTTTTTTAGTCAGTTGCAAATATTTACAAAGAAATAAAAATAATAATTAATGGACAAAATATATTTTCCTGTTTTAAATTGATTTTGTAAAACACTAGTAGTTGCAGCGATGATTTTTTTTATTAAATGTTATAACACAATCATTGAAAAATTCTTTGTTTTGGGACAAAGTAGTTTTATTATGTAAAATACATCATAACAACTACAATTTATTGTGAAAAATTTCATGTGCCGGTGAAAATGTAAACAAAAAAAAAGAATTGTTAATAATAATTACTTTCATGCAAGGGTATTAGAATAATTATGTTTTTAAACACTTATTCAACTAAAAGCTAATCATCTTATTTTAATTAGTACTAACTTTTATAGACCTATTTATTAAGTTTGAAACATTTGGCATTCAGTCCAAGACAAAACAAAAAAGGTTAGATAAATTTTTGTAATTTATAATATTATAAAACAGTAACAAAGTTTTTGTACTTTTTAATGATTTTATATATGAAGCTATTTAAGTAGTCTCGTTGAAATTGCAATGGAGAAATATAGAAACGTGACAGATTTGTAGGAAATTGGCAAGACACGACAAATATTTATTAGTGGTTCGCAAACCAGAAATTCTAGCACAATACCATTAATAACTATCCATCCAGTTTGAATTGATGGTAGCAGATGCTAGGATAAGTTTAGTTGAGAGATTCTGTTAGATTGGGATGCTGAATGGAGATTTTAAAATTATATCCTAGTTATAAGTTACTATGAAAAAATTTGGAAAAGACCTAAATTAAAGTGAGCTTACATTAAATGTTTTACTAATTACTATTTACTGTAACTTAATCCTAACTCACAAATGGAAGTATACGTCTAACTTAAATTTAAAAATGCACGTCGTATTTTTATAAAGATAAAATTTGTTATATTAAGTTAAAAAGATTCTAAATTATGCATGGCCGGAGATGCTAACCTAGCATCAGATAAACGAGTAACGTTGAATCTGCTCTCATTGTATCCACATCGGTCTGCAGCTTTTGTGAAAATTTTCGGGTTCATTCTAACCAAACAAACCCGCCACTATTATGGAGTTAGGAAATATAATTTAAGTATATTTTCGAGCTTTATAAGTCTGAAATTTTATTATCATTTGAGAATTTTAAATTTTATTACTATTGAAACATTAAAGGACTGACTTAAATAACTAACTAAACTTATTATAACTCTTAAAGTTACTTAATTTTGTTTTTTATTATTACCAAACCCGGTCTTGATATCATCATTAGACGAAAGTAGATATAAAATATATATTACTACATATTAGTACATATATAAGTACTAGCTATATTTTTGTGGATATGAACAAATCAATAAAAACTAAGTGACCAAAATACCATAATAATAACCAATTTTAAGACATAGACACTGATCAATTGATACTGCAATAGCTAGTTGGTCAGCTAAAGATATTTTTTTAATGTTATATAATTTAAAATTAAATTTGGTGTAAGGTTTACAAAGAAAGTTTAGAAGTAACTAAAGTTAACAAAGACTTAGTTAAAAAAAAAATATTTTAGAAATTTTAAGTCCTTAGAAAAAATAAAGGGAGAATTATTTCTCACAGTTAAAGGCACAAAAATAGTCTTCATTTTAAGTAAATCAAAAAACTATATAAAGTTTGTTTCAGAAAAAAAGTAGCTCGTCTTACCAACGAGCTCCAATGTTAACTTAAATATTGTTGGTGTATTACATATCTTACAAATATTTTCGAGAAATGTCCGCAGCATCTCAGCATGTTACCTAAAAAGAACAAGAATTAATTACACTGATGTTGGCTTTGCTTAGAAGTACATATTAAATATTTTAAGGACAATTTTAGTTAGAGTCGTAAGTAAACTGACAATAATTTAATAAAAAGAAAATAAATATAATGACTAAAAATACGTAATATGACTGATAAAAGTCTATATAAGAAACGCCATGAAAAAGTGATTCAGAAGGAAATAAATTCACAAAATTGTCAGTGGCCTTTATATTTCGGACAACACATTTTCTACTTGCTTGTTGTAGTGAACCCTTTTTTTCTTCTAGCGGATGTTTATTCGTTTGCCTTCTCCGAAGTTTAAATATTACTATTTATTAATACAACAAGTATTTATTTATCACCTAGCAAACTTTTATTATAAGCAACTTAAAAATATATATTTTTATCGTTTTGTAAAGCTTAAAATGAAATAGAATTAATCGGATTCCACATCTGAACGCAAAACGCAAAGAAGCTACATCAAAGCGCTATTTATATATACAAAAAAAAAACGATTTCATTACATATACGAACGTCAGAACTTTAATATAGCGTTTTGAATGTGTATAATGAGAGTAAATATTGAGTGAGAAGGTTGACAGACGGGAGTTTGAAGGAAGCAGCGAATTTATTAACGCTGCGACACAGGCGAGTAAACAGGGAATCTACTTTATATTAAACCGAGCGGTCCATCAGGCAGGCTATTAGCCACCGACGACTGACACCGCTTAAAAATATATAGAGGAGTTGATATTAAAATTTACATTGGACACTCTTTAATGTGACACATCTATTAATAATATTATGTCTAAAAAAAAACAATTAAATCCTTACGTAATTAGGTCCATAACTTTTTCTTTCGCTTCTGTGCTTGCGAGAAAATTAAAACGTCGGATATAAATTTATAGTTTATGATCATATTTGTAAAATATAATATAATTATATAAAAAATATTTAATTCATAATATCTTATTCTGAAAACTTAAAATGAATTTCAATTATGAAATTTTAATTAAACGTTCTATCTAAACATTAATAACTCTACGTGATGTCGGAAATTTCTAATGAAACTGCCTGTGTTTATTTTGTCGATACGAAATGAGAATTGAGTTCAGCAATCCTTAACAATTGCAGTCCGCGCGGATTTTATAAGTAATAAATTCCAGATGCGTTGTAATCTTGCTGTCTTAGTTTATATACATTTGTGATTAAAAAATTTAGACAATTCAAATAAAATAATTCACGCTTGTAGATTTGAAAACATAAAATGATAAAAATATTATTACCTAGTTGAAATTTAAGTAGTTTAAAATCCCTATTTATATGTAGGTGTACGCTTATTATATCAAGATTTATTATACTTCAGAAAAGTATGGAGATATTTTTACGAAGCAATTATTCTGAAAAAAGAACTCAATTCAAAACTCAGCAGCAAGTAAAAAATAATATTTTCACAAGTGTCCAAGAGTAAAAATGTTCGGGGTCTTCTATTGGAATGAAATCGAAAAATTGTAAAAACAACATTTTATTAGAGATACTAACTTTTTCCATTTACATAAATTGTATTAATATTAAATAGTGGAAAACAAGCGACGGTACAAAGCTTTCGATACTGAGTCAATAAGAAACGTCGGTCCGATTGTTGGCAAACGTAGCGGGCGATGCCGGGGTGCAATCCAATGGATTAGGCCTCTAACACGCACGCCCTTACCAACTTCCTATTTATGTTCGGTCGCTAACCAAACAACTTGTAGGCTCTTTATTACAGTTGTTCTTTTCCGTTCACGACGTCGTTACCACTTTGGTAAAATATCGTGTTGATTTTTATTTTATACTTTTGTTCCAGATGTTCTTTCATGGACGTTTTAGACTGCTATATTTTTATTTAGGTTGTAGTATTTTATTAACTGGTTTATTTATATTACAGATTAAAATGGCATAATAATCTAACAATGGAGCGGGCGGGTCGTCGTGCTAAGGCTGGCTCTTTGAGTGGTTTATCCGCGGGACTGCCGACTGGTACTCCGTCTGTTCGTCGTCAGAGATCTCTAGAGTGGGCCGGAGACAGGTACAGCAGCAGTGATGAAGACCGCCCGCAGAAGCCGCCTCAACTCGACGATAGAGTTTTCGCTTCACTTCTAGCCCAAGCTACTCAACAATTTGACAGTACGTACACATTACCTCCCAGTATGCAATAAAGACATTAAATCTAAGTAAAAAGATTTTATTTTTATTACATATATCACTAATAGCGTACAATATGTTCAATATAAGACAGAGGTTTCTAATACTTAAAAGTTTCGCCATTGTTTTATAGTTCCGACTTTATTATCAGCCCTATACTGAAACGTATTAAAACAACGCAAACATTTATTTTTTGCCTTTAAACATTGTTTTGTTTGTTGTATTATTAACGCAGGCTTTTTGACAAGTGGTTACGCTGATACAGCGGATTATTTCATTTTGAGGTGAAAACAAAACAGGCCGTACAGATTATTAATGTTTATTAGTATTTTGTTTTCATTATAAATTTTTAGGCTGTTAGGTACTCGATGAGTAAATTCAATAGTATAATATGAATGTTTTTACCACCTTAAATTTGTTTAACAATAAATACAAAATATATTTCACAAACAAAAAACAATGAAATTCCATTTTAAATAGAAATCATAGGGCCTTGTAATATAAATGAATTCAATAATGGGATATCTTAGAAAGAAAGAGTATGTTATTGTATAGTTTTAAAAATAAATATCAAGCGTGCCTGGCACGTAAGTTTTTATATACGAATAATTGGAAGTAAGCTAAGTGACATGCATTTGATGTTATATTTATGTTTTATGTATTAATGACGAGGAGTGAACACGCTAAACATTACTTAATACACGTTTTAAACAATGTGTTAAAGTCTGCTAAAAAGGTAAGGAGCGTGTTACGGAAAGAGAGTTAAAAAGTCGCTTGCACGCGAGCGTTGGTTACATCCTGTTTTACTTTATTTTTAAGACATGACTTTTAAAAGTAGTAAAAAGCCTTTTAAAGTATATTATCATATTACTATGGCAGGGATTGTGACTAATAGCACACAGAGCGTTACTTTGACTAGTTTGCTCACATGATTCAGTTATATAAGAAATGTCACAATAACAAATTTATGTACAAGAAAATAATTATTTCAAGTCAACGTTTCTTTTTACACAATTATATCATTAAGTTTATATGCCGAATAGAAGTGGTCATTTAAAGAATAACTTATTCAAACCGTTAATTTTATGTTACATTCATTTGAATTTATAAATGTTTACAAAATTAATAAGAATTCGTTACTTGAATCTATTTTGCATCCAATTATTTGGAGGAATTATGAGTTATGATTAAAAAATATAATATAAACCACAAGATAACAAGTTTTATCTTATTTAAGATAATAATTTAACTCTGTATTAGTATATTATCATAATATTAATACGCAAAGAGAAGACTTTGTATCCTCTTTTAAGAGGAATGAACGTGAAGTTTAACATAGTCAAAGTATGTACGTAGACGTGCACAAAGCTATTTCTTTGTACAAAATATATTAGAAATACATTAAATTACTTAAAATAGATTTAATACACAATGTTGACTAAGCATAGTTTAAGCATCTGTAAGTTATTTAATAAGAGATGTATGACGAAAAAGTAGCAAAAGATAATTTAATAATTACTTGGTGGTTTTTAGGCACCAGTCACCTGCTAAGCCAGAGCTTTAAAACGTAGCTATTACATAACGGGATGAAGTTATAATTTGTTATTCATCGTGTGACACAGTCGAAGGTCCACACTGATCCCTAACAAGTGGGATCATTAGTGAGGCCTTGGGGCTGGGAGGTTGAGGTGGAGGGAGGAGGAGGGGGAGGCAATTGATAGGGGAGCGTCCTGCGGTGAGCTTATGGGGAAAACTTTGTGCGTAAACCCTCCGCAACCTCCGCTTTCCGTTCTACTGTCATGTTAAGTTGATGGAGTCATACATGCCAGTATTATTTTCTCTGAACTATTCCTCCTGATTCCGCAATATTATTGCTGCAAACTGATATATCAAAGTAATAAATCCATATCATACAGTAAATATTCGTATATTTCAATATTTAACGTATAATGAAAGTAAATATTTTGCTAGTAGTCAATAAAGTAATCTCAAAATCCAATATAAGCTATTTATGAAATTAAATTAATATATCCATAATAACTTCAGAAGTTCAATGAACAGGAAAATGTTCAGAATTTAAAGGGCTTTATTAAATCTCACAAAATACATTTTCTGTTAGTATATAAATAAAAACGGTTCTATTGTAAATAATGATATAATTTTTTACTTTAATATTTTATTTTTGTCTATAAACATTGAATGAGTACACAATTTGAGAGAATTAAAATGCTTGACCCTCATTTAATAAAGATTTGCCAAAAGACAAAAAGACCCTCCATTCAAGTAAACTTCAAGGTACTTAAGACAACTGATTGTACTGAAATTTGATACACTTTTTTTTACATAATTCGACTACTGTCTTCCTGGTATTAAAAAATATTTTATTTAATAGAAGAGGTAAAAATATTTTTTCTTTTCGAGAAAGTAGTTTAATCTTTATAAGTGTTCTTCGAAAAGTTACCAATAAGAGTTATATACATTTGGGATCAATTAATAGTTGCAGCTCTTAATACAACTTCGATATGTGGTTCGTCTGGTATTCAAATTAGGCCTTTTAGGTAACCGACATTACCTACTAGGTCCGCTAATGTGATTAGTCTAGCCGCATGGTATTTGCAGAGCTTTGGGGCTCCCCATTAATGTTTTAATATTTAGAAAATCCCTTCCTTTACCCACGTTATAAACATTTGTAACAAATTATTATTATAAGTTACGTAATACTCCAATGTATTTCAGAGTATAAACAAAAGGCGATGACCATTTTTATCAAGATTCTTTTGTATAATACCTACCATAATAAAGTATTTTCTTAATATAGCTAAGTTATTTAAGGAGTTTATTAAGATTATAGAAATTATGAAAACAATTCATGGAAGTGGAGCAATCTGGCTGTAAATAATTAGATTAGTTGGTGGAATACGTATGTGCAGATTCTTCAGCAGCGACTCGTTCTCTCGTCTAAGTTATTCGTGCATTTGCATTTTAGTCCCATGTGTTATCAAACACCGTTGTCATTTTAAAGTTTTCAGTTTTATTTACATTTCAAGCTGTTGTGCTATTGCTGCAACAAACACATCTAAACAATTTTTATAATTAAAACTATATAAATTTTTAATATTGAGAACATTAGCTTCCAAGACCATCACCAGGATAATAATTTAACAAAATCATTAATAAGACGAATGTTGTATGAATAAGTCGAATTTACTGTCTAAATATACCTTAAAAATGAACATACGAATAAAATTAATCTTAAAATATATATCCAAAGGAATGTATAAATAAGAAAGAGATAGCAACATTTATTTCAGAATCTGAAATGAAAAATACATCAGTTCGATTTTATTATTTGTATTCATAATATCTTTCCATTAGGGATGTATATTAAAAGGAAAATAAGATCATGTATATTGATAGTTGAGGTTGAAAGCCGGCTGTATTCTCCATTTCATTTCGTATTTTTCTTACATAAGCGGTATCGTTGGTGTTATTAGAAAGCAAGCCCAGTAAGTACGCAATATCTCCGACGTAGCAAGGATCCCGAAGCGAAGCCGTTATTGCATGGAAATTCTTCGACGTGCAACTTCATTGAGCGACTCTTTTGTATAAAGGTTTCATCGTAAGCTCGGGTTATTGTTTTTTCAAAAGAAGCGGCTCATATTACCTTTCTAAATTGCAATAATACAACTCATTCAGAAAAGTTTGCTTTCAATAATATTGTTTGCTGCTGTAAACTAGCGATGCTATTTTTTATTGTATTACGAAGGCGAGTTATAATAATCAATAATAAACATGTCCCATATAAGTTATGGAGCGTTAGCTTGACGAAAATTATTATAAATGTTCCCTTAGTGACAGGTGGCTTCGAGATGGCTGGCGGCGTACGTTTTATCGACATTATTGATACATTATAAAGTCATGACTATGTGCCGCAGGTAAATAATAAAATGATATGCGAGGGTGACATTCCCCTGGCCGGTCAAATAAACGTTGAATATGTGAATGAAGTACGGAAAATTATATGGAAATTTTTAATAATGTATATTGACAGCGTAGCCAGTTTACATAGATTTTGTTCGAGGTAACTACATTTTAGTATATTTTTGACTTCTTTTATTAAAGGATTAACATTTCTTAAAGAATTAAGATACTGTTCGGTGTATACGTAATTATAAATGCATAAACTGAATTCAGCCCGTTTCAATTTGTTGTAAACATTCGTATGTTAAAGTCTCTTTAGAACAAAATAAAAGTTAAGAATGAAACTTTATTAACCTCACAGATCCGTTGATTTGAAAAAAGAGAAACTTTTCATAATAAGTTACAATTAAAATTAACTGATAAACATTAATTTAATTTACATTCATAGTATCATCACGAAAATGTTATATCATTACACGATTTAAATTTGCGAAACGAATTTTCATGAGGGCGTTTACAAATGCAACCACATGTAATTGTGGTGTCATTGCACTTCAGAGATGCGGGTCGTTATCATTTGAACTAATAGATAATAATTCATCAAGATTGACCTCACATAGTAATAATTGATTGGAATAAAGATACTACAAAAATCCTTTAAGGGATAAATTAATAAATATGTATACGACAATATACTACAAAAGACTAAAGATTAAGAGTTTTATATGATAATATTTTTTCAACTAAATTATGTTGGATCAAAACATCCCTTGAGCTATTCAAATACAAACTTTGCACAAAGAATAACTCTAACTCTAAGTGTATAAATATCTAAAATAATTCTCTTTATCATTCAAAAATAATTCATCTACTTAACTTTTTTCTTTTATGTTAAATTCTTTGAAGTCGGGGAAAGCTCCCAAAAAGTAATTTTATTAATTACGAGTCAGGAATTCAACAAAGTTCCCAAGCCCGAGGTCCTTTTCTTTTGCAGAGCGATCCATTATCTTATGAAGATTTAGAAATTCCTGCGGTATACGACGCCGTCTTAGAACAACGGATGCTCTACCGGATAAAAAGGTCTCGGGTACATTCACGTCTGTAGATTTTAATTAAACTGCATTATTTTACGCGGAGTGTTTTATTTTTTAATCTTAATATTAAAAGAGTTTCATCAAGTTTCAGAAAATGTATTTCTATTAAAGTAATGTCTCTTGTTTTGTGTTTATTTACCAAGGTGCTTGTTGCTATGGTCTCGTTTTATATACCGAGCCTCTCGGTGGTCACGACTCAATTGTTAAATTAATTACTTATCAAAAAGTGAATAAACATGTTGCGGGTCCAACTTCAACAAAGGATAGGACGGTCGCAAATTCATTATCCCTATTATGAAGGCTGAGCAAGTTTAACGCGGTCTTGAGCGTTCAAGCGGTTGCTTCGTAAGAAAACAAAAGGGCGGACGGCTTGCTGCCCTACGGCCATTTTCTCTGTAAATGTTGCAGTACTTCCCTTTGTCGTTTTGTTCGTTGGGAGGTCATGGAGGGTTACAACAACCTCATCTACCCTCTTTCAGTAAACGCTCGCAGTTGACTCCGTGTAACCGCAAGGTAGCTTTAACGGGTCATTAACATTGACGCTTTCTGTTATTAGCAAAATTAAAATGTTAAATACAATTCAATCATTATGAATGTAATATTGAATTATCGCTCAGCTCAAGATGTATGATATAAAACGTATCACATGCAGTATAATATTATTCAGTTGTAAGGTGCCTAAATTAATATCAATAATTAGTCAGGGTATTATTTTTTAAGTATTTAACAAAAAAAAACTATAAATACACATACAGATATATAATTAATATATTTTATAATAAGAGTATTTAGGTGGAAGTAGTTAAAATTAGTGCTGTCACTCCAAATAACTCTATAAAGTCGTCGAGTCCAACACTTAAAGAATAACAACATAATAGCTTGATTTTAATCTTAATAACTTTATTATTTCACACCGGATTGCTTCCGAAACTATGAATTATATCAAAACACTATTCAAACAAGCGGAAGAAGGTAAATTAATTTAAATCCGAGTGCTGCCTATGATAACAAGTAAGTAATGTTATCAGAGTGTCTAATTGGTTATTCTGTTTAGTTACCCAGCGGGGAATTTGAATATTTCACAAGATTGCCCGACGGACTGCGTTGGGATACAGTACCGTACATATTTAATTATATCCTGTATAATTGAAGTTTAATCTATTACGCATCAAGTGTTTTCAATTGCTGGATCCTGTTTCGGTAATTGGGTTACTGACCTATATTGAAGATCTTATCTTTATGATATAAGGTCCTGTGAAATTAACCATATCATAATACGTATAACAACATTAAAGAATCATAAAATATTGGATATAATTTTGTATTCAATTTATATAGGTATACATGATCTTTATTAATATGTAGTTTCGATAATGTGTAAATGTTGAGAGAATGTTAGACGAAGTCGTAGCCTATTCACATTTTTGTTTTTGTATCATATGTAGAGTAATTAATAAATTTATATATAGGTACATTGATAAAAACATAAAGTAAGTGGAATTTTCACTGTAAAGAAAACAAAAGAATATAAAATACTTTTTCTATTTTTACCACATACTTTTCAAGTACATATATGTATTTGACAGTTATATGTAAATCAAATTATATGACTTTGGCACTAACAAGTTAGACGTGGCAATACAGTTAAAGAAAGGCATAAAAATTATTTCTGTTAAGTAAATTTTGTTATAACAACAATAAGTTGTGAGTAGTTTCTTAAATTATAATTTGATAAAACAACCTCGTATTCAAATTCATTTCGAAATGAACAAAAACTTATATTAAGCCTCATTCTGATGAAACCCTAACAATTAATTAGCCCACGTTTTAAATTTCTAGACATTTTGGTGTACACTTTTTATTAACAATGTACATTTAAAACGTACCTTTTGTTTGAAACCTGTTTTCATCTCTTAAAGAAAAGTAAATATATTTCTCTCTCATATAATAATATGAAATATATATTAATTTGTCACTTACTTTAAAAATGTTAGAATTACTTAATTTGTTTTTATTGACATATATATGTATATAAGAATGTTTGCAGTATTTATATAGATGTAAATTTCAATAGATTTATTATGTTTTGAAGGATTGCAAATCCAAACAACTTCCTTATACATTGGATACCATATTGATGACGTATTATGTTTGTTCAATGATATTAAAGAAACAGACAGTAAAGGAAAATCAGAAATTGAATGGCACAGCTGGAATATTCGAAGAAAATTTCATTAATCCCCATAGGTTCGCAAAAGCGGTACGCACGTGTCTAGGATTACTCGTAATTGATGGGTTCCGATGTAATCTCTGCACTTTGCTTGAACCGTGCGCTCGCATTCATAAACAAATACATTCTCAATTTATACAATTAATGCTCTGTTTGAATGTTTGATTTTAACACTTTTATGTTATCTAAACGAATATCAAACGAATTTCTTTTATGAATTTATTATGACGTTAGAGGACTTTGAATAAAAAACATCGAAATATAATAGATTTATGCTTGTATTACCGAGATGTATTTGCAACATAAAGGAGAGTTGCGGCTTTATAGCGAACAATTCGCGTGACGTTCTTATCTTTAGATATTTAAATTAGAACGTGAACCTTAAAATAGTTGAAATTAAATGGAGCTTGTAGATTAAGTGTTGTTATCACGCAATTCAAGGGAAATAGCTATAAGTGGTTCTGCTACGCAATCCCGTATTTAGTTCACCTTCACTTGTTGACACTATTATAATAGCTTTTAATTAGTTGATACGATCATTAATATAATCTATGATGATAAATATCAATATAATTCATTTCAACCACAAACGTTCAAGTTTTCTAATCTTTATAAATGATTTCTTTTGCATGCAATAAATACTCAAATTAATTGAAAACACTAATAAGCTTTCTTCTGGAATAAAATGAGATCTGATATGAGAACATTTCTTCTTTAAGTTTATTTTTATACTAACATAAATGAAATAAATATTATATAAGAAATCACATAAAAACCTGAACATACTAAAAATTTGAACCTGTTTTTGTTTCTTGAATATTGTTAATTGGATAGACCTTCATTCTTCCTTAATGACATCAACACGTCTAATGTCATATGAATTAAAAATATGTATATGATTAATAAATAATAAAAAACTTATACTTGTTTTTAAAGTTTTTAACAAAGTAATAATCGTTGATAATGCATTGTTCCATTCATTTATTAATAATATAATATACTACTGTTATGAAAGTATTTACTAAGACAGTGGACAAAGAGGCGCGAGGATCGCTCTCGAGGGAAAACAGGGAGACGATTGAATGTGAAAATTTAATTCTCATTTTCTATCGTGGGAGCAAAAGTATCTGTTATTATTTTTCCTCGACAGTTTTAAACACATATTTTAGAGTTAACAATCGTAAAACTTTATATGCAAGCGTGTCCTTGTCTGTTTATTTTATTCACAATATGAGTTATAGTATGAAATTTTATTATTTTTATAAAATACATTTACAACTGTGTTTAATTTTGGCTGTTATAAGAACTTACGACTTCATAAGCTAAATTTTACTTCTGGTTCTCTTTTTTGTAAAGTAACTATGAAGTTGTGTATATTTTTGATTAGTCCATGGGTAGCTAGTGGTACACCGCTTAACGGGTCCACCCAGCCAAGTGGCGTACTACGTCGAACGTATACAGACTGATACAGGACAGAAAACCAAAAAGATGTGTATTTGGGAGTAATAATGAATAGTAGAAAGGGCAAACATTACTGTTACGTACCATCTAGACGGCAAAGCTTAAACGCAGATATAAAAATACCTTGAGTCCGTTTTACGAGTATGGGAAGGATTATTTCATATACATATGTCATGTGTCAAATATTTCCAAATTCTTTGATATTAAAGGCAAGTTTAAACTTACGATAACTACTATATTTTATTATAATATGCATAGCATAAGGAGCGTAGACTTCAGTAAATATAATACATAATTAAATCGATGGCCATATCTGAGCATCGGAGCCTGCCCATTACTCATATTAAATGTTCGAAGGCAGCTAGCGGTCTGTATTAAAACCGCAGAATCCAACGAAACACAATAGTTGTCCTTCATTTACTTATATTTATTATCTCCGTCCCTGGATACCACCTGGGTGATAAAGTTCGCTCATTTGTATAAGCTCCCTTTATTCTTACTCAATTACTTACCCCGTTTGCTTTTGTTTTTATAATAAAGACATACTTTGTACGTTTGAAGATTTAAATTTTTTAAGTAATTCATTTTATACATTTAAGATAATTTGCACAATGTTTTATGGAGGAGTTGAAGATATAACTTATTTTATTAAATGGAAATTAAAACTGTAATCTTACTTATTGTAGGCTATATAAGTACATAAATGAGTGATACCCAGTGCGAAGTCTTGTAAAAATAAATCTTTATAACTACTTACATAAAAAATGTGTAAATATATTTAAAACTTATATTAGACTATATTAGATTTTAATAGACTTTCGGGCTTCTTAATATCTTAGATCAGAGTTCAAGTTATTTGTTTAATAAAATAGAATTATTTTATTACATTTTATTTAACAAAACGTATTCATACTTAGGACTTATATTTTCTGAAATAGCTTTTAGATAAACGGAATAATCTTGAAAGTTATGAGGGTTTAACACAGTTAAGTGTGCTTTTAGAATCAAATAGTACAAAAGTAATAAAATTACCGCGCAGTTACCGAAGCTTAACCCTCGCGGAATCTACTATAATATACGGTTGAGTGTAGTGCGTTTTTGAGGTTACTCTAGTTGCTAATTGAGTTTGCAGATTCGTTGAGCAAGGTGCTTACTTTCATATTACGCCGCTGGCAACATACCAGCTGTAACTTTCATTAATGTAATATTCAAAACCTATAATAATACTCAAAGTAATTATGTTCTGAGTAAAGTTTCTAAATTGCTTGCATAATATTTTCGGAATATACATTTAAGCGTGAAACGGTTGGACTAGCGTTTGTTTAGCGTATTATATGGGAACGTTGTCTGGAATGTTGGAATATATTGAATTAGAAGTAAAATTATTCACTGCGAGAAGTCTCTGACTAAGATAATATAAATTATGTCTTTTGGAAGTATTAAGTTTTGATTTTTCTACTCTCGATATTTAAAATTTAGATGTAAAGAAAAGTTTCTATTGCTTGTATGAATAAAAAGTATGGACGAAATATAAGTTTGTCCCAAAAAAATGTTTCTTATTTTACAACCAAAATTATACAGAAGGAGCCAAAAGAATATGTTTATAGCCAGATTTTTTCTTAGGCTTTCGGATAGACGGTTTGTTCTCTGAATTCCGAATAGACTTTGTTTCGAATCTAAGTTATAAAGAATACAACGATAAACATAATATTATTCTTTTGATTTCTTTTTCTTAGCGGTCTTAATATTTACTTTTTTTATGTTTGTGCTATTTAAATTCGTGTCAGAATTTTCATGTTTCCTTAATATTGAAATCAGTAAATTATATTTAAAATGATCCATGCTAGTGGATAATAATTATAATTGATAGTCGTATAAATTATATATTGGTATTTTGGTATTTCAATGACGCAAATATTTTTTGATTGGATGCTTAAAATGAAAATATGAGCGACTCTTTTTTCACAGCGTGTTAAATGTGAAATATTAATCTGAAACATTACTATGAAATTGAAAACCTTAACGTTTATTATAAAATAAATATTGTTACTAAAACTTTAATAAGTTGGATTTGCTGTAAATAAGTATTTAAAGGTGACGTCATGAATTACAGTTCGAAAACATATACATGGGTACACATAAGTATATATATTTTATTTTATTTATAATGTTAAAAAAGGTATATAGATATATACATTTATTATCCGTTCATAGCAACGATTTCTTCATTGGTAACATAAATTGTATAAAAAACAATAGTTTACTTGTCCTTTGTAAATTCTCAATTCTTCAGGTAACCAAACAACTGCCGCTATAATTAAAGTTAAGTTTATAGCATATTAAATACATACAATCTGACGAAATCAGTAAAAAGGCAATCTTTTAACATATACTTATTAATGAAATATACACATCCATACATATTTGAATTATAATATACATACGTATTATATAATAATAATGTATAAATATAAAATTATATTTTTAACCTTAAAGTTTCTTTCAAGTAATTCTATTTACCTTTAGCCTGTATTCAAGAAGTTATAATCTCCAATTTTAAATCGTTGACATTTCCGAATAACTCGCTGTAACTTTTGCTGCAGTTCCTCGTGCGTCGGTTGTCCCTTAAACTATAAATTTATTCAGGTTCCGTTTCCCAACTGTAACATTTTGAAAGTACATTTTTATGTCACAGAACTCGCTCATCAGATGTAAGAATTTGTTAATTCAAATTTACGCTCGTAAACTTTCGAACTTAGCTTTATTTTTGCACTTTTTATTGAGTTTTATGAAAATATTTTAATACATATAATGAAAAATAAGAGTAAAAATTGTATATCATCATAACATTTTTAGCAAAACAATTTTTGCATCATGATTTTTAGTGCAAAAAAATGAATTGTTACTTACCTTAAATTATTTCAAATTATGGACAATATGAGAATTTTTTAATTAAGTATCAACACTTTTTTTAGCTGGAAATGTTCAAGTACAGTTATCAAGCAAGAAGTGGCATTTTAAATTAACATTAACTTAAGTTGAAATGAAGTTTAATAATTAAACACATTGCCCTGGTAACTTAGTTCTTTAGACGGCACTAGTAGGACAATCATATTCCTATTACAGATGCTTGTTTACGAAAAGGTATTTATTTAACAAACGTCAACAATGTTTCTCATGTTTCATTTGAACAGTCCCTTTTGGAACTGGGGTTCAAACTGGTAAATTCTATTGTTTACGTACTCATTTCTCAAATAAGATTAAATAAACGTCTTTATAAATTTATAACATTTCTCATTGTTTAAGTTTCAAATGGGATTTGCTTATAATTATGAAATATGTTAATTATGTCGGATCTTTTAGTATATTTCCTTCGTAAAAACATTATTTTTTTATGAAGAATTAGGTGATACCTATAGCACCATAACTGCATAAATGTATGTGTAAAAAAAAAATTCGGGACAGAAATGGATTTTAGTCTTGAATAGAACGTACGATTCCTATGGGATACATTTGTTCCTGGAAAGCATACGTGGTACACGTATAGAATGAGAGTTGCCAGTTAGTTTATAAATATTAGAACAGTATAGTTATTAAATAATATAAAAAACTGAAAAAGATTTTGTGTCTTGGGCTAATAATATTGTATTACAAGCTTATGATAAAAAATGTACATATATATCTATTCATAAAATTTTATGATTTAACATAATATTATTAAAGTTTTTTGGAGCTATGCATTTTGTAAGCAATGAAAATTATGTGTATAATGTGATATCCAGTGGCGGCTGGTGGGTAAGAGAACTGGTGGTGCACTTTACTAAAATCCAACAAAACATAACGAAATGTCAAAAACGGCTCAATTCGTCATACATCGGGTGCTCTCGGTAATCTTCGGCCGCTCGTGCGGCGCTCGAGAACCGACTCATTACTCGGTACATTTCTATGAACTATCTTTTGTTTCTCGTATTAATTCGTATCTCATACAAGATGTATTGGCAGTCCTCGTGCACTCGCCGAAGCGCACGATATGAGTTTAGTAAAGCGCTCAAACTTTTTGACCATAATAAGGAAATTTAATTGTTTATACGTTTTTGTATGTTTAAAAAATAAATATTAAAATGTTAATTTAAAAATAAAGATGAAGTAATATTTTGTAATTTTTTAATCTTTTGAATTGGTGGTTCAGCGCACGAGTGCACTTAAGGTACAGTCGCCACTGGTGATATCGTATAGTATACGAGACTTCAAAATTAAAAAAAAACTCCTTTTACAAAAAGTGTTCTTATTATTAAGTAACATTGTTCTTATTTAAACAGGATAATTAGAAGAGATTTTAATTAAATAATTAATTAATTTCACCTCTGCGTTAATAATATTTTTATCATAATATTATAGATGAACAGCGTCGGATGTATGGTTCGGAGGATGGCGAAAACCCTCCGCGATACATTAGTAGCCCTCAACGCCAGGCCTCACCGTTTCCCCTCGAAAGCACCAACAGACGCTTCTATAGACGAATCAGAAATTCTAAAGGTATTTATGGTACTCTTACAATGCAATCGCAATGCTTTTATGATCTTTGCTAAATGGGGTCCCTTTTTTAATGACCCTTTTAATGTAGTTCCTATATGTCAAAGTACCAATGCTAGCTTTAATAAATATGTTATAAAAACTTATATGAATTCCTTTAAAATAATTTTTAGAATATTCGCAAGCTCATATTCCTGTTTGAAGTATCATATCACGATCATAATATTTCCAGCCCTCGACATTTCATTATGGTTGCATCTTAAGTGATCATAAGATGGGTTCATACATTTTATTACATATATCCAAGACATACTATTTAATATGTTCGTGTTTGACGTCGTTTTGATATAAAATTAAGCGATAAATATTTTTTCTTAGGTGAAGAAATTTTTAACAACGAAGCTAGTGGTGGTACACTCTCTCGAAGAAGCCGCAGAGGTGATGAATTTCATGAGACCAATGGACGGTCAAACAGAATCAATCATCTAAATGGTAACTAAACTTGTATTATAAAAGTAAAAATAATAAATATTATAACATCATACATCCTACATAATAAAGCTACTAAATTCAAGAAAATTGTTTTGAATTCCAAGCCAGTCTGAAATGTAAGGAATGAATGAGGAATTACACGTGTATTCAGTATAAGACTCCTGTATAGTTATTGTAGTTAGGCATTCTGAATGTCTATTATAAGCGTGGTATAGAGGTGGGTGCATGCCTTTGATAAGGATGCTCCGAATAGTTTCCCCACTATACGTGACTTGTACTTAAGGTAGCGTCAATTGTGCGTTTATGTTATTTTCATTGGCTTTTAATATATTAATTTTATCATTTTTATTTATTTTTACTGTATATTTTATAATGTTATTTATATCATATTTAAAACTTCAAGCAGTGAACAAATGAATATATTTATTTTTATACATAGTATGTATTTGTTTGCGTTATACAACTTTCTAAAGTTATTAGAGTTTTAAATTATTTAAATTTTTTACTGCTATATAAATGATAAAATTACTAGCAAGCCAGTAGATTTAAAAAACTATATGGTTTTGAAAGACACAAAAACGTGAAGTGCTCTTTATTGCTCAGTTGGAGTTTTTCCAAGCCATTTCGATTTTTTTAATGTAACTTACATAGTGCAGGTTGGAACTGCACTAATATAATTTTTCCAAACTATGTAGTTAAGTTTTTGGTATTTAATAGATAAAACTATTGAAACATTTTTCACTCAAATTTTTTTATAAATATAAAGAAATAAAAAAATTACCCTCCTTGGGACTCAAAATTAAATAATTACAAAACACAAAAGCAGACCCTAGCTAAAGCTGGGAAATTGCCAGGTAGAAGAAGAAGATGAAAATCCCTAACTCCTGTTGCTAGATGTATCAAAATATGTATTACTAGTTGCGCCATTTCTGTTAGTAATTGGTAACAATTTTTATTAATTTACCTCCACCTAAAATAATAAATCCGTCTGTTCGCAATATTCACTTGTTTCATTAGAACTATTTCACTTGTTTCATTAGAACCGATATTATATACGACTAGATATTAACTTACATTTAGATCATTGTAACGATGTTTTATGAAGGTCCATCCAGCGGTGGTCAGAGCGAGCGTGAGTGTGACAGTCCTCCTGAGCCTGCGCCCCCAGAGGTACCTCCACGAGGCCCCTCCTTACACGTCACCTTACGTCATCGCCCTGCACCCGAACAAACAGCTGATTCCGAACGACTTTTTCTATCTGAAGGTAATCTAGATAATAATAGACTACATAAGAAAAAAGCTAAGAGAACGTGGGTCTAAATATTCGGTTCTTTTTATGAAAATGACAATTCTTTTCTTATAGGAATTTATCAAATTTGATTATCTGGAATCGTATTATAGGTAACCACGGATAAAGGATGAGTTAGAATAATTTACATATATTACTTGGACATAGTTGGGGAAATTAATTACTTCCTGTTTCGTTCCGACGATACGATAAACAATTCATGGTAAACCATTTTGTAATCAATACCAATAGTTTAATAATAATAGTAGAAAATACTAATAATTTGTTTCGCATAGTTTGTACTTAATTTATAGCGTATTGTAACGGCAAATATTTCTACGATGAAAGTTATGACGATAGTTTTCTTTCATTCATTATTCTGGAGAGAACAGAAATAGTAAATAACTATCATTCCTTTCTTTCACCTGCAGGAATTCCAACCACATACCAATATTTCGTTGCTCGGTTTATTAAATTAACGCATTATTTGCTTCATTTGTAATATGAACTGTACCAAATGACAATCGAGCTGAATTGAGATATTAATGACAAAATGTATTACCGAATAAAGAGTATTTTATATTGATCAATCTCGTGTTATGCTTATTCGTTTACGCTGAAAATGAACACGTAAGAACTTCGTTTAGTAATTCTACTTTAACACATTTTCATATCCATTTTGATGAGCTATAAAAAATAAGGATGTAATAAGAATGTGCCTGCGGCGTTGGATTTTGCCGCATATGCTTACTGAGCGAGGTACGCGAGAAAACTTCCATTCAATCTAAGTTAGAAGATAAGCAGCCGACCTACTAGCTTTGTTAAGTATATTTTATCTTGTGGTAACTAGCTTTGGTTTTAAATAGAATTTGTTACGGAGTGCTCAAGGGCAAGCGATATAAAAGTACAGCGTTCCCTGATGAGAAAGCTAATTAAATTCCACCGTAAATGTACGGAAAACTTTCTTTAAGTAGGCCCTTCTCTTGTTGGTACTTCGACAGAAGTTTAATCGAATTGCACCGTTCGAACAAGTTCGCGGGTGCAACTTTAGGTTCGCTGACAAATTAGCCACTTCATTACGGTAACCTTTATCCACGAAATTTGTATACAGATTGTTAAATTTCTGAATAATCTACAAATATGCTTGCACAGACAATAGATAATAACTTTTCAATTGCTAGTTAAAAGTTATAATATTGAAAGTTCAGAGCAATCAAACCGTTGAAAATAAATATGAAAAACTATAAATAATGCAACATTTTATTTGTGGGTAAATGTGAAGGCTAGCAGTTGCTTTTCACATCCGTAACGAAAGAAGAGAGCTGCTAAATTTGATTTGTACGAGAGCCCGACACAGACAAGGCGCTTTGATGTGGCATATCCCTTTGCACCCCGCGGCCTGGCGGCCTGCTGAAATGGCGAGCACTTACAGAGAAACTCTTACCGTAATTTAATTTTTATGATAGCGCATTGTAAGTATCCCTAGGAGATTTTTATTTGAAGCACTTAGTATAAGTTGTAAGGTATCACACTAATTTATTACGTCTTCCATATATTAATCCACGTTAATTTCGGAAATTCAAAAGCAAATATAATATTTATTTTGAAAATGTCTATTATTGATAATTTTAGGGTATGGTTGGTTTTGAAGAGGGAAGGAATTAGGCAAATCTTGATTCAAACAAGAAAATAGCTTCAAAAGGTCTTGAAAGTTTAATGGAATCGAACAGGGACCGGCCGAAGTAGTCGGAAGTTTGCACGGGTGACAAATTGGGCACTTGACCCGCGTGCCGAGCGAGCCTCCGAGTGCTTGTTTCTCGAGGACCGTAATAAGTTTAACTTTAAGTAAACTATATTCCATTCCCTCTAATTTGTCCTCTGACTACATCGTCGCGACACTTTTTACAGTTTCAAATTAACAGTTTCTATTTACGGTGCTCCGTGTCTGTAGGCGTTTTTGTTGAATCTTAAAATTTTCAATATCAGACTGTCTAGCTAAAAGAGGAACTTTTTATACGATTTTAAGTTTGGTTGAAAATGTTTGTTTACCTATAAATTTTATTGGTATAGGATTCGAGATAACAAATGCAATAATATTCCATAAAAAGCAATAAGATTTGCCGTCTCAAGTTTGCCGGGCTTTTTGAAAATTGAAACCTGCTGAGATTCGCCGTAATTTAATTTTTGCGATGCTGTATTGTTAGAGCTTTCAGAAGGGCTCTTTGCAGTTGAAACTCAGAATATTGTCGCCTTTGCATACGAAAATAAATTTCTCTTCCGTTTCCTTTTAAAAATGTTTCATAAGATTTAGACTTTCCATTGCAATAATTTTCTTGAAGTTCATATTATTGGTATGAAGTATTTTTTGCCCATTAAATGGAAACAATACTTCCTTTTATTAATAAATACTTTTATGTCATTATTAATTTTATTTCTCCTTATCTATTTGTTCGTGATCAAATGTTCAACGTATCTGTTCAACACTAATTACGTTTTAACACTCGTTTATTTCGGTTTAGGTTCTAAATATATTTATTACGATAACGTATTTTTCGAGAATGTTATACAAATAAAGTTTGATAGTTAATTTGAGAATATTTCATATAAATTTAAAACGATCACAATAATGTTTTTACTGTGACCATATCTGATATTTTCATGTTTTTGAGTTAGGCCTGAGCGATAGCTACGTTTAATTCAGAACCTTACACATCCCTTGTACGGAAACCACTTAAGTGTTTATAAAACACTCATATAAGGATCTGTCTAAGTAGGTAGTGTTCTTTTGTGTTATTTGCATTCCTCCCTGCTAGATGCTTCGCAGGATTATCGATTTGATAACTATTACGTTCTCATAACCTTTTATTTTAATGAATATCAGGTATAATATTTTTGAACATTGATCTATTATTCTTAATTATTCGTTTACATATATATATAACTCATAATCAGATTGTCAAGCTCCTTAAAGAATAGTCACTTACAAATGTTAAATTGTGGATAATTCGATTAACTGTGTTCAGAAAATTCTCATTACTTTTATGACATTTTAATATGTTAAAAAGTTTGTAGAAAATTAATTAATCCACTATTTAAAATTTCAAAAGGTCATGGAAATATTTTGTCTTTGTTAAATTTTTATTACTTAATCATGATTGTAGTTTAATTTAATTAAAAAATCGATTCAATACACTTTAAATAATTTAAAAATATATTGAAAATTTTGAAACATTTAAAAAGTATATAGAAAAATAAAGAAATTCTATATATATTTTGTGGTTGTATATTTTTTGAACTTACATAAGTTCAAAAATCGTAAAAATTTTCACGTAATATTTTGTCTATTAAGTAGTTATTTTTTAAAGATTTGGGTTTAAATATCTTAAATGTATATATTCCGCATTACAGAGGTGGTTCTGATATTCTTACTAACTAATAAACACACGGGTAAAAGCTACTTATTATAAAGAACTATTATTAAAACATTTAGATTATAAATACTTATCTAGCTAATGTTTCTCATGTAATAAATTAAACTTAGCTCAGTCTGATTCTAAGTTAAGTTATATTAATCATTCACTTCTCTTTAACTTCTGTCTTAGATTCTCCAACATGGACTGAAAGATAAAAATAAAACTTTACCTGTATTTCTTTTAACTTAGCTTACCACGAACTAACAAATCCTAAACCAGTTTAACTTATTCTATCGTGTTTGGAAGACAAATAGCTAAGTGTAAAAATATGTTTTAGTTTCCTTTTTTATATGTTTTACTTCTAATTTACATTAAAACTGCGTACAATTGAATTAAACTGTTTGACTGGTATAAATGAAAACAAATACACGAATATTTGTGTTATTTTTTCTTAATAAATAAATCCATCATTTGAATATTAAAAAGTCGCAGATAAAGATATTAATTTTCATTATTCATAAGTGCTTATACAGGGTGACTGGTGAATTACTATCGATACTTGAGGACGTGATATTTGACGATCATATATGACAAAATAAAAATTAATATAACATAAATATTAATAAACTTCTAAGTAAAGTTAACCAAAAGTTATGTAATTAATTTCGCATCGTGTGAACACCCTACAAATTAGGTATACACACACACACACGCGTGCGGCGGCGTGGTGTTGTATCAGCACGCTGCCGGACGCGTCCACTCTTGCAACACTTGGAACGTGTCCACACTTTATTTATTTATACGGAAATTTGGTCAAAAATTAAGTACCTATTTTTTTTACATAATTCGAATGAGTATTATGTACCGAGTATTCTCCTTAAATATTGATAGTAATTCACCAGTCACCCTGTATAATATTTAAAATTTAATATCATAAAACCGACCATCCACTTAATTTGTACATTTTTAATCTGATTTAAATAATATGGTTGTTATTGATATATGAAGATTTTTTTACAATGTTTTTGTTTGAATCACTTAGCATACTATAGGGCGTGAATTTCTATGAATTTAAACAACAAACAGAATATAACTATTACGGTGTTACAGACTGTGAGCTATCTAAAGGTAAAGTAAATGAAAATAATGAAATTATATCTTCAATAGCCAGTTGCTAACTGTAGCACTAAAATGTTTGACGAGATTTGATTATACTGAGGTTGATATTCCTAGAGAATAATTCCACGTATATTAAGAAATTAAAGTTTCAAATAAATTTAAATTTGCTAAATACTTTACCACGAAACAGATTTAGAATATATTTTTTTATTGTATTGTCTCCACAATCTTAATTATATCTATTCATCACATATATTTTAATCATATCGTAACTCAACTTCATTTTCCATGCTTAAATCCTTTAACAAAAGTTGATATAAAGTTGATTTGGAAATTAAATTACTAATTAACCCAAAAAAGGATAATCGCATAGGTTTTTGCTTTTATAATTTGATGTTAAACTTTTAATTGAAGTAGGTCGCGCAAATGATCAAGTACGCGATACGTCACAGTTACAGGAGCACTTTAAAGTTTTTCCTCGTACCACGGCACAGAACCATCGCGAGAGAGCGAGATAAATGATTGATGGAGGCTTCCAAGTATAAACTCGATTATCCGTTGAGACGCGAACAACTTACAAGTTTTATGTAACGATGGATAAGGATTATTTGAAACTTTACCCAAAAAATCGACTCATGACAATCATATTTGACTTGAATATCAACGATGGAACTTCCAAATGGAATCAAAACTTCGTTAATGTTTGCTTTGGTGATTATGAACAATGTGTACAAATATTTGTACATCTGTGTCAACAGTGATTCTTTTTGTAGCTTATTGTATTTTGAGGGTTATGTATTTCTACAATTTTTGTACTTGTAATTGCTACTTCATTTTTGATTAACAATATCACTTTGTTAGAATAACTACGTCATGTAGAAAGCCCTAAGATTTTATGATATTTTAAAAAAAAATTAATTTCACATACATACATATTTGGCGTTTAAATGCGTCCGAAGGTTAAATTATTATTCTTGAACAATATAATTTGTAGCTGTATTGTTTAGTAACAAAAACATTCTTTCAAGAACAATGTACTAGACAGAAGTATATTGTTAAAAACATTTTACATTGATTGTTATACACGTTGTCAAATAACAAAAAAAGAAATGAAATCACAAAGCCGCTCATAATGTATTTGAATATCAAATAATAACGATATTAAAAGACAGAGAAAAGAGATTAAAGAATCGAAGCAGCGTTTCATTAGCACGTTTCAATATTAGTTTGCTCTGGAGAGTCCAACGATGCGCTACGAAGGAAAATTGTTTCGTTTATTATTCCAAGTTTTAATCAAGGAAAGTCCTAGCATCTCCACCGCCCGTCATTACCGCAATCCGTTCCGTTACCATTGATATATGTGGTATGATATTTTTTTTAAACTGTTTTACAACCGGTGGTTTGTATTAGATACAGAATAATATTGGTTTGATATATTCTTCAATTTTTCTGTTCAATAGAAGTAGTAAAGAATACTCAAAGTATAGAGTTATAAATAAGAATTTTTACTAAGAAGTTTAATTTTTAAAATATATTTATCTTTTTTGTTTATTGTCGGATTGTTAAATTGTATATGGTGTCGACAATCTATGTTATAATATTATCGTAGGATTTTCCAAATATTAATAATCTTTTCTAGGAGAACTAACGCTTCGGAGAGAAGAATATGCGATCATAAAGGCAGTGTTGATATAAGTTTTTCGTTCAGCCAAACAAAGACAGTAGAATAAGGGTGTGTACAAATCGTTTTCTTTGATAGACCGTACGCCAAGTCCACTCGGTTGGAATAATTCGAGACGTTCGCGTTCTCCAGCTGGCTCTACCTCCGCGTCTTCCCTCAAATAGGATTTAGTCAAGCTAGTTCGCAGTCTTTATATTATGGTGTTGTTTTTTCTAAAAAATATTTATTTTATCGGAAGAATATTATCGATTACATTTTTCAACTATTTTTTTGAAGTATTTAGAAGATAACAAGAACATTTCTAAACAATAATTGTGTGTGATATACCTCTTTACTAACTATAATTATAATGCGCTGTTGTTAATTAATTAACTATATATCAACCCAAAAAAATTCTAAACATGGATGACTTAAATATCTTAACTGTATAGTACTTTGCGAAGTTTCATTAAAAAATAATAATCATCTTTTTAAAATAATCACCAACTTTCTCACTACTTATCATCGTTGGTGTATATAAGTCTTTTTTGAATTTTAGCTGATTGTGATATAGAAAATAAGTTTTTCGTTTAGGACCAAGTATATAGTTTTTAATGCAACTATTTGGAAATTATACGAACTATGACCCACAACAATGTCTGCGAAGGCGAAGCTTCTCTCATTTATATTTAATCCTATTTGATATATTGGCCCATTAGGAGACCTGTCCCAGCTTGCTTCTCGCAGAGATTGTAAGAAAATACCAAGTAACGAGGTAATACACCTTTATAGACACTTGCTCGTTTATATGGCATCGGTTTGTTATCGGGGTAACAATGTCTTCCGATATATATTACCTCCTATAATTGTTGAGAAATATACTTCCTTTTATTTTTAATTGAACAATGTTATTTAAGATGAAATGTTATTGTGTTCAATCAATTGTTGGTTAGGTGAAATTAATCGTTTTTATTGTATAGCACTTAAATACAAAAGTTAAGAAAATATATATTTTTTTTAAACATAAAATGTCTAAAAATATATAGTGTATACATATGAAGTAACTTAAAATTGTATTTATCGGTACATTATTTAGATCAGGTATATTCGCTTCAAAGAAATAATTTTATACTGCAGATTAGATATTGTGAAGTACTTTTAAATTTAATATATAAGAAAACAAGTGACACAACTTTGAAAAGCGATAACGTTTTTGCTCATAGAATTGGGGAAAATACGTTTATCTAGATCCGGCATCAATCTTTTATGTTTGTGCGGTTCCTTTCATTTTACAATGGAAGCAGCGAGAAGGCTTTTAAAGTCTGATTTAAACGTGATACATTATAAAGTGACGCTTTAAAGCATTTCGCGGTAGAACTCCGATAAATGATTGATAGACGTGCTGATATCACGCGACTTTTACTTACAGAGAAAATATTTTAAGCGTATTTATTCTACCTCGCTGGTTATTATAAAATAGTTGAAAATTTTTAACTTTATTCTTAGATAGCACTTGTAATAACTTACTATGTTTACGTTATGGTTAAAACATAAGGGTGATTTAAATTTAATGTGTATAATTTGCATAGATGTTTACATTATATCTGTAATGCAGGAGGCCCCTTTATTATCAAATTTACGCCAGGGGAAGACGTGCGAGATCGGAATACAAAGTCAAGGAGAGAGTGATTAGCAACAAATAGAGGAGAAAAGGGAATTATTAATGACTGAGAAGATTTTTTGTATCATGAACATATTTTTGTCTTATATTTAACTATTCATTTGTTTTTTGTTGGAAATTTGTTCAGATTTATAAAACGCAGACTGTGTATATTAATTATTATTGGTATTTTATGCAATATATTAAAAAGACCACGATATAATAATTCTAAGATGCTGGATTTTTTATTTCACACTGAGCAAACCGATACTAGAGGAAATATTCAGACACCACCACTGGGAGATGTAATAATATTAAACAGGGAATGATAGTATAAGAACTTTTTTGATTCTAACTTGATTCCATGTATTTTTATAGAGTGTAGTTTTGGGTTTGTCTACGAAGATATAATTAAATTCAACCCTTTTACTCTCTGGAGCAAAGGAAAGTCTCGCAAATTGGAAAACTAAACTAGGCGGATCTCAACCCGAGATTCAATTAGCTGCTAATCATATCTGGAGGGTGTGAATGGATCGATCCTGTACCCTTTCCTGCATCTTAAATAAGAATTTTAAAACAGAATTTATTTTTAAACAGAACTTTAGACCAGAGTAAATAAATTTATCGTTGTTTTAAAACGTGACTTGATATCCTTAGATTGCTTTGAGTTTTTGCATAAAAAACGTACATATGATTATATGATATGATACTAGCATTTGTACAATGTAAACTTGATTCTAGTATAAGTTATGTGTGGAACGCCAAAATCGGGCACACTTCATCGGCCGCGCACTTTCCGATCCCCTTTGCCATCGCGTTTCGTTCGCTGTGAGCCATCGAACTATCTAGCTCTGCAGAGCTCAAAATTTTGCCAAGTTATTCAACTGTGAACATCTTTATGCACACTGACGCCTATTTGTAATATTTATATACTCATATGCAAATATATTTTTGAATTTTTTTTAAATGTTACGGTTTTCCGTATCAGTTTATATACATTTTAAAATTTACGTCCTTGTAATGGAATTTGTTAGGATCGCAGGTCGTTGAATAAGAATTTTATTGACAGAAAGTTCCCTTCTAGATTATACAGAGCAAATATACGTGGGACACCAAACTATTGACCTGAGCCTCCACAGAGACAGCTTTTAATATCACGAAATTGCCTCGACATCATTTAGTCGTAGCAAATATTACTTTAATCCCACAGCAATAAAGTTTAAGCGTCTGTGCTTGCGGAGAATACAATAAAACCTTTAGAAATTTAGATGTGTGGCTAAAGTCTTAGACGTTTCTTTCTAACTTCAGTCTAATAGCGTAGAATGTGGTCGTTTTGTCTCTCTCTTATGAATGTCACGGCTATATATTGCAAAGGCAGCTACAAGACGACAGCGATGAAAATTCTTCGTACCTCAATGTTATCTTACGAGTTAGGTTTACGTTTAATATAATTTTATTGTTAGAGTCATAAAAGCTTGACGATGTTAAATTATAAAATCTCTTTCATCTTTTCTTTTCCCTACTTCTATAAGTATTTACAAAAACTTAGGGAATGTACGTGTAAAAAGAAAATGTTCTGTCGCGACAAAGAGTTAAATATGGTGACCAAGTATGTGTTTTAGCTTACATCTCGTAGCATTCTCGTTTCAAACTCCAGCAACGAGCACTTTGAATAATGGTAAAGGAAGAGTCGTCGGTTATAAACAAAGGAGTGCGCAACAATGTAACCCTTCTTAGTTAAAATTTTTTCACAGCACCGTTTACCTTTTGCCACCTTTATTGTGTAAAAGCCGCAAATGTGAAGGGGCTCTAGTTTGTCACTTTTTACGTATATTCTACATCGTCGGCCATATAGGGCGACATACGCCAGTAAAAGCAGGTTTATGACGAACACGTGGGAATCAAAAGGAGGGTCAGGATATCGACTTTTCCGAAAGCTAACAAATTTATGTGAAAGTGAGTTCAAATTACACACGAAATAGAGGGACTTTCATGATAATACAATTTTATTATTTCTTTATTACCTCCTCTTTGATTTTTTATACGATAATTTATTTTCTTTGTAGACTTGAAATTGTAGCAACATAAGAAAGATATAAAAGCAACTTTGGCCTAGAGTGTTTTCATAAAATACGTTTTTAAATTGTTGTTTTTATGTAATTCGTTACCATAATTATTCATATAAACTACTCCCTACATATTTGTCAACAGGAAAATAACAGATTCGAGCCATTTATATAAGCATCCCGATACCCACGTCGTTACAAGCAAATCTTGCGAAATTGGTTCCACAGGGACTCCTATTCTGATTATTACTATCGTGGTTCTGTTGATCAGCATAAATAAAATATGAAAACCTGTATTTTATTCTGAAGGTATGTCGGATAAGGGGTAAACAAATTGCGATACTTGTGGGCCTTATTACCCGTCACATCAATCATTGAACCCTAGGAGAGTCTGATTACTTACTGCGAAGCGTTTCAATCACTATACTTATTGCGTTTTTATCAAATGTTGCTTGTAACAAACAGCATTGATGTATTGGTTTCTTATGAATAACTTTTTTATATTCCTTTGAGAGTTTAATTCAGAACATTTGAGTATCCTGCCACGAATTTTCAAACCGTTTTCATTAAGTTTACTCCTGTTTTTATGCGTTCGGGTTTCATTGAATTTACTTTATATCGTTAAAATAATAAATGATTTTGTAATTTTAAAATAATTTAAATTAAGTGACTTACAATCGGGGATATATTTTAATTTTTTCTATCAAAACTTGATTTTCCTGGGAATAATTTAAATCACGTTTGTATGTAGTGAAGGATATTTTTCTCGACTTTTATTTACTTGACAACAAAAAGGTGACGAGTAGTCTTTATTAGCAGGCGTTTACGGTAGCGGATAATAAAAAATTTAATCGACGGTGTGACGTCACAGGCCAGTGAACTGTGAGGGAGAGTGCGGCTGGCGCCCACAACTCCGCAAATACGAGATAGCCCGCCCGGAAATTCAATCAAGCTCGCACGGAGATTCGATCAAGATTGGGGTAATTAAAATATCTACCTTTTACCTAACATGATTCTGTCATAACAGATGACGGTATTAATTTTTTTTTAATATAACAGTTTAACTCTGTGCCGAAATGTGAGATTTAAGTTCGTCGTTTGTATCTACAAAGTATTAGCTAGTACGATTTTATAGAATTGAAAGTATAATTTTAAAAAATGAATAAATGTACAATAACGTACATATTTTTGTTTTTGTTTTTACAGTGGTAAATAAAGTAATTACCCAAGTTTCCCCTCTAGGCTACACGGGTTCTAATAGAGATCTCGTTGGCATCTTGCACAATAAATATTGTCCGCGATAGAAATTCGATATGGTTTCGATGCGATGCGGTCGAAGGTAATTAAAAATACGTCACTCGCAGCCAACCTTTCAATTCGAGCATGTGTCGAAATTCGAAATGAATCATTTCTCGTTTTATATTTGTACGTTACGAACCTCCCGTCTATTTGTTGCTATTCTGATCGAAATATTCACGGCCGGCAACTACGAGATTAAGTTTTTTCAAAATAAGCTTCCCTCGTGTTGTTGTTAAGCCGTCGTGTTTCCACTTGTTTGTATTGAGGAAAAGATTGGGACATTGATCTCTTATTTTCGATATAAATGTAGTAATCTTTTAAAAATTTTATATGTAAAATATGTTGCCTTAATTAAAATGTTAATAAATAATGAACTTCTACATTTTGAATGTCTTAAATTGATATGCTGACATTGGATTAGAAATTATAAGGGGTGTTATATTGTTAGCATTTGATTTTACTATTAGGGAGATGTCTTAATATTCACAAAGTAGAAACATCTCTGTTTTCATTTAGTAAATTAACTTAAGGGGTGTGCCCGTAAAGGGGTTACGTTGAATCAGAGGACTGGAGCTTCCAGATTAATGACATTAAAAACAACCCTGTATAGTTAGTTAACACATAGAAAGTTGTTGGACGAGAGAACAGATTTTACAGCTACAAATATTTAACATCTATGTTCACTAAATATGAAACAATATAACTGCTCATTAATGATAAATATAAAAAATAAGAATTTTAATATTAATAACATAAAGCCAAGATTTTGTTTCTATAAATAAAACTATGAGGTTGATAATCGGTGTACCGGAGTTAACAAGTTTCACATTTTGACTATCTTCAATACATTACTAGGGGGCGCATCTGGTCATCTTGGACGAGTGCTGAAAGCTGATTTATTCTTAGCATCCATCACTCTGCGTTCAACTGATACCACACCCTCGCCCTCTAATAGAGGCTGGAGCGGACAATTTAACTTTCTGTCATATTAATTCTCATTGTTATACTAAAATTTACATTACTGAGGAAAGGATAAATATACACTAGAACGTTACTCTAATTGTGTATATGTTCAGTGATTATATATTGCTTAGTTGTTTCATTGAAAGTTGGAGTAAATAAAATTAGAATTTTCATTACCCTGTTTACGACAACAAAGTATCATCCTACACACAATGTACATATATAGAACTTCAAGAATGATTTATTAATTAAATATCGTCTAGACATAGGATCATATGAATTATATTTTGATATTATACCCCTGTTTAGGTGAAATATTAAAATGAAACTGATATTTTACGAATATACTACCTCTAGTCACATCTCGTCTGCCCGTGATCACGCTTGCTGTAAAGTAGCCGAAACGTCGCGTCGGGAGTATTAGAGATTTTTTATATACATAAACTTGTCGCTTACTTCGGTTTTATCTATTTCTAGAAGAAAATCATTCTCTGATATTGCCTTGATTTTTAACTGATGAGACTAATTTATATATGTGAAATAGTGTTGACTAGAATTTACTGACGATGTTTTGTATCAAATTTATATCCGATATAAACATTGTTCTTGCATTGATTGTAGTAATAAATCGTATTGAGTGTTTTTTGTAGAGTAGTAAGTTATATCAAAATACTTATAACCCTTAGTGAACAGCACTTAAAATAAATTTCAAAATATGAAAGTTTATACAATTATATTGTGTACGATTGAAAGATGTTAATAATGTATTTGCGGTTGGAAAAACTCGAGTATCGCTTTATAGTTCGTAAACACGATGTGTTAGTACGCCACACACCTGTCTATTCCCAATTCCCAATGGCCACCCGGCCCCAGTCTAATTTGGCGTTAGTGGGATAAATTCGTTTAGCATTTAAATTATATTTTGGGCAGTGAATCAAACAACTGTGCCCTGAATTAATAATGTCGAAAATGTTTAGTCGCACACAGTTTTGCTAGATTTTCAGATTGCAATTTGCATGTTAAACGTCAATCTGGCTGCGATGCGTTGAGCCCTATCGCTGAATATTAATGCGACGTGGAGATTTTGTTTTACTTTGTGGGAACTCGATTATGATGCAAAGTAGCTGACGGTGCTGATGTGATTGACATGCGTGAAGCCGGTCGAATGGCATTCGATTATCCTGCTCTTCGACCCTTGACTTATTTTAATAAAGCATGAAACTAAGGAAGTGACAGCGACGTCTTTATAAATAATATTTTACAAATTTTACATTACCTCAACCCATCGAGGGTACATCTGATTATAAATGGTTACCTTAGTCCATGAAAACCTGTAGGTATTGCCGCCTAAGTCTATTGTCTCCCTATAAGTTATAGTGATGGTTCTTAAGGAGAAAAAAAAGGAATAAAAGAAGTGAAAGAGGAAAAATCTAAGAGGTTAATCTCCAACCAAATTCAGGCAAAATGCCTTTGATAATTTATAATTTTAAATACAAATATTTATTTAATTTCATATTAGGTACATATTGAAAGCCAAATAGTGACGACCAAAGAACTTTGCAGGGTAATCTGTACCATAAAACGTTTTGAGTAATCTGTATCGTTGGGTTCATTAATAAAATTCAAAGTTGGCAAGTGTGAAAATTTTTCGCCAGCTCCCCTAGCTACTAATGATGTTTGTGTTCGCTGGGAGGGGTCAACTACTATTCAATCTAGCGTAAATGATTTATTGATGTTTGAAATATTGAAGGTGTTGTGTTTTGATTGCTTTTTTTAATCTTTACCCCACCGGGAACCATCACCGTTCAGTATTAACTGAATCCCCAGCGAAGCCGTATATTACTATAGGCAGTACGTAACGGAGAAGTTACGTAATAATTTATAACAAAACCAACAAGGTTACACAGCGTATGTATATAATATAAAATGGCTACTGTGTCTGTTGCCCAAATTTACGTACTTACTTTAATTAGGAGCGTGTAGGCTTACCGTCGCCCATATTTCTTGTTTAGAGGTAATTGATAAAGGGACCGTCTAAATAGAATGCACCAAAAAAATGTGTTCAAGAAAGTCACTTCTATTCTATGGTGTAACAAAATTTATTATACAGTAGACATTTTCATATAAATATTCTTATAATTTTTTTTCTCAGTTTTTTATCCAAAACATATCCAGTTGAGACTTCATCGATCTCAATCTATATAATTTCTTCTTTTTAAATTATTTTAGGATTTTAACATTATATTAAATTAAATACAGAAACCTTTAAACATTCAATATATTTTAATAGAAAAACGTTTAATTTCTAAAATCCTAGTTTATACTTTTTAATATTCATTTAATTATATGATAATCGCTTAAAATATATTTTGTATTTCACTGTCAATTTAACGAATGATTTTGAAAGCGATACAAATACTTTAGTGCTTAAATCAGAGCCATTAATAAACACCGTTCGAACTATTAGCAAAGCCCTCGCAGACCGTAACAATCCATTAGCCTTTTAAAAACTGTTTTCATTTACTTCGAATAAGTATGAATCCCCTGGAATTTAAATATGTCTATACATATTTTACTAATGATGCCATATCGTCCAGACCTTGTCTGTGTTGCTTTATACAGAACCGGGATTTTAAGTGGATTGAATGAAAATATTAACAAATTGGCCAGCAGGTGGATTAAATAGTAAATTCTCATATCCTCATATTAACGTTTCCCCATTCGAAGGGTGCCTAGCCCTGCGGCAGGGGATGCAACCTCGGCGATTGCGTTAAATCAGTACTATTGGATTAAAATCGTATCATATTGCATCGTACACTATCATACAGTGGTTCGGAAACGTTCTGAACTTTACGGCTTTCGGATGCGGGAATTATTACTTTTTATATGATTTTGGTTTATTATTTGGTATAAGAGAGGGATCTTTCTTGATCCTTACGTAATTTTCTTATGAGAACTAGATTAATATCAAGCTTATGTTAATGAATTCTTGGTTTTAATTGTTCAAAATGTAGGTGCTTATCATTAAAATAACAAATATTTTATGTCTTCATAAAACTTAAAACATGTTTTAACTTCAAATCAATTTAAATATTAAATCAGGTAAAAGCTTCAATCTCTTCGTAGCTTTTACCTAAACCATTTTATGATGATTTTTATTTGTACCCAATAAAAAATAAACTCTAGTGAATCATAAACAGATTTATATTGCAAATTACCTGGGACGATCAGTTAGATCGAGTGATTTGATTTGGTCGACGGAGCTTTCGAAGCGAGTTCTTTTTTGAGGGAAGCGACCGTGCCTATAGGACTGTCGCAAGACCAATATTGCACAGGAAATTAGTTTATGTAAAATGTAGAACAGGAGAGAAAAATATCTGAAGGCGAAGTGTACACAGAATATTGAAATGAAATCAGTTTTCCGTTACGCGCTAGCGCTGTAAGAATTGATCTGCCGAATAAAATTACGACAAATCTGCTTCTGTCTTCAAAGCTTTAAAATGTAAATTACACAGCACTGTTCTTTATTTACGTTAAGGTAAAATTTTGATTTCCATAAACAATTACAATATCAATTACGGAGTAATCGTTTCAGTGACTCAACAAAATTCAATTAAGCTTTTAACTATAGACGCGGAAAATGTATGCCACATTCGGTATTAAATGTATAATAATTATGAATATTTATGATTTATATTAAAATGTAATTAGTAAAATTCTAATTGTTGTTAATGTGATATTATTAGAGTATTCGATTATGTTTAAATTAGAGTCAGTGATTGAATAAAGACATTGACAAATTTAAAAGAAAATACCTTTTGTTACGTCTCAATCTTTGTAAAACAGAATCGTGATATTGCAATATACATTTTGGGCTGGAAGAAATATATTGCAAAAAAAAACATTTATTATTCCATTATATATCAATATATATAACAAAAACAAACTGTTTTAACAACATTCGTGGTGAGAATTTTCTCAGTTTTAAAGCTTGTTATTCTTTAAAATATTAAAAGAAACTTTAAAACAAACTGGGATAATAATAATTTTATAATTTTTAAAGACTTCTACTTTTCTCTATTATGTTCAAGATATTATAGTTAAACATATAATAGTATTTTAAATACATAAAATAACAGAAAAGTTCAATTAGCAGTGATAGTAAAAAACGAATCCAATATATCTATGAGACTATTAAATTATGCAAAGCCGTGGCGTGCTGCCAGCTAAGGATGTGTTCAGATGCAGCCGCTGCACATCCAATTATGTTTCAACCCTAAAATATTAAACGATGTGCTCCGAATACAAATTATCTAAATGATTCATTACAAAATATAAAGGAGGATTTTATTTTACAATCCTTTGAAGAATATTCACTTTCAATCTTGTCAAAAAATTGGTTAAAATTATAATTGTTTATGTTCATTACAGTATAAATGATTAGTAGTTATTTATGGATAAAATAATAGATGGGATGTAAGTATGATTAGATAGGGACAACCATCAGCAGAAGTTGCTTTAATTCCTAGAAGGTAATAGAGTGTGGCGACCATAACCTGTCAGTTGTTCTAAACTTCGATGAGGAAACTTCGCAAGATTAAAGTGTACTGTCACATAAACTATTTAGAACTAAAACAATCAGAAACATAACTTACACGATCAAAACGAATTGATCTTTATAATTTTGATTCTAAGGTTTAATGAAGCTGAGTTAAATTTATATAGAAAGTTATTGTAAGTAGCTATTAAGGAAGTGCAGTCTATGTCGGTGTCAACCCTTATATTACATTGATTATGTACAGAGCCCCGACGAGACAATGGCAGCCCCATCCACTGAATAGCTACCAGGGTATACCGTATTGTGAATAGACGCATCTTGTATGCAATATCTCGGTTTATCATTGTTTGCTACAGCAGGCGACTGACTGACAGTCATTTCGTCATTAAAATGTTTTCATAACTTGTATTTACTTAATCGATTCTATTGTGCGAATGTTTTTTTATTTCAATACAATTAACAGTGGTGCTATTTAATTATATTGTCAACACTGAGTATTAATTTAAAGTTAAAGGGTTATGAGTTCGAAGATCGAGCACTTCCAATACATGCTTTCAATTAATCAACATTATCTTAACAAAATAGCGTATATTATTCATAAGGCAGAATACAATACCAAGGTTTATAAATTAATCTAAACTCAACAGTCGTATATTAATGGTAACAAACATACCTACATATAAGTGGGTGCAACTCGTAGGTCCGGTTAATGGGGCGCTGGCCTTCCGGTGGGAAGTAAGAGGCATTTAATCTTGCCTTGAATTATGTGGTGATGTCGGCTACCGGAAAACTTCGTCGAGCCACTAATTCTCGTTTTATTATTTTCTTTATTTATAATGGTAGTGAGTCGTAACTTTATTAAGCTCAAAATGGTTTTGCGTTTTATTTCTAAAAGAAAAAAATAACAGTTTACATTAAGTAAGGATAAATGGTATCATACATATATGAAGTAACTCCGTTATAATTATTTATTGTATAATAAATGCCTAAAGTATACAGCTTTGTTATTCTAAACTAATAAAGCTTTTATAGTATATAATAAATCGGTATGAATAATAACATAAATCTATCTTCTTTATCGTACTAAGCATGGGTGTAATTTTGTTAAAGTTACCTGATATACCTATTAACCTGGCCGTGTAGAGTAAAAACGGGAGCCGTATTCCCTGATGTAATTACTGGAAACTCACTTGAGCTTCGGTAACACAATGACCGGAGTCCGATAAATGCAAGCCTACGCTAAGGTGACTTTAGAATAGCTAATTCAGGTATAGCAAAGGCAAATGTAATAAAACTTTTTTTAATGATGTTGTTATTTAAAAGTTCAGTCTTTATTGAAAAAGTTTTAATTGTTTTATAAGAAAAAAGAAATTCTTTAAGCGCTATGAAATTTTATTCATAATAACGTAGCTTTAAATTATCTTTGAATATTAAATTGATATTGATTTTCATGTTTATAAATAAGGTGATTTTCAAAATGGTTTCGATATAAACATATTCTGTGACACTATATGTATGTGTAGTATATATATAACCCGCCCGGAGCGAAGGTTTGCCATCCATATAAATGCACCTTCGCCTCACAGTCTTCCGTCTCGTTTGCTCTAAGGCTGTTGTTACGTTAACCTACCAGCCATAAACAACGTCCGTGTGAGCTCTAGTTAGCCTAACAGGTTTATCCCAACGAGTCGAAAACATGCAAAGAGGACACTATAAAGACAGCGTTCTCTAAACACTAATCTTGCAAAGTTTGCAACTCTGCTGAATCTTGTTATGTTACTTTGCAAGGGTTGAAAGGCGAGTGCTTAATAGAAGATGCATAATGAAGTAACAGAGGAGATGCAAACGAGACTTTAAAAGTGTTTTAATTCTTATACAAAATGTCTCTGATACTCTCTCTTGTGTCTTATGTACATACATATATGTAGGTTTATATGTATATGCCTTACTAATTATTTGTCAGACGAAATGTGTTGGATAAAAAAAATTAATAATTTTCTAAGCTTTTACTCGAAATGTCGTTATAGAATGACAAATAGTTTTGCTGTGCGTAACCTATTCGTTAATAGGTTGTATAGGTCGTTGTTATGGTTATATTGGAAGATAACAAATTTATTTTTCCTAAAAAAAAAAAAACAAATTTATAAACAATTATTTTTTAAACACAGATTCATATTGGTTATACCCGATATATACACATCTCCGATAAAAACTAAATTTCAACTATCACAGATTTTATTTAAAAGTTTTGTAAAACGATTTTTCAATAAATTCTTCTCTGGGATATAGGACACGCTGTTCACAGGTAATTCAATAACGCTACTGGCAAACGCAGTTACGGTCAATTAAAAGTATGCCACTCTCTCCGGTCGATGCCGAATCGAGTTACCGCTCTTACAAGAACCATCCTGAGTTAGGACATATAAATAACATACCTGTTGATAATATGATTTTAAATTAATAGTTAAATTAAACTTAAAAGCTTGTAGACTTTGAATTTCGTTAGAACTTCAAGTTTCTCTCAGGCGAAAATATGTTTATTATCGTAAATAATAATTATTTCTTAATGAATTGAAAAGAAGTCAAAGACTTTTAAGTAGTTTTCTTCTAAGGTAATAAATACCTTAATAAGAGAAATAAATTCTTCTGTGTTATACTTTCTGTAATCATTTGGGCACCGAAATTTTTAATCTAAGTAATTGTATCAGAGACATCCTCACGTTATGCCAGGTTATCAATGATATATATTTTACATGAAGTACAAGATTTCAATTGTAACAACATGAATTTTCTATAAGACCGGGATCGTCATGAAATAGAATTGAATCTCTGTAAAACATTACATCAATTCAAACATGAAAACGAGGCTTTTCGTGCTCGAACACTTCTTCTCCCGTGCGTCTGAATGAGACAGTGTCATTAAATTAAAGTTTCATTTGTCTTCATTTTCTAAACAATAGCAATTATACAAAGCCCCGCAGCGGGCGTGTAATCAAGCGTCCCTTTAATTAAGTACAGAAACAGTGCCAAGTAATTGGATCTGAACAACTGAGTAAACAAATCGAAATGGAAGGTAATAAATCTAGTAGACACCTCTCGAAGCGTCACCGAGCATTAAAACTTCTATCAAAAATAATGCGCCAATAATCACCGTGTTTGGGTTGAATTGTCTTCAAACGATGCAATTGATCTTTGATGTTTTACATTTAATAGTGAGAAGTTTAAAATTAAAATTGAAGGTTAAAGCAATCGGAGTAATATTTTCGACATTCCAAGAAGTATATGTCTTAAACTTTAAATACGTTTTCCCTTGGAAGAAAATTCAGTAGCTGCATTTCCTCTATTAGAATTCATACATTGGTCGCTATATGAGGTACACGTACCCCTGTAGCTACCACTGCAGTAAACAGTCGTATTAATTTCCGGCCTCTTGTACTTTTAAAAGCATAAAATATTCCTGTTTCCTTTATACTATTTTAAAGACAAATAATAATTTACATTCCTACAGTATTTTTCCTTCTCATATACATTGCGCTGGTGTTGGTATATTGTAGATTCTACGTAGAAATTGCTCATATAATATTCAATCATTATACTAACAACATGAATACAACCATAATTCTTTGGCAGTAAAAATAAACAGCATAATGCTATTTGTTGGTTAGCAATATTCTTCTTTAACCCCAATCCGCTCTAAGCGACATAAGGCCATACTAGTACATATTTATATTCTGAAACCTTTTTATCCATATAAGAAATAGTTCCCGAGCAATTTTCGTGTATACTCCCTCAGATAGCAACAAACAACCTTACTTTTTTCGCTGTTCGCGATTTGATTGCAGGGATTTATTTTTATGGTCAGATTTATAGACGGTTCCAAGAAGATTCGCTGTTAAGCAAAATTTTGAAGCTGACTCATCCCTACTGGGAAAATATTAAAATAAAAGTGCTATTTTCGGGATTAGTTTGGTTTTATTTTCGTTTGACAATATCTGTTGCATTTATAAAACTTTATATAAATGTTACAAATCTTAGAATTGTTCTTGTGAGATCCTTTAAGGTAACTTTTGTTAATAGAGAACGGAGATTCTTTTTTTTTACTATAAATTCTATATGGTCTACAGCTACAATATATTGTTTTTGTTACAAGTTTCTATATATAGAATATTCGTTTCGATTATATTCTAGTCTTAATTTTATAAATTATTATCAAAAGCCGAGGGTGAGCTGAGTTAAGTACAAATATAAAATAGCCTTATTATTTTAGTTATTTTTGAAAGGAGTATATATTTTTATACCGGTTATTTCCGAAGATTCAAGGATTATAAGTGGATTTTGATTGAAGCATTAACAAAAGTAAAATGAATGATATTTATATTTTTGCTAATTAATTATGTTTATGATTTAGGATACTTATTTATATTTTTCTTTAATTTTTGCAATTATTATGACTTATATTACTATCTTATAACTTATTAATTTAATAAAATGGCCTTTATTATAATAAATACTTATATATAAATACATTCTATCTCAAAAAATATTTCTAATACAGATTAATTTTGAAAAATCGGAACCATGATGCACTAAATGCAAACAATTACTAAAGGAGGACTATCTAAGATGTCCTGTTTCTTCAAAAACTGTCATAAATAGTGCCTTAGTAACAGTGATGCCAAACTCCATTTTGCTTGAAATATATACATTTACACCGATAATGAGGTATACAAAAAAAATCTTAAAATTACAACAACGCAGTCCCGATTGAATTCTTCATCTCCTAAAGATATGCATCTTAAAAAGGAAAAATAAAGAATGCATGAGAGATTGAATGACGTAAGAAATACAGAGTTTGAAGACTAGTTTATTATAAGATATCAAACATACGACAATACATTTCATTTCAAAAATACTAAAATGTCTTAGAGAAGAAATTGACAGTGTAGAATAGTTGTTGAATTTTTAAAATTAATCTGCTAATCTGAAATATGTAAAGTAAACTGGAAAACCTTGATACACAATACAACACGAAAGTAAAAGTCACCTATCGGTAATTTTGAGTATTCAAAAATCCTAAAAGACCCGAAAACTTTAACTTATAAACAACTATAATACATAAAGTATCGATTGTCCTCAAACTCTCGGAGAAGTCAATTTCAACGCACCTAAAAGTATCTTTGCTTCATGCATAAATCGAAATCGTATTAGATCTTGTAAAACCAAATTTTGGCAGAATGCTCGTCTTGTAAGGATAACATGTGCCTGATCTTATAACTGTTTCGAGGAATCTATATAATATGTATATTAACAAAATAAACTTAAGATGTTTTAAAACATGTAGTTTAATACATTTTTATTAGTTAAATAAAAAACTTTAAATTTAATATATGTCTCCTGTAATATGAAAACCACAATATTATAATATTAAAGCCTTATTAACTTAATTAAATTAACAGCAAATTATGTTAAAGTCAAAATAACAGTCAATTATTTCCATTAAATTTGAACTTTTATTTAGATTCACTTTATTATTCCATATACTTTATTAATAATAGTTTTACAGATTTGTTTGTTAATTATCCCTATAAAATTAATTTGATGTTTTTTTTATTTTTATAAGTTTTTCTAAACTTTTCTAATAAGGTTTACTATAATATTATTCTTATTGTGCCTTTGTTTTGACTATAAAGTATTTGTTTTTTTAATGCTTGTGTAAGCGTAACAACTACTTTTGACCCTTAATGAGATAAAATATATAATACTAGCTTTCCGCCCGCAGCTTCGCCGCGTGGAGTTCGGTTATATCGCGTTTCCAAGAGAACCTTTCAAAAGTCTGGGATAAAAACTATCCTATGTTCTTTCTCAAGGTCAACTCTATCTCTGTACCGAATTTCATTAAAATCAGTTCAGTGGTTTAGGCGTGAAAGCGTAGCAGACAGACAGACAGACAGACAGACAGACAGACAGAGTTACTTTCGCATTTATAATATTAGTAGGGATAAAATGTGAAGTAAATGATCAAATTTCAATTACTTATGGTGGAGTCATTAATGCCAAATAAATATTTTAAGAATTTTCCTAATTTTAATGTTGAAGAATGTTACTCGCTATTGGGAAGATTTATTAAACGATTCAGTCATCTGTTCCTTAGTAATTCGCATCTCTATGACAGATCCTGTGGCTTCTTCCTTTTTCCCCAAATGATAGATAATTTCCACTCGGAAATGCATCGAAATGGCGAAATGGCCTGCTAAGCGGAGCTCATTCGTGAAGATTGCTTTCCGGCTTTAAATTTTATATTACAATATTTAGTAGTGTTTTTATGTACACATTTGTTGTACTTTTTGTAATAAATGATATAAAAAAATTGCTGAGTTTTATGTTTACAACTTTTATAGTTTAAGAGAGCATACTTTTGTTATTTTTTTAAATAAGCCTTAAATAATTATTTTGAACTCATGCAGTATTATATTTTTGCATTAGTACATTAGATTGATCTTAATAATTTAACTTAAAATGAAATAATATTTTTTTATCTAAAGTTGTATTCTCGTCATAATTGTTTTCCACAACCATGAGTATTTTAAACAAAATAATATCACAGGTTATATGGTAATGAAGTAAAAATAAAGATTATGTATGTAGTGGTTTAGTGGTTAAACCAAAAAAGTGATTATTGATTACTATTATTACCTTTTTACAACATCGCCAACACTCTACAGTTTTATAATTTTACTAAAACTAGTAAACGGGTAACAGAAACAAAAATATGGAATTTTATTACCTGTACATTCGTTTGCTGAACTTTCATTCATACACAAATTGGCTGCCAATGTAAAAATCTTAATACAAATCCGTTTGAAGCAGTATATATTTCATTTTGTTGCAATTTAGTCACGAGCGGGCGAGGTTTGTGAAGTACACTTACAGTTTACAGTACGATCAAATAGGGTCAATTCAAATTGCAATATAAATCTAGGAATTGGCTAACCTGACTCCAGACTTCATTAATTGGATAGATACGTCAGTTGCTCGCCTCAATCTAGCCCTAATCAGTCTTGAAAAGACTTTATAGGATACCAGGATCTTTGAAGCGCTGGTCTAATAAATTGTACATAGAATCGCACTTCGGAGCGCTGATTAAGTTTACCGATATGAAATCCTTCTAAAGTTTTTAGGTTTTTTTTTAATCGTGAGTCTTCCGATTATGTTAATTTCTATATATTTTATATATAGCTAAATAAATTTAAAATCCTTAATTCGTACTTCACTAGAATTTGATATTATTATTTTTATTGTCAATTTTGCAGCGTGAACCTAAAAAGTAAACTATTTTCTTCTTTGGACTTAATGTATAACAAAATTACAATAATGGAAGTAAAATTTAATTTATATAATTTTATTTCTTTAATATTAAATGAGTGTGTATTAATAAATTAGTTTAAACGAAAATTAATTATAGAATAACAATGGAAAGCAAAATCGAAACTCAAACACGAGGTACCTCATATCAGTGAAAGCAATTACATTCACCATAAGTGTAGGTACACATTCGCAATTAGCGACTAGTCCAAAAACGTGCAAATCGTTAACCGCCGCCGTCGAGAGCCGTGTCTCTGCATATTCATAGCCTGCTTATAATATTTTAAAGCGGGTTGCCCCCCGCTTTCCCATCCACGACATTCTACTAATGTCAAATTTCGTTTTGAAATGAACAAAAACACTAAGCGAATTGTTTTTCGATGACATTCTAAATAAAGGGTATTTTCATTGTTAAAAGCACTGAATATTGTAGCATATTGATGTTTTATAAACCCACTTAAGTTGAAGTAACCATCCAAATTAAGATGTTCTCGAATTTCTCATGGGTAATTATCTTGAAGAAAAAGCGATTGTTATAAAGGAACAAGATCTGGATTGTGTTACATTTCATAATTTCCCATTCTTTGCTCCCTGTTATTGGGAATTTCTTCCGTTCTCGCCCTCTTCCTTCCTTGAATCCACTTTAAGGGGTATTTATGTATAAGGGATCCATAATTGCTACTATTAGGAATTGTTATAATGTTAAAATTTACATTTCCCTCCTATTATCGAAAGTACTCTACTATCTGTTCGTGTCCAGTCGAAGTAGGCTTTATCTTTTGAGTTACTTTGACCTTTGGTTACGATTTGTGACGAAGGCAAAATACAATCAAATTATAGTCGGGTTTAATTTTGAGTGGCATCGTGTCTTCTCTTGTCGATAGCGATTTAAATGAAGCTTGAGAGAATTTTCAATTAGCGGGGACACTGAGCGATGGCTGACAATTGTCTCTTGCGGCGTCTTCACCGGAGTCATTCATCTACATTTGAGTAACCGAGTGAAAAAGCAATGAGCCGCGCTATTGCCACTTTACGCATAAATTATAAAACAGATTCGGCGTATTTAGAGTAATTTTCGTTTATCTATGTATTACATTTGTTAATAAATCTGAAAAAATAGTTCATTTTTTAAATAATTATAATATAGTCCACTTAGTTACATGCGTTAAAATACATATATAATGTATACTATGTATATTGTATTTTATTATATTGGCACATTTATTGTTGAGGTTGGAATATGTTCGAATACAATACAAATAGTATAGCTCAAAGAAATATATGAGACATTGCAAATGCTTAGGACTACGTGCTTTATGAAAACATTCCTGTTCGTCGTTGCGTATGTCATATTCTTAGATTCTTACAAAATATATTCTATTAGTATTATATAACAAGTAATCCTTCTGTAGCCGAATATAAAAATGGGTAGCTTTTATTACAACATGAATCTTTAATAATATCTTAAAGCATTTTATTATTATTAAAAGTTTTTAAACATAAGATCTAGATATTTTAGATTTTCTAAGCTATAGTCGACTATATATATGGATATATATATAAATAATGTTTTAGATTTGATGATAATACAAAGTTAGCTATGTGACTTTATTTTAAGTCTCAGTTATTTCTAATTATTTCTTTGGTAGGAAATAAAAAGCTTGCGGAGGGTAAGTCGAATAAAAATCTGTAATTTCTTTTTTTATTTGAATCTGATAAAATTATTCACACGAAAGTTTATTTAATTGAATTAGATAAATTATTACTTTAAGATCGAATAAATCACCAGTGTAGTAGTGGAAGAGAGTTATTTGCTTCATTTCTTTAAACTTATAGTGAAGTAATATATTATATTTGTTTGATATTCTTTAACTCAGAACTTTGTTTTTTTTAAGTAATTTAATATTTATTAAAATGGTTTGTGTCTAGTTATGTTAAAATTTTGATAAGGCGATTATTGAGTAAGAGTGTGATATAAGTTATTCGTCATTATATTTCACTGAGTCAAATATTGATCAACGGTCTATTATTGCTATAAACTAGAGTGTTCGCACACAGTCAATTGATGTTCGGACCTGCAAACAGTCCCCTCGCATCAGGACTTAATTTGCGACCAGTTTATATTATATACATATGTATAGTAGACACGTTATTAACACACGAAGCTTGGAGTTGGACGCCCTTTATACTTCATGAACAGGCCCAACAGACTCTGTAATCAGTTTCATTTAATATTGCCTTTGAAGAACCATAAGCTTTTAGTGTTTTTAGTGTAGTTATAATAACTACGTAACTGCATTCATTTTAATGTCTGCTAAAATATTAAGTAAGGGATTGTTTGTGGATCTGAGATATTTGATTATATTATAGCCTACTGCTATTACCACTTAAATAACCGCCACAACTTTGAGTACTCCTCTAGAAGTTTTCGAAATATTAATAGTGGATTGCAAAGAGAGGCTCTGCTGTTAGTTAAAGAAATTAATTAATAACGTTGCTTGCTTTATTTGGTTTGCTTCAAAAACTTTATTACATATTTTTTATTTTATATTTACTTCGCTTTCGTGATAATTTACAATTTCCAAACGATAAATACATGTATGAAATATTATTTTAATATGTGTAATTCCAGTTTAGTTACCCGTTGCTACGTTACCATTCAGATATAATATTTTACAAATCAAGGTATTATGTTTAAGAATTATTAGCCATGACAACCGACCCGAGCCCCTCAACAACTTTTACAAAACACCCGTTTAACGACGTCTGATCATCTATACAGTGCAGTATATAATCTTTCGTTTCTACCGTCCACAGTTGGGGCCACGAAATAGTCGCCTGATTTTTACAGTTTATTTTGGATTTTTAATATTACTGTTTGAATGAAAAAAAAGTCTATAATAACATTTTATTTGGGCTGTGTATATAATTGGGCTTTAATATTTCTCAAAAACATATTTTATTTGTTTTTGAGAAATATTAAATCTTTGGTTCGTTCCGTAAGACGTAATATAAGTTTAAATTACTAAATTATATATAACCAATAGTTTGGATAAAGTGGTTTGAAAGCAGAATTCCCAATATGCCAATATTATATCTGAAGATATTACTAAAATAACTATTAATCAGCGTAATAAATATTGATAAGATTTTATTAATTTAAATAATATTTAATTTATTTCTTTCTCTTTTTAAACTCTGTAATACTGGCTTCGAAATAAACTCATAACTTTCGATCTCCCTAAATTTGCAAGTCGCAAAATGCAGGGGTGCGTCACGCCCAAATAGATGACGGGATTATTTTTGTGTTTGACATAATCATAGTGACAAATTTCTCTTTAGACCTGTCACATTTGACGTTTTCATGTATAGTAAACACAGGGTGAAAATCGTACCACAAATATAGAGAAGTTCCAAATTATTTACCCACATGACAAAATACGATAGCACCATGTTATGACATAATGTTTTTATGTATTTATTTTGCTTAGTTTTATGGATATTTTGAAGAAAAAAAAATATCTAAAAGAGGATAGAAGAAAAATATCTAACTGATGCAGATAATAATATCATGGATATCTTTTAGTCGACTGTCAGACTGTGATTAATCAGACCCTGGAACATGGTGTGTAAACAGAAATTACATTTTTAATATCATACATCTCTATTGTTATCGACTTAAACTGTAACGAAAATAACAGATGTTGGAGCTATTGTCGCAATATTGCGTCACAAATATCAAAAGTGGGATGATTCTTTGGTACGGTAAGCTTATTGTATCCAGTTTGTCCGTGTGACCACACCGCCGGATAGGGGATTACGACGCAAAATACACACTTATCTTATGATGGGTCATTGTTGAACTGTGAACTACAACGACCTGCACCTGGCTCCTCTATTGTGGCGCTGAAGTGCTCTGTCAGATGACAATTATAATAATGTTGTCGTTACATATTGTGAAAATGTAAACTTACCATATCACTATATATTATCAAGTAATAGTAAATAGAGCTAATGTTACTTTTAAGGTATAATATGTTTTATAATATTTAAAAAATCTTTACATTAAAAATATATTCATCCTACAAAAACCATTGTTAGAACTAAAAAAAAAATACACGTATAATTTTATGTAAATATTGAACTTAAGTATTAATAACACATTGGACACTTTTAATGTTTTAAAATTTTACGTGTTTTGATGTTAGAAAGTATCAAAAAGTAAAATAAAATCAAATCAAAAAATAAATCGAAATCAAGAAGAATCAAAAGAATTAAAGTGGGAAGGGAAGACTCATCAAAATTTCAAATCACATTTCATCACACAAGACACAGCTCAGAAAGTTAAGACGCTATTAAAAGTAATTTCAAAGCTTGACAGGTACATATCATCGAATATTTGGGTAGGAAAATGCGAAATTAGCCCGCGTCTTTATCTTCAAAGAGATGTCACTCCCAACTGCGAGTCTCGGCCAGTTTGAGAGTTTGTGGCACCGCTGGATACCGTTCTTATTAAATATGCTGATGCTATCGTGATTATAAGCTTTTATGATAAGAGACTGCAGATTTCATTGGATGTCATGGGAAATATCTCCATATTCTCTTGTGTTAAATTGTTTATCTACTTTATTTATTCGTTATGTTTATTAAGTATTTAAATATAAACATTATGTCATAACTTTATTTAAACAGAAAATCTAGTTATAGATCAAAATTATCTTCTTGGAAAAATATAGTTACTGTCAAGAGTTAGAAACTCTCGTTTATTTAAATGAAATATACAAAATGAAATCAACTATTGAAAACTATGTCGAAATAGAATAAGTGATACATACTTCTAGAGAATAAATCATATATACAAATTTATAAAAAAAATTACCTTTTGTACTTAACGTCCCATCTGGAAAAAACATTTTATAAGTAATAAAAATAAATCTATTCGTAATTTAGTAAATTTCAGGTTAGGTTAAAGCAAATTTAAAATATTGTATTTTAGCGGCGATAAACTTGTTTTTCCCAAATTCGCCGGCTAAAATATCGTAACGTGATTATGAAAGTCCTTTCGGGGCATATAAATGACTACGGATTAATAACTTTGTTTACGTCGGTTCTTTACACATAAATAACATTATAATAGCTTTGAAATAAAACAGAAGTGTCATATTTAAAAAAGTTATAAAACGAAGAACTCTTAAAAAGATTAATAATTACTCTGTAATATCTCAACCTTTGTTAGATTTTTTTTTGTTTGAGACATGTATAAAAAGGTTTTTAGAAAATGGTATATTATGAAAACAACCGACATCACAGAACAGTCGTGTTACAGACAGTAGCCCTGTAAAATTGCAACTCAAGGCGCAGTCGGAAACACAAATAGGATTTTATTTTGAAACAACCCATGAATGACCTTTGATTTTAAACAAGCTGATATGTTTTTTTTTTCTTCTCAGATTATAATTATAAATAATAATAATAATCTTCGCATCATATGTAATACGTAATCAAAAAAGGCTACTAAAACTGACCAGTGCTTTTATCTGGAACTTGTCAATTTTTACAATATACCAGAACACAACAGCCGATGCCAAAAACTGCTGGGAGCAGAACAGTTCAGAGTTTTGTAAATTAATTTTGTGGTTTCGTGCTATTACATAGACTGTCAGCGCAGGTGGCGCGCTAATACTTCCCAGGATTTGCATTTGGAAATACTCCTACTAATTTAACTTCTCTGTTTGCTAAGTCAAACTAAACAACAGCAGTAGTTTCCGGCTCGCGGGAACCGAACTCATTTCATAGATACCTTTACGTTAGTGATATTCTTGGGGCTTATTTACTTTAGTTTTGCCGTCGGTTTTGCGTATGCTATAAGTTTGCCTTAGTTAAATCAAAGAATAGCATGATATACATATGTACATGAATAAAATTTTCGTTTAAAATTGGTAAGAGTACCTACTATGTATATTTGCTGATAAGTTTCATTGAACTAAAAAAATACCTGCTAAGTAATAAACTAACTAACCACTTTTTTAATAAATCAGAACATAAGTTCTGTGAACGTAGGTTCCAATTTTGAACCCACACAGAGATAGAGGAATTAAAGCTATTGTACTAGTCAGATTATGTAGCGAGGTCCATTTATATGTAAAATAGTGACGAGTACGATCGCAGCCAGTCGGCCACGTGCCAACGCCTAGACGCAAATGTCTCCTGATAATTTGACGTACCCAAAATATCCGATAAATTAAAATTTATAGTTTTAATTTACATTTACATAAAGTGCTATTAATATTTATTACAACTTTAAGGGGAAGTTTGTCATAAGTCTTTTTGTATATAACTATAATATTTATATATATTTTGTATCAGTATAACCAAAGGATGATACTAAAATTTTAACTTTAGAAATCAGTTCGCTCTTGATAAGAACAAAGTTTTCCTAGCTATGATCTAGAGTCTTTGAAATCCACTTGGAACCTTCGTGAACGTTGGCTTCAGCGGTCAAGTGCGCCACTTCTTTGCAAGAATTTTTCATTCATGTCTTTTTACATCATGAAACTATAGATATTTACCATCTTTGACGTTTAGGTATTATTACTATTAAACTAATAAAATTTTTAGCTTTTTACTATAGCATTATTCATTTCAACAGAAGAAATGTGTCATAAATATGAGATAAGTTTGTATTAGCCGTAATTTCGCCAGTGCAGGTTTCAACAGAATGGACACTAAATGCACAAACACAATGCAAACCTTGTTAGGAAGATAAACATTTATATATTCATGATATGATCTACATAACAGTTTAAATAGTACATCTAAAATAAAAAAAAAGAGTGTACCAATATTTTAAATTACCACAGAAACAATAATTCATATCAGTAAAAATATTTTTATTATAAATAGTATTTATTTATATTTCAGCAATAAAAATGAAATGAAACGGTTATACTAATTTGTAAAAGTTAATATAATTTTTTATTGTTGTATTTTCAAGTAATATTCAGATATAAAAGGGTGGGTAAAATCCTGATAATAAAACTCGAACGACAGTATACCCACTTCACAAATTGTGGTTTTCAGTCATACAGTGTTCCCGCACCCAAATCACTTTGCCTCTTGCTTCGCGTTCGTTAGCCGCTTGTTTCTGCTCACACGTACATACATATTTACATTTCAATGCGTCTGCCGCTGAATTTAGTCGGGTATTGGCTAGAATGCCGTGCGGCTTCTGCGAGGAAGAACAATTGAAACATCAAGCCCGACACATCTACGAATATATGACAGGATATGTCTATGTTTGATCAATGATGCATGACCTTTAGTTTATTAGCTTCATGATTTTAGAAACAACTATCCAAGCCCCTAATTGTTTAGCAATTACGTATCTAACAAGCAATTTACTTATTTGATTCTATTCTACTTGTTGGTAGCTAAAAGGAACTACAGTAACATTTTATTAGAATAAATGGTTTTACAATTTCATTGTTGATATATTTTTAGTTAAAAATAATCTTCATTGAAAAATTTCATGCAGCATTTTATTTTTTGTTTATGTACGCAGAATTTTGGTCTTTATTAAAATTCTGCAACGGCTACAATTCTAATTAACTCCGAAATTAATTTGAATGTAACATGTTCGTCATAACAACATCCTGCAATTAAAAAACTAGTTTTTTTATTTTAGAACTAGATATCAAAAAGTATAAGTAAAGTTGAGGAAAAGAAACACTAATTTAAAAGACTTAAGAAAAACAAGATGTCTGAGGTTGTTACAGAAATACGAGTTATTTTCTTATATCTCGCAGCAAAAAGTATGCAGTAAAGCTTACAAAGCTGTTATTGAATATTCATTGAGAGAGATCAATTTGCTTATCCAGACGGTTTGCAACAAATTACCGCCATCGTATACGATGGATTATGTAAAACGACACCCATTCGTATGTAAACTAATGGTGGGTGTCGGAATACCGTGTTATGCCGACGACAAAGACATGACACAACCTAATACTCGGATATTTCACTTTTTTCAACTTTAGTTTAAAAAAAATATGTGATAACCGAACATTGTATTGGTTATCGTATTGGTTTTTGATCCATTACAACCAAAATTTATTTTCGTATTTATTATAATTACTTTATACACGATTTCTTTAAATTTAAAAAGGTAAAAAGACCCTGAAAGCTTGTCACTCACTAAAATGTATATGTAGTGGCTATATTACGCAGATCTTAGATAAGAAGTCGCTGTCGTTAGATTGAAGCTAGTACCAATATAAATTTCAGTACAATGCCAACACCTTAATTGTAACAATTCTTTTAAATTGGTGAAAGTGTTGAAAAATACTAAACTAAATTTATAATGACTTCATATAAACCCAACTCCGTTATTCAACATTTATTTTAAAAATACTACATTACTTTCTACTATCAACGCCTTTCATAGTAACGATATTTAAGAGCTCTCGAAATTAAATTCGCATAATTATACAGAATCATATACAATCCATTGAATGGGGAGCCACTCAGTCTGCTATGAGTGAGACTGTCATATCAGTGAGTTAGAGCGCACTGAAAAGGATGAAACCAGCGGGTTTGCTGAATGGAGCCTCTATCTGTCTGCATGAACGTTGAACATGTCGCTTGTCGACTCCGCCATTTGCTAACAAAGGTATTGTTTTAGTTCGCGTTAATATAGTTTAAGTAAGTTTAAGCATTTATAATATTAATTTAGTATTGTATTTTGTGTTATAAATTAAGAATATTATTAAAATGATACGAAGTTTGAAATATAAAACATTTTGAATTAGAAAAGTGAATTTAACAAAATTATTACTAAAATTTGCGGTGTATGTAATTTATTAATTGGAATGAAAAATATATACAGGAAACTGCTCTATATAAGGAACACTTAGGAACTTTCCAACATGAACGCAGGTCTAAAAGAAGCATCGTTATCGCACCCATTTTCTTAGACTCCTTGACGTATGTCAAACATATTCTGTTACACTGTCCCTCTTCACGGTATACTTAATGCACACTTGTAAGACCAAGTCTTTTTGAACTACCTTATGACACCCTATAAAAGAAAGCATGACGTTATTTTTCCATATCAGAAAATGTCTTACTATATTGACATGTAACTTTATCGTCCTGCTTACTTACTGCTAATGGGACGTGATAAGTTCGACGATATAGCTTCATATTACGTATCAAATGTAATTATATCATAAACAGTCTAAACTTTATTCAATTATTAATTTAATTTAAAAACATTTTTCAAAGCTAAAGTAAAATGGTATTTTTGCAACGGAAATATCTATGAGAAAAAAAATCTTTGAAATATGATGTTCGTTCAATGGCCGGTGTTTTTTAAATTGTCTCTTGCCATCGGCAGCGCCCCTGGATGCAATTAGAGAAATGAATCGCGTGATCTGCGCCTTTATCTCTCATCCTAATTCTTAGTAACTACCAGTAATAACCGCAAACCGGGAATATAATAGACGCGGTACCATTTCGTGGGAATAGGGATTTCTTTGTTGCTTCCTTTGCGCTAAAAGACGGTTACATTTTTCATTGAACATATTGATATAATTTTACAAGTGAGATAAAGGAAGAAACTGCAGCCGCAAACCGTTTTACATGAAGCTTTATCTTTTATCACCGTCCGTAGTACATTTCCGTGTACCATTCCCGTCGGAAACAGGCTTTCAGTGTTTACCTGGAATAGACGGAAAATTCTCTTTGGCTGTAGTGTCTTTATATCACCAGACGTTATGAATATAAGACACGGTATGTCAAGTTATTAGTTTAATTTTGCTATTATAACTAATCAGTTTTCTTTTAAGTATTCTCAATTTATTAAAACGTATGTACTTAATTAAGGTGTATTTATTAGACTTAGCGGTGATGTCATAAAATAAGTTTTATGAAAAGTTACTCACGTAATCCTATTATAGTTAACAGTTTATTAAATTATTGTATATATCACATTAAGTGGATTATAATTTGGACGTACGTACTGGTTGTATTGTTAGATGTAAATATATATAACTACTTTTATTTTACCTTTATCCTAGTTATACATACATACAATATATCCAATGTAACAAATAAGCATCGAATCACTATAATATATTATTTTGTATTAAATAACAATTTAATATTTGAAGGGAATAAACCAAGTAGCAGTGTTGACGTCTACTGACTCAGATATATTATATTCTCTCATATTGATACATGATTTATGAGATATCTTCAGAAGAAAATTATCCGACGCGTATCCCGGATGTGATACAATGTGATTGCCTTATCTCCCCCTTATTTTGATCTTTACATGTTATTATCGCATTGAAAACCAAATGCTAAGGATATTGCTTTCGTCTTTTCGTGTTTCGTCACTGATACCGCGGCGGATGTTTTGATTTGTAACAATATTCTATTTATACATTCTTAATAGCTTTGTTTTTATATATTCATATATAATATTCTTCAATATTGCTTTCGTATGTGTTGTTCTTGTTTTATCTGAATTATAAATCTTGATTTTTAATTGAACAATACTCCTTGTTTTAAATTCCAATAGCCTTTTGTGAAAGATATATTTTATTAATGTAGGAAAACATGAATATTCAGAGGTTTTAATTATGTATAAAGGTATGATACAGTTAAAAGCAGACTAAAAATATTGTCTGTCAGACAATCGTAAGCCGTAAATCCGGTATAAAATAATCAGAGAATTAATGAACAATATAATTGGAAATACCCTTAAATATTCACATCAGCCGAAATTAAAATTGCAGACAAAGAAGAGGGAGTTACGTCATAGCGTGTGATTTGATGCCTCCGTATGAAAATTAATTTTAATCCGGGGGTGCAAATAAGATAGGATTTCACCCTTGCTTATCTTCGGTTACGTAAGATATCTCGTTGCTAACAGCTCATAGCGGTTGCTTGCTAAAATACTGTTAATATAAAATATATATTTAAACTTTGTCGATAAATCCTACCTAAGTAATATAGTTTTACATACAATTTAATCCAATAACAATTTATTGTTATAAGTGAAATCAAGTTTCGAAAATCCGATATAATATGTAATATAACATATCAAAAGAAGTATGATATAAGTAGGAGGCAAATGATTTTAATTTTTCATAATAATAAATAAAGTATGTTTAAAATACCTAAAACATTTTTATGTCATAGAAATATTACAGAAATATTTATAATCCCGTAAGCTGTCACGAATCAAACTAATAAACTGGAGACAAGGTAATCAATATCAATAAGTCCGTCATTATTATTCAAAGGCTAGCTCGTCTTAATAAGTTACGCGACGCTGAATACTCGCGTATGCGGTGATGTAATGGCTTGAAATCACAATATCTCGTTATATGAAAAAGAAACAAAGAAATGCGAACGTGTTCTGGATAACAAACCTTTGGATCACGTGAAATCTATTAGCATACAGAGTCAGAATTTCAATTCAAACATTGACATTAATAATGTAAATGTTGTCAAATAAATATCTAATATTTTTATTATAAGAAAAATATTTTTTATCTTACGTATAATGTATTATATTTTATAGTGGATAGTTTCTGAAACAGGCCGCCGTTATAAGACGTTATTACTATGAAAAAATTTGCAAAAAGAATGTGTTGGATGTCGGCAAATTTAGTTAAATGTAAATTTTCAGGATAATTCAGGATTATTGAGTACTATCCATATCATTTGCTCCGTCTGTTATATAAAAAATATAATGCTTTACAGCACTTTGACATCAACATAGAAAATAATATCAGCTAATTTATATACAATAAATGTATCTGATATAAATAACGAGTCATGTTGAAAAATTCAATGGGACGGTTAACAATAAAGCTAAAATATGGTTGAAAGAATTCTTACGTTTCAATATTAATTCTATTACAAAAGTGAACGTCACGCGAACCGGGCCTGTATACTCCTTAACCTAATTCTGGCATTCATTTCGCCAGTTCACTCGTAAAATTTTAATGGCTGTTGGAAATACGCCTTAATTCTAGAAACCAAGGGATCACCTATAACGATATGACTTGCTTTCCCGTTGTCTGTGTCAGCTAATTAATCAAATTCAATACAATTTGGACAAAAGGGACAGGACATTAGGCTCATTGTTTAAAACTATTAAAAAAATCTAGTGGATAAAGTAACGTACAATTTTACAGTTCCTTCTGAAAAGTAGTAATATGATTTCAATCTAGAACCTAACACCTTTAATCTCAAAGTTTAAGACGGTGATAGTAAACTTTGTATTTAAAAGTTATGAAGATTTTACTTACATATTTTTAACGACCACAGAAAATTCTCCACTCCAATTTCTATTATTACAAGAAAAGCCGCTCGCTCTATTTGGAAGGCTTGTATTTTTATAAAGTACTCAAAAATATAGAAATACAAATGTTTTCCGCGATCGTTAGCGGTTTATATTTACATTTGAGTGAAGTGCTTTTATTTAAAAAAAGACTATTCATATACATTTTATATAAAAAGTACAATCATAAATTTAAAAACAATTCTAAATAAAAATAGTTATAAAGAAAAACCACATATGTATTTTTCTTTTTCACTTATATTTTCCAGACTATAATTGAATATGAAGTTTTTTAATGTCCTCTATAAAGATTATTATAAATGGATAATACTTTTTTTTGTTTGTTCTTTCAAGCTCACGGTACTTAGACGGTCACTAGAACTAATGAAAATATACTTTTTGAAACATATAGGTAATTTGTAAGCACTTTTGATTACTCGAATTTTGAACGTTGATGTTTCGATATAGCCAAATGAAAAGTTAAGCCTCGAGATTTTATAATATTGTTGTTACTTAAATCTTAAAGGAAGAGAAGGAGATATTTTCGTTTCTATACCTACTAAGTGTAATACATAAAGTTTTTTGTAAATATACATACATATGTACAAATTTATTTTATTTAAGAACTTAACAGGTATATAAAAGTTATTGAATTTATAAAAAAACAATACAGAATATTATGCCATATAAACGTGTGTATAAAGACAAGAACATAATCCACGCACGTTAATAAAGTAACACTTAAATAAATCCATTCCCCGCTCATTTCTTAATTGGATTCTCAAGTTTATTTACCGACTTATCTTCCCTCAGGAGAAGACTTTACGACATTGAGCCTGTTTACAAGAAACATTGCTACAATTGAGTCAAATAAAGAAATAATATAACAAAAGTTTTATTAAAATAAAAACTGATGGAAAGCTAGACTTAATCCTGAAAGCTGATATACTGTGCAACGATGGGCTTTATGATGGCGGTAATCATGGCATCGTTGTCAATTTTATGGATTACTTTCATACCGTCACAGTAACGTCAGAGCCAACGTCAAAGAGCCGCAGCGATTGGTGGACTTTTAACAGCTGCAATATATCTGCCGCATCCTGAACCTTACGAACCCGGGGAAGTGCCCATAAAGTGAACATTAAAACGGCGACTCTTTTTACTCTTTATTATCATTGGATGTGAACATCGGCTCAGATTCTATCGCGTTTTACCGGGCGAAGTAAAAGCACGCTTGTCGAATGTTTTATCGTAAAATCGATATTACTGATTATAGGCCCGGACCCGATGCATCGTAGCTTACAAACTTTGTCCAATGATGGATACCTGAAGTTGTGTTAGAACTTTTATGATAGATTTTGAAATCAATTATGCAACCAATAAACTAAAGTAATAATTATGATAATTAGCATTTCAGTAAGTTATTAATGTTGAAGATGTTGCTGGGATATTACGGCATTGTTTTCACGTCACTAGTGGACAACACTGTTGGAATGTTGAGATCTAGTTATGAAAGTTTTGACCAAGTTTTAAGACCTTACTGAAGGCCTCTTACTAACTATCTTCCTTAACGCCTTAGTTAAGAAGCGCCTTATGAGAACTTTGACGCTGAGATTGAGGAAGCTATTACGAGATCCGTTCGAATAGATATAAGCAGGATGTCAGTTCCACACTTGACTTTGTTGAGTTGTTTACTATCATCGATTTATTATCCAAGTTTTATGAGTGATAAAAGCATCGTACTTTGATAAGGTACCAGAACATTATATAAAACTGCAAAAGAATGATTAAAATAATGCAACAAACAAACTCATACACAATCCCCTTAATACTCGTCCTAACTCGTTAAAGCTTTATAACCAGAATTATAGATATTAGAAAAAGAAAGGGAAGATTAAATATTATCTCGAACAATATTTGTGCACTATACAGTTACCAGTGGAGTTGGCCATCGTATCGGGCAGTGGTTGCATCTCGTTCTATCATTACTTCCGCCCCGCTCTCAACTGGGGCAATCGATAATGGAGGGGCGCTGTGGGGGGGCATTGAGGGGCCCTCCGCGCCACCGCAGCGCTTCGTGCGCATCACTCGTGTGACAATCGCTCACGCTTTGCATTCTCATCGTACCTTATTCCATTTATGGCTTTTAATAAAATAATGTTGAGTCCATTGTTTTTTTTCTTGTTAAGAAATTAATAACTTGTTTACTTAATTTTTTTTATGTTTTAGCTTTCAAAATTTAAAAATAACGTTTTTTTTTGATTATGAAACCATAATTCTTTTTGAGTCAATGAAATACTTTTTTCTATTATTATTAGTTATATAAGTTCACATTAAATTTTAAAAAGTAAATTAAACTGACAGAAGACGAAATTATATAAAGTTTACGTAGGTATATTTACAATTAATTTGTATTTTTATCTATCTCTGATATAAGTGTGGGAGGTAAATATATGTCCTTGGCACCTGACGGAATAGAATAAATTTATGTTCAGTACCATCGGACAAATCAAAACTGCTATTGTAGCAAGTAATTCTTTGCTGAATTTTGGCAAATGATATCGCTTTAGTAATAAAAAGCAAAGTCGGCAAGTAATGTTCATTGCTGCGTCGACACCTGAGCGCAATCACTGCACCTATTCTAATATTTATTACGTGTGAATATCATATGCCTCTTCTTTCCCGCCTTATTGCAGAGTTCTTTCCGTCTGCCCCAAGGGAAAGAAGCCGTTTTGAAGCAAAACTTCACACGAAGTTACGATTTCATAAAAATGACACCATAAAATAAACTATGCATACAATATTGGAAATATGTAGCTGTTAAACCTGCATTGTTAGTATCTCTTCTTTATATTTATGAAAAGTATGAGTTTAAAATTTATATTCAGATCTTCAGATTTTATTCAACTTTGTAAAACCTCAGTAGTTATAAGTATACTTTAAAAAGCTTTATCTTAAAATGCGTTTAAATGAAAACCATAAAAGTTAGTATTCATACTTTTTATGTTTCTTGATATCTTCTCTTGATCTTTCTTCTTCTGCTATTCGAGACGTGACTTGCATATTCCTAGTTTTACGTTTACTTCAGAACAATTAAACACTTAGTATAAGTTGAGCAAATTGAATCTTGCGAGTGTCTTAATGGTTATCTGAAGTATATACAAGGTAAAAGTAGCGAGCGGGAGCAAGAACAAAAGCCGCACGTAATTAGACCAACCGCGGCAATACATAAATAATTTGACTCACGTAGCTCTTTGTTCGCGAGAACAGGTTTTTATTTAACGCTCCTATATCAAAAACAACACTTGCTTAACTATTAATAACAATCTCATCTCACATAAATTTTTCTTACAGTCCACAATTTGCACGAGTATCTATTACAATTGACTGAATTCCCAACACTATCTAATATAATTAATAGTACACATAATATCAATAGTAATTTGATTTAATGAAAAATTTAATTGAATTTAATCTAATATTAAATTTAAAAAATTCAAGTAAATTTTGATTCACTCTCAAATATTCAGACGGGTGAGCAGGTAATAAGATGCGAAAAATTTTACTTGTAAAGGACGTAATAATTTGTTTTATATTCTTAAAGCCATAAATTAAACTAATATTATCTTTAATACGTAATGCAATACATTTTATTATTGCATTGAAATCCTTAATATTATGATTGTTTCGCATTAATGAAATTTTTATTTGCTCTAGCTATGATCGAATAAAAAATAAGTAATAAATGTAGTTCATATGTTTGTTATACATATAAGACGTATATTTCAATGATAGCCAAATACCTATTGACTTCTGACGATCAATAGTCAAATGATCGTAAACGATCTGACGGACAGATATTACGTGCAATATGAAAGACGTTATCATACAGTGTCACTGCGGATTTAACAGAAATATGACTGAGATATTCATAAAATATTGGAGGAATATTTTTATCTTATTTATTTATAAATAATTATTTATTTATTTTGTTTATTAAATTAAGTATAAGACGGAAATTATCCTATATTTATAGTGTTTCTATAAATAAAAGTTTAAAGCTTCAAACTTAAAATTTTCACTTTACGTTCTATTCATTTGTTAAAACTATTTACGGCTTTCAAACGTGATCGTTTTTTTTACAACAATACAGATGATTCGATATTTATTTCTTCAAACGTCTAGACCCAGTCTAGACGGTCTTGTCAGAAAATTTCTAACGAGAACATTTGATCCCCAAGGCATTTTGTTCATACCAATTTTATAATTTAGCTAATTTGAAAGCAATTAAAAACAAGGTAAAATAAATAATATGAGACATGGGAAATGAAAAGAGGCAAAATTAAAACGAAGGTTCTACCTATACGTCTCCATTATGATCTGATAAGTAAAATAAGCTCATTGAATATATAACACATTTTTAATACTCTTAAAAAAAACTGATTTCTTCTTAAAGTATTATGTCTTTTATACGCATTAATATTGTCCGATTTGTATTATCTTTTTTAAAGCTTCCTGCTCGCATCCTTTTAGTATCCCTTTATTATAAACCTTTGTAAACTGATACCGATAAAACGTAAACGTTATGGGAATTTCGTTTTTAGTAAAAGGAAAAGAAAATTTCGGCTGGTCCGCTTAATGAAACAAATTTTCTGAGCGGCAACATCTAAAACCTTAAGCCCTTTGTACCGCTTTCCGTCCTAAAGCCAGTTGACCCACGGCACTCCTTTGTGCTGCTTACAAATATTGCTAATTACTATTAAAAAGAATCTAAAGTTAGTTTCTTTACTAAATTTAATCCGTGTTTGGCACCTGTTTGATGATACTTAATTAACAAATTTTGTTTTTATTTTGATATCAATAACATATCTAATAGAATGTATAAAATTTTATACATTGAAAGAAAATTTCATCAATATTAGTAGAATTCGAATATGATCCTTCTAAGCTAATAAGTAGCAGTGACTCTACCAAATAAACTAAAGGAAAATCAGTAAATCAAGTATTCTTTATATTTAAAAATAGGAGCAATAATTCTTCCATGTATAAGATGTCTCGTTGATCTATTCTGTTTTAATAAAACATCTTAATTAAACCACTGCTGACTAATTTTATTGTTTAGTAGAAATGTTATAAACATTTCACACGCTATTTTTAATATCTACTGTCTGGGAAAATTAATTTAAGTTTAAAATACATAGAATAAAATAAATCATAAACTTCATAACAGAAAAATATTCAGATTGTATTATTTTTGTAAATAGTACTAATAAGGAACTAATGAAAACAGAAGCATTCATTTTACTGCGATGAATATATTTACTAACTTCGACTGAACTAAAAGAGTTGTAAAATTAAATTTCCCGCTTCGGTCGCCGACTAGTTTGCGAAAAATATGCAAGCTTCATCAGTCGCATTCTAACTTTTAGCAACATGACCTACAACGCGGCTTAAGTGTGGTGTTAAGGAAAATATACAACAAAATTTTATGTCCATCGGGTGACACCCCCCTAATAATGTCTGCTTAAGGGCGGTGGTAACATGGAGTACACATTTACGCTCCGTTAAACGGGGAAAGCTTTTTTCGTCTTTAGTGTCACAAAAACTGTTATTAGCTTGAATTGTGTTAGATAGCTTCGTTGTCAACTTTTATTTTAACAGGAAAAAACTGCAATTGGTGTACGAGATAAAAAAAACAAATTGAGAAAGTATATAGGTAATCATCTCTCTATCACTCTCTGGCTATAATTTATTATAACAAAATTTTTCATCGCGTCTCAATTATGTATAACATTTATTATTAAACTTTTTACTTCAGTTCAATTTGATTATCATGTACATTCCGAACGAAAGGTGGCATATGAAAATATTGGCTTCGGTGGACATACGAATCGTAACTTTTCTTGAAATCCATTACTCTACTCCATATTTCTATTTAAATTATTCTTTATGACCTATAGTTGTAATTGAACGTTCAATGTGTCTGTCAATAAGCGTTGGCTTCTTGACTGACAACCTTAATGGGGGGTTTGCGTGGACGGAAATGGACATTTTGTATTCACGCTAGGAAACAACAGCAGTACATTTAAAATGTCTGACAGTCATCATTTATACAATAACAAATGAATTATTAAAAGGATGTACCCACCTTTGCCTTCCAACAAATTTGAAATTTGTCAAGACACTCTTCCCGTTTTCAGAGGGATCCATTAACTTTGTTTTAATTCAAGCACCGAGATACTTAAGAAGTCACTTTAATTTTACTTGGAAATAGACATTTCGATTTATCCATTAAATCAATAATTATAATTTGTATTATTATTATCCAGAACATAATTGCTAGTAGACAAAAAGTCGAGTAATTAATTGTACAAAATACAGTATGTCATAAAACTCTTCTATAAAATTAACGTTATTAATTACACTCACGCATCGAAATTTTTAGTATACTCAATTAATCTGGTATAATTTACTGCCATACATTATGTTTGTTAGCTCCTATTACAATATATTAAATTGTTAATTATGGTCATTCAATTTAATTCAATACGGTATCAGTGGCATTATTAATTAGTATCAGATTATAATTGATTTTAGCAAGAGGTGACCGCGCCCGTCTCGGCCACGCCTCGCCGCAAGCCGCTAAGTAACGCAATGTCATTTCACGGTTACAAATCTCTGACGAGTGACACGTGGCTTGAGCACGCATGAGACATAATACGACCATCAAACGAATTGTGAGATCTATTATGTTAGTAATGGTTTTAGGGATTATTAAGCAATATATTTATTTGATTTTCAATAATAATCTATATATCTATTTTTTTGATTAACTAAATAGACTAAATAAATACTTACAAGAGGACAATAATTTAATGCTTTTTGATTGATCGTTGCTATAAACATCTGTCACACAATTGTTATTTCAATTTGTGTACTTTAATTAAAACTATACATCATCTGGAGGCTTAAATAAAAATTTATTAACATTGGAAACAATATGTTACTGAAAATTTTAGCTTTTTATTACGTATTGAATAAGAGGAGCCGTATCAAAGTCGAAGGAATTGGTTGAACACGTTTTGCATTTCATTATAAGTCGTGTGAAATATAGAATAAAGCATTGTAAGTGTTTAGTCGTGTGGAGCCAAGAGTGATGGGCGGTGGGAGTGAGGGTATTAGTTCTCGCCACATTGAACGCTGTGGGATCCAACTTATTAGGAGATTTGATCATGCGAATAATACTCGTTTTATATATTATATTGTGCTAACATCCATCTATTGTGCTGAGCTCATGTGATAACGTTTGAGCCGTTTCAAATTTAATATCATCCAATAAATTTTTGATAAGAGGAATGCTTTGCTCAACATCCCATTTAGATTCCCATATTTTATATGAAATATTAAATATTATGAATCCTTACTTCCTAGTTAATGACTTTTTTGATACGAAGCTCAATAAATAGCTTTATTTATTTGATTAGTATCCTTATTTAAATATTAACAGATAGAATATTAAACATCAAGCAACGCTCAAAGATAGCAATATCAGATGTAGTCAAGATAGCTGCTAGAATGGAAGATGATTTAAAAGATTATTCAAGAGTAAAATAGTAATGATTAAAGGAGTAAATAAAAAAAAAACATAGTGCAAGGTCAGCAGTAAAACAGATTTTGATCTTATCTGAAAGCCGATTATATGAGCGAATTTATCTTTGAGTAAAGAAAAATTGGTAAAAATTTAAGAAAACCATTTGTTTAACCCATTCATAGTTATTCTATTTCTTTTTTTTATATTTAATATTTCTAAACGTTTTGCTAACCCTGATAATATGAAAAAAGAACTGTTTGCTTTGTAGATTTATGTAAACATGGGGATAAAGTGGATATCACGTATATGACATTTATGACAAAATTATTCATACAAGGAATAATGATGTGTCATACTTTGTAATATATTTTTATAATTATACATATCTGTATTTTACAAAAAAGTGACCACTACAGAAGCATACCTAAATTACAAGTGACAACGAAAAAGTATCATATAAAACTAAAACTGATAAGAATAAAGCCAAGTTATATTTGCAACATACAGCGGTACATAAAATACTTAATAAAGTTACGGTGTTATTACGAAACTAAATTGTATCATACCTAAATTGATTCTATTTCTAGAAGCACGTTCTTAGGGAAAAGTCTTAGATTACATCAATTGTGTTTACAATAATATTGAATGAAATATTTTAACCTGAAGGTAATATCCGTTCTAGAGCTCTTCGTGTTATGTGACGTCCACCTTAAATCCAATCGACTAAAGTGCACGGTCTCTTACCGTCAAAGTTATTTCACTGAAACGGTTCGGTAGTTGACGGTACTCCAGTGCGTATTTGCCGCATACCTATTGCTTAATCATTCTAAATATAACTCCATAAAAAACTAATACTATCACTGTTGATATAAAAAACAAATCAGTCCTATTAACATTTAAACAAACTTAACTGCTTTGATAGCACCTGCTTGGTTAGTATTTGTTTTTCATAGCGAGAACAAAAGTTAAGCTATAATGTGTTCTAGGAAGTAACTAATGGGTGGCAAGTTTCAGCCGTAGGTACTTAAGCGGCCAAGTCTTGAGGCAGACTACTTTCTGAGTATACATTAGTGGTTGCGGATGGTTTCGGCTAAATCTTAACTATCTACTTAAGTCAGTGTCGTGGGGTGAACTCGCGGCCGAATTGAATAAACCCCTGCCTCTCCTCACTTCCCTTTATCTGCTTTCATTACATGAGCTTCACTCAGAAATTGGGTTCAATTACGTAGTAATTTGGAAAATCAGCGGGGCATTCTATCAGCTTCTTCTGAAGATTATTTGAAAAATTGCAATGTGATCTTTCCATTAATTTAGGTTTCTATATGATGTTCTACAAATATAATAAACCCATTGATCATATTATTATATTCTATGTAATTGCTATTGTAAGTATGTGATGATTTTGACGTAACATTTAAATCCATAAAGCATTAATTTCGTTAAATGCGAATATTATCTTGATTTCATTGTATGCGGGCGTGTCAGTGTATCGCGCCGTAAATGCTTTACGAGCTGCGCACGTTGTCAATTTTGATGAAGGTATACTTTGCAAGTAACGGACCAATGAAATGGGATTGTATTACTAACTCCCTTTAAGTAATAATATAGTACACCGCGGTGTCCTCATAAAAATATGTTTAATGTGGTCGTAAACATTCGATATACCCTTCCAACATTGCTCTGGAAATGAACATTCAATGAAAGTGTCCTTTATATGTATCTATAAATCCGGAGTGTCATTTTATTGTATTCTCTATCGATACAAAATTTATGATCATCATTAAATATTAATGTTTAAATTGCATCATCAACTCCATGTTTATTGTATTAAACGCTTTTTAACTTGATAAGTATCATTCCATCAGTTAGTTAGTAAGCTCTAATTAAATTAATTATTATGAAATTCTTCAAACACAATACCACGACATTACGGTTATGTTTTACTGATTGGATTATGGAGATGGGTAATTAAATTTTGGCGGCTCATACAAGGCTTCATGACATGATGTTCAGAAAATCTATAGCACAATGGAAGTTTCACAAAGGCCGATTTTCCTATTGAATTGTCCCGAAAATTTACCCAAGCTAGCTCTCAACCCTACCCTACCCTATTAACCGCAAGTTTCGTTATTAACAACTGTGTTGGAAAGTTGTAAGAGAATAACTTTCATTTCAGTTGATATTAAATTCTTAGTTGAAATATCTTTGTCACTGTTGAGACATGCATTTCACTTTCATCTTTGAAGTGTTCTGAAACTGAACTGTTAACATTATGTTAAAGGGTTAAAGCGCTTGTTTTGTAATGCCTTTGAGATTATATTCAATTTATGACAGAATTTGATATTATAACAAAGTTATGAGTAGTGCTATCGAGGCTCTGCTGTTGTTATAGAGAATAAAGCTATATCAAGTATATGATATAAATTAACTCAAAACGTAATGTCTTTCTTACATAACATTATTACGTCAAAATCACCATCGCCGATGACGGCGATCCGATAGTCCTGAATAGACTCACTTTCGTGATTGTTATTATTTTTTAATACATATAAATAATATATAATTTTTAATTTTCAATCGTATGTATGAAATAGTGGAAGTGACAAAAATAAACGGTCAGTCTTTCTAGATGTAAAAGAATGTCAGCTACCTGAGATTCCGCATCCAATGTGAGGATTGAAAATTTCATCCCAATGTGTTGATGACATGTCTTTTAAATTAAGATTTCATCCAGACACATGTATGAATATATTTACTTACACTCATTACTATTTAAATAAAAACATTTAATGATTTCAGGTTAATATTGTTTGTAAATTTTTATTTGAAATATGATAAGTATTCACATTTAAAGTTATTTCAGAAGCCATCTGATTTTACAAAGGTAATTAAGTAACATATGCAAAAAAGTTATTAAAACAGAAAGTTTGTTTCTATTAAACTCTTACGAGGAATGTGGTTCACGTTGAATCATTATTAGGTTAATATTATTTATTTTTTATTTATACAATTAAGGTTTTGTTTATTATAATAAAACTTTTATATAAAGAGGTCATTTTAATACGGAAATCTTATTCTCAGTTAACTTGCATATAAAACCAATGACGGCAAACAATAAATTACTAACAAACTTTGTGAAAACTTGTTACAATCTTCAAAGGACCTTAAACAAGATCAAGTCATTTAGGGCTAAATAAGCAACATTACTTTAATATCGTTGGGTTTTCGTTGATCTCAAAAGCAATTCTGTTAATACAAAATTTTATAAGTTATCAGTAAAATTTCGTCGTAAACAAGAGTAGTCAATAGAAAAAATAATTAAAATAAATTTGAAAAATATTACAGGAATTATTTAACTGTACCGCATAGTTATTAATATAAGATTCTTTAATTTTACATAAATAAAATATATACAAATGTGATAAATCAAAAAATATTAATTATGTTAGCCTGTTTTTTTTAATAGTTTGGTATACAGAAGAATATAGACACAATAATTACTAATTTATTAATACATAAATAAATTTTTCGTATACCGAGAAGAAAATTTCATGCAAATATTTTTTCTTATATATTTAGAATAATTTAAATATAATCTAATAAGATGAATGTTTTGTATCTTAGAGTACATAAATAAAGAGGATATTATGTTGCAACATTTTGTAAAATTTGTATGGAAATCTCGTTTCGGGGTAATACTGATGTCCGTCCTTTCTTTGGTATTCAGCTCGCGCAGTAAGGAGGAAAATTAAGGTAGGCCCACGCAGACATGTGGACTTTGATTCCTTACCAATTTATTGTATGTAAAAGTGGCATCCACCCCGTGTTCATAAAAGAAAACCTTTGTAATCAGAACTTTCATGTTACCTGTCATATCAGCGTATTTAACTTATACATTCTGATCATTTCCGTAATAGATATCAATCCTCATGTATTATAATGAAATATATCGGGAACTGTTATATTGCAAAGACTTGAAATTTTTTAACAGATCCTAAGTTTTGGTCACTGGTGTAATTTTTAAAATAAAATATCAATTTATTATTTGTAAATTGTATTATAAACCTCAAAATCAGTGTACTCATTAATATTATTTTGCAGGTATTCGATATTAATCATCTGCCCGCAATTAATTTGTTTACCAGTCCCGTCGGGAATAAAATAAAACTCAATCATTATAGCCTATTACACAATATTGGTATTAAAATTGTTATAAACCCGATATAATAATCTAAAACATCGGAACATTTTATATCATATAGACATCTAATTACACATATATGTATGTATGACCTACAATGTTAATTATTTTATAATTAAGTAAAACTTATTAGTTAATGGAACATGAATGTTGAAATATGGTATGGTTCGTATAAAGATCTGTCTGAAATGATAAATGGACCCATACTCATTCTTGTTTGTGCAATGATTACTTCGAAACTAAATCAGTGACGAACATTTTTGCTCGTCCTTCCACGAGAGCACTTTCGTCATAACTTTTCAAACTTATCTTAGTTAGTAACAATCAATTTTCATTTTCCCCCGATTACACAACTCCTCTAAGAGATGAAATTAAAGTACTGTTAAATTGCTGTTTTACTAACGACATTGTTTCGCATAGTTCGTAATGAAACAACTCGGAGTTGTTAAGTAATAATGTAATGGCTTATCCTACAGTACCTATAACAAGAGGTAAAATTTTAATATTAAGCTTAATGTTTAATATTACAGACTTTATAATTAACTCCGGAGCTAAAAAGCCTCAATTTGTAAAACTCGTTGTATATTCAAAACCCACTTTTTTAAAGAATATAATGATAATATTAGACATTTTAAAACATTGATTTTTATAATTGAATACTTTTTTGATTTAAAATAAACTACGTTAAAATTATAAATAGGAAAGATAATAATAAATAGAAAAAAGATAAACAAGGACCCGCTGATTTGTTTGCATTCTTTCTACTTGAGACGTATTTACATATCGTATAAACTGAAAGACCTACGAAATATATTTGCAAGATGATAAACAAAACGAGATGCTGAATGTTATATTTTACCGTATTTCGACAGGCGGTACTTTATCAAGGGTGCTGTGGATTCGTAACATCTCATCACGTCCTTCCCTTTCGACTACAACATTCGTCAAAAATTCAACTCGGTCCACAGCGGTTTTAAATAAATGCCGGCCAAAGAACTGTATACATTTTTTTAAGACATATGTATAATAGAAAAAAATAGTAACCATTTATGTTAAAATCAATTGGATATTATTAAATTTTAGTATAAACACACATCTGCTATACATTTATGTATATCTAAATAAAATGTTATTATTTATACGATCATTAGTAATTGAATGAATTTTGATAACCCAAAGTGTATTAGGAACATTATGGCGTTTTAGGCTAATCTCACATCCATCATCCTCTGTGAATTTTAGATTGGTCGTCAGAGGTAGCCGCTCCTATTGCTTTGGAGAGCTTAGACAAAAATGCTCACAATAATAACTGTGTCGTTGGTAGTGACCGAAAATAGTTAATAAAAACCCTTTTCCATTTTGTTCGCGATTTCGTTTTGGATTGAAGAAAAAAATTGTTTATTTCTATTTAAAATAAAGGAACAAAGTTAATGTAAAGTAGGAAATAATGTTTATAAGATATAACATAAAAGGTATTATATTACCTAAGCACAGGACCATATCAATCTGAAGTATTAGTTGTTTACAATGCACAAGAGAATTTTCAAACAAAGGTGGATGAGAAAGCACAACGAGACGCAGATGAAAAGGAGATCTGTTTCGCTTCACAGAGAACAACTGTAATAGGATTTCGTATCTATATTTAGTTACAATGGTATAGTATTACAAAATATTAAATCAAAGTACAAAGCAAAACAATACTTACTGTTATAATATTTTTATATAGAAATTGTATAATACATGACTGCTTGCTTGGCACAAGGTTCATTTTGTCACTACGGTTAATGATTAATAATATAACCAGGCTCTTTAACTTTGAGAAAATTAAAGCAAACAGAGGTTTCGACAAACAGCCACACAAATATCTTGTTTTATGTTATGTCCGTCTAGCATAGTAAATGTCCAACTACAGCAGTTCTAACAAGTTTGTTTATGTGTATGGATTTTCTTACTGTATTTTGTAATGTATTTGGCGCTATATTTGATGCCTAGACAGATGTTTAATTAATTAAAGCAGCGAATGTTTCTATCACATGTCTTTGTTGTTTCAGAATTTGTAATGTCCGAAGGTGGTCACGGTGGATCCGCTACTTATCCAGCTCGTTCTCCTATTTCCAGCTCAACTACAGGACATTCAAGCTCTAGCCATCACAGGTATTCTAATTATAACATTTTACACATACTTTTTGTCCAGGTTCACGTTTAATACACACCGTAGGGTCATTAAGACAAAAAAAGAATAATCGTTCACTAACATATTTCATCATTAACCTTGTTCTATCTCGATTTGTTAATGACAAACAAACGATATAGGTATAATTAATTGATATCATTAAAATATTTAAACACAATTAAGATAACAAAAATATATATACTATAATACTAGAAGACCCGGCGAACTTCGTATCGCCCTATAATCAAGAAATATCTGTAACGTGTTTTTTATTTATATTTTTGGAGTTTACTTATTAAAGCCATAAATCTCCGTGTTTTGAAGTGCGACAGAATGATTGACATATTAGTTAGTTGTCCAATCTAATATCAAAAAAAAAAACGTTTGTATCAACAACTACTAATAAATTAAAAATTAATTAAAAAACATTGTCCAGTGGACAAAATTGTGAATCTAAACAATTCCCAGATTTCCTTGAACACACACAAAAAATATCATCGAAATCGGTTCAGTCGTTTGAGAGAAGTTCAGTGACATACTCACCCACAGAAGAATTATGTATATAAAGATTGAAAATATAAAGTTTCCTAATTTAAAATAATTTTCGAAACGAACGTGTCATCGCAATTCCAAAAGCTTTTAGTTAAGTTCAAAGAGCAATGTAAGCTCAAATTTTTGCCGTTCCCGAGCAATATAGTTACCGAATGTTCACGTAAAAGCTCATAAATTTAATAAAGACATGTCTGACGATAAAAGAGTGCCTATCGGGAGCCTAAAAAACCTTTATTAATGCACTTACATTCTAAAATTTCCTTTGAGCTTTCAAACCCTCCGAAATTAATCTTAGCTCTCATCAAAAGGTTCGTGAATGTTCCGCATTCCGAGCGTTCTCATTGAATAAAGCGAGAATGATTAAGAGACAAAACATGACGTGTCAAACGTAATAAAACACCTCGTGTGGTCCGCAATTAAATGTAATAGACGGTACATATCTCTTTTCGAATATTCTCTTGGAAAGGGTCGAAGCTAATAAAAAATTAACTAACCCTCAGTCGGCTCGGCTGGAACTACAAAAGTACACTGTGACGTTCTACATTCATTTAAACTTATCCGTGAGAAAATGCTTAAAACTTTAGAAACGCAAATTTACATTTTTAATTCTAGTTCTTTCTGTTCCTGGAAGCAAAGTGGAATTAGTATCACGCTGAATTAATGTAGCTATTTATAAGATGTTTTAAGATTTAATCTGTTTGTGTAAGGGTTTATCTATAATTATTAATCATAGATTAGTTCGTTTTTGCTTTTCATAATAACAAAATAGATTGTTGTAAAAACTATTTAAACCCTCTTATCTTTTACTGATAAAAGCTCATCCTATTTATGTTACCTGTTTTATTTGAATGTTTCTTTTCATATATTTTATTTATGTAAATATCGATAATCTTAGCTCCCCAAATTCCATTAATCTTCATGTTTGGATATCAACATTGTAATCCTACATACTGAGTGACAGTACATGAATATAATCCAGCAAATATATTTACGTGTGCTATATTAATACTTTTTAAGACTTTTCGTTTAGGAAAGAATATTATTTAACTTTATTTTGATTGAAATTAGTACCATTACTTGGGAACGTATTTAATAAACGTTTTTAAAGACTGAAAAGATGATGATATAAATTTTTAACTCTTTAATTCACATAACTCGTATAAAGTAATAAGAGAAAAATCAAATTCAACGCTGAAATTAAACGTAGCGTTAAGACTGTCCTCCCAGGTGACGACACAATTTGATGTAATTAACGCAGTGTACGCGGCCAGTAGCGCAAGCTTTGATATATGGCATTTAACTTATGTACAAGATATAAGTTTAGTCTTATATTTCTTATATTAAATAAAAATATGATCCATTTAGCCGAACCAGAAGTTGTTTCACTATGTGAGAGATTTTTTTTTAAACAGCAATGACTAACCAAAAAAAACACGAATAGAATAAGTTTATGAAGTCTTACAGCTTGTGTGAATAAAATATATTTCGTTTTCAATGCAAAATAAATATATAGTGCACTTAATTATACATTTCACAAAATTAAAAGACCTCGATTTATGAACAACGTACGTTTGTCTCTCAGCCATTACATGAAAATGCTCTACTGAATCGATTTACCACTAAAACCACTTATATCTACTTTTTGTTGAGCGAAACTAAAATGCAATTTTAAAATTAGCTGAGCTGAAAATGTTAGCAAATGCTCTGTCCATTCTGAATTCGCCTGGTTTACAACTGCACATCGGACCCTTCGTTATTGACGTTAATTTTATTTTAAAGCTATAATGAAATGAGAATGTAATCTAATATTATATTGAACCATAAATTTTATTTTATGGATCACGAAAACACTCACAAGTAATAAAACGTATAAGCAAACATGTAAGATGACATCAGCAAAAATATTAATGAGCTTTTCATACGAGTATCATATAGGGTTGGTGAGGTCATTAATACATTATAGGGTACAGCCCTTTGCGGTCACATTTTGCTGTTCACGATTCGTGTCGACCCACGACCATCGCGTTAGCTTTTAAATTGAACCTAAATAATGCATGATCTAACCTTAAAATCTTATTTTATGCTATTACTTTTACTGGTAAAAGGTATTTGAACGGTATTGCTTCGCTATCTAAATGCAAATACTTTGACCGTCTCGATACTAAGACAGACTCTCACATGACTTTTAATATAAACTTTACTGTGTCTCCTATTTTCTTTTTATACTTTTCTTCAGTAATGTTATTATATTTTAGAAATGAATTATTTAAGTTTACATATACATATTTTTAGGTATATACTATATATCTTTATAGGTAATTTACATTTTCAATAATAAGTAAAGCTCATAATGAAATTATTATAAATACTTTTTAAAAGAAATATATACAGTTTTTTTTTTGATATAACAATAACATCTTATTTGGAGTTCGTTTGTACTTTCATCTACACGTTGGTACGAAAACATTTAAAACTGAAGGATGACGAATAAAGAGAGAGTTCATTAGTCTTACTTCAAAACAACAAGCAATAAAATAACCCCTTTATAATGTGTTAAGTGGAATCGAATCATATCCTATCATCAATCATAATTGCCCCTTTAGTCTCAGCTAATCCCCACATGGAATACCACTCGAAATTTTGTTTGTTCATTCGCTCCCAAAACTAATTAAATACAAAGGTTAAATAGAGGCTCTACTGAAAGGATTAAATGCCTTCTCTGCCATGGCCGCGGCCAAATATTAATATGGGAGGGGATTTAGTGTACTCTATCATAAAAATTAAATTAGTTTCAATCTACCCATTCCGAAAAGTTGGATAATTTTTTATACCTATGCATACGAGTAAATTGGGGAGAACTTATATGTATGTTAGTAAGGCATTTGATTTTTTAATTGGTTTTATTTAAGATCTGTTTCATTTCCGTTATTCATGTTAAGTTTATAATATATAGTCTAAGAATATATTATACCTACTTCCCAAAAAAATAATGTTATCATTTCATTTACTGTAGCCAAATAAAAATCTTATTATCTAAGTGCGAAAACACGACTCACAAAAGTACTGATACTTATCTGAACTGTTCATTCGTTTTCCATTAACCCGTCACTTACTGGGAAAGAAAAAATAAAGGCTGGCTAAAATGACCACATGTTGAGATGCGTCTCGCGCCGACTTCCCTAAAAGTGAGTGACGTTTCAGCCGCAAAGAAGTTCCATTAACCAACAACTTTAAGGGGCTCAACGAAGATGCGAACGCGTAATAAATAAAGCTCTTGAGACAGATAAATTATCTTTGACTCGCTCACAACCACTCCTGACAAATTATCTGTCATAGAAGTTAAAAACAAATTTGTTTAGAACGAGAAATTTATAAAACGAGAATGAATAATCCAAGTTTAAAAAGAAATGATGATCAATAGGATGTGAAAAATACATGTTTATAATAATTTTAGCAAATACTGAAAGCCAAAATTGAGGTAGGACGTTGGAAAGAGCAGGGGCTGATGTTGTTAAAGTTTTAATTGCTTTTATCGCGGGCTTTAGCTTTAAAAGCCTGAAAATGCGTGTGAATATGTACAGTTATCGAATTAAATCTTTTGACATAGCACAGTTCCACAACGACATTCCATTAATTCTTGTGGTAATTCGGTCACTCGACCTTTAAAAGCAATTTATAAGTAATAATTGCATTTACTCCAGTACAGAACACTATTTGATCTCCACAAGTTGCTGTGTATATAATATAATAGATTCACTTTGGAAAAATTACCTACAAACAAAACCCTGCATTATGTTATAGTTTTACTTATCCTTTCTCTGAATACGATATAATAAATCAGAGAATGTGTAAAATTTGGCAATCTTAAAAAATGCATAAACAGAGACGAAGCGTTCATTATCCTTTCGTGGGTTGGACGCACCAGTACACTGATGGTATACTGTACAGGTATAGTTAAATTCGTTTCAATAGTGAACAATATGTCATAATAACGATGCTTGGGTTGCACTGTCCTGCTATTGTGTATGCCATCCAATTAACATGAAACATGTCAAGCACATTGATGCGCAGTGATGTTTCGCTGTGTCACTAATTATCAGCCTTTTGTTGAGCAAATATTGAATGTTGTGACCACAAGGCATACTTTAAATGTCTGTAAAATGTTGAGAATGACAACATCATGTCATAATTTCAACAAAATCTGTATTACCGATTCTTCCTTTATGGATGACTGATCGTGTTAATATCTAAAATGTAGAACGATTGATTTAAATTAAAAAAAAAATTGGTCATAACAATACGTTGCCTATCAATTTATTTTCATACTTTAAATAACTATAGCGGGTAATATTCGTCCATAATTGAAAACGATTCAAAATAATTATCAGTTACTGTCAATGAACATAAACAAATATAATTACCCAGTAGATGGCAAATAAAATCGCTAACTAAGTGCCTCGGAAACAAATCATGCGTCCACAAGCAATCCTCTTATACTAAGCCCTTATATAAGCCGAGCAATAGAGATATGATAGTCGTTATTAATTAGATGTCGTTATGTCTTATGCCATTTCATTGTGTGAATGTGGAAAAACCATTGCCCTAAGTTGCGCTCCCCCGTCACAACTCCCCCATAACATGTGCCGGAAAATCGATAGCCATTATATCTTACAGACATTTTGATTATTATCTATTGCACCTAGAAGACGCTAGAGCTCGGGCATTGTATTATTACTTTATCTAAAAGTTGGTGTATATTTCAAATTGCGATAGGCTTCACATTATAAGAAAATATATATACATTTTGATTCATATTTTATATATACCTAAGCTTTTTTGTTTTACAATGTCAGTGCAATACATTTAGTAAATAATAATTTATTGATGTTTTCGTTACTATTTTTTGAAAGCATCAAAAATTCGGCTTAAAGAAGAGAAATATGAAATAAAATAACAATGAAAACGACAAAAATAATTTCACGATTCCAATAAATCAAATTAACATTACCGATGTAGTTGTCAGCAAACGTTGGCTGCAATTACCTGCGTTATGGGAGTATGCGGCGAATTGAATTTTATTTTAAACCCGTGATACCAGTCTACTGTTACGCGCCATTTCATGCGTAATTTGATATTCGGATGACAAATTAGTCGACAGACGCCCCGTACTGAGAGTAAGCCTGAAATTATAGGGGACGCTGCAGACAGAGTTTAATGTATAGTATACGGTGACTTGTTTATCTATGATAGGTTTATTTAATCGAAGATCAAAGCTTTTGGTAACACTTTGATAGTAGTGCCTCACAACTTTAACCTTTGAGTGTATCTATTTATAGTGTACAGTAATATAAGTTTGGTCCGTAAATTACTGTTAACATTATCCCAATAAAGAAGTAAAGATTATTTCCATCATTACTCTTGCAGAATTTCATGACTTGAAACAAAATTCACGACACTAATACTTATATAGTTAATACATGAGTTCATAAGAATATATTTATTAACTTTCGTCTCAAAAGGTATAGATAGAAGACATTCTTTCAAGTTCAGTAACATCCATATTAAATAATGTCAGATGTATTACTATAAGTGTGATTTATAAAAGTTATTTGTCATAAAAGAATATTTTAAAACAATAGGTATCAAATTTATATATGAGGAGAAGCAAATACTTTATCGGAGATTAAAAATTTTTAGTATATAGAGGAGAATACTTATATGTAGTACCCTACTCAAGTTTAGTTTAAAAGGTACGGTAAATCCAGGTATACTCGTTTACTTATATAGATCTCCACTAGACTATTTCAAGAGGTTCAACCCCTTACCGCTTCGTCGTCTGCGACTTTCAATAGAAACTTGTTTCCTCTAATTATGGTCTCCTTTTGCTTACTCGCTACTCTTTTCACGCAGTAAACATCACAGAATATGCTAATTTCTTGTCTAACAAGCCTATTTATTATACATATTTACCTATTAAGAAATTGAAGTTGCAAGCATATTCAGTTTTTTAATATTTTAATACTTTTTCTTAATAACTTAGTCTTTATAACGATTTTATAATTGAGGCATATTAAATACAAAAATGCAACATTCAAAGATTTTATTGGGAATAATATTTTTCATATAATTTTTTTTATGAAGTGCTAGATTAAATAAAATTTATTCTTTTTGTGAAAAATTAATAAAATGTTTATAAATAGTAAATATACAAAATCTACTTTTAGAAATAAAACCATTTACCTGTATAGTCATAGATCACTGATGGGAACACTGTTGTTTATATTTAAAATAAACTTTTATTAGACAAGGGGTGCCTATTAAAACGAGAGTCTAATTTCTTAAACAAAACTTCGCAACAGCGACTCGTTACCCTGTCTTCAAGCGGTAATTGGACGGACGTAATTACTATTTGCTTGTAAAGCCATCATCTTATCATCTCCGAAGGGTATTAGCGAAAAACACGACCTAAAAGAGGGCACAAACGGAGATCGTAGAAACAGGCTTGCGGGACACAAGACAGCGAACGACTTAAGACGGTTATTAATATCTTTAGACTCGGAAATAACGACGCTTCTCAAAGGGTAGACGTCAAAACAAGGCAATTATAAAATGAGGTAATTAGGTTGGTACATAATCTGAACATTTTCAGCGAGGTTTACAAAGAGATGCTAATATTTTTTTTATTTCTTATTAATTAGCATGCCAGATAACTTTTTTCCAATATCCTTTTGAAGCCATAACATATACACAGAAAAAATCACATTGAATTAAAAATATATATTTTTGTACTGTTTACTTTCATATACAATCTATAAAGTTTAGAATTACCCTTTAATACATATCTTGTGAATCCACGTATGTATAATTATGATTACATTTTTTTCTTGTGTAACTTCATTTGCCGAATCTTTCTTAAATATATTATTAAAACCCAAAATAAAATTTCAACTTTGTTGAGTAACCCATCAGACTGCTAGTAAATCTATGCTAAGATTTAATTCTTTTTGTGCTATAGCGAGAACAATGTTGAAAACAAAGAAAAAAGTATTTTTCATGAAGTCGGGTTTAAGATCCCTTACATTGATTACAGAATATTTTGTCTTTACAATATGCCTATTCCACACTTTGCAGTATAATTTAAATTATAACTTTTTTAGAAATACATTTAAATTGAACCAATGCAGTGTACAATTTCACATTGATAGTAAATTGTACGTTATAAATATCAACGTGAAGAAAAATTATTTGAGACATGTTTCAAGTCAATTCATAGATTTTTTCCTTTGTGTTAAACTAAAAGCAAAGTACGGACACATTTATGAAGACTGAAAGAACAATTTCGTTAGGTACCCGTTGAAAAATTTGCTGACTTCAAAGGACTTTTTACAACGCCTTTTTCCCCTTTGTTGGCTTTTAAAAAAGTATTTAAAACAAAAAATATTCCCACTGCCGCACCGTTACGGTAATTTATTTTAAGACGAATCTTAGTTGAATCAAAATTTATCTTGTTCCATGCCTACGTATGTTTATATAAAGCAAAAAGTTTATCGTTCTAATAATTCGAACAGAAAAATGTTGTTATTTTTTATATTATTTAAATTGAGAGAAACTATACGTAAAATTAAATTTTTCATGAAACTTACGTTTAAAAGTTTAAAAGATGAGTGCAAATAAATCATGAGTTATGAATATTATTTTATGTTATAATGCAACATCAATTTGTCTATACAAAAAACCTTTCTCAATGTTAATATATACATTTCAAATAATAATGCCATAATAAAATGTCTCTAATAATAATATTAAATGAGATATTGAGTTTTTCGTTTTGGTAAGTGTAACATTAATTTCTGAGATTTATAAAACTTTATTTTAGAAAAACATTTTCTTTTTCTTCCTCAAAGAAACCTTTAAATATAATTTAAATAAACTTTCTCTATCAGAACCTTAGCTTCCACATCATTGACTGACACTGTTACCATTTTACTGGTAGCAGAAAAGCTTTCCACAAGACGTGTCATAGCAATGCAACTCTATCTATCTTCCACCAAGCAATAATGTCTAGCGAAGTGTAATCTTTTGAATTATTTGTATACCTGACGCTATAGAAGTGAATGAAATATATTAATAACTATTTCATATTTTTATTTCACTAGCAAATTTACTAATAAAACTTGAAATTGATAAATATTCCTAACATTAATTACTCTGGTGTAATCTTTTTGATTTGTAGGTACAGTCATTTTTGACTTGCTGTATTTATTGGCTAAAAACTTTAAATTGCTTTCGACCCAGTTTAAGTGCCTATTGAACCAATTTTCCGATTGCTTTCGTTCAAACCTCTAAATTTACAGGCTTTTGTTATTTAATTTGCGACTAACCCATAAAAAACACATTTTCGTTTAAAAGAGATTAAGTTGTTTGTTTCTACTTTAATTAACAATAAATGTTATTTTGTCCTTTCACTTCTGACTTTATTCTCTGTTTTATAAACAATTATGACAATATTTCAGGAATGACATAAATCAGATTTTTTAAAGGTCAAGATTTTCTGTTTACTGTGGATCAAAATTTAAAAAATATCGGCAGTACCGTTGTGAAAACGCCTTAACATTGTTTGAAAGCAATTGATCATTGGGTGTCATAACATGATGGAGTGATATTTTCATTGGTAATTGAATATATAATATCAATGCTTTAAATTTATTTCAGATGAGATTTTACCTTTAAAATTATATCCAAGTTATCAGTTTCCATTCCAACAAACAAGTTCTAAGCAGTAAACATGAATAGTTCAGTCTAAAGCAATGGCGCCTGTTCTCGAAGGAAAGGCAAACGGTAACCTGCGGTGGATATTGCTTTGTAATATTGTTTTGTATCTGTTTAATCAAGTGTCAAATTCATACACTTTAATAGTATATCGATATTCAATTTAACGTTAAACTGAAATACAGGAATGAAAATACATGAATGCTTGAGGAAAATATAAATATTTATTTATTTGCGATAAATCAAAGTTCTTGCTTGTTTCGGACTTTTGTTGGAATAATATATTTTAATGGCAAGTATATGTGTTGTGCAAACTTTATATTTTCTTATATAGCCTTCTATATTTATATTATGTACTTGCTGTATATATTGTTTTAGCGTGATCAATAACCACATCAATTCTCAACGAAGGGTAAGCTTTAATGAGAACGCCTGTAGAGGCGTTCAAGCGGAGTGCCAAGCGAGCCGTGGCAATTTCGTCAACCTAAACATTCGTAGTATATATCAAACAATCCAAAAATTATTAAGATAATTTAATCTAAGCACCCTAATGAAATTACTATTCGCATAACAAAAGCCCTCAACTTAACATCCCGCCATTGACTAATACTTGATTCAAATTAGCTTGTCGAGTGGCTAGTACTGCTAGTAATAATCCTATCTACTATTTAAATTAAATTTAGGAGATTAATTAAGCTGGCGAATGAACGTACACCGCGTTCTGTCACAACCGTCAATGGCAGCCGCCGCACTGTTTTATTCTCGCACTAACGCCATAAATGGGAGACGAAATCGAATTTGCCAAATGACGCTCACACTAAACTGGTGAAGAGTGATTGATTGAACGCGCCACACTAAAAGCACTTACAAGGATATTAATTCAATCTGAAAATTCAGATCGAGAGACTACGCATACAAAAAAGCCTATCTTTAATTCCTTTAACCATGTCGATGGAAAGTTTATTATTGAAAAAAAAAATTATTAATTTGTTTATGAGCATAACAATAAAGACTCAGTGGAGTCAATATTTATAAGCCGCCGATATTATACGATATACAAAATTAAAAATTCGTTAGCAAATATATTCTTCGGAGCCATTTTAATTCAATGAGTCCATTAATGAAACTGCCAGCCGTAGTACCAGTGACCTGACACGCGATATTAGTCTGATTAGGGCACCTTTGCAAAAAGCTTTAAAAATGTCGCCCAGTTTATATAACTAAGTTAGCTGCGAAAGTGGTTTGCCTCTCATACTAAGTTTCTCTACTCACTTAGGATGGCTATTTATTTAAAAAACACAAGTTTATAACCTTATACATACATTTTTCTACATATGTATGTATATGTAGAAATAATTGGAAATAATTTTAAACAAATAATAGTAAACAAATTCTTTCATGAATGGTGAATAATCTTAGGATGTTTAAATTTATATATATTTCTTTTAATTAATAAACAAAACAATCGTAAAGGTACATTATATCTATTGATGAAACTTGCATTAAGCGAAATATATTCGAAGGGGATGAGTAATTTTAGGTACATTCATTCCATGGTACGGCCAAGCAACCCGAGTGTAATTAGATACGGCGCGCTTTTACAGCAACGCGACGCTGAATACCCACTAAATTGCCGCCCTTCCAATCCTGTTTATGCCGTGATGCCACTCTGAAGCTTTTGCCTGTCATATTTTGTTTTATTTCGTTCGCAAATCTATGGACTACGTTCTGTGAGTTGAGTGTATTATGAAAATTGGACGGCTGAATTCAATTTTCAGATTTTATTTTTAAATATTATTAGCACTTTGTCACTTTCAAATTAATAAACAATGATAACCTCTCAGTCAATATCACAAGTTCCAATAATAGTGATTTTAATTTAAGTAAGCTTAACAATACTCATTTTGTAACCCAAGACAAATCTAATTGATATTTTCAGTTTCCAATTAGTGAGAATCTTGACCTCAAATTCTCGATTGCTTACCTGCAGAGGCGATGCAGATAAGAAATAAAAGCTTGCAACTGTTGTAAATTTGCAAGTTATTGTATTCGGAAATAGAGGTGTATTAATTTCCTCGGTATACATTTTATGGAGCTGAAATGAAAACAATATATTTTTGCTTTAAATTAAAACTTTAATTGGTGTTCCGTTGTTATGAAAATGTGTATGAATTCCTTTCTTGAAATACAATTTAAAATTTGATATTAGAGTTCGGGTGTTTGCTTTATAATATAAATTCAAAGTGAAACTTTAATGTACAACAATTGCGGGTACTATATAAAATAAAGAGCCTGAGTACAGACAAGTTTTCTGTATCGTGACACATCAGGTCGTAAGAGCGGAGTGAATCGTCAGAGGCGCGTCACGAAGCGGCTGTAACAGATAAGCTGGTAGTTTGTATGGGAATCCTTGAATCATTTGTTTACTTACAGTGCAGGTACAATGTCGTGACCGCGTAGGCGCAACACGTTCATTAAACGACTGCTGGATAGCGTTTATTGTTGTTTTTATATCCTTTTAAATTGTTATAATGATAGTTTATTACAAAATTACCTTCAAATGAATGTTAAGTTTTTACAGTAATGTATAAAAATGTCTTTTTACTACATTACTCTTATCTTTAAGGTTTTATATATTTTTGTTTTTTATGAAAAACTTTAATTAATACTTTGGTGTTGAATGTTTTTTTCATTGATCTCATATCAATTAATGACATTGCTGTTTTCGTACACTCCTGTCCTCACCCACGCACGTTCAATCCTCTAAAGGAGCAAATTGCGTTGGCGCATGCATAACATATTTTAAAGTTGTTTCACTAACTTCGTTTGCTTTCCCTATATAAACTGGCGTACATCAAAATACCTTAAAAGGAATTTGAAATTACAGCGCTATTCTGTACCTTCTAAATACATATAAAGACAGTTGATGTGAATCAATACGTCGCTTTGTGCTAATAAAGAACCGGAACATTTTAACAATTATATTAATATTTTATTTAATAGAGATATTTATGAATATGACAAATTCTTTAAAAAGATTTTTCTTCCAAAATATAATAAAATCTTTAAAAAAGTTTTTCTTCAAAAATATATTACGGTAAGATTTTTAGTCTCAAACAAACAATGGTCGTTGGCTACCGAGTCTCATAAAGAGGTCGCCGTTCGCCTGCCTCTTCAACCCTGACAGTCGACGGATCAAGCGACATACAGACAAATGGACAGCAAAGTGATCAATGGAACTTTTCTTTTTTACAGACACTTAATTAACTAATTTTTTATGTCTACATAAGTGTAAAGATAATGAAGAGGTTTTGTTAGATTCTAATCTTGTAAATGACTCTTAGTGTTATTATTTATTTAAAAGTAAAATCAATCTTAGAAACGTTTTGACGATTAAGTCTGAAATAAAAAGAATCCAAGAGAAATGATACTTATTCATGTGTATATAAATACGAATGTATTCTTATACGGCGACATTTATTATCTGATTCCGCCGCTTAGGAATCGCTATAGGAATAAAAGCAGATGCATCGTGTTTGTAATTATTTTAAGCAGTGTGCGGTTATTAGGTGTTAATATCTTAGTAAACTGATGCTCTAGCGATGACAAGCAAAGAAGATGATATTAAAATTCATAAGGCAATCTTACAAGCGTATCGTGATTTGGTTCATCTTAAAAGAAGGTTCTGTGACAACAATTTCTATTTTTGAGGTTTTACAAGCAATTTAATTCATTCTTTATTATAATATTGAAGTTTGACGTAAATAAGAGACTTTGTTTTTTGAAATTTTTAAGTTAAACCAAGTCCCTTATTTTCACAAATTTTACGATCATAAGACTTGGTTTACTTTATTTTTAATAATATGGAATTTAACTTTTCAGATAAATCTAGTACTATAAAATTTAGCTATATGTATATAAACATATGTATAAAAACATGTAATATATTGTTTTTTTTTATTTAAGTACATATTTCTAAAAATAAAATTGTTAACCAAGACACATTTGTTATAAATACGAAATATTAAAATAGTGAAATATTCTTAAAGCTTCTTCTGCGGTCTGAATTTACTTTAACATTATTCACTGCTTTCAAATATATTTTTAAAATAAAATGGACATAAAAATTCTTGGGAAACTTCACAAAGTTACTGCTAGGTTGTTATTTCAAAAACCCCATTAACGTTACCAACGCATCTACAAAGAAATTCATTTTATTACAGGTACGTTAGAACGAAGGTCAGCTTCATACAGCGATGTTATTTAACTAACATCAAAATACGGTAAATTCTTTTGATATAACATTTTCAAAGGTTTTTTAGTAGAACGTACAATTAACTCGTAAATTTACACAAGAGACACAAGTGGCGATCCTAGCATATTGAATTTCCATTTAAATTGGGTATACGTATTATGAAAATCACTCCTTTGATATGTGATAAATATCTTTTTACACTTGCTTACTTTAATTATAAAGCATGTACTTTATAAAATTATTTTAACATAATTATGTCTTAATTAATACAGTACTTATCGCCGTCACTTGCATAGCGTTGATTCGTGATTTTAATTAACAGCAGTGCTTCCTTAATTCCATAAGCCGCTATAACAAACGCAGATATGTCCAAAACGATAGAACTTTCACCCTTTACTTTTAGCGGAGGATTCTCATTACGAACTTTTTTAATCGTCCTTTGTGCCAGTGAAAAAAAATAAATCCGTTGTGATGCGAGAGACGGCGTGTCCCGCTCTCGTAATTAAACAGACACCGTCCCCCGGGACGAGTTTTGAATGTTATTAGAATTTCTTTCACACCGTCGCCTCTGATTGGAAATACTTTATGATACAATTTAATATCTAACAGAAATCAAACATTCAAATGCACTCTAATATTTTATTGGTATTCGTGAAATAGATTTGCATGAAACAACCAACACAATCGCCACAGGTTAAATGTTAAACGATGACAAAGAGGGTACAAATTTTGAGTACAATTTAGGTCAAACCAGTCAACTGAAACAAACGAACGACATTCTTCTGATTGGAATAGTAAAAAGAAATAATAGATTTAAATCATGATAGATATAAAATTGAGAAAAACGAGATTAATTTACGTATCAGACATTAAAGATATATCTTATTACAGCTTTATGAATTAAACTAATAGATTATGTATTTATACAAATGATTATAAAATACACACAGAGATAAAATTACGATACAATCTCTTAGATTTTTATCATTAGGGCGATTAAAACTTTTTATTAAACTGACTAAATTATGCTTTATTTTATTGTAACCACAAAAACCAAATTAATTAAATGTCATTTTTATTCATGATTGACGGAGTTACTTACATTAAACCGAAATCCATCAGTTTATTTTTCTTTCAAATGAGTGATCTATTTTTAATGCTCCCGAAAGCTTCAAGACTAATTTCAAAGAACAACAGATCATTTATCGGAAGAAACTACAGCACTCCTTTCTCAGTCATATCGTGTCATTATTTTTCCAAGTAAACATTTATGAAATTGTTGGAACTGAAATATTAACTTGTGTATAAACGTATATAGTGTCTGATATATATTTAAAAGAGATACCTTTGTCTTAAAAGATAAAATTATCTTCTTGCTTTAATTTTTATAGCTGTAGGCCATAACAATTCTAAAAATTTATATGTAATATATATTTTTTCTATTTAAAAGCTATAAAATTAAAACGATTGTGTGGTAATCCTTTCGACGACAAAAATGTTAATTATTGCTTTGAATATCCTTTCACAAATTAGGCGGTATTAATAAATTTAGAAGCTTTTTGACGAGTAGGAAGCTGGCTTCGAGCCAAAACGTTCCACTTTCTCCTATAATCATGGCTTCTCTTTCACTCACATCTAAAATTTCTCTATTCAGGACTACATAACATATTGCTTCGGTTTCCTAGAAATTGTATATTCTCAGTAGCGTGTTAGAAACGGAGATCGGAAATATTTTATGGGAGATAAATTGCTGAGAAATTGATAGATCTCGCAGAGTTCAATGATACAAGGAATCCTTTTAATATGATGTTGTATTATTAACAAGTCCAATACCGTGAATTATAATCAAATAAATTAAATTTATAGCACCAATACGAACTTATATAACAATAATAGTTCACTATGAACCATTATAGGAAATATTTTGTTAGCATTCGGATCCGTATTAGTTTACATAGATAATGTAATGCAGAATCATAGTCAGGTTCAGTTTATTATGTATGCAATGAATAGTTGGATCAGAACCGCTATCACTCATTATACGTATAGTGAAATTAAACATTTGCTATGATGGACGATCTCAATATACGTAATGGCGTACATTTACACAATTGTTTCCCTTCAACAGCTGTCATTACATATGAAACAGTACCCTACACCTGTACTCCAACATTTTGTTTGTTGTTTTGTAATTTTAATTATTTAATTAGTGCCATTAAAATAAAATATTTATGATTCTGTTTATGCCTTTATTTCTGATGGATTTATTTTAGAATATATGTTTTTGGTATCGATGGATATTCATTAAATTAAATATCATACATTTTTAATGCGATGATATATGAAAAGCATTTAAGTCAAAATTTTAAACCATCGATTAATTAAAGACATCTTAGAAAGTTGAGGAAAGCTGTTTATTATTGAGGAAGTTAATAATACGTATCACGGTACAGACAGAAAACTTTCCACTTTCTGTTTTTCTTTATTATATTGAACGTCATTACATCTTGACGGAAAACAAAAACAATTTTGTAATTCATTCCGTTTTAATAAACAACTTTAGATGATTTAGAGCCGAAATTAAGAAAGGGGAGCATTGTTTTTAAAGAAACCGAATTATTTTGCGGTCACATATTTTCAATCAGAACTGTTGCAAGTGGAAAAACAATATGAAGGCATCTTCTTATAATATATTATAGAAAAAAAGATAATTTCATACCCGGCTTAGGAGATTTATTCTTAACATAGCCAGGAATTAGCTAGACTCAAAATTGACTACGCATTTGTACACCACATCATGTTCAAGCTAAGGTCACAACCCATCAGTTAGTATAATTTTTGTTATTAAACATATTATTTCAAAATAGCATAATTAAGCTATGAAAATTTGTCACAACAAAAATGACGGCGGAGTCATTGGATCGGAAGCTCGACGTCGCTGGCGGATATTGCGTAGTTCAAAATTAAATTTCCAGTCTCGGCTACCTAATAAATTCATTCATGGAGTTTATTCGAACACAATTACAATCATATACACAACATATGTAATTTATGTAGTGTAAAAATAAGTATTTGATGTCATATTTTACTTAATAAAAGTAATTAAACATGTAATGACGTAAAAGGTGATGATAAAAAAATGAATACCCTTTCTGTGTTGTTTAGGATGATCATAACTCTCATAGAAGATTGATGAGTCGTAGGTATGATAGCTACGTTTCTTTAATGAGTGTTGAAGCCCATTTATCTAACTCCCATGCTCCCACATCTTCTGTCCTAAATTCAAGACTGAAAGTATAACCTTCAGAGTGCTCACACACCACGACCTGTATTTACTGAGACCGACGATTGACAGTCTTCTCATTTATCTATCAATAGCATAGGATGATCAGAAATATTCCTTTATGATCATTTTTCTTGAAACAACTTTTAATCATTTTGATGTTATTTTACACAACGGGACATTTAAGAACTGTTAGTCTAGAATTTATTACTTTTCATTATTCATTACATAGAATTTCCAGACGATAAATTAACGTAAAAACGGAATTTCAATTGCTCAGGAATAATTCATATTTGCAATACTTTTCTGAGGCTTAGTCTTTCGTTTGTTGACAGTTGTCACGTTTTTACCTTAAAAGTGACATACTTTGTTCTGATATAACGTATGTATATGATGCTTTATTTACTTTATTGTTCAGTATCTTATATTTACTTTGTCTAAATACGAGCCTAATATTTATTTCCAAGTTCTAGAGTTAATAAATTCCTAAAAGTGAAGACGTATAATCTACAATATATTGCTTTTCTTGATGTTTGCCATTGAAATTTTCCTCTTTTAAACCTTACAAATCATACCGATTAATTATAATCAGTCTATGTACAATTGTAATTTTTATAGTCAACAAATTCTATGATGATATATTCTGCGTGATTTTAAACATATCTTTTTTTATCTAGTAGTTTAGAAAAATTAATCCATATTAATGTAATTAAATCGAAAAACTATGATATTTTTTGTGTTTTACTCTCTTTTCATGTGTTTTCACAACTTTTTATTGTTAAGTATTTTTCCATCTTATTTGATTCGTTCTTGTACCACATTTAAAATATTATGACTGAACCCAACTGCGAGCGTTGTGAGTCATCTCTGAATTCATTAAACACATGCAACCGTTACCAGCCAGCGTGGAAGTCTCGCCATATAACAAAGACTGTGGATGAAAGAAACAAAGCACCCAGCTACGTAATTCAATATTCTTAGGTTGAATGATCCCATATCAACTCTGAGAAGCTTCATTCAGCTCTCGCGACAGAAACATAATGCACTTGGGCGCAAATAAAAAGTTGAGCGTCGTTGTCATGACATTGAGCAGACAATGATGATAGAAATTGTTAGCGAAATTTCACTATACGGTTCATAACTTAAAACTGCTAAGTGCATTTTAACATAAGTGCTATGACATATAATTTAATTTATAGATTTTACGAAATACCACATTCAGAACAGTAAAATAGATGCGTAGTTTATAGCATTCAAAAAAATGTCTTAATACAAGACTCGTGTTTAACAAATTCCCCTAAGAACAATCGATGGTTTTATCTTATGTACATATATATCCATAATTTTTATTTATATTTATAAAATACTCTAGCTCTGCCTAAGCAATCAAATTGAACTGAAGTTTAAAGCAATAATTATTTAGTCATGATACAGTGTCTTCTCTCTTACAAGTTGCGACGTATAAACATTGAAAACTAACCAATCAATTGAATAGATTGGGAACACTTTCTGTATTCTACAACTGGATAATTTCAACAGATATTGTCATCAGCATATCAGAACCCACTGCTGATCAAAGTCCTGTTTCTCACATGGAGAAGGTTTGAGCATTAATCACCACGCTTGCTCAAGACGGGTTGGTGATTTCAAACTTATAATTGTCAAATTATAAGTCCAGGCTTCCTCGCTATGTTTTCCTTCACCGTCTGTCGGTGATGTCTAAATACTCTTAGAAAGTATATATGACTCCGAAAAATCACATTGGTACTTGTCAAGATTGACCCGAGCCCTCGCGCACGAGAGGCGGACCCTTTAAACAACAACAAAAACAGTAACTTTTAACTTCGCAACAGATATTAACAATCACGAACCAAAAATTGCCAATGACAGTTAATCGTAAGACCCTTACATAATTGGGTTCGAATTCGATCTGTAATTTTTGTGTGAGAGTAGATTAACTAATACAATATGAGATTTGTACGAAGGGTGAGGATGTATTAATAGCGGACGCGTAATAAATGCGACACTTACACGGTCCGTCGGGGGCTGAATGTGACGATCCCACGGAGCAAATCGAATCGGCACTAGACTACGCTTCGCACGTGCTGAATTTACCGTTTGACCAGGTACAAAGACAAACCGAAAACGTAACAAAATAAAAGAGGTAATTGAAATTGTTGAAAGCTGGCCCATTTTTTGTTGAATTAAATTGTGGTTAACTCAAAACTAGTCAATAAATTTAACTTACATTATGAAACAAAATAGTTATTTATTTAATGATAAGTTCATAATATGATTGTAATTTATATTGTGAGCGCAGAACAATGACGATAGGCACATATGAATAGATATTTATACATTATAGTATGATTTTATAATGGCTCTTTGTTGTGATTTCCTTCCATAAATCACTCCGAAGAAAACAACTTAGATTGTTTATAATGATACGTATTATCCTAGTACTACGACTAAAACGACGTTGTCTATAGTATGCAAATCGGTGCACTTTGTTGAATGCCATCGATAATCGCGGCTATTATCTCGGCGATCTGTTTATTCGCAGGGCCAATCAAATCAAACATTTAAAGCTTTGCTCATGGAATAGCTCTAATAGACTGTCTAATTATATTGTGTTTGTCTTTTCTGTCATTGAATTATTCGAATATTAAAATTATTATTCTTAAAACTGTTCTCAATACAACTTGAAAATATATAATTACCAACGAACACACACCTATCTGGACTACGAAGTTGGAAAGTTATATATACATATATATGTATATACTACACCCTAGTAATTTTCAATGTAATAAATACTTAAACAAAATTTTAATTTAATTAGTCTTTTTTAATAAAATATTTGATAGTTTTCGCAACAAAATGTACCTATTTACAATTTCGAAATACCACAGAACGAAGATTGTTTTTCCCTCCAACCGTATTCGAACTCTGCTGAAATCTTGAAAAGAGAATATATCACATATGTATAACAAAATCATTCAAACACTGGTATAATCAAATGGATATTATAAAAGTTTATTCACCTATTCTGTTTGTCATTGTTTGGAGTAAATGTAGAAAGTTGTCCGAACGAGGAGTTCCATTGAAAGTCAATTTTCGAAGTTGTCCGTAGCGGAATGCGGGGCGCATCAAGAGCAAGTCGTGTCCGCCCTTTGCATACGAGCATCCGCACGTGATCCTGAATAACATACTCGTACATGCGACGAAATGGCCCTGTCTATCTCGCTGCGAATCTATCAAAGTATTAACAATCTTATCAAACAAGAAGCAGAGCTTAGTTTTGATAGAGTGTCACATGAATATTTATTATATGTCAGCCTTAACTTAGCAATAGTTTGCGTTCTATTAAGAACTCAAAATGGTTTAGTTTAATATATGTGTATAGGGCATATACATTATATACATAACGTGTTTTAAATCGTATTCCAAAATGAATTTGAAGAGTAAAACTGCTAATTCATTGATATTGTTTTTAGAACAAGTGATGGAACCGTGGTAGTAGCTATCAAATTCAATGTATTGTAACCATTGAAAAATTAATTTTTTGACATAATTTGAAAGTTTTATCAATTAAAATTACCAATAACACTTTAACAAATAAAACTTTAGAATTTTACACAGACATTTGGAGCCAGACTCATTAGATGAATTATTAATATAAGTAGGTACTTAATGAAGTGATAAATATTACAATAAAATGAGAACAATTAATAAAACATTTTGATTTATACCGAAAGTAAATAGCAGAATACTGGGACTAAATTTTAGTTTCAACTTTTAAACTCTCATAAAATATTCATCTCCCAAACTATTATGATCAAACGTTGTAATTAATTTCAAAGCCATTATAAATTTAGTTAATGCTTCAATATTTTATGGGCAATATAAATCGGCCTTTTCATCTAAATGATATTTTTAAATGTATACAAAACCTAACTGACCGCTAGTGTTTATATTTCTAAGGTTTATTGAGGATGTGTTGGCAGTGGCTGGCAGATGGTTAACGTGTGTGCTTCCGTTTCCGAAATCCGCCTTGACTTCCTCGAATAAAGACAGGTGGTCGACTAATCAATGAGCATTCAATACAACAACGTCGTCAATGTAATCCTTTTGTTTTCTATAGGCTATAACTATCGTTGTGTATTTATAAACAATGAATATTTATGTATGATAAAGGATATGTGGTTTTGTTATAACATTTTATTGTCCTCGCGTTGATATGAATAATTTAAAACAATATTGTATGTATATCACACATTCCACATTTCATTTGAAGTCTGAATTAAATTGTCGTACAATTATACTTAATGTTTTACCTAGTAACATTTATCATCATTGTCTGAATCGTACATACATACGTATTCACAAACAATATTTTAACTAACGCTAACATTTTTATAAGTTGCACTGGCTTTATTATGATATATATGATAATAAATCCAAATTACTTTACAAAACAGAATTTCCGAGGCTAAATTAATGTCAGACCAAATTAAGTCTAGCAGAAAACGAGCGTTTTTTTTTTTTTTTTTTTTTTTTTATTTAACCAAAGGGGCAAGCGAGCAGACGGCCTGCCTGATGGTGAGCAGTCACCGTCGCCCATGGACATCTGCAACACAAGGGGTGTTGTAGATGCGTTGCCGGCCTTGTTTGTGAAGGAGCCACCTGAACACGTGATGTTTGAAAGACCCCATGTTGTAGCTCTCTGGAAAGGCCTCGGGCGGAAGATCATTCCACATCCTGCACGTGCGTGAAAAAAATGAACGCGACGCACGTACAGTCCTGCAACTGAATGCATCCAGATGATGTGGGTGAAATCCAACCCTACGCCGAGTAGTGCGATGGTGGAATGTGGACGATGGCACTACATCAAACAGTTCCTCGGAACATTCCCCATTGTACAGACGATAGAACACACTAAGGGAGCTTACATCCCTTCGAAGACTTAGGGGTTCTAGATCGTCTGTGAGCATGGGATCGTTGACAATACGAACTGCCCGACGTTGAATGGAGTCAAATGGAAGAAGTTGGTACTGTGGGGCACCGGACCAGAGGTGAGAACAATACTCCATGTGGGGACGAACCTGTGCTTTATATAACAAAAGCAAGTGTCCCGGTGTGAAGTACTGCCTCGCTCTACTCAGTACCCCTAGTTTTTTTGATGCTAGTTTAGCTTTATCCTCCAAATGTCTCCGGAATTGAACGTCGTTCGCTATGTCAACCCCAAGGATCCCAATGCTCTGTTTGATCTTAAGGGGAATGTCCTGGAACTTTGGAGCTACAGTGAATGGGGTCTTTTTAGTGGTAAACGCGCAGACTTGTGTCTTCTTGGGATTAAACTGAACAAGGTTCAGCTTACCCCATTCGGAGACCTGCTCCAGGGAGGTCTCAATTTCAGACACAAGTCTCTTTCTGCTCTCTTCTACTTGGTCACGAGGAATATTAGCTCGGCCCATGTAATAAGCGTCACCAGTACTGTCATCTGCATAGCACCGAATGTTGCTGGTATGCAGCATGTCGTTGATATGCAGAATGAACAGCGTTGGTGATAGCACTGAGCCTTGGGGCACACCAGCGTTGATGGGCTTGGGTTCCGAGCAAGAACCGTCAACAACAACCTGTATGCTCCGCCCATGAAGGAAGCTGGCTACCCAGTTGCATAATTCCTCGGGTAGTCCGTACGATGGTAGCTTCGATAGAAGTGCGCGATGCCAGACCCGATCAAAAGCCTTTGCGATGTCTAGGCTGACCGCCATGGCCTCCCCTTTGCTCTCAATGGCTTCAGCCCATCGATACGTGAGGTATACTAGAAGATCACCAGCGCTTCGTCCGTGGCGAAAGCCATATTGACGGTCGCTAATAAGCTGGTTTTCCTCTAGATAACCTAAAAGTTGCGTATTGATGATCCGCTCCATCACCTTTGAGAGCAGGGAAGTGATCGCAATAGGCCTGTAATTGGATGGGTCTGTGCTGTCACCCTTCTTGGGAATAGGGTGGACATTGGCCACTTTCCACGAAGACGGAACTTTACCAGTAGTATAAGAGAGTGAGAATAGGCGCGTTAAGACCGAAGTCAATTCAGGAGCACACATCTTAAGCACAATGGCTGGGATACCGTCTGGGCCGCTGGATTTCTTGACGTCGAGGGATGACAGGGCGGCACGCACAGCGCTCTGCGTAAAACGCACATTGCGCATATTTTCCCTGCACCGCGGGATGGTAGGCGGTGCTTTTCCCCCATCGTCAAGAGTTGAATTCGACGCAAAAAGAGTGCACAGAAGATCAGCCTTCTCTTTTGCGGAATTAGCCAGCGTTCCATCAGGATTGTGCAAGGATGGTAGGGAAGACTTACAGAAATTGCCTTGCACCGCTTTGGCGAGAGACCAAAAAGATCGAGTTCCTGAGGGAACGTCAAGTAGTCTCTCTCCAATTCTGCGAACGTGCTCCTTCTTTGCTCTGGTAATCTCCTTTTTGCAAGACCTGGAGGCAGCATTATAACCCTTTTTCAATTCGAACGTTTTTGGATCCTTCGCAGCTGATGCCGCAGCCCATGATCGGTATTTCAACTGTTTTGAGCGCAACGCTCCTGTACAGGATTTACCGAACCAGGGCTGAGACTTACCCCCCGTGCGAATAACAGAGCTCGGAATGAAACATTCCATTCCCTGCAGAATAGTATCCGCAGCGGCGTTCGCGCAGATCGAAGGATCGTCCGAAGAAAAACAAAGCTGTCTCCAGGGGTAGGATGCGTAAAATTCTCGCAATCCTTCCCAATCTGCCGACTTGTAGTGCCAAACTAGACGTCTTCCAGGTGGACGGGAAGTCGTTGTTGGCACTAATTGTGTCTCGGAGTGCACCAGGCAGTGGTCAGATGACCCAAGGGGTGCATTGACGGACACCTTGTAGCAATCCGGACGACTGGTCAGCAGAAGGTCCAACAAAGAGGGGTTATGGTCCTCAACATCAGGGATCCGAGTGTGTTCTGGAACTACCTGAGTTAACCCATAAGCCAGAGCAAAGTTATTTGCGGCTTTTCCAGCGTAGTCTGTGGTACGTGATCCTAACCATTCGCAATGGTGGGCGTTAAAGTCACCTAGGATCACTACCTCCGCGCTGGGATACCGCTGGAGAACAAAATCTGTAGCCTCCTGGATGTGTCCAAAAAGACGATCGACTTCGGTGTTACCACTATGGGACCTGTACAGGCACGCGTAGACACGGTTTGAGCGTATCCGAAAAGACAAATACCACCAACTTCATCATTAGACTTAACGGTAAAGTTTGACACATTAAAAACATAAAACATAGTTAGAACATTTTTATCGGTGTTGTGATTTTGTTTAATAAACCGTTATTAATTAAAGCAGTTTATTGAGTAACTTATTATTTGAAAATAGTGTTTATAGATGTTTTTCAATATTCTAAAAGTCATTATAAAGAAGATCAAAAGAAGTATATTCTATTGTTCAACTTTTATATCACGTACATAAAATTAAAGACAAAATTCCTTGATAATTTCGAATCATATGAAAGTTAATTAAAAAATACTGTTGCACTTTATAAATAAAGAATGAGATCCCCACCGTTACTCATAAAGACAGAGATAAAAAGAGCAAATATTTTCAGTCGCCACCGTAGCGACTCCACAGTAAGGGAATCCGTGTGTTGTTGCAATTTTGAATTTTTTTATTATCGTTTAGCCTTGATGAGAACAACGGAGATGGAGGAATAAGAAACCGAGGACAATAGTAACTGAACGTGTGTTTGAGGGATGTCTTTTAAGGTAATAATACTATTAAATATTATCAACAATTGAACGTAGTAAAAATTTCATAGTTATGACTTATAAAACTAATCATTGCAGTTTTTACAAATAGATTTTTAATATTTGAATATTCGTAACTATTTCGAAACCTTTTGAGATGAATATATAACTTATGCTAATACTGTATGTTATAAATATGGTATTTTGTATGAAAAATTATGAAACTATTATACCATATAGTGGTAGCCGTAGCTCGGACCGTGATGCAACCAGGCTATGTTCGACTGTAACTTCGACAAAGTAGCTACTAATAATGTCTGTGGATGTATATCATCCTTAGATTAAAAGGACACTCATTTTCCTGTACCATGACTGGGCGCAACTTTAAGCTACTTTAAAAGTTAATGTAAACTTAAATAAGAATTTTAGAATAGTACTAACTAAAAAGTGTAGAATTTTAAATCATTGTGGCTTTAACTATATGCGGTCTTAATTAATAATCTTAAGTTGTTTTAGTGTTATCTTTAATGTTTTGGACAATCAAATCGGTAATAATCTTATCTTATTATCATACATATGTACATCAAGTAGTTTATTCAACCCTATTGAGTTTCAGGATGGATATCTATCAATAGTGAAACTTATACAACATAAACAATTACATTCATTTGATATTTAAATTTAATATTCAACGATAATTTTTATATTCATATATGAATAATAGCATTTTTTACCATAGAAAAATAAATTTATCCCTTAATGTATTCTAGATTAATTTTCCATTTAAATTTCTAAGAAAAGCACTTACTGAGAAATCAAGAACTCTGCGTACAAAGAAACCAGAATTGTCGGACCAAATAGGCAATTTATATAAGACGCCTAATTAATGCCTTGAGGACGATATAATGGGCAACTATGAGCAGTCAAGCACCTAATGGCCACGTGGCGTGTCTAAGGAACGTAGCGTATCGATGCACTCAGTTTTGTTAATATATATTAAAATAAATTTAGTTAACCAACTCATTAATATATTAATATTAAGTTTAATTATAAAATTTTACTTCAAACATATTATACAAAATAATATATACATAGTAAAGAGATTAAACTTTATGCAAAAAGATTTATTGGAATACGTTTGTGCTAAAACCATTTTTATTCACGATCGATTCAGTATTCCGAACTTTGATAGAATTTCAGGAGCGATATTTCAAACACCTCGATAGCAATGTACATCACTTACTGACACAATGCTACATGCACGATTTATTGTGTACAGCTTGCTAAGATAAAGCGGAGACAATGGCCTATCAGATGGCCCAACTATCGGCAACACGTGTATGCTTTTAGCTCTAGACTTCGACACCAAATTACGTTGTTACTGTCCTCACTATAATTCATCACAAGCAAACGACCTGTTTTTATTACAGGAGTAAAATCTTTCCTTCGGACAACGATTATAAATTATATCGTCGGTACAGAATTCGTATAAAAGTTCTAATACTAATTTATGGTTTTAGAATGTAAAAAGGTTTCGTCTATTTTATATATAGTATCTACATATTTATTTCAAAGCCAATTACAGATAACAAGCTGGGTCACTGGATATTTGAAAGCAACACACTAACTAACACTTATGCATAGTTTATAAGCGACACTCGAATAGTGTTAATTTAAGATGCATCTTAAATTAGATTGGTAGCAGTAAAATCAAAGAATTTATTGCATTAAAGCGTCAGGTTTACTTTATTAATTACATCCTTCACAGTTACAAAATAACTTAAAATGCGGTTTTCAAATGTTCGTTTAGGGAGGGTGAGAGTTAATTGTATGAAAAAAAATCATAGGAGCTATAAAAGTCGTATTGTGTCTAAAGGTGAAGTTGGAATAATAAAAAAAAACGGAGTGTCAGCGGGGGTGTACTCCCGCCTGCAGATATGGACTATGTCATTAAAAGACGAGCTCTCTATTGCTCGCGTTTCCTCCATTTTTCACGCATCACTAGTTACGTTTTATACGGTACGTGCATATCTTACATGGGTATGTACTGAGACTATTGATCAAGGAGCGTAAACAGCAGACTGAGTAAAAGGCTTTTGCTTTACTTAGATTATAAGAGCGTATGTGTAAGACTTTTGATTTATTAACGCCTGAAATAATTAAAAACGAGGGTGAATGTTTTGAAATATTAATACACTTTAATAATTATGAGTGTCATTTAAAGAATCAAATACAAATTTTTGTGCCTCTTCATAAGAAATTGTCGGGATGTACGTTATATTCTTAAAATGAATGAAGACACAATAAACAAAATAAACGAGAAAGGTGACAAGGTATTTTAAAGGAGAGTAAACTATGAAACAAATACATAAAATATGTTTTATTCGAGTTGTTTTATGTAGCAGAGAAACTGTAGCATAGAAAGCAATTACTTAAAATATAATTGATAGCGTATTCAAATTACTAGACATATTGTACGTCACGTAAAGAACAATCAATTTTGTTACAAAAATAATGGGTTCGATGCCACAGTCTCTCCCTTGCGACATATATTGAGGCCGCATCGTGTGTCACAATACCGATAGACATCAGTTCCCGTCGGTAGGTAATACTAAAGTGATTTTTATTATGTTAGATACGCTTTGTTCACAGAGATTTTTTATATCAATCTATAAAGCAGGTGCTATTCGGAAGCAAAAAGGTTATTCATATAATTATGCACTTATCTTTCATATAATAATTTCCACATGAATAAAACACAGATGTGCAAGTAACGTAACCCAGTATTTGATAAGGTTTCATAGTGATATGCTCGCAACCTTATGTTGTAAGGGCACGCGACCGCAACATGCTTAAGCGATGGCTTCAATGCGGCTAAGGTTTTAAACCATTTACTTACAGAACTTAAATGTCTTCCAAAAACGCAACACCAACTACAACAAAGTTATAAAATCATTTTATGTATATATATAAAAAAGCACAATTTAATATTAAAGATTAATTCTACACTCTCACTTACCAATACACAAGCAAATTCATCTTTATATTTGAATTAATAATATCATATTCAAATGATTATTCATAATCAACATTTTATATTGAGCTTAGTTTGAAAGGGCGTCTGAAAATGGCAGTTCAATGTAGAGGTATAGAGAACGTACCTCGAGATAGGCACTCTGCAGGTTTGTAATTTTAGATATCAAGCCTCCCTCGGTAAATCCCCCGCCTCATCCCGACTCCACTACGGATTACAATGAAAATACAACGCTTTATTATCTTCCCTTTGACCGTATGTCTTACCTTTACCGACCCACTCTTGTTCTTTTTACGGATTAAAAGATAAAGGCTTTTATCGCTATAATCATAGAAATATTTGTTTCTTATTTTGGAAATAGAATGGTACAGACTTTTTTAGGACATTATAATGCTTATACTGTATTTTTTTACATTTACATTACATTACATTTATTAAAGTGTCCAAAAACGAAAAACACTTTGTTTATCACCTGAATTTTATTATAGCTGCCTTTGACGAATTTTTTATTCAATATAAGATTCTTTATCTATTTTAACTACTTTTTTACAATTTATTATTTTATAATCATAAATGTTATAATTTTTTTAACTACTTTGTTTTCTATTCGCCGAAAATGAGCTTTCAACTATGAGTAATAATACAGAATGGCAATACTTTATCATAATACACTCGTATGGAATGTGGCTTTTTGCATTATTACACGTTTATGTTTCAATAGCGTGAGGAACCACATTACACTATAATAGATAAACACAGAATTGATACAAAGGCTTTTTGTACATCATCAAATAGAAATAAGTTTTATTAAAATATTATTCGTTAACTATTTATCGAATGACATTAAGGATTTTTTAAAACCGTATTGATGATTTTGGTAGTAATTTATTTTAACCGACAACAACGATTGACACACTAACCCCTGTTTTTTTCAAATGTTGATATTTGAATTATTGTTAGATCAGTGAAAATTTTCGTCGGTGGTGTATTTCTGCGACAGCAGATAGCTCTATAAGCGACATTTATCTGCTTTGGCATTGGGGTGTCTCTTTGTAAAACGTTTGTGGATGAAAGATTTTCCTCCTTTTATTATTTCACACGTAATTTATGGCACTTCTTAGGTTCAACGTTTCCTCTTGTAAAAGCCCTTTACATACAAAAGCAATTTTATTTTTGTCCCGACTTTTCGACGACCTCGTGAAACTCGGTTTAATGTAACTTATTTGTAGTTTCATTTACATGAATATCAGTTTGAGCGGCGAGAGCCATATAATCATAGAAGATAGATTCCGATTCATTCTATTTTTAATTATATCTCAGTGATTTAATACGAACCAAGTGGGAGATCAAAAGGGGTATGTATTATATTTAAGTTTCATTCACGCCGCGCGGCTACACAGCCCGGCAATTTCCTTTTCAATTACCCCTACTTGAAATAAAAAATACAATTTTTATTTGTGCCGTGGTAATTAAAAAGGGATTCCATAATAAAAAAAGGTATACCGCCAGTACTGGGCGCTCCTCTCAATTTCGCTTCCGTTTGTTTGTTCCACGAGAGCCACGCCTTCGGGGACTAAAGCAAAGGGTTGCCATCAACTGTTTTATATGCGACGCATGTCAACAAAATTAAATCGTTGATGAGTATTCGCTTGTCGCTTTTAGAATCTGTGTTATTTATTGAATTGTAACACATTAAATTGCAAATATCCTAAAATGTAAATTAGATACTTAATAGTATTATTTAATTAATTTTCAATATTATAAATATAACTTATTCCATCAAATTAACATTTCTATTATACATAGTTATAGGTTATATAGGGTATGTAGGTGACAATAGTAAATCAAGTCTATATGAGAGTCTTAACCAATTTTAAACAAAGTAACAAGATGAGGGCAATAGACAAGGATGAATGCATTATTTAATTCTACTAGATGTTGTATGCAAGGAATAAACAACACCTACGTAGATTAGTAGCAAATGCAGATATACAAAGCCGCGTCGGATGTACGCCGATTGCCGGCTCGATCGTGCTTCCTGCGCCTCGGGAAATACTTGCTTTGAGAATCTGCAATTGCACGCCGGATTACACTACCGACTTAAGACACTATCGACTATTTAATGCCATGCGACGTTTCATTGTTATATACGACTAAAGTATCAAGTCTCGACGAGTTTAAAAGAACTCCTAAATTTATAAATATATATATTTCTTTCACTTTATTTTATTTTACAAGAGATTAAAACGATATTCTATCATATTTTTCTAGAAATGGCTATGACTTTTTCATTTTTTTGTTAATTGCCATCCAGCCTTGAAAAAAAAATTGTCAACGACAGATAAAATTATAATGTTTCCATATAAGTCTATTTTCCTACAATATTCTTTTACTGTTCTAAAGATATCAAATTCTATGTTTAAATTACACTTCCCTTGCCAACGTATCTTCCTTTCTAACTTAATGGTTCGATGTGTTTTTCGTTAGGAACACAGTTTATTAGCCCCTCCTACATTCTGTTTCATATTCGTATGAAAGTAAGCGCCTCCGTATTAATTATTAGTAGCGGAGAGCATCCCACCCGGTTATATTTTATTCATTTTATTACGAAAAATGCGGTGTATCTTAGAGCAAGAAGTGACTTAATCATAATCCAGCCAAATAGAAGATTCAACGTACTCACAACTAACTTGGACTTGTATAAATAAATATATATTTTTCCTATGAATAAATGTTTAATTCAAATTATATTAGTAGCAACATAGTTAAAGTTAAAACTGTGTATATAAAACTTGAGTATTCGTAAGTATTTTTATATATAGATACATAGTTTTTATTCCTACATACAGATAAAAACTTCCTTCTAAGTAGGATTTACTCTAGACGTTGTTGACAACCAATTGACATCTACAGCTAATCGCTCGTTCTTAGTGACATCTCGACCTAAGTCAATGCAGCAAACTACAATAGGATGAACATGAATGGGGTTTTTAAATCATACGGAATTTTATTTAACAAAAAATATATTATACATATTTTAAATAGGTTGCTGTATAGTAACATGATTTATTATTTCTTTCCGAACAAATGCTTTTTTACATATTTAAATTAAAAGATAAAACAATTTTTTTCACAAGCCTCACTCGTAGGATATTATATAAAAGTATTATAGAACTCCGTATTGTATATAAAAAAAACCTTAGTTTATATTTATTTATTTATATGGTTCTATGTAACTATTACAAATGGTTATATTTGGATGATTGGAGTTGTGTTATTCTTTGTCGACCAAGCGGCTGAACGCATCTGGCTTAGATATTGAAGAAAGATATAAGTATAGATAAGCAGGGCAAACAAAACTTTTAGTAAAAAACAATATTGTAATTTGTTATATGTAATTATCCTAGTTTCCATGCCCCAAAAGATAAAGCCTGTGATTATTACATAAAAGTAAGCATAAAAACGGTATAGAGAAATACTAAATCAATTTATCTTAATATTACAAAAATAAAATGAAATTATAATGTAAACTTAATATGTATTTTTATAACATCTACAAGTTAATAGAAGACAATAAAACATATCCAATTAAAGCTTATTAATTGTTAATTTAAATTTTCTTCTTATTACTACTTGAATCTTGAATTTTATAAAGAGATAATACTCTCGAAACACAAGCGACCCTCTTGAAATATTCTAAGAAATTTGCGATTCAAATGCGTAAAGCCGTTTAAAACGCCTAACAAATTAAAGGCGGACGTCGTTAAAGCAATTACTGATTACATTATGAAATAATACGCAGATATAGCTATTTATAAATTATAACATAAACATAAGCCAATTGTTACATTTTAAATCAAATAATTATAATACACAGGTGTATTAAATTTAACGACATTCTTACTTTAAGCAATTTAATAATCATTCTCATTTTTTTTGCTGCTTTTCATAAAGTTCGTTTAATAAAAATCGTAAATATAAGATTAACCTTCAATACAATGATGCTCATTTGATTTTTTTGATCTTCTTTTTATGTAAACTATAAACATTCTTGGTATGTATATTAGAAGTATAATATTTCTAATCCGGTTGGTTTATGGAAAACTTCATGACGATACCCGCATTCAACGCATGGTGGATAGTAATATGATATGACATAATAGAGCATAGTTGTATACCCACCATAATTGAAAAGGGGTCTTTGCTTGGATATGAGCTGTATTTTGGACTTTTATACTCAACTTATGGATAGATCTAATAGAATCTAACGTTACAAGTTTTTATTAAGAAAATATTCTTTGTCAACATTCTTAGAAATCGTCTATCAATTACACATAACTCGTCCTATTATTCAAATAAAAAATATATCTAGTACTATAACACATTGTTATAAAATTGAAGCGAGTGTATACAAAAACAAAAACTAGATTCATAGACTAGTCGTCGAGAACTCTCCTGTATTAATATTTAACCGGAAATTCAATCTGAATCGCGCAGTGTACAAAAACAAACCCTAATAAATGTGTTGCGAGTTTTAAACCTGTTTGCACCGCTAAAAGCTTATACAACCTTGGTTGCACTAAAAGAAACGATGCTTTCAAAATCTAGTGGGAAAAGCATCCTCTAAATTTACAAAGATAAAGTGAAGTAAAGTTGTCATTTTAGTTCTAGATTCATTTAAATCCGACGGAATATAAGGAAGTAAAATAAACATTGAAAAGATTTAATCTGTAAGCGTTTCTCTGACTGTTTAAATAGAAGTCACAGGAGACATCGTCTTATCGGCAAAGCCGTTGGATACCTATTTGGCGACCGCGCCCGAACGACAAACGCGCACCAAACGGTTACTACCCTTGTTTGCGAACTCGTATTACATCTAGCGTTCTACTTTTCATCAGTTGTCTGTAACTCAATATTGTCATTTAAAATTATCGTACCTACAAGACACCGTGAATTGTGGTAGTAGATACAAAAATTGAATTTTACGGTATCATACATTTGGGGTAAGCGGAAGTTAATACAAATACTTTTATACATTTATAAGATAGTCAGGTTTATTTAGGAAACACAAAAAAAATGTTAAACCAATCGGAAAAGAACTGGATAGCGTCATCTGACAGGACAATAGCTTTTAATCCATGGCACAAGAACATTCTTGAAACGACTTTGACCACTTATTTTAAGGTTAATATACTCGTATGTTTAAACTAATTTTTTATTTACCGTTCAAGACGTACTAGATCTACATAAAGATTGTGTACGTGACTCACGAATATACATGCTATTAGATCAATAAAAAGGGAATATAATTACAGTGTAAACTCTATATAACGACACTGAAGGGACCGTGCATTTTAGTGCGTTATAGAGAGTTGCCGTTAAATAAAAAGAAGAAAAATCAGAATTAGAAAAAGACAAAGTTTATTTCAGACTAGTGTTAGTACTTAAGTACATAAAAAAGAATGTTATTCGAACGCTATTGCGTATAGTCAGTTATTTTTGTTTGACGTCTTTTGCTGTACCAGTACTGTTGTTGTATTTTTTTAGTTATTTTATTCATATCTTGCTATATTGATGCATCTTGGTGATAAAAGAAATAATTTTCCAGTAGTTTAACTGCTTCCAATGCTTCTTTAATGCTCGGCGGAGGCTCAGGCTCATCTATCTCATCTCCTTCATCTCCTTGCTGTTGATCCTCAGTTTTTCTCACTGAATCTAAAATTTCTTTGTCTGTGAGTGAAGCCGTTGTAAGGAGGCAGTCATCTACTTCCATGTAGGTTTCCAAAACCGTCGACACGTGTAAGCAATTTGTAATTCTAAACAACAGAACGAATTTCTTACAAAGTTCGGTATGCATGATAGGGACAGTCGAGTTTATTGCGGGCTAGGATAACAAAGCGACAAAGGAACGTACACAGCTGCAAAGTTTTTACTAATATTAGCAACTTAAAAGGTACTTTTTATTACTTAATTGTTGTCGTTATTGAGAGTGGGTGTGTCGCTATGTAGAGTGTATCATTGTATGGTAGACAAGCTAAACCAACCAAAGTCAAATGATTTCGACGCTTTAGAGAGTTTGTCGTTAAATCGAGTGTCGTTATATAGAGTTTACACTGTATTGAAACTGATCCAAACATTGTGTTATTTTTAAACGATGGTACGTCGTGTGATCGATTCGGGAGATTTATTTACCACTGAAAGTTCTATACTCCATAGCAAACAGTGAGAACATAAACAAATGCACGTGTAGACATATGCTGGAACAAGTGCAGCGGGTGTTTGCAGTGGGGTGGTGTCGGGTGAGGGAGGGGGAGCAGGACGCTTGACGAGCCTTTGTTTAGAACATAAAATTATACGACATCAATAAATTCTTTGTTTACTCGATTAAATGAATGTGCCTGCCAGGATAAGGTATTGATCACACAGGAATAGATTTAAAACGTTACTGAACTGTAGGAAATATTTTTGAAAATCGACGATGTTTCCTATTTCTATACATGTCACTTGAATTGAAAAACTAAAATATTATCTGTCTATTTGTAAAATAAACAATGGAATATAAACAAATCCTTTAAGTAAACGAACTGCAAATAAATACTTGACATCATAAAGGTCACAACGCAGAATGTCAACTCTACGGATGATTTCTATTATAATATGATATACCTGAGATCCCTTCTAACAATGGCATCGTTAGCAGATGTCTCCTCAAAACAAACTCTAAAGCAAATCTTTATGGTGGCGAGAGAATAAAAAATGAGGGATTAATTATACCATGTACAGTCGGTTGTACACAACAATAAATTGTCATCAATGACATGAAACGCGGTACAAAATGTTAATGTCTGGTATTATGTTTGATAACAATGAGTTATTGTGCGAAGTTTTAGGGACCACAGCATGTTACCGACGTAATGTTGATGTGACGTCATTTTTTTTTCTCTAGAGAAGCATAGATGCACTCCTTTCTTTAAAATTTAGGAAGAACATTAGTCCTTTATTCTCAACCGAAGCGAATTAGCATTTTATCATTTTTATTTTCTCAGTTACGTCTACAATTTCTAAGATTTGTTTTCGTAATACATATTTGATGAATTTAATTTTCTTTAGTCGAAAAACATGTTGATTGCTTTATTATTTTTATTTGAGAAAATAAATTTAAGTAGCAAAATCTGTTCATCCGAAATATCAAATTAATAAAATTATATAAAAAATAACGAAGAAAATGTAAGATATATTCCCATGCAAATAATACAATGGTAATTGTATATATACGAGTACATACTTCTACGTCATCTGTAATTTAAATCTCAAACTTTAATCTCATAAGGCAACAATTTACTTTATTTCCAAACATTTAAACTATCACATGTTTTGTTCGTAAACAATAATTTTAATCCCTATTGACGGTTTCCTATTACCAAGTACCTGTATCGACGGATGACAGATCTTTAGCAACTGTAGAAAAAAAAATCCTCCTTAGAATCCCCAGCATTGACGTTAAACTTGCAGAACTTATCAAAAAGAATTGTACAAGATACATACTGACAAGATAAATATTTAACCGTTATTACTTACACTTCTTTTATACCTTGTTAAAAATAGAAAAAAAAATTGTCAATAGACATTTTATACTGCAATACTGTTCTGTACATAGTGTTTCATTATTTTTTATATATACATATGTTCGGTTCCTTTTTTGAAAACAAAAACCTTATTACTTAAGCGAACGGTTATACGTTCGGTCATATGTAACTTGTTTTGGCAGAGTAAAGATTGTTTACGTCGGGGACTTCCCTCTGCTTGATTTCATCAAACCATAGAGAGTCCATATTTGTATGCACTACCATATGCTTGCCTTAAAGATATTAAACTGGACATGCGGCATGCAACTGTCTCTTTAGAATATTAAACTTTTTATATATACTTTTATAACCTTTCATAAACACTTTTCTGAAAAATCTGATCTTCATAAAATGTAACATTCATAAGATATATGTATACTTTAACAAATAACTTTAATATTCATTCCTTTCAATAGTCACATTGAAATCAAACGAATACAGTTGTTTGCATTCATATATCAAATATGAAAAATACATTGAAGTTCTGAAATACATATCTTTTACATTTATATTAAAGTAACAAGCCTTCTTGGATAAAATTTTTTAGCGAATCATTCGGCGGCACTAGACTCTGAATTCTTTTAACAATATTGCCTTCTTATCTACATACAAATTGTACAATGACCTTGTATATTTTAAAGAATACGCAATTTTATCAAAGGAATTGATCTCTATAATTCACGTACATTATTTACGATTCGTTTAGCGTCTTTATCTGAAGAGTTGATAAGATCGATACGCCCAATATTGTCTCGCATTACTATTGTTCAGAGAATAATACACCAAATTCTTATTCAGACAGATAGGTACCGACATTTAATATTGTTTAGCACTATAAACGGACTTTATCAAAGATTCTATTTGAGAGAATAAAACATGAGTATAAAAAATAATATCGTATTTTGTATTACAGATATAAAATTACGTAATTATATATTGAAGTAATTACCAATAAAATTATACAAGTAAATACCAATCATGTAATATAATGATTGGTAACAAGATCCGAATTTCGATATTCCAATAAGTTATTTCATTAAAATATATTTATATAGTACTATATCGTCGCTAATTCTGAGAGGTCGCGTCGTCAGTCAAGAATATGGATACAATTTAAACACAAATATTAATTAATACGACTATTCCATCTCACCTAATTCGAGAAGTTGCCCGTATCTGAATAAACAACCTAATTGCAATGTCTCTTCCGTTCGGTCTGTGACATTTACACATAGATTTCAAATTGCAAATTAATTTCTACCTTCAATGATATTAAATCAATTTACACGCTTCCTTAAATAAATTTCGGTAATAGTTTTTCTTGAGTACTATACGTAAAATAAAATAAAATTTGTTGACATATTTATTAATAGCATATGTATAGGATGCTATTGGTTTTAATTAAACGAGCCTACACGATATTAACTTCTATTTTACAGCTTTAATGAAAGAGTGTTTCGGATGACCATCAAAATATCAAAACAGGAGTAAGCGTGGCTGACGAACCGTGCAAAATGATAATTAAGAGAAACCGCTCGGTCATCATTAATGCTATAGCTGCCATGTAATTTACTGCATAGCGGTGTTTATAACAATAGCCGCACTCGATGGTACTCATTAAATTGAAATACTCCGAAAACTTAAATAAAAAAACCGATGAAGCTGAAAAGTTTTTAATTATTTTCCACATCTAATTGTGGAAACATGATCTGAACTTACCGATTATATTAATAATTCTTTTAATGAGGGTAACGAGTTCATATACATAATTATAATCGGATGTACTATGTACATCATCATGTATCGGAGTATTTCATAGTGTTTCAAATAAATTCGTACTATTATTATTAATTTTATTTCTTATCCTTATTTTCAATATTTATATAGATCATTAATGGTAAAAATGATTGTTCTAAAAGTATAAGTAGAATTTAAAAAAACTATCTTTCTTAAGCGGTTATACTCTACTTACTTTAATGGCAAATTTCTTTGTGACAAATGCTTTTAAAACTTAAAAAATAACTCTAGCAGGTGTAAAATTATGATGTTAACATAGTCTATATGGAAAGTTGGAAGCTACATACATCCTAAACGTATCTAAAGCAAGGCTTAAGCAAGCATATGCAAGGATCTAGTTGACGACTGCCATTCTACGTTTACGAATGTACGGAGAGCACTCCGCATTGTTGCATGAGTACGGCTTATGAAAAGTTACTTATACTCGGCAGACGCTTAACATTAATTAATGACAAATATTTTCAAACATTTCATATGCAACGTGAAGTATTCAACTATTTTATTATTTACTACTCCTATTAATTCGATTCACTAAATATAAGTGAAAATTTTGTTGTGAGTTTTAGCTTTTACCAGTTAACTTTGTGATCTTAATGTAATTTGACAGACCTATATGTATACCTATACAAAATTTAGACAAGCGCTGTTAAAATCCATACAGATGTTTCGGCGGGAGACAATTATATTATGCATTTACATGACAATACCGCAACCAAAAGCGCAACGCAATACTGTAAAATATAAAATATTTTACACTGCGTCGCGTTGAAATAACTGATAAATTGTTTTGTTTGTTTACATATTCCAAGCATACGACCAAATCCATTAAATATTAAATAGGTATGTTTTCAGGAATAATAAAAGACTAACCGCGATTTATATCATTACTTAAGTACAATGTTTTGTATTTAATATACAATAAAACTCATGGATACCCAATTTTGATTTATAACTGGAAACAATGTATTTTTCTTCGGTTTCCTGCGGTAAAATTCAGCAGTTGTCGTTACTTTCTTACAAGACCTAAACTGTCATCACAATAAACATACACAACCTTACAAAGGTTTAACGTATACTCCAAATGTTGATCGTATTTTCAGTAATATTTATTTTATACAAATTATTAATCTCCTTAATGATAAATAAATTTATTAATTCATTAAAATATTTTATTATCTGTAAATCCCTTCGATTGACATATATTTGCATATATTGACTCTCAGATTATAAGTGATTTCACGTGATGATTGAAACATTTATCTTAGTATTACCAACTTTATATATTAAAAGTTAATTTGAGAACCGGTTTAAGTTAATTATAAAACATTCAAGCTTAATATATTTGTCCTATGTAATGTACGTGGACAAATGTTCCCAGGTTCCCTCAAGACTTACCAAGTCAAGCACTGTGAAGCAATTTAACCAATTTAATGTTGTTCGCGCCCATTCACCGTTCCCGGACTCTTAATATGAAAATAGACGCCATTGTGCTGCTCTTGCGAAAATGTATCACATTATATATTATTACAGGGACCTTTAAAACGAATTGTTTTCTAAAATATAAATTCAAGAATGTTTTTATAGCTTTTTTATATCATGAAATTATATTAATAAAAGAACTAAAAAATGTTCTTATTATTATAGAAATACTTTTCTCCTTTCTATTTATATCTGGCTAAAGCGTGTTAACGCGGTAAAGATACGATGCTTTTCTTAGAATATGATTTAAATAACCCTTAAAAAGTCATAACCAGTTGTGAAGACACAATTATTGCTTAATAAAGTTAAACTATAATGTTGACAGTAAATATTATTTATATGCTGAAAGAAATCATTATTATTACCGGTGATTTAACGGTTCACCAACCTCTTTAAATTTAGACTTAAAACCATTCTAAGAAACTGAGTATATTAAGGAGGTTTCAACCTTAAAAATGATATTAATTTACGTGCCATATAAAAATTAAAAATAAAATTAATAATGTTTGCAACTTTGCAATGATGTTACATTTTGAATATTTACAATGGTTGTAGTAACGACATATCTTGATTCTAACTCTAGAGTCCGATTTAGTGCTTAAATATTTTAATAGTAGATAGTTCGAAGGACAAAAGAAGTCATATTCAAGTAAGCGGTAGGTCGGTATAGTACATTATAATGGAAGTCGTCACACTCACATGCTAAATGTTAGTGAGATGCCGTGGTAAATGAAATGTAACTTACATTTATCTCGCTCGTTAAAATATTTACGACTGTTTACCTTCAACCATAAATTTCTGAGTGAATGTTTTGATGGCTATATTGTGGTCTGGGTCCAGGAGACATGAATTGTATGAAAAGTTACATTACGTTCATTGTGACCTAAAATATTCTAAGCGAGTATTTTATTACTTTCTCGGACAACCATACGTATAAGCTTTACGAAATAGTAATTATGTATTTTGCTTCATCAGTACTTTTTCTGTAAAAAGAGCATAATATTTTACATTCCTATCAACAAATCAGACCACACTCTCAATACTGATAATTAAATGACTGTGTCAATAGTCAGGCCTATCTCACTTTTATTAAGAAACTCTTTATACATATATCAGATTCAAATTCATGTATTTGCAGAAAATATTTGTATTGTCTTTTAATTACCAAAAAAACTTACCATTTTTTGGATTTATATTTCAGACAATGTTATATTTGTAGTGAATCATTATGGACACAACATATTTTCAAGAAACTAATATGTTATTTTCCACCACTTACGGCCGTTTGTCACTCACAAGTTAATACTTTCATTAGCATATTATTTAACGCATAACCAAGTATATAACCCTTTTCATGTTACTAATAAGATCTTTATAATACGTCAAGATTTATAACTAAACGTAAATATCAATGTACGTACACTGTGATAATATTAACATACAATGGGGCGTAGGCGTTAAAGCCAGCGTTATGTAGGTCCTTTGCTGAAATATAATAAATCTACCATTATAGGCCCGAGCCTTGCCATTACCAAAATGTGTCAATTAAAGAATTGCGTTGGTTTTATACAGGTAAACATTCTGCTTACCCCACACCAGGGCTGGCAGCCATCTTGTTTCTAGGGGTCAAATTAAATTGACATGCGGTCTGCAGGCGTATTGTGTTTGTATGGCATTGTACTGTCTCCCCTAATTATACAGATCCACTAATCGTATGAGATTAGATGAGAGGAATCAACGTAATGTGCGTTGTGGATTTAAAATTACCATTAATTGCGTTACATAAATAACGTCAGTTAAATCTTGATTTGAATAGTGTCAATTTTATGCGAGGACTTCAAAACTTCAGGAGCATTTTGTTTAATATATACTAGAAACAATGTGGCGAGGGCATTTTCGTTTTAATGTTAGAAGGCATTGCTATCGTAGCACGGTTATAAAGGCATATGGAGATAATATCTTTAAACGTTGTAAAATTATCGCCATAAAGGCAGCCAGACGCAACGTCAGCGAAGCACGCAAGAAGTTTAGCATATCGCTTGAGCTCGCTAAATCCTACGACATAATACAAACGTTCACCCCCTAACGCCCTGTAAAAGCCATTATCGAACCCTAATACTATTTTAAAAATGGCCATCTTAAACTGAACGCTCGCAAGGAAACTGTTCGCCAAGACAATTAATAGGATTGGATGAAGATGGCGAAGTAACAAAGAGAATTCTGTAATATACTTATACACCTCTATGGAATCGCCTACATCAACTGTAGGTGTCGACTGGAGGAAAAATTTGCATTTTAATCAATAGTATTTTACAAAAGTTAGCAGAATAGACTTAAGCAAAAACATTCTGGGAGCTAATCACACAAATTCTTAAGAATACCTTAACAATAATAAATTATAATCCTAATAGTAATCTAAGAGAACTTGTCTATAATCCTCCTCAAGCAATAATAACCTAAACAATATATTGTATTGTCTAGATGCCATTTAAAGTCAAGCGTCTGTAAAGTTTTGATTTTCTTTATTCCAATTCATTTAAACTTAGTTAATTATTGTAATGGACTATTAAGTTGCGATAACCTAATTCAACAACTAAGTGTCGTTAAGGAAAATTACGTTACAGAAAACTGCCATTTATTGCATGTCCCCGGATATATTTGTAATAGCGACATGCAAGTATAGACAAAAAGTTTAACAATAAAAAAAAACAGATATTAAATTAATATGAATGTTTTTAGCATTTAAAGAAACATTTCGAATTTTATGTTTAAAAGGTTGAATAAATACTGATATCACACAGTATCATTACACGGATATCAAAATAAACGAATGTAGATAATGGACGGCGGAATCAATACAAAGTAATCGGGAACGGATCCAATAAGCTGAACCAAAACAACGGGGGGTCGTTGTGGACGATCGAAGTCTACTAGCCGACAACCGAGCACGGAAAACAATATGGCGGCATGCAAATAGCTCGGCCATTATCGCACCTGGGCAGTGCGAGCCGCCCGACGAGTAAACAAGATTACGGGAATTGAATGGCTAATTAGAGGAAAAGAAGCAGCCCCAGCCAGCTGAGTTATCGCACCTCGTCTCAACCATATTTCACGATGCTTAAGTCGCCTTTATTGTTTGGCCGCCTCTTGTTTAGCTAAACAGGCTTGTTAGCTTATCCGTTGAAGTCTAGAGTGCATTAAATACGATCGGGGCGGCAAACCAAGATTTAGTACAGTACAAATATGCTTACATAAATAATAATGACACTGAAAGCGACGATAAGCCACCGTATAATCCCATAAACCCGCATGTTTATACTGAGTAATGAATTATAAAGGAATTTATATTTTATAGTTCATTGCAGGGCCATACACATATAAATTTTAAGAGCCACGCGACCACAACTAAGATATCCGTCGCTTTAATTCAGTAATAATGCCTGCGGTCAGAATACATCATACAAAAAAACTGTTAATCATTGTTCAATTAATTAATTAGTGACTTTTATATATCATAAACAAATTTATGAGCTGGCTTCGTTAATTCAATGTTATCAGTTTAACTGCGTGATCCCCTAGCGATGACGTCGGCGCCTCTGGCGCTTTAACTCATAACTCTTTATATTTTACTGCCATAACATATTTATGGTTAATAAATATAAATAAAAAAATATATGGTATTCATCATAAAATATGAAATTTAATACAAATAAAACTGTAATGTAATAACACTACAATGTTAATATTTTTGGGCTTGGCCACTCCAATGCCACATAGGCCAAAGTAAACAACTTACCAATTATTATTAACAAGAACTAGATTTCTGAATAGAAATATTTAAAGTAGGAAATATTTTATAAAAAAATTACCGACAATATTTATTTCTTAGTTTCTATTGATAACAAATTTTAACCACGGATATGATTTAAAGATGTGTATCCTGTCCGCACACGCCATCAGTAATTTAATAACAAACATGTAAAGCTTGTCGTGCCACACGAAATCTATTTTAATGCAGCATTAATGAATCAATATTAATATAAGATGTTATGTTGCTAATAAATAAACGTCTTGACTTTTTATTTGCTTGTCTTTATTTAGCATACATTTAATAAATATATAATGTTAAATAGTTATCATTAAAATATGTATGAACAAGATATTTATTTTTTAACATATAATATCTCTGAAATAAAATACAGTGAATTCATACTGCAACTAGAACGAAAAGCTTTCTGTGACCCATTGCATGGAAAAAAAGATTTTTACGAGTCAGTGCCCAGTACGGAAGATAAATTTTTCTCATATTTTTTTAATGGTGCACTGCAATTCTTTGTCTTCAAACTTCACTATGTACAATTCATGTATATATATAAAAGGACGTTATTCCATTTTTAAAAAAATCTACAGATACCTATGTTCAAAATATTTTTAAAATATTTTTGTTTTACAATTTTCAGTGTAACTCCTTAAAAAAAGTTCCGTTGGACGTTATTATTAAAACCTGATCATCAATTTTAAAACGCTACCGTTGACCCGTTTTCCCGAAAAGCCAAACACTTTGTCTAGAAGAAGGCACAAAGTTCCATAATTTCTTTGCCGAGATAAGAGGTGAAAGTTCACGCAGGAGCGGAGATTTATGACATCACAGTCGTTCCTTTCACTAAATAATAAAAGGCCTGCTGTAAAACGCGTCGGAGGCATAAAACTTTTACGTCCATACAACCCGTTGGTGTAGGTAAACGGGTCATATAGGGCGTGCCGTGTTAGGACGCCGAATCTCCATAAAAGGCAATCAGTGTAGGTACAAAATCTATTTTTCGTAGCTTCGATAAATTGTAATGTACTTTAAGCCATCATATTATTATTAATTTGTTTTGACTGCGACGTAAAATTTACGGCGTTTAATTTTCCACTACACAAAACGAATTTTATTGACAGTAAAAACACCCGAGTTGGGATATGTGATTTCTTAATCTACACTTATTACAGTAGCCAAATACATTGCGATAAACAAATAAAACAACAATTATTTCGGATTAAGATTAATGTTTTTGGAGTATTGAAGTTCTTTTTTTTTTATTTGTGTTGTTCAATAAATATATTGCTTTTAATATAAAACAAAATCTAAGTAAAAATATAAAACGAAGTACTAAACTAAGTCGTATTAGTATAATAAATTAAAAATTACAATTGTATTTACACATTAATATTATGGAGCCAAGGATAAATATTACATTAGCCCATGTACCTATCTAGAGACAATTTCTTTAAGTAAACCACCAAAGTTAAAAACACTTTTCATTTGTACAACGATCGAAATGAAAATGGTTTAAGAGACAAAAATAAAACCTTGGACTTTCAGGTTAACGATAAAATCACGCACGAGGCACACCGAAATCCACTTCACCCTTAATTATAATGCCCCTTTGAGACAATACAGCCCCGATGGTGCCGTCCTATTGGTTTTAACCAATTGTTTTGTTTTTTATCTCTAATGCACACATAAAGAATGTTTATAAATAAAAAAGTCGGTACTGCAAACATGTAAATGCTATTTCTTATTTATTTCTCTCTTAGATTATTATCTTTAAAGTCATAAACAAGAATTTAAATTGAAGAATTAATCTGAAAACACAACAAAACGTCAAGTCGAAGTCAAGTTTATTATTTTGAAATAAAATTGCTTGTCTGCGTAGTATTTTATATGTAGTTCGAGACTGGATGAATTGATACTCGTATTAAACTTTTACTTTTACAATACTAAAGAAAAAGAAATCAAATGAAAAGTAAAAAAAATAAGGAGAAATCTATGTACCTACAGATACGGATTTTTTTTCAAAAATGTTTAAAAAATCAAGCGTATCTCATACTTTGCAATAAATTATATAATTTTCATAACTATATTACAAAAAACAGTACATACATGTATCTTAAGCTTATTAAATATTTAACTTCATAACATCCAACTTCAACTTCTGAGATATACTACGCTTTATTATATTGGATTATAAATACGAGTTTCAAATATCCCAGTCAAATTTATTCCGATTCATCTTAAAAAATATCAGCTTTCAAAAAAAGCCGTCATCTTTTCATACCAATATTACATTCATTTAAATCAAAAGTCTATTGTAAGTTACAGCTTTGTTATATTTTTTACAATATTAATTATTTTGTGTTACACAAGTAGCTGTTATACAAGAACAACCGCTTGCAATTGTGTTTTCATTCCGAAGAACGTATACAAAAAACGGTGCTACGCTCGACTAAAGGTTGGAAGGTTATTTGTTAAATAAATAATGGATTTAAAACTTTATTTTTTATCTAATAAGGCTCAAAATAAAGCTTAAATTTTTTTAAGTACGTGCAAAGTCCGTTGGAACTTAGTGCTAGTCTGCTGCAGCTATTGAACATTGCTTTTATGCTTTATTTTTTTAGTATTAATGGTGGTGTAATACAGACAACAATTATAAATTTTTCATGAAATATGGCTGGATATGATACGAGCGAAGCAATGTGACCATCATTTAAATATATTTTAAACCTTTATCGATTTAAACTATTTTTATCTAGAAAAACTAACGCCTAACCATTTTGGTTTCTAATGTTATAAATTAAGTTTTCAAATTATATAAAATAAAAATATACTACGAGAATATTTTATAACAATGTGTTCTAAAAATATTGCTTACTTTTTAAAATATGTTGTTATCCAACGCTTGTGTTATCGCATGATCGGTAGAGGAACGACGAGTGACAAACAAAATTCTTACCCGACGTTTATGCGAAGTCATGGCCCCTCAATAGAAATGCCCCGATTACTTACTTTTTTATCTGGCGACATTTTTTACTTCCATGTCCAGTTAATGGTGTCCATCCCTTTATATAAATTATTAGACGAATTAACAAAAAACATGAATTTCTCTACCGTGAAATCGACATTAGGGTATATATCTTCAAAGTTTTATGATATAAAAGTTCTAATATATATAAAATATAATACTTCAGTCACATTTATAATTTATGATAAGTATTATTCGATCAATTTTCTTAATTAAATTTTATGTCGACTATTGAACAACAAAATCGTTTCGTACAAATTGGAAAATACTTGTAGGAACTGTCATAAGTGGGTGTTGTTTGAAGTAGATTAGTAAACACAATATTGAGTGAAGTTTCGGGGTAAATACAGAGGCGATCAGATTGGAACGAAGACAATACTTTCGCAGCGAGGTGTAGGGAGCCATTGGTATGCGTAATGGTAGATCGAATTTCGTATTTGTTCGTGAAGTCGTTAACAGCACCTTCACGGTTGTTTATAAAGAAAACAAAACCCTTTAGACAGAGGGGCCGTCGGGGAGGCGCTACCCTTCCTAACTCAGTAAATCCGTCGTAAATATCAAAAATAAATTTAATACTACCATTGTTTTACCATAATTGTATCACTAGATATCATGTATATTATCTAATAAACAAACTTTATTGTAACATTAGTGATAGATAATGAAAGCATTGTGTCCGAAACTATTCAATATAACTCGTTTTCAAAACATTCATTAGCTCTATAGTGAATTAATTAAATGTATAACGTACATATTCGTGACAGAGTACTATGAAAACTTCATAATAGCTTCACGGGGCTTCGACAGCTCAATCACATAAATTTGTTAAAACAAACATTATGTCTATAAAATTTACTATATTACGAGTATGTAAGCTTCATCAATATAGAGTTTCATAAAAATCCGTTCATTATTGATGAGTGAAAAAGATGAAATATGTCCATATTTAAAAAATGGTAGGTTTGGTTTTAAAGAATATAGACTAAAGTCTATAGACTATAGAATATAGACTAAAGTCTAAGTTATCTAAAGATAACAATAACGAATTTTTTAATATTTTTTTGTATTTAAAGTTCATTTAAAATTATTTGGACCATAATTAATGTCATATTCAAAAAATATGTTGTAAGGAAAAATCAATAAAGCGTGAACTAAAGTCACTTGCTCCAAACGTTATATTGACACCAAACAGTACTTATGCGTGTTTCTCATCCTTGAGGTTTTTTTCTAATAAACTAACCTGTCCCATGTCCTTACGCTCTAATTAACGGTGTAACATTTTCAATGTATAATTAATGTTCATCAATATCATATTCAACTAACCAGAAATGGCCGTTAACCCAATTCGAGTGGTTTAGTTTTCTGGGAACACACCTTTGTAAGTCATTAGAGGAAACGTCACATGAGTTAATTAGTTATATAAGGTGTTAATGATCACCACTACGGTCATGTTTGTGAAGGTACCCTAGGGTATTGTGTTTTTAAGCTGCAAAGATTTAAATAATGAAGGTCACACTCCCAGATTTAAGTTGCCGATTTTTACCCTACACTGGAATATTATTATTACATTACAAGAGTTTTAATCTTAATTACATGATAAGGATCTTTGATACGTTCAAATAACTATTTAATAGAAAAATAATAAGCCAGCAAGAATTATTCAAAGAACAATTTTCTAACTAAGAGAAATCATAAAAAAAAGATACAAGGAATAATGTAAAATGAAATAAATAATAAAATCCCGCGTGATATCAGCTTTATGAAACTGATACGCCCATACTTTGAAGCAATAGTGCGCTTTGTATCACGCTAACAAAGCAGAAATGGTAATCATTAAGGTATTGCATCCATTACGAGATTGAACTCTAATTTGCATATGCACAAATGTTATTTTAAGAATTTTGAATTACACGTACACTGTCAAAGTGCGTATTAATTAGAAAACATTATGTACTAGTAATGCTAAATTTTATTTAATAACCAATTCTCTTCTAGGTCTTTCTTTTACATTAAACCAATACATAAAATACACATAGTTAATTATTTAGTTCTTTCTAAAGCAGAAATGTAATTTTTTACTGATAGATAATATAATAGAACCTTTGCATATAATCGTTAGGATCTAAAACCTTATAAATGCAATGAATTATTTGTTTGGAACCTTACCTCCCTTACCGTGATCTAGCGTTACCCAAATCAAAAGGGATATAAAGAAAAAAGCTAATCCGCTATCTTGAGACGGTTCCTATGTAGGCAATATTACAATATTGAATTATATATATGTATGTAAAATATTTTATTAAAATATTAGGGAACATTTTCAATAGTAGGATTTGACTAGTACGTATCAGAAACAAGACAGGTACAAACAAACAATAAAAATTATGTAACATCTTGTACTATATCTTCAAACTTGGCATCATATTTATTATGAAATAGTTTATATTATTTCTTTCTAATTTGAATTTAAGCAGTATAAGAGTCATGACTGGCATTCCAGTTGCCGTAAATTATAATTTTAAGATGCGACTCCTACGCAATAATAACCGAACATGTTGAAATATTAAATTTATGCACATTTTTGACGACGATTGTACAACCTGTGTCATTATCATGGACTGGTTTATTGGATTTTGAGATGAATTGAAAAGTTATGTAGGGATTAACAACTTTATAACATCTTTCTATGTAAAATAGAATTTTGATGCGGCATTTTCAAGATCTGACATTATTTTTACTTGGGAAGGTTGTCTCATTTATTATCGCTTATGCGAGGGCCCGGAAATGCCGTGTCAAGGTTAACGTTTTCATTTAAAAAGCTACGCTCATTTGAATTGCTGCAATTAAAGTTCCTACAATTTACTGAATTATTTTGCTCACATTGAACTGCATCGTAATATGACCCCTTTATGAATACTTGACTACATAACACATATGATTTCATCCTTATTCTGACAGACAATATGTAGTTAGTCATTAATTTAATCGTTCAAATAGATCTACTAAAATTTGGCAAATTTCTTTTCACACGTAATTTTTTCTTATCTTTCATAGTAAATTTAGAAGTTGGGTATCAGGTTTCAAAAAGTTTTTGTGTTTAAATCCTTCGAAATGGAAAGTTTTGTTTACCATATATTTTAGCACAGTTTAGTGGAGCAGCATAGGCTTTGCATATGCGGTGTCAAGATCACGTCGTAGCATCGCGCCGCGGGTGACACGCGCCACAACCGCTCCGTGCTAGTACACCCCCCTACCCCCTTCCAGCCCTATGACTACCCTCAGCCTCGCACCACGCATGCTCCAATTACAATCCCTGTAGAGATGTACACCGTCGATTAAAAACATAAAAAAAATATTATCACTAAAATTATTTCCTATATAAATAATACACAATATTCTTTTTTATAATGCATAAAAATTAAATTAAATTGTACTTTAAATGAGTATATAAATTTAGGTTATAAAAGACGTATGGTTAGATAGTCATTATGTCGATTTGTATGAAAACAAACAGGGTCACATGTAATATCCACCCGATGTGGATAACTCGATATGTTGAGACGCGATGTCGGACGGCATTAGATGATCGCGTAGAATGCGCGCGCACCAGCGTCCCGAGGAGGGCTTCAAATCGCCTGCGGAGGGCGAGCGGTCCGCGCGCGTTGTGCTGTCTATAGCGCGGTCACTTGACTCAACACCTTTGACGGCGAGGTACACTCGGTACTCAGTGCACGACCTGAACCGGTCACTGACCGATACCGTCGCGATCGCAACGACCTCCGCCCTTAGAAGGCGCCGTCCGACTTTACCACGGCGTCCCTTTCGTTTCCCTGTACCTTACTTGCTACAGCAGGTAACACCGATAGCGTGATACTTACCAATTTATCCTTAGGCAATCGTCTTTGATAGTGCGTTCAAGTCTAATTTGTTTTTTATTGTTTGTAAGTGTTTATTATTCCTCTAATATAAACTGTGTTTCGTAATGTTATGCCTCGTGCACGGCGCTGGAGGGCTCTCATGCTAGTGAGTTACGAGCCTCACTGAGATAGCAGCGTACAGTGAGTTTTTATGTACTGATCCAATTTTTCTATGAATGAGTACGTGTCGCAGTAAATCCTTGTAATTAAAACGTATGACTCATCTCCAGTAGACAACGAGCTTTATTTTATAAGCGGTCGTTAGTTTCACTATTTTTCTGCTTTATATTTTTTACATTTTCACAATGTAGCATTCTTAATTTATATGACTAATAGGCAATCACCTATTAATTTACTAATATTGCAAATCGGAAAGATATTTAGGAATCTAAGTAAGGCGGATAATGTTGAAATAAAATTAAAACGAATCGCTTTAACGATCAGATCAAGTAACTCGTGCGGTAATAACGTAGTACATATATGTCTTTACTCTAATTAGGCCAACCGCTTCGAAATATTAATATGTATGAACTTAATTTAATAAAAATATGAAAACTACTCCAAAAAGTATATTTTGATTTTCAACAATTATCTAGATCTTCTCATGTATTATAATGAAGAGTAGAATAAATAAATAAATAAACAAATTAACATTTCTAGGGAAACTTCTATCCGGTTCGCTTTTAAGTAGCTCTCCCTGTACTGAAATTCAGTAAAAAATTTTAAATCACCATTGTAATTTCATTCCATTCAATAAAAAAAAGACAAAATAAAAAAAAAAATTACTCTTTACTCTTATCAGGTAAAGCCCATCCATCAGATAAGATAATCGGTACCCGCACACTTTTTTAAAACACTTTTTCTTTAGACAACACAAGCTCTGCAACACGAGCAGACAAATTGCACCCTGAGGGAGCCATTTAAAAATCCGATCATTATGTAGTCGTCTCTCTTTCGTGATGTATCGTATGTGAACCGATGTAGCGAGTTCCTTTTAAACACTTCTACTAACATTAATATTGAAAATATATCAAAATTTAGATTCAAAAGAATATATTTGACGATAATAAGATCGTTATACTCAAAATCTGGGATTGTCAAAAATTATACGAATTACTCTTCAGATGTTGTATGGCAAACCAATTTGTAATAAAAATTGGAAAGAAAAATATATAGAACAAATTTACATCATTTCATCGCAGCATAATTCAAAATGTATTGGCAAACGGGAACTCGATATTGAATTTTATTTATAAATGCGACGGAAACAAAACTACATATTTCTTATTGCGACTTGACGTGTACGTTTTGTTTGAGTTTTCCGTGCCATGCACTTTGTATGCACGAATGTAACCCATTTCGAATAACTGACGATATATATTGAGGAACTATATTAAATTATTTATTTTACTATAACGTTGCTTTTGATGATTTAGGGCTGAGAATTTAAATTGTTTTTTTTTATTCTTTAACATTTAGTAAAAAAATTCCGAGGAGTGGGAACAGTCGTGATAAGTACCGATTTTATCGTACCTTGATTGTTTTATTCCGACGAACGAAAGTAAGCATTAAAAGATAAATATACAATTACATGGCAGTTTTTATGTATACAACAAAAAAATTAACTTTATTTCTATAAATTTCATACACACGATATATTTTTAAATAATATACTTAGAAATGTAAATATCAATAAGTTTGATAAAATCTTTAGCATTTTAGAAATCGTTTGAAAGAGAAGTGTTCACCCCATTAATTACAGTATTTTTTGCTGTCAAAGGACGATTTGGTGCCAAATGGTAGCATAAGGACTAGATGCACCGTCTGCTACAATTATCCTTCACATACATACCTACATAGAGCCGATGGCAAAAGTAAAATGGAAGGGGAGTCGTCGAATCAAGCCGTGATCATTATCTTTAACCGTATTTCAAAAGATTCTTTTTATTAATTTTCACTCTACAAAAATATATATGAGATTTAAACATAATATATCAGTAGTTGCACACAACATATATCAATAATAATTTTCTATAATATCTTATGCGTGTTGTTCGTGCTTACATTTCGGGCGACAGAAACCTGTTTGGACATTTAACGGCATCTTGAACTAAGACCCGAAGTCAATTAGGTTTGACTTGTACGCAATTATGTACTCAAAATAAATTGCTGGAAAATTTGTCGATATCTAATGGATAAGTCATAACCGTGACACAAGAAGATTGCATCTACGTTCACACGCAATTACTAAGATAAGAGACATGTGTTCTTCTCTTAAAGCTAAAACACAAACAAGAAAATATCATTTATTTATCTGAGCGTAATATGCAAAAAGATTTAATTGTTTTTAATTAAAGCAAATATAAATAGCATGTTTCTTTATAAAGACATGGTTTCAAGTGCACTTTGTCGTAAATTTTTTCAAGGTAAAATTTCTATTTACTTTGTATAAACCACTTTTAATATTTTAATAACTTTATAATATCATAATTTCCTTTGTTTCTTCGTTTATTAACATCGTTACAAATGAAATGCCCGCACACATTGTTTGCAAGGGCCAGACTAATGTCCTCGCCTAATGCGGCGGTGGCTTGACAAGAAGACAATTTCCGGACTAGCCCCTACCTTCGTATACGTGCTAGAAACAATATTCAAACAATATAATCATTTATAACCCACCCACAAGGATAGATTGGATAAAACCATTACAACGTATCCTGCAAAACGTGTTCTTCACAATAACTATTATGAATTTATACTGTAAAAAGAAATATACGTCGTATGTAGAACAAATTAATAAATATATTTGTAAGATTACAAATTAATTTTAATAAAAAAATATTCAAGAGGTAAATTCATGATATAATGAAAGCTCTCGCCTCTGATACGTAATTATATTCATATAAAATGTTCAATAATACATTGGAGAATGAAACAAGTGCATCAAGAGCCATCAACTCAACATCCAATAAATAGTATAACTCTGTCTCTCTCTAAACTATATCTATCCTTCAAACCTAGGAATCAAATAAACTTGCGTACTTATATTTATAAAATATTTTAATTCAGAAATATATTTTAGCCCACAGTTTTCGACGGGATATAAATTTTAATTACTATACTATACACTTATTTATTACACACATATATTTAGTATAAAATCAATATTCCTATTGCAATGTAATCCCTACTCCCCAAAATGACAAAAGAATTTGAATGTGACCTTTTACACCCATGGGATTTCTGTCACAGTAAAAACTTTTAAGTTGACAGATGCAGTGTTAGTGACAAATTAAGGATTATAACTTGTTGAAAGACGGAAACAAAACAAGAAACTTTCATGTATATAGTTTTATTTTGCGTAGACGTTTGTTTTGAAGACGTAGAGTTGAATGTAACATCTCTCCGTTGCCCTCTTCAAAACAACTGCGTCCGTTTCTGTCGGATGCAATATAGCTCAGAGAGCGTTTGATCTCTCCTTATAAAACTCTTCATACGTCAAATTAGAGGTGAATTTATTTCGTTCATCCATCTAGGCCACCGCTAATTTAGTCTTTTTTGAGTATATAAATATCTCAGAAGTCATATTTGACTCTATTTATAAATGAAATTTTATCAGATAACATTGATAGGTATATGTAAACTTGAACATTTGATATCATTACGTGTTAAGAAAAATATATTTAAATTACTTTTAAAATCTCACTGTGTCTGCCCTATCTATAAGATCAATGAAATAAATATCAAAGACAACTTTCCCTTTGATTAATTTAGTATGAAACAGTTACATGAGTGAAAATATTCGCACGAGATCGTGGCTTGCTCCCACGATAATTACTGTAAGTAATGTGTGCTTCAAATCACATACTCCAAAATGAGGCATAAAATGTTAGAGTAGATGCTTTGGAATGAGAAGGGAGAACGTAATTACCCGTCGAGAATGTGGTCGAGTCCTGCCGACGGCCAGCCTCTGACCACGACTAAACTAGGAATAAAGTGCTGTCCTACCCTTAACTCGTTAATTAAGCCTGGTAACTTAATTCGCTTGTCTGAGATTCTGAAATAAGAAATTAAAAACAAGAAAAATGTGGTATATCTTGCCCATTGAGAAGTAATGCTTAATGGTAATCTCTTAATTTCATTAAGGACAATTGTGATGGATGAAACTTTTTTCATTCTTAATCAAGTGTTAATAAAGTTTGAAGTGTTTCATAACACGCAACATTTCCACAAATCGCCCCCTTGATGATCACGTACTTGCACTTATCTTGAGTTTTTTCTTAAAGCAGTGTTGTCTGAACAAAGAGTGTTGAAGTGCTCGCCTCCTCGGGGCATCTATTAAGCAGACAGGAATCGCTTCTCACAGCCCACTCTCGGCTCGTCACGGAATCAATATCGTCTTTTATTTTATAAAACGTGCTCCACATACACACACATGCTATAGGACGCCAGCCCCCACCGCACGCCGCGGAGCCCGTCTAGGGCCGTAACACATAAGAATATATGAACAAATACAAAGAAGATCGCGTTAATTAAAGAAAATTTTCTTCTCTCATCGCAGTATTTATTCACTTCGGATCTTAAATCTAAGAACGTTTTAATTAGTTCCTCGGCATAGCAATATTAGTTTTCAATTCTATTACCTCAATCATTTTCTCAGTTACATTAGTCTTACTCCTTTAAGATAATTTAAATTAACTTGAAATTAACCATATTTTTTCAGCTGTGATTTTAGAATAATGTTTTCCCTCATTGTTAATTTATTATATGTTATCGGTATTTGTAATTATTAGGTATATTTATTTCGCATCCCTGTCGAGTTAATACCTCTTAAATACTCCTAATATAGCAAAGACCCCGCAGATGTCAAGTGTGCTATTCATTGACATTTTTACGAGAAGAAACTTCAAACCTTTACGCCAATTAAAATAGCTGAGTAATTTTTTTTGTGAAACAGCGACGGATGTAAAAATAAATTTAGGTCAGAAGGAAGATTAATTAGGTTCAAACCAAGAAATGCTTTGTTAATGTTAATGTAAATAGACTGAGTAAAACGTGTTTATTAAACTACAACTGTTCTCTTAAACAGGCTGCGGAGATCTTAAAATGTAAACAATGCAATGTTAATTGCTGCAGTGTTATTGTACAGCATTGTTTTAAGAGAACCGAGCTTGAATTGTTTACAGGCAATAATAAAACGTTTGATACTACATAAATAGGTACTTGATGTGAAGCACTTCACTGATGATGCAATACAGATGTACAGTACAATATTTAGGTTATTTAATATACTCATTTTAACTTCAGTACTTTAGCGGACAAAGTGAAATGTTCCTTACCATCTACATTCTTGATTTACGCTACGTTTAGATATTTAAATAATAAATTGTTGTTTTCTTATTATTACTTCCATATAACATATTTAAATCACTATTACCTTTATTTTTTATTTTTTCAACAAAAATTTGAAACATCTACTACAGCAAAACTTTCAATTCATTTAGATCGTATAACAAACTGTCAGGATAAATTTATTTCAAAATTGTATAACTTGTCAGTTCTACTATTTCTAAAACAAATACGTATTTTTATATTTTTATTGCTCCAATACGATTTTAATTAAAATAGCAATAACAGTGATATAGCTGTTGCTTTGTTAATTACTGTTTCATATTATTTTTCACTATATTTTTGGGTCTAAAATAAATAAAAATATTGTGAACAAAAACCCAGTTTCTATTATTTTAACATGTCAACGAGTAATTTTATGACATCGATAAATATGAACTGTATTATATCCTTGCTTAGAAAAATATTTCACTGAAATACTCAACAGAACCGTGAGATCATTTCACCCGTTGCGTTTTAAGCTCAAATTGAACCAGAGCACTGTTAAAAGCGGTAGAAATGTTTAAGGGTACATTACTCATTCTTAAGTGCAAGACGTGCTGTAGTGTACATAAAGTATAGCAGTGGCAAGTTCAAGAGCACGTATATCGGGTCAGCACCGACTGTTCGATGGGAAATCTCCCGGCTTCTTACAAGCCTTATAAGTACAAACCGTGGACTAACATCACAACAATGAAATAACATGCTGCATATATGTACATTCGTCTTTACAGATTGATTTATGTTACTTGAATTTTATTAAATGTCAGTAGTAATGTTATGAATGTAATAAATCGGATAAAGAACAGAAAATAAAAATGACAAAATTATTTTATGTCATGGATACAAATATTAAAATGATCAACAGTCAATCACATGAATAAAAGATTAAAATTCTAAGCGGTTGGAACTACGGGCGTTCGTCTAATTACGTTTTCATTAATTTTAAAAATAAAGTTGATATGAACGTTATACGTCTTCCTTTAAAGGAATACTCATAAAGAATAATGAAAAAATATTGTAACCTCTAAGATTTTACTTTTGAATTTATTGAAATTTAATTTCCCTTAAAGACTCTTCTAAATCGAGTGGTGGCCAAACTTTACGATTTACCTCATAGCTCCACGACAAGTAGCGCTTCAAAGACTGAACAAAGTTTAGTCGCAAGGGCTTTAAATTCCCTAATGTTTGTCAAAACATACTTAAACCTGTCACGAAGCGCTTAAATCAATTTATTATACAGGTACTCCACGACTTCAGAAACATGTATGTTTACTTACATGTGTAGTATATATGTATGTATGCAAATCTTGTATTCGCTGCTTCTTTAAAAACGGCGCACGGAAAACTCGAAGGCTCTTTTATATTCTCATTCCTTATCCTTGTGGGATAATTCGGGCCCATAGGACAGGTTTTACATAATTTCATCCCAACCCTTTGCGTACACGCGTAAATGTTTGCGCAAATTTTTATTGGTGGCAACGGACGGTTAAATTAACAAACATTCAATAAATCATTATTAATAATTCATCGTGCCTAAATGAAAAACTGATAAAGGGTAACGAGTTTCGGGGACAATTATTTCAATGCGTGAGGGTAACTATCGTACTTGACATGAACAACGTGAGGGGGTAATTGTTTAGCATGCAAAGCGTTGAGATCAACAGCCGCCATGCTAGCTTGGAGGGAGTCTGAAAGCGACGTACACAATCTACATAAAACCCACTACCCTACTTAGAGTTGCATCAAATATGGATCTACCATTTGCTTATAGCTTACAAGTGACGCTGTCTCTTTTAAATCTATGTATATATTAATACTTTAATCAACTTATTTGAAACGCTTTAAAGTTTTATGGGAAAGGAATATAATTTATTCATTGCACACAAAAGATAAACTTAAATATCTCACACGCTTAACAACATTAATTTAAATATTATAACTAAATATTTTTTGAGATACACAATGCTATCGTAGTTGCTAAAAGCATTTATATAATCTCGTCGAACTTTGACATAAGCTGATTCATCTCTAAAGCATCTATATCTGCAAGTATCTTTGATAGTAATTTAACAGGTAAAATGATACAGTACTGTTAAAGTTATTTCAGCTTTTATTGCATATAAAATTGTCAGACATACTAAAATCTTTTTATTAGAACTCTAAACTCTACTATTCACTGTCGCATTGTATCATTTATGTTTATAACAAGTTAAGTAGCTGCACTTTATTTTAAAACATTTCGCCATGACAAAGCATCTACTAAAACAATGGAATAATTTGTATGTTTTAAATCTAATAATTATGAATAGTTGCGTTTTCAAACAGATAGCAGTTGATATTTTAATAAATATATTATTCATTTCTTCACACTGGAACTATAAAAAAGTCTATCAATATATTTGCTGATATAAAACTGTTCGCAGAACGATACCGTTGTTCACATTTACAACACGAATTTCGTAAAATAAATTCTAATATCTCATGTTAAACACGGCAACAGCGAATCGAGCTTTTTATCTGGTTGCGTCAAGTCTATTGCTTACAATATGTCTTTCAATTTTTTGTTCGATCGCCTAATAACTCGACGAGCTTTTATGGCACCTCGGCGCGAGCGCAAAAACTACAAAAGATTAGACGAGGGTCGCGCGGCAACGCGGTATAGCTTAGCAGTAGTCAGACGCGTTCAACCGTCGGGATAGGACGTACGGCATGACGCGTTAATATTACAACATAATTATTTATATTTTATACGGTAAATATTACAGAATAAGTTCCTCGGAGAAATTTATGATGGTAAACGTTTAGGGCACATCATTTAAAGTGAAAATGTATACATACGGAACAGTGCAGCGATGTAAGTGTTAAAGATTATTTGTGATGTTGGGCTAAGACCGGATAAATAGTGAAGTGAACTTAGGCAACATGACGATGAAATCGCTGAAGTACAGCGAAAGGGAGGATATGATGGAAGGCTTTAGCCCGGTCCCTCCGCCGCTGCCGCGTCGTCAACCCGTCAGGAATATTTACGCAGAGCCCTTCGTTGATCCTAGGTAAGTTTTAATTAATTATTACTCACTTTTTAACATATTTTAGACAATCACTTATTCACTTGGTACAAGAATTTTGGCAGCACGTAAGTATTTGTAAAGTTTTCGCTATATTTCATCGCGATTAGTAGAGCTTATCGTATGGATTTTATATTTTATATTCAAGCTACATTTTATGTTTTGGCAGTTCTTCTTTGCAGTTTGTACTATTTCAATTACATATAACGCGCATCTTTTATTAATTAAGGGTATTCAACTAGCAACATATTGAAGTCAATAAACGAAAGATACGATATAAAATGCCGACTGACATAAATTACCAAACTTTAATAAAGCCGGCTTTATACAAATCCTCAGTCGGAACATGAAACGTGAGTGATCGCACAAAAGATTAACATTCCCACCGAACTCAAACTTGTTACACGAAATGTTGAAGCAAACATTGGGCGAAATTAAATTCGTTGAATGAATCATATTAGTGCCGTGAAAATAGCATTTGCGCCTTTTGAACGCAACCGGTTTTAATTTTTTTTTATATTTATCAAAAACGAATAGATCAGATCAAATAAAAAGAAAATGTTCATTCAATAGACTAGTGAAATAAATTAGTAGCACTTGTTTACCTTCGAACCCCAACTTTCTGCCCTTCCCCTTTAAGTTGTACCCAATCGTGACTCTTGAAAGTAATAATAAACTGCCTGAAGCCAGAAAACATCCATTTCATATTGAAACTCTATAAACATAACGTGGAAACCCCACAATACTCTAAAGACCACAGTATTATAAAAGTAAGGCTTTACACAAAACTAATTCCGGGGCACTTATTTGGCATGTCCTTTGGGAGTTTGGAGAACACAATAGGACCAACCCAAATATTTCGTTTCAAAAGCAATTTAAGTTATATAATATTAAACCGATGTAACAAAAATCAACAATAATGAAACTAAATAATTTAAATTACCATTTTTTATAATCTTCTCCTTTTCGTTTTCCTCAGACTAGATATCAGGTAATTCTATGTACGGTAGTGCAACTCCATATATCATATTTTTGTACTTGGCGCACGTTCTGGCGACATCGGGAAGTGCCGAGAGCAGTTACGTCCATCTGCTACACCCCTGTCGTCTCTCAATTTCATCATTTTTTGTTCGGGGAAACCAAAATAATATTTATACCATTTATCTACACATATTAAAAGTCTATCGGATATTACACACACATATGTAGTAGACATAGTTATTTATACTAAAAGAATAACAGAAATTTTGATATGGTCATTTAAATAAAACGTTGATCTTAAAATATGTAGAATATGATATATAATTTTACTTTCAACTCCTCTAACGTTCTTAATTCAAATGCCTAAAAGTTAAAGAAAATACTTTAATGTTGCTTTTACTTTCGAATGCAACATAGAATAAATTATAAGAGTTGCTTTCTGTAAACTTTATGCAAATTAAGGTTATTTATATTCCCTTCCTATTATAGAGAACGGTTCTTAGTAAACTTGAATAAATAACGATAACAATCGTTAAATAAAAATAGGTTTAAAGTTAATTTATATCGGCCCTAATGACAGCAATTCGACATGCTAGAGCGGTGATCAATAAAGGAAATGACGTTTGAGCAGTCCCTGTGTGAAGAATGTAATTTCCTTTACGATGTGTTAACAAGGTCTGAATACAAGCTCAAAGCATGTGACGGTTAAGTGCACGCAACAATAGCTAACAGATAACATCGAGGGCGCTCGCTACCAGTGCGACCTATCTTTATAGAACAGAAATTTCACCTTCAAATAAACAAATATATCAACTAACAACAAAGCTACACAGAAAATGGTATAATAGTACAAGAATATGTAAATTTAAATAATAACTCATAACCTTTACCATTTGAAATAAACCGGACCTCTCTATCAATATTGAACAGCGGTTTAATATCAAATATTTGTTCATTGAAACGGAAATTCGTCCGAGCAAGAAATCATTTCCATATATCTCAAGTCCAGACAAGGTAAACGCCGTTTACACATCAAAGTCCTCAAACCCACGAACTTAGTTAATAATGTAAAGCTTGTATGTATGGAATCAGAGTTATGTACATTTATTTGAGTAGTTAGAATTTATCAATATATTATCACTTTCATCTCGTCTGCCCGTGATCACAGTTATTGTAAAGGAACCGAAACGTCTGCATTATGTAGTTATGAAATAAATAAAAAACGAATAATATCAAAAAAACTGATTTCACTTATCAATATATGCATAAATATACATAAATATAAACTTATGATGATAAATAAATAAATATGATAATTAGTTAAAATCAAATAAAGATGAAATCAGATCATATTAAGATAAAAATAATATAAAATGGTAAATTACACGGTAAAGTGCAAGATAAATGTGATGAATTGTATCGAACTCTACTCCATAGAACTTTAGAGATGGTCGATTCAAAAGAAACACTCGGTCCAAGTACAGTGATGGATTGTTTTCAAAGTCTCGGCCAGTGTCTTATTAATAGTTCGAATAATTAGAGGAAACGCCTCATCAAACTGAACCGTGTGGTCGGAGTGCGGCTTATGAAAGGGGCACTGGATGCTGTGATCTGTAGCCAACCAATACAACTCGTCCAGGAAATTCAATTATCTTCTTTCAACGTTAATATATAATATCGACACAATCATTTCATTAAACTGAATCTTCGTCGTTCAAACGATTATAATTGGACCTATAAAATAAACCAATAAAAGCAATATCATTCTTAACAGAAAACTAAGATATTCGTTACTTCCAGTAGATAACGTTCAAAACACATTTAGTTGATATACAATCATAATTATTTCATATTTATAAGACGTTCGACTAATTCGTAAATGACTTTTATCGCAAAAAAAAAAGTTTAATTCAGAAAATACGATATGCATTAGCTAAGTCCCCTTCAAACAAATAAATGGAGATGTATTTAATAGTGGAGGATTACTTAAAACAATTCCAAAGTCACGAAGCCAGATATAAATCTTTCAAGTCGACATCGACTGACGTTCTGTGTGCCCATATGATAGATGCACATGAAGTTTGCCGTCACCAATAATCCTTAATAAGTATTAAGTTTTCTGGATTATCTGGCTTTCATAACAAACCATTTTTTGTTCAAACAATTTACTTGAGGTGAGGTAAGGGTCTGAATACAATGACACAGCTCTAATAGTTTCCGTTTTGAATAAGAGATGCCTATTGTCTTTATGATATCGATTGAATAGTCCTCCCGCAATTTGAACACAGCCATAATATTTCAATGAAAGGGGCTTTTAAGAAATAATAGCGTTATTTTATTTAATGAACGTTTTTAACAGGTCCATATTTGTTCCCAATTTGTGAATCCATAGCACGCATTGTTCTGAAATAATGAACTTCTATATATAGAGACAAATATTTTGTCGCGACACATACTAAATCAGTGGCATGAGCTGTATCACTGTCATCAGCGCAGCTGTAAAGATATATTCTAGTTATGGATCACTGGTCGCTTATCTGCTGGTGTATTTTACCCCAAACAGTTTTAAAATAAACAAACTGTCGTACTGTCCGAATAAATACGAACTGGCTTTGACACTGCCTCCTATAAATAACTGTAATGAATAGGCAGCTGGCATGACCACTACAATGTATGTAATTTCGACTTATCCTTATTTATTTTTTAAACATTCTCTTTTAAAATTAAAAAAAAACAATGGAAAGATAAAAATATTTAGAAGTTGTAATGTTACTTAACAAGAAAACATATATCTCAGAATCATCACGCAGTTTACTCCAGTTAAGAGTACATTAGACGAATTTGAGATCAAAATGTACATATTTGGTGAGAGTTAGCTAAACAGACCACACAGGATGGCTCCATTTGTCTAAGACCAACTCCCCAAGAGATAACAAACGTGCATCAGTGCTCTTCGCTACACTTATCTAAACACTTAAAGCACATCATACATAAACAAAGCTGCGCCCTAACTCACTTTTTACCACGAAACGCCTTTTCTTTTTACCCCTTAGGAGTTCGCGGTATGGCATGCTTTGCGTGTCGAGTGCCTTTGTTTTATCCGGATATTTATGCATTTTACCGCAATGTGCAGTTAAGGAAGATACATACTTTAGCGATAGAATGTCTTTTTGGTTTTATTTACGACACAAGACCAGTTTAAAAATAACATAAAAAGTGGAATATAATCTGAATTGGTTAGTAAAAAAGCTTTATAAGAGAGAGCACATTATGCCTTCGATATAGTATTGATCGAACAAAAAACCTTTTAAGACAAGTACCTACAAAAAGCTGCCGACAAAATCTTTCTAATAAAAGTTTTGGTCTTGTCCAAGGTACACGTCACCGGGCGTGACTAACGAATGGCTCGCCCTACAGACCCTAAATTCTGAGTCGTAAGTATCAGTGAAACTTCAACGCCGAAGCTACATATCTACGGAGGTTACCAAACATTACCATAACTCTAACCGAAGCATATACGTAATTAGAGAAACCAAACACTCGGGATACATTAATCCCCTTTGATTTGGAAGGGTTAACGCTCCGTGCCATAAGGCGTGCATCATACATTACGGTCTATTGATTACTGATATATTTTAAAAGTGTAAAAAGTCGAGAATAAAACTAACTGAATGGGGTGCTTTTAATATAGGCTTATTGAAGTAATATTTTTCATTATATTTAATGTAGTCGCATGTATTAACTCAAAAGTTTAGCATGATTTATTGAAAGATTGCTTTTAATTTTTTTTATTAACACCTAAATATAAGCCGCTATTTTTACTGCATTCAGCTTTCACGCACACATGTATAAAGTAACTAGCTTTTTCATTTAAACATTTAATCATACATCTATTTATCTGTATATGATATGAAGACCTTGCAAATCTATATCATTCGCATGGTTAGAGGTTATCTTTGTGTATGTACATAAGATGTGTAAGTATGAACCAATAATACGAAATCAATTCTATCTTTATTAAGGAACCTATGACCCATCACCCTGTCTGTCATCTGTTAGCGTCAGTGAACCATAGAACGATGCGTGATACTATTTGTTTTTACTTAGATCTACATATGTTACTTATAGTAGACTATAAATTGAACTTGTACAGAGTTTACTAAGCAACTTAAGGAAAATTACTTATTCCATTAAAACATCACTTATAACAGTATAATAAATATTTTTTATAAAATTCCTAATACAAAACAAGGGTACAAATACCATGATGTAATACCGTTATCGAAACCAACCGTGTTTAATTGATAAAATATTAAGCAATGAATTGTCCTTTAATAAATTTCACGGACCATGAATTGTGTGTGGGGAAATACAGATGAAAGAAATTTTCAATCTATTTTAATTCAAAAGGGGGTCGAACATTGTAGAATGAGCTAATGTACTGCAACCATAAAATTTCGCATCGTTTCCTTATATTTAGATACGTAATTTATTATTATTGCTTCATTACTTATTCTTATAAATATTAAAATGAACATTTAAAATTTTATTTCCATCATACTGAATCGAGCGTCCCTACTTGAATAACAAAATATTTCCTTCAACATTATATAACTTATATGTTTCATGCTATTGCACATTACGGCATTTTTATTTTAATGTGGCTTTCATTTTAAATGTCAAGTAATTATATATGGGTTATAAAATTTTACTGCTCAATTTTCTAAAACTCCTACTATAAGATAGGACTAAAACAAACCTCAAATTTAAACTCAGATAGGTACTTAAGACCCTAAATCAGAGTACATGTTTCTTTTGTATTATTTTCGAAAGTACAGATTCTATTTTCGTTTAATAAAATAGTATTTCACTAAAATAAAGTTACCTTTATCAAGAAAGATATAAATTCTATTTGATATTTGGTATGGGGGTGAGATGAGATAAAATTTTTCAATCAGACAACCGCCGAAAAATATTTACAGTGTAACTCGAGGCAGGGAGGAGGACAATATTGTTGAAGGATACGAGAGGAGCCCGCGGCGTCGGCACGGGCCATCCGTTTCTTTGTGCCGCGGCCGAAATAATATTGAACCCAGGGTGAAATACGATCGGCCGGGGATTCGCCAGCGAAACCGTTTTTCCGTTCCACTGAACAATAGCAACCGTTTAAGTAAGACTTGCGTTTCGCACTGAATCGAGGCGTCGATGCTTATCTCAAATAAAATTTCGTTTTACTTTAGAATTTAAAAAAGCAGTTGCTCTTTTTTATTTCTAACTAACAATGGTAAAGTGCGCCTTGTGAATCCGATACTATTACAATATTTTTGAACGAAATCTTACTGTTCAAGTTGTAAGCCATCTCCTCGAACAAGCTATTCTTGTTAAATCTATTACCGTACTAAATTTGCATTCATTTTGCATTAACATAATATATATATATAACTTCGAAACGACAACTTCGTAATAAAAGGTTATCACCGTCGCATACGAGGTTTCCGTTAGGTATGGAAATTGGAAACGTTCTCCCTTCTTGGTTCGACGTTTGGCTAATGGAAAATTGTTTATCACTAGCGGGTTTCTGCGCGTGAGCACGATTATTTACTTGCCTGTCCTTTCGGTATACGACCGGACTGTAATTGGCCGCGTATTCAATATCATTTCCATGCATTTGTAAGTAATATACTAAGGGCATTAAGATTACAATAACTTACATATATTTTATATTATATGACTCTGTGCTTCGTATCCAATTAGTTTAGGCATATTTATACACTGCTAAATGCTACTTGTATAAAAACGAGATTAAAATTTATAACATCCTTATACTTTAGAATTAATTTTATTTTTATTTGACTGTGTCTGTACGTGCTGTTACTTAATTAGGTATTCCGAATTATTTTAATATATCTGCGTCAAGTAATAATTCATAGAGCTTCCGCTGCAAGTTATATTTCCAAGAAAATTGTGTTTGCTAAATATATTCCGGTGTGACGTTCGCTAGGCACGAAGTACGAACCCTCGCCCATTCATGAATCAACTTCAGCATTACCTAACCGTACCCGAGCCGACTAAAACAAACATAGCGCTACAAGAGTTATTAATAAGAGAACCGAGTTCAATGATTCCCGGGGCTGCATCTTGATATCAAGCATGAATTAAGAACATCCAAACCCATTACCTACACTAAACTCTCACAACTTCATATTTGATTGAGTAATCCCACTTTATTTTGATACAAACATATGTTAGATAAATAGCCTACAATATTTTATAATTTTTATTACTATTCATTTAATGAATGGAATTCCTAATTGGAGAGCCATTTTGACAAATGTTTTTAATTAAATCCATGGGCGTGCTCTCAGTAACACCACCTACCAAGCATACTATTTTTACTTTTGATATTTATTAATTCGATAACTTTTATCTTGTTTTAAAACAATTTCTATCGAGCCGCACCGGTTTTCAAGTGTTACGTCAAACTTCAAATATTCCGTCTGGCAACCACATGTTTGAAAGATTGTAAAAATTAGATAAATGTATTTAATAAATAATCTTATATTTGAAATATATGGTAGTAATGAAACGTTTTATTTTTGTTGATGATTGACAGTTAATTACTACGATGTGATTTAAAAACTAAATTTTTTTTAGAACACGTTTCCTAAATCTGCTATTTTTGTGCCTGTTGGCCGTAGAGTTTTTTTTTGTTTCGTTCGGTAATGCCGAGGGCGGAAATTAGCGGAACAGGGCAACGCCATTGTTACACATTTCGTTTTAAATTGAGGGGCTTTCTTGAATTTACACCAGTGACTTGCAACGGGTGGGGGAAGTAGGGGACGGGTTCCAAATCCACTTACAAATTCACAACGATCGATATACTTACCATTTATGAATTCCCTTTGTTTAAACTCAGTTTCTTGGGCGTTTTTATTACCAAAAACAACTTATATGTCACGCTCTTCGTATAATTAGTCACTAGACCACGACATCCTCTAGAAGACTAATACAATGGATTAATATCAACAATCAAAGACTGCAATCACCATTCTATATAACTCGCCAATCTCTTGGTTATTAATGTTCCCATTCAATTCTTGTAGCTACTCATTACAGCATTATAAGACTGTGGACGTACTTGCACTCTATAATTTAGTCTATTCACAATTATGAATTAAGTATTATATTTTGAGGTTGTGTACGCAATAATGATTCATTTTTAAGCTGACTTTCAAACTTGAAATTGTTTTTAATCAAAATAACGTTATTATGAATCTATGTAGAAATGTTTGAAATACAAAAGGATGTATATGCTGGTCCCAAAAAAGTATAAACTCTGACGGCCTATACGGCAAAGTCTCAACCTATATTTAAGGGCACGATGCAATAAAAGCACATCGCTGTCGGTCCATTCCAGCACGACTGTGCAAGATAAATGGACGGTACGAAGCGGCCAAAGACGAGACGGTTTCTCACGGCCCGTGCCTGCATTTTTCTCTTTTTGTTTTATCTGGTTTCCGAGTTAGAGGTCGTCCAGACCACTTCAAAACTAGAAGTTACCGCTAGTTGTGCGATTACAACGATAAAAACTGTGCGATTGTGAAGAAGCGTGGATGTCTAACGAGTCTTCTACCTGCCGAGACAACAACAACCTATTTTTTCATTAAATACCTTTTCCTATTGACAAAAAACCTTTATGATGTTAACTATCTCGCGACTGACATTTTTGTTTATTGTATGGTAAACGCGTAAGGATCGTAATACAAGTATTCGTATATAATTTAGTCGTATAAACAGCTAGCTCTCACGTTAATTAGACGCGGTTCTCTAGCTGCACAACACCTCATTATTTACCGCTTCATTAAGAGCTCACTCACGACAAGAGTCTGTCAAAATCCTAACGAACAGCCGTCCGTCCGCAACGTGAAATATCGCGGTATTCTAGAACATTCCTTGTCGTCAGCTTCGTTAATTGTCTTTTCTACTTCATTTTACTCTCTAATTGCTGATTATGAACTTTAATCATTGATAGCTAGTCTATAATTGAATTGAGCATTACAAATCTCATCTTAACTTATTCTGTTTTCCCACATATTTATATAACATAAAAAAATCTTTGCCTCATTTTAGTAACGCGCGGAAATGATGCGCTCATAGCAATAATGGTACCCATGTAGATTACGACGGCACAAAAAAGCTAATAACTATTTACGAAATGAAATCAATTTTGTTTATAGCTATATTCGGCAAACAGAATATTAGGTTTAAAACTTTTTTAAATATGTATTTCAGCATTTTGTATATACAAAACTTTAATCAGAACAATTTTTGTACACAATCAAGATAAATTTCTGCTCATGACTTAATAAGTCTGCACTCCGCATGTATCTCGAAAATTATAGTAAAGAGCTTTACAAAGTCTTTGAGAGTCTCTCTCCATTCTTGTTAAACCTGGACCAATTATTTCTGCTTTTTATTTTATAACTTAATTCTTTAGGCCCTTATAATTGCGTCAGTTGGAGAATACGTTGGACACCATATGCTTTAACCGGCTTTGAAATTTAGTCGTGACAGCACTTTGAGATAATTGATTAATGTTCTACGAGGCGGACATCTTCAAATGCTCGATTATATTTTTTGTCTCGCATCCCAGTTAATGATACGTTTTGTTTAGCTAAAACGACCATATGGTGTGGAACACAGATTTATGCAACAGATGTTATAAATAACATAACCAGTAACAGGTAGGTTATACCTGCTATAGGGAATTTCTCATTAAGGTCTTCTTAACATGAAGGGCGAAATTAAACCGTTTCTAAATGACTATAAACTATAGTTATGTGGGATTTGATATTAACAAACATGTGTCTTAAATTATTATATTCATTCAATTTGATGAATATAATAATAATTTTATTATTTCGAAAAAAATAGGAATCAATATAGTATTCCTACCACAAAAAACATCTAAACAATTTCTTACAGTTTAATTTTCATAATAATTCTTTTTCACAGAATGGGTGGAACTGGTATGACAAGCGGGATGGGTGGAGGTACTCTGGGCCACTGTCAGCTGGCAAACCAGCCCCTGGTGATGCCAGGGTTTCCATTGCGAGCCAGCCAACCGAGCCCTGTTCCAATGTACTCTCCATCAAGATTCCATATAGACAAGCGATGTCAACATCGTTGCACATGGAAATGTTTAGCCATAGCTATGATTTGCCTGTGTGTCATTCTTGCGGCCATGCTCGCCTACTTTATAGGTAAGCTACATATTTTTACTGTTATGATTAAACAGGAAATTCATCACATTCTCTTTTGTAACAATAATGATAAGTATTTTTTTTATCAATCTCAAAATGATCGTTCATATTTATTCGTAAATGATTGTTACATCAGTGATTGGTAGCAACTCATGAAATGTTTGCCTAATAACGAATAATGAATAGAAGTCAATGATTAGTTATGAAATCGTTAAATGAAACGTTATGAGTGCAGTGTTCAGTCATACGATGCGTCGATGTGAAAAGTTAATTAGAATGTGACACATAATTATGAGGTCGCTATGATTGGATAGTATAAAACGAGATGATTATTAAACAGAAATAGAAATAAAGTGCATATATAAATGCATGTGTTTGAATGTTTATACATATGTAACTTCTTTTTGACGCTAGTATACTTAAAAGGACACTTAAATTAAATAACCAAATCTACTAATATCTTTAAATATCTGTTATTTTGATATAAATCTATTATATTCTAAAGTAATGACCAAAGTAGTCAAACTTTACTTTTTTAAATAGAAAAACATGTCCTAAAATTTAAATCAACATCTATTTTGTTATCAAAATCAATAACAATAAACACAACACTTAGAATGTAAGTTTTTCCAACAATACTTGAAATCAAAAGACCAATTATAATAAAACAATGTTTGACTATTATACTTTTTCTTCTACAGAGAATATGACACAAAACAATTTTTAATTTAATTTCATGTTAACCACGTTAGGTATAACAAGGCCATATCGTATTTCATTTAATAATATATGGAACACTAACAACTTATAGCCATTTGTCAATAGAAGGGATCGTTAAAACAAAACACAATATAATATTTCTAATATTTCAACATAAAACCCCAGCGGGAAGTCAAAATCGTTAGGATGCTATTTTATTAACTAGCTCGGAATGCAGATTCCTTCTAAACATAAACATTATTCATTTCTTAACATGTTCACTGATGATTTAAATACTCTAATACATTTTTGTTCAATGAATATCGTATCATACATATGTTAAGAATTTAAGCATGGCTTAGCTTGCGTGTTCGATGCATCACAATTTTGGAGATTTATGACTCAAGAAAATCTATGTATTGTGCCAGCAGTATAAGTAAGTGAACGTAAAAGTTATTTTCTGATATTTTATTTACACAGTTTTTTGTGTGGTTGAGAAACAACAACAATCACATAAGTCAGTCATTTATAATTAATTTTATGAGTTTATTAAGACTACAAATTGAAATGAAATTATAGGTTAATATAGGTACATAGAATTCGAATTCTTGTTATAAACATTTGACAAATTTAATGAATACATTTTTAACAAACATCATAAACAATATATCGTTTTAGTATTTACATGTCATTCAAAATTCAATGGTGTCATTAATGAAATGTAGGGTCGTGAGTGACAATTAAACAAAATTGTACAAGCGCTCTTCACTTTAACACGGTCGCATTGGCAACATTCCTAATTTAATAGACTTTAATTTATATTTAATTGGAAATCAAATAACGAATTCGTTATTTTTTGAATATGCATAAAATGAACCTTTGTTTTAATAAAGGCAGCAGAATTATAATACTGAAATTTATTTTGCCGCGTTGTCATGACGCTTCTACTCGTATAACAAGTAATGAAATATGAAAAAAATTTTTTGTTGAAAATTGTAAGTTGGGTAATACTTAATTTGATTCCTCTATTAAAATAAATCTTCTTTGCTATTATCGTTATCATGTAAATAAAATAAGTTTTTAGAAACATGTTAAGGAAAATCAGTCTTTCAACTTTTATTATAATAACAACAAACTTGTAACAAAAAGTTTTTAACAATATTATATCGTACAATTTATATTTAATATACCAAGAGTGTCAGTGTTAAAACGTATTTATTGTCAACAAAAAGGTATTTATTATTATTTGAATATTCAGTAAACCCGCTATTATTCAGACAAATACATCAAAAATAAAAAAGAGTTTATCTTTGCACATTGTGTATATATTATATACTAGAACTCATATTGATTCAAGTCGTATCCAGTTGTATTTTCATTAAAAACCGAGTGAGTATGCCCCGCGGGGCGGCTTTACTCCAATAAGGGACAGATTTAATCTTTTCTGATTGGAAATTTATCCAAAAGAAATGGCGGATTATATAATGTTTCGCCTTGCGGCACTCTGACAATCTGCAACAAATAAATACTGCTATGTCTGCTTCTTTTACGAAACCATTTCTGAAAGGCTATATTAAAAACTGGCTTATCGTAAAATTTTAAATTTTAAAATACCAAGATCCGACGTTGAATGCAAATGAAAACATCAAACATAGCTTTCGCACGGAAAACAGACATCGTCCATTAGGCTTTAATCATTCTTTGTTTGGATCTCGCAACCGTAGTTCACAGAGGGATATAAAAAATAAACAAACATCAGAAAAATATAAATGATGCGTCTAACCTGAGGCAGCGTGGTGCGTGCCTCGGGCTCGCTCCCGTGCTAACGTTGTTATAAATTATGCTTGCCTCTACGTCTCGTATAATTTTACTACTGATATATCATCCAATGGCAATCTCTGCTCATATCCGTTGGGACTAATCATATTTTTTGAAAATATATTTTTGGTTCTATGATTAACCGTGACATTTTTAAAATCAAGAGATGTTTATTAAGTTTTAGCCCATTCTTTTATACTAGTAGATTTTACTGTATCATTATGCTATCAGTATTATTTATTAACACTAATACGTTTTTAAAACAACACTGAAAAATGTAAACAAAAACGTTGGCACGTTTGAGATAATCCCTTTATTATTTGGCGTGTGACACGCGGTGACAAATAACGAAATTGAACGTAGAGATAAAAATTTTCGTACTTAATAAATTTTGTGGAACAGAAACGAAGCTGAAATAATAAACAAACTGAATAAAATGTAATACAAGCGCCGTTTTTAATGTGACGATGGGAAACGGTTTTGTTATTTTTGAACGTTATTCAATCTACCGCCCGCAAGTTCTTACAATAAAATTTTATACCGCAGACACATTTAAGAGATCGCAAAAATAGCATCAAAGAAGATCCAACCGCCAGCAGTGAGATAACTACATTTAACCTACTTATTTCTTGCATCCATCCCGACTATAGAGTTTCAATCAAAACTCTTTCTTGTCATATTATGTATTTAATGTACATTTAACTTTGATTTATACTTAAGATAGAAATACATTTTATTATTATTTTTATGATAATGACTAAAGATAAATTTGTTCCCCTCATCCTATTTGTCATTAAAACATAGGTGACCCTAAAATTCATCGGGTCTCATCATAAAACTCTTTCTGACTATAATCCAGTAGCAAAAATGTACCGTATCAAATGGATATAAAAAATAATGAAATCGTTGGCAAAATGTATTGCATGATATACGAAACAATTCAGCTTGAAACTTGTCATTTATATCATAAAATACCCCGTAATATATCATTGATTCCTCTCATTTATTCAATATTTTTGGATCATTTCATCGTCTGCAATATTGTTTCAATCAATCAATATTATTTATATCGACATGTTAAAGATTTTTTATATAAAATAATTTAATAATTTAGATCAGCTTTAAATAGTTTAATAATTTAGTATCTCTTTCATTTTGAAAATAACATGTTACTTCTTTGTTATTAACTTTGCATTAAAAAAATGTAGCCTTTTTTTTTGCTTTAAAACAATTAAAAAAACATTCATTGTAGCATTTACCGCTTCTATAGCTTTAATTGAATAGAAAGAATCATCAATTTAATTTATCTACTCCATTTACTTACTTCACTTATACGTAACTGCGAAAAAATGCAATTAACATTATTTTAAAACTAGGACAATTTCCAGCATTAATAATTTATTTCTTAATTTAATTACTTTAGCTAAGTGAAATCCATTCTCTAGTGCTGTGTTTACTGAATAACAAACTCGACTTATTTATAGAATACTTTTTAAATACAGATAGTTGAATAGTTGAATGGAAGTTTTCTTTTCTCATAGAAATGAACCGGCTCTATATGTTAAAGAAGTTATCGTACTTGATCTATTCTCATTTAGATAGGCATAAAATTGTGGGGATAAGAGATAAGGAACGTGTCGCATATTGATGCGTCGGCACCCATTTTTTTAATGATACAAGTATTTTTAATTAAATAACTTATCCCTTTTGAATCACAACGTTTAGATTTTTCTTGATATTGGTGATGTAAAGATATCAAAGGAATATACCGAACCCATTACATAGTGCGTAGTGGATGTTACTTTTATGACATTGGATTTTCTAAGTTATTGGATTTAGACGGCTATCTCTAAAATCGTGCTTAATCCATCCATTAGATTAAAATATAAAGTGGCAATTTCATATATTTCATTTTTAAATACTTAAGCCTTGTAAATGCTAAAGACTACATCATAACCATCTTACATTATGCATAAAAATGTAACTGAAACAAATTAACAAATTTATTTTACGATAGAAATTTATTTAACTACCCAAATTATGATATTAACGTTCCCGATCAATAATAAGTTGTTCCTTTTAATTTTTAAACTTCAATGTATCGTACTGAAAGTGTATTTTAACCAAAGGATATCAAATAAGTTCCCCAACAATTTCATAAACTAAAAACCAGATTTAATAAAACAAATAATTAAAGCTATTCATAAATCTTATCCGGCTTTCAAATAATAATTTAGACGAAGAACACAATAAAAATATTTGTCGAACACGCCTCCCGGCGTTCCGGATATGTTGCGAATAAAAAGCATTCCGTAGTTTAATCCGACATAAATCTCTTGGTGTACAGTAGTTTTGCCGGTGTAATGAAAAAAATGTAAACCATCTGTTGCACCCTTCATTACGTCAAAGCACGATGAATGGGTACGAATATAGCTTTGTCAACTTTTTAATGTAATTGAAATTTTAAAGACCCCTAGTTTTATTTAAACGTAAGAGTAACCTAGCCTTTAACTGTAACTAAAGTAATGGCGACATGTGCAACATATGGCAATAATATTAAAAATTACAAACATGTAAATACAATAGAACACAACATTGTTAACTGATCTCACTTTTTCGTTTCTGTTGTAATATTTACTGGTCTACTCCATCTTTTGAAACGCACATACTAAGATTTTTTTCGTTTTTAGTTAATACTTAGAATTATCTGAACCATTATTAGGTACACAACTTAGTTTCATAATTTAGGAAAAACATTGTTTAAATCATATCCAAAGTTATTTTAATAAAATATGTTTCAAAATATAATTAAAACCCGTAGTCATGTTACACAAGTTTTTATAAAAATATTAAATTTGCACTCAGCGGAGATAAATTTGTTCTTGTCCGCACTTCTTAAAATAGGGCAAACGAGGCCTCGACCCTCCACGAATGTGTATCATATTTACACTAAAAAGGGACACGATGATAGACTAGTTCATATAGTAGAAAGAGATAGTTTGACGCACACGGAACAGAAGATTTATCACGTGACTAATACCGAGTCAGTGCGACGGCGCGCCTTGTCCCCAGGGACTCCATCAAACGAGTTTTCTCCCCCTTGCACGATGCAATCTATGCTGAATCGTATTACAATAAATTGTATTAACTCGAAAAATACTACAGATAGCAAACATTGTCCATCTGCACACAATCGTCCGTGCATCGCTCAGACATATTCAACGACCCTCTATTTCCTTGACGTCGTTCTGTTGCAAAAATTTATATATTTTACGAGGGATCATTGGGAAGAGACGAAACTTACCACATATCGATATATCATTTTTGTGGGCGGAAATTACGTCATCTGCGCTTGTTTACGTTCAATTCAATGTTGTTTATTAGCTTTTATTCAGAAAATAAGCACCATTTATTATATTTTACAGTGTTTTCATAATAAACAAAAGGTTTTTTTACTCTTTCATAGTTTTTTTTTTATTTAACGAACGGCTTTCGAATTTCTTTTAATTAAAGTATATGAACAGTTTCAATTCGACCCATATGCATAACAATTGCAGCTTATCTGAATTCTGCAGCGTTGGATTTAAAAATCAATATGACTTCCCACTCTTGGCCCATGAATATAAATTACTGATTTATACCCAGATTGTTGTAGCGATAAAAGTTATTGTCGCTTAGTATCGACCCCAACCCAGTTAAATTGTCCAATTCACAAGCCAAATGACCAAATGGCGTCAACGCATCGTGATGCTTATCTCCCACTGCATCTTTTAAACTGTCAAGACTCGATGATAATAAGCTAATTAGCAGTAACTTTATTTAAAAGCGATACTTTAAAATAAATAACAAAAGATACAGTCTAATATATTATTCAAACAGATCTGAAGTTCGATAATGGAGGCATTTTAACAGAATGATAAACTTATCACTGCATTTTATATTGACGATTAAAATTTTCTTTGTTGTCACAAAATATATTCCAATAGAGATGACCTACTATATTTTGACAATAACATGTTACTTTCTTTACCCCAAAATATGTATTAGCTCGAACCTATAAATTACTTAAAACATCCGGCTATTTATTTTGGGTATCCATCAACAAATTGTGGACCAATAATCAAACCTAAATGTGAGGCAATTAGTCCAATTCCGTCTCGCGTTACGTCAATTAAATCTTATGACGATTGACATATGGCTTTTATTTGAGGCAATGTAACCAGATCCTTGCCTGTGCACGCTCCAAAACAAAATAAACATTGCATCTTCAATGGCGCGTCACTAGCTCACTCGGTAGAATACATAAAACGAATGAAAAGATATGTGTATTCATCTTAGATTACAAAACAAAAGCTTGTTTTTTGTTTGTTGTTTAGAATTCATTGTTTTCAAAATAGTTTCAAGTAAAATTTGGTTAATTAAAATCTAAAACCAATGCTCAAACAATGTTTAAAACAGTGTATAGAATTCCGGCTATTGATAAATTTATTTTATGGTTGAACACTTCTCTAAATTATCTATCTGTCTCCTATCTCTAGTTTAAAAAAATTATGTAGTATAAGAACTCGTGCTCCTGTTACTTTAAAGCCGTAAAAATTATATTATTAAATTGATTAGCACGGTTTTCGATCATTAGTAACAGTCACATAATGAATAGATAGTATAAAACACGGTAGCAAGAAGTGATTGGGTGCTTTTGAGCCACCAACGTTCCTGTGTTCTTCTGGGCCGTTGCACCGAAACCAATTGGTTCGTCACACAGCCACGAAATGCGCCTCGACCATGTCTCGGTTAATTAGAAGTCGGCGGGACGTCACGACACTTACTCATAGATGCACTTCACAAACGTCACATTCTTGAATGACATTTACCATTGTGTCCTCTATTCAACGTCACTCAAAAAAGATCGATGCACTTCTGATTCAACAATAACGTTTCATTTTGACTTTTTATACCACGGATCACGTGATAACATCTTGTAACTAATTTGTATGATGGAATACCTTTTTGTATGTAAATAGAAACTCAATAACATATTTATAATATACATGTATATATTTTTAGCATTATCGTCAATTAAAAGTAATATAGACAATTCAAACTGTATTCTGGTACAAGACGTAAAGGCAGTAACCCATTCTCACGGTGTAAGAGACGCTCTTTCGACATCCTCACCATCGGACGGTATGTAATAATTAAATAAGAAAGTTTTGATCCATTTTCTCATAACAACTGTAACTAATAATTCTTACACCTTTTATAGAATCTATATCAACATCATCATTAGGAGGTTGGTCAACAACTGCGGAGGCTGCTCTTGAATCTGCAGTAATACCACAGCAAGCACAACAAGCAGCTCCGCCTCCTTGGACTCCAGCTTTAGAACTTAGAGAATTTGATGAACTACACAGTGTTACAATCCCTGCTTACCAGTTTTGGAGTTCTGAATTTCGTAACAAACAACCGGCGTTCGTGAGTCTTAACTTCACCGTTCCTTGGGGAGCTAATTTCGCTGTCTATGGTAGAAGAAACGTTGCTCCTAGTGTCACCCAATACGATTTTGTTGAATTTATCCGTGGTGGTAGAGTTGATCATAGACTACGGAAAAGGAGAAGTCTCCACGAATCAGACCCACGTGATCATGGTTTTGACGGCTTTGATTCATTGTTTAGTACATTTAGCCCATTTGATAGATGGAACCACACGATAATCAAGAGGTCTACAGATATGAGGGTTAATGTCAGTATAATTCAATATCTCGACACGGGTAGATGGTTCATATCGATATATAATGACGAACTTCAGCCACACCACGTTGAAATGATTGTGTCAGAAGCTGAAGGGGTGACAAACTCTTGCCCTGATGATTGTTCTGGTCACGGTTCTTGCTATTTAGGAAAATGTGAATGTATGGATGGTTTTGAAGGTCACGATTGTTCAAAAAGTAAGTTGAATCAATAACTTATACCATATTTAAGGTCTCAAGTCTTAAAATAAAAACAAATTACTATTTAAGGTGTATGTCCTGTTCTGTGTTCTGGACACGGTGCCTACGCTGGCGGAATTTGTCATTGTTCTGAGGGATGGAAAGGAGCTGAATGTGATGTTCCGGCTCACGATTGTGAACCAGCAGATTGTTCCGGTCGGGGGCAATGCATCGCAGGCCAATGTCAATGCAAAGCAGGATGGAAAGGAGCGAAATGTGACGAAGGTATCAATAGTTAATGTAACCCAAATTTTTGGCATAATGTATCAGAAAATATCAAATCTCATTTTTAATTAAAGAGGATTGCTTGGATCCAACGTGTGGCGGTCATGGATCTTGTGTTCGTGGTCGATGCGTATGTCGTGCTGGTTGGCGTGGGGCAGCCTGTACTGAACGTGATGCCCGTGTACAACGCTGTCTGCCCGCTTGCTCTCAAAGAGGCGTGTATGACTTAGATGCTGGTCGATGTGTTTGTGATCCCTTGTACACAGGCGACGATTGTTCTCAAGGTAATGAGACTCAAATTAAATGTAGTTAAAACATAATACATTATATAATATACATTCATTCCATACTTACAGTGGTATGTTCATTGGATTGCGGACCTCACGGTGTTTGTGCTGAAGGAGTATGTCGTTGTGATGATGGGTGGACCGGTTCATTGTGTGACCAACGACCATGCGATATTCGTTGTCATGAACATGGTCAATGCAAAAACGGTACTTGTGTTTGCACACAAGGTTGGAATAGTAAACATTGTACCTTACGTAAGTATTGTTACTTTTAAAATTTGAGAATAACTTAATAATCCTATGAATATGTTTTTGTTATATGCACAATACCTTAGTAGGGAAAGTGTCCTCATAGGAAATAATATTAGTAATAAGGCTTAAGAGATTGTGAACGTAAGCAGTTTTTTTCTCGTGATGTCCTAATTCTTATCACAATGTGTAGCCGGTTGTCCAAACGGTTGCTCTCGACACGGTCAATGCCTGCTGGAGGAAGGGGTCTACCGATGTTCGTGTGCAGATGGCTGGGCTGGCACAGATTGTTCCATTGAGTTGGAACTATCCTGCAACGACAATGAAGACAATGACGAAGGTACCATTTCAGTTATAATCTTTAAGATATGTCAGACTTACCGAAGTGCCAGCATAAGTAGTACAAACGTGCATATGACAATCGACCTACCATTTTGAAGATGGCATGACGGACTGCTCGGACTCTGAATGCTGCAGCCGCCCAGAATGTTCTGAGCACATTATGTGCTTAGCTTCCAATGACCCTGTTGAAGTATTACTTCGTAAGCAGCCTCCATCCGTCACAGCTTCTTTCTATCAACGTGTCAAATTTCTTATTGAAGAAAACTCTGTACAGAGTTACGCGCACATGGACGAATATTCTGAAAGGTAAGTGAACTCAGTTTTTATACGAATATAGGCATTGTTAACACCAAATCACTTCATGTGTGAAAGATATTGCCAATATTGATTCAGGTTATTTCAATTTCTGCTGCAATATCTTTTACCTGTTAGTTAGGAACTGTAAGATTAATCTGTCGGTTTTGCACAGTTATAAGTAATATTTTGCACTTAACGATATTAGTAGCTCTGTAATATCATTGCCATACAATGTAAATCCGTGATATTGAAACAAAACCTATAATGACATCTTGTATTAAGGAAATAGCACACCTACCCTTAAATCCTTTTCATCTTCCTGAGCCCCTCCTAGGATTTGGTGTGGTTTTAATTTTATATGAAATATGTTATATATTAGTTTTTCACATCTGGTGGAAGTGTTTTGATTTTCCTATTTTTTTATCTAAACAAAATTATTTTATTAGTTATTTGTAATCCCAGCATGGATTTTTATAAAAAAAGAAATTATAACTTTTTTTTAATCGTTATGTTTTCACACCAGATCCGATGTGTTGTGTATTGTCTAATGTTTATCCCTTGTGTGTGTCTTACCCTACCTGTTTGTCTAACAAAAAAGCGTCTTATTAAAATACTAAAATGAATATAATAACCAGTCTATTGAGCGCTCAAAAGCTTTCGAACAGTTTTGTTTGTCTTTCGTGAAGCTAATGGTCTATATTTTAATTAGATCCATCTAAATTGACTCAAATTATGATAGACTCTCAACAAGTGACAGCAATTATTAGATTCTAATCTCGTTTTACTAAGTTAATACGTTCATTCATAGGTTTCTCTCATGATCTGAGTCAGTCGAATATTAATCATTAAAAGATTCCTTCTACTTTCTCATCATTGATTTCGATACGGAATAGAACAAGAGATAAAGCCTAAGATAAATTTATACAATCACATTCAATAACAATAGAAGACAAAGCAAAACTGAATAAATAAAGTAGACAACCCACCTCGCTTTATATGCAAAAGCGCCTCAAAAGTTTGTTTGCATTAAAACACGAGCCGCTTAACTATTTTATTTGTGTTGGAAAGTCTGGAAGGGTTATATTGCGTTCTGGCATTTGTTTCATTAAGCCTAAATAAACGTGTAAGTAAAAGATATTCACATTCACCATCCAGCATGTATTTTTGTTGAGTAAATAGTGATCAACAGCTTGGTGCAACCTGCATTCTATAAATATTAAATTCTATATAGTGGTGGTGTTGTAATGCAAACGGGCTTTCATTTTTCGATTAACAAGAACATATGAAAGTTATTTTAAATCAGTCATTAAAGCAAGTGTTAAAACGCAAGGTAACCAGCGTAGACGATCGCAATCGGCCGCACCGATTGCATATCGGGGTGGGGTTGCACTGAGGGATGTAGGTATCTGTGTAGTAATCTGTCCTGTCTTTCTGTGTCCCTGTGCCGCCGTGTGTCCGCCACTCCTAGCGAGTTCTGGAATTCCTTTACACCATGGTAAGTGTCAGTCAGCCCGCCCTCGCCCCTCAGTGTTCAGTATATGTTAACCTATTCCCTTTTGTTGCAACTCCTGCATATATGTGTGATGCCGACGCCCGCCGCCTGTCTACTAACTGGCACGCGAACGGCGATACTAACGCTTTTCAATTTTTGTTTAATCCTTTGTCTGTATTCGTTTCATTCTCTATGTGTATGTAACATCTGTATGTCTGTCTTACATGTTGCTTGTGGTTGCGACAAACCTGTTCAACTATTTATTATATCACTGACAGAAGTGAACATAAATTTTATTTTGAAATACGATTTGTCGCATCCACAATTGTGTTTTTGTAATATTTGTTCTCGTCTACTGTGCTTCTAATATATGTAGCTCACATATATACTATAATATACTTACTTTTGTTACTATAAAATTTAGGAAAATCATTTACGCTTTCACGCAAAACGTTAAAACACATTCCGTAAAACGTCGGGTTGTAAAAAAAATACGTATCAAGACGCGAAAAATAACGTCTTCAGAGCTAAAATTTAGCGAACACGCAAATTAGCTTCAAATAAACTTACCCTTTTATGTGTTCCTTACCCTTTGTCTGCGTCTATCATCTGTTAACCAAACCCTTACCCTTTGCCCAAGCTCTTTATGTGTTTAGACCCTGAACCTGTAACTAATCAAAACACGACATATGAAAATACTTTGACAGCGAAACTATTGCAGCCTTGTCGACACTGTACATTTCTACCATTGCTTTCATATACCGGTAATAGATAACATTTGTTATAAGAAGTACACATTGAAATTGGTGCAATAAATATATGTTATACTTTTAAAATAAAAATGTATTACTTTTTAATGTTATTAATAATATTAATAGATCAACAATTATAAGACATGCCTGCTATCGTCATTGGAAATAAATTTTAAGCAAATTGTTGTTTCATGTCCTATGGAGTATTTTAAATATTTCTTATAAATCAAAATAGAAGAAAATTTCGAAAAAGATTTATATTTCTAAGTTATTTCTTTAGGTATAGGAACAAAATATCAAGAACTGTGAGGACACTGTAAGTATATATTATATAAGTAACATTGTAAAAAGTATACTGTAAGATATTTTATGATGATCATAACTATGCTTTTCAGGTAACTCATTCAATATAATCATTTTTTCATTAAAGATTATCAGTTCATTTCATAATAAGAAAATGTTTGACACGTTGGTAATTTCTTAGAAACTATAAAATATAAATTTTCCCTAGCAACATATCAGGAAATACATTTGTATAAAGAGTAATCATTTCAAACACTTCACTATGAATTCAACATATATGTACAAGTAAACCAAATTATATTTAGAAGAAAAGATTTAGACAGGGTGCTGAAATTGAACGAAATTATATTCACATAAGGAAAAACATTTCGTATATATTGTAAAAATAACATTTTCTATTTAACAATTTTTTCACTGTTAGTGAAAGTAGTGGATCTGACACATTATTTTTACCAAAAGCAAATTATTTATTTTCGTTTTATATTTTTATTACATTTACTTAAATGAATATAGAAATTTCATAAATCCATAAAAATTATCAACTTTATTTTTTGTTATTTTGTTTACAGCTAACCTATTCTTAGTAGCTTTGTTCTAATATATACATTTAGTATTTCATGAGGTTTGTTCCTTACGAACTTTTTGGAATTTAAAAAAATAATGACAATTTATTACACTATTGGGAATGAATACAAATATAAACTGAATCTGGCATATGTAATGTTTTATATGAGGTCCTGCTTTAAAGACTTCGATCTTCCCTCAAAGTGTGATTCTACACAAAGCCAGTCCCGATAATAATTTTGTTCGTTTTCCTTCAAAAAAATATTTTACCACATAGTCTACATTGATGTAGAAGAACGAATCGAAGTCGAAATCAATGATTTTTTAAATGATTAAATCAATAAATTTAAAAAGTAGTAGATATATTTGAAAACTTTCATCATTCTTTTGACAAATAATTAATAAAAAAGTTGTTGCAATATTTTATTAAAATTTACTAGATTCTAATGGAGAGTATAATATCAAAACTGACTAAAATCACATTAACTGAAATGTATAAAATCTGTTTTATTAGTAAATTTTAAAGATATTATTAAACTACCAATTTACAATAAGAATATACTCAATTAAAAAACTTAAGAAATTATTTTTGATGCTTCCATAAGAGTGATAGATACAATATATTATAAAGTCTATTTGATCTGAATTTGAAATTATTTCCTAAAAACAAATACATTCAAAAATTAATACGTTACAAATTAATTTTTTTTTGATATTTGCATATTTTGAATGCACCAATTTCAAGTGTCCTAAAATGGAAACTGTCATGAAACACTAAGATCCTTATAAACAACGAATTATCTGTGTGGCAGCTGTTACATGCATTATACATACATACCTATAGAGATAGTAATTTTTCCGACTACATACGAGTACATTTATAACTTATGTATATGTAAACGGAAACTTTTACTATACTTAGCTAAACCTAAACAGAGAATGTGCAATGCTAAAAGACTTCTTATTTTATTTTTCGATTTTTATTTTCATACTTCCCTCTCACAGATTTCATTGCAAGTTAAACGCAATAGCACTTTATCTCAATATTTAATGTATTGAGGGTCCACACGGCGATATGATTCAAACAGTAATTAGTTACACTATTTTTCTTATATTTTATATTAGTTAAATTTAATTCACTGTTTTCAGTTCATGTAACACGTTGAGATCATAAATAAATATTATAAATGAAAATGAACTACACATCAATAAAATGTAGTCAGTAGTTGCCGCTTTATTAGTTTTTATCGTGCAAGAATTAGTGAATAAAAATTTTATAAGGTATGGTATGTATGTCAATGTTATAAGATTACAGCGATAAAAGAGTATTTTATAATAAAATCACATAATAATAAGCTAAATCATTTCATTTAAACATATTACAAATAGTATATCTATTCGTGTTATATGAATCATGAGAATCATATCGCCGTTCGGCTGTGCTATGCTCGACTCCAACTAATTTCGGTGTGATGTACAGTCGAGTGTCGGTGATGCGGGGGCAGGTTGTATCTCCGCAAGGGCTGGGCATCATTGGCATTAGAGTCTCCGTGGATCGAGAAGCTAGATTCGGATTCACGCTTACTAGACAGGGAGGATGGTAAGTCATATTTTGATTATATTACATATATTCTATCAGTTTGAATTATAAGACTTATTTTCTGTTATACATATAAAATCTTAAAGAGTTGAACATCAATCAATCAAATTGATAACCGTTATATTAACATATGTAAATTTATTAACGGTTAAATTTGCAAACCGGTCGTTAAAGATAAGCATACAGCTTTAAAGAATAAAACTCGGGGCCAGGTGTTGTAACACGCGCCGTCGTAAAGTACGTAACACACACGTGCAGTACAAACAATTAAACTACACCTTGCACACACTCATTTATCCCTAACCTTCCACATTTTAATATCTTTTACGAGGATAATTTAACAAATTAGCATCACACCTATAAAATGAAGATACTCGTATATAAAATGTCTTTTATTGCTTCGAATCTTATACTTAGGATATTTAGAGAAAAAAATCGTTTTATAAGAAAATGAGAATATTTTCAAGGGATTATTGAGAATCTTTAACTAAAAATTATTAATATATTATTTAAAAAAAATTTATTATCTATCTACCTTTATTTGTAAAAAATATTTATAAATATTTATATATAAAAAAATGCTTTCATTCGTTTCCATTTTAAAGAAATTAATAATAAGTAGTTATCGTGTACGAATTCCTAATTGTAATGCTAAGTTTGGATTTAAATTTTCTTCATTAAAACCTTAGTTAGTCTGTTACTGTTGTGTAAATACTATAAAATAAAACACAAAAACAATCGGCATTTAAAGATATGTACGATACTTTCTATATCATATAATGTAAAATACAAATAATTTGATTTTTCTAAACACTACATAGAACATTCATTTTATATTAATCACTGTTAATTTGACAGCCCAATCTCGATATTGATTAACCATTAACCGGTAGCTAATTTCTATCATTAAACTGAAACACCTCAGTAACTAAATATTCATACGCAAATAATTATATATTTCATATGTAATAAATCTGAATTAATTATATTAATATGACTACGTATTACGTAACCCCATGATCTCCGTAACACCTGAACTTTAAAAAAAAGGTATTTCATTATCTTATTTGTTCTGTAAAGATAAATTCTCATTTATTTATCTAAGATTTAACATGAATAAACCAGAATGAAAATCAGCTTTATCTTAAACGCTCAGGCTTTCAAGTGTCATGATTACAAGTAGAATATAAAAACAGATATATTATATATTTACCTTGCTCTAAATTTCGATCATGTTGCATTGTCTGTGGTCGAAAGTTTACGAGACTAAGTGTCAATCAACATACCTTTTTCTTTCAGTTCTAGTGCTAACAAGAGAAATATTCTAACCAATCGAATTATCCTCTAAATATATTTTTAGTATAAATCTACATTTATACATGTACTATGATTATTTAGTCATATTTATCAAAGCAAGCAGCTGCAAAAAATTATAATATGAACTCATAAAACCGAAGAGAATGTCACAAACTTCAGACGATTCACAATGACTTTTTAGCTCTTTATAGGCGTCAATTCATCTCACAGAAATATAACTCAAAGAATTTTAACGTCTGCCTTTAATTTATGAAAAGTTATTATACTTTTTCTCTCGTAAAAATAAAAACTGCGAACACGTTGTTACATATACATTTTTTCTCACGATTACCACAAAAACATTCAAAATTATATGGTCTCTCATTTTATAAAATTTATGTTAAAATTATTGTTTTTTAAATTTCACTGTAAATAATTTATACGTGAAAAATAAATTCATTTGTCACTCTGGAAATTTATTGTTGAAATTTTATTTTTATTATTACCTGCCGAAACAGCTATAGTTACTTTTTATATCTGGGTGGCTCGATATTTACTTATTGGTTTTTTCACTTATAAAAGCTTATTTGATATTGTGTATGTATATTACATATATGTGTTATTTATATACGGGTACTTCATAACATTCTCAAAAAAAAAATCTTCGTTGAGCAAACAGCAAAAAAATCTAAATTTGTAACATAGACTCATCATGAAGCATCAATACCAGTATTCGTCAAATACTCACAAGAATTTGATTGATATATACAAGAAATTAAGCTTATTCTCATGTATTATTATTATCTGATAGGCAAAACATTTATAATAAGTTAATATTAATGTCTACAGTAAACGTAAATATGTTTGCTAGCTTGTACCCATGGCCAGTTTTCAGATACCGGGTGCTATTGTTAAGTAGCAATTGTACTCATTTTACTCACAGTCTAAGGTCTGATTTTCATTTATGTTGCAGGAAATATTGCAATTTTCAATGAGTACTTTTACCACACACCTTTAGGTAAAATTTTTACCAGATAATTTAAATATCGACAGCTAAAAGCACAGTCTTACAGTTTGATACTTGATTTTCAAATTTAATATTAGTAGGCTATTTAAATGTTATTTGTAAGTTTCCAGACCAATCCCAGTGGCCAAATATCCATAACGCCATAATGAAAATATTTACTATCATCTGATTATCTAAACGATTGCAGAATAATGCTAAAATCATTAGAATTGTTGTATTTTTTCATTAAAACTTATTTACTGGATTTCCTACAGCATACTTAAAAATAAGACGTCAGACTATAGGTAAAATGAATACAGTTTTTACTTACTTGTAGCACTGATACGTGAATAATTGGCCATGAATATAACCTACCAGATAAGTATGCGTTTACTGAACACAAATACTTAACTATTTTAAATATTTTGGCTATCAGAAAATAAAAATTTGTTCTGTTGGCCTTGGGATCAGGCCCTATTAGAAAGTCAAATAATAAATAAAACAGTTTTCTCCCTAAGGACATGTTACATAACTCCATTTGAATATTTTTGGTAAAGTTTGACGTGAACGTTTTCTATAAAAAAATTGATATTTTTTTTTAATTTTATCACTTTGATTTGGATATTCATGCTTCTTAATAGTTCTTATAGAAATATGGGTTTGAAAAAGACTTAAAAATATTTTCTAGATCGCGAAATGTGTCAAATGCGAGGACGATGTTTTTTCGATGTTATGTTTCATTATTCTATGTAAACAGAACCATATTCATTTTTATCAATAAATATCAAATTATTTTGGGGTCGCAGTTAAACATTCCAATCCATTTAAAAAATGATAGGACTGTTTCGATCCAGATTTATTCTAACCCTCAGTTACTCACTATGAATCTTTAATTTGCTTAAAGATGTCTATCATACAGCCATATCGAACTCATCAGTCAATTCTTATTCGTTCTGAAATGTCACCTTTTGACCTTCCGATGCATCGAGGATGATTGTGATTAAAAAATACTTAATCACACATATTTATACATATAATTGGATATTTTCGGTATAAAATTTACAAACTGCTACTCGAAGTCAAAATATTAAAGTGGTTATATATTAACTGGAGGCATGATAATAAAAATTTAATCTTACAATTTTAAATGCATATGAATAGAGCATATTTCTGTCAGAGTTAACCAAATTAGTTCTGTATCCGTAATATCTAGATTAGTTACTACTGCAATTAGGACATCTAGCAGACGATTAAACTCAATAAAATAATTCAACTGATACATGTCTCAGCCGTTTTATTGAGTCCGTGTAAAAACATATATGTACATACATTCTGGAGATTTAATAGAATCTTTATATAAAGTTTTATCCTATATAAATGTTATAAATTAAAAAAATGTGCTGTAACTTCTGTAGGCTTTGTTTGTTTTTGAAAACTCTTTTCTAAAATAACGATATCCTTTGGGTCTTCGATGTCAAAATTGTCACAAAGTTGTGAGGTCTTCTTAGAAGTTACGAATATAGTTTAGTGTAAGTTGTTTTTACCTCGTTTTTAATTTCATAAAAAACATACTTGGTCAGTTCATGATAGTTTATAAGTGTTAGGTGTTTCATAAAGAATTACAATGTTTGTAAATTTCTTTTTTGCATAATGTAATTGAGATAACCCTCCATTTGGAATTCAATTTATACTTAGTTGTTGACGTTTTAAAAAGTTTTCATTGAAATATATAACTTGAGTTGTGAAAAATAAAAATAATACGTGTGTTCTGTGTTACATAAACCAAAACTTCGATATTATTTTGTTGTTACAAATATTTGATCTTAACAACCGTCAAGTCATCGTTAATCCAAGTTACGGTAATTATACATTTTACACGTGTTAACGTTTGATGGAGTGTACATACATTAAACAATAACTATTCGGATAATTACGGAATAGCTTTACGGTATATTATTTTATTTCAATATTTATTTAGTATCACGCTACATCCATAGAAAAATATTTTACTTAAAGAAATAAAACGCAAGGTTTCATAGCATTAATCAATGAGTTACGCAGTATTTACACTTTTACATTTTTTTTTCAATACAATTCTTGTAAATTAGTAACAAACGTTGAAAATGTCAACCCACATAAATGTATATATACAAATCATATTGTGAGGATATCAATCTACATAATAAAGATGACAATGAATGGCATTTAATTGATAATAACCTAGAATTTGTTTTTAATAATATATAAAAATAAAATCTAGTTGACGGAAATAAAGAAAGAATATGTATAAAACTAGAGAAATCGAGATTTTTATAAGATTTCGAAAACGCTTTAAATATTTATTTCGGTATATAATTAGTATTTGTCTTATTTTTTTTAACATTCGTTAACAATTGTTTTTAAAAAATATATATTTTTATCCATGCTTATAATATAACTAAACAGTGTCAAATTTTAAAACACCCTACACATTCATTGTCATTTAATTATTGTACTGTCACGAGTGATGTACTTCATCTGGCAATAATACGCAAAAAATTGCCTTACATAATTTCGTAAATAGCTGACATTCTTACTGTTCAACCAATATTAAATCTAACATAACTAATTTCACCTCATGGAAACTAGCTATCAAATGAAATAAAATCCATCGAAATCTGTTAAACTATTTGAAATCCACGATGCCACCCATACACATCATCTTTAAATTTATAACACTCCACTAATTGCGTCGAAGGTTCAAACATAAAGTAATAATTCCATTTGACATCACTGTTGTAACAAAAAGGAACAATGTATTGTAATTTTATAAAACCCTTCAATCTGTAAAGGTTCGACGTTTTGGTGAACGGTGGTGGCGCGGTTACTCTCCAGTTCCAGCGATCACCATTCAAGCCTCTTAGGAAAACTGTCTTCGTGCCATGGAACCAGATAGTTGTACTTCCACCCGTCCAAATGGAGCTCAGTGATGATAACATTAAAGTACCCACACCTAGGTAAGATTTACCACAAAAAATTGTCTCTAACCTTGATTATCTCGGATTACTATTAAAGTCTCACAAAATAATTAAATTCTTGGTTAGCTAATTTGCTTGAACATTGTTTTTGATCTTGAATATTCGAGGTAATTAAATTACAGGCTACGCCGTTGAAACTTTAGGTACTAAATGTTGTAAATCCTGATAAATAGATTAAATTTCAATAGAAAATTACGTTCACAAATACAGTGTAAACTCCATATAACGACACTCGATTTAACGACAAACTCTCTAAAGCGTCGAAATCATTTGACTTTGGTTGGTTTAGCTTGTCTACCATACAATGACACACTCTATATAGCGTCACAGCCACTCTCAATAACGACAAAATTAAGTAATAAAAAGTACCCTTTAAGTTGCTAAAATTAGTAAAAAATGCGCAGCTGTGTACGTTTTTTTGTCGCTTTGTTATCCTAGCCCTCAATAAACTCCACTGTCATAATCATGCATACCAAACTTTCTAAGAAATTCGTTCTTCACCAATATGCCTCAATATCGCAAGATATGAATAAAATACGTAAAAAAATACAACAACATTACTGGTGCAGCAAAACACGTCAAACAAAAACAACAGACTTTATAACATTCTTTTTTATGTACATAAGTACTAACAGTAGTCTGAAATAAACTTTGTCTTTTTCTAATTCTGATTTTTCTTCCCTCTATTTAACGGCAACTCTCTATAACGCACTAAAATGCACGGTCCCTTCAGTGTCGTTATATAGAGTTTACACTGTATTTAATATTCTTCATTATTTATGTTGAAATTAAATTCAAAGTAGTCACTTTTTTTGAATTAACTTTTTATCAAATAAATTTACTCTTTTGAGTACTCTATTTATTTTTCACATTTTATTTAAACAACCTTTAACAAAAGAAGAACAGAAATACTATGGTTTTCTTTACTAGTGTTTTCCAAATAACCGATATAGTAATTTTTTGCAGAAAGATAATTTGGTCTTTCAAAGAGTGTAGTTTGGTTATATAAATTTATTATAATTTCAGAGCCCCAGTTGGTCTAGACTGGTCTCCAATGCCACAATGGTGGGAGGCAGATATGCCCCCTTGCACAGCTCATGATCACGAACGTCTAAGACCTGAGGTTGTGGCTATGCCTGCTCTGGCAGCACCAGCTGCTTCCTCACCAACAACCTCTACTGTCATATATCCTGAAGCTCAGGTATATATCATAGCATCATTATATAAAAACAAGCCTCGAACGTAATAAAAGTGATTAAATCTCGAAATATTGTCTTTAATATGATCTTACATTCAAACAACAGTAATGTGATAAAAATACTTGATTAATATAAGCTTGCATTTATCTAAAATAATTTTTTTAATGAATGAGATATGTACTCGTTTTTTCTATTTTATATATTGAACCAATATATGATGCGATCAGATGTACAAATAACGTACTTATTAACTTACCAGATCGTTAGCGAATCAATCGGAATACCAGGGTCATCAGTCAAACTCACCTATCGCTCGTCACAAGCGGCTGGCTACTTGTCTTGCGTACACATTCAACTGACGAGACGAGAGGTGCCCGCGTTCCTCATTCGAGTACACGTTCGAGTGGACATCGAGGGTTCTTTACACACTCACACCTATGAAGCGGACCCCGATCTCACTCACGTGTTTGCGTGGAACAAGCGCAATGTATATAAACAGAAGGTATGAACTTTTATCTTTTTTATTTTTATTCTTCTTAGTTTCTTTTAAAGGTTTTATATACCTTTTTCCCTTTTTTATTAGGTTTACGGCCAAGCTCAAGCGAAAATTTCTATTGGATATGAATACACAACATGTTTGTCTATTGTTTGGGAAACGCAAACCGCAACTCTATCCGGTTTCGATGTGGATATTTCTGATATTGGAGGATGGGGTTTGGACATTCATCATCATTACAACTTCCATGAAGGCATTCTACAAAAGGGAGATGGAGCTCTATTACACTTAAAGCAATATCCAAGAACAGTTCAGGTCAGTTAAAAATTATACCAATTGTTTATATCTTTCTAATCATTTTAAATAACTAGAATGTAAAATAAAACGTACAAATATTCTATTTTTAGGTGGTAATGGGTACTGGTTTGCAAAGGCCCCTCAACTGCCCCGATCATTGCAATGGTAAAGCTGCAGATTCCCGTCTTCTTACACCAACAGCTCTTACTTCTGGACCCGATGGATCACTATATGTTGGAGATTTTAACCTTGTTCGTCGTATTACTCCTGAAGGAATGGTTACAACTGTTTTACAATTAGAGTACGTATTGTTTACTTATAAAAGAAATACTATTTATTACTAAGTTATATATAGAATAGAAAATAAAATCATACAAAACAACAAATTATTATATTATTTTTTGTTATTTCAGAACGACACAAGTTGCATATCAATATTACATCTGCATATCTCCGGCGGATGGATATCTTTACATATCAGATTCAGAAAGACATCAAGTTAGAAGAGTACTGGTATTAGATAAAGTACGTGATCCAGCAGCAAATTCAGAAGCTGTTGTTGGCAATGGAGACCGTTGTGTACCTGGTGATGACTCTAATTGTGGTGACGAAGGACCTGCTATAAAAGCGAAGTTGGCCCACCCTAAAGGTATTGTATGATTTGTAAAACAAAATATAGTATTCATATAAAGATTCTCATCAATATTATGAAATTTTTAGGTCTTGCTATAGCAGCAGATAGAACTATGTACATCGCAGATGGAACAAATATCCGTGCTGTTGATCCAAATGGTATAATACATACACTTGTTGGTCATCACGGACATCACAATCACTGGTCACCTGTTCCTTGCCGAGGAGCCATTCAACCCTACGAAGCACAACTACAGTGGCCTACTGGTGTAGCTTTATCGCCACTAGATGGTTCACTGTATTTCATAGATGACAGAATTATATTAAAATTAACAGTTGATATGAAAATTAAAGTAGTTGCTGGACAACCATCACATTGTCGCCTTGGAAGTGATGGCAAACCGATTGCTAAACCTACTAATAGAACTAATGGAGATATAAGGGAAGATTCCACACTTGGAACTATCCAGGCTATAGCTTTCGCTCCCAGCGGTATTCTTTACATTGCAGAGTCAGATTCTAAAAAGACCAACACCATAAAGACGATTGATCCCTCTGGGAAAATTTTACATTTTGCCGGAAAATTACAAGAAAATATGAAAGAACTTAGCTGTGAATGTAATACATCGAATTCAGCAACTATTATACCTACAAACAATCGTGAAGACGTTGGAGGATGTCCTTGTAAATTAAGTGTTGCAGCTGGAGATGAACCACCAACCAATACTGAAACATTATTGTCCTCGAACGCAAAATTCCAAACAATATCTGCCCTAGCTGTAACCCCAGACGGTGTTCTTAATGTCGTTGATCAAGGTAAAGTAATGATTCATAAAAATTTTATGTCTGCCTTTTATTCATTCATAATTATGAAACATTATAAAAACATAAAATCACATATTTTCTTAGTGTGTATCTTTATTTAAAAAAAAATTTTCTCTGCAGGTTCTTTACATATTTTGGCATTAAAACATTATTTGCCAACACATGATGAAAATGGTGAATTTAGAATACCATATCCACCAACTTCAGAAGTATATGTATTTAATCGTTATGGTCAACATATAACTACGAAAGATTTAACATCAGGTAAAACCAGATATTCATTCCTGTACTCTAAAAACACAAGTTTCGGTAAATTGTCTACGGTGACGGATGCATCTGGAAACAAAATACAATTGCTAAGAGATTACAGTAATATTGTTAGTTCGATCGAAAACACGCAGGATCATAAACTTGAATTGAAAATATCGGGAATTGGATACTTGACAAAGATAACTGAGAAAGGTACTTCAGAAATAGAAATGGATTACGACGCAAATACAGGACTACTTAATAGTCGATCAGGAGTGAGTATTCAATTGGTACTAAACTGATAATTATAATAAATTCACGTCTTCATTACTAAATGTTTTTCTAATATATTTTTCATTAATTCCAGGCAAGTGATACGGTTATTTATAATTATGATGAATTGGGACGAGTAGTAAGGATCATTATGCCGTCTGGAGAGCAAGTGCATATAACTTCAGGTCTCGCAAAGAATTACGGACTGGCAGTCACTGTAGCTAATCCAACTAGCACCATCCCAGTTGGTGTAGCGAAAAAATGTGAATATGTACTACACGGACAATCCTTCAAACAAATTACTATTAATAACGGAAAACAAATTACAGAAGGTCGCATATTTACTAATAACTCCTTAATCATTGATACACCATGGTCAGGGAAATTTGAAAGCATAGCAGCTGCAAAACATCCCCTTCTTGAAGCAGCTTTGCCAATTGAAGCTGAAATGTTACACATGTGGTCCCACCAAACAACGACTTTTGGAGACAATTTAATAAACAATATGTATTCATTATATACTCTTGTAGGAGATGTAAGAAACCCACAGCAGACTCTAAATCGTGAAATTTGGGTAAACGACTCGAGAGTTCTGATTATTGAATTTGATCAATTTAAGAGTAGAGAGACGTTTTTCAATGCAGATCGAATTCCACTATTTACCATTGCTTACGATGTTGCTGGTTTGCCATTATCATTCACACCTCACGGTGCCGGCGTACCTCTTAATATCTCCTACGACAGATTCTACAGAATAAATGGGTGGAAGTGGGGCGTATCTGAGGAAACTTATAGCTATGATCCTCATGGAATGCTTTCAGAAATTACAAGTCCACAAGATGGCACAAAATTCATTTATTACAACGAAGGTAATCTAGTGTCTAAGATTACATTAGCAAGTCAAAGGAGTTTCAAATACAAATATGACAGCGATGGTGGTTTTACTCATGTCATATTACCATCCGGTACAAATCATTCATTTAGTGTCCAACCATCAATTGGATTTTTACGCGTGACGTATACACCTCCTGGCTCTCCAAGGAAATATTTGCAACATTACTCACATACCGGAGAACTCCTTCAAACTGTATTCCCAGGGGATGGTGCACGAATTATATACAGATACTTTACTACCAATAAAATATCCGAAGTAGTACATGGTGACGGACAAACTCAAATTCACTATTCAGAGAACAGTGGGTTACCATCTGAAATCCTCCATGTGGATCGTGATGTTGATTATCGTTGGGAGTCAACATATATAGGTGGTTTGCTTGTTGAAGAGCGTATTGACTATGGTGCAAAAACTGGTCTCAGTAACGCAAAAATACTATACGAGTATGATAATAACTACAGAACTATAGCAGTTCAAGGTCGCATCGGTGGTCAAACACTTATTCCACATCACATCATTTATAACAGCAAGACAGGCGCTCCAGATGTTCTAGGTCAATTTACTGTTTCTAAACAAAAATGGAATGAAGCCTCAGTGTATGATGGTATCGCTATGTTTTCTCGTATATTGAATGAACAATTTCTTGAAAGGGAGATAACAGTAAATATTCATAGAATGGAAGTGTTCAGAATGGAATTTGCATATGACAGACATGGTCGAATATCTCAAACAAGAACTCATACCAGGAATGTAGGTGTTAATACATACACCAATGTCAAGAATTACACTTGGGATTGTGACGGACAACTGACTGGTGTAGAAGCCCAAGAACCGTGGGGATTCAGGTATGATGATAATGGAAATATGCTTTCCCTGACTTACAGAGGAAATACTATTCCGATGGAATATAATGACATGGACCGCATTATTAAGTTTGGGGAGGGCCAATATCGTTATGATAGCAGAGGCCTCGTTTCTCAAAATGCTAGAGAGGAGCGTTTCCAATATAATGCGAAAGGATTACTTATAAGAGCAACTAAACGTGGAAGATTTGATGTAAAATACTATTACGATCATTTGGATAGGTATGTTATCAAGAATAAAGCAAAACGTTTTGATTTTATTCAAAAACAATTTTTTATTTATTTTTCGTATATTTTTACAGGTTATCTACAAGGAAGGACAATTTCGGAAACGTTACTCAATTCTTCTATACAAATAAAGAAAAACCTCACGAGGTCAGTCATATATATTCACCTCGAGAAAATAGATTCATGACACTTGTTTATGATGATAGAGGCCACCTTATTTATACCCAGGTAAAGAAATAAGACATATTTTACTAAAAACCCAAATGAAAATCAGTTTATCTAACAGTGTTTTCATATTTCAGGTTGCTCGTCACAAATATTATATAGCTACTGACCAATGTGGGACTCCAGTAATGGTTTTCAACCAATACGGAGAAGGAATACGAGAACTCATGAGATCACCTTACGGTCATATCGTATACGATTCTAACCCGTACCTTTATTTACCTGTAGATTATTGTGGTGGATTATTAGACAAAGTAACGTCTTTAGTACATATGGCAAATGGTAAAGTTTATGACCCTCTTATTGGACAATGGATGTCTCCACTTTGGGAAAATCTTGTTGAAAGAATACATAACCCAACGCAGCTACATTTATATAGATTTAATGGAAATGATCCAATAAATGTTAGGCCACAAAATAAGAAGCCAGCAGGTATAAAATCCATAAATAATTTATACATACGTGTATGTGAGTTAATATTAATTTGAATCTATTTTTTAAATATTTTACTACTTGTTGCAGATCATTTATCCTGGCTTAAATTATTGGGATATGATACAAGAAGTTTGGCTCCTCAACTCTACCCAGATGAACTACCAGGAGGCTCTATACTGCCCAACATACCTCATGGCCGACCAGTTTGGGGAACCGCACCCGAGGAAGGAGGTCCTGGAATACCTTCTACCATGTCATTGCTACCGACTGTAACAATTGAATCTGGATTCTTATCTCATATGTCGAACAAAAGGATAGCTGATTTCCGTAGTCTTTCTATTCCGGCAATGTCTGCATTAAAATCTGACGCCCTGAATCTAGCACCTAAACGTATCGGTTCAGACTCAGAACCTCCTTTCGGGCGTGGTATACTTATATCTCGTAATTCTAGAGGTCGCGCTGTGGTAAGCACAGTACCCTCAGCGAACGCTATATATCGAGATGTTTACACGTCCGTATTTAACAGATCTCACTTACTGCCATTTTCTTTTGTGGTTCATGGTGATCAGCAAGACGTATTCTATTTTGTCAAAGAAGATACGTGGCGCGCAGCGGATGATAAACAACAACTGAAACGGATGCAAGGAAAGCTTAATGTCACATTCCATGAAGTCGCCGAAGGAGGTCATTCTTACGCTGATGTTAAGATTCATGGTCAAACTAGTATTGTTAATTTACGTTACGGTACAACCGCGGAGAGAGAACGGCAACGTCTTCTGCACCACGCTCGCTCGTCGGCAATACGCAAGGCTTGGCATCGGGAACGCGAGGCTCTAAGGGCTGGTTTGGGTGGATCGCAGGACTGGTCGGCAGCCGAGTTGGAAGAGATTCAGAAGGCGGGATCGGCGACTGCTTATGAAGGCGAATATGTCCACGACGTGGCCCGTTATCCAGAGCTCGCTGAGGATCCATATAACGTACGCTTCGTGAAGAAGCGCACCGATCGCGCTGAACGCAGACGACGAAAGCGTGAGGACTGCCGCGCTCCCTGGTGGCTCGCCTGGGATGACCTCTGCTAGTGTTTGTCGCCATCAATATGCCAAATCGTATGAATGTAAACTTGGTGTGTGTGAACGATGACGGATGGTTGTGTCAGTGTGTTCGTAAAATATATTTTGTAAATAGTCTCTATTAATTGTTAATTGTTGATGTATGTATGTATGGTAGATGCGAATCCCTATCGCTGTGTAAATATAAAATTTTAATTTGCAGGGAGAGAATGGACCTTTTGAGAGGACTGATATAAATTAAATGTAATGTATGTATAAAATAAGACGATCTATGTGAATATGAAATATTATTTATACTTATTTATCGGTAAAAAGCTTCAATTGTGTCCAATGTTCTTATAAAATTTAGATGAAAACTATTTGAAAGAATAATAAAAAGCATACTTTTTTAACCAAATCAATGTGTTGTTTGAAATCCCTATTATCCTTACATCCTAATGAATACAAGTTTACACAATTGTTCATGCTTCAAAAAGAAAGATTTTTTAATACAGAATAGAATTAAGACATATTAGCTTTTTTAATTATAATTTTGACATTTAAAAACCAAGGTAGAATATATACGAAAAACTAGGCTTGGTACTCGCATATAATTTTTGGAAAAAATATACACAATTTGTTTCGAACAAATATTCGTATCATAAAATAGTTATAGCATGTAATGTCTTTAGTAAAGTTTTTTTTAAGAAAATATTTTACAAATTGAGAAAATAATATTTTTTGTATATTAAGTTTGAATAAAATTATAGTGTCTCAAAGGTATATATCATGGATATTCTACTGTTTATAGTACTTAATAACTCTACATGAATATAGAGCTTGGATAGACTGCATAGAAAAAAAATAAAGTGTCAAAGAAAAACGTAAAAACAATATCAGTGTGAACAAATGTATATACTATAATTGTTATAAAGTAGGTCATTTATTTATAAACATACATACACAAATAGACTTTATTATCTAAAGATCGTCGTTTTCACAGGAACATACCTACAAGTGGAATAACATAGTTTAAAGTAGCAAGACATTTGACACTTTTAATTTATCATGATGTTACAAAGACAAAACCAAAAAAAAAGGCTAAAATGGTCATAAACTTTTCACATATTTAATATCGAAATAAATGACAATTATAAAATACTATTTTATATTTTCAATTATAAAGAAAAGGTGTATTGAATCATTTTTGGTTGTTGATAATTTAATAAAATACTAATTATGAAAAATAACATCAGAAAAACAGAATTCACTTAAAACTGCTCATAAAAATATAACGTAGTCAGATTACCTTTTCAGTTTAAATTGTAACGATAATTCAACAAATGTTCCGCAAGAACAAAGGTAAAAGATTCCGGGTCTTAAGTCTTATAGTCTTGCAAAATTTGGGTAACTATTGCTGAATAAAAAAAAAATTATTTCATTATAATGGCATCAGAGTGGCTTTTATACATATATTTTGTTTGCCAGTTGTTTAGAATTCCATCATATTTCCCTACATTTCCACTAAATAACGATTCAACAAGCAAAGAAGAGTTTATTTTAGTCCATATTCAATACTGTAAAATATATAAAAAAGCATGTATACATATATATTAGCTGTGACAAGTCTAGGTATAGGTATAAATAATTAGAGGCGTTGTGTAAAAGTTATTTATTCATGTTCGTTACGTCAATCTCGGAACAACGACTCGAGTTAATTTACAATATCAATTTATACATAAATCCAAGTCAACGCATTCATATAAATTTTATTAAACAGAGTCATAAGCGTAACTTTGCTTATAACAAATTACTTTATATTTACAATGTACTACAATAAACAAAGCTGACACTGGAACTTTACACATTAGTGACGAAATTGGATTATTTGTATAAAAAAATCTTTATCTAAATTTATATACATATACAATTTATTAAGACATATACAAACGGATAAATTTAGGAGTTATTTTACAATAAAAAATCCCCTAGATATTGAGCTACATGTTCATAAACAAATGAGATCAACAATTCGCACTATTATCAAACTACCCTCAGTGGCCAACTTATTATAACAGAAACTAAATAATATTGAAGTGATTCAAAAAATAATGTTCAATACGTCAGTGATATATACATGAGAATATCTTTACAAATAAAAATTGTGCGAATGACAATATTGACAACAATAGGATAACAGAGAGTAAGCAATCTGCATTATAACAATTGGGAACTAATTGATAGTTAATATATATTTAAAAAAAAAAACTAAATAACAGCAAGAAAAGCAAATAAAAAAATATTACATGAAATAAAAGTATCAAGATGATTGGATTACAGTGAAACATATTTTTGATATTATTTAAATCCTGTCCTAAAATTTAATTGCACTAAGCATGTTGTTATAAGACACAACATAAGGGCTTTCGAGCTTGATTTTTATATAATTTAGTCAGTTGCATCTCTTAATTAGACAAATTATTACGCTCATCTAATATCCAATAAATAGCACAAAATGTTTTCAATAACACAATCTTAGGGCCCTTGCAGACGATTATTCTTCTAAATACGACCCATTTCAAAACAGCCATAGGCAAAATGAGAAAATAAGATTAAGTTTGAAATAATTTTAATATTATTAAAATTATATTTCTCTATGACTTAATTTTGCCCGCAATGCCCATAAGAATCAGAGAGACTTCGTCTTTCAAAATGTGCATTCCAATAGAACCCAGCACTAAAAAAATCCGAAATTGTTATAGTCTTCATTATAGGAAACTAGCTTTCCGACCGCAGCTTCGCCGCGTGGAGTTCGGTTATATCGCGTTTCCAAGAGAACCTTTCAAAAGTCTGGGATAAAAACTATCCTATGTTCTTTCTCAAGGTCAACTCTATCTCTGTACCGAATTTCATTAAAATCAGTTCAGTGGTTTAGGCGTGAAAGCGTAGCAGACAGACAGACAGACAGACAGAGTTACTTTCGCATTTATAATATTAGTAGGGATATGCATTCATTTTTTATTTATCAAATAAATTGCTTATAATATTATTAACCTGACTTATTATTCGAAAAAAATATACGATAAATGAAACAGATTTAATGTGATTTATGTAAGAATATTGAATTCAACTATATTGAAAATATGATCAAAAATGCATATTCCCCAATATATTGATACAATTATTTGTAAACTACCTAACTAGCGATTACTATATCAATTAGCACCGGATTGAAGTGAATATTTATAGGAATTCAGAGATGGTCGTACAAGTATTGATATAATTTTTCACATTAAACATTAGCCACAGAAAACAGCATGTACTAAATTTAAACATATTAATAGAGTTAAAAAATAACCCATATGAATGGCATCATTTGTCAAACACAACCTATACATGCAATAAAACATTGTGACATCGACTTTAAAAAATAATATCAATAGAAATAACAATATTTTTTCAATATTCAACAATACAATATTATATACATGTATATATATGTCATATGTTCAAATACTATTATAATTTACGGACACATAGAACTTTCGATGTTAAAAAATAATCACATATATCTGTTATAACTTATCAATCCCATTTACAAGTAACTCTTCAAAGTACCGTCGAATACCTACTAACTGAACACATAGCAGAACTTAATATATAAGCATCTATTATATATTTTTTTGTGATGCACAGACTATATTACATATATACATTTAATTTTATACATTGTACTTTTATCATCTTAATATTAATGACAGTTATTTTTATTAATTATTATCCAAGAAATGTTTAATACACAATCCAAGTTTAGTGTCGAATCTAATACTGTATTGGGATGACTTATACGAATTTCCCATACAAATATTCCTTTAAGTACTATTCCGCCATCATTTGAAGGCATTCCATATATTATTTACAAAACTAAAACTAATATATTTACAAACCTTAAACTACAAGATACAAATCTTTTTATCATCGGCTCATCATTTTTTTAAACTTATAATTTAGAATGTCATGAATCATGATAGCAATTAGTTAATGTCATTGAATTAAAATATTATTATGTTTCAATTATTTGTGACATAAATAGACATGATTATGTAATAATGTATGAAATAATATTAAATACATGATAAACACAGAAAAAATAAACATAAGCATTGAATATGTAAATGTCTGAAAGAAATTATTACTTAATATTACTAATATCCTGACTGAATTTCGATTTGACTCCGCTAGTCTAGCTTATTGCACGTAGAATTCCATAATAATATACAAATTCTATCTAAACTTATAATTATTTACAATTTATTTTTGCTACGTCGGCAGTATGTGGATATTTACTATGAACTGTCAGGATTTGATTTTCTTCGCACCTGATGGGCGTTCAACACTTGACTCTGTCCTTGTGTTTGGGTTATAAACTGAGTGGTGCCTGTAACAAATATTATAAACATAAATAAAAACAACAGAGATAACAACGGTGCATAAAGCTAGAATGGTCTTAGGTTTATTCTTATTGAAGTGTCTTAGTCTTCTAGTTAAAGTATGCTTAAACTCACAATGTAAATGGGTTGTAGAAATTTAAGGAGCTTTACAAAGTAACACTTACTGGATTATAAGTAAATTTAAATGGAAGGTTTGAAATTTCTTTTTTTTTCTCTCATATAAAGAAATTATCTAACAGTGTAAAGGTTTAAACTAAAGAGAAATTAGCAAATTATTACAAACTATTTGATCTTATTTATTATAGAATTTATAGGATGAAAACAAACAGACAGACGACCTGTTGACAATAAGATAAAATTTTCCATAAAAATAAGGTGAAGGAATGTTAAGAAAATAGCATTTGTCAAATATTAAGCAAATAGTAACTTCAACACCTTCTATTTATTTCCCTGTGACTGATTGTATTGATTCTGTTATAGCAAAGAAAAATTCTAACATATTATTGTGAAAACCTAAAAGGAGTAGGTTTTACACACACTTACTGGTAGAAATGGTATTGGACGCAATTATTGATGATGATTGGCCAAATTCCGTAACAATAATCCTTTCACGAATTACTTCATTGGATATTAAAATCAATAAATACATGGATAAATAAAATACTGGAGATACAATAATATGTTAAATGTTTTACACTCGGCAGTCTCATCGACAGTAGATAACCTTTGGTAATGTTCGTTATTTGGGTGACATTAACTCTCTTTTAACATGACTTAATACTACTATAAGATACTAGCTTTTGACCCGCAGCTTCGTCCGCGTGGAGTTCGGTTATATCGCGTTTCCAAGAGAACCTTTCAAAAGTCTGGGATAAAAACTATCCTATGTTCTTTCTCAAGGTCAACTCTATCTCTGTACCAAATTTCATTAAGATTAGTCCAGTGGTTTAGGCGTGAAATAACAGGCGTAACAGACAGACAGAGTTACTTTCGCATTTATAATATTAGTAGCAAAGTAAGGATTTATAATTAAATTCGAATTATAGATTCTAAGATACAAATTGAGTTTAGGTAGGTACAAAGCATTTATGCCAAAGACCGTGCAAAGTGGAGGCGTTTATGTAGGAAGGCAGACCCTGGCTAAAGCTGGGAAATTGCCAGGAAGAAGAAGAAAGCAGTACAGGTGTCTCACCGGGAGTGGATGCTATGTTGGTCATATTAGTGATATTCGTGATGTTTGTTATATTTGGCAGCGAAGGTCGCGCCGGTCGGACCAGTCTCGCTGGTCGCGGGGCTCGTACTACTTGCACCGACCCACTGCGAACTCCGCCCTTCACACCGCCGGACATCAATTGAGCTGGAATAGTACATATATTGCTATTATTAATCTTTATATATATAATTCTTCTGTAAGTGTGTATGCCACTGAACTTCTCTCAAACGACTGGGCCGATTTTGATGAATTTTTTTTGTGTGTTCAAGGGGATCTGGGAAAGCTTTAGATTCACAATTTTGGCAGCTGGACAATGTTTTTTTAATTAATTATTAATTTATTAATAGTTGTTGATACAAACATTTTTTTTGACATTAGATTTGACAACTATCTAATATGTCAATCATTCTGTCGCACTTCAAAACACGGAGACTTATGGCTTTAATAGATAAACTCCAAAAATATAAATAAAAAAAGTAACAGATATTTCTTGATTATAGGGCGATACGAAGTTCGCCGGGTCTTCTAGTCTTATATATAAAATTCTCGTGTCACAATGTTTACTTCCGTACTCCTTCGAAACGGATTCACCGAGTCTCATGAAATTTTGTGAGCTTATTGAGTAGGTATTTAATCGGCCAATATCTTTTCTTCATACCACTAAGTGATAAAGGTTGTTCCTTTTTTAATTTGGACGTAAGTCTTTCTTTTTATCTTTTTATCTTTTTATCACCAACCCTACTTTAGATATGGCAAAACAACGTGCCGGTACATTACTATAACGTTTTATTAAAACAGACAATGTGAATGTCTTAAAAAATCATTGTATTATCATTTGAGTAGTTATATTGGAACATCTGAACGTTATTCTTCTTCTACCTGGCAATTTCCCAGCTATAGTCAGGGTCTGACTTACATGTTATGAATAGTTTTGGCTATTTGTTTTTACGACCGGCCGCCTGCCTGACATCAACCCTCTTTTGGGTCTAAATAGTCTTAGAAAGTACATATGACTTGGAAAAATCACATTGGCACTTGACCGGGCCAGGATCGAACCCGCGCCCTCGGCATGAGAGGCGGGCCCTTTAACCACAAGGCCACCACTAACTTCACTTCTCTTCACTTCACTTCTTCTGAACGTTATTATCACTTAAAAAGGTTTATTTGTGACAAAATTAATATTTGCACCTACCAATAGGCAATGACAACACTGAAGGCTGATTCGTGAGTACCACAGATGTAGTCGGTGGTACTGAAACCAATAACCCGCTGGGCGCTCCCGACACGTTCAGTGATAATGATATTGGAGCAGACAGACCGGGTATCTGCACTTGGACGTTCTGCAACCCCTGAATACTTTGTAGGCCCTGCAGCGATGTTAAACTTAGACCCTGAAATGAATATATGACGATTTTGTTAGTAATGTTAAGGCTTATATATTTTCAGGAATGAAATATGATATTAGTAAAAAGAATTTGAGATTAATTATTGCTTGTTTCATAGGAAAATTGATGGTGTGATAGTTTAACACACTAACTTTTGAGCTTCTAGAGATAATAACATCAGAACTTATTGATACAAATACATATATGACTATTAGGATATTTCTTGCGGATACATTAAAAGGTGTTAAATAATCCACTCAGTAATTTACATATATTTAACTGTTAATAAATAGTTAAATTAAATAATAAATTTTGTGATAGGATTTTGTAGTCTTAATCATGTATAGCTAAATTTTAATCATAACGTATGGCATTCGAAAGCAAGATTATTTTGCTGAATGAGAGTACAAAAATGTAGAAATTAAGGACAACATTACCTTTGCCATTGAAAAACCTATCACGTGACTCACTTAGACTTAGCCATAGTAACAAAAAATACTATATCATTACATACATTATTTTTTTGTATATTTAGTGCAATCGAAAAGTAGTCTAGGCCAAATACCTGCAAATGGCAAACAGGTTGTGGCTGTGGCTGTTGTTGTGCCGTTTGTGGCGTCTGAGAGGGCGGTGTTGAGGCCGGCTCGGGACCCATCAACCTCTCTAGCAAAGCACTCTCACTACTAGACACGTTCGTTGACTCGTTCTCACGTGTGTAACCAGTCATTACCTATAAAAATTAATGTATCATTTACATTATCATTATCTTTATATATATAAAAATTTCATGTCACGTGTTTGTCCGCGATGGACTCCTAAACTACTAAACCGATTTTAAATTTGATTTGATTAATGTGCATTTTGATCCAACTTGAAAGATAGGATAGCTCACCTCTTAATTTATAGTCACAATATTATTTTATTGCAAATTATTTGTCTATTAAAGAAAATTATTTGTCACTAGAAGACCTGGCGAACTTCGTATCGCCCTATAATCAAGAAATATCTATAACGTTTTTTTATTTATATTTTTGGAGTTTTGAAGTGCGACAGAATGATTGACATATTAGTTAGTTGTCAAATCTAATGTCAAAAAAAACGTTTGTATGGGAAATAGAAAAGGGCTGTTATTATGGTTTTCCCAGTAATGAATCAATTTTTTTCAGCTTTCATACCTTCCCTGAACCTCCACGAACATTTCAAGACTAAGATAAGATAAATCCGTTCAGCTGTTCTCGAGTTTTAGCGAGACTAAGGAACAGCAATCCATTTTTATACAGGGTGACTGGTGAATTACTATCAATATTTAAGGAGAATACTCGGTACATGATTCTCATTCGAATTATGTTAAAAAAGTAGGCACTTAATTTTTGACAAAATTTCCGTATAAATAAATAAAGTGTTGACACGTTCCAAGTGTTCCAAGTGTGGACGCGGCGGCGGCGTGCTGATACAACACCACGCCCCTCACGCGTATGTGTGAGTGTGTGTGTATACCTAATCTGTAGGGTGTTCACACGATGCGTAATTAATTACATAACTTTTGGTTAACTTTACTTAGAAGTTTATAATTATATTTATGTTATATTAATTTTTATTTTGTCATATATGATCGTCAAATATCACGTCCTCAAGTATCGATAGTAATTCACCAGTCACCCTGTATATATAGAAGAAGAAGATAGAAGATAATTACAATTATCTGTTGACTGAGTTAAGTATTCAATAGATGGCGCTATGTTAAAAATACAAACGTCATATATGAGCGATTATTTAATAATAGCATAACCACCACGTGTTTCTGAGGCTAAGGTAAATTTATTTATTAAAAAAACGTATCAGATATATCTTGATTATAGGACGATACGAAGTTCACCGGGTCTTCTAGTATTAATATAGGTAATCTTTTTAAAGTGAAACTTCTTATGCGATTTCCATCAAGGTTGCGTTAAACGTCTAACACTCTTGGGGAGAAGGGATAAAAAGAGACAGAGCTAGAGGGAATGGTGCTTGAACGCATGCGGCAATCAATTGTGACTTGTAAGTAATGTTAATACAGTTTGTCTTAAAGAAACACTAAAAATTCTTTATAAATCAATTTATACCCTTTCAAGTATTCATTTATACATTACGAAATTCCACTTCTTCCTTTCACACACAATATATATTTTTTTATGAAATTAATATTTTTCGGATATACTACGCGATTTTATTTTTGATAAAAATCTACATACTTTCGACGTTTCGGCTACTTTACAGCAGATCACTGGCAGACAAGATGTGAATATCTGTCAGTTGGTCTTAAACTAACAAGTACGTGATAAAATAACAAGAATCTCACCTGTTGTGTATATGTAGGTAATGTATGACTGCCCGTCGAAGCTATGAGTCTAGCCCCTGCTATAGACACAGTTCGTGTTAGAAGTTTATGTGTGTCGCTATCACTTGTGGTGACGTGAGTCATGGCAGCCGGAGCGCTGTTCAATAAATTCAGGATGGTAGCGTTACTGCTTGTAGTGCTCACCACCGCCTTAGCAGCGTTTTGACTCGCCGCTGAAATTGATATAAATATTCGTTAATATTAAAGGCAAACAAAAATATGCCAGGATAATATGTAAAACTAAGATATAGAAAAAAATTCTTTGAAATTTGTTGACTGAACTACATGAAAAATAGTATGTAATGTTCGACTACTATTGACGTTTAAAGATGGTATGATAAGCAATGGTATTGTATTTGATGTACATCTATCTTTTCTAATAACTAACAAAATTACGATAGTTTTAGAACATACATATTTTGTTTACAAAATTTATATAATCTTGCTGTACCAACAATGATTGTGATTGTGAAAGAACCTAAAGTAGAAAGTACTTAAGCCAAAGGTATCTTGAATAACAAACATTTACAACTTCTATTTCAGCTTACCTTGCTGAAACTGTTGCGCTGAATTCATAAGACTAGTAACTAGTGCGTTGATCGCTGGATTCGTCGATCTCGCCTTAGTTATAGTCGTCTTCTGCTGATTGGTCGTTGTATTTGTATACTGTATACTCTGAACCTAAGAAATATGTTATATTTGAAAGTACTATATTTATAAATACATATATAAACAGTATATTTATAACGTCTACAGTTATTGGTACAAATAACTTGTTTCTTTGGTATACCTGTGATGTTCCCGAAGACGACATCAATGGATGCTGTATGTGTATGATAGCTGATTGCATCTTTTGAGGATTGAGAGGTTGCGGCGGATTAGTGAGCTGCTGTGCTAGCAATTGATTCGTTGACGCCTTTGAATATAATAGAATATTAATTAAATCTATATATTAGATGATAACCATTAATTATTAGCCATAATATAACCTGTGGCGAAAGCCTGGGTGTTGTTGGTGAAGGTTGCTGCTTCAATGCTTCTGTTACACCGGTCGCAGGGCCAACATTTACCACGTTGCCAACCGTGGCCACGGTGCCAACGCTGCCCACATTGCCCACTGTGCCCACACTGCCCACTGTGCCCACAACAGTGCCCACGGCTGTCACGTTCACATTGCCCACTTGTTGCAATTGTGCTTGCTGTTTAATAATAAAAGCAATCAATTAAAGTCCATTTATAAAAAGGTATTATTAATTATTAACGAACCAGTATAGGCAGCTGTCTTGCATTTGAATGGGCATTGGGTGTAGCAGCTATGGCGGAGGTTCTGGAACAGATAATTAATATAAAGCAATTTTCTTCACTTAATTTCTATTCATTTGCAAATTGGAGATGATGTAATTATATTTTTATTAAATACTTACACAACAGGCACAGTTGTGGCATGAGTCTGGACTGTGGAGTTGTTCGCTTGTGCTGTTCTTTGCTATAAAAATAATTACATATGTAAAATTGAAGGCTATAATATTCTATATTAATAACAGTATATTAATAATAATTTATTATTTACCATATCTCTCATGCCCCCTGTAAATGAAACTCTCGGTAACTGTCCAGGCACAATATGTTTTATCCGAACAGATTTTCTACCTTCCTCTGTGAAAATTTCTGTGAACTGTTGTATGTATTTGTTGGCCTGAAGTCTCGAACCTTGAAAATTTATAAAAGGATATTAATAATTGGTGTAATAGTAAGTTTTTATTTAATTTTCACGATAAACTTTATATAAAAATTTGTTATACATCACTCAGCATTTTTCATCTGCTTATCAGACTTCTTATTATGTTAATTCATCTTCAACCACCTATAGGTCATTTCAAATGTATTGAGAAGCTTATTATGTAACAAATTTTCTAATTACCTAATGAGAATCTACAGGCTGCTCCATTTTTTTCACCTTCCACGTGATCTCTATCCACATACAGTTCCCCGAGGAATTCCTGGTCGGATGGCCTCTGTAGTATGGATAGTTTGATGTGGAAGAAACCTGCTCCGGCGTGTGGGGAGGTTTTCTCAGTTTCCAAGATGTATTCTTCCACCAACTGCGGCTGGCAATCCGGTGTAGGGCGCGGACGTTCGTAGGCGCGGGCTAACCGTAAAGGGGCGTTCGGTTCAGACGGTAAGGCGAGCGGTAAGGGATCCATTTTTGGTGGTTCTATAGGTTTGAACACCTGAAAATAGTATAGAGATATTAATTAAACAAATATCAAAACAAATATCGTATCGTGTATTAGAACAATGTATGATGACAAAATTACGGATTTTTTTTTGAACACTCAGATGACGGATTATGCAATGGGTATTTTTAAAAATATTTTTTTATGTTTATGAAAAAAAAGTTCAACAATATAGACAAAAAACGATTATTTTTCATTATAAGTATGGAGAATGAATTTCATGAAAATAAACATGTATAGTTTAGCTTCATAAATATTGGCTATGTTTCTTACGACTTCTAATTACCTCTGGTGGTTTCTTTGGGAATTTCGATGTTAACCGTGTGTGTGGAACAGTTTGACGGCTGTTTTTCGCTCTCTGACGATGTATTAACTCCAACAACTCCAGACCGTGATAATGAGTGAACTGGTCCAATTTTCTTTTTCTATTAACCGACACCTACAACAATATACTCACATTAATATCTGGTTATCACACATGAGATATTGTATAATAACGTCTTTAATATGTATGACTAGCTGACCCGGCAGACTTCGTACTGCCTCAATCAAGAAATAAATTATGTCTTATTTATTTTTTTGGTGTTTACCTTTAAGCCAAAAATCTCCGTGTTTTGAAGTGCGACAAAATGATTGACATTAGTTAGTTGTCAAATCTAATGTCAAAAAATCGTTTGTATGGGAAATAAAAAAGTGCTGTTTTTAGGGTTTTCCCGGAAATTAATAAAAAATTTTCAGCTTTTAAACCTTCCCTGAACTTCCACGAACATTTCAAGACTAAGATAAGATAAATCCGTTCAGTCGTTCTCGAGTTTTAGTGAGATCAAGGAAAAGCAGTTCATTTTTATATACAGGGTGACTGGTGAATTACTATCAATATTTAAGGAGAATACTCGGTACATGATTCTCATTCGAATTATGTAAAAAAAATAGGTACTTAATTTTTAACCAAATTTCCGTAAAAATAAATAAAGTGTGTACACGTTCCAAGTGTTCCAAGTGTGGACGCGTGCGACGGCGTGCTGATACAACACTACGCCGCCGCCGCGTCTGTGTGTGTGTGTGTGTATACCTAATCTGTAGGGTGTTCACACGATGCGTAATTAATTACATAACTTTTGGTTAACTTTACTTAGAAGTTTATTAATATTTATGTTATATTAATTTTTATTTAGTCATATATGATCGTCAAATATCACGTCCTCAAATATCGATAGTAATTCACCAGTCACCCTGTATATAGATAGATAGATATATTTTGGTCATTATTTTCACAAAACTTTATAAAAATTTTTTAGTTAGTGCTATTAATTTACAACTCCCAAAATAATTTTAAAAAGTATTTCAGTGACAATAATGGTTTTTATATTATTAAATTCATATCAATCAGTTTTAATAAATAAAAAAAAATTGTTTATGTGGTTTTTGAAAAAACTACTTTTTTAGAAAGACCCAATAACAATACACTATTTAGGTTTATGTCAAAAATATATTATTTTTTATTTACATGGTATGTAGCAAAAAACATTTATGGTACATAGCAATAGTAATGAATCATTATTAAACTGTAATACCTGACGTATTACAGTCAGTGGTGACCTAGTGGTTATAGGGCCCGCCTCTCGTTGCCGAGGGCGTAGGTTCGATCCTGGCCCGGGCAAGTACCAATGTGATTTTTCCGAGTCATATGTATGTACTTTCTAAGAGTATTTAGACATCACTAATTAATGCTGATTCCCAAAAGAGGGTTGATGTCAGGCAGGCGGCCGGTCGTTAAAACAATTAGCCAAAACTATTCACAACATGTAAGGCAGACTCTGGATATAGCTGGGAAATTGCCAGGTAGAAGAAGAAGACATATATAAGTTTACCTGTGAAAATCTCCTAGCCTGACGTCGTATCCTCGGTGTATTAAACAGTCTTGGCGCAGCGTGAAGCCTGGCTGCTAATAGACCGACTGCTGGCCGAGGTTCTAGACAAAGAGGGGGCGCGGCCGCGTGTACTAACGCTGCCTCAACAGCCTCCAAAGCCCCCCGCTCTTCACCCGCCCAACCGCTACGACCGATACACATCGCATCCGTTATTATACTCTGAAAGGATTACAAACACATATCACTTTAACTTATATTCTGAAAATTATATATTAAAAAATCAAATATATACTGTTTTTGTTAGTATCAATATATATTAAGGAAAGCATTATAAACCTATATTAAATTAAGTTTTATCATTGCTACAAAACTCACCTGGTTTGTGGGTCTTAATAGCACATGGTGTGTATCACAGACAAAGTTTGGATATGCTTGTCTATAGTCTCTTATCTGAGCTATAATGCAGCCAGAGTAGAATAAACATGAGTGTTCAGATTCAAGGAGATCTAAAAGGACTACGGGCAATTCTTCATTATCTATATAACTTAATAACTCTTCTTCTTCATATGGCCAACGAGGAGTTTCTATTAAAGTTTCTTCTTGACTTGATGATGCCTAAAAAAATTTATATTAGTAAAGACTTTATATAGAAAACAATGGCATACTATACTATTACATATACATGAGGATATATTTAAAGGAGCATAAGAAAAATTAAATAAATATTACGTGATTAATGTTCAGGAATTCAAAATATGTATTAAATAAATATTATCTTTATTTAAAAAGACTTCACAGTCAAAGATAAATAAGATAATGTCTGTGAATCTATGTCTTTACCATAAAGAGTTTTTACCTAGCATAGACCTACACAATTTTTTCATAAAAAAAAAATAATTCTGTTAGAAGTAATACATGATTTTATATAATCAATAAAAATCTTTATTTGTCTTAAACCAATTAGATTTTACTAGAATTCTTTAATTAAACTATTTTTAAACCTTATACCATACCAATTCTGACTTCAGTAAGATAGAGTCAAGGTATCACAATTTATTCAAACACTTTTTTAACAACAATGGGCCAAATTTTCCCTGAACAAATCTATTACAGTGCATAAAACTAAGTCTTCTTATAATCATAGTGCTGTCTTTTGACAAACTTTTTATAGTTTATATATTTAACTGTATAAAGTTAAGGTGCCATTCCTTTACCTTACATTAAATTTAAAGACTTTTTTGGCAACTCTTGTTGGTTACAATCTTTTCCTCTATATCTACTATAAAATAAATTAGGATAATATTGTTTGGGCACTAACTCTTTAATAGGATTAACAATGTTCAATACAACTTATGCTAGTTACATACCCAACACTGAGTTTGACATTGTTTTACTGAATAAAAAGATATTTTAAGTAAAATTAAAAAATAATAAATAAAATACTATATGGCCTGAATTACTTTAAAGAAACAAATATCAACAAGAAATCACAAGGCGTCAAAATACTAAAGAATATTTACTACATTTGCAAGTTTCTATAAATATATCCATATATATAATAAAATAATAAAATATAACAAAATCAGGCAAATATGTTATTTGTTTTTTAATTGTATAATTTTTTTTATAATTTTGAATTAAAATTATCTTGTATTTTTCATCAGTGTTTCACCAATGTGTCATTTTTAACAAGTATGTAATTAGCAAATACTTAATAAATATCAAATAAGCTTACATTTGCATCCGGTGGGTTTATATTCTGAGCAGTTCCATTTATCTTAAGGGACAGTGAGTAACCCTTGTTCCCAGGATATAAATTAATTATTAATGTATTAAGATTGTATGTTGCTAGCAACTTTTCCAATAAATATGATGTTGTCTTAAGCCCTTGCTGAAATCCAATTATTATGTGATTAAAACATAAATGTACTAACATTGTATTTGTCACTTATAAATATACTTCCAAAAGAAGTAAAAAAAGGATTTGTATTATAATAACAAATATAAATAAATTAAATTATATGACATACATTGTAATTATTTTATTATAAGTAATAATTGAAAGACCAATAATAAATTTATATCAAATCCAATTTTTGATATCCAATCTACAGTTACTGTTTTTCAATGAGCAATTAATTTGGTCCCAAAAAACTTATCAAATTAATTGATTTTTCTGAGGCAATAATTTATTTTTATATTTTATTATTTTTATTAATTTATTTCTGTCACAAAACATCTGTAATATATGTAGTTATGTAAAAATTCATTTCGTTATATATTTCGCAATTGCTTATTGAGGGCAATGGTTTATATTTTAACACACTTTTATTAATAGAATAGTAGAGTTATATCTGATATAAAATTTAATATCTGTCAATATTTTTATTGACTTATCTGCAGTATCGTTATATAACATATAAATAATTATATAGACAAATAATAATTTTGCTGAAATATAACAAATATTTACTATTAAATAAAATTTATTAGTTCTGTGGTAAGAAATTTGTAATAGAATTATTTACATAGTGTAAATTAATTATAATTAATAAATTCACTTATGTTTGTATCTATTCTGTGCTCGAACACTTACATAGTTTGCTTGTGAAGTTTCATCTCTACTTAACTCGTTGTACAATTCATGTAATTTCTTAAATAAATCAAATTTTTCTGCAGTTTTTGTTGCACCACTGACAGAATTTTTCTGAAACTTCATCCTTGATTCATCAACAGTTTCCGCTAGGTGCATCTTTTCTTGGGTCCAAGTCATTTTATGATCTGAGACACTACTGTCAAAATTTGTTAGCTTTGTATTCACATGTTTAGCCCGGTTAAGTATTACCTGAAAACGTTATATAAACAAATTAAATATATATTAACATACATTATTGGTAAATAAAAGCAATCACAATTTGTAAAATTATTTAGCGAGTTACCTCTGCTTCCAATGCCGCGTGAATTAAACCATCCATAATGTCATTAATTAAAAAGAAATATATAAATGGCAGTTACGTTTTTAATTATATTATTTCATTTTAACAGTTAAAGACTTGAGTGTTAAGTCATGATTTATTGAAAACTAATACGCTTTATTTATGTTTCACACTGCATGACAGTAAAATAACATGTCCAATGTCCATCAACATTTTTGACACTTCGTAGAGCTGTCCAAATTTATAGTGTTTGAATCACTCAATACCAATACATACTTATTTGATAAAGATAATATTAGAAACTGTATTATTTTAAATTACGACAGATTTTTTAAAATTAAAACAGATTATTATCTTCAAATTTGGCAAAATAAGATTTTAAGTAGACATAAAACAATTTTTGCAATATTAGAAAGTGGCAACTAAACAAATTTCATAAATAGCAAATCCAAATTCCTTATACTTTTTAATTTAAAACTAAGTCGATAAAATATAGTACATCATATATCCGCCTTTACAAAAAAAAAAAAAAACAATTTAAGCATTCAAATTGATTAATTTTAATTAATGTATGTAAAAATCTTTATTACGTTACTTCAGTTACTATTTATTCAAGTGTATATAATAATGATATTTTATATAGATTCTTATTTCAAAGTTCTTTTCTAGTATGCAACTCATACCGATAAAATTATGAGGATTGCGCTAGTTTTATTTGCCCTACGGATTAGACCAAAATCAATGAGGGTTATAAAAACACCCAATAATGCCATTTATTTTTATAAAAAGCGTAAATATTTATTTTATATGGACCAAATTTGAAATATTTTATTATTAACCATGAATGTAATATAATATACAACCTACAAATAAAATAATATTCTAAAAGCTTTCTTTCTTATCGTACAAAATCTTAATGGTAGTCTACAGAATACACAGGGTGACTGGTGAATTACTATCGATATTTGAGGACGTGATATTTGACGATCTTATATGACAAAATAAAAATTAATATAACATAAATATTATTAAGCTTAGAAATTTGGTCCAAAATTAAGTACCTATTTTTTTTACATAATTCGAATGAGAATCATGTACCGAGTATTCTCCTTAAATATTGATAGTAATTCACCAGTCACCCTGTAGATTATAATTTTATTCTAACGATATATTTAAACTACAGGAATACTAGCAGTATTCGATTCATTCATATTTTCTTTGAGGCATTGCTTTACAATAAATTTAATATAATAGCCTTTTATGTTGTTAAGGATATTTTATTCGGTGAAAGTAATCTATACTAATATTATAAAGCTGAAGAGTTTGTTTGTTTGTTTGTTTGAAAGCGCTAATCTCCGAAACTACTGGTTCGAATTGAATAATTCTTTTTGTGTTGGATAGTCCAGTTATTGAGGAAGGCTTTGGGCTATATAACATCACGCTACGACCAATAGGAGCAAAGATATAGTCGTAAATGTGTATAAAACGGGAGAAATTATTTCATCTTTGAAGCTTTCCGTTGCGTGCGCCGTGAAAACGGTTCAAGATACACAAAAAATATGTATTAAAAAAAAGCTCTTTTAATGATCTAAAAAACAGTCCACGACAGTATATATCTATCTTTGAAGATTAACTCACAAAAACCGTTTTTATGATACCTAATTTGGTCGAAATAATTTGTTTAAGTTGTATCAACATAATAATATTAATCTTTATTCAAATAAACAAATAAATATGTTGGTGGCTAAGAGTACACTTCATTGTGAATAAAAAAAAATTAGGTTTTATCCTGAAAATTCTACGGGAACTCGACCATTCCAAAAACCCCGCAAGAACGGGAACTATGTGGGAAGAACCAAAAATCTGTCGGAAGTCACTATTCCACGCGGACGGAGTCGCGGCAAAAGCTAGTGTTACATAAAAAACGCAATTAAAGCGAATTCTACCGAACAAAAAATGTTTCAAAAAAGAGTTATTTTCTACACAAAGTCTGTAGTAACCTTTACATTATATTTTTGCTATTTAAACACATTTTCTAATATGATATTGACAAAATTTTGAAGAAATATTTTGAATGTAACGGCTGAGATGTTTTTTCAATAAATTTTAATAAATAGCAATTTTTTTTATATTATAGACGACCAATCATCTTACAAATAACGAATATTATCTTTACTGCTTCATTGCACTCTTTCCTCAGATTTTGGAATATTTTTACCATTTTTTAATAATAATTAATTATTATAACACTTTTAACATATTACATTTTTAATAATAGAACATTTAACTGTCTCGAGTATCAAACAACCAATTTGAAGAATTTCGTAGTTCGCTCACAATAAACAGTTTATAAAATAAGTCAGTATGAAAAATTCAACACTCCTAAAAACAATTTCCAAAATAAATAATATAACCATAAGAACATATCAGTTAATAGATTCGCTTTCGAATAAAACAACATGGTCATAAAATTCGAAGGTAAACAGCATTAGTAAGCGGGGTATGGAGCTATACAGTAGCTATACAAGACCGAATTCCAAAATTTTATTTCATACATTGTTAATGATCTCTAGTTTCAGTTAATAATATGTAATTTAATAACAAAATTCTATCAGGGGTTTAGGAATAAATAGTAATAGCAATTTTGTTTCAAATCTAAAAACAAATGTTTTATTGAAAACGTAGGCTATTCACCAGAAGTCTATTATTTTAATATAGTTCTGTATATACTTTGGAAGAACGGCGACGAAAATATTAACTTATTTAATTTAAAACAAACTTGACATCTGCTTTTGAAAATCTTACGTGACGTAGCTATATCGATCATTTGGGCTTTTTGTCCTCAGTGAAATTTTATTTAAAACTAGCTTTTGCCGCGACTTCGTCTGCGTGGAATAGTGACTTCCGGCAGATTTTTGGTTCTTCCCACATAGTTCCCGTTCTTGCGGGGTTTTCGGAATGGTCGAGTTCCCGTAGAATTTTTCAGGATAAAACCTATAGTTTTTTTTTAATTCACAATGAAGTACTCTTAACCAACAACATATTTATTTATTTATTTGAATAAAGATTAATATTATTATGTTGATACAACTTAACCAAATTATTTCGACCAAATTAGGTACCATAAAAACGGTTTTTGTGAGTTAATATTAAAAGATAGACATATGTATACTGTCGCGGACTGTTTTTTAGATCATTAAAAGAGCTATTATTCTTATATTTTTGTGTATCTTGAACCGTTTTCACGGCGCACGCAACGGAAGGCTTCAAAGATGAAATAATTTCTCCCGTTTTTTACACATTTACCACTATATCTTTGCTCCTATTGGTCGTAGCGTGATGTTATATAGCCCACAGCCTTCCTCGATAACTGGACTATCTAACACAAAAAGAATTATTCAATTCGAACCAGTAGTTTCGGAGATTAGCGCTTTCAAACAAACAAACTCTTCAGCTTTATAATATTAGTATAGATTTCGTAATGATAATACTAAATACCTTAAACGCACGTCAATAATGCTACAATTGAAAATTATATGTACTGTTAATTCAGTTAAATGATTAACTGTAAACGAACCTTTATAAATCAAATGTAAACTTCTTCTCTTTTTTTTTCATGAGCTTAAAGTAAATCTATATTTAGTTACCAAGTGTAATTTTATTTGCCTCTTCTATTATGGTGGACTAGTTTTAATTGCCATGTATTTAATATTTTACAATATTGATTGAGAGATACAATTTTTTTTTTCACTTTGCTAATCCCTAGGATTGAACAATTTTTTATTTAATCAATACTTTTTTTTATCTTAAACAGATCAGTATCAAAAATCGGGATGAAAGTTACTTAACATTTTGTAATTATTTATAAAAGTCAGGGTCCTCAGTGGTTGTAGACTTGTTGTAGACAGGTTGTAGACTCCTGCCTTAGTTATTTGATTACTAGTTGAATGTGTTGACAAGACTGACGAGGTTCATCCTTCCCCAAATGATAACATGAACAAGAGACTTTGCATGACTGTGATGAAACCTCAGAGTTTGATTTGCAACAAATTTCCATTGATAGTGAAGGCATTACATTTTGATTTGTCAACTTTCCATTTCAGATGCACCAAGTTCACTCTGTATGCCGTAGTTGTGGAGAAAAATTATGTCCAAATCCAGTTATATAGAGGACAATTAAGACCCTCGCCCATTCGTAAAGAATTGAATGTTCCGAGTTCTACCTTTGGTTGTTATTGGCATTCTTTAGGACCAGACTTCAATGTCCACCAAAAATCTATCTCACATGTAGTGGCTATCAATATCCATTATTATAAATTGTTATTTTGAACATGGGCTAGATCGATCACTTCTGTTTAAGACAAAGCACATATGAAACCTCTAAAAAAATTTTGTAGTGTGGTGGATTAAATTTTCCAATATATTTAATATGAATTCAAATCCTTAATTGATCATGCTATTTGTGATACTGTGTGGTATATCAGTGTAATAAAATAAAGTAAGTAAAAATTATGCACTCTCTCCACTTATCAAAATGATTTATATGTCAACTTACTACATTCTTGATCGTTGTTTTATGATAGTAATTCAATCTGGTTTATTATTAAATAAAAGATAAATTATTATTCCCTTGCATGTATCATTATGAATATTTGATTGTTTATATTTGTGTTTTTAGGTATACCTTCAGCAGTTGTAGAAAATAATACTATTTTTATTTACAAAAAGGAAACATTGTAAAGTGTATATAAATTTTTTTATTATGGTAGTATATATTTACATGAGATACTAGTTATCATTGGATGCCATGTGTCGTATTAAATTTGATATAAAGTTATCTATCTTTCTAACATCTTGTTGAACTTCTGTTTTGTACAGGAGACACTGAAACAGAAGTATGATCAACATTAAAAAAAAATAAAGTATATGAAGCAGAGATAAAATATTACAGGTGTAAAACATTACAATAACAATAATCATGTTTGAGTTAAAGTAATTCTTTTCACAAAAAAAAATATTACCTTTTTGTTGTCCGTAATTTTAACTATAACGATTCCTTTGGAATGTGAATATTTGAGACTATACCGAGTGTTAAGCGGATCACTTAAATATAACATTTCTGCTGATTTCTCAAAGTCTTCCCAGATCGTTATTAAAGTCATATTGGATGATAATAAATATATTAATATGTCCACTTAATCTGAAGTTAACTTTTTAAAGTAATTAAGGAATCGTTTTTATTATTTATATTCGGATAAAACTTATTAAACTTGAAGCGCAAGTAAAATTCACGATACATGAGTGCCTAATGCCCATTCAGTTTCGACGTTGACAATTTATTGAAATGTTGTCAATTGTCATTCATTAAATGGCAAATGTTTAATTTCAAGTTGACTGAACGTTCACTTTTTTAAGCTAGTTCCACATATTATGTATATTCATTTCTTCAATCATATCAGAAACTGCGAATTATAACCACGTTGGAATCATAATAATGTTATTATGCACATTTTTAATTTTTTTCTCATAATTTAGTATTTTCATGTCTATTGCTTTCTGTTAATCTAAGGTTTCATTAAATATGAAATCATAATCATACTGCAATATAAATATAACTTTTAAAAGGGTACTTTTCATTGACTGAGCCCAAATTTTTCTACAAAAGTAAGTTAAAGAAATGATTTTGTTCGATGGTTTTATTTTTTTTAACTACTAGCCAGTTTCTTTTTAAGATTTAGTTTAATAATATTCTTTAAGTCTGAATATCTATTATTAATTATTATTTTAAAAGTAGTATACATAAGTTTTTTGATTTAGATAAAATTTAAGATTCAAATAATTATAATAATATTATGAAATAGTTAATTGAATTTTGTTGCCATAACTAAATATTTACCCAGAGCATTTTGAGCGCAACCAACGAAGAAAATCAATACCGAAACAGTGATGTATTCATTCGTCTTTTTAAAATGAGAACATGACAAAACATTTCTTTTAATTCATCGAAGAAACTATTTTATTTTAAAAATATATCTGTTGAAGCTTGATGCTCATTTTTTATTTATTTACATAGTGATGAATATTCTCATAGTTACGGCGTGGTAGAACATTCTGCGTGTTTGAATCTCGCCCTTTCCACAAAATATTACTGTTAAAGGTTAGTAAAAGCTCTTTAAATTTATTTTTGAATCTATAATCTAATTACGGCATATTGAAATCGAATTTAAATGGACTATCGACCTTCGCCATTGTCTGCAGCGTGCATGGTGCATTGCGTTTATGATAGGTACTTCATTGTATGTATATAGTATGTAGATACCTTCAGATACTATAGATTTGATACATTTTTCTGTCTTTTTTGTATTTATTAATAACTCAGGCCGGTGTGTTAACAATTTATTACTGTTTGTTAATTTTGAAAATGATAAAACATTAGCTGTCAATATTTTTTGGACAATAATTTAACAGTTCTTAAATGTGTTAAACATTTCGAATAGTAATAATGATCTTATTTTAATAATTTTTGCGGTGTCAAATTCATCTTTATATATATTTTTTGTGAAAACAAAACCCGTTGTCTGAATGAAGTAACGTATTTTTCGCATACATAAAATAATAAGAAAAATTCAAGGGACTAGTCTATAAGTACTAATTCTTAAAAAAACATTTTATGGATTGAAAGAACTATATTTTAAGCTTTTTATATGACATAATAAACATCTAGAGTGATTATCATATTATTTTTTTTCAAATGTTTTGTAGCTACTAGTATAGGTATATTATACAGTCTGATATTAAATAATTTAAGGCATGAAAATGCATTCATTTTGCCTTAGTTTTTTCAGTATCAATATTATAAAGAATGTCTAGAAAAATAGGATAACAAGAAATAATTTTAACTGAATAGTTTTTTTTTCCAAAATTTACTGAACAAACCTCCAAAATTAACTTTATTTATGCTATTGCCTTCTTACTTTTTTTGTAATGTATATGTTTTATTACACTTTTGAAGAACTTTCTACGCCTAATATATTAAAAATCTCAAGAATGTGTTGTAATAGGATGATATAATAATTTTTTTGCAAGGCTTTTATCTTTTGTTTCAATAAATTTTTTGTACTATGAAAGTCTTGCTATAATTAAATAGGTTTTCCCGCACTATATTTTCGAAATTTTTAATATTTTTATAATCATTATTTGTGTTGTATGATGTTAAATTTCAACATTTAGAACATACTCTTGAATTTAAAGAAAAAAAGATTAAAATATTGTTCAAATTTATGTTAACAACTTCATTATTTTTTATGACAGTATTTTTATTATAAATGCACAATCATGCACTTTTGTATACAAGAATTCAAAATTTTCGATGGTCTCTTGAAAGAATGAAGAAATGAATATGACTTATAATTACAATAACTCGACAAATCAACTGTGCCATTTTTTGTTTGTCAAATGTTTAAAAGGTTCTTGTTTTTTATTATTATTATATGACCTGATAATTCATATATTAAAATATTTAATATTTTTTGATGGGTTCCTCCAATCCACAATACCATAATTATAATTCTTAATTTATATAAAATTTTGTTATTATGTAAAAAAAAAAATTGTATTTAACGTTACAACCAATTAGTATGACTTCAGAATTATACTAGTTTTATTACTTATCATTTTCCATAATGAAGTGCTTTGCATGATATAACATTTGTTATTGATATTTTATGTTTCATTTTTATACTATCTTGGGTAACAAATGGCATCAATATGCAAATTTCCATAAAAAATTATGATTAAAACACTCTTATGGAAGAGTAATTATAATTAAATACTGGTTATAATTAAATACTGGTTAAATTAAATACTATCATGGATTTCAATTGAAATGCATAAAAAGGAAAAAATCAATAAATAGATTTTTTTGTCATAATAAGGCAAACACTACCTTAACTAGCTTTTTTTAAATTGCCTATCGGTCCTATAGTATACTGTTACTTTTTTATAATAATACTAGCTTTCCGCCCGCAGCTTCGCCGCGTGGAGTTCGGTTATATCGCGTTTCCAAGAGAACCTTTCAAAAGTCTGAGATAAAAACTATCCTATGTTCTTTCTCAAGGTCAACTCTATCTCTGTACCGAATTTCATTAAAATCAGTTCAGTGGTTTAGGCGTGAAAGCGTAGCAGACAGACAGACAGACAGACAGACAGACAGAGTTACTTTCGCATTTATAATATTAGTAGGGATTTGATATATTTGATTTAAATTTTGTGATTATGTAAAAAGAGACAATGGTTTATTGCATAGTATTGAATTTTTTGTTTTTTCAGATTATTATTGTTGATTGAGGTCGAAAGTATACATTATACAACACTGTAATTATAAGTTAAAATGGAAGAAATTAATGGTGAGCTTTTTGGCGATGGTCTTGTTAGCCTTGGAGATGAGGGTTCATTGGAATCTACTGATACAGGAAAACAAGAACAAAATTGTAAACTTTGCGAGTGAGTTTCAATTTAGATTACCATACATACTTTATATATAATACCATATACAGGGTGACTGGTGAATTACTATCGATATTTGAGGACGTGATATTTGACGATCATATATGACAGAATAAAAATTACTATAACATAAATATTAATAAACTTCTAAGTAAAGTTAACCAAAAGTTATGTAATTAATTACGCATCGTGTGAACACCCTACAGATTAGGTATACTCACACACACATACGCGAGCGGCGGCGTGGTGTTGTATCAGCACGCCGCCGCACGCGTCCACACTTGGAACACTTGGAACGTGTCCACACTTTATTTATTTATATGGAAATTTGGTCAAAAATTAAGTGCCTATTTTTTTACATAATTCGAATGAGAATCATGTACCGAGTATTCTCCTTAAATATTGATAGTAACTCACCAGTCACCCTGTATATTTGGAGTAATTTTAAGTGTGAAAGTTTGAGTTAATAAACTAAAAATGTACGAGGGGAGGTCAATAAGTTCGCGGAATGAGCGGGAAGGGGGTTGAAATTTAACACGAAACTATTTTTCCTTTTCAATATAGTCTCCCTTAACCTTAATACATTTTTCGGATCTCACAAATAATTTATTAATACATTCGAAAAAAAATATTTATCTTGGCTATCAAAATAGGCCGAAATTGCGGACTTGACTTCTCAAATATTTTTCACCGCAGCTTTTTTTTCATTTTTGAAAACAAATAATAGTCGCTGGGGACTAAGTCTAGACTGTAAGGTGGGTGGTGTAGTTTTTCGAGTCCGCATCGGTGAATGGCAGCCGTCGCAACATGGCACGTGTGGACTGTTGCGTTGTCGTGCAAAAGGAGCACACCTTTTGACAGCTTTCCTCTTCTTTTTTCCTTGATAGCTTCTTTCAATCTATCTAATAAAGAAGCGTAGTACTGTCCCGTTATAGTCACACCACGATCTTTATAATTGATCAGCAAAATACCTTCTGTATTCCAAAAGACAGTCGCCATGATCTTTCCGGCCGATTGTGACACTTTAAACTTCTTTGGAGGAGCTGTGCCTTTTTTATGCCACTGTATCGATTCTTGCTTCGATTCAGGTTCATAGTGGTGAACCTAGGTTTCGTCACCAGTAAAAATCCGGTCCATAACTTCGTCCTTATTCTCTCCACAGAGCTTCAAAAACTGGCGAGAACACTCGACACGATCGCTCTTTTGAAGTGGCGTGAGCATTCTTGGAATCCATCTTGCACTGACCTTAGTCATCCCAATATAAGTTTTTCTACTTTTGCGACGATTTTCGGTGTGGTGGCCTCAATCGGTCGTCCGGAGCGGGCGTCATCTTCAATGGACTCTCTTCCTTGTTTAAAAAGTCCATGCCACTTGTAAACCATGGTTTTACCAGGGGCAGAGTCCGCGTAAACTGATAACAGCTCTTCAAAAATTATCTGAGCGGATTTTCCTTGCTTGGTGAGGAACTTAATAACGGCGCGGTGTTCAATTTTCTCCATACTCACTGACTTCTTCCCGATTCACTTGTTTGCAGGTCAACAACTCAAAAGTTAATGACCCGATTTGGTTCAAACTTGGTATATATACTATTAATGAGGTGTTGAACAAGTTACTACCTGGACGAGTAAATCAACCCCCTCCATCCCCTCCATTCCGCGAACTTTTTGACCTCCCCTCGTATGAATAACTCAAACAAATGCTGTTGGTACTATCAGTAAAAGGTTTTTAAACCCAGAACAAATTTATTTCTGTCTATAATAGATAATCATGAAAGCTTTGTAGAGATGTGGGAACCATTATAATAAATATACATATTTTGAATTGTGGGTTTTTGTTGTTTTTTTAATTAAAATGAAAATGATTTTAAATTTGAAAGTAATAAATAATTTAAGTTTTACGGCTAAAATATGTTATTTAAATTAATTTGTTTCTTTGATATCTCAAATTACAGCAATAAATTATGCAGTCCTCGGGTTTTGTCATGCCTTCATGTATTCTGTGAAGCATGTATTGACAAGTTAATGGTAAATGAGGCTGGGGATTCCCTCAAATATGATTTGGCTGTTGAATGCCCCCTATGCAAACAAGAAACTAAGGTGGTAATAATACATTTATTTAATAATTTTATTTCTCAATATTACTAAATTTTACTTATACTAAGTTACCTTAACGTAGATGCCAGGAGGAGGAGCTGCATCACTTCCATCAGATTATGTCCTAACTAACATCTTGGATGTCTCTGCCATGGATCAATCTGTGGTTTGCACCTGCTGTAAGAGTAAGGAACCTGCAGTTGCCAGATGCACTGATTGCTCGCATTTTTTGTGCTCGAACTGCAACTCCGCTCATGAATTTATGCGATGCTTTGAAAACCATCGCGTTGTTCCATTTGATGCGTTGAGATCTTCCAAAGAAAAGGCTGCCGTGCACAAGCCGATATTCTGTACTCGTCATGTTGGAGAAAGTCTTAAGTATTATTGTTGCGAGTGTGAAGTCGGTGCCTGCACAGAATGCCTGACAGTCGATCATAAAGTCGGAGAACACCGTTGCGAGCGGATTGTGGATGCTGAACCAAACTTACGTGCGGAATTGCGTAATTTCATTGTAGAGGCTAACGCTCGTGCCGATGCCGCTGGAAGCGCTTCGGCCAGGCTAGACGACGCATTGGGCGACTTACAACGTCAGAGGGATGATGCTGAAAGTGTCATCAATGAAGCTTACCATGCTTACAAAGCAGCCCTCGAAAGGCGTCGCGACAAAGCTCTAGAAGAACTTGAGCGTCTACACAAAGAGAGAGAGCTAAAAGTGATGGACTTGTTCGATCGCGTTGATAAGACTGTGCAGCGTATAGATTGCGCTTGCAAATTTGCAGCTCGACTTCTTCGAAGGGGTGATGGTACTGAAATTGTTATGTTAAAAAAGACCGTTGCTTCCCAATTTGCTCGGCTTTTGGAAGGGGCACCTGAATTTGACATCGATTACTCTCTCGAGTTTGTCACAAAGATGGATAAATTTGATGCCATCACAGAAGATACATTTGGCACATTCCGTACTGAAGCTACCCGCGCCGAAGAGAGAAAAAGAGCCAGCGAATCTTCGGCTATAGTATCTGTAGCTTCTAATTCTCATTCTCCTGCTGTGTCCGTGACAAATGCACCTGTCTTCGATGACTTCCCTCTTGGGAACGTTCGCCGGGTTACAGGAGGGGTTGGGAGTATGGTTGGAGTGGGCGTCCCTTCGATAGGGGTACCGGGAGTGGGACCGGTTACTGGCGTAGCTAACTCTGGAGTTCTTCCTGGGGTCGTTGGCGTCAACAGTGTGGGAGGAGTAGGTGGCGTCACAGGAGTGCCAGCTCTGCCTTCAATGGTTGAATATAACCTGCAACAACTTGCTAGCATTGCTGAAAAGGAAGTTCCCCCACCGCCGCATGCGTCGCCAGCGCCATCCTTCACACTCGCAGAACTACTAGCTGGCGATTTGAACTCTCCTCAAGCTTATAACAATTTACAAGCTCTAGCTAAGCTCGGACTCAATACTGGTAAGATTTTAACGCTTCATTATTATGAATGGGTAAAGAAACTTTGTAACCAATATTTCTTTTTTTACAGAAGTGAATGGATTTGGTGGGGTTGGTGGTGTTGGTGGCTTGGGCGGTGTAGGCCCCCGGGGAGTGTCTCCAGGTAGACCACTACTGACTGCTGCTGAGGAAGCAGCGTTGGTTGCACCTCCTGCTCCACTAGTTCGTGCAACTAAAGCAACACCGATGCACATAAGGTTCAAATTTGGTCAGCTAGGAGGTGGCAAGGGACAGTTTAATTCTCCCCACGGATTCTGTCTCGGAAACGACGAAGATATTATAGTGGCCGATACTAACAACCATCGCATCACGGTAATTATTGTTATTTTTAATTCGACTGAGATTTTATGAGCCTTATATAATAAGTGTAAACAATTTCAGGTCTTTGATAAATCTGGTACACACAAGTTTAATTTTGGTGTTGCTGGTAAAGAAGAGGGTCAACTTTGGTACCCACGAAAAGTAGCTGTAGTACGCGCTACTGGCAAGTTCGTGGTTTGTGATCGTGGGAATGAAAGATCACGAATGCAAATATTCACCAAAAATGGGCATTTCTTGAAGAAAATTGCTGTGAGTAATTTTTCATACAACATTTTCGATGTACTTTTCATATTTGACTAGAAATGTGTTTTGCTATTTATAAAGTAAAAGTATTTTATTGTTTCGAATCGATTAAACGAATAATGATTTATTTTACAGGTCCGATTTATCGATATCGTAGCTGGCTTGGCTGTGACGGCCGAAGGATTGATAGTGGCTGTCGACAGTGTTACTCCTACAGTGTTTATCTTATCTGAAGAAGGCGATCTCTTGAGTTGGTTTGATTGCAGTGAGTGCATGAGGGAACCTTCAGATATAGCCATAAGTGGTAAGAAAAAGAGCTAAGTTTTTTTTAGATAATTCTAAAGTCGTGTCACTTACTAAGATGTTAAATTTCATGTCATGACCCATAGATATGGTGTTCTTTACTGAATTTTATTATTGGCGTGAACAGAGATTTGACCTCATGCATATCCCACTCTAGGAGGGATGTAAGAGTGTAATTAATTTGTTTAAACGAATATCGAAATTTTCATATTCTGTTAGCAAAATAAATAATTATAAATTATTCACTTAAATAAATAGCTAATTCATATAAATTAAAAAATAGCCTTTTTAGAAATAATACTTAGTCTTATTGTCTTCTTAATCGAATCTTCTTACATACGAGTAGGTTTTTACACACATAAAAACATTTTCCGTCTATAACAAGAGGTTTGACGTGATTTTTTTTTTTATAATATGCAGCAAGTTGTACGGCTTAGTCACATTGACTGGAAGGCGAAGCTAGTAGCAGACGGTTGAATATGTATCTGTTTACTACTAATGGATGGCACTATTCCCAATTTAACAATGTAGGCTTAGCTATTTTATGTGTTGAGTATTAAAGGCTAATTTGCCAGTAAGGAGTGCAAAATGAGTGGATTTTTGTAACTAAATTTCTTTTAAAGTGTTAGGTTTTTGCTCTAGTTAATCTTGCAATCGTCAATCATTCCATTCTACGAACATTATACGTGCCAAAGTTTGTAAGGATGTATGTGAGAATATATGAATGTTTCATGTTTGATGCTCTTTCATGCAAAAACTGAAATGAAAATCGGTGAAGTCAATGAAAGTGAAAATGAATGAAAATGAAAGTCGGTGAAACGACACAGTTATATAGCTTAAAGAATAAGACAATAAAACAATAACTAAACAAAGCGTAACAATTGTATTGATTATGCAGTCAGGTCACACAGACTATCGATGTTGATACCGGTTAGTTACATACATCTATTGTGTTGATTTACTTTATCATTTCTCTCTGAACACAATTCTGAATTCCCGCAGACAAAGTAGGGCCAAAAATTTAAAGCAAGTTAATAATATATTATTATTCAATAGACATTCGTGACGTTTCAGGCAAGGAGTTCTACGTGTGCGACTTTAAGGGGCACTGCGTGGTCGTTTTCGACGACGAAGGTCGCTTCCTCCGTCGCATCGGCTGCGAGAACGTGACCAACTTCCCCAACGGCATCGACGTGTCTGATGCAGGCGACGTGCTCATTGGAGACTCACACGGCAACAAGTTCCACGTGGCTGTGTTCTCACGGGACGGAGTTTTGGTCACCGAGTTTGAGTGCCCTTACGTTAAGGTGATCAGATTAATACTATTATAATACTACTAGCTGCGCCCCGCGGTGTTACCCGCGGATATCCAAGATGTAAAGTAGCCTGTGTTATTCCTGGACGTCAGCTTCCTGTATACAAAATTTTATCAAAATCGCTTCAGCGGTTTGAGCGCGAAGAAGTAACAAACATACACACACACTCACAAACTATGGCAATTATTATATTAGTAGGATTTAAAGTGATTTCAACGTTAGGATTCACAATACTATATACTCCAAGGGCCATATCTGAAACTAAAAATTTTAATTAGTACCTTTTCTCTATTATGATTTACAAGATTATATCATAGTTTATTTAGATCTAACCCTTTCGCGAGTATTTATTGAAATAAAACTAATATTTTCGGATTTACAACGCGATTTTTATTATTTTAACTACATACTCCCGACGTTTCAGTTACTTTGCTAAAACCATTGTCACGACCAGGCAAGATTAGAATGAGGATGATTTTTTTTTTATCAGAGCTTAGTTATAATGATTTATTATATGGTTCTATTGCAGGTATCTCGCTGCTGCGGATTAAAGATAACATCTGAAGGATACATCGTCACTCTGGCTAAAAATAATCACCACGTTCTTGTCCTCAACACCCTTTACATTGTCTGAGGAATAACTCAATGGCTGTAAGTCTGCATACAACAAGATCTCACATTTATTCCCTATATTATTATATTTAATTGCTGATTTTACAAAGCTTAACCTTTTTGCTAAAACAGTATTTGACTACTTATTTTGTTGATTTGTGTTCATGATAGTCACATTTTATCCATTAGCAGTGAACAGTAGCAATTCCAACTTTCCTATTCCTTGTATCGTTTATTGTAGAAATTATTAATTGGATTTATTTCACTGCCAATGGATATATCGATCCCAAAGTACTAGATACTTGCGTTTTTGGTTTAATTCATTTCTCATTTTTTTTATATACTATGGTTGCATTTAGTTTTATAACAGACAATCCAAAGTTTAGGCTAATATTTCTATGTTTATATATTATGTTTATGTTCCAGTTAATATACATGTGGAAAAGATAAAAAAAAATACCTCTGATTGAAGATCTAATATATTTAGCAGTGTAATGTTAAAAATTATAAAATTTTAAAAATTTGTTTATATATATGGGGTCTAAACAAAATTTTGGCAACGAATAGTATTGGAAGGACATAATTTTGATGCTTAATATAATTGATCTCTAATTAAGGTTTCATGCATGTTATCGGCTGGAATTCGTTTTTGTTTCTAAATTTAGCAGTTGGTATGGTTCCTAGTTCGAGTGAAGTTGATAATACATGTCAATTAGGGGTCTGCGTGGGAGTGTCGCCTCACTAGACTTGCATTACTCCAATTTCCACACAAAATTTCTGTCTGCAGAGTATATTATTGGCTATGTTCATAATCTCTGATAGGCAGCCATGTCAAAACGCACAATTGAGTTATTGTTAGCAAAATCTTTTTTTTTTTATTACCGTGACCAAAGAGGCGACACTATTATAACGTGCCATCTAGTTTAGGTTAATCGCGTATACAATATTATATATTGTCCGTTAAAATATATTTACCATTTACAGATTTCTTGTGTCTATACAAAATGTTTTTTCCATGTACTCTTGTTTTAAGAGCCTATATTGAAACTTTTTCATTATTAGGCTATTAATAATGATATATACGGTTTGGTTAATTTAAAATTATCTGATGCTAATTATATTAAATACCACTGTTACTAAAGTTTTAAATAATTTTTGTACTGATAATTAATAATTTAAAGAATTTTTAAACGTTACTGTTTATGTGGCATCTTCGTGAAAGCGGTGGAAATTGGCATTGATGTATTACGGGTAAAAAAGTCACAAAAATATATATAACAACAAGAGCAAAGAAATTGCGCATTTATAAAAAAGTATAATCCATGAAAGTGCCATTATAAACAAATTTTATTTCTACAATATGTTTAAATTCGTATACAGTTCGCCAAAGTAAATATTTTTATATCTATCCACATTTAATCAAAATTGAGATTCGTAAAGTTTTAGATAGTAGAACGAAAAAAAAAAATGTTAAAAATTGTGGTTAGTAGAGTAATATTAATATCATAACGATTTCGCTTACAATTTTATTTGTTTCTATCTCATTTAGACTTTACGTACATGTGTGGTAAAAAAAAGTATATCGAAAATCTATTTAAGGATAATATTAAAAAAATAATCATCTGGCTTTCTAATTAGTAATGCTTCACATTAATTTGTCGTTAGTCAAATTCTAACGTATGATAAACCTGTATTATTAAATTATTTTCTTCATCAAGCAAAAGTACTTAACCAGACCACCTAAAATTGAATGTGATATTTATTTTTAATTCGTTATACATCGCTCTCTAATTATTCTGGAAATATCTAAAACTTAAAAGACAAAAAAGAATCTTACTTCGAATTATCAGTTATTGAACAATTTCAGTTCCTCAATTCCTATATAGGTCGTTAAGTTTATACAAGACGTTTAATTTTAATTTATACAACCATGAACCAAAACGAAGGTGTATCACTGAGCCATATATAAAATTATCTATTATTTATTTGTATTTGCAATTCATAAGTAGTCGTGTAAACTAAAGTATGTACTTAATTAGTGGTATTTGTTTTTTTTTTTGTAAATTGTTGTGTATTGGAACATTTCTAAAATATTTGCAACAATGTGATATAAGCAATAATAGAGAGACAATTTGAATTTCGAATGGAAGACTTCAACCAATCAGGGCAGGTTTTGTTGTGAAGGTATTAAAGAGTACGGTGGCGACATCTGAACGCCGCTCAGTATTCAGTACTATGAGGATGGGTGGTTATATAAAAATTAACGTTGAGTCTTGAATATCCTCTATTTATTAGTGAGTAACTTTTGGGTTTATTTTTCTTATTGTTTTTAAGTTATTTGTTTCAGGATTTTTGTCCCGATAGTATTAGGGAATTTTATTTTCTTTTATTTTTTTTATTAGGCTATAAATGAGTCTACATCCCCTTGGTAGATGATAGGTGTCATTAATACTCTTGTTTGTTCATTAATTTGTTTTTTTTTATATGTTCCGGGCCTATATTTGTAGTATTTTTGGCCAGTGCGATAGGCCTTTAGAGTTACGAATTTTTACTGCCAAATTATTTTCTTACGATATTTGTGCATGCACATGGTAATTATTTTATTGTATAATAATATATGTAAATTTAGTTACTAATTGTTGCCATTTTTTTTTTGTTTTATTAATATTCAGGGTTTTAATATTATTATAATGTTCGATTTTTATTTGTTGGCCATTGATCAAAATTATTGTGTGTTAGTGACGTAAAATTAACCGAAATAGAAGTTATAAGCCCCAAAGGGAGCGTTTGACGCTATTAATAAATATTGCTTAGGGTTGCATAAAATTATTAAAAGTGGTGTGATAAGTTTTGGATAATTTTACAAATTATACTATTTTATGTGTGAATTTCAATATTAATAAATTTGAAGTTTTAAAAAATGTGTAATTTATCGAACGATCCACTGGCTTTATTATTTGGCCGTACGATCGAAAGTATTATAATTTGTATATTAATATTATTTATCCTTATACTTAATTTGGTGATATATCGTTGACAAGGTTTCCTTTTGTTCTTGCCATGTATCTTATGTAGGTGTTGGCGTAGAAGTTTAGTAGAAGTTAGTATTTTTCAAATGATATACAATAAAATGAAAATACAGTATGGTGTGTTTGCCTCTCGTGGTGTTGTTAGATGATGTTAGATGTTGTTAGAGAGACGGTAGAGGGAGTAGCGGGGAGTCGGACGGAGGAGGAGGAGGGAGAGGGAGGGTAGGGAGGGGGTCGTTGGCCGTTATTGGTCGCAACCACCAGCTGTACATTCTTGCTGTAGCAAGTAAGCAGTAAGCACTTAGTCATGGGGTAATGGCAGGTCAAATGGTATCTATTGTCCATTGACATTACTTGATAATAATTGTATCATTAGAGTACATTACAGTAGCCTTTCTCGGGAATCTTAAAAGTTACCTATATACACTTTAAAGCAATTTTTTGGTAAATATATTTCTCTTGAATCTATATTCCCTTATGTATCCAGCAATAAATTACTTCAGTAGATGTAGCTATTGCATAGCTTGGCACTAGGTATGGCGTTGTCGGTGGTTTTCCAATGCCGTTACCGTATTGGTTTATGGGAGAGGGATGGCTTCGTTGCCGCAGTAACGTTTAGTGCCAAGCGATGCGATGTTAGTAGGGTTCGCAGCGCACAAGGTGAGCTCTCATGTTACCCTCCCTATTGGAGGTGGGCGTTTTGCCTAAGATATGGCACCAAGCACAGCTCGATGGTTTTGATGGGAGTTTGTGGCGAGTGTAACATAACACTATAAGGACCGTCTTCATGTGACTGTGGGTGGGGTTGGCCAATTTTACTTTACCGTTAACGCCTTCGGTCTGGTTAGGGCACAGTTACGCTGATCACCTGCTTGCCTGACAAGTATAGTGATCAAATATAATAGTGGATGTTCTTTTAATTGTCATCGCTGCTTGGGGCAGTTTTGGTATGAAAAAGATAACCCGAACTTATATAGCGAGTATATTGTTCACATACTATGATAACGTATAGTTGTTAGCATGTTTAAAGTAAATTAGATTCTTCACCCACCTTCTATCACCGAATTTATTTGGTCTCCGCTGTTCAAAAACCAACATTTAAGGTTGTGAGCTCTATATTCCGGACGGAATTCTAAGCCACAGAGTGCTTGTGCAATAAATATCACAGTTTGGATCTAGGCTTTTAAATTATTATAGATTATATACATTGTTGAGCTGATTATAAAAATTTAATATATTATTATACCTTTTAATATTGTTAAAGAATTCTAATTGCATTCCACATCTAGAGTGAACGAATTTGAGAAGACCATTTTCAATCTACATTATACAAGTTATTTTTTTTACAATTGTAGGATTATTAGCAGTTGCCAATGTTTTTTCCTTTAGTCAGTAAAAGTACAAATATTTTAATATACAATTCTTGGTATTTACGTATTGTAATATCTTTTTTTAATTCATTTGATTCTATAACTATAAGCATAATTTTTTTCACGTTTATGGCCATTCATATATTACCATCACGCAAATTATTCAGTAAAACAAAACATATCATAACTAATCCATGTATCTCACAATACGCCATCTGTAGACAGACGTGTACCTTAAAAGTATATTTATTTAGTGCTGTGATTTTCCATTTTATTTTTCAATCGGATTTCTTGAAATCCACATTGGGAGTGATACATCTGCACCAATGCACGCCCCCATTACTTTGCTTACATTTGTCGTAATGTGAGAGCGGTTTTTGTTTCATTTGAAAAAAAAATTCAAACATCTGTGTTTCTACTCGGTTTAGATATACGTTTAAAATGGCTTTTGTTTTTAAATTAGATTTAAGTATATCCTAGGTTACACTTTTTTAATTTCTTGTCATTTCTATGTTTACACAATTGAAATTTATTGTATGTAATTTTGTGTTTGTGTGGAAGGTGCATGTTCCAAATGCATATTTTAATTTTGATCCAAAGATTTCTTTTAATGTTTTTAATTTAATTAGGTAGTTATTTTTTATTCTTCTTGATAACGAAAATGACATTTGTGGAGTGTGCATTGGTATTTGATATTAGAATATAAAGAATTTTTTCTGTAGATTTGGTGCAGCCGAGCAAATGTCTACTATATTCTCATAAGAATATATTTGCTCAATAATTTTATTCTGTTAAAGTATTTTAAACTTAGGTGTAGTCCACGTGGGGTGTACGAATAGTGGACATCAGTGACACAAAAAAATAATAATAATATATCTAACAGACAATACCCTCCGTAAAGTTGAAAAAAAATGTAAGGTTAAAAGTTTTATTAGATGTAGTTGCCTTGTATGCGGCTTGCCCTAAAGATGGGTGGCCGGGGCTACGGAAGCATCCAACACCTGGGAAGTCAGGCTCTGAAAGCATTATTCTAAGCTGCTACATTCCACCATTCCAAAGCTGTTCCTGATTATTCCGGTCCAGTCGTTCTGTTTTAATGTTTTTATTAATATATTACGAACAATTTTACCAATTTGTTAGCAGTGTTAGATAATGACTTCAGTACGTGTTGTGTGATGGTGTTGACTATTATATTATACTATTTTGCCCCCACAGTCAACGAAAATATTGTTATCCATACAGGAGTCTTTGCTGCATTGTGCCTAGATCTTAGAAGTTAATAACGAGGTAGAGTTAATCTCAAAATATTTTGGCTCTTTGAATATTCCATGATATTATTTTTGTTTTTCATGAAAATGTATTTACATTATTATACATTCATACACTTAGTAATTATTGTATACATGAATATACATTGCGTAGTTTGTAACTTGATTTTATTGTAAAAATTAAGATGCCCAACTAGTTGATGGTTGCCCACGCGTTCGGGAGGAATTGATTGTTGCTACTACATTGAAAATAACATACTATAATCTCGTGGACACATTGATTTTTTAAATTAGTTGCACATCTTATTTTGACCAAATTTATTACAAGGCCGCCGATGTTACTTGAGAATTTGAACAGCTGATATATTAAAGGATACATATATCCCTTTTATAGGCGAATGGAAATTGTCATGTGACGTTTGCGGCTGTATAATTATTAAGTTTATTATCTATCGAGAACTGTGGCCAGGATAACAACAGCACAGAGCAGTGTAATTCAGAGCCTGCCTAAAATATATTTTTGTCATGATTTTATTTAGGTATATACATGTTATTATTCACATATTACAGTTTTCTCAATATTAGCTTGTATTTTTAATTAAGAAATAATCATATTTAACATTGCCAGGTGATCAGCAACCTGCACTTTAATATTTTTGGAAACTATTGAACTTAAATTGTACTGACTTTATAAATATATTTACTTCAATAAAGATTTTCCATGCCACTAGAAGGTGTTATTTATTTATGTCCCATTCAGAGATAGACAAAAAAGACAAATATTATAAAAAGGTATATTTATTTTTAAGTATATATAATAAAGCACTTTGTGCATTGTAAAATTTGGAAAATAAATGGTGTAAATTTATCACAATAAAAATAAAATATATGCATGTCGCTTGTAATGGTAACCGTAAATTACTTAATACTAAGATTTAAGAAGATCGGTAGACGCATTCGCCAGCAATCCAAGTGGATAAAACTTTCAGAGATTTCGGATGTAAGATGACGAAATCGGCGTCAAAACCGAAATTCAATTTGCCCTTCCTATCATCTATTCCCAAAGCCTTAGCTGGATGCAGAGTTGCTGCTTCTATAGCGTATTCCAATGAACATTCTGTAAAAACATATAAACATTCATAATATTGTTTGAGTAAAATAACTAAAATCAAATATCTCGAATGTCTTTACTTGTGATAAAGAATAAGTAAATTGAAAAGTTAAGCTCACAGAATGTTGAATGTTCTATTAAAAGAGTGATTGTCATGTACATTATTATTATTAACAAGAACTTTTTGAAAGTAGGTTAAAAAGTGAGTTGTTAGTGCACTTTTTATTCATAATGATTTGTTGAAAGTTCAAAATTCAGCATAAATTTTCTACAAGAGTATGGAATTCAAAGGTATGGTAGCTTCACCAAAGAAAATTAGCACTCCAAACTTTAACGTTGCGAACTTTTTCTACGTTAGCTATGAGTGATATGAAATTAATTAAAAGTTTATGTACCTGTGGCTTCTTTGAATGTTTTTATTGACTGGTCTAGGGCAGTAGTGCTGCCACAGAGAGTTTTTGTTCCAGCGACATATGCGCGGCCTTCATTGACATTCACAGCTTGCGGTCCGATGCGATATGCACCATCTGGTAGACCTTGGGCCGCTACAGCATCACTCACTAATATCAAACCTGTAAATAGAGACATATAATTTCCCTGAATTCATCAGAACAATATCATTAACTAAAATGGAAAGTTACTTATTAAATATTTTATACATAAATTGTTATAATATGTGTATAGGTATGTTATAACACTTATCAGTAATTAATAAAAAATATTTTTTTATATTTTTTATTACTTTCGGCTTACAAATTTATATTCTTGGCATACTAATAATATAAAAACATATGTAAGCCTATTTATCATACCTTCTTGATTAGTTCGACAAGCAATTCTCAGAGCCGCAGGATGAGTGTGAATGCCATCTGATATTATCCCATAGTAAACTTGTCTGTCAGTCTTGGAAGCAAGTAAGCCCACCAAACCAGGGTCACGATGATGAAACTAGAAATCATGAAAATAGTTACATCAATGAATTATTTGCAATGTACTTGTGTAAAAAAGTATGTATAAATGTATATTAAAATGTGTCTACAATAGTTGTAGATACGTTTTAAAATATACAAATTATCACTGTGGTTGCAAAAATATATTAATATGTAATAGGTATATACAATAAACATACATATAGGTTGTGGTTTTAGGTAATATTTTTTTTACTTACTGGAAGCATTGCATTGAATAAGTGTGTTATTAGGTTTGCTCCATTTTTAATGCCTTCTTCACCTTGAGCAAGGCTAGCAGATGAATGTCCAAGGGCCACTTTTATGCCCATGTTTGATAATCCTCTGATAGCATCCAAAGCACCGGGCAATTCTGGGGCTATTGTAACTAAAATTACATTGTCTAAAGATCCATACACCTCTTTAATTGATTCGAGCCCCTGAAATTATAAATCATTCATATATTTTATGTGAACAATGCCTTATATTTTTTAACACTGCTTATAACAATATTGTTTGTGTTTCTGCCAATTGATAAAGAGTTCAATCTCGCATATATTTATCCAATACAATAAAACTAGGTCATTGATAAATTCTTACCAGATAATAAATATATCAATAGTAAACATAATTTATTTAACATAATTTTGCAGAGCCTTTCTAATACTGTAATTTTTAAATAAAATCTAACAATAAAGTTAGTCAGCTATCTACATAAGTAAATTACCTTTTCAGGATTCAAAATATATTCATCTTTGTGTGCACCCTTTTTTGCTAAACTAATAAATGGACCTTCGAGATGCACTCCAAGAACCGTGGCTCCATGTTCCCCTCCTTGCCTTTTTTGTATTTTGGGTAAAATATTAGAATATTTTTCTTTCTCAGATGTAACCATAGTTGGACAGAATGAGGTCACTCCATGAGCCAACAGCTGTTTTGATACTTTCTTTACCCCTTCTTCAACATTTTCTGAATCATAGGAAAAATCTACACCCCATCCACCTGTATGCCATAAAGTGAAGAAATTAAAAAAATATTTTTTTATTATTATTTTTTTTGGAATGACCTTAATAATTGGAGACAATAGAAAAGACATTTAATACTATTGATTTTTATATTTAAAGCGCGAGGAAAAGTATAGAAATAGTAAAACATATTTTTATTTAAATCAACCACCACCTACCATTTATTTGAATGTCTATAAATCCTGGCACTATGAGAGAGTCTTCGCTATTTACCGTTATGTCAGCTTCTTCTTGTTCTACATAAAATACCTGTTCGGGGTTTGCAATTTTTCCATTGCGTATCCATAAATCTTCTTTTATAATTTTTCCGTCACGCAAAATAAAACAATTGGAAAATCTTGTTAACCCCGATTTTGCCTTCATGGTAATAGTTAAAATTTGTAATAAATCAATTTTTTTAAATAAATCACAAAATAATAAAATTAATTGCAAAACACTTTCAAATAATATTAAGTAATTGTAACACTTTATAAGTGATAGTTATCTTTTTAAAATTATGATTTTAAATGCCACAAACACCGAAGTATTCGTGCGTTTGTACTTAAAGCTAGTTATTAACTATTCTGTGACCTATGGGCTATGTTTACGAAACAACGCAACTGATCTTTTGACGTTGACAAAAAGAAACTGTCACATAAAAAAATGTCAAAAAAACAGAACTTTTTTATAAGTTTAGAAATATGTTTTAAAATGTCATTAAATATTTATACTAATTTTAGGAAGCATGAGATTAATAATTGAAATAATAAAAAAGTAAGATAGTATAAAGTCTACTTCTTATTTAACTAGAAGGTCAACAGATAGAAGAGAAAATAAAAAGTAACTGTTTTTATCAAAATAAATACCTGTCTCTAATGACAATAAAACAATGTAAGTGAAATATGTTTTTACTTCTGTTTTGATTTATATTTTAAATGGGTAAGTAAATTTTATATCTGAATGTGAGACATGTGTCATTGTAAAATTTTATTAAGATGCGGATCGTAGGACTACAACAGACTGGCGAAAATGGAAACACGTCAGAGGTAATGTTCGTCTAAAGACTAAAATACCACTAAGAGTAAAGAGAAAAGTAGAGGTATACAACAGTCGTTAGGCCATCTACGCTTTATGGCTCTCAGTGTTAGGTTTCTGTGTACAAATTAATTTGGACATCATTATATTATGTTGGACATTTTCTAAATGTAAATTCAATTTCAAAGAAAACTTTAAACCTTTATCTATAAATCTTGAGTAAGTCAATGGCGATTCTTACTAACAAATCCAGAGTGCATTTGCAAAACTTACCTAACCTAGACAAAGATTCTGTTCAGAAGAAAGATGTTTAGAGTCTTAGAACAAGTAATTGGCCATAAATCATTCGATAATACATTTATATTTTTATATCAATGTCCTTTATACCCAAATAGTTAATTGACAATCTTGTACAATTTTATTCTATTAACGATTAATCCCTATCCAGATTTACTTACTTCGATTAAGGAAAATGTAAGAAGGGCATTACAATTTTACAAAAAATAAGAATAAACTTATGAAAATTTGCCTCTAATAAGATGTTTAATAACTCAATAGACACGTGTACAAAAATACTTTTTGCCACTTTGGAAACATCTTTATGGACCTATACCTAAAAGTCAGACATTGTCCATTTGTTAGCCATGGATGGAATTAATGATTCTTATGGTTTTGATTAAAATTTATTATGTTTATAACCAAAATTGTTTTCATTCATTATAGACATCTTGCATAATATATTGCACGATATTGTGCTTTCTATTACAGATTGATGTTGAAGTGCTTCACTTTAAGTATGAGAGTCGGAAAGCCAACAGGTATAACATATATGCACTACAAGTATGTATCGTTATTTTAAGTCCGAACTCCGAAGTGTTTCCAGTTAATCTTTGATCTTCTTCACACATGGTACTATCGTTATATGTAGGTTTGTAAATGAGTTTTTTAAACATAAAATGCAAAACTTATTTGATAGGTGTTGATGATGTATGTTGAAAAAAGTCAATGTTTATGAAAACTATTAAGACTCGAACATACTATTAAATATTTATTTTATTTTAGACTTAATTGCAAAAAAGTCTTACTTGTAATGACAATTCTTTAACGACTCAAACGGTACGCTACGATTTATACTTACGTTTGAAAATACTGAGATAGACGTACTTTAATGGAAACGATCATAAGGACTACAAAAAGTCCGTCGAGTAGGGTTAAGTGGCCCCCAGATACTTCTCTGAGCGGCCTCCTTTGTAAAGACCGACCTATAAGCAAATATCACCATGAAGGTGAAGGCCTGTTTTTGACTCAGAACAACCATTTGGACCTTTCTTAGACCTCAACAATATGAATCTTCATTTCACGTGCTTAGTAAATATAAAACAGAAACACATGATTTTCCTTTATTAATATTTAATTTTGTAAAACAGTGTTATTTCCATATCGATTGAAGTTCAATATTTAAGTAAATAATTATATTACCTACTTATTATAATTTATAAATAAAGAGATGCTTATTATACGTATTGTTTGCGAAATGGATCTGACCACCAAAATATTTCATAAAATAATAAATCAATTATTTATGACGCATTGTATGCATTGATGAAGTATTTTATAAATATTTTATGCGAAAAGTTTATATACGGACACGTGTACAGAAAAATATATTGAATTTCTAGGTATTATATGTTTATATACTTAATTGCTATCTTATTTTTATTTCAATCTATGATTAAAATACATATATAACACTGAAGCCCAGGTGACAAATATTTTGCACATTTTATGTTTTAAGACATGTTGTTTGACTTGTAGTTTGCATTTTTTTTAAAAATACACATAAATCTTCACTGACGCCTCCGTGTATGTGGATTTAGATGAACTTAGACTATTGCTTCTCAAGTTAGACGATTTTTAATGATATTTTGTATAAGTATATCAAATCGTGCTCTCATCAAGAAAATATACATTAAACAGCTGTAAAATATATCTAAGGTTTAATCTCTAGTGCTTACGATCGTAGCTGGTAATTAAGCAAATTAAATTTACGATCGAGTGCCAAGATCCTTTGTTTGAAACATCGTATCTTCCCTATTGTCGGCATTAAAATTGTTTTCATTTACCTCGAAAGTATCAAAGTAACATTTATTTGTGACATAATATTAATATTTCGATATTTCCATTAAGTCTTTGTTTCTAAAAACATCTATTTATCTCCCTTCATATAAATATTTCACTTCATAGAGGACTTTTATAAATGAAATAAAATAAAAAGAAATATTCATAGCTCTAGATGGTAATGTATTTATTTGACAGCTTTTGTTTTATACTTTAATGTAACATTTATTGAGAAATTTTTGATCCTCAATACAAAATTTATTTGGTTTTATGGAAAATAAAAAAAAACTCTACAATTTTTTTTCATATTTAAGTAAAAGTACGATAAGATAGTCCTAGAGGAATATATGTAACTAAGATAAAAATATTGCTCACTTCAAACAAACATTTATTTAATACAAATATACTCATACCTTTTTCCTAGTAATACATTACTATCAAGTCAGCAGTAAGAATCTTAGAATAACATTTTCCTTTGAATTTATATGCAAACAATGAAATCCCAGCATTAATATGCACCAATATCATTACGATATATCTAATTTAAATATCAGACCATATGTATTCGAACTAAACAACTTAGAGAATTAAAAGTAAATAGTGTGTTATGGAAAATACGTTTGCAAAAAGCAGTGCGTTTATTTGTTGAGTAAAAATACAGTTTATTTTGCTTCGAAAGCTTGTTTAAAAAGCCTTTTGTTATAAATTGGCTATCGACAAAATTACTAGGCTTATTCATATATACATATATTCCATAGGGGTTTTTAATATATAGAGTGGTATAAAGAGATAAACATCATACTTTTAGGGATCAGAGTCAGAAACTTGGTGCTGGACTCTGATATAAAAGTCATCCAAGTTTCTCCATTCTGAGATTTTCACGGCTTAAAGTTCTTGAGGATCGGTCTGAGATGCATCCAAGCTGTACTGATGTTATTTTGCACGGTCTCTAAAGATAAAATGATCTCACTACTTTTTAGATCAATACTTTTGATTGTGTATATATAACATGTTTGGTTAATATATGTAATTAATTTCTTAACATTGCTTTAAGAAGGACAAGATAAAGCCATATAAATAAGGCAACGAAACTCAAATATTTTTTATACAATTCTGATATAAATATAGTCCCAAATATTGAGGTCAATAAATCCAGCTTTAAAAAAAAGTTGTCCTGGCATAGAGTTTACACGCCCGCCTCTCATGCATGAGGGTGCGGGTTCGAAATCTGGCAAGTACCAATATGATTTTTCCTAGTCATATGTATTTATTTTTTAAAAGTATTTAGATACCACTGACAGACGGTGAAGGCATACAACGTGAGGTAACCTGATCTTATAATTTCAAACTTGAAAGTCTAAGTTTGAAATCGCCAACCCGCCTTGAGCAAGGTGATTGGTGATTAAGGCTCTCACCTTCTCCATGTGAGAAGAGGTCTTTGCTTCTGTCAGTAAAGCAAGAAGGAAAGACCCCGACAAAGAAAATAGAAATAGGCAGTATTATTTTATGAAAACCAGCCTAAGTCTGTCTTCTAAATAATTTCCTTATCTTAATTACATCTTCATATTACAAATCTTTAAGTAGTTGTAAAATATTAATAAATTATAAAAAATTACTTTTTACTATCACTTTTCTACAAACTTAATACCTTAACAAAGCCTGCTTTCTTTTCAAAGGTTATTTATAAGTTCATGTATCAATACGTCATGGCACAATAGAAGATCCTTCTTCTAAGTAACAAACATAAGATCATTTCCATTTTAATAAGTTTATTTTTGCAAAGCGTACACATAAGGAAAACATATTTAAAACAAGTTGAACTCTTTTAGCAAAAAGGCTTTTGATTACAAAAGACACATAAGATTAATCAGTTCAGTGAGATTAATAAGTTACTTTAACTGCGGATTAAATTATAATTCATATCTTCAATTCATTCGGACTTCCGACTGAAACACATATTCAATCCGTCCCAAAATCGTTAGTGCCTTCAATTGTCTTGATTAGTGTTTGCATTTGTCCCTAATAGAGCATCAAGATAGCTTAGTAGTGGTGCGGCTGCGCGGTCGACAGATTGTATAGGATTCGTACGACTGTAGCCCAGCTTCAGTCTGCCACTCGCAACGGCTACGGGAGTTGTTGACTTCACTCGCTAAGATTGTGACTCGCGTAATGTTCACAGCATTCAATTAGTGTTAAATTGTGACATAAATATTTTGAAAGTGAACTTTGTTATATAAATGAATTAAATATGTACGATGATTTATGGATGGTTGGAGTTTCTAGGAAGGAACTTTTAGACAAATGGGATGCAAAGTTCGGGTATGTCTGATAATGTTTCTTTTTCAACTTTTTCGCGTGTTTCGTAGTTTTATTTTACTGTCAGTTAAATATAACTGTTTTATTAGTTTAATAAAGCAAAAACTTTGCAGGAAATATTGTCTAAGTTCATAAAAGTTAAATGTATTACGAGATTTGTTAAATGAAAACGTGACATTTGAACACTTTGAAAAGTTTTTTTTTATATTTTTAAAGTAGTCTATTGGGAGGAATATTATTATATAAAAAAGTTTAATTAATTATTCTGATGGTTTTTAATAAAATAAATTGTTTTTTTAATTTAAGAACATATTATGTTTGTGTTAGAAATGATTTTAAATAATTATTTTTCATAATAACGAACTCTGTTATAAGTAAAAATTCACAATATTGAATGAAAAATTCAACAAGTATGCTTTGAACCTTCATCGGACTTCATATTTTAATTCAAGTATGAATCTCAACTTTGATTGAATAAAAAAAACATTTTCATACAATTCTGTTTATTGTTGTATATAATTTTAACGAAACTCGCTGAACACTCGACAGCTTTCGATGTTTGACAATTTATCAGATTAATAGTTAATTATTATAACGAAATTCTGGTCTGGTCTAGTTCCATTTTTGGGAAACCCATACATCCACAATATATATATCTGAAAATATAAATCCATTCATTTTCATTCCACTAAAATATAAGCTCAAAAATCATGATCTCCTTAATAAGTACTTAATGAACGTACGTAACTAAATATTAAATTATTGAAAGGAATAATTTATCACCGACTTCTATATTCTTATAGGAAATTATACCGATGAGGAAGAAATTAGTCGAAGTAGTTTATAAGGATAATCTGCGGATTCTTCGACGAGTTTTACCCATGAGCGTAAAAATAAAGCCGATGAAAGAAAATACTTTAAGGACTTCTAATGTTATTATATTAAAAGTAATTGGATAACAAGTTGCAAAAACATCTCAGAGACGATGCGACTGAATATAAAACTTGGCTTCATATATTTTTTATGTCTCATAGAGAATAATAACGTCGTGTCATTCAACGTAAGATTACAATGGGGAGTAAAATTATATGTATGAAGTACATATTTTCACTAGTCTATTGTGAGAAATGGAAGTCCAAAATGGAAATTTATAGAAGTGGAAAAGATAATATAAACTTTATTTAAGAATGTCAAAGGTTTCGAATCTAAGGAGAATGCCTTTTATTAGAGATTTTATGTTTTCGAAATTCAGTTTAATTTCGATTAAACGTTTTATTTATTCTTTTTTATAATATCAAGGTTCGCTTCAGAAACTACATAGGTATGTCATTGTTACGGCTACATTCATGTTATTTGGCTTTTATTTAATATTTACGAAATATAAATTTTATTTACACAAGAATATGATTGTATCATGTTATATTATATTAAATAATGACATGTACTTTTCAATGTACATCATTGCCAAATATTAAAATGGAATAAGTTGTTTTCAACGCTTCAGGCTTTCCAGTTACGCTACTTATAACTTACCAAACTCATGATATATAAGTAAGTTAAATGTTACCTTAAATTATTTAAGCTTTAATATAAGAGTTTGCCAAAATAATCGAAGCCTTTAAAAAACATATAATAAGAGTAAAACTTGTCATTATACATTTGAAATCCAATTCTTAATTAATGTTTTTAGGATATTTATTTACTAAATGACTTGCTCAAAAACAAGTAACCGTAAAATGGCGCTGGTGTGGAAATTGACAGTAAATAGGATTTATAATATCAAATCTTCCAACAAATTCCTTTGATCTGCAAAGCCATTACATTTCTTGCGTCTCTTGACAAGTAATAGACCCTTGTTAAAGAGAATAGAATACTGGTTTTACAGTATCCATGTTTTAGTATATTCGGATAAATTTATTTTTTTACCTAGACCTAGGCTTTATTCAAGTTAACGTAGGTGGATGTTTTACTATCAAGTTGTATGGTACATTTGTTATACTAGATTAATAGAAATATTTGGACATATTTTAAATTATATGTATTATTGTTATTCTTTATATTTTTAACCATCAGAATTATATACAGTAGAAATAGTACTACAGTAGAAAATGTTGTATCATATATATAATTAAAACAGTTTTAATTTATTAAGTCATTAGAAAAAAACTTTAAACAAAAACACCAACGAAGATTGAAAAAACTGAGTTCCATTGAAAAATAACTTGAAATTCTAAATTTATAAAATGACATATTTTTATTGAAAAGTATTTGCAAAAGTCATCTCGAGTTTTGTATTTTTGCAGAATTGAATTTTTGAAACGATTTGAATTTTTAAAATTAAAACCCTACCTTAACAGCATTGGTCAGTGGTTATATTTAATTAGTCTGATTGGAATTTCAAAAGTAGTACTAAAATGCAGCATTTCCCATTTAGCGGTTTGATATGGACTTCAGGTTTTATTATTGTCATTATATACAAACTCTTTTAAGTTCATAGTAATTAAAAAACTATAAGAATAATATTTTTTAATAACCGTATCAAATTATAATTATTATCTTGCATCGTGATCGACTTATTTTCCGTAGCACTGTAATCTTGAAAATGTATTTCGACGTTCAATAATTATGAAGTGCTGCAATTTTGAAATGGAGAGAAACATGAATATAATAAAGGAACCGATAAACGATACGAAATAATGAACGAGGAATTATTAAGCGAATATATTATGAAATTAATTACATGAATTTTTTGGATAAATTGATTTGTATATGAAAATTGATATTATTATGTTATTTATAGTTAAAATACAGAATTATTTAAATTCAATTACGTTGATAACGATATTGTCTTAAATACAAAAGACGAAAAATAAAAAAAAAGTGTCGTCGGACGCAGGTTTTGACAGTGACTTATGGGAACATCCGCCCTTCCGTTGCCTTGCGAAGTCCTCACTCATTCAGTTAAAATTTCTCTTAAATTTATGTTAACCTTAGCCACTTTACTTCCAACGCTAGGAATTAAACACGTTTAAGAACCTTCACTCCACTCTAACTAATTTGAATGTCAACTGTTATAATTAAAAGGGCAATAAATATAAAGGCTCTTCATAAATTGTTAATTCGTTTCCGTTTTATTTAGGATTTATAATATGAATTTAGTGTGCGGTATTATGTAGATAAAAGTAATTATAAAGTTATGATCTCAACTTAAATCATTTGGTTTCGTATACTTATTTATTTCATCGGGATCATTAAAGATTATATAATAATTATTATATTACAAGGAGTTAACAATGTTACAGCCATTATATGAGATATTTTTATGCATATATAGCTGAACAGAAATATGATACACAAAAATTATGATACAAAAAGAGAAGCTTAAGCTTAACCAATATAAATTTACTTGTTATTGAAAATGAAGAAGCAAATTGTTAGGTTCATGAAAATGAAGTCGAGAAGACGATTAAAATTTTATGCAGTCATCCCGAAACAACCGGAGTGTGGAAGTTATGTTAGATTGTATTCGTTAGTAATTTGAAACTTGACCTTTACCTTTAGCATTTCACATATGTATACTATCTGTAAAAAAAACCACTTCACTTAGTTTTTCTTTATTGTAATAAGTGTTTTCACCCTGGATTTTATTTCAAACGACTCGATTTTTTGAGACTAAAAGAAGTTAGAAACTGAACCTACTTAAGAAGACAAATTATGATCTAGGTGATTGATACATACATAAATTAATTAAATATACTATTTTATTTTTTATTTTCAAGAGAACTTCACTAAAACAATAATATTTTTTTTTGTTTAAGCCATGATTCCCGAGAATAGCTTTTTTTATATGTGAGTGGGACTCATGAAAGTATAAGATAACTTTGAACAAATTTCCATAGAATCTTTCTCTTTTATAATATTAACGGTATTGATTCAATTTATGAATTCTTCCTGATTCTCAGCATGCGCGTTCATCGTAAGCACAGTATGACGTAATATAATATCGTATCACATTTTCATAAAACGCCGCTAGCTATCATTTATCAGGTGTTGTATACCGTAGGGAGAAAACATTTTACAAAACATTTATTTGCAGCGCCTGTAGAGATTTACATGTGGACGACAAACATTAATCGCATACTTAATCCCGGGAGCTCGCCTACAAATATTTTTAAAACACGACTGGGTTTAAGTTCCATTGTAAAATATTGGTGAAAAACTTATATAAAGTAATATAGTTAAATTTTAATTGATAAATCAAGAGTTATTTAAGTTATTATTTGTATGTTACGTATACGTATATATAAAAAACATTTCTAGATTCATTTAAGTTAGTTAGTTAAAAAAATATTTTGTTTACATCACGATTTTGCAAGTAGTATTTTTTATTTTCTGTGCAAAACGTAACAGAATTTTAAAAAACCATTTTGAAAACACAGAATGGCACGAGAGCGGTGAGAGGTGATTCGTGCATGATATATGTGATTTTTTATACCTTTTTAACTATGCTTTAAATAAAATAATGGAAAAGGTAAAACAATGCTCCACCGCTGCTTTACTTGTTCCTAGTAACGTTGGACGTAATGTATAAGTAATGAGATATTTAGTACGAAATAGAAAATAAGAGGACCACTTCGTTTTGTATTACTATCTACTAATATTCGTTTTACTCCAATTAGGTAATTGTATGACAAAATTAATTAACATTCTAAATAAAGCGTTTTACATAAATATAAGCATCCAATAAAACAAAGTCTTAAGTCAAGAGGACTGGTTTTATTATTCATTCCACATAACTCTGTAAGAATATAAAAATATATTTTTTCATTTTTTTTATTTTCAAAACGTGGGTGTTTGAAATAAAGACAACTAATAGTAGTTTTTACTTAATTTTTCACTCCCGATACAAACAGATAGGTGTTAACATTTTGACGTCGATATCTGTGCGTGTGTGGGTGTGTCTGTCTGTACATCGTAACTTCAAAACAGATTAACTGATTTTGATGCGGTCTTTTTCACTTGGAAGCTAAGTAGCCTTTCAGAGGATTTTAGTTAAGTTTGGTGAAAAGTGGTCTGGCTATGTAGGAGCATATATAGGAGCAGATATTTTTTCAATATTATTACTTGATAAAGTGGTTTATGCTTAAATAAGTGTAATCATTAAATATATTTAATTAATACATATAGTTTTTTATTTTATAAAATTTTGCTATTCATAAAAAACAAATAGCGTAAAAACAACGTGAAGAGATTAATTATTAACACATGAAACTGTCAACAATATTAATCTTTTGATAAACACAATAAAATACTGCCAATAAATTTTATAGCAATTTAACGTGTCATATACACAAAGCCTTCTATGATGAACACACACACTGACCAGAGCAAATTAGTTATGTTACTTGATTCATGCCCAGGGTCATAAACTGTAATAAATATAAAGCCCAAGTTTTAAATGGTTTTAATTAAACTACTGCATATTTGGTTATTAAATATGTAATATGGGGAATAATATTTTGCAAACACAATACAGATCTTTAAAGGCATTGAATCATTTGTGTCAGTAATACAAAGTAAAATACATTGAGAAATGGGAAAATAAATTAAATATTAGTATCCCAATAAATCTATGTGTTTTATATAATTATTACTTTTAATCATAAAAAATCTATAATAAATTACTTTCATGTTTCTTAAAATCCTTTTCGAATTGTATTATTTTAACTCTCAAACGGTTGAACTTTACGATTTAACAGACGTTTCCATTTGAAATTGTTATTTTCATAAGGTTCTCTCCTCCGATGGGTTTTCACTTGAACGTTTCCTAAGTGAGCAAATATTACCTCTCTGTCAAACAATAATCTAATAGTATTTTCTTTTCGCGACTTAAGTGAATGTTGCGAGGAAATGGCAGGAGCAAAACTTTATACTTACAAAATAAAATGAGTAGAAATAAAATTTTCCATTCTTATAAATCTTGTAGTTTTCAGCACAAAGTGAATTTGTAAAAGAATTTCTAAACGCAATTTCCTTTCAGGAATGGAACTTAGTATTATGATGAAAGACCAAAATTATTGTATTAAAATTTAAGACAAGGATAACATTTTCAAAGAGTGTCGTGATTCAAAGTAAAAATTTATTTATTTATTTATTTATTTATTTATTTATGTACCAAACAGAAAAATAGTTACAATAAAAGTATTATAAAAGAAATGTGATGTACAAGGATAACTTATCTCTTAAAAGAGATCTCTACCAGAAACCCTTTTGATAGAGGAAATGAGAAGAGAAATGTGGCATAGGTACAATAAAATGAGAGAAGGAATATACATAAATATATATACATAAATACATACATAGAATATACATAAATATATACAAATAAATACAATATATACATAAATATATACAAATAAATACAATATATACATAAATATATATAAATATGTACATAAACATTACATATGTATTATATTAAGGTAAAAGTGATAGAAGATGTCTCTTAAGTCGATATTTAAAGGCTAATGCACTTGGACTCTCTTTGTAAACAGAAGGTGGGAGAGAGTTCCAAAGTTTTGCACCTTGGACGGAGAAGGATTTACGATAGAATTTAGTATTAAAGGAGGGGATATCAAGAGGATTTTGTGCAACACAGGAGCGATGAGGAAGGATTCTGGGGGAGGAAAATTTAAAACGTTCAAGTAGGTACGGGGGAGAAGAATGTTTGAACACATTGTACATTAATGTTAAAACATGCATATTCCGACGGAAGCGGATAGGGAGCCACTTTAATTTGTTGCGGAATTCAGAGATGTGGTCGTATTTACGCAAGCCGAAAATAAATCGGATGCATAAATTCTGAAGTCGATCCAGTTTATCGAGCAGCTCATCAGTGGCATCTAAGTAGCAAACATCACCGTAGTCGAGTAAGGAAAGAAGGAGAGATTGTACAAGAATAATTTTAGTTTTAAAAGGAAGGAAGTTTTGCAGACGTTTAAGAGAATGAAGAGTAGAGTGAATTCTTCTACTTACCTCATTCACCTGAGCTGTCCACGACAGATGACAATCCATTAATAGACCTAAGTTTAGTTTGTGAACGGAAATATGATAGTGATATTACAAAACATTTTGTGCAATTTTGTGTCCTATAGATTTTTTTGCAATATCTCATTAGTCTGTGTATACAATACATGATAAAAATATTGTTCTATTGTTTTTCGATAAATTAATATTTATGCTGGAAGAATGATCTGGATGTTGTTTTTTCGGCTTATTAAATAAGATATTTCAATGAAAACAAAATCAGAGTTGTTGTCAATTCAACGTGAATTCTTTGTTTTTTCATATTTTTTTTTATAATTTAAAATATTTTTTTCTCTACACAGTAACATTTACTACAAGAGAGCCCAAATAAATAACTGAGAAGGTTCAGTCTACAACTGTTTTGTAACAGAAATTAATTGAAGTGGTATAAACGTTAAAATGAATAAGTCCTTCAGTTATAATTTAGCTTCCCTAGTTTGAAACTGTTGCAAATTTTTTGTTGCTATTTCATTCATAAAATTATATAATTGTCAAGTGGCAATCGTAATATTTCTATTATTTCAATAAAATAAAAATAATTTAAAGCCTGAAAGTTAACAGTCTGTCAAAGGAATGAATTTTGAATTAAATTTAACCCCGTCAAGACAGAGACTTAGATAAAAGTTATTGAATTTGAAATATAGTTGACTTTCGAAATGTACCTCATATTCTTGACTTCTCTTACATTTTTAATGTTTTGAACGTTAAAAATGTTCTCGAATCCAGTTTTAGCTATGTTTTTTTTAAATATTAATGGAATTCAGTAGAATGATTCGAAATCTTCCTGAAATTATTTTCATAGAGCCATATAAAACAAACAGGCAGTAAACATATCCATAGTCAGTAATTGAGTAAGGAAATTTTACTCACAATACAAAATTAAGAAAAACATAAAATGTAACTTATAGAAAAATTTAATTTGATAAGTTTATTTTTTTGAGAAATACTTATAAATCACTGCATCGTCTGAAATATTAACTTTAAGAAAGATCAATGGATCTCTCTAGTAAAATGAATCTTTAAAAGGAGCTCATTTTAGATCAATATTTCAAGAACTTAACAATGATGGATATTCTTCCGGTATACTCTCAGTTATAAAAATATGAAATCGAAGTTTAGCTTTTTCATTTCAATATAATTTTCTGATATGGACTAAAAACTGGACTGAGTAAGTTCAGGAAGTCCGCCTTTCAGCGGGTACGTGCAGAGGTTTTATTTTGTACGAAGTATTGTTACAAGAATACAGAGCTTGAAGTCGCGAGGCCAGAATGCTAATCAAGACGAAGGGGACGGTGGCCATCAGTAATTCGAGTTGGAGCGATATCTCCCGAGAATTACTTTAACGTCTTGGGTAACATTATTAGCCCCTTTTCAGGTTCAAGCTTCTCTTTATTCGATTGTACTTCTTTATTGTCACTTATAGTTGTGAATTTCAATAGTTCTATTTCTCAGTCTCAATAAGTTTTATTTTTATGCAATGAAGTCATGTTATAGTGATCTTTTTAAGACCATACAAAGTTTTAATCTTCATAACAAGTTTATATTTAAGTTATTCGTGTTTTTATTTTAGCAGTCATAAAATATGTTCATATATCATTCTAACTCAACATATTTAAATATAATGATGTTATATATAAAACTCAAATAAACAAACGCTTGAAATTATATAATTTTAACGTATAAAATATAAGCAAATAGTTTTCTAATTTATAATCCATAATAAGAGGATTACCCTCTCGTAAATTTCAAATGTGATGATTTTATTAAGAAAGTGGTAATTCATAATCTATATATAAATAATAAAGTAACATAATGAATTAATTTGTAAGCACTTTTATTTTATTTCCATTTCTTAAAAAATCTTCGCCTCTTGAAATACATTAAAAACTCGAAAGCATCTTTTAATTTATAACGTATAAAAGTAAACAGACACATTTTACAGATTAAAATTCTCCTCTCTTATATTACCATTCCAATTTATTTCAAAGAAACTCTGACACGTCTTTTCTATATAAAATTTTCAGTTGAAGTTAAAAAGATCTGTTTTCTAATAAAATTAGGGAATGTTTTAAAAGCATTTTTGTGAGCGAATTATAATAAGACGGTCGTCATCCGAAACGCTGGAAGACACTCGTTGAAGAAAGATTTGTTAGCGTAACCGAGATATACACCGGTGCATGTAAACTTCTTAACTACATACTAACAATAGATTCCTTTCCATAATATGAGTGCTATTCTAATGACTTATCATTATAGTAATAATAAGATATAAAGAAAAGCACGAGAAAACGGGCCAGAGAAAATTAACTCCAGACAACCTAGTCCTTTTTGTTCAAGTAATTAATTGTTGGTTTGAATAAGCAATATACGAAATACAAATACTGACATAATTTACAAATTAGACTAAAAAACTTCATATTCTATTCAATTATTATATTTATTCAACTGTTTAAGCTACCATTTTATTGAAATTAAAAAAATTAAGAGTCTTTTATTTTATTTCTAATTTATATCACCAGCAAGGTGGCAATGGAAAAAGCATATTAATTCTTTGAATTAAGGAAATATATAAATGTATGTATTTGCTGAGATTCAAAAATAGCAAATAAGGTTCTTTTCCTGAGATTATATGAAATAATAATTTTATAATGTGTTTATAATTTAAAACAAGAAACATTTATAAGAATGTCTGACGAAATGACTTGAATAGTTGAATGGAAGATAGTTTTAATACTTTTAAACCACTATGTTGTCACCATTTAACATCCTAAGAATAGTGTAATAGAAGTTAATTAAGATTAATAAATTATTTATATAGAATCCGTAATTAGAGATATATTTTTAATAAAATATTTTTAAAAAGATTCGTGAAATATTCGCAATGTTTTCATTAATGTTTATTAAGTTTTTTATTTATATTTGACACATGAATATAATTAATAGAGAAATACAAATGACAAAGTGGCCTACACAATGTTTTCACTATTTATTAAATATATTTTTCTTTCTATACATATTTGGGTGTATACTGAATATTTTTTTTATAAAAATAATCTTAGCTCTAATGTTGACGATCAAGAATAAACACAATAGATTGAAAAGGCCACGAGTTAGGCTTGGGAATAAGCTTTTATTCTTTATATTCTTACGGGTATCTAAGAATAATGTATAAATTTTCCAAGCAAAATAATATTGTTTATTTATTTCATATTAAAATGCTCTCAACATAGTAAATTACTTAAGATGGAATATTCTTGGATGGGTTTTCAAGATTTGAACATCAAATACATTTTTAAAATTAAATAAACGAAAAAAAACAAAGTATAAATTTAAAATTTCGTATTCCGACTTTCAGAATCGATAGAAGTTGTTTTTTTCACTGTTCTTTGGTATTTATGAGAAATACAAAATATTTTTTATTTTATTGTGCTCGATATAAAAAACACGGTAAAAAGGAATTATATAAAATGGAAAGAAAAATCTATTGCATTCTTATTGCTATACCTTATGTAGAATGAAGGAAAGGTAATCTTATAGATGTCGCGTATAAGATTACGTATGTCAACGAATACTACCTCGTTTGTCTTAAAATAAGGGGCACACATTTATAATGCAGGGGCTTGATACAATGATCTTAAGATAAGGGTGAATCATGCTAAAATTCCTTTCTTAAAATTTAATTGCAGTTTACTTTTTTGGTATGAAAAGGATTTTGAAATGGTTTTATTAATTGACGATTGTATACATATATATAATATCTGTTACCCTCTAAGGATCCAGTAGTGTCTGGTCAAATGGTTTTATTATTTTAATTCGGTACTTAGAGTTTTACTAATTGTTTAGGATCAGGTTTGTGTAGTTTAAAAGCCTTTATGTGCAGTTTATTCAAGACCAATTAGTATGTGGTTTTATTTAAGCTTTTCCATTAAAGGGGAGAAGATAAATAAATATGCTCGACTATTGTATTTTATTTGAGCTTTTAATGATATTTTTGTTTCATATGAGCACAGCAACCATAACATATATATGGCATTGCGGTAAGGTGTTCAATGTAATGAAATTTATTTTAACTCCTCTCGCAATTAAAAATATCTAAATTAAATGGTAGAATATTTTAGATATTTGTATAATGCCACAACTAAAAAATTCTCATTTAGATAACTGAAACGTCAAATAATTATGATTTACAATCATATAGCTAGTTAACGAACGTAAAACCTTTGTAAGTATGTGTCGAAAAAACCAATAATAATTCAAAAAAATTCTTGACTAATCCAAATATTTTGTTGTATGTATTTGGTTTCTATATAAAGCCAGACGGACTTTTGAGTCGTTATCTACAAGAAGAATGCTGTTAGCGAAATTGCTCTCGAGTGCAAACAACTGATCATTTTGAAGATTTAAGTTTATTTCTGTATTTTATTCTTGGTTTTAACAATACCATATATTATTATCGTATGTTATAAAATAGGAACATTATTTTTGTGTCAATATTGTAATTTTCTTTATTTTGCTACTAATTGGAATTTTCAAACGTTTTCTCAGAAATTTGTTATCCGACTACACTTCGCTAATTAAATAAAAACTTTTCAGATTCATTAAATTAAAACTTTTCGGTTATATTAAATTAAAAGTGATAACTTTTCAGTTTTAATAATTAAAATTTACATTTGAATGTACTGAGCGTTTACTAAGAAGTACTAGGTTGTAACTACTAGTATAGTTTTCCTTTAAAAAATATTTCGTATGATAATAATAAAAAAAATAAAAAAGTCGCTACTCATACATTCGTTATATGAGAAAATTAAAAATTATCCGTAATCCGTATGCTTAAAAAAATATTAATTTTATTTTGCAAAAGGTTAATGAATTTATAAAAATTGTGATTATTTTAAAACATGACATGTCAAAATTATGTAACTTATATAAATTAATTATATTTCAACAAAATGAAAATAGTATTCAAAATATGATCTTTAAATTTTCAAAATTGGTTGAATTTAAATTTTGTTTACGCCTGAGGAAGTAACTTTAATGTAAATGATTATAAACTTTCTCATTTCTTCCTAAAAATTTTTAATTTATTTTTCATTTTTAACAATACTCATAAAAAACATCCACTTGAAAAGCTACTGAGGAAACCCTCTTGCAACAAGAACTATTTGGGTTGCATTTGAAATGTAAAAGGCTCAAAGGCAAAATCGAGATAAAATTAAAGTCTTCTTAGAGAACGTGACAAATGCAAAAGAAAAACCTCTTTGAATGAAGTGACGCTTTTACTCATTTCAAACCGTTGTTATCTTGATGCAATCTGGGGATATCTTAGCATCCTCTACAACTTTTATTTTAAAGTGGAATGCGATAGCGATTCTTTAAAGCCCATTATCCATTAGAGGATTGATCGACACTATTGAATACCTTGTGATTTTATATCTTAAATCAAAATATTTAAAACAAACTTAACAATGAAAATATTCGTAAAATATGTTTTTGAGTAATATAATATTATATGTAGTTATTTTGAAATATAGTAATAGAATCTTTATTATCTAGTTAATTTGTTAAACAAAAATGTTTGTTTATCTTTTTAAACAAATTGATATCATTTTTTTAATTTTTGCATGGTTAATTAAACAGCAACAGCATTATATTTAATTAACAGCGTGTCTATGTGTAAATGTTTGCCATCGTAAACTAATTCAAGAGGTTGGCATACTGAAATCATAAATTACAAAGAGGGTAAACCACTTCGGTCTAACTTTGTGTTGGTTTGCTAATCTCTCCCTGTCCTAAAGTGTAAACGGCAAATCGAAGTTACCTTATATTAATTATCATTTATTTTCGGAATTTAATACTAAGGATTACTGTTTTGCTGCATCTAAGTACTCGTACCCTTTATCTTGTACTTTTTGTAAATTAATGTTTAAGATGTAAATCAGTCTTTATTCGCACATAGTTTAATATATGTTACAACATATAAATAATTGAGAGAAACTTTGTAGCAAATCTTCTCTCGACTCTTGCATAACATTTTAAGTACAAGAATATATTAAGTACTGGAATAAATTTTCTTGTAAGAGAAAATGAAAATTATTAATTTAATACTGAAGTTACAAGAAATAGAGTAAATCTATTATATTGTATCTCAGGTTTTCTTAAACCTTTTTTAAAATCTTAAAAAAAAAAGCTAGACATTGTTTCTAAATAATATCATCAAAGGTTTGATATGTATTACTATTTTTCAATGGACTTAAGTAAGTTGAAAGATTACTATTATACTAATACAAAACTTTTATTTATTAATGTCAGATATTAATTAAAATTTCCGAACAATTCAAGTTTGTTCTGTCTTATTTTGTTGTTGAAATGGAAAAGTTGGTCTTAAGTTAATCCAAGTGTAGCTCATACTTGTAATTGCGTGTCATTTTACCTTTTCTTTATAAAAGTATTAGGAAACGCTACATTCTAACTCTTGTTAGTAAATATTTTTGTATTAAGTATAATGTACCTGAAGTTATATTGTCTCATTAGTATAGTCTCATGTTTAATATTATTTTCATTTAACGATCTGTCATAGCGTTATATACATTTATGTAAATAAATATGTACATTGTCCTCGAAACATCTTTATCTCTCATTGCCTGAGGACTAATTAAACTTAACTCTAAACATTGAAATCGGTACAACGACTAAAGATAAAATTACTATAGATCACATTTATATGCAATATATCTGAAACAATGCCATATTTCTGAATAAAATAGTTTCAAAATTTCGTATAAGGCACCTTATATGTATAATAAGACATAAAATGAGGTTGGATTTAAAAGAGAAATCCGATTTTAGAATTTGACTTCGTGATTTTCTGAAAGATAGTAAAGAAATATAAAACTTGATGACCAAAAACATGTCAACGATTTTAAAACCAAACATAAATTTAAACCCTACACAAGCAGAAACTCGTTAGCTTGTGAAAAATGTGTGCTTATGTGTTTTAAATGACATTTAAAGTTTGCCCTACATACCCATATTTAAAACAAAAGGTTTTTGATATGTACTGTCTAGTTTTGTCTAGTTCTATGCATGTCATGGTTCACTACTTCTATGATTGATTGTACATGTAACCAATTAAAGTTGTCCACTACGTTGAGCGCTGTGAAATTTCCTAAGATTAATTGTACAATACTATTCCAAAATTGAAGATCGTCGATAATGATGACATAAAATACATGAATTTTTTCATGAAACTTTTTTTAATTTTCATCTGAAATTTAATAGAGGATTGATTTAAATATTCTCTGAATTGTTATATAGAAACGATGGAACAAAATTTATATTAAATAAAAAGTAATTTTAGTTTTCAATAAAAACTTTCGAGAATAAGCAGACTTCATGAAAAAGTTCGCTCTTTCAGATTAATTAATAAATATATGCCTCATTTGAGAGTTCAATATAAACATGAAAAGAAATTTTAATAATAATGGGCTCAATTGCGTCTTTTTATATGTATTTTTCTTAAGGGATATTTTATATAAATTTCATCCCTTGAGTGTTAGAAAGTGCTAATAAAAGGAACAGTTTACTTTACATATTTTTGGGCTTGCTCTGTAACCCAACACGTTATCACAGAGTATGTTTATTTATTAAGTAATATCTTTCGCATAATATAAGCATGGTTTAGTTTAAAAGCGTATGTCTCGAGTGGGTGGGGTAAATATACTCAGGGGGACAATCTCTGGGGGCCTCCACGCTAGAGTAAACATACTCTGCAATTTTAAGTTCTTGGCTTCGAACTCAAGCATTATTCAAAACGACGTTTTCGAAGTCCGCAGCGCGCTATTTTTGATATACGAACTTATATTTCACACATTACAACCTTTGCAATGATTGTGTTCATCGGTTACATTTAAATACTGCTGTATTATACATATATGTAAATTGGTTACGGTATGTTTATCATGCAAAAACGTGTTTATTGGAGTGTCCAATGTTAACTACATGCACGGATCAACTAATGAGCGCTGACGTTGTTATATAATTACCGATATTGCTTCAGCAGAATTTCAAATCTGCAGAAGAGACTTTTTTTTTTTAAGTATATATTATATATTTAAACAATTAATAAAACTACTACGGCATAAGATTTCCATGTTGATGTTATTTCGTCCATAACTTCCCTAAAGTTTTAGAAATTAGAGTGTCGGTTTGCCTCCGGAGTTTACAATTATTATCGTCAGCGTCTGAAAGGCTCTGGTCGGAGCCTGTTTATGTCGTGTTGGTTAGTACTTTCTTTTTGCTCTTTTTAAAAAGTTAGAGATATTTTAAGTAATACAATGGCAAATACATATGTTACACCATTGGCCTGTATAAAAAGAAGACCTACAAATATGTACATAAGAAAGCATCATGTCAAAGCAATCTGTATTAAGGTTACATACTATTCTTTCTTATTATTATGTGAAAAAGTTGTAGTATGTATTACGAAACAAGGGAATATAAAAATTATTTCAAAATAAATGACTCAGAGGATAAAAAATTGTTTTGGAATACTTTTATGAGTACCATATAATCATTGGCAAATTTAAATTTTCTATGAAAACGAATTATAAGACATGAACTTTAGTAACTACATACATATATTTTTTGGAAATATATAAGTATATATTCTTATAGATACACATATCACTCATTGCTAAGTTCATAACTCTGCAATTATCTTCTATATATATAAAAATGGATTGCTGTTCCTTAGTCTCGCTAAAACTCGAGAACGGCTGAAACGATTTGGTTAATTTTAGTCTTAAAATACTCCTGGAAGTCCAGGAAAGGTTTAAAAGGTGAGAAAAATTGAAATAATTGCCGGGAAAACCTAAAAACAGCCCTTTTCTATTTCCCATACAAACGTTTTTTTGACATTAGATGTGACCAACTAATATGTCAATCATTCTGTTTGATTGAAACAGGAAAAACCTGATTATTTATGGCCTCTAAGACAGAATAGAGTTTGTCTGGTCAGCAATTTCCCAGCTATAGCCAGGGTCTGCCTTACAAGTTTGTGAATAGTTTTGGCTATTTGTTTTTACGACCGGCCGCCTGCCTGACATCAACCCTCTCTTTGGGAATCAGCATTAATCAGTGATGTCTAAATACTCTTAGAAAGTACATATGACTCGGAAAAATCACATTGGTACTTGCCCGGGCCAGGATCGAACCCACGCCCTCGGCAACGAGAGGCGGGCCCTTTAACCACTAGGCCACCATTGCCTGGTCAGCTATACCTACACATATTACTCTTGACAAACTAACGCGGACGAAGTCGCGGGCAAAAACTAGTATTATATAATTTTAAAGGGCTGAGTTTCATAACTTTAAATGATAATTTTTATTTGTTTTTCGATAACTATAAATAATGTGTCTGCAAATGTGCTTTCCTCATTGCATAATAATTACACTTACATAGAAAATACATCGTGATGATTTTTAATATTTTATGTATTTGTGCTGTAAATGTTGCCTCTACTTAAAGTCAAGGGAAACCTTGAAAAAGTCATAAATAAAGCACTATGTGTGCAAAGAACTAATTACGCCATTTGTACCACATTTTAAATGAGATTTAAGAAAGCTTTTGATTCTGTTGCACAAAACTATTAATAGGTTTCAGTGCTAATCTGTAAAATAATGATGTTTAGGGGTGTATGAACTATCAAAAAATCTCTATGTCATTTCAGAAAGTATATATACAATTTATTAGAGGCGACCGTTTTGTAAATTTTTATTAATATATGTATCATGATAACCGTAAATCTAAACTACATAAAAATTTTATGCGGAGAGTGAGTACAGTTAGATATTGGATTGCAAACTCATCAGAGTGTACAAATTTATTATTAATCTATAAATAATTCCTTCGCAGGTCGTGGTAGAGTCTCAGATGGAATTGAGTAGGTGAGAGCGCTGGGCGGGCGTCGCCTGTCTGCGCCCGCCAATGGCATCGTCTTATATCAGGTTACTTCTAATTGTAATACGAAACGTATTTAAATTACCGTTACGCCGGTCTGTTATTTGATAGCACTAGTATATTTTTGTAGAAAAAATCAATCCAGACTTTAATTTTTGTATTTGTCATATTGCGCGTTTAAATAGGTGACCTATAAAATATATATATGAACACACTTATAAAGTAAAATTATATTTATTTAAAGGTCTATAGAGATATAATAATGAGAATAGTTGGTTATAGTTGATAGAGAATTTAATAATTACTTCATTACCGTGAACAGAAGGCAAGCCAATATTAATTTCATTAACCTCAATTTTCTAACAAAGCTATTCTCTAAATACTCTTTAATTAGGTAACAGCTGATCAACGGAGACGGATTATGATAAATTGCAAACACAAACTTTGACGCTGCTTACAACTTTGTAGTGGATTTCTGCGTCATTATAATTAGTATTTTTCCTCATGTGTTGTTTTATTCTTTCTAAGTTTTAATTGCATAAAGTATCCATTATTATAAAATAAATAAATAATAATTTATAATAATTTAATGAGCTATGTAAAGGTTTTAAGCATATAGTTCTTTTTTTAACATTTAATTCAGTTGAGCATTCAAATAGCACGTTTGAATTATGCGCGTGTAAATTTTTCAATCTAAATTAGATATTTAAATTTAACTTAACTAATTCTTCGTTGCCCTCATTTTATAAAGCTAAAGGTAAGTAATATTGTTGTTATATATTCTTTTAATTACTAGAAACAGTATATGGTAATGGATTGGGTAACAATATAGGCCTTGCGAAATTCATTCTAAAAACGATTCTTCCGTTTTAAAACCATTCCGCATGGCCTGAATAAAAAATGTATTTTAATGTTCTATGGTTAGCGGCCCTTCCGTTTGTTTATATAAATTTAACAGACAGTACAACTGCTTTTGTTACAAATGTCGCATACAAAATAACGTTTCTTACTTTAAATGTGAACAAATAATAGACGTTACATAAAGCTGGCTTAGTAAATATATATGAGCAATAAAAAAAATGTTTATTTCTATTTATGTTCATAATTATTAAATTATGCCAGAAATTCAACTTAAAGCATTTTGGCTAAATCAAATAGGTAAGATATAGCAATTGTTATCAAAACTTATATCATAATCGACAAAAAACAATCGAATTAATAAAGTAAACATATTTTATTATGTTAAAAAAGTATCGTATAAAAATAAACGTGTAATAAAAGTATTCCAAAATCTTAATAAATGTGTTATTTAAGTAAAAATGAATCATTTTAATCGCAGGGTGGCCCGCTGGGTGGCTGCGACCCTGGCGTGGGCGGTGATATGCGAAGCGAGCAATGTAGCTCTGACTTCGACAGTGGTGCCCTCGTGTCCGACACAATGCATCTGTCTATCACAATCACAGGTAAATTCAACGCTCCCGTACTATTTAATTTTTCGCATAAAATTCGAACTTTGAAACTTTTACATATTCATCTAACTGTCATATTTATTTGGTTTTCTTTTTTAATATTGTGGAAAAAAACTTTGACGCCGAATTCTTTGTTATACAATGATTTTTAAATTCAGAAAAACAAAAAGCAAACTGTAATAGTTACATTTTTTGTTGAATAACGAATATTAAATTACCTTGAAAGATTATTTTGTACAGGCTCTGATTTATTTTATTCCGAAAATATTTTTATACATAGTATTATTTGGCACCGTTTCAATACATTATTCAGCCGATATATTAATCGCCACAATGTATCATGTTGAAAACATTGAATTCAAAGGATAACGGCTATATTATAAAATGTATTGTATAATACGCAAATGAAATTGATATTGGTTATTTGCAAAGATTAAGTTTGAAACCATTCAATCAAAATATGGCAATGCTACAGTACCATGGGGATATTCGGGGTGGGATTAATTTTATTGACAAAACAAACAATGAGAATAACAGAAACGCTTCAATTGCGACGAGGCATTGATCGTTCATTGAGTTCATATACAATTATATATATGCGATGTTCCGTCCCTTACGAGGGACTGCCCTTTTGTGTTTATCCCTGTTAGCGATGAACACCTTTCTTTGTTGATTGTATACAGAGATTTGATGAAGTTTATTATAATATATGTCTTACAAGGGTAAGACATAAAAATTAACATAAGGATGTCAACTTGATATTATTATAAATTTGTTCTCAGGTGGTATGTAACAGCGCTACGTTACGTGGAGTTCCGTCGGCATTGAGTTCTAGCGTCACTCAGTTATCACTGTCGCGAACTGATCTAAGAGTTCTTCGCTCTGACGCCTTTGCACATTTACGTCAACTGCGTCGTCTATCACTTGATGCTTGCAATTTAACTCGTATCCGCCCGTTTGCTTTTCGAGGACTGCCACGACTGAACGAATTATACATCCAACATACTCCACTAGCAACGGTTGACGCTTTTGCATTTTCCGCCCTTCAAAATATATCGTCGATCATTTTAACACACAACAGGATAGCACAAATTGAAGGATATGCATTTGCTGGGACAAATTTTATTAAACTTATTTCGCTGCGAAATAATCCAATTAAGAAAATTTTAGCTCATGCATTCTCTGGTCTCAATGATGTTACTCAGATTGAGTTACCGTCTGGCATAAAATCTATCGAACCTCAAGCGTTCGCGGGATTAGAAGGCGTTGGAATTTTAGAATTAGCATATATGGATTTACCGGCACTTTTACCTGATACTTTTCATGGACTCACTAGAGTCGGCCGACTGGCTTTGCGGGAGTCTGATTTAGGAGTCATAAAAGTTGGAGCGTTTGACGGCCTGAGGCGAGTTGATATTTTGGAGATGTGTAACAACAAAATAGATGGTATTGAAGAATTATCTCTAATACAAAACAACAGCGTCCGGACTTTTAAATTAAGTGGTAATCACATGCTTGAAACGCCGGAGGCAGTGGTTTTAGAAGTGGAAAACATCGTGATTCACGGAAACCATTTACCGTGCGAGTGCGGACGTGATCCTCTCGTTAATCCATTGGCCTTAACACCGGATTTTGCTGAAGAAAATGTATGTATATCTCCTCTTAAAGTTCGGGGTCGCAGTTTGGCAAGTGCTGGCGGTGCTGCGTGTCGTGGAGAAGGCGCTGGTAATGCACGAGCTCGTGCCGCGGCTGGTGCCTCTCCATCAGGGTCTTCCCTGGCACCCCATCTCGCCTTCTCGCTAGCTGCGCTCGCTTTTCTTGCAAACAGCTAACTTCACTTGGTGTTCAATTACTCGTATTATATGTGTCTGTAAATATTGTAACATAAGTGAGTGTAAATGCGAAATTTTACATTGAATGGGTCCGTTCATTCAGTATACGTTGGACCATGAATAAAATTTGCCTTCGGAATATATGTGTTTTATTATAAAAGCTTTGAATAATGTATTAGATACGCATAATAAAGTATTGTATAATATTATGAAGTCTAACAATTTAATTGGATGCTTCAATGAATTATGATTTTTTATAGGCTAATTAAAACAAAATAATTGAACAGTTGGGAGTCAGGAAAAAAGAATGTAATCAATTGCTTTATTATAATAGTTTTCATGGGGTAAATATCTATTTTATCAGTATTTCTAGTCAATTAACACACGCCATCTGATAAAGCTGAGTAACGTCGCATTGTGAGCGTCGTTTGTGGCGTCCGATTCAAGTGTATCAGCTATCTAGTTTCAAGACATGTAACTAATTGTATTTGTATTTAACTTTAATTTCACACAAAGTTTTAAAGGATTTCGGTAGGAAATAAATAAAATAATTATAATTGTTGGCAATTACAATAAAAAAAGTTTTAAAATTTATTTCCTTTATTTTCAAAATTATGTTCAATAAAAAAGATATATGTTTGATTTTTCTTATCCTTACACATTTTTAACTTTAAACAGAGGCTTATATGCTTAGTTGAACTTGTTCCTGCCATATTAAGTTTGTTTAAAATCTTTTACGAAATTATGGAATGAGTTTCGAAATTTGTAAGTTTGGATGTATCTTATTTATATTTTCTACATGTATATCTATATATGTATATACAAATATATGCATACAAATGTTGCATAAAAGGTCAATTGATTCCTGATATGCGTGTTTTACTAATTAGCCATAATGATGTTAAAAAGTGTGGAGCAGCTTAGAAACTAAAGAAATAAAAAATTACAAAATAAAAGCGTGTTTAAAAAGATTTACAGAATGAAAAGTAACAATTGTCACCTAACATTAATTGTAAGAAATTTAAAATAAAAAAGACTTGAATTTTCATAATTGCTAACTTCTCCTTAAAATTATATTATTTTTGCACGATGCTTTTCATTTTCACACGGTATCCACAATGTTGTTACGATGAATGCATTTGCATTTTCATATTAAAAGAATAATAAACGCTGCATTGTTTGGACTATTATAGTTTTAGTTGAAATAACTATTTTTATAAGATCTTAATTAATTTGGTTTATAGTCTCGTTTTTTAATTAAATAGTTTTATTTTAGATACAGATCTTATAAAAACTCTGGAATCGGTCGACAGAGACGAGACGGAACCTCTCAGCATTCCATGGATTTCTCCGTGAGGGTGCCAGATCCATCGCGTTGCAGTGAGAGGAGCTTCCACAGTGCCTGGGACTTGAGACCCAGGTGTAGGTTTAAGGGGCCCCTATCTAACGCGCGTTAAACGCTCACCTCCACTGCCCAATCTCCTCTCTCCACGTAACCAAATTTGAAAAGAACCAACTAGGGCTGCCTTCGATGTATGTTCCAAGAATGTATTAAAGCTAGGTCTGGAAAAGCCCAAATCTTTTAACAGGTTGTAGAGAGATTTCGCTGTTAAACCTCTCGCTCCTACTTCTACCAGTACAAATCCACGACGAACCTATTTCAAGTGAGTTCGTTAGTGAGCTGGTAATATTTGTTCACCTTTGGGGATGTATGTTTCCCAAGGAACCGTAAGCTCTATCATCACAACGCGCTTTAAAATTCACGAATACAAAAATAAATCTGGTCTGAGGCCGACTAACAAATATCCTCGGGGAATTTATATTGTTTTGCATACGTGTCCATCATAATAGTCCAATCAGAAGTCGCTTTAAGGATGGAGTAAGGCTTGACGTTCGATTTTGTAGCCCCTCTCTCACAAAACCTACTGATCGCTCGTTTGTGGTTACTTCCGTTTATGCTCTGGCTACCGAAAGACTAACCGCTTCACGTATGATTTCTAGAAGCCTATCGTGATCATGTACCTTATATCCCAACAGCAAATGATTTGCAATTCCAACTGCCTTTCCACAGATATAGCAAGTTTTCTCGGTACCTTTACCCCCTTTATACATATAACTAAATTACTTTGGTCTTTGAGAGTCATCTGGAACGCATTGAGATGTCTAACCACTTCGTTAACCGTTCTGCATTTCTAAACTCATTGCATGAATCTTATATTTATCATTCTCGTCTTGCCGAATAAAAGACTTCAATAAATCCCTTTCTTGGAATTTACTATATGATCTTAACCCTACTCTGTTACTTTGTGCTCCTATCATAAATTGCTTATGGAATTAATGTTTTGTATTCAGTGACACTTCATAAAACAATATTGATGTGTAAAGTTTTAATTATAGCCGAGACATTCTTTGTAAAGGAAAAATAATTGTGACCTAAAAACTCGAGCTATGGTCTCGATTTAAAATAAGGAGACGTACTTTTGACAACAACTAAGCATAGTCTTAAAAGTAACTAAAAGAAGAAAGAATTAACCAATCAAATTTAAAAGACGGTAGGAGCACCATAATAATTAACCGTTTTAAAGGAATCCAACTCATTTTTAATGTGTATGTTTCCAAATGTATGATTCAATAAAGTTAAGGGCTATTTAACTGTTTTTAACAGTAGTTAAAGCAATAAATAATATGCGAAATCTTGGACTGTTTGTAGATATTTATATATTATAAATACATATAAGGAAATACAAAATCTTCAAATAAAATCCCATATTTTTTTTTTGTTTTATTATAAGAATAGAAAAGTGATAAAAAAACCAGTTTATATTCATTAAACAAAAGAAATCTTTTTTGATTAAGTTGAATTTTCGTTATATGGTAATATTCTACTAGATATAAGTTTATGTTTTTAACTGATGAAATAAAAATCAATGAATCAACGATTTTTCTATAAAACAATAACAATTTAGTCAAACTAACTAACTCAAACTAACCCTATAGAAGCAGACCGAAGAAATAGAATATCTCGAGAAAAATTTAAAACTGAATATATTTTCTTCTTAATCATTTTGCGCAGAGTTAAAAATATATTATAGTTTAAAAGAGATTTATTTTTTTGAAATATTACTGATTTTAAATAAAAGTAGTTTATATATCTCAGCAAATGCATATTTGCTCATTTGAATATTATCATGTTGCATCATTACGCTTTGTATGATTCTAGAACTAAAAAGCATTTTAAATTACTGTCCATATATACGAGTCTGGGTTTAATCCGTTGCTTCACGTTTAAAAATACTTCTAATCTTCTAATTACAAGTGAGCTACTCAGTTTCATTCAGTTCCGTATCGCGATCTATGAAGCACAACGCTTAAATTTCTTTAAAATCTTTTGAAATTAAACTAGAATCTGGGTAAATCGGAAAATAAATACATATTTTGGGAGCTAAATGTAAATATTTTTCTTTATTTTGTAAGACCTACTTTTAATTAGTAAACCTTAAAACAGAAGTCGTCTTGATTTTAATAATATGTTTTATAAAACTTTTCGTAAAATTGTATCTCATCTGGCCCTAATTTACAAGTAAAACAGATAATTTTAAATATCGTTACTCGCTTCCTAAGATTAGTGAAGCATCAGAGCTTTGTTAGCTGCAGGCAACATTTAAGTCAGCTTTGAACGTTGGAAATAATACTATATAGCATTTCAACAAAGAAAACAAAGTGAAACCTGTTTTGAGACAGATAATTTTCTTCTGAGAACAGTTGCAATTATTTAAAATGAAGTGAGATGAGCAAAACCAATGTATACAAAGACATATTTTTTTTTTTTTTTGGTGTTCTTATTGTTTACAGTGAGTTTAAAATAATTGTTTACTTTTTGTAATTTAAAAGAATTTACAAAAGTATCTCTTTTTACTTTACCATTATTTCAAGTGCAGGCTACTTGTTACGATTTTATCTCGATTATTATGAATGACGGGAAATGCTTATTAATATATCAGGCTGCATGATCTCAAAAGAGAAAAACTATACTCAGAATGTGAGTTAAACAATTGCTTAAGAATCAAAAGGAAGCCCGCTTCCTTTATTTTCAGGCTCCTTATTAAAGACTATCAGGAAACAATCGTTTTGTAATAACAACAATTGTTTTCAACAAAGTACCATGCTAGAATATGACTTGATATTTTACTTATTGGAAATTATCAAATCATGTTTCACCCAGGTAACCACGAAGCTTCTAGAGCCGATGCCAGGCCGGGGCGTGGGTGTAAGCGAAATTATATACCGCGGCCAGGCTTTGAGAAGGAGGAGTTAAGGGGGCTTTTTAGTCAGTAGGAGTCTGACACTCCCTCTTGCCTCACCCAGAACAAGAGGGGTCATTTGATGATTTTCCCCTTAAAAAAAAAGATTACCAGCAATTTGACAAGTACCTCTAGATTAGTCAAGACAACTACCTACTCTCGTCAAAATACTAGTGTAGTCTCTATAAAAATAAAACGTAAACTCTCTTTGCTACTATATTCTGAAAGAAAATGATATTTCATAGGTCGTTGTAAGCGGTTCCATCATTAACAAAATTATTACAGCTATCTCGATACTGGGCTTAAGACACTTAAAACTCTTAAAAGAATTATTTTTCATATTATTTTTTATAATTTACACACATATATACGTATATTAAATATCAATTCCACATATTTTAATATAAATTATAATGAATTTTTTTACTGAGCCCGTCTCCATTATTTTTTCAAAACGACATACTTTAAGAACTCGTAGGTGGTACTTTTAATAAGCCAGTGGATTATTTTTATGAAAGAGAAACAACATTTATCGTTAATTGTATTGATGAAACCTAATCTTGGCATTGAGAGTAATTCAGGTCTAAATATATAACTTGTAAGTTGTTCTGAAACCATAGAGTTTGATAACCGGTGTATTAAACTTTACACTGCTTAGAATAGATAGCTTATTTTATTTTTAAAGAAGTTTGGAGTTTGTAAGTAGGTATTCCTCATAGAAATATTGCCTAACCGATGAAAGAACCTAACATTTTAGGTGCAAATTCTAATATTGTGAATCCACAAGAAGCAGACGAATGTCATTTTACTTGGCGTTTTTTAAATTCAACTAGTGGTAAAACAATTATGCAAAAAAAATATGTTTAAGAATATCATGACTGCAGTTAATAATTCCTAAACCGTGATAAATGAATTCGGATATAAAAACATCGAAAAATGGCACTCACAACTTTATTTGACAACTTGCTTTAAATAAATCTGTTACATAACAATCATTATACTAATTTGTAATGAATAATGTCATATTAATCATGATTTCGGTTAACTACATTAATAAGTTGCTTTCGATGTACGTGAAATTTAATCAAAAATCGTTAAAATGCAGCCGATGTTGCCAGTTATCAGCTATTCCAGTTCCGAATCTGTGAATTTCGAGTATATTGGGTTTGCATTATTGAGCATCGTTTAATCAACGTATTCATTTTTGTCACTGTCAAATGAATGTTTACAGACAAGTTATGTCCGTGAATTTATAAATGGCTTAAAAATTTATACATTTGTGCTGATCAGCAATTCAGAAACGTTAAAGTATCAACCATTACAAAGGGCACAGAAAATTCTTCGCAACTTAGTCAGAAAAAAACAATTATTTAACAATTTTTTCTTGTTTCCTACTCTTAAGTTTAAATAAAATTCAAAATATGTTAGTCTGAAATGAATTTTATACCAAATAAAATGATTTTGTCTCCTTTCAATATTTGTTTATTATTTTAATTATTATTTAATTTCATTGTCTTTATATTATTTTTGTATATTAATATAACCAATAAATATTAATATCACAAAGGAAAGTAACTTACAACCTTAGATATATGTAAGATAAGGTTATGAGAATAAAATTCATAAGGAAAAGATGATATTATTAAACAAAGTAAGAAAAGTGATAAATATCATAGAGATTAATGAGGGATATTTTAAATATGAATACAGAGGAACACTCATTTCTCATAAAATATCAAAGACTGCTTTTCATTATAATCGTCTTTTTAATTTAGAAAAAGTAAAAGAAATTCAAAACTTGAAGCTACATTCATCCTAGTGTTATGTCACAGGCATATGGTTAAATGATTCGTTGAAACAACAACCTTGGGTTCTTTAAACACTAGATGTGTGAAAATAATAATTTCTTAGATTTTTTACGAGTACTATACATACTTTTAAGCAAAAGAATATAAACGATTGTACTGATTTATCTCGTCATCTTGTGTTACTGATTTATCTCGTCATCTTTTGCTTGCGTCATCTTTTGGTTGCTGGAAAGTAATGAGAGCGCGAGTTGTTAGTTAAAATTAAAAATATAAAAGCGATTCATATTAGAAAATATAATTGTATTTATCTTATAGAGAACTCTTATCTTAACCCTTGAACCAATACATCAATTATGCAGTTGGTGTTTGAAGCCCAGCAAAAATTTAAATTATAGATCAATAATTTCAACAAAACATCCTCATTTTATATAATTAATAAAGCTTTCGAGTTTTCCTAAAAAATATTATTATCAATTGAAAATAAGGAAAATTAAAACAAAAATCAAGGTGTTATATTTATAAAGTACTGTCAAGTAAAACATTTTGACGATTAGTAATTCATTTGTACGATATTTTATAAGTAAATCAACAATATAAAAATAAATTGAGATTGTTTTCTTTTTGCTCTTATTCGTTAAATCTTAAACATCAGATTAATTTTTGTCATTATTTTGTAACGTTGAAAATGTTACTTTATTTTGTAATTTATAACAAGTCATTACTCAATCTGGAAAGAAACATCATTTAAAGGAAAGCTTATAAAGCATACATGATGGCTGGAGTAGATGACTGGTGATTATTAATACCAATCCTTCAAAAAATATTATATGAATAAAACAATAAAATGATGTTTCATTTGAGATATGAATTTCGTTTAAAAACGAAATGCATTTCTAAAAAGAAAACACTAAAGAAAAAAATTAGTTATATGTTCATCTTCACACATAAATATGAAACAGAACAATTTTAATTAACTAATTAATCGTAATTAGTTATATGTTTCTAACTCACTAGCCTAGTTTTTATTTATTAACAACTGTGTGAATGAAATGAAATAAAAATAATTCAAAGCCGTTTATAGTGATATGTTTTAATGATAATAATTCTGTTTCTTTTGATTTTTGAACAATATAATATTTAATCCTCATAGACAAGTTCAGCGTCCTCTTTATACCAATTCAGTAAATAAAATGTTATCACGATGTTATTTCTATTATACACATAAAACATTTAAAATTGTATATTTGTATATTATATACTTACACTATTCTCATAGTTTTGTTAGTTCTAACATGTTATTTTGAAAGTTATGAAAAATAATTATAGTAAAATGAATATTTGCCAGTGAATAATTAATTGGACAGTAAACTATACGCTATCAAGTATAAAAATCGATGTGGTTAGCCATTACGATATCAGCAAATGAAGGATTGTGGCACGTTCCATGTTTTTATTATAATATTTGATAGTTAATTATTATTATGCTGTCGAATATTATCGTTGAATATTGCATTGTTCTATTTATCTATTTATTATAATTTTTGAGCTTTATATTTTGAGCGTATTTGTTTTATTAAAAATCTTGTTACTCACATGTTTGACGATATTTTGATCATAAAATTTATAAACATCTTTAAAATAAAACTTTTCACTGTTTTCAATTAGTTCCTTTGGTTTTCGTTAAACCTTTTAAATAACTCTTCAAAATAAATAAATTAATATAGAATACTAACACTGTGAAAAAAGAACAACTCGGGTTTATCTGGAATTTGAAATTAAAAAGTTTTAAATAGGAACAATACTAGAAAAATGACGAAAAGCTCCCTAGATATATAGAAACAAAACATAAACCAGTAATAAAACGAGCACTTTATAAAGCTGTTTCTCTCGTAGCCAACATTAAATTGATACATGGACATTACACATCCATTTAGTTTGTTCACCCGTTCAGGACAGATGTTCTAAATTGGTTTCAATGTAACATTATATACGACGTCTAATCCATTTTTTTGTTCAATAATATATTTTCAAAAACGATCATTAGACTTTGACCGTGTCCGATGAATTTGACAACTATTTATTATATTTAATGACCATAAGTTTCGTGTTTGGACATTTAAAAGAAGACTCGTATTTATTATGTTATTTCTATTTTTTTTTCAATTTTTCTGTTACATCGCAGAAACAGTGGAAGAGCAGACGAGATGAAAGTATCTGTCAGAATTATAAGTTACCTAAAAATTTTTACCGTTCGCGGCCGGCCGCCGGATCGTCGCGGATGTATGCTTCGGCGATTTCTGTGGCGATCCACTAGGCAGCAACGGAGAGTGACCGCTGGTGTTTTAGTGGGTAGCATGGGCCCTTTTGGCTCGTGCTGTCTCCCCTAGACGGAGGGGTAGGTATAAAACCTTTCACCGCGTTAACATAAAAAAAAGGTATGTACACAATACACATTTGCCTGTGACTTTTTGTACATCAGGAGTATTAGTACAGGGGTCAAACAATATATCTCAGATATTAAAAATAGGAATCGTCGATGTCAGTAGTGTATGGAAACACAGTGGATATAAATACAAAAACATACATAATCTTTCAGTTCGATAAAATATAAAGTGAAATAACAAATGAGAGTAATATTATATCCGAAAATCATAGTTTCATCTTATTTATTACACATTTCTAGTGGTGTTCAAATTTTCAAACTGGGGCACATGATGCTGATAGTTGTATCTAAAGTTGCTAGTTCCATAAAGATAATAGCTTTTATTTAATGACCTTTTAAAAGATTAATGCATATAAGTTATGATTTAAAATGTTATTAATTACTTTTTCATTTCAGACTATTATTAAGACATGCCTTTAAAAAAGGGTTCATATTATATATTTTTAAATATTTTGTACAAGTTTTTAGGAGATCGATCTATACTTTTGGTTTAAATGGTTGCAAAGTGAAGCGACCGTGAACAAAATTTTACATTGGGGGATAGATTTCATCATCCAACGAGACGAGGAGAATTCAGTCAGTCAGAAACGTAGTCAGAAATGTAGTTGCCAATCAAGCTACGTTGAAACCTTATCAGTTAGACAGTTAGTCACGGAAATTGCAAGTAATTAATATTCTATAGATATCAGATGCCGTCAAGGTTTGATTTAATTATTACAAGTAAGGTTTTCAATTATTGGTGTGCTAAAATTTTCAATTATTAGATACCTAATACCCCATTTTGTTATATGTAGTTACCTACCCATATACCCTTTTTTGTACTTAAAGAAATGATAATTAATAGTATTTACCAAAACTCAAATACACGTTCGTGGTAGTAATATTTTATTTTTATGACTAAAATAAAATCATTTATTTCTTGTTACTATTTTGGGTAGGGTGTCAATAGTCCTGGGATTTGGTTGAAGAATTCATAATGAAAACGGTTTTCACTTTGAATTTCATGATGCTGATTGGAACAAGACTTCTAAATAATGTATCAAACAGACTAAGAATTATGAAATAATTCTTAATATTATAAAAGTTATTGTAACCATTTAACGTAATGAGAAATGTGGTATAAGAATAATACAGTTTTGTGGAATAATTGAGTAGCCGTCGTCAGCACCTCTGTGGAAAGCTGACGCATAAGTAAATTGTGTCCATTGAGCTGTTAATTGCAGAGTAAAATAAACACGTTATGAGGCAAACTCTAAGGGGTAATTTGTGTGTAATCAAAGTGCCATATCAAAATGGTATTAAAAAAATTTAATGGAAATAATTTACACTCAACTGCCTATCTGAAAAGCGAATTGAAATGTCACTAGATATTTTAACAAACAAAATCATTGATATGAATAAAAAACATTCTTTATATAAATCGATTAACTAGTATTCTTTGCAAGGTACTTCCCCTTTTTGAGCAGTGATAGTTTACATACACAAGGTTTAATTTATATATAGGATTTTTTAAAGTGATTATTAAAAATTTTGTACTTTATAATATACGTACTTCTTCTCGCATCTTATTTACTGGCTAAACAAAAAAAAATTATAATTAATTAGCGCCAATAATATTTTTTCTCCATCGAAGGTAGTATTTAATTAACGGAACTAAATGTTTTTATGAAGTTAACAAGGGAATAATAATATAACAATAGCAAAACAAAATTAACAGTCTTTTAAAAATAAAATTTTCAATTACCTTTTGGGTATAAAGTAATTGGGTATAATCTATGTAAATCAGATTCTAATTTGGGTAGCCATACGAAGAAGAAAAGTTTTAGTCAAATATTATTGTTTTTTTAGGATTTTCATGAATGTTTTGTTTATAGTTATGACGTGTTTACGCGTTATAGAGGTTTCACTCTAGCGTCTAGCCGCAATAACCGATGTTAATTTAAATCGCCGTCCTGAATTCATTCTCCAATATTATGCTATCAAAATTGTTTATTGACTTTTGTCATAGAATTAAAATAAGAGGAAACGTATAAAAACGTTTCTTTATACACTATTTAAACAGACATAGTACCTTTTGAAATTAATTTAATACAGTGTTGTAGATAAAAGTAAACAATCTTTATTAACATTCAAAAAATAGTAGTACTTTATTTTCTATATAATTCATATTCGTATGTGATCTAACCGACAGTTACATATAAGTAAAGCTGAACATGATCTTTTGATAGTTAAATTCTGATACATAACATTAAAACTTTTAAGTTTCATTACAAAACAAAAATAAAAGTTTTGAATAAACAATTATTTATATTTGCTTGTTTTCGACACCATACATTAAACGAAATAGGTTTAGATTTAATGTAACTTTTTTCACATTATATTTCACATTAATTCTGACATGTTAACATACATATTTTAAATCATTATGGTTAGAAGATTGAAGAATTGCTGATATCATACCTTGTTCGAAAAATAACTTACAAACTTATAAGCCATTATGTTTGTCTTCTTATGTAGTAAAGTTGCAAAAAAAGGTAAAAAATAGACTTTAAAATGTTATAGTGACCTATTAAAATATTTTTAGAAAGAAGTATATAAAAAAAAGAAACTAATATTTTCGGATTACTACGTGTTATTTTATTTCTTTTAAAAACTACATACGCCCGACGACGAGATCTCGACAACCTGTGATCACATTGCAGGTACCGAAACGCCGGGAGTATGTAGTTTTAAAAATATAAAAATACGCGTAGAATTTTGAAAATTTTAGCTTCATTGCAATGAATACTCGCTGTAGTCATAGATCTCAGTTATAAAAAAAAATATGAGTTTTATTTAGCCTTTAATCAGTTGGCTCTCCAGCTATTGATATTGTGGTCTGGGGATTAATGAGTTCTTTGGTACTTGTAGTGATCTTTATTACGAGATTTATAGAGTGTGAACCAAATAACAAAGAAGAATAAACTAAAATAAATTGTACTTTCTGTTCAGAATTAAAACATTTTCATTCTACATTTTAAGGCTAAAATAATATTTGGGGTTGTTAAGATAATGGTGTTGCTAATATTAGTAAAATATAATGTTGATCTTTTATCTTTCATTCAAGCAACATAACAACAGTACGGTTTGACACATCCTTATTAATTCAATTTAAAAATGAGTTTACCTATAAACCTCTTGATGCTATTAAATGTGTCTCATTAAGGACATTGAATAATTAATTGTTTTCAAACTACATGTGTATTAAATGCTTATCAATCAAAAATTAACCTTTGTTTACAGGAGGACTTCAAAATTAACAAATAAATGATTTTGTTAAACTAATCAAAATAACCTAAACAACTAAATTAGTGCTGAACTAAAATAATCTGAAATATCAAAATAATAATATAAAACGGAAACGAACAAAATTTGTTACAGTGACATATCTTAAAGATTGCCTAAGTCCGACAACATTAACCGTTAGGGTAAGGATAGTTAGTATCTTCTAGTTAAATTTAAGTCTTAATTGTTAAATTGAATATATTTTATAAGTAAAATGGATTTTTCTTGCATCCTTCGCTGCCACCAAACGTGAATGCGTTATTTTTGTTTATTTACCGAAAGGTTTATTGACTAATAAATGTTCAGTTAGTAAAAATTTAGATTATAAAAATAAGTATATGTAGTTAGACTGACATAAGAATTTTAGTTATTGATTTTAACCTTTTTTTTCAATTTGATTTCTAAACTAAGACACATCAAAAAGAAAACAAAATTGTTATTTATTTCCGAGTGTTTTTGTATATGTATATTAACCATTTCAACCTTCTCTAGACTTCCACAGACATTTCAACACCACAAGTATCCAAATCGGTCCAGATATTTTCGAGTTTTAGCAAAACTAACGAACAGGAATAAATTTATATAAATAATTGTATACATAACTAGTCTTTCCACTGAAATCATTAGAGGATGCAAAGTGGTAAAACCATATAAATATTTGCTTCCATCCGAAGTAAATATATTATTCGAGTCTACGGTTATCCAAGCGAAGTAATCCTCACGAAGGACGTAAGGGTTGAAGCACAGGCTTATATAAAAAATCCCAGTATTACAAAACATTATGATTTTAATCACATTGAGAACTTTCTTCCAAAGCAGAAAAAAGGAATTATCTCCTACAGTGGAAAAAGAAACAGATATCTAGATCAAATTGTTGTTCTTGTTTGTCATTCCTCTTTTTTTATTACTTCAATGTATTGAACTATAAAATTCTAAATACCCAGACATATATATATGTGTACTACAATACGTATATATTTTAAAACAATTTCTAGTTTCCTATCTATTCGTCAAAAATTAATTTGTTTTTTTTTTGAGTAAAATTATTGTGATATATTAAAGCTATTGTACTTAAATTAATTGTCAAATAGTTCATCCGGACGCTGTAGTTTTTAGTAGAATGACATCAATGATATTACTGAATCTATTTCTCAACAGATTTCAATTAAATAGACTTAGATACTAGTTAAGTTATGTAACAATATTAATAAAAAAGTTTCCTATCACGAAGGAATTTTCTGGATGACAAATCATATGAATTACTATAGCAATTACGTGATTGTGTAAAATTGTTCAAATCTGTTTGAGATCACTCCTCATCCTTTGGGATTTATTCGATAAGTATTCGGAGTCTCATAGAAGTACAGTTGCCTTTACATGTTATAATTATTTTTTTTTATTGTAATCTATATTTTTAGAGAGTAAGTTCAAAACAATATCTTGTAATGAAATAAGTTAATATGATAAATGAGGAGTGATGTTATTCTTTTTCGATATTAATGGTCTCAGCAACACTGAGACTAGTAGAGTTAAAATTAATCAACTCAAATAAAGTGTGAATATAAAGTATTTGATTATTATTATAATATCATGCAATTAAACTGTCTTTAACCGAAGTAGTTAAAATGCACAGCGAAATTCAGTAATTACGGTTAGACAGATATTTGATTACCTTGTTTGAGCATTTTGAGCGCACTGAGTTAACATCATTATGTATTATTATATGAGATGATATGTTGTATAAATATAAAGAGATGAGTATTTATATTGTGTTTGCAAAAAGGTGTCTAACTAATACATACTAATTTAAAAAATCTTTATTAATTACTCTATCCCTTTTTATATAGATTAGAATACCTGAACTTACTGTTTGATAAAAAAAAATTATATACAATAATGATAAATTTCATAAAACAATGATTTGAATAGTAATTTTTTAGGAATTTGTTAATTATAAAGCGAAATTAACAAACGTATTAAATACCAAGTGGATATTGACATAAATAATTTCTGTGTGATTTGATTAATGAATAACTTTAAAGATCTGTCCAAACATTCATCAGCTGATAAATGAGGTCGTTCTCGTGGAAGACGAACTTTCAACTTCTTGTTTACACCGTGGGTCCTGTTAGCAGTATAATGAGTTTATTGTTAATAAAGCGGTTAAGCCAATAATTACTAATATTACACAAATTGATAATTATTAAAGGTTGCCTGGAAGAGATCGCTGTTTTAGCGATAAGGCCGCCTATTTGTACTTTTTCCTTTCTTTGTTTTTCTCTTGTTATTTCTGTCTATATTGGTGTACATTAAAGTGTAAATAAATAAATAAATAAATAAATTGTCCGCATAAGTTTTCGTTTAGATTAATTACACTGGTCAACACTGGTTTTGCCACATGAACTTTGATAACAAATTTTGTTTTATCAATTTATCCTCATTCTTAAATCATAGTTTTCATAAGTCAATTAGCCTTATATTTGTTGTTATACGGTAATTCTCATAACTAGTACTGCGGCTGTTAATTAACAGATACGCTTACAAGTCAATCGTTATAAAAATATTTGTCGTTAAATTTAAACATTTTTTTATAAATCATTAATCCTGTGAACATGTCGAGGAAGCGTAATAATGATTATAACTCTTTTTGTTACATCTGCGGGGAATTAACATTTAAAAAACAATGACGAATTTTGACGACTCTTGTGTTAGAGTGTTATCAACAATATTTTGGTTTTTCTCTCACTCATCAAGACAAATCCTGGGCTCCTCGTGTCTGCTGCATAACGCGTGTGAAAAATTTAACTGACTGGAAGAGAGGTGTACGCCCTATGCCATTTGCTGTACCCATGATATGGACTTAACGACGAGATCACGTTTCAGATAGTTATTTTCGTCTCACTGATATAAAAGGTATAAATTATAAAAAGAAAAACACAGTTATTTACCCCAACTTATCTTCGGCTATGAGACCAGTCTGTTATTGTAAAAAAATGACAAAACAAATACCAGTTATAAATTCATCTGTTGAGAGCGACCATTCACAACCATCAACTTCAGGCCAATGTGTTGAAGAGGATGATGACTTTGAGTTTGTAGAAATTGTAAACAAGCCACATTAGATAACTCAAAGAGACCTAAATGATTTGGTCTAGGATTTAAATTTATCAAAAAGTAGTCAGAACTTCTAGGATCCCGTCTAAAACAGTGGAATTTGCTACATCATAGTATTATGATGACTCTCGTATGAGAGTATTGATTAAGTAGTGAGAGTTTGATAACGAGCTACTATGTTCATATCAAGGATTAGGTTGCAACATATCTCTTTAATTAATTTTTTTATACTCTCACCTGGATGTTTTCCAGACATTTCAAGGGCTGTCAGTGACGAGCATGGTGAGAGACTCCATCAGGAAATTTCTAATATAGAAAAGCTCTACCAAGGCAAATCGGGCCCATTTGGGCCCATTCTATATTAGAAAAGTTAGCAGCTTATTGCTGGACAATTAAAAGAGACCAACCAGAAGCTAAATACTCGAGAAAATCTTAGATTAAATTCAGTCGTTTAGAAAAAAAAACTTTTTATTTACTAGATCCTTGTATTTTCTTAATTTTTTAATTACTCAATAGAAAAAAATTCTTGGCTAGCAAATTTTTTTTAACTGTTTATTTGGTTTTATAATTACCTATTAAAGTAAAAAATAACAAAAAAGTCTGTGTGGCATTAAAAAGTCAAAATTTTGTTGACCAGTGTTAATTATGCTGATGTTTCAATTAATTTGCAGTTAGGTTTAAAAAAATAAAGGCATTATTTTTTCTCTACAGCCACCGATATTTAGACACGTTCTGATATCGAGTAAAACAAACAAAGTAAGACAGGGGACGAAAAATATCTCGTTTCCAATAAATTTGTGATCAATTTTTGTTAAAAATTTAAGAAATTGCTACAGTATAATAATTATTATTGATTCTTATATATGTATGTTTTGAAAGTCGATAGCAGGTGATACGAATTCAGTGGGTCATCTTATTTGTAAAGTATTTTGTATTTTGATAATGAATAATTGTACAGAGATTAAGTTAACATAGAAAATCTATGATTTTATCCAGTTATCCAGTTACTTGTTTCAATCAAAGTAAAAAATAAACAAAAATAATAATTTGCAAAATAAAAGTTATAAATAAAAGTTGACAGGTTCTTGTATTTCTGGAACATTAGACATATACAATAAAACGCCATCTATATCCAATATTGTGCAGCGTAAGTTTAGACTTAAAGAACATTTAAGATTTAGTATGTTATCGCCATTGTTAAAATAAATTTATTATTGTGGCATGCATATATTTTTTCTATATTAGATAATATAAAAAAAAGAGAGTACACCATTTCCATCTTTTTTTTTTACAAAATTACATGTTACCACATTATCTAGGTTTTGTGTGATCTAAATATTCTGAAGGGAGGCAATTTTTTTGCTTCAATTAAAAGAACTTTCTTTACATCTTCTCAATACAAAATAACGTAATTTTCTTTAAACTGTGAATGTCGAGTGTAAAATGTCAATTATTATTAGATAACACATATGACAATTATGTCAATATTTTTATATAAATTTATAATAAAAATACCTTCGTATTTATCGCATACAACTGTTTATGAATGTGTTACGCAAGCATAACCCGATATTAAGTTTTCGGTATAACAATTGTGTAAAGTACGGAATGCTGACTCTGAGCCATCGGTGGGACTGGGAAAGTGAAGTGGACACCACACGCCTTGCACCATCGGTGAGAATGAAAAATGGGATTTTACATATATTCAGTCTGGAGTCAACCGCTGACTTACAGACACCTCTTTAGTATGTAGTTAGTTATAAGACTTAATTATAGAATGGTTCTTAAGTCAATCGCTGACTTAAAGACCCCGTCCTAGCTAGTAGTTAAATTTAAGTCTTAATTGGTAATTGAATATATTTTGTAAGTAAAACGGATTTTTCTTGCATCCTTCGCTGCCACCAAACGTAATTAATGTTTAATAGTGTTATTAATAATCATATATGTACAAACAAAATTGAATGGTTGTCAGCATCGCATCGCTTTGCAATTCTGACGTTTAGTTATGGAGAATTCAGTGAGCGTTATAACGTTAATAATTTACTCATTACTGAAAGATACAACTTTCATTACTTATTTCAATTTCAATTCAAAGTGACAAAAAATAAAAAGGCCTAAAACTATGTAATAGACAAAATTTAAATTTTTACAGGGCTTTACTAAAATATTTCTGAATTGATTTATTTTATTTCGTTATCAATAATAATTTTAATTTTTATTTACGTGATTACAAATGATTTTGGTTTATCGAGCGCTGGATGATTAACAACATACCGTTTTAAACTTCGCTGAATTTAAGTAAAGCGTTTGTTGATTAAGAAAATTTTGCTACTCTGTATCCGTTCTTTTAATAAACATATATGTATGTTTGTGGTTTTTTGAGTTACTGCACTGGCTGACTTACGCATACATTTATCCCGGTGCACTACCGTTTAAGAAACGCATCAAGGTGCCGTACTCTCTCGTAAATTTTGGCATTATAAATTAATTCTATAACTCTTAATTTCATTACTACTTCCATGTGTAGGCAGATGATATTCTTCCCAACTTAAAGACCTTTTGACAATCTGTAATTGAGACAATTAATAAATAACGATTAAATCTTAGTTTAAAAGTTAATTCCTCAAAGTAAATCTAGATAATTATTGGGTTTTTGTTTTTACCAATTGCAATTTGATAGCGACAATTGACAAACACTAGCCAAAATTCTTTTAAATATTGTGAACATATTTTATCTCATTTTAAAATTCTTGATTAAAATCTAGATTAAAAACTATTTTGAGATACACAAGTAAAGAAAAGTCTCAGCAAACTTTTTTAGTCCTGGGTGCCTTGAGTTGACGAATATATATTTTTTTCATTTTTATCCAAAAATATAAAGCAGATTCTGTACTGCTTTTTATTTCTAATTATTCAAATGTAATACATTTTACTGAGACCAATTTAATGAGCTTAAGACATGCTAAAATATTCTATATGTTTGATATTTTACTTAAGCAAATATAATCTCCGAATTTACTCATTATTTGGAGTATCTTTCCACACGTAGGGATTTACATGTTATTTCATTCTTGTACTTTCTATCTACATAGCAATTTGATTTTTGTAGTTCTAACTGAACTTAGAATTTCAATACAGCTAAATTCATCATCATCTTGTCTTAATGCGAAATGTTTTAATAATCTGTAATAAAAATGTATTAACATGTTAAAGTAAACTACATGACTTATAGTTACATATTTTTGATGATAACCGTCAGAGAAATATCTTATAAAATATAATTCATAATTAATATGCCTGTTTGCATAAATAAAAAAATTATGTAAAAGAAAATACTTGTATTTTATGAAATAGTCAACTAAATTAAGTCATTTCTTTAAAAGCAGCCTTAAAATTGATAGGTGACAATTTCATTTACTTTGACTCGTCCTATTTGAGTTTGTACGAAAAATTGCTCACAGCCCGGGAATTTTTGCTAAATAAAATATAAGATGGAAAAAATGGGAAAATCTAATTTAGTTTTTGTTGATATTTTTAATATATACACTACTCTTAGATCGTAGGAAAAGATAAGTCAATCTGAAGTGTTCTTAATTTTAATTACAAATATTTGGCTACTTACGCAGTTTCTACCATGTGGAAAACATTTAAATTAATTTAAGGTTTATTCACTAGTAAAAATAAATTCAACTGAAACATATGCAGTAAATTGAATGAATTTCAGTCGTAACTCATACTGTAATTTTTAGTTAATATTGCATTTCAAATGTATAACTTTTCGTTTTTGAGAATGTTATAGGAGGGTATATGTTCAGTCCGGCGTCGGGACATGACGATCCCATCGCCCAACGGTGTATTCCGGTGCAATCAGTCATTGGGGGAAGGACCTTGACCTCGTTGTGGGGTCTGGGTCGGGGCTGGGGGTACAACCCTGGAAGTCAGACGCTCAAGGATGGCAGGAGGCCGTTCGTGGTTGTTTTGGGGGAGAGGGGAAAGTAGGGTCTGAGTTCGCTTGATGGTCGGTATCAGCTCCGTCTGCCGTCGGGCGCTTGCGCTCGTCGGTAGGTGGTTGGAGACTGGCCATGTGGCCTTGCGTGAGAGGGGTAAGGGGTTACTCCTCTCGCGATTAAGTAAGTCCACCAGGCGGGGGGACGCTCCTGGTCACTTGGAGTGAGCCCTCAGGGGGTGAGGTGGCTGTTTGCGGCCTGTCGCCGGATCGTCGTGGATGTATGATTCGGTGATTCCCGTGGCGATCCCCTAGGCGGCGACGGAGAGTGACCACTGGTGTTTTAGTAGGTAGCATGGGCCCTTCTGGCCCGTGAGTCCCACATAACCGCCTCTGTCTCCCCTAGACGGAGAGGTAGGTATAAAACTTTTCACCGAGTTAACAAAAAAAAGGGTAATATATATTAAGTTTTCGTTTGGGCCTTTATAATAATTAAAATATTATTTTACAGGAATTAGTTTGCATTTATAATCTCAGTCATATCATCTTTGTTCTATAATTCAAATATGTTTTGAAGTAAATATTTAAATATACTCACTTTTATGAATATTAAAAACAATTGTAAATAAGCTCTGTTACAATATTGTGACTATGTGTGAGTACAATTCTTTGAATATTAGTGAATTATCAAATATGTATGTATGGGACAGAATCTGTAATTTGTATTACAAATAGATATATCTCCTCCAATGCAAATTCTTAAACACAATAAAAGTAATTTTCTATGTTTATTTCGTAGCTTTGTACGTTATTAAAGAAAATAAAGTCTTTCGTACAGATTAACAAGAAGTAAACAGTTACTAGAATTTTTTTGGTGTATTTTAGTCGAACTTTTGAATATCAGTTTGAAAAAAAAAAACGGATAGGGACGGATCACAGGAGCTAACAATGGAATATTCAATAACCTATTATTGAATATTCCATTGAAGTATTTTATACTTGATTGGAAGATTTAGTTAGTTATACATTTTTTTAATATTTTATCAATTTTTACTTTGGAATAAACAGTTTTGTTTTTTCAATCATAAATTACGATTGGAAAAAATCTGAAAATGTTGCTTTCAAATTGACTCAAACGTACTTTTTAATAGATGAATGTTTTTTAATGACAGAGATATGAAAAACTCTGAAATGAAAAAAATCCATAAAAATAATAGTGATTTCAATATACAAAATTGAATTAATCCAGGGTGGAAATATGTATTTTAAACTTTATTGTTATTTTTATATAAATCAGGAGCTTTTATATACATATATCCGTTCTGGATATTTTTAATCAAAAATTCCTTCTTTTTATTCAGATACATATTTTTGTTAATAAAAAAGAAAATATATTGAAATAATTTTCAGACAAATCAAACGAGAAAATTAACACAGATATGTAATTAAAACAGATTAACAATTCCTTACTCCATTATTAAGTGAATTAGAGCGACCATAATCTCAAGAAGATTACAAATCTTTACATAAGCGAAACAAAGAACATCTCATTAAAATTATTATTATTTAAAATTATTTATGACTGTATTTCATTCTTTTAGAAATTAATTATTATTTTTAAATATTCTAGTTTTCAAAGAGATATATATATTATTTAAAATCAAGTAATAACATAAATGTAGTACATATTAATTTATATCATAGATAAGGTTTTACATTTTGCTTATTACCCGCTGGTTGACTAATCTATGCCTGTCCTGAAAATGAATATTTCGGGTGCATTTCCTTATAATAATTTTCCTTGGTATCGTCAGTGATTAATACTTTTTCCTTTTATCATTCCTATTATATTCTCCCTTTTAAAATTGTTATACACTCTTATTATTTATATTACACAGCGGAACAAAAGATTAGAAAGATTTTCAAAACGATTTTCAATCTTAATATTATTTGAAAGCTTTATAACATCTCAAGGATTTTATATATTGAATAAATACTATGAACTATTTTAGTTTCCTGCAATGGACTTAGTTTTTCTTCTTAGGCTATGTTATCATCATTAATAAAAGTATAAACAGTTTCCAAGGCTTGAAATAAGCCTGCCAAACGTAATTGTTTTGTTTTTTTTTTTGGTATTCCAGGTTATTTGATGATTTATTTTTATATTTTGATAAAATTTAATTATAATATTTTTGTTGTTAAATTTTTTAACTTGAATGTTTATTTCTAAAATATCTTAAATCTTATTAAAAATTTAATATTTAATCAAAAAATATATAATTATAAGGAAAAGTAGCCTTATTTATTAAAAAATTTTTTGGGACTTCAAAGAAATGTGGTTTAATAAACAACAATTTTAAATATATATATAATCAAGCTGTTTTTATAGTCATGTTTCGGTTGCCGAAAAATTAAGTAAGGAATAAATGGTGAGAGTACGTGTTATTTGAAACTTAAAAATATTAATATATTTTCGTAAAATTTTTAAAAATTATTATTGTGACACGTCACAATAAAATAAACAACAAGGATTTCACAGGAAAGTAAAATATAAACGTACATTTTACGAGGTATTGAAAGTTCCACGAATAACATGCGAACTGTTAGTCTACTTTTTTATTTTAATCGGCTCTTTATATTATATATATATGCTATATTTATGTCATGTTTCAGTAAAATAGTTATAAAACATATTTTTAAGTCTTTAAAAATAGTATGCTTATGTCCGACTTACTAATAAATACATTTGAATTATGCGATATATAAACACACAAGTACATATATGTATTTGCATCTTTGTAGTAGAATCTCTGACTGGAGAATGATTTAGAAGACGATTTGTTAAATCAATATCGTCTGTAGGGTGGGTAGATTAGAAGATTAAATATAATTTCTTTATACTCTTTTCTATATCTTTGTGTTATTTAAGTACTATGTATGTAAATGTATTTTATTGTTTGATAAGTGTTATTAATTATGATAAACACTTCATGGCTATATTATTTGCATGAGAAATACCAATTTAATTTTTGTTATCAGATATTTGTTTGTTATTAACCGAATATCTAATTGATGGGGAGATGAAGGTAAAGTTCAAAAGTTTTTATTTTTACTTTATTAAAACTATATATCCAATTATAATTGTATAAATGTCGTGAGCAAAAAGGTGAAAACTGTAATTTATTTGCTGAATCAAGTGCAGATTGAAATTACTAAAACTAATGCAAGATCACGATGAATGGATTGTAGAAGTAAATCTCGGAAAGATATAGAAAATCTATGACATTTTGGTCTGATAGTTTTTCCAACTTTTATGGTAAAATTGTAGTATCTAAAAAGAAGCTGTGATGTTATTTATATAAAACTAGTTATATTTTAATACTTTTATTTTCTACATGATAAAGTTCAATTTAGAAAAAAAATATTACTTTTATAGTTTTCAGTTTCTTTATGTTTGTTAATATTTGGTGTTTTTTATTACCATTCAATTCTATTGTTACTATCTATGTATGTTCTTGTCTGTTATAAATTGAATATAAATTGAAGAAGCCGTCGGAAAACATTTTTGACACTTTATATATATTTACAAAAAAAAACTCAACATTTCATAATTTATTTATTCATAAAAACCTTATATTGTTGAATTATATTGTCTACAGTGTTTTTTTTATTCTAGTCCGCTGTGCACTAATTCAAGCTAGTAATCCTCATGAAGCAAACAACATAAGCTTTTGAAACGTCAAGTAAACTGAAATATTTGTATTTTTATTTGTATTTTTGCAGATAATATTCTCTCCATATTTTTGAAACTAAAAGTTTATTCGGAAATGATTTTACAACCGTTGGAGTGAAAATAATTTTAGCCATGTAATCATCGCTAGCTTAACGGCATGACACAATATAGACCCATTTTAATCATTTGAAAGTAAAGCCTGTCTCAAGATGAGGCATTTACGTAATAGCTCTAGGACTTATAAATAAGAAAAATGAGAAGGAAGAGCAATTGTTTTCTCATTGACAATAAATATTCATTTTTTTTTATTCTAAACGTTTTATGTTTTCAACACCCAACAAAGTGCAATCAAAGTCCAATCCAAATATTTGTATCACCGCTGCGGGATATAGATGACATTAAAAAAAGGTGACGAAAAATTCATTTTGTATAAACTAATACAGGTTTGTGACCAATAAATAAAGTTTTGTTGTGAAGCAATCACTTAAATTGCATGCAATTGTTAACGCGTATATAAAACATAGGATTTTAGTTTTTTAAATAATTAAAATAACATTTAAAATAAAAATAAACACTAAATTTTATTGTTTTTTCTTTATCAATTAAAGAGGACAAATCCAGTATAGCCTTGTTTTCTTTACGATTTTTAGATACTAAGAAGTCGTTAACCATTCGTAGACTATAATTTTTTTCATCAAACGTAATAAACTGTTCCAGAAAATGTATCGTTACTGTTCTGGGGACTTATGTTCATCCAAGAATATGGGCCCCTGAAAACTTTCATAAAATCCGATTCAAGGAAAATTTAATAAATCTTTCAAAATATTTTTATTTTGATGCATTACCTTAAATCTATACCATATTTTCAGCCGCATCCTGAATGAGATTTTATTTGTGCGTAGGGATGTTTCAAATTCGCTTATTCATACAAAAATGTTACTGTTGTGCGGTTCATAAATATTGATTTGGGTGCAACTCTTGATGATAAGTAATAAATACAATTTGTATAAAATTTTGTTTGAGAATACCATTTTTCTGTATTATTTTAAAAGAAATCAGTAATTGAATCAGTCATTTAGACGGGCCATATTTCTAAAATGTTACAATATGTAACAGAAAATATACATTATTTTGAAAAAGGGATGCATTATAAAAAACCTTTTTGTTTGAATTACGGATTGTAGTTTAATAAGAGTTTCTTTAGAATTGTACAATCCTTTTTTATAAATTCTTCTTATCTGTATGATAGAGGTGAATGTTTAGCAGTTTCAATGAAAAATTGTGATTTAAGAAATTGGATATTTAAACATTGTCAAAACAATATTCTATGAATACATAGTTTATTTTAATAAAGATCTTATTGAAACGGAATGTAAGTTTTATTGAAAGGCAGTACTAATCTGATCGCGAGCGCAGGTGCTGGAACAATGCAATTTTGTGAACAAATTGAGTAGACGACGTCAGCAGTTCCGTTCTGCAATGCTGACGTGTGAGTAATGTATGTTCGTATGTAATTGAATACAGAGTAATCACCAAAAATAAAACTACAATTTTCAAATATCCTACGCCTTTTTTATTATTGTTCTTCTTCCTGGCAATTTCCCAGCTTTAGCCAGGGTCTGCCAAATAAAAACTCTTCCGCAAAACATGTTATACATAGCTATTATTAACTATAGTTTCAGCTAGTTGTTTTTTACGATCGGCTGCCTGCCTGACATCAACCCACTTTTGGGAATGTTCTTGTTGAGCTATTTCAGTTTGAGCATTAATCACCACGCTTGCTCAAGACGGGTTGGTGATTTCAAACTTATAATTGTGAAATTATAAGTTATTATTATATTATAATTGTGAAATTATAAGTTCAGGTTTCCTCACGGTGTTTTCCTTCACCGTCTGTCAGTGGTGTCTAAACACTCTTAGAAAGTACATATGACTCGGAAAAATTGCATTTGTACTTATCGAACTTATTTATCGAACCCGCGCCCTGGGCAACGAGACGCGGGCTCTTTAACCACTAGACCACCACTGACTGACTTTTTTATTATTTCTGTTATTTTGCAGTAACCGTGATCTTGTAAAGTAACCGAAACTTCCAGCCGTTTTGAGTATGTATAGCGACAGTTATAATATATTTATGATAGTAATTAAAAAAAATGAAATAGACAACTATTACATTGTGTAAAAGAGTAACTTATGGAAATAAAATACTGCAGTGCTGTCGACAAAAAGGTTACCTTTATAGAAAAGCGAGGGATACTTTATAATTCTAAATAAAGAAGAGTCATTATGAATATGTCAAGAGCATCATACTCTTTTTTATGTGGAATATTTTAATCGCTTGAAGAGCTTCAAAAAGTTTGTTTTTTATTTATTTAAACTTAATTCACCATCTTTTATCACCAATAAAAAGAAATTTTGATATACATATTTCAAATGTTGTAAAATTTTAAACTTTGTTACTACTAACAATATTATATGACGGAAAAGTAATGAGCACTAATCAAATTCTTTACTTTATATGCAATTTTAAAAGAGCTAAGAATCGTTACATGTCTAAATTGTAGCCAGTACAGTGGCAGTGTAATGCTTAAGGTGTGCTTTATATGAGGTCTGATAACTTAGAAGTGAACCACATGGTCTTGCCTTGGTCATATTTTACATTTAGTTTTTATTCTGATTAAATTTTATTTCTTTTTCTAAATTTACTGAGAATAATATTTTTGGGACTGTTCTAAAAAGGTATTTCTATGTTATTTAAACTTTAATTCTATATTTTCAGAAAGGGTCTACAAGGACGACCTAGCCCCTAAATAATGGGAACCTATATCGAAACTTATGTTCCAAAGTCGCCTTGATGAGTAATAGCGTACGTAAAGGAGCATAGCGTATATTATTTTAGTTAGTATAAGTATCAGAGAACATGGAAAAAAATTATGATTTACTTATTTCTTTTATATATAAATATACTCTTAAAATATGAAAATAATACATGATATACTCTGCAATATAATCTAAAAACTAGTTTTGGTCTCAACTCTCTAAAGTAATTAATTTTTAAGATAGGTATATATGACTTTGAATAAAAGTCACGCGTGCGATGATTTTTTCTAATATCTGAAGGTCAAAGAGAAAGCTTTCCGCGAAAAGTACATAAATAGTGTTTGTATATCAAAGCGATATTAGAACATAAGTTTCGATATATGAAGGTTCCCATTTGGGTTCTGGGTCGTCATACATATCCCGCTAGATCCTTTAGTTTTAAAGGTTTTAAATTTCACTTTTATTTGTTTAAATACTAGTAATAGTATAATAACCTTCATCTAATATTCCAGCATTTTAAAAAGTATCGTAAAGTTTTGATAACAGTTAATGAGCAAAATGTAAAGTACAAGAGCAATATAGTTGAAATAGTTATATGTCTGCTATGTACAATATATAAACCGTTGTACTCTGGGTTTGCCTCAGAAGAAATAAAAATATTAGTGTAATTCTTAAAAAAATTATAGCGGATCAATATATATTTTTATTACTTATGTGAACATAAAAATTCATTTCTTTTCCGAATAGGGGATTTTTTGTTATTTGAGCTTGATAATTGTATTTTGAAATATATATTAACTTTTAAGCAATTTTGCGAGTTCATTTGAAATAAATACATTAGAATATATAAAATTAAAAATTTATTAAATTGAGAATTTAAAGGGTGACATGAGCAATAGTTTTACTTTAAAATATTCGAAATCGCTTTTAATTATCTGTCTTTCTGGAGTTTCTTATATTAAGAGCGAGTTGTGAAAAAAGTTTCTTTCATCGTCATTTTTACCGCGTTTGGATATTTTCTCCTTTGTGTTAATTTTAAACATTTATTTACTGAGTTTTTTAAACATTGTACTATGAAAAAACAGTGCAAGTTTCGACGTTCTATAGTTTCAATTGGCAAAGCAAAATTAAAATCTGAAAGTGCTTCATTTTGTTTACATTATAATTTAAGTTAATATTAACCATACTTTTTCATTATTGAGATCAGGGCTAATATTTTTATACTGTATTTCATAATTACGATATATGGTTTCCTATGGTTCTGTTATTTTAATACTTTCATTGCTATATATTATTGGGTATAATAACAAAAAAGACATCCTATTTCAGTTTGTTTTCTTTGGCGTTTTATATTTTCAAGGAGAATATGGATGAGTCATTAATGTAAAGAGATAGCAATTATGTAATCCAATTCGAAGAGAATAAAAGATCTTTTAATTAAAGTGCTGAAGAGTTGAAGGTTGAAACTTGCTGCTGTATGCGATAGTCAAACACTCGAGCATCCGAGAAGGACTTTACAAACATTATATTATATTGCTGTTCTCATTTAAATCTACTAACGAGATGCATTTAAAAAGTTTTAAAGTATTGTAGCAACTAGCAGAAAAATGCTATTACAAATATCAGATAAAGCATTTGTGCCAGAAAATTTTTCAACGATGGAATTTCCTTCAAACGTATTTTTGGAAAGATTGAAAACATGATACATAATAACTGATACATACTCGTATAACTGAAACCAATGCATAATAACTGATTTCAAGACACTATTTCATTTGGAATATTTAATCCTTTTTATATGCCAGGAATTGATTAAGCTCACTTATTAAATAATGTATTTGACAGTATTTGATTGATATCTTATAGCATAGGGACTGCCTTTGTGATCTTAATTGGATATAGAATCGTCGAGTTCTATTGAAATTGCAACAATTGATCTAAACTCTTCAAACTCATTTCGTTAAGCGAATGATTAAAGCTGCTACTGTGCAATTCATTAGTAAACAAAGCAAATGGATTTACGTTCTCCTTAGATACCCTTAGTAGTTGTAGATTCTATTAACGGAGGAAATTCAATATACTTTATACTTAGTTATACCTATAGAGTAATAGCATGTTGATGAAATCCGTGCTGTCATAATTGGGTAACGGATTCAGTTGTGTTATTAAGTTATTATGTGACCGGCCAGAGTACATAAATGTTCGAATATGTTGTTGAATTCAAAGTATTCTAAATTATGAACAAAACATCAAATAAAACAACGTTCTTTGATTTATATAAGGTCCTTTAAAATAGGTCTATATGTTCATTGTTTTGATATAAATTAAAATTGCTACATAGTAGTTAAATTGTATTGGTATTAAAGTAAATACCTAGCTGCTGTTTTGAAATTACTCACAATGTTTTATGGACATTAATTTGATAACTGATGATACTACCCCGGCAAGTAAATATATTTGTCCCTCTCATATTAAAATATCAACATAAGAATATCTATGATTTTCTTTAAGAATTTTAATTACTGAATTTTCGAAGTCCTAACATTCTAAATATAGCATTATATAAAAAAGTCATATTATCAATTACGATTAAAAAGTAAGAGGATATCACATACATGATTATCTCTAAAATAAATTGAGACACATATAGTTTCAATAAGCTAAATCGGGCATAGTTTTATAAAAGTTTATTTAGCCACCTAGCCATTTTGGCACTATTAAAATATCAACAAATTTCAAGCAATTTAACATTTAAGGTTAAAATTTCTTTGACAACTTAAAAACATAAATGATGACTAAAACTGAATTTCCAAATATATCTTGTAAATTCCAATCTAACTAAACTGGTATACATTTATTGGATTTATTGCAGTGCAAAAATATTACATCAAACTTTTTTAAATAAATAAAATAAAAAAATACTTCCGTAATGAATGGAATATGAGATAACAACGATACTATTATAGCTAATGGCACTGTTAAACGGTTAGGAACTATGAAAACGCTGTTGTCCATGAGTGTGTTACGTTACCAAATGGAGCAAAAAATCGAGGTGTTCACGAGCTCCAGCTTTTGATAGCACACTTTTTACCAAAATGCTTTATTTGAATTTCGATACTGTTATTTTTGGTTAGTTTTCGTTATTTTAAAATCCTGTAAATCTTAATGAAACCTCAAATCACACAAGCTTTAAATTATTAATATTTTTTTTAGTATGATAAGGGAACCAAGGATTCTGATCTTTTGATACGATTTTGCATACATTTTACTCATTTAAATATACAAAATTAATGAATGTGTTATAAGGTTTAAAGTTATGTAAATTCTTATTTTAAAAATTAAATATGATTAATTCAAGTACCAATAAAGGAATAAGGATGAAATTCCCTTATGTACAATAGTTGAAAAGTTCATGAAAATTGAGAAACACTTAAGTCACGGAGTGTCTCAAATAGGAAACAGTTTATATTTGATTAATAAAACTTGAACTTAAATGAAATTTTTGCATAAGAGTCTAGTCCAAGAATAAATGGCTTAAAATTTTATATATTACAACCACTTTTTTAAATACCTTTTACACTTTTTTATTTATTTCATAAAATATCAAAGCTAAATTAGAGTTTTTTTGGTTTCAGAGTTATTAGTAGTAATTGGGTTGTGTGATGCTTTTGATGTGCAAATTTTTTATGATGTTATAAAATATTTATCAGAAATTGTAAGTCGTTACTACATATTTAGACGTTATTGTCTTTTTCATACACTTTCAAATATGTATAGTGTATTTGAGTGGAACGATTACTTAAAAAAATACTTCTATTTTCTTGACATTGAATATCTTTATTATTACAGTATAAACATTTACTTTCTGAAATATATATATTTATATATATATATATATATATATATATATATATATATATATATATATATATAAATGTTTAAATAATCCCCGATCATTAATAGTCAATATACTATAATTATATAAACGCAAAGAAACTAGCTTTCAAATTTAAAATAATCTCACCGAAAATTGTTTTAATCCGTTTGAAAGCTACTCTAGTTAGCTAATTTACTAGCTAGCTTAAATAAATAAACAGAAGTACACAATTATTGACGTTAAATTTATAGCATCTCGCTTTACGCGTCGCGTGAATTTTTTTTAAAAAGAACAATTTCATTATTAATCACTTTGTTCGGAATTGAGGCTGCCAGAGTCTTGATAACATTTTAAATGGTTAGGAAGGTAAAAGTAAATGGTTTCAATTGCTTACCAATAACTTTTTATTTAAAAAAAATGAAGTGTTATTTAGTTGAACTTCTCTAAGTAAATAAAAGTGAATCCAAAGAAGATACCGAATCGAAGCGTTATACGTGTCCGCAAATTATCCGTTTCATTGAAGTGGTCTTTTGTAAACCACATTTTTTGTTTTTTGGTCTAACTTTAACACAAATAAAGCGGATGGTTCCCAAACTCGTGAACACGCAAAATATAACGCCCATGTGAAAAACAATAATTTTCTAAATTTATCCCGCAAATACTAATAAATGGTTTTAAGAGTTCAAACTACAAATACAATACCGGTTTGTCACATGAAATTAACTGAGCAGAGAACAATGAGTAGCTGTCAAACAATGTATACTTAAAATTTGTAGTACACGTTATGTATGATGGCGCTGGATGTGAAAAAACATTTTCCCTCTTTTCTGTTGCCATTTTTTGTTATAAACCTCACGGACCCCGAGACCTTTCCAACGAATGCAAAACCGTGGAAAGTTAGTTCGTTCTGAAGTTATAGCGTCAGGATGGAAATCCGGACTTATTTTTATATAGTAAGATCTCTTACAAATATCTAATTGTCATCATTACATGCGTCATTACATATCTGTCATTATACGTCAATTGCATAGAGCTGACAATTGTGTTTCATTATTCCACGTTTTATAGTGACTGACGTTTCATGTCAAGTCACACGGGAATGCCGTCGAACGGGATAAAAAGTATCCTATTGCATTTTCCTGACTTTAAAGTACCTCCCTGCCAATTTTCAGCTAAATCGATTCAGCCGTTCTTGAGTTATAAGTGGAGTAACTAACCCGACTTTCTTTTATATACATATATAGATTAGTATATACGAGTATATATTTATTTATTCTAAGCGATCTCCACCAATTTTCAACATAAACCGTAAAGCCTGTCGTGGGCTACAGATATGGTTACTAACACCAAAAGACTAAGCGCTTTATGTTTTTTTTCCTGCCCTGATCCCACTTTATGTAGGGTCGGCACAACATGCTCTTCTCTTCCATAAAACATGTTGTAAATAGTTTTGGCTAATTGTTTTTACGATCGGCCGCTGCCTGACATCAACTCTCTTATTGGGAATGCAGTAATCAGTGATGTTTAAATACTCTTAGAAAGTACATATGACTCAGAAAAATCACATTGTTACTTGCTCGGGCCAGGATCGAACCCGCACCCTCGTGCATGAGAGGCGGGCCTTATAATCATCATTAGGGCACCACTGACTTTATTAAGCGATTTATTAATTTAGCGATTTCCAAAATTCTGTTTACTTATGTTTTCCAATACTCGCGATTGATCGCTATCCAAGAGTAACCTATATTCCACCGTAACCTATATTCCATAGGTGATCACGGTTGTTTACAAGATTATTAAATTCTATTTAAATGATATATATACATATAATTATAAAGTAATAAATAAATCTCGAATAAATTAGTTCTTCCTAACACGGGTTAATCTTGTTCATAACTGCCAGCTGATTAATATACCACACACAGAGACTGAATTAAACAAGAATTTGGTTTTATACCATTGCAATGATATAAAAACAAATTCATGGTAAAGTTTATTTCTGAGAAGAGGAATACGATATCCTGTAGGATAATAGTTGTCTTTTTTATCTCTGGTTTCTTTCTTATCTTAAGGAGTGTGGAGGAAATTGAAATCGGACAATAACTAGCAAGATTCAAGATCTGAACACTATACTAGTCATGAAATTCCATTAAGATATGACTTTTGGGCGAAAAGCGAATCGAACAGTGTTGTGTTCTCCTTTGCCCTCCGTGGGAGCTCTACTACCAAAAACCGAGGAAAATGTTTCGCGTCAAACTTGTCAATATCAAAGTGTACCACAACTGGCTTTTGGGTTCCTGGATCAACTGGAAAAATCTAAAATATCGCACATTTGTATCAGCCAATAAAATTAAACAAAGTACGTTGATAAGTACACATACACATACATATACATAAACTCTCCGCTTCTTCGGAAACGATTTAACAAGAATTTAATAAAGTTATTGATGGTTGTTTGAGAGATATTATTATAACTTATTCATTAATCTGTGAATCAATATTAAGTTGTTATACAGAATGTGTATGACGCTTATAAGTTGATACTAAAATAATACATATAAAACAAATAAACGATATTAAAAAGGTGACTAAAGAATGAAAGAAACGAAAAATTTAAAATATTTACTTGAAAATAGGTAACAAAAATGTGTTTCTATAAGTAGTAGTAGTATACAGGGTGACTGGTGAATTACTATCAATATTTAAGAAGAATACTCGGTACATGATTCTCATTCGAATTATGTAAAAAAATAGGTACTTAATTTTTGACCAAATTTCCTTATAAATAAATAAAGTGTGGACACGTTCCAAGTGTGGACGCATGCGGCGGCGTGCTGATACAACACCATGCCGCCGCACGCGTGTGTGTGTGTGTATACCTAATCTGTAGGGTGTTCACACGATGCGTAATTTATTACATAACTTTTGGTTAACTTTACTTAGAAGTTTATTAATCTTCTTCTACCTGGCAATTTCCCAACTATAGCCAGGGTCTGGCTTACATGTTGTGAATAGTTTTTGGCTATTTGTTTTTACGACCGGCCGCCTGCCTGACATCAACCCTCTTTTAGGGAATCAACATTAATCAGTGATGTCTAAATACACTTAGAAAGTACATATGATTCGGAAAAATCACATTGGTACTTGCCTGGGCCAGGATCGAACCCGCGTCCTCGGCGACGAGAGGCGGGCTCTTTAACCACTGAGCCACTCTTTAAAAACTGAGCCACTTAATATTTATGTTATATTAATTTTTATTTTGTCATATATGATCGTCAAATATCACGTCCTCAAGTATCGATAGTAATTCACCAGTCACCCTGTATATTATTCTATTTGTATTTTTAACATAAGAGAAATATATATAAAAAAAAACATTTATAATATAATAATCATTTCAGTAAATTATCACCCAACAAGTCAAAGATTACCAATTTAAAATAATGTTTGTGCTGATTCAATTATGTACATAATATATCAAAATGTAATGGATATTTATATTTACTATTCATACATATATTTTATTTAAATTTAATAAAATGTGAAAATGTTATGGACATTAAAACTGTTTAAAATAGTGTGTCCAGTTATTTTTTACATATGTTATTTTTGTAAAGTCAATATCTAAAATATCTATACTAATATTATAAAGCTGAAGGGTTTGTTTGTTTGAAAGCGCTTATCTCCGAAACTACTGGTTCGAATTGAATAATTCTTTTTGTATTGGATAGTCCAGTTATCGAGAAACGCTGTGGGCTATATAATATCACGCTATGACCAATAGGAGCAAAGATATAGTGGTAAATGTGTAAAAAACGGGAGAAATTATTTCATCTTTGAAGCCTTCCGTTGCGTGCGCCGTGACAACGGTTCAAGATACACAAAAAATATGTAGCAAATAATAATAGCTCTTTTAATGATCTAAAAAACAGTCCGCGACAGTATATGTCTATCTTTTAAGATTAACTCACAAAAACCGTTTTTATGGTACCTAATTTGGTCGAAATAATTTGTTTAAGTTGTATCAACATAATAATATTAATCTTTATTCAAATAAACAAATAAATATGTTGTTGGTTAAGAGTACTTCATTGTGAATTAAAAAAAAATATAGGTTTTATCCTGAAAATTTTACGGGAACTTGACCATTCCGAAAACCCCGCAAGAACGGGAACTATGTGGGAAGAACCAAAAATCTGCCGGAAGTCACTATTCCACGCAGACGAAGTCGCGGCAAAAGCTAGTTTAAAATATTGATGAACACGTTTATTTAGTTAATCAATTTCATTACATATTATTAACAAACTGCCATGTTTAATCATTGGAATGCAAATAATTCAGTCATTCCTATCAAACCTAATAAACGACCTGAACTGAACGACTTTGAAGAACTGAACCAACTTCCACCAAACAAAGTTAAGAACACCTGGATGGATATACCTTTCAAACAAAAAAAAGGCTTTAAAATCGGATCATCTGTTTGGGAGCTATGTTGCCTCAGACCGACACATACAAAACACACTGACACACACACACACACACACAGACACGTCAAACTTATAACACCCCGTCATTTTTGTGTCGGGGGTTAAAAAGTGTGAATAACTCAATTTTAATATTTGCTGGTAATATTACTGTACATATGTATATCGACCGTTTTTCACAATCAATTAAAAAATAATATAATTTTTACTGAATAGTATAAAATTGTAGATATTTTCTCCGGATAATAAATAAAAAAATAATTTGTCAGAAGTAAAATACTTACTATATTTCTTAGAATTATAGTTGAGCATTCGTATTTCAGACTGATTGATAGTGATGTAGATGTGAACGATCATATGGTTGCTATATATTCAGTTCACAGCTCAGTGAGCTCGCATTAGTCACCCGTCAGTAGCGAGCAAGAACAGAACGGGAACCGGCTCAAACGACGACGAGCATTCGATTTATATATACGGAGAATTGCATTGTTACAGCACCTGTTCAAAGTTGAAGCCAATTTTTAATTTCGCAGTCAAGAAATAGTCTAGAAATGAGTGAAACACGACTTTCATTAAAAAAGTATTGTGAGACTAAATTTTTTATTGTCTTTGCAATGACTAGATTTATGTTTGCGGATTGTTAAATTTGCGAAAATATGAACAAGGTTTTACTTAAAAAATGTTTTTTATTTGGAATGTATGACTTCAGAAATTTATTATGTGTAAAGTTACTTTAAAAGTACTACAGGTAAAAGCAGTAACAGCCCTTCTATTGCTTGAGTTACAGTTTTAATAATTATTTTTCTAGTAGAAATTTATCCTTTTGCGAAGAGGATAAATAAATAATATATCATCGAATGATTTGCAATGTATGTAGCTTTGAAGTAAATAAGAGTAATCTTTTAAGTATTGTATTTTGTAGTACTTAAATTTACTATCAAATTCAGTTAATTTCAGTGAGATATTAGTCAATATTAATAAATTTTCAACTACTTAAGATTCTGTTGACATAACGTATATATTAATATTCATTACGTTTCCATATTAGGTTATAAACAATTTATTTAAATAGTTCCATTACTCTAAATATATTGATTTATTACCAACAATATCTCCAATTTGATTTAGATCACAATAACTGATCTGGAAAAGCAAGACTTGATATTCCAGAACTTGCAGGTTAGAATTCTTCGTGTCTATGAATTATTATCATACAGAATTATTTATTAGAATTATAATTAATATATGTATTTAGTATCCTGTTACACACGAATCAAAATTATTTATAGTAAGACAAAACGACCTCAAAAAACCAATTAAGAAAAACAGGAACTAAAAAGTAAAAAAATGATTTTCACTTGATATTTAAGTATGTTTTGCTAACCTAACCTATCCAATAATAAATTTTACATATCTGCACAAAAGTCGACTAAACTCCTTATACAAATAAACGAACACTATTGTTTATTTTAGAAAGTTCTAATTAACACCAAACTAAATTGAAACGAATGAAGGTTTGGTCCAAAAATAAAATACATATATACATATAAAGATCTATGCCGGGCGAACCACTTGTTAATAAATAAATTATTTAAATAAAAAGCGTTAGGTAAACTTGGTTCCTTCGGATGTCTCAAGTATTCTGATTTAATATTAATTTTAATCCATTTCATATTGGACTTGGCCATTTAGCAGGATTACTTCCACCGTTATTGTTATTTGTGAGATTTTCGTTGACGATTGCAGGTGCTAGGTGCTATCACATAAGATATTGTTATTAGATATTTGCAATCAGTACTGTGTCAACTGAAGGTTAGGATTTCATATTTATCTTTTAATATTATTCATTTCTGTTGTTTTGTTCAAATTTTAAATTAAATAATTTGATTGCAAATTATTTCGTAAATCCAAGCCTTGAAAACATTGTTTATGTGGATTACTTGCCTTATAATAATTTTATTGTATATTCGTGTAAATCTTTAATTCAAGCAACCATGATTCTAAAAAAATGCATCCAAGTTACTCCAAATTCAAATATTTGACCAATACATATTAAATAATAAACATAAATATATATAATTACTTTACCAAGCTTTTATTAAAAGTCCTAAAAAGATGAAATAAATGTACATTAGAATGGATCCCGAAATTTATAAAACTTTATGTAAATGTCATAAAAGCATGTTGATGGATTAACGTGCAGATAAACCAGAGCAGAGTAATCATTTCAGTTTGACTATAAACATGTTTAACAATGAAATGTTTATTGGTATAAATTGTCGATTCGTTTATTAGAAAAAGAAATAATTGTCGGATCTGATTTCATTGAACACAACAAGGAATTCTTTTGTCTATAAAACCTTACTTTTATTTTTTTATTAGAATGTTATTACAATTACAATTCCATTTAATGTTATCGTTCCGTATGAGTTTTTATTACTCTTCACATTTAGATTATACGCAATAGCAAGAAATATATATTTATCTATTCCTTTATTTATTTTCCAAGTTATTATTTTTATAAGTATAAATATAATATAATATTTTTGTATCTGTAAATTATCTTTATTAAATAAATTTCAAACAAATATGACATCATTTTTACAAACAAAACGTCTTATTTCACAAGTCGTATTCACCCCTGGAGATCCCGAGTCTTTCGGTCAAATAAAACGTGAGGATATGACGACGTGCAGTGCTTTAAAAACGAGTTTGGTCAGTCGTCCAATCCATTTGAAAACTTTATTATATAAAGAGTAGAGGTTTTTAAAATAAAAAATAGTGAAAATCAAACTTGTATGGATTAAAAATGTTATTTCATAAATTAACTATTCACCAACTACTTGCTTCTACTATTTCACCAACTTTTCCGATACAAAGTATTGCTATATTCTGGGATCTTTCTTTTTTTTTAATAACGCAGGGATCTTCTTGGATCTACGAGAATAGAAACAAGATTTCATATAAGAATTTTAGTGAAGACGTAAAGGTACCAATGAATGGGTAAGACACTAACAATGTTGACTCTATATGTATACCAAAAATCAATAATAAGAGATTAAATTCAGGTAACCATGAAAGTATTAATATAATAAATACGTAAAGTAATGAACTATATAATTTCTTACTGAAAAATTGAGGATGAGTATGTATCATTGGCTATGAAACGGGTTAAAGTTTTTAAGAGAAACGTATTCAAAAGTTCCCACAATTTATGTAGGTTTATTTGCTATAGCTTTTTTAAATATTATCTCTTATCATACTTACCTGAAAGGAAATAATATTATTTAGATTGGATTTCATCTTAGTAAAACAATTAATTTTCGTATACGGATATCTGGATAGGTATAGACAGCTATTTATGAAAGCGTATATGTATATGTCTTATATAAATTTATAACCAATGAATACATACAAGACATATGTCTTTATGAATTCATAGGTTAAGGAGACTAATCTTGGAAGTGTATTGCATTACTTTGAATGATGCAACGTCACTCCTTTGACAATCCGTATCCGCAAAGGAAGCTTTCCTTTCAGATAGCATTTGTATTTCAGAGCGGCTAGAAGACGCGGTTTTAAATAAAACTCGATAAGTAGTAGGTTAAGATTTATTTTAAAGCTCTTTGTGACACAACACTGTATTTCTGGTTCTATTTTGATATTAAGTAACATACTCTATGAATGCTTTAAATTGTTGACTTGTCCAATTTTCTTGGTTTTTAATTTTCCTTTGGTTTTTGCAATTTATTGCATTCTTCATTTAATATTTTTAATAACGATCCGTCTGTGCGTTATATTAATAATATTTCAACAAAATAAAACATTCAATTTTGAACAACAACAATTCTATTTGTAACTAGATTTGATTTGTAACTAGATTAAAATAATTCAGTTAAATAAAAAGATCTACTTACGGACTACAAAAAGACTACAAAAAGAAGGCGCAAGCGCAGTCTCAAGTACTGCTATGTACTTTTTTTTCATTATTCTTTATTGCACACAAAAAAAAAATGTACAAAGGGCGGACTTAACGCTATGTCAGCATTTTCTACCAGCCAACCCAGAATAGTGAAGGAGAGTAGTGAGTAGGACGTGCACAGAAGTAAAGAAAAATATAAAATATATACATAGTATAGAATACATAAATATACATATACATAATATACATAAATATGCACAAACAAATACACATACAAGTACATAAATATTTAACATATATACACAAATATATAAATATATTTATATATGAATCCAATTATGATAAGAGTATAGAAGAAAAGACATCACATAGAGTTGACAGACGACAGATAAAATTCTTTCACTTGGCGCTTGAAAGAATCGCGCGAAGGAGCTCTACGAATAGAATCCGGCAAACTTTTCACTCTTCATGCGACCTTCGCAAACAAACATGTAGCATGCATGCACCCCATGCACCCAGTGATCATTATACTTCCTCCGCCGTGCTTCACTGTTGGTACGACGCATTCTGGATGGTATTCCTCACCTACACCTCGCCTCCCGAAGGTCACACCTGGTGTTCCAAATACCTATTAAAGAAAGAAAAAATAAGGTTTTTTTAAATGATCATAACCCTCAAGATTTAAGAGACATAAGTCAGTCCTCACTATTATTCATAATTAAAAGAGTAATTTTAACTTACCTCAAAGTTTGACTAGTCAGACCACAACACATTGGACCAATCTTCCTCGGTATAATGTTGGTACCGTAGAGCCCACTCAAGACGTTTTCTTTTGTTTGTCTCTGAAAGCCAGGGCTTCTTCCTAGCTTTACAACCCTTTAGGCCGGCTTCGCCAAGTCTTCGTCTAACTGTACGAATGCTTATTGGCATTCCAACCTCTTCGGACAAGCCAGCAGCCAGCATTGAAGAAGTTTTCCTCCGATTTTTCGTCGATTCGCATATCTATTTTCTATCCTCGCACTTCGTAGTGACACGTTTCCTGCCTGTTTTTGATTTATTATAATTAGTACCAGTCTGAGCAAACCGTTTGATGGCAGACTGTACAGCGCAACGCGAACGTTTCACCTACTTGGCTATTTCTTTTTGCAACTTCCCTTCTTCAAATAAAAGTTGTATTTTTACTCGATTTTCATAGCTAATTTCATTCCTTTTCATCATTTTTTAAAGAATTAAAACAGAAACGAAGGGTGGTTAATTCTTAGGTGGTAAAATGCTACTGACCAAATATTGACTGATAAGACCGCAAGAAAACAAAAATCCTTTGTTTTCGGTTACCAGGTATTTTATGACCTTATGAATATGACGCTCACCTTTCCAGGTAATGGTTATGATCCCGAAATATTATCCAAGAAACGAATTTATTTGTTATTAGATAAGTAAACATTAATTTATATGTATTTTAAGGGGTGCCTAATACATTTGACCAAGGCTGTATATCCTCATCTAGATTTCGTTACTTGATCGTATTATTGATGACATACGTTATAGTAAATTCATACATAGAATTTACCGCATACTTTCTACTAGAAAAAAAAGTCAAACTTAAAACTTTTTATTTACATAAAATTTATATAGCAAATTTTTTCAAACTATGTATTTACTAAAGAAATAATTGTAAGTTGCAAGTTTAGTGTAAATAATTATAAACAACTATAGTCTATCTTTGATAAACAACAACTATAAACAACTATACTCGAACTCTGATCAACAACTATATCCTATCTTTTGTGGAACACCGTTTGATGTAAAATAAACAGATAAAATTATTATCTTGTAAAAGGAGAAACAAGAATGAAACGAATATTGAGGCTGCTAAAATTTCAATTTGAAATACGAGGTTATATTAAAATAATATTATTGTTTCGTTAAACTTGTAGTGACTTTTGATTTTGAGATGTTTACTTTGTAAACTGTGTCTTAAAATACGGTATTAAGTTTATTCAAATAAGGTCTTCTAATATAAGATACTATACTGTTTCTTTTAAACAAAGATCTTAAAAAGTCTTAAGTCTTTTAAGAAAATGAATTTATAGAATAAAACGATTAAAGTAGATTTTTTTTTTTTATAGAAAATATTACGTTGAGATAATAGACTACAAGCCTGGTGATAATTATGACTTGGTTTTCTTTTGCTATAAAGCCACATTATAAAAATATGTTATGATTTTCTGAAGAATTCTAAATTAACATACACATTAATGGCTCGACCGGGGAAGTACCACCCTCTCACAGAAGATCGGCGTGAAGTAGCCCTTAATGGCTGCGTTTCGTCCGATGAGTGAGAGAGCCGGTTGCCCTTTCCCTATTCCTACCCTTTCCTTTCATTTCCTTATTCCCACCCCTCCTTATCCCTAAAAAACAAGGTTGGCAAAGCATCCGCAACAAAGATGTTGCGGATGTCCATGGGCGACGGTAACCACCCTACATCAAGCGGGCCGTCTGCTCGTTTGCCACCTTTGACATAAAAAAAAACACATAGGCAGTCTCGGTATTTTATTACATATTATTTTACAAGTCTAACAGTATACGTATTATTGATACATCAGATGAGATAAACACATTTACAATACCTCTTTGAATACATATGATCTTTACACAGTTATTTAATAAATATACCATGATAATTAAGACACAAAAAAGTTTTATTCATCAAATTTTGTGAATAAGAATAGCAGAAATGTTTTAAGTACTAAATATATATTTGGTTTTCACGTTAATAGGTACATAAAAATAAATTATACTATATTAATATATGGTAATTTATTTTTTGTTTTGTTTGTTGTTATTGATTAAAAAAGAAATCGGTTAAAACAAATATGTATAATAGATTGGATTTATGAAAATGTTCAAGTTCTACTCGTTTCGTAAAAGTTAAGAAATATTTTGTTTGCAAAACAGTTGAATATCAAACAGACTTCCGAATGTATTTTATAAAGGAATAAGAAATAAAGTCATATCTTTATTATTTGAAGAAAACTAATTTCACTTTATGTGTGTATTATGTTTTCGGACACTAATATTTATAGGTCCCTATAGTTCACATATTCATTTTCATTTATTACATTAAGTATTATGATTTATTTTAATACTATTTATACAGAAATACGACAGTAACGCAAATATTTATTTTGAAATGACTAACTAATTTTTGAACATTCGTATTTACAACTATACTTTTTGGGAACACATGTTTAATATTGTGCAGTAAATTTGGTATTTTTACGGTAATTTATAATGATTTTGTGCACTATATTATTCAACGTCTGCTTTCATTTTAATAAAAAATATTGCCTCTGAAACACAAACATTTAAACACTAATTAATATCACATGAAATGATAAATTTCACTATTTTTGAAAATATATTTTGGAATTCCTTCATCTAGCATAGATCTTCTAGGAAATATTTTTAGTGCATTAAGCATTTTTATAGAATTAATGGCAATTTAAAAAAATGAAATCATTCAGCGCGATAACAATGTAAACTGATAATTAATTAACGTTTTCATGTTGAATAGATAGTCTAATTGAATGTACCCATGGTGAGCATCTATCAATGTATTATGATACATACTGGAATTACAATTTAACTAGAGTTGATCGAGTTAAAAAATAATACAACTGGTAATATCTATGTTTGTTAATAGAATTAAACTTCAAGTTGAACTAAGTTAAAAAAATATTCAATTTCTTACCGGTCCGTATACAGTATGTGTGTTTGAGTAATGAGGTTAGGGTTGCATGACATTTTCATAGACCGTATTCAAAAATCTCTTTTATGTCAATCTTATTCAGAGTTAAAGGAAGTTTATAAATGGATCCAAAAGGGTTCGTTTATAAATGAAGTGTCTAGTACTGGTCGCATACTTCAGTGCTTATTACTTTTTAGTGGCGATAAAACTAAATTATTAGCTGATACTGAAACTTTCATAACTCATTTTAAGACTCCTGTTTAAAATAAATAGAATTTAATTACTGACGTTGAGTTTTCTAGCACAGTTTACGTAAATTTCACTTTTCAAGCTTTTATATAAATAATTATGACACATAACACAAAAGAGGTCATAAATTATACTGGTTTTTAATATTATTGTGTTATACATTTTTTCGTGTTTACAAATTCTTTATTTATGCTCGATAACAATGTGTAATACTAAATCGGAAGTGCCATATATAAGTCTGTGTTACGTGATTTTATACAAAAAACAACTGTTTTGTAGTGTTCCTGAGGGAACTACACGTAGTTCCTGTATAAATTGTAACCTTTATATTATCTTGCTTTATATGTATATGTATAATTCAGTAGTTTTAGAGTGAAATAGTACCCATAATCTTCATATAAAATATGTACATCTACACAAACTTTGACGCTTTCAGTATTAGTGTGGCTTAAAAAAAATGTGTCTTGCTTTTTATTGATATTATTCTCAAATTCCATATAGATTCCGGAAAGTGTAATGAGCTAAAATAATTATTAAAAAAAAATAATATATATATCTATTTTTATAAAAAAAAAAATCATTAAAGACAAACACAATAATATAAAGAAGTTGATTGATAGATTCCTTTGTATAGTGAGTACGAATATGTCAGTGGTGGCCTAGTGGTTAAAAGATCCGCCTCTTATGCACGAGGACGCGGGTTCGATCCTGGCCCGGGCAAGTAGCAATGTGATTTTTCCGAGTCATATGTACTTTCTAAGAGTAATTAGGCATCACTGATTAATGCTGATTCCCAGAAGAGGATTGATGTCAGGTAGGCGGCCGGTCGTAAAACAATTAGCCAAATCTATTCACAACATGTTATGTTCTATCCATAACGGGTTTATATAAAGTAAAACAATATTTTTTTTGCTTTTGAAACAATATGTTCACAGAAATTCAAACAAAATTTTTACTTTAGATTAATATTAGTTTATACCAATCTACTTATGAAAAATCTGTTCTACGATGTAAAAAAAGCTGGAATCAGGTTCTGTTTTATAATACTTTACGTATACCCGTAGTAATTTGTCTGTATTACTTTTACAATGTCAACTACTGTTAAGGGTGAATACTGGCATACCCAGATTAATACGTCGCAACATTTGGCTTAAATAAGCCATAAAGGCATACTAAATGTTATAAAATGAAAGCAGTTACATATTATTTTCAATAACTCTCTTTTATTTAAATTTTAAAATATTGTTATTGACCAATAGACGTTATACCAAATTATATTATTATTATAACTTATTAAATCTTTTTATATTAATAGCAATAATCCTTTCTTCTTCACTTACTTCAGTATATTTTTGGTTAGAAGTAATACAACGACCATGTTGTAAAGTAGCATGATAAATCCTTCTTTTATAACCATCATTAAATGCTACATAAACCTCATCCGTTTATAGACACCTTTAGTATTCTTCTTCAAAGATTTGAATCAAGCAGCTGTATAAAACAGTGTTAATACATTTTTACATATGTGTTAGACATTTTAATCTTTGTTTAAAATTTTTAAACTCTAAAAATCACAAAGAAAAATGTTATTCTTTTTGGTATCTAACGTCATTAAATCTTAACCTAAATTGCATCCCTAAAACACTTTAAGTCAAACGTGGATAAAATTTATATTACTTTATTTCAATGTGATATAGAATTAAAATTAATTTTGTACAAAAAGTTCTCATTTTATTAAATGTCATTTACTGAAGCTTGCAATCGGGATACTCTTGAAATTATACATATGTGGCAAATGATTTAAAAAAAATTGTTGTTTTAAAAGGGAGTAACGCCATCATCGCCGTCGTCACTAATGTCACTTCTTTCAGTACGTTCTGTTATAACCTAGGATTGTAAGTGTAATTGCGTAAATGCAATTCTATAATAGACAGGTCAGCATTTATCATTAGAACATTAATTAGAACCCCTTCATTTAGTCAGTCTTCACCTAGATCTTGTAATGAGCGGTTGTCCTTTAATTATTAAATAAATCAGTTTATCTTTTTTTTAAAAAGTGATTTTAATTCTCCGGGCTAACATTTTGGTGGCAGCGGTGGGATACGAAATTCCCCAGTGCATAACTCCGCTCAAAAGACTCAATTGTATAATCGTATCCTACAAATCTACAAATTATCAACATTATATCCTTAAAAAGGATTCACGCTCCTACAAGGGAGACCTACGGCGATATCATAAGTCGTCAAATCACCGAAACTTCGATTATCCTGCTTGCATCCAGTGAGAATCCCGGGATTAAACGTATAACAGAAATATACCTCACCGAGTCAGTTCGACGTGCATCCACATTCTTGAAGATCATATTCCAGAAATGTGCAATCCGAGAGTCGTCGTGCTCTTATCAGTCGTGCACGTGTTAATGCAGTAAGTCTTTGGCCATTGTTTTGTTCAATGAATTAGGGTTCCTTTTACAATACTTAATATTATAATCTTTTAATTGTGAGTTCATGCATGCATATATTTATATTAGTGTGATTTGTAATTTCAAAACAGTTTTATAAATTTGTTTTAAACCTAAATTATGCCAAAAGTGCCTAAATCAGAGGACGGCAAACTTAACTTAGATATTCCTGACCTAGATCAAGTACCTAGTGATATTTCTGCTAAATCACCTGTAACATCACCCCGCGTTACAAGGCGGACTGCCGCTAACATCGCCATGGCTGAGTTAGACCTAAACATCTTGTTTAAATTCATCAAATCCTATGACGGCAACAGAGAAACTCTTAACTCATTTATAGTAAATTGCGATAATGCATTTGAACTCGCTTCCGATAGTCAGAGGCCCATTCTATTCAAATTTATACTTTCACAATTGAACGGCAAGGCAGAAGTTGCCTGTTCGATAAAAGATTTTACAAACTGGGAGCAACTTAAGGAGTTCCTTAAGACCCAGTTCAGTGAAAGAAAACATTACTCTCATCTTTTGATGGAGCTTCAGGAGAGCAGACAAGGTCCGCAGGAGAATGTTAATCAATACGCGCTAAAGATGGAAACATACCTTTCACAGCTACTCACTGAAATATCACTTTCCACTTCTAAACTAAAGGAGCTTCCTGGGCGCACAGCGGCCATGGAAGACCTCGCCCTCCATCATTTTGTCATGGGACTTCAACCCCGCATTTCCAATATTGTCAGATGCAAAACACCAAGAACATTAAATGAAGCAATCAATTTCGCCATTTCGGAGGAGAGAATCCAACAAACCCTTTATAGGCGACCACAGGTCGAACAAAGGTCCAACAATCATAATAGATTTAGGGCTAACCCGGGGCCAAGCTCAAATTCTTCTCACATTCAGTCAGTACGACCAAATTCTAACTCGGCTCCTCTTCAGAGAGCTCCATTTAATACACCCCCAAGGAAGCCATATAACAATAATGATTCAAACCTTTTCTGTCGTTATTGCAAAATGAAAGGCCACGAAATTTCCACTTGTAAGAGGCGCGAGTATAATAACGCCAGAGCTCAAAGGTTTCAAAATTCCCCGCGCGTCAATTTTGTTGAACTGCCTCAAGAGGAAGTAGGCTATGATGAAGTCGATGAGGTAGAACAATCTCAGGATAATTTAAACGCGTAAAAGTCTCGCCCCGGTGCCGATCGAGACAAATTAAAGTGATAGGCACCGAATTTAATTCTAAGGGTCATAAACAGGGTAACCAGCCCCAAACTCGCACCCTCTCTAATTCACTGAGCCACGAACAGGGTAACCAGCCCCAAACTCTCGCTCATCCTAAGGGTCATGAACAGGGTAACCAGTCCCAAACTCGCACCCTCTCTAATTCACTGAGCCACGAACAGGGTAACCAGCCCCAAACTCTCGCTCATCCTAAGGGTCATGAACAGGGTAACCAGTCCCAAACTCGCACCCTCTCTAATTCACTGAGCCACGAACAGGGTAACCAGCCCCAAACTCTCGCTCACTCTAAGAGTTCTAAACAGGGTAATCAACCCCAAACTCTCAATCATTCCAAAGAGGTGTATGAAGTTCATATTGATACTACGAAACGGCTTTTACCGCATGTCCTGCTAGAGTCTCAAGCCTCAGATATTCCTCTATCTCTGCTAGTCGATTCGGGCTCCGCCATTTGCCTCATAAAAGAATCAAGTATCCGATCTAATCAAAAACTAATTAAAGAACCTATCAAACTCAAGGGTATAGACCCTAGTGACGAGCCAACTCCTACTATAGGGCATTTCCAACTAAAACTAAAACTAGGAAATAATAAATATCTTTCTCATAAATTTCACGTAGTCCGCGATATTAACTTACCTTATGATGGAATCATCGGTACAGATTTTCTAACTAAATTCGGATGTAAAATAGATTACACTCACGATATTCTAAAGATAGGCAAACAAGAAGTCAAATTATTGTTCTCTGAACCATTCTTTGTCATTCCACCCCGAACCGAAGCCGTAATAGAATGCGCTGTCCAAGAAACCGACCTAAAAGAAGGAGTAATTTTAGACCAACATATTTCCAAAGATATCCTCATTTCCAATTGTATCGTCAAAATTAAAGACAACAAATGCGTTAACATCACAGTAGCTAACACATCAGAGCGTTTTGTAAATATCAAAACAAGCCTCGTTCTTCATGTAGAGCCTATACATCAGACATCATACCCAGTAACGCCTTATATGCCTAACCCGGAAACGTTCAAAAGAACCGCTGAAGTCGTTAATTCTTTAAGAGTAGAACATTTAAATAATGAGGAGAAAAACGCCCTTGTAGAACTTTGTTCTCAATTTTCAGATATCTTCCATTTACCTGATGACCAACTTACCTATACATCTGCTCTGAAACATAGTATTAAAACTAGTAACGACACTCCCATTCATACTAAATCATACAGATTCCCAGAATGTCACAAGAAGGAGGTAGAAACACAAATTAACAAAATGCTTGACGAAAATATAATTGAACCTTCTTCTTCACCCTGGAGCTCGCCGATTTGGGTGGTACCGAAAAAGGCAGACTCACAAGGCAATCGTAAATGGCGCATTGTCATAGATTACCGTAAATTAAACGATATTACAATCGGTGAAACATATCCGATTCCTCAAATTTCCGAAATTCTTGATCAACTTGGAAGAAGCAAATATTTCAGTACATTAGATCTCGCTTCTGGTTTTCATCAAATCTTAATTTCTCAAGACGATGCACCCAAAACCGCTTTCTCCGTGCCTCAGGGTCATTACCAGTTTAATCGTATGCCTTTCGGGCTCAAAAATGCACCTTCAACCTTCCAAAAATTAATGAATAATTGCCTAACAGGTCTCCAAGGTACTAGGTGCTTCGTGTACCTCGACGATATCGTAGTCTATTCTTTTGATCTGGCCACTCACATTGAAAACCTAAGATCCGTCTTTGAAAGAATTCACAACTTCAACCTAAAACTTCAACCCGAGAAATGTGAATTTCTCAGGAAAGAAGTCACTTACTTAGGGCATATTATCGGTCAAAATGGGGTACAACCTAACCCAGACAAGGTCAAAGCTGTCACAGACTTCCCTACACCCAAGTCTCCTAGAGATATTAAATCATTTTTGGGCCTTGTATCATATTATAGACGTTTCATACAGGATTTCTCTAAGTTAGCCAAACCTCTAACTAATCTTCTCAAAAAAGATACTCCTTTTACATGGGAGAACACACAACAATTAGCATTCGAAACTCTTAAGGAAAAACTCGTTTCGGCTCCAATTTTGGCATACCCTGACTTCACACAACCGTTTCTTCTTACTTGTGATGCTTCCAACTTTGCCATATCGGCTATTCTATCTCAAGGACAAATAGGCCAGGACCGTCCAATCGCTTTCGCCTCTCGTACTCTTAATCGGGCCGAATGCAATTACAGTGTCACTGAAAAAGAGTGCCTCGCTGTGATCTTTGGCACTAAAGTTTTTAGACCTTACCTCTACGGACATCGTTTTACTGTACTAACTGACCATAAACCACTTGAATGGTTATTCAAATGCAAGGATCCAGGTTCCCGGTTGATCCGTTGGCGTTTGAAATTGGAGGAGTTCGAATACGATATCAAATATAAAAAGGGGAAAATCAACACGAACGCCGATGCTCTATCTCGGTTCCCAGTAAATCCAATTCAACCTGAAAATGCCTCTGAATTAGACGAAGATCTCATGGATCTACTCGTATCACCACCTTCTTTCAACCCTGACGAGTTAACTGCAGATATTCAGGATCCCTGTGAATATGACACCGCCGAATTGGCACAGTCGTCTGACCCTACCATAGAACCTACTCTACCAACTGACCCTCCTTCAAAAGATCCAATAGATCTATTAGTACCACCTACTGATTTTAACCCCGATGACTTAATCATAAACTCCCAAGATCAAGGTGAGCCTGTTAGAACTGAAAGTCAAAATACACCTAACCTCATCGTAGAGCCCGGTCCTCCTACAGACGATTCTCTTAATCTAAACCTACCTGATGATGACTATCCCGCATTCTTGAAAATAATTGCAGGTAATAATGCAACATTTAATACAAAAATAATAGAACATAATGAAGATATTCGCAAATCAAAAAGTAAAATAATTATCTTACCCACTTCCATAGACCTCGATGAATCCAACCCCTTTGTTCAATACGTTCTAGACAACATACCTGACAACTCCGAAATCATAAATAAAGAAAGAACGTTAAACTCATTTATATCATTCGAGCACGCCGGCAAGAAATATTACTTCCTTTTCACCAAAGTTTACCATTTCGACAAATGTTCATATGTCGACATTTATAACAGTCTGAGGAATCTCCGAAACGAATTAGTCATAAATGAAAACAGCGATTCAAACATAGAAATAGCAATAACAGAATTTAAAAATCCCTTTGATACACATCAATTCATCAAGATATATAATATGATTCTCTTCCTTTTCGATAAATCCGGTATAACCATTCATATTTATAAAGATAAAATAATTTACCCCACTCCTTCAGAAATTCCCAAGATATTAAAAGAAAATCACGATATTCCAATCGCCGGTCACCTTGGTAGTAGTCGAATGCTTAAAAGAATTCAAGAAATATTCAATTGGAAAAACATGCGCAGCGATGTCGAGAATTATGTTAAGAAATGTCCTCAATGTCAACTCAATAAATCTCTTAGACAAATTAACCGCGCACCTATGCAAATAACTAGTACCTCAACCGAACCATGCCAAAGAATAGCACTAGACATTGTTGGCCCTTTACCTGAATCCGGTCCGGCGAAGCTCAAATATATATTAACTGTCCAGGACGACCTCACGAAATTTTCATCTGCCTATCCAATACGAAGCATTACAGCTGAAGAAACTAGCGAATGTCTGCTTCATTACATTTCAATATTCGGTATACCTAAAACTATTCTCACTGATCAGGGAACTAATTTTACCTCTGAATTGTTTAAAGAAACTTGTAAACTTCTAAAAATTAAAAATCTCTGGTCCACTCCTTATCACCCACAAACTCAAGGTGCTCTGGAACGAAGCCATTCAACACTTAAAGAATACTTAAGATCCTTTGTCGATGAAGACCAAACGAATTGGCCTCGTTATGTCTATACCGCTATGTTAACTTACAATACTTCTGTCCACTCTACAACTAACTATACGCCTTACGAACTTATGTTCGGCAGCAAACCTTTTATTCCAAATTCTATATATGAAGAAATACCCGGAGCCACTTATCCAGATTATGTCCGAATGCTTCAGAGCAGACTGAAATATTCGAGAGACAAGGCATTAGATTATATAAGAAAATCCAAAGAATCGTCAAAAACTTACTATGACTGTCATAGTCGCCCTGTGAAATATAAGGCAGGAGATTACGTTTATTTGAAAAATCATCTGAGAATGCGTAAGGCACTCTCACCAGTATGGAAAGGTCCTTACAAAGTTATTAAAATTAATGGTAACAACACACTTACCCTTCTCATTAACAGGCGTCACGTAACGCATCACTTTGATAAGGTGAAACCTGCTGAAACCACCGGAACTAATTCGCGTAGTCCGCAGTCAATTCCTTTAAGTGAATCTCCGGAACTCGTAACATAAGATTAGAGTAATAAGAAATAAAATAAGTGTAGTTAGGTATATAAAATATTAAAACGTAAATTTTATATTAAAAACATTGTATTAAGATAAAGTAGTAACTTACTTTAGTTTTGGCAACCGTTGTTTACAGTGTTACACGGGGAGAACCCCAGCGGAACTACGTCCAGCCGATTATTTCAAGTTCAGGTCTTTATTACGACTACTTAGGAAATTTGAAAATCAATAATGTCCAGTTACAAGTTGTAATTCCAGTAGATATTTCCCATTTTAAACCACACATTAAAAATATTGAAAATACCTTAGAAACCTTGAAATATCTTTGTAAACAAACCAGAATTGAACAAATAGATCAGGAATGTCATAATTTATTACAACCGATATCGGCGCGATTCCAAGATATGAGTAAGGAGTTCTCTGCTATTTCCCATCTTCTAGACAATAGATCCAAGCGCAGTGCCTGGATAGGTGTCATGGGAACAGCAATGAAACACATATTCGGTTCATTGGACGAGAATGATGGTATGAGGTATAATGAAGCCATAACGACTTTACAAAATGATGAAAAACGGTTAGCCACGTTGATGAAAGAAAATATCCTAGTTACTTCTTCTACTTTAAAGATACATAATGATAGTTTATTTAAGATTAGAGAAAATGAGAATAATCTCGTTGTAGCTATTGACAAGCTCTCTTTAAGTATAAAAAAACATTACTGAATTAACTAACGGTCTGCAGATCCTCATTAATGTTAACGAAGTTTTTAACGCTATAGAAACTGCCATAATTACTCTGTCCTTTCAACTGGAAGATGTCACTAACGCTATAATGTTTAGTAGTCAAAATGTTCTCCACCCATCAGTTATAACTCCTAAGCAGTTATATCAAGAGCTTGTCGATAATTACAGACATTTGTCTAATGATCTAGAATTACCTGTAGCATTAAATATTGATTCTATACATTTAATTCTAAGTATATCTAAAACAGTTTGTTTTTACATTAGAGATAAGATTGTATTTGTCTTAGAGGTACCGCTAGTTAACACGAAAGAATACGTATTATTCCATAATATAGCTATTCCGACGCCACATAATCCTAAGGAACCTAATTCATTTACTTTAATAATTCCTGAAAATAAGTATATAGCAATGACCATAGACAAATCGCATTATTGTGTGTTTAATGATCTTGGAGCGTGTAAGTCTGTAGGCACAGGAAACTTCATTTGTGACCTCCAGAATGTGTATTCTACGGATGCAAAACCTATTTGTGAAAGTGAGCTATTAGCTAAAGTGATAAGTGAAAAACCGATACAGTGCGAGACGAAAATCTTATACGGAAACCTAAACCTATGGAAATCATTAACAAACAATAAATGGTTGTATGTGCAGTCCGAACCCCAAAAAGTGTCTATTGATTGTATTAATTCAAAACTATATGAAACTAATATTTTAGGAACGGGAATTCTTAACATCCCAAAAGATTGTATTGGATATAGTAATAGCGCCACGTTTGTACCTACACATAATGTTCTACAGATTAAATCACCAATTAATCATGTGCCAGATTTTAATTTAATTAATGATACTTGTTGTAACTTAAATAGAGTAAATTCTGTAATCGGTAATGTGTCTCCTATTCGTTTACACAATATAGACCTAGACGATTTCCACTCTGGAAATAAATTAAAATCTATATTAAATAATTTACATCAAATCGAAACGAGGAAATTGCCTCATATTGTGGAATATGGGACACAGTACTCAATTTTCATTAATGTAATACTTTCATTTATAATTATTTTCATATTATATTTAGCCATTAAGATTTGTTGTATTAAACTAAACAACCGCCCATTCCAATATTTTAAGAAGAAACAAGCAGTAACTTTGACAACCCCTGAAATTAAGGAAACTATAGACAGAACAGAAATTGATACTGAAATATCCAGTCCAGTAGCCCCACTTAGAACTAGGATATAAAACGAGACTTTGGAATCAACCCCAAAGCCTCTTCTTAAAGGGGGAGGTATTATAACCTAGGATTGTAAGTGTAATTGCGTAAATGCAATTCTATAATAGACAGGTCAGCATTTATCATTAGAACATTAATTAGAACCCCTTCATTTAGTCAGTCTTCACCTAGATCTTGTAATGAGCGGTTGTCCTTTAATTATTAAATAAATCAGTTTATCTTTTTTTTAAAAAGTGATTTTAATTCTCCGGGCTAACAGTTCCATGATATTTTAAAATGAAACTTCAATTGTTCTTAATGTTCCTGTATTCCTCGAAGGTTCTTCATAATCACATAATTCAATGGTCCGCACTAACTGAACTCTGCTATCGAGCGTCCAGACGTCATATTTATACCAAGCTTCAAACATAGTTCTATCCTCCTTTATACAATCTTTGATTTCGTTTTACTTCCAACAATAATCATGAATACTAATGAGTTTTAATAATAATTGTTGACAGGCCCAAGCTATTTTCATGTCGCAGCCGTTATTAAAGCTGGTAGCGCCGATATATATATTATTCTAAAAATACATATCCAATTCTATAGATGATCTTATTTCCTAGACTTAAAATGTAAGTGACAAAAGTATAATTTAAATTCTATTAGTTTAACATATAATTATTTAAGGAACAATTATAAAAATTTAAATAAACATATGTACGTTACAATAAAACTGGTAAATAAATACATACGTCTTACTGTCATGCATAAAATTGCAGTGGTATTATTTTAATGACGACGAGTAATCAATCTGAATTAATTATTGTTAAAAATTAAGACTACAAAAAAGTTGTAATAAAGCTCTGCATGAAGACATTGAGTGTTTCGAGAATAATGTAATTTTAAATCGGCGAATCCCATTCAGGCCAGTCATTCAATTAGCGAGTTTGTAATTAATGATTAATTAATTATTATTGTATGGTGCATGTATCTCTTTCGCAAATATTTTTAATGGTATTATTTGAGTAGGTTCGGTTGGTTTAATAATCGTTACCGTGAAAACTTTACAAAATGGCTACTGTCAGACAAAGAAAAACGAAACAAAGATTTAGGAAATAATGGAAGATAGTTTGAGAAATGTTTTATGACTTTGGGCTGTTACGTTAAATAAGAAATACACATCTTAGTACCTAGTACTTAGTGATGATTGTTTTGGAAGAAAACATAATAAATACCTTTTTGTTATAGATAAGTCACTATTTGTAGCTAAAAGTTACCGAAATAGACTCATTCATTTAAAAACCTAATTGATTTTTACTCCTTGTTTATGTTAATTTATCAAAAAGCTTAAACAAAGTTATATTACGTCTTATATCTAATAATGAAAAACCTTCATAATTGTAGATGATTCAGTTCCAATTTTCAAACTAACCAATAAATAAAACTGCCAATATAACTTTTACTCTGATTTATGATTATTTACCACAGAATGTATGTATGTCAATCAAAATAAACTATCGGTACACTTAATTCGCATCGGGATAAGCTCACATTCATCACAGGAACATGATTTGATTAACTGACTATATTAATTAATTGTCTTAAAATATACTGTTCGTATATTTAAACTATTACATATATCACCTTGCAAGTAATGTGTAGTCCTTTGAGTATTTTTATTTAATGTAATTTGTACTTTGATAAATTTTTATAAAAAATATATTCTTCCTTGTGCATGATATGTTTACAAGACAAAAAGCAAAAATATTTATCTAAATATTTTTATACTTTTTGTATTAACCCAGATATAAATCCAAGAAACTTAAGAGTCTTGTAGTGTATTAGGAATCTTGTAGCGCCTTAATGCCTTAAATAAAAACATAAATGTGGATTTAATGGTATCTATAATTTTCACGTGCACTCATTCAAATGAAACTCAGTTTGTCGGATACTAGACGTTCTAATTATTGTCTGATATTTTCATCTCATCTGCCCGTGATCACGGTCGCTGTAAAGGAACCAAAGCATTTTCATATATATTCATATTTTTTAATTTATTTCACATATTAAATTTCTTGTTATTAAATGGTATACATAAGTTATAAAAACATAATACAACATAAAGGTTTAATATAATACAGCAGCAGATAGGATAAGTAAACAAGAGTCTGCAGTATTTGAAAAGCTCACCGCTGTATTGTCAAACGTGTTCTCCGGATAGGTTCTCGCCTCTAGGGTAACGAGATCAGTTGAAATATTGAATATTAAAAATCACAACTCCTAATGTATCAATAATTTTAATTTTAGGTCCTTGTAATTATATTAATTTGAGTAAAATAACATCGACGAAGACTGTGTATGCTTTAGCAACCATAGCTGGAACGCGTTCAATTTATATGATTTCATAATCGTAGGTAGTTACTACTAGGTATATATGTTTATAAATTTCCAATAATTATTGCTTCTTCAGAATCATATTTGTTTAATTCAAATGTTTTATAATTTATAAAATTTTATTAATTACCTAACTTTTTTGATCATAATTTGATTAAAATGTATTTATAACCCCTATGTTGCCTCATGGATAAATGCTAAGGATGTCTGATTGCTATAGGTATTGTAAATATGTTTTTTTATGTTTACTTTATATATAATCGGAGGATTTATTTCAAATATTTTGATAATGAACCAACACCAGCGAGTTTATTAAATTAAATCATAAAAAATTAAGTTTAAAAAGGTACAGGGCAACAGTTTCATTTAACACACTTAGACCCAGTTTCACCAAACAATGTTAAATAAGTAACAGCTTGTAAAGGAGTTTAATGGTCTGTTAGATGTATCGAGCGTCCCACCACGCACAAATGTCCGTCTAAATGACTTCATATTAATTTCTGATCTAGAGTTCCTACAAATAGCTAATAGACTGTTAATGCATTGTCAAAAGTCAATTGTCCAATCACAGCCCTGATTTCTTGTAACTATAGCAACGTCATCTGGTTGTCAGTTTCGACTATTTTCTTATACTTATTAATAAAGTAAATTAAAATTTCATTTCCTATGATGATTTTGCCCCTAGCTTTTCTATGACATTGCAAATTAAGTTTTTTTTATCTTTTATAATTTGAACACAATTTATGCCTCTAATTATAATACAATATCTCAAACCGTATAACACAATTTATTGACAACACGATTTTGACAAGTTACACCTTTTTTTTATCGTGGGGAAATGCTTCATGCATACTCTCTTGCTTGGGGAGGAAAACAAGGAGAGTCATGTCGGACTCTCGTCCTGGAAAGGACGCACTACCGACTAAAACCCCAAGGGTGTCCCACGCGCCGCTCTTCTGCTAAGCCACAAGGCCCGCAAAGCGATTCTGCTGTGGTTTAGCAACGGCTGCTCCAAAAGGGACATTTCCTATTCAGCTGGATACTCAAACGTCAAACTTGTAACGTTGTAAAAATAAATCGTAATTTTAAAAATACTAATTATATAAAAGAAACTGGCCTTAATTTGTACAACCCACGTCGGATATATATAATTTTAATATGCAAATATTAAAATTATATACATTATATAATTTTAATATGCAAATATATATTCCACAAAAGCTCCCAAAAACAATGTACAAAATCTGTATAACATCCCATTTGCGGCTGGGTGTCCATGTTTGCAAAACAATTTAGACTCACACTCAGTACCACACACTATCGTAAATTACGAAGGCAATGTATTCATTGGTTATTTTAGGATAGGAAATGTTATTGTAAATGTGACAAACAGAAACGTCTAGAAATTGTGTACGTTATTTCACTGTTGATTAAATATGCCCTTTTGAACGAAGATTAAAATTATACATACTAATTATAATATAATGCTATAACTAAATAAATTTTGTCTAAGAAAAATAATTCTTTAGAATAATTTTAATAATAGTGTTATTTTTATAGAAATAGTATAAGGCAGACCCTGGCTATGGCTGGGAAATTGCGAGGTAGAAGAAGAAGTATAAGGTGTTTATGTAATATTGGGTAGTATATATTTTTTTTGGGTTTCGTTTTACAGAAAACCTTAAAATTTTTATATTAAAACAAACAATATAAAGTTTAGTAAAATGTTTTTTCGAAAAGCAATGTTGAATATCAAACAAACAGCCCGCAATGTTATATTACAGAATAAGAAATGATGTAATGCGAAACATTAAGGGAACATAGATTTCTCTTCATTTATTGGCTTTGTTTTTTCTTATTATACTCTGATTTGTTAAAAATATTTTCTTTATTCTCTCAGCATCATTGGATCTAATAAAATTATTAAAATTTGCTACTGTTGTAGTATTCTAACTCCTTAAGACTTGTTGTCTTTGCCACATAATAATGATGACGATGATGATAAATAATTGTCATTTTGAAACGTATTTTACTGGGCGGAAGTGCATGGAATTTTATGTTTTCATTTTCTACAACTATACAAAATATATGTTCAGCCTTTTAAATTTAATAATTTGGAGTGACCAGCAATTAGAAGAAATTGATTATAAGATCTATCCATATAATATTACTATTAATGTTAGGAAACAAATTATAAACTCTTACTTACGGTCGAAAATTGGGAAATCTATACTTCTTGACCTGATTTGTGTGTTTATTTGCGTATTTGTATTATTTCGTAAAGTACCTACACTGTTATAAACCAACGCTAATGAACGGTAATCGTATAAACATACATTAGCTTAGTCAATAATTTTCAAGAACCACATTTGCATATTTCGGTACTCATAAGTGTTACCTATACCTACAATAAAAATAATAAAAAGGCATCTGTGGCTCTAAAATCTAAATATATAAACTGAAATAGGTAGAAAAGGAGCATTACATTATATCATTAGTGAACTTCTGCTTTTTTTCTACGTGTTTTATCTAAATTATACAAGTCTGTATTTACTCATATTCACATGAATTAATCTTTTCCCTAATTTTAATCTTGACACAGATTTAGAATATAATGATGTAGCTTATCAACTTTGAATAAAAACTACATATGTGAAACTAAAATTGAAACAGATAAGGGTTTTAAATGGTATGAAATTTTATTTGTTATTGTAATTCATTTACTTTGTCAGTTTTTTCAAAGCAAATTATGTAGAAATTTGGTATAAGAAAGAATCTTCAACTAACATCAGAATGACTTGGCGATGGAAGAGTCGATATGTCTGTTTATTGGAACTCCATTAGATTTTTTGACGTCTTTGGTCAATATATCGAGTATAGTTTGCCGTGAAAATTTGACAATATGATTAATCCAAAAGGTATTTGGTTTTATTGATGATTTTATTTATTTAATTATGTATGTGACTCATTATGTTTACTTAGTTAAGATAAAAACAACTCGTATTTACATTTTCTTACTTTATACAACTACTTCTAATTTATTTTACATAATAATGAATTTTATGTTTAAATTTATGAAGCTGTCTTGCCGATGAGCCGATGAAACACATAGTGAGAGAATATTTTTGTTATAAGTATGCAAGTCATGTTTATTATAATACAATGTTATTGAAGTGTATGGTTTTGGAGTTTATCAATTAAGTATGTGTAACACGTAAAAACAAAATCATTATACTAAAAAAGTTCAAACATGTGGAACAGGTATGTATTTTTTTACTTTGTTGTTTATGATTTTTATACTCTAAGTTTCGACAGTTACAACGGAGGAAAATATGTAAAAATTTATGACGATGAACGATTCGTTATGCTGATTAAATTTATGTTATATCAATTTATGACTTTTCTTTTGAACATGTTCATTAATAATAAAAATAAAGTTAATTGTATAACATATTATATAAAATTTTTCTTAGGAGAATAAATTTAATCTAAACCCATTTATGAATCAAAAGCACTTTACACTATTCCTTTGGGAAAACTTTACAAAACTTATATTTTTTGCGTTCAAACTTAAATGTGTTTTTGTAAAGAATGTTATTCTAAATGTTTCGAGTGCCATGAGATAAAGGTATAGCCTCCCGGGAAATTATTGCCAAAATCTCACGCCTGCCTATAGAGTACAGAGAGTGTGCTCGCCTCCTTTGTGTTCAGAATCAATTCCCGTAACTTATCTGCATATTTTATAAAGCGAAGCGAAGTGATGTTGCAGTAAAGGACTTTGTTTTAAGCGACGTGAACTAATTATATTAACATGTTTGTTGTTTATTTCGCGAAGAATATAAAATATGCTTTCTATTGTGGTACTATACCGTTGTATTAAGCATGTTGTTCATATGAATAGGTTTCCTTTAGACCTGCTTTCTTTAATATCTGAATGTATTGTATATATATATATTTAATAAGACATTGGACAATGGACATTCAGTTACAAGAATTAAAAATAAAACATTTAAGTTTACAACCAAATGCAAAACATAAAAGTCTTACTAAAATACTATTACGAATGAATAAATACGAGATCATATTAAAAAAAAATCATGTCCCTACGTAAATATTTCACAATTTTTGTTAAGGTTTTTCATCTTTTGAAAATGTATCAATATTTTTTTTAATCACTCAAAGGATGGTTAAAAACTTCACATCGAAATCGATAGAAAATATGGTGCAGATAGTAAATATATGTATTTTAATTTTAATAAAATCAATTTCACCAAACTAAAAAATTCAAATCAAATATAAATTACGGTGTCTTATTATAATAATCAAATTAAAAGTATTATGTAAAATATTATAGAATAAAGTTGTGTTTTCAATCAAAAATTTCTTATACTATATTGAAAAAGTTCCATTTACCTTAACGCAATGGCTAGGATGTTAGAATAACATTTTTTTATTATGAACTAGAAGACCCGGCGAACTTCGTATTGCTCTATAATCAAGAAATATCTGTTACGTTTTTTTAATTTATATTTTTGGAGTTTACCTTTAAGCCATAAATCTCCGTGTTTTGAAGTGCTACAGAATGATTGACATATTAGTTATTTGTCAAATCTAATGTCAAAGAAAAAACGTTTGTATGGGAAATAGAAAAAGGCTGTTTTTAGGGTTTTCCCGGAAATGAAAATTTTTTTTCAGCTTTTAAACCTTGCCTGAATTTCCAATAACATTTCAAGACTAAGATAAGATAAATCCTTTCAGCCGTTCTCGAGTTTTGGTGAGACTAAAAAACAGCAATTCATTTTTATAAACATATATATATAGATTTCTTACAAATATCAATTTGTCATTATATATCTGTCATTATACGTCAATTACGTAGCTGTCATTTGTGTTTTGTTATTCCAGGTCTGATTATTTTTTGTTATACCACGTTTTATAGTGACTGACGTTTTATGTCAATCCACACGGAAATGCTGTCGAACGGCATAAAAAGTATCCTATGTAATTTTCCTGGCTCTAAACTACCTCCCTGCCAATTTTCAGCTAAATCGGTTCAGCCGTTCTTTAGTTATAAGTGGAGTAACTAACATGACTTTCTTTTGTATATATAGATTATGAGTTCTCTTGATACCAGATCTAGTGTTTGTTCAAACATAATAATCCATTTAGCTCCGACCTGTCATTGGTAGTTATTAAATGTAGGGCCACGATTGAACTGAGTATTTCCTCTTTTCTTGCTTATCTTTTCTTGCTAAATATACGAACAGCTCCTAATATTAACATATTATGGATTTAAAATATTGTCAGGGTTTAATTTTTGTAAGCTACTTTTAAAAAGCTATGATAGATATTCCTAGTATCGCACTATAATGCTTCACTTCTAGTATGCAGAATACTATTTAATTTATGGATTCAAGTCACTTGGAGTACAATTTCTGTAAGTTATTATTTCAGTATATGACATTTAATTAATTTTGGTAGTATTGGTGTAAGTTAATATATTTGAATAGTTCACGATTTATTTAATCAAATAGCACTCGAAGTACGCAAATAACCTCTCATAGTTAAAATTATGTATTCGGTAAAATATAAATAGCTACTAAAACTGTGCGTTTTATATCAATTATTAATGATTCAAGACAATTATATTGAAATATACAAATTATATCATGCAGAAAACATTAGCAATGGCAACTAAGTGCGGTGCATGTATCGATCTATCAACAACAATGCCGGAGCAGTCTGCCGGAATGTTAAACCCTGATTAGATTAGTTGACAGAAATCAATGCTAATCGGTGCAGATTAATTAATAATCACATTCATTAACATATCATTAATAGATATATCCGTTTATCGACACCAAACCAATTTATTAACTCGGTCGGTCTCAACCAATATTTGACACGTTAAACGTTTAAGAATAATAAATATAATTGAATCGTTTTGTATATCATTATAAATTAAATTTATTTCTACTGAATTTAAAGTTTATGAAGCCGGTTATTCGTAATATATATAATATGGTCAATACCAAAACCAGCAGATGCAGCAGTCTGCTGTAATTTGCTTTTGATTCAAGTTCTAAATGCAGCAAAACGTTTAGTTTCTTTTGTGTAATTACAGTATAAGGAAGTTCATATGTGTAGGAACTAAGCTATCTCGGATTCAGTGGTACGGGAGCTGAATTTAAGTGATCTTATTTGCTGCTACGCGATTGAACGCGCTATGTTTTCGAGGCGCGTGTTGTGAATTAACAATGGTTACCTGTTTCATTTTGCTTAATTATTGCTCCTTAACACATTGTTGCATGGCAATATTCAATGGAATACTTTAAGGTGTGAGACAAAGTAATATATTAAAATTTAAAATAAAAAAATTGAATTGATGAACAACCAATAATTGAAAACTTAACCTAAAATTGTATACAATTTTTGTATACTTCAGTTTTAAATAATCTTCTATATATATAAAAATGGATTGCTGTTCCTTAGTCTCGCTAAAACTCGAGAACAGCTGAACCTACTTGGCTAATTTTAGTCTTAAAATACTCCTGGAAGTCCAGGAAAGGTTTAAAAGGTGAGAAAAATTGGAATTATTGCCAGGAAAATCCTAAAAACAGTCTTTTTCTATTTCCCATACAAACGTTTTTTTTGACATTAGATTTGACAACTAACTAATATGTCAATCATTCTGTTTGATTGAAACAGGAAAAACCTGATTATTTATGGCCTCCAAGAAGGAATAGAGTTCTCCTGGTCAGCTATACATATATTACTCTTGACCAAACTAACGCGGACGAAGTCGCGGGCAAAAACTAGTATATTATACAAAGGTAAGTGAAAACATTAGATTTTATAAATTGAATGTTTTAAGAATTTTTAATAACTGAAATAAGAAAATCGAAATGAATCGAAAACTAAGTATATAAATACTATTGTTATGTTTGACTCAATTTACCATCCTGATATTAAGTGTATTTTGTAGAGCTAAATGCGGTTCCAGATGGTATTGAGCGGCAGCGATTGTTCACGCCACCATTGCAGCGATTCATTCCTCCTGTTGTTCTACATTTCGCTAGTCAGAGATCTGGAATTGAAAAACGTTTGATTGGCTTTCACTTCAGTCACAACTAGATATAGTCAACTTAGGATATGCACTCGCCATTTCAAAGGAACGTCCATGTCACTTTTTTAATTGAATTGGATATTGAATGTCCCTTTCTGTTTGAGGGTTTTGTGATATTGATCATATCTTTCTGTACATTTTTTATGAAGTGTGAGTTTTATTATTAAATAAAAGATATACATACGGTATCACTATATGCAACAGTATAGGTATAGAAACGAAGATAATTTTTAAATAAATTAATTGAAATCATTAATCAAATAAAGCAAAGGCATATTTAAGGACATATGTTTAAAGACTTTAAAAACAATTTTAAAAGCTTTTAAGGGTGTTGTAGGTATTGACAATAAGATTGAATTAGCGAGGGTTTCTAGGTTTGCTGGTAATCCTATTGCGGCGTCGACCCACGTCAGTTGTTGCTGAAAGTTTCAACGAGCTATAACACAATGCTTTAACGCCTCGGGATTTACCTCCGCTGTGACGGGAATGAATTGTGAGATCAGACGGTTTTACTTGCTTAAGATACGTTCCAATGTTTTCCCATTTTTTACATTTGTTTCCGTTGTATCTATGTATATATACGAGTATATATTTGTTTAGTTAATAGATAGTTTTTAATTTTCCTTAAAAACTAAGATTCTCAATGCAATCGCAACAGGGTTATTGCGGATGTCCACGGGCGACGGTGACAACTGCCCATCAAGTAGGCCGTGTGCTCGTTTGATACTTTTCTTATTAAAAAAAAATCTAGTCTGCCTGCGATCATAGTATCATACTGTAAAGGTGCCGAAATGTCGGGAGTATGGAGTTAAATGCTTACTAAATCCAAAAATCTTCGTTTTTCTTTATACTTGTATGGATTTTTCAATATATTTGATCAAATATTCAGATTAAACACTTAAGGAAGATTAAAGAACAAACTACCTAAGAATCACGTGGAATGAAATGTTTTAAATAAAATAATACGGTAGAAACAAATATAAATATTCACATTCATAGATCGTTTTCAATCCCGAAAAAAATTGGTCTTACTTTATTTGAAATTCTAAACTACATATTTTAACATTTAAATAAAACCACAATGAGTTAAAACTTTATGTAATATTGTAATATATGTATATAGCAATTAAATAAATTTCGTTTATAAGGGACAAAGAATCAAATTATTACCAATTGAAATAAGGACCGTAATCTAACTAGGATTTTTTCCAGATCTATTCAAGTATAAAAAAGTAGGTCCCAATAAGATAAAATTCCGTCTGCATTGTTCAGTTGGTTTAATTATACATATAAATGTGGGTTATCTGACACAAGAATAATAATTACCAATGAAGAAATATGAGGTGGGATCATAGTATTACGGAAACATAGTAACAGAAGTACAAAAGTTTAATTATAAATAAAAAAAAGTTAATCACTTAAGAGCTTTAAAATGGTTTTTAACGTTTGTTTTTTTTTAAATAATGCTGAAAAACGGTGATTTCAGAATATTTTATTATAATAAAATTATATTTCATTGTATTTTTTTTTTTATGAAATACGATGGATTAAATATTATTAAGAACAAAATTATTTTCTTTTCTCGTTTAAACATAAAAGTAATTGAACTTAAATATATTTTTGGTTTATAAAAAGTTACAATGCAAAAATCATTACGGGATATAGCACAGACACTACGTAGTATTCCAAAACCAATTTTGGCTTTGTTCGAGCATAGTTACGTAGTTGTTGTATAAAACTTTAAAATGAGACAGAGTTATAACTGACAAAAATTTTCTGTCATCATACTACATACCTATGTACCTACATACAATATAAATATGTATATTAACGAAATATAAAGATCTAATTTCTATTATTTTCCTTAGGAGATATATACTTTTAAAGAACTTTTTTTTATGTTTGTGCTTATACATATAATTTGTAGTAATAGAGAGTTAGACCATGACTTATTTTATTCATATTTAATATTTACCCAAAGTGAGGACTGCTTTTGTTATCTTGTCCATTACAACAGTGATTTAATAGCGTGAACTACACGAACAGACACTTGGGGCATATAGAAACATATAGGTTTACCAATAAATTTGTATGAAATGGTTTTCAAAATGGTTATTATAACGATTTCTTAATATTCAAGATTGTAAGCTTATTAAGTCATGGACAACAACGATTACAACAATTTATACATATAAAACACTTGTAAGTTATACATGTAATGGACATGTATAACTTACAGGTGTTTTATCTATTTCATATAAAATTTATGAAAAATATTTTTAAAATACTCATATATTACTAATAATATTTAAGTAAAATTATACCTCCACTATGAATAGGGAAAAAATAATTATTATAATATAACATTATATAATCCTTAATTGGGAGATAATAGACACTTGATTATTCTTTTTTGTATTCTCATAAATTATAAAAATCTTTTTTTAATATATTAAAAAATGATTTTATCGAACACCCTAGTTGGTAATCTTAGCAACTACGTCTTCAAGAAAATATATTCATGAAATAAAAAGAAGTAGGTAATCCTAAGTTTCTTAGGAAAAAATTGATAGGGAATAGAATATCTGAAAGCGATTCACGATAATCAGACCTTCATTTGGAATTCATATCAAATTCATGATATGAATTTGTTTCTAAAAAAATGGATTTGCTATCAAAACATAATTGACGTATCTAAAATGCTCCCACCAACAATGAATATATCATACTCGGACTTAAAGGTTTCATGTCTTAAAAATCATCAAAAATCCTTTTAGCGTATTGTGACTGAGCGTCAATAGTGACGGTGACGTATTATTTATTTTTGTTGCATTTTTGAACGGTATAAAAGTATGAATGTATTTATCTTCTTCTTCTACCTGGCAATTTTCCAGCTTAAGCCAGGGTCTGCCTTACATGTTGTGAATAGTTTTGACTAATTGTTTTTAGACCGGCCGCCTGCCTGACATCAACCCTCTTTGGGAATGCATTATTCAATGGTGTCTTAATACTTAGAAAGTACATATGACTCGGAATTTACATTGGTACTTGCCCGGGCCAGGATCGAACCCGCGCCCTCGTGCTTGAGAGGAGATCCTTTTAATCACTAGGCCACTACTGACTTTTATTGGATGTATTTATATACATATATAAATATGTTATTTTGTTCTCTGTATCATGGTTAAAATCTTGACTTCTTTCTTCTTTTTATTGCTTGCCAGGGTTCCACAATGTTTGTAATGATCAGTTAAGTCGAAGTGGTGGAATAGCAAATTCAATTCTTTGTATGGAGAATATATTTTATCGAAATAGATGTCCCATGCAAAGGTACTCTTAGGGGCATTTTACAGCCCAGGTAGTACCATCTACTATTTTAATGACATTGAACACCATTTAGCTTAACATTTGAATAATGGGAGACTTCAGTATGTGCCTGCTTGAAATGGGACACTGGTCACATGTCCAAAATCTTGATATCTATTCCAAGTAGCATTAACTTATATATTAATTCTTGTCCTGCTACTTATTTTTTTTCAAGTTGTACCTCTTCGCTACTGGTTTATCTATTGTTTCTTCATTCTAGTATGACGAATAGCATCCAATGTTTTGCATGTGGTTTTCTTTTAAAATCATAACAAGGATGTTTCTTCTTTATCTCTCATTAAAAACGAAACTCTTGATGCATGACACTAATAATGAGGTTATTTGATTGGACAGCATGGAGAAATAACAGTGCCAGTATCAGTGTTACTTCACTTTAATAATGTTTTAAAATTTAAAAATTACTATTTTGATATCCTTCATAATATTTTGACTTCTTTTAACATACCTAATACTAAATACGATACTCAGTGATTTCATAGTTATCTATACAGATGCTGGCACAGGAGGACAAGAAACTTCTAATCTTTTGTCAACAAGTACTGTTGCTGTTCTACAAGGTGGCGTGTTCTTCTCTACAATTTACATGACATCTTTTTCTTTACACGAGGTAACTTGGAATAAATCACTTATAAATTACAAGAAGTTACAAATATGTAAGGTTTAAGTACTTCACTTTCTTCTTCTGTAACATTCTATATTTATTTTACTTTGGGTAATGTGCAATAAACCATATATTCTAGGTTACGTTATATTCCATAAATTAAATACAAATCAAAAGCCTTTCATATTTCAAGAGAAATGAAAGTGAAAATTTTATTATAATATTTCAAATATAAGGTAAAATTACTTTTTAAGGTTTACTTTTTTCTTCTATTTACATGATATTTAACTTAACTTATGTTAGTTGTAAAATAATATAGTTCTATTTTATGCAAAACTATTATTTTATTTTCCTCAACAAAAAAATAATAATTAAATAATGTGCGAGAAAGTAACTCTGCAAAAGTAATTGAAGTAACTGCAAAATCAGACAAAAATACAATAATATTCAAATCGTCATTAGTACATCATATTCTTTGAACAGTCACATCTTTCCTAAACCAAATCTCTTGCTTACACATAAGTAATTTTTTAAGTATTTCTGTTCAATATTTTGAAATTAAAGTAAATGATAGAAATAATATTAAGTTATATTTATTTAAATGATGTGATTAAAAAATTGTAAGAGAAGGGAGTGTGTAGGTAACTTTTTTTAGTTACTTTATAATATATATTACATGTATACAAAACTCTATACGTATTTGCAAAATATACGTGCGTGTGTATGTATATGTATGTATATTTATATTTTTTTTGTTTCACTGTTTCTTAATACAGTTATAGGTACATTACTTATCTACTTATCATGTATAAAGTTAGCAAATTTTTAAAAAGAAAACTTGTTGTTTTTTTTTTGTTATAAAAAGACAAACATAAAACCAAGGAACAAATTAAAGATTCCTTAGGTGAAAGTACTTCATCGTTAAAAGGTTATATACAGTTTTAGGAATTATGTAGTAACATTCAGAGAACGATTTCAAAATGTGTAATGGTCTCATATAAAAAGATAACAAGGTTTAAGGGCATAAATAAGAAATGAAGCGAAACTCATTAATTTCCAACAAAAAGACACTGCAAAACAAAAGGAACTGCAGACCAACTAAAAAGGGGGCCCAAATTCCCTGTATGGCAACAAGTTCTAGGTCAACGGGTAATAAAGGTGAGTGCCTCAGACATGGACTTGTTTCAGAAAGTATGTTATTTGAAAATCCTAGGTGGCTCGGCAATTTTCTGTTATGCAATCGTCAACACACGAAATGCAAAATATAATATATTATATTATGCAATAGGATGAAATAATTCTAACTGAGCAACTTAACATTCAAGCTTTGCAATTATTCTGGCAAAGTTGACACAGAACAGCCTAACTTCTGATATTATACTCTAAGAGCTTCTAAATACCTATTAAACCTTAGACTTTTTAAAGCTAAAGTAATATCAAAACGTATATGAAAATTTTATTTAAAAATTATGATCCGTAAAATATAAGAAAAAAGCGATGTTTGTAATAATTTTATAAAAGATAATCGAATATATATAACGGACTCAACCGACAAATGATATCATTTACAAAAATCATTACAATTTGAAAATTAGTGCAGTGTTATTAATTATTATCATCATTATTCACAATCAATCATCTGCGTTAAAAAGACCTCTCCTACGTCACGTCACCCAACACAATCTTCAGGTTTTCTCACTTGTAATATAAAAGATATTGTAAAATAAATGGGAGAAAAGTAATAAATAATTACTAGGCGCAGATGAAAATTGGATGGAGTGGCTCACAAAAAGAAAATATCTGGGTTGAATACTCCACACAGTATTTAGGCTATAAGTTTCCTATATAACCAAATTTGAAATTAAAATCTTGTTTTTGAATTCACTCTGATTCTGAATTCGAACAAATTTTTCCTAGAACGTTATTCTTTAAGTAACAAATTTAAGATAGATAGACTGTTTTGATATAAGCAATATAATTTTCACAATGAAGTAATTGAAATTTAATTTATTACTCAAATAAGAATAAAATATTAACAAAATAGTGATAAGTATCACTGTGGCTGTACATCTCTGCACACAAAAACGAAAAAAAAGTATAACACTCTACAAATAGATGTCGTTTTATCAGAGTGGACAAAAACGGAACACAATATTTTACGAATATTTGACAACTACTTCGACTTCCCTCCTTTACCGTGATTTTCCAAACTCAACTTTCAAAATATACAAAACATATGGTCTGATACTATTACGTAATTTTTTACAGTAAGCGTCAGAGTGATTGCTGTTTAAACATAGTCTAAGATCCCGATATAAGGCGACCTTCACCGAGATGCTTATTTGATGAAACATATTTTATATTGAATTTAATATGTCAATAACTATATTACATATTGGTTGCCTCATAAATTTTAGTCCAGGATATGATTAATTAACAATTAAAGATTTTTTTCAGATTAAAGATTTTTTTCAATTATTTCACCGGTTTAATTATTAAATAAATTCCACACCAATCGAAAGTACGCAGCTCATAGAATATGAAAACGATAGGTAAAATCTCTGGTTGCCAGGGATAAACAGGTACATGGATAGTAGCATTTTGCACCGGTCTGATAATTTAACCAAATTTAAACAAAAAATATTAATTTACGAACAAGGTAGTATACAAAATATAAATACAGTTTAAATCTACTCGTACATAAACTTTGGTTCGATTTCATTCCTTCGATTCGTGGGCAGGTGTAAAATAGCAACACAAAAAATTTTTGCTCCACTGTTTTTTATATTTTAAAATTGAAAAATTACTTTTTAATGCAATAGTAACTGTTGTAATTACGTGGCTTTCACTAACTCTCTAGCAACATTCCTCACTAATGATATATGTATAATATGGCGGAGTCTCCACAAGGCGGAGTTGAGCCCTGTCTTCTTTACTCTTTTATAAATTCATAGATAATATTTATTTTAACGAGATCTAAGACTTTTTGATGAGAGAAGTGAATGTAAATGTCACGAATTCACGTCTCGTCTGCCGTTGATAACGGTTGATGTAAGTAAAGTATCCGAAACGTCTTCAGTATGTAGTTTTTTTTTAATAATAAAATTACTCGTAGGTAACCGAAAATATTAATTTCAGATAATACATATTTCTTCTCTCTACCATCACTATGCAGACTTGCAGTTGTACAGGCATGGCCCGCACTATACAGTTACAGTATACAGGCAGCTAAGTAGGCTATTAATGATTACCTGAAATCTATACATACATAAATGTTCAAAATGATTTCACTCAGCAAGTGAACTCAAACAAATCTCAGGGCATTATTATTTATAATAAAATTAACTGTGACATTTTGCCCTGTATAATGAACGATGTGTCGACAATCCCATTTCAAGATAGGGTAAAAAATTTAGGTTTAGTAATGGACTATCATTTGTCAAGGACAGCTAAAGTGAATGAAGTAAATAGTAGAATTTACATTACTCTACATTCTCTTTAACATATGTATAATTTCCTTTCAATCTGTTCTTCTTTCCTTACTAGATTACGATGATATTAGCTACTTAGATGCCACTGATTAGCTGCTCAATAAATTAGATATGCTTCAGAATTTATGCCTCCGTTTTATTTTCGGCTTGCGTAAATAAGACCAGATTTCTAAATTCCGCAGTAAGTTAAAGTGGCTCGCCTTCCGCTTCCACGAGAACATGCATGTTCTAACGCTACAAAACAACATTCTTCTCCTCTGTACCTACTTGAGTAAATTTTCCTCGACCAAAATCCTTCCTAATCGCTCTTGAGTTACACAAAATACTCCTTACGTCCCGTCCTTTAAAAAGTTTTTTTTGAAAATAGTTCTCAGTCCAAGGTTCGCAAATTTTCAACCTAACGTGGGACCTCCTGTTAACAAAGAGAGTCAAAGTGCACGTGCATTTCAACATCGGCTTAAGAAACATCTTCTGTCACTTTTACCTTCCGATATGTAATATTGATTTATTTATATTATTCGTTGCAATGTGATGTGCATACATATATTATATCCATGTATGTATAATATCTAAATTTTCCATTGATATAATACTTATTTGTATGCTTATTTTTTCCTTCTTTTTATGGTACAGACAACTTTTCTAGTTTCCTTTATCTAAAGGGTTTCTGTTAGAGATCCCTTTTAAGATATAACTTCTATCTTGCTTGCTTTATGCATAATATTTCTTTTATAATAATGTAACTATTTATACTTTTGGTACATAAACAAATAAAGAATACCATTCAAAAATATTGTTTTTAATAATTATTATTGCTAGCCACTATTATTATAACAAATACAAAACATACATTTTGTAAAATGTAACAAAATATTAAGAAACAATAAAATAATTAAGTGATTGTTATTTAAGTGTCAAAATAGTCGACCAGGTACCTAATATCGCATAAGTTGGACATTGTTTAATTGTTTTCTCTTTTAAGTAGGTAGTGTACGAGATTATACTTATCGTGGGCTGCCTTTTCTTATATATGATTTGGACATAAAAATATTTATATGGATCTAAATTCATAGTGAAAAGTATCGCAATAGAAATAATAATGACTGTATATTTACAGAATGACTGTGAGGACGGTAACAAAAGTAACAAAAGAAAAAGTGAAATTATTACATATATCACACCTCAACTACTTATTTATAGTTATTATGCATCTAAAAACTAAAACGAAACAATTATAATTAACTCAATATGGGAAAACATTTTGAGTTGATATTAACTATTACAAAAGTAAATCTCAATAACTATTCTTAACAAACTATGTGCTATATTATTAACTATTCTATCCTATCCTATTAACTCTTAGACTACCTATCAACAAAATCTGCGAGTACGCTTTCAAAATACACCATCAGTCACAGCAAAAGTGGGAATCATTAAGGTAACCCGATTGATTTTTCAGAAGGATGATCTCCATAATCAACCTGATTATTATTTCTGATAGTGTTGTCCGATTATAACTTTATTGTGCGAAATATTTAAAACCCTTTAACCCTGTTTAACCCTTACAAAGGCTTGATTAAACTCTCTTCATCTTCTGGACATATAATATTAGATAATGAATTGAGGTTTGCATTAAAATGTATGACTTCCATACAATTGACTGTTGTCTACCAACACTAAATCTCTACGTAAACTGTGGATCGCCTGAAAAGTAGGTACCTACATTTTGCCCATTTATCCCCAGAACTATATTCTCTCTCTTAGACTGGGTTCCCTGTCCAAACTTATTCCTTAGTTATTCTTATACCTTAGTTATTCTGTTAGTTTCTAACAAAAGTAGCCTCAATCGTAAAGATTGTCATTGCTACACTATTAATGGAGTTTCAATGATTATGCTTTATACTTTTGTATTGTATAGTATATAGTTTATATCTACTGCTCGATAATGAGCAAATAAAATTCTCGTTATTATTGAAGAGAATTTTAAATTTTAATCTAGTGATAGTTTGGTCTTGATTGTAAACTAATTCTTCCGGAAAAATGGCTTCCGTTTTACTACATCCAACTGACTACTACGATGCTGTATTTTATTTTGTAATGATTAAGGCCTGACCGTATCAAAATCCCTCGCTGAACATACCTTCCTTAGCAGAAACTTATACGTGTTAAAAGAGAAAAACCTTGGGAATGATGATATTTCAATTATGAAACATAATAAGTAGCATCTTGTTTCATATCTATAATAGCTTTTAAACTAATAGTTACAACACTTTTCTGTTAGGATAGAAATTAAATAAGATCGTCTATTCAAAGCTGTAGAGACGAAAACAAATATTAATTATGTATAAATATTTTGTACTGTAAGTCTTTAAAATAAATGTGTCTAAATTATAAAAGACGTTTGTGTTCAAATACTAAATCTTAAAAAATTCAAAGAAATTTCTCAGGAAATTTTTCCATATAGTTTATAGACCGCCGCTTTGCTCCTTCTGCAATCCGCAACTATACCATACTGGCAAGCATTTGAAAGCTTCTGCTAAAAATCCATCTCGCGTTAGATCCTTGATTGGATATTCAGTACTAGGAGGCCGCCAGCTGGGCGAAAGTGTTGCCGTAGCCTTCCCTTTCCTTTACGGCGAGGAAGAATTTCCCTGTTTTTAAGGGGATATATTGGGTGCTATATACCCAAGAGTCCGACATAACCACTGCTGCCCTACCTGGGGCCGGCTGGTGTGCGAAGAGCAATTTCCAGAATCACCAAAAAAAGGGAGCAACTTCTCCTTTCTTGGAAAATAGTTTTGAGCGGATGCTTAGTTTGACACGGCACAATGTGTGACGGCAGTGCTTTAGTGGGGATCCGGCCATTCTGGCCTAATAAAAAGATCTGTATAAGATCTTTTTATACAAAACAAAGATTGGTTTAAAATGGTATTATTCCTAATTTATCTTTTCCTCACATGAAACTTTAAGGATTGCCGTTGCAATTTTTTTAAATGCTCCTTATTAATAAAAAATAACATCACTTGATATTAAGATTTACAGAAACTATGCAAATGTTTTTAGCTTAGTTAAATGAATCAACATGAATTGAATCGTTTTAATGTTGAGGTATTACAAAATTCATTGTCTAGAAAATAGTATATCTCGCAAGTAGGTGTGACACGAAGACTCCTCCGTTCCGAGAGTTGTTAACTTAATTCATTACGGCGTATCATGTTTGAGTTTCGTGCCTGTTTTGTTTCGGCCACTGAGCATATTTATGTTTTTCGCTTTGATATTCAAATAAGATTCTTATTAAATAATGTACTGAACTTTGAACTTTTGCAGTTTATTTATGTTTATTTCATACTATTGAGAAATTACAAATTGATACCATAACAGTAAAGTATCCAAAAAAAAAATATATATGTCGGCGCAGTTACCATTTTAATAATCAATAATTGAGGGTAGATAAATTATCAGGTGTCGTTCGCGTAACAACCTGTCCGAGTGAAGTCATAACAATGGCTGTTAGTCATTATAAATAGAGGCGAGATTACTGATTACAGAGAGTCGTGCTGGAGCCGTCGCGGGGATCGAACCTCTTCGAAGTGAGACATCATCTAACCGGCCGTGAGGGCTGTGAAGTTACCTTCGATAACCTCAAGGGCTGACGACATTCGAGGACAAACCGCACTGGTGACGTCAGTTATGCTGACGTCACTCATTTTAAAAACCACGTATTGGCTTCTTCTCCGACACCAGAAGTGGGATCGTTCACTTCTGCTTGTCCATCTGATAATAATGGAATTTTTCTTCAATGTTTCAGAGCCCCTGTGGACCACGGACAAAAAGTCCTAGACCACAGCATCGACCTACCTCAATCCCTTAGAGCCTCTGTGGACCACGGCGTACAAGACCGCCCAGACCACAGCAACATCCTAAAAATTAAAATCCTTTGTGGAACCATCAGAAGTCAAGTGTACACCACAGATCTGGAGTGTTACCTCTGAGCTAATCACGTGTTATCCTCAAGCTAACCTCGTGTCCATGATGTATCCATATGAGAACCATGAGATTCTGTAGGAATGCCTTGTGAAGCCGTGAGGAGACATGTATGCACCAAAGAGTGATACCTCTGAGCTAATTACGTGCTATCCTTGAGCTAACCACAGGTCCTTGATGTATCCGTAAGAGAACCATGAGATAACGAGGGGACGCCTTGTGGGACCGTGAGGAGACATGTATACACCGTAGATCTGGAGAGTGTTACATCTTTGAACTAATCATGTGCTACCCTTGAGCTAGCTCATAACGATCAGTTTTTGTTTTTATTTCATTCTCAGGTGACCAGGGAATCTTAACCAAGAATGCAGGATGGTGCAGAGCGCGCACCAACTGTCAGAATGGCCGTGTCGGCGCAGTTACCATTTTAATAATCAATAATTGAGGGTAGATAAATTATCAGGTGTCGTTCGCGTAACAACCTGTCCGAGTGAAGTCATAACAATGGCTGTTAGTCATTATAAATAGAGGCGAGATTACTGATTACAGAGAGTCGTGCTGGAGCCGTCGCGGGGATCGAACCTCTTCGAAGTGAGACATCATCTAACCGGCCGTGAGGGCTGTGAAGTTACCTTCGATAACCTCAAGGGCTGACGACATTCGAGGACAAACCGCACTGGTGACGTCAGTTATGCTGACGTCACTCATTTTAAAAACCACGTATTGGCTTCTTCTCCGACATATACATTATTTATTAAATAATTTAAATCATGAGGTTACTTACAATTATTATCTTAATGTATAAAAAATTCAAAAGCTTGTCTATGTTACATGGTTCTTAATCTTGATATTTGGTTAGGCAAATGCATAATTGAGTTTATGATTACGATAGACTGGGTAATAATGACAAATTCGTCACTGATAAGACCTTAGGGAGCTCTCTAAACTCGTTGAGTCAATTACCTAGTTTGTGTTTTGAAAGATCAAACTATAATTATTACCCTATAGTCCAGTGTGAAAAGGATAAAAGCAAAAATATGAATAAAATACCGTCATCGAAACAATTTATGATTTTTTATTCATAGAAGAATTTTTATGGAAAAAATCCAAGCAAACTTTACCTACGATATTTCAAATTATATACGAAAAGTCAATGACAATTTTTATATTTGACAACATCGTTGCTCATCTAGGCGAAGAGACTAAATATGAAATCTTTGCAACTAAAGGTCCCATTTTAACATCTTTTTCAGTACCCATAACTCGACGTCACTGCAAAGTAACACAAACTTTAATTAATTTAAGAAAGCGTAAAAACAAAACATCGTGTACTTTTTATGCCTTATGTATCGACAAAAAATCCTACTGAGAATTTATCGAATTCTTAAAGGGGTCTAAATAATAAGTATATTTTATTATTATAAGTAATTTTTTTAAATATAATTACTTATGTTTGTTGAAAAGCACACTGCATTGTTTTCGTATTTCCATATATCAAAGGATACTCTTATTTCTGAAAGAGTATGTATGGGATTTTATTTTTAATTATGAATAGTTAAGCTGATAAAGATGGGAACTAGACACTTTTCATCCGATATTCTCACGGATAAACATTGCACGGGTGAATCAGAGATATGCAAGTTGTATTTTATGAAAATGAAAAGTTAAATCTTTGCAATTAAATATCGTGTTTTCAGTTGTGGAACAGTACTTTTTGGAATGAAGTAGCTCAAGGGTCTGTCGTTTACAAGAAGCAAAACAAATCTTCAAGTTAAAATTACCTCTCAAACATTTAGAACAAGAGGCCAATTAAATTCCATTTCTTATTTCTCGAAAGAGATTTAAGAGGAAATATATATTTTAATAAAAGGCTGCTTTAAATTTGGTAAATAGTAAGAGTTTATTTTAATGATCGAGAAAAAAAAATAAGAATAAGAATTATTAATATTACGCTAAGATATAGAATCATTATTATTGAAACGATTCTTTTAAATGCCTGACAGACATATGTCTTATGTTTGTGTGACATGTTTTTTGGCAACAGGCAAAAATAACAAAGACAAGGGAATTAAGTAATATTTTTCTTAACAAGTGTTCTGCGCAATTTAGATAGTACATGTATTTTCTATTTATTTATGTGCTAATTTAAAAACCAACATTGGGAATATGACGTAAAAGCAATAATAATAGTATTTAAAATTACTTAGGCATTTACATTATTGATTGTGGTTTTTATAATTTGTAGAAAATTATTTTCATAGTTAATTAGTTATTTTAATACTATTTTAATTGTAATAACGTTGATACAAAACGGTAACTTGTTAAAAGATAAGTTTTTTATACTCTGGCATTATGCAATATGCAGATAAGTAACGGGAATTGATTGAAAGCACAAAAGACGCGAGCACACTCTCTATATTCTATAGGAAGGCGTGAGAATTTGGCAATAATTTCCCGGGAGGCTACACCTACATCAGGCGATACTTGAAATATTTAAAATAGCTCGCAGAGTTAGTATTCTAAATCACGTGGAAATGTGTTCGATAGCGAAATATAATATGTAAATATAAGAGTAAATAAATATTTAAATTTATTTATTTAATCCCTTCGTTTCTGAGTACTCATCAGACTGAAAATATCTGAATAGAAATCAGACCTCCCTATCCACAGGTTCTTAATTTAAGATCTATATTCCCAGCTTTCCTTCGTGATTAAATCTGTTACTGTCATATATAACTAGTTTTTCATCTTTATTCCATCTTTTTAAGAAACATAAATTTTCTCTGCTTTTTTATATGAAATACTGTCAAAACTAGCAGTTTTCTTTAATATAAACATATAATTTCGAATTTTAATATTTTATGTCTAACCCTTAATATCTGTCTGTCTATTGTGTAGCTCTATTCAACTCTTTTATACACCCAAAAAGAGATATACAAGTGAATATACTAAACATGGAATATTCTTAACTCCTAAATTAAAAAAGTTTCGAAGAGAGGAAATTGTATATTAATGTTTAACTCACATATTTGCCTGTAACAACTTTTCACTTCTATCTTTTTTTTAAAAGGTTTCGAAGATTATAGGGGGTTACTTATTTGATTTTTAAATAATAATTAGAAACAAAGTCTATATAACAAACAAAACACTAAATAATAATTAAATTTGTAATAAGACTTATTATACAGGGTGACTGGTGAATTACTATCGATACTTGAGGACGTGATATTTGACGATCATATATGACAAAATAAAAATTAATATAACATAAATATTAATAAACTTCTAAGAAAAGTTAACCAAAAGTTATGTAATTAATTACGCATCGTGTGCACACCCTACAGATTAGGTATACACTCACACGCACACACACACGTGTGGCGGCGTAGTGTTGTATCAGCACGCCGCCGCACGCGTCCACACTTGGAACACTTGGAACGTGTACACACTTTATTTATTTATACGGAAATTTGGTCAAAAATTAAGTACCTATTTTTTTTACATAATTCGAATGAGAATCATGTACCGAGTATTCTCCTTAAATATTGATAGTAATTCACCAGTCACCCTGTATAAATGAATAAAGTATGATCAGAGATGGAAATACTTTAGTTCTTCGCCGGATGTAAATACTTTGGCAGACAATTATATTTTTAAAGGTTCATTACTAAATTCCTCGTTTAGTTTTAACAAACATAGTTAGGTGGAACTGGGTCTAAACAATATATAATTTAAATACAGAAGTTACTATCAAATTACTACGCCTATCAGCCTATCAGAAGCCCACTGCTGAGCAAGGTCTCTTTCTCACATGGAGAAGGTTTGAGCATTAATCACCACGCTTGCTCAAGACGGATTAATAATTTCAAACTTATAATTGTGAAACTATAAGTCCAGGTTTCCTCACGATGGTTTCCTTCACCGTATGTCAAAATTAAATGTCACGTTTAAATTACATTCATTTAAATTAATAAACAATAAATATCAAAAGGAATCATTCAGAGTTTTACGTCAGGTTTTCAACCAGTGCGTTCTGTCTGTAATGAGCTACGGTGCCAAAACATGCACGCTAATTAATACACTAGCTACAAGTCGCTCAGCGAGCCATAGAACGAGCTATGCTCAGAGTCACCTTGGCGGACCGTATTCCAAATAAAGTCAGCTCTCCGGCCTTGCTAGTTGAAATGGCAGTGAATTGGGCAAATCTGTTGCAGAACCGAGAACCTCTGGAGTGGGATTTTCAGTGGAGACCGCGTGCGTGAGATGGATGCAGCCGAAAATCGGGCTGAGTGGCTCTCCATGGAAGAAACCCATCTCCAGCAGTAGACTGCCGCAAGCAAATGATGATGATGATGGTGATGAAATACAATAAGTATTTTTTTTGCTATTCATTTCTCTTTTTAAGCCGAATATTAATGCCATTTTTAGATTCAGTAATGATACGATGTGCAAATTGTGGTTCATCCGCAGGATCACAAGGGAACACTTCGTATCTTCGTAACATATTGGATAGTGTTGCTTTCATGGCCACCCAAGCGTAACGAAAACCTTTAAAAACAAAAATAGTAAAGTTGGTTTAAAACAAATAGTCTTTTAAACATTGGTATAAAGGAAAAATTTGGAATTTATTAAAGGTAAAATTATTAAAATATTAACTTGCACTAATAAGTGTTCTTTGAGAGAATCTTGCAATTATATATGTCGTGTATATTCGCTTCAAAAGTATAAATTATTTTGAATCGTTATTAAAAATCTGAATTTAATAAATTAATACTTACCTATACAATTTCTTGGCCCTGCACTAAACGGAACGAAAGCAAAAGTATGCATATTGTTGAAAAACCTTTCAGGATCGTATTTTTCCGGTTCGGGATATATTTTTGGATTTTGATACATTGCTTCGAAAAAAACAATAACTGAACTTCCTGCCGGAGCTATGCGACCATCTAGAGGAAATTATAGTCTATTCTATAGTATACCAAGAATTATTGTTGTACTAAAAAAACTAAATTTTCTGAAAAAATCGAAAAAGATTTTTCCATTTCCATATTGTCTTACCATGAATACGCTATATGGAAAATAATTGATACTAATAGTAATCAGTTTTATTTAAAGTGTATTAATCTTGAAATTTAAAAAGTTCAAATTTTTCATGTTATACTTTTTATAAGTATTTTATTATTTTTAATTCACCTTTAAATTTAAGATCCTTGTGTAATTGTCTACCGATCTTAGTGACAGTTGGTACTACTCTAATGCTTTCTTTCAATACGGCTTCAAGGTACTTCATTTCATTGAGATCTTGATTAGTTGGACGTTTAAAGAAATTTTTTTTAAAGATAGAACGCTGCTCATCAATAATACGGTTCTGGATATTTGGATACTTTGCGATACAATATAATGTATGGCAAATCGTCATTGTTGTTGTATAATGTCCCTAAAATTTATGTGGGTTTTGAAATAAAATATTTGTTTCACTTTCATACTTTCACGTAATTAAAAAATACACACCGTGTAACATACTAAGGTAATTTCTTCATTAATCATATCATCGGTAATAGAATCTCCATTAGGTAAATCACTAAGTAATAATTTATCCAGCAAACACCCACTATCGGATACTTTATTATGCAACAGTGTTTTAATATTAATATCTGCATTTTTATTATTGGCAGCAATTTCTTCTCTCATTATATTAAATAATGCTTTCCTCTCCTTAATAATCTGAAACATATCTCCTTTAGGTTATTCATATCGGATTATGAAAAATGAACAAATATTTGCATTATAATTCTAACTGATTTAATTAATAATATTGTTTATAATATTTTTATGTCAAATAATTTTATTAATAAGAATGGCTTGATAAAAAATATTTAATCGAAGAAATACTTAATAAAACTTACGGTTGCGCTTGTATTTCTAAGAGTCTTAATAGTTTTCATCATAAACCGGTACTGCTGTGATAGCTCAAAGATTTTAGGAATGTTTCTCCAATAAGAGAAATAGTTTTGGGTAATAATTTTTATAGCCCTGAAATAAATATACGAAAATAATATCTCTAACAATTAATTATTACTGGATTTTTTAATACTTATTACTGGTATATTTTATACATCCGTACCTTCCGCTTGCTTCAAGGTATGGATGATTTATATTGCCAAGGAAATTACAATCAACTCCCATAAGGGTGCCTTAAATAAAAAATATATACATATTATTTAGTTTAATGCAGATATTTAATTAGTTTTTGAAAACTTACTGCATATAATATCCAGCATATAAGGTCTTAAATAAGTGTATAAATTTATAGTGCTCTTGTCATTGAAGGTGTCCAAGATGTTAAACAAACGATCACAGTGTTGGTTTACGTCTATTACCCGCTTTTCTAATGTTTTGAAGTGAAAACTTGGCGTCATCAGTTTTCTTGTCGATTTCCAACTTTCACCTTTAAAAATATCAGTTTAAAATTTATCCTGTAGAATATATATATAAAAATATAATGTACATATATATATTTAGAATTTATTAATGTTAATTAATTACACTAAGGCTTCAATAAAAATGACAATAAAATATATGAAACAAATTCATTGATTCTGCAAGATTCGAACTTGCAATCTTTAGAACATCCTGATCCAGTAGATTCGCCAGTAACAAAGCGATCGTGGAGGGCGAGTTAAGCATTCTATATTGTTAAATACTAGGATGGAGATGCTGTTTATAAATTCTATTTATTATTTATCATCTCTACTAAAAAAAAATATGAAGTATAGGATAATACATATATTCATAATGTTCAACTTCACAGTTTGATGACCAGTGATGAATAGTAATTGATAGTTAGTGACATTTTGTCAGGGTGTATGGGAAGCGTACCGCAACGTAATGTAATAAAACTAGCTTTGATTTGTCCGCCGCAGATAACCACCGACCGCATTTTGGTTATGATTTTAGATGTAGAGAAAATTAAATTTAGAAAATTTTCAAAATGAGTATGGTTTTCAAAAGGCTTGAAGATTTTGGTTTAATAAACGAACAAATCGATTTATATGCAGTTCAGACTTTATATATGAAAACAGTTTAAGAAGAAAAATTTTAAACCTTGTATATTTTTTAAATTATAAACTTTGAGACTTAAGATATATGTCAAAATTATCTAGGTAATGTGATGATACTGTGTCTAAAAAATTCGCAATAAGAATCACTATACATATATGTGTATCATAATAGCAATTTTATTTCATGTTCTTGTAAATAAAGTCTGTAAAAGACTGGAACAATCTAACCAATTTAGCCACTGTTTGTAATCAATTAATAAAAAGCAGAGGAAAGCTATAAACATGATTGATGTTGGTAGTTTAACAAAAAGTTTACAAACAATAATTTCAACATGTTAACAATGCATATACATATATGTATAGTAGTTATATAAGGAAGTTTTTAGAGTAATTCTATTCTAGAGACTCGATTTGGTAAATTTTCCTGGATTCGAACCTAGATTAGGAGTGTTTTAAATTCATAAATTTGAATTTGAAACACTTTTATACCGAGATTTTTAAACCAATCAACATTTATTTGAGATGAGGGTAGTTAGATCAACTGAATTATTATATTTCATATGTAAAAACCTTAAATACAAAATAATTAAAAAGATAGATAACCTTCCGAAGTTGAAATTGAATTCCCAAAGAATGGTCTCATGGCTACATTTCTTTCTAAGGGTTTTGAAAGTTCACTCGGATGATTGAGAAGTATCTGGAATAAAAAATAGTTAAGTTGATACATCTTCACATTATTTTTTTAATTCCATTAGGACTGTGAATAGAAAGAGTTAAAGAAAAAAGAAAGCTACGATGTTGAGCTGCAGGTATAGCTCGATGCTCATAAAATCTTAAGTACTACCTCTATTGCAAACATTATGAATAACTTTATTTTTCGGACTTTTTCTTACAATTTTACTAATAAAGGTTGACGTCGTTTCCTTGTTTTAAACATTATGTTATCTTACACCATCTTGGAGGTGTGTTGACTTTAATGGGATATTAACTAAGAGTTGATGGTTATAAAATAATTAAGATTTTGCAAAAATGTATTAAACAAGATAAACAAAGCGTAGTTGTTAATTTTTAAATTGACCAAATGAACGGCTAGAAATTTTTATCTCCATCTTAAGACTTTCTTCATATATTTTAATTATGTATTTCATCCAGGAAATAGGTTAATAAAAAGTTAAGCTGAAATAAAAGAAATATATGTAGATTATAGGCTTAATATTTCCTTATAATCTCTTTATCTTTTGTAATTCAGAATTTGAAATCTTCTGTTATTCTAAAGACATTTCATACTTTTGGCATATTGCTTTACAGAGTATAATAAATGGCAAATTATAATATTTTTGAATGGTAATAAAAAATATACAATTTACCAATATCAATGTCGAATGGATACATGGATTGTTATGACTACGTATATGTATGTATGATAATAATTAATAATTTATTACTTGGAAATATGAAAGATAAAAAAAATGCTTTACATCAATCTTGGGACGGGGATGTCGTCTCAAAAGAGTTATTCTCTTAATCGTAGCAGTTAACACAGAGTTCGAATGTTCATATTTTTTATTATACGAAAAGCTTATGGAGACAAAAAAATATATTATGTTGGTGCATAATATTCCGGGTTCAAAAAGTTTCAAGAGAAAAGACCATAATGAAATTATTAATCAAAAATTAAAAATATTTTTGTAAATATTTTTAAAATTGAAGAAAAAAATAGAAAACAAAATTCTAAATGTAAAAAAAAGAAATAGGTAAAAAATTCAAATCTTACTCCCACATCATCAGGATCTGAAAGCATTATCCAGTCTTCAGAGCCAATTGTGAGACGAAAATTTTGTTTTCCATGTCTCTTCCACATTTCCATTAATTTAGTTGATGCCTCTATAAAACAAGTATAGAAATATATTTAAAATTCTATTATCATTGGACTATACATTTATAAATTATATAGAAACTTAATTCGGTATTTTTTTTCAGCCTATCAGAGCCCGATGCTGAGCAAAGGCTTCTTTCTTACATGGCGAAGTTTTGAGCATTAATCACCACGCTTGCTCAAGACGGGTTGATGATTTCAAACTTATAATAGTAAAATTACATATAAGTCCAGGTTTCCTGACGATGTTTTCCTTCACCGTCTATCAGTGATGTCTAAATACTCTTAGAAAGTACATATGACTCGGAAAAATCACATTGGTACTTGCCAGGATCGAACCCACGCCCTCGGCTACTAGAGGCGGGCCCTCTTACCACTAGGCCACCACTGACTTAATAATCCAGTAATTACTTAAATAAAAAAATCTATTTAGTATTGAAACGTACCATCGGCGTCGAAACCAAGTTGCAAGCCGTTTCCAAAAAAAGGTAATGGCGCATCGCCTGGGAATTCTGAAAGTTTTTTCCAACGATAGCTAGACTTTCGTTGATATTCACGGAATATGGTAAAAATTACAAATAAACCTATTAAAATAAAGATGATCATTTTACAGGATCTATTTTAAATTTTAATTAAGTTTCTATGTTTTTTTCATACAATAGCACTTATGTATGCAAACATTTAGCGTCCACTGAGAGCAGAAAATGTGTTTCTGAAATATATAATGGTTGTTATCGGTCTAGCATCGATAAGTGAACATAATGTTTGTAATTATTAGTATACGAGTATATTTATAAGTAATATAAAATCATTCATCTCTATTCCAGCTTGCTTAATGAAAGATTTATGTGACAACTGTCCAATATAATTAGGTAATCTGTGAGATAATAAGAAAGCTTATACATCCAAAGGTAATGATTTAAATATTCTCGTTGTGTTTTATGATGATTTTAGGTTTAGGTTAGTAGTCAAAAATGTTTCTTTTCTCCCCGTGAATAAGTTTCAATAAATATTTTCTGTCTTACTTTCAACTGTTATACATATTTTGATTAAACACAGTTTATTTATTGTATTTTATTATTCCATTCTTTGACACAGTAAAACGCGATTCGTATATATTTTCATCACAATCTTGACAATTAGGCGATGTTTATATATGTATTTATACTCTGGTATATAATTTTTTTCCATTTTACTTTGTTAATGTTCTTCGTTAATGTATTCGGCTTTTACGGAAATATTATTAATAATTGGTGAACTTGTTACTTCGTTTACAAATTTAGCAAATATCACACGATTATATGTAAAAGTGTTTTATTGCCCTTAGGACCTTTTTCAGAGTGCTCCTTTATACTGAGAATGTGACTAACTTAGAAAGTGGTTATATAATAGAAATCATAATGAGTAAAGTATTATTCGTAAATTTAATTTCCTTACTTTTTAAAAGCATCTGATTTTAATGTTATATTAAAATGTTGTTACATCAAGAAAATGATCCACATTAAGAGGGCCACTACGGCAAATTTTATTCTTATGAAAAAGTTTGAACGCTTATATAATGACTAAGTAATAAAAAAGTATAACAAAAAAAATTGTAGTAAAATAACAATGTTTATTTCATATTTAAAAAAAATTCTTACCTGGAATAAATATTATATATTACACAAAAAAATCTTAGGAAGTTTTTATAGTAAACAAGGGGAAAACCAAACTACCAATTAATAAGCAAAAAAAGTGCCCCTAGTTTTTGTTTAAGTTAGTTTTTATATTATATATATTTCAAATAATTAACGTTCATTATCAAAATCATTAATTTGGATGTATAAATTAATATTTTTGAAATAAAAACACTGACTATAAAATTAATAAAATAAGATATGTATTATTTAATTATAAAAATATAAAGATAACAAATAGTAAACCATTTAAGGGTAATGAAATTAAATATTCAAAAGCATAGGCTCCTTATCATGACTGGCTTTAAGAGGCGAGGTATTTCATGAACATCACTTTTTTGCGACACTTTGTAATGTAGACGCAAGTAAAGCCAAATATTTTTTAAAGTACATTTATATAAAAGAGTGGTCTTGTACTTAAATAAATACTTATTTATCAGAATCAAACGATGTTTAGATCGAAGATTCCATCTCAAATAAGAAACATACATCTAAAAACTATGCGAATGATTACATTTAGCTTTCAATAAAAAATATCCTATGTAACAACATGCCACGCTTTGGAGATAAATTAGAATATTTGTTTTGATCAAACAAACATTCTCTTACTATAAAGGTATATAAAATCTCCGTTCTATAGACATTAGTTAAGGTGGTAGAGCCTAGCTGTTTTCAAGTGATTGCAGCTCGAACATGGGCTGGCTCGACCGGTGAAGTACCACCCTCTCACAGAAGATCGGCGTGAAGTAGCCTTAGTGGCCGCGTTTCGTTCGATGAGTGAGAGAGCCGGTTGCCCTTTCCCTTTTCCCATCATTTCCTACCCCTTCCTTTTTTCCTCCCCTTCCCATTTTTCCTCCCCCTCTTCCCACATCAAGGGTGGTGACACATCCGCAACATATCTTATGTCGCGGATGTCTATGGGCGACGGTACTACCTCCATCAGGTAGGCCGTCTGCTCGGTTGCCTCTTTTAACATAAAAAAAAAGAAATTATTTACTACACGTCGTTTTCTATCAGAAAACACATGTGTAAAGTATTTGAATTGTACACAAAATGTATTTGTTTTATAATACTTACTTTTTCAAATCATGATTTTGTTTGCTTGCTTTTACAACCTGGCCGCCTCCATGAAAGTAATGAATTGGGAATATATGTATGTTTTTAATGTGGTTTTAATCGACAACATCAAATATTGGCTATAGAACTCTAGCAACATTCAATTTGTAAATATGTTATATTTCATCAGTCTACTATATACATAATAATAAGTCCGGTTTTCCTTCCTGACGCTATAACTTCAGAACGCACGTACCGATTTCCACGGTTTGCATTCGTTGGAAAGGTCTCGAGCTCCGTGAGGTTTATAGCAAAAAAATCATGAAAAATTTTAACAGAAAAGCGGGAAAATCTTTAACTTTCTCTTATACATAACATGTACTACAAATCAATATTTTAAGTAGATGGCGCCGGTGCAGGATACATTTTTTGTGAGCTACTCATTATTCTCTTAGTTAATTTCATGTGACAAAACGGTATTGTTTTTGTAGTTTAAACTCTTAAAAACCTTTTTTAGTATTTGCGGGACAAATTTAGAAAATCATTGTTTTTGACATGGGCAGTTACAGTTTGCGTGTTCAGGAATTGCTAAACCATCCGCTTTGTTTGTGTTAACGTTAGACCAAAAAACAAAAAATGTGGTTTACCAAAGAGCACTTCAATAAAACGGATAGTTTACGGACACGTATGTATAATGCTTCGATTCAGTATTTACTTTGTATTCACTTCATTTACTTAGAGAAATTCAACTAAATAACACTTCATTTTTGTAATCGAAATGAATTCATTACTCTTGTGAAATGAAATAACATTTTTGCTTTTCAAATATAAAACAAAAAAAAATCTTCATCTTTTAATCACCAAATGAAATGTTACATAAAACGAAGCCTCCTGGTGGCGAAACGGAGTTCGCCGGGTTTACTAGTTTATATTATATCATTATACTACATAGTATATATTTAACCACCAGAATACAATAAGTATTATTTCACAAAGTTTTGTCGAATATCCTTTTCATAGAATATGATTAATAAAAAAGTATAAATAGTTATAACTTTTAGTCATTCATGAAGATATTTTAGTTATAAATCTTTATGAATTAATCTAATTTTTTTGGATTTAAATGAATACTCACGAAAGTCTCAGATCTCATTATATGAATTTAATTAACTGAAACCAGTAGTAAAATTAGAAACAATAAAAAACAAAAAAAAATGAAATATTACGGAATTCAAAATTATTTGAATAAAAGGAATAAAAGCGTGGGAGTTTAGTTGAAAAGATACCGCATACATTTCTGTGGCTCTTGTTTTCCTCGTTTAAATATAACGAACTGAGGTCTGAGAAGCATTTGCAAGATATTATTCTGGATACGCGTATGTGTTTGTTTTTTAGGTTTAGTTATAAGAACACTTGTGGTGAAGAATATTTTGTATTTATTAATCAGAAAGAAATATTATAAATGTTGTCATTGAGTTATGTACTGATATTGATTTTGTATAAGCACATTTCGGAACACTTTACAAGATTTTGTTATAAAAATACTGTCATTCTTAATAAAAATAGCCGTATAGTGTGTTATTCTTTCACATTAATTTAGATATAAATTTAGATACACATAGATATATGTATAAGTACATTAAATATATATGGGTGATACGACGATATTTAGTTCTCTAACATTCTGCAAGGAAAGTACAATTGTATATAAAGTAAACATTATTTAAGGGAAAAGTATTTAAAGTTATATTATCTTATAATATAACACGAAAAAGGCATTATGCTCTCTATTTTTTAAATAGTGAATCCGTCCTCTGTATTATTTGTCAATCAAGAAATCTAACATGACCTTTTTACTTTATTATTACCAACAAAACTCATTTTTGTGTTGTGCATTCGAGTGTTGTTATTCAATTCTGAATTGTTATTTAAACCCGTATTATGTATACTAAATTATTTAAGACAGCAAGTGAACAACTTGAAAGTCCTTACTTTGGAGAAAGTTCCCTAAATAATTTCATCATACCTTTAGAAATTGCATCTTCTTGAGCAGTTGAAGCTACCCAGGAGAATTCTGTTTTGAAATAAATTGGGTAATTTAATCCTTTGGTTACTTACTCTACCTACTTTTGTCCGTGCAACAACCGAAAGAAAATTCCTTGACGTAATTTTGATCTTTAAGGTTAATTGCTATGAAATTTTGCTATTGCTATGCTCTGCATAAATTATTCATTATTATTCCGGCAACTATTGTTACAAGAAAAATGAAGAAACGATGACTATTATATATCGTTGACCTTTGACATTTTTGTTGTTATAGTTATGATGTCAAAGCCTTAAAGAGTTATTCAATTAGGAGTATAATGAATATATCGTATGATTTGATTTAATTTAATGAAAAAAAATCATTTAAATAGCATTTTTTTCATTAGGTTACAGTACCTTTGTCTTTTGTTTACGTAGTTTTGAATAAAAATATATTTGTTTTTGCAATGTTTTAGATAATCTATCGATTAAATTACTAATAAATTAATTTTTCTTGATTAAAATTGATAATGTTAATTCCGGTGACGCTATTTCTCGCTCGATTTAACAATTTAATCTACACTTAATCACAAGAAGGATCTGCATAGGATTTTATTTAGATTTCAAAATATCACGTTTTTCGCTTTTTGACTTGTCAGTGTGCTTTAAATTTAAAAATTGTAGGCGTTAAATGCTAATTTTACAATAATTTATCAAATTAAATAAAATGTTAGTCTTAATAATTAAACTTACAGTAAACATATTGCAAAAAGAAAAACTTTTTATTTACTTCAACACTGATCAAGCTGGCTTCATTAAGTTCTTTGAAGTTTGCACTTATCTTTACAACTTTCAAGCTTTTCTCTGACAAATATAGCAAAAAACTTAAATTTAATTGCAAAGAAAACTTAAGCCATTCCATGTAAAATTAAATTCAGTTAGATATAGTTTTTGTTTTAGTAAAAATATTATTAAATTTTTTGCCCAAAGGCTAATAAAGAAATTATAATCAAGCGGTAATGACAAGTAATATTTTGTTCCATAATATCGTTTCTAAAACACGAAAATATAGGCATTTTTTTCTGAACACGGTTAACAACAGTTCAGACCCACATACGAGTACAAGTTTACATGTTGGCGCAGTATGTACCATTGTGTGTGTTGTTTTATAAGTTTGATTTTTAACTCAGAAACCAAACGTTTCTGTTTTATATGTAAACGTATAACGGAGAATTTGTAACGTTCTGCAATTCAGATCCAAATCTTGCACTACAAATTGAAGTGGACAATTTACTTTTTTTACTAGGAGCGTTTATTGTCTTTTTAACCTTTAAAATTTACATCACTTTTCATAGATAAATTTGTTTAAACAAATTTGTGTTTATTAGTGAATGTAAAAATATTAAACTCTCGGTGCTAAGTTAACTAAGTAAACTTTTACTGGTAGAAAAAAGTCTTTAAGTGGAATTGGTATGTGTGTTCAGAATAGTTTTGCTTTAAGGGTGCAAATGGAACTGAACTATTAAATATAGGATATGGGAAGCAAAGATTTCCAGACTCTCTTACAGTAATTTTTTTTAAATAATTTCGTAGTAATTATTCATATCTTGCAATCGAATAATAGAGGATCGAAAAATATATCCTGCCTTTAATTATAGTATAATAAAGGGTAGAAAATCTACAATCATATCAAAAATTGTTTTCTCTTTAGTTATAGAACGTTTGTCCAAATCTTTAGACAGTGAATTAAACTTGCAATATGTCTAATAGAGTATAACCATCCAAGTTACTGAACGAGCTCTATTCCTGTTCATGCGGGTGGCACAAGACGGGTCGTCGTGGAGATCCTTGGGGGAGGCCTATGTCCTGCAGTGGACGTCTTTCGGCTGATGATGATGATGATGATGGTGGCAAAATATTTTTCAGGACGTTAACACTAACATTTTTATACTCAATGCTTCTTTTTTCTATTTATCTAAGAAGTTTTACAAAAGTGGTAGAGCCTGGTTGTGGTCAAAATACTACAGCTCGCACATGGACTGTCTCGAGCGGGGAATTAACACCCTCTCACTTCCGTGAGTGGGTGGTACTTCCCGATCGGTTTGAAGTAGCCTTTATTGGCTGCGTTTCGTTCGATGAATGAGGGAGCCGGTTGCCCTTTCCTTATTCCCACCCTTTCCTTCTTCCTCAAAAATCAAGATGGGCCACGAACCCGCAAAGTCTATTAAGTTGCAGATGGATGACGGTGACTACTGGCCATCCAATAGACCGTCTGCTCATTTGCCACCTTTCTCATATAAAAAAGTCCACATTAACGTATATATAGATATGTAAATTAGTACTTTTTCATAGAGAAAGGGTTTATAAACATTACGAAGAAGTCTGATTTTTGATTGTTTTTTCCAAAGTATTTAAGTGTATAGGAAGGCCTAATTTCGCAATGTATTCCAGTCACAAGTGCGGTAAATCCCGCGGCGTTGGTTCGTTGTAATACGTTCTAACTTTCAACAACAACTGCCGCGGGTCGAGACCGCAATGGGATTACCGACAGACCTAGAAGCCGTGAGAACTGAGTTACTAATTCGATTTTATTGTAATTTTGAAACTTTTTAAAAGCTTTTAACCTTTTTTTTAGATAAAAACTAACTGAAGATATATACTTAACTCTTAATATGTTTTTCTTTCTTCAATTTTATTAAAAATATTTTTTTTAACTTCATATGAAATGCAATTTAACGATCAAAATGAAATATTAAATAACTAAGTTTAAAAAAACTCCTAAAAAGTCCTTTCTTGTGGTAGTGCAATCAAATAATATTCATATAATTATACCTAATAAATAGATATGAATGTTATTTAATAATCATTTATTTATAGTGGAAGTTCTACCAATTAAGGGAGTACGACTCTTGCTTCCTTAATTAGTGCATGTTAATATATGTACGAGTATGTAGATGTTAAGTTCCAGTTACTGTAACTTCTTAAAGCTGAAATAAAAGAAATAAATGTTACAAATTTATCACCGTGTAATATTAAATCTTTGATATACTTTCGACATGGATCATGACTATGTCCGTTATGGGAGCCTAGGTTTTTCTGTTTATATTTTGAGATATTCAAAAAGCTTATGAGTTGTAATTTAAACAATCTGTGCTACATTTTTATTGTTGTTGCAACTGAATAAAATGTGTTTTATTCTATTATTGTTTTGTAAGTTAACGCTTAAAATCTTATATTTTGTATTTCATAATCATCATCTTTAATCTCATATTAATGTTATGCAAAATAGAATTAAATAATATTAGATAATGTTCACATCTTTCTGCCAATAGTTGGCTTAGATTGATTATTATTAATAGTATCTTGGAGTTTTTTGGAATAGTATATTAATTACACACATAATTATTAATTAACTTAAGACTTTAACACTATTAAAACATTTAACGAAATAGAGGACTAAAGATACTAGAAAATTATGAAACACATTGCAAACTTGGTGATAAAAGAAAAAAGAAATCATGTGACTCAGTAATTATTTATTTGCACGTAACATCTCGTATGAAAGATTTCTATTTCTAATATTCTTTACACATTTTCAAAGTTGAATTATTCGTAACAAGATATCCAGAAATATTCAATCTTCGAACAATGGTATCGTATTAGCATACAAGAGGCTTCAGATATTTCACACAAATCCGTTATATTTCAGTTATCTTTCTCATAAAGGTTCTGATCTCGAAAATGAATTGTGTTTCAGTGTTATATTCGCAAAAGAGTACATATTTATTTTATTTCATATTTTAATATGGATTGCCGGGTCTAATGTTACAGTATCAATTATCTTAAATCAAATAAAGAATTGGATATTTAATATAAAATATATAATTATACCTTCAATGGGTAAAATAAAAACAAACTATTAAAAGTAATTGATACAATTAGTTGTTATCTTTGTAACAAAAATATATTTTCAGATATTTACGAAGAAGTAGCTATTCTATTCTCAATTTTATTTTACATAATATGGTATGATATTACAAAACACGCAACGACACTTAAAGATATGGCATGACAAGACACGATTTGATAAGATATTATATTATAATAAAAGAAAATCCTTCCAATCTGCAATCCTATTAACAATATAAATTTAAATGTATGTAAGTATGTATGTTTTTCACCCATAAAATTGTCAACGAATTTTGATGAAAGTTTACAGAAACACACGTTATACATTTCTTTGTGAGCTTAATTCCAAAGACTTCGGAGAATAAAGTCGCAGACAAACAATAAAATTATATAATATGTATGTCGTACTTAAAAATGTATTTTATATTAAGGATTTTTAAAAAAAATTCCAGCGTAAAAATAAAATATTACCATTCATAAGAGCAAAAATTACTTCTAATTAATGTAATAATTTCATCTTCAGATAATCTACTAATCTACTAGTAAACGTGTGAAACAGGATGTTTGAATTAAATTAAGTTTGCGAAGATTGATGAGTTTTGCTATAATGACACAATCTTGACCACCAAAATTCAGAATAAAACATAAGCATAGGTATAGGTGCAAATAATCAAATCAGGAGTGTCAATTTCATCGACCCTTTCTAAAACTAGTGTTATTTTATAATTATCTTAATAAACTAGACTTTATTTGAAACGTACCAAAAAGAAGGTCTTAGAGTAAAAAAATAATAATATATGAGTGAAAAAAGCTAATTCAATGAATAGTCTCATTCTTAAAGTAGAACATTATTTTTGGTTTCTAGGTGTCGTTATCGTTACATAACGTGTAGCTAAATTAATAATTAAGTCTTACTTCAAATTAAAATCTTTATATAAATGTCAACGAAACATTTTTATGAACCATTTTAACATAAGAAGTATTATTTGTCCTTTAAATGAATATGACGTAAACTGTTTATAATAAACGATTGCCGGAAATCAATTTTATCAATTACTATTGTGTTTGTTCTTGACATATATTTTTCATTGTAATTAAAATACCATAGCGTGACAAAATAAAAATCTAACTTCACACTAATTTAGTAAATTAAAAAATGTGTGCAATATCATTGCTTTATAAATGTGTTATTACAATTCATATTATTTATAACTACTCGTAGTTAACCCGGCGAACTCCGTTTCGCCACCAGAAGGCTTTTATATAACACTAGAAGACCTGGCGAACTTCGTATCGCCCTGTAGTCAAGAAATACCTGTTACGTTTTTTATTTATATTTTTGGAATTCACCTATTAAAGCCATAAATCTACGTGTTTTGAAATGCGACAGAATGATTGACATATTAGTTAGTTGTCAAATCTAATTTCAAAAAAAACGTTTGTATGGGAAATAGAAAAGCGCTGTTTTTATGGTTTTCCCAGTAATGAATCAATTTTTTTCAGCTTTTATACCTTCCCTGAACCTCCACGAACATTTCAAGACTAAGAAAAGACAAATCCGTTCAGCTGTTCTCGAGTTTTAGCGAGACTAAGGAACAGCAATCCATTTTTATATATATAGAAGATTACGTTTGGTGATTAAAAGATGAAAAATTTTTTTTGTTTTATATTTGAAAAGGAAAATTTTTATTTCATTTTACAACAGTAATGAATTCATTTCGACTACAAAAATGAAGTGTTATCTAGTTGAACTTCTCTAAGTAAATGAAAGTGAATCCAAAGTAGATACCGAAGCGTTATACGTGTCCGCAAATTTTCCGTTTCATTGAAGTGCTCTTTTGTAAACCACTTTTTTTGTTTTTTGGTCTAACGTAAACACAAAAAAAGCGTACGATTTCCCAACTCTTGAACACGCAAAGTGTAACTGCACATGTGAAAAACAATATTTTCTAAATTTATCCCGCAATACTAATTGGTTTTAAGAGTTTAAACTATGTACAAACACAATACCGGTTTGTCACATGAAATTAACTGAGCAGAGAACAATGAGTAGCTGTCAAACAATGTATCATGCACCGGCGCCATCTACTTAAAATATTGATTTGTAGTACATGTTATTTATGATAGCGCTGTATGTGAAAAATGATTTTCCCGCTTTTCTGTTGAAATTTTTTATTATAAACCTCACGGAACCCGAGAACTTTCCAACGAATGCAAAACCGTGGAAATTGGTTTTGAAAACCGTGAAAACCGTGAATACCGGCCTTTTTATATAGTCGAAGATCTCTTACAGATATCTCATTGACATTATTACGTCATTACATATCTGTCATTATACGTCAATTGCATAGCTGTCAATTGTGTTTCGTTATTCCACGTTTTATAGTGACTGACGTTTCATGTCAAGTCACACGGGAATGCTGTCGAACGGGATAAAAAGTATCCTATTGCATTTTCTGGCTCTAAACTTACTCCCTGCCAATTTTCAGCTAAATCGATTCAGCCGTTCTTTAGTTATAAGTGGGGTAACTAACACGACTTTTTATATATATATATATATATATATAGATACACAGAATCGATACAACAATGATATTAATTGAAAATCAAAATGATTTGAAATCGTTATTTCACCAAGAACATTAATTCTAAAACATTATGGGCAAATATTTAAATAATAAACCCAGTTTTGAAATTTTAGCTTACCAGTGGGTCGATATATATCACTTATAGATGAAAACTAAAGCAGATCAAAAAGGTCAAAAATATCGTAGAGATTATGTAAGTATTCGATGCAGAAAAAAAAGCTCGAAAAATAACCCAGTTTATATTTTTTCTTTTGTTATTTTTGAAGACATTGTTAAATTTTAGATGTAAATTGAATAGTTAAAATTTTTGCATATTTTTTTAGGTGAGGTGATAATACTAATATACTTCATTGATGACATTCCACCTTCTTTCAGAATATATAAAGCTAAGGCGGAAATACTTTTTGCATTGTCATGCACTAAGAATAATTAACTTATCGCCTAAATAATCCTTGATTATATTTACATTTAATATTTATAGTTAAATTATAAAATAATCAATTATTATTGATCAAAGTATAATGATTAAAAGTATAATCCCACATAATTATGTACATCACTACAGCCGGATATTATTACTATATATACCCATAATCTCAATTTAGAACGCATAAATCTTTTAGTTCTACTCAAATTCTATTCGTTATAATGAATAAAGAAAAATGTTTATGTTTTACAAATTTTCTGCTCTGAGTGCCTTATAAAAAAAAATATTTTTTTAAACATTAAATTAAATATTTAAAAATGGTGATAACTGTATTAGGGGAATAATTGATTTATTTTGACTGTTGTTTTAATAATGTATATATTAGTTATGCTTGACTACCTCTTATTTAATTAAGTAATATTGAATCATTCTTATTCCATTAGGCAGTTTATTTGTTATGTATAAATAAACTGCTTAATACCCTTTTTACACATGATCTTTTTACACAACACAGAAAATATTTTCTACTTTTCATTGTTCGCACAGAATAATAAAAAGTATAAAAAGAATCTACTTAATACCAAACGTGAAATATTTTTAACAATTCAATTTAAATATATATATTTACCAGAAATGTTCTGTTTTTGGTTTATCCTTAAAATATAGGTCGATCTTCAAATCTTTTCCTTAATTCTGCAGTAAGTGCATCAAACTTCTTTATTATGGCGACGGTATGTAAGACGATAAAATGATGTTATAGTTTTAAATTAATTAATTAATTCTATCTTCGCTAGGAGTAGCCAAATTATACAAATTGCGATCTATCAAAAAACTACTTAAAATACACTAATTTAATATAATATTTTATTAAATTTTAATACCAATTCCTTTTTTTAAGCTTAAGGTGAATTCCGTTTTTTGATTCTGTAAGTATACGATATGCAAATTGAGGTTCGTCAGAGGGATCACAAGGGAACACTTCATATCTTCGTAACATGTTGGATAGTGTTGCTTTCATGGCCACCCAAGCGTAACGAAAACCTATAAAATATATGCATATTACTGAAACTATAAACTCTCTACATCAGGTTTTTTTATTTAAGTTAATCGGCTTTTTAAAATAATTGTTCTTTTACTTCAATAGACTATTGTTGGTTTTAACATTGTAAGTACCTAAATTCTTATCAATTTTTTAAAATTTATGCCAGAAATTGTTCATATCTACTATACTAATATAATATTATTCATACCTATACAGTTTCTTGGTCCAGCACTGAATGGTACAAAGGAAAATAAATGCATATTGTTAAAAAATCTTTCAGGATCAAATTTTTCCGGTTCAGGAAATATTTTTGGATTTTGATACATGGCTTCGTAAAAAACTATCACTGAACTTCCCGCGGGTGCGATTCGCCCATCTGAAAGTAGGTAAAATATATATTTTTTATAGTAATATCAAATTAAATGTATAAATAATTTTTTTGTAAATCAAACATCCGCATATCTATATTCTAATTCTCCTTAAGTTTATGTTATTGTTATTATTTAACAAATATACCGTCAAATTGAAAGTCCTTCTTCAACTGTCTTCCAATTTTAGTCACTGGTGGCAGTACTCGCATGCTTTCTTTTATCACGGCTTCAAGATACTTCATGTCATTAAGATTTTTATGAGTCGGTTTTTTTGACATGTCATTCTTAAATACACACCGCTGTTCTTCAATAATTCGGTTTTGAATTTCTGGATATTTTGCCACAAAATATAATGTATGACAAATCGTCAATGTTGTAGTATAATGTCCCTTAAAAAAATTGACTTTATAAGCCTGAGAAGAGCATAATTAAATAAATTTTTGTTTAACATTATCTAAATGAAAACTGATTTCTGCTGTAAACTAAACATACAGTATAACAGACTAATGATATTTCCTCTTCAATTATATCATCTGGACGAGGATTTCCATTGGGTAATTTGGTTAGTAAAAATTTATCTAGCATGCATCCATCGTCATCTGCTTTCTTGTTCAAAAGAGTAACAATTTCTACATCTGAACATTTATGATTAGTTATCATTTCTTCTTTAATTTTATTAAATATTTTTTTCCTCTCATTCAGAATCTAAAACGTAATTTCTTTGAATTATAAATAATAAACATTTTCATGAAGTCATGATAAATTGCATGGGATAAGTCATAATAACACAAAATATATACTAAATTAAACATACGGTGGTGCTTGTTTCTACAATGGTCTTAACAGTTTTCATCATTCTACGGTATTGCGGTGATAACTTAAAAAGTGTAGGGATATTTCTCCAATATGAGAAATAATTTTTGGTAATTATGTTTACAACCCTGAAAACTCATATATTATTCAAGCGAAATTTATTTCCTATATTAATTGAATAGAATGTATACAGACTGTATACATAAATTATTATCAACAATTTTAAAATCAGGCGAATACACTTAATATGAATGACAATTTTTATTATTTAAACATTTAAAATACTAGACTTATTCTGTTACGCAAAATGGAGACCCATTAAAAAAAAACAACTAAATTGATATTTAAGCTGTGTACGTTTGCATTTCTATAACGTTTCAATATAATTATTATTATTTATTCATACTTTCCATTCTCTTCTAAGTATGGATGGTCGAGATTATTAAGAAAATTACTATTAACTCCCATAAGTGTACCTGAAAGTTGAATAGGATAAGTTAATTATTATAAAGATTGTTTATTATTTGTAGAAACAAAAAGTAGTAGAAATAATGTTTTAAAACTCACTGCTTATAATATCAAACATATAAGGTCTTAGATAAGTATATAAGTTTACGGAGCGTCTTCCTTGAAAGTTGTCTAAGATATTTAATAAATTATCACAATAGTTATTAACGGCAATAACCCGCTTTTCTAATGTTTTGAAATGAAAACTAGAAGTCATTAATTTTCTCGTCGATTTCCATCTTTCACCTTAAAAATATATTATTTTCGATTCCTCAAAACACAAATTATTATTGATTTAGCTTATCTATTGTTATACTTTTAATATCAAGGGACAGAGTACCCATCAATAAATGAAATTTGGCATTTTAATAACCGGAGCTTAATACGCTCAATTGCATACAACTATGTATAAGATAAACAATACAGGTTAATAGACTCAGACTAATAACTTCTAAAAGATAGTCTTGACTTAAGAAAATCTTAAGCAATAAATTTGAACCATACAATTTATCTTATTAGAACTATTAATATAAACGTAATTGAAAATTGCTAATCACACATAATTATTGTTCCACCAAAACCAATAAAACGTTGTTGAGGTCGAGACTGTAAAGAGAGACGCCCAAAAAGACGTGGAGACGTCCAAGAAATATCGAAATTCATGGAAAAAATTACTCCAAGCAGTCCAACTCTATAAGCCCTAACTTCATTAATTGTAACGAAAGTTAAGTTGTTTAAAATCTATATTTTTGTCTACTAATATGGACTTAAAATATAAAAAAAATATTGAAGGCCTATTAATTTACCCTTTTACAATAGTTCGTGTTTGTGTTTTTTTTCGGTTTCTTATGTTTTTCTTCTTGAACAATAATTCAAGTTACATATTGTAAAAAATACTTAAAATAAAAACGGTACTTTTTTACTCAAAACGTATAGGCTTCAATAAGTGAAGGTTGCTTCAAAGTTAAGCCAGGTAGGAGTTATGTATATATATATATTTAAATGGAATATACTATTATATACCATCCGATGATGATATAGAATTTCCAAAAAATGGTTTCATTGCTGCATTTCTTTCCAATGGTTTCGAAAGTTCACTGGGGTGATTTAGAAGTGCCTGAAAAAAAATATTTCAATGATATGTATTACATTATTGACAGTTATTGTAAAAAAATGTTTTTGGTTTTGAGATTATGAAATAATTAATTTTCAATTAAAAGGTGAGCAATGTATAATCTATATATATATATAGATATATATACATATATATATATATATATAAAAATGGATTGCTGTTCCTTGGTCTCACTAAAACTCGAGAACGACTGAACGGATTTATCTTATCATAGTCTTGAAATGTTAGTGAAGGTTCAGGGAAGGTTTAAAAGCTGAAATTTTTTTATTTATTTCCGGGAAAACCTTAAAAACAGCGCTTTTTTAAGTCCCATACAAACGGTTTTTTGACATTAGATTTGACAACTAACTAATATGTCGATCATTTTGTCGCACTTCAGAATACGGAGATTTATGGCTTAAAGGTAAACACCAAAAAAATAAATAAGATATATTTTATTTCTTGACTGAGGCAGTACGAAGTCTGCCGGGTCTTCTAGTAAAACAATAAAATTCTTATAGAAATATAAAAAATCGTAATAATTTTGTTATGTGGCATCTTATTTAGTTAAAATAAACGTCATATTTTACGATATTGAAATCTGAAAGATTTCATATTGTAGCTCGGTGGGCATATCTCTGGAGATTTATTATAAGATACTAGGTTTTGCCCGCGACTTCGTCCGCGTTAATTTCGTCATTAGTAATATATGTATAGCTGACCGAGCGAATTCTATTCCGTCTTAAATAACCAGGTATTGGTATTTATTAAATTTTTCCTGTTTCAATCAAACAGAATGATTGACATATTAGTTAGTTGTCAAATCTAATGTCAAAAAAACGTTTGTATAGGAAATAGAAAAGAGCTGTTTTTAGGGTTTTCCCGGCAATTATTCCAATTTTCCTCACCTTTTAAACCTTCCCTGGACTTCCAGGAGTATTTCAAGTCTAAAATTAGCCAAATCGGTTCAGCCATTCTCGAGTTTTAGCGAGACTAAGGAACAGCAATCCATTTTTATATACATATATAGAAGATAGAAGAAGAAGATTTTTCATTTTGGTTCGAGGAGCAACATGAAATAAATGACAGCTATTCATGCGGAGGAAGTGCGGTAAGAGATGATAAACTGACTACAGTAATATAATCAAGGTAAAAACATACCTTAAAACCAATCAGTGTACAATTTTTTATTTGCTAATTTCTATTCAGTATTTTTCTTAGATATTTTTAATTGAATCTTCTACCATTCCAGTTGAAAGAGCTTCAAATATGTCAGGTTGGGGTTATGTAATTTTATTCATTACGTAGTACATATCTTCGGAATAAAGATTATTGTTTTTTTTGAATGAATGAATAATCAGTTTAAGATAATGGGTATAAAATATGGATGTATATACCAACGTTATCACTCTTCACGAGTAATTACTATCTTATGAACTTGTTAATGACAATTTTTTTTAAAGTTATACTACATCTACGATGATTACTTACGAGATTATAAAGAAAATAATTTTGTTTGACGTCTCACTATAACTGATTTCTATGGATTCTTTTGAATGAAATGATAAAGTCTGAATTAAGCATCAGTCGAATTTACGGCTATTTATTTATTCATTTATCACGGATATTTATTTTATATGCACACAATTTTGATAACTTGATATAAACCAACTAAATCTTTTTCAATCATTTCGCTTACAAATTTATATCGCACTTTAAATAAACAAATCCTTTCTTTATACCACATAAGGGTTCAAGAATAATATCGTTTATACATAGTATTGAAATAAGATGTAGAGCAGCTATTTATCAATAACTGTGAACAAGTATATACATAGTTCTTATACATATAACCAAAAAAATTTCGTACTAATAAAAGGAAATCTGGGGACTTTAAATGATATATATTTATAAATAAATATTATTTTATATTTATTGTAACTGATTTTTATGTCGTCAGAATAGCTGCCAGTATGATTTGTGATAAGATTATTCATTTCTGTTACTTGCGAATATTATGAAAACGTGTTTTTCTATTTATTTGAATTTGTTCATTCAATATATTTTTATTATATTATATAGATAGATATTTATATTTTTAAGTTAAAACTAATATAAATTAAAGATATTACCATCACATCATCGGGATCTGAAATCATTATCCAGTCTTCAGAGCCAACCGAGACACGGAAATTTTGTTTCCCGTGTTTCTCCCACATTGTCATTAATTTCTGAGATACCTCTGAGAAAATAAAATATTGTCTTATTGGCAATATAAAAGTTTTTTTTTTGGTCAGACATTAACTTATACGTTTAAAATAATATGAATATAGTATGTCAAAGCTTACCATCGGAATTAAATCCAAGTTGAAGGCTATTTCCAATAATAGGCAAGGGGGTATCACCTGGAAATTTTTCTAGCTTTTTCCAACGAATGCTAGATTTTATTTGATTCTTACGATAGATTATACAAAAAATTAGTAGACTGAATATTAGAACAACTATCATTTTTATAAAAAATGATCATCTAAAATTGAATTAAAAACAACCAGAAACAATATTTTTACACTAAGAACAGTACAAGCTATTAAAATAATATAATAGTTCCGTTATCAAGCAAATGTCAGCATTGTCTAAGTGTGAATGGCCTCAATAAAAAAATCTTGTAAGTTTAACTGATAAGCATTGACATTGTTATTGTTTTAAGAGGTACTTTCCGGACACTAAATATATTTATATACTATCTTGGATAGCTTTAAAAAAATAATAATATTTACAGTTTTGTGTGTGTAGGAAACTTAATTTAATATTTCATTTACACGACCGTCAAACATTGTAATATATGTATATGTAATTTTGCTAGAGAGATCGGTCGAGAGGACGTTGTGATAACGACGTTTACAATTCAAACAAAAACAAAATCTTATCACTTGTTATTCTTAATTGTAACATATTTCTGCTTTTTATTTTATAATTGGAATGGGTGAATAGAATAATACTTTAAATTTTGCATAGTATAAGGTGAGTACGTAGACGATTTGGGTTTCTGGTGTGATTGCAGAAGTTGTCTGTATTGTAAGTATTTTTGCTATAGTCAAAGTGTCAGTGCAAGTTTTTAGAAGGTTTTGTAGCTAGCAAGGACTTCAGAGGAAGGATGCGGTTACGCAAAATATTGAAATTTTTAAGAATGGTGTTTCATTCTGATTTTAAAGTTTCCTAAGAATTCTTTCAAGAGCGTGTGTTGGTGGCCACTGTAAGAAGTTGGAAATCGATTTAGAAATTCCGATTATCGGAAGAATAAGACCACATTTGAATTTATCCTTTAAAAACCGCGATTTTTTCAGGGTTTAAAGGCATGCGTTCACAAAGCTTAAGCTTGCGGACTATGTTTCAGGAAGATTGCAGAGTATAACAGCTATTAATCGAAGGATTTCAGCATTAACAATTAGAGAATCACCTGTGACGGGAGCCTTTGAGTTGCTAGGAAAATAAAGGATTCAATAAGTAGGTTCTTATAATGTTGACGAACTTGTCTGTTTGCACTTTGATTTCAAACGAATTTGTCGGAAGCTTTCGTAACTGCGTCTCTTAATAATGTGTTACGCAAAGGAAGGAATATAGTCCTCAACATCAGATATCCATTTACAGAAAAAAATATTTTTGTCACATTCTTTTGTCTTTTTTCCTTTTATCTTCCCATCTAGACTATGTTGATATTTGTTGATATGTTATTTTGATGCCCTCAAAAAGTTGTTTTGTAAACTGGACTTACTTATTCATAAGTTTTATTTTCAGGTTGAGCAAGTTTGACCGCAGATTTAATTTTTGATGTTAACGCAAGTGGCTTCATAACCATCCCATTCGTCGGGGAAATTTACAAATAAAGTAATCACGATCTATAATGATCTTGAAAAATTATCGGCTTACTATTTACTTAAACTAGTCCGCCTTGACTCAGCTTTTTAACCTCCTTAAGTTTTCTTGAGTGTCGGAAAAGGCTTACAATACCCTCTTATACAAACCCACTTTATTAAAAAAATCCTTTACTGTCCATGCAAAGCCATTTGGGCCATATAAGGAATAGGCTTTCAATTATTATTTTAAGCTAATTTTATAGTACTATTATTTGTTTCAAATCAGATCTTACTTTTATATATTTTTATTCTGATGTCATGTTATTTAATTTATTATTTCTCTGTATTCAACTTTTCTATCTATTTTATTTATCATGTCAAGTATATAACTGAAAATTATGTAATTTTTATTTAATTACAAGTGGCTTACTTCCATTTATAAATCTTTTTCTCATATTAATAGGTAACTGGGAGATATCTCTAAAAGATATAAGTTTATCATTCCGAGTTTTATTTAGTTTCAATTTTTTTGGTGTCTTTTATGTATATATATAAACTATTTACAGCTTTGTTATTAGTAATAATGAGGGTTTTAAGTAAGGCAAACCATGAAGAATTCCAAAAATACCATTTTCAATCAGGATGATATAAGTAATAACTTATTCACAACTGATCGGTAATCTTAATGTATTGCAAAGAGTTTCTACGTAGTATTAAATATATTCAGGATACAAAATACGGGTCTCGTTACAAGTGAGCCGCAGGGCAAAGCCGTCTCTCAATTATGTCTAACTTAATTCAGAAAATTTTAAGTATAAGCTTTATATTACATATTATATTTTTTGTTCGCTTTCATATACTGAATAATCAGGAAGAGACTTATTAGTTGGGCCCAACATAAGGTTACCTGTCGCGAAATATTAAATTATAGTTTGGAGACAATAGACAATAATAAGCAATTTGATAAAAAAATAAATAAACGGAAGCTTGAAGGAAGTGTTGTTGTACAAGTCATTAAAAGTTAAATATACATAGTATAGAGCAACAATTTATAATTGAGTTAGTAGTCAGTTGGAGTATGATGCTTATGTTAGCTTCATTGGAAACTGGAGCTGATGCGATTAAAACTTCATTGCACTGTGTAGTCAGGACCGTTCTACTTATCTCTGTTGTTATGTATGTTCAGCAATTTGAACTGAAATCGATTCCTCTTTTATATCAAGAACGTGATTAGTACTAATAGATTTAGAGAAACCTTACAATATTTATATCTTAACATTAAGTTGTAAATAATTAGTCTCTAATTATTTACAATTGAGGATAGTTAAAATTTTATTATTATACTTGCAGGTTGAATTTTAATGTGTTTGAACAATTAGTTAAAAAGTAGGTCTCAGTATTAGTTATAAATATTTAAAACACTCAATCATACATGCACATATGTATAAATAATCAGTAAAGCTCTACAACCAATAACATTGCAATTGCAGTTGTTGTGTTAAGGTTTTTTCATAAAATTAAATTGAAAAGCTGTTGAAAAAATTGAAATGAAAAAAAAATAGCTAAGCATCATTACTAAATTGAATATTTTTACAACTTTAAAGAAATTAGGATATAATTTGAAACAAAAGCTTTAATCTTTTACATTTTGAGAAAATTCATGTAAGTAAACAAATAATGATTTTTGTCTTGACTGTTCTGTAAAAGCAGAATATTATAAGTTCATCATAAAAGTTCTATGCACTTGATATGTTTATTTTCCAAATAATTATTTAAAAAAACTTACATATATCAAATTATTGTTCGGTATCACTCGTTATTTTATAAATCCTAACTAAGTCTTAAAATTAATCAAGTTACCTTTTCATGAAAAAACTTTTGATGACAATATGTTTGTTTGTGTTTTAAATAGTAATGTTATTTTCTCTTCAGAAGATTTTATTTATTTCAAAACGAGTAACATGATGTGGTTTATAGTAAATAATTATTTGAACTTATACAAATATTCAAAACTCTTGTTGTGGTTTACTTAATGTTACTCTTGATAGTTGAATGTGTAGTAAGGCAACAATTTAAAAACTAGTTTTATGGTTAGTAGGCAGTTAGAGTTTGATAGTTATGCTGACTTCATTGGAAATTCGAAATGATACCATTAAAACTTCATTTTAAATTGCAACAACCAAGCTTCTCTACATTAATGTGCCCCGCACTTAAAATTTGAAGGAGTTTATAACCCACAACTTGTATATCAACATATTTTAAGGTTTAAAACATTAGAAAGATATCAAAGACAAAATGTTTTTGTAAGTACTTATATTATACTTGAAACTAATATTTTTTTGGATTATACTACGAATATATTATTAATGTAAAAACTGCAGAATCTCGATGTTTCGGTTATTTTTCACCAACAGTGATCACTAGCAGAAGAGATGTGAATGTCCGTGATCACGGTTGTTGAAAAGTAACCGAAACTTCGCGTCGGGAGTATGTATTCCAGATCCAGATCATCTCGCGACTCAAAAGATACAGAGGAAAAGACTTAACAAAGCAAGGTTTACGTTAGGTAACATTGACGAATAATGTGAGCTAATACGAGATTCAAATAATTAATTGTTGAATTTTTTCCTAGTAGGATCATTCTCAATATTAAATTTTTCATAGTTTTAATTCATAGTTGGAATAAAAATTTCAGAGTTATACTTTCCAATATAAAATACAAAAGTTAACACTGAGGTTAAAATACCAATGTGCATAGAGTCTGTATTTTAAATTTAGTATCACGGTTTGGTTTCAACGAAGTAAAATTATGTGAAAAGTAAAGTACTAGTAAGAAATTATAAGGATTTCTGATGACGATCTGATTCTGCAGATTCTTACTAATTTGAAATGGAAGTGATTTCTTAAGAATTAGCTCAGAAGAGCGTTTTTGAGCTACATCTTTATGAAATAGCTATTAGTAATTGTCAGTTAAATGTAGTCCATTTAATGAAAGTCTTGTCATTTCTAGTTAAAAAATAATAATAAGAATTTAACTATTATTAAATTGTAAACTTAAAATAATAAAGATAATATGTATACACACTTAAAAGTAAAGGTAAAGGCCAGTTTTCCTATAAAAGGTTTCCACGTAAATAAAAATTAAATGTTTTATGTTCAAAAAGTTCGGATGGCCGATAAAAATTTGGTGTTTGATTTTGGACGACAATTGTAGAGTCCAAAAATTTACTGTGCCACTAATCATCAAGGTTGACTGGTAGGGATTATTTTGGATAATTGTGAAAAAATGTATTAAGTAATTGTTGACTTCCATTGTAGTTTTTTGGATACCACGGCTCACCAAAATTTCATAGAGCAACCAAAGTTGTACTAAAATGCAAGGAATTTAAGGTTGTGATACAAAATCTTCTCCTCTTTTGACAAGAGCTGTGGACGAATTAATTGTCTATAGTTGGTTGTTGACTTGGTCTGTGTCAGAGTGATGGTTGTGGTTCCTAAGGAAAAGTGGTTGGGGTGAGGTAAAGGCTTTCTAACTAATAATGTATATTTTATGTAGATTTGTGTCATAATGGCCGGGAATAGCTCTTACTGAATCGTCGTTGTAATTAAGGGGGAGACACGGTTTCAACATTTTGGAGTAGTTAAACTAAACGATAAAAAAATAGTTTTTCGATGGAATGTATGGAAGAATTCGTGTTTGGTGGGTTGTTTATTAATGTTTAAAATTTGATTACACCAAATTTAAACGAAGCAAAATACTTTTTTTATTACTTTGTCTTTAAAAGAAAGAAATAATTTAAAACTATGTGAAGTCTTGAAGAAGTCTATTTCTGTAATGACTCAGAAATTAGAAAATTACACCTAGTTCACTATGAAGTAACATCATGTGTAGGATAAAACGTCTGTTATACCTCTGTTACGTATCAATATATCAATGTTACTAATTTATTTTGTTTTATTTTTTACACTTTTTGTTCATTTCTTTAGATTTTCTCTTTTATAGGTTTTTGTTTTTACTGGCTCATTTTCTTTGACTCTTTAAAGAAGTCCTTCAAATCTCGTTGTTTTTTGTGAAGGTAACCAACCTTTTTTAACTTTTTCCATTGCCCTTAATTTCCAAAATTTTAGATAAACTAAAATATAATTAATTTATTTTGAATGAATCTGTTCGGTCCTAATGAGACGCCAACTTAACAGAGCTATCGTAAAACTTACAATTTTTCAAAATTATTCTTAAACCAGATTGTCGCCAAACAAATTAGTTTATATTTATAAGAACTTGCCTAACTACCACAAAATACTAACAACATCAAATATTTTATATATTTAACATTATTATCTTATGCCAGATAGGAGTTAGTTAAAATATTGTTTACTAAGTCTTGACTTTTAAGCGACTTAAAAGTTGAAATATGGTTGAACGAGTCTTCACTTTATATTATATATGTATATTTACATGCAGCACAGAAGTTTTTTGTATAGTTACATTTTTAAACAAAATAAATGAACGTAATGAATGAACTATCTATGAGCCGGCATAATGTTCATTTTAATTAAAAATTAAAGTCAACCCCTGAATTAAATTCTGAAATATTTCATTTCTTAAATAATGTTTACTGAAAAATAGCGCAGCGAAAAAAATATGTATCAACTACTCATTTCAAAACATTTCCAGTCTAAAGAAGTACTGCTAATCAGTAACCGAGTCAAATTAACATTTCTTAAGCTAGAAAATCTTTTGTTTTCGCAGGTATAATTTCAGAGTTATAGTTATTTTTAGGAAAATATTATTATTATACTTTTCATTAATATTAAAATTTGTATAACTTCTTATAAGAATTTTACTTTGCAGCATGCTTGTAAATAAAACAATATACATATCTACATATATACATATATGAAGTGTCGCGACGGTGAAAGAACAAAAGGTCACCATTCCTTCACTAGCCTCGTAAGAGGCAGGAAGTATGTAGTACTACACACTTAAGACCTATGTAAGAGAAAAATAACTCTTTATAAAACCCTCTAATATTCCGTCTGGCCATCGTGGCAGCAGTAGAGGGCCTACTGCTGCTCTCCCTCTATAATGAGTTCAGCAGTGGACAATTACAGGCTGCGATGATGATGATGTTATATCCCGATAAATTTACCTTAATAGTGTATGAAAATAACCTTCTATTAGTATAAACATTAGAAGAGAGTATGGCATAATCATAACATCATCGATAATAAATTGTAGGAATAGGAGAGGGACGAACCACATATGTATAAGCAGTTTTCAGAGGAGATCAGGGCTCTTTTTTCGTTAGAGTGATAGATAAATCGATCGTAGATTTTCTGAGTGGGTTTAAATCTTTCGCTTGTGTTATATTCAGATTTCATTTCATTAAAAGTTTAAATCGAGATAGCTTAAAGATATTAATTAAACATTATTTTTATTTTTGTATAAAAATAAATTAATAGTGAATTTGAAAAAAAAACAATTCTAGTCCTGTTTCTACGAATATATAAACGATGCTGTGCTTCAGAGTAACTTCACTTATTTTTTTCATTTTACCTTTGACTTGATGAGACATTCTTTTTGATGAGATATTTATTACTTTTTAGATAACGTGATAACAGGAAGACTATTTCTTTATTACATTAAGGAACAAATAAGGAATATTAAGATATGTATATGGGATTTTACGTCAATCCTAATCAGCCGCCTCATTTGGTATAGGTACCATTACACTATAGGTACATATTTATCTAAAATCAAAATATGAGGAAAATAAAAAATATGCTAAGAAATAGTTTTCATTATTATAAAATCTGAATGTTCTTATAATATTATTCAACCGTTCTCTAGTCACCGACTTTAGCATTACGCTTAAGTGAACTTCATAGTTCCTGCATCAACGCTTATTAGTCACTTCACGTTTTGAACAACTCAGCATTAATATCTTTGTGCATAAGATTATCTTCATTTCAAGAAATACCTCCATAATTGTTTTTTGTTTGAAGTAATAACTAAATTATCACAAGAAGTTGTGACATAGGCATAGTTAATAATACAGTTTCCAAAGGTAAAAGTTTTTTTAGCATTGTTTTCAAGAAAGAGTTGAGCGATATCGTACTCGGTATATAAACGTTTTGCAGAAGTTGTCTGTTTTACAGATGTTTTAGTGTTTTCAAGTTATATGTATAAGGTTTGAGATGATAAAAATATCGATACAATATAATGTAATTTCTTTTTATTATAATATATTACATACTATTATTATGTATAATTTTATATTACTATTATTTTTTAGATAAAAAAACTCAAAAAACTCTTACCTTATAAAATTTTAACACAAAATATTGTAAAACTTTAAATGAATCTCTTTGTTTTTGGATCATCTTCTCGTTTTAAAAGTCAATAGTAATTGACTAGAAAAGTTGTGTTTTAACTGCCTTGAATCGCCTTCTTCAAGCTTCTTAATTATTTTTGTTTTAGCCTATCGGAACCTACTGCTGCGCAAGGCCTCTTTCTCTCATGGAGAAGGTTGGAGCGTTAATCACCACACTTGCTCAAGACGGGTTGATGATTTCAAACTTATATTTTTTTTGAAATTATAAGTCCAGGTTTCTTCAAGATAACCTTAATACCCTGTTGGAATAAGATAATACATAGTTTAATGTGTAGCTAGAGGATAAGATTTTTGTATAAAAGCTAAAGAAATAAAACCTGCTTATGTAAACAACTTCATAGATAATACACTTATTAAAAATAGAAAGAAAGTCACGGAAGCAAATACATTGTATGAATAGAACATTATCAAACGAATAACATTACTGTCTCCTTTAAACTATCAACCGTATCAGCCAGACGATTTCCTTCCACAAGAAAATAATTCCATTCTGAGTTCAAAGAAATGAAGAAAATTCGTTATAAATTAAATTATAAATTGAAATCTGTATCTTGTCTTATATAATATATATAGTTATTTGCTTTCTTTTATATTCTTATTTGTGATTAAAAAATCGAGCAATTTTTTTCATATCGCATTTAAAACAAATTGTGAATATAAAAATCATGTTATAAATTATATATATTTTTCGTTTGAAATAGCCCTTGGATTGGCAACTAGTATTTTGTTCCAAGAAAACTATTGACATACTAACTTAATTAGTAGTTCACTAAACAGTAAACAATCGTTATACTTAAGAGCCTCAAAGTCCATATCGGAGCTGTTGGAAGTTTTTTTTGCCTTGTTTGTTGATAACAAAACTTGTATGTGCATAATTTAATTTGGGGTGGTGAATCAATTTTCTAAAAGATACGATACATTTTCTTAGGATAGTATTTTTTTCAAAACGTTTTAGTCAGTTGAACAATTCGAAACACTATAAATTTAAAGTAAGCACTTGAACCAGTAAGGTGATAAATTTTAACAGACAGTTTATAATTTTATAAATAAACTTTTTACTCTTAGATCACAATTATTGCCTGGCTCCTCTGGCGTTCTATGTGATTTACAACAAACATGTCAATCAAGATCAGCTCCCCCGCCGTAATATTTAATCCACTAAAATAATAACATTGTTAAGATTTCATCGTTCTCGGTTACAACGCTTGTAATAGTACTATCAAAATAATTGAATTAAACCATCCGAGAAGAGGCAGCCTTTACTATCGTATCAATGTTGAAATTAGATTCAGAAGTCCCAAATATTATTGGTTTTAAGGTAAACATCTAGAAAGGTTTATTTAAATCGAGTATTATTTATATATATTTTAATTGCAATAAAATAGAGTATTTTAATAAAATAGAGTATTAATATACAAGTATAGAAAATTACTAGTTCTTTTTCAATAAAGGTAGACACGTAAATAAACTTATTTTCTCATGGTAAAATTGCTCAGTGATTAAAAATTTAACCCAGTTCATTAAATTCACTACCACAGGAAATTTAGTCCTTTCTGTTTACTAAACGAAAAAGTCTTCTTAAAATTGCATATGAAAACAAAACTGTTTGACCTATATATTCGAGCGCAGTCTCGTAAATGTTGAATATATAAATTTAAAATCATATAGAAAAGCTAACTTGCTTGGTATTATAGAATTGAAAAGAGAATCTGAATACATCTTACAGGTCAGTAATTGTTTATAATCTTTTACAAAATAAATTATCTTATGTGGGAAAAAAATATTTCATGATAATTGGAATATTTTCTTTGAATTTCTTATTTAAAAAAATCTAGTGCATATTTATTATTTCCTGCTATAATGCAGCTAACTAAAATAAATATTTCCTGTTTTCAATATCGTTCTTGTTCTAGGAAATCTTACGATCCTGCAGGTGCAATTAATAAGGCCGAGACCTTTTTGAAATTCATATTTATTTAGTATTAAAATATTATGTTATATTTTTTTAAGGTTACAATAAATTTTAAATGAAAAAATTTATAAGTAGCCTTGTAGGGACAAACAAAATATGTAGGTAAAATAATTTTAATTAATTTTTTTTTTGCAACTATTAATATTGATATGTGTTATTATCGAACTGAATATAAGGTTTTATAAAAATTAAGTAGATATATTATGTACAGTAATGTATTACTGTATAATTAATAGCATACTAAACAAAAAGTGTTATATTACTTTGTTATTATATATTTCTAAGGACCACGGCAAGTTTTATTTTACTCCGCCAAGAAGGTCGCTCAAATAAATGGAGATAGAGAGCAAACAGAGGCTTAACTGCATCGGAGTAGTTGATTCCCCTTTAATTAAACTAGTTTCAGTATCCTGCTTGTTGAGGAAAGGATATGTAAATAGATACGAGGCATTGTGCAGATATAGGGTAAGTTTTAATTTAAGACATTCTTAAAAACATTCCAGGAGATGACTTGTATTTATGATTTTCCAAGAAAACCCTTTTTCGATTTTAAACAAATTTAATGCATGAGTGTATACACTATACATATCACTGAAGTTGAAAAAAAAACGAATATTAGTTTATTAATAGTTAAATCTTGTTTATTTAAATCCTTCTAGAATACATACAACAAATTTTAGCGCACATTATTCACTTCATAGCTTCAACTACTTAAATATGAAATGAAAGTAGTTTAAATCTTAATCTCTTTATAATATTAATGTAACAAAAAACCTACCCGTAAAAAGAATTTGGAGTAAACAACTGTTACTTAAAAAAAAACAAAGCTATATTTTTTTACCCCTAATACTAACTCATATAATATCTGTGGTTATTCAATTGCTCCAATTAAAATTTAAACTTTAAGTACCTACGGTAAAGTACTAACAATTTAATGGCGGTATTCTTGTGAAAAATCTTCTTAAAGTATTACAAAGTCAACCCTCTTCTTAAAAGCTGTACTCCACAGTTATTCAATTAAAATAAGTTGAATTTTATTTATATAACCCTTTTATTAGTACTGTTTTTATTGTCTTTTTTTATATATGGTATAGTAAATTGAAAAAACTAAAGTTTTAGTAACAAGAATTTTAAAAATTAACTAATATCAAATAATTAAGACAATTAACAGAAAGACGTCATTTTTAATCCTAAATAAAAATAGGTAGTGACTAAATTCTTTGAAAGAAACGTTTCATTTTTAAATCCATAATTTCTATAACAAACCACGATAATATTAAAAAAAGGTATGAAATTTATCTTGTCCAGCCATAAATTTTGTTACAAATAAATATGAATTTTACAATGAAGTAATGTCGTCGTCGTCATCAGCCTATAAGAGCCCACTGCTGAGCAAAGACCTCTTTCTCACATGGAGAAGGTTTGAGCATTAATCACCATGCTTGCTCAAGACGGGCTGGTGTTACGTAAGTTGACGTAATGTGATGGTCACTTATTTTAGAATATCTATTTTTTTGCTACGTAAATGAATAAATTTTATACCAACATATGGTTGGTATAAATTAAAAAAACTATTACATTACTTCAGTGTAGTCAGTGGTGGCCTAATGGTTAGAGGGCCCGCCTCTCATTGCCGACGGCGCGGGTTCGATCCTGGCCCGGGCAAGTACCAATGTGATGTTTTCGAATCATATGTACTTTCTAAGAATATTTAGACATCACTGATTAGTACTGATTTCCAAAAGAGGGTTGAGGTCAGGCAGGCGGCCGGTCGTAAAAAACAATTAGCCAAAACTATTCACACCATGTAAGGCAGACCCTGGCTATAGCCGGGAAATTGCCAGGTTTTTGAATTTAATTTTATAAAACAAAAAAAAATCCTTTTCTCCAGCCTTTCCTATCCCTTCCCTTTTTCCTCCCCTTCTCACACTTTTCTTTCCCTCTTCCCTGATCAGGGCTGGTAACACATCCGCAAACTATGTTAGGGCTGTCTATGGGCGACTGTACTAACTCCATCAGGTAGGCCATCTGCTCGATTGCCCCCTTTCGTATAAAAAAAAAACATGGTTATTATTTTAACCTGACAAATAAAATGTAGTTTTTAACTTTAAATCCTGTGTGTGAATGTCTATTGACAATATAATTTTGTTGTTCCATTTTGAATTACAATATATCGTATTTTAGCCGCATAGATTATATTTTTATTTTTTAACTCATATTTATTAACAACTGTGCTTAATTTTATATTTAAAATTATTATTTAACTTAAAATTATATTACATTTATTAGATACAAAGATTAATTTGCTAGACTATCAAAACCTAAAACCTGGGATCAAAACACCAAAAATATAAAATCCTATTACTTTAACATACTGCAATATATCACAAATAGTTTTAATGTAGATTGTAAAAAGGGAATTTGAAAAATATTTAATTATTCGTATTAATAGTTCTGTCTTAGCTCAAGTTTTAGTAAAATCAGTATTATTTTTTAATTAATATCATACAAAGATATGTGACCCTGAAGGATTGACCTTGGAGTACAGACCTAATAAGCTGTAATAGTTTTGGTTGTAATAGCACATTTTAAATAGTAGGTCTAAAGTGTAAACACTTTTTGGATAATAATGGTTATTTTTAAATATATCTGAAATGTAGATATCCAGCAATCCAATGAGTACCTGAAAAGTCACATAATATGTCCTCAAAAAGTGCGGATGAGGTTTACTGATATGAATGATTATCACAGCAAGGACATTGGTTGACTCCTGTTTCTTTGGTAGAAATAGCCTTCTCAAAGCATGTCCTTAGAGCTTAACTTGATAAGCTTAGCAATTAGCAATCAAGCACATCACATGCACATTCTACATTAAATCCTATAAGGTACAATTATGGTTAAATTTCTCTTAGGACATGGAGAAAAGAAGTTCAGAGGATCAAATAAAATTTTATATGGAGTACTTCTTCTTCTAAGTCGGTACGTTCTTGGCAGAACGGTCGTGGACATCATGATGTGTGGTGGCACGCTTCACAACGCGTCGCCACTCGTCTCTGATGGCGGCTTTTCTCGAGCACTTATTGACAGGAGCGTCCACTGCAGCCCTGACTTGGTCTGTCCAGCGCACTGGTGACCTGCCACGCGGTCTTGTACCCTCGACGTTGCCCTGCACTATTGAGTACACCTGAATAATAATGACATCCATATTAAAATAAAAAAATGTAAAAACTATGCAAATAAAGTAAAAATGTAAAAAAGTACAAAACTGTTATTACATAAATAATTAACGTATATTGAACGTATTTTCTAAAATAAGAAATTGTAAAAATACAACAATTAACAATACACTTAGGTCCAAAGAATAATTATTGTCATATTGATCAAATATAAAGCTAATGAGATCTAAGATTTTCGCGAGTACACATTTAAATGAAACTAATATTTTCGGATTTTACTTCGCGTTTTATTTTAGAAACTACATACTCCCGACGTTTCGGCTACTTTTCAGCAACCGTGATCACGGGCAGACGAGATGTGAGTGTTTCTTTCGGATAATTCTGTCTATAAAAAAGTTAACAAAGACCCGACCAGTAAAGTTTTAACGGAAACAAAATTATTAATTAATAAATACGGTTCTAAACTCAATCTGGATATCAAATCACTCGTACCATCGTGTTCAAAACCACCGAAATTGTATGGGTTACCTAAAATCCATAAACAAGATGTCCCATTACGGCCAATTGTAAGCCAGATTGATTCACCAACTTATAAACTGGCTAAATTCCTTTCAAAGATATTATCACCACTCCGGGGCCACACAAAGTCATTTGTTAAGGATTCCTACCAGTTTGTCAATGACATTAAACACCTAAAATTGACAGACAATGACATTATGGTCAGTTTCGATGTACAGTCATTATTCACTAATCTACCTGTTCTTGACTGCATTGAGATTGTAAGAGGTAAGTTAAAGGATAATATGATGCCTATTGAATATGCAGAATTGTTAAAGCATTGCCTAACATCTGGCTATCTCATGTGGAAGGATGAATTCTACATACAAGTAGATGGAGTAGCAATGGGTTCGCCGGTTTCCCCCGTTGTCGCAGATATATTCATGGAAGACTTCGAGGTGCAAGCCCTTAGCTCTCTTACAATAAGACCCTTAATTTATAAACGCTATGTAGATGACACTTTCACAATATTAAATAAAAACAAAACATCTGCTTTCTTGAACCATCTTAATTCTATCAATAATAAGATCCAGTTTACTATAGAATTAGAGGCAAATAATTCTTTAGCTTTCCTTGATATACTGGTCATCAGGAATCCTGACAATACTTTGGGACATACTGTTTATAGGAAACCCACACATACGGATAGGTATCTCAATGGTAAATCACACCACCACCCTGTACAGTTAGCTACCGTTGGTAAATCTTTGTTACAGAGAGCACAACACCTTTGTGATGCTGACCACCTAGAGGCCGAGCTGCAGCATGTAAGACGTGCTCTGACCATCAACAGCCTGCCCGTGCCTCGCCAGCATCGCAAGAACCAGACGAAGCCACCTACAGTCGAGCGACAACCTGCAATTCTACCATATGTGAAAGGAGTTACTGACAGAATAGGCAACATCTTGAAGAAGGTTTCAATTAAGACTATTTATAAACCACATAAGAAAGTGAGCCAATTCTTGAGACCAATAAAGAGTAACATTCCTTTACAACAAGCGGGTGTATATAAACTTGATTGTGACTGTGGCTTGTCATACATCGGACAGACAAAGAGAAGCATCGGTACAAGGGTTAAGGAACATATTTCAGACGTCAGGAATAGGCGCGCGTCGAAGTCAGCAGTGTGCGAACATGCATTGGACAAACCAGGCCATTACATTAGATTTGATCAACCACATATCCTCGCTCGTGAAGACAGATATATACCAAGGTTAATCCGCGAGGCTATTGAAATTAAAAAACACCCCAATTTCAATAGAGAAGATGGCTGGAACCTATCAAACACCTGGGATCCTCTTCTTAAAAATATAAAATCCCATGTCCGTGACCACACCGCAGGACCTCGAGACACCGTGAGCGCATTTTGCCGGCATCCAGAGCGGTACGCAAGACAATTAAGAAATCGATGGCGGTAAGAGATAAAATGACCAGACCAACTGACAGACACTCACATCTCGTCTGCCCGTGATCACGGTTGCTGAAAAGTAGCCGAAACGTCGGGAGTATGTAGTTTCTAAAATAAAACGCGAAGTAAAATCCGAAAATATTAGTTTCATTCAAATATAAAGCTCCCAGAGTTCCTTAATTCTGTAAAGAAATTAATATTATTAGGCAACAAGAAAGATAAAACACAATATGCTTTGGTACTAACAGCTACATAAAGAATTTCCAATTACAAAGACTGTACAAACCAAACCAAATCAATTACAATTATGTTACTCCTAGACTACGACAACTAAGAAAGATCAGAATATGTGTGTAAACAATTTTGATGTATAATTTTGATTGAGATAATATATCTATAGATATCAAAAACAAATCCGGAAAAAAGCTTTTTACTTGTTTTTTTTTGTTTAATAAATTGTTCAAATGATTATTATTATCGATTCATTGAAGTAAAATAAATTAACAGATATGTATATACATAATACATATACAAGTCATGCAAGGAGAATAATTTAATAGAAACCAATAACTTTATTATGTCTCTTATAAATTGTTATTTTACTTGTTTTACCGGTAAATCAGAATTTAAAATTTTTAATGGCTATTTATACAAATATAGTTTTAAAAAAAGTTTTTTATATTATAGCATCGAACAGGTTTGGAATCGCATGTTATTGTATTGTATAGACTTTAAGGACTCTACGGTTTTGTTATTTAAACTTCTTCTTCTTCTGCCTGGCAATATCCCAGCTTTAGCCAGGGTCTGCCTTACAGGTTGTGAATAGATTTGGCTATTAGCTTTTACTACCGGTTTTACGACCGGCCGCGTGCCTGACATGAAGCCTCTTTTGGGAATCAGCATTAATCAGTGATGTCTAAATACTCTTAGAAAGTACATATGACTCGGAAAAATCACATTGGTACTTGTCCGGGCCAGGATCGGGCCCGCGCCCTCGTGCATAAGAGGCGGGCCTTTTAACCACTAGGCCACCGCTGACTTAAAGGTTTTGTTATTTAATATACAGTCTTAAATGCTCAGGATATGATCATTAAGTCTCATTCAGAACTGAGCAAGTCCTTCCCGTTGTGGGCAGAATGCGATCGTTATACATACTTAAAAAACACAATATAGATAATTTGAACTGTTGGAAAAAATCTTTCAATCGTTTGACCTTTTCAGAGACTGTGATTTTAACTTTATATTTTTTTAATAAAATTCTTCCTTGAGAATAATTTGAACTCATATTACTGAAACGTATAAGACAGAACTGGTTTTAAAATTCAAAACTAATTTATTCACAAGACTGCTTTGGTGTACAACAAACCTGTAGATCAAGATCAGTTCCGCCACCGAAATATTTAATTCAGTAAAATAATAACATTGTTAACATTTCATCGCTCTCGGTTGGAACGCCTACAATTTTAGTACAACCAAATTAATTAAATTAAGCCATCCGCCAAGAGGCAGCCTCTATTATCGTTATCAATAATCTATAGGTAGAGTGAATGGTCCCGAATTTCAGACCATAACATGTGGTTTTAGTTTTTATAAAAGTTCATTGGTTTTTATCAAAAAGATTGTTTCATAAATTTATAAACCAAATGGCTTTTTTTATTTCAGAATTATTAGTTAAAAAAGAATCTTCTTAATATCCGAATTTATCTAAAACTATTTTTAGTTTAAATTAAATATATCATACCCTTTTTCTTTTTTTAGTAAAAGCGGAACCCCAAAAATATAAACGTATAATTACTAATGTGTTTTAGGCGTTGTAGATGAGTTAAGTATCTACTTACTACTAACAGATCTCTGTTATTTTTAAAGATCCGCTTCGTTAACCGCTTGCTATGATATGTTAGACAATATACAGTACATTTAAAATGAGTAACAAATGAATGCCACTAAATTTTCATTCTATGAACGACTATGTGTTTATATAAGATGTTAATTTTAAAAAAATCTATTCAAAGTCATAAATTTAGCTATCTAAATAAATAAGCTTCAAAGATTAGTTTTATGGGCAAATCGTATGAGGTTTTAAGTTATTAAAGTTAAGTATGTTCTTGCAGCATTTATTTAAAAATGCCTGATAATAGCATAATAGCAACTATAATATTACAATTTTAACAATAATGACATTATAAACTTAAGAAATAAAAGTTATATGAATAGACTGTTGTTTAAAACCAACGCCTAGATTAATTATAATTTGCATTAGTCCTTTTCAGGGAAGTAGTAAAATTATTTTGTTAATTACCTTAATATAGCATTTTAATATTAAATCAAACCTCTAATTTACTGACATCAGGTTTACAGTGAATAAAGTCAAACAAATTCTTATAATGTAATCTCATTGATATGTTTTAAATAAGTGTTAATATAAACTGTTTTTCTATAGTAAATCTAGTGATACTACAATATCGTTAATTGCAATGCATACTATTATTAACATTATCACCTACCGTCAACCGTCGACGCGGACGGTTGTGCTCTCGTGCTCCTGATCTAGTCATTGTCCAAATAATTTTATATATTCGATCATGCTAATTAATTAATGGAGACCCCTGGACAAATTTCTTTTATTTTATAATTTTATTATCTATTAAGGACTACATTTTTTTTCTACTTCGCCTTAATGGTTCTGCATACAAAAGTAGATGGAGAGAAAACAAAAAGCTTTACTGCATCGTAGTACTTGATTCCCTTTTAATTAAACTAGTTTTACATATCTAGTTAGTTTGAGGCAAGGATGTGTAAATATATAAAAGTAATGCTCACTACACTAAAAAAATATATATTTTTATTATTTTTGTGGATTGTTAATATTAAAAAGATTTATGATAAATTTTATTCAATTTTAAAAATATCGGATATGTATTGACATTTTATCCATTCATCATTTGTGTCGTTGATTATGTTATATTATTCCATCATGGATTTCACAGTCATTGTTAGAGATAATTATATTAATACGTTCAATTTTATATGTTAGAGTTAGTACAAAATCGTGGTTTTTAAAGATAGTATCGTCAGAATAACTGAATACACCAATGTTTTTGCTCTTCATAATCGTCAGGCTCTCAGGCTATTGAAGGTAGCCTCGTAGACGTTTGACGAATTCCCTACTTCAAAGACGTCCAATCACTGCAACGTCTTGGGTGAGAAACTTTTTAATGTACCCTCGCTTCTATTTATACCAATCAACACTCATTATTGTGACTGCACTTGCACAGGTGCATATTTACGCAGGTGACGGCTGATAATCTTAACCATTCATAATTATTCATTACGAAATTAAAAGATTCCTCTGTTACATATAAATACACGTATATTATTTATATTCTTAAATACAAAATATATTACTTATTGAAAAAAAGTTTCCTGTTCTGATTATGACCGGTTAAATACATATATTGATGTTTGAGTCTTCAAGTATTGTACGATTAAATAGAATACAGAAACAAAAGTTCCAAATCTAAAATTTCAATAATAAGTAACAATAATGTCAAAAAATAATCATTAAATTAATATTATTATAACAGAAAACAAAATACTCTCCAAATATTAAAACGGATATTATGCAAACACTATTTCCTGTGGTAAGTCTCATTAGTATTACTACCTCAAAATATATATACGAGTACATATATTGTTTATAATAAATATATCTGAGCTTTATTAATTTTATGATTGATAGCATCATTAAATATCCTTTCATATAAAATGAATATAGCTTGAATTTTAAATCTATAAATTATTTCTATTCACCAAAGACTGATTGGTTTTATGACCCAGCGTATGACTGAATATTGAATTTTTTTTGTGAATTGATATATAGCGTGTCTTATGGATATAATATACTTTTAACCATACTAATGAATAACTTTAAAAAATGTATGTATTAATTAATGAGAAGTTTTCAAATTATTCTTTGTATATTTTGATAAAATATGTAAGTTAATAGAGATTTATGAAAAGGATTAAAAAAAAAGATTAAAAACCTTATCTTAATAGAGAACCTTGGAAAATTATCTAACAACTGAAATTTTCCCATCAGAAATATAAAAACTTATTACTGTAATCACAATTCAAGTTGGCAAGAAATAGTTAATTATTCTTGCATATAAACCAATTTTTGCAGTAGAAGACAAATAACAAGACTAATTGACTTTAGGTCGTCTTCTCGTGATACCGCTTACTGTAAAGTTACCAAAAAATTTTAATAAACATCTATATAATATGAAAAAAACTCTCGCGTCATATTCAAAAATATTGTTGATTTATACATATATTCATGAAAATCGTAGAAATCTTTTGGTCTTTATTGTTCCGTAGAAGTAATTATGTTACTGTTTGTAAAGGTTAGTATAAAATTCAGAATCCGTAAATATTTCTATTTTAAATTTTTCTTTGTCACAATATGAAAAAAGTATTTATAATCTTGAACATTTCGAAAATCATAAACCAAATTTTTTATTCATATTCCATTTATTATTATAAAAGCTTTACGCCCATCAGTGGCATTAATATTATAATTGAACAAAAGTATCTATAATTAATTTTGTTGTCAATGTTCGGGAAACACTTCATAAAACCCTGATATAAATTAAACTATAAAAATATCGTTTCATTTTATCGTTTGAAGGCCCACGATGTTATTTCTATCTCGTAAAACCTTATCACACTTGAGACTACTAAATATTCTGTAACGCCTGTTGAAGCTACACGTGTAACAGATTTCCAATTACTGACGGATTATTTATGTAACTATAAAAGTAGAACTTTATCACTGAGTTCATTACGATGTTTTTTGTTGCGAGGATAAAATATAACGAAGACTGTTTAATTGTTTTATAAAACATATTAAACTCATTATACTCTTGTAAGAAGACTTTGTCAAAATATTGTTGCAAGTATAAACTGTAAAAACAGATTATTTTATAGAAATAGACTATGAAACTTACTTTCAAAGATGACCCTCTTGAGGTAAACAAAACACTAGTCTAATAGTAGATATTAAAATAGGACATAAAAAGTTCATTTGAGCGTAGTTGCAAAGTAGGTGGCTGTAAGATTTGTTGAGTGGTGTAATATATTATTGTTACATACGAAACTTTTGCAATTATTGAAACTATTACTTTACAAAAGATGTTATAGACCTGTGTCAATAGCTTTTAAAACATAATTAAAATATAGTAGGATGAAACCCATTAGAAAAGGAGAGGAATATTATAAAAATTAAGGGAAAACTAGTTTACGGGCGATCTGAGGTCGGGAAGGGTATGGGGGTGGGTATTTAAGGGTAAAAAATGGGGTTTCTCGATTTCCGGTAAAACTAAAAGTCCTACGGAAAAAAGTTATATGGCAAAGTAGTGCACAACTATTTTTAATTGTTATGTACTCTGACAAAAATAAAAAACTTAAAACTCGGTTTTTCGAATTTTTCACATAAATTTTGAGGTTATGTGAAATACATGTTTTAGATATTTTTATTATCTACAACTTTGCCATATAACTTTTTTCCGTAGGACTTTTAGTTTTACCGGAAATCGAGAAAACCCATTTTTTACCGTTAAATACCCACCCCCATACCCTTCCCGACCTCAGACCGCCTGCAAATTATTTTTCCTTTATTTTTTATAATATTCCCCTCCTATTCTAATGGGCTTCATTCTACTATAATTTATTTTCACTTTTCATTAATTTTAAGGCCTTTTGCACTGGCCTATTATAAATTAATTTATATATAATTAGATAATTTTTAATAATTAGATTTTTTTATATTTTAATACACATTTTTTCTGGGAAAAATGCAAACAATTAGATATAGACACTACACTAGTAAATTGTTTTATTTCATTATTATCGTCCTTGTAATTAATTTATTTAAATTATGTCAAATACTAGAATAAAAAACCGATAAAATCACCACTCACATATATAAATTTTATCTTTGTTAGAGAGAAAGCCGAAAACAAATAAAAACATGCTGCGGACAAGTGTGTTCAATTTTATTTGTAGGTGTGAGGCATGCTCTGAGCCGCAGCTGCAATTACCTAATGATGCACAACGGTTACCCAATTAGGGTAACTGCTGCATTTACCGTTTTTCCTATATTGTTGATATTTTTCGTATAATAAATTTATCGTGTTTTTGTGATTTTATTCGTAAATATTTTAATACAGTTCACCTAAATTAACAAAAGCGTCGCATGGTCAATATTTATATAGTACGAAATTATCTCCAAATTAGAATTTTATGTTATTTTAGTAATTTTTCTTTTCATCTTTTAGGCTGTTATGTAATGCTGTTACGCTATGTGTTATGGTTTTAAGGTGATTTGGGTAGCCATTCTTTATAACACATACGAATTTTGTGTCAAATTAGTTTGGCGATTCTCACACAAAGTGAGAGAGACGTTAATTTAATGTGCGACAGTGTCACCCGACGCGGTCCCGTTGAAACTTTCAAAGGACGAGGGCAGCCGCGGATTCTCTATTATGCAAATTTTCGCGTAATTTTCTCCGACACTGGGCAGACTTTGTAACCCGAGCGGTGCCTCGTTAATGCTTACCTGGGCTGTTTGGGCTTCATAACATTTTTACAATGTCATGTAAAACGGTACATTGTCTTTGCCGGGCCAAAGTGACAAGGTAAGCTAATTTTGAAATTATTTTCCTTTGTATATTTTTATCCGGTGCTATCATTTGAAATTATTAGGTTTTTTTATCTAAACGAGTCTTTTTATCTAAACAGAAAGTAAGTAACAAAAATTTTATTTATCATATAAAAATATACCATATGCATTAATTATTATTATTAAAATATAAAAATTATAGGATTTTCTCGCCGATAAGAGGTAGTCGATAATATTTTACTTCTTCACCTAGTAACACATTTTTATTAATAAATATGATCATCATAGTACTTGATCTTTGCTCTCTCAGAAGTCGAAAACTAACTAATAAGATATATGATAGAACAGAACCGGGTATCTTAGCGATACTTACAGAAAGCCATCTATACCATAACATTTTAATCTCAGCTACTATACTTGTAAGAATATCGCTGTTTGTTATACGACACATAATATGAAAACCTAACGGATACTAATCCGTAGATGAGCCGTCGCTTTCAAAGTAACATCTGCGGCCTTCCGGTAGTGAAACAAAAACGAAATGAGAAAGGTTTCGGAAAGTCGTATTGTGGCAAGTTGCGATGAGGCAGGTCTGCACTCTATTGTAACAGCTGTGCTTATCTTTACGTCTCAGAATTCTGACCTCGGTGTATTTTAGTTATTTATTCTAAGTATTTTTCGTAAAGTAACCATTAAATGACAGGATGATATTGGCTTACTGTTTTACTGATTTGATCGTAATGTTAACCTAATAGAAATTTACCATTGTTCTTTTACAGATTTAATTAGTGATGTACATATATTTTTTATTTTTTTCTGGTTATTTTACATATGCCATTGTGGCGTAACTGAAATTAAAAATAAAGATTATATACATAGTATAATTTAAATTACGTCGACATTCGATTGTGACCTGGCAAATTTTCTAGACTTTTAATTTTTATTACGTTAATTATATAATTTTTGAGCCACATTAAATATAGCACCTGAAAATTATTCTAATATCCAACAAAAAACAAAAATTTATGCATAACTGTAAAGATTTTAAGAAGAATCCCCCATTTGATATGTAATATTGACATAAATTTCTAGTGTAAAGTAAAAAATTACAAGAAATGAATAAGAATCAGTTAAATTTTGTTTCATCGAATAAGGTTATCGTTGTTATATTGACATAGTCAAATACTGATAAAAGAAAAATTAGTTAATCGTTAACGCTATTAAATTCCTTTATACAATGTCATTTTTATAATTTTACTTTTCCATCTTTAATGAAAATATCGTGAACAGAAAAAATATTAAATTGCTTTAGATTATGATAACAAAATGATTGATTCCAAGCTACTTAATATTTCATAATAGCCTGCCACGCCTGAAGTATTTTTATGCAACATTATATAAGAACGTCTATTTATATAATATAACGTCTTATCAAAAATATAACGTCTTATAAAAAGGGGAGATATTTTTAGAAGTGCTTTTAATATAATCTATCTCTATAATTTTCATTCTATTAGCAAGGAAAGACAGAGAGTCTCGGAGCGCAGACGCTGCATATAGTATAAGTTCTGCATAAAGTAATTAAATTGTCAAGTTAGTGTTTTCGGATGCATACCAAGTGAGTAACCCCTGTCTTGTTTAATGAAAATCGTGTGATAATAAATAGATATTTAAATTTATATAATTTATATTGAAATGAAAATAAGTATTTATTTATTAAGGACAGTTAAAAATCAATGTTTCTAGGCCGAATTATAGGAGGCATTGAGTAAAAAGTCTATACTTGGACTGAATGTATGAATATTAATTTTAAGTAACGTAAGAAAACGAAGATTTTATGTAGATTTTTTTATGCTAAATGGGGGCAAAAAGGCAGACGGCTCATCTGATGGCGGTCTTATCGTGGACATCCGCAACATAGTTTTGCGAACAGTGGCGGCGTAAGGCGTCTGCGACGTGGGCCACCGCCTACGGCCTCGCGGTACAAGGGGCCTCGCGCTTCAAAAATTTTAGAGAATTAAAAAAAAAAAATCTTCTTCTTCCTAGGAATTTCCCAGCTATAGCCAGGGTCTGCCTTACATGTTGTGATTAGTTTTGGCTATTAGCTTTTACTACCGGTCGTCTGCTTGACATCAACCCTCTTTGGGAATCAGAATTAATTAAACCTATTTTGATAAGAAGTGTGTTCAATGTTTTAATAATATTAAGCGAATAAATAGATAGTGTTTAAGTATATTGGTTGCCCCCGAACAGTAACTGTTTTAATTGTTTTTGTTTTCTTTGTGATTTGTAATACACCAGTACCTGTACTCGTCTATTTTACATAAAGTAACAAATATTTAATTGGTGATAAGTACGTAACGCAGTAATTACTTGTCTATAAAATAGGCTTTATAATATCCTTTGAAGGAAACCAAAGCTTTAAGTGTAAAAAAAACATCGACGTTTAAGTTTTTAAAACTAGTTGGCAGTAACAGCATCAGGTTTCCATAGAATAGGGCCTCGCGAAATCTGTCTTGCCCACATCAAATTTAGGTCTTGCCCCGCCACTGTTTGCGAATGTATTACCACCCTTGTTTAGGAAAGAGGGGTAGGAAAAGGTGGAAAAGAAAAGAAGCGGAAAAGGGTGTTAGAAGAGAAACGGCTCTTTCACTTAATTACTTTAGTTTTTAATTACTGCGTTTTGATAGATGATCAAAACGCAGTAATTAAAAACCACTTCACGACGATCTTTTGTGAGAGGGTGGTGCTTCTCCAGTAGAGCCAGCTCATGTTTGAGCTACAACAACTTGACCAAAGCTAGGCTGTACCATCTTACAAAATATATATTTAATTATATATATATAATAGCATTCTGCAAGTAATTGCCTACAGGTACGACTCAAACATTTTGAAGACCTACCTGCGTGCCCATGTGCGATGATGCTGTGTCCTTATTTTGTGTTATTTATTTATTTATTTTTTAATGTACCACCTGTCCTATGTTATTTTTTTCTATTATTTTTTGTACCATATGGACTATGTGTTCGAAATAAAGATTATATATATACAGTAAGTGGTGGCCTAGTGGTTAAAGGCCACGAGAGCGGGGGTTCGATCCTGGCAAGTACCAATGTGATTTTTCCGAGTCATTTGTACTTTCTGAGAGTATTTAGACACCACTGATAGACGCTGAAGGAAAACAATGTGAGGAAACCTGGACTTACAATTTCATAATTATAAGTTTGAAATAATCAACCCGTCTTGAGCAAGCGTGGTGATTAATGCCTTCCCAAAGAGGGTTGATGTCAGGTAGGCGGCCGGTCGTAAAAACAATTAGCCAAAACTATTGAAAACATGTAGGGCAGACCCTGGCTAAAGCTGGGAAATGTGTCTTGTGTCTGGGAAATTGCCAGGAAGAAGAAGATTGTCAAGAGTAATGACGTAGATGATAAGACTTAGGAGAGCTAAAGAGATGGAAAGGTTAAAAAACATACTTTACACCTCTTAGGTTAAATGCATTTGTAAGTTGAAGGCAAAATACTTCTTACCAAAATAATTTAAAGCCAAAAACATGTTAATACAGAGTTTTGACATGATAACGCTGTTAAGAGTTTTACTTTTACGAATCAGTGATCCAAGCATTTTAGGAGTATTTTTCCCATTCCAAGTTTATGCATTAAGCATTTCTTTTTACAAGAGATAACATCTAGGTGCTTTACTAAATTTAAACTTTACTAAATCTATCTTTATTATGGTGGTAGAGCATAGCTTCGGTCAAGTTACTACAGCTTGAACTCGAGTTCACTTGACCGGGGAAGTACCACCCTCTCACAAAAGATCGGCTTGAAGTAATCTTAAATGTCCGCATTTCTTCGGACGAGTAAGAGAGCTTTATTGCCTTTATCTTTTGCCACCATGTCCCTTCCCTCTTCTACAATTAAGTTACTGATGTCTTTGTGTGATGGTGAATATCTTTTATCAAGTAAGTCGTTTACTCTTTTGATTTTTAACATAAAAAAAACTTTAAGAAAGATAAAAAGAAAAACTACGTCATAATTCCATTAATCATGTGTGATGTTTATTGTATTATACATATATACGTATTGTACCGTATTGAAACAAATCTGGAGTACTTTTCTTAAAAATTAATGAAGTTGACGTTATGATTACTATTATTTTTTTAGTGATAACAAACATTTTTAATTAAGTTGTAAGCATGCCTAAAGAGATTATGTAACACTGAATTGTTAAACTTGAAGGTCAAAAATATAACGTGGAACAATTTACTTAAAAGTGTTCAACGTTTTTTTGTTCACGCGGTGAAAGGTTTTTTTCTACCCCTCCGTCTAGGGGAGACAGATTCTCATCTTATGTAAGATTCACGGGCCAGACGGGCCCATGATACCCACTAAAGCACCAGCGGTCACTCTCCGTTGCCGCCAAGTGGATCGCCACGGGAATCGAGGAAGCATGCATCCGAGACGATCCGACGGCGGGGCGCGAAGGGCCACCTCCCTTGGGCCACATGGTTCAATATGCAGACGTTTTTATTATGCAGAACAGAACGGAACTGTAGAGTAAATATTCCGAATTTCAACTTTTAAATAGTTAATATTGGAACATGTTTGTAGATATGAATCAAATAGGTGTGTGTGTATATTCGTGTGTTTGAACTAAAAATTTGTTTTCTCCATATGTAAAAAAGCTGAAACAGTAGCATCACTTATATATAAAATAGTGTCCTATATTATATATTGCTAGGGCAACGATTCTGTAAAATTGACGTAGTGCTGATAAAAGTGCTAATAATTTGTATAAAATGGCTATATATGTATATTGGGCAATAATAAAAGTATATGAAAATCACAGATTACATAACATAATTATATGTAATGAAAAAAAAACTTCTCACCAGAATGGTCTCTATATTTTCGTTTCATTCGTTAAAGGGCGAAAGCTGAATGAATGTATTTTTATAATATAGTATGTTATTTTTTAAGCTATTGCATAGCTTCTATCGCGGGCCTTGAGCGCGGGGACCGAATCCGGAAATTCCGTAACGAAAAAACCTCACGCTCCCCACTCCGACGGGCACGGAGGTGTGGCTTGAAGGCCGTGGATCGTCTAACGTCGTTTCAGTTCGGCAGTCTTCAGTTGTGAGCGTGCGATTAGACGCATTGTACGACTCTACGAAACTCGCACGAATCGAGACGAGCTGCTCCGAAATCGGACGAATACATAAGCAGCTGTTTATGAAAAATTTCCTCTTATCTTGGCTGGCGATTTTAACATTAACTTCGCTGATAAAAAGTCAGAGGGGTTGACAACTTTTCTATCAAAAACATTGAATTTGAAAATGAATAATGATCCACAAGAGTCCACAACAAAATATGGGACCACCAGTGACGCTGTATTTTCTAGGTATTTAGAGGATATTAAGTCCCAAACTTATGTTTCTTATTTCAGTTATCATAAACCTATAGTTTCAATGATAAATATTCCTGAATAACCAACAGCTACTGTAAGATAATAAAACCCACATGTATTGTAAAATAATAAAAATATTTTAAATAAAATAAATAAAAATATTTTAAACAATATTAACATTTTATTGATTTCATAAAAGAAAAATTTGTTTTCTTATCGGTCACCACGCTCAAAAAGTGTAACTTGAATTAATATCAAAGAAAAAGAAATACTGCATGAATAAAATAAAAATAAATAATTATAATTGCATAAGTTGATACAAAATGCTATGCAATAGCTTTACCGCGGCAGTCCCCGAGTGCCACACGTCTATTTTAATATTTTTATGCTTGTGAATGTTCTTATTCTTTTTGAACCAACACTGTGATTCATAATGGCCGACTTTACCGCAATAGAAATACTTGTTATTGTCATTCTTTTCACTGTTTATTTATATGATCTATTAATATTAAAAAACCTATCTTTTGACTCTCAAACCGTCAAGAAATGGAGGACCAAAATGAACATGAATAAATAAAACTTAGGCACTAAATGTTGTATCGACCTTAACTAAAATGTCAGAATCGAATCCGGATTTAAAGAAAATAATAATTTGTAACATTTTCGCAAGGAATAAATAAATCAATACTTTTTTCTAACCAATCGTATCTGTTTCTTTCATCCCAGTCATACTCATAAAACATTTTCCCTTTTCATCTTCAAAGTCTAATATTTTATAACATTCAATGCTATAAAAATGAGATGACAGAAACATGATACCTTATTTTGTATAACGAGATCTTTATGTTTAATAATTTAGTCAACATGAATTATATACAACTGCTTTTGTTCGATACGCTTTAATTTAAGTTTTAATATTGTTTTTGTTCAACACACAAAGGAGTCTTGAAAAGAAGTCTAGTCACGAAAACCTTTCACAATATAATATCAATTTAGCTTTAATACAAATAACATAACAAAGGCCATACTTGTCGATTGTTTCATTTGACGGAAATTCGTCAAGTTGGAGGGTCGTCATTGAATTCTAAGCTCGTTTACAGCAAGCAAACGCACGTGTCTTGTTAGCGACTGCTTTTGGTTTTAACATAAGAAACGGACACGTCCAACACGTATGAAATGGGGGATGTTTTGCCAGAATAACGCTTTAGGTTTGATCAATATCGACCAAGTTTTCTTAAAATTAAGAACAAAATTAATTCTGAACGTTATACTCGTAAGTTGCAATTCAAATGTTGTTCGCGATTGAAGATTTAAAATATAATTATCGAATTTAATATATGTAATATTCATATATTTTGTATTTATGAGCTTGCAAACAAACAATCTTAATAAATTATAAATATACAACTTAAAAAAAGAAACTAATATATTTCAATCCTTTTAAATAAAAACGTTTGTTATAACTACAACAACGGTATATATATAGTTAAGTTATACTTTTGTACCATGTTTAAAAGTATGAGAAACTATTAATCTGCAGTAATACAATAACAAAAAATAGTCACATAGGCGATAATGGTTAAATCGACTATGTACCTGTATAGAAAATTGACCTTATATGTTCAATCGGAATTGGAAAATCATCAACTACATATAATAACATGTGATACTCATAGAGCTCATTGCATAACTACATATTTGCATAACAGAGGTAGACGGTAAGCCATTTCTGGATGATTGAAATAATGGCTAAAAAATTATATAGTTATATTGCAGCGCTTTTATATTAAAAACATTGTATTACTGTAATCGCCATCCTGGATCCGAACTGAAAAATTGTTGTAAATTTGTAAGATATAAACATCTCTCCTCTAAGACTAAGTAAATTTAAGTTTTAGAATTTTTTAATTTCTTATTATTTTTTAACAAAGTTAATATAAATTACAACAGATGAGATATTTATTATTTTGACAAGTAATATTCATATTTCTTTTACTAATAGTTTGAACAAAAAGATATTCGTCACAAATAAATACAAAACATGTTAGTGCAAGCCATTTTCTTATTATTGTTTTAAATACGCAGTACGGATGTTATCCAATTATTATTATTGTCTTATAAACTATTTCCATTACTAGAGTCGATAACATAGTTTTAGTAAATTATAATTTTGTACCAAGTAATTATGTTTTACGTTTAAACAAAAAATATTAAATTTTTTGTATTAATACGAATTTATTTATTTATTGTCACGTCTAAACGGTTACGAAAAATGATCTCGTCGACATTAGTCTTTGTCCTGACAAGTGTACAAATAGCAAATTAAAAATTATTCACATATAATTATTTTTCCCAGAGAAAGAAACATATTTTATATAATTTAAATAGATCTTAAAAACTAAATTCATCACAAAAGCTTGTAGAACAAAATATTGTATTTAATACAAATATGAATATAAAAATGTCGAACGAGATATCTTTACAATTAAAAGCGAGGAAAAGCAGCTTTGATTTTTACAGCGACCATTTAAAACAAAACCATTTCTTATAATATTACATTTCGCTTATCCCTGGTACTCAAGTTTCGCTTAAGAATACGTCACAACTTCTTGGCGCTATGATAGGAAATTCGTCATTATTTCAAAAAATTAATTCAATATCAATTACATTTCTTCATCGTCCTTAATGATTTCAATTTTTCTTACTCAACATTTACAAATTCAAAAATATATAGCTGGCACACTTAGATATATAGATTTAATTGGGTAATTAATTTAAAAATTTGCCATGAAAATTAACATTTGGTTATTTTTCTACTAAGATATTGAGTAATTTGTTTAATTAGCAAACATTTAAAGAATTTACAATTTTAAAGTCCAAACTAATCGTTATAACATAATATCATACTATTATACTACCTCATATATCATTTATAATACTTTATTATTTATTTAAGAAAAAAGAAGTACACTAAATAATATTTTACGAGATATAAAACAAAATATATCAGGTATTGGTGTGTAAAGGTAAATCGTCCAGGTATTCGAACGAATGGGATCAGTATTTCTTTGTAATTGTAGCTGTCGTGTAAACAAATGCAACGTATCCGTTACAATTAAATGACAAAGTTATCCTCTCTAATAAAACTTGGATTACGACATTTAAGCAAAACTCAAACAAAATATCATTAAGATTTTTAAACAAACTAACCTAAATCTATAAAAGAACTTACCTGCATAAACTTCATACATTTCACCAATATACTATTGCCACTTTAACAATTAATGTATTATATATCATACATATTTTATTTACATCTAAGCTTTGGATTTGGTGTTTACCACAAAATATGCTTTATATAATCAACATGCTTTGTCTATCTCATTTACATGATTCTACCCCAATTCATACACTTTACAACAGTGAATGACGTATCTAAAACACACAAAAGCCTACAGAATTACTATGTTCCTATTAAAAATGTAATTTACGATTAAGTCAACTGATGGATCATTAGATAATTAATAGAAAATATAAAAATCTGAAATACATAAATTTTTCGACTAGATTATACTGGCATTTTCATATACCATTTTATAAGAATAGATAAATGATAAACATTTATAATATGCAGCATAACAAAATTTATAAGCGAAACGTCTCAAAGTTTTTAAAGTACAAGCTCTTACGCACAAACTCATGATTTCCCTAGAGAAACTTCAAGTCTCTGGTTAAATTAGCTTCACTAAACAGTATAAACATTCAGTAATGGAGAATATCAGTCATTTTATATTATTTTTCATTTTTACTTATTTCCATCGATTGCTGTGAAAGTAAAACCAGGTATTAATTAATTCCATGCATTAATGATGGACTGAATAAAGATCGTGTCAAATCAACCAATGGCTAAAAATAACTCATTCAAATAATAAAAACATTTTTCAATTTATTTCTTTAAAATGAAATACTAGTAATTTATAAAATACATCATGATATATTTTAACACTCCTTACTTATATTTTAACAACGAATTTACTTTTGGAGCTTCGTTTATCACGCGACAGAGATAAGGAAGATATAAAATGTTGATACTTTATTATCTTAAAAGTATCATCGTTTTCATTACGCCGAGTGCGCATTGGACACGGAACAGGGCTCCTTACAAATAGAAACACGTGCTCCTAATGGAGTTATATCCTATCTAACTTTTACTTGCCTTTGCGGAACAATGGCATAAATAATGATGTTTACTTAGACAGCTACTGATTGTTTTAAGTAGTTTTTAAAGAGTTATATATAGTGTCTTAATATGTAAAGTAACAACAAAACAAACAATAATATTAAGGCTACCGTGATCTGCATAAACTTAGAGGACGAGTTTCAAAGACGATCCGCCTCTCCTTTATGCAAACCCTAGGGTAATTTCTAAGAGAGAGACACGGGAGACCCTTTGTCAAGTTTGATTAGTCTTCATGTGGAGTTATCAGATTCTTGCAAATTGCTCTTTTACAACATTTATAGTTAGTCAAAATATATGAATAGTATAGTAAATAGAATTTATTTTGGATTTAATAAAATACTTTATGAAAATGAGAAAACATGTAACACTTTTTTTTACGCAAATTGTATGAATACATAGATCACCAGTAAGGATAATTATCATCATTATAATAATTAGTTTTACGATACTTACTTTAATAGGAACTCAAATCTATATTTTTTATACTTTTTGATACCTCACACGTCCACATGCTGTTTGAGTGTCACAATAGATAATCAAATAATATTTTCTTATCCAAATAGCTATATTAATAAAATTGTGATTTTAATATAAAAGGAAAGTTGCGCTAATGTTTGATTGATTAAATTCAGCTTATTTCAAAATAACTGGAGCGCAATATTCCGGTCCAAGTTCGACCTCCACCTATCGATGATTTTTTCACTACGATTTTACTATTTTATTTTTAATTCTAGCTATTACTAGTAATCAAACGATTTCCACAGAACTGTACTCTCTCATACAACATACACACATACTCAACATACCACACTTGGAATCAAACCGTAAATATCGTTAACCGTAAAAAATTAACATAAAATTGTATTTTTATGGTTTGGTTTCACCAGGAATAAAGAATACTAAAAATTTAAATAAAAGTTTGCACATTTTATTACTTAATGTTTGTGATGAAATAGAAAATTTACATGTTAGATTAAATTAAATAGAACTTAGGCAATACTAAAATTTTATCTTAATGGAACATATTTTAAATTAACATAAGTTTTCATATAGGCCTTTTCAACTAATCAATTTGACCTGCTCGTTGTGCACACTTCATGTGAACAGATAAAAATCTGGCTACTCAAAATTAAAGTTACCAACATCTCTCCAGAATTAGCAAGCAAAATTAGAAATTTTGCAGGTCATGTCTCCAGACGTTCAAACGATGTACATATGTAGCGAAAAAAAAGTTTATAGTGGAGACCACATTAATTTGATTATAGAGTGCCCTGCAGTACGAAGGACTGATTTAGGAATGGTAGCGGATAACGGTTAACAGTTAAACAGTTGGCTAAATAAGGGCAGATCAATCAATAATAAAGTACTACCCTTACCGTTATATTAAGGTAATTAAAGATATACTTTTTATTTTGTTGGCTACAGTAATTAATTGGTTCTAAAAATGGACAGTCTAAACAGGATATATATGTATATTTAAAATAAATTGTGTTGTTCATGATTTTGTAGCACGTTGTATTTCCTTTACATTGTCACATCTTTTGTTTTATTAACAAAGTCATGTTAGATTATTTTCTTTTGTTACAAAGTTAAGAAACAGCACTTCAGAAATTTAATTAAAAATACGCTTTCAGTCACTTTGTTGTAGCACATACAGACTGCATAGTTTGGAAAGATGTTGGCCATCTACGACCGACTTCTCTGCATAATGAGATCTGTATAATCCCTCAATTGAATACAAAAATATCAGAAGTAGTTTAATTAAAATTTAATTGTATTAATGCACAGAAATATCTAATGTAATAATAATACTACGAGTATGTCACAGTTTTTTTATGTTCTTAATAATTTTTACGGACTTCATATTAAATTCAAATTAACTAGTGATATTAGTCGTTATTAGATCCTTTTTATCTGTATAACAAAAGAAACACCAAGTATTGCAAATGGAGCATTAAAAAGCCAAAAATCTAAAAAGCACTGACGGTACGGATGCTTTTCGAAAAAAGAGCCGTCAAAGTTTTCTGATCCAAATGATACTTTTTCCTTCACGTCTTTTTATACTTTCTAAAGACCTGCTCAACTAAGTTTGTGTTCTACTTGTCTTTAAACTCTTCTTTTATATAAGAATAACAGAGTATGGTTTTTATATGTATTTTAAAATATTTATTTTGCTATTTTAATGTTTCGGAAATGACAGTATTAAATATTTCACTAATAATTTATGATATCATAAATAATTTAACTCATTGAAATTTTATGATTTCAGGTATATATATAGGCTTACTCCACATAGAACTAATAAATAACGTATTCTTTGAAAAGTTTCACACCTTTTGCGTGCCTCAAGTGAAATCATTATCCCACGCCATAATCTTAAATCACTCCGGCTTAGTGTTTCGATTACCGACAAAGGTTCGGCAAAATCCACATAATAACGATAGTGTATAATAGTGAATAATTGTTAAGATAAGAGTATTTGAACGTTTTTTTATCTTGAAAAATGTTTGGCTATCATAATGAAAGAATTTCAATTTAATGAACGTCTGATAGCAACAAAAATATATTTTTTAAAGTATTATTATAAATAGAAGTATGTCATTCAAAAAGATGTCCTCAGGACTATGGTTCTATATGTGGTTACATTAAAATCAGAAAATATGAAAGCTTTAGAGTGTTCATTATCAAAAAGCAGCATTTTAAAAATGTTTAAAAAATTTAAGTTGAATAATTAAATTAACTTCCCTTACGTATTTATTTACGTATCTAGACGGGTTGGTGATTTCAGGTTTCCTCACGATGTTTTCCTTCACCGTATGTCAATGATGTCTAAATAATCTCAGAAAGTACATACGACTCCGAAAAAATCACATAGGTACTTGCCGGGTTGAACCCACGCCTTTGGCAACGAGAGGCGGGTCCCTTAACCACTAGGCCACCACTGACTATAATTTATGTGACATTTTAATTCCTTCATATAATCAGAGGTAATAAGAAGACAAAAAAATTGTGTTAAGCTGCAAGCTAAACTTTTATTTTTATATTCTTATTGAAAAAAATGTTGTAGCATGTTGTAAAAAGAAAAAAGTAATTCGAAACAAAAAAATATATTTGCCATACTATTTACAGAAGTACTTTATAATCAAAGAAAAAAGGCTCGAAAGAAAACCATTAAAAACTAAAAAATATAATAAAATCAACGTGTATAGATAAACATTGTATTATATTTCACTCATAACAATCGTGTTTTAATATAATTCGAATTCAGAACCTATAATTTACTATTGGATAGTTAACATGTCCATTACAAAATGAAATATACACATAATCCTCATAGATAGACCTCCTCAATCAGACTTCATGAACATTTCAACGCGGGCGTTGTTTAGATTAATGGGAGAACTCCTGTTTGATTACTATTCATAAAGTGTTGAGTCGAGTAAATTTGGTAGCAAAAAGTAATATATAAAAAATGTATGTGATAAAAAGTAACGCTTCTTTCCCAAGATGTCTGTAATATTGTATTTAATATATTTAAATTAAATTGCATGCAGTATTTTATATTTTTATAATCATGGAACCTGTAAAATTGTATCAATAAATGCAAATAATATTAAAAGGTCATTACCAATTAAGTGGAGGCTAATCGAAAATGAAAACATTCGTTAATATAAATAAATATACTTTTCATGAACATTGCGCGAGTATCGAGGTTTGTCAGTAAATTAATGACAAAACTCGATAATTGTATATAAACTAGAAATTATCAAATGTAATCCAAAACGTATGGACTTAAGCACTATAATGTGTTAATTAAAGGCCCTAGTGACCCAATTAAAAGGCAAATATTAACTGATTCCATTAATATATCAAACGTGGGTGTAGAGGTATAAAAGTGATTATATTATGACCATTCGAATAACTCTTTGTTCCGTTTTTTTTTGTTTACTTTATTGTATATCATGATCAAGTGGACCTGACAAATAAACTACATAGATATATCACTCTTGCAAGAATAAAATAAAACTTCCACAAATTAATATAACATGGATAAGTACAAAAACTTATGTATCTGTTTATTTAAAACATGTGACTGATGTTACCTTACAACTTAATTTTCAGCTTATTAATAAACGAATAACGTGGTGACCCGAAATTCTACTGTTGAAATACAATTTAGAACACCATCTGCTATAATTGTGCAGCTTTTGGAGATAATGATTCACAACTTCGCTTAATGATTTACCAAACTAGATTATGACAAAATACACCGGTGATATGATTTGAATATTATGTATAGAGTATTTCAGGATTTAAGGAAAATATTCAGTTTATAGCAAAAATTACAATTTCTGTCTTTTTTTTAATAATCTTATTATACTTTTGTTTCCAGAACAATCTCAATAAAAGGAGTATAAAAGTAAAATTATGAAATTTAACAACAGTATGTCACTACACTTTTTAAAACAAGTGTAGTGAGAGGTAAATTATAGTTTCATCAATTTAAATATTGTAAATTTAGATAATAAACATTATTATTTTGACGTATTATACATGTCTTTTGTGTTAGATAGGGCCCCGTAAACCTTCACCTGTGTGCAATGCCCTGGCACTGTTAAAAAGTTTTCGTCTCAAATTTATAGAAATAAAGTATGTTAATTTTCCCGTCAACACAATACTGAAGACGACTTTAATGAGGTAGCGGACCAAAACAGTTAAGTGAAATTACTTCTTAGATATTTGTAAGTCAGCTAACATGTGGAGATCGTCCGTTTACTAGAATTATGTCATAAGACATAATTCTGTATTTAAAAGTTTTAGCTACATTAAATGATACGAAAAAAAAAATAAAACAATTACAAGAAATACGTGAATATACTTAACACAATTGGTAAAAAAGCCAAGCTAAAATTGGTTCAAAGTTACGGCTTCACATTTTAAATCACACAAATAGAAATCTAAGTAACACTCTGTAGTATTTTCTTTTTTTTTAAGATAAATACATAAAAGCAAAATATAGTTTCAGAACATACAAAACTTTCAATAAATTATTTGTTACTACACCAATTGTTAATGGATTTGAACCGAATTAATAATCACAGTATGATTAGCAAGAAAAACATTGTTTTTTCTTTATAATGGCATTAAAAACGCATCCGATTGATGACAAGTAAGTGACACGACTATGGTCAAGTTACTGTCTCCATCCTTTTGGTAGTCTTATTAATTCATTGAACTTTGATTGTGATTTTCATCTATATATATATATGAATTGTTGTTCGTTAGTTTCCCTAAAACTCGAGATCGGCTGAACGGACTTATCTTAGTCTTGAAATGTTAATGGAGATTCAGGGAAGGTTTAAAAGCTGAAAAAAATTTATTCATTTCCGTGAAAACCTTAAAAACAGCCCTTTTCTATTTCCCATACAAACGTTTTTTTGACATAAGATTTGACAACTAATTATATGTCTATCATTCTGTTCGATTGAAACAGGAACAATTTAATAAATACCAATACCTGGTTATTTAAGACGGAATAGAGTTCGCCCGGTCAGCGTATATTACTAATGACGATACATATGTATATTACTAATGACGAAATTAACGCGGACGAAGTCGCGGGCAAAAAGTAGTATGAAATAAAATGATTCACAAGGATGCTAGAATAACTTCCTAAAATCTGTCAAATTCAAGCAATATGATACATAGTTCAAAATATTTTTTATATTTTTCTATATGTACACAAGAACATACTAAATTTAACCAAATGCAAAACAGAAAATATGTTATACAGTTGAAGGTGCCATAAGATTTAGGGATAGAATAGGAAGGAACGAAGATTACGTGGATATTGATTTAGTGGTACTTGGAGAGAAAATGTTCTAGTTCTATTCCTTTCCGAAAATGTATGCCAAGCGTTTTCAATGTTCATGATTTTTATTTAAATATTCTTTATTAATTATTCGTGTATGGAATAGCTGCATACTTACTATACGGTCAATTTAAATTTAATCTAAATTTACACCATAAACAAAAAGGAATACTTGAAAATTACTTTTTACGCGAAACCATCAGAGTGGTCCAAGCAACACTTCATGAATATTAATTAAACCGGAATTTCCACCATTAATCAAAGTAACACCAACTCTTCAATGTCGACGTGCTTATTTAGTTACAGTGGAATACATTATATTTTTATGCATAAAAATTACAACAGCAAAGTCAGGTTCACTATCACTATATGTGAATCGAAAATCTGTTGGACATAAATAAAATCCATACCAAGTTCATAGTCATAATTTTTTCATGTCAGAAAATATTGAATATTGCTTAATCCGTAGAAATGAATAATTTTCATGACACACAATTTATATTCAAATAATTATTCTTAACATTGCATGAGTTATATCTTTTGAGGGGTAACTACAAAGGAACAAAATATTTTGAATTGTAGTTATATAAATTATTAGCATATGTACTACAATAATAAATAGTAAGGCTTAATAAGTATTTAGTTTTAAAAGTAGCACGAGAATAGTAATAAGTGAGACTTTAGTTCTTAAAGTTCAGACTTATAATAATATTGTAAGTTTAATATTGTAAGTAAGCTTTATATTTATACGCTTGTTAACATTTTCAGCATACATATTTGGACGGAGTCCAAATAGTTCGGCTCTAGCATAAACCTATTAAACTGCGACCTCTTTTTATCTTACTATTACTGATTTACCTATAATAAAATAATAAGTTGATACTATTCTGTAGACGAAACCAACTGGTTATAAATGTTCCTTTTTTCCTTGTATCCTAAGGCAACTAATAATAATAGGAGAAAACTTCTCACAATATTATAATTATGTATATCTGTCTGTTAGGAAAAAGTATTTTTACATTAAAATATTTGACGCTTATATTACTTGTCACGAAAATCCGTGCAACGACGTTTTTGAAGTTGGCATTTAAATTCCAACGTAGCATACTAACTGAATTTCTGGAAAGTTTTAATTAACGATAAGTCTTTAGAAAATATGCCTGATGGTTGGCGTCTTTTACTGAATGGACAGATGGGGTGACGGAAGAGTTTTTTTATTTATATCCATATAAAATGTATAAACCAAAAATGTGGAACATGAACAAAACTTGAAATTTCAACGGTATTCGTATTTTCAATGGACCTCAAAGTTTGTTTGAAACTTCAAAAGCAAAACTATAAAAGTCCGCTCCATACGATATTTTAAAATACCCTCAAGTCTATACTTACACCAATTAAGACTATTCTTAAAAATGTGCAATAAAATTTACAATTTCCTCTGACTTAGAAAGTTCAATTTCCTGAACTATGCGTGATTCTCAGTTCTAGATCTTAAATCAAGACAAAAGATTCGACATGCAATCTTTTGGATTTCATATACACATACTTTTAAGGCATTTAGAGTTGGAACTAAGTTTTAAAATCAATAACTTTTGGAAAAACCTTTTTTTATTAATGTATATATATATAATATATATATATATTATATATATATATAACACTTAATATAAATTTTTGATTACTTCAAGTATAGTTTGTGTAAGTTTCGGTCAGACAACGGATTCACAGTATTTGTTAAGTTCATTTCAAGATTCCAGAAAACTGAAATTTGTTGAATACTTACAAAATTCAAGAAATTTACAGCTCAAAAAAATACATAAAGTCAGTGTTTAAAGGGCTCGCCTCTCGTGAGGAAACCTGGACTTATAGTTTCACAATTATAAGTTTGAAATCACCAACCCTTCTTGAGCAAGCGTGGTGATTAATGCTTAAACCTTCTCCATGTAAGAAAGAGGCCTTTGCTCAGCAGTGGGCTCTGATAGGCTGATGACGACGATACATATATAGATAGTCTCAATAGCATATCATAAGCAGAAACGTAATTTAAATTGTTAACAAACATAAATAGGTTTTAAAAAGCAGTAATATCTGGTTTTTTCTTTAAAAATATTAACTGTTTCAAATTCTGGAAAAATAGTAGTGGTATACTCTAAAATGGAAAATATTTCAAAATGTTTAGATGGGAAAATTTATATAATTCTATAAACTCAAGCATTATAAATATTACGTGGAACCATTTTCATAACCGAAAGGGTCAGAATCGGCTAATGAACACGGAAGTGATGAGTGAAGAGATCAGGTAATCTTAAATTTTTAAAATTGGAATTGCAGGATAGTTTAAAGTAATGGAATGTATTAACGATACCTTTTTAGATTATTGCATACTCATAATATTGTATTATATCTTATTATTTAAAATTTTATCAAAAATATGACCAAAATTATAAAAAAATTAAGAGACTTACAATGTTTTAATTTTTTTTAACATGTTTTTAAATAAGAATTTTATGCTTAATATTCCATTCACACATAAAAAAATGGACCACACACCATTTTTATAAGCTGTCGATTTTGTCGAATAATAATCTCCTGATAATGTGTTCAACTGTTCCATTTTCTTATAGTATACCCCATTTATGTATATTTAATACGGGCCCATCAACATATATATAAACTTAATTAAATTTTATTTTACTATTTTTTGTTCACAAAAATTATCTGCCCCGTTCAAAACAAATTAATATTAACACTTCACAATTGCTAAAATAGAATTGGTGGTGATTTTTTTTCTCATATATATAATTGAATATTAGAAAATAGCGCTTTGTATTGAAAACATGCAACAGATTTGAATGGTTTTATTTCTGAAAACAAGTATTAGTTTAGCTGGAATTAAGATTAAGAAGATTTGGTAGTACAAAATATCTTGTTCAACAATCTAAACGTATCCTTGAAACAAGGAGGAGCGTAAAGAAAAAAGTCGTTGCTATAGATGTTATTTGTACTTTGTAATTTATAGGATTATTATAAACAAGATTTGATCTTGAAATCCAGTTTATTCAGCCAAGATGGCTGATAGTTTCACCCTATAAGGTCAAGTGAAAAATATCACAGCATAAAATCAAGCGAAAGAGATTACAGTACAAAAGATATTATAATTTCGATATGAATGGAAGGACTGCAAATTTAAAATGTTCCTCAAACACATTTTATGTTAGAAAGTTTTCTGATATTTATTCTATTTTATTTTAATGTAATATTATCTTTAAATATATGTATATAAAGAATCATACATGTTTTGTATATAACATTTTGAAACTTCTTTCGATCATCATTTAGAAAAGTTAAATATTTATGTACTTGTATATGTATTTGTTTGTGCATATTTATGTTTATTATGTACATATGTATGTTTATGTATTTTATACCATGTATATATTTTAAATGTTTCTTTAACTTCTGTGCACATCCTACTTACTACTCTCCTACACTATTCTGGGTTGGCTGGCAGAAAATGCTGTAATAGCGTTAAATCCGCCCTTTGTACATTTCTTTTTGTGCAATAAAGAATAATAAAAAAAAAGAATGCCGTATAACATCCATAATAAATAAAATTACAAAATTCGTTGTCTATGCATACGTTGATCATTAGCACTATAAAGTTCAAGTTAGTATAATGGTCCATTTAGCACTCCATTAGTAAGAAAGTAAAATATTCATGCACTGACTAAAAAGCAAAAGCGGTAAGCTGTAAAATACATCAATATATTCATGTACCAGGTCTGCGGTCGGAGGTAACCGCAAACATGTCGTGCCAACGTTATATAGGTACATGTCACCACAATCTCGCAACTCAATATACATATCGAGGTGATAATTCGGTTAAAAACGTTACTTACATAATTTTACTAATCATCTAAGTCTTTATTGAAAATTAAAACAGGGGTTGAGGTATTTTTCTGATGTCAATATTGTTTGTTAGATCATTTAGTGTAAAACAATGGCATACAGGTAATTTTAATAATAATTGAGTAACTAAATATTAAAGAATTTAATAACATTTATATTCGAATGTTGTATACATATGTCTACTATTTGAAATTAATATAAAAATGCAGATTTATTACATATGGATATTTATTTCAGGAGGGTTTCTATGAATAAAATTGTTGCATCGTAGGATAACAGAAAACTAACATCATTATTAGAATCATTACCGATAGTGTGTAAAGGTATGCGAAAATGGATACATATCTATGTGACTTGACAACTTGAATTCAATGTAACGAAACGTAGAATAATAAAATATTTGTATATTATATCTTTTGAAAAAAAATATATTAGGTATTTCTTTTTATTATAAAACAATTGAATCAAAATTAAAAATACACAACGAAAAAACAACACTACCTGGATATTACATGAAATTAGAGAGTGTAATACTGTCATTGTTTACTTTACCTATTTTTCACCTGGATTTCTTATTTTTCCCTTCATTTTAATCAAGCGAAACATATTCTTTTGAAAACAAAATTAAAAATAAAAATCTCGTACAAATGTTTAACTTAATAACATTTTTATAGTTAATTTCTTTACATATTAGTTGCTACTGTTGCAAAATCTGACTGCCACTCTGGAGCATCTTCTCCGCGATACTCGAAAGTGACAAGTCCACTCCACTGAGAGCCGCCACGAGGTCTTGGTGCTCTCGAGCACACCTCGAGGGTGTGCTGGGCCAAGTCCACCGCAGCGCAGTTGGGCTTTGGTCCCGCGGCTCATTGGGCGATCAGCCCAAATGGGAGCACCGTACAGAGCTATACTCCGACAGACCCCCAGAGTACAGCCGCCTCCAAGCTACGCTGGGTCCTCCGAGGTTTGGGAGGATTTTTGCCAACGCACCTGCCGTCCTCATGACATTCGGCCCCAAATCCCTGAAATGGGGCACGAAGGTCCACCCTCCGTCAAGGGTGAGACCCAGATATTTCATGGTGGAACTCAGCCTAACGACATAAATACTATCCTAGCCTAGAAGTCCACGTAACAGATAATATAAGAATGCTTATGGTAACCATAAAAAAAACCTCATTTACCATGTATAACGACACCAAAATTCAAAAAACTTATTCTATGCCGTTATGGTACATTACAATAACATTAAATATCTTAAAAATTATGTTTATCACTCATGGGAAATGGAATTCTTGTAGGTATAAAAGTATGATAAGTTTTCACTTTATTCAAATAGACAAAAAAGAAATTTTGTATATATACCCAAAAACTACACTATTGAACAAAAGGAAATATGAGAGTTTTCATAAAATTTGCTTAGGTTTAAGAATTTTTTAGGTATATAGGTGGTAGAGCCTAACCTTAGTCAAGTAACTACAACTCAAACATGGGCTGTCTCGACCGGGGAAGTACCATCCTTTAACAGAAGATCGGCGTTAAGTTGTCTTTAATGAGTGCGTTTAATCCGATGAGTGAGAGAGTCAGTTGCCTTTTCCTTTTCCCACCCTTTTCTGCCCTTTCACTTTTCCCACCGTGTCAACTCCCCCTCCCACAATCAAGGTTGGCAATGCGTCGACAACATCCCTTAAATTGCAGATGTCCATGGACGATGGTAACTACTTTCCATCAATTAGACCGTCCGCGTCTGCTCATTTGCCATATTTAAAAAAGTCTGCCTTAATCAATCTATTCCTTAACTATCCCAAACTGGATTTGCCAAATCACTGTAGTCATTTATTAAATATATTTTACACAAGAACTTATTCATAATGTCATAAAACGGACTAAATGAACTAAGAAGGAAGAAAAGATATCATATACCACTGCCTTTTTTAACAATTGTGCTACCACTATTGCTAAGATTGTGTTTATCTTCAATACATCACAAAATTTTCCTATTTCATGACAAATTAAAGCAGAATTCACAAACCCACACATAAATGTGGCTATCAAAATATGAAATTAAAATAGAAAATTATAATTGGAAAGTAATATATCATTTCATTCCTCCGATAATCTACAAAATTCATACATGGGTTTATAAAATGAAAATCATGTTCGCAAGTGGTTTAAACCCCATATCCTAAAGAGAAATCTAGTGGTTGTTATAGGAAATGTTTTCAGCGTGTCTTTGGATACTCAAAGCACAAGAACTTACACGCAAAACTTACGCACCCACGCCCACATTTTAAATAAAATAATAACTTCAAGTCTAATTAGTTTTTTTATACTAAAAAAAAGTCATACTGTATATGTATTCCCTCTCTATTTTTCTTTTATTATGTAAAATTGTCATGTTATATTCCTATTTTGGTCCTATGTTATGTTTCAAGTATGTAGATACATATTTTGTCATTGAACATTTTATAAACTTTATCAAGATTGCTTATGGAACAAGTTTAACGACAATTAAACCACATTTTATCATGAATAGAAAAGTACATAAAAAATATATAAATGAAATCATATTTTTTTATTTTACGATTCAGCTCTCGACGGCCATTGAAGTCTTGCAGTAGAAATGCGAAAAAAACACATAGCAGCACTATGCATACTTTGCAAGGAACGCTTTTCAATTGCATTGGCTTCTTTCAAGAGTTGCTCTCCCAGAGTGTTTACTCATCACTATGATTTATATTTATTAATATGTGGATTTGAATTTGTGATATTTATATCTTTTGTAGCAGTTCTATTCATAAAAATATTTCTATAAAGGAGCAACATTTAATAATATAATAAAAAAAAAATTGGTTGTTTGTAAAGTAGGTTTACGATTGAGATCTTTACGTGATAACGTCTTATTGGTGATATAAGTTTTTGGCAAGGAAGGAATTAACGAAGATAACAAGTTTTTCAAATTTTAAATTATATCTTTCGTTTTATTCACACTTTTGATGATACTCGTAAATGTCGGATGTAAAATGACAAGTTAAACATTCTATTAAACATTCAACGAAAACTTAACAGCACGAGAAAATCTCCATTCATTTGTATGCCGCTAGAGTGAGAGAGACGGAAGATCGTTCCACTCACTCGAACGCTATGCCTGCCTCCGCTCGTGAGGATTCCGCGTGACAAGTTTCACGGAATAACTGGCAGCGCTTGAGATGAGACGGGAGATCGGTCCGTCTCTCTCTCGTTATACCTGCGATCGCGCTCGTGAGATTTTGGTGTGACACAAGTTTCTGAACATGTCACCCGACCAAAACGATTTTAAAGACGTTATCACGTCAAAAACAACTTCCTTTATGCAGGTAATAGAATTATAAAAACAATTGTCTGTGATCAAGTTACTGCAGCTCGAACATGGGCTGGGTCAACTGAGGAAGTACCACCTTCTCACAGAAGACCGGCGTGAAGTAGCCTTTAGGAGCTACGTTTCGTCCGATGAGTGAGAGACTACGTTTCGTCCGATGACTGAGAGTCTGGTTGCCCTTTCCCTTTTCCTATCCTCTCCTACTTCTTCCCTCACCTTCCGGCCTTTTCCTCCCCCTCTTCCCTAAACAAGGGTGGCCACACATACGTTATAGATTTATTCATGGCCGACGTTACTACCTCCATCAGGTAGGTCGTCTGCTCGATTGCCCCCTCTAGAATAAAGAAAACCTAGAATATGTTGTACATATTTATTGTGGCATAGAAACAATCTTGTCTGTAGCGAAGACTACTTTCCGTTGAACAAATCTCACCGATCGGTAAATTAATTTTATTGGCAATCCATTATTGTTAAAGACAGAAAATATATATAGCATGGTTGAAAAATTTATTAAAGGTAAAATAATTATCTTCCGTACATATATTATTATAATTTATTAAAAATCCACATGGTTGTTAAGGATTTTTGTACTTAATTGTAAAACTATTGTAAACAACACTGACATTTTTCTTTATTTTAAATGTTTTTGTATAATCCACTTTACAAAAACATTAACATATAGTATACTTTCTTATATTAACAGATGCTATCTAATTTCATAAAATATTGAACTTTCAGTATTATTACCACCACAACTATACAGAAAAGCCCTGGCTCTATGCCAACTGAAGATTCTATCCGAACTGAAGTTGTTCTATGTAGTTTATTTTAAATTTAACTTGTACTCATTAGATTTTATAATCTTACCAACATATTTTTTGCCAGCAAGACTATTCCCAAGTATTATTATTTGTAATATAAGTTATCTTTAGAGTTCTAAACTTTTGTATTAAGCCGCAGTTACTTACGTAGAAAATATAAAAAATATAATAAGCAACTGTTCTGTTAATATAAAATTACTATACACGAATAATACTGTTTATGTTCGAGGAGACGGAAACAAACGAGAGTTATTTCATTTCAGCAAATGGTGGAAAACATATAGAAAATAATATTATATAACTAGATTTCATTTAATGCCTTTAGTTATTTCGATGTTGAATGTTATTTGTGAAATTCTGTAGAATTTTGTTATTCTTATGAAAACAAAAACAAAAGTATTATTAATATTTATTGCAACAACAAGTGATTAAATTTTATTTTGTTCCTGATATGGAAAACCATGAAATATTTATACACTTCGGGTAGATCTTAAAAACGGATTATAAATTCTATAAAATAGAAAAAATATTGAAAGAAATAACAACGTTCAACTAAACTGCTCTATCTTTGACTATAAATCTTATTTTATTAACTACTGATGGTTTTGATTATAATAATAAAAAAATACTGCCGTATTTTAAACATTTTTATTGCTCTTTTGTATACAAAAACGACTTACAGTAACGTAGCTTACAAATGTTTTCGATTGTAAATAGTAACAGCTGAGACTAAAAGCTTAAGATTCTCCAAAATCACTAAGAGAATATCAATAATATTAAATAATCCTTGTTTCATGTTATGTCATTATAGGTACTAAAATAAAATTTGTTCCTTTTCGACTAAAATAATGTATCTGTTTATAAATTTTTTATTTTTATTAATCCTTTAAATACAAAAGACATTGCTTTAGTCTTATTTTGTGTCTATATATGAAGATATCTCCGTAAAAGTAATTTATTAATCCGAAAAACAAACATGACAACTTCAGTAATGTATGAGATGGGATTCGTAGTTACTTTCAAGTTGCCAACAAACTTTAAGGTAAGGTAAACAGGACAACACCCAGATGAACAAGTTCTTTAAGTCTCAATTCCATTATTTTATTTGATAGTAAGTACCTGGGCCATAAATATCTATATGCTACATACAAAAAAAAAACATCGAATAAAAAATTTTATGTTACGTAGAAAAAAAATTAAATATACGAATATAAAATATGATAATTGAGATATTTTTTGTGTTAAATGGTCATATCAAATACCTACAAGTAGGAAGGTAATGAATAAACGATTGTCAACACATAGTTCAGTCATTTTGTGTGTCAATAAAAAGATGATAAGTTTAAGTATAATTAGATTCAGTAAACCATTCAATGTTAGTTTTAAAAATGAAATATATTATAACTAGGAAGTCGGAAAATTCGCATTAACCAATTTATTAATTTCTCATTTCATCAATATTAAAAAATATTAAATATAATAGGTAGTACATATTGGAATATAATAGAAAATATAATAATAGCTACATAACGGTTCATAGATGTTTAACTTCTGTAAATAACGTTATCTTTTTATGCAACTATTGTTGAAATTATATGAAATAGTTTTAATTTGTTATTTATCAAGTCATACACGTTTGTACTTCATAGAATTGATAATTATGTGTAACGATTTTGAAGGTAGATTTAAGATTACATGAGAGGCTAATGGTAGTAGTTAGAGTGACTATCGGGCTAACTCTGGACGGTACATTTGTCCATACGACAGGTGCAATTACTGGAAAATACCGATTCTATTCGTTCATTTACCTAAACCATTTACTTTAACTGAATGTGCACACTTGTAAATGCAAATCTAAAAAGTGTCTATTTTACTATAATATATGTAACTTGTATTATTTTTTATCAAAGTAAAATTTTAAAAAGCAATCTTATTTTACCTTAATTACTAAAGAGTCATGGTTTCAATTGGTTTTAATTGTTGCCTAGCCAATCGAAAAACTACGACTATTTTATTTTCAAATAGTAAAATAATAATATATCTATAAACGAGATTATTTACAGCTGTCAATATATATTTTTACTCCACGCTCGTAGGGATTATTATTAATGATGCTATTAATTTTGCTAAATCTTTTTATTTCTTTATATTTATTAAAAAAGATTCAATACTGGCTGACTATATTTTTTTAAAGTATATATAAAATTTGATATGTTTATGTATGTTTCATTTTTTTAGGAATTCCCAGATATTTCCTAAAAATTCCTTTGCCTAGTCTTTCTATTCTATTCTTCTATCTGAACTTGTAAGACATAGTGATAAAAAAAATCTGCTGAAGTGTCTGAATTCGTTGATAAAAAAATAATTTCATATCGATCTCATTAGTAAATGTGTATCTGATAAATAATAATAATCAGTGTCCTTTTATATTAGACAAAACTAAGGATTCCATTTGTGCAATAACAGTTTTTGTCATGGAAAATGTATGTTGTTATTAACAACAATTACACCGATATGAGAGATTTTCAGTTTTTATATTTTTGCATTTTACGATGTATGTTATCAACATAAAAACGATGACAATTACTCAATTTAATTTTTTATGTTAGATGTTGTTACTTAATCCTGAAATTTTATTTGTTTGTTTTATGTCAAACGATAATACAAAGCTAACTTTTTCTGCACCTTCATTATAGTTTGCAATAAATCTACTTTGGCTGCAAATAGATTTAAGGAAACACTTTTTGGCTACAATACTTTAATTATTGTGTTGATAACAAAGTTTTTTTCGTAGTTAATCCTATTTTTACTAATACATTTGTTTATTGATATTAATTAAAATCGGGATTAAATTTTATAATCTCTACTTCGTTAAAGTTTTCAAATTATAGGTTTTTTAAAATTACAGTACACTATAATATATTAATAAAAATCAACAAAAGATAAAACCAATTTTTGTCACTTTCAGAACGCTGCCAGTTGCATTGTTCGCTGGCGTCTACTCCAATAAAACCTGTCTAAAACTCTTACTACTTGCGCGCTATAATAGGAAAATCTGTAGCACAATGGTTTCCGAAGTAACAGAAATAAACTCATTTTAAATCGAATTTTTTTTACCATAACAGACGATGTATACATATGATATATGAAAAAACTTAGAAATGATATTTATGCTCTCTTTACTATTATATATTTATTTATTTCACTTGATCTTTTCTCAATTAGGTATATGGTTGTCTTAATATGTTAACCATAATATATAAACCCTGTAATGTACATGTTAAACTGTACAAACAATAAAGTAAAGGATCTCCTAGAAGTAAAACTTTAAAAGCATACCAATATAAAAACAAAGACAGAAATGATTTATAACAAAGAGTTTATTTTATAGCCCAATAAACATTAGGTACTTTGTCCAGATAATTATTATAGTGTCAATTTTAATAAAAAAAGTGTTTCATATTTTTTTAAAGTAACGTGTCATAGCACCGTCAATTATTTGTATTATGTTAAATTTAAATTAATCTTCTAGCAACTTCAACTAATATTCATTAAACGCTTCCGTTCCTGTTTCATAGAATATAAGTACTACATAAAATAATTAAATTGCCAAGTTAGTATTTCCCTGCTGCATAATAACAGGGAATTATATCCGTTAGATAAACTGTTAACGAGCGTCCATAGGATTAGAGAATAGACAACTAGGTTTTACTCACTGCTTTGCTCCCTTGTTTTAGAGTTTTTATACCTCCGACTCAAATAATTTATGGGACAAAAAGTAATTTATTCAATTCTGCTTGTCTTATAGCCTAAATTTAGTCTAAAAAGAACAATACTGTATTTAGTTTTTGTTAATTGTCATACACATGCAACTGGACAGACTCACACAGAGACATTGCCACAATTAATACAGAAAATTCAATTAACCCACTTAACTGTAAATATTATTAAAAACATAATTTCATTTAATAGTTCATTGGAATTTCTTAGGTTTACTACATTTATTACAGAACTTAACATATATTTTTCATGTATTTCTTGACTAAGTATTTACACATCTTTAAATCACTATTTAAAAAAGTACGAATATGTGTTTTAAATAATTTTTATTTATAGTAAATTAAATTTACAAACTAAAATTAAAATCATTCTGTTTAGGGCTGTTTTATGTTTTAATTTTAATTTTATTAATTTATAATATTATAAATCATTTAACCTCAGTATTTTGCTTTTAAATTTGATCACTATCGTGGTATTCAACATGTGCCCATTTATTTTGCTTTTTTTATAATTGAGATGAAGATATTAAATTATTCAATTAATTCCGTCTCATCCTTCATCGTTGATGAAAAAAAAAATTGAATATGTTTAATAACCCTCTCTATGTTTAATAACGTGTATTTTAATCTTATGACCATAATCTTATAATATATTCAATGGAGGTCAAATGCATATCAATTTCCATATAAATCCATGAAATTTTTTTCAAATCATTAATAAATATAGTGAGGTAGATATTGCAGTCCAACTTCTTGTCTATTAAAAAAGGAAACTTTATTTTCTTCAATACAAGATGTTTTAAGTTGATATGACGAAGTGGTTAGTTGGCATTCCTCCTTCTTACTTCGAATTATTTTTCTTTTTTAATATACCTACGGTCTCGAATAAGTTTCTTAGCTTAGAATTGTGAAGTAAACAACTATTTAAATCGTTATAAATAATTATAACTAACATTAGGTATATATATCCTATATGTTTACCTAAATAGAGAGTTTTTTTTTAATAAGGTACTTTTTGCATGCACTGCCAAAAAAAAAAATTATTTACAAAACCATAATACATTATTATATGTAAAAAGAGTAAATGTTAGTTACATTTAGGAATAAAAAGTATATAAGAAACCGTGGCGCAGTATTTTGTTTATAATAGGTTGGAGAAAAAGTTTCTCGCATTTTTTAAGAAAATTCATAACATTTTTTAAAATAGTTTATTTAAATTTAACTAATGTATGTATATACTGTTTTGTTCGATAACCTTTTGCCATCTTGTAGGTAGGGACAGGGACATGATCCCATTGCTATAAAAATTTTGGGACTTCTCATCAAAATACCGCGACAAGTGGATTTTACAGTCCTCTCGTGATGTTAACCTAACATAGCCTAAAGAATTCTGAAGTGACCGAAACAGGTGGAAATCTGAAGGTGCAAGGTCAGGACTATACGGCGGATGTATTCACAATTCCCACCCTAACTCTCTTAATTTTTCTGAGTTTCTATAGATGTGTGAGGTCTAGCGTTATCATGATGAAACACCACACCCCTTCTGTTGATCAATTTCGGCCACTTTCTCTCAACTTCTTGCTTTAAACTCATCAGTTGTTTGCAGTAGAGTTCAGAATCGATAGTCCTGCGTGGTGGTAATAGTTCATAATGAATAAAGCCCTTCCAATCCCACCACACACACACCTTATTACGAGTCAACCCGGGTTTCGCCACAGTCTGTGAAGCCTGACCGGCCTTTGACCGCGACCTTTTCGCACATTCTTGTCGTACGTGATCTACTTTTCATCACCAGTTATCAGTTTCTTCAAAAATGATTGGGTTTCATTACGTAGTAATAAAGAATCACAAATGAGTACACGGTTCATTAGGTTTCTTTCAGTGAGCTCGTGAGGTACCCAAATATCGAGCTTTTTTTGTACCCAGCTTTTTTCAAATGCGCCAAAACTGTTTTGTGATCAATTCCCAGTTTTTCAGCTACGTCGTAACTACTGATATGTCGATCTTGCTCCATTTTTTCAAAAATGGCATCCATTTTTCCGTAATAGGGCGACCAGAGCGAGGTGCATCATCGACATCAAAATTTCCGGATTGAAAACGCCTAAACCAATTTTGCGCTACTCTCACAGACACTGCACTAGGTCCATAAACATCGCAATTTTTTTAGCGGCTTGCGTTGCATTTTTACCTCTTTTGTAGTAAAATTTTAAAATGTATCGAATTTCATCATTAGATTCACTCATCCTGACCGTACGAAAAACAAATGAAAATCACACATTTGCCTAATTTGTATTTGGAATTATGTTCTTTAAAATTTTAACTTTCAATGATACCAAAACCAGCCAGATGCAAATACTACAGCCAAAGACATTTTATTACAAGTTCATACATACTATAATGCGAAAAGACTTTTTCCCCAACCTATTATTTAAACGACATTGACCTATAAAATAAAACAATAATCACCGCAACATCAAAGACAATTTTTTGAAGCTTTAAAATTATAAGTGTTATACATAGCTATTCAATAGAAATTACTCGGTATAATATAAAAAGCAATTGTAAAAGCAACAAAGGAACCGTCAGTTTTCAGGGCGAGTTAACCGAAACTAATTCCTTGATAGATGAGGGTCACGATAGCAGGAAGGGGGAAAATGTCTGAAGGCCATCACTTACAATTCACAATGACTGACTCCACCTTATTATATAATATTTCTATCATCTTAAATATAAAACAATGTTATTAGATTTTCAAGTTTTATATATTGTAAAAGATTTTCACTTACTTTCACACATATAAAACATATAGAACAAATTATATGCTTACTCGATACATATATACAAAAATAACAATACTATCATTCAATTCTTTTTTATCAATATTATCTTGACGTTAATTTTTACAAAATATTTAACATGTAAATTGTATAGTTTGAAAATTGCTAAACGTTTAATGATAGCATAAAATTTTATCATAATTAACACTATATTTATGAGCTTTGAGCTTAACCAAATGCTTTAAACAGTAGTAAAATATTAGTAGGAAAATATCAGTACGTTATCGCTTAGAATAATTTAGTACGCAATATAGTCAAATGAGAGATATCCCTACTAATATTATAAATGCGAAAGTAACTCTGTCTGTCTGTCTGTCTGTCTGTCTGTCTGCTACGCTTTCACGCCTAAACCACTGAACTGATTTTAATGAAATTCGGTACAGAGATAGAGTTGACCTTGAGAAAGAACATAGGATAGTTTTTATCCCAGACTTTTGAAAGGTTCTCTTGGAAACGCGATATAACCGAACTCCACGCGGCGAAGCTGCGGGCGGAAAGCTAGTCTACAATAAATTCAAAACTTCTAGTGCAATTACCCCAATTTATGATAAAAAAAAGTCATAACAAAAATAAAGCATTGAAATGAGTGCTATACCAACAATTATCTAAACGGTAACAATTACCAAATATATATCTTAAGTTACTAGATGCCAAACAAAATTGTAACTATTACCGAGATAAGACAAGACTAAAATGTTCTCTTACACACGCCAAAAGTCATAAAAATGTGAAGCAGTATTTATGCTACTATGCGTTAGGTGAGTGAAAATTCCAAATATCCGAACTTACAAAGTTCTTATTTGAATTTAGTATTGAAAACTTATAGGGCAATGAAACCTATTGTATAAGGACGACATGCCCCATCTTAGTGGTGGACTCGGATACCATCGTGATCTGACATTCCATCATGACTCATGATGATCACAGGATCATGTTAACCAATAAAATTAGCGGTATTGTGTGGATGGTATTGTATGATTCATTGGCCACAGTTGACATATGAATTACACAATATCATCTTCACCTTCTTCTGTTAAGAAGGGTGGGTAGAAATCCTTCAATTGACAGACCAAAAAGAGTTCGGAAAGTAGTTAATGTTTGCCTCATTGCAAAAAAATCATGTTTATTATGTAACTAAACAGCATCTTATATATAATTAAGAATTCCAATTCACATTTAATTAGTAACAAGAAAAGTTTCTGTTGATACCATGAATAAACATATTTCAGATAATTACAAAATTATTAATCAACATAACACTTAAATCAAGTCGGTATTCGATAGCTAGCAGAACAATCTTAATTAAAAGCAAGAACGTATTATACTAACAAACTATGTTTATTTCAACATTGTTTGCATAAATGTTGGTTGGAGGATATTAAAGGCATCTATTTTATACATTCTTACGGTAAGCTAATAGAGAATGGAAGCGAAAAACAAATACTTGGCTTTGAAAAGGCTATTATCGGTTCGCGCGTGTTTACAGACGCTTGTTCAAGTCTTTGTTTTATACCGATCGTATACCTAATGTGTACATTTTTAGATTATATCTTTAAATATATGAAGAATCAAATTAATATTGTAAAGAAAACAATAAAATGTATAGATCTGAAGTGAAAGTGACAAAAATCTGTTGTATATATATATATATATATATATATATAATATTATATATATAAAAATTTCGTGTCACTTGTTTATCCGCAATGGACTCCGAAACTGCTAAACCGATTTTAAATTTGATTTGCATTCCGTGTGCATTTTGATCCAACTTGAAAGATAGGATAGCTTACATCTCAATTTATAGTCACAATATTATTTTATTGCAAATTATTTGTCTATTAAAGAAAATTATTTGTCATTATTACAATTATCTGTTGACTGAGTTAAGTATTCAATAGATGGCGCTTTGTTAAAAAAAAAATCATATATGAGCGACTATTTAACAATAGCAGAACCACCACGTGTTTCTGAGGCTAAGGTATAACCTAACTTTAGTTATTAAAAAAACTTCGCCGCTTCTTCTAGTATATATATATATATATATATATATATATATATATATATATATATATATATATATATATATATATATACATATACACCGTGTAACGTAATAAACGCACACCCTCAAACACCCCCAATTACAATATAATAATATAAACGCAATGCATTCACCAAATATTATTTATATGTGCGTTTGCATTTTTTATTTTTGAAATTAGTTATCCCAATTTCGTGCCAATAATATGGTCAGCTATTCACCAACACTCCGCTGCACACGCACACACAGACAGACACAATGTACTCGCCGTGCCCGCGCCCCTCTCTCCAAGTGCCGTCCGACAATAATAAGTACATAGTAGGTAATAATAAGAACACGAAATAACTACATTATGATTTATCAGGCTCAAGATTGTCGACATTGATTTTTTTTTAAATGTGAAACCAATATTTTATAATTACTGATTTGTTAAATTAAATTTGTAAATAAGAATTATTAAACAGCTGATAACGCGTGATTTGATTAGACACCACAATACCTACGACAAAGTCGGCGTGTTTAAATGGTGTGAATCAAAATATTAACAATAATTTAAAGATCATAAACAAACTTACAGTTTAATTTGCACTCGCACGGCGTTGTCGTTTTAAAACATTTTCAAAATGTCCACCGCCTTGTTCAATGCACTTTTATGACCGTTTCCGCGAATGTGGTTTTACATATTTTAGATGATACTGCAGTGTTACTTTTCACTTTTACAAATCTAATATCTTATTTTTTAGTTCCTCGAAACTTGTTGTCTCTTTGTTATAAACTAGCGATTTAATTCGCCCCCACAAAAAAAAGTCGAGTGGCGTTAAATCAGCTGATCTAGGAGGTCAATGGACACGTGCGTAGGCATTTGATGTGTGCCGACTGTCGCTGTTGGTGTTGCCTGCGTAGGATGACTGTAATTTACTTAGTTCTATCTAAATTTGAGAAAAAAATTACCTACATAAAAAACTATAAAAATCGATCCAGACACCGATTCTGAACAAACTATTTTCAGGGTGTGCGTTAATTATGTTACACGTTGTATATATATATATATATATATATATATATATATATATATATATATATACATATAAATATAAGAGATTTCCACCTATATACTGACTCATCACGATATTTCTGGAACGATAAGGCGTAGCGACTTGAAATTTGGTAGAATTATTTCTTTCGCCGAGTAGAGATCAGCTAAGAACAGATTTTATGAAATTCCACCCATAAGGGCGGTTGCGGTTGCGTTAACAATGGAAAATTCCCATTTTTAGCTCCTATCGACTTCAAATTTGGCAGGATTCTCCTATTGTGTTGTAGAAATGATCTAAGAGCGGATTTTATGACAATCTACTCCAAATATAGATTGCAGGGGTGGACGTTAACAATGAAAATTTTAAATTTCCGAGCTATAGATAAGATTGAACTGCTCATTTTTACTCTAAATAAATTTAAATTCATATGTAATCAAGATTTACAATTATTTCTTACTTACACAAGTTTTTATCGTAAAAACCTAAGCTACGATTTAAAAATAATTATTGTCCACATGACGACTGCATATTGTGCCACTTCTTGAAAAGAAAGACCCCACCATAAATCCTTCGTGTATTCGGTATTGTGAAAAATAGTGTGACACAAAATAATTAGTGAACTTAATACAAACTTTTAAAATTATTAATGTAATTCGTACCGTGCATTATAAAAATAACTATTTGCGTTAAATATTTTAACTTAAATAAAATATGTCGTATATAATTTAATAATAAGTAAAATATAAACTATTATAATGAATTAATATTTACTTGAAATTAATTTTTGACCTTGATGTTTATTAAAACTTTCACATTTGCTTGCAATTCCGCTACCTTAGTAAGACTTTTTAGGATATAAAGTAGTTCATGATAAGAATATATATAGTATATATATAGTATATATATAGTATATATATATATATATATATATATATATATATATATATATATATATATATATATATATATATATATATATATATATATATATATATATATATATAAATATATAGTATATATTTTGAACAAATTTTGCTTATAACATAAAGGAAAACATTTTTTCCAAGACTTAAAAGCAAAGGTTTTCTTTGAATATATTATATTTATAAAATGGATCTCTTTTTTCATTCATGTTAGTTCGGGCTTACATTTGTTCATGATCTGCCATTCATTCTAATGACTCGCATACCTGTATTGTGCACGTTGTAATCCATCATACATAACGAATAAAGACTTCAGTCACTGTGTATAACCATATTTATATACTTTACAACCTATATACCTTAAAATATAATGTAATAAATACTTCCATGAAATAAAATAAGAGAGCTTTATTACAGGACTTACAAATCATAAAACCTGCACGTGCAATTTAAAAGGCATGAGTGTTATAATCAAATTAATAATTTAATATACCTACATATATATTTGAGGTAAAACTTGCATAAGTGCATTATTTGTTTCAAGTAAATTATTTATTCGTATTATGATTATTATATAAAATACCACTATTGTTTTATCGAGTAAAATGATTATTAAGAAGGTTTCTCAGAAGGTTGAAGGTTCTCATTATTTTGTCTATAAAATAGAGTATGATAGACATTATACTCCTAGGCTGTTTGCAGCTTGAATGTACGTACATATATTGTACATAATAATCAGAAGTGTCAGAAAAAGAAATAAGATCTAACATCAGATAACAGTGGTGTAGAAAATGCGCTTCCCCCTCCACAACTAAAACATATACAAAGATTGTAGACACAAAAGTTGTCTTGACAAATTATATCTTACATTCAACGAAACCACTACAGCATTTTTACAAAAAGGTAGTTTTAGTTTCTTATATTCATAAAGGCCGCTTTAAGTAGTAGTAGTAGTACAGAGTTACTATCGAATTATGTTCTCGGTAAAGTCCACATTTTTCTTTTATACTTTTATATACTTTAAAGAACCTTAACTCACCTTAAAACTATACTTATTATACATGATTTTATTCCAATGTTTTTGAAGACATACATACAAATTTTATGTTTGTCTAAACTTTACTGAGTGAGTTAGAGTCGCTAGATACCGGCTTATCCAACATGGGAGCTCTTTTATCGCGTCCAGGAGATTGTACGCTACTTTAACGTTCCTCCTTGTTACGGTACTGGCCACCACTATGGCACGGGCCTTCTGCATGAAAATTTAGCGAGGAATCTTAGGCATGGTAAGCTGGCAGCCCTAGTTGGCAGCTGTTCACAGCGAGACTATTTGAGTCGAAATGGCCTCCTTCTGAGATATCATCATAGCTAAGGAATTCATGATACGGATCAAGAAGTCTGCCCTTCTCCCCAATCTGCTCCGTCGTGATTTACTGATTAAAGATCGTTTTTTTTTTTTTTTGATGACGTAGTGGAAACTCTTTTTACGAGCCGTCCAACCGACCTTGGTGGGGCCGGAAGGGATGTGTGAGGCTCGGCCTGGGCAGGCCCCTACTCACTAAAACCACTGCGAAAGCCATCGGCCGCTATGTCGGTGCACCCCGGATCTGTCAGCGACAGGGCACACCAGCGACTGGCCGGTCCTGGCAAAGACCGGACTTACTCCCTCGGAGAATGGGGGCGATCCCGGCAATTAGGACCACCCCGACGACGCCGGGCTTTCAAAAGGGCCGGGTTACCACGCCGACCCCAGCCCGGAACACAGGGGTGCTATTGGAGGCGTAGGAATTGCCTCCGTCGCACCCCCGTACGTCGCCTGCGGGGGGAGGGAGCACTGATTAAAGATCGTGCTGGGATTGTGCTTGCGACTTCCCATCACTATTTATTCTATAGTCTGTGACGAGAAGGAAATAAGGGTTTCATCTAGCTCCACTTGTAAGCCTGCGTTGTAAAGATGCTCACGTTACTTTACTTTCACGTTACTTTTATTTTCCAACCAAGCGTGCTGTCTTACAACACGCTTGGTTGGACAATTCCGCTAAAAACTCTCTACATCGGTGGTAGTCAACTGTAAGGATCAGGGCAAACCTTTTGGTTTTTTTAGTTGTCCACTGGCCATCCCTACGAATTTTTCACGTAACACTCTGACTCCCCCGTTGAGTAGGACAAAAGTCATGATTTGCTTCCACAATGAAAAAAAACTTAGCTTAAATTAGGTATTTAATGTGGCTTAGGCCAGGTTGGGTCTTTTTTTATTTTAAATGCGCCAAAACAAAAATTAAAATAAAAAATATATGTATGTATAGGAAATAGATTTTTCAATGTTTAAAATCGAAACTTGGTTGGATCCAGATTTTAAAACTTTCCCGCGAGTTTTTTTTATTGCTTAGCTTATCAATCAGATTCATTAATAGTTTTACTTAAAATAAATATATCTATTCATTATATAAAAGAATGATACAATTTTTACTTGAAGGTATCCTACTATTCACAAAAATAAATAAAAATATATCTCACCACGTGTTTGAGCAACATGTGGCTATATACATATGTATCAAACCTTTGTATTCTGCGACAACAGAATGACAACATTAACAAATTTATTTGATATTTTATAATACTTTGGCAGAAACAAAAGAAGGTATCTGTATATAAGTACTTTTGGATCTGGATGGATCTACCGAATGCAGGGACAATTTGGAAAGTTATTTCTAAAATTGAAGTAGATAGTAAAATCAAAAATTACGAATAGTTGAATGAAAAGATTGTAGGTGTAAAGGCGTTCATTAAGTCTATACATAGTTCCTTTGTTCTGATATTTGTTTTTGTTATAAAGCCTTTAAATCATAAATATCTGAAAAAATTGCTAGTTTTTTACATATAAAAATGTTTATCACTTTGGTTAAAGTTTTTACTTAAAACCTTTAATAATACAAGCGACATGCAATATGTCCGATTTGATTTTGTCATTCAAAGTTATTCTTAGTTTAAGAGATCGGATCCCACAAATGGATACTTATATTTCCATTCTCCATATCTTTTAGCCTTATCACGAAAATAGTGAACCACTTTTACGATTATACTTCCCAACGATACCTACAATTGAAAAACAATATTTCGGCAAATCAGTAATAAAAACGTTATTATTACTAAATTCAATATTTCTTATATTGTGACATGCTCAGTATATCTCATCTAATTTTGTCTGATTGTACCTATTATGGAGAATGCGAAAAAGTACATTGTATACTTTACTTGAAAGTACATTGAAGTAAAACATTACTTGACAGTACAAGTAAAAGTACATTAAATACTGTTATAATATACCCTATATTAGGTAATTGACATAATATATTCTAACAGTTCAATCTTCAACCCTTGATAGAGTAGACGATTAATATTAAAATAAAACATTAAACTGACTGATTTATATATAAATAAATACTATAATACAATATTGAGGTAGGAGACCCTAGCTTTACTAGTGAGACATCAAGGCTGGCTCCGCCGGGTAATACCACCATCTTACAGAAGACTCTTGTAGATTAGTTTTCTTTTTCATTTCTATCGATAAGTGAGACATCCAACTGCCTTGCCCTTCCCTTTTCCCCATAATTTCTTCTGTGTGCAGTGGTCTCCTGACTCGTTTAACATTAAATTGGTTCTTAGTCATTGAGAGTGTTTTGAAAGCTTCTAAAAGATCTATCTGTAGACATTACTTTGCAGGTAAATTGCTGTCCCAGTTTTAGAAAAAATGTGCAGGAGCGTCAAACTCAAAACGTAAAAGACATCAAACGTAGTTGTCTTCACATACTGATAAGGATTTAAAGCCTTTCAACCTTAACTAAAAGTGAGTGTTATCCACATATTCATGACGCTATTTATTACAGAAAATAAACAGGACGTGGAATAATCGTCCTAATGAGGCTTTCCCTGACAGCCACAACATTTGAGAAGTGTACAGGTTTCTTCTGAAACACAAGGCCTGTGATTCTCCTTATGTTATAGATGTTGGTAGGCGTCAATAACCATTTACCACTAAATTATCCCTTTATTCGTATGTCAAATATTTGATATAAAAAAGATTTTTTAAAAGGCTTATAAAACAAAACTTGAATGACTTACAAAGGTAACATGAGTTTTTAAATATTTTTGTGACCTAAGCTTTTAATTCAAGCTCAAAAGACATCTTAAGAATATAAATCATTTCAAATATCAAGTATGTAGTGTTTAACGACCTTTATATGTATATCCCATCTTCATAGTTTGCATTAAGCATTAGAATTAATTTAACTTTCTATTTTAATTAAAGTCCATACTTTAAGCAGTTCACTTTAACTTTACTGGTAATATTAAATTATAGTTGTTTATTAAATGTCACTAATTTACTTTATTAAATATCAAGATATATATCAAATAAATATTATTTATGCATATGAATATTAATCTATATTCATGGTATTATTAATTAATACAAAAATTATAAAACAAAGTCTCCCACCGCGTCTGTCTGTCTATCTGTTCGCAATAAACAGAAAAACTACTGCACCAATTAATAAGCGGTTTTCACCATTCGATAGCGTGAAAGGTCTCGAGAAAAGTTTTTATATATATATTATTAAGGTTTTGTATTGATTCGTGTGTACATTGACGATATTTGTTGAAGATGTCGGTAATAAATGAGCCATCTGGGATCTTTTAACGAAAACGTTGCAAAACCCTTTGAGATATACGATATACGGACACAGGAAAGTCCGCAATGGCATATGTCTATCTCTTAAGGATAACATATGTACTATATACATTATACTACTTTTAAAAATTCCATTCATGAAGCCTTTATAGGAAAGTTATTTTCATAATTACAGTATTAAGTCAGTATTAAAAATAATTACTTTATATTCAAGCCTACATCAATTACTTTTTGAATTAATTCGGACGTACCATTTGTAAGTTATCATAAATTTAATAATTCTTAAAATTAAACCACGCGATAGCTCACTTTTTCACATGATCACGTCATTAATTTTGTATACTTTTTTTTTGTTATTTTATTATGTTAAAAAGCTATTGTTAACATAATAATGTACCGTTTTTCTAAGTTGGAACTTATTTTATGTTTAACGAAGAAAGTTGAGGAAATTTTTGTTTGACTTCATTTACTCAAAAAGAAAGTATTAAAGGCTTTATACGTAACATAGGCTTTTTTATATTTTTTGTAAAGTACCCCTGCGTAGCTGTGGTGGGTTCCTAGTTATGTCTATAAATATTGTTGATTGTTTTGTTTGCCTATCTGTATTTTTACTATAATCTTAGTCAGATATAATAATACTGGCAGTAAGACATAATATTATAGAATCGAAATTCGGAAATTTAAATTTTTACAATATTCTGAAAAACAAAAATGAAGTATTGGCTTTTCTCAGAAAATGAAGCATTACTATTGAACATAGTTTCATAGTTAAGAAGCATAAGTGAAATGAAATTACAATACTGCAGTACATAGCCCGAAGATGAATAGTCAATGTAGAAGGTCTTCCTCTTTGATGATAATACATTACGAGATAAATTAATTTGCGAAGACAGTGTATTTCAAGTTGATTAATGTCTGGCTCCGGCGGAACTATTGCGTAATAAGTAATTTAATTATTTCTTAGAGTTCAGATATTTCTTATATATCAAGTTCAATACATGTATAACAACTAACAAAAGTTATAATAATTTTTATTACTACATATCTATAAGTGTCTTATTCAATTGGTTTCTAATCATTATTATTACTACACTTACCTAAAATAGAATACGAGCTGGAGGCAAAATCATCATAGGAAATGAAATTTTAAATCACTTTATTAATAAGTACAAGGAAATAGTCGAAACTGACAAAACAGATGACGTTACTATGGTTACAAGATATCAGGGCTTTGATTGGACAATTGAGTTTTGAGAATGCATAAACAGTCATGTTAGCCATTAGACGGAGCTCCAGAGCGGGAATGAATATTAGTGGCTTGTTAAGACATTTAAACGGACATTTGTGCGTGGTGGGAAGCTCGATGCATCTAACAGAGCATCAAACGCCTTAACAAGATATTACTTATTTAACATTGATTGGTGAAACTGGGTCTTAGTATCTTTTATCTGCCAAAGCCACTACAACCCAAACTCAATAATGAGCCATCGTTCTTGACTCTATAAAATCTGTACTGTTATTTTATGTGATGTCTTGTCAACTGGTTATTTTTATACTTTTTTTCTCGATTTATTCTTTTCATAAAAACATTATGAATCAGAAACTATTCTAAAATATATTTCTACTGTTAATATTTATATGTAATATATTCTATTTTACTAAGGAATTTTTTATTGTAAATATAAATTAAATATTAAAAATCTAAAGTTTAGAATATAAAAATCATATGAAATTTTGTGGCATTAAATTACAGAGCTTTCGGAAGCTTTAGAAAGCTTTACCAATGTTGAAACTAGTTTACGTCATTCAGCATATGGGTTATGAATTTGACAGTTTTTTATTAAATGAATGCAAAAAAATATACTATTAAACAAAATTTTTAACCCCAGGTTATTTGTATATAAAAACTACAGCATTATTGAGTCAAAAAGTCAATAGTAAAAAAGCATTGTATGGCTCTATTTAAAAACAGAAACAATTTTATTTTTTAAAACTAGTACATGTGCACAAATTTATCGATGTTTTCATGACAATTTAAAAAAAAATACTAAAAAGAAGTGTTCATCAATAAAGTTTTCTAAAATTAATAGTCTTAATAATTATTAAATCAATCAGCTACGTAAAAAAAAATATTGATCTAGTTAAATGTCTTTATTCTAAAAATTATAATTATCACAGTTTAAATTAGGGTATAAATGCTGTCACAAAACTAAAATACATTAATATGTTCCAGAGTTATTTGGAGTTCTATATGACTGCACTCTGTCATCGACCTGCCCAACTTTACATTGGACACTGAAATGCAGGCACAATTTTGAAACAGCACAACATTCAATCTGCTAAAGATTTCTGTATATAGTAAACCTGATTATTTTTTAATAGTTCATTTAATCCATATATACAAAAATTTATTGCGGTTCTTTAGTCTCACTAAAACTCGACAACGTTCGGACCGATTTAGATAATTGTAGTCTTGAAATATTTGTAGTCGTCCAGAGAAGGTTTAAAACGTGAATGAATTTGAAAATTTTCGGAATAAAGTAAAACAAAATTTAGAAAACAACTGGAAAGAAAAGTTTAAATTGTTAGTTTAGTTTAGTAAATAGATTTTTTATATCTTTTTAACTACATATTTATCCTCAATAGATAAAAAGAAACTATATTTTTCCTACTTACAATTGGTAGAATAACTATAGCTATTAACTATGTATCAGATTACTTTTATGTTTATTGATCAATTGTAAATTTCTAGACGCAACCACAATATTTGATAACCATCTTATATGTAGATCCATCCTCTATGTCGATTGACGATTATTTTATCTTTATGAGTGATTACCGATACTTGTGGGAGAACCTTCTTCACTTCAGTGAACCTTTGTGATAGTGATATTTGAAGTTATGTACATTTTTTTATACATTCTTTATGATAGGGATATATTGATTAACTATAATTATTTACGTTGCCGTGGGAAAGACGATCTGACATATGTAGGTTGTCGCAGTCAGTCAAATGTACGAAGAGGTATCTCACGTGCTCTTGGGCTCCGGGCTGGGGTCGGCTTGGTAACCCGACTCCTGTGAAAGCCCGGCGTGGTCAGGGCGGTCCTAATTGCCGGGATCGCCCCCATGCTTCGAGGGAGTAAGTCCGGTCTTTGCCAGGACTGGCCAGTCACTGGTGTGCCCTGTCGCTGACAGATGGATATCGCAGTGGTTTTAGTGAGTAGGGGCCTACCCAGGTCGAGTCTCACACATCCCTTCCGGCCCTGCCAAGGCCGATTGGACGGCTAGTAAGCAGAGTTTCCCTGTGACATCAAAACAAAAAAAGGTAACAGCTAGTGCCATATATATCGTGGTCAATTGTTTTGTAATACAAATTTTTTATTAAAAAAATAATTATTAATTCGTTTAGAAACAAAAATCAAAACCCTCGGACAGATTTTCAGTTGTTCTTTGTCCATTTCATCTCTATTCACACTTAGGTATTACTTTGTCTACTTCTTCATAACTTTAACGGATTATTTTTAAATAATATGTTTACTAACTAGTATTTATACAAAAACCATTTTGTAATACCATGATATATGTATTGTATATGTACAAAATTTCAGATAAATTTCTTATAATTAAAAAAATTACTATCCGTAAAAGAATTGAAACAGGAAATGTTTAACCGGAGAGTGTATTATATAGAAAGATCTTCGTAGAAACCATAATTAAGCTACTGGAAACACATCGAGAATATACATATACATTTATATGTACGTATTTGGCTACTGATATAATGATTGAGGCTATTTTAAATAATTTATTAGGCTACTTTAGTTTCATATTCTTCTATTTTTCAAAATACAGTACGTATTTAGAAAAATGGTCTGTAAACTCATTTAAAATTTGAAAGTAAACTGGACTTAATAGTCAGTTCACCACTGATTGACACAATTAAATAATTATTTTTAAAACAAAAAAAAAACAGATAATACATCCTTTTTATTATTGACAGATAAGGAGAATCACAGCTTCTCTATTTATACAAAGCATAGGTCAAGTCTTCTCTGGAATATTGCTGTCACATCTGGGCAAGCGCTGCCAAATGTCATCTCACTTACTTGGATTCAGTGGAGAGACATTTAAAAAGACTTACTGGTGACCACAACTTCCTTAAATCCAATTTTGTCAGCTTCAAGCTCATGCAAAAAGTAGCCAGCCTCTCGGTATTCTACACGATGCACTCGGAGAGTGTGCACGTGAAATATACGATTTAATACTCGCATCTCCTTTCATCCTCTTTATCATCGGACAAGCACACGTACGGTGGGCCTCCAGTCTCCAGCCTTTCGTTGTAGATCTTCCTCGCATCCGGACAAAATGATATGCTTCCTTATTCCTCATGTGAACAGTAAGGGATTATAACAGTTTGCTTGCATCTTACAACATATCGATTTTAACATTTAAACAAAATCCAAAAAATCCTATACATCAGTTACCACGATGCTCCTTTGTTTAGAGAGCATATTCGTTAAAATAGCATTAGGCAGTGTATTAAAGAAAACATTAAACCTTTATTTTCCTTTCATAAAATTATTTGTGGTTCACATACGCTAATGAGGTTTCGTAGAAATAACAGCGCAGTTTCTCCTAACGAAAATAGTGGCTAATAGCAAGAACTATTTGGAATACAGTCGAGTAAAACACAAATTAGATTAATCAATTGTGGCATATCTATCATTAATCGAGGACAAATATTTCGTATCCTGAGAGTTAGTTGTAATAAATGCGTGAAAACGGAATATCATATTATATACGGCAAGATGTTCGAAATATCCAAACTAAATCCATGCTGTAGTTTAATTATACAAGACATGTTACGAAGTTCTCCAATTAAAAGAGAAACCGGTTTGTTTCTTTGGAATAAGTTGTTTAAATTTACTTTTAATCTTTCTTCTAGACTGAATTACACATCACAACCTTGCGTAAATATAATATGCATTTATTTTTTTCGATATTTTACAAAGTACTCTATGTATTGCGACTGACTCAATTATATCTTAGCATCTTAGCATGCTAATTATAAATCTAGTTACAGCGTCTGTAACGAGACCTGAGAGTGTCTTCTGTATCATAGTCAATTATTAGCTGTGTACGTTTCAATTTCATTAAACCGGCACAAAAAAAATAGTAAATTCTATGATCTAAAAATAAGGGGAGTCATACAATCAGAGATATTTTATTTATGTTTAGATATTATTTTAAGAAATTTATTTGAAGGCGCTTTAACAAGAGGTAAGGTTTTTCAAACTTGAAACGTGGTCTACTAAAAAAAAGTCAAAGACCTATTTAATTTAAAAACTAAAAATTAAATGCACAAGTCCTGTCTTTATTTTTAGTCCATCATCATTAAAACGGGTTTACTTAATATTGTTTTAATGATTTTTTGATTATTTAAAAAGAGTAATTTCGGTCTGGTTGTCAGGTGAATTGTAAAAATAATAATAATAATTTAAGTTGTTAATTTAACAGTAAAATAATACGGTATTTCAATTTAACTCATCCAAAGTCCATTAACATTATCGTTAATAACAATAACTTGTAATATGTAATTAAATTAAATTAAAAAAATTAATTGCAATCTATTCTTTGTCCTCACCGCTTACGTAAGTCATACATACGGCAATATTATCGCTGGTATAAAACAAAGTATGTTATATACAAAGAATTACTAGACACAGAATATTTTAATAATCATTCATTCTCATTAAAATAAAAACAATACGACTTTTTTTAATACGGGCGAATATGTTGGCCTGCAGATTTGTACGTTGTTCGAGCGAAGTTAAGCATCATGAAGGCAATTGCTAGCAGGTTAGACTGTAAGTATGTTAGTCATTGCTGTGCTATTAGTTCAGCAATTACTACCATGATTACAAGTTAGTGATAGTTTTTTATTTTTGTTTAATTAATTTATTATACTAACATAGGAGATAAGTAATATGTATCACTAACAATAAAATGAGTCGTAGTCAGTTAAAATAAAAAAGTTATTATTATTATTATTAACGATAAGACGATTTTTAAAACAAAAATAAATTAAAAAATTTGAAAATATTTTAAAATTATAGTGTTTGTAACAAATTCATATAGTAGGTAGATAAATAATGTTTGTGACAGTTGTCAGTCTACGTTGAAGCAGTAAATTGTGTGCCACTAGTTCAATGTCTTATTTCATTATTACTCATAAAAATAACAAAAATATAAATCAGTTAATAGTTATAAACTATCCATAAAAATAGCATAAATATTAATACTATTACACTTTATACATATTTGCTGAAAAAGGCGGAGACCGCACAATCAATCCTACGTCACATTTATATTCGGGAAAAAAAAATTATTACATTTCTCGAGTCTCATTAATGATATGGTTTTAAATAGATTATTTGTTTCGTTCAAATTATATCTGTGTATCAGTTCAACTTTAGTTTATAGATAAATGAAATAATAACTATTCTTTACAAGTTTTTTTCCTTCGTGAATGTCTTCCATTTTTCTATTAGAAAAGATTAGTGAGTTAAGTGACGAAAACGATATTCAGAAGTTTAATTAAAAAGAATTCTGTTAGGTATTTAATTAATATTAAAGTAATGCAGGTATAAAGGAATCGTAATACAGATTAAAGGGAATGAAGTTTGTTGATTGAACTGATTAAAGTGGTCTTAAAACAAAGTGATAGATAATATTTAAAAGCATATCGTGTTTAAATTCTAAATAAAGTAGAAAAAGTTAGTGAGACCAATAAAAAACTACTTTTTAAACTGTATCTATTTACGGTAATTATACAAACATTAAAAGTTTTTTTTATACAATCGAAATCTACCGCAATAGAGCCACAAACGAGCCCTTAAATAATTAAATAAAAAAAGTTTACTATGATGTTTGACATTTCTATTTCTAACTTCTATTATAAAAATATGCTATGAAACAAATAAGATTTGCTTTTACTGTAGTCATTATCTTTGAAACAATCACTTGAAGTAAATATCTTATTTTTAATTATTAAATTAAAAATAAGATATTTACTTCAAGTGATTAATTAAGAGTAAGCATTCAATTCATAAAATATAATCATAGGTTAATTATTGTTTCGCTTAATTAATCTACATTTCATATTTCAAGTGATAACCTTTTTCTTTATGGAAATTTAATTCGGTGCTGGAAACCAATACTTGTAGAAGTTAATAATTTTGTGTGTGGTGATAAAATACATTTTTGATACAGATAATTATGTACATCTTTGAAATAAAATACGTGTTGAAGGAACTAATATTTTTCGGATTCTACTTTGCGTTTTATTTTTGATTAGAAAACTATATACTCCCGACGTCAGACCAAGTGACAGACACTCACATCTCGTCTGCCCGTAATCACGGTTACTGAAAAGTAGCCGAAACGTCGGGAGTATCTAGTTTTCTAATCAAAAATAAAACGCGAAGTAAAATCCGAAAAATATTAGTTTCATTTAAATGAGTACTCGCGAAAATTTTAGATCTCATTACGTGTTTAAGGGCTTGTTTCTGCTACATGGCGTATCTTCTTAGATACTTTTCTTATAATATTTTCACGTTTTGAATGTATTATAAAAAAGAACTTTGTTATTCTATATCCTAAAACAGTTTTTAAATACAATTTGTTTAAAATTATACAATGCGAAGACAATGATTCAAATTTACCACAACTCAAGAACCATAATCAATAATTAAGCTATGTCGTGTTCGAGCTCGCTGAATTTAACAGTTGAACTAAATATTTAACATATGACCTCCAAAGAGTATCAGTACTTGTCCATAGCTTTATCTTAAAGCAATTTGACCTGATTGAAATTATCAATTTTTAATAAATTAAACTGGTAAAAAAAATTAAACATAACTTGAATATTCGTGTACACAAACAAACAATCCGTCACCTAAAACCATGTTCTTTCCTTCTGTCGGAATTCAATTAGCAGATGGAATACCTAGAATCAATATTTACGAATTACGCACATACATCAAACACATATGAAAAAGAGTGTACAAACATAAAAGGAATATTAAAAATATCATTTTTACTTCGCCTTTACAAAAATATTGTGCGGCTTATAAAATGGAACGGCAAAGTTTTCAAAACTCTACTATTACTACAACTTACTCTCGACTTGACTTTTCATATATTTTTTTTTTAAGATTTAAGCTTCTTTAAAATTTTTGCTTATTTGAAAGTAAAAGTTTATTTGAAAGTAAAAATTTACAGACAAATTTTCGACAAACAGCATTGACATGTATCTGTAGGTACCATTGTTGTTTAGGATATAGAAATAATAAAGATAGGACAAATTATAATTAAATATTTTTAATCACGTCATCAGCCTATTAGAAGCTCACTGCTGAGCAAAGGCCTCTTTCTTACATGGAGAAGGTTTCAGCATTAATCACCACGCTTGCTCAAGACGGGTTGGTGATTTCAAACTTATAATTGTGAAACTATAAGTCCAGGTTTCCTCAAGATGTTTTCCTTCACCGTATGTCAGTGATGTCTAAATAGTCTCAGAAAGTACATATGATTCCGAAAAATCACATTGGTACTTGTCAGGTTTGAATCGCGTCTACATCTATATTATTACATCTATACATAAAATGTACTTAATTAATTTATTGACGTTTTGTTAATAACTTTACAAAGAAATTTACGCCGGTTGTTTCATGTCAAATTGACGAGTTGTTTTGTAAGAGAACGCTCACAGGTAGTTTATTTTTATAATATGTTTTACAAAATATAATACAAAATACAATTTTGATAACTTTTATAATATTCAGTGCTGAATATCAGTTTCTGACATTTCAGCTGAACAACATTTAAGTAATTACTTTTACATGAGCAATATTGATATTAATTACTTTTAAACAAACAATGACAAGAATGTATTTATATTAACAAACATATCAAAGCACCGGCTTTGCTTTGTTGCCTTGTTATTCTCGTAATATATGACAGATTTTCACCGTAAACTTCATAATTTTTTATGTAACATTTTGCTATCGTATATATATTATGTTGTGTTTTATATTAATAAAAACCAAGAAAAAAGTAGAAAGTCGAAGTTTATGGTTTTTTAACTCATTTTTTAACTAAAGAATTTCAATTAAATTTTGCAACAATAACATAACATTTAGATTACAAAAATAACATATACAGGTTACAATTAAATTCAAAATCCGATGTAAGTTTAGAAAGAATGGCTTGTAAGAATGAATTATGAATGAATGAATGATAAAGAAACATTACGCTATTTAGACTTTTCGCGGTTACCATATATGTCGGAAGTAGTTAATTAAATTCCATGGCACGGTAAACGATATTGCAGGCGTAACGCTAGCTTATACAAAATAAAACAATCAACAAACACACACACGCACACAAACACACACACATTTTTCGGCTCACAAAACTAGTTTGTTAATGACAGATAATCGTATTTTTCTTTTGTAAACACAATTTTTTTAATGAATGGTATTATTTTTCGTAGAAGAAATTCTTATAGATATTATTTTAACGGCAATGTTCATAGCATGTTATAAATGGTTTTGTCTAGGACTGTTTTGACAGTTCAGAGCTACATATATGTAGATCATTACTCATTACAAACATCTTCTTGCATCAACTGTGCCAACCATGCTTTAAAATGAAGTGAAATAGATGCATCGTAAATAATATTTTATTCTATTGTTGTTCAGAGCGTGCATGGAAAATACACACCGAGTTGGTACAATTGGAAATACATTCTTTGCGAGAACAATGGAAGTCATATAAGCAACACGTTACTTTGGAAAACTTTCCGTTGAAATAGGTATGATCTATTTCATGCCTTATAAACATTTGGTAAACAAAATAAAACTAAAAAGTAATAACATATTGTTACGCATTTTGTTACATCTCACCCTTGGTCTGTTATATCTTATTACCCTATACTCTATAAAGGTTCTTTGAGTTCAAAACACCTGTTTCTGTAACGTACATCCATGTAAACTTATTTAAAGTCTCGAAACCTATATTTTAAAATCTTAAATTTTATATTAAATCAGTTATATATCATATATATTGAATTTATTACAAACTCGTTGTTTTTAAAGAGAGAAACTCCAGCCTCGCTGACGTAACTAATGTCACTTCTTCCAGTACGTTACATGATATTTTAAAATGAAACTTCAGTTGTTGTTAATACTCCTGTATTTCTCGAAGGTTCTTCATAATCACATACTTCAATGATACGCACACACTGAACTCTGAACTCTGCCATCGTGGGTCCAGACGTCATATTTATACCAAGATTCAAACATGGTTCTATTCTCCTTTTAAACAATCTTTGATTTCGTTCTTTTTTTTTAACAATAATCATGAATACTAATGAGTTTTAATAAGAATTGATAACAGCCTCAAATCATTTTCATGTCGCATCCGTTATTAAAGCTGATAGCGCCGATATATACATATTCAATATTTATTTTGTTATTTAAATATGGAAATTTAAATAAAAAGTCGGTTTTAAATAAGGAAGCAGTGAAATCATAAGTATCAGCAGTGAAATCATAAGTATCATAGTAAGTTATAGTCAAAACATAAATAAATAAACATAATATATATGTAGTTATTCACATTATCATTTCCAAGCTACAAACCAAATGAACGGGTACTCAAATAGCAAATAAACAGTTTGTGCAATTTGATCCACAGAACGCAATATACTTACTTACGTAGTACATACGACCGTCTTTGTTTCTTTTTAACAAGAAGTTAGATTAAAAGATAGGCTAACAAATTAATGGAATGTAATAATAACTCCTTATATATTGTACAATCCTTGCTATATCATACAATACCTTAAGAAAATGTTTATTTTCTGTATCCTACCGTCATATAAAGAATTCCGAGGAAAGTAATAAAATATTTATAAAATTAACCTTTAAAGGAATTTGGAATGACTTTACGATACTTTTTTTTTTGTTTTCGATGGGGAATGCATTGAATTGCATGCACACGGGGCGTGGGGAAAATAAGCTTCCCCCTGAGGTAAGTGGGGCTCCCGGTGCCTGAAAGGCATCCGGATACCCACTAAACCCCACCGGTGTTCCTTCTCTCCGCTATTGGTAGGGCCACGGGAACGCGCGAGCATACTTCCGCAAGGGCAAGCTTTACTCGAGAGACAAACGGCTCCTCCAGTCCACGTCGTGATGAGCCGGAACACACGGCCCATCAACCGACTCTAGGGTTTTTCGTGTCATGGACGACGGCGCCCCGAGCCGCCGACCTGATAACCCTTGCTAAGGTGGCAGATTGTGATATTCGGTGATACTCGTCTTCTGCGCCTTAGCCTTCTCGCGGGATCTAGCGCTTGTGCTTCACTTCTTCGCTCCGATTCCTCCTTGCACGACATGACTTCATGCGCGAAAGTTTCTGCGGCTTGCCACTTCTCTTCACTCTCAATCATGGCCGAGATCAACGCTGCTAGAGTGTGGTCTCTTCCAATGACGATGGTGAATGTCGCTCTTTGTGTGTCCCAAGCGGGACAGACAAGCAGTGTGTGTTGTGCCGTATCCACGCTTTCATCGCAGTGGTGGCAATGGCTTTACGATACTTGCCTTAAGAGATGGAAAATAAATTACATCATAATTTAAGAATATTTTCGTTCAGGTTTATTTTTAGTTTACAAGTAAGTATTATATTTATAATTCTTTATTATATAATATTATTATGATGTTATTGTGTTAGCAAAAAGATTTTTATACAAAATACATTTTTGGAAATTATATGGAGGGTAAAAATATATTGATATTATCGATTTTAAGTGATCGTGGTAGCCTAGAGGTTTAAGGCCCACCTCTCGTTCATGAGGGCGCGAGTTAGAAACCTGGCAAGTACCAATGTGATCTTTTCCGAGCTATATCTGTTTTCTATGAGTATTAAGACACCACTGACAGACGGTGAAGGTAAACACCGTGAGGAAACCTCGACTTATAATTTCAAATTATATGTTTGAAATCGCCAACCCGTCTTGAGCAAGCGTGGTGATTAATGCTCAAATTTGCTCAGCAGTGGGCTCTGATAGGCTGATGATGATGATGACGATATCGATTTTAAAGATATGATTATCGAAAACTAGAAGAAATAACCATTAATTACCAAGAATCAAATGGTTTTCACCCTACGAAATAATGTCATAACATAAACTTAGCTTAAAATATAGCTTTAAATGACATAAATTTTTTAATTCAACATTTCGTAAATAAAAACCCTACTAGAGCGCAAATAGCTAATAGGTACCGAATCTAACTCTAAATTATGTAGGTAATGGAAATTATGAACTAAATTGCTAAAATTATAAATAAAATAAAAGTGGTTTGTGTTAATTTATAATGAATAAACCTGTTTGTTCATTAAGAATTCAAAAATAGATACCATCAATAGCTTTACCAATTTCTTTAAATCTTAAAACTTATATTTTTTCCTAATTCGAATGTATTTATTTCTCAAAGATAATAATTAATTCTCAAACACATGAGAACTTTTGTTGAAAATAAGTTTAAGGAAGATTTTGTATTATATTCGTATATTAGGTTTCGAATAATTGTGCAAAACGTTTATCTTATTAAAAAATAAAAATTGAATATCTCTTAATATAGGCAAAAACGACATTAAATATTTAACAGTAAAGTTGACGCAGTGCTGTATAAAAATGAAAATTTTAAAAAAGAAAAATGTATATCTATGAAAATTTGTATAAAAAAGAAAAGTGATTTTTTAAATATTTTTTGCTATAGTATAAATATGTATTCAAAAATTATATTATTATATATAATTTATTCGAATATTGGAATGTATCCTTATATTGAATTGGAGTCAAAAATATTATATATAAATATATATAGGATTGGCGTTAACATTTGGTGGTCGACAACCATATGCGTTAATAGTTAGAGTATTTTTAAGTGGGATTTGCAATTTACAAAAAATGTTATAATCGTCGTCGGGTTAATATAAAAGATTGCTATTTCATCGTAAAACTATTAACAATGCGTATTTCGATAGTCAATGTTAACTTTTCTTGAACAGATAGACAAGACAGGTAAGACGTAAGTACCTGAGGTCAGGTAGTGTGCAAAGGATTTATGCTTGTGCGACACGAAACGCCCGCAGGTCTCCCTGTGCCTGGCCTCAACCACATTGCTTTAGACATTGTCTTTGATTAATACCAAACTGGCTCTATTAACATACCGATAAACAAAGGCTTATGTAATAACAATTACATACAAGCTGGATGAAATGGATTTTCTACGGGCGGATAATATCTTAAATAATAAATATACAAAATATATTCAAAGGGTAGGTATGATGTTAGGAACAAGAATTTTAACTCTTTATTCCAAGCACTTTTATAATTTAAAGACGATAACTCTTGTTTCGTTACCATTACTTTGTCTGTGAATAATTTCTTTTTCCAAAATATAAGCAAATCTCCAACATTTATTTTTACTCTTAAAAAAATTGCTAGCTTATAATTAAATCTTTAATTTATGAGTCTCATATTTGTCACATTTCTTTCCCAAAATTTGTTTTATATCTTAAAATATCTATTCCAATTATTGATATATTTTACAGAGTAAAAATGTCAAAATACCTGTGTAGATGTTAATAATTGATATAATCGATTCTTCTGATGATACCATGAACCGATAAACCTCATGTAAATATCGGTCAACTTAACGCCGACACGAGAACAGCGAAGCACTCCATATATTATTGTCAGCCTAATCACGCGACTCATTTCACACGAAACATGTCTGTTTTCCTTGTCTGATTGTGACATCAGTAATAAATTATCCGTGTCAAATATGAAACTATTGGAACTACATATATAACACCTTATAACACTTGGATAGATTGCAAAAAGGTATTGCATGAAAATTGTGTCTCTTAGAAAAATCGTTTGAATTGTGTCTAACGTTTTTGAACGTCAAACATTTTCGAGAAACCACAATGGAATACGGTTTTCCAGTTTCTTTCAAATAAATCAACACAAGGCTTACACACAACAGGCGTTTCATGATTGGAAAGCAGGCACATCTAGGAGCGGTCGAAATTTTTACAACTCACGATTTTTTCTAGAGAAAACGATTTTTAATTGTCAGAAGCACTCTTCATGTATTATGAAGAAAAATATTTGAAAGTATTAACTTTTTAGAATTAGTAGAAGCCTTTTAAATCTGGATGGATTTATCGAACGTAATTGCATTATTCTACTTTTGTGATTTTATAAGGAATTGAGTTATTGAAATGTTTGTTTTATGAAAATCATTTTAACTCTATTTAAATAAGATTTTTTTAATGCAGTACCATGTAAAAGTACTTAAGAGACACACCTGTGAACGTCCCTTACATACCCGATCTTACTCAGCGCTACTGAACGCTCATACTAATATTTTATTCTTTGTTAAATAACAATATACTTTGTATGAAAAGTATTTTTTAAGCTTACTAAATATACATGTAAACTATATTTTCTTTCGCCAATAACTATGCACCATGTGTAAAACATATTTTAATTTATAATACTAAAAATCAGGAAATAAAAAATATATATGTATTTTTGTAAACTGCAGAACTAAAATAAATTAAATGTATACAATACAAGGCTGATAAAATAAAAGTTTAAGCTTAGAGTTAATATTATTCACGGAAATATGAAAAAGTTATATTTCATTGGAAAAACTTCATAATCCAATCAGTCTTAACGAACGTATTCAGAGAAAAAGTCGAATTTAAATTTAGTAAAAGCCAGCAGTTGGTGGTAAAGGAAACCACAGTAGAAATAGGCTAGGGCTTGTAAACTAGCGAAAACACATTTCTACAAGATTTTTGAATCATAATAATATCAGTCCTTAACTAAAACAAAACATTCGTAAGAATATATCATGTATTACTATACTTATATTCTGGAATATGCCTTTTTCAGGACCAAAATTCTACTAGCAAAATTTAAAGTGTTTTCATTTGCATACTCAATTTGGCCCACTTCCCGAGGCAATACTAAGTAGATAATATCATAAGATTAGCGAAAACGTTTTGCGCTGTTCCGCGTCATTTTCAAGCGTGTATACCGCTTTTTTCATGGCCTGTTAAAGAATAAATGTAATGTCGGTTGGATATCCAAGAGCTGAGTTAGTGCTACCGTCGTCAATCGAACAGGTGCAGCTAAACCACCGGACCTTGGCTCACTAATTTTACTTAACAATTGATAGATAGATACTGAGAAAGATTCCAATCTTCTCTTCTACCTTGTAAATGCACTAAATAGCAGTCGATTGCTAGAGAAATGAACATATTATTAAATCGTTTGTTAAAATAATATAAACTTTTGTCATGTTTTTCACTGATCAAATAATGAAACTATTATTCTTAATTTAGCGACATACATAAGATGAGTAAATATTTTTTAATTTTTTCAAGCATGTTCGTGATAAAAATATGGTATTTTATTACCTATAAACCACATATATCGGGGAAGCAATTAGCAATACGTTATTAGAAAACTTTAATGCGATCATCTTCAGGTGGGTAAGCACTGGCAGCTATTGATTTTTATTTTCCTGAAGCTGGGGATAATGGACGCTTTTATGCAAATGCAGCATCCGCACTGCATCATAAGGTTGGATGAAAAAAAACAAATAGAATGAAATGGATCACAATATACACACATTTTTTATAGCTTTATGGATTGTGAAACAGAATTATACCAAAAATTCATACTTAGCTTTTGCTTTGAATATTGTTAATGGTTATAAACTTACATTACATTTCACGATAAGTTTTTTCATTAAAATTATAATAATCTCCGGGTTATGTAGAAGTACAATTTTAAAGAAATGAAGAAATTTTGTTATCTTTTCTTCTATGAAAATTTTTATTAATATTTTAAGCGACAAAGTAATAAATGTTTTATATTTACATGAATATTTTTGACATCATAAAGGAATATTAATAGCTTCCAAAATTAAGTGAAACAAAGTCATGACTATTTTTACCGTTGCAGAATTTTATTTAAAGATAGATACATACAATTTAATAAACTTATAGAAGAACAGTCGGCAGTTCTTATATAACATACATTTTAATATATATATATATATATTAAAAGTATATAGGTAAATAAAATTTCACATTCAAATAGCATCTCTCAACGATGTAATTTGTGTTTAGCGAGTGTTCATAGCAACTGCCACAGACAATAGATCAACTGCCAAAACCAACGCCACGAGTCGCGGATATTGCCGTGAGACGTTTAATTTTCTACGTGAAAGGATAAGGCGAGTAGAATTTCCCTCAGCATCCTCTAACTGAAATTGTGTTACACCTCCCCCTAAATAAGAGGTCCAGTCAGAGAGCGTCGTGACTCGCAATTCAGAATATACTCTGAGAAACGGAATGGTCTTTAATATAATATTTCTCAAGTGCCTCGAAAAAAAATAAGTTGACTCATACCTACATATATAATCTTATTATATATATGAAAGTGGCCATCACTGAATACTTAATATATGACAATATTAAATGTTTGTTAAATTACATCTACAGATAACTTTGCTAAAACCAATGAATAGAGGTAGATAAACGAATATAATTCTGCCACTCCATCTGTCATGGCAGTGTATTTTAACACTGTAATCTTGAGCAAAACAACTTGTCTCGTTGGATTATACATCTTGAAACTGGTTGTAGCAGATCACAAAATAAGCCAACCACACTTTCGCATTTGAATAGTGTACGCCATCGTTCGCCTCAAAGGAAACAACCCAATTTAGCTTCTATTTCATCCCGATTAACGGTTAAATTTTAATACATTTATAAGAGTGGACTCACTGAACAGCACGTAATAAACTAACTAGAACGGCATATTTACATATTCTGAGTAAATCCAACATTTACTCTCGTCAGATCTTATCTAAAAGATTTGAGATCAATATTTTTCAATAAAAATATGTTTACAAATAGCTTCTTTAAACTTTCAATACTTTGCTTTTTATTAGTGATATTAATATGTTTATATATTATAAAATATAATATAAATATCTCAAAAGCCGTATTCACAAATTATAATAAGAATTATTCTATCTTTCATTATAAATACATATAAAGATGACTTAAATGAATTAATTAACATACTCTTAAATATTTTATTTTTTTTATTTTTATTTTCATTTTGTATATTTTTCAAGTCAGGGCTGCAGTGGACGCTCGTGTCCATGAATGCTCCAGAAAAGCCACCATCAGAGACGAGTGGCGACGCGTTGTGAAGCGTGCCACCGCACATCATGATGACCACGACCGTTCTGCCAAGAACGTATCGACTTAGAAGAGAGAAAATATTTTACATATACATGTTTTATAATTTTTGCTAAGAATATACATATGTCTTTTCGAGAACATAAAGGATATAAATCGTACAGTAAAAGGCTGTTATATCAAGTAAAAAGAGATCAAAGATCACTTGAGTGAATTCTTGTTATGTGAGAAATTGTGCCGATAAAAGTGTATAAAATATACACATAAGGTTCCTCGTAAATTTACCTGAAATCTAATGGTTTTTATTATTGATGTTTAAAGATTATTTGTATCTCAAAATTTTGGGATTCTAAATATTTTTAGCCTAAAAATTGGTTTGTAAGTGATTCAAATACATATTTTAATTACATACCTCACTGATTCTATGTTTCGCCTAATCTGAAATGAGTATTAATTTTTTTTTTCAGACTTATTGATATAAAAAATTAATATCACTGTTAGTCCATTAAGTTAGGTAATTCTGAAAAATTAAAAAAAAACTCTTTAGTACAAGCCAAAAAAAGAGGAACGTCCGCGTTGTACAATAGTATGACAATTGATACAATTTTCGTAAGGCCTTTTAGTGTCTAAGTGAGAATGGATGAAAAACTAAATCCATTAGACCATTTAAAAAAATAATCACCTAATGATGAATACTTCACCAGCTAACTTCCATTATATATTTACAAAGTATGTTTTTGTAGAAGATGTCTATTTTACATGGAAATGCTTACATAACATGTAGACTAGACTTGATTTATATATACATACATATATATATATATATATATATATATATATATATATACAGGGTGACTCGTGAATTACTATCGATATTTGAGGACGTGATATTTGACGATCATATATGACAAAATAACAATTAATATAACATAAATATTAATAAACTTCTAAGTAAAGTTAACCAAAAGTTATGTAATTAATTACGCATCGTGTGAACACCCTACAGATTAGGTATACACACACACACACACATGCGTGCGGCGGCGTGGTTTTGTATCAGCACGCCGCCGCACGCGTCCACACTTGGAACACTTGGAACGTGTCCACACTTTATTTATTTATACGGAAATTTGGTCAAAAATTAAGTACCTATTTTTTTACATAATTCGAATGAGAATCATGTATTGAGTATTCTCCTTAAATATTGTCTTATATCTTATCTATATATATAAAAATTAATTCCTGTTCGTTAATCTCTCTAAAACTCGAGAACAACTGAACGGATTTATCTTATTTTAGACTTGAAATGTTCGTGGAGGTTCAGGGAAGATTTAAAAGCTGAAAAAAAATTATTCATTTCCGGGAAAAATATTATCTTATATGTACGTATTTACCCAAACTTATAAACGACATAATGAACATTAAAAATTGTTCATTTTCTTATTTTAAAACGTTATATTCACGGTATTTACAAGAAAAATTTTAAATTTTTAATAAAAGAAAAACTTGGAGTAATACAATTTTCTTGACAAAAATAATATCTGATCAAGTTTACTGGTGCTAGAATACACCAGCGCTTGCAAAAGTTGATAACTTGCTCGAGCAAAAGACGACGTTCAAATAAGGTTACGTATGCACAAAACGTCCGTTTGTTGTGTTGTTCCTTTGTCATACAAATAAAGCATAATTATATTTTCTCGTACAATGTTAATTAAAAACATAAACGACAGATATATATAGAAAAGTGCAGTTGGATGGAAAAGGAGTTTGCTTTTTAATTGGAAAGTGTATTCGTTAAATACTAAAAGTTTTATCGAGATAACAGATTTTGTATTAATTATAACGTTATAATCAGTTTATGTGAAATTTAATACATTTCACTTGTGTGATAAGTTTCATGGATATAATAAAATTTATTAACAATAATGTCACTTTGAAAAAAAAAAGAAATCGTATTGTATTAATTTATAACCTCGAGATACTTGAAAAATGTGAGGTTTTATATACGAAAAAATAAATATTACATGAAAATTAAATTAACTCATTAAATCTTATGTAAAAGTTACGACTCACCAATATTTTTCCTTTCATATATCATTTCAAATATCAGTAAAGTCTGTTCATGAACTGACTACATGTATATTAATATGAGGATAATAAAATTTAAAACACTCTTAAATTTCTTTTTGTTTACGTTATTACACATTGCTCAGTACAATATAGTCAGTAAATATTTAGTACAGTTACTAGCATTGTAATAATTTTGTTACAACAGATGTTGTGTTATTCTGTATCGTCATATATATAAGAAAAATATTATAATAGCTCACTGGTTATGATGACACCGTGAAATAATATTACACTTTTAGTATACTTTATCCAAGTATAGTCAATACTTAACATTAAAAATCAGCAATTGATAAATTTACAGTATAAATTTCCGAAATACTTTAACATTGCTTACAAATTCAACAAATTCCATATAAATAAACCTTGAAATATAGAAAAAAATTTCTCGATCTTTTGCAAACATTTTTTCAGTAAATATATTTATACTGTACAGTGTTTTAATAATTCGTTTTGATACGGTGAGTTCAGTAAACGACAAAGAAATTTGAATAAGTACGTTGCAAAACAGTGATGCCATTTTAAATTAGACTGTAAACTTTTAAACACTTAGTCAAGTTTACTGCATGTCAAAACCAACCTTATAGCCTTGAATTATTATTTGTCTTTTAAATTTTGTATTTTAGACACTGATTTGCATGACTGAACTAAACTAACCAAACCACTGTTTTTCAAATTGCTTAATTTTCAATTTCATGCTCCACATCTTTTAGATTCGTCTCTTTCTCCAGCCCTCCCTATCCAGGCTTGTTTCTCTAATAAATGTACTACTATCTCATTTTGCATGTCACATACTTTATTTCTATTTTTGTAAATGGTCTAGGAATAATATTTTTTCTTTCCTTGGCAGCGATTCTGATTACTCTAATTTAGTTGTTCTCTTATATTTCTTTGTTACACCTTTTAATATTCTTAAATATTTTTGTTAAACTTTAGATTTGTGTCCACTCCACGTGCCGCTATTGTAATTTTAATGAAATGTCATAAAAGATTTAATGAATCCCATTTATTCATTAAAGCTGATTCACTGACTCTCTTACATGTTTCTTTTGAAAGTTATGACTTTATCGTTTCATTTGTAATAAATGTCAAGTAACACAATAACAACCACTTAACAGTATTCATTTAACAGTAAAAAAATTGTGTAAAGTCTCTCCTACAAGAAATTTTGAGTACAACTGAGACTACAACGTGTAAAAGTATCCAAGTCTCTGCTAATCTGTTGTTTAATGAAAAAAATATTACACATTATTTACATGACTATATACAAATTGATTTGAGTTTAACAGTGTGAAGTGTATGAATAAAATTATAAACCTTATAATATATTCACAGGTAGGCCAGACGTTGACTTGACATTCGTTCAAAATATATACAAAAGATATCTTGTGTCGAAATAAAAAAATATATCACCAACGATTTACGTAGCAACGACTTCATTATTTACTTTGTATACGTAATCCAACTTCCATATGAATGTGTTAAATAAACAAAAAATATATTTTTCGTCGGTATTTTCAGTGTGCACGTCATATCTCTATAGAATCATAACAATAACCTGGTTCCGGTTATTAAGAGCTAAGTATATAAATAAGAAATAACAACTTGTTTCAACTCAGTTAAGGCAAATTAAAAAAATGATTCGTATTGAAGTGTGCCTGTTAATATTTCTCTTTATTTCACTCGTTGTTTGTCAAAATGCAACAAGTAACATGACTTCGGCTTCAACTACGACTCCTGCACCACCAAAGACAACAGCAAAGCCTGATGTGAGTTCTTTAATAGAAAATCTTTCGAAAAAACATGTACATGTATATATTGATGATTATTTTAAAATTAATAAGACTATTTGACTATACAGTTCATGGCAGACGCTTTCGGTGAAATGATGAAAGTTCCTCAGGACGTAGCCGGAGCAATCGTTGACGTACGTACGATATAACTCACTTGCTGTCAACAGTACAGCGAGAAAAAATATGACTGATAACCCATATCACAAATTTTCATAACATATCAAATAAAATAATAATTCCCTCCTCAAATTTTTTATATTATGTATATTTATAGTAATTGATACTTCTGGTTTCAAATGTCATCAAATAATATGTTTGTCTTTTTACAGCTCACGCAGTCATTCTTCAACATATTTAAACCGTAGTGATATTCTACAAAATTGTCTAAAAATTAATAAATAGAAACGTTTAAGTTATTGTAAAGGATTGTTTTATTTATAACTGACTTTAGTATAACAAAGTAAAATCGTAGAAATCAGGTAACAACTAAAGTGTAACATTAAAATTAGCAATAAAAATGAATGTCATAAAAATATAAAACACTGAAATAAAAAAATGTTAAGGATAAGCCCTAAAAATTTTATATAAGGTATAAAAGTTTAATCCGATGGTCATCCCTCGAGGCGTTCCAATTAATTATATAATAATTGTAACATTATATTTTAGGGGATAATTCAACATATTAAAGATTTCGATTTAGCATTATAAGAGATTATTCCTATGCTCTGTCCCAAGGGACTAGAGTATCATGGCCTAATATTGCTTACGAAACTATTTCAACAATCTACCTTAGCTGGTTTTATGCATTCGAAACCAATTAAACTTAATTATTTGAGGTTTTAATTCAAGTCTCGTCTCGATAAACACCTAGCGGGTTTATCAAAAACATGACAGCAGTACTTCTTGAGAATGCTGACCTTAACTTTGTACCTATAATTAACTATTTAACACGTTTTTGATCACGGGTATATTAATCTTCTCCTGAATACATTTTTTTACGGTTTCTGAGCTTTACTTCCGATAATAACCTACTTGTGTTAAATATAATGTCTTTCAAGAACAATTAGTACTCCTCAAAAAAATATTTGATGATCAAAATGAAGACACAGTATTTGATTAAATATATGTAGGTATATCAATATTTCATTACACTTCGATGTCATTTCCATTTATTGAAGAAAATTAAGCAATATCAACGGAGTTATTTGTTTAACAGGATTTTTAATATTATGAGTATAATTAAGCAGATTTACAACTAACCCATTAAGTCTTTAAACTGCCAAAAGGATTACTATTATACGATTAAAACCATTCATGAGTTTATTTAAAAGAATAAATATTATAGTATAAATATTATTTTAAATTGTAGTATTCATCTTTTCCATTTCGTTTTTTAATAAACAGTGACATCAAAGAAAAGACCCTCCTTTTAATAATAAATCAAATATTTTCAAAGGCAGTATTTTAAAACTGTAAAAAGCATGATAACTAAAGTGTTACCTATTCTTAAAGTTTTATATACATATATCTATAACGGATGTAGTAACTATAATATAAAACAGTTTGTTGGTTTTGAGTGTTGTTACAAATAATAATACTAAATAATATTAAAAATTATACAATTCAGAACACACATCTAGAAAAATTAAGGATATCAATGAATTTCACTCAGGGGACTTTGCAAACACTAAGAAATAAAATAAAATGCCAGAAAGACACTGCCGAATCTTCGGAGAACATTTTATATATTATATCTATATTTTTAAAATTTTCTTTCCTTTATCTCTCAGTCAAATTACAATAGTATTTTGCCTAGTTATTTACATAAAATAAATTATTCATAATTTGAAATCGCATGGTTAAAAAACCCTGAAAACCTTAGCACAAAACAATTTTCGAACAATAAGTTAAAATTTTTAACACTACTATGAGTGCCATAACGTATTAACTAGTTGTATATGATAACTTTAAAAGAGCAACGTGAAGTGAACTAGACCATAGCAAATATGGCTGCTCTAGAGACGGTCCTGTTTATCATTGTTATAATGTTTGAGATTATAGGAAATTCTATGGCTAATACTACTGCTCAAATTCCTGATACTCCTGTCCCAAAGGAATATAAACCAAGTGGTGTAAGTTAAAGTGAATTTATTATTGATTTCAGTTCCTAAGCACAGTATTTTGAATCGATTAAATTCAAATAATTAATAATGTTTGCTTTATTGAAAAAAAAAATAGATTATAGAAAATTAAACAATGCTGTAATTGATTTGTAACTTACGCATTCTTTTTTAATTTTTTTTAATTTCCTTCAAATTCGTTATAAGTAGAATATTTTATTGTTTTTCAGACTTTAGCTAGTTTTGGCCGAATGGTCATTGACCTCCCATTAGGATTGGTTGAAGCTTTTAAAGACGTAAGTAGATCTGATTTTAAGTATTTCATTATTATTCTGTTTTCCTTCAATTTTATTCAATTTATCAAAGTTGACAGTATATAAAATTTGCTTACTTTTAGGGAGCTGAAGCTATAGAGAGTGTTATCTTAGGAATCGTACGTACAATTTTTACTTAAAACCTAAGGCATTTCTATAAGAATTTAATATACAGTGGACTAGTACAGAAATTTTATACGTGGGAACTTTAGATAATATAATCAAATAGAGATGTTGGAGCTGAACTTGAATAATGGACCTGATTCCTATACGATTCTGACATTCCAATATAACCATACATTGTTATTATGATAAAGAACATACAGTTATTTTATACATCTACTAATTATATCTCTATCTTAAGACCTAAAAGGAGAGTATTTCATTGAAATAAATATTAGTTTACTTTATTCAATCACATTTATTTTCTCTTTTGTAAGGCGCCTACTTGAAACAAATACATTACTTGATCATCCAAAACATTAAATATATTCCTACACACCCTAGCCATAAAGCATAGTATATTTCAGTAATATTATAACATTTAGACATAGAAACTATTTAATAATGTTAACAGGAGAACATACAAAATATATTTCATTTATTTAAATAGTGACATCAATAATATTTAAATCGTTACATGTTGTAACGACGATACATTTATATGAAACAACAACACTTCAAAATATTCAGCATGAGTTTTTAGCTTGAAATATTATTTTTTTTAAGGAATGGCAACGATCAAAATTCATATATGTATTACTTATTATTATAAAACTATTTACAATATGTTAAAATGGTGGGGTTCAGTAAATAAATACTGTCACTTAAAAGAGTTATATTATGTAACAATACTAGAATATGAATTTGATTACGTGTACATACAATGTGTATTTTCCTACAACAAAATATCACATCATTTCGTGAACATTCCACTTCACCATTACAATTTTCTCATTTCCATTTATTACAAAACTGTCTTATTAATAAAAGATGGAATAGAGTAAAGATCGAAAAATATCAAAGAATATATATTATACAGAAAGGAAAATACAATGACATATCTGAGATTTCTATTAATACATTTAATCAAATTGATTAGGAGATCAAGTCTTGTAAGAAATTCATCAGATATCCTAGTACAATAAGATGTAAGTAGTGAGTTATTGTGAGAAATAGCATTATTTATTTGACTAGACCATTCGGTACGTTGACGTTGATGTAATTATTGGAATTGTTCTGAGGTTTCTTCTCCAACTCTACATCGAATTTAATATATGTGGGATTAGATACACCGATGTTTTGATTGTTATGTACATTTTTAAAATTGTACTGCTTCGTCTCAAAAACATCGTCGGTTTCTTCATCGATACGTGGACACATGTTGAGATAAGGAGAAGTATTACCATCGTGATCGGATTCAGAACCGCCTCTGGCTGGCAAGTTATTCAAAGTTAATAACTGTGTTAACTCAGAGCCCTGACTATTTGGTTCAGAAACCCTTGGGTTTAATTTGCGTGCATCGAAATCAAATTTGGTGGTCGGTTCTCGTGGACTGAATATAGATCGGTTCGCTGGGCTCATTTGCAAATAGCCTTCGTCGTCTGAAAATGAAGTTATTTATATTTATTAATGTTGTTTCATGAATAATATGAAACATAAACAGAACATGCGTTACAAATAATAGAAATGAAATATAGTTATGATTACATTTGGTGCTACCAACACGTATACCTTCTACTTATTAAAAATAAATATAACATAAAATATTTGAAGATAAATCAGTGAAAAATAATTTTAGGCATAATAAATTATAAAACTAATAGAAATAGAATTAATATCAAATTAAGGAGGTTAGCGACACTGTGTAATAATCAGTAACAAGTAATATTTTGTTAAATTAGTGACATCGACCATGCCATAATGTATTAAATTTTGTACCGTCCAACACGATTTCACATTAGAAGGGAGTGTTTTCAGTTCCGCCTGACAAAGGAAAATAATAGTTATATGTACATATATTCTCCTTTTTCAACAAATTTAAAGTATGTCGATTTGAGATAAGAATTACAGTTAGAAATAAAATAACGGATATCAATAACTTTCAGAAATAGAAATCTTATTTCTCAAAGAATATAAATTAACAGTCTACTTGGCGCCATATTGGCATGCTTCAATACTTAACACTGATATTTATCACATGATGCAAAAATATCACAAATCTTTCTCAATGCGTTAATACGTTCGACTGGCTTTAACGTAAGTTTATTTATAATATCCGAGATTTATTTCATTTCTATGCCAAATCTTTATTTTCTACTATACTATACTATTTAAATAAAATTATATATATTTTTTATTTATACATATTATGAAACTCTTTTACTATACTGAGACCGAATACGTTCAACTGGTCGTAGCTTTCTTAACATTTCTATAAGCTATTGTTTATGCCATCCGTAGTGGAATAATATAGTTTTTGTTATAACAATTTTATATATAAAAAAGAATAATAACAAAATTCCATTAAATCCAAAAAATCGATTTTACATTAATTTTCTTTTAACGTTATACTGTAAAGTACGGAATCAAATAATCATTCTCCAAAAATGTCTTCATTTTTGAAAAGAGCTGATACGTACTGCTGGACCAATATTAACCAAAACACAGGAATAACCGTATTGAGGAAACTGGTTTTGAAAATAAAAAAACTCATTCTAATCGGTCAATGTCTTTGACATCTACAAGACCAAAGAAAAACTTCAATGTCAAACTTTTAAAACTCCTCTAAAAAAAATCCTGTTATTTAGGAAACTTGAAAAAAATTTATCCAGGTTCAAGTATGAATTTTGTATCAAAAATAGCCCTTGTAAAGTATCATATGACAGAAAGAATTGAAAGAAATGATAATTGAACAACAAAATTTTACAGATTGGGCCACACTTAAGTTTTGACCCGAAACAAATGAAACGAAATTATAACGAAATGAATAGGTAGTGTTTAACTTTCAATCTACATATATATTGGCAGGTGAGATTACATCAACCAATGACATTTAGTAGCCTCTTCCTATATGTGACAATAGTGTTGTACAGATGACCCGATCTATTCTTTATATACACAAAGAAGCTATCCCACTGAGAAATACTGGCGTTCTTTTGCACAGGAACGTCCTTCAGATTGCCTTAGCTTTGGACTCAATAATTCACTCAAAGTTAAGGTTCGAGGATACCTCAGTACCCTATAACTGAAAATAATGATATAATCTAAATATATATATTCTGAAAAGATGGATGAGTTTGTGTTGAAGGAGCGATAAATTTTAAACAATTGGTATCTCCCCATTCGAAGGTCTCTCAGAAAGTCAGAAATTTAGGTAATCAAACTAGGAAATTTACTAAAATTAAAAGCTTACTAAGAAAGACATCATGCCAGACCCATACAAATTTGTCCAAAGAAATATTGCTTTTCAACCCAATCTGCTGACTTATGCTGACCGCCACATTGTACCATAACCCTCGTGATTAAGTTGAGAATAAATCGATAAAAGTTTAATAAGACCTACCCGAAAATCACCAATAGACCCTTACTTGTCTCCTGGTCACCGCTGTATGATCGGTAGACACTGAAATAAACTATTTTGTGCACACTTGTGTCAAACAGCATAAAAAGGGTAAAATATGTGGATTTTTCAATGGTACGAAGACGTTGACAGTAGATGTCACTGTGGGTAAACTCATTTTACAGCACTACAAAAAAATAACAGTTAAGAGTGTAGCCAGGTTATATAAGGTCGCGTTAGCTTACTAAACCAAAAACTATGTCTTAAAACTATGTCTATGTCTATGTCTTAACATAGAATCTGCTGCTCTGCCCAAAAAAGCAAGTGCAGCTTAGTAATAATTTAGGTAGTCATGAACTGGCAAGAGATTTCATTCTATTTATTTTATATTTTCGTTATCCTTTCTTTTTCATAGTGAAAAATAAATATGGAGGTTTTGAACTTAAACGAGGCCTTATAATTGTATTCAAACAATAGGGCCAGACTTGTTGTTCTAATGAGGCTTTGATCCGGAGACTGCAGCTCAAATTAAAAATAAAAACAAATATCCCCATTAATTCTTTAATCCGGTCACCAAACAACCCGATGAGGCTACCTTTGTTTTAAACACAAATTAGTAACAAACTCCGTTTAAGCCATAAGGCAAATATCTTTCAGACAGATTCGTAAGACAACATACCGAAAATTGACAAGTCGCATGCCCGCATGACTTTTTCTGATAAACAAGAGCGTGCATAGAGATTTAAGATGGGTTGAGCAGTATACATGAATGAAAAAAACTTACTTATTTTTAAAAAAATCGTGTTATTTCAGTACTTAATAACTTATTATTAAGTAACATTTAATAGCATTAAAGCTGCCTTAGGGTGTCTTAATACCTTCTTTGTTAACAATTTCAATTATAATTGCAACTCTTAAAATAACGAGTGGTTCATTTCATGGCAAGGACTTTCAGCTACTGTCGTTGAGTTTTTAAAAGGTTGTTTTATTGTCATGTCATGTCATGACAACAAAATGTTGTTTTATTGTTTTTCCATAAAGCTTAAATCCATCGGGGACATCAAGGACTTTTATATGAAAAGGAAAATCAAAAAGAAAAAATATTACATTTCACTTGAAATCATAGTAGTGTATAATAAATCAAACAGTATTAACATGAACTTAATAAGATATTATGTAGCATTGTCACTCAAGACCCACAATAATAATGTATATAGTAAAAATTTTAAGTTGTGAAGTAAATTAAATGCAAATGAAACAAAACCATAATGTTTTTTTAGTGCTAGCATTAATTTCTGGATGTATTTTAAATATTGTTATGTATCTTTAGATATACGAGTAACGAGTATTGTTTTTGGGCCTATTCGTAGGTTATTGTTTTAACTCAGGATTTGATCCTACATATTTCGAAGCAACTGTTAGAAATTATGCTGTCCTTATCCTGAAATAACCAAGTTTATCATTCTGTAACAAGTTAATCATACCGTCACAACGGGACGGAGATGCTTTTTATGACATAAAATTCTGAGTCCGACTAAACTATTTGCGGTTTTTAGCCAACAACACAATTAAAGATGTAACCAAAATTTGTTTTTCGCCAGGAATCACATTTCTATGAATAGCTTACTGGGATTGAGATGTAAATTCATAAAAGATTTATTTTGGACAACATTTTCAATCTTTACTGAAAAAAAAACCCTGGTTAAAAAAACAAAGTCCACGTTTGATTTATAAAATCTAATTTATATATAGCTTGATTGACTTGGAAATGGAAAAGATTGACTTCCTGACGTAATAAAATATTCTATTATTTAGCAATGCCATAGCGTGAATTAATAAGATTCTTTCTAATAACATTAAGATGGTATTAAAAATGAAGAGTAAATTTATCAACGCAAGTTAAATCCAAGAACATAATTGGTTTTATATGAGCTTTACAGAACTGGGCTTCCCATGAATCTACTCTTTACGATTCGTATGCTTTTTTCAAGAATAAATACGAAATAACAACCAAAAAGTTTTAATACCATCCATATTAGCTTAAAATGGTATAAATAATAACATAAAATGGACAAATTACAAAAACGCAATAATATAAAAGAAAGAAAAATATGTATTTTAATTACTTAACCAACGTACCGTGCTGAAGCTGAGTTGGTGTAGATGGGAAAAAGCTTCTAGCGTCGTTGACGTAATGATGAGGGCTTGGTGTTACCATATTATTGTAATCAGGAGCGCAAACCATTGCTAAATAGTCCTCTTGACCTTCTGTCTTCACATTCAAGTCCATGTAGGCCGAGTTTAAATCAACATAGTGCTGGTACATAAAAAAGAAAATGTCACAAAATTGTCAAACTCTTTAATTTAAGTTTTATTTTAAAGCATTTTTTACGAAATTCATTATTTTTTGCACCACATTTTATATAAAAAGTTTTAATGTAATAATTACAAACAATGCTTACATTGCGCACGTTATCTTCCAGGAAAGAACCAAGAATTTCCTGTAGTTGTGAGAAATTAGGTCTTGCTGTAGGCTTTTGTTCCCAACAACGAAGCATAACGTCGTATAAGCGATCGTCAGCATATTGGGGTTTATCCAAACGATTTCTGTAACATAGTATATATACTGTTACATTAACTAAATAAGATGGTAGTTGGTTACAAAATACAAATTTATTTCAGCTAACGTCTGTTATGTATTTTATTGATTAGTCTGGGAGCCCCAGTAATAATACGTTGGATAATGAAAGAGCACAACGAAATAAAATCTTTATATATGTTAATCAAGAAATTATTTTATTTATAGACACGTGATTATAACATACTAGTTAAGTCACATTAGCCAGCACCACATGACAAAAAGTGTGAGACCGACTGGTTTAACTATTGTTATTTTTTCTGCGTCTACCCTTATGATTACAATTAGGATCATATAATTTCTTTTATTAAAATACTCTGATATTTTTTTGAATATTTAAATGTAATTATAAGAAAAATATTGAATACTTTTTATAATCAAAGAAATACTGACCCATTGCTAAGCCATTCTATGAGGTGTGCAGGACTTATGTTAGGGTAAGGAGTTTTGGCTAAAGAAAACAATTCCCATAACACAATACCAAAAGACCAAACATCAGACTGCGTCGAGAATATTCGGTCAATCATGCACTCAATCGCCAACCATTTAACAGGTAATGGCCCCTAAGAATAATATAAGGTATATTATATTTAAATGTGAAAAGAAAACAGATTCATAAAAAATATTAAAATGGCTATAAAGACTAACATCTGCTTGCTTCTTGTATTCGTCATTTTTGTAAATGCTTCTGGCTAAACCAAAGTCGCAAATTTTTACGATATTATCCTCCGCCAATAGAACATTTCTTGCTGCTAAATCTCCATGAAGAACCTGCAATGAACACATCGAATATTAAATTTACTTAAAACAAATATGAAAAAGTGAGAATTCTGTTTAGAACTTACAAATCGTATCATAAGAACTTTATTAATAGTACTGCAATGAAAGAAAAGCATTTTTGAAACTTTATTTAAAAGTCGAACAAACATCGAATCATATTGTACTTTATAGGCGTATGTACAATGGACGTTGCAGTCAAGCCAAGATATACAAAAGATATATTATTGAAATAAACTGAGAAATGGATTAATAAATAAATAAAGCACGGATATCCTGAGATGAGTCAAACCTTGAGAAGATACTAGTTAACAAGGATTTACTGACCTTTCTACTTGCTAAATATTCCATTCCTCTAGCAATTTGAAATGCCCAAGCTAAGAGATCTCGGGAGGTGAGAGGGCGTGGGCTGCGGCCGTCATAATTGTAGTCGCCTTCATAATTGGATCGCCATTCCGGTTGGACGTATCCTGTCTCTGATACTGTAATTAAAAAAAAACAATAATATAACTTCTAATCATAACATAATGAATATAAATATCTTGGGTTAAATAAAACAAAACATTAATGCAATTATAAAACTTTATAATATTAACGGGTGATACTATCGTTGCATTCACTTAAAGTTAATTACTTTTCACGTACATAGATGTTTACATTATTTGATTCCATAATTAATATTTACATATAATCGAGTCGAACCAAAACCGAATGTCAATCAAGGTTGCCTAAGTATGATTAGAAATAGATAAAGAAGCGAAGAAGACTTGATAGACAATACATTTCGTCTTTTTATGAAGATGGTTTCATAAAAGTATATAAAACTCGCTTTAATAATAGTTTAAAAAAAATGAATGAAAATCAATAGTCATACCTTACAAACAAAGTTATATACATATTACATGATATTTTTTACATACATATTACATGATGACATTGCATATACATGCATATGATTTTATATGATTATGTCATTCAACTTCCATTATTTTTCAAAGCTAGAGAATCCTTTAGGAAATGTAATGATTACAGAAAACTCAGCTTTACTATTATGTGCTACGATAATTTTTCAACAATTTCAAATGACCTTCAAGAATTCATGACAAATTCTAATAGCCTTACGCCAAGTTCATTCATAAAAAGTATGAACATACAAATCTATTTACAAAGTGACCAAGTGAAAAACATCATGCAATTCAAAGTCCAAAAGGAAAAACAAAAATATAATGTGGTGTTAAAATAAAAAGATATGTAGCGTATGAAAAACAGAAAATAATTATCATAAATAAGTAATATTATATAACGTGCACTTCAGTGTTGACAAGGAAAAAAGGACATCTGTTACCTCCAACGAATTCCACTTGTTGATTAGCATTATCTGTTGTAAAACGTATGTACTATCAATATTTGTAAATATTATATTTAGAGATAAAACTAATGATTTTATTACGTTATGTATTTTACATATTTGGTGTATTCGTGAGTTACTTTTGTTTAAGATAAATTGAAGACTTTATAAAGATATATTATATAACAGCAGTGGTGTGATATCAAGTTTATTTATTTATTATATACTACGCCATAACTGAAATAATTATATAAGTGACTAATATTCTACCTTTCCTTGCAGATCTGTTTGTGTTCGCCGTATTAACAAACGTGTGGTCTGTGTTTTGAGAGTGGTTGGAACTAAAATAATCCGAATGCATTCTGAAATCAATAACAGTAAACATTAAATTAACTAAACATAGGTAAAATATATAAAATTCGTTCTGTATTTAATGAGACTTATTGTCATTTAAGTTTTGCATTCAATTAAAATATACTCACCCACTACTCGCGGTACTGCTGGAAAAGGCTCTATTTACTTTCCCAAGATTCCTATCTTTATTTTCAGTGAGTTGATCTATAAAAACTTCTCTGTGTCTTTGCATGTAGTTATGTATGTTGCCAAACTTACAGTATTCCACGATTACAATCAATTCCCCTGAAACATAAACAATGACGTCATTAGGCTATTAACGCCGCGTGAAGAAAAATGGAACAGACGCTAAAGGTTAGTGCAGACGAATTTATTTCATAAATAACAGTAAAGCTTTATTCAAATCTATATTTAAAGAAGCTACTATATACTAAATATTAAGTAATATTATAATCTGTTCGCAATATTTTAACATTTACAATTAAATAAGGTAATGCTCTGCATTCCTTCTTAATTTATTCAATAGTTTATGAAAATTTGTCTGTGCTGTCCTATTCCGTCATTCGACTAAATTAATTACTAAAACACTTGCGTCGTTAACAAAAGTGCGTACACAGTATACATACTAATTTATTACTAGAGGAATTACAGCTATGTCTGATTTTATACGTTCTACATGACGTTGTTATTATTTTAACTCACATATGAAAATTATATTTTGCAGTTAAATATTTATATTAGGTGGTATGGTTTATAGATAAATTTACAAGGTCATACATATATAATGACTTCGTACTTTGACAGCATACGTGTATCTTAACTATTTTATATAATTATGAGCTCAATTACGTTAGTAATATAAATGTAGATATTTTGGTGTTTACTCATTCAAAACATATTTACTTGAATCAATTTGTGTCATGTCTACAATAATATTTAAAATTGATATATTTTTAAAAATACAATTTTATTATTTATCATAAATAACGATAATTTCAAAAATTGTTCCTTTGTAAATCTTCATACATAATCAAACCTAATTTTTTTTTAATTTATATAACCTTAAAACGTTGAAATTCTTTTGTTGTCAATGCAAGTAGGTACTAAATATATTATGATCAGAACCACTTACGTTTCCCAACATTTTTAGTACAAGCACCTAATAAGTTTACTATGTTAATGTGTTTTCCAAGGTGGACCATTATCTTCAGTTCAGAGGCCAGTGCCTTTATATACATATTATCGGCTGTTTTCTTCACCATCTTGACGGCGACTGGAGTCGTTTCTTCAGCGTTGATGATACCCCTGGCTTCAGCTTTGTATACAACGCCGAAAGCACCTGCTCCCAATTGCTTACCTGTAATAGAAGTAACATTAACATCGAGGTGTAATCCTTTTCATTCACGTTACTCTGTAGTATTACATATAAATTAAAATTTTCATTTTATTTTCTATTTCTGACAGAGCTATTACTTCATATGCAATCCATTTATTTAATTATAGATTTACATACTTAAATATTATTATTTTTTTAATTTCTGGGGAAGATATTCATATCTAATTAATTCTATATAAACCTACCTAAAATAAGTTTTTCAGAAGGGAACTCAAATCTTTGGTTGTAAGGTAAGAGTTCCGCCTGTTCGTCGATCCCAAGCTCCGGATTAAGGGATCTAGTAACACCTTCATTGAAATTTAGTAAACCAGCCTTCGCCAATTCTCTCTTAAATTGTTGCTCCTCACGTCTTTTCCATATCAAATATGTCATTAATAAAACAAGTAGGAACACCACAACAGCAATTATACTTAAATATATTGCCGAGCGATAGGTATATTTATCTGTAACAACAACGTTGGTGTCAGTCAATTACTAAACAAATTTACAAGATATAATTTGTATACATTAATAATAACCTTTTAATACGACATTGTATATGCCACTCGTAATTTGACCACCGCTTTCCGCAACACATTCGTATTTCCCTTTATAATCTTCCAGCATTTGCCTTATATCAATGGATGAATTAACTGTGGTTTGATTAAGGTTCTCAGTAAATATTTCCACATTGCTGTTATTCAACAGATATTCTCCATCCTATAATTAATGAAAAATTAATTAAAACAAGAAAATTTATAAAAAACGAATAATCCTTGAAAATAGGTTATTTATTTCAGCTTGAAAAACAAATTTTTAACAGATAATTTATGAACCCAACTTTTGAATAGTTTTCCACTATTATATTTTAGAAATTATACATACATATTTGGATACTCATCAAATCCAAATTCATGCTCGTCACCATTTTCTTGTAAAATTTACTAAAAATTAGCCTACAATTGGAAAATGAAGAAACATAGAAGAGATCGATACTTAGACTATTATATAATGAATATATTTCAAACTGAAGCAACCAGCGACCGATCAATCGAGCAACTATCCTAAAAACTAATCTTCCAATAAAAGTAATGACCAGTTTGTAGTTTAATAGAGCGACTATTCACCCCAACACCCTAGTAACCAATTGTACAACCAATTTAAAAAAAACACTCGGCTAAGTACACAAATATAGCGTCTACCTATTAATTTACAGATACCCCACAGTCGATCAGTCGGTAATTAAAAAATTCTATATTCATTTTGTAAAAAAAATACCGTCTATTGCATTTAGACAGATCTTACATAAAACAACCTTGATGTTAAAATCACAACAAAATACAAACAAAAAAACCGCGATCTCACGGCGAGCAATGACCAGAGGCACAAATTCTTAACCAAGGACAAAAAACATTGAGGATACAGAAGTTTTTAATCTTACATAATAATATTAAAATTTAGTAAATGACTAAAAATGCATAGCAAGATAAACTAAATTTGCAATCAATATTTAGAATATGATTTCTTTGAACGAAAATATTAGCAACATTCTCACCAAAAAAGTTCAAATCCTCCATAAACAAGATAATATTTGCACGTTATTACTGACTAAGTCATTATTACTAATTTCCAGATTTACATATATAAGAGTTTATTTAATCATAATTATAGTACATTACCTTATACCACGTTATTTGAGGCGGTGGTACAGCGCTTGCTTGGCAACTAATTCTAATTGGTTGATATGGGTTTACTTCGAGTTCCATCTTTTTATTCGGTTGAGTTACAATAGGAAGTCGAGTTTCTATAATGATTAAAATTTATAAAGTGACATATTAAGAATATTATTGTGAAGGTCTCGAAATCCAATCATTTTCAAGAGTCATACCTGCCACTGTAAGGTTTATCATTTGTTTCTCTTCCGAGTTTTCTTTATATCCAACACAAGTATAAGTACCCGCATCTTCAACCATAATGCTGTTTATTATTAACTCGGCTATATATGAAAATTCTGACTGCAATACCTTAATTTCTGTAATATAAAATTAGTTTTATTATATCATATAATAAAGATATTTTTACTATTAGTGTAGATGATAGTTATACCATGACCAGTGATTTTTTCGTCCTCGTGCCGACGCCATGTTACATTGACAAAGTCGTACTTAGAAGCATAGCATCTGAAAACAACCTGTTGACGTTCGGGGAACCAAGTGTCGTCGCTATTCTTAATACCAAAACCTCCTGCTATCTCATACACAAGAAATCTTCTTGTGGAATCCGTGGTGTTCATTCCATTAAAGGCGTGGCACGTTATATTTCCCGATGTACGAACATTAAAAGTGAGGTAAGACGTCACTTTTATTAGAGACTCTTCAATATTTTGTGTCGCCTGCAAGAACAATCGTTTCAAATGAAACTTACTCAAATTAACGTTAGGTTTAAAACTTGTCTATACCACACCCGAATTGTTTGTTCTCCGCCACGTTTATCCGTAAATATCCACTCAATGGTGGGTAAAGGATACCCAATCGCTTCACATTTTAACGTTGCCATTTGATGTATCTCATATCTTTTATCCGTTTCTGGTCCAAAGTCCACAATTGGTGCGGCTATATTCAAATCAAATGTGTTATTATTTTCAACAACAACTTTATGATCCACAAAGTACAAAAGCGACAATATGTAAGAATAACATGTAACTACTATAAACATGGAAATCAGACTTAATATTTTATTAATGTACTTATATGACGCAAACAGACAATTATACCAAAATCAGTTTGGTTTTGTATTCTACGTGATTTAGTAAGGCAAAAATATACACTCAAGACTCCCAAAAATCTTTAATTTAATTTTACATATTTAAGATAGGTATACAAATATGCATTCACTGTTACACTAACCTTTTTTTCGAATGTCGTACGTAACATTCTTAGTGACATCCTTATTACTGGCAACTAATGTATAGTTGGCTGTATCTGATATATTTAAATTTTTTATGTGTAATATTATGGAACCTTTCTGTCTGCTCAATTTGTATTTTTCACTCTCTACTGGCAACTTATCATTGTTTTTCATTCTAGCAAAAATACAACAGAAGTTAAAACAACAATTCCATGTAATGACAATGTAAGAAACAAATTCCTTCGTAAACATCTTAATAATAGACGGATTTTACAAAGGAATTCCAATTATTAACAGAAATACAGTATAAATAGACTTTGTTTGTTTAATATTTTTTTGCACGAAGTTTTAGAATATTTTACTTTATCATTATTAATCAACTAGAAAACCTGGCGAACTTCGTATCGCCCTATAATCAAGAAATATCTATTACGTTTTTTTATTTATATTTTTGGAGTTTACCTGTGAGCCCTAAATCTCCGTGTTTTGAAGTACGACAGAATGATTGACATATTAATTAGTTGTCAAATCTAATGTCAAAAAAAACGTTTGTATGGGAAATAGAAAAGGGCTGTTTTTATGGTTTTCCCAGTAATGAATCATTTTTTTTCAGCTTTTATACCTTCCCTGAACCTCCACGAACATTTCAAGACTAAGATAAGATAAATCCGTTCAGCTGTTCTCGAGTTTTAGCGAGACTAAGGAACAGCGATCCATTTTTATTTATATATAAGAAAAATAACATACATAATAGCTGATTGTTCATTGATTTTAAATGTTTTCTCTAAATATCATGTCCAAGGGAAGATACACTTTTTAATTTCTATATAGTTGATGTTCTTATTGGAAAATAAGTTCAATAAACATAACTTACACGTAATATGTAGATGGAGGATAGTCTTCGATTTGATATTGAAGTTTTATAGAACCTTGTTTGGTTTCTAGTGGACCATCTCTGCTTTTCCCTTTTGTGAGAATAATAAAACCGTGTTTACCTAAACAACATAAAGGAGATTAATTTACATGATTTAGAACCTGAAAAAAATTATGATTTTTTTTATAGCTCCACCTTTAGGACAATACCTTTGTAGACTTTTTTGGTTGTTGTTTGTTGTTTGCTGTTGCTGTTTTTTGATATACAAGTGTAATTTCCTTCATCTTCCTCAGTTGCGTTAACTATGGTTATATGGTAATATAAGATACCGTCAGTGACATTTTGTTCGTTCGTGTCGTTTAAAATTAGGCCCTAAAAATGTTACATTTATTCGTACACAAATTTATATGTTCATTTTAAATGTTATGTTTTTATATATATAAATAAATAAATCATATGTGATTTGACATGAAAACCTTTGATTTTAGTCTCGGAAAAGTCCATTGTAACATGAGCGGAGGCTGTGATGTTACTGTGCAATTCATAGAAAAGGTTTCACCCTCCAAGAAATATATGGAGTCACTTTGGATGGTAGGTTTTGGAGCCTCTGCATTTTTAGCTAAAATGAAAAAATACAGTAATAATAATAAGAAATCTATATCCTAACACCGTCTCACATAGATTTTTCAAAACAATGTTTTTTTTTTCTACGAAATGCTGCACGATTATTTATTTATAAAATATTTAATGATAAATAAACATATTATATAATATTCAATTAAATTAAGGCAGAATCATTTAATCATAATCTAAATTATTTTGAAATATTTGAATATTTGACAACAAAATATTTTGATAAAATTTATTATACATTAAACGAACGGATGTAATGAGACGGAAGGAAGGCACACAACGATTAAAAGTTCAAAGAAAAGATAAGAATATTATAACATTATACATAAATACAATATCATTGCTTTTCATTTGTAATTTAGAAGTTGAATAATAATTAGCTTACTTCACCGTGCAGTATTTCATAACTTTAATAATATAGTAAACATTTAATTTATGTTTTATAATAAAATAAATCACCTCATTAGGGCCCCTTAGAAATCTTAAAATTATACTAATATCATTATTCAGTCTTAATATTTCATTTTACGATAATTTTAAGAGTTCCTATTCTATTTCTTCACATAAAAGTAACGTACGGGACCCAGAGCTTGAATTAAAAACTTACAATCCCATTTCGCACTGGCACAAACTACATGAGATATAAGGTTTAAACATTAAACTACTGTAAAATTCACACTTAAATTAAAATTTTATGTTGTATACATTTACATACTACAATTAATAGCAGCCTCTAAATCATTCTCATATCAGATTAAATAGATATAATATGTAAGATATCAATGCATTTTTGTAACACTATACTAAAACTGTGTCTCTTAGTTGAGTTTTATCTTTTTGCATGCCAAAACTCTATGTTTCACGCGAACACGTGCCAAGATAAACAATTTTGTTATGAATGGCATATCTTAAATAATTATATTTATCCTCCAATGAGTATTGTGCAGTGTTTCTTTATTTTCCTCAAACACAAACATTACCAGTGCGAACGGGGTCAAATAAATAATAACTTAAGCGTTATTCATAAATAATAATTCTTTAAACACGAATGTATAAAATAAAAAACAAAAAAAATTAGTTTGTTAGTGAATTAGTTATATATACAATACGTGGTTGTGCACGCAGAGCAACACAAAAAATTAGAAGAGAGAAGAGAAAGTTATATCAAAAGCAACAAGCCATCGAACCGACCAACAGATTAAAACATTTAAAGACTAAGTGAAACCTTCATACCACGCTACCTTGTTATGCGACATCAAGAGGGCATCACTATCTACTTACTATAAACTGTATTAACTCCGAGAAACTTCCACGAGGTGAGGTTTCCGCGTTGTCCAATGCATTTGTAAGAATTAATTTTCACTAAAAATCCAATCTTTGGGGAGTATGATAAAATTTCTGGTGTCTTGTTACTCTGCAGCTAGTATCGTATTTCGAAATAAATAATGTGTTGTTAGTAAGAATAAATACCTCGTTATTATGTTTTTCAATTTCAATTTAATATTTCTTAATTTGTTGGTTCTATTATGAAGAAGATTTCAATTATATTATATTAAAAATTATAAAAAACTGAAAAACATAAGCTACAATCATCACAATCAAATATATATTTTTATATTTATTTTATTCCGTGCATTGCTTGCAGGATCATAATTATTTTCTAAATGGTTCAATTGGGATGACTGGAGCACGCAGGCTTGGGTAAATTTACACATCATCTAATCACCTACGTTTATTTACAAAAACTTCGATCTTTCTTTCTAAGTTTCGCCTCATAAAGTTACATTTGAAAATGCTCATTGGGATATCCAAGAGGGCATCACTATCGAAGGCAAACCCGATCTTAGGGCTAAAACTATATTGTTGGGATTCACTGTCTGCAAATTCCTGAATATTAAGAATGTTGTTATAAAATTATCTAAAGCAATAATATTCTCATTGGATCATGCCTTTGTTACTTTTTGGTCACAGCACTAAGCATTAGTTTTTGAATCAAAGCCATTATGAGGCAACGCCATATCCTAATTATAAAATAATATACATTGCCCCATTAGACTTAAATCGATATCGGTTAGATACGTAGATTAGGCAAATTAGAACCATGCACACACTACAAGCAATTTCTTTGCTAATTCATTCAATTAAACATCTTTTATTCGGAAGCACAAATTTTAAATGTTTATTCACTTGTTTTCAATTTCGTCTCTATTAAATTAATTATTATTTACACAATACATACCCCTACGAGAGTAACATTTATATCCGGTGTCGTTGGTCTACATTCGATTACGACCATGGACCCGCTTCTCGACATTACAACTTCCCTCATTGGTGCAAATAAGCTATTGGTCTCTAAAAGTTATACAGGTAATCATTGATACGATTTGCAAGATAGAAAGTTACTACACGTAAGGTATGCTCACCGTCGACGTAGACGTATAAGTACGTTACGTGTTTGGTATTAACTGGTTCATGCATTAAATTACTCAGAATGTCTTTCACATTTACAGTATTATCAAAACAAGCATAATAGCCGACTGCAAATTGATCAACGTTGTATAAATCTAAAGCGGTCTCAAATTCATACTGGTCGTCAGAACTTGTCACGTTTCTTTCGATCATTACGAAGGATTCGATTATTTCCTCCGGTATTTCTTGTTGTTTAATTTGTACTGGATTGTTTGATTTACAATAAATTGTAAAATTTTGACCCTTTTTCAATATTATTTCACTTTTCGATGGAATTATAACCGGGCCTCCTATTTCTTTAAAATCTGAAAGCATTTAAGGCCTATTTAATAAATATTATAATATAAGAAAAATAATTAATGTAGATAAATAATCATAAAATATGCGAAACGCAATTTTCCATAAAACTTAAATTGAAACGTACAATCAATTCGAACTAAAGAATTATTGAAAGACAAGTGTTGATTACTTTGCAAACTCATTGTTAGTAATGACGTATATTCATTCAATAATGCAACCGCACCTAAGTCTGTTAAATATAAAGAGTATGAGCTTTTGCCAGTAAACTTCCACAGTTCATTTGTCAATGTACATATATGTAACTTAAACCTATGAGCAGTTAATCATGTAGGGAGGATAAACATGAACAACCTTGTCAAGAGTTAATTTACTGTCTCAATCGAGAGAGTAAATAATTATAACGATGTTGACAAGTAACTCAAGCTTATCATGATAATGGTATAAGTAACATGAGCTTGGGTACTGTGACGATGTGCCTATAGCACTGTTAATTAATGAGCAGTCAGGGTGCGCCGAAGGCGTAGTCGACATTGGGAAAATTAATCCTACCCCTACAAATGTCACCTAAAGAATATAATATAGAAGCACTTAATATAAATTGATTCTATCCAACAGTGGAAAACTAACCAATTAAGTAATCAGGATCCTATGGTTTTCTTATTACGACTAATTGTATAGGTCAAGTAGCTTTAATAGAGCGATGTCTATGATATTAGATATTTTGTTTAATGTGCCGTAGAAAGTGCCAATAAATAAATAACTTAGAGTAAGATTATTTAAAAAAAAGTTTAATAAAAATGCATAACAAGATATAAACGATCCTCTTTAATATCAAAGGATGTCCCTGTTAAGATATCAGAATGCATCCTGTTTCTAAAAATTAATGTGTAATGAGGCATTTCCTTTGTATATTAAGAAAACAGTGACGGTCACACACTATCCCAACTGTTACATAAAATAAAGCATCATCCGTTAAGTAATGGAAAACAGACGAGATTAACCTTATTTAATTTATAAAGACAACAAGAATGCTCAAATAGGCGGTTTTATAAGCTTCTGTTCGATTATTAATTTTAATTTTGATCTGAAAGAACTCTCTCAATTACTTACTCTATTAAAATAAAATTTAACCTGTATTTTTATGATGACTTCAAAAAATATGAAGACTTACGTATGCTAAGGAATAATTGTGTTTATATACAAGGAACATATCTTTCCTTGTGTTATTTTCGTTTTTCATTTTATTGATTTTTACAAATTTATAAATTTTATTTCATGAGGAATTTTATGGAATAAGAAAAAATCAAAGTTTTAAATAAATATAAATTTCAAAAAACTTCCAATTTAAAAACATAACTTGATTTTACATAATAAATGAAACTATAACTTCATACCGCAATGGAAATAGAAATAGTGTCTAGTTTAAAACAGTTTTTTCTGAAGAGTAAGGTTAATAATTCAATAAAAAATCAATTACTTAAACTTCGACACAAAAACGTAAGAAGCTTGCTTCTATATATTTTATAGAAGTATTATCTATTGAATACTTAAACAGCATTTTTATACAACTAACTAGAGACGAAACCTCTCAGCATTTCAAGGATTCACCTTGCGGGTGCCGGGTCCATCGCGTTGCAGGGAGAGGAGCTTCAACAGTGCCTGGGACTTGCGACCCAGGTCTAGGTTTAAGGGGCTTCTATCTAACGCGCGTTAAACGCTCACCTCCACTGTCTACGCTCCTCTTCCTACCTAACCAAATTTGAAAAGAACATACTAGGGCTGCCTTCGAAGTGCGTTCCAAGAATGTACCTATTAATGTGAGTTCTGGACAAGCCCAAGTCTTTTAGTAGGTTGTGGAGAGATTTAGCTGTTATACCTCTCGCTCCCACCTCTATCGCGTACAAATCAACGACGAACCTATTTCGAGTAAGTTTATTAGTGAACTCGTAATATTTATTGACCTTGATGTTAATTCTTTGGGGATGTTGGTTTCCCTAGGAACCGTAAGATCTATCATCACTATGCGCTTTTTAATTCGCGAATACAAAAAAAATCTGGTCTGGAGGCCGACGCTCAAATATTCTCGGGATTTTGTATTGTTTTTCATACGTGTCCGTCATTATAGTCCAATCCAAAACCGCTTTATGGATAGAGAAAGGCTAATGCCTTCTCTCACAAAACCTACTAATCGTTCGTTTGTGGTTATTATTCTTTGCGCTCTGGCTACCGAAAGACTATCACTGCGTTGACAGTAACGTCATTTTAATAAAGATTGAGTTTTTTTTTACATTTTGACTCTTAAAATTTCAAATTAAATTATTTACTTATTTATTACAATTAAGTTGGTATTTTTTAAATATATGTCTAAGTTTTCACAGTGTCTCATAAACCCATATTGGTTTTTTCGTACATTATAAGTACATTATAAGTACATTATAAGTACATTTATAAGTTCTGAACAGTGTGAGAGCAGAAAAAAATATTGTTGATAACTACTAACTTCTAGACTTCATTAATCATTCTTTTTAAAAAAGAACCATGCGAAAAAACGACCACAATTTTTTTGAGTTATTTTTATTAATATATCTGCTTCCAATTTTTCTTTACAGTTTCCAAAGCGATCTTTTCTAAGGTATTGTTAAGATAATGTTTTGGTAGATAAAATTCAAATTACGATAATGACTTTTAAAGTAGCCATGAACATTTGTATAAAGCTTTTATAGATAAATTATAATATTAATGGGGTATATTTTTTATTTTCCTAGCACAATAAAATCTGACAAAAATATTACCCAAAAAGCAAACACAGCACAAAATAAAAATACTTCCTCCTCTCTTATTAGGTTATTTTAATGCTTCTATTTTACAAATGTCATAACATCTGGAACATGTCCTATACACGTGAACAGATCTTTAGTGACACATGGCTAAAAGAAATGTACAGTTATAGAGAAGAAGAGTGGAGTTGAAAACGATTTTATGAAAAAATTGTAATTGAAAGAGTTTTGGGGTTTTGTTGATGAAAAAATATATTACCTTTATCCACTTACATATCTGTTTTTTGTCAAAACTTTTTCCTTCGAAAACAAAAATATTGAGTGAAATTTTGCAGTGTCTAAGCGAAAGATATAATTTCTCTATCATACAAACAACTATTGAGGAATATAAAGAAAACTAAAAAAAAAGTACTTTGTACCTACAGCTGTAGCTTAAGAACCTGTCTTTAGTTCACATATTATTGGGTTATTTATTTCAATGAATGTTAAACTTACTATCTCCATGCCGCTATAATTAGACTTGATTATTATCAAGATATCATGTCTGGCTGGCAAAAAATGGTTAACTATGTGACGTCATTCTAAATCCAATATGGCAAACTCCCAAAGAATACTAGCTATTTTAACGCCACTTCATAATACGTTATCATTTAATTATTCACTGAAAGGATTTTGATGGAGATGATTGAAAGAATTATGGATTTATAATAAAAACATTTTCTTAGAAACATTACTTGCGAATAAATGTTTCTTATATAATATATTCAAACAAGAAGAAAAGCGAAAAGAATTTTCGTTTCATTTAAAGTAAATCATTAATTTATAGTTCCACGTTACACTTGTCTTAAAAATAATTATTATTTACAACTCTGTACTGTCGTTCAATAAATTCAGAAAGTATAAAAAGGGCTTTATCAAACAAACATAATGGAAATATCATAATGCTTCACTGTCATCCTTAACCCTTTCAAATTCTTATGACTTTTGTCAAATATCTTGATATTATTCTCCAATAAAAGCTAGCACGTACCTAGTTATAAATACACAAAAAATAATATTCCGAGACCTTGTATTGTTAAAATAATTTATTCACGAATGGAAATAAATATTAATCTGCTTACAAACACGGACTAACCTTGTAAAGGTCACTGATTTAAAGATCTTATACACGTTACAGAAACGCTTAGGCGTTTGACATATTATACAATATTATGTTTCACTTGCATGACTTTGAAAATACGTGTTAATATTATATGTTTATTTATTCTTACTATGATCTTATATGTACATATATTTGTCATGCTTATTTAGTTTTTCTCAGATTTAACAATATTAATTATAATTTCTTAATTATTATTTTTTTAACGTTTTGTGTCTTTTATTATTACAATACAAAAGAAAAGAAAGGTAGAAACAACCGCAACAACCGTGGTAACATTTTTAGGCTTAATACCATCAAAAGTTTAATTGTGGTCTTTACTTCAAGAAATACGAACGGGTATGACAACATCTCAATGAAGATATTAGAAGTCTAACAACCAAACAAATATAAATAAATTACTTGTAAAATATTTATTCAAATTACGAACAACGATAAATGAAGTTATTTTAAGGACTATAATTTTTTTTATTAAATGCCTGCGAATTAGACCTCTTGCTCCTTGTTTTTTGAACAAATAAAATGCAATAATAGCTAATAGCTATAAAATGCATGACAGTAAAATTTGTTTAAATTATTTATTTGTTTAAAATTATAGTTATACTTTCACAGAGAAAAGTATAACTATAATTTTAAACAAATAAATGATCCCAAAAACACACATAAATTCCATTTATTTGGATATATTTTTAAAATACAATACAGTACTTAACACATTAAAACGTGAGAATTGATTGACTATAAATAGTTGAATGAAAGGTATTGAGTCACTAAGCCAGCATCTCCATCTGCAGACAATATTATAACTTCGGAGTAAAGGCTCCACAAGTTTATGACTCATTTACTACTATGAGAAAACGTGATTCATCAATGGAAGTTACTTTTTACTAAATTTTATTATTTTTTATTGACAGATATATATCGCATATTTTTGTAAAGTGACGCTTGAAAAAATTGCCAATACAGGTTTATTTTTTGACGTCAATTAGATTGTTGATATTTTAAAAGAACCATCAAGTGTTGTTAGGCATTTAGAGAAAAAAAAAATGGAGCTGAGTACGGAAAATAATATTTTTTTTTTATAAATAACACAAGATTTAATTATTTGTAATTTCAAATGGTGCAATTTGTTCATAATATTTATGTCTGGGTCTTTTTCTACATCTCCGGTGTTGTGTTCGAAATAACTCAACGGCTTTTGAATGGACTCTCGTCTGATTCATCGAGAAATTCTGAGGACCACCTATAGCAGATATTTCCATAAATTGAGATTTCCTCTAAAAATAACGAATATCTTGGATTTTACCACTAGTCTGTAGTGTCTAGAATTTCTATAAAGCAATCATACAATTGCATCTCTTATTTTTTCTAAAACAATAAGACATAAACAACGATTTTTGAGACCGAGAATAGCCATTTGCAGAAGTCATCATATAATATAATTCCAAACTATTCAAGTAAGGTGTCTTTCATAACTGCTTAAAATAACCTTGCTTTATTTTAAATTCGTTTAAGGTTAATGTATGTTTTAAAAATATATATGAGATATGTTCTAATTCATTATTAATATGTATCCATAACATGACTGTAAGTATATAAGAATACATTCTTTTTTAATTTTTAGCCAAATTCCTTAAAGGCTATAGGTTATTAGTAATTTTATATAACAATCACTGAAATGCCTCATACCTGTACAAACTATTACTGCGATCGTTTTAGTTTATTATTATTTCATCGCATTATTTTATACTTACAAAGCTCTACAAAAACCCCTTAGCAAAGCAGTGTCTATCATAATCTTACCTAATATGTACACAGATACATTGTATTCATATAGCAAGCAGTAATTTAAGTTAGCACATTCGAAGTAGATTTCGAAAATAATGCAGAAAAATCAGTAGGCATTCAATAGATCAAAGCCATTTCAATTATAAAAGGTACCGAAAACTTACTTTATGATCTTTATGTCACAATAATTTATTTCATCGATTGTCATTTTAACCTATACAGCACTAATGGAGTTTATAAATAGACTAGGAGTAAACACAGCGATTATTTTTAACAAGCCATCTTATCCACTTCTCCATATTTATATGTTGTAAAAATCATGCTTCATTTTACATATTAAGCTATTATCCTCGTTTACATGCTGATTGAACAAACATAAACTTCCTTAATATATGTTATAAAAATATTTATTTTAACATTATAAAAAAGGAAATATAAATAAACATGATTAACCTATCCTTGTATTGTAAACTACAACAACGTAACAAAACATACAGTCAGCTCCGATATTCTTGTCAAATTATACTACAAGTAAACTTTACTTGGCACGTATTTTCTAAAAAACAGTAAAAACTCTTTTAGAATTTATTTATACTTGAATGGTTTACATTGTTTGCTGAGTAAAATTTTACGTAGATTCAAATTTTTGAAAGGGCTTTGAATACTATGTGGTAAAGAAGAAAGTGCATCATAGAACTAAGTTAGGCGATAATTAAATCTGTAAAAGAGTTAGGGGATTTTATTTGAGTAATTTCTGTTATCCACAAAATCAAACATAAGTATATTCAAACCTGTTTCTATTGAATTGCTAAATGCCAATGTGTAAGAACATGTTATTATAGTTCCTAAAACTGTTAATAGTCGCCAGCTCCAGATGCAGCTCATTTTGCCAATGTTTTCTTTATAGCAATATTAAAATGTTTCAAAATAAATTCGGTCCCATCTATAACTTGTTATTCAATCTTCTATATAACAAGTTTCAATTACATCAAAATTAATGATGCACAAAACCAGACATCGCCGTCTCAATCACAGTCGATGTAAACACTTAAAACTCTGTAACACTGAGTCACTTCTAGTTACACCATATGCGCGTTAAGTATAATGACATTTAGTTTTTTACATTTTGAAGATAAAATAGCAGTGAGCAGTTATAAAGATTCGAGTACGTTCTCACACTATACAACTGTATATAATTAGGTCACTATAAGTTTGATATTTTAGTACGCGCCGCGTCATTTAAAGAGTTACGCGACCAGCTCGCTGCGTGTACTCCGACGGAATGTAGAATTTACAATAAAGTATTGGACATACGTGCACGAATAGCGCGCTCCCTACCATCACCGCCATCAGAATAAGATAACACCATATCGTCCACCATACAATGAAACGAGACACCCAAAAACTACTTTTAGTGATACTACACATTATAAAGTAAACATTTCTTTTGATTAGCTAAATATTCTCTTTGTTATATTAATTATTAATAATGTTTGAGCTATAGAGCATGAATTTTATTACATATTTATAGATTAGTTAACGGATTCTGACTGCAAAAATAGAATTTGAATTCAGGTTTTCTAAAAACTTGTCGATCAAGATATGATTTTAAATAAATGTGGCTCATTTTATTTGAATAACTTATTGCACATATGTTTTATATAAGTTTACAGATAAATTCATATAACAAATACTTTTAAATAAATAACAATAAATGTTTTCCTTTTAAATATGTTTATAGAATATAGTGAAATTGGTCATTGTTTGTCGTTAAATTGTATCTACTTTAGTGATAGATTATGATGATATAATATGATCGTTTTAGATTCCGTATCAATAATATCACCTGATCAGTAACTAGATATCAATAAATAAAAATAGATTCTTTTTTCAATTTTATTTATGTTGACAGTTTTATATTTACTGTTTGAACGTAAAGAATGAAGAAATAAAAGTATTTGAATTATAAAGCTGAATGCTATAATCCAACCAATACTGTCCACAAGTTTACGCACGTGGTAGGACGTCATTAAGGTTCAGAACTTAACGGTTACGTATGTTAAATGTATCAAATAATTTTATAGGGTACAGGCTTTAGGACATCAAAATTATTTACTGGTCATAAGGCACAAATTTCTTCATCTCGCACAAACATCTCAATAAGAGACAGTGACCTGTAAAAATAATATTGACGGTCCTAATACGCTTATTACACTTCATAAACATATGCCCATAATTATACAAGTTCAATAACTTCTAAAATATATTTTGATGCAGAGTTAACTCAGGACTGTCGCTTGCCTTAACCGTGCTATAAGTACATATAATGAAATATTTCGTACCAACTTCGTAAGTCCTTACAAAAATTTATGAGGAAAGTAAAATATTTAACCTTCGTTAATGTTTCCTACAAGGTCGCAAGCAATTTAACGCTCGATATGTTTTAGCTTCATCAAATTTAAATTATCAGTTTAGGCTTTATATAGCATAACGATTTTAGGATTCAGTTTTTAAATTACGCCTATGAATTTTCATTCAAATTAATTGCTTTTTAAACAAGATATACCCTGAATAAATTATATATTATTAAGATGTACTTTTATATAATAAGTAACTTTTGTCTGTATATAATAAGCAACTTTTGTGGGCAAATTCAATGATGGTATGACAATATTAAAGGCCTATATTTTCTTTTTTGTCCTATATATTTTGTTCCCCCGCTATCAGTATAGAATACGACATATAATATTGGAAAGGTCAGTGTATTTATAAGCCACATCACTACTATTAACATAAGGCATTAGAATATTATAAGGATATGTATACATAAGACATCATGTATGTATGTAGGCATACGCTTGACTAAGTTATTTAGACGTGGTATATCTTTAATGGACAAGGACTAACTAGGTAAACGCATCAATAGTATGCTATTCTAACGAGAGAAAAATTATCAATTTTTTTAATTTATCGTCCTTCATTTTGGCAACCACTAAAATAATGTATTGAAGTGTACATACTTTTTGTTTTTACAAGTTTATTATTTAACTGCCTTTTATTGAAAGTAGCCAAAGCTTTTTAAAATTATTTTATTTATATGTTATAGAGGGATAAGATTTCATTGGTTTTACAATGTTTTTAATACGATGAAGAATTTTAACGTACATATATTTCACAAAAAAAAAATATGCACTAGATTGTCCTTTGATACTAATCTTAAATTTTATTTACTCCCCTATCCAACCTTTTAAATAAAAAGTAAGTGTTCCAAATTTTTTATTATTTTTTTCAGAGAAGTCAAAACATCCTAAAAAGTTTCTTAGTTATTTGACCTAAATATAACCCCTAAATATTCAAATTAACTACTTAACCAAACACTGTAACATGTGGGGCTTTGAGGAACACTGAACAACTCGGTACCTAGTTATTGAAACTATATAAATATATGAATACTATGATAATCTAAGAAAAGATATACAGAAAACGATCTGGCCAATATTATACATATTTGTCTTATGTTCTATATTCTAATATTCCTATTTTATTAATATTATTTTTCTTAGGTATACCAGTTCATATTTATTATTCTAATACATAATATTAATGGATAACTATACCCATTTAAATGTTACATTACTTAGCAAAATCTGAGTGGGTAGAGAGTGACAGACATATGTCATCCCTCTTAGAATCCTCAATGGACTTCAGTACTTCAAAGGAAAATAACTCTTCATATGTATTTTTATTATCTCTATTGAAATTGACGCATGCTAAGAACTACCGCTTGTTCATTAAATATATTCAAATACCTTCCAGGCAAACCAAATTTGACTTAAAATCGAAATATAAACAGAAGATACTAATTTACTAATATTATAAATTAAATTTAAAATAACCCCTTAAAAGTTTCACTTACGTTTTGATTTCATAAAACCACACTATATTTTTCGCTTAGACTCATTTTATTTATATCATAGATTTGATTTTATAAAGAATATCTAAATTATTATAAAATTAATCATTTGCTTTAAAACTTAAGTATTTCATATCTTATTTAAACACTCCGAATACTGCTGTTTAATATTAAACTTATCAAACATTAGGAAAATACATAGATATCATTAGTTATGTAACGAGTGTAATGTCCTTAAAAATGAATACAAGGGAATTATAATGATTTATTTATTTATTTTGGATATTTAAATTTTATGTTTGGTTTTTACAGTTTGTTCGCGAAGACCTTGCAAAACCTAAACTAATAATTATTTATAACATGTTAGTTACAACTAAAAAACTATAATAGAAAAGTAACCTGACTAATTATAATTTATTTATATAATTGAAAAAAATGTAAAAAATTAGGCAGATTAAACACAATGTTTAAAACTAATTAAAAAAAATAGTTTCATCTTTTTTGTGAATAAAGTTTAGACAGGTAAATAAGTACATTATACATAGAAAATGAATTTCATGCTATTGCCAATAATCTCCTTTCCTGATAATAGTTGAGTTTTTAAAATGTCACAATAATATACACGAAATAAAATATGAGCGACTTTTTAAAATAGCTATCTTGTTATCTATTTGTTTACATGTTAAATATTTTGTAGTACACAAAATTTATTGTGGTTTAAATAAAACGTTATTTTTATGATTTTTAAATAAACAAGCCATACGTCACAAACATTTATATAAAAAAATGGAACAGGATTAAAAAAAAATGGTCTTCAAAATTATTCAAATGTCGTTAACAAACAATAACAGGAATAATATCTTTATATATTCACGACAACAGCACGTTTGTTACTTTAACGAAAGTAAAACATTTTGCCTCGTAATTAAATTGCAAGGGTAATGAATTTACGATCCTCAGGGAATATTATAAAACAGCTATGAGCAAGGCCTCACAGTGAAGAAATAAAGTAATGAAAGCCTTTTAAATGTTATTTTATGTTGTAAAAAATGCAGCATTCTATTACAAAATAACTTTTCTAGTAACTGAAGTTATAAATGAATTAATCACCTTTTACAAGAATAAGATACAAGTTTTTAATGGTTTTTAATATATATTAAATTTTGTATTTTATATTCCTCTTATGAATTTGTGAGTAATTATATAAATCTAGAAAAGAAGAATTTAAAAGTAGAAGAAGAAGAAGAAGAAGAATTTATTTATATTATTTTTGCCATTGGACTTGTAAGGCATAAGAACAATTGCTCCATCATAAATTAGTTCCTCTGGCCCGTATTATCAATTGACCTAGTACCTAGGTTTAGTAATGATTTTCGTAGGAAGAACGTTCCTGAGTTTTGCCAATTTTTTTTTGTGTGAAAAGAATATACATACCTCAACAAAGACTCTTTTTTTATTAATCTATAACTTCATTCATACTAGAATTGTAAAATATTTTGTCATCTGCCACCATGTCATGATAAAAAGGAAAAAGAATAAAGTAAAGAAATATGAATTATAAAATAATTACGATTATTTAAAATGAATGATATATGTGTATCTATAGAATATCTCAACAGCTATGGAAAAAAAGTTCACTAATATAATTTACAACTTCGCTTAATTATCGACAATCACTGAATTATACTATATAACTACAAAATCAATGTTAAAATATAGTATTTCTAATATTGTGTAAAAACAAATTTAAAGATAGTGCAATCACAAATAAATACTGAGACAAGTTGACGTCCCATCTCACAAAATATATTATCTCGGGATTTGTTTGCTCTGCGATAACGATACGGTAAAAAATAATTTAAATAGTTTTTAATTATTCGACTTTCATGTACTAAGCATCTCTCATAAATAACAGATACGGGAAATACCAAATATTATTTTCCAAGACATATTAAGAATGGTTTTTTTCTTATATAAACAGTTAACACATTTCTAATCTATTAATATTATTTATCCGATGTATTCGATTTTTAACATTCTATATGAAGCAACAGAAAACATGTTATTTTTTCTCATACCGATTTCTTTATTTAATAGCATTATTTGTAAGCAATTTATCACTGTTTTAAATTTTTTGATAATATACTCGTAACATTATTAATTTGAACTTAAAGTATTTAATATTATTTTCACAAACTATAGTATTTTAATCATAACAATAAAAAAATAAGTCAAAGATATTTGAATATTTTATGTATTTTATTTAAAATATTTGTGATACATACTTTTATACCTTTAATTCAATTATATCTTTTGTTGAACGATCCACAGAAACAGTTTAAAATATATTGAGTACATAATAATGATTATTATTATTCAAAGTAAATTTTCTAAACATCTATTTTAAATATTGAAAGAATTTGAATCCTGTCTCATAAGGTTACATCTAAACTTGTCCTTAAGTACCATATGATAGTAGATATTTCTTAACACATTTTAGATTTTCTACCAGCATTTTTGGTATCTATTCTACTCAGAAACCTAAAACACTTATGATAGCACCAAAATTGTTTAAAGAAAATATATGTTTACTTCATATTATTCAATAAGTAGGTACATAAAAGTACTAATATTAATAATGATTGATCGTGCATAAATATAAAATGTAGATCAGCACACATGATGCTTGTCACAGTAATATGAAATCGTTATCAGCGTGACGAGAGCACTCGACACTGATACAATTTTTATAGTTGGTTGGATTAATCATGTTCATAAAATCTTAATATCGTTGAAAATAAAAAAAATAGATCATTTTTTTAAAGATATCTTTATATTCTTACAGAATCTGATACTATTCCAAAAACAATATCGTACAGATAGAAATATTATTATGTATAAACATATATGTATTATGTGTATTTTAAGAAGACACCATTTCTTTCCATTTTCATTTAAAAATAATATATTTTGATTATTTAACTTTTAAATTCTGCTGAAGCTCCTACTATATTATTAAATTAATATTTTAATTTCTATAAATATAATTTAATTTTGTTACGAACTCTTTATAAACTTGTTAAAAACACGTTTTATTTTGTTTCATCGTTTTCATGTAAAAAAAGTCCAAACAGCAAATAAAGTTAGGTGAACAAACTTTGTCAAATTTGTAATTCTGTGTAGAGTCGTTTCATAGCCTTCAATATCGTTGAGTGAAGCGATTGCCAGCACATACGTCATGTTTGTAAAGAGGTGCCACCTTACAAGTTCGCTTCAATCATAGATTCAATTGTTTAATTTTGAACACTCGTTCACTTTTTCTCACTCGTTCAATTTTTATTGAATATGTATTGTTGTATCTGTATTAAAAAGAATATATAATTTTCTAATAATATATTTTGAAAGAAAAAAATATTTATTGTACATATTGTATAACAAAATTGTTTTAAATATGGTTAGAATATTTCAAATAACAAAATTATGTTTAATAAATTAGGTGTAAAATTTACATTTTAATGTTGTTTTAAGGAGAAAATTTCAACAAAAAGTAGTGAAGTTTTAGATACCATCTCAATGTACTAATAATAACAATGTTTCCAGAAACTAAGTTTATCATACCAATTAAATTGGATTTGTTAATGTGTTAGCACATTGGGCATTAATTCCACAAATTGGTTTAAATGACAACGGCTGTAGGGCATGCAGACGCTTAATAGCCTTGACCTGTCGCGTGTTACTATTTAAATGTCACAAGTACCAAACTAACATTGTTTTATTAAATTTTCCAAAAGAAAATCTACACATGCTGCAATTACAACTACAAAATATGACTAAAATAAAAAAAAATCTATTAAAAATTTCTCTTAAGGGATAATTTATACCCTGTACCTAATACAAATATAGTACATTATCATACTCTTGGTTTTTGACTATGGTTAGAAAAGAATGTGTTACAAAGAACCCTAAATTCAAAATCTCAATCGAAAGTTCATAACAATAGGAAACATTTTTCATTTATTTCACCAGAACGTACAAATTGAATAAATAAAAGGATGTATTACATATGAATAGTTCGCCTTATCAACTTTACCCCAACAATATTTTTAACCTAATTTTATGGTAAAAGTTTGTGCAAGTTCATACGAGTCACATGAAAAACTTCCTTACGAGGGGCTTACAGCTACAAGTAGGTGAAAGTTATAATAGTACTCTAATCAATATTGGCGTATATGAACATTGACCATCAATTATATAGTACTATAAACAAACAAAAGACAACGATACGAGTTAATGTTATTAAATAGATTTACATTAAATGAGATCTAAGATTTTTGCAAGTACTCAAGTACGCTTGCCCGTGACCACGGTTGCGGTAAAGTAACCGAAACATCGCGAGTATGTAGTTTATAATTTAGTGTCGTAAATACGCAAATATTAGTTTCATTTAGATTTATATAAAATTAATTATCATGATCATAATATTTGAATACTTTTAACACCACTGGGTCACAATATCAATCTCCTAGCTGTCTCTATAAACAGTTAAAACGATGTAAATGTATATTTGTTTTCTTTATCATATCAAATATTATAATTCATATACACTTTATTTCGACATATTACATATTAGACAGTTTTTTTTTTTTTTATAAGGGCTAAGTTATAAAATATATTATTAACTTCAATATATATTTATATAGATTATAATCTACATATATCTAGTCATATATGACATACTATAATGAATTTTAGGCACACTTTTATTTTGTTTATCCTTTGCCGCTTACAGAAAGTTAAGGTGTAATGTCTCCTTTTCTTCATACCTATCAGATTTTGAAATTGAAATAATGACTACAACTAAGCTTCATGAAACAAGCTAATTCCGAAGGAAATATATCCGGAAATAATATAAACAGAGTGATACAAAGAAAACTTATATACTTATTTTTTTATCCTTCACTTTTTTGGTTTATCTTTTTTATTACTTTAAATAAGAGTCCCAGTGCTTCATTAATTTACATACATATACAAAGTTAGTATATTTTATTTGTTACCCACTTTCTACATTCCATAACAAAGTCCAACAATAGTTTATCTAGGTACGTAAAGGTTTGACAAGGGTCAATAATATAATTATATATGATAAAAGCAATCTCAGGGACGGAATATACTGATTAAAATAATGTTAATACATTGTAAACTTCCATTATAGTAATTTAACGATGTTGTTGAACATTCTGAGGATAATTTATGACTTACAATAAAATGAGTCAATGTGAATGTGTTCACACCTCAAATACTATACAAAATATTAACAATTTCTCTACCACTAATTTAAACAACCCTAATTTGTTTTCAAATCATACTTAATTGTTTTAATGATTTAAAAATAAACTGTTTATATTCCAGAAATAGACAACAATATTAGTGAAAAGTAGGATCGTACAGTCGGATTATCGAAAAACTTAATAAAAAGGTAGTCATGAAACGGAGTTTTCCTCGTGAGTACTGTTTGTGAAAAAAAAATTATTTACGATATTGAGTACAAATAAAAATTAAATATTAAATATTTAACAAATTTCGGTAAAACGTGATGTTATAAAATAAACTTAACCAACAGTCAAGTGTAATTCTAAAATTTATCACTGAATTTGCAAAAAAGGAACGGCAGAATTTCATTCAAGAGTTGTCCATCCTCTATTTAAAAAAGTTATTTTTAACTTTTTTACTGGACACAAAAAATATTTGATGAAAGAATACTTGTCCGATTTAAAAAGCAAAACTTAAAAACGCAGATTATACACAAATATATTTTTTCAAATGATTGTAAATAGCAAATATTCCGGAAAAATAAATGATCAAATAATTAAATTGACAATAAATTATTTCCTTCAATAAATTCCTTTTATACTATATATTTATTGTAGGCAATCTAATCAACTAATAATACAGGTAATTCATAAATTGTTATTGTTCCAATATTTGGCAACCACAAAATTAAGCTTCAACGGCCAATTTCTTTAATGCAAGGTTCGATGTTTTGACGTCGAACTTTGGTAAAGATAGGAAACAACCAATAGTGCTATTATAATTATCGTATCCATTTTTAGCTTATTTATATGAAACTGATTTTTCATTTCCGAATAATGGTTTTACAGGTAAATGTACGTCGGTTGCTATTACAAGCGAGTTACACAATTAGGTTAAGTACTAGGTGTCACCGTCCGACACAAAACACACGAAACCACGTTTATTTACATAGTGACAAAGAGATTACCCCAATCTCGATAATAGGCTGTAAAAGTTATGTATTGATTCTTTTTTTATTTTACATCAAAAAAATTATAGCAACATAACAAAATATTGTGTTAATTTTAAATATTCAATATCAGTCACGGACGGCCTCCTGCCAGATCCATGACCGTATGACTCCCAGGGCTGTACACCCAGACTTCCCCCCGTGACTAACTGAACTGGAATACACTGGTGGACGATGGAGTCGTCACGTCCCGATGCCAGATATTACACGTGTCCTGTATTATCTATTTCCAATAGTTGAGGAAGAGATTTACATTGCTCACATCTAGTTCCTTAATCAGATCTTAAAGGACGCACAAAGTTCGACTTTGTAAACAAGATGGGGCGATTAAATAGAGAAGACTACAGTTAATTACACATATTTAAACGTCTTACAACAAAGAACGCCTTTTATTTTTTAAAGTAAATGAAGAAAAACAATAAGGGTTGACTCCAGAGTTTTGACCTGAAGAAGAGTAGGAGCACTCTCAACTTGAGCAATAGCCTTTTAAAATAATAAATATGTGCACCTGTCATTGATAACTCTATAGTGCATTAATATTACTCATTACTTTAATAATTATAATTATTACATGTTTACCCGCGAACAACATTATTGCGGACTATAATTGTTTACACTCAATGAGATCAATGACTAAAATATTAAATAAAATTTTGTCTGTTTACGTTTATATTTAAATATAATTATGTGACTTAGTCAAATTGCCAAATCATTATTGACAATTAATATTTAATTTATTGTGTGTATTTTGAAGGTCGGTTAGCATGTATATATATCTCCATATTATTTCATCATATTCATATAATCTTATGTGAAAAATTAAAGTGTTCAAATATATAATATTTAATGGTTACTAAGAGAAAATATTCAATATAAAATTACATGACAGCTGAAACTAACTTCTAGCATGCAAAATATACCCTAAAATTTTCTGGTTACTATTTTTGGTTTATACAATTTGTGAAATACTCATTAATGGAGATTAAAATATATATTTCTGCCATCAGTATCAAAGTAACCCTAAAAAAACCCAATCCTTCCAAAAATGTATAACTTAAATATTAACATTTTCTGTTTTCGTTTATACATAGTAAACGCTTTTAATTTAACCGACATGTTTTGATTTATTCATCAATAAAATAATTAATTTTTCATCTTTATATTTAGCATATATTAACTAGGATGATTTATATATATTTTTATTTAATAGTTTTATTTGTTGTTTTAATTAACGAAGAAAAATGTTTTCTATGGCACAAAATAAAAATAATTTTAAGGTTTTGATAAATAAACATTTTGTATTTCAATGATTGATTCATTCATTCATTCATCAGTTATTTATAAAACTCAAATGTCTTTATTACATATCAAAATTTTTAAAGTAATATAGGCAAAAGAAACAAATTAATTTTAACAGCGAAGCATAAGGCTTAATTTTGATGATATTCGAGAATATTGAAATAAGATGAATAAAGAACTCCTGTGAAAGATAAAAATCACTTTAAAAAAGAGCATAGGCTAAAGAATTTTGAAATAATATGTAGTAGAGTTGACAAATAATATAATGCACAGCAAAGTTGAATCGATACCTTCATAAACTTTTCTAAGACTTGTACTAAATTTTTTGAGGACTTAGAGAAATCTCCCACTTTATTTTACTATCACAAGAACTTAGTGACCCTTTTTAACAACAACAACAACCATAGATCCTCAGCGTAATTATGTTGATTAATTTTCATGTACATATATGTACTTGATTTATACAAAACTATTATTATTCTTAATTTAAAAGAGAATGAAATAGCTAGTATCAATCGGTATTATAAATAAAAATATTTATCGGGTTTCAATATCTAACAATGGTCTGTTAACTGCGTGGGTGAACAATATGGTTCACTGTCCAGTTATCCGCAGTCCATACTACTAAACTTCCGTTAACTACACAACTTGCTCAAGTTATCATACGAAAACATCCTGTTCATACAATGAAAATAATTGTTGATAAAAATATTTTATATTATTTATTTAAGTCGTCGATATTTCTGCCTTTAGGGAAACAAAACATTGAAACTAGCTTTTGATTACATTATCAGTTATAGATCCTGCTTGAAACCTCAAATAACGTTCTGATTTTTTAACTGAGACCCAGAAAAAGATACTAGTTGAAATACATTTTGAATACAATAGGATGCGATAAAACTTTCGTTTTGTTGTTTTTTTTTTTGCAGTTAAAACTACGTTTCAGTATAGGTTAACTATTGAAAAACGGATTATAAAAATAAAGACTTTAATGTAAAATTATAGCGTTATATTATTATTAGTAAAGTTAAATTTAGTGTTCATTTAGATACACAAATAATTAATCAATAACAATTATAAGAAACAAAATAAATAAATAATTTTATTACAAATAGCAGTAACAAGCTCTAGCATATCTGAGTATAAATATAAATATTGTTTTATTTAACCTAGTATAGCGGGTCAATGAGGTTATTCAGGCTTATAAGCATATAAGACCCGTCGTTTTTTTAATCGCTGTGTTAAATATTTTAATCATTTAGCGCCGACATCGCGTGCAGATACAACAGTATTGGTTCGAGTGACTGTGGTCGTAGCATTCGCTGTTTTGGCTGATTTTCCTACTTTTTTTATGGTTGTTGTTGTAGTGGTCTTCGTAATACCACCATTTGGTAAGTGCTGAATATCACTACCAACACGAACTTCCTCGCTAGCTTTCTGACTCTGCTCATGTGCGCTGGAGTTGTTTACTGTTTTATTAACATTTTGCAAGAAGCCATCCTTTTCAATCACTTCGTTACTATGCTCCTCAGTACATGAAGCTCCTCTCTCTCCACTACCAGATATATGAATAGCTCCATTTTCAACCGGAATGACTTCACTATTCTCATAACGTTCAATAAACCCATTGCCATCTGATTTTTCTATTGTATAAGAACCTCGTCGAGGCTGGGTTTCAGGAACCCAAACTATTTCTTGGGTAAGCCTTTCTTGGATAGGCTCTGGCGTAGCTGTAGAACTTCTTATTTCATTCCTAACTTGGGTCACATGTGTGTGCACATTGCGAGCATCGCTATTGGAATCTATAGACTCATACATAGATTGTCGAGAATTTGTTTCAGGCGTTCTGGGTGGGTTGACATGGCCATTTGTTTTGATCACTATACTTTCTTTTTCCCAAGTTTCAGACAAGTCTCTGTGATTATCGTGATGCACTTCTTTCTCAGCAGGTTTTTTCATTGTTTGCATAACATGACGAAGAGGTTCAATTGGCTTAAGTTGACCCAGAAGAGGAGAATGTTTTATTCCAAACGTTATTTGCGGGGTTTTATTGATCTGTACCTGTAAAACATAATATATTTTTTATTAATTGATAAATATATTTTCTATCTTCATATAATAATAAAATTATTATCAAACTAGGTACATATATTTATTTAATTAGAGCGGCTTGTTTTATACAAATAATTAAATTATAAGTATGTATGTATATATTTACTTTCTCTGGAGAATATGTTCCTGGTGCCGGTATTCTAGAGCGATCATCCTTAGGGTCTTTCGGACGACCTACCATAGTGTAGACGGGACTCTCCAATACAGACGGAATACGATAACTATTGGGAGCTGAAAATGAAGTAAAATTCATTCATTATGTATTCATAGTATTATCATTCCAATGTGATAAATTAACATTTTACAACTTTTATATAAATAAACATCTAAAGTTCTATAAATCTAACCTGGCGTATCAGCATATTTGTCAGTGTGGATTTTTACGCCAAAAGTGTATTGCGGTGAGTATGTCAAAACAAATTTGTAGCCTTTTTCTGGGTTATATGTCCCCGGAGCGGGAACTTTTAGACGTTCATCAATTGGCTCTTTATGTCTTCCAGAAATCGTGTAAAGTGGAGTTTTTTGGAGATTTGGTATAGTGTAAGAGTTAGGTGCTGAAAAAAAAGTTACATAAAGTTACAAAAGAAAGGAAGGTACAAAGTTTCGTTTTGTTCGATATAAAATAATGCATAATTGAACAATCTGTTTCATTTTTGTTTCAAAACAAATACATATTATAAACTACTATTATTACTGTACTATTCAATTAAAAAATATATACTTACCAGGAGTATCCATAGCTTTTATGACATCGGGTTTGATTCTAAATGTATATTGTGGAGCACTGTGTAAAAGTTTATCGGCCTTATCAGGGTTGTAATTGTTGGGGGCTGGATTATTATCTGATTTATGTGGGTTTGTTTTTATTCTGAACGAATATCGTGGTGCGTTATCTAATAAGAGCTTGTCAGCTTTTTCTGGATTATAAACATTTGGTGCTGGGGTATCGTTTATTTTGGCATCCTTTCCTTTCGGTGATAAACTGTATGAAGGGGTATGTTCTAAAATAACTTTATCAGCCTTCTCTATATTGTACACATTGGGACCCGGTGTATCTGGTTTTTTGCTGTCATCAATTTTAGGTCGGAATGTATATGCCGGTGAAGTTTCATGTAAAACTTTATCAGCTCGATCAGTATTGTAAGCATTAGGAGCGGGATAGTTATCAGTTTTCAGTGCTGGTCGTTTGATACCAAAACTATACTTTGGCTCGCCACTGTGTGGATATTTATTTGGATCATAGGCATTAGGAGCAGGGTTGTCAATTATTTTATCAGGGTGTCCTTTTCCACATATTGTATATTTAGGAGATCCATTTATAATATGAGGCTCGTATGCATTAGGCGCTGGGACCTCAAAACATTTTGGGTCATTACTTTTACCACCCATTGTATATCTCGGACTATTTTGAGGTAAATGTGGATCATAAGAATCAGGTCCAGGAGTAATAAACATTTTAGGGTCAGTACCTTTTCCACTCATCGTGAATTTTGGTGCATTATTAGGTAATAAAGCATTATAAGCGTTCGGAGCAGGAACATCAGGAAATTTTTCATCGGGACCTTTCCCTGACATGGTGTATCTTGGTGCATTTGAAGGTACATGAGGATCGTAACTATTAGGTCCAGGTGTATTGAATACTTTGGTATCGTGACCTTTTCCTGTTAAAGAGTACTTAGGAGTATTATCAAGTAAGCGCGGATCATAGACATTAGGTCCAGGGGTATCAGATGGCTTAATGTCATGTCCTTTTCCGTACAAGCTATATTTTGGAGCATCATCTTTAAGGCGAGGTTCGTATGCATTAGGTGCTGGAGTGTCACTGAGTTTCCCTTCCGAAATTTTAGGTCTTAACGTATAAGCAGGTGAAGAGTCGTGAAGAAGTTTGTCAGCTTTATCAGGGCAATATGCATTTGGAGCCGGAACATCTTCTATTTTCGGAGAAGAACCTTTACCTGCCATGGTAAATTTTGGTGTACTATCTAATAAATGTATTGACTTTTCGGGCGAATACACGTTAGGTGCAGGAAAATTATCAGTTTTTAATATTTTATCTTTTGCTCGAAACGTGTAAGCAGGTGAGGATTCGTGTAATAATTTATCCGCCTTATTAGGGTTATAGGCATTTGGGCTTGGAGTATCTGCAATTTTTTCAGAGTGACCTTTTCCACTTATTGAAAATTTTGGAGCACTGTCTAATGAATGCATAGATTTTTCAGGCGAATAAACATTCGGAGCTGGTGATTCACTCCTTACAGTTGGATGGTCTTTAACCCTAAAAGAATATGCTGGAGTGCTTTCATGTAAAATCTTATCAGCTTTTTCCGGATTATAACTGTTAGGAGCAGGCAAGATATCCGTTTTCATCTGACATCCTTTGCCCAATATTGTAAATTTTGGACCACCATTTAACATGTGCATAGATTTTTCCGGAGCATATACATTAGGAGCTGGTGTGTCCTCAATCTTTTCAACTATTTCTTTGGATCTCAGTGTATAAGCAGGTGAACTTTCACGAAGTAATTTATCAGCTTTTTGGGGGTTGTAAGAATTTGGTGCAGGAGTAATATCATGTTTCTCCGCAGTTCCTTTTCCAGAAAGAGTATACTTAGGACCGTTTTTCAAAGCATGTAAAGATTTTTCCGGAGAATATACATTTGGTGCAGGGGCGTCGTGAACTTTGATTATTTCTGATTTAGTTCTAAAAGAAAACGCTGGAGATTTTTCTCTTAAAATCCTATCTGCTTTTTCCGGACTATAAGCATTAGGCGCTGGTATCTGCTCTACTTTTTTAATTTTACTAGATGACTTAACTGTGAGTTTTGGTGATTGAGTACGATGAGACTTAGCCTGGAAATCAATAAATAGAATTATAACTTACATCTTACAATTACAAGAAATAGATTAAGAAAAATAGGTTTTTGATACAATTAAAATTATAGTATTGTTCCAATTGATATAAAATTAAATCAGTTTAAATTTAGATCACGTTAGATATAAAGAACAATTAACCCATATCAGAAATATCCAATTTTTTTCATAAATAAGAAATTATAAATTGATTTAATGGTAAAAGAAACTAAAAGTCATGTTTCTAAAACAGTTAGTATAGTACTAATACTAATTATAGAAACTAATTTCTATCATAGTCTTAAAAGTAATGTCTAAGCAACAACAACAACATTTATAGCTTGTTACGGACAATTTTATTAAATAGCAGTTATTTCTTCCGGCGCAGGATAGTTAACGGCCTGTCCGATGTATTGCGAGTGGCGAATCCCGAAGGTATGCGCCGGAGCCCATGGAAGATTCACGCATACCTGTTGTTAGTATATGAATTATGACATATTAAGATGGCATTAATGAAATTATTAATAAGGAGAGTGAAATTTGAAACATTTGTTGTTAATAAAATTATAAGAGAATGCGAAGCGATAGTAGACAGGCATAGGGCCAATATTTAAGACTTTACTTTTTCTGGACAATAGACTCCCGGACCAGGAACAGCTGCGGTTGGAGGCTTCAGCTCCCGTCTAGGTGCCATAGTGTAGGCTGGAGGACGTTTAGTAATAACAGATGCCGCTTTATCCGTCGTGTAAGTGCCAGGACCAGGCATCGGTGTCTTCGACTCGATCGCTTTGCCACGACCCGTGATACTGAATGCCGGTGCCGCTCGCTTGCTGCCTTCTCTCGCTTCTCCAAGAACAGGTGGCATAGAATAAACGTTAGGCGCTGGAAATTTATAAAATATAAACTAAGTATGTATGTATTTTTTTCATATTTGGCATCTTCAAAATATAAGCAAACACATTTAGTTAATTAAAATTGCGACATACAACTACATATATCATACCAAGGCAATCCATGACAATTGATGAAGGTAGTGAAGATAATGCAAGAAATAAATGTCAACAATAAACAAACGAAAATGTGAACGAAATAAACGAACCACTAAACTCTAAAGAATAATCTCAACAGCACAATTGCATCTTAAAAGATCCTATATATTTTTCTTTACCATAACTAAAGTATAACGTATGAATCTATAATACTTGTCATAAGAACATACCTTACTTACTAACATTACAAAAAATTAAAGCTAGAAAACACCAATAAAAAAAGGAACCAAATTAGAGTATGATTTGAAACAGCATATTTTCAGTGCAAAGTACAACAAGGAACAAACACAAGCCAAGCAACTAAAATCAAGAAACAACTTGTAGACACAAGCGACGTTTAATAACACCTGGTGTTTTATTTCCTGCCTGTGGGGGAGAAACGCGAAGACCTATCGAGAATGCTGGAGCATGATCAAGAACAGCTCGGGCAGCCTTGCTGGGCTCGTAGTCGCAAGGAGCTGGTGTTGGCGTTACTCGAGGTGGTGGCCATCGACCATGCAAAGAAGCCGCCGGGCCCGCCGCCCGTCCTATATTTAACCTCGTATATAATGTTTAAACTAAAATATTGCACCCTCGTCAGATTTTAAAACACGATATCATTTTATAACAAAGTCCTTAAAATGGAACGAAAACTAATATTTAACAAAATAAATATTTGTTTTAAATACATTCTGTAAATCTTATTGACCGCATATACGAATACTAATATTTTACATATATTGCAGTAAATTCTAAATATTTAATTCTTTGTATAAGTATAACTCATGAAAGTAACGCTCAAAGAAGTATACAAATTCAAAAGATATAAAATATTCATAAATTCTCAAAACATAACAAATAAAATTTTAATCGTAAAAGAATTAAGTAATAAGCAACTTAATCATGATAGAAAAAATATATCGCACGCTATTGCAAAAATGGACAGGTATACATGGTAAATACAAATAAAACTGAAGATAATGCATCATCAACACAATATTTCATGAATCTTTTCTTATGAATGCACTCACTTTAAAAATGTTTCACTACACTAAATAAATTCGTTCCAAATCGATAGACTGGTAACAGCCGTTGTTGAGTTGTAACTGAGTTTGTGCGAATAAACCAGATCAAGCAGACCACTCAGGGTCCCTAGACACCTACACGCTGACTCATAGCCTCGATCACCTTCATATATACGGACTTATTTGGTGCCATCGAACAAATGCACTCAGGAACCTATCCAATGTCACTTATGAATACGAAATTTCCAGAATAACTCTCATAGACAATAGGAAGGCCACCTTAAATCATTCTATATAATGATTAATCCTCATTGATGTGAGAAAAATAGGGGGTTTTGTTTACTTGGAAATATGATAAATAATTCGTGTCAAGGTAAATGCGACATCATATTTTATAGTAAAAGCAATCATCATAACTACAGTTTAACTACTTTAAACCACACCCAATCAGAGGGGCGAATATTAAACATTGCAGTCGACGAGGTATGTATATGTTAATTTTGGCCTACTTATACTTACTAAGACCTACTTCCTTCTGCATCATTTTGATTTATTACAAACAAATTCCATCAAAATAATTTTAATAACAATGAATTTTAAATTACATTATTCAAGATATGTCTATCATGAATATTATTTTATTTTAATAAATATTTATATACAAACATTTTATAGAATAGTGGTCCAAAGTATTGTTTTAATACTTCGATATAAAAAAAATTATTGAAATACATAGAAATACGGAACAAGTTAAACAATAACTGAAAAGTTTTTTTGGATACGCAGCTATAAAACACGTAAAGACTTTATAGCTCCATAAAACAATTGCTTATTAGCTCTACTTGTATTATGAATAGATCACTTAAATGTCATTAGGCATTCAACCATTGTGAGCAGAATAAGAATTAGCTTCAGATCATTGACCCATAAAAAAATTTACCATAATCCTTTTTAATTTTAGTTTTAAGTTTTAAAAGATATGTCAATAAACCAGCGTTTTTTTTGTAATTTTGTACCATTAGAACGATGTAAGTTAATTTGATTCTTATTAATCTATAATATCACATAAATTGTAATTTATTTTTCCTTTAAAATAATCAAACTATGTATATATTTGGCATTATGATATTTGATTGTTTGACATTCAGTAAAACCACAAACAGTGATGAATTGTTTGGAGATGACAAATAATCATATGTTTGTCGGAAGCATTGTAGTATGTACTATATATTTTGAAATTATTGTTATAAATATAATATTTTTGCTTTTCATCTCCACATACATCTATCGTGTGTCTAATTTCATATTACATAATTTTTATAGAAATATTTTACATAAAATCTAAGATTGTTAATTTTTCCAATTATATTCGATAAAATTTGTAATAACCATAAAAATGCAATATTTTCTCAAGACTCCTTATATAGTAAAAAGTAAGATATCAATGATGTTTTCAAAATACATACATACATACAAATGCATATATGTATATGTACATGTAAATTGTAATATTCACTAAGTCAGAATTTATGTGTTGGCAAAATGTCTAAGATATTTGTATGTATGGGCAAAAGACTATTAATATACAATTGTTTTAATCTTTTGGTATATTTAATCATCTTTAACATTGATAGATCTTTGTTATTTTATGGATATGGCAACGGTTTCAATCACTACTCAGACTATATTAGTCAAGCAGCCTTGTCAGATGTCAGTAGATTTTTTTCGCTCTATACTATTCAACTGTCAAGGATGAAAAAATATGAGTTCTATTCTCCAAACAAAAAAAAATTATCAACAATCGTAAATTTTTGCATTGCACACCCTAAATATGACCTAAAAATACCCTAAGTTATGCATATTACTTATATGATAAAGCGCTTAGAAGTATTTTCATAGTAACAATTTTTTTCTTTACCTTTAGCTGTCATGCCTTCCGTGTTGTAAGAAGCGGGACCGGGGCCACTCTTATCCTTACCCGCAGCTTCCAATTTCTGTCCAAACGTGAACGCTGGTGCTCTTGGCTTTCTAGATTCCGGCGGAGGCTTGCCTAGAAAATGGAGAGATACTATTCTAAAACACTGTTTAATACAAAAGGAGATATTGTTTATATATAAGTATTTTATTACATCTGACATCATCTTGCCCTTTACTATAAAATATAAACAATTATATTTTATAAATTTAAAATAAGATCGACCGAACAAACCTTTAAGTTTTTTAATTCACTCTTTTAAGATTTTAACACCTCAAAACTAGACAAACAACTTAATATAGCACCAAAATGAAACTGATGGAAATACAGGTTAGCTAGCACAAAATTTTGTTGTAAATACAATAACAAACTTGTTCTTGTTGCTTGTTATTGGTTAACTAAATGATGTCACTTTGTATATGAACACGGGCAAGGTCGGTGTTTGCGGCGATAATCTCACAACCTCCGGTGATGTCAGCTCTATAAACAATGCGCCAAATTTCAAATAAATATATTATGCACAAAAGAAATACCTCACCGTGACAATATTTATATTGTACAGAGTAATTATTGAAAAGAAATACGAAATAACCAAGTAAAAATTTAACAACAATTTAAATAAATAAATATTTTATAGGATGTGGATTAATCTGCCTTTTTAATTAAAATTTTAATTGTAAACATTGATACATGGCTTGAACTGTAGTCTTTAATACCGACCTTTTTATATTTATAAGTAACATTGTGAATACAACTCTAAGATAACGCAAATCAAAGCGATGACAGCATCGAGCCAGTTTTTTATTACCTGAAGGTCATTGACTATATCTAAACAGTGCTGTATTTACATATATGGAACTTCTGTTCATCGAAACCAATAATGAGATTATCTTTAACAGTCGTGTGTTTATATAATTTTATTTATTATATAAAATAATACCGAAAATCCTTCTCATTCATAAATTTTTCTCTTTTAGTTTTAACTCTAGTTAAAATGTTATACGTTATTCCAACTACCAAGCTACTTAGACAACAAAATTTCGTATTAACAGTTTCGCTAATTTGATTGAATGAGTATGAAATTTGAAAAATTAACTGTCATTTTTGAAATTAAAATTGAAATTAAATTTGAAATTAAAATTCTTTACCTATAAGAGAAGGAAGAGAAACGACAGCTGGTCCAGGACTAGCAGTTTCAGCAGCGATGGGTCCTCGTCTTTTGGTTGGTGTCCAAGGATTTTGACGAACTCCCATCGGTGTTTCACAAATAAATGACTGCTTGAGTAGCGAAGACTCTGTCCGAATAGGCCCTATGTTCGATCTCTTCCGTAAGCTTCCTTGGGTTAGTACCTTAAAGTACGGTATTTAATTTCATTACATCAATTCACAAATGTATTCTTATTAAACGGTGTAATAGTCCACGCTAAGAATATTAGGTTTTTTCTGTGAGCCAATATATATTGTAGCTACGTCTTACTCTATTTCTTTTAATAAAGATATTACCGATTTCGCTGTACTAGCTGTTGATTTCAGCGATTTCGTTGCATTCATCTTAGTAAATAGAATAGATCACGACTTAAAAGCGGAAGAAATAATTAAAAAATAATGATAAAAATTATATAAAACTGTTAATTCAAAATCTTTACAAAACACATATCACAAATTGCACAACATTGACGTTATTGACGTATTATGTCATGATGTGAATAAATAAAAATGAATTCACAGAAATGACTTGTTAAATCTCCAATAAAAAATATACAGCCTTAATATTTTATTACATTTTTAAGCTATACTTCAAGAGTGAGTTGCAAAATAGAACGAATTAACATCATAGCTTGAACATCTTAATGTAAAGATCATTAACACGTATCACACGTATCGTCTGAGAACACGTTTCCTAATCCTTTAACAGCTAACATCTCGTTTCTCCATAGCAATAGGAACTGCTTACGAAATTAGATTCCATAAACAACGCTGTCTTTATAAGGAATCAGAGAATTTTATTCTCGTTGGACTCTGCCAAATAGGGACACGATCGTATCGAATCTCGAGAAAAATTAACAGCTTTCTATTTATCTTGGTATAATATATAACGTCTTATCTGTTTCAGTTGGTATGTCTATAATTTAAATATCTGTAAAGCTTTAATTGTTTGGACATATCTGGGTCTTTGAGAATAGCCAAAAAAAAAATAAAATCAAAATTACATTTAGTTGATAAGGACCGATAATAATTATTAATTTCGTGTAAAAAAGACACATTCCAATATTATAACTGTTTTAAATAAGAATGATGTCAAATTGAACATGTTTGTTTAACCATAAAAAACTATTTTCTAATAAATTATAGATAACAAGTGCGAATTATCAATCCGTCAAGTGATATATAATATTGGTTATAAACCCACGCAAAACATATTATGTATGTATGTTCGCCTCCGTATCGCCTACACCTTCTATTACGGAAATGATGTTTAGAACCACTATAATAAACAATTTTAATTTACTAGTAAGTATATTTATAAAGCTTTTTCTTAACTATAGTTTTAAGGTATTTGTTTTGAAATATTATCTGTTATAAAACTCATATTAAAATTAAAAATATTTCAATAGTAACCATCATTTTGTATATATTATTTTTATTTAAAATCCATATAAAAATTTTGCATAAATGAAAGTTTAGATTATATCACATATACAAAATCAGAACATAGATTTCTATTTTAAAAATATTAAAATACAGAACATTTTAAAAAACGTCTTGATGAGATCTAACTGAAATAAATAAAATAGTATGAAATGTGTATATCATACTATCTGAAATATATATTTTTGGTATCTATTTTTAAAATCGTTAAAAATATGTATTCGTAATTTATTTTCAAAATATATACTTAGGAAGAATTATGTTTTAAAAAGTTTTATTGATGTCGTCTACAATAAACAAAATAAAAAACAAGTCATCGCGTCCAAAAAGAAAATCTAATTCAGTACCAGGCTGTGCGAGTCGCTGTCGTCGTGAAAAATGAATAAAATCCTATTTGGGCCATTCGTTTATACACAGTATTCGCAAACCCACACAACACCTTTTCCTTATACTTAGTTACATAACCATGTTTGGTATGTGTATCATATTTGTAACTTATAAATATGTAGTAAAAAACACGAAGGTGTTGTTGAATTTCATGACAGTTTTTTTAATTCCTTTTCGATCGTTTAGAATTTTTACCAAAAACAATTACATTTTGATAATATTTATTTGCTATATTGAAGTTGATTACAATAATTTAGTACTGTCTTTTATAGATTTTTTCAATCGGACCGATTTACAGATATGTATTTTCAGCTGATGCATTATGTGAACAACCTTAATCAAATAGGGAAAAATTTATAAATAATATGAAAAATTAATTAGATGCTGTTATGTAAATAAGATATTTATTACGTCTTCTAATTAAGCATTTAAATGCTGAGGACTTGAATGATAGAAATTATAAACACAACAAGCGTTTATATTATAATTATACTCTAATGCAATTAGCAATTAAGCGATGAAATGATGCTTGTACACAAAGTGACTTATTTATCAAAGACGGCTAATCAATAAGATCTTACTTACATGTATGTATAATGTATATATAATAATAGGTGCTTGTCTAATTTTGTCGATGTGAGACCAATTGAAGCTGACGTCATTATTTGACCTTTGCAAGTCAATTCTATTACACTTTACAGTTAATACATTAACAAAGCTCTTTATCAAGGTCGATGATCAATGCTATCACTCATGCAATTATACTGTATACAAAATAGAAATTATCCCATCGTACCATACGAAGTAGTCAAAGTTAAACGTTTGTCATAGTATCCTTTAATAGCAACGTGGTTAAATTATTCATAAAATTGAAATTCAATCGTTCATTGGATTAAATACATATAAAACTTAAATACTCTTATCGCCTTATTTACAAGTTTATGCTTGAATAATAATAAATTTTATGCTCTCTTTAAAATGGAAGTTATAAAGTTAATTCTATAAGTAAATATTAATATTTCATTCATTTGAGGTTGAAATGATGGTCAAGACTACTCAAAATTAATATAAAAATTATGAAGGTATATAAAATATTTCTTGGTTAATAAAACAAAATTCCTAAAGTGAATTCTTAATTCGTTATAATCACTTTCATGCTCGAATAGCTCATCTTTACTTTTTGTTACGTAAAACATTTGCATAGAAAAATACTCAACAGTGAACATCAAATGGAGTGAAACGTCGGATAAAATTTCGAATAACATAACTTTCTTTTAAAATAATAAAGTAGATTAATCGAACTACATTTTTAACACTGTAAGAGATAAAAATTTTTGCAAGTAACTTTTAACTATTTTAAACTAAAATACAATTTATTATAATGGTTGATTAATGGTCATAAAATGCCACGAATAACAAAACGTGTATTTTTTGTTATGTAATAATAACGGTGTTTGTAAATATGTGTTAATAAGTCAATTTAGAGCCTGCATAATTTGCAAATGTATGCAAAACATAACATAACATGTGATGCTATAGTCTGGAACGGTCCAGAACAAATCACTGCTCGTTTGATATAATTGCAAAATGTTACCTTGCCGTTCTTTATAGACTATTTTATGTAGAGACTAAGTGAAGTGGCAATAAATCTCTATTAAACTCAGTCAACGATGCAATTATTCTTTAAATAATTCCACTCTTTCACAAATTGTTTTAGATTGACCTCTACTGCTATCAACTCGTTAAACGAACATCCCAGACATGATTTTTAACAATTAATATTATATGATCAAAATTATTTTTTTCGGTTCCAATACTGAGCAAAACAATATATCTTTCTAAATCATTATATATATTTTTTTTAACACCTTAAAATATATATATCGTAAATCTATATTACATGAATGATTTTTATATCGGATAGCTGAAGTTTTATGGAAACCGAGAGTTGTATTTAAATTAAAAATATTTAAATAGAAAATATACAGGATATTTTGAAGATGCCTAAAATATATAGATATTGATAAATATACACTGCTCATACTCTTAAAAGTATACATCCTTGGATTTGTTAACCGTATAAACAAGTAATGACATCACTATATAACTGGAAATGAATAAGTCAAACATAATTTCCAATTAAGCAACTGTTATATATAATATATATTTTGCTAATTACATAATAATCGACTCACCTACAGTACACCAAAATGAAAGTTTAACTCGTATACACTATATATAAATTTTAATTAAAATAAATGAAATACAATTAATATTTTCGTTCAGCGAAAGCTGTCGTTTGTATAGCGCTTGGTTCGTCGCGGTGCACTGCGGTCGAATGCTTGACAATTTTGCGCCTTGCGACTCCTCGCACTGAATGGATGTGTCGTGGGCGATTCCCGCCAAAACCAGTCACCTTGGTTACGCGACAGCATCATCACTTGTTTTTATCCATAAAGATTATGCCTTTTCTTCATACTTGCTTCATTTTATGTTCTTTTTACTCGTTGACTTCTGAGCCCAAGACTGGCTTTATATTATTTATCCCTTTAATTTAATTTAAAATAGGCACTGGCCAGCGCATTGATGTGGAAATCTAACCAGAGCTGCCCCGACTTGGCTTGCCTTGTAAGATTAAACAGCCATCATAATTTCTCCTACCTTTATCCTCTTATAAACATATATTGAATTAAGAATCTTAATTGGAAACGTCAATTTTGCGACGATACCCACATGACAGACCGCCTGTTTGTTACTTTTCTTAGGGTTAGAAATAATAACCAATAAATTATTATTTTTTAATACATGAGAAATTATATATTCAATAACTTTTTAAGTTCATAACAAGAAGTAATAAAAACATTGCGGAATTGATTACATGTAATTTGGCATACGCCTGTTTCATTCGAGGTCTTACGCCTCCGCTAAATGAGTTATAAAGGAAGAAAATAAATCTCTGAATCACATTGCCATTTTAGGATACGGAGTAATATCGTCAATAAAGTGACATAATTGTTATTTAAAATTTTCTTATAATAATAAATGGACCTATTAAACCATAATTGGGTGAAGGTTTTACCTTACACCAACAAACAACGAAATATGGTTCTTTTAATTCCATTACTATAATAAATTTACTAAAAGTAATTGCGACAAAAAGCACCGAAAATAATACTTCAATAAATAAACAACAGTAAATGACATTAAACCCAAACTTCGCCGTTGTAATGTCTAAGAATATTAGATATAATTTTTTATGGGTCAATGCTGTTACACTAGATACAAAAAATAAAATATATTCATAAAAGTCTTAAAAGAACAACTTAAACTAAACATCGTATTCTTATTTTCCTTTTCTTTTAAACAAATGAACACATTCCAAGAAATGAGCAAAAATTTTCCTTTCCGACAGTCTTTTATTGAAGAGAAAATAATGCGGACTAATATTATAAAAACTTTGTTTGGAATGAATAATGTTATTTTTTTTCAGAATACCAATTAAATTAAATATAAAGTATTCACAAAGAATTTAATATAAAAAGCTAAAGAATAATATATTTTCAGGACTTGTTGTTTTATATCATAAATATTATTTATATAATAAATAAATTGTATTGCCCTATAATCAAGAAATATCTGTTACGTTTTATTATTTATATTTTTGGAGTTTACCTATTAAAGCCATAAATCTCCGTGTTTTGAAGTGCGACTAATCTAATGTCAAAAAAAAAAGTTTGTATCAACAACTACTAATAAATTAAAAATAAATTAAAAAAATATTATCCAGCGGACAAAATTGTGAATCTAAACCATTCCCAGATCCCCTTGAACATACACAAAAAATTTCCTCAAAATCGGTCCAGTCGTTTAAGAGAAGTTCAGTGACATACACACTCACAGAAGAATTATATATATAAAGATATAGGCTAGAGTAGTAGTAGCTTTTGTGTCATTTTGTGTGAAATTATAGTCAATTGTAATTGAATACAACAATTTTATTGAAAACATCATATGTCAAGCATTTCTTCCATCCGTATGGAGTAAGGCACGTCGTGGACAGTGGTCCAATTGACGGTGTTGGAGCGGGCAACGACGTCGTCCACAAGCTGTTCACGGAACTCCTGCCAGCGACGGGCGGCTACAAACTCTTTGAACAGCTGTTTCTTATTTGGTATCTGCCAAAAATACAAATAACCTAATACATATATTAGATACATAAAAACTTCAAATATTCTGTCATTCGGGGATAGAGTTTTTGTCACTATAAGATATCCGAGTTATTAAACTAGTATTAGAAGTCAGTTAGTTACTTTTGAGATCTAAGATTTTTTCCAATATTCATTTAAATGAAACTAATGTTTTCGGATTATCACGCGTTATTGTAAAAACTACATACTCCCGACGTTTCTTTTCAGCAACCGTGATCACGGGCAGACGAGATGTCATCTCGTATGTAGTTTCTACAATAATAAAATACGCGTAGTATAATCCGAAAAATATTAGTTTAATTCTTGTATTTCGTCCACAAAAAAAATATATATTTCGACAAAGAATATATTTAAGTCACCTTCTTCTCCAAGTAATGTTGAATCCTAGACCAAATGTTGGCTGTGTTCCTTTGTAAGAGCCAAATCATAGGTAAGAGCATGCAATTTACAGGTGTTAGGGCGACTATGCGACGATCACGCATATTCTCACCAAAACCAAAACTGGAACCTGGGTTTAATTGACACACCTACAAATAAAAAAAAATATTTACACAATATACTGACTTAAACGTGACAAGTAAATAAAATTGCCGGCGAGTTTAATGTATATACAATGCTATACACTAGTAATACATAAACATTTGTACTAAGAATTCGTATTAATTAAAAGAAGTACTGACATATAAGGGACTTTCGCAAGAAAATTTTAGGTCAGACAAGTTTTTGTAAAGCCTTTCATTAACCAGTAATCATTTCTTAACAAATTCTGTTTGGAATTAAGATTATTTCTTTATTCAGACACTGAACTAAAAATAATCATAAAAAGATATATCAATTACATAACCTGCATAAAGTAAGTGCGAGTGTTTGGAGGCGGTCGTAATCCAGCTTGCACATCTTCAGGAATCACGCTTAGTCTATAAATTTAATTATTTCTATACAATTTTGGCATTCATAAATAGAAATAAATTATACACATATAAATATAAATTTCAGTAATATGTCTTGTTGATTATTACTTGCCCTACGAATAGGAGTAACATTATTTCTTAAAGTTACAATATCTAACAATATAATGTAACATTTAATGGATCATACCTAATAGAATCGCGTTGTGACCTTTGCAGCGATGGTCTCAATAGCTCTTGAGATTTGGTATCACTTGGAATATTAAAATCTACGCTGATTTTGCTACGTCTTATAATTTCTTCATCAGCAGATGAGCTTGGAACTGACTCTGTTCTTTCATCGCTGGCTAGTTTGAGCACTTTCGTAGATTCTCTTTTACCATTTGACGTGGATGTTTTCATAATACTTCTACTTGACCCTTCGCCACTTTCATGGTTTATCGAGTCCTGTCCTTCTTTATTCTTTGTGTACGCTCCAAAATACTTAGTATCAAAATCTTGCTCACTTTCTTCTTTTGGAACCTAAAGCGCTCATACATATGATTTACAAATAGTGCTTGTTGATTATTTTCTATCAATATGAAAACTCTTTCACACATTTGCAACTAGAATTGGTGATTTTGTTTCTAGAATGATTATATTTTACATAAATGTATAAGCTTTCACATTTTGTATAGATACAGTAGTTAGGAAAGTCATAAAAAATTAAAAATATACAGCTTTATTAAGAATTTAAAGGATTAGTTTCACTTTTTTGTAATTCACACCTCAAAAAAAAAGAAAATCAGAAATTATAAAATATTAAGATAATTACGATAAATAAAGACATACGTATGGATCAAATAAAGCATAGTAATGTTTTCCCAGCCTCGTAGTGACAGTAACTTGTAAAGATTCTATCATCTGGCATCTTCCTGATAGAACAAAATAAACGAAATTGGCAACACCCACGCCATCTCCAAGAAGCGTTTCATTTGCTTCGTAAGATTTCATCTTGGCAACTATGCAACCTTCGCGTCGAGCGACCTACGAACAACATAAATTCCTATCTCCAATTCTACTTTATTGAAAGTAATTGAAACACACACATGTGGGGTTTTAGACATTAATATTAATTGAACAATTGGTAATGTTTACCTCGTCTAGAGCATCAAAGTAGGTAAAAGCTGACATAGCACGTCGAACCTCATCCCACTGTTTTTGTACTGAAGCCTGGAGGACATTTTTGAAGTCCTCCTTCATTAGAGCCAATAATTCACAGTGATCTTTCAAAGAGACAAAAATAGATAGTTAAGCTACAACCTACAGACTCCTACAGCTCCGAAAACTTAAACCTTAAAAAGATTTTATTCTATTCAATAACGTTACTATGGAGCTAACGAAAGTTTTATCGATGCGTTAGTAAGTTATGGCAAATCTAAAGTTACATTAAGTATAATAAATACCAAATTTTTGTTTTATTCTTTGCATTAATTATTATAATAATATGATCTAAACTTTAATTCAGCAAGCAACGGTTCCTAAAAAGTCTAAGGCGGGAACTATTATTTTATGTATACATATAAAGCAAATTATAGTGTTTGTGTGTAATATTGCAATAACAGATAATTTCTACATACTGTATATATGGATATACCTATATTATACACCAAAATAACACTTTTGACAATTGTCTGTGTTTGTTCTTTCCTAATCTGTGAAATGGCTAGACCGATTTTGATGGCACTTAAGCGGTATCACGCGATAATGGTAGGCGGAGAGTATGCGCGCTTAAAAGTTTTGTCATTGTTTTTAGTTTTTATCAGACAGTGTCGTGGGTAAAAGCTAGTTATTAAATAAATTCTAACCAGCAGTTGTACAAGTAGCAGTTCTTGGTATGTTATGTAGCAAGGACACTTCACCAAACATATCGCCAGGATGCATGACACCTACATCAACTGACAGGTACTTTTGGAGTAATTCATCAAAAATCATTTGACTGACGATGACGTCACCGCTTATTATAAAGTACAACGCATGTGCTTCCTGGTGCTGACGAACTATTGTACGTCCTGGACCATAATATTTGAAATAAGTCACAGCCGCTAGCTTCTTTTTAACGTGCTATATAATTAACAAATAAAAAAATATAGAGAAATTTGGTTACGACTGAAAATAATTCAAAAGATTTTCTTTTTCTTACATTTGGATATCGTTTAAAACATTTAAGACCACCAATAATACGAAAAATGTACTTCTTTTCGTGGTCTGTACGATCCATAGCTGGTTTGTTCAACAGTGCTTTATCCTATAAATCCAACAAGAATAATAGGCATAATAATAATAGGCATTAATGAAATTAAATTAAGGACAGCATCCGACCTACACATTAAACAAAACCTTATGAAATTATTTTCTTTAAACTGCCTCGTCAATGATTTGATATCTACTAACATTTATGGATAGGAGTTGTTTCTTCTTGGCCTTACTGCGAACAGCTTGTTCAACTCTCCGTTTGACATCATCTATTCCTTCATATTGGTCTACCCCTTCAATAAGCCAATACGCATTGGCCATTACTAAACGGCCTAATGCTTTGAAGAGACACTTCATATGAAATTTCCGTCTCATGAGTTCCTCAGGATCCTAATAATAGATTTTTAAAAATATGATCTTAACATAAAAAAGATAAATATATATGTTAATAAATTGCGATCAATCGTAATATTCTAACCATTTCCTTTTTACCACCTCCGCGTCCGGCCATGATTTAAAGATTTATGGAAGTGGAATAACAAAGAGATGAAAAAATCTACTATAAATAGATTATTAAAAATTACAAACATAAATCTTATAACGAAATGTCGTTCGTGTCAGTTTAATGACATAAAAGAAAAAATCTTCAGTTTTCTTTTCATTTTTTTATCGTACTCAAAACTTCAAATCAATGTCATTAATCAGTTTTAGTACATATATAAAAGAGATTCCTAAGTTCTGCTAGTTAAAACATCTGTTTTTAAATAGGGACACTGGGGTAATAAAATAATTTTTGATGGATATATAAATGAAATGACTGGGATTTATAGGCAATAAAATAAATATTTTACTTGAAATAAAACTATGTATTAATATTCTTCTATTTCTCTGTTTTTGCATTAACTCTTCATCTCAAACAAATTTAAGAAAAGGATAGCATTTGACAAATATCTGGTTTTCATAAATTAAATACAAAAGTATTATATTAATTGGTCTAGGGTTACGATACATCTATCTTTACTATTCCCTCGTGTTACTTATTTTTAATCTGTAACATTTTATATCTATACTACGCTGTCATGAATTGACAACTTTAAAATGTTTGTTGTACTGTCATTTCGCATGATAGTCATATTTTCGTGATTGCATTTCTGTTTGGGAGAAATCATTTATTTTCATCACATATTCTTAACAATATTTACTTATTTTTAAAATTCTAATAAAATCTTTGAAAATGGTAGGCAAAAAACAAGTTTAAAAACATAACAGCAGAAACATTTAACCGGCATATAAAACTTTTACTACATTATAATTTTTTTTTTATTTCAGAGTTTTGGACTGCCCTCATTGAAGGTTAAACCTGAAGTATCAACTAATATCACAGTTCAAGATGGTGTATTTGGAATTCCTGACCCCATGGTGGCTGGTATTAGTGCTACAAAGAACAAGTTGGGCCAATGCCATCCCTTGCAAGTTTCAGAGAAAAATGTACGTATATACAGCATTTATGTAATAAATATTGTAACAAAAGACATATAATCTATTATTCTCCACTTATTTTAAAGAAAAACTGAAAAAATAATTCATGTTTCATTAAAATTTAAGGTTGATCTTTCAATGGTCAATTTAACTTATTATTATCATAATTCGTCATATATTTTTAGCTGATATTGTTTTAAAACACAAGATCTTCTTAATGTTCCATGACATGTAATATTTTTCAGTACCACTTAAATACAGAAAAGATGGACATGGCAATGCTCCGTAATGTCCAAGGCCTTCATGCACCCATGAAACTCACCATGGAACGGAAGTTTGCTAGCAAGGTCAGTTATTATACTGCAAAGATTATACAACTAAAAAATTAAGCTTTAATAAGCTTAGTATTTTGATTAGTAAATAACGGCTGAAATACAATATATTAAGTTTATAAACATAGCAAATATTTCATATAACAATACAGTGTAAACTCTATATAACGACACTTAAGGGACTGTGCATTTTATGGTGTTATAGTGAGTTGTCATTAAATAGAGAGAAGAAAAATCAGAATTAGAAAAAGACAAAGTTTATTTCAGACTAGTGGTGGTACTTATGTACATAAAAAAGAATGTTATTCGAACGCTATTGCATATAGTCTGTTATTTTTGTTTGATGTCTTTTGCTGCACCAGTAATGTTGTTGTATTTTTTTACTTTGTATTTTATTCATATCTTGGGACATTGAGGCTTTTTAGAAAGTTTGGTATGCATGATTCCGACAGTACAGTTTATTGCGGGCTAGGATAACAAAGTGATAAAAGAACATACACAGCTGCTCAGTTTTTACTAATTTTAGCAACTTAAAAGGTACTTTTTATTACTTGATTGTTGTCATTATTGAGAGTGGGTGTGACGCTATGTAGAGTATCATTGTATGGTAGACAAGCTAAACCAACCAAAGTCAAATGATTTCGACGCTTAAGAGAGTTTGTGGTTAAATCGAGTGATGGTATATGGAGTTTACACTGTATATTATTTAAGTAGAGATCCACTCAGAAATTGTTTTGAAGTGCCGATGATATGTTTTAGATATGCCTTGTACATATGAATGACCTTATGCAAGATTCACTATTTATGATATGAAGTAAATTCATTAAATATACAATATATTAAATTATTATTGTTCTCAGAATTATATGAAACTTTGCAATGATTGTGGAAAGTATTTAGACTTAATTATGTAGTTTAACTAATAACAAATCATACTCTTGCTACATTGTTCAATATTACTCATGTGAATATTTCTCTTAATTCTTTGTTGCTACATAATCCAGCTGACAATATTAGGACACAATTTTATTTTAACCAAATTGTATCTAAGTGGACATATTATTTTTCATGTAAGAGTTTTTAGAAGTTGCATGTTTACAGTTTTTTCTATTTGGAAATATATGTATAATATAATATAGATCAGTTAATTGTTGGAAATAAATATCTGTGCAGAAGTCAGGAGCCAAACAATTTAGAAAAATGTTAGTATGTAAATTTTTTGAAAAGAACAGTAAATTTTTGTTTTTTATGTGTAAAAACAGTGTTATTGTAAAATATAGATATATTTTCTATGGAAGGGCATGTTAGGACTATTTAAAAATTATTCTTAAGACCTATAATAATTTAATACTTTTTCCATATGTGTATATGTACTTTGTTTCATGTAGAATGCATATGTAATGATAGTGCTCTTATTTTCAGATTGGCCGTCTTCCTTTCCTCCCAAGTTCTAACTTACAACATGATGTGTTTACCGGAAGATATTTAGATATTGGTTTTGAAGACATTCTTAACACTCCAGAATTTTGTGAAGTCAATGGGCAACCTCATGCTGTAGTTGAGAGGTCCCTTGGTCTACTTTAAATTAAATAATGAAACTACCATAAATTTTAATAAGAAAATAAAAAAGTATAAACAATCTTTGTTTGAATTCATTTTTATTCCTCGCTCCTTACAATGTCAAGGATTCTTAATCTGCAAATTTTCTTAACTTCGTTAATCCCCGTTATGATTTCCTGTTCTCTTGAGTTATTATAACGGCTTTGCAAACCTTCAATAATAGATTGCACCTTATTTTCTCGCGCGCATATTATAAATGGGAAACCGAATTTGGTTTTGTACCTGCGGAAAAAAGTAGAATAGTGACATCTATGTAGTTTTATACGAACTGTCTTAACTACTTTTAAAATGATAGCAGCACCATCTAGTATACGTGAGAATAGTTTTGTTTTACGATTGTAATAGTAGATGTCGCTTTATAAAACATTTACAACGTTGAGGAATCTTACTGTATAGATGGCAGAACACAAAGATAATTCTAACATTTTCGTGTTTCCGAATTACAGTTTAAGCCACAAGAGTCACTGAGAAGTGAGACCTTCGATATTGTTAATATGTAACTAATAATAATAGTAGTACGATGTTAAGTAGTTCAGAGATGAATATTAATTAATGTACCTCTCATTGTTAGCTTCAATTATAGACTTCTGTTCAAGTGTTAAATCTGTAAGACCAGCAGAACGTTGTTCATTTGCAGACTCACGAGTTAGTTCGTTTCTAGCTGCCAGTCGACCCGCTAAATCTGGATGCGATTTCAAAATCTCTATCTTACCTGCAAAGTTATTAAATATTTACAACAAGTGTGCTGTTAGGTGTCATAAAACATTGCAGTTATGTTTTTAATTAGAGTGCTAGAATTCCCTAACAAGAATGAGCCAATAAGACTATATTATGTAGCTTATTTACAAGCTTATTTTCTACTTAGGTCATAACTCATATCCGTGGCTATCCACGACAGATATCTCGGTTATACTTGGTTGAAGCTTTAGGAGAAAACTGACTTTAGAGATTTTATGCCGTTTTCTTATGTCCCCAACTATTTTCTCAATACTAGTATCCTTACCGCTAGTTTATATATAGTACTAGTGCTAAAGATACGAAACGTTATCAGATTTTTTATTCGCCTATGATAGTGTCAATGTAGATATATCAAAAAAAACTGTCAACTCTCCATACAAGTGGTGGAGTAGAATAATCATTAAACATTGGGATTAATGAAATAGCTATTAATTTGAGTTATGGATGAAATACAAACAAATAAATAATAGATATATAAATGTCTTTACATTCAAGAAATATTTTAATTATTTAAATAAATATTCTGAAAAGGCTAAAAGAAAAAAATAAGAAAAAAAAGAATGTAACGTTAGAATAACATTCTGAACACAGCAACATAATATTATATCTTAGGACAATACTAAAGTAAGAAAGATTTTATTGATATAAATAAAATAAATACGTACTTCCTAAAAATATTTGTATATAACTAAGTTATGTCTCGTTAAGAATTATGTGAATTAAGACCCTAATGTTATCCAAGAGTTTGGCTAGTATTCATTTAAATAAAACTGATAGGTATAAATCTTATATATTAAAATACCTATATTTTCCGATGTAGGTACTTATTGTGCGTTTTATATCATTTTCAACTACATACTCCCGACGTTTCAGTAACATTGCATCAACCGTGATCACGGGCAGTCGAGATGAAAATATCTCGTTAAAAATATATTAAAATATTTTGTTTTAATTAGGACCTTAGTAAAAGAATATATTAAAATAAATTATAGAATAATTGAGAAAATAAATAGAATGAAATATGAAAGTAGACGTAGGCATAATTTCAACATTACCAGTAGGTTTTTTTTTATGTTTTTTTTTTTATGTGAAAGGTGGCAAACGAGCAGACGGCCCACTTGATGGTAGGTGGTTACCGTCGCCCATGAACATCCGCAACATGTTTGTTACGGAGGCGTTGCCAACCTTGTTTTTTAGGGATAGGGAGGGATGGGAATAAGGGAATGGTAAGAAAGGGGTAGGAATAGGGAAAGGGCAACCGGCTCTCTCACTCATCGGACGAAACGCAGCCATTAAAGGCTACTTCACGCCGATCTTCTGTGAGAGGGTGGTACTTCCCCGGTCGAACCAGCCCATGTTCGAGCTGTAGTAACTGACCACAGCTAGGCTCTACCACCTAAGTAGTAGGTTCTTATTTTATAAATTATTTTTGGATTAAAGCATGCACATTCTTTGGAACCTATATTTAAAGAATTAAAACCTAAACATCATTTTAAAAATTAATAATTATGTTTTTAGAATTACTATATGACAGATATATTTTTTACGAAACATACTTAAATTTATTTCACGCGCCATAAAATGTTTTTTCTAAATATATTTTCAAGTATCCAAACATAATATGCAGCAAATTAAAATGATAAAAATTATCTCATATAATAAAAGCGTTCTCTATATTGTTATGAATAAGTTAACTATCAACAAACTCCTCATTCCTAAATCTTTTGTACTAAGGATTTCAAGTACCTAAATATTTGTAAATTTATGGCGTTACCAGTTAATTTATGTATAAACAAGGATGAAACAGTGTTTATAGTAACACATATTAAGTTTACAGAATTAAATAGAAGTCACTTATATTTTTCTTTTAATTTAAATCATTTGAAAAAGTCAAAATTGATTCTACTTTCAGCTGAGTTTTTAGATATATTTCCATGTGAACCGTTTTAATGTTGTTCAATGATAAAGCCGACGGTTACTTAAAAAAGTCATTGAAAGAGGTGTGTTTAAGTTTAAAAATATATACTTAGTTCTTACAATATATCAGACAAACGAAGTAATGAGAAAATATGCAAACTCTCTGTTAATTATTCATGATATAGGCTCCCGTTGATTAATTATTGAAAGTTAATTTAAAGAAAAAATAGCTTAATCTCACAATTAAAATGAAAACATTTATGGTAATTAAAAAGTAATTCGAATGAAACCCACTGCAAATGTATATTACACATTTTCATAACCAAATACGTAATTACTTTTTCTACATATTTATTTAATATTTAGCTTTATGAACTGTAATTAAATACTTAAAGGTACTTTTTTTGACGTAACAGCTGTAACATTTTTTTGCCAACGAAATAGAATTTAATCATATCAATTTAATGATTTAATAATACCTAATTTTCCACAATTTTATCACGGCGGAGATAAAGTGGATATCAATATTCCATTTCACTACTACGACATACCATGGGTAGTAAAAATATCACAGTAAATACTTGCTATATAAATTAGTAACAGAGTCATAACAAAGAGCAACACCCTTAACATTGGTTCACACAATAATTATACGGTAAATATTTACTCGCCTTCAAGGTTGAGATCATCTAAATATTTGTTGAAGGCGGCACAGAGGTCAGGTAAATCTTTGAATGGACGCGTATCCTTCACAGAGACCGCCGCAGACTCACACAACTCTATAACATTCCCAAATACCCGATGGAACTCATTTTCCTTCATGGAATTCACTTCAGATATGTTTATTAACCCAGACATGGTGTGACTCGGTTAGAAATGTTTTTAGTTGTGAATTTGTCATTGTTATCATACTTCTGCACTATCAACGAGGTCATTAGTTCATATTAATGTTTACTTATTAGTGACAAACTTTGAGACTTATTACGTTATGGTAACAACTACATATTATTATTTCTAATAACAATGAAACTGTCCATACAATTTTAATATACTTTTTATTCTAAGGAAATTACATTAATAATAAATGTAATGTTATTAATACGTACATTGAAAATTTTGTTTTTATTCAAGTTATTTTTTTTTATCTTCCCGTTCCAATGTTCCCGTCAATGAAATACAAATACAGATTTTTTATTTTATTATATTCAATTGTTCGAAATTATATAACATTTTTATTGTATTTCCAGAAATTTTTCGATTACGAAGAATTTGTTTTGTAAGGAATTCCAAATCAATTCCTATATAAATTCAGATATTTTAATTAATTTTATTATCACATGCTCTTCTTTTCTTGCTCTACATCAAAACGACTCAACTTTTATTTATTATTATTGCTTTACTAGCTACAACATGCATAAACCTAACTGTTATACAAAAGAAAATGTTTCTTATAATGTTATTTGATAGCACACTCATTTTCGTCCCCACACAGTTCCAAATCACCCAGTAAAGAGAAACAAAAGCGACATTTATGTGTCAGTCGTGCCTCGGCTGGCGAATAAATCAAGTTGCTAACGCGAGATGGCGCTAACGGCTCCACAGGGATGCGCGACAAATGGCCGCGAGGGAGGATCGCGATATGACTGCAAAACAAATTTGATAACGTTTGAAATTTGATACGCTAATATTCTACCAGTCATAATTATGAGTATAATATGTACCTACCTCTCAAATAAGAATATATATATGTATGTAGTTATAACTTATAGTGGTCGTAGATAAGTTAAATGAACGTTTTAATTTTTCTTTCATTACATTTTTTTTATTTTCATATTATTTCATATAAATGAAGGAAAACAAAATCACGCTTAAAGCACGAAATGGTAATAAATACTTATTATCCACATGTAAAATCACATTATATACAATTTGTAATGTGTTTAACTTACTGAGTAGTAAGGAAATTTTTTATGAAATTAAAAAATTATCTGTTTAACTAATGTCATAGAGACAGACACACTAATGGACTAATTTAGATAAACTATTAGGTAAAGGTTTTACAAATTATAAACAGAAATATTTTAAGGTAACTACTAAATAGACATTAAGTCATTTTCATTCATAGCAAACCTTTAAAAAAAGACCTATTTTAGAAACTAAAATGGCAACAGGAGTTAAAATACACATAATATAAATATATATAAATATATATAAATATATTTTCCATCCTTGTGTGTTGCTATCTGCATTTTGATATACAGTGATTTGTTTTAGTTACAAATAATATTCAATCTAGAACATAATATGTATGTATGTTCTTATATATTTATTAACATCAATACATTGACATAAAAATTTAACTGTCCCCTTTTTTTGCTGATTGTACATTTTATTTAGTAAATGATTTTCAGTATTACACTATAATAAGTATATGTTATGACATTAGTACTTTTAAAATTAACTACGTTACTTTAGTATTCTTAACCCATTTTCCATAAACCAAAATAGTATAAAAATAAATTTTAACTAAAGTATTATTGCAGAGCACCAAGAAATAACGAGTTATAATATTTTTGATAGTCGTATAAGGTACCTTTTATATTTATATAAATGTGGAAATGAATTTTTTCCTTACTTCATGCTTAATATTCAAGTTTTATGACCTTTCGTGAACAAAAATATAATAGAGAACATTAGTTTTACGATAATATTATGCAATATAGACTGTAATAGTGGAATAACGGAGCGTAAACATAACATAATTTAGTGAACAAAACATTATAACAGTGACACTCTAGAGAAATCAAATGTGAAGCTTTAAAATGATATGGAAACAATAAACATAAAATGCGTTGTACACGACGCATGTGATTGCTGTGAATTAATTAAAAGTGGTTTTCATTAGGTCCATAAACGTCGGCCGTCGGGCGTCGGCCATATTGGAGTGTCATGCGACTGAGTCTCCGTCAGGGCGGGGCCTGCCGCAGATAACGCAAAGCTCAGTATATCGACATTCAGCCTGCACCCGCCGCCTTCTACCTGCCTTATCCACCTATATTTTTTACCTAATATCTTTTTTGTTAAGATATTGAAAGGCGTTGCACGTTTCGACGGCTCTTTGATGCATGACCTTTCTGGGATTTTACACATTAATAATTCAATCCTTCTTTTCTTATATCTTTTTTAATGAGGTGCTAAAATACCGAAGATAAATCGTTATTGGTCTTAATTGATACATACATCAACGGCCGGTTTAATTAATATCTAAAATTTCTATATGCTTTCTATCTTTCGTATAGCCTGTGAAGTAATGTTTAATCGTTATTTACTAGGTAGGTACATAGCGCTATATAAAATGTACTTTATTTCCTCTCCTTCCCTAATGGATACAAACATAGACGTATACAAACTCGTAAACACAAAATAAGCCACGACACAACCCTTGCATTCAATTTTACGATTTTACCCATAAAGAAACACATTATCTATTTTATCTAACCTTAAGTCCAACAAAGAGATAAAGGATTCCTAGTTTACGTGTGTAAATAAATTATTCAAACTATTGTGTGTCGTTCGTTCGGATTGTCTAAAGTAAATTTGAGTACTGTGTCCCAATCGCGTAGTAAATCACTCAGCTTCACGTGTTAGGAAAAGGATTTTATAACTCGACATCTACATACAGATTTGAAATGTTACTTAAATTTATTGCATAGGAGTGTTACAAAAAATGTAGAGTGATACAATATCTGGGTACTTAGGTTATATTCGAAGAGAATTGGAGTGATTTATTTTCAGATCTTTTTTGTTAGATATACCTTCTAAGGTATTTAATACCTCATGTATTCTTAAAATATACTTTGTAGAGTACATGCACATAACGTTTTTTTCCTAAGAAATTATAGACTTAATAGTGGGTAATATAACAAATAAAAAAATGCATGTATCTGATGGGCCTCGTAAATGTATCTGGTGGGCTTCGCGAACCAAAGGGATCCCTGAAGCCTATATTGAAATCATCAGAGACATGTACCGCTATTCCGTTTCAATGGTTAGGACTGCTGTTGGCGATACAAAACCCTTCCCGATCTCAGTAAGGATGCACCAAGACTCGGCTCTTATCCCATTTTTGTTCAATGTAGTGCTGGACACTGTCACGGCAAGCAAATAGGACCAGCCTCCATGGCTAACGATGTATACCGATAACATAACGCTCATTGACGAGAGCCGCTTGATACTGGAGCGTAGAGTAAACCTTTGGAAGGGTACCCTTGAAAACGGTGGTCTTAAACTAAATGTAACGAAGACCGAGCACAGGGCTTGCGGGAGCCCGGACTCTTGCACTATTCATTGCCGTGTATATTGAATTGATTGAAAATATACATAATTTCTATTTAAGATAAAAATAAAGATCTTCAACTTCTTTTTAAAAATTTATTTATCGTATTAGTTTTTAAACAAAGGGATAATTTAATAAATCCATACAAAGAAACATGAAGAAGTCTTACAGAAACTCGTACATTCATTAATTATTAGATAATGTGAAAATACAGGGTGACTGGTGAGATTAGTATCATTTAAATGAATACTCACGAAAATCTTAGATCTCAATAAATATTTGTATATTGTACACAATAACACGAATACAACATAGGCACATTACACATAGTAGTACCAATCAACAATGACTAATATTTAAAATGAGATAGACATCGAGTTTCACAACATCGTCCTTACTTATCTAAAAACATATATATTCTTTAGTAACTATTACAATTAAGAAAATCTGTATAAATTTGGTAGAAATATGAAGCATATGTAGTCGTTGTGTTAGTTGTTATTGCTGAGATATTTCTTCCCCTCATTTAATTACGTAAAGTAATCGTAACATGCTTTATATGTGACTAAAGCAAATGCAAAGTCTGTAGAATGCGAAAGAAATAAACTAATTTGTAATAAATATATTAATGGAGTTACAAATAGATGGACGTGCCTAAACCTGAGCATGTATATTTTTATATGTACCTACTAAACTCTTCTTTACTTCTTTAGTTTGTTTAAAAGGAAGTAAATAATATGAAACATTAAAATATATTAATACGCACAATAGTTTACGTCAATACTCGTAAACCTAGAACGTTAAAGAAGCATATTTAAGATCATAATAATATAATATTTTGTGGGTTAAATATTTATATAACAATACTTAATTAAGCTTATTTATGAAAAATATATAAATAAAATTGTTTAATTCTAAGTTTTTGATATGAACTAGCTTAATTTAAATAATCTTATGTTTAAAAAATATATATTTAATAGAAGATTTTAATTGAAAAATAGCAATGATTAGAGTTATATTGCCAATTCCCTTACTGATGGTTAAACTTTAAACAGTTTTATTTTAAAAACTACAAAAAGATTCAATAAATATTGACAGTTATTAATAGATAAATAAAATAACAAACTTTAGCTAGAGCTTGAAAATCAACATGATACGATACATTAAGTATTAAATATATATTTTAATTTAAAATAGTTTCCTTTCCATACATATTCTTTTTTATATTAAATACTTATATTATTTATACCGTTTCGTTTTAAAACAATTCAAAATTATCATCACCGATCTCAACCATAAAAGCAATTAACACATTGTAAAAAAAAAAAAGTAATCGGAATAAATTTGTGATGACGTAACTTTTTTCATTGTCATTATAATTATTTGTTATTATTTACATTACATACTTAACTGAATATAATAAATATTTTAGCAACTAGGCTATTAAAGGTACTGCGGCTGGTTTTGAAATAGATTGGGTAAATTGTGAGTATATTGGAATAATAGCTATTAGCCTAAAGTTTCGGTGGGCGAAAGGTGGTCGGTCAGAAGCATAAACTCTTTTTAAATCCCTTTTTGTTTTCCTATATATGCATAGACACCCATCCAAAAATAAATAAGTATGTTACTTTAGAAATTAATAAATGCTAAGTTTAATACAGACTATGTTAAATGATTAAAATGGTTATAATCGGTTATTTTTAAGGGACTGGTGACGGACTGGTCGGTTATTTTAAGGGACTGGGTAACCCTTGAAACTTCATATCAAATTGTATTATATATTTCAATCACAAAAAAATGTGTTGAACACAGAACAGTCTATTTTTTGTTACTTGCATTCCGCAATCTTAACAACAAATCCTAAATATTTTAGTATTGAATAATCACAACAAAATAATAGTCAAAATTTTCCTAAAACTATAAATATCATACAGATAAGGTTCTGCGGGTCATGTAAGTTCGGAGGTAGAGTTTGATTTACGTATTACGTGAGCTGGCGGCACGAAGGCGACGCGACGCCGAAGAGGCAGGTACAGCCACGTTTATAGCGGAACTTTAATTTACGATCGCTCTAAATTACGTGGATTTACGGCGCGCCTTTATTGGCCCGCTACGAACCAGCTCCCCGCCCTTAGTCCCCACTTCGATAGCCTCCCTTGTTTCGGAAAATAAATCGTGAAATGCATCGCTATTAAAACCGCATTAAATTATCTGATAGAGGTCTGGCTGTAAAACTATATTATCTGCATGCAAGCCGTAAAATCAGTCGCTGATTATGTAACATTTTTATTACAAGCCAGCGAATTGGTACTGAAAAATTTAAATTAATCAAGTACCTAAAATAAGGAACACAGTGTACCTAAAATAAACATTACATAACTACACAATACACTGTGAGTAGGTGTAGTTATGTTATATCTACACATTTATATGTTAGAATCCTGGCAAAATTTCTAACTTTTAAAAATTTCTGATTCATTCTTTTGGGTCGTTACGTAAACAGATGGTTGCCTTTTTTTACTAAAAGCTGGAATTTATCAAGTAATTGTGAAAAGCTCTGCAAGGCCACGTCATATCCGGCATTATCTACTAGGAGAAAGCGGATGCTGTCATCGGCTACTTCAAAGGCTTGGGGCCCTTTGTCGGCACTGCAGTCTAATTGCTCTCGCAAAACTGATTGTTTATATCACCGTTATAAAATATATTGCCTAAAACAATGAAATTCATACAACAACAATTTCTTTAAAACTGCTTTGCAAATTTCTCTACGACCGTCTTACTTATTTAGAATATCTGTTTTACCTACATAATTTCAAAAAAGTTTTAATATTAAATAATGTACTATATATGCTCACACTTTATATGTATATATATTCTTAAAGTACAAAAGCATGATTAACAGGTATTAGAATCTAAGGCGAAACATTCCATTATGAGCTCGACCTGGCTTTTAAATTCTAATCTAACCCTATTAAATATCACCATACCGAGTACGATGCCTTTGAATGCATTTCCAAGTATCCGACCCAATAAAATTAAAAAAATACACGACAGACAACAAACACGGCCTGCCTAAGTATAATTTGCATTTAAATCGATGCTGCGACGTATTGTCACGAAACACAAAAGTAAATTCTAAACTTAATTTACTTATCAATAGGGATCGAATTTGCTTAAAGACGGCGTTATTTACAACTTATCATGATAGAAACATTTTATAACGTTGGCGGCTGGGTTGTAATTGGAAGCGAGGATGCGCGGGCGCAGTAAAGCGGCAATTGACCAGAAAATAACGAGCCAACGCTCGCAGCTTGGTATATACTATACACATGAATTCTATTTATTTATGCCGGGTGTTGGTCCGTTTTATTGCTCTAAAATATTTAGATTTTTAATTACTCTAATATTTTTAAGAGCTCAAAGTGTCATTTAATTTGTTTTTAAATATGTGTTCATGTTACATTCTAATAATATTACATTTTTAAGATACAAATTATTATAATTTTCAAAGGGCACTTAAGATCTTTAATGAAAATAATGTAGAAAGTTTGCTAAATGTCTACTATAATAGATGATTTATTTACATATATATGTACTTATAAAAATTTTCATTCATATCTTTCCCCGTTTTATTAATATTCACTATAATGAAAATAAGAGGACGAGAAAGATGATACAATGAAAATGAAATTATAAACCATGTAATTAAATATTGTATTACTCATGAACTTATAATTAGACATGCAAACACGGTTTTATAAGCTTTTATCTAAATACAATCCGTAATGGTTATGGACCCGCTGCGAACGAACGCAGTCAATACAACTCGATGATTATTCCATAAATTTATATAGTGCACAATAAAAATGGTGCTCGGAACAAAATGGCGTCACCTTGTTTTATAAACTGCCTTACGTACTACGCGACTATTGTTCTTACCTTTGTATAACGGCGACTCGGAGTTGATTGCCGTGAAATTGATGGATAACCAGCGTTTTAAGAATAAGCGACTCGACATCTTATTTAATAATTTGGTCAGTGGTAAACGGAATTCACCTTGACATTAATAAATCGCTTCCATTGGATTTATATATATTTATTGCTGATTCTGTTATGATATTTATTGCTGATTCTGTTAAGACGTTAATTAAATGTGACCACTGACCAGGTTAAGTTCTTTTGATTTAATGTTACCAACAATAAAATAAACGACAATAAAATAATTAACACTAATAAGTGATGGCAAAAAACAACGATTATTTAATGGTCATAAAATAATTTAATTTTAAATTAATAGGTGAACGTGCTTCTCTTTCAATTCTTAAAACGCTTTAAAATGATGTAATGAATGAAATAATATTGAAAACCATTTAGCGAATTATACTTACAGAATAACATGGAGTCAAAAAATATTAATAGAGTAGAATCCTTTCTACTTGTGTGATCCTTCACACAAGTATGTATAGGTAATCATATACCTATGAAAAATATATATTAATTTTAAAAAATAACCATTTATTCACCCGATTGTGGCTCTTAAAAGTTAAAAGCTCTATATGAGTAATACCACTCCCATATTGTAGATGGTAATGATGATGATACATTCCCTTCAATTAGTAAAGGAACTCAAAGCTCAGCGTCCAATCTACCCTTTAATACACAGATACACACTGTAACAAACGATATTACTGTGAAATGAAGAATTCTTCTTAGCTGCGATGAATTTGGATCTCGTCTGGGCCATAGATATGTACATCCAAATTCATCTGCTAGTAAGCGTTTAATAGATAGAATAAGGAAAAATTATATAATCGCTATTTGAGAAGCAATTACCAAAGTAAATAAATTATCATATATAAGGACACCATTACGTCACATTTCACGCCAAGAGTGATAAGTTTACATGAGATTTTGTCCAGATAACGGAGGCGGAGCCATACTTTGAAAGCACACGGGCGGCGGATTACAATGGACAAAGGGACATAAAACGTGCCGCCAAATCCGCTATCAAACCGTTTGATTGTGCGCGCGCTAATAATGCCAGCTATATATCACACCATGATAGCAAATAAAACTTATTTAATCTGCTATGTATGTGTTAATTAGTTATTTAGATAACATTTCATGTGAAGTACCTAACTATATATTTTTAATAACTTTTTTGATACTTATATATTTCGTATATAACTCTTATAGACTCTAACTTGATCCGAGTTAAAGTAAAAATCAATGACAGAGACCCTTCATCAATAACTAATAAGTTATACAAATCTTATTATGCCAATAACAATTCTGAGTTAAAAGATGTTCTCTAGCGAAAATATATTAAATATAAAAAAATACGTTGTTTTTATTGAAATCACTCGCTTTTTATTAAAATTTGTAATGTTTTTTTACTCCAAAAATATAATTTTCAATTGAAACCAATTTCTGAATATGCAAATTCATCATATTAATTCCTTTTTGCTGTTGTATTCATTATTCGCATGTAAGGTTTTCATTTCACCTCGAATAAATATTTTTTTTATTTCACCTCGAAGCTGAATTTTAAGTATGATTGTTATTGACATACTTAGTCGTAATTCATGATTTTCATAATGTTCTTCTTCATTTATCCAATTTTTAAAACTCAGGAATATTAAATTTAAGATTTTATAATATAGAAAACATTAAATGATAAATTAAACTAATATTTTTCGGATTACGAGAAACATCGGGAGTATGTACATAGATTCTTTTTTTGATAATAATAAAATACTCATAGTAAATCTGAATAATATTTACTTTCATTAAAATGAATACTCGCGAAAGTCTTAGATCTCATTAAATGAGAAATTCTATATAATTTCATGTCTGTGTACCTATATAGGTACTAGGTATACCAATCATGGTTTCATTTCTTTCTTAATATTTTCTAGAAAAATTTCTAGAAAAGCAAAACAAGCTCAATTATCACCCACAATCCATTATTTAGACCTCTTTAATTTTTCATACAAAGCTTACGTTAGATCTAAGCAAAGCTTAAAAAAAGGAAAAACAAGGTTTTGCAAGCAATAAAACTTTTTTATACATATCAAATTCACGAGGACTTATCGAATATAATTAAACATTTCTGTATTTGTTTTTTAACTTGAAATGAAACTTATAAAATTAAGAAATACACGATCAGAAGTCGAACTTGTTACTTTCTGAATATCGCGTAAAGCAACAAGAATGTCCTAGTTGTATATTTTACAATTGAATTTCTTCAGAATTTAGCATTTATATAAATCTCTAACCTTTCACGTAAGTCGAAGTTATAGTGACACCAATTTTACTAAAGCATTTGTATGTAAAGTCTGTATGGTAAATTTAATTGCTTTATTGAATGTTTCCAATTATTAATTTCTTCTCCTTCACTAAAATAAAATATTGTGGTCTTGAAGTATTATACTATAAGTTAAAATATAAATTAAGATATTGTCAAATTAAATTACTTTTGTGAATCAAAGTAATTTGACCAATTACGAACTTATTTGAACATTAACTATGAAAATTTTAAGGAGTCAGTCCGTTCATAATACGGATATTAGTATCGTCTTAGCGGTAGTTTATTTTTTTATTTAATCTACATAAGAAGATTGGCATTTACAATAATAACACAATAGACCAAACATATAGAAATATTCACTTTTGTAGAACACACATTCGGTGGAAAATATTTTGAATTATTTTTATCTTTGAAATTATATAACGCCACATTTTCATTGTATCATATTGTTTCATTGTGTCATATAATATAATATTTTTTTAAAACGTAAATGTTCAAATGACTTCAACGGCTTGGCTCGGACTACACACTTATTTATCATTTCATCATCATCAATTCTACATGATCATTTCGCATTAATATGGCTGAATTTCGCTGATACATAACTTAATTTACCTAACTTCTTTAAAGAGCTTCAACTTGCAATAACCCAAAAAAATTGGATTATGTAAAATATCATGATCTGTGCAGTTGACTAATATTGATTGCAAACTCAAACTCAAACAACTCTATTCAACATAGAAGCATTACACTTTCTTATTGATGGTCATTTGAGACACTACCACCGGTTCGGAAAAGAAAATACCCTGACCTGAGAAGAACCGGCGAAAGAAACTCAGCGGGTTTTTTTTCTTTAATATATATATATTTGTCTCATATATTATACACACAATTTAATATGAGATGAAATAGCCAGGAGGCGATCGTTTCATTCCCATGGTGTGCTATCGTTCATAAACTCATTAATTGTATAGTAACCTTTTGCACACAAGCGTTCCTTAATAATTTTTTTAAATTTAGCAACAGAGGCATTTTGAACGCTTTCTGGGATCCTGTTGTAAAACCGTATACATTGCCCCACAAAGGAGTTACTGACTCTATGTAGTCGAGTAACAGGAGTAACAAGTTTATGTTTGTTCCTTGTACCAATGCTATGAGTATCACATTTTCTCATGAAATCATTAATATTATCATTATAATTAATCATTAATAGCAGAAACACAAAGCGCGATTAGGAAACTTATGGCAAAATTTTGTTGAAAGCTAAAGCTAAAAGCTATACACGAACTTTGTAACCACAAATAAATATGTTCATTGTAGTTTGTTTAGATTCTAGTCTTCAATTGATACAGTCTCTTTGTTTTTCTTAAATAAACTTCTTAACAAATTATTAACATAGAACATACTGTTTATAGTAAAACTTCAAACCTTAGTTTGTTGTTGTCAGCCTTAGCTGACAATTTATTTGTTTTAATTTAATAATGGAAAAACCTTAACTCCTCATCTTTATTTTGCATTCCTACCTAATTTTGGTGCCACTAAATAAAAGTTAATAATAATAATATTCTGAAGGACCTGATCTTGAGCAATATATGTAGGGCAATCGAAATCAAGTAATCAAATAATTACTAGTACTTTCAACAATACTGATCTCACTTGAACGTATCGTTTTCTTTTCAATCCAAAACAAAGAATAAAAACTACTTTGAATGTTTAAGTAAGCGTCATATTTTGATTTCCAAGCTTGTGAAGGAATCACTAACATGTTTAAACATACATTTGTATTTTATGATAAAAACACAGATAGGGATGATTTTCTTGTCTAAGTAGAGTCTTAAAAAGAAGACAATTCAAACAATTTCATTGTGCTGAATACGAAATTAGATAAATCGAATCAAGTCGCTATTGTGATAAAATAAGATATAAAGAACACATTCAGCAGATTTGTCGAGATCTGAAAATTGCGATAATGTTGTTATGTACCTTGAAATCAGTATGAATGCTTATTGTCTATGTTATTGTATCCGAGTTAATAGTAGATCACCATAAACAAATTCTATTTGTTTTTTGTGTTGATGTTTTACGTCCATCAGAACAGTTCATGACACAAAGAAAAATTATTTTTTTAAGTTAAATTTCTATGCTACTTACAACAAGGATGCGAGAAATAAATGTACATACATGTAGAAAGTAAGCGAGAAAATGTGAGTCAGTAGATTCCAGGCAATTTATTTATAACATTCATGCTTTTTTAGTTTGATTTGATACAGATATAATTTAATTTCATTTCTATATTACGAAATTTCACTTCTTACGATAGGAGGAACTCGACACACTTTTTTATTTAATTCTAATATAAGGATATGTATATTGAAAGGTTTGAGATTGAATAATAAGGGAAATTCAATAAACTTGACTAAGATTTATTATGAACAAAGAAACTTATATACAACAAAAACATTACTAAATAAGGACCTTCAATCTTGGCCAACATTCGAAGATGTCGACAAATTTTTGTTAGGAAAACACAAATTACCAGACAAAAGAAAATACAAACTTATTGGGTAAACAGCAAAAGTTTCAATGTATTTTTATATAAAACTCCGCTGTTTTAGTTTTAGCATGATTAGGGTATAGTATTCTGGTATTTATGCCAATCTTGTTGACCGTATCTAATAACAAGAAAAATATTTCCACTTAGATTTAAATATAAAAAATTGAATAGGAAACAAGATTGATGAAATCTACTCATTATAGCCTATATAATTCATTGTTATCCTAAGTAAAGGAACAGAAAAAGCAGATCCAGTAGATAGTTGGTCAGAACTGGTAAAAATCATAACATTTAATCAACTTTTGATTGCGCCAATAAATCATTTACCCCTTTTTAAATCTGAATTACTTTTTTTGGTTCCACGTTGTTATAATCTTGGTTTTTTTTTTAATGTGTCTCTTTTGAGTGTACATAGTAAAAAACACATTCAATTGTGAAAATGCCAATCTAATATTACCAATTTTTTTATATGTTTTATTTTTGTGACTTAATTGGTTTACCCGAAAAGCAATAGGTATATAAAACTTTTGAAGAAACTGAAAATAAAGCAAAGCCTTAATTATGTATTTAAATAAGCACAATATAAGTGAAGGTACAATTAAATTTAATGATTACACTTTCTTTAAAAATTAACTTATATGTCGGGTATTTTTAAGCAGGGCCCAAATTGGGTAACTTATAATTTCTCGTACTTTGTCGCACATGAAATTTTGTAGAAAGACTAAAGCCCACCCCTTATCCATTTTCAAGTTATTCGTAATTGGTGCCTCAAAAATAGTTACGAGCCACTTGCCATATGTGTCTCCTCCTTATTTGTCTTTGAAGAACATGAAAATCAATCAAAATTGCTGAATTATAATTACACTAAGAAATGACGGAACCTTCATTGATGTAATATATGTATATAAGCTTTATAAGCAACCAGTTCTCGCAAATTACCTACCGTAAGGGAGCCCGACTAACTAAACATTTACAACTCTTTATGGCACTTAATAGCTGCTCATATTAAAATTTAAGTCGTTCCTTTCCTTACGCTAATAAATACCCCTTTCGGAATTAAAATTTACAGTAATATTTAAGAAACCCTCCAAACCTTAAATATAAGGACAGGTTTTTTCAAATCTATTTAAATTTATAATAATTTATAATTAGATTCACAAAACATAGACATATACATATATATATAAATATATGAGCGATCAGTAAGTTTTGTGAGAAAAGGCACTAGGGATACAAAATCAAACGTCAAGCCTTATTCCATCCTTAAAACGGCTTCGGATTGGACTATAATGATGGACACGTATGAAAAACAATACAAAACCCCCAAGATATATTTTTTATTCGCGAATTGTAAAGCGCGTTGTGATGTGGAGCTTATGGTTCCTTGTCAAACCAATATCCTCAAAGACCATACTATCAAGGTCAATAAATTTTATGAGCTCACTAACGGACTTACTCGAAAAAGGTTCGTCTAGGATTAGAACCTACTAAAAGACTAGGGGTTTGTCTAGAACTGACATAAATACATTCTTGGAACGTACTTCGAAGGCAGCCTTAGTAGGTTCTTTTCAAAATTTGGTTAGGAAGGGCTTCGACAGTGGAGGTGACAGTTTAACGCGCGTTAGGTAGGGGTCTCTTAAACCTACACCTGGGTCGCAAGACCTAGGCACTGTTGAAGCTCCTCTCCCTGCAATACGATGGACCCGGCAACCGCACGGTGAATCCATGAAATGCTGAGAGGTTTCGTCTCGTCTATTTATATGTCGAAAACAGATATATAAAGTTATTTACATTGCTTTGGTATTGGAAAGATAATTTGCATGGCAGTTAAGACATAAATAATTATTTATAATCAGACCTTCTTTTTTCAAAGATAATAATTGTAAGCAATAAATACTTGTTACATGGTCACGGACAATATTTCGGCAAAAAGTAATAATTTTTTTGTGGTATTTTTATGATCGTATTAACCTTTATGCTCGGTCAAGTGTAAGGTCGTTTATGTGCCATATGTGACGTCTGGAGTAATTGAATCATACAGGTTTATAATAACAATAGATTCCCAACACTTTCGTATGCAATTAGAGGGCCCGCTATTCGTATTTATTGATCACGCAATGCCTTTGTCAACAATAGAAAATAATGAGAGTGAAGAAAATATTTTTATTGCACTATTAAATAAACTTTTTGGTAGATTACGTTAATGTGAATAAAATTGATACTAAAAGTAGAAGTAGATGTATGGTTAACGGTAGGTATTAGTAAATATAAATAAAATATGCGAAATATTTTACTTGTAAAACGTAAAATAGTTGCTGCCTAATTCTGTTAATAACTTCGGTGTAATATATAACAAAGCGCAAACACTAATATTTATCTCCCAAAGTTTACAGGGTAACGCTAGGTGTCTATTGTCATACTAATGGTTTTAAAGTTTTAAAGGAAATACAAAGAGTGGATGCGATAACGGATTTGCATAGATCTATGTCGGCATGTTCAGAATTTCTTTGGCATCCTTTATATTGTTTTTTTTTTGTTACAATTTCCATTCATTAATACTTCTTACTTACCGGGTAGTTCCTTCTGGTATTAAACATGTTATAACACGAAGTAGAAACATTTTATACCTAATTGTTTTTACGATAATAACCACGTTATTGAAAAATATTGAAAAACGTCTAACAGCTTATATTAATGAAATTGTATTTATCTTTATTAAAATTTTATATCCATAAATGATCTGGAAACTCACTTAGAAGGACTATAAATTTTAAAGGAGATACATAAGTAAAATTACTAATTATTAATTCACAATTATTTCATATTTGAATAAAACATTAAGAAAACTGATACAGCCAGGAGGTTATAACTTCATTCCGCCATTTTCGGTATGATTTATAATTAATTACAATAAGTTAACACATTTTAAAATATTTATATAATTAATATTTAATGTTGTTATATTCGAACGAACCGTTGTATCGGATTCGTAGACAGTTTCAGGGGTCGGTGAGAAGACGCAGTAATTTTATTGGCCGAGCCGCGGACAAAGACGCTGTCTTTATGACACTATAAAAGTTGCTATTGTACGAAGCAGCCCGGCACGAAATGCACCGCTTATTGTTAAGACTTAAATAAGATATCCACTTTTTTATTGTTTACCCCATTACGGTCAGCATTTGTATATATTTTGACTTGCACGTCTTTTCAGAAATGTATCTTTGATTTTCACCGCCTTTTTTTTGCTGTTTGCGAATGATCACGTGTTTACCATTGCGATACCTGCCTTATTTTGAAATATGATTGAATTTTTTCAACTGTATTCAAATAATGATTTAATTCAACAATTACAAAAATGTTATTTTATAAAATATACATGTTACGTCATATTTTTATTACATAATCCAATAGTGCCAACATAGGTATATATTTTTTATGATAAGTTTGAAACACAAAATAGTAGTGCACTTCTTTACATATAACATATTTAAAAAAAGAGTAGGTATGAAGAGATATGCTTCAAATTTTTATTCTTCCCTTTTCGGGTATATTAATTTTATAGTATATATTAACCAACAGCTCACGTTATTCAATTCATTCTTACGCTAAAGCAGTATTGCAGTAGACATGATTGTAGAAAAATCGTTCCACTCTATAGTCCATTGGAGCTTTATTGGAAATAAATAAAAGGTATATTTGTACACAATTAGTTTTCATACGTAACTGTCCTAAAGAGATTGTTATATTTTAGGAAAGGGTAAGAGGGTTTTTCATCACTCATTATCCATTATGTGCTCCATTTTTTTACTCTATTTATTTTAAAGTTGCATGAAAAAAAGGGGAAAAACGTTTTTATTCCTCAATTTGAAATGGATCACCTGAACCTACATATCTACTCGTAGAATACTATTCGAGTCAGCAATAAGCAAAATATATACATGTACATATATTATATCCACAGTCATCAAATAACTTTATACAAGTTACATATTTTATAATATTATGAAAATAGCATTTACCCTCTTCCCTTGTCTGCCTTTTTTTTGACTTAGAAAAATAATTAAGCATAAAAAATTATCTAAAAAACAAGAAAAATAAAAAAGACTTTCATGTTCGAGTATTAGGTGAAATAGCTGACTCGTCGATTTCTACTTTATAGGGATAAAAGCACAATATATATTGAAAATACAACAGTTTTTTATTTTTACTATCAAAACTATCTTACGGTTAAGTTAAATTAGAACCGCTTAATATTACAGTCGATGAAAAATGAAGGTGGGACAATGTAACATAATTATAATTAATGTATACAACAAATCTATTAAGAATTAATATATTCTCTAAAACCATTTTTTAATTTACGTTATATATGTACTTGTATATCGTCTTTGACGTAGTTTATAGCACACTAAAAATGCCATAAACATAAATCTTCACGTCACACCACATCAGAGTAGTGCCTTGGCTTCGATAGTTTCAAAATAAACTGGTCGATAAGAATCACCCATCCCGACTATTATACTGTCGTTCCGTTATGAATAAAAATAAATTATTGCATAATATTAACAATTTAACAATTCTATTTTATATTTTGTAAAAATATTTGTACCATAGGGTTACAGATAAAACTTTACATTGAAATCTATATTTGAATAAAAAAGTAGTCTCTGATCAAGTGAAAGTGCATATTAAAGGTACTCTGCTTTTGATTGCTGAAAATTTTCATAGAACCTCGTTGTCTTTACTTTTTGCAAGAACCTAAAAGTTCTTGGATAAAACAATTTGAAGTAACTGTTGAAATCTATATCTCTTCCTGCTCAAAAGCTGATCTTATTAAAATTCATATAATGATATCATATACTAAAATTTCATGGAAATATTTATACCATTAATACGTACTCCTGTTATAGAATATATTTCAAAATCTAATAAACTTAAATTGTCCCTAGATATTAATTTTGCCCATTTTTTTAAACTTGAAGTCTCGATGTTATGAGATTGTGAAAAGTTTACACTAATACAAGTGTAAAGCTTTATTAAAATTCACAATTTAATTTGTAAAGAAATAGTAATACAGTAGAAAATAAACAACTCATAAAAAATAAAACAAATTTATTCTTTTTAAAAGCTTTAAGGTACCTACTATATCTTCCAAGAAAATCGTCCATGATGTTTCATAGAGACGAAACTTCTCAGCATTCCATGGATTCACCGTGCGGGTGCCGGGTCCATGGCGTTGCAGGCAGAGGAGCTTCAACAGTGCCTGGGACTTGCGACCCAAGTGTAGGTTTAAGGGGCCCCTTAACTAACGCGCGTTATACGCTCACCTCCACTGTCCAAGCTCCTCTCCCTACCTAACCAAATTTGAAAAGAACCTACTAGGGCTGCCTTCGATGTACGTTCCAAGAATGCATTAATGTGAGTTCTGGACAAGCCCAAGTCTTTTAGTAGGTTGTAGAGAGATTTAGCTGTTACACCTCTCGCTCCCACTTCTACCGCCTACAAATCTACTACGAACCTATTTCGAGTGAGTTTGTTTGCGAGCTCGTAATATTTGTTGACCTTGATGGTATGGTCCCTGGGGATGTTGGTTTCCCAAGGAACCGTAAGCTCTAGCATCACTACGCGCTTTAAAATTGGCGAAAACAAAAATATATCCGGTCTGGAGGCCGACGCACAAATATCCTCGGGGATTTTATATTGTTTTTCATACGTATCCATCAGTATAGTCCAGTCCGACGCCGCTTTAAGGATGGAGTAACGCTTGACGTTTGATTTTGTAGCCCTAGTGCCCTCTCTCACAAAACCTTATATTTAATATACAATTATGTATGGATTTTGACATTTTGAGATCTTTGTTTCATGCAAAATAAACATTGACAGTCAATGAAATAAACCACTTTATATGTTTTAATTAAAATAAATTAGTCATATTTAATATATATATGTACATACATATAGCTTATCAGTAAATAATAACTATAATGATGGATAGCGCCAAGATAATAGTTATTACGTGTACAATGAAGTTAATAATTTTCGACAGGAAATGACAGACAAACAAGAAAATATCGATATGTGATTTGATACGAGTTTTTGTTATGAATTTTTAAGAACGTTATCGAAGCATGTTCTTTAAAATATTTACTTATTCATTGATTAATCATATGCAAAGGAATTTTAAATCAACTATCATATTAGGTATAGATAGAACTTGTTTAAGAAATGTGTAAAACATTGTTTTTATATATTGCCTAGGTAAATATTTGTAATATATTATTCATTTTTACCGCCGCGAAAGGCAAAAAAAACATGTATATTCTAAAAGGTTTTCATATGTTACATGAAAGTAATGGATTTTTTATATATTATACATATATTTGACAATCGACAGCATACAAATGATAAAGGTATGAGGTATTTTAAATTTGTAAAGAGTATGAAGGAATCACATACTTAAGTACCTGCCGTATCTATGCGTTTTTGACGTCAAGACTAATTTCGATATCAGTCTAACACCATAGGAAATATGTTTAAATAAAATAATAATAATATCAAGAATACATATACCATCGTCAACCCAAAAACAAATTGATAAAATAAAACAAATAAATAAATAAAATTGATAAAATTATACGATGTCACCAGTAATACTTGCTTATTGTTCGTTGCTAACCTAACCTAACTTCGCGAAACTAATCATATATTCTAGATTTTTTTACAGAAACCATCCATAATGAAGGTTTTGTTCTGTTTGTTGGGAGAGTTATGTTCTATAGTTTCTTTAATAGGAGTTACATTTTCAATAATAATTCCGTCTATCTATTGTGTGTCGCAGTACAACTTCCCATTCCATAGAGGTTAGGAGCTCTCAGTAAAACAGCTATAATCATAATGGCGGTTTCATCAGGTTATTTCTTTTTAAGGTAAAACACCTTTATTCTAAAGGATTTTATTTATTACATACTCCATACTCTGATATTCAGAAATATTTATTAATTCTATATCTTGTCTGCTATTGGTTAAGGATTATAATTAGTTATTATTAAAGTCAGTGGTGGCCTAATGGTTAGAGGGCCCGCCTCTCGTTGCCGAGGGCGCGGGTTCGATGCTGGCCCTGTCAAGTACCAATGTGATTTTTCCGAGTCATATGTACTTTCTAAGAATATTTAGATATCACTGATTAATGCTGATTCCCAAAAGAGGTTTGATGTCAGGCAGGCGGCCGGTCGTAAAAACAATTAACCAAAACCACTCACAACATAACATGTAAGGCAAAACCCTGGCTATAGCCGGGAAAATTGCCAGGTAGAAGAAGATTATTAGAGCCTAACTGTCGTAAATTTACTACAGCTCGAACATGGGCTGGCTCTACCGGGGAAGTACCACCCTCTCACAGAAGATCGGCGTGAAGTAACCTTTAGTGGTTGCGTTTCATCCGACGTGTGAGAGAGCCGGTTGCCTTTTCCCTGTTCCCACCCCTTCCTTTTCTTCAACAATCAAGGTTGGCAACGAATCCACAACAGAGCGCATCCACGGACGACGGTCACTGCTGCCCATCAAGTAGGCGGTCTGCTCGTTTGCCACCTTTGACATAAAAAAATATTACGATTTCACTAGCCCAGTTCATTGTTAATACTAAGAAAAATATATCTTTTATATTAGGTATATTTCTATATTTTTATTAACATACATATTAACGTACATATTAACATACTAAGCATTTTTTGTATATATATACGTAAATACAATGTTTTTTTCTTATTCTCAATGAGGAAAATACACTTTTCAGTTTAAGTCTAAATAAACACACAAATAATTATTTTCATGTAAATTTTTTTTGCAGCTGTAGTTAGTTAAAAAATATATCATCTCAGAATTATCAACGTAGCTTCCTTATCATCTAAAATAAATGTAATAACGTTTTAGGATTTTCTTGATTTTATAACAAGCCAAGTTTATATATCACTCATATCACCTTGTGACCACGCAACAGAGATATGCCCTGAGGAAGGGTAAGAGGGATTAAAAATTCATTTTGCCGCTTTTATGTTCGCCGGTAATCCTTACTTTATCATGATATCAAATCATGAGGATTAAAACTTCAAATACGATGCAGGCGATAGTAGTTTTATACAATTATTTTATGAAAACAAATGAATTCTTTCTAAAATATAAGGAATTTCTTTCTTTAAATACAGGCGAAATTTCAGTATAGTAATAGTGGAATTCACAGACTGACTAATCGAACCAACTAGTTCATGTTAGCTTTTTCATAAACATAGAAATAGGTACAACTATTAATATTTTAGAGTTACTAAAATACTTGTAAGTGTTGCTAAAATACTTAATAAAATAATGTTACATACATCTACACATTAATATCCTTTTATGTTTTGCGGTATAAAAAGGGAAATTTACTAAATATGTAATTTAAATTTTTCCTGTTAGGAAAAGTTAAAATGACTCTAGGGAACCAAAAATATTATAAAAAAAAAGTTTAAAAATACAATTCCATACATGATATTCTAGTGTATAATGTGGTTATAAATTGTTAACATATAAAAAGATTTCAATGAGATAAATTTTATCATTACATATAATCTCTTGGTATTGTCAAATGTCTACTATTAAATGCAAAAAAACATTGTATTTACAATAAATTACATTATATCGCCCTGACTGTGCATAACTTAATACAGAGTCGAATTTTTTCAGCTGTCCATAGATTAAACTTGCGGGTATCGGGTCAATCGCGATTCAGGTAGACTAGCTTCAACAGTACCCAGGGCCTGCGATCTTGTGTAGGTTTAAGGGGCGTTAAACGCTTGCCTCAACACTCCAAACTCCATTCTCTACCTAACCAAATTTAAAACAAACCTCCTGACGGACGTTTAGATTACCTTTCTTCTTTCCTGATTTCTTAATGTCCTGGTGCACCGTTCTGAATGCTCAAGAGTAAGTAGTTTTTACAAAAATAAAGCACGCGTAGTATACCCGAAAAATATTAGTTACATTAAAATGAATTCTCGCAAAATTTTACATCTCATTTTGAAACAAACCTATTAGGGCTGCCTTCAAAATACGTTCCTGGAATGAATTTGTGTTAGTTTTGGATAGGCCCGAGTCTTTTAGTAGGTTATAGAGAGATTCAACTGTTATACCCCTCACTCCCACTTCTACCGCGTTCCCACTTCTACAAACTTATTCCTAGTGAATTCGTTGGTGAACTCGTAATACTTATTGACCTTAATGGCATGTTCTTTAGGAATGTTGGTGTCCCAAGGAAAAGTAAGATCGATTAACACAACCCGCGTTAAATTTCGCTAAACAATAAATATAGTAATTTTGAAGGCTGATGGACAAATATCCTCAGGGATTTTGTATTATTTCTCATATACAGGGTGACTGGTGAATTACTATCAATATTTAAGGAGCATACTCGGTACATGATTCTCATTCGAATTATGTAAAAAAAAATAGGTACTTAATTTTTGACCAAATTTCCGTATAAATAAATAAAGTGTGTACACGTTCCAAGTGTTCCTAGTGTGGACGCGTGCGGCGGCGTGCTGATACAACAACACGCCGCCGCGCGCGTATGTGTGAGTGTGTAGTGTAGAGTAATCTGTAGGGTGTTCATACGATGCGTAATTAATTACACAACTTTTGGTTAACTTTACTTAGAAGTTTATTAATATTTATGTCATATTAATTTTTATTTCGTCATATATGATCGTCAAATATCACGTCCTCAAATATCGATAGTAATTCACCAGTCACCCTGTATACGCATCATTGTAATGCTATCCGAAGCCGCTTTAAGAACAGAGTAAGGCTTGATGAAACCTATTGATCGCTCGTTATTAGATCTCTATTAATGTTTAGGAAATCACGATAAAATAATTTTTAGTATTTTAGACACGGAAAATACTAACGATAGGGAAAAAATAATAAGAGTGTTCATACATTTTACTAGCATATCAATCCAATATTAAGAGAATAACATAAATTTAGGAAATGTTTTGATCATGACTCACATAACAAGAGAATCATAGAAACGTGAATGCATCACAGAACAAATATCCGGCGCATTTCTACTATACAACTGTTTGCATCCGTAATGACTCGCCTCGTGATTTAATTAGGTGAAGGGTTACAGCTCTGTTGACATTCCACGCCAGTTAGGCGTGACATGCTAACGATCTGTAAGATTGCTGTCAACTGCAAACATTATAAAGCAAACTTCTCTATGCTGGGTACAGAGGATTGTCGAACGACATGGTGGTCGCATAAAGAGTACATACATTAGTTATAACATTCCAATCACTTTTCTTTTATGATACGTAATAAAAAAAAATTTAATACCACAGATGGAAAATAAGAAGACCGTCCAATGACGAATGGTCACCGTCCCGTAGTTCACTAACATTTGCAACCCAAGAGATTCAAATACTTTAAAAGAAAATATTAAAATATCGAATATTAAATCCCGTTTATTCGTTATATTTGTAGTCAGAAAAAGAATAAACAAAAAAGAAAGTAAGAAAAAGGTTAAATACATAAAATACTAATATAATATAACAAACAATAATTCAATATTAAATAGTCACATACAAAGCATATCTCTATTTGATAATATATATATATATAGGTAGTCAAAATATCTTGCAGCCTCCATATTTATGCTGTAAAGTGAGTGTGTATAAGTTCTAAGCATTCCCGGGGGACATAAATTGTTGTCAATAATTTGTGCAAAAGGCTTATTCGTCATTATAGTTTGTATTATTCATCCGTTTCATTTTCTTTTATTTCGGTATGATCAATTAAAGGAATGTTAATCGAGCATAATTGTAATTAATAATTATGTTTAATTAGTAGTGTATTTTCTGCATACGCAAACTTTACATATTTGAATAGGCGGCTAGTACTTTGAAGATCTTTCAAAATGCCTTCAATAAGCATCGGTTTACACAACATTTAGCGGTATTGGTTGGCCGTTAGCGCCTTACTTCCTACTGATTGAGGGCTGACACAAACTGAAAAATTTGATTTCTTAGATTATCTCACTGGCTTAGCATTCAAAATACGTGCACGGTATCGTGCAATTATATTTTATGAATCTCCTGAAAAAATATAAAAAGATTTATTTATAGTTTAGTGTTTTTAAATATTTAACATTTGAACCACCAAAAATATAATAGATAAATTTGAAGTTGAACTAGTACTACAATTACAAACAATAGTATAGAAAAAAGGTGGAATCAAAACATGCTCAATAGAAAGTAAAATTATAAAACAGTATATCGCCGATGTATATGATATATTCAAAATATCGGTAGTAAGTACATATTACTTTAAGGAATGTCTTCAAAAACCGAAACTATTATTTATATTAATTAGAAACCTTATGCAAAATACTTTTCAGTCAGATACCTAAAACTTATAAACATACTTATAAAATTAACTTATTTTTAATCAATACGTCAAAGAAGTACTGAAACTGAAACATTTTACTCAATTGATAAAGAAAATATTCATATATTTTTTTAAAATTATTATTATTATACAACTATAAATATCTGTAACTTTTTGATTATATTGATTATAAAACATTCCCTCTGGAACACGAAAGAAATTATCGATCCCTTTGTTAAAAATATATTGGTTTCTGAAAAGACTATATTAATTTTCTTTGAGTTTTTACATCTACATATATTTATTAAATAATACTTTATTAAATAATAGCTAAGAAGCTTCGGATATTAAGAATTTATTTATTATAGGTATAAATATATTTCGTATTTAACTGTAGATATAAGGATTCATTGGGACAAGTTTTTCTCGAGACCGTCTATTTGATATGGAAAACTTATTACATGATATAATACTTATCCAGTGTCAGTGGTGGCTCAGTGGTTAAAGGGGCCGCCTCTCGTCCTCGAGGGCGCGGGTTCGATCTTGGCCCGGGCAAGTAACAATGTGATTTTTCCGAATCATATGTACTTTCTAAGAGTATTTAGACATCACTGATTAATGTTGATTCCCAAAAAGAGGGTTGATGTCAGGCAGGCGGCCGGTCGAAAAACAAATAGCCAAAAACATTTCACAACATGTAAGGCAGATCCTGGCTATAGCTGGGTAATTGCTAGGTAGAAGAAGATAATATTTATCATGTCTTCTATTAACAATTAATTCAATGCAGTTATTCTATAAACAGTCACATACGTAGAGATACTTCGAATATCAAGCAAAACCTTTAATTCCAGTTGCGATTGATAAACGTAAAATTTTAAGATATAAAAAAGAAATATACAATTAATCTCCGGGACAAAGTTATAAGCTATTACTAGTAATAGAATAGAAATCACAAGCGATAATACAGAAAAACATTATACTAAATATACCTATTACCCTGTCAGATGATAATTCCGTCTTTTTGTATTAAGAATGTTATCAATCATGCGTAAATAATTAATTAATCTGTACGGAAAATCCGAATTCTGCGAAGGGATTTTTAGACCAAACGTCATTTAGCTGAAAGGCGGTTGTTATAATAAAAACTATATCATTAGTCCCACATCATATCGCACTATTTAATATAAATAATACGTCATTTTTATCAATTAACAAACACAGATACTATATTTATTTTCCTATAATTAATCAAAGTTATTTTTTTTACTACATTTTACGTTGTACTCCGTTCAAGGAAGCCAAGCGTATGAATAATCGATTTAAGAGAATAACTTAGTAAGAATCACAAGAGAATAACTTAGCAAGAATCACCTGTACTGCAAATTTAATGGAAAGGAAATTTTCACTTAGGTTGTGAAAATTGGGATGCAAAGACTTATTATTGAAATTTCGTATTTCGGGTTTTCGAGTAACTAAACACAAACAACCGTACAAACGAAATGTCTAGCCTTCCCATAAGTCTACATATAAGCCTACACAAAAATCTATCTATTTTGATGTTTCACCATATTAATCTTATTTAAATTAGTTACATAGTAACTTCATAAGTAGGGAATATTATATATGGTAATTTAAATTAAACTGAACAATTAACCATTATCATTTAAAATAATTGATATATTTAAATGGTTTTAAACTAATGTAATTAGAATTTGTTTAAATAAATGTAAAAATAAAAAGTCGTCGTTTAAAATATATATGAATAGAGGAAAGGTTGCTACAAAAAATAAAATAAAATCCAACATAGATTAACATGAATTTATTGAGTTTATCAAATGTGTTTCGTGATAGTGCGTACAATACTAATAACACGGTGTTCACAAACAATCCCTAAAACAACATTCATATATTACAAGCACAATATCATTAGATCCCTTTGAAATTCCATCAATAGTTAATGTCATTTCTATAATGTAAAATAAAATGATTCAGTCACAAATCAGTTAGCACCATAATCGCACGTTTGCATCACAAAACAAAACGACAAACAATAATTCTGTTATTACATATATTGTTCAATAAATAATATACCGTTACATTATTTCAACAAAGTAATCAAAAGTATAATGAATGTAAGAATAATATTAAAATTGCGGAAATTCGTAGTCATAATAATTAGGTGTTCAGTGATCAATTTTGTGTAATAGTCGTTAAAACTGAGATAAAGTTATGTCTATTTTATTCTACTTATTTTATTTACAGAACATTAAAACTAGAAATAATCTCATTCATAGTAAAAAAAAATAATATTATTTCTCGTCGCTACCGATGCAATAAATGCGCCATAAAAATGGTCACGCTCTGTGATAGTACACATTTTAAATGAGATTCTTAACCGATTAATAATTTCATGAATATTCTATTATATTTGCCGATCGTTAATAAACGACCGAAATTAAGCAAATTAATAGAAAACGTATAAAGAAACTGTAGAGTTATATAAAATCAGATTTAAAATAATCTCATCAACGTTTGTCGGAGCGTCGAGAAATATCAAAGGAAATATTAAAAACAATCATATTTAAAATGCTTCATAATTATAATAATATAAAAATATAGTAATCTATATTTACAAACGACAAAGTTTAAATTAAAATTGTAACTACAGTATTCAGCGATGTAAGGCCGGATGGGCCATAAGGCATGACCGCTTAGAGGCACCTAAAACTTAAGTAATAGCACTAAAGAAGGCGATGAAGTGCGTCCACGACTCTCGAGTCGAGACTTTTGTCATTAACCAAGTACGTAACATTTTCAAATAAGAAAGAAAGACGTCAATGAAAAAAGCCTAGACCCTAAAGTGTTCTCCTATAGGAGGTCCGATGTTAATTATTACACTATAAAGGTACCAAAACCGCACCAAATATTCTCGTAAGAATATTGCACATATATCACAAGTCTATAATAGAAATTGCATAAGCCTTTACCATAGGTAAGAAGTCTAAATCACTGGGTTGTCACTATACATAGGAGCACAGAAGTCTTGTTCGGGTCACAGGAGAGGAACTGGTGCCACCCCTGGTGCTAACGGCTCTGGCACGCCTTGCAAAACTCCTTGATGGTAGTGATGATGATGCATCATACCGTTCATCATGTGTTGGTGGTGCAGCATTGTCGCGTGATGAAGCTGCGCATGCTGGAGGGATGCATGATCTCCCTTTTCTTTCATCACCACTTCTTCACGTTTCTTTACCTGTTTCCTTTCTTTGGCGCGTCGATTTTGAAACCATATTTTTACCTAAAGTTAAAACAAATATTAAAAATTTTGTTCAATTAAATATATGACCTTAACAATTGGATTAAGGTGGATTTCATTTAAAAAAAATTAAATATTACTTCTTGAACTAATTGTCGTTAACGTATATTTATACAGTGATTATTACTTCAATAGAGATTTGTATGTCTCAAATTCAAAATACCTGTCTTTCGGAGAGTCCCAAGCTAACAGCGAGCTCGGCTTTCCGTCTGATGGTGATGTATCGACTATAGTGGAATTCTTTCTCCAGCTCCAATCGTTGGTGATCAGTATACACTACCCGATATTTATCTTTCGTGCGTGTTTTCCCTGCAGCAATAGAAATTTTCAATAATTATAAAACTCTATGAAACTTCCATATAATGGGGTATAAAAAATATGTGAATTAATATTTTTAAAATGGTGTCTATGTATATTATAAAGAGGTTGAAGTGTTTACATAAGCCAGGACCTCTCTGGCTCGATAACGTTAATCCAGGCGGCGGGGAACACAGACGCCGCACATGAAGGCTTAGCTATGAGATTATCTGAGAGACCACACAGTACGGGACAGTATATACCATCAGGAACGTTCTATCATTTTGTTAAACATTTAACTTATACTATGGTATAACTATTCCATCATATATGTATATTTGTGTGCTTGACTTTTTAATAATGCAAATAGCGTAATTTGTAATCCATTACCTGGCGAATCAGTTTTAGGTAAGATTGTAATGCTTTTTGTATAACTAAAAATACATTCGTTTTGATTTACAAGTGCTATTTTGTAAGGTTTTTAAATGAGACAAAAGCATACAGAAAAATCTTTTCCGATAGCGGTTTCCGCTGGAAAGATAAGAGTTAGAAATTCTGCAAAATTTTACGTTGTAAGTAATGCCATTATATTTTTTATATTAGGACTTTAATATTGAATGTGATATGCATGTATCTTTGAGTGCTCAATTTGCTTTATAATCCATCACTTTATGATGTTTGTAGTGATTATATCAAACACTCGGGATATTTTAACAATTCTGTCGAAAATGGTAATTTCTATTTACATTTTTTTTTATCTGTAGTGTAGATTTCTCAACGAGTAAAATTACCAAGATACGTAGATCTGTTGACACAACACTAAGACAGAGCTGAGATGTCTGCTTGTATACACATTGTGTAAATATACCTTATCTCGGTATTAGAGACTTCATAAATTATGTTTGTCACATGAGAGAATGAGTCTAGTAATTTTATTAACCATATAAAACGAAAAAGGACGAAATTCAATTAAACATTACAGATATATTTATGTCAGTAGGTTAGGTTAGATACATTTCTTGGTTTTCTCATTTACGTAACAACATCAAATACAACAGCATAATAAAAATACACCTTACAAATAAAGTCATTTTACACGGACGCATTAATATTTATGACAGTATATACAAGTTAATATTCTGTATCTAAAAAAAATCAAAGGGGCCAATATACTATAATTTTACCAAAATCTATGCAAAGGAACACAAAAACGCTATCGTACAGGGTCAAAAGTCAACACTGTGACATGTTTTCTTACACGAGTTCGAAAATCTGTAACAATATTATGTATATAGATGTAAGATAAACTCTTTGGAGTGCTCGAATGACAGAAAATTATAACTTAAATAAATTTCCTGTTAAAGGGGCAAACAAAAGGGAACTAGTCAAGTAAACAAATATGCTCTATCTATAGGCGATGCGGTGTTTGATAGGAGTCGTTAATTTTCAAGACTAACAGTGGCCGGCAGGGCATCTTGTATCGTCTGCCCTCACACATGCGGTATTCTTTTGTAATATAGCATAGATAACAATTATTTTATTTGTATAACTTAGGTTTTCTCAGACTCAGTCCATCGCTATTGCGTATATTTTTTTTAATGTTTTGCAACTCTTATTTATCTTATTGTAACGATAATACAACTATTAAGATAATTTTAAGATTGCGGTATTATAGTAAAAAAAAAGTTTTTGAAAAGAAAATATATTTAAATTCGCCGTCTTATCGAATTGCAACCACATATGTAGCTGTTCCTTCATTACATGACTTATTCAACTTTTAAATATATAGTGACCAATATAATACGCTAATTTATGACTTACGATGGCCACTCGCTAACTAATAAACTAAATAGCGAAACGTCGTGTAGACTGTTATCGTGGTGGGTTTTAGGAAAAAAGTTTGTTGTTTGTGGAGGACAAACAGCGCGGGCGGGCACGGCGGCCGAGGGCGGATAGCACTTTTAGTCAGCTGCTATCAAAGACAAATACACTGCCAGATAAACCGGCTCGGTACAAGCTTCGTAACAGCATTATATTCTCAATTTATTCGATCCAGCTAACAAAAAATCTATATATTTACAAACTATTGTTGTCATATTACAAATTAATATATCATTAGATACGAAATTATATCCGATAACTTGATACAGTCGAAAATGTGACTAACACGGAATAAAGTCCAATATCGGTAAATAATGAAGACAGCTAATAAAATTATCAGTCCGGATTACACGTGTACTGAAAGTTCGTATCAGCTAGTATGATTGCATGTCGAACACGATGTTGGAGCGATTTATGAAGAGAAAACAATTAATCTGAATGTAATGTAATGTTATGCTAGGTGCTTTGTCGGACCGCCGAAATCCCGCTTATATTAATGCGCGACAAGCTCGCGATAGCGGTGCCTTTGAACGTGGTTATCAAACATCACGGCCTATCGGACTATCACTGGTTACCTTCTTGTAAACGATTGTAATGTGTTTTTGATAGAAGAGGGAGCGGCTATCAACTAATACACCGATAACCTCAAGACAACTTGTATTTTCAAGTGATATTGATTCTATTTTGACAGAAGCTATAAGATGATTGCTAGTTTTGCTTTAATTCAAATACGTGATATACATTTTATAAATGTATGTTGCTGATAATATTCTCTCAATGCGAAAGGGCCGTACCTTACAACCTTATAACCCCGTCGTAGGGCGGGTCGTAAAGCGACGCTCCACCAACTTTACGTACACGTTTAAGTCTGTTTAGGACTTCTAACCAACCCGAAGGGGATGCAACGAATATAAACACCTACTTTATTCAACATATAGATGACATAGCCTCACTGATGCCGTTTACATTTAGCACTGTAGTTTTGTACTGAAACTAAATATTTTTGATTAGACATGACGTCAAAAGCGTCAGATCATTAAGATCGATCATCACTTAAATCATGTTTGTATATTTTCTTCATACAGACGTCTAACTTCAAAACAGCGCTATGTTTCACGTGACAGAGCAAAAGCAAATAATTCGTCAGCGAAAGATTGATGGCAGTTGACAGGTCGGTGCCAGTTGTGGCACGAGACAAAACAGGCGTTAAATACTCGATTAGTTACATACAAACTTAAACAATAACACTTTTACCTAAATAAAAAACACCTCCTACTGTTTGCTGCTGATGTATTTAGATCCATAAGACTCCCCACAATGCTGATACCTCCACACAAAAGAAAGCCTTCAACGAGCTTTCCAGTTTAGCTTAATGCGTAAAGTTTTAATGGTCTGTTTACAAAGAAGGCGTTGATTCTGCTGTATCTGGTCGGACCCCCGTCAATTCGATATCCCGGACAGAGGTCTACTGATGGGATTGGTGAATGAATGACAGTAAATAAAGAATTATTTCCATAACGCTCCTACGATTGTGCAAACAAAAAGAAATATGTATATTTGTTTGAAGGTAAGACTTTGTGTACACAGATATGGGTAGGAATTCTTATACCGATATAATAGTACGTAAGCTAGCGTGATACTATTATTCCAAGTAAAATTGTGCATTTCAACGTACTTATGTATATTGATGAGAAGATAATACATAAGTAGATAGTTATTATCACAATAGATAAAAACATTTACTAAAATTGTGCACACAACTCAATATGTGTTTAATTTAAATTGCACTTCAGAAATAAGTTAAAATGAAAAGGGGTTCTTAAAATGTCACAATGTTTTTTTTAATGTTGAGTTTACAAAAACAAATTATCTTATTTTAATTAAATACATACTCAGCTTGAAATTTTTGGGACTCCGAAAAATTTCTAAGACTGCAGCAAATAAAGACAATAGCTAAGTACAATTACAATGAAGTGAGCGCGAAGTTGGCAAAGATTTAAGTTGTTCGGTCCCGTGGGCGCCGTTGTCTGTGATTGTCGCCGGGAGCGGCCCCGCTTTCTGGTCCCGGGAATCCGGGATTAATTGCTCTCACAATGCACTCGCTCCCTCGGCTCGCGTTAAAACAGAACGTCTCAGTAAGCGCAAAATAACATCAAATAATGTTATGCCAAATGATAATTGCTCGGAATAATAAATGTTATAGTAAGATAAATCTTATAACTGCTTTAATAAAAATTATTCAAATAAAAACCGTCTTTATATTATAGTAATGACAGCATGGACAGATATTTTATTAAAGATACAATCTCAAATCTCTTCACGTTTAGGTAAACACATTTGAATATTTCGTCTATAATGTTTACGATTTTTTTACCATTTAACAATAGGCGAGGTTTAATAAATGTACCATAAAAACGTAAAAAAAATTAAACATATGGAATTACTGTAAAACCAACCTATTTTCTACAACCAGTAGGTAAATAGGTATCTGCTATTGTTTATACGATTCAAATTGAAATTATTTTATTGAGTCATAAAAACAAAGATCAGGTTTCATACCGGTTTGGCTGTTTTTATCATGAAGGTGTTGCGTCTTTGGGCAATTATTATAATAAATGCATGTCAAATTTATAAAATATCTTAATAAATGACGTTGGTGATATAGACACAAAGATATTAAAGAATTTTGGCAGTTTTTGGTTTTGACACTAGACGTAGAAGTAGTTGATGATTGCTTAGAAAAATAGATTATAATATATATGTTTTTAAATTAAAACTCTGTATGTAAAATCAAAACATTCATACAAACAATCTATACCGTAGTTATATAAAATTTATTCACCTTATAATAAAATATTTTAGTAACTTCAAAGATTTTAATAACTTAATCAACAATATATTATTACATACTTCCTCTGGTATCTGAATTTAGACGCATTATGTTAATTTTACAAACAGTATTCATAAAGCATTTGTGTTAAAATAAAATATCTCTTGAATTAATATTTTCATGTTTATATATTATTGTTGATCCATTACTTATATTTTTAGTTTATAAAACTAAGTACTATCTAAATAGTATCTGGATTGAAAATTGTAATTACCTTTAAAATAAGTTAAAGCAGGCCCATAACCTAACATTATTATTATTATTATTATAACCATAGCGTTGAAATATTGCATAAAACTATTTTGGTATAAGAGAGATATGTATGAAAATAAATAATTTGGTAATTGGTAAAACCTAGCTGTATTCAAGTAACTATGTATATATAGAACATTAGCTGGCTCGGCCGAGAAGTACCACCTTCTCACATAAGATCATCGTGAAGTAGCCTTCCGTTCGATGAGTGGAAGTTAGTTCCCTATTACCACCTTTTCCTGTCCTTCATATTCCTAAAAAACCAAAGATGGCAATGTATCCGCAATAATAATGTTGCGGATATCCATGAGCGACGTTGGCTACTGTCCACCAACTAACTAGGCCGTCTGCTCGTTTGCTACTTTTTACATTTAAAAAAATCTACTATTTCAGTGCTCATGACGCCTCATGGCTTCATTAGCACTAGTAATATATTACATTCATCAAACTCGTGGTTTTAATATACTATTAAGAAAAAAAAGTGTTTCAATACAAAAACTTTATTGAAATAGAGTAATTACCTTCCTTTTAAAGAAAATTATTAAAAAAAAATATGTATGATATTTCTACGATATTAGGGACATATCGTTAAATAACTTAAAAATATTTTATGTTTATATGAAAAACATTTATAAGTAAATACAGAAGTACTGAATGAAAATGTACTGGTCCCATACTATCTTTATACTACTACTACATACATACTACATTTATAAGGTGGTAGAGCCTAGCTGTGGTTAAGTTACTACAGCTCGAACATGGGCTGGCTCGACCGGGGAAGTACCACCCTCTCACAGAAGATCGGCGTGAAGTAGTCAGTAATGACTGCGTTTCGTCCGATGAGTGAGAGTGCCGGTTGCCCTTTCCCTTTTTGGGAAGGTTGGGACCTTTCCTTGTATTTCCTTATTCCCTCCCTTCCCTATCCCTAAAAAGAAAAGGTAGGCAACGCATCCGCAACATATTTGTTGCGGATGTCCATGGACGACGGTAACCACCTTCCATCAAGTGGGCCGTCTGTTCGTTTGCCACCTATAACATTAAAAAAAAAAAAAAAAAATTATCTGTGTGTCCCACTATATAGACTAGTATATAGAGTATAAATTATAAAATCAATAACATCAACCATCTTTTTTTATCATTCTTTATTGCACAAATAAAACATGAACAAAGGGCGGACTTAACGCTATAACAGCATTTTCTGCCAGCTAACTCAGAATAGTGTAGGAGAATAGTCAGTAGGGTGTGCACAAAAGTTAAAGAAAAATTTAAAATACATATATACATAGCAATAGATGCCTATAAATATATATAATAATAGAGTACATCTCGATGTTATACATAATATAAAATACATAAATATACATTTACATAATATACATAAATATGCACAAAACATATACATATATAAGTACATAAATATTTAACATATATAAATATATATGAATCCAATTATGATAATAATATTGATGAAAAGACATCAGTGTTGACAGACGACAGATAAAATTCTTTTACTTGGCGCTTGAAGGAATCGCGAATCTCGCAAGCTCTACGAATAGAATCAGGCAAAGTGTTCCAAAGCCGGTCTACAACTAGAGAGAAAGAGTTGGAAACAAAGCCAGATTTATGGGAAGGAATGAAAAGGGTAAGGAGTCTTTTCTAATGTTCAGACGCAATATGTGCTTGCTTTTTATGCAATTGAATGTTGCTATTTGAAAAGTATTAAATCTATTAAAGATGAAACAATTAAATCTATTAAATCTGATTAATGGATATTGTAATATTGATCCGGAGGCTACATTTAAAAAAATATTGTGAATAGTAGATAACTTTACATAGAAACTTTACTACAACACAGCAGCAATTCGATAGAGTACATTTTCATGTTAATTTTATTACAAATAGTGTTATAATTAATACCAGAAGTTCTGAAATTATTTAATAATTAGATCCGATGTTAATGACTTGAAATCATCGGCCTATCAGAGCCCACTGCTAAGCAAAGGCCTCTTTCTCACATGGAGAAGGTTTGAGCATTAATCACTACGCTCGCTCAAGACGGGTTGGTGATTTGAAACTTATAATTGTGAAATGATAAGTCCAGGTTTCCTCAGTATGTCAGGTATGTCAGTGGTGTCTTAATACTCTCAGAAAGTACATATGACTCGGAAAAATCACATTGGCACTTGCCAGGTTTGAACCCGCGCCCTTGGCAACGAGAGGCGGGCCCTTTAACCACTAGGCCACCACTGACTAAATTTATGATTATTCTATTGATTAATATAAATGTTTTATATGATTTCATCTACATCTAACTAACTCAAAAAATCGTTGCCATATATGTACATATACCGGCCTAGAAGTAAAAGTTTCACATTTAAAACATCTATAAGAATTAAATGAGGAAAAATAAAGAGATTCGTCCCTGTTTATATAAATCGTTCTGGAAAAAATATCTTAAACATTAAAATATTAAATAAAAGATATATTATAACTTATATAAATATATGAATTCTCACTCAAAATGTAATTAATATTTGGCTCTATTCTTTTTAAAACTTTTTAACGGCTTAAGTAAATAACAATTTAAATTTCAAACAAGACAGGTATATGTATTTTATGTAGATAGGTATTACGTGGTAGGTAGGTACATAAATGTGTATAAATTCGTTATTAATTAATATAACGACAAATCTCAAAACAATTACTGGTTTTAAGGATAATTTAAATTTAATTTTAAATTAAATTAAAATTATCCTTAAAAACAGTAATTACAGTAGTAACCATTAAAAACTTTCGTTATTAACGAAAGTTTTTAATTGCCTTGGTGTGAAGAACTACTAAGGAATGTTAAAATGAATGCAACACTATTTCGGAATTAGTGCATGCTATTTGTCACTGTATAAGAGTATGCAATTACATTGATAAAATTAATTACAATCCTAATATTGTATAATGATAGCGAACAATGTCGCTTGGATTCATTTAAATGAAACTAAGGTTTTCGGATAGATATGAGCGTTGTTTATTTATTATTTTAAAACTACATACTACGATATGAAAGTTTCTTTTCATCTCGTCTGCCCGTAATCACGGTTGCTGTAAACTGTAAAGGATCCAAAACGTCGGGAGTATGTAGTTATAAAATGAGAAAAAATACGTAGTATCCGAAATCTTACTTTTATACTATTATATAATAATATTTGTTTTTGTGTTAAGTTACCACACTACTTTGAAACTCGCCATTTTTAAAGTGAGTTTAATAATGATAAACCTAATGTTAAACCATTTTGTTTGTTAAACCTTTCTTAAGGTGAAATAGATTTTGACTTTGACAAAAATATTGAGATTTTTCAAAGTAGATACTTACTTTATTTGAAGGTATTAATAATAATTAGAACTTTGCTGAAGTTCTTCGAATGAGGAAGTATAGGTACTATTAATAACTAAGCCGAAGCCTAACAAAGCGAAAGCACTTTAACAGTAATGCCATTTTTAACTGATACCCAATATTGAAGATTCGTGATTTGATTACTTATACTTTATCTAAATAACCATTTGAATAATTATCTTTGCTTTCAATATACTTTAGCCTCAGTCAGAATTTATATAAAACTAGCAGCAACGTGCTGTAATAAATATAATTTTTGAAAGTCAATTTAGTTGTGTATATTGTGGTCTATCCACAAAAATAAATGAACAAACCTAACCACCATCTTTTTCATTGAATAATATATATCTTAAAAGAGGTTTTACAAACTTTGATGGCATTTAAACATAAAGAATAGAAACTGTTTAACGGCTACTACATTTTACAACGAACTCTTTCATATAATTGCATTATATTCGTCATTAAAATATAAACATAGTCTATTAAGTGTTAAAGAATGATTGTTTTAAAAACGATTGTCATTAATTTATATAATAATTCATTATATTTCCATTATCTTCTTATAAACCGAGAATATAATAGTTTTATATGCTAGTACCTACTGTCACTGTATAGGTATGAACATGCAAAAAATAAATATTAAAAAATTGCGAAAACCCGTTTAGCGAGAAAGACAACTGAAGTAATGTTATTTGTACAACTAGATTTTTTATTTATCAACTGACACCCACAATTTATAATTAAAACATTGAATGCGGATTCGCGACACATATATTCAACAGAATTAACTAACACCAAGTCGTTAATTAGCGTTTGATTTATTTTACCTTCAATAATACAATTATATTATATATATAAAACATGAAATAATTCGCGTCAATTTATTTTTGTTGCTGTAATTAAGTATTGCAATCTGCATGCGAGACGAATCGATGTAACACATTTAATGCAAACTTAACCATTAATATAAAAATATAAATTAATAAAATTTTAGTATAACAATGATAAAAATAACAAAGTGTTGAAATCTATACTCAATACTACTCTTACAAGGAAAATGAAAATGGTAGTGTGGTAAGTTATAAGAAACTCTACAAACTTAAAATTATTTAATTATTTAATAAATATTAAATAAATAAGCCACATACATATAGGTATTTCATAGATTAAGCATGGACTTTATGTACTGTGTAATTGTAAAATAAAAATTCTTATACACCAGTTTGTATACACCGTTGCAGAAGTTAATTTACAGCTCTATTTCCTCTTAACTATTTTTATATATCACTGTGTCGGGTATAGTTTGGGCCTTATTTATTTTAAGTCAATTGTATATAACACATTTTTATTATTAGGATAATTAATAATAACTTCACAAAAATTATTGCCTTGTATTTTAAATACTCTGCTTGGAGTCAGTGGTGGCTTAGTGGTTAAAAGGCCCGCCTCTCAGGCACGAGGGCGCGGGCGCGATCCTGGCTCTGGCAAGTACCAATTTGATTTTTCCGACTCATATGTACTTTCTAAGAGTATTTAGATATCAATGATTAATGCATTTCCAAAGAGGGTTGATATCAGGCATGCGGCCGGTCGTAAAAACAATTAGCCTAAACTATTCACATATATGTAAGGCAGACCCTGGCTAAAGCTGGGAAATTGCCAGGTAGAAAATGATTTTACATACTCTGCAAAAATAATTACATAATAATATTTTGAATACTAACTGAACATACATACGTATAATATTACGTTATAAGGAACTTGTTCTGACCCACGACTTCTTCCGTGTACAACAAAAACTAAATAAGTACGCAAAACCAAAATTTTTCTTGCTTTTTTGATGTTCACAATATTATTATTATTTTCAGAAGCGCTTTTTTGTCTTTATTTATGTACGTAAGAATAAATCACAGAAATAGCAGACACCTATTCATAGTTACGGGTAATTAATTTTGTGTTTGTTTTTTTAAGACTGTACGCTTAGAAATTTTACTTTAGATACCAAAAAATAGTTTGTATTATCTAAGACCACTTGATACTTTGACTTTTTTCTATATTGATTCACTTATAGTTCTTCAACATGAAACATTTACTTATAATAATCTCGTACTTATAATATTACAGTCTATGATATTAGTTTATTTAGACAATTAGTACCTACATAACTAGAATTTGAAAAGAATTAACAATTTTTATATACTTTTGTAATTATTATACCAAAGTTAATAAGATCTAAGACTTTAGCGGATATTCATTATAAAACTAATACTTTCAGATTTACTACGCGTTTTATATATTTTTTTCATCTCGTCTGCCAGTAATCACGGTTGTTGCAACATAACCGAAACGAAAATTATGTGGTTAAAATAATAAAAAGCGCATGGTTAATCAGAAAATATGAGTTTCATGTATAATAATTTTCCCAAAACTTGTTACTAAAATCAACTACGAATTTTATATAAATTGCATGTAAATCAACAATATCTTAATATCTGTCTAGACAAAGACCGAAAAATCACAATTTGCACCGCACAATCAATTGACCTTCCTCAAAACGGTCAGCTTCGATTTTGTTAAAATGTTCATGGATCATGTTGTCAATTAAAAAAAGCCATATAGACAACAGTCCGCCTACAACCAATTATTGTATTACCAAATTTTTTATTATTATTTTTGTAACATTAATATGTATTTGCAGTTCTATATTTGACAATGTAATTTTTATTTAGGGTTAGCAAGGTATATTAGCCGTATTGTCTTTAAAAGATACCCCTCGTAAAAAAAAGATATTAGCCGTATTATTAACTTAAGTTTTCCAGAATTATACTTACATATAAGTACATTAGGGTTTTTTGATTACTTAAAAACATCTCTATATAAAAATCTTCTAAATATATTATGCCAATTTTGAGACATGATATTTTATTAGAAAAATACCAACGTAGGCACTTTTGTTTTTACTTTGTTAGAGTAATTCAAATATATACTCTTTTCATTGTAGTAAAGACTAGATTTTATATATTTTAAAAACAAGTCATGGTTCTGACATTACATTTTAAGTAAGTAATTTCTAGTCAGGTGTAACTTTTAATTATTATTTGAAGAAATTTATTTGTGTTCGCATCAAACTTCTCGTTCACTTGTGCTATAGTGTATAATATATAATGTAGTATATAGGCAGTTGATTCTACATGAATATAAGAAATAATTGAGCATTAAATATGCATAATTAAAGTTATATTCACACTCCCGACGCATTCATTGAGTAAACTCCGTAGAACGACATATAGTTTAAATTAATATATTAATAATATAATATGTATGTCATATAGCAACTAGACGTTGCACGGAAGGTTTTGGTTATAGTTGTAAAAAACATTTAATACAGATTTCAATAGTTATCAAGAAAACTTCATATAAAATTAAGAGATATTTATATAAACTAACAGTGTATATAGCATTACTTTTGCTGGCATTTTATATGTTATAACCTCCGCATTAAAATAAAATATCAAAGAATAATACGTACAACTATATAATTTAACAAACTAACACTGTTGTTATTATCTTAAGTTAACTTATCAGTGGATCGAGTTTGGAGTTATGTCAAACAATTATTACATTTCTAAATAAAATAGAAGGTAGTTTTAAATAAAAACCTGGATTTGGCTGTGACTGATAGCTGGGTTTCTTCATCCATTCATAGGGCGAGCGCGGCGGAACCGGCGGCTGCGCTGACCTGGACCCTGGAGACCCTTCTCCTGGGCTGGCCAGGTCACCTCGTGCTGGTGAATGCATCTCCCCGACATCTCTCTCACCCGGCTCGCGCTTGAAGTGATGAGGGTCCGATGGCCATTCCCCAGCCGTCGGCGCTCCGTTCCACGCACACCACTGCTGTTCCTCAAAGTTCTGATGCTGCCATCCGTACCAACCCCCCGCGCCGTACTGTCCGCCCTTGCCCTGGTACATGGCGAGCGGATTGACGTAATTCACCATGTTACAAACACCGTCCGAGCATTTCACATACACTCGCAGTCACAACACTACTGGCTATACGTTATATACACAACGCGGGATGTGTCTCGACTGAGCTAGTGTGGTCTGCGGCGAGGTATCTCGGGTAGCGGAGAGCGGGCAGCGTGAGGGGCGGAGGCTGGCCGTCGACTTGCCAATGGAAGACGAGCTCGGTAAACCCGCCCCGGCATCAACATGCCGCCGCGCCCTGCGCTATCATTTAATTTGCCTAATTAAAACAAAAATAATGGACACCGCCGTACCGTAATGAAGTCGGACTGAATATTTCTGAAATACGTTTTATTTTAGTACCTTATAAATATCTTGGCATTGTCAGAGTTTCATTTAGGTATTTATGATAAACATTAGTAAATTGAAATGCTTGACATTGATTTTGTTCCTTGAACTAAGCACTTAAAATCTGTAATACATATTATAATGTTAAAAGTCATATGTTTTATAAATAGGTTACTTATTTTACACCTTTTACCTAAACATCGCGTCCGTCTCCTAATTTTCATTGCTAGGTAAAACTGAGTGGATGTTAGCAAAACAAATGGGTAGGTACTTACCTTAACTGATTTGCGTTCACATAAGTAATACTTAATTTAATTAATTTAAAGTACGGATAAGTTATACAATTTCTTTGATATGTATAATGTATATACTTACTCTACATTCAATTATAATTCACAACTAATAAATAAAAAAAACACACACATTGTAAAATATACTTATAACTTATATACCTATAGTTGTGACATGATAATTTATAGGTAGGTAAGTATTTTTTTTTACTATAAATACTCATCCGGTATTTTCAAGTAGAATTAGATACTCAGATACTTTTGTTTAATTTCCTATTTATTCTAACTAGCTAAAACTTAATAAGTATGTGTTATACGCATTAAGGCAAAGTTAGCTACTTATATTTTATTATTTTATACGACTTAATGTAGAAAACATACATACACTTACCTACACACATATATAATAATATATATGTGTGTATGTGTGAAGGATGTACCTACTTACTTGTAAATTTATATCATTAATATAAATAGTATCTAATAAATATTTGTAAAAAGAGTTGAGTACGAAGTGTTTTCAATAATATTGAAATATTTAACATCAGCTCAAACTATATATTTATTTCGTATAATCATAGATAAATAGGCACGGCTTAAATAATACATATATATACAAATAACAAATTGCTGCATTAAGCTTGCAAAGCTGCCGACGCGGCGCTAAAAACAAAATTTCAGGATATTTCCATAAAATTCGATATTGTTTTGTGTTCATGAACGAGAAAAACCGTACGGTAATGTTCCTTATCTCCCACAGTAAAACCATTGTTTTATTTCTAAAAGCGCATTACCTGCTATTGAACTACATTTAAAGTTATTATTACTATATCTTTGAAACGTCCGTTAAACAATTGTCGGTGTTTAAGCTCTTATTTTGGGTTGGACCATAAAATATAAAAACTTAATAAACAAACTACGTTTAGCGGGGAATTCCTCGACAACTAAATGTGTTACATCTTGCCCAGAATATATACTTAAGACATATGTAGTGTACATAATATAAGTACATGGAAAACTATAGTTTGAAACAAGGTTTTTATGCACTATTTACGTGTAGGTAGGGTTAAAAGTTGCAGACTTAAGGATGAATGGGAATAATTTCATATGACGAAATATTTGCCTATAAGTACCTACATACTTATATATTATTTAAAGGATAGTAAATAGATGTTAATAGCATCATTTATATTATGTATAGTACTTAATATCAATTGATATTTTTATGTACCTATTGTTGTATGTATATAATACTATAGTAAACTAAATTCGATTCTTTCTATACAACAACAATTTTAGATATAGGTTCATAGTTTTATCTATATAGGTACCTAAGTATAAAACAGACCTAAGTTCACATAAGCTTGTATTACAATATAAATAGTAGGTACATACTTTTAAAAAATCTCTTTTTCCTATGATGATTAGGTACCTACCTACGTCTAAATTCTTAAAAACTCTTTGGTGATTAAGAAAATTTCCCTTGTGGCAGCTGTAAGAGAGCTTCGCAAAATATTATAAGGAAGCCTCCCAAAGACCTAAAGGTGTACCTTTATATCCCTACTAATACTTTAAAATCAATAGTAACTCTGTCTGTCTGTCTGTTACGCTTTCACGCCTAAACCACTGTACTGATTTTAATAAAATTTGGTACAGAGATAGAGTTTAAAGAACATAGGATAGTTTTTATCCCAGACTTTTGAAAGGTTCTCTTTGAAATTCGATTTAACCGAACTCCACGCGGGTGAAGTTGCGGGCGGAAAGCTAGTATGTATATATAGGAATATTAAACTTAAATTTTATTTTTTCATTGCACCTTAATTGTCTATCTCCTTTATGCTTAAATATCTTTATATGTTGAAAAAAGTATATAGGGGAGAGTTGGTTATATCGTACTAGTATTTAAATCGTACCACCTCTTAATTTCCCATTTAATGAATATTTTTTTTTACATTGACAACGCCAAATCGTGGCCCTGTACCATCCCTCTTCACCCACTAGTTTACATCGACGTGAGTTAACAACTCTCCTCGTAATAAAAGAAAAACATTTTTTGTAGGAATTAATATAAATATTGTCGTACATTCGTAAGGAGATAACTCGTAATCAAGGTTAGCTATAGTTATTCATTTTTTTTTATTATTCTACAATCGTATACTAGATTATTGGGGGTTTTTGTTGCGTGTCTAAGTTTTGAGTTTATGCTGGATATTTGCTTTTGTTTTAGAAATGCCTCAGTTGGTTTAATCGTACCACTTGCAGTTGGTTAAATTGTACTGGTACGATTTACCCGACTACCAACCGCAAGTACCTATAGTACTACCGCAAGTACGTATAGTAAGTACTACCCAAGGCCAAAAACAAAAGTTATAAGAGGAAACGATCTCATTCCATCACCAGTAGCGATGATTCAGGAGAGACACTTGTTGTAGAACTAGATGATGATGATGACAGCGATGATTATCTTGAAAATATATGTCGAAAGTGCAATTGTTCTTACTACGATAAGAAGGGCCCAAAAGTTGATTCGATTCAATGCGTTCGCTGTAAACGGTGGCTACATGAGACGTGTACTTCGAATTTTTGAAAATATTTGTCATGATTGTTTCCATTAAGAAATATGCACAATAATTATATTACAAATAACATTCTTGTTAACTGTTACTTTATTATTATAGTTTACTGTTTTTTTATTCGTCTCATTTTTATTAGTTATGTTGATTGACCTCATTATCATAGTATAATCATGTTATTTTACTGAGAAAGCTTATAGTTCCTTTATATAACCTAAGAGTTAAAAATTATGTTTCTATTACCTAAAAGATATAAATAATGTTGTTTTATTACTTGCCTAACAGTCAAAAATAAATGTCTTTCATTCAGTGGTACGACTTAAATACCCATGGTACGATTTAAAGACTTAGTGGTACGATTAAAACGACGAGTCGGCTAAATCGTACCGATGGCAAGCCTCTATAAAAAAGCATTTTTAACAATGTTAGAATAACCGCAGGGATCTGTTCTCTTCTTCTTAGGAAGCTAAAATATGAAACTTTATTTTACATATGTATTAATTATTATAAGACGTGTTATAGTCGAAATATTTGAGTTAAAGTGAAAAGTGGTACGATATATCCGACTCTCCCCTACCTATACACATAATAACTATTTTTTTTTACATATGAGTTAGATAGAGAGAGGAGCTTGGACGGTGGAGGTAAATATTTAACATTCATTAGATCGTAGAAACACCTGGGTCGCAAGTCCCAGGCACTGTTAAAGCTTCTCTTCCTGCAACGAGTTTTACCCGGCACCCGCACGATGAATCCATGGAATGGTGAGAAGTTTCGTCTTTTAGACATACGAGTACCTTTTATAGACTCCAAAGTCCTATGTCACCATTTTACTCATTATACCTACCAATCAATGTTGATTCTTTTCAACGTGTTGTTAATAATTAGGTAGGTATGTCTACCTACCTAAGTTTATCAACATAATCCGAGTATCTACTAAATATCTACTATATTTATATTTTAAAAGAATAATAAAGTCAGCAATAACAGTAAATAGTGATGCAACTGGAAATTGTAGTTAGGTATATCGATAGGAATTTAAAAGTAGCTTTGTTTCAACGGCCAGCAGTCTGTTAATGTTGAACTTCAAATCTAGTTTCAGCGAGATCAACCGTGGACAACAACTTATATAAAACAGTCATTATAGTAGAGTTGTGTTTTTAGAATAAAACTAACACAAGTCCTAAAACCTCGTCTTTTCTTATATAACGATAGATAATTAGAATTAGGTTGTTTGTCATCTAGTTTATCGCTTAATTACATAAAAAACACTTTAATACCTAAAAACTCATGGAGAAAATATTTTTTTTTTTAATGTAGCTAATTCCCGTAATATAAATAAATTAATCAATCATCAACTGCTATCTATTATATTCATGATTTTTCAGCCATCTAACTTTTAAGAAAAGCTGAACGGATGACTTGAATACCATGTCTAATATAAATTGAAAAATTCGTCTTAAAGATCAGGATTCTTATAACTAACTTCTACACTTCTACGAACATGAACAGTTTGTTTTTATTATTAGGATACCGATTACCGTGTCCTCACTTGAATCTGAATTTTCATGAAACGATGATATTAATAGGTTTTGAATTTAAGTTCACGTAAAAATTTTATCTTACGTCAACCGGAAAACTACGTAGGTCACAAATGCCTATGACCCTACCTGGCACCAGGAATATAGGTAGGCCCAAAAAACGTTGGCTTGATGTCGTGTAGGATGACATGCGTGCCAATGGACTCAGTAAGAAGAATGCTGAAGACCAGGCAAAGTAGAGGAGACTGAATAGGAAAGCGGATAGAGCAACCGGGATAGACGCTAAGATGATGATGAATAATATTCTCATCGCTTCAATGTCCAACACAAATCTAAGTAAATTACTCTAGTAAGTTATCTAGTGCTAAGTTAGCAGGATAACTAGCCATTATATATATATATAAGGCAGACATAATAATGTTATAAGAAGTTAAATTGATTTATCATATTTATATCCAAGCATAGGTATTCGACCCACCTATAAAATAAATATGAATTATTTGTAAGCTTTAAAATTCGTACTTAAAAAAGGCTGCTGAATGAAATATCTACTAGTGTCATTTGAGTAAAGCAAGCATTATTATCATTTAGGTACGGAATTTGTATATAAAACCTACCAGTATTAGCACAGACGTTCATACTAAAGTTCTACTCTATATTTTATTAAGTGCCTACTTTAGGTATAATATGTAGAATAAGGAATATTTAAATAGAACTAAGTATATATCTAACTTTCCACATTCCATTTTCGTATGGATCAAATTTTTTATTTTTAAAGATAAGTGTTTATAATGTAAAAGTAGGTTCATGAGTTCCTGTCAGTCGACGAAACCCTGTCGCTGACAGGTCCTGTTTACACCGACATAGCGGCCGATGGCGTTCGCAGTGGTTTTAGTGAGTAGGGCCTTCCCAGGCCGAGCCTCACATATCCCTTCCGGCCCCACCAAGGCCGGTTGGACGGCTCGTAAAAAGTTTCCCTGCGACATCAAAAAATAGTTCATAGTTCACACTTATAACTCTGCCTATATACAAAAACCTTTTACTATGATATTGTGAATTCATTGAATGCATACAGTCTGTTGATGTTTATTTTATATATCCGAAATCAACACCAAAAATTATAATAATTTGAGTAATTAAATCCAAAATTTCATTTAAATTGTTAAACATTAATCATAAATGTCTGATACCAAGTTTTTTCAACCTCTCAAATCTTGGCACTGGGAGAAAGAATAATTGTTTTTTTAATTTATTATGCATAGTGCCCGAGTCTTTCCTCCCATGGGAAAGTGGAAATGAAGTTGTCACCTACAGCTAGTGAAGGCTCTAAATCAGTACTAGATTGTGGTTAGTATAGAATATGTAATGTTATAACAATGATTAACAATCTCAACCAATTTTGTTAATTATCATAATCCAGTATAAATCTGGTAACAGATAAGAATAGGAACACACCTCATAAAACATTCGCCAGAGTATAGATTTGTGTTTGGTACTAGAAAGCTACAGCCGAACAACTAAATGTTTCTCGCTTCTATTAATCTTGAATAAAATTATGCTTAAAATGACAAAATAGGTTTTGTATTATCAAGGTTTAGGTTTAGGTTAATTATTGGAACAAAATGACACAATTTAATTCATTCAGAAAAAGTTTTCAATACATAATTCTATTTGTTCAAAGTGTATGTTTAGTCATGACTATATAAGATTAAGATAGGTACTTCACATTTACAAGAAATCTCTGCAATGACATATAGCATAGATAATGGATTTTATTCTTATAATATGATACTGATATTTGAACTATATAGAAAATTATTAATAATTTAAAAACCGTAAGTTTTGTAAGAGATTTAATTCGTATTTCTTAAAAAAAACGTCTACTCTATCCTTCATTTGAAATTAGTGAATAAATTCCAAATATAATACTTCTCAATCGGTGGCAGTCTTTAATTACTTGTTTATCAATTATGATCATAATATCTATTTTTGTTTTTACTTCATTAATTGATATTTCATATTCTTCAGATAAACATTTTTGATAATTAACACTTCAAATTCGAGAGTGAAACGTCAATAAATTTGACAAACAGAACAGGGTTTCTTTAAATGAAAAATAGTAATGTGTATATTTATTAAATAAAGTAACTTTATCAATAATAAAAGTATATATAATTAAAAATTAAAATAAACTAAATAATATATAAAATATAAAATTACATGAAAAACATATTTTTAATCTACTTTTATATTATCTGTGAATAGTAGGGATGTTCACAAAACTTGTGTAGTTAATCGAATAATCCCCAATTTCATCGATATCACTGCAACCATTCTTGTATTACTTACCTACTCATTACTTAGATATTTTATTTAAATCCTTAGGAGTTAACAGACTGTGGGAAAGGACTATAAATTTTAATTAAATATTAATATCAATACTAATTTCAAAACGTTAATAGATTTGCATAAGTATGAATATAAGAGTTATCCTCTGAAATTGCAATCTGAAAAGTTAATGTTTGACAGTTTTTCTTCTTTCAAATATTCTATAAATGTAAATCTTTTCTGATATTATCAGTATTTAAATTTTATATATAGTTTTTACAGTTATCCATTGTACTTTGTAGCATTAATCGAGAATAGGTACTCGATAACGTTTATCGATTTTCCTTCATTTAACTGTGCCTCACTTCGTTTATTAAATTACTTTTCGCGCCCGGCGTTGGTGCATAGCAGCTTTTTTGTGGAGAGCAATCATCTGTCGAAAAGCCATTGTATGTGTTTTATGCGTAACTGAATATCGGTATCATTTATAGTGGATTGAATAAGATTCAATACAATGTCTCAAGCTGAAGAACCTATGGAAGCGGCAGATGCTGGCGATAATTCTGTAAGAATAAATTTGCTAAACGGGAGACTATTTTTTTGCAACTTACTCGTAGACACTATAGATTTGTTCGTGATGATTACAGAATGGCTCTTCAAGTGATACACCGTCATCTAGAGGCAAAGAAGGTGATTTTGAAAGCAAAATTGAAACTGATCGAGCCAAGAGATTTGATTTTTTGTTAAAGCAAACGGAGATTTTCTCACATTTCATGACAAATACTCCCAAATCGGGAAGTAGTCCTCCTAAACCCAAAGCTGGAAGACCAAGAAAGATTAAAGAACCTGAGCCTGAAGCTGGAGAGTAAGTATTTTTGGAAATACATTTGCTGTGCATCTGTTATTAGTTAAAAAATGCAGTTATAAACATCCTTTTCTCACATATCTAACTAGTTTATCGCTTGGGTTGAATTTCTAAGCATTACAAGCCAAACTTGTAATTTAAACAAAATCTTAGTGCATTTGAAAATGTTATAAACACCAAAGTAAATACAAAAACATGTTAATATCATGCATACAATAAAAAATTAATAAATTTTTCCAGCCACCGACATCGTAAAACAGAACAAGAGGAAGATGAAGAGCTTCTTGCTGAAACAAATACAAAACAGAAAACTATTTTCCGATTTGAATCATCACCTCCATATATAAAGAACGGTGAAATGAGAGATTACCAAGTTAGAGGTTTGAATTGGATGATATCTCTCTATGAAAATGGTATCAATGGTATCCTAGCCGATGAGATGGGTTTAGGAAAGACATTACAGACCATATCACTCTTAGGATATATGAAAAATTTCAAGTAAGAAATTATTTACAGATTCATTATAATTTTTTATGTTGGACGTGCTGAGTGACTTAGTGGACTGATCAGTTAACTTCGATATTTTACTTACTACACACTTGATAGAATTTAATAGAATAATTATATATAAACTTATAGTATAGTACAATTAGTATACATCTGAATGAAAGAGACGAAACCTCTTAGCATTCAATGGATTCACCGTGCGGGTGCCGGGTCCATCGCGTTACAGGGAGAGGAGCTTCAACAGTGCCTGGGACTTGCGACCCAGGTGTAGGTTTAAGGGGCCCCTTAACTAACGCGCGTTATACGCTCACCTCCACTGTCCAAGTTCCTCTCCCTACCTAACCAAATTTGAAAAGAACCTACTAGGGCTGCCTTCGACATATGTTCCAAGAATGAATTAATGTTAGTTCTGGACAAGCCCAAGTCTTTTAGTAGGTTATAGAGAGATTTAGCTGTTATACCTCTCGCTCCCACCTCTACCGCGTACAAATCAACGACTAACCTATTTCGAGTTAGTTCGTTAGTGAGCTCGTAATACTTATTGACCTTGATGGCATGGTCTTTGGGGATGTTGGTTTCCCAAGGCACCGTAAGCTCTATCATCACAACGCGCTTTAAAATACGCGAATATAGAAATATGTCTGGTCTGGAGGCCGACGCACAAATATCCTCGGGGATTTTGTATTGTTTCTCATACGTATCCATCATGATAGTCCAATCCGAAGCCGCTTTAAGGATAGAGTAAGGCTTGACGTTTGATTTTATAGCCCTGGTGCCCTCTCTCACAAAACCTATTGATCACTCGTTTGTGGTTATTTCCCTTTGCGCTCTGGCTACCGAAAGACTAACTTCACGTATGATCTCTAAAACCCTATCGTGACGACGCGAGTATTGACCGCTGTCCAGGAGAACCTTACATCCCACCAGCAAATGCTTAGCAGTTCCAACTGCCTTTCCGCAGATATAGCAAGTTTTTTCGGTACCTTTACCCCATCTTACTAAATTACTCTGATCTGGGAGAGTCATGTATCATGTGTGAGAGTCATCTATATATCATGTGTTTAAACAGATGACGGAAATTTGTTGAAATATTTTTACGTCTCATTTCTGCATTTAACAAACTTTTTTTTGGACATTCCCTTTTAACCATGATTACTTTAGTCTATAATATCTATTGATATTTAACCAATATGATACTGTAGTATATAAAAATTATACAAATTATTGTTTATAAAAATTATTATTTCACTACAATCAAAATATTTTTTTGTCTGTCTCTTTTATCTGGACAGCCTTAAGTCACTTGGCAAAAAAGAGATCTCTGTTTGTGATTTTTTATGTAAAATATTTTTATCTTGTAGTGCAGTAGGTATTTTCTGTAAAGAATATTAAAAAAGAGTTTTCCTATTTAGGTTCTTATCTATATTAAGTTATGAATATTATGTTATATATTTTTTTTATATTCATATGATAACATAGAAAACTTATGATTTCAGAAATGTTCCTGGGCCTCACATAGTTATTGTGCCGAAATCTACCTTGACAAATTGGATGAACGAATTCAAGAAGTGGTGTCCATCGCTCCGAGCTGTGTGTCTCATTGGAGATCAAGAGACCAGGGTAAGGTGAACTTGAGTAATGAATCTCAAGGTTTTATTTGAAAGGTTTTATTGATCTATAGATATGTTTACAACAATAAAGCATATAACAAGCTAAAACATTTACTAAAATTTATACAGGGTGACTGTTGAATTACTATCAATATTTAAGGAGAATACTCGGTACATGATTCTCATTCGAATTATGTAAAAAAAATAGGTACTTAATTTTTGACCAAATTTCCGTATAAATAAATAAAGTGTGGACACGTTCCAAGTGTTCCAAGTGTGGACGCGTGCGGCGGCGTGCTGATACAACACCACGCCGCCGCACGCGTGAGTGTGTGTGTGTGTGTGTATACCTAATCTGTAGGGTGTTCACACGATGCGTAATTAATTACATAACTTTTGGTTAACTTTACTTAGAAGTTTATTAATATTTATGTTATATTAATTTTTATTTTGTCATATATGATAATCAAATATAAGTATCGATAGTAATTCACCAGTCACCCTGTATAAAGATTATATTATAATACATCCATTGGCATGAGCTGGATGTGAAATTGCAATTTCTGGAGTATTGCTATGAATTTTTAATTCTATATTTATGTATTGCATTTTGTTAAGAATCTTCTCAAAATAATATTAAAGTGTCTGATAACAATACTTTGTCATGTATATTTAGCTTTTGTTAAATATATTTCAGTATTCTTATTGATGGGTAGGTTATATACTAAACAACCTGAGAAGAAAGCTTGTGGTTATGTATTAATAATTGTTACACTTTTACACTAAGAGTACTGTGTGTATTTTGATGTGACTCTACATTAAGATAGCTAAAATTTCTGATGTCACATAAAGTCTATAATTAATCCTCAAATTCTGCATATCACCTCCAGGAATAGGGTTTAAAAGTTGTAATTTGTCTATCCAATGATAATAGCAGAATATGTTGGTTTCATTTTAGTTTAAATGTATTTTTTTTATGTAAGCTACTGATTTATTTCTCTCATATCAATTCTAAAAGCCACACGGATAACGTCGGGAGTAAATAATAGTATATCGAAAAAGTACATATTATCATGAAATTTATTAATATGTATTTTTTAATGAGTAATTTCTTAAATTTCAGAATATATTTATAAGGGAGACGCTGATGCCTGGAAATTGGGATGTTTGCATCACGTCATACGAAATGATCATACGCGAGAAATCCGTCTTCAAGAAATTTAACTGGAGGTACATGGTCATAGATGAAGCTCATCGTATCAAGAACGAAAAATCTAAACTGTCAGAACTACTCCGTGAGTTCAAGAGCATGAATAGACTTCTCTTAACTGGAACACCGTTACAGAATAATCTTCACGAGCTCTGGGCTTTACTCAACTTTTTGTTACCTGATGTGTTTAATAGTTCTGATGTAAGTATTAACAATCTCACGAACATTTTTTACACGAAACAAAGGAATATGTAGTATGTAAATTATAGTTTTTTATTTAAATGTATATAACCTTTTATAGGATTTTGATGCATGGTTCAATACAAATGCCGCACTGGGTGACAATCAACTTGTGTCTCGTTTGCATGCCGTGCTGAGACCGTTTTTATTGAGACGTCTCAAAGCAGAAGTGGAAAAGAAGCTGAAACCTAAGAAGGAACTTAAAGTGTACATAGGTTTGAGTAAAATGCAAAGGGAATGGTACACTAAAGTATTGATGAAGGATATAGATGTTGGTTAGTCAAAAAATATATACCTACTATTGTTTTTGTTGTAGATATGTTACTGTTATAAACAGACTATGTTGTTACTCCATTTTAAGAGTGAATATTTATTTGATGAACAAACTATTTAATAAACATTTAATAAAATATGTTTTTATATGTTTAAGTTAGGTAACCATAAAATTTTGTATTTCTATTATAATAAAAAGATCTAAGTAAAAAACACATAATCATTTCTATTTACAGTAAATGGAGCTGGTAAAGTAGAGAAAATGAGATTACAAAACATTCTTATGCAACTGCGTAAGTGTTGCAACCACCCTTACTTGTTCGACGGCGCGGAGCCCGGCCCTCCCTACACCACAGATGAACATCTAGTGTACAACTGTGGAAAACTAGCTATATTGGATAAGCTATTGCCAAAATTACAAGAACAAGAATCGAGAGTTCTCATATTCTCACAAATGACAAGAATGTTGGATATTTTGGAGGATTATTGTCTTTGGAGGCAATACAAAGTGAGCTTTTTAAACGTCTTAATAAGAATTCTTAATAATATATATGGTTGAGTCTGGTCATAGTTATAATACTTTTTTTAATCTTATTTTTTCTAAAAGCACAGATGGATGGATGTTAATTTTCTATCACACTTGTAAATAGTTTCATATCCCATATATATATATATATATATATATATATATATATATATATATATATATATATATATATATATATATATATATATAATTTATACAGGGTGACTGGTGAATTACTATCGATATTTGAGGACGTGATATTTGACGATCATATATGACAAAATAAAAATTAATATAACATAAATATTAATAAACTTCTGAGTAAAGTTAACCAAAAGTTATGTAATTAATTACGCATCGTATGAACACCCTACAGATTAGGTATACACACACACACACACACTCGCGCGCGGAGGCGTGTTGTTGTATCAGCACGCCGCCGCACGCGTTCACACTTGGAACGTGTCCACACTTTATTTATTTATACGGAAATTTGGTCAAAAATTAAGTGCCTATTTTTTTTACATAATTCGAATGAGAATCATGTACCGAGTATTCTCCTTAAATATTGATAGTAATTCACCAGTCACCCTGTATAGATGATATTGTAGTAAATATAAAATAACTACATATTTTCTTTTCAACAGTACTGTCGTCTAGACGGACAAACACCTCATGAAGATAGGAACAGGCAGATTGAGGAATACAATGCTGAAGGCAGCGAGAAATTTATATTCATGTTGTCAACTCGAGCTGGAGGTCTGGGTATTAATCTGACAACAGCTGATGTGGTCATTATATATGACTCAGATTGGAACCCACAGATGGACTTGCAAGCTATGGACAGAGCTCACCGTATAGGGCAATTGAAACAAGTATTTGTTTTGTCTAATATTACCTGGTGTAAATTAATATACTTGAAAATTTTGTATATAGTTAATTGTAGAATGAAATTGCTGTTTATAAGAAAAAAGTACTAGCATAAGTATGTATATAAATTCTAGGCGATTTTTTATATCTTTTCATACAGTTTCGGATTGTGTACTGTAAACGTGATCACGAAAAATGAGACGAAAATCTCTCGAGTAGTATATTATTTCATTAAAAATGTTTACTCTCGAAAATGATGTCCGTTAATAGTAACATGTAATTTGGAGTAATTATATTTATTTTCTTAAATAAAACTATAGTATATGGCAATAATTGTCATGTGATACGAAACTGAAACTATGAATTTATTAAAGAAAGATATATGGACTTGATAATTTGTATGTTCATATAGGTACGTGTGTTCCGTCTTATAACTGAGAACACGGTCGAGGAGAAAATAGTTGAAAGGGCAGAGGTCAAACTGCGTCTAGACAAGCTGGTTATACAGTCAGGGCGTCTTGTTGATATTAAGAACCAACTTAATAAAGACGAAATGTTGAACATGATCAGACATGGCGCCAACCACGTGTTTTCTTCCAAGGACTCTGAGATCACCGACGAAGACATTGATAGTATTCTCGCAAAGGGAGAATCGAAGGTGAATAATTAATATACAGGGTGACTGGTGAATTACTATCGATACTTGAGGACGTGATATTTGACGATCATATATGACAAAATAAAAATTAATATAACATAAATATTAATAAACTTCCAAGTAAAGTTAACCAAAAGTTATGTAATTAATTACGCATCGTATGAACACCCTACAGATTAGGTATACACACACACTCACACAGACGCGGCGGCGGCGTAGTGTTGTATCAGCACGCCGCCGCACGCGTCCACACTTAGAACACTTGGAACGTGTACACACTTTATTTATTTATATCGAAATTTGGTCAAAAATTAAGTACCTATTTTTTTTACATAATTCGAATGAGAATCTTGTACCGAGTATGCTCCTTTAATATTGATAGTAATTCACCAGTCACCCTGTATATACAACTTGCATAGGAAGAATACCTACAAGAATCATATATCACGATAGTCAGACAAAAACTCATGAGCTATTATTGTATACTTTGTCTGGGGTGATTAGATTCCAAAACTCTTTTTAACGACTATATACTACATAACTAGTTATTATATCACGAATGTATTACCTGAAAATTTTATTATAATGCGTTTGTTATAAATTTCAGACTGAGGAATTGAAACAGAAGTTGGAGAGTCTTGAAGAATCCTCGTTACGATCGTTTTCCATGGATACTCCTGGAGCAACTGATTCTGTATATCAATTTGAAGGTCAGACATATACTAAAGATATATAGATATTGTAGGGACATTACATATTGTTTTTATTGATATAATTATAATATTAATAATATATGATACAGGTGAGGATTACAGAGAAAAACAGAAGATAGTCCCGATCGGTAATTGGATAGAACCACCTAAAAGAGAACGTAAAGCTAACTACGCTGTTGACGCGTACTTCAGAGAGGCACTTCGCGTCTCTGAACCGAAGGCGCCAAAGGTACAGGTAAATAAAGTGTAAAGAGCTAAATACGGAGCCCGTTCTGGTGTTGGTTCTTAAATATATGCATCCTATATTATATTACATTAGCTCTTTATGCTCGAATCTCTGTGTAAGTTGTTTGCTAACATTGTATGTATGTGTAAACTAGGCTTTATAGTAGCGCTTTTCATCAGTGTTGAAAAAGTACCGTATCGTATCTCGGAGTAGTGTTGTATGGGGATTTTTATTTCGTAGTTTGCTTAAAGTTGACGCTGCAAGTAATATTAAGTTGTGATTTATTATATTCATAGTTTTTTCTCTCTAGGCCCCGAGACCTCCGAAGCAGCCGATAGTTCAAGACTTTCAGTTTTTCCCTCCTCGACTTTTTGAGCTGCTAGATCAAGAAATATATCACTACAGAAAAACTCTTGGGTATGATTATGAAAGATAAAATTATTACTTATATTTTTAAATGTCGTATGCAATAATATTTTTCAATATCTCTAATATACTTTTTAAAATATTTAATATTTTAACTGAAACTAATATATTCTAATTACTACGCGTTATTTTATTATATTTAAAACTACTTATTTCCGTTAGTTTGCAGCAACTCTGATCACCTGCAGACGAGATGAGTAATTAAACAAATATACGCGAAAACCTTAGATCTCATTTAATATTTTTTTAGTTACAAAGTACCTCGAAACCCAGAATTGGGACCTGATGCAGCAAAGATACAAAGAGAAGAACAACGAAAAATCGATGACGCTGAATCTCTCACAGAAGAAGAAGTGCAAGAAAAGGAACAACTTTTAACACAAGGTAATGTCAAAAATATAAAGCAGAAAATCTTATTAAACTCGTCATACAGATGACGATGTTGTTTTAGCAATTTAATTGCAATAACAAGGTAAATCTTAAACATTTCAATAAATTATAACTTATTTTACATAAAACGAACTCATTTACACTAAAGAAAATGAATACTAATTAAGACTCGAAGTTAAGGCGATTACTATTTTTATAATCGGTAATAGTTAGTAATTAATCGTAAATTTGCAGGTTTTACAAACTGGACAAAACGGGACTTCAATCAATTTATAAAGGCTAATGAAAAGTATGGAAGAGATGATATAGAAAATATCGCTAAGGATGTTGAAGGGAAGACACCAGAGGAGGTAGATTAATGTTCTTAACATTACACTCATTGTTTTCACTCTTTTAAGACATTAATTTAACACCTATTTCATGTAGGTCATGGAATACTCAGCAGTTTTTTGGGAAAGATGTCACGAACTTCAAGATATTGATAGAATTATGGGTCAAATTGAAAGAGGTGAGGCTAAGATACAGAGGAGGGCGTCGATCAAAAAAGCTTTAGATGCTAAAATGGCGCGATACAGGGCGCCCTTCCACCAACTAAGAATATCATACGGCACGAATAAGGGGAAAAATTATGTAGAGGAAGAGGACAGGTAATCTTATATCAAAAATTTTTTTATATATATCCAATTACAGATATTGATTTAATAAAAGGCGTTAACTGAATAGAGGTACATATATGTATTTAAAAATGTGGTTTTGATCAATCAAAATCTCCTTTTTTGTATAATTTTCGAAAAATTTTATTTCTCTTTTTTGTCTTTAAAATTATTGGAACAACAATTAATGTGTTCAATTACTTCTGCCAATATACTAAAGCGTCATTTCATAAATGAAAGAGACAGCTCAATAATCATTAATTGTCTTTATAATATTCTTGTTTATAATCTTCGCCGTTGTTAAGATTTCCTTTACATTTATTTTAAATTAATTGCAATATTAGGTTCCTCGTTTGCATGCTGCATAAATTGGGTTTCGATAAGGAAAATGTCTATGAAGAACTAAGAGCTGCTGTACACGCAGCTCCTCAATTCCGTTTCGATTGGTTCCTAAAGTCACGTACAGCCGTTGAACTACAACGAAGGTATGTTTCAATGTGTATTTGTATTGATGGACTTGTCTATGTTTCAATACGTCACAAAATTATAAAATATTTCAGATGCAATACTCTTATAACACTGATCGAGAGGGAAAATCAAGAATTGGAAGAAAAAGAACGCGCTGAAAAGAAAAAGAAGAGTGGTAATTCTAATCAAAATACTCCTGGAGGTAATGCTACCGGTAAAGGTGCCAATTCAGGCAAACGTAAGGCTGAGAACACACCGGACACAGCTCAGAAAAATAAGAAAAAGAAGAAATGAGGTCCGGCTCCATTCAGCCAGACTAGAGTTACGAGGTCGGCTGCTGGAAAAAAATAGACAAGCGTAACAATCAACAATACTGATATTGGAGGCTTTAGCCTTCTAGAAATGTTTACCTTGAGTATTACTCATTAATTTAATCAGATAGCATTCCCTTTTTACAACATTTAATTATGAAAATGTGCTTTGTGTCAAGACGTAATTAAAACACAATATCATAATAGTAATTTTATTTATCACACCCCTTTGAACATTGAAGAAATATTTGTTACTAACTAAAAGCTACAGCATAAAGAAAGGAAACTATTAATTCTTTCTTAATATAATTAACCTTAAATGTCAAAAAAGAACTTAATTCCTGCACTTCTCAGGTACATAATATAATCACAGATTTCCACACTTATTATAATAAATGTTAAAATTGAACACTCATGGTGTTGCACCATGTAGGATCTTAAATTAAGGTGAGCTTCCATTTTCAACACATTCTTGAACAATATTATTAATGGGGGAAGATGGAGCTCCTAAACCATAAAGGTGTCCACTGGTACTTTCAATCTTGCCATCAAAGAAAATCTGAAATAAAAACAAACGTGCTCATTATTTCCGCTAATAATTTGCTATATAGTTGATCCCCTATATTGGTTGTATATTTACGAATTCATTTACCAAGCATATCTTATGGAAATTTTACGAAAGTAAAATATTAGTATAAATCTATATAAATATAAATCTATTTCAATACAATATTATTTTGCTAACACTGGCTTTACTTCGCATTTTTATTATAGTTCTATATATGACAGTTTAATCACTCTCTTAATAAGTATTTGAGACAGAAAAGTTTCAGTTAATTTGTATAATGTAAAAGGAGTGTTTCTAAGTATGTTAGTAGTTAAAATATTATTTTGCAATAAAGATATTTGTGAAAAGGTATTGGTGTTCAATAAATAGGCAGACAGAAGAAAATAAAATTATGTAAGAGTAACAAAAAGAAATGCGATTTTATTTAATGCACAGACCACCTGTGACACAGAATTAGGTCTTTTGACTAAGTAAAATGTTCTTAAATAAATACCTCTTTTATTTTGAAAAATGCCATCCCAGTTAGGTGAGAATCGGAACCAGCCTGATGTTGCGGTCCCACCCTCCTCAACTCCAATTGATCAGCTACCTCTTGCAATCCACCTTTTAGGTTTTTACATAATTTCATAAGGTACTGTTGATTTATTTTAAATTAATTACAAATGAAACAAATCTTCCACATTCATTTTGTGATCTGAATGATTTTTACTCACTTTAACATCATAAACTGTAGGAAAATATAGTTTTAGACTTTCAAAGAATTCACTTTCCTCTTGGGGTAAGTTTTGATCAGTGAGCAATTTCAACAAATAGCCAAAGTCATACCCAGAATGAAAACTTAACCAATTTATGTTATCCATTAAAACTATTCCTGTAATAATATATTCATTTTAAAAACGACAAGTATTGAAAAAATTAATTTTACTTTTTATTCATTATTATATTACCTGAGGTAATTAATAGTTCTGCAAATTCAATGGGTTCTATCCCATGTTCCTCATGCTCTCTAAATTGTAATCCAGAATTTTGAAGCAAATCTATGGAATCTTGAGCATACATATCTTCCCTGTTTTTAAGAGATCTTACAAGGATATATAGATTTATTGCGAAAGTATGAAGTGTGTAAAGTATTAAAAAATATGCTTAATACTTACTGTAAATTAAATTTAAAATTAAATTGCCATGTAGTGCAACCTGGAGGTGTTTTACCATTTTCATCCATAAAAGTAAGTCCTAATTGTATTATTCGCAGGAGATCCACATTACATCTAAGATTATTCAGAGCATTAAAAAATAGTTATGAGTCCACAAGACACGAATAAACATTTATAAAAAAATAAATGATACCTTAGAAGTTGATATTGGTAGTCAGCAGTAGAACGAAATTCACCTATCGGTCTAGCAACAACTCCTGGGAACTCTGTGTCCATTGCAACCCATTGATACTTCTGTACAATCTGGATTAACACAACAATTTCGGTCTTTTTAAAATTCTGGACCCTTTGTGGTTTCAAAAGGATAAAAGTATACATATATTTGATATTGTCCATAATCATTACCTGTCGTATAAGATGAAACTCCTCATGTAAATTATGCTTCCAAACATTTTTAATAAAGTGATTTTCTTCTCTATAGGTTTTCGACTTCAATAAATCAAAGTTAACAGCCGGCATTTGCAAAGTCATTTTATTATAACGACTTATTGAAATGGGAAGATACAAGTGAACAGAAATAATTTTGTAAAGAACTGTTTAGCGTGGGTACTAGTAATTCATTTAAAAACTTAAAAGAATAGCTTTATTTTTTACTGCAATATCTCTTATAAAATATCCATTCCTACCTATCAATTTTGTTGACAAAGGTGACATAAATGGTCTTTGCTCTTTTATCATGTAATCTGATATTTTTGTATGATGATTCTTACAAAAGAATTTTTGTTTTTTTAACAGAAAAATTAAGATTTAAATAATATGTTAAAAACGTATTCAACAAAAATCGTAAAACTAGTCAGTTGAATCCAAAGTTTTATTACAATTCATAAGTAACACTCACAGGTTTACCTTTATTGAAATGGGATTTCTACAGCGAAGCAATGCGTGTAAATGTCAATATTTAATTTAATAAATACAATTTATATATTTTCTTAATTCCGAAAATATTTTGTCACTGCAACTATCGTTATGAATTTATTATCATATTCAGATTACAAAATGAGATTCTAACGATTAGGGTTGGGAAAAATATAATTTAAAAAAATAAAGGCTTTATATTCTAATATTCAAACTGTCAAATTCTTATTTTCGATACCCTATACTCCATAGTAGGTACTCTACCTAGTACCTACTACCTCCCTAAAAACTAGTCTAGGCATTGCGATTAGATATAAGAAATTCACTGGGTGCTTAGTAGCACATATTAGCAGTAAAAATCAAGTCAAAATATACAAAAAGAAGTAAGCTAAGCCATGATAGTACTTTTACTAAAAGAGATGTCCTACATATTTACATTTATTATCAAATTCTTCGAACGATAGGCTACATGTGATAAAATCTAACCTTTATTAATCTGTTGTAACTCGTACACGGTTTGTCTGTTAATCTTATTTTAAATAGGTACATACGTGTTAATAAATTTTAAAGTTTCATGACTAGATGGATTTTAATGAAATCTGGTTAGAAAGCAGACGACGAATAGAAATTAGGCTGATTTGATTCGATAAGCAAGATTAACATGGACAGAGATGAATGCAAAGTCTAGTATCACTGAAACCTTAACTTTCGCCTTACCATTCTCATTAAATAAACCCATATAAGAGTTGGTGTCTACTGGCTACAAACAGGATCTAACCTCAAGAAGGCCAAAACTATTACAATTTACTACTTTCCAATTTTTTAGTAATAAAATATTAGTTAAACACTTGTGCTTAGTTTGAAGTGTGCGATTGTTTTTTTATTGGTGACACGTAGTATTTTCATTATTAAAATAATGTTAAAAGGTGAGAGATAAATAATTTAAAGGCTCAACATATAAAAGACTTATTATTATTTATACTTTTAAGCATTTATCTCACTTAAAACGTGTGACTAATATAAACACCTTAAAAAAAATATTTTTATTATAATTACATTGCTTTGAATATTAGAAAATTAAAAAAAAATGAATCTATTATATCACAAATACAGTAAGGTGTAAATAAATTGATAACCTTAATAATATAAATTACACATTTTGATGATGCATGCAATTATTACATAAAAAAAAAACTTACTAAAATATTTACTGCAGATCGGGAGTGACCTATAAACTAGTCTATGTATAATTCTACTGTTTCATCTTTCTAATCTACATATTTTTGTCACAATTGAAGATGTTAAATAATAAAAATAATAAATCCATTTATTTATTCAGGTGCTTGGGTGGTCGATTTTTAAATGTTCTTATGATATTGTCACTAGCTTATTCTGTGAGGTGGAACACTCTCGGCTGTGGTGTGAGTTCTGACACACACACAGATTCTCCCGATCAAGATGAATTCCCATTTTCACCATTGTCTTGAAAGTTATTAGCATTCACTGAGAATGGTGCTCCTAAACCATAGAGGTGACCACTTGAACTTTCAATGTTATCATCAAAGAATATCTGTAAGAGGATTATTACATGTAATTTATATAACAATAAACTTAAAAATTTAATTAGATGTTTGTACAAAACATGTGCTGCTTTTCAGGAAAGTACTACATATTATGTCAAGGTCGGTTGCTTAATGCCTCCTTGTACTTCTGAGATTGCTATTCTACAATTCACCCATTATTTAGTCTTTATATTTATCAATTATTTTTTGATACTATGTAAACATTGCCCAAACTAATTTAGTACATTAAATTAAAACATATGTTAGGAATATTCTAGTCATCAACCTCTTTGATTTTAAAGAAAGCCATGCCAGTCAGATGTGAGTCTGAACCAGCCTGATGTTGGGGTCCCACTCGTCTCAGTTCCAACTGATCTGCTACTTCTTGAAGTCCCCCTTTTAGATTTTTGCATAACTTCATCAGGTACTGTAAATATATATCAATATTATAGTAATGGCTTTATGTATGTCAAAATTATCCCTATACCATGTACATATTAACTTATAACAAACAGCATGTAAAGCATTATAAAATTTATTTGTAAATACAGTATTTTAATTATCATGTAACATGTGAGAATAAATAGATGTTAAGTAATAAATAATATCAACACTCTTTTTTCATTTTATCAGTTTCACAATAAGCTGCTAAAAAATTAATAGACTGACTCACCTTGACATCATACACCGTTGGGAAATAGAGCCGTAGATTTTCAAAGAACACATTTTCGTCTTGAGGTAAATTTTGATCCGTTAACAACTTAAGAAGATATCCAAAGTCATATCCTGAGTGAAAACTTAACCACTTTATGTTGTCAATTAATACAAGACCTAGAAATTAGAATTATTATTATATAACTGTAAATAATATTTTCCACATCAAAATAACTTTGTTTGTACTATATACATTATATTATTTCAAATATAATTATGTATTTAGTAGTATTCATTCACCTGATGACATAAGAAGTTCGGCAAATTCTAAAGGTTCAATACCATCTTCTTCATGTTTACGAAATTGTAATCCAGAATTTTGCAATAAGTCAATAGAGTCTTGTGCATACATATCTTCTCTAAAAGAGGATACACAAAAGTTTAAAGCAGAACAATTTGCAATGAAATATAATTACTATTGATTTATTTATTTAAATGCAATTTCCTATGTTGCGTCCTCATCAAACTTTTGTTTCGAAACCTACATTTAAATTCTAAGAAATGAATGAATTATATTAGTTTGCATTAAATTATTTAATGCTATGGAAGGCTTATCTGTGGCTTTAAATAGCAAATAAAAAACTGTCCTATTAAACTTACTGTAGATTAAATTTGAAATTGAATTGCCATGTTGTGTAACCTGGGGGTGTTTTTCCATTTTCATCCATGAATGTGAGACCCAATTGAATTATCCTCAGTAAATCAACATTGCACCTGTAAAACAATAAAAACAAATTAAGTATTGCTATTTTTTTTTGATATCAGACAAAATACTAGAGATTAGGAAATACCTAACAAAACAGAGGCCAATGATAATTGATTGCATAATCATTTAATGAATAATAAATATGGATTTTACTAAATAGTTTCATAAGTAGATAAAAAAAGAATTACAAAAAATACCTGAGAAGTTGATATTGGTAGTCGGCAGTAGATCGAAATTCCCCAATAGGTCTGGCTACTACTCCAGGAAACTCAGTGTCCATTGCAACCCAATGATACTTTTGAACAACCTTTAAAATGATATATAAGCTGTTATCCAGATGGGTACAAGCAGATTTAAACAATATTTTTTTATATAAATTGCTAACAACATACTTGTCTAATTATTGCAAACTCTTCATGAAGGTTGTGATTCCAGACATCTTTAATTCCACAGTCACCAGTTCCAGGTAATGAGAGAGAACCAAAGCTTGCTGCAGGCATCTATTATTAAATGATATAAGTTAGTTGACTTTTGATCAAAAACTTTGGTCACATGATTTATGAAGAAATATTAATAATTACCTTGAAGCGACTGTCTGTTACTGAACGTTTCGACTCTTCTGGTTTTAGAGACGCCGTGGCTTGTATTTTGTTGCAATTTGATTGTATAAAGTTTTTGTCACTATTAAGTGTTGAGTTTGTAACAATACCCTAATACTATTAAATTAAAATACTAGTCCCGAATGCAACCTGTTTTAATAGCAATAAACAATATAACATCTTTATTTTATGCACCGTCGCGCGTCGTCAGAATTATGTATAAGAATGATTGTCAACTAAACAATACTTCACCTTGAGCACAACAAGGATAAAAGTAGCGTGTTGGTGATATAAATTAACAGAGATTTATTTTGTGATTATTTGTAAATGTAAATGTAGAACTAAATTTGCAATACGTAAGCCAAAAATTAAAAAAATACATCACAACAACGAATTGTTACTCAACTCAACACATGCCATGGTGACAGATCATCTGTCACAGATGACAAACGGAAATGACAGCTTACGTAGGCTGTATTAAATTGTATGTACATTTCAGTTTAACTATTCTTATCTAGAATAAATATAATGAATTTAATAACTATCATTCTATCTGTACAATGGCGAATTGTTTAATGTCAGAATTTTATATATTCGAAGTATATCAGTAAGCTTTGAACGCCTATGACTTTATGACAAAAAAGCGGCAATTTTGAATAGATGAATCGAAGTGGACAACTCAGCGTGCTGTGAAGTCGTCAATATTTGTTTTGACAAGTAATAAACATATTAATCTGAAAAAATATACTCTTGTAATCTATTCAAAAGATGATATTAACTTAATTCATGAAATAATACAATTAAAATTAACAAAAGTAGTCTTTTGCTTTTTCATATACATATGTAGTTTATGAAACATTCAGTATAGAAGTATTATTTTAGGATATTTAATATATAAGTCAATGATTTAATAAGATTTTCATAACTCGATTAAAATATCGAAATTTCATTTAAGTGTTGATATAGTCAAACTAAATAAAAATTAAAGCACATTACAAGAAGTAATCGGTATTATGAAGGAAATTTTAATGTTCTCCAAAATAAATATGTTTCAATTTCACACAGACGTTCACACAAATTCTCGTTATTATATAAAATAATTTTAATTTGTATGTATATCTGAAGCCATTGAAATATTTATTAGTAAGATTTAAAAATAATACAGATGACAAACAATTACTTTACCTAATGTTAAAAATGTTGAACTGTTGTATAGAATTGTAGTTGAATAGAACTGTAGTTGTATTGAAACCCTTCATTATCAACGATTCTCGCGGTTTCATGTAGGTGTGCTAGACCTACGAACAGCGGACAAACGTTACGCGTTAGTCGTACGCGGCCGGTTCTGGCGACAATACGTAAAATTTGTTCGCAGTTAAAACTTCGTATACAACCGACTCGATATAATCGTAATAATCCAATTTTTATTGTGAGCCGGCTGAAAAAATATTCGTTTTATTTCTGTTAAATTGTGAGCTGCATAAACGTAAGTATAATCAGACAAATGGCATAAAATAGGGTTTTTTAGTGTAACTTTAATGCAATTTTTGTAAGAACTTCGATAGCGTCGTTATTTTTATTGATGGTGTCAAAGTTCAACCATATTACATTATAATTAGGCAAAGTTTTTTAATAATGAATATAACACCGATATTTACGAATATTTCATATATATTTTATTTAATTTGCTGCTTTTAAATATGAAAAAAAAAATTATTTATTGTTTCATGTGAAGAATTATAATATGGTTTAAATTAAAATCATTTTCTGATATAACTCCAATATCTTAAAAATAATATTAAGACTGAGATTAAGATTGCTCCATCCTCATGGTCGTCTTAATAAAATACAGTTTAATGGCACACTGTAAAAATATTTCTTAAGTTTTATTGCATTATTCATGACTTCAATATGAGGATATTTAATGTACACGTACCTTGCTGAATGTGGCATTTTCATGGTTAATATATTTTTAAACTTGAAGTCTGTGCTGTCTTTACCACATGGTACCTACTACATAGTTATTTAATATAAAATATATTACGTCAATCTTTAATCAAAAAGCCTTTAAAATGTAATGAATAAAAAAAATATATAGGATAGGTTTAATATCGTCATTATATCAATTATATTTCTTCGTGAATCGTTAGGGAAAGTGAAAGCACTTAATGTAGTATATTTAGGAACTCATTACAACCCTACTAGGATATGGGCATTCCCGCTATTGCTAAAGTAACCAGTGAGGGATTAAGCGAACTTGGGGCCTGTATCAGATTATTTTGAAGGGTCCATGATCTTCTGGTAGTTCTTAAGTATCTGTTTGCGAGCGACTTTAAATAGAAGCAATGCGTAGTTTCGCGTTTTTGTGACAAAAAGCTAATTCAATATAGAATACATTGATGACTTTCTGTTTCATAGTAGTAATTTTCGCTCTGCAAAAATGAGTGGGTTTAAATATTCGGGGGCGTTTTTACGCCGGTTTCGTAGCAATTACTATTCTTGTTATAAGGTTATAGGTTAATCTGCCACTGAAAGTAACTACGTAACAGGTGCATGTTTTCTGACATGAAGGGTTCTTTTAGTTTAAAATAATATGAGTAATGAAATATCAGTTAAAATTTATAAAGATGTTAGTCGCTATTTATTCTGTAGGAAAAGGTTTTGCTAGATTTTACAATTCCGTACGTTTAAAGAAAAGAAGAAACCCTCATACAGGCATTTTGTCCGTCCGTCCATTCGTGTCTATCAAATACTTAGCATCAAATATATTTCGACTCTTTTAGTATTAGTATTCATTCATTTTTAGTATTCATTTTTTGTTGATGTATAACCATAAAGTTTTAATGGAAGACAAAGTTAAAATAGGTAAACTGTGTACATATTTGTAAAGATATAAAAGTCATCATAATTACGGCATTAATTATATGGGTTGGCAACTCCGTCACGCATTTGTCCGAATTTATTTCATTACAACTTTAAAACTCTGATATCATATTTTTTTTAATCAATCTACTTTTTATACTGATCTTAATGACGCCGATATATGGACATCATTATAACGAAGAATGGAATCAGGTCACTGAACCATTTAAGGTTAAGGAAAAAACTGTTGATAGCTCTACTGAGATCCTTAATTTCACTTAAAACCTTCTTACTTGCAATTGATATAAAAAAAGAAACAACTGTGTTAAATATATTTATGTGAGATTCGACTTAAATATATTATAAAATAAATCAATTTATCATATAAATTGTTAAACAGTATTTCATATAAGCGCCATCGACCATCGTGTCCTAAATTGTAGCCATGTATCTACATTGCGCCAAACTATTTTCATACAACCATTCTGTATGTACTCGATTCAAACGAGTGATGTAATCATTAAAAACTCATTTGTATTAACGCACTGTGACGTGTATTTGGCAGAACAAATCAATTGTTAATACCATTTAAAATTCTATTAATAGTACATTATCCATTTAAATATTTCAAATACTTACGGACTTCTAAGTGAAAATAGATGATCGATAGATGAAAATAGATGTGTATTAGTCGATATTCTTTTCGTATGCGAGACATGTGTTACTTTTTATTTACAACAACCTAATAGAAATTCGTCTGTTTTATTACGTACCTATTGATTAAAATATTGACAGTATTGAAAGGAATATAAAAACCCCCTGGTCGCTGTTTGAAATTATCTGTTTACAGTATGTATTAGGATGCATAAACACTTATATACTTATGTGGGAATTTTTATTTGGCTTATAAGGAATAGTCTATTCGGCAAAATACCGTATATTCGGCAAGCCCCTGACCGAATAGCCGAATATCAGGCAAAAGTATAGGACCAGATTTTAGGGTCAACTTGGTCTACGAGGAAAAATCATTAAATTATGTACATCACAAAAATACAGAAATGAATGTCCTTCTGCACAATAACTTTCCCCTTCCAAAGTTATTTCATTTACAAAACAACGTATTTTCATTGCAACAGTAATTTTTATAAGTTATTCAGGATCTTAAATAAATAGTTAAAAAAAATTACTTATATTTCTTTTAAATACATAAAGAACAACCTATGAAAGAAATAGCTTCTCAAAGTTTGTAACGTTATTTCAAACATTCAGATAGCAGCAGTATTTATATGGAATACTTTATACAGGGTGACTGGTGAATTACTATCGATATTTGAGGAAGTGATATTTGACGATCATATATGACAAAATAAAAATTAATATAACATAAATATTAATAAAATTCTAAGTAAAGTTAACCAAAAGTTATGTAATTAATTACGCATCGTATGAACACCTACAGATTAGGTATACACACACACACACACTCGCGCGCGGCGGCGTGTTGTTGTATCAGTACGCCGCCCCACGCGTCCACACTTGGAACACTTGGAACGTGTACACACTTTATTTATTTATACGGAAATTTGGTCAAAAATGAAGTACCTATTTTTTTTACATAATTCGAATGAGAATCATGTACCGAGTATGCTCCTTAAATATTGATAGTAATTCACCAGTCACCCTGTATATATAAATAGTAAACCCGGCGAACTCCGTTTCGCTACCAGAATGCTTGGTTTTATGTTTCATTTCGTTTGGTTATTACGAGATGAAGAAATTTTTTTTTTTGTTATATATTTGAAAAGGAAATTTTTTATTTCATTTCACAACAGTAATGAATTCATTTCGATTACAAAAATAAAAATAGGTAAAAAAACTTTTTAAGTTAAACGGTTTTACGTGAAACATACATACAAAAACCAAAAAATAATAAAATAGATATGTCAAGTCACACGGAAATGCTGTCGGACAGGAAAAAAAGTATCCTATGTCCTTCTCCTGGCTCTAAACTACCTCAATGCCAATTTTCAGTTAAATCGGTTCAGCCGTTCTTGGGTTATAAGTGGAGTAACTAACACAACTTTCTTTTAAATATATAGTTTTATTAAAGTAAAAGTATACTAAATCATTTTTCAGCATATTTCATTATGTTCTATACACGAAAATTTACAGGTCGAGTCTTGTACTCAAGGGTCATAAAACTAATAAAGTTCTGAAATGAATCTAAAGACTTTTCTTTAAACGAGATTAAGTTCATTCTTTAACTGTCGTTAAGCCATTATAAAATATTTTTTGTATAGGTTAAGTATTTAAAAAAATAGGAATTGCACTTATATCTTCTTTTTAAATACGTAATTGAACTTGTCGCATGAACTAGGCTATGGCTAGAGTCTGTCTAAAATCTTGTATAGATTTTGTTAAACCATAAATAACTCTAAAAAAAGAAGAATTATTGTTGGCATAGAACCAGTTGTTTTATGTTAGAATAATTCAGGCATCCTTCGTGTTTTATGACATAATTTTATTATGTAGTGTCTGTTCACTTCGCCAATTGCAAACACTTCATTGTAAACCATCAAATAGATAAACATTGTTTTATAGTTCCTATTAATAATTTGACCTACATTGCTTTGGATAAATTACTTGATTAACAAATAGCCAGTGAGGTTCTAACAACGTGTTAGAAATGTTAAGGATTTAGATAAATAAGTATCTTGTTTTAAACCCTATATATTATTAAATTATAAGTATTATTTTATTGATATATTTCTGAGTGAAATCGACTCTTCTAAAAAAATATTTTATGTTTATGCCTTTGAGATGGTACTTTATTATACCCTCTTTTAGACGAACAGGATAATCTCATACGTGCTTCCAGTCTGGAAAAATAAATGTTTATACCAATATATATGAAGGAAATGAGTGTTGGAAGACTAACGATCCACAAAACTGCGGCTGATTTTTAGAATATTCAAGCTATAATCCATCAGTAATTATTATCTAAGTGAATTAGTATTATTATCGCCCATAAATCACATAGTTGGTATCAAAATCAATTGTATATACCTTTTGTTTTTTAGACAAGTACTGTTTGAGCTTTTAGATTTATTAAAAAAGTATTCGTGATAGTTTTTTCCATTAGAACACAATGATAATGAAACATTCATATTCCATTAATAGAAAGTCTGTTTAAAAGTTAATGTGTTGTTCTTATATATCGTATTGAACATAGTACATTAAAATTCATATGTTTAAAACTGTTTTGTAAACTATTACATTTCTTTGTAATAATGGTACTATTACATTAGACACATTGAAAAGTCTATGATTTTATTTCTGTTCTTATCATCTTTGTTGCTGGACATTGTTGTTTAAAATTGTATTGTTTCTAGTTTAGATATTATTTTTGTTTTAAAATTTGTGATTCAGATTTAAATGTAAAATTTAATGTAATGACTGTAGTATAAAAATGTTGATTCAAAAACAACCAAAAGTCTAAATGTTTTCGTCTTGACCCTGGCTGTTTCATTATACTTAGGAAACTTTGATCTAATTATATAATTTCGTTTGCCAAAATAGGGTCAATTCGATTAATTAAACGTTTGATTTTGCAATTCAAAATCCAGAATATTGTCGAGTTCTCGGGCCTGTTTATTTCGGGTGTCAGAGCAGAGAGCGTTGACTCAGTCAGATTACGTTTTAAATTTAGGCGGGTGCGAGTTGCCAAATCATTGGGGAAATGTTCGGTCCTCGGCTGCGATTTCGGGCGAATTGCTCGATTGTTTTGCGTAATGCATCGCATCAATGCTGATTGATTTATAAAAATAGTTTTTTCACATTTATTTATTAGGTCGTGCTCTGTGTTATAGTGCCAAAACCAAATTTAAAATTTGTATGGCCTTAATAATAAAACAATTAGATTATTAATTAAGCTCGAGCATAGCACAATCCGCGTAAGAGTATTGTGCTAAGACTCGAATATAATTTATAAATTGCTTGAAAATGCATGCACTACCGAGAAATTGAGCATCAATTTAAAGTGCTTTTGAACTATTAACGATCGCAAGAGTCCTTGAAAAGCTGTTAATATATAGAATATATATACGAGAGACCACAATATTACATTTGTATACATTGTAATAATTATTATATGAATTTTGTTTAGTGATATCTGAAGCACAAATTTTAGGTAAATAAAGTTGAAAGACAACCGTTTCCGTTTAACTAAAGTAATAATTAGTGGTGTCTAATTTCAGTCCGGTTAGTTTAAACGAACTGTATGAATTTGATTAATGTACTCTACCTTGGACTGGATCCAAGCTTGTAACATCTTCAGATCTTACCTGCCTCTAAAAAGTACAATGCTGCTTTTGCTTTGACAATATATACAAAAATAAAATTGTTTTTGCCGTATGATGTATGTATAAGAAAAATACACACATCATACGGTACGAGTATGTATAAGAAATAATTCCTTTTCAATTGTCACAATGTCATTGATAGCTGTTGAAGAGCATCATGTTATATGTGCTTTTTATATTTTGTTGTTAAATAGGAAACGAATAATTATTCTTATAGTTAATGTCTTTTAATTATCCAAATGATAAATATGTACAATGTACATATATCTATATAGATTATATTTTTTTTATTTAATTACAATTAAAATCTAGGCCTACTTTTTAAAATTCTGAAACTCATTTCCCGCTGATTAATTATGTTGAAAGAATGATAAATAAGTTGAATAAGTGAGTACGTACATAATATAATGCACGAAGATTACTTCAACCAGGAGCATTAATTTTTTTTACTAGTAACATTTCGGCTTGTAATTACAGATTTCGTGCCTGTACTAAATATTGTCATGAGATTAAACAATTTCGTCTATGGTCGATAAAATCATTTCTTTTTTCTGTTAGCCAGCACTAGCTTGGTTGGTTTCATTATCATAACACGATTGGAAAGGATTTTATATATTCTGACGTCTTCGTCGGCATCGGGCTTGTTTCATGTTTTATGCATTGAAAACATGATTTGTGTAGCCTGTTTTCTAACACATTTTTTTATGCATTTCAACAAAATTCTGTTAGATATCTCTGTTTTATGAAAAGGTTTCGCAATTTTGAGATTGTTCATTATAGAATCTAAACTTTTTTTCTTATCTTTTTCTTTAGAGAACATAAAATGTGAAAGTATTGCTTAAGTTTATTTAATAATGACGCGCTGTGCTCCAAGTCGGAGCTGAAAATATAAATTAACAAAGTTTTGTTGTAAAGTATAGAATTACAACAGAACAACAATTACAACTTCATGTTGTTGGTTAGATCATTATAATAACTCCATTTTTATTTTGTTATTTCAAAGTAATGTCGACAATACGCGATATTAATTAATAAGTAAACTTTTTGTGGCATTAATTATTTTGTGAGTCAGTACCTTGTTTGCAACAGGTTTTGTTGATGGGACTTAAGAAACGGAATTTATGTTCTAAGGTCCCTTAGTATCCCTAGTCCGTTTTAGAGAAAGTTCGATGATAAATGCTTGCCATACTTTTGTACCTACATTAAGAACTTGGTAACTAGAAATGCTAAGACTTATTTATCTGACTAAAGTTACAAGTTTATTTAATTGGAGTTTTTTTTAATACCTTCTTCTAGATGGAAGCCAAATATTTAATTTTATACTGTTTAGTATGGTTTAATTTTGTTTTAATACATAATTACCCGTAAGCAGAAATTTCAGAAACGCTATAATATTTTATTCCAAATTTTATTTTACTTAGTTTTTTTACTTCAATAAAATTAGCAATGTTTTCATATTATGATTTATATATATAGGTTTTTTATATATACATACATATATGTGTATAATCTGAAAGTCAACGCATTTATAAAATTACATAGAACAGAGAAACAATGGGCAAATATAAAAAAAATCATATTTTATGATGTTTTCTATGGCGACTGAAATTTTATTTTAGTATTTCAAACATACCTATTATTATATTTTTCTTATGTGTATGAAAGTATATAGAGCAATAAAAAGTCTTAAAATCCTAAGAGAACAATGCTCACGATATTTTTTTTAATGTTTTTATAACTCTGATACATTGAGCATATGAATTTATTATTTCGATGTTAAGGATTTTTTTGCAGCATTAAATATATTTGTAAAAATATCGAAAAATGTTCCAGATACTTATAATAAAATTTCTTAAATAGTTTTCACATCATTTGGTAAAAGGACTTTAAATGGTATAAAGCATAACTAGTTTCTAGATGTGATGACGTGATAAAATTATATATTTATACTTTTTCCAATACTTCGGGAATCTTTTTATTACAAATTGAAACCGTCTATCCTTTTTTTCTTATCAATATATTCCTAAGCATATTTCCATTGCCTTTAATATCAAGTATAAAATGTGAAACTCAATAACAAATATAACAGTAGAAAGATATTGTACTCGTTGGTGTAAAAATAAGAAATAGGTGTAACATATAACTAGATGAATTCTAAATTGCTTGAATTAGCGAATTGTAATTTAATTTTGGTGTGATATTTATTGAATTTGTTGCAGTTTCGCTCGCTCTAAAGGTTTTTTGTGTATAAATGTATTTTAAGACTTTACTGCTGAAAACTATAGATCAAATCGATACAGAAATATACTTCATACAATTATGTATATAGTATGTTTTTCTGAGTTTCCATTCAAAAAAGTCTGCCAAATAACATTATCACATATCACCTACAAATATTTTGTTCTAGAAATAATACAAATTCACCCAATAATTTAGAAATATACATAAAAATGATACTTGTATACATTAAAATAGGTAACATTTTTGTGTGAACGTGACACAAAATCTGAAAGTGCCGCTTGGTGTTTGTTGCCAACTCGAATTATTTATTAATGAAAAATATTTGAAATTTACCTAATTATGAATTACACTATGTGAATTTTAAGTCTCGAATTGAAATGGTTATTTGAACTTTATTTCATAATTTCCGGCGATAAATTTAATAGATTAAGCAATTTTTCAATATGAACTTCTAAAGTTTGTTCATAGTATTTTCCCAACTATCCACACATAGCAGAATTAGTTACAATAATTTATATAGGTATACAATATAATAAAATTGCATGTACAATTAGGTACACGGGAAAATGAATCGGAACACAAATGAATAAGAGGATAAGAAGATGCATACACACCTATACGTACATATATACAATACCTGGTTGAACTACCACAGAATATATATACATGTATAATATAAATTCCCCATATTACTCTCTATAATGCTTATTTTACTTATCTTTTATATTTTCCTATTATGTGTGGCTAACACTGTTGAAGTATCTCGAAGACATCTCATACGTTGGGACCAAGTATAGAGTAGGTACTTAGTATTTATATTTATTGTGAAATAATATTCTATAACCATTTGATTTTTAGCTTTTAAATCAAGTACTATATAAAAAAAAAATAAGTAATCCTAATTGGCAACAAATAAGGTAAAGTACGAATTGATCACATGTGGTACAACATTCATCACAAGCAACACGTTTCAAAATTATCTGTTTTAATAATCTAGTTCATTAAAACATTAGACGCTAGTTCAACTTCCGTCAAAGTATACTATGTTATTAAATAACTCAACACAAATTCAATATGCACTTAAACTTCAAAACGTGACCAAACTTTGACCTAATTTCATTATCGTGTCATGTATTATTTATATCATTTTCAGACACATTTAATATATCATACATATAAACTTCCATTTCTAAGATCGTTAAAAACAGCGAGAATAAAACGATAATATTTGGTACTCGCTATTTTTATTTCTTTGGCAATCCAGCTATAGACTAAATAAAATTTATTGGATAAGCGTAATAAATTTTAAGTTCGGATTGATTTATACAAACTAATCATTATACAGTTTTAATTTGTCAGTAGTACCTATATTTCATGAATTAACTTATCAAATCCGTTTACGATTCGATTGTTAAGTTTAATTGAGTTTAGGAGATATAAATGTCAGCAACTTAGATTGAATTCTCAATCTAAATGTGAATGCAAATAGTTTAAGGCACTATTTCTAGCATGCCTATCTATTTATATACGTATGATTGAAGGGGGTGCATATCAAAGAATGTGTATCGGTTCTTTAGAATAAGATCTTGTCGTGTTAAAGTATCGTACTTATTGTAATTTGGTAAAGCTAAAAACATTTTCTACTTATAAATATAAGATGTTACAAATAAACTCAGTTTAATTAAATAGAAAGATATTGGCAGGACTCGACGACTTTTCTCTTCGTTATTTTGTATTCAAACTTAAGTGTAGCATTAAATTATGAAAATCATTTATTACAATCATAAAAATTGTTTTATTATCATAATTTAGGAGAACAAGAGATAAGTGAATTAGTTGGGCATGAAGTAACAAATTCTTTTGTCTGCGATTTAAACTGACACATTTATTTGTTTTAAACTTGAAATTGTTATTATAGTGACCTCATTTTTCACTTATTTATAGCATGTTGCATTACACCTGGCTCGATTATAGGTAAAAAGTGAAAGGCACACGTCTGAGCATCTGTATCTAATATGTACCATTAGTTTACCTTGTAGCATTATTGTTGTCACTCATTCGTTGAAGTGCAGTGCTTCATTCACGTTATCATCATCTATTTAAATAAATACTCTGATGAGTTTTTAAAATATTTTAATCATCTGGATATTTTATCAACTGTGAATTTTTAACGAGCATTATTTCTAAGTTCCATGTTCCGATTATTATAGTCTAAGATCCCACTGCAGGAATGGTGCGTTCATCGGTTATTTGTTTAAAATCAAATTTTTATGTTTATTTATAGTTAGGAGAACATATATTTACTAGGTTGCCTATCAAAATTTGGCCGCCATTATTTTAATTAAATTAGTTTTGGGAAAAAATTCCGTTTATTTATTTTTTAAATAAAAAAAACGTATATACTATGATAGTAATTTATATGAAGATTCTAAAAAATGTTGGTTGCCATTGTTCACCTAGCCGCAACTCTTTACACCCTGGCTGCGAAGAGTTGCGGCTAGGTGTGATTCCTACAGTGGGATCTCGGAGTATTATATTAAAAATAAAAACATAATTATGATGATTAACTTAAACCGATTTTTTTTAATACAAACAATTCAAAAAGGGCCTAGTTATCATAGAATGTTTATAAAAACACACTAAACTTTTAATACTTGTCCAATGATTTCTATGCAAATAAAAGAAGATTTATTAAAATTCATGGTTTGTGTTTATCAAGTATCTGTCATTTTTCTTTTTCTGAATACCGTCTGACTGACGATGTTGACGCCAAAAAAATAGACATCATATAACGACAAGCTGAAATGTGCTCCGAACTGGATCACTTAATAATCCTAAAGTTTATTATCTTCTAAAATCTAAAGCATTAACATCTTGGTTTGGGCGTTATTGACTTGCAAAGATGCATTCAATATTGACGTAATGTTTTTAGTAGAAACAAAGACAATAATACAACTATGAATGAAGAAAGTAACAATGAAATAGGATAAATATATAATTGTAGAGAGAATCATTATGTACATATATTATGATGATTATGAGCGTTCAGTTAATTTCTGATAAAAGCATTGGAAATTTGAAATGTCATAAAATAAATAGTTAATATATAAAAATGGCACCCCGATATACATATTAGGTTAGACAAATAATAAAATCATCAAGAAATGTGTTGCATGCGTTCAGATAATTGGCGGAACAACGTCTGTCGGGTTCGCTAGTATTACATAAAAACGACAGGTTTCTAACAGATTATGGCTATGATTTGCTTGAGAAGCTTAACTCTAGCAATATCAATCATTATTTTATGTTTACTGGCTCTTTCAGAAAAAAATAAAGTACCAAAATGATGAATCTTGAAACTTGTATAACTTCTATATCTTGGATCCTACAACTTTTGCGCCATATTAACTATTGTTCCAAATGGTTAGTTCTACAAATATGTACTATTTTTTTTTGTTGGCCGGCACTTTTAAAAAAGGCCCAAAAAGAATGATCTCCTTTCTTATATAAAAGAAGATATATATAAATTTTCATATATTAAGAGTACAAATAAGTTTTTTTTTAATTAAGAATTAAATATTTATTATAGAACAACGGTACTATATATATATTTTTAAATATTGCCCATTTCCTGCAACCACTTTTCATTTCTTAGGCAGCAATCCAGTCCCACGTCTGAAGATCTTTTTGTATTTAAGAGGCTATTCACGAATTAATCCAATTTCACAATCCAGACAGTGCGTGTGCCATGGAACAGGAACAGGTGATAATCGGACTGTGCAATATCTGATTAATATCCTTGCAATGTTGGCTGGAATAAAACTTCCCAATCAAGTGTTTCTAAGTACTTTTTCACGGGAGCCGCAATATGTTGCCGAGCATTGTTATGCAGGAGAATATTTTTTTCGTGTCTAGAATAGTATTGACGACGTTTTCCCTTCAGAGCACGGTTCAATTTCTTCAATTGTGTTCGATAGAGAGCTCTAGTAATTGTTTCGCTAGTTTAAGCAGCTCATGCAATACTCCTAGCTGATCCCACCAAATAAACGGTATAAGTTTTTTTCCGCGAATATTCGGGTTTGCTGTTGATGTTGACGCGTGGCCAGGTAATCCCCATGACTTTCTTCTTTTTTGTATTATCATAATATATCCACTTTTCATCACCAGTTACGATACCATGTAAAAGTCCTTTTTTATGTGTAGCTAACAGTATTTCACTTAAGCATAATTGGCGTTCAATATTTCTGGGCTTTAATTCGTATGGCACCCTATTTCCTTGTTTATGAATCATTGCTAATGATTTTTAACGATGTAAGACTGCTTGCTGAGTGACTTTGAACGTTAGAGCAATCTCTTTTTGTGTTTAAGATGAATCTTCCTCCAATAATTCCTTCAATTCTGCATTCTCGTCAATTTTTCCTCTTAATTCCATCGTGAACTTTGTCTTCTGTGACGAAATCACCGATTTTTAACCTTTTAAAACACTAATGACATATTCTCTCACTTAAAACACTCTCACCATATGCTTCTACGAGCAATCTATGCTCCTCGGCAGCAAATTTCTTTAAATAAACTTAAGTAAACTAATATTTTCCGCAAACGACGCTTACTTGGCTCAAATATCGACAATTTCAACTCATAAAAAATACCAATATGAAATCAATGATATTATTTGGTTATGTTGTTTTTGAATGTCCAAACTCTCTTTTAAGCTGGTTATTGTCTGCGAAAGCTAAGGGACACTCCGTGCCGTGCCATTTAAACGGCGGAAACTTATTTGTACTCTTTTATTTACATATTTGGTAAGTGAGTCTAGTTTTAATGGAATTTTGAATAACTAGTTATTACAAATAATAAATAAATCTTATTACTTTAAATTGTAACATAAACATTTTTATAATAGTAAGAGGAATTTTTAGAGGTTGATAAGGCTTAGCTTAGATAAATGTAGATAAATCTGTTTCTGCGGTTCAGTACATATTGGTAAATGAAAAATAAATTTTAATTTAACCCCAACTCAAACGTAAAAAAGAGGTTTTAAAACTGAATACATTATTTATTTATTCAATAATAGCGTCATATCTTTAATATTAAATATAAAAAACGAACTACATGTTTTAAAGTTTTAGATAGCAGAGTAAAGTGTTTTAAATAATTCTAAATATTACCGGTAAGACATCAGTAGCCGAGAGCGAAGTTTAAGTGTTGAGTGCGAAGTGTTAACACCAAAGTTATTCGTGTTTAAATTATTATAACAAATTTGAAGTAAATTTGTTTTTATAGCATTATTCGGTTTTATCTTGAGTTCTTTTTTGAATATTGAATAAAAAAAATTAGGATAGTTGTAAATTTTAAGTGTTATTAGTTGTTATAAATTGGTTTGAATTAAATTGGATCACTTAGAAAAGGAATGGAAGCTAGTAATTAGAGATCTCATAAAATTTTCCACTACTCCTACGAAGAAGCTGTAATTTTTCTAAGCAATAAGTTGTCCTAAACATATTGGTTTAATTTCTTTAATACTAAAAGTAAATTAGAAATTTCTTAAATAAAAGGAGATATATACATTATACATATAAATTTTCATATATTAGGAGTACAAATAAGTTTTTTTTATCAGGAATAAAATATTTATAATAGAACAACGGTTATATACATATATTTTTTTTAATATTGCCCATCACTTGTAACCACATTTTTCCATCCCACAGACAGCAATTGAATTCCACGTCTGAAAATCTTTTTTCTTTTGATGCTATAAACGAATCAATCCAATTTTTTCAACTAAGACAGAGCATGTGCCATGGGACCGGAACAGGTGATAATTGGATTGTGCAATATCTGATTAATATCTGTGCAATATCGGATGGAATAAAATTTACCAATCAAGTGTTTCCAAATACTTTTTTACGGGAGCCGCAAGATGTGGCCGAGCATTGTTATGCAGGAGAATAATTTTTTTCGTATCTAGAATAGTATTGAGGGCGTTTTTCCTTGAGAGCTCGGCTCAATTTCATTAATTGTTTTCGATATAGGGCTCCAGTAATTGTTTCGCTAGTTTAACCAGCTCATGCAATACTCCTAGCTGATTCCACCAAATACAAAGCATAAGTTTTTTTCCGTAAATATTCGGTTTTGTTCTTGATGTTGACGTGTGGCCAGGTAATCCCCATGAAATTTTCTTTTTTGGATAGTCATAATATATCCACTTCTTATCACCAGTTACGATACGATGTAAAAATCCTTTTTTATGTGTAGCTTAGTATTTCACTTAAGCATAATTGGCGTTCAATATCTCTCGGCTTTAATACTTATGGCACCCTATTTCGTTATTTATGAACCATTGTTAATGATTTTTGACGTTGTAAGACTGCTTGCTTATTGACTTCTAATGTTAGAGCAAGTTCTTTTCGTATTACTAATAATTCCACTGTGAACTTTGTCTTCGAAGTCGAAATTATAGTTTTTAAACTTTTTCAAACTATTCATGACAAGTTTTCTCACTTAAAGCACCCTGATTATATGCTTCTACGAGTAACCTATGCGCTTCAGTAGCAGATTTCTTTAAATTAAAGAAGTAGGCTAATATTTCCCGTAAATGACGCTTACTTTGCTCAAATATTGACATTTTCAACTAATAAAAATTATATTTTACGAATATTAAATCAATGATATTAATTGGTTATGTTGTTTTTGAATGTCCAAACTCTCTTTTAAGCGGATTATTATCTGCAAAAGCCAAGGGACACTCCGTGAAGAGCCATTTACATTCAAATGGCTGAAACTTATTTGTACTCCATTATAATTACATATTTGGTTAGTGAGTCTCGTTTTAATGGAATTTTGGATATCGGATTATGACGATTAATAAATAATTCTTATAATTTTAAATTGAACATAAACATTTTTTATAATAGTAAAAGGAATATTTAGAGGTTTATAAGGATTAGCTTAGATAAATGTAGATAAATCTGTTTCTGCGGTTCAATATATATTGGTAAATGAAAAATCCCGAATTCAGTATATATTGAAAAATGAATAATTTAACCCCGAATGAAAAGTAAAATGGGGGTTCACGTAATATGATCTAAGATTTTCGCAATTATTTATTTAAATGAAACTAACTTCACATGTACCACGCTTTTTTAAAAAACACTCAGTTTTTAAAAAAACGCGTAGTACATCCGAAAAATATTTGTTTTATTTACAAAAAGAGGTTTTTAACCTCAATACATTATTTATTTATTTAATAATAGCGTCATATCTTTCATATTAAATATAAAAAAATTAAACATGTTTTAAAGGTATCAGTTTGTGTAACACGCAAGTCATGATAAGTACTACAATTATAATTATAAAAAAAAATTTAACATACATACCTTGTTTAACTAGATGAAAACTTCTTAACTCATGTAAACAAAGTAAAGATGGTTATGAGAGTTTTAATTGCTTTCTATCTCAGTTTATCTACGTTACTGTCAATACATAAAACTGTGGGTGTAGACTTGTACCATATATCTTATACAGTTTTGATTACGCAAATAAAATACAAAACGCAAAACGTCGTAAATGCTGTTTATCTTATATTTTTATGAGGAGCAATTCTACTTTACAAGTAATGGCTTGTTGGCTGTTATTTCGATATATAGTAGAATCTCAATTTCTTCTCCTTACTCTTCTCATTTAATTTTTTTTCCTTTATTCTTTATTATAGTTATATAATACAACTTTTTAATTTGTTAGTTCAGGTACATTCTTGTTTTTTTATCTGACATTTTTCATGCTATATTATTTACATGTTTAGTTTTATTTTGATATATATATATATTTTTGTTCAATGTAGTGCTTATAGATAATACAATACTTTCTCTACAGTATTGAGTTACGAATCCTTTAAACTTCTAAAATTGTTGCTGGAAACTTGATTGCGTGAGAATTCTTCTAACTCAGCAGTTTAAGCCCTCCTCAGACTATATTTCAGACTTTATGTACCTAAACCTATTGTAACAATATGATATACGCTCCAAGAACAAATTTATTTTGTTCACTGAAACTTCTACAAGCAGAATGATTGAATGGCGGAGAAAAGACACATTTATGAAACTACTACAATTTAATATTTAAAAACGCCTTTAGTTTTTAAAGCGAGTATTCTTATACCTCCAATTTACTATACTCTAAGCAAAGTAAGTTGGCATTATTATAGTATTTGTGAAAAAATAATTTTTAATATAAAAATAATTTGATATGGTCCTAGTAAGTAATTGTTATTAAGCAGAATTAGTTGGTCATGACAGATGCTCATTGCAAATGGCAGTAAAAAAAAAAACAAATGACCTAGAGAATTAAGACCTTCAATTGAAAATACAAAAATATTTATATCATAGTGTCCTTCAGTTTAAGAATTTTTTCTGAATGAAAATAAATTAACTTACGTTGAATATCTTGAATCTTATTATCTTGAATATTTATTACAGATATACTGAATTTTTTTAAGATTACAACACTAAGTTCGTTAGGCGTATTGAAAAGGCTAAAGCAAAATGAAAATATAACAGTGTGCATGTTCTTCTGATTAAGCTTTTATATAAAAAATTTATACAATGGAAAATCTTACCTACAATATAATGCTAATCATACCGCTGTATTATTGGCTATAATAAATATACAAATGAAGTCTGAATCGTTTAGTCTGAAAAGGGAAACTTGATAAAAATATTTATATATCAAATTTTTATTCCAAATAGGTCAACGCGAGGTAGCCTAACGCCTAAATGAAGCTGTATTGTAAAAATATCATCAGCGGATGCTACGATAGGTATAACAAGTGAGATGGCAGATATCACAAATCCATGATCTTATTCAGTTGTGCTATTTACTTTTATTTACATATCAGAGATTGTTTAAGTTCATTTTTCTTAAAAGGAAACGAAAATTTTCGGTACTGTTGCCTATAATAGATAGGTAAAAAAAAATCAGTAATATTTTGGTTTCGTATAAAATTTAAATAATACACTATATATACAATATTTGAAAAAGATAATATTTAAATCAATTGAGCGTGATCACGTTGTAGATCCATCCAGTGGGTAGTCTATCTACGCTGCGCAAACAAGCACAAAATAGTCGTAGTTCAAGGAACTTTAGTAAAAAATAATATTATCAATAAACCAATTAAATACCGTGTTATATGAAGACACCATCGCCTATATGGAATATTATCACACCTTATATGGAATATTAAGACACCATCGCCTATATGGCATTAATATTCTCTTTAACGTAGTTTTGACAACAACAACCATTTTTATAATATATTTTTTTACTATAAAAGTAAAGGTGTAGTATCATGTAACATTATCATAGTTAATTTATTTGTATCTGACAAAGAAAACTTCAATACAATCATTTACAATAATTGGGACATTCAGAGAAAAGGAATGAATTATTACAAGGATCAAACGGAAATAGGTTCTTCTTCAAAGCCCACTTAATGTCAGAACTGCCTTAAGTATGTCATTACCTTTTGGAAAGGAATGTACTGAGCTGTATGATGTCTGAGATTCCAGTCAGTCTTGGAATGTTATACAAATCCCTTTTTATATTTACCGCATTTATTGATCAAACACCTTTTACACGTCGCAAAGGTAAGAAAACCTTTCAGTCAAAACTCTTACATTATCCGCTTATCTTGATTTGATTTCAAAAGAAAATTCGAAATAGCTGTAATGACGACCTATTTTGTGAGGTCTTGGCTAAACAAATGATCAATTAATATTTTCATCAATCAAAATTGACGTGATTTTTTTTTTTTAAATAGTTTAGTTCTAAAATATATTTATTAATTAGTGCTAATATTATTTAACACGATCCTGGTCTTACCTTATACAGAATTTGAAGATTTCCCGTTCGTTTATTTAGCATTACGTTATAGTACCTATAATTAGCGTGGTCAGCGGTCTATAAACTCAAATATTTTAACCTAATTTACAGATATTCTATCACCCAACATTTGATACGTGACGGTTTTATAAAAGGAGAAATGTAATTACGCTGGCTATTAATGGTTTACTATAACATTTTCTATAGTTCAAATAAATTTAATGCTACTGAGTTTATTAATACAAAAGCTCGTGTATGAATAGGAATATGTATGAATATTCTTATCTTTTCACAAGATATTCTATGAATATCGTATAAAATATTATTTGATGTATACATCATGAAGGGTCTGTTTTGTGTGAAATCATAACAACATATAGTTGAAATTAAGGTATCATTTTATTTTGTTTAGTTTAAAATATAGTGGAAGATGAACAAAATATCTTTTAAACACAATTTTTTGTCATATTTAATTGTAATTAAAAAAATATAGAAGTTGTATAGGACCCACATCCTTATGAATAGTGTAGTTATCATCTTTGGAAAATATTGTATTTTCTTAGATCCATTTTAAAAGTTTTCATATTCAAAACCTAACATAAATAGCCATATAAATTTGTATTAGAAAAATATTTTTAAGTCAAAAGAACTGTTTTCATAAACCTGTACTCCATTATAGATGATGATTTTTTTTTTCAGATCGTACTGGTCGAGTCGACTGGTCATGATTTTTATTCTGATCATAGAATCGCCAAGTTGTCACCATTCCTAAAACACGTCAAAAAACTCCAAAATGTGCTCGGAAGCGAAGAGATAAGAAGTATAGAAAGGACAAAAGTCCCAAGATGTTTTCATTTACGGAAGGTTGCGGATGTGTCAGCTTTCGAGGAGGACGGCGAGCACGTTCATTGGGAGACGATTCTTCTTCGTGTCGGAGTTCAGAAATAGAACAGGAAGTACCGAAGAAGATAGGCAAGCGGATGCTTAATGGTGATTGCACCATGAAGGCTTTGGCACCATTTTTGAAATTTTGGAAAAAAGATGATGTCAGCATGACCAAAGCTGAAAGAAGTAAGTATTAAGAAGAATAATAATTGTTAATTCACTCGTATCAAAATTAAATTCTACGCTACAGATATCATTGAAACGCTACGGATTGACTAAACCGAAATAAGTCGTACCGTTGTGTCACCCACTTTTTTTAGAACTGCCAGCATGTGGTCTAGCACTCATAAAACTGATGGATATTAATAACTGTTAAATGTGACTTTCAAAATAATATGAGAATCAGTTTTGTTTAATGAATTTAATCACCAAATAAGTTTACTGGAGCGTGCTATCTGTATCGATATATATGTATATGAGTCTATTAGAGCGAATTATATCATCGTATTAGTAAATTGATTTTTGTGATATTATTAAATTTGTACCATTTTGAAAGTATGAAACTTGTCGAAAATATTACAATATTTATCTTTTTATATTATAATGTAATGAATTACATTATTTACTTTTTACATTTGCTATATATTTTCATTATTATTTATTTATTTATTCCATTTATAAATTTGTAAAAACTTTACACTGCAATATACATACAATAAAAACTTTGACGTCCACACTAGGCTAGGCCTGTATCGTGGACATCGATTTATTTCAACGATTCAGTAAAAGAGAGTGTGTGTGTGTGTGTGTGTGTGTGTGTGTGTGTGTGTGTGTGTGTGTGTGTGTGTGTGTGTGTGTGTGTGTGTGTGTGTGTGTGTGTGTGTGTGTGTGTGTGTGTGTGTGCGTGCGTGCGTGCGTGCGTGCGTGCGTGCGTCCGTGCGTGCGTGCGTCCGTGCGTGCGTGCGTCCGTGCGTGCGTGCGTCCGTGCGTGCGTGCGTCCGTGCGTGCGTGCGTCCGTGCGTCCGTGCGTGCGTGCGTACGTGCGTGCGTGCGTGCGTGCGTGCGTGCGTGCGTGCGTGCGTGCGTGCGTGCGTGCGTGCGTGCGTGCGTGCGTGCGTGCGTGCGTGCGTGCGTGCGTGCGTGCGTGCGTGCGTGCGTGCGTGCGTGCGTGCGTGTGTGTGTGTGTGTGTGTGTGTGTGTGTGTGTGTGTGTGTGTGGGTGCGCGTCCAAGTTGGTGAGGGTCTCTAAATTTATCCAAAAAAATGATATGATATTTATATGATTGGGTAGATTTTCAAATTCCATAGTTTTACACTGAATTACTAATAGATTAGTGTCGATAACTTTTAAATAAAAAAAAATATAGTAGGATGAAACCCATTAGAAAAGGAGGGGGGTGTTATAAAAATTAACGGTAAAATAATTTACGGGCGATCTGCGGTGGGGAAGGGTATTGGATGAGGTATGTAAGGTTAAAAAACGGTTTTTCTCGATTTCCAGCAACACTAAAAGTCCTATGGAAGAAAGTTATATGCCAAAGTTGCTGGTAATAAAAAGATATAAAACATTTTCACATAACTTCAAAATTTATTTGAAAAATTCATAGAAACAAGTTTTTGGTAGTTTATTTTTATCTTTTTCAAAAGACAATATTTTGTAGGAAATTTGGTGAAAACTTACCTGTAATTGTCCCAAATATACTGTAATTTAAATAAATTTTCTCAGAAGATGCAAAAAATCGAGATAAACTCGAATTCGAAAATTTTATTTTAATCTTTATAAATATGTAATTTGATCTAAAAATGTAATTGCAATTTGCTTCAATAATATTTTTTTTATTAAAATGCTTATTATATTTATGTCATTATAAATTTAAATTGAAATCGTACTACTGAATGTAGATACATTAATCTTATCATTTCATAAATATTTTATCTTCTATTCTTTTCACTTATCCATTATTTTTTGTATTTTTGATGGCATTTTTCAACGTTACATTCGACAAACCTCTTCGGTTCTAGTAGATCTTCAAAATCTTCATAAGTAACAAATCATTAACTTCCTGTAGGTTTCTTCTTCAATATTGGAGCAATTTTCGGAATCATGACAATTTGAAAATAAATTTGTGCATTTCTTAGTCATTAGTGCTTTCACATGCTGAGTGACCGCTTTTTCTTTCAGTTCTTTTGATATAAAAATTTGTGTATTACATTTATACATACAAACAAGCAGTGCGATAATGCTCTGGGACTAAATCAGGTACATTTATAAAACGAACTGATTGTTTTTTATCGAAATCATTTAATTTGTTTTGTTTTCGAATATACTGTAATGTATTGTCTCTCGTATCTTTGCTTTGAACAGATTCTTTCTTTTGAAATAGTACCGAATTAGGAATAATGCACCGATTCTAAATTAAATCTAAGAGCATCTTTAATTACTTCTTTTCTTTTCTTTGCTTTTTTCTTGTTTTGAATTACAAAATGAATTTTTCACATAAATTTTTAAATTATGTTAAAGAGTTTTAGTTTTTTAAAAACGTTATAACTTTGCGTTATAACGTTTTTCGGTAGGACTTTCAGTTTTGCCTGAAATCGAGTAAACCCGTTTTTTACGCTTTAATACCCACCCCCATGGGTGTCGATATTGTGATGACCAACCAGAGGACATGGTGGGGCATACCCTGGCGGACTGTTCAGCTTGGGCTGAGCACCGCCGTGTTCTCAGGGTAGCCATCAGCAGCAGCAGCGATCTCTCGCGTCCGCCCTTAGTTCAGGCCATGGTGCGGAACAAGAGGAACTGGGAAGCCGTCTCCTTCTTCTGCAAAGAAGTCGTGCTAGCAAAGGAGGATGCGGAGCGCGTGAGGGAAAGATCCTCCTCATGCCCCAGCCGCCGCAGGCGACGCTTCAGGCGTTGGGGATCGCGGGATGATCTCCACCCACCGTAAGCGCGGGTCTGCGGACGGCGAGCAAAACCCAGATCCCAGAGTACGGTGCGTAGCGTACCGCGTTCGCCTCATAAAGCCGTCCGACCACCACAGATGGGGCCCTAGAGCCGATGCCAGGCCGAGTCGCAGGTGTAAGCTAAATGATGTCCCGCGGCCAGGGTCGGAGCAGGAGTAGGTAGGGGGGGTTTTTAGTCGTTTTAGTCAGTAGGAGTCTGACACTCCCTTTTGCTCTACCTAGGACAAAGGGGTCATTTGATGATTTTCTCCTTAAAAAAGAAAAAAGAACACCCACCCAAAAACCCTTCCCGACCTCAGATTGCCCGTAAATTATTTTTCCTTTAATTTTTATAATACTCCCCTCCTTTTCTAATGTGTTTCATACCGTTATTATTTTTTTCACTTTTATTAATTTTAAAGGCTTCTACTCTGGCCCATAAACGTATTCTTTAATAATAAATTTAATAGTTAGCTACTCGCTATTGTTTGAATAGATTTCATGAATATTCTAATGTATGAAATTCATAAATTTGACTTCATTACTCATATCGCTAGCGAAACAATGAGAATATTAAATACATTTTCTGATAAACTCGGTATACAATTTAATTTAATTATAATATTTCTTAAAATAAGAAAAGTTTTTTGTAGTCTTATTAAGACAAATACGACTTATTGGACTTTACACCCTTAATTGCTGCATTAGATTAGTTCAACATAAGAATAATTATAAATGTTATCATATGATAAACCAGTTCATAATTCAATTTAATAAGCCAATTCATTAATTCAATATCATATGATAAACCAATTATTTTTCTTACGTACTAAACTAAATAAAATAAAATTAGTTGCCAAAATTATAAATATTATGATATATTATGTTTCATATCAAATTTATATTAAAATTATTATATCTTATTCTAACATTCACTGTGACCAGGGACCCATTTCTACCCAGGGACGATCCCTAGAGATTTTCCATATCCCGAATACCCAAGTTAGCATTTGAATGCAAGTATGTCAGTTTTTGGGTTTAGAAATTTAAATAACAATAAAATTAATAATTTCCACTTTTCAGTGATAACACAAAATTATTATAAAAAAACGGAAGAAAAATAAAAATATTTAAAATTAACATTATAGTACGTCCCTAAAAGTCTTAAAATTGATGTTCCTCAAATACATAATATATCTATCTTAAAATTCATGTAATATATGAATATATTTTAGACCCAGTGTCACCAATCCTTGTTAAATAAGTAACATCTTGTTAAGGCGTTTGATGGTCTGTTAGATGCATCGAGCGCCCCACCACGCACAAATGTCCATTTAAATGTCTTACCAAGCCACTAATATTAATTCCTGCTCTAGAGCTCCGTCTAATGGCTAACAGACTGTTAATGCATTGGCAAAACTCAATTGTCCAATCACAGCCCTGATTCCTTGTAACCATAGTAACGTCATCCGTTTTGTGAGTTTCCTTGTACTTATTGATAAAGTGAATTAAAATTTCATTTCCTATGATGATTTTGCCTCCAGCTTTTCTATGACATTGTTAATTAAATTTTCTTTTTATCTCTTATAATTTGAACACAATTTATGTCTATATTTATAACACAATAATATATGTATAACACAATTTATTGACAACACGATTTTGACAAGTTACACCTAGTAAATTGAAAAGAAAGCTTTTTGTGTGCTAAATGTATGCAACCAACGATATATAAAATTTGGTCGTATTAGCTTACAAGTGACGTATCGAGGGATATATACGATCAAAGTATAAAGTGGTGTATAGTGGCAAACGTGAAGTATTAAAAACTATAGTTTTCATTTGGTCGTCTTATAACAAGAACGAATAATTTGGTAGTCGGTCATTTGACATGACGCGGACGTTTAATAATGCGTTGTTAATTTGTCATCGTGGGACGTAAAAATTTAACAGACATTTATAATTTTGAAGGTTGGTTAGCAAATTCTGGGTTTAGATAAAACAAACATTGATGGTGAAACTGGGTCTTAAGATGGCATTTCCAGTAATATTTTAATTTCTCTAAGAAATTATTTTATGATAGTTGATTCCGTTACAACAGTTTTATACATTTGACGAGTTTCTAAAACTACGTTTTGAATCAACCATAGCTTAGTCGTTTGAAATTATAGATATTTCCTTTGATATTTTCTCTCTTCTAAACAGCTGTCACTTTCAGATTTTGTTGCTTTCCAATATAAAAAATCTTTTGTTTTTTAAACGACAAATAAATGAATAATTAATTTCAATAAAATATTAAAATTCTTATTATTCATGGTTGGTTAAAATTAATACAGCCGAAATTTAGTTGTGGCAATAGCAGTTGGCTCTCGTTTATTTCACGTCTGATTTGGTACCACCATTTTCACGGAGAGAATTAGCTTAAGGATTCGTGCGTTGTATAAAAGAACAAAGCCTAAATTACAAAGCCCATAATTTCTCTCATATTTTTGTATAACTTCTAGGTTTAGGGTAACGAAACATTTGGAACCAAATTTTTAGGCGACCGTGGGTAGTCGTAAGAATTTTCTTCAATAAGACGGATTCTTGTATCTAAAATGCGGAGACTGTAATTTTAATATTATCCTAATGTGTATTTTGCTTTAATGTTTCCTTTATTAAAATTTAACGAGATATTGAATTTATTGTCCTCATTTTGACTTATTATATTCTACGTTGTTTTACAGGCTTATAAAATTTGGTAACATCAGTCGTACTATCAGCAGGTTTTGATAGTGATGTATAACATATTCCAAGAAATGCAGTAGGTTCTGCCAAAGTCACGGCAGTACTGATCATAACATTGCAGTCAATTACAGATTAAACATTACTACTACTAACTTTTCATATAGCAACAAAATTTACAATGTACATCTGAAAGGCGTCTGTTGTTACGTAAAAAACTTGTTATAATCAACATACAAGGCTTCAGAAATTTGGGTGCAGGACATCTACTTCCTTTCCATTTGCAATTATTCTGTCTAAGATTAATTGCGGTCTGTTTTTCCTCTCAAGGCCAGGCAGCTTTGTTTTATCTCAAAGACATCTAATACACAATATTCAATTAATCAATCAAATGCTAAAAATATGAATCTAACAAAAATACAATCCCAATACATGTTGTTGTGCACATACGGCAAACAATTCAGAATCAAAAATTTAAACATAAAGAAACAATCAAACTATTTTAAAATCAAATTGATCCTATAAAGCAGTTCGGTGAAAAATTATAAGATAAATTGCAGTTATAAAATTTACGGATGACTTATAAAGCTCGGCTATTTACGTCTGGGTTAATTACTTGGATTTAGGAAAGTAATGAGATACTTTCTTGAAGAAACTAATCTAAGATTAGTGAGATGATTAATGTGACAAAATGATAAATACAATTCGTCTGATAATCTTAATGAAATCTGTGCGTCGAGAAGAAATATATAGGATCACCGTTCAATATATATATGGATATATTTATAAAAATTAATTATATTATTTTTTCACAGCAATGAAAGCTGCTATACTTATTCAGCAGTGGTATCGTCGGTATTTAGCTCGAATGGAAGTTCGCAGGCGCTACACATGGACTATATTCCAAAGCATCGAATATGCAGGGGAGCAAGATCAAGTCAAAGTAAGTAATAATAAAGTTCCTTGTTACTCATTCGCTGACGGGTTTGGTTACATTGATATCTTCTTCATCAGAAGTACAAATGTGGAAGTTTTAATCTGATTAAGGAATTGTTACGTTTTCATTATTAGCTATTACTCACTTATATAAATCAAATTTAGTTTGTCCAGCTTTTCAAAAACACCTAAATACTTAAAACTTTTGACAAAACCTAAATTTTGAAGAGATCTGCGCCCGCCTCTATTTATACCATACCAAGACTCATTGTTGTGATTGTACTTGCATAGGTGGCTACTTGCAAAGGTTGTAATACAGGTGACAGTTGATAAGGTTAACTACTCTTAATTATTGATTGTTCAAATAATAGGAATGGCGTCGATATATAAAGTATAAGTTTTAAATTAAACTGCTTAATGACATTAATCTCTTAAAATTGAAAATGGAAAGTTGATGGACATAAAATAATAACGGTTGAAGAATTTATACTCTTGAGATTTATTTATCACAATAAAAAAAAATATGAGACTACTACGAGAAATAATTTCATCTAATTTAATAAGCTTCCTTAGACGTAATGATTTCCTCTGCAAAGCCCTTTTTTAAAAAAGTCATGATTTGGTAACCTATTTATGAAAAGTATATTATGTTCTAGTTAGTTCCTGTAAAAATGTACGTAGTAATTTTATTTTACATTCCGTATAAATTTTTGTAACATATTTTCTAAGCTAAAAGCTCGTCAAGTCATGTTAAGTAATATTTTTCTTACTTAGATATTCATAGTTTGCGTACATGATCTTTTGTTTATGAAGAGAATCTTGGGTAATATGATCTCCTCTTTCCAGAAGTACTTCGTACAAATAAGCTGATATTGTGGAGTCATGGAGAAATAATTATTATAAAATTCCAAGTAAATGCCAGGTTTTAATTATTAAAATGATCGTTAGAAATGCCAGATCCCAGATGATATAGAATTCTGTTGAATATGAAAAATATTTTCTTTTCTTGAACATTGAAAATATTTTTTATACGTAGTCATATAAAATATACAGGCGGTCCTCGACTTACGTCGTTTCGATTTACGTCGTTTCAAGTTACGTCGAACAATGTTTTGACACTATTCCTCAAGCATACGTCATTTGTTTCGATTTCCGGCATATCGGAGAATTCACTTGTCGCAAGGTAATGTCCGTGAGGGGCGCTAACCGTTTGCCTGACATTGCATTTACTACTGATGATATTGATGATCTGTTAAGCTCACATTCGAAGAACTGACTGATGAAGATCTTATTGAATTGGAAGCACAAGTACAAAAGGAAGCACTCGAGTCACAAGAAATAGCTTCTTCTATTAGTGACTCTGAAAAAGAACTTACACTAAAAAAACTTTCCGTAGCCTTTGCAAATTTGAAGAATGCCATGAAAATTTTTGACGTTAATAACAAAATTTGTGCAGCCTATCACTGTTACCAAGATCTGTATGATAGCAAGAAGAAAGAAGCCAAGCAATCTAGAATTGATAGTTTCTTTAAGCCAAAAGTTTAATTTATTATTTATCATTACATATGTATAAGTTTTATAATTATTATTAAAATTAATAACACACAAATACCAAAAATAACTAGCAATTTTATAAGTGCATAATATATAATTATTTTAAGACCTTACTTTTAATAATAAAGTACGTACGTAAAGTACGTACGTAAAGTCCTTTGTTATAAATGCAGTTTTTTTATTATTTCGAGTCCGTGTGGAACCTAACCCTTGAGTTTTACATGTAAACATATGAAAAAATATGTATCGACTTACGTCGTTTCGATTTACGTCGCGTATTTCAAGAACCTAACATGCCGTAAGTACGAGGACTGCCTGTACGCTCATACAAATATCTTTTATTGTGGCAGGGATCAGAACCTCATCAATCAAACCAATAAAAAACATCAAGTGCGAAAGGTCAATAATATTTTTTTCGGCTTTTTATTGGTGAAATATAAAAGTAATGCGATTCAATGCCGAGTGAATATAATGTCAATATAACATTATAGGAGTAAGGAGTTAGAAATCTAATTTGTCATGTCTTTGAATTATATAATCTAAAGTGAACAGCGACTTTTTTATGTCTTGGTAAAGAAGAAAATATAAACCTATTATTTCCAATTCTTTATAAGATATCGAATAAATTAAGTTCCGTTCGAATAATGTATGCAGTGATTCCATTTTAACATCTAATTGATTTGTCTTAATAAAAACGTTTTTACCTCTATGATAACATTATTTTTGTGTACGTGGATAGAAACGGAATACACGTTGAATTTTTGATGCCGAAGAAATAGATTTTTATCGAACAAATTCTGTATTTACCTTGACTTTCTGCTCTTTAAAGTTCAGGTGTAGTTATTTCAATCAAGGAAACACAGTAAAAGTTAACCACATCCGCAAACAGACTTGTTTTACTATTTAATTTTCACTGCAGTATTTTGTTATTGTATGCTGTATATTTTTATCATCAATTATATTTTATTAAACATATTTAAATATTAATGAAAACATCGGTATTTTTTTTTCAATTTATAATAATTAGAATATTAATAATGTTAACCTCTGAGATAAGTCTCATTGTTGTTTTGTTGGTTTTAATAGTACTTTAAAATTCTTGCTTTTTTTCCTTTAAATCTTGTTTTTCGGATATTACTAGGCGGTTTTTTTAATACATTGTCTATTTAACTGGTACTTACTAATTGAATTTATTTTTTTGGCTACAAGTCATATATCTTTTATACCTAGATATGTTTTTGTTTTCATATTAACAGTATCCGTCATTCATATTTTCAAGTTTTCTATACAAAGGAAACAAAGGTAGGGAATGATGGATCATATCATCTAATATTTGGTGTATGTGACATTCGAAGGAAGTCCGGCCTCTTACAGTTCAGTGAATACGAGAGGAAACTGATATGTTTAGGTTTAAAATGTCGTAAAATTCGACGAGATGATAGTCAAATATTATGTTTTAATACAGATGAAAATTATGGACAGTATCCAAATTTAAATGTATTAAATAATTTATGACATCATAATTTGACACGACCAGAGTAGGTAAGGCTCGAACCTGATAATTTCGATATACCGTGTCTAATCTCGTTTTGCCAATTAAGATATGGCGTCTTATTCGTGTGGACAGGCAAGCATTCTAAATATGCAGTCCTACATATGTACAATCTTAAAACTCACCTTTGGTGTTTTCATGAAATGTTTTTAATTCTTGTTACAGATGTAATTTTTATAAAAATTGTTTATTCATAATTAATGATCATATTCAGAGGTCAAAATTTGGGGCACGAGAGAATCGGGGCAAGATGTGTTTCACTTTGAAATATACTCGTATGTACCTATTATTACAATATTAAATTATTATTTTAAGTAATAAATATTTAAATCTTTATATATAAAAATGAATTGCTTTTCTTTAGTCTCACTAAAACTCGAGAAGGGCTGAACGGATATATCTTATCTTAGTCTTGAAATGTTCGTGGACTTTTAAGGAAGGTTTAAAAACTGAAAAAAATTGTTTCATTTCCGGGAACACCCTAAAAACAGCCCTTTTCTATTTTCCATACAAGCGTTTTTTTCAATAGATTTGACAACTAACTAATATGTCAATCCTTCTGTAGCACTTCAAAACATGGAGATTTATGGCTTAAAGGTAAACTCCAAAAATATAAATAAAAAAACGTAACAGATATTTCTTGATTATAGAGCGATACGAAGTTCGCCGGGTCTTCTAGTATTATTGTAAAGAGACGACGATATTATGTGAGAACGGGGAATAAATAAAATTAATTGACTGATAATTAAATCTAAGACTAATACACATACTCCTGACGTTTCGGTTACTCTGCAGCAACCGTGATCACGGGTAGAGGACATCTCGTTTTTAAAAATAATAAAATTAGCTTAGTAATCCGAGAATATTAGTATTATTTCAATTAACTGATATTTAAAGAAAACTTTAATGAGATAAGATTGTATGTTCGTCATGTAATCTTAAAGAACGTCAACGAAATAAATGAATGTTACAAACACCTTAATTGGTGCTTCAGCATTTTTTCATTATCATTATCTTATTGGATGAATATTGTATATAATATACTAATATTTCATTATATTTTTACATGCTGGTGAGGAGTGGAGGAAATTAGATGAAACTAGATAATTTTTTTGCATATATATCCGTCATCGGCCTTTCAGAGCCTACTGCTCGGCAAAGGCTTTTTTCTCACATGGATTGAGCTTAAATCACCACTCTTGCTCAAGACGGGTTGGTGATTTCATCAAACTTATAATTGTGAAATTATAAGTCCAGGTTTCCTCACGATGTTTTCCTTCACCGTCTGTCAGTGGTGTCTTAATATTCTTAGAAAGTATATATGACTCGGAAAAATCACATTGGTATTTGCCAGGATCGAACCTTCGCCTTTAACCACTAGGCCACCGGCTATACACATATATATATATATATATATATTTAGGATTTAGGATTTTATATATATTTAGGATTCTAACAAAATCCTTATAAAAATATAAATTAACTAGAGCAAACTAATTATTATCTTAAGCCAAAACACCTTAAATTAGTTAAATTCTATTAACAATAATACAAGTCGTGTCCACAACATACTTTCGCAGGTTAAAAGAGAACAAGACAAGCGTCATAGCTTTAATATCACTTCGGATGCGTTCGGGAATTTAAAGGTTCGGTTCAAATAAAAAGTGTGTCCCCTGTATATATACACATATATTAGTCATATTTAAATATTAAAGATTAGTCTGTCTATCTCCTTATATTCTAATAACTTCTAAACTTTAGAAGTGGAAGAGTCATATAAAATATAAATAAAAATTTACTAAGATTTTTGAACAGTCTTAAGATTTTACTTTTTATGAAATACCCAAGGGCCACGTTAATGTTAAATAATATTCCCATGGACCTGTAAAAAGCTTCTTTAAACTAAACAGGTGAAGTTTAAACTTTGTCATTGTTAAATTTAATCAACGTGATTCTCATGGTATGAAACTAGGACGCCGTTGTAAGTCCGTCGTTTAAGCTCCGATGTACATTTAATTAATAATGGCTTAAAGTAAAGATAGATTTATATATAGGAAATTGAAATCTGTTAGAACCTCAGAAAATTAGTTCTACTAATAATTTTTAACATATTTTGTAAATGAAATAAACTTCTATTAAATATTTTTAAATGTAATATTTTATTTGTTTTATTATTTCTTACAACAGTTAGAACCAAATTACATTTCTCCCGAAATTGGGGCCTTAATAATCGTTTTTAGTAAAATTGAAATTGAAATTATGAGGTGGTTGCAGATTAGAATCCTACTTATGTTGATGATTTTTTTATATTATATTCTTTAGTTTAAATTTTAATTTTATTAGTTGTTTTGTCACCTCTATCAATTTGAACACATTTTTTAAAATAATTTTAAATAATTTTTCTGCTTTATTGTTATTTTAAATATATTTTTTTGTAAATTAAATTTTCAACAATATACTATCAAAAATGGTTTTCCTGTTTTTTTTATTTATTACAGAAAAGTGATTCATTGTGACTCGCTCCTGTTCATTGAATATTTAATTTGATTTTTCTAAATGAAGTTTCGTGTCAGAATTTCGATTTAAAGGAAACAATGCTTCTATTTTAAGTTTTACAGGAAAACTCATTTGAAAAACAAATGACACAAAACTTCCATTTCACTATTTAAAACATTTTTCTATTTAATAGCTTAGGAAAAATATACGAAATTGAAAAGGATTGTACGTATACGAAGTCTTTAATAAAAACTTGATTCTCATTTACACATGAATATGATGAACAATGAAATAGCCAATTTAAAAAAGAGGAATTATGACATTTCATCAGGATATTTAAATATAAAACTTTTTTGTGCAAACGACTCAAATTTCAGTGCAGAATTTTAACGACCATGCAATTTTCAATAAACAAAAGGTTTGAGTGAAGGTAGGATATTTAATTTCACGAATGCAAAATTTGTTGTCGAAATATTATGCTGTTTTTTAACAAAAAGTTGTATAAAAGTATAATTTTTTATATTTTTGTTTATTAAATGCAAAAAGCTTATACAAAATATACTAAATTTTTCACTTTATGTAGAATGCTTTTTGCTAAGCTAAATATGTAAGATTTGGTTTATAACAGAATAAATAGAATAGGTATTTAATGGTATTCCTAAGTTTAAGTTGTAAACTCAAAAATGTCATTCTTTATAAATACTGCGAGTAAATTAAGTAAGTTAACAGTCGACTGGGCAACCTGACACATTGTTGATCAATGAACCGTTTGCACAATTAATCACTTTAATTTATTTAAGTGGATAAATATGTGATTATTAAGACTGTGGCTTTTTAAAACTAAACATGTCAAGAATGATTTGATGTTGATTGGAAAACGTCGCTTAGATAAAAGTATATTATTTTTAAATTTAAATTGCTTATGAAATTAGGCCGACCACATAGGAAAATTTATATCTTAAAAAAAAAGTAATTTTTAGAATATGAGGTTTTTGTTTATAATATCATATACTTTTGAATAAAATTGTTAATTATGAAAATTAATTCTCATTAATTAATTTGAATTCACAAAGTATAAAAGATTTCATATTAAAATTTAATTAAATTACATTATATTTATTTTCAAAAGAAAATAATGAAAAAATAAATTACACCGAATTTAAACTTTAATGATTATAATTCATAAGAGTTAATTGCGATTTAAGACTTTTATAGTTTACGTAAATGAAATTATATTTCATAATAATATATATAAGGCATGGTACATAATTATTAAGAATACTTTTAATATAAAGCAAAAGACAAGAAACGTCAAACTAAATCTAGTTAAAATACCTTTAAATTTTAAATCTACATTAACATAATAAGCAGAATAAAAGCGGCTATAAAAATGATTATAAAAATTACTCATATCCAAATGAGTTACTCTCAGTCGCTAAATTATAGAGGACTATCAATTAGTTTCAAAAGTGAACGAATATTTGCATAATTTGTCAATCTCTGGCCTAAATTCGTTTGCCTATTTACGGGCAATAATGGCACAGAGAATAAAAGAAAAAATTGGTATTCTTGGGAACAGAACAAAGGACAAAATTAACAACTTTTAAAATACATACATGAAAATATACTTATGATATTATATACATTCATATAGCTCAAAGACAGTTGCATCTAGTGGCTTGTTAAAATTAATGTTGCTATTTAAATATTCTCATTTCCACAATAACTAAAACCTCAGATTCCTTTGAATGATTACCTACTAACAATCTTCGTTTCAGTAACGAGACTAACTAACATAACCGTTACTGAAGTCAATATTGAACATTGAAATTCAGTGTTGCTATAAATATAATAGACATAAGAATGGCATAGTTCACAATATCGATATTTATCGGTTTTCATATTAAGAGGTTTCGTAACAGTAATTTATTAATCATTACAATCGAATTGGGATATTTTAATGATTTCCTATACAATATTGTTTACCTGTTCCATTATTTTTAACGGATTTTTATATAAAAAATTTAAATAGTAACTTTTAAAGTACATAGCATATAAATATTATACATATTTTTAAATTGAAATATGAGCACTATAGCTTTTAAAGTAGGTCACCTCTGCAGGGAATAATTACTAGAATGATAGCTAACTACATGGAAAATTGCTATTGCTGTAGGGAAAATATACGTTTTCCTTATCAGATCGTTACATCTTTAGTAATGATACATTAAATTGTGCTATACACGTGACGAAGAAAATCACTGATTCATTATTATTGTGCATTCAATATTTACTTATGATTATATTCATAACCTTGTTGTCTACTTTAAATTATAATTAGTTCTTTTAAGTAAAGCAGACCAGTAAATGGTCTTTCAACTATAGTACAGGGTGGGCCATGAATTAGTTAACATTCGAAATAATAATTTTAAAATGTATTACTTGAAGAAATAATTTTAAGTGCGTCTTAGGAAGATTTGCAATTATGTTGTCTAATATTTTTAAAATTTATAACTGTTGCATATAAAAATTTTCATTGCAACGGTTATTATTTAAAAAAAATACCACTTTTCAAAAGACCGTATAATTGTTGAAATGCACGACATAAAACCGACATGGTATAATAATAATCGTCTGTAACTAAATGTGTCGTGGCATTCTACATATATGTATAAAGTAATTATATGAATGGCTAACGAATTTGACATTACATTATGTTATAAGAAATTAATGTATTCATTATTTTCCTAAAGTTTGATTATACTAAATATGATTATAAATAAATAGTCTCTAAGGATTTTTAATTCTTAATATGGAATTTATAAAACCTTCTTATGATGATATAAATTTATTTTAGAATATTTTTTAACAACAATAATAATATAATAACATTTTTTCTAAGAATCTATACTTCCAGATGTATTTATAGCTGCTATTTTTATATTTTATTTGTTTCAGCTTTACAACTTTTTTAATGCCCTCCTGAGTCATATGCGGGAGACTAGCGGAAGACCGTCATCCGAAAGAACATCAAGAACGGCTTCTGTCAGTAAGTTTTACAAGTATCACTATTATAAAAAGGTTACTCCATTTTATTAACAACATCATTCTATCTATGAAAAGAAAAAAATATATTTTCTATATAAAGCAAAAAGCTAATCGCAACCTAGAATTCGAACGTATTGTATTTCAACAAATAATTTCACTACAATATTGGCCTTAGCTTCCATTGTCTAAATATGTGATGAACAATTTCGTTCTGAAAATATATACATCTATATATGCGAATGTATCAAAGTGTTTGTACACTTATGTTTGTGTGTAGGTTCATTACATTTTAAACAGTTTGCTCACTTCAGATTCTTTATCCTAAAGCAAAATAAACATGAAACATGTTATTTAAATATTACCACATAGAATTACGGTAACCCTCCATTTCAATGTCTCTCATCTTATATTGGTTTCAAGAGTTCTCGGATAAAATGTAGGATAATATCTGTATTTAGCAATGTATTTATATTTGCAAATAGTATACATTTGTTGTGCCATCTATTGTTTTCGGCTGCTCTATGAAATTTCAGTTACTTCTTACGACAATATGATTTTTATTTTATTTTATAAACAGTTAAAAATTCAAATAATTATTAAATACAATCCATTTTTTGTATAATGTGACGGTTTTGTGTTGTCGTAAGCCATAAATTAATTAAAAGACACGTTCCTCAACATTTTTGTCTGTGTCTGCGGGGAAGCATCACCGGGATTTGGAGTGGTCATTAAGCCTTCGTTATATTTCAGCAAATGTCAGGTATTCTCCTTAAAATTTTGAAATTACTGACATTTACATAAATTAATGCGGTCTTATGACGCTATTAATATATGTCATATTAAAGTTAACGAAAATTCTGATTTATTTGTTGTAACAAATTAAATAAATAGTAAAAATTTATTTAAAAATAAATCGCCTTATAAATTAAAAACTGCATCATCTTAAGATTATGTATTATTTACAACCGATAATTATAAATATATTTCCAGAGAGCAAAAGGTCCGGCATATATTTGTATATTGTTATACATAGTTGTGTCATGAAAAAAATAATTTCGAATAACCCAAAATTCACATCTAGTTCCACGAAGTTTTGAATATGAAATTACCCCCGAGATTTCAAGGAACGTAAAGCTGCTGTGTATACTTGTATGCTGACAAATTTTAGAAGAGCTTTGTTATTTGTAGTGGAACAAATATTTTCTGAAGAGTCGGATGAAGGCGGAGGCGTGGATGAGACAGCTCCACCGAAAAACTGTCGAGAGCCTGATATTGAATTTCCCCTTCAAAGAAAAGATATAGACCTGCTTATTGAGGCCTTTAGGAAAAAAAAGGTATGTCAAAATTGAATGCGACATTTTATATTGATTATTTATTCGCATCATTATGACTATCTATCAAATTAAACTCGCTTCATGGAATTTAAGGATGTTGTTTAAGGTTTATTAAAATTATCGAAATTGGACCGCTTTAACATGAGATACCACTTACTGGCTATACTAGTTAAAAGCTGAATTTGAATGACTATTAAATTATGTTCATACAAAAATAAAAATAATAAATTTATATCAGTAATGCGATATAGAATGTGAAGTGGTGCATTTAATCCGAAGCGGTAGACTAAACATGCCATCGTGTCTGTAATCCGATTAACGGAACGCTCGTACGTCTTTTGTTATGACTTACGGTGTTTTTAACGGAGTCACTTGCATGTGAAAAATTATTTGAGTTATCCAACATGTATGTCGTATTTTTCTTTGTTCAGTTTAAAAAGATTCATATCGATATTTACCAAGAAGCAACTTCTCTCTAATCAAGCACCCTAAAAGCGTAAAGCGTAAAATATTTAAAAAAGGTACACAAGCGTAAAATTTCTCAGTATATTTACTTTGAATTTTTTCCAGCATCGTCTACATCCAAAGCTAGTAGCACAGATACTGAAGGAGGCTTCGCAGATGTTAAAAAGATTGCCGAATATCAATGTGGCTACTACATCTATATCGAGTCAGATAACCATATGCGGAGATCTTCATGGCAAACTCGACGATTTGCTTGTTATATTCCATAAGGTAAAACTTTTTATTTATAGTATAAATAAGGTAATTTTAATGTTTTATTTCACTTATGTTGCACTATCTGTAGTCAGCAATTTTCTTGGGGGATATTTTAATTTCTCTTTATTCAAATTAATATGTACATGTAAAATAAAAGCAAATATTTGGTAATTGCGCCAAAGAAGCAATAAAAATTAATTACTCTAATTCTTCAATCAGTTATAGGTTCAAACGTTATTAATGCGTCTGGGTTCATTTACTCGTACTATTGAGTTTGATGAATGATTCAAAAAGGTAAGGTCATTTCTAATCGATCCGTAGAATAGTTTTCTAAGGTTAAGTCCTAATATAAAAGATTATGTAACACGTTTACTATATGTCCTTTTTTTGTGGTACAAACAAAAAACGAGTAATATAATTTTATATACATTTTGTTCGTACAATTATTACAAAAACACTTTATTGAAAATGTATCGAAGTATACATCCTAATGGACAGTTAATCAAGCTAATGGGATTAATTAATTGGTTTAATTATTTTGACCTTTAATACATAGAGTTGAGTACCTATGACAGGAATTAGTTAGAGAAATAATTTATAAATAGCTGTTGTACGCTACTTTGTCTGCGTATCATAAAGATTATTACTATAAAGTAATGAGAATAGGAGCCTAATCTTTAAAATTATCATGAAATTAAGTTTAATACTTATCAATATAATTTCGTGATTGATTATAATCAGTTTCTTAATTTCGAAGACACTGAAGTAGACACAATGAAGTATTTCATACATTTGCTGGATGTTACTATGTCCGATACCGCATATGGCGTTTATTAGTAGCTCTCGTTCTAGAGACTAGAGACTTACCCTGTAAGTAAGTCTCTGTAGCGGAAAATACTATTATGTATTGGATAAACGGATAATCTCAATTCACCATTTGTGAAAGTCCAATAAGAGATATCCGCATCTACACTAAATGTTAAGGTTAGAATGAATTCTTTCATTTCTATCTTAAGAAGTAGTAAAGAGTTGACAGTTTTTATTTGAGATAAGGATTGCAATATTTTAGTGTTCATTTTCATAAATGACAATTTCTTTGAAAATTCGTTATAAATTTACTGTAAGTGACAACAAAACAACAGAGTGGTTTTATTTATCAAAATAAATCTTCGTATGATATTATTATCAGTCAATCCAATTTTATGCCTATTTCATTGATTTTTCATCAATCGTTTCACGTTTTATTGTATAAAGAAATATACGATGTAGCGATGTATCGATGTAAATATATTTGGTTTAAATCTATTATGGTCTGTGGTTACAACCGCGCTTGCATACATTTAATCAAATACAACTAGAAGGAAGGAATGATTGGATGGATAAACTTACAGCTTTGATTCGAAAAACTGTATTAGCGACAAGTTCTGTATACGGAACTGATTAGGTAGTTGTTTATTCTCGAGAAGAGATTTTATATTTTCATTAAATGTGTGAGGTATTTTCCAATAAGCAAAAAAATGTTATTAAATATTGTTATAAGTGTATAATAATTACTTTTTGATTTAGAGGAAAGTAATAGCAAACGACAAAGGTAATGTTGGTCAAGAAATCTGTCACAAAATCGGCCAAACATCAGTTCAACAGTTTCGTAGGTTTACAAACAAAGGACACAAAGACGGACACAGGAATTAATACGGCAGCTTTGTCCCATTTTCATTGGCCCGGTTTATTTCAAAAATTCGTTTCACATACAGATAACTGTACGATTTTATTACCAGTAGAGATTGGTCGTAACGTTTGTTATGTTGTAGATACAATATGTTTAGTTATCTATTTTTTAAGTGGCTTGTCTGGCAGTCAATACAATTAGATTAATGGACTTTCAGGAGTATCTTATTCAAAGAAATAATTTTCGTAATGGCACTTCTTGAAGTCTTGAAGACTTGTCTTGAAAGACAAAGAAGTCCAAACAATATGAAAGTTTTGCTGAATAAGCGACAAATAATAGCTGGAATTTTATATTACCTATAATTATGCTGATTTCTTTTAAGGGAACCAAAAATGTTGCAATCACAAAAGCCATTCCTTAACTCTACAAAAGCAGAATTTCGTAAAGATATTATTTAGTTAGAATGAAAAATGTTATGTTCCACGGCATTAAATATAAAGAAACATTTCACACAATATTACAGTTTATAATTATCCCAAGTGAATCTACATATAAATAATTTGTAGTACTTACATAAAAATGTCTGCTATACGATACATCTTACCTTACTTTTACTTTTCTTGTTTTATTACATGCATTAACATTTATCTTTTAAAGCAAACCCATGTTTTATTGAAAGAAATTTATAGAAAAGTTCTGGTACTTTAGTAAATTACATTATTCGAGTATCTAGGATAGTAGGACAATAAAATTCTTTAATGTATATTTTAGGTTTATTTTTAAATATAAAATGAGTTGATAAATGTTGCGAAACGAGTTTATTTTTATCGATTCGATCTATAGATAAGGTTTTTGAGGTAGTAGCGCTTAGTTGTGGTCAAGTTACTACAGCTCAAATATGGGCTGGCTCGAACAGGGGAAATACCAACCTCTCACGATCGGCGTAAAGTAGCCTTTAATGGCTGCGTTTTGTCCAATGAGTGAAAGAGTCGATTGCCGTTTCCCTTTTTCCACCCTTTCCTGAACTTTCCCTTTTCCCTCCCTTTCCCAACTTTTCCAGATATTCCCCAATCAAGGGTGGCAACACATTCGCAAATCTATGTTGCTGATGTCTATGGACGGGGGTACTACCACAATCAAGTAGGCTGTCTGCTCCGTTGCCCCCTTTAGCTTAAAAAAAAATTGGTAAAGTGCTCATAAAAATATAACAATATGTTAATGAATTATAAAAGTATTACTATTAGTTCGTTAGGTACATTTTGTTAATTATGTGTTATTTTTGTCTACACATTTTAGGTTTACATTTCTCCCAAGTAAATATAACGATTATCTTGTTATGTTTAGCAGGTATAATTTAGCTGCGTGTATAATTAAACTAATTTCATACTGAGTTACTCATTAAGTGTGATGTACAATTGTATAAATTCTGTATAATGATATCCAAGACACTTAGATTTCGTCTGCTTGCCATTATACTTGATATAAAATAACCAAAACGTCTCATAAAATGTTAAATAAAATTATAAATCATCTAGTATATTCAAAAAAAAAAAATTCATTCATAATATGTACTCGTATGCTACATGTCATATATTGCTATTGTACATCTATTAGGTTTCTACAAGAAAAAAATCTTCATTCCTTCATTGACAAACTTTTTTTTTGTTATATGAAAAAACGGTTGAACTGTCACTTAACGTATTTAGTTTTGGAGCACTAAGGCTTAAATCTTATACTCATTAATAAGATTGTCGTGAATATAGTGTGTTGGTAAGGCAATTGTTGTATTAAATAAAATTTTTGAATACATTTATATTACATACTTAAGGCGTGATCAAATCATTACAATGATTCCGTAACGCTACAATCATAATATATGATAATATTACGAGCTATTAGTGGGACCTTGAATTTGATGTATGGTTCACGTCTGGCAGACGTCCAGAGAAGCCGAGAAACAACAATGAAAAACTTTATAGAACATGTCGAGCCCCTGTTACCACACTTAAGAACTGACCTAAAAATTAGAACGAAGTCTTTAACCTATTGACCTAATAGCTTAATGAAATTTTTGTGATTAAAAGTTACGAAGTTGACGCTATCTGATTATAGGGGCAGTTAAGTTTCTTTATCTCTTAATAGCTACATCTCGTCATTGAACAATTTCCACACTATAACTATTATGTGATATGTTGGTAACATTTATTTATCTATATATATATATAAAAATGAATTGCTGTTCTTTGGTCTCACTAAAACTCGAGAAAGACTGAACGGATTTATCTTATCATTATCATAGTCTTGAAATGTTCATGGAGGTTTAAAAGCTGATTTTTTTTTATTAATTTCCGGGAAAACCCTAAAAACAGCGCTTTTTTATTTCCCATACAAACGGTTTTTTGACATTAGATTTGACAACTAACTAATATGTCAATCATTTTGTCGCACTTGAGAACATTGAGATTTATGGCTTAAAGATAAACACCAAAAAAGCTAATAAGACATAATTTATTTCTTGATTGATGCAGTACGAAGTCTGCCGGGTCAGCTAGTTGTGAAATAATAACTGTTAAATTATATAATCTGTCCATCAATTCAGTGTATCGGTTACATATATGTAACCGATTGTTTTGTTTAATTTGCTGTCTGAAACCAGGGCGCAATAAGTTAGTTGGTAAACTAACTAGAACGTGATATATCAGGAGGTTGAAGATCTAATCCTGCTTAGGTTAATGAAAATTCATATGAAATTTTCATGAAATTACATTGTACATTTTCTATTTAAATTTAATATAAAATATAAGCTCAATATTGCTTTAGTGTTAAAATAATAATTAAAAAAAAGCTACGTATAAGTAAGTTATTATTAACACATACAAAAACGTCAAATATTTGATTTTAAATTCAAGTATGTAGTTAATATAGATTGAAAAATTCATCAACAAGCTATCGTTTATTTTGACATTCCAGTTTGCGACTTCTGGTAAAGTGAAACGCTATTTTTCAATTAATATGAATTTTTGTTAGAATTTTCGGTATATAAATATTTATATTCAGATTCATAGTAATGAAGATATTACAAAGCCTGTACGAAATAAATCTACTTTCAAAACCGAATAATTTGAATGCAGCTAAGAAGTAGCAATGAAAGTTTGAGCATAATTCATAACAAAACATTCAAACCTATTTTCGCATAGCATCTAGGGCAGCCTGACGTCACAACGGCGATAAGAAAGGGTCTCGTAACAATTAAGGAGCGGCGTACGCGTCATTCAATTTGTAGCAACTGCCACAGTATGATTGGTAGGTCATCTTTTACACCGAACGACCTCGTTTAACTTGATATTGTTTTTCTATTACCTCATCCGTCACATTGTTAGCTTTGTAATGTTGTTTTATATGTTATAGATTGGTTTTACTGCTTTGTATGACTCATTTATAATCGTTTGTTCTCTTTAGTGTCTATTTTGTCATGAACGCTTTGAAAACAAGTTTAGTTCTCAAAAACAACCACGATCGGTTAATGCAGTTTTAATTAATGTTTTAACATATATCCATATATCGTAATGAAAATGTGATGTTGCAAACATGGTCATTGATGAAAGAAGAATTTGTGGTTTAAACGTCAAGATTCTATTTTTTAGGTAACATTATAAATAATATTTAATAAGAGGCTTTTTCGTTTATATTTCGTTAAAAATGTTAACAAAAATAAACTTTTGCCCATTTCTATTTGCCCAGTTAAAAGTAAAAAATTGTGCTCTTGATAAAAAGTCGAAACATTGTGCTCTTTCTCGTTTAGAAAGAAAGAAGGGAATTAGTTTTTAAGAATTAAAAAGTAATATTAATGTATTTTCTTTAATTAAAATATTTTGAATGTGTCAAGGTTTTCACGATATTTTTTATGATGTTTATAAAATACAGAAAAAATTAATGGACTTTTTTTCACATTCAAGGCAGCTTTATGAGAATAGAAAAAGTATTGCTTTTATCAGTGCTTATATATTTTGGAAATGTATAGTCTATACTCATGGCTACACATTTCCAAAAGGGATAGATATCGGCCATCGGGAGAGCCATTTGTCCCGGATTCAGCTCGGATAACGACTCAGACAGGGATAATGATTGCGTAACTCAGTATCGATTGGAACACGCAGTGCGTCAGTTTTTCACGGTCATCGTTGCACGTCTAAGGATTCGCGGATTAAAATTTAATGCATAGTTTTAAATATCCCCTCCATAATCTCATATCTAATATATATTTTAAAATATTCATACACTTTTCTGTCTACAACATCTTATAACTAGATTTATTACAAATTTTCTGTGATGAAGAACATGTACGACATAAATAAACATTATTGGAGTTCAAGACCGCCATATTTCATCCAGCGATCCGAAGCGAGCTCAAATAATGATAAAGGGTACAATTTTATAAAGATTAATTATAATCCAGTGTCGACATTGTTATAATTTCATATAAAATTTGGGTCGCATCCTTTGTGTTTCTTTTACATTAGCATAACCACATTGTGGAATTAAGCATTAAATATTTTGTTTATAGAATGGTTTGCCGTCGCCGGAGAACCCTTACATATTCAATGGAGATTTTGTAGACCGAGGCAAGAAGGGATTGGAAGTTCTCCTACTGCTATTGGCATGCATGCTAACTTTCCCCGGAGGGGTTTATTTGAACCGAGGCAATCACGAAGATCTTATCATGAATACCAGGTAAAGTAATGATATTAACTCATTTATAATTAACATGTTGTTTTTGTTTTATTTAAAAAGGACCAGCTTACAACGTTTTAAATACACGACAGGCTTTAGACGGAAAATAAATGTTGTATACTCGTGCAAAAAACGGTTCACCTAATTATAAATAACCACTTTCTGTTACTATTATTTAATTATTCTTTACAATGAATTCGTTCATTATTTTTCTTATTTAACACATTGTTTTGTTACCATAATAAATAAAATATACATATTTTTTTATATTTCATGATTCCTATACAAAAATGCTACATTATGTTATATTTCAAATAATAAATTGTTAAAGCAGTTTATGCTTAACACATAATCTAAAGGAAAAATCTAAAAACTCTTAATTATATTATGGTTTTTGTATATAAAATTAAACTTGAACAACTTATGTATTTTATAACAAACAAAAGTCTTCTTGCTTTATAATTACTGTTTCGGTGGAGTAGGGTAAATTTTAAGTGAATTAAGTATTTCCAAATATGCTTATTTTTTATCCGCTGTAGGTTAATATGAAGTTAGTGCATAAGTGTATTTATACAAAACGATATTATAAATTCGTTTCATTAATGTATGAATAAAAATATTTTAATATGAATATTTTCTTGTATTGTACTGTTTTTATTAATGTTTCTTAACATTTATCTCTGTTAATAAATTCACAAAACTATTACTTTACATTATAATTATTTTCACCTTGCAATTCGAATTAGTTTATCATGATCATACATGTTTAAAAAAAATGTTTAATAATATTTTACTATCAATATCAAAACTAACTGGATTTGATCGCGATAGTTGAACGAAGTGATTTATATTTGATTGAGGATCCGATTGATTGATTGGTGGATGTCTGTTCCGATGATGATATTTAGTACACAAACACACCGCAAATACTTTGTGAAATTTAATAATTGGTAAATAGGAATAAAAATACTCTTCTTCTTTTTGCAAAGCATCACTAGAGCTGTTTAAAGAAAAAGGAAGAAAGCTTCTTTTACGTATGAAAATTTACTAATTGTGCGGGTTGTATTTATTTCTCAAATATCGAAAGTAGAACTCTGTGACACATGTTTTCGACTTATAACAGACGTGAACTTAGAGTTTATCATTGAACTATAAGAATATGGAAATAGATTCACGAAACAAAAGATGTATTATCAAATATATCCCTTTATATAAATAAGTTTTGTTCCTGATATATTTCGTTTAACTTCAATCTACAGGTACGGCTTCATAAGGGAAGTTCACCAAAAGTATCGGGTAAGTATGTATAAACCACTTTGACATTATTTACTATATTATTGAAAATATTAAATCATTGACATCGTTCAATTTAAATTTCTCAAACCTCGGAATATTGTGGCACTCGAAGGTTAATTCACATAAACCTCAAACGTTCCCATACAACTGCGGAGGCGTTATATTACAAATAAATACAAAGAATTGTACAAAATCTCACTTCAATTTAGATTTGTGATTCTATTTTAGGAGTGTTTTCATATTTTATGGTAACATTACTCTATGAAAAGAATAAGTAATTTGGCTTGGAAAACACTTTCTAGCTAAGAATTATAAATCGTTGTAGGTACTTGTATTTATTAATACTTACGTATATAATACATCGATAATGATTTCCAGTATAAATCCTTAAAGATGGTATAATTTTGAATGAATTGAAAGGTATCGACATTATCTTTTACGAAGAAATGATTTATTTAAGAGGTTGCTAAATGAAGTTTTTTATATACTTGCCATGACCATTCTGCATAACCTAATTAGAAATGTTGAACTGTAAGAACTACACAGAATACCGGGTCAGAGAATAACTTATAGGTTATTATTTTATATAAGCTAAATTATTGGACACTTTAACTTAAATTAAATAAAAAATAATATATTTTCTCCATGAGTTCGAAAACAAAGGACTTATAAAAAAATAATATGAAACATTTCCTTCGGAGACATAAATTTGAGAGGTACCAAATTTTAATTATACTTTCCTTCATTTACATAGATGTGTAATTGTATAAGGGCCTTACATCAAAACGAATTTTGATCCCTTGAATTTAATAGAGCTTATTACAGCATCGTGTCCCATTAGAATTTTGAAAGCCACATTTTAGAGGACCAATAATTCTCTACTCGGGCATAAGAAGTTTAATATGTAGGCGTATTATATAACTAAGATATGTTCAAATAGAATTGATATTAATGATAAACTGTACATCAACGCCGACGTAAATTGTGGTATAGTTCAGTATTATAATTATAAGCTAACGTATTTTTATACCCAGCATAACGCAGAACGACTACTAAAGCTGATAGAGAATGTATATCGCTGGCTACCGTTGGGTACAATTATCAACAATCGCGTGTTTGTAGTTCATGGAGGCATTTCAGACTCTACCGACCTTGATATGTTGAGAAGTATGGAGAGAGATAAGGTAATATTAATATAAAATATTAGCAAATATTACATAACTCAAACAATTATAGATATTTATTTATATATACGATATTTTAGTTATTTTAAGTTTTGAAAACTTTTGTGGTTAGTTGTGTTTAATCAATTTTAATTAATGTAAAGATTTTATTCGATTAAGTCTGATTTATTCATTAAAAGGCTTGATAGCTGAATATTTAATATTTACCTGAATTTTTAATATTTTTTTTCATTTTGCTATTAATAATTTTAGGTTATATAAGATAAAAAAAAAGTTTGAATCTTAAACGTTAAAAACATTTAAAGTATCTACATGGAAAGCCTTTATTCAGTATACCATGCCTTCAATAATAAAAAGCTACCCTATAATCTTTATTTGTTTATCTTTTGTTGTAACAAACTATTATTTAGGTATAATAGTGGTTTGATTTGATCTTAATGACACTTTGATTCACAATTATCTGATAGTTTGAGAACGATATGGTTAAAAAATACTGCCTAAAATGGATATCGAAAGTTATGGCTTTTTGGAACTGTACAATTAAAGTGGTATACATAATTACGTAATTTTTATATGCATTTGTATTTCTCAACATAAAAAGAGGATTTGATATGGATTAGTATTCAATCCTTAGAAATGCTTGAATAAAGAATACCTTTATAGAATTTAAGATTCAGCTCATATATGAAATGTGCGTGTAAGTACTTTTTATATGGCAAAAAATATTCATTAAGACATCAAAATGTGGGTTATTCAGCCTATTTGTATCTCAAGGGACTGAATGAGTGAATGGTATGAAACATTTTATAATGTTTTTTTTAGTACGCATCTTTATTACGACCGCCGTTAAACGAAGGAGCTGCCCCGGGCGCTGAAGGAATTGATAAAGTGGAGTGGAAACAGGTAAGAATAAATCATTCATTCAATCGCTCATTATAATTCGTTCGCTCGTTTCGGGTGATCGATCGTTTTCATTGTTTGTCAAATACAGTTAAGCATCAAAGAATTTCTTTTTTACTAACTCAATTTAAAACTTGATAAATATACTTTATCGAATGTGTTTAACTTCTAAAAGGGAAATTGATTTATCTCTTTTTTATAATAACGTTATACAGAGAGAGAGAGAGAGAGAGGATGAAAGTATTATTCGGTTTGTTTTACTAAGATTGAAAGATTTTAAATGTATAATTTTAATTTTGGCTTTAAGAGATTCATCAACCTCATAACTTTTCTTATTATTATTGATCATCGAGGTTAATTCAACAGGGAGGTTAATAAGATATCTATAGAAGATAAAGTCAAATTCTGAGCATTATATCAATGCTTCTTCTAGAAACCCTAATAGACATATTGTACTTTATTATCATCAAATTGTAATCAAAGCAAATTTTAACTTTTTTATATTTAAATTAAATATATTTCTTCTTTTTATTTTCTTTAAAAAAATAATTTTGACGATTTCTGTGGACTTCAAAGTAACAATAGTTTTATTATTGGGTTGGGTATTTTGAGCTCTAACTTCAATGTAACACGATTTCTTCGAAGCACCAAGTGTGTTATAACTGTAGTAACAGCTTACTAACTTTGTAGCCCTGAGGGTATATTGTTGATTTTGTGACTCCTAAAAGAAAGAGGAAAGGCACCAGATTATACAAAAATAATTCTATTTAATCCTAGGGTTAAATTATATACCAGTATAGATTATTATAGATACAAATCATCATTATTTTACACTCTTGTATGCCTTATAAAATAAAATGAACGGGAAAAATACTTATTACAAAATAATACGTATATTGATTAGGAAAAATATAATATTTTTTTTATAATTTCGCAGTCGGTGCTAAGTAAAACAATAACAAAGGTAGGAGCATCGTCAATCATTCTGACATATATAGTCTTGTTGACGTGTTTATATTTGAATTATTCATTAATGATATCTAATTTTTTAATAAAACTATGTTTTTCGGATTTGATTCTTTTATTATTTTTTTTTTTAACCCGGCATTTTCATTACTTTTCAGTAGTCATGACTACTCGAAGTCAAAAGTATATGTACAACTCTGTGACATACATTTTTATAGCAGTACTTTGTCTACAGACAATGAAAGACAAAACCTCTTAGCATTCAATGGATTCACCGTGCGGGTACCGGGTCCATCAAGTTGCAGGGAGAGGAGCTTCAACAGTGCCTGGGACTCGTGACCCAGGTGTAGGTTTAAGAGGCCCCTATCTAACGCGCGTTAAACGCTCACCTCCACTGTCCAAGCTCCTCTCTCTACCTAGCCAAATTCGAAAAGAACCTACTAGGGCTGCCTTCGGAATACGTTCCAAGAATGAACTAATGTAAATTCTCAACAGGCCCAAGTCTTTTAGTAGGTTGTAGACAGATTTAGCCGTTATACCTCTCACTCCCACTTTTCCTGCGTACTTCTCCAACGACGAACCTAAACGGTGAAATAGTTTCAACTTTGAGAGTAACTTGAATAAATAGTTATTCTTATGTTTTCTAAATATTTTCTACATAACTACTTTCCGTTCTAGAGGAAAAGGAACTATGCCTGTAAAAATGCGGTGAGTAATTGTTAAGAATTCGATACGATTTTCAATAGTTTAAAATTTTCACTATCCTAACATCTTGACCTGATTACGGAACCTATGGGATGTCTTTCAATAGAAAATTCAGATCTATTCATCAAGACCGAAGCTATCCACGTAAAAATACAAATGCGCTCGAATTTACAAATACTTCCTTTTTTGAAGTCAATTAAAAAGAAGGTAGGTTCAAATATATAAAGTATTAAAATATCGTAATATATGAAGTGTTAAAATATATAAGATATCGTAGGTACTGTAAGTGTTAAATACTTTTAATCCTTGGTGATTCAAATTCGGATTTTACTGGTTTTGGAATGAAATTTAATATTACCTGATATCATAAATCGCAACGCTGTAGTAACAATGTATTGGTTACGGGGATTAGTTCGTCAAATATTTCGATGAAAAAAGCTTTATAAGATAATTCAAATTTTGATTTTATTTACTGTGATGTAGACATTCTTTATTTATTTTATATTTGGCGATATGATGTGATCTAATTCTTTTCTTTAATATTAGGAAATTTATCGAGTAACAAACATCGAATATAGCCTCAACTTAGTTGAAGTATGTGGATTTATAGAACGAAGTCACTTCATATTCCTTTGAAATAAACTTCTTCAAACTGAGTTGGTACTTGTTTTAGAAGTTATATTGTTCTTTGTCTTACAATATTACTATCTATGAAAATTCGCGAAATAAAACACCTAGAGTATTTTAAGTAAGCTTAAAATAATAATAAAAAATAGTTTATTCAACTAAATGTTTAGCTATTAAGTTATTCACTGTTATGGTATTGTTGACTGACAATTTTTACGCTATATATATGGAATTGTTTTCTATTAAACGTTTTGTTAGTATTTATTTGGAGAATAAAATGGAAATATCTAAAATGTCGAATATGTATTATTCATTATATAATTTCAAATTCTAAGGGACTGGAATTTGTTCAAATTGTATTAATTTGCGTCTCTCTACTAGCATAATTTAATTAGGACGGTTTACGTTTCCATGTTCTTCTAACATACTTATACAACTTGCATGCACGATTAGTTGTATGATTAGTCATAACGAGTTATGTATTAAGGATAAGTTCATACAAGTTATTGATATTTAAATTTTGAAATTGATAATTTGAAGTACAAATTAAAATATTATTTACTAATTATTTGTTAATGCGATAGATCAAGTAATTTTGTATTATAATGCACTGTCATACTAAACCGATAACTATGCTGTAATATTATGATAACTATGCTGCCTGGAATTAGGGCAGCGTCTAAATAACTCAATATATTATTGTCCTGGATTCTGAGTCTGGATCCTGAGTCTGTACTGTCTGGGACGGAGTTCCTTAATATGTTTTGATATACTGAGACAATTATAAATTTCTCAACAAAATTAACACAAATATTCTCTTTCCCAGACGACTGTCTTTATACATTTATTGATCATATAACAAGCCTTACGAATGAGAGAATCGAATATGTATATTCTGTATATTTTATACTTTATTTGGACAGATCACGTCGTTGTTTGCCTTCATTTTATAAATATAAAATGGGTTTATAAAACCATGTCTAATCCTGACTTTTAACTCTATCGTTACTAACAGAAAGAAAAACATAAGATGTTCACATTGGCTTGTAGTAATTCTTTTAATAAATTAAAACTTGTCAAAGGAAAGTATCAAAATTGTTCTACAAAGAAGGTAAGGTGTATTTTCCCCATGAACAAACTAAAGTTTGTCGTTCCCTTGCTACCCTTGCTTCCATACATTGATGTATGTCATCATTAGTCTTAGAGATGCAAATAACTTTATAAAAACAAAGTGGTCTTATTTTAAATAATGTTTTTCGGATTTACTTTAAGAATTATCTGTTCCTTGCGTTTTTTTAAGTACGCGTTATCACAAACACACGGGCTGAAAGTATTTTCCATTAGTCTTTTTTTTATATCGCGTTCACTATCTCACATCTGGATTCAAAAGTACAAAATATAAAATCCAATGTTCTTGATCATTCTGCTACTCCTCAAGACGCAGTTAGTGTGTTATAAGTGCATTCAGTACAGTATTGTAGTACTTCAAGTACAATACCACGTGAGAAACTGAAGTCTTTGGCTGTACATGATTAAAAATAACTCTAATTGACTGACAGATTTACTCCGCCTTCCTGTATTCACAGTTACTGCGAAGTAATTTTAACGCCGGGTAAAATAAAGAATAATTAAAATTATATTAAATAAAACGGAAGCGTATAGTTTTAAATGTTTATCGATATGGGTTTACTAGCTGCAAATGTACAAAATTGTATTTTACTTATCACATAGTATTGCATTCATCTAATCAAATATTATAAGCTTTGAGTAACGTGAACTCCCTTTGAGCTTTAATTCACTTACAGAGGTCAAAATATGCAAATGAAATGGAGATCTTGACGAAATTGGCGGTATAGATTTTGGTGACTTAAAAAAACCACAGTTGACTTAAATAAATTTTTCCATTATTAATATAATCTTACACGGGCCTGTCTTTGTTAATTGGTTTAGATACTGAGTTAAGATAATTCGAAAAATACTACGAAGTTTTCTATTTTAAAATTATTGTTCAATTTTTACATCATTAAAACAACTTTCCTTAAATCAATTATATCATTCTAAGAATTTATTGTCTCCTCATTCATATGGATTCAGGTTCAGATTGGAAAAAAATAAAAAATATTGGAAAAAAATTGTAATTAGGCATAAAAAAAATCCATTCTGAGCGGATTTTGTATATTTTTCTGTTAGTGAAGGGGAAAATTTTGTCGGAAAAAAGGTCAAGTTTAATTAACAAATAATAAGGATACAGTAATTGCTCCAATGCATGCTTCCAATAAATGTACATTTGCTTTCTTGAATACTAAACCTAGTAACATGTACGTGTAGTAACTACCACATCGCAATTGCTCCATATCACGCAACAATCGTTCTTGGCTATGATTTATTTGTTCTACCAGAATCCGTGCTTAATATCAGTTACAGGTTTATAAAAGTAGCGATATGTTGCTCGTACTTGTTTGTTATTCCTTACTTGTTACTGCTAAATATACTAAGAGCGGCATTCATTAATTTAATTTAAAATATAAAATGTTGAATTTATGTTATTTTAAAAGCTTATAACACTTGTTAAAAAAATGTTACACTTAAATTTAATTTAATTTTAAAAGTAATACTTTATAATGGATTTTTCTTTAATTTTTATCGTTAAATTATGTTATATATTTAGTTATTTTTTTTTATATACATTAAGCTGTGTTCAAAACAAAGTACTATCAAATTTAGATGAATGCATTCAACGATTTATATTTATGCCCTTAGTAATGTTTAAAATGTCACTTGAGTTTCGTGACGATTAGTAATGGTTCCAATATTTATATTTCATTATGAGATTGTACTGTAAATTGTTATAAAAAATATTGCACCAACCAAATGCATTGGCTATGGTTAGATTTCCTGGGGAAGAGAATTAAATATTATTTGTGTATAATATTTAGGCGTTATGTTTTTAAGGCTTTTAATAAGTTTTTTAATGTATGTGTACTCTGGTGTTTGCGTTGGGATGGTATCGATCCTGATAAACATTGCAAAGGGCGGAAACCAATTTTTATTAGGTGACGATGCTTTATGGAGCGTCTGGTTGTGGTCTGAATGGCCTCTACTAAATTAATTGCCCCAGTAACAAAGGCTTCATTACATTGAAGCTACGTAAAGTGAGGTTGCATCATAAATATTTAACAAGGCCATATATAGTATGTGTAGCTTGTGAACTCGTATTGTATATGAGAAAGTTCTAATAATTCTTATTCAATCACCCGACAACTGCAGAACTCGTTTGATGTAGTTTTTAATAGACGTGACTTTAGTTCGGGAATAAAATAGTCAATTTCTTGTATAAAGAATTCTACGAGATCACGAGATTGAAACTAAATTTTTCATTCGAACCAGTGATACATAAAAGTAGTCACGTAGTAAAAGGTTTTATATTTGTTCAAAATGTCACTATATATTTTCATTAATCAATGCTATTTGCTGTAGAAGACGATGGATTCAAACTTTTATAATAGTTTCTACGATAGTACTATCTAAGCCAACAAAACTCGTAAATGCAGTTAGGAGTTTAAGTTTAAATTCATACTGGCCGGCCTTCAGACTGAATTTATCATATTTGGGTTCTGAAATATATTTTATGCATAAACTTCGGAAATACGTCTTCTGAGTCCAGGAAATTTGGGTATCCTAATAGAAGTTGTGTTATAGAATCTAAAACTTATTTAAATAGTATAATACATATTATTTTTACAAGTTTTAATTATTACTAATATTTTTTCCAAATTCCAATGTAATATTATTTAACTTTTATATACCCCTAAAACTAAATTGACATTCAGGTTAAGATCTATTCGTGTTTGAAGAAAGGGACAAGAAAGATAATTGACGTTATTACTGTATCAAACTTGAAGTGTTGAGTAGATAAGATAAATTAAACAAACTCACTCTGGTGAAGCTCACAAAGCTTTAGACTCCCTATAAATCACTAGCCAGATAATTACGTTCGCTACCTCTGAATGTAATAAACATCTTTACCCTTAGGTTGGCTCTGATGCTTGATTATTAGGCATAAGAGGTTTCTCTCGTACACACGATGAAGTAAATCTAATTTTCTCTCTAGACCGATGGAATTTTGAGAAACAAGACGAGTTCTCAATCGCTCACTTACATATATGTAATAAAAACCTATATCTAAACTCGAACTGGTTATACAAAGTAGACATTTTAATATCCTAAATTTTATTAATGTCAAACTAAAGTAAAGTTGTGTTTTTAAAGAAATCCTTAAAATTGTGCTTTTTATTTACTTTCGCAATTTTACTTTCGTATTTTCTCGTCTTTTACTTTTAACCTGCATTATAATTAAAAAGAAATTCAGATGATAAAACAAGTTGAAGTTTCCATAGATATCAGTTTTCTATTAATTTATGTATATTTAGAAGTTCTAGTACGGTAATAAATTGCTAGGTGTGGAGAATTTCGGACCTTTCTTTTTTATAGATATATTAAATTACTTTTTTGTAATTTTTTCATCAAAATCTAATACAATTAATAAAAAGACTGTTTACGCTTCTACAGTTTATTCCTATTTTTGTTTGCGTGGATGTCAATTATATCTACAATAAGGTCATGTTTTTGTTTGAGCTTCTTTTTATTTTAACTTCTAAAAAATTTGATAAATTCATTCAATTTCATTACTAATATTGATATGAATTAATAGGAGTTGTAATAATTTTTTGTTATACCAAAAGTCTTATATCTATATATCTTATAGAATTAACTGTCTATTTGCTTAATTATTAATCCCATTATTATTTCATACCTAAAAGTATTAAGTGATTAGAAAGATATTAAGTTTATGTTACCTTCTAGCTTAGATAAGGTAAATATAAATATTTCAGTACATTTTATGAGAACGTTCAAGTTTTACCAGACAAGTTATTTTAATTTAAATATACCTATGTAATCAGAATATCCTTTGTTATCTTTTCATTAATAGGAAACGGCTATCAACATTTTTGAAAAAACTGCATTTTTTTAAAATTCAAAAACGATTCTTTTAACTGTTTTAAACTTGTATCTTGTTAGAATTAAACTTGTATCTTTGAAGGAAGTCCATAAAGTGAGGGAACGTTAATTATTGTGTACAATTTGTTCCTAAGAGAATGATTAAATATTGAACCACTCCTTTCATTGTTCCCCTAAAATAAGTGCATTGTTTATGTAGATTACTTTAATTATTTTATATAAGTGGAAAACAAAGAGGATTTTGAATCATACAATTTGTAAAGGTTATTTAAGGTACCTGAACTAGAAAATATAATTTAATAAAAGTTTAAACAATTTTCCTTAAGTATCTATTCTTTACAAATAGTAAATAATAAAGTTGTTATACATAAATACAAACCATCAAAATAATAAAATAAATCTTCATAAATCTAGTATCTTCCAATTATTTAATTTAATAAATGCTTAAACAATTCTTTAAGTATCTATTCTTTACAAATAGGACTACTAATATAAAGTTCTTATAAAAATAAACCATCAAAATAATAAAATACATCTACATCAATCTCTTATCTTACAATTATTCAAATTTAGACTGAACGGTATTTAAGGCATTACAGAAAAGTTATTTCTAATTTAAGTTACAAAGAATCGTATTTGAATTAATGACGGTTACAGGTTTATACAACAATAATGTATCTACGTAAACGAAATTCACAAAATTAATTTAACAACAACAATAAAAATATTTTTATTATGTACATTTGTAATGTGCTCGTGATTTGTATGTAATGGAAATGACAGGCTTAAATGTATGGAAACTTTTAGGCGATTTAAGAGACTTTTTAAGGCATTTCGCAATAACAATGAATGTGATGCTTATTATTAATATTGTATGAATATATTTTGTGGGGAAAAAATATAAAAAGGAACTTTTTGTATACAAGCAAAATATGAGTCTTTAATGTTTATAAAATTGCGCTAAAATATTTGCCCACAGTTTTGAAAGTGAAAAATAATTTGAATTTCTGCATGTAGGTTTTTGACATCCTCTGGTCCGATCCTCAAAGTACAGGTGGATGTGTGGCAAACGCTCTTCGCGGCGCTGGCACATATTTCGGCCCCGATGTCACTACCTCTTTCCTAAATAAGAACAAACTCAGCTTCATCATCAGAAGTCATGAATGCAAACCCGGTGGTTACGAAATACTTCATGATGGCAATGTGAGAAAAAATTATATATCTCTTTTTTTAAGACACTTATATCGAAATAATTGTGTTGTATTTATTTCAGGTTATAACCATCTTTTCTGCTTCTAATTATTACGAGCTCGGCTCCAACAAAGGTGCGTATCTGAAGCTCTGCGGTAATGCGCTGGACCGTCAGTTTGTACAGTACACAGCAGCAGTATCTCGCACACGTCGTTTGACCTTCCGTCAGCGAGTCGGGCTAGTTGAGTCGTCAGCAATGAGGGAACTGCATAGTCACATCATGACGGCTCGGAGAACCTTGGAAGCTACATTCAGAAGCATGGATTTGGATCAGAGCGGTTTGAACATCTTATTCATTCTTAATATTTTTAAATATTACTTTTTCATTTTGTTATCAGTTTATTTTAAGTATTAAATAAATATGAAGGCAATAAGAATTAAGCAAAAACTTCCTTTTTATTAACTAAAGTTATATAAGATAAGGGTCAATGATTATATTGTTTCAAAGTCATTTCTGATGTATTGTTAGGTTTAGACAAACTTGTTCATCTATTAATCAGAGGTTTCTATCAGAGATGCGGTTTATGAATCAGAGATAACATAACCGCAAACATTTCTGAAACTTTGGTTTGATTAATTGTCGTTGAAAATAAATGTTTGAATTTAATATTGACTTGTCTCCTTTGTGTTAGGATTTATTTCTATAAGTGATTGGTGCTACGCTATGGAGGAGACCACTCACTTGGGTTTGCCGTGGCGTATGCTAAAAGATAAGCTGGTTCGCACTGACCCTGACACACGCCGAGTTCGTTACATGGATACCTTCGATTTATTGGCTAATGTGAGTCATTAAAAACAGAATAATATTAAAAAGGAAAAAACCTAGTTGTCAATATTTCAAAGTGGTATGTACAATTGTTATACAATACCCGAAAAAAAAACTTAAAACGAAATAACTGCTCGCATACTATTTTTGTTTCTGTTGTTGTTTTGTTGTGTATACCCAATTCACAATATTTCTCTTTTATTTTCCCCGATTTTCATGTCTGACAAGTGGAGATAACCTTTTAGTGCAAATATTATTATTTTTTTTAGAAAATTGGCAGGAAATCTGATGCGCAGACAGTGGTTGAAACATTATACAAAAATAAAAGAAGCTTGGAAGCAATATTTAAAATACTCGACAAGGATAATTCAGGTACAATGTACATGAATTTAATTTCTTTTTTTCATTTAATAAATATTATTGCAAGATTATTTAATCTACTTATACATATTACATTTATCGTGATAGCTTCTTTGGAAAATATTTGATTGCTTGACAAATATACAGAACATAAATCCTAATTAGTCTTAATAAACGTGGATAAATATAATAAAAACAATTATTCATATATGCACACATTCACAGTTTTTATCAATTTTTAGTTTTAAATTTTGAATTTTAGAGTTTTAAATTTAGAGTTTTAAATTTTGAATATTGTATTTCTTATTAAACTGTAAATGTTTTTTTTTTTGCGGAGTCCACATCGCCTATATTGCATGTTTACAAATTTACAGAAAATTTTTATTGCCAAAAATATGATATCGTTATATTAATTGTTAGTCAAATCAGAACACATCAATATTGAACATACTGTTTTTTATTTCCTTTTTATATTTTCCAATATATTTTGCAGGCTTTATAACATTGGAAGAATTTTCTGAAGCATGTCAATTACTTGGAAAATACATGCCAAATCCGATGACCCAGGAACAATTGGTGGACATATGTCGTTTAATGGATATCAATAAAGACGGCCTTGTTGATCTTAACGAGTTCCTAGAAAGCTTCCGCTTGGCTGAGAAAAATTTACACGAAGACGAGCATATATTGGCCGAAATGAAAGCCTCCTGACATGAGCTAGACCGCTGTCCTAGCAAGACAGCGGTCGATGCTGATGAGACTGGTGTTGATATAGAACTCTTGAAACTAGATGACGATAGGAATACACGTCGAGATGATCAAACAAGGGATGGACTTGATGATCCACAAACAAGACGGAAAGTCCAAAGACATAACGGCTTTAAAGGAGCTGGTTCATCTCGAGATGTGGAAGAAATTGAGCTGTTGGATTATGTGCGTCCAAAACGACCCGGATTGCTTGAGAGCGATATTTAAACCAAAATTTTAGTGTTTTTCTTGTGCTTTTTAATTCTATACTTGTGAAAGTAAACTGTTTCTCAAAAGTTCGTAATCTGATAGATTTTTATATTAGCATTCTTTGAGCTATTGATGATTCTAGCTTAAGAGATATAACGAGCCCTCTTCAGCGTAAATATTTTATATTGCATTTTCAATCGAGCCTAAGATGTATATCGTTAAAAATGTACATTTAATGTTGTTCTATTTTAATTTTGCCTATTCAATAAAATAAAAAAAAATACAATTTAAGTCAAATTATTAATTGGTGCCAATTGAATAACCATATGTATTACTTAATAGCACCTAAAATATTTTCAAACACATTAAAATTTACTATGTAAGTTATGGGAGCAAAATGCCAAATAACACTATCTATTTTATATCACTATATGAAATATAAAAGAATAGTAATCAAATAATACAAGAGAAATATGATATTACTTTAAGAACGCTTAATTTATAAATTTACAAATTAAAATTATCATAATATTTAGTAGAAGTTATATCTATAGAAAAATATTTTTCCTATTATATTAAACTTAAATTTTCTAGTCATTTCTACGTGTGTAGGTACGATTTACATATCTTTCTATTTCAATATATTAATCATTCCAATGTGTATTGGTGGATGACTTAAATCGTTCACCTTAGAAATTAGCCTTTACTCTTTGAACTTGATCACAATATGTCTTTTAGAGTGTAAGAGTTTATTATAAATGTCAACATTTATTAATTAATTATATTCGTACTAAAACGATATCTTTACCAATTTGTCTCAATAAATTATGTACACTTTATAAGTTTTGTCCATTAAATTGTGATACCGTACAACGGTTTTTTTATTCCTGCCATTATGATTATAATTCCTATGAAACATCTAACTTAACATTTTTGGACTATTATTCTTTTCAAGAGGAAAAAAAATATCGATTTACAATGAGAATAATAATGTAGAGTCTAAGATGGGATTAAATGGGAAGATTCACGATTTAAAATAAGTTGTAATGAAAATATTGAGGTTGTAATATCGCAGCTACTGATTGCATGACTAATCTTTTTAAAAGGTTCGTATTGCGTTTTTATATCCCCACTTTTGTTTGTTTGTTTGAATTTGTAAATAATATTATATATTCATACACATAAAAGAAAGACGTGTTTGTTGCTTATACAGATTTGATTGTAAATTTGTGGGGAGGTTGCTTAGAAACAGGAGATGGACATTTTCATACATACATATTCATGTGTGACGTGACACACGCCAACATAAAACGCCAAAGACAATACAAGTTACTATAAAACGTGGCTAAAAAAACACGCATCAGACTTTTTCCGAGTGTATTTCCGAAGTTCACACGCACTAAGTCTATTACAACAACTAGAACATATGTATATATTATACTTTATACACACATATGGTACATGTATATATACCATATATATATGTATCTAATAGTAGTGTAACCTAGCTGTGCCGTGGTCAAGTTACTATAGTTCTAACAAAGATTGGCTCAACCAGGAAAGTACCACTCTCTTACAGAAGATCAGCTTGAAAAAGTCTTTAAGGGCTTTCCCCTTTCCTTTTTTACACTCTTTCCTCTCCCTCTTCCTAAATCAAAGTCCGCAAAATGTCGGCAGCATCCTTTATGTTGCAGATATCTATGGGCGACTTTAAGTATCATCCGTCAAGTAGGCCCACGGCTCTTTCCTCAACTTTGATATAAAAATACATTTATGTATACTGTTTAATATTGTATATGTAATGTACAATTTAAGCTAACTTTGTGAAGACTTACCTTTGTAAGACCTAGATAAAAATAACCCTAAGGTACGTGTTATATATACCATTCTTTCCCGTAACTTGATTTTAGAACGGTTAACAAAAATGGCAAAAAGCAAATAACAATTTGCTATTGGTTTTATATTATATATTTTATAACTTACTCGCAAAAGTATATTTCACGTAAATTAAATAATTTCACTGGTGATAGAGAAATTCTTCTTGTTGACTTTTAATAACGTAATTGATTTCACGAACAAATTTAATTAGCAAACATTAATGGGCGCATGACAAAAGAGGTTTATAAATGCAAAAAAATATATTTTGTAATTATTTGGCCTTCAGATAGTCAGTTTACTAGACACGAAAAGATAAAGGATATTCGATTTAAACCAAAAAAAAATGCGTGTTATTTATTTCTTTTGTAGCCAAAACTAGTGGGTGAAAATTTGTGTTTATCTCTTTTTTTTCAAACTGTTTGTATGTAAGTCACCACTCCACTTTTCGTACACTAGACCAGCGACTAAGACCAGCCTGTAACTGTAAATTATACTGACCGGTAATGAAAAATTAATTTGACAACTGCGAGTATAAGATACGGTGAAGGAAAACATCGTTAGGAAAACTGGACTTATAATTTCACAATTATAAGTTTGAAATCACCAACCCGTCTTGAGCAAGAGTGATGATTAATGCTCAAACCTTTTCCATGTGAGAAAAAGGCCTTTGCTCACCAGTGGGCGCTGATAGGCTGATGACGACGACGACGACGAGTTTTGGTTTAAATTAACTTACAAATATGATTGGTCGTGATTGCTATCGATTCGAGATGTCTTTAAAAAATTTAATCTTGTAAGCAATTGGGTTATTGGTTAAATATCCAGTTGGCCATTTTATGTACACCCCTCTGAACTTATTATCTGCCGAATCCCTGATATAGGTACGGTGTCTGACTAAACGTGTAATTTTTTTAATACATTCTTCTTAGGTTTTCATACATACTATTAGCAGGTTTATGAGAAACATTCAATTTTATTTTAAAATATATTTGGTTCTCCAAAAATAATAATGGCTTAAATTTGTATACTGCAAGTTTTTATATGAACATCTCTAAAAGTTACTTTAAATGTCTTAGATTGCAGTGCAATATTGCAAAACTACATCCACTGCTCTTACTTTTGGCGGAAACTTTAATGGCTCATTCTTTTTTGCCTTTAGACAGTTATACTTTTAATCTTGTATCCACACTTTACTGTTTTTAAATTAAATTGTTCAGTTTTCTTGTTCAATATTTTTACTACCTTCGTATAATGTATTTGAACACAAAAATGTTTTTATTTAACACATTTGAGTCATTTGTTCCTCGTCTTTTTATTACCAGAGGTTTACTTTATTCAAAGAGAGCGAGAGAAGTCTGTATACCATTTGTCATTAACCTTTTAGGAAAACTTGAGGGTATCCATTAATCAGAACAGAATCAAATGTGACACAGCTGGAACAGTTCCCGTAACTTGTAAATTGAATTTATTTTATAAATTAAGAACTTAAAAAAATATGTATTTATATATGAAAGTGGTATGTATAGAGTTTTTATTTTAACAAATTATACAATGTAAAAAACATGGTATAATTATTACTTATATTACCATGACCATTTATTTTATTTTGGTTTTTATAAGGGGCTTTCCTCTTGATTTTACAAGAATCGTAGGAAGTTGCCATTAAAACGTTTTATAAACAAACATAGACACAAAAATCGGCAAATAGATTTAGTATAATAGGAAAACATTGACACATACTCCAAATTACCTACTAATAGAAAACTTCGGATTGGTATTCTTATTTTACAATTTTAATAGAATTTTCTAAATGCTGAATCAGTTTACTTAGCCAGTAAAGTCAATGTTTAAATGAAAAGCTTAGATATAATGAAATCGACATTTCTTAGTATAAGTAGCTCTTTCAAGGAGATCGGAGTAGGTATTTTTTTATATGAATTTGCTGTGCAAACAACTTGCTAAGAAGTGTTTACTTTGTATCATTCTTGGAAGTAAGCTTATACATAAATACATAAATTTTCAGAATAGGGTGTAAGTTAATGTTAATGTAAAGACTTATATTTATCAATATTATGTTTCATATACTTTTGTCTATATATTTTTCAAGGATGCGGGTAATTTTAATTATCAGTAAGTAGTTGTCCTTGTGACTTATTAATGAATATCTCTAAAATCTAAAACCTTAAATTTCATTAAATTCAACACCGTTATAATATTGATATTGCTGTTCATGCATAATTTAATTTTTGTGCCATTTTATCATATAAGAAACGATTTAGGTATATTAAGAAAGCTACTAACTTTCTTTAAAATATGTAGAAGATAAAATGACAATGTTTAGAAAAAGTTCCATTATCGTTAGTCAACTGTTGAATTTTTAATGACTAACAGAGATTTAGATACAATATTTAAACAAAGTGAACCACAGATTTATTATATATATTTTATATACAAAAGCTTTGGCGAAAATATTTGTGAAACTATTAATAAAACATTTTCCAGTTACTTGTACAAGAAAAATGATTTCTTTTTAGTCTTTAAGCCTGTCTGATTTATAGTGTAAAAGAATAACATACGTTTCCATTTTAAATTAGGTAGTGTCTGAGAATTCTTGAGAGAAAAGACTTGGGTTGGGATTAAAGTTAGTAAAGAGATAAACTAAACTTTGCGTTCATGCAAAAAAAAAATACTTGTGTATCAGGAGTCCTTACTCATGAAAATCTATCTATTCTTATGTGATTTAGGAATAATGGGACTTATGTATACCTAATATTAATACTTAATATGCATGTTCTGTGTTAGAGTCTTTGTTAGAGTAAATAATTAGTGTAAAACTATCTGTTAATAATTTTCAACATTGTATATATTATATATAAATTATATTTCTTTTAAGTATATATTCTAATCTAGATGTCATAATGTATAATTTTATAAATTGAGGTTTTTATAAAAGCGTTTTGTGAGATAAGTTTTATAAATGGCTACATTTAAAGTCCCCGCTCGTAACGATTAAATTCATCTCGGATGTGTCATTCGCCAAGGTCAAGGGTAAGTATTTTGTCTGGTTGAATACATTGGAACCTGATTTTATTTCAAGAAATATATATTAAAGATCGCAAATGTATTTTATTTTATAATACAATAAATTAATCACATTTGCGCAAATAAATTTTAGAACTTTCATTTGTTAAGTACAACTGGGTTTGGACTGTTTTTATAGTATGTAATAATATCATAAATTAAAAATTTAATAAAACCCCACCCAATTAGAAACATGAAGAGAACCAGTCAAGACAAATTCAACGAGCCTAAACTCAATGGGTTTACTAAAAGGCAGTCCAGGGTGACGTCTCCTATCTTTGAGCTCTAACAGTAGACTAGGTCAGTGGTTCCAGAAGACATTAATGTTTCAAATGTCAGATCCCACACACGCTTGCAAGCAAACTGTGCGTGTAACATTCCCATCACACCCAATAAACGACCTGATGACTTGAACCGATTTCCACCAAAAAATAGCTAAGAACACTCTCGACGGATACACCTTTCAAAAAAAAACTACATTAAAATGGTATCATGCGTTTGGGAGCTACGTTGCCTCAGACAGACACATACACACACTGACATCCAAACAGACACGTCAAACTTAATACCCCGTCGTTTTTGCATCGGGGATTAAAAAGAACGATATTTATATACGTTTATGTATATACATAAGTGTTTAAAAATTTTGTCCAGTATGCATAAAAATGCATATATATGTAGTGCATATAATAGTTACATAAGTAGATTTTCTAATCATATTTTATAGCATACTTATGTAACTTAAAATAAATGTCAAATATCTACTAACTATATGTCAAACTTGTACATCTCTGACCAAATTCATATTTATAAAGGAGAATATTGACCAAAAATATTTACGCAAAGGACTTCCTTTATTTTGAAATGTTAGTTATCTCCTGTATGCAAATATCGCAAAATAATGCAATCTTGTAATTCGTTCAGTTGGAAACTTGCCACTGAATTTTGAAACAGCTATCTTAAACAAGTTTTGTCTACGAGAACTGTTTGGATGACAGTCCATGATCAAATATGTGACGTCATTCTTATTTTAACATGCTGAAATATTCACAATATCCGACTAGTTATTTTTAAGGTACTTCTACAATATGGGCATCAAATGAAACGACTTGCTGAGTATAACTCGAAACCTAAATTGACATCATTCTAAATCCAATAAAGCTATATTTTCAAGTTAAATTCAAGATTGATTGTGTTGAAATTATGCAAACATGTTAAGTTTGGATGAATAAATCTTATGCCGTCAATCTTGATGCGACATGGCAACAACATTTTAAATATAAAGAAAATATTACTCTCATAATAAATACTTTTCAATTAGATAACAAAGCCGAAGGTGGGCGTTATCCCACTTCAATGTTGGTCTGAGCCATATTGTTGTGAAAAAAGTAATTATTAAAATATCAGTACAAGTTTCTCAAAATACCATTCTTGGAAAGGTGGCCAGGCGGCTTAAAAACACCTTATGCATTCGTCAAGAAAGGCCCTTTAAACAAATCTCGTCCCAGGTTCTTAAAAGTTGATCCGCCCAAACTTGTTTGTAAACGAAAGTTCTAGACTTCAGCAGAGTTGAAGAGTGGTCGTCATCTAATGCTCATCTTGATCTACTAGACAGTAGCTTATTGTTTGTTTTATAGAGAAAGGCTTGCTCGAAAAGTCACGATAATTTTGTGTCCCTAAAAACATCCCATGATTCACAATTAAAATTTTCCCACAGAAACAGTAAGTTCTGCTATTGACTACTTTTTGATAGCACATTTAATAAAAGCTTGTTTGATTTAAAAAATTATTTGTTTGAATATAGACAACAACAACAGCGATATATTGCTGTCTATATTATATTTTAATAATAAACTAAAATTCTCTATATAATAATAATAATAATAATAATCAACAACATACCAATATACATTAAACTAGGATCCTCATTTGAGCGTTCAATAACAGGAAAATAAAACAATTTCTTAGGATTTTTGTTGAAGGATGGATAAAACGAATAAAATTATATTCGAACCAATAAATACAATTCAATAACAGTTATATTGTCATAATAATTCTGTTAAAAATAAAATATTAACTACTTTTTACCGACTTGTTGTCAAACTTATTACCTTAATAATGCTTAAAGAATAAAATGTCCAAATATGTTTTCATCCACACCAGACTGGATAAACATAAATACATATGTCAAATATATTTGTTTTTAAATGCCACATAAACATCATGGTATTTCCATTAGTATATATATATACATATATATATAGTACTATTAATACCTAATGCATAATATTTAAGTGTCCCTAACGTATTAAAATATCTTTCTCTTGTTTATCAAACTTTATGTTTTAGTATATTTAATGCTTCTATATTTTATAAAACAAATTAAAGAATTTTGCTCTCCTTAGTCCCCACTTACAACATTAAATTTTAATTAGAAATTTAAACATTATATGGATGTTAAATTGACTCAAATACATAGATAATTTTTACTAATTTGCCATTTGGAAAAGCAGTTTTGATTCATTTTATATTATGTTGTTAATATTGGTTATTGAGAATTTGTGTTTTATAATAGTAGACATTTCTCGTAACCGACCTGTACACTTGTTGACCGATATATCTATATATGTACTAGTTGTCTAATATACTTAAACGTGTTCTCGACAATCTATTGCACAAACAACTTCTATCGATATAGCTAATAAATCAAGGGTCTTTATTAAGTACTATAAGTAAGAATTGCATTTTCCAGTACAAATGAGTCAACTAACATCATTCATTGAAAAATATCATCATCATTTATTGTTTTCTCCCTTACCGAAAGAAAAGGGAATCAGTATCCTTATAACAAGCTTTAATCGTCAAACTATATATGAAGGGTTTCCAGTTCATTTATTAATTTTTATATATACATACTACACTCTGCAAAGATTATTGCAAGATAGTCTGGTAAGGTTCTGTATGTAATTTGACGAAGTTTACTTATAGTAAAAGTACAGTATTGTTGCGAGGCTAATATTAAGTCTAGACTTCCTTTTCTTAACATATCTACTAATATTTATAAATATTATTGATGCAAATGTTTATTTTGTAGACATAAAGTAAATTACGACAGCCGAAAACGAATTTACGTATGGACGAATAAGCTGTTTACCCCGTGGTTGGAGGTAACTTTACTATAAGTATTTTTTTTTATAACCGGCTAAAATAATAACGTAGTTTGAAAATATTGTATATAATATAGTATATAATAACTTCTAAAACTGTATTGGATGAAAGTTAAACTAAAGACTAAAAAGGTAATCTATATCTGCTTATTTGTCTTTGTTAGTTAAATCATTAAGAATTTGTGTGCAAATATTATTATGTTAATGTTATCTATTTAATTTAAGGAGTAGAACTGACGTCGACATAATATAAATTTCTTCGCCAATATTAAGAGATTAAAAGCGTTTTACCTCGATTTTGATGAAACGATGTAGCGTAAACGAGATTATCATCTAACCCTTATACCTTTGTGAGGAGCGTTAGGTAATTTCCTAATAATGAAGAACAAAACATAATTTGGTCTTTTATATTTATTTAGTTATTTAAAGCTGAGAGTATTTTAAACTTAAAATTGCGACGGCAGAATAATGATAAAGATTAAGCAGACACAAACTTTTCAGCATTATTGCAGTTATTTGTATTTTAGAAATTGTTTAAGTGTCATCAGCCTATCAAAAGCCCACTGTTGAGCAAGGCCTCTTTCTCACATGGAGAAGGTTTGAACATTAATCACCACGCTTGCTCAAGATGGGTTGGTGATTTCAAATTTATAATTGTGAAACTATAAGTCCAGGTTTCCTCACGATGTTTTTCTTCACCGTATGTCAGTGATGTCTAAATACTCTCAGAAAGTACATATGACTCCGCAAAATCACATTGGTACCTACTTGCCCTTAACCACTAGGCCATCACTGACTACTGAAATTGTTTATGTTGTATATCAATACATTGTTTATGTACAAAATTACTGAGAACCCAGATGACTCTAGATAATTTTATTTTAAGTGATCTATCTTCTATATATATAAAAATGGATGAATGTTCCTTAGTCTCGCTAAAACTCGAGATCGGCTGAACGGATTTATCTTATCTAAGTCTTGAAATGTTCCTGGAGGTTCAGGGAATGTATAAAAGCTGAAAAAAAAAAATAATTTCCGGGAAAACCCTAAAAACAGCGCTTTTCTATTTCCCATACAAGCAGGTTCTTTGACATTATATTTGACAACTAACTAATATGTCAATCATTCTGTCGCACTTTAGAACACGGAGATTTATGGCTTAAAGGTAAACTCCAAAAAAATAATTAAGAAATAATTTATTTCTCGATTGAGGCAGTACGAAGTCTGCCGGGTCAGCTAGTAAATAATAAATATTATGCATGAGAATATTTAAATTATTTTTTGAAAACCTCAATTGTTTTATGTTAAAATTTTATTATAAGTACTTATTATTAAGGTACATAAAACTTTTATCAGGTTGGCTATATTTTAAGAAAATAACTATTCCTAGTCCATTTCGTTGTAATTTCTTTTTGGTTTCCTTTAGAGCCATCTAGTTATGGAGAAGAAATTATGTTTATCTGGTTACTGTTATCAATAAGAGATACACTACATACTCAATTTAATATTAGAAATTCTGAGTAACATTTCCCATTAATTCTATATTATCCAATGAGGATCCATTTCAAAAAATATATGTGGGTATATTGAGAAAAAGTTGTATGTTTTTCTTTATTTTTAAAGCTAGGAAAACTTTGTGTTTATATCTATTCAATAGTGTCTGCTGTTTGTAGGAGAAAACATAATCTAAAATCCCTAATGGCTAATCCCCAAAACTTCTATAAACCCCTGGACTAAATCTTTAATCTAGTAATGTAACATCTAATATATAAAATTCTCGTGTCACAGTTTTCGTGCCCATACTCCTCCGAAACAACCTGACCGATTTTGATGAAATTTTTTGTGCTTATTCGGTAGCTATGAGAATCGGCCAACATCTATTTTTCATCCCCCTAAATGTTAGGGGTAGTCCACCCCTAAATTTTTTTATTTTATTTTTTAGACAAAATTTTTAATTACTATTTTTTTATGATACAACGTACAAAAATACATACAATCCTAAATTTTCACCCTTCTACGATCAACCCTTATTTTTTAATAGCTATTTTAGTAATTTAATCATTTTTCATCTCCGGTCGATAACTGATCAATCGTCATTTAATAAGTTATCCCCGCCAGATATCTACAGGTGTCACTTCTGACCCAGTAAACAGCACGGAGTAGGGATGAGAACGAAGCCGGTCTTCTGTTTCTCTCACACAATTAGACTTCTCTCACTCCCTACACAGTTGTCGGCCATCGTTATTGTTTGTGCATCAAGTGTAGTAGTAACGTTGACAATTATTATTTTGCTAGCTCAGTGTAACTCTCATATTAACTATTAATCATTCCTAATCACTTCAAAACACGGAGATTTATGGCTTTAATAGGTAAACTCCAAAAATATAAATAAAAAAACGTAACAGATATTTCTTGATTATAGGGCGAAACGAAGTTCGCCGGGTCTTCTAGTTAACCTATATTATTGAGGTCTGCCACTTGTCTAAACTCAACTTGTTTCTAGCTTTACGTCTAGATGGCGCTGGAAAAAATTTTGTACGACTACTGATTAAAGAAATTTAATGTAAAACTTGTAACCAAAGATGCGAACAGAAATATGTATATAAAAAGAATGGTAGGTAATTTAAAAAATATGGTAACTTAGGTTTACAAATAGGGACATCTCTGTTAGAATACAACAGTTCGTTAAAGTTTCTTTCTGCCAACTATTTCTTAGGATAATTTAAAGATGGCGCTTTCACAAATATGCCAATTTTATTTAAGGGATAAAGATGGCAGTACTTTTCTCATTAGGGATTTTTTGTATTTACTTAAGAAATGTAAATAATTAGGGTCAACAACTATTTTTAAACAGTTGTGAGCTATAACGCCTCTTTTTCATAAAACATATTAATTATTTTTATAAGAATAAATCAACGATGTGTATTGTAATATAATTATTCTAGATGTTTAAAAGACCACAAATTATTTGCTATTTTAAAAGCTTAATATGCCCAAATCATTTTACATGAAAGTTGCTGGTAGTTCACACGATATATTGGGCTGTATGGGCTTATTTAGTTAATTGCGGTTTTGGCATTCCAGACATTTAACCGCTTTGTAATCATCTCATGTTTGCCAATATTAGCGGTGACTTCTCAAATTATGGTTAACATTGCAAAAAAATATTGTTCGGGTTAGATCTAATGCCATACAGTGTTTGGGAATATAGTTAACAGCTATTAGGATAATTTATAGTCGTTTAATATCGACCCGGGGATATGATTTTATTAAAGTGTTATTTTTTGTTGGTTCGCGTGTCGCGTGCTCGTGACGTCTTTTTTTGGTGAACGCTGGGGGTTTATAACAAAAAATACCATAACTGGCCACTGACTACCGGAATATAATTTTTTGATAATTTTACAAATTATACGGTCTATCGTTTGATAACCCTCAGGTAGATAGATGTTTTTGTTCGTATCTTTGTCTATGTACCTACCTACAAATTACAATATGGCAATTTGTTTGTATTAAACCATGAATAACGATTCAGAAAATTGTATAAGACATCATTTTATTCTATTATATATATGATCGAAAATACATTACATTTGTATAACCTAGAAAAGTATAAATAAATAGTATAGATATGAAACGATCATTACTTAAAAGAAATCAAAAGTACGAATTAGGTCGTAGGATTTAAAAATTCATGTTTTTAACACGACATGTTGGCAGAAAATGAAGGCAAACAGCACAGAAATTGCGCGGTCGCGCGCGCCTTCTTTCTACCGCGAAACCCGACTCCTTGTCCCAGAGATGTGTTCATATTATAACATCATTATACATATAACTATACCCATTAATTGACATTCAATGCGCAGTCAGCTAACGAACTACCTTAAAATATATTAGCTCAGTTTCAGGTTTATTTAAATCACTTTGCGCGATTCTTTAATTAACATGTTTTTAAACATAAAATTAAAATAGTGAAGTAGTGTGATGTATTAAGATTAACCATATTGAATTTCAGAATTCTTTACTACTGCATTTTATTTAATTTTTATTGTTATTATATAAGTTTTTATTTATATCATTTAATATGTTATAAGTCTACCAAGACTCACATGAGAATGTTTTATATGTCACTGCAAGTAAAGGAAAAGAGAAGTATAAGTATGCATTTCGATCGTGTAACATCTTATGAAGACATAGGTAACTAATCTAGCGGCAAACCGTAAAGTTTCCTCCACGTCTGTGTTTGTTCTGTACGTCTGATCTGATAAACCGAAAGCAAAACAAGTTTTAAATCATATTAAAATAATGGTTGTCTTGAGTGATGGAATTCTGTATGCTCATGAGATCGAGTTTCGAGGCGCCCGATGCATACGACGCACCCAGTAGCTATGGCCAGGCAGTTTTTTGTCTCTTTTCTGACAGATTGAATTAAAATAAACGCTTCGATAAGGCGTCCTATAATATAATCATCCCAGTGTTTTGTTTCGTGAGAGGTGATCTGTAGCAACTCGGTAGGTGGGAACCGAAACGACTGATATGTTCTATGTTCTTTTTTATGATTCCACTAAATATACTTATTTGATTGCTACCATTTTTTTTTTCAAGACAGTAACTTAAATTTATATAAAATTTAAGTTTACATCAATAATTTGTTAGTTGGTCAAATCTGTTTTAATATTATGAATTCTGCGAATGGCGTTAAAAAATAGACGAGACAAATGTGATACGATACCCAATAGAAAAACAATCGGTGGGGTGTAAAGCTACCGAATTCCTTTCGAAATAAAAACTTTCTGGAGAGTCGTTAAAATTGCCAGATGTCTATTTTTTGCTTCAGCGAATATGTTTCATTTAATAAACTTGACATCTGCGATGGAAATATTAAATACGTCTTAAAATAGCTCATAGATAAATAATCTCGATCGTAAAAGGTTCCATGTAATTTAAGTAAAACAAGATAACCAGTACGTTACCAATCATTTACGTTTAATATTTAATTTTAAAATTATTCGTGTACTTATTATTAAAAACGCCACAACATAAATGTTAATTTAACAAAAAAAGAATACATTGAAACAAAAGCAATTTCATCTTAATCGCGGTGAATACTCGGGCGGAGGCAAAGCGATATACGCGTTATCATGTTACCTAGGCCACTGGGCTTGCTACTGACATGCGACATAATAACTTAACATGTATTTAATATGATAGAAATACAGCCTCTAAAGTTATACAGCATAAGAGCAAAAGTTTTATAAAGTTACAGTAGCATTTAAAACAAAGATCGGCACCCTAATAATAGTCGCTTCGATGGTTTTTTGGAAACATAATATCGTGTTAGCCTCTTACAAAAAGTATAAAGCAAATCCCGACCAAAATTGTTTTAATCATCGGAAGCCGCACTGTACCGGGTTTTACTTTGTAATTATAAAATGATAATAATTTTACAATTTCACATGATTTTTATTTAAAAATATTTACTTACATAAACTTGACAAAACAAAATACTTTGCCTTATTTTATGTTCATCTTTTATATCCTTTACTGTATTACATTTAGTTTAAGTAACTACTAGTGAATTGAAGATATGAATTGTATAATAAACGAATTTAGTTTCCTAATTAGAAATCAATAAAGCGGCGACATACAAAGTCGTGGTCACAACTGAATGACATGATTCAATAAGACATTGTACGATTTGTTTCAATGAACGTGTATATTGGATCAGCTACTGATGGTTCGCTGGCTACCTACCGCGTTACATATAAAAAATATTCCTAACCCGAATTCCTTTAAATCAAACACGTGGATTAAATTGAATGTATATATGTATATTATATAAAAAATTAGATATAATGTCCATTGTTGTAGTTTAATCGTTTGAGAGGATTTAGAGTAGTATTATCTGATATTTGTGCTACAGTCCATTGAAGCGTGTGAACGAATAGTTTTAGTGTGTTTAAATATTTGTTTGAATTAATACTAAGTTTGGTTTAATATTGAAGACATAAATTGGGCTTATTATTTAGATATAAATAAATAACTTACAATACGACATTCATCTAAATACCAATCAAAATATGTACAACCAATGTTCATTGTTAAATTATTCAGATAATATCACTACAACAAATCATTTCACACTTTCAAACTGTAATTAATGGTATGTTAATTAGTATTAAGAATAAATAACTAATTAAGATATCACTAATGTTAGACAATGGAGTATGTTACTAGAAAGATTTACTTATATATTGTTTGAATAGCATAAAACTGAACAAAATGATACTTTGAATAAAAAAACATAATTATAAAAAATGTTTACACTCACAACGAGACTACCTGAGGATTCCTTGAAGCAACATCGCGTGTAAATACGCGAACCACGCGTAATTTAACCTGTAATCATAATATATTCGATTTACTATTTACGAGCGTAAATAATATTAAGATAAAGTATTGCTTGATTATAGTCTTATAACATATTCTGATTGCTACTCTGTTTATTTGAAATAGCTCGTTTATTTAATAACAGGAACATAACAAAGCTTACGGTATGTCGTAACTAAAATAGTCCTCATTCGTATTTTTTAACTCGAATTTTTTTGTATGAGCAAAGTATGCTTTCGCCCGAACGGCAGGTGACAATATAACAATGGTTGAATTGATCTGCTTTACACTAAATACTGCAAAACGGATGGCATTTTTGGTAACGACCATAAAAAACCGCAAGTGTTTAAAGACGCCACGTGCCATGTGCCTGCAAAAAATAACCAAATTCTTTGCAAAAAATATAACTATTCAAAGTGTAAGTGTTGTGGAATAATAAGCATTATTATGAAGATAAGTGGCAATAACTTTATTTATCTATACATTTTGTGAGTGTTTCCGTGTTTTGGATTTTATTATCTTTGAGGCTTCTAACTTAATAAGGACGCCTATAAATCCATCATGTTCTATAGACTCTTTAATTAGCTGACTAAATGATCTCACCCCCTCGGTCTATTTTTATATCGGTCATAAAATCGTCACCACTTATTTACTATCTTACAAAATAACGATTTTGTAGATTTTACTTCGATTTGGTACCTAACCCATTACTCTCGTTCAACTATCAAATTAAAAATATTACATTTACTACATTTTAATAGTAAACCAGCAAATGATGTGATACCAATATTAATATTATGATATAAATGAAAATTAAAAAAAATCTGTCCAATTTTAATGTTTGTTTAGACTAAGTCACAGTAAACATAAGAAAGGGTTGTATTAAATTCGGCGCCACAATGCACCTGCATAGATTGTTATCCGCTACGATTGGCCGCAGTAAAATGATCACTTTGATCGATGGGAAATATTTAATGGAATCTTCATAAATATACATGGACTTAAAATTTTTAAGTCTTATTTGAATTCTATTAAGTTGCCATAATCAATTTTATTGGCTACTGTTAACTGAATATCGAATCGTTAATTTTTTTTGTACTCTATATTTTTTTAAAGAACCAGTGGTATTTCTAACAGCATCTTAAAATTGGCCATAAGCCTTTCGGGCATTTGATGAACGGAGAATTTATAGATTTGATTTATTATTATATACTGCAAATAGGATAATATTAAATTGAAATGGCAAAGTTATTATTGTAATGCTGCATAATTTAATGGAGTATACTTTAAGGATATGACATCAAGATTAAAATATCAGTAGATACACTTTAGGTCGACGAAGCGCGAGTTATTATTCAGTTTTATAAGTATGAAGGCGATCGCTGATAATTATGCTCTTATGTCGTATGTAATATGTGAATAGTTGATCTCAGACTACGTCCGTCTGAGATGAGCAGGCTATGCATCAATTGATCACTGCGGGGGCCGTCGCCCGTCACGCGAATGAATCTCATATCGAGATTTTTATATCGATGTTCTGTGCTCATTCCTCAGTTTTTCTGATATTTCATAAGCCCTTTCAAGTTTATTGATTACTAACAAACCATAGATAGGTTGGTAAACAGCTGAGTCCGTTTACGATGAGGATGGACCTCTTTTTAATTATGAGTATTAATAAATAGATGATTCGGAGTACCGTGGGTACTCTTGTGTTTTATTCTTTTATTTTCTGTGAACACACAACTTGCAGAAAAGTTCATTATTATATGATACTATAAAGTGAAGCAATATAAATACTTTGTATTCTAAAGATATATATAAAAAAATATTTAAAATTTATAGACGCATCGACGATATATCCCGTCACTTCCCTCAACTGATTGACGTAGGAAGTATTCGAGGCATTTCGAGGAAGCCTGCCTTGCATCACAATCCTGCTTCACGACGCATGCGAAACGCCGACGAAGAGAGATCGGAGATAAAGCTTCATATGACTTACCTTTTGTTAAAAACAAATCGATTCCAAGCAAAGCAATCACGGCGATTTAAACGAATAACTTTTAAGACTTTTTACAACCGCTTTGTTTCGGAAACTTCATACAGGGTGGGAGATGCTAAGTAATCATAAGGCAGTGAGTAAATGATAACAATTTGTACAATTTAAAATGTCTTCCGTAATTAATTGTAACCGAACACTTCGGGCAATTATGACGCTAGGCCTACGATCGAGATAACCGATTATTAATCGTCACTAATTACTGCTGGTGTTAGATCGACATATAGTTGGCTGATGGACAAAAAATTTTTATAAAAAGCGTGAAGAAAGGTACATTCTGTGAAACGGCGTCCGAGCAATCGCTTCACCTGTTTGGTTTGCTGGCGGCTGACATAAACAAAAGGGTTCAAATATCACAGCTTTTTGATGATAATAGCCAAAGCTGTTATAAATCTTTGTCGATAATAAATGCACTCCCTCCGAAGAACATTGTTTAATATGTGGTTTAGATCAGATTTATGGATTTTTTATTAACTGAATTTAGTCTTGCACGAATAATAACAAGTATTAACCAAGTTGAAATTATCTAATAAATATAGAGAAATGTTATACCGCAAAGCAAATATAACTGTGTAAGAAAAAAAAATTGAAACAAAGTTCAAATGAAATAATATATATCGTCCAATTTTGTAAACCAAGAATCGTATTTAGATATTTAAATCTGCGAATCAGGTCTTATGTTAAACGGATGTTGTTGTATGTAAATGTTTATGCTATTATAGTCTTTACAGCTTTGTGATAGAGATATTGTCAGGTGAGTTGTTTGTATCCGAGTTGGGAGTCAGTGATAAATCCCAAGTTAGCCGTCGGGCTCTCTTTCGGGACACATCAATCATTATGTTGCAGTAACGTCGCTGGAGGTTTTGTAACATAGATTAATAAAAAACGGTTAAAACTCACATCTTTATCTTATCAGTCTATGTAAGATTTTGTTTTTAGCCACAGATAATCTTGAGAATTTGTCCGTTGACATTGAATGTTTTTGATGTATTTAAATTGAAGGGTAGCGAATCATACAGTTAAATCTGCTATATGTCAGTAGATTATAAAAAAATACAATTGTTAACTTCGTTCATTGAATTATGTTCATTTGATTTGTTCTCTGTTTAAATCTGCTCTGTGATTTTTCCACAGACTTCTTATTAAAAGCTAAACTGTTTTTAAGGAGGAGGGTGCCGTCGTCTTGATGCATGATAACTAGCGGCGGCAAATTAAATCGGTTTGCTCAGTATTTCCCGCGTTATTCACTTAATATCACTTATAGTAAATTGACGTAATGCCGGCTCATTATGTAAAAAATGTCCAGTTCTCGGAGTTATTGGTATGATTTATAGTATCGCTACTTTGAATTTATTAAAGCTTATTATGTATCTATAAAGACATTTTCAATGTTCATATAATAGATGCAATATTAATGTTTTTTTTTATGCTAAAGAGAGCAATGGAGCGGACGGCTTGATGGACCGACGGTCACCCATGGACGGCCACAACATACATAGATTTGAGAATAAAAGGTGGGAAAAGGTAAGGAGTGTTTTCCCTGCTTCTGAGAAAGGGTTGGAAATAGAAAAGGGCAACCAGCTCCCTCACTTATCGGACGAAAGCAGCCATTAAAGACTACTTTACGCTGATCTTTTGTGACTGGGTGGTACTTCGAGGTGGTGGTCGAGCCAACCCCTGTTCGAGCTCAGTACCTAACTTGACCACAGCTAGGCTCTACTAACTCTTATAAGGTATTTATATATTTCTAATAATATTTTTATTTTGTTTAAGTCTGGTTATATATGTTAATTTTGGATTTAAATCTATAAAGTTTAAACCATAAATACGTCATTAGCTTCTACTTATACCAGTATTTTTCTCTCCTTCTTGATGTTCCAAGATTTTAAGTAGGTTTCCAAAGCTTTAAAGAAGCCATTTAGAGCAGAAACAAACATGTAAAGTATATTTATTGAACAATAAACAGTATTAAGGGGTTTAAATATTATTGTATACTATAAAATATAATACGACTTAAAAAGCATTTTGTAATCATTTAACGCTCATAAAGCGAGTCATTAGGGCCAAGACAATAAACTGATGAAGGCGATTTGTAAGATCCACTGGGCACAAACATATTTTGGCATGTTATTTTGATTGATTCTCTCTTAATATGCACCTGAAGATATTTTATAATTTTACTCGAATTTCAACTTTAGTGAAATAACAATAGGTCATAAATACTTTTTGAATGTTTTGCATAATGTTATTCACCAGTGAAACGTATTTTTAATTTTATGTTTAAAGTGGTAAGGTATACATTACTATATGAGTTTTATTAAAGTATGTCAGGTGAATGTAAATTTAGCAATAAGCTGCAGCTTTGCCCGCAAGCACGCGATTAGAGCTTACGAATCCATTCATGTACTTATGACTCTAGATTTAAATTCTAGAAACATTAAGTCACTATTTGCTGATTATAAATTTTACAAAGTGTGTCATTACTGCAATAGATAGATACATATTTCTTTCAATTTGTTAGTTTTAGAAGTCTATAAAAAAAAGAACAGGAAAATTTTTGTGTCATTGATTTAAACCTGGGTAAAGCCACAATCAAACTTTAATTTTTTTTTTCTTTTCTTATTTTAGCCACTTAAAGATCATCTAATTTAGGTGTCGAGATATATGTAGCTATAAATGAACAAGATATCACAATAAACCAGTTGATGCCATATTGCAAATAGCGTAATAATTTGGTACCATTGGATGGTATAAAACAAGTAAATTGCGCAGTTGCCTTTTGAACCCGATGAGTGAGCCTTCATCGAGAGTTTTATGACGTAAAATGCTCTCGACTTTATACCCCGTTTATTATAAGATCTATTACAGGATTTATAACAGTTTCTAAGATATGTGATTGCTAGATAACTATCAATCAGAAAAAAAGAATAAAAAACTATTGTTCATTCTTCAGGTTTTATAAGTACAATATAATAGGATAATTAAGCATAAAAGTTATAAAACTAACGCTCTATATCATCTTTTAGAGGTTCATAACAGCTATATTATTATAAACTATGGTGTGGTCTTCCAAGTATACATAGATATTGTCCTTGTCAGGATTTCAAATGAAACATTTCATGTTAGTGTGAAGCGTAAGGGTATGTGGGTTCCCGTGAATCGACTGTGCAATCAACCGCTCTCATTATATTGTCGATACTCTCTCCGTGCTCACGAATATCGTTGAGTTACACCATCACTACACCACTATTTACTGTCAAACTTAATTCCTTACTCGTGTCGTTCGAAAGTCCATGCCCGTTCAATTTTCCTATTGCTTCTATTGCGGTTCTATAAATTTGCTGAGATTGTGCTTTGGAGGTTGTGTTAAGAATATTTACTGGTTTCACGTTATGATATCTTATTGCAGATGTGGTTTACCGATTCACGAGAATATAGATTTGGTATCAAAACTTCATTCACAGAAATGATTAAATTAATCGAACGTACATATATTGATTTCATAATACTCTACAATTTTTTTTTAAATATTACTTAAATTAACCATTCAAGTTCCAAGATTGTGATTAGTTTAATAACATGAGTAATATACGAATATGTAACGGATGAAGAAACAGGAAAGATGTAGTTATAAAAGCTGTAAGCATACACAATAAGTAAGAATAAAAAAAGCGACGCTCCAAAAAGGTTGTATAGCTTGTGTGATTCATCCAAAGTTTATATTAATATAAACGAATTGATGCATAAAATGCAGAGCAATGATGAGTTATTGCTTAGTTATAATTTAAGGTTAGTACAGTGTGAAGTGTTAGTTAGTATCACTTGTTGTGCTAGCTCACATTTAAACAGATTAGGACTGGTTATATGGAATAGGACTTTTATTATTCAAATTATTTTTTTGTTTTCCAAAATGATCTATTTGTAACAATTTTTTGTTACAGTTCAAAGAATATTTTTTTTATTTTGTCTGTACAGATACAGTGTAGGTAAGAAAATAGATTTATTAAACTTAAATTTTAATCAATCATGCTGTAGTTTCCAACTCCATAATAACATTCATAACGGACATTAATATATTGATGACCATTTATTCATATTAGCATCATTTCTTTATAAGTTTATCAGTTATTGTCTCGGGAGGTATACTGATGTGTTATTCAATGTACTGATAAATGGTTCATGAACAAGTGTAAATACGTTTAATTTTATTCTAACGGCCTCTAGATGTTATAACACAAGCTTTCAATACTTTATAAATTAATGATTTATTGAGGACGTTAAACAAATATTGGTGTCGGTTAAAATACATTTTTTTAGTAAACTAGATTATGTGTTTTAAATTTCTTTGATTTGAGGTTAATGTTTTGTTTGGATCTTATTTTTATAACCTTTTTATCTTATTCTATTCTGTTAAACGATTAAATGAAGAGTGAATAACTATATATGATATAATTTATAATGAGTTTAACTTTGTGCATTTTTACCTAATATGATCAATACAATCATGTAAATATATGTATATTTATAAAGTTAAGCTGGATTTGTTTGTATTCTTACTTCTTCACTGTGGTATTGATTGAAATAATTTGAATAATATATGTATAGTAAGACTTTTGTGTACATATTAATTTAAATGAATACTAAAGTTTTCAGATATTAGGTACTTTGCGTTTTTAATTTAATTTATGTATTTGATTTTTTTTAAAATGGCAATGTCTATTTTATTGCACTTATTTCTATAATCGATTATTTTAACTGATTATATGAAATTATGCATAACTATTACTGTAATTTGTACCTAATTAATTTGACTGTGAATCCGAAAAAAAAAATAGACTTTTTGATTTCTAAATAAACATAAAATACATAATTTAATAAATCACATACACACAACAACATGTTCTATAATAATAAAATTTCACTTTGTAATAGTCGAAAATCTTAGGTTCATTTAAAAGAAATGTGTAATCTAAAACAGTAAATGTAAATTTTGAGTAATAAATCACTAGGATGAAACATAAAAGAAGACTGTCCTACCTGTTGACGTGAATTCAAAAAGTATAATAACATTCACTTGACCACCGTAGGAGCGTATCATAAGTATCAACTGCTGCTGAAGTTAATATTTTTTGTGTTCAATCAACGGTGACATGCTTTGTTGAATTCTACATACGTTCATCCCTTTGTATTGTTACTACAAAAAACTGCTCTTTCATAGTTAAAACGCTCTTAGGGTATTGTCGTTGTATTTTGACACATTGCTGTGTATTGTTTTGTTGTTGGGGAGCTCGTAAATTATTTTTTTATTAACATTTAACCTTTAGTTGATGATTCAAGATGGGATTAACTTGATGTTATGATTTATATCAATTCCTATGTCAGTTATCAAAAGATGTACAATATATATAAAATTTTTAAGGTTTTTTTTGTTTTTTTTTTTCCTGATATCGTAAATGAAAAAGATATAACGTATTCTTACCTTATAGTCATTACAAAGCAAAAAATACTTAATTGACAGTGAATTGAAACCAGTTTACGGGAAGACACAGAACCATATGTTTAAGAAGTACATCGAAAGGCGATGAAAGCTAAAAAATGATGTTTTACTTGCCATACCATGTCTCAGATGAGGTCTCATGATATGGGTAGCCATAGTATACAAATATGTACCATAGTATAAATTGTTTGAAAAATATGTTAGAGCCTTGACGCCTCTTGACCTTTCATATGAACAAAAAACATTTGATTTTACAAAGCACTTTATTATTTAATTCAATAATTTTCTCATATTTACCTACTTTTTCATTACAGGGCGTATTGAGAGTTAATAAAGAAAAATTTAGCCAACAATTTTGAGGGATGCTTTTAAGTACGGATATTAATTTTATATGAAAAACATGGTTACATAAGGAAAGTATAAAGAATGGTTTAGTTTACTCTTGTTTATTCATTATATTGTTTTAAGTTGTTATTAGTTGTTAGAAATCTTTTCGAATCAAGGTTAGTTTGAGATTTACAAAGTGAAATTGGTAGAATATACTATGCATGTTATCGCACATATAGAGGTCAAAATTATTATATAAATGTCAAGAAACAGCTCTTGTTATTCAGAAGTAATATTATACCCAAATTATAAGATAATTTTAGGCCAAACCCAAATCAGTAACGTCTCGTCATATTGTATTTATTATTATGATTATAATAATAAATTATAAATTTTATATGTACATTTTAATCTTTGAAGTCTCTGAATTGCTTTGAAAGTTACACTGCAGTTCAAACCTCTTATAACGTGTCAGTGTCTGTATGTTCAGGTGACAAAGCGTCGGCTTTCTTTGGTCAGACGAGGTGTGATAACTACTTAATTGAGAGTGTGACGGCAATACAGTAGCAGGCTTCCGTGTTTCGTATACTATTACTAACAAGTATAATGGTAATTAGTTTCGAGCTCTTTTCTTATGGCGGGTACATGTCGTTTAAAGTTATTTTCTACAAGACTTTTTCTTGAGATGGGTATAGACAGGAAGGAATTATGTTTGCTTATAAGAATCGGTTGTGGCAACTACTCCACACTACTTATATGTATATTTCATTTTATATCTCGTGATTAAGTATAACAAATAAAAGTTGTTGAAAATTTTTATCCTATTTATAATTATATTATGTATTTTATACCATATAATTAGTTAATTTAAATGCACTCACTCACAATTTTTTGTACGGAAGCGTGTCAGAGAAACATCAATCTATTGAACTATATTAATATTAGGTATATCTTACACTTGTAGGATTGGACACAATCAGGAATAAAAGATTAAGTTTTGTATATTTTATCTATTTACAAAGTGGTAATCATGGAAGTGGCGAAATAATTAGTCTGAGAATATTTGTATTAATTTTAAACATTAACAAGAACATTTCATAATTTATGAAGTAGTTATTAAGAAATAAAAATATTTTTTCAAGGTAAATTATAATATTTTCCTCTCATCATTTCATGGCTACGATATATTTTTTAAACAATTAATAAATGTCTTCAACGCTTTTTATAGATAATACTTTTATCAGTGTGATTTTCATTACTAGAAATAAATAAATGATACAATTTTTTTAGACAGTTCCATATAAATGACCTCTCGTGTGACTAATACTCTATATTTTTGAATAATATTCTGTCGAGGTGCACATACGCTACGGTAAACAATTAGCATATATTAAATCTTAACTCTCTGTAATAATGCCGACAGTCTCAAATGTGACTAGACTGTGTAAGTTCCAATTCATTGAGCTTACTTCGGATATTTCACAATAAAAAATGTAATTTTATAGCTATACTGAACGGTAATAAGTATATTGTAATAAAAATTCTATATTCTTAAATATACATACATATTATTTGTTTCATACAAATAAAAAGTAACTAGTCATATTTGTATGTACAAAAAATTACCATTTTATGTAATCGGTTACTCCTTAATATTTATTCACTGCTTATATAAAGACCCCTAATGCTTACTCATTGGTGAGCTTTCCCCTATAATTAATGTTTTATAGCTGCTCCTATTGGCTTTTGGTTTGAACAAAGTATACAACGAACTTGTGATAGTGTTGTTACTTTTAGTATATAAAAATACATATATGCAATTTATTTTTCCCCTCTGAATTTTTCAAACGTATCTACTGTATTCAATAGAAGAAAATTTAAAATTAATAAGAAGTAATAATACTGATTCAGTTGCAATTAAAGTTACATTACGTAAGATAGTATTCATTTTTGATTAAGGCAATTTTTAAATAATATGAGAGCATCATGGAACAATAGATGCCTTTGTTAGTGTTATCTTGTTTTTAGTAAAATTTCAGCTTCGCATTTAAAATTTAACAAGAAAAGAAACTTAAAGCAAATTGAATACTATTATATATTTCAAAAAAGCTTATGTGTGTGTTTTATATTATGACATAGTAATATCAATATATTGGAGTTTTTTTATGAAGACTGGATGTTTAGTATACATTTCAATTGAATAATCTGTTCAAATTTAATTTATAATACATTTAACGTGTTGTAAATGTAAAGGTTCATAACATAGCTATAATGTCAAAACGGAACTGAAGAGTTGCTCGAACAAGTAACGGAATGTTCAGCTGTTTTGTTACTAATTGTTATAAATTCAAATTTACTTAAGAATTTATTTTAATTATATTTTCATCTAGATATGTATTGTGATCGTCACGGCGGGTTCCTCTTACTTGATGGGGTTTTAATTGCCTTAGCGTAAACACTCGGCCCCTTTTTCTGAGTAATGCGTTTACTAGATAAATACATACCTACATATATATATATGGTACTTAATTTTTTTACTTTGAAATTTTTTAGATAGAAAAAAATGTTAAAATATTTACATTCTATTATTTTCATATGTACATGTTTTGTACATTATATTTAATATAGATTCTTAAAGATTTATTTTACAAGTAGTGTACATAGATTTTTTGAGCTCCATATCTCTAAATAAAAAATTACATCCAAATCTGAACATTTTCTTAAACAATGTTTGTTTATATATTTTATGTATGTATTTATGTTTTATGACTATGGTCTATCATCTATTTCAATTATTTTGAAATAAGATTCGTATTTGGGTATAATCTGTTATGATGATTCTTAATATGGCTTGAGCAAGTCTTGTGGCTTATTCTGTTTCTTTGTGTATAGAGAGTAAGACAGAAGCAGAAGGTAAACTTAATAACAGCATGAATAACAATACAATATCTAACACCTGTCTATACTTTGATATGTTACATTTTAAATGCTGTTTAGTGATCCCCTGAGACAGTATATATTAAAATTCTAAATGCCGAACATCAAAATATCGCAAGGTGTACGTTAGAATATGATTAGCAGCTTGTCAAAAATAAGTTAGGGGTTCCGATGCATTCTATTGTAATCAAAGGTTCAGAGACGTCGTCATAAATATTTTATAAGCTATAGTTACTAAAAAGGGTTTATGATAATTATTGTATCCTAATTATCGAAATGATGAATTAAATATTTCATGATGTACTTTTTTAAACAGTTTTTAATTGTTATAGTGAGTATTGTAAGTATTGAAATGCATCTGATTAATAGGTTTATCTATGAACTCCTCGCTAATATTACTTTACAAGGAGGTCTTGTTTGTCATGCAATTAATCCCTGGTGACGTTGTTTAGGCCGCTAGGGCTTTTAGATTAGAAATGTAAAAAATAGTAGTTATCACTACAACTGTATATAGTTATATTTTAATTATTTATTTTTAGTTTTATTGCTTAGTAAATACATTATTATTTTATAGACTATTTTATACAAATATTAAATTAATGTATTTATGAATATCGACGCACGAACTATTATTTCTTATATTATAGAATAGACCAGGTTGTAGACTGTTTTTATATAAATTTTTATAAACTGAAGAAATAAATTTTAGGTACACTATTTATAAGTCAAGAAAGGCTGTACGGGTTTGGCTGAAAATTGGCGGAGAGACAGATTAGAACAAGGTAAAGAACATAGTATACCTTTCATCCGATTGTTAAAGAAAAAATAAGTTGATCAAATTCAAAATTTTCTTATCTTTTGTCTTTATGGAGAAATTGAGTCAGGTCAGCTAGTCGTGGGCAAAAAATAGTATACTTATAAAATAGTCTTATAATAAATAATATAATAATTATAATTTTCTAATACAGAAGCAGTCAATGAATAAGATTTAGTTCTACAAACAACAAAATTGAACATTGCGTGTTAACGATCAATACAAATACAAACAAAACTAATTTCCGTTTACTCAATATAATTAGTCACTATCATACAATCTAACCAATTAATACTTTGAAAGTTTTTTTTATGAAAATATTCAAGTCATTAAATGTTTTTAGTGATGAGAGGTATATCAAAGTGGTATCAATAATAAGTAGATGTCCGATACGCGACCCTCGGCTAAATACGAGGGGGTGCTAAATCGTCTGATGGTCGATTAACATATCTTTTACATCGCTTTGAATAACTTGTCTTGTATGAAACATGTTAGCTGTTTCATGCATGATAACTCGTGTTTTTCATCGAGTTAAACATTTGTTTATCTTTTCGACTTATTCAAATTATTAACTATTATTCAATTTATAGTTTTTTAAAATTTCCATGAGTATTCATTTAAATGAAACTAATGTTTTACTAAGTGATTTTTATTATAAACTACATATTCCCGATGTTTCGGTTACTTTCCAGCAACCGTGATCACGGGCAGACGAGATGTTGCTATTGTCACGGTTGCTGTAAAGTAACCGAAACGTCGGGAGTATGTAGTTTGTAGTCAAAAATAAAAATAGCGTAGTAAATCCGAAAATATTAGTTTCATTTAATAGTTTCTTTTTTGTAACTTATGATTTTTTTTAGCAAAGCTCTACTAAAGTTATAGATATATCTGCAAAAATGAAAGAACAATTGTTGAAATATTATTGAAGTCGTATTAATAAAATAGGCAATTAATTTTTCTGATTGTGTTTATTTTAATGAATATGTTTTATTACAGCTATTATCAAATTAAGATGATTTATTTTTAAGTTCAACGAGTATTGATTAAATGAAAATTTAGGTACTAACACAATAAAAAATGACATGAACAACGTAACATTTAAATCTTTTTACAAAAATGTTAGTGTTTATTTTATATTTATTTGACGTTTATATTTATTGTAAGTATACTCCTTTCTTACTATGAAAACAATTAACGTATCGGGTTCACGGTAGGTATGTTGTAATTGCATTGAATAACATGACATGTAAATAATTGATTGATTCATTAGAATTGATAATCACAATAACACAAATTAAATAAATATATGGAGAACTTCGAGTGCAGTTTTTAATGCAAAATAGTAAAGACATTTGTACTTTCCTTATGTTTTATATAAAACCCGCTATGATTTTAATAAAACCCTTTTATCAAAATTAGATGCATGCATCATATAGCGTCATAAAGATGTTGAAGTTTAGGCTCGGGCTCGCGCTAACGGCCGATTCATCGGCTTTATTCAGGGATCGCAATAGTTTTGGAATGAATCTAAAAAGGCCGTCAGAGCTCTATTAACACCTAAGAGTTTCCAAAAGATATATCCTTGGGAAATCCGATGATGACGTCAATACATTGATCCCAAAAGACAAAGACGCCCCCCGATCTAGAGTCACGACTTCAATTCCATAACCAATTTATGATAGGAGTACAAAATAACAGAGTAGGGTTAGGATCAAGTAAGAAAGTCCAAGATACGGATATATTAAAGTCTTTTATTCGGCAAGACAGGAACAATAAATATAATTTACATGCAATGAGTTTCGAGATGCAAAACGAGTGCTTAAACATAGGAAAATGGCGTACCTTGATTCATGATTAATCGCCAGCATTCAATGCGTTCCAGATGACCCTCCATCATCAGAGTAATTTAGTAAGATGAGGTACCGAAAAAACTTCCTATATATTATTGTATTCAAGAATTTAAACCGAGTTGTGATGATAGATCTTACGGTTCCTTGGGAAATCACCATCCCCAAAGATCATACCATCAAAGTCAATAAATATTACGAGCTTACTAACGAATTTACTCGAAATAGGTTCGTCGTGGATTTGTTTGCGGTAGAATTGGGAGCGAGAGGTATAACAGCGAAATCTCTCTACAACCTACTAAAAGACTTCAGCTTGTCCAGAACTCCCATTAATACATTTTTGGAACGTACATCTAAGGGAGCCCTGGAAGGTTCTTTTCAAATTTGGTTAGGTAGATAGAGAAGCTTGGACAGTGAAGGTTAGCGTTTAGCGCGCGTTAGACAGGGGCCTCTTAAACCTACACCTGGGTTGCGAGTTCCAGGCACTGTTGAAGCGCCTCTCCCTGCAACTCGATTGACCCGGCACCCGCACGGTGAATCCATTGGATGCTAGAGGTTTCGTCTCTACTTTTTATCTTAAAATTGATTAAGTATAAGTTTTACTAAAATAAAACAATTGCTATTAATGGATGAATACTGAAATTATTGGTAAGCTTGTGTAATTTAACAACCCTATGTCTGCATATGCCTGTATCAGTTCCGTTTATTAAGCGCCCACCACAGATTATGTCAAACGATTTGGCGTAATGCAAATGTCATACCCTCGAGCACATTTCTAGCCTCCTTTCTCGTTTACGATACAGACTTGCGACGGAGATTTGTTAATACCATATTATACAATATTTTCATTTCTAGATATGAAGTTACTTAAAAGTAAAATGATTTTATTGAGATTGATAATTTATATTGCAAGCAGCAGTCAAAGTTTAGTCTATTAATTGGAACCAAAATAAAAAATTTTTTTCAAATTGTTAAAAATCTACTCTTAAATTAAATATTATTTACAACATCTTTCATTGATTGACATCGTCAAAACGGAATAACTTATCTTTTAAGTAGATAATGTGTAACTAATATGTTTAAACAAGTGTATTGCGTTAAGACTGCGTCATCCTATTTGAAATTCTCCCTCGTGATATGCAAATATCGAGCGACATTCGAATACAAAAAGCGCGGTGGCAGCGAGTAAATCAATCGATCAACGCCGGATACGGCCGGAGTACGTCTTCATTGTGTTCATTAGCGAACGACCACACCTGTCTAGGGATGGAATATTCTATACTACTACATATAGATACTTATTCTAATACAAATATTCATATTTACATTATATCTTACCAAAAGATATACAATTGAGTAAAGAACCCAAGTAATACAGTATCGATATATCAATTAGATAAACGTTACTAATAGCGTTGCTATTACGTTATGCCTATTATCGTAATAAGCTATCATTTAATACCATTTTAAGGGACGCTCGCTAAACATTTTATTCAATAAAATAATATATCAGATTGAAACCGTTACAGCTATTAAATACCCTAATTACGGATCAAAAGTAACCACAAAGGCTTCATCTCGCAATGCATTCTACTTTTGTGACGTCGGTGTGAGAGCGGTAGTTTAGTGGTTTTGTAAATTACTTTGGGTTCCGTCAACGCCATATAATAAAAACGAACAATGCTTTCTTTGTTTTCCACATCCATACGATAGATTTTTTTTGTGTATCTATTTTTTTTGGGTAAAGTAAAAGTGTTTTTGTTTTTATTATATCGTTTTTTGTTTCCAACTATGTGTAAGTACTTTTGAAATATTGCATTCAATGAGTTCGAGTGTTTGCAAAATGCTTTTTTATTTCGTAAAAAATTATTGTACTGTATCATGGCCGCTGAAATTGGCCGGTTCTTTAAACGTACTTTTGTTATATGCGGCCAGTAAAACCTATACATAGCTCAATATGTCCGATTTTTACAACAATTGTATGTTTAATACTTTAAAGAAATATATCTCATTGTAAAATATAATTATTATTGTTTCGCTTTCGTAGATATACTCTGAAAGTGGAACATTTCAGTGTTAAACCTCAAAACCACATTCGTTTCCTTAGTTTTGTTGTGATTTTGCATTGTCATTTATGTTTTGAAATGGTCTCCGGTAAATACTTAACAACAATGTGCTTTTGTTGGGACCGAGTTATTGATACAGTTCCAATAACATATTACGAATAAAGATAGCATGCAAAACATATGTTTCCAATGCCATTATAAGTTTCTTATTTGTTAATGAGTTACATGAACAGTAAATATCGGGTTTGTATTCAATCAGTTTACTATATTGTGCACGTTTATTATGTATGTATGAGCGCTAAGGCACGTATGCGACTTCGTCTTAAAAAAAAAATTATATTACTTTGTGTCCATTTTCATTGCTTATTTCGATCAACATACGTCTTGATATATGTATATTAGATTATTATAAGATAATACTGCCCTATTTACTGAATAGAATAAAGTATATAGAGCGTATCGATTTTTCGATTAAATCTATAGAATGTTTATCTAATTCATTGATTGGAGTAAAGAACGATAGATTAATTGGTAACGTAACTGGAAAACGGATTATATTCCGGATATTGAATGATGAATGCTATTCGTTTCAACAACTTTTTCATTCTATACTTTCCATTTGAATATTATTGAAGTACATAATATACGTAACATAATAATACGTATAGACTTTTAAATATCCAAAGCTTTCGTTTCTGATCTAATTTATTGGTTTGTTGTAGAAAAAAAAGAAAATTATTCGGAGGGTTGTGTCACTGATGGGTTAGTAACGAAAAATTTGGACAGTAGAACCATAACGCTTGTTAGGTTGCATGTTGGTGTTATTCCGATGACCACTTCACTAAGCCTTAGGCGTTCTTTTGATGCGCCGCCCGCCCCAGGCGCAACCTGTCCCTTTTTCTTTTATGAAAAAGAAAGATTAAGAGGCCACTAAGGTTACACACCGGGTGCTTGTCTGGTTGGTAAATTTTAGTTTAATATTTTATAAATCTGCGTTTAATGTAATAATATTAATATGCTAAATACGGTAGCTTTAACTAAAAACAGATATTCCAGTATGAAATTATTTAGTGGATCAGTAATCATATTTTTACATTCAACATTCATAATATTTAAATTATAGAGTGGACATATTGTTTATAAAACTGTTTTTTCTAAAAGAAAGTAACCTTATTGAAAGTGCGGTTATTAATAACCTATGAGTTTTATGAAAAACTATTAAAATTAAACATTAATGTAATTTGATTACAAATAATTTAAACATATTAGCAGAATTTATTTTCGATTTATTTTCAAGAATCGAAATTCATAATGGTTAAATATAAACAAAGTCTTCGAATGTCTTCTAAAATAAATAACAAATTCTTATTGAGATGTGGTTATATGAATAACATGTCAAGTCGCGTCGTCGTCCTAGGAAAGTAAGCGTTAATAAGGCTTTATCGCTAAAATGTTTCGTATTTACTAGAACACGTATTCCGGTTAAATCTAAGCACTAGCGTCGAAGCCATAAACGTAGTCAACCGTCCATTTTCCCGCTATCGCGACTACAGGCGGCGAACACGCAGCTCCCACCATCATCTTTTACTTTTAGGAAACAAGAATATATTGTCAATAAACAAAATAGTACTCTATTGCAATAGAACAGAGTCGAGAATTTAATTCAAGTATATTTACTTGATTTGTAAATAGCATATTAGCATAACGACCTGCGCGCACCTTAACGCAACATGCTTGGCCAAGCTGCCCCCCGACGTTGGTCGCAATTTCCACTGTCTTGTGAAAAGTGGCTTCGAAATAAACATGAGACACACGGTATGCTTATCTTCGAATTCCTTAAGTGCTTTATCTGTACACTGCGTTTACTATAACATATGCGTTGCTTGTTTAAGTTTAATCAGCAAAATATTACATATCAATATTTGCCACAAGGTATTAGATTGTTTTATGCATATGACATTGGTTTTAAAACCGAATTGTATATTCAAAACCTTTGCTATGCAAAATTGTATTTGCTCAGTTGGAAAACAAAAACATTTATCGCATGTTAATTAAGCGTAACTAGTTAGAAAATATTTTAAAATGTATTTCGTGTACGTCATTTAATGGGCGTGTTTAGTTGTTTTTTACCTACGAGGTACCATAATATTAAGGTTGCTTCGAAGTTATTGTTCGCCCCAACCCCAGCTACATTCGTGTCGCCTATAAAACTAACGTTTCAACTAAATCCATTTTGTGCTGTTCCTTTGAAAGGGCAATTCGTGGCTGGCTGTAATTACTCACTTGTTATGACATCCCATTTGCATATAATCGTTAAGGCGGTTGATGCGTGAGGCAACAGCGTAGGCCATTCACACGACCACATATAATCTTGATCGTGGTCCACCTATGAAAAGCGGCTAATTAAAAAATAAACTGCCTCAGATGGTACCAAGTTTCACGAAGGCCGGAAGAGATTTACTAACTTTACTGCGGAAGACGGTAATTAGGTATTCTAATTGGCTGCTGCATTTTCTACCTCATTTGAACTTTCTTTTCGTAGGTTTCGAATATTAATGACAGCTCAATATTATTTATTTCATATTTGAATAATTTTGTCAATAGCGTATAATACTGAGATATTATTGCTCCCAGCAGTGAATTTCCATTTAGAGTGTAATTGTGAAAGAAAAACTATGAGATTAGTGTGTGGAAACGATTCATCTGCATATAGAATGGACCGCATTATGCCATATCTATGCATATCGCTTACCGAAACCCATTGTGCCTAGTATATACCGCGAAGCGAAATGCATCGAAACCCTACTTTGCAAAATAAGTAGCGACAGTAAAACAATGTGAAAATGTATAAAAATATATGAATATTTTTTTATAAGAATGGCGACTTCTGCTTTAATGTATGGAATTAATGGAATATTTTGCCAATATAATTGTATTCTACGTATCTTGTATCTAAATACACATAATACATGTGTTACCTGTTAAAAAAGTCAATAAATTAATAGTGTTTATTTAGGTTTCACAAATATATTTTTTTAGCTCATGAATTATTAGCTAATATGAAGTAAATTGTTCTGTTCTTACACTTACCTCCATAAAATCCTGACAGGAAGTGTAACTTAATATACAAAATATATTTAAAACAAATTAGTACTAAATATGTGGCCACCGAACAAGTGAGTTGCATAAAACCACATGCAGGTATAGCAACATTGTAACATTTTTTGTTTGAGAAGAACCGCAGTTTTGTTGAGGAATTGTCGTTGAATTGACTGATGATTGCTACCCTTAATTGCTTTTGATTTAGACCTTTAACTTTCTAGGATTTGTAAAGGTTTTGTTACAGCTTTCGAAGAAATATGGGCTTAGAATTTTCAAGATGAAATAGCTCAAGTTTAAATTGAAATCTTGTTGCATGCAGAATCTACAGTCTACAATACCATGTTCATAAAGACTAGGTAAAATTATAGTGTTTTCTTTTCATTAGCTGAAATATAGTGAATACTAAATTTAATATAGAATTATTAATTTGTCCTTAATATGAAAGCTGTTATTTTTGTTACTTTCAAGCAACTTAAGCAGAGCATCAAAAATTAGAGTTTTAACATCATTGGTTCCACAAATATACTAGTTTTTGCTTGCAACTTTTTCTGCGGTGAATTCGATATAAGCTTCACAAAGAAATGTAAAAAACGAATAAGTTAAGTATGAAGTAATTTTTAATGTAGCTCCAAGCATTCATGCATTTTCTTTTACTATTCTTTTCTTGTAGTAACTAATCGGAATTATGGGATAAATTGTAAACTACATAAGTCTTATTCTATTTTTTTATCAATATCTGTTGCATACAGAAAAATGCATTAAAAAATGCATGGCAGAAAAATGCCACATACTTTTTTATTTCTAGGTAATACTAAGAAGATTTTCCAGTAGCTACATAGTTTAATATGTAACGAAAAGTAAGTTAAATAAGATTTTTTAACTTTCTTAATAATTTATTATTACTCATTTTAAATGGTTTAGCCCGTTTGGATGGATGGAAATAAAATAATCGGTCTTTTTTATGAACGTATTACTGAGAACATAATAATTCAAATGATAGTGGAATAGCGCCTTTTACAATTGTTAATTTGAATAAAGTAAACTATTTTGTGGCTCTTTGTTTCAGCCCTTATATATAATATTATATACTAATGTAGTATACAACATTTCAACATTTAAAAAAATATATTCTTTAGTACTTGACTACTCGTCGTTTTAAATCACCTAATCTCGGAGTTTCTTGATTCAGTGTAATATTTAGGATACATACTATTACAATTATAATTAAAACGTAAAAAATACATAATTTTTTATATTTGTTCAACACATATACATTGTTTAATTTATATTTTATATAATGTGGAGGAAAATTTTATTGCTGCCTGTACTACATATTATCGGTGCACGATCTCCCTTCAGTTTAGACACGTCCAAGACAAACGTTCATCAGTGGAACGTATGTGAAATGACGATTAAGAACCGTTGCAAGTAGCCTTTGTTTTATTGCATCTGATAACAGCTGTAGTAACAAACGGTACGTGGCTCAAAAACGCTTACAATGTAAGTATGGGAATAGAAATCAATAGATTAATTAAAATCAGATTAAAACACAAGTAATGGAGAGAACTAAATATGACTTTATTAACATTAAGTGATATTTTTAAACTCATGGGAGAGAATTGAACTGGTCATGCAAATCCTTATCAACAAACAGGTTGATAAGAAAATATTTATTAATAACTTTCGTTGTACTTACTAAGGATATATTACGCATTTGTTTCATAAATACTGACTTAAATTTTAATTGGTTATTAGTGGATAATACATTTACGATACAATCCAACATATTAATTATTGTAAAGGAATTGTCTGGGAGAAATTATTTATATGAGAAATTCGTATAAATTGTTCAGTTACACGACGGTTTTCGTTCGATATTGTAATTCCTCAGCCATTGTTAGTTTTCGGTTCTCACCGTCAATTAATTGCCTAAATACCGTACCGTAATTAGCGGTCTGAATGGATTGAAACATGAAATACCGTCAAATAAATTGTATCCGTTTATTATAATAATCTAATTGCTTCCATTTAATGACTTTAAAATTTTTGGTATTACGTAAAATTGTTTGTGTAAATAACTATCATGTAATTAAATGTTGATAATTATCCAATTTGTAGCTTCGAAAATTTTATTCTGAATTCAGTTACACAAAATTCCCATCGTTTTATTTTAACCGTCAATTGATTTCCGGTATTTTTTTTTTAATTTCGATTTTTGTGCGGTCGTCGCGTCGTAACGCCCTAATGGTGGTTCGTGTCTATGTAAGCTCGTATTTACATAGTCGTGCGTCAGTTGCGAGGGTTTTTTTTTGTCTTAATGTATGTAAATGTGAAACAATTAGGCGATTTAATACTCGGGGTAGGCTCTAGGCTGCGACTCGAACCCCTTTCATGCGCCATATGTCGGTGGGCGGGCGGCAACGAAAACTAATAATTTTATAATCATATTTTTTCATTTAATGAATTTTTGAGATATATGTTTTAAAATCTAAGTGGAATGAGATTTTAACTGACAAGCCATAAAATTAAACTTCAAAAGTATCAAAAAGTTTTCGATTATAACAGAAAAGCAAATGTCACATCAAAAAAATATTTTTTATTTGATTAGTTATTAAATGGCTATTTTTTTTTTAATGAAGCATCTAACATATTTTTTTAATGAAACATTATCAAAATAAAATTCAATATTTGACTTAGAAGATTAGTCAATGGCAATTGTACTAGAACTTATGAAGTTTAATGATTTCGGTTACTAATAGTAAATTCTTACTGTATCCTAAATGTTTTTTGAGAAAAAATTGAATTTGCCTTTATCTTAAAGATATATTTGAAATTTTTTTAAAAAAAAGAATCATTTTTAATACGATTTGCCTTTTCGAAAAGTAAATTTTTTTTGATAAATGCTTTCTGGCTTGAGTTAGGTAAAGATATTTTGATTTTAATTGTTCACAATATTTTTGTTATTACATAAACATTTTTTTTTAATTTGCTTGTATGAAAAACAAAACACATTTCACAATTATCACTTTCAAATTATACACCTCTGATTATTATTAAGTATGTACTATGTACTTAGTGTGATGTGATTGGATTGGGTTTATGAGAAAGGTACACGTCATACTTGTTTTTTTTTTTTAAGAGATCTTCTTCTTTTAAAGTAAATTTCAACTTTGCATATTCTTAGCATCAAAAAAATTTATAAATGGCTTAATAATGGAAGGTAAGATGATTGTTTAGACGATTTTGGTAATTTCCCCAAAAAAAAAAAAATCCAAAAAAGTCTCAAAAATATACATCACCAAAATTATATGTACCTACCCAAGGGGAGAGTTTCTATATATTTTATTATAACTAAAGAGCTAAGCAACCTCCTTCGTGTTGACATAAAAAAGTATTTTTTTTTGCTGTATTTTAAATATAGGACGCGATAAGAATTGCGGGTGGGGCTTTGGTGGTACCGCCCCCCTCGAAGCGCGCCCACTGGGCGGTAGAGACGTTTTATCGACGTAACGATAGACGATATACAGCTCTACACTCTACATTCTATGCTCTATGGTTAGCGGTAGTCACAAATTACTTTACGCCGGACGCCATCTTAATGTAATTTAATAAAGGATGCTGGTATTTTTTTTATTATGAAGATGTTATTGGTTGAGAAGTGGATTAATTGTTTTTGTTTTTTATTAGTTAACTAATAAAAAATTGCTTATTTATTAAGTTTTGTACATATTTATTTATATGTCAAGTTTTTTATCACCTATCAGTATCACGGTAAAATCGACAACGAAAATATTTTTAATATTATTTTTAAAGTAATTATTATATATTTGTACTTCCTTATGATAATGACTATAATGAATATTAAATATCATGAGAAATTATTGATACGCACATATAAAAGCTGTGTATACACATATATAAAATAAAATATATATAGGTACCTATATAAATTGAAAATATTATTTTTGAAAAGTCAATTGTATCTTTAATTTCAAAAGAAATTTAGAGTACATGTATAATTATTTATTGTTATTCTGTAACAATAGCCATAAAATGTAACGAGAACGTTTGGGCTATTTATACTAAGGATAGAGCAATAATTCAATGTGTCGTACATCTCGTTTACCCGTGATCACGGTTGCTGTAAAGTAACCGAAGCTAAAAATCGCGTAATACATCCAAAAAATATTAGTTTCATCTAAATGAATACTCGCGAAATTCAATAACACTTCAAATAAATAAATGAAAACATGAACCAAGCAGGAATTGAAGACGAGATGTGTAGGTAAACTCTATATTGGAGGCCAAACTCTATATTTGTAAGTAAACTCTATATTTGTAGGTAAACTCTATATTTTTCTTCTTCATTAATAAAAAATAAACTGCCCGATAAACTATAAACATGATCTTTTGTAAGAATAACTGAAAGTTGTGTAAATATTCAATAATAATTAAAGTTTATATTTGAATTTTAAAACCATTTTTTTAAAGCATGTATTTTGTGACTCAGAATAATCAATATAATGTTAAAAATTAATATATATTTCAAAGAAGAGTAATATAGTGATATTTCATACAATATATTCCAAACAATCAACAATACAATTGTATGTAACAAAAAAACATTAATATACCATCTTAATATAATCTGTAATTTTAAGTGTATATGGGTTCAATGACCGGTGGGCGGTTTAATTACGGCTTTAGGTTTGGGGGACTGTACGCTAATATCGTCAACAGAGCGTGCCATGTAGCGGTTAAAGATTTTAACTTCATACTGTTGCTGTGCTTTTGATCTACATTTTGAATTCAAAAAATCTTATTAGATAAAAAAATCCTTAACCGCTATAAATCGGATTATACAAAAACAAATTTTCTGCATTATCGATTCCATATGTTACAATAACTTCGAACAGGTTGAAATATTTATTAAAAAAACAATATTGTAGGTTAATTATATAAAAAAATACGAATCAAGGGATCAAATAAGAATGGTTTTGTTCTTCAGGTAGCTGTCAGATAGTATGACCACGACATGGGTGGTCCCTGATAGATAGCACAGATATTTTGAACGTATTATAATGGAAATGTGTGATGTTAGCGAGGCGGCTGTGGCTTTGTCGACGGAGCACGACGAATTTTACTTGTGACATACAACACTCGACCAGAATATCATGATACAAAGAAATGTGGCCGTATATATTGCTTTTAAGAAGGTCGGGGTTGGAGATGGGTCTTAGTATAGTGGTCGTGCATTTCTGCGCGTTACGTGTTGAATCCCGATTGCGATGCGTTTGTAGGCGAGGCGTATTGTCGGATGGGTGACACCTCAACCTTTGTTATGCTGTTTCAGTGGGAGTCAGGAATATATGTCGGGTAAGGCTATGGCTGACCATTGAATTGTCTTAAGTGACTAATAGAATTAGTAGTTAGTTATGGTAACAGTCGAATTAGCATTCAACAATGTTAAACTTAACAAAACTAAGTGATAATTTGAACTATTTTATGTAACAATAAACAAAGAATGGTAATCCACAAAATAAACCTAAAACAGAACACTTGAAATTTATCAAAAATTACAAAATATTTATTATTATTATTTAAATGCAATAATAATTCATGTTATAAGTAAAAAACATATATATATATATATGTTTCTTGATCAAAAGTTATTTCGTATTTAAAACTTCAATATACAAATTTTTAAATGTTGATCAGAATGAAGAATGAAGATCCTAATAAAAATTATCAGACCGTATTTTAAATGTTACATTAAAAACAAAGACAAGTTTCAGAACATAAGTAAAAGCTGTAAAAATAATATTACTCATAAAATATTTATTTTAGTCTTGTTTGTAAGCCTTTTCAATGTTTCTTGGTAAAAATATTTAAACTTCGTAAAAACAATAATTTATCTATATTTATCATTTTGCTAATATTTCAAGAAGCAAATCACACTTCTCGCAACTGATTTCCACGTTTTTCAACAAGAAGATCTCATAAAATGCTATTTGGAAAAATAATGGACCTTCCATATTATTATAAAATGTATGTTTGAATAACCTCGAGTGTTTTTTTTAATTTCAATAGGTACATTAAAGAAACAACAAGAAATGTATATTTTAATGTTTCTTTAATAGGAGACTGTGAGAAAAAAACAACGAATAAATCACAGCAAATACGAATCCGCATCCAATTAAGTTTATCTCGTGACAAAGGTAACAATTTTCACTATTATTGAAATGTCTTTTTTTTGTTCGTTTTCGTACGCTCAGGCGCCGACGTCTTTGGATTTAAGGCCGAGATAGTACGTGGGTGTTGACTAATGAATATATTTATTTGTGGTGCCGCTCTTATCTGGTAATGGACAGTCTGTATCGGCTTCGTAGCTGCCCAATTGGTTCGATCGAAAACTCACTTTATACACATAAATGTATGAATTAAATAAAAGAAAAAAACTCATCAAAAGCTCTTCAAAAAAGACTACGAGTAATAAAAATAAAATAAAATAACACAGTTAGAAATGAAATTCTAGCGGCCATTTCTGAATAGGTTTTAAATAATTAAGAGGACATCAAAAAACATTTCATGTGTAAGACAACGGTGAATGTTTTTATCAATTTATTTGTCTTTTAAACGGCTCTATCATTTGTGTGCTTGACAATTGATGGGGGCGGGATATCAATCCTACAATAAACGGTCCTTTCGTGATTTATTAACATTTTTGTTAAGTAGCTGTTAGTATAAGGCTTGATACGTTACTATACGCCTTTTATACGACTAGGATTTAATACTGAAGGTAATAAATGACACAATATTATATATTGAAAATACAGTATGAATTGATTAGTGTTATGTAAATTAAATTATAATATTTATGTTAAAAGTGCAGGTTTATATATGTATTTATGTATAATAACTTTATAAAATTAAAATCAAGCTATTGAATAGAACACATTAATATAGGAATAAAAGTACATAACAATTTAAAAATAATTACGAAGCTTTTATTTGTATGTAAATGGTTTTATAAACGTATTGTGTACTATTATGATAGTAAACGGAAACCGCAATGTCGATCGAGATTGTACAAATTAAAGAGCCAAGAAAGTGTATTTACGAGCAAAGGAACAAATTCAATAGGTAGCAGTTGCAAGTCGGATCAGGCCTTCCGGCAATTCTGCTCCCCTTGTAATTATAATTAAAAACTTTGCACTGATACAGCCTATAATACAATTAAATGGATTGTATGAATATTTAATAACACCGATCATTAGGGTTGTTATAATTTGTCGATAATTTGTATCGATTAAATTGTTTGCTATACCGACAGATTGTGTATACGGCCATATGCGTGTTTTAATTCCTTATTATATACACAAGAGAATTCAACAAAAATATCTCTATCAATCAACGTATACGAACACCGGCTGATTCTCATACAGATCATAAATAATTTACGAATACATCCCGCAAATTAACAATACACAGTAATAATGTAAGAAATGACGGCTCTAGTCGTCCACTTAATTAGAACAGAGCGCGCCCGTTACACTAACTATTAGAATGCTAAGCATGATTAACTAGAACTGCGACTAATTAAGAGGTGAATCATTAAAAATTTGCCGTCTCTTTTTCTTTATACGATACACAATAAGAGTAAAAGGGAGGTCTGTGTATTAACACCTCCGTAGCGAAGAAATTGTGAAAGATCACCTGTGCTCACTACTGTAATTCCACTACCGAGCGGTAGACCACCCGTCCCTTTCATACGGTTCAAGCTTAAGCTGAATCGCATGAGTGTGAGTAGTAGTTAAACAAGCGTATAGTGATAAAAAAGTCCTAAACTTATAAAGATTTTCGAGCGAAAACAGCCCTTAACGCTGTTTATTAACAGCCATAATGTCAAAAAGTCCGTTGAAGTCAAAGAACAGGACGGAAGGCCGTAAATGAATCGAGCGCCACCGTAGCTTTGACGCGTTCGGAAATCGAATTAAGAGCGTTAGAGTGAGAGGTGTATGGAGGTTGTATGGAGGTTGTATAGAACGGAGGTAGTTTTTTGTTATTGTTTGACGGTGATTTTTTCTGAGGCGTGCTAATGGGAGTAAGCGCGAGTGGGCGCGCCGAGCGGTAAGCGGTAAGCGCGCTTCAGTGTTCTGGCTGAGCTTCAAGCGAGCGTGTGCTGGCGAGTGTCTGTGCTAGGTTGGACGTATCTAGTGTCGTTGTGCATATGCTTACCGCGGTAGCTCTACCATGTTGATATCTGCGGGCAACGGCCCCATACCCGAATTTTCTCCTTCCTCGTGCTGCGCGTCCTGGAAGATGGAGCCAGCGCCAGCTGCCTCCATAACACAGCCATTGAATATATCGCCAAACGGTAAGTCACATCACTATTATTTATTATTTAAACTGATATTTGACTCCGGCAATATTTGATATGTTTGGTTGTGGATAAACCTAATTTTATTATAAGACTAATTTCATTAGGTATAGTGTTTTCTTGTTGTCAATAAAGTAAAATAGCGTAATCTTATAAAGTATCATATTTCTCTAACTGAGGAACGATTATCTTACAAACCATGTATAAAAACCATTCACATTTTTTCTTGTGATAATTTTTATATTTACATATATAGTATCAAATTTTATATAACGGGTGTTTTTTCTAGAGATATAGAACTTTGAAATAAAATAAAACAAAAATGATTTTTTTTATTGATATAAAATATAATATTTTGGAAAGATAATATTCTTTCATTATAATTTAAATAAGATTTCAGGCATATGACCTATATATATATTTATATTTATAAATATTAATTCATAATTATTCCAACGAAGACCTATTTTACAAATATTAGACCTATTTTAGAGATACAAATATTTACAAATATAATGACCGAAATGTATTCTTGCACCTACATATTTTTTTCTTATAAAATTGAGTGCTCTAAAGTTATCTTCCTAGGTACTATTTCTATTTTGCAGTTTGTTTTTTCCCCTATTTAGCCTGTCAATCTTATATAAAAAATTAAGATTTATATTAAATATAAATTACAATTACCCTACAAACGTGTAATATTTCACCGTCGGCAAATATGGACGTAATGGCCTTATATTTTCTTATTAAATTATTTGAAATATATTATGTATTGACGTTATCATTACATATAACTTAAAAAAATATTACATCTAATTTTAAAAGTTGAATGACTTAAGTTTCATATCATAAATAAATCAAAAACTCTTTCTGAGCTTGATGACATATGTATGTTTTCTTAAAAATGATAAATATGATCTGATGATTCTCATCGTAGCAGCTGACATGATTGGCCGAATATGACAGGACATAGCCGGCATTGTATCGATATATCTAATTAGTAGATCGCTTGATACCAGTAGCATTTCCGGTGAATGTTGATATCAAAGATGGTTACAGACATTGTTTTGATTAATGATAACATGTTGAGAGAGATTACAGGTTGCGAAACGTATTTAACGGCAGTCCTTGTTGATATTATAAAATGAATAAAAAACTATGGATTTTTTTTGATAATATTTAAAATTAATTTTCATTATAAATTTACTATATTAGTGTATAAAAGCAAAATAAAATTAAATAATTTCATATCATTTCAAAGATAATATAATTTTATCTTTAATCTGTATTAAAAATATCTGCCACTTTGTAATGTACTTAATACCTAGAATTTATATATTTTGTTTTAATATTACATTTATCTTTAATAAAAAATGTAAGAAACCGTTGATAAGGCATTTACTTTTATTCAGACAAATAATATAACCATAATAAAAAAAACTAGGTACTTCACGAACTTTTAAAACACACGTTAATTTCTTAATTAAACTTAAAACAAACTCGACTTATGGAATTCTTGTATAACCTTATTATACAATGATTTATATTTAAAATAATTTTGCTACAACTATTTACTTCGGTTTAAATTGGTGTACTTTATATATTATTATGCAAAGTCATTTATATTTATTATAAGTATTGGTGTTATAGTAAATGAACATTCTGTTTTATAAATCTTACACTGTAAATATTCAGAGACATATATGTATATCTACTGGAAGACCCGGCGAACTTCGTATTGCCCTATAATCAAGAAATATCTGTTACTTTTTTTATTTATATTTTTATAGTTTACCTATTAAAGCCATATATCTCCGTATTTTGAAGAGCGACAGAATGATTGACATATTAGTTAGTTGTTAGTTTAAGGTTTTCCAGGAAATGAATAATTTTTTTCACCTTTTAAAACTTTTCTGAACCTCTACGAACATTTCAATGTCAATCATTCTGTCGCACTCCAGGACATGGAGAGATAGATTAGAACAAGGAGATGGACATAGGATATTTTATTGTATTCGATTGAAACAGGAAAAATGTAATAAATACTATTTCCTGGTTATGTATGGCCACTAAGACAAAATAGAGTTCGCCCGGTTAGCTATACATATATTTGATTAAAGATTGGACACTGTTTCTAATATTGATGTTCCCATTAGAGAAGAAAACGTAAAATTTATTTTTTAATAGGAGTCGGAAAAATTAATTTATGTTTGTCTTTTAAAGTTCAAACTATTTACGTCTGATACGAAAATATTATATAAGCATAATATGTAGGAAAATATTAATTTGTTCCTAAGGACATATGTCGATAATAGAGAAAAAATATAAATATATTATTTTTTTATTTTCATAAACCACTAAAGGTACGAAGGTTACGTAACACGACCATGATAATTAAAATTATAATTTTTCCAGGTCTTACTCTAATAATAGTGAACGAGGCAAAGCCATTATTATAATAACAGCTAGGCGCAATTTAAAATGTATAACAATTTATTTTTTTATCTACAGAGATATGCATATTTCATTACAAAATCTAACATAGTGCAAATATACCGCAGCTTTACCTATGGTACGGGATAAGCTAGTCGTTTGAAATTATATACTAAAAAGTAATAAAACTGTAGATATTTAAGCAAAAAGTGAGGTATGAATATTGTAAAATCCATTCTATCAAGAGTATTTTAGACCAAATGGCTATTCAGAATGTCGGTATAATAAAACAAAACATGAATGTAAAAATTTGAACTCTTATTATAAGTTTGAATGAAGGACTTTAAAAGTAGTATCTATATGTAATATAAGCATACAAATTTTTACTTAATTAAGGACAAGTCGATAAAGAAATCTGTACATACATAAATATATATACATTACTTAATGACTTTATTATTTTTAAGTACACAAATAAAAGTAGTCACAATAGTATTTAAACTTGACCAAAAAATCTTTGAATATGTTAATAGAATGTAACTATATACTATTTTAATTTTCCAAAATGCCAGCTTTATTATCGTCTGGTTTCCATTGAAAAATATATTGAAAATATATGAAAAATATGTAAATATATATGTATGTAATATATAAAATTTTTTCTCAATTTATTTTTCATCAGTGAAATGTGGTACCTACTTAAATATTTATTTTTTATCCTCTTAAATGTAATTTTTTATGATGACACTTTAAAATACGTTTTAATTTCTTTGTAAAAGTTTCATACATTTTTTCCCCCTAGAAACGTTATTTTCGCATATTTTATTAAAAAAATCGTTAAAGATAAATATAGTAGTTGGATACAAAACTGGTGATAATTGTCTATTTTAATTTATTCTCATATTTTATTTTAATATTTTGCTCGGCTATCATACATTTTCTTTTAAAAGTGGTCTGCAATAAATAACTGATATAGAGGGTTCTAAATATTTGATGAATGTAAAAGCGACGGGTGATCAAAAGAGAACAATACTTTTTAATGTCTCAATTTCCCTAGAATTACATAATCAGTTCCATTAAAACCAATCTAAATAAGAAATAGCTTTCCATGAAATATTGCCTAGCGACCATAATTACGTGAATACCACTGCAAAGACATGTGCCAAAAAAACTTGGACTATTTTAAGGTAAAAAATTGATCGGGACTTGGAATTCGATTAATTAATGATGATTTCTTAAATTTTCATAGGTACCATTAATTACTTCATTGTTATGCTGATGATATTTTATAATTTCATTTGTTATCATAAATTAGGAACAGGGAAAATGAAGTATGCTTGAACATACATATTTATCACATTACAAAGAAATGCGATTATTGTTGAGTTTATTTTTATTAAGTTTATTTTTCATCTAAATAAGAAATTTTTTGTGAGTTTATTTTTCGTCTAAATAAAAAACTAAATAACTGTTATAATTAAAAACAGATCTAGAATACCTTCTGGGTCTGTTTTTAATTATTGTAGAAAATTTTATCACCTTAGGAAATAATCTTACAAAGGTACTCAGTTAGATCCACTGTTATATTTATAATTCCAAAACTAAAACTTAAATAAAATAAAGACAGACAAGTATTAACTAAATCTCAGTTTATTTTACTTTTTTTTTATCTAATTATTTATACTTTCATTATTGAGGTAAAGTCGTAGTATAATTTCTATCCCTTGTGTTACGTCTTATTAGTTTTGTGTATTCTGTAAAACATGGTTGAGATTCTACTAGGTAGTATATATTTAACAAGGAGCTTATTTGGTCCACCTTAAATGAAAACCTATGTAGTTAATGGCACTATGAGTAATAATAATAATATGGCATGTCAGACTTCCTTGCTCTACAGATATACATATCTTTGCAAAGAGTTTTAAAGGGTTCAAATGTAAACTTTCAAGTTTCTATTCATTATTGAAATCTTTTACAAGTCCTATAATAATGCAATTTTATGTTTTAGGGAAAAAGTATTTTAAATTTTCTATAGCCTCATTGTAATTTCAGTTATGAAATATAAACTTAGTTATTAATAGTATCCATAACATTCAAAAAGAAACAGCCACATTCCGACAGTTTTATTTCTATTTAAAGTCAAAAACGAATTATTTAAGTCTTATTTTTCTAAAAAAACTTTTTCTGATTTTTTTCTCTTTAAAATTATACTTATGATGGTATGGTGATCTTTAAAAAGAATTAAGATAGAAAAAAGTTAATCATAAAAAAAGAATCAAGACAAAAAAAAACCAAGAAAATTCTTAACTTTTATATTTATGTTGTATTTTGAATATTCTATACACTTGATTTCTTTTTTGAACGAATTGATAAATGTAAAAGAGGAATATAATACAACAAAATCGTTTTCAATAGATTGAAAGATAGGAATAAACAATTAATTAAGTTTTAGTTTTTACACTAATTAATTACGAGAACATATATCATACAGTCTAATTGGTAAAAATCATTAATATGAATTTTATTTACTAATATTTTATCAAAAATGTCATCACCGTTATCACATGGTGGAATTTATAATTTTAGTGTCGGATTGCAATGTATCTAAAAAAAATATTTTAATGAATAAAATAAGAGTGCCCTAAATATAAATAGTCCAACAAAATAAAAAGCATATTTTTAATCAGGAAATAATAATTTTCTGAATTTATTGTATCATGATATATGATTATTATTATTTATTTGAAATTTTAACATGATTACAATATTCGATTATTAGACATTGTTATAGGAAATAATAAAGTTCCTAGCGTTATATTGATCCACCATTAATTGAATAAATATCAATTTAGTTTTATTTTGTATACAATTAAAAATTAGGAAAATATGGTTACCTTTTAAATACTTTAAAGTAATAACATGATACATTACTCCTAAAAACAGCGACCATAATGACAATTGCGACGGGTTCTTCAACTTAATAACCAATTAAAAAGCCTGGGTATGGTATCGAGCCCTTATTTTTAGGATGTATTTATAGAGACAGATGTTCAGATATACCTATTGCGTTAAAAATGTTACACTACAATATGCTGTTTTGTAATTTAATTATACAGATTGCATATTCATTTACAAACATTTTTATTGCTTAAAAGTTATAAAATATTTATTTAATTAAGGTTGAAGAGATAAATGTGTGATTTTATTTTAAGTGGTTTCGTACAAGTAAAATACTGTTTTCTACTTTTGATAAAATAAAAATTAAATAATTGAAAAAAAGTTTTAATGTTATATTAATTAATAAACAACATATAGAAAAACATACCAAATATTAACTTACAATAACAAAAAGTATTACATCGTAAAAAGTATTATTTAATAAAATTAAGTATGTGCTTAATGACGTCTTAGATTTTTGCGGGTACACATTTCAAGGAAACCATGTTCTTCAAATACGACCTACTCGTTTTTTACTATGTTAAAATGTGACTTTCATCTCATCTGTCTATACTTACGGATATGGTAAGGAAACTGAAACGCCAGGTTGAAGTAGATATAAAAAAAAAGTGGAGTATACGAAAAACTAAACTTTATTTAATAAATACTCAGTTTTGGGTTATTCTACGGGAAAGTAAACCTTGATGTAATTTTTTTAAGTTTTTCTTTTTTTTTAATTATTATATATATCGATACAAAATACTTAAAATTGCACGACACTTTAAAAAATATTAGTATATTAATAATTTTTTTTTATTAATTTGCAAACTTGATGAATGAATTTAATGCTGATTTGAATCTGAAAAGATGCAAAGCTGTCAAGCTGAGTGTTTAAAATTATACCTTGATGCAGACCCAAGCTACTGAACTGACTCCCATGATGAAACTCCATATCAAGAAATGAAAACTTATAAGTGACTCCTTATACCAAGTAAATCGTACACTTTACACTTTACACTTTATTTATTTATTTTTTATACATATATGTGTAAATAATAGAACATTATTTTCTATTCAAATGTGACGTTTAGTTTATTTTCTCAAAGAATTAACGTAGTCTGCACTAAAAAGTTTTATCAACTAGCAGATTTTTATTAAATACTAGAAGACCTGGCGAACTTCGTATCGCCTTATAATCAACAAATATCTATTATGTTTCTTTATTTATATTTTTGGAGTTTACCTGTAAGCCATACATCTCCGTGTTTTGAAGTGCGACAGAATGATTGACATATTAGTTAGTTGTCAAATCTAATGTCAAAAAAAACGTTTGTATGGGAAATAGAAAAGGGCTGTTTTTATGGTTTTCCCAGTAATGAATCAATTTTTTTCATCTTTTATACCTTCCCTGAACCTCCACGAACATTTCAAGACTAAGATAAGATAAATCCGTTCTGCTGTTCTCGAGTTTTAGCGAGACTAAGGAACAGCAATCCATTTTTATATATATAGAAGATGATGCATGTGTAACAAGAATGTCACAACTTTGACAAACATTTGCTGTCTTCTTTATTAAATTTTACATGGTGTTATTCCCGTCTTTATTGTACCTATAAAAGTACATGGATAGATTTATTATATTCTTCATAAACCAATTAGATATTATTGATATAATTAGCGTAAATAAGCAACACACGCTGAAAATCGAGTTACAAGTGTCCCACCCGTGACGATAGAATCCCCCTTTTGCAATTTCGATTATATGATCTTAATCTTTAGAACAATTTTCAATATAAAAGTATATTTTATAAAAACGTAACGTACTGTCCTGACAAATTATATATTTATTAAAACAGATTTGTCCTCATATTTAAAAGTGAATAGAAACTCGATAGATCTCTTAATGAACCGTGTTTATCACGTAGAAGTACAAGTCTATTTTCCGCCGTAGTTTCAATTTAAAAAATATTCCTGTCAGAAATTACTTTAATTGAAATATTTCTTCAAGTTACAGCTAACATAATTTACAAGTTTTAAAATAATAATAAGATATAGGTATTATATCTAATTGTTCGTTTAGGTCAGCATTTTATTATGTATTGATCGTGTGGCGTTTTTGTTGTTGATATGAATGTTCTGAAGTAGGTGACAATTTGACATTAGATCATCAAAGGAACAGTTGTAAATATTTAAGATATGTCAGAAACCTTACAGGAGTAATGCTATTATAACTACATAATTCTAACTAAATCATCAGTAGTGCAGCTGCATAATCTGATTTATTTGGTCCAAAACCTTACGCATTAGGGATTTCATATGTGCAGCATATGTAACAAGAAATGAAACAATTTCTCAACTAAACTTATAAATTTAAAATGTTTTTTGACTGGTGATGCCTTAATATCTAACTTTCACAGTCAATCGTAAACTTTTATATATGTAAATCCAGCTGCCGTTTGACTTTCTCATAATAATATTTTGTTTCACCACAGTCAGGAATCCTAAACATATTACAAATATGTTGTTTATACATATCTGTATGTATGTAACTTTTATATATATCTAAGAGTGTGTAGCTGTCTGTTTATTTTAAAAGCTTGTAGAAGGAATTGATTAATAATTAGCACTAAATGTATTTGTTATCGAATATTTAAACATTAACCAGTTTAATATACCTAAACAATAGAAATAATATTTTGTTATAACGTTACAAACCCTTTGCATGAAAATTGATATATTGTACTAAATTATAGCCATGTAAATATATAAGTAGTAGAGCCATTTTGAAAGCTTACAGTCCTAAACGAAAACAGTTGTCCCTTAGACAGCTTATCTGATTCAAAATTTTTTAAACCAAATTTACAGTTATGGTAAAGTAAAAAATACTCCTATATTTTATCTTTATATGAAATAATTAATCATAACGAAAACTCAAAGTTGAAGGTACAGCATGAAGCAAACAGTAGATCACTATTATGCTAATAAACAAACATTCCAAGTACATGTGACGTTAAATCTATATGTATAATATCTATACATGTGTGTAACTATGAACGAGCGGCGTTCTTTTTATTCGTAAATACATATATGGTGTGAATTTAATCAGGTGATCTTCGAATGTGATTAATATTTAAATGGTCATTAAGCATAACCAGCTGGTTATGATAACTAAAATGCTACTTAATTAGTTAATATGCATCAATACATTGTTGTTAATTCAGCTCGAATAAAAAACCGTTGTCTGACACTTGTTTAAACCGCTCTCTTGTATTTATTTTTCTTTTGGATTTTTTATATACCTATATTGTTTATACAATTATGACATATTTAAAATCAATTCATTTTAATCTACATACATATATTTAATTTTATTCATAAGAATAATAATATTCGTCAACGAAAGTAGACATAAAATTGATCTGTTATTAGGCAACTCGAATATTTTGGTTGAAATACATAGTTTGTTTTTTATTACTTCATTAAATGCTAATATCGTATATTTTATTAGTGAAAAGACAGTTTTATATGGCAAGACTTTTTTTAAGAACTGTAGATATAAATCTTAGATGAAATCATGATTATTAGATCACGCATGCGTTGATTAAAAAACATTTATTGTAACTTATAAATGTGTTAATTCAATCAAATAATTTTAAATAAATTTTTGTGTTTGATACATGAAATATTTTTTCTTATAAAATTTATACAAAATTCTCATTTAAATGATTTGGTTTTTTATCATATATAGTGATATCTTTGTATTTAAGATATGTCAAACTTTTCACTTAAATATAAAGTAAACTGTTAGTTGTTACTATGAATTACAATAAATAATTACATCTTAAGATTTTTGCTTATTGTACGTAACAATTGGTTTAAAAATTTATTTATAACATAATGTCCATATATTACTTAAAGTCACATTAAGAATGTGTGATCATTTAATTACCAACAATGAAACAAGTTTAGGCCTAAACGATAATTTGAGATCTTTATATGAACTCCGGTGAGTAATTTGTGTGAGTTTTGTATAAATAAATTTTGTACACCATTAACCGCTCACGACCGTAACAAACATCAAACTCAAAATATTATTCAGTATTTTTTTTTAATTCATAAGAATTAGTGTAATATTCAAGACTAACGTTCATATTCTGTTACAATCGTGAATAATTCAGAAGACACTTTCATTGCATTATTAAAATTCATACAATAGGTGCCAATTTTCCGGTTCATGGTGAAAATAATAGTTGTGAAACACGGTAAAATAATGTTTCGTGTTAAAGTGTTCACATTTAGTGTGGTTCCCCTATGCATCACTTACACCTGCGCCCGCGCACCTATAATTTTGCATTCATACTTGTACTTCCAGTTAAATAAATATCGAATACTTTGAACACCACACCGCGAATTAACGGACATCTTAAGTATTTTATTTAAATATAATAAATATTTATAATAAGATCTATAAAATATTTAACGTTTTATACTATAATATAAAATTACAGACAGATCATAACCATTAACCGGTCGTCAACGTAATACTTTTTTTTTGGGTTTGTTAATTTTATGTCGATAAAATTAAGGTAATAAAATATTTATTTAATTTGCAAACGTTATCTTTACAAACAACCCGTAACCACTAGACCCGCTAAGTAAAGTCGAACAATTAAACTATAAACACGTAAAAATTTATATGTTGATAAACAAGAGCGAGAGAGCCGTGAGTCGGAATCAACGCCAGTCAATACATTCTAATCAGTGATTTATTGGGCCTAATCCTTAGCGGAGCACAAATAAGCTATCTTGTCGACTTAATGTTGTATCAGCTCAGGCGTGAAACTCCCGCGCACCACTAAGTGGTCCTTCCAGTTTCCACTCGAAATATTTTAATAAGGCCTCACGCACCCAAATAAAAACATATACACGCACTCACTGACACGAACGATCTTAAACCTCCTTCGATTCCAACTTTCTTTATTTATAATAGTAGCGACACTAAGTCTCTACATTTTCGCTCTAAACGGTGTTAATTTATTGACCGTGGGCAGATAATATCACTTTTTTCTTCCATTATTAAAGCGATTACACCAGAAATTATACATCGAAGTCCAATTCCGAGTGGCCGATCAACTTCCTAGTTGCAGAGCATTTTAAACTTTAACTATAGGGATTAGAAGTTTTTATCGCATAATAACATAAAAAGGACCACATTACCTTTCTTGACAAAATCGCCTTACGGACTCGCTAATAAAAACTGTGAAGTTATGAACAAGTTATGCCACTTGCATTAATTTCGATGCTTAACCTGATAAACAAATTATGGTGTATTAAGTTAATAGCTTAATTTATAATTGAATATATTACGACTTGTCCATAAGAAAGCATTGTTACGATCGGCCTTTAGCATATCTGGTCAGTTAACGACAAATTGCTTGTATAAATATATACAGCCGTTGCAAGTTGACACCTAAAATGTCGGAGAGATATTTTAATTTGGTTCCCGGATCGCGTTCGGTATATATTTATGTTAAACAATTTTATTACCTTTTCGTTTAAAATGCATTTGCGAACTGTCATTTTTATTTCATTTCAAAGCGTTATCGTCAGTGAACTTTTAATGTTGTTACCGAAGTGGACATTAAGTGAATATTACAGGGAATGTAATATAGTCGTCTATTATAAAGAATTTTGATAGCACAGAAGGAACTTTCTCAAGTTGCCTTTATACTGTTTTTATGAATGGCGTCTGCCTTCAATAAGAGAGCTCTTTCTTTTCATATACCTACGTTGAAGCATATTTGTAATACCTGAGGATTGCATTAATGATTTAATTGTCTAACGAGTTAAAACATCTGTTTCTTTAAACAAGTAATTCATTATAGTTCTACTTTTTTTTAAATTAATTTAGTTAAGTGATTCACTTAAGAATTTAGACTATTATTTTGTATCATTAATGATATATTTTTTTATTTTATTATGAAATTAATAATCATTCATCATATTTTGTTTTAATATGATTATCGTTTAATCTATTCTAAATAATTAGTTCATGTGACTATAGTCACAAACCAAAAACATTATAACTGCTAACTGTCCTATTAGTACATAACTAGTAATAATATATTTTTTCTAAATACATATATAAATATAAGTGCAAATTTTTCTTATTTTATTCAAACGAATATACAAAGTATGTATCAGGAATATTGTTTTTTTTATTTCTAGTGCCAGTGTCACCATCATCATCTGGAGGTTCGAACACCTTGTACGCGGGCGCCTCACACCCATTGTCGTCTTTGTTGTCACAACAGCGGTTACTCGAACTGTCTCGCTTCGGTTTGCGTCACTACGACATAGCTCATCACGTGCTGTCTCAGCAAGGTGCTGTTACGAAGCTGCTTGGTAAGCTTCAACTATATCATTGAATTGATATAAACATCTATTAGATCTTTAGTTTTATTGCAATACAAAATTGTTTTCAGTCACTGTCTTTAAGCCATGAATGATATAATTAAGTAATTAGGTCTGTTTGTTGTCATGACAATAATTTGACTTTTTGCAACTTTTTGTTTCATATTCATTCTAATAAATTATAATCACTCTTATGCGGGTTGCATAAAAAATAACGTAGGTATCTAGATTATTTTAAGAATTTCCCTTTTAAGGTCAGAATATAAAATAAAACAAAAAATCCCAACAGATATATTAAACATGTTTATTCTATTTTATAAGGACATGGTATTCCTTTTAAATCAGATTACCATTTCGCTTATATTTCAAGAAACATTTTGCAATGATAATGAATATTGCAATAAAAAAGTCGTAAACTCTGTAACATTCATAGTAATTGATAATACGACTTGCCTAGTGGGTATCGTTTCTACTGCAATTAGCGCATACATTAATAATGAACGACATCGTCAATCCACAGAGTTTCTGTTTAATTGTGTTGATGATCTTTTAAAAAATATTCTCATAATTAGGCTTTTATTCTTATCTCCTAAGATATTTACCACATGGCCTATTAGGATTGTTTATATGTCCATTAAGTTATTCTTGAACAAAAAATTATGTTAATTGATAAATTATATCAGTAATTATATTATTTTTAAAACAAATAACAAAAATTTAATAAAATTCATTTATAAAATGTCACTGACCGGTATAGTTTATTAAACGAGGCGGTACGATATGTATAAATGTTCTTTTAATGATACGGTTTCAGTGAAAAACTTCCATTCCTATTAATCAATGATAAGGTTTGTTCTGTTCGAATGGAACAACGATTGACGAAAGCTTAGATTTTAATCGATTCATAAAACTTGCAATGTGTTAATTATAAGCCACCGGACTGCGATGAACATTTTGCCTCTAGCAATCTTAACCAGTGCAGGATTCTTGTCATTACTATTTTATCATCGGTTATTTTTCATTTTTAATCGTTTATTCAAACGTTTCCCTGTAATTATGATGCTTTCAATGCGATCACAATCTCCATGTGAATGAGGATCTAGAACATGTTTGCATTAATTCGTTTGATATGCTGAAAGATTAAATCTTACTCCATATTTAAATATTATACATTCAACGCTGCTTAATATTCATCCATCCGCGGAATAATAACCTATTAATACTTAGCAGAGCGTACGTTGTCATTCTAGACGCAAGGGAGTTCTTAATTCAAGGTATTAGAAGACTAAGCTATACAATTAGGACACATGCTTAGTTTGTGTTTGCTCAAGACTCGTGAAAGAACGATTGTAAAATTAACGATGCGTACCCATATGTTACTAGCAACGTTACGATAATAATAACCCACAATTAATAACCATAGAGTTAATAAACTATTATTTTATTCTCTTCATATTGACAAAGTTTCGAATACTGATTAGTAAGATTTAGTTCTAGACATGATTGTTTAGTGTTACCATGCCGAGGCAATTCAATAACGTCAAGAAATATGTAAGCGTTGAACAATCAAAGTTTGCTTGTAGATAATTTATTGGTTTCTGTGCGGTATAACAGGTTGAAGTCGCAATCGCTACCAACGTTAAAATATTATTTATTATCAAGCGTATTGTCAATCAATTTTAGCCCGTGGTGATTTCGTAACGTCACGTGTCAGGTTCTCACGGAAGCCTGGCTATGAGCCGCCCAGGGCCGTCATGTAAAACCACTTACGTATTTAACATAACCTAGCCTTAGCTTAAATGTTATTATCTAGCCCAAACAATTGCGTGGAAATGGGTACTCATAAACAACCTTTCAATCAAAGAATGCTAGTGTTCGAAATTATGACGGAAATACGTTTTAAAAGCAGCTTTAATTTGTCATTAAACTCGAATCAAAATATCCATGTGTCTTGGAAGACAAAAATCACAGAGTAATTTAATATGAAACCGGTCATTTTATGATGTTATTCTAAATTTGATAGTTAATGATACCTACTCAAGATGATTGTCCGCGGATCGCCGCTGCGAGTAATGAAGTCGTATTTAGAAATTTGTCCTATAATCAAAATTGAATTACCGGGGTTGACATTCTTGCTATGAAATGGTGGTTTTATTTTTCTGCTCCAATTCCCTAGGGCGAGTTTGAATATTTAATGATGTCTTTTATTGACAAGGATATATTTGTTACGATTTTATTACTTTTTAAATTAAAAAATGTAAAAGGAACTCAGTATAAATTTTTCTGGTAATATGTTATAGTCAATGAAATATTTTGCATAAATTTATATTTCAAAATAATCAATTTAATTTGTTCGAAAGTCATATAGAAGTTAACTTTTATATATTCTTATCCTAAATATTTTTTATGAAGTGATTTATTAAGATTTACGTTGAGACTTTAAAAGGTTATTTTATGGATATTGTTCTTATTACCCACGATTAAGCCGCGAAAGGTATATGTTCATATAGAGGTCATTTCGTACAAAATGTATTTGTAAACATTTAAAATTATAAAAATTGTTAAAAATATTGTCAATTATTATATTTAATAGCTTCTGAAAAAGCAAGTAATTTTATAAAAAAAATCGATCAATCACCGAATCATGTATCGTTAGCACACGAATTGCATTTTATTAACCACATCCACTTTGCTATGAACGATTTTGATCTATTAAGTGGGTGACGTGGCTATTTCCAAACGTTAGCGCCAGGCAATATAAAGATACTTTTTAATACAAATTTAATCAACCGAAATCGAACCTTCTAAAACATCTTTGCCTGCTTTGTGGAGGCACCGTGTAATGACTTTAAGCGGCTATAAATGACTCTTCTTTGGAAATTTATTAACTAAAGTTTTCGTTGTGTATTGTGGATATGGCTCGACTCATGATTAATTGTTAATATCTGTCTCATGTCTGAACAACAAAATGTTTACCGTGTGAAAATTATTCAATATTTTGATGGTATACCTCTCAAATATAAATATTACAGAATAATTCTACTAACTTGATTTGAATACCTACAATAAATTCGTACTACAATTATCTTTAAATATAAACCGATTGTAGAGGAATAAACGTCTTTGGAAGTAAGCATTTTACGCAATTATAACAATTTCAGATACCTCACACGGTCCATCCATGTCTAGTCAATGCAAGCAAAGTAAAGACGGTAATTGGCTCCGGTCATGCGATTACCTTCCTAGCAGATTTAATTACTACAAAATGATCAGTATTCTAGCCTCCAGCAATTTAGCTATCAATCACGAAAAGCATACTTCCAGACAGGAGTCGAACATATACTGATACTAATGGATTTAATTTAAAAAATTATAAGATAGATTTTTTTTTTAAGTTATGTAATGTAAAAATTTCATGTTAAATATTAATTTATAAGTTTTAAAACTGTTAGTGCTGTACAATATATACATATAAAAATAGATTATGGTAAGTCCATATTTTTAAGTTCAACCTATAATTGGAGTGAGCTGTAGTTATTATAAAATGTATCTTTTTATAATAACTACAGCTCACTCAGCTGGTATCGTTGTAGATGAATACATTTTTTGTTGACAAATTTCTGGGATTCCCACCTTATAATTCTTCTCCATTCATTGGTCAGAATTTTTTGGTAAGAAATTTAATTATTTTTTTCATTTTACAGTTATAATTTTTGAAAAATAAATTATACATATATATTTTTGAAAACATTTTTTTATGTAGACATGAAAGGATGTACAGTGAATTATTGAGCATTCAAAATAATAGTAGGATAAAAGGATAGTAAAGATCATGCAGTCAATTTTAACGTAAACAGTAACAAAGATTTAATGTTGAAGTAGATGTTTTATGGTATTCATTTTCAAGAGAAACATGTTTTTAGTAAATCTATTCTGCTTATTAATATACAAAATTGCCTACAACTTAATGCAAATTTAATAAACATAAAAAATGCTACTTAACTACCACCAAATACTGTTTAAATACATTTACATTAAAATCCATTGTAAAGGATTACTATAATGAGTCTAAAAAGGCTATGGTGGGAAGGCAATGTGTAATGTCGTACATCTTTTTGCAAATACAACCATATAGGGTATTAAGCTTTAGTTTTATCAAGACATAAAGACCCGTATGAATTTATCGTGAATGGTGTTGACAAAAATGAGAATATAAATAATGTTATGAATTATTCAGCGTGAGCGGTATGGAGGGCTGTTGAGAAGTAAAAACGTATCGAGCTACCGCTGACGGAATGCTGCCTCCAAAGCCTTTTTGTGTAATTGTCTCGAAGCACGCACTCATCCATTATCTACTAACTGATTTAGGAATTACAGAATCCAACAATTTTTTAACCAATTCCACGTCTCTAAAATTATTTATATAGAATTTAGAATGAAATATCAATTTTCTATCGAATAATATATTTATAGGACGTTTAAGTTATCGGTGTGCCACTTTTTTTATTGTATTTAAACAGGGTCTGTAAATAAAATAATCAACAATATTTATTACCACATCATAACGGATGTAAAATTGTTAATGAAGCCAGGGGTTTGACGAAAAAAACTTACGTTTATGTTTATTACAATGTAAAACAATGCCAGTAAGCTTTATATAGAACAATTAATAGTGCTTAATAAATTTGAATTCCTGAAGCCATCCGTCGTTTTTATAACTAAAAACGAATCATGGATTCGTGCCGCGATGTGCCGACATTATTAAACTGATGTCATTGTTTCTGTAATTAATACTAATTTGCAGTTTCCATTGTTATTCTGCGCTGCGCCTTTGATTATATTTTTTCTAAAGTAAGCACGTCCACCTTTCCTTTAAATATTGGAACGCTCATATATTTCTTATATTTCATATATTTGAGTTCCGCTGCAATTTCAACGTTGGCCGTAGTGAGATAAGAACCATATATGTCATCGGCATATGACGGCGAGTCATTGTGGCACGTTTACTCACGTCTGATCCTCAACGAAACTGCATCAATCGGTACCGTGTAACCATTTTTGGTATTTCTATCACGGATTTAGAAATATTTTTTTTTTATCGTCACATTTTCAGGTGTTACTCCTTCAATGATTTTAATGGTCTAAAGATATGTTTTTAATTGACTTCAAAAGTGAGGAGGTTCTCAATTAAATTGTATATGGTTTTTTTTATTTGAGGTCGTTCAAAACTTTTTCGATTGATAATAATCAATTTTAATCATCCTTCTCAATTTTGAAAAGGTTTTATTACTATGATTCCACATCAACATTGTTTTGATAAGAGATTTTTATCGCTTCCCGATTTCAGCAGTTTCATTCGTACCTCAGTGCTATAATAACTAATATTTTTATTAATTTATAACAAAGAAGACGTAAAGATTTCAAACATCCTTTCTATAAGTTTCGTAATAAAATTATATATAAATGAAAAACTTGATTAATTTTGAAAAATTTCAGGTACATTAAGACCACCTGGTCTCATCGGTGGCAGTAAGCCGAAGGTCGCTACTCCAGCAGTAGTTTCAAAGATAGAACAATACAAAAGAGAAAACCCTACCATTTTCGCTTGGGAGATACGAGAGCGGCTTATTTCTGAAGGTATTTACAAATTATTAAAGTTGAATATCGATGGTAAAAGGTTTTGTAACAGTCAGGAGCTAAAATGTTTCCCGCTTAGGCATTGCTAGGACGCCTGAAGCTATCACGACCGGGTTTGTAACTGAGCGCCGATTCACGCATTCCGGTTGTAAAGAAGTTTTGAAAAAGGATCTTGTCAAATTTTAGATATTAAATTTTCTGAAGTGTGGATTAAAATAATTTATAAAGTTATTAAACAAAAATGTTTCTGAACGAAGTTTTAGAATTTAATATAAAACGATTTGTGTAACAAAACCTAAAATTAAACATCCTTTTTTGAATATAAAAACAGCTGACATTTAATGGCCACTTGAAAAGTCAATCAGAAAACTTTTTTTAAACTAAGCGATAAAAGTTGTTATGAATTGCGGACGAGAAAAACAATTCCTACGTTAGAGATTTTTATTACGTGAAGCGTGTAGGTCATTAAAGTATCTTATATAAGAATGTAAGAACTTATTCATGCGTGAATCTCAGCTATGTTAATAAGTTATTTTCTCTCTATTTGTTTATCTTGATATCTTTTTAAAAGTTATTATTAGAAATTTCGCTGTCTCACAATATTATTGACATTACATTTATCAAAATACCATGACGTTCGTAATGTCACAGTTCGTCTTTATATTTTATTGTTATTTTTATCTATTTTTTTTACAAATCGTAATTAATAAATAGATTGTTTGTTTTTTTAATATCTCGTCATTTGTTTAGTAATAATACTTCAGTTTTATATAAAAATTATTTTCGTTAATCAATTCATTTACAACTAAATGTTAAACACATCAAATGTGTATAAATTGTGTGTACGTTTTTTTGCTTTTATATAACTTGTTATTTATTAAAATATGTGGTAAAGTAAATTTATTTTTTTGTAATATCTCAAATTTGTTTCTTAAACAAAAGAAATTCTAAGATTTTTTTTTGTTTAATATAAAAAAAATTCTTAACAGATATTACAAGAGACAATAGCGCTACTATAATAATGTAAGATTGCAATTTCTTGTTCTATTAGAATTGAAATAAAAATAAAACTTTTAAACTCATTCATTTCCGAAATAGTGAAACTGATAATTTATTTAAATAATGAGCCTATACAAAATACATTGATGTACTGCATCTCATGTTACAGAGTTGTTGCGTGCAGGTTTACAGTAATTTTATATACGTCATTTAGTTTTCGAGCATAATGAAAACCGTTATACGTGCATTAAATGTTTCCAGCAATAACATTATTTTTATGCATTATTGAATATTATTATTATTTATTTCATTTATTCAAGTAATAATGACTCAATTTAAAATAATACATAAATTCCTAATAAAAATAAAAGCATCGTCACAATATTTGATATATAAACTTATTTACTCTTATATATACTTTATTTTTAAGTGAGAGAATTAATACATTTTAAATTTCAAAAGTTATCATAGTATAGTTTATATGTATATAGTATAAAGTAACTAGGTAATCGCATTTAAACTTAAGCTGAGCTGCCGAGGTCATTACCAAAATGTGGGCTCTGCTTATCTAAATAGCGCTTAACACCTAAATCCAATAAGGGTATTTGACCAGTGGGATATTGAACTTTAGTTATTTTATGTCAATATGTTTTGGGAGGTCAGTTGGTAAAGCCAATGAAGTGCAACCCCGAATATAGTCTATTAGTTACGATGATGGCCGACGGCTTAGCAACGGATATCATGTAATATGAGAACAATGTGTTTTGAGGTATACACCTACTAGAAAAAAAAAACTGTAGGTCTGATACATGGTTTTGAACTTCTATAAAACCTTTCACTTTCATGCTACGCTTAATTCACTTTATATTTTCCCTACCTTACGACTTTACCGATTAACTAACTGAACATATTGATTCGGGTTTTATTCACAGATAATTAGAATTATTTAAAAGGATCTATATTTATTGCAGAAAAGTCGTTAATTCATTTTAAAATCGCTAACATGTCTCCATTTTAGCACTAATAAAGGAACGAAGAAATATTGGATAATTAAAATGTAATTTTACAATCCCCTTCAGATTAAAGTTATTTATTAAGAGGACATTCGACATTATCAGGATGAAAACGATGGGCGTTTTACTGGGACTAACTAGCCAATTGCGATAATTGTGGTCAAGACAACTCTTCGATTCCATTGCGTTTGATTCAACAAAAACAACCTCTGTTGCGAAGACTCCACACAGTGCAAATTAGTTCATAAAGGGAATAAAATACCATCCAATATCATGTGTTCATATCTTTTAGAAATTTTTACGTGCTTGCTAGTAAATACTAAAGGGATATAGGGAGTGCTTTGCTAACTGGTTTTGCTTATAGGACCATTTCTGGTTTACGATATCACTGGAGACCGGATTAGGAGATAAGGTTCTCGATGTGATGGGAATAACAACAAAAATACGATACGTAATTGGATCGCAGGCATAAAATTCACAACTGTTGTCATTACTTAAGAATGTTTCACCGAGCAAGTAAACATCTTAATTTGATTATGTTTATTTTTAAACACACATATTCTCTTTAACAAGTTTAAGAGGAAATAAAGTCACGTATAACTTTGCGCATTATAAATATTTAATGTTAAACGTGACTTCATGAAAACTGCAAGTGTTTCACTAGAACTAGTCTTTGGTAATTAAGATAAAACGTTAACCATACTTGCAACAACTATTACACTAATAGAGCCTGGTGCATGAAACCTTAAAGTATAGTTGTTATAAATAAAAATGAAGTGAACAGTAAGTGCAGAGAAAAAATACTCAATGCTTGTTATGGTGATACGTTCCTTATGATAGTTGATCTAAGACTTAAAATGAAAGTACAATGCGTTTGTTTTTTTCTTATCTCTGTTTCTGGCTGACATTATCGTCATTTGTTGAAATGTGTTTAAAATAATTGCCCGATTCCAGCGCGCCCATGACTACGTTGTAAGCGAAAATTGCACGCGATCCAAGTCTTAGTCTGCAAATGCTCACATATTTGTTCCTACTTGTGACTGTTCATTGTTCAGGTAGTTAAATAAAATAAAATTATTTTAATTTCAAGAAGAGATTGGCAGTACAGAGATGTTGTTAGGATTGATTCTATTAGATAATTTCGGTATATCAAAGCGTGTTGACCGGATCGGACCACCTGCTGAAGGAGTTCTACGCTTCACTTCAGATAGACATACGAATCTACTAGAAATGATATCATTTTTTTATACTTTTTATATAATACATTGCTTGCGGTATCGAGACAGCTTTAATGATAAATTAATTCTTTATTTATATTATTAATTTTGAAAATATATAAAATAATAGATTTTTCGAGCTATTTGGACTTTGTAGACTCTGAATAAGATTCAATGTGAAATGTATAAAGTGCGCTTAAATAATAAATATAGCTGCCAACCGACAGCAAAATATAAAATAACATAACTTTATCTACAATAAAATTGTTAAGTATTGGTCTTATGGCGATGAGCCGGTATGGTGGCTCAATTCATAATCTTTATTTTTTGTGATGTCTAAAATACTTTATTTACTGTAAAGTAACATCGAAATCTATTTACTAGTTTTTGCATAAAAGAGCAACAAATACCGATACATCCACATATCCTTAATTTTTATGAATGATATGATAGACCATACATAATGATATCAAGACCATCATTTACCTTTTTTCAAAATATTTATCGCTTATTATATTTCAAAAATTTGTTATGTTTTTAACTCTGTGGAGTGTTGAAGAAACTTAGCTGAGAGAATTTTAATCTAATTTGTAACAAAATGATCGCACACAATGCCGGCACTTTTTATAAAGAAACGCGTGCTTGGTTCTCGGCAGGCAAGCCTACGCTAGTGAAACCTACAAAATTGATTAAATTTCATAACTGAACAGCGACATACTTTCCTTGCAGATTATTAGTCCGATTTCGTGACCGATAATTCTGTTAATGTTATTATTTTATTTTGTTGTATTAGATTATGTCGCGGCTATGTCGAAAAAAGTTTTTGTGTGTGTTTTGGAAATCGTTTTTACTGGACTGGAAGCAACATACGAAATTCCAAAATATAAACAAATAATAAGGGTAAACAAAGAACTTAGAGTATGTACCTTATTTTGGATTAATATTTCTTGCCTAGATAAATGATTTTAATTGCTTTATAGGAATTAATACTATTGAAGGCTGCTAGTTACTTATCTCAGTTTAAATTACTTATGAAATGTTATACTATTTTATTACGTGTTTAAAATTTACCAAAAATTATAACAAATGTATTTTGTTTCTCATACAAATATATAAATATTTATTTTTGTATCCAATAATGAGACAATAAAAATGTAATTATTGCTACGGTCTGATAAAAATAATCATTAGGAATTGTGCAGTGAGATTATCCCTTAGAATTAGGTATAAAAGCAGTCCAACTTTAACCAGAATTAACGGTTACAAAGGTGAAAAATTTGGTACGGCCAAAGTAAGACACTCAAGTATTAAATACAATTCGTGGGCTGACCAATACATAGAAAATAATTCATATATTTTTTCCTGTTCGATCACAAAGCATTATCAATACAATAAACTTCAAGAATCTATCATACACATAATAGAAACTGTCATAAACACCGCTTTCACCCAGTGATGCTTTACGTTAATTGTCAATAGTCTTCGGAAGCGGTTATCAAAACAGAACGATTCATCGAGACCGTCTAAATTTTAATAAGGTGCCCACTACCGCCTTTGTTCACTATGACAAAGCAGTTTTTGACAATAGCTTACGCAACTTATCGATTAAATCGATATGGGTTTACGAGGCGTTACGGCCGGCTCTAGCTACTGACCAAATTTTGATTAATTGCATTTTTTAAGCACAAACCGTAAGGGCTGCTCCACTTTAATTATTTACTTATTTCTACCGGTGCTGTTTTGCAATATCAAAGAAAAAGATATTTTTATATTTGTTTATAAATTTCCAATTCGTTGTTATGTTTTGGAAAGTGTATTTTGCTATAGTAGTGATATTAAAAATATTAATACTTCTTACTTTTACGTCCTATTTCAGCTTTCATTTTATAAATAAAATCAAAATTTGTTTTAAAATTAAATTATCTTTTTATTTACAATTCAGTCATCTCTTTGTATCTCATTAATCTAGTTTATTTAAAAAAGGCAACAAAAAAACCTTTTAAAGCACCTTTAACGGTTCCGATATTCCCTCAATCGTTTTAATAGAAAAGTTTTTTATTTAACGGGGTTTTCGACATTTACTAACAAGGTCTCGTTCGTCCACTTTGTAACTTGAAAATAAATCAAATCGATATCCACATAGGTTCCAATAAACCGATATATTTATTGATTTGTTACAGCACTAAATGGTTTCCCAGCAGTGGATCAAACAACAATGTTGATGTCGTATTTCATGGTGTCATTTATTTCGATGTTTGGACGACCATACCATAATACATAGGAAAGTTTAAAAAAGATCTAATTAATTTTCTCTCAACTAGATGATCTATTACATGTATTCCCGATCTTATGTAAGGAGTTGTTGAGCAACTTATGAATTCTTAGTCGTCATTAATAATATTGGCACCTCAGTTACCGCTGCCTTTGATTTGCTAATTGAAATGGGATAACAGCGGGTGTGATACGTAGGCGTCAACCACGTTTAGATTGTTGCTAGCGGCTGGCACCCCGCCGGCGCGAACTGTTTTTTACTGAGTGGTGCCGCTTGATTGCCTCCGGTCTCATCGGTTTATGGTCCCCATAAGGCCAAGAATTCATTTAGACGACGTGACGCCACTCACTTGTTAACTGAAGCCGCCTGTTCGTTTCGGACGTGATGCAGTTGGGTGACCACGTATTGTTGACAATTCCAATACGTAACGAAGATTTACAATTAGTGACATTAATTTCAAAGGAAAGAATAGTGCGTGACATCTTCTCAACGAAAACATAATGACTTCCCTGTAAATCGATAATTATATAACATATTGCTTACCTACACACGAAACGGTAAGCTGGACCGACGATAAACGTTTTTTGAACATAAATTGTATACGCGTTGACATTTTTAAGCGCGTTGTGAAATGCGCAATTAGTATTATTAGGATACAATTTCATATTACGGTTATTTTATTACTCAAGTTATCGTCTATGAGGTAACACTTCGAGTCCATTTTTTGGTAATGGGACTAATCAAATTTATCGAAAAACCGGTTCGGGTAAAGAAATAAATTCATTCCAAACCATTAGGCATGAGATCCGATTGTTAATGTCTCAATTTAGAAGCGGACGTAAATCTTCAAAGGCGTGACAATTACTGTTACTTTCCGGCAAAACAAACAAAAAGGTTTTCCGTCAATTATTGATAAATTAAACCGATTAAACACTCTATAGCAGACGGCGCCGGATCATCTTATCTTCGAACATGCCACGCTTTTAGGCAGGTACCAACTTAACAACACACATGTAAAAACATCGAAATTTTTAGGGTAATTTGCTTTTTATTAAGATTTTACACGTTTAAAGGAAAATGTTTTATATTATATATATACAAAAAAAAAAACAAACGCAGTCTAAATTATAACAGTAGTTAGAAACGAATATAAAGCGTAGCCAGATTCTTTTATTTATATCATCTAAACCATTTAATAGAAGTGGGCTCCATTGTGACTAATCATGATTAAACGACTTTAGACAAATTGCATGGCCGTGACTAGGCATTTAGGGCCGGTTCGATCCCAAATCGTTAAAAGTACAATTATAGATATCGCATTCCCGCCTGCAACCTGTTGACGGATAATGATCTCTTTCAAAACAAATACTTAACCACTGCTTCTTCTCATTAGATGATCGAAAATTAATAATAAATATGTATGTTGTAACATTTTTTATTACATTAATATACAAAGTAATAAAAGTATTTTATAAAGGGTGCTACATACAGCAATACATATCTGAACAATTGATTACAGTTTGTTGAAACTGTAAATAAAAATAACATTCATCATAACCTTCGCTTAATTCATAATCCTTTCTAACATAATAAAAATCTTGACATAAATGAACTTCACTATTCTGTCGGATGTGATATGATTACGCTGCAAACAAATTGTGTGGATGGCAGCTTTTTGTGCTTACGACGTGCTAACAATAAGTGGAGGCGCGCAACCGATCATTACTATTATACTATATAAGGCTTTGTATTTTGAGTAAATTATAACTGCTCTTTCTTTGTACTTGACATGCCTGAGATGATATACACGGGGGCTTCAATGAAGCTTCATTACTAACCGTGACCGTAATAAATCTGCAAAAAGTAAACATATTGACTCATTTTAATCAATTATAATACAAAAATCTAATAGCACAAGGCGTTTTATTTAAACACGTTGAATTGTAATTGTCAATAACAAGACGTCTAGTGATATGGCTTTGACGTACATCGAACGATCATTAAGCAATTATGTGGAATTATTGTTTCTAGGTATAATAGGGTCTTAGAATGAATGGCATCTTTGTACAATACTACAATTTAAATAAGTGTATTTATAATAAAGCCAAATTATTTATACATTGCGGTAGGTGAAATAATTTTTATATACACATAATAACTCATTAATTTAAAGTTAAAGGTTACGTTCGTGATTCCGTGTTCGGTATTAATTTAGATTCAACGAATCTAAAGTTTTTTTTTAATTTGCTTCCAAAACACATCGAATAATTAAATTATGACATCAAATTAAATAATACTTTCTTGGTCTAGTTTAAAAACTAGTACATAGTAATGGTTAAGAGTCTACCTGTATTCAAAATATAAGCATGAAGCAATGTAATATTGATTTATAAATTAATTGTGATTTTATTTTTCATGTAAGCAAAAAATATTCTTATTCCCTTTCATACATAAAACTTCATAATGAATTTCGTAATCAACTTTTACATACACTAACATTATTATATAAAGACATACTTCAATTTTATATATATTATGGGGAATATTGACAAAAAGTTGTACGTTACGCAATATACCCGTTCGGAATAACATCTCCAAGCAGGGTAACTGCTCAGTAGCTCAACAACAAAATCTACGACAATTACAAACGGACAGGTTATGATTAAATTATGGCACTCACGTAGAATGTTTCCTGAAAATTATATGGGATGGCTCTGCCAAGGCTGTGCCGGCACGCGATCCAGCAGCACGCATTAAACGTTATAATGACAACGAATTTAAAACGCGACCAATGAGACACCAGTTTTAACGCGCCATTCTGGCTACTCATTATGTGTATGATATAATTATTTGTACTACACGTTCCTAAGAAACATCGCAAAAAACTATAATCAAGAAACGTTTGCGCGCTCAAGTCCAGCTTGGCTTAATAATAATGCGGACGGGGAAATAGTTTTTTTTTTGTATTATATATCTACTAGGTTAAGTTAATTGTATTAAAGAATGATAAAAAAACTTAATGTTAATTAAGAGTAGTTATAAACTATATAATTTCTTTTTTTTTGATAGGCGTCTGTACTAATGCAACAGCACCCAGTGTGTCTTCAATCAATCGGATACTCAGAAACAGAGCCGCGGAAAGGGCTGCAGCAGAGTTTGCTAGAGCAGCGGGATATGGTCTTTATGCTGCACCACCTCCATATGGCGGGTTCCCTTGGGCCAGCGGTGGTGGTGTATGGCCACCTGGAAGTCTGCCCCTACCTCCAGGAGTACCACCTTCTTCAGTTGGAGTACCTCATCCAGATGCAGTAAAACAAGGCTTTTTATCGTCGTCGGGGCGTAGCTTAATTGGTAAGTAAAACACCTTTAGCATTAATAAAAAAACAAACAAAACGAACACAACTCATACCATGAGATAGTTGTAAAAATGCACTCTTTAACTTTATTACTTAAATTAAATAAAATAGAAACCAATGCATTATCTTAAAAATATACATTTGTTTAATTAATTTATATAGCTTTAAGTTAATTTATGCATATTACTTATTTGTTGATATTTAATTTAGCCATCATAACTGATATAGTCACGAATCTTACTTAATATATCTTGACTAGATGTGGATGGCGACGATTCGGGATCACTAGACGGGGAACAACCAAAGTTTAGGCGAAATCGAACAACTTTCAGTCCTGATCAACTAGAAGAGTTAGAAAAAGAATTTGAAAAATCACATTATCCCTGCGTCTCAACACGAGAACGATTAGCCTCTAAGACTTCTTTATCCGAGGCAAGAGTTCAGGTAAATGATAATTAAAATTATTTCAAAAATAAACATTACATTTTATCTGCTCCATATTATCTTATTAATTCGACACCTCGTAAACAGGCGTGCATAATGTAATATCTTTAAAATGCAAGTTTTATGATTATTTAACATATTTTGAATGTAATACTAATCGAGTTTATTTACCGTTACTGACAGGTTTGGTTTTCCAACAGACGAGCCAAATGGAGGCGCCACCAGCGCATGAATCTCCTCAAACGCGGTGGCTCTCCTTCGCACCGCCTCCCCCATTCTCCCTCTCGTTCCCGTTCACGTTCTTTATCCCCCACCCGAATTCCCTACCACGCTCCTCAAATGGGCGGTGAAAATAGTGCTTTCAAAGCTTTAGGCCATCAAGATACTAACACACTGAAAGCCCTCACGCATCAAAGCCAATTCGAAACGAACGCACTAAAAGCTTTATCCCAACAAACAACATTTGATAGCAACCCGTTTAAATCACACCCAGCTCTAGAGAATAGCGCATTTAAAGCGCTCGTACCAAACTCAGCGGCAGCGGCGTTATTGGCCGCACAATCGATACAATTAGCCCGCGGATATGAATCTCATTCAGATTCCGATGAGGAAATAAACGTTCACGATGAGAGTGAAGACGAGGCCGAGAAACAGATAAATGCGATGAGATCTAGATCACCGAGCCCGAGCCGACATAGAATGACGACGACCAATGACGTGCCGCTACAATTAACTAAGCATGACCGTTGATTATGTCATTAATGTTAATTTATCTGATAAGAATGTGATTCCTATTAACTATGCATGTTCCGAATGTAAACTTATTAAACTTAAGTTACATATATGTAAATTTTAAACCTTAATTTATGGCTAATAGAATATGAGATATCATTTTTAATATGCACAAACAGATCCGTTTTTATACATATTTATAAAAGTAGAGGTTCCTTTTAAGTGAAAATTTGCAAAATTTATATTTTTTTCATTTAAATAAAAAGCACATGATTAGAAATTTACAATACTTGGAAATAATGTTTGGAAATCAAGGTCCTCTTTTATAGTTCCTATTATGGATCGAAGTACTATAAGTCGTTGTAAATAAAAACCGTTTTTTATTTATGTACATAATGTATTACTTAATATTATTTTTAAATATACTTAATAATAGTAAAATTTTCTCTTATGTAAATATGTCACCATTAGATGATTGTAATGTTTTGTTATGTTTACATAAGGTTATTAAGGAATTTGGTATTTATTATTAGATATATTATAAAACTCTATGTGTTACATAAAATAGACAATTTAAATACGTACCTATGATAATATTAAAATAAAATATATAGAAAATAATACCACTTGTTTTAATATATTCTTTGTTATAGATTGAAGTGAAAATATAAAAAAATATATGGACTTTAAATATCTAATTATGGAGACCTTTAAAGAATTAGAAAAGGAATCTTTATATTTATTTTGAATTGAATTCACACTTATGCAAAACTTTACAAGACAATATAGCTTTTAACGCCAGAAATGAAAACCGACAAACACAGTCGTGAAAAACTAAGAACCATATCCTATACCGATAATTATCTCACATTCAGACCGTGTGCTTCTAATTAGGCATTATTTATAACAATCGTTTCATACACAATTATCTTTTTTCGACTTGTCGATTAAAGCTTTTGAAACGATCGGACCGGATATCGACAATCACTGTACAGAACAAAAACCGGGAATCGAATAAGATTTATAATATCGTTTATTCAAAGAAATGAATTAGCTGTAAACATAAGTTGGTTCAAAAGAAATATATTATAAAAAAATATCACCGAATAATGATTAGGTGCGCCCTACTACATACCTATTAAAAGAATTATTCAATTCAGTTATGTCATAACACGTTGATACGAAAATTGGCAAATCAATTGATTTAGATATTAAATAAGAACAGTAACAGTAAGTCTCATGATCTTCGTACATTACATCTCCCGGAAATATTGATAGATGTTGGTGTTATACCAAACATTCCATAATTTTACAAAAAGATAAAAAACATGTCAATAGTATTTATTTATTTTATTGTAAAGAAAGACAAAATTTTATTTTATAAAATTATTTTATAATTTTATTTTATCTATTTTAATATCAATGAAAAATATCTAAATTAATTGTTTTTAAAAATAACAAATATAAACGTAACCGAATATATAGAGAATACTTTTAAAGGAGCTTACAACTATGATTAAGCCTGTATGAAAAAATATTGCATATACGTGTAAAAAAATCTTGCATATACGTAAATCTGAGTTGAAACAAAGTTTTCGTATGTTACTATAAATGTGACAGGAGTAAGGACGTCCGGTTGCTTTGATTCAATCAGTTTTGAACTATTTTGTTCATTATTTTTTCATTACCGCTGGGAAAATAAGACTTGGACTATAATGATGGACACGTATGAAAAACAATACAAAATCCCCGAGGATATTTGTGCGTCGGCCTCCAGACCGGATATATTTTTGTTTTTCGCGAATTTTAAAATGCGTAGTGATGATAGAGCTTACGGTCCCTTGGGAAACCAACATCCCCAAAGACCATACCATCAAGGTCAACAAATATTACGAGCTCACAAACGAACTCACTCGAAATAGGTTCGTAGTAGATTTGTACACGGTAGAGGTGGGAGCGAGAGGTATAACAGCGAAATCTCTCTACAACCTACTAAAGGACTTGGGCTTGTCCAGAACTTACATTAATGCATTCTTGGAACGTATATCGAAGGCAGCCCTAGTAGGTTCTTTTCAAATTTGGTTAGGTAGGGAGAGGAGCTTGGACAGTGGAGGTGAGCGTATAACGCGCGTTAGTTAAGGGGTCCTTTAAACCTACACTTGGGTCGCAAGTCCCAGGCACTGTTGAAGCTCCTCTCCCTGCAACGCGATGGACCCGGCACCCGCACGGTGAATCCATGGAATGCTGAGTAGTTTCGTCTCTTTTTAGTCTTTGTCGAGACTAAAGTTTAATAAACTAATATTTAAGGTAGAAAAATGTTATTATAAATTATATTTTCATTGTATATGTGATTATATAGGATCCTCATCTCAATGTAACTGACATCGATTGATGCTTCCTTAAAAATCGAACAATTTCTCCTTAAAAAAAGGGGATTCGTTTTGATTATTTTTCATTTAGATTTTTAGTTATTGTGTTTAAAATTTTATAGTTTTAGGTAAATGGAAGATTTTTTATAAATGTCAGGTAAGTTTAAACTGTCAGTCTTCAGCCGAATTGTCACATAAAAGTGGGACGCAACACGTTGAAGGCACTCTGTGTTGGGAATATTGCTCGAGATAAAGTTGTACGCTCGTGATAGCTGGGAAGTGTGGATGCATGTATGCCACCCGATCCAATAACAATAAATTTTATCCCCCGTTTGAAGCGCCGATTGGACACTGCGAACTGTTTCTCATCGGACAAATATAAGAAATAAAAGATATTCAGACATAAAGCTATTTAAAAACATCGCAATAAAACTATTTCAATTGGGTATGCGTTGTTTTTATTTTAGATATAATCTAAGATTATGGTTATAGTTCAGGAATTATTTACTATGTTTTAAGCCATTTATTTCTTATTACTAATATCACAAATTTATAAAATAAATATTTCTTCAATGTCCAAGTCATTAGCTTATAAATCAGTAACCAAAACGAACTTGTCTTACATCTGTAAGAGAAGTTCATTTAGGTTACTGACTACTACTACATATTATTGATACTACTAGATATATGTATTATCTAGTAATATAAAATTCTAATAATAACATGATACCCCACTAGTATTGTTAAAATTTGTATAAGAGTATTGGTTCCTTAACAGCGCAAAAACTAAAGAATCCTTGTCTGATTCTGTCCAAATAGCCCATTAAATTTTTATGTACATAGCTGGAACGCTGAAATTAAAGAGACTATGTTTTGTTCATACCGAGTGATTGGAAGCCTCGGCTCTAATGTAGTATTTATCAAAGCTATAGATTTTAGTATCTTTTTAAATAAAATCAAATAAAAGTAACATAATTAAAATTGTATTATTGTTGTTGTTATGTGTTATGTGTCTGAGCCGACAATAATATACGAGTATGTAATGATTTTCTGTTATAAAATGAATCGTGTACTCTTCATATTATATACATATATGAAGAGTTATATATATAACGTCGAATCAAAATTATGAATACATTCGTTATGAATAATATGATTAGGATACTGTTTTAATTATTATATAAAAAAAGCTTTTTTTTATTGATATAAGCAGATAATATCTTTGGTAGTTCCATAAAACCATGAACTGATCCAAAATGTAAGCACATTAAGTTATCAGTCAAATTATCTCGATGTGTGTTACAATATTTATTTGTTTCTCACTCGGGGTTTGTGATTGTGGGCAGAGTGTTCTCTCCCAATTAGGTGGTTATTGACGTTTTACTTTTATCGACTTAATGTTCGGAAGATGAGCCATATTCTTAGGGCTGTCCAAACTTCACTGTAGTCGAAAGGATAGATTTATTCTAAATATTATTTTATTATATATGTTTTTTCCATTTATATTTTATTCTAAGAAGAGTTATATTTCGGGATCGGGATATCATTTCTGATAGAAATAACAAATTTGTTCACAGTTAAACGTTCCCAATGATATTAATTTCATCTAAATGTTGGAGTTGTGATTTGGTAAAAACGGGATCATGCTACACATACCGACACACCTCGCCTTAAAATCGTCATTTATCCCTAAAAGGGAAGCTGTTAATAGAGTCATTCAACGTTACCGGTCGAATTATCTACAAAGAGAGAAGTCGTACCGTATCGGTCGGATATATAAATTTATTTAGTGGTTGTCGTGGAGACACGGGCGCCCGCGCCTCTATCTCACAGCGTAATCTTGAACATTGGCGTTAAAGAATTTAAATTATACGCCGATACAAATGAACAGGCAACCCCGACATATTTATTGCTTTAATCCAAATTATATCGTCTAGTTCTTTGGGATTTCAAGAAATTGTCGCCCGATTTGTTCTATTATGTTGATATCGACGTTACTATTAGCACACAATCCATTTTAATAAATTACTATTTATTGATGTTTAAAAGATTATATTAAATATATCTTGTATTTAGATTTAGACGATTGTATTTTTTAAGATGTAATAAGATATACGGTATTGTCGATATAAATTCCATTACCAATATTTCACTTTGCCAGCTACTAATTAAGTGTTGCAGCGAATTCACGCGCGCACACTTATTGGACCCGCCTGGAGACACCATTAGTCTTGATACAACTTGATATAATTCTGCTCCCTAAATCAAAGCCGTATTTGATTATTTTTCATTATATTGAAACTATATTTCAAATTTTTAAATTGTTTAAGTATTTTTAAATAGACATGTATTTAGACATTTACTTTATTAAATATTAGTTACGAATACCTTTGCGTTTGTAATTAATTTGCTATCACTAAATTGTCGATTGTGAATTGTTGTTCGATTGTGAATATTGCATGAAAAGGTTATCATATTAGATAATCCAATTCAAATATTAAAAATATCAAGAACTAAACATGTAAAAATTAGGTACCTACCATTTTATTTATTAAAAATAATCTGATTGTTTTTTTCTAACAACATGTTTAATATAAATATACTATATAAAAAGTACAGTGGAATTGAAAAAAAAAATCTAATAAAACCACAACTGTTAATTTAACTAGTGAGTTGAATTCGTAATTTACGTTTCTCCTCTAGAACCTTCTTTAACTCTTTGATTTCATTACATGAAGAATGACCAACGCACACTGGTGGTTTTTTTTTCTGTTTTCGCATATCTGCTTGCTCAGTCATATATTTATCAATATTTTTCTTTGTCTCATCCAATTCCTGCTTAGCTAACCGATTCTGTAATTTGATTTCATGTTTCTTTTTTTCTAATTCTTCTTTAAGGCCAATTTTAAAAATACTCAATCGTTCCTGTAACTCAGCAATCGACATTTCACATAGTAGGCCTACTCCAGATTTTTCTGTTAGATCTATTATTTTAGGTAGTTTAGACTTCTTTGTTATATGTGCAAGAATATTTATTTCTTTTATCATTTGTATTTTGCGGTCCAACTCCTCTTTTTGTATTTTCAAAGCTTGAGCTAACCTTTCTTCAGATTCTTTTCTTATTTTCTCAGCTGTTTCCTTTTTCTTTATTGTAATATTATTCCTAGCATGAAGCATCTCAAGTTCAATGAGTGACAATTTCTCAACTTTCATGCGATTTTTTTCCATTTCACTCTTTCGCCATCTTTCAATTTCTTCTTCCCATATTTGTTTCTCTCTGAGAAAGTTATCGTGTTTCTTCTTGTTATCATCAATTAACTTTTTCTTTGCAATAACTGCTTCCTCGTATGAAATTTGACCTACCAAATGTTTTCGTTCAATATCAAGTAACCTTTCTCTTTCTCTTTCTTGGCGATCGTAATACTCAAGCTCCTCTACTTTAGTTGTGTTTTTACAATTATATAATAAATCCTCAAGCCACTGAATTTCCTTCTTTTCAGACACTTGTATTGTATTATTTATTCTTTTTATGGTCGCGGCTGTTTCCTTAACTAAAGGTGGAGTTTGGTTCATTAAAAGTGATTTTGATTGCAAGGTAACTTTCTTTTTTTTATGATCTATATCTTCCTTAAGATTTTTCAAAGTTTTAAAATATTTATCGGATTTTCCCTGAGTATAATGTTGATTATTTGCTTTTATATCTTGAAGTAAATTTAGTGCTTTTTGTTTATTACTATCATGAATTTGCTTAAGTCTCTTATCAATCGTACTTTTAGTAAGCATGCTTTTGTTTTTGTTTTGGACAGAATTCGCCGGCGTAGGTGGTAAATCTGGGGAAAATTTAGCATTAGGACTTGTACTTTTCCTATTCAAAACATTCGGTTGTATTGGTATAGTATTCATTTTTATCTTTGATCTTTCAGTTTTATTCATGAATTCGGCATAGTTGTGTCCCATTTCACTAATGTAGGGTTGCCACGTAAATAATGGGTTAATGATTTTCTCAGTTACAAAGTTAGTATCGTATTCATTGTGCGCTATTTGGGATATCACAGTGAGGGCTTCATTGTTACTTAAAAAATTTGTAAACACCTTTAGAAGTGGCTTACTCAAATTAAACAAACACTTATAAAGAAGAGTCATATTGGATGCAGATAGTTCGAAAGTAACGACATAAAAAACTATCATAAAGAAATCTTGGTCGTCTTCTGAAAGTTCTTGTGATACATGATATGTAATATTTTTCAAAAATTCTGAATGTTTCTGAATACCCAAAAATGTTTCCACAATCCAAGAGATTTTAGTATCCTCCATTGTTTCGGGAAGTTTTTCTACGTACATTTTCATATACTCATATGGAGAAGTCTCTTGAGAGGCTCTATAATCTATAATTATACTTCTAAGCATTTTTACATTTCTTGATGTACTGTAGTAAACCATAATATTATGATTTACTAAGAAAAAGGAATATCACAAACGAAATCTAAACTTGACACAAAATACATTGCAGACAATAATTTTGGTGACACTGTAACTGTCACAATATTACTTCACTATTAAAATGCAGGCTAGTAATATTTTTAAAACATTTAAAGAGTATGTTATGTCTGTATTGAAGGCTTTTTGGAATGAAGTTAAAAAAGAAGTCCGGAAAATTTTTAATCAGTGAAAAAGAGATAAAATAAGTGAAGAGTATGGAAAGTAGAAGGAAAGTTACACAGTGTAAATAAAAAAAAAACATTAACTAGCAGAAAAACATTGAAAATTATTTTTTTTTTCAAATAAATGGAAAAATATAAACAAAAAATTAAATAATACTTTCATAATTTTATTGTTTATGTGCTAGATTAGTTAAAAGTTTAATCAATAATATCTTACAGAATCTATAGTGAAAATCTTTTAAGTAATTACAAGGTGTTAATAAGAAACCATGAATCACTTAATAGTCTATACGATGTTCCCATCTAGTGGTCCCTTCAGAAGTATTTAATTGGGTAGCTGGTCTGTTTTCGCCGGCTCTGTCATTAATCAATCACTCAAACGCAAAGCTATTTACTCGACAGATCGACACCTCAAGTAGAAGCGCTTTGGGAACAAAGTGCAAGTCACACAAGACCTCTTTAAAATATAATAATCGTGTTAAAGACAACCATAAAGACCATATTCGATTAGAGCAGCTTTAAACTGGTTGCTGTCTTGTTATCTTGGAGCTATTGTCAGCCTCAGTCGAACCTTTTAATTCTCTTTTTAATTACTATCGCATCGTTTTGTCAGTAACTACTGTGATCGTATTGTACATTACATGCCCTCGAATAGCTTTTAAGTTAAAGCATTTTTTATTTTCAATATTCATCGTATTAGAAAGGTTTAAAAAAATCTTATAATACAAATTTTCATTTATTCATTTATTTTTATTCTCCAAAAAAATATTCAAAAAAATAAATAACTGGGTACAATTTTTAAAGATAATATGATTTAAATTATAGGGTACTTGACTGCTTTGAAGAAAGAATTCATGACATTCACTCCTTGATCTCGGCATCATCTCAGTGGCTTATTGATTCTGTCAAAATCAATTCAACTTTGAACACAAATCAATTTGAACACAATATTAGCTGTCAGTGCACGTCAAATGCAGGTCCTTCATTAACGTCCTTTCTCATGTCTAATGAATGTCTAATATATGAATGGGTTTCATCCTTTGAAAGCATTTTCTTCTCACTTGTAACTAATAATTAATTTTATGGTCTATACTCTATACGACAGTGTATAATGATCCTGGGCACTTTTTATTTCAGGTGTTATAATTTTATTAATTAATACATATATTAATATAATTTAAAAAAAACTGACTATGGTAGCGGAAAGTTATGATGTTTGTAAAAATATACTTCCCCATATGTATGTTATTATTTTGTGATCAACTTTGTTTCGGAGGAAGCTGAGTATTACAAGAATGATTTACGAGAGAACACTTCCTCAATTATTCGAATCAATTAGCAAGGTGAAATATAAATTGCATAAATAATCTGCAATTGAAAAACGTATAATGTAAATGTATGATATTTCTTTTACTTGTCAATTAACTAATTGAATATTAAATAACGTATGGTGTGTTCATAGTATTTCAAATTATATATACAATTATTATATTTTAACGACGAAGCAGAGAACATTTATTAAATTTTCTTTAATTAACAATTTATTGAAATAGGGATTAAGGCTTAAAATTTATATAGTAATGCCAATGTCATTTGTGTTCATCTGCAATTAGCCCTAAAGCCCTGAAGAAAGGAAGTTCAAAAAAAGATACTTTTTCTTATTTTTTTATAATTGTTTAAAATATGTGTAAGTTTAATTCAACATATTATTTTATTATAAAATTTAATTTTAAATTGTAATCATTGCTAGTAGACGATAATCATTAAATAAATGTAACTTTAATGTTATGCCTAAATTTAAATATATTTATAACATAAATTTCTGTATCTGACGATCTTAACAACATTGACTGCTTAATTTGTTTAATTTCTATCTAATTTAAATATAAATTGCTATAATTATTATCGTAGTTTTTATACCACATTAAAATACAGTTACTTATTTAGAGTTAAAATAAAATTGTTTTTATAATCATCTTGATTAAAGTGATGCGGTTCAACAAAGGTTTTCTAAATAAGGTGATCATTGTCTTGTATCTTGTCCTTAATTCAATCCGGATGGAATCAGATGACACGCATAGTTCTAAACAAATCTTTACAAATAACAACACCATATTCAATGCATACGTGAAATGTTAAATTCAATTATGAAAGCACGGGACATAATTGGAATTACTGAATGCTTATTAACAGGCCACCTAAGGAGAACCGTCATCAATCTCTGGCCCGATACAAAGGCTTACTAAGAATTATTAGTATTTATACATGCCAGCTACTATGTAGAGAGTTATGGCCTCAATTTAATGACTTCGGAGTGATTAGACGGTGCCTTTCTGCGGCTCTCTATATGGCTTTATAACATAAATATTCGTAAGTGCGCAGTTACTGCTAAAATAACTTGCCGAGTAAGAGTCATAAACATCTTAATGTGTTAAAAATTTTGAAAAACGCGATGTTAGTGAAAATATAGATGTTGTTTAAGTTCTGGTACCCGATAATTTAGTATATGCAGCATCAGATCAGTTAAATGAATATATTAAAAAAATCAAAATTTGTTCTATGTACCTACACAAATTGTATAAAAATAATATTTGAAAACTATTCGCTTTCACTTATTAATCTTGGTACTATTTAAAAAGCTCTAATTTTCATTTTGTTTTGGTTGTATAAAACAATAACCGTACTCAAGAAAATAGATATGTACTCATAGTTACAAATCTATTTAGTAAAAGTAAATCAGCGTGTCGGTTTACAATATATTATTACACGGTAACTTAGTATGGTCAATTATTTGCTATATGTAATTAAAGTAAGGAATGACATGTCCTTATATGATGCATCAATTTATCTGATCATTCCGGTATTAGCATCGAAGAGCATCCAATTTGATGCGACGATGTACGGATATAAAGTTGATGACCAATGATGTTATTTATTTGTTTAGTAATTTATATAAGGTTAGTTACTGTTTTATTGACAGTATTAAATCAAGCCCCAATAAGGCAGCCATTCATGTTTATTTTTACGAAGTTTCTGCTTGGTATGCCCAATAAATTATCAGTGTGGTCACTTTTATCACGGGAATGGTAAACGTTGATAGACTTATGGATATGTTTGGGACGGATTTTTTATATATAGAAGTATAATAAATGTACTTCAATACTTTTTTGTCCCAAGAACGATATGAAACATGTTTACTTATAAATATATAGATATTAATTTTTTAGAAAGTTATAGATTATGAAACATTTTCCAATGTGATACTCAGTGACTGAATATCAATATTTAAAATAATGTTCTAATGTTAAAAAAGTACTGGGTCGGGGAGAATTATCAAGAAAATTAAGCTATTAAAAAGAGTAAACATCTTTACGTTTATATAATTTATAGCTTTTATATATGTATATATTATTTTAGTATTAAGACCTTTCATTTAAAAGTAATTATAAATCTCTCCAGGAAACCACAGAAGCTATACATAACATTAATTCTTAGAAATATTTAATAAACTTCATATTTCGTGTCTACTTGTCTCTATTACAATTGTTGACTCGATGATTCATTAATACATGAGAATTGGCTACGCATTCTATTTTCTTATACTAAGTGGTGTTTAAGGCAGAGACTAGTTTATTTATAATTTTTTCTACTTATTTCAGTAAGTTTTCTTTTTCATCATTTCTAATTACTTTACTGTCATATGCCATATCCTAATAAGGCTATCAATTAAATACTTGCATACAGTACAATTTAAGTATGTACCTATAGGTGTAAGATTTTCTTTCACACAATATACCATGTCCATATTATTCGTACGGGTTAAATCCGTTTCGTTCAGTTTTATTGATTGACATGCGCAGTTTTCGAATAAAGCTTTGCATTCTGACCCTGACATTAGCTGCTTAAAATATATTTATTTTCATTAGCTTAGATTGAAATCAATTAATGACGCCAATATATCTCTAGATGCATGCATAATCAACGCTAAGCATCGCATTTTTTGTATCCTCGTTGGGAAAATGCTACGATAACTCAATAAAATAAATACTATGGGAAATATAATTTATAAACAATTTTTTTTTATAAACCGAATACATTAAAAAAATTAATGAAGTGAGGTAGTCGTGATTTTTTTGGGTGATTTCACCTTATTAATTAGTATAGAATTTATTATCAAGTTAATAAGACGAATTAGTATATGGATGACGACCTAGCGGGGGAATAAATCTCGTCGTAAGTTTTTATTGATCCCAAAAATCTCTGATCATGACGAACCATTCATGTGTAATTGGGTTCAGCGGCTCCACATAAAATATGAGTTTGTGTCTTGAGATTTTATAGGGAACATAAATACTTAATTGTATTTTTGTCCGAATCCCTCCATAGCAATGCAAGTTTGTGATACATTTCCATAGTTATTTGTTTTATAATACTTATTTTCTGTTGGGTTTTGTTAAATATTAGCAGGATTATTAGAAAAATAATTAGGTATAGTTAAGCTTAAAATATATTTAAGAAACTATTTAACTTAAAATAAATAAGCTATTCTATATCTTGTACCCTAAGAGTGTTTCATAATGTGGTCACGGAAGCCGCAGTGCATTATTTCAAAGAAAAGATTCCATTGGAAAGTTGTAACGCTTCTGTTGTTATATAAAGCATATCTTCAATTTGGGGCAAAGACAAAGGTGCTGTACACAGCGCGAGTAATATTGCCATTCAAAATTTTTCCGACAAGTTCCACTTCAAGTAAGATTCATTTAACCATAAAATTACATTGTCTCACAGACATTGTCAGATGGCAATGAACTGCACTTTGACATAAAATCGCTTTGAACGATATAAATCTATTTCATTGCCTTAATAAAGGGTGATTGAGGTATTCGATAGCAGAGTCATCATTTTCTATGACTATCTTGAAAACATCGTTAACGTCTTTATGTTTAACAAGAATATTAAAAGTATAAAAAGAAGTCACTCTCGTGCTCTCAGCTTATCATGTTTATTTTTAATGATATATTGAACGAAGAGTTAAGGAGCTAAGTATGTGCTAAAATTTTGACCGAAGGTGCGTATTAGGTGATTTAAAAATTGATGCCAACAATAACTAACAATTTGAAAAACAATTATGTAAAAGATACAACATACAACTTCCTCCGCATAATCCTTTATTGTACCGTGCCTTTGTCAATCAGAACCAGTTAAGTCTACATTTTGTGGTTGAAATAATAACCCTCGTTAGCTTTAACAAAGAGCTGGGCGATATGTAAATTCGTGAAAGGTTGAAGCACAAAAAATCCAGGCTCATACGAACAACAGGTGTGTTCCTGATTTCTAATAGGTGCATTCGTTATGTAATTATTGACCAAGGACTGCCATTGAATATACTTTTTATTAAACTTTTACCATCGAAAACTTTCATTTTTTTTTATCAAAAACATAATTTCGTTTCTATCAAACGTTACCAAAATTACATGGAAGAGAATAGATTGTTTTGTTCACTCTAAGTGAATGCAATTCGATTTAACTAATACGTACTATTCTCTAGCTCCTGGGATGAGCGGCGTGGGCGCTATCTTCACATTAGATTTATGGCGCTACAGCCTTCCATTCCAACTGGTCAAGATCGAAGAGTTATAGCTTCTTATTGCTTTTATTACTACTTCCCTAAACAATTTCATTACAATACATTGATGTCAGTATAAAGATGAGATCAGTGGATCATTAGTTATTTAATAATATTTAATAATTATTAAATAAAATATACTTTTTCCTAAATTAAAAATTAATACAGACGTTTTATCGGACAAATTTTATCTTTATCTTGTAGCAATAAACTTATTAATTGTATAATCTGAAAATAATAATAATGGTACTTGAATATCTCAATAATAATGTGGCCGAGCTGAAGTTATCTTTAAAGTTATTGCTTTAGCTTCTTTGTATGTATGTTTTCTGTATTTACATTAAATAAATTAATATAGTGATATTGAAAGTTATACATTTCTTTTTAGTGTAACTTATATATTTTATAACAGTAGTTGTTTATGTCTTATTACTTCTTGCATTTCACATACTATTTTAAAATTCAAAACAAAATAAGACAGATTTTAACTCTAGCGATAGTTAAGTGATAAACCGAATAATTAAATTAATTCCTACTAATAGCCGACTGTACCACTATCTGTATCTAAAAGTAAATCAATTTTGTCTCCCATCAAACAAAATGGGAACAATTAAAAACTACCTGAAGGATTATAAGTGGCTTTCAATTTAGAATATTATTAAACTGTACTGTTTTATTAACTTGTAATGAGAGAATAAAACAGATGAATAAATCAATATGCCTATAAAGTATCAGAGACGTTCCTGATTACCAGGTATTGTGTGCGGATTGCGTACATCAGTAGCATGGACACGAGCGGGTTAGCTTGTAAGCCGATTTCAAGTCTTATACGAGTTCTATTCACAAGAGCTATGATTTATATCCATGCTTGCAATTACTCTATTTGTGCCTGTATGTTACTTTATTTAATTTGTTTATGAATCGACAAAAATTAACCTGAAAAGAAATGGCATTCATTTAATAACTTGATTTTTGATCAGATTACTAGTTGTTTTCAATCATATTATAATAGAATCATGATGTTAGTGACTTTTCTGAAGTATTTATTATAAAATAAAACCCCATAATGGTTTATATACGATTTACAGTTATAGCTGGTATTCTTATTTGGCTATTATCAATTGGCAAAGGGTTCGGAGACGCTCGTGGATTGATGGATGATTATATCTTCATCCTGTTGTACCCTGTCCCATTCGCGACGAATCCTCGATATTCGATTGAAGTGAGTGAAAAATTTTGATACTTTTTTATATTACTTTAGATTAATGTTTAGAAGTTTCATTGATCCATAGTTTTTCGATATCAATTTATAAAGTTTAATATTTCATTTCTAATAACATACATTTTATTTTATTTTTAATCAAGTTATATAATTTTAAAAAGATTAATTATTAATATAACTTTCTGAAACCGTAATCAACCAAAAAAATTTATAATATTGCAGATTTTACAAAAATTCTACAATGATAGGTTTTAATGCAAAGTATTAAGAAAAACATACATATGTATATACATTTATATATTAATATTACGACTATAAAAAGTGTAATAGATATTAAACAGTCAAGATTGTTTAATCTGTGTAATGTCAACCTACTACCTGTGTCATTCACCGTGTTGTTACAGGTCGCTTCGTACGACACAAAAAAAACTCCTTTCAAATGGTAATTGACCCAAACCGACAAAGCAAATTGTCACAAATAAACACTGATACGTTTAGTTTTTTGTGAAAGACCGAAAACCTGGGCCTCATGGGTAAGGGGTCAGACTAAACCAATCAATCAAAATGAAAAAAAAAAATCTTTAACTGAATTTTTTGTCCCAATTTCTTCATGACCCCGCTTTGTGACTAGAAAACTTGATTGTTATCCGTGAGAATATTGATTGTATGTATGCTTATAAAATTAAAAACGTCACCTACAAATTAAATGAAAGCATTTATATGACCTTGTAGAATTATAGATTTTCTAAGTTACTAAGAAAGAACGGCTCACTTCTACAAGCAAGCGTGGGAAAAATTATCAAAGGTTTAGATGGATAGATTTAATATAGATAATTATCTAATTAATAAAATTATAATTTAATAATTGCATAGTTGAACAATATAAACTATTGATGCTATATGCAAATTTTTATTACAGTTATTGAAAAGTTCATAAAGAAGAAACTATTTATGATATATTTAATGTCTAAGAAAATTTTTATTTCAGAATAATATTAGTACTTTAGTTTCATTGAGTTAATCTAGTATTTTATACACCTGCGGTTGACATTTTTACAAACATGAGTTAATTATATGTAAATCTGCTTTCCCTTTTTTGTAAATCCCTTTCTGAGACAAAATAACAAGAGAAAAGCAACATCAATCTCAATATTGATTTAACCCTATCAGCGACGGAAGCAGGTGCCATGCGCACGCGCAGTCCAGTCACAATCAATGAGTGTTTCTTAACTATGAAATTAAATGATAATCAAGGATTTTTTCATATTTGGTTAAGGAGTTTAATAAGCGCATAGGAACTATGATTTCAGGAATCAACAACCTTAATTGTATATTTTAATCTGAGTACAAAATATATTTTTGTATTAATTTTTTTTCCATATATAAGTATATTCATATATATATATATATATATATATATATATATATATATATATATATATATATATATAGATATATATATATATATACACATATATGTATATATACATATATATATATATATATATGTATATATAATATATATATGGAAAAAAAATATTCTTGTGTAGTTTATGGCGACATAGCAAAATTTAAGGATTTATAGCAAATTTAAGACCAAAAACTGGAAATAAACATTTTATAGAAATAGTAATGGGAATGAAAAATGTTTTTAACAACTGTATGGGCATCTTCATTATTCATTTTAACGGTTTCGGCACAAATGGGTTAAGCGTCATGCTTCACCCTGATGTTACAGATAGATATTTGATAGAAGGCTTTTTTTTGGGGCAGATGTACAACTTATAATTCGTCCGTATCAAAACACTTCAAGGACTAGATCAGATCACAATGAGACGATGTGGTTTTTTCTTATTTTATGTAATTATTCAATTTGGTTAATGTTTTTATAGTTTACTTATAACACGTTAGTAATACAGCGTTTTAATGTAATTTTTCAGATAATTATTACTTACAATACATTTGAGTTAGTAGCTATTAATTAGGTACATTTAAGACATAATATTGACAAACAGAAGAAAACGTACTTAAGCAGTATTTTTATAGAATGTAAAATATTATAAGTATATCTTGATAACGTCTAAGATTTGGTTCCATCCTCTTATAAATTGACGCATTTTACGGCTCTGTTACAAAGCCACGATAAAGTCAAAATCCCAACCATTCTTCAAATATTTAAATAATAGGGTAATTTGTTAAAGCAAACATTTTGCATATGAAATCCCGTATTCAGCCGAGGGCCACTGATGACTTTAATATGCGCACGTTTACCATATACGAGGCTAGACTAATGTATCTTCGATGGAGACTTAAATTGTATTAGACGGGTTGACAGCGATTTAACTTGTACTTTATACGATAAACATCGTTTTATTTCATATTATGTGAAACCTTTTTGCATCTTAGTTTACAAGGGTACTTTGATTGATTATACTAATAAATAAAAATGTATTTTTTTTTTGTGGATGAGAACATTCACGTGTTCTTAAGGAACCAACATTTTCTTCATTAAATAATAAAAAATATACAGTTAGCGATCACGCCATCTATACGCATGCAAGTGAATTTATGTCATAAACTCAAAATGTACTAGGTGTCGACTCAGTAGTTCAAATAAATATCAAGAGATGGGGCATGGTTAGGGTCCAATAATTCTAGTACCATCTATTAATTTAGTTAGGTAACTCCAACAAAACCTTTTTGTAATACTCCCTCTTTGTGTTTCCTCTTTTCAGTTTATTTCAAACAAAGGAAGGTGGCGTTGAAAATTTCTTTTGTTAGTAAATGCAAATATTTGCCAATAGTATCTTTGATTTTCTATATTACTTTCTTTTTGTATCAAAATATTAACTATTTACTCAATTATTCTTTAAGACCCACTAGATAACAACAATTTCTCTGAAAAGAATTGTAACAGACAAACTTTAAAAAGTAAGTATACCGTTTATCATTTTATTAATTAATATTTAAGTTATTTAAAATTATTTAAAATCATTATGAGAAGTAAAAGCATCTTTTATTTTCTAGAACAAATTACTTTATTTATATTTATCAATAAACGATTTTCATATTTTATTCATTATTTTGACTTCATAAAAAAATAAAAATACGTTACTATGTATAATGAATTTCTTTTCTATTAATAACATAATGACGGTTTTTTAACTATAGTAAAAGTATTGTTGATTTTCAAAAATGGTTATGAAAAATAAACTAAATAAGAATATTGTGATACTCTTTTTGGTTATAATGAGAAACGTACATAAAGTTATTATTTATTTAAAATTGTATTCAACACCTTATCTCGATGTTTAGATCTGTAAAACCTTTTATCTTAGGTTTAAGGTGATTCCACTTACGTATTCTATTCAAAGATGTCCTGAATACGTAATGGGGGTAAAATGATTCGAGTTCTACTCCGATTCAGTGGGCGCATAAATTAGCGGTGAGAGCGCCATCGCATTTCCACAAAAACTCCAATAGTAGGGGAAAGTTTGGCGATTAAGTCGTGCGACGTGGTATGGCCAGGTCTGCTTGTGACAGTTAGTGCTGCCACTTGTTATAATACGCTAAACTTTCGACCCTCGTCAAGGTACCCTAAATTAATGGAAACCGCATTCGCAAATTTATTATAGGTAAGTACGTTTTTTTATTCGAAACTTTAGCTTACCTTTGAATAGCCAATTTTAGTTATATTTAGAAACATTATTTCATAATAAGGGATGAATCCGTAAATGTATACATTTTATACCTAAGTAACATAACTATTTACAGAAACATTTTCATTCTATAGAGCCAGAGCTAAAAAAATAATCTTTGTATTGTTTTTAAAGTAGTTTCTATTCAAAGCAAGTTCATACTCGTAATGAGATTTAGAATCTCGCAAAAACAAATGAAAATGAAGTGAATTCTCAATTTAGTACTTTACATCTACTAATTGTTATTCAGCACGCGACTTTGTAAAAGGCAAAAGCTAGTTCCATTATAAAGTACATATATTTTTTTCCTCTTTTTTTTCATCCTTTGATGGATTTTCATACATGTATGAATTTATTAACTGTCACCATTTCGACTTTAGGATTCTCTCAACAGCTATGACTTTGTCACTCCATTTTATAATTAAACATTTTATTTTATTTTCATAGCATTCTACGTAGAATATTAAATAAGAATACCGTGTGAGATGTTGGTTTATTTGTTTACCTTTATCTAGATTTCTTTGACACCACGTTTTTGAAAGCTTCTATGTTATGTAATTACGTGAGCGCATACAACACTCTCCTTAATAGAATTAATTTGCATTCCCTTTTATGTAAAAGCTTCTTAACAAGTTTGCATACAATTTGACTGTTTAAATTTGCAATTTTTATTCGTTTTGCACTGAAGCGTCTTGACTTTGTCGAAGCAGCAAAACGGAATGCAAGAGCAACGTCGTATAAATTCATATAATTTATTTTTGTATATAAAATATTATCCCTTTTTGCGTCATAGCAATATATGAACTTGTATGTTAAAATATATATTTCATAACAAAGTATCCAATACTATTGCGAAAAACTGATCTTAAATGTCACTTATAAAAAAAACATACATAACACAATACAATGGGATAATATTATGGATTTCTTAAAAGTATATTCCAACCTTCAGGAAAAAGAGCTTATTTTATTTCACTTATTTTAATAAAAATCAAAAAATACAGGAAATATATGTATTTTTAAAATTATAACATGGAGCTATTCTGATTATAATTTACATTACATTATGTTTTCGAGAGAACGATGCTTGAAATAAATTCCTGAAATTCTATGTTGAATACCTGACGTAAATGCCGAAATCAAATACTTGAAGCTATTTGTGATCAGAATTTGCAATATTAATGATCATAAATAATAAAAGAATTATTAAATATTTTAATTTCGCTATAAGCTATCAAATTTGTTACATTATTAAGGAATTCCCAATAATTAATCACAATTTCGACACACCGGATCTACTCACCCAATTTTTTTATTACTAATAAGTTATAGAATTTTCGAAAGTATTCTGTAATAAATCTATAATAAACGTTACCTTAACAAAAACTTTTCTAGCAAAACCCACCAAATTAATGATATAATATAAATATCGTGACATAAAAAAGAGAATGAACGGATATCGTGAGACAGATAAAATTTTTAGCATCCAATAACTAAACAGTTAATATTATCATAATCAAATGTTCGAAGGAATCATAAAATGATCGGACGTAAGAATTCCCAAGGACTATAATATGGCAGGAAAAACGTTCTGAAACCGAGAGCAATAAAGACAGGCAACAATTTATTTATATGATGCTACAGGGAGGAATTATCCATGGATAGGAACGAGGTAAAATGAAGTTGATGCGTGCCCGGATCGGGCAGGTAAATAGGTTGTAAGAATACAATACAATCAGTGTCCGATCAACACAGTCTAGCGACGCTAACCAGTTGTACTCATACTCATATGACAACTCATATGACATTCGTCTTACATTAAGGTACATAACAATAGAGGATGTGAAACTTATCAGTTAAATTAAAGTAATTATTCAATGAAGAATAATTAAAATTATACATCAACATTAATTCACACATATAAATCAACGGTTCGTAGCTGGGATCATTGAACAATACAGTTATTAATCCAATGTTTGATAAAGACGCATAAAATCCCCACATATGAGCCAATGGAAAGCACAGTGCGGATTTAACAGTCAAACTGGAAATTCCGCAAGCTTTGCCGTCGCGGATAGACATCAACATCTGTCAGCGTTAACATTCGGATTTGTGGAGATCGGATGGATATTAAAGCTGCACTCTGTGAAACTGATGCCTACAAACTGAAACTACCAACAAAAATGGAACCTCAATCGAGATTGCTTTTACAATCTTTATTAAAAACGATCGTTATTTCAGGTCGTATTCGTTGACAGTTGTTTTTTTTTATTGTATGGACTAACTCTAGACACTAATTAATGAACTTTTAATTTAGGTTTTTTTATAAAATATTTCAAACGATGAAATTTTCTTAATGATATAAAAAACAAATGAATGAATTTATTAATTTTGTCGAAGTGTTCTGAATAGTAATATACTTACATTATGCTGAACAAAAACTTCAATGAGAAATTAATATTATTACATCAGAATAATTTTTAGAAAACTAGCTTTCAAATTAATCATAAACAATTGTATAGAAGCCAATAGTTGCCTTGTTATGATATAATTTACCTTTTATAGTTTTATTTCCATAGTAATGTTCTCTTTAAATCAATGTTTATAATTTCTAATTAATGTAGTGATGTCATAAATTTTATTATATTGGAAACGATGACATTTCAATCATCATTATTAATATTATAGCCAAATTTTACGATAAAATAAGATACCATTATCCGCTGGATAGTTTTATCCCTAAGGCAATTACAACATGGATGTATGTAGTCAATTTGCGATAAAGCTATTTGTTAGATACAACGAGTATTTCATTAATCGGTTTCGATTTCCCACGTGAAAATATCCGATTTCCTTTTCCTATTAAAGCAGAAAGTTCATTAAGGTAGTGGAAAAAATATGATACTAATAATAATGATAAAGTGATAATATCATATTTATTATAGGTGTTTAAGTGATGAAATAGGATTTCATTTTTTTTATATTATGTTTGTACTTAATATATATAATGAGTACTATACCAATAAAAAAACATTACACTATTTTACTCTGTTAGCGTTTATGTTACTGACTTTTCCCACTAAAATATGTTCTGTGCTTTAACGTTAAAATGTCCAGTTGTGTTAGGAACCACTTTATTTTGCAACAGCTCTTTAAATTGCTTTACGTGTAGTGTTTTTTCTTTTGGAAATTACGAAATTAGCAAACGAAAAATCTTATAAAAGTGAAATATAAGTTTTTCATTGTGTATATTTTGAATAGACTATGAAATCAACTTCGAATACAGTAAGATCAGTAATTAGATTCTTGTATTAAAAAGGCGATGCTACATAATATATGAGTTATACACGCAAGGCCCAGAGAGGACGACGGCTCCCAGAGGACTCCGAGTACGCGGTCACGTATAAATTACTGTAACGGGAATGTTCTTTGTTTTCTCGACTTGTACCGGTAAACTTCTTCTTAGGTTCAAATCCTGACTTGAATTATGGGAGCTAAATTTTAATGGGGACTCCATTGGGACATTTATTTCTTTTACGATAGAGAATTAAAATATATAGTGCTATATATAGTCAACTTTCGCTAAGGTATTGTTTTAAAATAAAAATATACCTTATGTCCTATGTTACTTAGAAAATTAGAATAACTTTGGCACTTATAATATTATTAGTTGGAACTATAGTTGGGTACACACATGAGTATTCTGTATAGTGAAAATTGTAAATTTTATATTATTTTAAAATACTTGCTATTAAACCTTATATACTTATATACTAATGATATTAGTATGCTGATAACTTTATTAGCACCTAGGCCGAAGATGTTAATACTGTAATTTGACATTGTAATTAACAGTTTACGTTATGAATGTAATACATCATAGCTATTGTGCGTAGCTATAACAAAATATCGTAATTTGAGCTCTATTGTCCTTTAAGCGTAAGCTTCTATCAGCTTTTCGAAGGTCTACAGTAACCGGTCGTAAGTTGGTGCACATTCATCAAAGTAGTTAATTTGTGAGCAGATGAGTCACAACATCATCGCTCATCCTGTAAGTTTCGAAACCGGATTGTGAAGCACTCGGCACTATGTGCCCTTTCGTGGTTTGGAAATAGATTTATATAAGCCTATTTGCTCTTAGTAAATTTTCTCGAAAATATTATTGTTATTTGTTAGGTATTATAGTACATATGTATAATGAAATTTGTCAGTAAAAAATGTTAATATTTGAAACCTTGAGGTCGTTAGCATCGTAAACATTATAAAACTTTTACGATGCACACCATGGTCGTCAGACCGTTGGCCATTTTCGTTTCTAATTAGTAATTAAATAATATGACTGGAGATACTTTGTCTTGAAGTATTTACTTCAATTTTATTTGCCAGCTGTTTTGTATTTGGAATATTGACATAGGTATTTGAACTAGCATAATCAGACAGACCTTGGGCCTACTTGTTGAGTACTTTATAATTGCAAACAACGAAGTTCGTAACAAAATGAAGATCAGGCCCGCGGCGCTAACTCAAAGTTTGATATTTAATGTCAGATTAGGTCAGGAGCAGGGAATGGCCGATTATTTGTTGACAAGTTCAAAAATAAAAATAATACATGCAATAATAAAAGCCATACAAGATGCTTTATTATGTTTATAACAATTTTTTTTACTTCTACGATTTGGTTTCGGTTCTCATACGTTTTATGCATTTCAAGCATGACTTTGGAGACCCAACATAAATTTTTACCAAAACTTGAACAAACAAAGAACACACCAAAATAAATACCCTTACAATCCCAAGTGACACACTCATTTGTACAAGCAATAAATAACTAAACGAAGTAGCTGAAAGCAAAGTATTCATTTCCAGACCTTTCAAGTTAAAACTTCAAACATCTCGAAAACTATCCTAGAGCGAGCATAATGTAAAGAAAGTGAGAAATAGTTTATATTTGAAAATTGCTCGATAGAAGTTAATACATTTACATATATTAGGATAATCTATAAGAGTATTTTGGTAAATAAATTTATTTCGTGAAGGCGATCTACATTGGCGCAGCTTCGTTTAAAGTTTTAATCGCTTTCGAGCCGTAATAAACAAATTTTAATTAAGTTTTAATATTACCGCGTAATTGCTGAGGCGAAGGACTATCACAATATCTTTGTTTATGAATATTTCATTTTGTTGCAAATGCAATTTCGTTTGGTAAATTCAATCGTTATTGTTTTATGACAAAAGAAAAGAAAAAACTGATACACTTTCTGTCTAAAACGTCCGTTCTGCGACAGTTTTCCTTTTTTTGTTACATCATTATTACTTACAGTGTAGTACAGTTGTTAACAATTCAAAAGTCTTCAGTAAAAACTATCCTTGTGTTGGTTGACAAGTAGAATCGGGAGAATACTTCCATTTTTCATTCTCTAACAGTGCAGATGGAACTCCGTTATTCTGAACGAATTGTACCTCAGGGCATGAATTTAATCTCAGATTTCGGATCTGCCTATCTTGTAAGAATTTCATTGGATATTTTTTTGTTGAATTTAAAGATATTTTTAATATTTTTTAAATAAGAACGCTTTTTAAAGATTCTTAAGAAATAATCAAATATTTTTAGATTGTATGTCTGAGTGTTTCAGTTTTAAACTTAAAAAAAATATCTTTTAAAAAAAAAATTAAGTTATCTCTATTAGAATAATACGATGATAATAGTTATTATTAACAATCGTCATTTAGTTTTACAAATCGATAGACAACATCCTTTCCAGGTAAAAGGAATTAAAATCCCTGACGTGCTTGTAGAGAGCATCTGATGTTATAAATCATAAGTGCATTATAAAACGACGCTGAGACGCTTCGTTAAGGAAAACAAACCTTTCTATTAAAGGCTTAAGATAAATTTTGTTGGAAGGTGCGAAATATTTTGCAATTTCCATCCTCTCTTGGAATATAATTTGATGAATAAATATTCTCTTAAGTTTAAATTTTTAATTATATTCAAGTCTTGCTTAAGTAATTAGGACAAAACAAAAGAGTGTTTCATAGTAGGTACAATTAAAAAGATTCAGTATAATTCTAGTGAATTTCGTTATATTCTATTGTTGTGTCATTTTGAAATTATTCATATGTCTCGAGGTATTTGCAGTATAAGGGTTGATTGAACGTTAATGGCAGGATTTATTTGCATGCACTGTCAACAATCTAAGCTAGTATTTCACTTAGCCCGCAACAAGGACAATGTGTATCGATCCGAGAGCGTCCCGTTTGTCGACAGGGGAGATTATAAGTTGCAGTTACAACGAGACTAATGAATGCGAGCGGTATTACCGGCTCCGACGCGCAGCCAATTACATAAAAGTTGTCTGACGTGGGAATCCCGTGCGATACATTATCCGATATGACTGTCACTTTTTGAAGTAAACTGAAATTTTTATACAATTTTCTAAACATAATAGAATTTCAGTTTTAAATGTAATGCGTACACAAATATATCTTTATATATTAGTAATAACTATAACTAATAAGTTATAGTATAGTTTTTAAACGGTTTTTTATGTTTGACAGTTCCAGTTTATTTTATTCAAGAGAATAATGCATGCATGAAAGTATGACCACGTTAATATTAATCAACTGTTATTTTGCAACAAATACTTATATTACCCGAGTTGATAGCGTATGTTCCGCTGCTTACAGTTCCCTGTAGAAATAACCGGCTATAAAAGCTTTTTCCGTCGACATTTTTATATTGTACATATCCGGAGTCTCGCACGTATGCTGTAGATAGCAGATAAGAAATTTAAATAAATCTTTGTCTTTAACGGTCGATACTTTTTTTTTATTTCTCTGTTTTTATAATAAAATGTCATTATTCTCAAACTAAATTCAATGCCAAATATATTTTTGTTCTGTTAATTGTGGGTGAAACAAATATATAATTCTGCACAAGATGCTAAATTTTATCTACCAACAAATCCCGACTACGTGCTTTCGTATAATCACGTGGATAGAGAAGCATGCTCATCTCATTCCCTACAAGTTTACTTAATAAAAATTTATAAAATATGAATATATTTCAAACTATTATTTTGAAGCATGTTTTGTTCACTTGAATACCACAAAATTTCTGAAACGCTAACATTTCTACGAAGTCTAACGGGTGTATAACTTTTTTAAATTAATAAAAAGATTATAACTTGTATACAATGGGAAACAAAATAAAGAAAAATAGCATGTAATAGTTTGGGAAGGCCCAAACTGTTTCAATTTCACGGGACGTTTACTGTGCGTCAAAGACGTCCCACGGTAACATTTTAAGAAAACCTACATTGTATCGCACTGTTTGTGTTCTCACATAAAAAAACGAAAAGTACTGTAAAGTCTTAAAAGTATTATTTGTATTTTTTCCTCAAGGTATATAATTTTTTTTTTTTTGTTTTTTGAATCCTCGTTTCCTTCTTTCTATGTGAGTTGCAGATTTCATCATCCGCTTTAGTTAAAATTATCTATATATTCTAGTTATTCCTATAACTAGTAGTATTTAATAAGGAAAATGTTACTGAGAAATGGTAATAAATTTTGTATATTTTAAACTATTTAAAAAATAAAATAGAACCACTCGCGAAAATTCTTTAAGATTATCTGGAAAGTGCTAAATATCTACTTAGGCAACTATTCAAAGTGCTCGAAGCTTTTAAGTATTCCATGTTCACGTACATACATAAAATAATACTTAAAAGCGCAACTTTTAGCAGCTAAGATACGAGAGCAATACGTCAAACTTTACAGTGACCCAAATAATGTATTCGTTTATAACTCAACACTAACCTCTATATTGTAATACATATATTGTTAATATTAAATAAGCTATAAGTATATTCCGTACATATTCTTAAAACTACTAACAAAATATTTTTGTGTATTTAAAGATAAAGAATATCTTGAAGCTTATTACATCTTAGGTATATTTTGTTGATTTAACAGTTAAACAGCTTAAATTGCGTTCAAGATAGGATATATCCATTCTATTATTTAAGCTAAATCGTTCTAAAACTTTTCACTAGTCACGTCTTAAAGTAGATGTGTGGAAATATTGGCGTTAAGGCTCTAAGATACACAATTCCAATTCATCCTTCCATTGTCTGAGTGCAAAGGCGTGTCGGTCCGAAGTCGGCCTCCGTGAAAATTCAGCACCCGACGGAAAATATGGCCGCTGATGGAACCTTAATGTTTCCGACTTGGCCGGCTACTTGCGGTCAGCCACGACAACCGAAGTGTCCCCTATAAAACTTGCTACACAATTTAGTTTAAACACTTTTAGCGCTTTAAAACCCTTTTAAGCGATTATAGTTGTTAGGTGAGAAAATTTGTTGTTAGCTTTTTGGTTAAAATAGCGCTTACTTTAAACTTTATTGTCAATGTGTTAGACGTGAACAGTTACGAAAACTTTTATGACTATGATAGTAACTGATAAAGATAAAAATTGTTAGAGTTTAAGCGGTTAGAGAGCTCATTAGCAGTTGTACACATAGCCGGACAACCTAGACGTATGATTGACATTACGGAAATGATTTCGGGTGCCGTCCCTGTTATCACAATAAGGGAATCATTTTGTGAGAACATTTGATGTTGAGGATAATATCGTAAACATTAACCGTTATAAATAATGTTTAAAATATTTAAAAAGAAATTAAGGAGACTCCAATGACCAATTTTATAGCGTCATTATTTGTAAATGTTTATTTGTATGAAATATTTCTTAAAAAAATATATATAACCTTCTTAATGTATATAAATAAAGGCATATATTTAAGTTGCTTTTATAGTCTGATTCTAACGGACCGACATATAACAATGTGCTAGGTGAAGTTCAATACAGCAGAATTAACTTGTTAACCTGATATTCAGTGAATGGTCCATCAAAATGAGTGATAATGGTGCTTTTACTGTCAATTTTATTTGATCATATACGTTTTTGGTTTCATCAACAATAAAAATAACCGAACCAAAGAGAATTGGATTTGTGGCTGGGGGCCGAATTCATCACTGCGGCTCTTTTATGTCTAATTTATTGGTTTATTCATATTATATGGTTTGTGTTTTTATATGTATGTTTAAAATATTTTAATTTTACAAATGATGAAATCACAAAAATAACCATATTTTAGCAATTGATGTTTATAGACATAAACTTATTCTTAACAAGAGACCTATAAATACCATATAAAGCAACACATTGAAAAATTTGATATTTGATGAATATTTTCATATGAGAAAACTGCCGCTGATTAAATTTTTGTTTTAATTTATTCTCGCAACAACTCACTGCATGAAATATGAATCGCAACAAAAAGATCTCATAGCCTCTTTAATATTGAAATCGACATAAAACAATGCTTCGTATATACTAACACACAGATTGCCTACACAGTTTCTTTTTTTCAGTACTCGAAATTCCGGGAAACAATTTCCTAGAGATGATACCGTCGGGTGAAATAAAACGTAACAGAAAGTGAGAAAATCGTAAAAACAATTCCGTGAAAATTAACTCAATCGAATCGTTTTACGGTGGAAAATAAGTAAACATATGATCCAAGGTTACGAGGGCATCTTTATATGTATTTCCTGTCTTAAAGAAAAACTCGATACATCTTTATGTCCTTTAAGTCAGAGGTTACCGACGCTTCGATCAAGTCTTCACTTACCATGTCCTAATATGGTTGTAAAATTTTATTGAGACATCAAATTCAAAAATAAAAACTCGACCCGCTTTGTCTTCTTGAAAATTCTTCTCAACATTTTTATTGTGATAAAAATTGTATAAAATATTTTTTTAAATTCCAATATTTTAGTAACATTACTTAGATTTTTTTTAATTCAGAAGATTTTTTATTGTAACTTATTATTTAAAACGATATTTTTTCATATTGTCACACGATACTAGGGCATTTAACAAACACCACTTTTATAAAAAAATGTAAGCAACAAAGACTAATAGGAAAAAGTTTTATGAGGTTAAAAGTCGAAATTTTGCTAGTTAGTACTGAGAAATGAGATTCGCGAGACCACAGTGAGGCGAGCATCAACACTTATTAAAAGAGGATTAACTCGTTTAAAGTACGATTGAACTTCTGCTTCAGACTTTACAACCAAGGAGCAACCGCACAGAAACTTTGAAACATCGAAGGCTATGAAGTAAAGCTATTAAAAATTAATCAACCCGCTTGAATGAATACGTGGCAAACTGATTATCAATTTGCTTGTTTTATCCTTTTAACTCTTGTGGTAATATTATAAAACAAATATAAACAAAATAAGACCATATTGGTTTCTTTGTTTCGAAACATTTTCTGAACAAACCGCAAATTTATAACTAAACAGACATGTTATATCAATATACTATTGTTTGTTGTTTCTTTTGCGCAAAGAAAAAATATATTTCTCTGTTAAAACAAATTGGGGTCGGGCGTTAGTTTGATTGGAGGTTATTTGTTGCCTTTACAATGAACATTAGTGAGCTTGAACGTTCACCACCCGATCTTGTAATTCTACTCATATAACTATGTATACTGCAGTTTACACTTACTAAAAATAAAATTCATTGTACGACTTATCCTATTGGAATAGGGTTCAATTTACTACAACTATTTATCGTTTCCTGTACCTGCAAAACTCATTCCCCCTAATGAATAGCAATGTGAGTGAGATATGGTGTGATTTAAAGAAGGAAGACCTCACTGCACGTTTTTCGACAATCTAGTTTAGCAAATTGAGATTAAAGCTTTCTCTACTAAGTTTAAAGATAAATAGGTAATGCTAATGAATATATGTATAGTTTCTTTTATTTTTATGAAATGAAAAATCCAAAATATAAATAAAATTATGTGGTAAGAATTCACAAATTATTAAAAAATGTGTAATAGTTAGCGATTAAGTAAAACAGCTTTATATTAATAGTCTTCCATTTGAGAAAGCTAACAGAACGATTGTTTTGAGAATTCTCATTGTTGTTTAAAAAGGAGAACTATAAAATGTTTTTCATTTTCATAGTTCCATTTACGCATTGTTTTACTGTGATGAGGGTGTGAGGATCATTATTTAAAATAATTATATTATGGTATGTTCAAAAGCGGAACATTAATTGCGAAACGTTTTAACTAAAACGATAATTTTTTACGTTGTTTATGGAAAGACGCAGATTTTTAATATTAAAAAGATTGTACTGCTTTGTGTTTATTTTAGTGCAATCAAATAAATAATATTGCCTCTATATCTATACATTGGTTTTCAAAGAAAGGGGTTTAATTGAACGAAATTACGGAGACGTAAAATAATCGATTGAGGGGCAACATTTCATAACGGTGTCTGGTGCCAGTGGGACGGAATAGGGCAATTTCCCTTCACGCAAACAGATACGACAATGTTGTTTCGTTCCAGAATATTATATTGGGTGTGATAATATTTATAAAAAATCTTAAATATTTTTCTTTTATGTCGAACATGTGTTTTATTACAAAAATATTAATTTTTATATTATTTGTTTTTGAAGCATCGATTTTGAATACTTTTGACTTTATTGATTTATGAATAAATTGTTATAAGGGTATTAGTTTCATTTCTTCAGAATGATAAAGAAGAACAGGTTTAAACTTATATAAATATTACTATTTTTAAAATATGAAGTGTCTCCGCAGTGGAATAAATTATATTTTATTAGAAGACTTATGCATGTGCCAGCCTGAAAAAAAATTCTTTAAGGTCTATTGTCTGAAACCTCCCCCTAGTGAACAATAAAGTGTTGTTTTCAAATAGACATTAATGCAAAAAGGTCTAAGTACACATTTAAACAAATTATGAGGTCATGTGTAATGAATACGTGAGCAATCTATCAGAATTAAAGGACCCTTTTACTGACACTATATGATCGATGTGAGGAAATGAAGACGATATTTTTCTAAGAGCATATGATGCTGAGAATCGATACTTTATCACGATATGTCAGACAATGTTGATACTTAAGATTTGTAATATTTTGTTTGAACTACAGTTCTCTTTCAATATTTTTCCTTTTTAATGACTGGCATTTTTTAGAATTATTTATTTTAATTATGGACTTCAATTGTATTGTAGGATAAAATGTTCTTTTACATTTATGATGACGTAGATTAAATATTAAATATGGTACTATTCTGTAATATAATAATAATAGAAAAATATTTTTATTTGTCATTTGTGTAGAATATATTTTACGAACATAAATTAATATACAAAGCGAAAGGGATAACTCTTTTTCTTTTTCATGCACTCATCCGTTTGGAATAATTTATTACAGGATTTTAAAAACACGCGTCCTCCGTACCTTGCTCTAAGCGAATAAGCTTTTAAGAATGTGTGAGAATTATATCGTGCGATTTTATTACTAATTTCTGAAACCTCTGTAACGTTTTAATGATGATGAATAAGATATTATGTTTGTGAATGAACGAGGTTATTGTCAGAAGACAATTTTATTTTTTCATTTATATTTAGCTGCTTTCAGCATAGAATTTGATTTAAGGCGTATGCTAATAAATTTTTATTCCTTTTAGTCGACAACGAAACAAACAATTTCTGTGGTTTAACTATGTATATGTTTCAAAATTGCTTACGTTATGAAAACATCATTTTAAATTGGCCTTCAGTATCTACTTTTTCAAGTATTCAGATATCGTTACTAATTCTAGTTACTGTTTTGTGATTTTTGCCGTAAAATTTTAAAGTAAATGTTAATTATTCCGCGGTGAGAAGTAATAAAAACTTTCCAATATACACGAGCAAATATAAGCCCTGCAATATAAATCGAAATATTATTTTACGATTGCTGTACAACGATTCTTGAATGGCGTATTGATGCCACGGAACGGATGTGTTATTATTTACTGTGCTCTCATCTTCGGCTGCGGTTCAATCGCTTCCAATCGAGTCCGCATGCATCACTATTGTGTTTACCGAAGGCTCTACTGCTCATGTCGATTGCCCATCGAAAGGATTGAACGAACGAAAGCCATTTGCGAATGAATCCCTGATGTTGATAGCGTCTAATCAGGCCTTTGCATTTTTTCATAATGAAAAAATCAAGACATGCGTGACCTATTGTAATTAATATTCAAAGAATATTTTTTTAATTGATTTCTAGTTATTTTTTAATGAAATATATGAATAAAGACGGAGACCATTACCATCTTAGAATTCTCACCAATATCATGAATATATTTTTTCTATAGAGTGTAAGAATTTATATACTATAAACTATGAGTAATTATAAATTATAAATTTTACTAATCTATGAACAATCTTTTTTCCCTATTCATCTATAACTCAGTTACGATTTACTGGATAATAGCAAAAGATTTTTATTTGATTGTATAGTCTCGGTTAATTAAAAAAGCAGCATTTCTAAATGGAAATAGAGTGCGAGTACGTCCAGAGTAATTGCTTTCGCATCGCAAAACAGATATGTCGCTTTAATTAGCTAGTTTGCGACCTGAAACTTCGGATCGATATAACGTGTCTGATAAATCACTTCCCTTATATTCTTTCCACTGAATAATAATACCTTATGAGATAAAATATAATCATAAGAATACAGATGGAGTTATTGAGATTAACAATATGTATTTTTGATTTATCATGATATGTCAAATTTAATAAAATACCTAAATACTTTCAAAATAAACATAGAAAATGATTAAAGTAGGCAAAGCTCATCTTTAGAACTGTTTAAGGACGAGATGTATTTATGTATATACAAGACAACACCAACATTCAAGTTCAACACGTTTTCGCACATAAATTCCTGAAACTGCCCTCTGCGGTACTCAACCAAGTACGCTCCTTTATTTGCACCATCTCTGATTACACGATAAAGATCTAAATAACAACAAAGCGATAATCTATGTTGAATCAAATGTACATTAATATATAATTAGTGTTAGAGCTATATTTCAATTATATATTAGTTTTTATATGTATGTGTTATATTATAAAATTGAAAGTGTTAAAATAAACCAAAACTATGAGCTCAAATTAAGTTTCTGTCTGTTTGCAAAGTTGACCTTTCAGATTCATAGCGTGCAAATAGGGAGCGGCGGACGGTTGACTCAGCTCTTGATTCGCCATGTTTTCAAAGCACCACTCTCCTGTGCCGCTTGTTGTCTCACTTAGAGTACCTTTACTAATAATGTGTAATCAAATTACGGGATAATAATATGTAAATTAAATAACATACAAGAAAAACGTCCTTATAAAAGCAAAATAAGAGCCATTTGAATGCTGCCTTAGATAAATTCTAGCTAAAATTCAATTTAGTTGACGACAATCGAACGTCCTTTATCTATGCACAGAAGATCCTTTTATTTGATGGGTTCCACGGATATTATTATCCTTGCAAAATAAGGATGACGCCTCTAGTAGAAGTATGGATAAGCAATAAATATCAAATACATTGTTTTATTACATACATATTTTAATTTTCTTAATTTAATACTTAATATTAATGTGCAATCCATTGTATCTACCCTTATAAATATTATTCAATAAATACATATACTAAAGTCATATCTGGAAACTGTAAAAGTGTAATAAAGTTGCACATATAAATTGAAAATTTGTAACTTTTTCAAATAGGTCAACATCAATTAATATAAAATCAACTATGTTCGAACGCGTCCTAAAACCAACGTTGAATATTCATCACATTTAGATAGAATGGAGCGATAGACCCACATCAGAAAAACATCAAAAATGCATCAAGCGGAAACATCCGTCTATATTGTAAGAGCAATATTGTGTCTCGGCCGCTCTGCTTAGCCAATGATCTACGTTTTCCCGAACGTTCTTAGTGATCAACAACAATGTGTAATAAAGTAAAATTGTAATGAATTATAATTTTTTTTCTTTATTGTAATAAGTTTTTCATGGAAGTATACAGGACGAAAAAGAATTAAACAAAGTAATATAGCATTTAGAAGGACTCATAAATATTAAAGATTGTATAGATAACTATTAATTCTTAGAGCTAAATATAGACAAGATATTGTTAAACACATTTTCGATGTTGCCAGGTATTAATGTATAAGTATTTATTAACACAAAAGATTATTATAAAATTTGTTAACTATCATCATTCGTGTTATTGATGATACTTTTATAGCATAATATAAAACCTCAAAAAATTTAATTAAAAGTAAAAAAAAAAAAAATGTATTTAAAAGTATATATGATAAATAGTCTTATTGGTTGTCCTTTCTTATCTGAGATAAATTGTTATATATTTGAAGCCTTAGGAAAAAATATAATAGAATTTTAAAATGAGACTGCATTTATGCAGTGATGTCAGAGAAAACAAAATAAATAATTAAGATTACTCACTAAATATGAAAGTGTTTAAATCGCAAAGAATATAACAAAGATTTGGTTTTATTTTCATTTGAATACATATCTGCCTTACCCCAAAATTGTCTTGGTGGCTTCTATACAATGTAATCTCGAAGTTTCATCTGTAGCATTCAAAATATTCCTTTCAGAACATGTGTGCATGCACCAACGAGTATTACTTACTAAGAGGAATACAATACAAATTGAAAATCGTAAGGCAACATTATTATTTTTTAAACTGGGCTAAAAATTTTGCAGCTTTCATATGGATTCATGTGACTAATTTTCTCTATTATCATATTAATCTAATTCACTACTAGTTGTAACATTTCATTATTTTCTTCAAAAGTTAAAAAAAATCGTTTTCTCAAAGGTAACTTTATTTGTGCATGTTATATAATACTCCTTTTCAAGAGATTTAGTATTGTGGGGTACCATAAGATTACACTAGCGGTGCTTTTAGCGAGGACAAAGTCTTTGTTATAATGGGTAGTGTAGTAGTAGTCGTGACGATTATGATGGGTTTTAAATTAGAATCTGTACAAATATTCTATAATTTTTTTGAGCCCTTCCAAGATTCTTAGTTGGGTGTTGATGAGGGCTCTTTAAAAGATACCAATACATCTTCTGTTAAAGAGAATACACACTGACTGTCACTACTTTGGGATTTCCAAATTGGAATAACATATCAAAAATATGTGCATATATGCATACATACCATATGCATAAGCGATATAAAAATATTACTTGTTTTAAGGAAAAACTTGGGACATTTAAAATATTGTAAGACAGCATTGCGACTATGGCGCTTTGCAAATTTCATTAGAGAAAGTGACGTTGTCATTGTGATGACCCCATCGCCCACTGGTGTATTCCGGTGCGATCAGTCATGGGGGTTAGGGCTGGGAGTACAGCCTTGGAAGTCGGACTTGGCGGCGACGGAGAGTGACCGCTGGTGTTTTAGTGGGTAGCATGGGACCTTATACCCCGTGACTCTCACATAACCGCCGTCGTCGCCCCTAGACGGAGGGGTAGGTATAAAACCTTTCACCGCGTTAACAAAAAAAGGAGTAAAACTTTGATAAGGCATAATAATATACATTAATAACGCAACACATATATCTTGGATTAAAAGGTAAATAAATAATCATCACGAGAAGGGTTTTAATTTTTTTATTTTCGGTAATTGCTGGTACAGTCTTAAATGTGTTTAAAAGGATTTTTCTAGTATTCTTCATCAGACAAAGATAACTTAATATGTTTGTCATCAAACAAAGATAACGTGATATTGTATTTTTTGTTTTCCATGGTCTAAAATTCTTCGATGTTGCTATAAACGTAAAGTGAGCGATTTTTACCCACCGATATCTCATTACTGAACATTTATTGAACGGACTATGCAAGTTAAAATAAAAAACCTTACTTTAAAAATGTCTTGCAAAGCATTGTTTAAGTAATGTATTTAAAATTACCATCGAAATTATTGATACCGACTTCACAAGATTACTTATGTTCAATGTTCGGCGATGAACATACACTTTAAGTATTTAAAACCTTACTTATATAAGAAAAATAATTCTACACATGTAAAATAAAATGTATTATGACATAAATAATATTATATTGCGCAATCTTTTCAAAAAAATTTTTTATAATGGGTTTTTCTTGAAAAAAAATTAATCAAATGTTGGCAAACTTATAAAACTTTAAATTGTCATTAACAATAATAATTTTTAAATAATCATTATCAATAAATCTTTTATGATATCACTGTTTACAAATAAGTCAAATTTAAATGAGTTTCATGAAACTTAACTGAATAAAATATAATGATATTAAAACTAAAGTGAAAGTGAAGAAAGCTTACGACCTTATTGGATCTAAAATGAAGGACTTATTAATTATGGATATTTTTTTACTCTTTTTTTGGGGGCTTTATTTAACCGTCTGTAAAAACACGCCAATCTCTAAAATTAGGAATCCATGTAACCTTAACAAGTTTTCAAAGACTTATTTGTAAAAAAATAATTTTCTGATAGAAGCCACGTTTTAATGGTCTTGGATTTCCTTTCACTTTCTTTTCCATTCAAATTATTATTTTATCGTCTCGAGATATTTGCTAAATTTTCGAATATTTTTTTGATTAGATATACAAATGTCATATTATAATATCATGGAATGTATTTTACTATTTCAATTACTGTAGTCTTCGTTGTAAAAATAATCATTTCGTGTCGTATTAGACCGTTTCGTACACAGCACCAATTTCACTATCTTTCAATATTTACTAGTGATTTATACAGATAAGAAATACGTAAATCTTATACATAATGCGGTAAGAGGGTTATAAACTAATATTAACAAGCCAGTATCTCAAACCGCAAGATCATGAAAATGTAGCCGACCCCTGTACAGTATGGATAACTTCCATGTTTGCACACCATACATTATTTATCACATTAGTTATACCTTGTTTACGTTGGTTGTCGTTTCGCAAACGACCCTTCAACTGCTAAAGTAAGAACTGCGTACTTTGTTCAACATTTGATTATTATGTAATAATTTTATCTTTAAATAATTTACATTAAAATACAATAAACTAAGTTATTTTTAAATGAAAACCCAAACCCTCGTTGTTTCATTTTATATTCAAGGCAGAATTAAGATGTATAATTCATGGTTCATGAATCAAAATTTAAAAGTATTTAACCCAAGTTAAGTGTCTAGTTGTAATAGATGTCTTTCAAAGTCTGTAAATCTAAGAATTTGCTTCCTAAATTACATTATTTTGATACCCTTGTACCCTAATAGACCAATAGAAGTTGTAGTGTCGTATAAAGCGATTAAAGTAACATCACTAAGGATTTGTAAGCATTTCAGAGAATTATAAAGTTGTTTTCCTTCGCCGCAAAGCTAATTTACAGAATAACAATATAGTCGTTTATGACCCCAAATTTTAATTAATTATGTTCTTTACAAAAACCTATTCCTTTTGAGAAAGATTTAACTATTTGTTCAACTTATGTTCCATTGTATGTAACAATTATTCATGAACAGTGTACAAAACTTTTTTTGTAAGGACGACAAAGTCAGGATGAGTAAATACAGAGTGGGAATCGTAAAAATGACTCGTTTGTCAATACCTTTTGAAATACGGTAATGGAAATACGAAATAAAACAGAAAGCAAAGTATGATTAGTGTGTGCAATACATCCTATTGTCAGGTTTTACGGCCGCTCGCCTGCGATATCCATTCTAACTGGAAATATTTAAATGTTTTTCACTAGCATTTCATCTGTTTCTAAATGTTACAAAAGATTAAAGGTTCTCAGTAAATACTCTCATTTTGTAATTACAAGGAAACTTGTGAACAAAATTGTAAATGAAGGAAACTACATATATAATTATTATACATAATAAGGGTATATATTTAGGTATACATTTTATATAAGCTTATACAAATGGAATTAAGCAAAATCAATTTTCTAGTTATAGTGATTTAGATGTTAGTTTTAAAACGTACAAAAGACTATTAGTATGTATAAAGCAACCACGAATGCAATCAATTGGAAAATGGAAATAGTCTGGTTAGACCTCTGACAGTCTTTGTTAGGACAATAAATAAAGTGTATATATGTATATATTTATGTGTGGAAGATTTTTTTTACTTTAAAATGGTGCATATAAATAATATAATTATATATTTTGGTTATCCTTTATTTAAAGCTCAGAATGCCAAGTATTTGGTATTGGTTTATTGTTAACATACGTTTTATATAGATGTAGTCATTTTCTTTTTCTAATATTTAGGTAACGTGAAATTTGTATAAACTAATTCCTATCATTAACAAAATTGCCGTTACAATAGTATCATCAATAAATACACTAAACGGTCACTGTAGTTAACTAGTTTAACTTTAAATATGCACAGGGGATATGCATAGAGCCATTATAGCAAATGTATACCCACACATAAATCTCTGCAGCAATCACAGTGATACATAACCGTTACAAAGAATAAAAAGAATCAAGGTATAAAACTAGTGATCAGTTGATGTGGTGAGTATCTCCCCGTTCGGCGTTCGTGAGATTAAAAGACCGGTGCAGTTGTTTGCGGTGGCGCTCACGTTGTCTGAACACTGCTGCACTGCACTCCACGCCACCCTTCGTTATGATTAATGTGGGCCGTATTTACCTACAAATAAAATGTATATCGCTGGGGATAGATTGCACAGCAATTTCAGTTTCCATACCCATTTCTGTTATGTATGATTGAATGCGGCAAGTTTTTATGGTTATCGCTTTTTAATAAAATTATGATATTCTCTCTATATTTATTTCGTTCCTTTACTTACATAGATAAATTTAAGCGTAAATAATTTCAAATATTTCTATCCAGGAATTGTTTTATAGTGGCTGTCCTCAAGGCGGCTTGAAGATTTATCGCAGTCGGCCTCAACCACTAACGACGGCCTAGCTGCCCACCGGCCCGCTGACTGATGCTCTACATTTGTTTCAACTGATTTACTTTCCCACTCGCACACATTTGCACGACTTACACCAGGATATCGATTTATTTATAGAACATTTGTTATTATATATATGAGCAAACTAGAATCTTGTAATCACGATGCAAGGTAATCTCTTCAGTTTTTATTATTATAGCTCCAACAATTCAGGTTTAATCACTTTAATCTACCTTCATATAAAATAAAGGAATCTTAAGAAATACATTCACTGTCAAGGTAATGGTAAAGTATTTAATTTAGAGTTGTAGTCTTTATCATTCGATTGAAATCCAAATGTCTGGCTCGTTTACCTCGTAAAGTTTTCATTAGAAGCGGGTGTAAGTTTGCGGCGAATGTGAGAGCGGGAACGTTTGGCACAACGCTGATAACACAACAAACAACTTGTTACAAACGTGTTTAGTTTTAGTTATTGCTTCGAGTTCGACGCTTTAACTCATTGTTCTAATAATGAAGAGGGTACTATCTGTGTAATTAAGCTCTGGTTTTGTACATTTTTTTGTTTTTATTTATAGTAGAACTGTATGTAGTTTAGAAGTTTGATTGTATATGTGCTTTTTCATGATTACGAGATATTAAATGTATTTTAATGATAACTATTCGATCAACGTATGATTAAATAACAGGCGAAGGGTCCGCTGTTATCGTACATGTATTTTTTTTATTTTGGTCGACATTTGTTTGCTGGAAGTCAACAGATGTATAAACCAAACGTAAATTGGAAATTTGCGTGGCTCGCAAATTCCTGTTTGACAAAAGGTAACCAGTTTTTATACACGTTGTAATTGTGATCTCTTGATTTAACAACACAACAGTTTTTTACAATATAACTATATACATAGTTTGACAATAATTTATCAAGTATATATTGATTGCATGTGTAGGTTTTACATAACTTGGTAAGATAAGATTATACAAATATATGTATTGGGACATACAAAAGTTAATTTAATTAAATAAAGACATATTTAAAAAAATAACAAAAGATGAAACTAATATCAATCCAAGGTTAATACGCGAGGCTATTGATATTAAGAAACACCCCAAATCGATGGCGGTAGATGATAAAATAACAAGACCAACTGACAGACACTGACATCTCGTCTGCCCGTGATCAGGGTTGCTGAAAAGTAGCCGAAACGTCGGGAGTATGTAGTTTGTAATCAAAAATAAAAACGCGAAGTAAAATCCGAAAATATAACTTATATTTTATTAATTAATTAACTTATTTAAATGAGTACTCGCGAAAATCTGAGATCTCATTAAATAATAAAAGAATTAATAATAAAAGAACACAACAACTAATAAATTTGGAAGTAAAAAAATTTAAACATCATATTATACATTTGTATAACGAAGACGTATCACTTATTAATGTATGAATCGGTTATGAAAAAAGATTATTTACTATAAGATCAGTTGTCTAATTTTTATGCAGACTATTGTTCGAAATACATATGAAATAGCATTTACAAATATATATATACATATAGATTTAAATAAATAATTACGTTTTACATATGATATCTTAATATTAAACTGAAATTTATCTTACCCTGAAGTTATTAAAATAAAATTGTTATAATTTAATATTTCACGTCATTTAAAATACAATCATACTGTTCTGTTGTTCAATAAAAAGATATAACACTGTTCGAGAAAAGTGGTACATGAGGCATACTTATACTTTGTCTTTTGTACGTTACACGATGTTAGGCAAAGGGGCAGGAAAAGGAAGCGGTTTATCTTTGGTCCGGAACACAGGAAGACGTACGCCCGCTCCGTCCTGCGCCGTTGGATTCCTTTAGGCTTCACATTTGTACCGAATATCAATTATAATGAAAGGTGCTTTCTAAAATGCCAAAGGTATATATGTATGTTTTATACTTATACAACTGTCTGACAGTACAATTATCGAAGATTCACAATATTTTATGTCTTCAATCAAGGTAACGTTCCTATCAAAATAAGCAAATTATAATATTGTATGATTTTATCATACAGAACTATAAGTTTCATATACGATTTTCCTATTATAGACCCGTCCGGCTTTGTTCTTCAGAGCGCCCCGGTCGCCGGTCGATCTTTAGGGAGCTTTTTAAATAAAATAGCGACATTCCTTTCTAAAGGAAATTTTAGCTTAGAATAAACTTAGTTCATTCTAGTATGAGCATTAATATTTTCTTGATATTATTCTCTTTATATTTTAATATTATTTTCATAAAATATTATTTAGGATATTATAAATTATATAATTTGTTAAAATTTTCATTACTGATATATTTTATTGATGTGGTTGTTTAAACTAGTTTTGTCTTAACTAGAACGGTTAGTCATAATAATGTTGACCCTAAAATGAGGTGTGTAGCAGTTACAGTTTCCAAGTGAGCGTAAATGTCTACTCACGAGAAATACGAGAAAAAGTAACGACGCTATTTCCTTAACCGAAGTGCAGTTACTCTAAATATTTTTTTTAATTTTATTAACTAATCTACGTGTAAATCGGAAATATCCGTAATAAGGAAGTTTTAACTTTATTCAATAATTTTAGTATTTAATAAGTTATAAAAAAAATATCCTTTTAAAATTAGGTTTTGTCCAATAAAACCAGAATATTGAAATACAACCAAAAGTTGTACCAAAACGACAAAGTGATACTAGACGGTGGCTTGTCGTACCGCTTGGAGTTAGTCGAGTAACAGCATAATAGCTAAATCGGCACGAGACGAAAAATCTCGGAAGTTACAGTTTGAATATTTTTCTTGTCTATTATTTTATCACTCTCTATTACTTGTGCGAGTAGAATTTTAGGTTTAACAATACTTAAAAAATATGTTTTAAATTGCAATTTTGTCTCGTTGCATGACGTCAGTTTGCTCACATAATATATGTATTTAATTTTTAGTTTTGTTATTCAATAATATTGTCATGTGTTTAAAATGATAATAATAAAGGCTATCCCACACCGAGAAATGAATCTCAACTCGTCGATTATATATAATAGTTAATTTAATAGAAGAATTTCTCTTACAACAATTTATTGTTGACATTCCTTTGTTCCTGACTCGCAGTATTTTTTCTGACACTATTACATAGTTTAATAGCTATACAAAAGGTATTTTGTTTAACTATAAAGCTAAGTAATGTCTTTTTGAATGTCTTTTTGCATATTTGAATTAATATTTCTTTGCTTTTAACCTTCGTTATCATTTTAGATGTTTTCTAAAATATAAATACCTGTAATATATCAGAAAAAAATATCGAGGCCTCTCAAGAAGACTAGAAGTTAAGGGGAATAAAATTAAAAATAACTTTTTAGATAAAGTTTTAAAATCAATGGCATTATAATGACTCCGAAATATACAACTATATGACAATACTAGCTAGAAGAAATCGTGTTATTCAGGAATATTTATAATAATTTATAAATATTCGGTCTACTAGACTCTTTTTTACATATATGATCTTAAGTAATAGAAACATATGTACTATCAAGAGCCTATGAAAATAAAAAAATACTGTTACTGCAATAGAACTTCTAGATAACTAGATTGTAACTAGTTTTCTTAAGGACTGATGTTGCAGCGTTGCAGGAAGGACGGCGAGAACGTAGGTAGTGTTTAGACAAATACTCCGTGAAATTAACTGTTCCGCGCTCGGAACGTTTCGGACGCCTCGCGCTAATCCTGTAAGGACTTAAAGTTACTAGACAAATACTTTAATGTAATACTATCATTACTATTGCAAAGAATAGAAAATTAACTTAATTCTCAAGAGACTTCTATGTTTTATAAATGTCTGATGCTAAGACTGGTTTGCATAAAAATTTTGTTTAATTATTCTGTAACCTAGGGTATAAATTCAAATGTTAAAAATAGAAATTTTCTTTTTCAAATGTATTGTATATGTATTATACATATGAGTAACAAAAACATATTTAAATGTAATGTTTTGTAAAAATTGCAAGAAATACCTAATATTAAAATGAAATAGTAATTTGCACTAAATTATTTAACTTCCATTTTATAAACTCTAAACTATACATATATAGATTAATGGAAAGAGTTTTCATAATTATAATTACAAGAAACTCATTTTGTAACTTTGTATCAACAACGTTTTCGGGAAATTATGTAGGGAAGGAGCCAGTTGAGGGTGTGCGTAACAAGTCGAGTGAGAACAAAGGCAAGTAACGGCTGCAACTGGACTGCTTAACTTAACTAACACGCTGTATTGCTTGCAATTTTAACTATAGCTTAGAATGTTAATATACCAGGAATCTGTGTTCATTGCTTTTTGTGTAATTGAAAACCTTTAAGTAGAATAAATATTTTTTTAATATCTAATAAATATTTTATATTAAACAATATTTGATTTTTATCAGCCTTACATTGATTTTCCATAAACTGGTGCTCTCATAACCCGTAGTTTTATTATACTAGTAAAATAATTAAAGCTATTCACCAAATTTAGGGCTGATTAAGAGGATACATTTTTTTATTCAAAATCATTTGAACATATTTAAATATAAATTAATAAAATTATATTACGTTCTTTTATATTTCACTTATCACCAATATTTTTTCAGTCTAATTAACTGCGATTGAAATAAACGGTTATTTTATAATATCACAGTAACTTATAAAACTAATTAAGTAGTAAGAAAAATGAACATCCTATTAAAAGAAACCCCTCGGAATTGACCTGTCTACAGTTTTAATTAACTTTTTAACTGAGTATTCTCCAATGGATGGAACGTGCTGGTTACATGTAATCCCTTCCAAGCTTCGAAATATTAAATGCTTAATTTTTCTTGCTTGATCCCAGTGACCTTAGAGAAAATTGGGTATAGCAAAAATGTTGGTAATATTGCACCTGCCCGTTATTCCTGACATGGGACGACTTGTATGTATCATCTTGACAGTATGAGTAAATTTCTGTCACTTGAATAAATAATCAAGCCACTTTGTCAGGAAAGTTAGAATAAAAGCTAGAATGGACCCAAGTCAAGTTTTTCATATATTTTGGACAAAATTGGATTTGGGAATTTCTTCTCATCTTGGAAATAATCTCTAGACTTGGAATAAATATAATATCTTTTTTGTCAAGCGAAATTTATTCGTATTCATATGGAAATAACTATAATTTATACAATAAATTATGTTACTTTATTTATAAGAATTGTTATCTTTAAGCTCTTTTTCAGAATTATAGTTTCACTCTAGTTGGTTGAGGCGTTATTAAACTCTGGTATGGAAACATTTTCCGTCTTCATATTATTTACAGATACATTGAAGTTATTATTTAAAACTTATAAATATTTTCAAGGCTGTTTTGTATTTGATTTTATCTTATATTATTGGATTCGTATGTGACTATTTTTCACATCGCCACGTAACAGTATGATGTCAATATCAAAATCAACTTATTCTACTTTATTTTTCCATATTTTCAAAGAACTACATATACTCGTATATTAGTCTATAAAATACTAAATATTAATAACAATGAGGATGATTTTTATATTTTCTAAGAATTTTGTATATTTTTTTGTTAATTATATAAATTAATTATACGTGCACATTGCATATTATCAATATTTTTATCTAAAACAAATTATAAAACACGTAGTAGAAGTAGACACTACATATACAGAGTATTATTGATATAAATTGTATTTTAGTTAAGACGACATGAATTGAAAAATGTGTAAAATTTATGTTTATTGGAATTGGAATTTAAATAAGATTTAAAAGCTTTTTAAACGGATAACTAAGTATGTCTGATGTTAAAGCCATTTTTAAGGAAATAATTTTCTTGTGGATGATATGACATCCCGACCGCAGTAATATTACTATGCCGGAGGGTAGCTACGTAGAGGGTTTTATGAGATAAATGTTCTTTAAGACTTTCTTAGAATTTTTTTTTTGCTATCGGTACTAAATATTTACTTCAACACTTACTACAATTTTCAACACTGGTTTCTTAATTTATTAATTAGTAGGATACTTTTACAACTTAAAACTTGTAATTTTGATTGATTTGATTTGATTTTGAGGTGATTCTGTTTAATTAACCACACGTAAGCAAAATCTTAATAGTAGATAAGATTTTCAAGTACAAATTTTTGGTTTAAATTCCATATTGGAGTACACAGGCGAGTCTTAAATTAATTCGACATTTTCATATTTTAACTTTAAATAAATATGTTTTATAAAACTTAAATAAAAATAAGTATTTTCTAAAGAAAAAAACTTATACTAAAATACCAAGAGCAAACTCTTAAATTTTCCTATGAAAATATACAAATAGGATCAGTAATGTCAAATGAACTTTCCGACGAGCTTAACGCTTCTCACAGTCAAATCCCTAGACAGAAGTGAAGCGGAGATATAAATAGTATACCTCACTGTCCTTTAGTTCGTTTGTCACAATAACATTCAAGGACTCAGAGGTTAAATTTATTTATTTACACTGAGAAGGTTGAATGCATACATAAATTCATTTATTACTTCTCTCCTTTGTTGCATAATATGTATTTGAGAAATTCCTCATACCAAACATTTTTACATTTAATATTATGATAGAATTAAAAGAGAGATACATATCTATATATATTTAATAATTATTAAGTATCATAGAAAAATACGTTAAATATTTTTTTATTCTCATGTCAAATACCTAATTGAAAATTGTATGTATGTATAATATGTACATGTATATTACAACAACCTAATTATTATTCTTTTATTATAATTTTCATACACATTTTTTCTGACTTAAGATTTTACTTTGTGAGAACCTGATTAAATATGGTATAAATAGAAAAATATTGAACAGTTAAATTTATACAGTAACTGAACTTCCTAGGATTATTATGATTAGATAAAAGTGGTTTAGAAATCCGAAGGCACAAGCAAAAACGAATCCTCGGAATCTAAAACAATAATGTAAGATAAATAAACAAAAAATAGCAACAATTTTTTTACATTTTTATTATATGCAGACAAAAAAATTAAGGCGATGAACAAACATGAACAAACGCGCGGCAAAGTGATTGAAAATTTAATAATAATTTAATTAATTAGTTTATCAAGGCGATCGAGACCGTTGCGTATGTACTAAATAAATATTTTAAGTTTTCATTAATAATAATAATAATTTATTTCAGATCTTAATCCATATTAATGATATGATTAATGATATACACATGCAATTTTCAAATAACGATATATTCTTATGATTACATGGTAAATAATTCTAAAAATCCATATACACAAACCAAGATTCACTTTGAAATTAAGAAAATAAGTTGAGAAGGCATTTTCTATTTGAGCCTTATACATAAAATCATATTTCAAATTTTGAGCTAACTCTGTAGTATCCGTAGTCGTTCATTTCTCTATAATTTACTCAAATTTATTTTGTTTTTCATAATAACATTTTATAAAGATAATTTTTGGTTGATAGCAATTTGAAACTGTAATGTTATTTTGTTAGATTATAAGAAAGAATTCAAAAATAAATTATAGAAAAATATTTTTTGTATTATTTCCAGTACAGTTGGGATTATTAGGTAAAATAGCTCTTTCATTTGAACACAATATCAAAATACTGTAAATTTCAATTGTAATATTAATTTGTGTTATATAATTACGAGGACGGTAGACATAATACGTAATAAAGGTGTCAAATAATAACAAGGCTCTTTAACAACATTTTTTATTACTTAGTTAATGGGAGTAGCAGTTTTTTTTAATGCTAATCAAAGACAGTAAATAATTTTCAAAAATTCGATCCCATACCGATTTTGAAGACTTCAAAAATCATTTTCAAATAAATTTCTGATAACTTTTCACACAACAATTTAGTTTTCTCCATTTATATCACAGAACAACTAATTCAAATACACTTCAATGTTAATAATATTACAGTTAGTATGTGAATAATTAAACAAAGATGTGTATTACTAATTGGACCTAATAATTAATTTAATATTTAATTATGATAATATTCTCTTACAATTGTATCTAATATATGAGAACTTCAATTGCACAACTTCTATTAATTATATTAATCACTAGATGATCCGGCGAACTTCGTTTCGCCCGGATATCTGTTACATTTTTATCTGAATGAAGGTAATTTCCTTATTCCTCAATGGAGTTTTGCCTGGTTCAACCTGAAAAACATTAATCACTCAGTTTCTACTTTTACATTCACATCAACAGCATATTGGTGACAGAGACGCTAACATATTAAGATGTGATTGACCTCAACTTTTCCAACAATTAACCTGTATGAATAATAATTCATTGAACTTTTTTGTTAGTTTTGGAACCTAAAAACATTTTTTGTAATCAAATTTTATAAATTACTTAAAGCTATGATAAACATTAAAAACTTAAAATTTTTATTTACCTGTAACTGGATTTATCATCTTCATTAAAAACTAGCTTTTGCCGCGACTTCGTCCGCGTGGAATAGTGACTTCCGGCAGATTTTTGGTTCTTCCCACATAGTTCCCGTTCTTGCGGGGTTTTCGGAATGGTCGAGTTCCCGTAGAATTTTCAGGATAAAACCTGTGTTTTTTTTATTCACAATGAAGTACTCTTAACCAACAACATATTTATTTGTTTATTTGAATAAAGATTAATATTATTATGTTAATACAACTTAAACAAATTATTTCGACCAAATTAGGTACCGTAAAAACGATTTTTGTAAGTAAATCTTAAAAGATAGACATATACTGTCGCGGACTGTTTTTTTGATCATTAAAAGAGCTATTATTCTTTAATACATATTTTTTGTGTATCTTGAACCGTTTTTAAAAAGAATTATTGAATTCGAACCAGTAGTTTCGGAGATAAGCGCTTTCCAACAAACAAACTCTTCAGCTTTATAATATTAGTATAGACTAGTAAACCCGGCGAACTCCGTTTCGCCACCAGAAGGCTTTTATATAACATTTCGTTTGGTGATTAAAAGATGAAGAATTTTTTTTTTGTTTTATATTTGAAAAGGAAAATTTTTATTTCATTTCACAACAGTTATGAATTCATTTCGATTACAAAAATGAAGTGTTATTTAGTTGAACTTCTCTAAGCAAATGAAAGTGAATCCAAAGTAGATACCGAATCGAAGCGTTATACGTGTCCGCAAATTATCCGTTTCATTGAAGTGCTTCTTTGTAAACCACATTTTTTGTTTTTTGGTCTAACATTAACACAAATAAAGCAGATGGTTTCCCAACTCGTGAACACGCAAAATATAGCTGCCCATGTGAAAAACAATGACTTTCTAAGTTTATCCCGCTAATACTAAATGGTTTTAAGAGTTGAAACTATAAACACAATACCGGTTTGTCACATGAAATTAACTGAGCAGAGAACAATGAGAAGGTGTCAAACAATGTATCATGCACCGGCGGCATCTACTTAAAATATTGATTTATAGTACATGTGTATGTATGATGGCGCTGTATGTGAAAAAAGATTTTCGCGCTTTTCTGCTGAAATTTTTTGTTATAAACCTCACGGAGCCCGAGACCTTTCCAACGAATGCAGACGTGGAAATTGGTTCGTTCGTTCTGAAGTTCTAGCGTCAGGATGGAAAACCGGACTTATTTTTATATAGTAGGTAGAAGATCTCTTACAAATATCTGATTGTCATCATTACGTCATTACATATCTGTCATTATACGTCAATTGCATAGCTGTCAATTGTGTTTCGTTATTCCACCTTTTATAGTGACTGACGTTTCATGTTAAGTCCCACGGGAATGCTGTCGAACAGAATAAAAAGTATCCTATTGCAATATCCTGGCTCTAAACTACCTCCCTGCCAATTTTCAGTTAAATCGGTTCAGCCGTTCTTGAGTTATAAGTGGAGTAACTAACACGACTTTCTTTTATGTATATATATATACAGAGTGACTGGTGAATTACTATCGATACTTGAGGACGTGATATTTGACGATCATATATGACAAAATAAAAATTAATATAACATTAAATATTAATAAACTTCTAAGTAAAGTTAACGAAAAGTTATGTAAATAATTACGCATCGTGTGAACACCCTAGCTGCGTTATCGACACAAAACAGTTATGTAGGTAGGTACAAATTGATTGCCCCCGGCAAGCTATCAATTGCACGAGCATACGCACGAACCATGTCCAAGTAATCTGCATTTGTGTATTGATAAGCCATACTTAATTACTAATAAGTAATAACCGGTCACACGCATACACGACATATTAGGTATACGCGTAAGATCGATCGCTAGGCGCGCGCGCGAGAAGACGGACGTCACCCGACTAATTAGCCACGGGGCGGGGGTTGAGGGTAGCGACATACGCGTGCGGCGGCGTGGTGTTGTATCAGCACGCCACACTTGGAACTCTTGGAACGTGTCCACACTTTATTTATTCATACGGAAATTTGGTCAAAAATTAAGTAACCTGTTTTTTTTACATAATTCGAATGAGAATCATGTACCGAGTATTCTCCTTAAATATTGATAGTAATTCACAAGTCACCCTGTATAGATAGATTAAACGTTCATTTGATAAAAGTAGTAAAATTAAAATAAAAAAATCTGATAAAAACAAATGAATGGTGGATAAGTTAACATAAATTTTTATAATAGAATTGTAATTTTCTTATATAAATATCGAATTTTAATAAGACAATTTTTAAAAGAGCTGTATAGTTTTAAGTTTATGTTAATTTAAACAAAAAGAAAGTAACGGATTGAAAATTTTCAAGCTTTCATCAACCTCAACCACATTTAGAATTAATATAGTATATAAAATGTAATTCAAACGGATTTTCAAATCAAAGATGTACGTATTTAAATATTCATTTTATCAGCGAGGGATTCAATGGAAAAGCAAGTAATGGTACACAAAAAGTTATGTAGCTTCAGTACTGTTACACAAATTTATTCCTAAATATGCATATGTTATGAAGAAAATATTTTATATAGAATTTTTTTATTACTTAAGATTCAAGATAACATATAACTATGACAATATTATTCTGACCTAAGGCCATGCAGCCTAATAGTCTTTTCAGGGTAAATGTGCAGACTGTTTTACATATTTTTAGATATCATCTCAAACTTTGCGTATTATAAACGCTGTGCTACCACCGTCACGCGAGTAATTCACTTTAAGTGGAGCGTTACTAACGTAGAAAAATATTTGTAGGTAAAAGAAGTTGACAAATATGATGTAGCACTTATCTCCTTTAAATGTCCAATGTTATTGTTTCGGAACATGAAACCAAGGCGTTAAATCATTTGTGAATATAAGAACTTAAAACAATCTTTGCAGACTAATATTTTTTTGAAAGGGTTGTAAAATTCCATGTCTTATTATATTTTCACAAAAGTTTACTCAGACGCATAGAACCATGAGGATATCAATGAATAAAAGTCAAAAGTACAACACACTTGTACACTCTACTAATAGATTGAAACGTAATGCTCACATGTCTGTTGATATTAATTGAAGCGAAAATTACCGAACTTTCGATACGTTATCAAACGAACGAGTAAAATCTTATTTCAGATAATACCTACATCCTGAGGATTAGTGTCATTCTACATAAAATTGAAAATAAGCATAGTTGTGTGTCGAATCCCACGCGTGTATTAAGTCTCGCGCCCCCGGGACGCGTATTTCCAACATTTCACTTCGGCACGATATTTATAGATCAGTTTAAAAAGCGAATTCACCGGAACATTTCCTTTTCTATAAAGGAATTTTAAGAAAATAACGGAGGTTTTGAATACAGCTAACATATTTGAAAGCTTTTGCACTGAAACTTTCTCGAAACATGGGTTTATATTTTTGATAGCTTTATTTTCGTATAACATATAAAAATGTATGTTTCCTCTTTAAAATACAATTTTTACATCCTAAAGTTTATTTTTGAAAATAAAATCATTTATATTTCCAAAAATATTCACAGAAGAATAAATTAAGTTGCAATTGATTCCTACAGATCACCACATATGAATCATAACCAAAAGCTATTTAAATTGTTAACATAATAATTCCGTAATATTATTTCCATTGCACGACATTTTACAAATTACTTAATATAATTATGGATAGATTAATTCGAAACAAAATTTCAGACGTTTACTTTTACAGAGTGCAGAATAACACTGTTCTCTAAGAAGCTTTTTAAAGCGTTGTAAATCTTGTAAGAAAAATTAGCGCTTTTGTTTTCTGCGCTTGGATTATAAGATTTTAAAATAGACGCGAAGTACATTGAGAAAGAGAAAAACTATATACACCATTTAATTGCTTTAAACTGAGTAGTTTAATGTATTTTATAAGTTATATCAGTATATAACTTATAAAATACATTTGAAAGTTAATATACTTAATAAATCCATTCTACACAATGCTTTGTCAAACTCAGGAATATTTAGTGTAATTTTTAAGAGCTTGCTTATTAATTTTAATGATATGACCGAAATACTGCTGAGTACGCTCCTCACTATAAGTGTGCTTCTTAAAAAGGTCTAGAGTATACAAAGTTCTGTTACGATAATACCTCTACAGACCCCACTTCAAATCCGACGCAAGATAAACGGTGCTGCTTTTATTTTTATGTTGAAATTGAGATTAAATTGAGATCCTGTTTCTTGAAATTACCTACATTTCTTATTAGGAATTAGTTCTATTGTATGAGGCTTATTTTTCTATATCTTATTGTTACGTTATTATATGAATTTTTCAAATCTTATTTCGATAAATTATTTTATACGTTGGTATTTTTTATATTTTGTGTTTTAAAGGTTTATGTAAAATTTTTCTTAAACGAGGATTATTTATATATGTTTATGCATTTAAATTTTTAATAGTTCTCAAAATTTTATGGTTATATCAGTACCGGGTTTAATATTTTTAAAATAAAAAAGTGATGTAGAATCGTACATATAATTTGGACTTAAATTACGTAAGGCTTTTAAAAAAATATTAAGTCATTAAAATTTAAGAACATAAACATTTTAACAATGGCATATTACATTTGACAAATGAAATGAGCTCCAATTATATAATGACACGTCGTGATTCAAATAAAATATTATAATATAAATTGTATATCGTTATCCATACAAATTAGTGTTCAATCTCAATTAAGGGCAAAAATTAAAATTATTTATTAATTAGTAGACGTTAATAGATCAAGTTTAAAATGTGTATAAATTATTTGTATTTTCGGCTTTTCGTTTATCTTTAATTCCTAAAGATTATGTATAATTTTATAATTTTGTTGCGATTTGGATCAAATATGAACCCAACAAGTCAAATCAGCATTGTAGTGTAATAAGAAATTAATTTGATGTTTTTTTGCCATAATATTGGTCGCGACAAACTTCCAAACATTCTGTTAATCAATTAAGAGGTAACTGATCAAATTATAGAACATCTCCGTACAAGAAAATGTTCTGAGTAACTAACTTAACTACGTCGTTCGGAAACTGCTAACCCATACATCGATATAGGTGCCGCTTGCTTCATTGATTACAATATTACATTATTTTTTACTTGTTACATGACATTGGTTAGTAATTTTCTTAACGTTGGACTATATTAAAGCTATTTTTATGTTGTAAAATTTTAAAAACCTTTTTTAGATAGATAGATAATTTTGAAATATTTTTTTAAAGAATAGAATTTATTTAATGTCTTAAATTAAATAAAACAACTTTCAAAAGAGCCCTGAAAATAACCATGATCTTTTAAGATTCACATGACCACACGTTGAAATGATTATAAAATTTACTTTTTAGAGAATATTACTCTCAACTTTATTTTTAAAAATGTAAAACGTTACATTATCTTATTGAGAAAAAAGCTTTATGAAAACTGTATATCCTTCAATGTGTATACATTGTAAATTTTATTCAAGATATTGTAATATTGGTTTCGGCCAACAATACTGGAAATTTGACGTTGAATTATTTATGATAGCAAGTGAGCTGTTATTGAATCATAAGCAACCATTCAATGGAACTGTTTTGACACCAGCTATTGACTGCACTCCCGACTTCAAAATGACTTCGCTTTGTGGAAACCGCTTTTGTTATACTTTTTATATCAACTGTATCATTTTTCATATTGTAAGTCGTATCTCTGATAGAATTTACTGAATGTAACTTGATAGATTTATAATGAATGCGTTCCGAACTGCTTATCTGAAATCCGCTGATGTGAAATTATTATACAAATTTATTAGTTACCTCATATTATACAAATGATGATATCTAAAACTTTCGCGAGCATTAATTTAAACCACAAATCAACTAACAGACATTCACATCTCATCTGCCCGTGATTACGGTTGGTGAAAAGTAACTGTAACGTCGGGAGTATGTAGTTTTACAAAAATAAAAAACGCGTAGAATAATCCAAATCCGAATATTAGTTTCATAATACAAATATCCAAAACTCTATCAATACATATATGTATATACATTTCATTTTAAATAATTTTTCACTTAAGATTCCGTCCAGCCTCAACCTTAGCAAGTTAAACAATATTTGACATTAAAATATTCATAACGACGTTTAAAATTCAATTCAATGAATATATGAAACTTGAAGCCGAACTTACTAAGAACTTTTTATAGTTGTGTCGTAGTTTAAAACTATTGATTTTTATAAAGTTGTTGATAAAATTTTTCAACAAACAAGCTTCGCATGAAGTATTAATATTAATGCTCTTATAAGTGTCCAATGACACATTAATAAGTAATTCATTATTTACATATAAAAAAATTATGAACATATTTCATAAGCATTATCAACAAAGAAATCAGATAGAAACAAAAATACACAAGCAATATAGATAAAAATTGAATTAATGTCATTTTATACGAAAAATTTACAATGGAATGAATAAAAAATTCTTTATCCAACCAAAAAACGGATGGATTAGAATACGAAAGTTATCTGGTGAACCCTTGCGAACGTAGCAGGTGTGGATACACTTTTTATTTCGCCTGCAGGCTATACTTGTTTGCAAGGGAACAATTGTAGATTAGCTCGTGTGTTCCTATATAAGATTAAATGTGAAACAGGAATCTTTTTAACTGTATTATAAAAAGAGATTATTTAAAATCCATTACAGTAAATTTGCTTTTTTCTCTAATGATTTTAATTGAACAAACGAGAATATTTAAATCAACAAAGCTTGAACTAGATGTGTTTAAATTATTTCAGAATTGTATCGAATGTAAAATTAAAATGAAATATTTTCAATGAATATATATCTCTAAATTTCACAGCCAACGTGTCTATAATATTTACGTGGCATATACAAATGAATTTTATAAACAAAATGTTAAAGGTCGGAGTATGATGGAACGAACCACAAAATTCAATTACGTTGCATACAAAAATAAAAACTTGTCAGTCTGTACGGTGACACTGATTTGTTTTTCACTATGTTTCTTCTATTACAATATGTGGTGACTGAAAACAATATTCTATTCAATGAAATGAAAAACAGAATGGGGTAAAGGAAATTAATAATATCTTTCTATTCTTTGATGTTAAAATTTAATTCTTACTTCACGTATATATATCACTTATATATGTATATTCAAAGTACAAAAACAATAAAAAGAAAATGTAAATTGAAACTTCTAACTGTAAGAATATTTTTAATAAAAAATAGAAAGATACCATTGTAGTCTCACAATTTATTTAGACACATGAAATTCGAAATAAAACATTTCTAAAGTATTCTGCTATTGTGAAATACGTCAAGGAAATAATGGCGTACAAGTTTGTGAGAGAGGCTGTGAGATAATGTCTTGCGAGCAGCGAAATTGTTTGGTAGATGCTGTCGTTGCCGCTCCCTTCAACCTGGTAGCACTATACTTTTTAATAATTTCGAATAAAACTCGTCCAGATTGAAGAATTCTTGCATATTCTTGTATAATATCGTATTTATTATTGCGACTTTGTCAATATTATTTTTTGCCACGAAGTAACTTTTATATAAAACCGGTTACTAAATATGATAATTATATTATATATGATACAATAGATGTTCAATTATAAATCATGTGTTAATAATTAAAATATACATTTAATACGCAATAAAAAATGTATATTTATAATTCAAAAAGTAATCAGTATTAAAATAATGCCATTTGAGAACTCTTTCTTTCGAAGTAAATACTGAAATGGTAAAGTAAAATTTTTCACAACTTCTTAGAAACAGAGCTTAAAAAATTAAATTAAACAAAAATGCTCGACAGACTTCAAAGATCCCCAGATCTGCAACATTTTCATAGAATCAAATATTTTAAATAAGAAAGAAAAATTAATTTCATAGAAATCCTTTTTATTACATTGCAATATGTTATGTTTATAGAAATTTAAATAAAACCCTACTTTAATTTTCTTGTTTTGCTTCCGAAGCAAGACACAACAATAGTGTCTTTTAGCTTTACATAATCTTTAATATAAAATCCGATTATGTAGTTCTAATACTATACGAAGTGGGTGTAAAATTTTTAAATAATATCTAAAACATTATTTACTTCAAATCTTTATTAAACAAAAATACCTTAAAATTAACATAAATTTAATTTTAGATTATGTGAAGCATAATAAGTCAAATAAAATAAAGTAAGGCGTACAAGTAATGACTGGAACAAGATAACTTAATTCTATTTTACACAAGAGTGCTTTAAAATAAGGAGGCGCTTTCATTAGAAGAAATACCCCGTGAAATTAACTTCCGGATTTAGTTCACACTGGACACTTCAGGTACAAGAGATAAATAACCTGGTCGCTACGGTTTTTTCATTTAGGGCAGTTTAGCTGTTGAGAGTCTCACAATCTATTACAAAACATCGACTTCTTACAGCGATAAGATAAGTAGCTAGTAATTATTCATTAACATATTCTATTTTTACCCGAACGCCTTAAGTTATAATAGAAATGACATCGTTAAAATAATATCCCTTCAATAATCAAAACAATTTCAAAAGTTACAAGGTATTTCTTAATACATATTTAATAATAAATTATATTACTTGTTTGGTTTATTGAAGAAAAAATATTATTTTGGACATATACATACATGGCGTTGGTTACAAATCTTAAATATGAGTTTAGAAGTTTATATAGGCATAATTTCCATGGATTAACGTTAAAAACTTAAAAGGGTAATTATTATTTTTTTATGTACATTTCAGATTTAATGACTATTGATTTAATGAACATACTGCGTACCTCTTGTTTATAATTTAATCATTCAATTATATATTCAGATATGTGTATATAATATATGTGTACGAAGTTCGAGTCAATTTATTAATTATTTGTGGAAGTCTGATTTTAACATCCATTTCTGGTAAATGTATAAAATGATAAAATAGCTTATTCAAATATAATGTAGTGTGAAATGCGGTGTTTATTTTTTTTTAATATATAAAAAATTATAGTAATGTTTTTAATAAAAATAAAAAAATATTGGAAAATTATATATGTACTTTATTTGAAATATGTTACGATAAAATAAATACAATATAGTTTAATCAATGAAAAATGCTAACATTAAAAACTAAAAAGATGAAGATCTATATATTATTAGATTAGGATATATAGTGTTTAGAATTAGTTGTTTGGCAGACCCTGGCTAAAGCTAGGAAAAAGAAAAAATATATATTATTTGTTTGCTATATAAATGATTTTGATATCAAAAAATTCATTTAACTATTAAGTGAAGGCTATCAGTCTAAGTGGCAGCTTGTCTTGTCAGGCGTTACTTCGCGGTGTCTACGTTCATAAAAAAGACAATTTCCCTTATTGCCGCAATCTGTTACACATGTTCCGACACGGTTATGTCTACAGCAGGCCTCATAAACGACAAAGTAAACTATTATTTATTGCCTGAATTTAGGGTCAAATATTGGACTCATCAACTTTACTTTTATATTATTGCCACTGTTCAGAAAAAACTATAATAAAAAAAAATGTAATAATTATATTTTATGTGTATTTGTTTATACATTCCTCTTAACCTTTTTTTAACCTCTTTAAAAATCGATGGTTTAAAATTCAATTTATTATTCCTGTTTTCTCTTTTCACATGTTTGATATTTTCTTTTCTTGTATTCGAGCTTCAGTTATTTTAACAATCTCAATCAAAACATTTAGTTTATAAAAGAAGAATCCTTTAAGACAAGGTGACTCTAACGACCACAACATGAGAAATGTAAGATGTATCTCTGAAAAATACTAGCTGAAGTTTTAAAAGTCTGAAACACAGCTCTTCTTTTATTCATGCCTTGACATGTGGCGTTCTCTTCGTAGTGAACAGGCTTTCTTCCTTAACAAAATAAACAACATTTTGCTTTGAGCTGGAAACTTTAAAACCGTTGTTCTTATTTTATAAATTCTCTCATGCAACCTAAATTAAATTATTGACAACAGCTGTATGCTCAACTATATCATATACAATAGATGGTTCATCGAGACTTATATCTAGGCCTTAGTATATTACACATACATTTTCTCACATCTCAGAACATTTTAAGATCATCCCCACCTTTCAGTTTGTGTAGGCAGTTCCCTTTTATCGCTAAAATCTCTATCTATCCCTGTCGGTCACTGAAAAATTCAAACATTTTCCAGCGTTCCTTATCGTGTACAAGTCTTTTCAGTCTTATGAATACATGTTTTAAGTTTAACATGGCAAAGAAACATTTCCTTTGACATTAAATACAACATTGGACCTTTCAAATGTCTGGCTTCGGAATCTCTAACATTTGTTTCACAACAAGTCACAAGAAAGTTAGTATTTAATAGTAAAAGCAGCTTTAAGTCACTTCCATAGGGACCATTTCAGAATTAACTCAACAGTTCTCTATGACGTTATAGTATTGATCGTTAGTTGGAAAACTTGAAAGGTAGGCAAGCAGGAACGTGTTGAGTGTGTGGTTCGCACTGAAACATGCCTTTTAGTTTAGTATCGCCGCGCACGTCCTAGCGTGCAGTCGACTTTACTGTAGCCTCTCCTGAATATGGCGGGAACTTTACGATAATGCTCTAACTTTAATTCGTTAACTAAAATATTGTTAATATTAAAAAGATTTCAAGTAAACATTTTTATACATTTAAATAATCAATTTGTGTAAATTACCAGATAGTATTAAGGGGTATGTATTTTTTCTTTAATAAATGCGCCTTTTGTCTAAGCTCAGAGTTCATGAATATATTTCATATGTTCATTAAAATTCTTAAAGACAGTTTTTAGTTAATGTTTTTCCTTATTTTAAACCTAAATATTTTTGTTTTATCTAGTTCATTCAAGAGATGACAATAGTTATTAAAATTTATCAAAGTTTGGTTTTCTGTATCTTTTTTATTTAATTTTATATTCTCATAGTTATATATTCTATTTAAGAGCACACTTTGATGGAACTTTCTTTAAAAAATAAACTTTTTTTTTATTTTTTACCGGTTACGAAAAAATAAACAAAATTCTAAGTATAAAATTAAATGTTCATGTTTTGGAGCGAGTCTAACGCATCTAAAAACTAATAATTGTTTACCTCTAGAGATATGAAGGTTCAACTCGGCAAGCGGTCCAATTTAACTAACTTTCCCAACCTAGTTCCTGCATCAAATTGCACTAATTCAGGGCTTATGGTTGTTGGAAATAAAAACATATTAAAACATATAATTACGACTAAGACTTAAATTAATTAAGACCAAGAGTTAAATAATAAAGACAAAGAGTTAAATAATTAATAATATTTTTAACGATAACAAAAAAAATACAAAATATTTAAGTGTCATATACTTCCAAAAACTTTTATAATAAATACATAACTAACTAAATGTAATATGTAACTAACTATACATATATACTAGTGTCGTAAATAAGTGGCTCTAAATTTCAGAAATAACTATCTGTAATATTCGGGACTGATCCTAAAATTATCAATAGCCTCCATCATTTTAAACAGCATCCATTCCCTGCGGAAATAATATTCGGCCAAATGAAAATTCCAACCGATGCATTTGGAATCGTGAACGCCGTTCCGAGGATTTAATTCCCTTGACTGTTGCGAATCGGCGAATGTTTTTTCATTAAAACGCATTCAATACGACGACGACGTGGCTTTGAAAAAGCGGACCTTTTCAAAAATATCTCCCTGACATTCCTCTCAGCTCTGCTCTCATTCTATTCACGGCTTTTAACATAATGTTATTGACATTTTTACGCTTACAGAGTAATTATTTAGTTCTAATGAATGAAAACTGAGGTGAAAATGGATTATAAAGTAATCTTTAATTTCTTTATTATAATTAAATTTTATTGTATATACCAATATATATTCGTGTTATTAAAAACTCAAAATAAATTTTACTAATAAACTTTGTACTTTTGTATATTTAAAATTATTTGATATTTAAAAAAAAATAGTTTTTTGAGCTGTCACAAAGTTTTTTTTATTTATAAAAATTCAAATACAGAATAAATTCTGTTGAAATAAATACTTCGGTTTATTATAATTACAGACTAAATATTAAAAAACTTACTATTTATTTATATCCATCATATTGTTATAAAATCTTGTATTTTAAATTTAACAAGAAAATTATAATTTATATATGTATTCAATAATGAAATGAGAAAATGGGGATATCGAAAATACTAGAAAAATAAAATGAACATTTTATAAAAGTAAAAATTTAATATAAAATTTTGTTACCAAACTATTCGTTATTATTTCGAACTCATATCTATCATTCTTTTACAGATTTTTAAATCTCGTGATTCCTAAACCTCAAAAAAACTTCCAGAATATCAATGTTGCAAAAAGCAAGTCTCTGTGTCAAAGCAAAAATATAACTATTTATAGGGAAGTTTTCATTTATTTCCCGAATTTGACCAAGAGGCAAAATGGAATTTAAAGGATTTTTCTTTTTTAGCCGCGAGGGTTATCTTCACGGAATATAAAACAGCACTATTGAATTGAAATTCAAAAATGTTTGATTTATTAATAAAAATATTTTGACAATTTTATATTTAAACAATGCAAATGGTTTGGAATTTCACGTGTATAACATTTTTCACCATTATACGTTAATTAACAATATAAATAATGATTTCAATTCTTTAATTCACGAGCTGTTCCTGAAAAAAATACTGACAAAAGTTATAAGACTATTTTTAGGTATTGGATTTTTGTCAGATGATATAGGACTAATAGTTAGAAACGGTTTTAAGACGAAAAGTATAAATTTTCAACTACGTAACAAGTGTCTGAAAAAATATAAAGTAATACCAGTTTTACTGAAAACCAGTTTTTAACTGGTTTTCTGCGAACTGCACTTTTCCCACCAAATCGGCTTTAATACGTTCAAGGAAATAATATACATCAAATATTCGTAGAAGAGGAAGTTCGTATTAAAATATTTCGGATATTAAAGATAAGATTCGTGATATTCCTAATAAAAGTTAATCTTAGAAAAAGAAGCAAGTATCCGTAAGTCAATCCACATTTACCAGAATCATATTCATGGTGAACGATGTCTTATATATTTATTTAAATATTATTATCTCCGATGTTGAATTTATTTCTTAAAAGCCTTTATGGATTATTGATAGCTCAATGAATTCTCCAAAATAGTTCTAAATACATATATTTAATATTTCTGTCATTAAATGATATCGTCAATATTGTTCTAAAAAGTTCTGAGGAATAATTTCATTCATTATATAAAAGATGATTGTAATCTTTAAGATTAATATTATATTTAATGTAATTTTAACATTTTGAAAGTAAATTGGTGATAATCTAATCAGAATTAGACTGTCTTTCAAAATTATTTCATAGAGACACTGAAGTTCAGATATTTAATGCTACAGTACATGAATTTTCATTTAAAATATGATCATTGAAGTCAAGAATTTTTGCATCGCATACTGGGCTTTATATGAATCTTTATTATAGTCACCATAAATTTAAGGGTTAAAGGCATATCAATATTTTCACTTGAATTATAATCTTAGCTGAGCCATCGTTTTCAGGTGGCGGTTTCGTTGCGGTCGTTTTGACACCCTCACTTGCCATTAGTAAGCCGTGAAGCAGGGTTAATGACCGGTTCGCGTGATACCACACAACTTAACGCTTATTTATACGATACGAACCTGGGTCCTTACATCCAACTGTTACCCAGCACCTATCAAATTTCCATTATCAGCGAGACGCTTGCAACTTATGTAGACGTTTTAAAAAGTGGATTAAAATTATAGTGTTTATACTAAACATACTAAGGTGAACATTCTTATTCTGAAATAATAATAGCTACTTACCTGATTTATAAAGAAATCACATCGTTGGATTGTTATTGATGACTTAATATTCTTTATGATCTTACTTATGATGACTTAATATTATTTAAAACTCTTATTTCGATCTTCTTTCAGATAAATATATATACAGTTGAAACTCGATTATACGGCCCTCAGTTATACGGATTCGCGATTATCCGGACTACGGGCAAGTCCCGACAAGAAAAAATGTCAAAGCGTAAGAGAGTTGTGTTGTTGAGAGTGGCGTACGTCAAATGACAATTACCAAATATTTAAAGCAAAATGGAACTTATTATTTTAATTCATGGTTACCAATTGCAAATTACCAAATATATATTCTAATTTATTTCATGATTAAATCTGCAGTTTTTAGTACATACAAGTAAGTATATGTACGAGTATCTTAATGTAATCGAAGAAAATGTATCCTTTAATTATTTATTAATAAATATTAATTAATTATTATCGTTTATATGCATTTGTTATTTAAAAAAAACATATAATATTATGTACTACATATACATATAAAATCCGCCTTTCTTCATACATTCAATTATCCGGATTTTCGATTATCTGAATGCCTATCGACAACGATTAGTTCGCTTAATCGAGTTTCTACTGTATAGTATGGTTACTCAAATATTTGATATCATTCTTTAAAAACTACGGATAAAAAAATTGTACTTCAGAACTTTAAAACAATTTTTTCAAATGGCAACATGTATTGGATTGCTTCCTGCATTAATTTATAAAGGCTATGAAGGATTTATGAACGCTGCACCAATTTCGCCGGCGTACGTATGGCGACGGCGAGTGAAAAACATTCATACAAATAAACAGTTTTATTTATTAATAAAAGGACATCAATCTTTAAAGGATTTAATCATTACCTTCGTTAAATATCTTTATCTTTATCATGAATTTATTAACAATATTAAAATACCGAAGGAGCGAAATTATATTTTATCTGATAAAAAATAGTTCAAGAAGAAGATTTTTATATAGATTCCTTAAAACATACATGAGTACTTTAAAAAGTACCTCATAATTCAATATAAAAACTAATTACTTAATACAATTATGAGAACCAATACTAAATCCCAAAGGATATTTGTGTGTCGGCCCCCATACCAGACATATTTATGTATTCGCGAATTTTAAAGCGCGTTGTGGGGATAGAGCTTACGGTTCCTTGGGAACCAAACATCCTCAAAGGCCATACTATCAAGGTCAATAAATATTACGAGCTCACTAAAGAACTCACTCGAAATATGTTCGTTGTGGATTTGTACGCGGTAGAGGTAGGAGCGAAAGATGTAACTGTTAAATCTCTATATAACCTACTAAAATACTTGGGACTGCCCAAAACTAATATCAATTCAATCTTGGAACGTACTTCTAAGGCAGCTCTAGTAGCTTCTTCTCAAACTTGGTTCAGTACAAAGAGGAGCATGGATGGTAGAGGTGAGCGTTTAACGTTTAGAGTGGGGCCATAATTATTATTTACAGTTAAACATCAATTTTACACATTAAGATCTATTTTTTTTTTATGTAATAAAATTTTTCTATAAAAAGTATTGTTTCTATTAAAGAAAGAAATAAACCAATAGATATGTATATAAAATAAATGTAGGTATTTACACAAAATTGTATTTTTGTTTCGGGTTGAAAGCAAAGGTTTTTAAAGTATGAGTACATTTGCTCTGTAGCGTTTCTTATTCTTGGATTGAAATTTTGATTCATTCAAAGACCATGAAATTGTTTAAGTTAGTTAATTTGTGAAATATGGAGCTATGTTTCCGCAATCCAATTTCAAAGCTGATAAATGGTTAACTTTTTAATCTCTAGTATTAAGATAAAATGACATTATTATTTCGTAAATAGACGAAGTTTTTATAAGGTAGCCGTCGGGACTGTATTCGTATATTAAGAAATGAATGAAAACTTGTCAATTTTATGTTTTTATACATATGTAAGCGTACGCTAACTAAGTCGAAATAAGTATAATTTTTTTCTTTACAATCAATTTGTAATAATGTAATCAATGTGTATAACTTTGTATAATAACATATTTATTTCACAAACACAACAAAAAGATTATCGGAGGTGTATGGTAAATTTTAAAGGCGTTGATAAGATTAATATATTAATAAAACATTAAATATTACTTATTATGTTTTGCATTGTTATATAATATCTAACCATAATTTACTTGTTTCAGGTAAAACAATGACTAATAAAAAGCAAAGATGGCAACAATTGTTACCAGAATAATTATAGTATGATTGGTTTCATATGATGAAAAAACTTAAAGGAAACAAATGTGTAACTGCCTTAACACCATAGATAATTTCAAGAACAGCAGTCAAAAAATATGTCATAGACAATGCATAGCCTCCTTGGAGCGGCAATAGCGTCGGCGGTTCTGCAACTATTACTGTCCTTCACAGGTAAGAGAATTAAAACTTATCTTAAGCTATATGAGCGGAATCAATAACGTATACTTTCACAAAAACTAAACTCACAAAAAACTTTTAAAAAATTATCACCTGAGGATACAATCTGAAACTAACATCTTATTAATATTAACAATCTACATATATTTATAAATAAAAATAATACAATTTATTTTTCATTGTGAAATTCGTAATGCTTGCTTTTTAGTTTTCATCTTTTAATTTTACTTCTGTTCCATGGCGCTTTCTCAGTTTTATTCTTTTTAGTTGGTCTCGTTTGTACCGAATTGTAATATCGTAACAACAAGGAGATATTTGGATCTCACTCCAATGATTATTTTCGAGCGGATAGATTTAAAATATTAATGATAGTGACTAGTTCCATTTAAGATTCGTTTTAAAGTATTTGTATAATATTATTAAATATTTTAACAAAATATATAATATTTCGGGAAAATATTATATAGAAAATTAAGCGAAATAGATGTGTTTTTTTACCAACCAAAAATTTAAAAAAAATGAGGTTTTCTTAACTAATTCAGATTATGCGCGGTATACGCAGCTTAATAAAATTTACATTTATCATTAGTTCTGTGGTTATGAATATATTCAAATATAGTGCATGAAAAAAGGTTGTAATATTTTTTTGGACGAAAAAATTATAATACAATACGACTATGTTATTTTAATATTTAATTATAAAAAACCGTCTATCGACGACTGATTTTGGTTATATACAAGCTTTGATTTTTAACATTGTGGTTATGGCACTGAAAATTCTACAACTTTTGTTGTTTAAAACTGTATAATTCATACAGATAATTAATACTCTAAGGGAATAAACGAATTAACAATGATTATTATCTAATCAGGTGTTAAAAATAATGAATACAAAATGCTACTAATATATACATGAATCCTCTTTAAGAAGTTATTTCAGTACTACTAATAAATACATATATTAAATATTCAAAATACATATGACATCTATAAACAACTAAGATTCAAAAAGTGGTTGTGAAAATAATACTTGGACGGTGAAGGTGTTCTTGATCCATGTTTAAATTAGTTATAAATATTTATAACATTACATGTAATATAAAACTTTACGTCAATGATCATTTCTGATTACTTAATATTGAAATAGCAAATTTACAGCAGATTAGTAATGAAGTAGATACATATCATCTTATCAAGTGATCCAAGTATGCCGAATAGCAATTTGACTTATTTATCTGAGACTCTATGATAATTCTTTTTAATAATTATATAAATTCAATTATGAAGTAATTTCTCCATTAGTTATATGTTCCAAAAATATATAAAATATATACAACAACATTTGTAAATCTAAATCCATAAAACAAATAATTGTAAGCGGCCTTATTCTTTATACCTTGTCTTTGAGTATAAAATAAATTGTTTCTTTTAAAAATACTATTAATATATGATATCAATAGTACAATTATTTGTATAGAATTTTTATTTCATTTTTGTGCGTTTAACCATCATATTTACCAATAATTTTCAAATAAAATGGAATTTATTGAAACAGAAGTTACTGTTTGTAGGCTTCTAGTGAATTCTGTTTTTAATGCAGTATTCATCGGTTCAAGACAGTGCTAGCAAAATATGAAACAATGTCAAGTGAGGACGGAAGCAGCTGTGTCGTTCGCGTGCTGTTTACCAATTTATCACTAAGCTGATTATATATAGGCTCGTTCCTGTGACGTGTTTTATGACCTTGTTGTACCTCCTTGATTTGCTGCACAACTAAAGAGCTTATTATTTTGTAACTTGGATTTGATAAAACTAATCTTCGTGTTAAAAAGCTGAATAGCAATGTGAAATATTAATTCTTTTTTTACTTCGACTCTAGTCTTATAAAAATATTTAAAATTTTATAACGTACAAGCACTTATTTATTAGCAGGCTATAATACATAGTTCGTTATTTCGGATGAATATATTTTCATACTGGTAGGTATTCAAATTGTTATTCGAGTAAATATATGTATAATGTCAAAATAATGTTTTTTTTAATTTTGATTCTATATTAAACTCCTATGAGATTTACCATACAAATTTTATACAAGTTATGAGAGTCCCAGAAAAGAACTGGGTTTCCTTGAATTTCTGGCTTGACTACTAGAAACACAAACAAAAAAAGTCTACGTTTTAAATGAATTTCAATAACATAAGTAAATACGAAAACTAAGAAGACGTGTTAAGTGAAATAAGTGAAATATAAAGTTTGTAAGTATAAGTTCTATTTTTAACGTAACATCATCTGGCAAATTATAAGAAATCCGCGGATTGCATGTTTTAAACAAAAACAAATTGCATAAAAGCAAACTTAAGTAACAAGAGGCGCTGCAAATTGTATTTTCAATGGTAAGTCGGGGCTCGGGAGCAGGTGGCGAGGCCGATCTTAAGCTCAGGCGGACCGCCAAATCCGCATACGACTTTAATTTAACTTTACTTCACTAAACATTGTTTCAGTGAAATTTGTTACAATTTCTAGTTATTAAAACACTGAAACGTCATTCAAACGGCACTGTTTTTAATTAAATTCACTGTAAGTCGTTAGTTGTTAAATATTTGAATAAGTGCTTGATATACTGTTAAGATTATAATATTTTTGTTAGATGCAAATATTATCTCCCACCGTTAATTATAACGGTACGTTATTAAATTACGTTATTAAACAATATTCTTGTATCAATGAGTACGCTTTATAATGAGACTAAAAAAATTTATTCGTTAATGTGTTACCTATGAGAAGTTTGTAGTATTATAATACATAGAACACCACGGTATTTTTTTAATATAAATCGTTTTCGTATTAAAGGCTTGTATATAGATTTTACAACAGTCCAGAATGTCGTTGAAAAGAGTTCTATAAAGAAAAATCATTCTTACCATATCCAATTTTTTAATTATGAAAATATTTATCTATTGCACTCAGTCAGGTTTTTTTTTAAGTAAAAATTATATCTGATGAATGTTTTTTTTTCTGTGGTATAATTTCTATGCATTTTAATATATTCGAGGCTAGTGTGCATATTAATCAATGTATTTCGAAAAAAGGTTTTTTTAATAATTAATTTTCATTCTAAACTTTACTTTTAATGATTACATTTTTTTTTAATTATAGTTAGCCTGTGGTTAAATTTATTTGGTCCATATTATTGTTAATCGCCCAAAAACCTCTTTACAAACTTATACATTGAAGAGATAAAAAGTAAATGTTGTTGCTCGGAGATGAAATCTCAAAGATCTTTCAACATCCTACAAAATTCGAAAAAATACATGTACAAATTTATATTTAAATTCTGGAACGGGGTTTCTATAATATTCAAACCTAACAGATAAAGTAGAGCGGTGAAACATGTTCATGGTAATTTGTCGAGCAATTTTTCTTACCACTCCGTTTTATACAGAATTCAAAAAGGTCTCTGATACCATAAATTAAATATAAAATATATTTAAAATTTGTAAACTTGAAAATCAGTAATGGCAACTGTAGTTTTAGCATCAGGACACCGAAGTCAATTAAACAATAATGAATTAAAAGTGTAAAATCCTAGAGTCTTAAATACCTAAGGAATTTTATTTGCATCAATGAAAGTTTTATTATGCGGGCGTAAAAGACGAAGGTTCAAGGTAGAATGCAGTTACCATGCAAAGAACACTCAATTCACCGTGAAATAGGCTATTTTCCACGTGATTTTATTTATTTCATACATCGATGAAATTTCTATTAGTACTATTGCGCCTCCATCGCTGCAGAGAACAGTTTATATACCAAATGCATCGAACGCCTCCCACATACTCAACGCAGATTTCAAAGAACACGAACAAATTTAAAACCAAATTGAATTACTTTTAATTCTCAAACTTACACTATGAATTTTAAATGTAGTAAGTTCGTTTTGTATCCACAAGTTCTCGTCCCAGTTTTGTAAATTAATCTGAATGAAACTTTTGATCTCAATGCTTAAAGCCCGCTTTCGTTTGCACTTTATTTGTAAGATATATCATTTACGTCTGTCTAAACGGAAACTGATTCATTTCCGATGCATGGTCGCAGCTCTTTGTGGAGTTTGTCGGCTGCGAATTGCTCACGTTTTCAACATTTGATTGCGACATCAATACTACTGAAATTTTGTTGTTCAGGTTAGATATCCATCAGACCATATTAGCTTCACTTTTCTAAAATTTCAATCTTTGTCATCACAGTGTTAATTCGTTTACTAAAAACAATCCTCGGTTTCTAAAGGAATAAATGGCGGCTTTACCCTCTAGACCGCGCTAAGATTTAAGACGACGAAATAGACTCCGGCTGGCATGTCTCAGATAGGAATTTCTCTTCCTCACGTAACGATCCTTCTTGCAAAATGCAACAATGCATAAGAATTAAATCTTATATTTACATCCAAATAAAACTAATTTATCCAAATTGAAACTAAAACATATTTTTCCTGAAAATCTGATTTCAATATTTGATAATAGACAATTGTCGACTTATTGAAAAAACGTAAGTAAAAAATTATTATTCAACAGCAAAACAGCTGTGTAACAACGATATAAGAAATGTGGATATCCATGTAGTCCCAGGTGTTGTTTTCCAGGTGTTGTTTTCGGCGGTAAAGTTACTTTAAGCCGCCCTGAGCTGTATTCACCGAGAATGTGGGGCTGTAAGCTCAGTTAAAAACTATCTCTGTTATAGTATAGAAATCCAATTAAAACAAATTTTTTTATTCTTCTATAATGCTACAAATTCTCTCAAATTATAAACTTTCTTGCATTCAAAATTATTATGGAATGGAGTATTAATAAGGGAAATAAACGCACTAGTACTCCACAAGGAAAAAGTTTGTTGTGTAGTATTAAAAGATTAAAAGTCTCCAGTTCTTTCAAGCTGTATCGAATCGAAACTTGAAACGATCTCCCGACTCGACTGCAACATATATTTGCAATGCAGGCGGCGCGTCCGTGGCGAACTTCGCCTGGCGAATGCAAAAATTTAAATTAAAAGCATAAATCAGCCGTGTATCGAGTAACTTCGAGATTCGTATACATTTCAACTGCACGCTTTGGTTATGTACTCCTATAAATATCGTTAATCTATTCGGATTTCAACATAATTTAATTTTACATTGATTAAATTTATAGATACCCTCCAATTTAAATGAAGATCATAATTACGGCTATATTAAATAATTACAAGGAGTAACAGGAGATTCCTGTCATAAGAAACGTTACTTTGCAGATAATTAGAGCATAAGAATTTCATTTTGAGTATTTTTGAATTAATTGCTCTGAAATATTATAAGTATCATAATTCTATAATCTTAATTAAGAGAACTCCGGAGCACTCAAATTAGAAATTTTAATCTTCTCAAATCCGCCTCTCGTGAGTTGGTCGAGCTCGCGAAGTTGAAATGTTTATATTTTAAAGGTACAATTTTCTATTTTTAATATTTTCATCAGTGCTGAGCAACCTGAATTTGTCTACGTTAAACGACACTGCATTTTTTTAAATTAAATTCTTGAAATCATATTATTATCATTATCAGATATAATTACTGTTAGTATTTGAGAATGATATCTGGATTGTTTTATTCAATGACAAGAAACCTTTAAGACGTCTGCCGTAGGACGTAATGAACTTTTTACAAATATGGTACTACGATTTAACTCACTAGTCAAATATTTTAGAAATTAAGTTAAGGAATGACTTCCAAATTGTAATGAAAATTAAAATTCAGAATTCCCATGGTTACATATAATTTTATATTTTTTATTTTATATTATTGCACCTGTAATTTTCCAAGGTCTTTTTCTAGTTTCTTTGACGAATACTGTCTTACTTATGGAAACCAGTTTTGTATATTCTTGAATCAATTTTACTATAAGAGTAATTGTCCTAGACACAAGCAAATACTTTCCTAAAATTTACGCTAATGCTAATGTTTTACTTATTATTCTAACTTTGGTACGTTCCAAAAAATATATTTTAATTTGGTATCTTTCCTTTATTTTGTGAAACAATAAAAAGGCTATTTGTAAAAATTGTGTCTTTCTCGCCCTGTCAAGGAAAACGTTTTGTTTTAAAGACCGTTTTTTCGCTTCATTGGCTTATTTATTTCATTATAATTGATTCCCTAAAGGAAAAAAACACCAAAATATTGGTTTACATTTCTTGGAATTTGATGAGCAATTCTTGGGTATTGTCAAATATAATAATCTTTTAATTTATTACAATAGCATGTGCTTTTGATGTAAAATGTTGAAGAGAGACTTACAGAAGTTAAACAATAAATTTTGTGCCTTTTTTTTCTTTTCTAAATTTAAACTTATAAATTTTCAATGGGACTAATGAAACGGCTGTCTTTTTTCTGTTGCAGATATAATTAGGTTTAAGCTTCGAAGTATAATTAGTTAAAAGAGATAAGTTATTCTAAAGTATGAGGCATATAACTGTAAACTTGCATCAAAATTTGTTTAGTGACTTTTGAGTTAAAAGTAACAAACATCCTCTCAAAAAGGCAATATAACGATATTCATAAAGTGATAAATGAAAATAAAATACATGTGTAAACATTTATGGTTTCAAAAGGAAATCTCCGATTTCAATTTAAGAAATACATATTTCGTTTCTCTAAGACTGATATAAAAATGTATTGAATATGAAAAGAAAAATCAGAACATCTTATGATTCTAAATAAACATGACGTCGCCCATAAGGTTTATTGGGAATGTTCCCATGTCTACCTTTTCCTTCCAATCGTAACATAGATATTGCGTCAATTTAAGAATAAGTCATAACGAGTGCTTGAATAAATAAAGAAGTTAAAATAAGCATTAATAAAAAAAAACCGGTCGGATTGTCTCCGACAACGAGGGTGCAAAAGCCAAGTAAAATTATATATAATAAAGTATTTTTATTAAAAATAAAGACTTTAAATAGAAAGTATCGTATAAAGAAATCCTTAAATATTGTATGCATATGAAGTAAATGTTATACAAAGAATACATAGACAAATGTTCACAATGAGCGCAACTTAATTTCGTCTGGTTTGATTGCAGCCGTAAGTGGCGTCAGCTGGGAGGAATGGTGGACCTACGACGGCATTTCAGGTGAGCACAACATTTATACATTACACAGTAGAATTATTCATTAGTCAATATAAGCGAACGCTCCGAAAACGAAAGGATAATAATCAGTATTGCCAAAATGCTCCTGTTTATTATATTACATCATAGAAATATGACATAAATTTATATCATAAACTTAGCTAGAATATTTTTACTATTCTACATTCAAAATATACTATCGTAAATTTATTTGTGATTCCTCCCCTGATATAACTTACAAAACTTTTTATGCACTGTAAGTAAATATATTACCTGAACAAACAAACAAACATAACCGTAATGTCAAAAAATACAAATTATGTGAAACTTTGTTATGAAAGCATAATAAAATGGAAAAGGCTCACGAGATTCACAAATCTTAAAGTTCAACATCATAATATTACGTTGTCATCGGACTTAAGTAAGTCTTCAAAGTTTTAGCGAGAAGACGGATGCAGGAAGAGGAATCAAATACAAGTCATGTTTAATATAATTGAGTTAAGCATATGTTTCTTTTTTCTAATACATAACTTGCTTTATGACAGATATCAAAATAAAATTATTCATTTCATTCTTAACTCGTAAAGTGACTTAATATTTTTCAGTCAGTCGTCAATGACACAGTGATAAAAATATATAAAGACAAAAGTCCTCTAGCAGACACTTCGAAATCAAAATCATAATCACATCTTGATTATACATTTTTGTGCCACGTTAAAGAACTCGTGCCATCGTGATCGCAGTTAAATCTCAATCGAATGACCTACCGCAAACCCGAAAATATTTTGTCAACCGTATCAATTTCTCTGCTCCGATAACATTTTTGCCATTACGTGACATGAAATTTATACGGGCGATTTATCTTGCATTCATATTGTGTTACTCGCAAAATTGTGAGGTGTGTTATCATATTCGATTTCAGAAATTTTATGAAGTCTTTAGCATTATTTTTATTCTTTTAGAAATATGATTTATTATCTTACACTGATGATACATCAAAAGCAATCAATTATTCGTGTTCAAAATAATTATTATCCGTGTATTTACAATACTGATCCTTAATTACAACGAAGTTTTCTTAAGACAAACAAACCGTAAAGCTAATATTCAGCTGGTTTTATTAAAATGTTTCTTGAGATAGGAGGCGTTAAAATTGTATTGGGTGAACATTAACAGCGACCGACTTCCGAAGTTCGATGTTGCGTGCTGTAGTTATCCCAACTAATATTCAAACTCGTTTGTAATCGTTATAACTTCGGTTTATTTTTATACATTTGCAACACGCCTCTTGGTTTCTGTTTTTTGTAATACTTATATTAATGATTACTACAATGCTACTAAAACTTGATAAAATAAAAAAGATTCTGATTCTATTACTATAAAAGTCATGACCTTATTCATGAATACTTAAAAATAGATTAAGGTTTGCTTATGCCACAAAATAATAAAGTAAAAGTGTCGACATAATTGAACTTTTTGTGCACATTGCACGTGAAGTGTGCCAAAAATATATATCATTGCAAGTAACGTCATAAAGTAGGCGTAACCGCAACCGCTGCGCCGGCTCATGCAATTTTCAAAGTCATAAATAATAAAAACGTTAACGCGACCTAAAGCACTTTGGACGCTTCGGCGCAATTCCCTCTATATTGAGATACGTGAAACGTAGTTTAAATTTGTCAGTTGTTTAATTTTAATCCATAAATAGAGATTCTATTAACATAAAAACATATTTCTTTATGGATTTAGCTAAGACTGTGTCAATGAAAATTTTTATTGTAAAATGACTAAAGTGTAGGTCGCTAAATTAAAATGTTCTATATTTTATTAAAAAAATAATTAATTATTTTTTTCCTTTCGTTGAAATATCAAATAAAATAAAGATTTTATCCAAATATTATGACATTAAAGCAATTTTTTTATGTTTAAAATTTAGATGCAAATCGCTAGAAAATAATTTGATGATACTAAAAATAAAAATAAAAAACTCTTTTCAAAATAATGATTGTGACTTAATAAAATGCACTAACAGTATCAGTATTTAGTGCACCTTTTTCTCATGTAGTTAGTATGTTTTTTCAATTATCAGATATTATTTTATACATATTTTTACTTCAGGACATATAAATGAAAATGATAAATAATACCAAAATTCTTATATGCTAATATTTGAAATAAGAATAAAAGCTGTAGTTTTTCAACACTGGAGATCAAAACCATTTTGTGTGCGTAACCATTATAATTAGTATAGCAATTATAATTGAAAGAACGCACCCTAACAGGGAATGTAGCTCGATCCTCATATCTCACCTATATTGCGAACATATATGTATGTTTGCGAACATTATATCATATTCAATACTACATATTCAATACTACATCGCCTATCCATATGTTTCTCGGATAGAAATAACTTGATATTCAAATTATTTTCTATCTGTGATGTCATCTTAGAAATTTATGGATTAAACAGTGTATAGTATTAAATCTGTATTGTATTGAATAACTTTTTTGACATATTTTCGTCTCATTCTTTCTCCAACACTAAAATTTTTTAATATATTTCTAGTTACATACAAAATGGTTTCAGAATTATTATCTACTAATGAATGTAACTTGATAATAGCGCATAATAGAGGGTTTAATTTTATAATTACTAGGTCCGGCGTTTTGGGGTCTCATCAATCCGGAATGGTCGCTATGCAACAAGGGACGGAGGCAGTCCCCCGTCAACCTAGAGCCCGAGAAGTTACTCTTCGATCCGAACCTGAGATTTTTACATATAGATAAGCATAGAGTAAGTTTGTACTCTGGAGTGAATTGTTTATTAATTCACATACATTACAGCATTTGCTTTCTATATTTATTATTATTTCAAATTGTTTTATAAATTGAAATGAAACTAATATTTTCGGATTTATACGCGATTTTTTATTTTTGACTATAAACTACTACGACCTCGAGATACCGTAAGCGCATTTTGCCGGCATCCAGAGCGGTATGCCAGAAGATTAAGAAATCGATGACGGTAGGTGAAAAAATAACAAGGCCAACTGACAGACACACGTCACATCTCGTCTGCGCGTGATCACGGTTGCTGTAAAGTTGCCGAAACGTCGGGAGTATGTAGTTTATAGTCAAAAATAAAAAATCACGTAGTAAATCCGAAAATATCTGTTCCATTTAAATAAGTGCTCGCAAAAGTCTTTGATCTCATCATGTTTTATAAATTGCTTAGTAATTCAATGTTTTCCAGATAAACGGACTGATCAGCAACACTGGCCACTCGGTAATATTCACCGTGGAAAATGAGACTCGCCATCACATAAACATAACGGGTGGACCCCTCTCTTATAAATATCAATTTCATGAAATCCATATTCATTATGGATTACATGATCAATTTGGATCGGAGCACGCTGTCAATGGCTATTCCTTTCCCGCCGAGGTGCGTATTATAAAAAGTTTCTAGTATTTTCGATTCCATTAATGAAAGTACATTTTTGTAATTGAAATTATAAAAGCATACGTCCGTGTTAATTGGAATTAAGGATTTTTACAAATATAATAATCTAATTACGTCTAATGTGATGATACAAAAATTGAAATTATAATTTCAACGTAGGATCTTAATGTTACAAATTATCTCATCTATGTATATACTGTTTCAACAATATTAATTAGTTAGTATTCATTGCACTGAATAGTTATTGCAGTCACGTTTAAGTTTCAATAAGTAAGCTGAGAGAGAAATGCGCACTAATTGATTTCAGTACACAAATGCAAAGCATTTAGACCAATCATAATACAACTAAATGTTATTAATAAAATGTATTTAGACGTTAGTATGTTTGTTAAATTATAAAGGTAATTTACGAACCTCCCAATAACTAAATTTTGTATTATTATGTAATGAACTTTATATGTCTATTTATCAACATTACATAGTTTAAATTTCAATCATTCTTGATACTTTAAATCAAATTTTAAAATATCTTTCAGTACACAGAACGAAATCCTTAAATATTTTGGAACATACTAAAAGTTCATGTACAAAAGTTAAATCTGCTAGTCATGGACACAAATATTTTGTATAAGACAATTATAAACAGAAGACGTATCGTTGCACTGCATCAATTTCACTTTATGACAGGGTAATTCCACAGCGCAATATTCAAAACTAAACTAAATATATCATTTAGAGAAGACATGTATTAAATGACTTAATATGTGTATTAAATAGCTTGAATGGAACTAAGTTTATCAGTCACTCACAGTTTTTTATTATTTTATAAGAACATAATACCGACGTTTCATCCCTTCTGCCGTCGGGACTATGTAATAAAAAATACGTATGCGAGAAATTTTACTTTCATTTATATTGAGTACACGTAAAAATCTTCGATCATTATATTAAATAGTTCAACATACGAATTATTAACGCTACATATCGACATTGTGATTTTTATATAAAGTTTTTCCAAGTAACAGATGTTTTCACACATCAGCCTTGTGTTACCCCCGAGGCGCCCAAATCTCTAATGTAATCCCGAAAACGACTGCGAACCAACTCAAGCGTGCCTTCAGTTTATTTATGTGACAAATTCTTAAGTTAAATCCGTAATCGTGTTCTTATTTTTTTTGTGGATTCATTGTATCCGCAATACGTTTCTTAGATTAAAATCATGTTATTTTATTAAACATTATTTACTGGTAAAAAAATCTTAAATCGATTATTTGAGAAATTTATATTTGATCTGAATATTGGATAGAAGTTTATAAATTGTTTACCTAATTTTTATGGATCGGCAATAAAGAATATGATTATTATTATAAAGGAACACAAAAGAGTAATAATTTTATTTTTTCTTAATCCTACTTTACATCTTTTAAAATATTTGAAGCTATCTTTTTGTTTCAGATACAAATATTTGGTTTCAATTCACAGCTTTATTCAAACTTCTCAGAGGCTTTACATAAAGCTCAAGGAATTGTTTCCATTTCTTTACTTCTGCAGGTACGTAGTTTTATTTCAAATGTACAACTTTAACATTAACTTGGCTCAAATATTTTAATTCACTAAAATAATAATATGTTAATAAAAATCTATATGTACTTTATCATGTTTTCATTATTGAAATATATTTATATGAGATTAAAACTAAAAAAACTAGTAAAATTTGTGAATAAATTTTAAGAACCTATACCCATTTTCTCTTTAATAAAAATATTGTAAGCATTAGTAATTGATGAAACATTACATTGAAACTCCAAGTCATTAATCATAGATTTTTGTTTCAATAAACCACAATGGTAAATGTGAAGTCAAATAATGTAGCCACCAGACAAATGAATAGTCAAGAAAGTGAATAGTATTACAGTGTATCTTCGTTGTATAAGCTGTTTTCGTTAAGGTAATAGATGTTCTGCTTTCTGAGCATTATTAAAATTCATTTTGATAGAAGATAGAGCAGATCTTATTAAAATATGGAATATCGATGTAAAATGAAACACTGTTTAAGGTAATGGTTATCGATGGACCGTTATCAACAGAGCCGCGCCTAGTCATAGCTTTCAAACTGTGTTCGTTAATTAGCTTAATTGGAATTTTCCTCGCGGCATTACATTGGACGAGGGCTATTAGTTCAAATTAAGAACTGTCTAAACTATAATGCATAGCGTATTTATCGTCATTCTAATATGTTCCCCTTGTTTATGTACTCTCCAAGCTAAAGGAGCGAAATGGTTGACTATAGTTTTGTTGACAAAGGAAAAATAACTGGAAAAAAACATAAACTCTTTTTTTTAAATTGTATAATCAAAGTGTTCCAATGGTGGGGTTTCTACCACCTATTGTTGTCACTACTTTTGTGTGAGTTAAATGTAATATATGTGTGCATCTAAGATTTCTAGTACTTGTATTCAGTAATCTCTTTTTAATATCACTAAGGCATTTTGACCGAACGTACAAGTATATGTATTAGAAGTATTTAATTCCTAAAAGACATATTATACAGCTTAGAAGGTATATCACATAAGTAAAGACAATTTATTTTGTTGATTTTACGTTGTGTACGTAACTGTTTTCTTATGGCAAAGTAACTGATCGTTTACAAGTCTTTAATTAGGGCCGGCTGTTGTCCCAGGGTGTTTGCGAATACGCTCATATTTCCACTAACCTGCACGCTATACGAACATGTTCAAGTTAAATTTCGTCAAATTTTTAATGGGTTAAAAGTAATTCTCAAAAGCTTTATACATTATGTATATTATATAAAAGTTTAACAGATGTATGAAATTTTAGATGTTCTTCATCTTTAACCTAAAAAACATTAAATGAAAATGAATATTCGTATATCCATACGAATAAATAAAATTGGAGTACCTAATTTATAGAATAAAATAAGCACTTTATATAAAATGAATATATTTTTTAATTTTGTGTTTTTCCTTCTATATGTTCCGGTCATCCGGACTGATTTCGACGGGACTTTTAATAACCTTATAATAAAAAGAAATTTGAGTTTTTTAATATCATTTTTTTTTATTTAATCATTATTAGTAATAAGATAGAATATAAATATGCCTGTCCATACTGTCGCGATAAAGTCGAGAGCGAATAAGGTTTACATACATTAAGAATTCATATAAATTTTACTCCAGATTTAGGTTTATTTAGCCATAATATCAGTAATAACGTCCAAAGTTTTGTTATACATTTTTAAAAGTCGAACAAAATTTGTATAGTCCACATCACCAACTACTTATTTAATTGTGGGTATTTTTAATATTATTAAATCCATCATATCACTACTACTACTACTATCAGATTACACAATAATACGCCAGTAACAAGAATAATAAAAAACTATACTACCTATGTATAAATTTCAAACTACATATTTGAATATTTACAGTAGGTGTGGATTTAATTATGATAAAAGTATAATAAAAAACCCTTACAGCGTAAAAAACTATATCTGCTATGAAAAAGCAAATATTTTCCTGGTTTATTAAAAGTTAACATTCCATCATATTTGAAATTTGAAAAAAAAAAATACCAATACAAGATAATTTAATAAAACCTAACAAGTAAACATTTTAAAATTTTTATACAATTATTTAGTAGACGTTATTAATCTATGCCAGAATTAAATAATATGTTTATGTATATTATATAACGATGCATTTTCTTTCGTTAATAATATTTCTGTACTACTGATATTTGATAGGATCATCATAAACCAATATAAAAATGTCTTAAGGATAATCTTCTTGTTATTTTGATCTTATGCTTATAATGTGCTGTTTATTATTTTTAACAATTTTATATTTCACTTCTATTTCCAGCTAGGGGATTTATCGAACCCCGAGTTAAGAATATTGACAGAGGAGTTAGAAAATATAAAGTACGGAGGTAAGTTCCTTGAGAATAATAATAATTTATGGCACATAGTACTTGCTCTTACTGAATATAAACTGTTTATTTATTTGAAGATTGGTAATAACTATATGAATCGATTCATCTTGTGTATAATATCGTAATATAAAATAATACATATGGATTAGTTTAGTTATTTATACAGAATAACTCTTTTTAAAGAGAATATATTTGTGTTACATTTATTATATGTATTTAATATTATATTATAGCCTCTATAAATCCAATAATGTTTAAGGCGCCGAGATGCCTGTCAACCGGCTGTCAGTGAGGGGTCTTCTGCCCGATACGGACTATTACATGACGTACGACGGATCAACCACAGCCCCCGCCTGCTACGAGACTGTTACCTGGATAATAATTAACAAACCCATTTACATAACGAAACAACAGGTAATATATATGCATTACACATTATAACATTTAAATATTTGTTGCCTGTATTACTTACATGATATTCTAATTCTATAGAGATTTACGATTATATCATTTATTGCCTCATAATTTTCATCTCCTTGGCTTATAGATTTTATATTATATGTTTAAATTTAAATAAATACAAGTATGTCAGCAACGCGTCAGTAGCTGTGTAATAGGGTAGAGTTTTCCACCCTACATACTTGAAACCAGTAACTCAAAATTTACTTCTACTCTGCTACATTTATACGAGTTTCTACTTGTAAATCAGTGAAAACCTGTTCAGTGTTCATGTTAGCGTACGTCTGGTAATACTGTGATATTCATAAGCTATGGCCGCTAGCGCTAGTTTAATTTTACAACCAATAAATATTATTTATTGTAATGAAATTATCTCAAATAAAAATCAGTAAGATATTCATTTATACATATAAACCGTACCTGTATCAAGAATGATATCCAGGTATATCCATTTCTTAAAGTATCATAATTAATATATAAAATTGCGTTTTTAAAAAGATAACTATGAATATCAGTTTCTTATACTATTACTATGTTGCAACAAAATTTATCGCTGAAATTCTATTTTATGTCAAGTTTTTAGGTCAACACTCCAATCAAATCAAAGCTTCTATAAATTAACTTATAACTTTAAAATGATTTCTGTAAAATGGCATGATGATATGCTTTTTGTATCAAATAAATTATATATGACTTCCAAGAACTTTATACACATTTGCATAGTAATAGACATAATTAACAGGAAACAATAACTTTATTGAGAGCAATAAAAGACGTCAAAAAAGAATGAATAAAACGTAAGGAAGCATAAAATCAGATAAGGAATACGTATAGATTTATTTTCCAGTAACAGAAGTAATGTGCGCTTGTGTTAGTTCTGTTAGGCAACTGAGCCGTGGCCGCGAGGCCAGAGTAATAACATTTTCATTTGTGCTCACGCTACAATAAACAACTCACGTCCTCGCCTCTAGACAAAGACTCCACCGTGAATTATGTACGTGTTAAAAGTAAACTGAAAGTGCCGCTTTCTATGCTCGTTATTATAAATCATTGTTTATGTTTTCCGTTTGTTGGTCGGGAAATTAAGTGCTAGTGGAAACTGGCCGCAATCTTGCGGGTAGTCGGACCCCTCAGGACTGCCCCGAGTTTATCACTTGCATTTTCGCTTGCCGATTTACCAAAATAACACGTTCCGGAACAGCAGTGGAAACAATTTAAACTTTGATATAACTTAAGATTTATTAGACGCCAAATGTTATGTTATGGCGTGCAAATAAGTCGTAACTGTAAAAGAATGCGTTACCTTTGATATAGTAATAAATGGAATCTTGAAATCTATAGTAGTTAACTTTTAGACGATCTCTATAATCACAATCAAATGGTTTAATACAGCGTAAACAGCGATGGAATGAGATAGCGACTCGCGTGAGTCGGAACCGTTAATCCCAAAGCGCCGGCTCCACCGACACTACTCTCAACAAACATATAAACGAACCAAGTTTCAATTTACCTGGAATGATGCTATATTTTTTCTTTCATAATTGTAATGAAAAAATAATCCAAAGCCTAAGCCTGCAAAATGTTACTTTAGCAAAGTTGCTATATAATTACTTTCTTATCGAGCAGCATTACTTACATCATTAGTCAGAATCTCATTATAAAGTATTAAACATATTGTAACGTGTACCGCTAGCAAATATATTATTTACACAACACAAACATAACTTTAGCAGCGACCTTTCAAGTTGGAAAAGTTAGAGAGCGTTTCACAAACTGTGTGGTTAATTAAATTTATTTGTAACTCTAGCTGCACGCCCTAAGGCGATTGATGCAGGGCGACGCGAGGCACCCGAAGGCCCCGCTCGGGAATAATTTCAGACCCCCTCAACCACTACACCACCGGGCAGTAAGAACTAACATTGACTTTGACTTGAGCAAGGTAATATACAGGCTTATTAGCTTTGAATTCAAATCTGGTTTAAACTAGTTTTTATAAATTATACGTTTCTTTCAGTACCCAGGCAAGACTTGTCCCAGCATGCACCGAGACATGCATTACAAGGGTGAGTTAGTAGGAAATATTATATAATTAATAACCAAATAAAATATCAAAACGCATGCTCATAACATTTAAACATTATTGGTGTTTTAATATTGTCATTTCCATTACAGCGAAAAGTTGGACGCAGTATTGAATATTGGACCCAATATTGTTTGGTTTCGGTAGGCATTCGTTAATATTGTAGCCAATTATAGTCAATTTAATACGTAGCTTTTTGTAAGTTGTATATAACTTTTGTAAATATAATATCGCTTTCATAAGAGCTGAACTGTGTATCATTAGTGGATTATTGTAACTTCGCTGGAGTATTGTATAGATTTATTAGAAAATTAAAAAATAAATTATTAAACCTATTACATTATACATAGTTTTAAAAATGATATATATATATAAGGAAATAGATTTTCAAAATTTCTTCTCATTATCATTCAATTGAAATACGTAGATAGTAATTGTTCATTGTTAGCATAGCATTATTTATAATACTTTTATCAATTGTTAAAGTAACTTAAGATGATTTCTATGTAAAATTTTAAAGCTTAACATATTCTTTAGTAAAACAGTAGTTAAAATATTGTTTAAATTTTTAAGAGTACATATCGTATTTTAGTATAGCGATACTGCTATAACCAGTATAAGTCATATCAAATACATAAGCATATAAAAATTAGTAATTATAGGTCTGCTGTAAGGCAACAGCTTTAATGTCTTCTTAGAAAAAATTAAAATGACAAGAATGTAATGACTTTCCGTTTGGCTTATAAGGTACAGATGTAGATATTGATTGTTAAATAAATAATACTTTCCTGACGCCATCATTGCATTTTATTTCCATATTCCTTTATCTCAAATAAAATTTCAGAAAATAATTTTAATACTATGAGAGTAATGAAGGCCATTTCAATTCGGAAGACTTTTGCAGTTACAAAGTCTACGATCGCGTTTTAAAAATATACCTCCACATTTTTGTAACGCAACGGAGTGAAACCGTCTGTTTTACTGTCTCCACTCCTGTGTTTGAATAAAAAGCTCATTTGAATTCTATGAGAATCGAAGTTGACTCTCCTTTTTGCTGTAGTAACTTAATTTAATCGAGTTCTGTCAAAATGCCTTTAAGATTATACAACGAAAAATTAGCACTTTTTAAACAGCATTATTCGTGGTATCTTAGTTATGTTTTTTTCTGATAAATATATCATAAGGACCAAAATTTACTTAGATAATCTAGAAGAAGTGATGTATTGTCTATTGAAAATAAATTAAACCTTTTGTGTGAATTTGTTTTTGTCAGTTTAAACACAACTCGAGAATAAGGAACAAATTATTATTTCTTTTTGTTTATCTATAATGACATTAAAGTCTGATAATAACGTAGTACAGTAACTAAGGTAAAATAGTCTTCGACTAAATAGTTTTCCTATATATATATTAATAATATATATAAATATTATTTGAACATTTTATATTAATACACAACTTCAATAAACTACTAAGATTTATAAATCCCTTTTCCACGTTGTAAAGTCAAACTACGTTATTGGAAAAGTTTCCGTTCGAATTACACTGCGATAGACTTACACAATTTAAGTTCGTTAAAAATAATATTGTCTAGCCCAATTGGCACCAGGTGTTTAAGCGGCTTTACTTTCAAAGCGATGATTAATTTTCTTTAAACTTTAATTGATATTTTCATTGAAGAATTTCACTTTATATTGCATTGATATTAATAGTTTTACTACGATAGCATAATTAATATACCTTTAACTCTCCTACATAAAATCAAATGATACAAATATGAGAAAATAAGTCTTTATATTTTTTTATAAATTACAGAGTAATGAACACCAATACAGCAAAACTTAACAAATATTGATTAAGTGAAGTTTGTCAATAACGTTACATAATAAATTCGTCAAATCAATTCATATCGCAGCGAGGGTGTTTATAAAGCCGGCTAAACACTTGAAGAGTGAGGAGCGTCGAGCACACTCAAAGACGAGTGTAAGCTAGCACTTGACTGAAGTTTATTTGCTTTATATTCATCGAGTGACAGAGATTTCGTCTACATACGTAGTGTACATTGCTCTTTATTCAAAATCACTGTACTATGTATACTCTTATCTGTTTACAGTTCATACTTTTCAAAACATCAGATGGTAACGTAATAATGTGAAACATTCTACTTTATAGAAATTTTATATTTAATTCTATTCAATGGCGGACAACCTACATAAGCAGTATTAAAATTCTACATATCTTTCATCAAAATAAAGTTTTTGATTGACATTGATATCATTAAATAATATTAGGCATATTATTTTAAGTTAGTTAGTTAAAATTCCTATGGATTTCTTGTTCAAATAAAAATAGATGTCCTTAAGTTTCTCAAGGTTTAACAAATATACAAGTCCAACGTATGCAACTGCATTTTCCCTAGGAAGTTAAAATTAAGCACACGAGCAAGAATCTGTAACTTTTAGGAGACGGACGAGAATTATTAACACTTGTATTCCTACGAGTATTTATGAAGATATGGATATAAACACGTGCAATAAAACGCTTTTTTAACATAAGACACATTTTAATTATTTAAATAATTATCTTATAGTACATACACTCGTTTAGATCGTACACTGCATAATAAAATAAATTAAACACTATGATTAAGTCTAGCGGATCTTATACGGTTCGTTGGAACCAATTTGTCTTTATGCAAATGCATACGCTATTTAGCGAGTTGCGTGGGACCAAAGTGGTTGTTGGTTAAACAATGATTGCGCAAAAATGAATTTCATATGTAGAGTCTTTTATATTACCTATAATATGAAAACAGTTTTGATTTTTTATTAGTACTGCTTTAAATCCTAAACATCTTATATACACTATTTTACTTTTTCATTATGTTCCAATCGAAGATTACGTTTCCCTACTTCTGATACTTTTCAAAAATAATAAACCTTAGACTACACAGTAACCCTTTTGTATAAAAGAAATTCTTAAAATATAAAAAATCATTTTCACAAGTTAAGGAAAGTTTTCGGTGGCAAGCGGAAGAAGTTTCCACGTCAACTAACTCTTTATTTGTACGACTGATCCCAAAGGAAAGAAGTTAAAAACAGCTTTCACCGGCCGACGCGTTTGAATAAGTTTCACAAAAGTTATATTGAACTTGTAACATCGGGTCTGTTTGATGTATGTACCTCGGTATTTGTAACGGGGCTGAAGTTAGTGCATCGTAAATTATTCAATCCTGTTCGGTGTTCGATGTTCGGTGACGTTGTGATTTTTCATATCCGTTGATTTGTTCTACAACATCGTTCCAATATAAACTGAATTTAAAACTACAATTTTCTGTTTCAAAACAATACAGTTACACTGTAACTGTATTTTTATAGCGACTGAATTTTTGATAAAATTGTAATGCATAATTTAAATGATATGAACTTGTTATTTATTTAGTAACAAACATTTAATTTAACATTTGACATCTTTCAAAATTAATTTAAAATTTTACACTCCACTAAAAAATATCAAATAATAAAAATAGTATGTATTAAAAACAATTTTGCATTATTAGAAATGTTTTGATTCTCACAATTAGTTCTAGAAGACTTACAACCCAATCATTTTCTATTTTAATATATGTATTTAATAATGGGATATAAAAACTTATGTCACAAATGATTCTTTCTCTCGACAGCCATGCATATTTGTTTTTTTTCTACTTGATATAGAATCTCATCAAAATAAAGCACCATCAATGTATTCACATTTTGCAAGCTTGAAAAATATAAACAGTGAACACAAAACCGAGTTGGTATAGGTAGAACATGACGTGCGTTGTTTAAAACAGAACAAAACATTCATCGGTATTCATCGCGAGCTAGGAGGGTTCATTAATGCGTCGGACAATAAACGTGGCTCGCGGGACCTTTAGTCGCCTCAAAACCACATTTCAATCTGCTATTTCCAATTATTCTGTATATTGTTGTAAACAAACTTTAAAATATATTCATCTGCCAACACGTTTAATTGAAACTCAGAATTTGATATACAGTGCCAATAGATCACATTAATCAAATCATTAATCTCATTGTTTCAATATTAATTATAGCTAATAGGAAGTGCCTTATATGAAATAGTTAGATGCTTACGACTTTATGCTATTATAACGTTTATGTGACCCTTGGCCTACATTTTGCAAATTCTGAGTTAATTTTACCACAAATTCGATAGCTCTTAACATGACTGCTCATCTGCTCTTAGGAAATGGGTAAGATTTTCGCTTGAGCTCAGCAATGGCCCATTCAAAAGGCGCTATGAACAGGATACGAGCCGTAAAATACGATTTCATGCATGCGTTCGCCCCTTAAACAAATATCTACGGTTGACAAGACACGACATATGCCATCCAAAAAAAAACTCTTAATAATATCTATATTCGCCATTTAAATACCTGACTGTACATTACAGTGCAGTACAGTGCAGTACAGTTCATTGTATTTTTGAGACAATTGTTTACTACTTGACCGAATTTTGTTTTGTTTTTTGCTGATTCTTGCCTTTATCTTTCTTTATTAGGTTCAATAACGAATACAAAATATTGTCTTTGTGACAAATATATATATTTTTAATTAATAATTTAAAACCAGTTTCGTTTCGCTGAAGAGGTTTGAAATACCCGAAAAATAGGTAATGTGCCTACAATCTTATATTTACATCGTGGTGAATTAAAATTTTCAATTAAATTTACTATTGTCTTCAAACTACTAGATTATTATGTCTAGATTACTACTACAACAAGATTGTTATTTTATGAAAATGTATGTATGTATTATAATAATTAAGCTTTTCTTATATGTTATATATAATTATATATAACATAGACCTAGAGTGCAAGTGACGCACAGTTTACAAAACAATATCCCTACTAATATTATAAATGCGAAAGTAACTCTGTCTTTCTGTCTGTCTGTCTGCTACGCTTTCACGCCTAAACCACTGAACTGATTTTAATGAAATTCGGTACAGAGATAGAGTTGACCTTGAGAAAGAACATAGGATAGTTTTTATCCCAGACTTTTGAAAGGTTCTCTTGGAAACGCGATATAACCGAACTCAACGCGGCGAAGCTGCGGGCGGAAAGCTAGTTATCTTATATATTTGCTGACATCAAAATATATACCTACACTAGAAGACCTGGCGAACTTCGTATCGCCCTATAATCAAGAAATATCTATTACGTTTTTTTATTTATATTTTTTTTAATTTACCTGTAAGCCATAAATCTCCGTGTTTTGAAGTGCGACAGAATGATTGACATATTAGTTAGTTGTCAAATCTAATGTCAAAAAAAACGTTTGTACGGGAAATAGAAAAAGGCTGTTTTTATGGTTTTCCCAGTAATGAATCAATTTTTTTCAGCTTTTATACCTTCCCTGAATCTCCACGAACATTTCAAGACTAAGATGAGATAAATCCGTTCAGCTGTTCTCGAGTTTTAGCGAGACTAAGGAACAGCAATCCATTTTTATATATATAGAAGATATCGCTTCATCAAGTTACTATCACAATATTTATGTACATTGTAAATTAGAATAAGCTTCCTATAAAAAATGGTCTGAGATTGACTAGAATTCTCTAAATATGTATTTATTCCTTTAATTGTGTTATTCTTTTAATATTTTTATCAAAATACATGACATAAACAAAAGTGTGAAAATCGATAACTTTAAATATTTAATTCCAATTTTAATCGTTTTGTTTCCTCTTGATTGTTTTAACTTATATATTTTACTCTTACTGTTGAATGCCATACCAATTAATATTGTTGGGTCTGTACGTGCGTTGTTCGACACCCTAGTTAGAAATTATTATGGCTGTCAGATATATACCTATACTTACTATTCTTCCATCCAAATTGTATTCTTGAATGTTTATTTAGATATCGTTTTATTTTTTCAACTACCTCTCTATTTCACGTAATTTATTGGATAAACAATATAAGTTTTCAAAATTATTCGTATATATAAAATTAACTTTTATGTTGCCATATGATTTATAAATTATATAACAATGCATTCAGGTAATTTAATTTCTTTTTGCTGCTGAAGTGAAATTAAAAAATCATCTAAATAATTCAAAACAAAACAAGGTGAAATGTTGCAACTAAAATTAATTTATAATAATTATTGTGTAGCTTGATACTAATATTTGAACGCAAACACAAAGATTACTTAGAGTTTTCATAGTTCTATTGTACAAATATTCAAATCAAAACTTTTGTTAAGACAAATGCAGGTCAAGATGCACCATTCTATCGTTTACAATTGTAAACCAAAAATAGACTGGCTTGCTGATGAATATCAGAAACTCTAGAGAATTATTTTAAAATAACTTTTGTTTTCATTTCATTTATCATAACTTTTTGCTACTTCTATGCGCATACTAAATACTAGCTATGTATACATACATATTTGTATTATAGTACTTTTTAACACCGTGAAATGTGAATTTTTAGTTATAAGCACGATATTTCTTGAACTAGAAAGACTGACGCTATTTGATATGAAGACTGTATTGACATCAAATATTCATCAACAGAAAGTTTTAAGTTTAGTTTACAGTTAAGTTATTAAAAAATCTCAAGTCCGAAGACAATTCATTACTTATTTATTTGACTGTATCAATTTGAATTGCTTTGAAGTTTGTTTTGGTATTTAAATTAACCTCTTTTAAAATAGTTTTACAAAAATAATTATAAATTTACAATATAATCTATCACCATGTAGTATTTGATAAAATAAGAATGTATGCTTGTTCCAGAGTACGATATATAGTACATCAATAAAAAGGCTGACTGTTACAGAAATATAAATACTGTTAGAAATAATTTAGGCAGTACTTTCACTTATATGTTTACTACTCCTCAACTCTTAACAGAATCCCCAGTCTAACAGTAGCATCCTATTTATAATATTCAAAGGTAACATTTAGGTGAGGCTAAGTTATAATATCATACAGAGGCCGCTAGTTCCCCTCATAAGAATTTCCATTAAATAATAAAACATTTAACATTACGTAAAATATACTAAGGCTCTAATTATAAATTATAAAATCAATTGTTAAATATTTGGACATTTGAATTACTGTATTGAATTATTTTTAACATTAATTTACATTATTACAACGTATATACAGATGGCGCTAGTTGACTATCATAAGAATTCCCAACAAATATTAAAATATAAATTACGTTAAGCTTGTAATTGTGAAATGGACAACCATTTAAATCATTATAAGTAATTATTACAAATAATGCTTAATCGCACTATAAGCTTTTGAAAAAAATGTTAGTAAGACATATCCTTAAAACGTTAATTTATCAAGCTAATAAGTTCATAATACAAAATTATTTGTAATACAAAATAACAAAGACAACGGAGTATTAAATATGGCCACGAGAAATATTATCATACTTTACAAGAAATGAAAGAAATCGTTTTCATTATCATAAAATAGAACTGTTTGTGAAATATTAAAGGGAATTTAGGAATATCAAAGCTCATCAAAACACAATTAAACTCGAGTGTGGTCACCGCTCATTCTTGCAGTTGCTGTACTCCCACGCCCAGACATGCTATGCTCTCAAACCTGCTGCGAGATTTATTACTTTTAATTACACCTCATTGTCCGCACTCGACTAACGTATTAAAGATGCTTACAAGGAAGAGATTTACGGCGACGAAAAATAATATAAGGCTACGAGAAAAATGGCTCTTTGTTGATTTTATAAATTGTGTGGCGTATTTTTCTTTAAACATAATGATTTCTTTTTTTAATTTGTAAGTACACGTTTACAATTTCAAGATAAACATAAGTATTAAAAATGTATAAAATTTATGTTAAAAATTTCTTAGCAAAATTATAGTAAATGGCTAAAATTTTCTTTCAATTTTTAATTTGAAAAGTCTTTAGCTAATTAAGAATTTTAAATTTTGATAAAGAAAATACCTTTCCAAATAATATTCTTATTTGAGGTGACAACATTTTTAATACAAACTGAAAAAAAAATTTTTCATACAAGGAAAAAAATATTAAAACAGCGTTTTAAGCAATAAATAATTTTTCACAAAAGAATTCATTATTTATCGAAAGTTTTTAAGCATATTTCAGAGTCCAAATTAAATACCCGTCATTAACAGTAGCGCTCATAATAGATTTTTATTGCAAATAGTGAATTTTTATTTCAATGCAATATTTCAAATTATTCACTTTATTTATCAAAATTTTAAAAATGTTTTAAATTCATACAAGATCATTTAAGACTTAGTAAACTCATAGAATATTATTTGATACATAAATCCTTTGCTATCCTCTTTAAATCAAAGAAAATATTAAGTGCCTCTATTGTTTTTATGTCATAAGAATAAATTATAAAGAGAAGGTGATATTAAATGTGTACAGTTTTAAGTTAAAACGATAGAAAAGCCAAAACTGATGATACGTATGACTGATTATTTATTGTTTTAAGGAGATTGTTATTATTGAGATTTTAAAACGATACAAGGAAGAAAAAAGAAGAGAAATAGAACACTAAAACAGTGAGAAAAGGACAAGAAGTAAGGGATGATCTTTACAATATAAAAAAAAATGACTATGATAAACCTAATGGTAAGTGGTTACCATCAACTGCCTCAGTTCGATCTCGTAGTTTACATGCGTTTCGCTCTAAACATTTTTATTTTTTCTAAAAAGAGAAGGATGATACAGTAGCTTTGAAAATAAAATGGTTTTAAGCCTACTGAACCACACGCAACCGTACTAAAGTATTCCATTGGGGATAAATAAAAGGACAAAAACTTTGGTTGTACTTACAATATGAAGTAAACGACTATTCCATAAGTGATATGCCAGACAATAAAGAGGAAATTAATGAAAGTATATTTTACAAGTCTAGAATGAAGAGTAGTTTGAGAAATATATAGGCTATAAATAAATTATTAGTAATTAACAACGAATAATGATTCAAGGGTCTCGAAAACTCAATTATAATTAAACAATTAAAATAAAATAGAAAGAAATGAAGAATTTTTGTATTATTCTATACCCTATGCAAAAACTTTTTAAATTGAGATTTCTTTATTCTAATAACTTTCAGATGTAATTCCCAATTTTTTTAGTTTGAATAATAACACAGTTTTTAGTCATAATATGTGCTAATAATACCTTATTAAATTACAACACAAATTCTTGTAACAATGAATGCGCGTAAATATTCAGTTTTTTTAACACTCAAATATAGGCATTATTGTTTTAAACCACAGTTGAATTGTTACATATGATGAATACTCTTAAACATGTTTTTTTAATAACGTTAGTTGAGAATGTCAGAAACATAAAGAGGAATAATTATTATTTATCTAAACAAGTGCACTCCATTCCCAGACGACATCCTAACTTCCGATACAATATAAAATAGACAATACAAGAAATTATGTAACTGCTGCCAAGAAATAGTAAAGTCAATGCAAAACATGAAGTGTATTCCGAGTATTTTTTACAATATAAAGGACACCCGTTTTCTTTGAGGAACTAATGAAAGTATCAAACATTCTGTTATAATGAAAGGATACCTACTAAGTATGAACTACACCTACTGAGGGACCCAATTAATTTTGTTTTACTTGTTTATAAAGCTGGTTTATAATTTTTGCTAGGTTTTAAAAATATCGAATAAAAGTTAAGACATGTTCCAATTAAACATAAATGCAAATTTTACTTATTGTACCAATAAGCTTAGCTCGAAACTACTGATAATAATTAATGGATAATATTAAAAATTTAGAAAATAACATCTTTACATACATATGTATTAAACCTTCAATTGAATAAGTATTATATACTCTTAAGTATGTCTATTAAGATGGAAATACTTAAAAATTAATTTAATAATAAACTTAGCTAATCATTTTTAAAAGAAATCTGAGTCACACAAAATTCTGGAGTCTAATTAAAAAACAAATTAGGTTCCATCTAAAGTTGAACAATTGATATTTTACAAGCGATAACTATTCAGATTGAACAAATCTCTTGAAACGGAATAACGACATCAGCAACAGTCGTACTGACATTTCATTATTCTATAGACATTGTTTGCAATGGGATTGCAAAACAGCAGTGATCTAAGTTAGTGGATTGTGGAGTAACTTAGACAGAACTGTAGGACTAAGCGTACCCATTTAACTAATGCGTTGTCCGACTATTGATCTTAACCACTTTGTTCTACTTAGGAACATATCAGCTACTTCACAAAAGCCGACTTACATACAGAAGTAGGTTTACTAGCCTTTTACGTTAATGGTCTAAATAATATTATTATTTAGACATTCATTTAGTTTAAGATTCGACCTGTTACACTGCAAGTATAATGGATCACCAGTGTTATAAAAAGGATGATAAGGTTTTATGAAACCAGGTTGAAATGATTATTTTTAATAGTAAATATTGAAATGTAAATTATGGAAAAAAATATATTATTCAGTTTTATTTATTTTATTCTACCTATACGAAAATCGTTACAATAAATCATATGGTAAATTCATGCTAGCCATTGAGCTAATTATTTATATAAAAAACCGGTAAAATGGAGTGCTGGAGTGCTATACGAATACGATGGATTTACCAGAGAGGATCTAAAGACTATACCGTCAGCTGTTGCAAACCATTGGCACCGTCATATTCCCCTTGCCTGCTCTGAGGAGTACATTTCACTTTACCCTTACGCTGCAACCAACTGTCATACAACACGTGACAGAAAAATTTAGTATTTAGGGTTATGTAATATAAATTTACAACATTTTAAAAATAAACTTTATGAAAAAAGTAATTGACAAATTAATAACTTTTAGACGATAGTGTAAATTAGATATCAATGTTAATTGATATTATAAAATTAAATGACAAATCAACGAAATAAGTAGTAATAATATAAACTGATCATTACATTTTATCAAATTTGTATTTTGCAGAATGATTTTAATAGGCGTTTAGAAACAATATACATATATTATGATATTATATTTCCTGTCCATAATGTATTTTGGAGTGTATGCAGTGAAAAGGACTGGCAACGTTATTAACTTCTATTAGCATAGAAACCTCAGCATGTATGGCCAATTAAATGGAGTGATACCTTTGGTTCCATTAGCATCCCCCCTTGTTTACATCAATTAAGCTAGGTCCATTTTATTGTAAAACTAGCATCATGTGTTCAGATACCCTTGTAACTTGACCACTTTTTATTAGATTTGTACATACAGTATATAAAAAATGGGTTTTTATTTTATAAAAAATATATATAAATTATTATAATATAATTTTTAGAGGAATGATGAATTCAAACATTTATTTCTTGAAAGTAATGCGATTAATATTATGTTCTTTTTCACCGCTTGTTTCAAATCTTTCGTAGGGCACTATTGACTTTTTATTAACTCGGTAGTAGTAGTGTATGCCAAACAATACACTTCATGACAAATGGTATTACAGACAAATCCTATTTATCTGCATTTTCAAAGCAACAATGACACATGTTATTAATATAATAGCTCATAAAATGAAAGTTCAGCGTCGTAGGAGCATTAAGGCAAGAATGCAATGCCACAGCTAGTCTTTTTTATGCTCTCCTTTAATGTTATTTCCTCGTTTATGACACTATAAAAACGATACCGGCCACTACGCGTAATGAAATCTTCTGTTCAATACATGGATAACGGTTGTGCTATGAACAAATGGATAATGGCTATGACTCTTCTGATCTATGCCCTTTTATCAAAGCACGAATAGACACTGGTGCTGTAAAATGTTAATATTTTTACTAATGACTAATGTATGTATTTGTAGTAAATTATAAACATAATATTGCAACTCTATGTTTAGTGAAAATTTATATTGTAAACGTAAAGTACAAGCCCGCATGAATGCGATAATCTACACTTAGTGCACTGTATACTAGACGGAGTATTGTTGTCAAAGTGTTATTTGCTCAGCAGAGTGTTCGCTTATAATTATAAGTGTATTATCATTACAATATATTAATTAACTACTATCTGTTTAAAGAGGTAGAAGTTAATATCTTGTCATCATCAAATTAACTTACCCTTAAATTTACACCCTTAAATTAAATAGTTGTCTTAAATTATTATTTCTGAAATATTTAATTGTATTAATTTTACTGTTATCCTACTTATACTCCCATATTTTAATTATTTATCTTTTTGTATTGCTCGCTAGCTTTTTTTTTTAATAATTAATTCTATAAAATATATTTTTTTTAAAACACAAAACTTTTAATTGATTAATAAAGTTTATCCATATTATAATACATTTGATTAAAAGATTATCAGCTCTTATATCGTTATAATTCTACAAAAAGGCAATAGTGATTGCAAGTTAAATAAGAATAGTCTGCTAAAGTCAGCCAACGACAACTTACAAAATTCTACCCTTTAACATACATTTGACAATGAGAAAATTTACATGAAACTATACCAATGTTTTTGTCAATACAAAGCAATCAAATTTTAAAATTAAAATTCAAAGGTAACTTTGGTTTCTATAACATTCAAATAAAAAGTATAAATAGTAACAAGAACTGCATCAGATAAGTTCATGTCTCCACTCGTATCACTTAAAGAAGTTGACATCGAAGACATGTTTCTTCGCTCTGTAATCCTTTAGTAGCTACGGACAGCTTCCAACTTTCCCTAACAATTCACACTGGCTGTTTGAGATATTTCTAACTCGACTTCCCCCTTTTATAAACACGTCTACTCCTGTTATACCAAGTACTATAAATACGTGCGACGAATGTAACGCTACGTGATAGAATTTTCATTGATACGTTCCTGATGCGAATTCAGTAATACAAATATTGTTATATTTGCGTGACAAAGTTAAGTTCTGTGAATATGTAATCTTGTTTTTAGTAACTAGTTTATATATTTTGTAAACATTTTTTTTATTCAACTATAATGTATTCGTAAAATACATATGTCCTTAATATTCCATATGAGCTGAAGCAGTCTCAACCACATGGCAGAAATGCTACACAAAGTTTTGGGCGGTTAACTTTTCTGGTCTCTTACCCGCACCGGGGATTAAATTTTAAACTTCTACGGACTAGCCTCATAAAGTTGATGATTTGAATTTCGCAGAGGACTTATGTGTGTTTTTTTATGCTTTAGTATGGTTTTACCTGAGTCTTATTTTACACTGAATTAATTGAGTTAATTTACATCAGTGCTATATGATAGAGGTCTTTTATTCTTATTTTTATCTTACTGATATGTTATGTACTCGTACATTGTTTGTTACGTGATGCGTTTAATATAATTTTTGCAATATTTTTATACAGTGTTTTTTTTTTTAGTAACTGCAACAGATATTATAATAAGTCTATCTTTCTGAATTTTCTTCACTTCGTCGTCTCAGATTGTATTCCAAGTTCATCTCATTTCTATCTGTTAACAATTTCAACTTTCAGAAAAATATTTTTTGTCTTCTTTCAATTTATTTAAATATTATTTGTTACGCTTTTAACTCTTCTATCTGTAAAGCTTTAAGGTATTCTTGTAATAAGATTATAATATTTTGTAATTTACTTTTCGAAACAAAATAACGTAGGTACTCTATCAAAATAAAACATAAATATTCTTTAATAACATAGATTTTTTAGATTTAATAATGATTAAGAATAATAATAGTGGGTCAACAATATCAACAAGACAAGTGTTGTAATAGTTATATTTTTCAACTAATCAAGTCGAGCAAGGTAGTTAGCAATCATCCCTTTAGTGTAATCGATTTCTGTTATTGCACAAGTTCGCGACTTTATTGATAGAGTTGCCGAAGTAATCTCAATGTACACCAATAATATTTGTTATTACAAAAATTGTGAAGGACGTTCTCCAAACAATATTAGTTTATCTTTCTAATAAAAATAATATTATTCTGCAAATTAATATCTTTTCTATTTCAAGTACTAACGATTACAAAATTATATATTAATGTAATTTAAGAACATTTTACGGATATAAATAAAGTGAAATGTAATAAAAAATATAAAAATTTATACGTTAATATAAGAAATCACAACATTTAACCAACCAAGTTATAGTTCTTAACACTGTGTTTTTATGAATATATTGGTGACCCTAAACAATTGAGTGACTTTTTTTGATTGTCTTTTCCAAAATTCTAAGATACGTAATCGCCATATAATTTATTTAATGACTGACTGACTTATGGCAGAATACAGCCTGATATGTTATATATAACGAAGCACCAAAAAAAATTATAGTGATATTTTCCATTATTTCATTTTAGTCATGATACCCGTCACTGTAGTTTTGAGTATCGTTAGCCGTACATCAATTAAAATATACAAACACGAATCTTAAATTATGATCAAAACACACAACAACATTGAAAAAAATTGTTATGTAATAAAAAAAAACCCTTTTTTGAAAAACTTCTACATTCTATTTTTATGACCTCAGTTTGATAACTACTTAAAAATCAAATTAAATATGATAATAATCAATTAAAAATACGTCATAAAACGACCACATTACACAATTTGATGAAGTCTATCTTATTTGTGATTTTAAATAGTAGGCAATAAAATAATTTTACATCGTGTTGTATCTGTAACATAACGTAGTGAACCATTAATTATTCTTTAAATATTATACAACTATTTTAATAAGTTTGTATTTTAACTTTACAATTCCTATATTATAATCTTTCTATACTCATATTGCCGTTGATTTAACTTCTAGTTTGTTACTTCTAGCTCCGAGAAATTAGAGATAAGATCAAATGCTATATTGTTTATTTCAGTTTAGCTTATTTTATTTTGAAGAGCGTTAGACGCGTTGGACAGGAAAAAACTGGGCGTGAAATCGGTGCTGTATTTAATCGTCTTGAAGAAAATGGCTTCGGTGCATTTCATCGGTTGCTCTAAAGAATTTTCTCTTTTTAATATGAGCATCGATTCCAATTACAAAAGATCAAAGAATCGCCGCGCGGCCCACTTCGTCTTTGTTCAAACGAAAGATGAATTATTCAGAGAGCTGGAAACGTTTCAATTGGCCAGTTATAAAAAAAAGAAACGGTTCGTTGCTCTTTCCACTAAATTAAAATTTTTCTTTATTTCCGATCACGAAATAAATTTTGTCAATTTTAATAGTCTACAAATGAAATAAGTATTACAATCATTTATCAGTCAAATTTTAAATAAATTCTTTATATTCACGAAATTTTAATATTTCAACAAAAACACTGAGGATGAAAGTTTAAAACAAATATCTGAACTAATATCAAATAAAATAAAATGAGTTCCACTGGTTCATTTCCAAAGCAATAATCGTTATAAAACAAAAGTCGTTTCTAAAAAGGTGACAAGGTGATGTAATTTAACAAGTCTGAATTTATGTTGGCGACACCTGGCCATACTTTGGTGATTGAGAGCAGGCCGTACGCGAAATTATTAAAGCATAATTTATGCTTGCAATTTGTACGTTACTTGAATTCGTTCCTTGCGTCATTCATCACGGCTGCCAAGCGAAACGATTAATTTCGACAATCATCAGTAAAAACGGCTGAGTTACCGAGTGGTTGCACACAGATATTGTTTTTAACTGGTATGAGTTTTCACTCTTCGTACGTACAGAACGTACAGAATATATTTACATGGACAGATTTGACATTTTTCAATTTATCCGTTTATTATTATTTCCTTTGTTTATTAATACTAACAAGATGCTCTCTATTGGAGTAACCCTGTTCAGATTCTGACCGTCTTGTCCCTTAATCCTATAAGCCTTGAAGACTTCTGTGCATTTATCTGACATTTTCAAGACTGTTGTCACTATTGCTTGTTTCACTTAGTATTTCACAATTGTTTTTATTCAATTGGGTTGTTGAAAAAATTAAGTATCGATGTATTTTATTTATTTCAAAACTTTAAAAATATGTTATATTCATAATTGATGCGAAAAAGTTTAAAAAAAAATTTTCAAACACTCAATTAATAATAATAATCAATAAACTGTTGCTGCATGCAATAAAATAATTGCATTTTGATGTAGAACTACTCGTATTCTCAAAACATTATGAATATAACTTAAATTTTAGTAGAATGCTTACATAAAATTTATAACGATAAACCTGTTTTTGATTTGGAAAATTTTCTTAATAATTTCAATATAGCGTAATTTGTAGACTTTATTAAGATTCTACAACAGATATAGATAAGTACCATAACGGCGCGTCCGCTTCCTTTCGCCTTCCGCCAAGACCCCCTCGTTAATTTTATTTTGGTGACGCCTCCCTTCATTTAATATCGGTTAGGGTCATGTAATATATTTATGAATAACATTATTACTGTAAGACTTTTTGAAACGTTTTATATAAGTTTATTATAAATATTTTAATTAAAATTAAAATAAGTTATTACACCTATAACAACTTAATCACAGGTTATGAGAAATGATTTCGTATATCTATCAGTGATGTTTATTCAGAGTGACGTTTTATTTGAATTTGATATTTATTGAAAATTTTTATTATAAATATTTTACTGTGGTAAAATTAATTAATCATATTTTTTAGGCTCTTCAATTTCGTAGTTAAAAGCAAAATAACTATGGAATAACTACGAAGATATTAGAAATACTCCTTTTTGAATAGAAAGAAAGAACTCAATTTTTATTAATTTTTTTGAAAAAGGTTGTACAAAAACTTTACAAAACGATAGAAATAGGTACCTGGACGTTTCAACGCATATAAAACTTTTCCAATTTACAGGGGCTGATTGGAAAATTTTCGGCAGTTTGGGTGTTAATCGAACCTTGACTTTGCTTGGACTCTTCAAAGTAAGTGTTGATTCCAAATTGTCGAAAACGCCACCCTTCTGGTTCCATGTTTTGATTGATATCTCAAATACTTGAACGAGAACTTTTCGCTTTATTTATATCCAAAATTAACAATTCGCAGAAGTATTAGTTGTTAACAAATAATTCAAATGAAAATGTATCTATTTATTGCTAATAACTTTAATATGAAGATATTCAAAAAATATGAAAAAAGTGGTCAAAAGTTCTCAGTTTGGTTGATTTGAGTGTTCCTCTGTCTATCTTCCTATTTCTCCCCAGCCTAAGATCACAGACAATAGATTTTTTTTTGTACTAAACTCACTATATACTTGTTTTAATGCGATCTTTACAAAAACAATATCATCTAGTATTACTTAGATCCTAATATGTTAAAACAACTTGAATATTTCTTTGATTAAAATCACTTAAATAATGATTCTTTTATTTTCTATACTGGAGTGCCAATTAAGACAGGAAAAAACACATAATGCAAAAGAGATTTGAAATCTTTAATGTACATATAAATATGATCGTACTAAATTTTCCATATTATACGTCAATTTTAACTCAATAAGTGGGCAACTGAACAATGTTGTTGTTAGTGTGTTGCAAATTGGTTTTTGGCTCGATACCGTGCGCGACCGCATACCGTTTTCGCGGTCATTAGCAATTTTGGCAAAGCTTCATCAGCTCGCTGCTAACTTATGAGATTCCATCCCCGCTAAATTGCTTTCAGGTGTCATTAATTCTTTTTTTCTGCTAATTATTTACACATCCCTCAATTTAATCCTATTTTTATTTTAACTTTATAATATATATTTTTTTATTCATTCAGCAATGTTTCATTTATTAAAAACTAATAAGTTTAAATACCTTTCTTAGATATTTAGTCTATGTTTTAATTTAGCTCGGTAATAATTTCTCATCATATTTCAATAGACATGATTACTTTTACATCACATTTTCCATATTCAACTAATTCTCCGAATGAACAAAATTGCTTATGAATAGTAATTAAGTGATGTAAAATTAAATAAACACGGTATGTTTCGTTTTACCTACATTTAGACAATAACTACTAACGAAGTGGCATCTTCTCCCGCGCCTGTGGTTTGCATATAATATTGCTACAATTTTTAACTGCTTATTAGTATTCGACTCTTGTACCAGCAGCTTTCATTATCACCATTGTCTGTGTCTCTTATTACCTGCTGGGAAGGTAACTCAAATAATATTAACTTTAAATTACACTCAAAAGCAATTGGGATATTCTTAATTATTAATAAGGCGTTTTAAGTCTCATTAAATCAAATAATTATTACTTATTCTCTATGAAAGTAAAATGAATTGTGACAATATACATATATAAATATAAGATGACTTCAATAACTTCACGCACATACATTTTACTGGAAGACAATTGTGAATTTTATCAGAATTTGATGAACACAATAAGCAAAAAAATCAAACAGCTCTACTTATCAAATAATATATAAATAACGTGGACATGAATTATGAACTCTTATTCAGAACTAAATCTCTGACTCACTCTAACGCGCAGATATTGATGGGTACAATTTTTTTTTCAACGGGTTTGTTTCAACTGTATGAGCAAAGTAATGACGAAAGTATTGAATGAGTGGCAATGGTAATTAGAACCAGTAGATAGTGGGTCGATCTCGGGTTATTCGACGGCTTTCGCTAACTAGATGCAGTACACGAAATCCTTTCATACCATTTTCTGTTCTGAGCTCTGAATCTAGTAAATAGTACACCGAAATCGTTGCCTATTCAAACGCTATGGGCGGATTTTAAAAAGCAATCTTAATTGAAACGCTCTCTCGAAACTTCATTAAAAACAAAACGGCACTTAGTGGCGATGAATTTAGGATATAATTTTTTAATGGAATTCAAAGTTACGGTTAATGAATACAACTGAATTTGAGAAGTCCTCAAGATAATTCATTATATCTCTACGTTACATGGGGACGGAAGATTTAGAGCAGTAATATTATAAATTTGGATTATAAGTACTCTCATTCTATCTAAAGGATGTACTCGACAAAATTACGAAAAGGTGGTCTTAGCCACTTCAAATGTCACTTTCAAAAAATCTAAAATGCCTAAATTATAAAGTATTCAAATAATTAAAATTAAATTAATTAAATCAAAAACCTTATGGAGATATATGGCGTATTTCTTAATTAAAAGATGGAAGTGATTTTTTTTCACTCATATTTAAATAACATATATATATAAATTAAATGAACGTATAAAATATATTTATATAGCAATATTCTCTTAACAATTTTCAATTTATTTGTATTTATGTAGGAATGTATAAAACTATTTGACTGTAATAGATTAAATAAGCAAACAGATTACTATAATTATTTTTTATATCTCATTACGTCGCTACCCTTGTAATAATCATTAATTAATTAATTCTTGAAAAAAGTTGGTATAAAAATATATTTCTCGTAATTTATATCTTATCTACAGCGGCGAGACCATATCTAAGAATAAATTTAGGAAATTATTCATGAAGAAAGTTTTTACTGCGACATGATGAAACCCAGCATAAATTTTAATCCTTACAAAATATCTAAAAATTTAAACTGTACAGATATCAAATAGTAAGGTTCTGTTTTTCACTTAGTCTTTTAAAACTCGTAAGTATTTAAGATTTTTATAGACTTTAGCGAATATTCGTTTAAATGAAACTAAAAGTTTCGGATTACTTCGCGTTGTAATCCTTAATAATATTAGAATAGTAATAATAAAGACTTTTTGACCTTAGAGGCACTATTTTCTTGTTTAATAAATCCCTTCTTTATATTCCTTTGCTCTTATTGTTTAAAGAGTTTTTTGTAAATTTTGCGACAATTTATAATGATATTTTTATTATTTACCAGTAATACACAGAAAAGCCATTATTTAGGAGTAACACATAATTTTACAGTTCTAAGCTAGTAACATTCAGGATTTTTTTGTAAATTTAAAAGTTGCTAATGCTATGCTGCTAATGCTAATTTTTTATCGTAGGGGTAAAGAAATGATCCATTTGATGAAAATGGCATCCTTCATCTGTGAAAACCGGTAACAGTGGTTTTTGGTGCGTTACCCAAGGGTATTACAGAGCGATTTATGAATAAGAGAAAACAATTAGGTCAGTAAGGAAATGAAATGAAATTTAAGTCTTTTAGCAATTCTCTCCATTAAACCGTATAATATTATATATCCATGAGACGTTATTTTAATTTTAATTATATTTCCATAAAGAAGCCAATAACAAATATTAAATTATTGGTAGATAAAACATCAGTATGATCTTTATATCAAACCAGTTTTATTATTTGGAATATTTTTATTGCTTTGCTTTGATTTACGTTGTAATAATTATCTTATCGAATTCGGTATTTCCACTAAAGATTGCGGTTTGCCACAGGCATGATCGTGTCTCCAGCAGACTACCTCTACAAATGTGTTATGTATGTTATTACGTTATCCACGTTAAACTTCAGTTAGGTTAAGCTTAAATTACATATATTAATAAAACAAATTTGTTAACAGCTAAGTGGTTAAAGCATTACTTAAAAGTATTTTTTTTTAATTATTACTTAAAAAATAAAATAATTGACGATAAATGTATTTACAAACATGTTTGTAAATACATTTATCGTCAATTATTTTATTTTTTAATTTTATATAACCCAAGTGACTCAATTGTGTTACCCCAAAGATAGCCTGACGTTAAAGTTATGACAATCGTAAACAAATTTATACATAAAATATTCTCTAGAGATTTCGACATTATAAGTTTTAGATTTCTAGAAACTAGAGAAGTATATAGTTATCGGACGATTGGATTTGAAACAAACTTAACGAACCGTGGAATCATGTAAACAGAGGCAAGACGACCGTCTTGTTTACCTAGAGAGCCTTTGCTTCATTAGGATCCAATTTACTGACAACAAATTAATCCCTTTTCGCTTGTATTGTAGTAGTTTCCAAACGATATCAAATCGTTTTGTGAAACAACCAACACCAACTATAATTGTTTTTAAGTACTTTCGTAACCTTTACTATCATATCATCTTTAATTTCATATCATTTCATATCACCTTTAACATCATTATAACACTTTTAAATTTTTATTTCCAGTATTAAGTTGGATAAACAAAATTTTAAAATATTAGTTTTCTATTCCAAAATAAATGTACACTAAAGAAAGAACCGTTATGAACATGATGCTTTAAGATAAACTTCGCGTAAACATCTCGTACGATAAGAAAACTGCCTAATTGCAAAATACACGTTGGCTTTCAAATACTTCACTTCCACTCAAAATACATTCAGCAGTTTCACAAAGCAATTTAAATTTTTCTTGTTAGATATAAAGCGCTAGCTAACTTGAGTTACATACAATATGTGAGTTGTAATGCCTTAATATTAAATTTTTATATTTAAGTAAGAAATATCACAAAGACTTTATTTAAACAATGACCTAATATGGATATGATAAAATAAAAGACAATTATTTTAAGAATTCCATAGTAGACCTTATTTTGTATAGATAAGATAGCAAACTGTTAAAAATGGAAAATACAATTTTAATTGAGACAGATTATAAAGTTTGTAGTTAAGACTAATGAAGATGATTAAAGATCAATGAAGAATGCAAACAACATTTTATATATTTTTTTTCTTATTTACTAGCAATGATAAAAAAAACATTATAATTTTAGAAATCCTATTTATAAATAATGAAAAGTCAATAGAAACGGAGCTTGATGCTATACAATACGAAGCTAATAATTCCTTTATTGAATAAACCAGTTCAAGAAAGCAAACAGCTAAGCGAAGTACAATGAGTCAAAAGGGAAAAGTTTTATATTGTAGACTTTAAATTAATTGCCTTCTCTCTAAATAAATTATAGATCTATGGATCCTCATTTCGATTTGAACAGGTTTGCGACTTTGTGTTGAGTTAAATAACATGAAACAAAGCTGTCGTGATCCTATTTATATCACAAAAATGTCATCTCTTAAGGCTGAAACTTTGCTAAGAGGTCAATCAAGGTGCTTTCGTGGTTGGAGCTAAGTTTGGTGAATTTTAATCTTATTCACATTAGGAAATCTGAGTTCATGAATCAAACATGAACTGTCAATAATCTAAGGCAGTATTTGGTTCACTATGAATACCAAAATAAACTTTGATGTATTTAATATATGTAGTATAATATCGCGGCCGAAAAATGTCATAAGACTTTATGATGTAGAATTAGCTGTATTTTCGTTCATACTTGATGAAGAAGAAAATATTATCAGTATAATAAGTTGATTGCAAAACCTTTAAATCCAGATTAACTATTAACCACCTATAAGAAGTTCATCATTTCAGCTGAAAGATGTACACTGCAGGACATAGGCCTCCCCCAAGCATCTCCACGACGACTGGTCATGTGCCACCTGCATCCAGCGGATTCCCGTGACCAGATCTTCGATCCACCTTGTTGGGGCCCTACCCACGCTGCGTCTTCCGGTTTGTGGTTGCCACTCGAGAACCCGTGGGCCCATCGGGCATTGGTTCTAGGAGCAATGTGCCCCGCCCACTGCCACTTAAGTGTTGCAATTATTCGGGTTATGTCGTTGACTTCCGTTCTTCTGCGGACCTCCTTTGCCCTTTGGGTGACCATGAGCTTTCTTATAAGGCCCATCGTGAGCGCCCACGTCTCAGTGGCGTCTACTAGCAACACTGGCAACACACACTGGTCGAAGAATTTTGTCTTGAGGCACTGCGGTATTTTTTACTAAAAGATTTTGCGTAGCATAAATAGTATTCTTGATAAGAAGTTTATATGAAAAAAATAATAATAAGTCATCTCTCACAACAATTATAATTTACAGAAAGTTTATTATACGCCCAAAAATCTGGTAATATTACATTTATAACTTATTATTTAATTTCATTTAAAAAGCCTGCTATTTTAGCCACAATTGCTTTCTTTAAAAGTCCATTCTTGTTTAGACTTCGTTATAATTAACTTAAAAGAATATTTTTTCAGTGACAAGTTCGATCTAGCTAGAAAAAACTGACCAATACTGTTATACTAAATCAAGATTGGACCGCGAAAAAACCTCCATCGAGCTTATTGTGTGAATCAAACCTAAGGAGTACTGTTTATAATAACGACTGCTTAGTTACTTATATAAATGAATTTATTATGAAGAACTTTAAATCAATTATAATTAACAATTATTATTATATTGATATCTTGATCATAATTATGATTAAAAAATATATAATTTATAAAAAATTGTAGTTAGTATTCCATTTAGGAAATATATGTATTTTTAATAAGAATTTTGTAATGAGAAATATAAGAGGACATATGTATAAATAAACTCCACTCATACGATTAGTTATAAAAAGAAAATTTCTCGAGAAAATCCTAAAGAAGCTAACAATTTATTTTTTCACCACAATTAACAATTAGAAGCAAGTACAGATTTAAAGGATATCAACATTTATAAATGCAAAATAAATTATTCTCTTTTCTAAATATTTTCTACGTTGATAATAATAACTTAGAGATATGGAGAATAGATATTAAAATGCTAAGATATATTGTTGTCTGTTAGTTTTAATTGAGCTGTTCTCGTAAATCTAATTGCTTGTCGAAAATTGCAAATTAATTTAAAATACGTGAGCGTCGGGTGAAACAGACTTGTTTGTAGTACCTGCAATAAATTGCAATTAGGAAAGCTGCTGTTGTATCTTGTTATCGAGTTAGCAGCCTTCGAGCCTCTCTGCAGAAACACTTCAATGGAACGGATCTCTAATGAATTAATAATATAGTTTAATATATCTGTTAGCTATTAAATAAAGTGTCAACATAGTACCGTTTATACGCTGTAATAAGGTTTTGTTATTGTTTATATATTTTAAATAACACTAACAATTATAGCAATACCAACACAATGGACAAACGGTCACAAGCTCACATTTAATCTTTAACAGAACTTCTAAAGTTTAAATAAACGCTGAATATTTTCTCGTAAATCTGTCAGCAAAACAATTCGTACCCTTTCACGAGCAATAAAACGATACCAAGAACGGAAGCTACAAAAAAGTATCATAAATATAAGATTCATTTATATTCGTTCATTCCTAACCCTTGAGGCTAAACGTAAGCAAGAATGAAATAAAACAAATACCTATTGTAATTCGCAGCAATAAAATTAAATAAACGTCAAAAGAGTTCACCATGAAATTAATTTTCATTGTTGATGGTACAAAAAAAACTTGATTTAAAATTAATACCTCAAACCCTTTTATACCGTCATTGGAAATGTTGCCGGCGCTTTACGGCATTGGTTTTTCATACCTTTGATCTTTTACAATATAAAGTTGGTGATTATTTCAGAAATTATTATTCAACTTTAATATTGAGTGAACGATATATCAAAAGATTTTAAGATGTTTTTAGGATAATAATATTTATAGCAATGGTATCCGTCACAAATTGTACAATGAGGTCCGCTCCGTCTCTAAATGACAGTTGAGTTGACGTTTCACGGAATTATTGTTTCAATCTGACAACGAGCCTCAAGACGGCCCATTCTCAGGGTAATACGATTTGGGAATAAAATTCATTATTATTTCTCCTCAATACAAGCAATAAATGTAACATTTTAATATTTTACTTATATAATAAATATAACACTTAATTTCCTCAAATAATTAAAATTCATTATCGCAAGTTTTATAAGAAGTTCAAATTGCTTCGCCACCAATTATTTTATATCAATTAATAAAAAAAAATCCATGAACTAAATCTGAGTATTTTCTTTCAATAACAATTTAGAAAATCATTTATATATTTATAAGTGTGAACTATTTACGTAGCAACTGCTTTTAAACATCTGTTTTTAAAGTTATTGTTTCACAGTTGGGTATTTACCTTCAAAATTACCGTGCAACTGTTGCCCTACATTAAGATCACTTTTCTTAATTTAAAACTGAAAGAAAAACAACACTTACACTGTGATGTAACTAGGGTTGTATTTAATATATTTCTATTCAAGACTAATACTAAATCTATAAATTTTATTAGGTAACTAAACAGATATGACAATTTTTTTTGTTCTCGTTTAAATATAGTTAATTAAATAAAAAATACTTTGTCCAATGAAAGACGTATAGACTATTTCGTTGCTTTAGACACTAAGTCTGCGTCTCTAAAAAGTCTTGATATTAAAAGAAAGGAAACAATGCAAATATGTATAATTAGGCACTTAAATAATAAGATATAAGGGCCAAACAACTGCATTCCATTGACTAAAGACAGAGTATACTATAATAAATTTCTTGAGAGAGGCTTTATTTATGTATAATATCTACGTGTTTATGAATTTTTAAGTTACATATGTATATTGATAGTATTATTAAATCATAATGGCAATTTCCTTCCCGTACATATATTTATCCGATAAAGTACGATGTAAACTACTGCATCAGAATAGTAAACTTGGAAGTAAACAATTTAAATGTTCCTATTTTCTATGAACTTGTTTGCAAAGATTTGAAAGTTAAAGCAATAAAATTTAAAAGAACATCGGCGCTTCTATTTCCCCTGCTCTACCGGCCAATTGAACATTTAACTTTTCTTTTTATCCAATTAGTTTTGATTTTTATTTCAGAAATGGAAATCTTATAAATGCCAAGAAAAAGTAAAACAATTATTTATTTCAGTAGCCTCATGAATGCTCTTTGATTTTTTATCAATAAAAAACTAGTAATTTTAAACTATTAACCTTTTATTTATTAAATATTTTAAAAATTATTATGTCATTGATATCGAAATTGTAACTATGTTTTAATTGTTATGTAAAAATGTTTAAAAGGACGAATTGCTTTAGATCCCGTAGGTCAAGACCATGATAATATTTCGGTTGCCCCACAGGAATCGTTATGGTAATCTAATTTTCCAAGGGCTAGGGCCATTTAATCATACATTTAAATGTTGGTGTACGTCCTGTTATTATACTTTTGTGCAAATTTTTATCGTTGAACGTAATAACAGACTTACTGCCGTAATAAATGGATGTCATAATTATTGCCCCGATATAATTATACAAGTTCCGTTCTAAAAAAAACGTCGGTTTCATATTAATAGAATTTAAAGTATCTCAATTCCTAAGTAATAAAAGAGTTTGTTTGAAACTTGTAGTTTCGTTAAACCTAAGCAAATTATTGAAATTAATCCTTTGAAATTAAAAATTTTAATTTACACATACAAATTGAACAAAAGAATAAATTATTTTCAAATAAGATGTTATAAAACCTTAATTAAAAATTGAAAAAACCTTTTTTTACAAATATTTTTCTTCTTTAAAATAGATTGCAATTAAATTGATCATCAAAAGATTTTAAGCTCTAAGAAGAATATAGTAATTTGTCTACATGCTATGCTCTTACACATGTAAATAAAAAACGCCTAAGAAATAGCAATTTAAACACTTATAATATTAATACCAAAAAAAGATCAAGTTAGTGGTGGCCTAATGTTTAGAGGGCCCGCCTCTCGTTGCCGAGGGCGCGGGTTCGATCCTGGCCTGGGTAAGTACCAATGTGATTTTTTCGAGTCATATTATGTACTTTCTAAGAATATTTAGACATCACTGATTAAAAGAGGGTTCCCAAAATAGGGTTGATGTCAGGCAGACGGTCGATCGTAAAAAACAATTAGCCAAAACTATTCACAACATGTAAGGCAGACCCTGGCTATAGCCGGGAAATTGTCAGGTAGAAGAAGAATATTAATACCAAAAAAAGAAACATAAATATAGCTATATCATTTGTATTCTATTAAGAATATAAAATAATCGGAAATGTGGGTTGTTAATAATTGTTATAATAAATCTTATTAAAACTATATTTTTATACACGTAGAAAGTTTGTTGAATAATAATCATCAAGAATTAATTGGTACGTATATGTTAACTGATGCACGGAAAAATTACAACTAGGTTAAGATGACTCATTCAGTTATATACTCTATTTTTTCTGTAGTAAAATATATTAATATTTCTGCTTTATCTTATAATGAAGTGAACGATTTCAGAGAGTCTATTCTGCTAATCCGATGTCAATTATGCACTTACACGGCAGACAATGAGCACAGACTATCACACAGATCTGTTTGGCGCACCTGACGGTACCCTGACATGTGGATTCTCTTTGTACAACCGCCATATTGTACGTACCATTAGATGGATTTACCGCTATGAACTTAAACTTAATCAGTGCTTTAATGATCAGAGCAATGGATAAAATATGAATATCATTATAACTATACTAAATAAAAAAAACTTACGATATAAATAAACACTTAATAAAACAAGGTAATATCATATCACATCATATGATTTAAAAGAGTAATAATATTTTATCCGTGGAATATAATTTATTTATAAGATGATCGTTGTCAAGTCGTCATCGAAAGGACTATAAGTTAACATTAAGTTAATTAAAAGATTACACACCAATGAGTAATTAACGTGGGATTTGTTTTCTCATCTGTTATGGAGTCTCTCAGGGATAAGCTTGGAGCGTTATTTTATTACCCTGCTTAAAATATGTCTACAAATATTTCGATTTTGTTAGTACAACAAATCTTACATAATCCTCTGTAATAATGCATGAACATTAGGTTCATTGTGCCGTCAGATTTTCAAATACCAATATTTTATAGAGCATTTTGCTAAGCTGTATTAAGATATAGCATATACAGCTCAAAATGAAGATGTTTTTGTTAGTATCCAAGTAAGTATAAATATAAAAATGAGAATAAGTGTTGAAATAGATTACGAGCATTGTAAATGTACCTTGCAATTTTTATGTTAATAAAGCGATGCACTTTAACTTCGCAACAAGGTGTTGGAAGCTGCCTCAAACTTACAGCCCTAAAGCGGTTTCTTGAGTTAAAGCATAAAAAGCAACGGAGTTTTTAAAACAGGAAGCTAACAGTTCAGAGAAGTTAAGTGGAAAGTTAGCGGTCTAAGTTTTATTTTTATTTATGAACTCTTCTGGTACTGGTGTAAGTAACGCTCATTTTAACACCTAAAGTTTTTATTTAACGTTAACAGTCATTTATAGCTATTTACGAGCACAATCAATCTTTAATGCTAATGAGCGAGGTAATTGAAAATATTATAGATTTTATAAGCTATTCAAACTTCGCCAGATGCCAGAGGCTATTAAAAGTATGGGAAACGTTTTATCGGCAAACTCAAAAAGGATGATAATGTGAGCTCATAAAGCAATGCGGCTGTCGATAGATTCCACAAGTTACCAACTTTTCGGTGAAACGAACCGTCATTAGGTGGGTTACTAGTGGCCTGTCAACTGCCACTAATGTCGTGGGGAAAACGTGCTTTGTAAATACATTTTGTTGGCCCCATTGCCGACATAACGTTTCATTTACCATAAGATACAAATACAGATCAAGTGAATGTAAGTATTACGTACGAATATAAAACGAGGGTGACTTTATTGCTATACTTAAATTTCCTTTTTCTGCGACGCAAAGAACATCCGTCCGCTTTGATTCTGTGAACGTATTAGCATTGGATTTGAATAGAACAAACAAAGGGATTGCTCAAGACAGTGTGCTTTCGTAGGCGATTGTAAATTCAGCGTATCGTAAAAATCCAGCTCAGGGTAGTAGCCAAGTATTATCTCTTAGGATTTATTAAAGATTTATATTTGTGCATTCTTTTTATAAAATTTGCAAAAAACACAATTTAATTGATTTTGCTTTGTAATATGTCCTATTCATTTAAGTTTTATTCAGTTTTCAAATAAAGTAACATTTGTGTAGTAGGAATAATACAATTCAAAATAGAGAACAAACTCTGCATGTATATTGATAAATCCTCACAATCGTTCTGGCTTTGCGAATTGCACTTTGCCGATGCAACTTGCGCCTTGTATTACATTCCCTTTCACGAGATTACTGTTTGAAAATGTGACAGTGAGTTCAGAAACACAATCATTTGTTTCCACTAAAAGCGTCGTATTGAAAACACTTAATACGTTTCTTTTAATACTGATTCGATTAATTTTAATATAACTCCGTGTTTCAAATTTTTGCAAAAATACGTTAAATATATAAGATTACATATACCTTCTCTTGTTTATGTTTGGTTTAGAAAATATAATTATGTTGTCCCATTATTTTGCTTTGCAATTCAAATCTGGGTGCACGACGCACGTCTCTCGGGCTAAGTTAATGCTCGATGAAAAATTTTGGACCAGAATTTTTTTTTTTTCTTTTTTCTTGTAAACTATGGTAAAAATAGAAATATTTATTTTTACTAACTTCTCACATTCGTATGAATAAGTGGAAATAATAGTATTCAGCTGTAAAAAACATAGTAACAAATGTTTTATTAAAAAAAAATCATTTAGCTTTATCTATTAGTATTGATTTATTTTACATTAAACAAGACCATTTCCATTAAATTTATAACGTTATTACATAATCAATATTTATAACTCTATTACATTTCAATTTGCTTTATTGACTCATTTAAACTATGTAATTATAGCTGTTCAGTATTATATTTTGATTATAATATAGTGTTATTACCGATACTAAACACAGACGGTTTTCTCAAAATACTTTTTTACATGTCGAAACAAAAACTATGTCACCAATGGAATTAAGTATATTTTGTAGTTAAGCTTGACTTTTAGACTTGATACAAGCTTCTCACGTCTTACTCAAACTGTACTCCAGAACAACACCTGTTATTTGTCAATCTAATACGCCTGAGAAAAGCAGAGCGATTTTCTTTAAGAATAGTGGATTAAAATGTTAATCCGTCCTATTTTTGGAGATGATTAAAGCTTATCAATCCTAATGCCCTCTGGAGCCTTCATAGGGGGAGCTGATATTGAAATAGTGTTTTAAATGTACATATACATATTTGTTACATTTTCGTCAGATTAAATAAAAACCTCGACCAAAATTTGCCAAATTATCAATCAAGTGAAACATCAAAAAGAAAATTAGGACGTTAATGACTGACGTAACAAAAATAATGAATAAGACTACATATGTATGTATTTATAAATGTCTACATATAATATATAGCTAAAGTAAGCCTCTGGTCAAAGAGGTTAACAGTATAATTACTATTGCTATAAAGTACCTAATTGGGATATTGAAGTCACGTACTCCATTTGGCATAAAGCTTTCCAACGTCGGTGGAACTGTCCAAACTCCGTTCGAACCGCCAACCTCCCACACCTACAATTTCTCGACGTGAAACACCCTTTTAAGATTTACTAGTTCAAAGTTGTGAAATATTTCCTTAATGCTTCAAGATGTCTTAAACGACTTCAATTTATATAATATTGTTAAAAAGACTAATCCGACACTCGGGCGGTAAAGATTAATTTTAAATATAGACAAAATATTGTAATTATTTTATAATTTGAAACTTAATATAGTTAATATTAAATTAAAAGTAACAGATATATAATTGAATATAATAAATGAAAATTATTCATCAGTGCAATCCAACATAGTTTAGATTCAAAGCAGTGTAGGCTATCCTGACCGCCACGCTAGAGGTATCAAGTTATCATTCTACGCATAGTCGCATACTTGTGGCGCCCGGAGCAAACTAGCTGCGCTTTTGTAATACCCGACATTCTGAAATGGACTTCAACTTATGAATAAAAATTAGGTTAATTGTTAAAATAATATATTATATTATCATCGAATTTAATATTATAGAAATTATTACTTAGATTAAACAATTTTCATAAATATAAAATAAATTTGTTTTTTTTTCTAATTTATCTAAAGATTAGTCTTAACTCATACATTTCAAATGTATACATGTACATATATATGAAAATGGGATGGAATAATCATATGATACACTAAACAAACAACATCCGATTTGCATAATTTATTAAAAATGCTCCACTGTCATGTCATACGATATTTACAACAACACGTTCAGGGAGGGCAACGTTAATGGAGTTGCTAATTTGCATAAACACATTTGCTCAGATTTTGACACCCTCACTATGCTTGACATCTGAAATTTCTGACACGAATATTACGAAATCCGAGCTTAGCAATTATTCGTGTTTTGATATGTTTGTATTATTTATCCATTTGACATGTGTTTAATATTTTTTTATCTATAATATTTTTGGAGATAATTTCTCATTTGAAGATAATTTCTGCTATAACTGTATTACTAACCGTTTAATGATTACATAGTTTTAATGCAATTGATATTAAGACATAACTCGTGAATTTGGTAATAAGAATTAACTATATGTAACTTTGAGATTTAAAATTGGCTGTTAGTTTATCTACTGAAAAAGTTTTCAAAAATAAATCACGATAATTAAATAGAACTTTGAGAACTTAAACATTTAATTACAAGTGCTTTTTAAGAAAATCCGCTTTAAGTTATTCTTTCTAAAATAAACAAATTAAAAGTACCCCATAGTTATTCCACAGGGTGACTTCATTAGAAAAGTTTCTCTCACAGCCTAAGCCGCGCGGTATTAATAAAGTTTTGTTTGGAAGTAGATAGAAAAGAAACCTGTTAATTATCTTTGCCCTGTCCATCTGTCACGTGAGCAACTATGAAATGAAATCATTCACAACATTTACTACATACTAGATCTATGATTCAAATTCTTATACATATACAATGTATGTATTACATATAAATTATAAGGATCACAAAATTTTCTAGTACTGAGGACCGATTATTAAAAATACTCTAGATACTTTCTACTGCAATATCATATTAATATACAACAAACTTAGCCATTTCTGAATAATATTAATATAAATTAAATATACCAGCGTACATACTCTATGGAAAATAATTAACAAATGATAGCAACAACGCCATACATAGGTGATAAATTTCATTGTTAATGTCCTCGCGCCAAAAATGAAGCAATTTGTTTTCTCGACAAGAGGAGATGGAAAACATTATTTTAAGGAAATTTTATTAAACTCCGATATAAGGAGTCCTATTGATTAAACTTAATCCTGAAGACGATTTTAAATTTAACTAAACGATACACGATAAATAACAATAGCATTTGTTTGGTCGTCAAATATTTAAATACAATATTATTTTTACTTTAATATTAATAAAAAAAAATACAACATTTTTAGCATCAGTATCTTTTAATATCTTGACAAGTTATTCTGTAAGAGAGAAACGTAATTTGCTTATAACGCAGAGTCACCTGAATGTAGCACTTCCACACAGCCGGTGCACAGATGACTGTAATCAAAGAAAACAGGCTAATTAAGTTTTTGCCCCCAAATATTTTCACGTACGGTACTAGAAACGGATTTGAGCAGGGCTTATGCAAATATTGTGGACAACATAATAAATGGTAACGCATTCCGAGTTGCGCTTATTGTATTTTTTATTTTTTGCTTTTTTTAAATATATTTAATTCAAATAACTTTTTTCGAATATAAAAACAACAATGCAAGGGATTATAAAAAATCTGTTACGTTAATATTATAGTACATATTTATGAATTATTTCGTCTGATTAATAGGTAAGCGTACACATTATTTCTCGAATATTATTTTTATATGAAAGTGAAAAGTATTAGAATATAATATGTTCAAGGTACAATAACAAATGTCATATAAATTAAAATTGATATTAATTTTAATATGAGTCGGCACCTCAACCTACATAACTGGCTACATTTCTATTTTCTATTTTGAGATGCGGGCTGCTTCCTTCCAGTCTACAGTAGGTGTTTGCTCACAAATCAGTCGTTTAAATAAAACTGTTTCGTTTTTTTCCGTCTCTGGAAATTCAATTCACAGCGTTCCTCGAAATACGTTTAGTGACGTTTACTTTTCTGATTGTACAGGTTATTTTGAAGCGGACACGTAATCACAATCTATAAAATGTCGCGGTTATCCCTTCATTTTCGATCGTTTTTTATAATATTTGATAAAAAAATACGTCGTATAACTTTAAACTGCATTTACATATATTAGAGACATTTCTTACCTTACATTTTTATTTACTAGTTTCATTAGAATTTGCATATTAATTTAGTATAATTTTATTCATAGTCCCTGACTACTCTGAGATAATTTCTAGTAATGAAAAATATTATTTAAATATGTCAAGTAAACAATAAATATATCGTTGTTTTCATTGAACAAATGCATAATGTTATATTAATTCACTATTATAAAATAAAATAATATTCAAATGTCTATTAAATACCCCAAAAAATCAATGATTTCAAATTTTAAGCTGTTATACATATATTATTAACATAAAGGTAAAGGATCAACGAGTTGATTTAATTTGTCTATCTGCTCGTTTTCCGGTATAAGCTTGGGAACGGCTAATCTGATCCGAAATATACGTTCATTCAATGCTAGCGAAATTTTTGATGTGAAAACGCCTTCAATAATGTGCTTAAAAAGTAATATTATTATTTATAGTTACCATTACTAGTATGAAATATTGGACATTTTTGAAAATTTTGCACAAATAAATTGAATCAAAACTGAGTCTTACAGTACAAAATACGAATTTGATATATATTTCTCACCTTTTCAGGTTCCAAAATGTACATGACTAAAAGTTTTTCAAAGCCTGCGTTTGACTTCGTGGTGACACCAAAGAGCCCGATATCAAAGAATAACGTAACAAACATTTTTAAAACCTGCCTCTGTCTTTTTAACCTGTAAACAGGCTAAGCCTTTTCTGTTATCGGAAAAGCATACAAATATGTTTTGCTATCTTATTTGAACACAGATTCTCAGTACATAACTAATCTAATTATATATGTAAAGTTATGGAGCTATAAGCTCCACTACCTAAAATCTGTTATAAAACAATTTAAATTTATAAATTTCTAAATCTTTTTTGTACAAAGGTATTTTATTATGAATACCATGAAAAGGAATGCAATATTTGAAATACTATATAAACTCTAAAAATATTTTAGAACTAAACAGTAGATAAAGTCGTTCTGACAAAATCTAACACTTGTTTGTTTATTTCTGTTTTACAATTAGAAATTTCACCACTGTTACGAGTAATTAAAGGAGTATTATGAAATCCCAAGAAACATATATAAAGGGAAGAAAAGTAGTTGAATAGAAGAAGAATAGAAATACTCAGTTTAATAGTGTGATCTTCTTTAGTAACGTCTCCTGTACTAGGAAGCCGTATCCTCCTTCTTCTTCTACCTGGCGATTTCCCAGCTTTAGCCAGGGTCTGCCTTACATGTTGTGAATAGTTTTGTTTAATCGTTTTTTACGACGAACCGCCTGCCTGACATCAACCTTTTTACGGAATGCATTTATCAGTGGTGTCTAAATAGTCTTAGAAAGTACATATGACTCGGAAAAATCACATTTGTACTTGCCAGGTTCGAATCCGCACCCCCATGCATAAGAGGCGGGCCTTTTAACCACTAGGCCACAACTGTCTTAAGCCTCCTTGTGTGCACCTCCTTGTGCCCGGCGACTATGATAACCAAAGAGGATGCTGAGTGTCTGAGATAATGATCCTCCTGACGCCCCAGTTGCCACTGGAGTCGCTCCGGGCATTGGGGATTACGATACGATCTGGAACCACCATAAGTGTGGGTCATAGCGCGCCTCAAAGAGCCATCAGACCACCACAGACGGGGCTCTAGAGCCGCTGTCTAACAGGGTTGCATGTGCAAGCGCAATAATGTACCGCTACCTGGCTTAGAGCAGGAGAAGGTCCGAGGGGTTTTAGTCAGTGGAGTCTAACACTCCATGTTGCCCCACCTAGAGCAGGAGTGGTAATTTGATGATTTTCCCCCTCAAAAAAAGTATCGTCTCCTAATGTTCCTTAATTTTCAAGTGAATTTTATTATTCTTTCCGCGTGAGGTAAAGTTAGCAAGTTTATTCCATATAAATTTAATGAGATCAGGTAAATTAATGCAATCTAGCAAAATTTTAATTTTATAGGTGACACTAACAAAATTAAGAGATTATCTTGTGTAATGTTGCAAGCAATTTTTTTATCTACAATAATAATAATACATTATTTACAAGCACAGTTTATTTCTGATGTGATATAAAAATGTATATCCAAACATTTGAATGCACTGCTATTCGTATCAACTGTTAATAAAAAATTAACATGCCAATAACGTATACTGTTAACGTTGGCAAATTGCCGAGTAAATATACTATCAATCGTGGAACTAATTTTGTCTTAATAATCGTGATGAAGCAACAAAATAGTAATTTTCCCGGCCATAAAAATAATTGAGTTCAAACTGGGTTGAGGCAATAAAAAGCGTGAAAGAAGGCCCAATAACCCAGACGTCGAGACGTGGGAAAGACGGCACCTGCTAAATAGTAAAGGATAGAAGGACAGCTCACTATACACTGAACTAATGCTCACTCCGCTCTATTGTGCCCCGTTTTCATTCCGCTTGTAACTATGCAATCAGTCAGATAGTATAAAACCCTATTTTAATAGAATGTAGTCTAAAAATTAACAACATTATTTTATTTATACAGAAAATAACACAGAAAATTTCAAGACATCTGTACGTGCTGTGTACCCATATTTTTATGTCTAAATGACAATATTAGCAGCAAAGCATGAAAAATTAAGACTAGTGGTAAGGGCATCTTTACAACACACTAGGGAGCCGGGTAACCGTGAGTTATGACGGTATTTTCTCCTCCCTTATGAGGAAATACGACAGTTTCAGCTCACTTGTAAGAATCGAGTCAATGATTGTCTCAATTTTCTAGTAGTTTGTTACACATGATAGAAAAGTTGGAGAAGTTCCATAAAGAAAGGTTTGCAAGCAAAATCGAAAAAATATATAAATACATCGGTTAAGAGAAAGGTTCAAAAAACAAATATTTGACCTCGTTCAGAAACATATATTATTTACTTCTAAATTATATTAAAAGGACTACCTATATACTACTACTACTGACTAAAAATGAATCTTATTTTCAGGTAGATATGATATTTATTTCGATGGCAGATCCTTGGTGATGAGCTAGTCATCGTTGAACAAAGCAATTACCGACAGCACATCGGTTGCAATATCGAGCCTAGCACTGTAGACCGGGCCATGATCTAATATTCATCATCGGTAGACGTATCTGTCTACATGGCAAAGCATAATGCGTAATTAGATACGGCAAATGTTCCCCGCACCATGCCTGCGTGTTGTATGGCCCATGCATTATGCACGAATCTAAATTGAATGTCCAGTTAGTTATGTGGATTATATCAAAGACAGACATTTTGTGAGTGGTCCTTTTCATTTGTGAAACAATGTTAACACCTGGATAAACATGACACTCTTGTTGTATGAGGTCCATGTACTCTATTTAATGGTTAGGATTAAGTGATGCATAGCACAAATAAAACGTTAAATATGAATTGCAATTATTATTGCGAGTTCAATATTAATCTATCGTTAATATAGAATTTATTTTAAACAATGTTTTTTATAAAAATCCTAAAATGATGAGAATGCCTTTTATTTTATTTTTTTAATTGTAAACTGAATGGCACAACAATAATAATATTTAAAATATTGCGCTTAAATCTAGTAGAAATATAAAAGTTTTAAGTTTTTAATTTTAACTTCCAGTAAACAAGCAGTGTAGACTGTGTTTACTATATCCAAAGTGTTAGCCATTCTTTATTAGAATCGATCAAGAGATAGTATAAAAATTCAATAAAATGTAAATGACCCTTGCCTGGTACCTAAGCGCAAACTTTTAAAGGAAGTTCTCGACACGGCAAATTGACTCAGAAGCTTAAACAGCTTAATGTTGCTTTTGCAATTCACTTTACCTTGCTTCTATGATATTATGATTTCCTTTATACCTTGTAAGGCTTATAAATGATAAAATTTTTGAATTATACTTACTTTTTTTCTGATATTATACAATATATAAGCTATTTGGGTTAAATTGTTCCTGGCTAATGGTAATGTATTTCTTACAACTGTATAGAGAATAATGTTACAAAAGTGTAAGACTCGGTTGATAGAATGGACGATGGGGATTATTGCGTATCCCCGCTGAGATTACACCTCGGGCGTTTAAGTGTGAGTTATGATGGCCTTACTTCTGTTCAATCTTGTTGGCGTCTATGAGAAAATACTACTCTTGCGACGCCACCAGCGTATTAACGTGAGCTTTACGTGTATAATGCGACTCTATCATAACAAAGACGACGGGTTTTGAAAATAGGTATACCTTAAGAAGAATTGTGTTTAAGATACTATGATTAAATATGTAATAACATTTTTTTATGTCATTAAAAGGAAAATTAAGATTTTTGTACTGAAATTACATTTTGCAAGTTTTAGCATAAAAGTGAGTAAGGGATCAAACTAAAATATTAATTAATTCATCAATATATAATTATATATTGATGAATTAATTAATATATATATATATAGTATTTAGACATTATAAACATACGGTGAAGGAAAACATCCTGAGGAAACCTGGACTTATAGTTTCACAATTATAAGTTTGAAATCACCAACCCGTCTTGAGCAAGCGTGGTGATTAATGCTCAAACCTTTTCCATGTGAGAAAGAGGCCTTGCTCAGCAGTGGGCTTCTGATAGTCTGATGACATGACATATTAATTATTATTAATTTTAAAACCACCACTTCACGGATGAAGTGTATGTACATATTTGTATTGTTATTGAAATCAGAAACACCTTATTAATTTCTATATTAATTACCTTATCTCTAAATATATTAAAAACAATCACAAAATAACTTAAAGTAGAGCATCGATTAAATACTTACAAGTAGGTACCAAATTATATAAAATCACAATAGTCGTTATCTTATGAATCACTGTTTAACATTTTTGTGTAGACCATATAAGTAAAGAATCATTACGTGAATATTGAAATCTGTAATAGAAAAATCTACATAAAACTAAAACTGGCACAAATGTTTTTAGTATACTCGTAAAAATACCAAATTTTACTTTCAAGAATTTCCACTAACTTCCTAAGACTAATTTAAATTTTCTATCTATTTCAAACCTAATTTACTTTAAAAAATACAAAGCATTATATACTTATTACTTAATCTATTGTTTCATTGTTACATACCTGATATATTAAATCCTCTAGAAAGTCATTGCAATTTAATTTATTTCAAGCATACAATTATGGCTCGTTCACCTTTTGTAAGTAATGATTGCTTTTATAAGTTTTATTATCATTGAGGACTGTGTGAAAATATACAATAACTACTTAAGTCACTGATAGAATAAATATAATTAAAAAGTTACCTTTATTTTGTTTATATTAAAAAGATTAAATTACTAATATATTAAATAAAATAAAGACGACTTTTTTACTTTTATAATTAAAGTACATATAAGAAAATCAAATTCATTTTTCATCTGTATGTGACTTAAACGATGTATTTAAAACCCAAATCAGGCGTCCATAGTAGTTAGTTATGCCGCAAGCGTTAATTATAAACGAATCAGCTGTCTGTCTGTGAGACTGTTTTGTAATTTATATTTGTTGGTCTAGACTAATCAAATTATAAGACTGTAAAAAATTATTGCAATTTCAGCTATCCGGAAAAAATTATAATATATGTAGAAATTGAATTTTAAAATGGACTTCATGGACTTAAAAAGTTACTTATTAATACCTTAATTGATAAATGACCTAATATACCGTTTAACTGTTACGTCACAATTATTGGGTTTCTTCCTTTTAAATGAATAGTTTTTATGCATTTTACATGATAACATAAATAGATAAACTGTATATACTGTGTTTAAAAATCTCTTTACCTAACTACTTACACTTTTTTTTAATATATATTCAATATGAGTTATAACTTGAAAACTTATAAAATAAAGTATAAATATACAACTCAAAGTGTAAACATATTTATAAAAATATAGACTACAAAAACATTTATTATACCGCATTTTAACTTAACCGATATAAACGATATAATTTCATTAGATAGAATATAGGCATGATGCAAAATTGTGGCTTACAGAGCATTCCAAATTCATTATAGCTTACTTTGAGTACGCTCAAGCGATACACTAGAAAATATAATATAATGAGTCTACATTTGATTTCCCTGCACACCTCGTTAGTGCAATTTAATGCGCCGCCCGTCGCGATGCTCGTATTATTATGCTAACGGGCGAACGTTGTAATATTTCGAGTACGTCACCGGTGGTGACATGCTGCATGTTTAAACAAAAGCATCGCGAGAGATTTAAGTAAAATTGTTCCACCATTAAGCATCACTCGAGATAAAAGTATGCGGACCCCCGCGTCTCGACATGAAGACACATCTCTTAAAAAAATCCATCACATTGTAAACGTCTTTCATATCTTTTTTTACTATAAAATTAACCTACGAATTACTAATCAAATATAATAATTGTATCCAACCCTAACTTTCCACGTTAATATAAAAATTTTTCGTTATCGTCTCATGAATTTCTAATAGATTCAATAAAAAACAGTTTGCCCCTAAAGGTCCCGAGCGGCGAATAACGTTTCAAAAAACAATACCTCCTTGGATGTCTCAGTCTATAACAGTCAATGTCGATCTTTACAAAAATGTCACGTAGTATGTAAATCGTTGCGACCGCGATGTGTCCCGACTGTCAAAAGCATCCGGTGTCGTATAGATTTTTCTCAGTGAAGACTTCACTTTCTGTGATGAGGGAAAGTTTTTCAATTAATTTTTCTCTTTTTTTCCCAATGATCAAAATGACTTCAGGATATATAAAATAAATAAATTTAATCAACTTTTTAATTTAAATAATAATAATTATATCGAGAAAAATATAAAAAAAGACTAACCTGACATTTCACCTACAGGGATACAAATTTTAATTTATTTCATAACATCATTTAATTTAACATCATTATTCATATTAGAATCTCGTAAAACATTATTGATTAAATTATAACAAGGACATTTTGTGCTAGACAGCGCTATATTGAATTACTTTACATAAAACGAGCTGTTTACTTTGATATTACAAAATACTCTTGAAAGTCACATGTTTGTGGCGTTACTGGATTTGAATATCCGTTTTGATGTTTAAGTAACGATAGAGTTTACATCTTAACTCGTTTAAATAAAGGTATTGATATTGTTAATGTAGCATATATTTTTTTATTGTATAACAATTTTTTTAACAGAAATCAAAGAAGTAATATAAATAAACGGAATATATAAAATTAAAAAAAATGCATTTTGAAATAAATTATTATAAAAATACACTAATTAAAACGATAACATGTGTACAATTCAATTATTTAATCTTTATTTTTTTTTAATTTCCAACTTAATTAAAAACCGACAAAAACAAGTACTTAAGCGAAGGAAGTGTATTACGCCAACTCTCAAACGTATTTCAACTACATTTGCTTAAAACTTGTAAATATTAAGCGAAAACTCTAGCCAATTAAGCAGGCGGCCATATTGCTCCCAAGGAACTTTGTCGAGAGTTGTACTCGTGCTGGTTGTTCCACGAATATAACCAAGAGCTTATTTCCTTTTGATTCATAAAATTAACCCACTGCTTTGCAAAACTTCAATCTTCGATTTAACATATTTAAATTGCGAGCTCTTTGAAAAGCTACATTCAATAATTTTTGTGCAATAAAATTTCGTCCCGCCGAAGTGCTTATCCGGAACAAATAAATAGTAACATAGCATTTGTGCAGTAAATATTCCTTGAATGGAACTTGATTGATTGCATTGGTTAATTCGGAACATGCAAAAAAATTGCACGCAACCAATTTAGAATGTGACGTGGTACGTGAACAGATGACTGGGCCATTTGTTATCGGAGCGACGCTCTGGATACAGCGCTCCTGTTTAATTGAGCTATTTGTGTTAGTCCGCCGTGACAACGCCGCAACGTAACTTTATATCGCCATTGTTTACAAGCTGTACTGAATATGGTTATCAATACCTCTACTTGATCCCAGATACACGTCAACTTGTTAACGCAGAATTATGACGATGATATATAACCGTGCATTTAATGTAGCCGTGCTTTAAATAATTCCGGTTGCGTAGTTCATTCTCAAAAAAGCTTTCTGAGAAATATATGACTTCCAATAAACTTACTTTACACGTTTTATTATAAAACACAATTTTATCAATATTATACGTAATATTAAAATAAAACTTCTTTTAAAAATCTTCTTGAATTTCTCATACATTTAACGTAGGTATCACAAAACAGAGGAAAACAATATTTTTATATAAATTTATTAAATAAATTTATTAAATACACGTCTTTGAATATTAAATATAAATAAACATATATGTATATATTAATCATTATTTAAACCAAGCGTCATAAAATTATGAATCATAAACACAGTGGTAAGACTTGTTTATTTTAAGTCGCGGAAAAACCTTTAATAAAATTATTATAAAATATTCTATTATATTATTAAATGTTACATTTTATCCACGAATTTTATCTATAATATATGATTTGATGCATATTTGCAAAGTGATGGCATATTATATAAAAATAGTATGCATAGTATTTTTAAATTAAAACTAAAACTTACATTACAATTTATTAAAAATGATCAATATGACAAAAAGGTTTGCTTGTTTTTCTAATAAGTTAAACAAGCTGTTGTAAATTTTACTCTTATAAATTTTTTGTCTTTGTATAGCTATGAATATATTTTTCAATTACACTTAAACTGACCTCTTTTTAAATTATCAATCCGTACCAAAACTAAGCTAGTGTTATTTAACTGAAATTGTTTCGAATACAATGTTAAGGCTGAACACAGTTACTAGAAATTACTATTTGTATTCAAGAACACTATTATTCACAAAAGGTACCCAGGCATACCACGCAGGTACAAAGTAAATTCTCGAGCAAAAAATAAATTTGTTTTGTGCTACTCACAGTATACAGCTCCCCTGGGTGCAACATAATTCGAGAGCTTAACAAACGGTTGGGATAACGCATGTGTTTCTGGAGAAAAATCATCGTCTTACTTTATTTAAAAAAAAGTCCTAGAAAGACTTTCATATCCCTTACATTATAAACATAAATAACATCGTAAAATTATATGTATTTACATGAGTTTTATGGATACTGAAAGTTATAGGAAAACCTATTTAAAATTAACTTTGAATATTAAAATTATAACAAACACAATTCACCAAGAATAAGATATTTATAAATGAGAATTAAAAGTATCTACAATATTATGTAAAGTAAGACCCTCTTTTAAATATCTTTTATTAGTGACTCTTCACTTAGATAAATATTCATTGAACCATCTTGAGTTCATTCAATAAATAAAATAAGAGTTTATGGATTTTCTCTTAACGGAATCAAGTTTTATAAAAAAAGGAATGGAGAAGATTACTGAAGCCCCTTTTCATCCAGAATAAACTTTTTATTTTTAAAAGGAGAATTTTTTATCACATTTTGTAATTATAAATTTGTAAATAAAAACTAACAACTCTTCAAAAGTGGTCAGTCAAGAAAAATGTGTATAAAGCCTACAAATCTCGCTTGATAATTATCATCTAAGATAATCTGAGTATCTATATACATATCTATAATCTGAAACATTTTCCCCAAAAATTAAGAATACAGCGGCATACTTTATTTTAATTAGGGAGTTCATATAGACATGACTTTTACTGAAAGCATTCGCTCTAAGGTATGACCGAAAAATATGAAATGATGATGAAAAATATTGCATTCTCTTCAAATATTTAGAAGCAATCTAGTTTAAAGATTGTTTAGAAAAGCTACGCTCGACAGTTTTACGCTCATTAGCCACGTAGGTGACAGGTGTCCCGGCTCTACCACAATAAATAGCTATTTACCAGAGGACGGCGGTACCGCTGTGGCGACGCCGGAAGATGTTCTCAATTTGTCGAGCCGAATGAGATTGTAGCTGCTTTCAGCATTAGGGGAGAGGCTTTTACATTTCACTTTACGTGGGCCGAACTTTATGTTGCAAAGCTAAACACGATACATTTAATTGTCTTTCAAGTATATATTAAAGTATCGAATTTTCTACAACTTCCTTAAATTTAACAATTGAATAAGTTAAAATAATGACATTTTAATTAAAACGTTCTATTTCAATCACTGTGATTTGGCAGTTATTAAGCAACATATTTTGGACTGTAAGAAAAGAAATAACATATTCACATTTTTTTAAACGTCATTATACGCTACGAACGTATAGATGATGTTATGATAAATTCAAATAAACATAATACAATAATGATTACCACATTAAACACTTTAATGACCTCTTATCACTTTGGAAAGCACAAAGTGATACTCATTTGGGTTTCCCATTGATGACAGAAATCACGATGTATTATGTTAGGATTCCCTAAATAAAATTCGTAATTAATAATAATTTCCTGAGACAAACAATTACAATTAAATTCATTTAAACTTTAAAGTCTCGTATCCGATCTGAAAAGGAATTTTATAGGTTTTTCATTAAAAGACAAAAGTTTTTTATAAGCCTTTCTTTAAAGATTCCCTCTTATACTTATTCCCAAAAAAAATACATTAACGATTACTTGCTTTTGAAAAGAGAATTTTATTTAAAATATTATACAGTTAAAATATTTTTCATGTTCAGAAGTCAAGAGTCACAAGAAATATTTACAATTTTTTGTATCTATATTTTAAATAGCACTAATTAATATAGAAAGGTTATCGATAAAATGACTGAACTTTTAGATATCAGTCAACTATAAAAAGTAAAACTGTGTAAATGAAATAAGTTCTTTGGAAGAGGCGGTTGATTTAAAAATAAAAAAAATGTTAATATGACTACATCAATAATAATTGTATTAATTGCTATTGTTAATGCTTTTGTCCAAATAACAAACGCCAGTGCCGAGAATGCATACGCATTAAGGTAAGTAAATTAAATATACTTTCAAGTCACTTAGATGAAGCATTAAATACATTCAAACTGAAACATTATTACTCTCAAACAAATGATGTAAAGTTTTTCTTTTTAATTTTCCCTTTTATTAAAATATTATATTTTAAAATTGTTGTTTAATAAAATTGAAATACATTTTTCAGTATAATGAGTTTGTTATTAAACTGTTATAAATTTATTTTCAGCAAGTTGAGAACTCAAACAGATCCTTATATGAATAATAATGATCGAGTAAGTTACAATGACATTACATTATGAACCCTATTTAACAATATATGCCCTAATTTCATTGTAATAAAATAAAAAATGTTTGCTTTTTTTGTTGTAGTTTATGTTAATTTAGTTCCCAATAAGTTAATAATCAAGAATTCTTTATTTAACTCAACTCTCAATTACACGATTGCATTAAAAAAAACGATATAAATATTATTTTGTTTTGAATATCTCTTGATAAATATTATTTTTACAGCAGCGGCATCACCAAACAAACAATTTTGCTAATGGAAACAATAAACACAACGTCATAAATGTGGACCAAACTAGTAATGGTTTTTCAGTGTCAAGTTATGAAGCTGATCGAAACATTAGACCGACTTCAACTAACTATAATGCTAATTTAAATAACCCAGACACATCAACCATCATTTCTAATGTATGCAAAGGGGTAGAAAACAGAAACCCGGTTTCTTTCAATAATAACAGACAGCAGACACGGAGAACTCAAACGTGGTTTTACCCGAATAACATACTATATGGAGGATATTTTCATAGACCTTTAAAAGAAGTACAAAATAATGCTAACATTGGTACAAGCAGTAATGATAACAAGGTCTTCATCGAGGGAAGAAGACTTAACATTTACCCAAATCAACCAGGTTAGAAAAGGATTATATAGATAGTGTATACAACCTACAACTGATAAGTATACAATGTACATATTACTTCACAATACAAAAAAGTCATCATTTAATATTATTTCATTTAAAAAATGTATCAATCAAGTCTATTAATCAATAAGTCTAATTTGTGAATACAAAACGATTCGTATTGGGATGGTCTTGATTGTACAAACTACCTTAAGTTCACAACTAGAATAGTTAACAGAGATTTTAGAATAGTTAACAGTTAACAGGGTTAATATATATGTATATATATTTATGTCAAATGTGGCAAACGAGCAGACGGCCTACTAGATGGGCAGTGGTGATCGTCGCTCAGTAGGACATCCGTGACAAAGACGTTGCGGATGCGTTTCCAACCTTAATAGTTGACGAAAATGGAAGGAATAGGGAAAAGGCAACCGACTCTCTCACTCATCGGACGAAACGCAGCCACTAAAGGCTACGTCACGCCGATCTCCTGTGAGAGGGTGGTACTTCCCTGGTTGAGCCAGCCCATATTCGAGCTGTAGTAACTTGGCTACAGCTAGGCTCTACCACCTACGAAAATACTATATATGGAAATAAATGTAATTTTAGATAATCATGGAAGAGATTCAGGAGTTCAAACCGCCAGCCCTGTAGTTGGCAACACACAATATCGTTATAATAGTGGAAATTTTGATGATAATAAAGCAAGAACACTCACTAATCGAATGGGTGGTGGAACTTATAACACGCAGAATAGTGGCCAAAACGGAAACAATGCAAGTAAGTAATAAAAACAAATGTACGAAGGAAGTAATAATATGACATAAAAGAAGAAAATGTCTGGACTCGATTACAATTAGATGTCGTTCAATAAAATATGCTCTACTGCTAAAATTTGTTTAAAAAAAAATTAAATGATCGTGTACAAATTGTACAACAATGGTTTTTGGAGATTTGTGTTTTATAATATCAATTACTTGTGATTACAGATAATTATCATGCCCGTTCCGGTGTTCAAAACGTACCTGATGATACTATATCGAGTCTTTATGACAGTACACGGTTTGTTGATAACTACGGCCGTGGTGAAAATAATAGAAATATTATTAAGATAGAAACCTCTTAATCCTTTTATTTTATGTATAAAATGTTACACTATTGTAATTATTCTTTATTTTGTTTTTTTTTTTTATTAAAAAAATGCTGAAAAAAAAAAACATTTTTTTTCCTTTTTCTTTATAAGTAAGGTTTATAATAAATGAAACCTGCTTTCATTTTGATAGTATTTAGCAAAACAGTTTTCCTAAACTATACATATTCGATAGTAAGCATTTTCAATATTAATAATAATAAATATTTGTCGGAGATACAGAATCGTCACGAACATCTATATAACTAAAAGTGAAATCAGCTTACTATAGGTGGAGAAACGCTAAGAATCTTCATAATTCAGAACATATTATCGAAATCTATATATTACTAATGACGTTAGTAAAGACTGATTAGATAGAGATTGTCAGATGTTTATTTTCTAAAGAGGATCTAATATCGGCAGTAAGTTTAATCAGATCCGATCAGATCTTGTAGTACTATGTGGAATACGAAAACCTGATTGGGAAGGACAGAGGAGAAAGTTTTGATTTAGGTATTTGGTCATCGGACAAAATACAAGATGTTCTAATATTTTGGACAATGAAGGCAATATTACTTATGAATTTATAATTTCAACAAGTTTATCCGTAGGAAAAACTTTATTTTTTATTACCAGGAGAAATTACTGAATAATGCAGTAATACGTTATTAGATAAGTCCTCTATTGTTAGGGATATAGGTCTACTGATTTGCCATATATTGAAGTATTAATAATGATTCATACTGTATCTCTACTGAAAATAAAAAAACATACACAGAAATAATGAAAAAAAGCAAATGTTTATATATAACATTTAGTTTATAAGTAATTTCAAAAATAATACAAAATTTTCCAGCTATAAACTGGGATGACTTGATAACTACTGTGAAAACTAGAAAAACTAATGTAAGGTGTAACTTTGGTCTTGAAATTGTCACATTTCAAATCTGAACCCTGTTCAAATTCTATGTACGGATAAAGTTATTATTCATTGTCTAAACACATGGAACTATGTATATGGATTCCTTAAATAATTTAAATATACCATCTCACCTTGGATAAAACAAAATGTTACTTAATTAGTGTTTCCTATAAATTATGCCAATCTCAATGTAAATGTATATATTCTAAGTCGGATTTTTAAGGAAGTGTTCTTGCATAAGTTGTAGTCATCAGAGTATATTGTATGTACTCGTATGCGTGAGGAGTATCGTTCCTTCACATGTTTCGCATCCTCCTTAGTTAGTATAACTGCTTCGCAGAAGAAGGAAGTGGCTTCGAAGTGCCTTTTGCTGTGCAGGATGGCCTGAACTAATGCCGGGTGTGATTGGTCGCTGCCACCGATCGGGACTTCCTGTACCTAAATATCAGATGCTTTACATTCATCGGATATGGGAACAGAAGAAAAGACAATGTAAAACATTATAAAATATAAGGAAAGAAATAAACGAAAAACGGATTAAATCTAATAAATTAAGCAAATGCAGGGTTTGAAATAGAATTACGTATTTTTATTGTTCTTATACAGATATGTACTTATTATATACACGTTCATATTTGTCATTTTATAAAGGTTGAAAAAACACGTCAGAAACAATGTATAACTAAGCTCCACATTACAATAAGGAAGTCTCTTTTATATGCCCAAAAATTTACTTCTAGGTAAATTGAATGAAATTCAATATATGTGTATCACTTAGATACATTTGTACCTATTTCAAAAATCCTCTCATAATTTCTTAAATTATTACATAATTAATTAACATGTTGCTTCAATCATTTTTACTTTCAAAAATTATTTTTACCCTTAAATAATATACCATCAATATTTTGACACATTTTCGTCCACAGACGTCAGGGTAGAATAGGTGTTTAATTTTTTTTGTGGATGTTTTTAATAATAATAATTAATGTAGAAAGGTTATCAGCAATATGACTGAACTTTATTTATCAGTCAACTATATAAAGTAAAGCAGAATAATTGTAATAAACTTTTGTGGAAGAAGCGGTCCTTTTCAACACATATACAAATATGACTATATCAATAATAGTTGCATTACTTACTATAATTAATGCTTTTGTCCTTATTATAACCAACGCCAGTGCACATAATGCATACGCATCAGAGTAAGTAAACCAAATATACTTTCAAGTTAGATGAAGCACATGTATGTACATTCGAACTGAAGTATTGTGTCAATGAGTGTAGATTTCTTCTAATGGTTTTAGTTGTGTTTTTATAATAATTTTATACTAAATTTTGTTTTTAAAAAATAATATATTATATTCATATCAACTTAATGAGTTTGTGAATCTATTCTTATTTGTTTAAATTTGTACTTTTTAAATTTGTTTTCAGAAATCGGCAAACCCCAGCAGAATCTGATTCAGTTTATATGAATAATTATGAGAGAGTAAGTTATATATTTATTAATAATTGGAAAAACACGTTATTGATCTTATGAAAAATAATCTCAAATATTGATTTTGTGACTAATAGTAACAGTTAACAATACAGTTGCAGTGTAAACACATTAAGATGAAACTGTTGATTATAAAGGGCTGTTTTAATTAAAATGTTAGGAGCAATATTTTAATTAAAACAACCCTTTATTTTTTGTTTATAATTTCAGATTTAGTACTTTTTTACAGCGTCACCAGGTTCAATTAAGTAACTTTGGTAATGGAAATTATAAACAAAACGTCATAAATGTGGACCAAACCAGTAATGGTTTTTCAGTGTCAAGTTATGAAGCTGATCGAAACTCTAGACCGACTGCAACTAACTACAATGTTAATTTAAATAACCCAGCCAGAACAACAGTTACCTCTAACGGGATGGGATGGGTTGGGACTAATGGGGTAGATACAAGAAATGCGTTCTCTATCAATAATAACAGACAGGAGCCACAGAGAACTCAATCGAGGTTTTTCCAGAATGGCGAAAATTCTGGAGGATCTGTTCACAGACAACAAATTCTAAGGGAAATACTTGAAAAGGCTCAAATCGGTACAGGCAATAATAATAACAACCAGATTTATGTCAACGGGGAAAGAATTGATATCTACCCCAATCGAGCAGGTTAGAAGATATACATATATATATGTATATATAAAGGCATTCCATTGACTCTTAGCAAACTAAAAAATAATATTATAAAGGAGAAGTAAAAAAATATATAAAAATAGGTTGTTAATTTTACTATATTTATCAGAATTTAAATAATAAAAGATATTATCCGAAACAACGCCTGATGGACCAGATTTCCTTCTTTCCATTTTATTTATGTAATATTTCAATCAACAGACAAATCCAGCCGGAGACTTCAAAAACATAGACCTTTATTAAAATCTATATTATCGGGATGTTCTCAATAGCTCAACGTACCTTTTTAATGCGGTAACAATAGGCAATAAATAAAAATTATATATTTTCAGATAATCATGCAATGGATAAAGCAGTTGAAAGTGGTATATCTTCAGTTGGTCCTACACAATTCCTTGTAGTTCTGGCAGTGTTGCTACGAATAAAGATTTTGTAAGACAATACAATCTTCGAAATACAATCATTACGTTCATTAAGTTTTTAGTATTAAAAATAATATTTTTTCCTTATTGCATTTGGCTTTCATTGGATAAAATTTATTGTGCTATTAGAAAAATTTAAGGACTTTTCTCGAGTCTTTTAGTACTAGGGATGGTCTGATGAAAAGCATTAAAAATATCTTTGGTATAGTGTCTCAATCATACTATAAAAAGAACTTCGAGATCGATAATAATCTTTAACTTGGATTTTAAAAGATTTTCATCGACTCGGTAAAAAAAAGCTAAATGTTCTTTCAACTAGGACTCCAAATTTGAAAAATTCATAAAACGTGTATAATGTTATTTTAATACCCATACTATTGCAAAAATAAAATAAATTAGGAATATCATAACAACTAGTACGGCTTTAAGAAATACATTTCATATAGTATTATGCTCTAATTAAATAATGAAATAAAACAATATACATATGTAAGACTATTGAAGTAAACATCTTACCGGTATCACCGACGCAATTTTTATGATTATGATATATTGTTAAATTATTTATTATTAATGATAAAATTATTTATTATTTATGCTATATTGTAATCTTATTAATTATCAATGATAGCACAGAACTGGTATGCCCACGGTGAAGTTCAAAATTTAGCTGAAAATATTATTTCTAATCTTTATGATTATACACAATTTGCTGATAACTATTTGTGTAAAAAATGTCTTACAAATGTAATGCGCATAGTCAAAATATTAAATAAAAAAAGTTAATACATTTTTTGTTTTCTTTCTTTGAATATAAAAAAATATCAGTTTTTTTTCTGTGTGACTGTTTTTTTTTGTTCGTTTTAGCATTTTAATTAACATTTATACTCTAAATATAAAACGATTTTATCTTAGCTTGTTTTTTATTTGCTTTATTAAAATACAGCTGTATTGATATTAATAAAAGATACCTTTTTAAAATTTATTAATATTTAGGACTAAGTAAAAACACGGCAAACGCTATTCATTAAATACAAAGCACATTTAAAAATAACCTGAAAATCAAAGTGTCTCAACTATGTACTTATATCTTCAGTATTAAAAATTAAGGTAAATTAATCACCAAAAAAATCTTAATCAAAAATCTTTAATTATTTAGTTTTCAAAACATGATATCTAAATTTAGCGTAGCTTTTATGCCAGTACACTGTTTATAATTATAACAGGTCCAAAAAATATATTGATAAAAATATCCTTTTAAACAACTCCAGAAGCAGTCAATAATAATTAAAAGGCATTTCAAATTATTATTTCGAGAATAGAACTGCTACTAAATAAATAATATACTGATAAAAAAAAAGTTTTTTAGTTAATCTGATTTCTCCTCAAAATTGGTACTCATTCCTTTTTTCGCTTTAAAAGTAAATATTTCTAAATTATTGATCTTGCAAACCTTTTAATTCTATTATTAATCTATTTTTTTAAGAATGTATTTGATTATTATTGACCAAAAATTAACTCTATCTAAGTAGTCGTGGTTGTTATCGGTTTTGTTTATGTTTAACCTCATTATGCCAGAATGGAAGTGGAATCGGCTAGAAGCCTCCCGAGTTTGAATATATGTTCAATGGCTTCTTTAGCAGGTATATTTTTATCATCATTTTTATAAGCTCTCTCTGGTGTGGGATCATAAGAAGAAATCTTTTACTATTGGGTGATTTTAGTCAATAAAGTCCTGATGAGAAAAAACACTTTTAATAACTCGGTATAATTCTGACATATGTATATTAACCTCTTTTATAATGAGTCCTTCAATGCGAGTGCCTATATTTGTAGATTTAAACATGATGGTTAAACTATTAACCAAATACGAATTTCTGTTTACTGTCAAATTCTTTTTCCATGAACCCATTTCTTGTACCAATTTTATGTATAAAAACGGCGATAAAACAATATCCAAAGTTATCATTTTAAAAATATGAATAAATAACGTCTGTTCTTACTCTAAGAAAAGACCTACATATTTTCTAATAAGAGTAAAGAGTAAAGTCATTATTTGTTGTTCGGTTAAACTTAAATTTATGCAGTCTTGATTGACTCTAATATTTTCAAGACTTTTAAAAAGCTCATTAACCATTTTCCTATAGGTTTTATTGCAATTGACATTTCATTTTTATTATAGCTTTTTATATACGAAAACGATTCGACAAAGATGTTTTTACCCATAAAACGCTATGATTAAAAACTGTTAACGACACTTATCTTAAAATTTATTTCATAAAAAAGATTAAACAAAATTAACAGTGTTTGACAACAGTTTCACCGATTTTTAAAATGTATAAAGCAATATGTTAAAAAAAGAAAGATCTCTAAAATTAAGATGTTTTTACAAATACTGACGAGGCTAAAATAACTGGGGTATTCTTCTGATCTTGGAAAAAAAACACATGACCTGGTGAAACTTATGTAAAGTTTTATTATGATAAAATAACATAAACAAAATACAATATTACGTACATTAAAGACATCATATCACTTTGGACAGCACAAAATGATACTCATTGGGTTTTCCCATTACCGACACAAGTCTCGATACCTTTTTTAGGATTCCGTAACTTAAAGAAGTCAAAATTTCCCTTTATTATTAATAATAAAGTTTTAATTTTATATTCTATATACTAATTTACTAATAATAAATATCACAAAAACTCGAAGTTTAATAATGGTAGCAGTTTTATAAATTAAATGAAACTATTATTTTTTGGATTACTACACGTTTTTTATTATTTTTAAAAGCTACATACTTCCGACGTTTCGAGTAGTTTACAGCAACCGTGATGACGTGCAGACGAGATGTGAATGTCTGTCAGTTGGTCTTGTTATTTGTCATCTACCACCAACGATTTCTTAATTTTCTGGCATACTTCTCTGGATGCCTTCAGAATGCGCTCACGGCAAGACGAAGTCCTGGGGTGTAGTAACGGACATGAGATTATATGTTTTTCATGAGGGGGTCGAATATCATTTATATCCCCTACCAAAAGGTACAACGTTAAAATGCACTATTGACTTCAAAATGATATGAGGTAGATTGAATTTTGCATATTAAACGGGGTTTCTATAATATTCTCGGGATTATGGTTAACAATCTTTACAATCCCGAGGATATAAGATACGTGGAAATTTTAATCTGCAAAATTGATATCAGCAGAAGTTGAAAATACCTAAAGTTAAGTGAACGAATTTTTTTTTATAGAAATGTCCTCTTGTCCCTAATATTACCTTGATTTCAATGGCCATAGAATTTAAACTAGCTGAATGCTTCTGTCTATAATAAATATTAATCATCCAAAATATTTTCATCTTAGATGTATAATACATTTGTAATCTGATACGGGAATTTGAGGATTGCGTTTGTTAAGACCCCAGCTTTTTAACAGACTTTTCTAAAAGCCCTATTCTTTGTTTCTATTAAGTAAAAAGAAATTAAAAATATTAATAACAAAAGCATTTTGCTTTCTGTGTCAGTTTTCACTTAAAATAATTAACTCTATAATTTTTCTCAAAATATTTGACTTGTACAGAAGTCGGGGGTAAAAAAAAATAAAAAAAAATTATTATATATTGTTTTAATGGCACTAATTAATATAGAAAGGTTATCAATATAACGACTGAACCTTTAGATAACAGTCAACTACGAGTATATAAAGTAAGACGTAAATGAAATAAGTTTTGTGGAAGAGACGATCGATTTTCGAACATCTTGTGTTAATATGACTACATCATTAATAGTTGCTTCAATTGCTATTATCAATGCATTTCTTCATATAACCAACGCCAGTCCACAGAATGGATATGCATCAAGGTAAATAAACAGTATATATACGTTCCAGTTACTTAGATGAAGTACTAAGTACATTCATACTGAAACATTATTCCAATGTGTTTAAATTAGGTTTTAGTGGTTCTTAATTATAAGAAATCTTATTATTAACGTATATACTTTGTATTGATCATTACTTTATTTATTTTTTAATCTAAACGCCAATCAAAATATTTTGAGTAAAATTGAGCTAATACTAAATTGTTTCCTTTGTTCTTTATAATATAAGTAAAATATTACATTATTGAAATGTTATCTATTGAAAAATATAATTATACACATATCCATATAAACCTGTTAATATTAGTATATTGTGAATTAACTATTACAAATCTATTTTCAGCAATGGGCAAAATCCATCACAAACTGATGCTTTTTATATGAATAATAATGCCAGAGTAGGTAATATCTATTTGTTTTAAATACAAGCACATGTCATTTAAATTTTATTCTCTAATGGATAAAAAATAAATATAACATTTGCTGTTTATGTAAATTAAGATAGATGGTTAATTAATTATTCATTATTAAGAATTATTTGAATCAAAGTATTAGAAACAGTAATGAAAATCATTTTGCGTTGAAAATGTATTAATTAAAAAAAATTCTTCCAGGAACGCCCTCTTCAACGAAGTAATTTTGGTAATGGAAATTATAAACAAAACGTCATAAATGTGGACCAGACCAGTAATGGTTTTTCAGTGTCAAGTTATGAAGCTGATCGAAACTCTAGACCGACTGCAACTAACTACAATGTTAATTTAAATAACCCAGCCAAAACAACAGTTACCTCTAACGGGATGGGATGGGTTGGGACTAATGGGGTAGATACAAGAAATGCATTCTCTATCAATAATAACAGACAAGAGCCACAGAGAACTGAATCGAGGTTTTACCAGAATGGTGAAAATTCTGGAGGATCTATTGACAGACAACATGTTTTAAAAGAAATACTTGATAAAGCTGACATTGGTACAGGGAATAATAATGATAACCAGATTTACGTTGACGGAGTACGGATTAATGTCAACCCTAATCCAGCAGGTTAGGAAAAAAAGATGAAAAACATAATCTATTAAATTTTTTTTAACTTACGAATCCCAGAACTCCAACATAAATAGAATAAAATATGCGTTACTATTGACAGTAAAAATCCACACAAAAAAAATTATAGAATAGATAGAATCAGAACTTTTTATGTCATTTTAGGCTGTTACTTTTGCAGTAGCATATGCCATACCATTGTAGTTTCGCATATCTATATTTATAACTATATATATTAATCGTAAATAAATATTATTTTAGATAATTATTATGGAAGAGATGCAGGAGTTCGAACCGGCAACCCTCTTATTGGCAACACACAATATTCTTATAATAGTCGAAATGGTGAAGAGAATATAGCAAGAACACTCACTAATCGAATGGGTGGTGGAACTTATAACACGCAGTATAGTGGCCAAAACGGAAACAATGCAAGTGAGTATTAATATCAAATGAAAGAAGAAAGTCATGAAAAGAAATTCTAAACTGATAAAATGCTTTCAATATTACAGAAAGCAACATGAAAGCATCATAGCATCGCGATCTTTAATATGATTTCTTAAACTTGGATCTTATAAAATGTAAAACGTAACTAGTATTAATGTTGTAAATTTACATTTAGCGTCACCCGAAATGTATTTTAAAATAAATTCATACAAGCATTTCAATATTATTGTACAATTCTCTAAATGGGAATTGAAACAAATTTACAATAATTACATGTGGGGTCAAACACTATTACAGCTTTAAAAAAGGCCATAGTGCATTTTACTTTAAATCTATATATATAAAAGAAAGTCGTGTTAGTGACTTCACTTATAACCCAAGAACGGCTGAACCGATTCAGCTGAAAATTTTCAGGGAGATAGTTTAGAACCAGGAAATTGCAATAGGATACTTTTTATCCCGTTCGACAGCATTCCCGTGGGACTTGACATGAAACGTCAGTCACTATAAAACGTGGAATAACACAATTGACGTATAATGACAGATATGTAATGACGTATGGATGACAATTAGATATTTGTAAGAAATCTACTATATAAAAATAAAAATATTTAGGTATTGTGTTTGTAGATTGAACTCTTAAAACCATTTAGTATTTGCGGGATAAATTTAGAAAATCATTGTTTTTCACATGGGCAGTTATATTCTGCGTGTTCACGAGCTTGGAAACCATACGCTTTATTTGTGTTAAAGTTAGACCAAAAAACAAAAAATGTGGTTTACAAAGGAGCACTTCTATGAAACGGATAATTTGCGGACACGTATAACGCTTCGATTCGGTATCTACTTTGGATTCACTTTCATTTACTTAGACAAGTTCAACTAAATAACACTTCATTTTTGTAATCGAAACGAATTCATTACTGTTGTGAAATGAAATAAAAATTTTCCTTTTCAAATATAAAACAAAAAATTCTTCATCTTTTAATCACCAAACGAAATGTTCTACATATAAAAGCCTTCTGGTGGCGAAACGGAGTTCGCCAGGTTTACTAGTTTATAATAAAACGTAATATAATAGTGGACTATCTGAATAATCAAAGCAAAATGAAACTTAATTTCATGATATTTTTTTAAATTTAATCATTTAATAATAACTTGTGATTTCAGATAACTATCACGCTGGAGCACAAAATGTACCTGATGACATTATCCGCAATCTCTATGATAGCACCCAAGTGGTTTATAACTATGGTAATGGTCTTAATAATAAAAATATTATACAAATTGATAATATCCGAAACACAGAGGATAGACGGAGATTTAATGATCGTCCAAGAGGAAAATTGGCAGTGGAGAACAATAATAGGTGTAGTAACATTTTTAATGATGAAACCTTAAAAGTATTACCGTTTAATCCTAACATTTTATAAAATCTTTTTGAGTTTTTTATCTTTAAATATAAAAAGGAAAGTTAAAGATTTCTGTTAATCTGTGTATGTCATTGTCTATGTCGTTGGAGATGGTAAATAAATATGAAGATTTTGAATGAATTAAATTATTTAAATGTTTTTATATCCTATGAACCTACTTTCGATTTAATAATATAAAGATCTCAGCTTCCAAGTTCCTTCAGAAGTGCTAAGTTAAACTAAACTAAGTTTAAATATTTATTACTGAAATTGTTTAACTTGAGAAAAACATAGGTTATTACTTAAATTTAATGTATATTGAAATTCAAAGAGAAGTTATTTATTATAAGATATATTTTATTCAGTGTATTAGTTATAATTCTCAAATATTGTGCATATTACATTAATCTTGATTATTGTGAATTAGAATTCTGTGTTTGTATTTTATTAGAATATAAATCCGATAAAATTAATAATTACATAATGGTAGGTATAATAAAAAATAAATATTTCTATTATATACTAGCTAGAAATGTTGCAAAGTTTTTTTTTGTACATCTCCTTTCTTATTGTATGCCTTATTCTGACATTTTCAGCAGCTAATAACTTCAAATGTAGTTATAATTACATAGTTGTGTTGTTTATACAAACAATACCACTTATGTTTTTAAAACTAATAATAAAATATCACAATGTTAACTTTTATGTAGAGAGATAATAATCTATGTAAAACTCTTTTAAGAAAAAAACACAGATGTACGAAACTAAGCAGAACATTTATAAATAACTAGCTTTCCCACTGCAGCTTCGCCCGCGTGGAGTTCGGTTATATCGCGTTTCCAAGAGAACCTTTCAAAAGTCTGGGATAAAAACTATCCTATATTCTTTCTCAAGGTCAGCTCTATCTCTATACCAAATTTAATTAAAATCAGTTCAGTGGTTTAGGCATGTTAGATTAACAGACAGTCAGAGTTACTGTCGCATATATAATATTAGTAGGAATAAAAGTGTACATAATTTATTAAGTTTTAACTGAAAGATACATTACAAATGACACATATATGCATGAGATGTATAAAACAAGTTACTTTTCTATATTAAGATATTAAAAATAGAACAGACAGAAAAAGAAAAGACACGCTGCCATCACAATCTCTTGCTTAAGGAAGCGATTTATCCTCCCATTAGAAGTTATCACTTTGATAAAAACATATGGATGGTTTTCATAGAATACAAAACAAAATTTAAAAGCAAGAATTATCAGTAAAATGAAAAATTAAAGAGGATTGAATACTAATGCCATTGAACATTAAGATATAAGATTAAAGCATTGATTAAGAACCTTTTAATATCTATTCTAGAAATTTACTGTCTGTAATAAATATTCAGTGAGTATACATACTGTTCATAATTATAACTGCTTTAAGAAAATGTATTTATTTAATCTCTTTTTATGAATAAAGATTTAAAACATCTCTATAAGGGCCCCATGACAAAATGACATTTGTAATTTTTATTTTTGGAACGTTTGCCACAACCATTAACTAAATAATGTTCTGATAACAAAAATCAGAGGATGATACTTGACATTTTGACAATTTGTTGTTTTATGAGATTGGTTATGTTTTTTGTCTAATATGATTTGTCTTCAGTATCCAACTTCATATTTTTCTTTTTATTGAAAATATCTAAGTCATCGATTTCTTAAACCAAATAACACTATTTTTGATAAATTTTTTGTTGAACAAGGTATGTTTTAAATTATATTTTTTTTTTTGAGAGCTGTTAATTAAATCTATCAACTAAATAATATTCTGATAAGAACTTTTAAAAATTGATTCTTTACACTTGATAACTTTCTTCTTTATTCTTTAATTAGCTATATTGTTAATATTTTTCAGTTAACCTCATTTGTCTTTTTTCTTTTTTCATATTTCTTTGCTTGTGAAGTTAACTTTTCGAAGTTACTGTTTTGGTGACCATTTTCCCTTTTTTACATATTTTTTTTTAAACAAGGTATTTGAATTATATTTTGTTTAACTTTTCATTACAAGTGTCATTGCCAAGTCTTTAATTATTTGTGATTGAAGTTTGTTTTGATTTGTTATTATGTTGATTGCGATTTCAGAAAAAACGTCGAATCTGTCAGAGGACTCCTAAATTTAAATTGGTCTTCAACAGTTTTTTATCTCATGTTCATTGTTATCCTAATTTTGAATAGTTTGTTACATAACTTTAAGCTCCTCACATAATTATAAGAACCTAACAACTAATATTTAATTTACCAAGTAGGTTTTATCGGTTAAATACTGCACGTGCTTCAACTTTTCCAAATTTACAATCTTAAGAAATTTACTTTCATATTTCCTTTCCTTAGCACTTTTCCTCACATTATAAAATTAAATATAAATTGTGTAGTAGTCTAATAAAGTTTAGAATTAACACTCTTATTTTCTTTCTCAAATATCCTAAAGCAGTAGACTTCCTAATAGCACGAAGCATTTAAATAAATAATTTATTTTTTCATCTATCTCAAACATATGCACCTATTCGATTATATGCAGTCAGAATTGACAAGTAATATTTTTAATTAACTATATAGGGCAGCGACTGTAGGTTCCAGGAAAGCTATGAATACTACTAAACTACTTACTTCTATATATATATTATAATAAAAATATTATATTAAAATCTATAACCTATACCTAAGACTATCTGATTGCCCTGATGTTAGGATAGCAATCGCCATTCTATTGCTTGTATATGTATGTAGTATCAAGAATATTTTGGTTCTCACGGCTTGGCGTTCGTTCCACGGAGTCAGCAGCCTCACTCGTTATATGATATCTTATCTATACAACAATGGTTCCCTGGCGATGTTCACTTAGTTTTTTAATATGTTGCGAGTACGTAAAAAAATACCTTAAATAATAATATAGACAATGCACAAATCTTTTGGAAAAAACATATAATTTTAATCCGCCTTAAAGGATAACAGAAAAACAGTTCCTAATAAAATTTAGTATTTAAATATATTTTATTATTTTACTTGAACTGACTTTGTAAAATAGTAGAAAAAAATAATAGTAATTGTATACAGTTTTAATTAAAGTTTTTTTACTTCATAGCAAGCGTTTTAATTTCTGTATATGATTGCTGTATCTAATTAAGTTTTTATTATAATATTATTTTCTTAATGGTTTAGCTATAACCAAATTATAGACTTTATCGTAGGTTATGTGAGGGGTCTTAATTTGAAACTAAGTGATGTTTTGAAGTTTGATTAAAGTGCTCATTTCATATCTGTCTAAAAAGTCTTTGCTAATAACAATACCAGTTAATTATAAAAATAAAAGAAAATTAAAATATAATATAAAAATTCCCTATTTAATAACAAGTCTTTTCTGTATTAGCAATGATAAAATATCAGATATTAAAAAGTGATAAATAAAGAAAAAAAGAGCATGTACAAAGTTTAAAAGCTTAAAAATGTGCTTAAAATTATGTTCTTGTCTGTGAAACGTAAAAGCTGGACAATTGTCCTCTTTGCAGTCGCTAAAGACGATAAAAAGAAATAGAGAAGATTTATTTGTAATATCCAACATAAATCTTATTTGTTCCTAACTATTTTCTTACTTTGTTTAATCATTATTTTGTATTCAATAGATTTTATTTTGAAATTTATATGCAAAATACATATTTATTAAAAATATACATATTTTTTTCATTCAAATAGAAAATACAAATATGCGAAAAATTTTATTTCAAACAATGAGTTCTCGTGGGCCAATACTTTAATACACCTTTGTCGATACGGGCAACAATTTATAATCCTCTTGATTTTGATTTAACATCGCTTTCAAAATATTTAAATTTTGAACCTTTGTTATAACATCCACTTGCATAGATCTAGAGGTATCCTACGTAAAAATGTAACAATAGTAGAAAACAAAAAGTATATCGGATATAGGTAAAATTAAAATAACTGTCGTCAGACTAATAATTTATTCTACATAAGCCATTACTTCGGAAATGATCCCAGTACGTAAAAAACTACATTAGACCTATATACTAACCTTGTACAGACTTGATGGCTTGTAAGCCCATCGAGTAAAAGATTTAAAAAATTACTGTGGTCAGTACTTGCATCGAATTAAACTCTTAAAGACGGAAAATCACTTTATATATACTTTAAAAGCAAAGCAGTAATGATCAGTACCTTCAAATGTGAATTCGGTATAGCTTTTCTGGAACCCTCAGTTTTAACGTATCTATTATTTTTGCCCCTACCACAGTAATAGTTCTATATGGGATAAAATATTTTAAATTTACCTTATCTATAACAAGGACACCTGCTTCAACCACAAAAACTGTGCGTCTTTTAAATGGGTTCTTGCAAAAAAAAAGAGCGTTTCATTAATATAAATGACCTCGAATACACTACTTGTTAGAAATAATATGATAATATTTTAGCGTTCGTAAGTAATTGTTGCCCTAGATCCAAAAAAAAAAAAAACAAAACTTCTGACAGTCGGCCATAACTTGTCTTCACTCTTCTATAGAATTTACCATCTTACGATTTGTTGTCTAAATGACTGATGGCTGATTATTTTTTTCTAAGACCGTGTCTTAAAAAATATATTACTTTAAAATGAAAATTTTTTTGGTTTGCTTATCATATGTTGCCATTGGGTAAGAAATGAAAGATAATAGCTTATGTTTGAGTTATATTTAGTTTCGTATAGACAGAACACACTAAATACAAGTCAGTGGTGGCCTAGTGGTTAGAGGGCCCGCCTCTCGTTGCCGAGGGCGCGGGTTCGATCCTGGCCCGGGCAAGTACTATTGTGATTTTTCCGAGTCATATGTACTTTCTAAGAATATTTAGACCTCACTGATTAATGATGATTCCCAAAAAAAAAAGAGGGTTGATGTCAGGCACGGGAAACGATCGTAAAAAACAATCAGCCAAAACTATTTACACATGTAAGGCAGACCCTTACATGCAGAATACTTACAGGCAGAAAAAAAGACCCTGGCTATAGCCAGGAAATTGCCAGGTAGAAGAAGAAGAAGAAGACAGAACACACTATTACAAAAAGAACATGCTTCAAGATTCTAAATAATTAATTTGTAATTAAAGTCAAAAAGTTATATAAATTTCACATTTTACAGTGACACGATAATATGTATATTATAATAAATCTTTAGGCCTTTTAGAGCCATTACTTACATATTTACTAATGAATATATCTGTATAACCAATGTATATAAATAAATGCATGAACGTTTACTTGTACATTAGTGTATAAGATTAATAGTATTGTTGTTACATTTCTTTTGTTCAGATTTTACAGAAGTATAGTGGAATATTTTTTTTTTTTTGCTCAAAATCAATAACCTTCTATTTTAAAGGAATGAATTTAAGTTTAAAATGTTTTAACATATTTAATGATGAAAAGGTTTATATAATATGGAAATGAAATTAAGGATGAAAAGGTTTTAACATACTTTAGAGTTTATTAAATGCAATAACATATATAATAGGTTATGATATTAATAAATTTATTAGCAGTATTTTTATGTGAAACAATATTTGACGTGTGAAAAGCAGTTTTATACCTTATAATTTGAATTTAAAAAACGAACACATATATATTATACTATTTTCCTTTTTTGGCACAAACTAATAAAGAAACCCCTAGTGAATAAAGAAATGTGAATTTTCTGTCAAAATAAATATCATACGTAGGATGCCAATTTAACATTCATTTGACATAACCTATTACAGAGTCATTTAGATTTCATCAATTTTTTAATAAAATGCTTACAAGTGTTTTTCTCAACTACTCGCAAAATACAATAATATGTGTTTATGTCACTAATTAAATGTATTAAGCTACATATTCTGATCTTGATTTAAGGACGTAAAACTTTTATTTCATCCTAAGTCTATTGCTTAAAAAATCTGTCAATTCCAAATAATTATCTGCCATCTAGGCAGCATTTTGTTTTATTATAAATAATCATATTTGTAAGAAACTAATCACAAATACATACTAGACAAAAAACTGATGTGGTGCTTAAAGATCTTTAAAATATTAGACGTTTAAGTTATTTCTTTTGTAGATATAAATCAATTTCTCTTCTTTCTTCTGGAAATACTTGAAAATATGCAGGTACATATAAATACGAGTAAAAAAATCAAATCTATTTAAATTAGTCTGCGAAAATACAAACAGTCGCGTACCTACTCGTATGTTTTGAACATTAATTTCTCTTGAAACTTTTGAACCCTAGATGAGTTTATTTGACTATAGCAACTTTGCTATCCTGTATGGCAGAACTGTTAGTAAAATATATTAATATTTGTAAATTGCTTGTTATATGTAATAGATATTTTATTATAGAATTTTGTGTTACATCGTGATATACGACAAGATATTTTTTTCTTTATTCTTCTTTAGAGGCGATTCTATAGAATATATACTCTAACGTATTCTTTAATCGATAAAAATAGCATTCAGGTCAAGTAACTACAATATAGCTAATTTCTTGATTTGTTTTTATTGTGTTTACAAATTATTTGTGACTTCTTGTCCAGTTATCCTTGAGACTTTATGTTGAGATAATCAATAATCTATTTATCTAGAACACGGAACTTCAAGAAATAAATAATAATAATTAAATAGCTTTTATTTAAAAATCATATTTCATATTTTAAAACATCATGGCTTAAAATGTAGGCTTACATCTACCATCTGATGTACGTTTATAGCCAGTGGAACATCCTGCTGCAAAATTTTCTCTTCCTTCCTTCTTTGTTGTTGTTGCCAAAGGTGAAGATGTAGAAGGGGAAGACGGAAAAATCAGAATCTCTTCAGTTGTACTTGTTTTATCTGTAGTTATCCAAAGATCATCGGAAGCTGGAAGAACAATGGCAGAATTGTTATTTATGCTTTTCTCTTTCCTTGTATCATCAGGGTCAGCAAAAATAATTTTCTCTTCGTTATCTTGTGTAATATTAGTCGAAACGGTACTCGGAGGCTTACTATCTTGATTTTCTCTCTGATAGCCATCAGTTGACATATTTTTATTATTATTTTCCTTTGGTCTGAACAAATTATGGACATCATCGTGTACTTTGTGAATTGTATCGTGAATCTTATCAACAAATCCTATAACTAAACCACTCTGGGCATTTTCAAGTAATGTTATAAGGACCACAGAAAAAAATATAAAATAAATATTAATCTTCATTTTCAAGTTGTTACCACAATGAATGCTTCTGTTTCAACTGATCGTTAAGTTTCTGTATTTATACGGAGATAACATCATTGACCTATAGGTCTAAGTCAACGAAGATTATATTATTTGATAATATAATTCGATTCTAAGAAGAATTTAATATAATGATACAATTGTTATTTATGTTCTCCAAGGTTTTATTTCTACAAGGTTTTATATATTCTTATTTTCTAATAACTTGACCTAAAAAAGAAAAACAAACTGTTTGAGATCTGCGCTACACATTGTTCAATATTTTATATGCGGTAAATTAATTTTATTAAATAACATTTCATCATATTCATAAGTTCGTAATTCTGAATGTTGATTTTATATTTTTATTTCTAATAACATATAACGTTCAGGAAAGATAACATTTTCCTTAACAAACATCCTTATAAACTTACCATTATATTTGCTGTCGACATTTTCTGTGTTGATCGCGTCTATAATTATCGGGACATTCAAGGTCCGGAACTCTTATAATTTGACTGGATTGTAAATTTTTTTCTGTTGTAGATGCCATACGAAGTTTTTCATGAAAATTGAACACCACCCCAGATTCCGCAGATATAATCACAGCTGCAATAGTTATTATACAAAACACGGCCTTTACGTCCATTTCAACAAAACGAATTGTCTTAACTGCGTCACACTGACGAATCGAAATTCTATAGTGTTGCACAATCACCAAAGATTTCTACACACGCCCTTCACATCTGGGAAACTTCCGTCTGGACACTTTTTGAGTACATTGAGAGGAACATCTATCATCTTTGTACCCGTTCTCACATCCTTTCCCTTCTCTGTATTGTACGCATGATTTTCACTAACACTTTTCGGTTCAGATGAATTCGAGCGAGATAACAATTTGATAAAGTCACTAACAGGATTCGCAAATAAACTTTTAAAATCTAGAACTGAATATGGTGATGCGCTAACATGTATCAGTAATTGAAGAATAACAATGAACACAGCTAGGTGCGTGAACGGACGCGTCATTTTATATGAATAGAACACATATGATATCGACTACTCACTTATCATTGACAACACGCAATCAACTAAATAACTATAGTTATTCTAAACTGTACATTAGATTGTGTTAATTTTTTATTCACAATTTGTTTATCTTATATAAGAAAAAACTTATTGAAAATGTCCCCTCTGTGGGGTAAATAACTTCTCTAACTTTAATATACTGGTTATAATAATATACTGGCAAGAAACAAGTTTTTAAATTACTGGGCATTTATATAGCTGATAGTAATAACTCAAAAATCTTCAACATCTGCTTTATGTCCTCGCTATCTGAATTTATAGATAATTTTTATCTTTTATCTTTACTTTGAAATTATTGTCAATTATTATCAAACATATCAGTAGACAAATGGGGAACTACCTTAAATGTGATATTAATTTTTATACGATATCATAGTGTAATAAAATAACTGATAAGTAACAAAAGTTATGGAACGTGGTATTTAAAAAAAATACATGTTTTTCCTTATGTGCTAAGCTTCTAAGAAATTACCAAGCAGATAATTAACCCTCTGGTAACTGTCTATTACCATGAACACTAGACTTATGTATGGGTTTAGTCTTTATCATCAAAGAACATACCTAGAGCGATATCTGTTACTCATTCAATAATGTATGTTTATACTATAATGTGACGAGATTTAGTAACAAAAACTGTTGATGCATTGTAGGCATATGCATATATACTATTCTGTGTTTATTGTACTCTCATATAACAACCAAAGCAGTATTTCTATATTTCATAGAAAAAAACATGCAAAGAATATTGACGAAGATATGAATCATTTTCCTCAACGGACAGATAAAACTCGAGATTTCATATTGCAATTATTTACTCGAACTATTCTTAATATCAAGATATAAGATAAAATCAAGCGTAATAAAATTGCTTTGAAAAAATATTATTTAATCAAAACAAAACAAGAATCAAGAACAAAAGAGAAATTACGAAGCGTTCAAAATGAATTTTTCTGAAAATTCCAATTGATGCAATAAATATAGTTTTAAAGTGAAAAACGTAAATAAAACAGTTCAAAACATAATCGAACTATCGATTCAATTCAAATAAAAAAATAAGTTATTAATAAAAAGTATTGCATTCACGAAACTTAATAAAACCTAACTTTGTTCGAAATACAGCACACCTCTTTTTATTATGAATACAGAGAGCTCTCTGTTCATCATTGTAAAATTCTCGTTAGTAGAGCCCGCAATACAAACTCGCTTCGGTGAGTTCATTCGTTCGTAGTGAAGATGGCTAATTTTCTCGAAATAACTGACCAATTTCAAACTTTTTACAATTTCATTACAAGTTAAATTATAAGATAACCATGATCAAAGAAATTTCAAAAATGTAATAATAATATCATTAATTATTGAAGACGGATCCGTGAATTAAATTTAACTAAATACTGTAATTGATTTATAATGAGAACTGAATTCTGAATTGTATTTTCCTCGTTACTCGATAGTTTCTTTTATTCTAATTGTCTGTTTTGAAATCTCGGCATTTCTCTAACGACAATACTCTTTATTGGATATGTAACTTGTGCTGCTTGTGATGTTACTTGTTTGCCTACGACATGTCTTTCTTTTACTTAATTTGACAACTTGAAATAAATGAAACTTACCTTTGTCATTAATGAATATTTTTTTTATTAATAACTTAACTTTATTTGTAGCTTACAATGTTAGTATTTTTCTAATTTTTAAATGAAGACTTGTATGACTTATATGATTGCTCTCTATTATTAATTCAAAATAAAATACCAAGTACTCCTAGAAGCAAAATAAAATATTATTTTATACATTGTAGATCATTCAAATACCAAAATTTTATATTTAAAATAAAATTATAATAAAATTCAGAAAATCCTTTGACAATAACATTACCTGTATGAAAAATTCTGGAAAGGCAGGGCGAGGATGAGAGCTATTTTGTAATTAAAATGCTTACCCCCCGTGATGTTGCGTTGTATAACACACTTCTAATATAATATATGAAAGCTAGGAATAGAAAATAAAGCAAGTAAGCATTAGTATGATATCGGAAAATAAAGATAGTTTGCAAATACGAATTTTATTTTAACGAACAATTTCGTACAATGGTATCCATTTACTCATAATAAATCGGATTTAATACTTCAATTTTTAACATATACATTTCTTCTGATAATCAGTGCATACAGCTGAAATAAAAATACATCTACCCATCTGGATTGAAAATCCCTTCAATGTTTTAACATTGAAAATAACCACCATTCAGCCATCAATTTCAATCATTTTCAATTATATCTTTTAAAATAATATTTAAACCTAAGGATTTAAAAAAGCAATCACTTATAATAAATATTTCAAGTTATTGTAAGTCAAAACAAAACAATAATTATTATAAATTTTCATTTAAATTCAAATAGTAAAAAAAATATTATTCAATAACACAGTAAAGTTGCACACCCTCCATCTTTTAGCATGCTTCACCATTTTGTGAATAATAATTACGAGAAAGTTAATTTCATAGTTTATTGTAATCAGTACATATAAATATTCCAATGTTCTCGATATGTCTTTGACATAACTTTTGTTTATTTATCTTGGGTACCATTATTTTCGATCTAGCTACGTATGAATATTACGTACGTATGTTAACTCATATCAATATCGTATTAATTTAAATATGTTACTTATTTAAATTTCAATAAAAATAAAACATTGCCATAGGAATGATCCGATAAATGCCACGCTGTTTAGAAAACAAGCTCCTTACACGGATAGAAGGGATTTTAATATCCTTAAGTAGTGATGATACTGGTTTTCTTTCCTATAAAAGACTTGCAAAGTAATCCACAGACGGCGAGTTGAAATCTCGAAAATCTGCTTTAGTCATCTTTCTAAATAAATAGGGTCCGATATCTTTTCAAAGAAATGTTTGTATTAAAATCAGAATAAAGATTATTTGGCTGAAGGGGTGAATATTCATTTAGTGACATTCTTTGAAGTACATTTATCATATCTTTTACGTTTTATATTCATTTATTCATTTCTTGTAATGCTAAAATATAAAATTAATCAAATATACATGATAAGGACAAAATATGTATACTTAATTTAAATATAACAACAATTTTGTAATACCAATTCATTGCTTCGATTTTAAATTCTCCAGTCGATTGTAAAAAAAACTCATAGGTTTACTATATAATATTATGTTCAAATTTATGCTATTAGAAAAATAGGAAATTGTTTTAAAAATACTTGAAAGAAACGCCTTAATGAATTGCTATTATATATTAATAGGAGCAAAAGAATAAATAGCAAAAAAGCAATTAGTATTCTAAAACAAATAATAATTCAATGAAAAAGTAATATTTTGTTTTGTTCTTTATTACAAACTTTTATTCATGGCAAGAACAAATCCTAGAGTTTTTTAACCTAAATGAACAAGACAGTGAAATATAAATTCCGATCCAAAATCAGATTTTTTAAGAAGTTACATGATTTTCCTACAAATTAATATAAATTAAAACCTATGCACCTATATGAATATTATTCAATTATATAACGTAAAAATTAAGATCCCATAATCACATTTACCTGTAACTTTATTTGAATGTATTAGTCTCAAGTTAAATTACGATTCGTTTTAAACTTTTTGGAGAAGTGGAGTTCGAAAACGCTATTATAAAATTCAGCAGTTTACAATCACAAACCAACTTAGCGATGGCAAAAAAATGCCTTGGCGGAGAACTCGTTCTAACTTTTCCTATTTTTCTGCGTTAATTTCACCTGGACCATTACAGTTTTGCAACATTTCTTAGTGCGAACATTTCTATTACGATGCTTAAATTGCATTTTTAATGACTTTTCTTTGGGGTGTTCATGATAAGGGTAATATTCAAAATCGTAATAAGCAGATCTTGTTCTATCTTAATACTACTCTTAGAATATTTTAGGGCACAAAACATTTCATACACAACACCAAATTTTTAATTAAATTCTCATTAAATGTATGGTTTTTTCATGAATTACAAGTTTGTGAACTCCCAAATGGTACATCTATGTTCATTTTCTTAATATAAATATAAAACACTAAATGTCAAGGCTGATCCAAGATTAGCAGCAAACTTTAGCAATGAAATGTTAAGGATGAATAAGTTAATTGGCCCCCGGAGCGTATCGGGACTCCTGTGGCACAGAGGAATGCATTTAAATTGGATTTTAAGAGTAGAAATCACCGACGAGGTCTCCGCCTCCCTCGGCCTTGTTAGAGTCAATCTTTGAGTTTACGTAAACGAATACAGATCTAAAGATCATTGATAGTAAATCGACTTCATTCATATAACATTATTAAAAGTACTACATATTTGAATTATTATTTACAAAATTGTCTAAACAAAAGAGTTCAAAAATATTATATTTAACATCTTTTTCTTGTGCATGTATAGAATTTTAAAATGTCACATTTACGTATAAAAAAGATGTCATACAAAGTTTAGAAAATTTATAAGTAATATTGAAACAATGTTTTTATATAAATACTAGAAGACCCTGCGAACTTCGTATCACCCTATAATAAAGAAATATCTGTTACGTTTTTTTATTTATAATATATCTTTGGAGTTTACCTATTAAAGCCATAAATCTCCGTGTTTTGAAGTGCGACAGAATGATTGACATATTAGTTAGTTGTCAAATCTAATGTCAAAAAAAAACGTTTGTATCAACAACTACTAATAAATTAAAAATTAATTAAAAAACATTATCACGCGGACAAATTTGTGAATCTAAATCATTCCTAGATCCCATTGAACACACAGGAAAAATTTCATCAAAATCGGTCCAATCGTTTGAGAGAAGTTCAGTGACATACACACTCACAGAAGAATTATATATATAAAGATTTGTGTATTTAATTATTTAATGTTCTTAATAACAATTTTGCTGTCTAAGATTGATGTACAATAGATATATTTTTCATTATTTAATTCAAAATGTTACTTTCTAGTCATAAAAGTCGCTATTTCTTTGAAATAAAAAAAGAACTTTTTTCATATCAGGACTGTTTCTTCTTCAAAGATAGACGTCAACGGTCCACGGCAAGCTTATAAGCAATAAGCTTATTTATAACTTGACGATTTTCTATTAACTCGTTTAGCATGCTGAAATTTATTGGTAAAGAATCACCTGTATTATGAAAATATATCAGTCTTGATTGCTAAAAGAAAACACAGTACCTTATAAATCAAAAGTACACTCCTATCAAATTCATATTCGCTATAACGCTCATGACCTGAATTAATAAGTTAGTTAACATACAAATCTGTCATGCTATAATATACAAATCTGAAAGGCAGTACGATAAAGCACAAGCTAAGCCGTCCCGAATGAACTTCTAGTCAAAGAGTTCTCCAAACCAGTCTTGCTATTATCTTGCTATTATTAGACATCTTAAAGAATTTGTTGTATATTCCTGCTTGGAAAGTTAATCACTTCTAACGGAACCTAGTATATTCTAGCAACCAAACATATTATTGAACAAAAAGAAACAATTTGGTACTCATCAATCAGTTCACAATACTCAAAATATTTATGTATGTACAATGTGTTAATATGCGGACAGAAATAACATACCTAACACGTTTATTCTATACCCCAAATCTCATCTTGAGAGCTAGATCAAAAGTTGTATTTATAAAAACAACTTAATTGCAACCAACGTAAGACCAAAACCACAAATCAAGGAAATATCTTCTGACTGTCATAGCTACTCTACGAAAGTATTAGGTATTACTTTAACCAAATCTAACAACAATTAAATCATAAATTTCATATTATTTAAACATTTTAAATTAACTCCTGAACACAATTATAATAAAATATATCAAAGTAATGCTCTCGCCAAATGAACAGTATTAAATCATTAACTGCCCCAAATATTAACTTCAAATTACAATATTATTGGCTTCTTTATTCTACATAACTATTGTTCGAGTATTAAAGCATTATTAAACCCAATTTACATTTAATATAATTTTAGGTTATTAACACAATAACGAGCATGCCTCCCCGTCTCGTTTTATAGTTTCAAAAATGAATAGACTAAATATAAAGTAATATTTATAGGATTGCTCGGAAAGAGATTTCCCTTACATCCAACCTTACACAAACTGTCCACTTAAGGTGAATAATGACGTGCGAGGAATGGGATCGGAGAAGTGAACCGGCAAAACGACTCCCAACCACAATCAACCATTTCTATACTAAAAGTAACTCGACTATGAAATTCACTCACATTCAGTTAAATTACTCAATCGTTGAATGGAACGAATGAGAACTATGAAATAATTACGTTTATTGAACAGACTAGTGAGTATAAAGACTGACAGTAAAGGTATGAAAAAGCTGCAGCTAGTTACGGTGTGTAGAAACGTTGAAGGGAAACTGTTTTCTTTACGAGCTATTCCACAGAGCCAATATTTCTTCGTGACAGTACGCGCCACCATAAAATAAAACGAAAAATTCCGACGTAATGCCTTCAGCCGCTATGAAAATCATAAGAGGCGAGATTTTATGAGTATCGCTACGGACAATACGCTCTCGAGGTGATTAATAATAGTGATATTATTTTTGTCTGGAAATATTCTTTGTCGAATATTATGACACAGTCTATCTTCACCCTGAAAACTACTTTATATTGATGTAGTTAATTTGATGCATGTATTCTTTAGCAATTACTATATAGTATAATATACTCTTTATGCTATACTCTTTTAAAACTACAGTAAACCAACACGATATTAACTAGGTATATGTTTACATTTTTGTTTACATTTCCTTATTTTCTCTTTGATTATAAGGCTATAGGGAAATTAAAATTACATGTATTTAGAGGAAAACTGTTTAAGGACAACTTTAACAAATGCAGCTTTTATTATTAAATCTTTCGAAAAATAAATTTGAAAATATGATGGCATTTAGTTTATAAATAAGAATGTAAGCCATAATAATAATTTGAAAATGTAAGTGCATAGGCTTTTGATGTTATTATTGACTTTGAAAAATTACAAAAAAGCACTTAATGACTATACCATTTATAACTCACGATAATTTTTCAGAAACTATGATTAAGTAAGCTCTATAGCAGTGTAGAGTGCACTTTTAATGTCGTATACTCAAACCTCGCTTGTGCGACAAATGCTTGACAAAATACTCTGCCAATTGTGTCGGAGCTCCGCCCTCAATTGTTCGAGATGAAAAATGGCCTATTCGGATTGTTCGTGAACAAATGCGTGCCGTGCGGGTCATTACGCTTTGTTTTAGATGTAAGTACGACAAAAAAAAATCATAGGGAAAAGCTAAAATTCTCGCTTCCGCTCTTGAGCGACGAGTTTCCCGGTCGTGTTTAAAGTAAAGCCAATTGTTCCGCACAACAAATCTAATTTTTTTATTTGTCATAAAAACGAGGCATTGTTTCGTGAAATGAGGAACACGTTAAAGAATCTTTTAAGGAAATCACAAAACAGAGATATTGCTCGGAGATATTTGACAATCTGAACTGTTTGTTCATTGTTATTATCTGTCAAACTTTAAGAAATGCAATCGCCCAAGTTGGTTCTTGCTTATAAGACTTTCCATTCATTATATATTGCTTCGAAATAACTTACCTACTAGTTATAACGATCAAATCATGACCATTTAACTTGTGGAAATATGTATTTGAAAGGTTTGTTTTATAATTTAATTTATTTACATTAAAAATGTAATGACTTATTAATTTAATTAGTCAAATAAAGGTAAATTATATACTAAACCCATCACATTAAAGTTAGAGATGAATAGCCATTAATTAATTAAGTTCATCCCTTTGCGATTACACCCCAAGGATCCATTACTTAATTAACATTGCTCATGCAGTGATTTAAAGAAACTTTTCAATAACAAATATCACATAGAGAACTCCTACATACATATTAATACTTATTAGTTACCATGATTTTTTTTCAAATACAAATGTTACAAGTAATAATTTTTATGATAGTTCAAATTTATTAACAATTTAAATCTTCATACAAACTTCCAGTTAAGCCATTTTTTATTTACTTTTATTTCTTACCTTAGTACAGCTATTTGTTAAGACATTTTAAGAAACGTAAATATTTTCTACTTTTTAATATGATTAGTTTGAAATATAATAACCGCTTTAAACTATGTCTACCAAAAGGTAGACGTGGTATTTTATAGCAAAGGGAAATAAATGTTCTTTATATTACATCTACATAACTGAGAAACTGAAAATTTTACAGTAATATATGTATATCGGCGCTATCAGCATTAATGATGAATGAGAAATGAAAATAACTTGAGTTTGTCATCAATTTTTATAAAGATGTATTGGTATTCATGATTATTGTTAAACGTAAAACGAAATCAAAGACTGTTTTAAAGGATGCTAGAATTATGTTTGAATTTTGGTATACATACGACGTTTGGAAGCACGAGAGCAGAGTTCAGTGAGTGCTGACCGTCAAAGAATGTGACTATGAAAAACATTCGAAAAATATAAGAACATTTAGAAGAACTGAAGTTACATTTACAAATATTACATGGAACGTACTGAAAGAAGTGACATTAGTAACGTCTGCGATACTAGCGTCTCTCTTTTTAAAAACAACGAATTTTGTAATAAATCCGTTGTATACATATATATATATTACTGATAGTGGACCAGTAAACAGAAATTAACAGTACAGATCTGTATAACACGATATTTATTTAGTAATATTTATGAATTTTACCAGCCAAAATGCCACTAAAATATATGAAAAGTAATAGATATTAACAAAGTCATAATTCGTCATTATAACCTCATACATTATAATTATAATATAATATATTCGTATTTTAACTGGGTTTGTAGATTTCGCTATCTGATTTGCTGGGTCATTGATGTCAGTTATAACTTTACTATCGTATTATAATTATATAAATATTTTGTATGAGCATATATTTTGTGTAGAAGAAGATTTTGTATGAGTATCTGATATAACGAAAGTTCATGATTTCGTAACAAAACATACATAATTATTTGTACCACACATTTGCAATTACTATAAATGAAAATTCTCGTTAAAATGAAAAGTAGCGAGGAGTATGAAATTACATTTTGCTTTATTCAGAAATTATTACAAGTTGGAAGGTAGCAAGACTCCCACTGAAAACGGCCAACGACTTTACGCACTTGCAGAATTTTATTTCTCTCGTGAAAGCTCGTTGGGCTGACATTACTCAAAGCAGACTTTACTAATGCATTTTATGGTCCTGAGCAATATTTACGACGCCCTGATGTATTTGTTACAAAGGTACGGAACCCATTCAAGCAACCTTTTATAAATACGTTATTATCAACCATTAACTAACAAAAAAATATATTAAATTCAACAAATGACACAGATAAATTAACTTTACTCTATCCTTTCTATATAATTTAGAACAATCAACTTATATTAAATAAATACAATAAACGAAACCAACATAGTATTATACAATACACATGCAATGTACGAATTATTAGCCCAAACTGTAATGTCAGTCGTACATGAATCGCTTTAAATAATTAACAAATTAAGTACGACAAGTAACATAACATTCATGTTTAATAGCTATTTAATTATTATCAAAATAGAAAGCCACATTGTTATAAATCAATGTGTTATTGTTTGAATAGTATTATAATATACAATAAAACAATGATCTAATTGATGAGTTAAAATTTTTGTTAATCAAAACCAGATACACCAAAGTAAATACTCAAATAAACAACACGAAGTAAGCGAATTTAGCTAAATTTATTTCTTTTAATGTAACTAAAATTTGTCACAGTACACACTAATTGCTTGTTATCTTTCTTTTGGCACCCAAGCCTTAAGAAGCCATTCTAAAATCCCTGTATTAAGAATTATGCGTGGCGTGGGATTTGAAACGTGTTTTCCTCAGCTTTCGGAGGGCACTCGGTCGCCGCTTTCCTCAGGGATTCCATTTCGAAAAACCTCCATAAATATTTCTTACAGTATTTGTATCTTCCTCGGAGGATCGTTAGCACAGTGTTTTCGTTTTTCTTGTTAGCAGACAACATCTGCTCCATTCCTCGAGCATAGGAGCTATACAAACCGATAAAAATTACCTAATCCGTTAGTATTCCATCTTAAAATCAATCTCATTATGGGGGATAAAATTCTTCCCTTAATATTTTTCTATCTTTCTAAAAACTTTTATCTTATTTTTTACAACAAATTCCTCTCATTGTCATTTTTTATTCTTCTTTATTGTATTGACAATATAATACTTACGTATACAGGTACTTTGAGTAAAAATAACTTGCATGACTATCAATTATTGGTTAAAGAGTTGTTGAACTGTTACTATAATGATTTATTATAATAGAAACCTTACACACAAATAAACACATTTTTCAGCAAATTATGCCGAAAAAGTCTACCTTTAGCACGCCGTAAGTGATCAATCATTAATTCGCCACTTAGCACATCCTCGAGAGAAAACTACAACGTCATGTTCATTTCTATTTACCCAGCTCTTTAAAAATCAAATGTGTAAATCATAATAACTTAATAAATCAAACCCTTTATCTAACATACACGATACGATAAAGAAAATAATAAATTCACCTGTTCATAACAAACAAATCTCATAGCGCACAACTCCGTACTCTTAATTGCATCCATATTGTACGTATTGAAAATAATTCGAAACAGCTTTTATATTGTTGAAAGCATCTGGTTCTAATTGCTTTCATTTTTATGCGCACTAAAAACTCCTTTAATATTACTTACGTACATTTACATTTAGGATAAATAACTTGATCACGGAGTTTGGGATTTCTCTGATTTGGATCTTTATTGATGAAACCTTAGCTCATTCCATTAGTTGATTAGGATGTTTCCTAACAAATACACATAAAAATACTTATGAGTACAAATATATTCTATATTAAAAGACATTTATTTATGTGCACTCTTTGTTGACTCTGAACTTGTGAAAGAATCTGCAAAAAATAAATTTTCATATGCTCTTATCGATATTTTGATTGCATATTATACACAGCACATGAAAATATCCTTTCACTTGTTCTTGTTCCTAAATACTGGCTCGAAGTTGCTGCCTTTATGAAATTTGATCACACTGACTCTTACCTCTGAGACGTACGTCGATAATTTCATATCCTTACCATAAGTAGGAAATTTACTAACTAAACAGTGATAGTTTCAAGGTTTTGCCATAAATGTATAATGGCAAAAATGGCTTTTAGAAAAGTTTTTGAGTGGCTACAGTAGTTGACAATGAAAACATAGCCTTCTACAAATGTTTACTTAAAAGCGAAATCGTGTTGTACATGAGGGATTCCATAGGTCACCATAAAGAGCATTCGATATTCGTTTTTGCTTGCTATTCCGATTCATATATGACTATTGGCAATTTCTCGATATAAATTGTAATAAAATATATAAATTGTAATAATGTAATAGCTACTAGTTAATATTGCACATGAAACAGGATAGCTATTCGCAGTTTCCATTGCATTTAAAAGTTTTGTATCCTATTATTCGTATTAAAGAAAGTACCAAAGTAATAATTTTTTTTTCACATATTAGGTAATCAGGTACATTTTTTGTATTTTAAACGCTTCGGTAGAGTTGGTGTGTGGTAGTAACACGCACACACACCAACCGACTACTGTCTTTATAACATAAATACTAGCAGAGATTCATTAACGAAAATAAATAAAGTCAAATGTATCTTCTTAATATTTTATTTTGTTTGTGAGCAATTTCCAAGCAAACTGATACTGTAAATAATATTAATAGAGGCAATACTACTAAAGCAATAGGATTCTGTTTGTCTGTGAAGCCTATGTTATTATTCAACTCGCGACGCAACCGGCCGCCCGTTCCCTCGTAAATCAAACTCGCCACTCGCCATTCGCTTATACAATATACATTTTTATTTGTGTGAATGTTGAATAGGTAATAAACTATGGCAGGTGAAACGCTCGTTCGTATGCGAGAGGAATTTGAAACATACGCAAATATTACCATGGTCTGGATTTGTTGTGCTGATGGTATTGTGTTTGTTTGTTAGTGAACAAAATTGTTGATGTAATGTTTTATTTTTTTCTAATGCGACAGATTTAGTATGTAACAGAATCGGTTTTGAGAGTAATCTCATCTATACTTTTCAATATTCCTCAAAGTTCCAAAATATCCCACGTATCTCCACAAATCAAACTCATACCTATATATGTACAGAACTGGTATATTTTAATGATAAAAAAATATTTTTATTTACTAATTATATTTACATTGATACATCCTAGAAGATAACAGTAGTATCTACAGTTTACGATTTTTCCATAAACATTTTAAACAAACAATGGCTGTGTGACGTTTTAACCGTATTTTATAAAAGAGCTCAAAGAATGAACATTCTGTTTGAACTTTATATGTACAGCTTTAGTTAGTTTTCTAGAGGTCTCTTCATCTCGGAGCGCGCCAGAGCAGAAAATTCACTCGAACCCTCATACTATACTTGGGATGTGTATTCTCTTCGTCTGCTATAAAATTCTTACAGAAAAAGTCTTCTACAAATTTTACAGAAGTAAAGGACATTTACGAAAGTATATATATAAAAAAATAATTAAATATCTTATTTAAATCACGTCGGAAATCGAGACCGCTTCTGCAAATAAAAAAAAAACTATTGATTTAATTGTCATTGTAAAACGCTGATGGCCGTTACTGTTAATGAAATGGCAGGCGAAATGATCATAATTACATCGAACGTTTTTACTGTATTGTTACCAGAGCTCACAGAATCACCTGGCATTACCATTGGACAAATATTTTCAACAAACGACACCATTTGCTGGAATCGTTGGTATAATACCTTGTAATTTCGCTAGCTAAATATCCATACAATGTAGATCTGTTTATCATGACACGTAATCTACATTACAGAACAATGCGGGACAGTTATTGCACGTATTTTATTTAATTCCAATAATATTATAAATAATATTAAACATTATTGTTTTATTGCGTTTTATGACTAACAGATTTTAAAATACACAATTTGTATTTATTCCAGTAATTTATTACGAATTGTATTTAAAAAATTCTTTGAGCTTTTATTAAACATTTACCTTAGATGTTTTTAGTGGAAACGTTAAAATTGAAGAGAAAATTATTCAAAAGTAGATCGCATCTCCGCTAAAAACAGCTGGTGCACAACTTTCAACTCAAAATACTGTCCAAACGTGACCTGACATTATTGCATCATTTGTAGCCATATCTTCTAAATGCATTTTATTGCACATATTATTTTAATTTCAATATATTATTTTTTTACTTAGGTTTAACCATTTGGAATGATACATTCTCAATAATTACACTAATATTTGACGGTGTTTCTGTAAATAGAAAAACTATTTTAGCTCACTGGTGGTAATTGTCTTCTGAAAACTGGTGTAATAGAAATCGTGGCCATTCCCCCAGGGCATCCGAATACTCTGCACAAAGGACCCAACAAAAAGGTTTCACCGTCACATGAACATTGTAAAACTCGCCCTCGTACTAGCCTCTTCGTTCAAACTAATATCAACTTTAATATATTTCATTAAGCCAGCATTTTGTATATCAACTGCAGTTTGCGATATTTTTTTCAATCCGATAATGCGACCTTAGAATCGGGATCATGGTTTACTACAAATTGTATTACAGCAGAACATTTAACTATTTATATCCGGTAGGGTTGCAAAATTATGTACATTGAGAATTACATATACATAAATGTTATATATAAATAAGAAAATATATTAAAGTAGAATAAATACTTACGCTTATACTTTATAACCTTAACCGGTTAAAGAATTCGGTTTGCCCTCTTGGCACTTTACTTTTTGTTTTTTAATTTTGATATTTCCATAAACTATTTCAGTAAAAGAAATTTAGTTTGTTTTCTTAACCCGCTTTGTTTTTTTATTCTTAAATTATTATTTTTTCTCCTGAATATCATCTAATCAAATGCATTGGTTTGTTTCTCTTCGTTAATTATGTTTTTCATCATACATAATTTTCAAATAACATAACATACTCAACTTAAAATTTATATTGAACTTCGGTATGGAAAGTTTATCGAGATATTTATGAAAACCATATTTGCCGGTCGTTGGCCCCGCATTATTAAACGCGTGGCTTTATAAAATTAAAATGTTTGTTGAAAATTTCACACAATATTAAATCTGCTACACTATTGCAAAATTTAATATCTGAACTCTGTTCTTAATTACGATTTAATTAATTAGATTACATACGATCATGTTATTCGTTCGAAAGTAATTCAATAAAATAAAGACTAGACAGGATTCAAACACTCGTTTGCTTGGTTTTATTTAAAATTACAAAACAAAGTAAATCTTTTTATATGTATATATTGATACAATAAAACTTAAATACTATTTTATCTGAATTCAACCGTAAATCTTCTTTAAATTAAAAAAATTATCGTAAGTAAGGAAATGTACCCTTACAAATTTACTACTATAAATGGTATTTCAGGCACCTTAGAAAAAAATAAGTACAAAATAAAAAAAAATAGTGCACATTTTACTAAGGATTTTAAGTAAAATTTTTCTTTTTTCTGAATAATTTTTGCCATGTGCTCACGAATGACGCCATAGGATGCAAGACGTTTTGCAGCAAAAATCGATTATCCTGAAAGTACTAGCATTCGAAAGATAACACCGTGAAGTGGATTTCAGAATGTCAGCGTGCATTAAATATCCTGTCACAATATTGTCACTTTATTTTTCATTTTATAAAATATACAATAAATAGTTTAGTTTAGTTTAGTTTTAATATTTAATCGTCCAATTTAGGCATCAAAACTTCCAGTTATTATTTTAATAACATTATGTATGTACCTAAACTTCACAGAGGTTTATTTTTATTTTTTTCCAATCTGTCCAATATTATTCAAATACACTATTTCTAAACAAAAGTTTATTCATGAGTTTTTCGAGGTGAAACTAAATGTTGTGACAACATTTCTATAGTACTCGACAGTCCAAAGTTGTTCTGGAGGAACTTCACTAATTCAAGTTTTACTAAAAAAAATATTTTACCTAACTTTTTGGAACCTACAACAACGTAAATTAGTTTTCAGTCATTTATCATTTTTAGACCTAAGTCATCCACATTCCATCCATTTCCTTGGTCTTTCTGAACATTTTCATCCATCTAATCATTATTATTCTTTTTTTTATAAATAAGTCTTGCTTTTTTGTATAACAAGTTATTTTAGGAAAATCACTTAGATGTCAGCTTTTCTAACACTTTCTAGTTAAATATATTTCTTACCCTATTTATCTTTTCTCTGCCACTATTCATTTTAATTCATAGTAGCTCAGCACAAATTTCTTTTTAATACAGAATTGGCTTTTATAGATAAAATCTCATTGATAAATTATATGCTTTTCACCTCCCTGATAAAGTTTTTCTAGTCAAACCTTTATATGATATTTATAATAATCAATTTATAAGCTTTATATTTTTTATTTAAAGTTTATTTCTCTGTTATAGTATTTTTTTATTTTTACAACCAAGCCCTGTCTATAAAACTATTTTTTTATATTGTTATTGTACGTTCATTCAGTTGATTATTTCATAACCAATTTAATTTTGCAATATTTCAACCGATACTCTCATTACAGAGAAAATACACATAAAAATTATAACACAAGGTATATGAGTTGTTGAGTTGTTTTACATACATATATGTAAAATTATAACACAGTTGATTTAAGAAAACTACTTTAAAATTTATATCCTTGATTTGACAGGAATGCATGATTACTTATATTGAAATTAAAGAAAAACTTGAAAAAAAATTATGTACACTTGAATGGTATTCATCAAGCAACTAGTTCTCCGCTTAGTAGTCCGATTAATTATTGATAGATTTTTTTATAATGCCAATAATATCCGATATACAATAAATATATATATCTTTTGTTTGAGAAAAAATTGTGTCATTTTAGGTCATCAATAATGTCACAACATAGCATTTTTAAGTTAACAGAGTCTTCTTGAGTATTCATCAAATAGTTATTCGCAGTGATATCATCGCATCAAAGCAATATTATCTCAACGAAATCCTTGTATCAAATCTTAAAATCGTTTCGCATTGTTGTCTTTTGTGTTCAAATCCGCATTCGTTTTCCATCGCACACCATTATTCACATTAAGTGGACAGATCTCGGGTCAGATCCAGGCACAAGAAAAGCACAAAAAGTGCCCGCTTTATCCGAGCATGATAAATTTACTTCAAATCCGAGAATGGCGTCTTTTATGAAGGAAATTGAAATAAACCGACCGTGCGGATAACAGCTAAGTAAGGAGATCAGGATTCTTAAAAATATAGTTGTGAATCATTATCATTAGTCAGCGCATCACTCGCAAACACTATACATAGTTTCAATTACATAAATAGAACTTATATTGTAAAAATAGTCTTACACGGTAACTCTACTAATAAAAAATACCTATAACATAACATTTCAAATCAGCAATGAGCCTAAATACAGTTAAAATATATATGTATATAATTTATGTTTTAATTACTAATGGTGTGCTATTAGTGAATAAGTGTAATCTTACATGTAATAGGTACTGTCAATGTTTAAATGCAATTCTTATTCCCTAAAGCTTAACGTAGCGTGGTATCAGGACTTCTATACATTATACGGTATGTTATAGTGGTAGAACTGAAATCGAGCGTGAAATGGTTACCACACAAGCGGTTGTCTCGCGAACAAACGAAATAACAGTTCGCTAGTCGGTGTTGGGCGGAAAATTGGCTACCAACCTAATACGGCTTGCCTATAACTTCAGCAAATTACATTAGGGCATTGAAACTATCCTAATACAAAATGAAAGATAATATTCTATTCAGAATAAACTTTTTATATTAATTTCTTTCTAACCGTAACTTTCTTTATACTTATTTTAGCATGATAGTAATTGAATAATTTAATTATAAATAAAACTCCTGATATAAAAGAAGGTTAGTTATAATTTTACCTCTTTGAAACAGGGCATGTGTATGAAATTTAAAAATAAATTTATCCACATCAATTTTTGTAAACAATATTATGGAAATATTGAAATCTAATATACAAATTCTTATTTAGAAATCAATCAATTACTTTTAAAAGCTATGGATAGTAAAGGCGGTGATTCCAATGATGTAGTAGATCTTTACCCAAAATGTTCCTCAATAAGATTTATTGACTCTGATGTTAATAAAATGTACTGGGCTCTGACCGCCATAACAAGAGAAATACAGAGGTAAGTAGAAGACTATAAAATTGTTCACTCTTTTCTTAAATCATTCTGTGAATAGTTAAAATATGCTAAAAGTAGAATTTTTTTTTTTTGAAATGATCACCGGTAGAAAATGTATCAAAATGAGCTCTTTGTTATAAAACAACAACACAATATCATTATATTGTTAATATTATACTAAAAAAAGTTTATAAATTTAAGATTTCATAACACCGAGACACAATTATTTAAGAAACCAGAAGATATTGAGCCTTTTAACAGTCTCGTTATTTACAAAACACGGCTTCAACGAAAAAGAAAACAAATAAAAAGATTAAACCAAAACGTCAAAATTTGTTGGAGTAAGTAGATCTAAATACGTAGGTATATGGTGTCTTTTTCGTTTTACAATTCTTATAATCCTAAACATATATATTAAGTTTTAGTAAAACTTCTCATATCCTCAAAAGAAAAACAAGATTGCAAATTGAAAAACAATATTCTTCTTAGCCGAGACTGGGACCGTAATTCAATTCAGAATGTTGCACTGATAAGACATTTAGCCAAAAGAAATGATATATTTGAAGAAGCATTTGACAACATCAAGAACCACATTATCAAAGGGTATAATAAAGTACAAAAAAATAAGATTGATTCCTCATATAATTCCGATATACCGGTGCTGGAGCAATTAAAAACAATTATCAATGAATGTGAAAAACATAAATATAGTTTTTGTAATGAACGCGAAAAGTGTCAACTTTTGGAACAAAAGAATAGATTTCTCCAAAATAAAATAAGTATTCTTGTATCTAACGTGGAAACTCTTAGAAAAGAACTTGCCAATGTTAGTTATCAATTATCCAAGCGTGATAAAGAAGTTATTTACTATAAAAATAAATACTTCAATAAAATAAATTATACAAAACTTTCCCTTGTTGAAAGTCCATGCAACGATAGAAATATGGGCTCTATAATAGCCACACATTCTTCGCAAACAAATTTAAGTTCTCATCTATCTTTAGTAAAATCTTTGCTAATCGATCAAGACAGAATGCTAAAGAAAATTAAAAAAATGACTGACCTTATTATTAAAAGTAAAAAAATAAATACTTAAAAACTCAGATTTACTTTATTCTCAATTTAGTTTACAACAAGAAAGAAAAGGAACACAAAAATTCGCGATTATGTCTAAATTTAATATTTTAGTGAAATAAAAAAAAAGAATTTTATACATTGTAAGAAATTAAATTTCTGAACTTCTACATCATAAAATGCTGTTGATAATAGTTACAAAGTAATATAAATCTATGTAATCCAAATTAATAACAATATTCAGAAATATTTAATTTTATATATGTATAGGTATATATATTTTTGTAAGAAGTAATTGGTATACATATGTGTCATATGTACACATACAAGTCGGGATTGTATTTTTCATTTGAATTAATTGTTAGTATTCTTACGCGACATCTCTGTTTGTTTATGCAACTTCCCGAGATATTTCTGTTTTCGGGATAGATATCGCCGTCTGTATAGCAGCAAACCTCAGGGTACTTATATTCTTCATCAGTTGCAGTTATTTTGACATAGATGGGGTTGATTGATTCGACGTTTTATATTTTCTATAGAATGTCGTTAGGTCGAAGTGTTTATTTGTTTAATATTTTTACATTGCGTTTAGGAATATTTTATTATAAAGCGACTGGAATGCATATTCTTATTAAATTTCTAAACAAATGCAAAGATTCGTCAGAGGCTTAGCTTTGTACCTTTCAAAAATTTCTGAGCAATCGCTTCATTTGACATAATTTGTAAAGTACCTAGGTATATAAACATTAAAGTTTAAACACAATTGATACAGTATGACCTATCAACAGTCTGCATAACCTTTTCATATTTCTTTGAAACTTCAGTGTTTTATCAAGTTTAATATAATATATTAGAAAGATAAAAAATTATCGTACCATATTAATTGCCAAAGTGAACTCTGTTCTTTTATAAAAGTTATATTTATAAGACGTTTCAACGATAAAAGAGCACTGTGATCTATAACCCGTGTCGAATATATCAGTGAACTAATTTTAAATTAGTTTATAAATAGAAAGTAATTGTAAGTATATGTTTTCTGTGAGAAAATTTGTGCAGCACATTATTGGAAGGCATAACTACCATACAACTGAAATCAAAATGTCTTTAGAACAAGCAAAGTTAGTAGCAGCATATCGCGCTGTCGATGAATTTGTGCAAAATAATAACATTGTTGGAATCGGTAGTGGTTCAACTGTTGTATATGCAGTGCAACGTCTCGCCGAAAGAGTTGAAACAGAAAATCTTAAGGTGACATGTATTCCAACGTCATTTCAAGCAAAGCAGTTAATTATTAAACATAACCTTATATTAGGAGAGCTTGATACAAATCCCACTATTGATGTTACTATAGATGGAGCTGATGAAGTAGATGCCAATATGACATTAATAAAAGGAGGTGGTGGTTGTTTATTGCAAGAGAAAATTATTGCATCATGTTCAAAAAAGATGATAGTAATTGCAGATTATACTAAAGACTCTCAGAAACTGGGTGATAGATACAAAAAAGGCATACCTATTGAAGTTGTTCCCATGGCTTATGTACCGATAAAAATAAAAATTATACAAATGTTCGGAGGTGAAATTAAATTGAGAAGTGCTATTGCAAAAGCCGGACCTGTTGTTACTGATAATGGTAATTTTATTCTTGATTGGTTGTTTACTAACCAAGATCTAGATTGGGATCAAGTTAATTCTGAAATAAAAATGATACCAGGTGTTGTAGAAACTGGTTTGTTTGTAAAAATGTGCAACAAAGCTTATTTTGGACAAGCGGAAGGCACTGTTGCCGAGAGATCTAATTAAATAACTTGAGGCAAAAATAGTAATAAATAGTTAAGATTATCATATAAGATTTTGTTACTTATAAGCAAAAACCTTTTTTATATATATTTTAACCGTTTTTTTTTTTTTGTTCGTAACCTTTTTATTGATATGAAATTAAAAAACAAAATTTTAGTGCCATTTATTTTATTGTGTTTAAAAGTCTCAGTTACAATAATATTAAATGCTCAATAAAACAATGTTTAACAATTAATAGATGTAGAATTTTGTACATATCAGAAACATTGGTATAAAACACACTTAAAATAATGAATTTTGTGAACATGTCATGAATATATCTAATACTTGGATGAAAAATACCTTTTTTAAAAGATAGCTACTTAACCACTTTATGCACAAAAAATAAACTTTTTTAAATCTTAGCTCCTAAATGATTATAAAATATTCGATCAAGTGAGTCACAGTCAGCATTATTTTTAACAAAGATTAAAAATGTAAAGTTTTTAAAAGGCAGTAAGAATTTTTATACATCCACTAATTCATTTTTACAACCATACAATGTAATTTTAAATGGTTTTCAGATATTACTTAGTATGCACATTAACAGCCTAGATCTGATTTTTAAACAATATTATACTTATATACTCAGATCTGATATAACTTATTTTATGAATATTAAAGCTCTACATTATAAAGAAGCTACATTTTACTTAAGCACAAGCACTATTAAAATATATCCGCATAAAGAAACTATTATAAATAACATATACTGCTAGCAATCTTGTAAAATATGACAACCCATAAAATTTTAATAGGTACTTATTTAAAGCTATATCAGGTATTGTGAAAAATTTGAGACATTTGTACTCTGCATTGAGCAGATCTTATTAGTATTTAAAAAATAGCAAGTAATATTATGATTTCCCCAATTATATGTATCAATATACTTTATGTAAATCTGAATTAGAACTAAATGGTTTTTCAAACATTTTCTTCTATTTTGTGCAACACAGCAAAGAAAATATTTTGTTATTTTAGTATTACATCATATAAAAAAACAATATTTTGTATCAAGTAGAAGTAATCCAAAATCAACATTGTGAAATATGGTGCGAACTTCAATAAATATATAAATCAATATAGGCTAGTTTTTTTCATTATACGTAAGAATTCCTCCTGATTTATTTCCCCATCACCATCTCTGTCCGCTTCATCAATCATTTCATGCAGTTCTTCATCTGTTAAATTTTCTCCTAACTCTCGGGCCACTCTTTTTAAATTCTTAAATGAAATTTTACCTGAAAAGTGTTGAGTTTATCAAAATATTATTGTTTAAAAATTACAAAATTGAACAAGACTATGTCCCAGCATTGCTAACCACAGTTATTTATTTAATTATTATTTATGCCAATTATCAATTAAACACTATAGTTTGCCACTAGACGGAAAACATTAAACAACATAAAAATATAATTTGACAATGTTTTAAGGTGATACCTGTCTCATCATCATCAAATAATTTAAAAGCCTTCATAATTTCTTCTTTTGTATCCTTTTCAGCCATTTTAACAGTCATCAAATCTAAGAAATCGTCAAAGGAGACTTTGCCATCACCCTTATCAATTTCTGCTATCATTTTTTTTATTTCCTCCTTTTTCGGTTCAAAACCTAGAGCCCGTATTGCAACTTTTAACTCTTTTGTATCTATTTTTCCTGTATTCTCGGTATCAAATAAATCAAAAGCTTCTTTGATATCCCGTCTCTGTTCCTCAGATAGTTCGAACTTTGGTCCTGATTTCTTACGAACCCCACCAGGTGGGGCGTTAGAATTTGTGTTCTTTTTTTGAGTAACATTAACTGTAGTAGTCTATAAAATAGTAAGTTATTAAGTGTCCATTACTGAAGTTTCTGGTTGAAAATGTAATCGATTTTTCTATAAGTTGCTTGAAACTTACCATTTTATTAAAGAAAAATTTATTTGAGGAAATAATGCATATACAATGGTTATTTTAAGGACCTATTTTATAGAGCTCAATAAACAATATAATAGTAAATAGATTATAACTAACTGAACTATGATGTTTTAAATAACAAACCTAATCTCGCGCGAGTGTCACTATGGCCACAGATTAAAATTATATTTTGTTTATTTTTTTAATATCCAAGAATGTAATATCCAAAGTAAGTCACAATGAGTGGGGACCGTGTTGGAAACAAGATGAATTTAAATTAATAACTAATTTCTTTTTAAGTCAATTATTATTATAATTAAATTTATTTATATTATCTTCCTGTTGTCATTAATTAGAACTTCCAGTGTGATTGGTATAGATGTCCAAATGATATTTATATCTAAGGGAATAAAATATCAAATTTAAGTTCCGACGAAACTTAAGTAAAATGTTCTACTTTGGTTAACTTTTCACCTGCCACTTTACTCAAAAGATCTCAAAAAAGAACCTTAGTCCATATTATGACAAAGTACCATTGTTAAAATGGATTTGTTTGGTAGTAGGTATCAAAAACCAGGAAAACTAAATAAAGAAAGAAGAACGCTTTTTCCTTACGAAACCAACGAACCAAACAATCTCCAACCGGTCGGGTCTTTCCTAAAATCTAAGAAAGGTGATAATGAAATAGAGAATACAATGCATTTAAAGTAACGGATCATTTCTGACGGATTAGATATTATTACTAACTTAAATTTTTTTACTAAGTTTTTAAAAATCAAAGAACAACAAATTGATCATATCCTACCAGTAATTGTACAACCTTAAGTATTGATAATTCAGTAGAGATTACCAATATTATATTAGATGACCAAGAGCGAAACATGCACGAAATAGGGCAACAACGATATATTTGTAAGTAGAAATAAGAAATGCAAATTCATACTCCTTAAAATAAACTTTTTTATAATTATTTTGAACCAACTACATCGGTCAGGTTTTAAATACTAAATAATTTCAAAAGGTTATTGGTAACTTTCGATAATAAGATTTATGATATGGGACATCGGATTCATATTAGTGAGACTAACGCAATTATACGACGACTTTCCAATTAATCTGATTGACGCGGTTTAAGAGGAATGAAATCACAGAATAGAAAGAGCTTACACGGTAACATTCAGCCCCTAAAAGGAAGTCAAACAGCTAAGGTTGGTACGCAGTTAATACCGCCAATTACAATTATATAGCTTTCGAACATGGTTTTGAGAACCTCCAAAAAAGATGTATGTAATTTTAATAAAATATTGTTAGTAGGTCAAAAGTTCTTCCAATAACAATTAAAGGAACTTATAGTGCTTCCAGACTTCCATTAAATTATTATCACCATAACACTCGGGAGAGATTGTTGCGCTGTTTAGAATTCATGAGTGTTAAGTATGCATATGTTTATCATTGTAAGCAATACGAATTTTTTTCTCAATTTTAGATACGTGCAATATAAAATAAAAACGAGATATCATCTAGATTTTATTGTAAATGATTAAATCAATGCAAATAACAGAAAACGGCTTCGCTGTCAGTGATCAAGGGGCGGGCAGAGTGCCAAAGGTCTTCATGAGGTGGTAGCAGTGTGGTAGTCTTGAACGATGTCCTATCTTCTGTAGCGTGGCTGCAGCTTGCGCCAACATACCAGCTCGCTCGCCAGGTGTCGCTAACACTGCCGCCGGGAGATGCTTGCACGCCATATATAAAGCTACCGCGCGTTCGCCCTCCCCACCACCTCCCTCTAATGCACGCTCTGGACACATACATTAAATTTTATTCAAATTTGGTTGAAATATAAATCATACGTCACAATATTTCTACTTATATGAGCTTGCTATTTCAAATTTCAATGCCCACTCGTATATAAAACTAAATGGTATTTTACTTAATAAATTTGTCAATGGCACGTATGACGTAACACATGCATTGAGACAAATAGGACAAATATTGCCATAAGAGAAATCTTTCGCTTATTGAAAGGAGATTCATATATGACATACTACATAGTATGAGCTGAGCTGATACATAAACTGAGCTAAGCTGTATAATGTGATATTTTTGTCTCACCCTTGCCGCATATCAGCGAGGTCCTGTTAGACCTGGGTCTGAGACTCCCGTCTAACAGTTGTTGCGTGCGACGCGGCGCCGCGCCCGCCATCATGCGGCACACGGCGGAGTGCAGGAACACGCGTGACGTCACCCACTGATATTAATATACAATGTACTATGTATCATATACGTCATAACCGACTAATTATTAGTGTATGTATGGACAGTGTTACTAAATTTACGCTTCATTAACTATCCATTTCAGTGTCGATCAAGTTGTTAGTGTATAAATATTATATTTTATAATCATTAAAAAATTAAAAGCAACAATAGCTTTTAGAGCAAGAGCCAGGGCCAGCCAGGCATTCGTTGATTTACAAAAGCTGAAAGTTTTTCTATAGATGTACCCAATATAGGTAGTCACGATCCCCAAATATGAAATTTGGGTCGAGGTGGCTTTGGCAGGTAACACGTTCTAAAGGTGTATAAAATTTTCTTTCACTTTCCTCTTAGTACAAAATTCAGTTTTGATATATTTTCATCGTAATAATATTAGAAATCACGCTGTAAATTGCCCGGCACTTAGTAAGGTGGGAAGCCCAGCCAGGCACCCCTAAATTATAAGTAATTTTATTTGTACTTTCGTTATAGTACATATACAGGATGACTGGTGAATTACTATCAATATTTAAGGAGAATACTCGGTACATGATTCTCATACGAATTATGAAAAAAAATAGGCACTTAATTTTTGACAAAATTTCCGTATAAATAAATAAAGTGTTGACACGTTCCAATTGTTCCTAGTGTGGACGCGTGCGGCGGCGTGCTGATACAACACTACGCCGCCGTCCGCGTATGTGTGAGTGTGAGTGTATACCTAATCTGTAGGGTGTTCATACGATGCGTAATTAATTACACAACTTTTGGTTAACTTTACTTAGAAGTTTATTAATATTTTTGTTATATTAATTTTTATTTTGTCATATATGATCGTCAAATATCACGTCCTCAAGTATCGATAGTAATTCACCAGTCACCCTGTATAAGCTGATTTTTATGTATGTTACTAAGGAAAGTATTAAATTATATTTACTCAGTAGCCAGGCAGTTTCGATGGTGCTTTTACCTGGCCAGGAACACTGAAAGTCTTCCGTAAGTGCGAGAGGAAGGAACATATCCTCGATGAAGTTACGAATAGATCTGTTCATGTTTACATTTTATAGGTATTTAGTTACTGAGAAGACAAACTTAGTTACTTGGGACATATTTTTCTCGTTAAATGCTTTTTCAAAAGTAAACGTACAGACGGTAGGCTCATCTGTTTCTGAACAATACTTTTTTATGTGTTATATAGATCAGTCATGTAGTGAAAAGATGGTTCTAAATATAATTTGTTGCTGATATTATATACTAGATATTAGAAAAAGTAAAAGTAATAATAGGCATAATAAAAATATCTTTTTCGTTAAATTTCTTATTGACAAATTACTTATGCCCTCCCATAATACATAATTTATTTTTTTAATATTGTGATCCTAATTTGAATAAACATTGAAATGTAGAATTTTTCAAAACAGTTTTAATTAAACTGTTAGATTTTTGATGTAAAGCTTATTGAAAATTTGTTAAATTATAAAATAGTTCACACAAAATACATTGCTAAATGACAGCTGATGCGCAGTAGAAGCTCGCAATAGACCGAGAGCACTAACTCACTCACACTCGCTCAGATATATGTTCCTCGCTGTCGCACTTACGGAAGACTTTCAGTGTGCCTGGCCAGGTAAAAGCACCATCGAAACTGCCTGGCTACTGAGTAAATATAATTTAATACTTTCCTCAGTAACATACATAAAAATCAGCTTATATATGTACTATAACGAAAGTACAAATAAAATTACTTATATTTTAGGGGTGCCTGGCTGGGTTTCCCACCTTACTAAGTGCCGGGCAATTTACAGCGTGATTTCTAATATTATTACGATGAAAATATATCAAAACTGAATTTTGTACTAAGAGGAAAGTGAAAGAAAATTTTATACACCTTTAGAACGTGTTACCTGCCAAAGCCACCTCGACCCAAATTTCATATTTGGGGATCGTGACTACCTATATTGGGTACATCTATAGAAAAACTTTCAGCTTTTGTAAATTAACGAATGCCTGGCTGGCCCTGGCTCTTGGACTATTTAGAAAATCTGCAATTTCTAAACCTATTAAGGCAGTTTAATTTTACTATAAAATAAATGGTGTGGTTGCTTCTTTGAACCGTAGAGCTGAAGCTTATGTTTTCCTTAATAATTTTAAACCTAGGATATTTTGGGGTGAATGAAAAATTACAAGACTTTATGACAGATACTTGTATGTTGACTAGCAGTTAAAGCGTTTTAAATCAATTACATTCCATCAAATTGACAAAAAACAAAAAAAATTCACTAACCATTCAATTTGTTCAAATCATTTTACTCTTGTATATAACAAAACACCTACTTAATGGTCTACAGTGATTTATGAGGTCTTATATTACCGGTAAGTGCTGCGACAGCCTCCTCAATGAGTGCAAGTCCCTCTGGAAGCCAGTCAGCTGGTCGTGTACTGGTGAGGCGCCCCCTCCCCCGCCGCGCGCCTCCCACACCCCCGCCCTCACCTCCAGCACCCAATCACAACATAGGACCTGCATCAGCTGGAATAACATAGAGATCATTTGTTAAATATTCCAAATAAATCTTGAGATTCTATTCCATCAAGTAGGTTAATTACAACAATTTCAGGATAACACCAACAACAGCTAATCGAACAATCAAATTCGGTTCATAAATAGAGGTTATGAAAGAATATAATTATAATTACAGTTTTGAATTCGGTAAATATCCTCTTGGTATAAGAATACACTTTAATACACATATACACGCTATGTACAATCTAAATCTTAGATTCTAATTAATTAAATATAACTACAATACTCTACTTATACTCATAATTATATTTATCATGATCGTATAAATAAAAAAAATGAGCATAGTAATAGAAATGGCTTCCAAATACAAAAAAAAAACAAAACCAGCTTACCGAGTCCTTCGCAAATCATAATAATGCATGCGTTGTAAAAAACTAGCGCGAGAATTGCCTTGTAGTGATATTGCACAATATGTAACAGGTGCAATGCAACTACAATGCACTCCCGCAGTAGTTAAATCTTCTGTACGATGAAAATAATTCAATGGTATACATATATTAATAAACAAAAAATATATATAAAGCCACGATAGTAATGACTATATTAGGTTTTAATTAACTCACCATCATGAGCTGTGTCGGCTTACGGCAGCAGTAATACGCCAAGGAATCCGCTAGCCGGGCTCCAGCGACATCACAAACCTGCATGTTTAATACAACACCGAATAAAACATCCATATAACTTTCTATACACAACCTACATCGGTACGCTTAATACGAGTTTTCATCGTCACACCATACGAAGCGTTTCCCGTTTCGTATGTATACATTATACAATAGTTTAGGTTAATATCATGTGTTAAAATTTCTTAATGAAAAATTGTTAAAACTCCGTTTAAAGAGTGACGATGTCAATTAATTTAATTAATTACACATACATACATATCGATATAATTTAGAATACTTGGTTATCAGTAGTTATGGTTTGTATTATAGTTCAAAGAATATATAAATGTACATACATTTTTGTTACAGTCTAATAAAACAAAACGCATATAATCTATAATATTTAATATTTTTTTATCTATGTACTATTTTTAATCTGTGTTCTAAGTCATTTACCTTGAGCAGCGTGTGAGTGGTCTTCGAATGTTTGTCTTCATCTGAACAGTGAGCTAGTGCGAGCAGACCGCGCCGGCTTTTGTAGGCCATGTCCAGTGAACTACACAATACGTGTTATTAATTATTATAATACATAAACTATATTTGTTTTATAAACATCTAGATGATCTAAGTCGTGTGAATTAGTTATTGATGTGAGGACAGATCGGACGCTATTGTTAGAATTATATTTAACGTATTTTGATAATATAATAATGGTTCAGAATTTTTATATGTGAAAAAAAATTGTAATTTATTTAAGTCTGATAACGGTAAGTTTACCATAGAAAATAACAAATATAAATTAGGTTTAACATAAAAATGTAAGTTAATGTTCGAAATTTAAATAAAATTTATTAAGGTTCGCACTAAAGATATGACAAGAATTTCAGCCAATGAGAATGAGGTTCCAAAACTGATTTATTAAATGGAGACGTTCTATCGGTTACTGACCCCGGGAGCGGATCCTCGCTTGTGGCGAGTTCGTCGGGCAGAACGGCCAGTTTGTCGGCGAGGTCGGCGATAGCGGGCGCGTCGGCCAGCAAGCAGGCTGCTGCAGCTCCAACGACGCTAGCCCACCACTCTAACACTGGATCCCAGCAACCTACGAATATTATATTTTTTAATTTGATTAAATCACTTGACCTATTTTTACTCTATCGGAGACAGATAGTAATAAGATTGAATACTTTTTTATATTTCAGGGGAAGTAATGTTAATATACCGAATTTTTTGTCTATCCATCTGTTTTATCAAACCTTCAAAGTACTTTTACCAATACTTCGTGAAGAAAGTTGATATTAGTAGCACATCTTAATGTTATTTAAAATCAGTACAAATATGTGATGTTTATTATGATAAAAAATAATTCATCAAAGCTATTTCATATAATATAAAATTTAAACATTGGCGATTATAACAGCTTATATAAAATTCTGCTGCTATGTTTTTTTTGAAGCAACATAATAAACATCAAAAAATATCTAGGATTTATTTCCATATACAGGGTGACTGGTGAATTACTATCGATATTTGAGGACGTGATAATTGACGATCATATATGACAAAATAAAAATTAATATAACATAAATATTAATAAACTTCTAAGTAAAGTTAACCAAAAGTTATGTAACTAATTACGCATCGTATGAACACCCTACAGATTAGGTATACACACACATACACACTCGCGCGCAGGGGCGTGTTGTTGTATCAGCACGTCGCCGCACGCGTCCACACTTGGAACACTTGGAACGTGTACACACTTTATTTATTTATACGGAAATTTTGTCAAAAATTAAGTACTTATTTTTTTAACATAATTCGAATGAGAATCATGTACCGAGTATGCTCCTTAAATATTGATAGTAATTCACCAGTCACCCTGTATATTGTGTTTAAAGAACTGTTTTATAATATTTGCCTGAGTGATGGGGCGCGTCTGTGGACACATCATCAATAATCAGCTTCACCAAGTCAAGAACATCTCGTGTGTTGCTGCGTTCGTCAGCACAGAGCAGCATTTGCAGGCTCGTTTGAAGCAGTTCCAGGTGGTAGGCCTAACAAATACAAAGTTATATAAATGACTTTTCACTCACATCTACCATAAGTCATGTAATGATTGACTTTTTTATATGATCCACAAGTTGGGAAATGGCCTTAAAGTTTTGTTAAATATGTACAATTTTTTGGCTTTAAATTACAAACATATTTCTATATACATCAATCAAGTTGAATAACAAATAAGTTTTCCAGAATGATAAATAGTTCATAGTTTCCTAATTCCTTATATATATATATACAGGGTGACTGGTGAATTACTATCGATATTTGAGGACGTGATATTTGACGATCATATATGACAAAATAAAAATTAATATAACATAAATATTAATAAACTACTCAGTAAAGTTAACCAAAAGTTATGTAATTAATTACGCATCGTGTGAGCACCCTACAGATTAGGTATACACTGACACTCACACATACGCGTGTCGTGACGTAGTGTTGTATCAGCACGCCGCCGCACGCGTCCACACTTGAACACTTGGAACGTGTCAACACTTTATTTATTTATACGGAAATTTTGTCAAAAATTAAGTGCCTATTTTTTTTACATAATTCGAATGAGAATCATGTACCGAGTATTCTCCTTAAATATTGATAGTAATTCACCAGTCACCCTGTATATATATATATATATATATATATATATATATATATATATATATATATATATATATATATATAATTCTGTGTTTATTTAAATTCCTATTAAATTATGGTATAACATTTATGTTATAATGAATACCCTCATAGCATAAGCCAGTGGATCGGTGAGTGTGGGTAGTCTTGAAAATAGTTGGTAAGCAGGTTTCTGTTCGTACACCCAGCGACGAGTTTTGAGGAAGTTCTGTCCTCGTGAGCTGGTCGCCCACCGTACACGCGGATTACCCTCAGGGATCGTCTCCCAACACCAATATGTACATAAACGCAGGTAGTATCTGTAAATGTATGTACAATAAAATTTTATGAGATAAATAGGATTCTCATAAAAGAATAACACAATACAGACAAAACTATCCAATTAGAAAATATAAGCTTTCGTTCGTTCGCCAGCTTCCTTTGTTTATAAAGTACTAATGGACTCGTTTACACATTTTATAAGTCCACATATATGCATTTTTACAAATATAATCATATAAGTTAGTGAATTTATTATGTTCGTTCTAAGTAGAACGTCAGTTGTTTCTTAAATTCTTACCCACAGAGCCATTTTCCAAAATTTGGCATATAGTCCTTAAATACTAAAGCCGCAGTAACATAAGTCTCAGCGAGCAACTGCTTATCGCTAGTGACTTCAGCAAGGTTGACAGCTTGTAATGCGAGTAGGACACATTTACTGCGACTCGTCTGATTTGATAATATTTCCAATTGGGCCAATTTGTGAGACACCGTAGATACTTCTTTGGCCCAGTGCTGAGTGGCGCGTCTCGCTGGACTAGGAAAATGAAAAAAAAAATAATAAATTGTAAAACGGAATCCGAAAGTTATTCAAAATCAAAAAACTTCATTCCAAGTTTCATGTCACCTAAGTTAGAATACTTTAACTTCTATGATTCCTGAATACACTACACTCTGACTTGTCACAGTGTAGTGTCAATGTCAGTGTAGTGTCAATTCAGTATCTCAACTATGTATTTCCTTCTATAGTGCTTATTGTACTCTCTCGGAAATAAATCGTGAACTAGTTAGTGTCTTCTTTATTCTCAACATTCTAAGCCCAGCAATAGTGCCTATGGATACAAAACTATTATCCAATGGGACACACCTGTCACCCCACAGATCTCCAGCTCGTCTAGCCAGGAAGCCTCCCAAGGGAAGTCGTTGCAGTATCTGCCTCATTACAGCCGCAGTGAGCGCCGAGTACCGCCCCCACCCGCCCCCCTGGACACTACGACCACATACTGACAGAGCACGATTCAACTCACTCCGAGCATTCTCCAAATCATTCTAGAACAAAAGATATTATAATCCATTACTTATTAATTATATTTTGTTCTTATATATTTTTATACAGGTTTTAATTCCTGTATCATGTTTTATCTATTAAGAATGTATTTGATAAATAAATTTATTTTACTGTCCAATTAAAGTCCTACCAGTAATGACTTTAATATGTTAATGTATATATTACTAACTGTTTATTTTCCATTGTATAAACATCATGCTTTGCCAAAACTAGTAAAATAATAAATAGACATTGTCAAACCACAACCCTCACCTTTTTTAAATGATTATTAGCTTGTTGCTTGTGTTTGTAAAATAGGCCTGCTTCCTTAGATTGAGATTTTGGTACAGAGTCGCCATATACTAGAAGTTTTATAAGACAACCTCCTAAAATTATTGTATTTACCAAATATATCAAAAACATATTGAATAGCCAAGCTCCCCACGATACACTTCCAGTACCTGGAATAATATCAAACATTATAAATAACTATCATAGTAAGAATATCATGATTTACCTAAAAATACAATTCATGTGTTGCAGATGATAGAAAAAGCATTTTATTATTTTCTATGCTCACCAAAACTATCTTCGGAAAGTATTCTTCGTTGATCAAGTCGAGCATTGTAATCATAAGAAGATTCAGACATGAAACTGCCAAAGAAAGCGCTGAATGGATTGAAAGCAATCAGCCCTATCATGAAGGCACATAACGCTAGACGAGAATGATCTCCCATTCCAATAACAATTTTCGAGTATTTTTCTTCAGCCTGTAAGAAAAACAAAACATATTTATGAAAGAAATTACTTTTTCATCTCTTCTAAAAGGTCTTATAAGATATTGGAACTTATTTTTAGTAATGTTTTTTAAAAATTTAAATATATCAATTTTGCTTTGAAATTTCACTTTCCATGAATAATGAAGGTCATCAACCTATATCTAGCTATATATGATTTTACTAAGCAATTTTGAATTACCTTACTCTCTGGTGATGAAGGAGCACTATCCATACCATGGGGAGAGTGGTAGGGAGATGATATGTCACTGTGTGGTGGGGTATACGCTCCATCAAATACAACATCCTTCACTCCGGACTTCTGACACACCAATTTCAGAGCTGTATTCTCTTGTTTAAGTCTAGTATTCTGATTTTGCAGGTACTTTATGTAATCTATTGTTTTTCTTAGTATTGCTGACTTATTTAACTAAAAAGAAATATTTAAATGTCTCCAAAATTCTCCATGGGTTTCAATACATGTAGAGTATTATTTTTTATATAGAAAGAATATAGACTTAGTGTACCAAATTTACCTTTGCTTCTTCACCTACTAACATATTCTTAAGCTCCACTATTCTATCGTTTATGCTAGTTCTATATCTTCTTTCGATAGCATTGTGGGCACTTCTCTTTACTTCTTTAACTTTAGGTAGACCCCCATTAGAGGATTGGTTGAAGGAAATTTTGTCGCCATCTAGGACTAATGGTATGCCAGTGACCAATGTAGGGCCATTATTACTAGCAAAGAAAGTGTGTACAGGCTGTTTTTCAGTACCAGAATTGGTAATAATACCTTGAGTTGTTCCTAAAAATAACTTCCTTTAGTACAAATGAAATTAAGTTGTAGATTCACTAACAGACTCTATTTACCTTGTACAGGAGCACTTGTGTACATCAAAGTCTGAGTTTCAGGATTGAGAATATTTGACTGTAATATTACAGGTGAAAAATTTGAGTCACTACTTTTCAATATAACTGGTGTAACCCCTTTTGCATTGTTTGGGAGCAGCAATGGTTTGGCTGACGGTTGGGCTTTTGTATTTTGATTTATTGGAGAATCTAATTGAACAAGAGATGTAACCCCATCTGGTAATTTTTGTAAGCTTCCTAAAGCAACATATTGAGGTTTTGGGATAACTTGTTGCACAAACATGGGAGTTTGAACTGTCTGGTTTTGAGCATTTTGAAGTAGCACCTCAGGCAACTGATGGCTTTCTGCTTTAACTTCCAAATTATAACTTTCTTCCCTGCCATACACCCCTAAAACAGGGCTAGTTTTCGATTGTTGAGTAAAAGGAGGCAATTTTCTCTTTTGCGGATGTTGAGAAACCAATGGGTTCCCTGGAGTAGTGTAACAAAGAGAATCTTGGGATGATGAAACATTCGTATTAAATTTAGTGTCCACGTTCAACAGACCAGTGTCATTATCTGCAAATACTAGTTCTTCTTCTAGCTTTTTCATAAAATCTCCGTCGCAGCCATTTAAAAAATCTAAAAAAATTATTAGTATTTCATAAGAATGAATAAGACATGCATTTCCTAGTAATAATCTGAAATATTACCTTCTATTTCAGCTATTTCGTTGACATTAAAAACATCATTATTTATTAGAGGCTCGATCGGATCCATCATAATATTACTTGGCATAACAAAACGTGTTATTAGCTATATTGATATAATAGTATTCAACTTATGATATAGAAAGTATAACTCATTTTAATTATTTACTTGTTTACATCTTTTGAGCCCACCACTGAATTTTGACATATGATGTGATTCTCTTGACCAATCAGAAGACATTTTTATGGTGGTGCGATTTTACGTCATCTTTAAGAGACGTTTAGAAATCTGTCCTTATGATTAAGTTATAGTGTAAATCCCTATCAAAAAATTATTTATTTCAATATAATAACCTTAACAAGAGAGTTCTGAAAAAAAATATTTTACTAATTGTGTAAAAAACACTTTACTTTATTTTTGACTTGATTGTCTAGTGACGCCATCTAGCGAAAATTTCTTTTAATTATAGAATCTAATAGTTTTACTACTTGTCATTAGATGGAGTTGGTAATGTATTAATTATATATGTATATATATATATATATATATATATATATATATATATATATATATATATATATATATATATATATATATATAAATAATAAATTGCTGTTCATTAGTTTCACTAAAACACGGGAATGGCGTAACGGATTTATCTTATTTTAGTCTTGAAATGTTCATGGAGGTTCAGGGAAGGTCTGAAAAAAAATTATTTTAATATTTGTGCAATAACACTACTTTTATTTTTGACTTGATTTTCTAGTGACGCCATCTAGCGAAAATTTCATTTAATTATAGAATGTAATAGTTTTTACTATTTGTCGATAGATGGAGTTAATAATGTATTAATCTTTTGTATATATATTTATATATAAATGAATTGCTGTTCGTTAGTCTCACTGAAACACGGGAATGGCTGAAAGGATTTATCTTATCTTAGTCTTGAAATGTTCATGGAGGTTCAGGGATGTCTGAAAAATTTTTTTTGATATTTGTGCAAAAACACTTTAATTTTTGACTTGATTTTCTAGTGACGCCATCTAGCGAAAATTTCATTTAATTATAGAATGTAATAGTTTTTACTATCTGTCGATAGATGGAGTTAATAATGTATTAATCTTTTGTATATATATTTATATATAAATGAATTGCTGTTCGTTAGTCTCACTGAAACACGGGAATGGCTGAAAGGATTTATCTTATCTTAGTCTTGAAATGTTCATGGAGGTTCAGGGATGTCTGAAAAATTTTTTTTGATATTTGTGCAAAAACACTTTAATTTTTGACTTGATTGTCTAGTGACGCCATCTAGCAAAAACTTCATTTAATTATAGAATGTAATAGTTTTTACTATTTGTCGATAGATGGAGTTAATAATGTATTAATCTTTTGTACATATAAATAAAAAATTGTTGTTCGTTAGTCTCACTAAAACACGGGAATGGCTGAACGGATTTATCTTATCTTAGTCTTGAAATCTTCACGGAGGTTCGGGGAAGTTTTAAAAGCTAAAAAAATTGATTCATTTTCCGGAAAACCCTAAAAACAGCCCTTTTCTATTTCCCATACAAACGTTTTTTTGACATTAGATTTGACAACTAACTAATATGTCAATCATTCTGTTCGATTGAAACAGGAAAAATTTAATAAATACCAATACCTGATTATTTAAGACGGAATAGAGTTCGCCCGGTCAGCTATACATATATTACTAATGACGAAATTAACGCGGACGAAGTCTCGAGCAAAAACTAGTTCCTTCTAAATATGATATTATATTATGTAGAGAACAACAAGAGGAATTAAACAATAGTAGTCACGGACAACAAATTGTAAAATGTTTACTAAAAATTAAAAGGTTTAATTAAAGATATATTCCCTTCCATTAAAAAATATGATTACCTAATTAATTTCATAAAACATTTTTTCGAACTATTCTTATTAAAAATAGACAACATTGAACTTATGGAATGCTGGTAAAGTTATAATATCTGATTACTATTAATTTCAGATAAAGACATATATTTCTTATAAATTACTTAAAAATAACATTTTAAATATGATGAAATTAACTGATTATATTTTTCCATTAAATGTAATTTATACACACCCTTTTAAATTATAATATTTATTTTAAATTGTGTTTAATCCTTTTTCAGTATTTTTCAGAATAAAAACAAAATAAAGTAGATTATTAAAACAAAAAAAGGGATGAAGATAAATAAAATATGTTATATGATATTAAACGTTTAATTTATATTTATAACATTATATTATCTGTAAATATAGTTCTTATTATAATATTTAGGTACGAGAAAACAAACTCGTATTTATTCTACATTTATACATATATAGCCAACTACATACGACACGCGTCACAACTTAAACGATTCTAGTGCATAACATTGTACTTAACATTATTTATAGGCACAAAAGTAGGTATTTATGATATAATCACATAACGTCTTTAACTAAACAAATTGTGAGGTATATTACTTATATTAAATAATTCACACGCATGAAAGTGTTCCGGACACAGATATTTTGAACACCGCAAAGAAAGCTTGATTAATTTTAAATTAAGACTACGTGTAGTGTTTTATAAAATACTAAAGAACACGCGTAACTACTGGAATGTCCGCAAAAACGTCTCTATTTCAACAAACAAGGCACAAATAACACTCAATAGTGTTCACACAAAACCCTCGTAAAGTTTCAATCCAACATTATATATGCGAATGCGATAAAGTATCTATGGCATTTTCAAACTAGACTAAAGTAACAAATCAGTCTTTTAATAATTACAAAATAATAAGTATTCATATAACATAATTCACTTAAATAATATGATATAATCATAGTTTATAACACCAGTTAACATGTTAATAGAGGTACAACAGATTGAGATTACAATCTCCGTCGCAGCCATTTAAAAAATCTAAAAAAATTATTAGTATTTCATAAGAATGAATAAGACATGCATTTCCTAGTAATAATCTGAAATATTACCTTCTATTTCAGCTATTTCGTTGACATTAAAAACATCATTATTTATTAGAGGCTCGATCGGATCCATCATAATATTACTTGGCATAACAAAACGTGTTATTAGCTATATTGATATAATAGTATTCAACTTATGATATAGAAAGTATAACTCATTTTAATTATTTACTTGTTTACATCTTTTGAGCCCACCACTGAATTTTGACATATGATGTGATTCTCTTGACCAATCAGAAGACATTTTTATGGTGGTGCGATTTTACGTCATCTTTAAGAGACGTTTAGAAATCTGTCCTTATGATTAATTTATAGTGTAAATCCCTATCAAAAAATTATTTATTTCAATATAATAACCTTAACAAGAGAGTTCTGAAAAAAAATATTTTACTAATTGTGTAAAAACACTTTACTTTATTTTTGACTTGATTGTCTAGTGACGCCATCTAGCGAAAATTTCTTTTAATTATAGAATCTAATAGTTTTACTACTTGTCATTAGATGGAGTTGGTAATGTATTAATTATATATGTATATATATATATATATATATATATATATATATATATATATATATATATATAAATAATAAATTGCTGTTCATTAGTTTCACTAAAACACGGGAATGGCGTAACGGATTTATCTTATTTTAGTCTTGAAATGTTCATGGAGGTTCAGGGAAGGTCTGAAAAAAAATTATTTTAATATTTGTGCAATAACACTACTTTTATTTTTGACTTGATTTTCTAGTGACGCCATCTAGCGAAAATTTCATTTAATTATAGAATGTAATAGTTTTTACTATTTGTCGATAGATGGAGTTAATAATGTATTAATCTTTTGTATATATATTTATATATAAATGAATTGCTGTTCGTTAGTCTCACTGAAACACGGGAATGGCTGAAAGGATTTATCTTATCTTAGTCTTGAAATGTTCATGGAGGTTCAGGGATGTCTGAAAAATTTTTTTTGATATTTGTGCAAAAACACTTTAATTTTTGACTTGATTTTCTAGTGACGCCATCTAGCGAAAATTTCATTTAATTATAGAATGTAATAGTTTTTACTATTTGTCGATAGATGGAGTTAATAATGTATTAATCTTTTGTATATATATTTATATATAAATGAATTGCTGTTCGTTAGTCTCACTGAAACACGGGAATGGCTGAAAGGATTTATCTTATCTTAGTCTTGAAATGTTCATGGAGGTTCAGGGATGTCTGAAAAATTTTTTTTGATATTTGTGCAAAAACACTTTAATTTTTGACTTGATTGTCTAGTGACGCCATCTAGCAAAAACTTCATTTAATTATAGAATGTAATAGTTTTTACTATTTGTCGATAGATGGAGTTAATAATGTATTAATCTTTTGTATATATATTTATATATAAATGAATTGCTGTTCGTTAGTCTCACTGAAACACGGGAATGGCTGAAAGGATTTATCTTATCTTAGTCTTGAAATGTTCATGGAGGTTCAGGGATGTCTGAAAAATTTTTTTTGATATTTGTGCAAAAACACTTTAATTTTTGACTTGATTGTCTAGTGACGCCATCTAGCAAAAACTTCATTTAATTATAGAATGTAATAGTTTTTACTACTTGTCGATAGATGGAGTTAATAATGTATTAATCTTTTGTACATATAAATAAAAAATTGCTGTTCGTTAGTCTCACTAAAACACGGGAATGGCTGAACGGATTTATCTTATCTTAGTCTTGAAATCTTCACGGAGGTTCGGGGAAGTTTTAAAAGCTAAAAAAATTGATTCATTTTCCGGAAAACCCTAAAAACAGCCCTTTTCTATTTCCCATACAAACGTTTTTTTGACATTAGATTTGACAACTAACTAATATGTCAATCATTCTGTTCGATTGAAACAGGAAAAATTTAATAAATACCAATACCTGATTATTTAAGACGGAATAGAGTTCGCCCGGTCAGCTATACATATATTACTAATGACGAAATTAACGCGGACGAAGTCTCGAGCAAAAACTAGTTCCTTCTAAATATGATATTATATTATGTAGAGAACAACAAGAGGAATTAAACAATAGTAGTCACGGACAACAAATTGTAAAATGTTTACTAAAAATTAAAAGGTTTAATTAAAGATATATTCCCTTCCATTAAAAAATATGATTACCTAATTAATTTCATAAAACATTTTTTCGAACTATTCTTATTAAAAATAGACAACATTGAACTTATGGAATGCTGGTAAAGTTATAATATCTGATTACTATTAATTTCAGATAAAGACATATATTTCTTATAAATTACTTAAAAATAACATTTTAAATATGATGAAATTAACTGATTATATTTTTCCATTAAATGTAATTTATACACACCCTTTTAAATTATAATATTTATTTTAAATTGTGTTTAATCCTTTTTCAGTATTTTTCAGAATAAAAACAAAATAAAGTAGATTATTAAAACAAAAAAAGGGATGAAGATAAATAAAATATGTTATATGATATTAAACGTTTAATTTATATTTATAACATTATATTATCTGTAAATATAGTTCTTATTATAATATTTAGGTACGAGAAAACAAACTCGTATTTATTCTACATTTATACATATATAGCCAACTACATACGACACGCGTCACAACTTAAACGATTCTAGTGCATAACATTGTACTTAACATTATTTATAGGCACAAAAGTAGGTATTTATGATATAATCACATAACGTCTTTAACTAAACAAATTGTGAGGTATATTACTTATATTAAATAATTCACACGCATGAAAGTGTTCCGGACACAGATATTTTGAACACCGCAAAGAAAGCTTGATTAATTTTAAATTAAGACTACGTGTAGTGTTTTATAAAATACTAAAGAACACGCGTAACTACTGGAATGTCCGCAAAAACGTCTCTATTTCAACAAACAAGGCACAAATAACACTCAATAGTGTTCACACAAAACCCTCGTAAAGTTTCAATCCAACATTATATATGCGAATGCGATAAAGTATCTATGGCATTTTCAAACTAGACTAAAGTAACAAATCAGTCTTTTAATAATTACAAAATAATAAGTATTCATATAACATAATTCACTTAAATAATATGATATAATCATAGTTTATAACACCAGTTAACATGTTAATAGAGGTACAACAGATTGCTTTGATTTTATTTCATTAATAAATAATAGAGGTAGGTCATACATATATCTTGCCAGAGTTTCTCGAGTAATATATTTAGATTAAAAGACTATAATAAAAACATTAAAATGTTCCAATAGTTATAAAATAACTTAATAATATTACGTACATATTTAAACAAACGCGACTTCATATTCTTGCCAATTTAATTATATGGTTCTATCATTATTAAGATTGAGCATCCACACCGTCTAAGTGTTATAAAGCCCTCCTTAAATCTAAGTAAAACTGTCGTGCTCGTGCAAAATCAATCAGTAGTAAATATACGTCTACATAGTAAGTTGTTAACAACGAACAATTATGGCAAAAGCAAACAATTACTTTATTTATTTTATCACGTAAACATCTAAAGATTATAAATACATACATTGCCATACAAAGTTATATGAGCTTCACACGGGTTAGGCTCTTCTATTTGATAACAAAAATACTCCAGAGTAACAGCAAGACTTTAAAGAGGACTGCAACATGCGGTGTTGCGGACTAGAAACCAACTGTATGGAGCGTGAGGTAATGGCGGCGTATCAGTCTATAAACATCACAGTCGCGGACAACAAATTGCACAATAACTCGTCTAAACGGACCTTTCCGAGGCGCGCGTGAACACACTGACCCCCGGCCCTACACGGTTACCGCTCCAACTAGGACATTTTACATTCTAATTAAAGCTAACCTATAAACTATTTATTTAACAGAGACGTAAAGTTATAAAACATAAAAAGGAGAAAATAAACAAAACACAAATCATAAAAGACACCGCCAAACCGTCTAACGGAAATTTGATTTCGTTATTAGGTATAAATAGCGCCTGGAAATAAATAGAGAAGATGAGAGGTAGAAGATATGTGGCCGCGGGGCCAATTGCAATCGCCCGGCCGGAGCGCCCCGTCAGCGTGGCGTGCGCGCACGGCGCGACTACCAGTAGCCTACACACTAGTGCCTTACTTCTAATTTTGTACGCCTAAGTCAGTCTTTTTGAATATTTTACTTTAGCGTAGAGTTTTTAATCCCTGTCGCTATTGCAATCTAGAGCAAAATTACGTGGCGGGACAATGACGCCGGATGGAGGGTCTGGGTCGCGTCTGCGCGCGACTGACAAGTCCTCGACATGGTCATCGTCTGGTGGTGGAGTTCTTGGTGACTGTGGTGCCGAGCGTGGTGGGGTTCGAGGAGTCAAAGCTGCATGTGCTGCTGCAGCTAAGGCCATAGCGTGTAAAGCTTCGCGCCCCCCGTCTCTAGTAGCGCCCTCTAATGCTTGTTGTAGGAAGGAAGGGTCGATGAGTGGAGTAGTTGGTGTTACGTCATCGTTACCACCAGTACCGCTTAAACCGTAAGGGAAAGCAGCTCCATTCGATTCCCTTTTAACTCCGCGACTCATGGGACGACTTGTTGTAATGCCAAGTTTTTTTACCTTGTCATAGAGAGTACGTGAGGGCACGCCATATTTACGCGATGCCTGTAAAGCGCTCATGCCATTCCTCACACATTCTATAGCAGACATAATGTCTGATCGCGTGTATTGCTTATATCGTTTCCATTCGGGTTTTTGTTGTGGTGGTACATATGGCGCTAGTCCAGCTCTAACATCTTGTTGGAAATTAGCTGGTGGGGGAGAAGGGTGGAAAGTACGTTGATTATCTTCCTCGAAGGATCGCTCTGTGTATGGTGAATGAGCATCTTCTGAACGATCTGAGCGATTATAATGTGGAGATGATGCCCTAGACGACAACCGACGAGGCCTGTAGTCGAAAGGTCTTTGAGGGCTTACAGACCGATCTAGTTCATGAGCTGATCCATTTGAATGCAAGCGAGTTGACTCTAGCTGACTAACAGGATGGCAGACAAGAGACATTGGTTGCGAGGAATCTACAGGAGTTGTCTGTGCTAGAACATTTCTTAAGATGGGGGTATCACGAGTGGCTAGCATACTTGATAACTTTTTGCGTTTTAATGGATTCATATCAGCAGAGTCGTATGCAGCCGAAAGTACCGGAGCAGTAGGTGGTGGTGGCCAGCGATTATTTGGTGCAGGAGGGGAAACACTAGACGGCGCAGCCGGTACTACTCGTGGTGGGGAGGCAGCGGGGGTACGTTCGCTGCTTCCAGGACGGCGTCTCAGCTCAGTCATATCAAACAAACCTTTGACTTCAAGTTGTTCAGCCACTTTCATGATTCGCGGTATATGCGCTTGAGTGACATTTACTTCACCCGTGTACATGTATTCGAGAAGGGCTCTCATTTCAAAATCTTTGACTCCGGGGAAAAGTATGCTACAGTGATCCATAGGCACATCAGCTAGGATCGATTGAAAATATGGAGAGTTAGCGGCGAGCACAACTCTGTGTGCTTTAAACGTAACTTGGTCATCGACGACTAAGGTGCAGTCGACGTATGTTTCAACTTTTATTAAAGCTTCCAATATTTCTACCAGATTTGTTTTGTGGTGGTTCCATTTCAAACAAAAAGTTTGCTGGCCTTCACTGCTCCCCATCTTTTTGAATTGCGATTCTGTAAACAAAGCATTAATCAGTAAAAAAAATTATTACAGTCTTATTGGATTCTGATTGATAGTTAATTGAGCTCCCAATTACATTATAATTAAGTATATTATTTGAATAATAGAACATTACGGTATATAATTACTTAAATTATACTCATAATAAAACTTTTAGTTATTTTTAACTCCGATCTTTAAATTTTTAAATATAAGTCTATAAAATAAATCTCCCTTACTCTACATATAATAAAGCCGAAATAATAACACTTATGCACATTTTCTATAACGACCTAAAAGCACAAAAATATAATCGCACACAGAGACAAAAGCTACGTACCTGGCAGGACGCCTTCGTAAGTTGACACAGGAAACATAATATTAAATTAAAATTAAAGTCAACGAAACTAAACTTAAACTTATTGTATCGAGTTAGTCTCGACGTACAAGTCCCAGAACACGCACTCTGCACGAGTGTCGAATGATGAGTGCGAAGTGCGAACGCTCGGAGTAGCGACTGTCCCACTGCACCGCCCTACCCCATTTACATATATCACTTTATAGCCCTTACTTAAATGACTTTTACCTTTTATTCGCAGGTAAATCGAAGTTAGGGGACCGATGAAAGCGGATAGGCACATACTCGAATGCTAATTAACATACCTGTTTTTAATCAGCCTGCACTCTTAACACGAATAAATTAAAGTTCAAATTTAATAACTCACAAACCTGCGTAAATATCAAGAAGTGTTGTAGCAACACTACGAAGATTTAATTTAATAAAAAAAGTTTATATATTTAAAATATATAAATACATATTTAAAAAAGAATTACTCACCAATTTTAAATAGATAATATCCAGATACAATATTGATGATATTTATTGAAAGCAACAGAAGTTCAATCGCATTGGCACTATAAAAAGTTCGTAGCACAGTCGGGGGTTGTTTTAATTCGCGACAGTGCGCCCTGTGGGGGCGGGTTGCTCTGCTGAGCGCCTGACGGTGACTGTTGCTGGCAACTAGCGGCCGCGGACCTCCGTACCCCTCACCTCTGCGTGCGCTTTTTAGTTTTTACGCACGCTGCCAGCCGCCGGCTTCAGTGCAATTGCGCGCGGGCGGGAGGCGCGCCGACGAATTGCAGCTGAGGAGGGCTTGTACCTCTGTGTGCGTGCGCACGAGCAGCTCTGTGGTAGTGTGCACTCGCATTATAGATTAAAACCGAATTCGGATCCTAAAAGCTATTGCCTCGCCCTGGCCCTTTGTATGCTAACGTTGATCTACACTTCGTGTCGTCGCAACCGGCTATTCTTTGATTTCGCCTTGTAGATTATCATAAATATCAAATTAATATGCATTCTGGGATTTATATTAGATAATAGTTAAACGCTTTCATCAAAAATTCTTATATATTTTATTAGATAGGCGACATTTTGTTTCTACGAGATTTTCAAAAAATTTACTTCAACTGAATTCAAGACTTAAGTACGTCACTATTATCTTTTAGTATAATAATGACGTACTTAAGTCTAATATATATTAACTACTTAAATTAAAGCAAAGACGTTAAGTCCACAAATATTTTTAATTATTTATTTTATTTCGTATTCCATATGACACACACTCATATGGAATACGAAATTCGAATATGCTTTGACTGCCGCTAGCCATACACGCGTGAATATACGTAAAGCGCCCCAAAAACTTCCCAAAAGTACGTGAACAACGCCGCGAAACGGGGTCAATGACATATTGCCTGCGTAGGGAACGCCAAAATAGCGCAAAATGCACTTAAAAATAGACCAGACTGTGTGCAATATTTTTTGTTAAGAGACTGGCATCCGTTATTCAGATACATATCTTTCAATACACACCAAACAACTTGGTGTGCACGTTAATGTTTTACAATGTAGTATTAATACTTGCAAGAATATATTAATTTTAAGTTGTTGACAATTACACTTAATTCAAAATGGTGATTCATTCACTATCAACTCTTACTTTTATTGATTGCTGTATTGAAAGGGTTTTTATTTTATAAAATCGATTCCTCAGTAACCAACAAATTGTCCTCCAAACATAATAAACTAATGGAGAGTTATGTCAATCTTAATATGATAATAATTATATGGGACTAGCATTTGTCGATACGTCTATGGGGAAACTTTATTTATATACTAAATAAACTTTATAACTCTGAACACATAACCACAGTTTTGTATAAAAATTCTCGTTTACATAAATTCATTTATAAAGAAATACATTATTGTGGAGTTAAATGCAAACAATACTTATAATTTGGAAGAGTATTATAATTTTTCCCATGAAATTCTTAATTGAATGCTGTAAACAATGGCAGCAAATGTCAGTGGTGCTCTCATCTCAATAGCGATTTGTTGAGTGCACTTAGCACAGTCATTTGCATATCGATGACGTCTCAATTCAGTACGTTGTATTTGTAAAATAATGTGGGAATTTAAATTAAATTGCAAGAGATTACATACTGTTCAAAATATTAATACATTGCCTTTAACTTACCGTCAGTATAATAATGAGATGAAATTTGCAATAATTCAACAAAATATTTAACTCTTATCCAAGCGTTACTTAAAAACAGCGGTCAACCGAACTACCGTTAAAATTTGATTATAATTTGGTTATTGCCCCGGAAACACAAATGCAGAAATGCAAATGTGCCTTTGTTAATACTTCTAACAGCGTTGACCTTTGGTACTAAATGTAATTTGTTAGTTTTGCGTATTTTATATCGATCGGAAAGTGCATTAAACTTTAAAAGACACGCCGATGATATAATACAAATCAAATTCAATTGGCAAACAATGGAATTCACAAAAATATATTATGCTAATACCAGCATAATAACACCGCGACCTATCCCACGACGGTGCAAGCGCAGAAAAAACGTATGCGAAGCGGGGGTTATAAAAAAAAGTACTAATAAAAAAGCAATAATGCGATCCCGCATGGTGGCTCGTTCAGTTACGAAATTGACATGGCTGATGAACCGAAAATATGGGATCAAGTGATCGTGACAATACCAGTTATTAATATGATCCGACAGTATGAGATAAATAAACAAATGGTAGCGATTAAAACATTACAGCTTTTATCAAAATTACATACAAAACTAACTAGAAGATTTATATTCGCAAATATATGTATATACAATATATTGCTCACTTATATACATTATGTAATTTGTTCAGTAATAAAGAACAATAGAGTTTTTTTTTTATATTATTAAATACCGTTATGAAAATGATGTCATGAATATATATAAGGTTTTAAATGCGTTTGTAACTTCGTTCACGGCAATTACTTCATTAACTTTGCATAATTATGAAAGGGTTGATGGCCAGTATAGAGATATAATTCTAATTTCACGCGAGCCGTCATTTGTCACCAGCATCCCGCCACGCGTTCAAGTGAATTTATTATTTTATATTACATTGTTAGGGGTGGCTCACCCTTATCTCTAAATAAGAGACAATTAAATAATACTCACTATTAAACACAACAATATTTGCATTGCTTTTTTGATACGAATCTTTATCCCTTCGAGTACAGCAATCAGCAATGATAATATGTATTAGAATTAAACAAAAGAAAATTATATAATGCCAGTGTGTTCTCTACAAAAATACGCTTTTTTCTTTTCTTTTAGATGAATAGCTGTTATATTTATTTTAGTATAGGCTTCTTTTAGCATTTATATAGTAAGATTGAAACAAGACATATTTTTTTGTACGCAGTTGAAGCTAGTAAAGAAATTCGTTGATAGTGTTAGCGGGCGAGTCCGGATGCAGTTCATTGTAGCGAAACTCCCCGGACCCGAGGTAAAACAATATACTCTTTCCTGCCATTGTCAAATTATATACACGATTTATTTAATATATTTAATACTGAATTGAATAATGTGTCTAGATGTTTTATTATTTATAAAGGAGCTAATAATTAAGTAAAAATTTTATCACAATGTGTATATCAAAATTGTAAAGATAATATCATATATATGGGTCAAAGCGATACAAAAAAACGGTACTAACAAATTAGAAATAGGCGGCTTCGCTAAGTATTCTTGTCAAAATATCGGCAAGCACCTGCCTTGCAGACAGGGAGGCGCTTTTTTTCATATCAAAACCCAGAAGTGGAGAGCGTTTATTTGTTAAAATTTATGAGGTTTTTTTTTCATTGAAATCCAACCACTTGACCGTTATAATTATATTATATAATATAATTAAAGTTCTTGTGAAAAAAAAAACAATCTAATTACATATCGTTAATAAAATTAAAAGCATTGTTTTTACACATGTTTAGGAACTATGTACACATATTCAAATAATTTGCTTCCCCTCTCGCGGCCATGTTGGCTTCGCTCGATGCTCTATAAAATAAAACAACCGCGAGATGTTGACTTTTTTTACTTTTTTTATACAGGATCATTTTTCTTACTGGCTGGCACTGTGGTTGGGTAATGCAAGCCAAAATATGACTTATCTTGTGGTGATAGAGTGCTAATCACGTTTACATATGCTAGTGAAGTTGACGTCCTTGAACGGACTCGATCTGCTAGCCGCGAGAGATCGGGCCGCGAGAGGCATGGTCGTTGCACTGATACGATGCATTTCAAATGCATTGGAAAGTTGGAAATGTGACCATGGAATATTTTATGGGACTCATTATTACAAGACGGGCGTTAAAAACGCATTCCACGTATGTATGCCTTAGGATAGCGTTAAGTATATGTTTTAGCATTATCTTAATCACGGGAACGTAAATTTATATGTATAGTCTTTGACATGAATATTGCTTAAGTCTCGTTATTAACTAACGATTTCATATGTTTAGCATCAGAATATGTAATGTTTTGTGGACTAATTGACATTTTATTTACGGTATGGTATTTTCCTTAAAGCTGGTCCACGCCTATCACTAATGAGATAGTAAAACTGCTTCTAATTTATTACCTCTATTGCCAAATGTTAAAACGTCGATTACGAAATGCCCGTGAAAATTCCATAGTTTGAACCTACTTTAGAATCGCCACACACTTTCCAATGAGCGAGAAGCCTGTTTAACCAACAATATAAAATTGACATATTAAAGTCTTTTTATATACTCTTGTTGACAGACTTTAACTCATGAATTGATAATAATTATAAATTAATATAAGCGATATGAAACAATTTTATTTTTGTAGATTAACAAACTATATATTTTAACACAATAATTAAAAAATCGAAAAGGAGACAAAGAATAGAACTGTAAAACTAAAAAAGACTTATTATTTCTCATTCCTTATTGTTTAGTCCAACAAACTTTTGTACATTCAAATAATATATATAATAAATTATATAATGTAACGAAATATTTTTATTTAGCTTCGTTTTGATATCAAAACGAAGCTAAATAGGGGAGAGTCGGATATATCGTACCACTTTTAACTTTAACTCAAATATTTCGACTATAACACGTCTTATAATAATTAATACATATGTAAAATAAAGTTTCATATTTTAGCTTCCTAAGAAGAAGAGAACAGATCTTTGCGATTATTCTAACATTGTTAAAAATGCTTTTTTATAGAGGCTTGCCATCGGTACGATTTAGCCGACTAGTCGTTTTAATCGTACCACTAAGTCTTTAAATCGTACCATGGGTGTTTAAGTCGTACCACTGAAGGAAAGACATATAAATTCTCAATCAAATTATTTATTTTTAACTGTTAGGTAAGTAATAAAACAACATTATTTAAATCATTTAGATAATAGAAACATAATTTTTAACTCTCAGGTTATATAAAGGAACTATAAGCTTTCTCAGTAAAATATGTAACATGATTATACTATGATAATGAGATCAATCAACATGATTAATAAAAATGAGATAAAAAAAAAACAGTAATAATAAAGTAACAGTTAACAAGACAGTTATTTGTAATATAATTATTGTGCATATTTCTTAATGGAAACAATCATGACAAATGTGTGGATTCGAAGTACACGTCTCATGTAGCCACCGTTTACAGCGAACGCATTGAATCCAATCAACTTTTGGACCCTTCTTATTGTAGTAAGAACAATTGCACTTTCGACATATATTTTCAAAATAATCATCGCTGTCATCATCATCATCTAGTTCTCCAACAAGTGTCTCTCCTGAATCATCGCTACTGGTGATGGAATGAGATCGTTTCCTCTTATAACTTTTGTTTTTGGCCTTGGGTAGTATGTACTTACTATAGTACTTGCGGTAGTACTATAGGTACTTGCGGTGGGTAGTCGGGTAAATCGTACCAGTACAATTTAACCAACTGCAAGTGGTACGATTAAACCAACTAAGGCATTTCTAAAACAAAAGCAAATATCCGGCATAAACTCCAAACTTAGACACGCAACAAAAACCCCCAATAATCTAGTATACGATTGTGAAATAATAAAAAAAAATGAATAACTATAGCTTACCTTGATTACGAGTTATCTCCTTACGAATGTACGACAATATTTATATTAATTCCTACAAAAAATGTTATTCTTTTATTACTTGCACAGTTGTTAACTCACGTCGATTTAAACTAGTGGGTGAAGAGGGATGGTACAGGGCCACGATTTGGCATTGTCAGTGTAGAAAAAAATATTCATTAAATGGGAAATTTAGAAGTGGTACGATTTAAATGCTAGTACGATATAACCAACTCTCCCCTAAAAATATTTCGTTATCTGTTTACAAAAAAACATATATTGAATAAATACTCAATTCCTATCGACGTACATCAAAATCAAAACATAACTCACAATATCAATTTCAAAGCTACATAATAAAAATAAAAGTTACCAATGATACAATAAAAGCTATGCATAACGAAGGCCAGTGCTTTTCATACAAAATCAATACAAATATATAATTACCATCGGCGGTGCATGTGCGAAGATGTCACGATACTATAATTACAGCTATCATTCGCAATAAACTTGTTAGTAAACTAGCTTTTAATGTTGCTTTCAGTACACCATTGTGTGACCTGGGGTTGATAATTGTTGTATGCATTCATATTATTACTTTCATTTCAATATATCTAGATGAAAAAATATATTCATTACGATTTTTGCTTATAAATTTAAACAGATAGGTATATTTATTTTATTATTTCTATGCAAAGAAATTAATTTCTTTATTTCAAATCATAGAGATATGTTTATATTTGTTAGATAAATGGTGATACAATAAAACAAGTCCATAACATATAATATAAAAGCCCGTGATTATGAGTTTATACCGCATTATTCGCAAACACCCCGTCAACTTGACGTGGGGTTGTGGCCAAAATTGTATTTTTATTATAATAGACCGCTTTGTTGGGACCGTGTCCGCTGGGGTAAATATTATGGGGTTGTGTTTCACTGCAAATAGACAACTTGCGATTGTATCATATAATTACTTATGAATCATAATCTGACTTCATTATACACTCATGTTATACATACTATATATAGGATAAAGTTTATTACAAATTTAAATCAAAAATCAAAACTAAACTGAATAATATTGGGGATAGTTTGTAACAAATATCACTTAAGTATGATATACGATGACATTTTTATTATGAAAATAATAGCAAAAAACAGGCGAATGCGTCTTTACCCAATTCAACCCGCTTCAAAGGGCTTAGCATAAAACCCTTTTCCTATTTTTGTATCAAAAAATATCGTCCATGACTGTAATATTGTTAGCAAATAAAGTTGATCCTTTTAGCCGATCAAATGTTCTTGTATTGTATTTTATATCTTTATAAGGTTGTACTAAAAAAAAACATTCAAAATCTTCATAATTACTAAATTGGTTGTAGATTATTTTAGTGTTCTTACAATAGTTAAAAAATTGTATAAGAGGTATTAGTGCGCTATTAAATGAGTCGGTCGCTGTCCATCAGTCACTGTCGCATGCATTTTTTGATTATTTTCGTGGTTGATATTGCAATTTGTCATTCCGTTATCGCATTTTATCGCGTGCATTAGTTCTCGGTACTGATAGTATTATCTGTTGCTAGTATTCGCTGCTTCATTATTATCGCCACGTATAAATACGTTGCCAAATATCAATACGCTTGTATGGTTTTTGATTTTCTTTAAAAGTCTTTTTATTATAAATAATTTTAGCTCAATTCTAATTAATAAACAAAAATCGCTTTGTGTATACTTAAAAAAATATTCAGCCAGAAAATTTTGACACTTCCATTATTAATAAAGTGTTATTTAAATATTTTTATTATGGTATCATTTGTAATGTCCGTCTATTTCACAATTAATATATGCGTAACGCATACGATTATTTCTTCATGAAAATCACGTAGAATAATGTGTATAACAGCTAACTGGTTTGCGAAAGTGGCAATATTCTATGCAACATAATGAGAAACGTGTAAGAAGTCGAGGTACATATCGCGCAAAATGCAATGCGCACGCACATGCGTTCCCGCAGATAGAGTGCGTTCGTCCGATAACCGTAGCGATAACTCAATGTCTGTGTTGAATTAGTGATACTATTTAAATTTATTACTGAAATAAATATTAATAGATAAATATTATCGATATTAAAAATTAAAAAACTAGCGCTGTCAATGTGAGTCACACTCAAATAACGTAAGGTAACTAACGCACACTGACACAGATATGTACATATCTATACACACTCACACATTCGTATAACACCAAAGGACAAAGACCTGTCGGCGAAAAAAATTCGCACGCTAATTCATTGAGCCAGATGAATGAGGGTATCCCCGACCTACAAATAAGTATAGTAGTGTAAATAAAAAATACTGGACCTTGCTGTTGAATGTAATGATGACATAACAATGACGGCATGTTTATGGCGCGTGTTTGCAAAAAAATGTAACTGTTGTGGGCGAAAGAAAAGTCAATTTCGCACAATTGTACCAGGGTATAATAAGCTAAAGGAGCTGACTATATTTTAAAGAGCCACTTTGACGTAATCATTGGTCTCATTCAATTTGTATGGTTATTAAGCGTGATGATAAAATAGATACACCTGTGCTTCTAGAAGTAAATAAAAAAAAAATTCTATTGAAAAATAAAGCAATGGTATGTCATGATATTCGCAGGTATATTATATTCGCAAACGTATTACTAGGACATCATAAACAGCGAGGAGTTTGGTAGCATCTGTTTACATGGTGCGAATAAATTAGGGTTCCGCTATTAAGAAATCTTCGTATATAAGTGATTCATTCAAGAACGCGGCGACCTTCATTTGTTATTCAATATAAGTTAATGTACTCTAGAGATTTCTTCGTCTTTTACTACAAACAAAATTATATCGCATTTTTTTACCTTCAACAATAAGTTTTTAACTGACATTATATACGAGTTTTTCATGTTTAAAACCAAATATTTTGTTACGTTGCTTTTAGATTATGTATTTAATTAGTCGGTCATGTAGCTTCAATATATGTTTGTACTTTTAATCTAAAAATCTTTAAAAAATATTTTAAAACTATAATAACACAACAAACTTAATATATCTGACTGAATTATACTACATTTACGTTTTACTTTGACTGATAGGTAAAACAAAAGTAATTGTTCGAGGTCTATTGTGAATAACTCAAGAAAATTTACGGAACCAAGGAGTGAATTTTTTATATATCTCATGTATATAATATACAAACATCAATATCGCGATGAATCATTTTGGCAACGTTTGGCGAGGGGCGTTACCGTTCAGCGATATACTTATCGCATTCATACAAACCCGGACATACTTCTTGCTTTGATAACTCTGTGCGCCTGGTACCATATTACAAATACAAATTAAATTATAATCTCGTTATATGGGTATATAATTGAACTGTATCGGAAGGAAATATCAGTATAAAACTAAATATTTATACAAACAGTTGCGATATTTGTGTCCAACAGATTGTTGAACACGAGTCGTCGAGGTTACAACTGTTTTGAGGCCAAGGTTCCGAATCTAACACACACATATTTTTTATATAAGATGATAATATCTACAAAATACATAAGATATCTTGCATTTTAACTCAAATTTTATTTATAAATTAGAAGACCCGGAGAACTTCGTATCGCCCTATAATCTAGAAATATCTGTTACGTTTTTTTATATATATTTTTAGAGTTTACCTATTAAAGCCATAAATCTCCGTGTTTTGAAGTGCGACAGAATGATTGACATATTAGTTAGTTGTCAAATCTAATGTCAAAAAAAAACGTTTGTATCAACAACTAATAAATTAAAAAATAATTTATTAAAATTGTCCAGCGGACAAAATTGTAAATCTAAACCATTCCCAGATCCTCTTGGACACACAAAAAATTTCATCAAAATCGGTCCAGTCGTTTCAGAGAAGTTCAGTGACATACACACTCACAGAAGAATTATATATATATAAAGATAGATATACCTATAACATCTGTGACATCCCACGTTAATAGAATTACATTAAGATGCAAATATCTGTTTACAAATCATTATATAATTAAAATAAATAGAATCCATTATATATTCTATTATGTTTGCATATAATTATTTAGAAGGTTAAACGAAATGTTTTTTTTTTTTTTGACTTGTTAATATTTTCGACATTTGATGTATACAAGGTAACATTAGTGGTAAAAAAGTAGTAGATTCTAAAAGGTTTCAACCCCTTGAAAATGATATGTAACCCAGAAGGGCCAGCGGCGTCCTCGTGACCAAAATACGTCCTCTGAATAATTGAAACATAGCCTCAACCTGCCACCCTTTTCCCACCCAACATTTTTAATTCGTATCGCTTGATTAGGAGGTAAAACATTCCCTCTATATTAAATTAATGTTTTATACACGTTTATCTCTAAGAAAATATAAATCTGTATTTAAAAGAAAATAGTTAACTACCTTCATTTACAGGGACACAGCTTTACGATTATTGAAACTATTTTTTATTATTTTTACATATAGAGAGATTTAACGCCTCCTATTGATTGAAAATATATTCATTCAAAAACCAATAATTTCAATATATGTATATGCGTTAAATGTTAGGTATATTTGTCTATACGCAAATGTGATGGGGGCATTTGAATATTTTATTAGTAACTGTCATTTGGCAACTACCTGCCACCCGACGCTATGGTGCTACCAATGTCAACACATTAATTTTTGATACAGCACAAATCTTCAGGGTGAAACTAAAAAAGAAGTTTTTATAGATAATTAACGTGTATTATATAGTTTGTGAAATTTGGTTGAATGTATACGACAAATTGTATCTTAATTAAACTAAGACTTCAATGGAGATGGCTCTATTTTTGTAGAGATGTTAATTTAAACGAAAACTAACTTTACCAAGAGTATTAATTTCAACCCAGATTGCAATAAATAGTTAGACATTATATCTCCTTCAATGTTCTAATATATTACATTGTATAGGTACCTACTGTGTTTGAAGTTTCAAGCCAGCGAGTATCATTGATCGGTAGGCATTAAATATATGTCATTAGTTTCCTGTTTAAAACAACATTTGGCCAGTGCTGTCTACGCACGGTGGTGGCGATGCCCCACATCGATATTTCGTACATTATTGAGTAGTCGCGTGCTACCTCCGAAACTTCCCGTGTTTGGCGATTGATGTATAGATTGACTTTTGTCATTTGCCTCGCCATGTCAAGTAAAAATGTTTTTTCTATGCCGTCTCCCCAATTAAGGCTGTCCGGTAATGGACGTAGGCGATTTAAATATGTACCTATTATTTCTTTCTATATCTGATTGGCCGAGTGATGGATGACAGTTGTCTTAAAGCAACTTTTACAGAACCATAATGGATTGTCTTTTACTTAGTTGACACTTCTTATTTACTTAAATATGATGTTAACCAAAATCATTAATGATCGTAATGATCATGTGTAAATTTACATTGAACGAAATGTTTTTAAAGTAATATCACTAATGATTTTACTAAGTAAAAAAGAATAAAGAATGTTATTCATGATGGCAAAGGTTAAAAATGTGATAATTGGAATTGCATATAAACAATAAACTTACCTGGTTGAACTCTGCGAAAAATCTGTTTGTTAGTGAAGTTTTTGCAAAAACAATTTCAACAAAAGGGGAATCTTTAGAAATTGATGGCTGATAAGACATAGCTTGTGTGTGAGTATAATGAGGAACAAATATGTTGAATAGTTCTATTGTGCGATTCGCTTAATTTTTTTAACCTTAGATAAGACGGAGAAACAGTTAGTCATAGAATAATGATTAGAATAAGAGAAAAGTTGCGCAAAAGTAACGGATAGGTGAAAGGGTCTGTAGCACGCCATAAAGGCGGCCACTTTGTTAAGGGTAGATATAAATATGTCGGACCCTTTGAACAAGCGCCGGATAACATTGTTCAATGAACGAAAGTTGAAATTTTAGTGAACAGTTAAGGTTTTAGCGAAAATATATTTTTTGTTCCAATGCAATTCTAAAGTTTTAAACAAACATTTAACTCTTTAATTTCTTTCGTTAGAATCTTTTTGTCTTCGTTATTGATTTGGCTTTGAAAAGCATATCTTATTAATACTCATTAAATATTATATTTTAAAACATTACTAAAAACTCAATTATATTTAAGGTTATTATTTATAGATATTGCTATAAAGTTAAATTTATTTAGGTTTTTATTTTAAATAAGACATTTTATTATTGTTAAATACATACTATATTTTTTTTAAATATACTTATACAATACAAAAACCTTCTTTAAATGTCTCCGCGACTCTCTTAAGCCTAATCATTGTATTCCTCAACCTTATCTTTGAATAAATAAAAATAAAAATAATTAGTCGGCAATCTTTATTCTTTATCTAAATATAAATAATTTAGTTTCATTTCTATCTCCTCATTCCTTGTTTTTTTTTCTATATTGAGTGTATTTTTATGCAAAGGGAACTCTAAAAGACGCTTAAATTACGTATACCCTATTTCTTCTTCCCAATGATTTAATTAAAAGTAAAGTATTTGTTTTTATTTGAATCGCCAACCTATATCAACGATTTGCTTAGAGAAATGATGGACGTAACAAAATATTTATAAAACATTTTGATATTTTATATAAACATATCTACATTTTCTCATTGAGCTCAGATTGAAACAAATTTTATTGTAAGTTTTTAACCAAGCGATTCGATAACTTTATATAAATCTTGTTTTATAGACGTGATACGTTAATTCAGAAAACTCATATTAAATGGAATTTTCTTATACTTAGTTTGTAACTTAGTCGTGCATAAATGAATATTTTATTACTTCTATTGACCAGTACATAAATAATATGTCAAATCTAAAAGGTCATTAAATGCTCTACTTCATATCTTTGTTCGTGACAAGTACTTCACTTGAATATTGCTTTAAGACGTAACACTAATCTTCACATAAAAACACATTAATCATTGGCGTCCATTAAATATTTGTTCATCCAAAAATGTATTTAAAGTAAAAGTACCGTTACGCTTTGAAAAACCCGATGTCGCTAAATAAAAGAGAAACTCCGCCTCATCTAAGTAACCCTTTACTGCCAATGCGCACGTTTTCTGCATAGAATGGTGCAATTTTTATTACTTTACAACCAACCTCAAAAGTTGCAGATCTCGGCAAAGATGCCGACCAAAAATGTATAGGGTTAAATAAACGAGCATAATAAAAACAAACGGAAAGGGTTTTTGTACAATACAGAAAAATTACGCAATGTTTAGTTTTATGAGTGGTTTTAAACATAAAAAATATCGATGACTTTGCAGGTACGAAAACTATACAATTGTTAAAGGATAAACACCATTAGAAACAGATATATCCAACTAAGCCTCGTTTTGCTAATAAAATTCTATGCAAATAAGGAAGCAATTAGGAACTGGATTATGTCAGTTGTAAACTTATTATTCTGTTAAGTGTAACTTTTATTAGGTTACATAATATTATTGCATTGTCTTTTTATTACGACTTTTATTCACACTACTTTTATTATAATTTATAGAATTATGTAAGATCTAAATATGAAATGGAATCGTAAAGTCGACATCTCCAACATATCCAAGTCGCCCCTTTGAACTTGATCTTTTTATCAAATGTGGCTACAACCAAAAAATTATATCAGCGTCGCCACATTCCACTCACACATGCACATTTCACACCAATGCGATGTCTCTAAATACACATGTATGCAGACGACTAATAAATAACAAAATTTTGATTTTGGAGTCCAAAGTACGCTATTGAAATGTTCTGTATCAAAGTTATTAGATAAAATAACGGATTTTTAAAGTATTCGCAATGAAAACTTCTCTTATTGAAAGAGCATTGCTGTAATAATACAAACTGTGACACACTGTCAGACCAAAGATATTAGTTAAGGACGAAAGGAAAGAACAATTCCTTTTTTATACATCGTTGTGTGCGGCTAATCTACACACATACATGGAACAAGAAACAGCTTCGCAAGGAGGGCGCGGGCGCAGCACACACGAGCAGTTAACGCACACAGACGTAGGCTAGACATAAATATTGCTTGCTATGCTAATGCAGCGGAGATTGGGCAGGTCGTTGGCCGCGCTCCCGGACGCTACGAAGTCATTCGGCAGAACAAGTCACAGTCCACCCTCGCACGCCCTTAAAACTTATACTTAAAGAACAAATCTTTGGCATTCTTTGTTTCTTTAACTCATTTTTAAGTTTTTGTTCATGTCATATTGCTGCTTATGGTCAAAATATTCAGATAAACAATACTCATTCGACACCAAAAAGTTTTATTCCTTATTTAGGAGACTAGAAATTGTTCATGCTAACTTTCTCAAATACATGTGGGTGATCTAACAAATACCAGCAATAGATTTTTAAAAAAAATATCACAAAATTATACTAATTTGTATAAGTATCACTTATTAATTTCATAAAATAAAATGTAACGATCGATTACAATAGATTTATAATTCAGTACTATCAAATCATGTCTATATTTCTTTTACGAGGATTGTGACACAGAGACATTTTTAAATTTGGTCGCTAGGCCGCGTTATTGCTGGCCAGTAACCTTGAGTGCAGCGCGGGCGCAATATATTGGACGTTAACACACACATGCACACTGTAATATATACGTTAGTGTGGGTTAAAGAAGGGCTGATTGTAACATCTTCTAGTCATGTTACATGAATATCGTATTATAGCTGTATCAGTCCAGAAACTTCTTTAGAAAAAAATCAGTTCTGAACGTACTAATTACTTTATTTATTAGTAAAGCATTTATGTTGATTATGAAACTGATTTAGGCAGTATGTTAGCAAATAAAATGTATGAAAAATGTTTTATAATACTTGCAAACTTACTATTCTGTTAATTTGAAAAAAGGAAAAGAATTTAGACTAATAATTTAAATAAAAAAAAAATATTTCCTTTATATTACAAAAACGATAAAGATATTGTTTTTTGAAAAAGTATCAGTTACTCTTATCTATAAAATTGTCGGGAGACTGCATTTAAATGTACGATACTAGTTTTCGAGAAAGTGCATCAGTTGCAGCCTCGAGCGGAGCCTTTCCCTCGTCCATCAAACTCTCTCTCCATTTTTCCTAACCGTAAATTATATTTATCTTGGGTACATTTATCTTATATTTATTAGAAGAGTGCATTACGTCTGTTAATCGTAATGAACGGCTCCGTGACTGTGATCTATTTATCAGTTATGTTATGAGTGTGTTCTGTTTGCGGAGTCATCGCTGGGCTTCTATAGGTGACTTAGAAGCGCCGTATCCTGAGTGAGGCGGGGCGTCAGCGATGCGGCTATTTCGGTATGCGCATTGCATGCAGCGCTGCACTTGCCACTCGAAATAGTCAGGTCAGGGACCGCGAGCAGCGCCTCAAACCTTCCCCAAGGTCAAGAATGCTCGTCCCGCACTTACCTCGCCCGGCACGACTGTTCGTACATAAGTCGGTTAATAGGCCTCCGAAATTTTATACTTTTTAACACACAACGGATAGGTTCGAAAGACAAATGTTGTATACTTTAACACGATTTATTTAAAATTATTTTTGAATTTAAATACCGAGCACAAGTGTCGAATATTCTTATGAAATTGGTTATCTCGCTCGATGTTGGCAAACGTGACCCTTTTACTATTTAATCGATTCTTAATTACGAATACTCCATTAGATATCGCGAGATAATAACGCGAAGTGCGCATCGGCCATTAGCCTCACGAAATTTTGCGATAAGAATAATTATTTTTCCATTAATATCGCATTTTTTTATCCTTCTCTGTCATCAACAATAAACATTTTCAACAGCTACAATGATTCATTAACAATAGATGCTACATTATGATTTTTTCATCACATAATTATACATGCAAGCTTTAATTCGCAATACAATAAACATTAACCAAAATGTGCCCTATGTATTAAAGACAAAACATTCATAAGCATTCTATTATTACACTGAGAAAAGAAATATATAAGAACAAATTTATGCAACTTAGAGATTGTTATAAATACAATACAGAATTTTTTTTAATCATGGCATATACCTTTACACCTTAGTTATATAATGTATATACATTATAATGTATATACATTTTGATACACTAACTTCGGTAATAAAATAAAAAGATTATAATAATGATAAATTTATAGCTATCAAATCCTTGTTAAATCTATATCATACATAAAGTAGGTAAAATGAGTTACATAAATACAGCCGCAATACAGTTTAACGAGTCAAAATAAAGTAAATACACACCACAAAACAAAAAAGTCAAAGTATATAAGTAATAACAGGTTTCGCCCTCGTGCTGGTTGGCGGTAATTTTTATGGCTTCAGCTTCCCTAAGTCTGGTCATCGACATCGACACCAAAAAAGATGGGGAGACTCGCGTTCAAATTCCACTAATTAAGGATACCTTCAACGTATTCGAGCTTTCTTCCTCTCATTGTCTACTAGTTTATTAATTAAATTATATTCCTTTATTATATTCGTAAACTTACAAAACAAATGTCCTCATAAAATTCCATCTATCAATAACCAACGAACACCAAATGAAGCGAAGCTAGTCTGTCTGTTGTATCTGAGCCAGTCACGTATACAAAAACCCTTAAATGTTTCCTTATTTTGTTAGATAAGCGGCTGGGACGTGGAAGGCATCTCTGGCGATGTTGGCGAGGACATTGCACTTCTGGTCCCCCCCCCGCTGCCGTTTCGTCCTCGCCCCCCCTAGCCCCCAAACTCGCTAGCCAATGCTCCCGACCGGATTCAACTATTTAGTCACCCGATGTTTAAATTGTTTATTTGTTGCTAGCTATTTCTATATATACGCATAGGCTGGCACGTTTGCATATAAACGCGATATATTATATCGCAGATTGTCACGTGTCATTCAATCACGCATGTAGACATATCTTTTGCTGGCATTCTTTTATCTTTGTTTTCATTTAGCAAATTAGCACGATCTTGTATTTAAAAAAGCAAAATGAATCTCGTAAAATAAGTATCGGTGTCGATAGCTGTTATTTTATAATATGATGATACTTTCTAGTCTTCTTATACACTTTACTATAACCATGTTATTGATACCGTCACCAAAAAAAATATTTCACACCAGTACTCTTACGTTATGACGGTAAAGATATAAGTTAATAGTTTCAATTAAATAATAGTATATGGTACAAAATGTAGCACTACTTAACGATATATGAAAATAATAAATAAGTTCAAATATTTGATTGTTGCGTTATTTTCTGACGGTGTAATCGAAACTACTAGAATGTCCGTCCTGCCTCAACAAGTAACGCGTTGCGGGCAAGCTGTGACGTCGCTTCCTGGCTCCCAATTCACCATATTATATTAATAGAAAACATAAACAAAACATATTAAGCAACACGGTGTAATGTTTATAGTTTATAGGAGACGATTCGATACCTAATTCTTTTCTATAATGGTAACATTCTTTCTACATTAAAGTAATATTCAGTTTTCGTTATTGACAGATTGGGCATACATTAACAAAGACTCGTTAATAATTTTAAAAACATAAATTAGAATAAGTTCTAAGGCGATTATTACATACGAAGTGGGATATAACTAAAATGTTATTAAATTGTTTGATAACGCCATATGTTTAAATTAACTAATTATTACTTGACAAATTGTTTTTATGATTTCTGTTTAAAGTCATTCAGGAGCACAATCATCACTGACAGTTTTTCATTAATGCTTAATAGCTTAATCATCTGAGAACATTAAAAACTGGAAATTGTCTGTGTCTAGTTTGATGCTAATTCGTACTAAGGTCTACAGTCTCATAATAGTCTTAGTTGTATTCTATATAATCATAATATAATATTTATTCCTTTATAACCCACAATAACAAACCGGTATGTTGTCACTTATTAATATGATAACATTATCGTCTATGCAAATTGCCCTTTAAATGGCCAAATGGCTAATTAAAATCAATATTTGCGTTTTTATAACAAACAAAGATAAGAATGACATTTCTCTGTACATAAGAGGTGGAATATTACAAGATATTATTACTTTATTACTATATTTACGAAAAGTTTATAGTTTAAAACCCACTAATATTATAAATTAAAAAGCCTATGAGAAAATATGTATGTATATGTATGTATGGAAGGATGTATGTATGTTGCTCCTTCACGCAGAAATTACCCATAAGACTATAATGAAAAGTTATACTTATGTAGCTTAGATATCTGATTAAAATATAGGCTATTGTTTATTCCTAACTATCATGTACTTGTCGCAGGAATAAAGAATAACAATAGTAATGTGTATGAAGTCACGTATCATAAACTATAGATGTCGCTGACGGCTATTTACTGTAACTATTGTTATAACACACTTTACGAGTTTATTTTTTCGTCCGATTCCGCAGTCCACTTGAACCAAGTCAGATACAGAAGCTAGTCCCTAGCTACTACAAAAAAAATTCCAACCACTTGAACGTTTTCATATAAATATTTGATATCGAAATTTAATTACACGTTGTACATTAGAAATCATATGTTGTTGAACGTCTTAAAATTATAAAAAGAGTTCAATTATATTTAGTATTCACCCCAGTAATTATTGTAGGTTTCTTTAATTTCGGTTCAAATAAAAAGATCGAAGCTTCCACTTCCCACGTAAGGGAGCATGCGCAGCATATGCTTGAACCGGCTTATTACGTACCTGGTATATTAAAAGACATTACAGAAACTTACAGAGCTTGTAAAATTAACACGAGTCAAATTAAATTTATTACACAATTACCATATTATACAAACGGATACTGACTGGCAGTTTCTGTTATTACATTTTACTTATCAAAGAAATCAATAAATTGTTATTATATTTTCAATGTAATTGAAATAATTCATTTTTAAATACAGAAACAACTTCTGGTTGTATTTTTATTTTATATTCAATTATTTTATATTCTTTTTTATTATATAAAGACTCGTCTAAAATCTTACAGCTCTACATCAAATCTCAGTGCTGAATAAAATAATATAAATACATATAAATGGTTCCGTCCTGAGACCTGTGACAAGTCAAGTTATTTTAGTCACCTCTCCCAAACTTCCGGATTAATTAATGCATCTAGTGTTACGGGAATTAATTCCATGGGTGGGAGGTGCTTCAATAATTACGTGACAGAATAATCCTATTATAATAACAGAAGAGAGCAGAAATAGATCAATAAATGCTAAAAAGGAATATGTATATTCTTATTGAAAATATATATAACATTTACAAAACGCCAGATAATTACAATTTAAGTAAATTGTGAAGTCCATCGACACAGATTAAATAGGTTATGACTTATGATGTCGGCCACTGAACCTCATTGTACGCGAAACCCGTTTACTGAATAGAAATCGCGACATTAAATGACACTGAAATGAATTGTTCCAATCCACATTAACAATGTAAAAACAAACCTTTGAACCGAATGTATAATATGATTGTTAACTTAAGAATCATCAGAGCTAATTTATTCAACAAGTTTTTAATTGTTTACATTTATTATATGGGCATAATCCCTAATTTGGAACTATCAAAATTGTTATTATAATTTTAACAACGCCAAAATCTTAACTCAAAGTAGTCTACAATGAATTTCAATTAATATTTTTAAATATTACGGCTTGAGAGTTGAGAGTAATAATTTTATCGTTATGAATGATCATAGATTCAACTTACACAAATTTAATCACACAAAAGAGACTAACACTATAAGTGTTTAGAGATTTATCTTGTCTTCGATTTTACTCGTTATGCTAATACGATGCAGTGAACAGGTCACAGGTGACCAACGGCTAGTAACAACCCTTTCGCATAGCTCTATTAATTGGGGAATGATTTATACATTATTAAGCATACGAATATTTGACATAAACGTTTATTATTTTATTAGTAGGAAAATTTTACAGTTTTACTTATAATAAACCGATCAATTTTACATTGGTTACATTCTAAAATCCGTAATAACAAGACCAATTGATGAAACATAAGTAAAATAAATATCCTATTTTGAAAACGCACTCTATACAAAAATTTATTGAATTTTTCTTATTTATCGTTGTACATAAAAATAAAACAGTGGTTATACACAATTCACTTACAATTTTATGCATATATTTATGCATATATAGTTTATGTATAAAAATAACATTGTTATTCGCGAAGTTCAATGTCAGTAGTGGTGATAGAACGAGTTGTGTATCCCATGAGGTCAGCGGTCAGCGGTCAGAGGTGGTCAACGGCTGGTCTGTACGAGGGGTTGCCAATACCTGGACGGATTAATCTGACCATTGATTAAATATCTTTTTATTTTAAACCTTAGAACTTGATACCTATGTCCACTTTAAGTTAGATTAAATGACCTGTTATTAATTATAATTTTAAATCAGCATCAATATAATTATTTGCAGAAGAATAATAGGAATAAGAATATTTCAAAAAAATATTGGGGTTAAAACAAGTCAAAAATTTAATCTTAATTGCCATGTTTATCTGAAAAGAAAACGGAAAGACAACAAAAATGAATATATTTGTTATCGTTCTATTGAAAGTAAAAATATAAGGATAGATGAAAAAAAAGTCATAAATTGAAAAAAAAGCAGATGAAAATGTCATAGCAATCAATTTTATTTCAATGTCACGTCTAAGTTCAAGTTCCCAGTCCCATGAGGTCAGTGGTCAGTGGTCAGAGGTGACCAACGGCTCGCTAAATAATCCCATCGCGAATCTCTAACCCTACCTGATGTACCCTTCATTGTTGCATCAATGGAATTCCATTGTGCCTTTGTTAGATAATGCACAATTATCGGAATTTGTAACTGTTTTGCAAATACACTGCAATAGCTTACTTTTAAAAATAAAATTATTCTTTTCGGTAGATTCGTTTTATATTCAAGATTAATTATAAAAAAGCTTGTTTCACTAGCAATTTCGTTGTTAACTAATGCAAGCTTATCGAGTGTTTTGAGAAAACCGTAATATCGTGATAGGGCAGACAGTAGCGACGTTAATAATTCCAGTTTTATATAAAATAGTCTCGATGGAACAGGGTGTATGTCCGTTCGTCACCTATGACCCACGCTTGACAAGTGCCGTCCCTTCCAAGGTCCGATGGAGTGGCCTTGCCTTTGAATTTAAGTTTTATATTCACCATAGTAACGGTGAATTATTGATTTACATTTGCTAAACCACGTTGGAATATAAAGAAATAGAAAAATCTATTTTATTTAGACTATAAAACACTTTTAATTTATCAGCAAATTAATAGTACCTACTTGAAAAAAAATTGAAACTTTCAGTTTTTATTTTATAAACGTCGATACATTCATATACAAAGATTTATGTATGAAAAATTGCAATAAACCAAACCAGTTCAAAGGGTACTCAATGAAATTGCTGACATTTAACCGCAACTGATTTTATCATTGAAAATATATAAAAATAATAGAACAAACAGACAAACAAATGACCCTTTACTTCACATTAAATTAAAAAAATCGCATGACATGCAGCGGTCAGTTGGCAAACTATTTACGGTACCTTTATTTGATATAAGCTTATTAAACCCTTTCCTTTGTTAAAGTTCTCGAGAATAGTAATTAATATGGACGGTATTGTATGAACACCTTTCCTTTGTTTAGCTTTGTTTAGTCTAGCGGGTTTGTTTTCTTGTTTTGTTCGTGTGATCATTAGCTCAGTGGGCAGTTTCGCGATGACCATTAACAATTTTCTCACAGATGTGACGGTTATTTTATTTAAATAATTAATAAATGTTTTTATATAACGTTCATATATTACAATAAATATTTATAATTGTTTTCTGTTCTATATTTATGAACTGCATACTATTTATGTAACTTGAAAATGTTTTTGTTTTTCTTTTATATCATTATCATTTTTATTTTGGCATCGTCATTTCGGGTGCAGCAAATTAATTGAAAAGTAGAGATGTAAAATATGATCCAGTCACATTTATTTATATGATCCGCGGACAATTTTTTTAATAAAACTCCTATTTTAGTCATTGTAATCAAATTTATATCAATATAATGGTTTTTAGCCACAAATTCAATAATCAAGTATGTACATATAAGTATATCAATTATAAAATTAATTTTCTTATATAAAAAAACCAAAAGGCAAAACGAACATTAAAAAATTTATATGTTTTTATCATTTCAATTTAACATTATAATGTAATGTAAATGATTAAAAGTACTGAGCACAGTCCCTTTAACTGAACGCATCCTTGCACCAACGTCACCTCTGAACTCTGATACATTTCTGTACACAGCCGTTAGGAAATGGTGCGAAGACTGGTTTCAATGCAAATCATTGTATCAATTGATTACAAATATAATTTAAATAACAGAATACAATACAATTCATACAAACCTGATTCGCTATAACGATAAATATGAATAAGTAAATAATATGTATATAAAATAACTTTTAAACAAAACTTATGAACGCCTGGTACTTTTCTCGAGATATAAAGAGTTGAGAGGAGGTATGTTTTATATGTGTGCGTTGTTTGCGCAGGACGCGATTCGCTACAAGTTTGTAAGTAGTTGTTCGCGAATCACATCATGCGAGAGGAAGGAGGATCGCCCTCCCGACCGACCGGCCAATAACGTTAGGTCTAGACTGCGGGCATGCTGCGGAACAAAACGCTGTATGGTATCGCGAATATATTAGCGAACCGGATCCTGTTATCTTTTTATATACATATAACATATTATTTACTATCGAACGTTCCCATTGGATGCCTTATCTGTTATATATTTGTTAATTATGTTTATATATCAAGTATAATATATCAGAATGTAAGACGAAGCTCCTTCGACTTATGCTGCCCTGGTATCTAGATCTGTTTACAAAGTTCTTTATAACCAACCTTTGTTTACAAACAATAATCGAATAACTGAATCTGTCAAAATGTCAAATATATCAGCTACCGGAAGTATAAAAACAAAAGCACTGAATGGCGGCAGAATTTGGGGTTGGTATAATAAATATCGAAATTAGCATCTCTCAGGCGGGCCTATGAATAGCGAAACCGTGATGCTGGAGCGTGGGTGTAACCCTTCATTGTGGAACAGCTCAATTAAAGGGTTTTGAAACATATGCTTAACGAGATATCCCCCGAGACTCCAGGAATAACATATCGGTTACATTTGCAATTGATCATTTGTACCGATGACGGCGGCTTTTTATCTGTTCCAAACAAATTATAGTAGGCCGCTGTCTGCCGTAATAGGTCCGCTAAATATCTTTTATTTCAATTGCTCTATTATAGTTCTAATAAACGAGAAAGACGAGTGTATTAATGTTACTGATTTTTATTAAATACTTGTAAGCGAGTAAATCACGTCGGAATCTACTAGAAATTTATTCATTTACTTATTTTCCAGTATAAGCCCACTGCTCGATGAAGACTTAAAATGTTACAAAAAATATAAACTGCATTCGTATTTTTAAATCTTTTTTATGCACATTTGTAACAGAAAATGTACATCAAAGTTTATTTTAGAAGGTTGTAACAAAATGATATATGGTAATCTAAAAAATTCTCAAGTAAAAACTACAACCCTTCACTATTGCGATATAAAACAAAAAGTTTGGAGGGATGTCGCGAGATTAGCCCTTTAACAGCAAAAACACCGCAGATGGGCGTACTTCAATTAGCTGTCACTGTGTCAACTCTTTTACAATCATTTCTAAAATGGAATTTCCTAATGGGCTTAAGTCTGCTTACTTCATGTAAAACGATCTATATTAGGAATTGTAATTATAAATAATCTGGTTTGGAATTATTAATGATTCTAAGTAAGTTTTAAGGTTTTTAATCTTATTTTTTTCGTTTGTGGTAATATAAAAGGAAATATAATCTAAACATGATTATCGGGAAGAAATAATGTAAATAGGTGCTTTTGTTTTATAAGAAAAAAAAACATAATGCAAAGGAAGTGTATAACTGGGTCATACATTGCACATGTTGTGAAACCGACGCAAAAAATACCCTTCATTCCCGCATTGTTTCCATAGTATAAAAAATATGATTATTGGCTGCAATTTGTGCTCAGAGTTCTTATGCCGATGTAGAGAATTGGTCGTTTAAGATAAAAATTACATACTAAGCAAAAAAATCAAATCAAAGCTGACGAGGTATGTCGTACATTAGATTTTGACCATTAATAAATTCCATTATAAATATTATAAAATTTAGTAATATCAACGACCAAAACATTACAGCAGTATCATATGAAACAATATTATATCAAATTTTTTGCTCCATCCAATACGTTTTAGCCCCTAACCCTTTCTGCGGCCTCAACATCCATTCTTTGCCTACCAATTTCTTTTTTAAAAACCTTTTCAAATGGCACATGCAGAGAGAGCTTTTTTAAACATCTACCCGTTCCATAAAACGCAATATCATCAGTCTACCTGAATATCCTTTGGACGATTTTCTTTTAATAGATCGTCTCTAATCGATTTGACTAAAACGAAATCAGAACATGCACGTAAATTTTGAAATTGTGAGAAGTTTTTACTAGATCTAAAGTAAAAAATCGTGAATTTGAAACTTTCTGGTCATATTACAAACGATGAAATAAAATTATATAAATAATATGTATATATATACGCAAAATTTTATATGAAATAGCTTAAATAAGACAATATTCATCCTAGGTTTTAAAAGTAACAGTAAACACAAATCTAATATATCCTCACCAAAACACAATGAAGTGCAAAAAGCATAGAATTTCGTATTGGAAAAAAAATAATACAGGTAAAAAGTTATATACCGGTATAATTGTCACAAATTAAAGCAAAAAATTCTCTCAAAAGATATCAAATCTGCAAGCCACACGAGCAGGTAGAAACCTCATAGAATCCATTTTTTATGTTAAAAGTGTGCAAAAGCGTGGGAGGGATCGTAGAATAACTGTACATTGAAATAAATAAGAATGAATTTTTTCACGATGCTAAAAGAATACCATCTAGAAAACATGTTAATGCGAGTGCACCTAATATATTTATGGGAAGCAATACAAAACGTATTGAAGTGAAATATTATGAGTTCATACGTCCATATAATTTCTTATTAGAAAAATATATTCGATCTATATTTATTTATGTGATCCGATATTAATTTTTATAATACAGAATCCAACATTACAGATTAAATCACGTTTTAGTTTGACTTAACGTTTTTAGTTAAAAAATCTCAAAGATTAAGACATACATGGCAGGTTTGCTTTGTCACTAAGCAAACATTTAGTGTGTTAGTTTTTGTTACAGAGAATTTTGCGCAAAAACTTCAACAAAAACACAAAATGCGGTTTGACTTGGATGCAACGTGATAACTGAGTTTATTTTGAAATAGAGGCTTAGGATTATGGGTCACGTGAGCTCTGAGAAATACCACTTGCATATTAAAAATAATATTATAAGAGACATTATAGGACTTCTACTTCATTGTGTGTTATCTGAAATTCAGTTACTTAAAATCTTGAAAGATGTCGTTACAAGTCATTACGAGTGGCTAGTTCATTGAACTTACTTTACAAAAAATCCCCTGCAAGTTTCAGCGATGAAGCGTTCTCACGCCGGTTCGGAGTGAACTATGACACGAGCAAAAACAAACTGTATATACACATACATAATAAAAATTAAACCTGGAATTATTCTTATAAATAAGACAACTACAGTGATTTTAAAACATGCTAGACTTAGTAACACAACATTCATTAAGTATTTTGGTATAAGAAATCCAAATAAGGATTATGTTGAATCCAAAAAAATAACGCAATTCTAACATATGTTTAAAGTTTTACGTGAGATTGTAGCGGGTTAAAAGAAATCTAATGATGTTATAATGATTTCGTACCCTTTATTAGTTAGAATCTTGATAATTTTTTTCCATGTAATCATGTCACACATGACGTAACGGAAGCTTCTTTGCAGCGAATGTACGGCTTCCGGTCTCCCTGCAGCGAACTATCATTATTCTTTCAGCAAATACGTTTTGACTGTAACCATTATGGGATATCAAGGCATGCTGTTTATCCGACAGTCGTTGTCTCAGACTTGACTCATTAATTTATTTAAGGCAAGACGTTTTACTAATGTTCGCCAGTATATTTCGTTGATAAAAATGTTATTGTTTTGAAAAAATATCTTTAAACTTTAAGTATACAAAAATAATTATACCATCTAGGTTTTATGTGTTGTTAGAAGATATTAAAATTATTTTTTCCATATTGCATATTCTTCGGATTGCAATGAATGTGTACTTCCCATTTTTTTATTAATCTCATTTTTTAATAACTGTAATCCAACATAACGGTCTGAACTCATTGTATTCTATATACTTAACTGTCATCGCTTCCCTGATCGCATTGAAAAATGTGGGAACAAATTATCGCAAACACTTTTCTTGTGTAAATCTACAAAAAAATGTATTGCACAAAAACGTCATATCAAGTATATCTTGCAAAAAAAACGTAACTCCCACGCTCAGAAAGGGTTGAATATGCACCTGACCTATATTGCATTAACTAAAAAACTGTTTTTGTATATTTTTTTGCCTTTATTTCCTTTATAGTACTTTTATTTGAATCTAGTAGGGTGACAATATACAAATTAAGCATACGAACAAAATTTCATTCAGTAAAAAATAAGAATTAATTAAATTAAATAAACTTCAGAACCTCCATTTAAAAATACAATACAAAACTTGAACTAAGTTTTCAACTTGTGTTGCATCTAATAAAAAGAAAAATAATTTTAAACCAATTCTAAATATTTATTTATATTTTTATTTAAGTCCTAAAAATTTCCACCTCATGGTTAACTTATTTAGTTTACTTTGAGTTCGACTTGCATACAATACGCAAGGCAATTGTGTAAGAGCAGGTAGCGCTGAAAGGGTTATCCGCTTATGCAAAAAAATACAATACTATCCGATTAACACTCGCTGCATGAGTCGCCCTTTAAAATGTAAACGACTGTATTAAGGGCTTACATTTATCCCATACGCGTGCTAATTAGCAAGTCAAATATAAATACTGCTTTCTATAAGATGATTGCATAAAATTAAGATATTATTTATCATTGATTAATTGTTATTAAGTATTAAAATGGAAAACATCACAGCGATGTACCGACGGTATGAGGAACATGACAGGTAATACATAACTTATCCAGTGGGCATTTTCCGTGAAAAATATTATACATATAGATGTAGCGTTCGAAGTGGTGTGCGTGTCTGACTTTGTTAGCGAGTTAGTTCGGGCCTAGGTGGCTTTCGCGGGCTTTAACGAAGCCTCATTAAGTATTCATTGCCAGCAACGCTTGAGCGAAGGGTGAAAAGGCTGACAGGTAATGTGTTGCGAAATAAATAAATTGTGGCGAGAAATAGGGGCAGCTCGTAAGGTAACGACCAACGCGTCTGAATAATGCAACCGATACTGTAATTTACAATTCAATGAACCATCGGCTAGTTCATTTACTATGGCAAAGTGGCTCTTTCTAATCTAGACTTGGATAACACTGCGAAACAGAGCATTGGTAATGAGTTTGTTCGCCGACACGATAATGTCATGGCAAACAGTAGCAATCTATAGTTCACCACTGCCCTTTTTTTTTGTACCGTCAATAAAAAGTAATTTTCATGTGACGTTGACGGAAAGATTACTCATTTCAATGTCTGCTTTTACTGTGAATAATATATTAAACAAATAAGAAGACTTTTAGAAGGAATTAACCATTTGCCGATGGGTTATCGTAATAAGAAAAATATAATCTAAAATCGTTACAAATTTATTATTATTTGACATGTCTTTCTAGCTTCGCTCAATAACAGATGTGTAGGTACTGCGTTTTACTGATCTGTCTGCGCAAATGCATAAAAACTCAGTGGCGAGCACCATGTGCAGACGCAGGTGCCCTCCGTTCCCACACAACCCTTTCAGCGAGCGACCTCTTGCTTTACACCGCCCCCTCATCCCTTAGAATCGTCGTAAAAAGCGAAAGATTAATGCAATTTCATCATTATTAAAAATATACTTTATTAGCAACGAATAAAGTTTATATTCTATAAACTACATAACAATACTTATGACTTCCCTATTTCATATGTCATTAGTTTAAAATTCTACCTGTCTCGATAATATTTATAGACGGCATCGTGTCATTAGATTTATTGTTGATATAATGCAATCATTCTGGTTTTGCTTAACGTATTAAAGTTTTCGTAGCTACATCGCGGCATATGTCACTTTAAAAATGCACAAATCAAGAAATAGAAGTTAATGCATCGATAATAGTCATATTGATCGTATTTAAAATGCAAATAGCACAAGCACTTATGTGTTTCGTGTTCAAATCCTAAATCGTGAAGAATAAAATATAGAATGTCAAAGATGTTTAACGTAATCGATGTACCTACATTGAATTAAAAATAACACAACCATATTTTGTTTTTACGTTGTCGTTAAAGTTAGAATCCAAATGTAACATTCAGATATAAAAGGCTGACAGTTTCCGCTATCGTTAACTTTTTAAGGGCAAGTATTTTGTAGCCAATTAAAGCAAAGGGTCACAGGCTGGCGGCGTGTAGCGTCCGTAATAAATCGCAACCCTACAAAATGTTTCCGCCCCGCATATGATGTAGGTTAGCAATTATACTCGAGATTTATAAATATGATTACCATAAAGCAGAAATTATATAAAGAGATTCACTAATTACCTCTTCCTGAAAGTCTATTCAGCGTCTATATAAAAGTTTATTCTCAGAGTATTACATTGACAGAACGCATAAGATAAGTTTAATATTTTACAATTATATCCAATTCTAAACTGTTTCTTTAATTACCGATCTCTATTAATCATTTTGCATATATGTACAATCGTAAACTTTGTAACATTTGTTTGTATAATAATTACCATAATAAAAGGGATGATTTAAATTCGCCTTGCGATGAATTAATTTGATGCGTTCCAAAGCTAGTCCGCCATTGGTCAAGCCGCTCAAGCTGCGCCGGCGCATACAGTTGCAGATCATGTCCGATATCATGCTCATTTACCATTTATCTAGCTTTTTTACCATCTGCTCCACTAATCGCCCATCAAATTTTATATTCAACGTACATGAATACTTTTCTTTATAGGCCTATTCAAAGTAAATAACCATCTCAAATTTATTATTTAGAAATTACTAACTATTTTCTTAAACATTATTAATATTTTTAGCTTTACCTGATACTTGTTTCCACGCAACTTAGTAACTATTAATTCTCACGAAACATATTTTAACTGAAAATTACCGTACCTATCTATTAGGGTGCATGTATACGTAAACATTGCATTAAATTGAACAACCAGTGGGTACGGTCAAATATTTGACAATACGATATGTTCATTGAAGTGTTTCCGTAACCGATATTTCTCATTAAGCAGTTTATTTAGTATACGATAAAAAAATCTATGTCCAAGGGTGGCCGGTGTCCGCGGAAGGGTTGCATGCCCTCGGGAACTGAGAAAGTGAAGCAAACAAGCAGATGTTCCGGGTTCTGATTACATAATCAACAATCAATGATATTTAAATCAGAGTGCATTAGTTATAAGAGTGCTACTCAATATCTACCCAATTGAAAGTACTAATATGAAAATACGAGTAAAGTATTGTAGAAACTGAAAGTTTTAATATAACATGTAACGTGCTGGTTTAATGCATAATGTAATTGTGAGCAAAGGCATCAACTTGCCAGTAATTCCTAATAAATTTATTCGGTACAAGAAAATTAAGGATTTATATAAACATCATATCACCATTGCCGCTTTAAATTGCCTCGATCTTTTCGAACTGTATCGAAAGCAACAAACGGACTTGTATTCCATCTATAGTATTGTTATGTAGCTTTATAATAAAAGGGAAGATCACGATGCGTTTGTACGTAACGGTGCATTAGTGGCTGAGTCACAGGGAACTGACCTAGCATGCTGCGGAGTGCATTGACGCCGCCCCCTACACTATTATCGCCGCATGCCTCTTGAGATAATGCATAACATGCTTGCTCTTGTTATGAATAACGCATCTACTATTGGCTGATAAACACACTTATTTCATAAATCCATTGGATCGTCGACTCTCCAATTAGTTTGATTTCATTGTTCTAATAGATTTCGATTTCATTATTTCAAAGTGTACCAATAGTCCTTATTATTACTTTAAAAATAATCATCGAGTTTATATATTGTTTTGCTGTACTTGTTAACGCTGCGTCTAATAATTGCAAGTACTTAAATATTTAAAAGTTTCTATTGAATATAAATAACTTTTTAGAAACTAAAATAGATTAATTGCTATGACACTGATTATATATCTGAATTATGAGACAAAAATAATAACTTCAGAGGTCATACGCCCTATAACATCTAGAAAAATGTATAAAATTATCAAGAGAACCGATGATAAACAAAAATTTATCGTTTCAAATGTTCACTATCATTTAAAATAAAAATTCCTAGGTAAAGGTTTATATTACTATCATTTAAATTATTATCACAAAATCGTCAACTTGACCGTAATTCGTATGATCCGAGCAAGGTTCCACCGCGATAAGGTGTTTCACAATAGCAGAATTATTTGCGGCGGAGGGCCGGTTGCCTTGAGATGCGCCACAAACAACTGCCAACGAGGTCTGCTGAAATGTAACACTCGCGCACATAAGTTGTTACGATTACGTGTTAGAAATAGTGTGATATGTTTTATTATTTCTTATAACTGTACATTGTATAACAAAAATTTATGTTAAGAAATTTCTTAAAGACGGAAAAGTTTAGTAAAAATCGTTAAGTTTTAGTAAAGATCGTTAATTTTGATGCTTTGAGTTTCGAGGACTACCTGTATTCTATACACGTAATCAGCCAAGCATATATATTTTAAATACTAAATTAAAGTGTCTTTGTACTGGTGTATTTTTTATCCCTAGTGGTGGTCTAATGTCCTGAAGACAATACTACAAACTTTTGTGGAAAATATAGCGACTAATTTCCGTTTTAAACGATGTAAGTTCTTTTTGGAGTATTTGTTACATTCAAATTCAATAGTTTTCTTATACTAAACAAAAATTTCCCAATTTTGTGGCATGTAACAAAGCTGGAGCGTACCCTCCACCTTTCCTATAGTGTATAAAACGATATTTTTTATGGTTTGGAGATTCTTACCATGACCAAAACAATGGGTTGCCAAACCTTTTGGTATACAAAAAAAAATTATTGAACTTAATCAAGGGAAAGGAAAATTTAATAAAATATGAACAAGTTGTTACATATAAATCTGACGTTTCGTTACTAATAAATAAATATAAATGTATAAATGCAAATGTATTTTGAATTTTAGGATTGCTTGTTGGTTTAGTAGATCATTTGTTTTAACAAATTCTTTTGACACCCTTCTGTTAATAACATGGAAATATTGTACCATCACGTTATGCACGAATATGAGTTCTGCCATGACATCAGCACTGCAAACAGTTCGAAGCATTGATGATTGGATTTGAGAAACTTTAGTAAGGGATTATAGTGAAACCTGGGTTCTAACACCAGAGCATGTCCTTACCATCCAAGTAGCAGAGATGAAGATACTCAGATGGATGTGAGGCGTTACACCGCTGGACAAGATCCGTAATGAATACGTGCGATGTAGTCTGGGAGTCCGTGACTTTGCCGATAGACTGCAAGGAAAAAGGATGAGGTAGTATGGACATGTAAAAAGGAGGCCACCTGATTACGTCGGCAACAAAGTCCTACTGGATTTGTCTGTCTCCGGAAAGAGACCTAGAGGAAGTCTTAAGACCACCTGGATAAATGTATTGCTGCCAGACATGAGAAAATGTAATGTTTCGGAAGACGACGTCAGAGACAGAACGAAGTGGAGGAAAAAGATAAAGAAGACTGACCCCATCACCATGTGGGATACACAGTAAGGAAGAGAGAGAGAGAGTAAAGGTATATAATTTGAAGACTGAGCACAAAAACATACGTCTCGGACGTTGGCGTAGATGGTTAAGGAAATTTCTTTTTTGATATATGAATTGAACAACTGGCAGAATATAAAGATATTTTGAAATCGTTTCCTAATAAAACACAAATACGAAATAACATTTAACAATGTCCACCATTAGTGGTTGAGCTAACGGGAACTGATCTAATCCTATCCCTAGCGAGGCTCACTATAGAAGAAGACATTGGCCAGTGTTAGGTGGATCATTGCTGGTGTCGTATACTACATTTTTCAACATTGCATGAAGATTAAGACACATGTGAATCATCAAGCATTTCTACTCTTGATTTCCGCAGCGTCTGACAGATGATTATTATATTATGGCTATGATTTCATTGTCTACAATATCCATTTCTCCTTCTTTGAGCAGTAAAAAAATTATCCCGATAACGAACTCAAAACCGCTTAGATCTCTTTTTTCTTCCCAATACAGAAACTTTTTTAAGAGACGTATTCAATGACCTTTCATAAAATTGCAAAAGTGCATGGATAACAATGTTACATACTTTGATTAATTTTACCTTTTGTTGTTGACTTTTCATGATATATGCCCATATCGTTAGTATGTCAGAACCTTATAGTTCAAATTTGTAGACATCTTACAATAAAATATTGTATTCAATAAAATATTTAAGAACATAAATGTGTATACGTGACAAGCGGCTTTACGAAGGGCTTTCAGTGAGCGAGTATACTAGCAGAGTGCGCACACGCTGTTATGTGTAAGTGGGTCAATGGCAACGCGTGACGCTGAGGCGGCCCTTTGCGCAGGCTTCTCCTTGAACCGATGCCGGTAGCAGCTATGAATTAATTTGCTCTCATTTCTCTGCTAAAATCTTTGATATGTTTCTGGAATATTCGACGTTCATGTATGGACGGAATAAAAAGTTATAGTATGATTTTATACTTATCTACTTTTACTAGAAATACGTAATACACGTGATATAAGGTGGGATAACTAACGTACGTACTTTTTATAAAATTATACCTATTTTTTCATATATCTGTACTCGGAGACAAAAGTGTAAAATAAAAAATTACACAAAAGTGTAGGTAAAATTTGTTTATCGTAGCATTGAGTTGTTGTATTTTTGCCTCAAAAACAAGGATAGCAATCAGATTAGATAAATTACTTGGTACATTACCTTGGAGTTAAAAAAAATTAATACCTGTGTTATCAAAACAATTTCATAAGTTATAGTTATAAACATAAATGCCTACATGTCCACAGATGAGATCAAAATAAAAGAAAAAATTACACATAGCAATTAGGTACATGATTACACTTTACGAATTCGATCTATCAAAGCCAAATTGTATCCAATAAGATCCAGACATTTAGTTAAATAGCAAGTAAACAAAAACAGTATAGCATTAAAAAAAATCTATAGTGTTCGACTTAATGAACATGTATAGGAACTATTTATTTTATATTTTTCTTAAAATTCTATATAAAAAAAAATGAATAAAGCAAACAAGCATAATAATATATAAGAAAATAATTCATTTATTCAAAAATTAACTCTCCCAATCTTCTGAATTTGTTTCAACAAAATTGTTTTATATAAACGATCATAGAGGGACGTGGCAAATAATTTCCTACATTGTGAATAGTGTACCAGGAAATCGTGTTAACAAGCTGTTATTCAAGGAGCATACAAATTAATTATTAAAGGCCAATCTAGTAGTGTCTTAGTGTGTTGTGAATAGTGCAGGTAACACGATTTGCATAACTGTTATCAATGTTACCAGTTGAGAAGGTCTCCACGACCTTTCAACGCCTTGAAGAGGCCCTTCGATTCGCTATGTAAATAATAAATTATATTAAATTAACGTGACTTTGTTGTTTTGTTTCTTTTTTGTTTACTATTCTTAAATGTACCTGTATAGTAAGAAAATGAACTAGTCTGTGCCTAAATATTGAAAAACAGATTCATACCTACATTAATAATACCTCAAGAACTGAAAATCCCGTCTTAGAGACAGACTTAAAGTATTTCAACAGTATTTACAGATGACTGAAATGTCAACTATATTATAGCCCTTCTGTAAATAGTAATAAGGGCCACATAGTCCATATGATGTTGTGCTTGATATTCGCGCAAGGTTCCGTTGCGCAACTCTTACACGTGCCGCCGCCGACCTCTTCGGAACACTTCCGATTCGCATGCAACCACTTTTGTATAATTGAAAGGCAACCATGGAATAACGTTAATTAATGTTTTTTTTTCGAACCCACGATGAGGACATCCGGTTGATATTGTTGTTTACCCCTTAATATATTCCATTTTGCTTATTTTTTAATTTATATTGCTTATATAAAATCTATTGTAATTATTATTTTGCAGTGGTATTGCCTAAACTTCGATTTATTCGAGCATACAGTTCGATTATTTTTTGAAGACATCCATAGCTAGACTAACAGATTGACGAAAATACTGGGTAAGTTCCTGAAATCTAAAACTTTACAGTCTTAAATAAGGCATAGTTATTTGTAATATACATTTTTAATATGTTTTATATGATCGTTTCGTTTGCATCTATATATTTTCTCTTTGTAAGTATAACGCATGTGTTCATGGTCAAACTAAGTGTAGGTATCATCAATTCTGCATCAGATATCGTACACGTGACAGCGCTAACAATGTTGCCATACTCGAGCCAACAACGACTTTATTACAATGCTATTAGTGATTGTTGCCATATTATTTTGACCTACTTGTTTAACTCGACGATCTAAGGATCTGGTCATCCATATCAATTTAGCCACAATTATTGTTTTTTTTTCTATTCCCATAATAAACATGTATATATAACAGGTCACTTGTATGATAATTATGTATATAAAAGCGTATATAAATATATTTTTATAACATTTCTTATACATTCCTTAGACTTCCTAATAATCTATTGGAGCTATTTATAGTAAATATAAATTCAAGTAGTAATCCTTAACATCGACTGATATGTGTGACGGCGATACAAAATTAATCAGTATTACAGGTCGACAACAAGTCGAAGCCCTTCACAAACACACGCTTAAAACAAACACAGGCCCAAATAAAACACATATACATAAATTAAACACACACATATAAAGCTGAGACTTTGTTTTGTCGTTGAGATTCGCGTGGAGTTGCGCAAGCCGTGGAGGCCATTGACTCGGACGCGGCCGCCATGTTGGTGAAGCGGCGCCCGCGCACTTATGGAGCGCGAATCCAGCCGCTTCTGTTAAACTATTTCGTTATGTTTTACTAAAAACTGACATTGTAGCTGTTTATGTATAGACTGTAGCTACAAAAACTGCGAATCTTCCAGTAATAATAAATAAGTTAATGCAAATAATAAATATATACAAAAAGGATCAATGTAAAATAATCCAAAGTGCATTGATGCATTTTAGATGTACGTTCTTGAGTCAGATTATTCTAAAAACCTATATGTACCTATTGATCCGGTTCATTTATACTGGTTTCCATAAATAATGATTGGTTTTCTTAGAAAGAATATCTCTATTGTGTAGGTATATCAAATATAAGAACTAAACAATCATAAATCATTAGAAAGGTTATCAACTAACGTCTTGTGACCTAAATTAATTTTGTCAAAACAAAAAGTCCTAAATATGTTACTTGATTCTAAATTAAACGAATATTTATCCCGCCGCTTACAGTGCTCCTATCAGATACGTAAACCACAATACATTTACTAAAATACAAAATAAACGTGAAATAGGAAAAATAACTGTAACAAACGCCAGCCGATTGATAAAACAGCTCGTTAAGGATATTGGTACTGAATTAGGTCATGGGTGTTGCAATATCGAACATGTTTTCGTTGTTAATAGAAACTTATTTTACATGGTGTACGTTGCGCAAGAATATTCGCGAACAGATAACGAAGTAGGTACTGAGCGCCATTCCCCTCCGTCCTCTTGCGGACTCCGATCAGCATCTTGCATCCTGCTCCAACCAGACCGACAACTATTGCTCCGTCTCGCTCCGACACCATGACATAGATCGTATGTACAGTTGCGAAACAACGCGGATTATATAGCAGGTGGAATGTGCCACAAACTAGTTTAAATAAATGCTTTCACATGCCAACGGATACATATATATTAAAATAAATTCTGTCCAAGAACATTGGTGCTATATAAAAACATTAATTAGGCCCCGAATCTGCTTTCTTTAGCACAGATAAAGTTACAGTATGCTAATAACTTGACCGCTACATATATTCAACATTTCAAATAAACGCGGCCGCTCCGTTACCAGGCGAAAAAACTTTCTATTCTTTATGTTAATACATTGTGTGCAGTAAACAGTTGTGAATAAGTATGATACAACTTGCGAAGTTGGAATTATTAATTCGGAGGCGGAGTTGGCGACATCCAATGCTGTAGGATAGATAGCGCATGCGCTTAGTGGGTAAGAACTCGTATCCAGTATTAGGTAGGTGCGTGAGTTCGGTTCCCATTTACGAGAGTGACCGCACGACATGCCAGCGATAGCGATAAGATAAGAATAATCAATACATTCGCGCGATTTGCCGACGAAATACACGAAAGGTCACTACGCGAAATCACAACGTAATCACATTTAAAACGCTTTAACTCTTATTCATATTTAATAAAAAAAAAACAACAGTAAAGAACCATTTATACCCCCAGGCATTCATTCTTTCCTATGATACAGATTAAATAACGAAATAATTACTTAATGATACCACAGATAATTATAACATCTGTCAACTAACAAAATGATAACATAATTAAAGGGAAGGTTTTTGGTTCTCAAAAGCACTTTTAGTAACTGAAATATCATTAACTTAAAAATATCATTAGTTAATAGAATATCATTTAGCATTGCCAAAAAGAGATAACCTAAAACACATGAGGTTTGGGTGGAATTCTATCATCGCCTCTGTAACAAGCCGTGTCAAAGTAATGGTTCCAAATCCATAAATCAATCAATTATACGTACATTTGTTCTCAAAAATATATTTAGCAAATTTTTGGTTCTGTTTGATCATTAATCACTAATCGTCTGTTAAGTCTATTCCTTTCTGTCTCTGTTAATAGTAGTGTCAGTAAAACAACAGATTTTAATATAGTTTCATTAATTTGCCTCCAAAGGTGTGATGTTCATTCTTTTATATATTATTGTATTAAATCATTACGGTGGACTAAAAATAAAAGAAGTAATTGACAGGCATCTGAAAACTAGGTGTTTTATGCTAACTATGTAGAACCTATGATTATTAAACAACTAACATCTAGAACAATGATATTAAGTTTCAATAAAATATTATATATTAAACTCCTTTGTATGATGTGAACACAATTTATATTGGACTATTAACAACAATCTCGAATAGATCCAAACACTAAAAACAGTTAATAAATACATAATGAGGTTGTGAAAGAAAATATATAGAATGAACGTAAAGTTAACAAAAACTTCTTTAACCCATTGCAAATTAAAGCCATTATGTACCAGTTGAGAACATACATATTATTTACAAGACAAAGTTTAGACAAGACCTACCAGAAGCTGAGACCGATGGTACTTGAGATATTTACTTACCTATATTTAGAGCTAACCTATAAACTATAATATTAACCCACCACTGAACAAACAGTTAAACAGTAGTGCTGAAACGAAGACGGTTCATCTCCACAGCCAGCCATGTGTTACCAATAAAACTTGAAGTAATTAACAGGGAGTTTTGTCAGCTATGACTTAAACGAAAATATTAAAAATTAATATTAGATATTAATAGTTTGTATTGGATCATTTTAAGACTTAAGACACTGGAACCGAAGATGTTACGAATCTGTACTAATTACGTTTTTTTTGTACTGAGTATATTTTTTTTGTAATTTACCCAAAAAATATTATAAATACGAAAGTTTTCATATTTGTAATTCAATCAAGAATACCTATCATTCGATTTACATGAAGTTTATATGTATTTTTACTTTTATATGTTATACATAGCTGGAGTAACAAAGGTTACTTTTTATGGAAAAAATCCCTCAGGATCAGAAGTGAAGCATAGATAAAAACAAATAATAAATATGTAGAATGTGTTGGTACAAAACTAAATGTCTTATATGTTTATGTCTTGTTTCTGTGTTACATATGTTTATGGTCATGAAATACTATATCTTATATATTTAAACGAGCAATTCTTGTATGTATAGAATGAACTGTTTCAAATAAGAAAGGCAAATCTAACTCGAGTTGGCGGGAAATCTCATCTCTACTGCATAGCGAGTTTTTATCATCTTTTTTGTCTGGACAGGTTAAAGCAGAGTCGTATTCATATTTTTAAAACTCCTAAATATTTACCATAAAGAATCACAACCTCCACAAATGTAGAACTAATAAGCTCTTGAATATGTTTGGATAATTGATATTCACATAATTTATTTAAGTAAACATAACAGAGTTGCATTATAAAAGTACATTCTAAGGAATTAAGTGGAAAAAATCTTATTAAAGATTAAATCTCTAAGCTCACGCTAACAAAAACAGTGTAGAAATACTCGAAGAAAAGTAGCTGAAGCATTGTCGCCGCGTTAATTCGTCTGGATCACGATCACGCACAAACCGCCCCGCGGTCCTGTTGAGTTATTTAATAGTATTTTTTGTCGGGCGATCGCGCTCCACCCTTGGGCTTCGCGCAAAAAACCCTCCGCTCACAAATACTTAGAATGTTGTTTTGGGCAGAGGGGTGCGGGCGGAGATGGCTATCGCACGCACCCACTGCACGCACCATCCCAGTGCCCACTTAATTGTTATGTATGCGGCGGTCAAATTCATTACCATTCCCTCAGAAATTGAAAGTTAATTATTATTTCGATTACTTACAGCTTGCGAATGTTCAATATAATATTCTGTTTGGCGTAAATCCAAAAGACAAAGTTCACTCTAATTTCTTAACAATCAAGCTGTTAAAGTATGGTTTACAAACGATGACCTCTTCAAAAATACTACTTAGTGCTTATGTCTTATTAAGAAAATTGTTGCAGGCAATGGTAAACATATCTAAAAAAATTAAGACATAACATATTTTAAACAATCTTCCAACTAATTAGAAAAAAAAATATTCTGACAGCACCTGAACACCAAGACAACCAATTTTATTCTCTAATGAAATTAATGCCGAAAATATCATTAAGCATATTGATATAACATAATACTCAATAAATATGAATCTTAATGTATATAAAACCAGCAATTGAGTGGCTACTATTTTTTCTTTAAGACTTTAACGTTATATATCAAAAAGATTAAAAGGGGCTCTTCTAATCTCTTTAAGGTATACATATATAATAAGATATCTGCTCGTATGCTATGGGAATTATGAATCACTTTTTTACTACACAGTACAAAAATTCTTTGTACGTTGGATTTGACTGCTTGTAAACACATGGGCTTAGAATAATTAATATCGAATATCGAGTTTTTAAGAAGTTTCTTTTGCAAATTAAGATAATTAATGTATACACATATAGCATATGTCTACAATTAAATTTTAAACCTTGTAGGTATTCGTACTAACCCGTGGTTAGAAGTCTATTATAGAACTTTTATGAGTATTTATAGCGGATTGCTGCACAAAAATTTTTGTTGATTGCGTGTATGGAAGAAGGTAGCAGGAAAAGCTCATTAAGGTAAAAAGCCGACTGCACACGACTAATGCCGAATTACACGAAGGGGAGAATGGTTTTACTCGCACCCGCTGACTTCACATTCTACTATGGTCTTCCTAAATAACGTCAGAACACCGATAACGCAAAAATTGCCAAAGAATTAACATACGCTATAAAATCCATCTAATCATTTTGTTTATTCATATACATTTCATATCTGATTTAATTGTATGGAAAATAAAATACTTTTTTACACTTACTTCAAAATACAAAATGAGATAAAGCATCTCTTGTATGGCTTAAGTGAACCTTATCTTTAGAACCCTATAGATACTGAAATGTGTACATAATAAGTTTCGAGTCGCAAAACGCATGGGAGAGTTGCATCAAGGCACAGCGGAGGGCTGAGGCCGCGGGGCGGAGGCTATCAGTATTTCGGCGGTCTCTGCTCCCCCCGCCTCACCCCTCTCCTAATTCGCCCTGCACCTCACTACCCGGCACTCCCCTCCTTACCCGTGCTAACCTTGAAAATAGTTTTTACTGACACGAGGGTATTCACCCCGAACCCGAATTCCGAGCCCATACACACTGGTTGTTTCCTTGTTATACAACTTAGAATCTTATAGGACTATATCCTTCGTACAGGAAATCGGGTCGTGAAGTTCGGCATGAGAGTTTACGCGGACGACGGCAGGCAAAGGATATTTGATTATGTTAAGTTTTTTTAGTCAAGTCGTGAGTCTGTTCGCTTTATGCGTAGGAATACAAAAAGAATAAAGTAACGAAGTGCTCGTGCATTTTTATACATATGTACATATTTGTTTTGTAAAAAAATTAGTACGTAGAGTGTATAACACAAAGTTTCTCTATTTTAACCCGAAATATATTATAACTCTCTTCGTGTCAATTTACTTCATAGGATCAGAAGAGTCAATCAATATGTAATACAAGTATTAAAAGTTTTAGTCATCCATGTAGATATAATTAATGATGATAACAAAAAAAACATATATAGGTATATATATACATATTCTAGTCACGTAATAAAAAGTGTGAACATACCTTTTTATAACGAAATTTAACATGGCGTATCATGGCTATGCAAGAAAGGCTCAAATTCCATCGATAGCGAAACAAATAAGAAAAAGGAGTCTTTATTTACCTGCAAGCGCGGGGGAAAATAAAGAGCATCGCCATACATAAGCAAGGGTAAAGCAAAAAAGGTAAAAAAGATGCGTCTGCGCAGCCGCGCCGTGCCGCGCCTACGCGAAGCCCCGCCGTTTGATTATACTCGATAATTTAAGACCCTTTAATATGCATTTTTCTTCCAGAATCTTGACACTAATAATAAAACGTCATAGTGGTACTCTTGAATCATATTACAACAGTTTCAAAAAATATTTCAATTTTTTTTTGTATCAGTAATGTGATACACTTAGCTATATTTAAAATAAGTTTTTTCAAATATATTTAGAAAATGAATACAATCAAATAAAATACACCGCTTTATTAGTTAATAAATAATAAGTTTAAGGCTTAGGAAAGTGGATTTGCAATCACATATTCCTATGCTTCTTATTAGAAACAATATTTAATCTAAAAGTATCAATCAAACATGCAACTGAATTTCTAATAGGTACAACTCATTTCTGTTTATAACGTATAATTGCCAGCTAAATATTCAGTCGACATTCATTGATCGGTTCCGATTCATTTTTTGACCAAAACACACCGTCGTGACTCGTCAAATTGGACGCAACCCCAACTGCAAATGCATTTTGATTGGTGGGCAGCTGGCCGTGGAGGCAAAAAAAACTGCTTTCTAAATTACCGCTCGTATCAACGGCTATACTTTATCTAGTATGCACACCTTTCTACAGATCATAATCAGGGATTCATAGCCATGCTTCCTTATTACATTTGACTTTCATTATTATTTAACATTCTTATTAAAATTAAATGTATGTTTAATTTTCACAATAAATAAAACTTGAAACAGTTAAAATATATTCCGGACCAATAAATAAATTATGCAAAATGATAATTTATGAAACGATTGATCTCGAACAAGACAGTTCATCAACAAACATTTTAATATCACTATAACCAAATAAAATACAATCCCATTTTGGAAAGTAAAACAATACCATCTTCAATAAAAGTATGTAATTGTAAACATATTAATATTCCAATATATTGTATGTATTGTACGTATTGTAACTTTCTGTTTTTGCCGTCTGCTGTCTGAAGTGAATTACTGTCTTGGCTCCAGGGTGTATTTTAAGTTGAACTACATTATTCTTTTAGATAAAAGCTGCGAGCGAGTCATCAAACGACAACGTCGGTGCAACGAAGCGAGCTGGAGATAAGGAACTGTTTACAATGTTTGAGTCAATGTCCTCCTCTTGCGTGCCGACAGGGAAAACCTTGGAGTGGCACCTTAACGTACCTTCCGACACAAAAACAACCTTCAAGAATACTGTTCAGGGTGATGAACCGACATACGAATAATAGTAATAAACCACGTAGCCACAAGCTAATGTCTCTATTGTAATCTTTTGCGATCAATTGTTCGATCACAGTATCAGATGTCGCATCAAATATGTATGTTTTATAATATCGTAATACTTTTTGCAAAACTAATCTATAAGAAATGTTGGTCATGTAAAGCTGAAAGTAAAATATTTAAAAGGAATGTCTATTCCACTGTCATTAAATAACTCTGACCAAGTGCGCCCCTAGCCGTTGTCTCGTAAATAAATTGAGCCCTGCATTAGTGACAATTGTTCGCTATTGCTTGCACTTCCGAAATAAGGTCTACCATGTTATAAATATTATCAAATTTATTTAAGAATTTCTGATTGTTAGCATTGTTATAAATAACGTGATGTTCCTAGAAATTAAAAAGTATTCCTATTAGTCCTCGTCACGAGGTTACCTTATATCTATCGACCAATTTCTTTAATTTCAATTATCATAGGAAAAGAACAAAACTATTGTTAATGAGAATAAGATAAAAAGTTTATCCAAAATAAGAGAATTTTAATGAACCAGTGATTTCAGAATTTTGTAATCTCAAAGCAAAATATACATAAAGATGTCTTAACGACTTTCAAGATATAAAACATTAAAACGATAAAAAAAAAAAACTATATGTACTTAACGAGATACAGTGAGTATTGAACATAGCCTTCTTTGTCCACTGCAATGTATATTAAGCACATAATATATCATGAATTAACTCTCGTTACACCTTTTTATGCTTATTATAGTCCAAACTATATCTCACGAACAAAATCAAGGGTCAATGAATCTCGAAAACAATTCGCAAACCGACTTTACGGTTGAATAAATAATTTTAAAATGGTTTAATTAAATATAATTCATACATACACAAGTAATAAAGAACGTTGCTATATTCAAAACTACCGAATTAAGGTAATTTTGTATAAAGATACCTATTGCCAAAATTCGCAAAAGGAATTAAGATCGATTTTCGTTCGATTTTTAAGGAATCTATTTAAAATAAAAGTAAGTAATATAAAAAAAAAACATTGATATTTATTACGCATTATGCATTTTGCGATTCAACTTTTGATATCGTTACCTGATAATGATGACTTTGCAAAATTTTTAGTTTTAATATGAAAAAGTTTTGTCTAATCTTATTTTCTATAAATCCCCTACTGGGCTCACCGACCTTTGATAACGCTACAAAAAACGTTCAAAAAAATAATCGCAGATATGTGAACCTTCATCCTTTATATATAAAAAAAGTTCCAAAGTTTTTGCAGACCTAACGGGCCTGTCTAAATTATAGCGTGTAATATATTGTTTCTTTTCCAATTTGGAACAAAAGAAATATTCCCACACTACTGTCCGTCTTAATTAATAACATGGAAGTTTTTATGAAATAATATATAATTATTCAAAAATATTTATTAGAAAACTAAATTAATAGTACCTAAGATTTAGTTAGGTACAAACTGTAACTTAAAAGTTATGTTCTGATTTTATTACAATTTATATAAAATTTCTTGTTTAAAATTACTCACAATACAGGATATGTTAGTCCTGAACTGAATTCAACTGGACTTTGGAAAAGTGTACTATAATTACAGAGAAAGAATAAAAAATTCAAGTGTTTATTCTGACCTTCAGTTTCTCTCATTTACATCCAGGGCGAATAAATATTAATATCAAATTAAAACAGCTAAAATGAATTTTCGATATCATTATGTGGTTTTGAGCTACACAAAATTATAAACTTAGAAAAAAAATAAACCCTTTGCAACAATTACTTTTTTGCATAAAGAAAATTTTATTTACGTATGGATTTAACTGTTGGTCAAAAAGACAACAATATTATTTAGTCAAACGCGTAGAACCACTTTCAGTCTTAGGAATCCTTTTCAAACATAATATGATTCGTCTTATAAGTATGAAAATGTAATGCAATTACATATGTATAAAAGAAACAAATGTATATAACAAACGTTACAAAACTATAAACACTGTTTATGTCATCTGAATGTTTATCTTTTATTTAAATCGGATATTTTGTAACAAAGCCTCAAATTTTTCATATTTCGTGTAAAGCATAAAATAGCATTATGATGATTAAACCTTGGATCCCACGGAGACAAAGAATGCACAAGTCACAACGGCACCTGTGATGTCCTATTCACTTGTATGCAATATTTTATTCAGTATCACACGAATGCAACTTGTTGTATATGATATCTGAATTGTCTAAAGAACAACAAAGCTCCTTAACATTTTTCGAGAAAACAATATTTAAATTTCTCCATTCATATTTTGTAAAGTATTATTTTGTTAGTATAGGCAAAATAATATTTTATTTTGGAACAGATTTCAAATTCCTTTGCATACCTGTATGTTAAAAATATGACAGATTTAAAATATATATCCAAGGAAGTTTTAAAAAGTTACAACAGTTTTCGTCTCACGCGAATAAACTTTATTAGGCAAGTGGGATAAAGGTTGGATACAAAAAATATAAAGCGATAGGTCGTAGTGTGTCGCTCCAACAAAAACTATAGTGGACCCCTCTCATTTCTGTTTTTTTTATACATTTTGATAGAAATGCGACAGCAGGTAGAAGTCCTCTCGCAAACTTTGTATATTTAACATCCCTATTGGAGTTTTTTTTTATTCTTTTATTAGATTATCTTTCGGCCACTTGAAATTGCATACTTTATAAAAATTATTGGAATATAATATTTGAACAAGTCCAAGTTGAATAATACATTTGAAGTTGTTTCAACAGAACACATAATTGGTTAGGTCATTATATTACAGTCCCAATCAAAAGTGGTCCACGTGATGAGATCTAAGATTTTCGCGAGTCTTATTTGTTGAAATGAAACTAATATTTTGCGGAGAGCCAGAAAATTAAGAAATCGATGGCGATAAGCGATAAAATATCAAGACCAACTGACAGACACTCACATCTCGTCTGCCGGTGATCACGGTTGCTGTAAAGTAGCCGAAACGTCGGGAGTGTGTAATTTTTATCAAAAATAAAGTCGCGTATAGTATGTCAGCAAAATATTAGTTTTATTACAATGAATAAAACTCGCGAAAATATCAGATCTCAGAATTTATATTTTACCAATTTTACTCCGTTAAATATTTTTAAACTTTCCAATTCGTATATTCAAAAAGTTTTCCTTTATACTTCTATCAAACCACCCCTGTCACAACCTTATACCTTTAGAAAAATAAAATAAGTACATATTCTTTTGTTTCTATTAAAACTAATGTATATCATAAAAGAAATTAAACTTTTTTTTCTTATTCTTAGTGTTAAATACTTTTAATCTTTATTAAATAAATTTATTTATATTTTATATCAATTTATCAATAAATTAATTAAAATCGATAAATAAAAATCCGATAATCTGCTTTAATTTGGTTCCTCTGGAGTCGTTTGACTTTGAATATTTTGTAAAGTAGATCGATAATTGCTAAATAAAAAAAACAGAACCGAAGCTATGGAAGACATTGTTTTATATCTAGAATGAATATGTAGATATTAAAAGTCAAAAAATCGGTCAATGACTAAGACAAGAGATATAAAAGAGATAAAAGCAAAGTTTAGATGAGAAGAAATTAAAACCCCAAAAGGACTGACTTATTCTTCTTCCCCTTTAATAAGTAAGTTAGATAGATTGTTAAATATTTACTATAAAATTGAACTAGTATGTAACTTTAGTCTGAAGTAACTCAAATCATTAAAATTCCTTCTTACGATTTGAACGAAATTCGTGAATTCCTTCTTATGATTTTAACGAAACGTAAAAATACGACTGTGCAGTGCAGTGTTATATATTTAACGTTAGAAATATATACTACTTCATATATTTAAATTTTATATAAATAAGTATTTTTATGTTTATCTATTTTTTTTTGTAACTGTTATACAATAATTTATGTGTTTTATTAAAACATTCTATTATTTTTGAACGTTAACTATTTGACAACTTTATTTTTGACTTTGACGTCTGTGTTGACTGCCCAGCTGACCGGTTATTTGATATTTCACAATAAATTAATTTCTTAAACAATTACTTTCATTTTATACGTCATATTCTCTGAATATAGCACACTTATATTGGAACGAATAAAATTCATAATTAAAACATTAATCTAATATTATTATAGGTTAACTGAATGATTTAAAAGTTAAACAGAATTCGCATTTCTTCATAAAAATGGATTTTAGTAACAAAGTAAGTTCATATTTATCTAAAAAGAAATATATTTCAAAATTTGACTATATATTATTTTTGCAGCAATTCCCTTTATTAAAAAATGATAGATTATTAAGAGCAGCAAGAGGTCAGGAGGTCGATAAAGTACCAGTGTGGGTTATGCGTCAAGCCGGTCGTTATTTACCAGAGTTTCAAGCAGTTCGGGCAAAACATGATTTTTTCACCGTTTGCCGTACTCCTGAATTGGCTTGTGAAGTAACACTGCAACCTTTGCGCCGTTTTGAGCATTTGGATGCTTCAATCATCTTTAGCGACATTCTTGTTATTCCACAAGCGTTAGGAATGACAGTAGAAATGCATCCAGGCAAGGTAAGCACTAATTATGTTTGTTATAATACATACATTCCCACTTATTACTTTTTAACCATACATTATCATGATATGCGTAGGGTCCCGTTTTTCCTAACCCTCTTCAAGATGTGTCTGAAATAAACAACCTTAAAGAAGAAGGTGCTGTATCTAGACTGTCTTATGTTGGAGATGCCATAACATTAACAAGACACAAAATTGAAGGAAAAGTACCATTAATTGGTTTCACAGGAGCACCAGTGAGTATGATGCAATAATTAATTAATTAGCTATTATTATTTCAGTACATTTTTTTATGTATTATTCTTATATAATTATTGTTTAATACCAGTTCACTCTAATGGGATACATGATTGAAGGAGGGGGAAGCAAAACCATGAGTAAAACTAAGGATTGGTTGGAAAAATACCCAAAAGATGTCCATAGACTGCTGGCTTTACTGACCAGAGTTATAATCAACTATTTGGTGATGCAGGTTAATTTGAATTTCATACTATGAATAATTAATTTGTTACTATATGTACATATGTTTCTACAACAGACACATTTCTTATATTCCTAGGAGATGAAAGTTGTATATTATACAATTTTGCTACTATTAATACCTAGTATGTTAAAAAAAATATTCATTTCAAGACAAAATAATAGAATACAATCAAACTGACCAAGAATTTTTTAATTAATTTTCAGGTTGAAAGTGGAGCTCAATTACTACAAGTTTTTGAATCCAGTGCAGATCATTTGACCAGAGAGCAGTTCATTGAATTTTCAACACCATATCTTAAGGATATAAGAAGTGGTGTGAAAAATATATTAAATGAAAAAAACATAGAACAAGTACCAATGGTATTATTACATTTGAAATTAGTAATGAAATTTACAAATTTGCTTGGAAATTTTTTCTGTTCTTAACTTTAGTACTTTAACAGTTTGTTATATATATTTATTTTGTAACAAATTAAATTTTTAGACAGTTTTTGCGAAAGGAGGAGGTCACTCATTAGATATTCAGGCAGACTTGGGATATGAAACCATTGGGCTTGATTGGACAGTTGACCCTATTGAGGCAAGGAAGATAGTTGGCGAAAATATAACTTTACAAGGGAATTTAGACCCACAAGACTTATACAAAAGACCAGTAAGTCGAAAGTTTGTTTTCACTAGCATAATTCAGAAATAAAGTTATGCAAAACTTCCAATATTCAGATATTTGTTACAAAGTAGTGGAAATCTATTAAATTATCTTTCTTTTTAGGATGAAATAAAAACACTCACTATAGATATGGTAAAGAAATTTGGTAAACACAGATACATTGCAAATTTGGGTCATGGAATAACCCCACAAACTCCAATTGAGAGCATGACAGTATTTACCGAATCTGTCCATGAAGCTGTATAATAAATATATAAAAAATGAAAATTAATTATATGGGGCTATTGTAAATTATATAAGTTTTTTCAATGTAAAGGTTTATTGGACATTAATCTTATAAGTATGTGGTTGTTGAAATAAAAGGTTACATAGAATAAGTGCTTATGGCTATTGACTTCTGACTTGTGGCTGGCATATCTTCATCATGACTTCCAACCGCTTTTTTCACATACTGAAAATAATTAAAGTAACTATTATATGAAATTCTTTTAAAATAATGGTTCATATTAAAGCAATTTCTAAAAACCTGCTATTTAAATTAAATTTTATATGACAACTGAACTTTTAGAACTATTAAAAATGGCACTTAAAATACAATAAAGTTTGAGGTCTTACTTGTGGATTCATTTGTATTTGTTCGTCCATTTCTTGAATGTATTGATGCAACTTAGTGCATGCTGCCATTTGTTGTTCTAGAATACTTAATGTTTCCGGAGACGCATACTTCTCTGGACTATCAAGAAATACAACCATTCCATCCTTTTGATTAATCATTGCATAGATTTCACCTTCTTCAATCTGAAATGAAAGATTAACATTTTGAATAATAATTTTTTTTTAAATATTTGTCTTTGAACAATAAAATCTAAGACTTATTTTATTTTTAGTTTATTGGTGAAAAAAACAGAGCACAGGAATGTTATAAAAATATGAACAATAAAACAGTAAATAAAATACAAATAATACCTGAGTCCTTAAACATTTCTCACTAAGAAATATAGAAAATTAAAAAGGGAGGTCGCTTGGGCACGCATTTCTAATAATTAATACACTTGGTAAAAGTGATGTATACAAATAAAGTGTATAAACTTAATTTAAGGATGTGAAGGGAGTGATGGTAAATGTGCAGAGAAAATTTTGCGTTTAAACTAAACTCTTAAACAATGTTAATGCAAAACAGGACTGCGAGGTCGTTTATTTTTTTCAAATAATATGTTCCGCAATTTGTTATGAAACGCGGCTGAATTGTGACGTAAACGGTAAATTATCAACCGGAGAAAATTCGTTATTATAAGTGCGACATATTTTACGTAGTGGAGCGCGTAATCCCGCATTTGTGTATGATCGCGGTACATGAAATAATGATAGTGACTAATTATTTTAAATAATGATAGTTGGAATGTAAACGGCTCCTATTTTCTTATTGTATAAAGTAATTGTAATTTCTTCAACACAAGGATTTTCCCAATTTGAAAACCTGTTGGACATAATATTATTACGAATAGCCACTAACAAACCTCCACCATCTTTTTTCATTGTTTGATGCAAATCTCGATCGCATCTATATATTTGATACCTATCGTATATTAATTCTGAACTATGTATACCCGGTTGCAGCCAGGTTTCAGTTAAAATTATGACGTCATAATCTTGTGACATTATTAATTCGGAAATCACTAAATTTTGATTTAAGACCACCGCCGTATTGATAATAAATACTTAGGCTATTTATAGTCATTATATATATAAAAATAATTACTTTTAATATTTAACTTCCCTGCACATTCACTGCACCCATTACAAAAAATATGCAAACAAAAATCTGATACAAAAAATGAAAGATAACTGCTAAAATAGCGATTTCGAAATGTATAGTAAATAAAATAAAAAAACAATTAACAAGACTATAAAGTAACATGCTTAATTGCCCCATGTGAGTTATATAATACAAGTATATTATAATTTGTAAACCATATATGAAACATGCACATAATAACAAAATAATTCCTTATCTGCCACACAAAATGTAAAATAATTTAAGGTCAAGAACATTATTCTAGTGTGAAATGCATCGAATAAGGAAAAAGTACTATGCTTTAAGAAATATCTTACATACTCACTGCAATGTATTGCAGGGATATGATTAGTTACAATTATTACCTTACATTTTATATATCGAGATAGATGACCATTGTTTATACTATAAACATAGAAACACATTCCACAAATATAAACAAAATTATTGTGTAAGAATAGCAGTAAACAAAATTGTTTAGAAATAATACAATTGCTGTAACATTTTTTGTGTTTAAAAGGTTATTTTTGTGTTGATTTCTTAATAGTAAGTAGTAATTGCAAATTTCATGTAAATAAAACTAATATTTTCAGATTAATATGCACTATTTAGGGGTTACTAGTTTTGTTTGTCATATATTTTACCTAATTATACATACCATATTGAGTACATAAGATTCAGCTTGTGCAGGTCCAGATAACTGAACACGTGATGCGACATCACTTAGGGACAAAGTTAAAAATGTCTTTGTCAGTCTCTGTATGTTCTTCTTATACATAGAACTCAAGACCTGTAACATTAGTTAAAACCTCTCAACTATAAGTAGTTGTAAATACAAGTGCTTTTTTTAAAAACAATAAATAAAAGAAATTTTTACAAAATACAATATAGAATATTAATCATATTACTGAGTAACTGATTTTCTTAAATATGTAGGTATTTGTATACATAACATTTGTATATTCATTTCTAAATCCCAATTTAAAGAAATGTGTATGATACAAAGAATAATGTCAAAATTTTAAGCTCAACATTTCATAGACTAACAGTAATTTTGAAATGTTATACATCAATATCAAAATTGATAATGAGAGAAACAAAAATACATGGAAAAAATACTATATGTTTACTAAAAATCTGCATTATTGGACTCTATATTATGAATAAATTTAAGTTTGTTATTCACAGACTTATGCACAATAGAATATCTACTTATGTTATTGAATGATAAATGGTAAATACTTTCTTATGAATTATGATTATATAAATTTGAGCTAAAGATACTTAAGCAATAAAAAATTACCTGATTAACTAATCCCATATTCTTGTCTCTGACAAAAACTTCCCTGTGTTTCAAAGCAGCATGTTGGGATGTTGCTAATTCGAGATAAGCAAGAGATAGTGGTTTTAAGAAGCGAAATACTACTTGGGATGTGTATTTTGGTGTTGGTAATATCTGTAAGGAAGAAACAGATTGTATTATTCAGCTTGTACATGCATTCCAGCATTGAAATTATAACAATAAGTGTAAGAATGTTACTAAAGCTGAATGCATGTTTAACAAATATTATATAACATGTTGGCACAAAACTCATGTTAATTAATTATATGGGTATCTGTAATTCCATTTATGTTCCTTAATATTTTTATCAGCAGCTTAAAAAAAATAGTTTAATTACTATAAATTATTACAAATATAAGATTATAAATATTACCTTCCCATGTAAAATTAAAGAAACCAAAATGTATTTCTTATAAGCTTCCAGCATGATATGAGACACTACCATTGATGGAACGGTAACTACTACTTCAAAGAAATATAAGGCTCTATCATAATTTTTCAAAGCTGTGTATATCATTCCTCCATAATAGTAGTAGAGTAAAAAATGTTTAGAATCATTTACACCGCCCAGCTGAAATAAAAATAATAATAATTAGGCAGTAATAAAAATTATTTTCATTAATTCACTCGTAACATTAAGGAAAGCTTATACAAAAATACTGATTTGCATAATAAACCTAAATAAATACAAAATATGAGTTTTCCAATTACTACATACTTTCAAAGAGTACTTCAAATCTCCTCATAAGCTTGTCAATGTATGAAATACAAGCTGTTAAGAAACTTATAACAAAAAAACACCTATTTTAAATTTAGACAAGTATTAACTTTCAAAATTAATCAAAAAAAAGGACACTCTTATCTTAATTCATGTAGATGGTTTAAAGCATAAGTACTTATGCAGTGTATAATATTTATAGTATATTATGAAGTACTTAATATATATAAATTATTACCTCAGATCCTATTCCAGTAACATCAGTATCTAAAAACTCCAGTGCCGGCTTCATACACTTAGACAGTAGACATAACTGACACAAATCAGCATGAATAGATGTTAACTGTGAGTCAAACAATTGTATTTTTCTAATAGCTTTTTTGAGTATTTCAATCCCTCGAATAGGTTGTTTTTGCTCTATGAGATAGTCAGTCAAGAGATGGCATAAATCAGCATCTGTAATGTAGTTTTTTATAGAACCAAGAGTATAAAAAAAAGAAATAAAATTATGTAAAGTATCCTTACATAAATCTGGTCCAAAGCGAACCTGCTCTCCATTGCAATTGGTAATAAAATCGTGTATTTGTTGGTACATAGTAGATCTATCTACATCATTACCCTGAATTGGAATGGAAGATTGTTTAGATTCTTAAAGATCTCTAAGCATGTAATGTAAAGAAAATTATCGTCAAGTTCGGTTTAAATAACTGACCTGTGGTGATGAAAATTTTGCAAGTAACACAGCTAGGATACCGAGTGAATGTTGTTGTATATCAAGGGTTTCTAGCACTGTATTTAAATGTACAGTGTTTCGTTGCAACACTTCTTCCGACTTTCCAATCATTTCGTAAAGCTCACGAAAATTTCCTGCCAAATGAAACAATTCGCAGTATGATCATGATTATAGTTAAAAAGAAATTTAAAATTTATAATAATAATATATTTCTACCTGATGCTGATGATATTCTTACATTATTCACGAATTGTTCTAATGGTGAAGCCATTATGTTTTTATTTATATTCTGAGTATTTGGTAAACAGAATTTGCAACTATTGTTTGACCTTGTAAACGACGGTGAATTTGTACTGTATTATTCTATTACAATTCACATCAATTCAATAATCACCATTTTCCATACACACAGCTGACAGCTGTTTTTTTTTTAATTGTAAAGGCAAGGATTAAACAATTATCCTAAAAATATATAATATAGCTAAGTTTAATAAATATCAATCAGTTATCATTTAATATTTCAATTATTGAATATTTATATATGTAAATTTATTTTCATATTTTTTCATTTTGCAAAAAAAAAACGCCTCAATACTCGAAGTTATTGTTATTCTTAACTAAAATTAATGAACATCACTGTACTTTTTAGACGTATTTTCTACTAACAAAATAAAGAAACTGATAAAAAAACTTACAAAAGTATCTATATTTTATAAAAATCCGTCGTAGAACAATCCAAACTGACATAGTTTAATAATGTATCTTTGCCTTAACTGTATTATGTCATTCCAGCTGTCAAATATCAATGCATTAGGTACTAGAAAACACATTGCAATTGTCGAAAATATTCATCAATACATTAAGAAGAACTATATTTCTTAGTAATGATTTTTTATTTTAATGATGAGTAATATTATAAAGTGAAACATTTTCAAGTAGGTGGGATTTATACTTAATTTTAACCCTCTATTTTTCGTTATGGAATCTCAAGAAACATTAGAATCAACTTTAATTGACTGTTTGAAACAACAAATATGTGAACTAGAAGTACTTACATCTATATATCCAGACCATGGCGACATTGTCTTTACTAGGAAATCTATTTTAGAAGATATAAAAGATTTTATTGATAACAAAACTCAGTACACACCAAATCATTTAGATTTCACTCTCAATTTAGTAGTGGAAAATCTTAAATTCGAAATCTCTATCAACTTACCCAGTTTCTATCCTAAAGAAGAGCCTGACATTTTTATAAGATGTAATCAGTTTAATCGACAACAGGAAACTTCATTAAACAACGACTTAACCAATTATATCAATATTAATCATTGTGGAGAGCAATGTTTGTATACAGCTATATCATGGTTACAAGATAATGTAGGAAAGTACAAATATAAGACACCTGAAATCACTAGTCTAACTGAATCAAAAATAACAAATAAAATGGAAGACAAATTTGTTAGATTATGGATATTTTCACATCACATTTATAACAGGAAAAAGAGAGAGGAAATTGTAAATGTTGCACATGATTATGATTTGAATGGATTTTGTTTGCCGGGTAAACCTGGCATTATTTGTGTTGAGGGTTCTCAAGATAATTGTTTTAATTGGTGGAAAATAATCAAAAACATGAATTGGAAGAAAATTGTCTTAAGAAAAACTGAAACATTTGATAATTCTGTTAGAATCAAAGAACAAAAATTCAACAACTTTCAAGAAATTGTTTTTCAAAACTCCACCAAGAAAAATTCTGATATGAGTGCCTTTTCAAAATATATAGAAGATCATGGTCTTTCTTACATATTCAATGATTTATTTAATTTAAGCTGACCATAACAGAAGAGAGGAGAAAATGTATATATTTAAATATAATTGTTGTTATGAACTTGAATAAATATGTTTGTTTTATATTTTCACATAAATTTTATTGAAATATTTTAATTTATTTTTCTTAAAGCATATCCTTGTAGAAAAAGTGTCTATATCATATGTATTTTGTATTAAACAATTGTAAAACATTTACCTATGTTATGTGTGGAGAATGGGTTATAATTTATAAATCATTATATGTAATAGAAATTTTAATAAAGAATGATATTAACTTCTTTATTTGTCCTCTAAACAAGTAACACTATAAAATTTTGAGCTGTAAGCATTGATTGACATTAGTATTGACAACAAAAAACTAAAATTACTTTTAAACACGAACTTGTCCATATTTTTAATTAGTCCCGAGATTATTAGGCGTTATTTTTATAAAATTATGGTTTAACTTTTTAGTAACCTAACCTGATTTAATACTGGAATTAAAATACAAATAAAAAACTAGTACGAAATTCCTGATTACGAGGCAAACTCAATATTCCAGAGATGGCTGTTCACATACCGCTCGTGTGAAGTATTTTTAATTCTAAAATTTATTAGAATTTTTATTTCTGTGTTTGCTATTTCTGACAGAACTTATCCAAAGTAAAGATTATTGTCCACTTATAATTATATATCATACATGCAGGTGATGGAAAGTTGTTACATTGGCTTTTTGTTTTATCTTCTATATATATAAAAATGGATTGCTGTTCCTTAGTCTCGCTAAAACTCGAGAAGAGTTGAACGGATTTATCTTATCTTAGTCTTGAAATGTTCGTGGAGGTTCAGGGAAGGTATAAAAGGTGAGAGAAATTAATAATTGCCGGGAAAACCCTAAAAACAGCCCTTTTCTATTTCCCATACAAACGCTTTTTTTGACATTAGATTTGACAACTAACTAATATGTCAATCATTCTGTTTGATTGAAACAGGAAAAACCTGATTATTTATGGCCTCTAAGACGGAATAGAGTTCGCCTGGTCAGCTATACATATATTACTAATGACGAAACTAACGCGGACGAAGTCGCGGGCAAAAACTAGTAGTTTATAAAATAACAAAATGGTAAACTTAGCAGTTATTGAAACTTTTTAAAATAAAAGGCAGCCTATTCAACCGAATGCTATACATAATTATTTACTCGTTTTAGATGGTATGACAACATATTATTCAATAACAAATTAAATGAGGCTCAAAAGGGCTTGTATCCAGAGCCGTAAAACATTTACAATAAAAAAAATTAAAGTTAATCGAATGTGACAAATCTGTCAATTCGGTTTACGGTTAAAATAGCTTTTTAAAAGTACCTATTATTTAAAATATTTATTTTTATATGCCAAAATCTTTATTGAATTTAATTTAGGGTATATGAAAATATACAAATGAAATGAAGTTCTTTAATTTAAGATTATAAAATTTCTTTTGAATTTTGAGTTGTAAACATTAATTTATATTTAAAAATTTTTTTTTTTTGCAAGAATAAGTGATATGTGAGCTTCTTTTTACCCAGTTACTAAATTAAAATATTACCAAAATGTTTCACTGTGGCATGAGGCAAATGGAAGAGAAACATGTAGCAAATAAGGTGGATCTTATGGTTTGGAGTAATCGGCTTGATTTATTAGCATTAAGCAATTTCAAAGGTATCTATTATCATGGAACAATTTTGGTATTTTATTGTTTATTTTTATTTTCTAAAATACAGTATGTTATAGGTGAAGTACAAGTGCATAGACTTCACTGGCAAAAAGTATGGAATTTGCCACCACCCAAAGAAGGTGTAACTGTTCAAGCAATGGCTTGGAGGCCTGATGGCAAGGTAAGGCATTTGTAGAATTAATAATTATAGCTACTTTCACACTGACATCATAAACAAATCACAAATATAAAATCCATTCTGTCAATTCAAATTTATTATATGCTACCTTAATCCATAAATTAGTATTTTTAAAAGGTATTTTTATTTTCCTATGTATTGTTTTATTTCTCAAGATTGTTTACTTTTCTTATGGACAGCTCTTAAATTATAGTGTGTAAATGTATTTCAGGCATTGGCTATTGGGTACAGTTCAGGCACTGTATGCATAGTGGATATTGAAGATAAAGAGATTATAGACAAATATGACTTTGCTTGTGAGATGACAGAAGAATTATATTCAGCTAATGATTATGGGATCCCTTGTATTTCTTGGACTGTAAAAAGTGGAACTTTGGAGAGTGCTGTAGAGTACAATTTATATGTAAGTATAGCTTGATAAATATTTAAATGTATGTTTTTGTTTTGTCTATTTAATAACTTTAATGTTGATGTTTAAAGGATGATGCTTCAATATTTTTACCAAAAGCCCCATCACCAAGCACAAGTTATAAAAGTCAAGTTCCGGAAGATACAACAAAAACTTTGAAAGAGTCTGTAGACAACACACAGTTAAGCATGCTTATGATAGCATTTGGTAGTGGTAGCATATATTTAAGTGTTTTTGGAAGATATCCATATGGAATTATACACTTATCACAAATCACAAAAGATGAATGTGGTGAATACAAGATACTGGACATAAAATTGTCAGATGATTTTAGTGTTATGCAAGTTTTATATTTGGAAAAAACCTCTAATAACATTTATTTATCAGTTGTGAATACAAGTGTTTTGTCTGGTTTTGCTGAAGAAATGTTTGTAGTAGCAACTAGGCATGGCCAGATTGTGGAATTATTGTCCCATCTAGATCAGACTATGATTTCTATAACAGAAGCTTGGGAGCACATTTTGTTAGAGATGGACACTAAAATGGCATATTATGCTTCTTCTGTACCGGAAGGAGGAGTATCTGCCGATTTACTGGAATTACTTATGTTAGGTAAATTATTTGTGTTTATATAAACAATTAGTCCTCATGTCATATCTAATATCTATATGAATACACCAGATTGTTAGCAAATAAAAATTTATCCAAGAATTATTCAACAATAATTTTACTAACATTAGTTTCCAATTTAAGCCTAATTTTTTTTAGTCAACCAAAATTAGACCACATAATTTTTAACCAAAAATAAAATTATCTTTTCTTTATTATTATTATGCTTTATTGTATACTTTGTTTTATAATATTATTTTATAATTTCAGGTGTCCCTTCAGATGAATTGGAATTATTTTTGCTTCAAGAGCTAACTGCCAAAGGGCTTAAAAAATTCGGGAATTCTGTAGAATTAAGCTATTCTACTATACAAAAACTAGTTCTAAAACAGTTAAATATTGTTGGGCAGAGTTTAACATATCATCTATCAGAGTTGAGAGGTTTAACAAGAGTACCAGACAGATATAAGGTACATTAATAATAATTATTAAATAGAATTATATTTCTTAACTTTCATGTGTTAAAAATCATATAAATTTCTTTTAGGTCCTTGGTCTTGAGGAGAAAATGGTAACAGAGGCAATAAAAGCGTCTTGTGCATTTTTAAATAAATGCTTAGAATTACAACAAGTTATTGATGTCTCAATGCGTAATTACAAAGCTTTCTTCAGATGGCTCTTTGTGGTAATTGTACGCTTACTGGATGAACAAACTTCAAGTGAAATTGTCAAAATAACTCAACAAGAACTTACACATATAGCAGAATTCCTGTATAATTTTGATAATGTACAAGTAGAGGGAAGTGAACATTCATCAGAGAAACCTGTTAAATTTAACTTAGAGAGGCTAGGCCAGTACTTATTAGATCAAAACTTAACAATTCTCCCAGATGATGAAGATAATCCTTGGCATAAATTCCTTAGAGAAAATTCATGTCTACTTAAAGATGATGACACAATATTTCCCATGATGGATTTTAAGAAGTTCTCACTTGTACAACAACAAAATTATCTAAAGAATGCTGTGAGAAAAATATTTAATGTCAAAGACAAGGATGTAGGAAAATATTTTTCTATTCTTTATAATCTCAAATGTTTTGATAATCCAAATAATGTACCCAGCGAACAGTTTAAAGTGTCCCAAATGTTTGATTCTAGTGAGGAAAGGTTTTTAACAGCATTTATTGATACAGAAAATTCTACTGAAGCCATATGTTTTATGGCTGTTAGTATAAAAGAGAAAGTTTGTAGCTCTATCGCAAGTAAATTCATCTTCACCTCATGTCTAATTAGCGACAGTGATTATGTGCAAGACAAAAAGTTACAAATTTTAGATTTACAATTTTATTCTTCCGAATTTTTATCAGTATTAGTTAAACATCCCAGCATAAACGATAGCGCAATATTTATTCAAGTACCGATTAAAATAATCATAGAAAAATCCACTGAATTTAATATAAAAACGAAATCATTGGTTTTCAATGATAAAATACTAAAAGTGAATTTATCTCCACTCATTGAAACAGGAGTGTTCAAGGTTCTAGAAAAGATGGATGGTTTTCGCATAGCTGTTTCGGGAAATAGAAAAGTTGCTGTTGTTTTATCAAAAAGTCATAGAAAAGTGAGAGTTTTTGAAATGGAAATAGATGGGGAAGAGGAGGAAGATGAAACTCTTGATACAACTTCATTATCCCATACAACTCATGATAGTGTCAACAGGAGCACAGAAAATCAGGAAGATATTATATTTTAGTCATAAATAAACGATTAATACCAAAAATATTTTATTTCACAGATATTTAAGTACAAAAGCTCTAAATATTTTATAAACCTAACCATCACATTCTTATAACATTTTGTTAGAAGTGAATTTAGTTATCTAGATTCTAGAATATAAGCCAGTACTACTTATAACTAAACATACATTATTACACTAAAATCTATATTATAATTGATATAACTTAAAATCTTTTCATAAATAAATAATAGAATGCCAGCTTTTCATTCCCATAACTTTATTAAATTAGACTAGCACTTGGTGATTTTATTTGAATGTTTTCAAAGACTGAATTAAAATCTGTATCTAAACCCTGATTATCAATACCATATAAAAGATGTTCTGATGATGGGTTCCTACTTGGTCCAGGGACTGGTTGACTTATAGCTGTTGTGGTTTTGTTATAAATTTCATCACCTTCCTCTTCATCTTCTTCCACTGTAAAAAACATATTATTCAAAAACATATAGAATATTTACATATTGGGATATGTATGCATATACAGGGTGACTGGTGAATTACTATCAATATTTAAGGAGAATACTCGGTACATAATTCTCATTCGAATTATGTAAAAAAAATTGGTACTTAATTTTTGACCAAATTTCCGTATAAATAAATAAAGTGTGGACACGTTCCAAGTGTTCCAAGTGTGGACGCGTGCGGCGGCGTGCTGATACAACACTACGCCGCCGCACGCGTGTGTGTGTGTGTGTATACCTAATCTGTAGGGTGTTCACACGATGCGTAATTAATTACATAACTTTTGGTTAACTTTACTTAGAAGTTTATTAATATTTATGTTATATTAATTTTTATTTTGTCATATATGATCGTCAAATATCACGTCCTCAAGTATCGATAGTAATTCACCAGTCACCCTGTATAATATAATAATTGTAAACTACACTACCTGGTACAACAGTGCGTCCATCATACTTGTTCCATTCCTTTCTTAGTCTGCTATAAATAACTGTGCAGATAATTAATATGAGGATAGATACTATTATGGCAGTTAGCTTAATAGCATCTGTTGTTGTGAAAGAAGAACCCTTGACTATCATTTCGACTTCACCCACTGTGATGCCAGATCCATCTAGGTTTTTAGACACACATTTGTAGTATCCAGACTCGGTAGGCGACACACTCTGGAAAACATATATAGATACTTTCATATTTTAAAACACTACCACACATTAATTACTTTTAAACCATTTTGTGGTGAATTATTAAAACATAGATATAATAATAGAGATAGGGATTGATTGAATAATAGGATGTGTGAAAATTATTTTATTTTATGAATCCAAAAATAAGTAGTTGATCTATGTAATGGGTAGTTCACCTTCATCTCACAATACGATAGGAATAGTTCCAGCTATGTTTAAACTCACTAAGAATTTTCATTAGACAATGAAGGTATGACGGGAAATGAATGTGAATACAGTACTTCTGGCACAAATATAGAAACCAGAAAACATAGCTAATATTTCTGAAAAACTTATTTATTTCTTAAGCTTTAACACTTCAAAACAATCATAATACTCACATCAATATGCAATTTTCCGGATAAAACTTCATATTTATATTTTCTCTCATCATATTCATTCCCTGGTCCTATAACTTTATTTTTGTCAAAAAGCCAGAACATAAAATTATGGTTATAATCATTGCTGTCACAGTTCAGGACCACTGTTGTCCCAGCGGGTACTTCTGTGACCACACTGCTTCTGATGTCACCAATATTCTCAATTACAGATGGCATTTTCTAGCAAATACTCCACTGCCCTTGACTATTGCAATAGTTATGTCACCTATGATGCTATTCCTTTCAGCAATACTATGCAAATGTACTGACAATGTCAATGGAATTGTGCCAAGTTTAAATATATCCCCGTCACATGTGTACTTTAAAATACTTAATCTTAATATTAGACAGAATGGCTTCTATTCAAAATGTTTTAGTACCTACTACTCCTACTTGAATGTTTAATGAGATGCATAAACACTTCTACACAGAGAACTGGTAGCAACATCCATATAGGGGTCATTACAACATATATTGGTAGGTAACCACTAGGAAACTCTAATTTTATACAAATTATTATTTGTGCAGCCATCTTAAGTCCTATGGCTGCTATATACCACACATTTTTGTTGATAGTACTTCTGAACCTCTCAATTCCATTTCGACAGTGTGACACCATATGAAATAATACATATATCAGTAATATACTATCATACACCCACATCGGTATAAATACTATAAACCAATTCCAGTGTGTCCTGGATTCCAATCTTAGGCATAGGAGAATTAAAAATACTAGAAAGATAAACCATGTAAATAAGGCTCTGTGTAGGATAGCCATTGTAAAATGACTTGTGAAACGACTGTTATTATTTTCACTTTTAATGTGTTTCTAATTTCAATGTATTTTCAATTTTATTCAATTGATTAAGCCAGTCTGACACTGATTCAAAGATTAAGTTGTACGTAACCACTTTAAGATCATTAGACGATCCTTAATTCTTGCATTACTTTATAGTGTACACAAAAATAATAATAATAATGTTTTCCGGTTACGAAAACGAAAAATAAATGTATATCTAGACAGCCCGTTGTAGAATGGTAATTGACATCTGACATACGACAACAGCTGACACAGTTGGCTAAAGTGACAAGTGAAATTAATATATATTTTTTGGTTATGTTCGTTCCGTCCAGAACAGGCAAAGAGAACAAAGCCCATACAGCCATGTCTTTTGTATTTTGTATCTTTAATTATTTTTAATTGTCTTAATCTTCTTTTTTATTCTTGACTCAAGTTTTTATATCAGGCCTAAACCATGTCTTCTTTTAATTTTCTTCTTAAAACATTTTTTTAATTTTAAGGCCTAAGCCATGTCTTCTTTTAATTTTCTTCCTAAATCATTTTTTTAATTTTAAGGCCGAAGATATGTCTTGTTTGATTTTTCTTCTTGAATTATTTTTTAATTATAAGGCCGAAACCATGTCTATATTTAATATTTTTTTGTCAAATACTTGTATTTTTTTTACATTCGGTTTTTTTCAAAGTCAAGTCCTTGTAAGGTCATTTTTAGTACAATTCATTTGTCACAATCGATAAAACTTTCAAATTTTGAAAATAGCCGAAATAGCAGAAAAACAAATATCTTAAACAAAACGAAAAAAATTAATATTATATACACATGTACATATAACAATTAGATTTCATTTATAGTAGAAACAATAAAGCACTAAACTGGCAAGAAGCATTCTTGAATGCTTAGTATTTGCTGAAGGGAGCCCGGGATATCTTCAGCAGTTTTAAAAATACTTAAAAGTTGGTCTACAAGGACCATCCTTTGAATACTAAACTGTGGACTGTGAAAGGGTTTCATCAGCACTATTGCAATATCTACAAGTTGAAGAGTCAAAAACACCAATCCTAAAAAGGTGAGCACCAAAACTACAATGTCCCAGACGCAAACGTCAGATTGTGGTATAATACTTTCGATGGCTATAGTCACTACCCCGGGTAAACCAAGGAGAAGAGACCTTTTTCTTCATTGTAGCTAACCATTTTCCTTTTACCTTTACCACCTGATGAAATAAGTTGTAAAATTCTTTCTGTAACTTGAGTTTGAAGAGGGATAGAGCATCTGAATAAGAAATTGGGAAATTTAAAAAGCTATGACTTAATTGATTGTGGGCCAGATTTGTCATAAAGTTAGCTAAATAGTCTGCTTGCTCATGCACACCAATGTGGGCTGGTGTCCAGAATAAGACTATTTGCTTGTTTTGAGACAGCAGGTGATACAACTCTCTTTTTTTATATATAATATAGTTAGTTTTGAATTTAATTGTGGATTTTGTAGTGCCATTAATAAACTTAAACTATCCGTTATTATAATCCATTTTGGATGAGTCTGTGTTTGAATGTGCTCCATAGCTGTATACACAGCTATGGAGTCAGCAGAGTATATGCTTGTGAGTGGATTCAGCCTATGACCGAATCCACTTTTGATCTGACTATCGTAGACAGCTATAGAGACTGCTCCATTGTTCCAAGACCCATCTGTATATATCTGATGATATCCCTGCCACCTATCAAGTTCCCTATAAATGTCTTCCTTATACTTTAGAAGACTTTTGACTACAATTTTAATCTGAATAAATTTTGATTCATATAACCCAGAGTAACAAGGCCATACCATGCTAGAAAATATATTATGTTTATTAAAAATTTGTTCTGTTTCAGAAAAACCTTGAAACAAATATGAATTAATATTGGCAGTCCTGTTAATAGTGTCCCGTAGTTTAACAAGAAGTGGATGATTACTGACGGAGAGCAACCTTGCGAAAAATTTTGATTGTAAGTTTTTAAACCTAAGTGCTAATTGAGGTATATTACATTCCACCTGTATTGACACTATGGGAGTAGTTCGCATGGCACCCATTATAATACGCAAACATTTATTTTGTATCTATTCTAATTTATCTACTATAGTTCTTACCCCTGCAAAACAAAAAAAAGCATATTCAAAATGACTCCTTACTAATGATTTATACAATGTTAATAGAATCGTTGGATCAGCACCCCAATATGTGCCTGTTGAAGATTTTAAAACATTACAAGCATTTAAAGGTCAAGATTCTAGAGTTTCAGCATACTTATTCCATCTAAAATTGTTTGTAAAAATAACACCTAAAAACTTTACAGAGCTCTCTACAGACATTACATTATTATTGAACAAAATATTTGCATTCCCATTTCTAATTCCATTTTTTGAAAAGACAACAACTTTTTTCATTGCTGACCTCCAGCCCAAGGCTATCAAAATAGTTCTTTAGTCTTTGGAGAGCAACATTGAGGACTGATTGTACATGTAAAATATTAGTATCAGAGCAATAAACAACTAAATCATCTGGAAACTGCAGATTAGAAACTTCACACCCCAGAGTTAAATTTAGCTGATATATGAATAGGATAAAAAGCAATGGGCTCAATACACCACCCCTACAAGAATATCTTGGACAAAATAACTGAGTGTTAACCTTAACAAAGACCTTTCTGTAGTTCGAAAAATTAAAAATCCAATTTACAACTTTTCCAGGTACCTGTAGTAATAATAATATTGAGGATAATTCGTTCAGATCTACATTATTGAAAGCCCCTACAATGTCAAGAAAAACACCAACTAGTACTCTATTCTCGGAATGAGCATCGTGGATATCCAGACAGAAATGATGTAGACTGTCACAAGCAGAACAGCCACAACGAAAGCCAAACTGATTGTAAGGTAAAAGATTATTACTTTCTATGTGAAAAATTAATCTCTGTTTTATTAATTGTTCAAAATTTTTTCGAACACATGATCTCAGTGTAATAGGACGATAACAATCAGCCAAATTAAAGTCTTTGCCAGGTTTTAATATTGGTACCAAACAGTCAGTTTTCCAATCCTCTGGCATAATAGAAGACGACCATAAACTATTGAATAAATTTAAAAAAATAGATAGAGTTTGAACATTTAAAAATTTAAAAGTTTAAACATTCTGTAGGAAAGCCAATCCAGGCCATATGAAGAATCTTTTCTTGAGGCTAAAGCAGATTTTAACTCTTGCCTAGTAAAACAACCGATCATGTAGGAATTATCACTATTTACTCCAAGAAAATTATCTATACTTATCTGTTGTGAAACAGTATCCGGTGTGTATTTATATAAAAATGTTTGAACCCAATTGAGGTCAGAAAATAAGTTAGAACTCGGAAAGCTTTTTTTGAATTTTCTTATTTTAGTCCAAATGCGATTTATAGATGTCAAACGATTTATTGATGGGCAGAATTCAGACCAACTTTTGCAACGTTCTTCTTTTAAAGTCTTTTTTTATATTCTTGTGCGCGTTTGAAATTAATGTAATTTTTACTATTAAGACTAGTTTTGAAATTAATGTAGGCGTTCTTGCAGTCTTCTCCTACTTTTGAACATTTATCATTCCACCAAGGCACTTGACACCTTTTTCTAGGACGGTTATTATTACTATGAGTTGTGTTATGGTTTAAGCTGGTCCTGGAGAATTTGATTACCAATAGAATAATTGCACAAAACTTTCTGTATGAGTCAAGGAGATCACTATTGTCAACTTTAAAGTTCATTAACATTTTATTAACAATTTGTTCATACCTATCCCAATTTACTCATTTCAGATTGCTGTGAAAAGGAATGTTGTTCAAGGAAATAGAGGGTTCATGTTGATCTCTTACGAGAGTAAATTTTGTGATAGTTGGCAGATGATAACTGCCTAAAGGGTCCTGATGAACTTGCCAGTCACAACAAAGAAATAAAGAAGAAGACACCATAGTTAAATCTAGACTGTTTGGTTTCCTAATATGAGAGCCTATAGTTGTTGGTTGATCATCCATGGAATCCATAATAGCTTTGCCCCGAGAATCTATGCGACTACAACCCCAAAAAATATGATGGGCGTTAAAATCGCCTGCAATTATCAACGGTTTTGGAATACTTTACAATAAACGATCGAACTTTGCCTTTTCAAAAGCAGGAAAACTATTACCAGTACTGTAAAAACTAACCAAAGAAATGCATTTATGTTTCAGTTTAATAACAATTACTACATTTTGTAACGATTCATCATAAAAAGTATCTAGTTTAGAGAAATGTATACCATTTTTAATTAATATTGCTACGCCATTATGATCATTACCGCAGTCATTCCTAATAATGGTATAACCACGAAAATTAAATTGCATGCTAGGCTTGAGCCAAGTTTCTGAAATAAGAGCTACATGTATATTATTTTGGTATAGAAAATTTTGGAACTCAAGTCTACTACTTAACAGACTTTGAGCATTCCACTGTAAAATATTTAAGATTTGGTGGTTGAATGTGACGTTTTGCTATTTTTGTCCTGGATGGTTTATTTAATAGCTGAGCTAATAAATTGTGAACTAATACTTATATTTTGAGTTTTATTTAAAGTTATAACTTTTACTATGGGTTAATAGAGTCATTGCTTCGGAATTTGATAGTATTGCTTGGATTACTTCTTGGGTATTTAATTTTTTATTAAGGGAGGGAAAATTTAATGAATCTTTTAACGTGTCAACATATGACTTGGGTTTACTGTTTGCGATTTTCTTTTGCCTTATAGGGCACTGGCTAGAGATGACAATGTGATGTATGTATTGTGTGCCTATAACTTGGGAAGTTGCTTACTTTAGATACTTAAGTATAGAGTTGGTACAGCATTTTGAGTGAGTCGTTTACTTGAAAAACGGTAAAACTGTTCAAAATGACGATCACATATTCTTATATTATTATAAATATAAAAATCTTTCTTTTGTTTCACGTCTTCATTTAAAATATTTTTCCTTTGAATGAATTTCTCCAAATTCTCCAAATTGATGAAAAGGACCTGAAATACTTTTATAAGAAGTCAATAAACTGTTACGGTTGAAATTGACGTAACAAGAGTAGTAATTGATTGTATATACCTATATATGACAAATAAAACTTTTATTACATAGATTTTACTAAATAAATAAACCTTTAGTTGCACACCGAAAATAACACTTAATAGCCGATTTTACAGCACAGTAAGCAACGGCAAATGAGCAACTGAAATAATTTAAAATTTATCCTAATGTCAACTCAATTTGAGAACTCCTTACGCCATCTATGAAGTTATAAAGGAAAATAGTGTCAAAGTTGTTGTACCTTGTTCGTTAGATGGCAGATTTTCTATACATTATTTTCTTACACGTTAAATATATGACAGTTCCATTTCATAGTGGGGGCTAAAAAAATATAGGAATGAATGCTATGAAATTTAATTTAATATATTATATATCGTTTTTTACGCTATCCCTCATTCCACATAATATTATATTAACATTTTACATAACTCCAGCAAAAAAGAAAATATGTCAGAGATTATATATTCTATTAGTAAGTGAATAGCTGTTATTAAAAGTGTGACTTAGAGTTCATCGTGACTATGTGAATAATGCATATTAGTAGAAATTAAGGTAAATCAATAGAATAAGTTTTTGGTTTAAATAATTAATACAACAATTTCTGGTTAACGAGCTTTGCTCGGTATTTAGGAATTATAAGTATTTATTTTGTGTTTTTTTTTATTTCGTTTAGGTATTTTAAGTGAACACGTTAAGAAGACAAAACAATATAAATCAACAATTAATTTTTTAATTTAACCTCAAAACAAACACTCATTGACTTCCTGGTACTTAACAACGCCATCTGTCGTTAAAGCAATTAGTAAAAGTAGTTAGCAAAAAGTAGTATTACTATTCACCGATAGATGTCAGGAAGAGTCATATTTTAAAAGACGTTCTTTTTTTAAATAAAATAACATTTTCTCAAAATTATTCCTAGACCAGTGCCGATAGCTTTTAAAACATAATTAAATTATAGTAGGATGAAATCCAATAGAAAAGGGGGGGAATAATATAAAAATTGAAGGAAAAATAATTTACGGGCGATCTTAGGTCGGGAAGGGTATGGGGGTGGGTATTTAAGGGTAAAGATAGGGTTTTGTCCAGTTACGGCAAAACCAAAAGTCTTACGGAAAAAAGTTATATGGCAAATTTGTAGATAATAAGAAGATCTAAAACTTTTGTGTTTTCATTTTTTCACAAAACCTCAAAATTTATGTGAAAAATTCAAAAAACCATGTTTTTTGTTTTTTATTTTTATCTCTTCCAAAAAACAATATTTTGTCACGAAAATTTGATAAAAACTTACCTTTTGATGTCCCAATTACACTGTAATTTATTTGATTAGAAATATTTATTTTTCAGCTTATTTTGAATAAAAATCGAAAAATCTGCCACATTTTCAGTCGAAAAATAATCCGGCAAAATACGAGTTTTTTTCAAATATTTGTTCTGTTCGTTAAAATTTCTATTTTCAAATGGTGAAGAAAAAAATATAAGTTTCTTTCTTGCAGTACAGTTTTAGTAGTACAGTATAGTTTTAGTAGTTTAATATACATTTTCTGTAAATTTAATAAAAGAGTAATTTACTGGAGATCTTCCAGAGTACATAAGATATAGAATTAGTATGTGTATCTAATTTTCTTTCTTTGACAGTTGACATTTTTATGCCTGTTGACTTAATAATAGCTGATTTGTATATCGGCATTTTCGTTTTTAAATAAAAATACATACAACTATAATTAAAAGAAAAGTAATATGATTCTAAGAACAATATATATTGATATCCAATTATTATTTACTTAGCTGTTATAAATATTTTTGAAAATGTTGTTTGAAGTTGCATTTATTGTGACCGCGATAAAGTTCTTTTTTATGCCCTTATAGTGAGTTTGTATTAACAATAAAGTTAAGATATATAATTAGGTCATGAGTTTAATTCACTTTTAATGTTTTAGTCACTCCACGGATTTTGAAGTTCATAGAAACTGGCTAGCAGTAACACACAATTTATCATATGATAAGTGGTATTACGATACCACCTCGGAATGGACACTAGATTATCCTCCATTTTTTGCTTGGTTAGAATATTTTCTGTCTCATATAGCGAAATATTTTGATCCAGAGATGCTCAAAGTAGAAAATATCAATTATAAATCTGATATGACAGTCATGTTTCAAAGATTGTCTGTGATTGCTCTGGACTGTGTATTCATTTATGCTGCGAAGCGGTATGTATAGAAACAAGTTGGCATATTTTATGGTATTGTAGAAGTTAAATGTGTTATATACATATTTTAAATGTCTTAATTTTTAGTTGTACCAGTGCAATTTCAAATGGTAGTCTTCTTGTATACATACTTCTAATAACTAATCCTGGCCTTTTAATGGTTGATCATATACATTTTCAATATAATGGTTTCTTATTTGGAATTTTACTTTTATCGATTGGAAATATGATAAGGGTAAGTATGTCTATATTAAATGTGTATAGTAAACCAACAATACATATAAATTTCACAGTGATATTATTTTTACAGAGTAACTTTATATCCTCGGCTCTTTGGTTTGCCATACTATTGAACTTCAAACATATATTCCTGTATATTGCACCAGTGTATGTGGTGTATTTGCTTAGAGTGTACTGCTTCCCAACATCCTCAACGGGTGGTGTACATACTCCCTGGTCAACATTCTCATTTGGTAATCTTATTAAGCTTGGTTTGGCTGTATTATCTGTGTTTTCTTTATCTTTTGGGCCATTCATTGACCAAATACCACAGGTAGGATACAAGTTTTGATCTTTATTCTGGTTAAATATATATATTTAATTGGCATAAAATTTGAGTTTCAAAATTTTAAACTCAAACAATATATTAATATTTTCTTTCAGCTCATTTCAAGATTATTTCCATTCAAACGAGGGTTATGTCATGCTTATTGGGCACCAAATTTTTGGGCCTTATATAACTTTGCAGACAAAGTTTTGCAGCAACTATGTAGGTAAGACTTTAGTAGTGTCTACAAATAAAATTATAATTTGATAAAATATATTGTTTTTTAAGGTCTAAAATTAGGAATAGCAATTACATCACCAGAGGCTTCCATGACTGGAGGTTTAGTGAAGGAGTACAATCATGCCATACTTCCATCGATTACACCGACAATTACATTTCTTCTAACTGTATTATCTATGCTACCAGCCTTAGTAAAGTTATGGTATCTTGGAGCTGATAAGAAGTATAGATCTATGAGCTTTGTTAGGTATGCAATTTAATTTATAATCATAATAATATAAGGCATGTAAAAACTATAAGTATGTTTATCATGAATGTTATGTTACATCAATGGGATAGTTGCCAGAACAATAATGTTTGAACACAATACTGTGGTCACCCATGTGTCTGCTGGCCGTAGAAATGTTGCCAACCTAGTCAGAAACATTCATAGATATTGTTATATACATATGTATTTTGTTAGTCTATGTAAACAAAACCATTCTTAATTTAATTCACATTTAATTTCATCTTCAAAATAATTATAGAGATCTTTTAAAACTAGTTTATGATTTAATTTCGATGGTAAATTGTTTCAGGTGTCTCACAATCTGTGCTACATGCTCCTTTATGTTTGGTTGGCATGTCCATGAGAAGGCTATACTGATGATAATCATTCCTCTTACGTAAGTGAGATTGTTTTGAAACAAGTACAATATATATAGCAATATATCTCAGATATATATTGATTTTAAAATCAAGAATAATAGTGTAATTTTTGTTTTGTTGTCTAGAATTCTAATCAGCATGAAAATAAAGTTAATGTAACAAATGTGTATAATATGTCTACATGGGAACACTATATACATAATATATACACACCATAAAAATATGGCTGTGGCTAGGGGTGGGGGTATTATAATATAGTAGATAGAACTTTATTATATGACAGATTCAGTTACAGCTGCAAATTTTATTTGAATATCTAATTATTTCTAACTATTTTACGGAACTCCAGTATTCCTAGTGTTTATAATTTTGTTGAAATTTTAATTGATTGTTTAATTATTTTACTGTTTGTTACAGATTCCTTTCCGTCCTCGGCCGTGCTGATGCAAAAGCATACTTGTATCTATCGACATTAGGTCACTATTCGCTATTCCCTCTCCTCTTCCATAAAAATTTGTTACCAATTAAAGTGTTTATGTTATTTACACATTCAGCCCTCGCCTTTCATCATCTCCCGTTAATTTACGAAGTTCCTAAAACTAAATCAAATAAAAGCAGCGGTTTCCGATCGTTGTCCGGACCGGAGAAATGTCTCTCCATGCATTTAAATGGTTTAATAATTATTTTTATTTACGAAAATGTTATTCATAGCGCTTTAGGTTTGGACAAAACGCTGCCTTTCTTTCCTCTCATGATAACATCTGTTTATTGCGCTCTAGGAGTTTTTCTATTTTGGATATCCTACTACGCTTATTTCCTTACATTTAATACGAATAAAATACCGACATTCACTACCGATACGATGTCGAGATTTACATTGGAGAAGGATATGTAATCAATTATGTTATTTAGTTTTTTAAGTGATGTTGTAAAATAAAATAAAATTTTTAAATTAAAAATAAGTACCATTATTTTATTTAATTTACCTAACATCGAAAATTTGAATGCAGTTTGAGTTATCTGTCATATTTGAGAAGTTGAAGTTGAGTCTTGGTTGCGGATAATTTACATATGAATAAAACAGTTTGACGTTAAGGCATAAAAACATTTCGGTTTCAATAAGAACGATAATAATAATAATTTATTGCAGCGATTCCTATTTTCACGTCTTGACTGTTACGACCCGATATTTATCACCACGGTTGTAAAATTTAATAAAATTACGATTTTATCGTCTAATATTATTTTTCTGTAAAATCAATACTAATTTTCATACATCCCTATAAACAGTTGAAGTAGGAAATCATTTTGATGACGATCAAAACATAATTAAGCTAATAGTCTAGATATTTACGTAATACAAGACAAGCTTGGGAGGACACGTACACGTGTTTACAATGAATAAAGCGAAGCGAGCGTCGATCATGATATGAATATTCATTGAAGCATAAAGACGATGGTAGTGGTTGATTAAACGTAGGTTCGATGTGCCCCCGTAGATTTTATGGTTCTGTTTCATTTATGACCCCCCCCCCTCACTAAATTTACCTAAACCTTTTTTCTTAGTCATGCCTGATGAGTTCCGTCTTTTGATCAAATATATTTATGATACCAGCAACCCTTCTCAGCGGATCAAAACACGGGCTCATGTAAACACATACAATGAAGATTTTCATCGGCAGTTCACAAATATCAAATTACAATTCCTATTGATGCTAAAACGGACTTTTAATATTAATTTTATATCTACGGGTAGTCTTCATGTACATTTTTTAAAACAGAAAATATTATCTATGTATAAATGCCAGTTGTGAAAATGTGATAGGTAAGATAATCAGTTTGTTCATAAGAAACTAAACGTGATATGTTTTCTTTAATTATAAAATGGTGATATATCATTGCTTTTTATCTACATATGCCCTTTACAGCCTAGTAGTTTTGTAAATGTGTATTGCAACTACAAAAAGTCGTTACTAATAGGTTCAATCGTTCTACTCAGCGGACTGGAAGTTTGAAAATAAAAGTGAAACGGTCTGGAAAGAGTTGCTCATTCAGTTTCGTGATTCAGCATTTTATTACCTGTGTGGTGAAAACACAAATGTACCTTTGTACTTTGTGGTTAATAGTTTGTAGGATGCGCAACTCTTTCTGGTAGAACAGTAAAGAATCGTTAATGTTATTCAATGAATCGTTTTATTTTATACGTCTGACTGTTTTCTTTTCTAGTCATTTAACGTATATAATTTCACGTATCTATAGACGGCCTTGGTTCTGAAGTGGAGTTTCACGATCACATGGCAGAGCGCACATGATCAAAGCCTCGCGTCGCAGCTTGTGAGCAACCGCCTGTACCGTAGAATTCAATGAACCAACTCATCTGACACACTGTTCCCTTTTAATGTTATAATTTCATAATATGCTTCAATAAATAGCACGAATCGAATTTATTAAAAAAACATCAAAGCGATAATTATGAGCTATCTACTTTATGATAGAGTTCATCGAAAACTATCCGTCCATCATAGTAAGTTAAAATATTGGTAACTTTTAAGGTTTCAACTTTGTTGCATTAACATAACTTTATATTCAACGCCGTCGAGAGCAACTCCGGTGACATCATAAATTCTCCCAAAGTTATAAATGCGCCCGATAAAAATTTCGAATCGAGATTTACAACTGTTGAATTAAATCAAGATATTTTATCAGTTTATGAATAATGTTCCTAAATTGAAATATAAAAAGTATTCAATTACTTCCGTCTTATTTTAAAATAAAAGATATGTAACCTTTTCGTTCATTCCTCATTAATCAACGATTTTTTTAAAAAGCTTTATTTTGTCAGACGGATGTCATTTACCTACCCTAAGAAGAAATGTCCATAGCCCTCCGTATAGATAAAAGATTTTAGGGTTCTTATATTTATGATATATTATTGGACATTATAAATAGTTATAAGTATGGCTGATGAAGATGATGAGGGTGGCTTTGGAGGTTTGTACGAAGATGGCCATTGGGTTTGGGACGAAGAAACTGAAGGTTTAGTTTTCGTGAGGTAATAAGAAGGTTCATTTTGTTTTAATAAAAATAAATACCTGTTTCAACATTTAATATCTGTACAGCGATTTGCCACCGAAACAGGTAGAGATAATTCAAATACCTACTAAAGCACCCACAGGGACAATAGATTTTAGAGATGACGTTGATTTAATCGAACAGGTAAATAGAAATAGTTTATTTTACATGTAAATGAGAATGAAAGAGTGAAATAATTTAAATATATTAAATTTATTACATAGATAAGATTTCGTCGGCGCTATCAAAGAAAATTAAAACCTGGACAAGCAGATGTCATTACTGTACAGGTATTTTGTTATCAAAGCACATTTTTAAATATATGTATAGTGCTACTTATAATTTGAATATGTAAAGATAAAAAATATTCCCAGGATGTGAAGGACATAGCTTTGTTTACAGCACCAGTAAATATTTTAAGTCCCGTGTTAATAAACATGCTACATCTACCTACTACAGAGAGATTTATAAGAGCGCTAGTGCTTTGCTGTCAGTATTATTTACAGGTTGTATGGACCTTTTATAATGAACATTTTAATCTTCCTATAAAATATGATATATATACTTTGTTTTAGAGATTTTCTAAATGTAGACTGCTCATTAAATAGTTTCTATTTTATATATAATGATCTTTTAAGATTGCCAATGAAATGGCAGATCGTATAATAAAACTTGAGAGTAAAGTAAGAACACCGCAATGTGAGATTGTCGAAAGCGAGTTTCGTGACAACTTGTCCGATTTAAGGCTTCTAGTCGCAAAAGAATATAGCACGATGCTTATTGGTTTGTACCTCGTATTTTATCTATCTGGAGTAGGTTACAAATTTTACTGTAGTTCCTATTTATTGCTTTAGTAAGGAACTCATATAACATTTAAATAAATGAAATATATAAAATTAAAAAATGAAATATATAAAAATAGTTAAAATAATATAATAAATTCGATTTTAATGCTTGGTCACTATAAGAAATTTTAAAACTACGAAAGGAGGCGAAGATTTATATATTATTAATTTAATATTTTCAAAGAAACAATGAGTTCTCTTCTGATGTATATTTCATAATAAATATAGATATTTATATTTGTATAATATATGATCACTTAACTACAGTTATATTATATATACCTTTGTAATATAAGAGTTATTTTAATGAAATTAAACGAAACAGTACCAAAACTCTACTTATAGTAAAATATAACTTTATACTTTTAATATTCATCATATTTGTTAACGGCCAGGTGGAGGTGATACTAAAAAATTTCATCACATGGGCCCACAAAAAAAACGAAGATCTCTATCGGATAAAGATGCAAGATTTTTCGAAACATTGCTACGTATGTGCGTTCAAATTGTGTGGCTGGCCTTAGGGCGAAAGGCTTTCAATCAGATAGGTAAAAGCGTTTATAATTTTATGGTTGAAAATTATTCTGGTTTTATGATTATCGTAAATCGTTTTTGATAATACGCGAACGTTATTCAAACCGGCCTATTCATTTGAATATTAAATTTACAGCTGTACATTATTTGGGCATTATATTTTTTATCTATAGTATTTTTTATAATAGGTTATTGTATACAAACTTTATCTTGTTAATTGACTTATTTTAATGAAGAGTTGGAAGTGAATAGAATGTTCAAATCTGAGATATTTAATGCTGTGGAGCATACACTCAAGACGGGATATATATCAAAAATGGTAAAAGAAGAACGCCAAGTTCTGTTGGGGAAGTGCGTTCGTCAAGATAAGAAGTTAAACACTCGTTCGCCGCTCATGAACGAGGTGTTCTGCCATCGCCAGATCGACTACCGTATGATGGGACTTGGTGTTATTAAATGTCAACAGTATGTTGTTTGTTGTAATGAAAATTCGTTTTGGAAATAATTTTTAATTGGTTTTGCATTAAACTTTACACATGCCTCCTTTTAAATTTACTTCAAAAAAGCTAATTGAGTTACGTCATATACTTATCTAATGACAGTTAATGTCATCGATAGTCTGTATATAAAATATTTTTTTTAGAGTAAATCCTCGTATATTATATATGCTACAAGCTGTAGCCGGTCCAGAGGAGAAATTGTCAGAACTGGGTATTGTTCTTGGTATCATCGGGATGCCTCGCAATGTTTTCGATACAATGCTACGCCCTCTACCGACGGGTGGCGATACCACCAAATCCAGAGCTTCTGTGTACGTATTCCGATTAAATTAGATACGGATCATTAGATTCGTTTAGATCTTTGGATATTGGAGCGTAAAACGAGATTTTATTTTATGTAACGGCATTTCGATTAGATAAATACACGGATAGAAATTCTGATGCTATTATGTAAAGAACCCTGGTGTTTGAGATTGTAATAAATGCTGGCTTTTTTATGACTTTAAAAAACTGTTTGGTTTTAATTAACATCCAGTTAGTATGTATAGAGAAGCTCGATTTGTTTAACATTTCTGATGTTGATATCCTTTTGCTACTAGCTAAAAATTTTATGTAATAATTATGCTAAAAATACGCTTGATTGGTATGAGTTTAATAAATGTATTTTTGACGTGAAAAGGTAGCTGGAACTAATTTCTTTTAGAGAAAAGGATAAAATATTCTGGTGCAAATAGACAAATTACTAATAAATACACATTTTTTTTAAATATATACACAGATCCACTCAAAGCTATGGTTCAAACAAGAGTGCTGTTAGTGCCGGTTCAAGGAAAAGTCAGCTGTTTTTGCCAACTCTCTATCCAAATATTGTACTTCCAGCGAAGGAATCAGAATTGTGAGTAAATAAAATTTTAGATTATAATAGTCGATATGTAAATTGTTGAAATTATGAAACGAAAATAATGAAGTGAAACACGAAGGAAATCTTATGGTACAAATATTCCAAATACTCTTTCCAGATAGAGCAGTTTGCTCTATTTTGCTAAGAATTTTCTTTGTATCCCATGAACACGAGTAGTATAATATATATTTTCCAGAACGTATTTTCCTTCACAATTCTCCGACGAAACTGAAGTTATTCGACCCTGCAGTGAAACTCAAAGACGGCGTTGGCAGAACAGACTACAGAGACTTTTACATCCACACTAAGACGACTAGTTCTATTTACATTGACTTTGCGCATCAGTTCATATATTCTATATTTTGCCATTTGCTCCCATTTTAATATATAATTTTTTTATAATTTTTCTTCCGGTACTTGTAGTAGTTTTAATTTAAGTTTTTTGAGTGCTTTTAATACACATATATACTTCAGTTTTGATTTCTTTTATTCACCAATGTAGCTAACAAAGGTTAACATTTAATAGTAAGGAGCTAACAAATATACTTATTCTGTCATCCTTTCTATAACTAAATACTTAATTTGGAACAATCGTGACAGGATAATAATGCTGATCAATATTGTATGAAGTCTGCTAATAGCAGCTGCTGTCAGCAGTTATTACGAAAACTATTTTCTTGTCTATCGTTGGGGCAATCTTATTACTGTTGGTCACTGGTATCTCAAATATATATTTGTCTTATCTCTATGATATGTTTTTGTTCATTTTATTATTATTTATTGTGTTATATTTAATTCAAAGGTGCTGAATTTAAATTTTAGTAACAACAAATTGCATTATTTATTGGTTTCGCAAATAGCATTGTAATATTTTCTATTTATTAATTAAAAACTGACATTTATATTATGTATATTTTGTTAATCGGTTATACAATATATTTCTTTGACTTTATTTGTTTAAAGCCTAAGGGTAAGTCAAACTCAAAAGATCAAGGAACTTTTTTTATATCTTTCCTAAGAGCTTTTCTTCCAGTGATGCGGTGAATCCATTTCAAACGTTGTTCTTCATTCTTTTTTAGCTTTGGAAGAGATTCTTTACAAAAGTCGGCAAGGATGTCACTGTAACATAAAACAAATCTCAGCTAATTTCAAGAACTGTTTCAATAGTTTTTTGTTTAGTTTGACAGTAATAAGTTATAAATTCTCTAGTTATATAAAGAATCCGTTTCTTCTCGATGATTATTATTGATTTAATTTTAATGACTTTTTCTTGGTCATATAAAGTAGTATAAAACGTATGTTATTAGTATTCCTATTAAAAACTAAATATTAATGTAATTAATTTAAAATTTATGACTCACTTTATTTCGTCCTTCCTCGGTATATAAATGTTTGGATACAGCTTCTGTGGAATAGCGGATGCTGTGCTTTTACGAGACATTACTCTTGATGTCCTATAACGTGCTAAGATTAAAGTACCAAGAACTTAAATAGAATAAGGACAAGTGCGATTTGGGAACGGGTGACAAGTTTTATTGAATCTACTAACATTTATAAAAAAAATATATAAATGTTAAACATTTTGTTTTCTTTGAATTGATTTTAATATTATATATATAAATATAATATTGCAATTTTTTGTTTAATATCATATTTTTATTTCATATGTAATTATTATTTCCTATGAAATATAACTTATAAATTAAATAAGTTATTTTTAAAGATTAATTTTTTGCAAATGAAATCTTGACAGTATTTGATAATAAATTTTGTTACGAGTTTATTCTTATTTAATTAATATTTTTATTATGTATCGAATAATTAGCCAGACGTTTAATTAATATTAACCTTGATAAACTGTGTCTGATGTTAGCTGAAGACACGCTTCCTGCGCCTGCAAAGGCTTTAATTTCTTTTAACATTATATCAAATCTCGAACGAGCGAGTCCCAAAATTCCAAGAGTAAAGCCATATTCTGTAAACTTTTCTTCTGGTTCTGATAGTATACCTTCCAAAAAACTTAAGCGTGTTTTTAATCTACAAGTTTTTATTTAATATGTACTTTTCCTTACGAAATCAGAATTGGGTCAAAAACATTAATCAAAAATATATATCTATAATATATGATGATGATGATGAGTAGGTGCTACGGAATTTGGCTGATAAGGGAAGGGCGACTAGAGTTCATTCTCAATCATCCCACATAGTCACTTATGTAATGTAGTTGTAATATTTTACTTGCGACTTCTGAAGGAGTACTAATTATGTCATCACGATACTATCGTTTTCTACTATTAAAATATTTCAACTCAATAAGAAAAAATGTGAAGATTATTATCTTAATGCTTTTGTGTTTATTCAATTTATTAAATTAGTAGCTACACGATATTTTAACTATTAAATTGTAAAAAGCACAATGGTAATTTAAGAGTAACAAGTAAATAGTACAACATACCCTGGATATTTTATAGCCCCAAGCCCAAACAAACGGTAGTCGATTCCGCGGTGGCAGTATACCTCGTTTATAAGAGGTGAGTTGCTGTTAACTTTTTTACCAAGATGCAGGCAGTGTCCAAATAATACAGACTGCTCTCTGTCATTCATTTTAACTTGATAGTTTGTATTCAATTTGTGCTCCGCGGAGTTGTAAATATCAGATTTAAATATTCTATTTACCTCCAATTCTGATGATTGAATAATTTAATATTTAGTATTAGATATGGTTGCAATTGAACGCAATAATGATGTTGATACCGATTTGATTGTAATATTTTCGACCAAGAGCAATCCAGACGATTTGAATGGCTATCTTCAGTATAGTTTCAAAAAAAGCAGCCTCTTTTTTGGAAAGTGAGTGTAGTTTTTGAGGACCCATGTGATGATATTTAGCAAAATCTCCCTCACCTATAGAAATACATAAATTTATTACAATGACAAATTTTAAACTTAATTTTCTATAAAATTTATTTTAATCTGTATTATTTACCTAGAAGCATCATATAATAATCCTTAGCGATGAGCAATCTTAGATCTTCCATATCATCACTGTATCTGGCTTCTATTTCCGCGCTATTTTCAGTTCGCAACTTTGTTTCCAGCTCTATAGTTCGATTTGTCATTATTTCTGATACCTATAAAATAAAAATATATGGGTCTCGGATGTTACCCTACATAATAACATATATGTAAGGACTCAATGTACTTAAATTATAGCAGTAAATCGTTTTATGCTTAACGTGTAAGTAACATAAATAAGCCAGCATAATGTCATAGTCATTAAAAGTGAAGGGAAGGAACATCTATTTCGCACACAAGTTGTTCGAATGAATCTAGAGGTTAATACCTGTAAGTAGTACTGGCAGCACAATATTAAAGCTCGTAAAAACCGCTCCGTGGTGGGCAGGTGTAACATGTTTATCACTGCTGGAGACAATATTGAAGTTGGCGCTGTAAATAACACCACATCCTTCACGTCCTATGGGAGACGCCTCTATGAGTGGAATGAATTTTTTATCAAAGTTACCCAAAACTTAATGTTGCTTTCGGTCGTATTTCCTTCATGAATAACTACAGATCATTTAAGTTACATAATAAGCTGTTATTATACTATTACAATTTTAGGAAGCAATAAGTTTTACGTGTCATTTAGTAGGAATTATCAAAAATGAAATATGTAACATATAAAATAACCTGAAGCGTTACGACATCGATATCAGTTGTTTTTCTCTGCATGCGTTTTCGAAACTTTTGCTAGAATAATATTCACATTCATTAATTTTGTTATTCATTAGATGATATTATTATTTGAGTATTTTTCTTTTACCTGCTCCCAAAGATCTTTGTCATCTTTAAACTCGATTGTTTTGAGCTTAGTGGTTGATCGTGGCGCGTACACGTCTGACTCTGACACCACATTTCTGTATGGAGTTTAAAAAATACATTTATGTATATATGTATATGACGTGGATTTTGTTAACAAAGAGCACTTGTACACAGATACTTCTACATTTTGATGGGTAGGTTTCTTAGGAAGGATGTTTAAGCGCACTGGTCATCAAAATATTTAAGAATAAATGTTTCATTATATTAAATAGAATGAAATATGACTACCTTATAAATTTTAATGCTTCCTCCCGGGTATCCCACACCCAGTGCCCGTTTTCATAAATGGCTTCATAAATCTCGTCCTCGTCATCTTCAAACATTTTATCGTTATTAACTCACTCTTGTGCCACTGCTAAAGTACTTAATATATAAGAACATATAAAAATCTATAAATCAGTAAATAAATAAAAAATGTAAAAAATAAAAATTCTTCAAAATTATCTAAAATGAAAAATGATTGTCATAATCTGTAGGTACATAGACAACAACATTTTTGCAATTTAGCAAAAAGTATTGAATAAAAGTTATTAATGTTGTCTTGTTTTTATATTTGTTTTTACTAAATTAAAAATGTATGATGACTATATTTTACTACATTAGTGTCTGATTGGAAGATGTTAATTTACTTTAATACTTATTTTGTTTTATACATCTGTAGGTGAATGTGTAGGTATGTTGTTTATATGTTTCTCGTTGGGGCAAACTTTGAAAGTGCCTGGCGGACCGTAAGAGTAACTCATTCACCCGTCGATGAGTTCATAACGAGTTCATTCGTTGTCGATGTTCTGGAAACTCGGGCAAGGGCGCAAACACGCTATGTTACTATGTACACTCGTTACTCTATACCAACTGTCTTATAGTATAAATATTATTTATATTTAAAAATTAGTTGTATAACTAGAGAGTCTTCTTTAAATAAGGGAATAATGATTAAATACACGCCTTTATTTTATTTGACAAACTCCTTTGTGTTTTCTCCAAACGGGATTCAAGATTATAATTCATCCAATAAATACAAACATCGACATAGATAAAATATTCCACGATTCCAATGAGAATGAAGCCATAACATTGAAAAAAACAAAAACAGTAAAAAGTAAATCGATACCAATTTTGTGAACAAACGGTATTTATAATTTAAATATATAATTAATACCTATAGAATATGCTTCTTTTTTATCTAGACCTGAAAGGGGATTCGATTTTGAGATCGAATATTTAATTCCTATTTCAGTTTTAAGATTGATTATTCAGAGGAATTTTCAAATACTAATCTCTTTGTATTCGTAAAAGCCCTTAATGTAACTAGGAGAAAAACGAGGGATTTTATAAGTGTGGATAGTTAGCTAAAAGACGTATAAGTGTCGCCTTAGTTTCTCACTAAGTTTAACTACCTCTAGTTTTACGAATGAGCTGTAGCCTTAACCTTACATCCAGGTGGAAAATATAGTTTTTACGAATATTTTTATAAAAATTTACTTTTCTTTAAATTATTTTGAATAAAAAAAATGCTTACAAGAAATAAATATTATAAAAATGGACATCTATTAGAATGCATAGTGGATTCAGACTGGTGTACGTATATGAAAAGGAAAAAGAGTTATCATTTAATGAAATTTAATGTCGAGCTTATGGCGATAGAAATTGATATTAAATTTATGAACATGACTTACATGTATAAGGAATATAAATTGGCCATGAAAAATGTTCTTTATGTATCGCTTTAAAGTATTCCCTGTCGGTGTTGGTAAGCCGGAATATTAATGATGTTATTATAAACAGGGTAAATTGGCAGAAAAACGGTAATGTTATAGAAGTTATATTTAAAAGATTTATATTTTTATATACATACTAGAAGACCCGGCGAACTTCGTATTGCCCTATAATCAAGAAATATCTGTTACGTCTTTTTATTTATATTTTTGGTGTTTACCTATTAAAGCCATAAATCTCCGTGTTTTGAAGTGCGACAGAATGATTGACATATTAGTTAGTTGTCAAATCTTATGTCTAAAAAGAACGTTTGTATCAACAACTACTAATAAATTAAGAATTCAGTGAAGAACATTGTCCAGCGGATAAAATTGTGAATCAAAACCTTTCCCAGATCCCCTTGAACACACATAAAAAATTTCATCAAATTCGGTCAAGTCGTTTGAGAGAAGTTCAGTGACATACACACTCATAGAAGAATTATATATATATATATATATATATATATATAATCCTTTGAAATATCCCTGTAATCCTTTGAAATATATAAGATATCTATATATTTCAAAGGATTACAGGGAAATTTTGTTTTTAATATAAAGAAGAAGACTGTGACGTTTCTTAATAAATTTAAAGACCTGTCAATACAAAAGTATAGAATCTGCAACAAATATCGTTATGGTTTTTTAACAGCGAATATGGGAGTGCTTAATTTCAGATACCAGCATACACGACAGCATAATATATTGGTATTTAAATATTTCTCTTGGCTTTCATGGAAATGAGCCGGAGATGATGATAGTAAGAACGGCAGTGAATTGTACAATTATTTTGCGGAATTTGTTCCCATGTTTCTAAATGAAGTTTTAACACTTAAATTTTACTCACAGCTGGTATGAACATACTGTTTTAATAATTATAATTAATATATATATAGTTTTGACGTCGAAATTTTGTTTTATTCAATCGAAACTGCATTAAAATATTTCGTGCAATCCGTCGGTTTTAATTGTTTTTCATTTTAAAATCCACAATAATTGTTACTGAAGTAATTGTGTATGACATAAAAATAACAGGTCGTCTTCATCGAAGTGCTTTTTATATTCAAACTTAATATATCAATGACTATTGATTTAAGGTAAATTATCAAATTGTATTTGTATTGTATTGTATAATGAGTATAATCATTAAGAGGAAGCACAAAGTATATTTAGTCTAAACATTCAGAAAAAGAATATTGTATTTAAATGAAACTAATATTTTTCGGATGTGCTACGCGATTTTTATTTTTGATTATAAACTACATACTCCTGAGGTTTCGGTTACTTTACAGCAACCGTGATCACAGGCAGACGAGAGGAACATTTCGTCGGAAGTATGTAGTTTATAATCAATAAAAAAATCGGGTACTACATCCAATAAATATTAGTTTCATTTAAATGAATACTCTCGAAAATCTTAGATCTCATTAAAAGAATATTGTATTCCTAGCGAAGTTAAAGTTAGATGTACCACTTTACCGAAGTTGAATACAGCGTGGTAAGTTCTAAAGTCATTGGTACACAGAATAAGTATTGACACACGTATGAGGACTACGACGAGGTCTGTAGTTGCAATTGACGTAGAGGAAATTACTGCTCTGCGGTTATCATACTTTAGATAACACGAGAATTTCAAATATAATAAGGTTTCACATCTCATTCAGATAACAGTTACGAGTTATATTTATTCTTGTCTAATGGGTTACATACGAAAGGGCTTGTTGACATCAATGCAATAGATTATCCGAGAAGAGGTTTGTTCAAATTTACGGAACACAACAGTACATTTAATTGAACATTTCCAACTCCTTAACCGGCTTTGTATTGATACAATTACTATTCCGACAATGCCGTAATGGTTGAAAATAAAATACCTAAAGCAGGCCATTGCAATCGGCGCGCCATTGTCCATAAATACGACACAAAAGAAATTCGGATTTTGCAAACGCTTGTTGGCAACATTCAATATTTTAACGATCATTGATTTGGAATAGAATCTTTTAATAAATTATTTTTACATGTGTTTATAGGTCATTAAAGTATTATTCTTTCATTAAAGATATATTTTACCTGAGGTATGTAAAAGATTCGTATGTTAACAAATAAAATTTGGTACTTATGATTAAATTTTTATTCTATCTTTATCATTATATCATTATTTTAATGTTAAACATAATAATGTATAGTCCGTAAGACTTAAGCTGAGCTTTACATTTGTGTGAATGAAAATACATAATAGTAGAGTTAGACAAAAAAAACTTATAGAATTTAATTTTATTATATTTTAAATAGATACATAACATAAGTAAGAGAGCTATTCTAGATTAAAAAGAAAATTAACGAAACTTGTAAAAGGCCACATAGAAATATTATAAACATTATGAAAAAAAAATTAACAAAAATTTTCATAAAACTATACAAATTCTTCTTCAGTTGACATGGCGTTTTCAACATTTGACATTGCTACCAGTACAAAGGGTGAAGTGCGAAAGGTGTGGGGCTGAGTAAAAGCAGAATAAACCGGTTTAAAACTAGAAAAGAAGCTTGCATTCAAAAATTTGACATCACACCTACACTATCCGTGTGCACTCACACAAATGCAAAGCTTAGCTTAAATCAAACGCACTATAATAATTATATAATCGACATGTATGGAATTATTAATAGCCAGACTAGTTTCATCAAGACAAACGAGCTTAACCCATTTCGGTATTGCTAAGGGCGGACCGCGGATCAAGCTATAGAATAAAAACTTCAAAGTTGTAATAATAATTTCATTCAAATAAACTTTGTATAGAAGTAGACAAATAAGTTTATTTTGTTCCATAATTAATTATTCTATTAATCTTATTAAATATGGTTGATCACTTGATGAATTGGCTATATATAAATAATGCTCTAAAATAAAACTATTCACAAATAGAGTGCGGTCAGTATAACACAGTCAATAATTTTAGGTCGGCCTTCAACGTCCACATCGCAATAAAACCAGCAATGCAATTTAGCTGCTGCATTCAGCGTTCTCACTAAAAGTTGGTTGTTTGAGTCCTGCCAACGATTTCTGACTGGATACAAAATAAAAACCACTAGAAATTACACCGCAGCCTATAGTATTCAAGTGTCATAACAATAAAGCGTTATGATTCCATTACTTTTTATAAAATGTTATTTGTTTCAAATGTTCAAACTAAACCGTCAATGAAAATGTAAATCTTATGTTGTATTTGTATTGATGTAAATAATTTATACTGAAATCACGCCGATATTCTGATTTCAACAAGTACAAATAAAACTGTTTAGTTATTTACAAGTTCTGAATAAAAGAGGATTCAAAGGCGGACAACAGAGTAGTTCGCATAAAATGCAGCGATGTCCGATTTGTGGGAATAGCGTATAAAAATTTCAAAGAGCCTACACGAGCGCGTATAGTCCACGGCCGCATCACTCGCCGCTGCATAAAACATGCAAATTGGACCACTTCACTGGTGTGCCTAAGTTCACTCGCTTTTGCACTTTTATGTAAAATTGAGGCCCATTAGTCATGTAAATATTGTTAAACGAAGCCCATCTCCCTGTTAGTCTACTCAAATCCCTTTATAATACTCGCATTAAATATTAGGCTTATATAAAATGATTTAATCAAAATCGGTAAAGTTCTTGTTGATTAAAATTATTACACTCTAATTTCATTATTTATAACAAAAGATTAGATGTTGCATAGTATACGACTATTATTATATAAAAAAAATAAAGAAAAAGATATTGCGTCAAGTTATTAAAATGTTTTAGAATTTTCCTCGTTGAAATTAATTATTCCAGTATGAATATAAAAACAAACAAAAAGCTCATATGCGTGTATTTATATGAAATACATGTTATTGGTTATTGAATAGTATTAGCTTAACAATGCATTTATTTTAATTGGAGTAAGGGAACAGCGTTGGTAGGTAAGCATTATTAGAAGACCAACAATAGGGCCTAAACGATGCTGGATCGGCAGTTTTTCCTTGTTTGCTATTTGAATAGTGGGCATTTGCTTTCATAATGAGCTTTTGTATCTTAATGAGTTTAGTAATGACAATGCTCACTTATTATTTCCTGTTAATATAAAATTCCCGCTTTTCCTGTCATTTTATAAGGAAAATGAGATAAAGCCATTATGCATTAATTACTGAATGGTTATTTTATTTGTGTTTTTATGCATATATCATTATGTTACCTATTTTGCGAAATGTATTACAGCTATTATCTTGTACTGTTCAAAGGTTATTTATCAGTATCTTATTTTTTTATATACAATCCTATTGTAACTGTTAAAGGCAGATCGCTGTCAGAGGCGTCGGAGGTGGTTAACCGTGTGGCTTCACGTCGGCTTCATCAATTACCCCTGTCTACCCTCCACGTAAACGTAACCGACCCGAGCGGAATGCCACTGTATTTATATCCAGATTCTTAAAATAGTATTGACGTATCAATAATATATGGAAAATATTTAGCAATGTTTCTGAATGCAACAATGACATAATGCAAATCATTCTATAAAGTACGGCTTATGTCAGAAATAGAATAAAACAATTGAAATGAGACGCTTTCAAGTTAAAGGTTATGGATGCAAAAGCAATTCCATCTTAGATCGTTGTTTGCATAGCCATCCGTCCAATCATAGTAAAGTCCAATAAAGCCTCTGTCTCATAGCTACTCATTTAATTTACATAAGTACTTCTAGAATTCTAAATATATATTAAAAACTAGTTTTTGCCCGCGACTTCGTCCGCGTTAGTTTGGTCAAGAGTAATATAGGTAGGTATAGCTGACCAGGCGAACTCTATTCCGTCTTAGAGGCCATAAATAATCAGGTTTTTCCTGTTTCAATCAAACAGAATGATTGACATATTAGTTAGTTGTCAAATCTAATGTCAAAAAAAAACGTTTGTATGGGAAATAGAAAAGGTCTGTTTTTAGGGTTTTCCCGGCAATTATTCCAATTTTTCTCACCTTTTAAACCTTCCCTGGACTTCCAGGAGTATTTCAGGACTAAAATTAGCCCAATCGGTTCAGCCGTTCTCGAGTTTTAGCGAGACTAAGGAACAGCAATCCATTTTTATATATATAGAAGATATAGAAGATTTAGTTTCATTAAGTCTTATGTTTATCGCTTAATTTTATAACATCATCATCATCATCATCATCAGCCGAAAGAAGCCCACTACAGGACATAGGCCTCTCCCAAGGTATAATTTTATAACACTGGGTTGATATTTTAGTGCAGTAACCTTTTATAATTTCATTAAATGAATTAAGTCTACATTATTTAGGAATTAAAATAATATTGTATTTTAGTGTAACTGCAGCCCCAGCTCCGTATTGAAACAATGCAGCTAATGTTCATTAGTGTGGATTACAAAATGCATTAGAAGAGTGTTGCGGCTGATCATTGTTTGCATTTTACCGAAATTACAGTTGAAACCGGGCTCCAACAAACACCGAAAACGAATTGAATGTATTATAAGCGCCTACACAACTTTATACTCTGTTAATATGGCGCGTTTTACGATCCTACGTGCGTGCTATTTTGTTTTATGTTGGTATTATTGTACTGCTACCACTAAAACGAATACGGCTGCAACGTCGAAGGAAAATTACGGTGCAAGCTACGGATGGGTAATGTATATGCTAAAGAATATAAAAGAAACACGCAACATTATTTCACGAGCTTTAATATCATTCCGTAGTAGTTATTGCATTTGAACATTTATATCTTTTGGAATAATGAAATTCTAAGATTTCAATAAAGCTTTATTTGTTTTCAAATATATTTATTATTAGTATTCAATTTCATGAAGGCTTAATACAAGAGCTTTGCAATATTATGATAGTAATATATCTAAGTATTGCATTGGAGAAAATATATTTTTAAATTGAACTACATATATTGAGAATTTTCATTTTGTTTCAAAAGAATTTGCTTTCGAATCATATAAATATTAATGCATCGGTATTATCTGTGTTGAATCTTTACACTAACAAGTTTTCCTCTTGAATATACACCGAAAACCTTCATCACTTCACTATGAAAAAGCGTTTTTGAAATGAATGAATCCATATCGTATGTAAATCGCGTCGTCGAAAGTTTTTATTGAAAAACTTGAAGAACTGATGAAAATTTACCGCGACGGTGGATGTAGCACCTTTCATTTTATAAACGGGCTACGAAGTTTATAAAGTTTAAATGTATCAATGGAGTTCTCCTTAAACAAATATATGTATGTATATATACGTGTATCTTGTGAATTTTTAAGGAAAAACGACGTCATCTTCATTTTTGAACTGAGGTGACCTGATTAATATGGATTGATTATTAAATAATGCAAATGGCGGTTGTGTTATAATAGAGTTATTAAGTAAGTTAGTTAATGTAGGTCCAGAGGTCCGAGGTAGACTCAGAGGATGAGTAATTGATAACGCTAACCCTACTCAGCTTAATCTTGTTTACAGTTTATTCAAATAACATTATTTATAACCATACTGTTTTGGTAAAGTTAACGGATTGTAGTTTTTAAAGTAGGTTTTATTTAAAAGTAATTTTATTCTTTCATTTGTAGGTAAATTTGTATTAATTGAAATTTTAATAACAGTACAATAAAGATTGTCACCAACAAAAATGTAAACTTATAAAAGCTTTGTTGCAATTGCAATTGCCTTTGATTTAAAGTTACATAGTTTTTTTTATATTTACAAAGAAATAATAATAAAGCAGTTCTATTTTTGTCTGTAATTCTTAATGTACTTAAATATTTAAGTGTCGTTGGTAATCCTCAAATAATACTGATCATTCTTTACCTCACTCAAAGTCATCTTACTTAAAGTATTGGGTATTTTGTGTATATTGTTGATAATCGAAAACTGAAAGTATATTTATCCGACAGGGTAATAATAACAATTTTTTTTTGTAAGCCTTTAAAACATTAAGCGAGCCAGATTATAGATATCTTCTATATATATAAAAATGGATTGCTGTTCCTTAGTCTCGCTAAAACTCGAGAACAGCTGAACGGATTTATCTTATCTTAGTCTTGAAATGTTTGTGGAGGTTCAGGGAAGGTATAAAAGGTGAGAAAAATTTGAATAATTGCCGGGAAAACCCTAAAAACAGCCCTTTTCTATTTCCCATACAAACGATTTTTTGACATTAAACTTGACAACTAACTAATATGTCAATCATTCTGTTCGATTGAAACAGTAGAAATTTAATAAATACCAATACCAGGTTATTGAAGATGGAATAGAGTTTGCCCGGTCAGCTATACCTACATTACTAATGACGAAATTAACGCGGACGAAGTCGCGGCGAAAAACTAGTTACGGATAAATTAGGTGATACAATGTCATTATTGTGGTTGTGACAATTTGTTTAGATACTCTGTGGTTATTAAGGACTAACACATGTTTGACGTGACTCACCATCTACATTAGTTATTAATAAACATATGTCATAGCGAAATAAACTGCCTGTTTCCTTTCGCGTGTTTAAAAACATAAAACTTTTTCGTGCGTATCCTAACGTAAAACATAAATTAGGTAAATTTACTACGCTTTATAAAGAGCATCCCCTTCATTACAATATGTTCGTAACGACAACGAGGGTCATTGCGGAGTCAAATCTCCCCCACATGAATTCCAAGATACCGATTCGGCAAAATTATCAAAAGTTTTTAACTTATAACTTTTCCTTAAACGAATACAGCAAACGGCGAGCTTCCTCATTCGTCGGAGCTTTGTAGTTTGAACGGCTTTTGGTTTTGCTTTCCCTGTCTAACGTAAGGATACACGTTGTAGGACGAGTGCGAGGTTCGGCAGAGCCGTTGTCTCGAGCAGACGGTGCACACTGTACATTGTATATAGTTTCGGTGCCAAAGCGGTCCCATGGCGCGCTCAGTGTTTCAGTTCTCGTCGTAGCGATGATGTTGACGCACGTCTCCACGCCCGGCGCCAGACGATACGTACCGACGATCGCGACATTACCACTCTCAGAACAAATAAATCACGTGCTCTGAACAAAACTCTCACCGCGATTACAAGTTTATGTTAGATGTACACAGATACCTTGTTGATTAATTGCCAAAAGTCCGTTCAACTTTCATGATTCCGACAGAAACTTTATCTCGCCGGGAATAGTTTCAGATGCGTCATGTAAACATTGTTGGAGATATCTGGAATTTTTTCGATGATTCGATTATAAACAGAAATTAGATTATATGAACTTTTTATTACCAAGTGGTAGCAGTGGTGGTGAATGTGCCGGTAGTTAGGAGGTTCAACAATGGGGGTTCTGGGGCAGTGGGCAGCGGGGCTGGTATGGGTTGTGTTGGCGTCGGCACTAGCTGACTCCTGGACAGCCTATCAAGAGCAGCCTTGCTGTCGGCCTGTGACGCACCATCGTATTAGACATCACAGAGGTAAGAAATAAGCGTTACTAAATTATGACTCAGTGGGAACTAGTTGAAAAGTTATAAACATTTGAAAGAGTCGTTCCACTAGAAGATTCTGAAAATGTCCATATAAATAGCGATATACAAGATTTTTGTTTTTATAGATAAATACTTATAAATAATTATATTGTGAATAAATATTAATATTTAGTGATTACTGATAAAATTTAATATAACTCCAGAAAAAATAATAATTTATAAAAGTATTTATTTATCATATCTGCACCGAAAAAAGCCTAGATATTTTGCTGACTTTATATATGAATGAATATATATTTATAGAAATTCAACAGTCTAAACTTGCGCAATCGTGAGTAAACTATTTACCTTCAGCGAGTACTAACGAGAATTTATTTAATCAATGATAAGTAAACAGTGATACAGAGCGTTATCACCTAGAGACCATACGAGGGAAGCGTTGTCTAGCTTGAATCATTAACTAGTGAAACGTTGAACATATTAAACAAAACTTTTAATATTCTATCTACATATTTTGTAGATACTCATTTTAATTAGTTATCATTATTAACGTAATTATTGCAATAAATAGAAAAGAGTTGTTAATATTGAAAAAGCTTTTCCATTCGTTTCCATAACTTTCTAGGACGGTATTAAGAGTATGTATTGATATAAGTAAGATAAGATTAAATTATATTGTAAATGAAAATAAAACACACTGTCGGTCCTACGAAATCTTACGAATATTTTCCGCAGTAATGTATTTTAAATTAAATTATTTTCTAATAAACTTTATGTGTTCAAATTAAGTCTCAGTTCATGTCAACAGATTCTTACTTTGTTATTATTTATAAACCATTTATCATTAATTATTTCACAAAAAGAAAATGTACTAAGTAAATTGTAAAAAAAAGAATTTTATGGGTTTTAGTAAAATCGTATTATGTAGGAAAACAGTTCCACACGCAAACTTGCTCGCATTATGTCTGCAGGAAGCCGCACGAACGAAATTAATATTAGGATATTCCACCAAACTTATTTTTGAGCTAAAACAACCAAAAACATAGTTATTACATAATATTCATGAACTAAATAAACGATTACTTTCTTTCCTTATAAGATTTATGTAAAATATATCTATTGACTGGTCCTCAAAAATAAAATTCATAAAACATGATCATATTCAGCTTCTTGAGTAATAAAGATCATAACATCTATCCAACTTCGTACAGCTGTGACTAAAAAACTACATAGTGTTCTTAAATAAACTGGAGAGAGAAAAAAATGGCAAAACAATGAATCGTAAAAACATGATGTTATCACACGCAGACTTGTCTTGCTCTTATTTTGTTTGCTCTCCGCGGGAGGCCATCGCGTGTACATATACCAACATCTATTTACAAAACCCACTTTGTTGGCATAATTCACAAAATAATAAACAATTCTAAAGTACCAATTAAATCCTAATTAAAATATTAAGAAATGTAATAAATTTTAATTATAAATGTTTGTTTCAAATATTATATCCGAGTAGAATAATTTTATAGCATTAAATCACAATTTTAAAAGGGAAGACCGGAGAATATAAGCCACAGAAATTAAAATTATATAATTATTTATGTAAGAAACTTTTTGTAGTCACTTCTGTGAATTGATGAAACTAATTTATTAAGAGACATTAATAGCATTTTCATGTCTGTGTAATATTTAATTTAAAGCTACGAATAGCCAGGCCGAATTCTTTTTGGACATCTATAGGCGAGACGGGGACAATTTGCCATCATTAGCAAGTAACAAGCATTCTTCAGGCTGTAGCGTCAGCGTCGGCACAAAAAACTCACCATATTAAAATATCTTTCCTGGATTCATAAGCTCGATATCATATTTTATCTCCGCTCCAATTACTTTATTACCTTTGTTGGATTATGATTAAATTGAAATTAAAAATCTTTTAAAAACTTATACTAAGATGAAAATTTCGTTACTAATTTCAAGTAGTTTATTTATTTATCGAAAATATACACATCTGCTTTACTATTTTCATACAACAATACATTTAGCGAGTTTTATTCAAGACGAAGTTTCTTTTATCTGTGTAACAATAAGGAATTCGTTAAGGATTCCGTTTGTAAGAAGTCGGTGGGAGCAAAAGGTTTCAATGCCCGATCAGTTCCAGTTGTCAGTTGGGGGGAGGGTTGAGGGGGGGGGGGTATCTCTGCAAACCGGATTCGTGCGCCGGCGCAGGTAATTGACTCAGAGCTTGCGTCGTCGGCTAAATTAAGCCATAAACGACCTAGTATAATCGAACTATAAACGATGTTTCGTAGTTTTATTATAATGTTATCGCTACCTAATAGGTATTGACATTTCTATTAAAAAAAACACTCGTTTATTTTTCTGGTATTACCTGGTCGTTATGTAAATGATACTTGAGCATGCATTAATACATTTTTTGAAATAATATCAAAGTTTATATGCAATAGTCTTTTAGAGGACTTTTTTATTTCTAATATGTGGAGTATTTAATCAGTAAAGTAGTTATATAATCTATATTTAAATCTTTAAGCCCCTGTATGGTGACGCTGAATCTGTCTGAGGGGAGAACGCTATTGTCAGGGTCAGTAATTTTCGGAGATTAGAACACGTCACCGTACTACATCGACTGGTGGCTTAGTAATGACGGACAAACATACAATGATACTGATCCATAGGACTAAATCATGTCTTTGTTTCAAACTACATATATATATACACACACATACATGTATATATATATATATACATGTTCGTACACATTGTTATGTGACAGTTTCTGGTATTTATTCTAAAAACCATTATTTTGGGTCCAATATATTTGTATATACTGTAAAGTTTAAATAAAGAGTAAGACTGAAATTGGTCAATAACTTAACAAGTAATCTTATATTATAAAAGTTTACCTCATACATCCTTTATACATTGTTCATTTATCAAAATAAAATACAATAATTTTTTATTATTTATATGATTAGAATAGATTGCATTTGATTTCCATGGAGATTATTTGTTTGAATGGAATATTCTGCATCTATAATGGACCTTAGAAACAATATCTAGGCGCACAAAGTCCAGATATAACAATAGTCGCATAGCCATGATGTGTGGTTTCATATTACAAAGCTAAGGTGATTAATCTGACAGCTCTCACCTCAATGGATTTCGATCTTATCGCACCCTAAAATGAACCTATTTACAATGAACTGTTATTTGGTATTTGATACCGTTACACAGATTTAAACCCCGTGTACTTTGTGACCGTTATTTATTTCGATAACACAAATCAGCTGCTATTTGTCAAGATAAGCTTTATGAATGTATAAATATTGAAATAATTACCTTAACATTTTGCTCGAAGCTCAAACTAGACTAACGAGACCATATATGGATTATATTTTAATGATATCGGTTTTAAGCTAAATGTAAATGTAATTTTATTATTACTATTTCATCTCATATTATATTATTTAAGAAAAGAAATATGCAAATATAATTTGGAGTTTTTGAGGCGCAGCTTTAGTTGTTTAGTAAAGTATATATTAATTACTAAAAAAAATTCCTGATGCAACTCTTTTAATGTTTTAATTATTATTTAACTAATGTTTCATTCACTTTTCACCAACTGTGAGCACGGGAAGACGAGATGAAAGTGACGAAGGCGTCATTCTGTAATGCTTTGTAAGATATTTATTAAAGACTCAAATGGCACCTATGTCTGTACTAATGTGTTTGTGTAAATGATAACTTAAATATATATTCTTATAAATCTTTGGTTACCTTCTCAATGTGAGAAGAAGCCTTTGGTCAGCAGTGGGCTCTGATAGGTCGATGACGATGAAATCTTTGCGTAAATATAATAAACGACTGTTTAATTAAAGAACTTTTTTCAAATTTAAATTGTTATTTTTATTTATTTCTCATGTTGATATCTATTGCAGCTATAGAGAAATATTAAATACCTTTCCAAATGTGTTTATTAAGATACATTAATCATACCTATAATGTACCATTTAAACCGCATACAAGTAACGGAAACAACAGAACAATTACAACTACAAATCACGTTTTAATCTTTGTATGATCTTTTCATTTACTCTTCTGTGCACCGTCATCATTTATCATACAGCTTTTATTGTTGCTTTCAAATTGTTCAGCATTTAAATATGAGCAGTTATAGAGTTTGGCGTTTTGAACGATGTTGATGAAATTGGAATCGTTCGGAGCCGTGCTGGGTTCATTTAAACGAGGTTTTATTGGTTGTGCTACACAGCTTGCTTGCGCTTAGTTTTGTGTAAATCGATCTGACAGACACCTCACGTTGACTGACGCGGCTTTAACCCTTGTGAGAGATAAATCTCGGCACGACACGTTTTAATTTGAAACACGTGAGTAGAAATTAGATAAATGTGAATGTTTTCATTTTAGTCTTCATTATACATATTTAAGATCCATTCATTCGAACCGACACTATGACGTTACCGGAAATTGAATAGGGATAAGTAAACATTCAAATCAATGTTTTCTAATTGGAAATGTACCGTTTGATGTTGTGCATTCACCCGTTTACAGCTCACAATTCATTAGAAACATGTTAGTCATAACAATAAATTGAAAATTGTTTTGTTTATTGGCTTCGGTTTCCTATGAAGGAATTTCTGATTTAAATACATTTATATGGTTTGAGTTTTAATTGTTACATAGGTAATAGCTATATATGTATATAATGTAGTTACAGTCACAGCCATTGTCTGGTTTTGCGCTAGTTGGCTTGTCTGCTGATAAGTCGAGCGACATAATATTCACTCATGAATATGACCCGTTTCGATAAACTGTATATCATTTTAATAACAGTTGTTATCAGTTAATTTTTCCCAGGTAACACATATATAGTGTTAGAACAAAGCAAAATAAAATTTAATTCAGCTTTTTTAAAGAAATCAAATTAAGCTCTAACCGTTGAGTAGTTTTGGTATAAGCTGTTATATGCATAAGTTTCTGGCCTTATATTCTTTGGTTTTATTTACTTCAGAGTATCAATAATATATATATAGTATTGTAGTATAAATTAATAATTAGTTTATAAACAAAAATATATCAATAAATAGTACTTAATGCATGCAATGCTCAAATCAGCGGTTGATTTGATATAAATTTTCCATTATTTCATGTTACTAGACTCGATAATCAGACTATCAGTAGGGGTAAACAAACACTCATTTTGATGTCCTATATACGACCTGAACAAGTTGCAACAATGGAAGCGGCAATTATTTCAATTTTTTTTGCAATTCATACCTGCCGGCTTGTGTTTATTGCAACGCTTAGTTGAGTGGAATGATTGTGTAAAACTGTTGGAAGCACTCCAGCGGGTTCGACGCAAACGATACAAATAATGTCCGATATCTTTTCGGCTTCAAAAAAAAAAACATTTTCTTTTTAATGATTAGGACTTCTCGAGAACTTACAGTACCATCTATAATGGAATAGAATAGGAAATATTAAAAATTACCTCGTTTCCACTGGACAAATAACTATTCTGTTACAGTTTTTTAACTAAAAGTCTATTAATCTGTGATATTGTTACAAAATCTTATATTATATTTAAGTTTCTGGCATTCGAGAATTTAATGATTATACCTACAGCATACATGGTGCAAATTTATGTGTGCTTGGGGTTTGGGACCATTCTAAAAAGTCAGTCAGGTTCGATTATATTTTGTATTAGGTTTTCTCAAAGCGCGATTGTGGTAATCTAACGGAAGTGATAAACAGCGCCGGCGAGTGTCTCGCGAAGATATCTTGTCATTCCCTGTTACTAGCGAATCTATTATGTGAGAAATAACTTGTTGGCTTTCTCATGTTTTCATATCTTAGTGGATATTATACAACAAACGTATGTATAAAACGTACGTGTTTATACATATTATACTTCTGTAGATTGTTATAGGTAGGTATATATGTAGATCCAAAATGGGAGGGCTTTTTTTTTGTGCGCACTGGGAAAAAATGCTTTACGCATCCCCTCTCCATCGGGGGACGGAGAGGGGTATGTGGGACTCCCCGGGAAAGGATTCCCGGTATACAAACTAAAATAACTCAGTGGCGCTCCGACCTCGCCTGACTGGCAGGGGGCTGGGAATCCTGTTTGCATCCAGCCCAGAGCTTGGGATTTTGTATGCTATATAAAAACTATACTGTCTTCACTAAAGTAGATTTTACCACATAATTTTATTAGGAAGCCAACATAATGTACAATGATCTTACAAAGTACACATAATGATGAAATTTCATTGGTAATGGAAGAAAATGTTATAATTTATTGAAACTTAAAATGAAAGTTTCCTATCATTTTATGAACCCTAATAATATGGCTTAATAGAATATCAACAATAGTAAATTGCGTGTTGGCTCCGAGCTGGCATCGCTCCAGTCGTTTCAATTTTATCCCGCGGGACGCTGTTTGTAAACATCCCTAAATGATAAACGCATAATTTAACGCTCCAACGGAACACGAAAAATTGTGCATCCATTTATTTTCTCGATCATAGAAGCGAGAAGACGTTCATTCCGGTAATTTATGAGTTCACATGGAGTTCGATATTCCTATGAAAATGTATCCTAAATTTATGTTCATATAAAATTTATTGTGTGAAACGCCTTATTGGCGTTGCTCTAGAAGCTTTATTGAAATGTTTAAAGTAAGGAAACTGAGATTGGATGAAATTTATATGTATTTCGCTATAAGTTCCTTTTCGAATGTAAATATATAGAGCAGTATTTTTAGCACTTGGTAGATTTAAAATTTATGATTTTTGTTACCGACAATATTTTCTATTTCTAGATTTTGAGTAAATTATTTACAAATACAAAATATATGTATATACATATATATTCTTTTGGCGTTTATAAATTTAGTACAGCTTGTATTAATTGTTATAAATTTCAAAGCAAACCCGTCAAGGAAATATTTTTTTGCATCTATTTCTCATGAAGCAACAATACCGCAGGCACAGATAGTATCGCAGCCTTCGTCGCCGTTGCACATAAATCTGGCTTTGATACATTTTGGTAGCCGGCCAAGTGTGGCGCATAGCACGCCAAAAATCTCTCGTTTGAAAATATAATTTTGGTTCATGCAATTTCTGTTCTTCCTTATTTAATTGCATCATTTAATATTCTTATAACAAGTACAATAAGTATGTTAACAGCAAAATCATACACAAACTATATTTCATAAACCCATTTCTCGAAAGAAGTCGCTTAAGAAATCCTTTCATCGAAATCTGCAGTATCGGTTTATCTTATGCAATGCCATTGTCTCGTATTAGCAGAATTCATACAATGTGTGTTTTATTGATGACTGTGTGGCGTGAATGTTCATAATGAATGGGTACTGTAAGGTTAAGCCGGATGCTTCACTACGAGTATATACTGTGAGGCGATGAAAATCATCTATCTTGACAACGGCGCTTTTGTGGTAACACCTTTTGAAACGAATAATATCTATGGTCCCTGAGCGTGGTCTTTTTTTAATTTTTATCATTTTACAGTAAGGCAGGAAAGATAAAATAATGTAAAAAAAATATTCAATTTAATTAATTTTATTAAATAAGTATATTTTTACTGTCGATGAACAGTGAATAAGAAAAGCATTGAGATTCCTAGTAACAACGTCCAATGATTCATGTCCTAGTTGCCTTGGACATAAAATTACCAAAGTTATAAATTATATTATACATATTATATTAAAAAAACACAAATAATTTGTTTGAAAGTTCATTTCGTGTAACATCGACAAATGAAGAAAAAATAGTCTTAAAAAAAACAATTAATGCGATCACTTCAAAATTAATTAAAACTTTAATAAACATCACATGATTTCTTTGTTGATATATTTTTAACTCTGTATGTTTATGACGGTCCAATGTTGAAGTACCTCCCCTTCTGTACATGGTCCAGCGCTTTTAAATATGTAGCGAAAAACAGTATACGGTTTTTATTAAAAAATCAATTCGTTGAAATCATATTTAATTTTCTGTACGTTTAATGAAGGACTTCCAACAAATATGTCCGGCAATATAATGTAAGTTTCAAAGGAAAATTATTTTCCTGAAATTGTTCGCTTTAATTCCTCTGAAATAATAAGCTCTCAAGAATTTATTTATTCATATAAAAGTTCCAGTGACAAAGTGTATTATAATTAAATTGAGGATACAATTTTTAAAGTATGACTTCAATTTTATTATTTGCTTTGGCGATCCTTGTGATGTAATTCAAACAATCATCCATGTTTTTATTTAAAAATTATCCTAAGAATTTAAACAATATTCTAAGAATAAAATAAACTGAAAATATATATATCTTATGTTAAAACTAAAATAAAATATGAAAATACAAAATAAACCGGAACTCTTCGGTAGCGGTATGTACATATAAGGTTTTTTTTCTCGTTCTAAATTATTCATAGAAGTTTGTAAAATTTTACTTATTAAAGTTAATATACTCTAGCTCTGCTAAAATAAAAAAAAAATTGATCCATATTTGTTTAATAATACTTAATTATATAATGTATTGCTGATAACTATAATATTATAAAGGGACAGTGTGAAATGAATAAAGATTTTTTTACATCTCATCGATCATGTTACATTCATTCTAGGATTTTTGTACTTTTTGCTGAATAATGCAAATAAAAAACTATGTTGAAAGTTATCGTTTATTTAAATAATTATCTATTATATATTACCAATAATAACATATCGAAAAGTTACAATATCGCTTCATCTGTGAACTCAAATATAGAAATTAACATTATGACCTTATACGCACTCGAATATATTAACGTACTAGAACTCAAGGAAAAAATAAAGATAGAACTTTTTAATTAACATGTAAGAAAAACGAGAACTAATTACAAAATTTACTCATGATCATTTCGAATAATCAAACCAAAATTCGGTAAAATGTTAATCATTACGCAGATATAAAAAAGCACGCTCGTGTAACCAAGATTGAAAAAACTTCAAGGGTTAAAAGTTGACAATTACGAAGTTTCATTGCCCTGGGTGATAAGTTTGTTAATACTCTTTATTTTCAAGTCGGTGAATCGAGCTCATTAATCAGATGTGAACTTCCGTCCTCGAGCGGTAGCCGGAACCAGCCGGAAAACAGTTTATTTTGATTGTTTTTGATATAATAAACAAAGACAATAAGATAACGCCTCATCATTAATCAAGAACATTTGTTAATCTTGATGATATTTTATGGTTTTAATAATATTTTGTTATTTATTTTAATTGGTTCTAAGTATTTTTTAAATATATGAATAGAGCTAAGTCTCAGATTTAGCTGACAGCTTATAAAAAGGCAATCAATGTTTTGAAGCTCAGTTCACGCTTCGTAGCGGCTACAAAATTAATATGTCACGAACTGTTTCACGCTATGATATTGATATTGAAAAATGAACAGCTTGATATTCGATATGAAAAGTAGATTTTGAATAATGGTATTGCTTAAGTATCATATAACTGGTTACTTCAAGCTGTCTGTGAGAAGTCATAACAGAATTTAGTGTTCATGACATTATGTAGCTTCGTGATATAAGAACATTCATTTACTTGTTCTATCACATACATCATAAATTTGACCAGCAATTGGTAGGTTACATTAATCCCGATTTAAGACATTTGGCGTGTTGTCCAACGTATAGGATATTACTAGTCGGTTGCGATGCGGCAACTTGTATTCATAGCCGTCGTCACTGTCGGGCCGACGAACATCGCTTCACAGGAATTGATCTGTAAAATTGATTTTCATTCGCTGGTGTCGAACAAAGGACGGCTCTACAACCTTCATGCAAACGCCTCAATACTCAAAAGCTTTCCGATTGTGTTACTCGATAAATTAGGTGACTGTCACGAAAATTTCTGCATTTAGTCCAGCAATCATCTTATTTAGCGTTAAATTAAACTTACCACCAGGAGTTTCCTTAAGATTAATAGAAGCACTTTTGTGGATATCCCTTTCTGTATTAATGTAGACTTATAAATAGGACAGTATCCAAATTGATACAAATATTGTTTTCAATAAGTATTTGGTAGTGTATAAAATGAGGGAAAATGGTCATGGAAAAGTGGAATGTGGAATAGAGTGCGACGCAATTTAAGAACAATGAGCCTGGAAATTGCTTTTCAACCAATATACCGCGACCGTTTCTAGACCGAGTCCGGATCCAAACTTGATTTAGAAAAGTCACCAATATCTTATATATTTTATACATAAAATATAAACATCCATGCTTTTTATTTCCTCATATGATGTACATATATAACTGGGACATTAATTAATACGAGGCACAAATCCATCACAGTTAGGATAGTTAAACCTATTTGATAGTTTTCCATCACAATCCGATGTTATTTTAAACTTGTAGGAGGAATTTAATTACATTTAAAGTTTTATTTACCCCTGTAGTAATAACGATTCAGTTCTTAATTGTGTAAATGATTGTTTCTGTAGAATCTTTTCCACTTAGCAGAATTGCATACGCGGTTAAAAATTCAAGTAATGAAACCCAGCTGAATATTACCTAATAATTGGTTAATGGAAGTGCAGCATAAAAATATGCTTACTCATTTAGATTATATATTAATAAGCGGCATATATCATAGAAAATATTTATTTCATAGAAAATATCATCAGACTCGCACTGCAGATATAAATTATAATATCAATAATTGAAATGTAATTTATTTCATTGGAATGGAAAATTAGGTTTCATTTAATAAATATATAATATATTAAATATTAAGTGGTTTTAATAAAAGTCTAATAACATGTAGTAAATTATAATTATAAATCTTCACTTTCTATATGGATTACAGCTATACAATTTTTTTTACTTTGACAGCTCATGAACGCCTCAAAATTTCTTAGTTATAACAATCGTAAGCAGAGCCGCAAACACAAGCAAGTTTGCTTAAGGTAGATTTTTTTCGCTATTGTATTTTTTAATCACTTTTATAATTTTATATTTCACTTTTAGTCTATTAAGAACTATACATGTAATAATATTTGTTTCAAATTAAATAAAAAATGTAATATTGAGAGAGATTTTTAAAATTCAAAGAAATATCTCGCGATCGTACGAACGCGTAACAGCCATAATGAGAAATGTGATACACATATATACATATATATATTTGAAATTATATATGCGATGTCGTCGGACTAGATCACACTAAAAGAATAATGGTTAACAGCTAAAGTCCAAAATAGTTCCAACCCAAATACTTTTTGCTGAAAATTTATTGCACTTCTCACAATCTAAAGAACTTCAAATACTTCTAAATGTGTTTTATTATTAACATAATATAGAGAAGAATATAATAATAATTAATAAATTTATTGTATATTATAATGTAGGTTATATCAAATTAACTTTATTTATAACACTATATTTAATATTTTATTTTATAATAGATTTTACTGATGCATCATACATAATTAATCTTATATTTATCTTGCGTATTTTAAGTCTAATATTGTCCATTAATGGATAAGAAATGTCGTAGAATATTATGTCTAAATACAAACATATGTATGTATTTTGTGATGTATAATATTTTAGTGGTATGTGTGTATTGTAATCATTGAATCAAATAAATTAAGTTCAACCGTTATCCATCTTATATTTCTAGTGTAACGGTATTATAACGCGTTTGTTTGTAGAAACCGCAAAAGTAATCGTATTCGTAAGGGATGCCATCGTAAATCTGCTCCGAACGGAACGGGTTACAGCGCTGCCACCATAAATTGACCATCTATACTTTACGATTCACTTCAAAGGAAACACATACTAGCGCTCCAACTGTACGTACACACACACATGTATATAAAACTTAGTTTCTCGAATATTTATTCAGTCAGGAATTTCGACATTTTGTAGGAACCGAGAAACAAACTCAGACATTGATCGACGCCTTTTCTAACTGCATAACTTATGCTTTGAGTTCCATACTTTTTTATATATATTTTTGAACCATAAAACGTATTGTTTATTTCAGTGTGATATAATTAAATAAGATAGTGTTTATTATACAGACCGCAATAATAAAATATCGTAAGCAGACTTACAATTAAATATATTATTGTGTTCCAAATGTTCCGCTTTAGTTATTACTGTAATTTGTAGAATGCCGCGGCGCCTGCGTTGAATTCCGCTAATTAAAACATAGCAAGAGTTACATTCGCTTCATGGCAATAAATGTCCCACTAGTCGACTTTAAGATGACTTTGTTTCATTAATAATGCATTATTAATTAAAACATTTAGAACTCATAACATCAAATGGTTATTTTAACGTATAAAATTTAGGTTAAGATTAGAAGTAATTTACCATTAAATTTTATATTTAGAACAAGGTAAAGAAATATCAAATAGAGTTGAAGAAAGGTGAACCCCAGGCAGGTAGAAATAATTTCCTTGGGACTAAATCAATCACAGTAAGATGCGTCTTGAAGGCTCATTGAAATGCAGGGGATCCATTTATTACTTCGCATTCAATTTACGAACCCTCTGTTTTCTTCCAATGAATTGCTAATGAAAAGGCCTATGCAGCTTATTTCAATTGTCTTTTGAGATGAATTTTAATAAAATACCAAATCATAATTATAAGAAATGTATATAGTTGTTTCAATTAAAGTATTAAATAACGGATGAATATAGACTTTCTTTCAAGATGATACGTTGATATAAGTAATGTTCCTTGTATATGATGTTAATGTTATTATTATAAACACTCATAACAGTTACTTCGTTATGAGTATTATATTGTATACATCTCGTGTGTCTTGTTATGAATACCTCTCGGGAGCACATTCCACAGTATGTATTTGTCCTCCCAAGCTCAAATTTTAAGCTTCAGTATTTTGTATGAACCATGTAAAAACTAAAAATCTAGAAAATGTTTCTTAAACAATAGAAATCACAGCTGGTTTTAGTTTCATATATTTTGGTTGGTGAAGCTTACAAGTTTTGGCACTATGAAACAAAATATATTTAACATTTCCAGTGATATGCGGAGCTCTTCTTGTTTATTTATTTAGAAGGATTAAACATGCATGGTCTGAATGGTAGAGAATGTATGGCCTCGCTAGTTCTACTTAAACTTTTGCTAAACGGCCATACCCATTGAAAGCCATCTAAACTTACACAGAATTTTGAGTTTTGCACTGACTTTTATTTTATGCTCTGGATTCCTGTTTGTTTGGTTTTTATAACTTTTCTACTTAATATTTATTATGAAATTTTCTTATCGTAAAAAATCATTTCACTTGAAAAATACAAATACATATGTGTAAGTTAAAAAAAGTGTCAAAAATCATTTAAAATAATAGACAACGCTTGATTAATTTACTGGAATGATTTTTGCTTTCTATATCCGATATTTCATTTCCGTTGAGAACTTCTAACATATAAATTTCACGTTCTTCATGCAATTGAATGGTACTTTCGATATATTGTATATGTTGGGAAATGGTTTCCTTAAATGATGAAATGTATTGAGTACATTATATATCCATAATCTCTACACTTGGCAATAAGCAAAAATTTCAAGAGAATATATTTAATATTATTATGCTGATATTATTTCCGATACGAAAATTCTTTATTGGCAAAGATTCCTCTTCACGGACATATTTTATAAAATAAATAACTACAAAACTATGATGATTTGCTTATAAAAAAACTCTGATAAAAAATATTTAAAAGCTTTTCGTTTTGTTTATTTGCTTCCTAATCAAATGTTTGCCAGCTGATGTCGGATTGAGAAAATATATAAGATTACAATGAATAACAAATGTTCATTTGTTGTCGTCTCAGATAGCGTTTTACTGTTAATGCATTTTATTTTCTCTCTATATTTACTTATGCCGGGTATTATTTGAGATCATAATATTATTTGTGTTAATTTATTTCTATAAAATGTTGCTCTACAAGCAAATCTTCTATTTAAAAGTAATATTATGTAAGTTTAAATAAGAATATTTAAAGTCGTATATACCAAGTGACAGAAAAGTTAAAAATTTATCACAGGTACGTATCTATGTATATGTGTTAACATAAGTTTATTCATAGTAAGATTGTCCTATATAAAAGGGTATCTGGTTTGATTAGCCCGTCAATTGACCTTACAGACGGGTAATTTAAAGGCCTTACTCGCCCATTAGTCTATGACGTTCATCTAACAAAATAATTGTACATTTATTAATGTTACATGACTTTATGAGATGTGATGCCTAAGTCTAAATACGAATTTTAATTTAAAAAATCAGCCATATCCTTATGTTATAGCTTGTCCTAATATGACAGACTTCTAAGACTCTAATTAGTCGATTCTTTTTGTATAAAAAATATTAATTTATTACAAAAATTGCTAGCTACGTGTCTCGATTGTGTAAATATTGTAAATGATGAATATTGCGTAACAGAAAATTGCCATGAAAGAGCATTTATTAAATGAAAGAGACATAGAACAAAAAGAAAATAAAATTTAATTTAGTATATTTTTATACTATGTCTTCATTAGTATGATTTTTACAGAATTTCTATATCGCATGATAACATAAAATTTGACCCGGAACATAGGTTTTGAATTGTTCCAATAATGAGATATTTCTTATATTTATTCACCATTATTTCTTGTTTATATTGCAATTCGCTTAAAGTTCTGTTACTTTCACTATTTACATATTTTCGGCTCTTTTACTTTAAATACTGCTCTTGGTAATTTTATCGTCATATAAATGGCCCGACTTGCACCAAAGCCTTTGTAGTATCTCCAAATTCATTTGCTCTTTTAAATTATTTTGAACTTCATTACGTTTAAAAAAAAAAGTGTTTATTTTATTAATTTATAAAACTCACATTGTAAATTTTAAATAGTTTTCAAATTCAGAATAAAAATGAATGAAACGTCTGAAGATATGATAATGGTTTTTTTATTCTATTTTATACGAGTAGCTTATTAAAATTTATATATATATATATATATATATATATATATATATATATATATATATATATAAATTTTAATAAGCTACTCGTATATATATATATATATATATATATATATATATATATAGTACTATAATTAAAAAGTGTATTTTGTCGTTACTGTAAATATCAATGACGCACTATTGTTAAATTTTTTATTTAATTAGGCGTTGTTACCATCTGCATAGGCAATTCAGAATGGTCGTAATCACTTTGGAGTTCCGTACATACGATTACGACGTAAAGTTTGAAGAGACGTAATTAAAAGTTAAAATTTCTATTATAGCTAAGTGCGGGAATGTGAACCGTGCCAAGTGTCGGATTTCGGACGTGCCTTGAGTCCGCAATACCGTGACTCTAGAACGTCTCTCGTTTCCACATAAGCAACGGATTTGCCTAGTTTTTGTGCTCTTCTCAATATTTATCTTACTAAGCTAAGTACCTCGTAATATTTGTACATGTAACCGCAGCACTTTAAATCTTAATTAATATAACATTATTAACTTTTTACATGCCTATTTTTATATTAAGTAGGAATATTTTATACGTTACATATTTAATATTTATTATATTCGTTGAGCAATGTTTATTTATGAATGTTGAAAGTTATTATATACATAATGAATGTGGTCTGATATAAATGTAAATTGAAATTTTTAGTACCTGAACTATACAAAGGCTAAATTGAAACCCAGAGTGTGTCTATGTGAATTAGATTGTCCCCGCCTGCGGCTTTAACCTTTGTTATCACATTAAATAATAATAGCATTTTTGCATTATCTCTCTTCAAATTATATTCAAAGACAGAATTTTTGCTTTGAAAATAAGAAGCGTGTACGAGTAATAAAAATGCAAAAATCTTAGGCAATGTTAAAAATGTTGCTTTAGTTATAAGAGAAATATTCCGTTTCTGTATTAAAATATTTTTCAAATAAATATAACTGCATAATATAGTTTTAATTTAAAAACGAGGCTTGTATCTCATTCGTTCTACTATATTTGTTAATGAGTTGAGATTACTTAAAATACTTTAACTAGAAGTCCTTCGTCTTGTAATTTGAACTTAATAGATGCATAGTATGTCTATTTTATGTACATAAATGCATATTCTGTTATTTTATCATGAATATATATGTAGGAATTATGTTATGTAAGTTCTTTTACGTATCACGCAAATAGAACAGGATGTGGTCAATATTATAAGCTAACCAGCGATTAATACTATTATCCCTGGCGTAGAAATGTATCGTTAGGTATCTTGTCGATCGGAGAACTAGATCAAGGGCTGTAAATAGAAACATTTAACAAAATAACATATGAAGATATATATGCAGTAAATTGTAGGTTTAAAGATATTTATATCATCAAACCTTCAAAAATAGGTCCGTGAATAGGTAAGATCCCCTAAGACTTTCATCGACTACTTTAATTAAAATAAGAGCCTGAAAAGCTACTTCTATTTACTGGAAGAAACTTTATTTAGATTGTTAATCAGTATGAAGACCGAAATGTATCAGGGCTCTGCTAATTAAGGGGAATGATATTGTTGTGGTATCGAATTATATAAATTGTGTAGCCGGAAAAATAATGGACCAAAAGATAAATGTTTTGAGAGAAAGTTAGATAGTCATATCATAATTCTGAGAAAGCACGGTAAACTTGTTATCACCCATTAATAGGGATGTTGCAAATGATAAATGCTGAATCTGTATGTTTAAAGGACAAAGACAGGTAATTCATTGCTAGCGCATTGCTGCTAGAATGTATTCATGACTAATATGAGAATTCTTCACTGTCACGAACAAGGAAACTGTTACTTAAACATAACAAATAGTTAGAAGCTAGCTCTTTGAACTCTGAAGCCTCTATGTCATATTAATATTTTAATTTATGTATTTAATTTACAAATTAAAGGCTTTTATGGAAACTTTCAATAACTATTAAGAAATGTAATTGTTGACGCTCAAGAGGAAATTATTGCCACAAGGGACAAGTGACATTAACACTATGGGGTTGTTTCTCTAAATAAATATATGTTGCTGATTCGAGTTGGAATTTGCAAGTCTGCCAAGAATATTTGTACCAAATCGTTTTCCTATAATTGGAGTACATGTGAATTTTGTATTCAGTAGCGCGTCTACAGCGGATGGAATTTCGCCATTTCGCGGGAACCCTGTCCTCTATCATGCGTGCTTATTGAAGTCATTTATGTAACTTCGCCTCGGTGAAAACATATCTTATGAATTCATTGTTCACGGGGCTTTACTTATTAAGGAGGAAGATATTATATTAAAAGGAATTAAGTTATGAAGCCGTCGTGAAATATTAAATAATTTTTCTTTAAAACTATGTGAATGTTTGGGATCGTGTTCGTTAAATTCAGAAGAGGCGTTCACTTTTGCGTAACTTCATAAATTATTAAGCCGACCCTCAAGAGAATTTGTCAGTCGCCGTCTTTTATAGACAGGTCCGCCTATAAAACAAATTGATCCACTGTGGCCAGTCGAGCTTTATCGGTATTTTTAAAAGAAAAAAAAAGCATAAAAATGTTGATAGCTTTTTAAATTTAAACATAAAATCTTTCAAAATACATTGCTGTAATTTACTCTACATAATTTTAATGGATTTTTTAAATATTTGTAAATAAAAATATAATTACTGATATACATTTATTTTAGCTTAAAAATCTATTTAAACACAAGTAATGAAGTTCTGTGTTCAGAATCTTACCTATTATTTTAAAAGTAAGATAATAATTCTACAAAAATAATGTAGTGACTTAGTGTAATCTTTATCAGGTCGAGAAGCAAGAATTAAATTTTTAAGAAATTTTGAGTATTACGTCCCTTAAACACATATATTTAATTTAAATTAAATAAGACAGATAAGTTTATGAAAAAAAAAATACATATTCCAGATAATTTTTAACAAATACATGTATTAAATTACTGTTTATTATTATTGTTTTATACTCTAATTTAATAAATGATGATTTTGTAAAGGGTTTCAAGAAAATAATTCCAAATTAGCAAAAAAAACTAATCACAATTATTATGATTTCCCTAGAAATATTTTTTAATACAAAAAGAAAGGAAGACGTTCAATTGAAGATTTATGTAGAGTATTTTGTTCCGGCTAATGGAATAAACTATGATCACCTGTTAGTGGACCTCATTCTGTAATTCCAGCCATTACATCCTCGTGAACGAAGTCACATATGTAGATGGCTAGTAAATTTATAAACGTATGTGCTACCCATTCAATAAACTTTATGAGCGTTTTCTATTTTGTTAAAAACAGTCAGTTGAAATAAAAATACATGAAAAAGGAAACGCATCCTTGCATAATAAAATTAAAGAAAATACAAATAATCAAATATTGATTGGATGCGTACGCGAGAAAGTAATTAGTTTTTGAGTATTCATTATAAGGATATATATGTAATTATAAATGTGAATTCTATCAATATATCTCTTTGAATTATAGAAAGGACTTAGATTTTCAATGTAAAATTTGATACTAGAATAAAAAAACAGTTCTATAATCCGCCCAGTGGATTCAACAATTGTAGTGTCAGATTTTATCCAAATCCCTTCCACAGTTTCTGATTCCATCGCGAACATACATAATACAGAGAGAAAGACAAATGAGACATTCAAGTTCCTTATCTGCGCCCGCTTTTTTTATGTCATTGTACAGAATTTATTCCGTTACATTTTGTTATAATAATAAAAAAATATAAATAAATCCAGAATGCTTGAAAACAAAAGAACTAAATAAAATTTTTAACAATTTCTAGTAAATACTAAATAATGTTATGGTTTATTCACAAAATTCATTTGTTGTTTCTGTTCTGACATCATCTGTGACAATATCGAATATGCAAATCGTACTTGACCGGGTTTCAATTATACGGTATTAAATGCCGTGTATATTGAGCGGACATATTACGAGCGTTGTATAACACGACACTCTCTTTAATAAACAAGTACAGTAACAGTATCTTTAAGACATTGACAGTACCGTATTACATACTACAACGTTACTAATAGCTGCAATTAATATTCTCCATTTTGATTAGTGTGATTGCAACGTTTTGAAGTGTGCTAGTCTTAACTGTAGTCCGTAACGCACATAAATCCATTTATCATTACAATAAGTGTAGGACTTAGACACTAAAATGAAAGCGTACTTATATTTTGCTAAATAAATATTTTCATATATTTATATTCGATCAAGTATGTTTTAAAATATTTTATAAAGTATGAAAAGTAATAGCAACAGTAAAATAAGAGATATAGTTATATTTTGTTGTATGATAATGTGATTTCTGATGAAGTGATCGTATGTAACTATCACTGGCTGGACTCGTCGATAATAATACTCAGCGATAATGGATTCTTATAATCAATTGATTTCAAATTATCATTGATACAACTGTTAAAAAGTTGTGTAATTATAATTTAGGCATATTCATTGTTCTGAGTAATTACTAATATTTATTAAAAACTACTGTCTAAAGATCCATTTACTGTAGCAGTTTATTCGTATTTACACGCAATAGTCTTTGTGTTCTAATCACTGCTATTATTGGACTTCGGCTCTCTATGAAACATTTATTTGCCCTTATTACCATTTCCAATTTGCCATCACTAGGGATATTTAAACGTGATTTAATGAAAACTTTTTTTTATAATAGCCAGGTTATTATTATACATGTATTATATCGAGCAACCTTTTAATTATCCTTCTTTATTTTATTTCTCTTGTCGTTTTTTCTCAGTAATTTAGAATTATACTTATTTTTTTAGGAAAAATCTTATTTGTTTTCATAATGTAATTTATAATAATAATTAATTATTAACTTATTTTTTTTCAATATTTAACAGGTCTTAAGCGATTAATTAATATATATACAGATGTATTATTAGTGAGCTAACAATCTTCCGGAGGTGATGGAAATGTTACTATAGCCTGTAGGTAAGGTGGCGTGTTATTTAAGGAAGGTTGACACCGCTTGGGAGTATCTGCATCACGCTTGGCTGGTTGTAACGCGCTATGCACACTACTTTACCAAGTTTACAGTCAACTAGAAATTATGTAAGTACCAATGATATAAGATTTTCGTCAAAATATGTCCATTTTAATAAAATTACGCTTTAAGTAAAGTTTAACAATTAAAAAGTCAACGAAATATATACTGGAACTATAAAATGGAATCTTTAATGTTAATAGCAAGAGTAAAAATATTCGTGGCTAACAAAAAAAGATTTAAGCTCTTGAATTAAGTAACTTACAATATTGAAACAGATAAAAGAATCCATTATTTTTGATAACCTAAATGCGGCAGACGTCATAAGCTTTAACTCTTTTGAAGGCAAACCAAATATTTAATTTCTTTATTTACAAAGGCAAATTCTCACGGCATTTATGTGGAGATCAATAACCTTTGCTTACTATTTTTGACTAATGACCATTCTATACCACATTCTTAAAACGTTACTTTAAATTGTTTAAAAGAGAATGTAAATACTTATAAAACCATTCGGAATTCTAAAGTTATTTAATATAAATTTTAAAGGGAAATCTAAATATGATATCATAGGTTCATTTGTAATACTTAAACTGGGATTCAAAATGTATTATTTAAAAAGGGGTTATTAACTGAGGAGCGGGATCCTGGATTATTTGAATTAAAGTTGCCATGTTTTATCTTATAATACCCACTTGGCGTTTGTGCTTTAGTGTACTACAGAAACCCTTCTAACATTTATGGCAACCTAAAAGAATCTGTGTAATGATTTAAAGTTCGATAGAGTATTTTCTTTAGCTTTTTCTATACTGTATATATAAATATTGCTTATACCTATATGTTGCTTTGTATATAATATATATTGTATGTATGTAGTTGTTGATAATCCCAGCGATATTTATTGTTTCGTTTGGGCTGTTCTCTTTACTTTAGCATTAAAAAAATGCATCGCATCTCAGGCTGACAGGAAGCCAAAAGCTCATTTCACGGCAGCCACACTCATATTTTACACTCTCCAAAATACTCTTACAGCCACTTTATTCGGCGTTAGCGTAAATATTCTTTATTGCGAGGTGGTTGAGCACAATTTACCAGCACGAAATATTATACTAAAACTAGTTTCGTTATATATGCATGCATGTAATCTAGAACAAAGAATGAGGGTCGTTATTTTGTATTATGAAAGTTACACTTTTCTGTCCCATTTATATAGTGCTGCTTGAGAATGTTTTGTGCTTTGTCTCATTTAAAGCTTTAGAAAGAAGATCAGTATAAGGTATTTTACAGATCTTACATATGTTATCGCGTTGAAAGTAATAAAACGCATTTTATCCAACCAATGAAGGACATAAAATGAATGAAAAGTTCTTCGGGAGAAGTAAACCTTCCCGACCTTTAAGAGCCTAATAAAATTGCCAAATTCACGTTATCGGATGTACGACTAGAAATAAAAAGTTTATTTTATTTTGAATATTATATTAATATATAAATATGTACGTAGATATTATTTTGTAATTAATATATTTTATGAAAAAAGAAATAATTTTGGCTGTGTATTATTTAAGTTATGTACGTATCTTTATTTGTTTCTCCTATACATGTGTATTATATTTTTTTCATGGTTACCTACTTCATGCAGAACCAATAGGGGCATTGTGATGTTGGATGTACTAGGAGTTACTTTAATTTTACATTAACAATACAGCTTACAAATTTGAATGTAGCTTTTATATAATTTGTGTTTATAAAGGATACCTAAACGATGTCCTGTTTGTTTTATTACAAAAGTCACATCAAAAGTTCGCGTTGATTTCGGGTAACTTTGAATTCTATTATCCTTTGACGTCAAATCTTTGTCTTTAGAGTTATTTTGGATTAAGTGATAAATTTCTTACTTTATTCGTTTACTTTGTGGAAATTTCTATAAATAAAATAGTTAAATTAAATAACGATTCAGGTTTCAGTTAAGTAAATGTTTCAGACTCAAATTAAACCTGGTAATATAAATTTAAAAAGGATATACATAAAGCTATTAAAACTTTTTAATTCAAATTAGTTTCTGTGGACAAAATCTTTAGTAACAGTCAATCTTTTTAATAGTGTGACTAATATGAGAAGTTTTGAAATATATTACAAAAGTTACAAAAAAGTTATCAGACGTTCAAATTAAGATATGCTGTGCTAAAGCCTCTGCCCACTTACAGAACATGTAATCGTCTTTTTTTTTATGTAAAAGGTGAAACAATTCTACGTCTAAAAATGTCCAAGTAGTTTTTCTTTTCTATCACTTATATGCGATATCAATTATAACTTTTAATTAAAAAGTTAAATAAGGCGGTGATTAATATAACTTTAAAAGAAAAGTTATCAAATTTTGAAGCAAATTAGTATGTTTCCTACCTATTTAAAATTTTATAAATATCCCCGAAGTAATGTGTAAGAAAATTAAATTTTGATAATATTTTTATTTAAGGCTACATGTAATATCAAAACAACTGATATAAATTAAGAGTATTTAAGAATATACAATGTTACATTTACAATTATACCATAAGTAAAGAGAAATTCAAACAAGCGTAGAAGACAATGTAAGTAAATTGTGCAAGTATTTGGCAAGCGTTTAGTTAGTCTTGTTTACGATATAGTTAAGAGAGTTCAATTATGATAGACATTTAAATGTGATCATGAGCGAGAACGTTGCCAAGTGGAGTGGAGTGGAGGTCCGAAATCCGTACCTCAGTTGTGCGGGTCCACCACTGACCTACATCTGCCTTGGCACTGTTCACAATCGCCGCTTCAACTTAATTATTCCGACACTCGGAACGCTCCTAACGACTGCGACTATCGGCCGATTTAAGTCCAAGCCGTACCGACAGTGACTGCTCTCAAGTGTCTCTCTGCTATCCGCACCGATGTCAAAGCTTTTAACCCATACATATCAAAATAGCCGGAATATGACTCGACAAATTTTAAAGAATTACATCAATATTCTTCAAATGTTGAATTCAAAAGTACTACATATTGTCTGATTGCTGTGTTACGGACATGTATAATAAAAGAGGGGGATTACAATTTGCCTTTGTGACGACGTCGTCCAATTACATTAATCTGGCGTACTCGTGCCGTGGCGTCGCCGCAAGCAAGTTGATTAAAAATTCTATTAGTTAAAATGCAGAGACATCTTCGTAATAGATAAAGCTTAGGTAGCTTAAATTGAAGCTTATTTGATATGATTTATTTTCTGAGAAGTGTACTATAATGTTTAAAATATGAGGCTTCTCTCTGATTATATTTCTTTATGGGATTAAAGTAATTTTATTTTAGACTATATTAGAATTAACTGTTAGGGCTTAAAATCATGAAGATAAGTAGTTAAATCCTAGCGTAAAAAGTTTACTTATTCTTATTAATTTAATGTTCTGGTTATTATCCTTGATCACTTTTCTTTTCATACATTTTTGAACATAAAGGAATTAAATGTGTGTGTAGTCAAAAATAAAAATAAATAAATAAATACGTTTCGAAGTAACAAATAATTGTAACTATACAAATAATTATAACTATACAAAGGACTGGATGTGTTCAAGAATTTTATGGCACCTAAAAATAAAGATGCGTGTACAAACGAATAGTTAAAACGACAATGTCTGGTTACAATAAATCAACTTGAAAGCTGTAAAAAGGAGAGTTCCGCTGCGCAATTCTATCTATGGAGCTTGGCTACTCTAGTAGATTTACGGGAAGACACTACCGTATCTCCTGACCTATCAGTGGTAAAGCGAAATCCACTGGAATATCTCTCAAAATATTTTGCACTAAGCGACTTTTAAATCGTTTGTTTGTTTGCAGTTGTAAGATTTTAGATTACAAATAAGATTTTCTAAATAAGTTACATGAGAATTTTTCTTATATGAATAATCTATATTTGATTAAAATATCAAACTATTTTGGGTTCTGTATATCTTCGTGAATATATATAATGTATATTTTTGATAACAACGTGATAGCCCCAATAAATGGTAAAACAGGTTAATGTAAATTAGATTTTTTAATTAATGCGTTTTATGTAAAAAATAAATAAATGTTATAATAATTAGTAACAAAGCAATATATATATATAACATTTTCTGTATAAAATTATAAGCTTCTTAGTTTCATTCGAATTGAAGATATTAAAGAATATACAAATAAAATTTATTGACTGGAGTTGAAATAATCTTGCAGTTGAACGCTCTTTAAGCGTTTGTTATTGTTCTTACTCTTGTTGAAGATTTCTTAATTTAACTCTCTTCAGAAAAAATACAAATAATTTTAAATGCAATGTGTTTTGTCTCAAGAATTAATATAATTTTCAAATAGTTTCTTTTATCGACTTAATTCCCAAATTTTTTTTATGTATTTAAAATAATAAATCTATACGATAACCGTTACATTTCTATAACTTCTAACTGCAGGAAATATATGTTATACGAATGAAGTAGTTAATTGACTCGGATACTGTATCGTGGTTACAACAACTGAATGGAAGGAACAAAACAAATAAAGTTTTAAAAACAGCTGCCGCATGAGCAAGTATAACGTTGACTACATAACATGGAATGTTCAAACATTCCGGTTGAACTGAAAAGCACTTGTCGCTTTATATCTATTGTTCACTGCATCATTCAAAAGATTTAATAAAAATATATAAAAACACGCTGCATTATTAGTTTTAACAATAGTGAGTGTTCTAGTTTCGATAGTACATATACATTTACAAATGTTAACCAACAAATATGTATATTGATTGATTGAATACGTTAAATAAAATTTTGTTATTATGAAGCTGTTAATATAGAATTAAATAAGGTGGATATTTTTAAAGTGTCGCTAACACGCCACCCCAGTGGGGACTGGTTGGGGAACCGTTGCAGACTTGTTGCGGCGCTCAACGAATGCGATGTTATCTACATAATGTGATCGTCACCGTACTCTATACGCCACCTCATCGTTGTGAATATAAATTTTAAACACCATAACAATGTTTGTAGATTAATTAATAATATAATGGACTATGATATATAATATAAAAATATATGTACAAAGCAAATAATTTTGGTTAATATATATAAATCTTTTGCATTTATGTAATGTGAAGTTTGTTTTGTGAGTTTGTTTGGGACATTTAAGTTAATATATAACAATCAATCCTCTTCAAATAATAAGTCTTCAGAATACATTCGAGTTTGTTATAATTCATTAATTCTTTGAAAATGATTAAGAAATAGTTTAAGTGTTGTACGAGTATATTTGTTAGAAATATAAAAGCTATACGTAAACATATTTAAACTTATATGAATTTGCCAAAATTATTAATACGAGTATAAGAGAAACCTGGCAATATTATATTACAACACTAGTTGAGCCCTCTAGAATTCTTCCTTCTACTTAAGAGATGTTGTGCTAGGCACGAGGATATTTCTGCTTGTATAAATCACAGTACACAGTTCGTTAGATATTCAAACAATGACTTCATTAGCGCAGTAATCGGCCGGTATTTAAACACTTTGGTCGAACGCAATGGATTTTAGAAATTGCTGTAGTGATTGGAAAATTTTACTAATAAGCATGTTTTGTACAAGGTTTTGTGCAATGATTTGTAATTAAATAACTTACATATTCAGTTATTATTAAAAACTATTTATATCGCAGTAAAATTTATGATAAATATAAAATAAGACTTGAAAATTTTCAATATATCTATATTCTTTTAATATTAGCCTTTTTATAACACATTTAAGTAAAAGCTGGTAAATCCTAATACTCATTTACAAAAATAATATGCTGAGCGAACCATATATTTATAACTTAAAAGTTACGATAAAAATTACCAAGATTTGAATCAGTTGAATTTAAAAAAACACATGATATTAGCAAAGTTTAATATATTTAAGTAGAGGTCCGTGTTATACAAGTTTTGCTGTCGCGTCTTACCAGTCACGAGACCTTGCGTGTAGTCCTGCCAATCGCCTCTATTGTGGCCGTTCATAATTAGCTGTATGAATTGCGACTAACTGGTATTTCAGTATGGTATCGTGCTAAACATCGTGCCTACTATCATTTACATTTATGTATTACCATATTTGGTTACAGTCTTAAATAATGAGGTAAGCTATGAACGTGTTATAGCATGTCGCTTGCAGATATGATGAATAAATAACGTTTGTGTAAACAGGGTTTAATGTGACATAAAAACATGAATGCGCCTTATATTTAAGTGTTTTGATTTATGATGATATTATTATGTGATACTTCGTTAAGCCAATGTTCTTTTTTTCAGATCACATAAGAGAATTCTCCTGTGGGAATCTTTTTTATCGTACACTGTATATGAATGAAGAAAGAAACACGCTTTACGTCGGTGCAATGTAAGTTATAATACTTAAACCATTAATAATTTTACTATATTGCATTCACCATTAAAACAGTCTTTTTAACCTTATATAATATTCATTAATTGTATGTTATGAACATTCTGGTGTACTACTGCTGAAAACAATTATTCTGTGGTATTTGTTTTAAGTGTATATTTAATTGATACAAGAAATCAATGTCCGCTAAATAATAACCAATTTATATTTTAATTGACTTAATTTTCTTAATTTTGTTACTTTGAATAAAAATTGACTATATTTTTAACCAAGGACATAATATGCTATAATGCATAATATGCTAATATTGTGAAAAGTATTTAATAAATCCTTTACGTTTATGAGACATGAGTATGTAAAACACAATAGATAAATGTAACAGAAGCAAAAAAAGCTTTTACGGTAATTGAACAGCGATAATGAAAAGTCTGTATTGTAAAAAATTTTACTATAAAATTCCCTGATTAAACTCTTTGATTGTCACTATTTCTGATAAATTAAATTAGAGTGCTTTTAAATTAAAGTTAGTTAATATGTTCTGCATGTATTAATGATTCCATATAAATATTATGGGCAAATACAAAACAATTGTAGCGTTTTTACCTTTGAAAATGAAGGCGAGTCATGTAAGTCCATTACCTATAATTTTGTTTGGCTTTTATTTGCTCTGTAATTCTTTACCATAGAAATTGTTTTCTCTTCCTATATAGCGAATTATACTCTATTTTTTTTCAAAATCGCGTTATTAATTTTATTTTAATGTACTTAAATAAATAAGGTTTTGTATTAAAAATCAAATTCTGAGGGAAAATTTTTCAGTTTTTCTTGATAAATTTATGCAACATTCGTAACATAAACTTTTTATGTAAAACGAAAAACATATAGTACCTGAAAACAATACTATTATTCTGTTTTACTTAGAAATAATTACTTTATATTGTATAACAATTTCACTTTAACAATATATGTACTGCTTACAATTTTAATATTTTGTTTCATAAAGTAATTGTTTAGTCCAACCAAAAATATCCATTATGTTTGCAGTATAACTTTGGTTTTTATTGAAATTTTAATTAAATTGAAAGACTTTTTTGTCATTGTCATGTTGAAATAAAATTGTTTGATACTATATTTTAGATGAAAATATTTGATGAATGTATAAGGGTTTATCATTTTTACTAGGACTCATCTAAAAGCTTTATATAAAAAAATATTCTTATAACTTTTTGAAATATTCAAAACTGTTATTATTTGTATGTTAATTTTGTTACAGGGATCGAATATTTAAGCTTAATATGTCAGATATAAGCCAATCACATTGTGAGGTAAATATTTTATAATTATAATTTATTTCAATAAATAGATCACAGTATACCATGTATCAAATCGCTCATTAAAATACAATCAGACCAGTAAAGTGTCAAAACATGATTTATAATTATTATGTACTTCAAATTTGACAATTAATTTCAAATTTCCATAGTGTTTTATATTATGGGGTTAAATTGAATTTGAAGAGAACGTTAATACGTTGTAATAACAATTTGTGCATACTATCGATTCGAAGTAATGTACATTTTGTGTACTTTGCAGTGCATCCTAGATTGCTTGACGCTAGATTATCTATACAAATAGTAAGATATACACAGAGCTAGATACAAATTCTGATTATATTGCAGAGAGATGCACTGCTATTAGAAGCAAGTAACGTAGCGCGATGTGTAAGCAAAGGCAAATCAGAGCCGTTTGAGTGCAGAAACCACATCCGAGTACTCCAGCCGCTTGGCGATGGTGAGCGCTTGTACGTGTGCGGCACCAACGCACACAGTCCAAAAGACTTCGTGGTTTATGTAAGTTAATCTATAATACAACTTTTGTAATATTCTCTACTACTGTGTAATAAAAGGACAGTTAAGAACTAATTTTCATTAAACTAATAAGACATTTAATCTTTGTACAAATATTTAATCTCTAATTGTGTGACTGCATTTGGTGTAGCTAATTATGTAGTACATATTTTTGAAATGTTATGGTATGCAAAGACTTTTTAAATTAAATGACTTATTTAATAGATTCCAGGTTATATTACCATAAGAACAACTTCAATTGTATTGGAAATTACTTAAGTGAACAATATTAAGTTTAAAAAATAAATATAAAATTTATGTTAGTGAAATAAAGTAATTTAAAGTTTTAATGAAATTTATAGTTTCTAAATGATAAAAAAAACGTTAAGTAAAAGAATAGCCGATTTAAAAAGAAATTCTCTACATTTTACTAAAGACGGCGACAGATTAAAACCTTTAGAGATTTACCTTAACTTTTAGTTCCAAGTTTTATACCGGGACTAGACATTTTATATACTATTAAACTAACTGTTAAAAATTAAAGTAACATTGTTACGCTTAATTGTACATTTTATCATCATACTTGGTTTGAGATGATTATATAAAGTAAAAAATAGACAATAATTGTATGGTCACCTTTATTTAATTGAATATGCAGTTGAACCTGACACATCTACCGAGGCACGAATACGTGCCAGGAGTGGGCTTGGGGGTTGCCAAGTGTCCCTACGACCCAGCAGACAATAGCACTGCGGTGTGGGTCACGCAGGGCAATCCCGGCGGCTTGCCAGCTCTTTACGCGGGCACTAATGCCGAATTTACTAAAGCGGATCCGGTCATATTTAGAAATGACCTCTTTGATTTTCGAACAGGTCAAAAGAGGTTTAACTTCAAACGGACTCTCAAGTATGACTCCAAATGGCTGGATAGTGAGTGTTTTTTTTGTAAGACTTACCTTCTTATATAAATATTCTTCAATTGATGTTATTGTGTTCAGTTATTTTAAAATGCATATAAAGTTATTGGTGTAGATTTTAGAATTGATCATCTGACGAATTTGTTACAGAAACCAATTTCGTGGGGTCATTTGACGTCGGTGAATACGTTCTTTTCTTTTTTCGTGAAACCGCCGTGGAGTTCATGAATTGTGGGAAAGCAGTTTACTCTCGGGTAGCAAGAGTATGCAAACATGACACCGGCGGCAAGCACATTCTAAGCCAAAATTGGGCTACTTATTTGAAAGCCAGGCTCAACTGTAGCATACCAGGAGAATTTCCGTTCTACTTTGATGAAATACGTAAGTTTTTCATTTAAAATATATAGTATTCATTATCATACCAATATTATAAAGTTTTCAATTTTGGAATCATTTTTAATTTTATCGTGGATGTTTCACTTAAATATATACATATGTTAATCTTCATCGACTTAAAATTTAAATTCAAGTAGGTAGGTATATTCGTCTATAATGCTCTATTTAAACATTTTCATAAACTAAATCTAAATGAGCTTAAATGACTAAAGGAATGTGCATTTCCACAGTCTTCTTATATTATTTTATACGGTTATGTTATGGGGTCTTTTCAATATGTTCATTTTATTCATATAGAGAGCGTATATCAAATGCCTGGTGATCCCAGTAGATTCTACGCAGCTTTTACGACCGGCGCCAGTGATGGCTTAATCGGATCTGCAATTTGTACATACACCATGGAAGATATTCAAGAAGCTTTTGCCGGCAGGTTCAAAGAGCAAGTTAGTTCTATATTCACTTCACTGTATATTCAGATTTATGTTACAGATTGATATTTCATATTATCTCGTTGGGAATGATATTGTTTGTGGCATTAATTATTCATTCCGCTTCAAATGAGACCTGAAAGAATTTTCATTATTTTTATTTACATAATGCAGTGTACAAGTAAATTTTATTATAATTGTGCAGAAAAAAATAAAAGCTGACCTAGATATTACAATAATGTATGTTATGATTATGTTTCTACTTCTGGTCTCTGAGCCTTATTCATGAAAATAGGAGAAATAAAAATATTATTGTAGCTAAATTATATTACTCATCATTATTTATAAACTCTTCAAATGTTTTAAGATGATTATTATTTATCTGCTCTTCGATTTCTGCTAAAGTCATGTTTTTTTCAGGCGACTTCGAGTTCAGCGTGGCTGCCAGTACTAAGAGCCAGGGTACCCTCCCCGCGACCGGGAACCTGTGTTAACTCTACAGAAGCATTACCTGACAATGTTCTTAACTTTATAAGGTAATAGTGATATTAGGAATTTTATCTTTGAAAGAATTAAATAATTATTAATAATGTCCATATGACTTAACGTTTTATACATATGTAGATATTTTGAGTTGAGCCCAATTTGAGGAAGTTTAATTAAAACATAAAAAAATAATTCAAACCGGTGCTTTTGTTTGAAATATAAATTATTTTTGTGATTGAGAAATATGTCAAATAAAAAAAGCTCCGAACTTTAACAACGTCGACATTGTAACAATCAGAAAATAAGGCTTTAATGTATGTAACAAAAGCCTGTATTAAGCCAACTGTTTGTGGTATTAAACAATATAAACTATATTAATTCAATATGAACTGTACAAGGTTAATGGAAAATCTTAATATAGGTATGTTTTCCCCGAGACTAATCCCAACATCAACCTGACATTAGTTTCGCGACGCATGTGTTTCGTTGCGGTGTTACTTTAATTGGGTCACCCACCTACCCACATCTTAATTGATCTCGATGTCGAGTTACATCTGATTTATTATTGCTTTTGTACTATTCCCTCAGCTTATTTCAGAGTCAACGTGATTGTTTGTACCCTGTAAACCTGTTTCATCCCTTGATTTACAACCCATTAATTATATATTTCAAAAATATCTTCACTCGAATGATATTGTGTATTTAAATGCGTACGCTTTAATATATATGTTAAAACAAACCAAATTAAATTCGGTAAATTTTAACAACTGCAATAATTTCAACAAGAATCGAGGTTCTCATTAAAAAATTACAAACAATAACATTTAAATTATACTTTCAATGATTTTATTTATCGCCGGTTATTTTCTTAACAATGGCACGTTTCGTTTAATGCATATGTTTATAAATTATTCAATGTATTTATTATAATTCGTAGATCTCATCCGTTAATGGATTCGGCAGTGCGTCATGAAGGAGATACTCCAGCGTTTTACAAACGTGACCTGGTTCTCACAACCTTAGTGGTGGACAGACAGTTTGTTGATATGCTTGGAGATGATATCACATACACAGTATTCTATGCTGGCACCAGTAAGTTACTATATAAAAAAGTTTGTAGGTATATAAAATATTTTCTTCTCTACCACTTCTTTCCAAGTGTCAAACATAAAAAAACCAAAACACATTATGAAATAAAAGAATGTCGTTTATTCGAATATTGCAGTCGAAAAAATAGTTCATGTTACAATAAAATAGTGAAGTTCTAAAAAACTAAAAGTGATTACAAATTTTCTTCTTTTTTCAAATTTTCCTAATTTCAACGTATGTTACTTTTATTGTTATGTCACGTGGACATGTAACAAGAGTGACGAACAATGGTCCATTGTGCTTTTTTCTGATGAGTCTTGGTTCGGATTTCATCTGAAATCGCGAATATTAAGGGTTTGGCGAGTTCCTAGTAGACGAAGCCTTCTTCAGCATCCACAAGAAGCCCAGGCCGCACTATTACAGTATGGGCTGGTATTCGTATCCTTGGGCGAACCGATCTCGTTTGAGCATCAATTTTGAGCTTGAATAACCGATGCCGAACTCTAATTAATGTTAAGAGAGGAAATACTGATTATTAACTTTAATTAAATGCTTTGTTTGTTTTTTTATGATTGTAATTTTTATGATTTCCTACATAAAATCTATTATGTACAAAGTAAAAATTACACCCAAAAATAAATTTAAAAAAAAGTTATTAAAGATCTTTATTGCACCTTTTTAAAGTATTGCAAGTATAAACTTCAATTTCATATCTAATCATTTTAGCAAAATATATACAGTATTTATTTTATAATAAGTTAAAAATAAAATATCCTGAGGAAATGTTGATGTATGTTTTATTATTAAGATATCTGTTCATATCTATGTGCATATTAAAAAATTAAGATTTTGATTAATACAATCTTACAAAACTAATTTGTTTAAACTTCCTTAATATAAAGACCAAATGCTTCAAATACATCTTGTCCCATGTGTTGCCTTTGTAAACTTTGAATTACCTTAAACTTTGAAATTGTTCTACAGAATAAAATACCGATAAAGCTATTTTTGGTGTTTGTTTTTAGATTAAAGATAACATATTCATATGTTAAATCTAAATTTAAAATTAACAAAATCTAAAGTATCTTAATTTCAACACTTAGCTGTGGTATTCATTAACATCAGTTTTGAGCAAATACCACAGATTTTTATAAAAATTGTTAACATATAATATAATTGTTTATCATGTAAACCTTCTGCTCGGTTTATCACTTCAAGTTAAAGTATTCTCAAGGATAAGACAAAGCCGCGGGAGTATGGACGCTATCTTTCTCAATTCTATAGATTGCTATTATTATCAGGTCAGGGTGAGGTATATAAGATAGTTCAGTGGACGGGGGGCGGATCTCGTGTGGCAGATGTGTGGCGCGCCGCTGGTGACGAACCTGTCAGAGCTCTGGCTATCTCAAGACAACTTCATGAGCTATACCTTGCCACAGACAATCGGCTGAGACAACTTCCGCTACGTGCGTGCGCGCATCGGTAAGTCGTTTAATTTATTTAATTATTTTCCTATTTAATACCTCAAATCCGTTGCAGAATAACATTTTATTATTATTAACGGATACAAAAAACAAAATACTGTTCTAATATTTAATGTAGTCAATGTTTAAAATGACCATAAAACAAAGAACTTTGTAGTGATTATGTAAAATAATGTCGTAGAATTGTAATCTTAGTTTATTATTCTGTAGAGTGCTCTATGGTATTTTCTTATTTTGTGTTTCTCAGTTCATTTTTGGAGCAAGCATTAAACTTTGTTATTGTAGATTGAATAATTACTGCGAATGAGAATATTTTTTTTGTTAACATCTCATATACCTAATCGACAACATTTAAATAGCAATATCAACTGTAAATTTTACTAAATGTTGAGTAATAAGTAACTGTAAAAGTAAGTAACTGTAAATGTTACTAAATGTTAAGTAATAAGTAACTGTAAAAGTAAGTAAGTAACTAAATGTTAAGTAACAGAAAATCAACTTTCTAATCACGAATTTTCAACTGTTTATAGAATAATAGTTAACTAATGTTAATATAAAAATAAAACGAAGTATATTTGTGTCTTTTTAAGTCAAACCGGTCAGTCATCCTGAGAAGAGTATAATAGATAATTATAGTACGGCAAATAATTGTATTTGCCGTATTGGTATTGACCAACACTGCTAAATCAGCTAAATTATATCACACGGATCACATAATTGTCTTTGTAATGCAATCATATAATTAATTAACATCATGCTATCATATAATATTTTAATTGATTAACTTACGTAACATTTATTAAATAACAATATACATTTATAATACGTAATAATAGTTTGTAACAAAGTATTAAGCATCTATTTAATTGTAACAACCGTGGTTTCTTAATACCAGGCAATTTTTGTGACATCTTAATAAAAACATATTTTTAATTCTGTTACATAAATATATTTATTAAGCTCTTTCGGTTTATTTACGAAAGTTGAACAGTATTTTGTCGATAAAAATGCTGACGTTGCGTATAATGTAAATACAAAAATCCTTTAATACAAATGTACAAATAATGGGATTCACCACGTTATGTTGAGATTCTATACAGGGTGACTGGTGAATTACTATCGATACTTGAGGACGTGATATTTGACGATCATATATGACAAAATAAAAATTAATATAACATAAAATTTAATAAACTTCTAAGTAAAGTTAACCAAAAGTTATCTTATTAATTACGCATCGTGTGAATACCCTACAGATTAGGTATACACACACACACACACATACGCGTGCTGCGGCGTGGTGTTGTATCAGCACGCCGCCGCACGCCTCCACACTTCGAACACTTAGAACGGGTCCACACTTTATTTATTTATACGGAAATTTGGTCAAAAATTAAGTACCTATTTTTTTTACATAATTCGAATGAGAATCATGTACCGAGTATTCTCCTTAAATATTGATAGTAATTCACAAGTCACCCTGTATATTATGAATATTTTACTTCAATTTTTATTTAATTAGCGTCGTACTATAAGATAAATTGTATGAATCTGCTAATATTGTACTTCTTTTTAAATAAAATTCATACCTACATACTTCTTTATTAAATAACACACATATATAGATTAGTGTGTATGGAATATTTCATTATTTTTTGGCTTAGAATGTATTTAATACGCTGATCATTTAATGAAAATATTACATTTATATGACTAAAAATCAAGTTTTGGATTTGTTAACCAAAATGAAAGCAATCAATGTTAACTTTCTTTCAGGAATATCAAATAATAAATTTTAAAGTCATATAAATTCCTAAATTTAAAACCAACCCACTAAATTAAAACATAATTGTCAAATTAACTGAAAAAAACTAAACAACATTTTTTTTAATTTAAATTAAGTAAAGCAGAAAGCGTATCTACATACATAGTTAAAAAAATTCTACGCTTGTATTTTATGAGACTTTGTAAACTCAAAAATTGAAAGTGAGTTAATAAGCCGAAAACAGGTATCTTTCAAGTAAAAAATGATTATCGAACAGTGAACAAATAAATTTTAAACAGATCGAAGAATACCCCAAAAGGAGTTCAAAAAATAAACCCTTCTAAGTTAACAAAAACTGCTTCCCCATAGTTACGACAGTTGCATGCGCTGTGTGCTAGACCCCTACTGCGGTTGGGACAAGGAAGTAGGAGCATGTCGTCCATACGCCCCCGGGCTACTTCACGACGCCACAAACTCCACACCATCGATCTGTGAAGCCAGCGCCCCTCTGAAAACAGTCAGGGCGGGCTACGGTCAGAGTATACATCTGGCCGCATTTGGAAAAACGCCAGAGGCGCTAAAAGATCAGCACGTTACTTGGTACCACCATTCCAGGGAGAAGGGTCGTTATAAAATCATTTACAAGTAAGTCATTATTATTCATAAGCGTTAGGTTCATTTCATACGAACTATATAATTATTAATAAAATTAAAAGTATAATAATACATTAACAGATAAGTGCTTTGTAGGTAAATATATATAACTAAACTGCTTTTAATTGTAATTTATAGTGGTAATTATAAGGAGTATGTTGACAGCTGGGAGCGAGTGCTTCAGACGTCAGAGCGCGGTTTAGTGCTACTGTCGGTGTCAGATTCTGACAGAGGACGTTACGAATGCTATTATGGGCCCACACTCATCGCTTCGTATAATTTAGACATAGATATTCACAGGTAACTGAAAATATAAAACAATTATTAACTTCTCTTCTCAAATATCATGTAATTCGGATATGCATTATATAAATTATTAGCTAATTTAGATATAAAACTAATTCATTTGAAAGAACAAATTTTGTTTGTTTAAGATGTACCCAACCTAACAAATCTCAGGAGTATAAACAAGTTTACTCGGACTGGTGTCACGAATTTGAAAAATATAAAAGTGCAATGAAAGCCTGGGAATCGAGACAACTGGTAAGATAACACTTAGAGTTTTTTCTAACTATTAACGACACCATTAACAGTATAAAAACTTGTATTACAAATTATTTAATAGCTGTTAATCAAAATATACTTCACAATTTAATCCTGCCGTCGTAATTCTATCTACATTTACTAACTTCATTTTAACAAACTTGCTATTACGTAATGACCTAATTTCTTAAACAAATATATCGATCTTTAACAGAAAACTTATTTTGAACGATGAGTTTTATTTAATTATTGGCCATTACTTACCCATAACTCTGTAATTAATATTCTATATGTACATATTATCTAATAGAAACGCTCTATAATTAGTGACCACGATAAAAAAAGATTTTTTTTTATAAAAAAAGCATAATGTGAAAATTTATTAATTGTATGGTTAGTATTAAGCATCTAATTACATATAATTAATGTCAAATTTGTGACGTTTTCCTATCATTTTAATATAAAATCTGTATATTATTTTAAAGTAGTCATAATAATTTCTTAAGCAGGAGAGCGTTTCTTGCCAAGTTAAGATAACAGTTCTCGTATTAATTCGAAAAGCGCAGCAAAATTTAATACAATTAGAGTCGGATACTACCGAAAATGTAATTTCAGCAATGCTCCAAAAACACGAATGCATCGAGCCAGCAAAACAGCATGAGCAACGAGATAGTGGCCTCCCTGCGGTGATAGGGCACACACGGCGCTGGCTTCATTAACAAGTGATTACACCACGTCACGCTGATCCGATATTGTGCGATGACTAACATAGACTTCAATTGCCCACTATTTAAATCATTTTAATGATGTTGTTGGACATTTTGCTTATTATAGATATGTAAACTATTTTCCATATATATAGGTTACCTTGTTGTCAATAATGTTACATTTTTATCGATAAATTGCAAATAAAATTCAATAATATAAAATTTAAATACGTTTGCAAGTTTTTTTTTTGGTATCAGTAAATTATTGTAACAATACTGTTTGTGCTGATTGACATTGTAATAAATGATTAAACTGACATGACTGGTGCCTTTTCCAACTTATGGCTAAGACGAGGGGAAATATAATTTGGTAAAGGAATGATCAGCGAAAATAGATATCTCAGCGTTCCGGAGGCTGCGTCCTTGATGGATGACCGATGTTTGTTTGATTTTGCTTGCAATTATTTCATTTGAGAACTCGCATAACGTCGGATAGCTTATAAGAGCATTTATAGTAATATTATATATACATATAGTTATATATAATTGTTTATAAAAGTGACTGAGAAATTGAAGGTAGCATTATAAGATTCACTTAGTATTGCTTTTGTTATCGATGTCTGAGTGTTGACCCTAATAGAAGTTATGTACATAATCCTTATTGAAGATGATCGTGATAATTCATAAAATACAAAATGCTGTGATATCAGTTTTGCGTTAATGTTTTCCGCACTATGGTCTGAGAATAATAAAACATTTTGATTATTATAAAATTGTTTCTTTATTATCCTAATTTTACAATTTAATGTTCAATAAGACAAAAACTTTGTAATGTTAGCCGTAGATTTTGTTTTCACTCGCGTCCTTATAAATATAAAAAGCAAAACAAACGCCAACCTAGGTTAAAGTTATATATTTACAATAAAGCTTGTTTGTATAAATCCAAGAGTGCTTTGGAGTTAGCATTTACATAGTTATAATTGTGTTGCAACTGTACAAGGTTCCCTGTTCGATATTTTTCTTTTTCAAAATATTTTAATTGTTTTTTTGTTTGAATTTAACGTTTATTTGTTGCCGTAAAATGTAATTTTAGGCCCATTTCGGAGTTTAAACCGAATTTAATAGAAGTTGTTGACATTGTTTTCCATAAATTATAAATAGTTATTCTCGCTAGAATAGTGCCTTGTGAAGCATGCTTATAGAATGTAAAGTATCTTATAAGATGACGAGTATTTTTGTGCATTATGTAAGCGCGTAGATAAGTTTCACTTAGTAAGGAAATAAAGCAATAACCTTAAACGGTATAGAAAATTGCCAGTATTAAATAATTTGCAATGAAAATATAGTTGATATAAATTGTTGATATACAAATATGCTTCAATATTGTTAATATTGTTATAAAAATAGATATGATAAATATTTTGTGGAATATAATAGTGTAAAAAGTGAGTAAAATTGTCATTTCCGCTATTACAAGTTATGAAATAAGTATCTATAAACTTTTTTTTAACAATTAACACAACTCGCAATTGTTTTTCTATTAAAGAAATTTGGCAATATTTATCTTTAATCAAAATAATTTTTGAGATAGATTGAAATAGAATGAAAAGAAAAGCGCGCACTAGTTTAACAGGAGATTTAAAATTTCAAAACAGTTTAAATGCCTGTAAAATTTATTATTATATTTATTTATATTTAATATAAATACTAATGGTTGATTAATGTTGTGATTAGTGTGTGTAAATAAAAAATAATAAGGTCATTAAACATAATGTTTCATTATTTTATTATTAAAATATATTTTGTAAATATTATATATCCATGTAGACACTTCCACATTGTATAGGTATGTTTATTGTATAAAAATCTAATATGATTTCATAAGATAATTAATGAGCCATTGTTTTATAAAAGGAGCAAAAAATAATAAACTATTTTAGATCATTTGAAGTTTTACTATCCACATGTATTTTTTATTTATTTTATTTGTATGATTTTCTATCTTTATGCCCTATGTACTCTATGAAGTCAGTTTGTTTTAGCAGCCAAATATTATATTTTTGCTACTAAAACAAAAGTATCTCATTTCAATCATAGCAGTTAATTATTAAAAACAGAATTCAATTTCTAATCTGTGTCAACATAAACAAAATGAGCGGTTTTTATTTAAGAAGCAAATTATTTTATGAATAACAAATAACGTTTCAATTTCAATATCACGTGTACAAATAAGAAAAATTATAATAATAAAGATAAAATATCCTTTAAATTGGCCCAGGTGAAAAGTAATATAGCAATTGAAATATATTTTTCAAACATTTCGCAAACATATTTTAAGGGTAATAAAATCGTAATTCGAGTATCGTAAATGGCGTCTGTCTTAGATTGGCGAACATCATGGTATTTAATTACCGAGGGGACTGAATAATTGGCGAGTCGACTCCAACGGCCACACTTTATGGTCAAATTAATAGATTTTCACTGCAGCCCTCTGAACTCATTTGATATTAATTATTGGCTTTATTTTTTAAACATCCAATTCATAATAATGCAATATGCTTTTACAATTCCCTCAGTGAAAAACAAATATTGATTCCCGTGTTCATTAATTGTGTTTCAATGTCCATAATTGTTATATATATCAAATAAATAATATATTTTAGCAAATGTTAAATACACTACTTCCTTGTCGAAGCTTCATCTGCGTATTAGTATTTCGTGATATAAATTAAATTATAACAGTTATAGTAGGATTTGCGCGAAAAATAAAAATGTCGTACAGATCTAACGACCTTTCACATTTACAATTTTTATAGGCCATATAAAACATGCAAAAGAAAAGAAAAATTAAGTGTACAAAATATTTTTATACAATTGAAACTCAATCATTAAGTAAAATTGTAAACTAATTATGTAATTCCCTGATAATGTTTCCTCGTATGAAGTCGGTTTAAGTTATGCTGGAGGTATGTATTGCTTAGTTCGTGCGGGCTCAGTCACGCCAGTATGAGCACTATAACATTTTCAACTGGAAACCTTAGCTTATTGTGAATTTATGACTAACTTTCGAATACTTCTTTGAAGCTCAGCCAACTATTACAAATACAGAGCCTTATTTGTTGTTAAAAAATCACGGTGATAATATAATTGAAATTTACTACCTCAAGTATGTGAACAGAACGCAATCTTAAAAGTTTACTCTGTAGACGTTTTAAATTAACATTTATTAAGCTCACTTCGTATATATATATATATATATATATATATATATATATATATATATATTGTAAAATTAAGACATTAACTCTGTCACAAACGCTACTTCTATTACCCTTTGATCTTTCCGAATTGAGAAGCCGTTTGACGTAATAGACTCCCTGGATGTAATGGAATTAGGGAAAAGACCTTTAAAGCAGTCTTCGGTTCGCAGCGGAGCATACGACTCGATCGTGAGGCGAATGATCGATTACATTTTACATACATATACTATCATATCAAGAAAATTCAATGAAGATTTTAAATGAATTATATTAAAATAGAAAACCTTTGGTCTTTCATCCCTCACGTAGCCTCGACCCATGAAGTTAGTAACTTAAATAGCATATTAAAATTTATTGTCCCTATAAAAATTATGCTAAAATAGTCAAATGTGCTTTTACTGAAGAAATCGAAAACAATCAGGTACAACGAAACATAATCAGGTTAATTTATTGATTTATAAATTTGATGTCATTACTTTGTATTTTAATAAAGTTTCATCTTATATTTCTTTATTCATAATATTTCTTATAACTAATCCTGTCTTGTTCGAGAAATGTTTCTCTGAAACTTTAATTTACCTTTTTTTCTTTTCTTAATTTGTTGTTCTTAGCTTCTCATGTTAATAATTGGTATCTCATAATGGTTTCAAATTGATATTAAGTTCATTGACAACAGCTTCCTATCGATTCCCTGCGTCGATTAAGGTGGGCCAATGAAATTTATTTTATTCCAATAAAAACTTTTGAGTAACATGAGGATATCTATTACCTCCTAGCCACGTTTTTCAATCCTTTTATATTTGGAGTAGAGGCCTAAGCCCAGATTTTTAACGTAATTTAGTGCACATATTTATATGGTCAGAAGAAAAAAATTGCAACTTTCTCAAATACTTTTTTTATTATTATTATTCTTTATTGCACAATAAGAGATGTACAAAGGGCAGCAGGGCAGTACTTACAGTTATTCTACAATTATTAAATGTTGTTTTCACTGAGATGACGCCAATTTATTTAATTTTAGAAGTACCGAAGGAATCGGTAAGTATAATAAGGCTCTTTATTATTAAAAAAAATGCTGTAGGAAATCACTAATAGAAAAAAAATCTAATTATATAATATCTATTATCACTTTAGGAAAAGTATGATAAATATTGTGGGACTGTCCTAAAATTCACAAACCAAATTTATAAAATTATTCTTTCGGAAATTCTCTTTAATTTATATTACAAAAGATGAAAATTCGTAGATTCCATTAAACTATTTATAATGAAAATGGCGGCGAAACGTCACGATCGCTAATTTGAATTAATCTTTTACAAAGCCGTGTTAGTAGTTGGAGCTTAAGGGTATGTCGTTACTCGTTATAATAAAATGCAAATTGACAGAAATTTAATCCCGATTTATGGCGTTGAGTCCAATAACTTTAAATAATCCGTGCGACAAATGCGTTTCGCTTTCTGTATACAATATAAGGAATATATTAAACTTGTGTTAAACGTTTATTTATATCTAGCGAATATGACATTCATTCCTTTTGAAATGTCAATAAAATTGATATTTAAATAGTTACTAGTAATATTTAAGTACAGTAATACAATATTATTAGTTTTTGAAATATGTGTCCACTAACTGACGTATTCTCAGAAACTTCTTACTAGTTTAATGAAATGAGTCTAATCTTTATCATAAAAATAAATTTAAGAATTAAAATGTAATACGACAACACTAAAAGTCAAATGTATGTATTCTGGTGCAGAAAATTCATAAGCAATGTGAATAATACCTCTGATCACACTATTTATTACTGTAAAATGGCACTGTATCATTTAAGGTGGAATTTAAATAAAGGTAACATATAACTTTTTGTATACGAATAATAATAAAATATGTTGATTTATTATACTCAATCTTAAAGTCTTTATCAGGCTTGATAATATGAAGAGTAATAAATATCTGCATTCGTAATAGCTAAGTACAGCATAGTAATTAAACTTTTTTAATCTGAGCAGTCGAAGTAAGGTGTCGACGCCTCGAGGCCACTCGCTTTCATCGAGATAGCTCTTTCTCAATTTAAGGATCTTGGCCGAGCCTTCTGATAAGCTCCAGATTTAGCGCTGAGCGAATTTGTTCGGGTAATTTACTTTCCGAGTTGTGAAGACAATAAAACTTCTCGAGGGTTTTATTTTTCGAGTTGCTTTATTTTGTTTTGTGTAATGAAGACTTATTTTACAAGTCAAATGCTCTTTTACAGATTTTTTTATATTTGCTAAAACAGGCTACGAAGTTTATATAGCAATTTATTTTATTTTCGTAGCACTGATTGATTGTTTAGTGTCAACCCAAATCCTATCGACTCGGGTGAATTAAACATTGATGAATAAATAAAACCGGTTTATTCCATTAACCTTTTCCCTCAGATGACGCTTATAGTGTGCACGATTTGTATATTTTATAGATATCCAAGTAACATGTGTTACGTCTCGGTGACCCTCAGCGATATGTTTGTGTCCGTATTAAGGATGCGTGTCACGAGTTCGGGCTGCCAGTGACAAACTCATCCATCAAACCCATTCGAATGATCCATCTACAACAAATTTTGTTTTTACCTTTATGGAGTTAGTACTGGAATTTATGTAACCAACCAGCAAAATATTATTGACCAAAGTAAATAAATTTTGCTTTGATTTATACTTCAATATCTACCTATTCTGGTGCTTAAGTACACATTTGTAATTATTTATTATACCTACGGCGAGCACTAGGCGGGTACGGTCACGAGATTTTCCGTGCACTTACTATGGATAACTGCCAATAACTAACCTCTTAATGTACACCATACCATTACCTGTTCTCGGTATACCGCCAACACTTCACTTAGATTGCGCTTATTTTGTTGGAAACCCGTAATTATGAATCATTACGGACACGATTTGAAATTACATTTACAGGTAATTCGCATTTTCATTAATTTTACTCCTATTTTGAAATATTATAAACATTGACATGAATAAAAAGAGTAGGCCAGAAAGCTGCCCTATTTCTTCTCTTTTTTTTGTTTACGTTTGAATTAATTTAATCTTGAAACTTTTGTTTCAAATTTGTTTTATAATATTAGTCAAATATATATTTATTACGTAAAATGACAACACAAAAGCCTTCTAATTTTGAAGAACATCACTTGAATTCAAAATATTTACAGCCGCAGAGCCCTTATTCTTGGTAAAACTTTTCAAGAGGTACTACTTAGGGTAGCAAAATGAATAATTATACTGTCTTATGAAAAAAATCGCTTCGCCAAGTAATGAAAACTCAAGCTGATGCGTTCAAGAGGTAGAGTTCCGGTCCGTCGGATATTGCGGCAATATATTTCAATTACACATAAGAAAAAGAACAAGTCGTTTGAAGTAGCTGAAAGGCCAGATTACAGTCGTGGAGGAAATAATAAGGAAGACCCGCTAACGAGCGAGGCGATAACTTTTAGAAAAGAAAACGTGTAAAGAGAATGAGCTCGGAACTGATTTAATTACATGCACTCATATATTTTCAGACGTTATTTATAGTACGGAATAGAAATACCTGTTTCAGTATGTAATTGAAAAGATAAACATTTCTTTCTCATGTTAGTATTTAGTGAAAATTTCAAACTTAAATAATTACTTTACTTTTATTTCATGTATATATGTATAAATTTTTATGTACATAAGTATATTCTGTATTTTTTTATTAATTACAATAAGTCATCAAAGTTTTTGAGCATCATTCTTGTTTTGAAAAGAAATACGTATATTTTATTATTTCTAACCTTTCGAGGAGTACCTACTTGAGTTAAGCGTGTTTACGAAATATGCAAGGGGCCCTCGGATAGAAAGTTATCATTATTGTATAGATACAAACATAACACGTTGTGGCAACAGAGAGGTTTCATAGGGGGTGAAGATTTGTGCGATTTAGTGGAATTTAATTACGGAGTGAGCGGCAATATAACGACGCAAAAATATTTATGTTTATTGTCGGACTAATGCCTCGGTCTGACCACATCCAAGTTAGGGACCGATATCAACGTGTATTACTAAAATTAAATAAATTGTAATTAAGTATTCAATGACTTTGAGGTATATAGCGATTAGTTCTTCTCTCAATAGAATCTCTCATTTAGAAGTGTTTACTGTATTCGATAACATTTCCTTAGTTCGATAACACTTCAAGACATATACTGTACTACTTTTAATATCAACATTATTGCAGTCAAGTGTGTATGAATCTGTGAATTTAATATATATATATATTTTTAATTTAATATATATATATATATATATATATATATATATATATATATATATATATATATATACATTGAAATGAAATATCCTGCTTAGATAACAGGGAGCTAATTAATTGGAAGGTTGAAACAGTAATTTTGGTCTGAAAAATTTATTCAGATTTTTCGAATATCAAGTTTTCATTGCTCTGTGTCTTGTAAAAATGATATAACTGTTATCATAGTGATATTTATTTCCTGCGTCGACAATTACGGTCATTCCAAGTCGAGCGTGATGTTTCCAGTCCATTTCTCGTAATAGCGTCGCTTTTATAACCGAAGCGTAATGAAACTCGTTTAAATATCACAAAAGTGGTTTGATGACGGTAGCCTTCCACTTTATATTGCTTAATTACAGCTCTTGACGAAAGCATAATTGGCAACTTGGGAAATTTCGACCAGATTCTATGGCTTATTTAAAGATTAAAGATTTTATGCTATCCAAATAAATAACAGTCTGGATACCTGCACTTCTGTTACTACATAGGTACGTCTGCGATGGAAAAACAAATTATACACTGTAATTTTTATACAGTAATTAAAAAAGAACAAAATGTTAATGGTCTAGTGATTCCAAAGTTCTTATAAAAATATACCTATATTCTTATACTTCGTGTTTGTAATTTTTAAAATAGCTTTTGAATATATGATTTATTTTGTTGTAATAGCTTTGGTAATATTAAAAGCCACAACTAATAAAATGACATCTTAATAAATATTTTACAAAGCATTGTAGATATATATATTTTACTTTTCCCAATACAATGAAATATTAATGTGATGAAAACTGTTATTTATTTTCTTTTTTTAGGTGGGGTATTCGGAAGCTTTGGATCAACAATTTTTCATCGCTGCAATAAATGTATTCACATATTCGCTTTATATTACCTCACATGTAATTCCTTTCATTAGGTATGTCTCTTTATGACATACATACTTAATTCTTCGGACAATTTTAACACACTTTTGGTAGGCAATTCGCAAACCTTTCAGCACTTAGAAGTCATTTTGCGTTATCTTTTTAAAGGGGAAAATCATCAAATGGATGGGTGGCGCAAGAGGGAGTGTCAGACTCCTACTGACTAAAAACCCCCCCGTACCTACTCCTGCTCCAAGCCTGGCCGCGATACATCATTGCGCTTACACCCGCGTCCCGGATTTTGAGTTATCTGGAAGTAAACTCGCCTACTGATACTAACTAGTGTTGCCCAAAAGTGAGAACAAGTCGAGACGTGACCAGTTTTGGTTTTGGTCTTGCATATGTACACCTCTTCTTAATCTTGGTATTATTTTCTCAGTCTTGATCTTGCATCAAGAATCTTGTAAGTCTTGCAATTACCTTTTAGCCTGTTGCTATTTATTTAACGTAGCTTTAAATATGAGAACATCACAACAGAGTACGTAAATTTTAAGCTTGAAATAACATAGCCATGGTAAAGAGCCAGCAAATTAATAAAATATGTCTAAACATTAACCTAACCGTTAGTGCCGATGCTTTAATTAACCAACTGAGCGATAGCACAGTTGATAAACTGTGTCCGGCGGGAATCAGTTTGTTTCTTAATAAACATTTACATTTAATAATCTTCAATGTTCTAAAACATGGTTTAAACATATAAGAGAAAAAATTTATGTCATTAAAAGGACTGTATTTCAAATAAGATTGATAAGTCCAATTTAAAAAAAATATTTTTTTGCGGGTCATTGAGTACCCGAGCGACTTTGAAATGATTCGTGAAAGTCTCCGAAATCCTATAATTACTCCCTGAAATTACACTTAATCCTAACTGCAAGACGCAAGCGTCTCGCACGCTTAGTTTTTTCTTGCTTAAATCTTGTGCAGTCAGTCTTGATCTTCTAAAAAAGCAAAAATGCAAGAACAAGACCAAGACCGATTTTGGACAACAATATAATAGTCACGCCTTTATTTTACTAATCTCAATTAGAAAATTGGCTATTAAAGTAACTTATATTGTCGGATTAAATTCTATACATTCTAAAGGTGGTAGAGCCTAGCTGTGGTCAAGTAACTACAGCTCGAACGTGGGCTCTCTCGACCGAGGAAGTACCACCCTCTCACAAAAGATCGGCGTAAAGTAGTCATTAATGACTGCGTTTCGTCCGATGAGTGAGAGTGCCGATTGCCCTTTACCTGTTCCCACCCTTTCCTGCCATTTTCTTATTCCTACCCCTATTCCTCGAAAACTAAGGTTGGCAACGTACCCGCAACAACAATGTTTCGGATGTCCATGGGTGACGGTGACTGCTACCCATCAAGCAGGCCGTCTGCTCGTTTGCCATCTTTCACTAAATAAAAATTAATCCAAATTATTATTTTTTTGTATATTTTTAACAACATTTGAATTAACAATGCTCTCATATTTTTATGTTTTATATTTTATAATTAAGTAGGATAAACACAATAATATGTTGAAGTGAGCTTAAAAATTTCTGTTACAACGTATAACTAAGCCCAGTCACAAATCCTATTGTTTAAATATATTTGTTCTAGAACAATAGGGAATAGATAAACCGGAACGCATTTGTTGTATCGGCCCACTTCAACGGAGTCATTGAACAGTGTTCGTTAACAGAATGGAAATAAATGACGTCATGATTTAGTGCCCGATATTGTGTTGCATCAAGCTGATACAGTGATTAATAATTTTGTTTACGCTAAGGATTAAGCTTCATTATAATAACTGGATGTAATAATTTTTTGAACGATGACGGCCACTTTGAAATTACAGTAACGAGCTTCAGGCGTTATTAATTTATTATGTTTGTGCTGTACATTGACCGAGTAGTCTACTGTTACAAATTGTACCTTAATTATGGAAAATGCTTTAACATTTTTTTATGTAATCAATGATGGAACGACCCCGAAAGAAATGTACTTGATACTAATTGGGTTACAAGTATTGAGAATTATTCTTACATATGTATCTTTTTAGTAGCAGTTTAATTTAAGGTTATTTTTATTTAATTAATTGTCCAGTTTGTTGGTTTGATGTAGGAGTAAGATCGCACTACTCTTGTGCCATTTCTTTTAAGCTTTTTCATTTGACTTTTATAGAGAAACGTACGCAATGTGAAAGTTTGACATGTGCAATATAAAAAAATAATTATTAATACTGCTAGTATAAAATAGACAATAATTTTAATTCCAATTCCAATACATGTTGAATTGTTTGAATGTATGGAATGCTTCCAGATTGAATTAGGTTAGCGAATAGAAGTCCATTTGGCGGGCAGCTGGTTGTACAAACTGATTAATTCTCGGGCACTGGCGAACACCAGAAATATTAGCTACGCGGATATGAGATTGCTAATTCCACTAATGCACCGGACAAATATCGCAAGTTTCTGCTAATCTAACTGAGTTGCCATGAACTAGCAAAACGATCACTGATGCCATTGAAATAATTTTTATTGCTTTTAATCCAGAAACTGTTAGTTATTTAAACAGTTAATCTATGTGTATATCTATGCGCGATAGAGAGCTTGTGTTAGATTCAGTTGTGGATTCAGATTTGGATCAGATCCATTTAGAATAGGAATTATATAAAACATCTCTTTTTTATTGAAAAATAATTTCAAGTACTTTCTCATGGTAACATACCACAAAATATAAAAATTTCCTATTAGTCAGAAAAAACTTCATCGTAACTAACTTTGATGTTTTATAACTAGAACAAGTGTTTGTTGGTATATTTAAAAAATAATACATATATATGTATAATGTATATGTTCAGATACGGCCGATCCCTCGACCGGAGGCGAAAAAACCTATCTTAGAAAAATTGTGATGCACAAAAAAATCTTAAAGATAAATTGAATCGTTGACTATTTTCGAATTTGAAATGCACTACGATTTAAGCGTGTTTCTACAAAGTTTTTGCATTCTTAATTTGCAACCGGCAATAGGTGGTTTTTGTTGATCAGTTAGGTGTACTTAACTTATCTATTTATGTAACATACATACAATTTATAACCAACACTTAATGTTCATCGAAATTTATAACTACTTGATTTTGGGATCATCTCCATAATTTTTATATCACCTCTGGATATAAAGAATGACGTGACACTTGAAATGACAGAAAAATTGTCTGTCATATAAGGGCGATGACCCCGATCAACATGACATGGAAATGCTTATTCGTTTTAATGATCCTCAATTATGATAGCCTCATCTAGAGTCAAACAAGATCTCTTAACATGCATTGCGGTGAAGCTATCGAATGAAAAATATTTTCATTCAATTTTACCTATATATACATTGTACATGTCAAACAATAAATACATTTTGTAACTAAACCTCTGTACTTCTAATGACATCTTTAATCGTAAACAAGATCTGCTCTAACTGAATTTCTTTAAATTATACTTACTCTGTCAATCATACAAAACGCTAGAATTGTACATATTTACTTAAAAAAGCGCTGCTGTTTACTTTTAGTTAAAAATAGCTTATATTTTAGTTCTGTCCTCAGTGTTTTTAACTTTGATGTCAAAAGATAATATATATCTATTGTGTATCATATCAAAACACGCTTACGCTTTTTCATTGTACTGTTAGTAAAATGAAAAGTGCCCATTAGTGTGCAACATCCCAATTGAGATGTAAACATCATCAGTGGGGTGTCATTAATCAAAATATGAGTGTTTAATCATCGTTGGCTGATCAACCCTCACGCACAAGTGCAGTCTATTTATTTGCCGGACTGATTAATTTCCGCTGTGAGATCGTTCTAAAAGGAAATGCGATTGGGACAAAGTGAGCGGGTCTACTACGGAGTGGAGTCGATATTTCAATTTTAATCCTATATGGCATATATTCTATTCTATAAAATCTATATAAAAACAACCGTAAGCCTATAAATTCAATTATTTTTATACAATTTTTATTAAAAACTTACAAAGTTTCATAAAAATATGACATGACTTGGACCCAATAAATTTTAATAATATATATATATATATTATCAATCATACAAAAGAAATCTGAAATTATCATGACTTTTTTCGATAATAAAATCTTATTCTTTGGTTAATAGTTTTTTTCTCAGCCAGACATATATTTCAATCTTAATCCGATATCTAAAAAGAAGACAATTTATATAAAATAGTCAATCGCAGACAAAACTATCACATAAAATGTATCAGCAGTGTTTCTATAACTAGCGTCGTGCCACCTACCCCCTGAGATTTAACTTATTACTACGTCGGCAGATTGCCAACGTTCAGCTACATGATTATTACAAACGAAAGTTGTCTCTGAACCCCTCTTGCCACAGCATACATCTCAGTGATTCAGATACGGTTAAGCAGATTCAACTGAATCTAAACTTACTGCTTTTTTATAAATTTATGTTTAAGACTTTGTGAGATAATTTACTGTTTCCAATACTTTATTCACTGTCTTATTTTTTTCTCGTCTTAACTTAAATAAGAAAATTAACTTTTTTTATTATAGAAAACTGTTTATACTTTTCTGATATAACTATTGCATCCAATTTGCTATGTTGTTTTGTACATATCTGTAGATTGAATAAGTATTTATTTTTTTAAACTTCCATGAAAGCATTTTTTTATAATGTTATATATTAGCTCTGCTAAATATATGAAATTAATAACAACTTTAAGACTCCATGTAATGGATAAAGTTTAAACAATATTTATTTAAATGTTAATATATTTGTGGACGAACTTACGCATATAATGTTTGAGATGCCAAGCCAACAGCTAGGATTTAATTAAATCCGATTTCTCTACACGTAATTCAAAATTTCAATCCAAAACTTGTTCGTTAGAAGCCAAGTTGTAACAGAATTTTATGAATATTAGACGCCTCGCTTTAACAGGCGTAATTTATTGTGTCATTTTATAAGAATAATGTAAAAATTATAAATTTAATTTTGCGTCTCGATAACAATTAGTCCTGGGAGATGCATTAAAAATGGTAACCTCTGCTAAACTCCGCTATTCGGCTGACAGATAGCACTTAGTGAAGACGGGGTTGTCCCCGCGAGTACCCTTCGCTTCACACTGTTGAACAACTGCCAATGAACACCAGCGGGAAAGCTGAGATAAAAATCTCATCCTAATATTCGATAACTCATTCTATCATGGCTGAATTTAGGTTCTGTTATAATTTATAATGCTTTCCTTCTAAAAATATATAATGCGAAATATAGCTCGAAGAAAAATTAATAAATCTTTATATACATATATAATTCTTCTGTGAGTGTGTATGTCACTGAACTTCTCTCAAACGACTGGACCGATTTTGACGAAATTTTTTGTGTATGTTCAAGGGGATCTGGGAATGGTTAAGATTCACAATTTTGTCCGCTGGACAATGTTTTTTTAATTAATTTTTAATTTATTAGTAGTTGTTGATACAAACGTTTTTTTTTTTGACATTAGATTTTACAACTAACTAATATGTCAATCATTTTGTCGCACTGCAAAACACGGAGATTTATGGCTTACAGGTTAACTCCAAAAATATAAATAAAAAAACGTAATAGATATTTCTTGATTATAGGGCGATACGAAGTTCGCCGGGTCTTCTAGTTAAAATATATTTTTTGATAATTTTTATAATAAGGGATAAAGTAAATCTTATATGTAAGTAGCGGAAGCAAATTATTATACAAAAGGTATAATCGGTATAAGTAATTAAATTCAAGGGTTGTTAATTAACTACCCTTCGTTATTAAATTATACAAGTATATCTTACAATAATGTAACAAAAGACGATTGTTTTAAAAAATACCTTCTCATATTTAAAGAGACAAAAAAAATAATATTTTACACATCTCATTTGCGAAAACATAAATATTTCTTTGGAAATTTATTTTTATAAATATATCATATAGGGTTTAGTATGGAAAATCAATGATATTTACAAATAAAACTAAACTAAGTTAATAATTTAGATTTAATGATGAATTTAATACTGTTGTTTGAAATAAACATAAATCATTGATTTAATTATATTAACAAATAACACTAAACTAAATTAATAATTTAGATTAAATGCTGAATTTAATACTGGTGTTTGTAATAAACATAAATCATTATTCAAGGATTTCAAACCAAAATCATTCAAAAATATTGCATTACATGAACTCCGTTAATGAATGATGCTGTGTATGATACAAAAATAAAAAGTTGAAATATAAAAAATGCACTCATATCATCATACAAAAAGTGTTTAAAATGTATAAATGTTTCTTCATGGATATTATGAACACATTTTTTTAACTTATTTTTTTTAACTTTGACAATGTGAAACACATCGCATTTTAAAAACCTCAGTAAAATATGTTTTAGTTAAAACAAATCTAAATTATTCTTTAATTTGTAACAACAAGCACTATAAATAATACCAAATATTATGTTCGTTCTTCAAATTACGTAATGCTATACATTTGACCACAGAACAATATTGCCATTACTTTACCGCTATTTCAAAGAAATAGGTTGTAATAAACGTCGATCAAATTTAAGTGGTGACATTACGATTGAATATCATTTATAATTAATTGAAGTAATCACCACATTAATATGTCTATTAATATGTATCATACTTTTGCTATGCTATTTAATAGGTAATCATGTAATTTCAGGAAGAAACATATTCTTACGGAATATATTTTTAGATAAGACTTTGTATAGTGGAAAACAAATTAATTTGTGTGTATTTTTATCCATTTTTTCAGGTACAAAATTATAAAGTTGCAATAAATACATCATATTTTATATAATAACAACCTCTGGAACTGAATATTTGATCTGGAAAAGTGAAGTAAAATTGAATTAAATATGTATAATGTGCCTTTCATAATCCGAAGGAACTTTTTAAACATTTATAAATAGAGTTTACATTAATTATATATTATTAGTGAGAAAATCTTTGATTTAATTATTAAATTATGTAAAATCGAATTATTTTATATTTTAAATATTAATGTTGCGAATAAATTAGTCTTGCTTACGTGATTGTTTTTACGTATTTTTGTTAGTGGAACTTGTCTATTTTTTAACAAGGGTAATCTTCCAATCCTTACAGGTCCGTTATTTTCTAATTTGTATTTATTTTCGTAGTATGAAACAAGTTTCATCATAAGAACATCACTGAATTTTGCTTTAATATCCTTCGGGTTTTCTACCTGAAACAAACGATACACTATTTGACTTCTTATAACTCTAGTTTTTTGTGAATTTTAAAACTGCTCACATGATATGTCTGTGTGATTGTATGTAAAGGTTTGTATTTTGACAAAACTCTCCAACTCTTGTCGTCAAATGTCTGATATCCGTAGTTTTGAAGAACAGCCTGTGTAAATGTAAATTCATTATTCTTATTTATACATGTTTACGGGCAAAAGACTAGCTTTTAACTTTAATGAAATCAGCCATTTCATTGGTTCAAGTTTTAAATTTTAAAAACTATATTACCCTTAACCTCGAACAAGTGTCTGGTGTTTTTATTTCGACTTTTAAAAGAGAAATGTCACCTTAATTATAAATCTATTTTTTTTTTAAATTCAATCAAGTATTTTTTTATAATAAGATCTAAGGCTTTCGCAAGTTATCGATTAAATAAAAGTAATATTTTCGGATATATTACACCTGTTTTATGAAATTAGTTTTATTTAATTGTTTTTATAACATACACTAAAACACTTATCAATAGTGTTATTTATAATTTTAGAATAATTAATTACCTCCGTCCTGTTTTTCACTACACTTATAACTATGATTGTTAAAAGGAAAATGCTACCCAGCCTTAACATGATATGTTTGATTGAATAAGCACTTAGAAAGGTATTGAGCAATATTGTGTGGATAAGGAAATAACAAGGCGGTATTGTTGAATAACATTTCAAAGTACAGTTTTTGTTTGAATAAAAAAAGTTATTAACAATAATGACATTAAGGGAACATGGAGACTTTATTCTTTAAAAAACTTAAAAGCTCAGGTAAACAACAAGGAAAGACAGGGAGAGAAATCCGTGCAAAGTTTAATGGTCTCGCCTTGATCCTGAACGAGTCGAGAGCGCAGTTACATGGCTATATTTATTAGTTCAATTACCCTGCCCTGTTCGAGCTACTCTGCTTACTTTGGCGCAGACGCCAACAAGTAAATTTCGTGTCAGCTCCTTCACATATTGTAGTCAAAATATATTTTTTTGTATCTATGTCATAATTAAATTTAAAAATATAATTATGACGAAATTTTTACTCTTCGATCATTATATTTTAGTTCTAGATTTTTTTCCACTTATTTTTATGTATATAACACGTACTACATAAAAAAAAATTACGACTCAGTTTTGTACAAACAATATTTACGAACAGCATGATATGAAATTTTACGAGAGTAAACTCTTTGCAAACTTAGACATAAATAGAGGCAAAAATTTTAAGAACGTAAATGATGCTGTATTTTATGTTTCATTAATCATCGCGATAGTTTAGAGGAACGCACTTTTATGTTTCAATCTCGTATGGCGAAGCTAAGAAATATTAAACTTTTTAATGACCTTGCGCTTTTTGTTTTTATATTATTATTACTCTTTGTCTGTCACAAATAAACATAAAATAAATTTTCCAACTTAAAACAAACTTATTTAATATATTCCGCCTTAAAATATCAAACTCAAATAAAAATTACAAGACTATACTTCAAATATTATAACATTAATAATATAAGATGGAAACAAAATTTCTGTTGTAATTTCACACAATTGCCTAGCCTTGCCTACTAGAATCTAAATATTTATCAATAAATAGCTTTATTTTTTTATAAATTACATCATACTTAGTATTGAAATTTTAAAAAAATCTTTTGTGGTATAATACATAAATCTATCTAATCTACTTAATCATGTTGTAGTTTTATATGTAAAAAATAGTTTATGTTGTGTGAACTATGAGTATTCTTAGAAAGTTGAGTTGTATGTATTTTATTCTAATTAAAATTAGTACAGTAGAAGTTAAATTACCAAATGCATTAGAATTTTGAACAAAAACCTTTACTAAATATTTGAGCATCAAAGATAGCTTCTATCCGACGTAGATCGGTTACAAAATAAATGAACAGCAAACTAAAAGTTTAGCTATCAAACGGAGAGAGAGTAACATACATTATTTATCACTTGATATAGGCCGGCCTCGGACAGTATTCAGTGAGAGAGCTAAGTGTTGTGGCACAACGATAATACGTCAAACGTGAAACCACCGACTGCGGTCGGCCTTACTCCGCCTAAAATAAATTGCATTGTATTAGTTACCTACGCTGCATGACCCTCTACCCTGTCTGCACGTCAGGCTTAATTGGATTTTTACGAAATTCTCTAAAGTCAATTCACTTTAAATTTCAAAGACATTATTCTAGCATAAATTATTAAGGGTATATTTCAAGATTAACTCGTTTACATTACATAAAGTTAAAATGACAATATAATTCCTAACATTTTAGATGAGGTTATTGACCGTCTGAGTAAAATTTATAATGGCATTTTAATAGACTCAGACAGCCTATAAATAGCGAAAAAAGGTGTTTATTTTTTAACTTTAATAGTATTACTAAAAACATTATCAGATAACGCTACAAATAAATTATGTACAAGTAGCCACCTTCACATATTACCCGAACAAAATGTACTAACTGAAAGACATTTATTACAGTTATATTAAAAATTTATTCGCTTCAACCTGAAAATATGAGCTGCACTTGATTAAAAAGGGTAGCTCGATTGAAAAATGTGAGACATGAATGCTATTTATAGTTAGCACATGATCGTTCCATCTCGATTGTAGATGCACGGGTTGATATCCAGCAATACAGCCTTTATGTATATCGAACGTCGTGACTAAGTTACGAAAGATTTTATTGAAATATAAATAGAAAACGATCGTTTCCAATAACGTACAATTTACTTTTTTTTTGCGTAAAACAAAATAACAAGTGTATGTAAATGTCTCGATGCATATGAAATCAATATTCAATTAAAAATAATATCTACATGATTTTTCAAAAGTGGACGGGATTATTTGAGTCAATTTTATTAAAAAATATATATATTCGGAGGCTTTATATGGAAAATGAATAATTGTTCCGAATAGCTATAAAACAACACTGCATTTTTGACAGAAGTCGTTTCTGTGGTAAAAATTTTATAAAATAAAGTCGAGCGAGTTGCAATACGGTTCCAAATATACCAAATCTATAATTTTGTACGAACGAGTATATCCGGAAACGATGATGAATCTTACTCGCGAGCGTTCGCACCCTTCCACCGCACTTGAAAGTATCTCAACTTGTACTGAAAATCCGATTAACTTCGCGTTTGAGTCCCTCAGAAGAGAAATTAATGAAATACTTACCTAACAACGTTTAAGATTATCGCGAATATCCAATTTCAAGAGAAATAATGATGATAGAGACTTAATTAGTTTTTACACTTTGAAAGAATGATGCCATTATATTAAATAAGCTTTATATTTACTTAATGTAAGCATTTTCTTTTATGTAACACTAGGCGCCGCTCCAAGTACTTAATTGTATTCTTGACGATCCAATTTTGTTTCACGGATTTAATAGCATAAGTTTTTGTACGGTGCCTCAGTATTTCTATATCACATCTGAACTTACACAGCCAAAAAGAAAGAAAATAAATATTGACAAATACATACGCACATATTTATATTATAATTTCATTTTATTATATTTCTATTCATTTCATTTTACAATCATTGGGCTTGAAAGTGGTAGAATTTATGTAGTGAAATAAGATTCTCCTAATATAACTTTTTAATAACGAAATCCACATTACGAGATTTTTCATAGGGGATTGTTTTATATATCACCCCTCTTACATATTATATCTGATATAGGGAACAAGACAGGAAAAATAAATAATATTCGTAAATGGTAAAGGGGATATTTCTTGTTACGTTGTTTTGCTCGGTGTAACTCACGTAAATGAGATTGGCGCATCTTTCGAACTACGTTTATTTAATGGCAGACCTGGCGTCCCATCATATTATTTTTGTTGCTAATAAGCTTAAATAATTTTGAAGATAAAAGGCTGTTGACAGTAGAAAATTATTGATGTTATCATTATTGAGTTTTGCTAAAATGTTATTGCATAAAGTAATGTCCTAATTTATTCACCAATTGAATTTTTTTTTATTCAAAGCTCGTCTCTTATACAATAGGAGATATTTTAACTTAATGACTTCAATTCAGAAGAAAAATGTTCTATGATTTCTTTTAATTAATGAAGTGTTGATTGATGGTAATTTCTTTTGTTTTTAGCACATATAATTCACATTTGTTAAAAAAAACTTTTCGGTTTTTTTGATTAGAACTATGTTTAAGTAATTTTGTAAAAGCAAACTAATAACTAAACATAATTTCAAATACACTTTTTTATTATAACTTCAATATATCCGCACATTTATTTTCATAATAATAAAAATACTTTTATTTACACTAGAAATAAAAGGAATTCTACTGACAATACTAATAAAGCCTGATGTTGGACAGTAGCGAGTTGGTACGAATGTCAATTCTGTCATTGTTGGACGTCTGAGGAATTAGTGTTCCAATCAATCAAGGCTGTGTCTCTGACATCGTGGTAATTAAGGACGAGAAATGTAACATTCCGGATTTCCTATTGTATACTTCTATACTATTTGAAAGTCGGAAAAATCTTTATGAAAGTTTTGCTTCTTAATTGTTTCACAGAGACATCTTCAACAATGAGAATCAATTCATAATTGTGTGATGAAAATTTTTTATGAAGAAATTACTGTTATAAAATTACTTAGCACAAGTGTTGAAGTTTTGTTTTATTTGTACAATTTACATCCACCAAACAATCATTTCTATTTGACAACATACTTACCTATTAATAGGTTGGTGCGTATGAAATGTCGGATTCTTAAGTGATTGTATAAAACTTCACATCTTTCTTCAAAAGCTGTTAATTCAATCAAAGTATGCTCCATTCGCTTCAATACACTTCTCCCAACGAGATTTTAAAGCGTAGATGCCTGTCTTAAAAAAATTTTGGTCTTTAGAATTAATAAACTCTGATATCGAGTTTTTTAGACTGTCTTCATTTTCATAGTGTTTGCCCCTTAAAAACAGCTCTAAATGCTTGAAAAAATGAAAATCGGTCGGCGAGAGATCCGGTGAAAATGGTGGATGCTTCAAAACTTCATGTCCCAGTTCGTTCAGTTTCGCAATTGTTTTATGCGATGTATGCGGCCGAGCGGTGTACCCACTTGTCCATCTTCTTAACCTTGCCAATCTCAGAAAGGTATCTCAATATCGTTGTATGATCAACTTTCATCCTGATAGCAAGTTCCCTCGTGGTTACGGCTGGAGCCTTCCGCTTCCACTAGAGCCTTCAGGTCATCATTCTTCACAGACGTTTTGGGTCTTCCGCGCGGCTCATTTTGCAGTGAAAAATCGCCACTCCGAAATTTTTTGAACCAACGCTGCACTTTCCGATCATTAATCGTATTCTCCCCAAACGCTTAGTTTATGTTGCATGCAGCTTTTGCAGCACTATTACCAAGTTTGTACTCATATAAGAAAATGACGCGATGTCGGCAGAATTCATATCGGCAATAAACTCAAAAGAAATAACAAAAGGGAAGGCCTTCGAGAAAACCTATTTTGCTGAAATGAGTCTCTGGCAATGGACACTACGACTGTGAGTGAGGTTATGCCAAAGACAAAAGTATAACGAAATCAGGGAGACAAACGTCCACATGTAAAGAGAATCCGACATTTCATACGCACCAACCTAATAATTAATAACAAACGCCTTAGACGAAGTAATTTCCTAACAAGCGTTTTATTACTGAAATTTTCTGTCTTCATAATTTGTGAAGTACTTGCTTTTTGTGAAGATAATAGTCTAACGTAGATTATAAATCTCCTTAATTGCCAACAATGTTAAAATTAAGCTTTTAATGAGTTTTAATTAACAAGTTGTAGAAAGTTTTGAGATATTATTATGCTTATTGACCAGAAAATTAAGCAAATTTGATTTTTCATACCCTTTCTCAAGTGATGTCAATGGTCTCAGACTCCTATAATTGTTGCAGATACTACAAAACATTCTTGGAGTTTTAATTTCTCTTATAATGTTTTTATTACTATTATGCCAAATTATATATGCCAAGATTCAGATTTTTTTAAATAAAACTCAATTACATATCAAACGGACAACAATGCAGTTAAGTATAAACAAAAATAATTCCTTAGATTCCAGAACCATAAAAAAACTATAAAACAATTTTTTTGCAAAAGTTTTATAGCAAACAAGCGTCTGGCTCTTCCATGGGCTAGTCATTTTAAGAAATCAAGATAAAACAAAAACAAAAGAAACTTGGGGTGACTCTTACTACGCCCTACTTCTAAAAGTAGCGCATTTTAATTGTTATTTTAAATTTTTTATAGTGTCGTCATGCTTTTGATTAAGTGATGTAAGATTGTCTTACTCTCTTATATCGTACAATATTTTTGACTGCAATTTCGTTGTCTTATAAAATTAATTTATATTGTTTACGCTTACCAAAATTATTTGCCGTATTTTTTAGGTTAAGTTTAGGTTCTTTTTTAGTCTCCAAATAAGAAGTTACATTATTTTGCTAAAGTTATCATAATAAAGGTACTTGAATCATATTCTAATATTAATTATATGTAGTTCTTTTTGACATGAAAAATTCAGCTTTCTCTTGAACGCAAAAGTCACTTAACCTATCCAACAAATAGTGTTTTGTTAGTCTAAAATGATATTATTTTATGTATTAGACAAATATAATATAATAAATAAGCAACTGTTTGTTACTAGCTAAGAATAAAATACTTAGAGAAATGATGTCTGATTTTATGTTGACCATTTATTCAACCGTCATTTCTGTTGAAATGTTTTTATTGTTATATAATAATATGTTCAACATAACATTTTTTAATCAAATCTTCTATTTTACTTATCGATTTCATAAACTTATCTTAGAACTCAAATTTGTGAGAGAATGATAAGAACATAACAACCTGGTTAAAATCAATAAGTTTACCGTCTATTCAAAACAGATTTAAGTCTTTTTTGACATGGATTCAATACTGTTGAGCTTGTTTCTTTAAAATTAATCGTCAAGGTTTTTATTACTTACAAATAGATATAATTCTATACAAATACTATTTAAAGTTTAACCTCCAATTAACCTTTCGCCAAACGTTAACTTGTCGTCTCCATAGATGGAGTCCACATAATTACAACCCTTAGTTTTACCATCGCACTCAATACTTGGTTATCAAATAATAGAATCGCTTAGTTATATTAACTTCATAAAATTCAATATTATTAAGAATAATCGATAATAATAAATTTTCTGATTTCGAGTCGCATACATCATCAAGCGTTTTGTTCCTGAGTTATAATTTATTAATTATTTTCTGGGCTATGGATGTTTCTGAAAATTTCTATCAAATTTCTATCCTTGCCAACCGCTAAACTCCAAAATTTGGTAGTTTAGACTGGAATGTTTTAGAAAAGCGTTCCCTCAGTGAGGACTGAGGAGACGCATGTCAAGAAAATCTTTTTATAAATGTTTACAAGGACTTTTCGGGCAGAAAAGCTTTTTATTTAAAATATCAGTAGTGAGATCACTGACAGGTCGAGTTATTTATTGCAATAGAAAATCCTAATTCAATTTACTTGCTTTTTAACAACAATAATGTAGGTCATAATATCAAAATTACATCATAAGCAAGGAGGTTGGTTGTGTCACATCGCGACATTTTGAATGTACGTCCTCAAGTTTCATGTTGGACAGCTTATCTGAAACAACATTAGAGCAATGTTTCTTATGACGTTACTTTACATATGCCGTTAACAGGATAACTAAACAAAGGCATTTGTATTTTATATCTGCAAAAACTTGTTATCAGTGATGGTCTAATGAATATTTAGAAGCAATGTTAGTAATTCACACAAAACTGGGTTATGTTTTATCGTTGATCAAATATGACATTGTGAAGGTTCCATTCTGTAAAATATTCTATTTGCTTCAGATATTGATAATAAGTTAAATTAAGCAGTGACCCAACTACACGTTGAATGTGAACAAATGAGCAGTAATTTGCGTCGTTTCGTATCGCTCGTTTCGGAGCAAATGTGAATATCAAATGAGTGTTTAAGCCGGTCATTTGGATCACTCTCGGCTGATGCCAATCATTTCAAAATGGAAGCTTGCGGTGTTCATTCGATGACTGTTAATTACACGATGGTAATTAATTTTCATACATTCCAATTCTATGTTTCCGAAAATTGATAAATACTGATCATGAATATTTCATGCTGAATAAACACGTTTTGTATAGTTTAATTCGAAATACTAAAGTTTTGTAATTAATGTTTTATAAAGGACGTTAAGGGGTTGAGATTAACAATGCGTTTTCAGACTACAAGGGAAGCTAGAAAGTTTGTTTTATGAAGAAAGACGGAAAAAGCAAAGATTTTCAGTGAAAGTTGTGCTATCACAAGTTGATCGTCTTGATCTTGTGCAGATTGAATACGTTCGAGGCGAGCCGGAACTAAAGGGTCTTATTGTTATTCACCCCAGTGTGACAACTAACTAACCAGACCGTGCCCTCGGTGTATATACATACATACGTGATTGTTTACGAACCAAAATACAAAAGGATTGTTTTGTTTTGCTTTTTGAATATGATACCCTAACTTAAAAACAATCAAACAGAAATTATATTGTACTATTATTTATTTCTGTTAACAAAATATCAAAAATTAAATAATCGGATATCTTCGATTAGGAACACGATCATAAATATAATTGATGCCACAGACAATGACTGAGACGAAAATAAAAGGACAGAAATATTTTCCTTGCAACAAATAATAGCCAGATATCGAAGATGCTTTCACGAAATATATGTCATCTAAGATTTGTAGTCGAGAAATTGGTTCTATCTTTGCAGTTCCCGCTATATATTTTCGTGGTATTATTAAATTTTTCGTATGTACGTACCAAAATCGTAAAATCTGGATCAAAAAACTTACGGAGTGAATTTAATATCATACACATCGACACAAATTTAAGACAAATCCTTATTTATCTATATTTGTTTAGACATAACATTTTAAACGATAAAAATATTAATTTAGAATTAATTGCAATCAATTGCTTTTCTGCTATCATAGTCTATAGATTTCCATATTTCATATTTGTTGTAATAAATCTTCTTTATATAATACAATTTATTATATCTTCGGTCTAACAATATTTTTGGATTTTACAGTATCGGTATTTGAAATTGATAAAAATGTAAGATACTCTTGATTATTTAAGATGTAATACCCTCCGGTTAGATTTATTTTTATATTGTATAAAGTGGAAAACGAATCAAATACATAGACAGAGCTGTAAACTTGATTACAGAATCGAAGGAAAGAACAAACAAGGGAAGAGAAATCAAGGTAAAGAAACTGTTTACACTCGTACTTAGTAATCCAGAAAATAAATTCCTTTATAGATATCTAGGAATTGTTTTATTATAATGTGCATAAACAGAACAGAATTGATTTAATATCGTTAATGAGATAGATTAAACATGCAGAATAACAGATTTAATGTTTTGTTTTGTTTACGCTGATATGAAATGTGGGAATCGAATTCTCATATGGGAACAGAAAATAAGGGAAGGTGTAACAAATAGGACAACAACGACTCGCAGTAATTGCATCACGGAGCTCTGTGCCCACAATAACAAATCATTTTTTCTTGGCGTTTTCATTTCCAACCAGTAATATCTTATTTGCACCTTTCAGCATACCGCAAATTACGATGTACATACATTATGCAGGATAAAATATGGTAAGCGTAAAATGGAACACAATTCTTTCTTTTTTTGAATCATAAAATAAAAATAAAGTCTAACATTGAATCGCGTAAAGTTAAGAGGAAGAACGCGCGGCGGCACCGCGACGCCCCGCGAGCTCCAACTTTGACAGTTTATATGACCCGTGTAATGGTGCCTTAAACTAAATAAAGCTTTGCATTTGGCTCGTGTATAGCGAACGCCGTCACGCCCCCTGGCTTTGTCTCGACGCCGAGATTAGAAGTTTTCGACTCTATCTGAGTAAATATACTTGTATTTTACGATACTATTGAAAGAAAACAGTTCAGATAAAAGTCTGTTGAGTTGTGGTTCTGATCCTAGCAATTTATCATAACCAATTCATAACTTTAACAGAAGTATTCTTCGTTCCTTACTTCTTCTATTTTCTATTTATAGAATTTTATAGAAAATTATATGATTTCAAAGCGAAATATAAAATGAATAAAGAGAATATTTAACACCGACAGCAAAACGACTACCTCACTGGTTACGAATAAGTAATTAAAGTGTGACCAGCAAACTATAATCAGTGGTTGACTGATGCAGCTGTCATCGCCACAGGCAGCTTGAACTTAGACCAGACAAATGTAAATTTATACGAGTTATTGAGTAACATCGCTTTTGGCTCAATTGTTATGCAAATCCCATGATATTGAATTTTCGAATGGAATATTTGCATTAAAACTATTTTACATTGTATACTAAATATATTTTAATGTTTTTGATGATGTCTAATATCTATGTTGTATTTTATAATAATTACTGTAATTTTAGAATATTGTATTAGGAATCAATCATACATCCCCTTTTTTCAATTTATTTTAAATTTGCTGAAATTATCACGCTCTGTTCCCTTCAGAGTTAGTAGTCGTATCTACTCGTAAATCGTGGTCGCCTCTTACAGTTTACTGAATAACGTGTCATCTCGTCTTTTAGTTCTGGTACTTGCTTGTTAAGATTAATATGTAAGCTAGTTCTTGGATGCATTCTTCAGTTTATATCGCGGCTAACTTGTATTTAGTTTTTTTTTTGTTAACAATGGAGCTACCTGATAACGACATGTTTAATTTTACATCTGGTTAATATTTTAAGATTTAAATGTTTATATCTTACACATATGTATATCTTCCAGTCGAACATCTTGGTTTCGTCGAGCACTGGTTTCAATTATTATTATTACTGTAGTAGTAGTACATAGAATGACACATCACACAAATAGTAACTTAATTGTAATTACCACTTATGTATCTAATATTTTTAACATTATCTAGTATGTTTGGCCTTAGATGATTTAAAAAGTTATAAAAATTTTGGTATTTATTTATTATTAGGTAACTGATTTTTGTTAGTTACTTATTAGTAAAACTTTATTATCTATTATTGTTATAGATAATTTCTTCCCGTTATAAAACATTTTCGTGACCTATAAATAAAATAACAAAATTGTAATGGATTTTTATATAAATATAAAATATTTCAACAATTTTTCAACGGTAGTTGTTTTACTATTTCAACAATGATAAAAAAAAAATATTTTGTTTACGGAACGAATTTTAGTTGTTGCTTCGTTGTTCAATTTATAATTGAATTTCATGTATTATTTTAGTTCTAAAATCTTTTTTTCATTGTTATTCAAACAAAATAAAACCGATACATAGTAAAGGGACCTCTTGAATATTGTTTTTTTTATTGCAAAACATACTCAAAATTTAGTGGAAGCGAGTTTTAGTATTTCATACCTCAGTGGCAAAACAAAGTAATTCTGAACCGGCCCTATCGGAAACGCGCCCGACAAACACACATTACGAACGATTATATACACGGATGTTTATTTCATAACATGTTTGCGTTTGCCTTTTACATTCGTATTCGAAAATGTATACAAGCAATATATCGTTGGTATACAAAATCTTATTTGTTATTGCAAAAATCTCAACGATCCATTAATAACCATTTTTAACAACACGATTTAAAGGCTCATCGATATTTTAAAATATCACGTCATTTTACTTTCCGTAACTCCATAAGTTTTAATAAATCCTGTCATACTTTATGTTATGATATTATATTCGGTATGCTATATTAAAATATATCAACTACATATGTTATTGGCTTAATTATATATTACTTCTTGCTATCCTGTTTTTGTTTAGATTTTTGAAGATTTTCCTTGAAGAAACAATAAAGGCAAAACGATGTCGATTACCTTGTGAAATTTATTTATAAATATTCCACTAAAATATTAATTACATCCAGAACTTTATGGTTTATTTTATTTGTGTCATGACTATAGTTTTGCCAATTAAAAATTATGGCTTTTGTCTTACTGTACTAGTCCTTATAATAAATACATCATGTTTATTTTAGCAAAATATAAAATATCTATCAACAATCGCAATTTTATACAGCACAAATAAATAAAAAATGAATAAAAATAAACGGACCAAGTAACAAATACCAATATTTTTAGTAACGAAAAAACCAAGCTGCTATTGAGTAATTGAAACACATTGTAAATTTTATCAAATGTATATTTCATGTTATCATACAATATTATATTTATAAATTTAGTTAAATTCTCCGTACGATTGTAATTGAATGATTAAATATGTCGTTACTTTCGTTGACAAAGTAATTTGTTTATGAGTAATAATATAATATAAGAAATAATTGTATCACGACAACTTTAAGAAGAGATTAAAATTGAAAAATGATATGAATATATAAATGTTATACATAGTTGGTACTTTATCCCATGTCATCGTAAATTTGTTAATAACACCAATAAAGTTTTTCTAGAATAAAAAAAAATGGATGCCAAAACCATATCATACAAATAATTAATAAAATAAAGTACTTCTACGAAATCTGACATAAAATTTACAATCGCGAATATAAAATCAAATGAAATTACTACACTAACTGTTCTAATTTAAGTTGAAAGCAACTACAAAGACAAAGTTACGCTATGTAAAGCTAAGAATTGTGTAAGCAATACGTTGGAGCCAATTATCTGTGTTATAATCAGAAGATTCGCAAAGGGTTTGAAGCTCAATCAAAGTTTGGCAATCATCACGCCTGCCTTATCTCCTGGGTAACAATATATAGATGTGTGAATTACCTACCGCTTTTATACTATAAGATAATACACCTTAACCCTAGAGTGGGCGCGTCTCTTTGCGTAACGTCAGTAGGCGCGTGGGGAGCATTTTGCCGCCTCATTTTCTTTGACTATTTTGACTAGTAATACTGCAATTTAATATTTTTTCTTTTAGATTTTAAATAAACAAACAGTAAGTTATAATAAATCAACATATTTATTCAACTTTGTTCTATAAACTTTGGTTTACAGAGGACTTTAGAAAACTTAATATTTTAAATGACTTTTTTTCTCTTAAGCTACATAATACTTTTTAATACTTAAAAACTAAAACAAAAATAACAAAATTATATATTTTTTAAATCTACAGGATACGCTTTATCAAAATAGTCTTCACAAAGACATGTACAATGTTCATTGCACAGTAACTTTTGGCATCTGGAACACCCTTTTTTCGTGCGCTTGTTTTTCTTTGAGCGACATATACTGCATTTGCCCTCCTTTTTCGAAGAAGATGCTTGTTCTACTGGGACAAAGCGAGCTATTTGGTTCCTCAAAGAAATATTTAAAGTGCCTATAGAAGTCCTTGTGGTCATATATTGCTTGACAAGTACCATGGCAATTTGTTTCAAATATTCTCGACGTAGCATCAAATGTTGAGTATTGGCTTTGTATATAATTTGACTGTTAATACCGGCAATATTCAACATTAAAAAAATAATCTCATTGGCCATCTGCGAGTCATCCTCCCAACAGAATATTCTTCCTTCATTTGGTCAACCACGTCAACATCACCTTTAGTACTATTATAAAATGTTATCATTTCAGGTTTTGCAAATGTTATCATTTCAGGTCAAAGTTGATAATAGCAATACTATTTTCTTTTGCTTTTTATTTGGAACATAAGATATTAACACTTTCCTGTCGCCAAATCCAAACATTGAAGATGGTTTCGCCCGATCTTTGGTGTTCAAGATTTGGTATCCCACCAAATCTTTTGATCTTCTATTTTATCCATTTTTATTTATTATTATCAATCAATTCTTTGAAATCCTAAAACAAATATATTTTTAGTTGCAAAAGTTATTAATGCACCATAAAATATAGTCAACATTTCGAGTTTGCAAAAAATGCATTATACAATATTACTTACGTGAGTGGACGCGCGGTGAGCGATTTGCCGCCCGGCGACACCTGATAGTAGATACCTTTTTCTCCTGCGGTCCCCCGGGCACTGACGGTGTCCAGGTTTAAGGCAAACGTTGCTAATGAGATTGGAAGCAGCTACTAAAAAGCACAAGTCTAAAGGCTAGTTGTTTTAATTATTATTAACGGTTTTTCAGCGCGGGCGGCAAAATGCTCATAGCGCGCCCACTCTAGGGTTAATGACGACGATGATATTTGTAATGGACGAGGAATAAAATAACATAAATTATAGTGAGAGAAATAAAGTACGAGAAGATGCAATAATGTTGAAATATTAGAAAGTTTAAAGATAAAAAATACTACGATTCATTTATATAAACTAACTATTGTAACTACCGTTTTGTATTAATTTTAAATATCAGTAAGAATTTCAAAACCAGAGTTAAATAAAAATACATTCCCTGACATTATTTTATCAAATTAAACAATATATTAACAAAAACAGAAATATATAACATGAAGACATACTACAAAATATTTAATTTATAAGTTTGGTGATATTGAAATAACATTTGAATCACCTGACCCGTAATAGACCCCAATAGGTTAGTAGCGGGAAATATTTTTTTCAATAAATCAATTTCATAGATATGCGTACGTCAGCGAGTATGATATTCGCTACAGTAGACATTTTTAATTTCCGGTGGCTCCGGTGCTTCCTTTATGAAAAATTGTTAATTGAATATGAACACGCTTGCGGAGATCTAACAAATCTATATTGACAAAGACTCTCAACTAACACACTGACGAGCCTATGCAATATTTGCATATTTTGTAACCAATCAATCAACTAGAAAAAGTCTTTACATTGTATGTACTATAGTGTTGACTAAATATTTTTTACTTAGTATTTATTTTATAATAGTATATATTTAAACCTGAAAATCCTAAAATAGTGAATAGGTCGCTCGTATTTGACCGGCTGTCTGGATGTGGAACAACAAGCAGTCCACGAAAACAAGGAAATCTTAATTGAATTATTCATAGGCTGGGTAAATAAATTGATTCCAGAATCAAACCTTAATTCCGTATAATTTATTAAGCATTAAAATGGAAAATGTAAACTTGGAATTTTGGTGGAAATTTTAGGTTTGAAAGCTATAAATTTATCGTTGAGTAGCACATTTTATAGATATTCAAACATAATTAAATAAAACCGTAAAAGTAAAAACAAAAAGATATTTCTCTTGCTCATTATATTATATGTATTCCTTTAAAAATTCAAAAGTTCAACTACGGTAAGTGCAGTATCTGTAATGTCCCAGGAGAGCATAAGTTTACCATAACTTCGTTCAACCGAGTCTGCTTTACGCTCTTCTAAAAATATTCAAACGTTGATGAATATCACGTGTAAAAATAGCCTCATATATGCAGATACTTTATTCGCATCAGTATAAAATTTCTAAATAATGGAAGCTGTCTGTAGCGGGACAGCGAGAAGACATCACTAGAGAGGGGCGAGAAAATAGTTCCCAGAAAAATTAGCGTCAGACATAACGCTAGTGCTGTGCAGCTTTTTACTTTATTGCCAAGAAGTAAACTACTTGTAAAATGAAAAAAAAAACATTTAGTTTTTTCCCCCTGGTTTTGTGAATTCAAAATCTTTAATTTTAATGTTAATCTATTTCATGAAAAATGTTATATTTGAAAATTTTCAATTTATTTATAAGAAAATAAACTCGAAGACTAACATAAAGAAGATGATGCGTAATATGGAACCCAAATATTCAACCAATTTGCAGAGAAATAAAGTGAGAGCACCAAACAGATTTATAGGGCGCCGAGTGTGTGCTTTAATAAAAAATACAAAGGTAATTCGCGACAACTTATAGCCGGGCTGGAAATATATTTGACTCTTATATTCTCATATGAAAATAAAAGTATTGTTAAGCGTACGCTAAGTAGCTAGGACGATTTATATTAATGCCAGTCTGATTTTCTGCCACTATTTTCCAACTATGTTTTTAAATTATGTTAAGGAATAAACATACATTTTAAATGTTTACTAGTGACTTCCATATTAAATATCCCTATTAAAATAACAAGATATTTATATTTTAATTATACATATTACGATATAAATATCTTGTTATTTTAATAGGGTGACGGTTCAAAAACATTTTGTTTAAATAAAATTCATGTGGAAAATGTGTTTGAAATCTAATCTTAAAAATATATTTTGTAAATGTATATCTTATTAGTTTACTATAAAAAAAAGATAGCAAAATTAAAAGAAAAACCTTACGGTTGCGTTTACATGTTGATATAACTATATATATTCTTTTGGTAATAATTTTACTTAAAACATTTTACAATATATCCTACAAAATAGATAGATAGCGTTAAGACGCGATATATTCAAATTAAATCCAAATGTATCCCTGGTTTATCCTATTCAAGTTTACACAGTTACTGGTGAGGGTTTGTTGAGATCGTATTTGTCCAAGGCGGGCTGCGGATCAAGCTCCACTGGTCGTTGGGCAGTCCTCAAAACTGTCAGGATCACTCGGGTCGCTGTTGTATAGCGAGCCGTCCCTTGTACTTGAGCATCTGTTTTTTCACACAATGCTAATAGATATCCGTGGCGTCTGTGTGTTATGTTGTTGAAATGTATTTGTATTAAACATATCAAAGGGTTCACTTTGATATTTATGAAATAAATTATAAGATATTGAATAACAAATACATATATGAAATCACGTTTTCTTTAAAAAAATAATTTTATGTGAAATCAGCAACTAATACTGCTAATTATATTATTAAAATTAACAAGATCGGTTTTACTACTCGCTATTAAGTAGACAAGAACACTTTAAGTCATAATAAAGCTATTCTTATCCGTTGAAGTGGCTCAAATTGTTTTTATTGCTTCTTAGTGAATCACAAGAACCGGCGTGAATATTTCTATTAAAACAAAACGCATAAAGACAAGCAGTTAAAAATGGAACGTCTCAAGTTTTGGCCCGTTTCAGAGTTGGCAGAGGTCGGCCAGTTACAGATAATGTCACCATAACAGATTATATCTTGGCAGCAAGTCAGATATACCACAGATAACAGACGCATTTTATACGATTCCATTGTAAGTGTAAAGACACTAAAATATTCCGAGGCTGTTACTTTGGATATCCCATTGTTACGCCTCTCGGATCAGACTGAAACATACTTTACTCCCTTTTGTCTTATTTGCATTTAATACTATTATTATTATAATAAACTCCTTAATATTAATTCATACAAACTGGCATGCGTTTATAATATAGCCATTAAAATAAATACAATACAAATATTGTTTCATTTGATTTGCATACAGCTAAAACTCAAAATTTAATTATATATTTATAAAGAGCCTTCCAGCAGTCTGGCTTCCCATTAATGTCATTAAGATGAAAGAAATGACAGGTACCTCACATGAGAGTAAAAGCAGCCCAACAATGGCGTACACTTTGTGTTAACAATAGAGAACCTCTATTATGATGGTGTAGACTATAAACGATTAAAGTCGTGTGTTGTCATTTGTGTAAGTTCTACAGATAAATCATTACTATATAATATAAATAAAGTTTTGTCTGCTGTTTTGACTTAAAGCTAAATAATCATTTCTTTATTTCATTTATGTAAATGTAAATAAATAGTTTAATATCAGGTGAGTCGACACTACCTACATCTCTAGATCTATATTCAATTAGAAGCGGGCTACCACTAAACTAGTTAGATACTAAATAATATATATTTTTTAATAATTGAATGAAATCCACCATAAATACTTCAATAACTGATTGTTCATTATACACATAAAATTTTATTGAAATGTATTTAATTTTATAATAACTATAACTGTTGTTATAATGTGCAACATACACTTATAGTTGTTATAATATGGAAGAGAAGTTATAGTAATTTTTTTTTCATTACCACAAACCGAACGCTCAATACATGAAATATAATTTGAAAACGACTTTAATAAAAAAAACCTTAACTTTAATACAAAAGACTCATCGTTTAAATGTGTTGTAATAATTTTTTATTGGTGACAAATGTTGATTTACATTTCATATGTCGTCGTTCGTTATATATCTGTTGTAGCAGATAGTTATGTGTCACTGATAATGTTGTTGGTAGCACATGTATATTTCAGCGCATGTAATAGCTGTATGTGTTGCATAAACAACCGTATATTATCGTTAGCAGACACTCCATCTAAATACCATAGCGTAGCAATTGGGCTAATCAAATATTTATGACCTAGATTGTCTTTAGAATGATGAGTATTGCAAATTATACTATTACACACGTGATATTGTTTAATTTAAGTATAGAAACAATTGCAATTAATACGTTTAGATTACAGATAAAATTTCCTTTCGTAATAAAAGAATATTAAACCGATTAGAAGTGAATTATAAAGAATTTAAGAAGAGTGCTATTTCAACAACAGTAAACTGTAATACTTCTAAATTAAAAGACCGAAGTTAATACATCTAACATTACATCATCGGTAAGTTACTAGCAAAAGTATAATCCTATTAGAAGACTGTTCCAGGTGTAGGTCGCAGCAGACCACGTATAATTGAGGCAATAAATCCCTTCGCGACGACTTATGCTACCCGCCTGATTTTCTCACCCCGGAACAATTAAATCACGCTAAATTATGATACCAACTAATTGCCGTTTCGTACCCGTATAAAACTCTTATATATTATTTGTTTAAAATATTTTTTTTCTATTTTACGTGCCCTGTTACGTGCCCTATTACGTGCCCTAATACGTGCTTAAATATCATACTTCTTATTATTTTATTGACAAACGTATGATCAATATTTCAAATCATATCATAATCGTAGATTTCAATGAACATAGTTATACAGTAATATTAAGTATAAATAAAGTCATGTATTATACTCAGGCACGCGTTTGTAATAAAATCATTTTATTTTCGGGCGCTGCTGTCATTAAGTGTACAAAGCCATAACCCCTTGATGGTAGTCGTAACTTGTTTATTATAGCTACATTATTCAAAATTAGAATTACTAAGATTTGCATACATGAGTTTAGTTAGGTCAAGATTGTACTCGGTAGTTAGGTTTTTATACAACTGAAATATTTTTGTTATTGATTTCGTTTGTAGCTTCAAAAAGAGCAGCACTTGTCAGTTATAAAAGTTTATGAAGGATTCTCATAGTAGGATTTAAAACGAAATCAAATATACGTTTAGCAATATGTATTTGTTGCTTTTATTTAAAAAAATAGTGCAATATTTTATTATACCTAATTTCTACGACCAAATAATTATAGTTGACTATAGCAAAATGCATATTATTCAATTGTATATTTGTTGAGTCCATCTAAAAATTTTATAAGGCAATTAAAAAAAGCCATATTCCGGAATTATTTCTCCATTCCTATAATTTGAAAAATGAAGTTTTCAAAATAAACTGTACACTGTACTGTACTTTACACTTTGTAATAGGTTAATATTACCGGAAAATAACTTTAAATATAATACATTTATTTCCCTCGTCTTAATTCTTATCGAAGGTGAAAAAACAACGATTTATTGGCTTCTCCTGCCTACCTTCGTCACTGTCAATTAACATAAGAAGACCATGAAAAGTCAGACTATATAAAATGCCATCAGGGTCACCATTATTAATTAAAGGACATTTATCAAAGTATAAAACTCATTTTTATTCAAATATTACACACATATAAAATTTATCAACTTTGAAAGATAATGTTACGTATTTAAATACGAGTATTTTAATTACTGTTCTTCATAAGCAAAATGTCTTTTTTAATTCATATAACTTTTATTTTATAATCTAATATAAAAATATATGCTGTATTTCGAAATATTATCATATGTACATTAAATAAAAAAAAATGTAATATTATTTAAAAACAAACGATTAGATATTTCATCATAATTTGATGTTTTAAGATAATTAAAACTTTTCATGCTAAAATAATATCGTAATGTTCTGAAATTAACGGCTAATTTAAAAAGATAATTTATTAAGTATCTTTGTCTACAAATATTAGTAAAATACTTTGTGTATTATATTCATATTATAAAACAGAATATTATAGGCTTTTGTCTATATTTATCAATTCCGACCCTAACACTAATAATGAAAATATTTATCTTTAGAACTATGAGAAGATAAGTTTAGTTTGAAACAATAAACAGTACAATAAGTTTTTATTGAACTAAAATTGTCTTTTATAAGGGAATTCGTGGCGGCCGGACGGACGTTAAAGTGAACCTTCATTTATTGTAAGTCGTTTTAACAGTACGGTTTTCACGATAAAGAAAATAAAAACTATACACACTTTATTCCGTGACATGCCTTGATATCTTATAAAGCGTTATAAATTTTATATTGCTTTATGCGTTTATATTGACAGTGCCGACATGTTGACTACTTTTGAACGTCGGATTTATTCAGGTACATTTCCAAGCTGCAAAACGTGTTTTACAAGAAAAAACGAAGACTTCGAACTGCGAGTGGCTGACGATAGAATAGCAATATAACTTTATACTATCAGATATCGTTTTGAATGTATATTATATTCGTATATTAATTTATAGATACTAGAAACTTGAGTTAGTAAATATAATGTGCCTTATTAAGAGGTGCTCGTGTATAATACGATTACCATACCCAATAACGAGAAGTTACTTCCTAAGTTCGAAACTCAAACCTGTTTCCAAGGTAGTTATTATATATGTAATTACATTACTAAAGTAGTCACGTCTAACTACCGCTAATCGTCGGTAGTCGAGGAAATACAAAATCATAAGAGAGGATTGGGATTTTATGGAAGTTAACTAGTAATAATATAAATTTCGATCACATTATTATAAAGCTACAAAATAAAATAGTGTGGCATATAGTTCTCAAAGGCTCGCGAGGAACGCGTCCGGTTTCCGGCGTCCCCGACGATTCAATTTAGTCGGCCCGCGACAAACTCTATTGATTATTTCATTATTCCACTCACATACAGAACAAACCGACTATTTCTAAGAAAAATAAAGTAACAAATCCGTGGTTAACGAATCCGAGAAAATAAAACATCAGGTAACATTTTATGATGCCAGGGAAGAAAATGAAAGATTTACATTCATTTTATATATACGAAGATGCCCCTTGCACATATGGCCTCTTTCCGCCGGCGCCACTGGGACACTGTATTACAGCTTCAGTGATTTAGTTTTATTGTCATGCACCCCCGGTATTCATTGACTATTCCAAATATTATTCCAATTGCGAATAACAAATCTAGATTCATATCAAAAAAATCTGATACGTTGCGTTTTATGTTTGTTTTTGAATTTTATTACTGTAGAGTTTTTCAAAATTGAACAAAATATTAACACATGGAAAACCAACTAAGTATTATTCTATATTTACCTAGGCTTATTGGCGAAGATTTTCAAATGCAATAAGCACAACCCTATTATTAAGGGTAGTAAAACCCAAGTAAAGTTTCCGCCAAGGAATTAAACTAAGAACTCAAGTTGTTTTAGTTATTTATTTTTTATTGATGTTCATTTTTATAAAGTTATGTTGTACGTCTTGCTAATTTGAATTTATCATAGCTTTTGTTTCATGGTCTTCAATTGATTATTTTTTATATTTTTCTATATTTTTCTTGAATAAAGGATAAATGTTAAAAAATCATAAAACATCGAAAGGTATCACATCGAGGCAAATTGCGATCAAGTATCCGACCGTCATAAAAATTGCTCCACTGAAATCATAAAACGATCTATATGGATAAATCGAGGCTGTTAACCCATATCCCGTGAAACTGACACTACTTCAACCAGAGGCGGTCTCCCATCGAGACGTGACCAAACGGTTCAATAAAATCTCTCCAAAACGTTGGACGCTGTAAAAATTGAAGAATGTGTCGTCTTAAACGCTAACACACCCATCATTCAATCAAATAGTAATTCGATAAATACAATCTCAGCTTTACTTTAAGGAATTTCACTAAAGAATATTATGAAATTAATTCTTAGCTATTCAGCAAAATAATGTTTATATATACTTAACTGAACTTTTGCTGTAAATATCAGAATGAGGTACGCACGATCCGGAGCTAACAACGCGACAGTTCGATTGCGGATAACAATAAAACTAAATCATCGGGAAGTTATCTATCTTCGTAGGCGACGCGACCGGAAAGCGAACATGAGCACTGAAATGTATTACACGATACACATGTTAAATGGTGCAGTAGCATTCGGCAATGGCTCCCAGGTTCTCTGACCTAATTCGCTACCCAATACTGTATTTTTCAAAGAACGCCTAATTAACTCCATTACTATTTCACAGTCACTTAATTTAGTACCGGATAAAAGCTTCCTATCAGCAATCGCTTTACCTATCTTGATTGCTGAGATTTAAGAGAGGCGTTTTAAAAGCGATAAAAATGTAGCCAAATGTCGTTAGATGATATTATGTCAAGAGTGACATTTTACAAATTGCTGTTCACATCAATTTTCGATTAGCCATAATTGGGGTAGATTTTATAATGCATGCCCTCAGACTGATACTTTATTGTTAAATGATAAACACAATGCACATGTATGGGATCTTTTATCATCTAATATTACATAACGCTATTCATTCCTTATTAAATACGTTCGTTAAATGATAAATTGCTAAGAATCCATTATCACGGATATAATGTACTGGTCAGCTTTAATTATTTCAGATATCGATAGTGAGCAGATAATGTGTGATTATATATACTCCTTATAAATAACATACGAACGTTTGGTGCGATAACTTAATTCAATCTTCTCCCCTCGCTCACAATATGCCTCGAATGTAGTTGTAAGATAATGTTAATCGATATGTGTAGGTAATTTATTGTAATGGATTCTACTTGGTTAGTTGGAAATAATACATATATTAACGTATTGAAAGAACTTTCTTAAATTATTCTAGGGTATGATAACATTTTACGGATTAATTTCACACGGACATATATTAAAAATTGGTATTAAAATATTTTGCTTTGTAGTATTGTAACTACAGGTCACATTAGAAAAAAATATAATAAAATGTTTTAATTTGAAAAAAGATGTAATGTAATGAATATCCTACCTGATTCCATCATGTTTTTAACCTATATAAATGTTTTGTTTTTATTTTATAAAAGTGGAATTTGCCTTTGAAACTTTCTTAATCTATATACGAGTATTTTATCAAGAAATATGTCATAAGCATGATTTGTTGCTTCATATAATATAAATAACTGACATTTTCACTGAAGTTTAAAAATCTGGATCTTGATTTCAAGTATATTTAAATCTTGTTCTTATATAAGCAAGTGTATGACTGACTACTTGTTTTTTCAACTGATAACGAGATGTTAAAATGTACTTATCAGATCCAAAGAAAGATGTATTATTGAATATATTGTACAAGTAGGAAGCATAAGCAACAACCAACGGGAAACAATGTCAAGCTCAAACTACATATTATCAATATGGCTTAATTCTCATTAGAAATATCAGAAGTAATTGCTATTGCAAAACTCCGAGTCCTAAGGAAAAAGTTGTATAGTTATTTAAAGAAAATCTCTAACATTTTTGTTACAAAATATTCGTATTCTTTTATTAGAGTGAAAAAATTGTCCTTAAATTGCATGGTCAGTTTCTAATCATTCATACCTGTGTATTGATAATCTTAAACTTGTCAAAGGTAAATTTATTGAAATAACTGTGCATTCTTAACATCAAAAATAACTCTGACAAGTTATTGTTCGCCAATGGTTGATCATACTTAAGTTCAGAAAATCTTATTCACAAATTGTTTATTCTTGTTAATATTTTCAGATTTACATCTGTTTTGGTTGTACTATTTAGAATAGCTATAGGTATATACTTTTTTTTCATTCAAGTAAAAGATATTTTTTTTATTACTTTAACTAGACTAGATTGTTTTTGACTATCTTTTCTTTTCAAAATGAACTCTTTCCGTTTTACTTTGAATATTTCAAATACCAAATTATTTAGGAAGACGTAAAAAAATTTCCATGAATCTTAATATATTGTTATATTAAAGAAATAATTCATATATTACTTCGCTAAATAATATAAAATGATAATAAATCTTTTTTTTTCAAACTCATAATTATATCAATTATATGTGAAAATAGACTTAATCCGCTCTGATCTTCTGGGAAATAAAAATTAAATTTTCCCTTAAATTGATAAGCTTTTACGTCGATGGTCTTAGATACTTGAAGAATTTAATCCAAATTAAACCATTCAATAATATATTTTTCTCTTTTAAACATTTTTTCAAGTTTACAGGAGTTACAATAATAATTAAAGACAAGTTCCTATCTGAAACTAGCAATGACTTATCACTAAATTGAAATCTAAAAGAGCGTCATTGAATCCTTTCAAGTTATTCGATTTGAACAGCCTCAGGCGCTGAGTCGTCTCACCTTAGGCCGAAACAAATCTTGGCGTAATCCTAAAATCCAAATTAGATTTTCATTCAGTGGCACTATTTACAGGCTTCTTACGCTGCCGCATCGCGACGTACCTTTTATGAAATTATTTATTTTATATTTAATTAAATACTATATAAGTACATATATTATATTAAATCGTAAAAGGCGTTAAAAGCTGCGTCCGTACAACAATAAACCACCTACGTAAAAGGTGTCACATACGTCACCAAACTTAGTAAGCCGTCACGCTACCCAACCCGTATCACTTAAACATCGATATGTAATCAATTACGTTGCTACCAACACAAAACTTGATTCCCTCTATTTGTACAAAATTATATTTTTTGTACGACCGTACACAAAACAAATACATAATTACAACTTAAATTACCTGAAACGGCATTGGACAGTCCCCTAAATACAACCTAACAAGCAAACAATAAAATTAATCGTCACAGTAATGAATAGGCTTTACAAACATTGGGCCAGATTGTACAGGGTGTAAGTCGATATTGCGACAAGGAACCTCGCGTGTAAAACCACAGTGAGCCAAAACCGCACGCACTAGCTTATACATCACTTATAAACTGCTAAAACTAATTTCTAATTAACCATACAAACTTTTATGTTTATGAGAGAACTCATTATAACGGTATGAAATATTTTATATGCGATGTCACAAACATAGGTTTTATATTCAAAATATTATATTCGTAAGGGTGAAATAAAATGATAAGCCTGGAATGAAATACCATTTCATGGATAACAGTATGTAATGTCAACACAAAAAGGATCATGTATACTTAAAACCAAGCCTATTCAAAAACGCGCTGCATCATTGAATTGGGAACCCAAAAATGATTGATGATTTTTTTAATAAAAAAGTACCACGTGATCTTTAGCTTAAACAATGTTCGTACATACAAATATGTATGAATATATTTATCACGTAAATAATATAGATCATGTTTATTAACTTGTTCTTCAAGTTTTGTATGTAATTAGTTAGTTTTAAATTATACACAGTTAAAATATGATCAAAAACCAAAATCAAATTCTTGTAAAAGGAAATTACATACGTCGCAATGACATCGGCTATCTATTTTATTGAGATACCCTCTAAAAACAATGTCGAAACGGAAATTAAGCTTACATGTGAACAAATCAAAGGGATGTATGAAAGAGCCTGCATTTGTTTTGCTGTCCCTTCGATAAAAATTACACGTGATTTATATCTAGTACATACATCACGTCCAAAATAAATAAATTTATAAAAAAAGCAATTCCAATAAATGTAATTTTGAAAAATGTCTATTTTCGATAACTTAACACTTCAACGATATGTTTTTATGTTTCAGTGAAATAAAAAATACTTTTCTATCCAATAAAACAATAGGTCATGGGGCAATTTGAGTTAACTTGTAACGAAATAGTGAATATAAGTATTATAGTACAGTTCAATCAATGCTAACAAATATATATTGTTTTTCTAACTTACTTTGGGTGTATTAACATACGTTTTTATAGTGTTGTATGCTGCGCTAAGTGATTGTAAGAGCAGCCTGGCGCCTCACCGGAAGTCATTCCCACGTGACAGACGCCGGAAGTGACGCTGGATCATGTTTTCTCATGTGTTTAATATTAACCAGAAAAATCGGAGACTACCAAATATTACTACATATATCATGAAAACTTTTAGAGATTATATTTTTTCTTATTTCAAAATTTTCGGCTTCAGTCGAGTCAAATTAACAACATATTCTTATTTAAACTCAATATGACAGTCTATTAATAAACTTGGTATGAATTTCAAAGTCTTTTATCAAAAGCTTTGATTACGTTACTTTGGCATCTAAAGTCTGGTAATACAATTGGAAGTGCCTAGCAATATTTATAATGCTTTCTCCGACTGGCCCCAACGATTATTTTGTCCATTGTGTTGGTTGTAGGCGCTGCCAAGATCCAAGAAAGAGCTAAACTTACAAAAGTTCCAACTTGTTCCAATAGACGGCTTTTGTTAGCTCAACTTATTGTTCGGGACAGATTGCCGAGGATCAGTCTGATCCACGAATTCACACTACGCGAAACGTATGTGGCTGTTTGGAGAAATCGTTTTACTTTGTGAAAATTAATCGGTAAACAGAAATAGAAAAGAAATTAGAATTAAAATTAAAATATTGCCTCTGAAAATGGCTTGTTTTGCTAGTAGCATATTTTATTTCCGTATTAAAAAGTTTCCAAAGACAAGTTTTGATCCGAAAACATAATTCTATAGCACGCGAGGTTACTTATAAATTCTAGAATTTACTTAAACCTACCTTAAATTGGATCAATGCTTTTTAATTTTCAATTCTGTTTGTATATAGGATTCTAATACAATAGTTCTAATATGCTCCAAATGATTAATAAAATGCGTAACCGTCCAAGACTGCTATCGACTAGCGCCGCGACGACGCCGTCACGGATCAGTTCGAAACTACAAACAATGAAGAACTAGTTAAACAAAGATTAAATACAATTGTATAGATATAACTGAATTCGTTTCATAGTGCATATGTATATACTTAATGAACAAACTTAAATAAACAAACGTAAATTTTCTGTATTTAGCTGTTAAATAATATAAGCATTATGACAAAGGAAAGTAACGCGTTCTAAACAGAAACCATCAACTTTGATATTTTGCAAACTATGGTATGTGAAGGCTATAGCTGAGAAAATTGTATGTTTGCCTGTTCCATTTCATAGAAGAGATAAAGGCCCCTAGCGATAGGAAAGGGAGATTCGCTGATGGGAGTTTCCTTTAGATTCATTTCCTAACATTACGTCACATAAAATTACAGGGTCACCCATAATATCCAAACATGAATAACGCACTGGATTTTATTGCATATTGCATATAAAATCTACTTCAATACTATTCAAACAACATTACAATTAGGAAGGAATTTCCAATATTAATAACGTTTGAAATCAAATTAATATCCTAAATATTAAATTGAATATAACATTTTATGTTACTCAAGAACAGACACCGTAAAATTCATCGTAAAATAAGTTTATTAAGTGCTATTACTAATTCAATAGTTCATTTCAGAGTATTTTGTAAGTGTTATGGGGCCTATAAAAAACTCATTTGCGCTTCAGTTTAACGACCTCTCCTCCTACACACCCTGAAACCGCGACAGAGAACATTTTGTGAATTCTTAAGAAACTTTAGATTAAATATAATATTTTAACCTAATGACGTCATTCGCTACACTCTCACCATAACAAAAACATTATTCTACTTAGAAAATTAGGAGAGATTGTATTAACATAACCGCTTTGTTAAATGAAGTCAAGATAATTTGTGGCCAAAGTTCGGCCTGTAATACCTCGCAAATTGCTGGATAAGACTGTGTGAGACAACTGTTAGTTTTAATTAAACTGCTGGTTTCGCTCGCCGGAGACCTCGAAACGAGAAAATTATTCTAATCTTATAAGCCTGTTGGTGTCTGGAAACTTGATAGAAATTAATATAAATCGTTGTCACACGAAATTTTCACAAGCACGACTACATTGCTGTTTGTCAATAAATGACACAAATTTTTAATACTTCCAATTCCTAAATGTGAATAGCTCTTGCGATTTCTATTCAATTTAATGAAAAGTATAAGACGTTCGAAATTGCCGGAACGAGATTATCTCTTGTTTCAATTTGAGAAGCGACGCGACAGAGTGTCTTGGGAAAAGTATTTCATTAGACGCTCGAAGCAATCGCCGGACCGGTCAGGCAAGCACCTGTGCCAAGAACCTCCTGCTCTTAAAATACTAATAGTATCTGTTGCAAAACTATCGCATTTAAATCATAAATGTATCATTTAGTTTATGATAATTACAAAAAAAAATCCCGCAAACCTCAATAAATAGACAACGTTTTAGTTAAGGCCAATAAAACGTCAAATTCGTGAACCCATCCATGATATTGTCTTTCAGCCACGCTATGCAGAATTATTGCTAGCGTAGTTTAGAGTCGGACCGCTAGTCAAACTTTGGTAATTTAACTTCAAAACAGGTTCCTGTCGGTGTGCCGCTGAACATTTATTCAACCGCATTCGGTAAGTAACGCTATGACAATAATATCAAAGCAATTTGGCAATTGAATTCAAATTGTAGACAGGGGCAATGCGTAATTACTAGTTGGCTATATGACATGCGGGTAACAGTTCTGTTTAGTAACCAAATTGTTTCTAATTGCCAACAGTTACTTACATACTGACTACCTAACATTCAATTAAGTGTAGCTTATAGATTATATATCAATATACGAATATAATTATACTTTAATATACTCCATTATTAAATATTCTGATTTACCTTTTGAAATAAAGTATCTTCGATAAGCTTTTAATTTTTTTCTCTTATCCGAAAATTTTTCGCAATACATAATAATTAATGACAATAATTCAGAACTTGATTCCATCTTAATATATTTTTGTCGATAAGATTAATTAATTTTAGATAAATTTGAGTTTGTTTCGGTAAACACACTTTTAATAGTTCCCGAATTTTTAAATATTTGATAAAAACCGATAGTTCATCGAGAGCCTTTTGGATTTTACACTTCATTGTGAATAATTTATTTTATTGCATTGTACTCGTAAGTTTAATATTCATTCCACATCGTCCCGCCCTACGCTATACGTTGTACGATTTATGTCGGTGTTCGTTTTAAAATAGAGCCATTTTATCTGAAATATTGTCATCTGTTTTAAATATTTTACTTAACGCGTCCCAAAGGCGACATTACAAAATTTCATCTAGAGATCAAAGGCGCGGCTGGGTGACTCTAATTTTAATATCATCGATATATTTCCCGCGTTTTGCTCTCACACATGAGAGCTCGAACTCTTTCTCTTTATTTCGTGCCCAATTAAATGCTGAAATTAAATTTCTCACGAAAGAATTTTATTAATATTTTTGTTGGTAAAAATAATTATTACTATGCAGTATAGAGAGGGCTGCAGACTTTTATGTTGATTTACATTACATCATAAAGTTATTATAGTTGATAGAAGAAGGAAATAAATGTTTTTTATATGTAGAAATATATAGGTATTGTAATTCTTTATTTTACTATTAAGACTGACCAGGTGGTTGGATTCTCACGTAGCAATTAACGTCCATGTAAGTTGAAGGGTTTTACTCACAGCTCTAAGGATGTCTCACAAAAACTATGATGAGTTCTCAACAAATAGGTCTGTTGTCTTTGTTTACCTTGACTCTGGAAGTGGGGCCTCATAAATGCCAGTGTAAAAAATTGTTGCTCGATATATTTCACAGTTAACAATAATAGTCAACACAAAAGTTGTGGGTCAAAGTTAACGCTGCGTGACATGAAATTCTCTTGAAGCTCATAGCCGAAGTTAGCGCCAGCGTTGGAACTGGGCTATAACTTTACACGCGACATTAACTTGGAACGCAGTCGCGACGACGAACATGTATAGCTATGTATGTATATATCAATAAGTTATTTATCTGTGTTCGATATGAAAATTAATTTGAATTCGAGAAATTAATCCGAAAAACACTTATTTAAACCCTTTTGATAGAAAACCGTTGACATACATGCATAGGCTTTTTTATATTATTTTTTTAACATCTCCTGAGAAGCTGAAACATGAAATAACATTTTAATCAAATGCAACACTATTTAATTATTCCGATTAATTTATCTCGTTCTAACGGTTCAATTGAAACAAGATACATTAGTTGAATTAACGCCTGACTCGGTCTCTTTAGAGACGAAACGTCTTGATTAGGGTAATTACGTGAGATATTTAATTATAGCTTCAAGTTGAGCATGTCGCCGTTTATCCGTATATTTTATTTAGAGTGCAACAAAATAAGCTTCATCCCGACGGGCAATCGTTTAAAATAAGTGCCTATAATTCGCAAGAGTTTACCCTCGCCCGCACAAGGGAATCGCGCCCCGTCGGTTCCATATAATTCTAACACTTACCCAGGACCACCTTCGTTGCTTATAATTTTGCCTACAAACCCACAAAATAATCTTGAAATATGCCTCAATACACTTAATCATTTATAAAATTACATTAGTAATATTAAGTATACACAATTCGACATCCAGGCAATATTATAAACAACTAATATAGGATTTTCGTTAGTCTTTTACACACTCAAGAGTCAAAGGAACTTCATTAACTTTTGAGATGATAAAAAAAAATTGATTGGATGTTTCAAAGGTTACTGACCTACAAAGTTTTACTCATTTTCTATAACTATTAATAGCAGGTCGTAAATTATAGTTTCTGTTATCGTATTTATTATTCGACACTAGGCAGTAAAATGGCTGGTTGTAGGAGCATTTCATTGGCGTTACTAATGAGTTGCTAATTCAATTTCACGGGCGCAAGCGACACGCCACTCGCCATCCAGACTGACCAGCCGCAGGCTTCTCGATATACGAGTATAACATTTTTATACAAATAACAATTGTTTTGCCTTTTTCAATGCAGTAATAAATTATCATACAATACAAATATATTAGTAAAGTTATTCTATAGTTAGTAATATACCTATCAGCGAAAAAATATTGATCCAAAAGAATATTCCTTCATTGACTTATAAAATATTTTTTTTATATTTCATCTTAACGTACGCAACTTAATTACAAAATAAAATACACAAACAAATTATTCATGGAGTTTCACGTTGTGGCGACGTTACAATAATGTGTTGGCAATGTAAAAAAAGCTCTAATAAAGCTTAGTCAAACAACCCTACCATACGTCTGATCGCTGACATTAAGTTAATGTGGCACATTAAACCTTTGTGTTTGGGTTTATGATGCGGTCTGGCCACGTTCTAAGAAAGTTTCCTTATGCCAACAAAAGTAAACTTTTGATTTACCGCACAGTTCCCGACCCGTTTTCAATATAGCCCTCCCAATTACATGTTCTATAACGAAATAACGACATTGTTTTGTTTCTTTTATTAGCCTCCATAAGCACCCAAAAGCAATCTTCAAATATCAAAATAGTAATAAAATTATAAGAGCTTCTGTGTTTGAATCAGTACAAGTGAGATTTTGGTTACTGCGTGAGATAAAATTTACCAAAGATATATGGATGAATATTGTATTTAGATACTTATAATAATGGACGATCAAGTAAATTATGGAAACTCGAATAATCTCTCGAATAATAAAAAGAGTGTCTACATAAAAATATTTTTTGTTTTAACCCAAAGTTTTAAAGCTCGAAAAATCTATCACCCATCTCACTATGATTTATCATTTATATCTAAACTAAACATCAAAAAGTAAACTAGTTTCTTTGAACAGTGTACGTCTGTACAGCTAAAGAATTCAATCACTAGGAACGTTAAACTTTGAGCGATCGTTTCCTTTATGACACTTTATTTGATAGAAGTTTTTACAGTCAAGTATGTTTTATGGCAGTTGAGAAAAAAAATGTTTTTTTGTTTGGTATTTTATATGATAATAAAATTATATAGACACAGTATTTGTTAAAAAAATACATAAAAGAGAATTAACCAAAAGATTATAGAAATACATAAATAAAATAAAATAAATTTGAAAATCAAATATAAAAGAATGCCAAGTCGGCAGAACATATTTAATATTAACTTTTATAATCCGATTACCACTAATTTGTGATTCATTTCCATCAAAGTCAGTTGTAAAGTAGCTAACCAAACAATCCCGTAAAGAGGCGCCATGTACTACTGCCAAGAAATAATCTTTTAGGTGACATTCGCATACGTCATAGAGCGGGAGGTTGCCAAAACTGTCTGCCGGTGGCCCGCCCGCCCAACTTACCAACTAAAACAATATCAGGTACTTAGGAAGTTTGCTACACCAGAAATGCCAAACGTCGCTTTCAGTTTACTGCGCTAGTAGATAATCGGAACTGTTACTTCGAACACAATATGTGGAACTACTTGGAATTTATTCAAAAGTTTCTATACAAAATACAAATGTACTTTAATCCGAACATGGAACATGTGGGTACATGACTAATGATAGATTTCGAATTTTGTTTTTACGAAAAGAAAGTAGTTTTCAAATAAATTTCATTAAGAAAACTTCTGCTATCCCTCGTTTATCTTCTTTTAAGACTGGAATTAAATTGAGATAAGGAAGGTAATTATCTTTCGCTTTTTCTAATCACGTTAACCTCGGGTTTATTTGGTAGGAAATTAAGTAGGTAACTTAGGCTCAAAATGGTTCATAATAAAAAATAATAACTAATATCATTGGAAATGATGTCTTCATTGTTTCCAGCTAAATCTAAAAAATTAAAGAACTCTAAATTTTTATTTTAATAATATAAATCATCATGTGTTAATACTATGACATGACTTACTAATATGATAATTGGTCACAATCCAATCTAGCAATATCTATCGATACTTAACATGAACATCGATATTCAGCTTACCCTATGTAAGCTCTAATTGGCCCAGTTTAGTTGGGCAGAGATCGCGCACTAAATAGAGATTTGCGCCGTACTAATCCACGTTGATCCGAGGAATCCCAACGGCATACCTTTACATAAACGGATCACAATATCTTTACGAAACCGACGGCACGCTTGACTAAAAAAGAATTGGTCTTAACAATCTGACTTTATCCAACAGAGATCTAACAAGGCTTTATAGGTTTTTATTATTAACCAACATTTATTGTGTTAAACGATATTTTTAATTCTTAAATCATCAGTAGATAAATTAAGAGTTAAAAAAGTATAAATTTAATAACATAATATATCCAGACCAATAAATTTTAAGACGATGACATTCTAATATTGTACCATAAATATACGAAGGAAAGTTTAAAAATGTTGTTACAAATACTGCCGTATATTGGACGGTATTTACATACAATTCTTTTCGCTGCATTTTCTAGTCACATGTTTCCGTTCCATCCGCTCAGTTTGTTAAATGTCCAGCAAAAATTTGTTTTTATTTTCAAGCACCCAAAACAGTGTATATTCAATAAAAATATAAATAAAATTTAGAGTAAGGTTCACGTTTTGTAATACATAATCAAAATAATGTCACATAGTAAGGACATAAAATAACTTTAATACAAAAGGGAATGATTTTAGTTCATGGCTCTACCGCTGTTAAATGTAAGGAGAGTCTTATAACTTCATTCCGACTCGCAATTACGTTGCAGTTACTTTTTTTCAAAGCGGCCTGTGTGGTATTCGAGAACATTTCAACAACTGCAAACATTCGTCATTAGTTAACATTTTCTCGAATGCTTTTGTTTTTCAGCGTCTGACTTTTAATAAATATTTTCAACTAAAGTACCTTCCAAAGTACCTGTATTCGGTGGTACGAAGAGTCGTTTTACAATAATAACGATTGAACACTATCTTTCGCGATCGACAATATTAAAGACGAATAAAAGGATTACTTGCATACCAAAGGTTTTGTATAACAAAAGCGCTCTCTGTTGCATCGAAGTTTTCACTGCTGTAAAATAATCCCTTAAACTTAATAAAATATGCCATACCTCTGCGAAGTAAAAATTGTTTTCACTACGTTAATACATTATAATTAGTTAAAGATAAAAATAATGACATAAAAAGTCTGCGTATTTTTTTCAAACATATACGTACTGTTTTCTATTCTTATGTTATTAGTGAAGCTTTTCAGGATCACCTCAAGTTTTTTTCATCCATTTATGGTATTTTACTTTTACGGCTGGCCGCATAGCAGTGCTTAAGTGAAAGCAGTAGCCAGAGCAGCTGCAGCCCATACGAGACTTTATATTCTCATTCATTCCTCATACTCTATTGTTGTAATATGTGAGGATAATTATTTAAGTAACTACTTAACGTACTCACTGTTTAAAGTGGAATTGTCATATGAATTAGCATAATGTTTAAATTGTATTCCTTGCAATGATGCACAGATTGGCTTTAAAATATGTGTTAATTAATTTTAGTGTTCATAAACCATTTTAGTTTTTATAAAATCATAGAGGAATAAAATGTGAAATTCATATTAATATAATTTATATTATATACCCAGACAAGTCCTTCTTAATACAGAACACATGAAACTAGGGAGAAAATATTTCCTCTACATTAACTCGTCTTCTGTATTAGCTTTACTGATCTAATCAGGTCAACCTGAATATGAGATTGATTATATCTTCAATTTAGACTATTACCTTGAGATTACTAGAAAAAATATTTTTGAGATAAAATACATAGTATAGATATAAATAATGTAACTAAACTTTCTTATTAACTAAACTTTCGTTTAACCATTTTTCAAATTGCGTTAGGGCAGGAAAAGAAACGCTATACCAAAGCGTAGCTGAGTGAGCCACTTCCTTCGTATATTGCGTACGTGATTACTCTCTAAATATCCCACTTTAGTATACAAACCATTCCTTGTCATGCAGAAAGGCGATGCCAGAAGGTGAACTTGAATAATTTATCAGAGCGACGATGGATGTTCCATTTATCCAAATTGTTGTCTCCAGTTGTAAGGTTAAGTTTAAAATGATCAAGCTGACAGTTGAGTCTTTTTCATAGCGCTGACCAGAAATGAAATATCACCATATGTATCACGACATGCTTCTGGCTTATGTTATTTGAGGTTAAATTAATAACTTAGAAAAAAATCCCGTATCTTGGTATACCTAATACTGTCTTCATTTATTTGTTTGTGACGCAATTTCGAAAAGTAAGTTAGATTAGTGTAAAGAACTAAGCACAAGAAATAACTTTGAAAATAAGATACCTACTGCATTTCTTCAAAATATGTAATTTAAAAATACGATAGAAATTATAACTTATTATTTAATTTGTTTATATTAATCTATTCACCATTTTTTTAACACTTTAACAAATAAATACACAAAAGCTTGTAAAATCACATTATCCCAAAAGCCTCTTTGATTTCGAATGGAACTTACCAGCTTATATCTTTTTTACCTTAAAACTTTTTGCGTATTTTTTTACAATAAAAATAGACAATTTACTTTACTCCCCTACAACATTGTAGTAAAAAACTCTGTATAATTTTAGCTTATCTGATTAAACTTTGCATGATTTTTGATAAAACCTCAATGTAAAATAGGTCGCATTCAATACAATTATAATTGCCTTAATAACTAATTGGCTAAATAGTTACATTTGTGAAAGGCCAATGAAATCACGAACTTTTTAATAGCCCCGGTAGCAAAGAAATAACTCGTAATTAAAGCGATATTTGAATTGCTAGGTCTTTCCATTAACAACTGGATATTGCATGTCCTCAGACAATTTATATAAAATGCACTAATAATTTTATTTTTTGTACAATATCGTTTTATTTGTATTATAACACAGAAGCAATCCATTTTCATTATATTTATACATGTCACAACGATGCTATCTGTGTAATTTTATACTTATTGTCAACATGCAGAATAATACCTATATGTATCGCTTTTTATAAACTCCCATATTTAACTTTTTTTTTTCCCGATAACAAGCAGTAGCTCACTTATAAGCTGAACATCGACAATTTTGAAGTTTTTTTAGTTCTATTATCAAGAGATCGCAATATTTGAGTTTTTAAATGAGTGTTATTCGTGACTATAAACTGTGAATGATAAAAACTACATATTTATTTTAAAGCGTGTCGAGGCTACTTATTGGCTACTAAGATAGTGCTTCCTTATAAATAAATCCATACCTAGTCGTCATAAAATACGAAAACCGACAAATAGATTAATAGTAGTTGATCTATATAAACCTACGATTACAATTAAACTGCTATGCTGAGGTTTATTTAATTAAAGAGACACCAATTTCTTGTTTATTACAAAAAGATACATAACTAAAAATTATGTAGGTACCTAATGTACCTATCTATAAATAAAAAAACGTTTCTTGTGTTTCATTACTCACATTTATAAAGTGGAGTTTGTCTTATTTGTTTCAAGTTTTTTTTTATTTCGTCAAACTGAACTGATCAATTGAACATCAATTGAATATATTAAATTATAATTAGGAATAAAAGGTGTTCGCAATAAAACTCTTGAAGAAAACATATACGTTACTATTCCAAGTAATGGGATCAAAAATAATAATACCCTTTTTTTCTTTGTCAAACGAAATGAAATTCAATGGTTAAGATTTGAATCTTTATAGATATAGAAAATAGACAGTCTTAAATAATTTTATTTGTCGAGATCTGAAAAAGGCTTAAAAATTTTCACATAGATACGAAAAGGTTCAAATAAGGCTAATGTTATTATTGACGGATAAAAATCTATACGAGGGGTAAATCAAATAATAAAGGTGAGTAAATTGTGTTATCGTCAAATCATTCTTTTACTAAAGTTTCGTGAAGCAAGATTGAGATTTAGGAGAATGTTAAATAATATAAGGAAAATTGATTCGATTATTATTTGTGCGTGTTTGAGAGTTTTGATAGCAACTAGGGAAGTAGAATTCTTTCTTCCAAAATCTCTTTTAATAAACTTGTTTTTGGTTGAACTTTCTGTAGTACATATGAGCATAACTTAGTTCGTACATACTCTAGGCGATGGTCTAACATTAGCATATAATCTTTTCAAATTGTCACCTTTCAAGTATTTATCCAGATAAATGTCCAGACATCTGTTTGTCTGTTTATGTTAATGTACTTCCTAGATGAATAAAACTTCTAGTTTTCTTCTTTTATATGAATGATTCTATGCCAAACAAAAAGACCTGACGAAATCTAAAAAAATTGAAAGCTGCACTGGGTATAGAAAATCTATAGAAATAAGATAAAGACAGCCGCTATGGGCTTCAGCATCCTTTCGTCAACAATTTGTGATCGACTTACTTTAAAAAATTATCATCCTCCCCCCCCCCCCCCACGACATAAAAGGGGAGGCCACATTTAAAAAACTTTTTAGGTGGTAAAGTCTAGTTTAGTTACTATAGCTCGAACATGGGCTGGCTCGACCGGGGAAGTACCACCCTCTCACAGAAGATCGGCGTGAAGTAGTCAGTAATGACTGCGTTTCGTCCGATGAGTGAGATTGCCGGTTGCCCTTTCCCTGTTCCCAACCTTTCCTCGTATTTCCTTATTTCCACCCCTCCCTTTTGCTCCACAAGTAAGGTTGGCAACGCATCCGCAACATCTATGTTGCGGATGTCCATGGACGACAGGCACTACTGCCCATCAAGTGGGCCGTCTGCTCGTTTGCCACCTTTTACATAAAAAAAAAAACAGAGAAAGACATGTTCTCATTCATTTTTCTAATGGCAAATAAGTTTTTTAGGATAACTCAGCAACAGTTAACTAAGTTGGTTTGCCTTTGCAGTAGAAAGACGAAAAAAATCATGTTTTCGCCCAAAGAGAGAATAGCTGCAAAATGTTGGGTGTATTGTTTTTTAAAAAGGAATTCTTGAATATCTTTAGGTCTTTAAGGTCTCACTATTTACTGTACTGTATAATTCAAATTATCAAGAATTTCTTTCTAGGTGTAAGAAAAACCGTTAGGTATATACAGGGTGACTGGTGAATTACTATCAATATTTAAGGAGCATACTCGGTACATGATTCTCATTCGAATTATGTAAAAAAAATAGGTACTTAATTTTTGTCCAAATTTCCGTATAAATAAATAAAGTGTGTACACGTTCCAAGTGTTCCAAGTGTGGACGCGTGCGGCGGCGTGCTGATACAACACCACGCCGCCGCACGCGTATGTGTGTGTGTGTGTGTATACCTAATCTGTAGGGTGTTCACACGATGCGTAATTAATTACATAACTTTGGTTAACTTTACTCAGAAGTTTATTAATATTTATGTTATATTAATTTTTATTTTGTCATATATGATCGTCAAATATCACGTCCTCAAATATCGATAGTAATTCACCAGTAACCCTGTATATTATTAAAATAATTACACACATTTAAGTTTTTCTTAAAACATATACCTATATATTTATACTTTATATAGGTATATAGTGATTACATTTTGAGAATTTGAGGACAATAATGGTGGTCACGATTTTAAAAAACCTACACATGGTTTATGGTAGTATCAAGCAAGTTTCAAATTACAAAGTCTTTGATGATTTTCATGATTTTAAAATAGTCACGTCCATTCCAATTTTAATTTTTTTGTAAAAAAATATTAAATCTAGTGATAAAGTACAAAATATATGTGAGATTTCTCAAAACCTGTTTTAAAAGAATCAAGTCGGGTTCCATGCATTTACCTCTTGTGCTTATTAGAAAATACGTAATTCTTTGTCTAGACAAGTCAAATATTATAAGACGAAATCAACTGCCAGCCGAGCTATAGACAATAGACAATGCCAAGTGAATAGAATGCCTAAGTGTCATTCAGACAGCTTATTGAAAGATTACTTTTGGTAAAAAGTCTAGACATCCACTTAAAAAATTAATTTAAACCAGTAAGCTCTTTCTAATATACATATATATGTATACTTAGTTTTGTCTGTATAATCTTAGGAATTATTAGAAAAAAGAAATATCCCACATGAATAGAATGAATTAACATTAAAATGAAAAACATCACTAGTTATTTAGTGAAGAATTTATTTTGTTAATACAATAACGGCATATCACCAAACTAAAACTAAAATACGTTAAACAAATACACAGTCCTCTGGTTTAAGCTAGCTTTACTATACGAGAAAAAAATATGAATCAATGAATACAATTATTTCATTTCAAAACACAAGAACTTGCATCTGTTGAAAATAAATGCAAATCATTAAATATCAGAAAATTAGGCGTCACAATTAACTGTGCATTATAAAAGCTACAAGAAATATTGAATGAAATTAAAATTAATTATATGTGTAAATGTGAACATTCAGTGTATGATTGCTAATCTCTATAAAAAATAAGGTACATTATTGTACACAATTTCAATGGGAATGTACACATTTACTCATAAATTTTTATGAAGTTTGTTTTATATTAGCAGGGGCGACGGTCGGGTCCACGCCTGCGAGGTGCTGATTTGAGAATGTTGTCCACACGTAGAATGACCTCGGCGGCTTCACTGGCTGACAGCAACACTTGACGCTTCACCACATACGACTCAGTGATACCCAACTTCTTCATATCACCAATGCAGCCATTCTCCATATCTAGAGAAATAAATCCATTATAACAGATATCTAATACATTTTAATATATACATACTACATGAAATATACAATGTTAACTATACCATGAAATATAAAACTTTGTTGGTATGTATTTAGCTTGAATCATTGAGTTTTAAAAAGTAACAAATATTCTTATTGACAATAATGGTATGGATTGATGATTAACAAAAAATAAATAAAAATATTAACTTTAAACTAAATAAGTAAACTTTCTGACGAAATATTGAATGAATAAAATTTCTCTGCAATCATATTAAAACATTTCAAAGAAAATTCATAAGTATTGGCTTTTGTTACACTTTGTTACAACCTTTGTTACACTTACATACTTATTTACTAATTTACTACAGCGGACTTAAATACGATTCCGGAATTAACGCAGATTACACATGATAATCTTAAAGTAATATTGTATGGAGATGGAGATAAAAAGTGCACTCAGACAAAAAACAGTGAATTTTAAAGAAATCTCACCAAGCCCCATAGTATTCTCTCCCTGTGCATGAGAGGCTCTAAGGCGAGCTATGAGATCCGCGCTGTCGTAGCCAGCGTTGTCTGCTACGGCGGAAGGTAGACGTCGTAGAGCCACTGCGAAGGCTTCAGCGGCCGCCGCCTCCTTGCCGGGAGTTCGAGCAGCGACACGAGACACAGCCTCCGCCATTAGCATCTCACTTGCACCTTAAAGAATAGATATAATACATTATAAGAAGTTACTGTATTGGTATGTGAAGTAATACTTGAGTCTATATGAAATCTGACTGCTTTTTTTTTTGTTAAGGGGGCAACCGATCAGACGGCCTATCTGATAGAGGTAGTACCGTCGCCCATAGATATCTGTAACATAAGAGATGTTGCGGATGTGTCGCCTCACTTGATTATTTATCTTCAGAGAATTATTAATCTTCAAACAATATGTTTTAAAGTGACAGTAACTGACTATGTTTTAATTTTATACATTGAAGAAGCTTTTTCTATACTAATAATAATATTATAAACAGGAAAGGTTTGATTTTCTGTTTCTGTTTGTTAGTCTCGAATAGGCTCCAAAAGTACTGTACCGATTTGAAAAAATATTTCACTGTTGGAAAGCTATACTATCCCGGAGTGACAAAGGCTATATTTAGTTTTAAAAAAAATATGGGTTCCGTACCAAAACTCCGATAATGTAAAAAATATACCAAAAAACTTTCCTTAATCGTGAACGCTCCGAAAACGATTGAAGATATAACAAAATGATGTACGACGATTTTGTAGAACTTATCATTATCTACAAAGAACGTCGCGACATCATATCTCTATTATAGTTTTGTCAAAATAAGCGATTTTTTATATAAAAAAATTAATTAAAATATCCACTGCATGAGAAGGCTCTTTATTTGTATCTTAGTATTAATCCTTATCAAAATAAATGATTTATTATTTAACTCGGCGGGAAGCGCACCCCATATACCAACACTGACTGTCGCTACTGGGTTAAAAATACCACAATAATATTAATGTAAGAACTAGAGTTATTTTATGGATAATTAAATATAACCAATTTTTATATTATATCGTGTTACATTTTCAATTAAACAAGATAGTTGGAAACTAATAAACGCTTGGTATAATATGTATGTAATATTTGAAAATTAAGAACATAGCCCAAAAGCTCAGCCATTTTGTGCACAAAACGAAATATTTGCTAGTGTGGCTGGAGGACTCTTCCCTGTTGTTTATTCGGAATATTATTATTTTGCTCGCCATTACCACCAAGTAAAAGTATTATTTAGCTTTTCATAAATGTATGTAGGCATGTTTAAGATGGTAGATTTACACTTAATTTGTGGCAATACAAGAGACAACACCTTCAAGTAATCTCTTCTAGATCTCTTTCGTCACGATTTTCTTTATTAGTCGAACCGTCGAACACCTGTCGAAAGGTATCTAAAACGGCGCTGCACAAAATTACTTACAAAAATAAATATTTTCGAAAGTTTGCACTATGTGGTAAATTTTACCCGGTAGCGCCTCCCGCCGAGTTAGATTGTTTCAAAACCTTTATAAAACTTTTTGAATTATTAGATTCTGACATTCCATTCAAAAGATATCACAAGTTGAAAATTTTAAAAAATATCCGCTCGGCGGCTAACTATGCGTTGTAGAGTTGTAGGCGGCACTCGGGCATGGAGATGGAGATACGGGGGGGTTTAAAAACGAAATTATATCTAAGAATTAAATTGCCATTTTTTTTTATTTGACGCAAAAAAATTGTGAATATTTGTGTAAATGTAATGTTTAGTACCCGTGCAAAGTCTCTAAATGTATAATAACATCCATTACAACGTTCACAGATTTTCTGTAATATATTTAGCAACATTATTGTACCCGTGTGAAGCCGGGGCGGGTCGCTAGTATTTTATAATTTAGTAACTAAAATTTCTTTGCTCTATGTAATATTAAATATAAATAATTTTAGTGTAGTCAGGATGTCTTACCACCACCGAAAACAACTTTTGGTTCTTTGACAGTAGCAGCTAGTACACAGAGTGCGTCGTGCAAGGAACGTTCAGCTTCGTCGATAACTTGCTGGGTAGCTCCTCTTATTACAATGGTACAGGCTGAACCCAGCTCCACACCAGAGAAACGTATTAAACATTCATCACCAATGAGGACCTGGAGACATTAATATTTCATTAACATCAATATACATATATATATAAAAGTTACATTATAAGTTAAAATACATTACTATAGCCACAATGAAGTATTTCAAACTGTATAACTAAATTGTTTATATATTATATTTGAAACTTAATGAATGGAAAACTCAATGTCTTTAGTTTATAGATGCAAACTTGTGGTAAGAATAAAGGTAACAATCAAGATAAAATTGGATAGCTAAATTTCTTTTTATTAAAAGGAAAGTATCCATTAATCGTCATTTAACAATTATACTTAATGGAGCCATCATGCAAAAAAACTACATGGTTTTGGGACTACAGAGCTGATAGTCCTATCATACTAATGATTAATAATTCAACATATTTTTGCACCATTTAAAAATATATTCAATTATATTAGACTTATATACCGATACACTTTGTTCTGTATATTTTTATTATATATTCTAGTTTACATAATAAAATCATAATGTAATGTTATTGCGAAAACATTAAATAAAAAAATAGTGGAACATAATAATACCTTCAAAATTAAAATATTATAAGAATATTTCTATGATTTTACCTGTTCAATAAGTTTGCAATGTCCCAGTTTAACTTTGTCAGGTGAATCAAATGTAGATACAATCTCACCACCGGTGACTAAAGCAAGACGCTCGATTCCATCAAAATCAGCATGTTCAATCGCCATGACTCCAGCATCAGCAAAAAGTTGTTCAGGGTAGTTGTAGATCAACTGTCTAAAATACATCATTCATTAATTACTCACTACAGAAGTTAGCAATTGAACATATTACTTGCATTTATATGTAATCTTATTAATTTATAATCATATTGGTTTTTAAATATTTTTGTACAGTAATTATTAACTGTTGAATTTATTATATAACAACAACCCAACAGTGAGTTAGCCTTCATAAATCATTAAATAACAAATTCAGGTCTATAAAAAACTGTACATCTTGAAATAAATTTAGTGATATGTAACAATACCTATTAATAAACACATTGCATTTATGGTTGAGAATCTTATTCACTTTGTCCTTCATTTTCTCTTTTTCAGCGACTTCTAATTCAGCAATTTTAGCCATCGAGTCTACTTTGATAGTGGAACCAAATACTTTTATTTTGTCAGTGTCCATTGGAGTATTAGCTATCAATATATTCGCATTCTCAATTTTCTTGGGTTGGTGGACTCCTACCTAGATATGAAAACAAATTAAAAAATATATATTGCCTATTTAGCATGCTATAAGATCTTTTTTAATTGTTGAATAATAGTATACATAAAAAAATATTTCATTAAAGCAATAAAAAAAACATTCGGTTATTTCATTGTGAAGTTATTTACTTTTAACAAACTATATTCTTACTTTTTTATTTAATAAAAATCCTTCATCTAAAAATGATTCCTCCAATAAACCTCCAGAAATTTTTATAATTTGTATAGCCTTGAGATTACCAGAACCCTTAAGACGAAGAACTGCATCTACTGCTAATTTTGTGAAATGTCTGAAATAATATAATATAATATTAATGATTATATATGCACAGGAAGAAACATCAACTTCAATGAAACCAGTAAAAATGTTATAGTGCAAAAATGTAAATATATAATTACTCCTTGTGATTAGATAGAATCTTAGAGCTCAGAGTAGTACGAGCAATATTTTCCAAATCTGCTCTCAATGCTGCTTCATTCATGCTTTTTTCATGATCAAAACTGGCTTCAGCCAATGCTTGACGAGCTGCTTCAACAGCAATGCGCCACCCTGCTATAATTGTCTGAGGGTGCAGTTTTTGTTCGACCAATTTTTCAGCTTCTCGAAGTAACTCAGCAGCTGAAACATATAAGATATATTACGGCTTGTTTCTAAGTAATTAATCTTCTTAGTAATGAGAACGAAAAATTAGATATTAGAAAATATACATTACCTAAAACTGTAACTGATGTAGTGCCATCACCAACTTCATCATCCTGCACTTTTGACATATCAACGAGAATTTTAGCCGCGGGATTATCAACACCCACGGATTTAAGTATAGTAGCACCATCATTTGTAACCTCAACCTAGAATATCGATGAATCACTAATACCACGAATTTTGAGGCTAATAAATTTTTTCTCATTTAAAATGTTAATACGAACCTGTCCTGAATTTCTTCCATACGAGACTAAAATTTTATCCATGCCTTTTGGTCCAAGAGTACTTTTTACTAAATCACCGATAGCAATAGCTCCAATGAAACTAGACATTCGAGCCACTTCGGCTTTCTCTTCTTCTGCTTCATTTTTCAAGATTCTTACAGGATTGAGTGAAACCTGCTCATAAATTAAGAGAAATTTTGATTTAAATGACCATGTGTGATTGCTCCAAGTACTTTAGAGTAAAATTTGATGATAATATAAGTTAATTTAAGACATACATGCAAAATAAATAATACTAAATAATGTTCCTTACCATGTTTACTTTTTCAATCTACTTTTCTGTATTTTAATTCAATAAATAATAACCCAACCCTATTTATTATAAATATGCCGCAACATAAAATTACGAACAGAACTAGAAGTTATAACCAAAGAGTATAGACCACAGACAATTTTTCGAGATACCAGAGACAAAATTGAAATGCACGAGCTTCAAATAAAAATTACTCGCTCATGTATTATTATCGTAAGTAATTAAAAAGTTTACTCGAATATAAATCAATAATACTATCCAGAAATATTAATCTTTTAAGAAGCTTGGGACATTTTAAGCAAAACAAAAATTTGTTATTCGCTTTCAGACGTATTTCCTTGTTTTTTTTGATATAAACATATATATCTTTTTTATTGTACGAATAAATGTTGTCCGGCGTTCGTTTAACGAATTTCACAGCATAGATATTTTTTTTTTGGTTATGTTCGTTCCGTTCAGAAAAGGCAAACAGAACAAAGCCCATACAGCCACGTCTTTTGTATTTTGTATCTTTAATTATTTTTAAATGTCTTAATCTCCTTTTTTATTCCTGATTCAAGTTTTTATATCAGGCCTAAGCCATGTCTTCTTTTAATTTTCTTCTTAAAACATTTTTTTAATTATAAGGCTGAAGCCATGTCTATATTTAATTTTTTTTTTTTGTCAAATTCTTGTTTTTGTTTTTACATTCCGTCTTTTTTTAATGTCAAGCCCTTGTAATGTCATTTTTAGTACAAAATTAATTTGTCAAAATCGATATAACAGTCAAATTCTGAAAATACCTGAAATAGCTGAAGCCTGAAAGCAAATATCTTAAACAAAACGAACAAATTAGTATTATATACATATGTACAAATAACAATAAGATTTAATTTATAATAGAAACAATAAAGCCATAAACTGGCAAGAGGCATTCTTGAATGCTTAGTATTTGCTGAAGGGAGCGCGGGATATCTTCAGCAGTTTTAAAAATACTTAAAAGTTGGTCTACAAGGACCATTCTTTGAATACTAAACTGTGGACAATCAAAAAATATATGTTCAAGGGTTTCATCAGCATTATTGCAATATCTACAAGTTGAAGAGTCAAAAACACCAATCCTAAAAAGGTGAGCACCAAAATGTCCCAGACGCAAACGACAGACTGTGGTATAATACTTTCTATGGCTATAGTCACTACCCCGGGTAAACCACACAACTCTCTTATTTTATATATAATATTGTTAGTTTTGAATTTAATTGTGGATTTTGTAGTGCTGTTAATAAACTTAAACTATCTGTTATTATAATCAACTTTGGATGAGTCTGTGTTTGAATGTGCTCCATACATGAAAGTATATGCTTTTGAGTAGATTCAGCCTATGACCGAATCCACTTTTGATCTGACTATTGTAGACAGCTATAGAGACTGCTTCATTGTTCCTAGACCCATCTGTATATATCTGATGATATCCCTGCCACCTATCAAGTTCCCTATAAATGTCTTCCTTATACTTTAGAAGACTTTTGACTACAATTTTAATGTGAATAAATTTTGATTCATATAACCCAGAGTAATAAGGCCATACCATGCTAGAAAAAATATTGTGTTTATTAAAAATTTGTTCTGTTTCAGAGAAACCTTGAAACAAATTTGAATTAATATTGGCAGTCCTGTTAATAGTGTCCCGCAGTTTAACAAGAAGTGGATGATTACTGATGGAGAGCAAACTTGCAAAAAAATTTGATTGTAAGTATTTAAACCTAAGTGCTAATAGAGGTATATTACATTCCACCTGCATTGACACTATGGGAGTAGTTCGCATGGCACCCATTATAATACGCAAACATTTATTTTGCATCTTTTCTAATTTATCTACTATAGTTCTTACCCCTGCAAAACAAAAAAAAGCATATTCAAAATGACTCCTTACTAATGATTTATACAATGTTAATAGAATCCTTGGATCAGCACCCCAATATGTGCCTGTTAAAGATTTTAAAACATTACAAGCATTTAAAGCTCGAGATTCTAGAGTTTCAGCATACTTATTCCATCTAAAATTGTTTGTAAAAATAACTCCTAAAAACTTTACAGAGCTCTCTACAGACATAACATTATTATTGAACAAAATATTTACATTCCCATTTCTAATTCCATTTTTTGAAAAGACAACAACTTTAATTTTTTCATTGCTGACCTCCAGCACTAGGCTATCAAAATAGTTCTTTAGTCTTTGGAGAGCAACATTGAGGACTGATTGTACATGTAAAAAATTAGTATCAGAGCAATGAACAACTAAATCATCTGCAAACTGCAGATTAGAAACTTCACACCCCAGAGTTAAATTTAGCTGATGTATGAATAGGATAAAAAGCAATGGGTTCAATACACCACCCTGTGATTACACCCCTACAAGAATATCTTGGACCAAATAACTGATTGTTAACCTTAACAAAAACCTTTCTGTAGTTCAAAAATTAAAAATCCAATTTACAACTTTTCCAGGTACCTGTAGTAATAATAATATTGAGGATAATTTGTTCAGATCTACATTATTGAAAGCCCCTATAATGTCAAGAAAAACACCAACTAGTACTTTATTCTCCGAACGAGCATCGTGGATATCCAGACAGAAATGACGTAGACTCTCACAAGCAGAACGGCCACAAAGAAAGCCAAACTGATTGTAAGGTAAACCGTAAAGATTATAACTCTCTATGTGAAAAATTAATCTCTGTTTTATTAATTGTTCCTAAATTTTTCCAACACATGATCTCAATGTAATAGGAAGATAAGAATCAGCCAAATTAAAGTCTTTGCCAGGTTTTAATATTGGTACCAAACAGTCAGTTATCCAATCATCTGGGATTAAAGAAGACAAACTAAGAAGATAAACTATTTAATAAATCTTTTTTTGAGGCTAGAGCAGATTTTAACTCCTGCATAGTAAAACAACCGATCATGTAGGAATTATCACTATTTACTCCAAGAACATTATCTATACTTATCTGTTGTGAAACAGTATCCGGTGTGTTTTTATATAAAAATGTTTGAACCCAATTGAGGTCAGAAAATAAGTTAGAGCTTTTATTGAATAAGCTTTTTTTGAATTTTCTTATTTTAGTCCAAATGTGATTTATAGATGTCAAACGATTTATTGATGAGCAGAATTCAGAGTAACTTTTACAACGTTCTTCTTTTAAAGTGCGTTTTTAAAGGATTGTGCGCGTTTGAAATTAATGTAATTTTTACTATTAAGACTAGTTTTGAAGTTAATGTAGGCTTTCTTGCAATCTTCTACTACTTTTGAACATTTATCATTCCACCAAGGTACTTGACACCTTTTGCTAGGACGGTTATTATTACTATCAGTTGTGTTATGGTTTAAGCTGGGCCTGGAGAATTTGATTGCCAATAAAATAATTGCACAAAACTTTCTGTATGAGTCAAGGAGATCACTATTGTCAACTTTAAAGTTCATTAACATTTTATTAACAATTTGTTCATAACTATCCCAATTTACTAATTTCAGATTGCTGTGAAAAGGAATGTTGTTCAAGGGGGTTCATGTTGATCTCTTACGAGAGTAAATTTTGTGATAGTTGGCAGATGTTAACTGCCTAAAGGGTCCTGATGAACTTGCCAGTCACAAGAAAGAAATAAAGAAGAAGACACCAAAGTTAAATCTAGACTCTTTGGTTTCATAATATGTGAGCGTATAGTTGTTGGTTGACCGTTATTTAAAAGTATTAAGTCATGGTCATCCATGGAATCCATAATAGCTTTGCCCCGAGAATCTGCGACTGCAACCCCAAAAAGTATGATGGGCGTTAAAATCGCCTGCAATTATAAACGGTTTTGGAATACTGTACAATAAACGATCGAACTTCGCCTTTTCAAAAGCAGGAGAACTATTACCAGGACTGTAAAAACTAACTAAAGAAATGCATTTATGTTTCAGTTTAATAATAATTACTACATTTTGTAACGAATTATCATAAAAAGTATCTAGTTTAGAGAAATGTATTCCATTTTTAAATAATATTGCTACGCTATTATGATCATTACCGCAGTCATTCCTAATAATGGTATAACCACGTAAATTAAATTGAATGCTAGGCTTGAGCCAAGTTTCTGAAATAAAAGCTACATGTATATTATTTTGGTATAGAAAATTTTGAAACTCAAGTCTGTTACTTAAAAGACTTTGAGCGTTCCACTGTACAATATTTAAGATTTGGTGGTTGAATGTGACGATTTGCTATTTTTATCCTGGATGGTTTCTTTAATAGCTGAGCTAATAAATTGTGAACTAATAATTATATTTTGAGTTTTATTTAAAGTTATAACTTTTACTATAGATTCTGTTAATAGAGTCATTGCTTCGGAATTTGATAGTATTGCCTGGATTACTTCTAGGGTATTTAATTTTTTTATTAAGGGAGGGAAAATTTAATGAATCTTTTAACGTGTCAGCATATGACTTGGGTTTACTGTTTGCGATTTTCTTTTGCCTTATAGGGCACTGGCTAGAGATGGCAATGTGATTGCCATTACAATTAATGCACTTAGCTGTTTCAATGTTAACCTTGCATTCTTTGAAAGAATGCCAACTGTGCATATGGAGCATCGCGGTGAATTTTTACAAAACTTAGCCAGATGATCATAGCGTAAACATTTAAAACAATGTTTTATAGGTGGGACATATGTGGAGACAGGCAGGCGCCACATCTTAATGTGAACATAGTCCGGCAGTGACGTAGCAGACGCAAAAGTTATTACTACGCTCTGAGTAGGTTGCAGTGTGAAGGTGTTATTTTCTCCTTTTACTTTACGCATTATACGTCGGACAGAAATGCCTTTTTGTTGTTGATATTGCTTTATTTATTTTGTGATTGGATAGATGAGATGGAACCGAAGAGATAACTCCCGACCTTATATTTATTTATTTTTTTTTAATATTGTATACCTTTCACAGAGCGTATAAAACTAGTACGAAGCAACAACATGTCCCTATTACCGAGTGGGACATCATTAGTACTTTCGACAAATACTATGAATTCAGACTATGGCTTCCGCATCTTCTGGGTATCGCCGACAATAATCAGCGACTCTAAAGGGAGCGAAGGCATTTGCATCCTGCAATACTGACGAATCCTCGCAATCGGAATCGCTGCTTGTGCTGAAATTCAAGGACTCGCCCGAATCCTTCTTTTTACGTTTTTTCACCATCTCTCCACATAAACACTTATATACAGACTAAATTTTACTTCTTTACAATAAACTAAACAAAAATTTGCAAATTATAGTATAAAACTATTTAAAATAATAAAAAATTTTCAAATAGCCCGCGTCAACGTTTCAATTCCTCTTTTTTTTCCACAGCATAGATAATACACTATATTAGAAAATCTTTCACAGGGTGAACGGTTTTCGGCTCCTACTTCCTAGGTCCACTAAAAGAACAATTAGGATTTTTGATTACTTATTTCGATTAAAAAAATACGTGTGTCTTTCTTGAGATTATTATAAGTTTTAAGTTGTTCTTTGTATTTGGGTGTTTGGAGATGAAAATGAAAAACAATCAAAATCCGTTTTTTTATGCCTTTGATCATAATAATTAAAGTTATAGATACATGTAACATGTTGCTTTATTGAGCTGTGGAGTCTCGAAGCAGGACTATTCTCGTTTAATCATACATCCTTTATATGTAATTAATAGGTACTTAATATTGTAAACAGTTTATTTGGAAACAATTTTTTTATATGGCGATAGCTTAAAATATTATTATTAATTCCACAATTAGGTATTAACCTCTCGAGTCGTAACGACTAATTATGTTAAAATTTTAGGCCATATAGAAATTGTAATGTAGCGAATAAAACAAAAACACTGTTAATAGATTTTTATGTAATAATAAAACTAAAGATGTAATAAATTTATAACTTGGATTTTAATGCTTCTTCTATTAAATTATTAAGATATATAATTTTTTCTTTGTCAGTGTTAAGGTTGTTATAAATATTCCATTTTACCTGAAAACCAAATTATACATTAGATGCTTATATTATTTAAGTACTATTTATTTATAGGTATTTTATCATAATAAAATGCTTACTATATTGGCATAATATCCCAGAGCATTCAGTTCTTTTATTTTTATATTGAATGGACCGCTGACTCTGTTAGAGTTTTGAATCATAGCATTTCTGCCAGCTACAATAAGAACAATCCAAAGATTAGAGCTGGGTGCTTTATGAAGAAGACCAAACTGTTTTCCATAGAACACATCTTTCACTGACACAGGACCACCTTCACTGTTATTACATAGAATTAAATCTAAAACAAATTACTAGACAATTAAACATTATCATTTTTAATAAAAAAAAAATCATTCTGAGTATATTAAATAAATATACCTCCTCTTTGATGATGTGGAATAACATGAAATCCAGTTACATACTCCTTTCCACCTCGGTCTTCTTGTAACACTCTTTTGATGTCCAAAAACATTCTTTCAGTCACATTATACTGTTTCTGGTATGTCTCACATGGCACATAGTCTGTATATTTTTTAGCCAATGCTATTACTTGTTTGTCAGTCAAAACGCTAACTTCATCATCTATGAAAAGTTTGGCTATATCATGAATAGTTAAAATCTCCCTTCCATAACTATAATAATTTCCACCATAAGTGTTGTTTAGGAATTCCTGGCTTAGAACCCTCTTTATAAGATCCACTGGGAATATTTGTAAAAGCCCTAGATATGCCACACAAGCAGAAAATGACCGGCCATACTTCATAATTTCTTCGTTCCTTTCTGGTTTCTGTAACTCTTCTATGACTTTGTTAAAAAAATTCTCTTCAGTCTCAGGTATGTAATTAAAAGTTCCATAAGTGAGAACCAATCTTTCCAGATCTTTTATTCTTGTTTCAGGAATTGATTTTATTACCCTTTTAGCTATTTGATTGAGGCAATTTTTATGAAGAGTTAAAGTTGAAGTTCCAACTAAGGCTAACTGAACATTACACATAATAGACATTCTATCACACTCATGCTGTAATTGTTGTAACATTTCAAATACTTTATTATCAATGGGTATTTTAATTGAGTACCTTATTATTTTTAGCAATGCGGCCAGTGAAATCTCATGTGTATTTTTAGAATTTTCGATTATTCTATCAATTATCTCAGATATTAATGTCATACTTCTAATTGGAGTACTACTTTTAAAAAACCCCATGGCAATGACTGCCAGTTCATCTGTACTAAATTCTGCAAAGTGATTCTCAACATAAACTTCAAGAGAATGCATATCTATAGGCGATCGTCTTACTGTTCCAGTAAAAAACAAACACTGAACTACATGGCTTTTTCTTAGATTTTTACATTTAGTGGCAATTTTATTTAGGACCTTTGTACAAAAATCACTGTACTTTATTACATTTAACATATAGAATAATGAAACAAATGAAAGCATTTCATCATAAGACCACTTGGGTATTCTTTTAAAACATTCATCATCTAATGCAGCCCATACTTCTATGAAATTCCTTGTCCTTATTGAATGAGTTGGGGGCCATTTTGTAAGAGAAAAAAACAATGTTCTTAATTCATCATCATTAGCAAATTTTATGTTGTCTGTTAAATTGTCAATAAAATTATCAAACTGATCATTTGATATACACAGATTATTTTCTGTACAGTACACACCTAGATTTGCAAAAATTTTGAAAATGTTATGAGGATTTTCTGTACTAAAATTCTTTGACATTATGTTAGAAAAATATTCTTTAGACACATTTTGTAAGTTATCTTCATCAACGTCTATCTTCCTTGCATAACCATTATTTTCCATAATATTATAAGCATATTTATTTTCAGTTTCTAAGAAAATTTTCAAGTATGTTTTTGGTGTGGTTTGAACTGTTCTTATTGCCTTATAATTACCAGTATTCATGAAAATTAATTCTTTTATAAAAAACCCACTTCTAATTTTTTTTGTTAAACATAATGTTCGCATTATATTCATGTTTATATATTAATGGATAACCTTTATATAGTGTTATTAATTTAATACATACAAGCTTTAATTATAACCTCCAAGCAGAACATTTATCTCATTTCATAAGTATAACATTGTTTCATATTGTTCTATTGAAAAAAGTCAAAATTGAATAATTTTAACTTTCATGAACCAACTTAGCACACATATCGATATGACAGTGATTAAAGCGCATAATTATTTTTTTGGAAATGTCATAAATTGACAGTATTATGTTAGTTTAAAAATCATAAAAATATTTGAAGCGTAATATGTATTTATAATAAATATATATAGGTGTACAGAATATCTTTTCTTAAGCTCTACTACAAATTACTTAATATTAAGATATTGTATTTTTTAATATACATGAAGTACATACGTTGTTCGTGATAAATAGATTTTGATCATTTGAACATGTTATCATCGTGGAGTTACATTATAATAAAATAGTTCCAATATACAATAATAATATTTTATTTAAGCTAGAATAATTAAAGTTTTCCTCAATTTTAGTCTTTGGTACATTAAAGCTATTGTATAGCTTCTATCGCGGGCGTTGAGCATGAAGGCTGAATTCAGAAATTCCATAACGAAAATAACCTATTACTCCCCACTCTGATCAGTACAGAGGTGATAAAATGTATCGAACAACAGCAGAACTTTTAATGACTGAAATATCACGTGCCTATTTAGTTCAGCTACACGCTTCTAGGTAGTATTGGTTGTATCGTCGTTACTGCGCATGCGTAATCCCCTTCACTCCGTAATCTAGTGACTCATATTTGCTTAGAGTTAATTCGTTTAAAATATTTTTTATTATCTTTTTTTAAGTTATTGCATAGCTTCTATCGCGGGCCTTGAGTGTGGAGATCATATCTAGAAATTCCGTATTGTAAATAACCTGCTACACCCAGTCCAATCGGCACTGCGGTGATACTTTTTAGTATCGCCATCTCTCGATGAATAGCAGAACTATTAATAACTTTGAAATGTCACGTGTCTTCTTAGTTCAGCAACTCGCTTCTAGGTGGCACTGGTTGTCTCGGCGTTACTGCGCATGCGTAATCCCCTTCGTTCCGTAATCCAAAGATTCATGCCTGCTTATAGTTAAGATTGTTCAAAATATTTTATTGTCTTACAATAAATGCCCTAACGCCGAAATCAAGTAGGCAAAAGTCAATAAATTGAGATGCGAAGAAGGGGAATAGGCAGGCGCAGTAATGCTAACACAATCAATGCCATCTAGACGCGAGTTGTTGAACTAAAAAGACGTGATATTTCAAAAGTCAATTAAAGTTCTGCTATTCATCGATAGATGGCAGTATTAAAAACTATCACTACAGCGCCGTATTAGGTTATTTTCGGAATTTCTGGTTTCGGTCTCCACAGTCAAGGGTCCGCGATAGAAGCTATACAATGGCTCAATATAATATAATAAAAATATTTTGAACAATTTTAAGTTCTCCTTTAATAAAAGAAAAAAACATTGTTTTCTTATCGGTCACTACACTCAAAAAGTGTAACTTAAATTAATATCGTAAAAAATAAGGAAAAAAATACTGCATAAATAAAATAAATAAATAATTATAATTGCATAAATTGATAAAAAACCTATGCAATAAAGTGAATAAAATATACCATTTTATTTCTCGAGACAGTGCGTGGTCCGCTTAATAAATGTGTCTATCTATATGAGAAAAATGTTTTTAGTTAAAAGGTAAATTAATATAATAAAACAATTATCAGTTTCAATGTTTCTTTAATTCAAAAGTTCCTATTTAATACAAAAGAACTTTGGTATAATACATTTTTTACCAAAATATTTTTGCATTAATTTAACTCAGAGCATAAAATAACTATAAAAGATACACAATATAGCACTACCATTTATAAATACATTGACACACAACAACATATCAGTAAGCATATATTTTTTAATTAATCACATTAAAACATGGTGTTACAAAGGATTTGGCTTATTTTATTTATAAAAATTACATTTAAAACATATTTCGATCTATTTGATTTCTTTTAATTCCAATAACTATAATAACCGAATGTTCATACATTTGAAAGAACTTTCATTTCTTTAGGCTTCCTAACGACCTCCGTCGCCCTGAGAACAAATAAAATATTGTATAAAATGTATATAATAAAATGTAACACAACAACTTTTCATTAAAATACCTTCACCAAACTTATCATATTGCATTGCATACCGAAATGATTTACGATTCATGGATTAATAAAATTTAATGTGCGTTAAACGTTTTACAATAAAGTCAGCTTAAATATACATAAGGCGGACATATGTAATTAATGTTTTTATTATTATATTTAATATGTAAATATCTAATTGAATAATTTACACAAACATTTATAAAATATAATTCATTCATATAACATTTATAAAATATAATTCATGTGCGTTGTTCTAAAACCTCGTATATTTATAATTTTTAATATTTTACTAATGAAATTCTAAAGACCACCTATCTTAAAATCTCTTTCTAAATATATGAATCACATTTTCATCATTATTATATGATACCAAGTATTATAAAGTTTACGAGTGGAAACACGATTCGGTGCTATGTTTTATTGTAAATAAAGAAAGAAAAAGTTAAACCTCGTCTCGCAAATCATAACGATATATAAATTACTTATTCTGATCCCATTCCCATGTGATCGAAGCTCATGTGCATTCTTACAGATTATTACAAAAGTAAAATCATTATAAACCAGTAGAAAATTATTAATAAAAGTATATAAAAGTGATTTAATTCCCTTAAACAATTCTATTTATGAGTGTGTTCTACTTGTATAATTACAACGATCCTCTAAAGTACAATTACACTCAGACGTGTATTTTATAGGTGAAAATAAAGTGCCGATAATGAAAATATATCTTACATCGCTCGATCGTGTTAAGCTGATTTTAGTTTTTATTTAAAGAAAATAAAATAAATTAGAGATTTATTTTGGTAATTTTTGGTATCGATATCGATGGCGGTAATGGTAAAAGGTTGTTGCCGTATCTAGCGTGAAAGTTTTCATCGTTCGAATTTATGTTCAATATAAGCTTTTTTTTATAGGAAGCGTGAACCTGAAAATCAATTTGAGTAAATATAGAAATAAATGGCATTTATATTTTATAATCGTTGTGAAAACTTACCAAAGCTTCAGTCTTTTTACGTAAATTTGACCTAGACAATGTGAGAGCCAATTCTGATTGAAGTCTACTTGTGATAGGTTCATCATCAGCTGCTCTATGCCCGTCTATCTTGTCTCCGTTGAGGAAGTCTAACTTGGCCGGTTCTTTGCGGCCTACGTTGTTGACATATTCCCCTATCGTGACCGACACTGGTCGCACATGCTTCTTCATGGTCGCAGTTCCATTGGGTGCTTTGATGAAGTAATGAGACGGCGGCTTTGGTTGAATGTTAAGTGGATTTTTTAGTTTATATGATTCTAAAGATTCTACTTCAGCATTCTCTTCCTTCACGGTCTTCACTCGGAGCTGTACGGGAGTGTCCGACTTATTATAATCAGGTGTTGGTATTCGAGTTAAAGAACCAACTTTTCTTAAATTAGGCACTTTCATTATTTCTGGACTTTTCATATTGTCGTTGATGTGATTGTTTACGATGTGGTCTCCATTGTGAATGTGGTGTCCATTTTCTATTGGCATCTGAAAAAGATAATAGTTATAACATACTTCCAACGTGTCCTGGAGGTTTTGATTAAAATTTATAATATAATATAGTGATTGTTTATAATACAAATCCTCAACGAACCGGCGGAGGCGGCGGCGGAGCCTTCTTCTCTCGTTTTTCTGGAGTTTGCTTATCCTTATTGATTAATTCTGCTGGCACTGATTCGATTTTTCTAAGAGGAATGGTTGACTGGCGATCCTGTTTTTAAAAAAGAATAACAATGATACCTTACAATGTAAATTCAAAAGTACATTTGATATAAATTATCATTTTTAGGAATGTTTATCAGTACCATTCTTTTTTAGTTTTGAGAAGACCTAGCTAGTTTTATTCATAAATTCGAAAATAAAAAATAATAAGCCATTACTCATTTTTAAATAAATATTAAATTATAAAAACTACAATATCAATTAAAACGAAAATATATATCGGAAGCGACCGTAAATGTAAATATTCAAAATACAAAGTTATACTTTTTTTTACGTAATGTTTTTTTTAAATCGTTGTGTATTATAAATGTTAGCAAAATACACATAATATAATTACGTAATTACGGATCGGTAGCTTCTTCAAATTGAAATCCAACCTTAAAGAGTATATTTTAGAATTCATCGTTGTTAATTTATGTAATTTCAACTTTTCTTAAATAAGGATAAATAATATTTAAACTCTATACCGTTTATGAGTACTATTTTAAAGCACAAGGACTCGATGTTCTTTTGCAAGATAATTCATTATTTAATGAATTTGTAGGAAACTTAACAGTGGGTAACTAATATTTAAGGAGAATAAGTTATGGACTAAAATTTACATTCATAACATGATTAGACTGTAAAACGTTATTAAACAAATTCATGGTACATACGTTCAAACTAAAGGATAGGTCTAACATTAACGATACAGTTTGACGTATGATACAAAAACAAATAAGTAGTAATGACGATGTATGAGTTTTTTTCAATTATTATAGGTACGTGATTTCTTTTACCTCTTTACTTGCATTTATTTATATAAACTTCGTGAGCTATGACATGTTACCTAAGAAACAGTGTTATTTCACACGTTGCCTCTATCAAAATGTAATTTCGTTTATCTATCGAATTAAACAATACATATGTATTGCGTTTATTTCTTAATACGCAACTCATTATTGTTTTCTTATTAATAATTTACTAAATATTTTATTAAGCAACTTATTAAATCAACCGTAGCGAAAAACAATCACCAAAATTTGGCGTAAACCTGAATTGCAAGTCGAAGTTATCGCAACCTCACTTTGGTAACTTTTTATTTTAAACATAAATAAAGAGCGTAAACCAACCGAGCTAAGCCTTGTGACATTGAACTTTAGCGTCTTAAACATAACTGTGATAATGGTATGCGGCCTTAAGTTATATAAATATATTGATAATGTTACTTCACGATGGTAAATTTGTTTGCAACCAGCAGATGACGTCACGTTATCTTAGAGTTAACATGAGGAAAACTTGCTATCGAAAATATTACCTGTTTTAAATCCTAATACAGACGTCTTAAAACTATTAGCGAGTGAATAAGAAACTAATTACAGATCATTAGTCAGCCAAGAGGTCATTAGGAGACAAAAGAAGTTATAAAAGATATTCTATATAAATATTGCATCAATATCATGGTATTTACGGCCTATCTCACTTATCGCCTGTTTTTCTGCGATAACTTAATACATCTATACCTGCAATCTCACAAAATATGTAGATACTTCCGATTGAGTGTTTCGAAACAAGTTATAAGTCCTATACTGTTTATAAAATATATACTGAATAACGCAAAGATTCAATAGACAGCCAATTACAAGTATATTATATTTGTAAAAGGCTTCCTTCCAGGAATTAATTCATTAGTATCGCATTGGCCCACAAATCTCACGATCCGCTCTAGTAAATAATTAAGAAAATCTGCGACTTACTTCATAGCACTGAATTGTGAACAGAGGTGGTGACTTATTTTTCTTCATATTTAATCTTTATAATAACACTGAGAAATCACATTTCGTTGCGAAATAATACATTTGCTTCACACTCCGATTTCATATGGTATTCGAGCACAATAATGCATATAGAATTTTGAATCGCAAATCACGAGCGTGAAGGTCGTCGGTTATATGATTTTTCCTATGAAAATGTTCAACGTAAGCGTAGACTGTGATCGTAGGTGGAGCGCGGACAGGCGAGTGTCGGACTGTGGAGGCTCGATGCGCTCCGGCGGATGTGGTGAGTTGACTGAGCCACTCGCAACACGACCGCCCGACGTTATCAGTGCAAAGCACCATCGCGCAAAATCACTGCTCTAATATCACTACGAACTGTAGCTAAACATGTCACTTATATGTTAGATTAAAATAAACGATCGTAATTATGCAAATATGTACCCATTTATAAATGTAATTTCTGTACTGAAAAATACAAATAATAAAATTGTAGAAATTGTGTTCTAAATTGAAAAGAATAGTTTAAAAAATTATCTATCTATACGTAAGTTGCTCTCGACTTTTTTTAATGGTAAAAATTATGTTTATAATGTTAGCCAATTAAACAGTTAAAATAAAAACATGTACTCGAGGACGAAGTCGCATTAATAAACTTGTAGTTACAAAAATCTTCAACTTCTTTTTTACGTCACATGATGGAATGATGTATGAATGTGGATCATGACTACCCAGATCTTCATTCCAAGCGATAATAAACCGACAATTAATATATATTAACATTTAAAAGACAAGTATTTGAGTAATAATTATAAACTCCATAAGGGATTATTTCATATTTACTTTATTGTAGTTTCCCTGGCTTCACTTCATATAATAGCAAAGGAATTTTCGAGGAAATTCGCACATAAGTGTATTACCACGAAATAATAAACACTTAGTTGTGGTATTTCGTTAATACGATAAAACTCCGTATTAAACTTGATAAGATAAACTTGGTAGTGTCACACTATAACACTACGTATTTTGTTTTCTAATTTCTAGGTACGTTTAGAATATTACTTTAATACAACATCTATTCTTTAATTATAAACAAATAAATATATTTAACTGCGAGTAGGTATTAAAGCCGGTTGTTGTATAAATCTTCATTATAGCTTGACTTATAAATAATTAAAATAATAATATCCTATTTGTAAAGCATTTTATAGGCTGTAACCGCTTTTATTGTATACAGGTACTCTTATAATGAAAGGAGGTCAATGCCCTTAGACTACGGACTGGGAGAGGGACGGTGGCCACTAATCGGCTAAGCAATGACCTACAGTCTAGACTGTAGCTTATTCTAAATTAACTTAAACCTATAAACAAGACTATTTTTCATGTATATTACTAATATACAAATATAATCATTAATCGTGTTAAAGAAATGGTGTCATTTAAATATAGGTAACGATAATAACGAGTATATAGTCCAAGTAAAGTCAAATAATATGTTTTACTAACAAAGATCAATTTTTATGTTACAAGTTTATTAAATAGCTTGCATAAAATATTTTGACTATATTTAATAATTTATTGTTTTGCTATCCATTTAAATCATATCCCTAAGTATACTTTTAAGCAATTATTAACAAGTAACAGTGAGTAACGAGTCTATAAAAAAGGTTTTAAAGCTTTATTATCATTTTAATACAGAATTTAAAAAGCACAACGGTATATTTAAAAACTAACTGGTTTCTGTTTACTGTCCTTAAAAATAACAATTGACATTATTGTTACAATTATAAAACACGTCATGTTGATTTTTTTGGATATCTAAATTCAAACATGTATTAACCTTATCTATCCGTCTAGAAAATTAATAGTTTTCTGTAAAAAGTTTCATTTGAACCTCTTTCGTAGTTTCAAACCTACAATAATTTAACTACGAGCAGATTTATTTTGTTTTTAAATATTTATTTTCATAAAATCAGCATTTATATTTTTCCTATGAATAGTATATAATAATATCTATATTATTCTTACGTCTACGTCACAGTTGTTTTAAGTTATTAATATTTGAATCCTAGTCTAAGTTTTTAATTTCATGAAAAATTTGTAGACAAAGAAATATACTTTTCCGTACCTTTACAACAAATTTCTAATAGCACACTACACGCGGAGCGTTTCTAATTTTTTTTTATAAACCTACGTTAATATTATCATGTGAGAAAATTTAATTATGAAAATGTTAAAACACTTTTTGTGCAGTTTTAAGGCGCAAATTTCTTTCGTTTTAATAGAAAGTATAGCAAAATATTAATCCACTCCAACATCGTATATTTACGAGAAAAAATAATACCCCCTTTAAACTTTTCATATGTCGCATAAGAAGAAGTATTAAGAATAGGAAAAATCATTATTCTAATTATATTTTATATCTTGTGATGTCCTAATTTGAACAGAAATACACGGTAATATTAAAATTACTTGTATAATCTTATATTAACGAACATTTCGGGTTGTTCTGCAACATTAAATAAACATATTTATATATGACGTAACACTTACTATGATAATATTAAAAATATGAAATTAAAAAGTGAAGAATTTAGATCTTATTAATGCGCTCCAAAAAGCAGTTTAAATAAATATCATATAAGGAAACTTACTTTACTTTGGTGAGTTATTCGACATCCTAACAGTCCTTATATAATTTGTCAATATTTATATTGATTTTCTATAAAAACAGCTAAATAGTCACATCTTATTCAAATAATATTTCGTCACATACTAAATCAATACCGTTTGTTAATTTTAAAAGCAGAGGAAAAAGAAGTATATAAATGTATGTAGGCGTTAGTTCAGATATCGAGTGATATTTTAATAATTATCTAAATTATAATACTGAATATGTACTAATCCAAAAATACAATTCCATGAAACATTGTTATGTTGTTTTGGTAAAGCTTCAACACACTTCTTACATTGATGTTTATGAATGTACAATGGCAGGGTTTCTTGTAGCTATTATTTTACACAATCATATGGCAATATCATTGTTCTGTGACATTGTGTATTCCGATATAACAGCCTTTACGAGAAACTGCATATCAAATAATAAGTAATGTTTACATGTTATTTTTTTACATATTAATATTTTGTTCATTTCCGTAAATAAACCCATCGTTTGTTAATATTTTCTTTAAAACTCAGGAAAAATGTCATTTAAATGAAATGAAATACTTTATTGGTTTTATGGTAGCACTTAAATATCTATAAGTGAGTATAGAAATAATAAACTTACCATATTATCTGTTTGTTTCTCATTATTATTAACTTCACTTTTTCCTTCAAGATTAGCAAACATTTTTCTATGGACCTTTTTGAATTCATCCATTAGGGCGTCGTGATGTTTTTTTTGGTCATTGTCTATTGCTTTTGGGATGCTCGTTTTCTTAACCGGGACTTGTTTGATTTCCTTTTCTATATCCGGTTTCTTATTCTGTATAAAATACTTTTATGTTATTTAAAAAAATATGTCATCAGTTAATTTACTGATTCGAACTAGAGTATTGTCAATATGTATATTAAGAAATACTTGATAAAGTGTTTAAACTGTATCGTATTTTACGCAACGGTCAGCATATGATACGTTTATTATTTTATATTAATTTATTATTTTATAATTAAAAATTACAGTACTATTATTACGAAAGTATGTGACAATTGGTAGGTGTATTCTGAATGTTAGTTATATTTTCATGTAAAAAAAAGAACATTTTTACCAATTTATACAGTAAGAAAAACGACATGTAGGCCCTCAAACTAAAACTGTTCCATCAGATAACATTCGTGTTCATAGAGATTGTCAAACAGCTAATACTCACTAATTTTCTCCTCTGTATTTCATCAGCGATGGCACTTGATAATGTTGCTGAACTCGTTATGCTGGTGGCGTCCGTCTCAATATCTTTTTTTGTTTGACCGAAATTACCAACAGTCTTAGAGCAGGGAACAGGGTTCATGTGATGTACTTCAACAACAATCGTCTTTTCGTTCTCTCTATTCGTTTGACTCGTTGTAAATTGACCTTTTCTAGAATTGTTGTTGTCGTAACTGCATTGAATAGTTGCACCGTCTTCTGTTAAATTTATAATGGTCCTATTCATTTGACTGGGTATTTTTGTTGTTTCTATTTCTGTTTTAGTTTTACTTCTAATGTTTGATTTGCTTTCATAAGTATGAGGGTTATTTGGTATACTAGGACTGTCATAATCTGGTTCAATATCGGAGGGTGCGTCAAAATTATGAATGTCATTATTTTTCCAGTCGAAATCTAAACAGTCCCATGTTCGTCTTTTAATTCGATTCATTGTTAGCCTAGAATATAGCAAAGATGTTTATTAATATTGCATATAATTCAATATTTACTTACTTTCAATAGATTAATATAAGAGACTCAATTAAATCCATATAAATCGCGATAAGTATCAAAGTTACATTATGGATAATTTTGTGTTACATGTTAAGATTCTTTAGTTAGAAAACGTCGATATCCACATGTCGATTTCGCAATAAAAACTAGCTTTAAATTAGCCTCGGTTAATCGAAATTGGTGTTGTTTAATTTTTACAAACCATATAAGGCTTGCCGTTTCCATACTCATCTACTTATAGGATTTTAACATGCAGACATTCTACATACTTTGAAAAATGTAAGAGGTTTGTAAATTTTATATATGAAAGAAAATACTTATTACATTGTACATAAAAATAAAGATATGAATCTTAGCTACAGTACAAAAGGGATGAAGAGACAATTTATTCATTCTGATTAACAGTCGTTTTGTTGTAAGAGTCAAATAAAAAAAATAGTTAAAGAAATTTCATTAAACAATTCGATAAATCTGCTTTAGGATTACTTTAATTTGTAACCATTTTTAACAAATATCAGTTATCTTTTCCTGTGGACCCAAAGGGGATCACATTATTTTCTTTTAAGTCCATATCAACTATACAGTGATGAGATGAGATTTTCGCGAGTATTCATTAAAAAAAAAAAACGAATAATTACATATATACTACAATTATTAAGAAATGTATCTCGACTGTCAGTGATCACGGTTACTGCAAAATAACTGAAACGTCGGCAGCATGTTGTTAAAAATAATAATAAAGTAAATCCGAAAGATATTTAAGTTTTCTTTAAACTATAAAGTGTATATTTTGATTTTTCTCTATATACTCAAAGCTGATATCATTACAAATGTCAGGATATCAGGTTTGAGTATCTTTTCATAGCGTGTATAACGAACCTATCGGCTCTATCAGCAGCTTCCTCGGCGACGCTCGCGAGTCGTCTCCTAAGAGCTGCAGGCGGCGCTAGAGGGACTGGTGGGGCTGGACTCCTCTCACCAGCTGCGGACGACGCAGAGCTGTTGTATCCCGAGCTCTCAGGCGACACCAGCTCTGTACCAGCACCCTCACGTACTACTAACTCGAGACGACCGCTTGCTTTCATCGCTGATATAGCCTAAGTATTAACGTACAATAATTATTGTGATGAAGTTAAAAAAATATATTTTAAAATATGTATTATAAATACATATGTATGAAATCTAATCGAGTTACCTCGTTGAAAGATATGTTAGAGAAATCATGGCCATTACAGGACATAATCTGATCGCCGGGCCGTAAACCGGCTTCTCGTGCGATACCGCCTTCTCTAACAAATTGGACAAAAATTCCTGGCTTCCATTCCGGTCCTTTACATATACTGAAAAAATAAAGGTAAATTAATTTTTCACACTATAGTTACAAAAAAATCAAATTTATAATTTTTTTTTAAGATTCTAATATTATAACAAAAGTAGCTCATAAAATATGTGATCTTAATAATTTTAATTTGTCCAATTTTCTCTTCACTCACCCACAGCCAAGCTTTGCTCTTGGTGGTACAAGTATTGACAGCCGCAAGTCCGTCAAATGTTCTGTATTATGACAGAGAGTCGGTGATGAGGACACATCTGAAGCCAAAGACGCTCGTTCAGAGACGAACTGCCACGATAGAGCCTCGTGCTCCTTACTGGAACCGGAGAAAATAATTGCTTATATTAAAGAATTACTACTTGTAAATACATAAAATTACTGATAGCTCTTATAATAAACAAAGATATGTTTTTCGAGATTTATGTAAGAATAATATAGAGATAATTAGTGTTACTTACTCTTTAACAGGAATCATCCCCACATCTGAAATACAAAGGAGGTATTATATTAATTATAATCTTAAGTAAGACAATGTCACAGATAAAATATAAAGATTTTATGTAACTCACGTCTAACTTTTATTTTCAGCCGAGACTGTGAAGTGATGTAATGAACCAGCTCAGCGTGCACCGCGTCATCCACCCGATAGCCATTGACGCTAACCACCTGATCGCCGACCTGCAGTCAATTCATGATTACATTTATTAGTTAAAGCTACATTGCTTGTTTTATATTGGGATTTCAGGAATCTTTATTTTTGTTTGACGCTATGATATTTGTTCAAGATGATTACTAAGTTCTGGGGATTATCTTGCTATTCTACTATGTATCCACTATTTAAATATTAATACAGTCAAGATAGAGGTTTTTAGACTGAATTGTTTGTTTATTTTGTACTGACGACATTGGTGTTTTGCAATTACTGTATTTTAAGAAAAAGTTGCCATTGATCGATTCCCTTATTTATAGATTTCGATTGATTTTGTGAACATATAGGATAATTAGAGATACATTAAATGTCCTTCATGACCGGTTTAGCATCCTTTTTTTTCAATTCATTCTTATTTAAAGAAAAACCTTGTCCTTCGAACAGGAGTAAATTCCCATCTTCAACATACAGCTAAATAAATTTAGCAACGACCTTGGTCAAGGTTATATACATAAAAAATATACTGGTATTATAAAAAAATATGTACACAAGTGTATTATTTGTTTTACTGCTGAAGAAATATTATAGACGTTTATAATATACAATGAAATGTATGTATAAAGTACAATGTATGTATGTATGTAATTGTATGAAATGTATCAACCACGAAGCTAATATTTTCCCAATAAAGGATACAGTTACATTAAAACAATAGAAAGTAAAAAAAAATAACGAGGCGTGAACTCATCGGGCTACTGTGACGTCACGCAAGCAAGCCGTCAAGCTCAGCCACGTAGTTGTGACGAAAGCAGCACTTTCTTTGCGTTGAAGCCGGACAAACTCATGGCCCACATATCAGACAACTTTCCTACAGACTTTCGTACTGCTGTTTTTTTAAACGAACCCAGACTTGGCGGCGTCTTTGCATTTATCTTTCGAAACAGTTGTTTTAATAACATTTCACTACTTATATTACATGCAGCTTATGTAACAGTACAGGAAGATTAGGCAGGTGAATGATTGATGTTAATGCAATATATGTACATATGTATTATAATAAAAATGTTGTACAACACTGCATTCTGTTTGAGCATCGATTCATTACAACGAGGAACATTAATATTGAAACAAACATTTTATGATCGTACACTGAATTCTAATGAGCATTAAAATGGATAGTTATATTTTATAATGTTTATTATATTAATTACATTAATGTTAGTTTAATTATATATACACTTAATTAATTTAGAAAACAGTATATGATTTTCAATATTTAACAATCATTTTTGTCGTACATGACTAGGGATATTTTTTGTAAACTTAAACGCTTTAAGTGTACTTATCTATAGATCACCTTGAGACAAATATCCGAAATACATAAAGATTAAAGAGTAGAGTAAGATCGAGATAAAATATGACAGTATCATAAAGAAGATAATACTGTAGAGGAAGAGCTTGCTGAATTTTAATAGGTATAAAAAAATAAAGTAGTATAATATTCGAAACCAATACATTAGATAGTCAATCCAAAACCATATAAAATCAATTAGGAGATAACAAATAACATATACTGGCACTTAGATTATAATCTTACGAAAACAATTCTGATAATAGTTATTACAGTAATAATTAAGTATAAACATTTTTTTTTTGTCCGTCCTTTATGATATTTCTATGTTTATTACACACCTGTATACATAAGTGTATTATTCGGTTCGCTTATCAATGACTCACGCCTTGATAACGACTTGTGTTTGTTCAATTTGTATGAAACAAAAAAATCAATAATACAACAACACGTCCAATAGGGAATATGCAATATCATTCGACTCTGGTATATGACAGACTGATACACATTATTGATTATTTACCTCATTTCTAAGGTATTTTTATTATACTCGTGGATGATATTAAAAATATATACCTACAAATATGCAAAAAGAATTTTTTTAATCAGGATATTCTACTCATTTTTACCTTTTTAAAATTTGGAAGTGGTTAGGCTATGTACTTATGTATATACAACTTTTGTATTACAAAGTAAAGTCTATAAAATATTTTCAAGATAAAATTAGGTATAATTTTTTTGTATAAAAATTAAATGTTCAAATATAAATCATTAAAAAAATTATACACGCATATATAACTTTAATATTTTTATAAATCCTACAAGTAAACCTGTACTACGTCATTAATATCATACATGATATACAGGTCAGTTTTACCTTCTGTGAATACCAAAATTATATGCACTCTATAACTATGTAATATTATGTAACTTATAAAGATCACATTTCCCAGACGTGAAACAATTGTTTAAAGTAAAAGTTCAAGCGTATCTAATGTGCTTTTATTAGTATGTGAATTTAAAAGTGATATCTTCATTAGTAACAAATGGCAAACGAATTTTATAAGAAGCTTAAATTTACTTACTTACATCGAACATCAAAGTTGTGACTATGATTGTTTAAACGAAATAAATTTTCTCTTCTGACGCGTATTATATAAAATATTTAGTTAGTTTATATGAGCAAACTTGTGTTATTGATAGAAAGCTGACGATTAGACCGAGGAGAGAAGCTATAAAATGATTCTCAGAAACGTCCGTCTATGCCTACATATTTTTAAATAATAAATCAAAACAACATATCATAAATAACAGAAGAATTAAAAAAACATTTTTTCTCTTAATAAAATACGCCGAATCAGTGCAATGAAACAAATTTTCTCAGGTTTTCATGTGAGCGTCTCGAAATACCTTATTGTGCTTGAAATAACAACGGATGTAAGTACTCGTGAAATTTCGTAACTTCTTTGTTGAGGAAGTAATTGTGTGAAAACTCAATGGTTTAAAATATTATGCTCGTTCATCTATGATGTTCCAAATGTTAAATAACAGTTCTCAAGGCTGTGTTATGATGTGGGTCAATCGTTCATAATATAACAATTATTTAAAAACAAGTTCTCTAATCATTATAAATTTTAATGTAAGATCATTTTATTCCGTGATTTCTGGAGGCCGCGGTAAAAACAACTGTTACGTGAGTGTTTCCCAGAATGAAATGTTTCTTGCGACGATTCAGCCTCGCACGTATGTAATTGCACAGCTGGCTGTGGCTACCATTAATGGTGAGACTTTTAATCCACGATGTCGGATAATGGAAATAGTTAAATACTTTATAAATATGTATATTGTAATTATTCCTCATGTATATTATATTATTATACTTTATTATGAAACATTAGCTTGAAACTTGTTGTCTCATATGAAATAATGAGTCAAATAAATAATTAGCGAGACTATGTAAATATAATATAATTAAATATTTATAAGTAAGTATAGTAAGTAATTATTTCAGATTTTCAGTAAATATTTTATATTTTTATGAGTAATTTCATTTCTAAACGAAACGAAATGGAATGCTGTTATAATACAAAATTACCGTTCATTTAACAAAAACTGTAGCAAGAAATGGACCACAATGTAATAGAATTGTCACCAAGTGAGAGTCATTAATTTAATAAGAATTTTTGTTACACAACATGGCAAACCATTGCTACAGAAATATCATAAGCTTAGCATTCTTACTATTTCCCACTTTTCTGTGATAGAAGGGTTAAAAAAATATATATGATTACTTGTCTCAAAAGAAATAACAACGTTATAATTAAATAATATATGGAATAGGGACGTATTATTATGTATGTATACCTACAACATACGAAGGTATTCATGTCTATTGTACTTCATATATGTGATACCTTTAACCCTTGTAGATGGGCCTCCGAATTGAGGTCCACTTTCGATATGAAGAAGCCAGTCGCATACTCCCGCCCGCCGCGCAATGAGAATCCAAAAGCCGGAGCGGCCTTGCGCGGTCGCAGTAGACGGACGACCCGCACGCGCCTCTCCGTCGCTCCGGCTGTCATCTCGCGAGATACAGAGGTCGCTGTAGACGTGCTGGATGCTGCGTACATTGCCACCTAGACGAAGAGGAACATAGCTTTATACTTTGTAAAAATAAGATAAGTCTACTTAAATTCTGGTCTCGCATGGTACTCTAATTGAGAAGACATAGAACAATAATAATCTATAGGTATTTTGAATATTTGGCTGTGTATATAATTGAAATTAATTTAAAACTTCTTTAAAAATAATATTTTAGCTGATGAATAAAAACAATGTTGAAATTTAAAGTAGTATTTTTTTACAAATTAATGATACAGATAGACCAAAGATTGAAAGGAAATAAAAAGAAAAATTAACTACAAATTCGTAATACTGATCAACGTTGATCGATTCCCAGTTTCTTTTTACAAATGAACATTTATCATAAAAACGGCAGGACCGGAAAACAATTAAATGTTCAAGGTTTAATTGAGTTTGTGATCCATAGACTGTGTAATACTATATTCAAAAAACGGTATATCCGGTATTAACCTAATAAGAAGCCGTAGCAATAAGCAACAGTTACGGTATTTATTATCGCTGACAATTTATCTTCAGACGATAAAATGACAAAGTACTCTCTAGTAAGTGTATTATTAAACATAACAACAATATTATATAACGATATAAAAATTTTATACCTCATAGGAGAATTTGTAGGAACATGTTAGCACTTGATCTTAATAAATTATTTTTTAATAGATAAATCTTATTTAATTATATGTTTATTGAAACTAAAAAAGGACATTAAATCGGATAAGTTGTTTAAGAACAAAATTTCCCCTTCCATATTAAACAAATAAAAATACAGGCAGTTCAAAATATCGTCTAGGATTAATTGAATGAAAATTGTACTAGAAGGTCGAAGTACTTGCATAATTCAATTCTTTTTATCTACACATCACCTTATCTTAGTGAATATATCTAATTTTACGCAAAGCCGGTATTCAATGATGAATTGAAACGGCCTTTGTATATGAACGCTACCTTAGAAACACATTCGGTGGCGAACCTTTTGTTATTCTGGACCGGCGCATGCCCTTTCGTAGAACACTGAGGATCAACACTGAGGTCACGACTTAAAATATACATATATGTATAAAAGGCTACCATACTTTATTACATTTACTTTGTGCTTCATCAACTTCAACCCTTCCTTGCCAATAAACCGTGCAAGCAGTGTGTAGGACGAATTACTTGAATCTTACATTGGTCAATAGTAGAAAATAAAGCAGGTACAGAACGACAATAACATTGTCTAGATGTTATTTCGAGCGCGAAAGGATGTTGTAACTGACAAAAAAACTTGCTTGCTGGTTATGGGACAAGATTTTACAATACTATTCATTAAATATCTTAACTCTTTGTGATCGTTTGAGTAAACTAACCATAATACGACTTTATTTCATAACGTTAATCATATCTCTTCTTAATGTTATATTACATGGTTGCGATACCACTTTTTTAAATATTGACACAAAAGTAAGTTATAAAAAACCAGCCAGTAACACATTAATATAAAGAGGTTTTGCTATACCAAAAATGTAAAGATAACAATAAGAGTTATTACATTATTTATATCGAAACCACAATAATGATAGAGTTTAACTGCTGACTTATACAACTCTAATATATTGATGTGGTGCGAATTTAGTGATTTAAGCTAGTGCATAAAACAGGATGGCGGGGATGCAAGTGGGAGGGGAAGGTGAGGGCAAGAGTGCAGCTTCTCTAAGCGGTACAATGACCCCAGCGTCTGCACAGCTTCCATGCCGAGTCGCTTCTTTATGTCCGTCACATTCATTGACACGTTAGACTGAAACGAGCATATCCAGTAATCTAACCGAGTGTAAAAAGTTACGCGTAGGCTAAGCGATTACACTATAAAAACATCTAGCGGTGTTTCTCCCGGGTATGTCGTAATCATAATATGAGGATCATTACAGTAAATATAGTAAAATTGCTATGTGAGATATTTAACATGATACTGTCGTTACTCATAGTATGAAAGGCCGGATTCTTTACATCTCTATATAGAAAGTAATTACTCAAAACAAATTCTTCAAGAAGTTTGTTGATCTTCCTGTTTTGTTTGAATAAATATAAAGGGGAGGGAACAAAGAACCAGTTGTAATGTAAATGTGCCTCGATTATTTGTATAGTTTTAATTATAAAAAAAAAAAACAATTATTATTATAGGTTACTTCATAAAAACTTTAATACACAACTGAGTTCGTTTGCTTTTTACGCTTTACGGTTTAAATAGAGAATACAAGAAAGTAGAAAAAAGGTTTTATGTTATAATTTTTCTTTTTTTAATAACAATGCAAATTAATTTAATTATTACATACATATTGTCTATGGTACAAAGGAGGATATTCTTTATGGCTTTTAAGCTTCCTAACTGTGACTAGCACTTCTTTTAAATGTTAAAGAAATCGGCATTATTCAGATTGAAATTACCAATTTAGCATATCAATCGGCTGCTGAAGGAAGAAATAATCTTTTTTAAATAATTTCTTTTTAAAATTGTAAAAGTAAACATACATATCTTTAAAAAAAACTTAAACATTAAATTTGACACTATACTAATTTAAAAAAAATATTGATTAAAGACGGTCTTAATTTTATATTAATTTTTAAATCTCAACTTTCGGGTTAAAAATTAGGACCTTAATGTATAGAAATTAATCTCTAGAGAAACCTTCTCAATTACGTCTACGAGTATAAAAAAAAATCTTTAAATAATTTTATAAAAAGTATTGTAATATAATCACTAGAAATGACTAACGAGCAAATATCTAAACGACCTAATTAAAAGATTGTATTGGCTCATGATAATCGACAAAAAATATATGTATATCGCAAGGCGTATTAATGGCGGTTCGATATAAATTACGTCATACCATTGCAAGCGATTTTTTTATTATACAAAGATCATTAGACAAGTTCACGTGCGTAATAATCGATCAGTTGTGAAAGAGAAAGCTTTAACTGCACTTGACACAATATTTGATCAATGTAACACAACACAGAAATTCAACGAAGGCACAAAACGAATAACTTGATTGTTAAACGTCTATCATTTATCATAACAGCGTATTAATAACAGCTCCACACAAATTGTATATTTGCTAACGATTTTGCTTTGCCGTTTCTCAATCTATTGTCGTAAATCAATACTATCGCGTGGATGTCTTTGTTTTACGATTGAGTAACCTAAGTACCTATGATCAAATATAATATGTAACTTTTAATCAATTTTTTTTAAAGACGGGCTTTTATTTGATAAAAATCGCTTAATACGTTTTTTATACATTGCATTCACACTATGATACGGTACAAAAGATGACATGCATAAACAGATATGTATATGTTTTCGAGTCTAAATCAACCACAATCTTATTTATTTAAATATCCACTGCAGAATAATAAATAAACAACATTTTTATAATCAAATAGTATTGTATTGTTTTTAATATTTATTAGATTCCTCGATCATAACAGCATTCACTATTATGGTAATAAGCTGTTAGTTAACATAAATTCCAGGTAGTACGTTTGGCCTTACCATTTGTATGTCGATAAAGCGATTGCTATTTCTTTAGTAGGTCGAATATATTTAAGGAAGTCCAATAAAAAGATAGTATTAATTTTATCATTGAAATATAAGTGTGGGTGTGACCTATTGTTAGATAACTGAACGGAATAATTTTTTTAAAAGATTTAAAGACTGACCGTAACAGATTTTCAAAACTTTAGTTAGATAAGTAATTGCCAGATTTGTTTCAAAAGTGAAAGTGTGAATATTTATATTAAATATTAATTATTCAAATTGAAAAGATAAATAAAATAATTAACCGGAATAGCAAGATTGTTATGTATAATTAAATAGACATTTTAAGAAAACTATTGTATGAATGAAAACGTAGGAAGTATTATATTATTATTATATACATAATTTCTCTATTACAATTTTGTGAGATTCTTACTTTTACGTTAAAATCAACTAACCGTATATAACTCGCTTAACCTGTTTCAATTTTAAGTAATGTACTAAGGCTTGTCTGTTACAAAAACGACCATAGAAACTGTTAACTATCAATTAGTGTGTGTATAGAGCATTTAATAAACTATAAGGTGTATGATGTTCGCGTTATAGCTGATGGTATGTACTTTAGAAGTATCAGTCAGTGCGATATCCGTGGTGAATCGTGTGCAGGTGGCGAGGCCGCTCAACCATGAACCCCTCCCCCCTCGCAACAACTGTTCCCCGTTTTTTTCTCTTAGTCTAGGAAAGATCATTGCCCTCGTTTATTTTCTAAATTTTATGTTTGAGTCACGTCCTAACCCCAGGGTTAACAGAAACCGTTAAAAAAGGACTTAGTTTTAATAAAAAACCATAAATCAAAAGCTAAATGAAAGTTGTTTGTATAATTTTCCAAGAAAAACAAACATATTAAGAATACAGTTTATTAGTTAAAATAGTTTAAACAATTGTAAATTTCCTATAAATATATTAAAAACGTAAAAATTTATCAAATTATTTATGAAGTGACTTTATTTCAAAAGTTCCTTTGTTTTCGGTGTTCTGACGCTTTGAATACGTTTATTCATATTGACAAAACGTAACAAGAATCGCGCTGCTAGGAAACGAGGAAATAAAAACTTTGGGGTGAACGCTTTTAAAGGGATTCACGATTTCCGTCTAAGCCGTCTACACAGGGCCAGGTGGTTTGAGTTTCAAAACCATACAAATTTAAAACATAACAAATATTACAAAATATTAGTACGATTAGGAAAAAATAAAGAAAATAACATGTTTCATTACAATTGTAATTTATACAACACATGATGCGTAGATTAAATAGAGTAAAAAATATATTTTATAACCGGAATAAACCTTGCACGTAAGAATCAAAGCAATATTAAAATTTTATGCAAACAAATTCAATAATACGCTCAATGTTCATAAAAATAATTAACAAATCTATTTATTATCACTTCGTGAGCATATGGACGTATGGACATTTGTTAATCTTTTAGTCCAAAATGATTAAAGTAATGTGTCTTGAGTTCCAGTAAGATACATATAATATAATTGTTTAACTTAATAACTTAGCTAGAATCGAATTAACGCATTAAATAGCTTGGCTTGTGAGTTAGAAATGGCGCAAAATAATCGTCGAACAAACCGGCCCAGCAACTCGTCGCCAATTAACCGCGTCCGACCTCCAGCCCAGCCCGATGCTATTCATAGATACAAACAAGTCCCCAAACTACCACCTGGATTCTAGATACATTGGATTGCAACTGGCCAATGTGACTCAACGGCTTTACATAACTGAATAATCAAACAGCCGATCTGCGACAATGATTTAAGTACTATGTTAAGCTTTTATGAAATATCACTGAAACATTCCAATGATTTAGATGCATTGTTTTATCGACACTTACTTTGAATTGTTTTAATGCTTTACTTACTCTGATAGATCAGTATTAAACATTTATAGAAACTGTCTGCCACTAACACATAATGATGACATAACACCGATTGAAATATTATGAAGTCAAAATATTAGCTGATTCTGTATCAATTTCATATTAAAATTGATTATAATGTCCCTATACATATTCAGGAAGTATAATACTTTAAAAAAGTAAGCTAATGTTGCATGTTATGTAAATGTATGAACAAAATATGTGCGTTTATTTGTGTTTGTGGCTCGAGACTGTTGATGTGGCCTAATAACAATGGCATTCAGTGAGAAATATATAAATGAAACCGCATCATGAATCTTTATGCAATATCGACATAGTATAGATCTTAGCAGTTAAGATGGTAGGGTTTAGATTTTACATCATTTGTTACGAAATTATATGTCATTTTTGACCGACTACCCACATAATGCTTTCAAAGTAAACCTACCGCTATCTGAGACTCGGTTAATATGTCAAACTCTTGTCCTTTCTTATGACACTAATTTAAAACATATTAACCTCTTTAATATTATTAATATAACCATAATTTAATTATAATGAATTTTCTATGTTTATATATCTTATCATAGAATCAGCCCACGATCAAATTATCGGAAAATGGCGCGAATATTACATATATTAATCTCAAAATGAGACTCCTAATTTGTTAATAAAAAGTATTATATTATGATTTCTTAGAAGGGCTCTGCTCGTGCTGGATTTGATGAATTTTTATGACAATCAAATTTACCAACCGCCTGGGGATGAATCGTCAGGTATAATGCAAATATCAGGTAGATAAGACTTACTTTGTAGCATCCAGACAGATCACACAATTTGAATCTTAAACGGAAAAAAGAACAGGAAAATATGTTTCATTATATTATCAACATCCTTTAAAATGTGAAATCACTATGTAGGTCTATCCGTTGCTATCGGTTATACAATTTTTACCTAATAAGCTAATAGCTGTTACTTCCTTTACGAAATAAGTACACCAATGATGAAGATTATTATTAACTGGTAATTTATGTTGCGAAAATATTTATAAGAAGTCTAGATACTCCTGAATTATGTACCACAGAATCGAAATACTAAGTAAAAAGAAAGCTAGTAATAGCTCAGAGCAAGCGCCTACTGTCTTAAGAAGGCCGAAAGAAATCGTTTAAAAAAGTTGATGATGCCAAGAATGGATGGAAAGTGAGCTGGGTGAGATATAGCAGTTTCTGTTCACACGATCCTATAGAAAACTGACATTGGTACTATGTTTCAAGTTTACATTTACCTATACAATCGTGTTTATACGTCCCATACACATACATAGTGGTTTATACATACATAATACATATATATATATAGATATATAGATATATAGATTATACGGAAACATTTTAAAACTTTTTTTCATAAATCATATATGGCATTTTGAAGTATCTTTTGCCGGTTTATTTATTTATTTATTATTGGTTGCTCCTATATGTTACGTACATATATACTACTCGTAACACCATTGTTCACACGCATCGCCTAATCACGGGCACAGCTGTTCTCTAAAGACTGTTTCTCGTGGTTAAACTTGTTCTTGGATGTTTTTTTAATCGTCATGCAGCCTAAACGCAACTCGACTGTGTTTATACCTATTCCTTTAAGCCTATACTTTATTTTCTTAAAAAAGGTTCACATTTAATGCGATATACGCGAATATTTTTGGCTCCAAACTGTCCTAGGTATAAAGAATCAGGAATTCTTTTATAGATTTCAAATGAATGACCTATTAGCGGCGAATGATTCTAATTTAATTCCCTTAGCTTAATCTTGTATATATTTTTTATATTATTCCTTCTAAACATCTATTCCATTACTTCCTTTATCCTTAAATACAAAAGATTTCAACGGGTTTACTTTATCCCAGGGATTAAGTTTACAGACTCATAATTAAATATTTTTGAAATAAAGTAACAATTTATGTACTCGTAATAACAATAACTAAAACTATATCAATTACATCAATCACACATAAACAATATTTTGTTAAGTACATTAGGTATATTTAAAAGTTGTTAAAACCCTCCAAATTCGAAAATGTATGTAGTTCTGTTATCCAGTTAGGAAAAGGAATCGTTTAGTAAATAGTTATGTGTATAAGTACAATATGTACCCTTAATAAATTTAACTTCCATATATATTTAAAAATCATATTTCTAATGAGATTTAATTTTAAAATGTTTTAAATTAAAATAATGCGGGTCAACAGCTTTCATCCATAATTTAGTAAAATTCTCTCCAAGGTCCAACGATCTCTGTGAGAAATTATTGTAATAGACGGATACGCTAAATGTATTTATAAACATAACTGTTAAAATGTAGCCGTTGGAAGTTGATATTCTTTTAACATTATCACAATATCTAATATATATGAGTGGAACCGTACATATTTTTTCATATTCCTTAACTCGAACAGCCATATAATGTTTGGATACCCGCGATTAAATAGTAATATATTATGAAATTTGTACATACCCGTTCATATATCCTATAGAATACAACGAACCTTTTAAATCAACCGAGCAGCCTGTGCAATTTCAACACGGAAACATTTCAGGATTCAAAACTTATAAATGAACATTGTTTAATATCACTAGTTATTAGTCATTTCAGACACTTGTTCACTGTTCTAAATATAATAGGCAATGTTACGGTTTGAACAGATTCACGCTTGGTTTGACAACAGTCGGCTACGAACGACGTGCGCACCGTGAAACGATCACGACACGAATGGCAAAATAGAGGCAGCCAAAGAAAGTTCGACGTCACATACCACGCTAAAAGCCTCACTCATTGATATTATTGAAAGCAAATAAATCTTTTTTTAAATATATAATACATAATGTTTGTAGGTTGAAATCAAATTGATGATTATAAAATAAAAATTCCATTAAACACATCAGAACATATTTTATTATAATAGCACAACAACACTAAAACTAAATTTCATCATTTATCACATCATTACATTTTCTATGAATACAATACGCTTTAGATAACCATGTATTCAATAATGTTATCAAAGATATGATGCCTTCCCATTCTAAAATATCACCCAAAAATACAGCCTTCTATAACATTCAAACCGCATTCCCGACCAGATATAAATTTATATTTACAATAAACATCTATATAACATCGATTTAATCAATAATTATCTAAAATACATCAAGTTTAACAACAATGCCTACATAGACATTATACAATTATAATGAACGTAACATCTGTTTGGCACTGGCTGGCTGTTGGCTAGCCCTGTAACTCTGTGAAGACAGCAGCAGTTGACTATCAACGGCCCCCGGCTCCGCGCTCGGCGCTAGTAGTTCTAGTATACTGATAACTTCCACATACGTACGTCTAGGCCTCTACATAGCTTGTAAACCATCTAACTACACGTTCGTTACTACACATTTAATAGTATAATTACTGAAGTAACATTAGGTGCGGAAGAATCCTAAATAAAAAGGTTTAATATCTCTTTATATGTAAAAGGTAAAAAAATATAAGGTTAAAACGTGACAAATATCAAAATAAATTCATCTTAAACAGGATAACAAAAATGTAAGCTTATATTAAGAGCTAAAATTCTAAAAATTTAGTAAAATATCTAAACGACATGTCTAAATACTAGTCAGATCTGATACAACGACTTATCTAAGCCTCTACCTCATATATATATATATATATATTGTAATATTATAAACTCGTCTAGAAATTCAGTGCCTATTTATCATTATTTTAACATTTATTAAATAAATTACAGAATTACGGACTCTACTGCAAGCTTTAACAATAAAAAGACACAAAAGAATACATTTTATTGGATTAAAAGGACTGATCGAAATACAAAAACTCTACCTATTCAAAAAAATAATTCAAAATCACATAAAATACTTTAACTATTATTAATAGAATGTATGGATGTGAAGACAATGTCTTATTAGTAAGTTATATATATTGATGAAAACTTATAAATTAATATAAAGAATGGAATATATAACATTCAACATTTCACACCGTAATCAATAATATATTACAAAATAAATATAGTATAAAAATAATATATGCTTATAAAGGTACTCAATGTTGGAAACTTTCATTTCAAACAATATCTAGAAATACAAAATAGTAAGCTAAAAATATATGTTCATTGCTGTTACAAGAAAAAAAAGAATGAAAACAAAGAAAAATATATCGCATTGGAGTTAATTGAATGTCACTTAAAACTATAAAAATATAAAAAATAACATCAGAAAAGGATCAGTCTGAATTAATAAAGCTAAAAATAGTATTAAATCTTTTTTATATCTAAAATCAAAACCCGACTTTGTTGTACATAAAAGACATATCAAACACTGTTTATACTCTATTTTATTATTTATACATAGTGTAAAAAAGAATGTATCATTGCACTGTATTGCTCCAAGTATTTCGATGCTGTGATTGAAGCTTATTATTTTTAGATCACCGCCTACAATATATTCATTAGTAACAGATAAGAGATATGTTTTACAAATATTATGCAATTAATACAAATTTTATAACGCCTTTTAATAAGAAATTCTTAATATCCTCATACATTTTAGTACGAGAAACATAACATGTATATCAAATATACATACATACATATAAGGATATATGGTAGTATGGTCAAAACTTGAACTTGAAATAAACTATCGTCTAGAAATATATGTTAAGAATTTCATATTAGTCTAAAGAAATATATCATTTAAATTTATTTATTGTCAAAACATTGTGCCTGAGACACAAGACACTTAATAATAACTGGATATATATAAATATTCAAACAAACAACCAATTTTATATTTGAATGGTTTACTTTTTTCATATAAAAATGTTGTTTCGGTAATCAACGCTTAAACTTTCATTAGGAATTGTTCTTTTACGAAATTCATGAAGCAATAACGTGCGTTTTTCTATATAATTCTATACAAAATTACCTGCTTCTATAAATATCTTCAAAAGGTTTATATAAGGTTATTTGAGCGATTTGGTAATTTTTTTTAAATCACAAACAACAATTATAACGAAACTAGTAGGAAATCCTTTGAAAATATAGACGGATGAGTGAATATTCAAGCTGGACGTACACATAACTAGCTAGTTATTATATTGAATCATTTTGAGCACGATGCTAAATTTAATATAAGACTATGCTGTAGTTACTGGAATTAATAGGACATTTTGAAAAAATAATATCAATTAAGTGGCATAATATTCATGTCTGACATAATACTGAAATAAAACGTCTATTTCATTAGTTGTTAATATCCTTTTTGACCATCAAAGGCTTCATAAACATCATTTATTTATTTTATAGGACTCTAAAATGTTTTTACGAAATTTCAGTACAAGCGTAAAATAACAGATAATGTCTCTTACACCTATTAAAAATATAACTCACGAAAGTGAAATTATTTGGTATTATCTGTTACTACCCTGTCATTAATTTTTTTCTCTCGATTTTTAAATTATTGAAATAGAATAGGTAGAGATTAAGCTTTAAAATTTAATAAATTTCATCAATTAAAATAATTAATGCAATTGACCTTTGGCAAGAAATTGATATTATTTAAAAAATTGTTATTTCAAAATATGAATATTTTAGCACCACTAACGATCAACAAATAGTTAAAAAAATATCTAAGGAAACGTATTTCAGATAATAAGCTAATTAAATGAAGTACGAATTGATTTATCTTAGCAAAAGGGGATAAAAATAATCTGTGGCTTTTAAACTTCTATTCAATTCCTTAAATTTATTATATGAGCAAATCAATTATTATCTTTATTTAGTACAGAGATCGAAAACTTTCTACTATTTAATAATTCTAACTGTGGCAATGCTTCTAAAGGGACGCCTATTAATCTAATCTATATGATTTTGATATTATTTTTCGTACCAACAACATTTTCTTCCACAATTATTAGTTTTTATTATGTACAACTACTTATAATTATAACAATCTTGAAGTAAATTTAGTGACCACTTTATTATATAATTTCTACAATGATCGATTAATTGATTTCGCTTTTACATAGTTTATATAGAATTTTGTGGCGCTTCTTACTTACCTCAACACACCTAATTCAGAAAACATACATTTTTATACATAAATAATTGCATTGTAGTGTTAAGCTCTATCATCTTTTTTGACTAAATTTACTGTAGAAGTTTTTGGTTTTGAACTAGACTGGCTATTCTGTGACGACGATGTTGACATCAACGCTTTTCCCGATTTCCCATTTGCAGTACTTACAACTTCCGTAATGGGTTTTTGATCGAAAGTTTTCTTAGTCACGTTAGATATACTAGGAGTTGAGGATGACCCTATTTTAGTTTTAGACGTAGAAACTATGTATAGTGGAAGAGTGGTAACAACAGATGATGATGGAGTAGTTTCTGCTTTGGGTGTTTTCGACGATGAAGTGGAAAGTAGAGAACTGTCCTGCTTTGACGAGGATGGGTCATCTATTACCTTCATATTTTTCATAGAAGAAGCCGTTGATGTTTTTGTAGGAGGCGCTGTCGTCACAGTTGCAATATTTAATGACGGCTTCGTGGCTAACTTAGCTGACGTCGACTTTGCTTTCACTGTATCAACACCAGTACTCGGTTTACTTGTTAATGTCGGTGATGTTCCCGGACTAATTAAAGGCGATTTTATGGATGGACTAAGTACCGTAGTGTTTATAGATTTAGAAGGTAATTCAGGTGCAGCTGTTAGACCTGTACTAGTTATTGATACCTTTGTCAAGGACGCGACTGGTTTTTGAACCGTTTTTGTATTCACTGAAACTGCAGTAGATACATCCTTTACCGTACTATTCTGTACTGTAGAAGTTTTATCTTTATCTGAATTAACCATATCTTTTTTACCAGTTTCAACTGCTTCCTCTATCATAGCATTCTTTTGTCGTTGAAGTTTTTTAATACTTGATGAAAAGTTTTTATTAGATTCAGTTTGATCGCTTTGAGGTGATTTACCAATTTGTTTACTTGAGCTTGTAGTTGACTGGCTTGCATTTATCTTTTCGACGTCACTTGATGGTTTTATTTTCTCGACAATGTCACTTTTATTAAATGTATTTGGTTTATTTGAGATTTTAAATAATTCCTTAGTTTCAGGCACAACACCACTGTTTTTATACGTGGTATTTTCAACGTTTAGTGCCACCTTTGTTGTTATTTTGTCATCACAAATGACTTTAGGCATTAAAGATCTTTCATCAGTAATATTTGTATTACCCTCTCCAAGACTCACCTTTTGATCTTTGCTAAATAACTTTTCTGATTGTTCCGAGGAACTGGTAGATTGCAACTCTTTATTCTTGTTTTGTTCATTTTTAATGTGCATAGATGTCGAAGGTGTCATACTAGATGTTACCTTAGCATGAGGCAGATTATTGAAATTTGATGATTCCAACTTTAAATCAGATTTTATGTTCACATCTTTGGTTATATCGCCTTTATTGGTTTGTGTCACAGTATATCTTTTCTTATCTTCATAGATAACTTCAGACTTAACAATATTACCTTCAATTGTTGATAATATTGGCACAGTTGTAACTGGAACGGGTTCGATAGCCTTCGTTTTATTATCTGCATGAATTTTGGCAGTTGTGAAGATAACTGAGTTTGATCCCTGGGGTACAAATTTACATCCATCAATTTCTACAAGAACGGAAGTACTTGCTGCTGTTGTCTTTTCTTTTGTTAAGTCATATCCACTAAAGACATTTGTATTCATGTGATTATATATGGGTGGTGACTCAGAGGTTAAGGGAGATGTTGGTTTTTCTACCGTAGAATCAACATTATTTGAAATAGTCGAAGGCGATGATGCTTTGGCTTTTTCATATGGTTTTACATCCTTTTCGCACATGGTCTCAGTCTTGGATTTATTTAATAAATATTTGGCACTTTTGTTAGCAATCATAGAGTTATCTTTCTCAGTTTGCAATAACGGTTCTATGATAGCGTCATCTGAATCATGGCTAAAGTTTGGAACTTTCCTTTTAATAGAATTTTTCTTTACTTTGTTAGTGCTTGTACTGGGTTTCTTTAAATCGTTATCTAATCCACTACCAATGGATGTCGAGTCTGCACCATCCTGTGATGTCTGAAATTATTTATAAAATAAACTGTTGCATTGTATTTTATATTATAACTTTAAAAAAAGTGTACTTTTACAATTTTATTCCAAACGATACAAATTATTAAAGAAGATTTTATTTTTGGTTTATAAATTCTTCGGCTTACCTTCCGCATAGCAAGCAGCGGATGGGCATGAGGTCATGCTCCACGTTCACGCAGTACCGGTCTGCCGTGAAGCAGCAGTACGGGTGGAGACAGCTCCGTCTCGCGGAAGGTGCTAGCACAGGATGCAGACGCCGGACCCCATTCCTCAGTAGGACGAGCGAGTACTCTTGCTTTCTGAATCGTACATTATTTCAAAAAACTTAATCACGGTAACTATTGGTTAATGCTAAGCGATCATATATTTTAATATTTACGTAAAAATAAAACATCCGAACAAAATATTGGAATATTTTTTTAAAATAGTTTCATACCTTTTTTTTGTTGATAAAAATCTATTAAAATTTAGGCAAAAGTTTAATTTCTTATTTACTCAAAACACATGAAATAAAAAGAAGTGTTTTATGTAATAAAGTTAAACCTCCATAATGGTAAGATCGTCAGGTCCACTGCATATTTGATTGACGGCCATGAGTACGACGACGACAATAGGCAACACTCCCAGTGTCCAACCCACCGCGTCCGCCCACATTGGGTATACGTAATGACCATAAGAAGCTGGTTTGTACTCAATCCAATTAAACACCAATATAAACTGAAAATCAAATATTATAAAGTATCATGATTATAATATACTTATGCTTTTTTTCTTTTACTCACAACCAAAGCTGCTGGCGTAATAATCCTCCACATAGCACTCCAGAACACCACCCAAAGCCTCGACTGCCTTCCAATCATTGTTTGTATGTCGATGCAGAACTTTTCAGCCCCATATATCCAAGCAATCAAAATACACTCTCCAATAGCTATGATCAAAACTGACCAATTGGCTGCGTATTTGTCCATCAATTGTAACCAATACATACCACTCTGAAATGTAGTTAAAAGTTACAGATAAACAGCCAAAATCAAAAATGTCTGCAGTTATTACTATATTAATCGGTACTTACATTTGTCGTGAAAATCAGGCCACCTAAATAACCAAACACTGCTACTGCTAGCACTACCCATGTCTTCTTCTGTCGAAATTTTGGAAATCGATCCAAAATAGCTGTTGTTACAGTCTCCATAAGAGCAAACTGCAAAAAATATATAATTAAATAAACAAGTGACGCCTCGAGAGTTAAAGTCATTCCGAGTATTTCTAGTGTCATGAAATGCACCTGAGAATCGAGTCCCAAAGTCAGAAGCATAACGAAGAAGAGTATGGACCATAAAGGTGATACTGGTAATCTTGTTACCACCTCCGGGTATACAATAAATGCCAGTCCAGCGCCCTGGTCTACCACACGATCAACTTCTACCTCAAGCTCATGAGCCAAAAATCCAATAACGGAGAAAATAACCAGCCCAGCGAAGAACGATGTTGCAATGTTAGAGACAGCAACTATGAGAGAATCACTGAAAATATAGTGATAAATTAAAAAAACTGAAGACATAATTTAAGATCATATAAATTTTTTAATTGTATATACTCACATGTAGCAATTATTCGAGAATTTATTGTAGGAGGATAATGTAATTAATCCTCCCCAAGCTGGACTCAATGCAAAAAATATTTGTACTGCTGCATCACCCCACACCTGCCAATTACAAAAAATGCTTTAATATACTTTTACTTTTTCATGAAAAACAAATTGTTCTGATCATGATACCTAGTTTGTTTTTAAAGCAAAACCTACCTGAGCATTTGCAAGTTGGCTAAAATCTGGTGTGAGATAAAACAGTATACCCGTTGAAGCTCCAGGCAGAGTAACACCACGAAAAAATAAAATCACCAAAACCACGTAAGGAAACAACGCTGTAAAATAGACAACCTAAAACAAGGAGAGAAATTTTTATTTTAATCTGTATCTATGAAAATAACAAGAATAAATAAGATGAACAAAATACTTAAAAATTTACGTTACAATATATTTTTAACGTCATACACTTTTAGTCGTGATAACGTAGACAATGCATATCATGTAAAATATACTGTCAGATGTTCTTTATCATATAAAGTTTTGTTTTAAAATTTTATACTCGATTTGCTAAATATAGGAAACAAAGTGCATGCCTCATACATAAGTATGAAAATTGACAAACTAGAAAATTGCAAACCTTTCCCGAAGACTGTACACCTTTGCATAAGCAAAGAAATACAATAAGCCACGCAGCGAATAGACAAGCAGCCATACCCCAACGGATTTGACCTGTTTCTTCAATGCCAGATGAAAGTCCAAGCACCTGATTACTGCAAGAAAATTAGTAAAATAAGCATAAAAACATTTCTATTCAATATAAGAAATACCTGAATCAGTCTATAACAGGTAATAATTTATGTCAAAAGTTGGCTTTAAGTTATTTATGTAAAGATTTAACGTCACTAATACGGCAATAACTTCAGTTTATATTTATCCGCGATATAAGATATAGAAAACAATTTATATTTATATAGAAAAGAAAAATAAAAAATACTTCCACAAAATAAAAATACAATAAAATGAAACTTACGTAAAATATTCCTCAGCAGGAGGCTTTCTTACTGCTGTATCAGCTAGAGCAATGATATTATTAACTATGGCATAGCTTTGATTCACACATTGTCTTAGATAGTACGTGCCATTGCTCGCCTCGCATATGTCTGCTTCTTCATATGAGTAACAATCTATAAAAGAACGTTATATTATAAAATCAGTGAGTTACAGTATTTTGTCACCTCCTATGTATATTCGTATCGCTTACATTTGGTGCTCCAATCGGCGTCGCAATTCTGCCACGGCAATTGGTAAAAAATGCTTGTAAACGATACCACCATGTAATATATAGTCCAAGCAATAATCAAGTTATAGTAAAGCATAACTATGCTTGATACTATGACCATCCCATAGCCCAATCCTCTAAAGAGTGGGCAAAATCTATTGTAAACCGCTACCGGACCCAAGGCAGCGTATTGTCCGAAAGACAGCTCCATGAACATAAGAGGAAGTCCAGCTATTATCAGCATCACGGTGAAAGGAATCAGAAAGGCACCTGAAAATTTAAACACAATTATTATTATAGAGTACCTAATACGATATTATTCCATTTATTTAATACAAACATTCTGTTACATATAAACACAGGAACGTTATATTTACATAGCTATTGCTATTGTGACCTGATTTAAACAGTCTCATTAAACCCTCAGTAAATAGGCCACCTAATAACATCCACTTATTTCCTGTCACACTAGGAAAACGGATATGACATTTCACTTGCATACTATACTATAGATAGATATCTATAAGAATTTATAACTATTGTTACATACACAAAAGATTTTACCTATTACGACACATAGGATATTTTTTTCAATTACTCTATAAATACGATTTAACGTTTACGTTGTGTTGATCTAAATAATGAAGAAACAATAAATAATTGTGATTTTTTTTTAATTATATCATTTACATTGAAATGAAACGAATTGAAACTTTATTAAAAAAATTAAAATAATATATTATACTTAATAAAGAATAATTTAGCTACTTGTACACAGAAATTAATATTGGAAAGAGACAAATTGAAAAAAGTTTATTTTTACAATGCTTTTTGAAAGTTAGACTTTAAATATTACTTCTAAGCTGAGGAATATTTGCTATTTAGGAAGAAAATATTTAGTTTGATTATTTTATTTTATGTGTATGAAACTTATTTATATTTTTTTTACGTTTATATGACACTTGTTAATGTTGTCAACACACTCTTTAGATTCACACGAAATGAAGAAATGTTTTAATGGAGCAGACGGCGCTTAACAACATGAAAACCCTTCAACTTGCAGAGACATTTAAATTAAAAGAGCTCAAAGAGATCTGGAATATATGAATAACTGCTCTGCTATCCATTGAAACATACCAGTATTGAAGTTGTACATATATTATCTAATGCGATAAGTTTTTAATGAGAAAGCTTATGAGTGTGGTTGGAAACAGTCAAGGATTTTTAGCCTCCACTGAACAACGACTTATTTAAGTATTTTCATAATATTTTCCAGTAATATCCATTATACAGGGTGACTGGTGGATTACTATCGATACTTGAGGACGTGATATTTGACGATCATATATGACAAAATAAAAATTAATATAACATAAATATTAATAAACTTCTAAGTAAAGTAACCAAAAGTTAGGTAATTAATTACGCATCGTGTGAACACCATACAGATTAGGTATACACACACACACACACACGCGCGCGGCGGCGTGGTGTTGTATCAGCACGCCGCCGCACGCGTCCAAACTTGGAACACTTGGAACGTGTCCACACTTTATTTATTTATACGGAAATTTAGTTCCTATTTTTAAAATTAAGTACCTATTTTTTTTACATAATTCGAATGAGAATCATGTACCGAGTATTCTCCTTAAATATTGATAGTAATTCACCAGTCACCCTGTATATATCAGAATAATAATTTATACGCACTTTAGTGTATTTAACCAGGAAAATTAAAATTCATAGTAAGTAGTAGGTTAAAGAAGTATAAAGCATCATCATCATCATCATCATTATCATCAGCCTATCAGAGCAAAGGCCTCTTTCTCACATGGAGAAGGTTTGAGCATTAAACACCACGCTTGCTCGAAGCGGGTTAACGATTTCAAAATTATATTTTTTAATTATAAAGTACAGGTTTCCTCGCGATATTTTCCTTCACCATCTGTCAGTGGTGTCTAAGTACTTTTAGAAATTACATATGACTTGGAAAAATCACATTGATACTTGTCAGGTTTCGAACCCGCGCCCTCATACACAAGAAGCGGGCCTTTAACCACTACTTTAGGTCACCACGACCTTCATAAAGCAGCAGAGAGATTAATTTTTATTCACTTATTTGTTTGTTTTTATTATTCTAGAACACAATAATGATTATCATATAATTAGAGCAAAATGTGTTATAACACAATAAAAAACGCAAATATAATTATGACATTGGTGGCCTGACTCATTAGTGTGAGCTTGGCAAAGTCGCTCATTATTTTCATAAGGCCACCTGAGCGCTATTATGTTATCACATAATAGGTGTCAGAAGAAGTTATGCTTAAATTGAAGTCATTTAAAAAACTTTTATTGCAAGAAGTCTTTGTAGCACTTGATATTTTTAGAATATCAATTTTTCTTTGGTTTAAATATATCTTCCTTTTCCTCTATTTCAAGGCAGCCCTATAACGGTTTTTTTTTCATTGAGTAATGGAATTCATATATTCTGATGGGTGTAATTATGAATGATGTGTATCTTCATTCCGCTAAATTTAACCATGTATACAAAATGAATTAATGTACAAAAGTATACCAACCTCCTCCGTTATTATAGCAGAGGTAGGGAAATCTCCAGACGTTGCCCAACCCCACGCTATATCCTAGAAGGGATAGGAGGAAATCAAAACGTCCTGTCCAATTCCCTCTCTCTGGTTCCACTTCCTCTACAATCGGTTCTCGACTTACGTCGTCCTTGTACTGCCATAAACAACAATTAACAATATTAAAAAAATAATATGCAAACGGATTTGAATGCTAGCCAAATTTATATTTAACACTTTCAATATATATATATATATATATATATATATATATATATATATATATATATATATAACTTATTATTTCAATGACACAGCCCATTATGGGCAAGCAATTAAAAAAGTCTATATATAAATTTCAATTCCCGAAAATTTCAAATAATATCGGTCGATACTCACATCGGAATAATTGAGATCCATTGCAGGTATGGTTTTGGTTACCGCAGGAATCGGCGTCGGTGATTGCTTTTCGGTTTTCATTTTTATTTTTTTGTGTTTCTTAATTCATACAACGATCAAATCAAAATGTAATCTGAAACATTTTATACAGAATCACTCCAGAGACGATCGCAGAGAGACCGCGCCGCACATCTCTTCGCACTCCCAACATTAATGAATGATGAACAACGCGAGAGTCTTTTTATGTCATTTCCAACAGAAGGACGATAAATGATCGTTAACATTAGATGACATCGTTTATAAAAACAATATTTATAGAGAACAAATTGTTATAGTTTTAAAGGTATATGAATTCGAAAAACACGGAACGCAGGAACGCGCAGATGTCAAGTTTCGCATCGACCGAACTCTGAATGAGCATCTAGGTCAATATCAAGCCTCTGTCTCCTCTCCCCCCGCACCCCCTGTGAAACGTTCGTTCCCATACGAAAATCATATGGAAATGTCCTTTGCTTGCATCGCAATATCATATCGAACTATTGATATCTGCAATGAATTTCCTATAGAAATATGACATAATATACTGCATTCTACTTTAACTCATTTTAAGAAAAGTGAATATAAACTTTATCATTATGTAATATATGATATAAACAATAATAATATATAAAATTTTACTTCGTAACGGAAAATTATCACCGGCAAAATTATTAAAATTAATAATATTGAACTCTCAGATTAAGAGATTAAAGGATATTCAATGGCATCGCATAAGCGGCAAAAGGCTTTGGCGGAATGGGCGGCGCGAAAGGTCGTAAAAGTAGAGCGGTGTATTGATTGCGTGCGCGACATCTTGCCCTGATGACCACACTCTCATAACTATACCCTAGGTCATACACGACTACCCTCCTGATGATTATTTGTATTAATTTGTAAGCATTTCATTACCACTTAAACGCTATAATAAAACGAGCATATAAAACTTTGTATGCTGCGATGACCTAGCCTCCCCTTTATACTCGATATCAAATAGTTTTGAAAATATTAATATTAACGTTAAGAAAGGACTAAAAATATAATTTTCAACTGAAATAAGAATTATTCGATTTTCTTTGCTATTTAAATATAAATTCATTCCTTAAAGTAATTTTGTCAATGAAACAATTGATAAGTATTTTAAAGCTTTCGTGTAAAAATCAGAATATTCTTTGTAATTTAATAGACATAGAATATCCATTAAAATATAAATAAACAATAATATCATATGTACAGTAAATCAATTTGAATTACATATATGTCAGTTTAAAAATTCACTAAATTATTCATTCCATTACATAAATTCAAAATTGTTTTAATTATTATTCGCAAGCTTTATGTTTCAGCCCGCAAGTACCAATAATTTCGAAAATAGCTCAAAAATATGAAATTATTATAATGCATTCGCGGCCTGAGTAAAAGCATGACCGCAGCCTCCCTCCACCTTTGTGGTGAGAACGAATTACGCTAGTTTTTATATATATCCAGGAGTCCCACATAACCACAGATGCCCTTCAACATATTTCTAGCGTCATTAAAAATCAGAAGGATGTCTGATATTATTTTGTGTAACATTTATTACTTACTTGTAGCGCAATAACGGCAGCTCCAAGTCTAGGCGTATAATGAGGAGACTCCTACTAAAGTTAGTTAGCAAGTTAAGTTTGTTAATTATTAGTGGGAAATGTTATTATAACCGACTTCATCATGAACCGGTATTGTTAGTAATTTAATTATATATGCAATGTAAATTGCTGTGAAAATAATACATTATAAATATTTTTTACGTATACATTATTCAAGGCAATTTGTCTTATAGATAAATTTTATAAAGAAAGTATATTCTGATTTAATATATTTTTAATTTCTTCGTAGTTTTTGCCACGTTGTATCAATATGCGATTTATATTAATATATGTATAATATGATCACTACACTAGCATATACAACATGTAACGTAATTAACGCACACCCTCAAACACCGCAATTAGAAAATAATAATATAAACGCAATGTATACACCAAATATTATTTATATGTGCGTTTGCATTTTTTATTTGCGAAATTAGTTATCCCAATTTCGTGCAAATAATATGGTCAGCTATTCACCAACACTCCGTTTCACATGCACACACAGACAGACACAATGTACTCGCCGCGCCCGCTTTTTTTTTTTATTTATGTGAAAGGTGGCAAAAGAGCCGACGGCCCACTTGATGGAAGGTGGTTACCGTCGCCCATAGACATCCGCAACATCTTTGTTACGGATGCGTTGCCAACCTTGTTTTTTAGGTATAGGGAGGGGCGGGAATAAGGAAATGGTAGGAAAGGGTGGGAATAGGGAAAGGGCAACCGGCTCTCTCACTCATCGAACGAAACGCAGCCATTAAAGGCTACTTCACGCCGATCTTCTGTGAGAGGGTGGTACTTCCCCGGTCGAGCCAGCCCATGTTCGAGCTGTAGTAACTGACTACAGCTAGGCTCTACCACCTATAAAAACCCGCTTCCCTCTCTCCGAGTGCCGTCCGACAATAATAAGAAGTAGGTAATAATAGGTACATGAAATAACTACATTATGATTTATGATTCTTCTTTCCATCACACTTTTCAGGCTTTAGATTGTCGACATTGATTTTTTTTAATTTGAAGCCAATATTTGATAATTACTGATTTGTTAAATTTGTAAATAAGAATTATTAAACAGCTGATAACCCGTGATTTGATTAGACACCACAATACCTACGACAAAGTCGGCGTGTTTAAATGGTGTGAATCAAAATATTAACAATAATTTAAAAATCATAAACAAACTTACAGTTTAATTTGCACTCACACGGCGTTGTCGTTTTAAAACATTTTCAAAATTTCCACCGCCTTGTTCAATGCACTTTAATGACCGTTTTCGCAATTGTGGTTTTATTTTAGACAGTGGCGGCATAAGGCGTGGGCGACGTGGGCAACCGCCTACGGCCTCGCGGTACAAGGGTCCTCGCGCCTCAAAAAATTTTAAAGCGAGAATAAAGAAAAATCTTGTTCTTCTTCTTCTTTCTGGCAATTTCCCAGCTATAGCCAGGGTCTGCCTTACATGTTGTGATTACTTTTGGCTATTTGTTTTTACGACCGGTCGCCTGCCTGACATCAACCCTCTTTGGGAATCAGAATTAATTAAACCTATTTTAATAAGAATAGTGTGTTCAATGTTTTAATAATATTTAGCGAATAAATAGATAGTGTTTAAGTATATGAATTGCTCCCGAAAACAGTGACCTTTTATTGCTTTTGTTTCCTTTGTGATTTGTAATTACACCGGTACCTGTACTCGTCTTTTTTTCATAAAGTAAGAAATATTTAATTGGGATTTTGAAAAAAAAAAGTATTGATTTTTTTTATGTATTTTAAAACTTTATTATTAATTATATTGATTTTTAATGCAAAAAACTTGAAAACATTTTTTTTAAATTAATTATAAACAATTAAAAATTTATAAAATTCAAAAACAAATCGCGTGACTGTAAACGCGCCATGATTGGTCGGCATACTTGTGACGTCATAATGTTAAAGCAATTTCATAATAGTACAGTGTTTATGGCTATTATTTTTGACTTGATAAAAATATCTCAAATTTATTAGTGAAAAACGATTTGAAAAGTTTATTTCGACTAACTATGTGTTAAAGGATTTATAAAAGCAAAATCGGATAATATTCCTGATGTTGATATATTTATAACTAATTTTTTTTTAAATGACGTCCGGTTTAATTCTGCTGAAGTTCGAGGTGCTAAGGCATCAAGGTAAATCTGTTAAAAATACCATTCTAAATAAAAATAAGTATTTATTTTCTATTAAATATAATTAATAATTATTTCATTAATTGTAGAGCATCACGTGAGAGTTACGGTGATAAAGCTATAGGTTATGGTCAACTTAATCGTAAGAATGGTATTTGTGTTTTAAAAGGACGTGTGTGTCCAGAACACCGAGTTCGGAGTGAAGCTTACTCAGTTACTCTAACTATCAATGAAAAATTAAGAAGAAGAATAATAAAAGAAGAATTAATAAAATATTATTATAACATTATAAAAAACCAAAATAACATATACTTTAAAAATTTTAATGTAGTCTGATACAGAACCTAGAATGTTATAAAATTATGAAAATATCTATTAATTGAATTCCAATTATTAGACAAACATACATATAGATTTACTATTTAATAGCTTTGAATTATCAATTAAAAAATTTTTAATGCTACGATTCTAAAGGTTATGATTTGGAGCCCAGGTAAAAAAATTAATTACTGAACTATACTTATTCGATTTATACTCTTAAATATAAAATAATTAATAACAATATTATTATGATTATATTATTATTATACTTACATCGAAATGATTTTCACAACAAAAAAAAATTGATTTTGTTTTTAAATAATCTCGGAGCACTTCTTGAAACCATTTTTTTCGACGTTTTTCGTCTTGTGGAACATTTAAAAAACATTTTTTCAGGAGTTGTTTTTGTAGTATTTGTACATAATGGTACAAAACAAGAGCGATAACTTTTGAGTTTTAACATTTTTGATTATTTAACAATGCCAACAGAATTTACTAGATAAAAACTCAAAACACTGTACTAATTATTATATCTCTGTATGCTGCAATGAGCAAAAACTAACATTGTGACGTCACACGCGCTCGGATTTATTCGGGAGCTGTCGGCGGATCTTCGGTACTGAATTTAAAATTTAATTTTTATTTTGAAATAACTTTTTAATTATTGCAAAGAAAAAATGAATAAAAATAGTTTTGTTATAAAACTTATATATGATCTTTCCATTTATCACAAAAAAAAAATTTATTCAAAAACCCAATTGGTAATAAGTATGTAACGCAGTAATTACTTGTATACAAAATACGCTTTATAATATACTTTTGAAGGAAACCAAAGCTTTAAGGGTAAAAAACGTATCTACGTTTAAGTTTTTAAAACTAGCAGGTAGTAAGAGCTTCAAGTTGCCATAGAATAGGGCCTCGCGAAATCTTTCTTGCCCACATCAAATTTAGGTCTTGCCCCGCCACTGATTTTAGATAATACTGCAGTGTCACTTTTAACTTTTACAAAGGCGGTTATTATCGTATTTTTTAGTTCCTCGACACTTGTTGTCTCTGTGTTATAAACTAGCGATTTAATTCGCCCCCACAAAAAAAAGTCGAGTGGCGTCAAATCAGCTGATCTAGGAGATCAATGGACACGTGCGTAGGTATTTGATGTGTGCCGGCTGTCGCTGTACGTGCGTAGATATTTGTAAAATAAGCCTTGAAACAAGTATCAGTTTTTTTTAATTGAATGATGATTACTAATTTAACATTTCATTTTAAAAATTTTAATACTCTTACTTACGATCCATTTTCGTTTCAATGAAGTGTTTAGATAACTGTGTGTAGGATGCCTGTAATTTACTTAGTTCTATCTAAATTTGAGAAAAAAAATTACCTACATAAGAAGCTATAAAAATCGATCCAGATTCCGATTCTGAACAAACTACTTTCAGGGTGTGCGTTAATTATGTTACACGTTATATATGTAGATACATATATATTTTCACTAGATATCATTACCTGACTTAGTGCATATTTGTCAAATTGCATTACTTTTCTTACTTTACTGTTATCATGCCATAGGTATTTTTTAAGGGTTATATAATTTCGTATCAAACATTCTATTATTAAATCATTCGTTGTTCACTTATATTGGGGTTATTGTTATGAAGTCCACACGTGACTAACATTTCGCTCTCGACCCGGGCTCCACTCAGGCTTGAGGGCACTTTGATACGGTCAATATCCTAAACCACTCATTCACCTATTGATTCATCTATTGAATGATGTTAAATTTTTTGTTTGAAAATCATTTAATGAGTAAAAATCAAATTCCAGGAATTTTGTCTCAATAAAATTTACCTGTTTATGAAAAACTTGTTACATTTGCAAAAATAGAAGGTGTCTATTTAAAAGCTACTAACTTTTGCCCGCGACTTCGTTATCGTGGAATGATAACTTTCAGCATATTTTGTTTTTTTCACTTAGTTATCACATTTTTCATGGTCTGTCGATTACATGATTTTGTAAACAAATATTTCAAAAGTCATATTGTCTCTCTTATATTATAGTACTCTAGCTGTGTGCAGCGACCCTGAGTGAATACCAATGCGATTGACGTACCCTACGACAAACTTATTATTTGCGGTTAACACAGTAATGTGGTCTAGGGATTGCACCGCAAAATTAAATTTGTTTTTATTGTATACTAGCTTTTGCCAGCGACTTCTTCCGCGTGGAATAGTGACTTCCGGCAGATATTTGGTTCTTCCCACATAGTTCCCGTTCTTGCGGGATTTTCGGAATGGTCGAGTTCCAACAGAATTTTCAGGATAAAACCTATGTTTTTTTTCGAGTTCCAAACTATATCTGTACAATTTTTAAATTAAATTTTATTATTTTAAAGAACTTCTGCATATACTACATTTTTTGTTTTATTATCTTGTGGCAGAAGAACACATTGATTTTCGCCACAACCCGATCTTGAGAACGATCAGCACTCGATTCCCGTTGCCGGTTCGACAAAGTTCGGAATTTTTGTGAGGCTAAACGTTGCGAACGTTCAACGCTTGATTCCCTTGCACGGTTTTGTTCAGTAATTGCTTGTTATGTAGCCAACCTGTGCATATTTTCATCCTCAGTTTCATTGCTGCGCAAAACTCGCAGCCGCTTTGCAGTAGCAGTCTACCGAGAAAGCTGCGTTCTTTTTCTCGGCATTACAGTGATGAAGAAAAAACGTAGAAAATGAAAACTAAAGCGTATCTCGTAATAAAAAAAAGAAACCTAAGATTAAGAAGATTAACAATTAGGAACCTAATTACTTTTATTTTTAACGATTATGTCAAAAGAACAACCGTAAAATGAAAATAAGGTAAACTAACTTTATGCTTAAACTTAACCCTTATCTAATGACAATAAATAGGTTGACCACACCGATTTACAAGTTTTATCTAAAGCAAAAAAAAAATAGAAACTAAATACTATTTTTAAAACAAATATACTTACTATACTTATAGAAAACACATACTTATAAACTAATAATAATCTATATTACATGAAAACAAAAAAGTGTTATTATTGTGTAACTAAATACTATCCTAAAAGAAATAAAGTACCTACTATATAGAAGACAACTACAAAATGAAACTGTGTTTAAAAAGTAATATTACGATGATAATTATATCGCATTGCACGCACATGCGCAGTTCAGCTACGCACAATCAACATCGCGACACGATGCAGCGAAACGCTTAGTTAACTTTTAAGTTACCCAAATTTTTAAACTCGCTATATCTTTTGAATGGAGTATCCGATTAAAATAATTTAAACAGCAATATAAAGGTATTGAACTACTGATAAATAAAAACTAAGTTATTTAGATAAGTATAAATACCATGGTATGAATATCGACATCTTATTTTCGTTGCCGATTTAAATAGTTTTTTAAACTATAAAAGTTTTTATATTGGCGTAACTATAATACTTAGATATACACTACCGCGGACTTTTCTGTAGATAATAATGCGGTCAACAAAATCGTAGTACATTGTTTTGCTCCATCATCAATAGTTATTACAGCGCACGCGATTTAAGGTATTTCAATAGTAATTTTTGTCGACCGTAGTTTATGTTATCGAAGTTTCGCAAGGGTCCCTAATTTTTTCAAAATAAAATATAGCCTATGTTACTTTAGAAAGATGTACAATCATAATGGTGAAAGAATTTTTAAAATCGGTTCAGTAGTTTTTGAGCCTATTCGTAACAAACAAACAAAAAGTATTACCTCTTTATAATATTAGTTTAGATAAGTACACATGGTGGTGCCCAGGATATTAAACAATAATTAAACCCAGTTTAGTTTAGTTTAGTTTTAGAATCGCTATTTTTGGGTCGTGCTGGAACAAACAGACAGACAGACAGACAAACATTTTTTAATCACATTCTTAGGTGGGTCGGTCTAGTAAAAAATCTACTCCATAATAGATCTTTAGTTTCATTTTAAATCTACTCCAGCGACACGAAAAGTCTGCGGTTGTTATAACCTAATATCGTGATTGTTCCTTGCGCTTTCGACAGATGCCGCACTCGGCACTTACTGGTATGTTTGTGTCGTGAAAAGTAGATAAAAACAATCCTTGAAGTACATAGATATAAGAATTTCAGCTTAGTCGGTGCAGAACATTTTGAGTTTTTGAAACCTATACAAACCAACTTATTATTTATATATAATATGTACATATATGTATATAGATGATGACATAACGAGACAAAAAGCTACTATAGAAGTTGAGTAAAAATCCTTTTCTTATTCAACTTCTTTTGTTTTATTGCCCGTCTGAACTAGTACGCTTGATTATAATTAAATAAGCATCTTACAAACATTAACATTGTTACGTACGCGCAACATGTTAAAAATTAAATGAACATCGCTGGGAATGTGTGGATAAAATATAACATAACGGGTGACGCTGCTGACTCCGCGGAACGAACACTAAGCCGTGTCAACCAGAAGATTCCTGATACCTGATACCAGAGGCTATGGAATACTATTCCTAACCTCGGAGGAGTCATCTAGTCTTAAGTATAGGCTATAAGTATTAGTATATATATTATTAATATATATATATATATATATATATATATATATATATATATATATATATATATATATATATATATATATAAGTTTCATAGTTTTCCTGGAACCTCCGGTTGTCACCCTTTTTTATTTTTTGTTAACACTGTGAAAAGTTTTATACCTACCCCCGCGTCTAGTGGAGACGGAGGCGGTTATGTGGGACTCACGGACTAGAAGGGCCCATGCTAAACACTAAAACACCAGCGGTCATTCTCCGTTGCCGCTTAGTGGATCGCCATGGAAATCGCTGAAGCATACATCCGCGACGATCCGGCGGTAGGCCGCGAAAGGCCATCTCCCTCCCGAGGGCTCACTCCAAGTGACCAAGAGCGTCTCCCCGCTTAGCGGGCTTGCTTAATCGCGAGAGAGTTAAACCCTTACCCCACCCACCCAAGCCCACTCGGCCAAACTCCAACCACCCACATTTGTGTGTTTCATTAAGACAAAAGCATTTTTTACACCAATCCTTTTTATACAACGCCCTAAAAATTAAAAACTTTCCAAATTACAGAAATAACACCTTTGTAGTAAGTTACTTATTAACTCTTTTTTTTAACTCTCGGTCTATACAAAAATGCACTGGAAGTAAATGAAGTAAAACTCCATTAATAATGGAAAATAAAATATTTATTGTGATAAACAGCACCATAAAAAGTCAATAAAAAAAACAACAAAACTAGGAATGTATTAACATTTCAAATATGAATTTTGGACCCATTTTCGCTTAAATTCTAAAAAAATTATATAAAAACTACAAATGTAGAAAAAACAATGCAAAGTGTATGTATGAACAATAGAAATATTTTCGAATCCTTCCCCAAATTTTCATTTTCTTAATCATTTTACTTCTTAGAGAGTAATGATTTAATGAGAGATTCCAGCTTCCTGCCATCCGCTGCAAATTTTCTGATGCCCTCGGAAAGTTTGTCAGTGGCCATTTGGTCTTCGTTCAGTTGCCAGCGGAACTGAGCCTCCGTTAAAGATATTTTCTGAATGTCACATTGAGCCGCTGTTTTTGGATCGAGAACCTGTTAAGAGGTAACAACTAATAAACACGAAATCATTTTCAAGGGAAAATGTCAATGTATAAAAATTGCGTTTAAAATTGTCACGGTCAGAGGAAGAAAATGTCGTTTTCATTCAGCTATAGAATCATCGGCAGTTTTTTATACGAACACAAGGTCTTAGAGAATAAGAAAGGTAGAATAGTCTTGTTAAATTCCACGCGTCATGACTCTGTGACGTCATCACAATGAAATTATATTAGAATACTAGAAGACCCTGCGAACTTCGTATCGCAATATAATCAAGAAATATCTGTTACGTTTTTTTATTAAATGAATTTAGGTTATACCTTAGGCTCAGAAACACGTGGTGTTTATGCTATTATTAAGTAGTCGCTTATATATGACGTTTGTATTTTTAACATATCTCCATCTATTGAATACTTAACTCGGTCAACAGATTATTGTAATAATGACAAATAATTTTCTTTAATAGACAAATAATTTACAATAAAATAATATTTTGACTATAAATTGAGATGTAAGCTATCCTATCTTTCAAGTTGGATCAAAATGCACACGGAATGCAAATCAAATTTAAAATCGGTTTAGTAGTTTAGGAGTCCATGGCGGACAAACACGTGACACGAAATTTTTATATATATAAAGATAATATATAGTTAGTTGAATAAATATTACGAAATTAGCAAATAAATGTACTCAAAATGTATATGCATTATTTTTTTAAAGAGTTAATGTTATAAAATTCATTACATTAACAACAGACAATTTTTTAAAAACTTTCGGAATTATTGATCAGAAATAAGCATAACAGAGGGTGAACACTTAGAGGAACCCAGAGCCTAAAGACATTTACTCTAAATGTAAAATATAAGTCAACTAATAACTAATACACGTAACAAATATTCTATAGCCAATGTACATAAAAAAGGGTAAAACGAGACCCATGCTGTAACTGGATTTTAATCTTTAATTTCTTTATGGAATGACCATTATTTGTGTTCTTTAAACTTTGTAGCAGTGATTGAATCATAAATATCCATTATATCTCCAATTGCAACACAATATGTTAATTCTACCATATAGAAAAAAAAATCCAAAAACATAAATTCCCACTACAAAACAACCCTACATATATCATGAATATTGCAAAGTTATATTCAATTTGTATGTGTACATAAAAATAAAAAGGTTAGAAACAAAATGACTATGCTCATTATAACCTTCTTAAGAGACTGTTCACTGTTTGCAAGCTCCTGAAGCAGCTTGGGACTGATGGTGAGCAAATCACAGCCGGCTAGCTCTTTTATCTCTCCAATGTTACGGAATGATGCCCCCATAACCTGTGTCTTGTAGCCAAACTTCTTGTAGTAATTGTATACACGGGAAACAGATAACACTCCCGGATCATCCTTGGGTTCATATGTCAACTTTGTGTGTTCCACATACCTACAAAACAATAATCATTTGTATTAGAATAAATGAAATTCTAATAAAAGTCCTAACATATATACATATGTATATATAATGAATTGATAATAGATAAGTTACAAATCACATGACTTTTATTGATATATTACTGTTTTATATATTCTCATTGTGTTATAAATATACAGGGTGACTGGTGAATTACTATCAATATTTAAGGAGAATACTCGGTACATGATTCTCATTCGAGTTATGTAAAAAAAATAGGCACTTAATTTTTGACAAAATTTCCGTATAAATAAATAAAGTGTTGACACGTTCCATGTGTTCCAAGTGTGGACGCGTGCGGCGGCGTGCTGATACGACACCACGCCCCGCTCGCGTATGTGTGAGTGTGAGTGTATACCTAATCTGTAGGGTGTTCACACGATGCGTAATTAATTACATAACTTTTGGTTAACTTTACTTAGAAGTTTATTAATATTTTTGTTTAACTAATTTTTATTTTGTCATATATGATCGTCAAATATCACGTCCTCAAGTATCGATAGTAATTCACCAGTCACCCTGTATATCAATCAATATGTAAATAAATTATTGTACATTTAACGAACAGTTCACATACCAATCCAATATTCTTCCAACAAATGGTGAAATAAGTGTCACATTGGCCTCAGCGCAAGCAATTGCTTGGCACATTGAGAACAGAAGAGTTAGATTACAATGAATACCATGTTTTTTCTCCAATTCCCTAAAAAAAAAGTCATTAAAAAAATATTTTTACATAACTTTCTTACAGTAAATAGTTCCCATCTCACCTTGCAGCTTGGATACCCTCCCATGTTGATGCAAGTTTGATCAAAATCCTCTCTTTCTTGATACCTTGCTCAGCAAACATACCAATTAATTTTATTGCTTTTGCCATACTAGCATCCTTATTGAATGACAATCTAAAATATAAATAATATGTGTAAAAGAAAATTCTAATAAAGATAGTAATGTACTAGATAGTCTCTTCTATAGTTAACTATTAGCAAAATAGAAACATATGATTACATACTACTATTTCATCAAATATTCAGCATAATAATTCAACAATAACAAAGAATTTTAAAAGCAACTACTAACATAATTATATTTACTTATAAATTATATTTTTGGTTTAGCCATAATATACTCAAAGATCTTAATGTTTTCCTATGTTTATACATATATATTTTAAACTAAATAATTAAAACAATCAACAATTTTTTACATATTACCGTGCATCTACTTCAACAGAAACACGTCCAGGTATAATTTTAAGTATTTCACAACCAAACAAAACACTTAACATGTCCATGACTTCAGACAATTGTTCTTCTAGATTTCTGCAAAACAAAAATTTATTATTATAAGTTAATAAAGTTACAAATATAATTTAAGTTTTTATCACATGAATTTTCACTAACCATTTATCTTTATAAAGAAACTTAAAACAAGTGACATAAATTATCTGTGCCGACATACTGGTTTATATTGTCTTTAACAGTATTATCATGATTTAAATTGTTGTATGTTTTAAAAGAATGACCATAATTAAACCTATATTCTAAAATATTAAAAATAGATACCAAAAATTATCATAGATTTAAACATTAATTTAAACAGTTAATTTGATAACTATCTATTTTATCATCACAAATCAGTCAAATTAAATTGTAACCTCAATTATTTATTAATTATGATATTTTCCTTAAGATATGTAGTGATTAAATATTTTTAACATGTCATGAAACATATTCTTGGAAATTATTCACTGTGAATTTAGAAGGTGTAAGAGTTATGTGATGACAGCGGGATATTTATTAGAATAATAAATTTCCTATTAACAACATATACATACATACAAACATACACAGTCAATTCATAAAAGTAACTTATGATTTAAGAAATAATTTTCTAATTAATACATTTTGTTATAAACTTAAAAATCTTTTTTCCTCAAATATGAGTCAGGAATGCTGTACATACCCCCCACATTCAATTCCATATTTGATAGCTTTGTCCAGCAAATGTTGATATTGTTCCATTCCAGCCGCAGAAAGAATTAAACTTGGATTGGTAGTGGCATCTGTAGGTTTGTAAGCCTTCATAGCTAAAATATATAACACAAGTATGTATTTTTTTTATAATTCCGTAAATATTTTTTTATGAAATAAAAATATGAATTATATATTTTTCAATTTTAGGAAATATGTCTAAAGCATATAATATATGTTTCCATATAATACTTATTTTATATTTAGTTTTTCTAACCTTCGAAGTCACCGGTATCGGCCACAACAGTTGAAAATTGTTTTAATTGGTCTAAGGCACTCATTTTTGTACGCTTTGCTTGAGGTTCACTGCTCATACTAAATATATTTCTTATAAACCTGAAAGGTAAACTGAAAAGAAACGACACCGAGCGAAACGTGAAACACGCTCCTATCGTTAAATTTGAAGGTGACCCCGCAAAATCGTGTAAACGTAATAAATCCGTCACTCTCGCGCAACGATAACCTTCTTCTACTTAAGTCTAACTTGGTTGTTGATTATGTTTGTGTAAAATTAATATTTGAGAAAAATGTTTACTACTTTATTTAAGCTTTACGTAATTATTAAAAAAAAAACAGTCAGTAGCATGTTCAGTGGACGTTTACTATTTGTAATATTAATTTGGAAAATTGTTCTTGGTATTATTTTAAGGTTATAATATTTTTAGACCGACCACGTTTGAAACAATAAATTTGAAATTAAAAATATATATATTTTTTCGTTGCTTTGTACGGTTATTAAATTAAAATATAATATATATATATATATTAAATTGTAAATAACGTTCTAAATCAATTAAGACTCCCAAGCCAAGGAAAGAGGAATTCAACCATGCCATGCACATAACTTTTATTAATTTATTCAATAAATTTTAGTTTCTACTGATACATTGTTTTTTCTACTACCGAAATGCAATTATTTGAAGCTTTCATTTTTATAATTTACTAGTATTCAAAATTTATTGATTTGTTTTTCATGATCGTTGCAGAGTTGTTAAACTATTTTTATAATTTAGTAGCCTGTAATAGTTACTTTACACAAATCCTTAGCACGTACAAAAAATATAATTGAACCATAAAAAATATGTCACCAATGTATTTGAAATGCTTAAAATATTTTCATATTTTTTATGCTGGGAGAAAAAAATCTAATGAGTATATTTAATAAAATCCTTGTACCATTATTTTTAGTTTGAACTTTTATTTCTTGAAAAAATTCGTCTGATTTTAATATTGGGAATCCTGGGAACAACGTATCTAAGAAAATAAAATACTTTGATAAAATATTTTTTGGCATACTAAATCGATGAAATATATTTGACCGGTACAGATGACACATCAAGTGAATATAATTTAGTATAATATACTTCGGAAAGCGTGAAATGTATGTCTACCCTTGAGAATTTTGTGGTCTATGGTTGCTATTTTGCAGCGGCTAAAGAAATGAGAAACTTCAACTTTTTCATTTTATCTGTACCTTTTTAGATTTATTATTAGTCTGTGCTTCTAGAAAATTCGGGTACAAAAAGGAATACAAGACTCTGTGTAGTGACTGTTCTGTGTCGTGTATTTGCGAGAACCGGCGTTCTTTTGCGACAGGCTGACTAATTGTCAGGCTAAAACAACGTGTTTGAAGTGTTCTGAAAAAGGCTATTTTCTAAGGATTCAGTTTTTTTAATCTGATAATTTAGGACTAGAATGGCCGCGATGTCAGTTATAGGTATCGATTTCGGTAATGAATCGTGCTATGTTGCTGTAGCAAAAGCAGGTGGTATTGAGACAATAACTAACGACTACAGTCTGAGGGGGACCCCGTAAGTATTATTTTTAAAGTGTAGTGTTTTGCATATTTTAGACCTTTATAGTAAGTAGAATTACATTAATCTCAAAACAGAAGTGTACACTTTGTCGAACAGAACAGAAAATTATTTTTATGGTTGCTTTTTATTTGTATTAAAATATTGACTTACTGCTGTAGAATAACATGGATCGATCTAAAGTTATTGATTTATTTGTCTTACGATTTCAACATTACAAGCGATTACACTGACAAATGCCAGTCATCACATATTATCTGTGAGGTTATAATTTGTTTCTTATTAGAAAACCTAAAATTGTTATGAATAGAATGAAATTTAATGAAAGTGTTTTTTTTATTAAGATTTTATTAGAAATTTGTCCATTGTTGGTACACATACATATATACAAATTTTGATTTCCAGATCATGTGTAGCTTTTTCACCAAAGAACCGAATATTAGGAGTAGCTGCAAAAAATCAAATGGTTACAAATATGAAAAACACTGTGTTCGGCTTCAAGAGACTTTTAGGTAGAAAATTCTCAGATCCACATGTTCAGAAGGAATTAAAACACTTTCCTTTCAAAGTTGAACAAAGACCTGATGGTGGCATAGGCATCAGGGTTAACTATCTCGGTGAAGATAATGTGTTTAGCCCAGAACAAGTAAGAATTAACTTATTTATTATAGGTAACACAATTTCATAACCAAACTAACTAAATTTGTTATCTCAAGGTCTTAACTAAACCTCTTGGTTATCTAACATCTAAAACAATTTGAATTTTCTATCATTTTAAGTGTATATAGTACAATGAGTTTGTCTCATAATGTGTTTATGTTATGTTCTTTTTCAGATTACAGCAATGCTGTTTACAAAACTGAAAGACTGTGCTACCACAGCACTTCAAACGCAAATTAATGATTGCGTTATATCAGTACCAAGTTACTTCACCAATGCGGAGAGATCTGCTCTATTAGATGCTGCTGCTATAGCTGGTAATGAACATTTTTAATAGCAGTTAATATTATTGTACATATAGCCATTTTTTATTGCCATATTGACTCTCATTTAGTATTTGGGGTTACCATTTGTAAAAATGATTAATATTTTTTCCATACTAGGCTATGTAGCTAAGCTTTACAAGTTGACCTTGGCCTCACTATATATGTCTATGGTAAACTGAGTATGTAACCTTGGCTTTTAGTTAATCAATACATTGAATTGTATTATGTTTCTCTATAGGACTCAATGTGCTGCGTCTCATGAATGAAACAACCGCCACTGCTTTGGCATATGGTATTTACAAGCAAGACCTACCAGCTCCAGAAGATAAGCCTAGGAATGTTGTTTTTGTTGACTTTGGCCATAGTGCTCTGCAGGTAAAGATGTTATTGATAATATACTCTAATAATAAAACATTTGCAGCATTTGAAATATATTAATTAACATCTATTCTATTTTGAATATTTAATTGCAGGTAGCTGCATGTGCATTCAACAAGGGTAAGCTGCGTGTGCTGGCCACATCATCAGACCCCAATTGTGGAGGTCGAGATATTGATATGGCCCTGGCAGAATACTTTTGCCAGGACTTTGTTAGCAGGCTGAAGTTGGATGCTAGAAAGAATCAGAGGTTGGTTTTGTTAAATAAAATAATATAATAAATGTAAATTTTAATCATTTTTACTTATTACAAGACTATATTTCATTAGGACTTTGGCACAAAGAAATTTCCTTAAACATTCATTCAGCTATGCTATTTAAGCCCTGCTATCTTGTATAAAAATAAACACAAATGATTATTTACAAAAATAAAAAATTGTTTATCAATTTTCACCAAATATATAAAACAAACAGTTACTTCACCTCAGTTCATTTGTTTTTTTCTTTGTAAATTTAATATTTTATCTTGATAAAAAAATATCTTAACTGTGATTTATTTCCAGAGCCTTTTTGCGTCTGCTACAGGAGGTGGAAAAACTAAAGAAGCAAATGTCAGCAAACAGTACTCGCCTGCCGTTGAACATTGAGTGTTTCATGGAAGAACGTGATGTGTCTGGTGATATGCAGAGACAGCAGATGGAACAGATCTGTGCTGATACATTTAACAGAGTAGAGAGAACTTTGAGAGGGATCCTGCACAACGCTAGTGAGTATAATTGTATAATATAAACATTACAAAAAATAAAGTTAATAAAAAAATCAATAATTCATTTGTATAATAACACTACAATTACTGATTACCTGATAATTAATTATAATTAAATTAATTGTAGAATTGAGGCCAGAAGATATTCATTCTGTGGAGATTGTTGGAGGTTCTACCAGAATTCCTGCTGTTAAGGCATTGATAGAGCAAGTATTTGGAAAACAAGGTTCAACCACTCTTAATCAGGTACAAATTTTATAATATACAATACAACCTCTGAAACTAACCATTATGTGATATTAATATATTATCATTGAAAGAAACGGAATATTGTATTTCACATGTGGTTTTTGCATGAATGATAATGTAAGATAACATACACGGTAATTTATCTATTTTTACTAGTATTGTGGGAATTCACTTAGTTTGCTGTTCAACTTGAGAAATATTAATATTTTGATTGTTATATGAACGTCAGGACGAGGCGGTGTCTCGCGGCTGCGCACTCCAGTGCGCTATGCTGAGCCCCGCGGTCCGCGTGCGTGAGTTCAGCGTGGCCGACGCTCAGCCCTACGGAGTGAGACTGGCGTGGGACGCGGCTCGGGGCGAGGACGGGGACATGGAGGTATGAAATATATATATTATATAAATAAACAAATAGTGTACATATGTATATTCTAATATATAATTCTAGATAAAGGTGGTTTTTTAAATTGTAATATTTTTTTCTGTCTAAATTATGTAACAATAGATGGAATTAAAAAAGTAAAGGATGTACATGTCTTAGGGAAGGTCGGGTAAGATTGAATCATCGTTTTTTTTTTGTATATCCTACTAATATTATAATTTCGAAAGTTTTTGAGTGTGTGTGTATGTTTGTTACTTCTTCACGCTCAAACGGCTGAACCGATTTTGATAAAATTTTGTATACAGAAAGCTGACGTCCAGGAATAACACCTAGGCTACTTTACATCCTGGAAAATGTTCGACTTCTCCTCATATAAGCGAAAAACCATATTTACTTACTCGAGAACTCAACTCCTAGCCAAAACGACATTATCGCAACGTACCTTTTACCGGTTTATGTTGGCACGATCGACAGCTAATAAGCATTCCTTTCATTAAAAAAAAATAAGAGTTATGATAGACAATATCCATAGACAACAGTTTCTTTCTGTAGTTAATTTGTTAAATACTGCCAAACTATTCATGTGAACGTAATTCTTAAATTTCATAACATTCTGTTGTTTTGTAGTTGTTGGGTATTGCCCGATTTGTGGGCTTTTTTTATATATTACTAATGCCGAAATTAACGCGGACGAAGTCGCGGGCAAATCTAGTAATATAATATGCCGTATAATTTCAGGTTTTCCCGGCTTTCCATGCCGCCCCATTCTCCAAGATGCTTACTTTCTACCGAAGAGAACCCTTCTCTGTCAGCGCTTACTATTCGGATCAGGTTCCGTACCCCGATACACTGATCGGTAAGTGTTAAACTTGTTTGTTATATACTAACTTCAGTATCAGCAGCCCAAAAGTAACTCCACTTAAAAATAGGTCAGTGGAACATCAAGGACGTGCAGCCGACCGCTGAAGGCGAATCACAAAAAGTGAAACTAAAAGTGCGAGTCAACATCCACGGTATCATAACCGTCGCGTCCGCGTCACTGCTGGAGAAGAAACAGGACTCGGCTCAGAACGAAAACGTGGAAATGGAAAACGCGAACGAGAACGTTCAGGGTCAGGAAGCACCGATGGAGACGAACGGCCAGGAACAGAACGGTCTGGACAACCAAGAGGTGAGGGAAGGAGGCGGGGAGGGCGAGCAGCACAAACAAACGTGGACACAGAGAGTAGGCCAGTGGTTCAGCGGGGTACGTGACGGTAGCGCGGTTGTATCACAGTGGTGTTTGTTGCCCCGGTGTTGAATAACGTTTGCTTGACTGTTCCTAATACATTCCTCATCATCGGCCGAAGCAACAAACATCACGACGTTGCTGATCCCCACCCTCGACCGAGGCCCCATTTGCACTGTATTTTCACGAAGTAACGATCTTCTGGGAATACATTAATTTTTAATTCTTCGCAGCATTAATCAATTTACTGTCTGTGTCCACGCATGTTTCTGTTTATCCTTCGCCATTAACGATATGTCCTTGATCCATCGAGAACATCCACTGTGTGAGATGTGACCGCTGTAAGTTGTTTTTTTATTGCTTATTGTTTATAGGTGCAAATGGGTCATCACATCTGGAAATGTTGCTATTAACTTTGAATTCATGTTAGCATTTCTGATGTGGTGGTGGGGATTATTATAACGTAATGCATTGAACTAGTCGTGTTGATTTTGCAGGATAACAATGACGATAAAAAGGATAAATCCAAGGATAAGGCAAAGAAGGTCCTCGTGAAAACCATCGAATTGCCAATCGAATCGCGAACTCACGGTTTTGCTCAACACGAACTTAACACTTATATGGAACAAGAGGTAAATATTGCCGAATCATATACTTTATCACTATTCCTCATAATTTGTATTTTCTACTTATTGGCATAGACAACATATAATGTATATGTAGGAACTTGGTGCTTCATTAAAAGCTTAAAAAAAAAATCAATATCAATTATCGTGTTTTAAACTTTTCATCTGCTTAAAATTATGGTTCTAATCTGTTTGTAGGGTAAAATGCAAGCTCAGGACCGTCAGGAGAAAGAGCGCGCGGATGCTCGTAACGCTCTCGAAGAATATGTGTACGAGCTGAGAGGAAAACTGTCGGAGGGCGAAGTCCTACACGACTTTGTAGCGGAGGATCAGAGGAACAAGCTGGTGAACACTCTGGACGCACTGGAACAGTGGCTTTACGATGAAGGAGAGGATCAGAACAGACAGGTCAGAGCATTCAATATTGTTCTATATTTTGATTACATGATAGTGCTTCACATTTTAGACTTATTTCATGCTAGCTTTTGCCGCGACTCCGTCCGCGTGGAGTAGTCACTTCCGGCAGATTTTTGGTTCTTCCCACATAGTTCCCGTTCTTGCGGGGTTTTCGGAATGGTCGAGTTCCCGTAGAGTTTTCAGGATAAAACCTATGTTTTTTTAAATCCACAATGAACTACTCTTAACCAACAACATATTTATTTGTTTATTTGAATAAAGATTAATATTATTATGATGATTCAACTTAAACAAATTATTTCTATCAAATTAGGTACCATAAAAACGGTTTTTGTGAGTTAATCTTAAAAGATAGACATATACTGTCGCGGACTGTTTATTAGATTATTAAAAGAGCTATTATTCTTCAATACATATTTTTTGCGTATCTTGAACCGTTTTCACGGCGCACGCAACGGAAGGCCTCAAAGATAAAATAATTTCTCCCATTTTTTACACATTTACCACTATATCTTTGCTCCTTGGTCGTAGCGTGATGTTATACAGGGTGACTGGTGAATTACTATCAATATTTAAGGAGCATACTCGGTACATGATTCTCATTCGAATTATGTAAAAAAAATAGGTACTTAATTTTTGACCAAATTTCCGTAAAAATACATACAGTGTGTACACGTTCCAAGTGTTCCAAGTGTGGACGCGTGCGGCGGCGTGCTGATACAACACTACGCCGCCGCCGCGTCTGTGTGTGTGTGTGTGTGTGTGTGTGTGTGTGTGTGTGTGTGTGTGTGTGTGTGTGTGTGTGTGTGTGTGTGTGTGTGTGTGTGTGTGTGTGTGTGTGTGTGTGTGTGTGTGTGTGTGTGTGTGTGTGTGTGTGTGTGTGTGTGTGTGTGTGTGTGTGTGTGTGTGTGTGTGTGTGTGTGTGTGTGTGTGTGTGTGTGTGTGTGTGTGTGTGTGTGTGTGTGTGTGTGTGTGTGTGTGTGTGTGTGTGTGTGTGTGTGTGTGTGTGTGTGTGTGTGTGTGTGTGTGTGTGTGTGTGTGTGTGTGTGTGTGTGTGTGTGTGTGTGTGTGTGTGTGTGTGTGTGTGTGTGTGTGTGTGTGTGTGTGTGTGTGTGTGTGTGTGTGTGTGTGTGTGTGTGTGTGTGTGTGTGTGTGTGTGTGTGTGTGTGTGTGTGTGTGTGTGTGTGTGTGTGTGTGTGTGTGTGTGTGTGTGTGTGTGTGTGTGTGTGTGTGTGTGTGTGTGTGTGTGTGTGTGTGTGTGTGTGTGTGTGTGTGTGTGTGTGTGTGTGTGTGTGTGTGTGTGTGTGTGTGTGTGTGTGTGTGTGTGTGTGTGTGTGTGTGTGTGTGTGTGTGTGTGTGTGTGTGTGTGTGTGTGTGTGTGTGTGTGTGTGTGTGTGTGTGTGTGTGTGTGTGTGTGTGTGTGTGTGTGTGTGTGTGTGTGTGTGTGTGTGTGTGTGTGTGTGTGTGTGTGTGTGTGTGTGTGTGTGTGTGTGTGTGTGTGTGTGTGTGTGTGTGTGTGTGTGTGTGTGTGTGTGTGTGTGTGTGTGTGTGTGTGTGTGTGTGTGTGTGTGTGTGTGTGTGTGTGTGTGTGTGTGTGTGTGTGTGTGTGTGTGTGTGTGTGTGTGTGTGTGTGTGTGTGTGTGTGTGTGTGTGTGTGTGTGTGTGTGTGTGTGTGTGTGTGTGTGTGTGTGTGTGTGTGTGTGTGTGTGTGTGTGTGTGTGTGTGTGTGTGTGTGTGTGTGTGTGTGTGTGTGTGTGTGTGTGTGTGTGTGTGTGTGTGTGTGTGTGTGTGTGTGTGTGTGTGTGTGTGTGTGTGTGTGTGTGTGTGTGTGTGTGTGTGTGTGTGTGTGTGTGTGTGTGTGTGTGTGTGTGTGTGTGTGTGTGTGTGTGTGTGTGTGTGTGTGTGTGTGTGTGTGTGTGTGTGTGTGTGTGTGTGTGTGTGTGTGTGTGTGTGTGTGTGTGTGTGTGTGTGTGTGTGTGTGTGTGTGTGTGTGTGTGTGTGTGTGTGTGTGTGTGTGTGTGTGTGTGTGTGTGTGTGTGTGTGTGTGTGTGTGTGTGTGTGTGTGTGTGTGTGTGTGTGTGTGTGTGTGTGTGTGTGTGTGTGTGTGTGTGTGTGTGTGTGTGTGTGTGTGTGTGTGTGTGTGTGTGTGTGTGTGTGTGTGTGTGTGTGTGTGTGTGTGTGTGTGTGTGTGTGTGTGTGTGTGTGTGTGTGTGTGTGTGTGTGTGTGTGTGTGTGTGTGTGTGTGTGTGTGTGTGTGTGTGTGTGTGTGTGTGTGTGTGTGTGTGTGTGTGTGTGTGTGTGTGTGTGTGTGTGTGTGTGTGTGTGTGTGTGTGTGTGTGTGTGTGTGTGTGTGTGTGTGTGTGTGTGTGTGTGTGTGTGTGTGTGTGTGTGTGTGTGTGTGTGTGTGTGTGTGTGTGTGTGTGTGTGTGTGTGTGTGTGTGTGTGTGTGTGTGTGTGTGTGTGTGTGTGTGTGTGTGTGTGTGTGTGTGTGTGTGTGTGTGTGTGTGTGTGTGTGTGTGTGTGTGTGTGTGTGTGTGTGTGTGTGTGTGTGTGTGTGTGTGTGTGTGTGTGTGTGTGTGTGTGTGTGTGTGTGTGTGTGTGTGTGTGTGTGTGTGTGTGTGTGTGTGTGTGTGTGTGTGTGTGTGTGTGTGTGTGTGTGTGTGTGTGTGTGTGTGTGTGTGTGTGTGTGTGTGTGTGTGTGTGTGTGTGTGTGTGTGTGTGTGTGTGTGTGTGTGTGTGTGTGTGTGTGTGTGTGTGTGTGTGTGTGTGTGTGTGTGTGTACCTAATCTGTAAGGTGTTCATACGATGCGTAATTAATTACATAACTTTTGGTTAACTTTACTTAGAAGTTTATTAATATTTATGTTATATTAATTTTTATTTTGTCATATATGATCGTCAAATATCACGTCCTCAAATATCGATAGTAATTCACCAGTCACCCTGTATAGCCCACAGCCTTCCTCGATACCTGGACTATCCAACACAAAAAGAATTATTCAATTCGAACCAGTAGCTTCGAAGATTAGCGCTTTCAAACAAACAAACTCTTCAGCTTTATAATATTAGTATAGATCGAAATTAATTAAACTTGATTAATATTTATTAGCTTAATTTGAAAGTATAAATCTCTGTTGCAGGATGTAAAATATTCACTACCTCATTCATTACTTATACAGGGTGACTGGTGAATTACTATCGATACTTGAGGACGTGATATTTGACGATCATATATGACAAAATAAAAATTAATATAACATAAATATTAATAAACTTCTAAGTAAAGTTAACCAAAAGTTATGTAATTAATTACGCATCGTGTGAACACCCTACAGATTAGGTATACACACACACTCACACATACGCACGCGTCCACACTTGGAACGTGACAACACTTTATTTATTTATACGGAAATTTTGTCAAAAATTAAGTGCCTATTTTTTTTACATAAATCGAATGAGAATCATGTACCGAGTATTCTCCTTAAATATTGATAGTAATTCACCTGTCATCCTGTATAGTATTTATTAGCTTGATTTGTTTTTAAATATTAATGTCTGTTTCAGGTTTACAGTGACAAACTCAGTGAATTAAAAACGGAAGGTGAGCCGATCAAACAACGCCGATTGGAGTTCGAGCTTCGTCCGGGGGCGATGGACGACTTCGCTCTAGCGATACAACTAACGAACAAGGCGATAGATCTGTACAGGTGTGTTATATTACTATGACGGCTCATTTTTTTCTTCATTAGTTTCATTCGAGGACTGGTGATGAAATAATTCATAGATAATCTGAAGTGTACTATATAAATAAACAAAATACAGAAATTATTCGAGATTTTTTTTCTTATTTTGTGTGAGGTAAACATTGTGTAATAGTTTAATTAGAAATTGATCATTATACCAACAAAACTCACAACATTTAGTACAATTTAATAACGACATTACTGTTTAGTACCAAAGTTATAGTATAATAGTGTTAATCCTACTAATATTATAATTGTGAAAGTTTGTGTGTGTGTATGTTTGTTACTTCTTCACGCTCAAACGGCTGAACCGATTTAGGCTACTTTAAATCCCGGAAATCCGCGGGTAATACCGCGGGGCGCAGCTAGTTTATTATAATATATAGTTTGGATCATATAATAATTGGTAAATTCTAGTCTTGCTGAGGTTTTTATATTTGTTTTTAAATCCCACAGATCCGGTGACGCGAAGTATTGTCACCTATCGGAGGCGGACATACAGAAGGTGTGTGAGGCGTGCGGTAACGCGTTTCAGTGGCTGGAGGCGGCTCGCGGGGCGCTGGCGCACGCTCCCAGACACGTGCAGCCTCCACACACCACGCAACAGATACGACAGGAGAGACAGGTGCCTTGACTATTTAACTTTAACAATATCACTCCAATATGAACAAGTACCTTAATTTCTTTAAGTCTCAGCACCAGCCAATTCGTCAGGTGAAACTATTCAAACCACAAGACCAACAACAATTGTCCTTCCAAAGAAAATATTGTATTGTGTTACTGTTTCGACACGATTTCACTGTATCCTAAACATAAATTTAACATTGTTTTAAAGTCTAATTTTTAATTTAAACAGGTTTATACCAATATGTAACATTAAAAGCTGACATCCGTCATGTTAAATTGGATTTGAATTGATTAATATTTATATTATTGTTTGTAGAATTTCGAGAGCATTGTCAACCCAATTCTCAATAAGCCGAAACCTAAAGAGAAGACTCCTCCCCCGGCCAACCCCACCGGAGACGGACAACCGGAAAACAACCAAGAACAGATGGATGTGGAATGAGAAACAAACACATAGTAACCTTCATTGTGTACAGTGTACTGGAATCATTTGGCTTTTCATAATTAAAATTCACCCGTGAAATAACTTTTTAAATGATGTTTTGCATTTGAATAACTCACATTTAATGTAAGCAATATAAATCTCTAATGTATTTAAATTATTAATTTTATTATATTTCTGTATCCATGAACTATTAATTTCTTTTGTGACAAATCGTTTTTGAATCTTCTATGATTATACATTTTTATGTTCATGATTGGATGCACTGGATTGTATTATGAGGAGCACTTTCAAGGAGCTTTTGTCTCAAATTGTTGTTTGGAATCCGCTCACTGTGTTGTAAACAGTGTTTAATTCACAATTACGAACACGTATGTATCATGTCTGTGTTGTTACACATGTATTTTATTTTTCTTTTATATATATAATATTTATAATAGTGCATTTCTATTATAGTAACTCTGAATAGTATTAATTATATATATATTGGTTGTATTGTTTTCGTAATATTTGTAACTTTCTGCACTTTTTGAATGTGATAAACTACAAATAAATTATTAATTGAATGAGTAACACGAACAGTTCATGTGCTTGCTCTTATAATCGGGTCTCTAGTTTAGTTTTTATAATTAGTAAATTATTACAAAACGAGTTTCTGTTATAAGATTATTCTGCAGCGCCCCGTGTGTCAGTAAGAAATAACTCACAATAATAGTTTTTAATTAGATAGGATATCTAAATTACCTGATTTGATAATAATTAAATTCATTCATGCACTCAAATAAAAATAATCATTGTTTTTGCGCTGTGTAATAGGTTTTTTAAGGCTTTATCATTGACATACTCACAGGTTTAGTACTTCATCAGTATATAGACTAGAAGGGAAAATGTAGTAACATTCCACAATACAGAAAATGTAAAAAATAAACTGGTCTATAATCACATCTTAAAGCTATTTTTTTTATTGCTAAATACTGTTTTGTTCGGTTTTAACTGCTAAATTCTAGTAGTAGTAATTGTCATTTTAGTCTCATGTGCAGGCCTAGCGGATATGTAACGTTACAAAAGTATTTACAGATATATATGATACACATAAAGTTGTTTAGCATATAATTGTCATTACACTGTCACGGCCAGCATTGTATATTTGAAATTCATGGTTGAACCATTGTAATAATAAATAATATGTGCATTCTGTTAAAGCTTAGTAAAAGGATGATTTAACAAAGCGTCTTTTACTTCCTCCTTACCATAAATAATATTTGGTTACCGAGCTTTTTAAAAAAAATTGTATTAGGCTGCTTCGTCCTAAGACTGATATTTCTCTAATAGATAATTCCAGATAAAATTTGTTTTTCTACTATTATCAACCTTATAACAAGAAAAAAATGCTCAATTAAACGCAATACAAAATTTAATATAACTCCAAAACTTCTTCTACGTTTATTTATTTAAAACTAGAAGTCCTGGCGAACTTCGTATCGCCCTATAATCAAGAAATATCTATTACGTTTTTTTATTTATATTTTTGGAGTTAACCTGTAAGCCACAAATCTCCGTGTTTTGAAGTGCGACAGAATGATTGACATATTAGTTAGTTTCAAATCTAATGTAAAAAAAAAAACGTTTGTATGGGAAATAAAAAAGGGCTGTTTGTATGGTTTTCCCAGTAATGAATCAATTTTTTTCAGCTTTTATACCTTCCCTGAACCTCCACGAACATTTCAAGACTAAGATAAGATAAATCCGTTCAGCCGTTCTCGAGTTTTAGCGAGACTAAGGAACAGCAATCCATTTTTATATCAGAAATGAATCAATTTTTTTCAGCTTTTATACCTTCCCTGAACCTCCACAAACATTTCAAGACTAAGATAAGATAAATCCGTTCAGTTGTTCTCGAGTTTTAGCGAGACTAAGGAACAGCAATCCATTTTTATATATATAGAAGATAGAAGAAGAAGATTATACGTGGTGAAATACTTGTTCATATGTTAAAACACTTTTCACAGGGTTTCCAAAAAAAGAAACTTACTGAATTCATATGATAATTAAAGTCAAACATTTAAAAAGAATATTCTGTCTCCTTAAGTGGTCATCTACTGATACTTTTACCTTAATTGATTAAATATTACATATGACGAATAATATTTTTTTAAATTTTACTAAATAAGTACCTTTAGTCACACACAGAAAATAACACTTTTCGTGGCATTTTTTCACCTTATCGATAATCTAAATTCGTGGTTTGCAATCAAAATCCAAATGAGAAGAGCCGGGGTCGATCGTAGTCGCAGAAAACAAAGTCCAATTGAGAAAAGCCGGCGTCGATCGTCAAAAGCGTTAAAATAGGAATCAATGATATATTAAGCCGGGTCAAATGTTTGAAAAAGAACGTACAGCACAAGAACAATAGTAAACAACTGAAATAATTTAAAATTTGTCCTTATGTCAAATCAATTTGAGAGCTACTTACGCCATCTATGAAGTTATAAAGGAAAATAGTGTCAAAGTTGTTGAACCTGTTTCTTTAGGTGGCAGCACTTTCTATCATTAATTTCTTACACGTTAATTGTATGACAGTTTCATCCCCATGCTCATTAATTTCTTAGTCTAACCTCAAAACAAACTCATTGACTTCCTGGTTAACAACGCCATCTGCTGTTGTGTCGTTAAATCAATTAGTAAACTCAATTAGCAAAAAGTATTACTACTAGCCAATAGATGTCAGGAAGAGTCATATTTTAAACGACTCCTTTTTGTTATTTTTTTTTATAAAATAAAAATATTCTTAGCTAGATCGATTTATCGCCCTTGAAACCCCCTATATATTTCATGAAAATCGCTGGAGCCGACTCCGAGATTCCAATTAAATAAATACAAGAATTGCTCATTTAAAGATATAAGATAAGAATCATGTTACAATTGAAAGTATTTTAAAACAAAAGAAATGCATATAACGCTGTTTAGAATAGTAAAGGACTTTGAGTGTGATTTTTAAATCCAGAAACACCACCGTCCACCCTAGGGTGGTTTCAGTAATAAATGCCAGCATATAAAATGGGCTGAAAAGTCCGGGCCTAACACATAGATGGCGCTAGTTTTAATGCAGTCACATTTTTTCAGTTAATATGTACTACTAATCTTCAAAACGATAGCTGTCAATATTGTAATCTTAAAAAAGGTAGTTGATATTCCATTGGTTAGTTTGTGAGTTATTGTGCTATTAGACTGACGTTCTTTTTGTTATTTTCAAAACAATCGATCAAAAACAATTTCATGTTTTAATTGTGAAGCCGTTTGAAGCGAAGCGATGGATTGAAAAATGTTTTGGGTGACTCCGTTCCATCAGAAACAATAATAAAACTTTGGTCTGCCAGCTTCAAACGTGGCCGTGGAGACACCGATGATGCAGAATCCAAATGAGGCGGTAATAGCAGAAAATTAAAAAAAAATGTGTTTGTCAGCTCCGACGCACTACTGGAGTTTACTCTTTAAGTACGAGTATCTAACCATACGCAAAAAGAGTTTATTCAACTGAAAAAAGATTAATATCATATGAAAGGGTAAATTCACAAATTAATGAAAAAATAATATACATATACAGGGTGACTGGTGAATTACTATCGATATTTGAGGACGTGATATTTGACGATCATATATGACAATATAAAAATTAATATAACGTAAATATTAATAAACTTCTAAGTAAAGTTAACCAAAAGTTATGTAATTAATTACGCATCGTATGAACACCCGACAGATTAGGTATACACACACACTCACACATACGCGCGCGGCCTCGTGTTGTTGTATCAGCACGCCGCCGCACGCGTCCACACTTGGAACACTTGGAACGTGTACATACTTTATGTATTTTTTATACGGAAATTTGGTCAAAAATTAAGTACCTATTTTTTTTACATAATTCGAATGAGAATCATGTACCGAGTATGCTCCTTAAATATTGATAGTAATTCACCAGTCACCCTGTATAAATATAACTTTATTAATTTTATATACTTACATTAATTATAATTACAATAAATCAATTCAGTGGTGGCCTAATGGTTAGGGGGCCCGCCGGGCCCGCCTCTCGTCGCCGGGGGCGCGGGTTCGATCCTGGCCCGGGCAAGTACCAATGTGATTTTTCCGAGTCATATGTACTTTCTAAGAATATTTAGGCATCACTGATTAATGCTGATTCCCAAAAGAGGGTTGATGTCAGGCAGGCGGCCGGTCGTAAAAACAATTAGCAAAAACTATTCACAATATGTAAGGCAGACCCTGGCTATAGCCGGGAAATTTCTAGGTAGAAGAGAAGAACTTTACAATAACAATAGTATTTATTGATATTTATAACAAAAATAGCAATATAAATACATCGACACTGATAGAAACAAACAAGCCCAATAACACATAGTATATATGTATAGTGGCCTATACAGCAGTTACCATATTATGTATGTCTTAATACACTCACAGCCAAATTAAAAAGTTGCGCACTGGAGTTGCGCACCAAAAACGTGACACGATTTTCGTTACTAGATTTTTTCTCGGATTTTTCTCATACCGGGAGCCTTATATATGTATGAAAATCGATTCTTAAGGAGTAAACTCCAAAATGCAAAAAAATCGTTTGAAATGATCGAAAAATGAAGACAACGTATCACATTAGTCAATCAAAACTACATGAATTGAACTTCGAATTGTTCCCACATCCACCGTATTCTCCTGATTTGACTCCCAGCGACTACTGGCTGTTCTTAAACAAGTGCTGTCCGGTAAGGAATTTCGCAGGAATGAAGAGGTTATCGCTGAAACTGAGGCCTAGTTTGAGACAGAAGATAAATTGCGTGAATGAATGAAAACGTGAATGATTGCGTTGCTCTTGATGGAGATTACGTTAATGATTAAAGCTAATTTTAAAACAATAAAACTTTTCTATCTTGTCCATAACAACGATTTCAGTATTACATATTTGAAAATTACTAAATCATTTTAAAACAGAACATCGTACTATCTACTATCGTACGAGTGAAAATGTTCATACGAAATAAATATTTTCAAAGTTTATTTTATACCATACTAGGTGTTACCCGCGGATTTCCGGGTTGTAAAGTAGCCTATGTGTTATTCCTGGACGTCAGCTTCCTTTACCTATACAAAATTTTATCAAAATCGGTTTAGCCGTTTGAGAGTGAAGAAGTAACAAACATACACACACACTCACAAACTTTCGCAATTATAATATAAGTAGGATGAAGTATTTCTGATAGCGGAGAATGGAGATTTTTTTATGAAAATGATTGTGTCAAATTAATGATGCCTTTTTTTTTCGCACACGAATTGTGGAATATTTTACCAATGTTAAGGTTTTTATTTGTTGAACTAATTATATAACCTTGAGTACTGTATGGAGGAAACACGAGGACAAAAATTCATTTAGTGAACAGTTGTAGACGTATTTGCTGATGTGAGTAAATTTTTGTCATGAAATAAATAATATTTGTTTTGATAACATATTCTTTTTTTATTGACTATGTCAGACGTACCTACTAATGAATTATTCAGGTAAAATAGTTGAAAAAAAAAACATAAGTTTAAATTTCTTTAATTAGTTAAAATGCATTTGGTATCATTTAATAATACATATAATATGTTATTGACTTTTACAATAGTACAATATTCTCAAAGTTAAGCACCAAACAAACCTTGCCAGTTATTAACGTAGTAGTTTAAATTGTAAATACATGATTTCGTACACTAAAGAGTGTTTGAAAATTAATTAAAATAATACTTTGTACGTTAAAAAATATATTTTTGTTTACATCTATAATATTAAATATTTATTCATTAATTAATAAAGTATGTATCTAGTTACAGTTCTTAAAAGATAAAAAAGAAACAACGTACAGAAAATTAAGTTTTATTTGATTAAAACTGACAAGATTTCTTTGCCCCCTAACGTAAATACCTTCAGGCAAAGAGTTATACAAAGTCGATAAAAACATAGGAATATTTAGAATCTTTTGTCAGATATAAAGTGATATGAAGCATATCTAATTAGTAAGGTCATTAAATATAGATTTGTTAGTATTTGTGATAAAACTTAATATATTTACATCCGAAATTAAATCGAAACTCTACTAACATACAAATTTAAAGATTTGTAACCCATTAAAATATACATATAATAAGGGGGACTAAGGTGGGAGTTGTTGTTGTAAAAGTAAATACCGATTTAATTTTGCTAGCAATAACAATCATTAAAGAAGTTTATTTCTTAAAATGAGAGTTAAAATTATGGGCACGATCATAAAATATAAAAAAAAATGTAAAGTGATCTTGGAAAGGTGAAAAACACGGACTTAATTTTTTAATTAAATAATTCAATGGAGTCGTCTGTTGACGTAAAACTGAAATTTGTTCTTATAAATACAAACTCAATAAACAAAACTATACAATAGTTACCATCGGTTACACACGCACACAGCTACATCTACTTTGAGGCTTTTGTTGGAAACTTATCTTTGTTCAACGGAATATAAAAACATTAGCGGTAAAATATAAAACTACCAGTAAAATTATACAAAACTAACGTCTTTACGATTTATAAATATACGCAGCACACCGTGCAAAATATATTAACAATTTGTAAATACACAAAAGAGCTATCTAAGTAGCGTTTAACGTATGTACAGCGAACTAGCGAGAGATGAATTCTATTGAGGAATATTATATATTTATTTACACTAAATATTGTATTCACAAAGTAAATCACGTTTGATGTTATAATTCAAGCAATTCTAACTGACTTCATATAAGTAGTGAACGGGGTTCCCGAGCAATTATGACGTCTCGCAGTGTATCAAATTGTACTTTTATATTAACAACAGCATGCAAATACAACTCATAATCATCTACACGGTAATTAAGCGATTTAGGAGGTATACATTTTTTGTAACATCAGTTATATTAAAAGAAAACGAAAATTACATAAATTAATAACTAGATATATCGGAACGGCGGAAGTTAGGACCAGAGGTCGAAAATTCTAATACTAATTCGATGATAGATTTCTTAAAGAGAATGGGGACGTCGGCGGGGCGAAGGTGGGGGGTGGGCCGGAAGGGGAATTGAGGTTTCGTAAACAGCGGTTCAGACCGCGGTGCCAGCGCCGACGTCGGGCCGCGCTCAGACGTAGTGAGTGTCGCGCGGCAACATGGGCTCGGTGTCGTCGAGGCCGGCGGCGGACCAGTCGCGGGGCCGCGGAGCCAGCAGACCGCACAGGCGGCACTGGAAGAAGTCCGCCAGGTTGTTGAGGGGGCCGCGCGTGAAGGGCGAGCGACCGCCGCGAGCCTGGAAGTGTCTGTAGCGGCCGCGGTTCAACTGCTCGTTGGTGGTCATGCCGAGGCACACCACGAGGTACAGCTGGCAGCACGACAGCACGGTCACCCAGAACAGGTGGAAGGCGGCGTTCAGTGACACCCAGGCGAGCCACGGACTGCACTGGAGCCACACCAGCACGACCGCCCCGCCCGACGCAGCGCCGCACACTGACGTGAAGTACTGAACCGAGCCCCACAGCATCCACACGCACATCACAAGCAGGCTGGCCAGGAAACCGATGAAGTAGTGATGGTTCTTCGCACCTGCAATCACAGTTACGATACACTTATCACACGAGTCTGGTAGAAGGAAATATTCACAGTACTTTTTTTGAAAAGATTGAATTTCCTTATTAAGAGTACACAAGATATAGAATTAAAGAGTCTTACGATTTAATGCGAATTTATAGATTATTATATTTAATACGAATTCTTGCGAATTTTATACGATGTATAAAGAAGAATAGATTGTTGATAGTCATTGAAGACAATTTCGAGGCGAAGGACAGATTCACTCTGCTATAATATCTTGCTCTTCAGAAAGAATAAAAATTTGGGTTGGAACTATATAAGGTTTATGAAATATAAAACGAATTTCAACAAATCGCATTACTAATCTCTGAAAATTATATGAATATGACGTTTACGTACCGATACAATTAGCTACCCAAGGGCAGTGGTGGTCGAATTTGGCGACGCAGCGGTTACAGACCGAACAGTGTTTAGAGCGGAGCGGACGACGGAGAAGACACGCGGAACAGAAACGAGCCGGCTCGAACCCACCGCCGCCACCACGCTCAGATAACTCGATTATAGTCTGCAGAATGAAGAAACATTAATACGAGATCAAACGGTCATTTTACTGACTGAGGAATGGTTGCAGGTACATTAGTAGGAGACATGTGTTCACGGTCTTAAGGTCTGAGTTTTAAGTTTGCTCGGATTTAAGTGATCATGTTTTAGTAAATACAAGAAATATAAGACTCACTCTCATCTTTTCAGCTCTTGAGGCGTAGATGACGCCTGGATCGCTACGCCATGAACGAAGGAATGTGTACCACAGAGACACCGAACATAGAAGGAAGGCCACCGTCTGGCCACCACCTACCACCGGCGCTATCATCACCACCCACGTTATGTAGAACCACACCTGCCAACAGAAATGAATTATGGTAATCTAGTATCTTTAAAACACGCTCCATTAAGCTGATGTATAAACGACGAACCAACCTTTGTTGCCAGGTACACACTTAACGGGAATATATTTTTGAGATCGTCGTCAAAGAGTGCATTGGTGAAGAAGTGTAATAGTGCGTAGAAACAGACGAGGAGGAAACCCTTCAGTAAGTAGAGGCCGTCCATCTCGAGAACCAAACCGGTTGCGTAAAAAGCCAGAAATGGTATGCTGATGACGCACCACCATCGAAACTTCTAGAATTCAATTATAGATAATGTTAATTACATAACCAAAACTATATAGGAATCTATATTCGGCAGTGAAATACGTACTTTGTCATACGCTAATCTGCGGAAGATATTTCTCTTTGAAAAGGCAGCGGTTTGTTCCTTTATTTTATCTGCTACTTTGGCGCCGACCCACAGCGAATCAGTATGATTCTTCAACATAGTTAAAGGCGTCACACCTCTTAGGTTAGGTATATCCAAACTTGCATTTCCCTGTGAAGAAGATACGAATGATGAACAGATCAAAATTATGATAAATTTAATTTACAAGTAAACTTACATAAAGGATAAGTGTAGATATGGCTGTTGCGTTTCTGGCTAGGATTGCCCAATGGAGCGCTGTGTTTCCATGCGCATGGTCCGCAGGTTGAGGGGAGGCGCCTAGGGTTAGCAGGAGCCTGGTCGGATCCACAGCACACACCTTCCAGCTGGCCCACATGAGCGGGGTCATCCCGCCCGCGTCGGGCGCGTCCGGAGGCACCCCTCGTGCTACCAAGTAAGCCACGACAGCTGTGTGACCGAATTGCGCTGCCAAATGCAGGCAGCCACAACCTTCGGCATCTCTGAGAGACGGATCTCCACCCGCCCTTATCAAGGCGACAGTGGCTTCTAAATGACCTTGACGTGTGGACCAGTGAAGAGGCGTTGATTGGAGCTCGCCACCAATGGCATCTACTTTCGCTCCCTTTGATAGAAGATACTCAATGATCTCCCGTCTGGACACAGAATTCACATAATTAGAACAGATTTGTGTGGCTCATACTAACGTTCATAATAAAGTTTATATATATATATATATTTGAGACCGCGGCTTTATATTCCAATAGCATTGTCAATCAAGTTGTGTCATCATTTGAGATATTGAATTCTTTTTTGTTGATTAATTATAAACACCATTCAGGTGTATTATGCAATGGTAATGCCAATCATAAAGATACTGAGATTTTTCAGATCACTTATCAAAGTAAATTGAAATCCAATCATTTAAGATTATATTGTTCGTGTTTTTGACATTATCAAAGTGATAAACGTTACTCTCTTGAAATTCAATATTGATAGTACCTAAAAAATATGATCACAGCGTGTTATCACAGCAGATTTTATTGAAAATACAAGGTGACACCATTTTTGAATCAATTAAGGTACAGATGTGTAATCATTTGTTTGTCTTTACTCAAATTGTGCAAAAATGAAGCCTTTTCTATAGTAAGACCATAAAATTGTGCCTTACCCTTATGATATAGTGATAAATATTAGGGTATTTAAAACACTTACATGTCGAAATATTAACAAAATTATAAAGAAATCTTACAATGATTACCTTTATATACCAACTTTTTATATTGCCTGGAACTTGAAGAAAAAAGGCACTATAATGTGAAGCTTTATTTGCATGAATATAAGTGTTTTTTGCTTAAATTTCTTTTTCAATAACCATGTTTTTAAAAATACATATTAAGAGAACTATGTTATAATTGTATTAAAGAAGGATAACTCAGGTTAGATTTATCATCAATTTGTTCATATATTCTACTGTTTACATTGTTACTACAGATTTTTTTGGAATTTTCTTCTACCAAAGTTTCTTCCATATTATATTATACAATAAAGGAGATCATTCTTTTTGGGCCTTTTTTAAAAGTGCCGGCCAACAAAAAAAAGGTACAAATTTGTAGAACTAACCATTTGGAACAATAGTTAATATGGCGCAAAAGTTGTAGTTTCCAAGATATAGAAGTTATTCAAGTTTCAAGATTCATCATTTTGGTACTTTATTTTTTTCTGAAAGTGCCAGGAAACATAAAATAATGATTGATATTGCTAGAGTTAAGCTTCTCAAGCAAATCATTATAGCCATAATCTGTTAGAAACCTGTCGTTTTTATGTAATACTAGCGAACCCGACACACGTTGTTCCGCCAAGTATCTGAACGCATGCAACACATTTCTTGATGATTTTATTATTTGTCTAACCTAATATGTATATCGGGGTGCCATTTTTATATATTAAGAAAATGGGCCTAGAAGCACTTTTAACTGATTTTGTACCATTTCAGGTCGGATTTGATCATATGACGCGAGAGCAAGTGGCGCAGAGGAACCTCATAGTGCCAGAGCGATAATTTGGTAATCCTAATAGTCCGATTGAAGAAAGAAAGGCCATCTCTATACTTGATGGCACTTACATATCATGGCATGCGTCCGTCAAATCCGTCCCGAAATGGTACAAAATCAGTTAAAAGTGCTTCTAGGCCCATTTTTTTAATATATAAAAATGGCACCCCGATATATATATTAGGTTAGACAAATAATAAAATCATCAAGAAATGTGTTGCATGCGTTCAGATACTTGGCGGAACAACGTGTGTCGGGTTCGCTAGTATTACATAAAAACAACAGGTTTCTAACAGATTATGGCTATAATGATTTGCTTGAGAAGCTTAACTCTAGCAATATCAATCATTATTTTATGTTTCCTGGCACTTTCAGAAAAAAATAAAGTACCAAAATGATGAATCTTGAAACTTGAATAACTTCTATATCTTGGATCCTACAACTTTTGCGCCATATTAACTATTGTTCCAAATGGTTAGTTCTACAAATATGTACCATTTTTTTTTTGTTGGCCGGCACTTTCAAAAAAGGCCCAAAAATGTATGAAGCCTGAATGATCTCCTTTCTATTTCAAATGCTCAAAAACATCCAAGTGTAAATTCTTTTGACATTGAATGCTTCTTTGCATCTGTTGTCATAGAAATAGAATTCTAAACATGATAGTAATGCTCTCTGCGTCAGAAAGAAAAATATAATAATTCAAAATTCACCAGATGTTCTAAAAGTTATTGTTTCCATTTTATACCCTTTCTACTATTTGCAGATATAGGACATATTTGTTTTTTTTTTACATGAAGACTTAATGAGTTTTTAAAGTTGAAACTCAATCTCTTATTTAAAAGAATTGTATAATCCAGGATATTTTCAATAATAACAATCAGTAACATTTTTATGTTTAGTAAACAAAACATATAATAAACAATACCTTAACATATCACTAAATTCTCACACAATGTTTAGTTAATTCATAATTAATCATATCAATACTGATTAAGTAAATATAAGCAACACTACTTTAAGACTCTTTCTAACATTCTTTTGTCAGAAGCAAAAGCACTGAAATCAAATCAATTTAGAGTAGACACATATTCTTTAACTAGGTAGTTCTTGTTCCATTAACCTGTTATTGTTAAATCTTACCTGTTATTGATAGCAGCCCAGTGTAAAAGAGTGACTGTTTCATGGTCTGGTTGGTTCACGTCCCAGCCGGCTTCAACCAGTTCCTTGACCCTGGAGAAGGCTCCATATTGGGTTGCCTTTACGATATCAAAACCGCTGTAATCCCGTTCAAGAGGAGCCGGCGGAGGTTCTCGCGTTGGAGGGCCATCCCCTTCTCGCTGAGATTTACCACACTGTCCCGTGGCGGCAGCGCCACACGTACTATCGTACATTTTCTCAAGGTTTCTCTTTAGATTTTAACATGATCATAAATCTAAAAAAATATATAAACATAAGCCTTCAAACTACTATGAAAGGAAGTCTTCTTTACGATAACGAAAAGATTTTGGTGTCAAAGCGATTTATTGACATTTGTTTTATGGGTGCGTTCAAAATAACGTTTTGTATGAAGAAATATCAATGTAAAGTTTTTTACGTTATTAATAAAAAATAGTCACACAAATAAATCTTATTTGTATTATAATTAGATATATTGTATATTGACATTAAATCTATTACTAGTTATTTTCTCATTAAACCGTCAGATTTTAGAATATTTCAACTTAAAAAAAAATTGTATTAGGCTGCTTCGTCCTAAGACTGATATTTCTCTAATAGATAATTCCAGATAACATTTGTTTTTCTACTATTGTCAACCTTATAACAAGAAAAAAATGCTCAATTAAACGCAATACAAAATTTAATATAACTCCAAAACTTCTTCTACGTTTATTTATTTAAAACTAGAAGTCCTGGCGAACTTCGTATCGCCCTATAATCAAGAAATATCTATTACGTTTTTTTATTTATATTTTTGGAGTTAACCTGTAAGCCACAAATCTCCTTGTTTTGAAGTGCGACAGAATGATTGACATATTAGTTAGTTTTCAAATCTAATGTAAAAAAAAAACGTTTGTATGGGAAATAAAAAAGGGCTATTTGTATGGTTTTCCCAGTAATGAATCAATTTTTTCAGCTTTTATACCTTCCCTGAACCTCCACGAACATTTCAAGACTAAAATTAGCCAAATCGGTTCAGCCGTTCTCGAGTTTTAGCGAGACTAAGGAACAGCAATCCATTTTTATATATATAGAAGACTAGTTTTTGCCCGCGACTTCGTCCGCGTTAGTTTGGTCAAGAATAATATATGTATGTAGGTATAGCTGACCAGGTGAACTCTATTCCGTCTTAGAGGCCATAAATAATAAGGTTTTTCCTGATTCAATCAAACAGAACGATTGACATATTAGTTAGTTGTCAAATCTAATGTAAAAAAAAACGTTTGTATGGGAAATAGAAAAAGGCTGTTTTTAGGGTTTTCCCGGCAATTATTCCAATTTTTCTCACCTTTTAAACCTTCCCTGGACTTCCAGAAGTATTTCAAGACTAAAATTAGCCAAATCGGTTCAGCCGTTCTCGAGTTTTAGCGAGACTAAGGAACAGCAATCCATTTTTATATATATAGAAGAGAAGATATAGAAGATTATGTCATTTTCCACCAACAAAGATCATGAACTGATAATAAAGCTATTAAGTTACTTACATTTTCGATCTCTTATTTTTTATTTACCTATCAACTCGTTTAGAAATATTTTTTTCCATGTTTCAGTTACTATAGTGCAGTTTGTTTGTAGTTTAAAATCAGGAAAAACATGATGATGACGAACATTAAATTAAAAAAATACTTCTATTCATGTTTTCCTTGAGTGGAGACCGCGTCTCGGCAAACGTAGAGTAGGACGCCCCCCAGCTAGGTGGACCGATGACCTTACAAAGGTCGCTGGGTCTCACTGGATGCGCAAGGGAGAGGACCGAGTGTTATGGCGCGTGTTGGGAGAGGCCTATGTCCAGCAGTGGACTGCAATAGGCTAGATGATGATGACGATGATGATGTTTTATATTTTTCTCTTAGATATCTGATGACAAAATATAAATTAGTAATGCGGAGAATTATTTGTTCTAAAATATCTCGTGTGCGTAATGTCACTATTATCTTTATTATTTGCGTAAAGACTTATAGGAGGGGTTTTATCTTGTTTTGTCACTATAATAATATGATTTTTTTAATCATCGACCAAAAATAAGTTTTTTAGAAGTTTGAGGTCGATGTTTGTATGTATGCGTGTGTCTGTCTGTTTTATCATAGCTCTCAAACTGATGGACCTATTTCTATACGGCTTTTCCATTTGTAATCTAGTTTCCTTGGTTCGTTACTATGTTATATTAATATCGGTCCACCGTTGTAAGAGTTTTAGGTCTTTTCCAAAATGATGTAAGGCATTTGGGCCCATAATCATCCTTTAAGTTTCACACGAATGCCATGTATAATCTTTAAATAGCATCTAACTCGTTAGGGATTTTTAAAATTTTATAGAATTTTCAATTATAAATCTTATTAAGTTTAAAAACACTGTTTTACCATAAGTTGAGATAAAATTAAAAAGAAATAAAATAATAGAATGATAGAAAAGTTTTATCATCTGCTACCGCCTAAATATTTTTGTCTTCGATTTTATGTTTTAAAGTATGTAATACGTTTGAGTATTTAGTTTACTTTGGCAAACTGAGTCAATTCTCACTCGATTTAGTAATCCACAGATATTTCAAAGCATTAAGATTATTTTAGGAAATTTATATTGCTATTTTTATATACGTAGGCATCAGCAGATAATAGTTTTTTGGCCTTTATGATTATTTAATAAAATAAATTTATTTTATATGATGGAATACCTGGTCGTTTTGGACAAGCCAATTTCAATAGAGAAACAGGTTCTCGTCAGGTTGTCTCGTCAGGAGCAAGTCTCTTCTTCCGACAGACTTTTTTTTTTGCGGATGATAAATCCTCATGGATACCACACGCCCCGGGGGAGGCGTGTGATTATGCCGGACTCCTACCGGCTAAAACCCACCCGGTTACCCTCAGTCGCTATAAGGGGAGCTACAAGGGATCGCTTGCGCATTCTACGTCGTAGCCCCAGCGACAGTGACCCGCTCCTGAGGCGGGTCTCTCCCTAAGTGAGGGCGCTTCGGTAAAAAATTCTTCCGAAAGACTGAGTCAGTCTTCTTTAACCATTTAAACAACAACTTCAAATTAGTTGTCATGCCTCCAGCGCCCAGCAAGGTGAGTTAAACCTAAAATCTCTACAACGAATAGGCATGTGCAGTACTTAATTTTTTCAAGGTCACTATTCTTTATAAGTATGAAATTATTAGATATTGCTGCTTTTTTTAAAAATGCTTTTAAAAATAAAACACTTTTACGGATCTTAAAGGATTGCTTAGTAAACGACTTTTATCACAAACTATCAAATCAGCAATCGTTATAATGAGTAAATAAGTATGGGTACAGTATTCCTTAAGTCAGTGGTGACCTCGTAGATACAGGGCCACCTCGCGTGCATGAGGGCGCGGGTTCGATCCTGGCAAGTAGCAATGTGATTTTTCAGTCATATGTACTTTATAAGAGTATTAAGGCACCACTGGCTGATGGTAAAGGAAGACATCGTGAGGAAACCTGGACTTATAATTTCACAATTATAAGTTTGAAATCACCAACCCGTCTTGAGCAAGTGTGGTGATTAATGCTCAAAACTTCTCCATGTGAGGCCTTTGCTCAGCAGTGGGCTCTGATAGGCCGATGACAGTATTCCTTTGTTATTGACTATCAGCATCAAGTTCTGAGAGTCATATTAATTTCAAGCAAACTCCATAAATTAGTAAATTAATCAGTATTACTCATGATGGATTTAAATACTTAACTGCACGGGTCTTCAAGAACAGGAATATAAAATGGACGCACAACACTAATGGACAAATCCTCTCTTCTATGAACGTCAGAAGCAATCATCTTTCTCTGAACGGTCGCTGCACAATTTATTAATAAATAGGTAACTAGTCGACCGTTGACATTACACTACCTATTTTTTTCTTTTCAAAGAGTTTAAAAATCAATATACAGGGTGACTGGTGAATTACTATCAATATTTAAGGAGAATACTCAGTACATGATTCTCATTCGAATTATGTAAAAAAAATAGGCACTTAATTTGTGACAACATTTCCGTATAAATAAATAAAGTGTTGACACTTTCCAAGTGTGGACGCGTGCGGCGGCGTGGTGTTGTATCAGCGTATGTGTGAGTGTGTGTGTATACCTAATCTGTAGGGTGTTCACACGATGCGTAATTAATTACATAACTTTTGGTTAACTTTACTTAGAAGTTTATTAATATTTATGTTATATTGATTTTTATCTTGTCATATATGATCGTCGAATACCACGTCCTCAAGTATCGATAGTAATTCACCAGTCACCCTGTATAAATTAAAAAAGCAGATAAAACCTTCAGTGATATTGAGTCGTAAAAATAGAACTTGGTCGAATGGACACGTAAATAATAATTGACGAATAATTACAATTAAAGGATTAATTTAGCGACATCTTCAAAATGGACCTTGCTCCTTGCCCTATCCATTAGACTCGCTTGAGCAGTATAATGACGATTTCACTTCGATCTTCGATTGCTCTGTAAAATCAATAAGTTGCCATTTAAGATAACGGAAACCCCCCTAAACCCGCTAAGTTATAATTGATCTCAATGAGAAACGATTAATATGTTTTTAATAAGGCCTGTCTATTAAATAAGTACTGAGCACTTTGTCCTCCATTAAACCGTAATATTTATCCTGGATCTTCACTTTCGGATCGAACATAAGTAAGAAATGAAAAGCTTCAGACACCACATCACTCTAATCAACGTCCCCAGAGCACAATCAGCGTTTTAGTGGCGAATTTGGTGCTTGACTGCTTGCTCGAAGAAAATGTAATATTAAAAAACGGAGAAGTAAGTAGTTCATCACATACACTAAGAATAGTTTTGTTCGAGCCCTAATCTCTACTTAGAAATATACGACCTTTAAGGTAATAGCAATATAAAATAACAAAAACTAATAATTTTTTGAATTTTACAAAATAAATAAATAATAAATTTAACATTTTGTTAGAAAGGTGGGTTTGAAATTGTTACATTACATTCATATCAAAATGTACCAGTGACTGTTTTTAATGCTATATACATTATATGATTTTAAAGTAATCCTTTCTTCTACTAAAATAATATTTAAGTACATTTACATATATAATATGAATATAACAAGCAATAGAAAACTTTTGGTCTTAACTAAAGATAGGAGATGTAAACATATTCTTTATTCTGTTAATAACTATTTTTTAGAACATACTGAATGTTTAAAATAATTACAGTACGACTCTCATAATCAAAATAGTTGAAATGTGTACAAGGATATGTTATTTAAATACTTATTTTCACAAACTAAGGATAATCTTCCTGGTCAGATATTATTTTGACATTTTTGAAGAGCTACAAATTCATAGATTTTATCTTAGAAACATAGGGTTCAGGATAAAATAAAAAGTAGTAAAATTAAACAATCATATAAAGCTTTCAGTTTATTAGTTAAACAAATATCACTTTTATTTACAACCAAAGCAATCACAAATTTATAAACTAATCGTAATCACCTAAAACTACTTAACAGATTGAAATATTTACAATAGAGTTAACAATCTTCAACTTACTAAACTTACACGCTTCAACTACCCGTACGAGTCTCGGAAGGCATTTTAAGATATTTATTCGGCTCGTACCGTGACGTGCGACGCGGGCGCTGGCTGAGTCATGAGTGAGCTGGTATGTATCAGGCTCGTGGCTCGCGGCGCGGCGGGGGCGGGACGCGGGGCGAGGGCTTTAGGGTGGTGGGGAGCGCGGCGGACTCCAGCGGTCACGCTGAGGCCAGGGGCTGCGTCACCACCGGCGAGCGGCGGCGTGGTGAAGAATCCTCAGCGGCCTCGCTCCCAGCAGCCGACGCACTGCCAGCACTACCGGCGGGCTCGGACAGACGGAGAGCAACCTCCAGGTCGCGTAGAACCTACCATGAAATAACATTTTAAGTCCTGCAATTAATTCTTTAATTCATGTCACTGTGGAAGTATTCATTTAGCATACAGGATGATGGGGAATATATTATATTGAAATGAATTTCTATAAGAAATGGTTGGAGCAGTTCGTGGGGAGGAAGAGTTCAATATTTAGAATGAGGATTACTTCAATTGCAGTCAACTTAATTCCTATGACTATCTTATTTTATACTGGTGGAAATAAAGACAATCTTAGAATTTGTATTTTTTATAGTTATAGGCCGTACAATGGTATGTGCGATATTTGAACAAATTTCAAATCACCTAGAATTTAATATAATCAACCCTTAGAAGGTAGCGACAAAAGTTGAAAAATCTTTCTCCTTCGTATAGTGTTATTCCAGTAAGAAATATAATGTTTTACCTCGGTCTCCTTGTGGTCGAGCAGTGCGTACCGACGATGCAGCGCCGTGAGGTGAGCGAAGGTGAGGTGAAGGTGGGCGTGGAGACTCAACAGCGCCAGCTCGCGGAAGTGTGACGCGTACATGTGAGCCACCACGTGGAACAACAGTCGTACCACTCGCCGCACCACCGCCTCGAACTGAGCTGGGAACTCGTTCGCTGAAAACAATTGAATTTGCTATAGCTACCATCCTTTTTGCCTCTTTAGTGTCGGGTATGTGAACATTTAATGTCTATGGCCCACAAAGAAAACGAGAAATCTGTGAATTATTAATAAGTAAAAGCAAATCTGTCTGGAAATTAAATCAAGCTGGAGGACTACGAAGAAATTGGAATAGACAGGAAGCAGACAATGCCATTACGATACAAGCGATAGAATCACGGACACGAAACTCACAAAAGTACCAAGGGATTTATTCTTACCATATTTAGTAGGAAAAACCGTTTCGTCGTTGACCGTCTTCTGGGTGTATGTCATGACATAGTCGACGTACTGCGGCGCGGCGACACGCGACTTCTTCCCGCGCTCGTCGTACCAGGCGTACGTCCTGCCCCCGGGACCCGTCATGTCGGGACACGTCGCCGGGGTACAGAACTCTGATACAGTACCGTAAAGCAAGTTCACGTGGTCGAATAGCGCCAGCGCTGAAAACAACGACACACAACAATTATACATTTACCAAAAAAGATCTTTACTCAAAGGTGAATATTCTTGGATGGTGATCGCAATTTGTAATTCTTACCAGAGCAATGACCTATTCATATTTCATACAGCTTTACAGTTGGATAATTATACATAAGTATCTGTACGGAATATTTATTTTTACGTTACACTTACATGACAAAAAAAAAATGGTGTCGGTGCTAAAAACGGACGATATTTTGAGAAAAAATATCTTCGTTTGTAACTCACAAGTCACATGTACTGGATTTTTTAATATTTTGAATCCGATCGCGAATCCAATTATAATCGTTAAGAATATGTATTCAAGTATAAGGTTTACAAATACGAAAAAATGTCGTTTAAAAAACGTGTTTCTATCGAGTAAATGTTGAACTATTTTAATGGTTATTACATTTAACACGCTTGGATAACGAGTCGAAGTACTCTTTCACCGGAGTTGTGAACCGTGACAACAGACGGACGCGACCTTTTGTCGAAACATTTCCTTTCAGCGATATTGATCACACGATTCAAGACAACAGATTGCTGGCATTTTTAAATATACGTATAAAACGGTTTATTACAGCGTTCCTCTGGATGTTTCATGTTGTTTACTCGCCTTATTTTAGACGCGATAACCCACCTCGTCTGGCAACGTCATCGGCGCTCAACAAAATATTTATCCTACGAAACATTTCATATTTTTTTATGTACGCATTGTATCTTCAAAATTCTAAGCAGAGGGCAATGAATGTCAAAATTTTACACGTGGTTTTTACTAATATTTTACTAATATGAGTCAGAAAGAAATACATTTGATAAGGGTGTAAAACATGACAATCATCTTTTATTGGTCATCAGATAAGTATGGCAGATACGGATTTTAGACAAGATATTGGTATTAACATTTTATATAAGTTATAAATATGTGATTTAAATTCACTGTTATTGAAAAACTTGTTTATATACGTAAGTGGTAAAGTAACATAATATTAACAAAATTATATCATAAATATTTATATGTATATTATTTTTTCATAAATATTAAATTAATATATTGAAAAAAATATCGTATTTACTGTTCCAAAACTTTATAATAGGACAACATTTTTTATGTACGTAATTACTTTTTAAACGGTTTTAAAATTATGTTTAATTACTTTAATTGATACGTGTCCTCTTTCATTATTGTCATACATATTAAGTAATTACATTAATATGGTTTATTAATTTTTTCAATATTTTGTCATTAATTTTATCATACGATAAATAAATTACCTGATTATATTTATACAAGCCATCGCTAACCTTGTTACAAAACATCAAATCACGACGTAATATACTATGCTTGTGTGTGTGAGTGATCAAGTTTGTGTTTATGTATGTATGTATGTATATACTGACTGTGCGAGGCGAGCCACTCGTTGTAGTCGAGGCCATGGGGCAGCTCGACCAGCTGGCGCATGTCCAGCTCGGGCAGCTTGCGCTCAAGCAGTGCCTCCTGCAGGTACAGCTTGGGATCACCGGCGCCCTCACCCTCGCGCTCCTTACGCCGCGCCTTCCTGGAATACAAACATTACAATTATATACATACATAATATGTATTATAATATTTATTTCTTTTTATTGTTATAATCATTGAGCATAATCAAATGTTATTCAAGTAATCCAAGAATCAAGAGTGTTTTTATTTAGTGCAGACTTAACCTAGAGTACGATTTAGTTTGCTTTTAGAGTATAGCAATACTCAACATATTCGGTGTGAAGAAACATTATATATCTGTTGTTTATCCTCCATTGTCTGATTTAAGGAAGACTATTGAAGGCCAACAGATGGATATGGCCCGCTATAAACATTGCACATGTGCAGATGCCGAAAATAGCAGCATCTTAAAGACGCTTATTTGAATGAGTAAACTAATAAATCAAAATGAAAATAGTTTATTGATATAATCTGTATTATTATTCAAAAAGCAGATCTTTAAAAAAATATTATAACTAAATCAATGGTCTCACATTGACGTCATATTGAAAACTGTCGTTTATACTTCAATTAACAGTAAAACTTCACATGTTGTCGATATCCGTGAACATCCGTACAAATATAGAATGGTTGAAAAACTAAATGAAATAGTCATGATACCATGCGATATTTTTTGAGTACAAAGATTTATTACGTAGATATAAAGTGCAAGAGATATAAAAGAAAGTTAAAATTGGTCGTGTTAGTGAGCTACAATTTTGGAATACTAACTTCCAAAACACATCCAAAAACACAGATAGCCACAGCACCAGCATCTCTAAACAGCGACCCATAGCCGAGATTGGTCCATGGGCAACGAAGTGTAACCGTTCACCAGCGCTAGTGCCCTTCGACAGCAGGAAATCAATAGTGCTTTTGACACAGCTCATCCAAGGCCGCGCTCTCACTACCTTTAGTGACGTTACAGAGGCCGAGAAACAATGAGGGGTGGACACACGGAAGACGGAGTCAGGTGAGGAACAGGTCCCAACAAACAGAACGATCACGAGAGATCACATAAAATGGGTCGGAGCGGTCACAAATGCATTAATAGCTTTTACGAATGACTCATCTTGCACGCAACACACACGAAGCTTTTAATTTTGCACATTTAATATCACAATGATGAAATATACAAATACATTGACTTGCTATGAGACATGAGTTTCATAACATCGACGTAATCTTATCGCCAATGGACACTATATGTCGACTATGACACAAAAAAGTTCGGCAGCAAACATCCTTCGCTACAAATAAATGTATATTGTATGTCCGAACACGAGCCCAGTGAATACCAAAGTTTGGTCGAATGGTTACATTAGTTCTGTTTTTAATGTACGGCGCTCTCGGGGCTCACCTGAAAGGCACCGAAGAGTAAAGATATGACGGTAGCGAGAATAGCACTCCTAGAACTACCGCGTGACACATGACGGTAAAGACTGACGATTGGTCAGCAGGCACCGAGCGACGACCGGCAGCGAGCTGACCCGCACCCCCCCGCCCTCGCCCCTCGACACGATTAAACTAGTCCCCGCGACACGGCGCCCGCGCTTATCGCCCACAAATCGACATTCATACTGCACCAAATGTCAATGATAAAGTCGTCACAAACCGTAGAAATAATTATCCACTGTAAAAAAAATATATTCCAAACCAAAAAGATACAATAACAGACGTGCGAGGTTCACCTTGAATCGACCAAACGTTGAACGCTTTACGTCTACGCAATCAAATCAGGATAAATAATGAATTTTTCTTTTTTGGGTCAGGGTCATCTATCGCTGGAGTTGTATTAAAAGCATTTCTAATTATAATTGGAACATTATATAAAATTCAAAGAACATTTTCTTGTTCAGAAATAGTATATATGTATATTTTAAGGCTTAAGTTTTCAAACGAACAACAAATATAGCTTTTTCCTTGAGGAAGGATAACTATATTTAGAAGCGATACATTTACTACAACTATACATCTATCAAATACATTCATAAAAAATAAATAAATCGCGTTCGAAATGAAAATAAAGTAAAAATAGCATATCGATTGACTTGCTGGTACAGAAGCTAAGCTTAGTTTATCGATCGGATTTGTAACTCGCTAATTATTAACCCAGTTCAGTCTAACGATAACTTTATTATAGATATTATATTTTTAACGGTAAATGAAGTGAAAAAATATATAATATTATCGATGTGGCAAGGAATGTAACAATAGAGAGCAGGTGCGTGGTTCGCGGTTAGCTTTCCACGCGGAACTATTTACTGCTATTTGGGTTACGACGTCCGCGGCGCAACTGACCGACCAACATGAGCTCATTTGTTGTCTTACTTTTTTTCATCTAATAAATCTCATCTAGTTGTCTCAACGTGTATGATATTACATAGCGGATGGCAGCAATCAGTTGTAAGCGCCGGAAGATGTCATACCTGATAGTAGTGTCACAACTCGCAACCACAATTGTCTTCCGTAAACAACCCACCTCGGTTATTACTGTTTAAGTACCGACTGAGAGGCATTTGTTTAATTTTGTTGCATAATATTATAGATGATATATTAATAGCCTAGCAAGTATTGTATCAAAGATTTTATTATATATTAATGTTAAATAATCCTCGTGGTTAGACAATGGGTTCATCGTCTGTTATTTTTATGCTTGACATTTGCGCTTTATTAAAAGCTTCTGTATAGGACTGGAGGTGGGTATATATAGCATGTGGTGTAGACTGAGTTATTTAACTGTGTTTTGTATACTATATTTGAGCTGGATATTCTAAAGTTCAAACATCGTGGATTAAGATGTGTAGAATATACTATATACGTGGTTATAAGCAAGGTCGGCTCGTCACTAACCCACTTGTCATGTCTTTGAAACAACAGTTATAAAACTTTTCACGTCCAGTAGGACGAAACAGCACATGCCGTGCTAGAAATATATATTCATTAAGTACTATGCTCAAGCCTTCGTTTATATAGCTCATTTTTTAAATATTAATATTGTATAGAACATTTTCCACTGTGAGATTGAAATTAGTTTAAAAGGAGGTGGAAAGTTTATCTCCGCGTTTTTTTAGGGACTTTTAGACGACATGTTAACTTTTTAAAGATAGCATATAAAATCCACCTTATCTAGAGATACTTACACTAAAAGCTAGTCCTTGTTCTTTTATTGGACCCAAAACACTATATATGTTATAAAACATGTAAGAATAATTATATGGTTTTATCACGAATATATGTAATTGCACAGAAGTTACAAAACTTAGTGTTTTGTTAACAATACAGGGAGTTAAAATTATTATTTTTTTAACTTATAGGTGTCTTCATCATGGCAATATTTTTTATGTGTCATATTAAAAAAAGATTTCATGGTATACTTTGCTAAATATAACTATAGAGTTGGCTAGAAAATAATTTTGCAATTCACGACTTACATAAGAGTGAAACAATAGACACTGAAATAGGTAAAGGAAAAGTACCTAATGGAACAACAAAGAAAATGAGTCAGCTGTAGACTTGAGTGGGGTGGTGGTGGATGAGTGACGTCACGGAGTGTCCGGACCACCTGTAGGAGTCGGAGGATCGTGACGTCAGCGCGGAATGAGAGGGGGTAGGAACTAGGGGGAGAGGGGAAAGTAGGGTAATTATAGCGCCAAGCGGCCGCCTTTCAATTTCCACATAATATGAAATACATCACACTTACATAAACTCAAGAATCAGAACAGCCGTGCCAGTGATGTAATGTATTATTATTATTTCATTATTTTTTAAATGAAACAAGAAGTAAAAAGGCTTTTAGGAATTATGTGTGATTAAGAAAGTCTCAATAATAGTAAAAGTACTAATTGGAGTCACTCGAATTTAACAGAAAAACTCTGTTTGGATATAAATGTGACGTACATTACATAGCTCAAGTATCTAGAGTTTTGAATTACGTGTTTGGAAGATACTAATTCATTTCCAACTTTAGCAGTCAAAATTTAAACGGTCTCTATAAATATAGCTTATCGGTTCATTAATGAGACTATAACTTAAAAATCTAATACCGGGTATCTACTAAATTAAATATTAAGAATATCGATTCTTATAAATTTGTGAAGATACTAAAATACAAGGACAAAGAAAAAGAAAGCCAAAGCTGTGATAAAATAAATGTTTAAAATTACTATTATTCGAAAATTATTTTATCACATTATCTTCTTTTACAAAACTGGAGCAGGTAGATTAACCTAGTTCCTTATTGTTTGTCTTTTAAAAGCATTGCTCTTTAAAGTTACCGCATAGCTTATAGGCGTATTAAGTTATCTTTTGTCAGTTCATATAACAATGGTTTCATTGGGAAAGATCAGTTTGAAACCACCTATAGTACCTGCACGAGACCCTCATCAAGTTTTAATTAAAAATAGCTAGTTGGGATTCAAGGTCATGTGCATCAGTTATGATGAGCTATAAATTATATATACCTCAATATTTATAGGCAATTAGTAAACCTAATAGGAAAACGGTACTTTTATAAGGGATATTAATTAATTCAATAATAATTATTGTTAAGTTCAATCTTCACCTTAAAATTATTGTCATACTAAGTGTTCTATTAACAAGTATATTCTTTTAACAATTCTAGAGACACTTATTGTCTAGGTGAACTATTATAAATCAATTATGTTCATATAATCGAGGGGGTAAGCTGGAAAAGTAAGGTTTAAATCCTTTTAGCAGAATATGATGTAAATGTGAAATTGTATGGTTTCGAAGTTATACGTGCCGGCTACGAGAACAAAAATAAACAACTTATATTAAACAAGTAATCACATATTATATTAAATAAAAAGTGTAATGAATTTCGTATTCTTTCGTGTATTTTTAAATATACATAATTACAGAAGTAATCATTTCTTATGAAACTTGATATTTTTGTGTGACGTCATAGTTTCACCAAACACGTCGGATACCTACAGATTTTAAAGCTGATATATTGTGTTGCATTAAGAAAAATGAGAAAAACATGTATGTCAATATATTGTTTGTTATAGTTATTTTGTATTCATTGTATCGTTGGAGTATACATGTATTATTGATGGTAAAAGTGGTCAGGCGAGTTCCGTACGCCTACCACAAGATTGCATCGCTAGACTACTCACGGAGCGTTTACAGTTTTTCATTCATAAATATAAAAGTATTAACAGAATATGTTCTCGTTTAGTGTGCCGATACAAGCTTGTGATAAGGACTGTTGACGGTCGGTAAACCAAACCTTGCGTTAAAAAAGCAAGTAACTCACTGGAGTCATGACTTAAATAATGTCAGTACTCACGAACAATATGGAAAGCGGCTTGCAAGTCGGCCGTGGCAGTAGAACGAAATTTATAAAGTAGACCAAAAAAATATTTTCCATAGAGGCTTAAGTATATCATTTGGCCAAGTATAGTACATGATGAAAAAGCGTATTTATCTATGATTTATTAGCTTATGTGTTCTACACAGATAAGAATTTGAATTTCTTTCTTATAAAAGTTAATATGTATATTGATGTTATTTAAGAGAAAGCTGTTTATATCGTACAAGTTCATTACGTATTCGAGTTAAAAGATCAGGGCGCGTGTCCGATGACGTCAGATGGTGTGATGTCGAAGGCCGGCCTTATCGGCTGACAGCTCAACGTCTTTATAGTTGTTTATCTTTTTACGCACAATTTCTGGTTTGAACGTATGTATTTGTAACTAAATGTACCTCCTGACGTCGTTTGTGTATTTTGCGCAGAAATGGTAGCACGGTTATGTTAAAAGTTTCATAGAAATTTATGAGCTTCTAAAAAAATATAATGGAACACCAGACGCTTTTAAAACACAGGCAACTTTATTAAAATTTAATTTACAGACATTTGGACTTACATCAGAAGATTAATATATATTTTTTTGTTTTAAAGGAGATGATATAAATATCAAACACGGAAGGCCGATATCAACTGGCTTCTTACGTTTTATGAAACATTTTTCTTTATGTGTAACAATAAAGTTATTTTTTATAAACATTTTGGGTTTTACTACAATTCACAGAAACTAATAATATCTCAGTTTGAATAACAATATATTTTTCCGAGGTTTTTGATTTCTGAACGATATTAATTACGAAATAATATTTAATGAAAATAAAAAAAACATATTTATTTTAGGTAAACATGAATAATTCATGAAGGCTATTATAAAGGAAAACCTTCCCAATTTATATATGAATTCGTTAACTTTAATCAAGTAATATGCAGCTAATTTATCTTCAAAATACAATAAAAATCTTGAATAAATGAATAAATGTGTAAACCAATTAAAAATGTAAATAAGTTGATAAAATTTTGTTTTTTAATATTTGTTGTAGCAAATAAAAATATATGTATATGAAATGACACTAATGTCGTGCCATTTATTGACGAGAGAGCCTTGACCAATATGGCCCTGCTGTTATGGTAAAATTAATGCGTAGTTCCGCAAACAGTTAACAACAGAAATGTATATTTTTATTAACATATTTTTCCATTAGAAGGATCAAGCGGTTTTTATATCGGTTATGTTTATGTCGTAGGTTAACCGTTAAAATAGTCTGAACAAATTCTGTCTAGAAGGGTTGAGAAATATCCTCACATTCAAGTTTCCAAATGTTTGATGTAAGAAGAGACGATGTCGAATTACTTCTTTAGATAAAAGGGGATAGAATTTTAATTTAACCTGTCCAGATTAGGAATATAAAAATGTACTTACTAGAAATTATACTTACAATTTGCTAGTGCGAATCTATGATCAACACTAAATTATTAATGCTTTATCGATTTCTTTATAATATTAACCTTCGAAATCTCTCTCATTAACATATTATGTACAATAATAGTGTCGCACCAGTCACCACATGGTTTTTCGCATGCAATCATTCTATGAAATGTTTGCTAGCTACGTCACGATAGGTATAGAACAAATTTATAAATTATAAGTATAATTCGTATTTAACTTATTTCGTCCAAATATATATAGGAAATCAAATACTTAGTTGAAGTTCGCACAAATTTTAAATCGTCACAACATAGGAAGCATTCCCTGTTTCAAAACCGATAACCAACGATAAAACTACAATATACAAAAATATATGAAAAAAACTCTAAACGCTTCGAATGTAGTTACGGTACCAACTTGTGATAATCATACACATAGATGAAGCGTCGCCTTACAATTGTAGCGTTGTGAGGTCAAAAAGTCGTTCAATATGTAGGTGGATAGTCTGATTAACGCCGATACTCAAAAACGTCAGTTAAATAAGGTATGAACTCTGAACAGCGCAGAAATCGATATTCGTTTCACGTGAATTAGGTACTTCAAATTGCGTGTTGATAGTTTATTAAAATTATGATAATGAGTTAAATCACATGTGACATATTTTAACGTCGTGTTATTTAATGTTACAGAACAACTCCTTCATCAAAATGACAAACGTTAAATAATTAATTAATATGTAATTTCTGAATCACATGCTTTGTTATTTCTGTTTCTTTCATTAAGTTTATAATAATTCTTCAAAACAAAAAATAATTCGTTATATAGATGTGCTCAAAATGTTATTAAAAATAATTCAGATAATTATTTCTGCCAAGTAAAGTGTTGTGAGCTATCTAATGTTCAAGAGGTATTTCCATATACATACTTATATTTATATTATATATCCTTAACGTGCTACGATTGTATAAATGTATAAAATAAGCATGTGGGCATTAGGAAAGCAAACAACACTTAGGTACCTGACCTTATTTTATTATTATAATGAGTACTTTTCTAGAACGCATTTTCTACTTATGCACTAGGTATGTATGTACATACCTATAAACATAAATAAAATGTTGATTTGCTTACAATATTTATTCCTTGTTCTAATATGTATAGTTTAACTTGCAACACCTTCTTTGCACAATTCATTTGAAGTAGGACGTAATTCTCTTAGGTGCACTTTCCGCTCCTGAACACAACTTAAACAGTATGCAATGTTTGTTAAAGTACAAGTAAGCTGTTTTATGTAAGATTATTGTAATTACGTACTAAATATGGTATATCTTAATTGCTCTACATTTTTTTCATTGTTTTTAAACTCTTTTTCAATTGCAGATTACAGTTTACGGCTTCAAGTCCATTTTATTTATTGGCATATTTCGAGATATATGCGATTCCGAATTATGAAATGAAGAACAGTTAAATAACAATCTATTAAAATTTAAATGAGAAAAGTCAAGGACATCATTTATTTCTCGTTCTCTTTCAACTGTTGTATTTTTGTTATTTTATTATGAAAATTTTACATAAGCATTTTTTTTACTGTTTTATAATAAACCATATGTTTCAGGTCTTCTGAATGTTTATGTTACTTTATAACTATAATATTAATTACTATTGATTAATATATAAGATATATAACAGTATTTGCGATAAATTGATATAGATCGATTTGCAAACAATAAAAAAAAATCAAATAAAACGACTTTCTTACTTCAGGTTTAATGGTATGCTTACACATATTACATTTACACCCAATTACTTAGGGAATGTACATTTGGGTAAAAATTACTATTAAGTAGGTAAAAATGCGTGTTTTTGTACATGACTTTTAAGACATTGTTGAATGAGTAGCACGTGGGAACGTAGTACAATTATCTCTATTACATACATAGCAGTTAGAAAAATTACAAAAATAAATTGCTCTTACAAAAATTTTTGTTAAAAGCAATATAATATTATGAGAACAAATAATTTGATATCTTTAATTGGAAATGCTTTAAATAGGCTGTATGTAGTAGAATTTAAGGAAAAAAATATTTATATCTTTGTTTTGGGTCTCAAACCTTAAATAACGCCTAATATTATGTGAAATAATGTAGGTAATAAGTTAACTGCCAGTTACCCCCTTCAAAGAACCCCGTAGCATAGTTTTATTCAATTACTTTACAAAAATATTTGTAGGGGTTCGAGTTTTTCAAACAATTACGAAATAACTCTTCAAATTGCTTCAAAGTTACAAAGTTTCAAGAATTTCAAACCTTATCCTCGACTTCAACTCCATACAATACATAAAATTTTGAAATATTATGTTTATTTAAGAGAAAATGTCAAGCAAGAGTCACTTGAACTTTTTAATACCTAATTAAAATCAATTACCGAATTATAAATTGGATATGTTTGAAATATAATAATTATGCGTCCATTAAAATTATATAAAACATTGAAAAGGTTTGATATAATGATTCCCACGAGTATGCAGGAGGCGATAAGAGTTCAGTGACTGTATCTACTATCAACGACTGGTGGGTCATTAGAAACGATAGCAAACAGCTGCGTCCGCTACCACCTACCACTATCTAAAAAACTATACATATAACCCCCATATGAACGCAGTCAAAGAAACCAATTGTTAATTTTATAAATCAGTATATTACTTTAATCTATCAACAGGAGTCTATCTACAACTAGAACGAATATCAGCAAGACACGACGGTTTCAATGAACCCAATGGGAAGTGACCCATGACCTGTTACTGTATTGTGGCTATACTGTTACAATTGCGGTTGACCCGTAATGGTTGCTTTATTTCTTGAAACAATACAAACATTCACACAACACTTTTCGAAATGGCATTTATAAGCATAGCACCGAAACGTTTCATATATTTGTTTAGAGTCAGTACACTTTAAATATTTACAAGGTAGGTTTATATTTTTATACGTATTACATTGTGATGTCCGTATTAGAGTGTATGGTATCGGGGGAGGGGGCGGCTGTCGGTCGACCTTGCCACCGCTTACGTCTGACGGTCCAACATATGCTAGGAACGTGTCACTGGTGTGCCATCAATACGTTTGCTTCGTCGGTAGCCTTCCACCGGATCGATCCAAATAAAACCTACATCGGTTCAGGAATATTTATATGTACTTCGTCCAGATGCGGACGGTGAGCATGTTGCGTATTTAATTCTACAGTTTCTCCGTACGGCCTACATTCGTATGAAATTACGTAAATATTGACGAAATTGCTAAGTATTGAAATAATGTGATATTGCTCATTTTAAATACGTATTTTTGTATTGGTCGAACAATTATTAAACTCGCCCAAGATGGAATAACAGTGAGTGATCATTTTCCGCAGATAATATGATCGGACGTTATGTTGGAGGCGGGGAGTGCGTCCAGGAATGCGCTCTCTCCGTACATACGTGATAGCTATAAGGAATGTCATTAACATTGTACCTAGTACAATCAAAACAATAAACATTTATTTGGTATTTTTATTGTCAAGTTAATGCCACTTTATTAACTTATAACGATTTTATAAAATGAATATACATAATATAAAAAATTAAATTGTGAAATTTTATTCACACTTATGCACGGACAATACGTGACTGTACTTATTGCCAACGGACTTTCAAACAATTATGATTCATCTTCGTTTCTTTGAAAAAAAAATAATCGATACTTTTTCCTCGTAATATATGGGTTATACGTGAAAAGCATAAATGGTGGAAATAAACATATAGTTTGCGGTTTGAGGGCGGGTACTCGCCGTTCGTGCGCGTATCGGGGCCGTGAGATCCCGTTACAACTGTAGACGGTAGTCAGCGACTCGCGAGCAGCGAACGATCGACAAACGTTCAACTCTACGTATTTTATAACACTGAATACCAAGTCAGATTAGAATCGTATTGAAAACAATATATTCAAATGAATATATATAAAATAAAACGTCAATATTAACTGAGTGCTTAAATATATTTTATGATAGTTAGACTTACATGTAGGTGATCACGACGTCGAGGCACATGGAAGTATATGCTATTTTTATAATACAGTATCGAACATGGCCATCAACCAGCCAAAATGTGAGGGAAGATCTACGATTGTACGCTGCATGTACGTGATTGCGGGTCTTTGGCGATGCCGATGCCGATGCCGGTGCGGTACTGCCCGCTGCCGTCACCAGCGCTCCATGACCAACGTCTAATTGCTTCAGAGGTTTGCTCAAGGCGAAGACCGTGTTAATCGAGGCCATAATGAACTCCCGGCGTGCCGCTTTGCAAAATTTAATGAATCTAATCAAAACGTTTCCTTTCTAATGCTAACAATTTAGGCAGAATGATCTAATATCATCGTAACACTAACTGATGAACAAAAAATAATTATTAGAATTATGTCATTACTAAATTACCTTTTACAATGATTTTGATTGGTTTAATCATAATGAGTTTGAAGCATCTGTTCCCTACCTCTGACTTAAAGACGATGAGTCAAGTATTCAAAAACTCCTTACTAATAATTATCGTTAAGGATTAAAAATATCGAAATAAATTATGTATCATATAGTAATTTATTTGTAACAATTAATACGGACTCTGACCTAGTCGAGTTATCGTTTATGGTCTTTTTGTGCAAAATATTTGAATATATTTTATTGATATCGTGTTATAAAAATGTGACACTTATTAATGTATATGTAATTTGTTGGTGTGCTTCCGTATTTCAAACTTTAAGTGCTGTGTGGTGCAGGGCGCAGAGCAATCGACCCGATGTTTTACCAGTAGTTGCCGCATAACGACTGGCTCGCGTGTTCTGCCCGCGACTTGCCCTACTTGATCTGCTTACAATACTTACTTACTTATCACTTCTTATGATTTTAATGTTATCTCAAAATCTCTGTCGAACCAAAAAGACATTTTTTTTAAACCGAACCAGTGTTACATTGTTTTTAGACGAAATTCTAGTAACGAGAATTGTTAGTGATAGAGCTCTTAAATCATCTTATGCATTAGAACATATAGTATAGCAGGAGTCTTCAAACATATTCAGTGCTAAGTAAGTTATTACAATATGAATGGAAGCGAGGTGTCGAAATGTTTTATGTTACAATAGTTGCAACTCGCTTATGGAAATTAATACACGAGTGCTATCGCCACTTACAAATATGACGAAACAAAACAGATTGGACGGGCACATGGATAATTAATGTATACAAAGGCCAAAGGTTCACACAGATAACTCATTTGTTGCATTAATTTGTCTTAGATATCAAACATACCACGTGACCATCAACTGGCATAAATAAATATCAGACATACGTCTTAAAAATCAATATAAATTGCATAACATAATTAAACGATGCCGATGACACACTATCTAGTATCTATGAAAGTGATTTGTGTGTCGAGATTTTATTAAAAGCGAGTCAACAAGCTGTTCTAGCTGGAAACAGTTAGATATAAACATTTCTCATTAAATAGGTACCACAAGAACTAATTATTTCTGACACGCGTTTCCTTAATCATCCCTATTCAGGATGTTATGATAATTTTGATTGATTTGTTTTAAACGGTTCTCTTATTTTGGACAATAAGATTTTTGTGCATATCAATTCTTAGTGATAAGAATTAGAAGACAGCTGATAAACCTGTTTTATGTTATGTAGGTAGCTGTTTTCATATAACTTTAGCATATTTGATCCAAATTCTACAATTCTCGGTCATCATTTTCTTAACCTAATTGTTACAATTTATATACCGAAGGAAACAAACAGATCGGGGTCATACTTTTAACCAAGGTTTTGTTTCGTATGTTATTATAATAAACAGCATAAATAAATTTTCTTTCAGTCATATTTTCGTTACATTCGATGAAAGCCATCTGTTCGTATGCAAACGCTATATATTTAAATTTGATAAATGAATATAGTTGTATATTTTAATTAATGTACGTCTTAAAATATTCATATTCAGAGAAAGTAAGTAACTAGGACTCGAAAATAAAAATTAATTATATAATATTTATGACCAGCACATAAACATAAAGGCTTTTTTATGTATTTCAAAAGTATGGATATATTTATAATAGGTACTTCACAACTAGTAGATAGTTAACTTTGTGATTGTAGCAGTTTTTTACCGTTATAGAAATTGACAGCGCTTCGTGAGTTTCACAGTACGGTACATAAGTTTTACATTCACTAATGACAACGGCTCTTCTAATAGATCGACAGGATATACGTAATGTATATATATATATTTTTTTTATAAAGACACTCACGAAACTAATCCTCCTAGAAATGCAACAGGACCACCGCTGATGAGTCGGATCTTCCTGTGACACGAGTCGAAGAGCGACAGGCGCGCGTGCGGCGGCGGCGGTAGGCCCACCATACCGCCGGTCACAGCCGAACGTAACATACCGTCACATACCAAATTAACCGGACACTTTACACACAGTGGTCACTGCACTATCCCGGCGCTAAAGCGCAATATGCTAATACTGTATACACGTCCGGCGTACCGAGCATCGCAGCTCGTACAGCGCGTGAAACTCAGGCCACGGTCTGCGCGGGACTGTCATTCTTACATCGTGTGAACTCTACAGCCCGAACCCCCCACACCCCGCACCTCTGCTCCCTGCTGCCTTCGCTCTCTCTTCAAGCCCCCCACTCACAATATACAACACGTCTAACTACGTGACTTTATATTTTGTCATAATCAAATTACATATCAAACTGTTAATAAGTATGAATTTGAACATGAAGACGAATCAAGAAAAGTTCACGTCATTTACGTTTCATCGAAGCAATATTATTTTGTTGAAAAGATGTTTATTGAGTGATACTTCGTTAAATTAACACGAGGTATAAAAATTACTTCATTAATAAATAAATTCCAAAATAGATGTTTAATTAAAACGTGTACCTACAGTGTCTAAACTAAATGTAGGTCCATCAGCTGTTCTTGAAATATTCGGAAGGTTGAAGGGAAGGGGTGAGGGGTGAGAGGCAAGGAGGGTTAGGAGATCAGACGAATGCCTCTAATAGAAAGGACTGCGAGAAAAAGCCTTCGGAACATTCCCACGGCAGTTTAGCATGCCTGTCAAGGAGTTCGTATTTGGACGACAATTATCGTTAAGTTTTAGTGGTGCTTGATGAATGTTAGACTACGATGTGCATACGACCGATGAGCTAACTTTTATTGACTTCACGTCGAACAAGATTAATTTAAAATTGTAATCACGACAATAGTGAACAACATTTCAATCTTGTATCTAGAACATAAAATAGAATAAATATACAAAATATTTGTTTGTATGTAACTTACTTGTATATTATTATTAGTTTCACTAATTTGTCCTTATCCCATGTTCTTTTTAACTTCGCAACTGGTATGTGTACACAATTTCATCACGGTCGAGTTAGTGTAAACTGTAAAGAGGTTATATACCAAACAAGTAAAAAAACTACTAACATGTTTGGGAAAGGCAAGACTCAATATAATTTAAAAACGACCATCGTACCGATCGGTGTAATATTTTAAAGGAACCTAAACCTCTCGATTCGTTTAGCATTATATTAATAAAATGATTAATGTAGACATAGTCACGTGACCTAACTAGTCCGTCGCTCACGTGATCCGGTTGCCAAGCGTAGTTATGGACTTATTTGACATAAGTTGACCCTTAATATACACTCAAACAAAACTAATTGATCCAATATAATATGTATTCTTTGTTGTATACCAGAAGGTGTGTAATGGACATGTTACTTAATAACTGTCTTTAATAAAACAATTCATTATCAAGTATTTTTATAGTTTAAGAAAACATAGGAAGTGAATAGAATAAATAAATTGCAATGGTACGTTTCCGAAACTGAGGTGAAAGCGTTCGTGCCAAAACTCGTAAAGCGATTTAAAGATCGGGGTCGAGGTTAGGCTTGATGATTTTTCCAATTGAGAAAAAGAATACAGTTATTATAGTATTATATGTTCAAATCTTAGGAACAGTTTCCCTGAAAAGTTTCCTTTACAAAGCTGTGGCTTATCATATTATTGTTTTAAATCTCGTCAAGTATTCGATGAATATTTTTTTTCTTATTCACAGCCCGTAACTAACATTTTTCTAAGTAATTATAAAGAATAAAACATTTTGTCTATAACAACATTAGAAGTTAAGCAATTTTGATCTCCGTCCACCGCATCTTTAAAAGCAATATGGATAGAGCATAACCGGATCGCATAAGTCAAACAAAATTACTTCATGGCACAAATTAAAACAATAATAATAAAAACGGCTTTAAACAAACACGCTCTACACCAGATAAATACTAGAGTTGTACTATAAAATTCAATAGATAATATAGACGTTCCTTCTAGGAAAAATCCACAGGGAGCAACCTCTGTATAGTTCTTAAAATATAAAATTCTCTAGCTTTAACATCTTTAATGAATGAAACATGTCATAAATAAAAGCAATAAAGGTTCTTATATCTTCTATTTCAAGATAACAGGTAAGTAGCTATTTCAAATCTCGGGCTTTGTTGCTACACTACCTATTGTTAAATTTTCAATGAGCTTTTGCTTTCAAGTTATAAAAGTTATTAAGTGTATTAACTGTAAAAATCTTCTCTTTGTTTAATATTTATTATTCTAAAACAGCCTAAATACATGTAAAGGAAGTAATGTTGAAGAATTTTCTAGAATCCTTAGCGAATGGTTACGATAATAGTTTAAAATTTATTGTACGTTTCAAGGTTGCGAATCTCAGTCACATTAGGTAAGAATATTACAGCATAATAAAAACAACGAAGCAAAACATATATCAATTTAAATTTATTTCAATGAGTAAGTGTGAAAGATAATGCTAAGAACAATTACGGTTTATTTGTCAATACTAAATTGTATTGTCCAGTTGGTGTGGGGACGAGGGAGGTGAGGGAGGGGTGTTTGGAAGATAATCGATTCTCCAAAACATAAACAATACTCCCACGTCAGCAGTACTGCAGAGCTGGCAAGTAGCTGCAAGCAAACCACTCGCTCAAGGGCATTGCGTAACCCATCACGTCATTTTTCTCATAGCAACTACTTGTCATCACCAGTTATATACATTGTTACATGTTTATTAAACAAGACGAAAGGTAACATTGAATGTAAGGGAATACTAAGCAAGTCATTAAAATATATTACTTCACATTAGGGCAAGTGATGGAACATTCATTAGGTAAGGATGTAAACGGTAAACTATCTTGAGATTAGTTTTTAATTATACTTACAAGTAGCCACGGTTTCATTAAAAGATAAATGCTATACAATTAACATTTTATAGCTTACCAAGGTAATTAAATTGTTTTTTTAATAACATAGTGATTTAGATTCAGATAGAACAGAAAGGAAACACATTGTCATAGCACAAAGGAGATCTGAAGACATTATACCATACTGTTAGTACGATTGCCTCATGTAACATGTTTAACTTATTTAACGTAAAGCATATACCTAATAACATCCGTAGTGTTCGGTAGTTTGACCCTGACATGTGTCACGTAAGGTGCTGTCGCCGCATTAGCGTCACCTATCACCTTTCTGATATTTCTAAACACCAAAAGGTCATATTAAATTGAAAATTTGTTTGTCTGAAGTAAACATCGATTTAATTTAAATTATTATTTATTTTTTCCTATCATATTAATTTTACAAGTATGATAAATATATGTATAGTGTTGTATGGGTTCACCCATACATTAACATAATTTTATTGTACGTACACATTAATAAGCATATATAAATGTAAGCATTGTCATAATTTAGTCAGTATCAATAAAGCGTTCAAATAAACAGGTCGTTCTAATGACCTAAACGCGATACTCACAAACTTGCTGGTCTCCATAAAGCTATCATATCTAAAGGGTGTGTGGTATCAAACCCATACATCGTTTTGGTCCTTCGAGCCGGATAGCATAGCACCCATACATCGTTTTGGTCCTTCGAGCAACTTCACTCGCGGATTATCCATCCTCCGAGTGCATTGACCATACGCACGGGTTGGTCAAAGTGCGAGACTAAGGCCACGTGTCGCACGGCGATTGACTTTAACGTGTGGAACAGTGACCGTCAGGCGATTTATATCCACTTTTATGTGACAATCATTCAACATCAAGCATAGTACCATTATATCGAGCATAATATCATAACATCATAAGGAGCCAGTATAGTAAACAGCATAACAGCAAGCATATTATCAGAGCTGAGAGTTATTCAGCACAGCATCAAGCATAGCAGCGAGCATATTATCAGAGCTGAGAGTTATTCAGCACAGCATCAAGCATAGCAGCAAGCATATTATCAGAGCTGAGAGTTATTCAGCACAGCATCAAGCATAGCAGCAAGCATAGCAGCAAGCATATTATCAGAGCTGAGAGTTATTCAGCACAGCATCAAGCATAGCAGCAAGCATATTATCAGAGCTGAGAGTTATTCAGCACAGCATCAAGCATAGCAGCAAGCATATTATCAGAGCTGAGAGTTATTCAGCACAGCATCAAGCATAGCAGCAAGCATATTATCAGAGCTGAGAGTTATTCAGCACAGCATCAAGCATAGCAGCGAGCATATTATCAGAGCTGAGAGTTATTCAGCACAGCATCAAGCATAGCAGCGAGCATATTATCAGAGCTGAGAGTTATTCAGCACAGCATCAAGCATAGCAGCGAGCATATTATCAGAGCTGAGAGTTATTCAGCTTACATACAATCATCAATCACAGCATCCAGAACAGCAGTAAATATACTGTCATCGGGATTCGGGCATAGCAGCCAGCACAGCAGTGAGCATAGCGTCATCGAACACAGTGTTCAGCGCAGCACCGAGGATAGCATCGGTCACAACAAGTGAGATCTTTCCTTTTATTTCAATTTCATTTTAATTTTTCCTCAACATGGAGGATATCATAGCAAAGCAGAATGAGATACAAATATCCATTCAAAAACTTGCGTCTAATTTCAAAAAGGATAGCGCAGAGCGTAAAACAGATGAGTACATTAAAAGAAGAATCGAAAGCCTTGATTCATATTGGGTTCAATACCAAAACAATCATTTAATATTAAGCGAAAAGGGAGATAGGAATGATCATTATTTCACTGAATTTCATTATGATAAAACTGAAAATCTCTATAAAATTACTAAGCAAATGATTATTAACTATAAGGGTATATCAGAAAGGCCTGGTACGTCGGTTGAATATTATTCGACACCTCAAAAAACATCAGGGTGTTAATAGCAAAACGGACGACATGTTAAAAAAGCAATACAGTAATTTTAGAGCATTCCAGCGTACAATAAGGAACATAAATGTAGATACTTTAAAGGAAAAATGGGAGTACGAAGATTTGCTCAACACTATACAAAGTAGGTGGGCAGTAATAGATTCATTACATTGGGAGCTAGATAGTGAGTTGGAAGGTTCAAATCAAGCATACGAAGAAAGATTTACAAACTACGAACAGATTTATAGTGACATAAAAAAGTCAATTATTAGCAAAATATGGTCTGATTTTTATAATTCATACGGTAATAATTCAAACCGTAATTATAAATCATTTGTAAAATCATTACATGTAGCAGGTATCAAATGTCAGTTTTGCAATAACAACGGACATGGAATTTTTAATTGCGAAAAGTTTTTAGCAATGCCTGTTGAATTGAGGTTCAAAAGGGCAAAAGAATTGGATCTATGCATAAATTGTTTATACAAGCATAATGGAAAACAATGCAATTCTTTCAAACGTTGCCTAATTTGTAATGGAAAACATAATTCGGTATTGCATGACGGTACGAAATTTTACACCATTGCCCAAAGTAGGCCATCGACTAACAAACAACAAAATGACGCAACAAAGGTATCAATATTGCCCGTAAACAGCAAAATTTGGGATAGTAACACAGAAAAAATACGATCGGAACAATCCTCTGAACCGACGAAAAAACAAACAAGAATAACAATTCGTCGGGGACTCAGTTCTACGATCATGACTTTGCTTTTCTTCATGATCACTATATCCAGCACATATTCGACTTCAAATATAACTAAATTTAGAGACAATCAAGGTTTATACTTCGATAAGTTTGGAAATATGCAAATAATACGGGACGATTGGAAACTTATTCTATATTACAATATGGAACCTTATTGGGAAGGAATAGCAGCCATTAATAAGTATAAACAATCACTCGAACAAACCTGCAAAACAATAAGAACGCAAACACGATGCGAGTTACTATTATTACAATTAGGTCACGGGTGCGACGAACTGGAATATTACAATCAGCTGTTACTGGGTCAGCATATTTTGACTTCGTCGGCAAGGCTGCGGCGAGGTCTTATTAACGGTGTCGGCTATCTTGCAAATAGCCTGTTCGGAGTACTGGACGCAAGATTCGCAGAACAATATCAAAGAGATACCACATTACTTCGTACTAACCAATTAAACTTAGCATCATACTGGAAAAATCAAACATCTATAATTGAAGCTGAAAATAACGTTCTTAAGCGCGTGGAGAGCACAATTAGCAAGCAGTATAAAATGATTAATCAGCACATTAATTTATTGGATAAATCGACAAATACGTTTCAATCAGAAATTCAAAATATAACAATAATTAATGAAATGCTCGCAGGAGCTGTCATCGGAAGTAACATGCTTAATAATCTAAAAAATTTACAGAGTACGTTACTAGACACCATTACAGATATATATCATGGTCGATTCAATCCACATTTAATAACACCTAAGCAGTTGGGAGAGCAACTTAGTAACATAGCTAGTCAACCATATAAAGACGTCACCTTGCCTATACCCAATATACCTACCCAAACAAATAAAATTTATAAATTGATTCAATCGAGAGCAAGAATATTAGAAAAATATTTAATAATTGAGATAAGAATACCATTGGTAATTAGAGACACATATGAAATATTTCATATTATTCCAATACCTAATAGAAAGGAAAATAACATGATTAGCATTATACCGTTATCGAATTATGTAGCAATTAACTTAAAGGGGGATACCTATGTAACTTTATCTCAGAGCATTATCAATTCATGCATAAATTTTGATAATTATTTATGTCACATAAGTAGCCCAATCTACAACATAAAGAGTGACAAGGAATTTTGCCAAATTGAAACATCAGAATGCAAAATATCTATAACCACATGCAAAGATCATTGGATTGAGAGTTATTCTCCAAACACATATATTTACTTTTGTTGTAACGAATGTCAGCTGAGATCTATATGTGGTGATCAAATTACGACTCATAAGCTTACGCGCGCTGGCATATTTACATTAGACAGAGATTGTACTATTAAGTCAGAGTATTTTACGTTATTAGCACATAACATAAAATCAAGCGAAATGCACTTAAACGCACAGATATTTGTACCGGTGATAGCACCAATAAATCATATTATAAATATATCAATACCAACCCTAACATTATCCAACTCTTCTGAGATTCAAACGCAAATTAAGAGCATTGAAAACAAATTGGAGGTCATGAAGAAAACTGAACCTTTACTAGACAGAACAACGTTTCATGACGTACACCATTATACTGCTATATATATTTGCGTCAGCATAATAGTAATTGCTGCGCTGTTATTCGGCTGGAGGCGTCTTCGTAGGCCGATCCAGCCTGGGCCAGCAGCGCAGACGGCGAAGATGGAGCGAGCTGGGGTGGCAGTGCCTTCAGAGGCGCCACCGACGGCGTCGAGCTATAGTGAAAGGTGCAGTGAATTCCGTAGTGCGCGTTATGTGAACAAAGCAACATCGCCGATGTGTACCAAGTGCAATAGGTCAAATAATGCAAGCATAATGATAGACACTTCAAGCTTGTAAAGTTTTAATTATTATCAATATTGTATCATTTTATCTTTATTTTATATAAGTTTTTTGGTTTTCTTAAATATTACTTATATCTTATTTTATACCATAATTTGTATACCTTCATAGCATTTATAGTTTTTCTTTGTATTTCTTCCTGTCGGGAGTATGTATGGGTTCACCCATACATTAACATAATTTTATTGTACGTACACATTAATAAGCATATATAAATGTAAGCATTGTCATAATTTAGTCAGTATCAATAAAGCGTTCAAATAAACAGGTCGTTCTAATGACCTAAACGCGATACTCACAAACTTGCTGGTCTCCATAAAGCTATCATATCTAAAGGGTGTGTGGTATCAAACCCATACAAGTGTATACTGTATAGATCAACAACGATGATGATAGTTTTAGACAATATTACTGCAAACCTCGGAAGTCGAATGAGCAGTTAATTATTATACAGGGTGACTGGTGAATTACTATCGATATTTGAGGACGTGATATTTGACGATCATATATGACAAAATAAAAATTAATATAACATAAATATTAATAAACTTCTAAGTAAAGTTAACCAAAAGTTATGTAATTAATTACGCATCGTATGAACACCCTACAGATTAGGTATACACACACACTCACACAGACGCGGCGGCGGCGTAGTGTTGTATCAGCACGCCGCCGCACGCGTCCACACTTGGAACAATTGGAACGTGTACACACTTTATTTATTTATACGGAAATTTGGTCAAAAATTAAGTACCTATTTTTTTTACATAATTCGAATGAGAATCATGTACCGAGTATGCTCCTTAAATATTGATAGTAATTCACTAGTCACCCTGTATACATAAATATAAATTTGAATACATTAACTATGCATGATGCTCTTTACGTATATAATATTATTTCTTCCAGGTTGCCTGGAAGAAATGGCTAATAAGCCATAAGGCCGCCTTTTGTTACATCGTTAGTTTTAAGTTTGTTTTTTTTTGTAATTGTCTTTATTGAAAGTGTGGTGTGCAAAAAAGTATTAAATAAATAATAAATAAATAAATATTTCTTAATACAATTATTATTTGATATTTTTTGGTGACGACAAGATGCATTAACAAAGTCCCATCAGAAACCTGCCATGGTTATTAACTTCTAAATATTGTCGTAGATTTCAATTAAATTTAACGTTTACGTAGTAAGTTTAAAATTGTATCATTTACGAAATTATCTACTAATTAGCTATTTTAGTATGCAGAATTGTGCTCTTGGATACGTAATTGCGAATTGCCATAAATAGCGATCTTTATTCGACTTGTCATCCGACGAAGGTTAAAACATTCTGTTCATACCGTACGAACATTCAATGTGCACTAAAACAATTATTTACGATCGTACGCAAATCATCCACAACGTCGTTAGAAACTAAGCAAATACAGCGCACCACAACAATTTACAAACACAATATAAAACGAAAAGTAAATGAACAAATGTATACGTCAATCATCATTCATCAATGGCTGGTCTAGATTACTTCGGGGATGTATTGGACTTACCAGAGGCAGTCCAGCATGATAGATACATGCAACGGAGACTCGAACTGCACTCACCTGAAACAACAACAACAACGTTCAACTGACGATAATACCACCGGAGTTATCAAAATATTAAGCTCTTATACTAATGATACGATTGTAAGAGCTCTCATACTGATCCTACTATGATTTATATTTATAACGTCCTGGTTGATATACATATAGGAATACTATAGTTAATTGTCGATATATCTATTACGTTTACATATTATATTCTTAATAACAACTCATCACCTGAAGCCGAATTAAGCCATGTTAAAAATTATATATGTATATGAGGTCATAATAATACATTATAAAGTTACAGACGGAAGCGATGCACCCCCATTGTTGTTGTATATAAACTCTTATGTTTTGCGAACGGAAACGTACTGGAATAACCTGCCATCCTTCCGCTCCTACAAAGCCAACTAAGAGAGAATTCAATGTTTAATAGAATTTGCTATCGCACCAATTATTTTCTGTTAGAAAAGGATTATATTACAGGGTCGAGTTGAATAAAGTAAACTTCACAGACTCGCAGATTAAAATTAAAGCAGTACTTTAGTTTTATATGATATACTGAACAGAAATAAACCATTAATACGTATTCAGACGACATCGCAACTTAAAGGCACATTTTAAATTTATTTGTCATAACGAATTTTTCATACGATGGATTTCAATAAGAGCTTCGAGGGTAGATAGTAAAACTTCTCAATTAACCGTTTTCTATTTTGAGCCTGTTATAAATTTCTGTTGAAACTCTTCCTTCTTAATAAATTCCATTAACCAGTCAACCACTGTTCCATTTCATCTCATTGTTATTGTTTTATAAGAGAATAAAGTAATGTAAGAAAATTCTTGTCAACATAAATAAAACTGTTAATTTAATTAAACATGTCCGTTCATTCATAGGAGCAACCGTTCAAGTGATGGTGCAATACGCTCACCATCCGTCACTAAGTCACGGCTCGCTCGCGTCAGGTGTCAAGTGTCAGCGGCTGGGTGTCAGATGTGAGGTGTCTGGTGTGGGGTGTCCATTGTTCATACATCACACTAGCGGTACCCACAACCTGCTATTGTTCCGGCCTCCATAAACTCTACACGTGCCTAACTAAATATTCCACGTGACATATCAGCTCGATCGAGATTATCTAGACGAGTATGCTGTTATAAGAAGCTGCAATTTTGTTTTTCTTAACCGAAGCTTAATCAGTTCAAGGGCAAACGATTGTTTGAGTATATAGTGTAAGCGTATAGCCCAATAAATATGAGACACCTTGAAAGAATTAATTTTTGGCTCAGAAATACATTAAGTATTCTGTAAGTTTATCCATACAAATTAAATTGAAGTATCCGTTAGTAATTTAATATAAACAACTTTTTCTCAAAGTGTATACGAGACTAAATGTAAAATGTAATTTTTACTTTTTTGTCGGATGGTCTTTTTGTTTCGGCTAATTTCAGGAAAGTCGGTCCTGATTTTGACAAGAGTTTTAAGGCAAGAAGGTTAGATGATAACGGGTAACTAAGACTACATTTTAACCGATTTCCAAGAAGGAGGCAATTCTCGATTCGATTAAATGTTTGTTACGCTATCATACGCTTAATTCTTTTTTAACCGTAAGGCTTCTATTGTCACTCAGCCAGTTGTTCTGTTTAAAATATTTTCGAGCAATCGAATGAAACCTCGCAATGATGACAATGCGTATCTCAGGCATGGTTAACGAAATGGACAAGAAAGAAGGCAAAAGCTAGTTTATTTATAACCGTTGTTGTTTGTTTTGAATTTATCATATTTTTCTGATCGGAATTGCAATTTCAAGGCCGAAAGTAACGAAGTCTCCAATCGAGATGTTACAGTATAGTTTCTTGAATTAAACAATTATTTTATTTTATTTACAGCATAATAAGAAAATATATTTTTTACGCCAGTAACAAGAAAAAATTTTATGATACATGACACACAACAACAATTTTAATTATAAAATTTATTTTTCGGGTACACCATCTAACGACAGCTTCTACATATAAATTATGTGTTTTATATTATCTCTATCAAATAGACAACAAGCGATCAGAGGGCATATAATTTCTTTTTTTCAGTTTTACGAGGTAGACTTTCATACAACAGTTTTTTTTTGCGACAAATGACCTGCACAGAAAAGATATGTCGGATAAAATTATATGCTTATCATGTGGGTGAGGCTAGGGATGACCGGTGTAGTCAGTACCCTCTTTGTCCGCCCTCTGAGGAGAGTACAAACAGATTACTGAGGTTAAGCCAATAATATCGAATACCGATGTAAAAAAATCCAAGTTCGTTAACAGCGTTTACATTTACTATGAATTTGATTTGACGTCACCGTGCATTAACGTGCTTTGGATGTGTTAATCGAATTTAATGTATAATATAAGAAACCGTAAGACGTTTGCGAGAATGTTTCTATGCGCTTAGATTATAAACGGCTTTACAAATGTAAATAAAGGTATGAGTCAAGCCTTAAATCATAAAAACCGATGACAAGGTTGCGATGACGCTAGCTGTCGATCGTTTACTTTGAAGACGAACAATTCGCTACAATTTCGCTACCAGTAATGCAGCTTAACGAAAAATCTTTCAAACCAAATACTACAATTATTTGTCAAAACATTATATTTTTCATATTTCTATGCGGTACTAGATTTTCTTACGACACATAGTAAAATATATTTTTTTTGATTTATAATTGGCAACGGGGATATATACAATAAGGATATATACTTATACTGTGCAAATAACAACACAGGTAATTATTGAATTTTAGTTTAACCTTAATTATTTCAAAATTATTTATATACTTAAAATAACATAAAATTTTATATAATAATTAAGATATTATTCTACCGTCTTTGTTATGGGAATACGTAATTGTCCACAGGTAACATTGTTAAGTAATGTTTCATATAAAAGGTCTCGTATATTTAAGGACAATTAAAATGGCGGAGCAGTCATTGAATTATTATATAAAAACCACAATAGTCCACAAAAGAGACTGAATCTTCTTATATAATTAATATTTATATAAATAAATGAACGTGGAAATATCATTTAATATCATCAACATATTATACATAGTATATTTTTTCTGTGAATATTACTATTATTACAATATTGGGTTTTTGTTTTAATACTCTGATATTATTAAATACGCCGTATTTAAAATTATTACCACAATAAACTTTGTTTTTTGTAACCAGCGCCATTGGTGCGTATTCTTAACGAGTAGAAAGCCATAACTACCGGTATATTGGGAATATTTTTTTCTCCGATTACCTACTTACCTAAACATTACATACAACGCATGGGCGAAAAATCGTCTCCGATGAATAAAAATACATCTTCCGAGATCAATCTCTGGATAAAATATCTCATGATCTATTCAGCAAGTTTATTTTGGTATTTAAAGAAGTGATTATAAGTATATTTTTAATTTTAACGGTATAGTATAACTATGGGCTTGTTTTTGTATATTCAAGTTACAAACATCAGGTTACAGTTATGAACGCTTACGGATACAAAGCGACTGTATTCCGATACCTTTGTTTTTAGATTAACATTTTGAAATGAATACATACGTGCTTGATAAATAGGTTTTTATTGTAATCACGCGAAGAAACAAAATATACAGCCTTCAAAAAGATTAAAGAAACCTTTATTCTTGAATATTGTATGAAAGAACAAAGTGTGTATTCCAATTCGTATACATTTTTATATTAATGTTTATTTTGATTATTATACAGGGTGACTGGTGAATTACTATCAATATTTAAGGAGAATACTCGGTACATGATTCTCATTCGAATTATGTAAAAAAAATAGGCACTTAATTTTTGACAAAATTTCCGTATAAATAAGTAAAGTGTTGACACGTTCCAAATGTTCAAGTGTGGACGCGTGCGGCGGCGTGCTGATACAACAACACGTCACGACACGCGTATGTGTGAGTGTGTGTGTATACCTAATCTGTAGGGTGTTCACACGATGCGTAATTAATTACATAACTTTTGGTTAACTTTACTCAGAAGTTTATTAATATTTATGTTATATTAATTTTTATTTTGTCATATATGATCGTCAAATATCACGTCCTCAAATATCGATAGTAATTCACCAGTCACCCTGTATATACATGGCGGATGTACCCATATATACATACGTTGAAGTCCTCGTACACATGAGCTGATCATGGTGTTTACGTCAATTAGCACATACTATACAGATAGAATATTCCATGGAAATATTGATTGTAGCATACACGTGATAATTATTTGGTTGAACACATGATCATGTTAGAAAAAAAAACTATTCAAAATATATTTTTTTGAGGTTTCGATGGTAATGTGATGATGATATAACTAAAGCATTAAAAATAAAGTACAGATGATATTTAAAATAGAATAAGTTAATAATTATAAGTGGCAGATAGGAAAGGGTGAAAGAAGTGTAATGTAGGCGTATTGTGCATCGGTAGATCCGTTCCGTTCGGCAAATAAAATTTTATTTTCAACTGCATTGAGTGTGGGACAGAAATAAATTAATTAAGACCCAGGTGCATACAAAATAGTGGAAGGATAGAAAATTATTAAATAGAATTACAAGTAGGAACAAAAAATATATAAAACATAAGGGTTAATTTCCTAACAAGTTTCAAATTCATTAAATACCTTTAATTATGAAGTGAATTAACTTGCTTTATCTTAATATTATGATTCATACTTATTCATTAAGATTGTGTCAGGCTACGATATGGTCTTTTAAATAACACGTTTTTAAGACTGTCGCAATAAATTAAATTATTACATTAAAATTTCTTTTGTAACCTCCCTACATGCATTTTTCAATTAATCTATGTGCATTTTTTAAATCTTCGTTACAGTAATGATATCGTACGCATGCAAATTCAAGTAACGCAAAGCAGGAATGTATATTTGGTTATAGTGATAGTGCGAGATGTTTGGGATTAATAGCTTGGCTGTTGTGTCAGAATTGTGATAAGATCACTTACAGGACGCGGCGAGCGAGCATGCGACTCACCTGGAACAATGCAATGTACATATTACATATTAAACAAATATATATATGTAAAAATATATACATTAAAATTGTATACTAATAATATATAACAATTACGTTTATATGATATACATAATATAATGTCAAATTTCGTATAACTGAAATTTCTAACAGCCACGAGGTACATACACCTTATCTTATCGTAACATAATTATCATACATATATAACAATGTTATTTTATGAGTGTTCTAATAGAATAACTAGAATATTCTAAAGATAATACATATTTAATAGCAACGTGATTATATAAATGGATAGAAAAAATATGAATCAGCCAAATAAACTATTAAGACTAGTTTTAAAGATATTACGATCCTCATGAAGGAATTACTACATAAGATAATTTAGGTTAATATTGGAAAAATATATAAAAAAATCACACTACATACGATTCGTTTCTCGTTTAATATCTTACTTTGATAATTTAAACCTATCTGAATATGGTTTAAGAACTGGAAACACTCCTTATGTAGTGTGATAATGCTAACATGTATTAGGCATATAGCTGTACTGTACAATAATGTTTATAATAGAAAAAGTTTTCATTAGAAAACTTTACAATAATAAGATTGTTGAAGTTAAAAATGGTGTTCTCTGTGGCTATATTAAAGATTGAGGATTTTCTAAAAATGATTTCTATTGATGAGTTATCCGGCACAGTCTGATAGAAAATGAATTAAACCGATTTTATAAAGGTAATCTTAGTGATGTTCAAATAAGTTTTAGTAATGTATGTATCGTAGTATAAAGCGCGTGCGACGTTCCCCGCCACCGTTCCAATTAATCTTTCTCGGAGTCAAGTGGAGGCAATCAATGCTTGGACTCCTGACGCAACATACACTACGGAGACGAATGCATAACGTTATTTCATTACTCTTGAGTAGAAACAGAAATCAGTGCCCCTATCACGAGGTTTCAATTTGTCACAAAATAGTCACAAAATGTTTTTAGGGAAGGAAACACGTGGTAAGGACACTGATCCCCATGGACCAGCGGTAATCCGACAAGCATTTTGCACGGCACTGTCGGACTAGCGAATTTGACGGAACGTAGCGTATCCGCCTATGAGCTACCTACAGGTAGTCCTATTTTTTTTTTGTTAAAAAATCTTAACTTGTAATCTGACAAAATACGTTCGAATTAAGATTCTATATGTTAAACACATACATATGTTCTCTAAAGTAAAAATCATTATTCATTATATATATGTAGTATTTTGTATATTGAACAACAAAACAGAGAGCTTACGTTATATGTATTATAAAATTAATGTTATTATTGCTATAAACCTCTCTAAAATAGGAAATAAAAGTACATTAGGAAATAATTGTGTACAAACTAATACACATAAGTAAATCAAAAATTATGAACCAACCAAATTAAAAAGCATCAAATATTCATTTGGTTTTTGTTTTGTTAAAAGGAGCGATTAAAATTTCGTCTCTCAGTCTTCTAAAACCCAACTAAAAGGCGTTAAATACATTTCAGGTCGCATCTTTGTCACGAAGCTAAATATTTTAATAACAATATACTTAAAAGGAAAGATTTTTTGTGGTTTGTGGACAAAGCTTTTTCTGAAAACTGTACCCAAAGACCAGCTCATAAAAAAGATTAAAAGAATTTAATATGATAGACTTGTTTTTGCTCTTTGGCAATCGTGAAATGCTTTTCATTCATCAACTGTTACATGGTTTTGGAAAAAATGGTCCAGATGTAACGATCCACAAATTAGTTTAGTATAGTAATAGAGAAAATTGCTGTTGAAACACAAAAAATATTTAATCTATACTAATATTATAAAGCTGAAGAGTTTGTTTGTTTGTTTGTTTGAAAGCGCTAATCTCCGAAACTACTGGTTCGAATTGAATAATTCTTTTTGTGTTGGATAGTCCAGTTATCGAGGAAGGCTGTGGGCTATATAACATCACGCTACGACCAATAGGAGCAAAGATATAGTGGTAAATGTGTAAAAAACGGGAGAAATTATTTCATCTTTGAAGCCTTCCGTTGCGTGCGCCGTGAAAACTGTTCAAGATACACAAAAATATGTATTAAAGAATAATAACTCTTTAAATGATCTAAAAAACAGTCCGCGACAGTATATGTCTATCTTTTAAGATTAACTCACAAAAACGTAAATAAAAAAAAACATAGGTTTTATCCTGAAAATTCTACGGGAACTCGACCATTCCGAAAACCCCGCAAGAACGGGAACTATGTGGGAAGAACCAAAAATCCGCCGGAAGTCACTATTCCACGCGGACGAAGTCGCGACAAAAGCTAGTATTAATTAAAAGACCACGTCGGATTTGACAAGGGCCGGCTTGCCGGAGGTCCACTGTAATGTTTAATTCTCATAGTTTCATATGCCCGAATGTAAAAAAAATACATAACAAATGTCATTATTTTTTTGTATATTTCTTTTTACATGAGGCCATAACATGAATAACATTCTCAAGGGACACGAGTCTGACCGTTGTAATTTTATTTAATGTTATGTTTTAGTTTCATATCATAAATTATAATATTAATTATTATATTCGAATTATATTTTCATGCCTTTTTCCTGTATTATTTTATACATTGTATGGAATATTTGTAAAAACAACCAACCGTAACTGCTTGTACACGTTTGTACGTCTGTTGTTACGGTATATTAATTAAATAGCATTTCATTTATTTAATCAGTAAAATGCAAAAGAAACGTTTTTGCTTGAAATACTTCATTATTTATCACATAAAATTAATGCAATACTTTTAAGGTTAGGTATATGATAGAGGTTAAAAATAATATTAATATTAAAATTCTTCTTTAAAGGTTTGGGTTCTTACATATATCTGAAATTGAAAATATTAAATTTTTCAGTGCGACTCATTCTTTAAGTATATTGTTTGGTTTATCTTTTCTTAGTCATAAAGATACACAGTCATAAAATTAAATGTTTAAGACTTACATTTAGATATAAGGAAAAACGAATATTTTTTTGACATTTTCTGTGTTCCTTCCAATATGTTCTAATTCTGTTAATATATATGTACATTAAAATTAATTAAGAATTAATCTTTTAACCTTTGTTACTACAAGTTGAAACACCAAATTCTACGCACACGAAGGTCTCGATATGAAACAAAATAATGAATTATTTGGTACACTGTTCATTGAAATACATCTTAAACTTGCTCATTAATTCAAAGAAATCTAGTTTTGATGAAATAAATATTGATTTCTCGAAAAATTCTACTTTTTTACGTCATTTATTACAAATAACTTCATCAAATCATAAGGAACTGAGTAGTAATATAAGAGTTACAAAGGTGTTTCATATGGCAACCCTCAAACACACATAGACCAGATACACATACACACATACACGATCTTAGTCATCCTAGCAATCGTTTAGTAAATATGGTGTTGTATATAAAACACACAGAAATGTCAGCCTCAGACATCCCAAAGTGTAAAAGTTGACTTCAGATGATAGGAAGGAGTAAGGACTGAGAAGTTATAGTAAACAAATAGTTTCGCTTGGCGTGTCTGAAATGTAAATATTGAGACAGAAAAAATCTTAGTACATCAAGAAAAGACACGTTTTAAGTTTCAACACAGATATTACTTCAGTATAATGTTGAAACAATAGTTTGCGAGAACAATAGAGTGAGTGCAGAGCGCGTGACGTCACTCAGGTGGGAGCTATGATAAGACGCGATACGGCGATAACACCATCGGAACACCGAGACCACAACACTGAGACACCTTCAATGTTTATAGAAGACGACCGGATTAACGGCTCCAAGCAAACAAACTCATTTTATGTCATTACTGAGCCGATTACAACATCATATAATCGTTTCATTTAACTTAAATGTTAATTCAAAATTTTCCATGAGCAGTGTGTACATTATGACACACGAGGCTCAGAGACAACTCAGATCTGGCTGCGATTCGATCGATAGCATTGATAACGTATCGGTTTTTAGCTTCCGCACCTGCAAAAACAGGAGACCGTGTCGTCGATGTCTAGCGGCAGCACGATGGAGGGTGGTGGTGTTGGCGAGGTCGGGACGGAGCGGTACTTGACGTGGAGCACGTGGCGGGCCGCGCGCGCGCCGCTGCGCCGCAGGATGCCCACGGGCCAGCGGCGCGGGCTGGGCTCCTCGCCGGCGCTCATAGTCGGTAGGCGCGGGACTGGTGCGCGCCGCGGGCGACTGATCACTGGCGAGCGCCGAGCGCGGTGGAGCGCCGCGGCGGACGCAGCGAGCGCGCCGGCGCCGCCACCGCTCTGACATCACGCCTTATCACCACCACCACTACACCCATACTAACCGTCCCACCTCTCTAATTGTTTTTATCACTTTACAGTTAAAACCAGTTCTATGCTATATTCAGTAAAAACTTATCCACTGTATTTTTATTTGTATTCAAGCATCTAAAACATTCTTCAAGAATATTTTTTTTACACTTGTTTTATTTTATATAATTAAAAACAGTTTTGTATTGATGTATGTATACCTAAATAAATAAAGTTACATATATAAAAAACTAAAACACACTTTAGGAAAATTGTTAGCAGGTGTAAAATATTTAATTTAACATATTAGTTGTTTCACAAGCTGATTATTTAAAAAAAATCTTTCTTAATCATTTCATTAACAGTTTCCTCACTGATAGAATCCTTGAGTTTTATTGCCAGCCAAGTTGTCACACTCGGTCAATATTTAACACTAAACAAATGTATTTGATTTAGTTAACGATCAAATGTGAATATAATCAGTTGTCTTTTGTGTTATATTATTCATACATTAAGGTAATAGTAAAATATATAGAACTTATTTTGTCTTAGATTTAAATTTTATTAACATTTAGTTCACATAAGACTAAAGACATTAAGATTTTTTAGTAACCAGTAATGCAGACTTCTTAAATAAGATGAATGATTAAAATTACTACATAATAAAACATTAAAAACAGAGGTTCTCATGTTAGTGCAGTCATAAGTGACATTTACATTTTGTACATGTTAAGGCAAAACTTAAAAACATTATTTATTGTTAAACATCAATACATTATTTTTCTGTATAATATACATTATTAAAGTTTCTGATTCTGTCAACTAAATATAATATTGTAGACAAGTGTGGCTACAGAACAAAGTATTAACATGACAATGGTCAACACAAGTTGTTGGTAGATACAGAGGGTATAGGAAATAGTTTCATTATGGTCTGCTTACCCCATGAACCAGTCGACAGTGTCGCGCAGGTACTCCGGGAGTCGCTCCAGCTTGACGGTTTCCTTTGAGCTCACAAATTAATAAAAACCGAATAATATAGAAATTTTGTTAACACCATTTACAATTTAGTCGCACAGAATCACAGAATGTTCCATCACCTCTGTTGATGTTGAGACAAATTAAAATAACTGTTAACTCCAAATCTTGTTAACTAGAGCGTGTTACAGCCGTTTAAGACGAATTTTTCATAGCAGCAGCTGAGACGAGCTCGCCATGTTGCGCAACTTTAGCTTTTATTTTTTTTTAAATATCGGACCTTTCAAAATTTAATGTAAACAGCAATGACAATTTAAAAGTCTCTCATTAATGACAATAAAATTATGAACTTATCATCGTTCTAGAAAAAAACTAGGGAAAGACTATTAACAAATATATTGGTGAAAGAAATATTGTAAATATTTGTTATGTAGTTGGTAGACTTGCATAGATTATAAACAGAAGATGTATATATATATGTCAATTGTTATTAATATGTCAAAATATTGAATATATTTTTTTAGTTTTCACATAAAAATATCCTATTCTAAATACTAAAATCTGACTAGATTCCGTGTTTTCATTTCATTTTAGTTATCAAATTTTCATTTTATTATAATTATATTTTTATTTTGTTCAGAATCATAAAAATAATATTTTTTGATATTTTTTTTTTTGTTAAATACTTCTTGCATTATTTTTTATGTGAGGCGTGAGCATTTGCAACTGGCAACTCGAAGTTTTGTGTTTTTCATAATTGTAATAAAATGTGACATTATTTTGTCGAACAACATAGTATATTGAGGTTATACCGAAAAGTTTAATAAAAAAATAAAAGCAACATGTTTCGTTTACCTTTTGGAGAAAGAGTTGATCCCTTGGAGGAGAAACGTCAAGCAAGAGAAAATACTATAAACAGTATGATAACATTTTGTGTGCTCTGTGCTGCAATAAGAATAGGTAAGTTGCAGACTGTATCGATTGTATTCATCAAAAATATTGTAAAATGAAACTTCTATACAGTTAAAATATATATTATTTGCTGATATATTTTCAGTAGGACTCAGTGTCCATATTGTGAAAAACATAAAAATGGCACTAGATAGTAGAGGCAAAGCTTGTTTTTAATTACATTAACACTAAGGTTTGTTGAGTCATAGACGTAACCAGTTAGATAATTTGTTTGGTTTTGAGACGTAGTTATTAATGCAAATTTAATAAAATTATTATATTCTTTGTGTATTGGTAGCTTTATGACAGCTTACATAAAGAATTCGTTATTAGTAAATATAATATAGCCAGTTAAGTTTCCTTAGAACCTATGTAGCAAATTTTTTTTAAGGTATAAAGTTAAATATAATACATAGTATAGTAATATTTTTCTTCTTTATTACAGCTCCATTTGTACTTGAGCAGAGTGGATTCTAACACTTGAAATTAAGTAATAAAAAGGTATAGCTTCAATACAAGATTATGTAAATTATTTCACCCAAGCTTTGTTGTCCTATGAAACATCTGTAGAAATATTTACAATCAAACTGTAAATAAATAATTTGTTGGGAATTATGGGTTTACTTTTATTTCTCTGTTTCTCTCTGATTATTATTTCTCTAATATTTTCAATAAACAATATGGCATATATTAATTCATGAAATTGTTTTTTACAAAAAAACATTTATTTGATGTCTGATTTTATTATTTCAAACTATTGAATAAGTCAATTAAAATATACACAAAGTAGATTTGCAATGAACAAAGTTAAAAAGCCTTTCTTCTGAATTTTAAATTTTTTTAACCATTCATGACCATTCTTTAATACTGAAGTTTGTCTTAGAAATTTTTTTGTGCAGCAAAGGAAATTTATAAAATCCTCTTTGCCTTCTGATACTTTTTTGTTAACATGAAATCTTTATATCCAAAAACTGTAAAGTATGGAATTACCAGACTTCTAAATGACCTTTATATATATACAGGGTGACTGGTGAATTACTATCAATATTTAAGGAGAATACTCGGTACATGATTCCCATTCGAATTATGTAAAAAAAATAGGCACTTAATTTTTGACAAAATTTCCGTATAAATAAATAAAGTGTTGACACGTTCCAAGTGTGGACGCGTGCGGCGGCGTGCTGATACAACAAGACGCCGCTGCACGCGTATGTGTGAGTGTGTGTATACCTAATCTGTAGGGTGTTCACACGATGCGTAATTAATAACATAACTTTTGGTTAACTTTACTTAGAAGTTTATTAATATTTATGTTATATTAATTTTTATTTTGTCATATATGATCGTCAAATATCACGTCCTCAAGTATCGATAGTAATTCACCAGTCACCCTGTATATTCTAAGAGCTAGCAACGTTTTTGAACAAGCATTTCAGGTAGGCTAGTTTTTAGATATGCTATCTCTCACACTCCCCTGGACGTCATACGGGCTATCTGGCTGCCGGTAGTGGTTGCGTTCATCAGTGCGCATCGTAGTTGTGGATGTAAAAAATTAATATATCAAATCATTTTAAGAAGGTTTTTATTATTATTATTATTATTGAACTATTCACAACATAAATTTATTATTGCCAGGTATTTTTATTGTTGTTTAAACGGTGCCAGGCGGCAATTTTGAATTAAAAAATATTTTTTTTTCAAACTATTTTAGTATAGCTGAAATTTTAATAGCATGATATTTAACTATCTAAAAGCTCAGAATTAATTTGCCAGGCAAAAAATCGGTTGTTAAACTTTTGCCAGATCGAAATAAAGTGTAAAGATATGTAGTATCATTTAAGCTTGGTCTAGAAAATTAATCGTCTAATAAATGATGGAAGAAGGATTAACAACTATTGAATTTATTTATAGATGAATACGGTATAAAAATAATACTTTATTGTTGTACAAAATTGAGATAATGATCAATGTTAAGTTTGAAAAAGCGCTCTGGCTACCGAAAGACTAACCGCTTCACGTATGATTTCTAAAACCCTATCGTATAATTTTGAAAAAAAGTTCCGTAATTTTGATCCATCAAGTCTACCACCAAGTAAAGCTGAGTTATATCAACACTTACTACGAGTTCGTTATGTCACAACGTTTTGGAGAAATGCTTATTTAAAATACCCAACATCTCTATCACCTCAAGCTTCTGGCTGGACCATTAATGATGATAAATATGATTTTATCTGGTTCGTTGGGGAGCAATTACCAACATTAGTTGCCGATATTATTATTAAAGGTAAAAATTTGAATGAAAATACAAAAATAAATTATTTCTCGAAAGATATTAAAATTTTTGATTCTATTACAGATAACAGCTTATTACAAAATGATAATAATTTTAAGGACGATGATGACAATGGAAATGACAGCAGTGATGAAGATGATGATCTTTTTCAAACTTAACATTGATCATTATCTCAATTTTGTATTCATCTATAAATAAATTCAATAGTTTTTATTCCTCCTTCCATTATTTATTAGACGATTAATTTTCTAGACCAAGCTAAATGATACTACATACATCACTTTACACTTTAATTCGATCTTGCAAAAGTTAAACAACCGATTTTTTGCCTGGCAAATTAATTCTAAGCTTTTAGATAGTTAAATATCATGCTATTAAAATTTCAGCTATACTAAAATAGTTTGAAAAAAAAAAAAATTAATTCAAAATTGCCGCTTGGCACCGTTTAAACAACAATAAAAATACCTGGCAATAATAAATTTATGTTGTGAATAGTTCAATAATAATAATAATAATAATAATAAAAACCTTCTTAAAATGATTTGATGTATTAATTTTTTACCTCCACAACTACGATGCGCACTGATGAACGCAACCACTACCGGCAGCCAGATAGCCCGTAGGACGTCCAGGGGAGTGTGAGAGATAGCATATCTAAAAACTAGCCTACCTGAAATTCTTGTTTTTTTGACGTTGCTAGCTCTCGTACTATTAAAATTAATTGTAATAAACTAAAACCGCAACTCATTGATAAGTTTAACATTAAATATCACTGACTAAATTTTATTTTGCATACTTTGTTTAAAACTCCAAACAAAGCATATTTTAAATAAGTCAAGAAAATCTAACATTTTGTTCCATTTCTTACATGTATTATTTTTAAAATAAAAAAAAGATTACATTTCTTTTTCCATTTCCTTTATATCTTAATAAGTATGGAAGTTAAACTAAAAAAGGTTTAATGTTTTATGCTTTGGAGTTATTTCAAGTGATGAATTTTTATAATTAAAATCCATATAATCACTTAATCCGAGTCTGAAGTATAATTTCATGTTTCTATCTCCTAAGTAGATTATTATTTGAGAAACCATCCTCCTCAATTTTAAGAGCAAAATAAGCTGCCAGGTGTCTGTAATATGTAGATACTTTGTTATATTACTTTAGGTTTTATATTTGAGAACATTATATAAAAATTAACGACATAAGTATCTTACGAAAAAACATTTGGATTGTTGCAGTGTTGGTATACTTGGAAGTTGGAAGTTTATTTTGAGTATTGATACTCATTAATGTCTTATAATTATTTTGTTAGTACATATATTTTATTTCATAACTAATGGTTTGTGGAACATATTTTGATTTTAACTTTTTTTTTGGATGACTTATTAGATTAACTTTTTAAAGCTGATAAACAGAGGTATATCATGCACATATTACTTATTCTGTTTTTATTTTATTAGTTAGTTTTAGATATACATATTAAATATTTCGATATATCAATTCACTTTTTATTATTTATATATTTTTTTTATTATTATTTATTGTAGGAGGTACGAAGATTTCAATGAAACATTTAGTCTGTAATAACTTACACTGAAGTTTATTTCTCATCCTGAATACAGATTGACCAATGTACTTATTATACTTCTCATCACTTCACAACTTTTTGTTACAAATCACTCAATCAACATACATTACTTATTTCTGAGGAAACATTTTTTTGTAGTTTTCTTTATATTTAGCTACAAAATTCTAAAATCTGATAATACATTGAAATTTAAGCATTCTTACAGTTTATTCACTACATCCATTTAGTATTGAAAATAAATGATCATGATAATAATAATAAAATTGATTTAAGTTCTCGATAGATATTAACAATTTCAACTAAAACACGCTCATTGCGGGGGAAGGAGGGGCAGATAGAAGTGCAGTCATACGTTCAAACGAACACTATACATTGTATACATTTGTAAAAGTATCAAAATCTAGTAAAAGGCCTACAAAAAATTATCTCGAGATACTAATATTCGTTTACGTAGTAACCTAAAAATTTACCTATTTAACACGGGAGCCGGCGGGCGCGGCGACTTCGGTGTTAAAGGGTAACGAGGGTAGGTATTAAACTATTTGGCTTAATTATATTTATATGAGATGAGCGCAAATAAAAGCGGTGCAGTGTTGAGTGTCGCCGGTCGCGTCTCAGTCCTCGGCCTCCTCGTCCTCGGACTCCTGCTGCTGAAGCCATGTCAGCCACGTGTTCACCTGGAATCATTATATAATAAAGTGTCCGTTGTGATACCAACTTAGTTGTTTAATTTGTCTTGTTGGACTATATTGCACAAATGAAGAATAAGGCGTACAAACTAAAATACGATACCTCCTTCTAATAATAAAGGGCACTTGCCGAACTTATTTTGTATCGAACTTTAAGACATGGATAAGAAATAAAAAACTTTTTTTAAAATTTACCTAGAAAGAAACAGTATGTGAAGTTATCTGTATCTGGGATATAATGGGATGTTCATATGTGTTATGTATCAGTTATGATTAATTAGTTTTTGTCGGCATTAGTAATATAATATTTATAGCTGACCGGGCGAACTCTTTTCCGCCTTAGTGGCCATAAATAACCAGATATTAGAATTAATTATTATTTTTTCTTTCTCGATCGAACAGAATGAAATATATGTCCGTTTCCTGCAATAAGCTATCTCCTCACCAATTTTTAACCATATCCCAACAGCCGTTCTTAAATTATAAATATTGTAACGAACACCAGTTTCTTTAATATATGTGTTATGGACTATAAAGTCCATAACACAGTATGATATATTTATAATTTCTGTATACAGTATTCATACCTGAAATAGAGCCTCTCCCTTACCAGGGTAGGCATCAGTGACGTCCTCGCGCCAGCGCAGGAAAGCGTCCTCCTCACATACCTCCAAGTTATACAGGTACATGAACCAACGTAGCAACATACCTGTGACGATAAGTACAAGTGTTTGTAAATATATCTGTTTATTCTTAAATTCGACCACATAGTGCTTCACTAACGCTCCTACTGGTAGGATGGTATATGGTATGGTAGGTTAAAATAAACTCGTAACTGATTAACACACTATCCCAGTCAGAACATATTCACTCTTACCATTAATGACTTCTAATTACAATGAGAGTCAATCTACAAAATAATAGTTGTAGTCTCCAAAAATAACAGCTATACCTTTAAATGAGTTTAATCTGATTACCTTTAGGGTACCGGTGATGGTGTGCATGCACCTGCACAGCGTACACGGCCGCAAGCTGTAGATCTGAGCGGCCCTCGAGCAAGGCTGTCAGGAGAGGAGCGTAGGCCTCGGCCAGCGCTTTCTCACGCTCGAGCGCAGCCTTGTCAGGCGAGGCGCCGCCCGCCGCCGCCGTCACGTGCTCCGCGACCAGTGCCACCAGCGCCGACACGAATGCGGCGTTGTGTCTCACGGAGGGCTCCACGTTAGCCTTGATCCAGCGATACAGCGCGGTCGGAGCCGGCTCCGTGGCCAGCTGTCGGGCCAGCGCCGCCTGCACCCGCAGCTGCGGCACCAGCGCGCCCAGACCGCGAGCCTCCAGAGCATCAAGACCGCCCGCGCCACCCTCCCGCTCCGACACGTAGGCGCATAGGTTCACCTGACAATACATGATTATTAAAAAAAAAATGAAAATAGAGAGTTCAGTGCTAATATCAAAAAATAAATGTAAATCATAAAACAAGTCCGTTATCTGAGATTATGGACTTATATATTCTGCACCATTCCTACCTTACTATCTTCGAGCATGTCTTGGAGGCGCTCCAGGCCGACGAGTTCTCGTAGGGACTGCAGCACTTCCAGTAATAACGGGTGGTACTGACCACCCTCGCACCACGTGCCTACTTCTGACAGCGATATTAACTTCTGCAAATTCATCGTACCATTGTATTTTAAATGAACAGGTATGAGTTCAAAAGAAATTTGTAATCAATTTTAACAATTTTGTCCCCTAATGATTCCCAAACTGCATGGGCAAAAAGAATGTGATCAAGATCTTAAATCGGCATTAATTAAAAAAAAATGAACAGAATAGTCCAGGATATATGGTTGTTTTTTGCACTTGATTACTAACAAGCTAATTTTCTGTGAGTAGCTTCGTTTCATTGAGACACCCAACTTTTTCCTTTGCGATATTTCTTGATAGTGGTAGCTAACTGAGCTAATAGAGATAAAATATATTGATTTGATAATTTTCCAAAATTTATTACTAACTGGATATATTTATGTTAAATCTTATGATAATTATCTAAATTATTCGAAAAAAATTTTGCCCTACAAAATGTATGGTTTGATCGATAAATCCCCCTCCTTTCAACATGTATCGATAGCGAGGTCATCGCAAGTGATTACTAACCAGCTGATTTTTTTTTAATTTACTTAGTTAATATTTATATAATTTAACAGTAACATTGTCCTACAAGTTGCTTGGTACTTTATCCCCGTCCTACGCTTAAAAGTAGTAGTACTGATCATTAATAAAAAAATAATTACTATCAAGCCGAATCTTCGTGAGTAGCTCCATTTCAATGAGACGCCCAACTTTTTCCTGTGCGATAATTCTCGATTGTGGTAGATAACAGAGGTAGCAGGGATTAAATATGATGATTTTATAATCCTCCAAAATTTATTACTAACAAGTTTTTTTATGTTAAATCTTATGATAATTATCTCAATTATTCATAAAAAAAAATGGTTCTCCAAAATGAATGGTTTGATCAAAGAGTCCCCCTCCTTTCAATATGTATCGATAACGAGGTCATCACGAATGATTACTTACTAGCTAGATAAATTAATAAATTAACAAATTTTAAGTATTTAAAAGATGACATTCAAATCATTATCAATTGAAGCACGAGTAAAAAACATGTCCTTAAACATCAACGACATTTATGACAAGCTTGGAGATCAATTGTCTTGTTCAGTCGCCATATTTTTACAGGGAATGATTATAATCCTGCATCCTTTCGTAAGGGAAAAAAGAGACCTCTTAGTATTCTAAAAAATATTAAATTTTTAAGAGTCCTTTATTCAACTCTTACCAATGGAAAATACGGCACTAATAACATCGAATAACTTAGTTCAAATTATTGAAGAGTATGTATGTAGAATGTATTCTTTAAAAACAAAAAAAAGATATCAACAAAGGGCGGTATGAGTTACTTGAAAAAGGGTATAAATCAAAAAAATAAAATGAAGAAATTTTAAATCAAAAATCGAAGGATATGATTTTTTTAGTTTGCAACCACCAAAACAAGAATTGTTGCAAAAAATTAAAAGAACTGAATTCATCTGCAATATATGGTGTAATGCACACATGCGGTGCCCCACAGAAAAATTGCCTGAAAATTTTGGATGAACAATTAATTATTGATGTCAATTATGAATTTTATTGGTTTGATGGTCCCCAAAGTCCATCTTTTGACGAATTATCTTCTGACATACTACATGGGTACCCTATTAATATTATTGTTAATTATTGATTTATTACGTATTATTATATAATTTTCTAACATTTTTCATGTTATTACAGAGTGAGATATCACAAATGAGGACAATGAAATAAATAGGTAACAGCGATGTAAGCAGCGAAGATTCATCAGATGAATCTGATGAAGATTAATTTTTGTTTTTTTTTTTTTATTTGTACTCACATCACTAAAAAATCAAGTTATTTTTATTAAAATAAAGAATATTTTCTTTATATCCTATGTTACAAGTAAAAAACGAAAAAATCACAATTCCTGGCGGATAAGTGATACATACCTGTTTTTTGTAGGACATAGCTTCATTTGGGCAGAGATCACACTAATCTATGATGTGGCATTTCGTCCCACAGTTAGTAATGAGAAAAATGGTCTTGTGGCATCAACCACTTTTAAACGTAGGACGGGGATAACGTACCAAGCAACTTGTAGGACAATGTTACTGTTAAATTATATAAATATTAACTAAGTAAATTAAAAAAAAATCAGCTGGTTAGTAATCACTTGCGATGACCTCGATATCGATACATGTTGAAAGGAGGGGGATTCATCGATCAAACCATACATTTTGTAGGACAAAATTTTTTTCGAATAACTTAGATAATTATCATAAGATTTAACAAAAATAAATCCAGTTAGTAATAAATTTTGGAAAATTATCAAATCAACATATTTTATCTCTACTAGCTAAATTAGCTACCACTATTAAGAAATATCACAAAGGAAAAAGTTGGGCGTCTCAATGAAACGAAGCTACTCACAGAAAATTAGCTTGTTAGTAATCAAGTGCAAAAACAGCCATGAATCCTGGACTAGAATTGATATAGAATAAACTTTTTTCAAATGATAATTAAATTTTCAAGAAATGTTTATATAACTCTTCACACATTTTCTGACCAAAACAAACATATTATCATCAAAATTACTGATGGCTTAAAATGAAATAAATAATATTACAAGGCGGTCGCTACAATAATGCACCTGTTTGATGGCGTGTGCCAGGAGGCCGGGTAAGCGGCGGTGGGGATGGTGCGCCTGTAGGAGCGCCCTGAGCGGCTCCCCCAGCGGCGCTCGTTTAACCGCGCGCACCACACTACAGGCGGCCCAGAGCAGACGAGTGACGCGTTCATCTTCTTCATTGGCGTCGCCATCCGGCTCGGTGTCGTTGTCGGCCGGCGGTCGTATGTCTGCGGTGACCGCATGCTCCAGCACCGCGGCGATGACGCGCCGTAGTAACTTGTCGGGCAGCTGGAGGTCGTGCAGTCGTCTCAGCGGCGCCGCCAGCGTCGGCTCGTGCTCGTGCTCGGGCTCCGGTGGGTCGATGCGTTCGTCGCTGTCAGCCAGCGCACTCACCGCTTCGATGCCAAGGCGACAGGCCTCCTCCTTGTTCAACCCCTGTTATATAATGACAGGTCGTTTTAATGACCTTTTAGTCCGGTCAATTTAGACCAAAAACAACTCTAGATGTATATACGTGTCGTACTCATACATATTATGACGATAACAACTTTTATAACTTTTTGAATCGTTATATCTCAGAAACGGTGGGTCGTAAGAAAAGAAGTATTGATACATTTGTTATAGATAATTTTATGATCTATAATTTTTGTCTGAAGTACTTTTATGATAAAACTTACCGTTTTGCTGAAAATCGCGAAAAACTATTTTTTTTGACCTTTGACCTAGTATAAAAAATTTTCCTTACAGGGGAATGATGGGGAACTTCTAGACATCGTTTATAATTATGTTTTGAACAATTTCACAGAAATTCAGCTTGTTGGGACTTTATGTAACTTCGAATGTCTAAATTGACCGGACTATTTAGTCGACTACATTCACATCTTGTTCTGTCACTATTACCAATTAAGAAGTCATCTTAATGTATATTAGTCAGACAATCCGTTTATATAAATGATACTGTTAAAGATATGTTTCAAATAATCGTTTCTCTGACTAACCTTGTCCTTTTTCGGTTTATCCTTTTTGTCGGGCGCTGGTTTGATAGTGATAGAGGGCTCTTTCATAAGAGGCGGAGCACTGGCGAATGTTGGCGTCAGCACGTCTGAACAGAAATAAAACCTTAAGAGATATATAATTAATTGATTTTCATAGACTTCAGTCATTTTAATCATGAATAAGAATATATTATAATTATCTTATCTTCGTATCTTCATTTATTCTTTGTCAAGCGATCAATACCAGGTAAAATTTAAAATATTTTATAGAGTAGGTAAGTGTTTTTTCTTGTCGGACAATAGGACCTCGCTATTCATTTCAAACAAATATTTATGAACTTTTCTTTTTTTAAATTTGTAGTATTATAATAAACTAAGTCGATTTAGTAATTATTATGGACCAAAAGCAGCTATTCTGTAAATTCAGCATCTCCCTATTGGTAAAATGTAGAAGTCAATGAATGCTAGTTACTTTGGGAGGCGAGTGGCAGCTGCGAGGGCGGCGGGCGAGACAGCCTGTTGGCCGTGAACATGAGAGAGTTGGCGGCGGGTCGCATCTGAACGTCTTGCAGAGCGCCCGCTGCCACCGCCACACGAGCCTTGCCGGAGCGCGAGCCCTCCTTGCCCGCGGAGGGCGTGTGCTGGTGTTGTTGGTGCTTGTAATGTGAGCGCGGGTAGTAGCCGGGCGCCGAGCGCTGGCGGAAGGCCGGCGGAGCGAAACCGTTCCCGAACAGTTTGTCCGGCGGCGGCACGAGCGCGGCGGCCGGCTGCAGGCTCAGACCGGCCAGCACGTCGTCCAGAGGCCGCGAGCGCATACCGCCCCTGAACAAAGAGTCACGTTCCCGCTCGCGCTCGCGGCGGGGCGGCGGCTCGTCGTCGGAGCGCAGCTGATGTATGGGCACCGGGCCCTCGGCGGACACCGCGGTGCGAGGCAGCCAGCCCGCGCGTCGGAGCTCCACCACGTCCCGCAACATGAACCGGATGCGAGGAGCGAGGTCGCGCGAGTTGGAAAGCGTTTCGATTCGTGCGAAGTATTGGTCCATGAGACCGCGGCCTCGCTCCGAGTCGAGCACGCGGCCGCACGTCCGCACCAGCTGCGCCAGACACTCCAGGTCTTCATGGTGCTCGGCGGCGGCGCGGCGAGCCAGCAGGTTCTGGATGCAACGGTGAAGGATCGACTCTGCGAGGATCTCCAACTTGCCCAGTTCGCCGATGAATTTGATGTTACCGAGCATTTTACACTTGGCTAAATGCCGTTTCTCCTCTTCCTCAGGAGTGAGCGCCTTATCTTCGAAGGCCGCGAATGCCTAAAATGTATAATATACATATTAATATGAATGAAATTTCCAAATGACAACATAAGTATGACCAACACGTAGGCTCGTACTGAAAATGCCTGCTCATAACAGCAAATTTTACAGCTAGTCGTTCACTGTTCAGGCTATAACCCTTTGGAACGACTCGCCATTGAGCATTCGACTGTCGAAAACCCTACATGCATTTAAAAACTCCGTAAAGAACTTATATCTGTCATCACAGTAATGATTACGACATGATTAGGAAAAATATTTAATAACGTCATATATGTATGTATTATGTATATACATATATGTATTTATATGTATGTATGTATGTTATGTATGTATTTATATGTTTGAATGTTAGTATGTATGTATGTATGTATGTATGTATTTGTTGAAATATGTATGTATGCTTATTATTGAATGTTTATTACTGTTATTTATTTTTGTATGTGTTGAGGTTGTATTTATTTTAAGAGTATTTAAAATTGAACCACTCTATACTGTCTTTCAAACACAATCCTCTAACCCAAGGTAGTCTGGAAGAAATGGCTATTAAGCCATAAGGCCGCCTTTTGTTTCACCATTAGTTTATTAGTTTGTGTATTCTGTAATTGTTTGTGATAGTAATTGTGGTGTACAAGTGTTGAATAAATAAATAAGTCGAAGTGCATTAAATTCATTTCTCTCGTTATAAAAAAGATGACGTCATACCTGGGCGCGATTTTCGAATTCGGTGCGACATTTGTTGAGTAGGAGCAGCTTGAAAGTACAGGGAGAGCCGGGCGGCTCAAAGTTGGGCGCCTCTTCGCTGAGCCGCTTGCACAGCTGAGCGTACATCGACGAGTACTTAGGTTCATCAAGTGCCTTGTCGAATATTAGAAGGATCACCCCCTTCAGCACCTTGTCCGAATCCAATTCCAATGCGAGTAGATCATCGCTCAGTTTTTGGAATTTCTCCGGCGTGAGTTTGTTAAGTATGCCGCGCACCTGCAATTTACAATATCGTCACTAAGACATGTTTACTGCAATTTTTTGTTCTCTGCCTTTATTATTTACTTGAAATTAAATTTAAAGAATCAAATAACCGAAATTCAAATAACCGAACCAATTGTATTTTCTCTATTTAAGATAGTTTTATTTGTATCGATACTGACTTTCCTATGGATGACGTCGTGCTTGGCTTCTCCGTCGGGCACATCGTGGTGCCGCTGCGTGGATGGCGGGACCCAGCGCCGCCTCGGGGGGACGGCGGTCCTCCCCGCGGCGCGCAGCACGGGCCCCGGCTGCCGCGCGCTCTCCGTCTTGCGGCCGGTGTCGCCGCCTCACACACACACCACCGCCGTCCGCCCCGCACGACCGTCCGCACACACACGCGAACACGCCCGCGATCGCGCACACAACTCGCCTCTCACAACCTGTACAAGATGACCAAACATTCATATTATGCATACATATATGAACATACGAAATACTTTTTATTTTATTCACTATAGGTACATGTTCAAGACATCTTCGTCAGAAGCAAACCAAAGTTTAGGTCTAAATAAGATGTGAAGACTTTATACTATTTATATTAATACCTGAAAGATATCGAATGCAACAGTTTCATCAAATATATAGATAAAATGTTTAAGTGAGTGGTGGCCTAGTGGTTAAAAGGCCCGCCTCTCATGCATGAGGACGCGGGTTCCATCCTGGCCCGGACAAGTACCAATATAATTTTTCCGAGTCATATGTACTTTTCTAAGAGTATTTAGACATCACTGATTAATGCTGATTCCCAAAGAGGGTTGATGTCAGGCAGGCGGCCGGTCGTTAAAACAAATAGCCGAAACTATTCACAAATCACAACATGTAAGGCAGAACCTGGCTATGGCTGGGAAATTGCCAGGAAGAAGAGTGATAAAATGTTATTAAAAAGTTACATTATATCTTGTTAGTGAGAGAGTTGTCGTAAATTTTATACCAAAAGGATTATTGTTCAAACTATCTTAAATAAGTATTTTATATTTTTATTACGTCTGTTATAAGTAAAACCCAAATGAGATAGACTCGTATAATTGTTTAATGAAAGGTGATGAGAGTGCAAGGATCGTTGCCGCGGCGGTCACTGGACGAACGTCTCCTTCGGACAGTGACACGTAAAACGTTATGAACTCGATGCATTTACGCTCGAAATAAATGAGTCTGAAATTTTGACTTTTAAGTGTTCTAAAGAGTTGAAGATGAGGCGTCGCTCGACGCTCGATATTGGCAAGGGGTCGCCGCACCGCCCGGGGACTTAGCGATGTCTCGGCAAGGTCGTGCTTCGTACTTTGGAATTTCTCATTGCGTTGTATAAATGTAAGACTCACAATATTATATAACACTAGTTTCTGCCCGCGACTTCGTCCGCGTTAATTTCGTCATTAGTATAGGTATAGCTGACCGGGCAAACTCTATTCCGTCTTCAATAACCCGGTATTAGTATTTATTAAATTTCTACTGTTTCAATCGAACAGAATGATTGACATATTAGTTAGTTGTCAAGTCTAATGTCAAAAAATCGTTTGTATGGGAAATAGAAAAGGGCTGTTTTTAGGGTTTTTTCCAATTTTTCTCACCTTTTAAACCTTCCCTGGACTTCCAGGAGTATTTCAAGACTAAAATTAGCCAAATCGGTTCAGCCGTTCTCGAGTTTTAGCGAGACTAAGGAACAGCAATCCATTTTTATATATATACAGGGTGACTGGTGAATTACTATCGATACTTGAGGACGTGATATTTGACGATCATATATGACAAAATAAAAATTAATATAACATAAATATTAATAAACTTCTAAGTAAAGTAATCCAAAAGTTATGTAATTAATTACGCATCGTGTGAACACCCTACAGATTAGGTATACACTCACACTCACACATACGCGAGCGGGGCGTGTTTTTGTATCAGCACGCCGCCGCACGCGTCCACACTTGGAACATTTGGAACGTGTACACACTTTATTTATTTATACGGAAATTTTGTCAAAAATTAAGTGCCTATTTTTTTACATAATTCGAATGGGAATCATGTACCGAGTAAGCTCCTTAAATATTGATAGTAATTCACCAGTCACCCTGTATATAGAAGATAGAAGATTACATATAAATAATTTTTCCATATATTATATGAAAGTCATATAAGAATTTCAATAAGCCCTCAACTTTTAGTTGTAAGAGTTATATTTTTAACAAAATGATTCTGTCAAAAAGAATTTATGTAATGATTACGGATCGATGCGGCGTAAGGGAGGATCGAACTTCGTTAAAGTCCAACGATCTGAGAGGACGTGTGGCGGAGGGTCGGAGGGTGTCAGTGACCGACAGCTAGCTGCAGGCTGCACCCCCAGGTGGCGCTGGCTGAACGCGCCTCAGCGGTCATTGACCTGTATCTCTCTAACGTCCCCCGCCCCCGCCCCGCCGGCCGCGCACCCCGAGCCCCACACATCGAAATCTTCCCCTCACCCTATCCGAAGCACGCTGCCACAAATACCATCAATACAATATCCTTTACAATCCCTACACCTAATCATAATATGATGATCATGATGAAATTATAATTAATATTTTTAAGTCATTATTATTTCAAAAAAATTATACACATGTCGTATACATATAGTCGTTTAGCTTACAAAGCTAAAGGTGGAACTAAATATCATTATAAAATGATATTCACATTTCTTAGTTACAGTTTAGCGAAACTCCTGTTATATAAATCTAACAGAAAAGCTGTACTTCTTTAAGACGCTAGAAGATAAAATTATAGTATATTTTTGTGTTCTGCATATTATATGTTCGGAGGGGCCAAACGGCAGCGGGTCGAATACAGTTCGATCATAGGAGACAGGGGTGGAGTTAAGTCGGTATTATATGTACGTATACATAAATTTGGCTCTCTGTTCTGCTGTACAGAGAAAAGTCACGGTTACTTTTAGTTATATGAACATTTCAATTCCATCTACAAAATAAGTAATAACATGATACACATAAACCTAATTTATATACATATTATTATTGTCTTAATCAAACTAATTTAAACATTTGATTGCACAACTGGTTGTTCACGTACGTTGTGTTTCGAGGACGTTGACCTCCCCATTACCTTGCCTCAATAGTAGAGATAAAAGCAAGTAATTTAAATTTATATGAATTGTGGATTCCGATTTCTTGCACTTATAGTCGGGTGATGTAGATTCGCGAGTGTGCGCGAGGTCAACGTCCGTACGTACCTAACCTAGCCAAGGTCAAGTTCTGCGTTATTCGCCGAAAGACGCGCCTCACGCTTGACGACTTTTTCACTCAGCCATTCTAAATGTCCGCAACCCACGACGTTTATTACTTTTAATATATCACCTCTTCATACAGTTATGTGTAATATATACGTATTATCTGTTGAGAAGCATGGATAAATGTTATGCGATAAGCCGCGATCAACGTTAATATAGAATATTTGACCACCTTTCATTAAGGCTTGTGCCATTCCAAATCACGACATATCATTTAAGTAAACGTGTGAGCATAGCAGGAGCGTTCGATAACTCGTAATGGAGTTAAAGGAATGGGCAGCGATAGCGTGAGTGTAGGAGCCGGAGGCAGGTAGGACGGATCCATAATAATCACATGGTAATAAAAGCGCAATACAGAAGGGTGGCAGGGGAGCGCGGGGGCGTTCGACCCACTTGCAACGGCCGTGGCGCGCCCGTTAGCGCTCCGCTACCATTGACCCAGATCCGATACTACGAGTCGCCAGTGAGCCCTCTCCCGCCCTCCGCCTGAACAGAGAACCAGGCACGGTCTATCTGCGACCTCATATAGTTCACATGACCTACTAAGGAAACCTTCTTTGCTATTACATTAGACATATATTAAACAAACCTAGGAATAGGCAATCTCAAACAACACAAAGGTCCTTTTTTGCATGTTATCTGTAATGACTATATTTATAAAGATTTAACTAAAAAACAATTACAACAAATATAAATAATTTGATTGTATTTAATATTTTTTAATTTATTTGTAAACATCAAGGTCCAAATGATAATCATTTTTACACAAATTTGATGTTTATGAAATTGTTAACAAGTTAAAACACACTTTTGAGAAAGTAAATAGGAAATAAATATAATAATAAAGTGAAATTTAAATACTATTAAAATACAATTAAAATGACTTATCATTTAATGAAATTTGTGGTGTGTATAAGATCTTGAGTTCGACTGTTCGGTGAAATCCAGAATGACTTATTTGTATATGAATTAGTTTGTCATAAGTTAAGATTGATAATAAAAGTATAGTTTGAGAAGCTACATATTGATTTATATCAATTATATGTTTGTCGAGCAGATTTATTAACTCCAGATATTTCCCGACAATTGGTGTTTAAGAAAAGTGTAACTTTCTAAACAAAAAAAAAACTAATACTATAACTGAGATATATCCTTTATTATTTCTTTGTTTTCTATAGACATGAAAATTTCTTTTAGTAGTGGCTTAGTAGAATTAAGTATTAAAACTCAAATTTTGCTCAAATCTTGGCATAATGCTTAGATTGTTTTCTAAGAGAAATATTGAAAAACCATAATATATAGCCAAATAGAGAAATAGAATTAACACATCTTTCAAGTCAAATATGTTAAATATAAATAAATTTTTATACACCAGTTTAACTTTCATGTTATTTTTCTTCTACATATTTCAAACAAAAAATATACATAAAAATACATGTTAAGTTCAGGTGGTTAATCAAATAAACATAAGTATTAATTGTCTTTCTTGTCTTAAAATATTTAAAACATTATAGTCATGTAATATTACATAAATACATAGTTTTATTTTATGAAATATATATTCATGCTAGGTTTGAGATAAACACCACGGTTTTTGTTGCTATTGAAGAGAATATTTATAAATTGTGTTTTTATATAATAATCTGCAATTAACATTATAACAAGAAATAATTTTATATTCATTAAAATTCTTTCCTCGTGTTAATTAAACTTAAAAATAAGGTTGTGGTTTAAGTCTTAATCAAAAGAAAGTCTAAGGACGAAAAAAAGCTAGATGTGGGCAGCTAGCGCCACTCGCACGGATACCATTTCCTTGTCCTACGGCAGGGAGGTTAGGATGCATTTGTTCTAAGGTGAAATTATCTTATCTAGTTTCAATAATAGACATATAAGAAAGATAACGCGAAAACGCCTCAGAATAATGCTCAAGATTTTTACGGATTCTAGAATAACAGGAACTTGTAAAATGGCTCACAAAGGTGACGCATCGACACAATCCCATCAAATATTCTCAGCAAATATCAAGCCTTCTCCGAATAAAGAAGAGTTATTTCATTATAATTGAGCTTTAAGACATCCTTGGTATCCACTAAATACACAATAATATATAAAATTCACAAACTTACGAGGCGATGAAAGTCAATTGTGGAAAGCACACGCACTGCAACGCGACAAGCGAGTTCTTTTGAACGCACACAACTGCCAAATTTGTGACTTTACGATTTATTGTTGCACACATACAAAATTATACGCACACTTTAAAACTGACACTAGTGAAAGTTGAGCATAGACATTATAAAATTTTGGAATTATTTCCTAGCCAAACACTTTAAAGTATCATGAAGAATTTAAATGGTTCAATATGTTTTTATGTATATTTTGTAATCACTACACTAAAACTTTTTAAAATGTAGTAAAAATAAGATTATTAAAAAAACACAATTAACAATGTTGCCATTATTTATTAAGAATATTTTCTAAGCTGAAGATAGAAAGTTAAACATTTTATAACGAGAGAAATGGAAATAGAATGCTCTAGTTCAAATTATAAAAACTCACACTTTAAAATAAATGGAAAAGGTAATGTATGATCGAGTACTATATATATATATATATATATATATATATATATATATATATTTAATACATAAAAATTAATAAATACATTTATTATATATACATAAACATTTTTCCGTAAGACTTTTAGTTTTGCCGGAAATCGAGAATACCCAATTTTTTACCCTTAAATACCCATCGCCTTCCCAACCTCAGATCACCCGTAAATTATTTTTCCTTTAAATTTTATTTTATTCCCCTCCTTTTCTAATGAGTTTCATTCTACTATAATTAATTTACACTTTTCATTAATTTTAAAACCTTCTGCACTGGCCTATTATACGAACCCTAATTTAAAAAGTAGTATGCTGATTTCTCTAGTTATGGCAAAAAAAAGTGTGCTTTGTATTTGTGTATTAAAATGTATAACATTGAGATCATAAATTTTTGGAAATAGTCTGATTTTGAAAAAAAAATTGTCATTTCATTTACATTATCTGATCATAAATAAAATGACGACATTTTGCGATCCTTAGTACAAAACCCATTTTTGTGAAAATCTTATCTCATGTCTTCTATTTTTCTGGTAAGAAATATTTTATACGATACATAATCTAAGTAAAGGATATATAGAAATACGAATAAAACAACTAATAAAATTATATATATATTTCTAGTATAAGATAAAAGGTAAATTAACAAGTAGGTTAAAACATTTAAAGCGTTGTTATTGCAAAATTATTACCAATTCTCAATTGGTTTTTAATTGCGAATTTTACATGGCTTACATACCTAAAAAAATTCACTAAACATTCCCAATATTTTTTTCTAAAATGAAATACCACAACAATTTTTTAACAATAAAACTTGTATAAGTACATTTTGAGATTCAAATGGTCATTTATCATTATGTTAAAGTTATTTAATGTATAAGTACATACTCCATATAAACATAAAAGTTATTTTCATAAATTTACTTGAACATACCAAACTATTAGTTAATTGTCAACACTTTTTCTTAAATACAGTATACATCAAGTTTATTTACAATAGCACAAAATATTAGTTGGTTCCATATTTATACAGGGTGACTGATGAATTATTATCAATATTTAAGGAGAATACTCGGTACATGATTCTCATTCGAATTATGTAAAAAAAATAGCCACTTAATTTTTGCCAAAATTTCCGTATAAATATGTAAATAAAATGTTGACACGTTCCAAGTGTTCCAAGTGTGGACGCGTGCGGCGGCGTGCTGATACAACACCACGCCGCCGACGCGTGTGTGTGTGTGTGTGTATGTATACCTAATCTGTAGGGTGTTCACACGATGCGTAATTAATTACATAACTTTTGGTTAACTTTACTTAGAAGTTAATTAATATTTATGTTATATTAATTTTTATTTTGTCATATATGATCGTCAAATATCACGTCCTCAAATATCGATAGTAATTCACCAGTCACCCTGTATATTTTTACCAAATTGCCTCTTAAATTGTGTCAATTTAATAAAATATGTGAAATAATTAATTAAATACATGATTTTATTATAAACTGCTAAGTTAACTCTTAAGATAATTTTTATAACAAGCAGTCATCTGTTTTCCATTGTGAGTTACATAATTTAAATATTTAACTTATATGCATTTAGCATGATTGGTCCATATTAACTAATTTACATTTTTACAAAAGTATATAAAACTTAAAACTACTGGACGGCGACGAGAACGTTACAATTTAAGTACAAAAAATGGAAGGGCGGTGTCTTCTGAAATGCAATGCCCGCGTGTCGACCGTGACCCCCGCCGGGCCCGAAGGCTCCGCTGTGGTAACCATGGGCGCCATGACATCATGCGGGTCACATACCCGACTCCGCGATCCCCTCATCGTCTGAAATAAATAATGTCAATGAACCAAACTCTTTGGTACTGGTCGAGCGTTAAAAATCACTCGCTCTGTTAATGCGGAAAGAATGTACTACAATGAGATTTTAGTGATGAGTTAAATCGCAAGGCGGCCGTCGCGCTTGTGATAGTGAGAAAGAACGAATATTGAGAGATAGTATCATCGGGCCTTCAAACAAGAGTGTCATGCTCGCTCACATTGTATCTTCCATAACCGCCTCGTCTCACCGGTTACCCACCACCTGCCATGCCAATGACCACAGCATGTTTTATTGATCCCTTACAGTTAACGCTCACAAATAGATAGTCACCGTGGATGCGGATCAAAATATTTGTGTTAATATAATAAATTATAAAATAATTTAAAGGATATATTCCTCACACATATTAAAAACTTACCTTCGAAGGCGGGGTTTAGGTGGTGGTTGTTAGGCGGCGGCGAAGGAGGCGCGAGGTCTGCGCCTTCTAGTGCCGCCACCACACACTGGTGTATACAGATGTACTGTTGCTCCGTCTGTACCATCCACACCCGCTCGCGGCGCATGGCATGCACCATGCCGAATATATCGAGCGTGTCGGCGTGGGCGGCCAGCTGCTGCAGCGCTCGGTCCAGCGTGATGAAGGTCCCCGAACGACCGACCCCAGCGCTGCAGTGCACCACCACGGGCCTACCGTCCGCCGGACAACGCTCTCGGAAGGCCCTAACAAAGCGGGCCAGTGCGGTCGGCGGGTCCGGGACTCCGAAATCTGGCCACGTGGTGAAGTGAAAGTGCGTCACAACGCGCTGCTCGGCGCCGCGGCACACCGCCAGCTCCGTGACCGTCCAGTCAGGGAAGCGACTTTCGTTGAGTGACGTCACCGCTATGTCTCCGTAGTACACGGGCCGCGTGTCGTAAGGCCAGTAGCGGTCGCACTTCTCTCGGCCTTTCTCTACACAGCGGGTCAACATGACTATGGCTCGAGATCCGGACTCCCAGCACATGCGCCAGAAGTCGTCTCGCGTGCAGTGGAGCGGACCCTGGGTCACGATGAACTCGCGGGGTGAGTTGTGACCGGGCACGTAGTTGGCGTTGATGTAATCGGAGCCCTCCTCGTCATCCACTGGTTGTAGCTTGTAGCGCGAGTGGTCGTAGGGCAGGATGTTGGTGAACCTGTTTTTGGGTCTATTGCAGGGGAGGTCAGCGGCCGTGCACGGCTGCTCGCGCCCCACATGCTTCAACTCCTCGAACTCTTCGCTAAATCTAGAATGACATATAAATGACTCATGATTAAATGATATGCAGCATTATAATAAATAAAGAAAAAGAAAATTCAAATTGAGAATAAAGGTTTTTTCATGTTTTAATAAGCGTCATGCTGCTCTCTCACCTGAAGTCCGAGTCAGCGGACATGAGTCTATAGTGATCTATGAAGTCCGACACTCGTACAGGTCTGGAGGCCTGTGTCGCCGGGACTGCGGCGGGCGAGGCGCGGGCTCTTCGTCTCCGCAGCACCAGAGCGCCCGCGCCGGCCGCACACAGCGCCGCCGCACACACCGCTCCTCCCGCGATCCACCCCGTGTTGTCAGCCTCTGACATATAAAATTGAATACAATTATTGAAAAATATATCAAATTTATTTGTGATTACATCGTCCGGATTATTCAATTGACTTTTATCACTTATACTTTACTAGTTAAAAGTCTAAAATACAGACACAAGAATATTGTAAAGAAAATTACGTGCATATTTGATATATAATTTTTGTAAGAAGGGTCTCTATAACTTTTTAGACTTCGTTAACTATAATCACTAAATATTTTATTAAAAAGTGCAATAAATAATTAATAAGTCGTACCCATTTAAAGAAACACCTGCACGCAATGACGCCAGCCGATGATTACAACCACTTAATTGAGCGATCATTTTGATACCTTACTTTATAAACTATTCAATTGATCGTTATAACCTATCTAGGTTTTGTCACATTTTGAAAAAACTCTTTTAGTGTTTTAGTGACAACTTTTATATAGATTCTATGTATACAAAGAAACACGTGAGTTTAACGTTGAAAGAAGTTTTATATTTGATAAATAAAAAAAACTATTCAATCAATTGATGCGTCATTGAAAGGAGTAGGGCGATAAGAGATAACGATTTATGCAATTTCTAATAGGCGATTAGATCTAATGATAAATACAGATAAGATGGATGTAGTTCGTCACTGACCGGTGTATACTAGTGTGTAGGCCGTGTCCGTGAACTTATCGCGAGCGGTGAAGGCCCGCAGCTTGACGTAGTAACGAGCGCCAGGTTTGAGAGGTCCGTTACAGTACGGAGGGCTGTCGAGCTCGCAGCGTTCCGCCCCTATCACGAACTCCTCGACGGCCGAGGTTCGGAACGGGTAGTAGGGCTCCGTGACCTGGTAGGGCGGCCACAGCGGCAGACGGTGCACGTCCCGCCACGACGGCAGCGGCGCGGGCGTGTCCTCGCGCGGCTCCTCCCCCACCACCAGCGTGTATCCCGTAACGTTTCCGTTCGCCGCTGAGAAGTAATCGGAGCGGAACCGCACGGCCACGGAGGAGGACGTGCGGCGGGACGCGACCTCCGCGGGCAGAGCGTGCGGTCTCGGCCGGGGTGGGGCAGCTATCGCCATGCGTTGCTTCCACCGCGCTGAAGCCCCGCGACCAGCGCCGGACTCCGCTGACAGACGGAACTCGTACTCTCCGCCGGCCGTCAAACCAGACACACGACCCGAACGAGCTAAACCATAACTCTATTTAAATATCATGTAACGGACTAATTTATTCTAACCACTTTTTCTATTGAGCGAAAAAATACATAGGTTTAGTGAGGTTGAAAAAATGAAATTATTTTATAACAAAATTGAACCAAACTTGAAATATATAAACGTACCGTCTGGTGAAAACTCAATAGTGTGTATGTCAGAGGGGTCTTCGACTGATGCGTACTCCAGTACGAAACCCCGCAGTAGGCCGTGAGCGTCGGCCGCGGGCAGGTCCCAGGCGAACGCTAACTCGGTAGGAGTCGCGTCACTCGGCTGGAACCTCACGGGCGCCGCGGGCGGGGCCTGCAGCGTGCGGACCACCGCCGAGTGGGCCCGGGAAGACATCAGGATAGTAGCAGGCTTCCCAGACCTCACCTGGAAATGAAATCATTTTACAGCCACTTATAGTTAAAACGTGTGATGGCATTGCCAATCAAAATATATATCATCATATATGATATGAATATCATGATATACGATATCTGTGAACGATTTTGCAATTATTTAGCCAACTATGTCCTAGCAAATTAAACTAAATATATCAGTTGTGTACTCACGACTACAGTGAATGTGTACAGCGTGTATGGAGAGAGTCCATCAAGTCGTAGCTCAAGTTCGGAGGTGGTTCTTGTCTCGAGCTGGTCGGCCGCTGCCAGGTATTGCACCTCGAAGTCCGTGTAGTCCCCGGCCGGCCGGTCCCAGCGTAGTGTTAACTCGTGAGCCCCGACGTCCGTCGCGTTCAATTGCGTAATGGGCCGAGGGTCTGCGATGACACATCATGCTTTTATTAACATAGCGTAACTCTTTATATTAAATTTTATGTAAACTGATTTCTTTTTAGTATTTATTTTTTTTAATTATTATTATTATTTATTTATCTGCTTGGCATAATTTTTTACGTAACGTTCTCTGGTTTTATTTCTTTTGTAATACAGACAAATTTAAGAGGGTTTCGTGTTGTATTTTATTGATTATGAGTTTATAATGTTGCCACATAGTTAGGAATTTATAAGATGTTAAAATACGGCATGCTTATAGAGATAAAAATTACTTAAATGTAAAATGGAATACTTTATTGCGAAATTATTCCAATAACTAACCATCACATTTTTGTTTAAAAAGTCAATCTCATTATTATTGACGTGATAACGTCTTTAAAATCGTTTTAGTCGGGTGACATGTTCAGAAACTTGTGTCACACCAAAACCTCACGAGCGCGATCGCAGGTATAACGAGAGAGAGACGGACCGTTCTCCCGTCTCATCTCGAGCGCTGCCAGTCATTCCGTGAAACTTGTCACGCGGAATCCTCACGAGCGGAGGCAGGCATAGCGTTCGAGTGAGTGGACCGATCTTCCGTCTCTCTCACTCTAGCGGCATACAAACGAATGGAGATTTTCTCGTGCGGTTAAGTTTTCGTTGAATGTTTTACTTCCCAAAAACTTATATCACCAATAAGACGTTATCACGTAAACATCTCGATCGTAAACCTACTTTACAAACAACCAATTTTTTTTTAATTTGGTGATCAAATTGCAAGTAAAGAACGATTTTGTCTAATTTGAATATATCCACGGAATAATCATAGAGACGAAACCTCTCAACATTCCATGGATTCACCGTGCGGGTGCCGGGTCCATCGCGATAATAATTATATTAAAGTACAGTAAACAAACAAATATAATGAAGAGATAATTAACTTAGACAAATCAATGAAGAAGCCAAGACAATTCTTTTATCAAGAGTAAACTTATATATATTTTATTAAAAGTTACTATTTTAAAATTTAGAAAAGCACTGTTTATGGCTGCGATGTTTTTTATATGACTAGTAACTAATTAGTATAGATATTATAAAATACCTTTACTGTATGTATAATAGAGTTAAAGAAGTCAAGTATTATAAATACTTCCACCAAGAGACTCGGAATCCTAATTAAAATTAGTATTATTGTATTAATATTTATATAACAAAAAAGTAAATAAAATGATATTACTTATATTTAATAGTAATTTTAGATATATATTTCTACTATATAAACTTTTGTACAAAAGCACAGTTAAGACATTACCTGATTTAATTATTTTATCAGTTTTAAATAGCAATTTTCTTCTTTACATTTGTACTATTGTTTTATAAAACAAATTATTAAAGAGGAAAAGTAATAATGTTGATTCAATTATATTCTCAGGAAGTGTTGACGGCAAGTAACAATGATGTTATTTTAAATCAATATAATCTTTATTATATTTCATTCTTCTGGTTATAAAAAAAATTGTCCCTTAAGAATATTATTATATATTCTAGTGTCTGTCATATTTCTGCTTCTGAATTGATCTTTAACTTTAAATTGATAAAACAATGGAAAGACCATTTAATACAGTAAAAGTTGTATGTTATAGTATATATTATGTATATGTAGAGTCATATATTTGACCTTTTTAGAAGTCGATTAAGAAATGTACTGCTTTAGTTAAAATGCAACTGGACAAATATATAATTATTGCAATCTATAATTTTACTTATTAAAATATCTATTCCAATGTACATTCTAATATGGAGTAAAACAAAGACATTTCATCTCGATTTATATTTATTTCTTTAATAATTTATAACTGTTTTTGTATCCCGTATAAAAACTAAACATAATAAATGCCCATCAACATTAATTAGTAACAATTAATTACACCACACCATATATTAAAAAATAATCCGATATCACAACACCTCTGAGACTTGTATAAAAAATATGTGCCAATATTGTTACATGGAAATACTAAGACCCAGTTTCATCAATCAGTGTTAAATAAGTGACAGCTTGTTAAGGCGTTTGATGGTCTGTTAGATGTATCGAGCGTCCCACCACGCACAAAATATGCGTTTGAATGTCTTAACTAGCCACTAATATTAATTTCTGCTCTAGAGCTCCGTCTATGGCTAACAGACTGTTAAAGTGTTGTCAAAACTCAATCGTCCAATCACAGCCCTGATTTCTTGTAACCATAGTAACGTCATCTGTTTTGTCAGTTTCGACTATTTCCTTGTTATTATTAATAAAATGAATTAAAATTTCATTTCCTGTGATGATTTTGTCTACAGCTTTTCTTTGACGTTACAAATTAAGTTTTCTTTTTATCTCTTATAATTTGAACACAATTTATGTCTATATTCATAACACAATAATATATGTATAACATAATTAATATTGACAACACGATTTTGACAAGTTACACCTAGTAAATTGAAAAGAAAGCTTTTTGTGTGCCAAATGTATGCAACCAAAGATATATAAAATTTGGTCGCATTAGTTAACAAGTGACGTATCGAGGGATATATACGATCAAAGTATAAAGTGGTGCATCGTGGCAAACGTGTCGTGTAAAACACTATAGTTTCCATTTGGTCATCTTATAACAAGAACTAATAATATGGTAGTCAGTCATTTAACATGACATTTAATAATATGATGTTAATTTTGTATCATGGGACGTAAATATTTTAACAGACATTTATAATTTTAAAGGTTTCTTAGTAAATACCTTGTTTAGATTTAACAAACATTGATTGGTGAAGCTGGGTCTTCAGGTTTTAGTCTAAATCTAAATCACAAATATCAGCGCTGGGTGTATCACAGCATCTGCATCATAAGGTAACATTGCCACAAAAAAGAGATTCTCGTATAAGATTATTAAGAATGTATTAAAAACGCAGCCCTATCTTGCTATAATTAATACATAACCCGGTTAGCGCAGCCCTACACCATAATGGTAAGTGCAGTATAGTTACAGAGTCGGGCCTGTCGCTGCACGGGGTGGCTGGTCACGTTCCGGGAGACGGTCCACATGGACAGATTGTAGAGGCGGCCGGGGCGCAGGCCGCGGAACGGGACCTGCTGGGCCGGCGCGCCCGCCGCACGCTCCTGCCAGCGAGCCTCGCCCGCCTCACCGCCCTCGCCGCTGCCTTCCAGACGAAAGCGATACGTGTCGAACCGTGTCGCTGTATCCGGCGTCCGTGTGTAAATCACCTGGGAGTTATACAAGAAAATAACATATGAAATATATATACATATATATAATATTGAATACTTATTGATGATATTTCGTAATTAATTATACCCTAATGGCCGGAAGAGCGTCATTGTCTTCGGTGTCATCGGATTCGTTGACGATGGTCATTTCAGATTGTATTAAAGGTCCTGGAACGAGGTTATGAAATGTAACCATAAACTTAATTAGGAATATTTGTTTTAAAAAAAACTTTACATACTAGTACGAGTGTGCATAGTAAACAGGTCACTGGAGAGATTGTATGAATGTGCTGCTATGGCGAGTGCGTAGCCATAGCCGGGCAGCAGGGCGTCGAGCACGGCCCGCGCCGACCGGCTGCCCTCAGCGGCCGGTACTCGTCGTAAGGCCTGCCCCTCCCCCTCCGCCGCGGCCCCCCCCGCCTCGTCCTCGCTGGACCACCAGCGGACCTCATACCACTCCACACGACCTTCCGGCCGAGGCCACTCTAGTGTGACGTTACGGGTATCAGCCAGTAACGCGACGTTAGAAACAGGGTTGGGACCTGGAAAGTATATATTCATAAATATTATATAATAAATCCTCTAATATTATAATTGAGAAAGGGAAATTCTTAGACGTCAGCTTAGACCTCAGAATAACCAAAAGAACTATAATTTGGCTAAATTCTGTGCAGTTCTGCTGGATCTAGAATTAGTTAACACAACATATAGATGGCTCTGCTTTAAAGTTATCTAAACTAATATTATAAAGAGGTAAAATTTGTTTATTTGTTTGTTACGAATAGGCTCAAAAACTACTGGACCGATTTTAAAAATTCTTTCACCATTATGATTGTACATCTTTCCAAAGTAACATAGGCTATATTTTATTTTGAAAAAAAATTAAGGATCCTTGCGAAAACTTCGATAACATAAACCACGGTCGATAAAAATCACTATTGAAATACCTTAAATCGCGTGCGCTGCAATAACTATTGATGATGGAGCAAAATAATGTACTACGATTTTGTTGACCGCATTATTATCTACAGAAAAGTCCGCGGTAGTGTATATCTAAGCATTATAGTTAAGCCAATATAAAAACTTTTACAGTTTAACAAACTATTTAAATCGGCAACGAAAATAAGATGTCGATATTCATACCATGGTATTTATACTTATCTAAATAACTTACTTTTTATTTAACAGTAGTTCAATACCTTTATATTGCTGTTTAAATTATTTTAATCGGATACTCCTTTCAAAAGATATAGCGAGTTTAAAAATTTGGGTAACTTAAAAATTAACTAAGCGTTTCGCAGCATCTCGTCGCGATGTTGATTGTGCGTAGCTGAATTGCGCATGTGCGTGCAATGTCTATGATTTGTCATGGAAATGATTTTGATAACACGAGAACTACAATATTTAGGATATTATATATATGTTTAAAGTGAAGTTGAAAGTATATACAGCGTTATATATTTTTTAACTGATAAAACTAACCAAGATTAAATTTTGGTATTAGTAAGTAGCGTAGCACGTTCCAAGGACTGCACCAAATAATATCCCTACTAATATTATAAATGCGAAAGTAACTCTGTCTGTGTCTGTCTGTTACGCTTTCACACCTAAACCACTGAACTGATTTTAATGAAATTTGGCGCAGGTACAGAGTTGACTTTGAGAAAGAACATAGGATAGTTTTTATCCCAGACTTTTGAAAGGTTCTCTTGGAAACGCGATATAACCGATCTCCACGCGGGCGAAGCTGCGGGCGGAAAGCTATATTTTTGAGCATATTAATTATTCCTGAATATATGTAATTTTAAAAACCACGTTTATATAGTCACGAGCAAAAAGTAATGAGTAAGTAGTAATTATGTGTAAGTGACGACGTGTATGTACTGACGGACGGTGTGCACGGCGCTCAGCGGCTGTCCGCTGTCGACCGTCTCGCCTCCCGCGTCCTCGCTCACGGTGTCCAGCTGTATGGTGTATCGCTCTCCGTGTGTCATGTTACTGATCTGTGAACACGTGCACATTATTAAGACGAAACTTATTTTGTCTTATGCCCACTTTGACAATAAATTATTTTTTAACATCCCTATTTCTTCACCCATTGAAAAACTACTATAACTTTTCGTACCTAAATGAAATTATAAATCACCACCCAAGCCTCTACACAACGACCCCATTTTTTTCGGTGGCTCTTACCGGCTCCTTTTAAGGATGAAGCGCCCACAAAAGGGCGTAATCGCCCACTTTGGAAATGATTGGACTACAGTACGAAGTTCTTTAAAAAAAAACAGCAAAGGAGAGAATAAAAACAAAAGAACAGTAGACGTTTAAAGATCATGTTATTATCAGCCTTATGCCAAGCAGGCTGAACACTTGTTTGCCGCAGTGACATAAGAAATAAGGCTCCAAACTCATTTAATTTATTAATTAAATATATTTATGGATTTCACATTTATATTCTGTGAATTATGATTGTCGACTTCAATTAACACCAAAATCTTTGGCTTGTTAAATATACTTAAAAAATATGATTTAAATAAATAAATATATGTAACTTGTATTGATAAATAGGATCGACCGTATAGTTTCTGCTTGTTTTTCTATTTTCATTCAAGATTTAAGGGGCCGTTCGGATAACGTAAGCAGATTTATTACAATTATTTACCCCTCCATCCCCCTTGTCAGCAAAAGCAAGCAAAGCTCTTACCCCCTCCCCCCATGCTTACGTAAACATTTTCAATTACTATACATATATATTTTTTTAATGTAAGTCCTGAAAAAATTATAATTGTATTTTTTTATTGATCTACTCGATGTGACGACTGACGATTAAAAATTAATGACTACCGATGACGTAATCGATACCTAGACTCCCCTGCCCCCCATGTTATCCAAAATAAGCAAAGCAAAGACCCCCGGCCCCTCCATAGTGCTTACGTAATACTTGAACGGCCCCTAAGGAACCAGCGGGCTTTTTAGGAGCATTACTTGTGGATTTGTTGTATGGCATTGGTTTTATTTCATCGCGAATAATCTAAGTCATATGACCGATTGCATTATTATTTATTATATTTTTATTAAATATCACAGATTCTAGGGATCCATTAGTGGTTTATAATTACGTGATTGTGATGGATAGCGTGTTTAGTTTCCAAGTTAAGGAGCAAGTCTAGTACGTTTCACTAATATTCAAGGTTAGTGTGTTAACCTCAGCGTGATCCACTGTAGCCGGCAGCGGGTCCAGCTTCGTGACGGCGGGGGCGTCGAGTCCAGCCGTCCTGTAGCGGAGCGAGTAGGCCGCCAGGGACCCCGCGTGGGGTCCTCGCCAACGAACCACCACAGAGTTTGACGTCACTCGCTCCACGTTCAGCCACTCCGCCGGTAGAGGACCTGGAAGATATGACCTTCATTGCGCCTCAGTCAACTTATCAGATACGCTGGTGAGTTTTCAAGTACATTTTGGATAACAATATAATTTTGAGAGTTTCGATTATTTTCATTAGTATAATACGATAGTAAAATTAAATAAATTAAATTCATTACAATGTGTAGTCATGGAAATATATCATTATACATTGACATATAATGTCGAACGCTTTATTGGAAATTTCGTGTGAAAGGTTAGTAATATTAATCGTTATGTGTTTCTGAAGTGGCTCATAGTTCATCGATCCTCGACTATCGATGTCACTCACGGACTGGTTTGAGTACAGTGTGTCTGTCGCTGCGCAGTCCGTGGCTGACGGCCGCCAGTTGCACCTCGTACACGGCGCCCGGCTCCAGCTGCTCCAGCGTTACATTCGCGTCCTTCGTCTCCAGCGTCACGTAGGGCTCCTCGGGCGTCGCGCGTCGCCGGTAGCGGAGCTCGTAGCGCTCCTGCCGCGAGTTCACGTCCGAGCTCCACGCCAGACGGAGCCAGCGACTCCCAGCGGCCGCACTACGGAGCACCGGCGCTAGCGGACGAGTGGCGCTCCACGACCACGTCTCGTTGGACGCCACGCCACGAGATACAGCGCTCACCTATACAAATTACAATTTAATCATACACATGATTTATTTTACAATAAAATTTATAAGATAGAACAAGCCTTAATCACTCGTTATGCCGCTATCTGTCATTGAGAGTCTCGTCAACATAGGTCCAGCCATTTTAGAGATAAACCGGAACAAACAGGCAGACAGGCAAATAAACAAACAAAATAAGGTTAATGTACTGTGTATATTTTGCATTACATATTTTGTTATTTAGTATATTGTACATATATTGCATATACAGTGTAAACTCCATGTAACGTCACTCGATTTAAGGACAAACTCTCTAAACTCTAAAGCGTCGAAATCATTTGACTTCAATGGTTGGTTTAGCTTGTCTACCATAAATGACACACTCTACATAGCATCACACCCACTCTCAATAACGACAACAATTAAGTAATAAAAAGTACCTTTTAAGTTGCTAAAATTAGTAAAAACTGCGCAGCTGTGTACGTTCTTTTATCGCTTTATTATCCTAGCACGAAATAAACTCGACTGTCGGAATCATGCAAACCGAACTTTCTAAGGAGCTTCAATATCGCAAGATATGAATAAAATAAATAAAAAAATACAACAACATTACTGGTGCAGCATAAGTTGTTAAACAAAAATAACAGACTATACGCAATAGCGTTCGAATAACATTCTTTTTTATGTACATAAGTACTAACACCAGTCTGAAATAAACTTTGTCTTTTTTTAATTCTGATTTTTCTTCTCTCTATTTAACGACAACTCTCTATAACGCCATAAAATGCACAGTCCCTTCTGTGTCGTTATATAGAGTTTACACTGTACATATGAATTTAATAAAATTGAATTATTTTAATATCACTGCCCTGACACTACAATTTCATATATTTGTCCATGTATCAGATAAGTACAGTAAATCTGTAATTTCATACCGATACTGTGTAATTACGTCCCGGCAGCAGAGCTTCTAGGGTCACGTTGGTGTTGGTCGTTGTCAGCGTGTTGCTGTCGTCTCTCGAGGGACCGGTCTCGTGGTATGAAATCTGAAATTTATTTGTTATGGTATAAAGTTCATTATAGAATAAACATACCAATGTTATATGTTATTAACGTACCTTATACTCATCCTGAGTGCTCCCTTCAGCTGGTGACCAGGACAGGAACACTCCTCCGCCCGCGTCTGATTCCACAAGACGGCTCTGTAGATCGCGCACTGGCAGCGGTTCTGGAAAATACATGTGTGTTTATTATTAGGAATGTGTTTACATGAATAAATCTTATTAATTTAAGCTCTAGCTGTAACTTGATTAAATTTTTTTTGATAAATATGTATAAATTGTATTGTATGAATTTAATTAGAATTATCGCAGTTATTAAACTGCGATAATTCTAATTCAAAGTTTGGATTAAAAAATATATTAATTCATAACTATTTAACTGTGGACGTTATTAATAGAGCTTTCTGTTTAAAATATAATAAAACAGATTTCATAAAATATCCTTTTAAATAACGCAAGCCCTTAAATCAGGATGTTATTTATATATAATACAATTCTACTCACTGAGTGTTAAGTCGGTAGCGGCCGGCCACGAGGTGACCTTGCCCGACATAGTCTTAACGGTGACGGCGTAATGTCCGCCGGGCTCGAGTCCTTCGAAGGAGGCGCTCGGGGGCTCGTCCCGGGAGCGCAGCTGTGGAGGCAGGCGTCGCGCCCCCGCCCCCGCACCCCCCGCAGCCACCGTCACCTGGTACTTCTCGAACTCGCTGAGCTCCAGCGGCGGTAGCCAGGTGACCGTGAACGAAGTCTCCGTCAGCCTGCGAGGGTCCACGCTCACGTTCCGCGGCCTCAGCGGCACCGTCCTGTACTGGGCGGTGGTCGGCGCGGACAGCTGCACGTCAGACACCGTTTGTACGGAGATGTTGTACGCCCGGCCGGGGACCAGGCCTTTAAAAGCAGCCTGAGCGGGCCCCGGCGGCTCGCCCTCCTTCTCCACATACAACTCGGAGTCTCGAGCATCTTTAGGTTCTATCGATACCTGCAATATAAAATAAACATGATAAAATTTTTAACAATAAAAAAAGGAGTAATAGTTCAGCTATAAGCTTAATAATTTGTTATTATTATATTTACGTTTGTAATTTTATTCGTCGTGTTCATGATTAGTCATTATATCTCGATTAAGATAAATAACACTCATGATTATAATAAAAAGATCTGTCTAGTTTTTTAAATAAATTTCGGTATGCTACCTACGTTGTTATAATGTTAAAGACCAGATTTATTTAATACGTCATTTGGAATAATGTCTGAGTTATTTTATATAATTCATTTTTCACCTTATAGTGAGTGTACGCCCCGGGCGGATATGGAGGCTGCCATAACACAAGAAGCGTGGTTTCGTTACGGAACCATACTATAAACTTTCCCGGTGTGTTCGGTTCTGAAATATAAAATACGTTTAATATATTCATACATTATATTATTGTTACTTATATGTACCTTGAAACTAAAGAATGAAAATAAACTTCATACAAATCAAACATCATTAACACTTTGACCTCTATGATAACAAATAAAAAATTATAACAATAAAAATTATCGCTAGTCATGTGACTTATAAGTTTCAAGGTGTCAATTGGGTTCCCCATATTATTAATCAAGCAATTTTTGCAACTATATAAGGAAGCTATAAAAACTAAGTGCGACGTGGCTGAAACATCGAACATTTCAATGAAAGAATACTAATAGTGAATATTTTATTGTTATTGACAATTGTAAAATGCAATCGTACAATGATACATGACAATAGCCAGCTTTAAAGATGCATGAACGAACGTGACATATCATATGTCACTTTTAAGAAGATAAAATCAAATAAATGACGTTTTGCTTTGACAAATATAAGATACTGACAAAAAAAACGGAAATAAACGGCAAAAACTATTTTACAACGATCACTTCAAACTGTATAACTATCTATATAAACATAACGAAAATACAAAGAAACGGCCCAAGGTCGTATCTTGGTAACAGAATAACAAAATAGCGACAGTACGAATCATATACATGCGAACGAATCTACATTATAATAAACATTGAATGAGGCGAAATAATAACATAACAGCTTCCGGGTCGAAGAGCGAAACAAATAGAACCTGTTTAAATATGCGACGAGATGATCGCAACGGCAGCGTGTCGGTCCCTTGTCGTGAGGTCGTGTCGCTGCCGTCACCGCTCCGTAGGGCTAGACATGTTCACAAGACACGAGAAATCTATAGGTAGTGAACGATATCCGCCAAAGATATGTTCCATGGCAAATATCCGACGCGCGATACATCCATTTAACACTGTATTTAAAATGTTACTTCGTCAAAAATATTAATTACAATGATTGGGAACATATTTATGAATCGTATTAGTTGACATACTTCTTCTTCTTTAGTTAGTGGCGTTTCTTTATAGATTTCGCCAATGTCGTGGATTATTGATATAAATTTGAAAAAAACAAACAATGGCGGAGACAAATAGTCGACTGTTAATAATTTTGACGTGAATGTTTAAATATTGTTGTTGAGTTTTTTCTAAAGCCATGTAATTTTTTGAAATGCTGATTTTTCAACTCCATTATTATATTTCACTAGCGTAATTTGAAAAAAAATATTTTCTTGTTGTTATTTTTCTATTTTATAGATAATAGGTACTATCTCAACTGCGGTGGTGTATGAGAAAATAATAATTTAATTTTAATTTATAGCTTTTCTTTTTATTTCATAATTTGTAAAAGTAGTTAGAAGTGGACATCACACTGGCTTAATTTTTTTTAATAAGTAGGTATATATTTTTTTCTCTAAAAGAGATGGTTTTGAAACGCAAAGAGGTTTTATATGTAAACTAAAACATTTTATAATGAGACGTAAATTCAAACTAACATATTTCGTTACATTAATTATAAGATTGGATATGGATTTTCAATACCGTTGACTGAATGTTTCGACTTGTTTCGTTGACCTTGTGGAAATATTTCTATGTTAATAATCTTAAGTTTTATCCGTTTAAACAAAGTTTATATAAACATTATAGTATTTTTTTCCTGTTGAAACGATTTGTAAAAACCTAAACTTGGGGCATGATCGATTATGAATATATTGGAAATTCCGATACTGACTTGTGGTAAAGTTGAAGGAAGCGTAGGCGGCGCTTTCTTTGTCGTGTAATAGTGTGAAGGCGTGCAGCTGGTAGGTAGCACCAGGCGCTAGTTCACGGAGTACATGGGACCAGTTGCCAGTGCCATCTATGGTCACATTCCTTGGACCACCCTCGCCCTCTGATGGAGGCAACACACGGAAACGGAAGCCAGTGTAGTCACCATGCGCTGGCGGTGACCAAGAAATAGTTGCTTGCTTGTTGCGTCCTAAAGTTACTGTCAGATTCGTGGGAGGTTCCGGCGCTGTAATCAGATATCCCTTTAATAAACCTTTCTAAAACAAAGATGGGTATAGAGAAATTAGTAAAAGCAATGATAAACAATTTCATTGGTTTAATATTTATCATAAGAATAAATAACAATTATTTTCACCACTCCTTAAAATATTATTTTATATATCTGAATAGTATACCCGTTATTATGGTTTGATTCCAAGTGAGCAGGTCAGCGAAGGTGGCATTAGAATAGTATAGCATAAAATGATATTTAGTGCCAGGCAGGCCCTGAAAGTTAATGGTGGAGGCCCGAGCTGGTACAGTAAAGTTTGGCGCGGGCGAACCCTGGGGAGGACGGTAGTCGAGTCGATAGTGTGCACCATCGGTACCCTCCGCACCCCAGCCAGGGATTTCAATGACTAGATCCGCAGCTTCAACGTGGAAATTCAGCAACTGTGATATAGAATTAAATTTATATTCTTCATGGCATGGTTATACTACAATAATGATTGTTTACCATCATGATTGTTTTGGGTGTAGGTTATGAGTTTAAGAATAGTCAAATTTATTTTAAGTAATACATAGTCTAGCCATAAATATTGTTACAAATAAAAAATATATTTTTTCTATTGCAAATAACATTCATGACTTTTACAGTATGTAAGTTTAATATATAAATATAAAAAAATTTAAAACACAAAAGGCTTATTCAAAGTATCAATCCTTCATAGCTAATGACGGTCGGAAACCAAATTGGATAATGCCCACATTGCACTCTGTCGACTAATTGGGAAGCTTCCTAAGAGCTTTGAGCATGAATGCGGTCATTTTGTTTATTAAAATTTTGTCATCCATAAACAATTTTTTTCTGTGACATCCCTTTGCATACCGCTTTAGTAGTTCTTTAGATTTTATCACCCTATTCTTTTTAAATTATAATTTAAAAAATGTCCAGTTTGTCTCTTATGAGCTGCAAGTCGTAAATCATCTTTTAAAATACGCGAAATGGTTCTAGGTGCTAACTTCATCTCCCGAGATAAAATCTTTTGCTTTCGGACTGGGTTTCTTTGAATTCTTTCCCTTACTGCTTTGACCACCTTTTTCGTACGAACACTATGTGGACGGCCAGAACTTTTTCTGTCATGTATAGAAAAGGTCTTATTGTACCTATTAATAGACCAGTACACAAACATATGACTAATGGCGAGAGTGAGGAGAGTTTTAAAAATTGGATTTGGCTCCATACCCACTTTGTGTAATGCAATCACACCAATTCGGTTGACTTTATCACTCCACTCCATTTTAATATTTCAAAATATTGAACAATTTATTGGCGCCAAAATAAGAAAACAATGAAAAATTATATTAAAATGACAGATTCCAAATTCAAATGTAATATTTTGTTTATTTTTAATTGTACCAGTATTTATGGCCAGACTGTGGATATTATGTATGTCTAAATAACTTTTTCTAAAAAATCTGGTGGCCCATTTTAATATCAAAATTAATGTCAAAACAAAAAATGACATTTTTTTCTTTGTTAAATTATTCCATACAAAAAAGGACTTTATTTTTACCAAATATTTAACAGCTTATAACCATAGTGTAGGTATTTTACAAAATGAAATCTGGAAATGTAATGGTGTTGCTAATTCTGACTTTTAAATTAAACATTATTTTGAAAAATATTTTTTACATATATTTTATAAGTAATGAGAGTTTTTTGTTCCTTCCCCCCATAGTGATCAATAATATTAGAACAATTGCAGGAAGCCAAGATAAAACAAAAAAAGAAATTAAAATATGAAAAAAGTTTGATTGAGTATTAATTTTATAAAATATGTACTTAATACTAAATGTACTTTATTTCTATTTTTCAATATAATTAAGAGAATACAGGAAATAAAGTAAATATGCAGTGAACATATAAAATAAATAAAATTTATATTTTAATATTTTTGCAACAATTTGAACCTAATTATTTTGAAAAGACAACAAATAATGATTCATTGATTGAGTCAATACTTTAGTAAATATTTCAATTCAAATCTTGTAACAAGTTTTATGTCTTTTATTTTTCATAAAGACAAAGACAGGCCAGACAGCCTATTTTTAACAATGCTGTTTTTATTTATTGTGAAGTGAATATTTACAGATTTAAATTTTAATAGTGTGAAGAGATTTTTTATTGCTCTATAAAGAAAGCAACATTTTCTTAACCAAATAGTATCAAACTTTGAAAGGATTTTGAATAAAGATTAAAACTTAAATTGTAAATAATAAAATGACTACTTTTGTAAGTTTTAGTTAAACAGTATTATGTTTGAAACACTTAACGTAACTTACTGTAAACAAAGCTAAAACTAGGATCATAGCAGCATAGTGTCGTGTATATCCAGCCCTCGCTTGCACAATCGACCTCTTCCACATCATTGAAGGCGACTCTCTGATTTCACATGACACTTTCTCTTCTAAGCAAATGCTGATCTTCTCCCGTGGAAGCATGATTGGTTAGCGAACTCACGTTATGTCGTCACATCAGGAAAAAAGCATTTACAAATAAAGATTTACGAAATTATAACACATAAAACATAATTATAAAAAATAACAAATGTCATTATAGACATAAGACAACAAGTTGACAAGTGTAACACTGAATATTGATATTTCTAGTGATTTCGCGAACCTGTGTCAATAATCAACACTAGATATTCGTTTGACATATACACTTAACAAACAGATGTTTGTTGTTGATCTTGTAGATAAAAAATATTCACAGGATCAAATGCTTCTTCATTATAAGAAACAAAATATTTTGTATTCTCTATTTTATTAAGGCTTTTAGTATCCTTAAGAAATTACCACTTTCATATTTTATGATAATAACATAATGAATCGAAAATTGAGATTTTCGAAAATACTACTTACAATCCATGTTGTTGCTATTGCAAAATAATTATAATGATATATTTCTTTAAAGTACGTAAATAAGTAACAAGTTATTTTAAAATTATTAATCTCCATTCCTTGTACAGGTAATGTTCAAAATAAGGTTTGTAAATCTAATTAAAAGCAAACCATGGGTGAAACACAAATATGTACGTGTGTTTGTTATATTAATATGTTGTTATTTTATGTGTTAGTTATCAATATCCAAAAGGTTTTTAATTTTGCATACAAAAAATTTGTATATATCCATTTAAGTAAAAACCGATAAAAAAGTATTTTATTTTCAAAGGAGTGACACTGGCACATGTCAATTTTGTTTATATTTTTAACTATTGGCGCTTAATTTCATGTGTATTAAATAGTAAATACACTAGCAAATAGTTTTTCGAATATACAATACTTATAGTACCCAATTGTTTTTAAAGAATTATGGTACAGAATAATAGTGAATCCTGGTCGCCAGAGGACACAATACGTGTTCTTGTAGCTTCAGATATTCATTTGGGACATTTGGAAAATGATGCCATTCGCGGGGAAGATAGTTTTATTGCTTTTGAGGAGGTTCTTTCTCTTGCTGTGCAATATGACGTAGATATGGTGTTATTAGGTGGAGACCTGTTTGATCACGCCAAACCCTCGCCAAGTTGTATGTTTAAATGTACTCAAATTATTCGTAAATACTGCTTCGGAGATAAACCAATAAGTATTGAAGTCATATCAAATCAGTTGGATAATTTTTCACGTGCCGTAAATTATGAAGATCCAAATTTAAATGTGTCTTATCCATTACTTTCCATTCATGGAAACCATGATGATCCAGTGGGACAAGGCAGTGTTAGTTCTTTGGATATATTGTCTATTACTGGTCTTGTTAATTATTTTGGTAAATGGACTGATTACACTCATGTACGTATCTCTCCAGTGCTCATACAAAAAGGTGAAACTAAACTATCCTTGTATGGTTTGAGTCATTTAAAAGATCAAAGACTAGCAAGATTGTTTATTGAAAAGAAAGTAGAAATGGAAGTGGTTGAGGATGGTAATGATTGGTTTAATATTCTTGTCTTACATCAAAACAGGGCTGATAGAGGCCCCAACAATTATATACCAGAAAATGTTTTACCCACATTTTTAGATCTTGTTATCTGGGGTCATGAGCATGACAGCCAAGTTTTTCCTATAAAGGATGTAAAGAGGGAAAATGAAGGATTTTTTGTTATTCAACCAGGAAGCACTGTAGCAACATCACTTGCTGCAGGCGAGGCATTACCCAAACACTGTGCATTACTCCAATTACACAAAAAGGAATACATAGTGACTCCAATACCATTAAAAACTATACGTCCATTTATATTTAAGACTGTAGTTCTATCAGAAGAAAATTTGGGTCAAGAAGATGTAAATGAAACTGAAAAAGTACAACAATTTTTAAAAGGTAAAGTGAATGAAGCCATACAGGAAGCAGAAGGACTGCGCAGTGGTGACCCTAAACAGCCTTTGTTACCTCTCATCAGACTTAGTGTGTTCTATGAACATGATGGACAAGATTTTAATAGGGTAAGGTTCGGACAAAACTTTAATGGTCTTGTTGCAAATCCTAATGATGTCCTTATAATGAAAAGAGAAAAGAAATTACGAGAAAGAAAGGAACGTTCAAATGAGATAGAAGATTCAGATATAATTGGTGCAGCCTCTGATGCGACGGATGTTGAGTCTTTGCTTCGAACGTATTATGAAAATCTTCCTCATGACCGCCGCCTCGCCGTTCTTTCTGTACGCTCCCTCACAGAAGCTGTTAGAGATTTTACTATAAAACGGGACGACGACGTATTCCGTCGGGTACTAGACGCCCATAGAAAAAGATGTGTAGATTCGTTGCTCGAATCTAATGCCGAAACACCAGAAGAAATAGGGGAGCACCTTAAAACGTGCAAAGCGACACTGGATATGGCGGACGGTGATAGGCTGAAGACTATGATTGCTACTGCGGCAGTCAAAGCTAAAGAGGAGTCAAGTAAGCAAAATTCAGAACTCACGAAAAATGTTTCAATAGTTCTATCGAGTGATGACGAAGCACCTATGGGACGAGGAAGAGGTCGGGGTTCTCGTGGCGGAAGAGGGCGAGGTAGGGGACGTGCTACAGGAAGAGGACGTGGCTCTACTGCCCCTGCGCCCTCTACAGAGGTGACCCCAGAACGCCGTACACCGCGTAGGACAGCGGCACAGAAAACTAACAATTGGTTTCAAACCCTTGCAGCTGACAGGTCTTCGCGGCGCCGTCGCGAATCCTCGGAAATTGAAATGTCTGATTAATTTTCCTCTAACAGAGTGAAGACTGTTACAGTGAAAATAATATAAAACAAAATGTGATTAAACTTAAGAAATTTTTAAAAACTGTAAAGGTGTTACCATTTATATCGTCTGACCCTTTGATGGTGTGGTTGGACCCAATTTGCTGTTATTAATGCATAATAAAATTAATAGAAAAAACAAATAGTTTATTCATTATGTTTAACATACTCAAAAAAAAACAAGGCATTGTTATAACTGCTGCTACTCTCTAAAACTCTAAAGAAATAATTGAAAATTAGGCACTGCATTATTCATAAGAGATTACTACAGACACTTCAAGTATTAAGTTAAAATCAGTAGTGGTGTCAGTAGTGTTAATCAATTTAAAATCACAATTCATAAAGTAATTAACTTCATTTCATAAGCCTTTTCATTAGTCTTAGATATATATCTAAGACAATATTTAGTTGCGGTAGTGCATTTTTGAAAAATCGTTACAACGTTTTTAATTATTTTAATTATTTCTTAAAATTGTTTAATATAGAACAGTGTTAAACTCTTTACTGAAATATTAAAAATAATTTTGTTAAAACATTCATATTAGACAGACTGCGTGATTAAGTTTCGTCGCAGATAGCGCAGGGCTGCGGTTGCGGCTCCTTTATCGTCTCCTCCAGCGAATGCTAGGGGTGGAGCGGTGGGCACCAGTCTCAACACGCTCAGGCTCTTGCCGCATGACACACCTCTTTCAACTCGTAGACCCAAGGCACTGCATACACTTTCTAATGCTCGCTCTGTGTCTTCAGCTGAGACATTTGCTTTCAATGCCTCCTGACCACTCAGCCGTTTTGATTCCTCTGGGGATTAAACAAAAAGTAAGTGTTTCTCATTTGGGATAACGGCGTGTTTGCTGTTGAGATTCAAATAAATCTGAAAATTAAATTTGTGTTTCTTTTTTAAAAAAAATAAATTATTAGAGATGCCATTTTATAGTCCATCCTTTTGAAGACTTCAGCTTTTAAGAAAAGAAAAGTTCAAATTAGTAACACAGAGAAAAAATTAGATTTTTGAATAAGTTAATCTCATTACTAATGCTACTAATATTTTGGAGGTTATTTGTACCAATATGCATCATCAGACCGTTGTGATACTGCGAGATCCGTTGTCCCAGGTCCAGACAGTGACCAGCCATTTCATGTAGTTCTGTGAAGCGATTCATCGCAGTGTCTATGTTACAACCCTTGCTAGGAGTCTCACTCCCAGCGGCAGCATCCTTTTTCTTTAAGGATTTCTCAAGAGCACGCGCCAAGGCCTCCTCCTGTATAATTATTTTTAGTATCCATAACTTTTTTCAACAAAAAAAATAATTATGTATGTGGTGAAGCGATTTGCCATATTTAAATATTAAGTTAAAAAGTTTGATGAGTAAGTACAAAATATAACAAACCAAGTGATAAAATGTTGAAAATTTACCTCAACAAAGTCCCCGGTGAGCCTAGAAAGGTTATCACGGAGATAAGTGTATAATTGTTCTGCTGCAAGTTGACGGGCTGCTTTTTTTGTTGTGGATGTACACTGTCGCGAGTGTAACCCCAAACTGACGCGAATGGTGAAGTGACGGTGGTGGGCAGGACCTGTGTCACTAACAAGCTCATACTGTGGCTCGCCGAGATGATACTGTTCGCTTAGCTCCTTCAATAGTGCAACATAGCTTCGAGTGTCTAGTGGCAGCGTGCTCCTCCCTGTAACTGCTGAAGGGCCGGGCTCCTGATAACCAACAATAAATTGGTGTTATGTATAAAATACTATTAGCAAAATATAAAAATGTGTCTTATTTGTAAAGACTTACAAGAGCAGGATTGTTGTTGGGAGATGGGGGTGATGATGGCCGCTCTTGCTCAGATGGCATTGTGGCATAAGGAGCAGGTACACTGAGACCACGAGCAAATAGCTTTTGCAACATATACCGCGCTGCTTCCTGCTTAGCTTCTTTTTTAGAACGAGCAACAGCAGAAGCATCACAGCCATATACAGTACAACGATATTCAAACATTGCTTGATGGTGGGGGCCTGACTGAAATATACAAAACCAATTTAGTAAGAATAGGCCATATGTGGCTACCAATAACAAAGTTTTATGAAATTCCATATTACACATTTGTAGTATAACAGAGGATGTTAGAATATATTTCAATTGTATATTATAAAGAATATTAACAAGTAATGAAATAATTAAGTGGCTACCAGAATACTTTTTGGCTCCCAATAAATTGAAATATTATTTCAGAAATGTGAAGGAGCTTATCTCTCTTTTATTTATTTTCTAATTAATTGTATATTTTAAATCATCCAAATTATCTCAAATTGAAGGTATCATATTAAATTGATGTTAGGAATTGTCATAAAAGTGTTGGATCTAATGAATAATCAACCACATATATAAATTTGACCACTAAGGTCAGACTTCTCTAAAGTGTTGCGTTTGTGTAAAATATAAAATTCAGTGTAAAATTTAAAATATTACATTAGTAAAAATACCTGAGATACACATTCATATTCTGGCACCAATCCTAATTTTAACATCATCTCTTGCAATACTGTTACCGCAGTCTTCATCATTGCTGATAATTTAAAACCAATTGAAATAATAAAATTTTGCACATAAACAAAAAAGATACTGCAAGCCGAAAACTTTTATCACTTCTAAGTTCTGGCCTCTAGGATCCAGGTTTATCAACTATCAACTATTTGCTTTTGTAAATGTTTTTACGGCTCTGGATACGAGTCCTCTTCAGAAACTGTCAAGTAATAACGAACAGTGTTACTCGTTAAAACTTCATAACTACCATTGACTTTAAAATGTAAAAAAAAATCCAAATCAATAATATGATATGTATCCATAATTCAGATAATTTTATTCTTATATAGTAGCACTTAAATTCAGACCTTTAAGAAATTTAAGTAGGGTTGTTTATTATGTTAAATATATTACTAAAGATCGTGGTATTATATGATTTTTCCCTATAGTATCACGTTATTTTTCAAGTGGCAACAGTTTTATTATACTGTAAGAAATAGGCTAAAAAGGACTCGTATCCAAAGCCGTAAAAATATATCCAAAAAAAAAAACTGCAAAAAATCCCGAATTGTAAAATTTCTGGATATCATTTTGAACATGTAGATTGTAGATATTACCTATTGTTCAAAGGCATTGTTAACAGTTAAACTAAATTATAACAACTACCATTAAATTATTTACTTTAGCACATCTTAACACTAATTATGACCTCGATAATATAAAACGTCCCATTTTCAATTTAGAGTTTGACAATTTAAAAACAGTATTAGAAAATCGACATATTCATTGTTAAGATCACTTGATATATCATTTGAATTATAAAATTTTGTTCACTTTTTAATCACAATGTTTCGTAATCAAGTTATTTTTTTCTGTCACAGATGTATATCAATAGAATGACAACGAGAAGTGCCGTAATTTTTAAGAAATAGCCGTATTAAAACTACCTAAATTGAGCATAATTCGGTGGTTTACAACAATATATATGTAGAATGGAAACTCGTGGGATTTTGTTTTAAATAGAAAAGCAATATTGTGTTAATATTTAAAGTAGAAAATTAAGAATGAACGATACATCGATACGGGTAGGTCTCCAACCTACAAGTTCTGCATTATCACATCCAACTGATTGACAGCTTAAATAAAAGTTCAAAGTAAATAAATTTTTATAAAATTATTTAGGAATTAAATTTAAAAAATCAATGATGACACTTGAGTCAACGAGTTCTTAATTATTTGAATCAGGAAAATATTCTGTTTTATGCTTAAAATGGAAATAATGGAATAATATTTTTCATAAATTCGTAACTGTATCTTTTTAAAATTATAACTATTGTTTTTTCTTTCTCTCAGCTGAAAGAAAAACAAGATTATATGTAAAGTATATAAGGTTTAAAAAAATACTATCAAACCCAATCTACAAAATTGCTACGTATTTTCAATAATTTTTAATGTTATAAATTATTAATAAGAGGTCGCTACAGAATGAGTAATAATTGAAACTAGTTTTCTTTCTTCCTTTTCAATATTTTGGTTCTTTATGTACTGTTAAATTGGTTAAGATTTCTTATATTTACTTAAAATACAGGAATTCAAAAATAGACAAGACATAACTTGAATCTAAACCAAGTAATTTATAAGATTATAAAACCTAGTAAGTACGTAAACGTCCATGATACAAAAATGTTACTACATATTATCTTTGGGATTTCTTTATTGAATGGGTACCTGCATACCTTTAACCTCTACAATTTTAAAAGCTATAGTTGAAAACTCCACCCATAATAACATTACAAAAATATTAAGTAACTCCAGTTTCTACGTTACAGTCTGTTATCGATGGTATTTCAAACAAATAGAACATTTTCTTTGGTGATGAGGCTGAGGCTGGCTTATTTGTTTTGGTCTCAATAGTTCGAAGAGTTCATATAAGGTCAGGAATATTAAGTAAATGAAAACGAGCCAAGCTAAACTAACAAATATTTGTTGTGTTATACTTTCATCGGGAGACTTGTGAAAATAACGACCCATGGTAACTTATGACTTGTGGAGTCCGATTACGCAGTAGGTGGCGACCCCAGTACAGGAGTGCATGTAAGAACAGAATGCTGGTATAGATAAACAGCATTTGAAGCACGGTAATTGATACAACGTTTCCTGCGTCGCAGTGTTCCCAAACACTTGGCATCCTTGTGTACTCCATAGTATGTCACAAGTCGCTACATCACAGATTTATAAGAAATTAATGCGTTGGTGGAAAAGACTTATTTGTTTCAATCATACGGAACAAAATTCCATATTGACATAAGTTTTCTTTGTCTATTTTATTTTTTACTAATATAGGCAATGGCAAAGAACGTCATTCTATTCGGCCTCGTCACAAAAAAGTTCTTTCTTGAAGCCCTTTATAAACGTATATACTTACTATGAATATTAGTCCAGTCATTTAAGCTTAAATTAGGTAAGAATCTCGGAATGCGAGATACCCAGCTGTAAGTTTGTAAATAGTTGTATATTGACACCCTAAAAGTTGTCTCAAAACCTACATATGGTAGGGTGTAAGCAACTATTAAATTTCAAGTTCAAAGGTCACAAAAATCGGTGTTTTGCTCTTTTTTTGGAAATATCTCATTTCCTGTGGGTTTTTTGCTATTTGTATTTATTATCAATATTGTAGAATACTAAATTCTCTACAAATTTTGTTTCAAAAATTTTTTTATACGGTGTACCGTTTTCGAGATAGAGGGCGGAGAGCGCGCGGTCACCGCATCACTTCAGGTCAACCGGTGCCTCCGGTCGAAAACGCGCCTTATATAGTTGATGAACTATCAATAAATCAATGATTATAAATATTTGTCAATTTTTATTAACTATTATATTATAATTTATCATTTTTTTCCTAACTTATCCACTTTTTTATTCAGTATTAATTTATTTAACAACACTTACCTGTCCATGTAATTGCAGAATTCTCTAATAATAAATAATAATTGCTGCTGCAGCTTCTACAATTCATAGCCTTTCTGCTTCAGGATCTATTTTTTTACTTTATACCAAGCTTTTGATAGAATATTAGCTTGTGCATCACGGAAAGAAATGATCGTGAAAGCTTCAACTTTCTTCGTAATTACGATATCGGTTAAGTACTTCTGTTGTAGTCTTGTAATGATAGTTTTATCATCTGACAGATACCCTGTCAAGACATCTTTAAGCTCTTTTAGTGTAAATTGAGAATCATTATTATTTTCGATGTAATTGAAAATCTCTAACATAGCTTCTGTAACTTGATTACCTTGACGAGGTTTCTCAAGAGGCGATGATGATGATGATTTATTTGAAAAGTTTGTAAAACAAGCAGCATGGTACTTCGCTTCAGCAGCGATCAAATCAAACTGTAAAATTATACGACTTTTCACCAATTCTCCAAAAACATCCCCACGTTCTTCTGCTTTTTTGAAAATTGACAAATATTTATAATCATTGATTTATTGATAGTTCATCAACTATATAAGGCGCGTTTTCGACCGGAGGCACCGGTTGACCTGAAGTGATGCGGTGACCGCGCGCTCTCCGCCCTCTATCTCGAAAACGGTACACCGTATAAAAAAATTTTTGAAACAAAATTTGTAGAGAATTTAGTATTCTACAATATTGATAATAAATACAAATAGCAAAAAACCCACAGGAAATGAGATATTTCCAAAAAAAGAGCAAAACACCGATTTTTGTGACCTTTGAACTTGAAATTTAATAGTTGCTTACACCCTACCATATGTAGGTTTTGAGGCAACTTTTAGGGTGTCAATATATAACTATTTACAGACTTACAGCTGGGTATCTCGCATTCCGAGGTGAACTTACTATAATGACTGGACTATATTTTGTATTCGTCTATTTTACACATGTGTCAAAAGTAAAAGGCAAATATTTTGTGCTCTGTCTTAAAGTCTTAATTCTAATAATTTATATCGATTTTCATTTCTAAATTTACACTAGTAATCTAAATATAAGTTAGGTCAAGATGAACCAGATGACCATTTACCAAAATAATTCTTCGAAAATTATATGCCAAGCATTAATTTTAAGAGATATATAGAGAGGATCTATAATTTTTGTAAATATTTGTCATATATATAAGTAGACCAACATACTGTCTAGATGTGCGATAAGCTTAACCTTTAAAGTTTTTTCACTACGGATTTGTTTTTTACTTACTTTATTTTTTTAGGCCATGTGAGATTCCTTTCTTATTATTTTATAGTTGCTAAAGATAAATATTTACTATCAACGTTATCCTTATAGGGGAGTAACGACTGTTGTGCGGAAGCTGTCTTGTATACCTAAAGAGAAATATCTATCAAAATATTTAGTATACATTTTTCTATTGCTGAAATTCATTAATCCAGTTTGCATCCGTGGCTGGTGCCAATGGGTATTCTAATTTAATTTAGGAGTATCTAAGTATAGATTTATTTACTATAGCAATAAGAAAATTTGCATGTAAATTTTCGAATTTATTTTTATATACAAATAATAAAAATAAAGAGAAATTGTTTGTGACAGTTCGCTTATGATGCGATCGATACCAAACACTTATATTCTCCCCCTAAGAGGTTACGAAGCGGGTTCTCAGAATACACAGTAAAAACATAATTCTAGGACCCAAGCTCAAATTACAGAATATCGTCATTTTGAAAATTACATTGACCTTGTCATTAATTAATTATTTATTAGGTACTTGTAAACGTATGAATGACGATTTTCAGAAGTTAATTATAACAGGCATAAAACGTATGTATTTAAAAACTTTATCTCAACAATTCTTATATGTCAGCAATATCCTAATCGGTTATTTAATTTTAAGCTTTAGTTGCTAAAAGGCGCCCGAAATTGAAAAAACTCTTATTTTTCTCTAATGGTTACTAGATGACGTTGATTGCATTCCGTATAAATTGAAGTTAATATTTCCGTTCCTTTGTGTGTGATATTGGAAAAGTTTTTCAATGTACTTGACCATACAATGTACCATAATGAAGAGAAGATCTAAGGTTGAGGATAAATATTCCATTTATTGCACAGCCATTATAGAAGCACACGAAAACTCGCTTTTTGGAAACGTACCGTCTAGTCCGTAAGTGAATGGTTGAAAAAAAAACTTTTTAAATAGGAACATTGAGTGTCATTATACAAAATTATAATTTGTTTTTTTAATATATTCGGCAATTTAGTTTTAAAAATGCAGTTATCACATTAAATCAAAACAATCTTTTTTGGTTTCTGTAAAGGTACTTAGGTACGCTGTATCTTCTAACCCATAAATTGTCAAAAGGAACATGTATCATTAGTATGATACATGTTGCTTTTTGATCGATAGATTGTTCAATTTGTTACGTGGAATATTTCTTTCAGGAACACTTTTCTGTATAGGTTTGCAAATGAGTTCGAATTTTCTTTAATGCCTGACTAATGAGTGCCTCAACTTTTTCCACTTGTTAGTTGAGAGGGACCTGTTAGTAAAAGTAGATATAAGAATATATAACATAGAAAAATTTAACAGGCAAGAGCATAGATAGCTACGCTTTGGATTTATTCGAAAAAAGAGCAATGAAAACTATGTGTGAATTAGTTTTAATGACAACATCTACGTCTCCAAGATTCTTAGTTTGATATTATTTTTAATGTAATTTACTGTTCTTAGTCATACTTTACTAAGTTATTTAAAAAAAAATGTCATCTTTTTGACAGGCACATAAGTACATGTTCGGCAAATTTTTAAGCACTTAATATATTTTGTTAATTAAAGTCAGCTTTATTTTGATTTGAATATGAATATCAAAACTTGTATGAAGTGTTTTAAAAAACATCGCTATGGATTGAATTCAGAAATAGGCGTATCAAATCTGTGAAGGTGCAAGCTGCAACGTTGAGAGCATTCTCAGGAGACTACAACCTATGCAATGTGCTTAGAACACTCATAATATTTAAATAACCTAGAATAAATAGGGATATCAAGTATTAAAGTGAAGCAAACTCTACTTAAATGTCGTTTACTGAAATAAAAATATTCTTACTGTAACATTAATTTAAGATAAAGAAACTACTAAAAAGTATAACAAAATTAAAAGTTCTCAATCCTTTTATAAGCTTGTTCTGATTATCAATTTAAGAGTGGTAATTATTTTGAGAAGATCTACTAAAACTACTACATACTTTAAGTGTTATTTTAACAACGCACAGTTACAGAAATTCCGTAAATGCTATAATTTATAACAGTTTTCTAATTGAAAGAGATGATTTTGCTTTATAGAAAAAATACTTATTTTTTAATTTACAAGTTTGTTCAGTCCAGAAATTGTTTTTTGTAATTAGCGTTCAAAGTAATCTTAGGTACATCACTCCTGATATTTTAATATAGCTTTAACACTAGCCCTAGGCATTCCTGAAAACCATTCGCTGTACTTTAGTAAATGCAGCCGATTTAAAATTTATATTTACCACAAATAATACTGGCTGCGTTTACTTAATGATATCCAACTACAAAGGTAGATACACCGAATGGCTTTGTATATTATAGCTTTATAGGCGACATCGTGTATTGTCTTGGGACCAGTTCCTTAATACCATATTATTTGACGATTTACCTACAGAGTTTATGCATGCTGTAATAACTCAAATAAAAAGTATACTAAACATAATGAATTTTAAGTCGTATACGATAAAAGTAGATACTCCTTGTGGTACAATAAACAATTTCAACAATAGCGAATTTGCAGGGTTGAATCTAGCAGAAATACGTTGGCATCGAGGTTGAAGGGCCGGCGAGGCGGGTCGTGGGTGAACGACCTCAGCACGCGAGCTTTTTCACGTGATGCGATTAGTGCGATGTAGGTCATCGGAGCGACCCACCGGTGCCACCATCACTGCCAGTTGCCACCACCGTGCTTGGCGCATGCAGCTAGCCCGAATTATATAGAATAGCTACATTCCCGCTTCCTGACCCTTGATTCCACTGCGAAAGTCCTAAAAACACAATTGCTGTAAGGGAAACTATATCCAATTAATCAAGGTTTTTCGAAAATACCATATAGACTGCAATCAATATAGCAAAGAAAAAAGTATAAGATGGAATGGAACACCAAATAAGTAATAAGAGTTTATATCAGTATTAACAGAAATGTTTGCATTCAGTCGTTCATAAAGTAGGTAGTAAAATTAAATTATTGCCGGCCAGAAATATTGATTTGTATTATATATATATCAATATTATTTGTTGTCGGTTAACAAGCCTCGTAGCCAGCTGATAATAAAACATATCTCGTCTGCTATGTATGAAACTTGTGACCCACTTAATTACCTCGATTTCGATGTTCGACATTTCTGCAATTTCTATTATTGGATACAGCTTATGAGCTAAATATGATAACCAAAGTTCTTGTATGTAGGGTAACTTTCAGCGTATTGTGGTAATTGGAACAAATTGAGTAAATATGTTTCAACATGATCAATGGTTTTGATAGATTACGAAAAATATTGTAAGCTTCCAAATTACAACAAGAAATAGAACTGTAACAAAAAAATTTGCTTCACGTCAGGAAGTAAGTAATTTCAATATGATACTGCTTCAATGGACAGTTCAAGTTTTATTCAGATGATTTTATAAGGAAAAAAAAGTTAAAGCATTTCATGTAGGCAACCACTTATTTTCAGGTGAATATTTTATGGGAACTTCCCAAACGAATTATTTACATTAAACAAGTTTATTCTAAAGCAAAACTTTTATTAACATAACGTAATACTTAATTTTAGAAATATAGTAAAATGTATTACTCGAAAATTGTATTAGGTACCTAAGAAGTTATATAAATTACATTTTTACTTTTACTTTGCATGTCATGCAATACTAACATTTTCATACCAATAAATCCATATTGAAGATACTCTATAGCATGATGTTCTCGTAATCTTTGAATAGTGAAGAGCGGATGTCAGTTATATTTCATATACTTAATCTTGTCATAAATATAGCAAGAAATAAGAATATATTTATCTCACGTAAAATTTTTGCAATTACCTGCAATACAGTAATTTAACCGTTGAGGTCATATATCATTATCAGTACGCATTCTTTCTTTAAAATACTTAGAAAGATCATGTAGTTTGTACAGGCCTTACTTTCTGAAATTGTCCATAAACAATAATCCAGTGGGTTAAAATCAGGACATAACGATGGCCAGTCTTCAGCTCTGATGAAGTTCGGAACACTTATTTTTGATCAACACAGGAAGTTAAGGCTTTATAAGCTAGCGGTGATTCTTGCTAAAAAGATTACTTTTCGGTATGTCCTCAGGAATGGTATCTTGACAAACCTATCGATAGTATAACGATTGTTTTCCGATTGACTACGAGATTTTATACACATTGTACACGACGTTTCTACTATTATTCTTATTTAATGTCAGTTAAGACATGACCCCCCCTTCTAACTTCAAGTAGTAAGTCATCTTTTAAAATACGTTATTACATGGTTGCATGAGCTGTCTTCATTTCCCTTTTTTTTTTTTTTTTTTTTTTTTTTTTTTTTTTTTTTTTCGGGGAGAAATCCGCTTACAGACTACCCACTGCCCTGGCTCGACAGTGGGACTTGTGTGGGGGTCGCCCAGAGCCTGATGTTGTTGGCCCTGGGAATACCCACTAAAACTCCCCGGCTTCCCTTCCTGCCCGTATTTGGGGGTGATTTGGGACCTGCTATTGCAATTCACCAATTCACCCCCGGGCTGCCCAGCTACTGTGCCGGGCTACCGCGCCGATGGGGGATTACCCGGGAGAGCCGAGATAATCCCCAGACGTGTTGACCATGTGCAATGCCTGCATCAGTGCCACTTGACGCAGGCTGGTCGAACTTCCAGGTCGAAGGTTACAGGTTCACCCGTCTCCTCCGACCCGTACGTCTACGCCGGAGGGGAGCAGCTAGAGCATCCTCCTCCCGCTCCCTCTCCGCAGCTTCCTTCGCCGACATTACTGCTTCGGCGAAACAAGCAGCAGCCTCCCAAGCCTCCTGGCTTCCAACCATAGCTTTCACCATGTTTGGAAGCGACAGGATCCTCCCGCTGAGCGCCGCAGTGAGTACACGGCGCTCATTTCTCCATGCCGGGCACACTGATAGGGTGTGCTCGGCCGTATCGTCAGGATCGCCACAGTGGTGACACTGCGGCGTTTCCTCTCTTCTTGCCACCCGGTGCAGATAGTGACCGAAACAACCATGTCCAGTCAAGATCTGCACCAGACGGAAGGTTAGGCTGCCCCGCTGGCACCCCACCCACTCCACTAATACTGGACGAAAAGCCTCTATCGTCCAGTGACCAGCGGTGGGATTGGCAAGTGCCTCCTGCCACCGGTGTAGTGCCTCTCTCTGGGCCTCTACTCGGGCCTGCTCTATGTTTACAAGAGCAGGCGCTCCACCCCGCTGTTGTGCCTCAACTCTGCTTCGATACACCTCCGCAAGCACAAGTGCATCGATGTCCAGAGGAGGCATGGCCGCCAGTACGCAGGCTGCCCCGTGGCTCACCGTTCGATATGCCCTCACAGCTCGGGACGCGATTATTCTTTGCGGCCTACACAAAAGGGCTCGCGTGCGGGGTTTGAGGCACTCAGCCCACACCGGTGCTCCGTATAGCGCCATCGACCGTATCACCCCGTGATACAGACGACGACACTTTGTATTCGGCCCTCCTACGTTGGGAAGGAGCCGACCTAAGCTGGCTGCGGCGGCGCACAGCCGGGGAGCTAGGAGCTCGAAATGTTTCACGAAGCTCCACCGAGAGTCCAGCGTAAGGCCGAGGTACCTCACATGCCCCTCGACAGAGATTAGGACCCCCTCTACCAGGACTTTGAGCTCCTCTCTTGTTCCTCGTCGTGGGCCATGGAAGGAGATGGCCCTCGTCTTGTTGAGGGCGACTTGCAGACCCAGCAGACGAATGCGCCGCACGATCAAGGAGGTGTTGAATGACGCGCGGCGGATCACTTCGTCCCAACTCTTCGCTGCCGTCGTGATTAGCGTGTCATCTGCAAAGCAGATGACATCCATGCGCGGCGGCTTTAAGCCTCGCAACACCCAATTGTACCCCAGATTCCATAATAGAGGACCTAATACGGAACCTTGAGGTACTCCTGCCGCCACCCTCCATGACTCGACGCGGCCCTCCGCGTTTTCGTAGAGGACCATCCTGTCCTGCAGGTAGTCCCCGACAATGGCGCGAAGGTACGAAGGCACTCGGTGATATTTGAGCGCCTCCGTAATACACTCGTGGGGGATGGTGTTAAACGCGTTCGCGATGTCCAGTGACACCGCGATCACCACCTCCCTCCTGTCAAAAGCCGCCTCAGTCCACCTCTTGAGGTGACTCACCGCGTCGATTGTGGACCGTCTCCTGCGGAAGCCGTATTGACATTCCGCCAGGTCCGGCCCCCTACCTTCCAGATGCTGAATGATGCGGGAGGCGAGAATCTTCTCAAAAGCCTTCCCCGCCTCATCCAGCAACACAACTGGCCGGTAGCCCTCTGGGGCATCCGCTGGACGGCTCTCCTTACGGAGCAGACAGAGCCGCCCTACTCTCCATCGCCTGGGAAATCGGGCCGTCGCAATACAGGTGTTAAGCAGTGCGCGGTACCGGTTCTCCAGTGGCCCCAAAGCGATAGCCATCACCTTGGAGTGAGCCCCATCCGGCCCCGGCGCCTTGGTTTTGCATCGGAGCCTCAAACGGATCATGTCGAACTCAGTATCCGACACGGGGGGGCCGTCGACCCGCTCCCCCTGAGCGAAATCAGCGGTTGACATGCGCGGAGGTGCAAAAGGTCCAGGATCGGGAAACAACGTCCCCAGCACCCTCCGAAGCAGCCCAGGCTCCATACTGGAGGTAGGGGAAGCTGGAGTATTGAACTTCCCCCTAATCATCCGGTAGGGCCTACCCCAGGGGTCGTTGTTCAGGATACCGAGGAACTGGTCCCAGGCATCCTCTTTTGCCTTTCTAATGGCCAACCTCAACGCCTTGTTTGCGTCCTGGTAGGCCCGGTATAAAGTTTCCTCCACACCGGACATTCCTCGGGAGCGTCTACGGCAACGCTGGTATGCTCGCCTGGCTCCCATACTAGCGGTACGAAGGCTGGACAGTTCCTGCGTCCACCAGTATACCTGCCCTCTGTTTCGGGAGCAGGCTTGCGTCCTCGGCATGGCGGCATCGCAGACAACCTTAATATCGTCCGCGAAAAGATCTGCCATGCGGTCCGCATCCTCAACAATAGTGTCGGGCACTTCAGCCCAAGCTCTCACCATCGCTGCCTCCTCAGCCACATCGGGCTGGAGCCGGACCAGTGACCACCTTGGGAAGGGTGATCTAGGACCCAGACGTATAGTGGTCCCTGAGTGTGCTGGGGAGACCTCATATCGGATGTACTTATGGTCCGATAAGGTCACCGCTTCCTCCATCACCCGCCAGTCCCTGATGCGGGCGGCCAGTGATGGGGTGGCAAAGGTCACGTCCACTATGGATGTGCCTTGCCACCGGACGCAGGTTGGGGTGGTGCCTCTATTGAGGACCTGGAGTCCCAAGGACAGAACCCAAGACTCCAGGATACTACCACGGGCGTTACGCCTGGTAGAGCCCCAAGCGCGAGACCACGCGTTTAGGTCCCCAGCCACCAGCACCGGATTCGGAGCCGCCCGTAGGATGACACCTTCGATCGCTGTCAGGAACGACACGAAGTCAGCCCGGCTACGGTTTGGGGAGAAATATGTGGAGACCACCACTACTCCTCCCCATTGAGCTGCCACAAAGCCCGCTCCTCTCTCCACAACAGAGTGGGTGTGGGCCGTGCCAGGAAATAAAATAGCCGCGGAGCCATCCACCGACCCGGCCCACTTGTGTATCTGAGGCACAGAGTGTGGCTCCGAGATGATGGCAACATCTATGTTCCACTCGGCCACAGTCTGGCACAAGAGGTCCTGTGCTGCGACACAGTGGTTTAAGTTCCCCTGCAGAATTTTACCTATGGGCCTAACTGGCATTGTTGGTTTCCATAGGTGTTTCTACAGGGGCGGCCGACGTGGCCGAAGAACTAGGGGCTGTTCGCCATGGTAGTGGGCGGCCCTTTACCGGAGGAGGGTTGCAATGGACTCCGCCCATGCGGTGACCCGATGCCAATCCCCGGTCCTTGCACACTGCGCAGCATAGTGCGGCTGTGCAATCTTTAGATATATGCCCCTCTTCTCCGCAGCGGAAACATAATCCACTACGATCCTTGTTAGAGGGGCATAACTGCTGCGGGTGTCCTATGTCGTAACACCGATGACATCGCATTGGGCGCTGCTCTAGAACCCTGATGGTAGCAGCGCTCCAGCCCACACATAGCCGACCTACTTCCGCCAACTTGGCAATGGTTTCAATGGGGCAGGCAGTTATGGTAGAGCCTACCCCAGTGTACCCGTGGGTAATTAGCCCGACCTTAAAGTCGTTCGGGGAGACTCCAGTATTATCCGCCAGCGCCAGGCAGATTTCCTCCGGGGTCACCGAGTCGTCTAGGCCAGAAATTCTGACGTTTACCATCTTCTTGGGGCGTGTCACCTTGGCGGCATCCCCTAGCGCTTGGCCAATCTTTGACGCAAGGCTGTCCGCCTGGGCGGCAGTGACCTCCTTGGGGAGCTCAATAATTCGAGCCCCCGTCATCCCCGTCCGAAATTTAGTTGAGCTAATTCCCAGCTCTTGCAAGCTGACCGACTGTTTGGCCTTAGCGATGGCATCCTTGTACGTAATGCCCTCAGCCACGGCCTCTGGTTTTAGGGCCACGACTACAGCTAAGGATTTTGGCTGTTTCGGCAGGGAAGGCTTCTTCCTTGAAGCCTTGGCGGAAGAGGGAGCTGGTGGGGACTTCTTGGGCTTTGCCTTCTTCACAACTGTAGTCCATCCTTCCAGCACCACTTGTGTCTCCTGATAGGAGGGACCAGCTATCTGCTCTGCAGCTCGCCTTGAGGTCGTTTCCACAGCCTTTGTTTTTGCCCCCTTTTTGGCTCTCGCCTCCTTTGGCATGTTCGCCGGTGGGATAAGAGTGGTGGGCGCATCGACTGGCTTGTGGTTCCTTTTTCCGGTGTCAGATGCCAACGCTGGACGATGCGAGACGCGTGGAAGGAGTCGACCATCTACCTCGAGCCCTTCCAAGCGGGCACCCAGGATGCGTCCGAACTGCTCACTCAGCTCTCTCTGAAAACGCTCCATAACTATTGCCAGCTCCATCCTAGTGACGCCTTCACCAGGGCTGCTGGCCTGCGTCTCCTCTACTGTGCCTTCCACCTCACTCGAAGGCTTCTCCCTTTGGTTGCCGCGCTCAGCAAATGCTTGCCTAAGCGCGACCACCTCGCGCTCTAATGCGGACAGCTGGCCCTTTAGCCTCTTATTGTCTGCTTGCACCCTCTTAAGCTCCTCGCTCGTGGACCTTTCAGCAATGGATTTAACTAGCTGGTATATTGCCATTGATTCCTCCTTGATTTCCTTCTTGATGGTTCCTTTTAGATTTTTGGAACTAGACACCAGCATCAAAATCCTATCGGAACTCATCTTCGTCTTAGTAACTAGGTCCGCCATTGAGGTGTCTGGCGACCTCCTACCCTGCATCCTTCTGGGGGAACGCGTCTGGTCTTTCTCTATTTCGGTAGCGGTTGCTTCGGAGTCGGTGTCCAATATCGCCGCTTCCCTCCTCTCACGTCTGGCTTGGGACGAAGCAGTATTGTGGTAGGTCCCTCTGCCGGTCATACTTCTGAGGACTTTCGGCGAGACCGTGTTCGGGAAATCCGACGTCAAGTCCGCCTCAGAGTCCGAGTCCTTCCTTTTCCTCGGGTTAACCATGGAATCCAATCCACTGGAGCTAGCAGCTGCCTTGCCTCTGTTATGCCGATAGGTTGGAGAGACTCTTCGCGGAGCCTCCCCTCTCCTGTCCGACAACTCGGAGGTTTCTGACATGGTCCAGTCCAGGGCCCTGCCCAAGACTGATTCTGTTGGGGAATGAATGTTTTTTCCCCCAACCTCTTACACAACACAGAAATTAAACAGTTAAAACACTAATACTATAATATACAACTACAAATACTATAATATACTACCCTACTTACACTAATACTATAATATATTATATACAAATTCAAAGATCCACACCACTAAAGAAGCAAAGTCCAGTAGGCAAGCCAAGTCAGTAAGGGATCAAACACAGAAAATAATACAATTTGGAGAGCAGCGAACTAGTCACCTCCCACTGGCCACTGCGTTACCGCGCACCAAGTGGAAAGGATCAAATAACAGCGAAAGTACTCCGAAAGCCACAAGTCTCGATATTCAGATTCGGTCACCCAACCTGCCACTCCGTTACGGTGGTCAGGAAGGGGTCCAGGGCACACGACGGGGACGTACTGAATATCACTTGGGGCGTGCCCCTGTCTTCATTTCCCTATATGTTTTTTTTTTTTTTTTTTTTTTTTTTTTTTTTTTTTTTTTTTTTTTTTTTTTTTTTTTTTTTTTTTTTTTGCAATTTTACGGTTTTTATATTTTTTTTTTTCTCTCACAAACAGTGGAGGTTTTATTGTACCTACCTATCAATCAATGCCTATTAACAGTCGAGTCACATTAAGAGTAAGGACAGCTTCAATAATAGTTTTCGGTTCTACATCTCGTCTTTGTTATACACAATATACAGTCTACTATAACTTCTGAAGGACTTCCGGTTCTGGAGTCTTTCATCTTCAAATGTATTAGTCGAATTATTTGCAACATTGGATATAAATAAATATTGAGGAGTTTAATAGAAAGTCAATAAAGCATGACAAAGTATCTTAAATGACATTATAGCTTACTGCTGTTGAGTGCAAATACGTTAATGATGTATATATATATATATATTTTTTTTTTTTTATGGGAAAAGGGGGCAACTGAGCAGACGGCCTACTTGATGGTAGGTAGGTACCGTCGCCCATGGACATCTGCAACGTAGATTTGCGGATGTGTTGCCGCCCTTGATTGGGGAAAAGAAGGAAAAGGTGGGAAAGGGAGGGAAAGGAAACGTTGGGAAAAGGGAAAGGGCAACCGGCTCTCTCACTCACCGGACGAAACGCAGCCTTTAAAGACTACTTTACGCCGATTTTCTGTGAGAGGGTGGTACTTCCCCGGTCGAGCCAGCCCATATTCGAGCTGTAGTAAATTGACTACAGCTAGGCTCTACCACCTTGAGAAGAAGTATATATGTAAGTAGTATTATATTTTTAACAACCTAGTAGTGATACAGGGAGCGGGGACCATTGAAAGAAGTTGGTTAGTCTGGGAATCTAGAACTTCTACCATTTTATTTCCTTAAATAACTGATCTTTACAAAATGAAAGCAAAAGTTTCTCCCTCAGTATTGTTTTTTATATTGAACTGTAGAATGACACAAGATTTATATTGTATTTTTTTTTTATACATACCATAAAAAAAAAAAAAAAATCTGTCACGTGTAAGTATTAGTAGTATTAGATTAATGTAACGATGTCTATCCACAAATAGCTCTTATGTAATTAAACAATATAAGCTTCTTATTTTTGATAAAACCAATAAATAATTTTACTTCGTGTTACCCACGGCTAATGAAATTTTCACGAACAAAAAGTTCAAAGAGGCTCACTAAAATGCTTTATCATGTTAAACCAAACCAAGGTATGATAGGAAACTACAAATTAATTAAAATTACATTACTAACTACATTTAACACAAAAGTGCGGACACATATACGCCGTGAAGGATATTTGCTTGTGTATCCATTTCCTCGTATACTGGAATTAATATAAACTTGTTTTTAAAGTCGTTAAATCTTAAAATAATTGAGCTTACGTTGAAACGATCTGTCAAATGAATAAAGCAAACTGTTCTCGGTTAGCCTGGAACCTATTGTAAGAATGGAAATTTGCTTTCGACACTCGATACATGCACACTTCTAATAGTATTAAAGGCATGTAAGTGTTTGTTCTGCGGTTTTCAATATCCTTCTGACATAAAATGCGGTCATCGATTTTTATTAATGAAAGCATGCGGACTTGAGCGGACTACACTACGTGTAAAGTCTAGGATATCGTTTTGTATTTTTAAATTCGTATAATATCTTAAAGTAAATAAATAGAACACGATTTAAGAATAGATTTTTTTTTGTTTTTCAATTTAAAGCTTTTTAACAGTATTCAGTGTAATGATCGTTATTTGTTGAACGAAGTCAAGGTCACTTTTCTATAAAAGCAATAACCCGTAAAAAATCAAGGATTCAGCTAGGAGTATTACTTTCAATCTTACCCAGATGCTTGCCATCACCTACGATCACTAAACAGATGTTACTATAAGAATAGTTTTAGATGAAATCACCGCTTCTCCAAAGTACGTTATTTTGTAATGATTTATGTATTTATACGGATGTAAAAATGTTTTACAGATATAGCCATATTTTCTGTTAGTTGTAAACCCTGTCTTGGAGTATGGTTGAGGTAGGGCTGGGGGCGGTGGAGACAGCGGGGAGGTAATGGCAATGATGATCAAAACATCTTTATTGTTCCCATTCAAACGTATCCAATCGATTTTTAACAAGCCGTTCGCCATCGAGTATCAACATAAAAGACTTACTAGCTACTGTCACTATATCTTGATATTTATAACGTAGAGCAATTAAGAATTTTAAAATAGCTATTAAATTTAACAACATTCATATTATCAGCGTTATGGAATGTCAGTAAAAATTTTCTATTTTTATAAAAATTAAGAATTTTTATTTCTTAAATATCTTTCTGAACATATGTTATTTTATGAATAGAATGTTTATAACCCATTTAATAAAGTGAACAGTTGGTACAATCATGTATGTAATGTTAGCTACTTCTCTTTTTTATGATATAAATATATCAAATAATAATCTTAGATACTCATTTTAATTCCAAGTACTTAAGTCACAGAATCTTAAAGAACTTTTGAAAATGTCCCATTTTTTATATTCTGAGTTTCAAGAAGGTTCTAGAGGTATTGTAGGTACATTCATAATTCAAATTATCAACAAAATGAATCTCATATCCCTGAAATATAAAATTTTATCGGGTTCATACAAAATTCTGAATATTCTTAACCATATATTGTAATAATATTTTCCTCCCTCCTATAAGAACGAGTTTGAAACTCATAATGTAACAAAAATACAAGTAATTTTTGATAACAACGACGAGACTAATATCGATATAGGTGGTGTTGGTTTGTGCATGTCTCTATATATCTTCTTCTTCTTTTACCTGGTAATTTCGGAACTTTAGCCAGGGTCTGCCTAATATGTTGTAAAAAGGTTTTGGCTAATTGTTTTTACGACCGGCCGCCTGCCTGACATCAACCCTTTTTGAGAATTCAATTAATCAGTGATGTCTAAATACTCCTAGAAAGTACATGTGACTCGGAAAAATCACATTGATACTTGCCAGGATTGAACCCGCGCCCTCGTGCATGAGAGGCGGGCCTTTTAACCACTAGGCCCGCACTGACTAATGCCTATATATACATATATAGGCTCAAGAAGCATGGGTCAATCCCAGGTAAGCGAGACGTAAAGATTTCTGTTGTCTTAGACTGGCATCGTTGATATATTTGAAGTCACAGACTACCTACTGTTTTACTAGTCAATTATTTGTACCTACTATTTTTTATATATGAATGGTAATAACTTCGTTTATTTTATATGATCCTGTTTCATTGTAGGCATCAAAGCTGGGCTAAGACATTTGGAAATATTTAGATTATAAAATACATTTCCATACCTGATTTTTTTAATAAGATTTAATAATAACTTTATGCACCCACTATCGAAGTTTCGATGTCTTTATGCATTACGCCCGACTTTGGAAGTACTCCTTCACTTAATAAAAAAGGTGAACCCATGTAGCCATTTACCTACTTTGTTCCGTACAAAACAATATTTTAAAGTGAAAGAAACGAATTAAAGATATTATCTGTATGATGTGGTGCTTTTTATTGTTGTTAGAATATTACTGACTTCAATCATCACCTATTGTTTATAAAATAAAATATATTTTTTCTAAAGCAAATGACGTCAGAATTAATCTGATTAAAATTTAAATAATAATAATTTAAAAAATATCCTAGTTATAGAAAATATATCCGCTGTTGGAATTAGTTAGCTTTCTCCTGAAAAATCACGATTGTTTACAACGTTAGTCATTTTAAAATTCCTTAACATGAAAAAGTATAATTAAAGTTTTGTAGGCTAAGGACGTCTTAAGAAATTTTATTTTAAAACAGAGTAATAAAACGTAAGAACTCGTATTTCAAAAAGAAATTAAATTTAAGGAAGTTAATCTACAACAAAAGGACAGGGAACGTCTTTCTAACTTTGTTGGTTTAAATTTCAAATATAATATTAAAGTTGAGATTTACATTAAGAGTGCAGTTATTCACATTAAGTTTTAAAGATTTAAGCTGAATATAAGTAAAAAAGGAATTCTTTTAACGACACTACGTTACAAAATAGAATCATCAGAGACAGTGGCGGTTTGAATATTAAGAAAATATTCCATGGAATAAAATTTTTAGTACAACATAATAATAAAGTCGATTAACAAAGAAAGTTTGTTTTATAAGAGTAAACAGTCCTTTTCAATAACAACATTTAGTACATGGATATTAGTATCGACTAAATTATAAATCATGACAAGTCGAAGTCTTTTCTTAACTTCATAAATGATAAAAGTATATAGCAGTTATATAACGTGCTATAAAAGGAGTCATCAAAGTTGGTTTACATTTTTAAGGAGTGTTTAGTTAAAATAAACGATTTTCAAATAAATTGTTGAATAAAAAATTAAATACAATTATACAGTTAATGCTAGTAAGTGAGTGTATCTAAAAGTAATTGATAATACTTTTATAGTCATTTAGATTAATTTTAACTTTATTCTTCAAAATACACGATTATTGAAATGTATCAATTTATGAAAATGCAATTGTTTTTTTCTTAACGTTCGCGTTCAACTAACAATTGCTTAGTTTATGGTATTAAAAACGAGTTTTTATGTTAACTTAATACATATTTGATAAAATTTAGTAGTAATAGCTTGTTAGATGTATTTCAATTACGTGCAAGGACGGATATATAACTGCTATATAACCAGGAGAAGACAAGTCAGAAGCGTGTTGCGACATCATCATCAGCCTATCAGAGCCCACTGTTGAGCAAAGACCCTCTTCTCTCATGGATAGATTTGAGCATCAGGATCACCACGCTTGTTGAAGACGGGTTGGCGATTTCAAATTTATAATTGGAAATTAAAAGTTCAGGTTTCCTCACGATGTTTTCCTTCACCGTTTGTCAGTGGTGTTTAAATACTCTCAGAAAGTACATAAAAATCTAAAAAATCACATTGATACTTGCCGGGTTTCGAACCCTCGCCTTCATACATGAGAGGCAGACCTTTAACCACTAGGCCACCACGACTATTTGCGACATGCGTTAGCCATTCGAAAAAAAATTCAGTAGTGGAATATGAGGTTATTAAGGTTTAAGGTCTGCCTTACATGTTGTGAATAGTTTTTGGCTATTTGTTTTTACTACCGGCCGCCTGCCTGATATCAACCCTTTTTTGGGAATGCATTAATCAATGATGTCTAAATACTCTTAGAAAATATGTACATATGACTCGGAAAAATCACATTGGTACCTGCCAGGACAGGATCGAACCCGTGATCGAACCCGTGCCATCGTTATTGAGAGGCGGGCCTTTTAACCACTTGGCCACGACTGACTTTCTGAGGTAGAGATTACTAAGGTTACTCTTAATTTATAATTAGGTTTAGTGGGTAGGCAATGATCTGATTTAAATCTCACTTCTGTCTTTGTAATGCTTTAATAATTAATTTTTATCACATGTTTTAGCAAATTTGATGGTCATTACTACATAATAACAACTCATTTTAGAAAGAAAACTTTTTTTTGTTTTCATACATTGAATAACTAAATTTTGACTCACAAACAAAACTTTTACCTCTCAATTATAGGCTTTCTAGTGTTTAGCACGAAGCTACGGTGGAATAATATAATTTACCATACATTTCAGGTAAACAACTTTTATACGGACCGTTAAATCAATTAGACAGTCAAAGTAATAATGTATCTATTTATGTTTGTTCCCACATTTCATCATCAGTTTTACAACTTCTATCGAAAATTTGAGGACAATTCTAGATCGGGGTATTATTTTTTATTACGATTCGACTTGATTCCCGAACTGACATCAAGTGATTGGAAATCATTTCAAACATATTTGACACGGATAACTGTCGTTTGAAGTTATTTTTAAAAAAAGGTATAATTCTTCTTTTTTTTGTTAACAAAATTATTAAATTAATAAATAAAGTTGTTAATTTTATTAATTTAATTAAATTTGAAATAAATTTTATTATTAATTTACAAGAACTATAACATTGTATAATGAAATTGTGTTAGAATTTAATGTCTATGCGACAAATTGAATTCCATTCATATAAAGTCACATATATCGCTTCGGCTTAGGCCTCTGCCTCGAATTTTGCGGGCAGCGGAGCGGCAGCGGGAGCGGCAGGATCTTACGCGTTTAATCAAATGGACCGACCCTCGAATACAGCGGTGCCCGCTGCCCGCTAGTTTGGAGAACAGGTATGCGTTGCCCGTGCCGCCGCCGCCGCTCCGCTGCCCGCAAAATTAGAGGCCGAGGCCTTACAGTTATATGGTTCTATGAATATATATTTCAAGTCATACAAACATATTTTAAGTTACATAAATATGACGTATTGTAAAAATCTTGGAAGTACAAATGAATTTTGATTATCCTCAGAGCATTTATTTCGATTCGGTATATTTTTGTTTCAAACAAATGTTTATTTAATTTTAATGTTTGTATTTAAAGATGAGTAACTAAGATTAATGGTTGTTATTATATTTTTTGCTTGCTATTACTGAAACGATTCTAAGGGAAATTTTATTCAAGTAAGAATACTTCGATAAATACTATTACTGTTTACAAATAAATAAGATAGTTTACATTAAATATTTAATTTAATTAAAATGATTTTTCAAATGACAATATCGACTGAGCTCGTCTTTTGCGCCAACTGTGGTATCTATCATGACCCATGTAGCAGAAGATATATATATCTGACCTAACCTTAAAATGGAGAATCGGAAACTTGAAAATTCATTCCCATGGGCTCTATTAAAAAAATATTATTATTATTTTTGAAAACAAAGAAATATACACACATGTTTGGTTCGCTAAACATACATTAATAATAATTAATTAATGATAATATATACACTATTTTGCAAAATTTTATTGTTATGTAATTTTATTATTATGTATATAAATATTTAGATATTTACATAGGAAATATAAAGAATAGTTAATAATACTTATAATAATTAAAAATCGACTAAATTGTAACAGTTGTTAATGAAATTTAAAAAAGCTATTTCATTAATTTTCCTCTACAACCCGGCGCCAATCGTTTCTACACGCCCACATATCTATTAACTACGAAATTATTTTATCGTTTAGTTTTGAACTCCACGACGCTTCCTGTAGTATCAAAGATTCCATCAAACAAAAATCAATTTCCTGGCAAACTTATAGTATACTATTAAAATATTAAGTTTGATAGATAACTTGCTTATATTATAAATGGATTTTATTAATATGTATCATAAAATGAGGATCGAGATGTTGTATATGTCTTAATGCACGAGTTTAACGTTATGGTCTAAATCTGGAAAATTCAGTCAGCGATGATAAGAAAATCGACAACGACAGGAGAACGGCTGGCGGCCCTAAGGCGGGCTGGGGCAGGTGGTGCAGGGCGGGCGCGGGAAGAGGCATGTGGGGCAGGTGGTGCAGGGCGGGGGCGGGAAGAGGCATGTGGGGCAGGGCGGGCGGCGGCAGCGGCAGTGCGCGGAGCGCGCGGCTCCCGGTGAGTCGGCTCCCGTCATCCACCCCGCCTCAGGCCACGTGCGCTCCGTCTTTACATCTTCATCTTCCTTTAAAATAGAATTTACGACCGCGGCCGTGCCGGAGGTGACCGGACCTCGACCCTTCCCTCGCCGAGATACATCACTCCACCACAAGAACCCTGCCTTCTGATCTTTGCGATCCGTTCAATTGGATGACTCGTGTTTTCCTTAGTATTTATTCATTATGTTGATACAAGTGAAATTTTTCTAAGTTATTAAGTTCGTTAGATCTTAATATATTGAAGCATCGCATGGATAATGATCCGATAACAATCGTAAAGAAATTAATTAATTGAGATCAGAGTTTAATCAAAAGTGAAAGCAAACAATATCATGATGAGGCAATAATTGAAATTGTTTTTGTCGAGTGGTGTTAATTAAATTTCACATACGTAAGTAACATTTTTATATAAAGCGACTGGTTAGTATTTTTATGTAAAGCTATACATTGAAAGAATTTTCAGCAGGCACGAACAAGTAAACAAAAAAGACAGACATCGTTCCTTTTTATCCATGTCGATCGTAATCAAACAAAGCAGACTTTATGACTCGTGCCAGATTATTTTGAAGTATTTGCGAATAAGCTTTATGTTGATTTTTTTTTCATTTTACAAACAGCGATCGATTTAGATTTAATAGCATTCTTAAAACGGAAAAGCGTTTAGTAATAATATTTATTTTTAGTTTACGAAGATTATTTGTAAGTACAGTACAAGGTTTGCCTTTAAAGTATATTGGACAAATCTAAATAAATTTTTAGCAGTAATAGCAATATTTAATATAAATATAATGGAAGCGTTAAGTGCTACAACAAAATTGTGATCTCGAAATGTTACTTAACATTATTTATTTAGTTTGAATTTTAAATGTGTGCTGTATATATGTAGTTATTTTTCTTGTAAAAGTTATAATAAACCAATAATAATAAATTGTTCATATGTCGTATTGCAAGTTTCAAACTTGCAGGTCGTTCCCGGCACCATCAGACTGGAGGCGCTACGTCGCCACTCGCGGCAGATAGCCGCGCGGCGCGTGCGTCGTGTTCAGGTAGGAGCGCTATACTTCCGATAAAGATAACCGTTGAACCTGCTAGATGCGTTAGTAAACTTTCGTATGTTGCAGTTCACCGAACGAGAACGAGATGGCGCTCGGGGCGACGGTGCCGGTAAGTGCTTGATCTGGTCGCGGCTCTAGTGCACGCATCCGCTCTAAATATATCCATCCGCATTGTGAGGCGGTGAATAAGCCAGGTCGTCTGCGAAGCGCCTGTTAGAGGCGGCGGCTGCGCTGCGGGCGCGGCCGCCGGTCTTAGGTGTTCTGTTTGCAGAGAGCGGAGGCTCCGAGATGTCGGGCGGCAGCGGCGACCGTGATCGTGACCGGCGCCCTTCCACCTGCCGCGTGGAGATGGGCGCGCTGCTGGCACCCGAGCCACGGCCGCCTGACCACAAAGTTAAGGTGAGCCGTCATTTATATATTATAATTACCTTTATGATAAAGGGTTAATTTTAACGCCATAATAATCTATTTTAATATAACTTTATATCGAAATACGTGTAATTTGTAATACATTGGATGGCTTGAATGGTCCTCCAGTGGCTACTGACAACACGTAAGAGCGAGGAGTGGAGTCGGCTGTCAGAGCGCCGCCCTCTTCCTCGCCCGACCCATTTGCATAATGAGTGTATCGGCCCTCGAACCCTTCGACACTTCGACAGCGGCCCTATGACATTTCACCATTAACAGTTGACCTACTTCATTTTTATCGTCGGTCATCTTATAAAAACTATTGATGATGGAATTCGCGTTAACGTCTGCAAGAAAATAGTCTTCCGACGTAAATTTATGCTTGTCGTTAGTAGTATAAGCGAGTTATTAAATAGATTAATAGTTTTTAGCAAATTACATCTCACGTTTATAAGCGTTAATGTTGAAACTGTAAATTATTGAACTGTGTGTATCGTTAGCTGCTGGATTGTAGTTATTCTGGTAACATAAATAAGAAAAATATCTGAACGTTATGTGTGTGAGATTTACACTACCGTAAGTAGACATTTGAAAATAAAACAATTTAGTTAAATTAACATCATATGTCTTATTGTGTAGTGTGACAAATTAATATCGGCGTTTGTTTGTATTCATTTTAATTCGTTTATATAATTCATATTATGAAATGAAGAAAAACGCAGTCTAAAAAAAAATGAAGTCGGTGTAAATTAAATAAAAATTCACTAATTAGTTAACAACATCGGATTTATAAATTCATATCATTTTTTATAATATAACTAGCTGACCCGGCAAACGTTTTTTTGACATGTAAAAAATAGGGTTTGGTGATAAAATAGTAAAAATTTGGGTAATATGTATTTTTAATGCTACATTATAAAAAATAAAAACAGCAAATTTCGTCCGACAATAAAAATAAAAAAAATATTGTTGAATAAACCTTATGACTTAGGGGTATGAAATATAGATGTTGGCCGATTCTCAGACCTACTCAATATACTATCAAAATTTCATCAAAATCGGTTCAGCAGTACCGGAGGAGTTTTCTGTCTAACATCGCGACTGGAGATTTTTATAGATGTACGTAATAGCTAACAAAAATTCATAGCACATGATTTTATAAGAATGTTCATTATTATCATAGAAAAATATTATATTACAGATATCTTATGATTACGCTCATTGAATTTTTACACAAATTATAAAAAATAATTTACTTCCTAAATCCCAGTTGTCAATATATCCAGTTGCAAAATGTAAAGTGATATTCTTCCATCTAATCCACTGGAAATATAGATTTTTAAATTATACAGTAAATACATACAGCAATATCATATTATATTTATATAATTGAAATGATTTAAAATATTTTTTTGTAAACCAACAAAGAAATAAGAATGTCCTATCATAAGTGGGCCAGTAAGGTACCTTAATAAATGTTGAAAGAATAATTTAAGTAATTAAACTAATTTGTGGTCATCTCATACCATTTTTAATTTAAAACTGAATATTTTCTATAAGGCATATAGAAAATTTTTGCTTATAGCGACACAGTATACATGGGATGACAGAGGAAGAAAATGTAGTGCGGCCTCATCAAGAAATGGCCGTGCTCTCGCTCGAAGAGAAGAAATATCTGTTGGGGGTCGAGCGTGGAGACGTGGCAGGAACAAGGCGTGTTTTACAACGAGCTCGGGACACAGGGCATATTAATGTAGACTGTGTGGACCCTTTGGGCCGCAGTGCACTCCTCATGGCTATTGACAACGAGAATCTAGAGATGGTTGAGCTGCTTCTGGAGTTTGGAGTTGAAACAAGAGATGCGTTGCTACACGCTATATCGGAGGAATTCGTTGAAGCGGTCGAAGCTCTCCTAGACCACGAAGAACGAACACGAAAGCCGGGAGAATTACATGTATGTATGATATTCAATATTGCAATCCTTATCTCAATTTATTAACGTAATATTTAGCCGATATAATGGGATTAATTATTAAAAAATAGTTATTGTGTTAATTACCTACTAGTATTGCGTCGTTTTGTTAGGCTTAAATTAAAATGATCGCAATCATTCCGATTAGTTTCAGTTTCATCTTTTTAAAACAGGATTGGATGACTCATTTCCATAAAGGTTCTTACATCACGAGTGGGTTCTATATCACCCTGTATCTGTTAAAGCCTTTCCCTTTATAAAATGAAACCCATTGGATCTTCACGTTTTCTTAAGAAAAGGGATAAGAGTTTAAGATATTGTATTTATACGAAAGTGGCGGTAATGTTATATTGCTATTTAATGAAATAAAATAATAAATCCAACAGAGTGTCAATAGCAAAATCTTAAACTTAACTTCTATAAAGTTATGAACTAAAAACTCATTTTATGTTATCATGGCATCACAAATCCTCAAAGTTTAAGGCATCAAGTATTTTTAATTCCTCGAACTGTAATTAACTTTTGCTGCCCCATCTACTAAGAGTGTACAATTTGAAAATAATAATTTTATCATAATAATTATTACTGTATTATCGTTCTACGGATCGTTTTGCTTTAATTAAACTAATGGGACTTCATTTTTATTAAAATTTCGTATCCTATACCTAATGGAATCTATTTAAAGAATCTTTGTGTACTTCGTACAGGTCGTATCGTGGAATGAAGCGTTGATCGTTGATTGTCGTTAGTATCGACATAGATTTGTTATCGTTATAGATTTATAAATGACGAAATTCAAAATGTTCGTTTGTTTCGACGATGCAACTAGTAGTACATGTACTAATAATTTTTCGAACTATTATCAACACCAAACCTCATACTTGTAAACAGAGCGGAGAGAAACGGAGAAATGTTTGAAGTATCAAAAGGGAGTGTTAATTAATTAAAGAACGATGGTAAATTTCAACTTCCGTGGTAATAAAAATGTAGGAAAGGAAATAAGTCATAACTTGGTATTACCAATTTCAAAATAGCATAGAGTATATTTTGATTTTAGATCACATTTCTTGCTACTATAAATATGTACTATAAACTACGTATAATTGTATAATATATATAATATTATGATTTCTTAGAACAAATTTATTTTAGTTTTATAATAACTATTTAATAGCTGCTGCTGAAGTAAATTGCTGTACTGCAGCTGTTTGGATAATTTTACTTTAATAAAAAAATTCATTTTTGTATTATCCACTACTCCGTTTTTAAACATAACATAGTTTTTCACGTTTAGATAAAAAAACTGAATACATGAAACTCCTATTCTATTTTACGCTTATCAAAATTTATTTTTCCGACGTTGCCTTTGTAAACGAATATGAACATTTTCACAATGAAAGTAATGAGACGCTTCGTGATTGTACATTTCATTTTACAATTATTACTATTTCAAAACTTGCTATCATTATTTTGATTATGATTTCATAGCTATTTGGACAGAATATAATGAGGCATTCATATTTTCGTTTCTATTTCGGCTCTGATAACCATAACAAAGCACATTAATGACATAGAATAATTTACAAATGCTTTGTTTATTACTAATGAAAATATCTTGAAATTATTAATATACTTTTAAGCTTTCGAACAAATTAGCATTTATAATTAATTAAAGTTAACAATAGGAATTAGTTATAATAATACGAGTAAATATAAGTCATAGTAAAGACTTAACTAAGGTTTTAATTATTTCTCCTTCATTGTTTATATTTATGAGCGTTAATTAATAGAAATGAATGATAATTAATATTGAAATATTGTTTTTCATATATTTGTAGAGTTGGGAAGCTCTACCTCCGGAGACGGCCACCTTCACGTCAGATATCACACCACTAATACTGGCAGCACACCGTGATAGCTATGAGATTATAAAACTGTTATTAGACCGCGGCGCTGCTCTACCGGTACCTCATGATGTACGCTGTGGTTGCGATGAATGTGTTCGTTCACGTCGCGAGGACTCTCTACGGCATTCTCGTTCACGTATCAACGCATATCGGGCGCTGGCATCTCCATCATTGATTGCCCTGTCGTCTAAAGATCCAATACTTACGGCTTTTGAACTGTCCTGGGAGCTCCGACGGCTTTCTGCCCTAGAACATGAATTTAAAACGGAATATCAGGAGTTGCGGGTCCAATGTCAAGAGTTTGCTACGGCGCTATTAGACCACACTCGTACGTCTCATGAATTGGAAGTGCTTCTTAATCATGAAACGGGGTCACCACAGGCTCCTCTAGCTGAACCTGGCGCTCCGGAAAGAATGCGATTATCTCGTCTTAAACTAGCCATAAAATTACGTCAAAAGAAGGTGATTATTAAATATTTTAGCAGAAAATTAGTTGCGTTAGCAATTAGAAATAAGTACTAAATAAATATATATTTATGTAATCACAGTTCGTGGCTCATCCTAATGTACAACAACTACTGGCTTCCATTTGGTACGAGAGCGTGCCAGGTTTTCGTCGCAAAAACATGCTGTTACAAGCAGCTGAAATGGTTCGAATAGGCGTTATGTTTCCACTGTACTCGCTGGCCTACATCGCCGCTCCTCACTCAACCGCCGGACGCACATTAAGAAAACCTTTTATCAAGTTCCTGTGTCATTCGGCAAGCTACTTTATGTTTTTATGTAAGAAAACAAAAGCATATAATAAAAAACATCTTACGTACTAAAAGTAAGGTCACATTGATTATAATAAATTTTACATTAAATTCCTACATTTTAACAAACACATTTTTCAATATGTTACCAATCATAGAGAAGTAATAAAATCCGCAACACTTACCCACTGTTATTATTCAAGTACCACGTATTGTTTGCTGATAGATTTATAATATACTATTTTTATAATATCGGAATTTAATAGCAATTGTTCAGTTTTGTTAAATTTTCTATAAAGTTTTCTATTGATATTTTATCTAAGACATAAACTGCATTATTTTCAACGTTTTTGTGGTATAGGATCGAGGAATTGAAAAGATGTCTTATTCACAGTCCTGCTAATACTCGCCTCACAACGTATTGAGACAGCTGCAGCCGGAATCCTTTGGGGTGAACCAGCGCAACACGCAGCGCCTCTGTCTCGACGTGGAGCGCCACCTTCTCTCGTCGAATGGCTAATACTGGCGTGGGTTAGCGGTCAGTATTTTTGTATTGTTTTATATACAGATTATAGATATTTGGAGCAAAAGTATGAAACAGATGACATACGACTATTAGAAGACATTTCGTACATAATAAAGCAACAAAGATCTTTAACAAATAAAGATATAAAGTGTTCTTGGGGACACGAAAATTATAATGAAAGCGAAAGTAGCGAGTATGATTTCAATTAAACATATTTTTTTTAATTTCATATACTATTAGTCTACAGCATAAGCAGCTTATTCAGAGAGCTGGATTGGCTGGCTGGATACAAAAATCGTGTGTAGTGATTTTTCCTGTATATGCAACAGAATCACAATGCTCGTTTGAGTCCTTTTAACGTACATACATGATGTAATAATGAGGACTTCACAAAATATATTCGTTGTTTTTCAGGTCTCATATGGAGCGAAGTGAAACAACTTTGGGACATGGGACTACGTGAATATGTACACGACATGTGGAACGTTATTGACTTCGTCACCAATTCGCTTTACGTCGCCACGGTCGCGCTTCGCATTGTATCACATTTTCAGGTATGTAGCGTGTTTGTAATGGTTACAAATTAATAGAATTTTAAAACTTTTGTTATATAAGAATCTTCTACCTGGCAATTTCCCAGCTATAGCCAGGGTCAGCCTTACATGTTGTGAATAGTTTTTGGCTATTTGTTTTTACGTCCGGCCGCCTGCCTGACATCAACCCTCTTTTTGGGAATCAACATTAATCATTTTGTTGTATAAGAATGTTTCAATTTATCATTTCGTCAATTTAGATTCTTGTTTGTAAGTATTTAGTATCTTTAAATTTCAGGTTCGTAGAGAAATGGGCTTAGGATTGCAATGGAATCAACCCAGAGAGAAATGGGACGCCTGGGATCCTATGTTGCTCTCTGAAGGCCTTTTCTCGGCTGCCAATATTTTTAGCAGCTTGAAGCTAGTGTATATCTTCAGTGTTAATCCCCATCTGGGTCCACTTCAAGTGTCTCTCAGCCGCATGGTGCTCGATATACTAAAGTTTTTCGTTCTGGATATCCTCGTCATTTTTGCTTTCTCATGTGGTAAGGAATAATTTCATCAAATAATTTAAAAATTATATATATTAATGATAATTTCATTAACTTTACATCGTCCCAATTTTCTATGTTGTAACTATTTACATTTATAATTGTTTTTATAATCCATATTTAATTGTAATACATATTTTGCTTACTAATTATTTTTTTAGTCCGAAATCTTGTCTACTACCATATTCTCATTTTCTTTTTATCAAGAATGAAACGAGAATTTAATATCCTACTTGGAATAATTGTCGACAAATGTTCAGTTTAACGCTTGAAATCCGAAATAAGTTTCTGTTGTATCTAGTTTCATAAAACCACAGCATTTTTTTAATCATTTAGTATTTTTTTAAATTAATCTATAATATTTTGATTGATTACAGGTCTCAATCAGTTGCTGTGGTATTATGCTGACATGGAAAAGAAACGTTGTCCTACTGGTTCTCCTGTTGCTACCAACGGTACACTACCAGATCCGGATGCCTGTGTTGTATGGAGACGTTTTGCTAAGTGAGTAAAACAATATTTTAAATTAAAAGTACAGTTTTAATTATAGTACATTTAAATAAATAAAAATTACTGATTCTATATTTTTTACCAAGATTATGTATTCATTTAATTCCTTACTTAAATAGTTTTTAAATATGGATTTAAAAAAACAGAACTAATTATGGAAAAAAATGATCACATTTGAAGGAGCACAGCTTCATAATAAAATACCTTCTTGTATAAGGAAGACGCATTCACTTAGCGCATTTAAAACGCAACTCGCGCAATATCTTACCAACTAACGCATACAGTGGGCGCGTTTTCCTTTTCTTTTATTCTCTTATTAATTTCGTACTAATCACTATAGATTAAATAAAACTTGGTGTGACGAATGTTAACAATGTTATATGTTTAAGTTAGTAATGTTCTCAAATAAGTGACTATGTAATGTCTCGTTGAGAATAAAGTCTTTAAACCTAAGAATACAACATCACTTGTAATATAATTTGGAAATATTTTAAATAAATTTTTCAGCCTTTTTGAGACAATGCAAACGCTTTTCTGGGCAGCCTTTGGATTGGTGGACTTAGATTCGTTTGAATTAGACGGTATTAAAATATTCACGCGTTTCTGGGGAATGCTGATGTTTGGAACCTACGCCGTTATTAATGTCATCGTGCTGCTTAACTTATTGATCGCTATGATGAATCACTCGTATCAGTTGATTTCGGTGAGTACTTCATTTGTTTATAAGCAAATAACGTTTCTTATTCTTATAACGTTTCTTAGCGCGATTCAGTGATATCAAATAGATTATATGCTAGTGTGCCCATTAGAACATGTAAAAAATGTTACACTTCCAGGAACGGGCGGACGTGGAGTGGAAATTTGCACGTAGTAAACTATGGATCAGTTACTTTGAGGAAGGAGGGACAGCGCCGCCACCATTTAATGTTATCCCATCACCAAAGTCAGCGCTGTACACGTGGCGCTGGTTACAGCGTACCATGTGTGGACACGCGCGCGCTAAACGTGAACACATGAGAACAATACGGGTAGGCATATGATTTTTTTGAATTTTTTTTAGATGAAAAAAAAATATTTTTAATGATTCACAAAATTTCACCATTGCTTATTAAATTCAAGGAGAAATTATCCCGATGGAGTAAATAAATAAATAAATACTCGGGAAAAACTATAACTGACTGAATTACTATTAAGAAAGAGTGAATCACATTAATATTTATTTTCAGAGAAAGGCGAAACAAGCGAATGAGCGTGATTTCCGTTATCAGGCAAGTTAAAAAAACAAAGTATATTGTGAATAATATTTAAAAAAAAAGAATAAATTAGACGTTTTCAGATCGTTGTCAGGATTTATTTATACTAACGTTTTATACAACTTAAATAAAAGTATCACTCATACTGTTTATAGGCAATAATGCGTAACTTAGTTCGTCGTTACGTGACAGTCCAACAGCGACGTGCAGAGTGCGGTGGTGTCACTGAAGATGATGTTAACGAGATCAAACAGGACGTGAGTGCTTTCCGCTGCGAACTTGTTGAAATACTACGGAACTCCGGGATGAACACCTCCACAGCGAATGCTGGCGCACCGGGTAGTTAATAACAAACATTTTTAAAGTTGTATGCCGTTAATAATTTAAGAACAAGTAAAATCGAACTAACCGTCAGGTCTTTCAGGTGGCGGTGGCGGTAAAAAGAACCGCCAGAAAGAACGGCGGTTAATGAAAGGTTTTAACATCGCACCTGGCGGGTCTCTAGCGCCCGTGGATGAGTTTTTGGCGTCGCTTCACCATGAACATGGTGGTTCACATGGGGCACACCACGCATCGCTGTCAGCTCTGCTAGGAGGAAGGCTTAGGACAAGTCAATCAAGCCTATCAGATGGAGCAGGAGGCGCGGGCGCCCAACGCCGTAAGCCCTCATCACATAAACGACGTTGGGGCACTATCATAGAAGCAGCTCGGGCTGCTCGTGTCTCTCGACTCATTGGCCGCTCAAGGTCTGAGGACTCCGTATGCGATCATGCTCGTCCTTCACCCAGGTATTAATAACTAATCTACTCATACATTGTACCAATAGTAAAGGCCCTCTATCATAATGAGTAACCTGGTTAATACTACTTATATTCTTGAATGTTAAACTAATGCTTCCGAAATTTTATCATAAATTATTGTCTTGAAAAGCTTGATCCTTTTATTTTCTTACCAAACTAGAAATAGGTACCAGAGTCTGAAATTACCTATAAGCATTGGATGTTCCTCCGCCAATAGCTTCTCACAATGATGTATATTATCTTATTGCGTATTCGATTTCGTTATGTACATGTATGTAGGTATATATATCTTAAATAAACCTAGAGTTTTTCAAATACCCAAAATATGGGTATCTTATAACAGTGGCAGCGAACGTTCTGACTCCGGCAGCGACTCACAACGTAGTCCAGAACGGGGCAGTATACGAAGTGGCCCGCTACATCCGTTAACAGCCCTCGCGGCACTGAAGCGGAAACGCAAGAAATTTTCGGACTCACGACGAACTGCGGAAGGGGAGCGCCCAGTAGCTGGTGTGGCAGAGGCTCTTCAACGAGCCAGTTCAGTACCCGCACGGCCGCCTCCTATCGCACCACCACGTGCTCCACGACCACCACCACCTACAGTGTCACCGTCCACTACCACAGAGAGTGTACAAGCTAAAGGTGGCAGTCGTGAACCGTTACTGGCTAGTCTCGACGATGATGCGCAAAAAGTAAGTGATGTGACCCAGTTTATTTTAAGAATCAGCCTTTATTTCATCAATTTTAACGTATTATTTAATTTTTAAACACAATCCTTTTACAGTTTGCATTTAAACGTAATAAGACCGAACATTGATTTTATACTTTCATTGATGAACTATTTTTAACCTTCTAATATGAATTAATAAAGATATAAAATATTTACGCAAGGCATGCGGACAATGCGGCTACGATGCAACATCGGAGACTAGTCCAACGGCAGGTGGTGAACCAGCTGCTGAGGAGGAAGGTGGGGACGGTGCCACATGTGGTCGGTGTGCGGCCCTCGCTCGCCTGGCTGGAGTGACACCACTTCATGGACATGCTCCTCACCACTCGGCTGGTTGGCTCTAGCGCCATCTCTCGGGCGTCGTACATACCTACTACATTTGCCGAGATTTTGTACGGACTAAAGGTTCTATGCATATGATAAATAGATAACGTAGAATAATACGGCCCTGATAGGATGGTGAATTATAACGAAACAAACATCCTGTCATCGCAAATATTGAACTAAAATTATCGTACGTAATGACTGTCCAATTAATATTACGCATATATTTATTAATAAATGCGTAATTTAATAATTCGTATATAGATGGAAGTGATAGATAATCTTATTTATAAAAAAGGTCATATTATGAAGTATAACTATCCAATTCTGCAATAAGTGTTGGTACCTTGACATATGATCACTAGATATTATAAATTTTATCCTATATAATCAATTAATGTAGTTGTAAAAATGAGAACATATTTAACGAACACCAATTAGTTAAGTAGTTGCAAAGATAAACGAAGAATGTTTAAAAATTAGAAACCTAAAATATTTTATATACGACTTATGTATACTAAATAATTAGAAATATATAATTATACATAGATTAAATATACAATACAATGTGTTCCAGAAGGTTTTCCAGATATTATTTATTTTGTCCACGACAATGGTTCATATTTGGGACTAACAAGAAGAAACAGGGATTTTATGTGAAACATGTTGTCCAATTAATTAATAACAACAATAGTATTTACAGATTAAATTCAATTAAATTATTATTTGCTTTGAACACTTTCACAGGTGAATTCTGTAGCACTAGTCCGTGTGTGTACTGCTTATCTCATTACCGAGAGTTTTAATGTGTTTCTTTGAATAACTATAAAATCAGATGTATTAATTAGTGTCGTCGCAGAACTTTCAGTGAACAATCTGTCGTCAAATTATTTCATAAAGGATACTAATGTTATCTGAAAATGAAATAGATAAGATCACTCGCAGTATTAGGTAATATGCACATTGTATAAGAAATGTTTCCAATTTGATACATTAACCTTATGAAAGTAACTCCAGTCCACAGGCCTCTATTTTTTACCATGAGTTTGTAATGCTTTTTTCTGTTTTCAATAAATTTACATTTAAGTTTTCTTTGAACATTTAAACATATTGAAGAAGCATGCAATCAATACGAAAGCTTAAGATGAATGTGAGAATACATTTATGAATTTAAAAATGCAGGATACCTATTATGTAATCAATGTAACATTATTATGAAAAAAATGAGAAGTGTTAATATTAGCTAATAAATAGTGGTACTAAAACTTATTCACAAAATGTGAATATCAATTTAAATTTTATTTTACATGAACGTAAATTTATTTCTTAGTGAGAAGTATCAAGTAGTAGGTATCGAACATGGAAATTCTCGGCTATACATTACGGTTGCAATCTCATTAGGGGTGAAGCATGTTTAGGTACCACAAGTTTGCACTGCATACGAATCGTTTCCCGTTTCTCATTCAGTACCCTACGTAAATCTAAGAAGATTCATAAATAAAGAAATTGGAAACGCTCCGTTACAGAGTGAGGGTTTATTTAATGCTAAGTATATAGAGTGGCTAGTAGAAATATTCTCATCATACTAAAAACGTGCTATTGTGAATTTTCTAAAAAAAAATGGTCTTAAAATCTAGAAGTGGTTACATTTTAAGTTTTCATTATTAATAAACGTACAATATATACTACACAAGCAATACACATACATACAAGAGCACAAGATTGGGCGAAGTATAAAGCCATTATTTTTCTTTAAAGTATTTAAACAGTATTCCTAAGGAAATACTCTGTAAGAGTCCTATTCCTCTATTTAAAACTGACAGTTTAAATGGTTTTCGTTTGATAATTAATTGGTAGCGTTACCGGTTATAGTGAGGTATGTTTAATGATTAACGATTGCAGATCTTTTAAACTATTAGCTTTTATATAAACGATAAAAGTTAGTACCGGGGATAAATAACTAATTATTATTTAATGTATTCGAACAACTCACTTAATTAAAAATATTTCAATGTGTACTTAAAGTAGAATAAGTATATTAAATTTATGTGAAGCAATTATATGTAGTAGAGATAGCTAATACTATTTCGGACACAGTATAATTGATTAACAGGGACTTAGAATGTAACAATTTATCAATAAAACTATAATAATCGCTATTCTACATAATTGAAAATATAAAATATTTAAGGAACTTACAAATGGGTACATAAAAGTGATCGATATTAGTAGTTCATACAAATTTATTTCTTACGCTAAAAAAAATCCTGGAAAGATAATTATGGGTGGTTATTAGTGAAAATTGGCAAATGGTAAGGTTTTCAACGAGTTATCCGATCGCTGAGATTACAATTAATCACTATTCTCTTTACTTTATATTCTAGTCAATACCTAAAGAGTAAAGTCCCTACCTAAACTAAATATAGAAGTTAACTGGAAGTTGTAATCTGAGTTAGCAGTATGTTGTTGTTAGAGCAATTATGTGTAGTAGCTATACTTACTTATGTATTTGATGTTAGATTCAAACGACGCATATTATGATTCGTTAATGTGATTGTATGATACAGATAGTCTGTAGACGAATGTTAGACATTTCCCCGAGGAATAAAAATAATATTATATTTAAATTAGTTGCTGTTACCTGTATTAGTTGAAATTGTAAGATTTTTTTTTCAAAACTTTAAAGATTAGGTACCATTATGACTGGCGCATGGTATGATCATCGAATTAAATTTATATTTTATCTGTAGTATTCAAACTATGTATGGCAAGATTTCTTACAAAAAATCGAATTAAGAATGTTATTTGAAATCAAGACGCTGTTAGTTGCACATACGTCCACTGTAATATTGAGAAACGAATTATTCGTTGGGAGTTTTAGATACTGGTGTATGGACACGTGTTAATTATAATTTGTGTTTAATTATTATTATAATCAATGAGAGCGCACACAGGGCGTGACGTCACACGAGTGCGAGTGTATCACCGGAGGCCTTCACGTGTTTAGTTGTTCGCGGCGCACGTGCACGCGACCGCAATCGATTTATATTTTGTAAAGAGTTGTTGTTTATTTATACATTATATTTGTATATAACGGTGCGAGATTTAATAAAAACAAGCACTACACACATGATGTTTTATTTCACAACCTAATTCAACAAAGAGAAAAAGGTATCATTTGATATATGTTGGATAATATATAAGAAAAATGAAATTACTAGTAGATAATTTTCATATGCTTAACAATCAATATAAAGCTTTAGGTTAGTGACTGAATATCATTACTTAATAATGTCCCATTAACTCAACAAAGAAAAAAACTATTAGTTAACATGTCTAATAAAAATTTATTACGATCCGAACTCTCGATCAAAACAGAATGAATTCAAGAAACACATAACAGGGTTATTGTAAAATAAAAAACTTTGAAGGCTACAATAAATTATAATGTAATAGTACGATGAGATGTTCAGGCGGAGGCGAGGTCTAGCGGTACGTAGCGTTCGTCGGGCGGTCGTCGTACAGCCAGTTGGAGACGACCTGCCCGAGCGCTCAGCAGTACTCCGCATCCCCTAGCCACGGCCCCTCGCTCAGCGGCCAAGGCCAGCTGGTTGACCACTCGTCTCTCCACCTCGTGCTTGATGGACCTCGCGCCGTAGTGAACGTCGTATCCGTCAGCCAACGCGCCCAGTACTCCTCCCTCCCAGCGTAGTTCCACCGCGTGTCTAGCGCGAGCCTTCTCCGCCCACGCCTTCAGCTCCATATGAACCAGCGTCAGGAGTTCCTGTCTCGAGAACGGCAGGAAGTACACGATCTCGTTGATGCGGCCGAGGAACTCGTCGCGGCCGAAGTGACGCTTCAGGATCGGCCTCACCACCGTGTCCTTGAACTTGCGAGACACTTGTAAAGCCTCTTCTACCTCGCCGACCGGCTCGCCTTCCCGTTCCGACGATACCTCAACTTCTATAACAATTTAATATCACGCTCATTGTTATTTATACTCGTTTATAAACATGTCAATAATATAATATAAATAATTTTAAATTGGATTGGCAAATATTCAAGGACAAGAAAAGATTAAGTTGCCGATAATTTTTTATTCAAAGTATACATAGGTGTGTGGTGAATTTTTTGACTTATAATCTTTATATGTATAGAAATTTCGTGTCACGTGTTTGTCCGCTATGGACTCCGAAACTACTAAACCGAATTTAAATTTGATTTGGATTCCGTGTGCATTGTGATCCAACTTGAAAGATAGGATAGCGTACATCTCAATTTATAGTCATAATATTATTTTATTGAAAATTATTTGTCTATTAAAGAAAATTATTTGTCATTATTACAATTATCTGTTGACTGAGTTAAGTATTCAATAGATGGCGCTATGTTAAAAATACAAACGTCATATATGATGCATAACCACTACGTGTTTCTGAGGCTAAGGTATAACCTAACCTTATTTATTAAAAAAAACGTAACAGATATTTCTTGATTATAGGGCGATACGAAGTTCGCCGGGTCTTCTAGTTTCTATATAACTACCTGTCTTTGACTCGTTGGCAGTAGTGGTGATCGGGCGGACACGTTGAGCTGATCGTGCCTCAGCCTCCCGCCGTAGTTGCAGTCCGTACTGTGCTATCTCATCAGCCGCCAGATTGGAAGTCATTACGAAAATTGCGTTCTTGCATTCAATAAGCTTCCCCTTGCCGTCAGTGAGGCGCCCCTGAAAACAAATATAATTTACGTATGTAAACAATATGGACGATTCCTTGGTTACCTCATTCTCTTGGTTTTGAGTAAATAAGGGGCATAAAAGCAGATCGAATAAAAACTCATTAACAATCAATCACAAGCAAACTTTTTAGATATAGCTTTGACATTCCGAATCAAGGGCACCACTCATTCGGCCTTTGTTTTTTGGTTTTTTTAATAAAAAATATTAAAATTATCCATAAATATACCTCATCAAACAGTTGCAGCAGTACCGTGAGGACGTCAGGATGTGCTTTATCAACCTCATCAAATAGAACGACGGCATCAGCGCGGCGGGCGAGGGCTCGAGTCAGCTGTCCGCCCTCCTCATGCCCCACGTACCCCGGCGGCGCGCCTATCAACTTGGCCACCTCGTGTTTCTCCTGATACTCCGACATGTCTAATCTGATGAAAGCCGCAGGATCGTCACGATGCATGTATCTCGCTAACTGTTTCGCCAGCTCCGTCTTTCCGATTCCAGAGCTTCCCAGGAACAAAAACACCAGCGGATGTTCCTCGTCCGCCCAGCCGTTCTCCTTCCTGCGCACGGCCGCGGCGACTGTTTCGATGGCGGCCGACTGTCCCACAATGTACTGTTTGAGACGTTGCTCGAGAGGAAATCTTCTTCGTTCTTCTGCCGCCTCCGCCGCCGCCTTCTCCTCCCACTGCTTCATGTGTTCCATGATCAAATTACGTGTGGTGGATGGATCTCGAGCATAGTGAAGGGCGCGTCGCCCAGCGTGATCTCTCACGGTTGGGTCGGCGCCAGCCTCGAGGAGCGCCTTTGCCGTGTTGGGTGAATCCGCTAGAGCTGCGTAATGAAGGGCGGTCCATCCCAAAAAGGATGCGCGAGCATTCATGGCACTGCAGAATTCATCTTCCCTACGCTGCATCACTTCTAGGGGATGCAGGCCGGCTCCGTTAGCGGTAGCAGAGGCTCCAGCATATCGTTCCCGCATGTCCGGTCGCGCTCCGAGTCTCAGCAGCTCGCGGACGGCGGCCGGTTGGTCGTTGGCGGCGGCGACCATGAGCGCGGTCCAGCCGAGCGAATGACGCCGGTTAGCGGCTCCCCCCTCACCACCCCCACCGCCAGAGTTTTGTCTGTCATCACGAGCTCCTTCTAATTGCCTGAAAATTAATACAATACACATAGAATATCTGTTCTCAGATTATAGTTAGATATTTGTCACTAAGTTGTTAAGAAAATTTTTGTTTTCAATTGTATCTACTCATTATTATATGCATGTATTTTGTAAATTTTTGCTCTCCTAACCAATCATGATGTGATTGAATTTAATGTTTTCTACCTTGGTTATCTCTCATTTCATATTTAGATCATTGCCTAGAAGAAATACAAATTGTCTTGAAGTAGGCAGTAGGCATATTTTCTTAAAATAAATCAGATCACTATTCATTTATCACTATTTATTACAAAAAAAAAAGGTCAAATACAGAATATAATATCAGACACAAATATAGTTTACAAATAATATGATCTAATCGGACCTTATTCTATTTCATACTTTTGTAGCAAAGTTGATCTTCTGGTGTCATAATTACATTTAATTGGGAAGTAATAAACTGCTATTAATTTTAATAATATGAATAAGTAATAATATTGTAAGCTAAATTATACATACTTGCGAAGTTCTTGAACATTTCCAACTTTAGCGGCTTTAAAAAAATTTCTTTCTGTAACAAAATTATTATTTTATATCAAAAATATCACTCAAAACTATAGATGGTGATAGTATATGTTTGATATGTGCTAATCTTGATAACCATAACTTCAATTACAGAATCGCAATAATACAATGTACATACCATTGAAAACATAATCCGCAGCAACAAGTGCTAAACCTACAGCTGCAGCACTGAAAGCATAACGGGGACGATTGGGTGAGTGATGCGCTAACGGAGTGCTAAGACTCTTGGACACACATCGCCGTAATGGTACCACCGCTAAGCGACCAGAGGATACACGAAACGCTGCAATCACTGAGTACCGAATAGACATAATGGAAATAGCATCACCAAGTTTAGGAAAATATATTGTACTTGGAGTGTGAAACACAGGGCCGAATGGATTTTATAACCATTTTAAAGGTTTCGTCATTTTTTTGTTTTGATAATTACTATCACAGAATTCTTACAGCAGCATTATGAGAGGTGATGTTTTAGACTTTGACAATGTAACATAGAAACGGTTTGACAGTCATATAGGACGACTTAATTTGTTGTTGCTTGTCAGCTGTTTCATGTTTTAGTAACCAGTTTATTTTATGAAAATTATTATACATGAAATTCTAAAATTTATACTGTTTTAATAGAACAACATAGTATTACATAATATAATATCTCAAAGTAGCAACTCCGAAATATTTTTCATTTTCAAGTAATAATATTTTCCAACTAGAGTAATTTTTAACGCTATATTTTCTTCAATCACGTTTATCACATTAAATACAATATTTTATGAAAAACTATTAAGTCTTTTATAAGACAACATTACAGCTAAAGTCAGTCAATGGGCTCAAAAGGACTCGCATCCAGAGCCGTAAAAACATTTACAAAAAGAAAATGTCAGTCAATGGTCACTAAGTATTGTTTAACTGATTGACAGATAAATCAATTTCGGTTTCGTTTTCAATTGCACATCAAAATTTATTTATATCATATGATTATTATCTTATATTATTTATAATGAATGTTGTTATTGAACTATAAATGTATAATACTTGATACTCACTATTTATTTGTCTCGGTGGGTGTAGAATACCAATTAGAATTTGACTTTTAATGTGTTGACATATGAACTGTTTGAGTAAATCGTTTCGCGGGGATTTTTTGTATTTAAATTAATCATGGCTCTGGGCGGTTCTACATTCTTGCAGAACGCCACTATGCTGGAACAATTATTGGAGGAGATTAATTTCCAGCGCACGAAGGAAATGCGTCAGTTGATGAAGGATGGTAAGTTGTTCACATCTTTTCTAAAAACTTCCGATATTTGTGTTGTTTTCATAAACGTTTTGTCTCTTCTCAGTAATATTGTTAATATTAAAGAAAGTCTTACAGTCTACTGGAAAAAAGTAAGAGTTTTCATAATATAGTAACATTAATATATAAATTAAAAAGTTTTAAGAAAACTGAGTTGCTCTTTTTTGCTAATGTTTAACCAATGCTGTAACACTGAAAATTTTTATATTAAATATATATAAAAAAAAATTAAAAAGCTGGGACCGAAGGTGGAAAAGATTAGTCAGAAATTCAATTTTTTTTTTGTTTAATCATATTGAAAACAAATACACTACAAAATTATGAAATCTCAACCAATAACATTAAAAAAATGTTGTCATAACACTTGTTAATTCAATTATTTCTAAAGGCTTTTAATGAAAACAGCTAGAGAGTACCAATCAAAAATGACAACATAATGCATAGAAGTTCGAATTCAGATAATCATGTATATTTTATAAAATTTATACACAAACAGTGAATTCATTTGTGTTAACAATTCAAACATAAACTATATATGTAGTGATAGCCTTAGTATAATGATAAAATCCTATTTTAGCCTATTGATGATCTCAAAAGATCACATAAAAATACAAAAAAACTTTCCATCTAAAAGACATTAAAAATACTTTATTTTTTTTCTGATATTGCTCATAAAATCAAAGCCTTATTTGCACTAGGCAGTTTTGTTAGGCTCAACCTAACATACCTAGCCTATTATTTTAGTGACAATGTCAGCCACAAAGCTGACACTATATGTTTGTACAGATAACAAGAGAAAGTATTTTTATTTTTATTTAATACTTTTTCATTTTGTATATTGCTTTGCATATAGTATAAAAAAGATTTAAGTACAAAAACAAAAATTGTGGCTACTAAAATCCTACAAACATAAATTTCCCAATTCATCTCTGAAAGCTGATCAATTTTTTTGTAACATTGTATTTGATATCAGAAAGTCAGAACAGATAAGATGAAAAAATAAAACTCTGAATAACATGGCTTCATTTGGGTTTTAAAAATATGTATTCAAAAAAGTAAACATTTCTTAATTTTTTTAGATAAGCTCAATGGCTGAAAGAAATTAGTGAAATAATTGGTTTTCAAATTTTAATAGCCAAAATAGGATGGATCTCACATCCAAACCTCACCTTATCTTTACCTCATACACATTATTTTCATACCTTTTATAGTAGAAATTTTTTAATAAAACACTAAGTAAAAAAATTACAAATCTGACTTATAAAATAAATCATAGAAGATGTTTGTTAATTCTTAATAAAGTCAGTAATGAATCTTTCAAAAGGTTTCCATAAATTATTTATGTCACTCCCTATTTATCCTTAGGAAATATAATGTTTTTAAAATCAACCAGTCCTTAACCTACTTATTAAGTAAAACTTAGTTTCAAGCTGAAGTTTTAAATGATATCAATGAAATATGTTAATGTGTAATATTAAAGAACTTGCATTAAGAAAATTCATTAATATATATATATATATATATATATATATATATATATATATATATATATATATATATATATATATATATATATATATAAATGAATTTTGTTTTACCTTCATTTCGATCTTTATAGGAAATTTAAAAAAATTATGTTGCATGTCTTTATCCTTCTTAATTCTATTTTCTCTTTAGCAACAAAACATTACAACCTGACATATTCTCTTTCTCTTCTTTATCACTTTCATGTTTAACAACTACTTAGAATGTCACACCAGCATTAGTTCTGTTGCAGTTTATTTTGCTATATCATAGTCTCTTATGTGTAATGAAGCATAATTTGTAAATTCTTAATTCACACCATCTTTATTTGTGCCGCACAGGCTTAATTAACTTTCCTAAAAAAAGGTTAAATCTAATGATGGATTTTTAGTATTTTAGAAACTGATTTTCTCAATTTTTTAAAATTAAATCCCAAGTATTTAAACTAATGAATAATTCGATTTCTTTTCACAATTATTTTAGGAAAGCCGACTTGAAAATTTGCAAGCCATAATGGTTGTTACTTTACCTCCATTTTATTCTCAACAAATTGAAGTATAAAATGGATTTACATACAGTGTTAGTGCTAGTATTCATAGTAAATTTTCAGTGACCTGAAAAATCTGGTAAGCGAAAAATGTTTTGTTCCAATTTGTTTTAAAAGACATTCACTTATTCATAGTCCAAATAAAAAAAAGGAAAAAAGGGATCATGAGTGAAGGGGTACTTTAGTTAGATTAAGTCTTTACCCATTTATTTTATTAAAATACGTTTTTACGACGAAAGAAAACAATAAACCAAATGTATAAATATGTGTGCATTGATAATGCAATATCTTCTTCTTCTTCCTGGCAATTTTCCAGCTTTAGTCAGGGTCTGCCTTACATGTTGTAAATAGTTTTTGTTAATTGTTTTTACGACCGGCCGCCTTCCTGTCATGAACCCCTTTTGGAATGCATTAATCACCACACTTGCTCAAAACGGGTTGGTGATTTTAAAACTTATAATTGTGAAATTGTAAGTTCAGGTTTCCTCACGATGTTTTCCTTCACTGGCTGTCAGTGGTGTCTAAATACTCTCAGAAAGTACATATGACTCGAAAAAGTCACATTGGTACTTGCCAGGATCAAACTCGCGCTCTCATGCATGAGAGGTGGGTCTTTTAACTACTAGGCCACCACTGAGTTCATCTCTAATGCAATATCAAAAGTTGTAACAGAAAAAGAACATAAAATCTCAGAATACATTTATGGTTATGGGGTAAATATAAATCCAGTTTGGTTTCTACTAGGAAATGTTGCAATGACGAAAATAATAATTATATATGGATTTCCTTATAATTTTAATGAATATCATAAAATTTTACATTATATTGAATATAAATTTATGTATGTAATTAGTTTATTTATACATATATAGAAGTAATTAACATATATAATGTCTGTCTTTACACAAGTTGTGATCCTGTTTTAATAATAATAATAATAATAATAAATCTTTATTTCGAACACATAGTCCATAGGGTACAAAAAAAAAAAGTAATAGAAAATAAATTAAGATAAAATAAGTACATTAAAAATAAATAAATAAATAATACAAAATAACGACACAGCATCATCACACATGGGCACGCAGGTAGGTCTTCAGAATATCTGAGTCGTACCTGTCGGCAATTACTCGCAGAATGCTATTAGAGCTGCCCCGCAACCTGCTTATAGATGAAGCTAGCCTCTTGCGTATGATGGCTTGAAATCCATCAGTTCTTTCATTTGTAAACATACCTGAGGCGCTACAGAACCGAGGCAGCCCCAACAGCATCCTGAAGCCATTATTATATTGGACACGCAGAGCACTAAGCGATCTCTGAGTATGATTGAACCACAGGCTGCACGTGTATAGTGTCTGGCAGTAAGCTTTAAACAACGTTATTTTGACTTTAGCGCTACAACGTGCAAACCTGCGGGTCAACATATTACTCCTAACCGCCAGCGCTCTGCGTTCCCTCTCTATGTCTACTTGGTCGTCTAGTCCCTCAGTAACATAGTGACCCAGGTATTTAAACTGTTTCACCCGTTTTAATTCAGTACCATTCAGCTTCATGGCGGGCACTATGGACGGATATTTACCAGCGGCCCCGAAGACCAAGTATTCACTTTTTTGACAATTATACAGCAGCCCGTGATCGCGACTGTACTTTTCACATATAGTAAGTAATTGTCTCATTGCGCTAACAGATGGGGTCAGCAGAACCATGTCATCGGCGTAACTAAAATTGTTCATACAAACGTCATCAATCCGACATCCGACACGAGTACTGCTGAGCCCAACTATGAGCTCATTGACATAGAGATTGAATAGCTTTGGAGAGGTCAGCCCACCCTGCCTCACCCCGCACTCCAGCCTGTACGATTCGGAACAACTGTCCGCCCATCTAACACAATTGTTTTGATTACGGTACCAGTATTGAAACAGGTGTTGCACCTGTGTATGCACCCCTGTCTTTGCCAGCTTATCCCATAAGACATCATAGGATACCAGATCAAACGCCCTGGATAAATCAAGGAAGCAAGCGTAGACAGGTGTACTTCTCTTCGCATAGTATCGTACAGTGTGCTTCACACTCAAAATAGCGCTTTCAGTCGAGAGTCCAGCTCTGTAGCCAAACTGCGCGTCATGAATATTGAGATGCTTATCCAGCTCCTCGTCAAGCACACTGTCCAACACCTTCGCCACTACCGTTGCTAAGGATATCGGCCTATAGTTATGTTTATCTGACAAATCACCCGTTTTGTTTTTAACAATCGGTACCGTAATCGATTTTATAAGATCATCCGGCAAGTACGAGTGACTCAAACATATGTTAAAGAACATAGCCAACACACGCGGTAGATGCACTCCCGCGTATTTTAAATGTTCAATACTGAGCCCGTCATGCCCCGGTGACTTACCCCTGGACATTTTACTAACTATTCTACGAATTTGTTTACCTGTAACAAGATACATGTCACCGGTCATGACGGCCTCAGAATTTTTAGTCGAGGGACCGCGCGGCGATTTCACAGTGAAATGTTCCTTAAACAATTCGGCAATATGTTTGGTGTCACTTACACCTCCCACGCTTACAGGGAGGCTCGACTTTTGGTTTAATTTACCCGTAGCTTTCCAAAATTCCGAGAATCTATTAGAAGCATGATGTTCCGTAATTAAATCTTTTTCTATCTGTTCTTTATTGTTTTGACACCACTTTAATTTGTTCTTAAATACTTTACGACTTTCCCTCATCTCGTCATATATGATACCAGATTGAGGTTTATTGTGGGAAACCCAACATAAGAATTTAAGCCTCGCCTCCCTGTGCGCGTCATACACATATTTATTCCAGCCACTCCCATGTTTGATATTTTTGTTACGACGGCGGCGCTCATTAATTGTACTCGACTTGATAGCCGAATCAGTTAACACTAACGTAATCTTTTTATACAAATTATCTATTACAAATTTATGTTTATTATATTTACAACAATTATAACTACATTGTCTAAGTTCAGACGGAAAATCTATTAATTTTAGTTTAGAGTTACACATTTTACTATAACTTTCTATTTGCTCATTAGTTCTATAGCCCCAAATAGCTTTGTTTTGCTTATTATTTATCCTTAAATTAGTTTTCTCAGTTATCATATTAAGTTGGCACTCAATAACTAAGGGTAGATGGTCAGACCAATATGTGTCATATTTTATATAGACATTGGTAACAGTTTGTCTCGCCGAGTAGCTAACAACACAGTGATCAAGCCACCTAGTACATCCCTGCGCATCACTAATAAAAGTATAATTATTAGAATTTATTCCCAATACATCCATATCAACACAAGACCATTGTTGATCCGCACACAAGTTAGACAACTCATTATAGAATACTTCCCCCGGATGCGCATTAAAATCACCTAACATATAAACGGCCTCTACAGAAGTATTATTAACTATGGCACATACCTCACCAAAACACGCTGTAAAATCCTCTAAATTATGCAATGCATCAGTGGGCATATATACACTAAACACTAAAAGAGAACGGTTATTTATTGAGACTCTTATTGCACTTAACCGCGGACTATTGCACTTAATCACAGATACATCTTTGAAAACACTTTTTCGCCACAATACAGCTACGCCGCCGAAAGGTCGCCCTCGGAATATACCAGCCGAAGTGTCGACTGCTGACGTCCCGGTATACGCGAACTCCTCGTCGATCGTTCCCAATAGCGGTATATCGTGGGGAAAAAGCCAGGTCTCTTGTAATGCTACGATATCCGCCAATCTGCACAGTTTTCTAACACAGTCAATTGATCTCTTGATGGATTTACAGTTAAAGCTTATAAAGTTTGACTTGGTTTTATTATTATTAGTTTCATTATTGTCCATTATGTCCTTGAGTAAATTCACCTTTCCTATTGTTATCAGGTCGATATGCATCTCTATTTATGTAAATAAAGCGCCTAAACGATATTCCTTCGGGCCATAAATTATCATTTAAGAATAAAGCGATCTTGTTGTGTGGTACAAATATTTTAAATGCATTGTAGTTTCTATTTTTTTTCATTATTATTTTCTTTACGGTAACTGATATTTGCGTCCTGGACAGTATATATTTAGTGATATCACTCTCCATCACTTCTTTATCGACTCCAGAAACAAATAATGGCGTCATAATTTCTGCCGCTTTAAATTTTGCATCCGCCTCCAAGGCCGCCTTTCCCTGGCTCCCAGCAAATTTATACCTATGTTTCCGCTTCCTTACAATTTTCCATTCATTCTCCTCTCCCTTGCGCTTCAGCTCGGATCCGCTATCGCCAATCACCCGCTGCTCAGCTCGCTCAGAGACATCCACGCATTCCTGACGCAGCCGTTGTGTCGAAACCGCGGTGTTGGCCTCCACGGGCGTGCGTTCTATGTTCTGCGGTAGGTCAGGAAACCTATTTCTCGGGGTACCTCCTGTGTTATTATTATACAATGATTTTAATTCCTCAAATTGCTCGTTAGTTACATAGCTTTCCTTTATTATTTTTAACTCATTTTGTAGAACTAACATATCCTTTAGCAGTTTACTTGCATCCAAATGGTCGAACGTTATCGGCGGCAACTTATGCAACTCCCGCGCAACGAATACCGGTACTTCTTCTGGATCGGTTTCTTTAAGCAGCGTTATTATATCAGATAGATCTCTCTGCGACTTCCCTTCTCTTTTTCTGGAGATTTTACGCCTATTTGTCGTAATCGACTCGTATAATAAACCTTTCGCCGCTTCAACATCCTCTTCTGAGAAGCTAGTCACACACAATCTCACTAGACTCTCTTCGTCCATTACATCCATCTTATTTTGGATGTACGCCAACACTTCACATATTACAATATTACAACTATTACATTTAATAACTTTCGAAGTCGACGCCATTTTTAAAGCAATGACACGACCGCTCACTAAGCGCACGCGCTCGCGATTAATGGAGATGTAAGTCAAGTTGGTTTATAAGCATAATAACTTCATCGTTGTAAAAATATATTTTACTCAGTTCTTTAGTCACATAATTAAATTGTTGTGTATAACTTATGCTTGTTAGGTATTGTTCAGTAATACTTAATATGTTGCTTTTGATAGTTTTAAGTAACCAATTGTATTGTTATTGTTGTGTAAAGATTTATACTATTTCAGTTTACTACCGTAACTTGATTCCTATCAAATAAGAAATAAATTCAATGGATCTGTTAATCAAATTATTATTTATAATAATACAAAATTTAATGATCCAGGTTTTACAGTGTCAATTTACATATTTTTTGTATAAATATTCTGGGTTTGGTAGAACATATAGTTGTGATTTGCTTCAAGAGACTTGAAAGCAGTCATTACTAAAAATTTATTTCTTAAATTTCTTAAGACTTTAATTTGTGTAACTGAATTATATGTCAATCGTAATTTTCCTGAAATGTGTCAAAATTTTAAAATCAAATAAACTATCTATAACTTAGTAAACTTCAAGCATCTTTATACATATGTAACTTAAGGAATATGCAAAATAAGTTACTTATTAATTTTAATTTTGTTGAAATTATAAAAATATATTCAGTAGTTCCTTGATTTGTTGTTTATTCTTTTATTTTTATATTATGCGGATGATAAATAATAATGACGGCTTCATTAGTAATATTTTGTGTAAGAAAAGCAATTTATATTAAAAACATTTATTGAACTTTGAAACAACAGCAATGGTATAAACAATTAGTTATATATCCACATACAGACATACAACTCTATCAATGTTCACACACGGGATTCCGAAACGCTTAGATCCTGAACACAGTTGTACTTACAAAATATATATATAATATTAAAAACAAAATATTACATTTATTTAATCCGTTGATATTCGGAACCCCTCGAATATAAAAGTTTTTTTTTTGGCCGGCTTACAATTTCATTTCGTATCAAATCAATCGCTGTTTTGGAATGTGGATTCAATTCAGGCCCACTGAAGGGCCCGAGTAACAACTTTCAGGATTTAGCTTATTATAAATAGTATACAAAACAATTCATCTGCCCTCAGTGCACAAATACATTAAGAAAGTACAAAAACAACTTAGCCTGTTGAAATGATTTGAACATTTAAAGGTTTCAGACAAATATAAGAAATGTTAAAAGTACTACTTCTTTTATCATACAAAAAACCCATTGTTCTAGTGCATTAAGTATAAGATTAACAAAAAAGAATAATAAATTACAATTAATATATATGTACATAATCAACATAATAAATTCTTTAATTTGCAACCTCTTACATTGTTAAATGTGAAAATATCATGGCAATTATACAAATTAAAATAAAAAAACCATTGTACTTCGAATTGATATCTTCAGCTTATTAAGCCCTTGCAATCTTCGAGAACATACCTGACTTAAAATAAAAAACCCGATTTAGGGAAAAAGACCCATTAAGAGTCTTTAGTTAACCTGGGCCTCACTAAATATCATTTAAAAACATTTTTGATAAATAGTGCTATTCCTTTAACATATAACATTAATAAGTTCACTAAAATACCTATGAGTACATTCTACTATTATTAAGACATTTTGCATTGATTAATTATAGTTTTTATGAACGTTAAGGTTTTAATTTTTTGTCGAAGGCACAAGGCTTATAATTAATAGACCTAAAATTCCTAGAATCAAGGTCAACTAAATATTTTATAAGAGCATATTTGTATCACTTTAATTATAAAAAAAGATCTGCCAATGTATGTGTTAACGAGCTATGTTACAGATTCCGGGTTCGTGGTGCTTCAAGGGACTACTTATTGGACAGATCTTTTCGTGAGGCATTTCCTATTCCAAGAAGAGCAATCCATCGACTGTGATGATCTACTGTTCTTTGTTCGTAAGCGTCACGTCAAAGGCTCGTCGCGTTATTTACCTAAATACGAGGTAAGCTTTGAGCCCTTTACAATCATATGAAAAATATTTTGGGACAATTTTTTTCCATTTACAAACAGATAAATCAATAATAAAATACTTATCACAAAAATATCCAATATGCTACAGGCTTCGTTATTTTTATGACATTTGTTAGTAAATTTAATTGCTATCTTTTACTTGGCATTTAAGAAAAAAATATATGTGGTACAAATCTAAAATTTTATAGACTGGATGTCACATAAGAACATTAAATAACATATAACAGAGGTACATATGACAAACAGAGTTTATACAAGGTACAAGATCTTAACATCAGATCAAGAGATACTCTATACAATTTTAATTTTCTTCAGTAATAAATATATTTTTTATAAAAATACTTTCTATATTGTTTGTGCAGTATTTCCAGTTTATTGCAATACAAATATTTGTAGTATTTATCAAAGAATTATTCATTAACACGGGTATGGTGAATTTCTAAAGTAAAAGATTTCGAGTTAGCACCATTTGGATTATAGATGCTTTATTTAGTATATCAATCAGGAAAATCTTTGGAAATACAAGCCTTCAGAAACAACAGTTATGTACTTTATTTGAAAGATATAAAAATATGTTTTCTTACAATAGGCAGCTATTACACACATATTATTATGCATTATGTTGAGGTGAAAGTCGCAACCAATACATTTGTTCAGACTTCAGACCCACACAGAAACTCACACTCACCACGCATCCAACTAATCACAGTACATTTTTGTTTATAAATATTATGATATTTGTTAGACTCGAGATAGATCAATAACCACTTATAAAATATACAATTTACAAAACAAAATCTTTACAATAGTTGATAGTACATAATTGATCGATTAATTATTGTTCTTTGTCAAATAAAAACCATATCTTAACCTATTTAACATTAAAAGCCTACGAGGTCGCTGGTTAAGAAAAAAGTTACTGTTAGGGAACTAGATCGGGCCCTCAGGAGGCTATCACATTGTCACAATGCGGTACTCGGCTCGTACCACGATTCGTCGCAACGAGATTTATCGACTCACCCGCCGCTCGGCCGGTCTCTTCGTTCGCAGACGGACGTGGAGGTGTTTCGGAAGGACTCCAAGAAGCTGCCCATCGGAGACCCGGAGATCGATTGGGAGGAGACCGTCTATCTGAACCTGATCGTGCACCAGTTCGACTATACGCTCACGCTGGCCATCTGCACCCGCACCAGCCCCAAGGAGCTGCAGGTGCTGAAGCGGCACTCTCAGAAGGTGAGCGTCATACCCGCTCCGGTGGCGGGGAATTCGGCGGCGGGCGGGCTTGTCACTAGCTGAGTCTACTGAACAGCTTGGTGCGCGGCCAGGGCAGCGGCCAGTCGTAGCGTCGCGGCACCGGCCCCCGCACGTTCCGCTCCAGGTAGGTGAAAAGCCAGTACCACCATTCTCGCTGTATCATGTAATGGTTGTAGCCGTTGCCGCTTCGATGTGGCGTGACGAGTAGTGAGTGGAACGTCCAGAATAATCTTGTTGTTATATAGTATGCTATCACAACATCCACTGTGTAATGCCCATGTGCCAATAACACAAATGATACGCCGAGAATAGCCGAACCCCACATAGCCCAATGCACCGGCCATAATTTTTTTGGAGAATATTCTGCTACGATTAGGTAACTCAGCACTAAAACCATAGTGTGTCCGGAGTATATATAATCTCCACAATATGTGTGCTTCCCATTGATCGATAGTCCGAAACCAGATATTAAATAAAACATTCTTTTTATAACGAGAAGAGGTGTTGTAGAATTGCTCTTCGGACTGCAGAAGTATGTCTTACTTGATACAGGCAGCACGGTCACAAACATGGTGACGGATCTGTACAAGTATAATAGGCCAATAATGAAGAAGAGGCGACGAGCTACGATGAATCGGTGCTTGTGAAATACAACCACAATCATGGCTACTGTCGTTGAGATCATGATCAGATATTCTGACACAGCTAAACCCCAGTCTTGTGCTGTTACATTGTCTAGTATGATATCATTCAAAGGCGGCGTCGTATTTCGGTCCGGAAGACGTTCATGTACCAGTGATAGCGACATCATATTTATGCAGACACATAAAAATAAGAAGAAGAATGATAGTATTGTCTTCCATATTTCCTTTGGATACCTTTCTTCCCTCACTGTTCCCGCGGGTATTTCTACCATAAAGTTTCCTGCGTGAGTGCGTTGAGGTGAATGATCTTGATCCGGATCCGATTCATCTGTGGTGGCTTGTGGCGCGTCAGCTTTGACGGCCCTCGCCAGCAACGGCTGTCGCTGCATTAGTTCAGCTTGACTGGGCATCTCTGTCCTATCGTTTCTGCGACGGGATGCGTTGTTATTTAGGTCATTACGTTTGAGTCGTGCCTCGAAGTTAATCCCTTTGATATCCTCACGCTCTGTGGAGGTTGTTATGTCCACATAGCAGCGTGGTGATGGTGGTGGGGACGGTGTGGTGGGCGACGGTGCGCGTTGCACCAACGCTAGCTGCTTTGTAGGCAGCTCATTGACAAGGTACACACGCACGGACTCAACCAGCGGCTCAGCGAAGTTGATCTGCTTGGGTGGCGACGGCTCCTTATCCGGGGAGCGTGCTGAGATCGTCATCCAATCACCATTGGATTGAATTGCGCCTGGAATTAAATAGTGTTTATATTATATAAATGTCATATATAAAGAATTTATTGATAGGTTCACGAGCAATTTAAAGTATATATCCATTTTTAAACAACAAAAATATATTTTTTTATCGCTGTACGTTGTCTTATCTGAGCATAAACACGGATCTGGTTTTAGATTTACGAGAGACGTAAGAGTATATTCTCGTGTACAGAAAGGAATACCGGTTTCAGTATGTTTATAACTTGTTATGATTCTAGAATATTAAGCTCATTTGTGATTACTAAAACATATATACGTTTTGGGTGTGCCTAAAACGTTTACTGTCGATTGTGATATTTTGAATGCGTAAACAAACAAATAGAGATGTATTTGAGAGACGGTACAGTAAATAACTTCATATCCACGGTCACAAAGCACGAGGGGCGGACGGAGGGCGCTCTCTTTTGTGTCATTAGCTAATTAACGTTCGTTATTTGTCGCATGACTGTCGCCCGGGTCGGCGGTTTCTTCTCGCTGGCGTCGAGCTCGTGGCCACCCAGATGCATTCGCAAAACACAATAATATATTGAATTATGGAGCGTTTTTGCGCGTTATATTCTTAACTTTGGATGTAACAACTAAGACTTAAACTATCGGGACTCACTCGATCAATGTGCAAGCTGTCATTCCGTCGGAGCGCGTCTTCTCATCGATTCAGTAGTAGTCAGTGTCGCTCGTTTCATACAACCGATAGAAAGCCTGAGCAGCTTGCGTCCGGCGAATTCAGGGGTAAATGAGGTCGCAACAATACACTGTCTCAAACATCACACTTTAGGCATGCGTGAAGTTATCTACCAGGTTTGTATCACCCAACCGACACACCACTGTTACACTGCGCACCGGATCGCGGCCTCGATCTCTTTGGGAATATAATTTTACGTGACTAAAAGGCGTCAGCGGAACAACTCGGAAAGTGGCAGTCGCGTACTAGAAACGATATAACACTGATCGCAGCTCGGCTTCAGTGTGGCGGCGGAGCGGATCGTGTGCCGTCGGCTCCGTCCGCCCATACTCGGCTCAATGAAATGATTACGCGAGTGACGTCACAGACCGGCTCCCCCTCGGCGGGGAGTCGGCAAGCGTTGGTGCCGGAGCACCGGACGACCCGGTACACGTGCACCGAGGCTTGCCGACGCCCCTACCACAATATTAATTCTCGAACCTGTCTATCAACTAAACATTCCGAATAATTACATATTTTATAGTACAACATTTGAGGAATTCCAAAGACGATACTTCATCTTAAGCGAATCTATTAAATATCTAGATATAAACTGTTTATGTATTACAGTGTGATACCAGTGAACTTTGTAGCTCATTATTGTTTTTCTCGTGATAAACTTACTACTCACTAACAATAATTGATCGCAGCACGCGTTCACTGCACTTTCAATGTGGGACAGTTAAACAATGCCATTGTAGTATGTATATAAATGTATGTATTTGTATATTTCTTGCAAGTTTTATTTAAAATGAGAATAAATATTACGGAACTGTAAGGATTGTTTGTCCTCTTGAGGACATTGTAATAAGTGAGCAATATTTTACAGTACAGTAATTGTAAGAGCGCTGTTGGAATTTTAATTGACGGATGTTTGTTATGGAAGATTTAATGTGTTTAATAGACTTATTTGTTGTACGTAACGGTTGGGTTCCTTAAACCCACACCGTATAGCGTCCTCGCAGTCAGGACCCATTTGATACAGATTAGTTATTTTTATTATTCATCATTGAAATACATCACAGTATTAGTAATAGCGACACAGAGGTCAAATCATATTAGTCTCCAATAAAGTATTTATATTGTGTTATGCAGTGTATTACGTTCTAGAATGTCGTAGAAATTATTCAACTATGAATCACTAGTAAACCGGTTTATTATATTAATTTAACTTCAAAGTTGACAAATTAAGAATCATGTTGTAAATATAATCAATTACTTTTTTGGGTTATTATGAAAACAGTATGCTTATATCACAGGTTTACAACGAACAACAAACGAATCGTTTCCCTGATTCTCATTTAGTAATCTACCTTAATATGGGATATTTTATTAATGAAAACCTGGAAACGTAGGCTGTTTGCAGATGGAATTTCGTGTTCAGCTTATAGCTAACTAATAGGAATAAAAAGAAGTTTAAAATGATTGTTTATTGAAAAATCTTTGTATTATGTTTGATTGTCATGCAGTCTGTATAAAGAGGGTGTATTTCGCAGGAGACTTTCAATTGAACGTTAAAGCGTCCCTAGCAGCTGTCGGCTTACGGAGTGGAAAATTAAATCGTGATCTCTAGTTTTTATATTAATTCTTTGTTTTACGTGTTTATAAACTTATCATATAAATGTCGTTAATATTTGCCTGTTTGGTTTTTTATAGCGGATCTAGCTTTGACCTTGGGGAGTTAGGTATGATCTTAGTTCTTATCTGTAAGGTCTGCTATGGACATATAAGATTAAATAGCTTAATTAGTTGGCTACTTAAATGAGACATACATACGTAGGTAACACAAAAAAATATATATTTTCATAAAAGATTGTCGTTCTAGACTACTGTGATATTTTGTACTACCCACATTTTTGTAAAATAATTATAAAGTAATGCGTCTAAATTTTATTTAATTAAAATAACTTAAGATTGTCTCAAAACGTTAGCTCTGTAATAGGTGTAGTATATTATATAGATATACAACAATTTATAAATTAACATTAATTCTATTTATATGTATTAGTATGTAGTAGAAGGTCGTAACTGTGTCGCTTTTTATAAATAATATAGTGTTTATGCGATTAAAAAGACATCTGTATATTGATTTATTTTTAAATCAAGCGTGACATACAAATGAATTCTATCAGACGGTAAAATGTGTGACAATCCCATTGAAAAGTATTTTTTTTATTTTTATTTATAACCTCACATTGTTTACCATACAAGGTTAGTTTTTCTAAGAAATAGCAGGCAATTTGCGGTGCATACGGCGATTTAACTCAACAAATGAAGAAGCCATGCCATAATTGAATTGTAACGACTCTTGTGTTGTGTTTTATTTATCATAGAACGTCTAGACTCGTAACTGTTTCACGGTTTCGTATGTACGTAATGTGATTGTTGTAGTTTTACTTGTGTACATATCGTCACTTGAGCTGCAAACAAGATCAAAATATACACACTATTATAACGCTTATGCTTAGTTAATATGGGTTAGATCTGCATGCGTTATTAAAAAAAGGATTTGAGATTGGTTTAATGTTACTTGGATGGCTGTGAGTGGTTACAATACCAGATTTAACCATATGTATTTTTATTACCTATACGAAACCACTAAATAATTAAAATTATATATATATATCCTAAACGGTAGGAGTCAGCCAGACCGCGGTCAAGGTCAAATATCATCCTATTGTATAACGGCTCGCAAACCCTTTTGAAATGTTATGAATGCATTCGCTTCTAGAATTATAATTTTCTTACGAGAGATTTATCAATAGTTTTCATTAAATGTATCTCAATAATGTAATTTTCTGAATTTAACTTGATATTAATTCTAGTACATAATTAGTATGGCACATTCAAGCTTGTCATTTTAAGAAATTGGGCGAATGTTACAAGGCCATCATTAATAAAAGTTTAAATCATTAAATGAAAAATTATCTAACAGAGGAGTTAGGGTACTTAAAACAATGCTGTTTTCTATAAGCGAAAGTACGTGTATTTAGTACAGAGGTTTTGCTATTAGTACAGAGGTTTCTCAAGCAATAATTTACGTTAACACCATAATGTACCGAGTAGTCTTGTAAACTGTTTTATGGTAATGCAAAATTTGGTTCGAGCATGCAGTTACAACTTATGTACAAGCCTAAATAACGGAAATCTTTCCTCCACACTTATCACGTGATTGTTATTGTCTATTTACTCTATAAAAATAACGAATCTTATCAAAAATATTGTCCTTGTAATAAAAATGTTAGATTATAATTGGATTATCACAATCACTTTAATTATTATCAAACTTAAATATATTTTGAGTATTTTTTCGTAGTGCACATAAATTTGTTGTAAAGTCTACTGACTCTGCAGGTTTTTTTCCAAATTCCTGTGCCTCGTTTATGGGTTGTGGAAATCTTTTTGTGATGTCACGTCTCGCCGTCCTTATGTCAAGGTCGATTTGTTGCTAAAAAAAACAAACGTGGGAACAGTGTTCGTCAATGTCACTACTAATTCAATCCTCGATTTAATCTTTTATTCCTCATAAAGGGATTCTATTGAGGCTGTGTGAGCGCTGAGAATATTGTTACTATGAAACGTTATTTTAAAATGTAAATTCCAATCGGAACTAAAAAAAACCTTGTGTTTTTTAACATGTAAAATAGAGCGCTCCATTGGTTCTTATTCGTGTTTCTTGCCTTTTAAAATGTTTACAAGGAAAACGATTAATTTCCATTACCTACTTCAGTGTTGAGTGCGGATACTAAATCATTAATTTTTATGCGAATTTCAACACAATTTTTTATATTCAACAGCGGAATGAGCGTACGTTTTCTTCGAAGTAAAAGTATTTATAACAAATATATTTTGATTGTAATACAAACCTGTTCGCGTTGAACGCTAGCAGTCGTTGACTCCTTGGCAGAGTTTTGCTCTGTAGTGTAATAAATCGCACGGGTGAAGCTAATTAATGATGTACTGCGCATTTTAACAAGGACTTTTTTCATACGGACAAACTTTAGTGACTCCATTTTTAATGATCTCTTTAAACCTTACTACGTTAACATGTGTGTGTGCTATTATATATTTTTTTCTGCGCAGGTATACGCTTCCCCGAGCCGACGTAAAATGGACACGAAGGGGGAAGGCGAGGAGATGACTTACCCTCACATCTGTTTCATGGTTGACAACTTCGATGAGGTAAATATTTTTGTTACATTTATTATATGTATATGATTAATAGTTGATGTTATATTTATATTTGTAGACTTAATACGATGTATGAGTGAGCATTAATTTTGGCACCGCAATCTAAACGTTTTGACGAGACAGCGATAAACAACTCCGACCAATCTTTGAAATCCCTTCACAATGATTGCCAATTTATATCTCCAAAGTTTATATCTCGTTGTTTTACATCATAATTGTGCTTCTTCATAAAAATACAGCGGCTGAGACTCTGGGAGACAGAACAATTTTGTGACTAGTTTTTTATATATAGGCTGGTCGCGAATGATCGTGGTTTGCATGTGTGTGTGTGTGTATTGCCACCTGGTATGTGTGCGTTTGGAGATACTTGTATATGTGTGTGTGCAGCTGAAATGCAATACTATTCCTAACGGTTGTTATCGTGGCAGTTGAAGCGGGACGGCATGAATGGGATCTTATCCAGGAAACCTAGTTTAGTGTTTCATATTTAAATATTTATTCGTGTAACTACAATGAGTATACATTTTCATCTTCATTTAAAAATTATACGAATATTTATTAGTATACTTATTTTTCATGTTGATATTAATAGTATAAAATAAGATATTTGAACGACAATTTCTTATTCTATCGCACAATGTTTCCTTATCTTTAATAGGATTCAATATGTTCCACTTAACTCAATAATTTTCTATGAAGCCATAATCCGATATACTACTATACTGAGGGCGTTTGAATCATGTTTCTTTTCTTAACGTAACGCATTAAATAAACTAATAAATATAAAATATATAAAAACCTATATTATAATAAAATATATATGTACTTTCAAATCACGAGGAACTACTTTTCATAGTTTAATATAAAATTCGAAAGTTGAAATAATTAATTTAAAAAATTTCGACGATACTACAAGTTCTCACTTGTTTTTAACCTTAAGGAATTTAAAGTGTTTAGGCCAAATAAAAATCACATAGAATGAAGAAATTTATTCTGAAAAATTATTTTTCTACTTTAGTTTTAAATCGTTATTTTTATGTTTTAATTTATGTATTATTTTTATGTATAAATTTAATTATATTTTCAAGTAATTTGTTTATATTTACAAACGAAATCGACGCATCACAGAAATGAATTACCTCGGGCTTGAATCGTAAAACTAAACTTCAATAAATATATATTTAACTAGAAAATGTTTAATCATGGTTGAGGTACTCCTTTATAATCGAGTTAATGAAAAATGTACAACAAAATCATCAAATAAATTATCAATGCTGTAGTGACGTAAAGGAAAAGAATACATCTTTTATATTATTCAAACTTGATCGTTTATAAAAATACAATACGAGTTTTTACTATGAATAAATACAGAAGATGGAATAACGTGATACAAGAAAAAATCTATTTTTATAATATTAGTACGGAATTTGTATAAAGAATATTTCTAGTTGTTTTAGACTTATATTTTCCCAACAAATATATCTACAACAGTAATAAATTTTAAGTCAGTGGTGGCCGCGGGTTCGATCCCGGCAAGTACCAATGTGATTATTCCGAGTCATATGTACTTTCTAAGAGTATTTAGACATCACTGACAGACGGTGAAGGAAAACATCGTGAGAAAACCTGGACTTATATAATTCCACAATTATAAGTTTGAAATCTCAAAATGCTCAAAACTTCTTCATGTGAGAAAGAGGCCTTTGCTCAGCAGTGGGCTCTGATAGGCTGATGACGAGTAATAAAATTTTATTTATAAAAATCTTCCTCTATTTTGACTTGGGAATTGAATTCAAAAGAGGTGAATAATGTGTGCTGAAAAAGATATGACTTCATACAATTGTTCTGTCCTGTTCCCTGAAAATATACCTATAATATAAATAAAACTAATATTTTCGGATTTACTGCTTTTTTAAAATTATTATTTTAAACTACATACTATGCAGCTACCATTAATCCTATGGTCTAAATTAAAGTCTATGTACGTAAATTAATATGTGAACATTAATATTTGTTAGATATTAAAATCCATTAAGTAGCTTTTTCGTGAACGAGCCAGTGATAAAATTAATCACAATTATTAGAATAAGTTAAAATGAGTACATATATAAAATTATGTACAAAAATCAAAGTAAATAATAACAGTACTTAAATTACCTCTTATGTTTGTGATGTCTATAGACAAATAGTTTATTAATTATAACTAACATTAGTCTAGACTTTAATTAAGCAGTCTGTTAAGGTATATTTGTTTTGAAATATACATTTACTAATCTTTAGTTTTAAAATATGTAAACAAATGCATTATAAAGTATTAGGTGCAGAAAGACAAGATATTTTATATATTCATATTTTATGATGGTATTATGAATTGATTTCAATAAAAGTTAACAGAGTGAGATGGGTCCTATCAAAAGCATTTAAAAATAGGCGCTCAATATTTTTATGTAATGTATTTTTTTTGAAATAAAACCTTAATTAAAGGACAACAAACGCTATAATATCTTGACGGATCCAAAATTTTGGCTTCCTCCGTTTTTTTAAGGATTCTGTAAGGATATTTTGGCAATGTCGCCAATGGGGACATGTAAGAGAAATACTCTAGATTGGCCCTGAATTATCATAGTGGAACATTTTCTTAGAGCTCATTACACTATAATTTAAGAGCAACGTAGTAGCCCAGTTAAAAGATTGGAAAGCCTCCAGCGTTCCAATTATTCATGTTTTCCGACTACAATGCTCTAATTAAAAAAATACTACCTAACTCTAACATAAAAATTGCTAGCAAGTCTGAAATATTACTGTCCATGACTGTTAGCTAATAATTACCTATAAAAAGTTTACTTCGGCCATGAAATGACATTGTTGATATTGATTATTTCGCAAATACTCAATAAATAAGACGAAGGCGATGTTAATGCGTCGGCAGTCGGCCGCGAAATGCTTACAACTCCTAAAAACAACAATGTTTATTTCGGCTCTAAACTCATAACGATTTCCTCAAGGTCTCGTGGTTAGCAATTAATGAAAATTGTAAGAAATCTTCATGTCGTATAGATGTTATCATGCATAATTTGGCGAGTATGATCGTTTCGATATTTTACGAAAGTAAATACCAATACAAAGACAACTTTGATTGTGTATTCCTGGTTATAAATATGGCAAAAACTAAGTTTACAGTTTATCATAAGCCCTCTGTCATGACAATTTATTTGATGATTCGTGAGTCATTATCTTTAATACATATATACTAATGAATGTATTTTGATGGAGTGAATTGAAGTTATTTAAGAAACTTAAACTCGAGAAATGATCTATTTTAGAATAAATGTCCGGTTTATACTTTTAGATCCTCTCAACCTTTGTTGTAGTCAATTTAAATTGAATAAGAAGTGCGGGAATATAATAATTTCAAATGTGTATTATCATATGCTTTCAATCTGTGATGCCTTTTATACACTTTTTAAGATGAATTACATTTGATAATTAAATGAATTATTATGAAAACTTGAGATTGTTTTTGTTTTGTATTTACTATCACTTAGAATAGATATCGGAATGCTATTAGCGTAATTAAGTGAATCAGCGTAAATTATATTATCACCAGTGTTGCAAATTTCAATAATAGATTATGATGTAACCACAGTATATTTGATAGTGAATCAGTATTGGAATAAACATTGGATTTGTATGTTTCCTAGTATTCTGTACAACTTGCTCTCAGTCCAAAGATCGCGTGACTCACACGGGTGACGTCACATGCCACTATTAACTCCCACCAATAAAGTGACGTTGCAAGTTAATGCGCCGCCATCTTGTGTCACATTAGTGTCATTAATTTTTGACAGTAATATTTACTATAAAATGAAGTTAGAAGTAATAAAATGTTGTAAGTTGTTATTAATAAGTAATAAATGTATGAATTTTCCGAATGAAATGCATATTATGTCATTAATGTCTTATTGAGTACTGTAGAATTACAATCGGTAGGGTTTGGTTTTGAGTTAGGAATTTCGCTATCGCATGTTGGATTGTTTTGTGCTCGGATTGTTCTCGAGTCGGCAAAACGAGATAAGAATTTCTCTTATCGATATTACTCTGGAGGAAGATAAAACGCATAGCTGATAACAATGTGTGGTAAGGGTAACCGTCATAAATGGATTTCATAAAAGTTTGATAAGGTGATATTAATTAAGAGATAGCGATTAAGATTAATAATATAATAAACCTCTTTGTATTGTAACTAAATAACAATTCAAACTAAGAGGAAACTTAATGTTTAACTACAGGAAGGTAAACATGTTTAATAATAGTACAGTTTATTGTTCATACACTAATGGTTTGTTAGGTTCACATTTATAAATATTGATACACTTTAAAAGCAATTTGAATGTTTTTTTTTTGTGCACGAGATCATATGTAACTTGATACTCTCGAGTATGACGTTTTATGATTGTTAACTCAGTCTGTTATGAGTATTTAGGTGTCAAATGCTGGTCTGAATGCAGGTTTTCTGCGACATCGTTGTTCGAGATGGTGAGATGGTATGCGTGGAGCTGGTGGCTCGTGGCCGGGGAGGGGCCGCTCAGGCAGTCATCTTCCTTGGATCGATAAGATACGACGCTCTCACCAGGGTCTACGATGCTCGGGTAAGTTATAAGTGAATAATGATATATAAAACAAATTAATTGAAATACTCAAAAGTTCACATTACTCATATGTTTATCAAAATTAATTGTTACGATAATTTATATACATTTTGATACACTCGAACACTAGATAAAAACGCTGATCGTAATCGTCAAAAGATAAAAATATTAGTATTGAAAGTCATGGTGAGTGTAAAATATCTGTCACCTGATTCATTGTTTGCGAGAATTGAAATATTTTATATAAATAGAAAAATATTTTTCGCGAATTTTTTGTGAGTTCAATAAAATTAGTAGACGCATCGCAATAAATTGTCAAAATATAACACAAATACTTAAAAGAAGTAGAATTTGAAAATTTCTACTTTTTGTCAAACTGACTTGTCCTTGAAAATAGTTCATAAGCATCGCTTTGTATGTTAAAATATTAAAAATAAGTCTTTCAGTGAGGCATGAATGATATTCTGATAAATTAAAGACGCTCTCATGTTCGTCAAATAAAAATAGAAATATTTTTTAATAATAATTTTAAATTTTTGTATCATCGGAATAATCCGGAAAAAAAAATTCTTTTCGAATTTCGAAGATTTCGAAAATTTTTCTTGTCGAACTTCAGTCATTGAACCAACTCATTATATGTTTTTGGAAAATTAATAAGCATACATATTTGTTTCAATTTAATTATATTCACAACACGTAAGTTGGAATCGTTACGTCTTTGTTGTTTGGTTAATAACCTTTGCTTTTCACGTCGAATGGACTATAAATATGTTTACGACGTGATTAGCTATGGAAAATATAAAAAAACGAATGAAAACGCTATTATAGTATTGAATGAATACATATTATAGGTATGCTATAAAAAAATTAATCATCAAACAGTAATTAATTATCACGTAAAAAGTAATTGAGATGGTTCCAGTTATCATTATGTTCTAACGATGTACAATAGTTCTAATGAATTAAATTCAATAAATACAGCATTATCACAGAATATGGGCCACAAGTCACTAGTGGGTGGTAATTGGCTGCTGTATTCGGGCTACGATGACGTCACTCCGTAGGCGGCCATTCAGTAAGAAAAGGATTTCTTCCTACAATATTGCCATTTTAACAATAGTTAAGATTAAAACGAAGTGATAGTTTTGTTGACAGATACAGTACAAGAAATGCTTCATTGTTATCATTGTTCTGTAAAGTATGCTCCTGTAACTGAAACTTGAAATGATCAGCCAAGGTTCACGGGTCACGGGAAACTGGTCATACCGCGTAACGTCACATTACCCGCCCCCCCACTGTGAACTAAGAACTTCTGATTTATAGGTTTCCGAAAGCAGGGAATGATTTACAATTCTTGCTGTGTTTCCCAAACACAATAATATTTCCTTTTAGCGGACTAAGAGAAAATTCCTTTTTTCATTTTTATTTTTATTTTTATGTATGGCAGACATTTTCTTAAACTATCACATTGTTTTTTAAATAAAACTATTTTCGAAGTTGTGTACGTACCTATGTGTTTCTTTAAATACGTACGTACCTACGTGTTTCTTTAAATTTGTTTTAATTAAAATAATTTAAAATCATTATTGATTTAATTTTCCCCCGTTCTACATACTTACCGATAGGTCAGAAGACTGAAATGTAGGACACTTGTAAACTCATGACGTCACATTATTAAAATACTTTTATGTCTCTATAAGATACTAAGTTTTATTACTGCAACTAAACATCATTGAAATAAAGTATGATTCAAATAATTTGTCACAGTTTTATATTAAAATATTTTTTAAATTTACTCGTTCACAAATAGAAAAATTACATATCTATTATAGTATTGTATTGAATAGTTCAGCGTTTACCTGTAACCTATCATCAATGGACACATTGATTGAAGGTATTGGCCGAGTGTATGGCATATACTTAATTAAAGGCTGAATATACTGTAAACATTTTTCACTGATGGTAGTAATAAATTGAATAATTTAATAAATTTAGACAAGTTTCATATAGCGTTGGTAAGTGAGTTTGTAGGTTGTACTCGTAATATCAACAAGTATCGTCGCGCCGACTAGACGCCGATCGTAATCGATTGAGCCATATTAATGACAGTTCTGACTGAATCCTTTATACGAAATTACCACTTGTCCCAGCATCGACACGAGATTATTTTAATAACTTGTGTTAATATTATCGTATGAGAGTATATATTAATTTATGTTAAAACGATTGTAATACAAAAATGTAGGTCGCTCAATAAAATACATGACCTAGTATCTCGGAATACATAGTGTTCAGTTATTTACTTGTATTAAGTAGTATGTACATATATTATATAACAATTGGTTGTTGATTAAAACCAAACGAGGTTTTTATCGGCTGAGTGTATCATGTGACATCGTTAGCAACAAATGATTTTTATTAGTCTTTCATTATTCTTTATTTATTCGACTTTTCTTGACCTCTTTGGTTAATAAGAATCTATTTTATTTAAATTAATACAATTTTCTATGTGCCTTCTTTGTACCTTATATAATTAAGTGATATAAATTTTAAATTCGGTTTATTGTAATAATGTATAATAGTAACCTTCTAATAAGTTAATGTCTGCGCCTGTAAGTAAGCTACAGAGTTTCTGAAAACCGTTCTGACCTCGTTACGTTCCAAGTTTTATTCATGAAATATGTTAAAACTTTGCTCGTTTTTTCTTTCGATGACATACAATTATATTTTGTGATCTCATTACGTGAGATCTCTGAGCTGAACGTGTTTGGAAATATTTTTATTTACCGACACAAAAGATGCTAGTGGTACTGTGATTTTTTATGTTTATACATATAAATTCCAATGTATTAAACTATTTTATTCTATTTCTTATTATCATTTCAATTGCACTTTATATAATTATTGTTTCTAGTTGGTACTATGTAAAACATGAACGTTTTAAATGAGTCGTATAGAATCAAAGGCGGCAATCTGCATATTTTGTCAAAATAAAGATTTTTATATGGACACACAGGAAATTTAAAATAACGTTACGTACTTCATTTACTTTATAACAAAAACGACTATCTCGCAGTGAAATCCTTTTTGAAAATCAGGTTTAGCATCAAATCCGGCAATCTTCAACAGCATAAGAATCAAACCCGGCATTCTAACTCACTCCACCAATCACAAGCGTCCGTGTGGTCACGTGATCTAATGACGTCTGTATGAAGTTTTTCACGAATTTGTGTCCGTGTTTTATTGAATTATTTTATTTATTGTGATTACTGTTATAAAATATATGTATAAATTGAATCATGGATGTACATTCTAAGCCTGTAATAAATAAGTTTGCCCGGAAACGACAGAGAAACTCAGAAAAATGGAAACAAAACTTGGCGAAGAAACTCAAGTAAAATGTATAGGGCTGTCACGTCACGACTAAGACAAAGTGTATTCTATGTTTTTTAACCCTAACAAAAGATGAGTGTTATAAAGTTGACCACTATACTATGCGTATATGTGTGAATGGATTTTCATGCGGTTCTTTTAATATTCCTGAACAAAATCTGAAAAAAGTTACACAGTTTTAAATTATAATTGTCAGCTTTTTTTAAAATACACATATACTTAAAACAAATTTATAACATTTTTTTATATCCTTTTGACAACCCTGAACGAGTTAATTTTTTGGTAAGTTTCATAAACGGCAATCTCGACATAATTTGGTATCAAATACGGCATTCTCAGATGTTTGGTTTCAAATCCGGCATTCTGCAAAATTCTTTTCTAAATTTCTTCAAATTGTTATTTTTATAGTACACAATGAGAGTTTAACATTAAGCGCATCAATACTTACATCACTTAAAATAAAGTTACGTAATATTATTTTTGAATCGGACGACACAAACCGAAAATGTTCAATTCTCTGATTTCAGTCTAAGTGTAGATTGCCGCCTTTGATTCTATACGACTCAAATCTCGCTAGGTCGCTTAAAGCTATACCTTTATTTATAATTCACGTATATTTTTGTTCAAATCTTAAGTGATTTTTTTAAACTTTTGTACATATAACCATATAAAAATTAAAAGAGGTTTTGTTTGTTCTAAATCCTAAATATGTATTTTATATAACAGCTAAAAATATAGGATTTAGATATAATATATAGATATAATATCAATTGACGATGTATTTGATAAAAATTTCGACATAAAAACAATAATTACTGATAAACATACGTTTTTAAAGTCTAATTTAATACCCATTATACATTATAGAACGAAAAATGATCGTAAAATATTTTATTGCAACTTATTTTGCAATAAAAAATATTGCAATGCAATAACTATTTTTATGGATTCAAAGATCGGCGCAGAGATTTTAGTGTTGTTATACTTCTATTCTAGACCTAGTTTAGATAATTTATTTTTAAGAATTCCTTGGGAATATTTATTAATATTTATTAGAGACATTAAATTGATATGATAATATTAAATTCTCAAGGAATTTAATGCCATAAAACATTTGATCTAGTATATTCAAAGTACGGATAAAGATCCAAAGTACTAAAATCAATTAAATACATATATCTGATACTGTCGAGCGTACCAACAATGTTGGCGCTATAATGTTGCAATAAAAATACGACGCAATTGTATTGATGATATTTATATATTGTTTTTATGAGAATAGAATGGTATCAATACTTCTTTCATGTTATTTATGGAGCAGCAGTCTTCGCTGTCTACGAAGGTTGCTCAGCGTATGTCTTTCGGTTTGCTGGGACGAGGAGCCGGCGCTGCGGCCAGGTGCGAGTTTGTGCGGATGAAGGGACCGGGGGGGAAGGGACACGCTGAGGTATACAACACACATACATACATACTAATAAACACACACACACACACAATCAAATACATATATACTTAAGATTACTTTATAACTTATATGTACCAAATGTTGCTATAATGATATCGATTAAGTAAAAAGCTTACTATCATAAGATAATATCTCGATGAGACGGCCAGATAACTGTTGTCTAAACGGAAATTATATGAATTTCAGAGTATGATAAATAATATCAATAATTCGTATGAAATGATAAAATAGAAGAGCGTGTCACAGTGAGTGTGTATGTTTGTAATATATTTGTTACCGTCAGGTGGCCGTATCTCGAGCTCGTTCATCAGGAGTACACACTCCTTGCTCGGAGCCAGGGTTAGGTCCGGAGCTGTGGGACAGTGACTTCGAAGACGACCCCGACGAACTATTCTTATACAGGCATCAGGTAACAAACACGTTACTACAATTGCTCAATGCATTGTCTATGGACACGTACGATTGACCTAATGCTTTGTAACAAAGACGAGAAGGTGGGGTTTTGTGTTTTAGTACTTGATGTCATTAAATAGATAGCATCAGTTATACATAACATGCACTGCTTACGTAAAATGGTCGTGGTGCTTCAGCGGGGTTAGCCCGTAAATTACTTACACTACATTGTGTATGGCGTCCCACTAACAGTAGTATTGATTGAAAATAAAAGAACAATAATAATTTTTATAGACATTAGACTTGTATCACGATTTTTTTTTTGTGATTTAGGAGATATTTATCAAAACCATGTCTTTTTATTTTTAAGCAGAAATTTTAACATCCGATATGTTTATCATCGTATGATATACACTTTAATCGCCCGATTATATATTATTATATAATATTAATCTTTTGAGTGCCAATAAAATATCGTTATCATTATTATATTATTTTATATTTATTATATTATAAGTATCGTTATCGTTAACAAATATGTCATTGATTTTTCACAACCACTATGAACAACGTTCAAGTAGTTGCACATTCATGGACTATTCAGTATTTAAGAGTGATTGTATGGCAACGAGATAATGGGTCATTGATTTCAAAAAGGCTTATTTATAGGATATATGTGAATTTGACAGTTGTAAAAATTGCCATTTATAAACTAGTGATGTTCATAACATTTAACATCACCCTTGACCTTGAACGATTCTTTTGTGTGGACTCGTTTAAAACTGTCGTCATTGTTTTTCAAGTTCTGTCACAGAGCCAACTTCTGATACTGAATCTGTATGAACTGTTACAATGACCAGTTGTATACAATCAATATATAATATGTATTTGATTTCTTATCTAATTGTGATAACATTAAACCGATATTTCTTATACATTTCTAGTCATAGAAAACAATAGTAAAAATGCATCAGCGGGGAAAGTATGGAATGTTTTATTTTAATTATTATTTGTGTCAGTCGCCTCTATGAACAGCTGAGAAAAATTTCCATTATCAGTCGGAGTGTCTTGATGTTTGATCGTCGATAAGACAGTAACAAGTTAGTTGGAGTACCTATTTGTAATCACGATGACAAAACTGTTTTCCATCTCATTTACACTTGACTGATTAAAAGTGTTCCAAATCGTATTTAAATGACTAAATTACGTAAATTTTCCTTAAAGATTGAAACTAAAGATAATTTTAATCATAAATTTTTTATATCTAGATTTTTTGTTACGAACAAATTATTAGTTATAAGTCTAATTATATATTACTTGGTTTCATTTATATTTTAAATTTGGTTACATTTTAAAATTTGCTAGCGATTCTATGAAACAAACTTTAAATATTATATTTATTACAATTATGATTTTAAACGATATGTTAACATTATAATTTTTATATATGTTAATGATTTCAGCGTCGCCTGAGCGACCCCAGCGCCAACTTGAATCACTTCGTGCGTGGCGGATGGCGTGCGAGGGATAAAGACGACACGAGCCGTTCCGAGAACGAGGGTCTTGATGCACTGGCTGACGGACTCGCTGAGGTTGAAGCAGGGGACTTGAGAGACGGTAATCATATTATAAATTTGACGTAGCTTGCCTCAATTATGTATGGACGTGTTATCGTATGTATTTCGTGAAAATCAGACATGATTCGACTTATTGAATTTCTGTGTGTCGCTTCATCGCGCCGGTACACTTTAATATTTCATGTTATATGTACTACGACCGTTATATATTCTACGCACGCCTTCTTTGTCGTATTATTTCGCACTATTCTGTTATTACTCGCTGTTCGTATTCGTGTCGTCCCTCACTCCTCATCGGAGGAAGCCCGCAGCCCCGGCCCGCGCCCGCTCGACCAGACTCCTACATTACATAATAACATTATTTACACTCGTGACAGCACCTAGTCAGGGCTGATTTAGTATTGTATCTGTTATATGCTATATATCGGTATTTGACTCTCCTTCAGTCTTATGAGCACACATCTACCGTCTTTAATATCGACCGATTTAACATTTCTCTGCTGTGTCTAAGTAGTCTTAGAAGCATAGTATAATTGTGTGAGACAGTTCAATAACTTCTGAAAGAAATAACTGGCCAGCCCTTATAGAGATCTATTATAATTTAAAAAGAGTATCTCGTTAGTGTTGTCTGGTGTTCGTAGGGCGTTCGGGTCGCGGGCGGCGGGCTTCCTCGGTGCGGTGGAGGACGTGCTGCGCGGGCGCCGGCGGGGGAGGAGGGGGCGGGTCGCGGCGGGAGGGAGACATGAGGGACGTGTACCGCCGCGCCCCGCCGGACCTGTCCCCCGGCTGTCTGCACACCGTGTCCCCGCGCCGCCGCCCCGTCAGACCCGCGCCCCAGCCGCCGCCGCTGAGGCCGCTACCTGCTCGTGTCTCGCGCTCCGCTCCCCCCGACGCAGAGTGCGAGCTGGCCTGCGACGCAAGCTGCCTGGATGGACGATCGTCCCCCGCACCGGCACCCGCGGCCTCGCGCCGCCCGCCCGCCTGCATGGCGCCGCTTACCGTCCGGGGAGAGGAGGAGCTGCCGAGTCAAGCCCAAGGAGAGAGTGAAGGCCGCGCGGACAGGGAAAAGTCGGGCGGCGCGTGGAGCGCGGGGGCGCGGGCCTACGTGACGCTGCCCCGGCGGCGCGGCGTGGCGGCTGTGCTGTTCCAGAACGCGCCGCTCCCTCCTCGACGGACCACACCCGACGGAACAGATATCTACTACTGGTGTGACGTGCCACGGCGCAAGCTCTCCGGTACCGAGAACTATGGAATAGCCAGCCACCGGTCGCCCATAAACTCCATTCATATGTCAGTAATATTCTGTGTGTTTCAGAGTTGGACGACGGAGCTTACAACCCTTTATGGGCGATGCGCGGCTTCACACAGACCTTCCACCTGTGGAAAGAGGGCCGAAGACAGCAGTCCGCTCCGCTCTGTGCGTTCCTTACATACGTCACACTGCCCTGGTGGAGTATAGCCAAAGGTGAACCACACACTATAACAGTACATACAGGTAGTAGAGCCTAGCTGAAGTCAAGATACTGCAGCTCGAACATGGGCTAACTCGGCCCGAGAAATACCACACTCTCACAGAAGATCGGCGTGAAGTAGTCAGTAATGACTGCGTTTCGTCCGATGAGTGAGAGAGCCAGTTGCCCTTTTCCTATTCCCACCCCTCCCTTTCCATCTATGTGGCGGATGTCTATGGGCGACGGTCACTACTGCCCATCAAGTAGGTTGTCCGCTCGTTTGTCACCTTTCACATAAAAAAGGGTCGTATCCAATGATTAACTAATCCATGCCCTTCATTACAGATATTCTGGATCACCGCGAGGAACCCATTCTAACCTTCTGAGACAACATTTCCCCCGTGGAAAACAACGACAACACCTAAAATTATGTTTCGATTAATTTTATTATAAACTTAATAATCGGAAATTCTGAATGTGAAGCATTATTAGTCTACTGATCTATTGTGATTGTTGTTTTTTATTAAATTTAAATTGCATCATGTGCGTTGGAATATTTAATGTTTTTTTTATGTATAATTTCATTAATATAGAGGATAGAATGATATAAAGGCTAATGAAATCAACCGTTATGTAACCTCATAGTATAAAAAGACAGAGGTTATTAAAAAAAAAAACAATAACGCAGTTCTATTTTTTATTATTATATATTACATACAGGAAATATTCATATTAATTGATTTAGTTAATACAACAGCGCCTCTAGCGAGATATTGCCCAAACTTACGTTTGAACACTTGACAAGATGACACTGTGATGGCGCTAGTGTTCAAGATATTTCCTCCATATTGATTATAGTGTCAAAATAAAAACTAGAATTAGGTTTAAAAAATGTATTTAGGCGAAAGGTCGAAGTGATTAAAGCGAATTATTCTAAAATCAAATAGATATTTTACAGATGAAAACGGATGCCGGTTATTACGAATGAATGTATAAATGAATAATACATACATAAATTATATAATATGGCAGTAAATAACCACAATGAAGAGTCTTCCGGATACAGATAATAGTTCATTATGCATTGATGTTATTAAATTGTGTATTGTATGCGAACTTTGAGGAGTCTGTGTAGTGAATTAATTCGTTAATTTAATTTTAGATTAATTAAAATTATTTATTCTTTATATAATCTAGAAATGAGTGAATTGGTAATGCTGTGGTCCTATTGAAGGTTCAAAGTGATTAAGATCTCTATTTGATATTGTATAAAATCAAAACATGATCAGCCTTTTGCTGTGTCGGTATTTTTAAAATTACAAAAACTAAATTTCATTAGGCACATAATTAATTGAACGCTATATTTATAATTACAAAAGGTGTGAAATATTTAAATTTATTTTGTTTAAAGGAATGCTTGGAATGGACTTTTATATGAATTTGACTTAATGTCTATTAATTTTATACTTTACATTCCTTATTTATATATTTCTTTTTATAAAGAAAGCCACTATTATGAAAGAGTACAAAGAAGTGGTCAAGATAGCTTATTTTACCATTAACAAAACATTGTCTTACTTTAGTAATATATAATATGCTTGGTCTGATGAGAATATGAAAACAAATTTATTCTAGTCAATAATGTGTTTAATTGAAATTTGTATTAATAAGTATAATTATTTATGATTTGATAATACAATGATACTCGATTTTTATACGTGTTTTATTATATTTACTGTTCCATACCTCAAAATAGACGAAACGTGGCCCTATACTAAGAAATTGATATGGTCCATCTGCCACGATGTCCAGTTTTCACAGATGTATTTATGTTGTCGCTATAACAACAAATACTAAAAATCAAGAAAATGAATATTTAAGGGTCTGCAAGGCAACACACATGATCGATACAGATTCTTCAGTGAGCGATTCCGACTCACACTTGGCCAATTTTGTTTAAAGTAATAAATACGTCAATTAGTGAGTTTCACTGGTATAACGATAGTTGAAATTTTATATGAGAATAGATTTGAAATATTTAACAGCCGAATAACGGACTAAATTGACGTCATTGAGATCCTCAAGGAATAATCTACCAATGTTTGTATTAAGCGACTTCAAAGTAAGGTTATCAATGCGACACTCGAATATGTTATTTTGATAACGAAATATTTAACCAATTTGATAATTATTATTGATCGTTTAGGACTTCCAATTTTAAACAAATTCTTTGGTATACCTACTGCGTAATAGTTTGAATGTTTTTGACTATTATAATTTTCTTAGCTTTGATGATTTGCATTTGATTCGCAGACTCATAGATATAATTAATTTATTTCTTGTGATTTTATTATAATCAGTAATTATTTATGTGTAATTGAAGGAAGGTTTATTTTCGAGTTAGTTTAGGTTGTCAGTTTTATTTAGAACCAAGTAAAGCGATTTTTGAAGTTGGAAAAAGATCAAACGTTGAAAGGTTTTCAAGAAGAGAAGATGGCAATTTTAGAATAAACTATTCTGACGTATGTGGACGACAGGATTCAAACTTGGACGATTGCGATTTTAGGAGGGCTATCATCAAAACTTTTGATATTTTTAACTTAAATAGATAATAAATAAGTACTTCAAAATAAATTATCTCACTGTATGAATACTCAGTCAGTGGTGGCCTAGTGGTTAAGGGGTCCGCCTCTCGTTGCCGAGGGCGCGGGTTCAAACCTGGCAAGTACCAATGTGATTTTTCGTAGTCATATATACTTTCTGAGAGTATTTAGACATCACTGACACACGGTGAAGGAAAACATCATGGGGAAACCTGGACTTATAGTTTCACAATTATAAGTTTAAAATTACCAACCCGTTTGAAATCACCAACCCGTCTTCTCCATGTGAGAAAGAGGCCTTGCTCAGCAGTTGGCTTCTGATAGGCTGATGACATGAATACTCACATTTTTATATTAGAAACTAAATGAGACATTAAACCATGTAAAAAGCCTTAAGATATATGTAAATATAATAGTAACATGTACCTATTTAATTTTAACCACATCACTAATATAATATTTTTGATTTATAGAATTGATATTTAGCCGGCGGACGTCTGTAATTTTGTTATCGTTCCAGTTCAAGTATTTGAGAAAATTGCGATAACATCATAGATTTGATCCAACAGGCATGAAGGCCGCGGGTTGCATACAAAGCGCATTAATTCCGTTGATGTAGATTTACGATTCAAATGAAGAATGACCAAACTGAAACACGTTACACTCAGTTAATTATACTTAATTTTGTTTGCTAGTTGTTGCTCGACAAATGATGTTAATGGGGCCCATTAATTGTTGGCTTCCGCTATCTTGGACTCGTAATTAGAGAAATTTGATGTATGTAAGAGTAAAATTGGGTACTTCTTTAGTCATACATTTTGTCAGTGGGCGTATGGTATAAGGAACGCGGTCTGTAATGAGTAGGGTGGCCATCTCTACAAACAGACTCATGGATAGTTTTTTGATATATATTTTTTACGATCGTATTTAAATTGTAATGTTTATTTCAATAGACACAACTCAAACCTGCTTTGCAGTGTCCAAAAGATTAACGAACGAAGTTACGCAAAGTTTATACATACTAAGAAAAATTATTTCTAATTAAAATAACGGCAAAGTGTTCGGTGTAAGTAGGTATACACTTTTTTATTTATAGGTCTGAAATTTTCTTTGCAACTTCAATAACTACTATTTCTAAAAATTACTTCATAGTACTCATGTATGTTTATCTTAGAGCGGCAAGGAAAGCGCACATGAAAATAAGTAAATTTTACATAACTGCCTAAAATAATTTTCTTATGTGTTTCCAAGCAATGTTTTCATAACTCTTCCGTGTTATTGAAAGTACTTCATTTATGCTTTCGGGCCACCGTATATATTATACTTGTTCTATATAGATAATATTTCGATAAGTACGGTTCAAGAAAAGCTAATGTTATGGGATAAAGGAGTAAAGTAGCTAATGTCGTAAATTATGAACCAATTTCCATGTTTACAAATTACCCTATTGTCACTAGAAGTGAATTGGAACATTTCAAGACCTTTGACGATACGTTTAAGTGTAAAAACTACAGAAAATTTTCGTCGATATCTCCTAGAACGATATTTTTTTTATGGATTAAAGCAACATAAAATTATTTATGGTCTACCCACCACAATTATACGTTTTGGTAAATCCTAAAAAAATAACTGAAAATTAAACTTACTTGCGTTTAACTGTGAATGTCACTAATAATGATCTCTTTAAACAAATGAACGTTAATTTAGAATACTACTATCGAACTTTTTGAGTTTACTTTATTGTTTAGATCAATGAAATGTTGAAATTGAAGAGTTAAATGAATTCTAAGGACATTAACACATATTTCTTTGTAAAATTTATGTACTTCGTATAAATTTTGTATAATTTTTAAATAATATATATTTTGAAGGATTGGTAAGTTGAAATATTAATTACCTAACGAGGAATTTAGTACATTTTATTGTAAAATAGTACTTTAAAGTTTTTGTGACTTTGTTAGTAATATCAAAAAAAGAATAATGAATTTATTAATATCTCCTGAAGCATTTATTTATGGTAGTCCTCAACGAAAATATTGTGTGAGTGGCGGAAGAGAGCACTTGGCAGGAGTCGCTAACGCTGTCTTCGCCTTATTACCGGGATACAAGCCACTAAGGTGAGTGTTTTGTCTTCATGTTAACTTAGTGAAAGTTATAATATTGAAAACAAACGTGAAAATTAACTGAAAAAATGTCAGATGTTCTGAGCAATATTCTGAAGGTCAAAGTTAATAGGTGCGTAATTCACGAATTGCGTGTGATTCCCGTCTTGCGTATATTTTATAAACCCGTAAGTGTTAATATAATTTATATTTTCTTAGGAAAAAAAAGGATTTGCAGAAAAATGTATAGTAATTTTTAAAAATAACGCGGTACTGTCTAGATATGTTATACGGTTTCTAAATATGCTCAAATAATGTTATGATTTAGAATATCCATCCATCAAATTGGTGTTTATATTTGTTATTGCATCAAACTCGATCCCCCAATTTAGTAGATGTGAAGCAGTGATTGACCGAATTTACGTCACTGGTGACGTCACTGAGGGTGAGCCTCCCAATCGTTTCGTGAACTAAACTATGTAATTTCCAATATCCAATATACATATATCCCAATACCTTTAACAAAAATATTATTACCTTAGTTACTTAAAGGAATTGAAAAACAAACCCATTATATTGTTTATTGGCGATTTTCATTTGTTTTTATTTTTGTCAAAACGAATCTCCGCTTTTCGGTATCGGTCAGTAATTAATTTAAAAAGCTACAGTTCTTAATGTTCAACGATTAAACTTCAATTTTTACATTTGATGTATTGCTTCAATAATCATAAATCAACTATTATTCTATTACAAAATGTCGGTCACATTTTATATTCAGAATAATATATTTAATGGATGATATTAAAATAGGTCTAATTATTGTAAAGACCGTCTCTGGGCGGTGTTTGACCACATGACATCTGACCCACTATCGGCGGCCGGCAGCTTATCGCGCACTCCACATCCCGTAGTCTTACTTTGTAAACATATCGGTGGTAAGTTAATATTTAATTGAAATAATATTCATATACATATTATTATTTATGAGAAATCAGTTAAATTCTATTCTGTTACGATATTTTAGGTAGTTAAATAAGACATTATGACTTCTTCACTTGAAGAATAAAAAAATAAATATTTTTGTCAGGATAACTGTTGAATCTGATATAACCTACACTTTTGTTCATAGAATGAAGATTACCACGATGTGGCGGAGTGTTGGAGCGTGGTGTTTGATAGTGGTCTGTGTGAAGGCTTGTGAGTTACATCCAGGGGAAGGTGCTGGAGAAAAATCACCGGGAGACAATTTCTATCGAGTCATCATTAATGGAGACGTAGAAAGATACACTCCGGAACAAAGATATGTCGGTAGGTTGAAACAGAGATTGAGATTAAAATAAAAGACAATTTTTAATTGCTAGGAATAACAAATGAATATTATGATGCTGAGTAAATTGTTACTAAAATTACTGGCAATTTGCAAAGTATGGTTGTATTAGCGAGTCACGTAACTCGTGCTATAACTATTAACATTGAAAACATCCGCAAATTGACTACTGCACATATTATTGCTAAATTATTACATATTCCCTGTCTTTTTGAAACTTTAACACAATGGTTATTTATTATATTACTTTCACGTAAGTTAAATGTCTATTTACTTTTAAAATTACTGCAGAAGTTTAAAAAAAATGTGATAAGTCAATAATATTAATGTGTATTTATTATATATTTCAGTAACTTTGGTTGGTTCGCGAACTCACGACGTGGTACAACAGTTTACCAGGTTCCAGCTGATACTGGATCCATTAGATCCATCATCTCCACGGACTCCGCGGAAACAGGGACAGTTCCAGCTGTTCGCGGACACGCTTAGCAAGTTCGATGAGGAATGTACAAATTCCGTCATAGAAGCTGATGATTTGCCTAAAACAGAAGTGCAGGTTATGTGGAAAGCTCCACCGACGGGTTCGGGATGTGTGCTGATAAGGTAGCCTATAAAATTACCTATGTAAGAAGTAAACCTATGTAAGGATTTTATAATGACCTTATTAAATAAATAAGGATTTTGATAATAAACATGTATTTAGGGCAATGGTTTACGAAAATGACACTCGGTGGTTCGCAGCTGATGGACAACTGACCCATCGCATATGTGAAGAACCGCCTAGTATAGATTGCTGTGCTTGCGATGACGCAAAGTATAGTGTACGTACGATGCCTGAATCTTAGTATTTTTATCAGATGCATTTTTTAATAATTGTTCGTTTCTTAGATGGTGTTTGAGGGTCTGTGGTCCCCGCAGACTCATCCTAAGGACTTTCCCGTGCAGGCTCTCTGGCTGACACATTTCTCTGATGTCATTGGTGCGACTCACGTCAAGAACTTTTCTTTTTGGGGAGAAGGGGAAATTGCTACTGATGGCTTCAGGTTACACTAGAATATATTTAAGTTTTTTTTGTAATCACATTAAAGAAATAGGAAGATTATAATTTTCGTGATGTCTGGTTTATTTTTCTTTGACACTGCTAACTGAAAATATCTGTTGGCAGGTCTTTAGCAGAGTGGGGTTCACCAGGTCTATTGGAACGTGAGCTGCATCAACATGGTCCAGCATATCTGCGTAGCGTAGTGAAGGCTGCCGGTCTTTGGCATCCCAGACTAAACTTGAACACTTCGGCTACCTTTACCGTCGATCGCAAAAGACATTTACTGTCACTTGCATCTATGTTTGGTAAGGAAAGGATATCTGTTAAAAAGTGAAGTGAACAATTAATATCTATTAGCTTTTTATGGAACTATTCGATTTATTTCTTTTTGTAAAAATAAACTTAATTATATATCCCTGCTCATATATGTTTATGCTAATTCCATAACTCCATTAAATACATGATAATAGGACCTTCTCCCGATTGGGTGGTGGGAGTGAGTGGACTTGATCTTTGCCAGAAGGACTGTACATGGACTGAAAACAAGGTCATAGATCTATTTCCATATGACGCTGGCACTGATAACGGTATAACTTACATGGTAATCACAGTTTATAATAAATATGTTGTTGTTTTTTATCATTTCTCTGTAAAAATATGGATTCCTATTTACAGTCTCCAAATTCAGAAACAGTTCCTCGTGAAAAGATGTACCGGATCACGACTATGTATCCTGAGGATCCAAGAGCCCCGTTTTACAATCCCGCTAGCGACAGCATGAACCCAATGGCAAGGTTATACTTGAAGCGAGAAAGCCTTATATCGCGAGCATGTGACCAGGAAGTACTTCAGAGTCTTGTAGTCGAAGAACAAGAAAATACTCGCTCGGTCGATATACGTGAGCACTTTTCTCCACATATCATGTAAATTATCTCATATATCCAATTGATTGATTGTCTCTTTACATTTTGTAGCCCAATGTGCGGTAACTGAATGGAGCAAGTGGTCTCCTTGCTCGGTGTCATGTGGTAAGGGGCTCCGTATGCGAACTCGCGAATATCGAATGCCACAGAAGGCGCAGATGTTCCAATGCGACCGTCAGCTTGTGTCCAAGGAAATGTGTGTCGCAGATATTCCCGAATGTCCGTGAGTTCTATATTGTTATTAATATGTGACTTTATGTTGTTTAGTATTTTATTTTTATTTAAAATATTTTAATTCAATTTGAGTACAGTTAAGGCACCTACAAAGTCTTTTGTTAAATATTTCGAAAAAAAGTGTAATCTATTATTTCATTTATTTCATAGTGAAGGTGAAGACCCGATACCGGACTCTAATTCGGAGTCTGGTACCGACCTGCCAGTTTGCCGCACTACTGAATGGGGTCCTTGGGGCGAGTGCTCCGCTACATGTGGCGTTGGAATAGCTACGAGGCGAAGAACATTTATTGATCACATGGGATACAAAAAATGTCCCCTTGTGAACACCGGTGGGAATATTGACAATATTTTAATGTTGTGCTTCGAAACTTTTTCAAACTCTAATTTTACAACTTTTATTAGAGGAAAACCGCAAATGCATGGAGCCTCCCTGCCCCGAGGGAGAAGTTCAAGAAGTGTCGGACCCTCAGTGTCCCACTAGTCCGTGGGCATCGTGGTCTCCTTGTTCAGCGTCGTGTGGCCGCGGTGTGGCGTTCCGTACTCGTCTGCTGCTGGTGCCAGCAGACCGTCAGCAAGAATGCAGCTCGCGAGTCGAACTCATGCAACAACGTCCATGTTCCGAAAGAGAGGATTGTACGATCGACATGATTACAGCTAAGCGTAAGTTGTGATTATAAAATACGTATAATAATAGTGCACCACTCAAATAGTTAATCTCGAAGAAGTAAATATAATAATTTATAATTATAAACCATACTTTTGAAGTACTTATGGAAAGAGATTTATTATGTAACATAATTTATTCGATGTATGTACTGTGAATGTTTTAATAGTACTCATCTTTCAGGTATCTGTATGGAGGTTCCCGACCCGGGTCCTTGTCGTGGATTGTACTCCCGCTGGGCGTTTTCAACTCTCAAGGGGATGTGCGTGCCTTTTAGCTACGGTGGTTGTCGCGGAAATAAGAATAATTTTATTTCCCAGGAAGACTGCACTAATACATGCTCTGTGCTAATTGGTTAGTGGGTTACAGAATACTTCTAACTTAATGTTTTACATATCTATTAGTTTGAAAATATTTTTGTTCCAAACAATCTTTTTATTTAATAAACGTAGCTATCATTGAAAATTATATATTTTAACTTTTAATAATATTTATATATTTTCTAGTTGAAAACTAAATGGCTTTTTTAATTATTATTGGATGGCGTGATGTTGGGATATATTATAAGGGTATACTTTGAATTTAATCAGCTACTGAGTTGTACATATTAGAGTAACTCTGTCGGGTTAGCTATTTCTTAATGAAATACTTCTGGACTATTTCTTATATTTATAGTTAGCGGAATGTTATTTATTAAATATGCAAATTACTATTATTTACGATTTTGGCATCCCGCCGTAAATTTGAGGTAATTGAGATTAAGATTATTTATTCATATGTTTTTTTGGAATGCTTACTACGAAAATAATTTTATTGATAACACCATAAATGACATAACAGGAGTCGCGTATTTTAGGAATATTCGTATTTTCTCCAATATTGAAATATCGATTATTATATAGCCACTACATTAATATTACATATAAACCTACTTCTTTATTTCTTACTATTTTAAATATATTTTATGTGTCTTATTCTTGTTTTATATATTACATATACATTTGAACTAGTATTTATCTGAATTATATTTATATTGTGTTACCATAACAGATGATATATTTTTCTATTTTTCAAGTTAGTTATTTGATTTGGCGCTAAATAGTGTATGTTAAATATTTTATGTTTTTGTGTTTGTATGTAAAAATCGACATCGATATCTTGCCGGCTAAAAGTTACAGAGGTCAAAAGGTCACAAAAATCAGTTTTTTTCCAAATATTTCGCGACCTGTTGGTCGGAGGTCGATAGAGGTTATTATAAAAATTGTTCCTCATAAAATTATATACAAGAGACATTTTCTTTCCATTTTTCTGTAAAGTTAACAGTTTTCGGATTAAAGCGCTGCGAAAGCGAATAGAATGCACTCACGGTACCGTATGATGTACACCACGGCGTAAACTCTTTTGCTTTTATTAATGTTTGTAAGTGTCTTAAAACCTTTTATTTTATATTTAAACGTTTCGAGAAAGATATTTTTAGTGAGACATATTATATCCCATTCAAATGACATTTCAAATGGTTGAGGTTTTAAGTAAGACGTACCTACTATATGTATCTCATGAAAACATTATCAAATGGTGCTGTTGGATTTGGACTTAATCCATATTGTAAATATTCACAAAGATACTCTTATTTTTTTTATGTAAACTGATTCGTTGAAATAGCTACAGCGGATCGATCGTTACCTTACAGTTATGAACTATCGTAGAAACGTTTACTGGTGATAATGGTAAGACCCTTTCCGAGTGTTTTGATTGAATTTTGTCGAAATTTATTTCTGTATTTTTTTAATTGACTGCAGATCTATTTATTTGGCGTTATAATACTTATTTTTATAATTACCAACAATTTATGTTGGTACAGAAACTATAGGACAGAGTCCTTATTTATTTTTCACAACTTCATAATAAAGCCGTAATAAAGGTGTTTAAAATGCCTAAAATGACTGGACTGAAATATGTAGTAAATCTCCAACAGTGATAAATTTATTCTACGTTACCTTAGAGATCTTCAGAAGCCCATTAAGTTAGTTTTGGAGGGTTCAGAAAACCACTAAAAATAATTCACGTGATCATTCTTAACTTTAGTTTTATTTTTTTTCTCTTTATATAAATATTCTGTACTTTGTAAGTTGTTTTAAGAGAAAATTGCTTTGAACATGAAAAAAAGTTGACAAGCGTTAAAATCTTTCAATAGTATAATAAGATATAACAATCCCTATAATAATATCCTTTTAAACAGTTAAAATAAATTAAAAATCCAGTCAAAATCCGTGTACTGTAAGTTTTATCCAATACATCAGTTAATTTAAACGGATGATAAATTTTTCTCTATATTCAAGATTCATATATTTATAGCAAGATAATGGCCACTGTTGAAATTCAATGTCATTATTTGTTGAAATAAACGTGACTGAGTGAGATTGACATTACAGATTGAGATCGCTTTTGTTTTTCACAGTGTTATTTTTATTCTTTTTAATTACTTTTTAATCTTGATTCGTGGAATTTTATATAGCTTAAAATAAATGGACATACGTCTTCGAGTACTGAAGCTTCATCAATTTCTAATGTATTTTAATAATGTTAAGCCTATTTATTTTGAAACCTATTTAAAAAGAAAGACCTATGGAACCGCACTTTTATTAAGGAATAAAATTGTAGGTAAGTATTTATGTTTTATACTTCAACTTCCTTATTAATTTTGTTTGATATTCTTGCAAGCACGCGATCAACGAAACACACAAAGAATTTTAATAACTATATGTTTAATAAAAGAATAAATGAGAACCAATTATTTGGTTTCAAGCATAGAATATATTAATGCATGATGATGCTTTTGATAATTAATATTATATACTTGTAAAATTCCTTATATGTATATTATTCCTTATATATTATTTTAAATTTCCGTAATTTATTCTTTTAATCGTATTGTAACAGAATTCTATTAATATTGATCCATTACGGTTAAATTTTAATAAACAAACATTAATTCAATCTTTACATATGTTTATAATGAAAATAATCTATTTTTAATGTTGTTCTTAATACTACATATAAAACTCTGTTTTCTACATGATAAATACGTATCAAGTTAAAATGTCTACAACCTAATTAATTTTCACAGAGGTGTAAGAATGCTTTTATAATATTAATAATATTTATAAAGAAACATTCCATTTTCCCCCGAGATATCTAGGATCTTGCAGTACTCTAACAGCCTTGTACTTGCAAGTGACCTTGTCTTGAACATGGGACACTTCATTGTTTACATTTTTATGACAGGGATTCATGTGCGAAGTAAAATATTGTTTTGAAATATGCGGCTTAAAACTTATTATTTTCTTTAATAATTTGGTAAATTACCTTATTTATTTTTTAATATCATATTTACACTAATTTCTCAATATTGTTTTGATAAAAATATTTAATATATAAAATGTACATATACATATTTATATTAATTACGTTATAGTTAATCTCGTAAAGATAGTGAGTGATATTTGCATGTCGCTGTCAGAGTAAGCCTCTCCTTGGCCCGAGTATCAAGTGTTCTGGATTATGCTTAAGAATTAAATCGGTTTGTAGCTTAGTATAAATTACAATGTCAACATGGGTTTTGTAACATACAATGACACTGGTCTAGAAATTAATATCACACAAAGAACGAAGTGTTGACTATTACTTTAAAATATAAAATAAAGAGACATAAGGAGTATAACGCTTGGAAAAGGTGATCAAGATTCAAACTGTATTGGTGACCACAACCAGGTTAAATACTATCTAATCAGAGCTAGAGCTAAGGACAAAAAGTAACCAATCTCTCGGTATTCCATACAATACACTTTGGAGAGTGTGCTCAGAAATTATATGCTTAAATGCTGGATCTCTTTTCTATCATCGAATGACCAGAAGAACGACCGTCCTCCATCCTTTTGGTTGTAGACACTTGACAGTCCTTAAAATCGGAGGAAGCAAAGAGCTTCCTCTTTCTTCCTCGTCTGCCTGCTTCTGTTATTTCTTCGAGTTCAATTCGGGCATCATTAAGAAAAGGATAAATAGGCTGTCACTTAAATAGTGCGTTGACCTACTACTTCGACTTTATTTCAACCACGTTTAATGAAAAAAAGTTTAATGAATAGAAATATAACAAAATATAACTTTGAAATATTGTCGGCAATCCGTCCTTGATATTTGATGCTCATTTGTATATAAGGTTACACAAATTATCTTTCAATTAGCAATTACATATAAAATGTTATTTTAGATCATTTGGTTGTATCACTAATTCAGATTTAGTGATAGCATTTGGAGTACAAATAACACCCACGATACACAAATAGTACACATATTTTCACTTGTTTAAAAGACATTAAAGTTTCATAAGGTCCTTGATTAAGTATGTATATCCATCCATAGATATTATAGATATCCATAATCTATTTTTAATGTGAAATGTTTGTGTTTTTTACTGTAAAGGTGGGGCTCCTAGCGGATCAGTACCTTCGCCCACAGGCGTGGGCGCGGGATTATTACCCGTAGTCAGTTCTAACTACCCTGGCCTTAGCGTTAGTTCCATAGTGCCTGTGCCACCCGCAGTCAGCGGTAAGTAAAGCGATATGCCATTACTATAAATTCACCTTACTTTACTTTGACTTGCTATTTTATAAATGAGTATACTCTTAAGAATATGTTAAGGAAATTTAGTACCTACCTAACCTTCTCGAATAATGGTACGTTTGTTTGATTGACATTGACAGTTATTCCGAACATAAACCTGGACGTTCCAGATTATAATCCTATGAATGTCGTTAGATTTCATACTTCATTATTTTATTATTTCATAAATCTTCAAGACAAATTAATATCATTATAGGTAGCAGTAATGGACAGTAAGAGTTTTTATTCGAATAATAAATTTTGTATTCTGGATATATTGATATTTCTAAAGAGTAATTGTAGAAAGAGAAGTCATAATGTATCGTTTTGTCAGCTAATTCTGGTGATTGCGTGGTGAGTCCCTGGGGCGACTGGAGCCGGTGTAGTGTGACCTGCGGCGTGGGGTACCAGGAACGAACTCGTACCATAGTGGTGAGTAAACATAGATGCACACACATTAAAACATATGAAAAGAACACAAACACACATAGAGACACATTTTTTCATTCATATATATCTTTAATATCTATTATGTGTCTCTAATGTTATTCTCTTCCAATTCTTTTATTTTCTTATTTTTTATTGTTTGACAATTAAATAATTTTTAAATTAATAATAATCATATACATACACAAAATTATTCCGCTTTTAGTATTTACAAGTGTAGTATTTTTTTACAAGTGCAGTATCATTTTAGACATAAATAAATAGACGTTCATTTGTAAATCAAGTCATAACATGTACTTTAATATTTTTTATAACACCGCGGAAAAACAACACGAGTTTATGTGCGCTAAATATTAATTAATTTATTTATACGAACTGTGGAAATAATTGCTATACTAAATTGAAGTGAATTCAAGGTTGTCACAATATTTAAATTAATTTTACATAATAATAGAAAAACACAAAATTATTTCTTTAGTAAAGGCAAGTTTTATCACAACATCTTCGTTTGTGATTAATCCTTGTCATCGATTTAAAATTGGTTACATATAGGAATTTGTGTTTAAAACAGTTCTTATCTGATACATATTTTCTTCAAATATACACTTAAAATTCTACAGAAATATTTTTTTATAGAAATAAACTTCTGTTATATTTTAATGCATTCATTATAACTTACAACTTAATTTGATCTGATGCATTTATAGTCGTACCTTCAAGTGCTATACCTAGTCCTTGAGAACCTCACCCACGTCAATTAGCTTAGATTTAACGCTGTTATGGGATTTATTGTGATATAATTAGGTTGTGGCTAGGTGATGTCATTTTCGCAACAGATGTTATAAATATCATTGTAGAATGCCATTTAAAAATTAAAATTCAATGAAATAATTTGGTTTCATTTGTAAAGAAAAATTTTGTCCATTTTTTAATATTATCTCAACGTAAAGTTTTTACTTTATAATAAAATATATATACCTCTATATAATAGTGTTATATATCCCGCTATTTATTGAAGTAACTTTATGAGCACACGTTTAATAATTTGTGTTTTAGACTCCGGCGGCTGGAGGTGCCTCATGTCCATCAAGATTGGTCCGCAGGCGTCGTTGTTCAAGAGCGTGCTAACAGATACAAAGATAATGTACTCGTAAATTCCCTTACACACATAACAAACTGTGTTCTCTCTACTTAATACTCAATTTTTAATAATCTTAAGCATACAATAAAATATTTGCAATACACTTTGACAGCTTTTATTATACCATTCAGTACAAAAAAAAAAACTAGGTATATGGCATTGATCTTTCAAACAAATGCCACTACAGGTTTGAATGTTAAATAAATTGTAGTATTTTTAAAAGTGAGAATATATATCGTTGATATTTCTACTAAGAATAAATTAAAAATTCAACATCACTTCTAAGTAATAAGTTGCAAGAGACATTTGTAGTTCTTTTTTTATTCATCCAAAAAAAAATCCTTCTTTGCCTGTTATTAATTTTTTGCTCAATCATTTTTACTATTAATTTGTTTTACAAGGTATACCCAATATTTATAACTTTATAATTTTTTTATACTTAATATACAGGAGAATAATTAATTATACAAAACAAAATGTATGTATGATTATAAATTTTATTTTAATTCATGGATTGCTAATCATTAATCAATACAAAAACTTGAAAAAGAAACAAACAACTTTTCACAAAATAGAAAACAAAATCATCACGATCCTTCTAAGATAACTACTCGATCGGATTCAATTGGGTAGCTAGTATTAGGTAGTCGATATTAAATAACCATTTGATATCTAAAAAATAAAACCAATATAATCTGAAATGTTTTAAATGATGTTTACGATAACGCTTCTATTTTTATAAAATTAAAAATCTACTGAGAAATCTATAGAAACGAAAATATAACAATTTGAATAAATCTAATTTAAAGTTAGCTTTATATCATCGAGTAAGGGTTAAACTAAACTCAAATATGTAAGTTTTTTAACAAAATAATAACAACAGTGTTTTAATTATGTATAAAAAATGTATAAACATATATGTATAGCTTGCAATCTTTTTTCATTCGCTGTGTTCCGGTGTTTTGAAGGCCATGTTAAATCTGCCACAAAAATAACAAAAGGATATTGTTCGACCCTGATGGCTTTTAGAGCAACTACTTTTAAAGGTTAACTTTACAGATAGAAAAACAAATCGTTTAATGACTATTTTATGAGACTTAAATGTCAAATGATGTCCATTAGGGTTATTTAATTATAGAAAATGGAAGGAAAGTATTTTTGTAAAAAAAATATCACTTACTCATACAAAATACTCTATTACTTGATACCGATTTGGATAGTATAATCATAGAATTGGTAGTAGATAATAGATAGTTACGCAGTAAAAGTATATTTCAAAGTCATAAATTTAGAGGTGTTTATTCGTATACTATCCTACATACATATATACATCACACGTACCTCTATTCCAATTATAACGTGAATGTCAAAGACAAAGAGAGTGGCTTTGACCGCTAGCCGAATTGTCTGTCGCTAGTGAGGGGACACTCCTAACCCAGTAAACTTTTGCTCGCCTCGACCTTCCATCATTACGTCATCTAGAACTGGGCCGATAACGTCATCGTAACTACGATTTGGGTTAGTTGCATAGTGACGTCATAAAGGACAAAGCTACCCAGTCGTTTTAAAATGTAGGAAGTGTTGAAATTACTGCCGGATTTTTATATAAATCAGTTGATTATGTTGTAAATTACATTATTTTTAAAGTAATGTTTCTTTGATGGTTGAAAAATTTCACAAAAAGATTCCAGTATCACTATATGTATGTATAATGATTGGAATACTCGTTAGATCTGATAGTATCTTTTCCTATCTGTTTTATTATTTTGTTGAGAATTTTAAGTGCAAGAAGTGTCATATTACATTAAAATTGATTCAATTAAAGACATACTCATAGTCAAACTTTATCCCCTTACTATCTTAAGGAACTAAATAAATCAATACTTTAATCATTCTATCTGTGGAAAACATTCAATTATTGTTTAAAAGTGCCATCGTTCACTACATATAAATAATAAACAGTACAGGTATTGAACCATGTAAGTAAGTTTATTAAGCGGAGTATTCGAGTCACAGAGAACACGACCACAAATAAATTGAATTTTACAATTATTCGGTCCAGCGGAGGAGAGGATGACCCGTATCTGTTTCATATAACTGGGGAATTGAAAAACATGAATTTAAATATGACAAGTATCCGTGTATTAACAAATCTAGTTAGGTTATGTAGGTTTAAGCCTTTGTTTTTTATACTTCAATATATTTAATATTATATGCCGTTAAAAAGGTGTTTAAATGAACGGAGCTCACGCACCGAGAGTACATTTTTCAGTTTATATAATTTCTAATCAATTTTTATTTCATTGCGTGTGGAGCTTTTGATGTATTTGTAAATTATAGTATTTATAGGCTTTACAATGTTTATACTATTTGGCTATAAACAAATAAGTGCAGCTCAATTTATGTTAGACCTAAAAATGAAATGCCATCAAAATATTTTTACTTTTGCTAATACGAAATTTTTGTGCTTTCTATTTAAAAATCTAACTTCGTATGACTACAAAATCGCAGAATCAGTAATTGTGAGTAATAAATTCAGAGTACTCTTAAATGATAAAAACCTACGAGACAAGATAATGGATCAGACCAGGTGATAGGATAATATTCTAATCTTTCCATTTTATATCAACACCTTTCCTAAAGAAACACGATCAATTAATCGATATAAAGTCCACTTATTAAATAGGTTCCCACGAATTAATTATTCTTATAATTATTGACATTGTGAGATCGATATTTATACGTGAAGGAAACTCCGATAAATGATAGACAATCTGTTTTAAAAGATTACAAGGTAGTTGAAACATATTGTATTATACGTTTTACCTTCGACCAGTCCCCTCGCTATTAGATACTTAAAGACGACGTTTAAAGAAATATTGATTAACGACTGTAAAGAATCATGACAAAAATATTGCAGTAATTTATTTTTCTAATACGATATACAATAATAACAAATTATTAAGAGTGCCATCATAAATTCGTCCGAGTTTTACCTTCCAAAAGTGTCGTCTTATGTCATATATGTAAAACTAAATAATAATTTATATTTTATACAAGATTGCAAATTCTATTGAAAAGAACTACTTACTTATACATATAGTCGTAACAATTTATAACTCGGAATCACAGATTGCAAAGCTTGGTTTACTTTATTCTTTCTCTTGTTTACACAAACACTTCTCATTTATTCTGTTTCTCAGTGATGGTCCTAAGCTAACAAAAAATTCCCCTACTTTAGTCCAACAATATTTCCTTTGAAATTCATAGGATATTGAATGTTATTTTTTGTATGGACATGAAAAGAATTGAATTAAACTGACTCTAAAATTTGTAGCAGTTATTTTTTAATCATATTTTTATAAAGACACATATATAGGTATAGCGGACCGGGCAAACTCTATTCCGTCTTCAATAACCCGGTATTGGTATTTATTAAATTTCTACTGTTTCAATCGAACAGAATGATTGACATATTAGTTAGTTGTCAAGTCTAATGTCAAAAAATCGTTTGTATGGGAAATAGAAAATTGGCTGTTTTTAGGGTTTTCCCGGCAATTTTTCCAATTTTTCTCACCTTTTACACCTTCCCTGGACTTCCAGGAGTATTTCAAGACTAAAATTAGCCATATCGGTTCAGCCGTTCTCGAGTTTTAGCGAGACTAAGGAACAGCAATCCATTTTTATATATATAGAAGATGACTACTTTTAAAGGTTCGAGGTTTTTTTTTAAATATTTACATACTATGAGTCAAAATTTAATATTGTTTTAATAATTTCGATTTTATTTTATATAACCAGGGTTTGTAAACTATTTCGAATAGTAGTCTTTACTTACCTATTTCTTTTTTTTCTTGAAAAAAATAATTAACAATTATTAAGAAGACAATTTCAGTCTTTGGGGGCTATATTTTTAAAGAATCATTAGGCAATGTATATATGAAAGTCAATGAAGTTTTATTGACGGTGTGTTCTTAAAAGGCGAACCTGTTAATACATCCACATGTGCGGTTCATCCTTGACATCAAAAGAACCGTTTCTCAGAGAGCAGTTAAATTAAAAGTTCTTAATCGAAAGTGAGGCATCATACATTATGTTTACTACATTCAACGCACAAGTCAATTTTCATTTAGGTTATGTTCAGCAATATACGTATTACCCGGCTATAAGCGACACGGTTAGTAAAAATAACCTTGAACTCTCACTAAAGCTCTACAAATTTATTGAAATAATACACATATGTGTATTATTTCAATGACTGTGAATTAAGAATATAGTTAGATAAATTTTTGTATTCTTTTAGTTTTATATAAGAGTTTTCAGAAAATAAATCATTGTAATAAATGTTCAAAGCAAAACATTACATACATTTCTTTGTAGTTTCTTTGAGTACCGTAAACATTGTTGTAAAGGTCAATTTAACATAGGAAAACATAAAAGTGTTTCTGAAAGGATTCTTTTAAATGTTGTTTTTCTTCTCTGAACCTCAGAAAGGGGTCGTTATACAAAACAATGAGTGGTTAGGAAACATTAATTGAATGCGAAGTGTTCAGAACTCCTAGAACTTAGTGATTACACAATTATAACTCTGATTGCGTGTTGACGACAGTTCTTACCATTGATATGGCTGCTCTTAACTATGTTTATATCCTATACATACGTCAAAATTAAATTATATGTCGTTTTGATCTTTTTAAGACTGACTAAGAAATTACCAATTGAATATCTTCTGGAAAATTTTGTGCCCCTAGTTGCTAGGATATTAGAAAAACGATTTTTATATAGGTAGTATCGGAACTTTATAGAGCTTTAAATTAACATTTAAAAAAAATTTGCATTTTAGAATCTAATATTAGAGTTGCTGCAAAATAACCGAAACGTTGGGAGTATGTAGTTTAAAAATAATAAAATAACGCGTAGTAATCCGAAAATAATTTTGAAAACATTTAAATGAATACTCGCGAAAATGTTAGATCTCATTATATACTTTTCTTTAGAAAATTCAAGAGACCAATTTAGGTAACTATAAGTATTAAAATTAATGTGATATATATACATATGTAATATATGCTATAAGTCCATTTGTACTAACAACATCAAGTCATCATTCATGAATTATATTTATAACTAATTTATTATGTAAGAAGAAAATCCTTTGGCTGTGACTATTGACATCTGACCCACATTAGCCGCTAATGGCTCGATTTAAAAATAAAAGCCATGATATAATTAGAACAGTGACCTGGAAACGAGGTCTCCAACAATGGAGATTGACATGTGACTCCTCAATCATTGGCGCTGCAAAGGCCAGAGCTTCACAAGCATCTTTAAATATCGGAGACCTATTAGTAAAAGAAAGAACTTTTAATTTATAGTAGAAGAGCATTTAATTATTATTGTGAACGAGATATCTATAATTTGTAAGCTTCTATGATGATATAATGGGAAATTTCGCGTGAAACAAGGTAATAATTCCTAATGTAATACGGAGCGGTTGGGCGCGGTTTTGACGCACCGAAGTTTTCGCGGTCACTATTGAGTATTTCAAGGGTGAATCTTTTATATGTTTTTGAAGTTATAATCACCGAACTTAAAACAAATCATTATTTTTAAATGATGTGGCTAGTAACAACCGATTACAACGGTGCTTAGCCAAAAGTGTTGTTCCAAAAAATATTAATAATGTACTGTGTTTAATTAGACATGTACTAACGGAGACTTTCTCGGTAAAACTATATTAAACAATACTATTGCATTGTTATAATACATCTGCTATACAAAAACAATCTGTAATCCATAATATTTGGGGCTGCAATCGCTTGCCAATACTCATAATATCTGATAAACACATGTTAAAACGCGAAATGGAATTAGCGAGGCACCGACACGAATCAATTTGAAGGTCGACAGACGATTGTATTACCTTTAATAATAATAATCAATGCTGTTTGGAATGATCCTGGGACGTAGTTTTATTAACAAATCCATACGTTTCTTTAATAATATCTAGAAGTTATCCGAAACAGATTTTCGACTTACAAAATTAAGAAGAATAATAACAATTTCTCACTCTCAATACAGAATATGAAAAACTTAAAATGTTGGATGCTTATTAAAATTTAATGCAACTAAAATCTATGTTCCGGTGTTAAAAATGCACTTCACTAAAACAATAAATGAGTAACGCGAAGAGAATTGTATAACTTGTGCAGTGTTAATTACTCAGCTGTTTGAAATACATTCTTCATTAAAAGTTACAGAAAATTGTAACGTAAGGTAAGTTACAATTTTTACCTGAAGATTAATTTTAGTTTAAATGTAACGACAACAATATTGAAATTCAACAAATGTCTAACATGGCATATTATACAAATTTTAATAGGGAATCTTACAACTCATAGGTGAGCACTCCAATAATGTCAAAAGAATTTCGTTTCTAGAACTTTCCGAGGCCGTATTGATCATGGGCATGAATAAGAAATTTGTAGAATAATTTTCCATTGCAAAAAAACAACAACGTTATCGAATCGCAGGAAAACTATGAGATTATTGATTTATCAGAAGCTGGAACTTTATAAATATCGGTTTAAAATAATTTGTACGTCAGTAAATATTAGTTTGTTTTAAGGTTTTAAGTCATGTTTCTGAAGGTGTAGTTCCACAATTAATTTATAACAGAGAAATTGACACGTTCCAGCTAAAATTCGTTTGACGAGGCCGAAGGTCAGACCGAAGACAGGTCGGCGATGTCTTTTTTAGTAGGTATTACGTTGCCTTTTACCCTGACATAAGTAATAAAACACTCATACATACTTACCAATCTCTACTTTAATTTAGAGGTACAAAACTAAAATAACACGCATCAAAAATGTGAAAAGATAAAAATTATATCAGATTATTTATTTGTACACATTTGTGATCTATTATATTATATTACATATATATCGATACAGTTCAGTAAAACCTTTTTAACAACTTGACACTATGTTTAAAGTTATTTGTCACATTAATCACACCAGACAACTCATGAATAACTAATTAAACTTTTTAAACTAAATGATTACAGAATTTAAGGAAAGTCTATTAAAATAACCCGCATGAACTATAACATTTTACATGGTAGAGACAATAATTGTTAATACTTTTGAAAAATATAGTAGGTGTATTTAAAATGAATAAACTTAATAAATGCTCATTATTGGAATTATAAATTTAATTTTAATTTTAACCAGTCATAAATGTTTTTTTTTATTTTTTCGTTATTAAATTGTTAGTGTATTGTTTTGATTGATCCTCACTGGGATGTTTTTTTTGGAAAGCGCAGTCTTATTCTTTTTACTCCTGTGAATATTTATCAATCGGATAGTGGTCTAATCCGAGCCTAGTTTTGGTAACTAGTTTTTATTTTCGTCTAGTTTAGCACGACTAAACTAGACGAAATAGGTAGAGCACAAATACATTTTGTTAATCCTGCTTTTAATAGAATAGTTTCAGAGTTTTTTGGCGATATCCTCTCGACAGATACCTGAAATGACGTTTTATGAGTATTTTATGTAAAGGAATTTCAACTTTAATCGTCCGTGAAAAGAATTCATATCCAAATATATAAAAGTTTTCTCTCAATATCTTCGCGTTGAATAAAAAAAAAAATAAACCGGTAACTGTCGGTTCGGCTTAGGTATGGCACTCTCGGTTTAGTTTTTATACGTCCGTCTATTTCTCGCCTTAATTATAAAGTACTGGTTCTTATAAAACACACTGGGAATGTGGAGAAACAAGACCACTTAACAATGTTAACGGAAGGATTTTATTCGCGAAGTACTGATACAATTTCTTTGTTCATTCACATTCAAGTATATCTTTAAAACTTCCTGATTCTCTAGAGTCTAGAGTCTAGAGTATTTACATCACATTCAAAGTATTATTTTTAAAATTCAACGATGGAATGTTCAAATGCAATGTTGAAACAGTAGAAAAATATACAAAAGCTATTATTCTTTATGCTAATAGAATGTGGTTTAATAATAGAATAGATGTATAACAATAAATAATTTTGAATTCCGACAGAATTTGGGTATGTAAATGAAAAAGCAAAACAACGAATACAAAATGTTATAGACATAAGATGGTAATCGTTGTCAAGTGACATGACAAGTGAATAATTCGTCTGTCAATTGATAAAAACACCTACAAGTATCACGAATATCACTCCGCCTTAAATAAATAAAGGCTAAACAAATAATTAAGACTTTTTAACACTCCTAAAGAAATATCGAACGTCATAATCAATTTATTCAAAACATTTTTGAAAAATCTCGACAAACAAGCCAATTCATATTGACTTAATAAATTTAAATTTTTTAGATTTTATTTGACTATAAATATAAGACGACGTAAGACTATAAAAAAATAATGTAATTTATAGCTCATATTTAAACTAACATTGTTTAAACTGTAGTATATTTTTCTTATAAAATAAAGCTTTTCATACGATTCTTTTCCTATTTCCTCAGATATTTATAGAATAAGTGTCATCAGTCTATCAGAGCCCATTGCTGAGCAAAGGCCTCTTTCTCACATGGAGAAGGTTTGAGCATTAATCACCACGCTTGCTCAAGACGGGTTGTTGATTTCAAACTTATAATTGTGAAATTATCAGTCCAGGTCTCCCCACGATGTTTTCCTTCACCGTATGTCAGTGGTGTCTAAATACTCTTAGAAAGTACATATGACTCCGAAAAATCCAAAATAAAAAACCCGCGCAATCGTGCACGAGAGGCAGACCTTTTTAACCACTAGGCCACCGCTGACTTATTTATAGACATTTATAGAATAGAAAAAGTACAAAACATAATTTAAGGGTTTCGATAAATATTGTTTCTGTGTCAATGTTATATGTCTGTTTGTTTACAGTCATCTCATAAACTGTCCTTGATATCTGAAAAAAAAACAGGTGACCACCAAGTTTTAGCATTGAACTCATTTGAACCAGACCTTCGGACATAGATTTGGATCACGATGTGTTTTGGTTATAAATATCAATGAATTAAGTTTCTTTGCTGGCTGTCAATCGCCAGTGGCGCCGCGACGCGGCCAAAAGACGTCGATGACCCTGCACTGCATTAACGACACTCAAGTTTATAACTGCCAGTAGAACGTCTTACTCACGCGTCATTAATATTGAGATCATATGAAGCCCGTACCAGCAGCATCTTAGAATCTTAATATTTATTAGTATTACATTAAATTATGCTTCTTTCATTCTTTTATAGCATTTTTTATATTTATAAGTATCATGATGACGCAATTCGACATTAATGCGTTTGCAAAAAAATTAAATAGAATTTTAAATGATCATCTTATATTATAGAATGTTACAATTAGCATAAAATAAATTTATCTTTAAGTCAGGATAGTCTCTAAAGTAGTTGACGGCAAGTAAATTATATATTATAAACAAACACCATGTTTTGAACTGGTTCTCCAAGTAAAAGGAGCGATATAAAATTACCTGTGGAATCTAACGTTGAGATAGTCAGCTGGTACGTTACAGCTCTATTTATTATGATTATGTAGAGTATTTGTATAAGCAGAAACAATATTATTACGCTGAGATTGTGTTGAGGTGTTTTAAAATAGAATTTGTTGATGAAAAGTACCTTGCTAAACGAAAATGAGCAATGAGCCTTCGAACGTGAATTTCGCACTGATCAGGTGTGTTAAATAAAGTAATAGTTTATAGTTGTGATTTTTTTATATTTCTTTAAAAACATTTTTCTTATATTTGATAACGATGAATATTTTTATCTTTAATATATATATGTACTTTTAAATTAACCCGTTAAACTGACAATATTGTGTGAGACATTAATTGACACATAAAAATCTTGGGTATATGCTTTACTTCTAGGGAGACATCTTAATTCTTAAGAATATAAAAAGCGGATGGTCTTAAAAATATCAATACAGAATAAATAGTAATAATATTAGGTACCTGTCCAGAGGAAAGGTTCAGAAATACATAATTTATCATGACATTCGTATTTCTTGATGACGACATTACTGTGTCGACGAGATCGACTCACCTAGGTCATGAAACTCAACTCTTTACAGATAGTATGCTTAACAAATTTAGGATGGATTGTCATAGGATAAGTGTGTGGCCTAGTAGTTGAAGGTCCGCCTCTCGTGCAGTAGAGTAAATGTGATTTGTCCGAGACAAAGTGATTTTCCGAGTCATACGTACTTTCTAATAATATTTAAGACACTACTGACAGGCGGTAAAAGAAAACATAGTGAGGAAGTCTGGACTTATAATTTCACAATTGTAAGTTTAAAATCACCAACCCATCTTGAGCAAGCGTGGTGATTAATGCTCAAACCTTCTCGATGTGAGAAGAGGCTTTTGCTCAGCAGTGGGCTTTAATAGGTTGATGACAAAGTAGACCAACTATCTAGCCGTTGGTTAAGAATAAACTTTCACTCTATTTCATTAATTACCGACCTTAGTTAACAAAAAATTCAACTTAATAATACCTATTATTACTACTCATCAGATCAAAATTCTAAGTTTTTTTCCGATATTGTTATTAATATCGAAAATACTATATTCATATGTAAAAGAAATCTAGCACATGCAATAATAGTTTGTATGCACAGTATAGCTTGGGATGTATGTACATTATATATTATCTCTGGATGAACAAAATAATTGATGATAGGGAAAATTTGACGTCATAGACGTAAGCCATAATTTCCTCATTTTATTGTAAAGTTTGTGATATGTTCGACAAGAAATTCTTTTTGTTCTTCATGTTTTCCTTGACAAAATTAATAATATTTTTTTTAATCGACTGGATAGTGCATGTCTATCATCTTACCGGTTTCAAGGTGGAAATGAAGTAGAAGGTGGTAAACCCACTATCTCAGTATCAGTCTATTTACCCTTTTTTAAATACACTCAAATAAAAACTCGAAGGAAACACAGACGCAGGCAAACTGTACCATTATATCTTGCCGTGCACATAATGAAAGAGGAAGCGTATCGCATCGTATTGTAATTAATAATCTCAATATTTATCCATAGCTTCTTACGTCCTTCAAAATTATTTTAGAGTTTCAACGCCACATTTTTATCAACATTTATTATGTTTACGATCGAACACCATTGTATTTTTTTGTTAAAAGTAAAGAACGGAACGAGGTGAATTATTAAGCTTGGGAAAACATATAATTATCCGGGATATTCACGTCATTTAAATTATTTAAGTTTTTCAATAAATAAGAAAATCGTTTCATATTGGAAGTAGCTGAGAAGAAAAGTATTTAATGAGAGCGGTATTTGAAGCAGAAAAGCAATAAGAAGTTGCGAGTTTTTTATGAAATAAGATTTAATATCGGAGGCGGATGAATAGATACATATAAAAATTAGTTTCTGTCAAACATGCTGGTATTGTTTAGAAAGTGGTGACCTATCTCGTGGTGAAAGCACCAGGCACGTCGCTACCATGATGATCGAACACATACTTAATAGTACATTATGAAGCTAGAATGGAACCTTCTGACACGGTTATTGCACTTAGTTGAAGCATAATATTTTTGTATATGATGTAACAATAGTTAATGATTCATTATTAGTACGTAATTTATTAAATATATTTATATGTTATTTTATTATTGAATTGATTGTTTTTAATTCTTTAGTTTGTACATTTAATACTAACAAATATTTTTAACTTTTTGACTGGTTAAGGTTTAGTTTTATACATATTTATTTTATTATCAAATTATATTTTTATTTTTTTCATAAAAGGCAATAAATAAATTAGATATTTAAGTGTTTACATATCAATTTAGAATACTTTTTATAGGTTTTGAAATGGGAATAGGTATAAAAGAAATATGACATGAAGTAAGTACATCCACCATACCCATTTTTGTTCGAATGAGGTCGTCATTTGGGTGCAAATTTTAAGGTCACAGTGACTTGAAATGTAGTCTAGATTTTGTGTAAATGGCTTAATTGTCGTCTGGCGACGGGTTACTACAGGTGCTTAGGTTGACAGTTGCGGTCACCGTGTCAAGGCTGAAATGCTCACGCTCTATTAGGCGAATGGCTATTTTATAGAGAGATGACATAACGTACCCTCGATATACCCAAAAAACTGTGACAAAACGGTCTGTCATTTATATCAACATAATAATCATTATCTATTAATGTAACATGTATGTGTATATGCTTAATGATAATAAAATGTTGCTATGAATCTATTGTTTCTGTTACCCTACGATTCGACTAATTAGTGGTTCACAGATTTTACTCTCACTCATACAGCCAATTATTATTTAACTTTTAATGACATAACGTAGACAATATACTTTCACTTGTTTTACTTTTTTTATGTAAGAATGCATAAAATCGAACGTATAAAAATTAATTTATTAATAATATTAGTACCTAGTATTACAATGGTATTTATATTTTTAAACGTTGTTAACTTGTTATTTGAATAACAGATACTTATTGTTTGGAGGTGTAAAATATTTTATTTATTTCATAAGGTTTTTAAAATTCCTCAGGTTTTTATATCTAAGTCTCAACGCGCCAAAAGTAAAGGAGGTAGGTCCCTTATATACTTATTAAGGATATTGCGATTAAATAAATATTTTTACCTTTTATGAGCGAGTGATTTAGTAAATATTTATACCTAAACTGTTTCAGTCAAAATATTTTTACCTATAAAAAAAAGTTTTTAGTTAAGTTTTTAAATTAAAACATCAGGAATGAAAAAGTTGTTTTGAAATGCCGTCAAAGTTTTTTTAGTCTCGTAGCTTGTGTTTCAAATTGAAGAAAAAAGAAAATACACAATAGAACATAATTAAGAAAACGTTATAAATCTGTACAATATTAACAGTGATGTATAGAAATTAATTAAATATTTAACCACCTTATTAACAAGATCATACATTGTGTAATAAAGATCATAAATTGTGCATTCACGCTGTAGACTCATTCAATGAGATAAGTATACAAAACAAATAATACAATGACCGACCTTTTCCATTAAGCTGCGTGCGCAATCTTCCCAGTTCCCTGGACCTGCTCGTGCTTCGGCCCGCGGCGATCCTGCGGGGAGAGCGCGCCATATCTCGAATCACTGGACCGTTGCCATGACAACGGCTTACATCCAAATCCACAATCACTAACACAAGCAACAACAAACAGCACAAACACTGTACTGTTGTTACGATTTCGAAAAGCGCGGTAAATCGTTAGAGACACCGAGAGCGAGGCGCGTGTCGATTGGAAGGCACTACGTTGTACTGTGCCGGTGAGCAAGCGGACGAGGCGCACCGCGAAGGCTGGCGCTCCTCAGTTACCTGCCTACTTGATAATGTGATAACAGATGAAACCGAAACATATTTATCTATCATAGATTCGTATCTTACGATCATAATTATTAACTAATCAGACGTGTTTACTGTCTTTATTTATTGATAGTATTTTTTTTTTGTGTACGTGTACATTTAAGTTCAAGCACTTATATATCTTCATTTAATTCGTGACTTATAATATACATATACAAATACATAAATCTATAGTTTTTTGTTTGAAAATAACTTGCTTGCCACTGCTTTTTCCCATTTCCTGGTAACAGTCGAATACCCAATCTATGAAACTCATCGTCCTTGGAGCAATCTATAAATCGCTCAAATTTTCTCAATCCTCATAAGATTTAAATTTTTTCCTTGAGAACCATGAGACATTGATCGAATTATGTGGTAATCTGAAGGAGCAATATCCGGAGTATACGGCGGGGTTGGTTAAAACCTGTTTTAATGTTTCCAGATATGTTTACACTGGTTACGGTTGTCGAGCAATAAAATAACATGACTTAAACGCATCAATTGTAAATGGTAGCAATCCCTAGTGATGGTTTCATAGGGTTTTAACAATTTAAAATACGAGTATACCACCCCTTGTTGATCCCACCCAATACAAAGGAGGAGCTTAGATCCATGAATATTGGGTTTTGCAGCTGATGATGATGATTGTCCGTTCTTAATCCATCTTCTGAGTCTCGGATTGTCGTAATATATCCATTTTCCAGAGATGTAGAGAGCCCCTGAACTGTTTGACATGAATTTACTTAGAGTAGATTTCCTCTAACTTTTTATTTTCATACTTTTTTGGCTGTCCAGGTCTTTTCTTGTTGTCTAAATCAAAATCACCACTCTTAAAACGTGCAAACCATTTCCGACACGTTTGATCATCTAAAGCATGTTCACCGTAAATTTCTACTAAAATACGATGACTCTTTATAGCACTTTTAATCACACTTTATTTGGTATAAATTTCGACATTATTAAATAGCTGCCACTTGTAATAAACAATTAAAAATAACACAGTGCTTAATAACTGCTGATCGACGATCAATTTGTTTCTGAAGGGAAAAACCTGTTTTGTTATAACCATGAAATCTCTCATTAAATGCTACGAATTAATTCCAACACCTTAAAATATACAGGGTGACTGGTGAATTACTATCGATACTTGAGGACGTGATATTTGACGATCATATATGACAAAATAAAAATTAATATAACATAAATATTAATAAACTTCTGAGTAAAGTTAACCAAAAGTTATGTAATTAATTACGCATCGTGTGAACACCCTACAGATTAGGTATACACACACACACATGCGCGTGCGTGCGTGCGGCGGCGTGTTGATACAACACCACGCCGCCGCACGCGTCCACACTTGCAACACTTGGAACGTGTCAACACTATTTATTTATACAGAAATTTGGTCAAAAATTAAGTACCTATTTTTTTTACATAATTCGAATGACAATCATGCACCGAGTATTCTCCTTTAATATTGATACATACATGTATATATATATACAGGGTGACTGGTGAATTACTATAAATAATGCCCGAATACGGGCAGGAAGGGAAGCCGGGGAGTTTTAGTGGGTATTCCCAGGGCCAACAACATCAGGCTCTGAGCGACCCCCACACAAGTTACTTAGAAGTTTATTAATATTTATGTTATATTAATTTTTATTTTGTCATATATGATCGTCAAATATCACGTCCTCAAGTATCGATAGTAATTCACCAGTCACCCTGTATTAAGGTGTTGGAATGAATATTTATTAAACAAGTAATTAGTATCTCGACTAGTAGATAGCTTAAGTTTAATAAACCAAGAATCCTCATTATGTTTAACAAGATATAAGACACTTACAAAGTACCTAACTACTAAGTTACTCCTAAGTTTTGCTAAACTTTACCTTGAACTCGAGTTTGCATTATGAAATTATATCCTGAGAAGTTAGAAGTAAGAATACCGTCAAATGCGAAACTTTATAAATGAAAACTTGGAAACCGTTTGTTTTGTTTGGCCTTTCAAACCCGTGGTAAGGGCACAATAAAAACTTATAAAGGTCAAAAGAATACTGGAAATGTATTTCTTAAAGAGAGAAACGATCAGCAGTTAAAACTTCATAACCTACTAACTCGCAACTAATCTTTAGTAATATTCTTTTTGTCTAATCAACTTAAATTAATTATTTCCTCAGATATTTATTTCATCCAATATCTCAAAGATAAATTTATACCTGAGATCGGATCGGATTTATTATTTTTTTATCGGATTTATTAAGAATGTATTGGCAAAAAAACCTTTTATTTCATGTAAACCATATATTAAGATGACAGGACTTTTCCCAATTGAGTAGATTAATTCGGAGGTAAGTACTTATGTCATACACTACCCATATTAACTTACTTTATTTGAGTCATCTTAAACAGACTGAAATATTTCCGTCTAAAGAACTATGACGCAATCCATCTTGTTTATAGTGCAATTAGTAGCATCCATTATATCTAATTAATTTAACATACGCCAATGGAAATTTTACAACCACGATGAATCAATGGTGTTTTCGTTCGTAATATCACGATGCTAAACATTCTACCATCAAACAATTTAATTATATCAAAGGTCATTGCCAAAACAATTTATGTAAGTTCACCGATTAAAACGTATAAGGAAATGTTGCTGTCGTATCTTTTAGACGGCAGTAGTTCATGCAAAAAAATATAGTAGGGAGTTAAAAAATATCACAAATAAAACAACATTTAAAGAACGAGAACAAATCATATATTTCTGGTACATCAATGTTCGATTAAAATTTAAATTATAAAAGGCTGTATTCGGAGTGTGCTGGGAAAATCTTCTCGTATTCTCAAATCACTATAACTTATCACGGTCCGATTGGTCCCGAGCGAGGATATATTTTTATTAAGACCACATTTTCAATACATTTAAAGAAATAATTTAAAACCATTCCATAGTTAAATACTTTTTCATTCAAAATCATTACAAGTATTTTTCAATGTGTCAGATTTCTTCAAATAAAAAAACGTTTAAAATGTACACATCAGCTCTTATATTTTCAAATCTCGTCATTTCTGTATCAGCACGCTCCGAGCACATTCCTAGTTCTTAGTTAATTTAACAGTTAACAATAATAAACTGTTAGAGGTATATTTGATAAATATTAGTAACACATCATACAAAAAACCGCTATCAATCGTTTTGTAAAGACTCTGAAATATTAATTTTTCCAGTTCTACTTATATCACAATTCAATTATATATAGTATCCAGGCTCTGCGGCGTTCTTCGATACAATGTAGACTGTAGTATATACTTTTCATTTATCATTAATATAAGAGAGACGGTTACTTTAGGTTCAGAGGGCACGAAGAAACGTACATTAAAAAAATATAATTATTCCCGGTAATCTGAAGCGGTATTTATAAAAAGTTGGGTCATTTCTAGTTACTTCTATATATGTGAATGATTTAGTGCAGATGAATACATTATCATTTATAAATTCGTGCTCTTAGTTCTGGATCTATATAATTAATAATTTAAGCGTATATTCTGCGTCACTTGTACTATGACGTTAAGGATCTTATTTTAAATCTCAGAGATATAATATGGCTACAGAAAATATTTCAACATTATCTAAGCGCGATGTAAATTCATAGGTAATTTCCTTATTACATGCTAGACTATTAGTGTTACCAGATTTAATGACAAAAAACTACACTGACAAAAATCTATAAGATATCTATTTTGTTCGCACATAATAAATAAATAATAAAATTATAAACAAGCGTAACATTTATATAAAAATAACTACACGTGTTTGTATATACGTATAGCAATAGTTTTATTCTCTAACAAACTTATTATAAATAATGTTTTTATAATAAGAAATGCATAAATTATTAACAAAATAGGCCGTAAACAATTCTACAATAAAAACATTATATAATACATCGTACTCGTTTAATACCGCCTTATATTTATGACAATATTTTTTAATGTTCAGCTCCCTTTATTTATGATTCTAATGATTCACGAGTAATTTACTTATGAAAAAAATTGCGTAATAATAATAGAATAACTGTAATCTTATTATTAGCTTCTTTTTTGTTAGTTCGGTATTAAGTTTCTGGCTAAGCTAATTCATATTAAGGATGCAGCATCCATTGCTAGAGAATGAAATTAGCCTAATAATGAATTAAACTGAAATAAGCCTTGATAAATAAAAAGGTTTTTTCTATGTATAACTAAACAGATATTTATCTAAATAATAACGCTTATAAACTACATTTAACTGAGTTTTATAATAAGAATTGTATTTCATAGTATAATATATATTATACATAATTTTTATGATAAATGCCGGATTAAGATTTGAACTTTTATAATTATTGATAGCAGTGTAAACTTCTTTTGAGATTTAGTAATCTTTGGATAACCAGTTTAATATAAATAAATAATCGCAGTAGGTCATAACTAAATAATAAATTAAGCTCTAACGACAAATTAAAACAACTAGTATAATATAACGAACAAAATTACATTAATTTTTATTTTATTTAAAAACTCTTAAATTATTACCGATCTTATAAGTATATTCGAAATTATCTTTGGTCGTTTTTATTTTACTGTACTAACTTCACGAAATATTTCAATTAATATCAATGGTTTTATCATCAAGCTTGTAAAATATTTATAAAATAAATGTTTTAAATTATATAATACTAGATAGCCGTATTAAAATGTATTATTGACACGATATTATTAAACATACATTTTCTTATACTGTCAACACTGACTTAAGTCACATTATGAATGACAAGAGTAGGTAATAATGGCGGCCACTGAATATATGTGATGTTGCTGGAAGAATGTAATTGTGGGTTTGTTTGTGTGAATAAATGTGTTTTCGTCTGTGTTTGTATGTTTGTCTGTTCGTCTTAAGTACGCGAACGCGGCTGTCGCGTGTCGTAGGCACGAATGACGTCCGCCTGGGAGACACTCGCGCCCTCCTCTTGAGAGAACGCGAATCCATCTACAGATAGAACATATGTTATTATCATATAAAAAAAACTTTATTACAAAATTTAATTAGTGAAATTTATTTTTTTTTCCATAAAAGTATTTAAAATCGTAAAAAATATAATAAAAAAACCAGACAGTGAACACATAAAAGAGCATTTTAACGTAGTAAATATCGTAATGGTCACACATTAAGAGTAATGTCGGTGCATCACCAATGGTGTACTACGAGCCGGTGTGACGTCACCGCCTCCATAGCGTCGTGTTCTAGAGCGGTGCCTGCGTGGTCTACTCACGTGATAGTTCCATCTCGGTGTGCCTCTGGCCGCGTCGACCGAACACACTGCGCACGTTCTGCAGCAGGCGCGCCGTCTCCGTCAGGCTGCGTACAAGCACCGTTACCTCGACTACCTGGCACTAACCGGTTATAACCGGCTACAACCGGTACAGACCGGCACACCGTGCTACAGTTACTAAAAGCGCATCTACAAGCGTGCATGCCATGCGGCTGTACTCACACTGCGCCAGGCGCGCCACGGCCACCCGAGCGTCCGCCGCGCTACAAAAACCGTCTGTTAGCACACGCCATCCCCTCCCGCATTACAACGATGTTAGAAAACATCCGATAATTGTCACTTATTGTTAGTATTGTTAATATATTGCAATTTAAATTTCCATTAAACATTCAAGAGGAAGTATTACGATTATTTTTTTTAGGTTTTGTTAAAGGAAACGTTATGCCACAGTACAATAACAGTTTAAAGAAGAATGTTTTCTAACACGAATATTTTTCAATAATTTAATAATCACAGAAAATTTTCATAATTCAACACTTTATTAAATATATAAATTTTTTTTTTCACAAACAGTATCAATATAATTTTCTTACATTTAAAACGTCAGTAGTATTTTTCACAAAACAAACGTATATTAGGTCCTATCAATAAGTAAATGTGAGAGATGTATGATAAACTAAACTGAAAATGATAGAACTTTATACATGGTGCTACATTTAATAAAGATAAAACAATGCAAAGTGGCTTTAAAGAGACGTGCAGAAATATTAAACAATATTACAATAAGAAGCGAACAAAAGGAAGGAAATATATTTATATTTTTACAATCAACTTGATGAATGGAAGAACCATATCCAGCGTATAATATAGGAACACATAATATAGGAAATCCTATACATATAAAAAGCTAGTAACTCAAAAGTACAAGAAATTTTAATTAAATAATAAATTAATTACTTTTTTCTCTTAAAAAGCTCAGATTAACTGCAAAAGAAATTAATAATGAAACCTTTTAATAAACCATCAACAATGTTAAGAATCAATAAACAAAACATTTTAACTGATACCATTCACATAATACTTATCACATTTTGTTATCTATGTTATAATACTACAAAAAATATATTTTAATTCGTAACTAAGTTACAACATACGCTAGCGTACTAACAAATATACAAGTAGCTTTCAACTCATCACAAAAACAACATGGAGTGATATCACCCATGTTAAATGCTATAGCATATAAAATCAGACAAAAATATTTGTAATCTACGGTTTAAGTAGACTAATATCGCAGACTTGCAGATGGAATGCCTTTTTAACTATATATTCATCTAAAAACGTTACTAAAAAATCTACAGGCAGTTATATTTTGATTAACATTTGGTTTAAGGCTTTTTGATGTCCATACTTAATTTAAGCCACTGACTATAATAGAAACATTAACAGAATTAAGTAAATAAGGGAAATGCATCTTTGACAGCAATTTATTAGTTACATAAATATATCAAGAAATATTTTTTTCTATCTTATTGCTAATGGAAATAAATTGAAGTGTCCATTTATATGAGATAGTATGTTGTTGATATATAATGATCTTAACAGTATAAACATATTGTTATTAGTAACAAAATTCAGACACCCGACATTTGTACTAGCCATATAAAAATTTATTACTTTCTAGCAAATATTTCAATAAAAATATTACTTCAAGTGTGTATGATTTTAACATTCTTATGAATTAGAACAACACTAGCATGTAGTTTATTTACCATTTAAACATCCTCATTCCTCTCAAATAACACATCACGTAAGTCCATCTTGCAATGAGAAAATCGCTTTAAATCCATATCTACATCTATATAAATACACAATTATAAAAATATCACAAAACAACTATCATATGGAACATACTGTTTTGATACAGTGTACATATACATTAATATAGGAATATTTTGTTTTTTAATAGTGTTTCCTAAACGTCAAAATAACTTGCGCACGCGCCGTTTCCGATCGAAGGAAACAAAAAACACAAATACAAGTCAAGTATGTGTGTAAAAAAATTCAATAATGATATCGTATAACGTTGTAATGGAAGTATCGACAGTAAGTAACAAGTAACTAGCACCGCCTAGATGTGATATGTCGTGGGTGTCGTGTGTCAGGCTATGTGTCATATAACGTGCGAGACTCGCGGCCGTGGAGGTCGTCTCGGCGAGCGGTGTTCATAGTGACGAGCGGCAGCGGACAGCGCGGGCGGCTCGTCCTGTGGGGCCACGCAGCGTCGGCGCCAGGCGATCCCACGCACGGCCTCCCCCGCCCCGACTGACAACCCGCCCCGCCCTGCCCATGGCCTGCCCCCACAACCACAACGTCAACCTTAGCCCGACTGAGACAACAGCACCGTACACACTTACCAATTAATTAAAACATACGGTGATATTTTTTTTATTTAGGAGTCTCAATAAGGTATGTCGACCATATAATACAGTACAATGTATATCGGTACAGTGTGAACATACAATCGTCTCAGTGTGGCGTCTCGTGCGAGGAGGGGTGGTGCGAGCAAAACAATATAACGATGGTACAATATACTGATCGCGTGCAAACTACGCTTATACGTGCTCTTTATATGAAGTCCATATATTTTTATAACAAAAATTATAAATTCGTAACTTATTAAGTTCGAATTCTATCAGAAACATATGAACTTAACTCATATATTTAAAAATAAATAAAAAAAACTATATAATAAAAGTGTAGGATGGTAAATGTACATAAATAATTTGTATATAACTAATAATACATAGTGCCACAATCAAGTTAAATTTGTGCCAAATAATATGATGATATTATATTTATATAATATACAATGATATTTCTAAGTGTTGTTTTAATACATATTTCAGTGGGCTATTTAAATCTAAACCTATTTATACTATAGATTGTATAATGTGAATCATAATTTACAATAATCACATATAAATTGAGAAATAAAAAAAAACTGTATTCTCTTTACACAAATCTAAATGTGAAATGTAAGTGTTTTGCTCTATAAATAATTTGCTTATACTTACTCTACTCATACATGTATTTTCTAATATGTATATATATGTTTGTCTTCTAATTTCTAAATTTATTTTTATCTACAATAATATCTATTAAAATCATGTATGTATGACATATATGAATGAGTGTACATATATCAATATATACATGTATATATTATATGTTAGTCAAAATAACAGCCTACACACTGACAAACATCCATTCATCGCACTACAGCTTGAAGTTAAAATGTTTGCATGAAAATAAAAAAAGTAACAAAACAAAAGCAACTTTCATACATCAAACAAGATTAGTTTAGCATTTCATTGTAGAACATTTGCACATTAACTAGCTATATTTAAATATTAACACTGCCTTTCGAATTATACTTATAAGTGAAATTTTAAATAAATCAGATCAGGTATAGTTCATAGGGAAGTAAAGTTCGTCATGATCAACTAGAAGAGTATGATAAATTTTGAATACTGATAAATGTTCAAAAAGATACGAAACTTTAAATTAGACTCATAGTATATATAATAATTCTGGCCTATAAGAAAAGTATGATGATTATTATATATATATATCTATATGTGTATGTGTGTTTGTATATAAGGTGTTATATACTCACGATTGTCTCGGAAGCGCCAGTAGTGCGGCGGGATCTCTTTGTTTGATTTCACTCTCCCTCACCGCCTCCGTCATGGTTTTAAACGCTGAGTTATGAACGCTGAAAGATAACATTATATATTACAGAACTAAATACTATAATAATATGTAACTATAATATAAATCTAAATATTTTCCAAAGAGGATTGATGTCAGGCAGGCGGCCGGTTGTAAAAACAGTTAGCCAAAACTATTAACAAACATGTAAGGCCGACCCTGGCTAAAGGAAATTGCCAGGTAGATGAAGAAGATAAATAGATAATATACATCTAAGCCTTGTGTAATACAAAGTCATACATATGGTAGATGTAATACTTCTAAATAATAAACAATGCTTACTCAATAAATCTAAATGTCATAATTGCTAAGTCTCTAAATTGTTACATTCTTTGTACATCGTCCACTTCTCAGTATATTTTTCGCTAACTACTCGCTAATACTTTATTTGTGACATAAGAAATAATTTACGTATTATAGCCAACTTCTCCTTTCGACATGCTCGCACATACACAGGGTAGGTTCTCGTTGTTGGGGACATCGGATAAATATTCCATAGGTTCGTGGACATAGGCTGGGTGAGAAGGAATGGTTGAATATTGGGAAGGAGAAATGTAATGAGATCTAAGTAGTATCTAAGACTCGTGATTATTGATATTAATAAAACTAATATTTTCGGATTACTACGAAAATATAAAGTAACGCGTAGTAATCAGTCAGTGGTGGTCTAGTGGTTAAAGTTCCCGTCTCTCGTTGCCGAGGGCGCGGGTTCTAACCTGGCAAGTACCATTGTGATTTTTCGGAGTCCTAGAGTACTTTCTGAGAGTATTTAGACACCACTGATATACGGTGAAGGAAAACATCGTGAGGAAACCTGGACTTATAGTTTCACAATTATAAGTTCGAAATCACCAACCCGTCTTGAGCAAGCGTGGTTAATGCTCAAACCTTCTCCATGTGAGAAAGAGGCCTTTGCTCAGCAGTGGGCTCTGATAGGCTGATGACGAGTAGTAATCCGAAAATATTGGTTTCATTTAAGTGAGAAATATAGCAGGCATAAGTCATTGAGTACTCACACAGTGATGAGTAAGTCTGGTAGTAGAGTAGCGGCTGGTACCAGGAGTAATCCGAACCAGAAGACTAGCGAGCTGAACACCATGCGGTCCATCCCTCGCATCACAGCCCCGATACCAACAGCTGGGTACAGGTTGCTGTATATGAGGATGAATAGGAACCACAGCGCCACGGAGCCCCAGATAGAAAGGTGCGTCACCCACGTCCAAGAGTGAGTCGCTAGACCAGCCTTCAGGCAGACTGTTGCTACCACGAACTGGAATCATTAATATTATTATAGAAAATATATTTTTAAGAAATGTTGTTAACTTTACTCGACTCCATAAAGGGTTGGGAGAAAATATTTAATTACTCTCAAGATCAGAAATCAAACCTAAATTAAGTGTAGAGCGAGCATTATAATGATTTGACGTCAAGCGAAATTGTAAACCTGGCATTATGAAATTCATAACTCTTAGTATAGAGTAAGCATTATAGATGGATAAAGTGTAGACCTGGCCTTATAGGCTCTACTCATTACAGGTTATCTGCTAAGGTCCTAGATATTCTTCATACTCACAGTGTAAACGAAATTCCCCAGTACTAGATATCCGCCGTCTTTGCCGCTGGACCATAGTACGTGGTGTGCCGCTAGTAATACGGGCAGCCAGAACAACAGCACCGAATGCAGCAGCGCGTTCACCGCCCACACCCAGAACACGCGCACATTGAATAGAAGACCTTGTTGAGATGGAACATATAACACCGGATGCTGAAAAAACATTACATAACTAATCAGAATACTATTTTATTCGATAACATGCTGTAAAAATTCTAAGCAATATTAATACTTAATTAAGATTAATGTTTGTAATTATTTTATATCAAACATAGAAGAGGTGAATAAACTGTCTCTTAGAAATCTTCCTCATAATAAGAAATAAAAATATTCAGTTCTAGAATATCATATAAATATATGAATATAAGAAATTAATATTTGGTGAAATTATTTTCTGATGAATATTCAAAAAGATTTTAAATAATCAGTTTTGTGATATTATTTTGAGTGGAAGTTTCTACCCGGAGCATAATTTCAGGAGAGCAGATCTTGTCAAACAGTCCTATAGCGAATGGTGGCATTGCTGTGAATATGACGTTGTAGAACCCTATCGTCCACCGCTCGAACAGAATTTGCCCAGACCTGGAAAGAGATGTTTATACACATATTATTATACAGAGGATTTTACTATGAAAACTCTAAGGCACCAAATTCTAAACATCTATGGATTAATTATATTTTTAAGCTGTTCCAGATTATCAGTATGTTTTATTTATAATCTGTATAAATAAAAAAGTAATAACGTTTAGTAACAATACTGTTAGAGATAACATAGAAATAAGTAAAATAAACTTTACATACCATGCGGAATATATAGCGAACCACAATTCGATGACATACAGACAGATGTTCTTGTAGAATGAATAGAGAATTAGTTTGCTGATGCGTGAGTAGTTCCAGGCGCCGTGCACCAGCAGGAGACGCACCAGGAAACGGAACTGGAGAATACAATACGATAAAAATATAGCAATAAAAACAACAAAACTCGGTAGAGGGTAATAATAAATTATCAAATTGATCTACTAAACAAAACATATTTATTTCTTTTGTTACATACATGTATGAAACTAAACAATAAAAATAAACATGTATTTTTTTCGTATATCCATTCTGATGACTCCATATTCCTATAATTTTCTGCCATCTTTGAGTCATTATAAAAAACACAAAATGCACACTAAAGAAAGTTTTTTTAATATAAAAAATAATTACAGCTTCTTCGATAAAAGTAATCTAAGATAACCGTTACTAAATCAGATAAATATAGGTGAGTCTCGACAAAATATATTAGCTGTTTCACAGATTAGTCGGAGAGAACTCTCAGACAGACGGTAAATTTATCGTATAGATTCCTATTCAATGAATATAAATCGTTTATTTTAATATAACAAACTGACACTCCAACTTATATATGTGGTAAATATAATATGTGGTAGAGCCTGGCTGTGTCAAGTCACTAACGCTCGAACATGGGTTAGCTCGAAAGGTGAATTACCCTATCACAGAAGATCGGCGTGAAGTTGCCTTTAATGGCTGCGTTTCGTCCGATGAGTGAGAGAGCCAGTTGCCCTTTAAATTTTCCCGCACTTTCCTCTCCCTTTTACCCTAACAAGGGTGGTAACGCATCCGCAAAAGTATGTATGTATGTATTGGCTACGGTACTACCTCCGTCAGGTAGGTCGTCTGCTCGTTTGCCCTTTATGTCATAAAAAAGGAGTTACCTGTGCTATACTATAGTCGGAGGCACAGACCGCCTGTAGTCCTTCAACCCCCGAGACCCCGACTCCTACCGACGCTCTCTGTATCATGGCCACGTCATTAGCACCGTCACCAATGGCGAGCGTCACGGCGCCAGTTGAACGAGAAACTAGCTCCACTACCTGAAAAATATATGTAACGAAAAAGCTAGAAAAAATATCTCAAAATATTCGCCTGCACTGTCATTTGCATTCTGATCAGAGAATGAATGGTTTGTACTAGACATAATTGATACCTATCCAAGTAATCAACCAGCAGGGACGTCTATCGTTTGTGTCACGTGGCTTCATAATTTATACAACTGTTATGACTGGCTTCTGTGAAAACTATACGGAATGCAGGGAAACATTATATACGATACTCTGATATCTAGTCTACGTACATCTTCTATGCCCTCAATATTTGTTCAGTATGTTTTACGGGGAAGAGTAACAAACATATACATATCTTGACAATCTTTCACATGTATAATGTAATTATATAGTATATTACCTCAGCTTTCTGTATGGGCGAGACTCTGCAGCACACTACTGATTTGCACGATACACATAGATCTAAGAAGTCCTTCTTGAGATCACATCCCATAGCATACTTGAGCGTCTTTCCATCTATGACGAGTGCCACTTCGTTCTCTTTCCGGAGATTCTCACCAAAATCCGCCAGATGGCGAGAAAGACTTTCTCTCGTGCCCTAGTATAAACAATAGGAAATAAATTATACGATAATATGTTAAATATTCTTCATTGAGAATTCTTAATTTAATAATTCTAAATAATATTCTCTTTATAAACGTAATTAATATTCATTGTATCATTTACGAATTTGAGGTTGACAGCGTGTAGTCGAATACCTATTTGTGTAAATGTGTGTGTGTGTGTGTCTTACGTCAAGACTATCCTCATTCAGTATGAGTAGCGGCATGGCGGCATGCAGCAGTCTCGCCGAGTGCGCTACATTGATGGCAGTTTCTTGTTTGTCCCCAGTCAGTATCCACACGTGTATGTTCGCCTTCAACAACGCTGCTATCGCTTCAGGTACACCGTCCTTTAAATATACCAAAGTTATCGTTATAATTAATAGTATTTATATTGTGTAAAAAAATTACAAATTAACTAAACTTATATAATATTTCTATACATTACTTGTAATTTATCCTCTATGGCCGTAGCTCCTAGTAATCTTAAATTATTTTCTATAAGCATTGCCGCCTCTTCCAACTTCTGTTCTCGGTCTTGTATCGCTATGCTCGCTTTATGATAAGTGTTCGACCAGTCCTGGAAACAAATCATAACCGAGAAATAATATTTTAAACTATTTTGTTATGACATACAATACGTTTGAAAGATCTTTATATCCACTGATAACAAAAATCACAGTATAATTAGAAATTTCTTCTTTTGGTGAATGTATGTAACTAGCATGAAGTTTATTAGTTAAAGTGATATAATTAAAAAGTCACAAGTGACAATAACCAATTCACCTTGTAAACATTTTCTGGTATGTCTGCTACAGCGAACACGAGTGTTCTAAGACCTTCAGTGGCGAAGTGTTCCAAGTGTTCCAAAGTATGTTCCGCGTAGGGCGCTCGAGGACCGCCTGCCAGTCGAGGATATATGGCCGAATCCGCACCTTTACAGTATAACTTTATTTCACCTGTAAAAATACGATTATATATAAATTACATTCTTTTTTGTAGATAAGATTTTTATTTCATTTTGTGGAACTGACGTATATGATTCTCTATTTTACTTCATTAAAATGGAAAGTCAAAGCTGCATACATTATAGGTTTTAGAAATGTTGTAGGTAGGTAGTATACTGATATTTATAATTTACAGATAGTAATTGTACACCACCTCTGATCTATCTTAACGTGTATATAGTGTTATTTACAAATCTAGCTACTAATGCAGCAAAATTATTACAACAAAAACAATCAAATATGGTGATCAAGATTATATGATGAATGTATGAGCGATGAGTTTTTAAGACGAAATATATCCTATTAAATTTCTCTTTAAAATTTAAAAATTAACGCATTTGTTCTAACTTTGTTTATATATGTACCTGTTGGGGTTCGTACGACCACGGACATCCTTTTCCTAGCTGAGGTGAACGCTAGCACGTTCAGTATAGCGTATGTCCGCGACTCGCCTCGTTCTCTAACAGTGACCGCGTGTGGCGTCCGCGTAGTGAACTGCCAGCCCCAGGACGCCGCGCCACAGACTAGCGCACGCTCGTCTGACGTCACAGATAACACAGATTATACACTCTTATATGTAGTACACACTTACGGTAATGTTCGGTCGCTCGTGCGGCGCTCGAGAACCGACTCATTACTCAGTACATTTCTATGAACTATCTTTTGTTTCACGCGTCAGGCGTATTAATGTATATCTTATATAAGATGTATTAGCAGTCCTCATGCACTCGCCAAAGCGCACGATATGAGTTTAGTAAAGCGCTCAAACTTTTTGACCATAATTATTAGGAAATTTATTTTTATACGTTTTAAAATGTTTAAAAAATTAATATTAAAATGGTAATTTAAAAATAAAGATGAAGTAATATATTGTAATTTTTAAATCTTTTGAATTGATGGTTCAGCGCACGAGTGCACTTAAGGTACAGCCGCCACTGGTTCAAAGTAAGCTGATGTAAATTCGTCTATTTAGGTTTTGGGGGAAATATTGAGCTTAAACTAACTTGAATTTAAATTGAAATAGAAGTTAAATAAGTTATTTACAGTTCTTTGTATATTGTTCACATGATCTCTTACCGGGTGATGCTGCGTGGTAGTTGATCTTGCCGTCCACCATCTCCGGGATGACGGTGTGACAGACAGCCAGCATCGTGAGAAACTCTGATATGACGGGAGCGCTGGGGTGACCGCTGTCCAGGTGTTGGTACAACAGACTGTCCTCCAGACGCTCGCCAGGCTGCAGCTTGTTGTAGATCACCTGATACATATCAATAAATGGGAACCCACCCCAGACTCGCAGGAGTACTTTACAAAAAATATAAAATAGCCTATGTTGCGTATAATGCCTTGAGTACTTTTTTTTGAGTTAAATCAAGACAAACAAAAATTTCAACATCTTTCTTCTTTAAACATAAAACTTAGTTTGAACTTAGAAAAACGGTATATTTTTATGTGAATAATAGTTTTTTAATATAATAAAATTACAATAATTTTGTATATAAAATTAATGACGTGATCATGTGAAAAAGTGAGCTATCGCGTGGATTTAATTTTGAGAATTATTAAACTTATGATAAACTTTTCAAATGGTACGTCCGAATAGAATAATTCAAAAAGTAATTTGTAGATACTGATGTAGGTTTGAACACGGAGCAATTTATTTTGATAAGACTTAGTACTGTTATGAAAATAGCTTTCCTACAAACGCTTCATGAATGGCAATTTTTAAAAGTACTAAAATGGATATATTATGTTATCCTTAAGAGAAAGACATATGCCATCGCGGACTTTTCTATAGACCTATATTAAATACACAATTCCACGATACATTGTTTTGTTATATCTCAAAGGGTTTTTGTCAGCGTTTTCGTTAAAAGATCCCAGGCGGCTCATGTTTCCGGACATCTTCAACAAATATCGTTAACGTACACACGAATCAGTACAAAACCTTAACAAATTATATATTAAAACCTTTCTCGATACTCACGCTATCGAATGGTGAAAACGGCTTGGTAATTGGTGCTGTAGTTTTTCTGTTTCTTACAGACAAACGCGGCGGGGGACTTTGTTGTATAATATATATTGACTTTCACCTTTTATAACTATGTATCACTAATTGATAATTAATTTCCTTAGAATACCACAACAAATATAATAAGTAAAAAATGTAAAACTAAATAAGAAATAATCCATGTTAGTGATAAAAAGCGATCAATTTTATTTTATACACAACTAACCGTTACAAAATGTTAGCGCTGATTAAAGTTGGTGATGTGTGTATATAAGGTGACTTGTGTGTATGTGTTTGCGTACATGTGTGTGTGTGTGTGTGTATGTACCTCAGCGATGGAACATTTCCTGAACTCCATAACGTTGCATGTGAGCGTGCCCGTCTTGTCACTGAACACGTACCGCACCATACCCAACTCTTCGTTCAAGTTCGACGTCCTCGCCAACGCCGGAGTGTCCGTTTCCTCGTGGTACATTTCACTGTCCATCGCTATAAACTTGGCCTGTAACGTATTTAATTAGGTTTATAAATATTAAAAATATTCATAAAATTATAGGTTCCATTATTATACTCACTTGGAAAAACCTAACTATCTCCGCGGTAACTTGTAACGATATAGGTATAAGATTGTTGTATAATATCAAAAATGTTAAAAAATTGAATCCGAAATGTGCATTCTGTGCTTCTGTAACAAAACAAATATAATTATATTAGTAATATATACTATAAAACAAAATCAAATTTCAATCCTCTAACACGAGTTTGTATCACAATATGCAACGCATCGTTTATACTTTTTATTTCATAAATCTTCGCACATGATAGTATGGAAACCTGAAAATATTATTAGGTGGAGAAAAATGGAAATAATACTTATTATATTGTGACCATACAAACTTGTGTCGCTCTTTACCCAGTAATACGGGTTTGCACCTACTACAAGGGCCCCCCTTGCAACTTGTTTGTTATGTAATCCTTGAGTCAATAAAGTTTTTTTTTATGGTCCTAAATATTCCATTAAACAGAAATAACAATTTAACTATACGTAAAGAGAAGAATTGATGGTAAGGGCTAGTGGTTCAGGTAATTGGTTAGTTACTAACCATCGAGTCCTATGTACCAATCCGAGGCTCGTCTTCGCAGCCATAGTTCATTGCAGGCCGCACTCAGGAGAGACAGCACCAGCAGTATGATGAACAGCATCAGGATGTGGGTGTTCGTCTGACGATCGATAGACGACCGCTTTAACGGAGCTGAAATTACCATAGTAGGAAATTATTGATGGTGTTGACATTGTAATATACAGTAGCTAATTTATTTATATATGCACATATTATGTACCGTAAACACGTTAAATTTATATTAGACACTTAAACTTTTTTGGCAAAAGAATATGAGCGTAATTCAAAAAGTTATAAATTTATATTCTCATAATAATCAATGCTTTAACTAATAAATTTGTTATTAACTTTTAAAAATCTCGTTCAGAATTTCTCGACTTATTGCATCCGCTGAACAAATCCAAATAATTAAAAATACAAATTAACAGTATGCTGTAGTATACAATTAAATAAAAAAAACTTAGTTAGTTACCTTTGGTTGAATTCTTCATAAGCTTGGTCTCGTGTCCGGTGTACACGACGAGAGCATGAAGCCACGCCGTGTTTCTCAACATGGCGCCTCTTAGAAGCATTTGTTCTAAACCAAGGGGAATGGTCCTGTAAGAAACAAAAATAATACTGTAGCACATACTAGTAGGGTCGTGGTGACCTAGAGGTTACAGGACCGCCTATCATGCATGAGGGCGCGGATTTCTAACGTAGCAAGTACCCAATGAGGTTTTTCTGGCTGGCGGTGAAGGAAAACATTGTGAGGAAACTTGGACTTATAATTTAAAATTATAAGATCGAAATCGCCAACCCGTTTTGAGCAAGCGTGGTGACCAATGATCAAATCTTCCCCATGTGAGAGGAGGCCTGTGCTCAGCAGTGAGCTCTGATAGGCTGATGATGACATAATAGTAGTACCAGAAATGCTTTTGAAGTTTGTTTTTAATGAACACTCTTTTGTATTTAGGACGTTCGTTTATTTTATTCATACATACTTGGCATTGGCTTCTTTCAACATCCCGTTGAACTCATACAGATGTCTGTTGGGCGGTTCACACTGTACGGTGGCACGGAACCCGGCCAGCGCTGCGGGACTATCGAGACGTGCTGTGTCAGGACTGGCTTGACGGATCTTCAGATTGGTCTCGCCATCCAGATTGGACGTTTCAATGAAGGACATACCTTGCGGCTCGCTGAGAATTAGCTAATAATTATTTTCTATTACGACCCTAACCTAAAAACTAAATTAGAGCTGAAATGAAAATACTATCAGCAGCTCTTAAAAAAATCAATTACTAGCTCCTACCTTGAGGCCAGCAGAATTAGGTCAGCTGGAAAGAACTGGTTGTTGAGCACTTTACAGATGTCTCCAACCTGCAGGCGCTCCCAGCGGATGCTCTGCCAGCAGCCGCCGCGGAGCACCTCCACCATCCGCCGGTTCGTCTCATCGTCCGCTCTGTGACGTTTCTAATAAAACAACAATATACCATCACAACCATTACAGTCTATAATAGTTGAGAACTCCTGCCGTTAAAAAATATGATTTTATTGATTTTGGTTTATGACTCTAAGGTCGATGTTGTACTCACAAAATCCTCCACGATCTCTTTGATGGCGCTGACGCTGAGTATGAGTATAAGCGGTGTGAGCGTGGTCCAGCGACCCGTGGGAGACACATCTGGGATCTGCTGCAGCAGTGCAATCAGCAAGAAGAAGCAGTTGGAATAGCGACGGAACTGCTCGAACAGGAATAGCGGCACGAACGATGGCACACTACACAAATAAAATGTACTATCATTATATGATGTAAATAACTTTGTTCGTAGATATGAGATGCAACTTTGTATCCATTACGCGTAGCATTTGTATTTTTTTTTAACCAATTAATTGGTCCTTTAAAAATTATTAACACATTAAATCAGGACTCTCGTCGATATTAATTTGTATTTACGTTTTACAATTAAAATATGTTTATAATACGTACATCATAAATAATATTTCTTAAGCATTCCGGAATAGAATCTATTATGAAAACAAACAATCTAATCTTGAGTAAAAATATTTAAGAATTTTAAATGCAGAATCTCCTTAATTTATATATACTCTGATATAGTCACAATACCTAATTTACTAAATTAATTAAGAGATCTGTGAACGAGTATTTCAGTTTCTATCTAGTTTGTATTCCGAACGAATTGAATTAAATCAGAATTTGAAATTAAAAATTATTTATTGAAATTTTGATAGGAAGTGTATTTTTATTTTATGACTAGTAAACCCGGCGAACTCCGTTTCGCCACCAGAAGGCTTTGTTTTATGTAACCTTTCGTTTGGTGATTAAAAGATGAAGTTTTTTTTTGTTTTATATTTGAAAAGGAAAGTTTTTATTTCATTTCACAATAGTAATGAATTAATTTCGATTACAAAAATGTAATGTTATTTAGTTGAACTTCTCTAAGTAAATGAAAGTGAATCCAAAGTAGATACCGAATCGAAGCGTTATACGTGTCCGCAAATTATCCGTTTCATTGAATTGCTCTTTTGTAAACCATATTTTTTGTAGTTTGGTCTAACGTTAACACCAATAAAGCGGATGGTTTTCCAACTCGTGAACACGCAAAATATAACTGCCCATGTGAAAAACAATGATTTTTTAACTTTATCCCGCAAATACTAAATGGTTTTAAGAGTTTAAACTACAAACACAATACCGGTTTGTCACATGAAATTAACTGAGCAGAGAACAATGAGTAGCTGTCAAACAATGTATCATGCACCGGCACCATCTACTTAAAATATTGATTTGCTATGTGTGATGGCGCTGTATGTGAAAAAAGATTTTCCCGCTTTTCTGTTGAAATTTTTTGTTATAAACCTCACGGAGCCCGAGACCTTTCCAACGAATACACAACCGTGGAAATCGTTCGTTCTGGAGTTATAGCGTCAAGAAGGAAAACCGGACTTATTTATATATAGTAGATTTCTTACAAATATCAAATTTTCATCCATACGTCATTACATAACTGTCATTACACGTCAATTACATAGCTGTCAATTGCGTTTTGTTATTCCAAGTCTGATTCTTTTTTGTTATACCACGTTTTATAGTGACTGACGTTTCATGTCAAGTCACACGGGAATGCTGTCGAACGGGATAAAAAGTATCCTATGTCCTTCTCCTGGCTCTAAACTACCTCCCTGCCAATTTCCAGCTAAATCGGTTCAGCCGTTCTTGAGTTATAAGTGGAGTAACTAACACAACTTTATTTAATATATATATCTATACTAATATTGTAAAGCTGAAGAGTTTGTTTGTTTGTTTGAAAGCGCTAATCTCCGAAACTACTTGTTCGAATTGAATAATTCTTTTTGTGTTGGATAGTCCAGTTATCGAGGAAGGCTGTGAGCTATATAACATCACGCTATGACCAATAGGAGCAAAGATATAGTGGTAAAGGTGTAAAAAACGGGAGAAATTATTTCATCTTTCAAGCCTTCAGTTGCGTGCGCCGTGAAAACGGTTTAAGATACACAAAAAATATGTATTAAAGAATAATAGCTCTTTTAATGATCTAAAAAACAGTCCGCGACAGTATATGTCTATCTTTTAAGATTAACTCACAAAAACCGTTTTTATGGTACCTAATTTAGTCGAAATAATTTGTTTAAGTTGTATCAAAATAATAATATTAATCTTTATTCATATAAACAAATAAATATGTTGTTGGTTAAGAGTACTTCATTATTAATAAAAAAAATACGTTTCATCCTGAAAATTCTACGGGAACTCGACCATTCCGAAAACCCCGCAAGAACGGGAACTATGTGGGAAGAACCAAAAATCTGTCGGAAGTAACTATTCCACGCGGACGAAGCCGCGGCAAAAGCTAGTCCTATATAAAGTTAAAGCAAAAAAAAATCATTAAAAAAAATTAATGCGTTGTAGGAAATATATATTTATTTTAAGCTCAAATATTTATTTAATTATTCAGAAGCTGACTGCGTTTTTCATTATTTTTTAAACAAAGGTCAAATATATCGAAATGCGATAGTTAGCATTGTTAAAAGGTTTCCAAGAAACTGTTTGAGCAATCCTATAATTAAGATTCATATGTTTAAAGCTACTTTTAATTTGGTGAGCGTTTAACGCGCGTTAGATAGACGTCTCTTAAACCTACACCTAGGTCACAAGTCCTAGTCACTGTTGAAGCTCCTCTCACTACAACGATGGACCCGACACACGCACCGTGAATACATTGAATAATGCGAAGTTTCGTCTCTTAACCATATGTTTGAGAGTTGAATGTCTCCAACCATACTATTTAACTCTGATACACCAGCGTAAATTAGTTATTTAATTATGAACAATTCAGTCTTCGTGTCCTTCTAAGGACTAGTGATGTACCCGACATGTATGCATAGTCTACTTACATCGTTACAAAGATTATTAACATAATAATTCAAATTTATTTGCCGCTAACTTTAATACAAGTTCATTTAAAGACGCGTGAAAACTGTCAAACAGAAGGTACCTAATATAACGAGTTTTCACGTCTTTCTTCTTTCACAGATTCACATCTTTATGCTTACTCTAAGTTAGCATTGATTAAATACGAACATTCTTCCGTTTCTCACCACGTTAACACTAGTATACATATATAAGATTAAGTATTGTTTAAATGTAAAAATATACAAGGTGAATTTCGTTGTAACTTTTACAGGGTACGTATAATAAATAGACAGAGTAATCAGATGATGAGCGTCTAATTATAAAAATAACGACAGATTTACAATGTTGACACCATTATTTGAAACATTGAATACTCAGATGAACGTTAGCTTTTGATTCATTCAGTAATAGATAGGTGAAATAAATCATTAACAGTTAAATTAAGTCCTGTTTAAAGTCGGAGATTATGTGAAAGAAAATAAGTATATTGTAGTAGTTTCTAGTTAGGCGGCATTCGGTTTATAACATATTTTTTCATATAATATATATTTACGAAGCGATTAAAAATGACATTTTTATTTACAGACTGTCGCGAGCTAATCAAAAAGTGATCCTCTATAAACACAGCTCTGAAAGCGTATCTATCATTTTTATATAGTGTAAATTTATAACATAATGCCTAGTAACACATCTAGAAGCCATCATGAATACATGATATGGAATAGGTAAACAATGAGCGTACATTGAAACGACGGGCGGGCAGAGAGCCAGCGGCTTCTACTGCAAATGTGTCACAAGTAAACAATACGATATCCACTACGAATAAACCCATATCAAGGTTACACTACAGCTTTAGTGACACTGAAATTGATCGAAGCTTTAATCTAAGGATAAACATTATCACCCTAGTATATATTTTTTTGCAAGTTATGTTAAACACCATATACGCTTCATATGTAAATCTGTCTTTATATTATTATTTTTGATATATTTTCTGTTTGAATGCCTGAAGTTTCATTAAAATGTCCATGTATTTAATAATATATCATAAGGGGAATCCTATTAATTCGAACGTCATACTCTGTTAATATATTCGTATGAGGACGTGCTCTGTTATAGTCGGCGCCAGGGTCGCTCCAATGATGTCATGGAGGGTGGACCCATTCAACGGTCCATTTTAATACATCAAACGATACCTTTTATAAACACTTCTATGACATTTTATTGATAGATACTTGATGTAGTGTTTTGTATCGAGAATAGCTTATCTGCTTCTGATGGTATCGAATTACATGATATACTGATATGAGGGAAATCAAACTTCTTATCGGAACTTTTATTTCTTAATATCTTCGTATATAGATGACTCATCAAAAATCACTGTTGTGGTTATTTGACAGTTATTTTTGTGATTGTATTTTAGTAATTCGTAATAATTTTATAAGATTCTTACGAAAATTTTTAATAATTCAGCTTCAATATTATAATAACAGTATATTTATATATACATTTCACTCTGGATATCCGTATCCGGGGCTTGTATGTAATAAAATATTTGTAGTGTTTAGTTCAATATGTATTTCGATCGATTATTATCGATGCAGTAGCTGGAAACCGTGGGAGTTCCTAATCTGTCCTTGACAAAACCATTACACTTCAAATTATTACATAAATGTCTGTGTATGAGCGATCAATTAAATTATATAAAAAATACTATAACAAAAACAAGTGTGATCTTTCTTTGATCTTACAATACAAAATGTATGAACTAAATTTAGAATAATTAACCGTCGTTAAAATCACGCCTTTTCAGTGTCCATAGTTTTCGTAATAATATTTTATTGTTTTACATTTAAATATTATTAAGAGAGGAGAAAAGGCAAGAAGGCAAGGGGAAACCACTGCACTATATTCCCAAGAAAGTCATCATCAAATTAGACGAGTGGCGACGTGTTGTGAAGCGTGCCACCGCACATCATGATGACCACGACCGTTCTGCCAAGAACGTATCGACTTAGAAGAAGAAGAATTATTAATATTGGTGTATGATGTAACGTGTACCTGTACTTAGCTGTGGATATTCTGTTGTTCACAAACTTCTGTGGTTGCGGATGGTTGACGAATATGACGCGCTGTTGAAGGTCGTCCGCGGGGTCGTCTGTGATGCCAGAGGTCGTAGCCTCATCCTCATCTATGGAAGAGACAATCACATCTTAGAAACAATCAAGATCTTCCACCATAACCCTTGAGTTTATATGTAAAAATAAAATTTTATGTCAATTAGACCTGTTGCGATCGAATTCATAATTAAATATCAATATTATTACAAACTTTTAATATATGTAATCGGAAAGCTAAAGTAGTCTTATTTATACAAACGTCAAAAAATCTCGATAGATTATTTTTGTAAATGTACTCTTGACTTTATTCCGAAAGATGATGCATGAGTATCTATAAATAAAACCGTATAAACAATTCCTTCGTATCAACATCAGGGAGCTCTGTTTTCTTTAACAAAATGTAAGAGACATTTTTGTGGTGAAAATTTATCCTCAGGAAATCCTAAATTAAAATATTAATTAAACGACAAGCACCTCATCCGTTCCACTTGATTTAATTGTGACGAAAAATAAACATAAAAGTAGGTTAAGGTTGGGTTACGATGTCCATTTTAAGATGAAGTGAGTTATTTGCGGCTTTCAGAATTTCTTTCCGAGTAATTCACGCCTCACCATGATTAAGCAAATACTTCGAGATAACATAGCGATAAACTATATATGAACATGTTAAGTATTTTTTTTTAATGAAGGGACTATTATTTATTAAGAATTCGGAATTATATTTATAAAGTCTAACAAATCTATTAAAAGGAAAAAGAGATAAGTAGTTTAAAAAATATTAATATGATGGTTACTGTTAGGCTTTTTAATACAAATAATGTCAAGGAGAAATCTTTACGTGACAACTTTTCTACGCTTAAATGTTCAGCTTATCTTTGACGGAAAAATGTCTATTTACTGTTAATCATTAAAAATTATTAATAAATCTTCTTCGTTAAAGATATTCATTTCAGTAAATATGAACAAAAAAATATAATTTGCAGTTTAAATTATAATTTTTATGGAATAAAACAAAAGAAATAAATATTTTCGAATCAAAGAATTCCAATGGTAAAAAAATTAATTATTATATGCAAAGTATAAGTCATACATATGTATATTGTCATGTTTATAAATACATTTAATGACATCTTTATGTACTAATAACGTTATTGTTCCATGTCAATTAGTGAGTAAAAAACTTCACAAATCACTGACATTATTCATTAAAGAGATTTGCAAAAATACATGTTACATACATACATCTATGGTGATGTTTAAGTCAATATAAGATACGACACTTTATCGCCTCCCAATGACAGTGTGAATGTTGTAAATTTTAAGCCAACGTAGTCATACATTTTTATAACATGATAAATCTATGGTGATAAACAAATACCTTTATTATATAGCCTTAATCAATATTTGTCAAATGTTTTTAAAACAGACGCGTTCTCAAATACAGGTTGCGGTAAATGCCTTAACTGCAGTAATAAACATAGCAGAATGCAATGTATTTCATCTTCTTTTATATTAAAACACCAGGTTCGTCTACAATATGACCGCGGTGATATAAGGTCTTATCACAAGTATACTCAAAGTACAATAAAAGCTAATTCGTTTTTATGGATTTTTAAATATATTTCACAAAACAGACATTAATACAGTTTGGATTAAATGCAAACTACATTATTTTACTTAAGTATATCGTTTTGTATACCTTAAGTACTTTCTAGCCGTTTATAGTCGTTTATTTTTTTAAGTACAATTTAGTATAAACAACAGGTTTATGGATATTTGAGATATAAAGAGCTTCCAATGACAACTCTTTCCTATATTGTTCATCAATGCATTATTTCTTGAATCAGCACTATTTACAAGGAATTAGATATTGCAGTAAGAAAATTAAGAGATGGCAATAGGAAAGTTTAAAACGCAATTATGTTTTATTATTGCACAATATAACGACATATTTTATACAGCACAAAAAAATCAAAAACAGCAAAGTTACGTCGAAAAAAGGCTAAACACAAGAAAATTCTTCTTTAGTAAAAAAAAAACCGTACTTTACGAATTACGTCACTGCACGAGAATCGACCACATATACTAAATTTGACTAAATTAACATCTCACAATTGCTGTTAAAATTCCAATGTTTGTGTAAGAAACTATTAAAGTATTATTAAATTAACAATTTAATTATAAATTATAAATAATTCATACATTACAAAAACTTTTATTTTATATATTATAAAGAAAAAACAAAGAAATAGAGAATTTTAATTTTCAAGTCTATGAAAGATGTCTATATATACTATAAAAGAAAGCCATGTTAGTTACACTATTTATAACTCAAGATTGGCTGTATGGATTTGGCTGGACAAAGTCACAGACAGACAAAGTGTATGTGTATTTATTTACAAGTTTCCAACAAGTTTATGTCAAATATAAAATATGACAGATGTATTTCAAATAAAGAAACAAAATATTACTTAGAAACTTCATAATGTTATAATAATTATATTCTTCATAATTTTATCATTATGCATATATATATAACGTAAATAAATTAAAATATGTATTTGAAATGAAGCACCTTCAAGAACTAATACTGTCTTCACCTCAGTACAGGACACAACACAAGTTATGTCCATTCAATAAGAATTACTTCTAGAATTCCCATTATATTTATAATAATTTATCAATTTGGCATGACTAGCATATACATATGTAAGTATAGTCCGATAGACTTAAACTGAGCTGTGCATTTGTGTGATTGAAAGTAAAAGTAGAGTTAGACAAAAAACTTTTAGAAATCAATTCTATTATATTTTAAATATATACATAAACATAAGTGCGAGATCTATTTCAGATTAAAAATAAAATAAGCAAAACTTTTAAAAGGCCAAATGGAAATATTATGAAGAAAAATTATAACGTAATAAAAATTTTGGCGGAGTAAAAGCAGAATAAACCGGTTCGAAACTACAAAAGAATGTGGCATTCAAAAATTTGACATCACACCTGAGCTTTGCATTTGTGAGTGTACACTATCCGTGTACACTCACACAAATGCAAAGCTCAGCTTAAATCAAACGCACTATAACTTATATAAAAGTATAATTATTCATATTAAACATTAAGTTTGTCTGCATTTGTTATTAAATATTTTCGATTCCTGTCTGTCCGATGTGTTTGATGGTCCTGGCAATTAGAATAAACATTTGTTAATCTCATATACAACATTTATATGTGAATTTCATATATTGTTTACCATCAGAGTTAAACAAAAATAGAAGTAGTGTAACAGATAGTAATTAATTTTTTTATTACATAAATGGGTTTTTATAAATTTCTCCAAAATTATAAATTTCTCCAAAATTTGGTGAGAAATTTTCAATAATGTTGAAAATATGTAAGTATATTTAGTTCAAACATAATTTAAGTAATTTGACCTTACAATTATGGTTAGATTGTTATCACTACCAAGCTGTGTCAAGGTTAACAAACCTACTGATACCAAAAGAAAACAAACTCCAAAGAAAATATAACAATATTGTTAGTGTTTTATTTTAAGAGATATCCACTTCAATTAATAATATTTCAAGCAAAAATATTTTTATAAAAAAAAAAACAAGTGGAAAAAACTTGTATATCTCTATTGTTTTCATAATTACAATAGGTAGGTATTTCTATTATTTCAAAAGTATAATTTAATATTTAAATTTTCAATTAACAGGAATAATAAATACCATAGCATAATTATTTTTAACCTACTTATAGTTTCTCCTTATCAATATTTATTTATTTAAAATGTTTTTTGAAAGTATGAAGTATACTTAATATTTAGAATTCAACAAGTGGTCCGAAAACTGAATTATATTTTTCTTCAATATTATAATAGTGGCTGAAAGTTCTTTATCAATAGATGAGCTTAAGAAAGTATTTTCTTTCTTTCAATGTAATTTAAGTGCCTTACTTACGTTGGTTCATTTTGAGCACCATAGCTCTGTATAATCGGGAGAAAGGCGCCATCGCGTTGTGCTCGTGAAAGAACCCTGATAAGTATTCCCGGAATGCCATTCCAACTAATTCCGCAACAGCCAACACAAATACCTTTTCACGACTCTACGCGACGTTTAAACATTAGTAAAACATTAAATTTGACACACATTATCACCATAATATAATTTTGAAAACGCAAGAAACACCGTAAACTGTTCAGACATTCTTATTCTATTTATGAGTTTTAAATATTTTTTGTAGGAAAAGAATTTTTTTATTACTATCACATATTACGTCCGGGCTCTTGAAAATGTTTATATACTTAGAAATTACGTGTTGACAACAGAAATAGCCGCTAACCGATCAAATATCGATCTTTCTTCCACCTCCCACAACAAATGATTCTAACTTCTAAGGAATAATGTAATGTCAAATCACAAATGTCAAATAGTGAAGCTTCATAGAGTACCACAGAATCGTAAGCAAAATCTTGCCGATACCCATAATTCCGATTCTAACATAAGTCGACGTAATTTTCTCGATTCCTTTGAATAGCTTAAGACTTTTAAAATCTGCGTACATGATTATGATAATATTTAAATATCTATTGGTATTAGTTTAATTCATCGATGTGTTCATTTTTTAGTATAGGGTATAAATATAACATGTTGCGCATTACTCTAAAAGCATTCATTAAATGACGACATATTTGAATGGGTAGCGATTTTATATTATACCATAAAATACATACTAAAAATCTATGATTTTACACAAAAAAATTGCTGAAATGTCGATTTTAAATTTTGAATCGATAAATTACATTAACGACAATAATCGATTTCAAACTTAAAGCTCAATAACCCATAACACCGCAAAACTTTCATAATAAAATGACAGCAGACTTGACAGTTATTGCCATTCCTAAAAACAAGCAACCATAAAGTAAGTTACTTTTTGAATAGTATGTGGTTTATACCACATACTATTAAAAAAGTCACTAATTATTAAGTAAGTAAGTTAAAAGTAAGTAATTATTATTAATAACAGACACTTTGTTTTATTATTCAATTCATAAAAACGTTATTTTTTTTATTTAAGTGTAATAAAATTATTTAATGATTAATCCTTTTATATGTTTTATTTATACAAAAAAGTGCATAAATGGCTGAAGTGCAGTAAGATAAACTTTTTACAGTTTTCTTATTACTTTTAATTTGAGTTCTTAAAGAATTTCTAATCTCGTTGGAATTTGTATTATAAATAATGTGTATTTTTATTATAAAACACGTACATTACGTCATGGAACAGTCATTACTAAGCCACTTAAAACCTATTTATTTTATTTGTGAGTACTGTTGAACTCTATTTAGCCATATTCATATAATATTATAAAACTGGACCACATTTTGAAGATGAGATATAACGATGAAAACTGTTTATTGAATTCACACCTTAAAATTGGCTTTTTAAACAAAATGACAATATATCTGTCAATTATTTAATCGATATTGCTGAATGTGGATATCAAAGACGTTAAGTTGGCCAATAAATATAAAATTATTCTTTTAACTTATAACAATAACAGAAAACCCTAATTCTCCTTTATTAATGGCATCGGCCTCAATTAAAATTTCACTAGGAAGACGGGAAAATTTTCGTAGACTTCTGCTCACTAAATGTGTAATCGTATTTTTTAGAAGGCTTCGTTTTATGTAACATTTCTTTTGGTGATTAAAAAAATTATTTCATTTCACAACAGTAATGAATTCATTTCGATTACAAAAATGAAGTGTTATTTTGTTGAACTTCTCCAAGTTAATGAAAGTGAATCCAAAGCAGATACCGAATCGAAGCGTTATACGTGTCCGCAAATTATCCGTTTCATTGAATTGGTCTTTTGTAAACCATATTTTTTTGTTTTTTGGTCTAACCTTAACACAAATAAAGAGGATGGTTTCCCAACTCGTGAACACGCAAAATGTAACTGCCCCTGTGAAAAACAATGATTTTCTAAATTTATCCCGCAAATACTAAATGGTTTTAAGAGTTTAAACTACAAACACAATACCGGTTAACTGAGCAGATGAAATTAACTGAGCAGGTGAAATTAACTGAGCAGAGAACAATGAGTAGCTGTCAAACAATGCACCAGCACCCTCTACTTAAAATATTGATTTGTAGTACATGTTATGTATCAGAGATGGCGCTGTATATGAAAAAAGATTTTTCACTTTTCTGTTGAAATTTTTCCTGAATTTTTTTGTTATAAGCCTCACGGAGCCCGAGACCTTTCCAACGACTGCACAACCGTGGAAATCGTTCGTTCTGGAGTTATAGCGTCAGAATGGAAAACCGGACCTATTTTTATACAGTAGAAGATGTATGTACATATGTGTATACAGGTATATGTATACACCTGGATATATGTTTTTTATTCCCTGTTTAATATACTAGTTCTAACTTAATGTTCAGTATGCTAGTTCTAAGTTGAGTTTTCAGTTCCTTTCATAAAGTTTTACTTTGAGTTGGATACATTTTATTTAATTAATAATTAATTAGGAGAAATGGCAGTACTAACATCTCAATGTAAACTTATTTTATTGCTAACTTTTACTTCAAAAGGAACAAGATTTTTAATATTAGTCAGACAAATTGATTTTATTAATTAAATATAAGACTTTACGAGTATTGTTTTAAATAAAACTAATATTTTCGCATCCGAGAATATTAGTTTTATTCAAATCAATTATTGTCATGGGTATTGTAGTACTTACAATATATTTTTTTCAAATAAGTATGCTCAATTTTGATTAACCCTAATGGGTCTAAACTCTAAATAATAAAACCCCTCTGTGTTTTATTTATTATGAAATTTACATTTCTGTAGCATTAAAAATATGTCGTTTTATTATAAGACAAGTCTCTATAATTCTGATGATTATCAGTACGTAGCACTTACTTATTCTAATTAACTTCTAATATACTTATAAGTACCTACCGATTATTATTGAATACAATATTTTTAACACTGCACTGGTAGTACCAAATACATATATTAAAATAAAAAAGTCAAGAGAATTATTTTAGTCGCTGCTAATAATGTTTCTGAATTTGACAATGACATGTTTTCGTGGTAATTTTTAATTATAACCAACCAGTTCTTGATCTTACCGATATATCGATCCTATATCCTGTGAAAATTATATCTTATCTGACTGATAAGCTGAGTCGTGAGTCAATATTACCTCCGCCCCAAATTATCCCAAAATAAATGTATATCACCTCCAATATTACATATTTTCTTTAAGAAGTTAAACTATTTTGCTTTTCGATAAATATATACAGATAAATGATGACGGATAGTTTGATACTATTGGTATGAAAGGAATAATGCCGTTTAATTGTTTACATAAACAATACAAAAGAATAGAAAAATAAATGCACAACAGACCCCACAGGCATTTGTTATGACTTATGTCACGAGATCGTTTCCATTTAATAAAACGCGACAGAAAAATAATAGTTCCATTTCATTCTTTCATTTAATATGACGGTACAAAAGATTTTATTTATTTTGTACAAAGATACAGATTGTAAGTATTTTTGAAAATAAAAAAGGTAGAAAATAGTAAGAAATTATAACAAGTTTTTAAAACACTTATTGCCTTGTGACTGTTATTATTGTTATAAGTAGGTAGATACTTCCTAAATTCACTTGTTAAACTTAAGATTTCAGCGTTTTCTAGAACAAATAATGAAGTATATCTTCATTTACAAAACATTTATTAACTTATCCGTATCATTAATAGCAACTATAGTTTCATGTTTCAAAATAAGTTGTTTTGTATGCTACAAATTTAATACGACTTGCTTTGTGTGATATTCCGCCCTTAAAAATATTGAAAAACATGTTGAAGCGCTCTTTAATTGGTTTCCGCCGACTCTTTAATTACGTTGCCGGCTTAAAATAAATTCTGACCTAAGCTACTTTAACGCTTTTACAATGAGGAAAATAACTTAATTCTTCTCATTTACATTTACATAAAACAACGTTCAAAACATAAGTTTCAGGAAAATATTTCAAAACCTAAGTTTCTATAAAACCTCGACAATTGAAACGATAATGCGAAATCAATAATGGACAAGATATCTATCAAATTTTAAAGGTCAATATCAATTTAAAATAATAAAGACATTCGATGACAGACGTATATATCGGCGCTATCAGCTTTAATAACGGATGCGACATGAAAATAACTTGCGCCTGTCATCAATTATTATTAACACTCATTAGTATTATTGATTATTGTTAAAAGTAAAACGAAATCAAAGATTGTTTAAAAGGAGAATAGAACTATGTTTGAATCTTGGTCTAAATATGGCATCTGGACGCACGACGGCAGATTCAGTTAGTGCGGACCACTGAATAATGTGATTATGAAGAATCTTCGAGATATACAGGAACATTAAGAACAATTGAAGTTTCATTTTAAAATATCATGGGACATGCTGGAAGACGTGACAATTATAGTGAAGTCGGTGAAGCTGGCGTCTCTCTCTTTAAAAAACAACGAATTTGTAATAAATCCGATATATATTAAAAACTGAGAATAAAATTATTTAAATCAATCGTGAAATCACTGAACCACTGCAGAGGACTTTTACGATGACTATATACGTTTATATGAACTACGCGCTGAGATAAGACGAGCCATATTTTGTCATATTGGCCGCGGCTATGCTACGAAACTCTTTTAACTCAACCCCTACTTAATGTAATGCGACATGTAATAGATGAATTAAAAAATACTTACAAATTAATAAAAATAGATTAAAGAAAGTGTGTAGTGTACTACATCTTACAGCCTTAATCTAAAACTTATAATTTCATAAGTTGTAAGAAGCCACTTAAATTTAAAATAATTATATTAAAGTTATCGAGGTGAGGTATAAATAAAATGTCGTAATACAAGTATTTTAACGAAACCGTTAATCAATGGAGGACTGTAGTACTGCACTGGCTGAGTCGAAGCGTGTTGTATTAGTATAGCGATCGATGTAGCAAGGCCAAGTGCGTGCACCTCACTAGTCAGTTATTATCTCGTTTTGGAGGACGAAGTCGTATACTCACAATACTTTCCTTTATATTTAAAAAATAACTGACTGTTAAAATGTAATTGTTTAATGAATTCATCGCTATTCTTAATAAAATATAGATTTTATATCGATCTTGAAGATTTCAACATTTTGTATTTCACAGCTCTAAGTATCCTACTAATATTATGTATAACTGCGAAAGTTTCTGAGTGTGTGTGTGTGATTGTTATTTCTTCACGCTCAAACGGCTGAACCGATTTTTATAAAAATTTGTATACAGGAAGCTGACGTCCAAGAATGACACATAGGCTACTTTACATCCCGGAAATCTCGGAAATCCGCGGGTAACACCGCGGGGCGCAGCTAGTTATTATATATTTTTTAAGTGTGTTGTCGTTTTCGACTCTTATTATGTGTATTTATCTTGGTTCTTAACAATACGCATAGTGATTACGGTTTACATTTTGTAAACTGTAGAAATGAGAACCAAATTCACAGACGTGGATAATTAAAACAGGGTTTTTAAAGACTAGGCCAAAATGACTTTTCTACTAATCTTATTAATCTTTCACACTGGTTATAATATCTGCCCTATTCTTATAAAGTAACAAGAATAATATAAAAAATACTTAATTGTTTTACAACCGTTAAAAATGGAGACAATAAGTAAGAAGTACAAGGTTTAGTTAAGTAATTAAACGTAACAATTAATTAACTGAATTACTAGGTCTAGCTTAACAAGCCTTCATGTTAAATTTGTCACTTCGCTAATGTATTGGACATACATATAACCCAATATTTGTGTTAATGGCTAGAAAAAAGCAATTTTATTCTTCTGTCAGAAAAATATTGAAAGTTTTTAGATGGATGATATTGCTTACTGAAATAAAAATGACGTTTATAACAGCTTATGGTATGAACTTATGAAGTATGAACACTTGATACTGTTCAATTAATTGCTGAATCCCCACAATATTTTTAGTTTAATGTTATTAGTAAAGGGGTAGTTATTGGAAAACTGATACAGTCACTTGTACCGATTCCTTAATTTATGTTATATAATATGTTTTGAACTCATGTCATAAAAGGAGGGATGTGCTAAGTTTGAAATCGATGTCTGTGTTTATCTGCCCTTAGTATAGTAGCACTTAAACAGATCGACTAATTTCAATACAGTATTTTAAATTGAAAGCCAATTTCCTTGTGGTGGTTATAAGCTATATTTTATTAATATTGGTAGAGCAGTTGGTTTTCAAAAATGATGTTAGGCATTTCGGTCCCTTGATTATTCACTTGTGCTAGTACATTTTTAACATGACATTTAGAGACGAAACTTCTCAGCATTCCATGGATTCACAATGCGGGTGCCGGGTCCATTGCGTTGCAGAGAGGGGAGCTTCAACAGTGCCTGGGACTTGCGACCCAGGTGTAGTTTTAAAGGGCCCCTATCTAACGCGCGTTATACTCTCACCTCCACTGTCCAAGCTCCTCTCCCTCCCTAACCAAATTTGAAAAGAACCTACTAGGGCTGCATTCGATGTACGTTCCAAGAATTTATTTATGTGAGTTCTGGACAAGCCCAAGCCTTTTAGTAGGTTGTAGAGAGATTTCGCTTTTATATTATTCTACAAATTCTTGTTTTTAATTTTTTTAAATATCTATGACCAGAAATATTTATCAAATCTGAATATGAAAGAAAATCAATTGCGATTAATATATATATTTTGCTAATTCAATAGATATATAACTTTTTTGACTTCAGATTTGACGTATTTAAACAATAAATTTTAGATTTTTATATTGTTTTATTTCGTTCATTATACATATAAAACTTTGCAAAAGTTGAAAGTTGCTTATGCAAGTATAATATTGATACTGATTTTAAAATAATTAAACACAACTTTATACAGTTGTATGTTGTATTACGATAGTTTAGTATCAAGAAAATACGTGTTATCTTACTAAATGATCAACATATTTATGAGTCACACTAGCAGGTAATCTCCCTTTATCGAGGCTTAAAAATATGTTAGTATAAATAATAAATGGATATTATTTAGAGGTGTTAAAAACAATGACATGATAATAGAAAACCTCGGAAAGACTTTTAGTTATGACGAAATGGGGTGTGACCAAAGAAAGTTAAGATGTTAAGTTAGCAAGTGGTCCTTACACATTAAAGACTTAAGATTGAAGAGGTTTGTTATTTTTTACGTCGTTTATGTAATATGAGAAAAATAAGCAATGATTTTAAATTACACGCTGCAAGATTATTTTACATTTAGTATGTTTTGACTATCTACAACTTTGATGGCATATACCTACATAGGTAATTTTGTCAATAATTTCATATTTCTTTTTTTTGCACAAATATTTAACAGAAACTAAAGAGAAATAATAAAAGAGTACAAAGTGTAGAATATCACTTTGAATTTTGTGATTGATTTTTTTTATACCTCACATTTTTTGTGATATAAAAATTAATATTAATCCCATATACTTCTATCCAATTACACGTTTATGAGGAATCTGATTAAATCAAATTACTTGTAAGCGACTGGTGCATATAGCGATTGAGTATACATATTGAGCTGTTCCTTCTGATGACCAGAGTCAATTACTTATAAGACTTAAAGAAACTCACCGAGCAGCCTAAAGCTGGTCACCAATAAACGTACCCGACTCCACATACTCATCACTAACGCTGGACTCCGATCATATCGTCTCCAACTTTACAGCACCGTAAAGTAGTAATCGATGACGTGAGCCACGTAGAACAGAAGACAGGTGGCGATGTACATCATGATCAGTATTTGCACCAACATGATGTTGGCCTGAGTCCCGCTGCCTGACTGCGGGAAGCCCCACGCAAGGTGAATGTCGGCCGCAAAAAAAATGGCATCGTATTGTTGCGTAAATACGTGACGTTTAAGTAACACTACTAGGGGATCCTAATAACAGCTAATATTTTCAACACGGATTTTGTTGATGATTTTATTTTATACAGATGTCTATGGACCAACATTATTTGAATCTGATAGAAGGTTGATTTACAGAACGACTGTGGAATTAATGTTACCTACTATACGTGTATAAAGAAGTAATGTAGAGGAATCTGATACTGCGGCTTATATTTCTTATTACATGCTTCAATAATCACGATAAATGTGTTGTATTGCAAATAAAGATTCAATTCAAATCTCATTTTATATTAAGTATTTGCTGCATTAACCTCTTTTCTACTCGAACGGCAGTGTCTTATAAATTTTCTTCAAATCTTAATAACAGTTTTCAACGAACTCCACTAAATGAAGAAATAAGATTTAGAAATTTGTGATCTGAAGACGAAATTCCTTGCAATGAAATATAGGGTGAAATGTATGAAAAAATTAAAGTAAATATTAAGATCCTTATTTGTTTTTTATATGAATGTTATAAGAAACACAAAAAATATATTTTGAAATTACGTTAACTCAAAGTAGATATGTCCTCAAAGCAGTTGGAAATTTTTGTTTTCTATTTTATAACTTCGAAATTTATGAAAGCATATAACGAATTCCTTTAGTATGTTAAAGAACGTGCTATCTCAATACTCCCTTTTACTTTGATAACATCGAATAAAGGAAATAAATGTGAGCGACGAACGCTACCGAGATAACTGAATGCTTAGTCGAAGTTTGCATCCTCACACTACGTACCTCACCTAAAAATGTAAAATTATTAAAGTGTTTGTCATACCTAGTTGTGAGGTCACATCATATTATATGATTCAATTTGCACTGTACTTTTGAAATAAAATACTGTTAGCGTCATAACGACTGAACATTTATTTTTATTGCTGAGTCGATTACTTACATACGTTTTGAATATTATTTAATATTTGTCACCAAAGATCTATGCATAATATAAATAAATGAATTGTAAGTATGTACTTCTTTATTCATAAGATTTTGCAAGTCAATTCAAGTTTATTTTTGTTGATGTAATGTAATATATTGCATGGCTATAGGAAATGAAATAAGAATTTAATTCGCTATTTTTGTTACAATAACGACATTTTCATATGTGTGTCCTTTCACGATCTCTTTGATAAGTATTTCGTATTTTATATAAAACTAGAAGACCCGGCGAACTTCGTATTGCCCTATAATCAAGAAATATCTGTTACGTTTTTTTTTAAATAAATTTAGGTTATACCTTAGCCTCAGAAACACGTGGTGGTTATGCTATTATTAAATAGTCGCTTATATATAACGTTTGTATTTTTAACATAGCGCCATCTATTGAATACTTAACTCAGTCAACAGATAATTGTAATAATGACAAATATGTAATTTTCTTTAATAAACAAATAATTTGCAATAAAATAATATTGTGACTATAAATTGAGATGTAAGCTATCCTATCTTTCAAGTTGGATCAAAATGCACACGGAATGCAAATCAAATTTAAGATCGGTTTAGTAGTTTAGGAGTCCATCGCGGACAAACACGTGACACGAAATTTTTATATATATAAAGATATTCATTATTGATTTAGAACGGCAAAGGCAAAATATGATAAGAGATGCTTAATTCTCTAATAACTTACTTTTGCGGTTTCCGTCCAAGACTGTAGTAGCGGGAACAGTGCGTCCATCGATTGTGTCTGAACTGTCTACAATATGCAGAGGCAGCTCTACCGCATCATGAGATCCTCCCGGCCAAGCCATTGTACATTACCGGCTTACAACGCACATAGCACTTGCACTTACTCACAAACAGGCAATGGACTTCGAACGTTACTTAGATTTCAGTCACTTAACATGATTAGTAATAATAATGATATATTGGTTTTTATACATCAAATTTGGCCATGTTTAAACAATCTCTTAATAATTTCATAGAGATTCAATAGAGGTTCTAAAAAAAAGGCACCATAAATGGCTTAAAAGTTTAAATTCCATCCATTACAACTCTTGGCAGTGCGGATAAGGATCGAACGAAATGGCTTTAAGGGGCCTAGAGCGTCGCGAACAGCTTCTTTTGTCCGAGAATTGCTTCTTTAGCACTTTGTATAAAGTGTGGGGAATAACAATGTATATATTTGCAGAATATTACATGAAATATGGCTAAAACGCTACAAAGAAATATAAGTTGATCATAGACACTGTGAGTAGTAATGTTTATAAAAATAAAATGAATGTAAGACTATCAATTACATCGAGTGGATATTTATAATGTTCACAAATTGATAAATAATGTATAAACCACTTTCTTGTTAATACCTATTTGATATCTAGTGGTCAAATTAAGTTGTTTATCGATAAGTTCAGAAAATATTCTGTATTCATATGAAAAGTAATAATAATAACTAGGTCTAAATAAACAAAAGTTGTCATGGAAATAGGATTTAGAAATTTTAGCAATAAGCGTGTTTTACGTTAGCAAAAACAAGTTTTAGTAATTATTTCCTTTTTGACGATATCACAAACAGGAGAATAATTTTAAAAAGTTGTTATCAACTACTCATAAAAATTAATCAAGCAACGATGTATACCTGAGGTTTTAATAAATTTGAAATAACAAAAATCTAACAAACACATTAAAAATAATAATTAGCAACAACATAAGTCATTATTGAGGAAATTTCTTAAATAAGTTTAACACAGGTTTTGTTGTTATGGAACATGTTTAACGCTATAAGTATCAACTTTTTAATTAACAGTCCTGTCTTTATATCTCACCATTTTTCACCAAGTTTTTTTATAAAGTAGGTTTTCATTTGGTTTCTAATTATGATAAGTATACGACGGTAGAAAACTAAAATATTTAACATATTTCTAACAAAATATTCAGCCTTACCAGAGTCTAAATAAATAATGAATCAACACGTTTTTGAACTAACACTAACAAAGAAAACTTATTGCCTACGGAACGCGACTCAGATACCGACTGTCATACAAACTAAAGTAAATTGTGATATTGTCGATAAGATTATGCCTTTCCTAGAGTAAACACTACGTAATTTTTGATAGAAATTCTCACGTTAGCGTTGATGTATAGTGAAATATATGTTCAGAAATCAAGACGTAGCATGGGTGTGTTTAAGGTGTGTCTGCAATCTGACCCACGGCCTATGATGTCATGTATGTCCATACTTATTATTAAAGCACGCCTTTCATTGGAGCGGCCAAATGGGAACTGCAAATCAACATTAATGGTCACTGCTTACGAAAGATGTGGGTCAAATATAACAAATGATGGTAATGGTTTTGAATAAAGTAATGGGTCTTCCTATAGACGTATCACTAGTTTGTATTTTAACGTAATAACTAGATAGATTTATATATAAGTCAGTGGTGGCCTAGAGGTTAAAGGCCCGCCTCTCATGCATGAGGGCGCGGGTTCGATCCTGGCAAGTACCAATGTGATTTTTGCGAGTCATATATACTTTCTGAGAGTATTTAGACACCACTGATAGACGGTGAAGGAAAACATCGTAAGGACCTGTACTTATAATTTCACAATTATAAATTTGAAGTCACCAACCCGTCTTGAGCAAGCGTGGTGATTAATGCATTCCCAAAGAGGGTTGATGTCAGGCAGGCGGCCGGTCGTAAAAATAATTAGCCACAACTATTTGAGACATGTAAGGCAGACCCTGGCTAAAGCTGGGAAACTGCCAGGAAGGAGAACTAGATAGATTTACCAAGTAAGTATATCATTGAGAGCAAAAGTTAGAAACGTTTTTACTATCGATTCTGTGTACTGGATATAAAATTAAGTATCAGACTGAAAGTAAGTCATAAACGAATGTTTTTATAGGAAGACACTAAGAAAGTAAGTTCTCAAACCAAACGGCCTAAACTGTAAAGTTAACGTGACAGTGACACGCTCACTGCCATTTTATGGCGGTTTTCTTGATTAATAGGCTATGCCATTGTCTGTTGGGGCATTATAAGAAGAGTTAACAAAAGAAAAACAATTTATTCCGCCTCGACGACCACAATAGCTCTATCAAGGTATTGCACCTTATTTAGTTTATAAGCGTCATTTTATTTAAAGGGGTTTTTGTCATAGTAGTTTTTTTAATTATTCTTTATAATAAATTGATCAAATATCTAAATATTATATATTCTTGCAAGTGAAATTATCGAAAACTTTTTGGTAAACGTAGCCTTTTTGAGGCACAAACTGAATACCAATACAAATAAAAAGCGTTTAGAATTCAGTTATTCATATTAACTTTGAGCTTCACGAATAATTTATTAATATAATAATATTAATAAATATGACTTTATATGATATTACTTGTCGTATCGATCACTTATATTATTTATAATCATTACTTTGTACACAAGCAAATTTATTAAAAGTAACGATAAGGCTTGGCTCATATTTAAAATTGAAATAAATGATAAATATTTACTAAGGCCCTTTCAAAGTAACCGTAAATCGTAGGAGTAGTTAATAGTTATTAACAGATATATTTTCAAAGGGTTTGAATAATGGGAAGATATTTAAAATGTATGAGTCATTTATATTAAGAAAATCAATATTTTGAAAAGCGCTTGAGTGTCAATGTATATGAAAAAATAAATAAATATACATATGTGTAGATAAATGGTATTAATGTTTGTAAGATTACAGAAAAAATATCTTAAAAACATACACTCTCTCGTGTCTTAAAAGTTCAAAATATTTATCAATAAAACAACGTAATTCGTCATGTCATTCGTAATTTTTTTACTACATGTTTATTTTACTCTTGGTATTAATAAAAAACTGAACTAAAATAAAAATACTATAGGAACATAAAAAAATATTTTTCTATATTTTCTGATATGGTTGCTCATTATTCAAATTTCAAAGCATAAGTATGTTATATTTGTAACGATGGTAATTTCTGGTGGCTCTAACGAATTCTAAATGTATCTATACTAGATATATCTATACAGCAGGTGAAGATAGTATTATTTTTTACGATTTTTCAAAATATAGTTCCACATTTACTAAAGTAGACATGGAGGTGATGTTTGTAGAGTCATGACCTACTTCCTATACCAGCCCTACACTATGATTAGATGAAAAGTTGGATTAAATATTCTATTCTAGTTACTTTTATCGTTATAAAAGTATATAATATCTTGTTACCATTATTATGACAAATTTGTTTATAAGGTAAATCTCAAAACATCATATAAAGACGTTTTTAAGAATCTTTTGAGGAAACTTGAGATAATCTGATTAAGCTTTCAGGTGGGTTGCTCTACTCTAAGTAATCTTCAGATTAGGGCTGTGATGATATAAAAGATTTCTTTGAGCGTTTGAATAGCTTTTTTAACTCAATTTTATTTTTATGTTATTCTGCCTTATAACAATTTTATTCATATAAAACATAGATTTAAATATGTGTTTGTATAGAAATAGTATTTCATTATGATAATTATCAAAATTTAGATATTCTTATAATAATATATGAATTATTTATCACACATATACATATACTCCTAGGTATTGCTCAAAATTATAGGGCCATAGAAGAGGAAGGTCTAAACTGATTTACTTCATTACATGTTTTAAAGATACAAGGTATAATTCTATATGGTTGTTTGATTATCGGTTAAGAAAGGGTGGCGTCAAGGATGTTACAAATTGTTGGTTTTATAAATAATTACATATAGAACTAGTATGAGACGTCCTGAAGTAAACTGATAAAAAATTACACAAATTAATTTTGCAGCTTTCTAGAAAAAAAAATTGGTTGCATCAAAAATTTTAATGAATAAAACATATCTATTTCTTTTGTATATAAAATTTGGTACACGGTAAGATCTTGAAGATTGCTTTTTATCTTATATATTAAAGCGGTTTAAAAGAAAAAAACCTTAAGCTTAAAGTCTACTACATAAAATATCAAAGAAAATCATAAATGCAGGTGTTAATATCACACGAATCACTTTGCAGTTGAGACAAAACTTATCACATTTATTTTTCCCTTAGTTATAAAAATATTTTTAAGAACTTTCTTTTTGTGTATGAATATTTCTTTTCATAGTATTTTATTTTACCTAATTTCGACTACAACTCAAATTCTCATGCTATTAAGAAGTATGTTTAATTTTTTTTAAATAAATATTCTTATGCATACGAATTATAAAAATAATATTATTAAATGAGCACCAACTTACTGAAACTTAGCTTAATATAAGTTAGACACACACAAACAGTGAAAGTTTGAAACCAAACAATTTTCAATTAAATAACAAAACAAACATAATCTGTTGTATACGAAATATATATTTATATTAAAAACATCCGGACAATAAAATATTATTAAATATGTTACTCGCTTCTCATCCGCATTGAACCGATTCCAAATCGTTGTGATATAGTTTTTCATAAATATCAAATTTAAAGAGAAACTCGCGGTGAGTACTAGATAAATAAAATATTCGTATCCTTTAGATATACAAATAATAATGCAAAAATATTAGTTGGTATATATTATACTACCTGGATAAATTTAAATATTTCAACTTCAACTCGTGAAGCTCATTTTATCGAAGGTCAAATCATCTGTAAGTTGAGTTGCAGTACAATTTCAATGGAACTTTACTTCGAAGTAATTTATTCCTTCAGCACAAACTTTTACAATCCATAAGGTAGTCGTGAAACTTTTCCGAAAGAACTTATTTTAAATAGATATGCAATGGTAGTTGCAACGGGTTTGCACTATCCCTGACGATATATAGATATATTAATATCTTTTTATATAAAGTTGCATTCAATTCATTTAAAATTAAACTTCAAAAAGATGAAAAAAGGGAAAGTAAAAAAATAAATTAAATTTCATTTCTAAATATTTTTATGAACTTACGCAGCCTTCATGAATTTATAACATGTTTACTTCGACGTACTCTTTAATTCTATCACTACATATTTCCCGCCTTAAGCGTCCAGTAACATAATTAAATATATTTAAATTGGATGCAAAGCTATCAACATATTGGACAATGTATAAAGCAAACAATAAAATAACAACAAAGTAAACAATAAAACAATACAGAAAAAATATAAAACCTTCTTTTTATATGTTGTTGTTTTTTTACTTTCTTTAATGTATTTAGTTTTCACTTGCTAGTTATCACAGAATACTATTAATGATTAGGAACTAGATGTCTTTTACAAATATGTTATAAAACTTTAATTGTATATATAAGTACCTGAACGAAAAAATATATAGGTTTCTATTTAAAAAACTCGATAATGTTATGATTGTTTCTAGAGATTTAAATGCTATATATTTAGGAAAGTTATTTTTTATAAAACATAGACACTAATGATTTTAATTCCAAAGAACTATAAACTAACCAACAGTACGTGTTGTACATGAGTTGTGGCGCAGGGCGTCGCGACGCGACCCGACTCTCGCGTCCGCCTGCCGACTGAGGCCTGCGAAAACTTACCTGACGCCTGACACAACCATTGCATTCGAGTTTTTTCTCATTAATATAAAGCCAACTCAGCTTATTATATGCTATTATCTGTTTAAGTTACATCAAAGTAAGCCACTTTTATAAACTACCGAGCAGTTCCAAGTAACAACTTGTTATTTTATCCTCTTTTAAACTTAGAAACAGTTGTGGGCGAAATCGGTAAGTAAGGTTGAAAAATAATTAATTAAACGACGCTTTCTATGTTCTAAAAGGAAATTCTTTGGGAAATTACCAAGTTCATTATAATGTTATTTTGATGCTTGTGGTAAAAGAAATAACTAATACTATGAATTTAAAAATTCTGAATATTAATTTACCTATTAAGCAAACATTAAAAATTATTTTCCAAAAACTTCCTTATTCGTGGATTTTTACCAACTTTGACGTTGGTAATAATTTAATGGAAAATTCGAAAAAGCTAATAAACGAAGGAAATCACAAAAATGTTAGAAATATTTTATAAATTACTAGTTTTTGCCCGCGACTTCGTCCGCGTTAGTTTGGTCAAGAGTAATATATGTAGGTATAGCTGACCGGGCGAACTCTATTCCGTCTTAGAGGCCATAAATAATCAGGTTTTTCCTGTTTCAATCAAACAGAATGATTGACATATTAATTAGTTGTCAAATCTAATGTCAAAAAAAAAAGTTTGTATGGGAAATTGAAAAGGGCTGTTTTTAGGGTTTTCCCGGCAATTATTCTAATTTTTCTCACCTTTTAAACTTTCCCTGGACTTCCAGGAGTATTTCAAGAGTAAAATTAGCCAAATCGGTTCAGCCGTTTTCGAGTTTTAGCGAGACTAAGGAACAGCAATCCATTTTTATATATATAGAAGATGTTAAAATTATACGATGACAAGAATTTTCATGTATTTTTATTTGAGGCCAAATCATATGTAGGGTAGATTTCCATAATTTTATTATATCTAGCTTCACCAGCGACGGACAGTATCTGTCACAACTTTTGCACTCTAAGTCTTTATATCAAATGACGTTTTTTGAGATGGATTTTATATATTTTGTTTCAGTTTGCTCACAGTTTATATTAAGCATAAATAAAGACAAATTAAAATTATTTTCATATTTAAAGAAACTCATTATCATTTTTACTCTCCACATTACCTGTATTTCGATTTAAATGAATTTAAATGGACACAAACAACGTGAAACATTGTTATCTTACGTCATGTAATTCAGCTGTAGCTTTGGTGAGCTTAAAATGCAACGACACCAGATAACCCGATTAATTATAATTTATCCGGTATACTGTGACATTTATTTTATTTCAGCAAAAACCTTGTTTTAAATTGGAAAACAAATATTAAGACGTAATCAAAAATGAAATTAGATGACCGAAGAAAAATATTAGTGTTAAAAGTAAAGAGATGTATCTTTTATTATTTTCTTATATTAATGCTAAAAATTATATCATAAATTCAAATTTAATAAGCTGAATAAATTTGTTTACAGCAAAATAATAATTTAGGAAGATTTGTAACAACGAAGTTATGAGATTCCCCCGAGACGCTGATACTAGATTGGCTGGAATTACAGTTACATTATATTTATCGAGCAAAATAACGCAATATTATATCGAAGGGTACATGTCATTTAAATATTCAAAATATACGCGGTTGCGTGCACAGTTATGTTAAATATTACTCATTCTAAAATGAGGAGTGTGCTTTTGTTTCAAATATGACCTAGAAAGATTTCCATCGTCAATATTCTGTTTTCTAGGTACAATGTACTTTGACAGTAACGCACATGTGACTCTTTAATACACGATTCACAACGATACCAAAATGTAATTAAACATGTCATGTAAGTTAAATGAAAATTAAGTTTTTTATTATAAATAACAAACGTAGCTTATGTATATAAAGATTTTTTTAACTCATTTTATAAGCATAATATATTGCCCAAATGATTTAGTTATCTATGCACCGTAAAAAAGATACAGACAATTAAAGGAATAGTGGAATCAAGAGTTCAGGCTTAGCTCTCTTCCATTACAGATTTCTACTAAAGAATAAAGCTCCAAAGAAAATTTGGTTTTGTTATGATCTGTATGAATTTTTAAAAAAGTTTTATTTTAAATATAAAATATAATAAGGCAAATAAAATGTTGAAGTCTTGATGGATTAAAAAACCTATGTCTCGTATATAACTTTGGCCCTCATCTAAATGTATTGTAATTTATAATAATAAATATTACTTAATTACGGTCTTATGTATACGGAAACTTTGTTATAAATCAAACGGATTGCTACAATAAAGCACTTCTGTTTTAGAATTATAATACTTTTTAATATTAGGTACATATATAAAATAACTTATATAAAAACTATTTCCTCAATAGAGTATATATAAAATATGAATGCATGAAATGAATGAAATTCTCAAATCATTCGGAAGATATACAAAGGTTATTTGTTCGTTATTTCAATCAACCTTTAGAAGAATTCCTCGTATCAGAGTTTGTAAAGGGGTATAAAATGTATTCATATTCTTTTATTATTTCTCTTTGTTTTCACAATAACAAATATCACATATATGGTTGAAGTATTGGTTTAATTTATTAATCAAATTATTATATCAATGGTACAAAGGTTTTCATATCACTTATATCAGACACAAACATAACTAAAGACTTTACATTAAAAATGACTGTACGGTGTACAATAACATAGAAAAAAGAATTGTAAAGACTAATTTTATTTAATATACTTTTCGTATTGTTTTACAATACATATTTTTCACTTATACGTAAATGGTAATATAAGCAAAGCAATTATAAGTAATCGATACGTTATCAGATGCTCCAATAGCTCCATACGTATAATGTCTTTATTGTCGAGTAAAAAACATTAAAATTACGGTGGTTGTATTAATGGCTTTGTAAATTACTGGCAAAGGAAATAGTAAAATATCCTTTATTTTAAATCCCTACTAATATTATAAATGCGAAAGTAACTCTGTCTGTCTGTCTGTCTGTCTGTCTGTCTGTCTGTCTGTTACTCTTTCACGCCTAAACCACTGAACTGATTTTAATGAAATTTGGTACTGAGATAGAGTTGACCTTGAGAAAGAACATAGGATAGTTTTTATCCCAGACTTTTGAAACGTTCTCTTGGAAACGCGATATAACCGAACTCCACGCGGGCGAAGCTGCGGGCGGAAAGCTAGTATGAGTATAAAATTGTTTTTAATAACAGAAAATGGAAGTATTGTCACGTAGGCAAATAAAAAGTCAATAGCCGTAACCTTTAAAAACCGTAACCTGGTTACGTAAGGTATAAAATGATTGTCAAATAAATGAAATTTCAATATGTAAAGGCATTTGTTAATTGTATTTATACGATATAAATATTTATATTGTTTTTGTTATATAAAATTTTGTTCTGTTTATACAAATTGTATGTCCAGAGTGATGGGGTACCTCGCCCATTTCAATCGCCGACCAGGGTGCGGTCGTGCCGTGAAGACAGCTCACCACTCACTTAGCCTTCAGTCACAAAAGGGGTAAATAACACACAGATTCACAATCATGCGGACACTATTTTTGGCAATTTTATAGTATACAAAGAATTCGTTAAAAACCGTTTCTAACCCTTATATGTATATTACTATATTAGATTTATTATTGACTTTAGTTTGAAATGAAACCAAATAGTAAATACATCTATAATGAAGATTAAACTTACCACGTTTCTATTTAAGTTTTTATTTATCTATTTATATGAAAAAAAAGTAGTACATACATGTACAGAACATTACATTTTAAGTTATATACTCATTCGTAATATACTCACTCGTATAAATAATATAAATTTAAGATTTGATGAGTAACATACAAAATTTAGGTATGTGCTGTAAGAACTCGCGACAATTACCCTGGTAAATAGTAATTATTATGCTTCATTGTATAAAGAACACCGTATGTTAAATTTCATGACTCTGAAAATAGTTTTTAAAACAGAAGTAAGTTTAGAGCGTTCGTTAAAAGTAAGTCACAATAAAAATTAATGCCTGTAAGATTCAAGCCTCTACAGTCTACATTGCCCGTCGCGCTATAACACGTATAAAAATTTAACTAATAGCCCGTTTGACGATAAAGTTTACTTCCTACTTTTTTTAAATGTCAGTAAATACCAAGGACGGAGTTGTTGAGGAGAATAATTTGTCATGGTTTCTGAAAGGGCAATCTTCATTTTATTATTCAACAGACAATAGAAATAAGGACGCGGTCGAATATGAACTTTATTTTACATTTTTAATATCATCTTATCGACAGGCAATAACTTGTCATGCAATTAATGTTTTTTGTTTTAACAATATAACATGATTTGATTTTCAATCTGTATCTCCCCTTCCTTAAACAAATTACCTATTTTCTTTGAGTAAGAAGAATTTATATAATATAATGACAAAAGCGCGTTTCTTTTAGCACAATGCAGTTTGAAGGACTTTTGGCACAACGCAGATTTAACGATGACAATTAAAAATTTAAAAGTATGAGATTACATTTAGGTAATTAATAACAGCCAGCCAGCCAAGTAGCCAACGCCCAGGTTGCGTGTGTAATGGCCGAGTGAATGTTAGGAAAGATTTATATTTTGGATTATGGTTGCTATTTCGAAACATATATTTTAACGAACTTTTTTTTGCACTTTTTAGTTTTGAAACGAACTTAAATTTCTTTACAATTTATTAAATTTACAAATCCTAGTTGTTATAAAATTTAAGAATCTGAATGTCATTACTGACAGACGGTATTTGTGAACCTAGAAATAAGTAGACGACGTCATACAAATTTAATTTCTCGCTCCACTCGCCTCTTCGGCTACAGAATTTCCTCTATTAAGTAGGAATTACAACTTTTTTCTTCTGTCGCTTCTAATATTTTTAATTTAGATATTTATATGTTTCTAAGGAACTACTCAATTGAATGGCTCGACTAAAAAAATGGTGCATTCAACTATTAACGTGTTGAATATTTTGTACGCAGCTTAATCCCGACACCGATAGCAGGAATATAGGTTACAGACAAATTCGCCTTAGGTTGAAATAACCTATTGTTTTATTGTCTTTTAATATTAAAACCCCGAATTCTTTCTATTTCACATTTACAATCTAATTCGTAACAAAATCTCCCGCGGTATTATTTGTAATGTATCTTTTAATATTGTATTTAACTGTAACATATATGCTTTATTATATTATATTTATTTGCCTTACATTAAGTACTCTAATTGTCTGTCTGCCTATCAATATATTGATTATGGTTTGCCAAATTTTTACCCAAAACTTTCAAAAGAATAAGAATTATTAAAACAATCTTAAAATAATGATATTATTTTTTTTTTTCATAGCTATAAATAAAATGAAACTAATTTTATTATTAGTCAAATTTGATATTTTAATTCATTTTTTTTATATATCACCAATTCCTCTTATTTGAACAATATTATGTGTGTATACATATTTATTCAAATTATTTTAAAGATGTTTTAAGGAATTATTCAGAAATAAGGAGGGTCAGATTAGATTAATTATAAGCCGGGATTGAGTTAAAACAATTTCCATTAATAGCTTTGACCTGATAGTAAATTCATTATTAAGCTGGACTGTACCATTAAACCGCTTAATTAAAGGGTAGATTAGGTATTGATTACTATTCCTAGACTTGTTATTTTGATATTTCTGAATTTCGAAATTTATGTTGTGGTTCTACATAATATGTTTATAAGTTTACTAATTTTTTTTATAGAGTTGTCTCATATTTGTACATTGGTATTTATAAGTGCCGTCCGACCTATAATTTTTTTTACTAGTTGACACGGCAAACGTTGTTCTGCCATATAAAAAATAGGGCTTGGTGATAAAAAAGTAAAAATTTTGGGTTGTTTGTATTTCTAATGCTACATTATAAAATTACAGAAAATTATATAAATAGCTCGGAAATATAAAATTTATAGTGTTAACATCCACCCCCGCGATCCATATTGGGAGTTGATTGTCATAAAATCCGCTCTTATATCGTTTCTACGTCACATATAGGAAATTCCTACCAAATTTGAAGTCGATAGAAGCTATAGGTTAAAAATGGGAATTTTCTATTGTTAACGCCCCCGCAACCCCCGTAGTAGGTAGAATTTTGTAAAATCCGTTCTTAGTTGACCTCTACTCGGCGAAAGGAATAATCCTACCAAATTTCAAGTCACTACGCCTTATGGTTCCAGAGATATCGTGATGAGTCATATATTGATATAGGTAGAAATCTCTTATATACATATATACCTACTAGAAGACCCGGCGAACTTCGTATCGCCCTATAATCAAGAAATATCTGTTACGTTTTTTTACTTATATTATTGGAGGTAACCTATTAAAGCCATAAATTTCTGTGCTTTGAAGTGCGACAGAATTATTGATATATTAGTTAGTTGTCAAATCTAATGTCAAAAAAAAGTTTTTATCAACAACTACTAATAATATAAAAATTTATTAAAAAAAACATTGTCCAGCGGGCAAAATTGTGAATCTAAACCATTCCCAGATCCCCTTGAACACACACAAATTTTTTATCAAAATCGGTCCAGTCGTTTGAGAGAAGTTCAGTGACATACACACTCACAGAATAATTATATATATAAAGATATATAGATTCTTCACGCGTAGCAACAGCCGTGAATTATATGGGTACATTGAAGTGGTTTCATGTACGTGTTGTTTCTTATTTGAAATTATTAAAACCCAATTCGAATATTCAAGTTATAACTGAAAATGCATGTTTCAGTTATATATATAAGCTGCTTTATATTGAAAACAAAAATTAAATGCCTAAGGCCTAAATTTTGTGAAACTAATAGGCGCACCTACTATTAAAGGTTTACCTAAACACCACAAAATAAACATTGATTTTTTTTAAGTGACAGGTGACATATTATATGTCGCTACAGTTATAATGGGGACAAATAAACACAGTTATGTTTTCCATATTCGTTAATACCTATTTATTTTATAGCTTGACCTACATTGTTGAAAATGACCTTGTACTTCATATAAAGGAACTAGCATGTGGATAAATATGTAAACTATTGTTTTTCAAATTGTGTTACGCGAAATTTCGTCAAACTGTACAAACTCAATTGGCTAAATAAAATAAAGGGTATCATTCCGAAATCGTAGGAACATGTATAAAAATAAATACACATTTGGGCTTTATTCATAAAGATAAATCAGTAGCAACATTGACATTTTTCGTTCACCTACATATTTCTGAAGCTGAACGTGTAGTGTTTTTAAACAGCGTTTTATAACAAAACTAATAACTTGATATTAAATGAAAACATGGCAATATTATTTTAGATAAGGGCCAAGGTGAGTAGACAATTATATTTAGAAAAATTAATTATAATTTATCCAGCAGATTAGCACGATCTTTGTATAATTGAAAATGTCTATCATTTTAATTATCGGAATACATTTCGTAGTCATAAAGTTCAAAAGATATTTAATGTACTTACGAATATACTGAAGCGATCTTATACTTCTCAAGAAGCGACGAGACGAGGACGACACGATGCGACAAAATCGAATACAAGATTTGTATCCCCGACTAAACACCGTGACCTTCCTGAGGTTATCTGAAAGTTAATAAGCAATAAAATCATTCATTAGAGGAAAATGTAACCACGAATTAAAATCAAATGATATTGTCCTTTAAGTGATTTCATTCTTCTTATGTATTTTATTGTTTGTTACACTTTTTACATATTAATATGTATGCTTATATCATCTGTATCAGCTGTGTCTAAGTTTGATATACATTATTTTAATATAAAGATAAATTAGTTTATTTATTTTACATGGTTAATTAATCAAAGCAATATAATTACAATTATCTTCTAAATTCTTTCTTTATTAATTTCACATCAGATGTAACTAAGAAATTTACATTACAAATTATTACAAATCAGAACTGTTACTACAAAAACATTAAATCCGAACGGCGCTAAACTGATAATCTCGAAAATCGAATGTTGCTCATATTACTGATAACGATGTCCATTTTAATATAAAACTTTGATTACACTTTATTTATTAATGTAATTAGTTTAAAAGTAACCTACCGTCATTTGAAAGGTCTTCGTAATCCGGCCTGGTTCTGACAAACCTCAATGGAATCATTGACACTTCATTTACATTACAATTCCTTAATCAAAAATAAAATTATATCACCGTTGTTATAGCGTTGTTGACATTTTGCTTTACCGCCAACAACTGATACGCGTCGCTGCGGTCGCATTTGTATTTTGTCCCTATTGGAATGTTATCGTGTGTAGTACTTTAAGCGGTTTGTTTTTTTTTATCCATGATAACACAATGAACCACATAAATAAATATACCTATGTATTATAATAATTTTCAATTTCAATTCATTTTTGCATGTTATAAAATTTATAGATAGGTACTCTACTGTACTCTTCAAACACAATAGATTGTATGGAATATTCTGGAAGCTATATATCTCCTCTTATATTTCCCAATAATAATGATAATGCCATCATATTTTTACCAAGCTATGAAACTAGAATAGAGTGCATTTCAATATAAGGACAATATTAAAGATTTTTTTTCATACAACAACGTTTCTATGTAGGACAGTTTCATAAGTTTTAATACTCTAATTAAAATAAACGAATTTGGTTAAAATATATGTATATACGTAACAAAAATTATTTTCCTATAATTAAACAGCTACAAAGGATATACTTAATATTATGTAATATATTCCATATAAAAGCCATAAAGTTAGTAATAACATTATTTTTCAGATCTGTTTTCAATACATTTATTTACGCTAAGGTTTGGGTTAGGGTTACGATTTGATGTTTTTTTATAAAGATAAAGAAAAAAAAAGAAAAAAGTCCCAGCAACATCAAAATTTATTTTTGAAATGTCTCCCTTTGTTTATATTTTTGTGATGTATCAGTTATATTAAACAGTTTATTGTATTAATTACATCAGTAGAACATTAAAAATCACAATTAAATTCATATAAAATTATTTTAGATCTAGATGTTACAATTTTTATTCTGCGTCCAGAATCTCTTTAAAGTTGTAAGTCTACGGTTTCGTAAGAAAAAAATATTTTGAAGGCAATAGAGAACATGAATAAACTGGCAACATTAATTTATATGTTGCTGTCTTAGGTCTGTCAAAACTCATGTTGTCTATGACCTCTAAATATGTTTAATAACAAAGTTTTAACTGTTCATTAACTAATACTATTATTGTTAATAAGAGGGGCGACGTCCTCAGTCTCCGACTTTTCGCTCTCACTCGACACTGCAATAAAAACACAAACTAAAATTCCTATGTATATCTATTTAATTATATTAGTATGAAAATTAATATGGACGAAGCTGGTACTACCATGAAGCGTTATTTAGAAATTAAAGTGCTACATACGTTAGTTACATATATAATTGTTTTATATTACATTAACACAAATAGCTTGTGTTGTCGACTGTACATAATAAATATTATCAATACATAAGCGGGTATAAAGCTACACTAACCTGAGCCTGTGGGTTTAATTTCATTTATTTATCTGTAAACATTATACAAAACCTCCTAAATAAAGAAACTATAGAACAATTTAACATCATGACAATGAATAAAACAAGCTTTCAAAATGTACATTCGCTTATATTTCACATAAAAAATACATTCCACAGTATCATACATCTTGTTTGTAACATTTATAAACTATATTAACACATTATTTACAACACCGGCGGTGCTAAAGTTATTGAACACAAAAAAATTATTTTTTAACTGGCAACATAACACTATTGAATTCAATAGAACATGATCGAAACAGTAATAAAAACGAAAATATAAAATAAATTTCGTGTTAACAATTTACAAGTGAAAAACTGTGAAAGCTGATTATATAGAGTTTATATATGGCAATATTTGAGCGACGTAACAGACCATGTGACTTTTCTAAATTAATCTTGTCCGCTTTGTGACAAGAACATTCATTGGATTGCACGTTGAAAAAAATACACATCATATTTAATTTTGGTTTACAATATTACGTACACAATCATAAACTAGTACATTTTAAAATTACCTTCCGCCTAGAAAAAATATATATGATAATAGCAAGCGTTTTAGCATTACATATACTTGATATACATAATATATAGTCAAGACTGTTAACGCAAAATTGGCCCTTCAGATGCAATAAGGATCTATCGCCATCTACATAGAACGCAACTGCTTTACTTAGACCATATTTGCGTTAACGATACATACTAGCAATATGCAGTGCTACGTTAGTTGAGCCGACACCAATTACTAAAGCATTCCATTTTCAATCCAATATGATTAGGAATAAGGTTCAGGGTGACTAAGTATTAGATTGAAAGTAAAATTCCAAAGATACTGTAGAAGATTGTCAATAAATTATAACTAATATCCAAAACACGGTGAGCATAGTTCATACATTTTTCGTGACTTATTTCCAAAATGGCGACCTCTTCGTTTAGTACCCGTCCGAACACTATACAGGATGTATATAAACTGTCTAGAGATAACATGATTGTAAAAAAAGAATCTATGACGTCACAAGACTTCAACAGGTGATTTATTTAAAGAGAAACGTCAACTTACATTCAACACTTCCCAATATATATTTCGTAACTATCGTATTTCCAAATGCCATCTAGAAATAAGTCGGTTTTTAAACTTTGTTCAAACAAATAATTAGTGAATCCCTAATCGACGTATTAAAAGGTATAGTCGTTAAAGTAAAACTCGCTGATTTATTGCCTTAGTCATCACAGCGTCATTTTCACAACACTGTCTGTCATTTTAGAGTATTTTAACAAAGTTAGAGATATTTCTATTATATTTTTTTATTTTCTAGTAATAAAAAAATTGTTTTATCAAGAGTGTGTCGAATGAAATCAAGTTTATTTTTACATTATTATGACTTTCGATAGACTTAAAAAGTAAATAAGTAAATGTTTTTCATAAAAAACATTTTATTGTAAGCCAAACCGCAAAATATATTTATCTTACTGTAAATAGCGACATAGCTGTGTACATGTTACTGAAACAACAATATTGATACAATTTCAAGCGTTTAGATATCTCGGTGGGGTAGGAATAAAATCGTTTAAGTTTCAAATGGGAATTGTCAACGTGTCATCCTAATGAGTCATAAGTAAAACGAGGGCCTACAATTATCAACAATTCCGATGATTATAGTCCTTAATGACAGATTAACTGCAGGAAGAGAGAAAGAGATAGATATATAAGATACGTCCAAAATGGCGATTCCCCCACTTTTAATACATCATTTAATAACATAACCCTTTTCAAGTTTGAACCAGCTGTGTTTGTAACGATATCAATGCAAACACCAATATTGGACAGTTTAATTTACATACAATACAAGTTGTTTGTTGGACAACCCCCCCTCCCCCTCCCCCCACTAAGCGGGCACCCTCTTGGCCCTCCTGCCCCTGTTCGTACCGTTCTTATCGTGAGGCGACGCTGTTGCCGGCGTTTGTCTCGTTATCCTGAACAGACTGATGTGCAGATGGTCACATATCTCCAGACATATCTGACCACAGTAACGGATCAGCTCAACTACCACCCATATCTGAAGAGAAATGGTTGTTTTTTCGGATTATAGGTTCTACATATAGTTACAAACAAGTATATAAAATATGTAGAGAACATCCTCTTGACAAAATTTAATGAAATTAATTTGATAATGTTTAACCAGTTTTAACGTGGACTTTAACTTTCTAATTTAGGATAACATAAAATATACATCATCACTAATGTAGTATGTAAGTATACAATTGTCTCTTAAATAAGTCAAAATGAATGATAATAATACACATATCTTACTCTTTCATATATTTTCATCAAAAGTAATTCTTACCGTGCAAAGCCAAAGCACGTAATACTCGGGCAGTGCGTGGTTAAAGTACTGGTTGAGGAATAGCATGGCTGGGCCCAGGAGCGACCAGTCGTAGTATTCCATCTCGCTCTTCGTCATATGCGCCACCTAAAGAGACATATGAATGATGACATTTTCATGATAAAAAGTAATATGTATACATATATGGAACCAATTCACTTACCACAAGGCGATTTGTTACTTTAGCGGTAACCATACCGAACGCTATAATATACAAGGCGGGATGGTTCTCATAGACTTGGGACTCGCTCTTCTGGAAGATGATAAACGCTGGTACTACCACCAAGGAGAATGGTATCACCGGGGACAGGATACTGGTACCCTGGAAATATAACGGCTGTAGCTTGATCTTGGAAGGAAGATAAACCCGAGCGGCTTCTGAAGTTCTCGATACTGTGAGATATAAGAACAGAGAAGTCGTCGAGCATTCGAAAGCCAAAAAGCCGAACGTGCAGGGCTAAACAGCATTACAAGCCAACCATGCAACTACAGTATGTAACATGCGTTAGTATGAACAGGAAAATTACAACGAATATGGAATACATTGACAAATGAACTATATACCGTCATTATATCCCAATGAAAATTAAACAGCGGACAAACGACCAAAACAAAACAAACCCACGGGAAACAAACATGCTTTTAGCCGTATCGTGTCACCGATTGGTGATAATAAAACTCTTACTGCGACCGTCGAGCCGTTCCTGCCGACCCCGCCTTTCATAATGACCTTAACGTATCCGAGGACGATGGTGCCTGTCACCAGCACCACAGCGTAATTCGACAACAGGTTCAGACCGACGCCGGTAGATGGCAACTGTTAATGTATTCGCGAATGTTCATGACATCATGCGATTAGGTCCGCAGCGACCGCGGCCATGGGGGCAAAATAATAAAAAAAACATGCCATTAATTTAACAACAAAAAAAAAATAATATTACACCGACAGCGTTTGTGTTCTTCACTCATTTTTTTTCATTCCGCCTAACATTTTTTATTACACCGCATGCTTATTTGTTTGTCGTACATTTTAAAACATAATCAATCCAATTCAAGGCATTCTACGATCGAGTCATGGAATATCATTAAAATGTTTACTATAATAACGGATAACGAAAAATATATATGTAATGAAACGATTGGAGATTATTTATACATGCATAAATGTATGGTGGTGATAAAATTAATTATTTTTATTTCAAATATGTAATGCATTGAACATGCCAAATGAATGTAGGACGAGTTGAGTTACATATTATATACAATCGAAACGAATTTGGTTATAAGATTATGACGATGTACCACAATACCAATTACATGAAAAATGATTGTAAAGTTCATAGAAGTTTATTATGATACGGTATGGAAATTAATGTATTGTATGTAGACCCACTTAAAAAAATACATAAAGAAATTAATACACTAAGACCCAGTTATCTCAATCAATGTTTGTTAAATCTAAACAAGTCCTTTACTAACAAACCTTCAAAAATATTATTGTCTGCTAAAATATTTACGTTTCACGACGACAAATTAACAACTTATTATTAAATATCATGTTAAATGACCGACTACCAAATTATTCGTTCTTGTTTTAAGACGACCAAATGGAAACTATAACGTTTAGCACGACACGTTTGCCACGATGCACCACTTTATACTTTGATCGTATATATCCCTCGATACGTCACTTGTTAACTAATGCGACCAATTTTTATATATCGTTGGTTGTATACATTTGGCACACATAAAGCTTTCTTTTCAATTAATGGACAATTGAGTTTTAGCCAATGCATTAACAGTCTGTTAGTCATTAGACGGAGCTCTAGAGCAGGAATTAATATTAGTGGCTTGTTAAAACATTTAAACGGACATTTGTGCGTGGTGGGACGCTCGATGCATCTAACAGACCATCAAACGCCTTAACAAGATGTTACTTATTTAACATTGATTGGTGAAACTGGGTCTAAGTATACAAATTAATTATCAGCTAAATATCAGCATCAATTTCCATATCGATGTACCCGTAACCAGCGCATAATGTGCATGACATGCGACATGTGCATGGCCACATGTGCATGCATGTGCATATGTCTTACGGCCACAGTGGATCCGTTCTTGCCACAGCCCCTGTGCCTGAAGGAGGCGGCGAAGTTGACGACAAAGTACAACGCCGTTGAAAACGTTAAGGTACACGCGATCAGCCGCAACGGTATATCTAAACCCTGAATCTGTAGCGCGATTATCATATTAATATAGTGAGAAATTATCTTTTTTTTTTATTTACTCTATTTCAAGGAGTTCAGTCTTCATAAAGGACTATCCAAGATAAATTAACTACACAGTTAATATAATACCATCTTAATATAATGTTAGTGTCATACAAATGAGTGAAGACCCACATGATTTAAAACCGACCACATAGAATTACATAAATGCTTACACTAGACACATGACAGTAACTATATAATACGGTACAGTAGAAATTAAAAATAGACCATGCTCAATGTTATAAATAATAATAATAATTTAACAGAGAGCACAACCTAAATAAATACGAGAAAAAAACATGCTATTAAAAAAACCCACATGATAATAAGCAATGGTACAGTATAGAATTAATTCTATAAGAGCCGTCGCACACTCGTAATGATCAAATTATAATGATAAACTAACTACATCTATTGAAGTTTAATATAAATGGATATAAAATAATCAATTATATCGAGTGCGTCGACTCTATTTACAACCCCTGATAATTAATATATATGAAGTACAGTTAACCGAAGAGGAAACGACAGATTAAAAGCTATGAGAATAGTCATCTAAACAACTAACCAAAACTATATCTTAGTTACATATTACAATAATACTAAGCATAAAGCCCAACAGTTTTAAAAATATGTACTTGGAGGCGCATGTGGTTCGGGGGCTCGGCACGAGTAATTATGAAATTCATCATCAACACTGGTCAAATATAAAACTACCAACAAAATAAATATTTATATAAAATATCATTTAAAACATATTTTTTTTAAAGTGTCCGAGCCCCCGATCCGTTAGGATGCTCACAGCGACAGTGGATCCATTCTTGCCGACCCCCCCTCTGGCGATGGCTGCTCCTAGAGCGCCAAGCGTCAGGGTAGCCCCCAGCACAGCAGCGCCACCTAGTGAGTAGCGAGCCTCCAGCGAGCCGATCTAACGTCAGGATACCGTTGTGTCCCAATTAATTTATAATAATGTCTGAACAATATCTATATAATAACATCTATTACAGTTAAGTCTCGTATTACTATATAGAAAATAATTTTGTATTTTGTGGGAAAGTTTTGCGCTTGCTTATTTTTGTTTATTTATCAGAGAACGGATGGAAAAATGGAAAGATATTATTTTCTATAAAAAAACGTGAATGTAATATCTTTGGGCAATTAAGTTGATATATTTTTGTGGGATATAGAAACAATAATACGTATGTGTTTATGTTAATGTACACACATATTTGTATCCAGATGCTCTTTTATGGTTTGTAAAATTGAAATAGTTAAGGTTTTTAAAGAAATACAGTCAAACATAGGCCACTTCGTCATTACCGTTTTATGGTTTATTTTTTCATTCGATTTTAACTAAATTTATACTAGTATTCATTGTACAAAACACGCCAATACTGATTTATGTATGTAATAACAATAATAGGAACTTTATTTTTCTTCCGAAAGTAATTTTGGTAATCTTATCACAGATTTGAAACTTAGCGTACTAATTAGACCCTAGAAAAAGTAGTAACAAGTTAATGTAGTATAGTGGTTATTGTCCTCGTTAGTGTTCCATAATTAATTTATCCTGTATAAAACCACTATACCATAAACCAATTATCTTTGAAATATTTGCATTAAATCTGAATAAAAACAATTATATAACACTATTTTATTTATAAATAGTATAGAGAAATACATATATTGGATATTAAGCATATTCTGATAATATTAATTGATATTATATCCTTAAGATTATACATAGAATATCCAATAGCAGCCATCCAGAAATATAATTAAAACCTAATTCAGCACACAAGTGCATATGCATGCACGATATATATTAAAATAGCATGTTAATTTAATATAAATATATTCATGTGGGTATTTTTAAAAGTTATTGCAATCAAAATTTAAGACTATTCAACGTATTTTACAAGGTTCATAGTTGTGTAATATGTTACATTACCTTAGTTGCCCAGGCGTCTGGTCCAAGGGTTGCTGATATGAGATGGATCCCTATGATTGTGTACTGGGCTTCGGTGACGTCAATGCGGCCCATTTTGAGGGTGCCAGTGACGTATGCTTGCCAATGAGCGCAATAAAATAACGTCATAGCGCAGAAACACTGGAAAATTTTATAAGATACGTCATAACTCAATCATTGCTAAATAAAAAAAAAAGTTGTTTTCTGAATATGAATATAAAGTATGTGTTGATTTTTTATTCTTATATACGATGATTATACTTAATAAAATAACGTACATATTTTTTGTGAGAAAACATATCAAAGTTTTTAAATATCGAAGTAAAGAGAATACATACATCAATTTATTAGAAACGAATAAATTTTCTGTAAGTAAGCAATTAAAACGTAAGTAGATTGTATAGAATTAAATTATAGTGTTGCAATCTCCTTCCACATTTTCATCGCGTCTAACGATACATAACCGGTAAGTTTTAACTCGTAACGTTTCCTTAAAAATTACAAAATTGCAATGATTACAGCCTTTTCGTACTTTATTCGTATTAAAAAAAATCTTCGACATAAAACAATACTTTAAATTTGCTAACAATTGTTGTTTAGTAACAACATAACATTGAACTTAAGAATAAATAATTGATAAACTTTATGACATCATAAAACAGTATTAATTTTTTTATTTATTACAACAGGTTTAACACTTCAAAAAAATCCTGAGGCCTTTTAATTTTGTGTGATTATTAAGTGTTATAAATTAACGGATGCGTATGATAATGATAAGATAAAACAAAAATTACTATCGCCTTGTTGATTGTTAGCATAAACATTTAATACGTTTAAATTTACAACTTCCCTGTCACTGAAATAAGCCATATCGAATAGATTACATAATATGTAGTATGGACAAATTCTAAAACGTCTAGCGTAACGTGTTTAGCATCTACACTGAATTAGAATCATAGTAAAAGCTGTTAGAGTTAGTTTTTCATTAATAACTTATGCTAGTAAAACATCGATGAAGATATATGAATAAAAAATTCTAACTTCAATATTAAAGGTAAAAACTGCCAGTAATAAGCGATAGTTGATAGATTCGTAAATCATTATACCAATTTAGGTAAAATAAACAAGTAAAATTGGCCAAACTCCAGCTGTTATGACACGATGCCAAGATTCCCGGGCGAGTGTACAGTGAGCTCACCGTTCAGACCTTGCCCGTTTCTCAATGAACATTATCAAGGCCAACTTAAGTATAATCGATATACATAAATTTGTTTTCAGTCTCACTACGGCGAAGGTTTCGTTACAATTCACGAAATTTTCATTAGAAGTTTCACAATAATAACGTAGGATGTTTATGCCGGCCGTAAAACCGACATTCAACGATTGAATTAATTCTTTATAGGTACCCATATTCTTAATGCACGCATTGATATTGAAGTTTCCGAAAGTAAAGTACAGTTCAGCAAACAAATAATACATTCTATGAGTCACATGTTTTGAATTTAGAATTTGTAAAGGTTCATTATATAGCAAGAACATAAAATATACATACACATACATAATATGTATTACATATCTCAAAATATGAAAATTCAAGGTTACTGTAACAACCATAATTGATTTATAATCAGTTATCACCAACAAAAACTCGACTCGATTTAAATAACCAACCTGAAAGAACATCCACGTAGGATATTCCCCGAGCTTCACAGCTATACAGGCTCCCAGTGCGATGAAAACTGTTGATATACTGTCACAGCCATGATCGAAGAGTTCTCCTAGTGGTGACTGGCTGCCGGTTCTTCGAGCCTGCTTGCCGTCAATAGCGTCCAGGCTTTGGTATACGAACACTCCCAACGCGCAGAGGGCGAAGGCCCACTGCGGCGGTTCCTGTCTTGCATCTGGACTATACCTTGGATCATATATTCTTAATTAGAGATTTCAATGATTCCACAATAACTTTATATAATTACACTATTTGTTACTTCATTTTTAATAACTACAGTCGGAAATAGCTTTTTATCTTTTTTAATAAAAAAACATGTATCAAATGTCTGTTGAGTTAAAATTGTTATCTGACTTTTTTTGAAACAAGTTAATTAGCAGTTTATTCAGTTTAAACAACAGTTCTACATGTTCACAGTACTTGTTGTGTTTTGGAATGAGATTTTTTCTTTTAGTAGTGAGTGAGTTAGTTATGAAACAGTATACATTTTTAGTAAAAACTTTTTGATTATAGTTAGTACTCTTTACTATTTTATACACACATAGACAAAGCGGAAATAATTTTCAAAGTAAATTATTTGCACATTCCATTTATTCAGTAGAAACAAATAATCATATACAAAATGTACATAGTCTCACAAGCGATAACAAGATGCTAACTTTAACAAGGCCATTACATCAAAATAATATACATATTATCATGGTGTTCAATAGGTTTTACTCAAAGTTTTAATTTATTTTGTCAAAGAAACAGAGTTTATGACTATTTTTCAAACATAAACCAATTTTATTTGCAACATATCCATGTCTACATATAAACTTATCATACTGGTCATACTTGTTGTATTGCTAATAAACTAAGTTGTAACTACTTGAGGGGAGGAAAGAAATAACTTAAAAATATATAACAATCAAGTATTATACTGATAAAAGTCAGTGGTGGCCTAGTGGTTAAAGGGCCCGCCTCTCGTTGCCGAGGGCGCAGGTTCGATCCTGGCCCGGGCAAGTACCAATGTGATTTTTCCGAGTCATATGTACTTTCTAAGACTATTTTGACACCACTGATTAATGTTGATTCCCAAAAGAGGGTTGATGTCAGGTAGGCGGCCGGTCGTAAAAACAAATAGCCAAAACTATACATAACATGTAAGGCAGACCCTGGCTATAGCTGGGAAATTGCCAGGTAGAAGAAGTATTATACTGATAGTTAATTAATTATTAATAAGGAAATTGCTGAAAGGAAAATATTTAAATTTGTCACTAAGTAAAATATTAAAATTTTATTGTGCTGGGCATCATTTGCTCTGGAGTCATGATATATTTTGCCAAAGTCAACATATAATTATGAAATCTTAGAATTATCCTGATTGTTTTATCTGATTGAACAACTGACAGACAAATATCAAACAACTGACAGTTATTACTTCACAAGGGGTGTGTAGGTTAAAAAATAAAAAAAATTAAGAAATTTTCTAGATATTTGCTTTCATGAAGATACCATCTATGAAGTATTACAAAACATTCTAAGTTTGAATGAAAGTGATAAAAAATTTCTCTAGTTTAACTTGATTAAGAAAACTTGCTTTTATAACTTTTTGTATTAACTATTTGATATTAACAATGTTAACACTAAAAAAACAGTTAAGTAAAATTTCCATTTAAGATTTCTAGCTTCCTAGTTCTTCTGTATATAAAAAGAATTATAATAAATTATTAGACTTTCTTTTCTTAAAGCAACTTTTTCAGATGGTTAAGAAATTTCTGGACAAATCTAGGTACCCATTTATATCCAAAATAATTAGGGTTCCTTTAGTAAAACATATCCTGATAGTCAATCATTTCTGCAATATTATATAATACAGTTACATATACAGGGTGTATGAAAAACTGTGTCAACCCTTGAAGGCATGTATACATATAAGTATAATCTTATTATAAAAAATAGTATAACTTAAAAAATATCAAGCAGAGGTCAGTTACAGTGCATAGACTAAATAAGTTTTAAATCGACATTATTCGAAAGAATGTTCCAAACATCTGATTCATACAAGGTCAAGACACCATAGAGTCGCAACGGCGCATGCGTGACCATTGACCACAGGCGACGGGCGGCCGGCGTTATTATTACTATTCTGTTAGTTGTTCGTATAGAGATTTGAAAGTGTAAAAATTAGTTATATCGATAAATATTCTATCGACATTTTCAATATTGCTATAAATAGTTATGCTTTTCACATTAAAATAATTTCATTTAAAATAACTTTTATTAATAATAAATATTATAATATGAAACTTGTTCAGGTAAATTAACTACATAATATGTGATATTATTAGGATAAATCGTTAATCTATTTCTGTTAAAAATGGTGTTTTACAATCAAACATAATATTAATGTTTGATATATCAAAATAAGTATCGAAATAATATGAATATTAAATATTTATTTATTGCTATGATTTTTTAAATATCGATATTTTCAATAATGTGAAAGTAACTTCAAGGTCGTCACTAGTAGCGCAGCAGCTGTGATGACGTCATTGCGTGTCATTGTGTTATACCAGGGCATACAAACATTTTGTTACTCTACATATAATAATCATTTAATATTTAATTTTATTATTTTTATTGAAGAGTTTGTAAATGTAAGTTGTTTTATTGTGTTACATTATCGATACTGATAACGTAGTTAAGAAGGTTGACACAGTTTTTCATACACCCTGTATAATATGATAATGATGAATTAATTCTAATACTCTATATAAATACTTCATGTATTGTTTAGTGTCTGTATTTTTTATAGAGAGATGTGATATGGATATTCAATTTTAATAGGCTGAATGAAATTGTATGTTTCTGATGATATATACTTTCTCAAACAATTGTTGTTGATCTTATTAATTTCCATTTCATATATCATTGTTGTTGATTGTATTTTCTATACAGATATGTAAATAGCTCTATCTTTGATGTATCAATATGTAATATACTCAAAAAGTCTAATCACTGCACTTAATAAAACATTTAAATAAAAACTCTGGTTTTAAAGTAAATAAGTTTTAAAAAAATGGTGTTATTAACCCATAGAATACCAAATTGTCTATCTTCACATATGTTTTATTGTAACTGCTTAAAAGAGTAAATTTTTAATATATTTGAATGTACATAATTTCATGGCATATGGAAATGAATTTTAATAAATAAATGTGTATTTTATTGGATAATGTTATCCAAATATAATCTTATTTTATTTTCTATTTTGCTAATTGCAAATTATCTGTTTTGGGAAATATTTATATACTGTTATTTTAGAAAAGGAATTAAATCTAATATAAAATATAGAATCTCTATAAGTTAAAAACTAGTAATGCTAATGTGTGCTATGTAGGTTAGATTTAATAAGTAATAAAAAAACAGTTTCTATTTGTTAAATATTTGAGTATTATAGAATAGAACTCATTAAGTATAAAATAATAATGTTCAATTATCTGTTATGAGATGATTTGTGGCTCTTATATTAATTTATTCCATCAACAAAATTAAATGACAGTTATGAGTTAAGGTTATGCCTGGGAATTTGCAGTATTCTGATTGGAGTAGCTGATATTATAAATTAAACTAAAAACAAAATATCATATTTTATATATTATATATGTAAAACAATTATAACAAAAAGTAATATAAAAAATAATAATGAATTCCTTCTTTAATATCTTATCATTTAGTGGCGTGACAGATTCCGCCAATCAGGTGATCGCCGCATAATGCAACGGAAAAGATATTTAGCCCAATATTAATCTGTCAGATGGCCATAAGATAGCAATTTATTTCAACAGTTACAAGAGTTATGTAGGGTAAAAGAAAGTTATCAGCAGCTTTAGAAGCAAAAATGAAAGTCGTTCCGCTAGTTTACATCATGACACGATTTTCGCAATTTAGCAAGCCGATCAATTTCGATTGACAGTTAAATAAACACTTACCAGACCAATATGAGAGTAGTAACTATATTCACTATTAATCCTAGAATAGTAATGAGATTCGGAGCAAGCCATAGCGGCGTCTTAGAGACTAGCCAGCACCACCAAGGTTGAAGCCAAGCATCTAGAATACTAGCACTCGTACACGAATATTTGTGTTCACTGAGTCTTTTTAACTGAGCAGCGTTAAGAATCCTTTCCTTGTAAAACTGCATTTTTAAACACTGTCAACTCATTTAATAATTTAAAATTAACACTCCACTTTATAAAAAAAATACGCTCTGTGCTAAAATTAATGAATAAAAACGGCACTATTAATCAATCCACTCATCACTCTACACTCTAGTTCTACCATGTGGGCCACAAGCAATGTGTCATTTTTTTTGCAGAAATTGTAGCTGCGGATTCTAGTTGTCAAATTTTAGGTGACAGTCGTATTTGACTTTGACTTATAACGTCAGGTATTGAAGAGAAATATACCAGTTCACGAAACATTATGAATTTTAATAGGTTAGTAAATCATTTGGTAACTTTAAGCAGTGAAGATAACATTTTCCAAGATAAAATGTTAACAATTTTTATACATATCATTTTGTTATTTGTAATGATGCAAGCATTATATTGATTTGAGAATAGACAAGATATTCAGTTAAATTTGTGCATCACCCAAATAATACCAATTAAATTTGCCGGTATTGTAAAATTATTTTTATAACTTATTTTTATTTCATTATCTAATCACAGGAAGCAAACAGTTCAGAATAAACGCAATCCCTTAAATCAGATTTATTTACGTTAAAATGTTATTTAGCTATTGTTTGAGATAATTATTATGTTCAGTTTTTAAATTTCATCATTTCATTTGATGTCAGATTAATTAATGTTATGTTGTCCAAATTCTATTAAGCAATAGAAATTTTTGGATGTGTCTTCTGCTTTTTTCCCGTTCTATATGTACCTATAAGTAACAAGAGTTCATTAAAGATAATTTTCATGGGTCAGTAAATAACCTAAAGAATAAAAATTATTCTTTAATTGATAATTATAAATGAAATATAACAAAGGCTTTGTTTGTTATAATTAAAAATTAACTCGATACATTCTTTAAAATAAAAAATTGGTTTGGTTATACCTAGGCTTGAAATACATTTTTTTAAATATTTGTCTGTAAATATGACTGTTTTTGTAGATATTAATATGAGAGTTTATTTTTGACATATCCTGGTCACTGCAAGACACTTTTTATTTGAACAGCTATTCTTGAAACCTGGAATCCATAACTTATTTAGAATTAGTGTTTTTGTTTTATGGAATTATTATGCTCAATCGCGATGGTCTCTGGTTTAGAGGGCTTAATTTGGAATTGTCAATTTTTCCCTTAAATATAAGTGCTTATTTCGCACTTTGTAAACTGCGAATGAATGCTCTGTTGCATTCCCGAGATATTGTTTGTGGTAACGTGTTAATTTTTGATCTTATAGGTATTGTTTGTTTTCATAGCATTACCAAAGGAGAGTAAATTTTTTAGATGAAACCGAAGTTACTGAGATTAAAGATTCACAAGATCGCTAAAACTACCATGAATAATTTAGCACAATGTCTTTATTTTATATTAATGGGTGGACAAAATTTTTAATATAAAAATATTCAAACTAGTAGTTTAACATTTCTACAACATTTTGTCAACAATCAGGCCAATCTATTATTATTTTTTAACAAATTATTATTAACTTCCCATATGTAAAGGTTCTTAATTTATTTTCCATAAATAATTTATGCTTTATCCAGTTAAGACTGCATCGTAATACTATTGACTTATTAAAAATATTCCTTACGAACCTAAAGATAGGATCATAAATTTATAAGATTAAGTTTCATTATGGTTTAAATTATATAACATTTTGTTTTTAAAAATAATAATACAAATTTTATTTCAACAATAATTACACAATATCATTTTATTACATTTATAATTCTATTTTATTCGTCAAAAAATATAGTGAACAGTTATTTCGTTACATAAAATCTACTTTGTATAGCACATGATATTAATTAAACACTATACATCTAACAGAAAAAAATTATATAACATAGATGAAAAAAATGTACAATTTTATTGAAAGCACATAGAATCATGTATGTAAAGTATGTATGTACATGACGAGTGAGGTTACAATTTAGTTACTTAAGGGGTTGTGCGTGTAAGTTTATGAAATAATATGTTAGTTTATCAGGAAGTACTCAGAACAAGCTTTTCTACCATAATACCATTTTTATTTATTGCAAAAAATATTTTTTATTTCAATCAAAATTAAATCATAAAATTAGTTTTTTTGGACGCATAAAGTTGTTTTCGGTAAATTAAATTGATAGGTATTCTTTTTAATTACATTTCTCATTAAAACAAATCTTGACATTTATATTACCTTGCCTATGAGTAGGTACTAACTTAATAAATAAATAAAAATAATATTTAAAAAGGTTCGTGGAAAATCGTAAAAGATAAATTATTGTTTTAAGTCTCAATATTTACATTTATTTTCTTATGAAAAGAAAACTTAATTTATTTTAGACAGACGTCTTTACATATTTTAGATAAAGTTTCTAAATTACTTCTGTTAAATTTTTTGTCTAAAAGAAATAATTGAAAAAAAGAATTTTAAAAAGAAGAAATTTTATCAAGTGAATCATGTAAATAAAATCTGGACTGAAAAAATCTGTTTATCTTATAGAGTTTCACGAAAGAGGTTTTTTTTCGAGAACCATATTTGCTTAACGTCTGCTATCTGCTCTTGACTTGGTTTTTCCTTGATTCGATTCTTTTCTGCAAAGTCGTTAGTAGTGCCCCGAGCACGTTATGTCCGGGGAGCCTCTTGCCAAACAGCAGCCGCTTAACTGAATCATCGTAAGTAAGTAAGGCGACCATGTTCTGTAGGAGAAATCCTTGACAGTACTCCAGGAGTTGTGTTGCACCATACACCTGGGATGTTAATACATTGTATTAAAATTAAGTAAAAAACATTTTGGTGTGCCAAGTAATAAAACGGAGATACATTTTGTATGTAGAGTATAATTTGTTAGTAGAACCACAGAAAATCTCATTTTCATAGCCACAAAAAAATTATCTCGTCTGTGATCACAATATAATATTTGTATAAAATTGATTCTTTCATAAAAAAAGTTTATTAATATTAGATTGTCCAAATAAAAATATTCATTTCATATATTAGTAATACAAACAGCAATATTATAAATATACAGCTAAAAATTGATAGTTATCAATTCAAAATAATAAGTAATAAGTTAGTCTACTGTCATTTCTTTGTTATACAATTTATGTATAAAGGAAAGTATATATCAAGTTAAATCTAAACTCACTTTAGCATGTATGTAAACTGACACAAGATTGTGCAGGTCTACGGATTGTGCCGCGCGTGCCTCACAGTAGCGCTGTAAAGGAAGCAGCTGAAAGAAAGAGGCGGCGGCCAGCACTTCCAGAACATCGCCATCCGGAATTTCAAGACCCGAGCAGCCACCCGAGTATAGATACTTCATTACTTGCTGTAGAGATTGAAATCCTATTATTTTATTTTGTCTTTGTAAACAAAATGTTATGGGTGAATATATTTTAATCCAAAATTAAAATTATTTGACATTATTTAATTTAATTCTTTCACGGTATGTACTTGTATTTCAAAATAAAATATGAACAAAATCAATTGTAATTCAACTTTGTGCAAATTTTTCAAGTTCATCTCCATATCTCTAGATTTATTATTGGACTAGTTAAGATGAATTACGGAACTCCTCTGTCAATTAAAGGATGAAATGAAAATAATAAATATATACTCGTACATGTCTTATTTATCTGACGCTCCAAAGTTATTTTGGTAGTCAAAAAGTTTTCCTTATTTTAATTAAGTACTTCAAAGTAATTTTTGCTACTGCTATATAATAGATACCTCAAATATATGATATCGGATATCGTTTATCTGCACGAGTGGTGGAGCAGCTCCTGCCAAGGGCTCGCCAGAACGGGGCGGCGCCAACATAGCTCGTAGACGGGCTGACTCCGACACTAATACAATCTTGTGGCCGTAGAATAGACGACCTTCAACTCTGAGGTAAAAATATAAAGACGTTGTTTATTGTATAATATGGTAGTTAGTAAGGTATGCAGTTACGGTCATGGTTAAGAATGATTAAAACACCCAAACATACTTAGATGTTCGTGGTCATGATTGATGAAGTTTAACATGTCCTTTTTGAAACAATAAAATTATGACTCAAACAACAAAAAATCTAAGAAATTCTTTAGAATCAAATATTGTTATGTTAAGATCGGCCTAACAGTCATACGGTACCTAAAAGTGACATCAGCCAGAGACGGGTTATTAACGTATGAAGGGTCAACTCGCGCTGGTAGCGGCGGCGCGGGCGCAGGCGGTGCGACCCGAGGTACTGGCTCCCAACCGTAACACGCGCATAAAATATCCGCTAGAAGCAACACTGTGCCTTCTTTCTGTGAATGTAAAAAGCTTGTAAGGTAACATACATAAGCACTAAATTATATTGTATAATAAGTTTATTAATTGTGTTTCATATTTCCTTTGAAATATCGCATACAACAAATTCAAAACTGTGTGTTTTTACAGTATTTCTTCTTTATGTACAGTAACAAACCAACAGTAGCAGCGTTACGGATAGCACTAATATTTAAACTGAATTTGACGACTGAAAGGTGTTGTAAATAATTTCCTTTACTGTAATGAAGGTATCATTAATATACAGGAAATATAGGACGTACCTTGCTATAGCGTAAAATATTGAAAAGCAGAGGGAGGCACTCGTAAATGAATTGCTTGCTGTAGTGACTGTCGTCGGATGGACACACCTAATAACACAGTAGGTAATATTAGAAGAATACTCGTTACGTTATGGTAACCTCGATACTTGTTAAATTATTTAAGACATTGAATGTTACCTGTAAAAAGTCTTGTAATAATTGGTCGATCACATGGTCGAGCGAGGCTTCAGCAGCGGCGGCCAAGGAAAGAGTCCAAGCGTGCAATGACCAAGGAACTCCCAATGCTCGCAGCTCTAAGGTTATATCTGTCAAATAATGAGATTGAATTTAATAATGCCTGAATAGATTGTATAAAGGGAGAAGTAATGAAATTTAAATGAATCATACCCAAATGATCAGTTTCCGCGGCATAGTACATGGCATCTTGTAATGCGCGTTGTTGTTGCTTGGTGAAGGGTGGTGGCCGGCCAGCAGCGGGTGGTGCGCCCTCCGCAAGGACTTCCTCCAGAGACAATACTGCACCTCCGCCTGCACCTCGGGCTCCGCCCCGAACAGCAGCACGTAGACAGCTGCGACGACCATGAGTGCAACAAACGGCAACAGCACTAAAAATAAGACAATATGGTATAAGTTTAAAAATTGTTTGTTTGATTGTTCTGTATGAATTTAATACCCTAGTAAATGTTATGGTTTATAAAATGAAGTTAATTTTAAAACGGTTATTCATGAATTTTATGTCTATTTGTTAATGTCATACCAATGTCTAAGTGGAATTTTGAATAATTTTAATTTTATTAGCAACATACCTGTAGCAGCCATACTGCGCGGCAGCAGAATAGCAGAGTGCATCATTGAGTTGCGTAGATAGGAACGGATCGGCTCCGTGTGACAATAGTAACTGTACTAGTTCCAAATTTCCAACTCCACATGCCATCTGCAATTATATCATTGTTGAATCTATGGTGTAATGTCAGAATATAAATAAGCTTATTTATTAAAAGTTAAATCTAGTTAGCTTAAAAAGTTATCTTGTACAAGATTTTCATAAGACCCATGTGTATTTTTAAAATAATATTATTTTCTTTTTTGCTTCGTGTGAATCGTGTGATGGATTTCGTAGTATTGTTTTTAAATTAAGGACACCAGCACACATAACCCTAAAATTCGATTAAAGAGCATTTTTTATTTAACACTGATAAATTATGAAGGACTAGAAGACCCGGCGAACTTCGTATAACCCTATAATCAAGAAATATCTGTTAGGTTTTTTTATTTATATTTTTGGAGTTTACCTATTAAAAACATAAATCTCCGTGTTATGAAGTGCTACAGAGTGATTGACATATTAGTTAGTTGTCAAATCTAATGTCAAAAAAACGTTTGTATCAACAACTACTAATAAATTAAAAATTATTTAAAAAAACATTGTCCAGCGGACAAAATTGTGAATCTAAACCATTCCCAGATCCCCTTGAACAAACACAAAAAATTTCATCAAAATCGGTCCAGTCGTTTGAGAGAAGTTTAGTGACATACATACTCACAGAAGAATTATATATATAAAGATTCTTTTCTAATTTCTTCCTATTACCTGTAAAGGAGTAAGTGTGCACACGTCATCTCCTCTGGCAGGTGCGCCGTCAACTCTGGCACCGGCTGCCAGGAGTCTTCTCGCTACCTCTAGGGCCCCCGCACCCCCCGCTCCCCCTGATACTGTTCCACCTCCCGCACCCGCTCCAGCGCACGCGTATACTAATGCTGTCCAACCTGAAAAAAAAGCGTTATCTAGTTTACACTGAGGAACTACAAATCTTAAACATTTATCTTTATAAGACAGTTAAAATAAATCTTTTGTTTCAGTTTCGAATTATAGTTACAGAATTTCCATAAGGAGGTCCGCAAAGTTTCTACAATTTAATAAACAAAAGCTCACCAGCTGTTGGCGGTGTATATCCTGGTGCAGGTGTTGCAACTGATGAGGAGGGTGGGTGAGTGGGAGAACGCGGTGACAGTAGCGCTGAGTGCTGTGCTGCCGCTCCCGCTGTCTCAATGTTAGGGTCAGCCCCAGCTTCTAATAGCATCTGGAAATATAATTTTTAGTTTCAAAAAACTAATCCTTACTTAGATACCTTAAAATAGTTCTCTTAGGAATGCCTGTTTTACTAGTCCATCCATAAAATTCGTCTGTATAAAAATTTGCGTAGGAGTTAGTAGAGCATTGAAACGTATTTGGGTAAAAGATCTGATTTGACTAACCGCAACGACTTGTTCATCTCCAACCAAAGAGGCCTTCATAAGAGCGGTGAGGCCTGACGCGTCAGTAGCATCAATACCAGCTGCCGGTAGCAGAGCGCGGACTCCGTTTAATAGCTCGGGGCGACCGGACAACAAAGCCCGCTGCGCTAGCCCCAATGCTGCCCGACCCAATTCATCCGGCGAACGTGAGCAACGAGACCATGCAGGCTCAATCGCTTCTTCCAAACTAAACATACATATACGTTAAAATGGACAGGTTTTATAGTAAAGAGAAAAAAAGTTTTTGGGAATTAAAGATAAATTTATAATATGCCGTCGCATAACTTAAATTAGTAACAATTCGGAAAAGTAATTTTTGCCCAAATCTAACTCTGAAATCTGGAGAAATAGGTAGTTATGTAAAAATCTACTAACGTAATTGGTCTCGGCGGGCAGTCTGCATGCGGTAATAATAGCCTGGCAGCTTGTAATATATCGTCAGCATCAGGTATGGCAGGGGGAGGACGCAGTGCTGCATGAGCTCGTGCTGCTCTCACCCATTCACCAAGAGGAGGCAACGCGCCGGCACCACGCTCCTCCCACAGACCTGCGCCACATCCGGCACCCGACGCACCGCTAGATGTATGCTCCAACTGATCGAACAATAGACAGGTGTTTTTAGAGAACCAGTCATAACGCTTACGGTATAATACGATAATTATTTCAGGCAGACAACAAAATATTTAGTTCAAAAGAAACCTCTGAAACTAAAATCTACATAAAATATATGTATAGTTTTGATGAGTTAAATATATGATAAAAGAAAGGTTGAGTTTAATCAAATAATCCTATCTCTTACAATGTGTATATTGTTAACAATAAAACCTGAAATATATTTCGGCTTCAGTGGTTATATTAATATTGAAATCGTACCTGGGAGCATCTCATGAAGTAATAGAGCGCACGTTCAGCAGCTGGGCTAAGTGGTGGTTGCCTGGGGCTGACCTGTCGTAACACTGCTCGCAGTTCGCCAGAAGAGCCCGCACACGTTGTTAACAACACTGAACCGCTACTGGAGCCCGCTGACGTGCCAGAACCACCTGTGATTATAAAAAAAGGATAGTCAAAAGAAGAAAATATGTTACGTTTACTTTTTAGATTTAGTATTAATACAAAAACCAGAAGTATAAGTTGTATTAAAAAAAATGTCATACCTCATAATGTCTTATGTTTAAATGTACGAAGTTATTAGAAATGTCTTGGTATCGATTTTGTTACACCCAGACTTGCTCTTTGTTAACACACCTTAAAATAATATAGAACTTCTTAAGAATTATCATTCATTAATACCCACCAGAGCCATTAGTAGTAATTCCGGAATCATGGCTCATGCCCAGCTGTCGGTGAGACGACGACCCAGAGCCCAAGGAACTCATTGATTCCCATCGGGAAAGCGATAATGCTCCTATTGAAACAGTATTTCGTTATAAAAACTCCAGTCTAAATAAAGACCAAACAATACTAATCATAGCTAGTATATTAACAAAATCTCACCCGAAGCAATTCTTCCCGCATTTAAATGGCTATATGGTTGTAGCAATCCCCATAGGTCAGCGCAATTTGCCACCGCGTGGTCGATGGTGGCTGGTGTAATCGGTGCTGTGCCAGTGCCGGCCGCTATTAAAGCGATCTCTTCCAATAATGTCTCCATTCCCGCACAAAGATAAATGGCTGCGTATCTGTTGATTTAAATTTAATATTGAGGTTTTTTTCTATGAATACCTCAGTAAATCAAATGTTGATTCACTCAAATCATACTATAGTTTATTCTTTAGTACCACTGCAAAGAGATTTTTTAGAAATATGAATGACGTCTTTCGGTCTTTCCATTTAATAGTTTCAAATGTAACTTTGACAATTGACATCAATATATAATAACCCTCGCGTGTTTTATTATTTAACCATTCTGAAACTATAGTCATCATAAAATACCAACTCATGTACGAATGCCGCGACGCGCACGTCCAACATCCAGCGCTGAAAACGTCCGGGTGCTAGACCTGTGCGCGCTCGAGCGGCCGAGCCTAGTCTTCTTGCAGCGCTTACTGACGTTGCATACATAGTTGCTGCACGTTGACAACCCTACAAAGAGCAGCGTTGCATTATGTTAAAAATATGTTCATAATCAAATTCAATTATTAAATAAACCGTTAATTTAATAAACAACGGATTTTATGAATATTGTATTCGGTTAAACGACATTATTACCTTTATACAAGAATCAGCTAATGGTGTACTGAGTACGATTCGGAAAGCGCCAGCCACCTCGTGCTTGGAACAGAAGCCGAAGTTCTGTGACAGACGCTGAGCCTCCCGCGCTATCCGAACCAAAGCTCTAAAAAAGAAAAGAAACATAAATGAATATTTTCGGAATTCTCAAATTGCATAGATTTGGTTGCCTATATTGTGAACATTTATAATGAGCCAAAACAGTTTCAAGTATATTTTAAAAACACTATATATTTTTTGTTAATAAGTGATAATCACATTCAATTTGACAATTATTAGGTACGTAGACAGGCTGTGATCACAGTTCCCGTTTGCAGTTATTTAGAAAAGCACTTACCAAGCTTTTTGAAATTTCTAATTAGAATCACGAAACATATCTTCTTGTATTAAAATCTCACCTCTGTAATAAGTAGGCCAGTCTAGAAGGTGAATCTGGTGCCATTCGGGGTGCTATATCCCGACATCGACCTGCTTGTATCGCCCGGGATACCTCGCCAGCCGTCCACGGCACGCAGCGAAGTTCAATTAGTCTTTAAAGGTTTCAAATGTTAGAAACAGCACTAAGATATAAACTAACATAGAATGAGTATGGTCAGTTTAAAATAAAAGAGCTGATCCCGAAAACTTCGTTCATGTCAGGCTACAGATGAAACTTTATTTTAAACCATTTTGTTTGTTTAATAGAATAAATAGATCTGTGACAGTAGCCATTTTAGGTGAGTTCGTAAGATCAATATAAATCAGTAATTATTCTAGTTCTTATTTATAATGTAAACATTGTGTTTAATATACTTGTAAGTTGCTATAAAATTTAACCCTACAAAGAGTAATTTATAATATCATTCAACCCTTATATTACCTTTAAAAACATCTGAGTTAATTTTTTTATTTGTGAAAAGTATCTAATTTCCTACCTATTATGTGAATCCACCCATACGAACTCGTCGGCGCTTGTGACGTTTGTACAGACGGTGTCTAGTGAAGGCTGACGAACGAGTGGAGCCCGACGACGACGTGCCTCGGCTGCACTGACACCATCTTTAAAATACAATTTCGTTTTTTGGTTGAACACACAATTGGTTCTTCCTTAAAGTTTTTATATCTTCTTAGTTTTATACGACATTCTCAGTGTTTTGGTGAAATGATATGAGTTACGAGTATTCATTATTCCATTCCTTATCTATTCATTCATTACAGTTACAAACAGGTCAATAATTATTATCAATGAAATAAAATCAAAAATATGTGACGGAAAATTTCCTTATGCATGATACAGGCCAAAAATTTTTCAACTGAACAAAATATTGATTCAAATTCAAATAACAACTAGGAGTATTCATTAAAATAGCTTTAGACTTTATACCCTGTGCACCATTATTGCTACCGCCCGCACTTGATGCACCACTGGTAGCTGTACTGCTGCTGTCTCGAGAACGTAGAGTCAACTGCTTGATGGCAGATCGGATGTCCTCCAAACCACCACCACCCGGCCAAGGGGATTGTAACTGCGGTTTAAAGGAGGTTACTATATGATCCCTATAAACAAAAACTAAAAAGGTATTTTCTTTAAGACACAATCAAAAGTATCGTAAGCTAAATAAGAGATTTAATGAAAGGTACGGTACATATATTCCAGATGATTCGAGCGTCGAACAAAACAATGGCATTCCTTAATCCTAATAACTGACGAGATATAAATTTATCACTTATATTTTAAAGACTTAGTACAGCTATTAAGACTGGCGAGTTACTCATTTAATATATTAATGGAGTAAATAATCCATTATTGAGGGAGCATGTTTTGTTTTGTTAAAAATGTGGAGGGTAGATAAATAATTTCGGTACATAAAGGATTTTGATTATATTCAATGCAAAAATAAGGCTGATCATATAAACGATAACAATATATGTTTTCATGCCATAATAATGATTGAAAATACATTTACGACATACAGTTAAAGACATGTGTCCACGTTCATAACATTCACCTTATTATGTGGGCGATGTTTATTTCGACCGTGAGGCGGCTGCTTGGCCCGTCTAGGCTCGTCCCTCCCCGCGTCACCTCCACCGCTGTCCGACATAGAAGCATGTCCCGATGACCTGTTCTCATCTGAACTGCTGTTGCACTCACGTAGACCATTTTGCAGCTGAAGCGGATAATTTAAATTTAGAATGACATACTATTTAATCATAACGGTATGTTATTTAGAAAATAAATGTCTGAGGAATGACATTTAACATTATTAAAGTCCGGCACGTATGAATATTTTTAACGGTAAAAGTTCAACAAAATTATTCTTTACTTTTGTTGTACTAAAAGAAGCACGTAGATATGTATCTAACTTGTTAATGGTACAAAAATTTGTTATCAGACTGAGAAACCTTATAAAACTCTAGTCACTGTGATATCGGATCGGCGGATGTTCACGAGTGGCCATTGTCAACAGCACTTTCGCCTTCAATTTCCCACCCATTACGAGTACGCTTTTCCCTATCAAGAGATCGTGGGATTCCGTTAAAGACAATGCTTATTTATTTTTTTGAGATAACACTTTCGCTGTTACGCTGTGCTCCGGTAATTTTTGTAATCGTTCGTGATGGCTTGCGTCTAATTAATGAGACGAACTAATTTTATGAATGGCAGGTTATTATGTATTCAGTGACTTGTTATACTTTTTGCTTGCGGTAAATTTTTTTATTCAAGAAGCTTAAGGTTTTCTGTTAATTTTTAAAACAAAATCTATAACGGTCTGTTATATTTACTGCTGGACTACGAAAATATTAACAGAAATTTATATAGACGTGAAATGTATTTAATAAGACTTTAAACATTGATAAAAAAGCACTGACTTTATATTTGCCTTCGCGAAATCGATAAATTGCTTTCTATGTACAACTTTAATTGTGACGATTATTTCTAGTTAAGTAATTTAAAGTCAAGCCTTTTTTTTTGTTAACGCGGTGAAAGGTTTTATACCTATCAAGCGAACTCAGGCCTCAGGAGAGACCCGAGTTTCCCCTCCCCCCAAGACAGCAACGAACGGCCTCGTGTAATTCGTGGCGATACCCCCAGCCCGGACCATGTTCCCATAGACCCCATAAGGAGGTCAAGGCCCTCCCCCCCCGTGACTGATCGCACCGGAATATACCGGTGGGTGATGGGATCGTCACGTCCCTATGCCGAAAATTTAAAATCAAACGTTTACTAACCAAGTTTAAGTCAAATTATAGTACAATAACATAAATCTTAAATATTCAGTAATGTCGGAACCTTAACGATGGTGTTTCAACAGTGGATAGGCTATGTCGATGTTTAATAGGCTATGTCGATCGATTCTATATATTATTATTGAATGGACTTTGACGAAATTATTCAAAGTTAATGAAATCGTTCAGGTCAACTCAATTTTCTCGATTTTATGTTATGTTAATTATGTAAAATTTTTTTTATAGATACAATACATTATAATATGTGTCAAAGTATATTTTATTCTATCATTCGACTCATTTATGATATTATCTAAGATAATTTTATGTGATAAATAATGCAATAACCCGTTATCCAAAATCCCGTAGTATTTTAACGAGTGTAGCGTGCGATGGAGCATTTGAATTAAATCTCCGCGAGCATTACGAATCAGAAGATTTTGAAAATTGTTATATTCGGTTAAAATAGTGTTGAATGAATTTCTGACAGTGTTTATGAATTATTGACTAGATAAAATCTCTTAAAATTTTATTTAACTATATGGAGCAACTATGCTGCAATGTTAGAAAAATATAAAAACTAGAAATTAATCTTGTGATTTTCAATTAAATGAAGATTTATTATATCTTTAATACAAAGCCAATACTAGGTACAAAATTAAAATAGTCTTGGATCTTAACCCATTGTATGATTAATAATCTCATTTGCAATAAATCGACGATTGATTATTTTACAGGCAATATTGCTCATACATTTTCAACTGATTCCTGAACAAAAACAAAAGCCCGCTGGGCTTTACCTCAAAACGACCACATAGAAAGTCACTCTTGATTAAGCTAGTCACTCTATATTCTTATACTCGTAACACTCTATCTACATTACAGGGTTTTTAGCAATTCGTCCCGGTCGTGTAATTTCTTGTAGAGTAAGATGCGTAGTTATCGTTTGAAGCCCGTAGCTAATTAATCAGATGGGGTGTTTTTAAACTGACTTTTATAATAATATACCAAATCACTGTGTTAAAAAGTACCAACACAACGTTGTATGAAGTCGATATTCAAATTATTTACTTTAATTTTTTCCAGAAAAAATAATTATACAATAAAATGCTTTTAATATACAGTTTACCTACATCAGAAATAATAATTAGTCGATAATTATAAAGTTAGTCTAAAATGAAGGGACTCCACTATTGTTTTATAACGAAGTAAAATTAATGATAAATCTTCATTTTCTCGCTTAATGATATCTTAATAATTAATATTTATGAATTTATTGCTTACTATATCCATTTTAAGTCATAAATTGTTTAAAGGTGCCATAAAAATAACCGTAAGCTTTTTGATAGCTATAAAACGTCGCGATTATGAAATATAAATAAGTATTTATTGTAATAGATTCCGTAAATTATTGTTTAGTAGCTTTCAGGTGTTTATATGTAGTTTAGGGAGAAGTTATGAGTTTTATATAGATGCTGAGAATTTTAATGAAAGGTTTCCAAGTTTTTATATATATATATATATATATATATATATATATATATAAGCTTTCTTTATTAAATATATTTAACTAATATAACCTATTATATTCAGATATAATGAGAACTTATCGACTATGCGTTACCTATATCTTTAAGTAAATAAGATATGTGTATTCATCTATTTATATTTACACGATGCGATATATGTACTATATAAATGAGTTATCTATGTTCCTAGTAAGTGAATAACCACGTCTCGAGTTCAAAGTTTAGTAATAAGGTTTATATCAGTTTCATTGATATTTTTAGTGTCATAATATATGTTTATTAAATCTGAAAAATTATTGAGAAGAATTGGATATATTGAATAGTCCGAAAGTATCGTCACTTCATCACTTTAGGGTTGTTTGAGTGTCTATTTTTTTGCAGTTTAAACTTTCGACTGCTTAAGTCTCCTTCATTTTTTATGTGTTGAATTCCAAATTCCAGTTGAATTAAGCTTCCAGCGACAAAAAAGCTTTGCTTTGATAGTTTATTGAATCAACAGATAGATAAAATTTATATTTGCTTTAATATACGTACGTATACGTTTATAGACTAATACACAATCCATCTTGTTAGTAACATTTTATTTTCATTCTCACCTGTATGTGTGAAGAGTCGACAGATCGATGTTCGTGTTTGCGTCTCTCTAACGCTAGACTACTCTGTGCGGGCGCGCTCCGTACAGGCGTGCTGGCAGCTGTACTTCCAGACACAGCTGTCACAGGCTTCAACTGGGCCACGCTTGCGTCTGGGGATACTGCATCCTCAGTATTAGCTATAATTTAGGACAACAGTCTAGTAATATGTAAGAAAATATTAATATAAAATAAACTATAATAATAACAATAAAGTTCAGAATCAATTCGACCATCATGAATGATAAAATATGTAAGTCTATAAAATCAAACTATAAAATACAATGTCGTCTACATTCCATTTATATTGCATTATTATTCTTGAAGAGTTACGCTCTGAAAGGTTTTATTTCATACAGATCCGAACGCTGCAGCTAAATGCTGAGAGATATCAATTTAAAATTAAATTTGACGGCAGTCTAACATTAATAAATAAGGATCAAACCTACCGCTACCTTATCTCTTGTACAAGAAATATATTTTAAAACGAGTAGCCATCTTGATTAGTCGAGCAGTCAGTTACAATTTATTGCAGGAACCCGTATATGGAATCGATGCACTATCGCGAGTAAAACTACACGCAACACTGAATTATGTGTTCCATTCTTGATTTGGCTTTAATTGAAAATAAGAAGCTTTCTCATATAACTCATAAGTGACTGAAATATACTAGATAACCTATTAATCTTTTTTATTATTTTACTTATGAATTATTATCAAAATCTTATAGTTGAATAAGTTAGACTGTCGGCTATAATAATCTTCTATATATATAAAAATGGATTGCTGTTCCTTAGTCTCGCTAAAACTCGAGAACAGCTGAACGGATTTATCTTATCTTAGTCTTGAAATATTCGTGGAGGGTCAGGGAAGGCATAAAAGCTGAAAAAATTGATTCATTACTAGGAAAACCATAAAAACAGCCCTTTTCTATTTCCCATACAAACGTTTCTTTTGACATTAGATTTGACAACTAACTAATTTGTCAATCATTCTGTCGCACTTCAAAACACGGAGATTTATGGCTTACAGGTAAACTCCAAAAATATAAATAAAAAAACGTAATAGATATTTCTTGATTATAGGGCGATACGAAATTCGCCAGGTCTTCTAGTTAAAAATAAAAATCATACATTTTGCGTTACTGTATAATTGTGAACATAACTTTTTCTCTGTTGATTAACAAGAGAGTTTATCTAATAAAAGTGATGTTCTCCACGAGATGGAAAGCACTGCTTAATGAAACTTGAGAATGTCTAACAATGAGTGATGCGTTTCATTGATCGTTCCTATTTATCTTTGATGTTTTGCATGTTATAACTCTCATAATAGAGAGCGTCACAGCTCACTGTATGAAAAATAAATAAACAAAAAGGAAACAGAAACTTCTTAGTTCTTATATAATTTTCAATGGTCCGTTTAGAAAATCTTAAAATTTTAACAAGATATGCTTTTTTAAGATAAAAAAAATGGGAAGCGTTTTTATAAAACGTCAGCGTCAGTATATATTTATTTGAATGCTATTTATAGGGTATATATAAAAAAAATTAATTAAAATAAGTTTGTATCTGTTGCAGCAAAAAAATTAATTACTATCTCGTATATCAAAATCTGTTGTTAGATATATTTAGCAGTAAGACGTCATGGTCTAATTGCAATTCGAGTGGGCAGTGATTGACTACAAGCAACGAACCTACATTGCACATGTACAGTTTTAAGCTAAACTTGTATATTGAAGGCTTTACTGCATGCACGAAATATAATTCAAATAACATTACAATGCTCAAGAATGTCGCCAAAGTAATAACCTTTGTAAGAACAATTTATACGTCATCTGTTGTTTCGAATTGCACTGTAAATTGGAGCTTTTCAATCAGCTTGACACAAACTTGTTACAGTCAAACCAGTTCTGAGCATTTGTCAGCCAGCTATGCCATTGTCTTGTTGTTTTAAGTGCATTGTTGAAAGATACATATATGAAGATGCGAGATCTTGAATCTTAACGTCATAAAATTTAACTATAACAGACAAGTATATAAGAAATGGAAATAAAACTGTATTTAACTTCCTTGGAAAGGTACTAATATATATTTTTTATGTAATTAATATTTTAAATAACATTCCTTACTAGTTCTCGTATAATCTCTATTGCAATTTTCGTTAGATCATGTGTGTATCGTCGGTCTAAGCATGAACATTTGAATTTTATCACACATAAATTGTATATCTAAGTATAGAAAGATTTAGAAAAAATAATCTTAAAAGTGATCCTTAGTTAGGAAAGATATATGAATGATTACTTTCGTTTTTGATAATATAACATACTTTTAGGAGTTTGGTCGACTGGCGGCGGAGGTGGTGGTGTTGTCGCCCGGTGTGCATGGGGCGGAGGGGAGAGTCGTCTTGCATGTGCTGCCGTGCCCGCCGCTGCACTAGACACGCGCACGCGCAACGCACGCGCTCCCGACACGCCCGCGCCACACCACTCCTCAGTAGGACGACAACCGCTTGAGGGCCTGTTCATTTAAAATATATTAACATACAATTTGCTTCAAGTTTATAAGTATATTATGCTGGTTGTTGCATAACTTGTGGGTCAATAACAAGGTCTGTACAGTGTCAACTGTTATTATAGCCCCACCAAGGCCGGTTGGACGGCTCGTAAAAAGAGTTTCCACTACGTCATCAAAAAAAAAAAAAAAAAAAGAGGCATTCACGTAAAGACACTATTGGAAAAAAATTATAAATAATTTTAAATCTTAAACCATTTTTCAAAAGAATATACCTATGTATATTTGATGAAAACGGTCGTTTTGGGGGTAATATAGAAATAAATTTGAAGCTTGAAGGTTTTAACTTTTGGATCTTGCCAAACTTAGTAAAAATTAAACAAACAAACAAACCCAACATAACTAATTATCTTACCTTGTTAATAGGGAAAGTGTTTAAATAATAAAAACACTAAACATTTCTTTAGCGTTTCTACCTACCTACAGCCGAGTTTTTGGATCCGTAGTATAAAGAGAAAATTATTCATTTTCATTCAAAGTTCGATAGCTCAGCAAGAAATAGTCGTATGGAAACAGAAAAGAAATAAAATTGATGATATATAAACACACATAGGTTTGTTAATTAGATCAATTTTAAGTCCATAATCAATAAACATAAAAAAATATATATTTCACAACGTTCGTTAAATTAAGCGATCAATTTTTTTTTACAATTGCTTTTTTTGCAAGTTCACAAAATTAAAAATTGCAAAAATTTTTAAACAGAATACATAGATTTGAAAATTCTCTAAAAAATTATATTTGTCTTGGATCCTCTAAATGTTTTCCATTCATGTTTTTTTTAATAAGTTCAGTCACAATATTAATAAAAAATTTAAAGATTTGTTCACATCTCCCCCATACTATCAAGCCTGATCTTTTCCGTATAAGGAAAGAACTTCTAAAGCCCAAACATACACGAAGTTACAATTTCGGGCTGATAGGTTAGAAATTTCTCCAGGAGAGTCTTCAGTAAATTTATATAAATATTTGAAAATAAGTAATGTATATACATGTGTGTCCAAATTGTTATTAAGAACAGAAATTATACAGTTACTAGTTCTACTTTAACTCAAGACCATGTTTATACAGATTGAATGGTTTATTAGGTACCTACCTATATATAATCTTATTTATTAGTATAAAGCATATTTTTTTCAATCATATGCATTTAACAATCGAGGTAACAAAACCATCATTGTACTAAAAGTTAAATCCTAAGGAGGTCAAATGTCTTTTAATCAAGATATGCTCATAAGCTTCAAGAACCAACGATGCACCTGCCTCAATAAAATTGAATCAGAAATAACCGTAATATCAAGCACGTATTCATGCTTACGAATTGCATTTAATGCACACAAGAATGCACTTGAATTCATGTTTATCTTCACATCAATATTACATGTAATAAGGTTGAAAAAAGGATCAACTTAGCTATACCTACCTATAAAATAATAGTTTTTATTATTCACCGAGGAGATTGTTTTGTATGCCTAAACTTGCTCAAGTCGAGAACTGCCTATTATAATTAAAGAAACAGTTATAAATACTTACCATAAAGGTAGTCAAAGGAAAAGCTCAAAGGAAATAGCTTTTTGCGATTGATATCGCAGTGCAGTTTCCTTTAATATAAAAATAGGTGGTATAATAGTCCAAAACTTATATCACATAAGAAATACGAGATGTCAAACTACATCCACGATTCAGTATTCAACTATAACAGCAGATGCTATAACGGTAATTCGTTACATCGATCGATAGATATTAGCGTGACGAAGGTGCGCGGGCGCAACCAACACATCTAATCTCTGTAATGTCCTATAGTTTCACGACTGCATTACAACTGTACATCGTCATACTTTTGTATAGCTTTATTGTTTGTGCAGACTATTAAGGTTTTATTATATCTAAGATATTAATGTTTATCGATTGATCAGTTCGATGAAACGTGTACTAACGTAGTAGTAGCGGGTTTCTAAACCAATAAATGCTATGTAACTGCCAGTAGCAAAAGTACGTTCAGATAGATACATATTTTGACGTTTAAGCGTTGGGAACATAAATATTATTGAACAAATACATAAGGTATAAATTTTATACATTTTTGCAATATTCTATTTACGTTGTACATAATTTTTAATTTCAAGTGGAGGTTCATGTGGAAGGTTTAATAGCTGAAAAAAAAATGATTCCTTTCCGGAAAAACCCTAAGAACAGCCCTTTTCTATTTCCCACACAAACGTTTTCTTTGACATTAGATTTGACAACTAACTAATATGTCAAGCATTCTGTTCGATTGAAACAGGAAAAACCTAATTATTTATGGCCTCTAAGACGGAACAGAGTTCACCCGGTCAGCTATACATATATTACTAATGACGAAATCAACGCGAACGAAGTGGCGGGCAAAAACTAGTTTTAAATAGATAAACTCAGACTAAAATAAACTTATCTCTGGCATTTATGGTATTTTTAAAAATATTAAAATATCGAAACAATATCTACTGTATAAATAAAAAAAATAAAATAACGAAACAATATCTATTGTACACAACAAAATTTTTGGTTTTTTAATATATTTTTTTTTGCGTTGTGGAAAAGTGCTTATTATGAATATGTAATAGGACGCCTTTTTACAATGTGATTGCTTTAATATAAAATATGTAATGTTAGTGTTTATTAGTAGATCAAACTATTCTACATCACAGTTTTATGGATGGCAACGTTAAATTGGAAAGTTTTAATTTTCTAAACATTGCTTTGAAGAGGATGGTTTGTTGGACTACTCTTTACAACACACTTTCCCGTCTATCCAGATAACGCTACTTTCATATTGGTACTTCCGTTTAAAATTTAGTAACATAACTATGCACTATGTTTATTAAAAATTAATATTTTACGACTTCAGTACATACTTATAATGTATCATTATGTTGAATTTATAAACTATATCACTTTTTTATTCCTATCAGACAGAAATTTATCTTAGGTCAGGTTATGTCATAAGCATATTTAGTCATTTTGGACAATTCAGCACTAGATATAAATATAAAACTATCGTAAAAACGTACGTGCAAATGCTTTTCTTGGATTCCATCTTATCTTGTGCTCAAATTCTACATTTTTATAATAACATATTGAAATCGAAAGCTGCATTAGGTACCTGGTATCAAGCGGTAGTAAGCAAAAGTATAATTTATACGCATGAGAACGTTGTGACGCAATGCCGGGAAATAAATCATTAGCTTGAAATTGATAAATATTTACTATTTGATATAAGATAATTTTGCCACTAAGATTAAACAACCGGTTACTTCACACTTACTTCAAAATCATTTTATGATGTTTCAAGACAAAACAGTTTATTTTAAAACACACTGCCTCGTGGAAATATACTTTCGCTTTTTACATGCATTTCAAATATATTAGGTAATTAAAAAACAAGTTTTATTAATATTTAAATTCGTCTATATTAAGAGGAAAAATTATGAATCTAGAAATATGTAATACTTGGTAAATTATTTTATAAATATAGAAAGTACAAAATATCTTGTCTTTTTTATTATGTTTTTAAATTAAGGATACTTTTTACGATGTGTAAATATGCATAATACAACATTTGGGACAATTCGTGAAAGCGGAGTATCCTCGTTCATAATTTTTATACACTGTCGTATTTGACTGCAACCAACCCACTTGTTAAATTGAAACGTCCAGCCCTATCAAACATTAAGAGTTAAGAGCGGATTGCAATTTTGACAGTCTTATTTGAATATGCAATTTTTTTGAATCAAGTATCAGATAACTGTAGGATATGAACTTTTTATGTATAAAAATGTAGCTACGAAATATATTGTACGTGTTTACGTATATTTTTATAGTTTATAGTTTGGGATAAGTTGCTGGTCTTGCTGTAGGAGTCTTGGGCTTGATTTTAAAACAGCCTAATAAAGATGTTAAGAAAGCATAGGCAGCACTCATTTAAACATCTTATCCTTCGTTGTTTAGGGTCTGGTAGACAGGAATAAGAACAACTCAATACGAGAAATAAATATTCATGCTAGGCTAGTTGATACAGCGTATCCAAATGGCCTTCAAGAGCTCTGTATACGCAATGTCAGCCAAGCATGAAAGCAATGTGATACAGACCAGAGCAAAACAAAATGACATGCAATTTTCAAACTTAAGTCCATGACGTTACTATATACGTAGTTCACTATAAACATGTAATTTATATGATTTGGATATTTTTTTATAACGTAAGTAATTAAATTACACTTCTATAAGTGATATTGGTGAATTGATCTTTAGTTAACTTATTTATAAAAGCCTTTTTGGATTTAACGAAGCTAATAGTTATGTTTTAAAAAAATGCGGGTTAATAACATTGTTTTGTACATATTTTTTACTTTAGAATTTTTGGTCTATATATTTTGTATTCTTGATGAATTCACATCCCAAACCCCCAATCTCTAGTTCATGTGGCTTTTTCTTAGTTAAATCAGATTTTAAATAAATTACATGTTATTTTGCAGTTATAAAATAATTTAAGTAGTTGGGAAATGAATAATTATTCTGATTGCATTGCTAACTATTTTAATAGAATTGAGTACGTAAAGAAGAAAGTAATGACAAACTACGGTTAACTTACGTAAAGAATGATTTATAAAAATATTAATATACACAGCTGTTCTCACGGAAGTTACGGTATTATAAAATAGAAAAAAATACAACTGATAAAATAAATCAAAGTAAGTTAGCATTTTTTCCATTCTTGTGAGACAAGTAAAAGTAATTAAAAAAGTACAACTTAAAGTAAAGCTTCAGTTTTTTAATATCAGCCAGTTTATTTCGTTTTTTACCAATAAAAGGATTTCAATGTACATTTTTATAAATGAATTAAGCAACTTAAATAATAATTATTATTTCTCGTTTATGTAAGAGATTAGTTTATAGTTTTTAAGTTATACGGAACTGCACTTATAGATGTTACAAAGACAGAAGCTCGCACGGGGTCGTCGACCATACAACAATCAATTGTAATCTAGGGAATCGTGGTGTAATTAACACGAATATTTCCCGCGATTGCGTCTTTGCATCTAAGTTTAACAAAATATATTTATGTAATATACAGTCTCAATCATCTTTTCATAATTCGTTGCATAAAATAATTACAACGATTGTTATTTTTTAAGTGAGAAATTATAATTTTTGCAATGGATTTAAAAAAATATATTTTAAAATAAAAATACAATGCTTTCATGTGAGATTAGAACTCACAAGTGGGCACTAAGAATAATTAATTATAATTAATTTGAATATATTAAAATAAAGAGATGCCAGTCTGAATTTATTTATAACTGGTACATTACATATATACGATAAATTAATTAAGAACGACTAACCGTTTTCTCCAGTCTTGTATGAAACTCCAGTCACATTGGTCATCTTCATCGAGCACCGTCGCCTCATTCTGATCAACATTGTTTCCGTGTACAAGTTCAACCAATTGACGTGCTCTTTCAAAGTTACCTTCAAACTCAACTACCAGAAATCCATCGGAACTAACAGTCTCATAGACGTCTTTTTTGTAAGTGGCATCATTAATAGTCACAATATTAGTGTCTTCAGTGATATCGTCATTTTTGATTTCAGAATAAATACCTTCCGGAACTTCTATTTCTGAAACTAATTTCGTCCCTCCTCTGTCAATTTCTTGACTTAAATGAAAGTTTTCATTTTCAATGGACTGTTTATTTACATAAATTGCTTCTTCTTTATGCTTAACATCCTCTTTTCGAATTGCGGAATCTTCTTTAAGGTCATTAACTTCTTGCTTCAGTTCATTATGTTTCCTAATAATGGAATCTCCAAAATATATCACTACTTTATTATTGTTTTGTGTAATTTTATTACTTAGCCCTCCATCAGGAACAGGGTTGCTATTTTTTTTCAATCTTTCATGTGATAGTCTTTCTGCTAATTCATCATAACAGGGAGGTCGATGGTTGTACATTTTTTTTTCACAAGAAGCTTCTTTATTTGAAGATATTTTCTTTTCAACACTTTGATATATTGGAGGTCTACAACAGTCGTCAAGTTGCGTTGGCCATTGCTTTGGTTCGCTATAAATGTGTTCCAAAGGAGAAGGGGCTCGTCTTAACGGAATATATTTTTCATGAATATTTTTGGAATTGGTAATTTCATTCTTTCTAAAATTCAAAACGGATCTTCTCAGATTTGATTCTGGCGCCTCAATACTAGTTATTTTTTTGGAACGAGAATTGCCCAGAAGCTTAAAGACTGGTTTGCGTTCCATTTGTTTAACACGATCTGAACTTGGAGCTTTTCGCAAAACGTAGGGACCAGAATCTTCCGATGGTTTGAGATATAACTGTTCACAACTTGTTGACTTGTGTGGTGAAACACGAGTTTTCGGAGCTGCGATCGGTTCCCGGTTTTGCCAATGTCTCACGGAGAACCTAGCAGCTCCACGAATGAATTTCATAGGCTCCCAGGCTTCAGCTTTTTTAAGTATAAAATTGTCACACATGTTGTGTTTCGCGGGTGGTTTTCGACCGTCTGCGGCTTGACACGATTGTAATTCGCGGCAAAGAAAGCAAGAACAACGCGCAGAGCACAGCATGACTGCGCGAGCGCACCGGCCGCACTGCCGTATACCGATTTACCAGCAACCATTGTCAACGCCCCGCTACTAACGCCTCTTACCTACAAACACATGACTTACGGCTAAGCCGATAGATACCGTTCAAACTTGAACCATTTGTGTATAATCGTATTATGTGCGAAATATTTGTTATAATGTTAAACGTCTAATTTTCATTTTATAAAAGATGAGAAAAACTTTACGTCTGAAATTAGTTGCACTTAAATCCTTTCTCCGGACATCGTTAATCGATTTAGGAGGAAGTTTTAAATAATATTCGTACAAGTATTAGTACATTAGTATCAATAATGAGAGTGTAATTTTATAAGCTTCTGAAGCGGGTCTGCATATTATCAGAGACGGGGTAATGTATCCATTAATGTGTAATTCATTACACGTGGGATCATCCACGGGTTGAATGAAACCATAGTGTGCAAGCACTTTGCTAAATATAGAGATCACTTTAACTCCGCCGCTTTTACGGTAAAGTACTGCATCCGATGTTTCGATTACTTTATGAAGCTTGTCGGTATCTTTTGTTAGTGAGATTTAATCTAGAAAAATATATGTCTTTTGATCTCTTGCCAATAAATTCAGGTAATACTGAGTGTAAATCTTACGTGCTTTGAATATTTTAAGATTATACTGACTTATTTTGAAAGATATATAAGTAAATTTCAAGGGAGTTCACAAAAAATATACGCATTACATTTTATAAGTATTGTACTTATAATGAAATATATGTTGCAGCTAGTAAATTTTGAATTTATTGATAATGTAGTTTAATTTTTTCTCCAGTTTTTCAAACTTATTATTACGGATTAATATTTATAATATTAATTACAGAGTTTAGTATAATTGTTTAGTTGAAAAGTTGATTAAACTAATGAAATACAAAACAAAACATATACAAGCCTTTTTAGAGCAAATTAAAGTGCCAAGAATAATAAACCTTTCTGGATTCCTTCAATTGAAAGCGTAAAGATTTTATTATTATATTAGATATATGAAATGTCTCTTTCAATTTATTTTTCCCGTCTTCTATTAATTTTTGTATTTCTTTTTACTTACTCCGTTTGCAAAATGTATATTTGATTTAAGATAGCTTTAATCGATATTAACGCGCCGCATGATGTAGCCTTAGAGCTTTAAAAAACAAGCAACTATACTCTGTTTACTCTTAAAGATCTGAATACATCTTAGTTTTAATGGCCAAGTAAATGTTATACTTGCAAAATGCATTTATTTCAGTAAAAAAGTTTTGTAAAAGTATGCTTGAAGATATAAAAAGAAAATATTTTTGGAAGAAATAAATCGTCGATATAGTCAAATATTATAGATTTGTATAAATAAATACAATACTATGTATTTTATATTACTTACTTTCAATGACTAACGTTATTTAAGTATATTTTTGTGTCTGTGAATAAATTTTCAGTATTATATTTTACTTCTTTTCAGTTATACTGATGATAATAAATTTATAGCAAATAAACAAACTTTTAATAATACCAACGCTCTTGATATTAATAAATATAAGATAAAAAAATAATCTGTTATAACAAGTCTTCATAAGGTCCCAAATAAAATATAATTCAAGAATTTCAAAGCAGGTCTATAAATAATGCTGTAATTAAAAAGTGCTGCAACTGTTACTTTCTTAAAGTTATTTGTCTTAAGTAACACTTACTTTCATTGCATAAAACACCAACTCCCAGTATTGTTCGCGATTATTACAATTAATTCCCATCCCAACACATGAACAGAGAAAGTTAATTTTCCCACTTATCTTTAATTATATGAAACTGTTTGTTTGTCACTCGATTTAAATTCTATAACCTTTATAGAGAGTAAACCAGAAAGTTCAATAGAACTGTATCAATCTATGAACAACTTTTAACTTTTCAAATATTCCGTTTTATAATCTTTTCTTTAAAAATTCATTTATCTTATTTTTATATATCTTCCACCGGACCTGACAGATGGATTTAAGTGTCAAATATTTTATCTCCTAACAATAACATTCTGCGGAATCAAAATCACGGTATCAATTTGCACTAATCATTACTTTCAAAACTATATTGCTAAAGTTAACTCAACTTCTATAAATGGGACATAAAATTCGGAACGGGTCCAAAACATATTTTATAGTCATTTGTGATCTTGACTGCCGGATGATTCCAAAAAACCGTCTTCAAACTGGATTTATCGGTTCCAAAGAATTTCAGAAGCGTCCGGTTCCAGTTAACGTATATAATGCAAATAAATTCTTGAGCAGATTTAAGGGAATGCAAAAAATTTGGAAAATTTGTACGTTAAGAACGTTATGTATACGTAATTTACCTGTTAAAAGTTTAAAGAATTATGAAGTTTAAATAAAGATTTTTTTCTTCTGCAGTTTTTATTCTTACTTCGACAACATTTGACTCTGGCATCTGTTTTCAACTACTAAATCAAAATTTATTCACTTTATTTTTCTCTTTTGCCATTAAAACATTTTTTGAATATTCCCTCATATGTATATGAATATCCGTAATGTAAATATTACTAATATGTAAATATTACATAGTACTCATAAAATTCTATCATACGAATTATTGTTTTCAACTTTCTAAGAAAACGAGTATTAGACGAATATAAAATTGAATTACACATCATTCAATTCGTCGTATTTTTATACCGCCATCAAAATGCCTTCAAAATTGGAGAAACATCATGCAAAGCTGTTAATCTCTTAATAGCCCACGGGAATGTATCTCAATGTTATCGTGTCGGAGAGACAAATGTCCACTAATTGGCGAGTCAGACGGGCCGCTCCCCGGTTATTCTCAGTGGCTCAATTTTCATCGTTTGCACTTTATTTTTATTTCGGCAGTGATGAGGTTTTTAAAATGTCAACTAAAGAAAATATTTCGCAAAAGAATTAATTTGCTCGACTGACAATTAAATTAGTTTGAAATAAATGATAAATAAAATAAAGAGATATAAGTTTTGAGTATTATTTATTATTTTAATTACAACTACTGACGGTTACATTTATTTTACTTTAATACTTACTATTTTATTACATCTAATACTTCATCCATGCTAGCATGTCGCTTACATCCGGCTAGGAGAAGAGTAAAATGAAAAAAATTTTTTGTTGTATCTTTTATCCTTTGTTCGATTTTTCCGTCTACCTTAAGTTCTCTGTCTACACTTCTCCCTTCCCGGGTATACTGGAAGAAATCCCTTCTAGGGATAAGTATACCTTTTAAACTTATTTTTCCTGTGTTATATTCTTTTGTCCTTTATGTTTCTGATGTTTAAAAAATTGTTAAATAAAATAAATAAATAAATAAAATGAAAAACATCGGCAGAGTAGCCGACGCTGATAAGGCAATACCTCGCTTGAATATTTGTTGACCCTGTCATAATTAGATATTGTTACAATTAAAAATAAACAAAATTTTATTTATTCATTTTGATTCTGGTATTTTACGTGTTCATTACCTTTTTTTATTTTTACCAATATGTTGTAAAATATACATTGTAATTTGATATTAAAGTGGAGTAGTAAAAAAAATCAAATTTTAGTGATTTTATCATATAAATTAGGTGTGCCACTAATTGCCAAAATAAATGAAAGGTTTCATTGTGACTAATTGTGACAGAAAAAGTTTTAGGAATTCATTCGAGATTCAAAGTCTGGCCGTCATCTAGCCCGGAATTTTATCCACTGGATTATAATTTACAGATAGTTTTAGAGAGTTACACTTGATCTAAACGCCATGAAAATAATTAATTTATAATCCCTAAAGCCTTAGAAAAAGTGTGTGTTGTTATTGGTAACTGGCCTGAATGTTTCAAAAACCGTATTACTGTCATTGTAGACTACTTCAACGAATGTTTTAAAAGTTTTATATTACGATATAAACTAAAACATTTTAATCTTCTATCTTCTATATATATAAAAATGGATTGCTGTTCCTTAGTCTCGCTAAAACTCGAGAACGGCTAAACCGATTTGGCTAATTTTAGTCTCGAAATACTCCTGAAAGTCCAAGGAAGGTTTAAGAGGTGAGAAAAATTGGAATTATTGCCGGGAAAACCCTAAAAACAGCCCTTTTCTATTTCCCATACAAACGATTTTTTGACATTAGACTTGACAACTAACTAATATGTCAATCATTCTGTTCGATTGAAACAGTAGAAATTTAATTAATACCAATACCGAGTTATTGAAGACGGAATAGAGTTTGCCCGGTCAGCTATACCTATATTACTAATGACGAAATTAACGCGGACGAAGTCGCGGGCAAAAACTAGTATTATATAATAATGCCAAAAAAATGCTTTTCTTTTAAATATTTATGGCTATTTAACTGTCATGTCAAAGCAAATGAGTCATCTGTTGGGTTTTCTTAATTTAATAAATATTGTTTTGCGTTACGAACCTACTACAACTGTGATCTGGATTTTTTTTATACTCCGTATACTAATATGTATATAGATATAAATTGAAATTTATCGATCTACAATCGATTTTTAATATCTTCCCTATTTCAAACAAGCAAAAATCAACAATAAAACCGCTACTCAAAATTATTAAATACAACGCTTCAATAAACAGTTTCGTATGCATTGTTTTTCCATAAAATCACAACAGACTTTTGTACAATACTAAATCCTCATCTAAAGACAGGAGAAGTAATTTGTATGCGATGTTTGGTTGTCGCATTAAATAATGTGTAATTAATTATATTATAATATATATAACCCACTTTCCCGTTCCCTTCTCGAGAGTCACGAGTTCGTCAGTAGCATGCGGCGGGTCGCGGTGTGATAAATGTCCTGACAGTCTAACGGGACGGATGCCTTCCAACTGACCCATATAGCCAGCCTTATTACATAAACTATTTAACCCATTGGTGACTAAACTGCATTCTTTCGTATAAATTCAATATTCATTATATAGGCAGTAATTTTAAATGAATGCCTTATATGTTAGATTAATAGAAGTAAGTAGTAGTAGTAAGTAAATAAGAAATCATATATTATATGCACATACGTACCAATAAATTTTATGTTTTTTTATATTGCTCTCAGCATTTAATCGAAGTTTGTGGGCCAAAAAGTAATAGTTTAAACAAAGGTCCTTTTTTATTATTACAACTTCAATATCGCTCATCTGTAAAGTACCTACTCTCGAACAATTTTATTACTTCAATTAAAATCTTTATCTCGTGTTATGGTGATGTGCAACATAATATTCAAAGTGCAATAAGTGTCAGCAGTGATTCTGGCGTGTAGTCAAAATGATAGAGGTATTACCTGCGTGGTTTAGGTCTCAGTATTTCATGCGGCGCGGGCTGCCTGCGCGGCGACCAGGCGGCGCAGGCGCAAGCGCGCTCGGCACTCGCCCCCGACCCCGCACTCACCGCCACCGCTACCGCCGGCGCCGCCTCACTGAGCCTGCGTGCATCCTCACTAGAAACACACAATATAAATCCATTCATTATAAATCAACAATGGTAGAACTAAACATTGAGGGGTCGAGAACAATAAACAAATAATTTGTCTGTTATTTTTAAATTTGTTTTATTGTAAGAATGGATACTTTAAAAAACTACAATTACAATCATTCAAAAGTAGTTAACAAGTTGTGAACAATTTATTCTAGTTACATCGCCAAAACATATCTGAAGGTATATAACCGATAAGAAAATACTTGACGTTTCCATTAATCTATAACTATCGTGATCGTGATGAAGTTGAAAATGAATAAAATCGTAATAGAATTTGATTCGTTCCCCATATAAAGAAGAAAAAAGTCTAATTAAACTTAATATTACTCGGGGTTAATCTGTTGGTATTAAAAATTTTTAGGTTAGGACATAAGGTGGCTTTACAAACCTGGCAAACCTAATATACAAACATGACAAGCGTTGAGCTCTTTAAGGAAATACTTTTACTTGCAAGTTTTCATACTCATAAAATTATATAGTTAGAAGCCGTCGAACTAGCAACATTTGTCCATACAACCGAAAAATAACCTGAAGTTTATCGTATCCTGTCAACAAAAAAACTCAGCTCTGTCACAAAAAAGGAACTTTTCGTAATAGATCTCCCTATATTGTGTAAATCAAAATATCTAAATGAAACTTCTACACTTAAAAGCATCAAAATCGAATCCTAAACCCATATCTTGTTCAAGCGAGCTAACCTATTTAATTAGTAGTTACATTAAAGCAATCTACCTGTCTATAAACATTAAACACGAGCCACCATTAAAATGGGTAATATATTATACCTTACAATTTACAAACCGTTTGTCGTCGAGCACTCGATAACCTAATCGGTACAAATACGGTAAGACTGGACGGAACCCGTGGAGCAGCATTACTATCAAATTGCTTGCGTTCTCGACACGTATCAATGTATACATTCCTGTTAGAATCATTACTAGTGAATGGGGATGCTTTAAGTGGATCACACTTAGAACTGCCAAGATGGTAGAGGAATTTTTATATCTAGTTTTTGTTTCGTAATTGAAGAATCGATTCGATTTATTATTATCACTTTACTCCATGACATTATTGACCATAGAGCTTTTTTGTTGTTAACAGTTTATTTAAGAGCGTTTATGACACTTTTAATCCGATTTATAGCTTCGAGTTTTTTGAGGAAAATCAATCGAGAAAACGAGTTGATTGTCAGAAGTAAAGTTTTATTTATTTTTATTTTAAGAGATGTAAAATTTTCGTAATACTCATTACAGCAACTGTTTAAATAGTGTATTAAATAAAGAAATAGAAGAAAGAAGTAAAGAGATAAAACTTTAGATAAATTTAAATATGTATATGAAGGTAACATTTTTATATTACTACGCGTTATTTTATTAGTTTAAAACTGCATACTCCCGACGTTTCGGTTTCTTTTGCAGCAACCGAAACGTGAGTGTGTAGTTTTAAAATTTCAATAATTTTGACTAAACAGAAGAACGACAATAGGTAAACACTTGAGGTTGTAAGTAAGGTTTACAGCAAATAATGTGCGTATAATAAATTATCCTAAATAATGACAAAAAAATAAATAGTGAGTTTAAATTAGAGACTAAACAATATTTAAAATTATTTACTAGTATTGTTTTGAATTTTTATTTGTTTTGTTTAAGATTTAATTAAGTAGTAAATTTATTTTGTGGCAAAATAATGATCAAAAGAGGTGTCATTAAAACATTACCTTACGGTTTACTACATCAAGAAAATATTTTTAATGCCAAGATATAAGGGATTTGCGTGTAATTTAGGTATAAATTAATCAAGTGAGTATAGTATTAATTTGGCTTTATACATCCTATACTAATAAAATATAGTAATGTAATAAATCGTACGTAAATATTACAACAAGAACAGTCACGACAGCGTACCCTACTTGTAAAGTTAAACAACTTCCGCTCCAAGAAAAGTTAGACACATTAGACATATGTACTATGCCTTTTATGAACATGTGTGTTTTTGTAAGTCTATATATAAATTAAAGTATGAATTAATGCAAAATCTAGCAGTGCTATTTGAAATAATGTATTATTTTACATACATATTATACACTTAATATTAATCTAATTTTAGTGTTCTTTATATTAAATATAGTAGACAGTTATTCTGTAAAATAAATGTCTAAGAATCCCACAAGTCTTTATAATTTTATGTGCTTTATATGCATCCGTATTTTATTATACTTACTGTGTCGTTACTTACATATAGCCATCGAGAATGGCTAAGCCTACGCTTGTTCATTTCGGTTTTACTATTTAGACTAAATCTTTGTTCATACGTTACATCATTAGCCCAGCTTGTCTTCCTCACACACTCAGCTTATTGCTTACACAAAAATTTATATTTAACTATTTAAGTAAATACATAACTTAGTAAAGAATATATTCTTTAACATCTTGTTATAAAGAAGACAAATATATATACATATATATATATGTATTATATAGTCAGTGGTGGCCTAGTGGTTAAAAGGCTCGCCTCTTGTGTATGAGGGCTCGGGTTCGATCCTGGCAAGTAACAATGTGATTTATCCGAGTCATATGTACTTTCTAAGAGTATTTAGACATAACTGATTAATGCATTCCGAAAGAGGGTTGATGTCAGTCTGGCGGCCGGTCGTAAAAACAATTAGCCAAAACTATACACAACATGTAAGGCAGACCCTGGCTACAGCTGGGAAATTGCCAGATAAAAGAAGAAGATGTATTATATATATATTTCAAATCATATGTGGAATTACTAAACAAAATGTTATGAAAGCTTCTATTATATTTAACTTATGTTTATTTTTGATTCTTTTTAAGTATTTCTATAACAGCTCCTTATTAAAAGCATATCCACAATAGATCGGAACATTTTGTATAGTTTTCAGGTCAAGGGTTAAGAGTGATAGGTGCTCGGCATCCTTGAATTAAATTACAACATGTCGTCGCTATTTGCCGGCACCTCGTAATAGCTCGTCAGTAATGGCATTCTGCGGCCGAGACTTCAAGACTAGAAAAAAATAAACACTTTTCCCTTTTAAATGTTTCTCTTGCTTGTTCATTAGATTTTAATAGACATCTCAGGAATATTTTTACGCCTAACAACTCTTACAACATAATTTAAATTGGATTCTTAGTTAGCAAAAAGTTTTTAGAACAAAAACGTGATTAGTTTTCATAGTGAAGGCGTTGAATAAAAAGAGCATACGAGAAAAACATTATCAAGAAATAAGAATGTCTCTATTTTTTAAATTCTTTAAATTACTTCTTACAACATATGTATGTACATACACCCTGTTATTACACTGATTACAATAATAGTAGTAAATTGTAACGAATTAAAACAATCAAGTGGGAGGTTGTACAAAGTGTTAACAAACTAAGTTTGGACACGTAACTTTTTTAAACACGATGTTTACGCAACTAACGTACCGTATTTTTTTTTTAAATAGCAAATTTGAAATTTATTAAAAATTTGTTTTAATGATTAGTTCACCACACTGTTCTCTTAAATTAAATATATTTTTTAATAATGATTTGAAAACGATACCATTTTCAGACTATTAAAAACCATATTAAGATATATCTCAACTCATTATAAAATATCAGTGAAGATAACTTTTAACTTTAAAATAAAGCACAAACAGTACTGTAATGTCGAAGCGTGGTACCGGTAGCCGGTCATTAATCACGGGAGCAAAACAACGATTATTCGGTGCTGCCCGCGCACCCGGTTATTACCGGGATAACTTGTCTCAACCGAATTTTTTATTCGCGCAATATTGTTGAAGTCCCTTTTTAATCTTCTCAAAAATCTTGTACAATTCTCAAACAATTTACTGTCTCGGAAATGTTTGAATATTTTTCTACCTTGACAAAATGTATTAAAAATACGTCGTCATGCCGCAACAGCAGAATCAAATTTATCGAATTCAACTTGGAATTTGCAATAGGTGGGTATGAAAAGGTGTATTCAACGATTCATCGAATGGTCGCGTTGACTTCCAGCTTACGTTCTTCATGTATTTAGTGTCTCTCAACCATATCTCATAGCACTTTAAGGACATTCGAATGAAGATTCCTTGCTCGTCAATAGGAAGTACGTCGGTCCTGACCATTGGTTAGGGTTTAGCGAACAATGCTGTTAAATAGACGAAGTTTCTATAAATAGATGAAATCCATTTAAATTGTTGATTTAAATATACATATATTTACCTATGTTTTAATTCAAACCGAAAATTGCAATACATCCTTAAATGTTATATTAAAATTCTTTAAAATATTATTTCTCTTTAAAGAATACATCTTGAGTTCCTACAGTAGCAAAAATAATTTAAATGTAAGGTACACCTAGATATTTCTAGTTACTGATATATTATATACGTGATTGAAAGAATATTCATTCACATGTTCTGTTACTTCTTTTTTTTATATGATAAAAACGCTAACCTTTGTCTTTTTATAATTATTATTTGCTTCTTTTATACAATGGCTAACTAATTTTCTGCGCTTCTCTCTGCTCTAATAAATATACAAGAGTTGCACCCGTGAGCCTTAAGGCCATGACTTCTGAAATCTCAACTTTCTACTTATATACTTTTTTCTGCCTGAGGCCTCACATCCAAACGACTTTTCTCTTGCCCCATGCCCTGCTCACAATGCGCTATCTATAACTATAACTAAACGGGTTTAAAATAACCCGGTCCATGTTTTTACAAAGGTTGATGCACTAATTTGGGTGTGTCTAATTTTTGAACGGACCCGGCCCTCGCATTCGTATGAACACTATAATTGAAGTACCTCTAATTTAGGAACATTATAAATAATGACATTCCAGTAGAATGTGTTTTGATTAATAATACTTTATAACACAAAAATAATACCACAGATATATAGGAAAAGAAACTGCTTGATATTACAGTTCTACCGATAAAATTGGAACACATTAAAACTGTTGTAAAAGTCTAAAATCTATAACACAAACAACATAACCATAAACAATAAACGGGCTTCCATTGATCACTACATTCGAAGCTATTAAACCAGTCAGGAGGAAGCTACTTGTTTTTATCGAAGTCGAAAGCAATGTCGAACTAAAGTCACAAGAGCAGATGTTTCCATATAAAAAGAACGCCAAACCTCGTATCGCTTGATCACTCCGCTCTACCTGACACAATGGAATCCAAAAACGATTAAAAAAATACATCGATCGACGATTTATGGCTCTTCTTTCACGTGCCAAGCATTCCTCGAGTTTATGTATTCAGTGAGGAAAAACATACTTAACCTCTATTAATGCAAGAAATCAGCCTGCAAAAATAATTTATAAACGTGTTAAAAAAATTTGCCTACATATAGTTCTTTCATTCAGGTAGGTCTGTTAATTGCTATATATACATTATTTTGCAACATAATAGCAATATGATACATTTATCATCTACAGTATATATTTGTAAATCTTGCAGCCAATGCATGGATACTTTGAATACAAAATTGATGTTCAAAATTAGTATAAAAGATCGGCAAAGAAAGCTTGCACCAATATTAGTATTACAAAAATAATATTAAGCATGTTTTAACGATGGTATGAACATGCGTTAATTTCACAGGGTGTTCACTTTCACTATTGTATCGGTTTTTCAACACATCATCTTATCTAGAAACAGCGAGACGATAAACCATGTTATAACGACTATAACGTAACGATTCATTGCATTCAACTCGCTATTTGCATGTTCTGTGTTCTGTGTTCCGTGTTTTGTAACTTAATCTTCATCTATTCAGAAATGATACGGAATGAAATTTTCGTCATTATTATAACAAACTAGAAGACCTGGCGAACTTCGTATCGCCCTATAATCAAGAAATATCTATTACGTTTTTGTATTTATATTTTTCGAGTTTACCTGTAAGCCATAAATCTCCGTGTTTTGAAGTGTGCGACAGAATTATTGACATATTAGTTAATTGTCAAATCTAATGTCAAAAAAAACGTTTGTATGGGAAATAGAAAATGGCTGTTTTTATGGTTTTCCCAGTAATGAATCAATTTTTTTAGCTTTTATACCTTCCCTGAACCTCCAGGAACATTTCAAGACTAAGATAAGATAAATCCGTTCAGCTGTTCTCGAGTTTTAGCGAGATTAAGGAACAGCAATCCATTTTTATATATATAGAAGATAGAAGATGATCTTAGGATTCTCATTCATTCTTCATCACTAAGATTGAATAGTAAGTACGTCAATTGTCACATTTTTTTTACATAGATGTATGATGATGCATTTAAAAGTAACTTAAAACATTTTTATGCCATAATAGTACGGTGTACCCCATGTATCCAAAACTATATTGAAATTACAATGTTAAGCAAATCTAGGCTACAATTATATAATGTCGATCATCTAGCAAATCTTTCCTAATGTTAATTGTTAAGTATGTTTGCATTATATTATATTATTCTTCAATAATATGTTAAAAGATACTTTTCTTCTCTCTTAAAAAAGAAGCTATTCAAAGTAATTGTTTGCTTTAAAATAATGAATTTTCAATCTATACTTGTGTGAATTACAATTCCCATGTCCATACATTATAGTAGTCTTGGCGACATCTTTACATAAAACCAAAAACAATAACGAGCCGTCAGACGAGTCTTGTTCGCAGTGAAGTTAACTGTTTTCATAGGAAATAAATTGTTGACAATATAATATAAATACTACAGAAACCAATAAAGTAGCTTTATGTACAAATAACAAATAGAAAATTCTAAATGCAATTGTAAGACGACGTTTAGGAATTCGGGAGTAATTTCCAATATAAGAACTTGTAAACTCTTCACATCATTCTTTTATGATATAATTACATTTAATACTCCCTACGCAATATTTTTCCATCAATATAATGAATGAGAAAAGCTCATAACTAAATTTGACACGTATTATCTCATATTTGAAATGTATACTAAAAGCTTATACATTTACAAAAGGCACAAGTCGTGTTATTTAGGACGATGCTCTTCACCTTTAAAAGGGATATGATATGATGCATGTAATCAAACTTCCGTGATGAAAACAGGCGCGTGCTCAAGCATCGTGACGAATTCCAGATGCATTCGCCCCTCTGCCACCGAGTTGAACACGAATGAAAAGAGATATTACGAAAACCTCAAGCATTAAGACCTATAATTTATATGTATTAGATCTGGCCACGTATTCGCACTCTTTGTATTTTGTATAGAGGCGATAATGTATAAAAGTTCCTAATTCCTATCTTAAGCTTCCTAATATTTTCAAATATTTGAAACAGCATCAACAGAATGCATGAAAAAAAATATTTAAAGTATTTCGTTGGCTTGTTTTTAACGACTAAAAAAACTCAATTCAAGGTCATAAAAATTTATAATTGTATTAAATAATGGAATTTTTTATATGTTAGCTCAGCTATAATATTACTGTACCTATAGCCAAAAAAATCTTTTACTAGTTTTATATTACTGGGAAGATTTTGCTTTATATTTTTATATTTTAAAAAGATTAAATGACTCCCATTTATGCATGGAAATTGATACAATATTAAACATGTGTTGAAATATTTCCCACTAGCTTTCCGCCTGCAGCTTCGCCCGCGTGGAGTTCGGTTATATCGCGTTTCCAAGAGAACCTTTCAAAAGTCTGGGATAAAAACTATCCTATGTTCTTTCTCAAGGTCAATTCCATCTCTGTGCCAAATTTCATTAAAATCAGTTCAGTGGTTTAGGCATGAAAATGTAACAGACAGACGGACAGACAGAGTTACTTTCTCATTTATAATATTAGTAGGGATAGTTTACAGATAAGAAATTAACTCTTTGAATTAAGCAATCTCTACTTGTACTTAACTGTATTTCACGAAGAGAACGGACTGGAATTGTATGATATAATTTATTGTTGTCATTGAAAGCCTTAACTCTAATTTTACAGCATAGTTCGTATGAAATGTTTAAGTGAATCTTTATGTTCATTATTAAGTGCGGTCTGTTTTAATGTTATTATCATTTCAATTTATTTTATTATCATGAGTTCAGTTTGACATTTCAATGTTTTTTATAGTCTGTCGGTTTTTTCTGCCAGTGTTTAATTTATTAATCACTTATATTAGTTTATAATTATATAACTTTAATTAGTGTTATGAATTATGTCAAAATATATATTTTACGGTATTAAATTATTATTTTTATATGAATATACTAGCTTTCCGCCCGCAGCTTCGCCGCGTGGAGTTCGGTTATATCGCGTTTCCAAGAGAACCTTTCAAAAGTCTGGGATAAAAACTATCCTATGTTCTTTCTCAAGGTCAACTCTATCTCTGTACCGAATTTCATTAAAATCAGTTCAGTGGTTTAGGCGTGAAAGCGTAGCAGACAGACAGACAGACAGACAGACAGAGTTACTTTCGCATTTATAATATTAGTAGGGATTAAAGTACTATTTCTGGTAACAAAGTTCGTACCTCAAAAAATATATCACAGAAATAATTTCGTATAATTTATGTTATTGTACATAACATAAATGGCGCAATAATGTTTCAGGCTGAGTTTTCAAGAATTATCTTTGCTTTGCTGGGATGCCATCAAATCATTATTCATGCACCAATTAATGCGTTCGCTAACTAGATTGGTTGTATGTTGAACTCGAACCCGTTATCAGTTAGCAGTTAACCGGAAGTTATCATTAAAAATCCAGTTACGTAATTCAGTTACGGAGTTCAATTACATATACCATGTTAACATCTAAGTTGGTAATAATAATTATTAGTAAGAGATAACAAGCGAAAAAATCTTAGTCATAATATGTACTCAGTCAAAAAATAAATAAATTTATAAAATTAGAAGTACTTATTATTCAATATAACAGTTACATTTTATAATAAATTTGTAAAATATAGCGATAATTCATAGAATTTCATTATGGTAATCGTCCGACCATTTGCTATTATTTGATATTATGAATTCTAATAAATCTTCATTCACAACTGTCTCTGGCAAACATTTATTTCAAAGGAGACAAGTCAATATATCGCCAGGCGACAGATACAGCGTATATGTTGAAGCTAAAACACCATAACCCGGGATAACCTACGATATTAGGTTACATTTATTTTCCACTTTAAATATTTTAAATGAATTATTGTTTTGTTTAAATGTATGAAATGAATAAATGGTGTTGTTAGATTCCATATATATATACACATACAGGGTGACTGGTGAATTACTATCAATATTTAAGGAGAATACTCGGTACATGATTCTCATTCGAATTATGTAAAAAAATAGGTATGTACTTAATTTTTGACCAAATTTGCGTATAAATAAATAAAGTGTGGACACGTTCCAAGTGCTCCAAGTGTGGACGCGTGCGGCGGCGTGCTGATACAACACCACGCCGCCGCACGCGTGTGTGAGTGTGTGTGTGTGTATACCTAATCTGTAGGGTGTTGACACGATGCGTAATTAATTACATAACTTTTGGTTAACTTTACTTAGAAGTTTATTAATATTTATGTTATATTAATTTTTATTTTGTCATATATGATCGTCAAATATCACGTCCTCAAGTATCGATAGTAATTCACCAGTCACCCTGTATACACTATATATTAATAATAAAATTATTTTTTTATTAATTACATAAAATGTTTGTTTGTTTTTACATTAAGTTTTCATAATGAAAATCACACTGATTGCTTTGGTATTAATTGGATTTAAAAGAAATATAGGATATCAAAAAAATTTAGACAAGTAAAGTTTTTTAAAATGAAATAGTTATATTATTCGCTGTTATTTCACTTCTTTTGTTGAATAATTTTAAAATTAATCTTCTAAGCATCCCGTATAGATGAAATAGAATTTTAAATAATGCCCGAGATCGAACCACTGATAATGATTTCGATCATTTCGAGATATTTAGGGTAATTAATTATAAATTAGAGTTGTTTCAAAGTCAGCTCATTAACCAGTATTATGAATACCTCCGACCGTTCATCATTAAAATGTATCACAAAGTGAGAATGCGGTTTAATGGGACATATAAAATTAATTTCTCGCTTCTCCATAACACAATACAGCAGAGAACAATAAGACATTTGAAGACAAGATAAAAATAACCCCCAGTTTCGGTACCATTCTTATCGAGTTATTATTCCTATAAGCAATATAAACATTCTGCAACTATACCTTTATTGAATGACGTAAATGAAGGATAATTTTGATGAGATGGGTGTACATTTTATAGAGACATAATATTTTATAATTTCATTCAAGTTATTTAGACATTTATTTCATTATTTCATCGTTATTGTCTTAAGCAACCGTTTTATGGATTTTCTCGGAACTGTTAAGTCATGAACAGTAGTATTTTGTTACCGCAAGGCCTTAATAGACAGTTTATATTTATTTGCTCTCCATTCCGGCAATTATTGCGTAAGTAATTAAGCGAACTAGTGATTTATCAATAGCGCTTTGAAATAGTATTTTAATTATTTAGGCAACTAACAAATACATGATTGATATTTTTAACGTGAAATATTAAGAGCACATATCAGTGGAATCCTGTAGAATTTGATTTTTTAATTATAGCGATTGATAAGCTAATTATTAAAAAACATTCCAAAATTGATAAAAGCATATTTAGCCTAAAATATTCTATTAATATGAATATCAAATAGAAGAAATTTCATAAGCAGTTTGAACCTTTGGCCTCTACATGTTAGTTGAGTAGGACAAAAAACTTATTAAGTGTTTGAACTTAAATTTTATATGTCATAAGTCATATGTTGATCTCAGGTTACCATCGTTTGCCGCGCTTTTAATATTATTTGATGGTACGAGCAGCGAAAATAATCAATGCATTTTAAGCTAATCCATTAAATAAGATAATATCTCAAACAACCTCTACATCCAAAACCTAAAAACCAATACAAATATACCGAAAGACTAAAAACCAATAATTTGTTAAACGAAAAATCCAAAATTATTCAAAACTACAAAGTAAAACCATATATATTGTGGACAAGCACTAACACGGCAATACCGCGTCATAGCAGACGCGTTATAGAATAAGCTCCAAATTATATGTCATAGCATTACCTAGCCATCCATTCCAGAGATAATCACAAACACTGCACTTAAACTTTTACTTTCCGCACGTACGGGGACCCGCTTCCGCCGCACTCGCAGCACTGCCCGCGCCTGCGCCGGACTCTCCTATAAATTCTTTACTAAACTTGTGTTAGGCCCTGTACTATCGCGCACAAACTAAAACCCTTGAAGCATTATGACGACTGACTGCTACTGGTACTGAGTTGGTAGATGCAGTTTTTACTATAATTTTTTAATTTACATTTAACAAAAACATTTTTGTGTATGATAATAATATTTAGGAGATTTTTAACTTATTCCATTCACTGTTAATATTTTAAATAATAACATAAATTGATGTTTTATCAAAATAAATTCGCCAATGACATACATAACTAACCATATTTTGGTAACCGTTAAACTTTAATTAATATTGTAAGAATGACCACGTGTTTTTATAATATTAAGTATGTGATTGTACGAGTGGCAGCGCGCGCGCAGCCTCCGGTCGTCGCTCGCAACCAGTCGGACCGCATGTGCTTCCCCTCGCCCGCACGCCGCCTCAAAAGTTGACATCCAACACCCGAAAATCAACCCTACAAATGGCCTACAAAGTTCAATTTCATTTACGGATATTGCATTTTGAAACCATTTCCAAACTTCAGTACCCCTGCGCGGCGAACATTCAGGGTTCTTAACATACTTGCCCAAACATCGTAGGTTGTGAACCATATAAGCGAGTAGTAAGGTCTATTTTCGTTGTGATATTAACGAGGAATGCACCTGAGCTACTGGGCCTCGCAATCATCAGCGAACTACAACAATAATATTTACCCAATTTCGTAAAATGTGAACATTAGGACACGTGGTTAGTATTTAGTGTATACAACTGTATAAACTTATAACTATAAAACCTGTTAGTTTTCCAAAAACCTGATGTAAATGACTAAAAATATAAACAAAAAGCAGATCTTTTATAAAAAATTCCACTACAATCTATAGAAACGACATCGTAATATTTTGACAATACAGTAGTCGTTTTTAACAAAAGTAGGCGAAAATAATAACAATATGTAAATTTCATGCGTACCATATCCAATTGCAAATCTTTGTATTGGCACGTACCTAACTACGAACAGGTTTTCGCCATTAATCGGTTTATCACTTATTAATAGTGACGGTGCAAAAATATATAATTTGATCAGTAGACGGAATAGTTCTGAATGCCATCAAGAGATAGAAAAGTATTCATACATTGCGTTGCTTATATTTTATGGATAATATGACTGTTGGTTTTTAGGTGTTCACAACTTTCACAGCTGTGGTTTCATAACAAAACAATTCTGTAGCTTATTGCAATCGATTTCTAAGAAAAATCTAATTAAATTAGTATTACTACAAACACTGATTACAAAAAAACATTTTGTTCTAGGCACCTACTTTCTCTACTTCGTACTATAAGAAATGTTTCGGCTGACATTCCTAAATAGTAATTTTTGACTGCGAAGGTTAAAAATTCATTAAGTCCGTTAGCGTATCTTCATATATGTACATATATACGTTTTAGCATAAGATTTACGGTCTTTTAAGAGCCAACGTCAATTTCGAGATGAAAACGTGCGCTACCTGTATGTATGTATGTATTCCAACTTTTATTTGCATCCGTCCACAGCCGTTACCAGTGAATGATGCAAATATATTCTCCTCTCATTTAAGTATGAATAAAGTGTATAAAACAGTTATACTTCTAATATTTTAAATATATCTGAGAATGATTTATTTACGCTGTTATCTAGCTTTTGAATTCTTATTGACAGATGCTTGATATCTGTACATAAATCATGATTTATTAACAAAAAACAAATCTAGGCATAGTGAATAGATTGATGCAATTACAATAAAATGTAATAGGGATTCAGTAGAAAAAGCCTTTTATTGTTCGACAGCAAATAATAAAAAGTGTTAAATACGAATTTAATTTTACTTATTATAATCAATGTATTTATTTAAAGAGTACCTACTTTTATTATAATCAAGTTGAGAATCAGTTGCCTCACATAAATTAAAATTTACATATATTCATATTATATACATATGTATAACTTTTTTAAATCCGCAATCAACAAGAATTAATCCATTTATATTTTTTTAGCTTTTTTTTTATGTTAAAGGGGGCAACCGAGCAGACGGCCTACCTGATGGAGACCGTCTAGTACCGTCGCCCATGGACATCCGCGACATAAAATATGTTGCGGATGTGTCACCACCCTTGATTTGGGAAGAGGGGGAGGAATAATGGGAAGGGGAGGAAAAAGGGAAGGGGTAGGAAAGAATGGGAAAAGGGAAAGGGCAACCGGCTCTCTCACTCATCGAACGAAACGCAGCCACTAAGGCTACTTCACGCCGATCTTCTGTGAGAGGGTGGTACTTCTCCGGTCGATCCAGCTGTTCGAGCTGCAATCACTTGACCACAGCTAGGCTCTACCACCTCTTAAAAAGCTTCTCGGTTCAAACCCTTTAAATATGACACATAAAATCTAAAATATTTTTTTTAATTTTAAGTGTAAACAAAGATTAGTAATTATTCATTAAACGTAAATATTACTTTTGTTTACAAAAAAAATTTACTAATATTTGTATAAACTCAAACTTATATTCCGTAACAATTTCATAATAAAGTAGATGGATAACAGCTATGAGAAACTTTGGGAATGCTTTTGGTTAATACATCTCTTATTTGTTTTCTTTATTAGCACTTCAAATCCTGAGGTTGGAAGCGCAAATGTATTCAGAATAATAAAGAACTTTACAAATAAAATACCAAAGTTGTTTAAACTTCAAGTGACAATACTTATTACTTAGAGGATTTGTGACTTACTAGTGAATAAAAACGACAGTACAACATTGATAAATTAGAAAATTATTTGTTTTAATAAATCATATATGTACTTATCGTACCATGTTAGTCAGTTTTATTAACGTTACTTAATTTTTTCTCACATTTTATTTTCTTAATATTTAACTATGATACCTATTTAGGAATGTCAGGTAAGCTTGGTTAGCTTAATTTTTAATTTGAATTCTCGAAATATTGCTGTAAACAATTACGCCTCTATTTTCGCTCTACAACGCAATTAATGAGTCTCAGTATATTTCGACACATATAAACGTACTTTATAAGGCTTGTTTAGTTCTTAGTATATCGTAAATACATAGGCAGAGAAGATATAATTAATATGATAAATCTTAAATATACTCCTTAATTTTACTTATGTGCGGAAAACGAAGGATTAAAACATTTTATGGACAGTTTTTCTTGTCAAATGCCCTTGCTGAACTTTTCCTTTCCTCTTTTCAGAGAAAATATACATAACTAGTTTTTGCCCGAGACTTCGTCCGCGTTAATTTCGTCATTAGTACATAATATATGTATGTGTAACTGCCACTCATAGAATATTGTTACTATGATCGTAACACAATATCGTCAATAGTAATACTTTTTTTTATTCATATTTTTGGAGTTTACCTTTAAGCCATAACCAATCTCCATATTCACAAGTGTGACAGAATGATTGCCATATTAGTTAGTTGTCAAATCTAATGTAAAAAAAAAAACCGTTTGTACGGAAAATATAAAAGGGCTGTTTTTAGGGTTTTCCCGGAAATGAATCAATATTTTTTAGCTTTTTAAACCTTTCCTGAACCTCCACAAACATTTTTAGACTAAGATAAGATAAATTCGTTCAGCCGTTCTCGAGTTTTAGTGAGCCTAACGAACAGCAATTCATTTAAATTATATATATAAATTAACGAAATCATTTGGTTTATAATTTTTCATTAGCATGTGTAAGCATATGAAACAAATTTTTGTCTAGCCTTATTAAATTGCATACCACTTAAATAACCACTTTGATTAAAAAAATATGAAAAAACAACAAAAAGAAAACAGATTTAATAGCAAACCAAATCAAAACTTTAAACCTATTTTTATTTCAAATAAATTAAAGCATATTTATGTTTAATATTAATATAAGTAAAGTCTTCACAGAATTGTGTTAGATAGGTGGTAAATACCTATATATTTTTTCAACCGAATTAAATTCGGATTATATATTGTTTAATGCATATAATAGATTGATCTTTTTTCATCACGAATTTCTTATAGTAAGAACCACAAGAGAATATATTCCCTTTTTGGCAAACGGTCAGCTTAGTCTACATTTGTAATACCATTATTTTTCTACATATCATTATTTTAATAAGATCTGATAGAAAAGTAGTAATGAGAGTTTTCTAATTTGTGAGTATGGTAAAGGCGTATGCGAAATGACAAAACACGTTACAGGCTTACAGCAATAACGTTAGTTAGAGATCTGGTTATGCGGGCCGTTGTCGCGGTATTATTGCTATGCCCAAACTAAAATGCGAAAGAAACTCGAGCATTCTAGACGGAATTCTACACTGCTACCTCGCTCCCACAAAGACGTGTTTTTTTCCATTATAAATCTCATAATTTATGAAAGGGTTTCATATGTCTTGCTCAAGTTGGATCACAAAACCAATTTTGGACAAAAACTAAAGACATACTTACATACATACGTTTAATTCACATCCGTACTGTATGTTCATATCTTTTAATATAAATATTGTTTATATACATAAGTAATTTCATAGAACGCTAAAATTGCTAAATGGCAAACCTTTTTATAAAGCAGTTGTTTTAACTGTCAAATTAATGATAATATGTCATCTTTATTTGGGATTTTATTTAAATATCTTGCAAAAACCCAATATATATATTATTACACATAATAATATTACCTACCTGTACACTTAATAAGCAATAATTCAGACTTTTTGTAAGCAACGATTGCCTAATAGAAATTGTCGTAATGAAAAAAAATACTTATATATATCGGCACTATCAGCTTTAATGACGTATGCGACGTAAAAATAACTTGAGCCTGTCATTAATTATTATTAAAACTCATTCATGATTATTGTTTAAAGCAAAAGAAATTCAAAGACCGTTTAAAAGGAGAATAGAACTATGTTTGAATTCTAGTATTAATATGACGTCTGGACGCATGAGAGTTCAGTTAGTGCGGACCATTGAATAATGTCATTATGAAGAAAATTCGAAAAATACAAGAATTTTAAAAACAATTGAAGTTTCATTTTAAAATATCACGGAACGTACTGAAAGAAGTGACATAAGTGACGTAGGCGATGATGGCGTCACTTTCTTTAAAAACAACGATAATTTATAATGAATCCGATACATATCAAAATATATTGCAAAGCTTGCTCTAGGAAGACTATTTGTTTTTTCAACATTTGAATCTAATATATTATAAGTAATATGTTGTGAAGAAGAGATGTCATAATAAATGGAAGAAGTATTTTCATGAACGATCAGGATTGAAAGGAGTGGGGCACAAGACTATACCGTGTATACGACATTTTATCTACTATAAGACGGGCTTTAAAATATGTATGTAATACTTATTTTTTTATTTCTCCACATAATCTCTCTTTAGGTCAATATATTTAGCAAATTTTTTTTCTAGAGCCAAAATTCCCTTTTAAAAAAAAATCTTCATATTGAGTATTTAAAAAGTCGTTAAAGGTAGATTTCACTTCTTCTTCATGCTTAAATTTTGTACCTCTCAAGTGTTCTTTCAACAGCGGAACTAAGTAGAAATCACAAGAAGCTAAGTCCGTTGCATATGCAGGATCATCATTGATCCCAAAGCCAGTATCTCGGTTTGCTACTAGGACAACTGCAGACTTGTGAATCGGCATTGTCTCGACGGAACAAAACTTTTTTGGAGACTATCCCTCGTTGCTTGTCAAGAATTTCTTGACGTAATTTCTTTTTTGTTCCGTTTAGACATTGCCTATAATAGTGGCTTCCTGTTCAGCGTATTCAATAATTATAAACCCCTTACAGTCCCAAAAAATTAAGCGTTAAAAATGAAAAAAATTGTTTCGTAGCAAAAATTTTAAGCAAAAGTATTTTAACACTAGGATTCCAATTTTATCCATTTTCAGAGAGTGCTATCGACACGTCACAAAGAAATATACAACTGACCAAAGACAAGATAGAAAGGTACCTAATTATTTGAGGGTTTAATGACAAAGACCAAATCTTTCCACGATAATTTTTTTTCAACTTCCCCCTACCCCCATTACTTTGTCCTTCTCACTACTTTTTGAACATTCTTCGTATTTACTAGCCCTTGGTTCGATTGTGCAAAAATAAAGTAATTATTGCATTAAAATTTAGATCCGGACTTGTCTCAACCTTTGCAACAGTTATGGGTTAGATCACATCTCAAAATGTCGTAGAACAGGGGTTACTAAACTTATTTTGTCTTCTGCAAACTTTGAGATAAATAATTTTTTCACCTATTGAAAAATCAGTATAATATAACTTATTGTAGCTAAATCAAATAACAAATCACGTCCCAGGTCCCTACACAGTTCCCCGATTTTATTCTGAACCTCTTATCCCTCCCCCCTTTTTGGGCCTTCAGCGCCAGCAAAAGGCTGGCATAGAATTTATAATAAAAAGGATTTTCAACATATTTTGAAGGTATATGACAGAATTAAGCCGAAAGTTCTTTTGTTTTAACATTTAACATAAACAATAATACGTATAAAACAATTCTTGGTTTACCATACCCATAAGATAGAAGGCATCTATATAAAATTGTAAAAGAAGTGCCCTGTGCAAGATATGGGTAAAATGTTGAATTTCCGTATGAACACAAGTTCTAATAAAAAGTGAAAAAATGCTGTCTAATAATGGCGTTAAAAAATATTGATTAAAAAAGAAAAATGTTGAAATAATTTTTTTTTAAACAATCCAGGTCTGCTGAGAGTACATATTTTTTCTGAATGCGTGGGACGAGAGAGCGGCTGATAATTTATTTAAGATTTTAAGATCAAATGTTTGCTTGAGCGCAAGAAAAAAGTACCCGGTAAAGAAATCATATGTTATTTTAATGTTTAACAAGTTTATCGTTTGAAAATAATTGTGAAATGTCCAATATCTCATTCATACAATATTTCACTCATCATTGTGTCCGAATTGCACATTAAGCCGCTAGGCCTTTTATTTACTATACTCGTATTTTACGAACGTCAAATTACCTATACACTGGCCGTCGTGGTTAAAATACTACGGTCGCATGTTTGCAGGCGCTGCCAAATGTCAGTTCACTGCTTTGGACTCCATGGAGAGACTTGGAAGACTTATTGGCAACGACAATTTAGTTAAAATCAATATCAAGTGAGCATTGAGCACAGGGGAATGGTAGCCAGTCATTCGACATTCTATAGGATACGCTTTGCAGAGATTTTGTTAAAACAGAAATTGCACGATTTAATTCCTGCAACCAATTTTTACCATCTGATGAACACACACACACACCCCCATTATTTTATTATAAACCTTCCTCACATACGGACGAACCTATAAACCTCCTTCTTCCGTATGAGCACACCAATGGGTAGGAACTGGGTTTCCTTACAATCACCATATTTATCCACCTAGAGATAGGTGAAATGACAGTCATGCACTATCCAGTTGAAATTAAAAAAAAACTACTATATTATGTACTTATATAAATTCTTTAATATATAAATTAAGATTTAAATATAAGTGCTCACATCACTTGGGGCATAGACAAGTCTCTGTCAATATCAGCTGATCACGTTTGTTTACAAGATTGCTAAATTCTATTGAAATGAACTATACATCTTCCAATACACTAACAAACAAGTTAATATCTTACATTCTATACTGTCCTGCAATTAAACTACCCGCCGGTTATTAAACTGGTCCTTTAGGTATTAGCATCGGAATCACGTATAATAACTTGTTTACTTTAATGTGAACTTTCTTAAGTGTATATATGTTACAAATGTAAAGAAATTCCATAAATTTAATCATACCAAAGATGTTTTTTTTAAATTTAGTTTTTAACTTATAATTTAAAATCATTATTAATAATTTCGTCAAATTTATTTTCAACTGGTAAGCCGTTGGGTTGTATAATGAGCTAGAATACTTTTGATAAAAGTACCGTAAAAAAATTTCAAATCTTCATAAAGTATGTAAAGTTTACGAGGATTACTTTTATTCGGCGTAATATATTTTAAATAGAGGATAAAATAAAAAATAAAACTTATGTCTTACTGGATAATGTATTTAGAAAAACTCTTTCACTTTATTTATTTCAAACCTAAATAACCGATAGCCTGATGATTGTCAGATACAAAATATATTAATATTTCCACATTAAATAATATTTAATCATAAATTATATATAGGTACATACACACTTGCTTGCAATGCTGTTTGTTTTGTTTTATAAAGCCGATATCATCTCAAACAGCATAACAATTCATTACGTTACTTCACAGTATATGTGCATATAGACCAATAAGAAACAAATTCGTTTAAAATCTTAATGCATTCCTATTGGTCAAAATATTAAGCCACATAATAGCAGAAATACACTTATCTAACATTTCATGTTGTGTTTTATATCAGTTTCGGCAAATTAAACCGATTCAACAGCATGTCTACAAACCGCTCTATGACGCGACATATATTCGCAAAATATATTCCATACACATGTAATATAAACTTGAAATTATTTGGACACAACATGAAAATACAGAACAATGTATCTCTGTCTTAAGATTCTTTCAATTTTTTAACAAGAAATGGAACTGTAGCTAGTAGTGTTTAGAGCTATAACGCAAATCACATATAAAAATTGATATATAATAATATTAGGTATTTAATCAAATAAGAAAAAAAATTTAGCTTAGTACTATTTTATAATTGAATTATTAGCATAAATGCAAACATAAAAATGGTCAATGATAGAAACTATACATAACTCTAGATTATTTTGAAAACTTTATCTCTGCAAGCAATCTAAAATATTTGTACATCCCGTTTGAGTATTAATTATATAAAATGAAAGGCTGTTCATTAAAATTATTTTATTCTAAAACCGCGACAATTATATCACAATTCATACTCAAAACGGGAATCAGATTTACAAGTTATATAATGCATACATATGGAGAGTAAATAACTTAGGTCCAGCCAGAGCCTTCTACACTATCTTCTGACAAACGGTTATTGATATAATTTTATTTTCTGTATACAGCAGTTCTGAAAATGAAATACGCATAATTAACAAGTGCCACATTTTAAACTTAAATTATGACTTAAAACCACACCACAAAAAAAACTGTTACATCATTTAAAACTTCATGTCAACTTTCATAAATAACAATTTGTTTGAAACATTAGAAAAAATAAAAAAAATACACAATTTTATTGTATACTAGCTTTTGCCGCGGCTTCGTCCGCGTGGAATAGTTACTTCCGACAGATTTTTGGTTCTTCCCACATAGTTCCCGTTCTTGCGGGGTTTTCGGAATGGTCGAGTTCCCGTAGAATTTTCAGGATGAAACAAATGTTTTTTTTAAATTAATAATGAAGTACTCTTAACCAACAACATATGTATTTGTTTATATGAATAAAGATTAATATTATTATTTTGATACAACTTAAACAAATTATTTCGACTAAATTAGGTACCATAAAAACGGTTTTTGTGAGTTAATCTTAAAAGATAGACGCGCTTATACTGTCGCGGACTGTTTCGTGGATCATTAAAAGAGCTATTATTCTTTAATACATATTTTTTGTGTATCTTGAACCGTTTTCACGGCTCACGCAACGGAAGGCTTCAAAGATGAAATAATTTCTCCCGTTGTTTACACATTTACCACTATATCTTTGCTCCTATCGGTCGTAGCGTGATGTTATATAGCTCACAGCCTTCCTCGATAACTGGACTATCCAACACAAAAAGAATTATTCAATTCGAACCAGTAATTTCGGAGATTAGCGCTTTCAAACAAACAAACAAACAAACAAACAAACTCTTCAGCTTTATAATATTAGTATAGATTAACACTAACCTATACTATTTCCTAGCCTGCAATGCATTAGACAGCCAATCCATAGCTTGGTCGAGACCTTCACCTCTCACTGCACTGGTCTTAAATATTTGGAAAGTTCTGTCTCGAAGTGCATCTAAACCGAGTGCCTGATGTACCTCTGCAACAGTCAGACATCCAGCCATATCTTGCTTGTTGGCTAGAACCACGAGGATTGCATTAGCTAATTCTTCTTCCTGAAAATATAAATATATATCATCATCATCATCATCAGCCTATCAGAAGCCCACTACTGAGCAAAGGCTTCTTCTCACATAGAGAAGGTTTGAGCATTAATCGCCACACTTGATCAAGACAGGTTGGTGATTTCAAACTTATAATTGTGAAATTATAAGTCCAGGTTTCCTCATGATTGTTTCCTTCATCATCTGTCAGCGGTGTCTAAATACTCTTAGAAAGTACATACATATGACTAGGAAAAATCGCATTAGTTCTTGCGAGGATAGAACCTGCGCCCTCATGCACGAGAACCGCGTTTTTAACCACTAGGCCACAACTGACTGACCATTGATAAATATATTATATACATACATCATTTGAAACAGATCTCGATTTTCCAAAATTGTGATCATTAATTACAGTAGTAATAAAAGTGAAAATTGATCATATTTTTTTTATAATTGTTCTAACTCTTTCTCAAGGTATCAATGACAATTATTGTTAAAGCAGTTGCTTTAATGCCCTGATGATTTTAATATTTTATGAATATATACCATACCCGTAACATATGAACAAGCTCGTCTTTGGATATTCCTATTCTGTCTCTATCAGCTGAATCAACCACATATATGATAGCATCCGTATTGCCATAGTAACATCGCCAGTATGGTCTGCAAAAAAAAAATATATACATATATTAATAGGTCATTTATAATATATTTAGTAACCAAAACTTATTTCCCATATTTTGTATAATAAAAGTATTAACAGGGAAATATTCACATTTTTTTTAAATCAAGCGAAAAAAACAACCTTTATTTACAAAAATTTATGCCTAATATTTCATTAAAATTACTACTTATACTAAATTTGTTATATATATGGCATATTTGTTTAAATGGCAATATAAAAGTTTATATAAACAAATGAACATCACTTATTCAATGGAATTTCAAGAATAAAAATATTCTACATACTTTTGAAATACATTTAATTTAAAGAGCTTTTACTGGTTTGGGTTGCTTCAAAAATCTTTAGATTCTCTGTTGTCTATATGTACTAATATTTACTAAACTTACTATACCTGCCAAATTGGAACTTTAAAGGAATTGTAATTAACATTCATGTGTATTAAAGATAAGATTATCATTATTTTTACACAAAAATGCTATTAGCTTTATGTAAAGATATTACATTTTTTATTGAAATGATAAACAGTTTTTTTATTATAAATAAATTATATTCTAAAATTGATACAATACTTTCATGGTTATAGTATAACTTAAATTTTGACCCCCTCGTTTAGTAATTATACATTATTGTTTACATTTACACAAATTTTAAATAACATAAAACCATTGTACTATTTAAAGATTTTAGAGTGTAATTAACCTTGACTAAGATTTTTTTGTGAAATGATTACATTAAGTATTTAAATGATTTATCATCAATTTGTTTTTGAGACAGTAACTATAATAAGAACTCTTAACCTCACCTGATGCTGGTTTGTCCTCCCAGATCCCATACTTGAAACTTTAAATTTTTGTAAGTAACTTGTTCGACATTGAAACCAATAGTCGGTATGGTAGTCACTACCTCTCCCACTTGCAATTTGTACAATATAGTGGTTTTCCCGGCGCCGTCCAAACCCAGGATCAAAATCCGCATTTCACGAGCACCCAATAGACCTCTAAAGTAACTGAGTAAACCACCTATACAAGAAAACACTTATTGTAGGGAAAATAATATCAAATTTATTGAAATATCCTAAATTAATCAAACTCACTAACCCATTTTTTCGCGATAAACTTAGCCTAGTGAAACATTAGTTGCTATAACCAAATTAATGTGATATTTTTACTACTCATCCACGTTGCTTCACAGTAGTTTTATTTTATTATAAATACCTTATTTATTTATTTATAATAATTTAGATTTTTGTAAAAACATTAGTCCTAAATTGTTACCAAGCATTTGACGTGTAAGCAAGCTCTCAAAATACAAACAGGCTAAAAATAATTAAACAGATTAAATATTATTTAATACATTTATGACATAACATATATTTTTATTAATAACTTTTAATATGTATGAATGTATTAATAGAAATAACAATAGTAAGATTAATTAAATACATACATATATATATATATATATATATATATATATAATAGTAAAAAAAAATCGAGGTTATACAAAATTAAGTTATAGGCTAGTTGCCACTATTTAAATTATTTGATAGAAAGGTTCATTACGATTATATTACACCATAAAAAAATATTAAATAGATATTTAATAGATCTGAGTTCTGTCATGTTATTTTTCAGAATTTAATACATTTTGATCTCAAATTACATCTAAATTATGGAGTTGCTCTCACTGCTGCTTTACAAAAACTTTTGACCCTACACTTTACATCAGATAGGCCACTATTTTATAAGAACTGAATGTATAAATATGTACATGCGGTGTCCATAGTACTTCTTGGAACTGAGGCTACAGTTACACATGCTTATTTCAAGCACGAAAGCATTATTTAATTAAGCACTTGCTGTTTACTTGCATGCGTGTCCAAATGTTGCTTAAAATAAGAATGCTTTTTTGGATCATGCTTTAAAATCGACAGGCGTGCCATTTTTAACCATGCTACTAGCGGCGCGGATGCAAGAGGGCGTGCTTTAAGCATATCTAAACACGTTTGCTTATTAAGCATGCTAGTACCTACCGATTAGTCAATTGCAACAGATAAAACATCGTCTGCTTGTATTTCTGTAAGTAATTGAGCACTTGCTCCCAAATCCTGTCTTCTCGATATCCAGTTACGGACCCAAATCATTATCTTTCTTTTCTTTTTTTAGCGACCTGATATAAGCGTCTGGAGGCATTGCATCGCCATCAAGAGGATGATCTTATTCATCTCCATAGGTACGGCTAGCTGTTTGATTATCCATGACTTTGTTTGAACTGACAGAGAGCGAGAAAAGCACGCTATCAAAAAGCATGTGTACTTGGAAAGCCGAGCTGTTCCCCTATGTCTCGGGTAGGAGGGTACTCGGCAAGAACCCTTCGTCGAAGGAGATCCGAGCGGTTCGTCGGCAGGGGGAGGAGCGCCTTATGCGGGAGTGGGGGGAGGGCCTGGCGGAGCAAGCGTACGGTAGACGTACAACGGCAGCGCTTCGCCCGAACCTAGAGCGTTGGATGAGGCGGAAACGCAAGCCCCTCACTTTCCGTCTGACGCAGATCTTAACCAGACTCGGCCCAGCACACCTTCGAAGTGTGCCCGAGATTGGCTGTGCAGCGCCAAGACCTCGTGGCGGCTCTCACCGAAGTGGATTTGTCACTTTCGAGTATCGCGGAGAAGATGAGCGAGAGTGATAGATCCTGGCTGGCGGTGTCCTCCTTCTGTGAGACGGTCATGTCCATAAAGGAGGCATCTGAGCGGGAAAGGGAGGATGCGGCTGATGCACCCTCCCTCCGCAGACGACGTGCGACGGAGGCGATTCCAACGCCTCCAATAGCACCCCTGTGCTCCGGGCTGGGGTCGGCGTGGTAACCCGGCTCCAGTGAAAGCCCATCGTCGTCGGGGCGGTCCTGATTGCCAGAAATGTGCTCATTCTCCAAGGGAGTAAGTCCGGTCTTTGCCAGGACCGGCCAGCCGCTGGTGTGGCCTGTCGCTGACAGATTCGGGGTACACCAACATAGCGGCCGATGACTTTCGCAGTGGTTTTAGTGAGAAGGGGCCTGCCCAGATCGAGTCTCACACATCCCTTCCGGCCCCACCAAGGCCGATTGGACGGCTCGTAAAAAGAATTTCCCTGCGATATCAAAAAAAATAATTATTTGGAACGTTTGCTTTAAGCATGCTTGTTCAGGAGCATGCTTAAAACAAACATACCTATTGCCCGCAAATGTAAACGGCTCCCAGGAGTGCTTGTATTGAGCATGCTTAATACCAAGCTTATTTAAAACATGTGTAACAGTAGCCTGACTCAAACATTTTGTGGGCTTTGTGAATTGTTTGAATCAAACAAAGTGATTTTCAGGATGAAATGAACTTCTATCCAACATTTTTAATTTATCGCCAATTTTTTCTTATTAGCTCGTGGTGGCATAGAGGTTAAAGGCCCGCCTCTCATGCATTAAGGGTTCGAAATCTGGCAAGTACCAATGTCACTTTTCCGAGTCATATGTAATTTCTAAGAGTATTTAGATACCACTGATAGATGGTGAAGGAAAACATCGTGAGGAAACCTGGATTTATAATTTCACAATTATAAGTTTGAAATCGCTAACCCGCCTCGAGCAAACGTGGTAGGTAATACTCAAATCTTCTCTATGGGGGAAGAGGCTTTTATTTAGCAGTGGGCTCTGATAAGCTGATGATGATTTTTCTTAATTATAAAACAAACTAGTTCCAAAATATATAAGTATGAGATGTCGATCGATATTAAATATCTCCGTTGCTTCAATGAAACAAATTCATATTTTTTCCACATTGTAAGTTGTATTCATAATAGGTCCTAATATGAAAGTTTTTACTAGTTTCAAAGATATTCAAATTTCTTCAGTCATTCTAAGAATGTCAAATAATATTTTATTTTTTATTTTCCAGAGTATTCTTTAAAAAGAATGGTTGGGTTAGACAATATAATATGTATTAGAGATTATTATTTCACGTCGTCAAAAATCAATAGCAATTTCGAATTTCAAAGTTTTGCTTGATAAATGTCACACTATTGATGTTTTTAATATGCTATTTTAAATTTATCAACAAAAATTATATTAAAATACTTACTAATATTTTGAAGGAAAATATACCCCCACAGTTCACACACAGCATAAACAAACAAGAAAACATAAGGGCAATTAACATATTATTCGGTCAGATAAGTGACAAAAATGTACTAGAAATACCTATCATATATAAAGTATTTGATTGTATATAACAAATAATTCATTTCCACTTACCAAATGGTCATTAAGTTCATTTCAATATACGTGAATAATATATGTCACTTTGTGATTATCATAAATCGAACACAATTATTTTGATGCGGAAGAAAATTTTAAGAAAGTTATCCTTATTAATTACTATTTTTGTGATAGTGGACTCCATACTAAGGTTTAGTGGGAAGTAGAAAGAAAAAAAGAAAGTAAAGGTGACTTTTGAAATTGATATGCCTATTACCTTATGGAATATATAAATAAGCACAATAGATGGCGCTGTTGATTGTTTGTAGATTACTAACGTTGTCAATAGCCTCTGTTGAGTGACTTCGTGCCAAAATACAGTTAAAACATGTGTTAAAATTGAGTATAAAACATGTGTTAAGATTTATGAAACAAAAACTGAAGACTCTTGAACTACAGTGTGACGTCGTAAACTTGTTCTAATAGAACTAATCACTAAGCACATATAAAAACACACTAATATATTATACATTTAACAGAGAAATAATGATAATATCTTGTTGGAAAATAATATAAATAGTGTTTATTAATCTAATTTTAACTTTAACTTAAGCATTATTTAAGCAATTAAATAATTATGAGTGAAAAAAGGAATTTATTTGTAACATCTCCAGATATGGACAGTCGAGAGATACCGGCGCGTGCGCAACATATTACAAAAAATTTAACGTCACAGACCCGCCTCCACTGAACGTAATGGTTGATGACAAATTAAAACGACGTGTTACATCAAAAGATTTCTGTGTTTGCCATGTCTATATATAAAAATGAAATCCTCTCATTTAATCTTTGCATTATGTAAATGTGAGACACACAAATTTAAGTTAACGCTAGATTTATTGGAGGTCTAAAATAGATTTTATTATTCTTAAATAAAAATATTAAAGTTCATTAATACAACATGATGTATTAAAATAATGAAGATGAACTCAAACTTCAAAACATAATTCTACCTAAAAAATGGGCTAAAAAGTTGTATGTCAGTCTCCATGTTACTTATTCTTACTTATGAGATATATTATTGGAAGGATTGTAATGCGTCTGTTACTTCTACGCACTTTTATTTTAGAAAATTCAGTACACTTTTTTGTATTAGGTATATTCTAAGCAATTTATTAAAGATATAATAACAAGTGCCTTTCATATCATTTAAGAGTTGTTAAATTTTGCTCTGTATTTGAAAGAAAGATGAATTTGAATGAAATTTATGAATACCTAACATTTTGTTCGTAAACAAGATCAATTACAATATTTGTATTTGTTAAAGTTAATGATGGAGACATTTTTAACACATTCCTATCTTTAATCTCGTCCTATCTAGAATCAACTCTTCCATTACATTCACAATATATGAAATTGTATTTTTTTTTTTGTAAAATTAAAGAAGTGTAGTATAACCCTTACGACTTACTCTGGGAAAAAGTCCTGTAAAATAATATTGAAACATCTTCAAAGTTGAAAAAAGTACATGCTTTATAATCTCTGTATGGTTTGTTATGTCAGTTATTTTTTTTAAATTTGATACTTGAATTCTAAAATAAAAATCATTGTTGGGTAATCAATAGTATGAAACTAGACTTTACACTAGGATTTCCATGAGTCTGAAGCCTGGTTTCGGTACAATTTTTGAAATATATATGATCCAAAAAGTTAGATTTATTTAACCTTGCGTTATAGATTAATTAAATAAAAATCTTTATTAATTACGTGATTTAGTACCAATACACCAATACACGAAACTTACTTATATAAACTTTCGAATTTTAAATATTATACAAATAAAATTGATTAAATGATTGATCCTTTTAGGATCTTGTTTTAAGACGTTAGTTTTGTCAATAACCCGAGCGAAAAGAGTCTTTGTGTCAGAAAAAGTAAACGTTCTAGTAAATGTATACAGTTTTTTCATTAATTTGTGCGTAAAACTGTATTGCTGGATGACGGGCGTGTGCAAATTTAAAATAAATAAGTCAATCAATACAATAAATTGGGGAAGAAAACAAGATTGTGGTGCGCATTCGTATTTACAAAAATACATAGGTGAGAAAGCTGTGAGATTGAAATTATTGGAGTTTATTGGTCTTTTATAAAATTTAGTTAACCCATTTTAACCTGTTCATAAACTATTTAATTAAGAAAGTATTTACTTGTATGTATATATCGGCGCTACCAGCTTTAATAACGGATGCGACAAGAAAATAATTTGAGGCTGTCATCAATTCTTATTTAACCTCATTAGTATTTATGATTATTGTTAAAAGTAAAACGAAATCACAGGTTGTTTAAAAGGAGAATAGAACTATGTTTAAATCTTAATATGACGTTTGGACGCACGACGGCAGAATTCAGAGTTCAGCGAGTGCGTATCATTGAAGTATGTGATTATGAAGAACCTTCTAGAAATACAGGAGCATTAAGAACAATTGAAGTTTCATTTTAAAATATCATGGAACGCTCTAGAAGAAGAACGCTTTAAAAACAACGAATGTGTAAAAAATCCGATATATTTTATTTTGTATCCCCACTAAATATAGAATATGATAACCTAGCATTCTTGCTTAAATTAAACAGCAAATTTCATGACGATTATAATATATAGCTTTACAATTTATAACGAAGAATAATACTTAAAAATACTTGGTTTCCTTGATCGCTTACCTAATAACCTAAATATATTTGTATATTAAAAAGTTTTTTCCATTCATTGTTAAAATACCAAAATGTATCAAAACATTATCAAGGTATCCTTATGTTTTTTATACCCAAGATGAATTTTGCCGAAAACAAATCAAAACGTCGAGTTAATAGGAAATTATTAGTTGTGTTTTTAGATTGGTTCATTTTTTTGTTTAAAAATATCTAGAAATTTACATTTACATTTAAATTAAATGGTTTAAAATATTTTTTAACTGACCATCTCTATAAAGTTGCAACTATTGTAGATAAATAAAAAAATGAGATTACTGCAGAATACAAAAGCAATAATAAATTTCCTTAACTAAATTAAATTTAATTATTAAGTTGGTTGACACCATGCGCTATTAAAAAGTACACCATGTGCGGTTAAAATATTCTTAGAACAAAAATTTTAACATCAGTAAATGAATTATTTTATTTATGGGTTCGTTTATTTTTAATCTGCGAGGTAATTATTTTCGTTCTGGAATTTATATTCGATCCGTCACCGTTTTGTTTGAATATAATGAATGAGTCAGGAATCGTAATTATAGTTCAGTTTATTTGAGACTTTCGCTGAGCTAAAATCCAATAATAGATTTGATCTGTTTGAAGATAATAATAAACAGTAACTATCGTTTAAAATATCAAAATATTATGTCCTCGTCAGTCCATGGTATGAACATGATGTCAAAAATTCGTCTGTTACAATTCCCTACAATAGAAAGGAAATGATATGAAATAATCGAAAATTTTGTAAAAAAAAGAACTGGTTAAGGCGTCCATTGATAAAATAAAGATAGATTGTTTTTAATTGAAATGTCAATAATATGTGGAATGGTTTTTCGTTTTGTTTCTTGATTTGGTATTCGGAAATATCTACAAAATTTTTGCATAAGTAAGTCACATACTAAAATTAATTAATAGTATCTTACTCATATAAGTACATTTTATATGGTATTTATAAAGTTAATTTATATAAAAATACGCCATTTACCCGTAGCAAACATTCGACAAAATATTTGTCCAACGGGTGCTATATTTTTAATAGGTAAATCATACACAATTAACCGTAGTTCAAACGAAACTTCTACGCAGTTACATGATAGCGATTGCCTCATATTAGGGTCAAGTAATGTCAAAGACGACGACCTTGAGAACTTTCTAAGAATTCCTTTCCTTAGGACTTAACTATCCGGTTAAGTGTATGGATAAGAAAAATATTAATTATCTTTTATATGTAATAGTACAATGTTTTTTTTAAATATCAATAATGTTACATACCGGGAACAACACTAACGGGTGCCTGTAAGTAGCGGCAGAAACTTTTTTTTTACGAGAAAGGTGGCAAATGAGCATTGAACAGACAGCCTACTTGATGGTCAGTAATCACTATCGCCATAGGACAATGTCAACATTGGACATCAACAACGTCAGATGTTGCAGATGCGTTGCCGACTTCCTCACTCGAGCCACTCCATATTCCAGCTGTAGCTGCTTGACCTCAACAAGCCTCTACCACCGTAAAAACTTGCCCTAATATAGCATGATCAAAATAGACACCCCCAGTTTTGGGGGTTTCATTCATAAATCTTTTTCAATTATCAACGTAGGGTTATGAACAAGTTTGTCGCTGGTGTGCCCTGTCGCTGACAGATCCGGGGTACACCGACATAGCGGCCGATGGCTTTCGCAGTGGTTTTAGTGAGTAGTGGCCTGCCCAGGCCGAGCCTCACACATCCCTTCCGACCCCACTAAGGCCGGTTGGACGGCTCGTAAAAAGAGTTTCCCTGCGTCATCAAAAAAAAAAGGTTTATGAACGAGAAATTTGAAACTGTCGATTTTTATTTTGAAGATTCAAACTAGTAGTAAGAGTGTGTTTGATAATTTTTGTTCGTCACCAAATAATATTAAAAAGGATGTACACAAAGATACCAATTTCTTACATATCAAATGTATATCCTGCTCCCTGTGTGAACTTATGCGTTATGAAAATGGAGACAAAACAAAATATATAATCATCACCTTACACAAACCATCACTGAATGTGGAAACATGAGGTTATAACATTTTAATTATAGCATTAGATTTTTCATAGGTGGGACATTTAAGTATATGGAAACCTTTTAATATGTCTAAATTTAGTCTATATTTTGGCATCAAACTCACATTCACAAAATTCTTTATTTGTGTAGGAAATGATAATAAATAAAAGTACAGATATTCATTAATATATAAACCTCTCCTATCTTACGATAATAAGGACTTGTTAAAGTTAAGAAAATTACAAATAGAGTGGATCATTAAGAAAGCCTATACATATGTATAGAGACGAAACATATACAACCTCCTCTCTCTACCCAACCAAATTTGAAAAGAACCTACTAGGGCTGCCTTCGAAGTACGTTCCAAGAATGAATTAATGTGAGTTCTGGACAGGCCAAAGTTTTTAATAGGTTGTACAGAGATTTAGCTCGTCTCTTCTTTCGCTCCTCTCGCTCCCACTTCTACCGTGTACAAATCCACAACGAACCTTCTAGTGAGTTCGTTTGTGAGCTCGTAATATTTATTCACTTTGATGATATCGTCCTTGGGGATGTTGGTTTTCCAAGGAACCGTAAGCTCTATCATGACAACGCGCTTTAAAATTCGCGAATACATAAACATATCTGGTCTGGACGCCAAATATCGTCTAGGACTTTGTGTATTTTTTTACATGTATCCATCTTTGTAATCCAAACCGAAGCCACTATAAGGATGGAGTAAGGCTTTACATTTTATTTTATAGCCTTCTCTCACAAAACCTTGTGATCGCTCGTTTGTGGTTATTTCTCTTTGCGCTCTGGCTACCGAAAGACTAACCACTTCGCATATGATTTCTAGAACCCGATCGTGACGACGTTAGTATTGACTGCTGTCCAGAAATACTTTACATCTCACCAGCAAATGCTTAGCAGATGCTTAGCTTAGCTTTATTAAGATTACACAACATGTAATCTGCGGTGTACAACATACGTTACAAAGTTTATAACCATGTTGAAATAATAATGAAAAAGTAACTTTTGTATAACAAAAAATCCGTCACACTTTTATATCGCCTTCTTCATTTACCTGGCAATTTCCCAGCTTTAGCCAGGGTCTGCCTTAAATGTTGTTAATAGTTTTAGCTAATTGTTTTACGACCGGCCGCCTGCCTGAAATCAACCCTCTTTTGGGAATCAGCATTAATCAATGATGTCTAAATACTCTTAGAAAGTACAAAGTACATATGATTCGGAAAAATCACATTGGTACTTACCCGGGCCAGGATCGAACCCACGCCCTCGTGTATGAAAGGCGGGCCTATTAACCACTAGGCCATCACTGACTCAAATACTAATGAAATAGTAACTTTTGTATAACAAAGAATACGTCACACTTTTATATCGTAAATTGAATTCGACACCATGACTATACTTTTTTTGTTACCTTGAATTGGGCAAGGCCACGGTCGTGACGTCACTGTTCACGCAATAAATGATGTCACATGCTAAAGAATGTTCGAGAAACAATGCGCTTTTTAATAAAAATTAAAAGCAGACTGAAATAAGATTTAAGGTAGTAACTTAAACACTTTTTAGAGACGATACTCGAGAATATTTTTAATTGTGTAATGAACACCGTTCATATTTTTTTATTTCTAGAATCAGATCTAGAAAACATAATAATATGAGGCAATCATCTGATGCCAAGTTTTAACACAGTGGAACATTTTCAAAGAAATACAGAAGTTGGAATTTTATACTTTATTAAAACTAATAAATTTAAAAGTACCTATATTTTTTTCGATTGTAGACTAGTTTAATTTGATATTTTTTATAAATACTAATGTAATAAGTATAGTGACAGATACATAGTATATTCCTGTACATTTTTCTTATACCAATATTTGTTAACAGTACAATATTTAATTACTTTACCCGGTACGCGTAGGTTTGTACATATGTCGCAAATGAGAATTTGTTAATAAGAACGTCATTTGTTTGACGTTCGTGGTTAAAATTAAATATATGATTTATATTAATGTAGTTATCTACAGCACGCGATTTTTATTACTTAGCACATATTCTATTATACTGTTCCAATACTATGGTTTTCCAAAATATTACGCAGTTCATTATGTATTACGTTACGATGACCACACCAAGCTTACAATGATGACAATGATACTTTTAGTTGGTCTAATCAATTGGCTTATATTTTATTGCGATTTATATATTTTTTTAACGGAAATATTTTTCAAGATGTTGCCTATTCACATGTTGCAGTTGTTGCTTTGTAGGTGAGGTAGAGGTTGGTTGTTGATTGCAAGAGCAGTATGATAAATGTTTGTGGAGCTCTGGGAAAAAGATTTGCCAACGGTAGGCAACTGGTAACATCTTTCTATGTGTCTTCCTATATATACTATGTTCCCAGCTATAGCCAGGGTCTGCCTTACATGTTGTGAATAGTTTTGGCTATTTGTTTTTACGACCGGCCGCCTGCCTGACATCAACCATCTTTTAGGGAATCAAAATTATCAGCATTTACTACAATGGCACGAATATCAAGAAAAGATGAAAGTCTTATTTGATTCTTAATTTTTAGTGAATTTAATCTCGTATAATCTCAATCATTATAAACAATATAAAATCTTCGAGGATATTTGTGCGTCGGCCTCCAGACCGGATATATTTTTGTTTTCGCGTATTTTAAAGCGCGTAGTGATGATAGAGCTTACGGTTCCTTGGGAAACCGACATCCCCAAAGACCATACCATCAGGGTCAACAAATATTACGAGCTCACAAACGAACTCACTCGAAATAGGTTCGTAGTAGATTTGTACGCGGTAGAGGTGGGAGCGAGAGGTATGTACGAGTATAACAGCGAAATCTCTCTACAACCTACTAAAAGACTTGGGCTCGTTCAGAACTCACATTAATGTATTCTTGGAACGTACATCGAAGGCAGCCCTAGTAGGTTCTTTTCAAATTTGGTTAGGTAGGGAGAGGAGCTTGGACAGTGGAGGTGAGCGTATAATGCGCGTTAGTTAAGGAGCCCCTTAAACCTACACTTGGGTCGCAAGGCCCAGGCACTGTTGAAGCTCCTCTCCCGACGATGGACCCGGCACCCGCACGGTGAATCCATGGAATGCTGAGAAGTTTCGTCTCCGTCGTATAATATCAATCACAAACCACACACTCACCGATAGACACTTTTATCTTGTCTGCGTGTGATCAGGGTTGCCGTAAAGCAATCAAAAGGTCGAGTAAAAGGTATTATTATCAATTGTGTAAGAAATTCTTAAACCATGGTTCTATTTTAATGTCTTAAATCATAGTGTGTAAAAACAGTCACCAAGGCATTTGTAATCTAAATTTGTCGTCTTTACTTTATTAAACGCATATTAGTTTTTTTTTAAACATACAACTTTTTACTGTATTATTTAAGAACCACCTATTTTCATAATATCAATAAAAGCGAGATGCCATTTGCTATTTTCAGAAATATTTATTTTATTTCTTGGTTTCATGTGTTTCCATTACAGATTAGCGTACAAAGGTAGACTGTGTGTTTGGAACATAGAAAAAGGTGTTTGATACTTTAGTTTTGGTTTCCTTCGTCTAAGCTATAACTTTATACGAATGTACAACGGAATGCGAATCACTCAATCGTATTACCTGGATATCTAAACATCGTGAATCACCAAACAGTTATAGTTGCATATCTCTATAGAATTTGATAATGATTACATATCATTGATAAAAAAGCCAGTAAATTATCAATAAATGAAATAGAGCAACTCATTACTAGACTTAATTATTAATATTTCAAACCCTTAAATTCAATATTATTTACTTATGGATTACAATTGACTTCATCATTTGTATTCTAGACAATATTAGTTTTGATCAACTTCTGTCCCGTTGTTAACCACCTGGTCACCTGATAGGTGACGTAAGGCTGATAAGGGACATCTGGGTCTTATCATCGTAAATGAATTTACGTGTCTGATGTCGACGATTACTATATAACTCGAATGAAGAGAAGTTTTTTTCGGCTCCGCAACGTTGAGCAAACGGCAAAGTAATATTACTTTAACGTTGTTCTGATATTTTGAAATAAAAGCTGACTTCGTGTGATGTTGTCAATGAACGATATAAAACCTTCATTCATTCCTTTGTACATGAGGGTCAGGTAGAAGTTCTTATGATACAAGACAACTTTCGTGAACCTGAGGATTTTGTTTTAATCTGTTCCAGATAATACCTTCAAAAATTCACTGTCCAATCTGAGGCATTAATATCATTTACATTTATTTTTAACACTGTTATCTTATTTTCACGTTCTGAGTAATTTGTTTGTTTAATGACCAATGATACCGGTGCTACGTCAGTCTGTAAAAACACGTGTCATATACTACATAAACACATAAACCTTCCTGAAATTATAAGCAATCAGAACTTTGATCTATTCATATAAAACCAAGTATTTTTTAATGATGTTTGAAAGATTTAAATTTCTTATTCGTTTTTAAAATATAAAAAAAAGAAAAACAGCTTTTTTTTAGTCAAAATAAAAACAAATGCGATTTTTCTATTAATTATCAATAAGTTATGAAAACCTTCTTCCACATACAGCAGTGTTTTAAAAAATCAAATAAATTGAAGAGCAGTTCAGATATAGTCACATTGAAATGTATTGACTTTTAATTCCAAAAAACATAGGGCAGTTACGTACTATCAACTACCTAACATTAATAAGTGAAAAAAAACACAACAAATATAATTAGTATAAATTGAAAAATTTACTTGGGTGATAAATTTGAGAGATATTAATTAATAACAACTTGTCACTATCATAAATAAGGATGTATATTGTATAGTCTCAAAAGACCCTTATATTTTTAGTTATTACGTTTGTTATGAAACGAAATCCTTTTTCTTGAAATTTTACAATATTTTTGAAATTTTTCAATAATATATATTAAAATTTTTCAATAATATATATTATTAAACTTTGTAATATTCGAGAATTTACAATATTCGAGTTGGTGTTATGGAATCGGAATTTAATGCTTTATTCTCTGATACATGGTAACGTGTTCTTCGTGGTTAATACAAAAATTTGTAATAATATTCAGCAAAATATTAAACATGCAAACAATATATTTATATACATACTAGAAGATCCGGCGAACTTCGTATCGCCCTATAATCAAGAAATATCTGTTTTTTTTTATTATATTTTTGGAGTTTACCTATTAAAGCCATAAATCTCCGTGTTTTGAAGTGCGACAGAATGATTGACATATTAGTTAGTTGTCAAATCTAATGTAAAAAAAAAACGTTTGTATCAACAACAACTAATAAATTTAAAAATTAATTAAAAAAACATTGTCCAGCGGACAAAATTGTGAATGTAAACAATTCCCAGATCCCCTTAAACACACACAAAAAATTTCATTAAAATCGGTCCAGTCGTTTGAGAGAAATTCAGTGACATACACACTCACAGAAGAATTATACATATATATGTATATAAAGATATAATTAATTGAATATAATATATCAGTTAATATCTATTTGATATTTGAGATAAAAAGCAACAAGAATAATTGTAGAGTATTACGGCTAAACATTAACAGCTATAGAAGATGGTAGAGCCTAGGTGTGGTCAAGATACTACAGCTCGAACATGGGCTGGCTCGACCGGGGAAGTACCACCCTCTCACGTGGAGTGCCCTCTAATGGCTGCGTTTAGCCCGATGAGAGAAGGAGCCGGTTTCCCTTTCCCCTTTCCGACTCTTTCCAGCCCTTTCCCCTTTGTCTAAGCCTTTCCAAAGCATCCCTTACATTGCAAATGTCCATGGGCGACAATGACTTCCATCAAATAAGCCGTTTGCTCGTTTGCCACCTTAGTTTTAAAAACATGCTTCACATAAAATTTTATTACACTTGGAACTATTTTTATGTTTGTTATTAATACCTACAATAAAATGTTCTTTATCAATAGTAAAAACTTTATAATACGGTGTTAAGTCTCTGGCAACAGATATTTTTCTGTGCTGTTTAAAAATAAATTTTCCTCAATAAATAAAGCTTAAATATAGCTTATACTTACTAAAGATAATTCGTAAACGATATAAATATATATAAAACTAAGATTTTCAGATATAATTTCTGACATTTTAATCTTGTCTGCCCGTGATCACGTTTCCAGCAAAGTTACCGAAACGTCGAAAGTATGCACTATGCAGTTTTAAAATAATAACAAATGTAGTATATTATCCAAAAAATCTTTTTTTTTTACTGAATTCTCGCAATAATCTTATATATCATGACATAAGCATAATCTTTTTCCTATTTTGGCAGACAGATTTTTGACAATATAAGTTGTAAATTTTAGACATCAAAGTGACTAAACCAATTGTGTAACAATTTATTTTTAAAATCGTCTGCTGGTTCACTGAACTCAGTGCACCTGAGTGATTCATTGATCTTTTTCCCTGTATTATCTAAGATCTGTCCGTTCAAAATTGCCAGAAAAATTTAAAATATGCCGGGGATTCCTGGTTTTATAATTATTATAAAAAGCCTTATTGTCTTATAAGTTAAAGTGTTGCTATGGCAACTACTCAATTAAGTTGCTAAAGTAATTAAAGAAAAAGAAATGAAGATATTTAATACCAAATAAAAAATATATATGTCCGGTTTAACAGTACTGGTTTTTGCAAATTGAAGGATTGACGTAAACTAAAACATGTGATAACAAATATGCATCATGAATGTAAGTTGAGGTTTTCTTATATAAACTGTGTAATGACAATTGCTTTGAATTCGCATGGGAATATTGTGATTCACCACATTCCACATATACTAAGAATACTAAAATCCAAAATTACATTGCACAACGTTGCGGTAATATTAGCTAAAGTTATACATTCTGTATGTGTTATGGAATATCTATATACTATAATTAAATCGTTGATAATACTTTATCTGTATATGTGTGTGATAGATAGATAACATGAGAAGTATGTATGAGTAACACATATGAGTAATTAGTGCAATGGTTTTCTTAACTATTTTCTTATAAAAAAATATACAGTTCGCGCCTGAAACATTTTTTGTGATGTATTTTTTTTTTACTTAGGAGCAATTACATGTTCAAATCAAATCATAGCCGAAGGAAGCCAGTTTCGGATAGTTTACTTCTAAAGTATGCATCAAAATTTTAAAACCAGTTATGTTGAAGTTGAAATTACAGTAGCGTTGTATGATAATGAGTCACGCAACAGATCCGTTGCGCAATGCCAGCTAGATAACCCGTGGGTCTGTGTGCTCGCGTTTGGTATAGGTCAAGGATATTCTAAAAATAAATGCTCTGTTGCTAACTAAGAATAGTTATGGACTTTGATCTTATAACCAAAAAATAAGTTTGGATAAATAAATTAATACTTAAATTTTGATTTTCGTTTACCTCCCTATTATATATGTATGTAATCTTATATTTCATTTCACAATTTTAAATAAAGTTTCCATAGTAGCAATGATTTGTCTCTGTCTTTATGGTTAATATATTAAAAAAATTATTTTCAATTACGATATCTATAAATATATTTATAAATTCTGAGAAATATGATAAACGTTCAATCTTGAGGTTGACATTGTTAGGTAAAGTTTTAACGACATCCAGGAACCATTATCGTTTGAAACTCAATGGTTATGTAATTATATTCAAGATCGAACCATGGAATTTTTCCTTTATAATAAGACATGTAAGACACCTTAAGCGTTAGGTAGGAATTAGTTAATGGAAAATTTTAACAACCACTTAGAAACAGACATAATTCGTATGTGCTAGAATTATTTTCATTCTACAAAATATATGTTGGAATCGGACCTAGTGAATTATATAATCTGATAAATTAGCTTATGCAACATATATCTCGTTTATTTATAAAATATGACATGAAAATGTGAATTAATAAGTCAATGAGTGAACGCCAATAACACGCAACACCTTCGTTTGATATTATCCGGAAACATATACAGTAAAACCTAATATTTTAAACGGTGAACTATTAAAACTTTTCTGTTATATAAATAAAGAGAAGAAAAATTTCTTTCTAATCCCGTCACTATTTCAAAATTTCTTCTAACAACGGTCAAGTTTTTATTAAAAGTCTTTGTATATAGTACAGAAATGGATCTGATAAATTATTATCTATTAAGACTTGTCGAAACCTGTCTTATAAAACTTTAATAACGTGCAAACATTAACGATAACAAAAATCTTATAATCGGAGACATAGAATTAAATACATATATTTGAAAGTGTGATTTAGTTATTGAAAATTAGTATTAAAAATTAAATAATATTCAAATCTATTAATTATAGCATAAAAAAATCATGTTATTTTTCAAATTATCATTGAACAGCAAATAATTTTGCTTATTTGATTTGGACAACTGATGAGGAGAAGATCACTGAAGAACAGCTTTTGCCATTTCGTACCGACTATTGTAAGACTGAAAAATGTTCGTTAAGTCAGATGAGCAAGAAAGAAGGAAGGGTTGAGAACACAACAGGTCATTATAAAAGCTTTAGATGTTCTTTAGTTCCCTGACATATAAATTTATTTCTAATGAAGGTCGTTATCACTATTTGCCTTTTGATAGTTAAGTAATCTTAACATCAAGATTCAAAATTAACCTTTTAAGTGACTCCTGTATTTGGCTGTAGCGTTCAGCTAGAAATTGGCTTCACTATCCGTAGTTTTTGAAATACGTGAATTGCATCGGTGAAGTTTATTTCATTTCTTAGTCTTAGACAAAATTACGGTCACGAATCGGTCGGCAAAAGTTTTAATGATGCTACGCTCAACACATCCCACGCATTATCAGCAAAGAGCAGCCAGCTCGGCGCCCGTAAAAACTGAAACACTTCAGCGATGTAATAAAATTTAGATAAACTATAATATAATTCAAGTTCAAGAATATTTATATTTTTTATATAAATATTGAACAATTATTCAAGCATAAATTCAGCTAAATAAAAGCAAATTTAATTGCTAATTATTACTAGTCTAATATGTATATTAGGTTGGTAATATTTAGTATTAGAAGCAATCTAGCTATAATTCTGTGTCCAAATAAAATAAGGAACAAGTAAATACGATGGCATAAAAGTAATTTTGTTACAGGGTTTTACCCAACTAGCGGTGCAACGTGAAAGAATACTGACGTCAATCTATGTATGTACCCCGCGGTGATTGGGACCGGATCTGATCCCAATGATGTCTGAGTGTGCGCGAATGTCATCATACAAATAAATCAAGGCCATTGTTTTTAATTCCACAAGGAAATTCATTAAAATGACAGTTTTAGATAGTAGTATAGTAGTAAATTTATACTTAGGGTACGCTTTTCTATGAAGGTTTGTCTATCTTAAAAGAAATTCAAACATCCTCTTTTTAGAATATAGTTTTAATATCGGCTTCGCAGATAATGTTGAGTAACCTTTGTTGCCATCTATTAGATGTATAAAGTAAGTTTTAGATTTAATATTGTTCCAAGTTTCTTGGTTATTGATGTAAGAAAAATCTGAGATAAACAACCAAAATCAAATAAGCAAAAAAACCTTAATTGCTTTAAAAATACATAGTTTTCCAAATACAACGGAGGATTTGAGCAAAGAAAACAAAAAAAACAGTTTCTAATTATAACACTCATCATTTCATTATTTTAAATTAATTTAAATTGCCAAAACAAATGATAAAATAACAAGATAAATGGAATTATTTTTAATTGATATGGAAAAATCTTATTCTGATTTGATATGTGATGTAGGCTGGTGATGCAATGTAATAAAATACTTAAATCAATATTTTTCGCTTTTTGTATTTCGACGCTAGGATCATCATATAGTTCTAATACAGTGATGTAATTGGAATGTAGAAAGTACTGTTCATTCTTTTTTTATATTGTTTGTGCCATAAAAACGATTTAAACTACATATTGTCGTTAATAGGCTGCAAACATGTGAGTTGCTTGGACAGGGTAAAAACCTTTTAGAGAAGTTTGGCTTAAAGTAGCTATTGCAGTAGTTGATTTTTTCAGATTCATATAATTACCAGTAGTCCCTACACGGAATTTATCCCTTTTCATCCAATTTGATAAATTATGGTAGTAACGTTATAATTGGCATGGTCAAGTACTCATAGAAAAACACTTTCTGGTATCCACCACCACCATATATTAGGTAGACATACATTTTATTTCACAACCTTTAACATTAATGAATTATAAGTAAAAAGAGGGTAACATAAAATCTGTCTTAGGTCTTTAGAACTATGTATTAATAATCATTACATACAATTTTTTTTGTATCAATCATTGTTTGTTAATAATAAGTTTGTTAACGATTCTTAATTTGAGGATTCTTTCAAGAAATTTTATAAAGTTTAAGCCACCACTTTAATTACAGAAAGAAGACGTATAAAGCCTTTTTTTACTTAAGTTTTAAGAACTCTCAGAAAACTAAAAATATTTACGCTATAACGATTTTTAAAAGTAGTGAAAGCTAAATAATAAATATCTCCAAATAGTCCCTAAGTATTATAATTTAGGTTATATTCTATTTTTCCTGTTATAGCCGTACGTTGTCTACATCACGTCTATAAGGTCAATTAACATATTGTCTGACAGCCGCTTTTCGTTCCGTTTGTCAAGGAATTCTGAGAATGACTTTTACCGATATCTGACGCAACAGTAGCAGCCGATCAATCAACTGCGTGCCGGCATTACAATACATTGTAGTCAAGGAGACTCCAATCGTTGAGACTTATGTAATCATAATAAATTTATTAAATTGTTTTTGTTTGACAAATGACAAAACGCACTATACTTAAACACACATTCTTAATATTTCTATATCAGAACCATTATTATCAAAGTAATGTAAATAATCGCTACATAATATATGAGTATTTTAGTAGTTGTACATTATAATAAATTAATTTGGATAAGAATCAAATCTTATCAACTCCTATGCTATGAATACTATAGGTCGGCGACGCGTAGTGCGATGACATTGGTATGGTCTGACCACGTGCCACAACCACGGTCAGTCGGCGAACAAACGTAAAGAGTACACAGCAAACATAAAATGGAACACAAATATAAATAAGAAACACTTTTATGTGTTAAAGCATAAAGTTTAAATTAGAGTACTTACATTAGTTAACATCCAATCGTTTAGAAATGTTGTATTGTATGCTTATTAGAATAGGAGTGCGTTTCAAATAACGCGAGACGTTTGTTAAGTCTTTCAGTCTTTGTACCAAATTAACTGGTATTTCATTGATGAAGTGCAAATTGAGTGTAAGTAGTAGTTTGTTAGTAAATGCGTAGTTTTGCCTTACTTTAATATGATATAATCCGAATAAAACACAAAGAGATTATACAAAATAAAATAAATCTAGTAGCATTCATATAAAACCTCATTAATATTTAAATTTCATTAATTTAAATATATTTTTATTGTACTAAATTATACATTGAACATATAATGACCCGTGAAAATATTTCAAAACACTCATAGACAGCATTCTTAACCTATTGTCATGAAACTCATGTCAAGTGAATGAACTGTCATTCTGATTACTGTGTCGTATAGGGCAATGACACTCCAACGTTTATTTAAAGGCGTTAAAGCTATACGAACTCTTTGAAGAATTTTAAAATATGTATATACATGGATAACGCAACATTTATTATTAGTTACCTATGTCACTAAATTAAACTTTGCGTACATATACATGTTCCACAGAATGTAATAAAAGGATTTCAGTTAACGTTTTTCAAACTCGGTGTAGGACGCTGGCTGATGTAATACCTACTAGCAACCATCAAGTCATATTACATCGCAGTTTCGTTATATTCATTAATATATTCATTAATATATAGTTACAGTTACGACTTTATTTTGAATTGATGAATGCCAATCTTTACTTATACCAATTGTAACTGTAATTCTAACACGTATGTAAATAAAAATTACTATGCTATTAAAGAAATATTTCCTCACAAAAATGTGTTAAAAGTGCTATCAACATTTTTTATCCAAAATGCATGACTTATGAATTTTCTATACTAAAAGTAAAAACTTGACCTATTAAAATTTGCCTTGACGTTGAATGTAAGTCACGTACGATTGTGGAATGTGATGAAATAGTTGACAAAAATGAAAGCATCTTGTTTGTATACGTCGGCCCACTTTCAATCATGATTTATCTATTAGGTATATTAATAGAGAAAATATTTGTTGCGTTTAGTCATCCGTGTTTGAAAATCTACTTTTTAAAATGTTTTAAAAGTCATGTGACTGGAAATATTCAACATAGAAAGGTATATGAAATTTTATATCAATGATAATTTTATACGATAATAATTAAATACGAAGAGAAAAATTACTTACAGCTTATAATGTCAAACAAACTGACTTAGTACCGGGAAACAACAAGGCTATCCATCAATAATATAGAAGGCTGTACTTTCTTTAAGCTTAACTTTTCAATGAGTCATTCGTATAATAAATCAATTCTTTCGTAGAAAATGAGTAACGCATTTGACACACATTTCCATAAAACATTTTCTTTTTCATAACATTATGTTTTAGGCCAAGCTTTACGAGAAAATTTTAAAATTTAATATACAAGTTTTTCTTAATAAATAAAAAAACTTATTACAATAACAATAATTAAACTGAGATGCGAGATTTTGATTGAAATATTAAAATTAATTGTGATACTTCTGGCTCTAAATGTTTCAAGCTATTTCATAAAGTTATTCTACGTTGTATGAAATGATAGGTCCTTATTAAATTTTTATCGAATTATGCAGTAACAACTGTATATATATTATAATAAATTATGATTACCTTCCCTTCGTAATCTTGGATTTAAAATATAAATATACGAAGGAAGTCCCGCATTTAGCCTTATCGTATGAGAACGCACATTTCACATAAATATACATTAAGTTGGTAATCGCCAGTCATAATTTATATGCAATAAAATTAATAACAGAGGCGCCATTTGAAATTATTATCCAGAGATAATAAGAATTATCTTGTATATTTTATAACCGTTCTATGATCATGAAAACCATTGCTTTTTTTTGATTTAATTATGGTATAATTTTATAATGCTCTAATAATAGTCTGTCTGTCTGTCCAGAAAATGCTCGAGTTCTCATGGGAACTTCGCCCAAAACATATAAATTCTAAATGAATAGAACTAAATGGACTCAACATAGAAATATTGTGTAAACATTGATAAATGTTTCATATGAAAGTTAATTTGAAATGTCTCCAGTAAATCCAACAATAGCTAAATTTATACTCCATACCCTCTTAAAAATTAACATATCTGTAAAATTGTTTACATAACAGAATTATTAACTTAATTTAAATGATACAATTTATATATAGGTAAGACATTATGTTAGTAATGTCTTATTTGTAGGATAAATTATCTTAAAACTACAATATTAAAATAGGTTTTCTATTCACCGCGTGCTCAAGACGCGAATAGTCTGCGTTCTTATATCGCGTCCCTCAAACGTCGCTTTATATTTAAGATCACTTATTTTATGAACGATAAAGCTATAATTCACATACTTGATACAATTAACATTCCAAAATTTCCAGCATATTTATGTAGCAGCATGTTTGTGGGTTTAAAGGAATTTTTAATGCGTGTGATTTAAAAATAAATAGTTATTTATATTTGGTTTAATGGAGAACTTTGTTATTTATATTACATACGTCAGGGATAAGTTCTTTATATCCCTATTAATTCATAACCGATTTATAAATGCATTATGAACATTTCTGATGTTTTTAGTTCTGAAATTTTTAGGCAGCTCTCAAGTAATTAATGTGTTTTATATATTGTTTTATATATTGTTTTATATTATACGGAAGCTTTTGACAATTGCCATTTGCTGTATAGAATTAAGAAAGTGACGTGATATTTCCTTCTTTGAATTCTGTTATCATTAAAATAAATCACAACAATTCTATTAAACGACCACTTGTCAAACTACATTGCCAAAGAAAATATTGAATACATACGGAACTACATTTTTTTAATTATTCAACAATTTTTTTTTCGTAATAGCTGGGGTTTTAGATCATAAATAATTTAATATCTATTATTCACATTCGAGTAATTTTAGATTTTGATAAGACTTTTAGCAAACTGAACCCGTACAACAAAGTAAATTTATCGATATTTTATTTTAGTCACACCGATATTTATTTAATTTAACATACTTATTTTTTATAATAATTTTGTTCAATATTAACATGATTTTCATTAATTCAATTCTTATCGAATAAACTGAAAACGGAACTTACATTTGTAGCGAATTGCGTTAAAAAGACCGATAAATTTACTGACCTAAGACAACAGTGATCGATTACTTAAAAGGAAAGTGGTGTATTATATGATTCAAATTACAAGTAATTAAATTATAAATTATTTATAAAGATGAAAAAAAGTTTTTCCCCTTTGTTTAATTCCGCGTGTGGTTTTAGCTTTAGAGGTTTATAATACAGAGATAACAAGATAAGTGAATTTAAGGATTACATCGATAAAAACATGATTCTAGAAAAGGGGAAAAATATTATAAAGTAATATGAATTTTATCTATACGAAATCTTCAAATGTTAAAACAGACGCAAATTTTTCTTAACACTTGCTGTCAATTTCTTTTTGCTTTCAACTTGATTTAGAAATCCATTCTATTTGTTAGTTAGTAAGTTTGGTAGTATAAAAATTCCAAAAGTGTTAAAATTTTTAACATATTGAAGTTTAATCTTTGAATGTTTAAAAAATGTATCATTAAAATAAGTGAGGGTTTAAGGGTTGGGAGCGTATCACGACAAAGTAGGGGACAGATATAATTTTGATTGTTTTCGTTTCAACTTTAAATAATTGACAAGTATTTTTTTTTTACGAGGGGAATCTTTTAAAGACTTCCTGCCGCGGGGGAAACGCGACAGGGGCGTGTGGGATTTCCACCCACTAAACTCCTCGGCGTTCTCTGCGCTGTGCGTAGACTAGTGAGCGGGAACGGCAAGCCATACTTCCGCTCACTACGCACGAGTCATGAAAGGGGACTCCGCCTTCGGCAGGGGTATCGGTGGCTCCACCACACCACCCCTCCGACTCAAGAGCAGCGTGCCGGGAACGCCAAACACCCCGCCCTTACCCTTAGCCTATGTTACCCAGACGCCAGTTCCCCACCGACGCCCGGAGGCTTCCTCACTGGGGAGGCAGGTCGCGAGCATAAGCCCGCTGCCTTTGACCCAGCCTTCGTCGGCGCAACGGCGCCGAGGAGGGGTCGTCTTCCCTCACTCGTTCAGCAGCCTCCTTCTGCAAGATGACTCTCTGGCTGAAGTCGGCCACCGCCTGCCATGCCCTCTCGCTGCCGACCATGGCCTGGACCACTGCCGGCAACGAAAGGTCTGCGCCAACCACGTGAATGAGTTGGCTACGCTCGGATATCTACGCTGGACATTCCATCAAGGTGTGATCAGCGGTGTCTTTCACGCGACTGCAGTGGTGACACGTCGCTGTCGGCTCTCTCCCAGCTATGTGGCACAAATGCCTCCCGAAGCAACCGTGCCCCGAGAGGATCTGCACCAGCCGGAAGGTCAAGGATCCGTGTCGGCGGTCCACCCACTCCATGAGGAGCGGGCGAATAGCCTCCACGGTTCGCGACCCGGCCACTGGCTCAGAGAGCCTTCGCCTCCACCGATGAAACAAGGACGACCGCGCAGATCGTCGCCAACTATCCACCCGATCCCGGTCCGGACTCGTTCCCCGGGATCGAACTCGCGCGCTGATGGTAAACCTCCGTCAGAACCTGGGCATCCAGTTCCCAGGGAGGCGTCCCAGCCAGCACGCAAGCCGCCTCATGGTCGAGCCAGCCCAAGTTCGAGCTGCAATAACTTAACTACAGCAAGGCTCTCCAATATTTACAAATGTTTAATGACGCCATTTTTGTTGCACATAAGATGTTTTTTTTTTACATATGAAACAACGTGGACGAAGTCACGGTTATAAGATAGATAATAATAATACTAATAAGTTTTCATTAGTTTCTAGAACTTAATTCTATAACATGAGTATTTCAAAATGTATAAAAAAAGATAGGTAGATATATTTAGTTTTTTTTGTAATTTTCCAGTATATGATAAGTGTAGTAGATAATCAAGTTATTGGACTGATTTTGTAGATACTATACAGTCATCTGTAAAAGTGGAAAGTCCCGAATCTAACTTGTTATCGATGAATCTATTGCAAACCCAAAAAGAAAGATACATGATGAATATAATACATATTTTAGAACGTGTCAATGTCTTAAACTTATAGCAATCAAATATCCATTACTAAATAATCATTGATTATATGTGGGCTTATCATATTAAGATTTTTAAAAAAATCACAGTAGTTTTATATATTTTTGATTGTTAGTCTAATCTATGCAAATATATTATGTTACTTTTCGTCTTCAGAGTATTCAAAACCAAAAATAGGTACTAAGTCTCGTAAGCTATCAACTGATTTAAAATATATTTTTTTTTGTATCAGTTAATTTCATGTGCCTACCGTTAATCTTAAATTATAACAAGAATAAAAGTTATATTTAAATAGAAATCAAGTAATAGATTAAATTTTATATAACAACTGATCACAAAATGCTAAAACTTAGCGCCCTCTAATTTTTTCTTATTAGTTATTTCATTCTTGTAGTAAGTGGTGACTTAAAAAAATATACAAAATTACATTTTCAAAAAGGATATATTATAGATAATTCACTCAAAAACCAGAATTAATGTATATGTTTTAAATAATATTTTTTTTTATTATTTTACATGTACATGTGTCCTTTACGGCAACCGTGATCTCGGGCAGACGAGACGAAAACTCGTGCTGATATGAGTAATTTGTTGGACTAATTAACCAATGCCCATCAATTGTATCACGTAAGTATGTTTCAAAATTATTTAGACCTCCAAAATACCATAATAAATAAATCATGCTTCCATTCATAAAAAATAATACCGTTTTTGGTAAAATCATATGACTCATTTCAATGAAATTCGATTGAGAAGCTATGTAAATATGCCATCAATTTTAAGTCCACGTATATTGAGGTGCGTAACTGTGTTAAAATATGTTCAACAAAATATAAAAATTACTTGTGTAAAAAAGACCTCTTATGCTTATTATTTTAGTCTTCGGAATTAGGATTAATCTTTTCCCTAGGGATCATTAGAACTACTATAACACCTTTTAAATGAAAATTAGTATTAATGTGAAACTACGAACTGGACACGTAGTGAGTAAAACCTATCAATATCATGAAGGTAATTTTTTAATACTCGTAACTGACATTAGTCACGTCCATATTATTGTTCACAAATATTCGTGTCGTCAGCATTACGTTATAGGTTTAGATTATACTAAAAAATAATCAATTTTAATCTGAAAACATCGTAACGCTTAGAGAATTACACAACAATTTGTTAAAAATAATTATTTTTCAATTAATTTTAATAGAACTTAAAATAAATAAAAAAATATTCATAAAATCCAACAACATCTATACAAAAAGTATATATTTCTTAAGTTTTATGATTAAAATAGGAGCTTTGAATTTCGTTAAATTGAAAAAAAATGTGTAAATGTTACGCTTTACTGACTTGTCAAAAATAATCGAAAACTTTTTTGTGCGATATTATTTTCACACTCTGAAAACGTATGCCATTTTATCAAGAGTTATTCATGTTAAGAGATGATTTTCTCTAATTAAAATTAAATTTGTTGAATTAAATTGGAATAGATTTATTATGAATATTATTATTAATCTATTGGGTCTATAAAAATGTGAGGTACAATTTAACTATAACATCTTATGGAAGTTATCTTGTTTCAAAAAATTAAATGAGGAAATGTTTTTACAACTTCTTAGTAGTGAAGACGAGTACAGATATATCCTTGTTAGATATCTAATCCATCTTAAGTGCGTTTAAAATCAAAGCCACTTATTTTCTTTGTGTAACATCCATGATTTTTTTTATCTTACCAATTTAAGTCACCCGTTACATAATTCTCTGAGACCAAATGTTATACCAATAGTTCGTAAATTAGAAAAATACTTTTGAAATTGATTAGAAAAACCGATACCAAAAGTTTCATGAATTGGACCTTGAGTTTCCTTTTAATACAAAATCGGAAATTTCCTAGTTCATCATTAATGAATGTAGCACCTAGCTGTTAACTATATAATGTCAAATAATGATGAAACCGAAAAGGGCTGCCTCCATTCATCCAGTCATGATAAGTGACGTCATACATGACAATTACTTAGAAAAAATATACTTTTCAAATATATAATAGAAAGGTTAATTGTATTCATGTTCGTTACACACGTGATTAAAGTGAAATTGTATTAAAAAGATTACTTCGTCCGAGTACAAAAAAATATTTCCTAGTAAGAGAGAATAATTTAAATAAAAGCTGTTCGTACGACATTGTAAAAATTATTAGTTTACTAGATTGTTAAGCTAGTAATTAAACTCAATTAACTTTTAAGTTTTAGGAAACAGTTAAATTTTGATTATTTTAATACCTTTTTTTTCAATTTCAGTCTGAATAATATACATTATAGATATTTTGTAATACTATAAACACATACGTATGTATTATAGTATTACAAAATATCTATCCAGGGTTGAGTAACAATGCTTTAAAATGCTTGAAATAGTCTCGTAGTTTTGTAATATATGTTAATATATTTAAATAATATGATTAATGTAGCCATTATAATATAATTACTCATTTAATGAGTTAATGTCATTATAATTAACCAGTATTATTTTTCTTTAGGCCAGTTTAGTTCAAGTGGTTAGAAAACAAGAATAATAAGAATGTAATTATATAATTTTAATATCTATTATATCTAGATACCTATCTCCTCGGAATTAATGATTACCGTTTTGTTGGTAAAGATATAAAATATCTATGAGATATACAAAATTTTTACTGAATTACTCAATATTGAGTAATACCTATTATACACATACGTCCTTAAAAAATTGTGTGAAATCGTTTCTTAACCGTTACAAACCTAGTCGGTGGCCTGAAATTAATTATTTGGGTTATAAGTCGTCCAGCACGCGCCTTATTGAGGACATGATTCAGTGATAACAGCGCTCATGCTACATACGTCACAAAAGTAACTCGATGATAACTCGTAGCGGTCTGGTGATATCGTATCGGACACAGGCGCCGAACCACCACGCGTCACATATTAAATATACGAGTACCAATAAAAAGCAAATTATGACTGAAATTCATTATTCATATATAGCTTCCGTGAAATATATGTATTTAATCTAATCGAAAGTCAAAACGAATTCCAATTGCATAACGCAATGCATTCTATGTTAACTGTTAATAAGTTGATCAAACCGGAATCATGGTATCGAGTGAGCTGATATCTAAACTAATGTCAAGATCCCGAAGTATTTCTTCGAAGCAGGTCGGTGTTGGTGACGTAGCGTTTGTTCAAATAGCGACGTTGACCGTGCACCGTGACGCAACGCCAAGCCCTGAATCAGGCTTTATAATAGAAAACCGCGCCGCCAACCACCACAAACAACCAGACCGTCATACGAGCAACACGCACCTTCATACAGTGATTACAGACGAGTGTCAATCATAGTGAAGTGAAGTGATAATGGCCAGAATATTGTTGTTATTTGTTATTGTGGTGGCAGTTACCGGCAAACACCATCCAAAGTTTCCCAAATCTGATGAAAGTGATCCATTAAAGAAAGGTGATTAATTTTAAGAATCGCAGTTAATAAAAAGTAACTGTCTTTCCCAAAGGAAGAAAATTTAGGGTTGAAAAGCTCATGGAAGCTAGTTCATAACTTTACTGCTTTAAGTCTTAAGTAAAGTTTGGTTTTCTTATTTAAGATTTTGAATAAATTATTGTTTTATTTTGCAGCAGTGGCCTGCAGTAGCGAACAAGATCAGCTGAGAAATCAATTCATTGAGAAATCACGTTGCGGTGAACCCAAAGAGGTCTTTGTAGACCTAAAGCATACGAGCTCATATTTACAGGTACCATTATTAGATATTTAAATCTTAAATTATTTAAATTTAAATCTCTTACCTAGGATGAAATTTTACTTTCTTTATATTAATTATTTTCTTTTTGTAATTTTATTTAAATTAATTATTATTATTACTTTTGTAACAGTTTGATTAAATTATAACATGTACATATATTTCTAAAAAATAAAATTAAAATTAAAAATTTATATAAGTATTATATGGTAATGAATATTATTTAAAATGTCATTGCAAAATAACAACTTTGATATGATAAGTTTTAAAAAATAAATAGAAATTAATTTCACAATATTGCGTATACAATGCAATTTCCATAATTAAAACTATGAGCAGTGATAGTATAATATATTCTTAGAATATTGTAATTGAATAAATATTTGAACTTTGATATCAGTTGATAACATTTCATTAAGAAATCCAACAATGTAGATGATATCGCGCTTTTGTAATGAGACTAATTAAATAACGTGCCGAAGTTTAAATACTTTAATACTTGTACGTGGACAACGTTACATCCGTGATGGTGGTCATTAATGCGTGAGAAAATCCGCATCCGAATGTTTAGATGAGTTTACTGACGTTAACGTATTTCCCCAGGTTGTACCGAGCTCCGTTTGGGTCAAACGCTGTGTTGGGCTTTGCAACTTCGGACCACCAGGCTCGCAGTGCATCGCCATCAAGACTAGAATGGAAGCCATACCGGTATGCATAGTGTTTGTTGAACTTATCCCCATACAGCGCTATCTGTTTGTCTTAGACATATCCTTGACACAGTTGTTCATTTGTTCTCGGTTGCGCAATCCAATTGTCCCCTAACGATAATAATGACATAATTCCCATACAGCTCGTGTGAGTCAGCACGGGCATGTTATGATTAATGATGTTCCGTGAAAGATAAATCAAATGTATATATCGGTGCAGGTAAGGGTGTACAATCTTAAAACTGAAAAGGAGACCTGCACTACATACGAGGTTGAGGTCCACGAGAGCTGCGGCTGTTGTACCACCTCACCCAGGGACTGCGTGGCCCCAAGAGTGTTCAATCCTCGTAAGTGCTCCTGTCAATGCCCCAACATGGATGACAGAAGGAAATGTCTATCAAAGGTTGGTAGGATGATGGATGTCTGTGAACACTAACGTAGATGTGGAACGGCACGCACGCTAGATAATATCTTAACATCGCTTACACTTTTTTATCATTTGCATGGATGTACTTCAATCGTCATCAGCTTATCTATAAAAAATATTTTTAATTCTATTAATCAGACGCCGTACCATCACGAGTTTATCGTGACATCCGTTGTCTTACAGCTTGTATTGTTTTTTTTTTATCATTAACGTTTTTATTTCATCTCCCCGAATGAGGAGAGACTGAATTATTTTTTTTCTATTGTTATAGCGGAACCAGAATATGAGGTGGAATCGATCTAAATGCGAGTGTGAGAAAAGAAGAACGTTCTGGTCATAAAAATTTTAGCAGTCTCCGAAGCAATAATGAAAACAGGCTGGTGTCCAATTAAATTTAAAGGCCATCAAGTGCATTAAAGTGAGAACTTACGTTGTGAGCTCAGAGATAACGACGACTGAACCAAGTGTCTTATAGTTAAGCGTATTCATGAAATTTTAGCAGTATTACAGTAGCGTTAAGTTATTTATTGTTAATATAAAAATGGGACCAAACGGTGTTGTGAATTGACTGGCCTTATGTTCCATTATTTTGTGTCCTATTTTGATGTACTTAATTTATAGCTGGTCGATATTAAACGGTGAATATGTAAAATAACAAATATCTTTATAACCATTCAGTTTTTAAGTTTTCAAAAGGTCATTTCACTACAGGTACTAAAGATTTTCTTCAATTACTTTTCAAACATTTATTGCCGTTTAATATTTTAGACTGGTTTTATGCTAGTTCTGTTTTAGTTACAATATTACTGTTAGTACTATTAAGTTTCTTAGTATATTTTTTTTAGTATAATAAGCGTTGGATGAACGCAATTCCTAAATTGTGATATTCATTTCCAGTAAGTAGTTATAAACAGTATTAGTTAGTTTAATACTTCCTTATCGTCTTCTAGTCAAGCGGTTCTTGTTTGTTTTATGTATAGCTCGACTATTGTAACTTGCTCTCTTAATGAATTGTAAATTTGTAGTATGTATATATAGAATGTAATTTTTTTTAAGTACTAGTCTAGTGAGTGCCAAAGGCATGGAATCTCAATTATTGTTAGATTATTTCATACTAAGGCAGCTTAAAAAGCTTTAAGTGATTCAATCACGTGACTAGTTTTAAGATAATAATTTATGCCCAATAAAACTTTGTACTTAATTTTATATGAATAATTCTTTTCAATTTATCCCGATAAATTATTATTGAATATGTATAGCATAATTTCAATCAATATTGAAAACTAAATTTTATAAAAAAACTAGAGTTTTTTTCTTGGTATTATTATTAATTTTTATCTATTACTACAAGTAATGTTTAGATGATTATAAAAGCAATCCACGAAATGATCAAAATTTCTATGAAGTACCGTCTTCTTTTTCAACAAATTTCTAGGCAGCCCTTACCTTATCATTTCATTATTAAAATGAATTACATTAATTACCAAGTCCGACAAAATAGTGACCTAGGTTAATAAGTAAAGTCATAATAACACTATTATATCATATGATATCTAAATACAATGATTTGTTAGAGATACAATATATTAACTCAAACGATATCTCGACCTATGATCGTTCAATTAGCTCGGACCGTTTTCCTTTAGATAAAAATAACTTCTGATATGGGATTCCCCTGTTAATGTCCTTCATATTGTATTTTAATAAAACAGTTAGGTATGAGCGTTAATGCAATATTGCAGTGCGCAATTCCTACGTGTAGTATAAACAATGAAAAAATGTTTAAAATATGTCACCAGAGAAATACATATATTTGATCAATATTAGCTCGAAACATTAGTTAAACGTAATAGTATAAATGCACAATCATTATGAAACAGCAATTAAGACTTAACTGGAGCTATAAATGTTTATATGTACATATTATATAAAAAGGCGTTTATAATGTGATGTATATTTACAATAAATGATTCTAATTTCAACAAGTGAATAAACTATAAACCAAAAGGCAATGATTCACTTTCATTTAAGAGTTTAAAATACCGTAGACCGTCTACAGAGCTACGGTCGTAGTCATACCGAGGTTCTTTTTAAAATCACATAATAATTTTTTCAAATCTGAATCAGTGATATCATTATTTAGAACTAATTAATTAAAAGAATTTATTCAATATTCAGATATCATTTAACTATTTTAAAAATTAACATGAAATATATTTAAAAATTTTATTCTAAGCAGTACAAAATTTTCTAATAACTCAATATTAAATTTCATCCTCAATAATTATAATCAGTATGAACTGAAAATAAAAGTTGACTTAGAAATTATTTTCTTATTAAAGTTTGTTGATAGCCTTCACGTAATAGAATTTTCCATACATTACCTTTGACCAAATGATTTATCTTATCATTACTGTATCAAAGAATAGTAAATAAAATTATATAAAATTGATTTGTAACATCGAAATTTTAAAAAAGGTTTGATTCCCTAGCTCCAGCATACATGAAACAATTAAAAAATATCTTTTTCAAATAATTAATTTTTATTCAAATGTTTTGATATTTTTATAACCCTTTTAGATAATGTATATATATTTTGTGATAGTAATAAAAATCTCAACAAAGATATGTATTTTGAAGACTACATTAAAATAAAAAAATATGTGAATAGAAAACACAATGAATTTTTATTCCTTGCTAAACAAATAGTATTTAGAAAAAAAATAAGCATTGTTCCGAAATTAATTAAGGATGACACTAAGCTAATAACAAAAAAAAATTGAGTATTATCTTTTAAATTACATCACTTCATTATGAAAATAAATTAATTGTTCATACATTTTACTTACGACGACTGAGTACATAAATTGATCACAAGTGAAATGACAGCCTCATCAAGCAATCTTATAAATTTACTCCATACAAGAAAATATTTAAATAATTCCCGCATATAATGTTATTAATAGAGCATTATCTGTTCTGTATGACTTGTAATATACAATTCTTAGAATTATAAATAAGGGATAGGTAATACGCTTCATGAGATCTAAAACTTTTGTTAGTTTTATTCCTTTAAATGAAAGTAATATTTTTCGGATATATTAAATGAATACGTTTAATGTTCACGATTCATAGGTGTATTGGTCCATTGAGACGTTAATTTTTTTTAAGCCTATGCTTGCGGTTCTTAAAGAACTGGCTTGGTAAGCTTAAAACCAATTTCGTGAAGTCACTACCCCTGACCCAGAGCCATCATCTTGAAAAAAGGGTTACAATGATTTTTAATATTTATCTCGTAAACTATTACTCTATGACTTTGGTTCAGCAAATTTTGGTCGTAGAACCATAAATTAAAAGTTATAAGTGAAAATGTACAGAAATTCGAAAACAAGAGCTGTTTTAGATATAAAGTTTTTTCTAATTAAAGAAAATGATATCAGAGCATTTTTTAAGGTCGTGTTTTAAGATACTACTACTCTTATTGGCCACTGTTTTTAATCTATACAATAGTTATGATATTGTAGTGCACCGAACGAGTACAATTTTTCATTACTCACAACTACAAATATATAAATATATTTTACGTTTTCATAAATGATTTGCAATAACAAAATTTATGTCTTCTTGTTATTTTTATGATAATCCTGTAAATTATTTATTTTTCTATGTTTTACCTGGACTGAGAAATTTTTCTTTCTTGCCCAGAAAATTGAATAATAAAAAGCCAATTTAAGAGACAGATACTATTTTAAGCATTCATAAAAATTGCAATGCTGTTTTCATAATTGATTACTTTAATTATTACTTGCACTGTTGTAGCCGTAGTAATTTATAGTGTAGGTATAGATTATAGTAATAAGAGGGCGAATTTTTGAAACATGGCAAGTACCAATGTGATTTTACCGAATCATATGTACTTTCTAAGAATATTTAGACACCGCTGACAGAAGGTGAAGGAAAACATCGTGAAGAAACCTGACCTTATAATTTCAAATAATAAGTTTGAAATCACCAGCCCGCAATGAGCAAGTGTGGTGATTAATGCTTTAATCTTCTAAATGATAGAAGAGGCCTTTGCTCAGCAGTAGGCTCTGATAAGCTGATGATTATGATTTTATAGTAAGTACATTTTTAATATAAATCATTTTATAATTATAGTATATCTCAAAACTTTGCCAACTGTCCATTTTTCATAAATATCAAAACGGATTTGTTTAAAAATAACTTACAATTATACATTTTTTTGTTGGTGTAATCGTGTCAGTGGGTTATTCCTACAATTGTAACTTACTCACAGCGGTTACGGTATTTTACACGTATTTTAAAGTCTCTAATACCTATCTAATAGTCTGCCGCATCACAATAAACAACACACTGCAAAAAATCCACCGGACTCAAAAAACTACTAAACTTGAAATATCTTTTTAAGCTAATAACAGACTTAGTTAGTTACCCTATTGTAATAAAGATATATACAAATTTACTTATTAATTGGTACTACTAGTTACTAATCGTTCATCAAAATATTAAGTAAATTGAAGCAATAACTCAAAACCTCCCACCAAATAACTATTATTGATACTTTACGTCTACGTTTAAAGGCACATTTATTATATATTGTAAAATTTGTTCTCCTGAAGATATCAGATGATGTCGCAGCATCAAGCAGAGATCAACCCTTAGGCTCGGAACAAAAAATATCATGGAATAAAATATATTGCAAGTTAATCAATATTAATAAATGCAATTAAAATAAGATTTATCATTTAACTCTATGTATTTGATACGAAAATATTAAAAATAAAATTTAAAAATTTTCTAAGATAATATGACGAGGCCTAAGGTCAAATATTAAATTAGTAACTTTTGTTAGTAACAGTAATGATTCAATTCTATGGTGCAAGTTTATGTGTTTTAGTTTGGACGTAAGCAGATTCCTCGTTGATGAATCTTCATACTGCATTGTTATCTTTAGTATAACGTTGACGACACGTGATGCTCAACGTCATGAACGAAATCCAAGAAAAAAATATCCAACGCTTTTAAGATATCTAGGACACATTAAGGCTAAACAAGTATCTATCTATTCATCTTTGGAAGATTTTAATTATTAAATGTACAATACTACATATAACTACTAATTAGTTAAATATTATTTAATTGCCCATAGTTTTATATCGATAACAACGCAGCCTTCAAATACAGAACCAAGATAACCGTTCATAAAAGCTCGAATTACCAAAAAAGGTAAAATAGTAGGAGGTGTTTCCGCGCGTCATAATTCTCCAATCGGGGCTTGCGGCGTACGTGAAATTATTTTGGGCTCGTAAAGCCAGAATTAGTCCGTTCGAACTACATCTGTTATCTTAAGATGTAAACAAGCAGTTTAAATTAGGAACAGTTAAATGGTTACGCATGCGCGTGGGCCCTCGTGGCAGATTGATGTCCGCTATGTTTGTTTGTTCATTTGGGAGAATTCGTACATGTTTGTTTTCTAACGTTCAATTTAGTGAAAATTCACTACATGCGCTGACAGACTTATTATTTTCAAGTCATATAATGCACTCAGCATCCATTTGCATTCGATTTAGTTTTATTTAAGCCTTTTTAGGGGATTGTACTCTTTTTATTATATCTTTTGTTTAAATAAAACAAATTGTTCAGTTATGTCCAATTATGATTAAAAAGACAATTTCAGTAAGTAAAATTATTAATATGTACCTATAGAAAACTGTCGACGAATTCCAAATTTACAAAAAGAATTAAAAAAGAAAAGTAAATGATTTCTAAAAAAAACGATATCTTGTCGAAATAGGAAGTAACAAAATAACAAACCAATAAATATATTGGGCCTGGTTTATTAACCATAAGCTGTTAAATAACCAAACTAAATACCGTCCATTCATACATTGTGTTCATTCAGAAGTGGAAAATTTCGCAATAGTAGCTGTTTATCTAACCCCTATACTAACATAGCGCAGGCCGTTAAATCGAAGTTCATGCGCTTTTCTCTGCTCCACGGATGGAAAATAACTCTATCAATACATTACTACGATACGTAGGCACATTTTTTTAAACAACGAAAAATATTTTTATACTTACTCATTAAACCAGAAACAAATTCCGACGATGAATAAACGTTCCCCGAATCGTATTTTTGGTCAGCCTGGATGATGGCGAAGGTGAACTCATAGCAACTTCTTTGAAATTTTTTGCATAGATTATTTATTAAAATAATTGAACTCTTGGAGTTCATTTACTGAAAACGTCAAGAGATCGTTGCTAATTCTTTCTAGAGATAATCCTTGGAGTTTGTATTACAACTTATTAATATATTTTATTACTAACTTTACTTAAAATTAAATTATAAAATATATTCCTAAGAAATGTATTCGCTTTTATTGACATCTTTTTATTAGTTATTGTCAATATTTAGGATAAATTACATTTGAATTCATTTTACAGTTATTAATATGTATATAGGAAAACTATAACTTTTTATTGTTGACTAGTTTTTGCCCGCGACTTCGTCCGCGTTAGTTTGGTCAAGAGTAATATATGTAGGTATAGCTGACCAGGCGAACTCTATTCCGTTTTAGAGGCCATAAATAATCAGGTTTTTCCTGTTTCAATCAAACAGAATGATTGACATATTAGTTAGTTGTCAAATCTAATGTCAAAAAAAAACACGTTTGTATGGGAAATAGAAAAGGGCTATTTTTAGGGTTTTCTCGGCAATTATTCCAATTTTTCTCAACTTTTAAACCTTCCCTGGACTTCCAGGACTAAATTTAGCCAAATTGGTTCAGCTGTTCTCGAGTTTTAGCGAGACTAAGGAACAGCAATCCATTTTTATATATATAGAAGATGTAAGTAAGTCAAAATATACATTACGTGAAGTTGTTGTCACCTCATATATTTAATACCGAATTTTTTGCTTAATATTTTTGTACTAAATAATGGTATGATTAATCAGATCAACATTTCAATGGAAGCATAAACTTGTAATAATGTAGTTTCTGGCCGGAGGTTATTATTTAGCATCACAAAATACCAATAAATTTTCAATGTATAACCAATTACCTACAACAACTGAAGTAAGATATTAACATTCTTGGCTTTCATTCAAACGGAAGCCACCCACATTTTTGGAAATCTTATTAAATTTCTCATAATTTCATATATTTTCCCAAATACTTTTACGATACAATCAAAAACCGTGTGTCTGTCTGTGTGTCTTTTATAGACTGTAAGTATTCCTTTCATCTTTGAGGAAAAACTTTTTAATGTTAGTCATATGTACCTCTATATTTACTAATATTATAGTTTAAACCACACTGTTGCCAAGAATATTCAATAGTTATTAATGAGTTGTTTACAAATTAACAATTAACAAATTTTTAGTCAGCAAATATGTACATTAAAATTACCTTGCCTTAGGAAATAATTAAAGATCTTATTTTAAGTATGATAGAGAGGTAATATGCAACAATGCTAAAATTATAATGTACTTCGAGGTAAATCTGACTTTCAGAGACTAACATGATACAGAGAACTAGTACCGTATTAGGAAAATAATATTTTTGGTATAATATTAGCATTCTATTTAATGATACATTTTGGTTTGATGACTGAACCGCAAAAAGACCTAGGACCTCGTAAATAAAAATATATAGTTATAATCTCAGCCCAATTGTTATAGTTTAATTACTATATTATAAGCGGAAATGCAGAAAAAAAAAACAAAATATAAGTAAGTAAATATAAAGAAGTTATTTAAAATATTTTATTATATTTTTGTAGATGCTATAGCCTAGCTGTTCAAATTACTGCAGCTCTAACATGGGCTACCTCGACCGGGGAAGCACCACCCTCTCATAGAAGATCAGCGTGAAGCAGCCTTATTCGGCTTCGTTTCGTTCGATGAGTGAGAGAGCCGATTCCCACTCTTTCCTGCCCTTTCCTTTACTCCATCCTTTCCTCTCCCTCTTCCCCAAATAAGGGAGGTAACGCATGCGCAAAATTCAACGGGCAACGGTATGCCATGGGCAACGGTACTACCTCCATCAGGTAGGCTGTCTGCCCGTTTATGATAAAAAAATAATGATTTTTCTCCAATTAATGGTTTGATTTAAATAGAGAAAGATCTTTGCGAAACCGTAATGGACGTAAAATAATATCCTTCGTTCACTATCTACTTATAATTTTTTTGTTTTAAATATTTTTCCCCTCGTTTCTCCCCTTTAATGCCATTTGTGAAAACTAATTAAATAAATCTTCCGAAAATTTTTCTTCTCTTTTTTTAAATGTATTATCTTATAACTTTTGCTACCTTATCTAATAATTGTTGTCATGGGTGGCAAAAGTAATTAATTGAAGGTTATCAGAAGTACATATTATAGTAATCACTTTCATTCGCGTGTCATCCTCATATCTATAGAATCGAATTATTTATTTTATATCTGATAAATTAATATTAGATGCTCCAGTCACTTCCACTCAACGTAAGGGCTTATGTCAATTATATACTATAAATATCTTTTGGACATATAGTTTGTTATATGTATAAATGTCCAAACCTGCGAAACATAATTGTGTCTTCTTATTTTTTCAGCAAATGTAAAATGTCGTAGGAAGCATACATATTCCACGATATATTTCCCAATAATTTATAAGTACAAGTAAAATGAAAGTTTTTGTTTTTTAAACGTTGTTTCTTAAAGATTAGTGATTAGAAAAATATTTTTTTATACTAGGATAACTCACTTCAAAATTTTGGTATTCATCATCAAAGTAATAAATAGAATTAAACAGATGACTATTCTATTGAATTACAACTGAAAAATCCATGCTCGTATGGATTTAAGATACATATTTAAACTCTTCGAAAATAGATTTGAGAAGAATTAATGTATTGTAAAGGCTCAATATGGAATGAGATAAAATTTCTTATTTAACCTCACTCATTGGTTCTCTTCAGTATTCTATGTAATTGGGTCGGGGGTTTATTAAATTGTTTATTTATGTTAGTTATTTACTGAAGGATTCATAATATGTCTTAAGTGTGTGAAAAATATAATTGTAACGTGTTGTTAATACTATGGCTGGAATACTTCTTATACAATTAACTTACTATACGCCCAGACTGCTTAGATATAAACCCGCCTCCGAGCTGATAATGTTGACAACATAAAACATAAGAAAAGAGAAGCGCATTTATCTTATAACACTAGAGATAAAAACTCATTGAGGTTTAAGTTTTAATTTAGTATTAGCAACAGATCTCTTGGGTCCTCAGACTACTAATGGAAGAAAATGCATAAAAGAACTAAACTCCCAATCCAGCTAGATTTTATCAGAGATTCATACTGGCCAGGGTATAATTGACGTCAAATCAAACGTCTGCTTTTGTAAACTATAGATAGATAAACAGTAGCAAAAGTACTTTGTGATTTAAATAAACTTAATTTTAGACACCTTCTGCTTGAAAATTCCTGTTTTCTGATAGTTATTGAATCTTTTAACAAATAAAGTGTAACTCTCTCGTGAAGAGAGCAGCTGATCATACGAATTCTCACTGTACCTTCCCAAAGCGTAGGGAAGAGTCTCATTAAAAAAAATATCAAAGTAAATAATCACAACAACAGCATGTAAAGAAACTGTTTTTACTTTTTATTTATTTAAGATTTGTCTTAGTTATCTAAGTACATATTACAGATTGTTATTAAAGGTGTTTTTGTGTTTGTATTCGTGGGGATTTATTTAAGTGTTGTTATGAAGGTTTTATAGTTAAAGTTAATAAGTAGGTCGTAAGAGTCAGAAAGTTGAAAAGAGCCTGAGCACTAATAGAATAACGTCAATTCCACTAATATTAATTAAAAGCTTGTGAGGATGTATGTATGGTGTTTGTTGCTCTTCCATGGAAAAACGACTTCTAGTGTTTAGATTCAATTTTACAGGATTGTAGCCTAACATTAAAATAAGAAAAGCGCGATAATTTATCTTGGAATTCCGTTACAGAGTTCAGTTTGGTTCACGTCATGACATTTGAATAGTGTATTAAACCCGTTATACAGTAGCCTATAAATAGTAGTTGCATCCAGATATTTACCATATCCATTGAATTAAAGCACTTTTTACATTTTTCTCGAAACTTAATTCCGAAGTTCCCGCTAGCAAATGTTGCGAGCGGAAACTAATACACAATTATTTGTTTAGTTTAGTTGCCTATAATATTGACAGAGAAAATATTATGGAATACGTGTCATTACCCATAAATAACGATTCATTCAAGAATAATTATAGAAGTAAAGGTTATATACATATGTATAACTGGCTATAATAAACATTCATATGTTCGTACATCTAGATGAAGTTTAAGAAATTTAAAAAAAAAAACATATTTTGAATGTCCCAAATGATCAGCAAACGGATGATTGAAGTTCACCAGATTTTATAACTTATTGTTAATATATATATAAGGTCAAAAATTAAATATAAACTACAATAATCAAAGGATTGAACAGGTTAATGTTGCTAAATTTCTTGGTATATTGATAGATAGTCAACTAACATGGAAACCTCAAGCAGAAAAGCTTTGCAAAAAACTTAACGTCTCAGCATACGCTTTACATAATTTGGCTAAAAAAGTTAATGTTAATACCATTCTAATTGCATACCATGGTCTCGTTGTTTCTTTTTTAAGATTTGACATTATATACTGGGGTAACTGTTGTCAAAGGGAAAGTATTTTTAAAGGTCAAAAACGATGCCTTAGATCTATTTTCAACGGACAGCTGTAAACCGATTTTTAGGAAATATAGGCTTTTAACATTTCCTTGTTTATATATATATTTGAAATTGCAGTCTTTGTGAAAACAAATAAGCACCTTTTCCCTTCATTAAGGGAAACGAGAAATCGTGCTATAAATCTAAGGTCTCAGTATCATAATCTTTTATGTACAGGCAATTACAAAACTGCTTTATTGAGAAAGAACATATTGACCATGGCCCCTATTATATACAACAAAATACCGAATGAAATAAAAGACTTAACTTATGTAAAATTTAAAAAACTTTTGTTTTCCATACTAGTCAGCAAGTGTTATTACTCCGTTAATGATTATCTAATGAACAAGACATAATATTGTAAGAAATTGATGAATAAAAAAATTTATAAAATATATAACTTAATCATGTATCTATCTATCATTGTTAATTTTCATCTGTAAAACATTTAATATGAATTTATAATTATAATTGCATTGTTAATTTAATTGCTAATTTTAATTTAATACTTAATTTTAATTTATAATTTAAGCCTTAAGGTAGAATGTACTGGAACTTATACTAGAATCTATTTTATGTACCTATTTTCTGTACCTACATTCAGAGCAAATAAATATTATTATTATTATTATTATATTATAGGACTTACATCCAAATTTTCGTTTTGGCATAACAATCCGTATCGTTTCTAACATATAAAACCAAAATTTTAAGTGCCATTCTATACAGTTTCACATAAGTCAATACTAATAAATAAAATGAGAGCTATATCCGGGGGAATTCCCAGAATTTATTTCATCCACTATAAATACGGACAGCAATCAAACGTTGAAGCTGTTAAACTATTAATAATAATTATCATAAGTTTATTGCATCCAGTCCATCAAAACTGAGGAAAAAGAAGATTTTTTAAACTAATAATTTTAGATAAAAATCAGTAATACAAAAAAGTAAGTAATACCTGTGCCGATCTTTTGTACCCTCAATAATAAATATATAATAATTTTCCTGAGCAACCTGCTCACAGATATGTAATGTTTATGACCTTTTAGCTATTTTCAACGATATTGCCCTTCTATTAGCTAATTATCTAGTGTATATTCAATTATTTTAATGTATATATATATATTCCACCATTACATCCTTATATTCCACCATTCCGTGACTTTTCTCTTTTTTCTGGTCGCATCGGAACTACATACAATAGACAAAGTGATTTCAGTTCTACGTTAAAGTGATGCTTCCCCGGTTGAGCTACCCTTATATGGACACGGTTTAAAAAAAATACATGTAATTTTACATTGTATAGTACACATGTAATTTTTATACTTCACTAAACGCTATTCCATCTATAAAACTGATTAAGATTCTATGTATTTAATGTTTGTTAGCTACAAAGCTTAAAATAGACGTTCTTAAACATAGATTTTGGGTAAAAAAATACAAAGCTAGAAATTTCATGCCGATCTTTTACTTTCAAACCATTATAAAGTAGCCCAAAAAAGAGCATTGACTTGACTTGTCAGTGAGGCTTTTCCATCATCAATTTCGAATCACTCTAAAAAGGTACAGGTTAGCTGTGGTCATGTCACTACAGCTCGAATACGGGCTGGTTCGACAAGGAACACCCTCTCGCAGAAGATCGAGGTGACGTAGTCTTTAATGGCTGCGTTTCGCCCTATTAGTGGGAGAGCCGATTCCCCTTCCCTTTTTCCCACCCTTTCCTCTCCTAGGATATTTATATGTAGATTGACCTTCTCCCGTGAATCAGTCTAAGTCTGTTCAGAAGTTTTGGGCGCTTTTCATTGTTATGGATCTAGGGAGACAAGCAAATGCGTGTCGCGGGATCTTCCGCACCCCGTGGGAGTGATACACAAAACAAGATGTTTATTGAGTCATAAGCATCCTTTCCTACACCTCAAAGGCGCCAACGCAACCCTCAACACCTTGTCGCAGATGTTCATGAGCGACGGTAACTGCCTCCCATCATGTACGTCGTCTACTCGTTAGCCGTCATTACCATAAAACAGTCAGATTTAATTAAAGTATTTAGCAATGTTATATCATCATGGTAAAAATAATCAGAGGAATCGCTAGCACTACTGATTTTTGCATATCTATTTATTAATTGGTTATATTTGTCCTGTAGAACTAGCTACGTGTTTTGCGGTCCAATCGTATAAATTTGCGAACATTACATACCTACAAGAGGTCCTAATACATAATAATTTTTTTTCAAATCTAATTTTCTTTCATCTATGTACTTGAATTTAATTGATTTTATAAATAAAATATCCTCCAATGGCAGTAGTCTTTATTATACTGTGCTTATAATTGTTCGAACATAGATTATATATAGAAAAAGTTAAATAAGTAAATATGCGGGTATACACATATCTACATTACATATACAATTACGGTGGATTCGTATTATTATGATACAAGGTTTCTAAGTTAGGCAATTTGCTTGCGAGATTTTGAGGGTAGGTACACACGAATGGGTTTTTAGAACCCAGAGTAGATTTTTCTTAAGTCCATTTCACCTATCCTACGCTTAATAGGACACGAATAAAGGTTAGAAGATTAACATTATAGTATTTTTAATATATTTACATATTTATCTACTGTTGATATAATGTAATTTTTTTCAATATTTCTTAGGTGATTATTTTTCTCTGTGAAGATTACAAGTATTTTTAATAATTGCGATAGCTAATTAATTTCGAAAAGTACTCGTTAATTAGTGCGCTTATTATAATGACGGCAGAAAAGTTGCAAGTACATTTGGACTAAATCTCCTAAACATACATAAAAGATTTTTCTTTGTGTAACATTGTTTTAACCGGGATTATATACTATGAAACATCAAAAAACGTTTGTAATGAGATAGAGTTACACTTTTTTCTGATACTTTAATACCTATGTCATACGTTTTGAAAAGCCCAAAACTTTGAATAGACCAGTGCCGATAGCTTTTAAAACATAATTTAATTATCGTAGAATGAAACTCATTAGAAAAGGAGGATAATATTATAAAAATTAAAGGACAAATAATTTACGGCCGATCTGAGGTCGAGAAGGAAATGGGGTGGGTATTTAAGGGTAAAAAATGGGTTTTCTCGATTTCCGGCAAAACTAAAAGTCCTACGGAAAAAAGTTATATGGCAAAGTTGTAGGTAATAAAATAATCTAAAACTTTTGTACTAACCTTTTTTTGAACATAACCTCAAAATTTATGTGAAAAATTCGAAAAACCAAATTTTCGGTCCCAAATACACTGTAATTTATTTGATTAGGAATATTTATTTTTTCAGCTTATTTTGAATAAATATCGAAAAATCAGCCTCATTTTCAATCGAAAAATCACCCGTCAAAATATCAGCGTTTTTCAAAAAAATCTCTATTTTCCGATGGTGAAGAAAAAAATATAAGTTTCTTAATTCCAGTACCATTTTTGGATAAAATATTCATGTCCTTTTTAATGAAATGATCCTCGACATCGTTTTGAAAATGCTCTTTCTGATTTATATTTAATAGTTGTGTACTCTGGAAGTTCTCCAGTCCATCTTTTAGGTAATTTACAGAAAATTGACATTAAGCTGCTAAGACTATTAAAAATAATTGAAAGAGTATCTATATTTTTATTACCTACAACTTTGCCATTTATTTCTTTTCCGTAGGACTTTTAGTTTTGTCGGAAATCGAGAAAACCCATTTTTTAAACTTAAATACCTATCCCCATACCCTTTCCGACCTAAGATAGCACGTAAATTATTTTTCCTTTAATTTTTATAATATCCCCTCCTTTTTTAATGAATTTCATTCTACTATCATTTATTTTAACTTTTAATTAATTTTAAAGGCTTGTGTACTGGCCTAGTAGTATACTATTAATGTTGGCTTAATTCTTATGCATGTTAAAATCTCGCAAACAAGTATATTAAACTGTGATAATCTTATTACATAGTACATATAAATAAACATAATTTTTATACCCAAATTCATCTTTACAGATAAGTTTTTGGCCTCACTAAGTAACGCTATCACAGATGCATTACAATAAAACACTATATATTATATAATAACACTTCCATGATCCTTATACTTTAAAGAAACATTCCGCAATGACAAATACTAAACTATTATTTTATATATAATCATCATGATTATATCCAACAACAAAGTTGCCTTATACATAAATTCAACACATACTCTTAACAGGTACACTGAAAACCAATGTTCATACGATTTATAACTAATACATTTCACTACATAGTCTGTTTATCTGGCAGGTACCGAGTTTTCCACCATAATTTTCATACGGCCGGTATGTTATTATTATAATACGCAGACAAACGCTCTAAGAGTGCACTGTCAATGGTTTCACCGTGAACCTCGTTCCTCATGTCCCTTGAATCACGATCTAAACTCTTCATATCACTTAATGATACTGCATTGGTAACTATGGGTCCACTATATTCTTTTGTTTTCTCTATTTGTGTATAAACCTGCATCTTCCCATCTGTGTTTTCTCTATAAGGCAGCTTATTCATTTCAATATTATCACATTCCTGATTTTTCAATGTCCTTAATGTCACTAGTTCCCTGTCCTCTTGCCTTCCTTCTAGCCTGACTTCTTCTATGTAGTCTTTTTGTTTAAATTCACTTGAGTATACTTTGAACTTATATTGTTCCTGCCTTGTGTCGAACACTTCGTTGTTGTAATCTGGGTCCATTTTAAATTGTTCATCTGATCTATTCTGAACTGTGACATTTGGTGCCTTTTTAGGTGATTTCTTTGAGGGTTTAGTTTGTTTCTTATCTAGCAGACTTTTTAATATAGGTAGCTTTGTTTCTTTCTTTTCATCTATCTTAGCGGCTTTTGTTTCCTTTGTTTGCTCCTTAGTGTCATTCTGCTTCTTTTCCTTTGTTTTATTCTTTTGTTCCTGACCTCGAACTCTCACTTTGTCGTGTATCAGCATGTGTCGTCGCAGATCGTAAGACACACGGAAACATTTCTCACATTCTGTACATTTATAGGGCTTAGTACCTAAAACAAAGTTTTTTTTTTAGTTTATAAGTCATATTGCTACTTCAGGGTTGTCTATGAGAGACATCCCTATCAAATGCTAACAAGCTGCTTCCAACGACTATAGCTTATACATATAGATCAAAAATAACAAACCAGTATGAGTTCTCATATGACTCAGCCGGTATGACGAGGCTCTAAAAGACTTGTTACAGTACTCGCACTTGTAGTTCCTCTCGCCAGTGTGTATACGTCTGTGTAAGTTGAGGGAATACCGCCGAGCAAACTCTTTACCACAGAAATCACATTTGTAATTTTTCTAGAACAACAAGGAAATTAATAATTAGTATTAATAATGTTGATATGTGTATTTATAAAGAGAAAAGTTAATATAAGTAATTTGAGTACATATATATATATATATATATATATTTATATTAAAATAGAAGGGTACAATTGTATAGATGTCATTTGTTTTAGCCCAAAGACATATACAAAAATGCTTGAGTATTGACTTATCAAAAGGAAAGTGAAAATGGATGATGCCATTGACGCTTCGCAAGTGAAGATTAAGAAAAACAGCTCTCGACTTCTATCGTACTCCTATATTAGAAGAAACTTCGCTGGTAAGGCATTCAAGAACGTATTTTGGATCGTGCTATTACATAACACCTTTTATATTAAATAAGGCCAGGCTTTTTTGTCTTTGGGCGTTGGAATAAACACGTCCATTAACCAGGCTCTTGCGAGAGTAGAGTCATCTTCTTTGCGATCCACTTAATTAATTCCTGTCTGGCGCGTCCTTGTCGTGGGAGTGGGCATCGCACAAGAGGCCGAAGGGTGTAGATGGCGCATTTCAGCAAGGACCCAATTCTGCGCGGTATTGTGTAGAGCCCGTGCCCAGGATTGCCACGGGCGACGACCTCAACGGGGGTAAGAGCGGAAACAACAGTTGTCGATACTGTCAGAACAACGGAGGAGGCAAGCCACAGGGGCGATGTACCTGGATCCTGATGGAGGGCAGCGGAAACCATCATTACTCTGGTGAAGCGTAAGAACCATATATTCGGAATTGGTTCACATACATACTTCTATGGACACCGAGTCTATAGTGCCGCGAAGTAGAGAGCAACGGGATACTACTAAACTATGATTTCCCACTAGAGTTGACTCAACCACGACCACTCTGTAGAGTGAATGACTGATAAGGCTTTTTTACTACAGAATATACAAGATTCATACCTTATCGGAGTGTATAGATGCCTTGTGGTACTTCAGATCTGACCATTGCCTGAAATCTTTTCCGCACTCGTCACACTTACAAGGACGGTAATCACTGTGAACTCGCTTGTGGATCTAAATGAAAAACATTTTATATGTATTAAAAATAATAAAATGACATCAGTTCTACAATTTGCCTGAAAAGTGTAACTAAATTCTATTTGAATCCCTTTTAATCTAATAAAATATATAAAATATATATATACAGGGTGACTGGTGAATTACTATCGATACTTGAGGACGTGATATTTGACGATCATATATGACAAAATAAAAATTAATATAACATAAATATTAATAAACTTCTAAGTAAAGTTAACCAAAAGTTATGTAAATAATTACGCATCGTATGAGCACCCTACAGATTAGGTATACACACACACACACACTCGCGCGCGGCGGCGTGTTGTTGTATCAGCACGCCGCCGCGCGCGTCCACACTTGGAACACTGGGAACGTGTACACACTTTATTTATTTATACGGAAATTTGGTCAAAAATTAAGTACCAATTTTTTTTACATAATTCGAATGGGACTCATGTACCGAGTATGCTCCTTAAATATTGATAGTAATTCACCAGTCACCCTGTATAGGTTTTACGAAACATTTTTTGTGTATTGCTTTAAAATTGTTTTTATTTAAATAGTTATTTTTATTACTAAGTTACAGGCACCGCTAGGAATTAAATAATAATGGCACATATGAACCTTAAGAGCATTGAGGGTGTAAAATCCCTTCCCACACTCTCTACAGACTTGTTGCTTCTCGCTGTGCATCAACGTGTGATAGAACAGACTGTTTCTATGAAGGAACACTCTATCACAATGAGTACATTCAAAGGTTTTCGTGGGTTTTTTCTTCTCCTGTTTAACTTCTACTGGCTGTTCTACTTTGATGTTCAGCTCTTGTTGTTCTAGAATGTTCTCTGTGAAGTTTTCGTGACTCTGATTCTCCGTTTCGAAAATCCTCTGTAGCGATTCATCTATGACATACATATCTTTAAATATGTCGAACACACAATATATATATATACATACACAAATTTTACATATTAACTAATGGTTAAAAAAAACAAATTGTCATAGTTAATTAAAAGTATATGGACTGGTCTCAATTATTTTCTACCCACCTTTTTCCGTCCTCTGACTGACTGCTAGGTTCTGAGTAACGTTAACATTGCTGGTGTGAGTGACGCTGGTCCCATGATTGACGTTGGTCACGTGGCTGGTTGTCACGTGACTGACACTGGTCACACTGGGCAAGGGCATGTCAGAGCTCTGTGTATGTATGGTCTGTGTGTGTATCGTCTGTGTGGGCTGGATGGTGGACGTGTGTGCATGTGTGCATATAGCACAGTATCCCGCACCGCCGCATGTACAAAGTGGCATCGAACTGTTTGATCCATTCCTCATATACCTGTACAAATGTATATAATTGTTAAGGACACATTAATTCTTGAGAAATATGTAAAGAAAATATTTAAAAAAATTAGATTGGAATATTTGGATTAGAGACTAAAATTTTTTATATCCAATATTTCACTGACTAAAGAAAAACCAAGTAACTAGTCCTTGCCTTCCCTAAATTCCTCATGATGTGACGTAATATTCCCTTGGAGACTCATTTAAGTAGTACCAATATAGTAAAAAACATACTGCAACTTCTGAAACATTTCCCTATTTCAATAATTTTAAAATTTAATTTATTTCCTTAGATACCATACTTGGAAGGGAAGAGAACGTTTTATGTATTAAGTTAATACTAAAACGTACGTAATTTACAATAACTCTACGAGATTCTACTGCATTTATTGATCCCCCCTCTCCTTGTCTAGCACTACTAACCAGTGTCTAACATGTTCTTGATGCACATGTCCGTTCTCTACAGTAAGATGTGGTAATAAGGCCTGGTCGTATTGCTCACTGCTACAGTCTTCACCGCCTTCCCCCTCTCCTCCCCCTTCTTCCACCGCCACGTGTATGCCCTCCATGAGATCTTCCGGGTCACTGAACTCGGATATATCATCCATCTGGAACAATCGCTAATGATTAACTATTTATTCTTGTAGGTACATATATCTAGGTGAATCTCGTGTTATATCTTTAGTTATATCCATGTAGATAAATTTATTCGTATTTTATGCTGGTGCACCACTTATGATGAATATAGCAAAAAATCTGAGGCACAAAATATCTTCAGTGGGACCTTATTTAACAACTCTATTCGAGTAAAATACAATATACAAAAAGACTTATTGATAGTCTAAGAATATATAAAAGTGAGTATTCATTAATTTTTTTTTAAGTTTCAGTCACACACTGAGATATGATGTATGTATTTAAAATACCACAGAGCCAAAGTTACCTCTTATTGTTTAATAATTAATCAACGATTATGTATGGTTATACATAAAATCATTGCAATATTCATGGTAATACTCATTTCAAAATCATATTATCAGTATACATATCAAGCAAACCAAAATCAAAACATTGAAATTATTTAGTAGTATTTATCAATATTTGATATCATTAAATAGTTATATTTAGTGTCCTAAAAATACCTTCTGATTCAGATGAGCTTCTTTTATATGGATTTCACATTGTTTCTGTTTTCTGAATGATTTATTACATTTCGTGCAGAAATACATTTCCAATTTGTCTAATGAATCAAATAAATCAACTCTTCCCTGCTCTTGTTCTTTTTCCATATTGGTTGAAGTAAATGGAATCTTATAGCTGCAAAATGTTTTGTCCTGCGGAGGGTATATTATCCTTGGAACTGTATTTTCTAGTGATAGTTCCACTATGGAATCAGGTAGAGTTGCCACATTATCCATACATGTATTTGTCATCTGTAAAAACAATATTGTTTTGAGAATAATATTGCTTAAAAGAGTCATTTACAAGGAGTAGCTTAAATTAAAGGTATAATTATATTATAACAGCTACATTCTTATAGTTCTATGACTAATTTGAATTATTCTCTCACAAGCTTGAATGCATCCCAAGCTGTGACAGAACAATAATTTATGAATATATATTATACCTTATCAATGGGCAGGTCAGGAGTGTCTAACACAAGTTGTGGTTCGTAATGTTGTTTGAGGTGATGGTAGAACTTAAGCTGTTCGTGACCATAGTATTCACCGCAAAGTTGACAAATGAGGGGCGACCGCATCTTTAAAGTACAAACTTATTTGTTAAATCTCACACTATTTTATTAAAGCACCCATGTTTATAATTTTTTTCCAATCAGCAATTTTATTATTTTGTCATCATCATTGCCTTATCATATCCTAACTTTTTTCTTCACTTTATTTTAAGTGATTTTTTTTAAAAAGTCACTATTTTGACTCGCATGGAACTTGTAATGTTATGTAGTCCAAGAGATGTTTTTAGAAAATCCTTTACTTTAATGGCTCACTGAAAATCTTATACTTCATAATTAGTTATAAAATAAAATCTTTAAACTTTAAAAAAGTTTAGTTTACCTCCTGTCCAATATGATGGGCTTCAGGCAAAACAGTTTCGTGAGGATCATGGGGATTGTGTGGATTGTGAGCATTATGAGGATGGTGGGGGTTGTGGAGATTGTGAGCATTGTGAGGATTATGGGGATCGTGGGCATCGTGAGCTCCATGGGCGTCGTGACCGTTACTGGTATTATGGGTTTCGTGAGCGTGTGAAAAACTATCTGGTAGAATTTCTTCTTGTGGAACTTCTGATCCACAATTGATCACTACTATATCCTAAAACAGTATTAAACAAAGTAATAGTCAGAACCTAGAAATAAGTTAAGGTAATGAAAATATGTTTGAGGCAAATATTTTGTATATAATGAAAACTATATATAACCTGTTGTGGAGTGCTATTGGATGTTCGTTTTAGTTTCCGTGAGATCCTCTTCTTATGAGGGAGGCTCTTTTTACTCTGCTTATGTGCTGGAGATCCGCTGGACTCCAGAACAGTATCCTGTGAAAGGAGTTGCTGCTCCTGCAAAAAGGTTTTTATGATGTTGCAAAACAAAAATTTTTATTTATATAATAATTAATGTTATTCTCTGTTCAAAAATAGTTAAATTTTCATTGGACTATTTCAAAAATAATTTTAGTCTTACCTTAAGATCATTTTTGTCTTTATTAAACCAGTCTGTTTCTGGACATCTCTTCATCTCTTGTAATGGTGGTAATGGAGGCAGAGGTGGAACTTGTACTACAATTGGTTCAGGATGTGATTCCTGCTAAAAAAACATCTAATTACATAAAACATATATGTTATTTGGCATACACTTAGTTTTTATTCAGCAACCCCGGCTTTCTTATTTCTTAATTGGCATTACCCGCATTGATTTATGTATTACTCAATTAATTTAAAAATTCTATGAAAAATAAATTTTTGCAAACTTTTTTGAGGATATCCCCACTAACTATAAATAAAAACTAATAAATGAAGACTTAAACAAGGTTTTATGTACATTCAAAGGGTGACAGATCACAGTTAAAACTGGAACAAAAGAAATGCATCTTCAAGTTGATTGATGCATTTGCCTATGTTTTTACTCACTTAAATAGTTGTTTATCAGATTTATTAATTGTTTCTTTAGTTTAACACAATTATTTTTAATACATACAAAAAGGTTGTATAAGATAGTAAATGGTTATATTTCATATTTTTATTGGGGTTTACTGAACATTAGATCCTTACTCAACTGTTAAGGATTTTATATTTTTGCAATGATACCTTTAAGCAATGTTTTTATGATAAAATTGCACCTATATAGTATAAAAAAATTTGAAGATATTTTTTAAATTCTCTTGTAAAACTTTGTCATTTTGGTATTCAATGTAGGGATAAAAATTTATGTATAAATACTCAACCTTACCAATGTTTGACCATTGAAAAGTCTCATTGGCGCATCTAATATTACTGAAGAATCTAGATCACTCCTAACAGGGACCTGAAAAAAAGTATGATCCAATAATTATTTATAAGTGTTTAACAATAAGCATTCAAATAAACCATTATAAAATATACATTTTATGTTTGTAATACAAACTTTATGCAATTGATGCTGTGTCCTAGAGTGTTGTGATAGATGTGCAACTATCGCTGCTAGTCTACCTTCCGTATCCAGAAACTCCTCAACCCATGGTCCTTCTCCAACTTGGTCACCTACTGATACTTGTCTGTTGGTAGCATTGTTAAAATGTTAATACAAATAACTTGAAAACATTAATTTAAGAACTGCACTGTGAATCAATGTTGTGTATTTATGTGAAGAATTATGCATTATACTTAATGTGAGTTAGCATATTTTTCTAGGTATTCCAATGAAATTATTCAGGTTAATTATAGGAATTATTTAAAAAAAAGGTATTTATACATTTTCATTGGTGTTTAAAATGTTGTTTCAGGTGATTGATGAATTTAGAAAATAGTTAATTATTAATATTATAAATAACAGTTGAGTAGTTTTAAAATACTTGCCTGCACATTTGAGTTGTAAAATTATGGGGGTGCATAACAGTAACCACTCTGCCATTGGAATCATCATGCACATTGAGAGCCATTGAATTTGCATCTATATGTACTGACTAAAAATAATTTTTATATATTTTTGATTATTATGCATAAACAGATTAAATTTTTTTATTGAATGTTTTCATGCATTATGAAGTGAGATATAAATTTAAACTTTTATTTTAATAAAGCTTTACTATTATAAAACCATGTCTCAATCCTGAGTAACGAGAAAAAATTTAACTGTAGTATATCTGCCTAATATTTTTATATTAATAATTATTTATTAATATATAAAAACTAAAACTGGATCTAGTAGTTAAAAAGTTGCTTATGTGTATAATAGGCAAAAATGTCCTGGATTCTTGGTAAACCGTCCAACTTTTCAACTATAAGATAAGGTACTCCTTAGCCATTGTTTACTCCTACGAGTCCAAATAAAAAAACAAAGTAACGCTAACCTCAGGTGGCTGATGAGAATTTATATAATGAGTGACGGCTTCGTCCATTTTATCTTCTAACACAGGTTCAATGGTCCTCATGTCGATAAATTAAAGAACTAATTGTTTTTAATTCATCTTTCCATGACTTGGTTAAGTTCATTTAACATTTGACAGCTGTTGCTGCATTTCAAGGTCAGTGTAAATTTAGGCAATTGTTTATTTTTAACCCCAGTTTTGTAGTTACTCGCATAAATATATGTACGTATGTTTGATAGAAAAATGCAAATAAGGTTCACATCCTGCGTTAATTATAATGTTAACACAAAGCAAGATCTCAGAGATTACAAAAGAAACATATGGCAACACTGCAGATGTATTACTAAAATTTGAAGTTTTAAAACAAAAATATTGCAATATATAAAAAAGGAAAATCTGAATGGTATACAAAACTGAAAATATTTAAGACTGTTGTATATTTTATATTTATAAGGAGAATATAATTAGAAGGTTATAATTTTATTTTCATGTACTTTTATATATTCCGGATCTGTTTATAATAATTTTAAAAGTTTGAAATGTTGTATGCATACCTAAACGTATTAGTGCTTATCAATATCTTCTGATATTGATAATGGAAATAAAGGACGAGATAAAGTTTCAAACAATAAACAGAATCAAATGAAACAAAATAGTTTTAGGTGTTCATATATACAACCGTAAGATATTAAATTGGATAGATAATTAGTATAAAATATTTAAAGATGTATAAAATATGATGATTTAAACTAAAAAAATTGAATAAATTAAAATCAATGTTTAGAAAACACTGTAACAATATGATAAAAGAGAAAGAAATCAAGTAATGTTCCGAAATTATATGAATACATTTCATTAACCATAGATAATAAACCGCCACACCTTCGTTTGTCTTGCTGTAGGCGCTATAACCCGTTAGTAGTTTTGTTCTATTATAACTGAGTCGAGGGCCTTTTGCAGTATTTATTACCAATTAGATCCTTGATTTATTGAATGATATTCACAATAATATTTTGTTTTAATTCAAAAACTTCCTCTGAGATCTGTTTAATATCTGTATATGGTCTGACAACAAATTTTTATACAATTTCAGAGATTAAAACTATATCTTATAACATTTTTATTTTTCGTAGTGAAGATATACAAAACAAAACAACGATCCAGAGATTTATTAAAAATTTTTTTTTTTTTTTTTTTTTTTTAAGACAATGCGGTCTTTAAAATCCAAAATAAATAGAAAGATTTCTTCCGTAATGTAGTGGAAAATCAATAAAAACGGATCGTATGAGTCTGGCCTTCATTAGATGAAGAGGTCTCAGTGAGCGCTTCGCCCGGTCCTAGAGCGTTGGATGAGGCGGAAACGCAAACCCCTCACTTTCCGTCTGACGCAGGTCTTAACCGGGCACGGGTGCTTTGGTTACTACCTGTGTCGGACGGCCAGGAGAGAGCCGGGAGAAGGCTGCCATGAGTGCGGCGCTGCGGTGGACTCGGCCCAGCACACCCTCGAGGTGTGCCCGAGATGGGCTGCGCAGCGCCAAGACCTTGTGGCGGCTCTCGGCGGAGTGGACCTGTCGCTTTCGAGTGTCGTGGAGAAGATGCTCGAGAGTGATGGGTCCTGGTTGGCGGTGTCCTCCTTCTGTGAGACGGTCATGTCCACGAAGGAGGCATCTCAGCGGGAAAGGGAGAGGGCGGCTGATGCTACCTCCCCCCGCAGGCGACGTACGGGGGTGCGACGGAGGCAATTCCTACGCCTCCAATAGCACCCCTGTGTTCCGGGCTGGGGTCGGCGTGGTAACCCGGCCCTTTTGAAAGCCCGGCGTCGTCGGGGTGGTCCTAATTGCCGGGATCGCCCCCATTCTCAGAGGGAGTAAGTCCGGTCTTTGCCAGGACCGGCCAGTCGCTGGTGTGCCCTGTCGCTGACAGATCCGGGGTACATCGACATAGCGGCCGATGGCTTTCGCAGTGGTTTTAGTGAGTAGGGGCCTGCCCAGGCCGAGCCTCACACATCCCTTCCGGCCCCACCAAGGTCGGTTGGACGGCTCGTAAAAAGAGTTTCCACTACGTCAACAAAAAAAAAAAAAAAAAAAGAGGTCTCAGTGAATGTTTTTGGTAATTAGTCTCTTGACTAAATAGGATCTATCACTTTCAATTGAAATATTAAGTAACAAATACTGTTATTGTCTCCCATTACTTTAGATTTCCTGAAGTAATAATTATTAAAAACCTTATTATATTTTAGATTATTCTGAAATTCTCATTCTATTTTAAAAGAAAATGTTGGAAAGGAAGCAAAGATCAAAGCTTGACGGAGTTTCCACTATTCGTCACATCTTCAACTATTTTAACGCCTGTGACTATTTTAACGTGTATTGGAAAATGTTAACGTAGGAAAATATATAAAATACGAGATTGAGAACTACATATAAGGCTTCTTTCTAAAAATCAGGCAAAGAATTTGCTTCTGTTATTATCGGGTAAATTGACGCGACTTATAAAATTAAAAAAGCCTTATCCAAATTTACGGGGACGTACTTGTTTTCACCTGTGCTTCACATATTACGGTTTTATACTGTTTATGACCATTAGGTCTATTGCATATTAATGCAGCATCATTTGTTAACAATGAGAATATATAGTGATTTTTGACTTCCCCGATTTATTATTCTGAATGAGAATTAATTACTAGAATTATTTATTATAACTTTGCTTTTACATACTTAATATAAATCCTCAAATCGCAACGGTAGCCTCTTCATCGTAGTTTTTGGTTTATAAGCACGTAGTTGTCTATTCTTGTTGCATATTTTGGATAGCACAGTGCATGATGCGTTTTCAATGCCTACTGCCAGAGGGCAATACGTCTCTAGCTCCGATAGACAATTTTTTTAGCTATAATATGTGATCTGAGTGATATGAATTCATTTTTACATTCATTCTTTATTGGTGATTAATGATAATATATGTACTTAGTAAAAGCCATGGAAAATACACTACTTAAATCAATTATCTGTTTTTTCTTTAATTTATTTACGTATAATTTATTAATAATAAGGTACTAAAATAAAACTTTTAAAATGATGTACACCAACATTGAGAAAAATAAGATAAGGAACAAAAGTTGATACATTGATTATAAATTTGGTTAGAGATTTATTTAAAAAAATTTCAAATTGAACATTTTAAATTTATAAACTTTTTGGTTTGTCCTGCAATAAGTGATGCTATAGAAAAAAGTATATCTATACATGTGACCATGTGAAAGTTTCATACAGGAAGTAATACATGACAAAGTTTGATGTTATTTTCATACTATCAGAAAGTTACGATTACTGTGATATTAAGTAATCGTCTTATTTTTTATTATATTTACTAATCCTGCCATCTATTTGTTTCCTTGGGTACTAAGTAGGCCCTCTGATGTTCAGAAACATAAACATTTTAATAAAATTTTCCTCAATTGCTATTTGTATTATCTACGACAGCGAAATTTTAATTCTTATTTCTGAAGTATGATTTTGACATTTTAAGTTTTTGACAGTTAGAAAAACAGAAAATAAGTTTTCACGTATTGTCACTATTAAATTAAATACCTATTCAAAATTTTTGTAAATGAAGTGGATGATCGCTGTGACTAATGATGTTTCGAAATTCTTTTAAAACCTATTTGATGACAAGGGGTCACGAGGTAAGGCCATTTTTATTAAAATCTACTAAAATCATGTTAATTTCGGACATAAATACTTACTACATGATATTATAACAACTTAACAAATTCACTGCATATGCCTAGCAGTTTCAAAGATGTAAACATACAAGCAAATTAGATCAAATAAGAGAAAAGTTAAGGGAAGGACCAGGCTTAGTAGATTTTACATCTGAAGACAGGCCAAAAAATTGGGAAGATTATGAAGGGAAATTAAAAAGAGAAAGAGGCCAGTCTGAAAGGTTGAGGCTACCACCCTGGTTGAAAACTACAATACCAACAGGTAAATCAGTAGTATTTTGAACATTACTATAAATTAAATTGTGCAATAATATAATGACTTAGGTTATGACCTTTCATGAAAAGATAATATAAGGTCTTAGTTATCACACTATTTAATAACAAGATTTATTTTTATACATTACTCTGATATTATTTTTTATTACAGGATCGAAATTCAGTGAGCTTAAAGCTCAATTACGCAGTCTGAATCTTAGCACAGTGTGTGAGGAGGCTAGATGTCCAAATATAGGAGAATGTTGGAGTGGCGGTAAAAATGGAACTTCTACTGCCACTATTATGGTATTTATATATATTATCTATTTTATATGTATATACAGTTTAAATTTGTTTAAGTACTAATTATATAATCATTCAGGCAATATTTAATTTTATAAAGTAATAAACTTATTAATATATTAACCATACATGAAGACTTGCTTCGCATTGATATCTTAAATTTTTTTCTGTATTAAATCTGTTTAAAAATATAACAATGTTTAAGATGATTAGAAATTGAAGACACTAACTCCTTCGTACATGTCTATGACAAACATCTGCCTTTTTCCTTGACAAAAAAGGGGGGTAAAATATAAGAATTATTTATATTCTTTCAGTTAATGGGTGACACATGCACTCGTGGTTGTATGTTTTGTTCAGTCAAGACATCCAGAGCACCACCACCACTTGATCCCAATGAACCTGCAAACACTGCACGAGCAATAAACCAGTGGGGACTAGGATATATAGTGCTCACTTCTGTTGATAGAGATGGTAATTTGAGTGTTTCATTTAATGATTCAAATCTATATTATTAAATAAAACTTATTTATATAATAATTCCAATTGTATTTCAATGTATAAAGGTTCCAATTTATGTTTTCTGTGAAGGTTGATTTTAATGTATTCCTTCACAAATAATACTGTAAAAAAATGCAACTAAATTGTTACTATAAGTTACTTTTACTGTTAGATCTTTGTCTCATTTGCTTCCTGACTTGTATGTATTATACATTTTGTAGTTATAATGTGATGACTTCATGTATTATGAAAAATATATTTTGCTAAAATAGAGACTAAATATATCATTATATATTATTATATATTCTCATTACAGATTTACCTGATGGAGGATCTGGACATTTTGCTGAAACAGTGAAGGAAATAAAATTACAGTAAGTCGAATAGTCAACTTCTGATAAAAAATTCAAATTCTGATAATAGTATCAGAAACATATTTATAATATTCTGAGATGTAAACCTTAATTTATTATCTATTATACATTTTGGCTCTATGTTGAATTTATTTATAGACATCACTTAAATTATGTAGTGTAATCTTCTATCTTCTTCTTCTATATATATATAAAAATGGATTGCTGTTCCTTAGTCTCGCTAAAACTCGAGAACAGCTGAACGGATTTATTTTATCTTAGTCTTGAAATGTTCGTGGAGGTTCATTGAAGGTATTAAAGCTGAAAAAATCGATTCATTACTGGGAAAACCATAAAAACAGCCCTTTTATATATCCCATACAAACGTTTTTTTGACATTAGATTTGACAAGTAACTAATATGTCAATCATTCTGTCGCACTTCAAAACACGGAGATTTATGGCTTACAGTTAAACTCCAAAAATATAAATAAAAAAACGTAATAGATATTTCTTGATTATAGGGCGATACGAAGTTCGCCAGGTCTTCTAGTTTTTTATAAAGCTTTAGTAATTCACCATGTACAGAATATATTAAATATATGATTAATGCACTGAGAATTTAAGTCTTGGAATTGTTACAGAAATACTGAAATCCTTGTTGAATGTCTAGTACCAGACTTTAGAGGGAACAGGGACTGTATTAATACTATTGCTAACAGTGGATTGGATGTATTTGCACACAATATAGAAACTGTGGAAAGACTCACACCATTTGTAAGAGATAAGAGAGCAGGGTATGTAGATTAAGGTATAAATATATATATAGGGAAAGTTAAATAAAGCAAATTCAATAAAATTTCAGTATATTTTATTATGTTCATCATATAATTGAGTCAAATAGTGTGTTCTCATTGGAAAATATTAAAATGGAGTACAAATTATTATTTTAATATTCAGGTACAGGCAAACATTGAAAGTACTCAACACAGCGAAGGAGATTAATCCAGATTTAATTACAAAATCATCTATCATGTTGGGTCTTGGTGAAACAGATCAAGAACTTGAACAAACTATGAAAGGTATTATTTATTATATATATAATTGCCTAAAATAAAAGAAAAGGCAATATATATTATATATATTGCCTTTTCTTTTATTGAGGATCTTTATAATAAACATGACGATTTGTAATGTATATTGATAATATGTACCATTACATTAAGGCTACAATATTTCTTATTATTTGTCTTATTTAAACATAAAAATAACTAAAATATTTAATAGTATTATAGTTTATGGCCCGTTATCATATGGTTGATCACAAAAATAAATGGATATTATTTTTATTTCAGACAAATATTTAATATTTGACATGAAATTAATAAAAACAATGTTCCAGATCTTAGATCATCGGGTGTGGATTGTGTAACATTGGGCCAATATATGCAGCCAACCAAGCGCCATCTCAAAGTACACGAATATGTGACACCAGCCAAATTCAAAGAATGGGAAGAGTTGGGCCAACAGTTGGGCTTCCTGTACACAGCTAGTGGCCCACTTGTGCGTTCCTCTTATAGGGCTGGGGAGTTCTTCATATCTAGTTTGTTAAGAGACAGGAAAGCTAATAGAGCTTGAATAAATCGATCTTATTATGTTTTATAGATTATTTATATTCTGTATATTTCTGTGTATACATTAGGTATATACATTTTGGGAGTACTGTTTTAGATTATGATGTTTGTCTAATCTGTTGTTTTCTTTAAATAGTGCTAGCCCAAGTGTAAACAATGTTGTTTATTTAAATATATATAATTTGTTTCCTATTACGTAAGTAGTTTTTGGATAAATAAAGTTATTTGAAGATAAATTGTTGTTTTATTGATTTGAGTTGGTTATTATTGAACTTAGTTTAAGTTATTTCCTCATGTCTCTAAACGGATATTAAATTAATGTTTAAAGTTACAAAAGTAATTTTCTTCATATTGCGTATTTCCTCCATAATGTTTTTGTAGAAAAAGCCTAAGGACTATAAAATCAAACATCAATCCTTATTCAATCTTTAAAGTGGTTATGGATTGGGCTATAATGATGGATATGTATGAAAAAACACAAAATCCCAGAGGATATTTGTGAGTCGGCGTCCGGCCCAGACATATTTATTTATTAGTGAATTTTAAAGCGCGTTGTGTTAATAAAGCTTGAGATTCCTAGGGAAACCAACATCCCCAAAGATCATGCTGTCAAGGCCAATAAATATCACGAGTTCACTAACGATCTCACCAGGAATAGGTTCGTTATAGTTTTGTATGCGGTAGAAGAAGGATCGAGGATAGAAGACGGGCTGTCCAGAATTAACATCAATTTGTTTCTTGAATGTACTTCAAAGGCACCCTTGTAGCTTCTTTTCAAATTTGGTTAGGTAGAGAGAGGAGCTTGACCGGTGGAGGTAAGCGTCTACCATCTGGCGGGTCAATGCCTATCGGGGAGGTAGCGATGAATGCTTCGGCGATACCCACCTCTCCGGCATACGGGTAGATGAGGAACACGGGTTGGAGGTAAGCGTCTAACGCACCTTGAATAGAGGCTTCTTATAGGGAACGTTAAAAAGGACACATGGGTAGCAAGTCCATCCAATCCATTGAATCCATTGATTGCTAAGAAGCTTCGTCTCTTAAGTTTTAGCGTCTCTTAGCCAACGAAAAGAGATAAATTATAATAATATGTACTCCAATCTTCACCAAATTTTATTACGATAGCCACAAACTTTGTCGAAAGGTACGTATATATATGTAGTAGTTTAAATAACAAATATGTATTGCTAATGTAATGTTATTCGTAGTGCACTTAGGAAAAAATATATTTGATTTTTACTCTGTACCTTAAATTATATATTATGTTATTCATGTAATATTCTTCTATTCAGTTTTGGAGATTATTTAATAATACAATAATTTTATGTTTTGGAAGTAAAACTTCTTATATGAAGTCAAACGTGGTTGCGTTAAACGTTTAACACTCCTGCGGGAAGGGGGATAGGAAGAGATGAGAGAGAGGGAATGCGTGGTGTTCGAAAGCACGCGGGCAATCAATTCTGTTATTTCTGTATGTATTTCTTGGAATAAATAACATGGAAGTATAATTTAAAAAATAATATACTATTACATAAATACTCTTTAGCTTTGAAAACGCAATAACGGCCGAAGAACGTCACTACTGGCATCATGCATGGCCGCGCAGGAGCTAGAAAAATCAACACAATGCATTCTGAATACTAAACAACTAATTCTACCCGTGTCTACCAGTGTGAGTAACTTAGAGATGTCAAGATCATTGTTATTATCCAATAATGGACATGGTATTTCGGTACATAAGTATGTAGTATTTCATATTCCTTTTATGTTTAGATAAGGACACGTAAACTTGCAGATTATACTTACTCAAATATTGTAAGGATAACTGATGTTTTAGTTTAAGAAATGAATAAAAATAAATATATATATTTTATAGTATAAAATCACAATTAGTAAAGTTACCTTAGTAATGTACCTCTGAGGACCCTAATATTAAAAGTAATAATATATTTATATTACATATATGTGATATAAGAAAAAAAAACTCTGTTTACAAGTTATAAATGTACTTTGTTATAAAACTGTGTACCACATCCAATCTTTCCAGTATTTGAAAGAAGAACGCACGAATGGCCAGCAAACCGCGTGTGTTAGTTCAACGGGGGCTTTTTACGCGCTCGTGCGGGCGACTCTGGGTTGGGAAAGATAGGTACCTACTTGATTTTAGAAATACATTTATTTCATATAGTATAAACAACTATAATAAAATATATAAAATAGTCTTATCTGAAAAATAAGACTGTTTTTTTTTATCAATCAGATTATATGCATAAATCTTTGAGAACTAATCAATCTTTTAAACGTTTTAAATCCACCACACAAATTTTCCCAATTTAAATCATAGCACAGTAATTGGAGCGGTGTGGAAATTCGCCTTCTGTGAATTCCCATGATCAAGTATGCATGTGTCACGAAACACTCTTTAGAGCCTACAAAGTACAAACCCGATTTTATTCTTTAATTGTAGGTAATTGTAACAAAAAAAATAAATTTATTTGAATTTATTTTCTATAACTATAGAATAACTTTGTGTGCATTAATTTGTATATCCACGTTAAGGGTTTTGATTATAAATGGTCTGAATTTAGACCCTGTGGATACCCTAAAATATTATGTACTTGAAAAAAGTGCTCCTGAAATTCAAGTATATATTTAAAAATGAAGTAAAATTTTTCAAAATGTACCTGTTCGTATTTCTATTCATAAATGGAAAATACCAAATCAGGTATAGAAAATCGAGAAATATGCTGGTTCGAGAAATAAGAATATCGGAAAATATGTCTGTAATTTATCATTTTTATGAAATGTCCGTAAATACAACAGCAAATTCGCCTTATAATTTAAAAATGTTCCTTATAATTAATCTCCTAAAGTTTTTATTTCACATTTTTCAAGAAAACCATTTTTCAAATGCAGTGAGGTTACCTTATTTAATTCGGAGTTTACGAATAAAAATATTTTCCACCTTAATAAGGATTTTTTAATTGCATTTCCTTCTTGGTGAGTTTTACCGGTCTCCCATTTACTAGAGCGAAACTGAAATCTATTTAAAAATATAATACGCTTTTATTTTTGGAAAATTCCGCTAGTGGCTCTGGGGAGAGAAAGCTAATTTCAATTTCATTTAGTTCTGGCGCGATTCCATGCACTTGTCATAGAATATGATGCAGAAGCTTCCCCAGAAGAAGCATCCTGATTATTTTTAGGTTTTGTTTATTAAGGAAATAAGAATTATCCATATTTATTTTTTGAACATAAGAATTTTGAGAAATAAAAAACAATTCTCACGATACATATTTTAGAAGAGTCCTGAAAATATATGTAATTCTAAATAAAAATGTCAAAATAATTTATTGCGAGAAAAATTGAAAATGAATAGTAATATCACGGGAAAGATCTATAACAAAAGCTTAAAGTTATCAAAGAAATGGCGTGTCTATTGATTCTAGTCTGGGGCTAGTAAGTGCAGGCTCGCCACTCGGGAGCGTTTGGGTTCCGTAGGCAGGCAGATTACACCCTGTCTGAGCTCCAACACGCAATTCCATTCGTTGCAAGAGGATTCCGCATTTTTATCGCTCTCTACTCGATGCCTTCACTATGAAATTGGCTTTAAATCGACCGAAGGATTTATGGTCAATGAAGTATTATTAGCATTAAATTAAAGTTCTATACAACATTATTACATGCAATTTTGTTTGACAAATTGCTAAATAAATACTCTTGTATTGTTATAAAAATATAAAGTAACATGTCTCATCCTTATTTCATGTATTATTTGTATATAAGACCACTTCATTATAGCAAAGTTTTCCAATCTGACTTTTAATAGGCATATTCCTAAGATTTTTATGAAGAAACAAAAAAAAACTTAGTTGTCGTCTGGAAAGCAATTTATGAAGACAATATGATAACACTAAATTATAATCTAACTTTGTGTTGTAATATTTGGTTACGGGAATATAATCCCCTTTTGAGAAACGGTACCATTATTTACTTCTTAGACGCTGTTCCTGAGCATTTGCCAATATCGGTAGGGAGCATGTACATTATCGCTATTATTACTAACACTATAATTATAATTGTTTATTTCCTTTGAACAAGATAACATTTTGTTTTCTAATAAATAGAAGATATAAGCTATATTTGCTCGTAAATCATAAAAAAATAGTTTTAAAAGTTATTATATTAAATGTTCTGTTAGATTTCCTTTACAGTGGAAGAAAATAATAAAGGGTAGATTGATTAATTTATTTCTTTTAATCAATTCTGCCAGTGTAAACGGTTCACAAAATCATAGCTCGTTAGAACTTGATTAGAGAGGCCACAATGAGAATCTGCTGTTATCTCAACGAGGGGCGGAACTTTTTAAACAAACATCAGGATTGGCTATATCAAGAAATATCGTGGCTGAAACGAAGGAAGAAATTAAAGAATAAATTGTCAATTTTAACTTTAACAACCGAAAAATACTTCTGACTTTTTTATAATTTGGTTCATATCATTAGATAAGTATTATTGGGTACAACGACTTCTATAGTTTTATATACATATATATATTATTAACAAAATTCTAAAACATTTGTAACATCTGTGAAACAGCCATAATGGAATCGAACTGCTGAATATTTATCGTCAGCAAATAGATAACTTTTCGCACTCAATGGTAGTGCAATCACAAATACATTAGTGTCCGGGCTCATAGTGGCCAGTATGCAAACGCAATCGAACCGTCTCGAGTTTATACTAGTTTGACTAGCTAGAATACTTTAATAGCTTCTGGAGTCACTTAAAGGAATCATTTTAATTAAATATTTAAAAATAAATATTATATAGACTTTTAAGTATATTTCTTCATAATAAAAGCAGTTTTGGGAGGGGTCCGTGGATACGGCGTAAATCTTTTTTATATCTACATATATATATATATATATATATATATATATATAAATTAATTGCTGTGAAATTGCTAATGAATATATATATAAATTAATTGCTGTTCGTTAGTCTCATTAAAACTCGAAAACGGCTCAACGGATTTATCTTACCTTAGTCTTGAAAGGAAAGGTTTAAAAGCTGAAAAAAATTGATTAATTTCCGGGAAAACCCTAAAAACAGCGTTTTTCTACATATTTCCCGTACATACAAACGTTTTTTGAGATTAGATTTGACAACTAACTAATATGTCAATCATTCTGTCGCACTTCAGAACACGGAGTTTATGGCTTAAAGATAAACTCCAAAAAAATAAATAAAAAATATTTATTTATCTATTGAGACAGTACGAAGGCTGCCGGGTCAGCTAGTATTATATAAAAATGAATCCCTTTTTCCCTTGGTCCACGGTATCACGCCTGAATGGCTGTGCCGATTTCAATAATTCTATTTTTATAGTATTTGTTATTGTTAGGAGAAGGTTCTTATGTAAAAAACAAATACAAAAATTACTAAAAAAAACTACAATATTTCACTTTTTAAGAAAAATAATGTGTTACTGGCAGTAATATTCACGTAGTTGCCATTAAAACAAAGAAAAAATTAAAACAAATTTACATGCTCTTTAACAATATTGGTTGGAGTTGGTCTGTGGCCGGAGTTGTAATAACAAAATAAGTACTCACAAAATTCATTTACCGTTTCTTAGTGTACTTTTCACATTGGTTTCTACAGGGTAATTTGTAGTGTGTGTGACAGATATTTCTTAATGATAGGACAGTACGAAGTTCGCCGGGTCAGCTAGTAACATAATAACATTATAACATAGTAGATATATAGTATTATTCTTGTTATCGGATATTATTAAAAATAATAACTTTTTTCAGAAGATAAGCACTGTTAGATAAGATAAGGAAGCAAATAAATAGTGTAAATGTTTTTTAATGAACTTCTTTAAAGCTGTTCAACATGAAAAGTTTCTATAAACTGTAAAAATAGAACAAATTGTTTAACAAATATAAAAAGAATTGTAAGTTTCTTGAAATTATAAATTTAATAACAAGATTTTATTAGATTTTAAATAAACCAGCTGGCATGAAAAGCATTTAAACGATTATACTGTCATGCCCGAAGTACTCAATAGATTAGTCATAGCCAAAAACTGACATTTTAAGGAGTTTGGCTTTCGATGGAATAAAGTAGGATTGAAATCAGTTGAGCGGTTTGAGAACTACGATGTAAAAGACACACACGCACAAACTGAGAAAGACTGACTGAGTCTTTTGACTTCGGTGTTAAAAATGAGCATCAAAAAGCAACTGGGTACCTAGTTCACATTAATTTATCCATGTCAGATTTGTAACAGTAATTGTGATATGTAGCAATGAAAAAATAAATAACGAAGAGTATTCATACTTTCTTATTACATCGTTCTTAGCTCGTGAATACTTTTGAAATATATAGAATTGAAGTACCTACTAGTTTAATATTAAGAGACGAAACCTCTTAGCATTCAATGGATTCACCGTGCGGGTGCCGGGTCCGTCGCGTTGCAGGGAGAGGAGCTTCAACAGTGCCTGGGACTTGCAACCCAGGTGTAGGTTTAAGGGGCCCCTTAACTAACGGTCGTTATACGCTCACCTCCACTGTCCAAGCTCCTCTCCCTACCTAACCAAATTTGAAAAGAACCTACTAGGGCTGCCTTCGACGTACGTTCCAAGAATGAATTAATGTTAGTTCTGGACAGGCCCAAGTCTTTTAGTAGGTTATAGAGAGACTTAGCTGTTATACCTCTCGCTCCCACCTCTACCGCGTACAAATCAACGACGAACCTATTTCGAGTTAGTTCGTTAGTGAGCTCGTAATACTTATTGACCTTGATGGCATGGTCTTTGGGGATGTTGGTTTCCAAAGGCACCGTAAGTTCTATCATCACAACGCGCTTTAAAATACGCGAATATAGAAATATGTCTGGTCTGGAGGCCAACGCACAAATATCCTCGGGGATTTTGTATCGTTTCTCATACGTATCCATCATGCTAGTCCAATCCGAAGCCGCTTTAAGGATAGAATAAGGCTTGATGTTTGATTTTATAGCCCTGGTGCCCTCTCTCACAAAACCTATTGATCGCTCGTTTGTGGTTATTTCCCTTTGCGCTCTGGCTGAAAGACTAACCGCTTCACGTATGATCTCTAGAACCCTATCGTGACGACGCGAGTATTGACCGCTGTCCAGGAGAACCTTACATGGCTAACCAGGAGAACCTAGCTCTGGGGCATCTTTGTCTTTTGGGACTGATGTAACGACGTCATCATGGGATTTTCCCAGGATATGTCTCTTGGAAACTCTTAGGTGTTTGTAGAGCTCCGATGGTCTTTTTAGATTCATCCCAAAACTATTACGATCCTTGAATAAAGCCGATGAATCAGCCGTTAGTTCGAGCCCGAGCCACAACTTCAACATCTTTTTGACGCCTGCGTCTAATTTAGATAAAAGGGTTTTACTAAAATCATAGACGAGGAAAGGCCAATTCAAACGTGAAGTTTAATGAAGAAATATGTTTTAGGTGTTATTACGATTTAATATAGTTTTGAAACTTTAAATAACACATGAAATAAGTATTAGTGAAATTTCAGTTTATATTATTTTATTATTTAATCTAAAAGAAAGAGCGATTCTGTAGAGCAGCAATAATGTTGTTATAATTCGTTGTGAAATATTAAACGTGAAGGTGCTTGAAATGCATCAACATGTCCATGAATGACAAGTCAGATACGTATAACTTTTCAAATAATCGTAAACTATGAATATTTCATATACAGATAAAGTGTAAGTTACAATTATTAAAGTTAAAAAATAGGTCAAATACCGTACACGATTTCTCTCTTAACACTCGAATACTTCAATGATATGCAAATTATTTTAAGGGCCGGTATAACAAGATTTTCGATCAGTCCTTTATAGTATCATTTACCCTTTTCATTTTGTAAGAATAAGTCTAATAACATTTTATTACCATTAATACATTGAAAAGATCATCTAACAAATGTGAAAATTTATTTAATGACGAAAACTATGTAATATTAAGATCTTGTAAATCGACAGTTCTATAAGCGCATCGACAGTAAAGCATTTCTTTTAATTAACAGCTTTAATAGACCTATTCGGAGTAATAGGAGAAGAAATCTCGTTTTAATTAAGATTAATATCAGGAAGATAATAGGGGATGGTCCATTAGGAAACAAATTATCTGTTTGGATAACATTCGATTCGATTTTGTAGTAATCATTTGTACGTTCTGCTTTATCTTAAACCTCTTTAAGTTTACGTTCTTTTATCTTTTATTCCGTCGCCATTTCGAAGATAATTGGAAAAAATGTATAGTTTTTAAATTTGAATGCACAAAGAATATAGATACAAAACGACTTGCTTGGCATTTTAGGTTTTGCTTTTTTTACTGTCCACATAAATGTGTCTAACATAGAAATAAGAAGAAGAGGGAAGAGATGGAATTTTTGTATCTTCTAAAGTTTTAATGTTGCCACTATAGTTTTTTAAGTTTATTCTATGAGTGATGACCTATTAATGTAATACTGACATTTGACCCTGCCAAGTCACTAAGATATATAAAATGACTTGTAATACATATAAGCTAAGTGAAGTTGTTCTGCCCCGGATAATATTCAGATATACTGCGAGCACTGGCCCGTGAAATTGGAAAGTGTCTACCCCATTCATAAAATTTGTGACAGCTAATAACCTATGTAATATTAAGTTTATATTAAAATTAAATGTTTTAAAATTAAAGGTACAAATAACATAATAGTATTATTGTTATTATTACATAATTAAATTGGGATTATCAGTACAGTTTCCTAGTTTAAAGTTTCAGTGTTAACAACTAAGAAAGTTTAATAAAAACTGAGAATTTTCCCTTTTCTTTTAACAATGTTTACTCTTTAATAAACTTTAGATTTATTAAAAACATGTTAACGAAATAACTTAGTAATTTACTATGACGTTTATGTTTACAAAATAGATATTTATTTCAGCATAAAGACAAAACTAGTGTGTTTGGCCATCTTACTTGTAGGTAATAATTCTATCCTGGTTTATTCAGTCTAAATATTGTAAGCGATTAGCTGCTATAAATAAGGTAAGCAAAATGGCGGTCTATTATTTAGTTTAAGACGTAATATTAATTTGTGTACCAATAAATAATATTTCTTGTATAAAAACTGAGATACATGTCATATGCATGTACATCCTAACAGAGGATATTTTAATCCCTTACATTGAGTTTGTCCTTTAAAACATATATAGTGCACATTTATAAAAGCCTTGTGCATAAATTAAAGTAATTTACATTGAGAAATAATTTTAAAATAAATTGATTGATGTATTGATTTTATTATAATAGTTTATAATTAATGGAAACTAGCAAACTTGGTGTTGAACACTTGGAATATAAAAAGGGTTCGTATCAAAAGTTGAGCAAACATTTTACTGCAATCACCACAGCATTCCGTGAAAACTTACTTAATTTGCATTTTTATTACTTTTTAATTTTATCTCAGCCAGCAAATAGCGAATTATGGTTTTCACTCAAAGTCGTAACATCTTTAGTTAAGATTCAAGTATTTTATGATCGTGAAGAGATGATTAAACTTTTCTTGAATATAGGAAATGAAAGATCCATTTTAGATCATTATATTAATTTTTCGTACTTGCTGATAAGTTATGTGATGATTTTCCTTTAATAATGTTTTTTGATGGATCTGAATATTAAAAACATTAGTATTATTGAGATTTTTATTCATTACTTTCTACATTTCTAATAAAAATTCATCCAGTCATTTTTTTAAATACAATGTATTTTTTTATAATATAACACGCACAGACTTGTTTCTTACTGTTTTATCTAAAAATAAAACCGATTTTTATTGTATATAATAATTTTATTACTATGTAACAACACACATAAAGATATTTGAGGAAGTATTGATCGAAGTTATCAAAGTATTCATGTCTGAAAGCAGCTAGAATGTAAATTAAATGCTTTAATCTAATTATAACTCGAATGTTATTTAAAACAAGTCCCGATTGTAAACAACTTGCTCTCGTTTTATGACAATGACGATCGTTTATTTGCATATTATTCCTTTATTACACTTTGAATTCATATGTTAATGTGCGCGGCAATATTTTTGATCCCAACGGCGTCGTTGTCCGTCCTAAAGATTTGATGTTTTGTGTTTAAACATGTTAATCCAGTATATGGCAATTTAATTTGTAACATAATGAAAACATAAGACTACCAAAATAATGTTTTTTAAAAGTTTTATATACCATATTAAATATGTTAGAATTAAGAAAAATATTATAAAGCTAAAATAAAGTACCGTCCAAATACTTCATTCGAGTGCATCGGTCCGTGTAATACCAAAAGCTACTAACAATTAGGGATTAAAATTTAAATAATGAAAATGTCGCATTGTTGGCGAATTTAACTTGCAATATAACGGACGCCATAATACCATTACACGCCACCGCGCACCAGGCTTTCATGGGAAACTTCACGTGTTGCCAATTATTTATTTAATATTATGATTTATTCATTTAGATTTTGAGATGGTGTAAATATCGTATTATGCAAACTAAGTTTCATGTTGTAAGACAACAACCCGCTCAGTAATTATATGAATTTATTATTTTCTTGTTATCTTGGTAACAGTATAAATTTTGAAGATTAATTCCATTGCTATTATAAATATTGTTAATTCTAATCAATAAAGGGCCACAGGTTTGACAAGAAGCTGTTACGAATTACAATTATTCTCTTAGGGCATAATCTGTTTATAGGGAGTATTTTTGATATTTCTTTATATTTAAAAATGAAATGAGACCTCCGATGGTGATAATAGAAATTTCATATGACATCAATTGCAATTTATGTAACTGTTTTCAGTAAAGCTAAATGAACCGTAGTTTGATCTCGTATCGTATTTATTGGGAGCTTTTAATCTCCATATGCGTGGAATTAAAAGCGGACGATGCAAATTGTAACGTTTAACTATTGTAGTACAAGAGTTGACAAATGTTCTGTCACGTATCAGATTCTTATTTAAAATATGTATGATCGCAAAATTAAGAAGTCTAAAAGAAGGTTGTATAAAAGATCTTCATTAAATATGTACAAGTTTTGTTACTTACAGTGAAGGCCAATGCAATGCTGAATTATACATTAAATGACACATAACTTATGGGTGTCGTGATTTAATTAACGTGATTAATATTAAATATAATATATAAAATGCAGTATTAGGTGTCTCAGTCTACACCGCTTAACCGTACAGATGGTAACGAGTTTAACTTGAGCGCCTCTGCCTGTTTGGTTTTTCATTTCGACGTTTAATGAATCAATCGGATTGTTTGAATAGATACCATTTTATTTATAAAATATAAACTATATAGAGGCATTTTTATTAAAGAAATTACTTCGGTAACTATGAAATTTATTTTTATAAGTAACTTATTTTTTGGATAAATGATAAATTAATACGATGTCATTTGAGGTTGTGAAGTTAAATATAATTTTTGTTGTGATTTGTCATTTTATGTAATATTAAATCTTATTACTTAATAGTATGTCATTTTTCGTAATATTCTATATTGAAGCTGGGATCATTTGGTTGGTACAAATTTTCGGAAGTTTTGACAGACGATTGTCTGCGGAGGTCTCGTAGCGAATATTAATGTCAGGTCACTTCGGCCGTCACTTACATTTGACAGATAGCCGATGACCGGGCGATTTTGGGGGTCCAGCCCGGGTCAGGTCTGTGGTCACGTCTTTTTGTTGGCTTTTCATTTAAATGGACGTACTTTATAACGTGGAATAATTGAGCTTGGATATCCCTAACTTCTAACATTTCAAATTCCAAGTCTACTTATGATTGAGTAACGAACGAACGAAGGCCAAATTATAAAATAAAATATATATTTTCCGGCAATGTAACGTGATCTGAAGTGGCCGTTACTACGAGAGGAGTGTAATTGGTTGGAAAATTCAAAAGCCTTCTACTGCGTTGCATAACGCGTCACTCGAATTACTGCGTAATTTTATTTAATATTCAAAAATATGTTTTAGTAAATAAATTTGTTGAAAATTTTTTAATGTTTTTTGATTTCATGTAAACTTAATACTTTATTTTAATGGATAGTCTAGCCTAGAGTTTTGTGGAGTTATTATTACTTATAAAAGAGTAATTACTAAAACCTATTTAACAAATTTATGCTTTTGAATTAACGTGGAATCGGATCAAGATTAAAACATTATATTATGAGGTAAGTTCTGTAATAGTTAAACCGATATCTAGATATACAAGTTCTGTATCTCATGCCTATAATATAAAGCGTGTTTCGATAAAGATACGTAGTTACAGAGTTGTTCACCGTATCCTATCAGCTACAAACTTTAAGTACTTCCCTCTAAACAACTATTATATGGTCTTCTGTATACGCTATTATTATGCTTAAGTGTATGTAATTAAGGACTATATTCATATGGTTAGTTTTGGCAAATTAAAACTTGTTGATGGTAACTAATAATTCTGAATTTTTTGTTGGGTTTTGGTATTACTTTATATTCCTGTTTTCTTCCATCAAATATTTCTAAAAATTTATTTGCAAAGTTTCTCACTCCATTAGTTACAGATTATTGGGAGCTTGTAGGATAGTGATTGGTAATTATCGTTGACAAGCGGCCTCTTGTGGGTTCGTATCAGTTTTTTCATACGATCACCATGAGACCTTTTTAAACAATGAAAGGTTAAATTAAATTCGTTCTTCCAATACAAAAAATAAAACTACACGGATATACAGTAAGAGATATGGTCAAACAAAAATTTGATTTATGTTTTCAATTAAATAATGACTTTTCTCTTTATTCGGCAGTCCAATTGCTATATTATCTTTACTTTCACTTATGTATGTATTTCAGCTTTGCATCTATTACATTTTAGATTCATGGTTTATAATGCATAATTCAATTTATAATACAATTTTATATCAACTAATGGACATGCATACGTTTCAAAAACCAAAGAACATTCAGGTAAGTTAAATAAAATTATCAACTTTAAGGCCAAACGCTTTCCTTTCGACTTCACAAATGTATGAATTTTATGTATGTAACATCACTGACTCAGAATGTGTTCGGTTAAAAAAGATAAGAAGCCGAAATAAAATTAAGTCAACAAGTTCCAACAAAATTATTCATAGATGAGCTCCTTGCTGGGTGGCGAGAAATAAGGATTTCTGAACGTGAGGGAGGGGAGGGATAACTACCCTTATGAATTGGAAATGCAATTTGGTTGGGTATGTGCGGCCAATTGTTTTCTGAGTTACCGATTTTAGTAATGGAGGCGTAAATTTGAACGATTAACAATTTCTTTTTTTTGTATGAGTATATTCTATCTTAAAAGCCTTTTATACTTTAAGAAATGTCACATGAAATTCCAATATATGTATACATACTGAATAAAATATAGTTCCTGAAGGTTGGTAATGTATCTATGGGTTTAAGGCGGGAGACCAGTGACGTCCTAAGGCGTGGGCGACGTGGGCCACCGCCTACGGCCTCGTGGTACAAAAAAATCTTCTTCCTGCCAATTTTCCAGCTATAGCCAGGGTATGTCTTACATGTTGTGATTAGTTTTGGCTATTTGTTTTTACGACCCGTCGTCTGCCTGACATCAACCCTCTTTGGGAATCAGAATTAATTAAACCTATTTTGATAAGAATAGTGTGTTCAATGTTTTAATAATATTTAGCGAATAAATAGACAGTGTTTAAGTATATTCCTCGCCCCCGAAAACAGTGACGTTTTTTAATTGTTTTTGTTTTCTTTGTGATTTGTAGTACACCAGTACCTGTACTCGTCTATTTTACATAAAGTAACAAGTATTTAATTGGCGATAAGTACGTAACGCAGTAATTACTTGTCTATAAAATATACTTTACAATATCTTTTGAAGGAAACCAAAGCTTTAAGTGTAAAAAAAGCATCGATGTTTAAGTTTTTAAAACTAGCTGGTAGTAAGAGCTTCAAGTTGCCATAGAAAGGGCCTCGCGAAATCTGTCTTGCCCACATCAAATTTAGGTCTTGCCCCGCCACTGCGGGAGACTTATGAATCCTTGGGCAAAAACTGGTTATATATATTTAGGTGATTATTATACAGCATAACAATAATTAAAATATCAATAATTTAAATAGTGGTAATACACAATAATATAGTTAAATTAATTATTTTGTATCTTAAAACTGTGATTTCATTGTTTATTAAGCCCAGTCCCAATACAACCAGACTATTAACGTTAAATTTCTATTATTTTCATTTTATCAGAAAGTAAAATTTATAAAAAAAAACATTTTTATTTTATATGAATTTCACGTAACATTATCTTAAGTGAAAAAACATCACAGACCTGTTCTTATATCGTAAAATATACGCTTAACGTAGTTATTATACAGCGACGGTGAACATTTCGACCCCCAACGAATCTAAATTGGTGAAAATTTTATGACATCTATTTAGCAAGGTGTGAGTTTCGTCGGAGGACAGACAATTGTCATTGTCTCAATAGATATTTACTGTTTGTCTTCAAATAAAATTGCTGTCTCTGCCATTATAAAATTGAATGAGAATATAAAAAATAAATGTATAGTTAGCACTAAATGAAATGAGACACAATAAAAGGAATCATAAGATATTATAATTAGTTAATTTAATTTGCGTCTGAAATTCAATTTGGCACATATTCTGGTAAACATTGATGGTGTTCTAAGACACGATTAGATCTATTCATTGCTGCCCCAAGAGAACATCTTGCAGCTGCCAGTGATAGATAAAGTGCTTCAAGCAGCCGACGATACTTATATTGCAGACCAAATTAATTACCTACTTTTTTATATACATTAGTCTTTTAATACCGATAAAAATAAGATTTATTTCAGTCATATATTATAGAATTTATGTTATGCGTCTATTATAATGTAATAATAGGAATAATATTTAAAAGTTTACAAAGGCGATAAAGTTGATATTTTTATTTTTATCATGGAGGTAGATCTCTCTTTTTTCCTTCAGCAAATATTTTCAGTTCGAAATAAAACAGTAATTGGTTTGGCACGGTGAATAAATATCGCTAGATAAATAAACTGTCAAACGGTGTATATTTCTAGACGTGTGCACTTGATTCACGTAATTCAGCTTTTAATTAAAGTTCAGGGTACCGTGAAAAAAATTCCTCCAATGTAAATGTACAATCTATGGCAATCTTAACTAGCCTATTTATATACCTTAACTTTAAAGTTCTAGAACAATTATAAAAGTAAATTGGATGTTTCTTATTTGCCGAATAGTTTCTAACAATGGAGAAGTTGCACAAGAAACATTATTAATTACAATCTATACTAATATTATAAAGCTGAAGAGTTTGTTTGTTTGTTTGAAAGCGCTAATCTCCGAAACTACTGATTCGAATTGAATAATTCTTTTTGTGTTAGATAGTCCAGTTATCGAGAAAGACTGTGGGCTATATAACATCACGCTACGAACAAAAGGAGCAAAGATATAGTGGTAAATGTGTGAAAAATGGGAGAAATTATTTCATCTTTGAAGCCTTCCGTTGCGTGCGCCGTGAAAACGGTTCAAGATACACAAAAAATATGTGTTAAAGAATAATAGCTCTTTTAATGATCTAAAAAACAGTCCGCGACAGTATATGTCTATCTTTTAAGATTAACTCACAAAAACCGTTTTTATGGTACCTAATTTAGTCGAAATAATTTGTTTAAGTTGTATCAACATAATAATATTAATCTTTATTCAAATAAACAAATAAATATGTTGTTGGTTAAGAGTACTTTATTGTGAATAAAAAAAACATAGGTTTTATCCTGAAAATTCTACGGGAACTCGACCATTCCGAAAACCCCGCAAGAACGGGAACTATGTGGGAAGAACCAAAAATCTGCCGGAAGTCACTATTCCACGCGGACGAAGTCGCGGCAAAAGCTATTCTATATATATATATATATAAAAGAAACTCGTGTTAGTTACTCCACTTATAACTCAAGAACGGCTGAACCGTAGTTAGTTAGTAGAGGTAGTTTAGAACCAGGAAATTGCAATAGGATACTTTTTATCCCGTTCGAAAGCATTCCCGTGGCACTTGACATGAAACGTCAGTCACTATAAAACGTGACAATGATGACAATTTGATATTTGTAAGAAATCTATGTACTATATAAAAATAAGTCCGGTTTTCCATCCTGACGCTATAACTTCGGAACGAACGAACCAATTTCCACGGTTTTGCATTCGTTGGAAAGGTCTCGGGCTCCTTGAGGTTTATAACAAAAAAATTCAACAGAAAAACGGGAAAAATCTTTTTTTACATACAGCGCCATCATACATAACAGTACTAATCAATATTTTAAGTAGACGGTGCCGATGCATGATATGTACATTGTTTGACAGCTACTCATTGTTCTCTGCTCAGTTACTTTCATGTGACAAACCAGTATTGTGTTTGTAGTTTGAACTCTTAAAACCATTTAGTATTTGCGGGATAAATTTAGAAAATCATTGTTTTTCACATGGGCAGTTATATTTTGCGTATTCACGAGTTTGGAAACCATCCGCTTTATTTGTGTTAAAGTTAGACCAAAAAACAAAAAATGTGATTTACATAGGAGCACTTCAATGAAACGAGTAATTTGCGGACAGATATAACGCTTCGATTCGGTATCTACCTTGGATTCACTTTCATTTACTTAGAGAAGTTCAACTAAACCACACTTCATTTTTGTTATCGAAAAAAATTCATTGCTGTTGTAAAATGAAATAAATTTTTCCTTTTCAAATATAAAGCAAAAAAAAATCTTTATCTTTTATCACCAAACGAAATATTATATAAAAGCCTTCTGGTGGTTCTTCTGGTTCTTCTCAGGTCAGGGTATTTTCTTTTCCGAACCGGTGGTAGTGTCTCAAATGACCATCAATAAGAAAGTGTAATGCTTCTATGTTGAATAAAGTTGTTAGAGTTTGAGTTGAGTTTGGTGGCGAAACGGAGTTCGACGGGTTTACTAGTATTTTTATAAAATTACATTGTTATTGAATTATTGGTTCGACTAAAAATAGTTAATTAAGAGGTCAATTTAAATAATGTTGTTAGTGGATGCTGCAAAATCAGGTCGTATAAAATGTATGTAATATCTGTTAGATATAAGATGATATGCATCGTTAAATCAATAAACATTCAATCAGAGCGTCAACCACTTGGTAGTGGGTTTTGAATGTAATTATCTTGTGGTTATCGATCATATTCAAAAGCAATCATGTAAGCTATACATAGATGTATTATACCCAATTTTCTTTCATTAAATAAACATATAACGTTAAAACATCGCTTGTTGTTTTATTTTGTTTTATTTAGTTTACAACTTAAAATAATTATAATAATTTATTACATTATAACATTAAACTTTGACATCAAAGCTAAATTACATCGAATTAAGCGGAATGTTAGTTTCTTAGGTATATAGAAGTTAACGACTGTCGACTGGAGACGACTCCATAACGACGTCTGCTAGAACGGTAGCTTGGCAAATAACTATGTAAGTTGCCGTGTGACCCTTACAAGCTACCTCCGGGTTATGACCTGTAACTTATTTCATAGTTCCTTGTTGCTGTCACATATAATCAGATATTTTAACACATAAAATGTCTAGTTTCAAATGCATAGAAGCATACCCTACATCGCTATATTTTGATACAACCGAAAATTATCCTTCTCATGTTTATTTAATATTTTTGTTTGTGTATATTTCTTTTACAAAAAATAAATACCATACGTTTCTCTATTAAATGTATAGTGACAATTGTTTACTATTTAAAATCTCTATTTTCATAGAAAAGATTATGCAGTATTATGTATTTTATAATATTTTATGTTAGTTTATTAATAATAGTTTCTTGATAGACAGACGAAGTAATAGGAAGTTGTTATTGGATTGCTAAGTATCAATAAACCATAGTGATTAATGTGTATACGAGTACATTTATTTATGACAAACTTTGGCATTAAAGAATTGACATTCATCCAAAGGCTTTGCAATTTTCTAAGAAAATGAAAGAATAATAAGTGTTATATATGTATAAACAATCCATTAACAACCACAAGTTTTTTTTTGACGTATTAAATTACAAACAATATATTTGTTTCTGAAACTAGTTTTTGTAAGAAATTATCTTAAAACCAATACATTATGGTATTAACGTTAATTTTCTTTACGATACATATATCTAACATCTATGTTACGTGTTCCATTGAAGTATATATTTGTTCGCGATGTCCATTCAATCTCGGGTCATTTCTTGATTGCAGCTTCATTCCGCTGATTATTTTTTAAATTGCTCTGGTTCCGTATCTTTTTAGACAAATAAAAATATAGATAAAAATACATAAACATGATCTTAAAGTCAGTGGTATAATTATATTAAAAATGCAAAATAAAACAACAAGCGATGTTTTAACATTATATATCTGTTGTGAATTAAAAATTATTGGATATAAATATATATTGAGTATGAATGTATATAATCTTTAAAAAAATTGTTTATACAAAGTTTTCTTTAAGTATGTTCGAACTTATAACAAAGGAATTTAACTATTATTTTGTATGGGAATTTAAAAAGCAAGGAACTCCAAAGAGACTAATATCGCTAAAACGGTTCGATATGCGTCTCTTTGACTCCGTGTTTACTCTTCTTATTAGCTAATTAATCTCGTCAATGCGAGGTTCGATTCCTGTTTGCACCTGTTTTATACGATTTACTGATTGGCCTATATATACATTTCCAATAAATAGAAGTCCCATAAATATAAGCTTTGTCAGCGTAGTTAACGTATGTAATATTAAGCCTTGATTATTAACATATAAAGGATTAATAAAGGATTTACATGAAAATTGTATACTTATTATAAAATAATACGTATATTTTACTATAATTATATCACAGAGTCTTTGGAACTCTCTTAAAATTAAAGTTTACATGTAAAATAAAATTTACCCTGTTAAGTATCTTAATAAATTGAAACAAAGGTCGCAGTTAAATTTATAAAGTCGGTGGTTTTAACATGAAAAGGCTACATTGTTTGCAGTAACTGACTGCATTTCGTAAAGTTAGACTAGTGCCATTCTAGCACCTGGCTAAACCTAGGTCTAGCCTATGGTGGCTCTATAATCTGCCATTCCTATGCAAATTCGCTCGCTGAACCAACTATGACTTTATATAAAAGAGAATACTCCCGTTATGTTCGATAGGTTTAGCCTCTAGTAAGTCTAGAAGGAATGTGAAATTATTATTTTTTGTTTTTTTAATTTGCAACAATATATTCCATGCGGTCAAAGAGTCTTTGGTGTTTTATTTTGTGAAATATCTACTTTGTTGTAAAACATTATTGATATTATGAAATAAATAACTAAATATTGATATGACTGATTCTTTCTTTCATATTCAATATTATTAAAAGCTATCTACAAATACGATACAGAAGCAAATGCTTTGACATTATCGCGAACGGCAATCATTCTCAATGTTTGGAACGACGTCCGCTATAGGAAGTAAGTGAATTTTCCCTTTATGCAGCCACTTGACTTTGCTACAGAAGGTTTTATCCTTTGATTACACTTGGAGGAACTTCTTAAGGAACCCGATGAGCCCCGAGGCGGCCGATAGATGAGAATTGTTGCAAAAACTTGTTTAGATGACAACGAAGCTGCGAAAACAAATATAGCCGGGCTTTTTGTTTTCCGAAACTCGCCTTTTCTTACTGCAGTCAGATTCAGATTAAATAGTTGGCATTTTTATGTTTCATTAAAAGTTATAAAAGCGACCAATAAAAAAGTTGTTATCTTTCGTGTTGGTAGTGGAATGTATGATTGGTTTTAACTTACAGTTTTCGTTGTTTTGTTTCTCAGTAAAACATTGAAAACAATATTTGCTGCCTTTAAAAAATGGAATTTTCTATCTGTCACTGCATAGTTTTGATGTTCAAAGACTGAAATTGGCTATCGAGTTTGATATGCTATTGAATTTATTGTTAAATTTAAAGAGAAGTTTTATCGAGTTAGACACTAATAATAAAATTCCAGCCAAATCTAAGCTATTATGAAATCTTTTTTAGGTAAAAGTACTGTTTGTGTACAATCAAATAGAAAGTTAATTATTTACACTAAGAGAAATAATTTTTAAAATAATACTAATCATAAGTGTAAATTGTTATATTCTAATTATAATAAAAGAAATCTAGTTTAAATTACAAGAAGAGGCATCGAAAGTACTATTAAGGTTTTACTCAAAACAATTCACTTTAAACTATGTATACTTGAATTTACAAACTGCGGATATTTGGAACAAAGATTGACATACTTACAAAACCCCGTCACGTTCTCGGTTTCGTTGCGGAACCAAAAATTTTTAAGAACAGTGTCTCGTGGTGGTTGCCAAGATGGTTCATTAAGAAGAAGATGTTTGTGTCTTGTCGGCAAACTGACTCGACACGTGTCCCGACAGCCATGAGCGCCTTAATGACTTGTGCTGGAACGGCGGGATTGCATTCTAATTATCTTTGCAATTAAGGTTTTTATGTCAGGAACACTAAAGTAATTGTTTAATATTAGGGCCCTATTTTGCCATTCAAAAAGTAACCTTAAATTTTGTCCCGTTGATGCCATCAACTAATAGAATATTTTTTACAAATCAAACAGAATTTGAAGTTCAAGATAGTCAATATTTGCCAAGTTCGGACCGACGCTGGGGCGGGATTATCGGTATTTATCAGAAAGTTAAACAGAGGCACGGGGACCTCATTAACTATATATTTGCCCTGGTTTTCTTTGGGGAATTTATTAAATAGATTATATAAAAAGTACACCGATATTACGTTAAAAACTATAAATTCTAATAATAGTATAAATTAATACTATATAAAATTGGGATATATTTTGTTCATAACAGAGGAATTATTATATTATGATGCTTTTCAGTTTTAGAACAGACGATCGGACAAATTATATATTTAATATAATGTCAGTGAACTATTTCAATTGGAAATTCATAATAACATTACTTGGCACCCTTTGATTGGTCACCCTCGGACACTGGACTGTCGGACGGACTTATTGATTTTTGTTATTAAACAATAACAACAAAAGGTCATGTTTGCATTCCTTTTTGATATAACGGACCGTTTGATAATATTTGCCCGAATATTAGACTACATTGTGATAAGGGTAGCTGATTTAATATAAAGCCCAAATATACAATTTTTATTTCCAACAATGATAATTGAGTCAATTCAAACTATACTGATAAGTTTTTATGCAAATAATATGAAGTTCAAAATGATGAAATAAATAAAATTAAATAGAAATTGTTATTTTATGGTAGCCCAGTTCATCGCTTCATATTGGAGAAAAGACAATAACAGAAAAAAATTTTTTTAAAATAATAATAACATAAAAATAATAAAAAAGGTTATAACATTTTTAAACGTAACGAAAGCAAGGAAAACAAAAGCACTCGAATACAACGATGCTGTATTCGTAATGTGAAATAAAATTTCCTTGTACCCTCAATACAACGTTCGTTTGTCTCAAAGACAAAGCCGCTTTGCTTGTCTAAGCCCGGTATAAATCCGATGGTGTCCGGCGCAGCACTGTAATAACAAATATAGAAAATTTTGAAGTCGTAGCAAGCGTTATATAAATCAAGGTTATTTTTATAAAACATGTTTTCGTCCAACAAGTAGATATTTATTAAAATTTCTGGTATTTACAAGAAAAAAAACATTAAAAGGAAACATAATTTGGAGAATATATTTTTGTTGATTTAAAAAAAGAAGCAGGTTTCTAATTCATCGGAATCTTGTTTCTCATGTATGTTCTCCGATTTTTAAAATACTCCTAGACCAATTTAAGAACTTCGTTTCTATCTGAAGGTTGCACCCCTCAAGTGGTTCTATGGTCACCAAATCAGGTTTTTATAATGGAATCTTCAAAAATGATAGGGGAAAAAATTTAGAAAATCAATTCTTTTTATATAAATGCGCATTTGAGAAAGTCTTTCTTAACATTTTTCGGATGACTGTTGAAGAAATTGTACTGTATTTCTTTCTCTATTACGCTTAAGGCCCAAGCTTTCTTTACTACGCTTTCTCATACGAAATGCATGTAAGGAAAGTCTCCCCATCTTTAAACAGTTACTCTATCCTTCGCACCTATTATATAAATACACTAAAAAGCAAGAAATAATTTTTTTTTTTAAATTATTTTTAAATAAAAAAAAACGACTTCCAAAACAGGAACTAAAAAGTAAAAAAAAATTCGTTTACAGGCAACACCATTTAAACACCGATATAATCCAATTGGTAATATTGGTGGCTAAATGGTCTACCCAATCCCCAAACCACATATCGCTGTAAACCTAAGGCACCGACTTCAAAAGATGATGAGATATTAAGAAATTGTATACATTCAGTTATTTACTAAATTAGATAATTGGAAAGTCAATAAAAATAGGGTTCGTTTATTACAAATTAGGTGTTTATTCGATTTTTGTGCGGAAAATAATAATTAATGATTAATAATTATATATTATGTAGGCAAGGTTAAGAAATAGTATTAAGAAAAAAATATATATTTTGCTTTTCATTTCCTGTGTTGCTTTTTTGGAGTACGAATTTTATTACTAAAAAATAAATTTGGTATTTAATACTCGTTGTATCGATTACTTTTCAGTGACCTTGTTCATTCATAACATTTAAGATAAAAATATTTTAAAACAAGTTATGAAATACAGATATATATATGTTTAAAGAATTTGTTTCAATAATAACTTTATAATTATAGACATCATAATATTCCTCACATGCAAAATTAATTCGTGAAATAAAAAGGTTAGAAAAAAGTGGGTATCTATTTATGATAAATAAAACAGTACAGACTTGGAACATACGTAAACCTTGCAATTCCATTTTATTTCAGGCAGCGTACTGTATGTGCATTATTATATGTGCGTAACGTCCCTTAATTAATGAGAGGGCACTATCCATTTCGTGCCGCGACGAATACGTTAGCCGTAACGTTAGTGCCGGCACATTGAGTACGATTTGCGAGCCTCTGTTAACGCCTAAATCCACTACACGGGTAGAAAAAACGAGATTGGAACCTAAAACATGACAGGCAATTTCCACGCTGCGATTCTACATGTCTGTGTGCGGTTTTATCATTATTATCAGTGTAGGCTTGGAATGCCTTTTCAAAAACGCAATTTTTTTGGTTATTCGTCACATTACGGCTACAAATTTACAAAATCAATTTTCTTGAATTTGCTGAGTATATTAATTGGATATTAAGGTTACGTGTATATAAAAAACTTGATTAGTTTTTTATTACTTTATAATATCCTATATAAATTAGTAGTTGGCTGATTCTGTATAAATATACGGTAAATCACAAAATTAAAACAAGTGCAGGGAGGGAACATTTATCTCCTAGCACCTGCTTAACATCCGAAAGTAGGGGCAAGACGCAGTGATAAATAACAACAAGTTATTATAATTACAACGAGTCCATTCACTTGTACTTTCATTATTCTTACTGTGTGTTTCCTTTGTATGGACAAATAAAAAAAGCCTTAATTTTTTTGTTCATAATCATATCTGCAAGTGGCTAATAAAAGAGGTGAAAGATTTTGAAAGTTTGATTAGCCAACTGTTAATCGTAATAGGTTTTAAGGAAAGCGTGCCTTTTTTTTCTTAATTCAGATGTTATTACTAAACTATACAGAAATGTTATAAAAATATTTTATTTATAAGAACTCCAATGTTTCCTTGTAACCTTCGATACTAAATAGAGTCCAAAGTAGTAGCATCAGAGGAAAATATTGTATTAACTTAATAAAATTGCCGTTATATTATATCAGTACATTGGAAACAGTTCCTAAATCCAGGAGCGCAAGTGTCTTTAACGACTGCATGAACTGTTTGATTTAAAGTTGCAACAATTGTGCTCACATGCTGAAACACGATAAAATACCACTTGACAAATGTTGATGGGTTTTTGTTTATTACTATAAACATTACTACATATATTATATAGAATGTGAAATTAAACAATATAACACATTAATTTTGGGTACAATAATACAACCCCTAGGTAGGTTAGGTACAGGGGTACAACCCCTAATTTTTTCTCGTTTGAAAACGTTATTTAAAACTTCCAAAGATTTTCAAACAATCCGGTAAAGTCGTAATAAACTGGCTTCTAACAAACACTGGCAGCGAGTAATACCTCGTGAAATATTCCAATGAAATATGTATTAAATCCGCGACCAGCGAGATTAAGCTGAGAAAGATCGGATATTAACAGAACTTGTGTTACATTGAAAGCGAAGATATTTTGTTACATAAAGTTGGAAAGGGAACAAATTCAATAATCGCATAACAAACTTGCAGTGCTTTTGGTGTTAAAATTAATTTTTGTTTCCTCATTTACAAAAATTCTAATATATAATTTATTCAATTTACATAATTGTATTGCATAAACACGTGGTTTTAAATAGTACTTAGGAATATGACATAATGTAATTCTATGTAATTAAATGACATAATGTAATTCTTGTAAAAATAATATTTTTCCAGGAATATATCTCCCAATATAAATTATAGCATATCTTTAGAAGGAGGCAAGTTTAAGTGGTAGGTGTGCGGCAAGCAAAGAATTTAATCTACAATGAAAGAAGTCGGAGGTGCTTTGTGCGTGTCACCTACCAACGACCCTCAACGTAGTGTGATCTATGACATTAATCTTCGAATACATAGGCGTATTTGATACGGTATTATCAACAATCCAACCCATGTCCGATATGTTAAACTCTTTACACCGCATTAATTGAATAAAGTATGTATGAAATCTTTGTCCAATTCTTCATTGAGGAAATGGAAGTAAATATTTTATTTTTATGTACGCGGGTGAGATGTTTTAGAAATAAGGTAGTTTGCAACGACCTATCCATTGAGAAAACTTTCATACATTCGTGGCGTTCTTCCTTACAATTCAATATCATTCCTTTGTTGCCGGTTTTCGCTTTAATAAATGCGTCAGATCCCAATTTTGGCTCAAATAGTATTGTCACTTCGCTCTTCCTTAACTTTCCATCTCCGCTGGGTATTAAGCCTCATTGTGGAGTAAACACGCTTTTAAAAACAACGTTTAAAAATTCCATTTATATTCTTCCAATTGAGCTCACTGTTGACTGTGCGAATTAATTGAAGGTGAGCAACGTGATGCATATTAGACGTTATACAATTTTTTGTTCTCATTTTTGTTCGTTCATATGAAGAGCCCTAAGTCAATGTAAAGTGTCCCTGAAAAGTATTAGTTACAAAAAATCCTTTTTAACTTCTACTTTTACACTTTTGATTCGCGAAACATCTTATCTAATGGGACAGTATTTGTAAGGATTAAATAGTGTAAAGTAATAATAAACAAATAATTAGAAATTACTTGGAGCATCGTAAATGTGGCACGGGTTTTCATTTAAGGAAAATCTTTCAAATTTACTTCTCATTAAAATATAGAAAACGAATTTCAAATATATTTAATAACTTATTGTTTCTGTTTATAGCCACTTGTTCGAAGTCTTAGTGAACCCTGTTTTGTTTCCAACATTCATATCCGAAGGATGTACGAAAATTTTTGCTGTATCATATTTCTTTAATAAACATAGTATTGTTTTCTTAGCATATCATACAATGGTTTATTCTTCAATAAAAATATAGGCTTTAAAAAAATATAAATTTATTATAATTAATTATTAGCTATAAAGATATAGAAATATTTTAAATAATAATTTTAATGATGAAAAATATAAAAAGCAAAAAAAATTACGAGCCTCTCTGAAATTTAATAATTGCTGAAAATCGTCAGCTCCTTTATTCTTTGTCTTCTTACCTCTCCACAATCAAGACCGACCCTCAATAGTGAACGTAATGAAATGGTTTTAATGGCAGCATTAAAATTCACCGCCGAAAGGCGATGAAATCTCAAAATTTTGCTTTGATTGTTTAAACAAGATCTCCAACCCTTCTGTTGAATTGATGGGGATGTTTCTATATAATGTGACTGATGTGTGCGCCGTTGGCATGTAGAAGGTATGGGGATAAAATTGGAATAACTCAAATATATCTAAAAACAAAAAAAGAAATATAACTTCTCGTCTGTCCGTGATCACGGTCGCTGAAAAGTAACTGAAAGGTCGCGTCGGGAGTATATAAGTACATAGTTTTGAAATAATAAAACACGCGTAGTAATCCGAATAATATTACTTTCATTTAAAAATTGTCAAAAAAATATGTAGTTAAATATTTTATTTTTAACGTTAATGAGTTAAAACGGTTGCTTTGTACATTACATTTAATGTAATTTTAAAGAGATTTTAGAAAATCGTAACTAAAGTTTATTTATTGTTTACATCGAAAGGCATTATGTACGAAGTGGGGTTATGAAAGTCACGGCAATCACCTCGATGGGAGCTATTAATTGGAGAGATTAACTCTGCCAGGTGAGATATTGTGTCGTTTGTGCGAACGATAGCTCCATATATAACATTAGCCGGTTAAATTGGTTGATAATTATGCTGTATTACCATTACAATGACATGCAATAAAACATCGAATAATTTTATATATATTTTTTTTACGGTATACTATTATTTTTATGTAAAACTATGAAATATTTACCTATTACAATCAAAATTAACTGTTATATCTTATTAGTTCACTAATAACACGTTTATTGGAAAAGTTTGTTTGGTTCATTATATCAATTAAATGGACGTTCTCGTTCAAATGTTGGTTGGAATTTTACTAAAATAAGTTACTCCTATTCACAATGTACTAATACATGTCTAGTTGTAGACAAATTAAGTAGCATAGGGGTACGCTTGTATGTTGATGCCAATTAATAATTACAATTACATTAGAATGCAATTAAATGCGGTAACTCGTCATTGTTAAGTTTCTCAAGATAAGCCGCTACCAAGTGCTATTTCCCACGTGGTTTATAAATGCAGATGCGATCCCATAAGCGCTACAGAGACGCATGTTAAGGTTTTTCATACGAAATATATAACGCTCCGTTTTATAAGCTACAGTAATGACAAATTAGATCATGAGATTTTTGGACACTATTAAATTTTACTACACATAACAAATGCACATGTACGATGGAAATTTCATTTCAATTATAATTATGAATGAGCATTGACAAATAATATTTTGAGTCGTATTTAGATGAAATAGTAGCTGAAATAGTAGCTGCTAATATCGCAGTTCTGTCTGAAGACGTTTTATTTGTATGGCTACACATACGTTTGTGGAGGTGCACTTACGATATTAATTATTCATCGGATCGGGCGAATAAACCAATTTCACGGTTCTTTGAGCTCGAATCATATCCGCTATTGTTTATACAGGTCGTCATTTTTTTTATATTTAAAAATATTTAGTATTATAGAAAATATTTGTCTTAAAGATCATTTTTTATTATATATATTGTATGTTCATTATAAAAAGTAATGGAGTATGTTTTTTTATTCTAGATACTTTTTTTGCGAGTCTTTTTTGGGTATAAAATACTCGTAGATATTTCTATTTTACTGGAGTTTACATATTTTTATTTATATGATATTTTTGTTACTTATGTATTACATTTAATTTAGTGCAGATAAATTGTTTCAATAGAACTACCAACAAGAAATATATTTTTTTAAACAAAATATATACTAACAAAAAAGAAGGATAATTATTATTCTTTTAGAGATGACATTGAGCCATATCATTTTTTTAGTTAATTGTATATAAAGTGAGCTCCCTGTAGGATCATAACTAAACGAGCTCGTAAGCCGAAACCGCGCGATCAAATTTGCCGCGTCAGTGCTGGCGAGATGCGCTTTTACCATCACCCTGTAATTGTCACAGCGATATCTATAAAAATACTAGAACCGTATGGCCACAACACTATTAGTCTGTATACATTATGTGAGCATGAATGTGTTCATAAAACCAAAGCGGATAATCTCGATTACGTGTATATAATATAGCGTGTTACAAATTTATACTATAAAAGGTTTATTTAATATGTCGACAAGAATGTTTGGCTCTGAATTTAAACTCGCAAAGACAAACAACACAGGAGGTCTTTTATGTAACTATCTCGATATAAATTTCAAATTCGTGATTGTCAAGACGACGTTTTCTTAAACAAACGGTAGAAGCCAGCCGAATTAACATTTATATTAATTGAATATATTGTCTCTTATTTGCGGATGCAAATTCTTATAACTTTGTTTGATAGTCAATATTTGAAGATGAATTTGAGCTTTCCATTTTTATACAACCAAAAAAAAACATTGTATCCAATTTTTTTTCTTGATAGCGAAGATAGTATTTTAAATAAAATATTTATAGACTAATGTTGGTTACATTTTTAAATTAAAAGCAATTGCCAGTTTGTGCTTGGTTGCGCTTAAAGTTTAATTAATGATTTCAATTATTACGGACAAAGAAACTTCAGTTGACTTTTCCGGAAAAGGCTTAGAAAATTAAAAGGTTCGGTTATTTTCCTGTTCAGCAGCATCTTATTTAATCGCCAGGTCCTTTGGGATGACTCTGGCGGGACAGCGGCTAAAGGGGCGGGCATATTAAACAATTTTCATTTTTGACGTAAGATAAGTGGTTATTATTACGTAACGTCTAATTTGAAATGATAATGAATGTTTTTTTCTCGACCGACCCCATGTCATTGTTATTAAATACATACATTTTAATTCTTAGTAATATAAATAATTAATGTTTTCATATAAACACATCTTAAGCTTTAACATACCATTTAATTATCCGTCAACATTGCAAAGTCCCTAGAGTCATTTACCATAGGATTTATGAAAGAACTCAAACAAGAATCAACCGTGGATCGTTTTCTTTTAATTTTAAATTTATAATGAGATATATACATACATATATAAAAGACTTCTGAACATTATTATAATACATTCTGAAACTACGACTGTTTAACGTAAGTTCTTCGCTGAGCCATAAATTAAAGATGAAAGGGCTTAAAATTCATTGTTTTATTCGAGTGCTATAAAATAATTACATTTTCATACCATTGCTCATTCCGCCCTCATCTTTTGTGTTCAAGTGGATTTGAATTGTTCGCTACTTAACATGCTCCATACAATGATAATAATAACTTCATATTTTAAGACTTGACGATACTGAAAAATTATATTTTTTAATATCATTCTCACTTTTTTAAAATAAACACTCATTTAAATCTCAATAACATCGTTGTTAACCTACACCATGAGTTTCTATTATTAATTGCTTATGAAAAACGAATTTGTGAATCCCGACCTAACGACTGGGGTTACAAAAAATTACATTTGACTTGAAATAAATTGGACATGTAAATGTTGAGGGATCTATATGAATCTCATTCGTGCCGTTCCTTCTAACAACGGCTCATTATGAACAATTTATTGTTAGGGTACGAGATGTTAATTAAAAGTCAAGTTGATTAAATGACTTAAAATGGCATCCCTAATTGGGAGCACTAAAGTTATGAATAGTAAAAGCATGTATGATATGCTTTAATGCTTTAAAATTGTACAATAGTTATTCGTCCCGACTGTGAAATGAAATGTTGGTATTACTGAAGCACCTGGAGTGCTATGAGCTGAAAATAAGAGGATTTAGATAGAATTTTGTAAAACTTTCTCCATCGGATTAGAGTGTAATTAAGTTATCATAACTTGTTGCAGTCCCATAAATTTAATGAAAACTCCCGAACAGTCATGATTTTGAACTTTTCCTTTTTCTGGCTTCTTATTTGAACAGAATATTCGTACGTTAAGTAATACTCAAATACGTCCATTCTTAATTACTTTGACATTATACATATAATAAAGGAATTGATCTTTTTTTAACCTTAACAACTATTTCTGGTTTTGCTTATTATTGGAATGATATAAAAACTCTCTTTATCAAATCTTTTTAAATAGCAGTGCTTGTATAATCCTTTTAAATACTCGTAGCTCTGCTAATAGGAATAACAAAACAAACTAACGGTATATTTATTTATTAATAATAATTAATTGGTTTGATAAATAACATTAATAATATTAACAGCATTTCAATTTACAGAACGAACATCTAGAATAATTAAATAATTGTATTTCATAATATATTGTTACGGAATAATACATTATTACAGTTAACTACGGAATAATATATTATTAGTTAAGCTTTTTTGTTTTACCTATGCTTTAGCAATTCATAGTATTTGTAAGTATTAAAATATATATGAAATGGTCACACTTATCTAGGAAAAAGGAAAGGCGGAGTTTATGAAATGTATACTGAACACAACGCGAATGTTTGTTTTTTAATTATAATAAATTTGCCCTATTATTGGAACTGATACAAAATACGAAATAAAAGGCTGATAAAACAGTTAATTCGAAGCGTGACGTAAACAAATTTCGTTAAATAAATGCAGTGTCAAATGATAATGTTGATCCGTCGCGTGAAACGCGCGTCTGTCGTGTCCCACGGGCTTTAGTTTTGAGCAGACGGGCGGTGGAAACGCTAATATCGGAATACTCCTCCAGCTTTTTATTCTACTAGAAATATTGAATTTGTTTAAGATACTTTAAAATATTATATATTTAATGCTTTTCTGAAACAAGTAAAATTTCATGTAATAATATTTTAAAATGAGTTTGAGTTGTAATTTTTATAATGAATTACTATTTTTTCATAAATAACCTGAGTATGATTAAGTAAATAAAGAAATCACACAATTCCGTGGAAATAAATAACATATGAAATTATTTAATGTGAAAATGCCCGTTTGTGTCAAATAAATCAAAGGAATGCGTGCAAAAAGGGGTGCGAAATGACACGTGTCACGTCCCCTGATTGGACACGGGCTGCCACGCGAGTAAGCTGATTCTGTACTAATAATACGGCTTGTTACTATCGCTTAGCTTTGATTGTGGATACGAACTCACATACGACTATTAATTTGAATACAAAATACAATCACCATAATTTTAAAATTGTCAATAATTTATATTGTAATTCTCCATATTTTTTTTTAAACTTAGAGATATAAAGCTATCCAAGGAAATTGCTTCAATTATCCGATTATGAAAGATAAAAATATACGAACCACTGAACTTTTTTCATGCTTGGACACCATTTCGGAATTCTATCACAAGTTTTGCCCGAATATACATATAATGTCTAGTGTAGTTTGTAAATAACTTCTGAAATAAAATTCAATAAATGTGACAAAAAAATTATTTGTTATTCTTATTCATTTGTTGTCTGTTTTATTTATTAGATCGAATAATTTATTACGAAGATGACATTTGCTTTATAGCTAAAAATATAACTATAAACAAAGAAATGTTTAGTCATTTCAATATCAAAGAAAGGATTTTTTTGTAACACATTAATTTATTGATTAAAACATTTTTTTGATTTATTAAGATCCTCCAGGAGTAAACACAACATTAGTAACAATAACAACATACAGCTTAAAACTAAATGCATTACCTATAAAGGAGACCACCTCTTTTATTTGGTTACCTGTATACTACTGTAACTTCTCAGACTATTTCTTTTAAAGTAAGTTTTGAGTAAACATTAATAAATATATATTATTCGTATAATGTAATTTATAAATATATCGACAGGTGCATTGATTGACAGATTCGTTAGGATTTATATCGGATCATCCAGATATCGCTAATTGAATCTCAGTTCAATAGGGGAATAAAATGTTAGATAAAGAAATTCTATAATAGGAAACCATTGGATTCGATCTTTCACTCATGGGTTTTGTTTGTTTAGAATTAGAGGACGGAATTATTATTGTATAATTATATGAAGCTCAAGCTACCAAAACAGCTGAAATCTTTCCATATGTGTTATATTTAGACCTATGTATTAATAAAACTTAAATAAAATAAATTCACGTTTAAATTCCTTAGTTTAAAAAGTATATTTATCTAAAGAGCAACCTATTTTTTTTTATCTGCACAATATACTTAGTTACTGAAATTGGCGTACATAATTTTTAACAATACTTTTATTATTTTGTTTATACTGTTGATAATATTCAATATAATCAATCAAAAATATTAACAGAGCATCCACAATTGAATTACGTACGCCAATTTGTCCGTAGCTTGCGTGAAACTTCATAAAACGATACAAAGCAGAAATGCCTCACACGAGTGATCAAGTCACGCCTTCAAAAAAATCTGTTCACATGAATGCACCTCGACAATAGCCAATTTGACACTAAGAGGAAAAAAAACTAAAATGGAAAATGGCCGACAATTAGACGGTGCAGGAAACGAGTGTTTAAATTTCCATTAGCTCTGAATCCTACTAAAGTTAATAATTGACGTGCTCGTTTTCCGATAGACCTTTTGTTTTGAATTGAGATTGAATTATGGCAATCAATATTAGTTTTATTGTTATCGCTTTTTAATGCTTTTTACACTGCGTACTCATCTTTTAAGTATTAAAATTGTGACTGTGGTATATAGTCAAAACTTATTTCGTATTACATTTTAACTTGAATTAACAGTGGCATCATCAACAACAATCTCCATTAAAAGTAAACAAATTGGCCAATTTATATAAATGTCATAACATAAAAGGTCATAAAATATGTGACATTGGGACCAACCAATTAATTTCCCTGTATTACCCAGTGACAAGCGAGGAACAAATGTGACGTCACGTGTCAAATTAGTGACGGTCGCGTTCGTCAATTGTGATTTTTTAAAAATTTCAAACGTCGCATGATTGGCTACCGCCGCTGGTATTGAGCGCCTCCTCTGGTTCGGAAACGTGAACCAAGAGAACCAAATTGTATTTGAAATCCTCATAAAGTAAAAACTTTCTGATTAATCTGTTTTGAAATTTTTGTGACTGCGATTTGAATTAATAAATTGTTCATATTGATATTATTAATTACCTATTTGCATATTAAACTTTATACTCTGTGGAAATAGTAACTTATACACCACGTTAAAAGCCATATTAGTAATGTACAAGTTATAACAAGTATCCGCGGCGTACGCTTCAGCACGTCATAGCTACTTATCCTAAGTATAACAACTTGGATGAAAATTTATATGTTGGCAAAAAACACAACTTCGAGGCTAGACTGCGGTACACGCAAAATGGGGAACTTTTCCTTCTTTAGCAATATCGCAATATGTTTACTGTTAAGAATATGAAAGTATCAGATAGGACAAGATTTAAAAATACTTAATCCAATTGACATTGAGTTGACAAATATGACTTTCATCCTTCTAATATTATAATTGCGAAAGTTTGTGAGTGTTTGTGTATGTTTACTTCTTCACGCTCAAACGGCTGAACTGATTTTGATAAAATTTTGTATACAGGAAACTGACGTCCATGAATAACACATAGGCTACTTTACATCCTGGAAATCCCGGAAATCCGCGGGTAACACCGCGGGACGCAGCTAGTTAATAATAAAAGTTATTATGATAATATTTCAAGCAAAATTTAAAGAAATTTTAAAGTGATGTACATTTTATACATTATATAATTTTATAGTTAAGCTTATGATGTGGTATTGGTGTTGAAATAATAACAAATCTTTTTATTTCTTATAATTCACATTACTTTATAGTCTTTGGCATTTGTAAAAAATAAGTTTAAGGTAAGCTGGTCGAACTAATTTAATTTCATGAGTGGGCTATACGCAGCATTGCAATAGGCGAACTTCTAACAAGTTTCAAGATTTCCGGTTAAATAACTTTTAATAATCCAATACGCGACTGATATGATATGGCATATTTATAGTAGTTATAATTATTGATATGGATATTAATGATATCGCTCACCTTTTAAGTGTTTTTATGGAATAGAGAAAATATATGTAATTATTATTTGTTTATTTGATTGATTTAAAGAATATTTGCTTTCAAAATGTTGAAATTTTTTCTAAACGCAACTTCGACTAACGTGACATTTCAAATCTATTGTTACCGTTTTAGTTTTGTTAATATAATAACTCTTTAAATACTAGGTACTAAGCATTAATCTAGGTTTATTAAATAACTGAAAATAACAAAAATATGTATAGAAGTTATGCCTCTTCCAATGGACCATTATTAAGGTAATGTATTTATGTATTATAAAGATTTGTAAGTGACGCGTGTATATACATATGTAAGAATGGGAAGTGATTGCTGTGAATGTCCCCCAGGTAGCCAATTAGACAGCCCCTAACGACCTGTCAAAGTTTTTACATCACACCCTGTACTTGCGGTCTCCACAAATGCATTAATGGAAAAGAAATTAGATATGTCATTATTTCTTATTTAGAAATTTAACGTTTTAGACATTTAAGTAAAGATACGCTATAAATAAGACTAAATTGTGAAAGGTTTGAATATTCACAAGCAAATGCAATTCAAACTAGTTTCCTTACCGTTAAATTGAGTATATAAAATTGAATTTAGAATCTATGGAGGTCCGAATGAAATAAGATTTTCAAACAAATGTCGAGCCAACGAACCGTGCGCTGGTCAGCTCTGCGAAATGACGTCCCCCTGCAGAGGTTTATGTTTTAATACAACATGAAATATGGCGGATCGATTGAGCGTGACGGTTTATTTTTATATTTATCCATGATAAAACTAAACTTTTATGTTTTATTTAAAGATATTACGTCGATGAAGACAATTTTTGTAAACAAAATCCTGTATAATCATTAATTGATATAATATAACAATTACATTAAAATGTACACATCTCATCCGTGTGGGTAAAAGTAAAGTTAGCGTATACGTCTCTGTTTGCATCATCTTGGGCCTCGGGGCGTATGCAAATATTATACGCCAATTGCCGAGAACTAACTTTGATGATTATCCGACTACAATGTACAATCATGGTGACAGCTCTATGTCAATACTGCGGCGGTGTATCAGTGTCGCAATTACGGTTTTACATACTACAACGGAACTGTATATATACTTGGCGTGTTACGCGCTAGTTTTGAAGTTCAAAGCGCTGGGTTGAGTGATTGTGTACCTATTGTCGTCTATAGTAGAACGTCTCAAATAGAGTTTGTATTGTACTTTGAAATATAGTTAATTTTGTTTGTTCATATTGTGTTATAAGTAGTGTAAGTAAGTAGATTGATACTGTCTGTATTAGACGTAGTCATTTGATGTTAGGTATTCTTCCATTGATTCATTCTATATTTTAAATATCTTTGAATTCTATTTATAATAAATAAGGAATGAAAATAAATTAGATGTATCTAAATTTTGTTCAATTGTCGAACGTCTTTAATAACATTGTATATCTCTAAGACAAATTCAAATTACACTTACGATCTCATTTATAACAGCGTAACGATTCCGAGGTATCACTGAGTCGTCTTACAAATAATTCAAGGAGAACTTTAGGCGCAAATACCGGATTATGTTAATTTTAAAGCTGCTTCAACATTCAAATCCGATCTTCGAGTGTCTCAAATGCGGACCCTTGGTGCGGAATTTTACTTTGCTTATGCTGAATTGAATATCTTTGAAATGTAAGTATTTATCAGTCTACTCTCTAGATGCCTGTATTGTTTATTTTAATGGTATTAAAGTTTCGAGAAGCAAAATATAAATTTTAATTAGCTCTTATAAGTATGTTTTTCAAAAATAATATTAATATTCTAATTACAAAAATATAAACTATATATTTTTATGGTAGAGATAATTTTCCAGAAGGTCATTACACAATTGAAATTCCCTAAACATCGGGTGACTATAGTCAATTGACCCGTTGGAAGGGTGGGCCCGGGTCAAATTGGACCGTCAGCAACCGACGTGACGCGTCACTGAACTTATTATAAGGGCGAGTTAGCTTTGTACTGGTCTTCCGCTTTTCTTTAGAAACTATTTGAATGGGATTAGAAAGGTTTTCCAAGAATGTTGACATAACGTTTTAAAACACAGTAGAAAGTTCTAAATGATTGAGTCTGAATAAAAATGAAAATAAATAATATCGCAGGAAACATGGTTGATAGTTTAATTCAATTATGTTTTTCACCTAAATATTTCTAAAATATAAAATGAATTATAGGTGTTCCTATCTGATATTTATTTTAATTTAGTTATGAAACCAATATTTAACATTTTATGTCATTTATTATTACTCATTAATAAAAATAGCTATTAAATGCGAAATATTGAACAATATATCACTAGATAAGTTAGCCGACCAAGCTGAGTCTTCAATTTGCAAGCATCAGTATTAAATCTTTAGAAGTTATCAACTTGTACGTGTTTACAGCAGTCGAACTGAAAGTGCATAGTAAGATTTTAATCGAATCTATGGATGATCTCTACTTAACTTTGATTGCTTACCGGGATAATGGAATTGCATCGAAAGGGATATTTGTGAATTGAAGTTCCGTTTTATATTATACAAAGTGTACTCCAATCGATCAATTTTATACTTGAAAAGATAAAATAGTTATATATATATGTACATCTGATCCTTAAATTGTCTTACATATATTATTATCTTTTGCCAGTCATTAGGATGGACAAAAATGTTTAAAAAAAGGTATTGAAGAAGAAAAAAATGAAAATTGTATTAAGATTTAGAAATAGATGGCAAGTAGAGATAAAACAATTACGCTCCCTTTACAAAGCTGAGCCTTAAAACACACATTGTGCAAAATTTTTGAAGCGTTTCCAATTACACGTGAGCGGTATAATAAAGAGTCGCTTGTTTCCTTCATTCGCTGTCCGATTATTACGACCAAATGACCGTCTTCAACTTTAATTTGTGTTCCAAGTCAGCAACGAACGGAAAAAATATTATTATAGTTGTTTTTCCAGCTATCGAAAGGGTTAAAGTAATTTTACGGAATACTATTTTAGTTGTGTATCTCATAAAAAAACAATTAGTTTCTTTAATATGAAAATCTTTTGATAATAATCAATAAAGAAATATATGTATATCTTCAGATTATTATTCTTATATATTATTGAATTGTCAGAAATGTATATGTTATATATAAAATTCTCGTATCGCGGTGTTAGACATAGAACTCCTCCGGACCGACTGGACCGATTTGGATGAAATTTTTCGAGTATATTGGCCAATATCTATTTTGGATACCCCAAAGTCATAAGGGCTGTTCACCCTTTAATATTTTTAATTTTCATACGACATTTTTTGATTTAATTTTTTTATAATGTAGCATTAAAAAATACATACAAGTAAAATTGAGTACTTGCGAAAATTTTAGATCTCATTAAATACAAACAACCAAAAATTTTTATTATTTTTTTTTTTTTTTCATCACCAATCCTTATTTTTTAGATGGTAAAAACAATATTTGTCGGGTCAGCTAGTAGATATATATTATACATATTTCAAAATTTTTCACTTGCGGCATACGATCAAAGCGGGCGTAACTTAGAGGCCCTGTATTGCCATCGTTATGGGAACTCATCTTGCGATATAGAGAATTGATAACTGAACCTTTTTATTTGAACACTTTACCCTGTTGGAAACTCTGTCTGCTAGTGACAATTTCTCACGGGGTCGGGGTCTGGTATATTAATAATAGTAAAAGAAATATATAGTAAGTAAAAAGGTAGGTAGGTTTGTTTTTTTATTCCTAAAATAAACAAAATATATTAAAAGATGAAGAAGAAACTCCAAATTTCAAAAACTCCCCACATGAAAAGTATTGTAGAATCAATCAATTACATACTCATCAACTCATAAAGAAGTTACTACTTACAAGCCAATAACTAAAGAAATACTGATAGCACTACACTTTAATAGAAGATATGAATTGACCATTACAATACGGATTTGATTAACAGAAAGTTATTTCAAGACCTAATTCCTTTTTTATACCTATCCTTATCTCATTGATCATTCAGACATTAAATTCATTTGAATAAATGTATTTAAATATAAGCTTCCATACAGAATTATTGTATTCATGTACATGATCATCCACTTGTTATGTCTGAAATCATTAGAAAAAAGTAAAAATTAAGAAATTACATTAGTAGAAGGCTATTAACAAGTTATTATACATAATTCATAAAGAAAAAAGTATATAAAGTTGTTTTGATACTGATCTATAAAAGTTGATCTATAAAGTTGTTTTGATACGATAAACAAACAATATATAAACAGTTAACAATATGCTGGGATTACGTCGGGGTTACTGGGGCTGGGTGTGGGAAAAAATGCATTGCACGTTTAATTATTGATAACGGGATTTATATTGACGATAAGCTTTCTATTGTATGTAGCTATAGAATGCTTATTTATTGTTCTGGATTCGAATAAAATATAAAACTTTTTGTTATGTACATATTTGAAGGTTTATTTTTGAAGATTTGATGAAAATCGGCAAAAGTGTTTCGATGAACAAATTAAAGAAATGGGTTAGCATTATTACAATTATGTTGTGAATAATCTATTTTCAATTATTTGTGACTACAAATTTCGTATACTAAGTAATTATCTAAGATATAATTTGTTCTAAAGGTACTCATCAATCATCGTCATTGCTGTTTTAAACGACCAAACTATCCATCGTTATTTCATAATAGCTACCGCAAGCGCTTCATTTGATTTCCCAAATTATAATTGGCGATATGCTTTTTGAATAGCGTCCTACGTGATTCGAATAGCGCTTAAAGCGCTTTGTATTATACGCACGTACGGCTTCTGATTGAGTTTTTAATGCGCCGCCTGAAATTTATTTACCTTCGTCGTTAATTGTATAATTGGCTACAGTTTTTAAAGCGTTTATTCGTTTAATATAAAGCCGAGTAACACGTATGTGATTTTAAAATTACGTACGTCTTTGTTTCATTCCCTTTATTTTATAAATGTAACAGGAAAGGACTTGATTTTCGTTCCATTGTGTTGAAATAATAATTTTACAAAATTATCTGTTCAAGTTATTAAAATGTGTTTTCTCGCCATAATTTTGTAAAAATAACTTTGTTAACTATCGTAACATGGCATACGGCGCGTTTGCAGTTTTTCATTCATGTAATCTAATACTATTGTAAGCTAAAATTGAAAATTGTAAACTTGTGGTACTTATTTATTTCGTTTTATTATTTTTATATACATTTATAAAATTTAATATTTTGTTTCTATATTAATGTCACAAATTGTTTTTGAAAAAGAGGTAATGATCGATTGAGCACCTAATAGCAGAATATTTTTTTATTTAAGCCGTGTGCCAATATATAGTTACTAAGTTAGTATTTTTCATTCAAGTTTTTTTCAAATCAAGTTAAAGTTTTCCAGTTGTTATTTAAAAATATTCAACGAACTAAAACGTTTTTCATTGTAGCTAGACTAACGATCGCCAGATTTTTCATTACAATAACTTCAACTAGGTCGCGATTCAAGGATGGTCTGGTAAGGATGTTGAATGTTTTCATAAAAAAAATAGGAACCTGGAACATAGTTTAGAAGTACAATCGCAAAATTATAACATAGCACATAGATAAACTTTTTAAGTTTTTGTTACGAATACCAACAACTTCTAACACTTAAAAAAAAATCTGTCCCATAAAAAATATGTTAATCACACCAATTTGCATTATTAACAGATAAGGGATGTATCAGCATGGAATAAAATTGTTGATTGGTGTTCAGATGCAGTGATTGCGGCGACTAACAAGTTGACAACGAACTCGACGTGAGCTCGTTATACATAGATAATAACCACATTTCAGATTTTGCTATTATCTATGTGATTTGATACACAATTTTATGTGAGAATTGTTGGAAAATAATTTGGTTGTAGCAATTAGACTTAATTAAATTAATTTATAAAGTAATTATGAATTTCTATTCTTAATATTTGTTGGCTCTTTGTGGATTGTATGTCAAAGTTTAGTATTCATTCATCTACATAATTTGATACTTTTCAGGTTCTACTTTAAAGACAAACAAGAACTATGCAGACGGTCGCTCTGCGATCCGTTTAATTAATAGCGTTTTGGTCTCCGTTGCTAAGCGTGTAAGCGTCCTAATTCGGTTAGACTTTAGGTACGAGTGGACTTCTGAAATCGTTGTGAAAGTACATTTTGAACAAACTATATTTTACATACAACCATGATATAAAGAGTATTATTAATGTATGAGGGGATAATTGTAAATTATAACTAAAGATTTACTAACATTATGACGAAGGGTAGAATAATGTCTTAATAGGTAATGAAAAATCGTTCTGAGTTTCACAATAATTATGGTATTATATTTTAATCTACAAATTATATTATTATCATATATAATATACAAAAGGTTTAAAAGTGATAATAAGAAAATACCTTTAATATTTTTGTGTACACATGTACCTAGTTACGATTTTATGATACCGAACATATTTAATAAAATTTTGTGCTTATTGAGTGTTTGGATACCCAGCCCCAAATTCACGGCTGACTAAAGTTTAGAAAGTTTACCTAGATTATATTTTATTAAATTACAACTAACGCTTGCTCAGGGTAGATAGTTTTAACTTCAGTATTGTTTGTTTTGTTTTAAAACTATTAGTTTTGTTTCAAGCTTCTTCAAAATATTTCGAAAATAATTAGGTTAATAAGTTTAAGACTATAACAATGCTCTGAAATAAGCTTAACAAAATAAGTAATGATGTAAAAATTTTGTAATTTCTTTACAAATAGGCACAACATTTTATTTTCTTATCCTGTAATGAGATACTACGATTTTAAGTGTTATTTTTAAAAAAGGCTATGTTTTTTTTATTTACAACTACAAGTGCTAGCTAGTATGCCTGAACTAAGTTTTTTGAAAGTCCCAAAGAGGACATATACACAGCACTGATATTGTTTAGAAAAAGACTAAATAATATCTCCTTCGTAGATTTGCATCAGGTGTACGGATTGCATAAACAAAATTTTTGTACTTTTAATTTTATTTTTAATTTAAGCTATGAATTTGTTTTGTCCTTACACACTAGAAGTAAATTATTTTAAATTATTTATTTTTAAGATCTTGTTCCTTAACGGTTTTTTCTTTTATTGATATCTTGATATGCTAACCTTTTTACAAGTTTATGTTATGTTCTCGCTAATATATTTAACTTATTATTAATTTTATATACTTTTCGTTTTTCGTAAAACCTTTTCATAATTTAAAATACAACTTAATAACACATAAAACCAAAATATGTAACATAACGTTAATTTATCACAGATATAATAATTCCCCAAATGCATAGCAATAAATCGTTGATTGCTGACTGTACACGTGTGGCACAAACGAGCCTTATAATGAATAGCCGTCGCCTGCTGCGATATTTCAACGAATTAACAAATGGCCTGTCGTAGTGCGAGCTGGGCACGATTTTTCTGCACACCCTACCTAACTACCTGATGTAGGTGCGGTTGCAGTCCATGGTGGAAGTCACCATCACGGAGTAATGTATGTTCTTTTTAAAGTTCGCTCTCTTGCGGCTGAATAAGAATTACATTCTTTCTCCATTTTGGTATAAAAACCATTACAACTGACAGCTCTTACAGCAACTGTGATAGTTCTTAAAGTTAGGTGATATGATATGACTAGTTTTACTTGTGATACATGACTAAATATACAAGATAAAGGAATGAAAGTGAACGAGAATATAAAATTATACGATGAATTTATTATAACAAATATATACCTCTTTCAGCCTTAAACAATAGCAGGGAGCTGGAACATTAATCTGCATATTTAACGCCTCAGACCACTGGATACCAAACTCCTTTATAATTGCTTGTGATTGTTATTGTGGCTATTTGAATATTGTAAAATCTAAATTGTCATGCATATAAAGTACCGGTGGTGAATAAATTCACGGGGATAGCTGACACTTACGACAGGGGATAAACGTAGTTATGATTTAATCAGGCTCATGATAGTTTTGTTCAACGATATTATTTATTTTCTGCAAACAAAACTTCAAACTCCACAGATAATTACCTAATTGCTTATTAAATCAACACATCAAATAAAGAAAAAAAAATTGTCTTATATTTTTTTATGGTTTTTTAAATCTTTTCTATTTCTATGTCACCGAAATTTAAAAAGATTTCCCGTTTTGGTTCCCACATTCTCTTTAATTTAAACGGTAACTTTTGATTTTTGCCATGAAAAAAAATACATCTTTTTTAAATATTTATAGCCTTTTGATGGTAATAAACAACTTTATGAATATTATGTTGGGATAAGTAATTATCCTCTAGAGGCCTGATTGATTGGGAACTATATTACTAATATAATTATCGATAAATGATATATAACTTGATATAGCAAAAGTTTTTTATTGTTATTATTTCAGTATTTTAACGTAGACTCATCTCACAAAACAAGAATTGTTGCGGTCTGTCATCTGACAGGTAAATCTCTAGGGAGCCAATTAGTTGGCTCCAATCTGACCAAAGTATTGGTAATATTTTTTGTGATAGATTCTGTTATAAGTTAGTTATTGACCGCATCCTCGTTTGCAATAAGTTTAATTATGAACTGGGATTATTATAAATAGTTTTATATTATTTAAGAAAGATATAAAAAATATTTAGCAGTTTTAGAGTTTTTTTTGAATATATTGATAGACATACAGAAAAACAACAGGGTTTTTTATTTTAAGGCTAGCTATACAACATGAGTAAATGAATTAATTAAATCAAAGTAAATTCAATGTAGCTGCAGTTTTAATGATAGTCAATGAGGTTTATCAATACCACTAGTCTTATTCTGCTCAAAAAAATTCATTCAGACGTAAATGTATAACTTCATTTGCATACCCATTACTATTTTCAATACCTTTTCATGTCGTTCAAATAATGTCTGGCAATTGATTGAAAGTTGGCAATTTCATCCTGCCGTTGAGATTGGCTCTATTATTAACTATTACATATCTATGAGCCGCACGTGACCGGCACGTGACCGCTAGTTAGCTATCATTGTGCTTTGTGCCACTTTTAAGTAACATTTTAAAATGTATTATTCAATATTAAAACTATCATTGAAATTCACTTGATTAAATTATTTATATATAAATTAAAGATGTAAAAGATTTTCAAAAGGGGAAATAGGATAGTTTTCTTTTTAATTTTCAGGTCCATAATAAACTCCTTGAAATAAGTGATACCTACGAGCATTTTCCAAAGGATTAGTTTGTACATTAACGGTGAAGTAAAAAGGATGATCTCCAACAACTTCGATAGACCTAAAAGCTAGTCCATGCGTTTCATCGTTCGTCTCTGGGAAATAAGAAAATATAAAGGCTTTTCTCAAAATAGGTTTCATCTTAAATGAGTAACTGTATTATTTGTTTACATATATTACGAACATAAATTTTGATTTTAGTGTGGTTTTGTGATTTATATTAAATCTATAACCTTTTTATACTAATTAATACATTGTGCTACTCGGTACTCTCGGTATTTCTTCAGTACAAAATTGGATAATATTTACGTTAACCTCGTACGGAGATGTTGTAAATTTTGTATAAATTCACCTCTAGGGAGTTCTCTGAATATCCCCATTTCATCAATATCAATAAAGATTTTTTGTTTCACTTTACTAAGATGTATATTTTTGGTTGCGCTGTTTTTCTTCAAAATTCTATTCAGACCCGAGTACGTTTCATTAAAGAGTTGATTTGCGCCAATCTAAAATTTAAATATATAGTTGTATAGGTTTGAATATTATTTTATATACTTAGCCCTTATATTTATTAGTCTCTGTTATTCCTTCTCTTTGGATAACGTTTGCTCCTTTTTCTTTTCACGTTATATAAGTCATTGGGGCGGATACTTGGACCCATAGGAACAGGTAACATTTGGATTCTTTCGCTCACCGTCAGGTGGCCCACCTTTTGTTTTATTGTATTTCCAAACAGAAAATATATCTACTAATAAACTTGCAAGAAATATATTTATATTAATAAATTGATACATTAAAGTTACCTAAATATTAATTAAAATTTTCAAAAGGTTTCGTATAGTACCTTTTTTAGGTATTTATCCATTTCTAAACAGCTCTTTATTTTGAACCTCGGCAAAGTTATCTTAATAGATTCAAATTTCATATTATTTTGTATTTGATTATAATAGTTGGGCTCCTGCAATAATTTGCGCAAGAGTTCAGGAAGACCGTTTCGTGTTTCAGGCACTGCGATCGACATTGTTATGCCAAAACTGGCTAATTTCATGGTTATAAACTGTAAAAATTTTGTAAAACAAAATATAGTACTTTATTTAATGGATTTCTAAATGGTTTGAATAGTGTTTGATGTATTTACAATCTTTAAACTGACACTTGTACGGAGAGATAGTTGCAATGTTTTTATTATAATATAATAGTAACGAGTATGTACCTGGATATTCATATTTTCGTCTTGGAAGTACAAACAGCTATCTATTTTCGTCATCATTGGTACAGCGGATACGTTTCCATCGATGTGATAGAATTTCACATTCTTTGTCAATCTTATATCGAATGGGAACTCCCATGTCATCTTTTTTTCATTCATTTATTCAAAAAATTAAAGAAAGCATAACAAGAAGATATAAATACTCGTATGTGTACAAAAAAATAGTAACATGTCATTGACAGTCTTTTGATGATTTAAGCATCGATTTCAAATGAAAAGATATAAAAAAAATATTTAATTCATAATACTTTCTAAAATACGTTTACCTTCAAATAAGCCGCGTTTATTATCAGCATGGATGACTTGTTGTTGATATCATTCGGCTCCAAAACATCGGTTACTCTTTTAAAAGTGGCTTTATCAACCTAAAAATGTATATATAATAGTATGAAAAGTTATATATATATTATTAAATAATGTTACAAATTATTACCCATCGGTTTATAAAGGATATGGCAGAACTTGGATAGTTAAAGCCGACTTTATCAACTCTGATTCCGTAGTTGGTGCTATTCGATATGAACTGAAGTTTCACGTCGTCTGTATAATTCACTATTATTTTGTTTAAGCTTAAGAAATCCATATGTGACATTCCCTCTAACACCTCTTTTATTTCGGTATAGCAGTTTTGAACCTGTCCATATTTTCCAATTAAACAATATAAAATTTCCAGTCAACCGTGTTATTTAAATTGTTTTGCTATAGTTTTATATATTTTATAATAACTGTTACAGATTCAAATCAAATCATAAAATGTATACATAAATATATGCCTCGTAATACATAGGATTTTATGGAAAACACATTTAATACAGGCACCTTGATCTTGTTTTTCCATGATCACGGTTACAAAGTAACCAAAATCTTTGAAAATATTAAAAATGTGAATATATTTATGTGAATAGGTATATACATTTAATTAAGTAGTTAAATTTTGTAAAGATATGTATATTTGTTTTATTCTTATCGTATTTAAATTGAACGATTAATATATATTGATGTTAAATATGTTTTTATATATTTTTGTTCCAGTACAAAGGCTAAAATTGATCAGTTTTTTTTTGTTATATATTTAATTTCATAGCTCTTTCAAACAAAATATCGCAATAGCTTCCATGAATTCTAGTGATACTGTTTTCAAAGCATTTCAGTAACATTAGAAGTACATATGTTGATTTTAAGATTTGGGTTGGATTTCCAAATATTATTATGAACTTTGGTGTTCGAGCATGAGTTTGTAAGCCAAATTGTTGAAACAGGCGTTATCACTAAAAAGCATAGTCTTATAAGTATATTTATTTCTTCATCCATTAGTTCTTCATCAATATATAATAAATAGTCCAAATTAAAGCTTTAATTACTTTGAAAGGACATATTCTCATGATGTGTTTATATAATGTATAATATCGTTTAAAATATTCCAGCTATTGAAACTAATATTTTTCGGATTATACTACGTTACTTTATTTTTGTAAAATGTACATACTCCCAACGTTTCGGCTACTTTTCAGCAACCGTGATATGGGCAGACGAGATGTCATGTAAATGAATAAAACTAGCGGAAATCTTAGATCTCATTATTCCAGCTATAATTATTTTACTTACCTCTTTAGATTTTATTGCTAATATTGAGAGTAAATCACTTTTTGTAGTACCTTCAGCTTCTGAGGTCAACTTGCAAAGTGGAAAACGAATCAAAAGTGGTGAGACAACTGTGTTTATCTTAGTGTTGAGAAGCAGCTCCTTAAATTTAAAGTATTGTGTAGATTTAAAATTTCGAAGTCAAATAGTATATAGATATTTTACCATTGTTAAGTTGTTTGCCAATTTGTTGGATTTCGTTATTTGAAATGTGCTGAAAATGAATATTAACACCCAATTTGCTAAAACAAAAAATATATATATAAAAAGATAAAACAAAAAAACATAAGTCCACGTAATGTATCCATACCTATTAATAACATTTTCAATTTTGAATATGATTATCAAAACGATGTAGGTATACCATAAATTTTTTACGACAGTTATAATTACATTTGCACATTTTCACAATTAATTAGTTTTATAGAGAAAAACAGTGGTATTTATTATCAAATTTGAAATTGACAAAACTTCTCAGCATTCTATGGATTCATCGTGCAGGTGCCGGGTCTATCGTATTGTAGGAATGGGAGCTTTAACAGTGACTGGGACCTGCGACCGAGGTGGACGGTTTAGGGGGCCTCTACGTAACGTGAGATAAATGCTCTCCTCCGCTGTCCAAGCTCCTCTCTCTACCTAACCAAATTTTAAACGAACTAACTAGCCTTCGAAGTACGTTCGCAGAATGAATTGTTGTTAGTTCTGGATAGGCCCAAGTCTTTTTGTAGGCTGTAGAGATATTTAGCCGTTTTACCTCTTGTTCCCACTTCTTCCGCGTACAAATTTACAACGAACCAATTCTCAGAAAGTTAGTGAGTTTTTCATACTTATAGACCTTGATTACATGGTCTGTGGGAATGTTGAATTCCCATATTTGTTTAGCATATTTGTCACTACGTATAGGAGTTTCAAGCACTTTTTATTTTCAAATATAATCGTTTAGTACTTAAAATGAAGTACTAAATGGTAGTTAATTCGTTGTAGTTGAGCAAGTAGTGAAGCTATGGATAATGTAACCGAAGTGTTCCGAGCCTTTGACGGGTGAAACAAATAAGTCGGCAAGAGAATAGTAATAAAATTGAATCGAGCGTCTGCCCAGATGTATGTAGCTACGGATTTATCGTTTGTTAAAGTTTATGGTACACTGACTTTATTTATGTTTATAAGACGTTTTTCAAGCATATATATAATACATTTTTCATTAACATTTTTTTTATAAAAATACTAGAAGTCCCGGCGAACTTCGTATCCCTCTATAATCAAGAAATATCTGTTACGTTTTTTTATTTATATTTTTTGAGTTTACCTTAAAGCCATAAATGTCCGTATTTTGAAGTGCGACAGAATGATTGACATGTTAGGTAGTTGTCAAATCTAATGTCAAAAAAAAAGTTTGTATGGGAAATAGAACAGGGCTGTGTTTAGGGTTTTCCCGGAATCTAAATTGTTCAGGTTTCAAAAACCTTCACTGAGCCTCCACGAACGTTATAAGACTAAGATAAGATAAATCCGTTCCGCCGTTCTTGAGTTTTAGTGAGATTAACGAACAGCAATTCATTTATATATATATATGGATTTCTTACAAATATCAAATTGTCATCCATACGTCAATTACACAGCTGTCATTTGCGTTTTGTTATTCCAAGTCTGATTCTTTTTTGTTATACCATGTTTTATAGTGACTGACGTTTCATGTCAAGTCACACGGGAAGGCTGTCGAACGGGATAAAAAGTATCCTATTGCATTTTCCTGGCTCTAAACTTCCTCCCTGCCAATTTCCAGCTAAATCGGTTCAGCCGTTGTTGAGTTATAAGTGAAGTAACTAACACGACTTTCTTCTATATATATAAAAGAATTCCCGTGGGACTTGACATGAACCGTCAGTCACTATAAAACGTGGAATAACGAAACATAATTGACAGCTATGCAATTGACGTATAATGACAGATATGTAATGACGTAATGATGACAATTAGATATTTGTAAGAGATCTTCTTATTACTATATAAAAATAAGTTCAGAACGAACGAACCAATTTCCACGTCTGCATTCGTTGGAAAGGTCTCGGGCTCCATGAGGTTTATAACAAAAAATTTCAGCAGAAAAGCGGGAAAATCTTTTTTCATTTACAGCGCCATGTACTACAAATCAATATTTTAAGTAGATGGTGCCGGTGCATGATACATTGTTTGACAGCTTCTCATTGTTCTCTGCTCAGTTAATTTCATGTGACAAACCGGTATTGTGTTTGTAGTTTCAACTCTAAAAACCATTTAGTATTAGCGGGATAAACTTAGAAAGTATTTGTTTTTCACATGGGCAGCTATATTTTGCGTGTTCGCGAGTTGAGAAACAATTCGCTTTATTTGTGTTAACGTTAGACCAAAAAACAAAAATGTGGTTTATAAAGAAGCACTTCAATGAAACGGATAATTTGCGGACACGTATAACGCTTCGATTCGGTATCTTTTTTGGATTCACTTTCATTTACTTAGAGAAGTTCAACTAAATAACACTTCATTTTTGTAATCGAAATGAATTCATTACTATTGTGAAATGAAATAAAAATTTTCCTTTTCAAATATAAAATAAAAAAAAAAATCTTCATCTTTTAATCACCAAACGATATGTTATATAAAAGCCTTATGGTGGCGAAACGGAGTTCGCCGGGTTTACTAGTTTATATATATATATATAAGTGGCCTAGATAAATGCAATCTGGCCTAGATTGCAGAATTTATAAACGTTGATTTAAGAACAAATTTCAACGTTGTTTGAAAATTCCTTCTAAACTGATAACAGTTAATGCAATTAAAATTCATTATTTGTCTCAGGCTTCTTTGTTGTGAATCTTTTTACAGATTTATTATACAAGCAGCATTAATTTGTATTAATTTATCTTGTAACACACCCCTGTATGTCCCAGCCCTTGCGGTCGTCGCGCGCTCGCTTACACATTCGTCGAGCTGCATCCAATATGTTTCCGAGAATATTGTCTTTAACAGCTCCATTATACCGACGATAGATTGTGAGAAAACCTCTGTATATTGCGCAAAAGAAAATCTTTCTTGTGCCATGAATATTTAGTGTGCCTTTCCCCGATAGGACTCAGATTGCTCCGAAATAAAGTATTTGTTCCTGATGAATATTATGAACGTGTGATCAATGTAACATAATGTAATGATTTGAATTGAAACTCCAACTGAACAAAGCGGACCATAAAAAAATGAATCTACGTAAATTTATTTATTTTGCCCTATACATCTCATCGACTGCCATTATAGTTAAGCTTAGTTAAAAATTTTAACTTTCATTTTTCAGTCCAGTCTTACAAAAAAATTGTCTCCTGAAATAATATAATTTCCAGTTACTTGTAAATATTTATATAGACACGTACATGATTGTCATATAATTACAAAACTGCACTTTGAACTTAATGGTTAATCGTGTATAGTTTAATATTTGTAAAAAAATATTTTTGTAACTATTTATACCTACATACTACCAATGTTTCGGTTACTTTGATTTGCTGAAAAGTAACCGAAACGTCACAAGTATGTAGTTTTTAAAATAATAAATTATACGTAGTATATATATATATATATATATATATATATATATATATATATATATATATATATATATAGGAGTCAGTGGTGGCCTAGTCGTTAAAGGGCCCGCCTCTCGTTGCCGAGGGCGCGGGTTCAATCCTGGCAAGTATCAATGTGATTTTTCGGAGTCATATGTACGTGACGATGCGTAGTATAATCCGAAAAATATTAGTTTCATTTAAATAGCCCACTTAAAAGTTTGATTTAGAGTAGTTACTCTTTATTTAGAGGACAATTTTTTTATCGAGGTAGGGTTAGTAGAAGCGTAAGTTAAAATAATTAAAAATTTTAAAACAATCACTTTAGGATTTATCTATTTTTTTTTGCTTATTTTATTATAAATTTTAAGAAAAAAAATATATATAGGTTTCACAGCTTTCTAACATTACGATCCAAACTTAATTTTATCCAAACGGTTTAATTTAGTGTCCCATTGTTTTATTATTCATAAACAAAATTATTTATTTATTTTGACAACAATCTTTCTCACCGCCCCTAAGTATGGTGAAACGTTTTTTTAAGGGTAGTTACTACACAAAGGGCAATGTTCATTTTTGGCCTAGCGTGAACAAACTGCTATAAAAAAAACAAGTTTATGAAAATATATATTTTTTTTAGCTAGCCATTCTATCGTTGTTTGAGTGTACATTTTTGTATTTTGTTGAAAAAGTATTTTTAAAGTATCTTCATTGATTTGCTTTATTTATCCACGTTTTGTGTTGCCAGCAAGATCAATTAACGATTGCATCAAATCGAATCATCTCGCAGTACTTAATACAACTATAAGTATTTAATACAAAAAAATTAATAATATTTGTTTTTGATTAGTTTTGTCATTTAAAACGTTTTATAAACTGAAATATGAAGAATGTTAAACATAATCTTATCTGTTTTCGATCGATTTTTTAATGATTTTTTTCTATTGCAACACTAATAAAACAAAAAAAAACAAATTGACATTGATATGTCACAGAGTGATTGTTTACATTCGCTTTGTTTACCTACATTGAGAGTGTTGATTTATTATGGATTTTCTTTCAACGATTGTTTATTCATTATGGACTCCGACCTATCTTTTTCCAATGACCCCTGCACATCTACGGACCCCGAATTTCGCTCAAACGATGACCCTGGCTTTTGTATTATGGACTCCGATCAAGGCATAAACGATGACCAACACTCACGTAATATGGACCCCGAAACAAGCTCAATACATTGAACAAAACCAGAGCGTGTCTCATGATAGTCTGCACACAGAAGAAGTGACTTCTTACCAATCCGTATCTCTGAGATGCATAAACTGTGGAACTGATTTGATAGAGCGAAGGCGACATAGTCTAGATCTTAATCAGGTTCAGTCTATTATAAGACAGTGGATAGCTCCTCGACGAGTAAGTGTCAATTCAATTAATTATTTAAATTACTCGTTTTTCAATAGATATGTATTGTATATGCTATTCCTATAATGCAAAATGAGGTTTTATTGTTTTATATAATTATAATCCTTATATACAGCTGTATTATAATAAATGAAAAGATGTTTACTCCTAACACATTAGCTGACTTTGTTATCGAAAATATATAATTTAAATAGATGGCGGGCAGATTTTCAACCTATAAATGTAAACATGGACAGTTTCATATTTCCAAGAATAGAATATAATGATCTTATATTAATTGCATGAGGAACATACCAACTAAAACAAGCTTGTTTGTATTATGGGCAGCACATAAGAGGCAATGGTTCCTATACTATAGAAATATGTAGAAATATAGCCAGCAACCTATTGGTTGACTACCCAATTCCTTTGGCCAACTGCAGATTATTGCGTGGAAAAATACAAAGCAGGCATGTAAGTCGAAAAAAATATATATTTTATGAAAATAATCACAATGGTAAGGAAGCTGTAAAAGAATATTATTGTAATTGCATGGTTGGCTAAAGGACAGTGGGTTGCTGCGCTCATATAATGACTATTTTATGGTTTTTAAGTTGGGCAAGGTATCAGGAACACATTTCACAACCTGTCCAATTTCTTGAACACATATTAATACCATATGAAGTCTCAGAATAAAAATAAATCACAAAAAATGTTGTTTTATTTCGCTTTAACCTGTTTTTCCTCATATGACAAAAATCTCTTTTTAAACAATTTGATACAAAATTAAGTTTATATTGTCATTATTACTAGTTAGTGCTTTTAAACTAATTACAAAAAATATGATAAAATGTCTGTTCACGTCAGGCCAAAGTCCCCATACTAAGTGGACAATATCCTTTTAACTTCGGCTTATGCTAACTCAGACTGAACATACATATACAGGGTGACTGGTGAATTACTATCGATACTTGAGGACGTGATATTTGACGATCATATATGACAAAATAAAAATGAATATAACATAAATATTAATAAACTTCTAAGTAAAGTTAACCAAAAGTTATGTAATTAATTACGCATCGTGTGAACACCCTACAGATTAGGTATACACACACACTCACACATACGCGTGCGGCGGCGTGGTGTTGTATCAGCACGCCGCCGCACGCGTCCACACTTGGAACACTTGGAACGTGTCAACACTTTATTTATTCATACGGAAATTTTGTCAAGAATTAAGTGCCTATTTTTTTTACATAATTCGAATGAGAATCATGTACCGAGTATTCTCCTTAAATATTGATAGTAATTCACCAGTCACCCTGTATAGACATAAAAATATCGCTCCTGAAAAACTTCAATTAATACCTAAAAAACTTTTTTTCAATGGTTGAAAGTGGTTAAATTATATAAAAAGTTTTTGAGACGTTTTTTTATTATATAATATTTGCTTTGAAATTTTACACAAATATATGAGTAAAAGTAAAGTATATAAAATGTTTCCAGACTAGTGTTTCTGGTCACAATAAATCAAATTGTGAAAGAAATCATTTCAATGAAAATTTTTAATTACAATATACTGCAATAAAGATTTTTTTATACTACGTAGCGTGTAAACAAGAAATAAATTAAAGCACTAATACTAACAGAAATTCATCAGAAAACCTCGCTGGCATGTAATTGAATGAATATTCAGGCATCTTAATCAATAGGAGCATTACGATAGAAGCATCCACCGGCCTGTGAAATTGGACTCGAAAAGAGAGAAATGGAAAAATGTGGTTGTCGTGGGTGTAAAAGAGAAGAAAGAGCTAAGCGGGTTTTATAAATCATTTTTCCTGGCACGACAGTATATTAGGCTGGATACAAAACTACGACAAAAGGTTACATAAAAATATTATACAATATATTGATGTTTTCCTTGGGATAATGTCCAAATAACCTTGGAGATATATTCTTAGTTCATATTTAAAATTAATTCCTAAAGAAATCACTGTTTGTCGAAACGGATGCAAATTTAATATTGGGATAGATTTAGATATTAATAATGCGCAACTAAGTACCTTATTTCGTTGATGTATAGTCCTCTGTCAATATTTAATGCTCAGTTATGGAAACCTTTAGTTAGTAAAACGCTGAATCGCGATTATTTCTCTCTGCGTTTAGTTAATCAATTATTCTAATATTGTTGGCGGAGACGTGCGCTTGTGCTTTCATCTGAAATTCAAGCTAACGAGACAGCCCATGTGTGTTTTATTTTGATGTACATATTTAAACAGTTGAAAATAATGTCGAGGTTCATAATGGAAATTATAATCCCATCTACTAATTTTTAAATCCCATTAAATCCCATCTACTAATATTTTGTAATATTTTTTTCAATAACTTTATTTATTAACTTTTTCTTAATTAATAAAGTTATTGAAAAAAATATTACAAAATATTATTTATCTGAAATATACTTGAGACTTTGTAAGTTATCAGCTTATAGCTGATAAAGTTGCCTGACTATTGCTTTGGAATAGTGTATTGAATACAATTAATCATATTTTTCTTGACGTTTTGTAAGAGTTTGTTTATAACTTACAAATTATGATTAATGCCTGCGGTTAAGGCTATGAAACAAGTTACATTATTTTTACACACATAAACATACTCTGAAACTCAGACGGTTTTGTAACGAGTTTATTTTTGTCTGTCATCTATATAGGACTACCCATAAATATCTTGTTAATCTAAGCAGCATATTTTTTCATATATATGTGTTACTAATTTGTAAAAATTACAACCATAATATGTGTTTTTTTGGGGCCCAACCGAAATTATTATGATTTTGGACGGAACAGTCCAAGGATGTTGGCGGTCAAGAATTTCAAAAGGAAAGTTTTGGCCCAAAAGCGTTTTGAATTATTATATATTTTAATATATATTATAACTAGCTGACCCGGCGAATTTCATACCGCCTTATAATGAAGAATTATCTGTTATCTTTTTATCTGAATAAAGTTAATTTCTTTATTAAGTATATAGCTGTCCCGATAGACATGTCAACTCTGGCCACAGACCAACTCTGACAGATATATTTGCAAAGAGTATGTAAATTCGTTTTAATCTATTCTTTGTTTTAATGGCAACTACGTGAATATTACTGCCAGTGACGCATTATTTTATATAGTTTATTTTTTCTAGTTATTTTCGTCATTTTTTCTTACATAAGAACCTTCTCCTAATAATAATAAATACAACAAAAAAAGAATTAGCGAAATCGGTCGACGCGACCGTTTCGTTAGCGATTCGATTCGTTAGCCATTCACGCGTGATGTCGTGACCAAGGGAAAAAGGGATTCATTTTTATATATACATATATAGATTTTAAGCGTATGTTATATATTAAAATATTATGATTAACTTAGTTTACTTATTAATTAATTTATTTTTTGTTACAATTTTCTTTTATAAAATAAATATATGAAAGTCTTCTCACAAACTTGATCGGAATTTGCTGTGGACATGTTTAACAGTAACTGAGATTTGAATGACGAGAAATAAGTCAGAAGGCCAGCAATCAATCGGCTGTCCAATCAATCCACCTCCGATCACCTGAAAAAAGTAAAGAAAGGTCGTCGTTAACCGATTCCTCGCTAATAAGTTTGCGCGCTCTTGCATAGCGAAACGGGATTGGTCCAATTCGCCTCTTAAATTCGCAATCGATAGATCGAAATACTCGTTTTTCGTTTACGCGTGAGACTTTGTCTTTTTTATGCCCTAGTTGCATACAACCAGGTCTTGTGCTTTAATTTTCATCTATTGAACCTTTAAATTTTCTTCTTTGAGTATTTTAAAGAATGTTGTATGTTAAGGAATCTTATTTCCTGCAATATACAAGTACACTGATAATTTCTAAAATATTGCTTATATATAACAATTCAACTAGAATTTCAAAGTTGCGACTAATCATATGCAAATGTGTTAAGGACGTGTCCAACACAAATCCAACTTGGAAAGGTAGTCCAGCGTATTTGAATCCGAAATCCTCTTGCCAAAACTCTCATTGATATACTGGAGCAATAGCCGGCTTTGCATTATCAGGACTGCTTCAAGGCGATTTGAATTTCAATACATCGCACTACGTTTTGCTGCGACTGTTTAAAGTGAGTCGCAAGAACTTTGTACCAAATCAGCTATGTCCAATTCACAGACGTTATGTTTAGCTTTGGACACGTGTATTCTGTATTTGCTATATAAAAATAGATTATGCTTAACGTCAGTATGTATACTCGTTTTGCAAGTTTAAAAGTTTTTCTTTTACAAGTTAATTAAATCAAAGTACAACCTAAACTAATTAATAAAAATTTCAATATCTGTCATTGTATATGTTCTTGTAATTTTTTATAATACATATTAGACTTTTTAATTTATATTGAAAATTTTTATAAAGAAAAGAACAATATTTATGATATAGATAATATACACAATAATGAAACCGTTGTATTTACAATCGCAGCGTCCATACGACAATCTCAAACAATAAATCTATCGTCCGAAGGCTTACCGTCTCTCGGCTTTGAAAATTCTTTATACGTATCTTTTCGCTTCAATGGCGCTTTTATCTTACACTATTGAACTGGGTATGACCGTCCCGTCTTATACGCTACCTTATTTACTTTTAATCTGCCAGAGCCTTTGATGTACGGAATGAGCTAGTTTTCTAGAAGTTTTGCTTTTGGGAAGATAATTTGAAGCTCGAAATATCGGAAGTGAATTCGATGAATTTTGAGATAATGAGAGGATATAAAGTATCGGACCATACATATGAAGTCTCTTTTTGTACTTTGTAAATTGCTCTTCATTAGATTAGATAAGTCCTCGTTTTAGAATATTTATACTTAGGAGTTGATAAAAATTTTTGCTTATTTTTGACACCTTTCAGAATCCTGCTTTTTATATTATATATGAAATATATTTAAACCATTAAAGTTTTTTATATTTTTGCATAATTTAAAATATCTGTTTTTTATATATTTTATACAGAACAGGACAATGCAGAATGTTTTACGAGTGCAGCCACTTAAACCTTGCGTACGTCACCGAAGCCATCAAACTCCTCCTAAGTCACTGTTATCTTGAATAACGTAGCTTTGTACATGAGAATCCTTTTACGAGTATTGTACTAAATTTCTTTATTTTTCTGAATATGCTTAATAGCTATATTGGGAGATATATAAAATTATATTTTAAATTTAATTTACAAGTAATACCACACCAAATTATGATAATTGGAAGCATAGGTTTAATTTGATAATATGTAATATTGTTAGGATTATAGTGGTTTATTTTAATGAATTATTATATCTTATTATTTTTTTTTGTATCCAAATAGTATTTAATTAAAGTATAGTAATAACTTTAAACTATGAAGGATTAAAAAAAATGAGTATCCTTTTCATGTGAGGATTATGATAAAATGAACAATTATGGTGACTAATCGTTTCAATCTCCAATGTTTCTCACAAACTTTTATGGAACATTAGCGAATAATGTGATGCTCCCCTCTCATCTTCATAAATGTCACAAAAAAAGTGGAAGTCAAACCAATCGCTTGCCATTACTTTATACAGTTAGAAATTAATAACATAAATCTGAGTTTAGGAATTAGAAATATAAAGGCATTAAAATTAAAGTTTTCTTTTTAAATTTTTTTTAATTATATGTCTATTCTATGGCAATGATCTATTAATAACTTGCAGAACTTGTAAATGTGTTACGTTAATAACGATAGAAAATGATAAGATATATATATTTATAGATTTTTTATTTATTCATATAAGAGTGTATTACAGAATTATTAGCCAACAACCAAAATCTTTGTTCGCAATAAAAAATTATAAACTTGGCTATGAGTCGATGTTTTTATTTCAAAAGTTTCAAAACAATTTACATGATGAATCGCAAATGAATTCTGCTCGCAAATAGACTGCTGAATGCTTTTAAAACTCCTTAAGAATTTTTGTTCGAATTTATATAAAGTTTTGTTCCCTGTTTATTTTAAGTGGGCTCTTAGTATCCAAACTCCAAAATCAAATAAAATATCTCAGATTTTTTTAGATATAAGAATATTTTTATGACCGACGTAAATTGGATTATATGTTTTTCAGATATTGAAATACTGTTTTTGGAGGTATATTTAAGAAGCAGTTTGAGATTTTTTTGGTGACGGGATTGAAGCAGACCATAATGACACAGTTTTGTTATCCGGTGATCTAGCCCAAATACAATAAATACGAGCAGTTTAACTCTATAGCATACAGCAGAATAGTGAGTTTCTAAAGTTTAAGATATTTTTTATCGTAAAAATCATCAAAATTCATATGTTATGCATGTAACTATTTTAAGTAAGATGACTCCTAGTCATAGCAGGAGCTAAACATATTTTTACTAGTATAATATATTTATGATAATAAATTATATTTATTGCCAAACAAATTTAATTTGTTATTATTTAATTAATGAAATAATAAATTAATGAATAAATGCATAATATGATAATGTTACACATGTGCGTAGTCCATGGTATAAAAGCGATATAGGGTGCTTATTTTAATCCTGCATGGCATTTGTGTTCGCATGTCAGTAACGGCGGGCGGAAATGACGGCAGTGCCAATATCCGGTCCAACGATAGATGAGGAAATTCTTTTTCCCGCGTTGCTTTCACAAAAATATAATTTATTGACAGTTTTCATTAAACCTTTAAAGATTGCAACCTGACTCGGAGACGTGTTACTGTCGAAAGAACAGATTTCTGCTTTAAAGTAAAAAAATAATAAAATTAAAATAAACTTAAATTAAATAAATATTTCAAGAATTATATGCTATGTCAGCTATCTTATAACATTTATTAATGTTTTTTTAAATCGTCATTCAAAATAATTTATGATGATAAGTAAAGTTTCTTAGTCTTGGATCTTAAAAGAGTTGTCTAATCAGAAGACTACTGAATCCTAAGCTTATCTCAGACTAAACCGTTTATTCAGATATCGCACCTCATTTCAACGTTACACAATAGCCAGTTAGGCTCTCTGCGGGAAAGCAATTTACATATTAAGAGGCTGGCTCAGTGGCTCCCTCTGTGCACGAAAATTGCAGGTAGGTATGATTTTGCAATCAATGATTTCATCATTACTGCCCTTTCACGCAATTCAATATGTATTGTTGGAATGAATATTGATGGCAATTGATTTTCACTATTATTGGTGGGGGCTAATAGTAACTGCGTTAATAAAAACGGTTTTAAGGATAATTAAGTTTTATAGCTTATTCTGATTATGTGAATGACTTTGATGGTTATTTGCTTGGCAATGATAGTTGAAATATTTTAGCAGGTTTAAATTTCGTTGCAATTTACCTATTTTGTACAGAACTCAGAATAATAATTTGCAATAAAAGTTGAATTTATTTGTATTTTTAATAATGTTTCATTTTATGATATACTTTTTAGAAAAATCAATTAATTGATTTCAAAATATTGAAATTTATTTTCAAATCTGCAACATTATTTTATAGCTATTTTTACGTTGGTGTATTTTGTCTATGAGTTGCAACTCCTGTTTCGAAAATCAACAAAATTTTAGAACTGTCGTTTCAAAATTCTGTTTCTGTGCTGAGCTATTTCCATATATACATTTTTTATTTTTGATGTACACCATTTTTTGTTATAAAAACAGGCATTCTAATATGTGAGAGCCTTAAATGATTAGAAAAGTATATAAGGTCATGGTGTTGAAGTGCAATAATTACACTTTTTACAACTCGTCAAGAATTTGTATAATTTAAATAAGCATAGAAATATTTTCTCGTTATGTCTGGAGCATAACACATCAGATGCACTGTGAACACTTTCAGATAAGGTTATACGTCCCAAGTGTATTTTAAATTATTTATTTGCGTTATCTTTGTAATTGAGTGTCGTATTTACTATATTTGTCACTGTTATTGCGGAAACACTGTATTCGAAAGTAAAAACTATATCATGTTTTAAAATTTTATTGCGGGATTTGTTTTTACATGTAAATAACATAACAATTAAACCGCGCTTTCCATATACTAAAATAGCTTTTTTTTTATCTTAAAATATTTATTTTTTCACGACTCTTTATCAAGCTAACTAAAATCTCCTCACATAATCATGTCATTGAAATAATCAAAGGTATTTAACTTTACCAGGCGGAGTTGTTCTCGTAAAAAAAAATTCAGGTGTAAAAAGTTGTATAATTCTCAATGGCATTGTTACCAGTACAAATGTAGGCACACAACTGCCACCCATACTGAGCTAGATATTGGGGCTAAAATACTGGAAAACATATTTATAGTCCCACTGTACGAAATTGGCTGTGAAACTCCCGACGTTTCAACAAATTTATAGAGTGTCTGTACAGGACGCTGCCGAACAAAAGGTGCATTTACATAACAAATTGAAGGGCAAAGGATGGTCCGACTGCGGACACAGTTTATGTATACGTAAAGCCTTAACTAGAGTTCAACCCATAGAGGATTGTTCATTTGGATCAGTCTTCTAGTTAGAATAAATATAGATTATACCTATTATAAAGGTTTATACTATTCAACTTACTTTATAATCAATTCTTCTTTTGCCAACATAAACTGAGCCCAAAACGTGTTAATATATACATTTTGTTTCTAATCTTTCTAATTATATAATTCTGTCTCTTAAATTATTGTAATTTTTTTTTATAATTTTCTTAAATTTAACATGTATTTGTTACAGTAACGCAAAGCACAATTTCATTAGCACAATGGCGGCATTATTTCCGCCCTATAGATTTTAACCTTATTATTATTCCGGGTACTCATAAGAAATTCCCTTTTGTCTATTGTCCACTGCTAAGTACTGCACCTGATCATAGTGAAAAGAGTGCAGGTCTCATTCTTATATTATAAGTTACATATGTATGTATATTTGTAAAAAAAATCAAAGTATGTTTCAACTTACTTCGATAAATTTTCTTTTAAAGTAACAAGTACTCAGTTCTTGAAACGTTATATTTCTAGTTTAATATTTCAAAAGTATGATTAAATTAAAAGTTATATTGGAATCAAATTGTATCGTTAAGCAAAAGCAGTTTTCTTGCTCATGAAAAATCTACTATGATGAATAAAATTTATGTTAATGTTAATTTATGTTTTATAACATTAGGTTATTCTCTACAATAAAAAATAAATAAATAAATAGACATGAATAAGAAATGTTATGGTATTATTTGTTATATAGAGAAAAATATATGTATATAATGTTATAAATGAAATATTGTCAGCAATTATCATAAATTGAAATAATTTGTTTGTTATGTTTCCAAAGCTGTTGTTTCGTTTGTATTGCTGGGTCTAAAATTTTTTGTACCACTTTAATTTTTCCTAACGTAATATAAAATCGAGTTTTTCCATATTAGTAATTTACTATAAAATAGTATTCAATCTTTTACCTGGAATTACGTTTTTGTTTTAATTCTTGGTTTTATCTAAATAGGCTTGAAAGTTATCGGTGAGAAGTAAAATACTTATGTAAACACATCTATTTATTTAGGGAAAACCATATTGAGTACATTATTACAAATAAATATATATAGTTTAATTTCGACGTCTATGTATAACAACGTTAAGTTTTTTTTATTAGTATTTATATATTGCTCGATTCGTAGAGGATTACATTCAATTGGATATTAAAACTGTCTTGTTTAATATTCTAAAACGTAGTATTTCTGAGGACACTAAAACAACGGGCACCATTTTAAACAATATGCATGATTATATGTTGAGTTTCAAGATTATATTTAAAGAGATTTGTAGCAAAAGGTCTTTTCTTCTTTAGGTTTCCCCATTTATTAAAAATTACAATAAATCTTGTTTTAATACTTGACATGAGCTTGAAAATGAAATTATTCCCTACCCTGTGTTATGAATAAATGTAATTTCTCGGCTTATCCATTCAAACGAAATGTACATCGTTTGCTACAAATGGTGAAACTGGACGTTTTGCATCATATTTTATTCTTAAAGATTGGCATGTTGTTGATTATTGCTATTATTATGAACGAGATTATTTAAAGAAATCAGGAAAAGTAGTTAATTAAACATATAAATATTTCATGCTATAAAGAAAAAGAATTTTGATAATGTCTATTATTTTCATAGGCGATATAAAATATTTATTTTTATTTATTAGTAACTTTGATAAAATATAATAAAATACATCTTAAATAATATAAAATAAATGTATACTATCCCTTAAGCGTTAAGGTAACGGCTCGGCTTATCCGAATGAAATTGAATGGCTACCGTAATGAGGCTTCGACTGTGACTATAGTAGAGATTGCATTGGCAATTTGAAAAATAAAATGGTTATAACATAAATTTCATACTGATACACTTCCTTTTATAACATTTAGAGCTTTTGTAATAATAAAGTGGTAATTTACTATTTCTTTTAAAATAAAATTCTAAGTCTGGTTTTAGACAATGAGTTTATGCTATAAAATAAATTAATTGTTGATACGCAATTTTTTATCATTTACGTATTAATAGAATTACTCAACATTTTATTATTACTTTGCTCCAAATATTCGTCATGAGCATTAAAATAATGTCAGGGTTAACTATAGAAATTGAATCTGGTAATGACGTCATTGATTGCAGCAGCTTAGCAGTTTCGTCGTTATAAGAATAAGACTTATTAAGGAAATTAGTTTTCACTGTAAAAAGGTGGAAAATGGAAAATACAAAATTAAATCAATTTTAATCTCTCCTGCAAAGTGTTTGAGTATTTTGTATTAATGGTTGTACTATTTCTACAATAATATATAAAATAATTTTCTTGTAAAATTTTCTTATTCAGATAACATTATTTAGTTTCAAATGCGCGTCATTACTTTTAAGGTAAAAGTAGTTTCCGATGGAATTGAATGTAGTAATGACCGCAACGTTTGCAGTGGCTTTTGACGTTGAAATGGAGTTTGTAAGATTCCAGTTAAACATTTTGGTTTCCATGAATCATTATTTATAAGCATCTTAATATAAATCAGAATCTTAATATAGCGAATAAATTGAGTATCTTTATGTTTAAAACGTAACGTTTATTTCGTATCTTAACGTATAAAATCTACTAACATAGTTTAACATAAGGTAAATTGATAAATATTTTTCATTATTTCATAGCATATCTTCAATGTATTAGAATTGTCTTCTTTTTTTATTATTTCCTCATCCAGATGAATCTTTCGCGTTAAAATTAAGTTATTCAAGGTGAAGTTAACTTAAAATTTAAGATTTAATGACATTCAAGAAATATGGGATACTAATTAGGTGTCCCGATGGGAGTGCGGTAGCCAAGTGTCAAGTCTGAATGCTCATTCCCCGACAACTCCAACAACTAGCAGCACCTGCGGGTAAGTTTGTCTCGCAATTTAATTAGTTATGGAAATCGACCCGGCCCCGCTCGGCTCTACTCATGTAAATTGTTCTCAGTTAGTTTGTCTTGACTTTAACTGCGGCTTACAACATTCGTTTTGTTTGCGAAATCTATTGAATGATTAAAAAATCAATGTTAAGAAGATTTGCAGAAATGAGATCTCATTCAACTGTTTAATAACCTATCTGTCTGCCTTTGAGAATAAAATAATCAAGGTTAATTTTTAACAATAAATCATTAAACACAAAGTATAAACCTTACTTACTTATGGTAAAAATTAACCTTCATTATTCAATTATTATTATTTCCAATACATGGTATCATGTTGATCTATTAATATGATAGCATGTATGGGTTAAAGTTAAATGAGGTCTCATTTTCTTTTTCCCACATTAAATACGTGTTAACATTTCTGCTATTATACAGTTATTTGACACTAATATATTTAATCATTCAATAGATTTGTCACCCAAAACAAGAGTATGTATGTATCGACATAAAACAAAGCCAAACAAAATGATTGCAAATATTTTACGCGTAATGTAAATATATATTACTTAAAATAATATGTTCATAAAATATTGTTTATATAACAAATTCATGTTTGTTATAAAAACAATACTATAATTGAACAATATGTTTTGACCATTTCCAATACATACATCGTTATCTCAGCCCCGGTGTTCATGATCGCAAATAAACATTAAATATAAAGTGCCCGCTCGACGCTAACATTCCTAAATCATGTTTACAAAAATCACATGGGAGCATCGCGGACTCTTACAATTTGTTATGCAAATGTTCTGTCCGCCCCACAACGTGTGCTGTTTACAGTCTTTCTGTTGGCTTTATGACAATATTTGTAACCCCTTACTGAGACTGCTTACTGTGATCACGAGATTTTATAATACGTCCTTTGAAGATCATGTACTATCCAAAAATACTTACTAGCTGAACTTGTCATTACACATATAAATCTGTGCTGATTTTGAATAAAACTAATCTGTTTTATATATATGTGACCATTGTAGTATATTGCAGTTGATTTAAAAAGAATCCCGGGATGGATCTTCCTGTCTTCAATCGAGGACGAAGCAGTTCGCATTTCCTCTACTAGATGGCGTTGTAGCAATAGTTCCTATCTAGGCACAACTGCTTTGATCCTGGCCCTTCCGGCCTTTATTTCAATTTGGAATACACGCTTTGTAGTGCACGCGATTTAGTACATTTCTTTGGTCGACGATGCAGAAACCAATTACGTCTGATTTGACCGTCAATTGAACGTTCTGATGTAAGACCCAAGTTAAATATGATTTCAATTTCAGGATTAATTTTGAAATTTCTATAGTAAATCTTTTAATTTTTTATTATAGTAAGTCTTTAAATTGTTTATAGATGAGATCTTTTTAATACAAATGTTTAGTCACTGCCATCTTAATTGTGTTTTGATTTTTTTTATTATTCAACATTATTATATTTCTAATAAAACTGTTATTTTTAAATTTTAAAATACCAACTATTTCTCTGAGAAAGAAATTATACTACTAATAATACACCTCTAGGCTTCGTAGACATGATGCTACGGCGCGTGGATGTTCGTAGCAATTTTAAATGGTATAAGTTTAAGGGTTGAAATAATCTTCATAATAAACTAATAAAAAACTGTACGACAATACAATCGTTTTGGAAATGACTGTAAGGAACGTGATTAAATAAAATGTTTTTTTTTCTCCTATAAAAATATGAACGAGGATAAATTTTAGCATTTTTTATTTTACTTGAATCATATTCCTTGTAATTATCTATGGTAATAATTGTCAATAGAACCCAAAACGGCACTACAATCGCAATCGGAAACTCTCCATCCACACACGCGAAACCGCGTCTGTTCCTAGCTATCCTAGACCTACGATATCAGTCGTTACAGTCTGTCTGATACCGCTCAGTCCCATACCGTTGCTGGTAAAAGCAACACGCGCCCAGAATTTTTAAACCTTTACAGCGAAAAAAGTTTTTACTTCTAACTTTTTTAAAACGAATGCCCGAAAGCATTTTTAATTTTCGAATGCGTTTCCCTCCGATTTTTATCTGTCACTCGACTGTGACTTAAGTTAGGCGTAGTTTGTATTTATAAAAGTAGTCAAAGCTAACTCAGTTGGTTGTGAAAGTGTAGTTGCATGTATAGGTTTCTGTGTTAGTATAATTAATTCATAGGTTTTATATAAATATATTCATCCTTGTAGTTGTAGGTTACGTGTAAGCTTCTGGACTCTAGTTAAAAGCAAATTAGTCGTCAGATTTTCAACTGCGCGGTAAGTAACTTTTCAAACTACGCTCAAAGTTAGTTACAGACAAACTTCAATGCGTTACTAAATATCTTTGCAATAATAAATTGGTTAATAATAGTTGTAATAACTAGAATAACATGTTATTAAAATATTTCAGTTATTTTATAAAGTAAGCTTTGACTTTAATTGCCATCAGGTGGTATAAAGTTCTCTTCAAAGTACATATAAAATTTTAGATTAATAAGTCTCTCATATTCAAAAATTAACAAAGAAGATATTTAGAAAGAAAAACTGACTCCATCTTTACTAACATGTAGGAAACTGTTATAAAAGATGGGAAATATATTAAAAATAATCTAAATATCAGTCGCGGAATTTCCCTAAAGTAGCTGAGAGTAATATAAGCTATGAAAGTTCTTAAGAATATTGTTTAAATTTCCATAAATTACTTCATCGTTCTCCACTTTTCTATTTATTCTCTTCACTTTTCATAAGGGGCCTATAATTAATGCACTGCTCGTTATAATTATACCTTTATTTAATTACGATATTTCTTTAGTGAACCATTTCAATAACTACGTAAAAAACGTATTCAGATGATTGAAATTAATTTTTTAAAAATATTTCACCATCAATATGTTCAATTTATTTCATAACTTGGCTCACATTTGAGGATAATCCTTTGTAACTAAAGGAAATACAGTGCAAAGTTTGGTTCACTTTAGGCTTCACCATTGTGATGCGCCTCACAATCCACTAATGAATATTGACGATGATTTAAATGTAAGAACCAGCGATACAATTCTTTCTTCTTTTATGAATTACTGGGTATCACACAATTTTTTCACGACATGTTAAGGATTTCTTTTTTTTTAAAGAAAACTGCGCATTATCGAATTAAAGCTACCTACACGTTTTTATATAACTACGAAAAGGTTTTAAATGCACTTAGCCTTTTATGTTCCATACAGATGAAATAATAAAATTTTGCTTAAAATATGTAATCGTATATTTTTATGTCACAGTCATGTAAGTAGTTGTGATTTTTTTTTGTTAGTTGTTTGGCAAAGAATTTATTTATAATTTTGGGTATTCTCTATATTATTTTAAGTTACTAATCTGTCTGGAATCAAATCACGTTTTTGATATGAATATTTTTTAACATAGATTCAATTTGCAGTTTCTCTATTTCCCACAATTTCCTTATACCCACCCCTCCCTATTCCTAAAAAAACAAGGTTGGCAACTCATTCGCGCCATGTTTGTTGCGGATGTTCATGGGCGACGGTACTACCTTACATCAAGTAAGCCGTCTACTCGTTTGCCACCTTTCACATAAAACAAACGAAATTACTCACAAAAAAGTAGTGTAAGTTTTTTAAATGTAGCAAAGTTAAGAAAGAGCGGTTTGGAATCAAGAAGTAAAATATTACTGACTTCATTTTTCACACATTCTTAGGACATATCCCGTGTTGATTTTCATGATGTTTTCATTATTCTTCGAATTCTTTGGTTATATGTAAGTGCATGTTTATTCGGTCACTGATTTTTTTTTTGTACTCATAACATTTATAAATTCCATACCATTTATGAATGGTTAACCATGGAAATAAATATTTAATATCCCTTACAACGTTTAGAATAAGCTGGGAATGAAGCAAAAGAAAGATATAAAAGTAAAATAATTGGTCGAAAACGTATTTTCGTTATAAAAGCAAAGTGGAAGACATTACGATATTATTTAATGGATTTGTTTAAACTATTACGGCGAGCTCACAAACCGCCTTTATTAATACAGCCTCCAGACGTTTATTTCATATATAAATATTTGCCCGGCTTTTAAAGTAATTACATCATTTCGTGGTTCCGGCTGTGGGCGGTGTTAGGCGCGTTTTTTATATAAAAAAATGTTGGAGTTATAATTTATTTTTACGTGCGTTTAGTATAATTTTGTTTTGTGTGTTGAAAACAATGTTCAGCTCTATTAAAAGGTGTTTAAAGCTATTGTTTTATGAAATATTTTGTTTTTGAATTAACTTCTTTTTTAAGTTAATATTGTTATATCGCTAAATAATAATTTTACTTTAAGAAATACAAAGAACTGAAATAGTTAATAGACAGCGAGCTATAGTATCTGCCAGAAATACTCCTATTGTTAAAATAATGTTTGCATATAATTAAAATAATTGAAAGTCGAATATTGTTATAACTGTTTTACCAACGTAATATAAATTGAGGCCAGATTTAAATTTAATTAAAGTTATTATATCAAAATTTATTTGAAAGGCACTCTCTGTAAATAATGTATTGTAAACGTTTGTGTACCAATATATTTGTAAATTGTGTCATGGATCGATACAGTTGAAGACAATAAATGTGAAGTTAAATAAAATATCTCTCAAATAAGTTATAAATTTCAATTCAAATAAATAGTCGAAGAGTATAAATTGATTTTGAAAACATTAATTATTTGATGTTGTCTCAGGAGAAACCGTCGGCCGTTGATAGTTCAATACGTTCAAACGTTATTAAGCATCTATTACTATATGAACCGTTCTCAAACGACTTTTTACTCTATTTCGAGGTCTTGCGTAAAAAAATATTCAAAACAGTTCTGGAGTTTACAATCGTATTTTATGGGTTTGTTCATTACAGAATACAGTTTTTTCAGAAAACTATTAATATTTATAATATTGTGCTTTTATCAGTTTCCAAAGCAGTTTTATTTATACGAAAACAGTAATTGCACGGCGCAAATACAGGTAGAACAACTTGTATGAGTCAAATAGACTGGCACCTGACATTTCAATAGCTTTTTGAACAGTTCGACGTTTATTTATTGAAAAATTAGTCTTGCTGTATTTATATCAAAAACTCTTAAAGATGTTGTGTATCATGCACAAGAATTTTTGAAAAACCTTGCGAAGAGCTTGTTTGGAAAATATGAATTGTCCATTAAGTTAGCTAACAATTCGTTATCAGTTAGGTAAATATAATAATTTATCATCAGTTTATAATTTTCAATACAAAACATTACTTCAAAGCGAGAATATCTTAGCCTGCAAATTGTAATTAAAACAATAAATTTAATAGAGCAGCCGCTGGCTAGCTATGAATATGTCAAACGTGTGCGACACAGGTTGCCTATTAAAATGATGGCAATGCAGAGGTCGCAACTATTTCAAACAAGGGTGCGTTTAAACTGTTGTAAATTTTGTCATCAATTGTGGCCACGAAACTTGAAAACTTTGGTGATTAAAATAATATATTTCTAGTCCTATAATAATAGTATTGGCTATAAAACATCTATTTGAATAAATTATGTATTTTATACCTATAAAGGTTTTAGGAAGTTAGAAAAAATATATTTACGAAAATATTCAAAGACAAGAAGTACTCCTTGAATTTGTCATTAAGAAATGGAGTGATAAAGTGAATTGGTCATTAAAATTGCTTATTAAAGACTTCACTTGCTATTTCTTAAAAGCTTATTTCATAGACCTCTGTGTGTGGTCAACACAAATGGGGTAAGACTGACGCAGGGCGATGCTATGTACAAAAACTAATTCTAAATGAACTCCAGCCATAAATTCGGTCTTGTTGGGTACACTTGACACTGTTAACCCCTTTTGTTACTTGTACAAGTCATTGTCGCACCGAAATATATCTCCTACTCTCTTTTCTACTTTAGATTTATTTGAATAATAAAATAGTTACATATTCTATAACTGCAATAAAAAGCAGAACCACTAATACTAAATTCGATATTCTAAATCGAGTTCCTATATATTCGCCTAACGATCACTCGGGATGGACGATTTTTTCGCACCCGCATATATCTACGCCAATTGAACTGTTTTCTTACTTTGAATTTATAGCGGTTGAATCAGGTATGTAGATTTTATTATCCCCAGAAGCTGTTATTTGACTGTGGAAGTATTATCTTAGATACATTTTTTTGTAAACTAACTTTGAGCAATAAAATATTGTTTGCATATATATTAATTTGTAAAAATAATTAAAGAATAATTTTAGTTCGAATTATATATATTGTAAAAATTTGTATCAATATCGAAGTGCAAAACCATTCTTAGAACTGAAAATTGAAAATAGTATTTTATGAATGCGACACGTTAATATTTGTTTTTGCATAAAATTGCTATTTGATATAGATAAACTTTTTAAAGTCTTACCATGTAAAGGCATATGAACACAAAAAGTATACATATTTTCCTATATAATTGAATACAATTATTCTATTAGGATTACATAGCAGAATGAGGGTACACAATCATAATTATTTTTTCACGGTAATAAACTTACAGGCAAAGGATAATAGTAAATTTAAACTATACAGTATTTGAGGTATGTTATGCAATTTGTAAGTCTTTAGCTTTGGAATTTTTCAAACGTAGCTCTTCCCGATGCAATTAATCTGTTTATTGACGTTTAGAATCGATGCGTTTATCCGTGATTGGGCAGCGCTATTAATCTGGAGGGATAGTGGCTACTCTGATTCATTACAGCTTGCAGTTGTATTCATTACAATTCAGAGCGCTATTTGTATATGTAACAGCAACTCAAAATGACAATTATTTATCTAATGTTGTTATATTCAATGAAAAGTAAAGATAGTTTCTATATTTAAAACAAAATAAACAAGATAAGTCGATAAAGGATATTTTTAAAGTAGATTGATTGATATAAAAATGTCTATTATTATTAAAGTATTTTATTTGAATCTAAGCTTGAGCGGTCAATTAACGATATAATGTCCATGGTGGAGCTGTAAATTCGATAGCTAGATTTCCGTCACTCTCAGCTAAATATGTCATATTTGTAAATAGTTAACACTTTACTAGCATATCAACTATGGTTCACGTTTGAGTTTTATATTTAGTATAGTTTTGTTTCCCTTTTTGGTAATAATTTAGGTGGGTACATTAGTCATATTGAACTTCAGTAATTTGGTTTGCTGATAAATTGTAATTAAAAAGAATATACATTTTCTTGACAGATTTCATAAGCAGAACCAATATTTAATCAAAATTCATTTATTATTAGAAGTGATTTTTTGGTCCGTCTATGTACGAAAATAATTTTTATTTTAATTTATTTATAAAAAAATAGAAATATCAAATCACATCATTAGTGTAACAACTCTATACCTCACTGAATGCTTTAGAAGCTATGTATTAAATACGTAGTATAGGGACTGTACGTGAATATGAAAATTGCTATAATAAAGTAATTTAGGAATACCGTGTAATTGCGTCAGAATTTTATCAAAATTCCTTGCAAAACTTGCGTTATCTTACAAATTAATCATTCGCTGTCACGTTGTCGCCAGCCAAGTGATATTCAAATTACATACATTATTATTCATCCTTACAAGTACACATACTTACTTCTTATTATAAATTTGTTTATGTGAGAATGTGATTGATTTAAAATGAAGACTTTTCCTTTACCTTAACTTTAGGAAGTATTTAAGAAACTTTGTAATTTTATATTTATTTTTGTATACGACATAATTGTTTCTCCAAAATAGATTGTGTCTGAACAAAACGTAACGTTAGTATTTGATTCAGTAACAAACGGTAATATTGTGCGTACGGACGATAAATCTCCTTGTATCGTTACCCCACTGCATAAATAACGGAATAATTGCTATTTTCACTATGAAACGTGATATACGAGGTAGGTTTTGCTAAATTTTAGGCATGAGAAGATCGTGAATAACTCGGATTTTTTTAAATAACTCAATATGCACCTATCTGAAATGTAGACTTTGTTTTGAAACAGAATAAAGCTTTGAAATAGTATGTAGAATACCAGAATTGTAGTTGACGGTGGCATTGTTTGGTAAAAAAAAAGTAGTCGAAAAGTATTTGGAACTATTTATCCAAATACAGTTTATTTACCTTTTATTGCATATTATAATTAAAGAAAATTTTACCAGCTTGGTGGCATAAGTTTAAAAGGCCAAAATCTTTAGTTGGAAGGATTTTCACAGATTTTTTTCACAGTCTTAATGCATTGAAGACGTTTAAAATGTTTTAATTTAATATGCTCTTTTATGTACGAGTGTTCTATCTTTTGTCATACTGTATTTTTGTAGATTCATTGTGTGAGAAATAATAATAATAATAATAAAATGTTTAACCTGACACTGATTGATACTATAATTTTTTTCTAATAAAATGTTATAATCGATTAATATAATACATCAGGTTTGATATTTTTTCAAATTTATTTAAACTAGAATTAAATAATTATATATTACGAAATATTAAATTAAATGTAGTTGTTACAAATATTTTCTACTTTTCAAAGTACGGTAGGTATAAACTGTCTGTATTTTGTACAAATACCATTTATTAGATAACTTTTGCATTCGAATACATTTTGTCCGTAGAACCGACGCCTAGTGGTGCGGCAAACTAGCGCCATGCCCATGATAATATATTTTGCTGAAGGGATATCTTTGATAATATTTATCTAAACGACATCGATTTGTTGCTGCTGCTTGGTGACAGTGACTTGAGGATTTAGTGATATCTTTATGAGATTTCGTTTTTTTCTTAGGTAAAAAAAGTTTCCTGCATGTACCACTCAAAACAGTTTTTCGTCTGTAGCATTTATATTTGTTCTCTGGGTGGCATAACTTTTGTTTGAATGCTATAAAAGTTATGATAATTGTCTCATAGATATAACTTGACGTGTTTAATGTACAGGTAACTAATATCAGCTTAGTTGAGTTATTAACTTCAAAGCTTTCATTTCTTTTATAAACTATTTCTGAAGTTTGCACATTATATGGCAAAATCCTCCAAAAAAATCTCTGTTGCTTTGCAGTGCGTAGGCCTCCCCAAACTGGGCCCAGTGTTTCTATCGCTGGATGACAGTATATATATATATATATATATATATATATATATATATAAAATTTTTTGCTTTATTGCCAACTAGCTTTCCGCCTTCAGGTTCGTCCGCGTGGAGTTCGGTTATATCGCGTTTCCAAGAGAACTTTTCAAAAGTCTGGGATACAAACTATCCTATGTTCTTTCTCAAGGTCAACTCTAAATCTGTACCAAACATCATTAAAATCACTTCAGTGGTTTAGGCGTGAAAGCGTAACAGACAGACGGACAGACAGACAGAGCTACTTTCGCATTTATAATATTATTAAGTAGGGATTAGTAGGGATTATCACTAGTAATATATGTACATATTTATGAATACATTTAGTATGTCAACAGAAAATATAATATAAATAAAAATTGTTGGATTTTTATTTAAATATTTACATTCTGTTCTTAGACACTCTCTGAAAGACATTATTAACATAACCTGAATTTATTACAATAGTAAGTGAGGTAGCTATTGCGTGCATAATAAATACGAATGCCATTTTTCGTTGACAGCGCAAATGGAAAATATTCTAAACCTCTGCTAGCACTATCTCTTTGCTCTCACTCGGGTTTTAAGCGACTATGGGATACAATTTATATCTGTTGTATATATTTAAAACGATACACTTCCCAAAAAATATCGCATTGCAAACTAGACTATAAAACAGTTCGTTAAGGGCTAAGTTGGAACATTCTCAGACCATCGAATACAGAATGGGACGACGCAAAGTGCATGCATTTTATAGTTTAGTGGAAATGAAATGAATCTAGATTGCTGAAAATATGACAAATCTTATTTTTATTCCTTTTTGTCTTTTTCGGTCAGCACTCGTTTATACAGGTCGTTCTTAAGGTTTAAATTGTCGATGGGGTTATAGTTTCTCTGTTGATATGCAATATTAATTTTTCTTGATGTCTACTTTCCCGGGTCTGCAACAAAAGTTACTTGTATTATTTTAGTGCTCTATATACTGAAAATTTAAAAAAAAAACGTATATTCAAATTGGTTGTGGAATATATCAGTGACTATACATAATATACGCAACACAATCTTACATAAACACACATGAACACACACACAAATTCTCAAACATATAGATTTGGATATTACCTGCCTATTAGGATAGGGTATTCGAATACATTTCTCCTAAGTACATACGACGTTAATAATATAAAGTAATTTTAAAGTTCATAAATTAAAAGGGGAAAGTTCATTAATTGAAGAACTACATATAAATAATTAATCTACTATAAGTTAATTATTAAACAAAAAACTATTTTACTCCTTCTAAAGCCGGCACCCAGTGCCAAGCTTCACTAGGCATAATACCCATGCATATGTACATAGTTAAGCGATATTTATTAGCACACAGCGACCAACTCCCTTGTACGATGTTGCGTAATCCTGGCAATTTGTAATAGCACTCGTTAGTTCTCTACCTTTAAGACCTTGCTCACTGTAAGCCCTAAATCGCCCCAAAATTATCGTAATTAAAAGGTTTCCGAATTTTGCAGACATCATTATTTGTATGAAATTCTATTTTATACAATTAAATATCAAATAAATTTTATTATTTAAAAGTTATTTTCATACTGATAAAATATTACAAAAGAAAAATACATGTAGGTACACTTTAATTTAAACATTTATTTCAAAAAGTATGCGTGTTGAACTGGGCTTAACACCTCATAAATAACCAGTTTAAGTATGTCTAAAACGAATGCTAGGACACTAATCTGCGTGCGTTAGACACTGAGTGCAAATTGTACGTCGTAAAGTTTTTATGACATCATAAACTGAATACTTCTTCTTTGTGCCACAAGTGGTGCTTAAATGACGTGTCTGTCAGTTTCATTTTATTGATTGGTTAAATAAATGTTTTGTATTTATTTGATTTTTAAAAAGGTTCCTTCTTTTTTAGGAGTCTGGCTAAATGTTGAATATCATGTTCGGAATTTTAAAAAATTACTTTATTTCCACAGTTTTTTTACTAAATTATGCAAGATATATACAACAAAAACGTAAGGAATTAAATAATACCGAATATGACAAAAGATACTGCGACCAGTGAGAAAAGATTATTTTTAAAAAATATTATTTTTATGCTATGTTGTTTTGCTCTTACCTCGTATTTTTAATTTTACAAAGATGTCTAAACCCCTAAGCAAATTTTCCTGGTTTCGCCACTATTGAGACTTTCGGCCTCATTAGTCTTTTAAAGCGTTCGTTTTAAGTCCCAACCTAGATATCATTGCTCTACTTTAAATTGCCTCATAATGACCATTATTATTCTCATTCTTCCGCTGTCCTAGTTTAAGGTTTCTTCAAACAACAATAAAAAAGAATAATTATGGATTTTATGTCAATGGAAAAAAATGAATTGTACTGGTTACATTAAGTTTGCTGATAGTTTTAGTTATTACATCTAAGGAGATTCTAGATATTATAATTCGTTAGAAATTCAGAATTGAGTTTCTAAAAGATATAAAACTGTGTGCAGACCAATCTGGTAGGAACGTTTATTAGCGAAAGTAATATAAAAACTTGAGACGAATCTTCGCCAATTTGCATTTTATCAGCCAAAGAATATAACTTGGAGGATGGTTTTAAGCAACATTATAATTCAAATAATATTTCGTAAATAGACATAGTACATTTTAGGTATACAATAAAGACAATTTTAATGCTTCACACAAATATTCCTTACCTTAGAAGAGGTTATTGGTTATCCTATTTTGTTTGGTGTAAAACGGCACAATGTAATAATACGTTCCTGTTGTTGCTATAGCTAAACATTCATAAAAATAATACTTTTTCTAATAACCTTATTGTTTACATAAATATTAATAAATCTAAAAAACATATACAACATACGAAACTATTTTTCTTAATAAAAGCCAACACTGCTTACATGCATAAAACCGCCCTCACGCCTCCTATGATAACAATTTCTTGCCATTTTTATCTGAGCCATTTTTTTATTACAGCGACAAGTACACGGCTCGATTGGCTACGGGACTAGACTGAAAATTATTTTATATTTCGTCTCGACTATTACGTGTAATGAAATTTGTTGACGGCAATGTTAGGATATTAAGCCAAATACTGTTGATACGAATCAACCAGCGTATTTGCTTTAAATGAAAAAAATATTTTCGAATAAAAATTTTGCAAATTTTTATTATTGAATTAATACAATAACTGCCTATATAATAAATCAAAATTTCCATTTAGCTTCTATTTTCTTATACGTAAATTTTCAGAATTATATGTAGAAATTTTATCTACCTTTTAATTGGTACATTGAAATTAATAATATTAAAAAAAATATTTGAAAATTCATTAAAATTTTATTACATTTGATATATTACTCACAAAGTATCTAAGAGCAAAGCTGGTAACATAAGCGAGAGCCCTCGCTCCAGTTATCGTGCGAAAAGTTTCTACCAATCCGATTTACCTGACTTAATTACATTTACTACTATTAAGAGTTTATATACGTCTACTTTGGATTGGTTGATTGTAAACCAAAATTAAATAATAAAAATTAATTATTATATAATATAGAAATCACAGCAGTAACTCTCATGAACACAGTACCTTTTTAAATAATCAAAAGGAAAAGTTTAAGTGTTTGATTTTATAATTACATTTTTTTAAATTAAAACTGGTGATAATACGAAAATACTTTTAATAAAGTAGAAAAGATTATTTGAATAAGTATATAAATTTAAACATATATAGTCGTATGTATGTATTATTTTAAACGAGATAAATGAAATATTTCTTGCTTCCAATCTTAGAGGTCCGACTAACATAAAGTCGTGAAATTTGCGTTCAAAATATCGAAAGTTACCCTATCCGGCAAGCTCGGAATTGGATATAAGACATGTCAATTACGCTCTCCCAAATTCTTTGCTACATCTGAAAATATTCCCTATACTGACAAACACATCCTTTGTGTAAATAAAACTGCAAGGGTTTCTGGATTCGACTAAGCCTTAAAAATTTTAAAACTATATTATTTTAAATAAAATGTATTATGAACCATTTGTTGTCTTACAAAGGATAAAAGTCATTAAAATATTATAATATACATATTATATAGTAAAAAAAATATTCTTAATTTGAATTCTGAATCAAATATATATTGAGCAAATAATGAAGCCCTTGTTCTTAACCCTCTAGCCATTATTTAGAAATTCCAATTTTCTCGTATTACAGCATCCAAGACCATCCTACGCAAATTAATACCCACTAGCAGATTCGCTCATAATGAGTGTTATAAAACAATCCAGCCATTACGGCTCCACAATATATGCCTCCCTTTCGTAAAATAGTGCAAGGCTTCTAAAATATATAGCCGGTGAAATTAAATGCGCTCACCTTCTTATTGCGAAATATGTGAGCCAGATGTGTTTGTGAAATTATTTTTGAAGTTATTTCTATATATGAAAAATAAAAGTTCTTCCACGTTACGAAACATATCAGGGATTCTGTGAAATAACATTTCATACAATTTTTTAAAAATTTTGATAATAATTTCATATGAATTATAAAGAATGAAAAATTCATCTACATAATCATGATTCGAAGCTGCTACTTTGATATATATTTAAAATAAACTATCGCACCACTAGTGTCGTATTGGGACGCAGGTATCATCTATTATTGTATATCTTGGTTTCTTTTTGATTTGCTCCCATTATTTAACATTCTTATAATATAAATACAATTTGGTTGATATTCAAAATAAAGAATTTATTTTAAAAATATTTTTTATATTTATAGTAAGCGTCTACAGGTATATCTTTTCGATACCCTTTGCTTTAGGTAATAAAATATATCGTTATTCAATTGAAAACGATTCCCACTTCTCCGGCGAAAAGCTCAAAAGACTCGTCAACAATAAATCATCATTGTCTAAAGGAATAGTAAAGAACGAACAATAAATTGGATAAAGCAGCAATATTGGCGCACTCGAAGGCTCGTAATAGGCAATTTTCGACATCCAATCCCGTACAATGGAACGATTTAAATATTTCGAACGACATTTTGGTTTCTGTATTGAGAACTTTCTATTGCAACTTGATTTGAACTTAATTTGTGACTTGTTTTATGTTTCTCATATCTAAAATGTTGTTCCCTATATAAGTAAATGACATTTAAATTTAATTTTGATGTTATCATTGTCAGTGAATGTTTTTTTTATATCTTTTATTTGAGGGATTATTGAAACTCAACTTACGATAAGTGCGCATAGAAACTTTTGCAAAGAAAAACAAAATTGTAAATAAAGTAAATGAATGTTGTTAAAGTAAGACATATCTATTTTAAAACATTAATTTATAGATGATAACATAATGAATTGAAATATTTGTACAAAAACAATATGTGTATATGTATATACATATATGTATTATAAATATATGAACATATGCATATATATCTTACATAAACATAGGCGGAGCGAAAGAAGTTTTACTTCAGTCGTGTGATCTGAAGCACACTGGTTTATCTTTTTTTTAATTTAAATTCGTATGCATGATCATAAAAAATGTTAACAACTCCATGGCGATTATTTTAGATTTGGGTATGTTTCAGCCACTTTCACTGTTATCAAAAGTTTTCAGAAAAATAATAAAATGAAATGTTATAGCTAGTGTCACAACTTACTTTAAATACTTAAAGAAACATGTAGATGGCGCCTGTGAAAAATAATGATTATTGCTAGTCAAATAACAGAATGATAGTTCAATTTTATTTAGAATATTAATAACCTTTATTTTCTTATCTTACCCAAAAATTATTTCTATAAAGAAGCTGTATATATTGTACTGATATTAGGACTTATAACACGTGATCATGTGTATATTCCATTCATCACACTTTTACTTAGAAGGTCAGATTTACTTATAAACAATATAGAAGATATCTCCAAGAGAGCTTTAACAAAAATAGTGTAATATAACGTCCAAGTCTAAGTCATACTCGCTCACGAAAATACCCTGGGGTCGTTCCATATCTATAAATACTGCAAAATACGTGTGTGTACAATATTATAATTACCAGTTTTTCAATTTCATTGAAAGACTGTACCTGTTACATGTTTATATGTTTTTATTTTTCAAATTCTTTTGTTATAGTATTTGTATAGAGTTAATATAAATATACATTATATCCCAACAAGTTAAAATTATATCCCAACTTAATATCTAAGTTTTGAAGTAAGAAAATATTTTCCTACCTTTAGTGTTGTTTTTTTTGCGTAGTTGGAGTAAAAAGTTTACATTGAATTTTAAATTCAAACGCAGCATTTTCCAGAATAAATAGGTTAGAATCGGCCAGACCTTGTTTCGTGCTTCGCTCGCATTGTCTGAAATTAATTTTCCGTTTCCGCTCGATGCATCTTTTATAAGATAGTTGAACAAAAGTGGAGGGAAAAAAATTCTGAACCGTTATTAAGGTGAAAATTAAATTTGTACTATTCCCAACGCTCAAGGAAATGCCCCTTGTCAACTGATTCGGGTAATTGCTGTTTTTTTCGTTTTCGGTATAAAAGTTTTAATTTACTTGTGTTGATGGTTTTTTGATCTCGCAGAATAGAAAGATCATTCATCCTTGTATCCTGGAACATCTACGAGTTTATACATACCAATACACTTAGACATGAATTGTCTACATAATCTATAGAATTCGAGGTTTTTGAAAAATCAATTACATTTGGGGGCCCAAAGTTTGCCGGATAGCTGTGGCCGGGGGCAATCCGATCCGTTTCGATATTAAACCGTTTTCAATATAACTAATGGCCTTTTAAGATTTTATAACAAAGAATTTTATCGTTCTCGAGATATGAAGTTAACCGGTTCTTGCAAATTGAGAAACTTTCAGATTTAATTTTATATAATAGATGTTTATCTATCATTTATTACTGAAGAGCTCTTACAATAATTTTTATTTCATTTTCGTATTATTTAGCTAAACAAAGGACTGAAGTGCTTAATTCATGTAGAAAAATTATCTATACAACATGTTTAATATAATTATATCACCCATAAATTAAATAACACTTAAATACATACATATAATCAATTGTTAGATATTGTCTTTAAACTATTCTTTATCACGATAAGCGTCTCAGCGTTGTACACGATAAAACACTTAGAGGTGGTTTCCAACGTAGCACTGAGGTTTGAGGTTAGGAATTGAAATTAAATCATTGTGTGCTAGTTCTGTGTTAATAAATAATGTATGTTTTATAAGTGGTACTTTATTGGAAATAAAATATATCTATATTTTAAATTTTTCAATATGTGCAAATAAGTTTCTTTTTCTATATTGCAAAAGTTTTATTAGAAACAACTGATAATTCTACTATATTTTTTTTCTATTTCGTTGTTGCTATTAACTGTAATGATAACTTAGTAAATATCAGTCATTGAAAATGGTGTGGAGATGGAGTTTATCAATGTAGAAAAGCAATTTCTATAAATATTTTCTAAAATACTTTGGTAGATGCTATACTAAAATATTTTAACGTGCTCTGAAACACTTTTGTTCGAGAGTACTAGGTTTTTACGGTATATATATATATATATATATAATTTTAGCATGTGTAATATATTTTTTTGTATATTCTATAATGATTTTTATCAGTAAGTTTAAAAAAGTTATAATTACACCAAATATCGTCAAGATCACGATATACATCATCGATTTTCAAGATATTATTTACGTGCTATTGGCCTTATTGATCATTTAATTATCCTGTATATTTTCATTACTCGTAGTGAAATCTATAGATTTTGAAGAGTAATTTCACCATATCTACAATATATAATTAATAGGCTTCCCTAAGCAGTGAAAAGCTCTTGTTAACTTTGAGTTACATTCGATAAAAAATGTTCGCATTAGCATAAAACCTTCGCACTGTCTTATCCAATAAGGTTCAAATTAACTTTATTTTGGAAATAAATTATTAGACTGGGCGTTAAGCTAAAATAAAAAGAAGTTTAGGGTAACCAAAATTTTTGAACATCAATACATATATAAATTAATATTATATTAATATTTAATTTGAATATTGATTTCCTACAAATTTTATGATATTTTGTTAAAAAAGATGTACATCTTTTATTACTCTTTCAATATGAGACTTGCAAAATTTCTAGTCACTGCAAAGTTATCGCAAAAGTTGGTCTGAAAATAAAAATCATAATATATTCAAGTTGAAGCCAAAATAATAGTTGAATAATTGAAGTTGTTAAAATTTTAAAGAAGAAGAAGTTGTTAAAAATATAGAGAATCTTTAAATTCTAATATTATGGTCACCCTGGTATCAAAGGTATGTGAGGTTTAAGGTGGGGGAGGAATAAAAAATAGCTTTTTTAAATAGGTTTTGTGGCTTGGAGTGATTTAATGATATTTTCGCTCAATTCTCATGCTGTACACGCGGTGACGAGCTATTTTTTATTTGTAATTGATTAAATGGGGGAGCTATAGATTGAAATTCTTTAGCTTGGTATGATGAGAATGAAAGAAATAATTCGTGATCTGGGTATATATTTTCTGAAAGTGGTATAAAACCTCTTCCTATAAGTATAATAAGAAAAGGATGACATTTTTATGATAGTTATATTTTCAATTACAAGTTTCTTTTCATGTAGACGAGTATTTTTCGCTGTTTTATTGTAGACGATAAAGTATTGAAGGCCAAAAATATATTTTTATGTACCTTTTCTATTGAACCTTAATATGGATCTATAGGTAGTTGCTGAATAACTCCCCACGATTTGGCGTAGACTGACTTTAGGGCGGCATTATGGCGAATTTCCCTCGAAAGCGATCACGAGGCGTTAATTATTATAGTCTAGTGCACCTAGAAGAGTAACTCCTACTAATATCACTCGGTATCTGTAAACTCTTCCCAACTTGTGCCTTTACATTGCGTGCCATACATATTGTTTTTATGTACATTTTATTTTAGACCAGTAATGGTGTCGTTGTTTCATTCACTCTTTCTTTATAATTGTGAAAAATAAGACATCCCTGCAAAATTACTAAGGATTTTATTTTGGTTGGACGCAGATTTTTTTTGTAACCAGGCAAATGTAAAACAAGTTTTTCTATCTGTTGTGTTTTATAATAAGAAAGTTTGAGATACAGTTACATAAGAATACAACTTGCGGCTTTTGCATCGATAACAACTGGGTGATTGTAATGATTATCTTTTTTTTTCCTCAATATTTTAAAAATAATCTTAACCATTATATCCATTTATAGTCTTAACGCTCATGACATTTTTAAACGGATCAACGATAATAAATCGGCATCTGAATTCACTTTTCGCCTGAAATTTTCGTTTTATTTATAACATCGGGGAAGATTTTATCGGTGTTATTGGCCCGTCCGACGGTCACTGCCGTAAACCCCCTAATTTTCCACTTCATTTAACAGTCTTATGGTTTATAGAAGGCGCCGCCATAGATTAGACATTAGGATAGAATATCTTTGACTTTATACATAACTTTAACAATATGGAGCCTCTATATATTATGACAGTATGATGTACTCGTATACTTTTTGATTGCCCTCCGCTCTGTTACAGATTTAATACTTAAATACTCAATTTATTATCCACGCATGATTCAAGTAAAGTCTATGTATAGATCCTTAAAAATATTTAAATGTGATAAGGAAGACAAGAAGTAACTTTAGAATGAATAAATAAAGGTGAATATCACATAAACGTCAGAAATCTTTAAATATAAAGTAGATATGTAATAATAAAATATACGAACATCCGATCATATATAGGAATCTCATAAAACAATGTCACATGAGTCATCTTAAAATGAAGATCCAATACGTCACACGCAGGAATCAGAAGCGGAAAAGTCAAATAATAAAAAATACAAAAAAGTCACATGAATAGAAATGCGCCCCTGCCAGTGGAGCGTGGTGAATAAATCCACAGTCGGGATTATGTGAACTTATAGTCGAGATGATGACTATTGAAGGTTATTGTTTCGCTAAAATCCGAGATATTGGTTTTGATTTGGAATTTTTATCGATTATCTTATTTATTATCATGACATTTTATTAAAAAATAATAATAATTTCTTTTCTTTAAAAAGAACAAGAAATATTGCTTTCCTACTGTTTTATATACCAAGCATCTTGATTGTTAAATATTTTAATTAATTTATTTAAAAATTTCGAGGTATATATTATTCCTTCATCAGATAAATAATTACATCAACTCAATTTTTACATATCTGTTTTATGGGACCAAATTCTTTAAAACTTTGATATATTTCCTTAAAAATAATATGTTTCAATGTAAAAATAATTATTCTGTTTTCTATTTGGATATTTTTCATTTAATGTATTTTTTTTAAAACTACAAATTAATTAGGTATATTGTTCATATTAAGATATTAATCTTGCCCTGGTAGGAATAGTTTGCATCTAAATAAAGGCAATCGAGTGTAGAGTATTAATTTCCTGGTCTAGACTCTCACAAGTGAAACTATAGACGAAATTCATTTTGGCTTGATAGTTGTCGAACATCAGAATACACCGGGATTATTATAATTAAAATAAAATGTTATAATTATTTATTTTTCCCACAGTTTCAGCGACATACATATAACATACATTTAAAGTAAATATATAGTTAAATTTTATCTCAATAAAAATACTTCAACTTTGTAAAACAAACTACAGATTAAAATTAATTTATTGGTGTTAGTTCTAATATTGAAGTAAAATATAAATACCTTGTTAAAGGCCGTTTACTGAGAGAGTTTTTCATTAATTACGAATCTTTGAAAACAATAAAGCTATAATAGGCAGCCTACAGTAAGGTCCTTGACGTCGACTCGAGAGCAAAATTAATATTGATGCTTCGTAGATGTTATCGCTGCCTTTAATAATAAAGGGTAGCACTTTAAAGCTTATATGTATATGGCCCAAATTCTAAAATAGTTTCGTAAATAATTGTTTGAATTTCAAGTAAATTTGATGTAGTTATTATCGTTGTTACTCAAAATAATTTATTTGTTACTTTCTTTTTTATCAATAATTAAACAATATAGATAATTAATATTATAAAATAAAAAAACCGGTTTAATAAAGTTTATATCTGAAAAAGTGTGCTGAAAAAAAGATTAACCGTTCTTGTAAAAGAATTTTGTCACCCTCAAAACAGAAAGACACAATCTAACACGCACCGTAAAACAGGAACGAAAAAGTAAAAATAATAATTTAACAGACGAATTCCCCCAAACGAATAAAAGGAAACGCGAAATTGGGAAACTTTCAACAATTTGAACACTGCAGGGCCTAAGGTAGTAGGAAACTACTTTTGATTCCGCTATGCTTTTGTCTAAGTTACCATTTGAGAAAGCCCCGAGTTCGATTGTTAAGATGGAGGTTGTGAGCGTAAGCGAAAGATACAACTTTTGATAGTAGTATAGGTGCGTATTTCGATACTATCGAATGCTTTTTCTATATTAAACTTTCACGTATTGTAATTTTAGACGGAATGTCTCCTGTCTAGACTTCGCAATTATTTTAAGAGCATTGACATTTTTACGAAATGCGTTCGTCAGCAATTGTTTTGCATATAAACAGAATCAACATTGAAATATAATGAAATATAACTAGTTTATTTTCAATAAGTGTTGACGTTAAAATGTTGCCGTGAATCAAAAATGTATGTCAGTATTTTATAAAGTTCAAAATGATCTAGCGGCACATCGCTCTTTCTTGAATTTGAATGCTAGAAGTAAGTGAGACTCGAAAAACAAATGGTAAAATGGTAGGCAGGGGGTATGCGACAAAGCTTTGACAATCGCAAGGAGCAGGTCGCATGCCGAAACATTTCTAACTTTAATTCACCTATCGAAAATGCCTCAACTTTGATGCATGGATTCCTTAAAGTTTGTACTGCTTTTGTATATTTGAAGTGGTGAATTTTAACTTTATTTTTAAGGATCATATAAACTACCATATTTTTCTTGGTCGTTTGTCTCATAAGCAGCGAACTAATCTTACTTCTAAGAAGTAAATTCCTTCTTTATAGTTTGTGTAAGAAAAATTTAAAAATTAACAATAGATAAAGGAAAATGTTTTATAAAATATGTTACAGGGCGTTATGAAAAAAGTAAAATAAAAAAAAGCTCATGATTAAGTGGATTTTCTTTAAAAAATATATTTTTTCATTATAAATGTAAATGATACTATGTATAATTAAACCAATTTGTTTGTTCCAGATTAGTAGAACTAGTGTTTAGCTGAGCCAATTTATATATAGGTAAGTCAATAACAATAAGCTTTATTAAATTTCTTAAAACTAATTAACACTTGCCAAAGTTTTAAAATATTTTATAACCATAAAATGGAAAATGCTCTAAAATAGGAAATAATATTAAAAACATTGGTACTAAATAAAAATAACTGTAGTAATATTTCTTTAAGTAGAAGTCACATTAACCGGGCGTTATCCAATGATATTAGACAATATAAACACGGTAAAAGTGAATCTCAATTGTAGATTTAGCAAGAATATAAATGGACTAATATTAACGCAGCTCTTAAAGCAGCTAATAAATGTTAATTCTGTAGTCGAGTATTATACACCGCAGTTACACCGTTCATATTGTTTTAGTTTTATTTTTATACCTTCGAGCTAAATTTCATTTTAAGAGTGTTTGGTTTGTTAAAAAAAATATATACGGACTAAACAATTCTTATTTTAATATGAGTAAATTAAATTTAAAAAGAGAATAATATTCAGATAATATGTAACAATTTTTATTTTATTTTACAAACCTGTATTCACTCTCTGTATTATTTTAAAAGGATGAAGTTATTATTATAGAATTAATTAAAGACCAATGAGAGTGGTCCATCAATGCTTTCGGAATTATTCGTTTCGGTGTAACAGATGGAACTGAGATTGAGAACAGATAAATATTTACACGGCGGCGATCTGGCACACTCGAGTTTAAAATTGTAATTTTATTGAAATGTTACTGTTTGATAATGACTTTGTTCAGTTTATATTACTTTACCGAAATATAACAAATTTATCATTTAATGTTTTTGACAACATAATCAATGATCAAAAAAATAATTATGAATATTAATTATATTAAAAAAAATGATGTTTTTGAGTACAGATGACAATTTATGTCCGAGTTTCTGGTATTCGTGTAAAATCAATTATGAATAAACAGCGAAGTCCTACAGTTTCAGAACTAATTGATCCAAAAGAAAGGTTAAATCGAGATTTGTAATAAGCCCATTATCCATTGCAACATTGTTGCTTTGCGAGAAACTATGAAATTATATATGTAGTGGGAAAAAAATTAACGCACTCATCTCATCTCATTACTTCGCAACAAAACAGTAACAGAAATATTTCGTATTTATTTATTGATTGTTACTCAATAATATAACTTTGTAATTGTTAAGTTTATTTTTATTTCTAATGAGAAAATTTTTACAATTGACATATATTTTTTATGACTGACATAATTTTCTCCTTAGTTGGAAGAAAACTATGATGTTATTAAGAAAAAGCCTAGTATACTGTATATATAATAGTCAACTACTGAGAGGTCTAAATATGTGGAAATAGGGAAATAGAAAATGTTTATTGCAAATATTAATATTTTTTCCAATGGTTTATAAGAATGATTTTGGTAATGAACAACAACTTTTGAATGATAAATGCAACAAAAATAGCAAGACGAAACTTGTTTTTAAAAAATAGGATAACTAGCTATTTAAGAATCGAAATGAACTCATCTTAAATGAAAAACCTTACTTAGGATACTTAATAGTATCCTGTTTATTTTTATCAGATTAATCAATAAGATAAAATTTATTAAAAAAATCACAAGTTGGCACTTTCAGATTTTTTTTAAATATTTTCTTTTTGAATTTTAACAAAGTATAACGTCAATATCGTATCGATAGATGGGAGAATATATGCATAACTTAGGATTTCAAAAAGGAAGTGACAGAAAATGTTTGAAAAAGTTACAAGAGTAATAGAGTAGCAAATATAAAAAGCGTTTACAAGGAAATTAAATAGTACAAAGAGGATTTTATATAAAACACATTTTGCCAGGAGGTCTGCTACATATACAATCGAAAATAATTAAACAGAAAACTTATCAAGAATATAAATAAACCGGTATTGATACAAAATGATTTTAAGGATGGTGAGAGAAAAATAGTCAACTAAAGAAACTTTAGAAAGGTAAAGTGTAAATAACTTAAAATTCTCACTAAAAAGATTTTAAATTTAGGACGCTACCTTTATCAAGGAACAGGCTCTTGCTAAAAAGTTCGAACACAGTAAACATTACGAGAAGTCATAAAAGATTTTTTCATTAGAACTGGATATTACTTGAATATTATTTCATTTCATTGTTATTAGATATGATGGTTCCAATACTTTGCTATGGACATGATAAGAAGAAACCTTATCGTTTCGTCTGTACGAGAAGTTCTGTAATAAAAGGATGGAGGGTCGTCGTGAGCTGATTATGTATTGTTCCTTTTTTTATTTAATAGTTATAAAATAATAAAGAACGTTCCACTAAGTGATCGGTCTTATGAAAAATTTAATATGAGTATCTATAAACAAGAGCGGGCATTCGTAGCGTTGAATTAGTATCGGAAAATGGCAAAGTAATACAAATAAATAAAAAAAGCGTCTTATTAAAAAGATATACATATATGTAGGTCATTTTATCTCAATTATATTATTTAGTTTCATAAGTTATACCATATCTACGTAACGATTAAAAATTATGATAAAAAGTAACAGCTTTTGTACAATCTATTTATTTTTTAATTTTTGACAGAAATCAGATTTGTGTGTAAATTTCTTAACAAACATGTTATGTCAAAGGGTCCCACTAAGCTCACTAAGTCGGTTTGAGCGACTTGAAATTGGCTGAATCCCCTTTTATTCAGCAAATAAACATGACTACACACAAATCAATTGTCTTATCTGTGGGTTAACTAACGTAAAGTTGTTATTATTATTTTTATGGTTCTGTACATTGAAACAAAAAACAAACAACATACGAAAGACTATTATAATAAGTAATGACAAGCGGAAGTTAACCTTCTTATTACATATCACATTAATATTTGGAAACTAATAAATTATTTATATAATTTATTTTAAACAATCGTGAGTAAAATAACCGAAAGAATCTCTGAAAATAGTTGGTTTTCGTGGAACCCTAAAAAAACGTCAACATAAAATAAATCTACCTAATTCGATGTTGCCGCACGTATAACCATACCTAATACATCATTATTATCGTAGCCAATATTCCACTCGCATATGACAAAATTGACGTTGTCGACTTGTACAAAAATTTCTTTTGTTTGTTTACGATGCGACTGCTATTTATCATTTGTTTTATTTATTTATTTAACAGATTGGATTTTCTATCAGGGGATCTTTAACATGATTGTAGGGCAATGCGAAGAAATTTTAGTAGGGATTTGTTTTTTGGATTTGTAGTTTTTTTTAGTTTTAAGCGTGCTCGATGTATAAAAATTATATTTCTCATATATATCAAGTGGCTAAATGTTAGGTGTTGAGTTTAATTTATTGCGTTATCAATTGCATTACATATAATTGGTATATAGCTATCGGTATCTAACATGACAAGCCATAAATTCTGCTTACAAATAGGTCACCTAGCGCATTAACACGTCAATGGCAAACGACTAATAATATGTTCTAGTAAGAAATTACTCCGATAAACTATGACAAAGTGCTAATTATAGTTCAATATTCAAATATATTAAAAGATATACGAGGCTTTAATGTGCACGTTTGTGAAATTATGATATTTAAAGCTATTTGGTGTGTGACTTTAGAATATCCTAGTGTAAAGGGCCAAGGTAAAATTATTTATTCCTTTAAACTGGTAGTCCTATGAATTACAACCTGATTATTTTATAAGAAATATTAGTAATAATTTGTTTTAGTATAATCAAGAATCAATATAGTGTTGATATCTGAGAACTATGCTTCTTTTTCTCTAAATGTTATTTGCGTCTTTTCAAAACAGTACATCAAATATATTGTTAACAATAAACAAAATTAACATTGTTTATATCTAAAATATTTCATTCATATCATTGTAAATGAAGATTCGATTGGTGCAGACGTATCGCGTGCAATCAACTTAATTTATTTGATCCTGCTGATTGTGTCGTTTTTGTTGTGTCAACAGCGGATGCTGCAATTACTGTTGACAAAATCAATTCTTTGGTATGGTATGTGTAGGATCAATTTGTGAGTCTTATAATATATAAATATACATATATTTATTTTATTAGTATATCCTTTATAAATAAAGATTTTACCCAATTTTGGCTGCAATACATCTTTCTAACAGTATATAATATACACCTATGTAGTTATTAAATAATCTTCAAATAGATAATCGAGAGCTACATGTCTTAAAATTTTTATTTAAAAAGCGAATTTCAGTATCAAATAAACAACGAGCCCAAAATTATGTACACATAAAACGGAATATATCATAAAAATTGTAAAATATTTTTTACGGAAAACTTTTTTAGTTTATTTTTGATTTTCACTGTACATTCTTTTACACAAATTTTATCCAAATGTATTGGCTTTTTTTACTTAAAATTTATCTGTTGTTTTTGGGTATCCTTGGTACAATGGATTATATAACGGATTATTGTGACGAAGTATTATATAAAATGGCAAATATTTACACCAGAGGAAAGTATCAACAGTATGATACATCATAATGAACTATTCTATGAATAATTGAATCCGACAGCCATAGCGAATGAATCCGGAAAAAATAATGTTCGGGGAGCCATTGTTAATATTTAGTGATGGCCAATATCGATAGAAAAATATGTTCACCTTTTATTTATTTAATAACTCTTTCATTTTATACTCGTATAGTATTGAAATTTGGCCATCGGAATGATTACTTACAAAATATAAGACTTTATTATGATAATGGAATATAAATATAAACCTTTTTTCAACCTTATTTTATATAAATAGAATAAAATATTTCAAGAAATAAAGATATGTCGATCTGAATAATAGATGTTAAAATATCGATATAAAGCTTTACAACATTAAACAAGCATGCCGGGAAATGAACAGATCCCTCTAAGTTTCTTACTGATGGTGTTTCAGTGTAATCTACTGTTTAGTCTCACCGTGTCATGGGATTGGAATAAGTTTTATATAGATCATCTTTGAGCTTCATTATAAGAAATATTATACATTTCAGCGAACCTTACTAAATCAGCTTAAAGCTTTATTGATGAAATGAAATAAAAACTATTGAAGTTCTTTATTCAACATTACTTTGTCTTAATTTTTAGTATTAATAAAAATTCTATAAATTATTCAATAATAACTTTTTTCATAAAAAGCCTACAACCAAAATACATAATTATTGACACATAGTTTACATATACCTGATTACATGCTTCCTAAGCGTTTCAAGCGTCGCTCAGATTTGAATAAGCTTTAAACAGCCATACACAGTGAACGCATCACGAGCGGAAGCGGTTGCGAGCTTTTATCAGGGGAACTGTCAAACTATTATAATTAAATGTCATAGTGCCCTCTCTATTACCCGCGTCCTCTTATATAATGTTGTTCGACTGAAGCTTTACTTACATCCCACATTAACAGTTTCGGCAATTCCATTACTGTTTATTATTATATAAGGACAAGCAAGATTGCTGTTCACTTGAAGTTATGGTTACATGTTCATTTGCTTACATTACTTTATTATAATACTATAGACATAACTTGATAGTTTTTAGGAAAAAAAATTCAGTGACTTAGATACATTCCCATTGTGTCCTTAAAATACCTGCTTTTTTCCTAATTAATTTCTAATATAATTTCAAAGGACCAGTAAATGTTTATTTAATAGTAAAGTCAGCTAGTTAGATACATATTTTTTTTTAGTATAGTAATGAACAATACTTTAAGCTGCTGCTTGCTTAAAGTAAATTATATATTTGGTGACAATAATTTCAACAATATCGCATTAAATTTTTTTTACAATATATTTAGAGAAAAGAATACATTATAAAACTAAAATAAGAAACGATTTTTATTAAGTTTAATAATATAATATTACTTGAATCTGGATATTATGTATCTGGGTATCTGGATATTTAAAAGCATCAAAATTAAATAGTCTCGAAAATGTAAACTGTGTATTGAGGTGTTGCTTTCCAAAAAAAAACATTATCCCGCACGCACATATGTTACTTTAGAAAAATGATGTGTCAACGGGAAAGATAAATCTTAGGTCATAGTTAGATGCACTCTAAAATTGTTGCGATTTATCAACCCTTGCCGTTGGACCGTGACGCTGAGTACAGACGATGACAAAAGTTTTACAACTTGTACACTTCTGTTTATTTTGCAAAGAAAATCTATTTTATTTCTAGATTAATTATTATTGTTGCATTTCTAAAATATCAAGCTTAATTATATATAAAAAAACACCTAACTTTTCCATAGTTGAAAAATAATTTACTGACATCTTGATCTTTTTTCTAAATTTATGTAAATTGCTAAGCTTACAAAAATCTCTATTTAATGTTCTTTTGTCCTTATTCTAGTTATATTTTTAAACATTTCTATACGGTTGTACCTATCAAATGGCCGGTGAGTGACAAAAATATTATAAACGATAGTCGAAGTAAAGTGTGACGCCATCAATAATGTTGCATCTTCTTTAGGGGTGGGTAACTTTGTTCTACTCTCACGCTAGTTGTTAACGATATAAGGTTGACTTTTTCTTATTAAGGATGGGTTTTCATTTTAAGAGAATAGTGAATTTCGGATTTACTTTAAACAAACTCTATTACTAATACGGTATTATTGTATGCTTAGCTAATGTTCGGTTATTTATCTTTCATATTATTGCTGAGCTACACATAATATAGCATAATGAATAATCAAGTTTGTGGAAGTTTACTTAATTACTTCCAATTTTGGTTCAGTTTTGTTGTTAATTACATCGAAGCAATTATTAACAATCTATTTATATTCACAAACATATAAACAATGTATGTGCATTTTGCATATTTTCTATATTTCTTCATTAAAAACATGTCTCCCGCAGAGCCATATTGGTATGTCCAAGTAAAGAAGCTGTTTAATCAACACTTGAATCAAAGTATACCATTAACAGACACAATTAATCTGCCTAATGAATGTTTGCGTATACCACTCTATTTGTTGAAATAGCTGACCAAACCCTCAATATTTACCAAACTCTCTATATCTAATGATGCCACATAGTGTATTGTCTATGACATCTGATTTCAAGATAAATGGATCAGGTTACACATGGTAATATCGTTTGTCATTTACATGTTTGGATTTTACAATATTTTACAATAATTTATTCAGTAACTTATGATATCCTTTTTAAGATACAAAGTTATTTTAAGTTTTATATTTCACGTTAATTATTAAATTTAATTATAAAACAAACCTACTGTAGTTGGTTGGCCAACAAGGTTTGTATCTCATACTGGTTCACAAATTTATTCTCAGCCAAAATTGATAATGCTAAGTTAAAAACTAAAATATCAATACATTTTAAGTACTCGCTGTACTTCTTTCATATATAATGATAGATTTTATAAAGTTTTAATACGCCTTTCAGCATTTCATTTTCCTAATGATATGAATGTATATCAATTCATTAAACAGCATGAATCGTATTTTAATTGACCACCAGCAACAAGTATGATTGATATTTATTACAATTAGGATCAATCATAATTTTGACAGGTAAACCAATCAAGGCTTATCATGGCACAAACCAGTATTAGATTACAGTAGTAACGCTGTCAATGAGCGACGGCGTACGGCAATCACTCAGTTATCGGCCGCTGTCAGGCCGCTTTGTTTGCATTGCTCTTATCACCGTGCTCTGTGCAAACACACGCGTACACAACGCGGATGTTGGAAACCTGGATTTTATAACATATTTAAAAAGTAGTTATCCTTGAGTGTTGAATATTTGAAACCAATTGTGGAACTTAATGGACAAGACAGGTTGTTTTGGATTACATATATATTTACAATAAACAGAAAAAAAATTGAAAACATTAATGTGGGTAAACTTTATCAATACAAAGTTAATTACATAATTACTTAACTGTCTGCCGTTGTTAGATCTCTGAAATAGTTTGGATTCAAAAGCAGCTCTGGAATGTAACTTTAACGATAAAAATAAATTATTGTTTTCGAGAAAGATAAATTTTATAGCATTATATTTTGAAAATCTTATCACATAGAAAGAAAATACCAAATTTTGTTTAATATTTTTACGCATGATCCATTTGTGTTACCTAGATAATTAGGTACACTATATTTTGCTAATTATGTTGAAATTATTACAACAATACCACATCTGTTATTCTCGGATCTCTGTTCTAGGTTCAGTCAAACAAAACAGAAGCCTGACTAGAACTTGATTAATAGTACCGACACTGCACGTTCCAATGAATACAGTTTAGATCTCGATATTTAGCTCAGATGGAGAAACTGTGATAAATGACCTAGCGCCCGCACAGCTGTTTCGTTTGAATTTCGTACTTTTTCCTGTTAGCATGAGTTTTTTGAGAGAAATTTTAGGTTTAGTTTTTTCAGAGCTGTTATTATGTCACGTAAATTTGTGTGATGTTTAACATCCTATTAAATTTGCTTCATTAGCACATATATAAAATGGGTTGAGTCAAATAGTATTAATTACTATGTTTGTACTTATATTTCACAGATACTGATACTTGAAGTTTTTGCATACATAACCTTGACAAGCCTTGCCCAACCGTGGGCAAACTAATATTACTTTTAATCAACTATCGCCCCTATATCTCCCGATCAACAAAATGAAGATACACTATCCTAGCAGATATAATGACCGTCTGCAGACGATGTTATTTCATATTAGACGATATCCTGGACGCACATTATGTAGACAAACGGGTTTCATTACAACCCTGACGGTCCATTATGGGGCACCTCTATTTCTTGAGATTTATTATCTGGTTTTGCTTTAGTGCTAAGTTTCTTTTAATGTTAGAAATTAAAATTTTGCTTATTTGTTAAAAGTGTATAGACCTTTTTTAATTATAATGCCAGAATTACAAAAGTTACATTTCTATTAGCAATGAAAATTTGATTAATGAAATAAAGAGCTAAACATTGCCACAGAAAATACAGCTGTCATTAGAAAAGACATTCACAGAATCGCCATACCCCTGCCTCCTGCTACAAAGCTGAACTGCCCGCAAATTGAGTTACAAAACGATTCTTTTGGCGCTCCAGTGCTTCTTAAAGTATAAGGAATTTGACGACAAAAACATACAATTTCTTTTATTGGTATGTTTAAAATAATATTTATGAGATAAATAGTATTTCAACAAGTGGATTTTGATATTTAAAACTCTAAATTTGATATTTAATAAACCAAATTAAAGATTTTTTTTTGTATTTAAAAGTTTTATCTGACACTGATTAAGGAATAAAAATATATTTATTGTAATAAAAAGACGAAAGTATATTGAGAATCTCATTTCATTGGCAGCAGGTGACGGAAGCTCACGTTCGTTACTGCACTTCATTACCAGCCCTCGAGAATAAGGGGACAATCCGAGCTGCTATTGTTACTGCTATATGCAGCTTAAATTTGTTAAGTCACAGGAATAGTCAAACTTAAAGATGAAGGTAAAAAAATATTGTTATTTTACAATTTTATATGCAAAATATATATTTTTTTCTTTTGTTATGCAAAGCTTTAAAATTATATAAATAATGATTTCATGACATTTTCAGTGTCACTCGTACTTAGTTATTTCAACATTTAAAAATGGCCATCGAACTCTTAGTAAAATCACAGGCCCTTATTATTTTGCAGAAAATATTTGGATATGTCTGGACAAAATAATATAAAATGAATTATTATACACACGGAGATGTAAACAAGCGTAGGAGCAAACATAATACATTTTGTACCAGGGGCGGTAAAGATGTGGACAGCAAACTCAATTCACCGAAATTTACATAGGCATCGGACGATGGACTGAAACTAACAAAATTATTCAAAGTAGTCCCAGTTTTTATGGTTTTTGGTAGGTCACGGTTAGGGAGATTACGTGAACGGTTGTATGAATCGAATTGCGATTTTTGTTACTTCAACAACACTTTGTAACTTACAAAACAAAAATATTTTTCTACTCCATTGATGATAATTAATATATGTAGTTTTTCATTAACCTGTTGACTAAAGGCCTTCTATTGTTTGTCATTAATATGAACTATAGATTCTGGTCCTTGTATATTTTATAAATAGCTTTTATATACATAAATAACTAGTCACTTATATAAAATTTTCTGAGAAAGTTGTTTTATATACTGACGTTAAGTTTTACAACGGTAAGGAAACAATAATAAAATTATTTAAAATATCATAATATGTTTCAATTAACGTGCACAGACTCCTGTCTAAGTTTTTATGAGTTCTTTAAATACCTACTTCGTTATTTATATTTTATTGAGATTTCTATTGCACACAGTATTATATATTTTTGTAATGCTTATAATCTCCTTATAACGTTTCTTAAATAATATTATGTACATATAATAAATAAATAAACTACAATTAACCAATATGGTATAATTTTCGGGTTTTCCTTTTTTTTAACGAGACCTAACCCTTTTACGCTGTTTACCGCTGTTGAGATATTTGTTGTATTACAATGTTTGTACATTAGTTTACACAAGGAAAAAACAATGTTGCGCCTACTTGCGCCTTTTCTGATACGGTGCCAAAACATATTTAAATATATTTATATTTATTTTTTAAATAAGTTAATAAACATAATTCTCAAAAATAATTTTTTTTCTTTTAAACCTTATACTTTCACGTATATGTGTGCAATTGACAGATCATTCAGTTTTGAAATAACTGAGATACGATACGATATGAGAGTTTTGAGACGAAACATACCCGATTTTCCCATAGTGCGACGTGATCCACAGAGGTTTCGAAATACCAACGTTCCCAGATTTTTCCCATGATGTTAATTTCCTCGTGAGTGTAGTGATTTTATAAAAACAACGATAAGAGAAAAAAATAATAATTTTACCATATATGTATATATGTAAGTTCTTTTTAGTAAGTTATTATAATGTGTTTTTCTGGGAAGAAAATTTTATCTATTATTTTTGTCAAAAAATTATGATATTAACTATCTTATGATTCTTTAGCGATTTCAAAATAGGTTCTAAGATAATTAGGTAATTTCTAACATTGTAAAAATAACATTTTCAAATTGCTTGAGTAGTAAAATAGGTTAGCGATTATCACTCCCCAAAGAAAATGTATGTAAAGCGGTCAAATCCCAAGTACCTCTCGAACAGATTACAAGCGTAGAGACAAATCACTAATGAGATGAGTCCTAATGATTTATCGAGAGTACTCGAGGATCGTTCGGATCGGCTTTAAATTCAAGAGGATAGCTAAGAGTGTCTTAAGTGTAATTTGTTTACTTTTAGAGAAATTGTTACATTAATTTTTACGGTATAGTTGCGAATTTTTAACTTAGAGCAGAAAAAAGGAAAGAATACAATAAATGTGTTTACATAAATAAATCGAAGATAATAAAATCATCATCATCCTCAGTCTGTGGCAGTCCTCTGCCTGGTCATAAGCTTTTCTCATGGCGCGCCACTTAGACCGATCTTTAGTAACACGCATCCAGTTTCTGCCAGTCACCTTACACAGATCACCGCTCAATCTAACCCGGGGGCGTCCCATCGATTCTGCGACAGATGTGTCCAGCCTACTGCCACTCCAGCTTGTAAGGTCGGAGAGTTATGTCGGTTACTTTTGTTCATTGGCGGATATCGTCATTGAGAATACGGTCCACCAAGGAGATTCCGAGCATAGCTCTTTCCATGGCTTGCTGAATAGCTTGTAGCTTGTGGATTAGACAGTGTCCATGTTTCGATAACGTAGGGTAGTAGAATCAGGACGCACTGGTTGAAAATCTTAGTTTTTAGGTTTTAGAGTATGGGCGAGACGAACACTTGACGAAGCTTTCTGAATTATGCCCAGCCCAGCAGAATTCTTCTATCAGCTTCCCTCTCGAAGCTGTTTCTGTTTGGATTGCCCTAAATAAATGTATTCGTGGACATTTTTGTAAGCCATCGATGTTGATTGGCTCTGGTGTGATATGATTGTTAAACAGTCAGAAGGACTCAAATAGACTGTTCAACATTTTTGCGGTGACTTGTCAAGATAAAAATATCATTACTGAATCGGAGATGTGAGAAATACTCGCCGTTAATGTTTTTGGCAATTTCACCCAGTCTATAGTCTTAAAGACGTCCAGTGAATTTTGTGAATAATTTGAAGAATGTAAAATCTCCTTGCCTCAACGTCCGATACAAACTGAATTGGTCTTGTTTAACCGCCCTGCATATGGAATGACATTGTGGCTTCATTATTAAGATTTCTCAACACCTCCACATAACGACCGTTGCCCTGGCAACACCACTATCTGTCAAGGATAGCCCAAGTGTCGATAGAGTCGCAGACTTTTACATAATCACATAAGGGAAGTCTGTACTTGTACGTGTTCAGTAAAATTTGCCATATTTTGTCGATTTAGTCTATGGTGTCATAAATCCGGCCTACTTCTGAGGTTGAAAGTTGTCAAATTTTCGTGATAACCAATTCTTGATGGCCCTCGAAAACAGCTTATAGATAACAGCTTACTGCTTATAGGCTCAGGGGCGAGATAGGTTAGTTTGTTTGTTAGAGTTCGAGATAGATAATTTTGATTAATGTCTTACAATCTTTTTCATGAAATAGAACGACTACGCTCCTCCATGCCTTAGGAGTGCTCCCATTTGTTGGGTCTGAGTTAAAGATTCTACAAAGCTTTCGAAGTACAGGCTTTCCACCCGCCCTCAGGATTTCCGCAGTAATCCCATATCCACCTGGGACTTTTCCATTTTTAAGTTGCCCACTCAATGTTCTCAAAACGGATGTCTGGCAGCTCGTCGAAGATGTGGCGAGACAGTGTAACTCCGGGATCATGTAAATGTAAATGGTTTGGTTGTGAAATTAGAGGCGTACAATATATCGTAGAAGTATTTGATCTCAGTAAGAACCTAAGGCGTGAGCACGGATCCATTATCAGTTTTAGATTTGTCAGATGTAACCAAGCTATTGTAAGATCGTTTTTCGGTCTTTATACCACTGTTCATCAGTAATGATGGCATTATTGCGTCTTAGGTGTCGCCTTACTGACTTCTTTATAAGCTTGGTAAGCTCCATCTGATCCGATACTGAAGTTGCCTGACATTTTTTTGCCATTAAATATAATGTCTCATCTGAGAGCTTTGACGCATGACCTGTATGCCTTTTCTTTCAAAACGTATTCCCAACTTCTCTGATTATGCTAATTACGCCGTCAAGTCCCCATCAATATCCAAACTAGATTTCAGAGTATCGAAGTGGTTTTATAACTTGAGTCGGAAACGCTTAATCCTAATCACTGCTTGGTCTTGGGTGGGTTGGAGAGTAGACTTCATCAATCGTCCCTTTTCTAGCTTGTACTCGATATTTAGAGTGCTTCATACAAGTCTGTGACCGCTTGCGGTGTTGAAACTGTTGATTACCGAGACATCTCTGTATATATGCTTTTTGTGAGCCACTATAAAGTCTATCTCGTTTTAGTGCTACCTTTTGAGCTTCGCCATGTCCACTTTCTACGGGGCTTTTTCTGAAAAAAAGTATTGATCAAGAACAGCCCCTTACTATCGAGAAAGTTGACTAGCATTTGTACCCTGTTTGGCTACTTAGCATTAAAGTCCCCCATAACGACGCTGAAGAGACCCTTAATGGTGTTGTGTAAAGCTGCAGTTGTGGCCTCATTCATACTACCTATTTCCTAGTCTCAGTACGTCAACGTGGGTGCATTAACTTTAATTATCTTCAATGTGCATCATTTTGACAATTTAATCAGAAAATATTCTATCAGTGCCGACACGCTGGAGCTCTCTACAACGCTGTCACAGAGGACCTTATTGACAAGGAAACCAACCCCGCCTTAGGAAAGGTCATCGCCCTCTTTATAGAAGAAGGAGTTGAAATGTTAGAATTTCTTCTCCGGCTCTCCGGACCTTGCTTAAGTCATCCAAATGCCACTGAATCTTATCGAGTTCCTCTATAACTTCGTGTCTATACTCCTCGTGACGCTGAGTTTGACTATTACAACTCAACAGGTCCTGCTGTTTATGGTAGCCTGTTTTAGCCCGGAGATTCTTTGCACCCCTTGCTACATCTCGACTCTGACCGCGATCTTGATCAGAGGTAATGAGGCCGTCGGGAGCTGGGGCCCGTGCGTTTTTAATGCTGCTCGTAGAGGTTTTGCCCTAATCGCCACGCTGGGCAAGAGGGTTAGCCTGGTCCCACGTCTATTTAGAGCTATGACGCTGCTGCTCGTCCAGAGCGTCGTATTTGTGTGGGCCTTGTAAATTAGGAAGGTTATCGCTCTCAATCTCGGTACTTTATTCATATTTCTTAAAATAAACAGTAAGTCAAGTAAATATTACTTAACTTAATTTAAGCTAAGGATAAAATAAAAAGTTGTTATTATTTCTGGGAAAAATAGATGGACCTGTAAGCTTATTCACAAAATAAACTTTTATATTAAATATCAAACTTAATATCTCGATATTTATGTAATTAATATTGACATTAAAATGGTTGATGAAGCCATTACTTTCACGTGAACATTGAAGAATCGAACTTTTCACTTAAAACTCTTAAGCAAATTTCTGGTCCTAATGAGATTACTAATTATCGATTGTCTCAAAGCGGCCCTTTCAAACATCGGAGTTACGTTAAGTAATTAATTTCAATACTTTTGCTTCAATTTGTTTTCTTTGTTAAGCTCTGAAACGTTTAATTACTGTTAATAGGGAGTAAGTTTTATGAAAATTAATAACAGAAATAATATTGTAAAGTAAATGGCTGAGTGAATTTGTTCTAACATTACTCCATATTATTCGTTTATGAACGTTATGTGAGTTACGTTAAGGGACTTAATGACTGATAAAACAATTATTTTACTCTATGTGTAATAACGTAAAATAAATATATTTTTAGTGTTCACTAACAAACAATTTTGTTTGGTTTAAAAACTTAAATTTACTGTCCCAATCCGATTTAGATGAGAACTATCTTTTGTAATAATATGATTTATTAATATTATTGTTTGCTTGGCAAGGGCCGGCAAGCTAGTTCATAATTTACCGGCCGCCTGCGCGGTTCGATACGTGGCTTAGTTTGACGCGTGACAGATTTATGAGCTCTCAAAATTCGTTCTACCGCGTAACCAATTTAAGGTTTTATACGCTGTGACCGCAACAATTTTTACTAGATTTTGCAAAAATTTTAACTAGCCTTATATATTTTTATTTCAAGTGTAATAATTTTCATTGGAATATTTTCTACTTGAATATAAAATATTCAGAAAAAAAAATAGCAAATTGAAAACAACAATCACAATTGTATATTGTAGTCATAAATAATATTCTCAAAAAAGAGATTTGTAAAGGAAATCAATATTTGATTTATGAATACTTCAATTAGTTACAAAGTTTGGCATCTCGAAATATTTTCAAGAGAAATTTTATTCTAAAACCAATGAAATCGAACTATAAAATGTTTTATGCCTTCTTTAAAATTCTTCAAAACCAACAATTCAATTCTATACGAGTCATAACGGCACAAAGAGGAATTCGAGTTGTGTCCCATACTATGAGTTTCAAAATCGTAAATGTATTTTCATTAGTAGCCTGGGTTTTAAACACAATTTCAAACACAATTGACGTAGATATAACACACTAAAGTAGTATTTGTTTTGAACTATTTTGAATTGTTTTCCTGAACATTGTTGTAAATTTTTAAGAATTTAATGATGCTTTTACAATGAAAGAACTTTTTTTTAACTTACACAGCATTGTAAAGAAACACATTTTGTTACAAATAGGATTTCTCTAGTACAATTACATTTGCACGTACAATATTTAAAACATTAGTTCTTATATTACCTCATATTTTGATTCAATACATTAGTTTCTTGCGTAATTTTTTTACTGTAAAATTTCAAATTCAGAAACTACAAGAGATTCCCTGAATGTTGTGAGTAAACTTAGTTTGTAATAATCATAGAGATCACATAGTAGGATGAAGAAAACCCTCATAAAAATCCGATATTATTCCAGCAATAGGTTTAATGTCTTATGAAGAATAGATGAAAGAGAGCCCGTAAGATCGAAATAAAACAGAAAAGTTTAAATGGACGAGATTACATAGCATACGTCTGTTCTATTTATTACTGACATTTTTTTATATTATTCACTATAATTGTTGTAAATTTGAAAAAAATTAACAATGTTTTAAAATATTAAGAAACTATTTTAATTCAGACCAAACGTCGAAAAGTACCTAGCACTGTTGATAAAAACGTAATCTTCTGTAAAGAAACGTTCAATACATATTTAATATAATGGAGAATGTTAAGCAAATTCGATGTCCCATTATTATGCATTAAAGCTGTAGCATTTTGAATTTGAAATGCATTAAGTGGTTTCATAGTTAAACTAAATATAACTTTCTTTTATAATTTCTACGTAATACATTTTATTTTTAACAACTCTCTATATATATCATGTTGTTAAATGGGGCTTATTTGTTGTTTTAATTAAAGGAATTAAAATAAATCACTTCTGTTATCATGTTAATAAAATTTCGAGGAAAATATGTGTATTTATTTTAAATACTATTCAAATTTACTTTTGAAATAAAATATTCTTATTCAATTCTACTGAAATTTTATGTTAAGGTTATTTTTGATACTGCAGATGATTTATATAGTTATAGACTTATTTTAATATAAAACATAATTTATTTAGCTCTAGCTCCGTTAAATAAAAAATTAATTTAAACCACTACAATAGAAAAAAGTATGAGATAAAATAGACGGCCTATTAATTATTAGAAACATTTAAAGGAATTTACAGATTTTTTTCTTTAAAGTTTGAATCGAATTTATGGCTATGTTGTAGTCTTTTAAAATTGCGTACTATTGTTTAGGTAATAAAAGTATAAATAAAGTAAAAATTAATTAAATAAATAAAGCAAAGTGAATACTGAAAAAAACATATATGGAGCACATTTTATTATTCTTTAGGGGCTATACCGAAAATCATATATCATTTAATTTTTTTTCATGTTATAACAAAAACATATGTTTTCGATGTTTAGTGCTGATAAAAAATCTTTTAAACAGAATCTCTTCAGGAATCTCTTAATTTTATAAAATAAGAAAAATCAACAACATTTTAAATTTTAAAAAAATTGTACTGCAACTCTTTGCGAAAGTTTTAATCACTATCTTATTTAGAAAGAAGATTAATTCTTTGCACAGAGAATAAATGGAGAATTAATTTGATTCGTTTGTTGACACGAAAATCTCATCTATTTTCTTCACTAAATTAAAGACACTTATCGACACGGAAAGAAACATGGAACATTTTATAGGGAAAAGTTGTTAGATAGAATTATATAAATATATCTCCAGATTGTGAAGCTTCGACATACAAATTACTGTTGAGAATTATACTACTTGCAAGATGAGAGGTGAAAATTATAACTAATTAATGTAATTGATTCCTACTTGGTTATTGCCCTACTATATAGGACAGGGTATTCGTCTGTAATTAGCATACGTATGTCTGATTGCAACAGAACATTAACATTATATCTAATTGTTATAACTTTGTATTAAGTCCTGTATTGTTGCGTTGCTAATTAATGCTGATCATTATATTTGATACATTTATATATGTATGTATTCATGTTTATTTATGTGAATGTAAATCTAATTTTGTAATAAAAATAAACCCAATTTAGTATGGTATTAATTTATTGTAAGCCATCACAAATTTGAATTTGAAATAAATAATGCTTATTTGAAATATTGCGTATATATTTATTTTATTTTTTCGTAGAACTAAACTTTTTATAATAATTATTATTTTATATATTTTAATAAACAAAGTTTTGCAATAAATTTCGTATATTTCTATCAAAATAAATCAAATATATTTAAATCACATACAAGCACACGCATCAAGACAAACTAAATTACTTTCAAACGAACTAAATATTTCTGACATTCAAGTAGATCTGAATTTCGGGTACGGGTTGTTCGACAGGGCTTTTATCTCACGTTTCAATCAGTATTTTATTCTTTTTACCCACCCCTGGTGAAACTGCGACGTCTTGCGTACCCTCAGCCTTTTTCGTAGTTGATTACCCTCCAAAACTTTTACAGACGGTGGGACTCGATATAGATAAAAATACTACCTATATGAGAATTAAAGCTGGATTGCTATACTTATAATAGGTATATTTTTTAGTATTTTTTTAAATCACATCAAATGAACTAAAATAACACTATGCAGACTTACCGTAGTAAGGTATTTATTATTGTTTTATTCTGTTTAACTTTTCATACCACAATTCGTGTAAGTAATAAACAAATATCTAGTTTAAGTTTCGGAATAGTTTATAGAATTATACACTCAAATAACATCACAATAATTCAAAATACCTCATCGTATTAATCAACAGCTCTAACAGCTGAAAGATCACGTGTCTAACTCTCGCCTTGTACCCGAATATGCGGCGCGGTGCCTTTGACAGCGATGTAAAATTAATGTAAAATTCAGACAGGGTACATTATCTATTAATTTATAAATCTCTTAAAAGTTTCAACAGAGACCCAAGACAATTTTAGTTTTCAACTATGCTACTAACGGAACATTATCGGAATTACGATATTTATTTTTTATCATCTTAATAAAAAAAAAATAAAACTTATAAATATCAATATTATCTTACGATTTGTATGGTAAAAGTATTCTCTTCACTACATTAATATAGTGGCAGTAGATAAAATGATGGAAGACATGACAACAAAAGTTCTTTGTTTGCGTATGGAATAAGCAGAATTATTTAAGCAGCAGGAATACAGCATACAGAATCATTAACACTTTGGAGTTACTTTCGTTAAAGGAATACTTTCGATATTCATTAAAATATAATTGACCAACATTTTAAATAATTCCAACAAGGTGTCGTCACAAGTTTTGCTTCCTTCTCTTATTATAGAAATTTCCTTTCTTACATTTTCTTGCATGTTGTCTTTTAAGACTCTTGTAAAGAAAAACAGCAACAGCGCCCGCACCGCTCCCATACAACACATGTTAATCAGACGGTTCACGACTAATTGCCGACTGGAGTGTGAAATGCGGGCTTAGCGATGAAATTATCTGTAGTTTAGAGTTGAGCTGTGCAGGGTGTTGCTTAATTTAAGATATATTTATTTTTATTAAGCTTTCAAATATCCAGCACATGCATTAGCAGCATGGTCCTTTTTTTAATCAATTTAAAGAGCTGTGGATAAAATACAAAAAGGGTATTGTGAAATGTATGTATCCTTTGGGATAAATAAAAAAATATATTCAAATGTAAAACATGACTATGTAAGAAACAAAAAAAAATGGCCTAGTTCTATAAAACTGTGATATCTTAAACGTTTTGTGGATTGTGAGTGTTTAAAAATTTATACGGTGGGTGATATTTCAATTCAATTTTTAATCTTAACGTAGTAAGTAATAACTGGAGATTGAGGTATTTTCACCTCAAAATTTTAATTTGAATCTGAATATGTCATAAGAACAATTTTTCAAATGATACTATTCATATTAAACACAAAACTCAATATGCAATTAAAGTTTTAAATAAAATACAAATACCACAAAGCCCTTGCAAGAAGAAGAGAATACTCGTATACAAAATGTTACAAGGTCAACTGATTGGATCCATATCGGCCTTCACTTCTCTGTCAAGTGGTTTTTCATTTTAACTCCCACTACGCGGTCGGATTAAAATCGACATGCATTACATAGACGCAAAAATTAGGGTATATAATAAAAGATTAGTATTAATATAAGTGATCAAGCTTACAAAAAAAATAGCAAAACAAAGATAGAGGTAGCGGTAACAAATGTTAATAGTAGAGAAAATGTAAATTACATTGTAAATTTTTTATTTAGTCAATAAATTTTAGGTCTTCATTTTGATAAATCATTGGTAGCTATAATTATTTACTTAAATTAAGAATTTACACCCACTAGAAATAATTTGCTTAGTACTTGAAGTATTTACTGTTTCAATTTTCTTATTATATTAATCATAGGACACCTATAAAAGTGAGAAAGTTTTGTATAATATTAATATATCTTTATGTTGCAATACTTTGAAATTGGTAGATTATATTTAATATTCTTATTCGTAATTAAATTTCATATCCTTATTTTTTTTTATTCAATCATGAATATTCCATTATATTGTATTTCAATGACTTGCTTCATATTCTACTTCAGTGTGTGCCATATTTTATAAGTATATAGAAATTTCATTTTAAGTCTTGGTTTTTTCTTTAACACCCGTTATTCACTATCGACTACGGTACTTTAACCAGACATTAATAACAAGACAAAGAACTTAACTGAAAACAAAACAAAACTTCAGTTTGATATTCAGTCACGCGATGTGCCGACTTTGGTATTCGATAAGTGTTAAAGATAATTTGAAATATCCGTAACGATTTTTAAGAGAACCTTAAGCTTTACATATTAAATAAGTGTGTTTTCTGATTTAACCTCTGTATATTAGTCACATTTTTTGTTTTTATCCTGATGTTTCGATTTGCTTGCAGTATTCGTATTCAGGGTACAACAAAATGAAAGTGTTTGCAATTTCCTTCACAGTATGATCTATCTATATTCAGATACGTCCTACCCATATTTATATATATAATATGTAGATAATATTTTTGAGGATCTGACTGTAAGTACATAATAACTGCTCAGAAGCCAATTGTTATTATGGATTAATTAACGTTATAACGTTTTACCTTTACGTTAGAAATCGAAGTTCAAAGTACCTTTATCTATGTTTAAATGACACTAATATTTTCGGATCACTTCGCGTATTTAATTATTTTTAAAAACAGCATACTCCCGACCTGTCTTTTATTTTGCAGCGACCGTGATCACGGTAATAAGTTATTATTAATAATAAAATATGCGTAGTAATCCGAAAATAAGTTTCAATTATATTAATATTACATTTATTATATTTTGTAAAAAATAAATGTCAAAAGAAATAAGTCTATCACACATACAGAGAATATTGATGTCTTGTAAAGTTAATTAGGGTCTTTTTTTAAGAAAAAATAAAGGAAACTCCACCCTGTCCTGAAATAGCCCTTACTGATTTAGATAGGTTAAATACTCCCATCTCTTCCACCGTTTTATAGAAAAACAACAAGAATACAAAAAAAAAACAAATTTTGGGTTTTTGTCACCAATCCAGAATTTGATCTGTAAACCTGAATTCAAAAGATACAATAACGATCAAATACAGATGCCGTGGCCACGGTGTTATAACGAGCTATCAGTAATACCCATTTGTAGCTATAATAAGCCGCCACGGACGGTCTGCTTCTACTCGATAATTGGCAACCCTGCTGATTCGGGTCTGCTTATATAAAAATACTTAGTTTGTATTAACATATGTGTCATGATATAATGAAACGATATACAATACTTTCTTTTGTTATGTTTTTAAAACTAAATATCCTCAGTATGACTACATCGTGGATGTAACAAATATTCATAAAAAAGAAAAATGTTTTGGAAAGCACCTTTTTAAAGTTAGATATACTCTTAAAGCTCGCAAGATAAAAGGTTGTAATTCTGTATTATACAATAAAGGAACGTTTTAATCGATAAGCTATAAGTTTGTGTTGATAAAATAGATTTCTTCTATAAATTTCAACAATTAAGTGTTTTGTCATATAATCAACAAAACAAGTAAAGCAACAGCTAAAATTAGTAAATAATATTGATTGTTTAAAATAACTAGAACCTGCTGCTACGACTCTATTCATAAAATCAGGATTTACATCTGGGAACGAAAATATGTATTAAAATCAACAAATCCCTTGCTTAAATTCGCAGTTCCGTTGACAAGTAGAAATATGGAGTTCTCTAATACATCAGTGTTTTGAATATAAAGTGAGTGCAATCAGGTGAAGGCAGACTCACATATTACTGTGCTGCAGCTGAGACTCATTGCAAACGATGCGAGAACTAGCGTCTAGCGTTGTGTAGCGTTACCAAAAATTATCAAACTTATAGTTAGTGTTGTGATGATTTTAAAGTGAATTAACTATTATTAAATAAAATTGTCATTTAGTTTTATATGTTCCAACTATAAAAATCAAGAGATGTTCCAAGTATGTATTTCTGAACAATACGAATTTCATAACAAGTATTAAAAAGACTCTCAATTACATAATAGTAAGTATTATATTTATTATAAAATTGTGAGTTTATTATAAATTTAATTATTTAGTTCTGAAAAATATGCATGTACAGAAATATTTATCACTTTTCACTGAAATTATTAATTAAATTTTAAAATATTTGTTGTTTCCATGTATTTACAGTTGAAGTTGTAAAGGTATAGAAATTTGGGTTTTTATTTTAATTAAATACTCGTAAATTGGCTACATTGATATATATCCCTGATATATTTTGTCTCCAGTACTTACGTGTCAATGTATTGTCTCGCAATCGCACTGCGAGAGATCTAATTGTTCCATCGCTAGCCGATAGTCGTCTGCATTATTAATCAACTCGGTTAATATTTTATAATTATGTTATAGAACTACTAAATATTGTTGTACGGATTACATTTTTCGTAGTTTATTAAAAAAATTAAAGCTTTGCAAAGGTTGCTTACTCAAAAATAAAACGTAAATTGTAAAAGACTGCTGAAGGAATATAAAGAGAGATTTCTTTGGATTAATTTATTGTTTGAAAGAAAACTTATAAAGGTGGAAAAGATATAAAGTGAAAAAATATCCTTACAACGACTATCATAGATTAAGGAAACTAAAAAGTAATGAATGTAAAGCTCGCATCGCCTTAGCGATTCCACCGTCAATTGCACCCCGGTGAGTATTCAAAGAGATCTTGCTATTCAGAGATCACGACCGTAGTATTTGGTACAAGTTACAATCACAATTCTGCAAATAATAAATCATATGTGATAAACCCATATTCAGGTATTTAGTACAAGACTATGCACATGTAAGTAGATTAATTTTATACTTCTTCAATCTTATACTATTTAGAATAATAATGAATAGCAATAGATACAACACCATAGACTGCAACTCATGTTTGGGCAGGCTTGAAAATACAGACTGGCAAAAAATGCAGATATCACAATGTCGTTCCCCGTGAAGGGCAAAAACATCTGAAGCCCAAAGTCGTTTTTATTCCTTCTACTGTTACCATTTTTAAACATAATTATTAATTATTTCTAAATTTGCTAGCTGGTAGCCAGTTTAATTTTTTTTTTATATAATAAAACCAGATGACTAACAAATACATTATAACCATTCCTGTGTATGTATTGTATGTATAATGTAAGAGGTGTAAAATTGTAATTAATGTTATTTTTTGTAAGTTCATATGTATATACACAAAAAATCCGCTATAGCCTTTTAACTTAGAATATCCATCGAACTGGTAGGTCTCGAGCAACTATGTCAAAAAAAAAACTCTCTAGAAAAGGTAACAATGAAGGTGGTTCGTGAGACAGGCATTGGAACCGTTCTGAAAGATCTTCTTATTTAGTTTTCTTATCTTTTAGTTTGATCCTTCAAATGACAATAGATGTGATTCTGATATTACTTGTACTTTCAGCATCTGTTATGTCTATTTATGAAAACACGTAATTTTGAAAATGAAATGACATATACATATATAATTAAGAGCTTATATTTGGGATAAAAATTGCTTATTTTCATTATATCTTGGTCTATAATATTTATCTTTAATCTTTAATATTGTCTATAAAAAAATCCCCAAAAAAAAAACTCTTCAGATTTTATATCTAAAACAGATAACTATTAGTATTATATAAAGATAATGATGTACCAATTGTTGAGCACCCAATCACCTATAAAAATCATTTCCAACCTCAATACACTACACAGAAAATCGAATGTACACCGGTAATGAAAAATACCAGCATCTCATACTTCTATTTAAGTTAATGAACTTACCTGTATTCAAAGAAATGAAATGAAAGCTCATAATGAGCTCGCACTCAAAGCGCACACGTCTCAGGCCTTACTAGAAATTTCTTTTAAAATAAGGAATCCTGAGACGCTTGTAAATGAATCGGCTCATTCCCGACTAGAATGAGCTAGCTATGAATGAACCAGCCGCCATTGAACTGCTGCACATAAATAAAGTTCTGTGCGTCGTATTCAGTTTTTCACTTATTTCAAGCTTGGTTTTAGCTTAGGGGTTGTTATTTGTAAATACATTTCAGTTTAGATTCGGTATATAATAGTGACTTGGTAGTTAGAACAACGGTATTTATTCCATTTTATTTGACTCATACCACACAAATGATAATGGCAGTGTTACTTCTTTAGTTTATTCTTTTTTTTTTTTTTTTTTATTTGAAAGGTGGCAAACGAGCAGACGGCCCACTTGATGGAAGGTGGTTACCGTCGCCCATGGACATCCGCAACATCTTGATGCGGATGCGTTGCCAACCTTGTTTTTTATGGATAGGGAGGGGTGGGAATAAGGAAATAGTAGGAAAGGGTGGGAATAGGGAAAGGGCAACCGGCTCTCTCACTCATCAGACGAAACGCAGCCATTAGTGGCTACTTCACGCCGATCTTCTGTGAGAGGGTGGTACTTCCCCGGTCGAGCCAGCCCATGTTCGAGCTGTAGTAACTGACTACAGCTAGGCTCTACCACCTAAAATTTATTCCTTTAAATTGATATTTTCCCTTTTTAAAAACATTGAAAAACATTATAACAGATAATATAATATAGTAATATATATTTTTAGTAACATTAAATAAAACTTGTGTCAATAATTTAAAGTTTTATTGCTATTTATCGATAAGCTTACTGAAACTCAGATTACATAGTTATATTATATAAAGAAATATTCCAGAATTGATCATTTAAATGTACCAGATATAAGTACTAGGTGAAATTCCATAACTTTATGAGTGACGTTAAAATAGATGATGGAAATAACAAAAACCAAAAATAATGTTATTTTTTTGTTCCAGATTTAAACATACTACATAGTATAACTAAAAGGTAAGGATGCTTATTACTTATAAATGGTTATTTCAAGTTTATTAAATATATAATAATTAATTATTTAATGCAATTTTATATATCATCGTCATTTAACTGCTAAAAATGTCCTCAAACCTGTTATTCCTAAATAAATCAATGTATTAATTTGTATATTCAATACATACTATCTTCATCAATCATGCAACAAAATACTACATAACAAGAATTTTAATTGTACGTTTTAATTAAAAATAACTTGAGGCAAATTTCTAAGTTGTTTATTATTCGCCCCGGCCTACTGAAACGACGCTAATTTGGAATTAATTGGTGCCTGCTTGATTAAGGCTTGATTAGGGCATCTTGTTAGTTTTACAACTCAGGGACATAAATGAAAATACCCAGCTTAACTTATATTTATATAGAAACTTTTGTTATCACGATCTCAGATAAAATTATGTCAGACATTTAGTTTTTGAATGTTTATTCAGCCTTGTAAATACCGCTATAACAGAATTTTCATATAAAATTATATGTATTTGTTCTATAAAAATTATTTTATATTTTAATTATTATTTTACACAACATTTTTTAGATGAAACAAATATTTAACATATTTTTATCGCATTTCTCATAACTAAGATTTAATTTGATGATGTCGACGTTAATTAAATGTCAGCAAAAAATTTAATACACTTAGCAAATACCGAAGAGACAGCCATTTGCAAATTAGAGTATGCAACTGATATTATATTTCAAATAATACATCATGTAAGGCCACATGCAGAGCCTTGGAGCAAAGATGCTTACAATATTTCCCTTTGCCGCCTTTAAATTTAATAAGCGTTTAACACTTCAAAGCCCGTGTGTAAGGCAATTTTAGTCGAAAAACAGCGAGTTTTGGGCTGGTAAAGTAATTGGTTTAGAGTACCGGCCTCGGTAAAAGATTAATTAGTGCTGCAAACAGCGAAGGTAGCGCTTGGAAGCGCCATTCGCTTGTCAGATCATAATAGCGGTGGATACTCAAATGCGTTCACTATAGCTCTTATTACACAGCCCTAGAGAATAATGTTATTCAAGTTGTTGTATAAATGCAGAAATTGTAGGCGTTTAATGTTCACGTTTTAAGATTTAAAGGATGCTGAAGAGTGAGAATAAATTCTCGTTTTATATTTTCATTTTACGGATAGAATTAATACATAATATGGATTTAATATAGCTTTAATCGTAAATATTTACGCCGCTGTAGAACAGTTGTGAGTAACTCTTTAGCTCGGATCTGTTGTAATCGTTGTTTATCGTAGATATTTTCGGTTCCGTGAACCGTATTTTATATTATTAATGTCAGATTAAATATCGTAAATTTCATCAACGAATATTATTTAGAATATTATACCGTTGTAGTTTTCTTTCATCTTACATATAACAAACAAAATATCTTTGTAGGATGCTGGATATCGATTATGTGGACCCTTTTGTTATGAAATTGGATTGGTGGACAATAAAATACATAATTTACTGGGTCCCTAGGGTTTTCTGGAGTAACGCACGTGCAGCCAACGATTGGCTGTGAAGTGATAAGATTCAAGATTGGATGCTGAAGATGTGGCGGGCATACGTATGAATTAATTATGTTTATAAAAGAAATATTCTATTGAACGTATGTCTTTTTTATGTAATAAGAGCGCCCAATATATGTATAAATTGGATTAATTTTAATTTATCCAACTATCTAACTTTTATTAATATTCCCAATTACTCCAGAATCGTTACTAAAATAATTATTATTTATAATTATTGCCTTTAAACAATATATATGTATATCTATATTCTGTAACATTGAATTTTAGATATTTAAAGCATAAAATTATTTAAGGATCTTATAATACATTTATGATTCAAGATTATAGTTTTAAAAGAATTTTTATTTTCTTTATTTTAAAAAAAACCGCAATGAATACGAATTCGTAGAAAATAAATATTTCTTAAATTTCTTGGGGACAGCGCAATATGTCCTTAATAGTAAATAATAATTAATTAAGTTCAATATCCGGATGTTCATTGGAGACCCTTCAGCGACACAGCTGTTTAATTATCTACTGCTATAGACGATAGAAGACAACTTGTACAGTTTTCAGACAGCGTGCGTGGTGCCATTTAACGAGATTTTACTCAACAAATATTTTTTAGTTAAGATACTATTATTACAAAAGTTTTTGAGATAAGGAAATAGCGTTCAAGTATAATGAGATGAAAATATAATGTGAATATACAGAACAATTATATTTTATAATATCATTGCAAAAATAAAGTATTATTGTATGAGTATAATATTATTGTTTCTACCACCGATATTTTTTTTCTGGTATTTAATGATGACGACCCAAGAGAACTGCAACATTAAGTAAAGGAGTTATAGGTACACTATACTTGAATTATAGGGAGGAACAAGGTGTGAGGGGAAGAGAAAGGGGAGTCTGTATTAACGCTGCCATTAGCTACTTCACGCTGATCTTTTATGTGTAGGTGGCAGACCTTTATCGAGTCTGTTATAAAACCAGAAAACAGAACATGAACATTGTTCCTATATAAGCTATCAAAACTTTGGTTCCGACTTCTCTCTATTTAATTTTTACAAACTGTTTATTTCTGCTATTGTATGTTTTATTGAAACCATTAAATTTTAAGCCTAGTTATCATCGGATATTTAAAAATATATATTGTAGAAAAAAGTAAGTATAGTACTGGTAGTACATAGATTGACAGGTTGTAAATAAATTATATGTCAAAAATATAAATAACTCCAAATCGCTTCAACTTTAACTCTACAGTCAACTGTCGCGTCGCGTCGGTTGACCGCGGCAGCCATAAATACAGAAACAATATTTTGCTATCTAAAATACACCCGGCGCGACGTATTGAATAGAAACATACACGAAAATTAAAGGTCTATTCCATATCAGAGCAAAGTTTCCCATAATTGGATTAGATATTATTTCACTATAAAGGGACACAGTTAACTAAATTATGTCACTGAAAACATACTGTATTTCTATAGAGTATAAGCAAAGTAAACGTGGAAACTAAAATGAACAAAATGCCTTTAATTATAAAATATAAAGAACGAAATGCGGTCAATAGATACGAAGAGTGAAATTACAAGGAACTAGATAGCTGGTGGTAATTTATCATAATGACGTCTGTGTAATTTTTTAACGCAGCGCTCTCTTATGCCGACCCCAGTACTAAATCACGACAAGTGACAAGAATTATAAAATAACTCAAGATAGTGGGAAATATAACAGTTTTAACGTGAGATAATGCAAGGAAATCATTAAAAAGTTAAATCTACTTTTAAAATAAAGTGTATTTTCAAGAATAAATTAAGAGAAAGTGCGTTTTTAGCTAGACAGTTTACTTTAATAATTTATTCATCAATAACGATTTGGAAATTTTACAAAATATAATTTAAATTTGTTTCTTAAATGAAAAATAGGTCAAGGAACCTTTAAAGATTACGTAGGTTAAGGTGTTTTCTAAAATATAATTGTATTTTTTCATGGAGACGCTTTAATAATAATGCTTTTATAACTTTTAAAGTCAGCAATATTAAACATAGAGATGATTTTGAAGTATGAAGACGAAATAAATTAAAAGAGCTTACGAATATCATGTATTCGTCTTTATAATCATTCTTTTTTGATGATACTCGTAGTTCTTCATGTATGGATCCATGCATGCATGCATGCATGCATGTGTTAGAAAATTATTAAATTATTATATAAGAAAAGATATATTTATATACATATTTCGAATAAAACTGTTCATTAAAACATCTAATGACACTTATTTACTGGACATATTATAATTTTACAAAATATCGTTTTTCGTAAAGAGAATCTATACAATAAAATATACTTATCTCAGCTATATAGTTTTTTCGGTAATTGTTTTCTTCAAGAGTTTGCTGCTCAATAGTTCACTATAACCATAGGGTTTCAATTGAAGATCTGGCCCAGGTTGCTGTCCGATGTCAATTTACTTGCCTCGGTGAAGAGCAATATTTTATAGGTCTAACCCACACCACCCGATATTCAAAGATATTTATTTTTAATAGTAACAAAATATATATTAAAAATGTAAATCTTACACATAACTCTTAAATAATAGAAAATAATTATATTTTGGAAGTGGATTCCAATTTAACAGTATACTTAACACATATTTGACACGTTACAGCTTTTGTACCTAAGTCTTATTCTTACTTTTTAATAATAATTCCTTCAGTATTAAATCAAGTCTTTTAAATACAATAAATATTTATTTTTAAAGTTTTATTTATATATGTATATAACAGTTTTATAATAAAGCTGATTCCAATATAATAGTATATTAAACATTCGTTAGACATATTGACGACGCAACACTTTTGTGTACTTAAACTATAAATGATAAGATATATATTTAAACACAAATAGTATATTTAATAAACATTGTATAATTATAGAACAATATCCTAACATATGCATAAACATTCTGAAATAGTTGAGTATTATTGGTTCCAAATGTTGGTTATGCAACCAAAAATACTCAACTTATATTTTTATCAAAATAGAGTAGATGTTCAGTTTCGAATAAAAATTTTGTAGTATCGAAAAAGCGGAAATACGATAGTAAGTTTTGTGATAAATAGTTCAAAAACATTGCATCAAAAATGAACATCATAAAAATGTTACATATGCACGTCTAAGAATTTTAACGCTCTTCCAAAATAGAAACATCACCAACTCTTCTATTATGACAGCTGTATTACTACTATTTCACTTTATGGGTCATAAAATTAACTGCATATCAAATACTAGCCCGCTTCGATGAAGCTTTGTTCAGTGTTTATGGTAGTCCTGGTGTACATCCTGAATTTCATTTCAATCTGGATGAATAGAATGTTTTTTTCGTCTCTGTCTTGTCGAATTTAGTTAAGAGACTTTAAAATGGAATTGAAATTTAGTTCTGTTTTATTTGTTATAGAAGTCCGCTGTGATAATAGAAGTTCGAAGACAAATGTTTAACTAAAACGTAGAATTTGTATTTTGATAAATTAATTATGGCTACATTAAGACAAGACATTTTTAAATAATTATAGCATCGTAGGCTACAAAAAAATACTGTTATTTCTGTAGACTATGACAATTACAGGAATGAAAAACTAAAACATAAAAATCATAACTCTAACTTAAAAATAATAAGGCCTTACATGTGTATACTTACTTATCTTTAAGTTGTAAACGACACTTTACCACGCTTATATCTCAACTTGTCTACTTAGGTTCTTCATTACACCTTCTAGACGAGGTAATTGCAGGGCTGACACACGCGAGCATAACCTCTTAATTTATTGAACGAAACTAATGAAATTCCTGAGCAAAGTTTATTGCCAGAGACAGCCCTGTTTCGTACGCTAACAATTTTCGGCCGGTCCCGGGCTAAACTTTAATCGTTTCTTTAATTATTTTGTAATTAATGTTTTGTATCTGGTACGGTGTTAATTTCTTCAAATTTGTAGGAGTCAGATATTTATTGGATTATTTTATATAATCTGCTTCAATTCCATGAAATATTTTTTTATATTCATAAAGAGTATCACCAAAATACATTCAACAGCAATTTTTAACAAAATATGAGTTCAGCGTATCTCTACCCAAGATACGAAATACTTCCTCGCTTTATCGGCTCGATATACAATTACATTTGAAAATATCAATTTGTCACCTACTTTCAAAGTACGTCGGTAGACAACAAGTCGTAAAGCAACGTCACAGGTGCGGAGGCACTAAATTGTTTTAGTTGTGTTTCAGAAACTGAATATTGATAACGATGTTTTGGGACCCAGGTTTATGTCCCTATTTTATTACTTTGGGTGACAGTGAGTGGTTATGTTCAAACATTATAATCATACCTTACTTTTTGCTCATTTATATTTTAAAAAATCAAAATAATTATTATAATATGCGTCGTAAAAATATAAACTTAATTAAAAAATTTTCGCTAACAATGATATCTAAGGAAAATGCCGCGTAATGCAAAGGGGATAGAAATGTCAAGTTTCTTGATTGTTCGCAAGTAATAGGAAAATGGCCGGTAAAATATAATATAATAAAAGAAGGTTTTGTGAGGTATTGTATATAAATTTTACTACAAAATTGAGTCTTTATTATAATTTCATAAAATGTCAATAATAGATGAATACATGTACCTGTAGCTATCAATAACATTTTTAAAAACTTCTCCTTGGTTTAATATTCTAAACAGCCTCTATTATATCGATAAATTTCAGAACATAATAAAAAGATACTTTTTTGTAGAAAATGTAAAACGTATTAGTTTTCGCTAACTTCTTTTCTTTTACATCCTTAACGCGGCACCCAAGTTTCACAGAATAAACAATTTTGTGATTACTGTGATGATTTATTAAAAGAATTAGACTGCAATGGGGTTCCGATGTGCTAATGTAGCAGAAATCAAAGTAATTGGAGCCCGAAATAATAAAAGCTCTCTATTAATATTTTAACATCAGACTTCGGAGTTGGAAAGTTTATTTTGAAATATTTAAGCTTTAATAGTCATCAAGAAGAATTCATTAGGATGAATTGTTTGTAAAAATGGATTTTTTTAAGAGTTTATGTTTCAATCTCGTTATAATTATGATTTCAAATTATAATTATTTGGTACTTAAAAAAAACAGTCTCTCAATGTATAAAATATTTTGATGCAATTATTGCATTCAAGATAATAACATGTACAAATGACTACATAAATGAGGAATTCATATTAATATTTTGTATTGTATACAATATATAGTACTGATTTATTAAATTCCACTTCCAGTTTTACGAAACTGAAAAGCATATTATGTTTAAAATTGCATAAAACACAAAAATAATTTTAATAAAGTTATAAATGAATAAATTCATTCTAGTGGAAGTTACTTTAACTTCGCCTGAAAATGAGGTTTTAACTAAATACTAACTCAGGTTTTCCCCAAGAAAGTACTTTATTACCATGACAACCAGAGTATGAATATGGTTTTATATACTAGTGACAATAGACAACGTACATGTGAATAAGGTTTAATTACATTGTTTTGAAGTAAAAAATACTAAAAACAACAAGAAAAGTATCATTTAAAACACAGTTAAAATTACATTTTATTCACACTTTTTACGTTGCAGTCTATTAATACCTTGATGTAATTAATCGTATCATACAAAATATGTTTCAACAAGTTTGGTAGTTACTGGAAGCTCGATTGGTTGGCTTTATTTACTAACTTATTGAGTTTCTAACATGATGTTTATAAGACTCTTAACGAGAATTATGTCCAAACTTAACATACCCTTCAATAATTGCACTAGATAATATGTAAAAGTTTTGTTTCAAAACGATTTGATTATTTTCAAAACGATTTATTCTTAGGTCAATGGTCTCTAAATTTACCTTCATTTGTGGTCCTTAGTCAGAAAGGTTTTCTATTTTTGTAATTCATAAAGTACAAACAAAGAGTCTAGTTTTATAGATGTTTATTACCTATAAGCAAATTTAAATTTTTATATTTTACTCAAATTTAAATATATCCAACATCATATTTTTTTTTCATGAAAAGTTAAGTAATTACTTTTTTCTGCAGTAAAAACTACAGAGTAGAAACATTTACAGTTAATATTCAATTGCACTTGAGTTTTTTTTTAAATATATTAATTTACATGCATGTATATTTTACTAGCAAATAGTATGTAATTTCATGTACATTTCAAAGGCGTGTCAATGGTATTCTAACCCGTAGTCTTAATCTCCTGATTACATAGAACGGCTCTTTGCCCTAAGTGTATATCGCGTTGTGTACTATTCGGTAAACATAACCAAAATTAATATTATTACCTTCACACTAATATGCGGATTCCTAAATTTTATATTCAAGATTATGATTTAATTATTCACAAAAAATATATATATTATTACCTTTAATTAAATTATATAGGCATTTTTGTATACGTTTTTATTTATTGATACATTTTTTCTTTAAATGTTAACGAAATATAACAAATCCAATATGTAGTTTTCGCAGACACACTTTAATTCGTGAATATTTTTTTTTATTTACTCATTTGAATAAAACTAAGGTTTAAAAGCATCTCGTCTGCCCATGATCATGGCTGCTGTAAAGGAGCCGAAACGTCGGGATTATGTCGTTTTAAAATAATAAAAAACCCATGGTATATAATGTTAGAGTATAAATTTAACACATCCTATACAATACGAAACACAATGGAATCGTTTGAATAAGAATAACAATTGGGAATGTTTTCTTTGCTTAAATCTTCGAAAAAAAATGTTTTGTTCATATTTTTGATACAATGTTATACAGATTATTAATGAATTTAAATAATTAACATAATTTACGTCAGTAACTTTAATATAAAAATTTGATGTCTATCTATAAGTCGATGTAATAAAATGCTGCTGTATCAAAATATGTTGAGAAGGCATCAAGCTGTATAAAATATAAAGACCAAACTATTCAAAGTTATACCTAGTAGTGTCTTCACAATTAAAATAATTTTATTTCCTAACTAACATTATAAGCATAATTACAAAAGTATTTACCAAATTAAAGGCTCTTGAAAGAAATATTTTTCCGATTAGACTACGCGTATTTTAATGTATATGTAAAAACTACATACTCCCGACGTTTCGGCTACTTTTCAACAACTGTGACAACGGGCAGACGAGATGTGAATGTCTGTCAGTTGGTCTTGTTATTTGTTATCTACTGCCAAAGATTTCTTAATTTTCTGGCGTACCTCTCTTGATGCCGGCAGATATGCGCTTACGGTATCACGAGGTCCTGCGGTGTGGTCACGAATACTGTATTTTATATTTTTTGCAATGGCCGTGTCCGTATAGTCTTTCATGTAAGAATAACGCCAATTCAGAAAAAAAATTAAATATCTTGAATCTATGTTCAAAAATTAATTTGTTTTATCTGGACCTACCTATAAGTACCTAGGTTTTATCTGGATTTATTCTACGGCAATTTAAAATCTTTATGTCATTGGGAGACATAGAAATACTTACCGATAACAATGATGACTCAATCCAAATTCACATATTATTTTTCTTAGCTAATACTGAAATATCTCATAAGGATTTTCATCTGTTCCTTGTAATTAAGACATGGTCTGTATTTGTCATTTAAGGTTACAATTTTCCTATACTATTAATACGAAACTAACATTTTGCTATACATACTCATTCATATTTTTTTGCTTATTTTTTTATTAAAATTATAAAAAAAATTGAATGATTATAATATCAGAGTTATTACAACATTAAGTTTGTTCAAGGTTTTTTTAGTATATTATAATTTAAATATCAAATTGAACTCATTTAAAATTTTGATGTAAAATGTTGTGTCCAAACATCAAATTGAACCAAGATGTACATTTCTGGGTTATGAAAATCAGGGTAACAACGTTGTTGAAAGTGAAATATATTTTCGATATCGAATGCAAATTCTTATTTATGATAGACCTCGCCATACGATTCCAGATTCGGGTGTAAATTGTCACCGTGCTAGAAATATCAAATATTTTATATAGAACGGCAAACAGAATATTTTGCTAGCCAAGTTTATGATCGGTAAAATTCGAATTTTTAAGGCTAATTTTATTGGTCGAATTTTATTAGGAGAAAATATTTTTGCTAACACTAAAAATGTAAATAAAGTGTGGTGGTATTCAAAATATTTATTAATATTTGAAGCGAATAGTAGGTATTTTTATATTTGCTCGAATTTTTTATATTTAATATATAATACTTATACGCAATTCCTAATCAAAACTTAACGTATATAAACTGCTGACCGATATCATGTCACAATCGATCTTCGTTGTATCAAGAGATTTATAGCTGCCACGTCGCATATTGCCGGCGTAGTTGACACGTGTGTACAACGTGAACATGCAATGCCAGCAATGGATGTCATGGTGATTATATCAAATTTATTGCTAAGATATAGCTGACGAGGTTTTGAGGTTGATGAGGAAATTACCTTTGAATTTTATTGCCAACTAGTTTTTGCCCGCGACTTCGTCCGCGTTAGTTTTGGTCAAGAGTAATATATGTAGGTATAGCTGACCAGGCGAACTCTATTCCGTCTTAGAGGCCATAAATAATCAGGTTTTGCCTGTTTCAATCAAACAGAATGATTGACATATTAGTTAGTTGTCAAATCTAATGTCAAAAGAAACGTTTGTATGGGAAATAGAAAAGAGCTGTTTTTAGGGTTTTTCCGGCAATTATTCCAATTTTTCTCACCTTTTAAACCCTCCCTGGACTTCCAGGAGTATTTCAAGACTAAAATTAGCCAAATCGGTTCAGCCGTTCTTGAGTTTTAGCGAGACTAAGGAACAGCAATCCATTTTTATGTATATAGAAGCTAACTAGCAAGAATTGTTTTCACATATGATTGTGCATATGCTTTTTATCGAACATTTATACACATTTATAAGGTTTTTTTCTTTTCCATCTAGTTAATTAATAAAAGCTTATTAAAAAAACAGTTCTTTTTTCATCGCTAATAGCACTTAATTTTAGAGCAATACTGAACCAAATTTTTCAAAATACTATTTGAGGCATTAAATTTTTAAAAACAATACAATCGTTCAAGAGCATATCCAATGGTCTAGCTCCCGGGCATTTTGCCTTACTAGTTGGAACTGGAGCGAACTCGCGAACTTCAGAGTATTTGATGTAGAAATATTGTTATGGAATTTTCATTTTGCTAAATATTATGTAGTCAAAGAGCAGTATGATAAAGAACCATTGAGATATAAAATTAAGTTTTTTTTTAAACAAACTCCTATGAAAAAATACATCTTAAAATTAAACAAGGAAGCCAGCCATATATGTATATTACGATATTTCATATAAATAGTAATCTAAATTTATTATTAAACTTAATCCGTGACAAAGAAATATAAACATTAGGCACGACGTATGATGACACTCAAATATTATTCCTTGAAGATTGTTTCTTTTGTATATGTAACAATAGGAAAAGAAGTCAAAAAGGTTTTGTTCCCTTGGGACATAAAAACGCGTGAATACGTGTTATTAGTGGTATAATATAGATATTTTTATTATATTCCTTTGTGAGTTTTTGTAATTCAACATTGTAATTGAAATTATATATACATAATGTTATTTTGGCACTTTAAGTTGAAAGCTTTTTCGAAGAATATTTTGTGTTAAAGCAATTCAAACAGTTATATATATAATTGAAAAACTAACTTCATATATTATTACTGCAATATGTTTCTTGGCATTAAGGTATGTACAAATAATAATACTTTTTTTTTCTTCCTAATGAGAATCTTGTTCTACAATTCTATTTACAAATGAAGCTCTCTAACTAAGTACTTCAAGCTGGATTAAAATAATAAATACAAAATTAGCAAAGAAATTAATTAATCTAAGGCATCTGAGTATGATTAACCAACGTTAATTTCATCACATAATGAAAATTAACTGCATAGAACCATAGATATTTCCACTGAAAATACACTACTTCTTTTAAAAATTCGTTTTTAAGCCATTAAATTTGCCTTTCCTGGAACTATCCAATAGATGAAGGTCTTTATTAACATTTCAGATATAGTTGCTCAAATAGTACGTGTAACAAATTGGCATGATGATCGAAATAAAGAATGGTTGATCAATGACAACTATGAGACTGGTTTTCAACTAACGTAAGTAGACTTTTGAGATTTAAAAAATGTTTTGTTTTTAATTGCCATGTCACTGTTATGCAATTACGTAGAAATTTTGATTTGAAATGCTTCCTTAAATATTTGAAAGTCCATTTGAATGCTATGCTTCACGTAACTAACAAATAATAATTAGAATCATTTGAATATTTTTTTATTTTTTTAGTTTTTTTTAGAACTAAGGTTACCGACATAGCTCGTAGAATAAGCCAGCTGAAGTGGCAGTGGGCTGGTCACATCTGCAGAAGGACCGACGCATGGTGGAGCAAGCGTGTCCTTGAGTGGAGACCGCGTCTCGGCAAACGTAGAGTAGGACGCCCCCCAGCTAGGTGGACCGATGACCTTAAAAAGGTCGCTGGGTCTCACTGGATGCGGAAGGCAGAGGACTGAGTGTTATGGCGCGTGTTGGGATAGGCCTATGTCCAGCAGTGGACTGCAATAGGCTAAATGATGATGATGAATATTTTACATATGGTGTCAATTGTCAACTAGTCCAACATTAAGTCTTCGAATGATACTGTTAAAAAAGTAGTATTTTAAAATTGTATTAACGACTAGAATTTTAAAGAATAAAATGAAAATTTTCAGTACTATTATATAGAATCAGAATCGAATAATTCAAAGACCAACACATCCAGCTAAGGTGACCTTCGAATATTCATATAATTATAATATCTTATAAACATATACTGAATAAAAAATACAAAGTAACTTATTTTTATCTGAGTTGTAATAAATAATTAAGAATTCTGTCGCAGACAGACGGGCTCTTAAAATATGAAAATAAAAATATCTTTCTAAAAGTAAGCAACATTATCATTTATTACTATTCTGTCATAACAAATCACAAACGACATAATTTAGAGTGAACCACGAATAACCAAGTAAAAATACTATAGCGGTATTTAAAGTTACATACATATGTATAACGTTTAAATTTATAATGAAATACATTTGTCATCGAGATTTATTGAAATAGTAAAGAAAATATTGATATTCATTTAAGACCGCCATATAAAATATTCATTGTTTTTAAGTATTTCAAACAACCAAAGTAATATTCATAAAAGCGAATAAAATTATAACAAAAAAACGATGAGACGACACAAAGAAAAGAATTTCTCTAATTTTTATCCAATCAACTAAGTCAGTACTTCATTCTCAACATTATGGAGATTTATACAAAGAGTTTATTTGGTTATAAAGAACTTGAGGCAATGAATATTGCGAGACGAAATTTTTTTAACAAAATTCCATCTTAGTCTATTGTTTCAGCGGTCCGCAAAAAGGTCGCTCCTCTTTGGGCCTTTCTCTCTAACTTTTCTATTATTATAATGTAGCAAAGTTTTGTGGGACTTATAAGGTGTAGGCTCGAGACTTTTTGTTTTATATTCATATTACTGAAAAGGCATCTATCGTGAATGCTTAAGGTGGAAACCTTTACATTCTAACTTTATACCTGGACATGATTGGACGTACTCGTATTTTCTATAAAAATACATTATTTAATTTTAATATAAGATAAATATATTTAAATTGCTTTTAGCCCAAATTATTGAAGTATCTTTTTGAAATTCAATTCAAAATTTAACACATATCAATGTAGGTATGTAGGAAGGAGTTTCATATACTTTGCGCGTGTATTTTAATCACTTGATGTCATTACAGGACAATACCGTTTAAAAATTCATCGTGTGCATTCAAATGTGTTGTTAGTAGAATCGTATACCTTTTGGGTCTCAAAACACTTGTTGCTAATATCCGTATTACTTCCGTATCACATGCAACTGTAGATATTTCATTTCTCGTTTTGTTTCCCTATTATGTTGCTTTGTTCAGAACGTACGTTTTCTTGTTATTATTTTCAATACAGCTGTAGCATGAAAATCGCCATTATTAATAATAATTATAGATGACGCAAACATTTGTTAGTTGTAAACACTTCTCACAATACTCGTGTAATTTGTTTTCCTGCATAAATCTAATCCTTACAAATGTTCCAGTTTAACATTGATAATGTAAATAAATACTTTACATCGCGTACAAATAGCATCAATAAGTGCTCTGAGGGAATAAAGCCCTATGAAAAATTGCCAGGCTTAACCCTTCAACTGGCGGGGCAGGAAAGATCCAGGCAATTAGAATACCCACTCACATTCTATGAAAAAAGGCACTTTTGGCTTCTGATGCCGCTTTACGAGTTTATTTGAATTTAATACAATATTGTAAGTTTTTAAACACAAACTTAGTATTTTCTTATTCTATGTTCTGCATATTGTTCTCAAGGAAATTATAGAATTCAAATTCTGACACTTGACCAACGGCTTTTAAATATTCATTTGATAGACTAAAAAAAATAATTTTGAGACTAATAAAAAGATTCCAGACAGTCTTAAAATTACTATGTAATATTACATTTTTAGCACTCGACGATAAAATTGTTTTACCCTATACAAGGGAAATATTAAAACGAGGCTGCGTTTCCCTGCTTTTATTCTATTCTTACGAGAGGAAAGTCCAATTTTGTTTCTCATTGTGTATTCGCTTTGGTCTCAAATCATATTTTAGTTGCTTCTGTGCCACCGGAGCATAGATATTAATTTTGTCTTTGTTGCTCTTATTTTTATCTTATTATGGTCAAAATTTCGATCGTAATAAGAAATTGATGAAAATTGTAGAATTATTGGAACGGGACATTTGAGATATTTATATTTCCTACGTGTTATTCAAGTGTGTTTAGTGTTCTAAATCTATTTATTTTAAAATAATTTTAAGTGTGTTTGTTTAATATTTCTAAAAAATACAATAGAAGTTCCAAAAACATCTTCATGCTTATGTATTGTTGCTAGTTTTTTATTTAGTTTTGGCTCAGTCCCTAGCCAGCGCTGACCCGTGATGTCTTGCATAGATAATGTCGCATAATATTGTTCTCTGCAACTATGGATGGATATGTGTTAGCTTAAGGCCAGGTCTATTCATAGTTGTCATAAAAAAACAGTTGCTATAATTCTTCTAAGAATCTATAGTATTCTTTTTCTAGTTATAGTATTTTTTTTTTAGATATTCTTATTCAATGACATCAAAGAAATAAAATATTTTGATTGCAGTAATAATAATTAAAACAACTCCAATTAGTTTAAGTTTTGTATTCTCCAAAAAGAAAAGAAAGAAACAGAAAGGGTTTTGTAATAGTAATCTTCTCTTATTGTGCTTTGAATAGAATCTAGTAAAAATATATAAATAGTAAATTTTAACCGCCACAGCACATGCCAGTAAAGAAATTTAAATGCTACATGTGCTGCTACCATTGTAAATAGAGTTAATTAATTATTTTTTTGATCTTACATTCATTTTTTAGTTAAGTAGGAATTTATCATGTTGTAAAATTAAATTCAAATGAAGGTTATGATATGTTCATAGAGTTAGTATTGATGAACCGTTTTTGTTATTTAATCCATTTGTATTTTTTCAATATCCCAGTACAAGAGAGTTATAAACATCGCTGTTAACTGGAGAATATTTGCAAATAACATATCTACCAATAATATTCGTCAAATCATATTTATACTAATATATAAATGTGATTTGACGTAGAGGCCTTTGCCTTTATACTTGTACATAGAAATGAGGCTTTATAATTTTATTTAAATTTACAAGTCTTAATCATTTTAATCACTAGAAAAAAGAGATTTTATTTCTTATCCCAGGTTTAACGTTTTTTAAAATTTGAATATATTTTTGTTACTTAGAAAACCTTCGCTTTAAATACGATTCATTGTAAACTATACAGATACAAGACAAAGCACGCCACGCCGCGCCCGTCAAGCCTACACCTCTGCATAATGTGAAATATTATTTATTATGATATATAACTATTCTATTCACTTCTGTTCAATGTTTATTTTGTTCTTTTAGCTACTTTAATACAGTGTTAAAAATGATATAAATTTTTGTATCTTCCTTTTTAATGTTTCTTAATCGATTGTACAAAATGGTTTCACTTAAAGCCTTAACGAAAGAGGAAAAAGTTGTTTCATGTTCATTTATCTCACAAGAAGTTATGATAAATTGCTTATAAATAAAACGACAATGTAAAACAATCAAAACAAAAATCTTCCCCATTAGACGAGGAACGTGCCGTATCACACGAAGATACAAGAAACTTGGTATCAGCGAAGAAGTTATTAAAGCGTCTCTCAATATTTTATACGAGCAAAATCAGCGTCTCCAAGGGTCGATAGGAAAGTTTCTGAGGACAATTCGTCTAAAAGTTGGGAGCGGAACAATAAATCAATGTGTCGAATAATTGCTCCTCATCGGAGCGACTTGGGAAGTCAAAATCAAAAGTTACTAATCACCAGCTCAGTATTAATAAGGCGTAGAGGAAAATACATTCCAGGGGAAAGTTTGGAAGGCTTTAGAAGTTACAGCCTTAGAAATCCTGCTCTGGTTGTAAATTGGTTCAGCAATATTAATTAGTATAAAAAAACTACGTATTTTGTATCACAAATTTTTATACATATACCTATAAATAAATTCACAAAAATATGTTAACGAACATCGAATTTTTTACGAAAAAATACTCGTACAATTCTACAAATATTAACGAATTTTTGTTGTTTTTAAAACTTTACTAAAATGATTAAGAATAGATCTGAATAAAAAATATAATAACTTACATATTATCAGCTTCTTGAAAGAAACATAAAAAATAAGTATCCCACTAGCATGTATGTAGTGGTTATCAATTTTGTTCTGTAATTATAACTTCAATTATTTTCAATGAAGTTCTTTTTAAGAGTGTTGTCATTTTAGTTCTGGATTAGCTATCTTTATAAACAGTCAGTACCTTTTACATTGAGGGACCACAATAAATTTTTCTATAACCCTTCGAAAAGAATAATTTATTATCTGCGATATATTTTATTTATAACAATTATATTTAAAAACTGCGGTCAGCTTTGTTCATATTATTAAATTTCAATTTTAATATGTATGTGCAAGCAGCGGAATTCCAAAACTTTAGAGCGCGGGTGGAACGCAGTCCACAATTTATGCCATTGCAATTTATTTATATCGCTTTTGAAACAAGCTTGCAATACCCAACGTGATCCTTTATTCCATTTAATATATCTTAAATTTTTAATTGTTAAGAGAATATTATAAATATGTAAAACGTACACATGTACTTTCGTACACATCTATAGTAACGGTTTTATTTTTTAACGTTCTGTCCTTTTTGGCATACGCCTACGTATAGGTACACGTACGTACATACTTTTAAACATATCCCCTATCAATATATTACATACGTAGCAGTGATTCGGTTTAAGTTATTTTAAATAATTAGAAAATTATATTGAAATAATAAAATAAGTAATATACAGAAATTATTATAGAGTCAAAATATTATGATATTAAGCCTCAACTTATTTTTATAATATAGAACTTCATATACTTAGGTATTCATTATAAGACAACGGCTAGAAGTAATAGCAAAATGTAAAGAAAGTAACATTCAATTAGATAAAATTAAAATCGTTTCAATAGCTTCGTTACGTTTATACTCCAGAAACGTTGAGCACACTCCTCATTAACTGCAAACTTTTTTATCAATTATAGACGTCAAAGACTCGGCAGCTTTAACCCAGGAACGCAATTAAAAATTGCTTTGTACAGTATGTGTCCCAGACTTTACAAGATTAATGCAGAAAGGCGCGGCAGCCTTAATTAAATTTTAAATTTCGAATGTTCACGCCCAGCACGCCAAAGAAGGAAGGGATTGTCACTTGTTGTACAAATGCTTTATAATGTAAGGAGCAACAATAAAATTTCTACGAAATTTAATTGAAGTGACTAAAAATAATCGCACAATCCAGCTTCTTCCTAAACATTTAAAATAATATCCTATCTAAGATGACCTCGACTTTTTACGACCATCCAATACAACATTTTCTTCCGACTAAAATTCCTATATCTTATATTAATACAAATATTTAATAATACGTCTTGAGGTTAACCACAAAAATGTATTCGTAAAATAATTATAAGATAAATCATACATCTTATATGGAAAAATTTAAGAATTTTTTTTTTACAAGCCCGCATCACGGTCTGTGATGTAAAAATTTTATTATATCATTTTGATTGCATTAACATTTTATCGCAATAACAGTAGCAGTAACAAATTACTTTTACGCCAGGGAATGGTTCTATTACTATGAACGACATACAATTTATGTTTTTAAAAATAGTCTTTTATTCTCAAGCATCGTATCATAAAATTATATGTTTCGGTTTTTTGTATTTGCTTTACCAATAATTAAAGTGAGGGTACCATTATTACATAGTATTAGAACTTTATTGCATATTATTAAAAGTGAAATTCGCTAACAATATGCTCATAAATGATTTAAGTAACAAATAAACGTATCAAATTGAAGTTTTAATAGGTATATATAACTCAAACTTCAACATTTCTGTTAACAAAACTGATAAAGTAATTATCAGAAAAGATATTTTATACGAGACCTATACATTAATTTATCTGTATAAAGTGTGTAGTCACGGTTTCCCGTTTGAACGCCTCTCAGACGCCTCTTAGACGTAGATGAAAGGATCGAGACAATGCAGCAGATAACACGACAATTGATATGTATGGAATATAGAGTTGGTAAACTTAGTCGCGTGAGGTTATTGGAATATTGGTTTAGTACTTGTTATTAGGTTGGTGCGTATGAAATGTCGGATTCTTAAGTGATTGTATAAAACTGCATATCTTTCTTCAAAAGCTGTTTATTCAATCAAAGTATGCTCCATTTGCTTCAATACGCTTCTTCCAACGAGATTTTGAAGCCTAGATGCCTGTCTTAAAAAAAATTGGTTTTTAGAATTAAAAAACTCTGATATCGAGTTTTGCAGACTGTCTTCATTTTCATAGTATTTGCCCCTTAAAAACAGCTCTAAATGCTTGAAAAAATGAAAATCGGTCGGCGAGAGATCCGGTGAATATGGTGGATGCTGCAAAACTTCATATTCCAGTTCGTTCAGTTTCGCAATTGTTTTGTGCGATGTATGCGGCCGAGCGTTGTACCCACTTGTCCATCTTCTTAACCTTTCCAATCTCAGAAAGATGTCTCAATATCGTTGTATGGTTAACTTTCATTCTGATAGCAAGTTCCCTCGTGCATACCGCTGGATCCGCTTCCACTAGAGCCTTCAGGTCATCATTCATCACAGACGTTTTGGGTCTTCCGCGCGGCTCATTTTGCAGTGAAAAATCGCCAGTCCGAAATTTTTTTTAACCAACGCTGCACTTTGCGATCGTTCATCGTATTCCCCTCAAAGGTTTGGTTTATGTTGCGTGCAGCTTTTGCAGCACTATTACCAAGTTTGTACTCATACAAGAAAATGACGCGAATTTAGGCAGAATTCATATCGGAAATAAACTCAAAAAAAATAACAAAAGGGAAGACCTTCGAGAAAACCTATTTTGCTGAAATGAATCTATGGCAATGGACAATACGACTGTGAGTGAGGTTATGCCAAAGACAAAAGTATAACGAAAACAGGGAGACAAACGTCCGCATGTAAAGAGAATCCGACATTTCATACGCACCAACCTAATAATACAATGGATTAATATTGATGAGTTTAATTTTCTATTCGATTATAAAATAAGAATTTAAATTTTATTTTTATATAGCATAAACTGTGACCGCGACTGCGATTGCTTAAAAAAAACAAAAAGCAATGAAAAAGCTTTAGTAACAATGAAAAACTTTTTTTTTTTGCAAAAAGTACTTACAAAGCACTCACATAGGAGCAAAAAACCGCAATAATTTCTAGAAATGCTTAACTAATAAAAATAATCTGATCTCCTTATTACGTACATACATATGTATGTATGTCCCTCCTAATTATATAACTGAATTAAATAAAATTTGCAAAACTACCATAGTAGTTTATGATAGATAAATAATACTATGTACTAATATAATATACCTACTTATTTGGACTTATTCTAAAGACCATAAACCATAAGTAAACCTACATATATGTATATATACAGGAACACTCAAAATCTAACAAAAAATAATTAAACCAGTGTGCTTTATACACAGGACTGAAGTAAAACTTCTTTCGCTTATATATATATGTATATATATACTAGAAGACTCGGCGACCTTCGTATCCCCCTATAATAAAGAAATATCTGTTACGTTTTTTTATTTATATTTTTGGAGTTTACCTATTAAAGCCATAAATCTCCGTGTTTTGAAGTGCGACAGAATGATTGACATATTAGTTGGTTGTCAAATCTAATGTCAAAAAAACGTTTGTATCAACAACTACTAATAAATTAAAAATTAATTAAAAAACATTGTCCAGCGGACAAAATTGTGAATCTAAACCATTTCCAGATCCCCTTGAACACACAAAAAAATTCATCATAATCGGTTAACTCGTTTGAAAGAAGTTCAGTGACATACTCACAGAAGAATTATATATATATTTCCTGCACTGGCTATAGTTGGAAGCGAGAAAGAAAATGTGCGCGTGCGTGGCACACTGCTCTCTTCCTTACCCCTACAGTAATATACGAATCGAAACTCTTCATCTTTCTTCACTAACTTATCCTCCTCCTACTTTCGTGCGCCTCACCTGATCACACTTTTCATAACGCTTTTGTCACTAACTCGTTACTAACTTGTGACAAGACTTCATTTCGGGATCGATATTCGGTATCGAGATAAAAGGTAGGGTATGTCTTTCTTCGGTGTGCTATCTATTTTTACCCTAAAATGCAAAATCGATTCTACAGCTTAGGCGTAAAAACGAAACAGAGAAACAGAGTTATTTTCGCATTTCAAATTAATATCTGTATTGGTAGGGTTTTGTTTTAGTTAAAATCTTAAGAACAAATAAAGTGTATAATTTTAACTCCTTAGAAGTAAAAACGATTTTTTTTATTAGTTAAACTGAGGAAAAGTGTAATAAGTTATTATTTCACTATTCATCACATTATTGAAAAAAGGCTGGCTTACACACATTACCCAGTAAGCGCTATTTTATTCTAGCAAGCATGTGGGTCAAGATTGCACCCATAGGTCAGGCTTTGAGAACTAAAAGTGTTGTTTTTTAACGTAATTAGTAGCTAAGCTAACTTTGGCGCAGTTGCTTTCAAAGCATTTTGCACCACTCCACCCTGACCTCTAGTCTTCCTCGTTTTAAAAAAAACTAGCATTCGAAACTACCAGCACTAAAGGGTCTTTGTAAACTGGTTACTGGCTCGTTAACCTTTTCTATCTCGCTCTAAAGCTAAAATGTGAAGAGTGTGCCTTTAGTAAATGAAAGCAGAATTGTTGCAATAGGATTGAATAGTAGTTTACAGTGCGCTACTGAGTTTGTTTTTATGTGAAGACCTTTGGGGTTTTTATTTTCTTAGTATTAACTTCAATTAAAAACATTTCACGTTGAAAATAATAATTTATTCATTTATTTGAAACATAAGAGTATAAACTTTATTATTTTATACAAAATATTTTTAAATTTTAAAGACTGTTATGCTTTTTTTATTAAAAGTTAATTAAGAAGTCCTGGAAATACATAGGTGTACAACTTTGCTTCCGCCGTTTTGCAATAGATGGTTGTAGCGGTAAGTGGTAGTCGAAATAAATAGATCGTAGATGTCATACAATAAGCTTAGGCATTTGTAAACATAACGCCATCTAAATATTAGTCGATTTGTGTCTGCATCATAAAGTTATTTTCGATTAAACATGTCAGCTTACGAGCCAAATTCTCGTCATTTGCGGGAGGTTTTAATTTTCTGCTTTAATATGAAGAAATCTGCGGCTGAGGCTCATCGAATGCTCTCAAATACCTATGGTGAGGCTGCTATTAGTAAAAGAAAGTGCCAAGAGTGGTTTCAACGCTTCAAGAACGGTGATTTTGACGACGAAGACCGGCATGGCGGTGGAAGAGAGAAGGTTTATGAAGATGCAGAATTGGAGGCATTACTTGATCAAGACTCGTGTCAAACGCAACAAGAATTGGCAGGATCATTGGGAGTGACGCAACAAGCCATTTCAAAACGCCTGAAAGTCATGGGAATGATTCATAAACAAGGAAATTGGGTGCCGTACGAGTTGAAGCCGAGAGATGTTGAACGGCGTTTGTTTGCTTGTGAATAGCTGCTTGCAAGGCAAAGACGGAAAGGATTTCTGCATCGCATTGTGACTGGGGACGAAAAATGGGTTCATTGCGTTAATCCCAAGCGCAGAAAATTATGGGGATATCCCGGCCATGCTTCCACGTCGACGGCCAAACCGAATATTCACGGTTCCAAGGTATGCTCTATATTTGGTAGGACCAGCTAGGCGTAGTGCATTATGAGTTGTTAAAACCGACTGAAACAATCACAGGCGATAGTTATCGAACGCAATTAATGCGTTTGAGCCGAGCATTGAAAGACAAACGGCCGCAATACAACGAGATACTTGATAAAGTGATTTTACAGCACGACAATGCTCGACCCCATGTTGCGAAAGTGGTCAAGACATACTTGGAAACGTTGAAATGGGAAGTCCTACCCCACCCGCTGTATTCTCCAGACGTTGCTCCTTCGGACTATCACTTGTTTCGATCAATGGCTCACGGCCTGGCTGACCAGCACTTCCGGTCTTATGACGAAGTTAAAAATTGGATCTATTTGTGGATCGCTTCAAAAGATGACCAGTTTTTTCAACACGGGATTCGTATGCTGCCCGAAAGATGGGAGAAAGTAGTGGCCAGCGATGGACAATACTTTGAATCAGAAATGTATAACCAGTTTTTTACAATAAAGCCTCGAATTTCGGAAAAAAACGGCGGAAGCAAAGTTGTACACCTAATATTATATTTAAAAGTCAAGTATTTATACATACATATGTACAGAAAATTAATTAAATTCCTCATTTCACTGTGTAAAATTTACAAATACATACAATGCAAAACATATACAATACAATAATAAATCAGTTGACAATATTCATTATATAAGGATAACTGAATTCAAAATATTAAAATTCTGATTCCTGCCAATAGTACACTTGTAATTACCAAATATATGCGTTCAAGGTTTAATAGAAGAGCTTCATAACTGTTGTGACCGCTTTTGTAATGATTCCATGCACAAGGATGTTGTGACAAGGCTGTACAGTGACATAGTTAAGGCTTTAGTGGAGGCCTCCGTGGTGGGTCGTAATTGTAAGAGGCGTATAGTAAGAAATAAGGTTATAGGCTGAAATAGACATGTTGCGGAAGCGCACGGGAGGGCAAGGCAAAAATTTGAAATTTGGCTGTTGTTTGGAAAACCAACTCATGGCTGTATTTATGAGGAAATGTGTGAGGCAAGAAAAATTTTCAAATCGCGTTTAAAATGGTGTCAAAACAAATCAAAATGGATATTCTAGCCACACATCACTCCAAAAACGATTTTCGCGGTTTTTTGAATATGAATTTAGGGTAAAAAATAAATACAGAACAACATTTAACATAGGATAAAAATATTTTCACTCTGTCTTGAAGTTCTACTATTATTTTATAACAACATAATTTTATTTATTTTAAAAAAAAACTTGTTATTTACTTTTACATTTAGTTATTTGTTGTACTTGCACCAGTAAAGCACTTTATTTAGTAATTATATGACCAAATTACTTACATCATCTTCACAAAGAACTGATACTCTTACACTTGTGGACTAGTATTGGACAAACATATTTTAGAACCACCGCAAGGAAATTGGCTTTCAAAGAAAATACCGCATAAAAATTGGTCGCTCATTTGACAGTGACCGATAAACCAACACATATGTATGTACACAAATGAGATATCAACGTCAAAATTACATCACCCTTCTATTCGCGTCGGGAGTAAAAAAAAGAGAAATCTTACGTTTCATGATACATTTTCACAGAATATTAATGAAGTTGATAGTAGATAAACTTTCCCTTGAAACGAAAATGGAATTAATGATATTCATTCTATTTTTTGAATTGAGAGGAAATTAAAAAAAGCCGTTCCTTTTATTCCATACGTACCACATCTAACACTGTTTTCCAACTTTAAATAAAGCAATAATTTTTTTGAGTGAATTATTAAAAGTCTGTTATAGAATTTAGTTGTACATACATAAGATTGTGAGCGCATCTTAGTCAATATAACTCAGAATGACGATATAATTAATGTTTTCTTAAAATTAAGTTTTTACTCTTCACAATTCAAGTGAGGATTATTAAATACCCAGTACACCCATTGGCATCAAAGCAGTTTGTATAACAAAACGGAAATTTGACCCAGCCAGTCGAACATTCATAATTTATATCCCAAGAAATGATACACGAACCATTTAACTAATTCGACCCACTGAGCTCAAGTATTCAACAAATTTAATAAACTTGAAAACAACGACCAACTTTGTGTGTTTGTCTTTTGTTTTAATTCACCCCAGCGCCATCTGCCGCGACTGCAGTAAACTTACTGTTAGACTTTATAATTTAGGCAACAGCCGGGTCACCTTGACGTATTTATACCTTGTGTATCTGTAACATTTGTACATTATACAGATGTATAAAAAGTTTTACAGTTGGTACCTATTTAGTTTTATTAATATAAAGTGGGATGTTATACTACATTTAGAATAAATGAATTCGTTGAAATATATTTACATTTAAAAATAGCTCTTTAAGTGTCATTGAGCAGTATCTATAAGTATAACTGTTTATCAATAGAATATACAATTATTTGTTTTCTTTATTAAGATTGAGTTTAAACAATAAAATAAAGTTTTAGTAGGATTCAAAATTAAGGTGTTGGGTCTTCTAACTATTTCACTTTTGTAACAAAACAAAGCTATAGGCACTAAAACTAGTTAATTAAAGAATGTTTGTGAAATTAGTCCAATTAATTAAAACAGTAGTGTCAGATACAGTTTTTAAAATAAAACGTTTTTGATACCACGGCTAGTGAACAATTTGGTATGTAAGTGACTGTCATTTTTTTATTCTTAATAATCTTTTGTTTTATTTTAAAGTTTTAAAAATTAAGGGAATCATAAAAGAGGCATTATTCACATCGACATTTCAAAATAAAATTAATTAATTTACGTCGTGCGTAGGTTTCTAAAAAACGTTTATTGTGACTTGAGTGAGTGATGGTGCTTTTTTATTCCGAATACAGTTATTTGAATTGCCTTAAACAAAAATTCAAATAATTCATTTATTTCATCTCATTTAGGTAAATAGTCTTGGAAGTATTGTATTGAATTCAAAGATGCTCCTCCTGGATTTTATTAGCTATAATTATATTGATAATAATGATTTGTTATATTGTTACAAATACAAAATTGAATTAAAGAAAAACGTATTCATAAATCCTTGAAATAGACTAACTCAAACTCACTTAATCCATTGCGATTAAGGCGGAGATATCAGTGTAAAAAGCTTGTTTAAGTAAATTAGTGAGGCGACTGCAGCGGCCGACTAAGTCTAATTAATTTACTAAGATCCCGAGGTCAGATAGGGAGATAAGAATTGAATTATAGTTGGCTAGTTACCGACCCGGTTTCTTTATAAAAAGCTAGGTCCTATATTTTAAAATAAATAATTAAATATCGCCTGGGTAAGTTATGGTTTTCATTGTAATGTAGGAAAATAACTATCGTCAACATTTCTCATAGTATCATGATTAGGTAAAATACATTAACAAGGATGTTAATAAATAACATTACGTATGTAAATATACCTATTCAAGATTATAGCATAATACACTATAAAAAAGCGGCGAGCTCAGCTTCAAGATGATTTTCAGATTGTAAACTCGGAACCTGCTCAGACGAATTTTGCCCACACTAAAACAAATAAAAAAAAATTCAAAACATTTTTACATTTTGTAAAAAGAAAGTTATGACAAAATAAAATAAGAATTAAAAGATTGATTTATATAATTTATATCTAAGAGTATGTAGGCACAACTGACAGACGGTGAAGGTGAGGAAGGTGAGGAATCGTGAGGAAACCTGGACTTATAATTTCACAATCATAAGTTTGAAATCACCAACCCGTCTTGAGCAAGCGTGGTGATTAACGCTCAATTCTTCTAAATGTGAGAAAAGAGGCTTGCTCAGCAATGGGTTCTGATAGGCTGATGACGATATCAGACGACCTAGGTTACAAAAATTTTATAAAAAAACGAACATTGCAACCATACCTTAAAATCCTGTATTACCTTTATCCTGCAAGTAGTTGAAATCACAATAATAATCCTTTTAATACAAGTACTAAACAATTTGATAGCAGTTGAGAAGATTACTCATAATTCGTTCTATAAGTCAATTCGTCACAGCTATAGAAAATAAGTATTTTTATTAAAAGTTCATAATAAATATGTATAATCAAATGCATAACTGTTACCTAATAAAACTAGAAAAGTTTAAAACTAACGCTATCATTTGTAGCTGAAATAATTTAATCCGCAATATGTGAAAGTGCTCTAGCAATGCTGTGGAACTTTCAGAAGAAAAATTGTTGTGACGGTAAAATGTCATAGCATTTGTTATATGAAGGTATTTCATCACTTGTGAAAGACCACATTTTTGGAATATTTTTTTCATAAATTCAGTAACAGGCATTTAATTTAGATAAGTGAAGCATAAAGGATTGAATTTCGGAATGTTCAGATACAGAGTAGTTACTTCTTTTTTTATAAGTATGTAGACTTAGACTCTATGCCGCATAACAGATTTTGTAGTATCCCAAATCTAGGGTGAAAAATTAAAGCTATCAAATGTATCATCTGCAATATGAAAACTAAATTCCCAGACCCGAAATGTTGATGATGACTTCAATTGACTTCTTAGATGTTATAATAAAACTGATTGAATGATGTGTAAATATTTAACATGGGTAATTTTATTTGACGTTATAATAGTGAAAGCTTTTAAATTAATGAGATGTTACAGTTAGTTACTATTAATAAAATATTTATTTATAGAAAGCTAAAATATACTTCGAAAAATGGTTATTGTAAGATAACAGACAACTTCATAGTTTTCTAATAATTAATTTCATTGAAATTTTAATGAAAGGAATGTTTAAATATTTTCAGGCTTATTTTATTTCAAAAATGTAACATATTTACAAACTTACTTTGCAATCAGTCTGTCTATAAATATTTGAAAGATCTAATATTATTTAAACGCTAAATTCAGAATTTTATTAAGTGTATAAAATTGAGCAATTCATAAATATAACATAGTATTCAAATCGAAGGTACAAGGTTCCTTAAGAAATAAGACCTAAGAAAAAAAATGTCTTAAATAAAACATTTGAATTCAATCAAATAAACTATAAGAAAAAAAAAATGTGTTCATCATTTAGTCATCAGAAAGGATTAAATAAATATATCAAAAAAAATTGAAGATTATGCCCAGTAAAACAAAAGTATCATTAATCTTTTTAACATCTTGAGGTGGTTAAGGAACTAAAACTCGAACATAGACTGGCTCTACTAGAGAATTCCCACCCTCTGAGAGTGAAGTAGTCTCTAATGGCTGCATTTCATCGGATGAGTGAGAGCACCGGTTGTCTTTTCCTTTTTTCCCATTTTTTCCTCTCTTGTGACGTAGATATTTTGATGTGATGATAGCCTAAGCCTATTTTGATGTCATGAACTTGTATCATTAGCACATGGTCTAAGGTGGCCCCGCAACTACTGGCTGGATCGAGGATCCTTCCGTATGTCGTGCCAACGAAACACAAAACTTGATTTTTTGCTCAGAACCCAGGCAGCGCCCTTTTACAGGAAGGTAACTGGACCATTAGCGTCCCTCATGCACTTCTCTTCAAGGGCGGCAACGCATCCGCAAGGAGATGTTGCAGTTGTCCATGTGCAACGGTAACAACCTCGCATGAGATAGGCCGTGCGCTCGTTTGGCCCATTTAGTATAAAAAAATAACAGCTTCGCCTTGCATTAGTAGGTACCTAATATACGTTGCTATATATTAAGTGAGAAATCAATGTACATATATCTGTTCAGTGGTCTTACATATATTATGGTCATTGTGTTAAATATATTCATTGTTATTCTGGTTTTACTCAACCATTTTGTGATATCTTCTAATTTTATGCATGATTTCTATAAAAGTAATTTAAAGTTAAGTTCCTATCTACGTCAGTATTTATCTATTACCGGATTATAATATCAATATGTGTAGTTAGATATTTATTAATGTATCAATGAAATTGACTGAACTTATAAAATGGGTCTTTGTATTTTTATCTTGTTTTATTTTCTCACTTTTAATTCATATCTTGTGTCTATTTATTGTGGTAGTTGCTACTTTATTGTATATAATATTTTTTCGCAATTTGTTTCAATATCTTTTTTCTATTATTATTAGTGAGTAGGACAGTTCTAAGGTATATAATAATAAGTAACTACCATACTATTCTAATATGTAATACGTACATGTAATATCATTAGGGATACTTATTAATTTAAAATATTTTATTTGTTTAATAAGTTTTTATCAAATAGATTAAAATTTTGATTAGTTCTGGTAAGTAAATTATTGTTTACTTTCAATTTTTTTTTATCAAAATTTGGTTGTTGTTTTCGTATTTTATTTCAAAAATTTAATTTATTGGTAGACCTAGCAATTATGACTCTCGTATTAAGTAAAATTTAGAAAGAATTAATCAAGGTTCTTCAATATTTTTTTTTTGATGGCATAATCAGAACACTCAGGGTAAATCTGTCTACCCACTTAAAATTATTTATATCGTCATCGGCCTATCAGAGCCCACTATTGAACAAAGACCTCTTCTCAAATGGAGAAGGTTTGAGTATTAATCACCACGCTTGCTGAAGACGGGTTGGTGATTTGGGGTTTTCTCACGATGTTTTCCTTCAGTATCTGTTAGTGGTTTCTCAATACTCTAAGAAAATACATATGACTCGAAAAATTACATTGGTACTTGCCAGGATCGAATCCGCGCTCTCGTGCGAGTGAGGCGGGCCTTTAACCACTAGGCCACCACTATACCTAGGTCACCGCTATCCTCCTCGTTTTTGAAGGTACCAGTTCTTTTTTGTGTTTCTTTGTAATGACCGATGCAGAAATGCAGAAGAAGATAAAAATAAATATGAGAATTTATTTTTATCTTCTTCTGCATTTTATTTACTTTTAATAATTAATTGTAAAGTTGAATGATATTTTATGGTTATATAGAAAAAACACAAAGTCCATTTATTTTGTGATGTTGTAAATGATTTCATCAGACAAAGTTAGATGTATAGTTTAGTATCGTCTGTTTAATGATAAAGCCAGCAATAGGTATGCCGTTTTATCACTTTTAAGTAATGGCTTAAGATTTATAAGAACGATAACATGTCACGCTTTCTTTCAAAGAGATACGACTTTGTGGTAAAGTTAAATGAATTGTTTTGATGGAAAAGATTATTTTTGATTATTTATTTAGTGTAAAAATATCTTTTAACTAGTTTTTGTTTTGAGTAACCTTCAATTTGTGTTGCCAAACAAAAGTAGCCTGCAAACGGATGCTATAAAATAATTTGTTTATGACATCATTGTCTTATGAAGCTGTTTTCCTTTAAAATATGTACTGTTTTAAAATGTATATTTATAATTATAATATTTTTCAGTCTTAATTTTGTCAATAAGCAGTTAAAAGTAATTTCTGAAATAGGAATCTTTTTCTTTGATTACTTTCATTTTATTTCTATAATTAATAATTATTTCACAATTGACATAAAAATCTGAAGTAATTTCTGAAAATGCTTGTAATTATTTAATTTGTTTTGATTTAATGCTCAGTGTATTACTAAACGCAATGACTATTATTGAGCCTGAATGTTTTTTTTTTATTATATTCACAAACTTATTTTTTGATATTCAAAGATCATCAATACGAAATGTCTCTATAAAAATTTGCACAATATTCACATAGCAATCGCTTTATCCAGGATAAGTCTAGTCGTATATAATTGCTAGACCTAGATGCTGGGATTACCAAAAGCTAAGTCGGTTAAATACTGGCTTTTAATTTAGATTTAGCTAGGATAACAAAACAAATGTTGCTGCCTTTTAGAAATTATGAATGAATTTAAAATTGAAAAAAAAATATGATACGCATGTAGTGTAAATTTCTAAGTTTAGCTATTTATAGTTCCTAATTGTCTATGACTGTTTAAAGAGTTTTCAGGTTTATATGTTTAATAAGTTTGATAAGCTAAGCCTCTAAAACTTAGTATCCCCTCTGTCTCAGATTATCCCATGATAACGAGGCAACGTCCACTCCGTTTTCATTACTGTAACGACTAGTTTTCTCGCTCTAATGGGCCATAAACATCGCCGCAAATAGAGTAGGAAGGAACAAAGTTCTTAGCAATAATCTAAGTCTATATAACCTTACTTACAGAGATATAGATTTCTAGATGTGGTATAAATATAGGTCGTAAAAGACAAGGGGAATTCATTATTTACTTCATTGTTATTTTTGTTTTTTCCATATCTTAATATATTAAGTATATTTTTTGTATAACTAACTGGAAACTCAAATGAAAGCATGAATTAAAATTTTAAGTCGTATTTCTAATTCGGTATGTCTCTACGACCCAAAATGTTAAATATCTAATGACCATTACATTTTTATACTGTGCATTCAAATAAAACACAAACATACACATTTCATAAACAAACTTTTTCATATAATTATGGATATATATATCTATATACAATCTTGTAATGCAATTAATTTATTGATTTTCTATGTCTGTTTTTGTATCATTATATCCGTATTTAAACTCATAAAGAGAGTATTCGTTGAGATAATCTGACAAATTTTACGCCTCTTTGATAACTTCCAACTATTATATTCACGTGCCACCAAACGTTGGATAATTTAAGGAGCTTGATTCAGTTTTATTACCTTATATATTTTAATATTATTATAAACTTTTAATAATGTTTTTATTTTCTTAATAACTAATTGTTAATTTCTTAAATTACAAAGTACAAGCGTGAAATAAAAAAGACAAATGAATGAACACACATTGCAACAATATTGTTTCATTTAGTTTTCAATTTAAGTAGACAATGAAATACATACATTTGTATGTATAAAAACTGTTATTTTGTAAGAATAACAAGATCTTTTCAAAATTTTTTCCCAAGCACGTAAAAGTAAATTTAACTAAATTTTGAAACGTATATGAAAAGAGAATATAAAATGGTTCGCTCAATAACATTACAACGGACAAACTAAAAGTATACAATTATTACCCATTCAAGCGAACTTTATTCACGAATCCGGGATTAGTGCGGGATCAGTGTGCAATTCCCGGGTTGAGCCATTGGATCTGCTTTATTGACCATTAACCGGCTCAGTGCTGTACTGTCGTCAAAATAGTTATCCGGCTCATATTGCATTATGTGATGTTTAGTTAATAGGATAAACCTTTCAGCTTTTCGCTGAATATTGACATAAGTTACGATCAATTTGCCTTTGTGTAAATTAAATCAAGTATGATAACAGTACATACAATATTGCAGAAAATTGGATCAAGTTAAATGATTTTATTTAAAGCATTTAACAGTAAATTAACATGGGTGTGAACGTAATAATATAAAACCAGATTTAAGACAGCTTACTCCATCAATAAATATGATAAAAATATACCTTATATTTTAAAAGGAATTGAATTAAGCATTAAAAGGACTCAATTGTCTCATGGCCCGTGTTCGTTCATGGAAAACTTATAAAAGGCAATTTCCTGTCCTTATTATTGAACTTTGAAAACAATTGATATTCCCCGGTGCTAATTATTTAATTAAACGAGTTAATTACTCGTTCTACTATTCATTGTTTTTAGAATAAATCAACAATATTTTTAATTTAATGAAGAGTTAAACTTTAAATAATATTTCTCATACTAGTAGAATGCTTAAAACTGTTACAATGACAGTTTAAACCTCACTTAAGCATATTCAGGTCTTATAAACTTGTTATTTCGAATTGCTGAGCTAGCAACGATTACATAAATATGAGAGGTTTCTTCATATACGTCGGCTTCATTTGTCACACCACCTGCCAGCTAGCAGTGTTAATAACCTGCTCCGGTGGCACCATTCCAGATTTTGTGAGGGATGGGCGGTGGAGCAAAATTTTGGCATTGTTCTTACCGTACGATACGAAATAATATATTAATATAAATATGGTTTGGTAAGTTTGTATTTAATTTAGAATTTAAGTGTCACTTACAAATATGCACGCATACTCGTATTTATCCTTCAATTCTGTTTAATTTCTTTGAACAATGTATTATCATAGGGTATTATAATAATATATTACTATCAGATGTGATTATTCATCGAAAGATAAACCAAGTTTGAAATTGATGAGGACGTGAAATTCAGAAATTAATCAGCAAGTAACTAGTGGCCAGCAAAAAGCTTCCAATGAAGTAAAGTTTTCCGTAATGTAGTTAGCAAGTGAAGTTGTCACTAATTTATTTATCCCAAGCTTGGTTTGACATCTGTGACTAAACTAGAAAATTTTTATTTCATTTATATTATTGTTGTTAATAAAAGGGAAAGATGGGTTTTATACATATTTACATCATTATTTACCAATTTCAGATAGAAAAACGTAATTTGCCAAGATTTATTTAAGTTTAATTTTATACAGACAATATTAAGTTAAAGATTCTTATATCAAGCCTTAAATAACTTATTACGGTTGAACAAACGAGACAATGTTCACGTGTCATGTTAAAGTGACCTTTGAGAATAAAAGTTGAAAGATAAAATTTCACAAGTAAAGTTGATCGGTACCCTGTCCTTTTTTGACCTACGATTAAGATTCAAAGTCATTTGGTAATAAATTTAGAAAATCAAGATTTTTCAATGGATCTTTTTCAAAAATATATTTTTATCTTGCTGTCCAAAGTGAGCAGTGAGCAGTGAGCAAAGTGAGTGAGCATGCATGTAAATAAATAAAATCTTATTTTTTGCTGTGTTCTAACCACCGTCTGTGAACTTATCCAGGTTGCCTTAAACTGAGCATGTTTAGTTATAACGTAAGAAGATAATCCGAACTATAATGCAGTGCCATTCCCTCGAGTATTTTGATTTTCTTAAAAGCGCGATTCTTCTAACTTCACCCCAAACAATTTGGGACTTGGCATGAATATGCATGGCCAAAGTTTCCGCACACCTGGCCGCAGATATATTCTTAGCTTGTATTTTAAATATTAAACGGGGGTGCGATGTTTAATTTTCGACGGATTAACGGCTGTCTGATTGTGATTCACGTTTTGATAGGTAGGGCGGTTTTAAAGACTTTATTAAAGATGTGTTATTCAATGTTTTATTAAAAACTTTATAAGAATTTATCGTGTCTTTACAATATATTTTTTTATTGTAAAATAAGAAAGTAGAGTTATATGTTATAAAGTATAATATATGTTATAAAGTATATGAATTTGAAAGTATATTACAAAGTTAATCTACTTAATTCTATAAAAAATACATCAAGTAAATGGTTTAATGATTATTTTCATGCACGAGTAAAAAATGTGTAAAATTAAAAATAGCCCCATCTCTGGATCAACATTGTAAACGACTATGGCAAGTTTACACTTGCTTCCGTTGCGACATATGGCGCCACTATGTCAATGCACCTCTAGAAAACTACTGCATTTAAAATATTTAACAAATTACGCCACTTAAATGCGATGACATATTTTGAAATCTTGTGTTATTACAAAATAAAATCCTATGTTTGAATAACAATTTATATCCGTTAAGTTTCACAATAATTATAAATCTAAGCAGAAAATATGATATTTCTAATTTTGTAATTTATATTCAATAGTCAAGTTCGCTTTATAATAAGTATTAAAAATGGTTAATGATAATGATCAAACGTAGTTGTTAATTGGTATTTCAAACTATATTTCTAATCAGATAAATCCTAATGTATCTGTGCCTCGTGCAAACAGGTCCAGTGACTCGAAGATTTATTTGCGGTAACATATCAACAGATCTCGATTTGTTTCCCCAAACCAAGATAAAATTCGCACTCTTCACCCATGGGGTCTACCCATGCATTCGCCTAAATAGAAATTCTAAGATTGAACTAGAATTATTCTAATGAGATCTAAGAGTTTCGCGAGTAATCATATATTTGGCTTACTACGCGTTTTTTATTATTTGTAAGTCATCTTATTCTCTTCTCGTCTGCCCCTGATCATATGGAATGTCACGAGTATGTCGTTTTAAGACTACTAAAATAAAGCGTTACTACGCTTTATTACAAAATTCATTTATTTACAAAAATGATATTTTCATTTAGAGTTATCGTAATAAATACACCTAAATTATATTCTTAATACTTATCAATATGAACATAGTTTTCATGACTAAAACTATGCGAAACATTAACAGACTATTTTGTAAATATTATGAAATTAAATATTTTTATTACCAGTAGTTTTATACGATTCTAAATTAAATATTTACTTTAACATGTGTTGTTGAAATGAAATTTTCTCTTTTAAAATATGTAATTATTGTTATTTTTTTACGAATAAGAATAAACTGAAGACATAACAATAAAAAATTTTACTCAATAAACAACTTCAATTAACTATTTAGAAAGTCACTGTTTAATTAAGAGTTAGCGCCTTTAGTAATAAAAAGTGGAGCATATACCAATAAAAATATAACTCATAAATCTCTACGTGACTGTCAAAATTCGAACACGCGTCAAATTATTGAACATGACATTGGAATGAATGTATTCGTCGCTTTAATGCCGTGAATCGTTAGAAACGATAAGGTTCAAATGGTTAAAGCACTACAAATAACATAACATATTTTGAAATGTGCTCATTCAAAATTAGACCATAAATTTTAATATGCAAGGTGCTTTTTAATATACCGGCATATTTAAAATATATCATTTTGATGTAAGCGTATAGTAGCGACATATGTCGTTATCAATAAATGTTCAATTTGCCTTTTTTAATTTAAAACCAGTTGACTGAGATGTAAATGCGCGCGCGCAGCGATTCCTTTTTTATATGACCAGTAAGTTATTACACTGGTCGTGCTGTAAATACGCTTGATGAAACTTAAATATGACTTGCAATTAGTAACAGTCGTTCGGTGTTCATTAAAATAACTTGTGGAAGTATTGATCACATCTGTTTCATTCAGCTTAAATTGATTGTGATATTTAGATGCGATGTGCAAGTTTTTAATCTTCTTCAATAAAAGACAACGCTTATTTTAACTGTAATATTTTTTGAGTCTCCTAATGTTTGACTTTATATATATTCATTTATAACCTTACATTTAAAAATGATTATTACAAGCACCACACGTAATGTGATATGTTTTCTTGCATAAATAAAATCTTTTTTGAGGTATAAATCAAATTAAATAAAGTCACAAGTACCAGTTAGTGTTAATTTTAGAGCTACTTTTAATTTCATCAAATTTTGTTTTGATACTTTTATTCAATACTGTTTTGTTCTATGTGTTATAGTTATAGCTAATAGTTACTACCTTACTGCATTGTCATAGGGCCTCGAATCAAAGGGAAGCTAGTGAATAGTCTCTTTTGATTTAAGCTAATTAAATCATTACCAATTAACCAATAATGCAAGCTTTTATGACGATGAAGAATACTTTTTATTGTATCCTTGCAGACTGTCTTGAAAAGATGTAAAGTACGTCTAATTGAAGTCTATTAAGCTTGTGCAAAACAAAAAAGTAAGGACAATGAATAAATATTGATGAAGTTTGACCGGTTAGACGAGATAGGTTAATTATAATTGATTATTATTTATTAGTTTGAAATAAGAACGTTGCTATGGCTGTAATAATTATATCATGTACATATAGAACCGTATACTTCCCTTTTTTGCCTGGTTTTCATTGAATTAAAAAAACATATAATTGACTTCAGACTTTTATCAACCCCTTGTTTACTATTCTTTAAAGATTATATATAATCTGATGACCATCGCGTCATCAGAAATAAATGTACACCGGAATTTTGATTTTGTTAATAGATTTATTTGATTGGACATTTACAAATGAGATGTGTCATAAAATCACAATCACAATTCACTACTAGGAAATTGATTTAAACCTAAATATCCTATTACACGACTTATCTGACAAAGAGATAGCGCCTTATCACTTACACGACGCGAGGATGGTTACAGAATCTAATAATTTTTCACTTCTCTCTCTTATCAGTTGACGTGGTTTTGTGTCATGTGGCTATTAAAACATAATATATTACGTTAATTCTCACGATTTGAATATCTTAGAAGTCTATTGGTAATTATATTTTTGTGCTTATTTATAGAGTATATTTGGTTTAAGTAGACTATCACTGAAACATAATAAATACAGTCTATAATATTATGTATAAAGATTTATGAATGAGATTTCGATGCATATTAATTATTACATATAAACATATAAAGGAACGCCGTTCCCATAGCCCCATACGTCTTTATTGATCGCCGACTACACAGTCTAATACGAGAATATCAGTCAGATAGGACGTTTACAAATGGTACATCCAAAATTGCCCAACCAGCGATACATCTTGATACGCTATCTGGGAGCTATCATCGATACCCGTGATTACACTATCTTTAGTTCTTCGTCATTGTAATTGTGTAGTGTTGATGAGAAATAGATATCACATGCTATTAACAATTAAGATATATAAAGTAAGCATATACATATATTTATTTGAGATTAATTATTTCAATTTACGAATATTAATTGCAAGAAATATATATATAGATTTTTTAAATAATTAATATAATTTTTGAATGCGACGAAATGTGTTCAATTTATACTAAAATATATTAATAAATTTTAATACATGTGCATCACATTTCATAATTAACTTTTATAATTCGAAGAATTTTTACAATAGAAATTTCCGTAACAATTTAGTAGTCTATATCATAGCCATATAAATTATTCCACAGAAATTTATATGTACATAGTACTATACAGATTACAGGAAATATGTACATATGTAATCAAATTATTATTACAAATCATATATAGCTCCATATTATAATTAAGCTTGTTTACTTTATGTCCATCACAATAATTATGAACATTGGCTTGTGACCGCAGCGGGAGCAATACAATTGATCGCTTTCCATCAAATATTACGTATTTGTGACTGGTTCATTAGACCATTCCAGCTAATACAGCTCTTCCTATGGGAACTATGTTCAGTCCTTTTTGTCGAATATGCAAAGCTTTACTAGGATAAGAAAAAAGCAAACTCGTGTTTCTATTTTTTACTTTATATTAAAACAAATATACGTTACTGACCACAAAAAATGTGTACTTTTTTTATTGAACGGTTTATTTTTTTATATTAAAAATAACTTTAACAAATGTATAATGAATAAAATAATGTACATATAACGTTTTTGATGTTTGAATGTGTTTCTAGTCACACATTATTTTTAGGGTTTACCAATTATATTATAAAATGTCCTGAACTCAAAATCACTTCATATTGTTAATAAAGACGACAATTATATCAAAATCAACTTCCGGTGACGCTGTAAAAGTCGCACGGCTAAAGGCAATACTTATTACAAAAAAATATATGTCAAAACTTACTTTAGCATATTCGTAATTGGATCATTACAAAGATTTAGTTTATTTTTAACTAAAATTACATTATGCTACAACCATATATCTCAAAAACTAAGCATAAATAAGTGTCCATATAGGTCTATTAATCCGTAACTTCCCACCTCAGACAATGCCCTGCAGACAATGCTCGTCGCGTCAGACAATGAACACGTACCTACTGCATTCAAGTAATGCGTTAATGAACGAGATTTTTCTCGTTATATTGTGAAATGATTTAGCGTTTTATATTTCTAATTTTATTTTTAAAAAATTATGGTTTTATAAAAAAACCTGCTTAAAAAAAGTTTCATTTTAATTTTAGTCAAAATTAAAAACAAAACTGTTAATAACATATAGTATCAGGTATCTGATCCTTTACGCCAGAAAATTAATAAATCGTTGGCGGTATGATGATAAATAATAAGACCAACTGACAGACGTTCACATCTCGTCTGTCCCCTACTTTGCAGTTACAAAAAGGGCAGTATGAAGCAAAAAAAATGCAATGGTCTTGCCATAAACAAGGCACAAAACAAGGACTAGATATGGCAAAAAATAACATCTAGATTGAAGGATAAAGAGTAGGAATGATAATTCTAGTTATCTATTAGAAATTGACTTTTAACTTTTTATCTGTATATTTTTCTTTAAAAATACTTGATTTTTCTTTTTAACCTTGTCATTTATTAAATTATTCCCAGCATAGTACAGGCAATGAGATTTCTTTATAATTTGTTCTTGAAAAAATTACTCGAAAACAATAAGAATACTCTGTGGTATATGTAAATTTCATACAAATTTACTAAAATTAAAACTATACTATTTACTCACTTCTCTTTCACTTCAATAAATGTACAGTTTTCTCTATACTTCGCTATCACTAAACACGAACGTTGCAGATTCAATTTCCAATGGTATTTGCAATGCACTGTTGTATGTATTTCGATTTTTGTTCTGTATTATGGTCAGTACCATTTTTTTATGCAACTCCTTCTTAATTGAAAATAACTCAGGGCTAATACTATTTTTATGGACCCTTATTTTATAACTCTTTTACATAAAGTACGAGTGGAATCTTTTATTACAACACATACTTTTATATTATAGATTATATAAAATTATTTTGGTAGAAAAAAAATATATAAAAGGTAACCGACAACAACAACTGGAAAATATTAAATTGTAACAAAGTATTGGACAACTTATCTACACGACATATTAAATCTGCATCTTATAAGTAGATACTACTTAAATAATAACTAGTGCAACATTCTGTGCCTTCATTATTGATTACATAAAAAATGCGCAAACACTCTTAGTAAACAGTTTCTTGGTTTATGCAAATGTCAAAGGAAAGTATTTGACGTTATCTCGTTGATATATAGAGGGCGCTAACTGCACGCGATGCGAAAAATGTGTTAGATAACACTTCTTATTTTGATATGTGTGATTAGATTATATGATTTTGAAAATTTACAAAATTCCTTATTATTATTGTATGTGAATCTATAAACTTCAGTACAATATAAATTTTATAGTGCTATAGTAATCCAAACGTTAACCTATTTATTGAACGTGATAATTGCGAAATTAAAATGGAGAAAAGGTTTTTATTTGTTATTTTAAATAACTAAAGTAACAGTAAGTTTTCAAATGTATGTATACTATGTATAATAATAACAATGGAAATTGAAATGATATTTATAAAAGATATTTAAAAGATATTATTTATTATTTACCACCTATTTTATGTCAGGATACGTTGGTCAGCTCTTTATATTAAAAAAAAACAAATTAATAAATTTAAAGATGTAATTAAAATCTTAAAGAAAAAAAAATCTTACAAAACATAAGATTAATTTATTTTAAATGTCAAGGATTATTATAATTACTAATCTGTACAGCAATATTTTCCGTTAAATCATTAAATTATCATAAAATTATTTCAGCGACATATTTCCCTCTAGGAAACTTTACAATAACAGATACATTGAGAGCCTGCTAAGCCTTATTTTAGTACCATTCATGCCGAGAGTTGGGCGGGCGGCAGTCGACGTCCCGACGTCGCTCAGGCCATACAGAAAGTCGCGAGTGTTGTGCTCACAGCTGATTTTCATGTGATGTGTGTTTGTTGATTGTTGATTTGTGATAGGTGAGTTATATGATATGATATATCTATGATGATGACTTATTTTATATGATAGTTAAAAATCGTATTTTTTTTAACAATACGACACTAAATGTATTTTGAAGAATGCATGCAGCATGTGAAGACATATAGAATATATATTCTTAATATTCCCTTCTACTGACATGCATAAATAAAGCGTTTGTTTTTCTTCTTATATTTTAAGGTATTATTTGAATTTAAAAAGCGTTCTCAACACAACTTCAATAAGAATATTGTCTATTACTTAAGCAAAAATTTATAACAAAAGGTATAGATAGCGGCTTTAATTAGTGGCTTTAAAATTAATGACATTTCTTTTTATCTAATTTTTTACAAGAACTTTTTGATCAAAAGGATATAATCTTTATGAAAATTTACTCGCTATATCGATGTGCTATTTCAAAATACCCGGGGGACATGTACTGCTTTGTTTTTGAAGTAATCGAAGAATATATGTACACTAGGCAACATGTTAATATTACTATGATAATAAACCGGGAAACATACAAATCAAGAAGATCATTGATTATAACATTTACACCTTACTATTCCAGTTATTACATTTGCGTAAGCAAAGACTGCGACTTGTTACTATGGTAGCTTCAAAAGATACGTCTTGCAATTTCTGAAAAAAAAGCAACGATCATTCATTATTATATATATTTATAATTACGATGTGTCAGAATAACGCAGGTATTAATATAATAGAGGAAAATTACTCGATCTTCACAATAAGAAATAGGTGAAAGTTAATTGTATTTTCATACGAGTAGTTTGCGTGTATTTTAAGTACCTATGTACTTCATCATTCACTCATAATCATTCATTCACTTGAGTTTGTCAAAATTTTCTTTATAATAATAAACACGGTGACACTATGAATGTAAATAAAAACTTATTTTTTTTATGTCGATAGCGTCATAAAAAGTTTGCATGATTAATTCTATTGAGATGTAACGTTTAAATATATTTTCCTTTTATTTGTATTTATATACCTTACTTCATAACATGCAACTACACGAAATGCAGTGTTAATAAAAGCATCGATGAATCACTTCCATCGTTTTGATTTACGCTCTGATTCAACTCGCGTTCACTTGCTGTGTCATTTACAACTTGTTTTTCTTTTGTCATACTAATTACAAAAGTTTTATGATGCTTTATTTAAGGTTTATTGGTAGCTGCCAGACAGGTTTATTTACTATATTACTCATATGTAATCTCAATCTAATTTATAGAAATTGTGACATATGTATAAATCAAATGAAAACTTTGTAAATCATAAAGTTTATTTTGACTTTTAATATTATTTCTCGTATTTTATCATTGTTTTTCGTTTAAGTCAATACAGTGGATACATTTAATGTCACATAATCCAAATATCCGGTCTGCAGTTCTATATTTATGAAAAGCTTCTTTATTGATACAAGAAATATATTCATCTCTATCGCTTTTGACATTGGACGTTCGAGTACACTCGAGTACAAATATCGCAAAAGCAAATATATTCCATATGTTTAAATAAGTTTGAACACATAGTTTATAATTAGAGTACGAAATACGGGATATAAATAAATATTTAAATATATATATTTCTATCATCTGTAATTAAAATACTTTCACCGTTATGACGATAACCGTAATTGAATGGGTGCCAAAGTGTAAGAGCGGCGGAACATTCGGTGAAGACGGAGCATCCTCATACATCGGATAAGTTTTTGGTACATATTATTACGAGTAAAAATATGATCGCACTTTATGATTTATGTTATATTATATCTAGAGGGAGCTAAAACCAATGTACCAATTCACGAAATGCTTTAGTATCAATATTTGCATATGCTATATAGTATGATAGTGGGGGATTAAGGACGCATTTGTCATGCGAACACATGCGAGCGATTTTGATGGATCGCAACAAATAGTATGAACAGTGCATCTATGTTCGCACGGAATATTTAAAAGTAGCGACCATAGATATTGATGGAAATCTCAATACATCAAAAATTTAATGATAATATCTAGAATAAACGAAAAATTGTATAGAATAAATAAAATAAACTGTTGTTCAAATTATAACGTAACAAATAAAGCTTAGGAACTGTTCAAAACAGTTATTTACTTAACGACTACTACCACTTACAAATATACATGAAAAAAAAAACATAAAGCAAGAGTTTATCAAACGATTTAAATTTGAAATCATCTTCAAAGAGAGCTTTAGATTCCTGAGTTACTAAAAAAATATTGCAGAAATAGATGTGACATGATTTCCAAATCGCTTACGTAACGTTTCCGTCCTGTTAACGGAGTAGACGTAATGCTGGCCAGATTCTGCTTATTTTCAGTTTTTTTTTTAGTATAATTTACTGAAATTGAGATTGGATTCGATGCGGAGCCAAGGTGGCATAGACTCGGTTGCTCGCAATCGGATTTCCCTTTATCAGATTGAATTTTTTTCTTCGTCTGTGGCAAAACCTTATTTGATATTTTCATCATTCATATGTATAAACCAACGTTTTCGGATGTAAAACATATTCTATAACATTTTCTTTTGAAGAAGTTAACCCCGAAATTTATTGAATATATGCAATTGTCTTGTAAACTTTAGCAACCATTCTTTAAATCAATATTTTGATTCTATGAATGTAATTTAATACGTAATACTAGTAAAATCTTGGGAAATACTGATATGTTATATGTTTTAACCTTCAGCATATTTTACATTGGTTTTAGGTATTAATGAGCCAGAAGAGAGACTGACCTAGATTTCTACTATAGTGTTGATTTTCTTTATATTAATTTTATCTTTGTTTTAGTTATAATATGTTCTTTACATCAAATAAACAAAAAATTATTAGCCCGTGCACTAATTTTTGCTTAGTGGATTCAATGTTGAAGTTTTGTTTTTTGGTTACATTTTAATACTTTCCTGTTTATTATATTTACATTTAAATACATTATCATTTGTTCGTTGAAGATATAAAAGTAAAAAAAAAATAGTGACCGTCAACAAATACTTCATAACAGTAAATAAAATTAATCATGCTTTTAAGTACAATGTGTAATACTACTCAATATAAATAAAAAATTCTAACTGTCTGATTTATTAAGTCTTATACCTACAAACAGTGTGGATCATTAAAACGGTTATTCAGAAACTTTGCGTGTTTAATACGACTTTACATATGCTATGTATTACAATGAGTGTTCGTTTTTTACATAATACTGACTAATTGAGAATTTTTGGCAATACCTCTTTAATATTAGATTCTTTATCTGGTTGACCTTATTCAGTATACAGTGTATATAAATATAAATGAAATCTATTATTTCAATAACATATATTTTTTATAAATCTATTTAACCATTTTTTTTGTGAACAAAGTTGGGAAGTCTTGTTTAATCTATTTAACCACCCGTTTTGATAGTTGACAAATCTTAATCGAATCGAAATGTCCCTAGTAGCTTCTGTAAACCACATTAAACTTGGCGTTTTGTAAAGTTCGTTTTGCTAGTTAAAGTTCAACTGTTAGATCGTTTGTCATCATATTCAGTTGGCCCACTAACGGGCTGCTCATTCATTTTTATTAAAAAATGGAATAAAGATAAATCTTTTTCTCGCCAGACTCCAGTTAACGCATACTAGTTACTATTTAACGGTCGAAAGTTTATCTTTCTACTTGTAAACATATTATAATAAGTTTAATTTTATTTTAAAATTGAGTATCACTATCAAAATGTATAAATATTTACACTTACTTGTTACATAAATGAAATATATAACCAAAAATATTGTTTTACGTTTCATAACTTTATTTCTATAAATAAATATAATATTTCATAAGTCTGTATTATATTTAAATATTTAAAATCCTTACAAATCTACTCACAAGACACATATACCTACATGTACGGATGACAAGTTTTTTCTATATAACATTTTTCAATTTTTTTTTTCAGTAAATATTACATCACTTCAAATATTAAAATATTCAAATTCATCATGCATATAGCCTAAGGCTCAGGTCCAGTAAACGTCAATAGGCTAAAAGATTACTTAATAATAGAGTAAAATATGTCTGAAATACACTTTCGGGTAAGCGTTGAATGTTGCATTTTGATGAAATCCTCTCTAAAGAACGGCCGCTAGTCCGCCGAGTTTCCATTACATGATTGAACAACCACTGGGCTCTGATTATGGAAGCAAAACGCGCTCCAGTTACGATATAGGAATGATAAAGATACGGTGTTTTATTTATGAGATCGACGAAGGTCGGATGATCGTGTTGTCTTTTGTAAATCTATTTACGAACCGCAGAAACGCAAGAATGTCTTTGTAGGGAGTTCTATTTACGAGTTGTTTCTGTTGCAATTGAATTTATGCGGAACTTATTTCAAACTCTTATTTCTGCTTCATCCATATGTCATCATATGTGTCGACTGGAATATTGTGAATTTTGTACAGAATAACAATAAATACAGTAAAAGTATTTACTTATTAACGACAACATTATTTTTACCATAAAAATTATATAAAAATATTAATATAATGAATCGTATGAATTTTAATCACGATAATGCTTCCATTGAATGTTTCTCCGTACTTTAATAAATATCTATTCAGCAGCATCAATCGATCTGTAGGCTTATTTATTTAAGAGCTTGCTGTAAAATGGCATTGGTCAGGTCCAGAATGTAGAGATAAAATTTTAGTTATTTGAGTCTAACTATGTACATATAAGGGTGTAACTATAAAGTCTTTTAAATATATTAGCATAGTCTAATACATTTTTATAAGTTAATTATAGGATGCATATAAGTTTGTTATAAATATATTTACCAATTGTGACATAATTCTAAATACATTATAGTTTAAATAGGATATATTTTAAATGTTAACTTATTTGTTCTTATAAATCGTTACTAAATCAGATGCGCCGGCTTACTTTATTGAATAAAGATGCCGCCTTCGTCACTAGGGAACAGAAACATTGTTCTATTTATTTTTATTGAATAATTATTACTTATGGACCTCAAGACATAGTAAGCACATTCTGCGTGCATTCAGAGTGAACCCTAGGAAAAAAAAAAGAAATCGTTGGCGATAGATGACAATAACAATTCTAACAGACAGATATTTTCATCTCGTCTGTCCATGATCACTGTTGCTGCAAAGGACTCAAAACGTAGGGATTATGTAGTTAAAAATTAATAACTAACGTTGGTAAATCCAAAAAACTTAGTTTCATTTAAATTAATATCCGCCAAAATAGGAGGCATCATTTTTAGAAACTTTCTTATATTTTTAATAATTTTTTGTGTTACTTTGTTTTTCTTATTAGTTTGTCCTTATTGCTATAAAACAGGTCTTACCATCAGAATGTCCAAACGTTATAGTGTAAATATATTTTATATTATTTACTTATCACAAAGACGGATATTTTAGTTGGATTTCACACAGGCTATTTCCAGGCCAAAAGCCTCTCTCTTAGCAAATTTAAACATGAAACTCTAAGTCTTGACATAAAATCTATTTCAGAATTCAAGGATATTGCCAATAATATCTAGCACGTATTTAATGAAACAATTTTTATTCTAATATATCAACTTTGAAGTTTTGTAAACATTATTACTCATATAAGAATTATAGACAATGAAATTTAGGTTTTTATCATATCATTGTAATTAAGTCATCTTGAAATATGTCCTATATTGTAAATTTCTTAAAAGTATATTCTTTGAAATATATTTCACATGATTTTCATTTATTGCATTTTTTAGTAGATTATTGATCAATAAAGAAAGAGTTATTATTTTTACGATGTACATATATTTTTTTCCAATGAATTCGTGCATCACGAAGTAAATTGATCAAGCTATACCCGTTATGTCAGTTAAAAAAAACTGAACGTATATAAAGAATAATGTTTACTTTTTAAAGTTAGAGCGCGTTTATGAACACGTTGCACGAATGCTATTCATCCCACAGTTATTGTGATAGAACACGGCCATCTAACGGAAAATTATTTTAAAAGAGACCTTTTATTTGCTCCAGTAAAACATGAGCTCAATTTTTTTAATGCATCTCTTTTATGAATTTGAATATATCACTAACAGGAAATAGTTTAATTTTAGTTTAGTATACAGGACTCACGCGATAGGTCACAAAGTTTCAGTAACTTGTTAAAATTCTAGTTACTAGATTAATACAAATAGCATTTTGGCATTAAATATACCCGTATACTGAGCTATGCTGAACAATCGCGGAAATGTAGCCAGTTCATTGTCATGCGACGTATTCCAGCCATGTAGCGCTGGGCAGCGAAGCGTGAACTTGCAAATGAAGACACCAAAAGCCTGTCACATGCCGAAAATGCAGTGTTTGTTAGTATTTAAAATTTGATGCACTATACATTATCTGTACAATAAACATTAAAAATATACTGTCTCACTTTAATGTGTGACGTTCCGTTTGTATTTTAAGATGAGAAGGAGATTAAAATGCTATAAATTTTAAAGTGAACTCTCGATATACATGTAATGTTATTGATTTTAAATTTTGTCGACATCACTTTAATCTAAAACATCCACACAGAAGATCTGGATTTTTTTAAAACTAATGGTACCTACAGAATTCAACAGAGTATTTACTAGCGAAAGCTAAAACAGTTGTATTCAGGACTTCCACCGCGACTCACTTTCCATTTGCGGATGTATTTATAAAAATCTTGAACACTAAAACTGTCGTGTTTAGGATAATTTCTAAATGTTTGCTGCGCAGGTCTTGCAAATAATCAAAATCAAAAACTAATTGAATGTTTTCGCAACTAGATTTGTGTTTGTCTCTCAAGGTACGCAGTTATTATAGTTTAGATTCTTTTTTTAAAAGGGCTTAATTTTGTATTCACTTATGAGCACCTATAAAAATGGTGGAAAATACAAAACTTTTGATATAATGTGATTGTAAATAAATAAATAACTCTATGATAAATATACTAAAAGAACATCAAAGATATAGTTATAACATGGACAAGCAAACCAAACAATGCTAACAAGTAAGTCGAGAAGCGGGTTATTATAATAATTCGTATGAAAGCCGAGGTAACTGACGTCATCCATCACGATATTACATAGGAGTGTAGCCCGCGGATGATTCTGCTACACAAATATTTGGGAACGGTTCCTTACTTTGTTACCTGTTTACTTTGCTGTTTGCGGTACGAGATTTTTAACGTTAATACCCTTTACGGAACTTTTATGTTAAAAACTGTTTTCGTAGTTTGCTATTATTGGTATGAAGAGATTGAGCTCTAAACGGCTCATTTTATCCGTTTTAATTATGTTTCAACTTTTAAAGAGTTGAAAACTTTATTTTAGCCTGTCCGTTGAATTAAAATACTTAATCAACACATTTTTTTTATTCTCAATGTTACCTATATTTTACAGCAGAACAGTGACCTCTCATTCTTTGCTGACTCCCATCTTTTTTGACACTTCACTCTAAAAGGCAATATTAACTATTTAAGACAAAGTTTGGCATAAAATAGAACTTATTTTTTTTCACCCAAGAATCGATAGGTACATTCTCGGTTGAAAACTAGTAATAAATATTATTATGTTTGCGGTAAATAAAAGTGTTGCGAAATAAAGTTTACTTTAAGTTCTCAATCACCTTTTTTATTTTTTAATAATTCTTGATAAAATTAATCACTTACATATATAATTAAGTTTAGTATAGACATTGGAAACGCGTTATCGCTAACATGTTTACTCTCCTTCTACAATCTTACATTTTCTTCGATCCACTTAAAAATAATTCACTAAATTAAATGTTATATTATCTTCCATAACATTACTGTAACATAATTATTATTTATGATTAGTGTTTATTTTTCAGAAATTTACATGTAGTTCTTAATTTCACTCTAGTTTCCACTAAATAAGTTTTAATATGATTCAATTAAATTCTTCTTCTCAGTCGGTATCACTCTTGACAGAGTGATCGTGGTCATCCGTTTGGGTAGTGGTGGTTCGCTTCCTGGTGCACAAGTTTACAGGAGCTGTTGTCGAGGTTTTGACTTGATCAAGGCAACGCAATGGCGCTCTACCACGTGGCCTTGTCCCTTCAACTTTACCCTGCACCACCACGCGCTCCACAGAATCATTACCACGTCGCGACACATGGCCAAAGAATGTGAGAATACGCGATTGGTCGATGGAAGATAAACGCTCCTTGATGCCGAGTTCTTGTAGAATGGAATGGTTAGTTCGAAATTCGAAATAAGAAGAAGAAATTAAATTAGGAAAAACTATAAATTTGGAGATTAGATATTTATTTCTGAACATAGTTATTAAACTGTATAGTCTGGGATGTGATATAGACAGCTCTTTGCGCACATATATGTGAAAGCGGAAGAAACAGTTATACACACTGCCATTTATACTTAAGGATGTGACTTAATTGCTTCTGGATGAGCTGAGTTCCTTAAACAGTTTACGTTTTAGTAGTACTACTAGATACATTTTCATATGAAAATTTACTCAAGAATTGCAACCAAACACAAAATCGCTTGCTTGTATCTATAGCAAAATATTTAAAAAAAATACTAATAAAAAAAAATATGTACAGAAATGAAGAATTTTTCCAAAGCTATAATTTATTGAGTTTTTTATCAGAATTTCTCTGCTCATTAAAATATCGAAAATTGTTAAAAGAGAAAAAATAGCCACATTCAATGCAAACTGAAATTATGATACAACATATACCCTTTCACGAAATACGCTGCCAAAAAAACTAACAAAACAGATCCCTATTAAAAAGCAACCGGACACCCTTTGAAAATTACAAAATATAAAAATTAGACTTATTTTAGCAGATTTTGGGGTAGTATGACTTTTGTTATGGGATAGCGTTTTGCCTTTGTCTGTAAGGGTAGAAACTAAAATATTTTTTACATCTGCAATCACTTAGTGATGTATAATTTATCGATCGTATTTATATGCTACTTAATTATGTAAAGGATTTGCTTTGATGTACAAAAAATATCAATATTTACTTTATAAATGCAGAAGTCAATTGAAATGATAGTCAAATCGAATAATGTCGAATTAATGAAATTTCAAGGATGAGTAAAATAATAACTCAAGACGAAATTATAATGATTGAAAATAATTCTTTTGTTCGTTGGCTAAGACGTAAAAGAGGTTTAGATATCGGTTTAAAAAAAAGTTAATATATGTTTGGTAACAAAACAGACTAAACCAATAAATATATTATAAGCATATTATGCTTCGTCTTCAAAATTAGTTCATGAGTTATTACTTTTAAATTAAACATTTTAAATTTATTACCGAAAAACAAATTCATATTAAATGGTGTATCCGAAGATTCTAAAACAATTTCATTTATATTAAAATATCGATATCGTGCAATCACTTTGAAGCGGCAGGGATGAGCTAAATTGATTTTAACACAATAACGACTCGTTCAATAGACCCCTATTTGTAACTCCGATGACACACGAAGCGATCCATCATGTCAGCCCTAATGTAGAATACGGTCGGACTTGCACCAGCTTATGATACTGTATTGTAATATTGTCACCATACATCTGATGCATCGAAATTAACATTTCAAAAAGTATTTTTTCGTTAATATAATATTTATAATATTTGAATCAAAATTCAAATGATATATTGTGAACAAACTATTATTTAAATCACTGTAGCCTTATATTAATTTTGGTTCAATATTATTTTATGTTTTGTAATGTATATTTTATGCAGGAATAGGTATATTAAAATTAATAACATTATATGAATTTGTGAACGTAATGAAAAATACAATATCGTTAATAGTTGAACACTGAAATACCATATGAAACTCACAAAAGAAAGAAAATATTAAGGTTAGTTTAGGTCGGTTTTATGGCTATAACAATCGTCGGAAAAAGTTTATTCGAGAATTAGGAACAAACACTTAATATTAATTTAAAACTTCTTTATAAAGAATGTAACATAGATATTCTGAAATAAAATATGAACACGGCATGTATAACTGTTTCAACACAATAGTTTATCATCACCTAATAATAGTATTTCAGTGGTCTTTTGAAAAAAAAACGAGTAAATTACAATAATTTGTAGCTCACAATGAAATGTTACCATTTATGTTACATGCAAACCCCTTACATTGTCGATGCGTACATTTTGTAAATTACCAAAACTACAAAAGCACCCTCCATACGAGTTCTATTATGAAGCACCCTTAAATAACGTTACAATTTTAATGATTATTTGGATTTTTGTCGTCAAGATCCGCGAAATATTAAATGAGTAATGAGCTTCCATCCAAAAAGGCAAAGGAAAATTATGTAGACGTACAGAATTTTGTATTATTGTATATTTCTTATTTTATCATTATATAAGCTTATATTATATTTTATCTGTCTATAAATGGATATACTTGTACGTTTATGTAATATTTTTCATTCTTTGGCCTATTTCAATTATATTAGCAAGTCAACTCAGTTGCCACTGATTAAATTTGGCTAAACCTCTCATCCCAAACTGTAAGATTATTGTCACTCCATTAATCCCCACCCGTTTTTATATATCCAACTGTTTGTGGTTTATATATATATATAAAATTTCTATTGAATTTAATATTGAATTTCAATAGTATAAATCCTAATATTAGATATTAAATGAATTCAAATAAAAACACAATGTCTCAGGTAAAATTTGATTTATAGTTGATATTTATTACATATAAGGCAAAATTTTACGGTATGACGATCGTTGCCACCTCACCTAAATCCAAATATCCACATAATCTTAATTAGATAACAAAGTAGGAATTACACGGGGGACGCATCTAAGAAATTAACAAGGCTCCCCTAAATATAGAGGATTAATATATTACTGTAATATAGTTCGCAATGAAAGCCCAGCGTTTCAATATCCAGTAAAAGTAACATCAGGTAATAAGCTTGGCTTTTGCTGATTTATTTGAATTTTCGTAAAAATATATTTAAGGATTATATCGTGATACATGGAACTACTGGGATTATATTCTTATGGATAAATTAATTATAAAATATATTTTTTTTAATGCACCACAATATGTTATATGTATGTATATCAACGTTTTTATTAAGTTAGTGTCGTTTAGTTAATCAGTGATACAAAAATATTAATATTATTCCATAGTCTTAGACATACAAAACAACTTCCGTTTCATAATTATTTTATATTATGATAAAATATTCATTCAGAATAAGTCATCTGTACCGGATATAAAGGCATTATATTTTATGTTAACTAAGGTTATATTTCTGGCTTTATACAAATCATCAAAATATTAATAGTTTTATTGAACGCAAATAATTAAAATCTAAACGAGCTTAGTAAATAGTTTCTACATAACTTACAAATGTACATTTATTACTGATTGTACATTTCGAGCGTTCGTATATAATAATTAACAAAGTCACTTAATAGTGATTAGATAATGCATCCAATTTCAATGGGAACAACCAGGAATTGTGAAATTCAGTTATCCAAGTAAATTGTATAACTTGTCTGCTTCTTACCAGACTTTGTCCACATATAGTAAGCATAAGGATAAAACTTAATGTTTATGAAATTGAGTTCAATATGGAGTGATCCAGTTGTAAATTATCCATGGGATACTCGGTCACAATCCGAATGCTGAGCACTCTTAACCACAACCATACGTGAGATGTGAGACGATTAACATTCTAGCCAGACATTTAATTCTCTACTTAAAGTGACTAACTCGATAAGTATGTGACTTGAACTTTTCAAGTTTCTTTTCAAATTCAAATTTGATGTAAAGATTTACAAAAATATTAATCTTATATTATATTAATTATTATTAGGTATGAAAACTAGAAGTCTCATTTTGGAGGCTTAACTCTCACGATTCAGAAAATTAAATATAAGTTCACAGATATTTTACAATGGTACTGATTAGGGAATATAATCTAATAAATATAAATTAGAGAGCGAGTATTTATATTCGGCATGTTTTTCTCTGGAATAAAGTAAAATGAAGCAATTTGATTGAAATAAAGGGCCAGTTCACTGTTGATATTTAAATTTTTAAATGGCGATGTATTCAGGAAATTATTGAGTAGACTCTATGATTTTTAACAATGATGCTAAGTACAAAATTAGTCAGTAATACATAAATTAAAACTTTTCCCTATCGGTCGTTTCCTTAAATCTATTCATCAATATAAAAAAATCGATATAAAATTCTGGTTTATTACCTTGAAATCCTTCTGTCGATCGTTTCAGACTAAATTATGTCTATAGCGGAAATCTAACATTTGTAGAATTTTTCATTCCCATGAACAGTAGGGGTAGTAGAGCTGATGGTTATAATTTATGCAGCGCGATGGCGAGGCTAATTGGTCGTGAAGACGGGTGGGACGTGCAAGCGGCCGCCTCTTGGTTGCTGCACCCTTCGGGCACACATACCCTGGAGTTTTTGGGTTTTGTTTTTATCTTGTCGCATTTTAAGTGTTTTTTGGGTTTTCTTAATGGAATTATTTGCCAGTTGCTTATTAACATTACGTGTAGGTTTACTGAACTTCGCATGGTTTACTTAGGCGTATGTTATAATAATGAGTAGTTTATAAATTAAAAAAAAACATATTTTTATATTGAAGATAAATTTCTATATTGAAATATTCATTCTTAGTAGTTAAGTAAGAAAAAAATTTTCGAACTTTTCTAACGAACACATATTAATACATTACAATAGAATAATACAAAGTTATATTGAAACAGCACGATGCTAAAACCAATCACAAGAACTGAATTCTGTTGGTAAATTAACTTTTAAACTAGACTCTAACAAACAAATTAAAGAGGCTATAAATTAACAGGACATGGAACATTTTTCCTAAAAAAAATTGTCTAAGCACATCGTTGTAACGAAGAGGGATGTGGAGTTTGAGTCGATTTATGCGTTTCCGAACGAAGGTTAATTAGTACACGTAGGCGGCTATCCACTGTGCGACGAGATTGAATACATGTCTTTTGCAATTTATAACCTAAATATGGCCTTTTAATTCCATTCTATCTTTTTATAATGCATCTTGACTCTAATATTATTTAAATATGCATTACAAAACTTGTATTTATCTAATTGTTCTAATTTTATGAATAAGTATTTCCTTATCATCTATTTCATGGAATCTTCGATTAAGTGAATAATGTTTTAATTACAACACTGCTTACTTCTGGATTACAAATGGGCGCATGTAGACAAAGTAAAAACTTTACATTGAAATCTACTGTAAAATATAACAGTAGTCTAGTAATGAAATTTAGAATATCAAATCAAACCGTAGAAAGGTTTTTTATTATATTCGGAGACCAACTTATTTTGTTGTATCAACTGGCATTAGTTAATTCCTTAGTAACTTATGAATTTCTCTAAATTTACTGATTTAACTTATATTGTGAAAATAAAGTATGTTTTTTTATGTAAAAGTTACTTAACAAAAAGGTTTTTTTTTTCAATAAAAGATTATTTTCAAATATATAACGGTTTTAAAGTGTATTTTAAAGCTGGATAGACACTTTAAAAAAACATGTATAATATGGTCTCTCTAATTTGGGTTTAATTTAAAACAGTCGCAACTTGATTGATCGCCGGTTCGCTGTAATTTATAGTCAACGTGAAAACGCGACAAATTATGAATAATGCGATTATGTGAGTTCATTTATTGCACTATTCGTTTTTGATGGATGGGACAGTTTTGTAGGGGATCGATTTTAGCGGATTTTTTCTATTATAGTGGTGTTAATGGACGTTGTAATAGAACTCATCAAAAAACAAAGCTGTCATTGAGCCAATAACTCTTTGTAGCGGGAAGGATTGTGGTATTTTTAAATAGAATTATTTCAATTTATCTTCTAGACTCTGAGGATAAGATGTGAATGCGTCTTTTAAAGAAGCCTTCAAAGGTTTCTTTCTTTGTCATTACAACTCCGGCGGCCGTTAAACTTATATTGCTGTTTATTTTATTTGCATTCTTCTTAATTATTTTTTTCCATATTTTAAATTAAAATGTATGTAAATATTCTTGTTTATAAAATTATTCTGCTTGTGAGAGAGCTTAAATATTTAAAGTTTCATCACGGTCACATCTTTCGCTTTTTACTGTAAAATTTTATATTTCCTACAAAGTATGTACATACCATAATGATTATATAAACATTAAACATATTGTCATATCATATAGGTGAAGTTTGGTTTTATTCTTATATTAGTGTATCATTAATTTCTGGAAAAGTTGTAGAAAACTTAATATAAAAATTATTTAACATATTGAAGAATGAGAGGTTTTACGTAAGTCAATTTTGATACTTTTCCGCTTAATACTTTATTTCCCCAACTTTACATATATATTATATGATATTGTGGTACTACATTACTTAATCATACAAACTCTACCTAATCCTTCTACGGATTAGCAATTCAATGCTTAAATAACAGTTAAAGTAATTAGTGATTTATCTACGTAAAAGTTACAAATATCGTGCATATACATATTTTGTATTACGAGTATCATTATTCATCACCAAATCATTTAGTAAATATTTATTTATTTTTTGAAATATTAGTTATTACTTAAGATTAAATATATGGGAAAAATATATCTCCTTCTGAATGGTTATAATATTTAATTTTACACCTATTATAGCATATAATACGAATAAAAATTTTGCATCAGTAATAGTTTATAATAATTTTATTAAATGTTTTATTGTTTATTGAATTCTTAATTTCAAAAGAAATATATATATTATTCAACATTTTATTTGCCTCTAAAAACGTTTTCAAAAATTCGGGTAAAACAAGAAGCAAAACAAGGGTCTAAATGCGTTAAAAGCGAGGTTTTCAGATCATTAATAACCCGTTGACGGAATAAGAATCCTGACCATTCTATCTCTAAGTGAATAGAAACTTATGTTTTACATCCTCTCATTGTTGAAATATTTGTTGGAAAGATATTCCTTCTTATCATAACAGCAGTAAAATTGTTATGTAATTTATATGAATAATTGTTTTCATGTGTTATTTAACGTCTTTTGGAAATTATGATTTGGTATGAAGAATAAAGTTTTATGTGGCATTATTTTATTTAATGACATTCTTAATTTGTTAGCGGCAACAAATAGTTTATTCTAAGCATTTAGTCAGTAATAATCAAGAGGTTGTAAATAACTGTACAACTTGACAGATCGTCAATTAAGGAAGGCAATCCATCAGTGCTGAGGTTTTTCTTCTTTCCTTGACGGAGGATGTAGGACGTGTTCAGTGTTTGAAGTAGTCCTTGTACAAGTTGTTTCTTAAAAATTTTTGGTCACAAAGTCGGAAAAAAAACTATTACAATCATTTTTTTGGGTTAATATAATATTTTATATTTTTTTTTTTTTTTTTATGGCCCTAAGGGGCAAGCGAGCAGACGGCCTACCTGATGGTAAGTAGGTGCCGTCGCCCATGGACATCTGCAACACAAGGGGTGTTGTTGATGCGTTGCCGGCCTTGTTTGGAAAGGAGAAACCTGAACACGTGATGTTTAAAAGACCCCATGTTGTAGCTCTCTGGAAAAGCCTCGGGCGGAAGATCATTCCACATCCTGCACGTGCGTGGTAAGAATGAACGCGACGCACGTACAGTCTTGCAATTAAATGCATCCAGGTGATGTGGATGAAATCCGACCCTACGCCGAGTAGTGCGATGGTGGAATGTGGAAGATGGCACTACATCAAACAGTTCCTCGGAACATTCCCCATTGTACAGACGATAGAATACACAAAGGGAGCTTACATCCCTTCGGAGGCTTAAAGGTTCTAGATCGTCTGTGAGCATGGGATCGTTGACAATACGAACTGCCCGACGTTGTATGGAGTCAAGTGGAAGAAGTTGGTACTGTGGGGCACCGGACCAGAGGTGAGAACAATACTCCATGTGGGGACGAACCTGTGCTTTATATAATAAAAGCAAGTGTCCCGGTGTGAAGTACTGCCTCGCTCTACTCAGTACCCCTAGTTTTTTAGACGCTAATTTAGCCTTGTCCTCCAAATGTCTCCGGAATTGAACGTCGTTCGCTATGTCAACCCCAAGGATCCCAATGCTCTGTCTGATCTTAAGGGGAATGTCCTGGAACGTTGGAGCTACAGTAAATGGGGTCTTTTTAGTGGTAAACGCGCAAACTTGTGTCTTCTTGGGATTAAACTGAACTAGATTCAGCTTACCCCATTCGGAGACCTGCTCCAGGGAGGTCTCAATTTCAGACACAAGTCTTTTTCTGCTCTCTTCTACTTGGTCACGAGGAATATTAGCTCGGCCCATGTAGTAAGCGTCACCAGTACTATCATCTGCATAGCACCGAATGTTGCTGGTTCGCAGCATATCGTTGATATGCAGAATGAACAGTGTTGGTGATAGCACTGAGCCTTGTGGGACGCCAGCGCTGATGGGCTTGGGTTCCGAGCAAGAACCGTCTACAACGACCTGTATGCTCCGCCCATCGAGGAAGCTGGCTATCCAGTTGCATAATTCCTCGGATAGTCCGTAAGATGGTAGCTTCGATAGAAGTGCGCGATGCCAGACCCGATCAAAGGCCTTCGCGATGTCTAGGCTGACCGCCATGGCCTCCCCTTTGCTCTCAATGGCTTCAGCCCATCGATACGTGAGGTGTACTAGAAGATCACCAGCGCTTCGGCCGTGGCGAAAACCATACTGACGGTCACTAATAAGCTGGTTATCCTCTAGATAACCCAAAAGTTGCGTATTGATGATTCGCTCCATCACCTTTGAGAGTAGGGAAGTAATCGCAATAGGCCTGTAATTGGATGGATCTGTGCTGTCACCCTTCTTGGGAATAGGGTGGACATTGGCCACTTTCCACGAAGACGGTACTATACCAGTAGTATAAGAGAGTGAGAATAGGCGCGTTAAAACCGAAGTCAATTCAGGAGCACACATCTTAAGCACAATGGCTGGGATACCATCTGGGCCGCTGGATTTCTTGACGTCGAGGGACGATAGGGCGACACGCACAGCGCTCTGCGTAAAACGCACATTGCGCATAGTTTCTCGGCACCGTGGGATGGTAGGTGGTGCTTTTCCCTCGTCGTCAAGGGTCGAATTCGACGCAAAAAGAGTGCACAAAAGGTCAGCCTTCTCTTTTGCGGAATGAGCCAGCGTCCCGTCAGGATTGTGCAAGGATGGTAGAGAGGACTTACAAAAATTGCCTTGTACCGCTTTGGCGAGAGACCAAAAAGAACGAGTTCCCGAGGGAACGTCTAGTAGTCTCTCTCCAATTCTGCGTACGTGCTCCTTTTTTGCTCTGGCAATCTCCTTTTTGCAAGACCTGGAAGCAGCATTATAACCCTTTTTCAATTCGGACAATTTTGGATCCTTCGCAGCTGATGCCGCAGCCCATAATCGGTACTTCAACTGTTTCGAGCGTAACGCTCCTGTACAGGATTTATCAAACCAGGGCCGCGACTTACCCCCCGTGCGAATAACAGAGCTGGGAATGAAACATTCCATTCCCTGCAGAATAGTATCCGCAACGGCGTTCGCGCAGATCGAAGGATCTTCCGAAGAAAAACAAAGCTGCCTCCAGGGGTAGGATGCGTAATATTCTCGCAAACCATCCCAATCTGCTGACTTGTAGTGCCATACAAGACGTCTCCCTGGTGGACGAGGAGTCGTTTTTTTGCACTGTTTGAGCCTCGGAGTGTACCAGGCAGTGGTCAGATGACCCAAGGGGTGCATTGACGGACACCATGTAGCGATCCGGGCGAGTGGTCAGCAGAAGGTCCAACAAAGAGGGGTTATGGTCCTCAACATCAGGGATCCGAGTGTGTTCTGGAACTACCTGAGTTAACCCATAAGCCAGAGCAAAGTTTTTTTGCGGTTTTACCAGCGTAGTCTGTGGTACGTGATCCTAACCATTCGCAATGGTGGGCGTTAAAGTCGCCAAGGATCACTACCTCCGCGCTGGGATACCGCTGGAGAACAAATTCTGTAGCCTCCTGGATGTGTCCAAAAAGACGATCGACTTCGGTGTTACCACTATGGGACCTATACAGGCACGCGTAGATACGGCTTGAGCTACCGTTGTCCACTCGCACCCACATCACTGATAGGTCCCTATGTTCGAGGCTGTCAAGACGTTGACAACAAATATCTTCCTTGACGTATAAGCACACCCCGGCCCGAGGTAGAAATAGGTGCTCAAGTCTGTAGCCGGGGTAATGCAGATACGAGGTATCTAGGGGAGTGGATATTTGTGTTTCAGTCAAAAATAACAAGGCCGGCTTAGCCGTCTCTAGGTGGTGATGGACAGCATTAAGATTGGAGTGAATACCCCTTATGTTGCAAAAGTCCATTACAAACGTGGAAGGGGTCGCCGCTGTAGAGACCTTTATTACCTTTTTTTTGACAGCCATATTATTATTTTTTTTTTGGTTCAGGAAGTGGGAGTGAAGGAAGGATGCTGATAGCCTATCAACTATCCTGTCAATGAACATTGCCATTGATCTGTTTTGAGCGTAGAGTTTTGTGTGTGTTACTGGCATGGGGCACGGAAGGGCCCCCGATCCGACCCGCGGTTGCAAACTGGGTTCCACCCCGGTCTCCCACTCCGGCACAGTCAACAACCGACGGGCTTTTGACATTGGCGGTGGGACAGCCTCCTAGATCGGGACAGTCTAGGTTCGGGTCCCCTACGGACCAACGGGCGGCCAGCGGTAAACCGTTTCATCGGGTCTCCCTGGACCCCATGCCAATGAAACACGCTCAACATCTCAAAACAGACTTCGACTAATGTAGGACAGAAAGTCAACAGACACATCAACATCCCGGGAGAGGGAAGGGTGGGGAAAGGAAAGGGCAACCGGCTCTCCCACTCATCAGACGAAACGCAGCCATTGAAGGCTACTTCACGCCGATCTTCTGTGGGAGGGTGGTACTTCCCCGGTCGAGCCAGCCCATGTTCGAACTGTAGTGACCTACCACAGTTAGGCTCTACCACCTCCTAAATATACAACTGGACGAATTATATATTATTTAGTCACAAAGAGTATGAGCAAAATAGCACATTTGATTTTATTGTATGAGAACAACAGATAAAATCTAATATTAAGATGAGATAAATCATCACGTTGCCTTAGTAACGGTGACAATTGGGGGACGAAATTAGAAATAAATTACATTCGATATGCAGGGGTCGGCTTACAATAATTTTATTGGTGTGTTTGAACTTAAATGAAAAGCATCAGGTGTAAAAAATGGTTTTTGTTTCTGTTAAGTATTCTAGAAGAAATATTTCCTAAGTTCTATTTAATAATTTTATTTTATTTCTATATTTATTTAAATAAATCAAAAACATAAATGTTGATTTCATTTATATCTCATATTATTAGTCAGAAAAGATAAAATATGAAATATATAAAATGTTTAAAATTTTAATCGTATCCCGTTAATGATTCGATCAAATAACTAATGAGCCGGATGTTAAGTGATACTCGTAATAAGTGGGAGGTCTGAAAATGAGCTGGAAAATACATACGCTCCAATAAAACTGGAATTATGGTAAGGTTTCCAGGTAAATTGTAGGTATTCATAACATAGTAATTGTAAACTGATTTGCTTAAAATAATTTATTTTAAAATCAAACTTCCCCATTTTCGCACTGCGAAACTGCGATATGGCTGAACGATTACGGAAACTGTCATTGCGAATCACAAAAAGTATAACAAGTAGGCTAGACAAATATTTATTCTGATCTCGTAAAGTGACAATGCATTTCTGACTGCCTTTATGCACCGAACGAAAATATCATCAACGGCGACAATGAAGGGGACATTCAAGCAGAATTGGGACCAAATCCCGACCCTTGTCTCTCACAAACTTAATAAGGATAAAGCAAGGATAGGTACATCGGTTTGGATTCTTGAAAATTCTTGCCAGCTTTGTGAAATCTTAATTTAATTTGTGAGAAAATAAAGGGAGACTAAGTAGGATTTTATAACGAAATATTCACTAAAGGTTTCTTACTTTGGGGACACGACCTCGTTATGTTTGTAGAATAAACAAAACCTTTTCTAAATTTCTCAAAAGTTATTGTACAGATTTCAAATAATTTAGTTTTATTCAATTAAAAACTTAAAAACTACCTGAAATATAACGCGAATATCCATGGTATAATTCCTATGATTTGCAGTTGATTTCAATTAACTTTAGCATCCGTTTAATCCGTACCTCCGAGCCAATGATGTGTGACGAATTGCTGAATAGAATATTTGGTCCATTACACCAAAACTAACGTCATGTTCGCACTGAGCCCGCTTGCCCACGACGAATCTTCAATCAATCATCGCTATCAGTTCCATTCAAAGCTTATTTATGTACAAAGAGGGACGTTTACATAAAGGGATACAATATTTACATAAAACGATGCCAATATTAATATTTGAATACCTATTTTAGGTTTATCAATTTTATCTCCATCAATAAATACTGCTATTGAGGGTTCATTTTATTTCAATTGAAATTTTAAATCTATATTGTTTTTGACATATTTAAATTGTTAATTGATGAAATGGTATTCATAATAATTTACCTATAATGTGTTTGCTTTATGAGTGCAACCTGTAAACTTAATTTCAGTCTGGTATGAAAATACTTCAGTCTTTGAGATGAGAAAAAATACTTTTCCGCGTGTTATATTACGTTGAATTTTATATTTGCACTTTATTTTTGTATCTACAAAATTATTATATCTACAGCAAACAATTAAATAATTGAATTTATAATATAATTTAAATACCCATACCGTTACTCATACAATTTGCAGTAAACTAAACAATTATGTCCAACTAATTTAATGAACTTCGTTATTTTTGGAAGATTTATTTTAGATAAGCGTAACCAAATAACAATTTTAAAGACTGGATGGTCTTTTTTTTTTTTTTTTTGTGCGCACTGGGAAAAAATGCTTTACGCATCCCCTCTCCGTTGAAGACGGAGAGGGGTATGTGGGACTCCCCGGGAAAAGGATTCCCGGTATACCCACTAAAATAACCCAGTGGCGCTCCGACCTCGCCTGACTGGCAGGGGGCTGGGAATCCTGTTTGCGTCCAGCCCCCTGCTGGCGATTGCCCACAAGACTGGATGGTCTGGGTAACATGATCCGCTACCGGTTTGAAATACCATGTTCCATTATATTCTAGAATCCAAGATAGCCTGATAACGTTATTATCGGTAGCGCAATAAATCACCTCACTGTCACTTTGGCGGGGAATTCAGATTTTCGATCATCTAAATCTCAATTTGTGTCTTCTAAAAGATCATATTTGTTCGGTATTAAACTTCGATAAAAATTTAAAATTTTATAGTCATGTACTGAAAATAATAAAAAAAAAAAAAAAAAAAAAACTAAATAATAAAAAAAAAAAAAAAAAAACATTATAAGATAGCGATGATAATTATAAGACAATGAAGTAGAATGATCACATTATATAATTTAAGGCAAACAAAAGACGACGTATTTAGAAGCCGGAATATTGGTATATGCTGATAAAATGTTTTTTATAATTTCATTGTCGCAGAAGAGAATAACAGAACGCAACGTCACGATACGCACGTCTACACAATCAAAAGGAGAATAAAGTCAGAGCACACGTTTTATGTATTGTATTAGGCAGGCGACACACGTACGACATATTAACGTACACCACGCAACGTGACTGCTCCGAACTGGACCGTTTCAATAATCGCTTGTTCTTTTAGTTTTGGAATTGTTAAGGTGGGATGTAGGATTATATTAGTTTTTATTAATTGTAATTTGTTGAGATCGTTCATATAGATGAAACATATTATTCTGTTATTAGGGTACATGTTTAATTATAAAATGACAAAAAATAGGTAATGTTTAATTATTATATTTGAAAAAAGTTGAGATTTATAAAATAATTCTGGTTTTTAAAATCAGTAATGAATCCTAAATTCTCCAGCCCGCAGAGTGTGACTTCTGGAACACGTGCCAGTAGTTTTGCTACTTAGACTTTTACATCTACAAAACACTATAAATAGTTAATTAATCAAAGACTTCCTGATGTACAATTTCAAATAATCATCCGCATTATATTTAGCAAGGGTATTTTTATGTACAATTTCACAAAGTGCTATATAAACAAAAAAAATCATCGTATAGTTTGCAAATTTGTATTTTAGTAAGGAAATTTAATACTGACTAAACAAAGAAAATCAGAAATGACTTGCTATTAATTATTTGAAATATAAACATCTTTATTCATAATATTTGAAGGTGTGGAAATAATTATATTACATTACAGCTCTGCTTGATGATAATTTTATCACATTTCTGTTGTAATTCATAATATTGTATAATATTATTAAAGCACTTTTTATAATACTTTTTTTTGTGGTGCCTTTGTCAGATATAGTTAATGAATGTGTCTGTTGCGTCTTGTGGGGCCGGAAGCGGATGCGGGGTACTTTTATCGTCTATGTTGTTTTAGGCGTGGCGTCAAATGACAAGCGACGAATTAACGCTCACTTACTGATATTTTTGACAAATCATCTAAGTGTTCCCAGTAATTTTTACAAAGCATGCTATGGTCGACACAATTACCCCAATGTTGACACATGAAACATTATTTATATATTATAAGATAATGTTAAAGATTTTGGAGTTAAAGATTTTGGTGAAATATTCAGGTATAAAATTAAATGCGAACATCATTTTAAGCATAGACTCAAAATTTGGCAGAATGGAGACAAAATTTAAGCATTAATTTGTTTCATCCTGACTGTTAATAAAATATTTCTGGAAGTAACTTATTTTATTATGGAAAAATTAAAATTTTATCGATCTATTTATCCTTTTATTGAAATTATTAGGTTCTATGAGCCCAGGTTTGACGCATCAAAGCAGCGCTTTTTACCTTTACTCCAAACGTCCTAATTAAGTTGTACAATTGGGATTTTGAAAAAAAAAAGTATTGATTTTTTTTTATGTATTTTAAAACTTTATTATTAATTATATTGATTTTTAATGCAAAAAACTTGAAAAAAATATTTTTTTATCAATTATATACAATTAAAAATTGATAAAATTCAAAAAAAATCACGTGACTGTAAACGCGCCATGATTGGTCGTCATACTTGTGACGTCATAATGTTAAAGCAATTTCATAATAGTACAGTGTTTATGGCTATTATCTTTGACTTGATAAAAATATCTCAAATTTATTAGTGAAAAACGATTTGAAAAGTTTATTTCGACTAACTATTTGTGATAAAGGATTTATAAAAGCAAAATCGGATAATATTCCTAATGTTGATATATATAAGATAACTAATTTTTTTTAAAATGACGTTCGGTTTAATTCTGCTGAAGTTCGAGGTGCTAAGGCATCAAGGTAAGTCTGTTAAAAATACTATTCTAAATGAAAATAAGTATTTATTCTCTATTAAATATAATTAATAATTATTTCATTAATTGTAGAGCATCACGTGAGAGTTACGGCGATAAAGCTATAGGTTATGGTCAACTTAATCGTAAGAATGGTATTTGTGTTTTAAAAGGACGTGTATGTCCAGAACACCGAGTTCGGAGTGAAGCTTACTTAGTTACTCTAACTATTATTCAATTTATACACTTAGATAAATAAGAATTAATAACAATATTAATATGAATACTTACATAGAAATGATCTTCACAACAAAAAAAAAATTATTTTGTTTTTGAATAATCTCGGTGCACTGCTTGAAACCATTTCTTTCGACGTTTTTCGTCATGTGGAACATTTAAAAACATTTTTTCAGGAGTTGTTTTTGTAGTATTTGTAAATAATTGTACAAAACAAGAGCGATAACTTTTGAGTTTTGACATTTTTGATTATTTAACAATGCCAACAGAATTTACTAGATAAAAACTCAAAACACTGTACTAATTATTATATCTCTGTATGCTACAATGAGCAAAAACTAACATTGTGACGTCACACGCGCTCGGGTTTATTCGGGAGCTGTCGGCGGATCTTCGGTACTGAATTTAAAATTTAATTTTTATTTTGAAATAACTTTTTAATTATTGCAAAAAAAAAATAAAAAAAATAGTTTTGTTGTAAAACTTATATATGATCTTTCCATTCATCACAAAAAAAATAATAATTCAAAAACCCAATTCTTTTATTAACGCTTGGTGATTCTGATCGAAGGTGACTGTATTTGTAATCCCTCTACATATTATGGCTAAATGAATGTTTTAGACCTTCCCTCAACCTCAACCTCACAGTAATAAATAGGACGTTAAATAACTTACCCGCTTCTTCTACAGCTCATGTTGAATAGAATGTATGCATGACAATTTTAAATATTGCTTAGCAGCGGCCTTGACCCAAAACTCAAACCAAAGCCAAGGTTGTAAATGAAGCAATTCAAACTCGCGTGATGTCACTGGGGAAATCAGGTTCCTTCAGTCATGGAAGCCTTCGACTGATATTTATGGTAGCGTGTCAGATCCCGATCGACTCTGGAGACTAAAGGGTTAGTGCAACTTAAGATGTTAGGTTTCATAAATTTTTGGTAATTTGAATTTAAAAAACCATTAAAAAAAACCTTTGCTGCATTTCTTTCATTTCAAAACTCTTTAACAAAGTAACACGTAACAGTAATGCATTAAATAAAAAATCCTTAAATTCCACTTACGGGTAAATATTAATTTGTTTTCTTTTTTTCATTTAAATATAACAAAATGTTCTAAAAAAAACATTATAATTGTATGTATTCTATCGACAAAAAATAGTAAGTAATCCTTTAATGACAACGCAATCTAACCAAAATAAACATTTTTGTCAGATGTACAAATAGATCTGGTCTCGTTAAATATTTATGACAAAACCAAGAAAGCCTTTCCTACAACAACGGCTATATTGATTTTGTTACTTATGGACCCATTGCATAATGCGATCCACTGAATAATGTGTAGAGGAGATTCATGAAAACTCGATTGTATTTTCGTAAATTTTTGTGAATTCTAAGTGACATTGTCTGACTGTGTCATTGTTTATAAAAGAAGTTTTTTTTGACCTACCGTACAAAACCGTGAAATTTAAAGTAAATTATTGAAAAGTAAACTATTTTTTTTTACGTTGGAAAAGTTTTTGGGATCCTACATCTTAATCCAGGTGAATACACAGGTTTTTAAGTGGAATTCTCACCCAACGGTTACACTCATTGACACAATGAAACACATTGGGATCGTTCTTCCATGGAACCCTACTATTCCAATCATGGTCATAAGATACGTACTCTTGTAGGGATTCAGGTGGTTTTGTTTCCGTAGAAAAGTTTACTCTACCATACCACACAGGCTTAAGACTGGGCTCGTTGTCGAACATAGTGCTGTCTCCCCTTCCTAACATTATCTGGCAAAACAAATCACCTGAGGATTATTTCTTCTTGTTCTGCGAATCGGGCGAATTTATAAATATGACTCTTTCTCAAAAGGAGGTTATGGCGTTCGAATATTCATCGTTTCCGAATATAGTGTTGACATTTTCTGCATATCAAGGGTGTCGTCGGGGAAGCACAACATCCTAATCCTTATGAGTAGGGGACGCCTGAGGAGCCAATAGAAGCTGATAGTCTAACAAAAACACAAAAACTAGTCTTAACTCTCCTTAAATACTTTTATTATCCCTTTTGGAGAGTCCAGGGTGTTGATCGTTGAGCGTGTCACTCTAAACCCAAACTGTGCCTCTACAAGGTCCGGAACTAACTAATCAATCAGTGCAATGACCCTTCTAATGACGTTTTCGCTCTGCAAGATGCTCCGCAGCCTGTTCTTGAAGTCTGACAAGAGAGCGGTCATTTTAACAGCGAAAATGGAACCTGCGATCATTACTACTGATCTCCCGAAAGTCCTTAAATGGAATAATTACGTCCAAATTAGTTCAGATACAAAATTGTAACTGAAACAGATATTCAGATCATCAGGACAGACGATGAACAAGTCTAAATGGATTTAAATAGATCTTTTTAAGTTTTATTTTGAGTGCAGTTGAATTTGCAAGTTTTTATAGATTTACTGAATATTTTCCAGCACTATCTAATAGATCTCTCAGGTTATAACCAGATTGAGCTAGCGACCGGTCTTTCAAGTACTCATTATAATGCAGACTGTATAAAGCTTTTATTTCAAAAACTGTAAAGTTAATTTCTTTAAAACGCAAAGACACTCAAGGACCAGGAGCCCAGGAGTGTTCTTGTTTCTTTTTCTTTCCTTCCTCGAAAGTCGTTAAGGTGGATGTTTAAGACGGGGCTACTGTTAACTTTGTGTTATCTACTTAGAATTTAATTCGCGTTGTGATAGCTCTTGGTTTCAAATAAGATTTATAAATATCTTCACTGTGAATAGTTTTGAATTATTTGAGAACCCATTCCTATTGTATAAATGAAATCCTTCCCTTTGTTTTGAAATTATCAAAAATAATTACTTATTTGTTTCTTGTATTAAACATAATCATAATAACTTATATATTTTTAGGTATCATTATATTATTCTTGCGAAGATTATTATCGATCTATGTATATTTAATTTAAATTAAAATTAATTAAACATATTATACGAAATGTCTACACCGCTACTCGCAGGAGAATAATATTTTTTCATTAAACAACATATCAGATTAAAGTTCTTTTAACTATATCTAAATTAAGAGACGGAATACTTAATGATTCTACATAACTGAATTTGGTATAATTGATTAAATGTACGAATCTAATAATACGTCAGTGAAATTTAGAAAATCAAATAATTTAAGTAAGTTGAAGAATTTCAATTTCAATGGTGATTAATTAATCTTTAAATAGTAAAAGATCGTAAATCATAAAGTTAAAGTTTATAAATACTCAAGTAAATATTTTTAATATTAACAGTTATATGATGGCAACATTAGCATGATAAAAAGAAACGGAAGTTTATACGTCGACATGTGTTTTCCAAGGAGTTTAAATGTAGGGTATTAAAAAGAAATCCACTGTAAGGAAGTGCCGCGTCTTACTTATGGCCAGTGATGTACCTGCCTTCACGGTATCGATATCACAATTTGATATAATTAGGTTATATAAAGTAAGTAACTTAATATTAAAACTCAAATAGACTTGTTAAAAAAATATATATTATTAAAAAAGGAAAAAGGTTGTTATTTATCTCGTGTAAATTTAAATAAAGTTTACTAGGAACGTCTGTGTAATTTTATGATAAAAAATTATTTTATTCGAAATCTGGTACTGATGGGCATAACTATGTCCCGTATTTAGGTGTGTTTACAATGAAGATATATTTGTAAGAGATCTAGAATCAATTATATATCGATACAATCACGTAACTAGTATTCAGACAAGACGATGAAGAGCTACGGATATAATGTAGTGCTTTCAAACATTGAGGCAAAGTTTGCCTACAGAGCTGCGGACAAATGACAACGGGCCGGAGGCGAGGAACTGCGATATTAGAAGCCTTTAAGATGGGAAAAATAGCAACTTTTACTTGAAGTAGGTAGTCTTGTATGACCTAAGTTAACGACGCAAACCATCAACAGAAGATGTGAAGACACTGGTTGAAGTTATTGAATAATTAATATCTTTGTAAATTCTATTCTTTCGAGTAGCTATATCCTATAACTTTTACAAATTTACCTTTGTAGACCAGTTGGGATAATTAATTTAACACTCAAGAAATCAAAATACGCTATTAATACTTCAACTGAATGGCTATTTGTCGTCGTAAGAAAGTATTTAATACCTTTATTGGAATTTATTCTAACCAATTCTATATTTATTGATATGTTTATAGTTATATTATTTTTATGCCGCTTCCGATTGTCACCTGCACCAATCACGTCAGTAATGTTTCACGCGAGATGCCGTGAGAAAGAATCGCCGACGACATTTGCGAAGAATATTTTAAATCCACCAGTTCTAAGAAACTGAAACGAGATTTATGGAAATAACGGATATACTGAATTAACTATTTAAGATATGTATGTTCATTTATTAAAAAGATATGGAGATATATGTTTTCAGGAAGACATCAAAATTTTTAATTTACTTTCATAGTGACTATTACTTAGGAGTTTAGCTAGTAGGACATCTTAACAACCAGGAAATTATTTCAATATAGTCACTGTACAAACATAAGATATTTCTCTGTATTGGAAGTAGGAAATTTTAAATCTTGAGATAAGAGACGGCAAGGAGGAAGGATTCGTGCCACAGTGTTTTTTTTTTGTAAAACCAGTTCATATACGCTCGATGCCTATAGGAACTTAAAATATTAATTATTATGAAATATGAATATAAGAGTGATTGGATTGTTATTTTTCAAATGATCAGATTGAAGGAAGATCCTTAGATCTTAGACATTTAGTCTAGGAGTCTTTTTCTTCAAAAAGTTCAAAGGGTAACCCACTTGTAGCCACTTCTTGTGATGCATAGCGCCTAATTAATTATTTGTCACTCTTCAGCTTATAGATAAACGTTATGATCGATATATTGACAAAAAAAGTGCAATTAAAAGCTAAATAAAATAATTTTTAAAGCCAAATTTTTGTATATTCCCTTTGTTGGAACTATCCGTAGTAGTTTTATATTTCCAAAATGTCTTTACATTTTAAAACCGACAGGTAATTCACGAGGCTTCAAGAATCGTTTTATGCGTAAAAAGTTGCGTTTAAAAGCCGTCAGCCATCTTTGACGAGTTGATGTAATCGATCCCAAACAATGAAAGAAATAACACGCCACCGAAGCCTTACTTGCTTTGGACGTGAGTAATGGCGTTTTCACAGACAATTTGGGTCGGAAAATGTTTTATTGTACTAAATGAATTTGCTTCTTTTTTTTAATATAATGGATGAACCCCTCTCTAAATATCACAACTAATAAAAATATGAAAAGCTATAAATTAATTAAAAAATCTTTTCCCTTAGTACTAATCCGTAAATTTATAAAAAAATATGCTGTTTGTGTTCCATATAAGACATTGTAAACGTGATGGTAAAATATTTTAAGTGTTTGATATTTTTACGGTTCTAAAAATTTTTTAAAAATGTTACACTTTCACCCGAAAGTTTCGTCGAAGCGAAAGATGTCTTACAATCTTAGTTTTAGTTACCGATCAATGATAAATAATTATCATCTGTATTTTGACACATATTTATCTTTTAATAGTGCTATAAGTGATCAGAAAATAAATACTTTTAGTAAAACATTAATGCTTTATGGATAACCAATCGACATCTTATAGGCATAAGTGTTAACTTTTTTAAGTATAAGTTTTAAATATGTTAAACTTTTTAAATTACCAGATACAAGAACTACATAATTTGGCAATAATAAAACTTATATTGACTAATTGATTCATTGATTCATTGAATTACAAAAATTGTCTTGCATTGTTAAGATAAATACTTTGTCAAAACGAAATCTACACGATATGTAGATAGAATTGTATTTTATACTTTTTTTAAATCAAAATCAATAATAATGTTTCAACAACTTATATGATGGTACGTGGTATTATAATGTAACATTACTTTCCAGCAACATTTATTATAAATAATTATGTAATATATGTATATTATTGAATAATGCTTCGATGATCATAAATTTTACAATTGTACATCGCCAAAACTTGAAAAGTTCAATGGAAAATGAAATTGACATTTTAAATATTTTTTAACAACCTTAATTTTTATGTAAAGGTTTTTTAGCGATAAAAAAACTAGTGTTACAAATAATTATATATTTAAAATATATGATTTTCATTGATAAACTTTCCTAGATTTATAGAGGAATTTAGAAGAGCTTATGTCTCTTTTTTATATAAACATAATATATGTATTAGTTTTTTCAGTTTTAAAGATGTAATCATTGTTTTATTAAAAGAGTTAATTCAAAGTCAAATATATTAAAAAATTACAACTAGTTATAGGATTCTAGCCTAGCTGTCTACAAAATAAAAGTAGAGACACAGGCGTCTGACACCAGCTTACGATTCTACGGCTTCGGCGAGACAGGGCTAATTGTCGCGTATTGTGCTGTGTATATGAATACGTCTCTGTTTTAATATCGCAAATCTACAAGCGGACAGCTGTGTTATTTTTCATCGTAAGGGTTTGACGCCTTTGTATAGATTGTCTAGGGGAGATTATTACTAGTTAATTAATGCTTTTCCTGTCAACTTTGAGACTTTATGTATCTGCGACGAAGAATAAATAGACTCACAAAGTTTGTTACTGAAAATAATTTATATATTTAAGACGTTTTAAACAGGTGCAGTATTATTACAAAATGATATTTAACTGTAAAAATATGAACGTAATAAAAGAAAAAATAAAATATTGATACAAACTCATTCTTGTAGTGTCTATTGTGTTACTTAAATTGGCAAAGGTGGAGACCGGAATAGAGTGCACAGCAAACTTAGATTGCGTCTTGAGCTAGATTGTTATATAAATGGGACTGTTTTGGAATACTAGTGATATTTAATTTGGCTATTACATTATTTATATTTCTTAGGTTCAAAGATATCATCTTCAATTTGTTATCCGTATCATTGATTTTTATTCACATTCCTTTGAGAGTATCTATCTCCTAAAGTTTTTCTCAAGGACATTATAAAAAGAAAGTATGTGTGTTCGATATAAAACAAATATTTTTGTTATTTACTACGCATTTATAATTATTTTTAACAACATAATCCCGAGGTTTCGGTTTCATTGCAGCAACCGTGATGATGGGCAGATGATGGTTGGAATCTATCCAACATCTGGGATCCCATCATTAAAAATATAAAATCAATAGTCCGTGACCACACCGCAAGACCTTGAGAAGCACTTTACGCATTCTGCAGGAATCCAAAGCGGTACGACATAAAATTAAAAAATCGTTGGTGGTAGATGATAAATAATAAGACCAACTGTCAAATATTCTCATCTCGTCTTCCCGAGATCACAGTTGTTGCAAAGTAACTAAAACGTAGGGAGTATATTACTAAAATTAATTATATACGCGTAGTTAATCCAAAAAGTATTAGTTTTGTTTGAATGATTGATTACACGGGAAAGTCTTAGATCGCACAAGTTTGTATTTTTGAGCGATACACCTAAATCTGATACAGATAATAAAAAAAAAATCATTATATTTAATGAGTTTTAAAAATATCACACCTTCGGAGGAAAGTGTTTGTGGTACAAGTAATAAAATACAAAGAACTCCTTAAATCTTTAATTTTTAATTAGTACGCAGTAATTATTGTGAAGATTGTCTTCTTTAAAACTTACCACTCTTGCCTGTCATGTATAGCAGATGATTGTATGTGGAGTATAGCTTCAAATTTGGCAAAGCGGCAGTTAATATTAATTCAACGGAAGAAAACAAATAAAATTTGGACAGTAACGCAAGCATCCATTAAGAACTTCATAGTTCATACTTAAAGGCAGTTTGTATTCATATGTGATACCAGTTTATCGATTAACGATATGAAACACAGTTTGTACACACCATGGCTGTCACTGTGTCATTATTGCAAAACCGAACTCCGTTTGTGCTTAACAAAACATCCCTATAAAATAACTGATTTGAACCACAACCTTATTACCAAGCAATAGAGTATCGAATATAAATAGGATTTATGCCATTCCACTAGTGATGTAACTATAGTCAATAAAAGCGGCTTAGCGGCATCGATAACTTTGTGTTTTGCTATGTTTATGCCTTGCAGTTGGCTCTGAAACACCTGTCTCTATGTGTGCGTTTCTAGACCAAAATATACATATGGAAATTAATCTTGTTGATTGCTCAACCAGGATATTTGCTTAGGGAATAGCACTTTTTATATTGATCTTTTTTATTTATTTTAAAAAGCGAAAATATGCCAGAGATTTATTTTTACAAAATGATATTGACTCCAAAATAATAAATATTAAACTTTCATTTTATCAATGTTTCGATATAAAAATATATAAATACATCGATATTTTCGACTCTCGCTTGTTGATTAAATTATTGGTTTGCAAGTCATCCAATATTATGTATGCGCCACTCGTCTATAACACTTTAAAAGTTTTATTTTATTTGTCACAGGTGAGTGGCGTTTTTGGTTGGGACTCAACCGTTACGGATGGTGAACTGCTAATATTATGCACTATAGCCAAGGTGAGTTAATAAAGAGTAAACTTCGTAAAAGGAAAACAGTCAGTTGCAGATATTTTTTTAGTTATTCAAATATCACTTTCAACTAAAAAAATATAATCGTGTTGTATTCGGTGAATTTTTAGTATTTTAAATAAAATATTTACTTTTTTGATATTCACAACAAATATTCATTATCTACAGATTTGATATGTCATTAAAAAATCAGCCAGAAATGAAATATATTGAAATTAATAGATTTTTTTATATTCAACCTTGTATATAATGCCACGTTACGGACAAAATCAAAGAAAAACTAGATACTACACAACACTTTACCAGACAGACACTGTCATGGTCGGCTCGCACGGTCCACTAACTCGGGACGGGCCTTGGTTGATTTCACGCAATCCAGGGGCGATTTATTGTTACAATTAGGGGGTGGATTTAGATACAAAAACACTCAAAGATTTGCTATACAAATGTATTGCTACAAAAAATTATCACTTGGTTATTTTAAGTATTACTTATTAGGATATCTGTAAAACAAAGGTCTTGCTTTACATTTAATTATTTAAAAATTACAAAACCCATGGTGCTATAATAATAACATAGGTACCTTAAAGTAGAATGTTGCGAAACATCTTAATGTATGTATGTTCACTATTATGTAATGATGCATTTTCGCTAGTACTACGAAACTACCTTTATCCTAAATGCATGTTGGATATTTCGGCAGGGGAGAAGTCTGTCAGGTGGGGTGCAATTATCTCGTGATCACGTCCTAAACAGCACGGTGGAAGGGTAAGCGAATGGAATCGAACCCTTTTGTTTCTCCCGCAGTTAGGTAATTAGTTAGCAATTTAATATCTAACTTGAAATTGATTTGTCGCGTTCAGATTTAATTAATTGCTGTTTGGTATGTGATATCTAGATAACGGGTGTCATATCTCTAGCACCTTTACACGTGATGGAACTGAACTGTGTAATGTATTAGGTTTATTTTTAAAGATATTTTTTGCCTTAATTTAATCTTAAGCATCCCAATATTAGGCCTTAAATTTATATAATATAAACATATCGTATTTATGAAAATAACTTTCACAAATATATATGTATATAATCAAACATTGTCACCCTTAATAATCATTAATTATAAATACCATAATATATTATTTTTAAATTCAATTCTGTTGAAAATTATATCATAATGAAAGAAAATATACTTGATCTTATAACAAACAATTTGAACTATTATCTTATGGGAAAAGGTATTCCTTTCAATTATAATTTTTCCCAAATACCTACTCTATTTATACAAATGGGGCCCGTTTACTAAAAACTCCTAAATAAGTAAGGTTTGCGTAAACAAAAAGCATTCACGTTTATTATGAAATAACTCTAACGAACTCAGAGGGAGTGTATGTGCTTAATTTAAATCCTTGTAGGCATTTTGTAATTGCTCCGCAGTTTGTCACATCTCCTTTAATGTGAGACAGTGAACAGTGAGTAATATGTACTGTGTTGTTTCGTCGTTACAATGTTACCAAATTTATATTAACCATAAGGTTTTATTGCATACATTAATCACATTTTTTATAAATATATTTATCTAAAAGTCAATTTAATTCATCTCTTGAAATATTTTTTCATCTGATTAAAATATTATATAACAAAAGTAATTGCAACATTTTAGTTGTAATATTTTTAATATTTTTTAAAAATAAAAAATTTAAGTTTAGATTACATTCCACGTAAACATATCCAATATGCCATCCAAAATATCCAACCTCGCTACCACATTTGAAGCTTCACGTCAACATTGTTTTATTATATTTGATCAGAAATAAATCCACCACTAGACGTCTATCGTGGTTGCTGTAAAGTAATCAAAACATAAGAAAAATAAATTAATGCATGCCTTATATATCCGAAAAGCATAGTTTAATTTTAAATGTATACTTACCGAATTTTTGTTATGATATTATAGATTTTTCAAGAATATGAGTAATAATAATATATTTAAATTAAGGTTTCATTAAATTTTGTCGAATTATTATAGTATTTTTTTTATTTTATAAAGCTGTAAAAATATTAAACAGATGAACTTGGTAGTTTCAAATTTTACACAACCCCCCTCAGACCACTTGAGACGGCTAGTCTGTGAGGGTGCAATCTCTACAAGTTCAAGGTTGTATGCAACCAGCCACTCCCGACTCAAAAGCAGTTCAAACCGGTTATTACCGGCTCTACATAAAGTAGATGAAACTAATTTTAATAAAAGTTATTCACTTTGTAGTGTAAATGAATGGAAAATTCTTAAATCCTATTGACTGGACAAAAGTGGTCTGTAAAAATTATTTACCTTCTTTGAAAAATAAGGAATAATTGTGTTCTTTTCGACATATACTTTGAATGCACATGAGTTTCTATGAAACAATAGAGAGATGAGAAGTTGCACGCGATATAGAAGTTTATTAAACGTATGGTAAAAACCCACTTACATTGATCTAGAATCATCTACGATTAAATTACATATATTGAAATTAATAATTGTAAAAAATAATAATCTTCTCACTTCGAAAAAGTTACTAAAATTTGTTAGGTATTCATTTTTGTCATGTGGGAGCGAAACAGGTCGTAGGCCGTAGTCTGCGCATGCATTATTGAGTGCCACTGAGTGAGGTGACGTCCCAGTGTTGTGTTTTATGAGAGGAGACTGCTTGAAGTCTTACTGGTTTCAATTATCATAACACTCGTAACATGTTTTGATATTCATCCTAGTGTTCATATGCATGTAACAAATCAAAAGTTTTATGTTGACCTTTTAGTATTTGTTTTTGGGTATTATTTTTGGGTCATTTAGATGTCGTTTCCACATAATTATATTGAATCCTTGACAAATTTCGTAGAGATTTTGCTGTTATTAGTAAAAAAAATATATATAAAAAATGGATACTTTTAAAAATAAAATTATTAAGCGAGTAAAGTAAACAAGTGTAAACGGTCCACCACTCGAGGCCCCATAACGCGAGTCGAGCCAGACGCTTTTCTAACTGTAAGTATCTACCTACGCACGTGTAAATCTGAAAGGATTCAGTTTTATATGAAAATGATTCAAAAACACTGCGTATGGAAACTACAGACATGATATCCGATTTGTAAAGAAAGTTTTAAGAGTAACTATGTATTTGCATATTATTATTTTCAGCTCCAACTTTGCTTGCATGCATTTTAAATTACAGTTTTACTCCAAAGTTTGCTGTGAATGTATTTTTCGTTCTATTCAATTTTACCATGATTCCGAACAATGTTTACTATTTCAACCGACAACTCTAAAACAGTACCAAATTAATATGTGTCATTTTGGACCATTTGGCAGATAGTATGCTGATAATAATATACTTTAAATATAATTATAACTAAGAATAAACTAAATAACAAGTATAATGAAAACACGTAAATGGCTAGAAAGAAACGTGCAGCAACACATAAACCTTTTAATAATTAGCATAATTTAATTATTATTTGAATGAGAAGAGAAGGAGAAATATTTTTTTAATGAACCCATTATTCTGTTATAAATAATTTCATACAATATGAAAACGAATAGCTCTGTTTTCCTCAATTATTAAAAAAACTGAAAGAAAATGAAGTCAGGCTTTATTTATTTCAAGTAAAATCTATATACTTGTAAAGCAAATGAGTGAAACAAAGTGAAAAAAAATGTTTTATGTTGAAAACATAAAGTTATACTAAAAAAAAGCTTTGTATTATATAAAACAATAATTTTTCTCGGATTTGAGCACTCTAAGACTTACATAAATTTCACGTTCTATTTACAATTTATATGAAATCAATGAAGATATTTTTGTATTCATATTACTTAATAAAACGGAAAGTGTTTTATAGACTAAATCGATTACCATAATACATAGTTGTTTACTTATATTACATATAACCCTTGTATAGTCTACATTGAAAGACATGTCTAAATTTGTTCCATGTTTTGAATTTTACATTTCTTAATGCTGTACTCTGATGCAACTTAACCATTTTAAATATTTTGCTTAGCATTTTTTTGTGTTTTCTTAGACATACAGTTATTTTTACGGTGCTCTAACGTGGAATGTATTTTAAACTTACTTACGTTAACACGTGAGATATGTACCACTCCAATGAGAATTTAGTCAGTAATTTGATTTATCAGGATCCTGAAAACTTGTTTTAAAACGAGTTATTTATAAACAAAATGGAAAAAAATATAATTTTAACTTATTATTAATAGCTTACATACTCATCGCTATCAGATTTTTTATATACCTATATTGAAGCTAAATTATAAAAAACATATATCTGTCATCCCAGTCGCACTAAGATTTTTTAGATTTATATAAGACCCGAAGTTATATATTCCTCCACTATTTATGGTAGTTCACCATACATACGAAAATAAAAACATTATTATAATTGATTTCAAGTTGTCAAACTGCAAACATATATTTCAATTTGAATTAACGAATGAGAATTAATAGTAACAGATGTTATATAATTTTACTTTCTAATTATAGTCATAATTATTATGTAACTAAGGAAAAATAATTAAAAGAAGATGCAGTAAAATTGGTATAAGATACTTTTAGACGATTAAGAACGATCTGTCCTTTTTTGTATAAAACAGAACTATTACATGACACAAGAATAGTAGTTCAATCTTTAAGAGCGAATGGATGTTGAACCACAATCGTTCGTACATTGAGCCAAGTAACTCTGGCAAAGCGCCTATCAGATGCTAGCCCCCGGTCCATTGTAAAGTGTGATAACCCAATTCTGATGGAAAATGTTTTGTGTATATGACATCTGCTGTGATAACACTACGTGTGTTGAAATTAAGCCGTTTTTGTTGGCAATATTCTGCGCATTATTGTTTGAGGGCTGACATATTTTAATCTGAAATATATGTTAATCTTTTGAAATGTTTTATTTCTAAAGAAATTGTATTAAAAAAAATATTTTCAAGGATATTTCTCTTAAGGCCATAAGTCTAAGCCATTATGCGGTAGCCACTCTTCATTGATTATGACTTAGCCCGAGGCGCACTGATAAAAACTAACACAGCCACTGCAATTTGAAAGAGTACTTTCTAGATAAAACCATTCGATTCCCTTGTCTCTGATAAAAGTTGTTCTATTATTTCTGCCGAGCGCAGTATCTGCTTAGCTCGAGGCGTTTATAAAGAAAACTGTACCGGTAGCGCTCTCTCGATTATCGAGGAATCTTGTATGAATTATGTATTTAGTTGAGAGAAAAATTTGTTTTGTGCTATACGGGAGATTTATTTTAAAAGTTTTATTGGAGCACTGTCTGCGTCTTATTTATTATGACTTATATGAGTTAGAGCTATATTATGAAGATAAAGCATATCAGTATATCTGAAATAATGTTATATTGATTATTCCTAAAAAAAATACATATTAAAATAAGCTAATTGATTCATTAATTGTAAAGTAAAAATATATCATTAGTACTTAGTAAGAATACATCATTCTACTAAATAACTTTTAAGAAAAAAAACAGACTTCAAGCAGTGAACTAAAAAGCTAAAATAAATTTACTTCGTACAAAGTAATACATATTTTCATTAAGTTAAATTATAGAAAATTATATAATTATTTTTTTTATAAATTTTGAGACATATTTGTACGAAATAAATTTATTTTTTTACTTTTTATTTCACTGCCTGGAGTCAGGTTTTTTGGTTAAAAATAATTTTATTTCAGACTTTAAGTAGACCGAGCTATGCTCTCCATCATCAAATATGATGCAGAACTTCATTATAATACATGTAGGTGAAAAATTCTCATCAATATGAATGAATTAAGTCCAATCACAAGTTTAATACTGTAAACCGTTAAGGAGTTCTCTGCACTATTCTTTGTCTTCATCATCAGACTCCTTATGACAGTCGCCGTCTATCTATCTGTAAAGTTCTTATCAATACAAATTAATGAAGCTGAAACATAAAGTCTGTCAGCTCCGTCCTCAGATCTACCCTAGACCTTCATCAAATGGTAGTGCTTTAAAATATTTAATGAAAAAAATTATACATGTACTAGTTGCCCCTAAAATTGTTGAAAATTCCCCTCGATTTCTCTGGTCTGACATCATCATACATGGTTTCCTTTACAGTATCTACTTCCCAATAAAAAAACGGTTCATCAGAATTGTTCATAAACGACGAAGTTATCTGCAAAAAAAATAAATAAAAAAAGCATATATACGGTCGAATTGAGAAACCTCCTCCTTTTTGAAGTCGGTTAAAAATTATTTAATTAATTTATTATTAAACTATATTGATGATTTTGCTTTCGATACATGGAATATAAGAAAAAATATCTAGTTGTAAGTTCTTAAAAATTCAAACACAAAATACAAACAGATGGAACAATATTTTTTCGATTTATAATTCTTTAACGAGGTATCACGTTTGCTATTTTTCACACATTTTTTTACATTATAACCAATAAATAATACCTATCAATGATGACATTACGAGTCATTAGCAAACGTCGCGTGCTCTGTAACAATGAGCAATGTAACAGTCAATTATATGGTGTTTGTTCGTACACCGGTTAACTAAATAATGTGTTTGTTAACCATTGAGCAGTTAACTCGTTAATGGCAGTTTTTACACTAAATAATATGTAGTTAATGCGAAGTAATAATATACTATCTATTTTTTGTTCCATTCAATATACAAAAGAAACCTGATAATTCCTAATTTGTTTGCGTTTGTATTATTATTTGATGGCTATGCTACTGAAAAATCTATACAGGCTAGATTATATGGACTGTAATTGGTTTATTTTAACAACGTATCTTTAATCAACTTAACCTAGTTATATCACTTGTCCGTGAAGCATACTTATTTTATAATCATATTTAATAACTGACATTAATATGTTCTATAACTACTATACGCTATTATGGAAGTTATTGTTTTCTGAACAACCTTATTACTCCAACTGTGAAATAGTCGCAAGTATGAAAGCTAAGATTATCACATTATAAATTGGCAAGAGTAAGAGAAGACGCTTAAAGACCTTAGGGTACGCAATTAATAAGTTTTGGAGTGCCGGACTTCCGGCAGCTGGGGCTAAGAACATCAGGCTTGAAATATTTGCTTTTGCTGTCATAAAGCTGAATATAAAGCGTAAAACCAATACCATATATATTCCAAATATTCTTACAATCACGTTTATTGGTATTAAAGTATCAATCAAATCTTTTTGTTTAATTCTGTAACACTGTAGCGTAATAGTTTCTACAACAAGTTCAGTAGAACAATTTTAGAATCAATTTAGAGAGATGATTTAAATCCGACCCACTATATGGCAGCGGTCATCATAATTGGATAATATTTCTGATCTGAGCCGCAAGCGTTTCGATATATTCAAATGTTTTAGGATGAGTGCAAGCGAAGCGTTGAAAGCGTCGCGTCTTACGATACAACTAGTATCGATAGCCAACTGAATTATAAACGTATTATTCCTTAAATATACACTTTTCTGTAGTTTTGTTATTTTTGAAACACGTGTTTTCAGCTTGATATTTTCGTTACCATAAAATTCTCTGTTTAAAAATTATCAATTGAATATACCGAACATCCTAAATTCCAATATATTTAGGGAAAATGTACTCGAAGTGATTAAGAAAACCATGTTTTTGAAACAAATGTTTGTAAACTGCCTAAACTCAAAGGGTATTTTAATACGATTATACATAATGGTTTACTTTTTAACTGATGACTGTCGTGTGCATAATTAATGCTATTCATTAATGTAATTAAATATTAAGTTTGACGTCTGCTAAGTTTTTTAGATGAAATTATATTTGTTTGATCTCTGCCGCTCTACATTCACATGTTGGATGTAAATAAATTTGTTTTACCTTACGATTGATCTCAATAAATTTTATTTCAGATTGATTGGTTTTGTTTCTACGCTTCATGGTATAAAGATTAAAATATAATTATACATTCTTGGCGTTTAATTGTGTTTTATTTTTATTTTGAAATAAAATAAGCAACACAGTAAACCGTTAATAAAAATACACAGTGTTCATAGTTGTGTTAGTTTGTGAATTGTTATTTATAGCAGATGTATTTAAAAGGTAAAATAGAGAACTTAATATAAAGTTCTTTTAAAACCATGTATAATGGAGCCTGCTATGCAATTTCGAAACTTATAGTTGCTAAAATTTATTTTCATCCTAATAATTTTAGTTCAAAGTTTGTGTAAGATATACAATGATGCATCATATTATTTACATTTATCAATAAAAATTTTATTGATGTCGAGTTTGTATTACCATTTATAAATATTAAAAGAGAAAAGGATAAATTGATGATCTTCTGAGAAATGCCGACGTTGAAGGCTTGACGCATTAAAATTCGCTCAGCGTTGAGGTTGAATCAGTGGTTCGTTTAGCGGAATGTGTAAAACTTGATGTGGACGAAAAAAAATTAAAAAGAATTTTATCCTTAAGCAACGTCGTACTTATAATATGTTTCATTTTACGAAAGTTAAAATAGTGTGTTGTAATACATGAAAAAAAATATAATAGGTATAACACTAAATTGTGAAAGACTACCCGTCATTACTTTTCCGTCTCCTAACAACAAATTAACTTTAATTAAATAGATGGAACTGAGGTAATTAAGTAAAACATTACATAGTGTAAGTAATAAATGGTCTTATATGAAGGTACCTGTAGATAGTATATGTTTAAATAAACGCCTGGATATCATCCCTAAAGTTTGATTAATTTTAGACTTACATCATAATATAAGTAAAACTTTAGGCTCCTTTAGATATTATATTTATGCTAATTTTAACTATCAAGCTATATACAACTTTAAAATTTGTTAGTTACATATGTAATGACTATTGGAACAATGAGATATATTAACTCGGTATTCCAGTTCCTTTGGCTGTCACTCTGGTATAATTTTTCGTTTGTACTAATGATATCAAAAAAAATATTTCTTTAAAAAAAACAATATGTCATCTTAAATAAAACTAATATATTGAATGTTATATAAGCCCGTGATAACGGTTGCTGCAAAGTAATCGATATCAGAGGTATGTAGTTTTAAATAATAAAAAACGCTAATATGAAAAGATTAGTTTTATTTAAATAAACACTCGCGAAAGTTTTAGATCTCGTTATTATGTCATCATCATCAGCCAAAAGACATCCACTGCAGGACATATGCCTCCCCCAAGGATCTCCACGATGACCGGTCTTGTGCCACCCGCATCCAGCGGATTCCCGCGACCTTTACCAGATCTTTATTATGTCATCTTGATAAATTTCACAATAAAAATAATCATAAATACGTTAAAAATTTTGGTTTTAAAAAGAAAATGCCGACAAGTCAATGTCCAGGCCTTCGGCACTGCACTATTCGTCTTTAAGGGCAATTGGTCTTGGTCTTGTAATTATTGCCAGCAGCTCAACGTAATTGACGCAATCATTCACGTGGCTTTGACTCACATCTGTCAATGGCAAAAGTTATTTTGCGATGGACAAAATCTTATGCTATAGATATTATTCTCATAAGGTTAAAAAAACGTAATTGGATAGAATTAAACCAAGAAACTATAACATTACATATGTATCTAATCAAAATGAATGATAAAAATATGTGAAACATAATATTCCCAAAAACGAGATCTAAATGAGCAACTATGTCTAAATACCAATTTCATATGGGTCGCTTAGCAATATCCTGAGACATAAACAGCTTATGGATAGGACAGTCAGAGCCAAAACGGTGTCCATATATGTAAATAGCTTCGATGGGTCACTAGGACCTGAATACGGAATGAAATTAATTATGAGCCGAAAACGCCATCTGTCCTGTCAATATTCAATCGGATGGGGAGCTATTGAGCTAGCATTGGAGCGAGGGTATACGTGTACCTCACGTTTAGTTACGTCATTGAATTTAGAAGGTTTTATTCAATGTATTGAACAAATAGTTTTAGTATTCGAAATTTACTTTCATAAAGAAACACATAAATAAACAAAACAAATGAACTTCATGTTTGCATTATTATTTTTTCTTTATTAGTTTAAGTTCATTCTGATTTATCTGACTAACCAGTATAACCTGCAAACATAAAAAAACAAGTGAGCTCATATATTATTCATTAGTATTCATCGTGTAAAAACAATGAGGAAAGCATCAACGCACGTCTTGCGGTTGAACGGATAGAAAACAGTTTATCGTATACATCAGTGAGACCGATTTTGGTGACTCACAGTGTTCTGGGTCAATAGATAAACGGTGATAAATTTAGTAAATGTTATGTGACACTATTCACATATTTAACTTCTTAGTAGTATGAATCACTTACTTTTATATTGAATAATAATAATGCGACAACTTAATAATTATTCAGTTAGGTATATCAAAAAAAACTTTAAAGTATTTCTAGACGAGATTTTACTATGCTATTTCTAGTAAAATTATAAATAATTACAATATCCCTTTAGCATTGAATAATAAAAAGTAATTATTTGGTTCATTTATTAATTTACAAGGAAGTTAATCTATTATTAGTTATGAAATCCTCCTTAGACGTGATAATCGAATCAATAAATGGAGATTTTGTTATTGCAGTTACCTCAGATAAAAATATGCAGTCTTTGAAACATCTTTTATCTTTTTATTTTTATTCATAACGTTTGGACAACGGGAGTAGGCTGTAGGTGTTTAAAAAAATTCAATTAAGACTATTGAAATATCTAAAACTAAGAACTTTTTAAGTTACCGTTGTTTAAAAATTATCAAGATTTAACATTTAATATAATTTAATGATAGCTAGTAGAACAATGGTAAAGAACGACAAACTTCAAAAGTTAAGGTTTTTGAGTTATAGAATTGATATGATATGGTTCCAGTTCAAACTCTACCGTTATCTGAAACTTTTTATCCATTTTATTCCTCAAAGAATGCATCTATTCATATTTCAACCGCTATTAAGAATTATTGCTGCATTTTTATTCATAGCACAATTTAACACCACGGTTTTACATGTAAGGGTTTGGGGTTCCAATCTTTATTTCGCCTATTGGAGTGTCGTTGTCCCTTATATTGGATAATATAAGCGCGTCACATTTCTGACCATTGGAATGTTTCCCCCTTTTTTCCGAATGTAAGTCATATGTTGTGGAATAGGAAAGGTATTTTATATTTTGATGAATACTATAAAATAATTTGCAATAATCTTGTACAAAGTTAGTATTATATGGCAATTGTTTCCCTAACGATGACAAGTCTTATTTCAATGGCACTATGATTTCGACAAAGCAACTCATATTGGTAATGGATATAAAACAAACGGTCCGGTTTATCGTATGCCATTACCAAGCAATTATAACCCCTCAGTGCACCCAGCTATTGTACTAAACTCGACCCTGGCATGAAACACCCCATACATTATTACCAAGTAAGCGATAGATAACTCAATAAACCCTTCTAAGCGATTTAAGATCAGCCGATGGCTTTGGTAAATTGTTCACCCTTCAAAGGGTAGTTTTAATTAATTTCAAGGACATTCAACTGAAGTCTGAGGAGATATTAGAGTTTACTAAGCTTTGAAACCGATAAATTCCAAATTAAAATTACTAGTTGCCGTACCAACTATCAACTTATGGTGTTATAGTTCGTATAAATTATTAAACTAATACTTGGTAAATTTACATTGTGATAGAAATTATTATTTTTTATCAGTTTTTCAATTGTACATAAAGGGTAAACTACTCTCCAAGTCTGGATAAGTTTGCGGAGACATCGGCAAATGGTGGGTCATTTTCATTAGCTAGTTAGTCATTCTGTTTCATTCTCGAGCTTAACTTTTAGCATATAGTGAACATTTGTTCTGTGTCAGGAGGAATGCTGTATATTTGGATATTCAGAGCAAGTTCCGACAACGAGCAAACTGTGGTAGATTAGTACGTGACTCGCATCACCGTTTACACACACACATATATACATTTCCATATTATTCCAAATCCTTATTGCTTTATATATAAGAACCATAATAAAACAATGCTATACCTCACGTCTAAGAACGCTTTCGTATGAATGAACCTTCACGCTTCATTTGTGGATGCGAACTGAGGTAACGAACAGCGATTGTATGAGAAGTGTTTAAATAATACTAACCGTAGACAACGTTTATTTAGCTGCATTCTTTATTTAGGTTTACATATAAGTTCTTGTTACTTTTATGAAAGTAAATATATAATTAAAAGTACAAAGATGATGCTAATGTAAATTACCTCAAATGTTTCCTAAAAAAATTTTTTTTTTTCAATAAATACACTCCATATTTTAATAATATTAAATGCAAGCTATGAATTAAAGTTTTGTCAATAACATTTGAGATACATGTTAGGATTTAACTTTAGATAATCTTACTATAATTGTTATAAAACTGAAATCTACATTATAAATATGTTATTGATTTTGTGAATTTTACTGAAAGTATTTTTAAACTGTATGAATGTTGCTTTTAATTGCTTGAGCTCGCAAAACAAGTATTACTTTTAACTAACAAAAACAACATTTGACATTCGTGGAAGCAGTATTCTTCAAATTCAATTCCGGTTATATATGTAGACTGAAAAATTCTGATACAATATTTTAGGTTATATAGGGTAACGATTATACGATATATAGGGAAAAATTACTTTGTAAATAAAAAATCATAATTATGAAAAACTAAAATTGTCTAAACTACCATTTATTTTTCATTCAACGAAACCTTAAAGTTTAATTATGGTATAATTTTTTTGCCAATTTTATGACAAATATGACCAGATCCACAACCAAATAAACATGAGTACTGAGTAAATTACTTCAAAGTACAGTTGGTATTCATTAAATAATTAACTAAAATATGAAAATGTTATCTAGCTTGATATAGTCAAAGTTAACCTCATTATAGGTAGGTAGATGACTTTTTACCTTAACAGTGATTTTCATTGACATATGCTTATAAAAGAACATTTAAAAGGCACATTTTTATATACAAAGAATAGTGATTTGGTAATCTAATGAATGTGAATCCAGTATCGCATTCAATGAAATAGCACACGTTTCGAAGTTTGTTATCACTTCGTTTTGGTACAAATGAAATAGGATACAGACTTAAAAAGGGTTCATGAGATGTATCTCTTGCGTAAATCTTTGCTAAACGAGGATCGTGCGTGGCGGCCCATTGTGCCGAAATTGAGTTAGTTCGTAAGAGAATTTCTTGTCGCTTTATGTTCGAATCTCGGCTTTTGCTATTTAGCTGTGCATTTATACATATAATTTAATTTAAAGTATTACTTTTATATTTTCATGTGTAACCATTTTGAATATTAAACTGAAATTTAACTAAACTAGCTACTTCGATGACAATTGCGTGCACTTATATTTTAAAATAAATATTTATACAGATTCATTCTAACGATTTAAATATCGATGAAACAGTAACAAGAAATTTTATATATTTATTAATTTCGCTTTTAAATAATTTTCTACATTTATTTAATTTTATATAATAAATGTTCTCAAATTTGCTTCAAGTAATAATAGCATGAGTTTCCTTTTGATTTGTTTTCTAATGCACATTAATATATTTAAACTTTTAAAAAGAGACTTAATAGCGATCATATGATCTTAAGAACATATTATTTGCCATATTCACTAAGTGTTCACTCACAGATGCTGCTTTATCCTTAAAACAAATGATATGTAGTTGCGCTTCGTCACATAGCGGACAAATCACTTTTTAATGTTAAATACAGTTTCCAACGTTTTCGGACGCTCAGACTTATTAAGTTTAATGTTGTATAAGTGCAGCGAGCGGTTGATTATAATTTCTTGCACTATTATACCATGAACGAAATGGGATTATAATTTTACGTCTGTGATAGCGTGATAGCGTCATTAATGCTATAAAATGGAATGAGTTGCTTTAAAATATTTGTATGCAATTTAACTTTGTGAGGTTTATTTTTGTGTCTCATGACTTATGAAATAATATTAAAATAGCAGTAATTTTTACACCAAATTAAGTAATGAAAAATCCCTGAATTACCAATCAAATTAACATACGATTTGGTTGGTACACATCATCGTTAAAATTTTATAATTTATATTTAAGTTTTTGAAACGTAATTGCCCCTTTGTGTCCTAAAAACACGATCTGCTTGCTACACCTGACAATAAAACTCCTGAAAACAAAAGAAAAATCCCCCATAAATCGAACCTCAATGCAATATACGTCTATTAGGTTCGCACTTGAAAGCCTTTAAATCTTTTGCTACCCCAAAATACTCTTATTTAAAGCTAGACAATCTATAAAGATTTTTTTTCTATACCCAATCCACTAGCTGTCCATTACTTGGTTTATACCAACAATTATTTTTTTGGCTAGGTATAGCGTTCAATGGATAATAATGTTATTGGAAATCTTTATAAGTATGCAGGTTGCATGGTCTATAATGGCTTGATCGGGTAAAAATGCATGGTAGAATGTTCTCGGCAAGGTGTTTTGTAAATATTTAATTCTGTAATAGTGCCTTTGGGTCTAAATATAAAACTGAGGTATGGCCTCTGCATGAGATAAATACAGGCCATGTTATTTTATAGACCCTTAGGTTAGGTTTTAGTTTATATATATATATATATATATATATATATATATATATATATATATATATATATAATTTTAGTAATATATTCTTAATATAAAAGTAAATGAATACAGATGTAAAAACATAAACAATAATAGTCTTACATTATGAACTAGTCATTTTAAGTGTTACATAAATCAGTTATTTTGAATTTTATTACGAAATAAAAGGATTATAAGGAAACTCTTTTGCACTGTATCTTTGGAACAAATAAAGGAGAAGGCAAGAGAAAATCTCTAGCTAACTGTATAGGACGTATCTTCTGAAAAGTTTGTTAACAAAAAAGGGTTACAATCAACTCAATAATAAAAGAATTCTTAACAAACCATCACATTTTTTATATTGAGCAAATTTGAATCGTGTATGTCAAAGGTTTAATTTGTCACTGCAGTCTTTTTTATTTGCACATGAATACTAAAGAACTGATAATGGGCGTTTCATAAACAAAGAAGTAGATTAACTACATGGTTGAGTGATAACGTCACAAGTTGGAGTAAAAGATAAAATATGATATAAGACAAATGGTAGAGACTTAATAAAGGCATTCTTGTGTAATGAATGCGTGTGATGTCGGTTTAATGCTGTCTCCTTTGTCATTAAGATTTGTTTCTGGATTATGAATAGCTTCATATTGCAATTGATTAAATTTTATTTAGTGGCACTTCTAATAATAGTTTAGGATTTTTTATTCAAGTTATTGGTATTTTTTCTAGTTCAGTATACGCAATTATGTTATAAAGCATAGAAGAGAATTGGAGTAGAAAAAAATATACCTACATATTTGTTCCGTAACTTTTGTTTGGATTTAATTTTCTACGCCTTGCATTAGTAAACTTTCGAAGACGTAATAATGTAATAAATAAATTTTAAATTAATTTTCAACAAGTATTAATCTGCATTTGATAAACATTTATGTATTGACACGACATTATTTTTATTATAAATAATTAATTGGAACAGGAATTATTAATTGGGATGAAGGATTTAAAACAGAAATTATTATTATAATAAAAAAAACTATCCTTCATGGCTCAATTTATTGTTAAAAAGAATATTTATGAACTTATGATAGTTATAATTTATTGTTTCAACGCATCCTGAGATAGGTAAATGAATCAATATCCATGTAGTCTATATACATATTAATATATGTAGGTATAATGATAAAAAAAACCTTTTTTTTAGTCTAAAATTTTGTACGTTTAGGCTTGGAGTAACACAATGTTTTGTTATAATGATTTAATCAGTTCTCCAAATTTTTTTAAAGTCCAGACTTGAATCTAAGATTAAGTGTGTGATCATATTTTTGAAATATATAACATCAAGGATGGTTTTTGTATACTTTGCTTCCGACTACTTCTGGCACCATGCTACCCGGGTAATATTATTTCAGTTAAAATCCTTACATGATTTCACATAGAATATTGTAACTACAATTGTATAAAAAGGCGACTTAAAAAACAATTATATACACATACATCATACAATAATTCATAAAGTTTCTCCACAATTTTTTAATGCAAGATGTTTAAAGAATTTAGAATTGAGAAAAAAGTAATTAAAATAAATGATCAATTTGAATTTATTTATTCATAATGCCGAGAAAAGGTAAATGGCTCTTTAAATTCAGTAAAATAATATAAATGTAAGATTTCATAATACAGTTACATTTCAACATCCAGGCTAAATTTAAACGTAACTCCGAGCATTCCTATTCGGTTTGGAAAAGTCAAGTCCTCTCCGGATTCCAGAACTCTAGTTGACAAGGTATTATCGACGTTAAGGGAGATGAAACAATGAATAATATTTTCTGTGTTTCCTTGTGAATCTTGTTAATCTATTAGTGAATATTTATAGAACTCATCTTATTTTTAATAAAGCAAAAACATTCTAAGTACAATTATTATTGAAATAAACAAAGGGCTTAAATTTTTGATCATTTTAGGCACTATAATTAGTAGCAGTAATCTCTCGTCAAATGGGCAAACGATTTGAGATCCCATTAGGATAATGGCCAGCCGTAGTTGACTGATGACCGTTTTCAGAGCTCTTTCATTCACTCGTTCTGATTCCATTCAACCAGTCGCTGGCTGTTTATAGTCGTGGTAGAAATAGATTACAGTAACTGATTCCGGCGCATGACGTGATAAATTTTAATGGTTGATACGACGTCTTTGTTTCAGTACCTAAATATTTGAATTTACTTCAATTAAATAAATAATACATTAATATACTTTATTTAAAAAAATCATACAGACACTTTAAACTATTATTATTTAAATTAATGAATGCATGAGTTATGATAAAGATATCCATAATGGGAATAAATTCATGTTTAACGATCAGTTATTGCTCATTCGATAAAACACTTCACTCTGCTCTCCAACGAAGCAAAGTCCTGGATCAGATTGAGTACAATCAGATCGAGAGTTCAATGGAAAATCAATTTCATTGTCATACCTATATACAGACGAACATTTTCATGTTTGGATTTCCGATGTTCTGGGACTATTGTAACCTGAATTTGAAATAGCTAATTGTTCTTAAAATTCTATTCTTTGAGTAGTAAACTACGAAATTTTCGTCATTGTTTATATTTGTATGTTAATACCAAAACTAAAAAAATATTTCTAGCTCTAAAATATCTATATTTTAATACTTTAAAATAAAAAAATATTTATTATTCATTTTTATTGAGTTCATTTGACTTCGTTGTTTTCCAATCGTCCTTATTACTTCATGAATTGTTATAAAAACACGGTTTAAATCACCTAACAGCTTCGTTTATGTAGGTTAAAAACTATCGCTTAGTATGAGAACGCATAAAAGCCTTTAGTAGGCCGGCACGCGAAAGTTACACGCTAGCCGAGTACTGCTTTGATATGATGAATATTTTAATGAAATATTTATATATTTATTAGTCCATTTGAAAATAGCCTTCTGACAATTTAAATTTTAAAAACTGTCTTAAAAAAGTAGTGAAAAGAATAATGGTTTTTTCCAATATTTTGTGTTCTTCCGACGTGTAACTGTAATTCTAATATGTGTAGAATTCAGAAATAAATTAGTATTTATGTGCTTATTCTTTCTTTTTTTCCAAAATTTCTTTAAGTATTACTTATTTTCCATATATTTAGAGATATTGAAGCAAAACTTATATCTTAATATCTAGTTAAGTTTTCCTCTTTTTTATTATTCTTCAAAACTATATCCGATACATAGCGTTTGCAGCGGCAGGCAGGCAGGCAGCGTCAGACATATGAAAGCTTGGCGAGTACATATTTTCTATACAATTATGTTCACCCTCCACACGAGACACATTTCAACTACCGGTAAAATTGTTCAGAAATTAACGATTGCTTTCTTACATATATTTGAATATATTTTTTTTAATACTGAATATCTATATATATATATGAAATTTTGTCATTTCATCAATTCGATGAGTTAAACTTTACATTGTGTCAATTCTGTGTTGATAAATATCAAGTTTTTTGGTTGTTTACTACTCTTATTATGTTTAAGTTTCTCGTAATTTAAATCTCATTCAGAGTTTATTTCTCTAAGATGTAATAAACAGTATATAATTATATACTTCCTGCTTACCCTCTCAGGACTTACAACAGACGTCTGAAAGTCTCAACAGTAGCAACAACATTAAATTCGTTTAATGAGATCTGAGATTTTTACTAGTCTTATCCATTTAAATAAAACTACATAATATTTTGCGGACATACTATTGACAGACACTCACATCACGACTTCCCGTAATCACGGTTGCTTAAACGTAGCCGAAACGTCGAGAGTATGTAGTTTTTATCAAAAATAAAGTCTTGTAGTATATCCGCAAAATATATATTTCATTTAAATTAATTTCATTTATTTCTGAGACAAGTAATTGGTATATTACAAATATGTTATTCCGTGGGAGTGATTCATGGTGCATATATTTTACATTTTAATTTTTTCCACGCGTCATACATTTTTGGATAGAAATTAAAACGTGATAACATATTATGCTGTTAAGCAATGGCATTTCTTAATTTACATTCAAAGCATATTGTTTAATTCATCTTTATTTTGATATAAATGTTTATGATATGAAATCGCACAAAATAAGTTTTTTTGCATCTTTCAGTCGGGTGTCAAACATGCTTCAGAATTTTAAGCAGTTTTCAAGGCCTAAAAGTTACACTGCCTCTATCAATAACTTAGAACATTCATATTCATACTATATTTACAATGAGAATCGCTCCAACTGTATTATTCAAATAGCGGCAATCTATCACTGTCGTGCGACTATTACATCGCTGTGCCGCGTGCAGGTGTCGCGCTGACGTATTGAAAGCGATGTTATGTGACTATATTTTTCATAAAAGTAACGGATGGTCTCTAATTTTATGATAGACAGTCGGTATAAGGGAAATGGAATTTTCCTCACCGTGAGTATTACGGAAAATATACTCGGAAATCCTTCTAAGGTCTGGGCTAGACGTTTCCGTATGATGTAGGAAATCAGATCCCTAATATTATAAAAGAAGAATAGAAGTAACAATAAATTTTGACTCAGTACAATAACAGGCAAATTCTCGGTTTAAAACGACCACTTGTCAATTTGTCCTTCTCATGCATGTATGCATGAAACTCGTTTGAAAAAGGGCTTGCACGGAATTTATACGTATGTTTCGTAGTGGCTTAACCGCGCAAACATTGGCTGTAAATTTGAATATTGCTGTTAAATTCAAAATATTCTGTTATTTTAAGCCATTCTGACTGATTATAATAAAAATTATTTCAAATTAATTTTACTTCAGCATTTCTAAAAAATATTTATGTAATTAAAAATGTAGATAATGAAATGATTATGTTTATTAGTATCTTAATTTCGGATTATGATAATCTTAATGAACGATCACTTAACAAGAAAACATTGTAGATACATTATAAATATATGTCGAAGAAATTGCTTAAATCATCGTCGATCCCCAAATTATGACAAAGAGACAATATTAAAATTATTAAATAGCTGTCTCCCATAAATATTTACATCATAAAACATAACATTTCTGGACATATTCAGTATTCTTCCCATTCCTATGTTGGTAACGCTTCAGAACGAGCCGGAACACGATAGTATCATCCGAATTTAATTTTCCGAAATTCCGCTACCGTAAGGTTGTCTAATTGTAGCACTCTGTAATTATTGTCGGACACCATTCAAAGTACTTTGTTGTACAATTGTCATTACAGTTATGGTTTCTGATTACACTTTCAACGGGATCTTTCATTCTGTAACTGGAATCGTAAATGACGTCATTAATCGCTGTTCGTATGATTCACGGTTTGTAACGTGCTATTGATATATCTATATATATAAAAGAAAGTCGTGTTAGTGACTGCACTTATAACCCAAGAACGGCTGAACCGATTTAGCTGAAAATTGGCAGGGAGGTAGTTTAGAGCCAGGAAATTGCAATAGGATACTTTTTATCCCGTTCGACAGCATTCCCGTGGGACTTCACATGAAACGTCAGTCATTATAAAACGTGGAATAACACAATTGACAGCTATGCAATTAACGTATAATGACAGATATGTAATGACGTATGGATGACAATTAGATATTTGTAAGAAATCTACTATATAAAAATAAAAATATTTAGGTATTGTGTTTGTAGTTTGAACTCTTAAAACCATTTAGTATTTGCGGGATAAATTTAGAAAATCATTGTTTTTCACATGGGCAGTTATATTTTGCGTGTTCACGAGTTTGGAAACCATACGCTTTATTTGTGTTAAAGTTAGACCAAAAAACAAAAAATGTGGTTTACAAAGGAGCACTTCAATGAAACGGATAATTTGCGGACACGTATTACGCTTCTATTCGGTATCTACTTTGGATTCACTTTCATTTATTTAGAGAAGTTCAACTAAATAACACTTCATTTTTGTATTCGAAATGAATTCATTACTATTGTGAAATGAAATAAAAAATTTCTTTTTCAAATATAAAACCAAAAAATTCTTCATCTTTTAATCACCAAACGAAATGTTATATAAAAGCCTTCTGGTGGCGAAACGGAGTTCGCCAGGTTTACTAGTATATATATATTTTTATATCTAATTTTTTATGCTAGGAGTATTGATGAATGTATGATTTTATGTTATAAAAATTACGGATGGAAGCTTAAAGTTATGTTGCCTATTACAACATGACTATGTACAATTATAATATTAACTTAAGTGATGTAAAATTTCGGCGATGGGTTAAATCTAATGTGCGGTTATTTTAATTAATATAACGGTCAAAACATTTTGTGTATGAAATATAATTTATTGTGACGAGTAACGATAAAATAGTGCCCTGTTAAATGTTGCTGCAAAGTAATTACTTCATTGTTCATGTATTGTTACTGTTACATATAAAATTTGGATTAGCTGGCCCATTTAATACAAATTACCATTTCATAACATTATTTTATTATTTTTAATTTGTTTTGAGACCTTTTTCCAAGACCTAAATGTTAATTTCTTCTTGAATTTGTTATACTTATATACTCATAGAATGAACTCGAAACTAGTCGGATTTCACCTTTTGAAATCTGAAATATCGCGTTTTTGAATATTATAATTAATTACAAGGTATGATGGAACTTCATCAAACAAAGTATGCCTCCAGGAATTCTATGCAGTATAGTTTCCACATTATCAGCGCCTCTTTTTTATTCCACTTTTAATTATGGTTTAAACATACGTGTATCATAAAAAAATGTTTGTTCACCGTAACTTACTCTTAATAATTATAGCTATCCAATTGTGAGCCAGTTTTTAATAGCTAATTCATTTCAAAATGGGAAAATATTAAGGAAATCATGCTTTAATATGTGTCAGTCAGTGGTGGCCTAGTGGTTAAAAGGACCGCCTCTCATGCACGAGGGCGCGGTTTCGAGCCTGGCCCGGGCAAGTACCAATGTGATATTTCCGAGTCATATGTACTTTCTAAAGAGTATTTAGACATTACTGATTAATGCATTCCCAAAGATGATTGATGTCAGGCAGGCGGCCGGTCGTAAAAAACAATTAGCCAAAACTATTTACAACGTGTTCTGTGGAAGAGAAGAAGATGTAGTGCAGACCCTACATAAAGTGGAATCAGGTCAGGAGTATATACATATATTCCTAGTTTGTACAGTTTATGTTACGATTGAATTATCAATATATTTTAAGCACACAACACTCTGAACAGGGAAATAGTCTTCAATCACCCTAACAACATAAACCAAGACTATTTTATCTTCTATTAATATATAATGTTAATAATCATCTTTACCGCTCATTAAACGTCAAAGTAGTTCACTGATATTTGACCTTTAACTAGGTAGCTTTAAATTTAAATCAAAGGTCAAGAATGCGGTCAAGCGTGAACCTGCCCTCATCAATATGCACCTTTTAATCTATCATTAACATGATTAATGATTATTACATCCTGTATAATGATGTTATGAGTAAGATAGATGGGTATTTCCTGTGATCTGCGAATATTTTTTTTTTTTGTAGCTTTGATTGAGTGCTTGAATTTAAATTTAGCAAAAATGATAAAGAAACACATGAAACTATGTATTTTAGAACGATATCAATGGGTGTGTCGAAATACAAATCGATAATTATATAATTTTTTGTGTGAAAATGGTATAATGTTTTTTTTAACAATTATAATGAAAAAAAAATCTTGAATTTAGTAAAAATGTTTATACTTTTATATGTATCTAATATCCCTTGTGTAGTCCGATCCAACAGATTTTGCGATAAGATGTATTTAAAACTTTTCCGTTAATTGTTCGCCAGTTAAAAGTTAATTCGATCATTCAACCATGTATTATCTGAAAAGTCAACTGAGCGGCCAGAATTAGTATACATGTTTTTTCAAAAAAATAAAACACTACCTTATTTTAAATCACTACCAAAATGTCCTATTCTGTAGTATCCTATCATGTTATTTTAACTGTATCTTTGTGTAATATAAATATTTAAATATAACCATCTACGGTCCGATCACAATAAAAATTTGCAATATAATCAGTAAAAAATGCAGTTTGAAAAACGCAATCGCTGCACATTGTGAATCCAAGCGAGCGCTTAATAAGAGCTTTAAGAATCCGACTATGCATTATCAGAAATAACAAAGAGAACAAAGAGTATTCTCCAGAATTTCCTTTAAGTCTATACTGGATAAGAGCTGATTTGCCAACGCCAAAAATGTCGGCTGCTGTTTTCGGTTTATTCTCAAGTTGCAATGCATTAGTGTATTTTGACAGGCTGTATTTACAAATATTTTATAGGACGTTTTAATAGCATTTCTATATGTATTCGAAATCAAAATATAAGGTAACATAGATGAGAAAAAAATGTTTTTCGAAGCCTTTTATTTATGAAATAGTATTGTAGGTACCTGATATACCCTACTTATGTGTGTTAATAAAAAAATGAATTTAAACAATATTTGGGTAAAAAAACCCAGTCTCTGACAAAACTGTATTACTTTATAGTTTTGTCAGAGATTTAGTTACATTTACCATAAGAATAAATTGCACATAATTAAAAACCTTAACAACCGTGAAAACGGATAATCTATAAGTAACACAGACCCATTCACCAAAGAAGTTTAAATCTCTAAAGGCTTTGGAAAATTAAAATATTTTATAGCGTCGGATTATGATTGATTCGCCGTAGCTCACACTTGGGTCTCGGGATATTAATTAAGAAACTAATGGGAAAAATGAAAGGTAAAAATAAAAGACAATGACCTCGAAGAGCGTCTGCAAGGAAATTAGAAAAATATTCACTAAAACTTTTTAATTATGCTCAGTCATCGATTTTTTGACGAGGGATACGTAGTAATTTTTTTTAATGTGGTCCTAATTTTTTTTTGTACAAAAATATTGAAATTAAAGACATTCTTAAATGCTTTATTAGAAGATTAATAATTATACAAAGAGCTTTTCCGTCCGTAGGATATATAATTTTTCATTTTCAATAACTAAAATTTGAAAATTATTAAAATTATCTCACTGTACATGATATTAAATAAAAAAATATTTTATTAAAAATAGCAAACCAAATAGAAATATTTTATATAGATAGTTCATTGTATCTTTAATAAATATTACATTAGCATCCAATTAAGACTTTTTGATGACCATACATCATATACAACATATGCATGTGTACGTTATGACATGGGTGTTATCTCATTAACCATCTGAACGTCAAACAACATCTGAGTAATAGGAATATATAACAATAGCTCTATCATAACTAAGTGATGAATATGGTTTTATTGACCCTACAGTGTTTATCTAATGGTTTCTGTAATTTTTTTTTTAAATTAGACTTCACGTATCAGAAGCCAGTACAATAAGGCAGTAGAAGATATTTTGAAATTCTTTACATGGATATCATTAAAATGTTGAACAATATGACTCAAGTTTTTTTTAGATTTGGTGCAATAAATGTTTTGTTTAAAATATTGTTACATAATCATATTGTAATTACTATATAGTAAATATATATATATATATATATATATTATTTAAACAATACATTTAAATATTTTAAATAAAACAATATTTTAAACAAAACATTTATTGCACCAAATCTAAAAAAAACTTGAGTCATATTGTATATATATTTAAGAACTAGAGAATAATTTGGTATCAATATTTCCCTTATTCATAGTATTATGTATCCCGAAATTATTAAAATTACTTATTATTTTTACTTTTTACTTATTTTTGAGGTGGTAGAGCCTAGCTGTAGTCAATTTACTACAGCTCGAACATGGGCTGGCTCGACCGGGGAAGTACCACCCTCTCACAGAAAATCGGCGTAAAGTAGTCTTAAAAGGCTGCGTTTCGTCCGGTGAGTGAGAGAGCCGGTTGCCCTTTCCCTTTTCCCAACCTTTCCTTTCCCTCCCTTTCCCACCTTTTCCTCCTCCTTTTCACCAATCAAGGGCGGCAACACATCCGCAAATCTACGTTGCGGATGTCCATGGGCGACGGTAACTACCTACCATCAAGTAGGCCGTCTGCTTAGTTGCCCCCTTTTCCCATAAAAAAAAAAAAAAAAAAATATTAAAAAATATGTATATTTTAACAATTGTACAATAAATTTGAAAACATAATCATAGGAATTCTATTTCAGTTTTGACATGTACAGAATATTACTTCTTAATGCAATGTAAGAAAACATTTATTAGCTATCATAGGAAAAACTCTTGGATAGCGTTTTTGTCAAGACATGACAATTATATTTACAAAAAACTCAGATTTAACAAAATTGATTTCGGAAATTAATAGTTTCATTGGCAACGTAACTCAAACACGATAATCTATAATTTGGATTTTCATGTCCTAATCGTATACTAATGATTTTTTAATTCGACAATTTTATTTAAATTAGTATTAAAGAAAATAACTCAACAATGATTTAATTAAAACAAAATATTTTTAAGCACAATAAAATACATTATTCAATATTTGTATGTTTATATTACGTTCAACTACCCTTTTAAAAAAAGTATTATGTAAAAGTTCAAAGCTTTTAATAAGTGTCTAAAACGTATAGAATATAAAATTTTGAAATAATGAGTAAGCTATACGAGTATGTATGTTTTTAAGTAACAATGAAGCAATGATAACGTTAAGTTTATCTGTCAATAAATATGCATTGGATTGGCAAAAAACGTATGCTTCTAAAACAAAAATTTTGAAGTTATATATAAAAATATTAATGAAATTATTATAGTTATTAAATACCTAACTGTTTTTGAAAGATATTAAATCAAATAATAATCAAGGTTATGAGCAAAAGGTTTCATATTTTAAAAATGATATACTTATAAATAGTTTTGAATATGTTTATTTGGATTTTTGTTCGGGTTTAAAGTTAGTACAATACATATGTTGAAAAAACCTTGGCAATCCTCTTTTGTAAGCCGTCGACAATTAGAAGCATTTTGTCTAAGAACTTGTTAGAGCTTAAGATGTCTTCGTGCCTTTGTACCTTCTATTAATGAAGTATAAGAACTTATTTGTCATCTCAAAAACCTTTAATCTCCTTGAATATTATATTCATAACCGTGTTTCCATGGTATATGGTACATTTTACTTTGGTGGCAATCTTAGTTGTATAATCGGATTAGAATTGACGATATTGAGCAATTCTAAGTTTTTTGTCTTTTTTAGTTGGAGGTTTATTCACATAGGGATTATTGACTGGTGGGAAGATAAAAATAAAAAAAGTTTTCGTCTACTAAAGTTCCAGACGTTATAGCTCTATTTTTGTATATTACGCTTTTAATGGTAATCTTCCTAATGTTCGATTTAAAAATGTCATGAATGTTAAATTTACTCCCATTATCTAAATTAGTAGATAGGATATTACTGCAAATAAATCGTGTAATGTAATTGAAGTATAAGTAATATTTAACGTTATTTTTAATCAAACAAGTTAGATATTTTAAATAAATAATTGAGAAACGTATAGCAAATCTTGAAACATCGCGATTTTTTTTAGCAGTTATTTCGTTGCGGTTTGTACTATGAACATATTAATACTTGTTATGTAATAATTCATTATGAAATGGTCTCCGTTTTTCTTGGTGTTGGCGAACCGTAAAATACACAGCCTTATAAACTTGCTCCCACTGCATAAATCTTTGCTTCGATGCTGAGAGCTCGTACAAATTTTATTATGGTGATATTGTTGGATATGCATGTTATTAAGACTTTAAAATAGAAATTAAAACTGAAGATTATCCGAGTAATGTCACGTAAATACTATTATATTTTTTATTTTTTTTTCTTATCCATTACGAAGATCTATTAGGTCATTAAATAAATATACAAACGACTTTATTTTCAATCAATAAAGCGTATGTTTGAACTTCAAAATTATATTAAATATAATGACTTTGATGTAACACCTAAATTAATTAAGAAAGTTATTACATTTAAGGCTAGCTCTTAGACAACACTCTAGAAGCGTAGGCCTCAACATCTGTATATCCAAGTGACGTGAACAAGATTCGCGCTCCCCTGAATTTACGACCTCTCAACCTTATCCGTACGTGAAACGGACGTTCTACAATTTTCATAAAATGAAGACATTCAAACCGACAAATGCCTCATAATTTTAAAGTATTTAAAATCTGACAGAAATCATAAATTTTATAAAAGATACATATGTATTGATATGAATAAAATTTAAAGGTCTGATTGTCAGTCCAAATCATGTTAGTATCTCAAAGTGATCATAGCAAGGCATCAGCAATCTAATTTAAAAGTTTGTGACCATCTTTCTGATTTACGATGGAAAGCAGAAGAACTTGTTATGCTATACATAGACTACACAAGTACAACTACACAACTGATTACGCTCAATGGACATAAAGTTAACTGAATAAAAAACAACACAAATAGTAAGCATTGAAGTTCCCTTCCAAACAAATCCTCTGAATTAAAAAGCCAATCTAAGTTATCCCATACAATTACCAGCCACTTACCACGCCCTAGCCTTAAGGGGGTGGGCAGTAATAATAACAGCGTCACGTAGAACGATTCCTTGGAGATCATTGGAAAGGTGGGGAGTGCACTTGCATTTGTTAGGTAATGGACTTCACTAAATGGAATCGTTCTGGATACAGAGAAAGAAAATTGGTTGTTATAATCTCTACGGTTGACAGTTCAACTTTAAGAGTGTCATTTTATATCGGTAATTCGAAATTAAATTAAACATAGTGAAGGCAAAGTGTATTCAAACAAAATTTATATCGTTGAACATGAATTTAACTTAAATATATTTGCAAATTAATCAGTTTTATCAATAGCAATATGGGAATTTAAATAAACCTTAAGCAGGATATATATTTAAATACAATTGCACGTTAGAATAGCTCATTCGATATCACAGGGCACGCATTAAACATCGGAGCCTCAGGGCAACGCTCATGAAATAATGCAGCATTACAATTCTGATGAATCGATTCACGCGTCCAGCATAAATTAACTTGTTGCAAATAATTTACGATGATAATAGAGTCAGCAAATTAAAACTTCTTTTTATAATAATTATATTTCAAATATTTTGGCGTCAAACAAATGCTCTATGAAGATTTTATAACCAGAATATATTTTTAAGCACTACAAGTTATAAAGGGGCGATAACTAGAAAGAACACATTTTAGTCTCCATCTCATCCAATTTTGTAACACATTTTGTAACACACATCTTTATTCTGGTAAGAACTATCAACGTCATTTGCGGTTTGTTTTTGTACATAGCCGTAGTCCAAAAACAGGTTCAACGCAAGCCCATTTTTTTAATAACATAAAAATTTTTGGGCAAGTGAAAAATGGCATATATTTATTATGTATCTGATACTTTATTACTTTATTTTTTAATTTATACACATTTTGTTGACGCTACAAATCATTATTCACCTATAATTGCGGTATTTTGAACTTCTAACCCTTGATGCCCATGATAAAATTATTCTTTTCTAGAATATAGATTTGTTTCCGCATTTACGTTAAAGATTCAAAATCTTAAGCACTAAATTATATAAATACTTGTATAGTAAACGGTTAAATATGAAATCTATAAAAGCGTTAAAAAGTTTATGTTTACTTTATTATTTTTTTAACAACTAGATTGTTATAATTCAACGAAAATCCAACAAACTCTTTAGGTATTCAAATCAAGAGTTAATTTAACAAAATATTCAAATTGGTACATACACAAATATACATAACAATGATTCTAAAAAAAGGAAGTTATTAAGTACTTCAATGTGTTTTTGATAATTGTGTCCTTGTTATAATACTTAAACGAAAACGGAGTCTCTTATTCAGGTTACTAATAAGTTCCACTGTGACACAACTTAACTTATCACGTTTATTTTATAGAGTAGGGGTCGAATTTCCAACCTAACAATTACTTATGCAGATGACGGCACTTTGTACTTTCAGATCGTAACGAGGTTATTAACTTTTGTTTTTGGCGTCTCCACTAAAGCGATCGGACAATATAAATTTACCTGTTAGATTTAAATCGCTATTAGTGACATTATTGTTACGGTAATATGTTACACCGGAGCCCCTAACTATGTCATTTTAGAAGTATCTTAACTGAAATAAAAATGTATGCTGGAGCAAGGAAGATTTTGTTTTTTTACAATCTTTTTTAGTACAAGTCCATCATAAGTTGTACTTTGTATTTAATTATTAATTTACATATTTTCTCTTGTTAGACAATAAATGAACGCAAAAAGCCCTAATTAATTTTCCATTCTTTTAAGATTTATTATTAAATATGTTATCTTTCAAAATAAACGTCTAAAGTTATAATATATTTGAGTTCAGTAACAATAATGATAAAAATCTACATCTACAATTCGAATTTACAGAAATAAATATGAATATATCAATTTATTAAGTGTTAATTATTATATGAATTAACTTTAAAAACATTATACATGAGTATGAAACAAACATTAACCAAACCAGTCATGTTTTAATATTTATTGATACAGTACATCCCCACAATTATTATACTTAGATCTCGGTTTGAGCGATACAAAAGGCAGATTCTCGACGTCCCGACGTATACCCATTGTTCCTTGCAAACAATGACCGATCCGGTCACTCCGCTGCCACATATTCCCAGGCAGATTTAGCAGCCAATGAATAATCTAACATGCGTGGTAAACATATAGTATAATTTTATCTGTTTTTATAAAAAGTTGAATTTTAATAGTGTGTGAACCGATATTTCAAATATGCGATGCATTTATTTCAAATTTGGTTTCAGGTTTTATTATCTTTTATTTGCAAGGTAGACATACAATTAATGATTCAATAGTGCCATTGAAAGCGGTAGTCAAATTATTTTGTTTATGATTGTTTTAATGAAATATGAGACATATATTTTAGTTTTGTTAAAAAAGAGGTATTTTTGGGCTATATTTAATTTGAAAAGGTTTGATAATGATATTAAGAGATATTCCGAAAAAACTTTGTTGATTTCCGAAAGATTTGACACCTTTACGACCTCTGTTGACTATTTGTGTTAAATACACTTTTCCATGACCTATATTTTTCTATTAAACTTGATTTTATTATATTCTTGGAAAGTATATGAAATTATTGTTTTATCAAGTTCCCTTTAAATTCAGAAGTACGAAAGTATTTAAATTAAGATCTAAATTAAATTCACTTAAGATATTTCTATGTCGAAAATATTCATTCAACAAAGCCAACTGATGAAAGCACTTGGGCACCTAAATTTAAGAAACTGAATTAAAAGTAAAATAATTCAGAAATTGCCCAAATTTAAGCTGCGAGAAAATCTTATTTCCTCCACATTCTTAGCAAATTGATTCTATTTTATGTTACACCTTACCCTCATTAGGCACAGCTCGTTGCTTTTTATGACAAACTTCTCCTTATTTCAAGTTTTTTGTAACGTATTTTATAAGGGATAAATTAAAAGAAAAAAAAACTCAAAATTCGCTGACAACTTCGGAATAAGAAGTAGATTTCTTTACCTAATTAGTTTCCCAGTCAAGTAATTAGGTTTGTTCATTTGTTTGTACTTTGTTAGCTATGTTAGTTCGCCAAAAGAATACGATCTCAACTTTTTTTTCTAGAAGTAATATTTTATCTATAAATATCAAACATTAACACGGTAAGTTAACTGCAAAAGATAAGTTCATTTCAATAATTTTATTTATTATATAAATAATACATATATTCGCTTTGCGTCAAATGTCACACAGACTATCAATGTGTCACATACAATTGCGTTGAGTAAGTAATATATACTAAATAACAATAGAATACATCACAAAACCAAATCATAAATTGTAAATCCTGGTTTCGTATTAGTTTAATGACGGACTATAAAGCAGTTAGGCTAATGTTTAGTGCGGTGAGCACTCCCAGTAATGCAAGCTGTAAATAGCAACAAATGGATGGTTGTGGAACTACAACCACGTACGTGTTTGTGAGGAAATAAGATAAACATTTTAATTGATTTTTCATAATGATTTAGTTGGGAGTCGATATTTTAATTGAAATTTACTTAACATCTTTTAAAATAATTTTTTTGTAAGTATTTAAACCCCTAGTTAAAAACCGTTAACGGAGTTTAATAGAAACCAGTTGTCAATTAAGTTTATTTATCTCGACTCATAGAAAACACAAAAAAGATTTATATTGCACAATAAAATTAATCAAATTAGTTAAAATCTTTACAATGCTTGTTAGTACACAGATTCTTTAATTTATACTCACCGTGTCATGTCTTCATGTGGTTACTTTGACAGTACTTTATGGTTGTTTTAATTATATGACATTTTAAGTTTATGTTAACGTTTACGGCTTCGGCTAACTTATTTATTTACATTTTAAAATAATATTGTAGCTTATTTTTAAGACGTCTAATAATTTAGAGCCTAAGAATTTAAGTTCTTTATTTTATTTGACTTATTTGCGTTTAACGTTATTAACTCAAGTTTATGAAAACCTATACTGACAAAAGTAAATACACTAGTTTAGAATATTTTGTCATTAGATTACATTCTTGATGTTAAATTTCCTGTTAACTATGCGGTCGACATGAAATTCAAACGGTTAGGTTAGGGTTTTCCCTTTTAATTAACGTATAAACTTTACGAGCAGAACTAACAGCTACTGGCAAAAATGAAGCCTTAAGTTTGAAAGCATCCTTTTGAAATATTTACTTTTTGATTATTAATAGTGCATTTATATGCAATCCTTAATGCAAAAAAATTTAAATTTTATATATTGTACATGATATGTACACATAAATATTAGCTCACATATACAAGTGGCACCTGTTCAGGCCAGCTCGTTGGCCTATTTTTTACGTGAAAGCGAAGTCTAATGGCCTTAGAGCTTTAATGGACTACCGTTTAGGCTTTCGATATAACTAGGTATAACTATAATTGATTTGACCATTTTGTAATAACCGGTTGTGAATGCTGTATTTTATTATAATTTTTATTTCTATAAATTTTTAATTTAAAATTAGAGAAACTTTACATATTTTGATTAATTTTATTTTCATGCCATCGTTCATGAAAAAATGTACTTAACAAATAAAATTACTCAACCAATTAAAACTAAATAGGTATAATTTAATCAAAAAGGAAAATCTAATCACACTTGGCCAAATTATGTTTGCAATTTATATTATTTATATTGATAAAATTCCACCTTTGTATATTACATGCTCTTACAATATTCGGATGTCCGATATTAAATCATCAATAATTAAATAAGTAAATCGACCAATATTTACAGCAAACTTTGAAAATTATTCAACGGAACAGTAAATGCGATCATGGCTACGTACTTGGCGATCCGCACAATATAAATTATTATTTGCGGTGTTTTCATCAAAAAAATATTTTTCATTTACTGAACGAGTACTGTTCCATATTTACTATATATGGAACTGTATTCGGTATAATAGTATTATATGCTTAATCAAGAATAACATTTGTCTTAAAATAATAATTTCCTTTTTCAGGTAAATAATAATTAATTAATATGTGAAGCTAAATGAAAAAGTTATCCTGGTGTCTTAATCACGTATGTACATTTATAAGTTAAAAATTTAATTGCAAACCTGGTTTTACCGTTCTGTAAATAGGATTTTTGGTCAATCGGGACAATGATAGTGGTTGTGGTCCGATTGTTTGCAGATCGAGCTTTATTGGGAGAAGCATTTATTTATAATGTAAAAAAATAACACATTGTGTGCTTATTATAGGATTTACAGTACTTATTTATTTTCAACTAGAAGACCTGGCGAACTTCGTATCGCCCTATAACAAAAAAATATTTATTACTTTTTTTTATTTATATTTTTGGAGTTTACCTGTAAGCCATAAATCTCCGTGTTTATAAGTGCGACAGAATGATTGACATATGTATTAGTTAGTTGTCAAATCTAATGTCAAAAAAAACGTTTGTATGGGAAATAGAAAAGGGCTGTTTTTATGGTTTTCCCAGTAATGAATCAATTTTTTTCAGCTTTTATACCTTCCCTGAACCTCCACGAACATTTCAAGACTAAGATAAGATAAATCCGTTCAGCTGTTCTCGAGTTTTAGCGAGACTAAGGAACAGCAATCCATTTTTATATATATAGAAGATAAAAAAAAAACAATCAAATTATAAAGGTGAATTCCAAGTATAAAAATGTAGCAAATTATTAATCCTATTATCAGAAAATAGTCAGACTTCAGTTCGATTAATTAATAGTTAATTTTTCGTTTATTTCGTTTCGGTCTTAATACGTTAACTTACAAAGACCTCTACTAAGGGCTTCATAGATATCCTAAAGAAAAGTCTACAACTCATAATTAACACAAGTCACATTATTACTTAACTTGGCTAAGGCAAAATCACTTTTAACAGACAAATATTCACCCACACTTTGCTTAAACAGAAAATAAATCAGTTGCTTTTTGTTTAAATTCGTTTTGTTATTTAATTATCTGTGACTCGGAAGATTCCCGTAAATTGGTGCGTGGGTTAGCCACAAAATTATAAGTAAATTAACAAATAAAAATCAACCCTAACTGCATACATTAAGGTCGTTTTTAATTAAAGTCTTTTTGTGTGATAACATCTCGCTTCTTTTTTCGAAAATTGAATAATTTTTTTTAATTGTTTGTCTTTCTGATACGATTAAAACTTGTATGTTATATTAACACGTCATTGATGTTACTCTCTGATTTTTTATGTTACCATTTCTAGCTTCCGTTGTTTGAGTGATCTTTAATTAATAAAGAATGACCACGTTTGCACGGATAAGATTCTGAAACTTTTGAAATTATGAAGTTAAATTGTCTTGAAGAATACGTAAAACGTAACTAAATATAAAAAATATAATTACGTTCTAAAAATTACTTAAATACATAATATGTATATTTAAGTGAATGTTGTAATTTTAAAAGGTGTATAAAAATACACAAAGTATGATGAATGACGGACAGTCTATTGATCAAGATCCTTGATTCATATGAAATTAAAACATGTGGCTTCAATTAAGGAACAAAAAGCATAAATGAAAAAGCGTTGCCCTCGTCTTTTTTAGAGATTTTTGTTAAGGCCAGGTTAAACGTTTTGATGATAAAGTTAGTATGGTTTAAACATTCCAATACAATTTTCGTTGTGTGATATGGGATTTACTTGAAAACATTTATTTTGTCTAATTTAATTTTGTAATAATGCAATCAAAAACTCTATATTTTTTAATGATATCATACAATTGATACAAAATAAACGTTGCGGCTAGCCCTTAAACAAATGCTAATTAACTATGACGCGCGCATTACTCAAGCGCCTATCCCTGTCTCCCACATACTTAGAGAAAAAGATAATAAATATAAATGGCTTCCTAGTGAAACGCTTAGGTTAAACTATGATATTGTTTTAATCCGTTTCTATATCGTGTGAAAGATGTTATTGTAATGAGATACGTAATTGGGTGTGAAGGAACTTTAATTTAATTACCAGAAGGAATTATTATGCGTTTTGTCGATAACTATCGCTGTAAATGTATTTTTAATGTACTGCGCCTTTATATTGCATAAAAAATAAAATAATATAAAGCAATATTAAAATGATAACTAGAATAAAGTACTGTTTGAATTTAGTAATGATAATAATTGATAGTGAAGTCTTGAAGCTTAAAGAAGAATCATGACACCTTAAATAATAATAATTGACAAATATAAATCACTTTCGTATGGCAGGAAAGCAATAAGAATATAAGTATACACAACTATTAGTTTGAAAAATCAAATCTATCATATTTAATATCAAAGTTATGTAATAGCTAGTAATTGTTGTAAAAATTAAACCATCTAGATTTTCCGCAATGCAGCGCGCGATACGTCATGCACGTTTCTTATCTACTTTTGAATAATCATTTATATTAAAAATAACTTTAATATAAATATGATTGGTTACATTTTTTCAAAATATATGCAAATGTTTTACTACATGAAATTTCAATCCTTTAAAATTTATATCATTACTTTAGTGACCTACCTATATTATAAATCATCACAATTTGTTAGTGGTGATTTTGAAATATGCCGAAATAAGATTCCTCAAATCCTGTGCTTTCGAAAATTTTATCCAACGCCATCGGATAACAAGTGGATTTCAAATTCGGTATTGAATTAAAAAAAATTATTACAAATATTAGATTTCAATTGAGAATTGTAGTTGAATATATGTATGTAACAAAAGTTAAAATGATATTGTGTTGTATCTGCACATTTAAAACTTATTAGACAGCCATTTGGCTAAGTTTCTTTGTTTCGCTACAGCGGGATCTCTAAAAAAAATTGAGGAAACGAAAGTAAAGATAAGCTATATTTATCTTTACTTCAACTATCTTCTTTCGCATAAAATTAATTGGGTGACCGGTAAATATTGTAAATGAAATTTATTGCCACAACCAACATTCAGCCACTGATATAAAGACAAACAAAAGAGTGCATAAAAATAAACGTCTGTAAGTTATTTCCTAATGTCGCGCGGAGGAAGCTCCCGACGCGAGCTAACCTAATTTTTTTGTCCAAAAATACACTTATAATGTAACAGATGCATTTTATGTTACCGCCGAATAAATCGAGATGCCGGATATTCTTTCTTTTATAAATTTTAACATGAATCTTTGAATATGGTCGTTATTCTGATAACTTTTGTTTAATACTATTTTTAACATGCAAAAGAAATGACAGAGTATGCACTTGTTGTAAATTAAAGTTTCTTTTATCAGCAATATTATTTTTTCCTCATTATACAAAAAATGTATACTGTAACAATAATATGTCAAATATATTTGAAACGAAGATAAATATTTGCACTAAATTATTGTGGACGGTTTCAAGTTACATTTTGGGATGACGGTATTATAACGGTCTACTATCCCAGTGCGGACTGACAAGTATTACTTTCAAGGTATGCGATAGCCGCGGAATAACGAGTGCAACCTGATATTGTTTTTACTTGGATTTTTTTTTTTGTCTTTCTATTCGAATTGGTTTGACTTGACCATGCTTTACACTTGAGAAATGACATTGATATCTGATATCCAACTTTCTAAATACTGAACTACACTTATTATATTGATGAATACGTGGGACGATTATCAGATACAAATAATGTTTAGAATTCTTTAAAACATAAAAATGAAGTTTATGCAAAACCAATTGGTAATTTTAAAATCGAAAAAAAGAACATAATATGTATGACGGGAAAAAAACAAGGTAAACAAAAAACATCAAAAATTATTTGTTTTAATATATTGTCTTTATATAAATATACCGAACGTATGTCTTGCTAATGTAATTCAGAGTTTTATGTTAACTCGTCTATTTCAACATGTGGTTCTCAAACGACTTGAGATAAACAAACATCCTATTTCTTATTCGCAGCGTTTTCTAAACGGTTCCGTCTGCAAAAACATCTGTTTGAGTTTAGCGAGTTTAAATTGAAATGAACTTAAGAGAATATGTAATTAACTGTTCCAACCATTAAATTAATATAGTGGTATGTATGCATCTCATTACAAAGCATATCTTATATACAATTTGCTAAACCCATGTAACTATCTTAGGAGGGTTTAATTGGAATGTCAAGGGCTCTTTATATCATTTATTTTCTTGTCCTAATTTACCAATAGCGCTATCCACATCATATTGTTTTAGTATTCAGTAATATTCCAAATTTCATCTTACATCCAAATAAAAGGGAGTATCATCCAATAGTCCCATAGAAATAATGACATGCGCTCAATAATAAATGCATGTAGAAAAACAGTTAAGTCATTCAACTGTCCTCCCACTTTGATGCTGTATTTGTTTTAAACATCTGCTGTCTGTCAAGTGAGAATCATAAAAACTTTTAGGGGTTGTTCGACTCCAAGAGCCCTTTGTAATTTTAATCTATATGGGATGAAAATGTTTTCTATTTTTATTTCAACCACTTTATGATACGTTTAAAGTGACTTAGTTGTAATTAAGAATTGTTCATATTTATTTTAAATCTTGCGTGTACCTAATGCTTACAAATCGCTAAAAAATAAGTGTGATTAAGAATAATTGATTAAAATCATTTTCTTAAGCTTTTTTGACACTTTTATTGCAAAATATCAAGTAGTTTAGTTTACGAAGAATCGAAAGTATGTTTTTGAATACAAAATAAACTTTAATTGAAAGAAATAAGTTTAACAACAACATCAATGCCGAATTTTATAGTACAGTAGTTTTAAAAAGAGACAATTAATAAAATATTAAATAAAGAAATATGTTTAATATGCGCAAGCACCATTATCTGACACCGTTTTGTGCGAGCCATTTTGCATGTTGTGATTGTGCTTACAATAAATCGTGAGTTAAGTGCAAGTCTTTGGCCACACGTGAATGCTTGTGGGCGGGAGACTATTTATATCTTGCTAGAGTATTATTCTCAGCTTCGTTTATTATTGTAGCCATAATGGGTAAATTGTTTCATGTGGTAAATAATAAAAATCTATTGTCTTGAACACGTACATATTCAATCACACCCCCATATCTTCGAACTTCCTCTTTACTTAAGGCAAAAAATTGCTTTAAAATATCAATATTACTAAAAATATTATTATTCTGCCCAATATTAAGAACTCATTACAAAGAAATGAGCGTGCAAGGGCGTGGTGGTCTGGTTATTCGTATTGAACCCACAATTAGCCTTTTGTTATTAAGTCCTATGACGCATACGAGTTCCGCTATCGTTTATTTTCGTTCAGAATTCTTCTGCCAACGATTATAATTAGATTCTAAGAAAGAGCTAAGGAACGAAAAAACTTTATTGTATCGAGTGTTGGTAAACTGTATTAAGAAATATGTATTTAAGATCAATTCTTAAGTTCGTATGTAAATATTTTGTTTTATAAATTCAACATCCCTCATATAAATGACCCATTTAGACTCAAACGGGGATTAAATAGTGTAAGGACCACTGAAATTGTATTTTAATTGATATTGGTAAATTTAAGACCTAGACATACTCTAATGATTTCCGCTTACAAATCTCACGTCCTAGTGCAGTGGGACAAATAGACAATCTAGTTGAATATAGTTCAAGAGTATATCTTGTGATCTCAGCTACTCCCATTTCGCTTCTCTCATTTCACGCCTATTAGTTAAACTTGTTACGTACGCGTGGATCTCCATTAAAATGCAAATTGAACGCCCCTGAAAATGTTTGTATATATTTTTTTCCATTTATTTTTTCGCTCGCGGCACTATTCACTACTTTTTTGTGCAGCTATTGTATTATGTTAAGAAGATTTTCCATTGTAGATATTATTCGTAATAAGTACATTATAACAAGTAAGAAAAATTTATTACTATTAAACAAAAACTTAAGTCAAGTCATATTTTGTCAATCTGAGTTTATTTGAATTTATCTAGAAATGGAAGGTAATGAACTTCATTATATTTACTTGAATCAAGGAGCCCATCATTGACTATTATAACTGTTCTATACTCTATATGGTATCGTCCTGCTTGATCGGGAACATGCGACTTCACTCGGTAATAATCACTATATGTCGGTGATACAGACAGATAACGGTACACAATGTTCCATATGTGTGACCTGGTTTAGAGTAATGTGTTTCATAGAGAGCTAGTGTGCTTTGGTATCTATTTTAAGATGCTTCCACGACGAATTTTTAATTTACATGGTAATACAGATATTAAACCATTGCTATACGACTATTTTCAGACAGTTTTAATTAGTTTAAATGAAGGTTACAAGATAGTAAGTAAATCTTTTGTACACGGTTTTTTTACTATTACAAGATACTGTATGTAAAAATATTTTTTTTAATACTAGAAAATGATTTTCTAAAACCAGAATTAGGCCCCCGAATGGATATGGAAAACTTTTACCCGATGTGACTGGCAGATGTGGATCATTCAAGCTATAAAAAAAACGAACTTCATACAAGAAATATACCTATAGATCTTCGGCAATATATTATTATTGAAATAGACAGAGATGTTACTCTTTTGAAAAAGCTCGGAAATAAAAAGTAAGAACAACATATTATTTTAGAATTTTGTAATAAAATAAAGTACTATAAAATTTAACTCCTCACAAAAATTGTAAGTTAAAATAAGCTTATAGTAAATTAATATCAAAAAATCCTATATTACTTATATTCAGTGCCCTTAAACCGGCGTTATTGCGGTAAAACCCTTAGGATTTATCCCAAATATTGTTTTCAATATCTATTTCAATGGTCTACTAACAACTTTAGGAATATTGCTAGCTATTTACAACTGCATAACAAGTAACTTAATCTAATGCATCGTGCGTTAATTCATTTTAAACTTAAATTAGTGGCGTTAAGATTGAACTAATGCGTGTATTGATCACAATGACGCCTACCATGATAGACTCGGATATTTCACGAAATTCATAAATTAGCTCTTCAGTTAACTAAATATTCTATTCTGCAGACATTGTCTAGTAAGCAATAAATATCAAGAAAACAAAGTTTTGTCGGTTATTTATTTCTAGACCATTTTGTTTTACAGAATAGATTCTTAATACTCGTACTTTAAGAAGCTTAAATATCTAGTAGAGATCTTCAACTATAAATTTCTTTTAATATTTGGACCGAAACATTTATCATCATCCAAATATTATAATATCTTTTCCTGTAGCTTTTAAACGCTTACATATTTTAAATATTTTTTTTTTATTTTAAATACATTTTGTAAATTACATAATAAATTATCTATATTCGCTAATATAGTTAGCAACAGCGAGAGTCCACTCAAATTACTTTCTAACATGACTCGGGACGGTAATCAAATTGCGGCGTTGGCCGCTGCTTTAATTGTTCACTGCACTGAGATATTTGCACCACCGAGTGCGTTTGTCCATGAATCCACTCTAAGTCAGAATTAGTTATGTATATTAAATTAACTACTTTTAAGAGTTTAAAAGGAGGAAGTTTCAAAAAAATAGTTTTAAGTAGTAAGTGTAGTAAGTCGTAATATTTATATTTGAGATCATTAAAATAAGGGAGACCAAAGTCTTATTACTTTCACATCATTGTAACCCCAATTAAAAGATTTAAATTTAAATTGAATTATTTAATAACTTTTACTCAACAAAATCTCCCTCAAACTATAAACTAACAAAAGATCACTAATATGTATTAAGTATGACCGTGATGAATCTCACCCTTTGCTGACTTGCTCTGACCACGGAAACGGGACTACATACTTGTTATTTTAACATTAATTGTTATATAAATAAACTGTTATTATTAATTAGCATATGACGATTTATTTCGACTGATGCATGAACTTTAAACATCCTAATTGGTTCTCTACAATAATAAGAAATGATTTAACTATTTTTTTATTCGAAATAGTTATAAAAAAATATTTTATCATAGTTTGCATCAAACTTATGCGCTAGTTTAAAATAAAAATGGGAAATTCAAAAATTTTAATCGTGTTGTATTTAGATGATAGAATGTGAGGGTTCACACTATTCTCCCGGTGACTGTCAAAGCTAATAGAGCTTAAAGCTACAATCAAGTTGAAACTAAAAAAAAAATAACCTCGTAATTCAATTGAGAAATAAAAAGTCAATACTACTTTACTAATAACTAGAAATCCGAGTACGATGATTAAAAGCAAGTAATGGACATGGATGTATGAAACGGATTACCTCTTAATGGAATAGTAACGCGTTTTCTGTATTTTTGAGTAATTTTAAGCATAATTAGTTTTGTGTTATAGTTGAATTGCCTGCACCATTTCTCAGGAACTGTCCTAGTAATTAAGCATATAATGCGTTTCTGACAATATATTTTTCGTATATAGTCGGGAATGGAGCAAATCCACGTAATGAGCTTTCGATAATTTCTCATATTTCACATTTCACATATTTCACATATTGAAAGGTTAATACATAATAATTTTCTAAATTTAATGACTTTTAAGGTAATTTGTTTATAGTCAGTAATAAATTTAACACATAAGTAATTACTCACGGTAAAAAATGACCGTAAAAGTCATTAAATTTAGAAAATTATGAAGTTTATTCATCGCATGTAAAGTTGTTCCCTTTGTAGATGCGCTGAATTATCCAATGCTAGTTACTCGGTTTTTTTCGTATGTCAAAAAGAGGCAAACGAGCAGGCAGCCTTCTTGAAAGAAGATAATTACTTTTGCCTATGGACATCTGCAAGATAAGGAACGTTGCGAATGCTTTGCCGATCTTGATGATGGAAGAGAAAGAAGAAAAGGTGGAAAAAGAGAAAGGGCAACCGACTCTCTCACTCATCGGACAAAACGCAACTATTTACGACTCCATCACGCCGATCTCCTGTGAGAGGGTGGTTCTTCCATGGTCGAGCCAGTCCATATTCCATCTATAGTAATTTGACACAGTTAGGCTCAACCACCTTACAATCTTTTGTGATTTGCCCTCTCCCTGACAATATTACCAATATTACTTATACACTAAGTAAGTTTAACTTTTCCTCTAAGTGTTTGAAGGTAAGAAACATAAAGAAAATATGTTCTTATTTCTGAGGTTTCATTTAAAGATAACCGGTGGACTAACATGTTTTTTTTTAAAGATTAATGTATTTTATTTATCCAACAGTAATCTAAATCGGGCATTATACCAACAGACGTTGTAATGTGTTGTGGCTATGCGTTATAATGTGTAAGAGTTCAGAAGAAAGCAATAAACAAACGGATAAACATTTACAAAAGGAGTTGATCTCTTAGTTTGACCTTTTCTGCTAGTCGATCCGATTATTGAGTCGATTTTATAAGAATAGTTTATTTGAAATATATGATCTCATAAATAATGATACCTGTTTAAGGACTGTCAAGAACATGGCTTTACTTTGTTTTAATTTGTAACTAAATACCTAATTTAACGGCATCAATCCCCACATTTATGTGGTTTGGTTGTATACATACAAACAGCATATTTTTCAAATTACTTTTCTTTAAAATACTTCTATTTCATATATACGTTCTAAAATACAAACTTACACTTTGTTTATCTGTGTTCATATTGATATCATTTATCGTAGAGCAGCGTAATATTTTAGAGATGTTTGTTTTGTCGGAAGAATTTTCGGATATCCCCATAGATATCGTCTTAATTATTTTATTTAATATTTGTTAAACAATGAGATTACTTTGATAAATAATAATACAAATATTTGTTGACAATGTTTGTGATTTCAGTTTTCAAGTACATATGTTTTCTCTGTTATTTTTAACTCATATTTATTTTATAAACAAATTCTTTATTTCTTACAATAAAGTTAACTTTCTTCTGAAACATATTTATTCTTCTGTTTTTTTTTTTTTGATTTTTGAGAAAAATATCTGTTTGTACTATAAATGCTAAGGTTAATCTAGAAATTGCTTTTGATTTTTTTTTAAATTAATTGTAGGATTTCAAACATGCGCCCTAAAAATATAAATTAATTCAATTTAATTATCTAAGCATAGCTCATTGGTTTTTAGAGACATTATATTAAATTTACTAGTTAAATAATAACTTCCAACGACTTTAGATACTTCCATACTTTTTCTACTGAAAATAGTTCAACTAAATTGACAGGAGGACGAATATTTTTAATATAAACTTTGTTTTATTTATAATTTAAATTATTATGTAATGAAACTATTATTTTAATTAAGGACACTTCCAAAATCTTTTTGTGCCATGGAAATTTTTTGTGCTTTGCTCAAACAATGTCAATAGCACTACTGTAGTTAATTATTAGGCCATCGATATCTTGGTATTTGAGTGGCCTGTAATAAGAGTGTAGGCGTCAAAACACACTGTGCGGTCTTAATACCGGTCAAGCGAGAAATTGACCTTTATTCAAAATGGAAGCGACCTTCAAGAGAAACAGTTAAGGCACATAATCGAAAATCAACATAAATTTATCCATCCTGATTTTCTTCATCTTCCTTTATTCAAATTCCAGCTCTGAGGTTGTAACTTAGAGTTTAATTCCCAATGAAGTGGGATGGTTTACACTATTAAAATAATGAGGACTCATAAGGGTATCTTAGTAATTTCTCATGTGTTTCGTCCTTTATTTATTGTGTAGCAAATAAGGCTACTGTTTCTCTTTGTTTAATGCTCTAAGATGAAGTTGGCTCCTTTACATGTTGTAAAGCATTTGAAACAAAAGTTTATTTATATCACTTGTACAAACACAAACTCTGAGGCTACGATGAGCATGTCTATGCCGAGTATTAATAACATTCTCAAATTACCTAAAAGGCTTTTTAATTGGTTTTAAATGTAAGCAATTGTATAATATTTTTCTTTAAAACTTCTTCTAATATATTTCAAAATATAGGATACAATAATGAAATAGTCTAATATATTACATAAATTTTTTTCAAGATCCGTAATATATTTCAAATCGGCATATTTTAGTTTTTGATTTCATTAATATTGCCATGCACAGAATATTTTTTATGAATATATCAATTACCTCTCATGAATTCACCTAGGCCAAATTACAATTGTCAAGCAACAGATATGATTTTAATCTACGATTTTTAACCTAATGTCCCAGAAGTTAAAGACCAAGTTTCAATTATTCGGTCGTCGAGTCATCGCGACAGGTGAAGTCATGCTGCGTTGTATTTAGCGTCAAGTTTAGTTTCATCATACAAGTTGTATGGCAAGTGTTCTAGAACTCAATGAAATATCACGTTTCACGTTCAAGGTGATAAGTGGCGTGAATGATACCATTTACCGTTTATGTCATATTTGCTCACAATATATGAAATGTGAATAGGAATTTAAAAGATTTATATTTTAACAGAATATATGATTTATATTAAGATTAAGGTAAATAAATGTAAAGTTTTAAAGTATCTAATAAAGTATATGTCATGCGTGTAGGTTTTTTTTATAAAACGTCTTTAAAATATTTTTTCAAGTGCCTGACTTGCATTATGACTGCGCTGATTACAACGAATATAAATTTCTTTTATAATATTATTTAAACACTTAGAATGGAAAAGCATTTGGTTAACATACATGTCAAAACTGCCAGAGTATTAACAAGTGTTTTAAATAAGTTTTAATGAAAGTAAGTGAAAATCCTGAAAATTGAACGATTTCTACAAATATTTATTCAGATCAATCATATTAAACCTATGAAAACAATTGAACACATCATGTTAATAATAATAAATGTTTATTAACATAAAATCTTAATTTACTTTAACAATAACTGAAACTTTGATTTAAAAAATAAACATTGCATTAATTGACATTTAAAGATTATACTGGCACGCGGAGGCAATTAAAAGATCATCATAGAACAAAAATTTCTTAAATGCCCTTGGAGAAAAAAGTCGATTATTAACAATATCAATATTAGTCAAATAAAGATAAGTAACACCATAAGAAAACTTGATTCTCATTGAAAAAACTGCAACGACATCTATTTGTTTTAAAGTAAAGATACCAGAGACATACATACATACATACACAAACATAGACGGTTTTAAAAATGGAGTAATGCATGAAATACTAATTTATCTCTGTACAAACTAAAGATGTTTTTGAAAACAATACAGATGATATTTACAATTTGTAGAAAATACATATTTTCTATATTTCCACTTGTCTTAAAAGAATTGTAGCAAAATATCTTATTAATCAGTATCGGTAATTTTTATTTAGCTCATTGCCTTTCGATATTCATTAACCTTAAGACTAACATAACTTTTACGATTTAGGTTTCTATAACAATCCTCATATAATAACTGGTTGGACTCAATATGATAAAAATAATCAATCAAAAATCAGAAGTTATTCTATTTATAATATTGTAATGAATCCATGTAATTGAATGGACGCGTACGCTATAAGTCTGTGACTATCTAACAAAAATCTGACCATTCTTAACTATAACAGGATATGGACAATGAAAAAACCACAAATATTTCTAAAACAACATATCAATTACTTACGATATTTTGACTTTTATTTAAGAAGAAGGTTATATTCTTATTTTATAAAATTATTATATTTCACAAATTCGTCTCATATTCTGTACTGAGCACCAGTGTAATTTACTTACAGTTACTTTTTTATTGTGTATTTTCTTTTAACTTGGTTTCGTTCAGAATATGTGGAATAAATAAAAAATACTATCTTCCTCTTAACAAAAATTTTACATGTCTATTGTAATTCAATCTAGCAGCAAGGCAACATGGGTTCTCACGGGCATTTTCCGTGAATAAATTGACTTGGTACCTATAATAGATACATTAACTTAATGTATCAAATGTCTATTTTAATTACTATCTCCGTAACGAAAAAATTAAAAATTATTATTAAAAACTGCTTGTCACAGTACTTCTTCAATGCTTTGTTGAATGTAAAATATTTTCCATTCCCACTAATGCAAACTATACTGTGCACTGTATTATAATCCAAATCCTTTCAGATTTCTGAATGACGTAGCTGTGGAGGCACAATTAAATAACGTGTTCTTCATTTAACTATATTTTTAATTGATGAAAGCAGGAAGAATATATTTTATTATTTTAAAAAACCCTCTTTCCAAAACAGTATAGGAAAAGTAAGTTTGGTAGATTAATAATATTTTGTAATTATTAAACTTAAAATGCGATCAAAACAAAGAAAAGAACGAATAAATCTATGGCGCCTTACTTCATTTCTCTGTATCTATTTTATTGCTTCATAAATAAGTATAGTGACAGTTTTTATAGCGCCAAAGTCAGTTCCGGAGTTGCGGGGTGATTAACATCTGTACACATTCAGAATACGAATAACTGATAATCCTATGTTTCCGAGGAGACACTTTCGATTTTATGCTGTAATGTAATTTTGCCTCTGACATATTAAATTTCTACGTTTTAAGAAAAAAACAAATCTGATATATTCGTTTTATGGTTGTATTAATTAAAATATATTTGCAAAAAATGTTTTGATTAATACAAATTTAAAATTATACAAGAATGTGTCTGTCTCATTTATTTATACCAATGGGCTTAATAAGTACGATGGTGATATATTTTTTTATGTAAACAAAGAAAAGATAAACATTAAACACCTCTGGTAAATATGTACTAATATTATTCATAGAAAAAAATATTGCAAGTATTCTTAAAACATGTAAGTGGTCTAAAACGCCAATCACAGTGTTACCAAAAGTACAAATAGTTTGTATCATTACTAACAGTTATTCATGTAGAAAAATGCTAAAAACTACAGGCGACTTTTGATAACTTCAAATATTTAATCCTAAAGTCATTAAAAACAAATAGCAGAAAAAGATTGATCTATATTGGAAACATGTGCCGTAAAAACGAATGGGCGGGTTAATCTTGTTACTTTATAGGCGATTGAAAGAATTTATAGAGGTATGAATGAGAGGCTGTATTTTACTTAGAAACAATAATAATTTGGTGATTTAATACGAACCGATATGTCGAGCATTTTGTAATGATTTCTACAGAAATGTAGGTATTAAAATTAATAAGTATTAGGGTTGATTGTAACAACATTTTAAAAATCTTATAAGTTTCATTTTATTATTTATTTACTTATAAAATACTTGCCGATATTCATAAATCTATTTTATCTAACAGATAGGTATGTTATTTATCAAAATTTAATTATTTACATATTGTTGTCTATTATAATGCTATTCATAAAAACCATAAACGTTTATAAATTTTTCAATCTAAAGATGTTTATATCTGTAAACATTTAACTGCATAAACTATATAGTAGAAATGAAATAACAAATAACGTTTTAAACTGGCCGTCTGTTTCTCCGCATTTTGTTTACCAAACCATGCGGAGACACAGTTGTCTTTAATTTAATTTAAAACTTCGTGACGTCATGTTGCGCCACAAAATAATTCTTCCGGAACTAGCGGAGCGAAAGAACTTTATCTTGCAACTGTTGCTTTGGAGATTCAAATTAGTTTACTTGTATAGGTATTTATAAAATGTATATAAAAGATGCAATAGCGTTTGTATTTTATGTACTTTTTTTATGTGAAAGGTGGCAAACGAGCCGACGGCCCACTTGATGGAAGGTAGTTACCGTCGCCCATTGACATCCGCAACATCTTAATGCGGATGCGTTGCCAACCTTGTTTTTTAGAGATAGGGAGGGGTGGGAATAAGGAAAAGAAAGGAAAGGGTGGGAATAGGGAAAGGGCAAACGTCTCTCTCACTCATCAGACGAAACGCAGCCATTAGAAGCTACTTCACGCCGATCTTCTGTGAGAGGGTGGTACTTCCCCGGTCAAGCCAGCCCATGTTCGAGCTGTAGTAACTGACTACAGCTAGGCTCTACCACCTATAGAACCAAATTTATAAATAAAGTTTTACTTTAGTTTGTAAATCTATCGGGTTTATAGCTTGAGATTTAATGATGTAACTGAGTCAGCCTTTATTGGTATATTTATAATGAAATTATTTTCATGTTTTATAACAGTGGAAATATTTTGTATTTAGAGGTCAATTACTTAAAATGAAAATGAGCATTGAAATTATTTTATCAAGCACTCTTCAAGATGTAAGCTTCAAAAATCTTTCCAAACTTACAGCGAATTTAAACTAATGGAAAAACTTTTCTAATTATCGGCTTAACAGATACTTGGAGTAAATCGCCTTAAGGGTAAACAACACCTCTGCTATTCGCACCCGGTGAGAAACGAAAGCAAGTCATAGGTTTTAGCGTTTTATTGATTACTAGTTTTTGCCCGCGACTTCGTCCGCGTTAATTTCGTCATTAGTAATATAGGTATAGCTGAACGGGCAAACTCTATTCCGTCTTCAATAACCCGGTATTGGTATTTATTAAATTTCTACTACTTTAATCGAACAGAATGATTGACATATTAGTTAGTTGTCAAGTCTAATGTCAAAAAATCGTTTGTATGGGAAATAGAAAAGGGCTGTATTTAGGGTTTTTCCGGCAATTTTTCCAATTTTTCTCACCTTTCAAACCTTTCCTGGAATTCCAGGAGTATTTCAAGACTAAAATTAGCCAAATCGGTTCAGCCGTTCTCGAGTTTTAGCGAGACTAAGGAACAGCAATCCATTTTTATATATATAGAAGATTATGAATATACAATGTAAAATGTTATATATTTTCAAAACGTATATTTTATTTAATCGTACCTGCCAAATTAATAATAAAAAAAAAAAAACAAAAAAAGATAATATATAAATCTTACTTATTGTTTCCGGTCACGAGCACCAACTTCATTGATGTTTATAAAAATACCGTCCCTTATAACTTCGTATAAAAATCGCATTAGAGCCCCCACTCTAAAATTAATTATAATAAAAAAAAAAATTGGTAATATTTTGGATTTCTTGAATTAAAAGGCTATGCCGTAATTGAAGTAAAAAAATCTAATAATAGCAATATTTAAATTAAATTTATTTTGACTGTATGATTTTAGTTTCATGTTACTTTTTTAAAGCAAGTTTTTACATTTTCAAAAGAAAATATATATTTTTTTCAAAATTTTTATTGTTACTAACGATTCTTCTAGTAAAATGCCTTAATTAAATATAATTCTAAAAACCACTCTCAAAATTTACTTAAAGTATTTTTAATATAAACTAATGGGTAAATTATATATTAAATAATGTTTAATATTTGTTTTTTATATGTTATACATCATCTTTAATTAAATTACAGTAACTTTGTCTAAGGACATTCTAGAATTTTTATATCAATATAAAAATACCATAACCGTATACAATAACCGTGTCTGTTTAAAAAGGTTATAAAATCCCCCATGTAAGGAGCCAATACCATAATCGCTAGTAATTTTCCAAATGATCAGCTTTTAAAACACATCGGCCCTTTCATTTTGTATTCATCGCGAACTCTAAAAAAACACTCGTCTAAGACTCTCGTTAAGTAAATTAATACGAGTATAAAACATGATTAAAAAAATTACGCTGACGACTTGCTAGGGAGCTTCCCCTCTATGAATGGGAGCTTTTTTTATTATAAAACACGGTTTTTGTGGTTGGGGTATGTAAAATTAAACAATTTTCAGTCTTATGTTTTCGTATTAAGTGCTTTGAATATTTTATTCACATGAAATACATAACATTGTAATTTGTATATGCCAAGTTTTACCTTTAAGTACAGTAACTTATAACATGCCTCACTTCAAAACAAGTTGCTGGAGGGAGAAACAATGAAAATGTTAATATTTGGGTTCCATTTGATTTTATATCTCGAATTTAATAAAGTTGAAGACGTTTATGTTGGTGCCTAGAAAGTTTGCGCGCAATATAATTTACTGTTTCTTTTTAAATATTCTTGATAATTAAATCATCTAAATTGTTAATACTCACTATAAAATCAATAAATAGTTATATAATTTCCAAAAAAAGTCTTCAATGTTCTGAATAGATTTTACAGTTTTAATATTATTATTAATTTTTATGTAGGCGATAGGATGGTCAATATAAAAAAGTCATTCACAGCAGGAGTAGATATTACGGGGGAATTTTTTTTTGTATTTTTGACAGATTCTAGATAAATCTAGCATTTATAAACAGAATCCCGGAAACTTGTAGATTCGTAAATTTAAATCCACCTGCTTTTTTAAGGGCGTAAAGTAACCCAACGTATACGTAACAATTCGCAAGCGTAAAATTTCAATCAGCTCTCTATTCATATGCAAAAATTTGTTCCCTTAAGTGTTTCCTATACACATCCTTCTTATAAATTTGAGAATAAGATTCAAATTGCTTTATCAATCCATTCAGTATTTGGACGACGCGATTTCAAATTACGTATATTATAATTATGCCTTTACAAAATATATATGCGTATTTTTTATGTATATAATTTTCTTTTATATTCTTGATTAATTTTTTCTCCATTCTTATTCGCAACAACATATGAGAGGGCAAATCTTTTGCTTATTAAATTAGATGTAAGTGCTTTGACATTTGCGACGGAGCCTTTGATTAAAAAGGTTATATAGCCATAAACGACTTTTTTTATTAGAAATATATTTCCCTTTCATCTATTTCATTCTGATTTACAGATATTAATAGCTTTGCTATTATCAAAATGACTATAATTCAATTGTATGTAGCTATTTTATTACCATTATATTATTATTATTAGAGCTTTATACACTATACTTACTTTTATAGCCAAAATCTTTGTTCAATTGGTATAATTAAATCGAATAAAGGCAGTTTTTTTTTTTTCTTTATTTGCCAATCTAATAAAAGTATTGTATTTTATCTTTTAATTGGTTTTCACAACGTATTTAATTTATAACATGATAACAAATTTCAATTAGTTGCGATATAACATTAAAGCTAAAATATGAAATGTAAACGCGAATCATATAGGTACATATGTAGTTAGCAGGCTGTATGCATATCGTATCACTAACACGCTCGGCACGCATTATATTGAGGCTCTAGTAATGCATTAACTGCATCACTATGAAAGTTTAATATGATGGTAGAGTTTTTGCATTCCTTTATATGTGAATATTTCCAAGTAAATTTTCATATAAAATTTTTATTTTATAAATTATTTCAATAAAACTCGTAATTTATTTCGATAAAGATATGAAATCCATGTATATATGTATATAGAGTTACATAATAGCAGTTACTATGACAAAATTAAGATATTTCGTTTTTGATTAGCAAACGTGATAATAGTCTTTATAACATTCTATTACACTAAAAACTTAAATTAAATCCATGTAATATTTTTGTCAATCAACATTAAATATGTCGATAGGTAAATAGCATTTTTTTGATAAAAATTGATCAAAATCCATTTACTTTGTTTGGAAACGTAACAAACAAACATCTACAGATTCGCTTTACACTCGTCAATTTTCAATTCCACCACATTTCTGATATTAATTATATATATGATGTAAACAAAAACAAAATTATAATAAGTTGCATAATATCTCATACCTTCATATTATGATAGTAAATCAGGAGCAGCACGAGTAATACCCACGGGAGATTTCCATCAAGTCTACCTATTAATTTCACCCTCTTTGATTAAAATGCCACAGAGCAAATGGCACCCAAACAAAGATTTCTAAAGGTCACTTTGTTTGAAAAGATAAATATGTATGTTTAATTAGTATTTTCTTTAAATCATTCACCTCATAAAATATATGAATTGAGTATAGGTATATTCTACACCCTATCTTCCTTCGTTATTTAGAAAAAGTTGAATTTTACATCAAAATATTATTATATATAATATAATAAAAGTTTAAAAACAACAAAAAATATGCTTTCGTGGTCCCTATGTTTTGAGTGTCAACAGCCATCCCCTCACTTGAGACAATTTAGAACTACCCTTAACGGAAGGGGCATCCGAAGTTTTCTCTAATCAAGTATCTTTGATGTAGCGAGTTCAGCGTACTATTCCTTTATAACAAACATAAACAGAGACAATTTTATATACTTGAAATAGAAATTTTCAACAATACCCAGTGATTTAATTATAATATTCAGGTAACGAAAACTAGATGATATAAAAAATATGTGATTTGTTAAATTCTTTAGGCTTCTACTCAGATACCCGCGACATGTTATCACTATGATCACAAGCCAAGAAGTGTTGCTTGCATAAATATTGGTCGCCTCGGGGCTAAGTGCCGCCTTTGTCTAGCAATAAAAGAAAAACACTCATTTGGGAACAATGAGACATCTTTTGTTCTGGAAGCCTTAAACTAAATAAAGGATAGATTTGATTTGTTACTGTCACAAACTCACAAAATATATTTGCGAAAATGACTGTTAAATTTTAGAAATTGGGTTAAATAAGTTTTTTATATATATTTAGGAATAAGATAATATTACTAATGTTAAAATATATGTAAATAGGCACTATCCATACACTACAAAATGTATGAGTATCTATACACGTATATATATACAATTATATATTACAGTGTTGTTCGATGAATATAAAGTTTTTATTCTATCTGTACAAATTTTGAAGACCGAAAAAGTTGTTACGATACGTACAAATCTTAAAATAAAAACATATTACAACCAGAACATAATACGTGAAAAAATATTATGTCATATTTTGATATCACGTAATAATTTCACACGGTTTCCCATCTGCACACATAGTATTGATGAGGCAACTTCTCTATATAAGAATTCAATATGATATGTTTATCACCATATAAAAACAAAATAACAAAAAACTTTCAACGAAACTTTTAAAATAACTTAGGATTAAATTTTTAAATATTTTATCCATTTTTAAAAAATGTTCAATATTTATAAAAAAAACAGTGTAAATAATATTTAAAAAAATAGTTATTATATTGGAAACCATCTATCAAATTAAAGCTATGTATGTTTGTTATAATAAAAAGTATCGCCAAAGCGCAGTTTCAGAATATTGTTATGACTTTATGATCTGCGTTCTCTTTATCAATAGGTACCATATAATGGCTAAATCCATTATTTAGAGCTTCATAATACAAGTTAATGCTTAAATATTACCAATACAAAGTTAATAAAAGTTTATTATAAATAGCTATTGTAATCTCTTTATATAATTTTTCAACTCATCCTAGCAATATCAATGGAAACATACATAATAAATGTTATATTAATATGTACAGCATGACGGACAGCTTAACTTATAACAATATGTTCATTATAATCTTTATAGACATTTATCCTTTGAGTCATCATATCTCATTAACAAATTCCAAGAACATACCACATGAACTCAAAGTTATATCATAATAGGTGTGATCGTGCCGTCAAATATCCTTCCATTGGCACTTAGTGCTAACTCTTCTATAAACTTAATATTTTTATGTGACGTTTAGCTATAAAAAGATCTGGCTTGACGTTTATTGGGTGGTTTTGTGAAAAAATTGCATTAGGCCACGATTTTTATTATAACCGCACCGACATTTTTCTCAGATGAGATAGACCATAGTTTTTAGAAAATAAACTAAATTGATAATGATTACTATCTTCTTACATTGTTTCTGGAACGTTCGTTCTTTTTTCTCGGAAATTGGAATTTTTTTATTACTTTAAATTATGATAATTATATTATATATTATTTATATAAAAAGAAACTGTGAGCCCTAAAATTGGTTGTTACATAACACAAAATCCTACCAACTTTAAAAACATTAATCACCCCAATTTAAGTTGATTGCAAACAATAAACAACGCTAAAACAAAAACAAACTACTACGCTCAGTTGACTAATAACCATAGTAAAGAGCCATCTGATCTCGAGTGTGGATAAAATTGTAGGGGTTCTGATAAAACAAAAGACTTATAGAATCAGAATAAATAATAGCATACATACTGGTATTGAAGTAAAGGGAGCAGTCTGTCTTTTTATTGCTATGCATTTTGATTGTGATAATATTGAAGAGATAAGTTTAACTATAGCTATCGAGTTGATATTTTTTTAATTAGGTTATATCTAAGCCTGTTAAACCAGTTTTATGTAAAAAAGGTTTTTAGTGATGTTAAGTGTAAAGTGATGAAATTAAATAAACAAGCGTTTTTCGTCCAGTTAACTAAAATTTTGCCGATAATTGGAACCGCGCTCATGTTAGTTATCCCAGATTAATGTCATTAAAAAAGGTAACCTTACTATAACTAAGGCTAAAGTTAAAAATATCATAAAAATATCGACTTCAGTCTTAATCTGATCCATTAGTTTGATGAAGCATACAAATATTAATTTAACGTTTACAAATTTTAAACCGCATTTCTTTGTACTTTGATATTTTAATTAATCAAATAGAGTGTCCTGTTGTTATGTGATTTTTTATTTACATGTCTGTAGATTAACATTCACATGCTTAAAAATCAAAATTACTGCGGATTTCTACTTTTTTACTTGTGTTGCATATTATTCTGTACTAATACATCATGCATTATACTCTGCAGAACAAACGCGGTCGGTTTCCATTGTGATGTTCTGACCTTATTTCTGAGGACTATTTCTAGCTTGCGACATTTGACTTTGGTTAAGAACTTAGGCCCACTTCAATTCAAAACACTGCTGCCCAATAGTTTGATTTTATTTTCTATGTATTTTTGGTTTGAAATAGTTTAACAATAAGAAAATTTAATTTTTACAGTGATATTTAATTTTACCTTAGACATTCATATATTTATACTAATAAATTAATTCGATATTATTTTGTTATCGTAAAAATATCGTATCATATAAAAGTCTTATCAAAAATTGTGTCACACAGCCAGCATTCAATGTGTCAAAGTCTGATAACGAACGCTCTCTTTGAGATAAAATCACCTCGCTACAATCAAAGCCAGCCCCTATTCCATGGTTACAAATACTAATAACAATTTTTTGAAACTAATGTTGTTTGCACTTTTTGTTAAAATTAATAATAAAGTTCTAAATTACCTGATAAGAAATTAGATTTTTATACAATTAAAACTCAAGAGAAAATATCAAATTTAAAACTATAATATTCAGAAGTATTATCCCTAATATGATTTGTGGTAGTAAAATTTCTTACAGGTTTCAGACTACTAAGTAAATTTAGCTTGGCCATTTCAAAATGAGTCTTATTTTATGGATTTAAATTATTTAATAATCACCATATTCATTTTCACCAAAATTTAATAACATTTATATCTTTAAAAACCTTTTAAGGGACTAAGTCAGTATGACATTAAACAATAACAAAGACATAAAGTAGAAATTATAATACATATAATATTTAACTCGCACACGTAAATTGAGATTGTGTTTGAATATATTATTTGTCACTTTATTTGATTACAGCGTTTTTAAAAGCTAAAAGTAATAGTTAATAACAATACCCAATAAGTAAAAAAAAACATTTTTACTGATCACAAACCCAAAAAAATCCGAAAATGTGAAAGCCATTACTTATTAATTGTGTAACGATAGCCAATGTTGAAGAGTCCTCCAAAGTGCTATAAATCATGTTCTGCTGGAGTCAAGAGCTCTCGTCCATTTCGTCCGTTTTTCCCATCCTTTAGTTGGACTTGTACTTTCTTAGACGAATCTGTAATACGACAATATTTTAATTAAAACTTCAGATTTATATCATTGTAATAAAGTTTAATTTATAGGATATTAGACAAGGAGGTACAGTTTGATGGCTTTTCCAGGGAGTTTGTAAGTGAAGCGTGATCTTAAGATGATTTATGATATGTTGTATGGTTGACGTTTACGAGTTAACAGCCACGCTGGCAAGGCCTTTTAATCAACTATGCTAATGTTAGGCGTTGATCTCAACTGCGGCGGTCTCGCTAAGCTTAACGTCAATATTATGCCCTAATTGAATCTCCGAATGTACGCAAACTTTAATCAAGAACCCTGTTATATTATCTTTTACTTATATGTGGATCCATTTATTACTAAGATGTGAACTACTATTAATAATAAACGTTGTTTTCCTCTTCTTTTATTAAGTGTGTAAGCTTTATGTATCTTACTATTTTTCAGAATAATATCCACGCATTATATCGTCCTTTTAGGACAAATTTAATAGATATTATTAAGGTTGATCTATTTTTAGAGACGGTAGGAGAATATTTTATTGTTACAGAAACATGTCCTGTATTTTGTATTATGTCATATCTCTGCACAAAACTGAGTATAGAATATATATAAAATGAAAAAGTTTGTGAGTCATTTACACTATAATTTGTATTAAACAGTTTTATTGTTTAAGCAATCTTATAGTTTAAGACATTACGCATATACGGAAAATGTTTACGATCTAAGCTAAGAGAGTTACGCTTTGTAATTGACCTCACTAGAGAACCTTAAAAAATCCTCTCAAAAGCCTAATTATTCTCAATCGAGCAAAGGACTTGCTAACTAGAGTGGCTTGCGATCACTTACAAATAAATTAAGAACTATAGCGAACAATATTCATCCAATTAGTAAAGAAATAGAGCTTCCAATTATAAAATCTATTTATAATTTTTTTAATTGACTCAACTAGTCACCCCATGAATTGAAACAATATTGGCAATTGATAAAGTGTATTACAATATTTGGGTAAACATCACCCTTAAAAATAAAATTTTTGAAATATGAGAAAGATATAAATATTAAAATTAAGTTAAACAGTCTTTGAAAGAAATTAAATATAACACTACAAAGGTATAAAGAAGAAGAAAATAAAAAAAGAATAAAGGAAGAATATTTACTTAAAGAAGCATGTTATATTTAATATTTTTAATTAAACGTAATTTTGATAATAATGGAATAAAAGCTAGATGCAGATGGTTATTTTGAAACGCAGATGTTCTGTCACGGGGTCAGTTGACATATTCAATGGGGCATACTAAAAGCCGGGCCCTACTAATTACATCTGACGGGAAAATTTTACGTCAAGATCCTGGCCCATTCATCTAATACCAGTTGAAATAGGTCTACTCAATGGCCCCCTAGAATTACTTAAATGAGACGATACATATTGAATCCCATATATATATAAAAATATATACATATATATATATCTTTATGTATATAATTCTTCTGTGAGTGTGTATGTCACTGAACTTCTCTTAAACGACTGGACCGATTTTGATGAAATTTTTTGTGTGTGTTCAAGGGGATCGGGGTATGGTTTACATTCACAGTTTTGTCCGATGGACAACGTTTTTTCAATTGATTTTTAAATTATTTTTAGTTGTTGATACAAACGTTTTTATTTTAACATTAGATTTGACGACTGACTAATATGTCAATCGTTCTGTCGCACTTCAATATACGGAGATTTATAGCTTTAATAGGTAAACTCCAAAAATATAAATAAAAAAACTTAACAGATATTTCTTGATTATAGGGCGATACGAAGTTCGCCGGGTCTTCTAGTATATACATATATACATATCATACATATAATGTCGTATTCACATAAAGTTAAACTATTTGTAATAATAACTAAGTAAAGTCTTTTTAATATTTATTAATTCACCGACAATGGACTTCAAAACATTTTTTCAGAAAGCAGTTCAACGTAGATTTGATTGTAGAGTTATGCTTTATTGTCAATGTAGGTGAAACTTTCTGAAAAAAATTAATAAATATACATAATACAATCTTGAAATTGTCCCATGTAAAGCACAATACGATATGGAAAGAAGCGAGAAATTTCTTGCAACATAATCAAACTATTCATTCATGATTCTTACAATTATTCATAAATAAAAATGTCAATCTCTGACCTCGTTCCTCCACTAAAAAAACAGAATGGTCCAGCTACAAAATATATCAGACAAAACAGCTTAATACAATTACTTACACAAAGGAGAATTGAAACGGGAAAAACTAAAATGTGGAGAGACGAGACAGTAAATAGGCGGACAACCCACCGACCTAGTTGTGGACAATCGGATGATATTTTAAGATTTATTACGAGGCTGCAAGATTATTATATGACTGATGCTGGCTCTGACGATACAAACTTGATATAACATGTCAGTAGTGTAAGACACTAGTTATTAATTCAATTATTTAAATTAAGGATAAATAAATATTAATTATTATAAGTACATATATTATCTATGAGGCATTCAATAATATTTTTCATTCAACAATACAAAAAAAAATGGAATCTAATGATGTTAATACTGTTCGAAACTTGTCTTTAATCTTTCACTTGCTAAATCGTAATTAGACTTTTTGCATATATTTTATTTCATCTTATAGCCTGTCATCATGTATTTTTCTTTGTTTTATATTTTAGACTGCTGGTAAATTTGTGAAGAGTTTACTCTTTGAGTTTTGGTTTAAGCTTGGGCGTTTCATCTCAAAGAAACCTTAACCTAAGCTCAAGAATACCGCAAAAATATCCAAGAACCACATTTATACGTCACGTTTGTAGAATAAGAACACTTGTCTCAAGACACCGGCATGGAACAATAAATCAAGCCTACTTAAAACTCAATCTGTCAAAGGATACGTTTTTAGAGCCAAAGATATTCTTTGGGTGTGTTTGTATTTTTTCATTGCAGCACAGCAGTTTAAATAAAAGTTGTTTCGTTACGTATACATATTTTTTTTTACAATGGCCTATATGCTTACCATTGTGCTTGTTCTATATATATAACTAATTTGGTACAATAGAAATCATAGATATTATGTTCATGTCAATTGAATTTAAATCAAGTAACTACTATGTACTAAAAATATATATTTTTATATAAACTCGTCTTGGAATTAATTTTAAACTGCAGTAATTCTTGCACAAAAATTTAAAAAACAGAATTCTTGTTTATAAAATTATTGTATACAATTCTTAGTAACCTAAGAGACCCCACTTAAAACAGTTGTAGCGTTTTGTCATATATTCGGTTTGGGAGAAAGAAACACACCTACCAGAAACATAAAACTAAACTCTGTGATGAGTACATTTGTAAAGTTATTTAAGATCTCCAATAATAATATTTCTGCCATCTCTAAACCATAAACGGTACAATATATACCGGTGTATATTTTTAGGGTTAAGAATAACTCATACACAAAGAGATAATCGCAAGACTTAAAATAATTTTAGACTCATATCAAAATTATTTTAGTTTCATTAGAAGCATGCTCGAGTGTGGGAGAGTAGTTTGGAAACAATATTATGCTACTATTGTTTCATGAATAGTTCTCCTTAAAAAAATGTTTTTGTAAACGTACGCATCAGAAGCGGAATGTCATGGTATGACATCGATGTTTTTGACAAACACATGATATTTTTAAATATTATGTACCTATTTGTCAATTGCATTGTATATTTATGCATCAAAACTCTATTGGTTACCTCCAACATTTTGAACATATATATATACTTTATTGTATTTTATTAACATAACAACATCCACTTCAAAGTCTTGAGAGAAGAAACAAAACTTCTCAGCATTCTGTAGATTCGCCATGCGGGTGCAGGGTCCTTCGCAGTTATATAACTTAAAAATTTGTATAGATATAACTATGTAAGTAAAAACAAATATATTTTTTATGTGATTTTACGGTAATTGAATATTTTATTAATATGTGATTATAATGATTCAAAAAAAAATCTAAATTTGTTTATCATGAATTCAGTCTTTGAATGAAAAATTACCCAAATAAATATAATACAGATAATAGTGACAAACCGTCAGTAAGTAAGGAGATACAGGAAATAATTATTCAAATCAAAATCACTGCTGCAAATATTTTAAACCATTTTTGTTCTTTAGATTTAGTTTTTACTGACATTTAAAACAAGAAAAACTCTTTACTTAAAAAATTAAACTTTGCTTTAAGCCAGCAACACGTGTATTCGTCATTGTAAAAAATGTGTAAAATCTGTATATTGTAACACTGGGTGGTCTAAAACAACATGTTCTACTACTTGAAATATAGGGGGTGAATATTTTACACCACTTGTATTATTGATAAATTGAAGATTGCTTATGTGTTATGATATATGTACAAAAAAGTCTATAAAAATATTTAAAAATAACTTACTGAAATACACATATAGGTACTTTGTAGTTTATAAAGAAGCGCTTCAAGTTACTGATAAGCTATAATTAAATTGTTTACTTTATCTTTAATGACTCCAATAGTTTACTGCATCGCAGAATTTGCGTCGGTCACTGTCCCCTTTAATCCTACCAAAGGTTCGGTATAGATTAATATTAAGGGCGTTTCCAATTTCAATCTTATCTTTTTGTGAATTGGGTATAGAATCGAAAAAAATATATTATATTACGAAGGTTAACTTCCATTTTAAAATTGTTTTAAGCTTACTGTGATGGAAATTAGAGTTACAATTACAACGTCAGGTCACTGATAGCGTGTCCAACGAATTGTTCACGTTGCCAAAATTGTGCTCGGAATGACAGTGTTGGTTTAACTTAGTGATTTTGTAAAAGAGGTCTAAGTCCGGGCTTCATAGACCCTTGTTTATTATTGTTTCCATCACACCCTATGTATACAATAGCTTTATTGTATCGTAAACTTATAGGTAAATGAAGTCTTTTGGGGTTTTGTGGAATTATCTTTTAGAGAAAAAGTTATATAATTTAGATTGTTAATCAAGAACTATTTAATTTTTTAATTTCAAAAATGGAAAACAAAAAATTAAAACCAACATAGTTCAATTTGAAAATAATTATTCCAAAAAGAAATATTTCAGTAGTTTTATGAGGGACTCCTTTAAAGAGTGGATTTTTTACAATTTGTTATCCAAGGATTAATTTTGGGTTGTAAAGCGAGTCGGGTATTTAAAAGCTTTGAACAAAAAGTAGAGTGACATTTTATGATAAGCCACATCTTTATTTTACTTTACTTTAGAATTTACTTTGTGTTTTATTTCAAAAGTTATATTTTTTATTCCTGGTGAGGGTAGGTTTTGTGCACTTATTTCCTCTTGTACTTAATAAATATTTTTGAGGAACTGATCACGGTTAGATATAATATATATTAATTAAAGTAGTTGGAGTTATAGTGTAAACTTACTTATAAAGAATGAGTTTTTAATATGTAACCGAAAACGATCATGCGAAATACATAAGATACTATGACTCGTCCTTGGAGGGTTTAAATGCTCTTTAAGGCTATTGTAAAATATATCGAAGCGAAGTCAAAATTGTAACGGTGTTTGAAATCACTTATCGCTAATAAACCAACTTTGAATATTTCTTGGGAAGGAATGAAGTGAAATAATAGCAAATATTCTTTTTTTGGAAAAAAATCAAATTACGTGGCTACAAGGTATGCTAGTTTTTGCTTGACTTGACATATTTTATATCAAAATTATAGATTCAATATCTTCGAATTTATACCACTTCGAAATATGTTACAGCATTTATAAAATAAGTAATTAGTTTTTAAAATATTGTAAATTCGTATTCCAAACCTGAGTCACATATTGCTATAAAGCTTTTTATAAGGACAAAAGAACTTTAAGAAGAGGTGAAAAATACTATAATATTTTATCGATCGAGATAGATCTACATTACCAGTTAAGGAAGAGTCCTCCATTATTTGGTGTATCCTGATTATCTAATCTTACCAAAAATGGTAAAAATAGATAAGATACACAAGCCCAATAAAATTTATCATATATAATTATATAAATAGAAAGCACGCAAGTTCCAAATTAGGTATTATAATCCTGACCTAAAATTACAGTTACTGTGCAGTAAAAGATAGAAGATAATTTAATATTCTTTGGCGAAGCACCTCTTCAGTTAAGATATTTTCAAACTGAAAAATAATATTATGACAAACTAACCTCATGGATAATACATACATGTTCATGCTACATACGGTATTCATAAAATATAAAACAATATATTATTCTATTAATCTTCTTCTTCTTCCTGGCAATCTCCCAGCTTTAGCCAGGGTCTGCCTTCCCACACAAACGCCTCCACTTTGCCCGGTCTTTGGCATCCTCGGTGGTTAATCCATTGGCTCTCATGTCCTGCTTCACGGTGTCCAGCCATCGCGTCTTTGGGCGTCCTGGGGGTCTCGCTCCAGGGACACACATATCAAGGCAAATCCTCCCGACGTAGTTCTCAGGCCGGCGTGCAACGTGGCCATACCATCTCAGGCGACGCTCTTCAAGCTTATCCGCTACGTCACGGACTCCAAGACTACCTCGGATGAATGTGTTACGTATGCGGTCAGCCCGCGTAACGCCACACATCCACCTCAGCATCTTCATCTCCGTGACGTGAAGCTCTTGAGTGTGCCTGGACAGTACTGGCCAACATTCGCTGCCATATAAGAGAACCGGTCGGATTATGCTCTTATATATTAGTCCCTTAAGCTTGGGCGGTATTCTGCGATCGCAGACCACACCTGTGACCTCACGCCATTTCGCCCAAGCAGCGCTGATCCGGGCTTGGACATCGTGATCGATGCCTCCGGACTCATGCAGAATAGATCCAAGATACCTGAACTTCTCCGACTTAACGGCTGGTTCAGGACCTATATGGATGGTGCAAGAGTCCGGGCTCCCGCAAGCCATGTACTCGGTCTTCGACACATTTAGTTTAAGACCACCGTTCTCAAGCGCACCCTTCCAAAGGTTCACTCTCCGCTCCAGCGTCAGCCGGTCCTCGTCAATGAGCGCTATGTCATCGGCATACATCATCAGCCATGGAGGCTGGTCCTGGATGTTAGCCGAGACGGTGTCCAGCACTACATTGAATAAGAACGGGCTAAGAGCCGAGCCTTGGTGCACCCCTACTGAGATCGGGAAGGGTTTTGTATCGCCAACAGCAGTCCTAACCATGGAAACGGAATCGCGGTACATGTCTCTGATGATGTCAAAATAGGCCTCAGGGATCCCTTTGGTTCGCAAAGCCCACCAGATACATTGACGAGGCACGCAGTCAAAGGCCTTCTGCAGATCTAGGAATGCGACATGCAGAGCTCTCCTTTTTTCCATGTATGCCTCCATCAGGGTTCTGATGGCAAAAATGGCGTCCAAGGTGCCCGATCCAGGCTGAAATCCATATTGACACTCCGAGACAGTACACTCTCGGCGGAGCCTGAGGTCGATCATGCGCTCAAAGAGCTTCATGGTGTGACTCATGATCTTAACGCCTCTATAACTACCGCAATCTTGAACACTGCCCCTGCCTTTGTAAATGGGGGTAATGAAGCTATAACGCCACTGATGTGGCATAGTCCCAGTGTTCAAGATGCGGTTGAAAAGGTCCGTCAGTATGAGCACACCAAGAGAGCCCAATGATTTCCACGCTTCGATCGGAATATCGTCAGGTCCCACCGCTTTCCGATTCTTCATGCGTCGAAGACAATTCCGAGTTTTATCAGGTGTTATCGGGGCAATAAGTCCAAGATTAGGAGGTGGTTCGGTAGGAAGACTGCACGGGTGCTGAGTATTTAGCAACTCCTTGAAGTAGCATCTCCATCTCTCCTTCACAGAGGCATGATTACACAGCAGCGTGCCCTGGGAATCTTTGACGCAGAGACATTTTGCGATATCTTGCGTCGCTTTATCCCAAGCTCGTGCCAATTTGTAAATGAGCTTCTGCCCCTCCGCAGTTTCAAGTGTATCATATAACGGTGATAACCTGTCACTGCGGGCTCTGGCAACAGCCCTTTTACTGGCACGTTTCGCTGCTATGTACTCTAGTCTGTCTTCAGGAGAGTGTGATTGCTGCCACTCCTTAAAGGCAGCCTTTTTTTTGCGAATCACCTCCTGCACTTCGTCATTCCACCACCACGTCTCCCTGTCAATGACCCGTCCCCCCCTAGAAAGACCTAAAACTCGTTTACCTACCGTGATAATTGCTGACTGCACTCGATCCCAAGCTTCCTGAGCAGATTCGGTATGGGTCAACAGATTTTGACTCTCAACCGCTGCCCGAAAGTTGGTCTGCATCGTTCCATTCAGCAACCACCACCTGATCCGAGGCTCACGTTTCTCGGCTACTTTCTTTTTCGGGGTAACGACAAAGTCCATGACAAGAAGACGATGTTGGGCTGTCAGGCTTTCACCAGGATTATTCATTCATTATTATTCTATGAATCTTAGAATAAAAGCACATATTTTTACTAATAAAATAAAACTGGCTTTGAATGTGTGGTCAAAACGATGAATAAAATGTGATATTATTAAGTGATAAAGTGAAAAATAGATCTAAGTGCTAAAAAAAGTTTGGTACAACTATTAAAATGCCATAAGAGGAGATGAACTTTTAGCATGCATGCATGCATAACGCTTTAAAACATTAAACGATGAAAGAAATTATATATAATAAAAGAGTAAATTCAATTGTTATATTTTATTAATTGTGATGTGAATAAAGGAAAAGAATTTAGAAAGAGAATAAAGGACACCAAAAACAAACAATATATATACATGTGTATAAAATTTCAATTCCACCATAAATAAACTATAAAGACAATTTTATAGCTTACTATTAATGCTCGCAATTAAACGCATATTAAACAATCGATAATACACATCAATTAATAGGTTTAATACAAACCCAAACTGAAAAATTAACAGAATCAAGAGCTTCAATTAAAATTTATTTTATAATTAAATCATGTAACGATGTATATTTATATATAACACTTTTATTAAGATACAGAAAGAGACTTAAGAGACAACCTTACTTAACTAAAAATCACAGCCATGTTTATCCTGACGACGAAAAATATTAATCAGTTTATCCAGAGTATTTGCAATAAAACAGGTATTTTTACTTTACAATCGTTGAAAAATGTCTGGGTGTGAATGTAAAAAGTATAACTCAAATATTAACTGGCTACTACTAAGTATAGCTGTGATAAGTTTTTGCAAATTTTTTTTTATTTCGGAAATTGCTATATCAAATTGTTGTAATCAATTACATTCAATGTATTCTGAATTAAATTAATACTCAACGGACTTAATTAAAATTGTCACTTACGTTATTAATAACAAAATATAACGTTTGCCGGATCACCACATAACTATACGCCAATTAGATCTTTACCAATTAAATTTAAGATATTCAAACTAGATGGGCACAACCAATTTGCTAGTTATAAATTCAAAATGCATCCGAGCGGTAAATTGTATTGGGACCCGAATTCCGTTGGCCAGTAGGGTAGATTTGGTAGTTTCATATCGACGGGTTTTGTATGGAATTAGAAGGTAAAACCTTTGGCTAAGCTTGACATAACTATGAATCGTATTGACATCAGAGGACCTTTGACTTGAGTGCTATGTATACTCGTTAATATTATTATTAAATTACATTGATAACAATAATTTTATATAGAAACAATGATAAGTTAACATTATTATTTTTTGCTTTCACATGATAGAGATTTAAATGATAATGTTTTCCCATCAGTACGAATCGGCCTTTACTTAAACACTTCTATTTGGCTGGTTTATAGAGGTCAGTGTGGGATTGTAGGTGAATGACCCGACACGGGATATCTAGCTCCATCTCATTTAGTAGAATTTACTCGAAACTAAATATAAAAGTATTATTAAGTTACAAACATTGATTGATATGATATCCTCAATTTTAAAAGTATTGTATACTATGTTTTTTCCACCAAATTATCTAAATATCAAATTAATCGTTCTATTTTAAACCGTTCAAGTCACTAACAGAATTTTAGAAGTACTTAAAAGCTATAAATAAAAAATATATAATTTTATAAGTTCAAAATAAATAATTTTAAAATGTTAACATAAATAGGTATGGAATCAAATTATGACAGTAAAGGTTGTTTTAACTTTTACTCCAAATTTACCATGTGATAAACCTTATCATTGCGATGAAACGTAAGTCGTCAAAACTAAGCGACACAAAAGCCCTAAAATCTAAATTTCTAATAACATATCTGGAGCAAAATGAACCCGGTAATGTACCGTATATACACATTAATTCTTAGAGATTTATTAATTCTAGAAGTCTCCCCTTCTGTAATATTAAAACGTAAATGAAAAGAAGTCTATTTAAATAATTGAGAAATAACTATGTATAAAACTACGACTTAAAAAAAATTACGTAAACAGATACCAATAATCTTTATAAGATAAAAAAGAGTCAATTTTTCCAAAAGCCATTTCATCCCATACATAGTCTTTACAAAAATATTGGGTATCGTTTCATAATTAATATTCATTTTTCCATTTTATTGTTTTTTTTCTTCATATATTTTTGTGTTACTTCTAGACAATTACGACAATATCTACATATGACAAGCATAACACGTAACTCGTTAGACCCCAAATGTTTACTTTTACCCCACCCAATAGGACAGGGGTGTCTACTTGCCTTCTAATATATGACTACTAAAGAACGATAATGACTTATTTAATTGGTACATTTATTCTGTTGATTAAAATTCCTTTTATCATCATAATTTAATTTAATAAAATATATAAAATCAAATGTTTAAATATAATTTGTCGATGTGCGTCCATATAACATTGTACAGTAAATATTAATGCTTTAATAGTTGAGTATTTAAAATAATAAAGATATTAGACGTTTTACTACCATGAAATTTTTTATCATCTGACGATGTTAGAGTATTTAAAAATATATCCCAGGCTGTGAGAGTGCAAAGTGATCACTTTATATTATGTTACCGGTGTCTATAATAACAAGTATGTAGGTAGGGTTGCCCTCGTCGAGCGACGACATTTTAAACGCTCTCACTCTCCATGAGACGAAAACTTTATCGTCTGTCGTAACTAAGATTCATGTGTAACTTCCACCTTAACTCGACCCTCTCGTATTCTCTTCTAAAATAATTACATACATTCTCCAAACGTGCTTATGAACTAAAGAGATCAATGTAAAATGGTCCGTTGAATAAGGAATGTAAGATATTAAACTCCTTTTGACGTTCTGTTAGTTGTAATGTAAGATAGCAAATTTTATATCCCGTTATTTTTTGTTAAATATTTTATTACATTCCTTGCGATTATTAACCACTCCCAATAAAATTTAACGACAAGAATATATGTAACAAGAAACAATTAGAAAGTCAAATTAATCGTTCGATAATGGAGTTATATATTTTTTTATTTTGCCTCGAGCTTAACACATTAAGTAATTATAATGTCTCTAAACTTTAAGCCAATATAGTACTAAGAATTAACCTAGTTTGTTTCATTAATGTTATGATCAATATCAGTATGCTATAACTTTAAAAAAACATGCTATGTATGTGTATCAGAACATAATATATGATTAAGTAGTATCACGTGATGAATCAACTGTGACAGAAATCAAAACCTCCAAAGCCCTTTTCAATTAATTCTTGCCAAGAACCAAGAAATATTTACATTAGAATATATAATTGTAAGCCATTGTCGGTACTTAGCCCGTAAAAAGGGTCAAGAATTGTTTAGTGACCTATTGTACTATATAGGTTTTGTTTGCCTTTCGCGTTTGGGTTCATATTTGATTTTAAAACGTTTTCGTCTGTTTCTCGTTCACGTTTAGTTTTCAGTCTAAAAATTTCAAGCTCATTCTCGCTGTCTGTTGCACTTCCAAAATTATCTCGATTAGATACTAGTATACTTACTATTTAATATATACTCGTATACTATTTAATCATTCTATTTTGTATATGATGTGATATATAAATAAATCTATTAAGTAATCGTTATACATAGTTATAACAAATTTAATTCTCATTTAGTAAAATGTTTACAGTTAATTCTAAAATTGAATATCTCTGTTTCAGGTACAAACAAAGCTTTGAGATCTGTTGATGGTAACATAACTAGGTAAAACTTAGTATAACCATTTCACATTACTTAAAAATATTAATATAATAGTAAAATAATAAAAGCAAATATCTATACATTGCAAAGAAAAAGTTAATATAAAAGAGTAACTGATTTAAAATACATTAAATATAGCAGCGGAGTATCGGTTTATAATTTACCGTTTTCTTTATTAAATTAAAAGTAAAAATTTGCTTAATATAGATACGGTTGGACGGAATATAATTAACCGCTGGCCTTAACAACATTAAAATTTAATACATTAAATAATGTCACAAGGTTATGGTTGAACATATACTATAAATAAGTTTTTGCTGAAAATGATTCATACTGACAACTGCGAGATTTACTTTATTCAATTACAATAACAATTGGCAACAATAGAGTTTCTTTGTGCCCTTATCTAGTACAATCAAACAGGAAAGTGCTTTGTCTTCCTAAAAGCCTTACACGTGTTCTTCTCATAATTTTCAATGTCCATTTTCATTCGAAATTATTCTTAATAATGTATATAACTCTTTATGTTACTAGATTAAATCTTGTCTACGAATAATAGCTTTTCTTTTTAACCTCACTGTTAGATAAGGTCGTCTTGAGATAATTTTAAATTACGAGTATGAAGATCAAATGCAAGATGTTACATTAGCGGTATCATGTTTAATACAGAGACCAATTTCAATGACGTAAACGCCTCAACTTACAAAAATTTGATTAGAATGTATAACTCACAATATTAATATGTATATTTTTTTAAATCCTTTTGTTTCCTTGTCAGTACGTCTCAGCTTACATACAGCAATGTTATGTTTACTTGTCCATTATAATTAAATCGCTGGCCCGCTGCGTCATTAGGGAATTATACAAGGACACTTTGAATTAATGTCACGTATTCATACTCTATGAGATCACTTGACGTCGAGATAATAATACTAATATTGTACCGTAACCAAATAGGAATTATTTAGAATTGGAATGGTTTTTGTCATGTTGAATAACTATTGTAACTTAAAACATAACTTCATTGATTCTATTTGACAACAATATTTAACAACGACAAGAAGAAATGTTATCGTGACTCCAAAGTATTTGTTTTAAACTTATATTCTTGCATGTATACTTATGAGAAAAATTATCAAAAGAGAAGAATGTAATAATCTTGTATAATCTTTATATCCATCATTAATTCATAGTACTTTTCCTGGAGATAATCCCGAAAAGGTATAAATATAGTAAAATGGCAAATTGATTAGTACAAGTACACCCGCTCACCGTTCATCTAATCACGTTGTAGGTCTCTTTTAGCTCTGGAGTTAAACATTGCATTTGCAGAAATAATTAAGCTAGTATTGTGCGCTTTAATTACTTAATATAAGTATATGTAACATAAAGTTTGATTACTTGGGAACATATAAGAATGGATATTTCTTTTTCAAGATAAAATCATGGTAATTTTTCATACATAAAGAAAGTATAGTGTACTAGTGAAGTAGTATTAATGTATAATTAATAAAAAAAACAATAGGTATTATCAAATTATTCATCAAAGGTATAATAAAAGTATTAATTAAAGGTATTACACACTTTCGGATTGTCTGTTCTCTCTTTTATTTTAAAATAAATAATGATGCACAGTGCTCTTAATTAAATTAATATTAACTAACTTGAATAAAGACCCGAAAATGCTTTATTATATAACAAATTGTATATAAATATGATACAAAAAATCAGTAAAGCATTGCAATTTATGAGATTGAAAAGGCTTGCACAGAAAAATAAAAGCTAAAAGTATCAATGCTGCTCGCAAAAAAGATTGTTAATCCCTAAACCGATACTTTGCAACAAAACAAACTGTTGTAAATTAGGTATTTTCTCTATTGTAGTGCCATCTCGAAAATTCCTCGTAACCATAGTTGCATGGAAAACAAAAACGTTGTTAATAAATCACATGTCTCATGTCCACTGTTTATTTTCAATTACTGGCGTTGAACGCGTGAATAATGCGAGAACAGCTGTTCCACTGGCTGATTAGTGAGTTATGGTCGTGGTGGGAAAGGGGGTGGGGGTTATTAATTAAAAAAGTTTTAAATTTCGTCCACTCGCAGTGAACGTATGTTTAATGGACTGAAGTTGGACTTTATTCATAAGTGAACTTTTGATTGGAATTTTCCATAATTTAATTTTTAATTCATGTTTCTTTATATTTCATTTAATTATATTTATATATTATAGTATATTATTTATATTATTAGTCATTCAACCAAATCACTAAGGGTATTTATCACGTTTTCTATCCTGTCCGTTTTTACTTTAATTGACAAATGTTCGGTCTTTTCTGAGAAAGTTATTTCCCTTTAATGTCTAAGTATCATTTCATTTCATAAAGCCTCAGTATAATCAAATAAATAAAGATCAACTGTTTCATGAACGCTTAAATCATGTCAGATTAAAGTTTCCAAGAACTTTACGATTTGTGGTACAATATACAATTTAAATGAAGCGAATTATTTTCGTGTGTGTTTACATATAAAAATATACAAACAAGAAATAAGTAACTTCATGCAATAATCTGAGTAAAATTAAAAGTAAACGAAACGTGAAAGTTTTTCTTCAGAAACAATCTATAGGCATTCCTTTTAGGCACAATCTATAGGCATTATTTTTGTCAACTAAATCAATAACCACACTAATTACCAATACCTTATTCATTTAAAAAATGAGACCACACAAGTTGCTTAAGTATATTTATTTTAATATATTGTAAGTCTTTGTGCAGTTGGAATGTAAGTGTAAGAAGGAGTAATGATTCAAATAGACGTCAGTTTAAGGACATTAAAATATCATAACTCGATAAAAAATTCTATGTCACTATGTAAATGAAATGACTGCATGTCATGTCGGTATTTGGTAAGAAGTTACTGTTAACAACGCATTGCATTTGTAATTACAATATTTATTAGATGTGATCCAAAATAATATATTTTTATTTATTTCCACTGCAGAATCGGTTTAACACTTTCTTAATATATCGGTTCACTGGAATAAAAAAGTTTCAGAAAGATATAGTGATGTGTTTGTTCATGAGAAGATTCCTTTCATTACATGTCCTTAGTCTATAAAATATGCATCTTAAATGAGAAAAATGTGTCTCAGTGTTGCTGATACTGGCTTCCTTCTAAATAATTTCACTATATTATTTTGTTTATACGAAAATCAGCTCCACTACATTAAACATAAAGTTCTTAATAAGATACATAAGGATTGGAGATAAGACTATTTAGGGTACACTTGTAAGAATCATAATCTCAGTGTATACACTGAGTTATACCTGTCGTCTATTCATGTTAGTTTTTATAAATAAACAAGTCTGCGAAAGTAGGGATAAGTTTATTTATTTTAAAAAATATATACGCTTGTCTTACAAAATAAATTTCAATTTTATGTTTTGAGTCGTTATAATTCAATATTTAATATAGTAATGACATAGTTAAAGAAGCAATATTTTATTAACTTTTTGTTAAATAAATAAAACAATTTCACCGGTATACGGCATATATTAACCATATATAGTTAATGAAAACTCAGGTTCAAATTAAAATTAATTATTACATTAATTTTGGAATATGTGGAAAATAAAGTCTGATTTACTCACGTAAATTTACAGAGTGTTAAATATTCCATCCAGTGTAGCAGATGGGGCGATGAAATTTTGAGCTGAAGATAAACCGAACTGAATAACTGCACTTAAAGTAATCCAGTGATAAAATAAAATTACCATATATTTTATTGACGTGCAACATGTTTTGTTTCTTATGCGGGTTGGGAAGATATATTTGTATGTTTTTTTTTAAATTTTTCTTGTGATTTTTAGGTTGTAAAGCGAGGAGTGTTTAGTTCAATTCTAGGCCTAATTCAAAAATAAAGTGAACATTCGCAAAAGATATATTTTTTTACATCATAATGAGTTGAGTTTTAAGTAATTTCAAGTTTTGTTATCTTATGAAAATATCAAAACAAAGCTTAGTTATTGATACCGATACCTAATTGTTTACCGATACCTCTCTATCTTGAAAAATATTTGTTGATCATTTTCAAAAAGTTGTGGGGACCGGATACAAGTATGTATTGGATAAGGCACGTGAACGTGAATCGCTCAGCGTGGGACGGCCCACTCTGCTTTGGGTTTTATCTCGCCTTTAATCACTTTGAACAACCGAGTGGCCCGCGATTACAATCTTAAATCCCCCGTAAATTTTCTATTCCATAGGGCCATTATAATGGAATAACCTCCGCAAGTTTGAGGGCAAAAAATATACACGAATAATTTGATCATTCTCCCCCTGTTGATTGCGAAATTTCAATCAAGCTCGTAAATGGTGTACAGACTCGTATCGACATTCGCAACAACTTTTTGGGGTTGCATTACTAAAATATGCAGTTAATATTACAAACAAATTTGAACTCTTTATAGCATCATGATAGGGGACATATTCCTATTTGCGAGTAAAGTCCTGAAAAGCACAGTTTGGTGAAGAATATATAGTAAATGACATAGATTTATTTGCACGCTTCGAATGGCGATTGTAGCCGATTTGAATTTATTCAATACATTGACTCGTAAACTAATTACTAAAGGATTTAGGGCTTAGTCTAAGAAGATGTTAAGTTGCTCCAAAATACAACCACTGATAGTACATATTAAATGATAAATGATACGTGTAGTATAGTATAGTACACTGATGGTTAGTACACATGTACATTTTAAATAACTTTCAGGAACATTATAAAACAGTAATTATTTTATCTATACTTAAAAACATCTAAAACATTCTTAACTTTATCACATACTTTAATATAACATAAGTTTACATAAATTAATTCAAAGTAAAGTATAAGTAACATACAGTCTAAAGCAATTACATTTTATGATAAGAAATTAAAACAAAAAGTGTTGTTATTAACAATTCCTACATTTGATCTTCTTATTTAGATTTCAATGTACCCCTTTTTAATTAAATCGTTAGTTTGGGCGTCCTGCAGCGATTATAAGGGTTTGCTGAACAATAACGAAACTTCAATTTGACTTGAATAGTGGACCCTTCTTAATTCTTTATTAAAATTATCATCTCGTTACAGGGGTCAAAGAACATTACTATTTACATTTTAGTAACAACCTTTCAACGACCTTTACTTTTAAATCTTGGCCAATTTTTCCCATAAGCAAACAACACATTGAAATATCAGCTCTTTTGACTTGATATAACTATGTAAATTGCATAATTGACGTAAAAAGTCTTAGAAATATACAATTTAGGTGAAACGGTGATGTTGAAATATATATCTAATAATTTCTGACATAAGGTATTAAAGTCGCTTATCTCGTTTTCTAGTAACATTAGTTGAGGCACCCGTAAGCACGTGCCGTTTACTCCCCGCTGGTACGCAGTCCTTGTAACAACGAGAGCTGTACCGTCCTGTAATTACACACAAATTAGACAAGATTTATTGGGGGGTGGAACACCTTGGCAACTATAGAAGGTACTAATAACGGTTGGGCAGTCCTGATATTACGATTAATCCACAAGAATAATTTCTTGGGTGTCTTTCGAGGAATAAATCAGAAAGATATAATATTCTGAAGTGTCTTCTTTATTATATGGACAATTTTTGTAATTAAACAAGTAATAGTATATAAGTGGTTACTTATTATGATTCTTTGTTTTTCGATGATTATAATTCTGTTATGTAAATATGTCTATATATGAAAATATACGCTATAATACATAATACCTAATATAAAACAGCCCTATAACTGTAATATACTTTAGGTCATAAGTCAAACCCCATAATTAGGCTGTCATACATTTAAAGCCGTGGACGTATAAAATTTCCTGCATTATGTGACGCCAATTTTAATGGCCGTAACAGAAATATCGCCTGTTAACCCTTTGGCATGCTTTTGCAATTTTGACGACTTCATTTAACAAAAGGTGGACATTTAGCAAATAATAATGAAGTTTTAGTAATGCCTTACACATTTTTATTGGGTGCTTATTTGCACTTGAAACGACTCGCGACGAACACTTAAAGTGCTTCATCTTTGGTGATATTTAATATTTGCTATAAATTTTTATAACTTATTTTGCTTTTATCTATTTATAAAAACAAGAGATAGAAAATATAGGTACCTAGAATAAAAATTCAATGCAACTTAAGAAAATTGAACGATCCTTACATTAAGCATTATAATCTAGACTTTCCCTTGCCTACCTGCTTTGCTCCCCCAAGGAAATAAAAAGTTATCAGCAAACTTTGTACCCCGTTATCTCTAGGGCAAGTAAACACTTTTTATTTTATGGCCACCCTCGTTTTTATTACCGACTACCAGGCCCTAGGTACGGCTTTAAACTATCTAGAAGTGATCCTACTAAGTTTTCGACTGCTTGGCAATCTGTATAAGATTTTTATTAGATCTTTTTAAAAGTTTCGGCATGTATTTTAAAAAGAATGTCTGCTGTATTTCTAATTTATTCAGACGGTTTAATGTAAAATATTTTCTAATTCATAATTATCTGAAGTTCTTCGAAGTTTAAACTAAAGGCTTTGCTTTTTATTTTATTTTCATCATCAGGTAAAAATTAATAGCGTTTTATTCCAAACATTTTACGAATTAAGTAGAGTACCTAATTCTTAACACCATTTATAGTGATGCAATTGGTTTATAAACTCTTAAATAATAATTTATTACAACAATTATGGACTATAATAATGCAATTAAGATATAAAGTGACGTTGTATTATTATAGGAGAAAAATTTACTTAAAAACTTATATCCAAACCAACTGTAACAACAGGAGCTATCAGTTATGTATATTAGATATACATATTTATTCTATGGATCAAATATCAGTAATATAATTTAATTATAACTAAGCGTTGTAGATTATGTCAGTTACTTACATCATTAACTCGGAATATAATGAGTAATGACATATTAATAATATAAGATTAATCTTCATCGCATGTTACAACCCCATTCGAACTCAACTATCTTTTAGGTAAAACAGTAATAAAGTCCAATCTCCTCCTTCTTTGTAGCATCTTATCATTTTTATATTTGCCTTTATGATTATTTCAGGTATAAATATAGTAAATGCACAATCATTTCATTGAATAGGAAATAAATTCTTGAACTGCCATTGATAACTATTACTGAAATAGGTTATTAAATCAAATACCATTTTTAAAGTCTTAATTTATTCCATAGTAACTTCAAGCATCTTCTAAAAACCTGTACATTTTCTTTATCCAATTATATACATTGGGAATGTAAAAGTCTCTAGAGGTATTAAGAGAACCGAGAAAGGCAAGGTTATCACTATCGATCTTCCCATTCATCAATTGCAAAAGATCTAAATCAATTCATTAGTTGAGCACACACAATAAATATAGGGGCTGTTACTAGGTGTTCATTTAAATCAAGATTGAACTGAGGATAACACAGATCTACGCCACCTAGAGCTTTTAGAAATTATGATTATTCATAGATCATTTGTTATTCGCTGATTATTCACAGATTATTTAAATAGTATGATCAAAGCAACCTGAAAGAAATTGGAAGAACCCTAGGATAACGACTATTTTATTTTATATTTCTGATAATAATTGCTATCCAAAAATTTATCACTCTGCAGATAAGACAAAATTAGTTTCATGAATATCACAAGCTTGCACCTACATAAAATTATAGAAATCGCTGCAAAACTACATCATGTACTCAATACATCGAAAGCAATAAAGCAACAATGTTTGCAGGAAACTTTAAATATATACCTATAAATTTGAACATAATATGAAAACTCCAAAAGCAAGTTGGAACTTGCAATGAATAAATCAATAATTTTCGAGTAACGCAGTCGGCAAATGTAAAATTTTGCACCCCCCTCCCATTAGGTACGCCGTTTGTGCTGACTCAGTATCGTAAGTTTGAAATAACACGAGCTTCATGAACAAGAAACGAAAATGCTCGTTAAAACTAATATAGCAGAACGATGAGTGTATTTGAAAAAGTTAAATAAGCAATTAAACGTATATTATATCAAATTTATTCCTAACAAATAAATTAATATTCAAATGTAATTCAAAATAAATAATATAAATATGTAATCTGTATTAGAGTTGGAGATTCTACGTAACCGTGTGTCTCATAAAATATGGGATGCTGATAATGTACCCTTGAATACAGAAATGATAGTTATGCTAGACCCCTTTTAAAACAAATTAATGGTTGTTATATAGTAGCTAGATATTAAGTAATAATAGCAACGTCATACTTTAAACAATGAATAATTCTTTAAATTCATTCAAACACCTACATCAACAGATTCTTTTAGTGAACGAGAAAGAAAATATTTTTTAAATGCAAGTATAAAATCACTTTATAAGGTTTGAACACAAAAAGAAATCCAATAATAAGCGTATAAAACAAAAAATAATTTCGTACAAGAAATGTTCACAATAACCAAATTAATGAGTAATCCAAATAACAGTAACGAGGGACAGGAATTTAAAAGGCCAAGACAATGGAAACAACGCTATTGTTCAGATTTGATCAGAGAGAACGTATGTTGCCAGATAACATTTGAACTTGCGATACTGCACAATGCATTCTTATGATGTACCACTGGGAGATAGGAATATGTTTTATAGCGCTATACTTGTCCTAACTTATAACTTTATTATGTTTTTCTCTACCACCAATTCTAACACCGTAGATTTGTTCAGTAAAAGAAAAAGGCAGGTTTATTTTGAAGAAGTTAAATTCTAAGTCGGAAACATATTTTATTAGGTTTTAATAACATTTATCACGTAAAATTTATTAATTCTTATAATAATAAGCGATTTTTTAAATCACAGAAATGTTATGGTCCTAAAATTAAAAATTGTTACAATTGCAATATTCATGTTATTAATTCAGGAGATGCCCAAAAACAAATGAGGGATCCGAACAACTACATATGAAACGAAAGATATAATAAAAAACTCACAGTTTATTTTTATATTGCTTCATTATAAAATTATTATTGTAGTAATAAATTTAATCAAATACTCGTAAGTTACATTTAAATATAATAATCCAAGACGATTACAATTTCAGATAACACACATCAAATACAAACAACCAAAGTTAGACAAAGTAATAACCTCTTCTTACGAATCTCATTACTTAAAGTGAAACTCCATGCAATAATGTTACGTAAAGACAAAGGAATAGGGGAAAATAAAAGAGAGAATTCTTTGCAATAATTAAGCTGAGACAATTGTTAAGAAAGGCTCATTTTATTATAGTTCGGAGTTCCTTTATTGTTGTTAAGAGATATAAAAATGTTATATTTAATTTAAGCTCAATCAATCAAAGATTTGATAAGTATGTATCAACGGCTACTTACATTTAAATATACAAAATTGTTTTGTTTATTTTGAAGTCCATTTCTGTTTTTTTTTTCACTTAATAACAGTTGATATTTTTTCAGCGAATATTTATTAAGCCTGATTTTTTTAATTGTCAATGCATTTTTATAAAAATCGAACATATTAAGCCTTCCGTATAAAATATGAAATAATTTTTAGGCCAATAATTCTTAAATATCTAACAGACGAGATCTTGACTCCGTGCCCTCAGGTCGAACATTTGAACTTGACTGTGTCTTACAATCCAGGTCAAAATATATTCAAAAGACTTGTGATATTTTAAGTATTCCAAGAATATCAACAGGGCTATTTCTTTTGTTTTTTTTTGTCAATATGTGTAAAAACCTATAAAAGAGCTTAAAAGACCTAAAACTCATATTTTAAATTCCCGCATGCATATTCGCTTCTTTCATTATACCTTTATTTTGACTAAGTCTCGCTATTATGATACCAATAATAATAACATGGACTGTATTGTTATAATTTTAATTAAAATATATAAAGATAAAAAAGGATAAAATACTGTTCAAAAATTAATTTATATATTTGAAGTACACCTTATATATTATTTAGTCTTACACCCTAGTATTGTATACTTATGGTATATGACAAAATGAAAGTAATTTCAAAGTACCAAAGAATAATATTAATATTTTAAAGATCACAAAAGTGCATTCCTCAACAATATAAGAAATCGTGATCGTAATTCATGTAGGCAACAACAATAGCACGAACAGACATGGAATCAATTCAAATGTTCTTTGGACCGGACACTGCCTTACGTCATCTTTGATAAGTTACGTTACGGAGAACTCATACATTGGTGTAGTTAAATAATAACTAGATACCAAATCAAGCTCAATATTTTAATGATCCTGTGGTACTTTATGTAATTGTTTAATTATAGTGAACAACCGAAAATCACATTTTACAAATTTGATTCCTGTTACTCAATATTTTAAATTTGTATTATACGAAGTATTTTAAATATTTTGTTATGTTAAAAAATATTATAAATATACGCAATATGCTTTTATTTTACTGTCTGTAATTCAAATATAAAGTTCATTATCGATAGTCAGTCGCCCACATAAACTCATGTCGTCCTATCTCAATACATTATGTTACATATCTGGTTCTGTTTTTAAATGAATCCATAGTACATTTTTATTAAAAATATAGCATTGTTGTTTTTATTTTAGACTTTAAAGCCATGAAATAAACGTCAATTTAAATATGTTAATGATGACATTGTTAAAAACGTCCGGACCATTAGTCAACCTGGACAGTTTCTAATGTGTTTATTATTCAAGTACATACAGCGACATAATTATGTGATGAGATAGTATCGGTGTAGTTTGAAAGATTTTACTACAATGCCTTTTTTAATAATAGCGTTATTTTTCTTATTTTTAATAGAATACTTTGTATTAGACCAGTTCTTTTAAATTATTTTCACAAGATAGGTATACCACGATTGGGCAGTACTCACAAATATACAAACAACAAATAATATTAGACCACTTATAACTTTCTTGGTAAATTATGGAGAGCACCTAATTTATACCTTATTTGCAAAACATATAAACAACTAATGACAGTAATAAAAACAATCAATAAATATGGAACATAAAAAACCACAAGTATATGGAAAGGAACATGAGGAATCGGTAGAGATTTTCTACAAGACAAGCAAAATTTACACAACCATCAAAATAAATATTTAGTAAATTTAAGTAGGCATTTTTTTTTAATAAAAATATTAATATTTAAAGTCAACATGGATGTAAATATCCTCAATTTTAAGAATTTGTCTGGCAAGGTAGAAGCAATTGTAACAACTTCGCATGCGCAGAATTTCAATCATATGAGCAAGTTAAGATATTTTCTACGAATAATACATAAACCATGTTTAAGTGTACAAATCCAAGAATTCTTTAGATATTATCTACAAAGTACGCGTATTTTTTACTTTTTATTTATAACAAAAAATAATATTCATTTGTAAAATAATTACCATTATATAATAGTTTGTCCTTTGACCTTCAGAATTCAATGTCGGATAAAGGAATCTTTATCATAGTTTGTGTCTAATTGTCAATAAAAATAATACTCGTTTATTACTCGATTTAAATGATACTCGTGTAATGTATATGAATAGTCTTGTCTCAAAAGTTATAGGTATAAGGGCAGAACAATAATCTTTAAGAGTACATTGTTAATTCCTCTAAAAGTCTTATTTATAAATATAATAAAACCTGACTATTGAATTAACTTACGTAACGTACCTGCGTATCCGTGATCCATGTATTATATAAATCTTACGCGATTAAACAGCAAAGAAGTTATCTTTAGCAGATTTTTTTTTTTATATGATTCATTGCTGTTTCATAAAAATGTTTTTTTAGAAACCGTTTTCTTACATATAGGTACAACAATTTCTTAGAAAAAAATATTTTCAGAATATCTTTTTTTAACCATAAATAGTTATAGCATAGCCTTCATTAGCAAATTAATAATATTTCTGTCAAGAGGATACTCGCATACGAGTACGTAAATACAAACAAACATACATACATATTATATAACAGAAACAACCATAGAAAGCTTCCTTAACGGGGCTTATTTTACTTCAGGTAGCGAAGAGTTTACTTAGGACCTACACTCCATCGTTATTAAGTCCTAAAACAATACATCTTAAATAACAAGCTATTGGAAGTATACTAGATTTTTTCGAGTTTTTACAAATGTTCTTTGTACAAAAATTTCCAAATTATTTGACGAAATTTTTCTTTGAGTAATTATGAAAAGCTGACTCCATTTAATACTTCACAGCATTTTTTTAAGTTATTGTTCAACTTCGTGGTATTAAAAAAACAGAAAAAGTAGAACAATAACTCTAATTATTATCAATAACTATTACATTACCTTTGTGTTTCAGATGTTGATTCATTTTACATATTTCTATTAAAACATTCTTATGTAGTATAAAGTTAACATGGCTTCTGAGCGCTAACCGTTTAATCGCTTTGTAAAAGGAATAAAACCACATTATTTTTATTTTTTTAAATCACGTTTCTAACGATCGAGTTTGACCCGCTTCGAGGGACTCAATGTTCAGCTGCAAATATAATAGCATATACGGACTTCTGAGAATTATAATGATCATATATCCTTCCATTGATTGCAAACAGGCATGTTCAAGTAAAATCATTATTATTGAATAAAATGACTAAGATTCAATTAATGTATTAATAGTTTATACTTTTTTAAGAGCATTAATTATTATTATGTTAACATTTAAATTTGCCTAAAACCTTTTGCAATTGCAAATATATCTATTTTAGAAGAGACTAAAATATTTCTTTTATCTAATTAATTGTAACCATTTCGTTATTGTTCCTTTTTAAACCTTAATAGCTATATTTTAAGATACATATATATATATATATATATATATATATCTTATTCGTGGAATTAAAACTATTAGAGTCAGTATTTAAGTTGGCAGCGAACGGCTCCATCGATTAATTTCTGACTAACTTTACATGTTATGAGTGAACATTACTTCCTAATTGTTTAGACTATAGAGTTATATATCTACATTTATCGATAACATATTAATTTCCAAAGTTAATCTTATTGGTATTGTAACATCGACATACGATTTGAAAGTATATACTTCTTTAAATAAGAAACATTGTTGTATTTCCATCCAAGAAAAAATACTTTTTATTGTTTGGTGATATTGTGACTTAAACTTTGTTATCTTATAAATGGACCTTTTTATCAATACAATGTGTCCATCATTGACATTCAATAAAAAATATTTTTTTTTGTATGAAAAGAAAATAAACTTAACCTCCTTTACTGAAACGATCTTAAAGTTGTATTGATATAAATTACAGAGCAGCTTATAATGAAAAACATATTTTTCTTGTTATCTATTATTATAATACAAGCAAAAATATTTATTTACAAGATATTAAAACCTAAAAAAAAACGGTGTAAGAAAGATTGCTATTTTAATTTCATTTTATAAAATAATATTAAATTGATGGTATTTATTAACATGTACACAAGTCGCCATATAAGAATGAGTTTATATATTTTATGATATACTTTAATTTTAAGAAATTTATTTATTAATGCTACATCTAGAAACATTACTTATATTTCTTTGATGAAACATGGTTTCGTAATTTATTAATATTCGGAGCATACTTCGATTGTTGCACCAACTCTACGTACGGTGTAACCCGTTTACTCTTGACTTACGTATTATGAGCATTATGTCTAACGTATAATATCTAAAATTAAAAAAAAAATCATGCATACCGTCTCACAATAATAAAACTATATGTCATAATCTAGATCCTATGGTTTTGGTGATAAAGGGTATAAGAGGAACATTAATATCGTATTTAGTTGCATTGTTCATATTGAAGATGATTTCTGTACTTTCTCTTTTGTAATCTGATAGATCACGGCTTTTGAAATTATTATATTCACCCACGAATGATTATGAACGATTATGGTTTGATCTAAATTTATTTTGCTTCATATTTAGCATTAAATTGCATTGACATTTATTTTTGAAATATTCATAATATTTAACCCAACATTTTAAAAACAAAATTATAATTTCAACAATTTAGATTTGTGACTAGTTTCAATGGCCATTGTTAACTAGTTAGAGCAAATTAAATGAAACATTGTACTCAATTTAATTAAAGGAAGCAAAATACACTGATCCTTCCTTATGTTTATCTAAAGACAATAAATTTAAGCTGTTACTTACCCTGTCCAACCCCCAAATGGCGCACCTATTTTGGCACACGAAGCCCTTCTGGATCCAACAGACCCGCCCACCGCAAGCACGTTAAGATACAGAAAACAAAGACAAACTTTACAGTTACTCATTGTTTCAGTATTTCGTTAATTGTTTTTCCGTATATCGTTATCGGAGTCGACCTAATCTGATGTGGACTTAATCGAATCTTCATAAGCACTGGGGACTAACAGTTTATAATAGACTTTCGAGGGTTAGAAAACGTTAGTCTGCTATGTGTCTCGAAGATATATGAATGTAATTACAGAGTTTGATGTGTCTGGAAGTTTTATAACAGTTGTATAGTATTTTATTTAATGGAAATTAACTCTCCATATTTATTTTTATTTTGAAAGCTTTAAACATTTTTATAATTACTATTTATGTCATAAGACTGAGATTATTTGCATATGTTACGAAGCAAGCAGCTCGTTATGAAATAAATATAGTGATTGCGAACATGATTGTCCATATCAGAATGCGCCTTGCGACAATAATAGCCACTCCAGTTATGATTCATTGCTAAACAGAGAGTAATGCACTCGAAACGTACAAAACGCATTGATAGAATCGCTTATATTTCCTCGCGACGTATTTTTAAGTTGGCGACGTCGGGGCAACGCACCAAACATAATTCTAACTAATAGTTCGTCGTTCTTACTACTCGACATCAGACCTCGGGATGTCGACTGTATCGCTTGATTTATACCCTCGCTGCCCCATCTAATGCAATTATTGCAATTTATTATGAAATTAAATAAGGTCGAAGCGGCGCATCTAGCCCTTTCTGGCACTCGAAATATATACCCCTTTGAAGAAAACGGCTGATATGATGGTGGGGCTACACCATTTCTTTTAGAAGAAGAAGATTCGATTTTGTAGTTAACCATCTGACTAGAAGTGCTGCATCTTTTTAAGTGGATAGTTTGGTTATTTTTCCCGCGGCTTATGTTGTCTGAGTTTGTTGAGAAATATAAATTATTTGTACCTGGATTTGCTAGAAAGCGTCATTTTTACAAAGATGCAATGTGATTTTCTTGTTGTGATTGCGTCTTCCGTATTTTACATGGTTACCTAAAAATTATTTCTGTATATACAAATATGATATTTTACTAGGTGGTTTAAGCTATAAGCATTTTAAGCTATTTTAACTTTAGTATTAAAAAGAGTGCAAAAATACTTTCCATTTACTTTTTTCTTGACAATATAAAAACTGCGGTGTAAGAAATAATTCTATTCATATCAAATAAAAATATTAATCGCAAAGTTTATTATATTTTATAATACGAATTAACTTCATGTTATGATATGTAACAACTGTCATATGCCACGATATGGAAATAAGGTACGTTCCATAATTAACTCGCTAAAACCGATAATATTCGGTGTGATTGTTTTGGATTCTGTAACCATGATAACATATGCTTTATAACCACAGTGTTCATATTTTCCGTAACGTAAGGTAAGGTAAGTTATTGAATTTTTAAGATTGAGGAATTTTAATTACACTATATGTCACAGAAACAAATTGCATACCTTAACTATAATTTTATTATTTTACTGTTTGCTTTATGTCTTTCTAGAAATAATAATAAAAAATGCATCAAGCTAGCAATATACCGAAAACTTAACTCAATAAAACTACATATATATATAATTCCAGGCAGTACACAAATTAAACGATATTCTAGGATTTTAAATACAAATATTGGTTTTCTTTTTCGATATTTATACCGGCATTCGTGTTCGGATTACCCGTGCTGGTTATATTACATCAGAAAACAAATGAACCATAGTTGTGATTAAGTTTATGTGATCTTTTTAATTGAGCCCGTTCTCTTGATAATTTTCGATGGAGCGGTTATCATACAAATGATATGATAACTGCAAATTTCCACTAACATGAATATAGGTTTTGATAGGCCCATATAAATGGGCCATTGGACAACAGCATCCAATAATTAGGAGTAAATTAAATGATGGCTTTCATAGCAAAATGGCTGACGACAAGCTCCGAAGCTTTAATTTATCGAAAATTTCCTAAATTCCAGCGTGGCCATATATCAAAATATCATATAATAGTATTTCTGATATTGATGATTAATCTACATTTCAATTGTATGAGAATAATATGAAATTAAATATAAAACAAAACAGAATGCTCACAAAGTAATTGATTGACCAAGTCAAATAAATTCGATGAAAAAGGGTGACTTAAAAGCAATTTATTTTTACGATTCTATGCTATTTAGCTGAAAAGACCAAAAATTATTTGTATGAGTTACAACGCTTTGTTACAAACAAAAGGCAATGACAACGTTTTCTCAGTGGAACTTGCTCTTGTTACACCTATCAAATATTTATTTCATGCCACACAAATGCTTTGCCACTGCATTGCAATGTCGCAACTCATTATCATAGTCAAAACACTGTTCTGTAAATATAAGCGTGCGTGCTTTAATTCCGTTATTGACAATACATAATCAACATAAATTGTCGACGATTATAATGTTTAATGGTCAAACATAAAGTTCAATTTTGAACAACGGCCTGCTGGTAGAGTATTTGGCCTCCTCTTACGCTGCCGATTGTGAAGCGCTCGCCAATGTTTAAGCGATTTGGTTTGACATGCCAACATGATTATATATGTTTGTAAATGAGAGTTAAATCTATATCTGATACTGAGGGCAATAAGGAAAATAATAAAGTTTACTTAAAGAACATATAAAAAAGGGTCTTCATATCATATTATTAAGGTATATGTAGGTACCTATTTTAAAGAAGTTTCTTATGTATTTTTGTAAATCATGTATCTCAACCGATAATTCATCACTGTACAATTGATCAAGATTCATGACATTTGTTTTAATTTTTACTTTAGAGTTAAACTAATTTCAAAGATCTACACCACTTTAAACGTCTATACTTAAAAGCTCAAATCATGTCAGACCATAATATTATAAACTCAAATCTCATCACTCTGATTGAATCTTGATGAATAACATAATTAAGTAACAAATTAACTGTCACAGGTTTTTTTTTAACTGACGTTAACAAACAGACACGATAATTGTAGACCACGCCCGGACATTTAATGGTACCAATTACTAAAATGTATCACGTTGAATTTGGAAAGGGATATGTTCAGCTAAGTAATATTTATTGTTACATTAATTTAAAATATTTTTGTTATTATTGCACAAAATTTAAATGCAAAATATCTTAATTACAAAATTTTTAACACGTAAAATATTCAGAATGAGAAATATATTCTAAAATTAAAAATATTGCATATATATAAATATACATTTATATATATATATATATATATATATGCTAAATGTAAGTACGTCTACCAGATTTGATTCCCGGATAGGGATATAGATGATAAAATGCCAATGTTCTAATTTATCACAAGTTCTCTCTCTACTTTTCACTAGTCTTCAAGTTTTACTAAGCAACAATGCTTACTCAAAAACTAATTTATGCTTATAAATAATATTTAATAATTAATTTATCAACCTCGTTTATTTTCCTGATGTTATCTTAAACGCTTGCAGACTTAGTCATCTTATGTAGAATGATACGTCTGCTCAGGTCTGAGGCGTAACTCTTTGTGAGAAACATTTTTGTCTTTCAAACTAAATTCTAATTATTTTTTAATATCATTGAAATTTCCTTTAGGTTGATTAAGGTTGTTTATGTTAAAAGTCACAACCGCACACAAATCATAGGCAAATAAAGTGTTGGTCTTAGTTTACTTCGTAGTTCTACATAATAGTAAGTTAATAAACGGAATCAGAATACTATTCTGATTAAGTTAAATGCAAAAGATACATACTATTTTAGTTGTGATGAAGTTTTTATCAGTAAATTGACTGTAAAATCCCTATGTTTGTAAGAGGAGAATTTATATTATTTTTCAGTACAATTCCACACCAATTATCCAAAAATCATACCAAACTATTCCTCAGTTTCGTATTTCCCACAAAAGTATGGTTTCGTTTCCATTCGTAAATATTGAATAGAATAAAATTTAATATTACTTTGATTCCGCCTTGTTAAACTTATTTTTATAATTTTCTTTAACATGTCACGGATAAAACTGGATAAAGTTACCTATTATTTTTTAATGCCATTGATACGTTTTGTGAACGACGTCGTTATAGTGAATTTTAATAAAGAAGTGTCAGTCGTTAATTCCAATTATCATTACAAATGGTTCCGAAATCATTTATAAATTTTAATATCCTTTTATATTTAAATTGTTTTTAAAGGAACACCAATTTAAATGATTTGTCCGTTTCATAAATTCATTGTAATATAAAAGTACCTTTATTTTTTTAGCATTAAAGTACAATTTTCAACTAGTGAATAAAATATTGTCAACCAGTAGGTCTTTACCTTTAAAAATACACTTTAATGTGCAGTGCTAAAGTTAAAATTTCAATAAATTTATCAGTCATGGCCTGTGAACAATATGAAGGCACAGCCAGTATATTAAATATTCAGAAATAATTTGTCGGTTACGCTAATGTGAAGGTATTTACACACCGTAATACGGGATTTCAATCGAGTACCTGAAAGCTTATATATGTGTATAGCATTTATTAAAAAAAAGAATATCTATAGTCATTTAAAACTTTTTAATGACTGCCTTAAACTTATACTTTAGTTATACTAATTTAAACTCTTTCAAAGGATACATTTATTATATTATATTGTATTTTATACATTTAAATTTGTCACTATGGAACCAAAGATTATGACAATTAGGATATATTTCTACAACCATTTCCTTAAATTCGAGCTATTGTACCAAATATTCTTAATTTATATAGAGCTTCACTGAATAGATGAGGTCATTGTTGGAAATTCAAAGTAAGTATTTGTTTATTGTAAAATAACATTACCTTTGATTTTAAAATAATATAAGTTTTTGTCTTGTTTTGCATCTTGCGTTTAATTTAACACACCTAAAATTGTAATCTTTGCAATATATACTTAGTGTAAACAATTAATATATACGGCTAATTTTTGTAAATGACACCTTTTTTCTTCCAACAGTTTTATTTAGAATAACATCTTAAAACGTATTGCACTTTTTTCTATATTTTATAAAATATTATTTAGGACCGACCAAACAGAGATGATATATATGATGAAATAGGTTTCAACGTTTCTATTTTTCTTGTTAAAATTAAAAAAGTCATAATGAAATCAGTCATATCAAATTTATAATTTTATAAAACTATGAATTACGTTTTAATCATGTAACTTTAACTAGAATTTTAAGCTCGAATAATAATGAATAAAAATGGTTTTAGCTTCTACAAAACACAACTGTAATAAATTTTAATGTAAAAATTACCAGCGTGTACACACGAAATCGATTTCGCGATTCAGATTGAATAATAAATTACGTATGTGAATGCAGATTTTTATTTCCAATTCTTTCAACTTGAAATTACTGCAGTTTTGAAAGATTTATAGCTAGTAAAGTACATAAAATATTCTGATTTGTTTATTTTTATTTTGTTGGAAAATAGGTATTTAATTTTTTGGTTTATTTTATAAAAAAACATTATTCATATTGTGTAAAATATTACTATTTTTGGGGATATTAAAAAGTCTTAGGTCAGTTAAAAAAATCGTTAATCGTTAATCGTTAAAACCATCAATTAGTTATGTAATAAATTTTTCTGCTATAAATATTAATTAAGTTTTTAAGATATGAATCATATCATTTTCATCTTTTCTTTTAACATAGGTATTGTGTTAAAGACTATTCACTTTTTTCCATTTCCAAAAACCATTCTGCGCTTACTTTTAACTATCATGTAATGAGATTATTTTTAGATACTGCAATTACACAAACATTGTCAAATAAGCGAAACTCTGCTGCCTTGTCATTTAAAGAATAACCAATGTTTGATTTTAAAAAGTAAATAAATCAAAACTTTAATAAAATATATGTTCCTGATTGCACCGCTTTTTCGTCAATAATAACAAGTTCTGATAACATATCATTTGAACTATCTAACCCGAAGATATTTAGTGCACTGTTGCACCGAAGCAGTGAGAGCGTACATAAAGTAGAATTTTAATAATTAATTCTTTAAAATTTTCTCAAAAATTAATTAAATAACCTATAGTATACTAATAGCTCATCAGTACTTCAACAATAATACGTATTTTAACTAAAATATATATAGACTATATCTATATCTTTATTTATATAAATGTTAAAAATATACAGTACCTATTTACTTTTTAATTCGTACTTCTTTATGTAGATAACCATTATTCTTACATTACACACCGGTGTGATTGAATCCTGTTAGACGTAACCAATGGAACGTAACAGATCGTTCCCTCTAATAGCTTCTAATTGTTTGGGTCGTATCGTAGAAAAGATCGGATAGCTTCCAGATAACCTTTTCCCAACCACTGATTTAACTTTTTCTCAAGATCCTTTATAAAGATAACATCATACGTATATGTTTACAATTTAAAAATATCATAATGAACAGAATAATGTACTTTATACACCGAATGTCGTCTAAAGAAATAAGAGATGAAAGGAAAATTATAAGACAAAATATATATAATAAATGAGAAGAATAAATCATTAAGCTGTTTCGTTACCGGCTGATTCTTGTTAAGGAGAAGATAAAATTGAAACCTTTAAAATCACTTAGAATTAATGATGTTTCGGAGACAAAACATTTAGTTCTTATTCATTGTAAGGTTTACACTTTCAGAATTCAAAAGACCTTGATGCCTCTGCAACCCAGCCTAGAAGAGGACAAGTATAATCTATAAAAAAAAACAAAAAGAACGTCATGAGATTACAAATCAATCAAGTGTTATAAATTCAGGAAATCGCGGTTCGCGGAAAGTCGTAGTAAATGATTTTGTTCTATCATCAATAGTTTTCGCAACGCACGCGGCGTAAGGAATTTGCATTTTTTTACACCTTGGGTTACATTATTGGAGTTTAAGTAAGGATCCCTATTTTTTTTAAAAATATAATATAGCTTATATAACTTGCGAATAATGTAGCTTTCCAAAGGTGAAAGAATTTTTGAAATCGGTCCAGTAGTTTCGGAGCCTATTCATTACAAATAACAAACAAATCTTTCCTCTTTATTAATATAGATTATAATTTATTTTAAAACAAAAGTTATGTCTTGAATATTCATAATTATTATAAATAATAATAAATATTCTACCGTCTTTGCCTTAACCGTTGCATCCCTGTGGGGTCAATTCCGCCCACTCGTATTCTTTAACACCGCTCTTAATTAACGTTCTTCCAGTAAAAGTAACGAAGATGACTCCAATTAATTACAAATAAGAAAAAAATAAAAGTTAATTTACATCAAAACATGTTTAACAAATTAATCCTCTTATACTTTATTCACATCTTAAATTTTTTATTATAAAATATTTAGAAGTTTATAAAGTCTAATACATAAAACTAAATTTGATTGTGCCATACATACCAATCGAACAAAATATATAAATACTTACTGTGCTGCCGACTAATAACCAAAATCCAAAACTACTGTCATACCGCTTGATATCCTGACAATGGGTAACATATGTTTATAGTAACCTATGTAAGGTCAAAAACGAACTCACAAAGAACTTAACTCATGACAGCACTATCTTAAAAAGATCCCAATCCAGATACAAAGAGTTGATGAACAAAGTGGGTCAAACTGAGTTTAAACAAGACTTCCCAACTTTGTCCACAAGTGGGTTCAAACTTTAGCGATAATTTTAATGACTTTTAGTTCGGAAAAACGGACACCCTCACATACTCGTTTTATATAGACGACTGTGATCTTTATAAAAAATCCCTTAACCACTACTTTTGAATACGATAGCAAAAAGTTTATTAAAGCTATTTTATATATATATATATATATATATATATATATATATATAAAAAAAAGCTACATAATAAAGGAGTTAAATTAAATATTCAGTCTCACATAATTTAAATCTTAATAAAAAATTACATAGGTCTTAAATATTATCTCCATCTCTTACATTTCATTCACGTCTATAGGAAACAAAATTGTTTATGACACCAAGAAAACAAGAATAAATAATTCCCCTATTAAACTTTAAAACTTAAGTACAGTAAACAAAAGAAACATCTTCGATAGCTAAATGTTTGAACTTAAAACAATATAATAATTTTCAAACAAAATAAAATACTTTTACAATCTATGAGTATCAATAAATCAGTAAATTTGAATAATATACGTACGCGTACGTTCACGAGAAGTTTCCCAGCGGCCATAAACTCAATTGGAATTCAAACTTTTTAAATATAATACTTCAAATAAAATCAAAACTATAGCATATACATCACGGAACAAAGGATAAACAAGGATAACGGTCCCAACAGGCGTAATATTAATAACTTACATGATCTTTTAACACATTTAGAATACCGTTTGTTAAGTAGATTTAACTCAGAATTGTTCCTTATACTAATATTATTATAGATTACATTTCTTTGAACGACGATTAAGAGTGATATTGTCAATGTTGTAAATAAAGAAAGAATTCTAAGACCATTACTTCTGTTTATAGGCAAGCAACCCACGTCTTCGATAGACAACAAATGAATGCACCTATTCCTGTACTATCTATCTCTTATTTTTGATTAATTGTCGGCGCTGCTGCTATGGCTTTTATCTTAAGATTTAGTTGTAATGTATTTTTAAAGTGTGGACTAATGCGATGCAATGGCTCTTGATCGAGTTTAGTGCGCTCTGGTTTTTATCTCTCTTTTTAATGTTGGTTACACGGTGGTTTGAGTTAAATTGTTCTAACAAAGATAATTTCAGAAATCCCTTAGCATCTGAATTAAAGTAGTATTAACCATTAAGAGATCGCTTTTTTTAGAAAACATAAATGAATCAAGAGGTATTTTAAATAAATCATCTTTCACGGCATTGTTGAAACTAAAAAATCAGGCCCCAAAAGAGCGACCATTTAGCGAAGCACTAACACCGACCTCGTTTTAAAATGTGAAAGAAACCATATAGGAAATTTGAATCACCATTTCGCATCCCGCTAACGAGTTTCCAATGCAATTAGTTGGAATGTTTCAACTAAACCCGTTCCGTAAATAGTTCCAGAAAAGATCCAAATATATGTATGTTATTTATTATGTTTTAAAAATATATTTGTTTTTAAACTACCATTAAACCTTATTAACTTTTCAAAATTTACATAAAATTTATGTTTGGTCATGAGACTAAAAACGAACTAAACGAAAGTTGCTCTAAAATGAGTTGAACATCATTGAGATTGCTGAACCAACAATTACCATAATTGGAATGAAAAACAAATTGTCACTTGTAATTGCATAAAAATAGTTTAAATTGACATGCTCAAACAAGTAACGACTAAATGGTCGTTCGTGAGCAATCAACTTATCAGATGAATGAAACAATAGCCTCTCGTTTACATTCCGCTTTAATCGAACTCGTTTTGTACTGATTTTCTTTGCCTCGTCTCATTATTTTGCTTTTATTGTCATCTATGGAACCGCAATCTCTAATTTACTTCTTTGTTTCCTTGGTTTTTAATAGATCATCTTATTCCCGTAGGTATACGTATGTTTAAATAACATTATCTCCAAAAATTATCAATGTAACTATAATTATGGATTCAAGGTGAATAAATGTGATTTATAAAATAATATTACTGGATTCATTATAAATAAAGCAACAATGACAATTTTTTTTTTTATTGAATATTTCAAAGCAAATTTTCGTTATGGCTACTTATAAACACTAGTAAAACTGAATCATTAAAAGTCTTTCGAATCATATAAAGCTTAAAAAATAAATATTCTGTTACGATAATTCTATTGATAAAATATGTGCATTAACACTAATTTTATGCCCACCAGTTAATACTCCAACAAAATGTTCTCATACATATTTGATATTATATTTTTACTAGAATAGATGATGTAATACTGTGTCCATCTAATAAGTATTGTTTGAACTCACTTTCTGTAGCTCAGAATGTTTTGCAGGATTGAAATATGATTTTTTTTATTTTTAACACATAATAAATAAAAATTCGACACTTTCAGTAATTTATTTTAAAATAAATTGTTGTTTGGTTGATAATTGTTTTGTTTTACGTATGTATGATAAAAAAATATTTTGTGAGTCATACGCAGAATCATCAAACAAAAATGAGTTCCTTATAAACATTGTTACCCAGAAATCAGGTATTTAACATAGAATGGACATTTAATATATTGTTAACACAAAAGTAATTGCTATGCGCATACGTTCACTATGAGTTTAACCTATTATTATATACCTACATCTGTTACTTACATATTTGTGGTCATAACCGCTTAGTTACGCTCATGAGTGATTGTTGTCCTTCTTTTAAATAAAGCTATATTTAAAAAAAATACGTACCTACATTATGTGTTTGATTTCTTCAAATACAATATATTTTTTTCCATTATGGTCATAACTTATAATTTCGGTAGTATGCAATTCTTCTTGAATTTAAACATCAAAGGAGATTGTCCACTTAGTATGGGGACTTTGGCCTGACGTGAACAGACATTTTATCATATTTTTTGTAACTATGTAGTTTAAAAGCACTAACTAGTAATAATGAGAATATGAACTTAATTTTGTATCAAAATGTTTAAAAAGAGATTTTTGTCATGTGAGGAAAAACAGGTTAAAGCGAAATAAAACAACATTTTTTATGATTTATTTTTATTCTGAGACATCATATGTTATTAATATGTGTTCAAGAAATTGGACAGGTGGTGAAATGTGTTCCAGATACCTTGCCCAACTTAAAGACCATAAAGTAGTCATTATATGAGCATAGCAACTCACTGTCCTTCAGCCTACCATGCAATTACAATAATATTCTTTTATAGCTTCTTTACCATTGTGATTATTTTCATATAATATATATATAAAATATATTTTTCGACTTACATGCCTGCTTTGTATTTTTCCACACAGTAATCTGCAGTTGGCCATAGGAATCGGGTAGTCAACCAATAGGTCGCTGGCTATATTTCTACATATTTCTATAGTATAGGAACCATCGCCTCTTATATGCTGCCCATAATACGAACAAGCTTGTTTTAGTTGGTATGTTCGACATGCAATTAATATAAGATCATTTTATTCTATTCTTGAAACATGGACAGTTTCTATATGAAACTGTCCATGTTTACATTAGGTTGAAAATCTGCCCGCCTTCTATTTTAATTATTTCCAATAACAAAGTCACCTAATCTGTTAGGAGTAAACATCTTTTCATTTATTATAATACAACAGTATACAAGGATTATAATTATATAAAACAATAAAACCTCATTTTGCATTATAGGAATAGCATATACAATACATATCTATTAAAAAACGAGTAATTTAAATAATTAATTGAATTGACACTTACTCGTCGAGGAGCTATCCACTGTCTTATAAAACCTGATTTAGATCTAGACTATGTCGCCTTCGCTCTATCAAATCAGTTCCACAGTTTATGCATCTCAGAGATACGGATTGGTAAGAAGTCACTTCTTCTGTGTGCAGACTATCATGAGACACGCTTCCATATTACGTGAGTGTTGATCATCGTTTATGCCTTGATCGGAGTCCATAATACAAAAGCCAGGGTCATCGTTTGAACGAAATTCGGGGTCCGTAGATGTGCAGGGGTCATTGGAAAAAGATAGGTCGGAGTCCATAATGAATAAACAATCGTTGAAAGAAAATCCATAATAAATCAACACTCTCAATGTAGGTAAACAAAGCGAATGTAATCAGTCTGTGACATATCAATGTCAATTTGTATTTTTTTGTTTTATTAGTGTTGCAATAGAAAAAAATCATTAAAAAATCGATCGAAAACATATGATTACGTCTAACATTCTTCAAATTTCAGTTTATAAAACGTTTTAAATAGCAAAACTAATTAAAAACATATATTATTATTTTTTTTGTATTAAATACTTATAGTTGTATTAAGTACTGCGAGATGATTCGATTTGACGCAATCGATAATTGATCTTGCTGGTAACACAAAACGTGGATCCATAAAGTAAATCAATGAAGATACTTTAAAAATATTTTTTCAATAAAATACAAATGTACACTCAAACAACAATAGAACGGCTAGCTAAAAAAAATTTTTTTTTTCATAAACTTGTTTTTTGATAGCAGCTTGTTCACGCTAGGCCAAAAATGGACATTGCCCTTTGCCATTAACATGAGCCAATACGTAGTCAACAGCTTGTTGGTCATAAAAAGCATAATATTTTAATCATTCTTTGTATCAATATATAATACATTTTTACATTTAAATCGAATTTGATTCGATGAATTATGGATTGCTTACAACAATCGATTTGTAGTCCATAGCGTAGTCGATTACGTGATATTAGCTGTAATAAAACATATAACTTGATCAATGGACTACCTTATGTAAAATTCATATCTCGATTCATAATAACTAAAAATATGGTTTGTTCTTAAAATTTTCTTATAAAAGTATGACCTAATTTTAAGTACAGAGCACGTTTTGTTTAAAAAAATATAGTTTCCTGTCCCAAAACCCAAAAAATCCTGGGTGGAGTCTAAGAAGGAAATGACAGCAAATTCTTTTAATCCCTTCATGGAACAGGTGAAAACCTCAATACTGGTTGAAAATTCAGAAATCGTAACAGACCGTTGTGGCTATCCCTCTTGTTACCTTTTAAACAACAACGGATATGTGAAGGTGAGTGCTGACCCTCTTTAGTCTGAAAAGCATAGGCATAGGAATCCGGTAATGAATAATTTTCTACATAAAATGTTTGCAGTAAAGTGTTTCAAGATAAAATGATATAAACACTATATAATTGTTTATGGTTGTAAAATTTCAATTGAACCCGAATAGTTTTGTTTCATTATATTCAGCGTAGGCAAAGTTAAGATTTGTATTGCGGTTTTAGATAGTTTGCTTTCCGTGTATTATGTTCAAAATTATAACCGCAAAGAATATAAAAGAGTATGTTTAGAAATATCGTAAAACGAAATGAATTTTATTTTAAAATAATAATAATACAAAGTTTAGACCCATATTATGTTGAACAAGAATTAACTTAATTATCTCAAAATACTAATGTTTATCCTATATGAATAATTTTTCATTTACAATAATAATTGATATTTTTAAGACCTTATTCTTAGGTCCGCAACAACTGTAAAGTTGTGTGATGACACATCCAACGAACCTTTGTTCCTAAGATGATTCCAAAATCGTTTGTAATATGCCCTGCCACGTTACTTTAAACTGGGAAAAATTTACTCCTTTATACGAAATATACATTTTGTGTTGAATATAAGTTTTTGGAGCGGCATACACTGGTTTTTGTACACTTTGTAAATAAATAGTTTGAAACATTTTATTTTGAACTGGTTTGGTATTTAAACGTTTTAAATATAACAGTAAGAACAATAAACTTATAAAAATCAGAGAAGGCTAAGTCATAAATTTCTTAAATTAAACAAAAATTTAGAGCTGATAATTTGTACTGGGTTTTTTGATCATTTCAAATGGGCAATGTGCATGTTAAATTGTTAACAAGACTCATCCAATAGCCGTACACTATTTATACTCACTGATGCGATAAAACAATAAGGCTTTTTATTTTATATCAGAGGTGGCAAACGAGCAGACGGCTTACTTTGTGCAAGGTAGTCACCGTCATACATAGACATTTGCAAAATATAGAATGTTTCGGATACGTTGCCGACCTGGAGCCGGTTCTTTCACTCATAAAATCGAATGAAACGCAGTCATTAAATTCTACTTCACGCCGATCTTCTGTGAACAAATAATCCTACTCTGGTCGAGCCAGCTCCTGTTCGAGCTGTAGTAACTGACTACAGCTAGGCTCTTAAAATTTTGCCTCATAAAATATCGTATCGTAACGTGATAACAAACACCTAGATTGTTCTAACTCTTTTTTACAACGCAATAAAACAGTGGGGTCCTCTCGTTGACTCTTTTATGAGGCGGTAACGAAGTATAAACTATGCAACGGTTTGTTTTGTTCCAGAATCATAATTATTCATCGGTTCACTTCACATTATGGAGCGCTTCTTATAATGTTTTGGCCAATCAATAAAGTTTAAGAAGGAATATTTTAGTTATGAAATAATTTATCGTGCTCCCTTTCAACTTAATACTTCTTATGTACTTATTTTGAATGTTTTTTTGTACCCTCAGTATAGGCATAAGAAAACTTTGGCAATAATGACATGTACATAGATTTTGTTGATACACTTGTATATATGTAGATACGTTTATATTTGGTGGGATATGATCAAGCTTCAAGATTTGACCCGCGGTCGGCCCGTTTGATGTTGTAGAGCGGTTGGAAAACACTCGTCTTGACCGCTGCTTACACCGAACATTTCAAGCAACATCATAATGTATTTTTTATATTTATATTTTTAATATTAAAGTCTCAAATTATACTTTTAAGTTACTTTATGTTCCATATGGTGTGCTCGTAATTTTTTAATAAAAAAATTAACACCTGGCAAGGTTAGTAAAGTCTGATATGTAAGAAAAGATCTGCTATTTAAAATCCCAAACTACCTAAAAGACTGTGAAGATTAATTAGCTGTCTTTGAAACTACACGTCTTATTTCGGTGTGACCTTAAGATCGTGCCTATTTTTGTACGGCTTGTCAGTTTGAGTTGCCTTCAGGTGCTTAGGTGTTGTGCTTCGTATTCTAATTAAGATCTCAGAGCTATTTCTGCTGTCTTATTTCCAAACTTTTTATTACAATGGCACTATTATATTATTTACTATTATGGTACCTATGGTTCTATTATATAACGTTAATTAAAGTCTGACGAAGACTATCTGATTGAAATAAAATTTAAGATAAGGCAAGTCTTAAACCTTAACGCTATAAAAAAAATGTTTAGCATTAGTAAACTGTGTTTAGTTTTTTGTAAGCACTAAAAAGATTTCAAACATTATTTAATTACAGTTCTTACTTTTTACGGCTCCTTTTTTATCAAAGTCAGGTACTACGAACAATTTTCCATAATATAAAGCATTTTTTCTAAACTTACTTTCTTACTTCTTCTAAGTACTCTGTCATATTATACATATATGAAAACAATTTGAATGTACAATGTATATGTTGAAGATAAAACTGCTATTTCTTAATTTTTTTATATGTGAATATTTGTTTGTGGAATTTTAATAGAAATATTCATTGAGTAAAGCCATATGTAAACCAAACACGTAAAATTGGATTTTAGGTTATAATTATTTTAAATAATCTACCCGTTTTGATATCCCAATTGGAATTTGAACCTTCCATAGTTTAAACATTTTCATGAATAGTTATTGAAAAATAAAACAATGGTAAATCCGGAAGAAATAAAGCCGGTTAACTTTTTTTTTTCTTGTACATTTTACCATATTTAGATATCATAAATAATTTGTTAAAGTTAAAGGACAAATCGAAGAAATAAATAAAAGAAATTTGTTATACAGAAACTATAAAAGTCCACAGATCTTAAAACTAAATGTTTGAACGATCCAAAAAATGTTTTTTTTTATTTCCTTGCGGCCGAAGCAGATGGTGCAAGTGTGACTAATTAATGAAAAGAAGGGATTTAATTAAATTTTATAGGTATTTCCAAAGCGTTGAAACAATAAAACTGACACAACCACGTAAAGCTTTGGTATGATCATTGTCTTTTTTTAAAGAACAATATGACCCCTGCTACGACGATTAAATATCCTAGCGTACTGTAAAGGAAAGAAAACATAACAACCATTTAATAAATGAAATATTACATTTACTAAATAAATTGCTATAAATTTATGTATTCATTTAGTTCTTTATTGAAATTCAAAGTCTAAAATTTGTTCACAGTCAAATGACGAGTGCAAAAATATTTACAGTTTTGTATTTGTAAATTTCAAATAAATATATTAATTCCAAATAAAAAAAATACATATTTCCATGACATAGAAATCCTGCGGGAATATGTGGTCAGTGGCGGCGTAAGGCGCGGGCGACGTGGGCCACCGCCTACGGCCTCGCGGTACAAGGGGCCTCGCGCCTCAAAAATTTTAGAGAATTAAAAAAATATCTTCTTCTTCTTCTTCCTAGGAATTTCCCAGCTATAGCCAGGGTCTGCCTTACATGTTGTGATTAGTTTTAGCTATTTGCTTTTACGACCGTTCGTCTGCTTGACATCAACCCTCTTTGGGAATCAGAATTAATTAAACCTATTTTGATAAGAATAGTGTGTTCAATGTTTTAATAATATTTAGCGAATAAATAGATAGTGTTTAAGTATATTGATTTCCCCCGAACAGTGACGTTTTTTAATTGTTTTTGTTTTCTTTGTGATTTGTAATACACCAGTACCTGTACTCGTCTATTTTACATAAAGTAACAAATATTTAATTGGTGATAAGTACGTAACGCAGTAATTACTTATCTATAAAATAGGCTTTATAATATCTTTTGAAGGAAACCAAAGCTTTAAGTGTAAAAAAAAACATCGACGTTTAAGTTTTTAAAACTAGCTAGTAGTAAGAGCTTCAGGTTTCTATAGAATAGGGCCTCGCGAAATCTGTCTTGCCCACATCAAATTTAGGTCTTGCCCCGCCACTATATGTGGTTTTATTAATAACAATACCAACGTCAGGGATTCGATAGTTATGATAATATTGTTTTTTTTTATACAAAAAATAACAAACTTATACCTTACAAACTTCTACATTATAAAAAAGAATCCCTAATGTACAGTTTTTTCACAATTTATATTGAGTTCTTTCTAAACTAAAACATAATAGATTTTAGAAACACAAAAGCTGTAATGATTTCGATAACAGCAATTTCAATATTTCATAAACTTTTCATTATAAATACAACAGTTATTTGGATTACAATAATAGTCCCCGGAGACAGTTACAAAGAAATAGCAGATTCAACAAACTCCGTCACAACAAAAGATAAAGCGGTCTCAATCGATCAGGCAGACCATTATTACGATTAAATTATTTAATATATAAACTTCTTACCAATAACTTAAACGATTTATTTACCTATTATAATAAAATATTTATAATATTTTTCATACAACATGATTCTAACATATTTTTATAAAGCAATATATTTTAAATATCTTTATAATATTAGTGTCATAAGCAGTATAACGTCAGGACATATTTAAAATGTATCATAAAATATCGTAAGGAAATAAAATTTGACATTACTTTTTCTTATTTTTCACATGGCGACATTTGCATGTGACGTCCGTTCGAGTCGACATTGCGCGAGTAAATGAGAAAGGAGCGGAAGTTGCCATATGAAGTGTATATTTTTATTTTTTACAAAAAGCGATGTTAGCGTGTGTATTATGAATTTCATAAAATTTTCACTTTAGATATAAATAGTGTAATATTTAATATACAAAAAAAGAATAAAGGATTCTTTTAATTTATCCAACATAATGTAGGGTTAGAAATTTAAATACTGTAGAGTTCAGACATATATTAACGTCGTACCTCATCGATTCTTCTAATGAGATTAAACTGAAGCGATTGTCATCCCTGACACAGCAATCCGCAGGGGATTCACCCTTCATTGCTTAAAATTAAGTTATTGTCAAGTTTAGTGCACTAATGTGTAGGGTTGGCTTAATTCATGTGTGGTCAGAGACGGGGTACATCGGATCTCCTGTGAGATCCTACAATTTTACCTCACATACCTTATTCGTCATAATAGGATATTTTATAATAAGTGATTGCTTCCATTACAACCTTTCCTTTTAATGAACATAAATAAAACAAGTTGATAGTTATCATTTAAGTTATTGATTATTAAATTATAGGTACCCCAATTTTTTTTTTAATGAAAACACAATCCATTAGGAAAAGTTTCGCATCCCTACGACCTTTGTTATGTATAGTTCCACTAGATTAAGTAACATATTTAGAGATATAATAATATATCTGCCTTCGTATGCGGAAGATGATGCACGCATATATTTAATATTTGTAAAATATCCCAAAGAGAATCGTACTTATATGAATATATATTTGTACGTAATAAACACAATAAAAAAAAATTTGAAGGTAAAAATTTAATGACTTTAATAACTATAACTATTATATAATAATTTTCCTGTTTATTTTACATTGACAAATATTAAGGAATGTTTCCATACTAATACTTTTAAACGTGATCCCGAAATCGAATCTAAAAGGCTCGTAAAGCCATGCCTCCGCAAATAAAATAGCGGATAACTTGCAAGTTATAGCTGGATTAGCTTAAGTTAAATGCGCTGGAGTTATGCTACGCTTTAAGCACTTTGCTAAGGCCTTAGAAGCAGGACAACATGAGATTTACGTTTACTTATTCTATCATTTGGGCGTATTACATACAAAAATAATGTCTGCACCTAGATAAAGTTAGAAATGGGAAGAAGAAATCAGTAGGATACGAATCTAGTACCTAAAGGGAAACATTTTAAATGGTTAACTAGAATTAAATGGAATGTGTGGAAATAATTATATATTATAATACTACGATATTTTCTATATTTTCGAAGTCAATGTTAACACATCTCACTCATGGGGCATTCTCATGTATAATTTATGTCAGTTCTTAGTTTGCTCCGTATGTTTATATTCAGAATTATAGAGTACCTGTATGTAATGGGATTCATGTTTTGATAACATATTTATATAAATAACTTGTATATTCAACGAGCTTTCCATATACTAAGTTAAAATATTATTTTACATTTCTTTGAATAGCATCTGTCTTAGGAGTATCTTTATTATTTATTTAATTTAAAATGCACTATTAAAAATATTTATAATTTGCTACACTTCATATGGATTTGAATAATTGATATTCGTTATATACTATTAGTTAAACAAAATTGCACTGGCAACACCGCTTCAACGCCAATAAAGTGTAACAAAGTTCTAATACACTTAGCGAATACTCTTTAAGCTATTTGATACGACAACGAGACTGTTACGTGAAGATTATATAAGTTGAGCCAAGTTCTAGAAAGTTTAGCTTGGAGATGTCAAAAGAGTTTAATATTTTAATTAGAGAAATTTAAAAAAGAAATAATTTTGATGTTTCCTGACGTTCATAATAATAATGAGTGAAAAGGTAAAATAACGGGGTAAATTATTTAAAGGTTGGTTAATTATAACAATTTTCGAACAAAAAATGTATAGTATCCAATAATGACAAGATTAACTGATTTATGTGTAAGGTATTATTTTATTTCACAGAATTTTATTAATTTTAATATCCGATTTAAAAACGAAAACTATGGAACACCTTTTTATTTTCTGTTTTTTATCTTATTACTTTTCTAACGCTTTAGTTGAGGTGACATTTTTAAACCTTATTAGCTAATACCGGATCATAATTAGGCAGAATTTAATATCTTCTCAGTGTTGTGCACTTGCATTTACCAACTACTACTACTTTGATATACTAGTGTATATCAAAGTATGGCACTGATACATTAATATTCCATACAGGGTATGCTTGCTGATTGCTTGCCCTTGCTTGGAACATCTTAAGAAATTTGTAAGCAGAATATTATAAATTCATAGTAGATACCCTCTACCGACGCTGTACCCAAACAAACATTGTTATTGCTAGTAAATAAAATTGTTGTTAATGTCATGTACATGAAAAATCCTAATATCAATAGTTATACATCTTTATCGATAAGTATCTAATAACTATTGTAGAGGCATCAACATTCTACATGATATAATCATAATATTATAATTTGAAAATAATTATGTATATCAATAAAACTAATAATATGTATATATATATATATATATATATATATATATATATATATATATATATATATATATATATATATATGTATATGTATATACAGGGTGGCTGGTGAATTACTATCAATATTTAAGGAGCATACTCGGTACATGATACTCATTCGAATTATATAAAAAAAATAGGTACTTAATTTTTGACCAAATTTCCGTATAAATAAATAAAGTGTGGATACGTTCCAAGTATTCCAAGTGTGGACGCGTGCGGCGGCGTGCTGATACAACACCACGCCGCCGACGCGTGTGTGTGTGTGTGTGTGTGTGTATACCTAATCTGTAGGGTGTTCACGCGATGCGTAATTAATTACACAACTTTTGGTTAACTTTACTTAGAAGTTTATTAATATTTATGTTCTATTAATTTTTATTTTGTCATATATGATCGTCAAATATCACGTCCTCAAATATCGATAGTTATTCACCAGTCACCCTGTATATATATTTATATATATGCAATATTTTTAATTTTAGAATATATTTCTCATTTTGAATATTTTACGTGTTAAAAATTTTGTAATTAAGATATTTTGCATTTAAATTTTGTGCAATAATAACATAAATATTTTAAATTAATGTAACAATAAATATTACTTAGCTGAACATATCCCTTTCCAAATTCAACGTGATCCCTTTCCAAATTCACCAGTCACCCTGTATATATATATATATATATATATATATATAGAAATGTTATTATTAAAGTCAGTGGTGGCTCAGTGGTTAAAGGGCCCGCCTCGCGTCGCCGAGGGCGCGGGTTCGATCCTGGCCCGGGCAAGTACCAATGTGATTTTTCCGAATCATATGTACTTTCTAAGAGTATTTAGACATCACTGATTAATGTTGATTCCCAAAAAGAGGGTTGATGTCAGGCAGGCGGCCGGTCGTTAAAACAAATAGCCAAAAAAAAACTATTCACAAGATGTAAGGCAGACCCTAGCTATAGCTGGGAAATTGCCAGGTAGAAGAAGAAGAAGATATAGAAATGTCATATATTTTAATGGGATCGAAGACTTTCGGGAGTATATATTGAAAATTGAAATAAATTCGCATTTCGTCTTGTCTTCTGCAAAGTAACCTAAACAGCGGGAGTTCATAGTTAAAATAATTAAAAAGCGTAGTAAATCCTAAAATATTAGTTTTATTTCAATATTATATCCTTTATTCTATATTTTACAAATGGTATTGTTCAAAAACTGACAATATTTTATTTTTGTTTTAATTTGTATTCCGCTATGTTTGAATATTGGATTGGAACAAACAAGAAAAAAATTGACTACACTCAGGTATTTACTTTGAAATTGCATTCAAACCAATTTGTGTACGTAATAAATGTGATGAAATTTACCTAGTGGCCGTATCACTTCACTAAATCGCTGTATGGGAAAAACTTGGTGTTCTAAAGTTGCACTTTCTACCGAAATCTTAACTTCTCAAATACCGCTTATATTTGACAATTTGTCCATTAGCAATTTCATGATTGTATCTCCTATATTTTCATGTCACAAAATGTCAAATTCTAGAAATTGATACTGTAGTCGCTACGTTAGTTAGTTCATTCAGTATTCTACATATATTATAATTTAACGAAAATTCAAGTTATTTCATATCCATGTATGGTTTCATCTAAGCTATAGGTACCAGCAAATTGGGAGTGACAATCAAAATCATCAGGCGTAACAATTTCTAGCGTATAGTCTCAAAGACGAAGACCCTTAATCACTCCGACTAAATGTCCCCACTGTTTATTTATTAGATTATACTGCTTTGTAATGTTCTTAACACTCCAACGAGGAATCCCTAATGGTTGGAATACGTGGGAGTCGTTTTAATATAGATAGTGAGGGTTAAATAAAATAACATACATCTATTATTTTTACAGGAGTTTAGATTGTTATTGAAATTATCAATATGAATAAACAGAATTCAATTCATACGAAAATATCTATGTTCTTTGTGAGAATAACGCTTTAAAAAATTGATTGTATGAAATCTAAAGTTTCCAATTATAATAAAAATAGAATATAAAATATCAAATCCATTTGAAACACGTCGTAAATCAAACCTAACCAACTTTTCAACAATGAGTCAAACCGTATATTTTAGTATTCGGTAAAAAGCAGTAAAACATAGTGATGACTGACAAGGCGATAAGGTGCATCGAAAATAAGTTTTTAAGAAACACATTAACTTTTTGTCTCCTTTCTGAACTTGTCCCTCTTGTTGTCTCGTTTTACCAACGTGTGTAGCCTATATTAATCATTCCATGAATTAGGATATTTTCTTATTTAAACCCTTATCTTGTTAAAAAGTTTTACCTATTTTATTCTAATATACATATTTATTTTTCCAAATTACTGATGTTCATTAGTAATAAAAGACACCAAAATAAAAATGCAAGATTAAAAATCAAAGGAACCTTACTTTTTATTTTAAAAGAACATTCCTAAGCGAAAGAAAGTACAATTGCACTAGATACTAACTTAAGTCAAAGTGAAGTACAATAAAAAACGCAACAAACGAAAACAAATGCGACGAGTGTTATTCGCGTGTTATTATTAGCTGCAGTACGCATAAACAAGGTTACTGAGAAACATCGCCCCGGGCATATCGATGCGTCGACGGGCCGCGCTTTTAAAAAGCTAACCCGTCCCGTAAGAAAGGGACGGAACGGAGCACGTGGGAAGTGGATTCCGAACGCACGCATCCCCTTGTCCCCCCACCACCGGCAGCCTGCCGGAGCGCCGCGCGCACTTCAGTCGCGCGCCGACAGTACTAACGGCAACATCTTCTAAAAGTTCCGTGTTTGTGGACGAACATCCTCCCTGACGTTGTGCTGTGAACAAGTTTGAACATACGCTGTGATTTGTTTTTCAGTGCGACAACCAGAAGTGTTTGTGAACGTTACAAATAAAAATTGTGTGTTCAGTGCACTATGCGGTTGTATACGTTATGAATGGTCTGGACCGCTGCTTCTTCGATCAACGTAAGTTACGGTTTGTTAGCGAATTTGTCCAGTAATTGCTAACAACTTGCGCTGCGGATCAGCTTCAAAAAAAAGAATACAAAAACAATGTTGTTTATATTTATTAACTGTAAAGCTATTTAACATAAAATGTCATAGTTGTATCCGTCATGGTTAGATGGAAAAAAGTAGTTATTAATATGTTATTAAAAATTTCCCATCAAATAGTTATTTATTAATAATTTATAAAATATATTCCTCTAACCTAAATGTTTATAACAACAAAATTTAAACAAGAAAAAAAAATTAATGACTTTGTTTTGAAATTAAATACTATTTGTTAAGTTGATAATAATTCGATAACGAGTAATTAGAAACTTCTGAACGATGAACAATAAACAAACAAGAACTGTTCGAAAGCACAGGCTATTGGACGCATTTGTATCTTTTTAGATAACCATTTTACAGCCAATGAGCAATCGCTGCTACTATATTTTATACAGACAGTTTAATACACAAAGAAGATTGTAACAGTTAAACATATTGGTAAGATTTTTTTTAAGTTTACCAATACAGAAACATTATAAAAGCTGTTACAGAACTTGATTACTTTTATTAATAAATACCTTATTTATCTTTTAAACTTATGTTTGTTTATAAAATAACTGCAGGAGATTAATTAAATGATATCTTAAATTCAATATAATTACATACAAAAAGACAAAATTTTTAAAAATAAATAGTATGAAAACATATTCGATGCAAATAGAAACATTAATAAACAGTAGGACCGCTTCAATTATGTCATACACAATTATTACAATTAAAACTGAATCATCAACGGAGAGTTAAATTAGTGTTTTTCCTTTAAAAGTATTTGTATCTTTTTATTATTTGCAACCAAAATAAGATATTCCATTTAGATTGTAACGGAGATTTCTATTGAATTATCTAAATTATTTAAACGGGCTTCATAAAGTGCATATTATCTATTCACATCAATTTTAATACACACACGTACCAACATCACAATTGCTTGAATCACCCTCCCACATAATCGGGTCATAATCCATTTGAATTGAAGCAAAAAATTTTTGTCCAAAGATCGATACCCTCTAAAGTCTAAAGGGTCAACAAATCACACCTAGTTGTTCCAACACCTTACAAACATGCTTTACTGCAGCAAATAGTAAAAAAGTGTGTTGATATATGTAGGTTAGCCACAAGACCACCCATGCCTTGCCTGACAGAAGCACGCACGACTATTATGAGCTCATGTCGAGACTGTTCCGCCCTTACGCATTCATATTTAAAATAATTTAAATCTATTCTTATACAGTCCTTTTTTTAAGTTCCGTTTTCGTCTCTAATACAAATTGAATTTTGGTCGGATATAATAGATGTTTTTTAAATATGCCTAAGTAAGTACTCATATGACAAATGTTTTTAGATTTTTCCCATTAAAGTTAAATATTATACTTATTTGTTGTTTTATTCATTTTTATATCAATTTTAACGAAAGACACTATTGTAATTATATAAAAATTCCTTTTGAAGAATAGTAATCTATGTTCATTATACATATGTACATACATATATTGAACACAATGAGTTGTTGTTTTAACTGTAAAGTGCATTAATTTTTCCATAACACTTAATTCTTCATCTTTATCAATTCAATCGGTTACCAAAAATTCAAGCTTGTTTTCACAGATCTTTCATTTCATACTACAAAAAAACACTTATGTTAAAGATGAATAGGTATATTAAATTTTACTGGCCGACGGTATATATATGTAAAAATAATTGTTTTAAATGTTTTCATATCTGTAATGTGTTCATATTTAAATAGCCTTAAAGATATTCAAGAAATTTAACAATATCCTTCCAAAGTTTCCGGTTAATTTACGCCGAGGTCAACACATGCATCGAAACAGCAATCGGGACGAAACTCCCACGTGCGTTAAACAAATATTACAACGAACACAAAATGTCATCAAATAAAAACAAACCTTAATTGTCATCACAGCAATTGTATTCGTCTGTAATTATTGCTTGGACGGTTTGTAAACCTGTAATTTGAAAATGTAATCTAGGGAATACAATACACGGGAATAATAGCTTTATTGTCATTGAAATCTTATACATACGGATATATATAGCATACGTTATAGACAAACACAATGATGCATACAGAATGTTAATTGTAATATGCATGGGTGGGTGAATTTAAAATGCGTTAGCAATCGTTTGTTACGAGTCTTCGATTATCTTATGCACTTAGAACAAAATTGGTTGTATCTAATTTTTACGGCGAAATAAAGGCAAGTAACATCATAGTTAATATGACATAAAAACAACATCCCTTGTTTGATGGTCCGGGTAATCGTAAAGCCGATACAAATTGGTTTTAAAGGACCCGGCCTGTCAGTTGATTTTTGTGAGGATTATTATGATTTTCTGCAGAAATTTATGTCAGTGCTGCTTAATAATCAATAACGATTTTAATGTCTTTATAAGAACGTTTTGTCACTATAATGTACACTTAATATTTGAATATCCCACTGCCATTGTGATGATGCTAATCAATCTTAGATTATTCATGAAAGCCTAGCGATAAATGTAACACTTTTTATTATTAGTAGATATTAATATTGATAATTTACGAATTGGGCGATAATTTAAAATAATAAAACAGGTGGGTTATGAATATGTGTAAACCATTAATCATAATTACAAAATAGTTCTAGTTTACCTGGATAACGCAAATAAAATCGCGTTAATCACTATATGAAAGCTTCATAATAAATAGCAACAAAGCCTATAACAGATAAACAAAAGACTAATTTCATAGTGTACGTGCTGCTAATATTCGGTAATTATGTATCTGATAGTGAACGCGATAGTTTGGCAGCGAGTGGTGGCCATCTGCCGGTTTACTGAATTGGGTTAAGCATTAATCATTCTGCTAATGATACCGATTCATAACCTGTGAGAATCGGATAACTTACATTTGTCTCATAAGATGTCTTGACTTGATAATGAAAAGAATATAATATTGAGTGATATCGTTGTTTTAATTTAATTAAGAAGTGAAACCTTATTTACAATTTATATCTATAAGCATAGGTTATAATATATGATGAAATAATTTACAAGGTACGACCCTAAATCCAAAAATATGGTAAATTCGGGTTACACTTCTACATATATGCACCAATGAATAAATGAATTCCGAATAAGGTGTTGCCACTATTTTTCAATTTTCCACCACAATAGTTACGTTCCCAATGGATAACACTGATTACCATACATTGCGAGGTCTATGTTAGTAAGATATTGATTGATGAGGTAATGTTTAGAAATTAGTCAGAACTCGCCTCGCGAGAAAAATAGCCGTAACCTATCAATCAGTTGGTATTTCTCTTTATCAATGTACCATACCGCTTACGAGTTATTACTTCTCGTAACAGTTTTAGATACGTTATGACAGTAATGCTAATGTGTTTTTAAAACAAGGGAACGTTCTACACATGTGGAAACAATAAATTTCAAACCGCTATACATAGAAAATAATGTCTTCAGTTTGAAACACGGCTCTTTTGACAATTATACGCTTATATAAGAAACGATGGGCTCGAGTGAATTATACACTGCGTGCAGCAATGAATGGTGTGATTGGGTGATTGGTCACGCTGACGGCCCACGAGTCGGAGAATGAAATCAGTACAACTGGCGCCATCTCTTATTGTTTCTCTACACGATAGTTTAAATACTATTAATATGCAAGCTATAGCTAATTTTGGATTATATTTATTCAGTTTTACATAAAAAGTCTTTCTTAAGATTTAAATACAAGTAAAAAAGTGCGGGTCGCATTTTAGTTTGATATAAACTGCTCAAGATTGAGTGATAAATGAAGGGACTTTGGATATCAATTTTGTAGATAGAAACCCTTGATTGATGCCCTATTTGGTCTTGCGTCTTTATCTTTATTTAAGCCGTTGATAAAGGCTAACTTCGTAGGAGGTATATTTTTTAAACTGTCACACCCACACTGGTAAGTTACGCTCACAGTAATCGAAATATATAAAACCTTTCCTTCATATAATTAGCATATCATAAGTACCAATAATATCCTTGATAGTAATCAAAACTAAATATAGAAATAATACATTGTCTTTAATGATTTTTCTTTATTGTAGGTAGGTTTTAATTATATCTGTACTTTCCAATTATAATAATGGTTAAAACGTAATAGATTGAGAGTTTCTTATAATCAACGTAAAATTTTGCACCATTCATTTCCCCAAACGACTTTTCGTCTGCCACAAATGTAAACGAAAAATAAAATACATTTCAGATTGTTTACATACGCTTTTGCAAATAAATAAGCACTTACATATCGCAATTTTCGTTTCTGATTACACACAGTAGCAGCTTTGAGAATAAAAATATGTCTTAGATGAAATATTCTCACATTTTTACTGCGTACTGCGTACTAGATATATGTAATGAATATAAAATACGTCATTATATTTAATTTACATATTGATTAATTTATTTATGTACTTGTTATTTTAAACTATACGTATAAAAGGTGAAAAATCTTGAACATTGTTAACTTAAACCCCGTAGACATTCAGATGAATCTATTCTTACCCTTATCTTAGACAATCCGAGTATAAACATAATGTCAGACACAGCTGTGCCGAGTCGTCCAACTCCTGGACCCCCAAGAACGGATAGTTTCGCACTCACATTTAGCATTATTATAGTAAAAGCAAGAAAGGGGAGATCATATATGAATGGTGGGGTGTATTAATCTCCACTCATAAACTTTATAATTTACGCAATGCCTCACCTACTCTGTCAATTAATGGTAACGATATAAAATAAGGTGGTAGGTATGGTATTCAGAAAAAAAGATGTCTTAATTTTATTTTTTGTAACCTAAACTAGGTATGTAATCAGATTTCTATTTAAACATTTAAAATTGAACAATGAATTCATTACTAGCTAATTTGAATTAGTTCACTTAAATTAAGAACCGTCTAAACGTTCGTTAGTTGCTGAAATGAAGGTCGAATCTGTTGACAGTTACAAATGTCATTATTCTTTTCCTTTCTCATTAATATTCTCTTTTAGTACGATCATTGAATAACATATTAAGGAACTTCATCAGGAGGTCAAATCATTTGAAGTGGGATTATGAAGTTTATTTTGAATGTACTTGCTAAAAACTTCTCATCTGCATTTATATTACTGTTATTATAATTAAGTAAGGATAAGTTATAGTATTCAAATAAACACCTAATATATTTGTTACACATGTTGTGTTTGTAAATCATTTTAAATGTATTATGTTGAAGATTAAAAAAGTCACATATTTATTTCGTTTACATTTGAACCCGCTATGGCATTCTTCCGATAAAATTCTACTAAATGTGATGTATTGTCGGTCCTGGCGTTGATAAAGAATAATGGCTGTAAAGTTAAAATAGAGTCACGACCAAAAATGTGAACCTAAAGATACGACTACTTCGCTCTAACTTTTGTTATTTCCAGACAATAACAATGTACATGTGTTTTAGTTTTGTTTCTCGTAATAATAAAAAAAAATTAAATTTAAATAATGATGACGGCACTATTTTCAAATCAATATGTCTTTCAGTTAATACGTTTTAGATTTTTTTTAATGAATAAACACTTTCTAAATAAACTAAAAGTCCTGATTTCACTATAAAATTCGGAACTAATTCAGAATATTAACTCCAACTTGTACAACTTAATCCAGTTATCATTCTTAAAATGACATATTATGTATTTGATCACTGATCTGTTTACAAATCCTAATACTTTATAAATTTATAAATCTCTTCACCAAAGTTTGTCTTATGTAATTCGACATAGACCTACGCATACGGTTCTGCGAACTTTTATATCTTGAAAGGCAGTCAACGCATGATATGGCATTGGGATTTGTTTGTATAATTTTTGAGATACTTCTAGAATAAGACTTAGGCAAAAAAAATATCAAATAAATTGTTACTTTATTTTTAGTCGACCGAAAACACTTTCGTTAGATAAAAATCTTTCACTTAAACTAAGCTGTTTAATCAATTTTCATTGTTATGTTTTATTTAATAGACACTGCTTCAAATTTAGCTTCTGTAACATTGTTAAAAAGGAATAACCATTTAGTTGTCTGTCAGATTAAATGTTTCTGCTGGCAAAAAACAAGTGGCCGGCAGCGGTTTGTCAAAACGGTTGACATAATATCGCTGGACGTCCGACTCCGTGAGCCATGTTAGTGTTCCAGATTGTCCGAAAAATTCTACAAAAATTTACAATTGACAATTTTTAAACTGGACTCTCGTTATGATAACGTTCAGAAATCGCTCGCGGCACTGCGGTACAATACAAGTACTTTTGCTAAAAGCAGCTTATAATTCAGAGATCTCATGGCCATAACACCTACGTGACAGATATGAAGTCCTTATTCTAAAGATTTATAATATCGGTTGTATAAATAAATATGTTGTATTCCGATGTTCGAGAATATCTTTTTCATAAAAGATTGTTTACTTAGATGAAAAGAGATTAAAAATGCTGACATATCATTCGTTTTTACACATGAATAGGTTAATACCAACGAGACGTTAGAGTTAAAATTTATTTCTGAAGTCGTCATTAGAAGATTAACTGGTGTCCTGTGCAGCATTTGTTGAGTAAAGTCAAGTGTCTCGCTTTGTTCAGTATTTGTTCAATTAATATGTACTGCAATTAAATATTTTATTTACATATTATGTAACTATCTATAGTATGTAAATGTATATATTTATTATGTGTATGTATATTATATTATTATATAAGTATATATTTATGGTATATTTATTTATGTATCGTATATATACATATATATGGATGTATATATATATATATATATATATATATATATTGTATCTATATTTATAATTTGTACACCCCTACCATTCTATCTCTCTCCTCTACCAAAGGTTGCCTGGAAGAGATCGCTGTTTTAGCGATAAGGCCGCCTGTTGTACATTTTCTTTTCTTTATGTTACTCGTATTATTTGTCTATATTGGTGTACAATAAAGAGTATATATATATATATATATATAATGAGGAATTTTATTAATATAATCTCTACATATACAAGTTCAAAGTTATTGTTCATATTTACATTATAATAACAAAGACGATATTTTTATAAGTTATATCATTATGATCATTCAACATAATAAATTAACTATTGTGGATTATTGTAAGCTCAACAATGATTTATAGTTATAACGTTATTAGACAATCGAGGATTAACAAGCTTAGAAAAATACTAATAGAAAAATACTACTAATGTAACAACAGTTTGGATTTCTTCCACCTATTCATAGTATTTAATTAGTTGCTTTTATTTGAGGATTTAAACTTTGATAAGACATCGAGTTTAAAACATTCGAAGTTCTTGCTTTACAAAAAAAAAACAATTACTAAGTTTTTTTCAAAATTTAATTATTATCAATAGGATACAAAAATATAATCATTACAGAAACCTTAACAGTTTCCATAAATGTAAATAACCGTCTCTAAATTACTATTTAATTGTTCTTTACAAAAATCCTCCATTGTTTGGTATTTATTTTTAATATTGGTGTGTGTGTTATCAATAGGAAATTTAAAAGTTTCAATAAAATTTTTTTTTTTTTGTTTGTGATATTTTATCGAATAATTATTAAAATTAGACTAAATAAACTATACCTATTGCCTCTTTATTGACTTTCATATTATAATTTTTCAAGCATGCATAATTTTTGAAGTAATAAACTACACACTTCGCTTTTATATTATCTACTTAACCTATTTTAAGGTTATGGATACATCGATTGACGTATAGTCTTTTAATAATTTTAAATGTACTTTCTGGATATGTTCAAATGTGGATTCAAATTCGTATGTAGCCTCCTACAAAGTGATATTATTAATACTATAATTCTAATAGTTCTTTAATGATTTTGCAATTGACATATTCGTATCAATTATTGTAAAACAGTTATGTGAAATCCACTTTACACATAACAGAAACCAAAGTTATGTTCCACATTAATTAAATCGCAATTTCTGCAAACTCTCTACCCTGTTTAAGTGAAATTGCTTCAAAATAGTCTTACAGTGCTGTTATAATGTAACAATATAATCGTGAGATTGCGTTTCGCAACTGGTGTGTTATTTTAATCCGGACGAAAATAAAATAGGTACATTTATGAAACGGAAATAAAAATAGATTGTTGTTATTTATTTAACACGCAAATATTACTCTGAAATAAATTGACACGTACATTATATTATAAGTGTATTTATATAATTAATGTACCTAATACATATATTATGTTACAAAATAAACCGATAACTATTTTACTTACTACTTTTATGCTAATTCTACGCTACTTATATACAATATTGACTTTTATTTTCTATAGCGTTTATGTATGCACTGATCGTGAACTTATAGCGACTGAAGAGTTGAGAGAATGGCGTTTTTAGATTTTTCAGTCCTTTACTTATTCTTATTCAATAAACTCTTTGCCTTTAAAGTAGTTTTTCTGCAATTTTCAATTGATTTATCCAATTATTCTTCCAGGTTGTTGTGATTTATATCATTAATCTCAATATAGTGTGTAAAAAGATTTTTACAATATCATCAAAAAACAAAAAATAAGTCAAAAACTAACACTTATTTACTAATATGAAATATCAACAATTAATTACCCGCTCGCCGCTTGTAACTTGTTCGGATTGTAAAAGCTTACCACACTAAAGTACACAACTTACTCTCCTGTGTGCCGTAAATTTACGATGCATGCGCTACGGGAATTTCGTTACGTTGCTCCTTAACCGACATCGGATTTCATACAACCGTTGTAACATTACTTGAGATTTTATTGTTAGCTTCAATTAGTTTTAATTCACGTACAGTATAATAACAATACATTTATTAAATAACAATCATTATGTCTTGGAATAAATGAAAGAAAATAGCTAAACGGAACAAAAAACGTATTTAAGCCTTTCCAACTAGTATACGTCAGACATAAATTTACATATAACCTTAAATTTTATAGCATAATTAACGTGAAACCACGCGACTCGTTCTCGATATGATTAAGCCAAGTTGCGTTAATGCCTTTTAATACGTATTAATACTGTTACATGTATTTACTTTAAGGTTGCTGTATTTTATCCTCCACCTAATTAATATTAATAACATGCATCTATAGAGTAAATCCTTCGTTTTAGCATATTTTTGAACTGTGACGGACTTCAACACACCAGTATATTTTTATTATAACATTTAATGAAATTATATTGAAAAAAATAAGAAATTACAAAAAAAGACATCCCTTTTGCGGAAATCCATGGGTGACGGTACTAGCTCCATCAGGTAGGCCGTCTGCTTGTTTGCCCGCTTTGATATAAACAAAAACCATGCATCTTATGCCGAAAAGATGCATTTCCCAAAAGGAGTAAATTATTGTTACTTTTCTGACTCTCCTTTTTTTTTGGAAACAACAGAAACCACCTAACCTCTACGTTTTTTTACTTTAAAACGTCTCAATGCAAATGCCTGAGATTTTTACACTCATTGTAGAATTCCAGCCCACACTTCCTCTATTTTTAAGATTAGCTTCAGTCTTAAACAAAGAAAAACAAATGAAGACATAACCTACATAAATTAAGCTTTTACTTTTTAATGACATAATAATCTTTCAATAGTTTGTAATTAAATAAAGTTACCACTTTGTTGTAACTAGGTGCCGATTGTTAAATGAAACTAATATTATTCGGATTATAACCACTGTGAACAAAGTTGCTGAAAAGTAATCTAAACGTTAGGACTTATAATTTTTTAAATAGTAAAATACGCGTATTATTATCCGAAAAATATTAGTATCATTTAAGTAGATGAATACTTCCGAAAGTCTTAGATTTCATTACTGCGTGCTAGTTAGGTACGGTTTTCGACCAACAAATAATTCTTTTTTTCTTGTAGTCTTTTTTCAATTCATTTATTTAATATAAATGATCGAATAATAAATATAACTACTTACAATTGAATAGTATTGCGTTATTAAAATATATATTTATAATGTTTAATAAAAACAAATATATAATATTTTCAGTCACAATTTACATACACATAAATTATAGAATAAATCGTCACGACGTTGTGCCGGTAGCGAGTAATACTCAACAAAAGTAATGACTTTAAAAAGTAAAAATCAAGCAAGACGCTTTGACCTAAAACATACAATATTCGTGATATTAACAAAAGCCAGGATTTTCGTGCTCCAACACCGAAATTTTTCTAATGATTCCAGTTGGAAAAGACTAAAGGAAATTTTAACGTCTGCATTCTCAAATAATGACATTATTATACCACTAAAGGCCAAATTTCATTGGCATATTTAATTTCTGTGCCACGGTATGAGGGGATCGTACTTTTACCCATCCTGGTTGTTTCGTCCATGACCTATTTTTTTTGTTCCCATAGAAGCGGCGCTGCAATCACAATATAAATCCATATACATACTTGTGTTCATATATTATAAAATTTCCATGAAAAATAAGGTCTTATAAACTTATGTGAGCATTAAATCTATGCTTTTATATTTATATTTAATTCTAGGTAACATTACTTCAAGTTGAAATCAGTATTAGAGAATTACTATTTAAAGATTAATCCCTGGTTATTATTTAATACTTATTAAAAAATATTAAAACTTTCCTTTTACTAATAGACTACCAGAAATATATACATACTAAAATATAAATACATACATGTATAAATATATACTAAGATGTAGATCTGTATATGTCATTGAAGCTGAATGGTTTCTCCTTAGAATAGTATTTAAGAAAAACGAGAAATAAAATTTTTACCCATCTATAAGTTTCGTATTTTATAGGTCAATCGTGCTCTTGGCAGACGTAAAGCTGTATAAGCGGCGCCGATTTCTGTCATAGACATGTCTCCTCCACTTGCGATAAAGAGTAATTTAAAACAACTGCCATGAACTGATTAAATGTTTAGATAAAAACTATTTACTGAATACTAATATAATTGGGGTCTAAGACTAAACAATATATATTGTTTAGTCTATTTTACTTGGAATCTTTTTTTTTTCTTTGTTATTTTATTTAACTTATATTGACAACAATATTTTTAATACACTGGTGATTAATTATTATACATCTTACATCAAAAGGATATTACCTAAATTTCGTGCCAAGCAGCATTGCGGATATGTCGGTTAATCTTGTAGCTTTCGTGACCTAATTATTAACAGCGACTTTATCTTCTATTTTAAGGTGTACTATACTACATTATTATATAGGTACCTATGAATATAATGGGATGATCGATTTAAATCTGACATACCGACAATCATAACAGACTTAAAATAATAATGATAAATTAGTTATATATAAATAACTTTATCACAATAAAAAAAATCATAATATGTTTAAATATGTAATGAAATAACAGTTAAAAAGTCGCACTAAAACGGGCACGTTGTATAATGTAATGAAAGTTTAAAATTCAAGATTTCGCATCGCGTGCTACACGTTACTATTTCTAGACGTACACACGTACTCAATCGGGACCTGACCGTCAGAAATCGACAGCTATCCTGAAAGCGTGACTTTTGGCCCCGGAATTGACGGGACGCGGGTAGCAAAGCGGGGTATTGATCGCTAGGGCCACTTCGGGACCGCTCGGCTAAGTTCGGGGAACTTCGTACTTACTTGAGAACCGCGGTCAGACTGTATTTGGTCAGTTGCCGTGTAACTTTACAGTTTGTCGAAGTTTAATTAGGACAAGGTTACATATTTGATAGTTTCGAACTAACATTACATAATTGACAGCTGCTGATGATGCTTCTGTTACAATTTCACCAAATTTATTTGAATAAATAAATTAATAAAATAATAAAAGATAACTTGAAATAATATTGCATAATGAGGCCGAATGAGACCGGGATGGCAATTTCACAAATATATGTATGTAGGTATATACATAGACTAAACAATTTGCAAGCAATCTATCCAAAAAGGTTGGCAATATTGACGTCTGGCATATACTTTTAAATTTACTGAAATTGCTAGAATATAGAAATATTCCACATTTTAAACTAATTTATTTTCATAACAAAATACGTTGGCTGTTTGCTATAATTAGTAACGTATTTATTAATTAGTTTGCATTCTACATTGGAATTTTCTGATAATAGTATTTTACAAGTGACGTTGGTACTTATTAATATTTTAGTGGAATTGTTTCATTTTATTCCGATGATATCAATATTTAAAATTGTGTAAAGATTTTTTATAATTAAAGTAGAAAAAAACACAGTTTGGTCTAAATAATCGTCTGTAGTATTTTAGAACTATATGTATTATTTTATACATCAAGCAAGCAAGCATCGTAATAAAGAAGGTTTTATAAATTCAAAGTTTCATAATTTCATATAAATAAAAAATATTAAAATTATGTCTAATAAAGAATTTTAAATATGGTATAAAGACAACAAAGGACCTTAAGAAGATTTAGGTCTTTTTTTGAAATAACTTCAATTCAGTTTATAGTGTCAAAAAATTTATGTAAGAAAAACTTATTATAAAAAGTATCAGAAAACAAAACTTTTCATTTCATTAACTACAAATAGAGTTTCAAAAAAAAAACCCTTTTGGTTGCGAGTATTCTCTAAACTAGGATATACTGTTAAAATGAGAAAAACACCGGTTAGCGGCACGGTCATGTTTTATTTCTTTATTATAACGCGCGAACAACGCCGCAAACTACAATTGAAAGGTTTTAATTTCGGGAACGCATCATGGAATATGGCGGTCGCGAGTGGATCTGGGTCAGAAGAATAAGCACTCGTATTCCGTTTAATTGAAAAAGTTAAATCGCCCATTTTCATGGAATCATTTCGTATTCCTCTTTTTTACGAATGTGCTATGCATCTCAGAACTTCTCTGGATTTTATAGGGCTTTTGTTTAAATTACTCTCCGAAGTTTTATGGGGCTGCGCTGGAGTAAACAGTTTAAGGTACTGTTTCCCATCTTCGATTTAAAAAGAACAAGGTTAGAGTCTTGTAAGGGGGCACGAATTAAAAACATAAAATTTTTATTACCGACAGGTATAAGAGGGTAATTTTATTCAAGAATTTATTTAAAGAACGCATTTTCTCTGAAAGGAAAATTTCCTAATGGGATAATTTTTCTTACTTAATATAAATAATAACACGTAAAAATAGATATCAATTAAAGTTTAAATAAAATACAGATCGAATTTAGTTATGATGTCCCCTTCTGAACGCGTTTTTATAGTCATGTTTACAATTCTCTGTCCATCTGTCAGCGGGTGGACCACGCAAACTAATTTATGTTGTTTACTTGCAACAGAGTTTGTTATGAAACGCACTATCAATCTCTATAATACCCAATTTCATTAACGCCTATTTTAAGTGGTCAGTGATTGTATAATATATCGCCTTTAGATAAAAATAAATATATTAAGAGAATTACATTTATAAGAACGTACTCGTAATATCAAGCAAATGAGGAAATGGCTTATATTAATTGTATTTATAATGACTTTTAGCTTAACTTATCTCTCGCTTTAGTTATGAACAAGGTTGCAGAGGAGCTATAACATTTCAATTTATGTATGAGACAAATTGTAGAGCTGTACTTTACAGCATCGTAAAACAATCATGGGGTCATATCACCCCATAATGTGACCGACCGTTAATCTACGCTTAAGTTGTAAAGATAAGCAGTTAAAGTTTTTTTTTTATTAATGCATTACTTGTTTTTGGTCGTAACCGAGATAAGAGACGTCTTATCGAGAAATATTTTAAAATAAACTTATGACTCAATTTTTGTATTAATGTAATACAGAACACAAAAGTTGTCTGTTCAAAAAACATGTTTGATCAATTTAACGAATATTAGACCTCTCGTTATCTGTAAAAATTAAAAACAAAATAAATATAATTCTCTATGAGAAGAGGTTTTATTATTAGAAAAAGAAATGCGGTTACTATAACTAATTATTAAAAATGTAATCAATATTAATGTTATAGTTATGTACTCAAACCTAAACTTCATTTGTAATATTATTTACGGAACTGTGTTCTTGAAATCACTAATCATATATGTATAAATGGTTCCATGTCAAATTATTCAAATGGTATTTGCTTTAACCACCGAAGCATTTATGAGCGAAAAAGATTATTTATCTTATTGATATTAGAATTCGTTAAACCCGAGTCTACGGGACAAAGCCTCGGAAAAACAGCTCTTTATATTGAATTCTATTTATTCAATTATAAAGATTATAACCTAAGATATAATATCCTGAAATTTGTTGAAATTGAAAGACATTTGTCAAATCTCCTTAAATTTTAATGCTATAGATAGTAATGAATATTAGTCCAGAAGGCCGGCCACCGGTTTGAAAGCATACTTATTTGTTGATGATAATTTTTACTCAATTATACAGTTTTATTTAAGCAAGAATCGCCCCCTGATAAAGTCGGTGGTTTTTAAAAGAATTTTTCAATACTCGACGGTATTGAGTCAGGATTCAGGATAAAAGGAATTTAATGATTGAAACTTATTTCAATATTCTCATAGGAATATTTAATGTAAACAGGGATCATATGATTGAGAAGGAGGTCTTTGAGCTCACACACTTGAATATACTAATCTTATTTTAATTTCTTATTCAATAACATTTACAGTGTAAATAAAAATAGTAATAACCTCAAATGATATGTTACGAAGTTGCGTTAGTAAATATGTATTTACGAACAATCCGCACAATAATATCCGTAATAAAAGTACACATTTTTTAAATTCGAAAAAATGAAAATTAAATTAACAAAGGTAAAAATAATAGACAGAATAGGTTTTGGTATCAAAAACTTTTATTAAATATAGTAAATCCCAATTGATTCTCTTTCTTTTCTGAATTCTGAGTAAAATATCAATTCTCGACTCGCTGACCGCAAAAGTCTATTCATTTATCAGAAAGCGCTGCATTGTGTAAATAAAACATCTTGTGCGGCTACAACTGCATTTGCGGAGGTCAATTCTGTTTATTTAAGTGACATTTCAACATTCAAGTTATATAATTATGAAATTATATATATATATATATATATATATATATATATATATATATATATATATAAATATATATGTAACAGAACTAAATGTTTCGATAAACGGAAAATTTGCACCAAAAACTACTTGTCATGAATAATAGAAGCAAAAGCGTAAATTCATAGGATTAAAATCGTGTCTCGGAACAGCAGTAAAAAATAATAAAGCTTAAATTCTGTCTTCTAAATGCTTGAAATATCAAAACATTTCATTTGCCATTGTAGTGTAAAAACGTTGTCCTCCGTATCGGTTACGAAGAGACAGTGCGATTTATATTGTCCTAGTACGGAGTCTTTATCTATTAGTGCTTTCTTCTCCAGTAAAAACTATTTGTTATTGTGCCCCTGTTCCTTCCTTTATTAGGAATTAGCGGAGCGTCCCACCCTCCTTATATTTTAGTGAATGTTTCCTTACTAGAATGTCTGGTTTTGTCTTGGATAGCTTTAGGACGGATTATTATTGTCAAGGAACATTATTGTTTAATAAGTGTAAGACAATAAATATTTTTAGTGTTCCTAAATTATAAATCTGTTTAATGGTATTGTCCTTTAACTAGAACTCACTTTATTCCACTTTTGCCAAAGAAATTCGATGCTAGCAAATATACAACAATTTGTATGGAATGGATTATGTAAGTGATATACGATGTTTATGTATAATATTGATAAATATATTAAAGATGGAACTGTGTACGTACATTAATATAATTTAAGATTTCTGAAGAGGCAACTTGAAACTTCTTCTTAGATAGTATTTAGGGAACGTTGCAGTTGAGCTTAATCATTTTACGTTAAAAGCTTGTTTCGCTACCATTTTCGCTCGCAAGCTTGACTTCTGCCTCTTTTAAGCAAATTTTGGTAACATAAGAACAAGTTATAGATAACATTTACGAAACGCCGTTATTAATAGATTGACAGATTTTTTGAATTCTTGAAACTTTACTTTAAATCTATGTATATTATCTAAATTAATATTCTCATGTGATTCGATACTTTTGAATATATGTATATATATATATTCTTTAAGTTATTATAATTGTTATAAGTTTAAAAAGTAGTAGTATTAAAATTTTCTACAAATAACGAGAAAAAGCTTTTTAAAGATCACGTGCACAAATGATTCATATCTTATCGCCGAGTTTTTGCGTCGCCCCAACCACAAGTCATAGGTATTTATTAGATAACGGAAGTGAAAAAAATAAAGATAGAACTTTATCTCACTTGGATGAGTTTGTAAATTTACCTGACTTTTAAGATCACACAATGATAGATGATGACATTGAGAACGGACGTGATAATCGAGCTATGATGGATTGTTCAAATAAAAAACAAAAAGAGCAGAACTATCCTGAATAAACCTTAAATTAAGATTATCTTACATATACATATATTAAAAATTAATTTTAAATATTTTATTGGCTGTATACTGTTTTTTGTAATTTCTATATAGGATATCCATATTTACAAAATTACTTTATTATTACTTAATAAATAGATGTAAACTATTTTTTCTCTAATGTTAAATTGCTATTTGCTTTATTAACATAGTATTTTTCTTTACTGAGAGTTATACAAAACCAACCCCACGATTTAATAGGCAATGCTATCCATTGAAAAGGCGACTTCTGGGGTCAGTCTAAAAGAAGTGATGCAGTAAAAATGGTTAATGACGAGGGTGAAATAGAAAGAAATCGGAAATGTATTACTAAAGCAGCATTAGGGCAGATGGATTGTGTTCTCTATATAGTTCAATATGTACATTATCATCAGAATTGTATAGATGTGATGAGCTCAATACTTTTGTTCATATTGTTATAAAAAATACAGACTTTCATCAATCAATTAGACTGTTGCTGAACGGTCAATATCGTTATCAAATTTTTGGAACCTGTTTAGAAACCTTATGACATTTAACATGTAAACGAAACCAGATACACTGCATAAATGTCAATAGCTTAAAATGGAACATAGCGTACTAAATCACAGGTCGCTTCGTAACATGTATAATTCAAGAGTTTGAAAGCGACACCCAGTATATACACATAATTCGGCAAAACACCAAGAAGATACCGTATAACCTACGCTGACCGGCCCAACCAATTTTACGGTCTACTGGCATCCAGCGGCCGATTCAATTTTGGTAAAATTTTATTCGTCCGTATTCGAGCGTGCAAGTGAAATTCTATCGATGGTCGAATGTTCGATTCCCTTGCGGTTCTGACTTGCTTTTACTTCTATGAGGTCAAGACTTCGTAGAATCTGGAGATAAACTGAATATAGCCTACGAATACAGAATATAGAATAGAAATTGAGTTATTACTTATTATTATCAAAGTCTTTATAATTTCAGAATAATATTTACATTTTTTTATATGAAGTTGTATTTAGATTTTTTTATATGAAAGTGTTATAATAAGTAAAATTATAATAATTTTCTAAATATTTAATGGTGTTATATATTTCAAATGAATATTCACATAAGTTTGCGTATATATGACAATTGAATATTTGCCAAAAGTTAAAGTAATGACCGTCAGTTGAATAAACAAACCATTGAGTGACTTGACAGTTATTTTAATGTGACAAGTATTCAACAATCAACATTCAATCATAATTTTCCATTAAACATCTACACAATTGTTCTTTCGTCAACGTCGTCTATAAATCATACTTTCAATATCATTAACATCAATAACTTTAAAGAGATTATTAATTCATAACAAAGGATTCTTGCAATATGAAATTCGAGAAGACCTCTGTCTACTTAAAATTTATAAAATATGGTTATGTCATCAATATATGCACGAGAAAGGCCTCCCCTCCATTTCTAAATCATTAATCAAATGTGATGAGTTATTATAATAGGGTGTCGAAGGATATGGACCAATACGTTCTCTATGTGATCTATACTTTTGCAGTATTTCAAAAGAAATATAATAAGGGACTTTGGTAGGGGAATCTGTCAGTAAACTATTTATTCCAGAGGGCCATTTTGCTCATCGAGAATTTGATTTTTATTAAACGTTTCGCGTCTACATTATCCATGTTATTTTAACTATATAAAATTACGTATACAGATTTTAATAATTGATTAATAATCATGTAATTTAAACTCGATTCAATTAATAAATAATAAAGTACACTTGGGAAATAGTAAACAATAACACAAATAGTGGTTGGTCAGCAAGCCGATTTGTTAAGCAAATTAATGCGCCACAGCACGCAACTATTGTCAACAATGTCCACTACTAAACCAATAAGCAAAAACATACACACATGCACACATAATAATACAAATGTGATATCATAATCATCTAATGTAAATAAAATATGTAGTAATAGATTTCCCCTAGCTCATTGAAGGTGTTATACTTACAATTTAATAAATGCTCCTATGACAAAATACTGTCCATACAGAAAAAAGGAAAAAGCTAGTCAAAAACCAAGAAATAGTAATAAGGTATCTAAGCGAACTAGAGAGGTTTTTTGAGAAGATTTAGTCGATTCAATGTTACCTCTAGACCAAGTGATGGATTTCCAGTATTTATGAGGGAAGCTTTTATAAATGGCGCCTTTATTTTACTCATTTTACTGTTCTTAACTTGGAGTCCGTGATAAGTATACCATTATATAATGTGTTAAATTTCCTGGAAAATAAATTGACATTAATTACCCTTAGGTATATATATATACAATGTTGGTCTTTTCTGACTCTAATTTTTATTCATTTTGTTTAACTTTTTAAGAAATTCTGAATCAATTGTATCGTTATCATGAATTATTTTTGTATTTCAAAATAAATATATAAATACTTCATTTCGTTATATTCGATCATTCGTTATATTCAATTTAATTTCATGATATATAAATAAATAACAAAATATTACATGAAGTAAATCAACCAAACTTTTTAAGGCCTGAAAAGAAAGTATGAAAATTTGATTTCACTCTCGCTGAAAATGCGCATTGTTTAAAGATTTTAATATACCCACCCCAAGGTCATAACTCGTATGCCAGATCGTAGGCAAGGGTAAGGGTAGGGCACAAGGGCAGTTATTTATAAACCAATTAAAACCTTTGCAAATATAAGATAACGAGCAACAGCAAACCAACTTTCTGGCTTTGTTTTCTGTTGTGGTAAATCTCTGGCGTCGATGAATTAAATATAAATTGCTCATAAATTATTGTAATGTCTTTGTCTTTGTTGAAACTTGCTGAGAGGTAAGAATAAAGTGACTAGAATATAAGGAATTAATTTATAATTCTATGTATTTAATTAAAAGTATTATTCTGAAGGATTATTTATATGTATATTTTGAAATCTATAGATGCAGTCATAGTATTTTTCAGAAGTATATAAAAATAATAAATTTATGATTAGGCTAAAATAAAAATTCTGTGTAAAGAATCCATTCATAATTTAATTCATTAAATAATTAGTATGCTAGTTGTTATTTATTTTAGGCTCACTATTGTCGTGTAATACAATTAAATTTTCTTGGTAAAAAGTAGTACCGTTAAGTTTAAGTTCTAAATGCTCAGACACCAAAAGTGTTTTATGAGTTCACTCCATCACCCTTAAGCCACAACGCCAGTGCGTTGTGCCAAATGACCGTCCATTCAGTGATTCTAACTATCACATTTATGCAGACATTTCCTTTTAAATACGATACTAGACGTAATGAATTTCCGTTACATTACTTTAAATGGCAACAAATACATTAAGGCTCCACTAAGAGCAGGTTCTTAGAAATGTAAAAGTATGTAGAATATACAAAGTTATGTTTTGTTATTAAAATTGTTATTTATGTATATTTCCTGAACTGTAAACAACATATAGTTTAACAAAATATGGCTCCACGATAGATGTTGTTTCAGCCAGCCCTATAGCAGCTTGTACTGGCATTCATAACCCAGGGCTGAACGTCAAACGTCAAATCAACGATTAACGAAGGGTCGCACAAAACAGTTCAACTGATGGTCATATCTCACGCGATTAAGTGGTCCATTTGTAAGGATATAACAACGCCCGATTAGGATTGGTATACTTAACGTAAGTCAGGTTTTATATCTCGATGTACACAATCTGTTGTAAGAAATCTGACGTATTTTCGCTTCGGTTTGCAATAAATACAATCTCCAACTAAAGTATTCAAAAATTGTTTTAATAAATCTTATATACCATTGTAAATATCATAATAAATAAATTCATAGAGCTCTATATGTTTGTTATATAATATTTGTTACAGCTCTAAACAACTTTAAAGGTTACTTCATATATTACGACTAGTCTAACTTATAACAGTTGAAGTGTGATAGTAAATCTAAAAGTCCGGATGAAATATTAGCTAACTGTTAGAATTAGTTAAACCTTTGCTAAGGCTTTACAACGGGAAGCTCAGAAAAGCAATTTTATAATTCAAACAATGAGTAACTATTATAATGAAACTTACATAAAAGTAACTTTTTTAAATGACATTATTTAAGGGTACCGACCTTAGTAATATAATGTAAGTGCTATTTATAACATGAGTGCTATGAATTTATTTAACATACTATCTGATCGGACTAAAAATTTCCTTAGTCTTTAAAAAATCTTTTTCATTTCCATTTTACTCTAAGACGGACATGGACAATGTTCATTATGGAGTTACTTTTACTAGTGATACATAATTCTACATACCAATCAGTTATATTAAAACTTTTATTGCCCTTATATGTATATAAATAAAGTTATGCAGGTTTAGAGACAGTATATTTCAGGTTCTATTTCTGGGATACTTGGATATTATCTGAAATTAAAGACTGTTGCGGTGATCTTATTTGACATGGTGGCATGAATTGTTTAAGACATTCTGGTTTTTATATGCAAATACATCACTGACGACATAGTGTATTAAATGATATATTTTCTTGTACACACGAAAAAATGCTCAATATATCAAAAAATTAGAACAGTCATGGATATTAGGTAGTGTTTTTAAAATAAATCTGAGTACATCATATTAATATAATATTAAACCCAAATATGTTCCATTTCATTCTTAGCACAGTAATTATATCTGTATAATTCGGCGTAGCGCAAGAAATAAATAATCTAAAATTCTTTGAAACAGCCATTTAATTCATTAAATTCAATTTGTATTAAAGTGTTTTAATGACATTATTATGTAATAAAAAATCCGACGATCATTTTGAATCCAACTCCCAATCAAAATGGCATAACAGGGAAAATACATCGGAAATCCTTTTCCAAATTGAACGTTACCAACTATAACACCACGATGTTATAACCCTTAAGCCAAATGTAATAAGGGTTAATATTGAGTAAAAATGCGTAGACACTTCCATACATCAGTTCGTCATTAAGCGCCGGGTAAACATGGATAGAGTAGAAACAAACAAACAGACAAGCTGTTGTAATCCCTCTGTATATAGTGGCTCGTTTACGGATTCCTTTGCTTCAATGTTTGAAAGTGACCCCATCGTTGGCCTTGTTTTAATTAATTTTATTCTTTTTATATATATAAAATTAATTATTATATATGCTATATTATTACCCAGCTGTTTTGACTGTTATTGTAATTGAATAAATGTATTTCCATGTAATCCATAGTATAGATATTATAGAAAGTTTCTGTCTAAAAATAATTCAATTATAAAGTTTATTAGCAAAACGTTTCGGAGTAGATTTAGAGGCACTACGATACACTGCGGGCGAAGCTCACCGATCGTGTATTTATTTACGACCAATAAAACTTTTATTTCGCTAATCCAAAAGAAATAATGCTGAAGCATAGACTGGAGTGCATTGACAAGTTGTGACAAATAAACGTGAAGTTTAAAAACTATAGTTTTAGTTCTTTTACTCATGATTACGATCTGAAGTTTACAGGAATTTTAATTGAACATCGAATGTATCTGGTTTAACTAATATTGTTAATTCGAAGTTTTGTGTTAGTGTGAAAGTTTGTTTCTTAGTGATTACTAAGAAACTAAGTTTATGATTATAAAACACATCATTTTCTACTGCTAGTGGCAATTATTGATAGCGTTTAAATACAATAAAGATTTGTACTTTTTGATAATAAATTGTGACTTAAAAAAATGCCATCTTTTTAAGTAAAAAAAATTTAAAATGGTTTTGTTACTCATACATGTATCAGTTCTGTAATTTATGGATCTCAAGTAAATAAGTATAATAGCAATGTCTATATATATAAATGTTTTATAAGTAAACAAGTATTTCTATCTTAAATATACGTATACTCAACATAGTACATTCTTCAGCATCTTTTACATAGCAAGGCAAGCTACTTAAGAATACTATATGTTCCAAATGGTTTGTCAAAGAATTTTTGAATTAAAAATAGTTTCATAGAAGTTACTTTAAATCTTAAACCACGAGGAAAGTTATAGGAGCTTAAATACTTAATAGTATACTATAGGAAACAATACCTGGGAGAATATAAATTTATTATATAGTATAGATAAGTCTTCATTGGCAGCAAAATTATAAGCAATTGAAACATATACAAAAATAGATTTAATGGGAAACCATAAACTCGACCGAGAACACTAAATTTGTATATAGTCAGCCTTTCGGAGCCGTAATGACATTCACACCCTATAAAATTAGCTATTAGTTTACCCTTAGAGTTCTTCTGAAGCGTTAAAAAAAGCCCTTTTCATAATAGAGATCCTTTCACAAGGTGATACTATACTGTCTCGACGACTTTGTTCGTTATTTTTGTGAAGGCAAGCGTTCCTAACCTAAACCAACAATTATTTTCAGATAAAGCAAGGGGTTATATATTTTAGTAACAACGTAATAAGGGTTACACGGTATGCTAATATATTAGGGGTAAAAAATGCAAGCTTCACTCGATGGGCACACGGAATTATGGTCCGTATCCGTTTGAATAATAGGTGAGATTAGCGTGTACATATAATTCAAGAATATGATAGTGGTGTGATGATAAGGATTTTTAGCATAAGTATAGTAAGTATGCAGTTTGACGGTATTGTTTGAAATTACGAGACTGATATTTTTAATACGCAACCGCTATTTTTTATAGGTCTAGTTATTTGCATTTTATTATCTCTGTTAACTTTTGGAACAGCTACGAGTATTTTGTTGATAAAATTATTGGGACAAAGAAATGATTTTTTTTTTCGAAATTCTATTCATATAGAACACTGTTGATATTGTGGTTTTTAACGCACGACTGCTCATACCATGGTTACTACTGTAAAAGGAAAACAGATTTGTTTTGTGAATGGAAATTTTTATTCGCCTACAAGTTGTTTTAAATCATATATTTTTTATGTACAATTCAATATGCGATTTACGATTAGAACTGCTTTGAGAATTTCTTTAATACAAAGTAATTTTTTTTAAATTGAAACATCCGTGTGACTTATTTATAGTAATTTTAATTAGAGATTCTACGTATTTTACCATACTAAAAAGTTAACCAGGATATGATTGGGAGAAAATTACGTAAGGCATTTCAAACTAGCGCCCCCTACCATCCTTTTGATAGTTAATTAATCGTCAGACGGGAAATATTCGCGGCATTAGGAAAACTCGAGACGTTACGGCCGGATGTGGTGTCGCCCCCTACTTTGCACCTACCACAGTAGCTGAATCGATATTATGAATAGTGGTAGTCGAAAAATCTTTATTATTTCACTATATAACGCTAACAATTTTCAAAGATTTCAATAAAAACTATTTCTTTATTCCATGTACTATAAATGGGAAATGAAAAAAAACGATACCTACATTTTACTCTTTTAAATTTATGTAGAAAATATAAACGTCACTGTTAAATCAGCTCATAAAGTATCAAAATTAAATATTACAGAAAAGGTAACTGTTCAAAGCTTTTTCCTAGTGTATGTTTCGGCAGATGGCAGCGTCAAATACGATTATAGGCATTCAATATACATTTCTGACATTCTAAATATTGGTTAATTAAATTTACTTGCAAATAAATGGTTGGATGCGCGAAAGTTTTTATTTACGGTTTTATTTACGGTTCAATCATACAAGTTTTTATTCAAAGTTTTTATTTACGGTTCAATCATACTTTTCATTCATACTCTCTTGATTTCTTAAGTTACATAGGTTTTGCTTTTGGGCGTTAAATTATAGAATCAAAAAAAAATTATAAGTTTTAAATAAAATATAACTAAGTAAGTATAAATTTAAATTTTGTTTGCTTTTCCCGATCGTATAATATGGTCAGAAGAACTAATTAATATTAGAGAGAAATATTAATTCGCTCAGTTTTGATTTTACTGCAATGTGTTTGCTTATTAATTTTTAATATTATTTTTAATATTTGCTTATTAATATTAATCTTATGTACAAGTGGAAATATAGTATGCATGTATCGTCTACAAATTTGCGTGTAAAAGAGAACAAACAACCTCTCATCTCATGTATTAGATGATTTTGAATGAGCCCCTATAACACATCCTTTAACCTTTATGTTTACTTCACAATTACCATGGAATTAAAATATATCGATGGTATAAGAAGCACCAATGAAAATAATTTTACTTTAATTGAATTCGTAATCGAAAGCTAAGAGCAATATCGTAATTAATGACCTTATTATCAATTCACTACAAAATGTATGAAAATGCGGAGAGACCCATTCAGAAAATTATAATATATATAACTTCTTTTATTATGAAACGTTTTAACAAACGTATAAGTTGGTCCTTCGATCCTATGAAGTTCCAAGATAAATTATCAGGGTCTGTCACTTGACCTCATAAGGTTCTTCAAGGTCTTCGTTCTAATATGAATTTGTGACCAAATCTAGTAAGCAAAAACAGTACTCGTTGTAAATCGACACAAACTAAAACAAATTTGTCTTCATAAAATTGTTTAAAAAACAGTAGGATGCAAAGCTTTATAAAATCGTATAAATTCTTCTTAAAAATATACAACATCCTGTAGCCTCAAGCCTAACAGCATGGGTAAAAATAAAGGGCCAAATTAAATTCCTTACAGCCCATAAAGTATAGAGTTACGTCATTATGAACGACGAGAATTTTCGCCTTTTAACGCTATACGCACGACGAAAATTTTTTATCATATTTTATTCTAAAAGTGTCAATTTAGATTCTTTTGTGTAATGAGATCAGTCTAAGTAGGTCAGGGTAAACGAAAATGGACAAAGAGATAAAATACTTTTGTTATATCTACAGTTTTTACCATGACATATTGAATTCAAAATAATAAAAGACAACAAAAGCCATAATAATGTAATATATACTCAATTTCTTTTTAAAAAGAATTATATAAAACAATTCAAATAAAACATATCTTTGAACTCTTAATAATTCCTCGTGTGATATGCCTATAAGCTAATCCACAAACTTAAATAAGAATAATAACGTAATACAATTCTTAAAACCCTTACTCACATTCTATTCGCAATCTTATATATACCCTAAAATAGAGCATGGAACAGCTTAACTGCATTTAATCCAAGGCGTGAAGTTAACTGCGCCCCTTCCTACGCCTAAGACACCATTATTCCATTTTAAAGAGTTCAAGATTCAAATCTAATGCCGCGTGACGATCGAGAAGATACGCCGTGACGATCGCATAGGAAGTCTTCTTGAAACATACTATGTATAACAAGCTTTCATTATCTTGAAATAGGTATGAAATTTGTGTGGATACTAGACTACACATGTTGTCATATAGCGCTCCCGTAACTTTACAAGGTACGTGCAGCCACTTGTAAAAGTTTTGTAACATTATACACTTTATTTATTTACTAGTAGAGTATAATGTCCTGTAAACTATTCTCAAAACATAACCAAACTCATGAACCATATGTTTCATGCAGCTTACGTCTCCACACAAATATTTATTAATATCTCTTACGATTCATTGAAAATGAAATGTTTAATTCTAATAAAATTTGTATTTCAAATGTTATTTCTTTTATTTTCAGGTGAGTCACAACAACATGGGGATGACTGCGGTTACAGTTATATAAGTGAGTGATTAATTGTTGAATATGAACGAAAGAATACTCCTATTTCGTAGACTATTTGTGTGTATCGCGCTTTTGTTCCTAATTTGAGATAATATTGCACAACAGTATTTCGCTTATTTCAGTACAATAAAATATCAAATATTTTGCTAAAAAAGAATTGGAAATGGTGTTGAACTAGTATAATCACCACTTCAATTAAAAATCCGCTGGATAAAATTGCTCTAGAAAACAAACTGGGCACGGATAAGTTGGTCCAATAATAAGATTGCCGCTCCGGTCAGAGCTTCACCTTTTAAAATATTCTACAAGAATTTCCCTACTTTGATTATACCGAAGCGTAAAAACAGCAGTGTACCGACGCCGCTAACTCAATTAATAAACTTGGCTTTCGGTAAACTATCGAATTCAAGCGTGAAGAAAATATGGTTAAACCAATAATTAAAAATTCAATTTTATAACTTTCTTAATTAGGTTTTTTTCAGTTTGCTTTTGTATTCGTCAAGAGGATTCTTTGTCAAGTTTATAGAACGTAGTATGAAGTTAAATATAAATACTATTGAGGTAATTGACTTGCTTAGTAAACGAAATAAAATTATTGTTCTGAACTTTATTTGCCATTAATGAAAATAACATATTATAATGGAAAAAAATAAATGACCATGACACTTAGCGTTCCTTGGTTCATTTAGCTTTTGTCGAAATAGAAAATTGCATGTTTAATTTAAACTCTTTTTATAAATACAGTTGATTAGTCATTTGCAGCAAAAATATACACAAACTAAGAAATAAAATGTTCAAGCAAACATGTAAAGGCTACAGCTGTTATAAAAATGAGTGTCTAAAAATAGGATTTTTATTTTTTAAAGGCGTACCTATATAAAATATATTTAAATACACTTTTCCTTTCAGAAGCTTAGGTAAGGATAAAAGTTTAAATTCGCTGTACACAAATAATGAACCTCCATAACCGAAACTTAAAAGTTCCTGCCAGATTTGGAGATGCTACCAAAAAATTTTGTTTAAAGTAGGAGTTATCTTAAGGATTTCTCTTGGAGCGCTTTGTTCAGTAACGTTAGCGTTGACGTATCTTTAACTGAAGAAAAATACTGAATCGTATACTCTGAAACTACATTCGGTCTCGCCCGTTCACACATTTGCAATTCCATTCGCGTTCGACTGTCCGCATTGCGCCCATCCCTCTCGCACTCAGTATTTCAATATTTTTCTCCTTGTTATGTGCATTCGATTGCAGAAAGCCGATTTTCAGTACGCGACACTCACATTTGTTTCGACTCCCAAATAGAATGGTACTGTTTTTATATTCGATGTATAAGTAATATTTTCATTAGACTAGCCACTTTTTATAAGATTAAATATGGACAATTATGAAAACTATGGTTAAACAAACAATGTACTAGGGTTAAACAAACAATGTGCATGTATAAAAAAAACATTGATTGTATATTATCATTACAGTTACTTCGAAACATTGATAGGACATGATCTGATGGTAAAGGTATAACCCTTAACTTATTCACCCTTCACAGCTTAATGCAAGTCGCTGGAAAGCACTACATGCATATTTAAGCTTTGGTACTGTTGAAATAATTGAAATAATTTGGTATTGTTGAAATTAGAAATTTATTTTGAATTTCAATAAAAGCAAACCTCTCATGATATATAACGTACTATAATTATTTCTTTCGCCTCTCGGAAGGTAAGGATGGTTTTCATACCAAGCACCTTAGAAAAATATGTTTCTCATAACTCCTATAAGAATCCGCTATAATTTAATGCGGCTCCGTAAAATAATATGTAAAATACGCAACGGGATGGGCAATTCGCCCCGTTTCGGACAGTTTCGGTCAATTTCGACCTGTTCAGACCATTAAGGGGCCCATCTTTCGTGCCTTTATCGGCCTGCCGCGAATATATCAGGATATTATTTTACCCACGAAATATTATTTTCCATATCTAATCAGCGCCAAGAAATATGGTAAGGTACGAGTCCTGTTATGCGTTATGATTTTTATCGGGAGCTTGTGCTATTTATTTCGCGTGCACTAAGGGGTTCAACGTATTCAATGCCGCTTGCAAAATCCTTCTACATATAAATTCAACTTTATCTGCATTACTGGAAATTTGAATTTAGTATATATTAACAAAACCGACTTAAACGATTATGCTTAGGATTTCATTTCTGTAACAATGTTACTAAATCTACAATTAGAGATAAGCGAAATACAGAGTTGTTTCAAAATTTTCGTAATAATCTTCTCAGTTTTTCAGATATTAAAACTAGTAACTGGTATAATAACAGTGGCTTTATATTAATGACTTGATTTTGTTGAAGGTGATAGTTATATATTTAAATATAGTAAATTGAAACGGCAACTGTCTAAAACTGCTGTCTTTCAAATTTCAAAGAGAATGAAACTCTAGACAAGTACTTTCTGTATCCACAGTAGATTTTAATCAAGAAAATCTCAGCCGCGCTTAATCAAAGGGAAACTTAAATAGTTGGCTACGTCATCGTCGCCCGAATGTTTGCATTGATTTGATTACGATGTTAAACTAGTCTGTAATTAAACAAAGGAGATAATTTGTTTCATATGAAATGATGTTTAAATCTTTATGTCATATGTAAAACTTACTGACATAATTTTATAACTAAGACTCTTTAATTTATACGTCAACAAAAAAATAATATTTTAATTTCAAATAGATCATAGCTTTTTTTAAGTTTCAAGAACGATCCTGTATAAAAGAAAGTCATGTTCATTTTGTCGAAACTTTAAAAATATGTATTCTTTTAACGACTTGCTGAGTAGTTTATTCGTGAAGACGTACCAAATAAATAAAATATGAATTAGGTTTTGTTTATCTTGAGGGATATCTTAATAAGTGCTCATATAAATTGTAAATGTGTTTTTTTTCTATGGTCACTATTTTTAATTCATGTCAAAAAACATAGAATATTTAATGGGCACGATATCGATTATGTCGAATCGAGCTGTTGTACGGAGCGAATCGATTCTATAGCGTTACAATTGTGGACAATGCGGTAGAAACGCGTCTGACTGCGGTTTCAAACAAGTGTCAACCTTATTTACCATACCCAATTACAATAAGAAAATGAAAAAATCTTGAAAAACTGATATTTTCTTCACTTCAAATGATATATTTCTATGATATATTAAATATCAAATTTAGAAATCAATTTATAAAACAAACTACATATATGTTTTATTAGTTTATAGGTTATTATGGAAGCATCGATATGATTGCTCACAATATTTGTGAAAAAACAAACACTGTTTCGTAGTTATACCGTGCAAGCCGTCATTTAAATTTTAAAATTAAAGACAAATCAGTGATTTATTTAAATTTATGGATAAATTAAAGTTAATAAAATTTTATAGCGTATTTAATTTAGTTCGCTGAAATGCAAATCTGCTATAAATTTACTATAAAGGGCTAGGAGCTTCCAATGTTCTGATAGTTGCCAATCCCTGAACTGAAACGATTTATAGTGTAAGTTTGAGATGGAAAAACTTTGTAATACTGTCTCCTAACGGCATCCCTTTGGGTACAATTTTTGTAATGAAAAAACTACTATATCGGATTATTGCCAGCTTAAGTAAATTCTACGAAGATAAAAATATTTTGTGTATTTTTTTGAATTTAATTTTTATTTTTAAAGATAAAAATACGTAATCATAGCTTTTACAAATATTGAGATTATACACATTTATGTAGTTAATGATATTAGAAAAAAATATGATTAATGCGTGTCCCTTATAATTATATTTCGTATGAAGAGTCGTAAGTAAAGCAAAAGAATGAAATGGCAAAAGGGGAGTTGGTGGACATTTATTTTTCTGAGCCATTTATGGGGTAACATATCGAATCATTACATTTCCGTGCAGGTACGCTCGCGTAATACTAAGAAATTTATAGATTTGTTACTCAGGTCAAATAATAAGATATTCATGAGTTGCAATAGAGGACTGTTAATGTTCCATTTCTTGAAGTATTATTTTGAACATTCTGAGATTTTCTACATATCTATGTAAAAGTGATTAAGTTGTTTTGCTTTGGTGGGTAAGGGGTCTATTTTTTAACGGTTTAAATAAAAATTATTCCTTGCAATCTGCTTATATTAAATACTAGATTTTGCCCGCGACCTTGTTAGTTTCATAATTAGAAATGTATAGGTGACCAGGCGGACTATTTAAAATTAGAGGCAGTTAAAAACAGATTTTGGATTTTATTACGATTTTTTTTGGGTTGAACAAATTCAAAATTATAATATTTGTCACCTAATTCCAACCCATCTCATCACAAATTTCCAGCCAAATCCGTACAGCCGTTCTTGAGTTATAAATATTGTAACTAACGCGACTTTATTTTATATATATACTAGTAAACCTGGCGAACTCCGTTTCGCCACCAGAAAGCTTTTATATAACATTTCGTTTGGTGATTAGAAGATGAAGAGTTTTTTGTTTTATATTTGAAAAGGAAAATTTTTATTTCATTTCACAACAGTAATGAATTCATTTCGATTAGAAAAATGAAGTGTTATTTAGTTGAACTTCACTAAGTAAATGAAAGTGAATCCAAAGTAGATACCGAATCGAAGCGTTATACGTGTCCGCAAATTATCCGTTTCATTGAAATGCTCCTTTGTAAACCACATTTTTTGTTTTTTTGTCTAACTTTAACACAAATAAAGCGTATGGTTTCCAAACTCATGAACACACAAAATATAACTGCCCATGTGAAAAACAATGATTTTCTAAATTTATCCCGCAAATACTAAATGGTTTTAAGAGTTCAAACTACAAACACATTACCTAAATATTTTTATTTTTATATAGTAGATTTCTTACAAATATCAAATTGTCATCCATACTTCATTACATATCTGTCATTATACGTCAATTGCATAGCTGTGAATTGTATTATTCCACGTTTTATAATGACTGACGTTTCATGTCAAGTCCTACGGGAATGATGTCGAACGGGATAAAAAGTATCCTATTGCAATTTCCTGGTTCTAAACTACCTCCCTGCCAATTTTCAGCTGAATCGGTTCAGCCGTTCTTGGGTTATAAGTGAAGTCACTAACACGACTTTCTTTTATATATATAGATATAAGTATATAATTCTAATTTAAAAATACACTTTAGCGAAATCCATAATATTCTTTCACTACACTTGTTCATTTGTTCTAATTCATGTCACATTATGTATAAATCATCAGCCAAAATAATATTTATCTCTATAAAACCAAGAAAAACAAATTTTTATGTTAAGAAAATGGGATCTTTAAGTCTAAAATTGACTTGAAACTGTTGTAATAGGGTTTCAATAAATAATGTTGGCGGTATCCAGGCCAACCTACGTAATACGGGAACAGTAGTCGAGTCTCAGCAAAATTAAGTAAAATCAGGTCAAGCCAGACAAAATTTAACTTTAAAACTGCAGTCTAAAAGTCTTTGTAGCATGCAGTGATGTTCATCATAGAATAATCCCGTTCGGTTGTAATTTTTTACCAATTTCCCTTGATATAAGAAAATATTTCATAGAGGTTGACATCACAATGTAACAACACACCTTAGTGCGTTACTATGACATACCAACAACTTTATTCTATGTTTGGACTAGTTTTGTTATCATCTTTTTTTTTAAACTTAACTCATTGGAGCAGTTAGACGTGAAAATTTTTATTAATGTACATTTGTAAGTGTAATTTTTTCAAGAACTTTTGTCATTTAAGAAATTTTATTTTTCATAAAAGATTGTTTGGCTAAAACGGTATTTTGTTGTTTAAGATAATTCCTTTCAATTTGGACTTTAAATGTACTTGTAAATTATTCTTAATAGATTAGTAAAAAAATTGGTATGTTCATCACTTCAATTAATATATTCAGAGAAATGTAATTTATTTATCACGCGATAGCAATTTAATAGCAAAACATCAATCAAAGAAGCAATCTAAATCCGTCATCGCGACAATAAAGATGGCGGTGGTAATTTGGAGCTCGCATTCAAAATAAGAACGTTGGTAATACAGAATATGGTTCCCCAGTCGACAGTTAGCGATGGTAGTGACATCACCTTGGCATTTTAATAACTAGCTTTTATTAGTCTTTACTCGCATGTTATTTCTACCTCATTCTTTATGATATTTTTGTGTCTTCAAATGTTACGCTAACCTTTTAAATTATATTGAAATTCATTTCTAAAGTATTTAAAAGCAAAAAACGCATCTGTAATATAAATAGTACGTAGAGCTATTATAATGTAAATTAGAAAAGGTAAACGGTCAGACCCTACGCATTCAGCTTTGTGGCCATTGAGTGGATGTAAACATACTAACATCTATTTTTAAGTAAATAAAGACATAAACATAAATTTACTTCTTCCAATGTGGGTTTATTGTTTTGAACGCGACAAAACTTTTTTTAGGTCGCTTTTAGCTAAATCTCATTCAATTTTGTGTGTGTATGGCACCATGTTTGGGGAAATTGCTATTACATTACAGTAATATATGAGAAATCTGTGTAATAAAATAAAAGAAACATAAATACTTTAGTTCAAATTATATTTTTTATATTAAGTATAATTTATGTATAAAATATGTGTTTGTTAAAGGATAAAGGTCTATATCTCATTGCATTTATTGTTCATTAAAAATTTACTTCCAAACTGCACATTTGAGAGCTATTTCAGAAATTCCCAAATGTACATTACCTTCCTAAACATAGAAGAACTAAAGTGGCACTTAGCCGCCTACACGCTGCATCACGAAAGCGATTTCCCGAAAACTCTTTGAACATTATCTATTGTGATATAGGAAAGATGTTGAACTCTATATTTTTATTTAGAACTCTCACATTTTTTATCTAACCACCAACGCAGTGCCCCCCCAATACGATGCGATATTGACAGAGTATCCTTTTGGGTTCATGATTTTACGGCCGCCGTTACTTATCTAATTTTATGGGAACAGGATATAAGTTTATACTTACTTTCTTTAAAAGCGCCTTTATATCATTTAGTATTCTGTTTGCTGTTGCCCTTGATTAGGCTAATTGATCCAGTATTGTTCATTAACTAAATCAAAAAGTAATCTTTTGTATATATGTATATCTGGAGAAGCTTAAAACGGTTTGAGCTCAGCATTTTGAGCTGCGTCATAGCGTTTTGGATAGCCATAAATTGGTAATGTGGCTTCGGACCGCATCCGATGATTAATTAACCCGATCTGACCCAACAATTACTTCAATTATTTACCTCCGGTTTACTGTTACTCTGCAATTCGATAGGTCCTTTAATTTAAATTATGAACGCTTTGATCAAATCGATAAGTAATTAATTATCCCATATCTTAAATTTTCTATTATTTTATGCCACTTCTACGTATAAGCAACATGTGTCAATAAAGATCTATCACATTACGCTAGCTATTGATGTCACTTTAACAAGTTTCAGATTTCAAATAATAGAAGATAATTATTTTGATTTAATATTCAATAAATCTTACTGTACATATATATAATAATAATAATTAAATATGCTGTTTTTTTTTTGACACAGAAAACGCTATACATGAATTTACTTTCCCCACAAAGACTAATGCAAATGAAGTCGTCGTCTGAGCAGCTAGTGTGTTTATCTCATTTCTCTAATGTTGTTAGATAAAAGCGACCTTTAATTTTGTAATTTTAAATGTAGTTTTCACTGAGTTGAAAATGATTTCTTTAAATTGTATAACTTGGAAAATATATCATAGTAATTAATTAATAATAAAATCGGTATTCGGATGGTTTATAGGTTCTTTGGAAAGTTTTAATTGAATAAATGTGTGTGATTGTTACATCTTGACCAGCCATGCTCTCAGCTGATTAATGATTATATCTACAACTATTATACATAAAATCCAACAAATTTTAAAGGAATCAAGAGTGATCTAAAACTGAATGTCTTATTGATTTTTTCCTATCGTGCCGAAAATATACAATTTTAAAAACAATGTCTACTAAGAGGCCCGCTCACTCTATATTTATCGATGAATCGATATCATCTAAGTGCACTAAAACGTTTTTAAATAGCCCTAAAGATGTTTATGTAGGTCTATATTTTATTCTGGAGTAATTTGTCTCTGGATCAGGTTAGGGCAATCACTTAGTGACCGCTTATAAACAGTGGGAGTACAGATGAATGAATTATTGAATAGTCCGCGTCTCAACAAGAATATTTGACATGGTCCTAATGTTTCGCCTTCAATTAGCTAATGTATACATAGAATGACTTCAAATATATTTAACAAAATAATAAATCGATAATTTTTAAAGTCAATAAAGTAAAAAAGTATATTGAATCCTAGCTTAGTATTTAGTTTTTAGAATTGTTAAATAAAGCAAATATTCCAACCGATGCAATGTGTAAAATACTTAAAAAACCGGAATAATGAAAAAAAATTATGTAGTCCCTATCGACCCCATTTCTCCTCAAACTCTACCTCTACACAACGATCAATACCGACAACTTAAATAAATCACCAAGTTTAAGATCGCGATATCAACATTGCTTCAAAAGCTTACTCAAATTTACTTTGATGTGGCATCATTTCAAAGGTAAACAACGCCAGTCTAATTACTGAACATAAGCTGATTACAACGCTTTTCGATTAAAACTACTACGTAATAAGCCAACTGAAGCTCTATTAATTTCTAACTCCATAATTATAGATGTCATACTATCTGTCGTGTAATAATAACTATAACATATTAAAAATAGAACAAATACTAAACAACCTCTAATTAACAATTATGCTAAATTTCCTTGATAAAATTTCAATTTATATTCGTTATTCACTTGTTAAAAATGGAAGGGTCTCTGTAAATTTAAAATACTTGCGAAATTTGTGATTTAAGTCTTTAAAGTCGAAGTTCCCAATGACATACTGGGTGTCCCACAGAGTAGCCAATCCCACTCCCTCGAGTGATATGCCGTCACTCGATGTAGCCTGTTTGACGCCATATGTGACCATCTCAATAATAAAATATTGTTAGAGCTTTTGATCTTTAACTAAATTTAAATTCTGTAATATATGTAGGAAGGTTAAAATTCCTGTAACTCTAAAAATTAAGGGGGTTGTGTCGGTATAGAGTGAATTCCCAGAGGCGACGTACAGCACAGTGCTCATCATTTCCCCATTGTCTCGTTAGACAAAAATCAAAAACAAACACTCACAAAACGGATTTTCGGTTCTAAGTTCGAATGATATGAAATGACTGTGTTGATCGCTTTGCCTGTTTGTATGATTGTGGCCAATCGTACTTTTGGGATTAAAAATTATATATCATAAAAGTTATTATCCTTCAATAATGTTAGCAGTTCAGTGAAAAGAATAAAAATATCTAATGGAATTAATGCAGTCATAAATTTCATTCCTGTAAGCTTGTTATGTTAATCTTTTCGTTATTTTGGCTTAATTTAAATTATTTCATATTGGAAACTCAGATCTGCTTACTTGTAATATTCTCTAACGTAAATCAAATACATAATTAATTTAATAATATTTGGATTATAATCAAATGGAATATGCGAACTTCTATGTTATTGTTATTTCAGGTAATCTCATGAAGATACATACTTATGTACAATATTAAATACTAACAGATGAAGTAAATTTTACATAGAAATTAATATTGAGTATTTTGCTAAACCTTGAAATGGTATAGGAAAGCATGTTTAGTAATAATATTTGCGTGTTTTCCTTAGTCCCATGTATTAAATTACTTGTGATTTCCCCGTCTTTGGATAAATGTAATTCTTTCTTCGAAGATTGCGTCTCCGCCGTGTCTCGTGTCTCCTTTACGTGATCACAATACTGAGGGCCCATGTCTTCTCTTTTATGTCTGTCATTTATTCCTTCGATACGCAAACGTCAGCATTTGACAACTACAGTTCGAATGGGAATAAATTGTTGGTGGATTTATGTGGCTAAGATTAAATTATGACTATTGACGGGAACTTTCAACCTGACTTCATATGAGAAAAGTATTACGAGATATTTTTTGTCTTTATGTGTTAAAAAATTCTATCATTTACATAGTTCAATATAGAATATTTCTGAACTGATAACAGATTAACCTGGTTTAGTAATAACAATACTATTTAAAGATTCCTTCTGTTGATACGGTAATTTTAAAGGCTATTTTCTGGGCCCTAGACAACCTAACCAACTGGTGTTAAGTTCACGGTAGAATATTTTAGTTTTAATATAACTGAACATCGGCACGCCCGACCTATTTGTCAACCTTCTTTACTTTTCCTGGCATAAAATCATACAGTCATACTTGACAATGACTTATCAACTCCGTTTAACAGAAATACATGCAATCGAAAACGATCTTTTTGATACAATAGCTAAGATATAAATTTAAAAGCAATTTTGTTCCGTGTCTCACCAAATACAAAATCCCTTAAGATATCCACATAGAATTTAAGCACATTCCCTTAAAGCAATAAAGGTGCGTTTTACTCGTACGGCCAGAGATTATATTTGGGATTTGGGTAGCAAAACACGTAGGTGAACCATCGCTCATGTGACAAATTTCTACGTTTGCCTTAACGCGGGATACCGTGTTTAGAATATGATATCTGATGTAGGGTGAAAGGGAATTCAGATTGATTAACATACTGAAGCTGAAATTTGATTAAACTTTTATTATTTTAATTAGTCATAACTTGCTTATTAAATCGAAATTATGTAATTCTGTAATTGTCAATGAACATTCGTTATGTTTACGGAGAGATTACTATAGATACTATTACTACCCTCTTTGAAGATAGACGTTCTGTGACAGGTTTCCCTTCGGGGTACTTGTTTGCCGGTTCGTTTGTGTGGCTTCACGTGATCTAAACTGTAGTTTTTTTCAAGGCGCGTAACGAAGTGCTAGTAATACGTGCGGAAATCAGCATTCGCATTTATTCTTGGAATGTTGTCGTCGATCCTTTTCTGTGAGGGTTACACCTTATACGTAGACGTGATTTCGCTGTGAAAGCAACTCGACAATTGTATATTTATGAGTTTACTATATTGGTGAATTGAATTTTGTCGTAATTTAATTTTGTGTAGGCAAAGTTGCTGTATCATGACACTGGAAATGAAGGTTAATATAATAACACACTACAAAAGTGTCGTGTTGTATTTTGATAATTTTATCTATGTATTTTTATACCTTAAAGTTAGATATTATAACATGTTTAATAAAAAGTATGTTTAATTTCAAAAGTATAGAATATTTCCATAAGTATTTATTTCAACTCAACGTAATATTGTTTTAGTTCTTAAAAATGATATTGGGTTGGAATAAAATATTTTACAAACATTCAAATATTTTTTAATTTAATATTATCTGGGTTTCAGGCTTACATAATGAAAAAAGTCATTAACTGTGCAAAAATATTATGAATATATTAAAATCGACCGGTCACCAGTTATCATCGCGGATGTCCTCGTGGGTGGTTATCAAATTCCTTATCAGTAACAAAAGGAAACAGACAATATTTTTATTTATGTTATTCCCCAACACCTACGTAAAATATTACTGAATTCTAGAGTATCCCGTTTTAGATTGCAAATATAATTTGTACATTGTGCAATAAAAAGTTCTCTTAATTTAATATTTAAATTTTATTAAAAAACATATTTTAATCAATTTTAGTTATTTCACATCGTGTCTCTCCTAAAAACTATATTTTTCTACATTTTGTAAGTAAATTTGTACGATATTTTAGCATTTCTCATAAAATTGCTTAATTTATAGTGAAACTGATATGCAGTAAATATAAATATCAACTTCTATGAAACATTTATTGAGCAGTAAAATAAGTAGAACAAGTACTCGTACTTAAAGCTTACTGGGAATAAAAGATAAATATACTTGAAATGTTTAGTTTATATTTAAAAGTTCTTTCGTCTCTAGAGCACTTTTAACATTGTTTGGGATTTATGCATTCCTGTTTGTTCTTTGTTAGTGTCATACGATTAAACTTGATTATAGTAAATATCTTGAACTAACCTTCTTTTTTGAAACAATTCTATTCGAGATCGGTTACGAAATTTATTTCTGATCCACAAGGCATATCTGGCGTATGATTACTCCGTTAAGTGCTTCAAAAATGCCAGTATTATCAATTAAATGTTAATTATAATAATGCTACCAGAGTTTCAAAACATATTACAATTTCGCTATTCATTAATCTGTATACTTATGCAGTGACACTTTAACACGGGTAATTCTTTTAATTGTGTTTTCGCTAAATATCAATCTACTGTGTTTTAATATTACATCTCGCACTTAGCTTGAAGAAAATATCTATGACACATAAAGCTTTTCTTAACAATTGACCTTTTCATATGCTTTTTTTCCGATTTATCTAAAAACTTCAGGATGTATCTAAACTATTCACCTGCTAATTAAATAAATTGTTTATAATAAAAAAATTTTTTTTTTCCTGACTGCTTGCCAATAAACGAACATTGGAACTAGTATTATAATATTATTTACTTTACGGCAAGAAACTGCTCTACTTGAATTATGTTTATAAAGTTACAAGACTTGATATATAATTCATGGAAATTTCCATCCTAAACAATATTGTGTATTAATTCATAAAATGAAAGTAAAATAAGTAACACTTGAAGCTATGCCTTGTTTACATAGAAATCGCAGTTCGTTTTATACTCTTTGTCATTCGCCGAAGCCTTATTAGTCTTGTTTCAACCTGTTTTTTCTATTTACATTCTTATTAAATGGCTTCATTATCGTTTTTCATCTTCCTTAAAATAAGGATATTCAGAGATATAAGCAATAATAAATTTGATGTTCCTATAGGAGTAAACAGTGATTGTTAGTAAAAAACTGTACAATTGAATCAAGGCACATGGCTAAAAAAAGAACTGTTAAGAAAATGGATATTAAAAAATATTCCCCTGAATAGATGTATATTTTTCAGCGACATAATCGCTGTAAGAAAGAAATCGAATGAACAAAGTTGGATGACAGAATAATATAAATGGAAGCATGGGAAAATGGGTTTCGAGTATGAAGCTTAGAAGGTTGTTTTTGTTGTCCTTTTATTGTTATCTTCTTACTATCTATCGCTTGTTTTCCGTTTGATGTTGTTTTCGTTCCGTATTAAGTGTCACTGTTTTCATGTAGCGTCTATTTTGTATTGATATTACATAAAAGGACATGTTTTCCTTCATTCGCAATTGATGTTAAAGCTAAGGCCGAGTACGACTTTAAGATATTAAAAATGGTTTTGTCTGCCAGTATATGTTTAAATATGTTGGTTATAGTAAAAGGCGTGCAAATAATAATAAACAATTTCTTCCTACAGGCCTGGGCCGGCTACATCCGTACGGCTCGGGCAGCGGTTCCAGCAGCGGTAGCGGCCGGCGTCGCACGCGCCGTGGCCTGTCCGACTCGCCGACCGCACCCACTACTCCTACTTCGGCCTCCGATAACGCTTCTGACGCAACTCTCACAGATTCCGAGTTGCCGCTCGCAAGAGATTCCACGCTATTAGTGCATAACGGTTAGTACATTTATTAATATTATTAAAGTTATAAGCTACATAAAGATTAAGAAACTTACATCATATATAAAAACAGACGGTTTCAAGGAAACTATTAATTAATTGTAAATAAACAATGGGCTATACAAATAGCTAATTTTAATTACTTAGAAAGCCTTATCGCACTAGTTACTTAAGTTACCGGTCGAAGAAAAGTTCTTGGAGGTAGGGTACCCTAAATTAAAGATTAAACACCACTTCCATTATACCTCGACAAATTATCTTGAAATTCGGGAGAACCAAAACATTGCCCAAATAAATTCTGGTCAAACAAAGGGTTAGTCAGAACCGACCACGGTACGACAACCGTCGTACTAAACGACAAATAAAAGCTACGATAGTTTAAATTGGGACCCAAAAACTGTATGTAAACAAACAGGGTCTCGAATTTCTATGAAAGTTTTTGGACTACCGGGAAAACATCAACAATATACGGCGGGATCGAAAATGTTCGCTTGTAATATTTGCCTTACAAATTGTGAGTCTCGTTTACCTTCTGTAATGTTACTCTATAACATAATAAATCCGTGGTTGTTCGGTTATTTGCAACCATTGCTGAAACCAATTTTCCTATTATCACACTAATAGTCTTTAGGTCTATAGCAAGCCTATTCTCTCGCTCCTTATTCATGGGCTTGCACGGCATTTGTGAGCACATTGTGTTTAATTAGGTCAATCTCTACTATCGTTCTAAAAATCATTACACCCATTATGTTCTTCATGTTTTGTGAAGTAAGATTTAGGCCGCCCCTTGTGGTGCACAATGATCCACTAATTCTATCAATACGAGAGCGCATCGCATGAATTTCAATTTAATTGCATTCAATGAAATCTCATGCGATTATAGAATTCAACGTTAGGCAAATTAAAAGCAAGACTCCGCTGGATTCCCCATTCAATTTTTATGGAGGACGACACGATAAAAATCCATTACGTAAGCACTCCGAGGCCTCTATGTCACCGTTGCTTTTGAAAATTGAAAAAAGCTATTTATTTTGCTGGAAAAGACAAGTTTTTTTATATGTATACGGTATATAATTTCAAATATTTGATGTCCTGGCAAGCATATTTATTGATTAAAAAAAAGTGTGAATATTGTTGATTATAGGCTCTCATAGCACGTGCTTAATTTGAATCTTTTAAACTTAAAGAAAAACACAAATAAATTGTTTTCTAACATATTTACTAGCTACACTAAGACAGAATGGAAGTAAGTGTATAGGTACATATACACAGAAATAACAATAGAAGCTGAAAACCATCCTCTTTTAAAAATATTGACAATAAAAAGGACATATAATTTTTTAAGTATTTTAGTATCCAGGTTTTTAACATAATGCAATTCACTAGCAATCAGATGCTTTATTTTGCATTCCCGCAAATACTTTTACCACCGTGTTCCTAGTGAATCGATGCAGGACTCCTCGATGGTATCACTTGCTCTGATATCAAGCGTTTTAATTTTGTACTTTTTGTACTTACATTTTAAAACGCCTTTGATTAGAAAAAGCCCTTTAAAGTCTTATTAAAAAAACCGGTAGAATAAAAGAAATATTCTGTTAATAGATATATTTTTAGTCATGAAATCGTAATTCAATTGGGTATTCTGAAGAATACAAAAGTGTTATAATTTAATACCAATCGATTTTACTTAAAAACGTAATTTAAACAGTATATTACAAAACTTTTTTAAATATCTTGATAAATATATTTTTTTTACATTCTTACAATTTTCTATTGAAATTCATTAAAATACTTAGTTTTATTTAAATTATATTAAGAGCATGATGATAACAATAAAAAAAATTAAAAGATTTCTAAATTTTATTATATATCAAATTAATAAAAGTAATAAAATAAACACCATCAAAATGTTGGGCAATATGTTATTCAGTAGCACTGATATTTTTAAACCGTGGTATTTCTGAGGCGCGACAAGTGTCCTCCTTAATTATGTCCATTAAATGCACGATGAACCGTCAAACGATATATGCATTCATTATTTATAACTTCAAATCCATCTCTTTCATTTCAATTACAACAGGCAGAGATGGAGGAACGTCTACATTGTACTGTGCCGGAAATTCGTTAAATGGAAGCAGGTCATTAAGTTTTAATGTGTATCTACATAATTAATATCATTTTAATATTCCACATGCCAGAGAGTTTAGTTTGACAGTTTTAACAGGAATACAGGTTGAAAAGTTAAAATGTAGTATTAATTGATTAACACAAATACTTTATTGTTTTATAAGACATAATCCGTATCTTTTAATGTTGAATTTTTATGCTTGTAAAAATGTCTTTTTCATAATAAGATTATACACAAAGGTTCGAGAGGACTTTAGATAGTGATAAAAAAAGCGTAGTAAAATACAGTATCGTCAGCTAAATAGTGAAGTAATTTTGAACAAACTTTGAGTTAAAAAAGTTATATCGAAACATTTTGTTCATAAAAATATTAAATAAAAGATTAAAACTAAATTTACTTTAAGAAAAGTCTCTATAATAATATAATTGGTATTAAAAACGAGTAATTAATTATTTAAAAACTTCACTGCTTTGAACTGTGATTATATTTTTACCTTTTTCCATATTTGGATCTTTATTAAATTGGACGAAAGCTTTATTTTGTTATTGTGATATTTAAAGTTTTAAATATATTAATAAAATAAATAAAAATAATGTTACTGGCTTTCTGTATATAACAATCATATATAAGTTTCATAATTTTCATAGTAAAGTATTCAAGCTTGTTCTATTATTATTTAATGCTTAACAAATGAACATATTTTTATATCCTCTTTCCGTATCACCACATTTCCGAGGGAATATGACATCATTAGTGGTAACGCACTCTTCATCTCCTTTACTATTTCGCACTCGGCAATTGCGGATTTAAGGTATTCATCCATCAAGGGAATTCTGTGAAATTCGTTTTCTCAAAGCGCCCCTTAATCCCCAAGACGAATATCTCAAAGTTACGAACGTAGCAAAATAATCGCGAGCTTGTGATGAGGGAAAAAAATGTATAATTCTTTTCTTAATCCAAAGCAGTTCGGGGCTTCGAGTAACAAATTTAGCATTAGCTGTGACGGATACGTTTTATTTTTATGCTCACTGTGACGTTGAATAAGTGAACATTACTTTGCGAGTTCTTTACCGATACATATATCCAAAATAAAAAAGCATTACTTCAGGACATATTCAAAGACATTTCTAGTTTAATTTTAACAAAAACAAAGATGTATGTATGATGTATAAATTAATGAAATTACTTAAATTACGAGTATGTATCATATTATTTCAAATATTGTTAGCGATTTCCCTTCCGTACTATTTTACATAATGAGATCTAAGACCTTCACGAGTATTGATTTAAATGAAACTAATATACATCTACATAAAACCGTGATCATGGTTGCTGAAAAGTGAGCGAAACGTTGGGAGTATATATTTTTTAAAGTAATTGAATACGCGTAGTATAATCCGCAAAATAAAAGTTCCATAAATTTCAAATAGTCTAGTTACAAATAACGTCTACTAATTCCAAATATAAAGTATCATAAAAAATTTGGACTCAAATTCTGCAATTCTAGCCTTTTAAGACATTTCTCAAAATCTTGTCATATATTGTTCGTTATTTATACCAATACCTTTATGCGACAGTATTGGATACAAAGCCAGGACCTGCTTAGTTTGCTTGAAAGCACAAAGGAGTTTCCATCAGTACTCGGCAAACCCGAAAAAGTACCGGGCCCTTTGAGACCCAATCCTTTAATACTAATTGAATCATAATTTCGAAGACGGAAAGTTTCTTTTTATGTAAATCTTTTGCCAAACTCAAAGAGCCGAGAAATGGAAGCGAAATAATCTCAAATTTTGAAAGTCCAACCATGGAAAGAGGACCGTGTAATCGGGATTAAAATTTATTACGTTTTCTATGCCTCTTCGTATTGCCCTTTGCTAAATTATATCGATATTTTATTTAGTTTTACGACTTTTTCCTTTTATATTTAATAATAATCTGAAACATAGAATTGATATTTTTACATATTCGTCGATATATATGATTTAATTTGTACTTTTATTCAATTATTTTTTCTTTTTATGTAAACAAAAATAATTATGTACTAGGACGGATGAATGCTTGTTTGTTCTCCTTACCAGAATAAACTTGAAAAAATTTACAGAAAAAATAGAGGTAGAAAGAGTAATGTCACATATAGTAGATTATTATAGGCAAATCGTTACAGTTATATATAATCGCCGATAAATCTGTCGGAGATGATGTTCGTTTTAAAAATGTCAATAACTCAAAGTTATAGGCATTGTTTCAGCCACCTGTAACACAGGTATCATCTCCACATTACCCCTGTGTCGCGAAATCAAAATACAATTTCATCTACGACACGACAAGAAGATAAATCTCCCAGACAATTTCCGAAATTTTTCTATCGCCAAGATTTACACAGTGAGAGCATCCTCAAGAAAATCGCACCTTCAATCCACTTATCGATCCCTATTTCAGTACAATTTGCACGGTGCACGGGCAAGCGTTGGCAATTTTGAAACTTAAATGAAAATAACTACGTCGGCAGTGGGGCGAGGGTTTTTACTTTCAGCAGCGTCTTTGGCAACTTGTCGATAGTTTGCGCTCGCTCGGCGTCGCTCGCAGCCGCCGCACTAACCGTCTTTGTTTCAACATTTTCCTTTAATAAGTTCGCTTTGCTTGATTTTTGTCAACGAATTTCGTCTTGTTTTGTTTATGCTTCTAATTATTTTGCCTTTGCAGGAAAATGTTTTGGTTACTTAAATAAGCAAACAACTTTTGTCTTCTGTTCAAAATTAAAAAATACTGTAATTTCATTTTATGGTTTATCACATTTTATCAAATATGGTAATTTTATTGGCTACAATCTATACATATTATAATAAAATTGTAGAAACGTGCTGTCTGTACATTGAAAATAAAAATAAAAAAAAATAGCAGGGGTTATTGTTATGTCGATGTCGAACCCAAAAATGTAATTAACTTTTTTTTTGTCTGTTTTTCTGTTTGTCTGTTCACGCTAATCTCAGAAACGGCTGATCCGAGTTGGATGCAGTTTACATGAATATATTGTGGTATGCTTCAGTTATGCTTTAGTGTTTGTTTCATGTCAATCGGTTCATAAATAAAAAAGTTATGTCAAATTAAAGAATCACGTCGAACACTATTCTATGCTTATACATACAAACTATGAATTTATACATACAATCTATCTATTAATAATAAAAATAAGTATATATTTAAAAAAAAACGCTGTTCATAGTCACTATTCCACGCAAAGAAGTCGCGGGCACAGCTAGTTTACAAATAAGTTAAATGTTAATAGCAAATGAAAACCTTCATTGAAAACTTTTCCATTTACAAATAATTCTATAATTACTATTGTAAATACTATACAAAATATTTAATACGAAGAACATTCTTTACTTCATCATTATACACAATGAGTGCGTGGGATTTTACATGGAACTCTAATTCTATGTCCACGATCATAGGGCAAGACCAAACGCATTCTGAATACTGTTATTTTGGTTCCTACGACAAGTTGTAATAATTATACCTTAAATAAGGACGTTTAACACATATAATACGAATAAGTGTATGAACTTAACTACCTATAATTTTTTTACAAATAAATATATGGATTGGATAGTTCATGTTTTATTAGAAGTAGATCCCGTATTGACACATCCGTTACAAGACAATAAATAATAGAAAATAAAACAGATTCTAAATGCGATGTCGCAACAAAAGGAAAATAAGAGATACAAGGGACGAGGCAATTTTGGAGCGTAGGAAATTCTTGTCAAACACGTCTTCATTTGACATAGCCCTTATGTCAATACAATAAAGACTAGTTTGTATGAAAGAAAATGATTATATATATTTGTTTCCTTAATACAAATACTGTGTTCGCGTTTTTCCTCCGTCTAAAGGGGGTTGAAAAAGTTTTTGAGGTTTATATATCGTTTAAGACGCTCCACTTAGATAATAAATAATGATTTTTGTTATTTTGTAGAAATTATCAAGTACTTACAATTAATTTATAACTATATTTCTCAATGAAACTCTTTAATCGTTGTGTAATTGTACATAGGAGAGTTATAAGACCAGACATTCAGGATATGCCTATATTTTAAATGACTCTCTTACCGTTCAAACTGTATATTTTTTCAAAACAAAAGAAATCGAGCTTTAAAAAATCTTTTGAAGATTGTAGGTATGAGAAGAAACTTGCTCCCATACTTTCGAAACCTGCTTTAAAAAACGATAACAAGAAAATCAAACTCCGACCGAACAGTGTGTGCTTCTGAAAATTCCTGAAAAGAAGTTGGTAGCAAAAATACGCCAGAGCTCTGCCTGCGGGTCTCAGATAACAGATCCGCAGTAAACACCCTCAATGAACGGTTGGCTTTTAAACTGTGGAAGAAAGCGATTTGTGAACTGGCATTAAAAAATATGAATACAACCTATTGTAAATACTTCTTCAATTTGTTTTTTAATCGTATATACTTTGGTACAAAGAAAATCTTTTAGAAATATTATTTTTATAATCTGCAAATAGAATTTCTAAATAAATCCAAATAAAATATTAAAGTTAACATCAAAACAGTTCAACACTATGAGCGCATATTTTTACATAGCAAATTCCCAAGCAAATGTTATCCCTGGATTTATGTATTCAGGTCACATTCTGAGTACAATATTTATGTTAATAATATCATCTAATATCCTTAATTATGGTAAAACATTTTTCAGAAATGTTGAATATTACATTATACGCATTTTTTATTGTATTTATACGAATACATTTTTAAAACGTTTAATATTTAATGCGCATTCCTTCTAATAACTTTCTCAATCGCTTCCTCCTTTCACTCAAACCCCGTTTTCCTGGATGCTCTTGTGTGTTAAAAGCTTCACTTTTGAATGTAAAAATTGACAATATTATTACCAGACGTTTGCTATAAAAAAAAATATACATATAAACGTAAAGTTTTTGCTAATGTTAAAAAAAAATTATTAATAAATTATTTAATCTAATGCTTATAGATTCTTATTACCAAATATGAAAATCGTATAATATTTCTACTAACTATTAAAGCCTTACACTTAAAATATATTATGAAACGACTCTACAATCCATTTCATATTCATTAAGTTACAAATCTAGCCGTAGCGTACTTTTGTAGCTTTAACTTTGTATTGTGTTTCGCTGAAAGGGGTTTGAAAAAAACTATGCAAAGATTTGTTATTGGAAACACTTCTAATGGCATATGCGTTAAAACTGGATGATCTTCCTTATTGCTTTATTTAAATGTAGTTTTTAATTGCCAAAAAATCTTGACACTTTCACACCTATGCCATGCTTTGTTGACGGCAGAGGAGTCTTTGCTTTTGCCAATGCATTACAGTAATGCATCATAACCTTTAGGGCTGTCCACACTACTTATCGACTACTTTAAAATATATTTATTACTGAAATATTACGACTTCTTTAAATAATCTATAATTTTTCTAAAGTTCTCTTGGATTCTGTTAAATCTTTAACCAAAATGTATCGGAGGTTGTGACTGAATATACAATTAATTTAGGTTTCTACCTCCTCTTTAATTTCAAGTACAAAATTATATTACAGATAACCAATAGAATAAATAAAGAATACATCTAAATTGCTATCGAAGTTTAAATGTATAGTGTGAAAAAGAATCACTACAATGTTCCCTCACGTCTCACGCAGACGCGTGTAACTGACAAAATACTTGGAAACGCGCGAATTCAATTTATTAATACATTTCACTGATTTTATTTCCGCTGGATGTCAAATGTTGCAAGTGATTTTGAAGTTTGATTAAGTGTATTAGGGTTACGTATTTTTTTTAAATATTATACAGTTAACTCTTAACTTTTTTCCGTCAACTTTTCTTAAAAGCTTCATTGTCAAATGTTAAAATATTTAAAATAAAAAATAAACAAAAACTCTAAACATAAATAACGGTCATAAAGAAAAACGTTTCACAAGGGAGTGTCATGAACGTCGCCGTAAACTTTCGCGTTCCAACAATCTGCTGAGCCGACAGAATAAAAGAGGATCCTGTGTTTAGTGACAATCATCTCACGTAGGCTCTAAGATCTCACTTGATGTTGTCGTTGGAATCCTAAACAAAAATCAAAGATGCTTGTAAATAAGTATCTACAAGTAAATATAAGACTGATTTAATATTACTACAATAGTCAAATCAATCGAAATTTTTATATTAATTTTATTTATGTTAAATTTATTTCGTTATTTACATTTATTAGTTATTTCTCCGGCTTTAACATGTTATCTTCTCATTCGAAGAATAAACTAGGTACTAATGTTTGAGATAAGCTACTTTAAATAATTATCTATTATTCCTTTTACAACAAAAATCTATCACTCCAAAACCAAGCCATTCATGTATGTTTATAAAGAAACTTAAATTCATAATAAACATAATCAGTTCGTGAAGTATAACTTCAATATTAATTTTCTGAAATTATAAGTACCAAAAAGAAATACAATCTTATTGTTAATTTCTATTTCCTTATTACATTTTAAATCTCTGTGAAATAATACGTATGAATCAGCGATGTGAGTTTTGAATTACATAAAAAACAGAGAAGTTAAGAAAATATATAGGAATATATATTATGTAACCTTATACTGGATCTGATCAACAAAAATATTGTTTATTCTATTAAATCGTTATCTTTGTACACACTTATTTGAAACTTGAATTAAATATATTTTTTAAATTTAATTTTTAAGAAGATTAACAACAGACCCTATTTACGTCCTCCTTTTAGAAGTATGTATTTTAAAGTAATTATGAGTATTAATGGTTATCATATTATATAACACAGTAAAGTTTATACCTGAAAACCACGTTCATACGAGTTTATCCCACAACGGTAATGGTGTAGATTTCACAGGTAAACTTCAATCATCTCAAATTGAACTTGACTTCGTGGTATGATTCTATCGATCTTATGTCTGAACAAACAAGCTAATGTAATCAATCAACCTATCGTCGTCTAGGATTCAACTAAAATCCAAAGTTACCAAACATCTAACAGTCAGCCAAAACACTACACCTCTAGGTACATATCAAAACCCTAACTGGATTCAGCGATGCATTCACCAGTATCAAATGTTTATACTCAAAGTTGGACGCATAATATAAGTAGGGCAGTCCAACTGTGAATAAATGAGTATACTGCAGCAATCCTGTTATACGGTGTACACATGGGAGGGCGGTGTCATTGCTTTTAGAATCAAAATAAATTGAATTTGAAAAAATTATTTATTTAGGTGTATAAAAGTAATATGTTAATAGATTAATATATGTAATTTAAAAATATAAAATTTGTTAATGATCGACCGTTATTACTCATATTTTTATAACATTCGATAAAGTAGTCTATGGTTATTTTGAAAAATTACGTATACTAACGAGAAGCAAGTTAAAAATAATCGTTATTTTTATATTGAGAGATAGAATAAGGATTAATATTTGGTTTGTTTTATATATAGCAAACATTACTTATATGTGCACCCAAGTTTTTGTATCCAAATATTTCACTAATCTATCGAAGCCTAACTTGGATTCGTATTTTTGCACTAATATATTCCCGAAATTTATTTAATAGTACTTTAAAATTCTGCCTGTTCCTATTTTATTCTATACCTAGATAAAATAAATTTTATGCTTCCAGCCGTTAAGAGATATACAAGTAGTTGCTCGTTATTGATTCTTATTTTTCTTTGTTTTAGGTACTTAATACAAAGCAGAAAAACTTTAAAACGTTTGTTACGATAATTTTGTTTTTAAATTGATATATTAGTGCGTGAATTTCTTTATTTATTTTTTTACTATCTGCGTCCCGCGGTGTTACCCGCAGATTTCTGGGATGTAAAGTAGCCTATGTGTTATTCGTGGACGTCAGCTTCCTGTAAACAAAATTTTATCAAAATCGGTTCAGCCGTTTGAGCGTGTTAATTAAGACTGTTTTCTTATAATTTCAAATTTAAATAATGTTATGTCAATATGTCCATTACTATTTTTATATTAATAAGAATAAAATCCAAAGTTTTGAATATAAAATAGAAATTAATTATACGAAAACAAATCAGTTAATCATACACCCTTTGAATTCTAACGTCACAGAAAATACTTCATTGAAAACGTTAAATCTCTCACGTTTTTGGGACTACTCCCCTTGACGCCAACAAAGTCGAAATTAAAGACCTCTGTGTTGAAACCTAACATGCGCAATTACAAATCAAATCCAGACAGAATGTAATTTTGTATGTTTTCATACGAATCCGTCCCTTTATTAAGGATCATTACCAACTTCGAAGCCAGAGAAAATGCGGAGGAGACTTTGAATTTCCTCGGGGAAAATGCAAACATTTAAACAACTTTTGCAGCAGACAATAAGCTACGAAAAATATCTTGGTCGTCTTCCTTATTATGACGGTGACGTTTTAAATATTTTTTATTTTCTCTCTAAAGAAAACCAATAAAATATTTACATCTTGTACATTGAGGTACTTAAGTTATTAAAATATTCATTGCAAATCATATTTGCCAATAGTTAATTTTTTTCTTATCGTTTGTGCACTTCATGGAACAGTGTACAAAATAAGGTTCATAGTGCTTCGTTCGCCAATTAAACTTAGAATTCGTTTTTATATCAAAATCCATTTTAATTTCTTGCTCGTTTTTCACAAGAAGCGGCAATATGAGATAGGACGTATAAGTATTGTAAAGCCATAGAAATGGAAATGAAATGAATAAAAGCAATGGATTTTTGAAAGAATGAATGAACGTAATAATCAGGTCATCTTTTTGTTTTGTTTTGTTCTCCGTGGTAAAAATTATCTATTAATCTATCATAAAACAATTCTTTAGATATTTACTCAAATATATTTTCATATTTGTATTGTGTTATAACATTTAGTAGAACTAATTATAGCTTTGCATTTGAATGTTATCTAAATTATATCTTCTTCTTCTATGTATATAAAAATGGATTGCTGTTCCTTAGTCTCGCTAAAACTCGAGAACAGCTGAACGGATTTATCTTATCTTAGTCTTGAAATGTTCGTGGAGGTTCAGGGAAGGTATAAAAGCTGAAAGAAATTGATTCAATACCTAGAAAACCTAAAAAAACAACCCTTTTCTATTTCCCATACAAACGTTTTTTTTTGACATTAAATTTGACAACTAACTAATATGTCAATCATTCTGTCGCACTTCAAAACACGGAGATTTATGGCTTACAGGTCAACTCCAAAAATACAAATAAAAAAACGTAATAGATATTTCTTGATTATAGGGCGATAGGAAGTTCGCCAGGTCTTCTAGTATTTTATAATATGTTAACCATTCAATCATTCATTTGTTCGATAGTTGCGCGTGACACGCATGATACCGAATGTTAATTTAATAAAGGCCATTGTGCTGAAAATGAGATAACACGACTTTGTTTCAATTCAATTATATTCACATTTATGGTATTCGTTCTATTATTCCATATCTGTTTAATTAATGTATATATGTTTAATTAATAATAATAATAATAATAATAATGATTGATAATAAATAATTCATTTGAATTTCTGTGGTTGAAAAAGTAATTTTCCACGTATAGTAAAATACTCGGACCTGGACGTTAATAATATAACATAAACTGAAGTTGTTTTGGCTCGCTATATTCTCTACGAAATCATCAAACTTGATTGCCCTAGTAACAAATGTATCATTTATTGTTTTTATTGAGATAATATAATATAAAAAAAATATGTTTTTAAATGTTATTATAAAGAAATATGAACAAGTTATATTATTTAAAAAAAAATCAAGTCTTTATTTCATTATTGCTTAACTATGTTACTTTACACCAATATCTTCAAAACGAACAGGCTTTCACCCTGAAAACGGTATTGATTCAATTGCCAAAATTCTATAGAAGGCAAGAATTCTGTTTTAAAATTTTCGAGGAATAAATTTTGTTCCGCATTAAAATGCTAGTATCTCTTTGCAAGACCTTAACCAGGGCCTAGAGAAATCCCATTTCACTTTTAATTACCGTCAGTCAGCCGCCGCCAGCAGACGAACTAACTGACGACTTTTTAATTTTAACCGGTAATGAGATTTTTTCTTGAAACGTCAGCTGAAAATCCCAATAGCCTTATGTGGGACATTTTCTTAAGAGATTTTTTTTACTATTCAAATAAACGTGTATGAACTGAATATGTGACAGTAATATTTTTAAACATGTTAAGTATAAACTGGTAACAGCATTTGCAGGTTTAAATTAAATTTTTTGATGAACGTTACTTTATTTTCTGTAAATTTATTGATAGGTATCAGGCTATCGTAATCTGAAAGAGGTAGTTTCGTATACATTTTCAATTGCATCTCGGCACACAGTGGCCGGCGGTTATGCATTACCATAATTGTAGCCACTATATTGATTGGCCTGCTGCGGGCTTTAACTGGACGCTACCGAGAACACTGCTGTAGTGGAGAATGTTTTACATTTTAAATATTAAAGTTAAAAATGGCGTCCCTATGGTGTCTATAGTATCAGTCTGTAATAGTTTTAAAATGTATATATGATTTGTATACACATAAATTTATTTTTACATATAAATATATGTATAAAAATATCGCTTGTATTTTTAGTTGCTATATATAAGCACATAGGTATTAATTTTTTAGAAAATTATATAACCAACAACTATTCAATATTTTTATTTGTCCCATAAACAGTAGGCGTTTCATCAGTCAGTAGCATGCTATGGCTATAAGATACGAACACGATATCACTGCGGGGGCTGCATAATAGCCACAGTCTTGTATCGCTGAATTGAATAATGTACGTAATATACATATTTATCTTTAAAAGGTACCACCATTGAAACATTCCGCCTGACATTTATCACGTATGATTATTAAAAAAGATTTTTTTTTCAATTATCATACATAAATTGATACCGATAAAAAACAGTTCGTCCGAGTTACTCAACTTGAGAAAATGGACCTTCTTCTAAACTATGGTTTACCTTATAATTGTTATATAGAGAAAATGTTTAACAAGAATAACATTAATTAAGTAAAACTCATATCATATTCGTCATGTTAACGATATAAGCAGGAATTAGAAAATATATACAACTTAATGTTATATGATATTTTAAGTGAATTAATAAAAATCAGAACTCAATGCCGCTGTCAGTCCATACAAAAAGAGCATCTTTTGTTGTTGACCATTGAAATCCGTATTTCCTCAAATTCCATTCACCTTATGTTGGGTCTAGGTATTTCTGTGAATGTAAAAGGTTTTTGATAATCAAAGTAATGGCTTCTTCTGGTTTTTCTGAAATATATTATTTTGCTTTCCAATTAGCGACTTTTTTAAATATATTACAATAAGTAAATATTTTTAAAGATTCTGTATAAAACTTAATTTTGTTGATTAAAAATTCGTATTTTATTATTCCAAACATAGACCATAAATGCATTCCAATTCAATAAACCAATCTATCCTTATATCAATGAAAATAAATGTCTTCCGTTAATGTAAATTAACTTTGTCAAAATCGATAGTTCCCCTCGGCATATGATCAGAATATAAAATGACTTTTATTGCTAGATATATATCTCAAAATATTTCTTCATATTTAATAAATTCTTCTTGAATCTTGATCTGAAATAAAAAAGTTATTTTTTAGAAGGAAAAAAATTTCATTTAATAAATAACAGACTTATGATATTATTTTTTCTCACATCGTAAATCAATTTAAAGAATAGACTTTACCACTATCTTCCTATTCTTATAAATTACTCCCATTTATATGTGTATTTGTTATGGAAATTAAAGATAATTTTTTCTTTAATATTAAAATATAGTTCCAACATCTGTCCAAACTTTCAAGATTGATTCTTATGTCAGAAGGGTAAGAATTAAGGCTTCGCAATATTTTAAATTTATTTGCTATTGCGATGCAAATTATGAAATGGAGATGGGGAAGCTGGTTTTTTTATTTCTTCCTTTAATCGAATAGGGGACCTTTGTTAATATCGAGGGCTAGGGAAAAATGTTTACTTTTTTGAGGCAGCCTGAATTATTATGCAATTATTGATAACTTTTGATAGTTCGTCTGAATTCCTTTGACGAAAAATTTCGTATGCTATAAATACTCATAATAAAACGAAACATATGTTAATAAAACAATAGTTTATACATATGTATTAAACATTATTTTGGGCTACATCAAAGTTTGTTTTTTTTAAGCAAAAATACCGTTTCATTTATTGCCTCGTCTAATCTTTCTGGAACCCATATCCTAAAAAGTTTAAGTATTAGATATTCATTTTCTTGATGTAAAAATCAAGAAAAATAAATATATAGAATAAGATATAATACGAAGTCTTCGCGTGGTCTATCACCATTACACCGATTCAATCTTGTTCAATCGAAATGTGCTTTTCCTACCTAACTAGGCCACGTATGTATATAGTCCATATAAGTAGATGCTTCCAATAATAAGCTAGAGGAACAAAAAGCAATCTAACTCGAACACTCATAAAGATAGCGTAGGTCGAACCCCGGGGACCACCCAATATTTAGCTGCTTTTACAACTCTGTCGAAGTAAGCCCAGTTATAATTCACAAGGGTAGTCCTATCGCTATCTACTATGACGAGGTTCCACACAAAATGGTATCGTATTTCTACTAGCATGCCCTTTGCAATTAAAAGTGTAGGATTAGATATTATTATCTGTTTTTATGTTATTCTAACTTATGTGAATATTAATTGACTTTTGCCTGATAGTTGGCAAACCTTAGGCAATTTCCATTAAACACGAAACAATCAACTTTTAAATGCACAAGAAAAAAAAAGTTAGCTATGGATAAATATTCCATCAAGTACAAATTATTTGTAACAATCCCTGTGACAGCACGGCTAATAATAGTGCATTACAAAAGATACTAGTTAATTCCCTTAGAAACAATCCGAAGAATAGTTACAAGGATTCAAACGGCGATCAATGAACTTGTAACCTTGTAATCATGTAAGATCATGTTCGTGCTGTACGACAGTGAGAAGCTGCCATGTTTGTGAACTTGAGCTCTGTTCTAATGACTGACGCTTATAAGCTCTTTATTTAATTAATGATTATCACATTTAATATTAAAGATGAGATAAACGAAGGCTTATGAAACACATTTTATTCATTTTTAATTTTTGCTTTATTAAATTTATTATCAAACTGAAATTCAAGTATCATACTAAACTGTTCACGAATTTAATTGTTTTAATTTCCATATAGATTAAATGGCACAATTGAATAGGTGTAATAAAATGGAACTTACAAAAGACTTAAGAGACTGCCAAATAAAACTTAAATCTAAATGCAAACATAATATACATAATCTTTACATAGTGGTCAAATTAAAAACTTTAAAACTACGTATTAGCCAAGCTCTCGAACCACTTCGTCCCCTATACACTTCAACTCGACTAATATCCTTAGTGGAGTCTCTTTTATGCATTGAACACTGAAAATCAAATGCAACTCTTATATTCAGTTCTATTATGAAATCGAAGCATATTTTAACTAGACTAGAATATCAGTATTTATCAAATTATATTTTATTAATAATTATAAAACAGAGCAATACTTGTCATTATATTCTTAAAATCACTGATATTGAATTTTACTTCTAGAATAGTATGATACAATACATAATGTCTTAATTTTTATATGAAAGCTACAATCATTATGATTAGTTTATTACGTAATATTGCCTATGAAATGCTACATTGTAAGTCACGTATCTCAAGTTCCTAGGTAAAGCGAACAGAATATCGTGACGTTCTGTCGTGATAATACCACAATTTGAGAACATTACTATCCGTCAGACTTGCTGAGAAAGTGTTGTTAAGGGTATTTTAGAACCATTTTTAGATAGCACCTTAATAACTACACGCAATCACCCATTAGCGAAGTTTCATTACTGTTAATAAATAGTTCTTATTAAACGAGAAGTTTATATTCCTGAAAAGTTGAAATTTATCACCGTTACTAAATTATTTTTTTTGGGATAATTGAATCGTCCTGCACGACAAACAAATTAAACTTAATATCAAAAAATCTTTGTTTTTATATTAAAGTGATTTTTATTGTCTAGATCAAAACTAAATTATACACGATTATGTACTATAAATATTATAAACATTGTGCAGGGGAGTAGTTAAACAGAAATAACATTAGTGTAATTGTAGCAATGTCGCGTTCCACTGAGCATGCTCAACTCTATACAATTATTTACTAGTTACCTGTGTCGGTTGATCTTAAAGACTTAACAAATGATTTGCAACCTTTTCATGTTTTCGATAAAACATTTTAATCTTTTAATTATAACGTAATTATATCTTAATGTTATCAATTTTTTTTACTTATTGATATATCTTTACCAAACAAACGCCTTAACATTTTTGATAAACGATCTCAGGTCGTAAATATACGAAATTTCCATATAAATGCCATACAATTAGCCCCGTCGCCCCTCACGGTACACAAATTGTGCGTTTTGGCCCCCTTTCCTCACTCAGCATAACAAATGGGTTCATGTTACCACCTGCGTTAGAAAATTCTCTGAAAACTTTTCAGTGTTACAATAAAGGCTTAATGTAGGTTTTGATAGAATATTTTTACTTCATCCCCTTATACAACCAATAGGTTTGTGAAAGGGAAATAGTATAAAGTGGTAAGAGAGCTTTTTAAAATGTTACGCTATATATAATATTTTAGGTGAGTTGTATTTTTATTTGTCGATTAATATGTAATAGGCTAAAGCAGTTTGCCGTAGATTATAATTATTAGTTATAAGTAAAAATAAAGATCCTAAAAATATACTAACCTAAAATGAGTTATGCCTCAGTTTATCTACGTTTTTATAATATCTCTTCAATACAGTTTAATAACTATAATTAAAAATATTTTACTATAAGTAAGTGCCTTAGTTTCGTAGACGTTGCCTTGTGATTTATTAAGACAGATCACGCAGAATAGTTTTGATGCTACTGAATAATCGAAAAGCGTAATTTTTATTTATTTTTGCTATGGTCAAAGTAACAAAAATATTTTTGAATTCAAGCAGTTGTAAAAATGACATCCCTATAGAAAATTATTTTGGTACGAAATTTTAAAAGGTGTTTAATCAAAAAAGCATTTTTTGCAATTTTTTTATGGCATGAATGCTTTCCTTAAAACTGCAACCGTTTCTGAAATCTTAGTTCAGATTCTAACAAATTAAGCAAACAGCGTGACGAAGCGACGCCATATTTGTCGGCCATGTTTGACACGGTAATTAGATAATTGCATGAGACCTTGTATGTACGTTGTTGACATGTCTGGGATGTGTAGAGGATGTTTACGAATATATTTGGTTCCGTTCACCAGAACTAAGTAGTTCTGTAATCATCAAAAGCACTAGTTCACTGTTTAATGTACCTAGTTAGTCACGTTAAATATAATTACATCATTAAATCAATACAAATGCTTATCTATGTACTGGTTAAATAAAATACTTTTGATCTACAAAAAAATTCCATATACGATATATGAAGCGTAGTTGAAAAAATAGTTTTTGAAATTCTCAATTCACGATAAATTTTCAAATTTTCCCGATGTAATCATGTATAAATTTTCTAAATCCAATAAACGTAAAATCTTTAATATTAAAAAAGTGTTTGTTGTTAAAGAATACAGAAATTCTAATAAAAAAACTGTAAATGTACTAAGTAACTTCATAATTTCATAGAAAGGGCGAAGTTCACTAATTAGGAAATACGGTTTTCCACCAAAATAACAACATTTATATTTATCAAAATTATATAAAGTAATTTATATCTTTTTCCATCTTAGAAAAATCATGGACTCCATTTTAACGACCAATTATGATGCCGCCATGTTTCTTTAAGGCTGTATATTAGTCCTTACGCCCTTCAGGATAAAGTTCATAATGTTTACAGTTATTAATGGTCCCCCGTTTTAAAAGCCGGTTTCGTTCCGGAAACGTCTCGTCGGTTACGTAAAATTTATAACCGACGGGTTCAAATCGGGGGTGTAAATTGTTTAATGTTAGGGTTAGTCCGCTTTATAAACTATCCCCCCCCCCCATTAAAGATAGGTACATATTAACTTTTTCGAGATAAAAATTATGAAAAATTACTTAATAACATTTAATCGACAGCCATACCAAATAAATTATTAATTTATAAAAACTATTTATACATTTTTGTGAATAAAATTTCGATACTACATATTGAGTTCGAAAAACATACATATTTGATTTAACTTTTGCCCTCTAAAATTTTGTTAGTCAAACAATGTTCCTAGTACTCTATTTTAAAAACAGATATAAAAATTGAGTTTATTTAGATCGTCCCATCTCAACCTCTAGGGGGCACTAACGTAGTGTCATCTTATTACCCAGTTAGTTACCATAAAGGATTACCACACCTCGGTTTAAATAAACTATCAAGGGAAGCTTTTCACCTTATAAATATTCCTGTAAACTACAATTTCATAAAGTATTTTATCAGAAATTTTAACTTTATGTAAAATTGTATGATTTATACAATGTTATTAATTAATTCAGCGTTCGCGATGCTCATTCGTTGTTATGAGTTATGGAATATTATCATCTTAATCGTAAACAGTCAAACAGTTACCAAACAACTGCCAAGTGTAAATTCATTAGCGCATTCACCCCAATAAAAACATTAACGCACAAATTATACAATTTTAATTAGTTTGTGATGCGTACATTGTTTTGTGGCAGTGAAAATTATGAAAATTAAATGAAATTTGTTCTGCATTTATGTTCAAATGTATTAAAGGTAATGATGAATGACATATGTATGACATGGTTTTTATCTCATTTGAGTGATAAATATAATAATAAAAAATTATGGAACAATGTTTCCATTCTTTTGTTGAGTTGTTCTAAGTATTTCAATTCAAAAGGAAAATGTTTCGTATAAAATAGGCACATTGACGGATATAGACTGCGAACTGACAGGAAAGCTGTTGTCTGCCTGTGCAGGGGAGTTTTGTGGCCCTCAGGGTACCTTAATTATGATTTTTTTTTACTTTCAATACTACAAATATAAAAGTTTTAAAAGTGTTCATTCGTTAAGGGTTCTGTTAGTAAAATATTTTATCTTCTAGTATTAATGGCAGTAATCATTACCTTTTAACTTTGGTTCCGTTATTTATATATTTAATAAGAGAATTATTTTAAAGTCATTAATTATTTAATAATTACTGAGATGCAGAAAGTTTTCAAAACTAATTCCAAGGAGTTCGATTCCCGCCTGTCGGCGAATCGTGAATTAACATGTAAATTCTCAGCAAGATGAGGAAACTCCATTTATGACTAACTTGCTTATATTTTAAATATTCAAGTGAATTTTTAATATTTAAATATAATCAGTAAAAATAAATGAATCGAACTTGAGCTGGGAGTTTATAAAGATATATATGTATAAAATTTTTTGAGTGTTCTCTAAATAAAAATAATCAGAAATGTCACTGTAGAATGCACATCAACAGTAATATAAATAAATAATGCTTAAATTTTATTTACAGAACAAAATGGAATTTCTTTCACTGATTATTTAAGTAATGGAAAAAATACCTTAATTATGAAATTAATAAATTTTACAATTGACATGACGTCACTAGAATTATAATAATTTATAAGAATACCACATTTCTTTAACTGCGATGATCCATCGAATAAATTCATATACATTAATATAATACCAAGAAATCTACTTTGACTGGATAAAAAAAGTCTTTTCTGGCCTCTTTTCCCAATAGAATATTTTAGCTACGACTTCGGTGCGAGAAAATGAACAGTGGGGTCATTTGACATTTTTCTTTATTCCATTTACGGAATGCTTTGACGAGAGCCGGACAAAACTTCTCTATATTCAAAATTTAAAGAAGTTTCTGACAAAAGGATGACTCTATTTATTCTATATTTACACTTATCTTAAACGATTTTAAAATATAGTTTTATTAAGATTTGTAAAAAATCCAACAAAAACGAAAATAGAATATAAATAAACAACCATTCTAATCACATTATTGAATGTTATATTTTCTATGGATAAGTTTTTTCTGCGTATCATTTTGTAAGTTGAATCATTCAAAGTATTCCATTCATTCATTCCCAACGTTACCGCCATTCTACCCGTGACTCCATGTTAATACACATACGAGTAACTTTTATCAAAGTTGCCATCCTTAACATATCGTATTTACATTCACCTGTTTGCCTTCCCCCGTCAATTCAATACGAAATCCAATTTCTTTCAACTTGACTCATTTTGTTTTGTTCAATGAATTTCTTGTGTAAGAAATTGTATTGAATCCTGCTGGTGACAGCTATTTTCATTGAGAGAGCTAATTTTTTAATATATTACTAGTAATGATTTCGTCTGTGATTGGACGTATATGGATTTTTTATTTACTTTTATTTAATCTGCCTGTATAGCAAATGTTAAGTTTTTAATTATAAATCGAAATAAACTCCATATTTTCTTTGAATTCAATGAATACGATGACACTTGTTGTATTATAACTAGTATAAGTCAATACTGTCAGGATCAAAAGGGGATGAAAATCAATAAAGTCAAAACGATTTCACTAACTTCGGAAAATAGTAAGTTCAACCAACAAGATCCTGGGACTACATTATTAGAAATCTGCTTTACGTCCAACAAACACAAATATCTCAGATTAAGGAGAATTGGACGGTACGTCGTGCAAACAGCTTGTTTTGTACATAAACTGAATCTTCGGGTACAGAACAAACAAGTACGTAACGTTCCTTATTACTACTTAAATCGAATTGACTTTTGCTGGATGTTCGAAGTAACTAAGGTACACACTACCCATATTCATAGTTTAAAATACAAACTAATAAGTTTCATGAACTTATTTGATAGTTAAAATTTAATATAATTTTCTTCTTTATTTTGTTTGAGATTTGAAATAGATCTTATCAAAATGTTCACAATACGAGTATAACTATATGTTAGTCATATTGAATCATATTGGGACAAGGATATCTCTGGGAGCTGCGAAATCCAGAGGACGTATCGTAATTTTAACAATGGCGTCGGGTGCGTTCGACAGCTGTGGGGTCGGGTGTCGTAAGATCTCAGGGGTGACATGCGATGTCCCACACAATGGTTGGTTCGACTCTCTAATAAGGAATTCGCATCAGAAGGATTTTTTTAAATTACTTTGTTGTATTCAACAACAATCACTTTCGAAACTATTAGCACATTTAAGTACTATCCACAGTTTTGTTTTGAAGATATAAAATAAAATAAACTACATATTAATCATTGAATATTAAATTCCATCATTTTTTCTGCAGAGAATAACTTTTGTTAAAGAAAATTTAAATTACTATTTAGTTTATACATAACTTCTTTAAAACTCCAAAGATCTTGGTACAGGATAAAAACATCTCAAATTTATAACAGTGATGTTAAACTTTTTGCAAGTATTTTAAGTCACAACAAAACCCATTTATTTCTGATAAAAGGAAAGAAGTACAAAAAGAAATCTAATTAATTCATAAGATACTATCTTTAAATGTAAGTGACCGTTTGAATAGTATCTCAGGCATTTCTTTTTCTTTTATCTACTTACCTTTGTTTTATAAATATTCACATAAATATTTTTTATTGTATAACCTGAAACATTTCTGATATGAAGACGATTCACATTAATAAGGAAACATTGATTAGGTATTTCTTCATGATATTCTAAACACATCAACCACTAAATTTTTCATTAAGTTGTTATTTGAAACTTATAATTTTGAATATCTCTAGACTTAAATCTGAATGTATTTAAATCTATACTTAGGATCAAATGTGTGAGCCGTGAAATAAACCAGTGAGCCGAAATAAAATTAAAGATAAAAAGTTTAGAAAAAGTTTCTCCTACGACAATAGCGTACCTCGCGACAAAACACATTGCGGGATTAAAGGAGTCGAGGAAAGTTTTCTGGGATGGAGGAATCCTGAAGACGTAGAGATGGAATGTCTTAAGCGAATAGACTTTCTTTATAACACCGTATATTTGAAACGTGATACTTCTAAAAGTTTGACAGAGGTTTTAATGATATATTATTCTTAATGTGACCCTTATTACTTTTTTTATTAATGAAAATAATATATATATCGGATTTATTACAGATTCGTTGTTTTAAAAGAGAGAGACGCCGGCCTCGCTGACGTAACAAAAGTCACTTCTTCTAGAGCGTTCCATAATATTTTAAAATTAAACTTCAATTGTTCTTAATGCTCCTGTATTTCTCGAAGGTTCTTCATAATCACATACTTCAATGATACGCACTCACTGAACTCTGAAGTCTGCCGTCGTGCGTCCAGACGTCATATTTATAACAATATTTAAACATAGTTATATTCTCCTTTTTAACAACCTTTGATTTCGTTTTACTCATAACAATAATCATAAATACTAATGAGGTTTAATAAGAATTGATGACAGCCACAAATTATTTAGATGTCGCATCCGTTATTAAAGCTGGTAGCGCCGATATACGAGTATATAAAATCTTTGAATTCTGTTACAAAACTTTATTTGTTTATTTGATCCACCAACATTTGTTCACATCATCACATACGTAAGAAAAATATACAATACACATAACTTAAAACTAGGTGTGACAAACATTTATAGGTAGATACATCATGCTTAAACTTTAAATAACTAATTGCACTCAATTACCAAATTCTATATCGAATAAAAGGTATCGTTCTGAAAACAGTTGTTTATTTACTTAATGTTTCCAAATCCGCTTTAGGTATGTTAGTCACATACTATAAAATCCGCTTTTCATTTGTCTTATTTCTTTTCAACTCAATGTTTGCAGCCAAACTTTCAGATAAGGTAAAAGAATTTCCCATTAAAAAAGGACAACGGATCAAATTGTTTTCTGTAAACAATTCTTTCAGTTTGGTTTTTATTGGTTTTATTACTGGATACCTTGAATGCCAATCTCTATCTTTTTGTTTTGAGATGTGTCATTGTATCCTAGAGATATATTTGGTAATCATAAAATAAACTTATTAAATAAAGTATAAGTCTTTTCTTAAAACTCAAAAATTAACAAGTTTAATTAAAGTATATATTATAATATTCAAAGTAACAAAATGTTCACATGTTAAAAACCATATGCAAACTTTTTTACTTTAAAGTTTAAACTGTCTAACACCAAGTGCAAAACGCCATCAATTTCAAATTAAAAATATATATATAGTGATTGCTGTTAATAAATTACGTAGCTAAGAGCATTTATTCATTTGTATCGCTTAAAGAAACGATATAAAAGCGAATGTTACATTATCCCACGTAACTTTTTGTTTAATCAAAAAGTCCATGTTTAATGAATTTATTTTCCTTTTTGTTTTTAACATATTATATTTAACCGGTCCTTTTAGTTATATTTTATTATATTGATTTTTAAAAACCTGCAATACACGTTGTAAAAAATACGGAAGCATTCATCAGCTGCTCTACATCAACACAATAAGACGCTTCCTTTCCATGCATTGAAGGATTGAATTTTATTTGAGATAACAAACAAACCAGACTACGAAACTGCAAATTTTCAAGAGAAATATACATAAAAATTTTATTGACGAAGTTTAACTAAAAGAATAAAAAATGTAAAATTGGAAAGCGAAATATATTAAGTCAGTGAAACGTTTAAAAGCTCAGTTAAATTAAAATTAATCATTGATTTCGTGACAAGCCCATTAAACTTTGAAACTTTTCTGAAATCCCTTTTAATCCATAAAGTACCAAATTTCCCTAAAAGGCTTCTAGTGAAATGCCGAAAGTTTTGATTGTACATTTTTACTTAATTTTATATAAATAATGCACTAAAATTACAAAGTATTTATTTCTAACACCCCTTTAATTAGTAATAATAGGGCATCCTAAAATATTTTTATAACTATTTAAATTTTAAAGGTTATTTATTTTGGTATCATTTTAGATTACACGAAAAGTTGCTGTAATTCTCTTAGATACTATAGAGTTTATGTTTTTCAGATACCACAATCAGTACCTTGTTTTTCTAATAATAAAACTAACAATGAATATAATATGAAATGTCATATAGACTAATTCAATGCAATTTCCGTGAAGGCAGTAACTACAGAGTGCTCAAAATTTGGAATACTTTTAATTAAATTCTACACATTTACTTCACAAGGTAAAGTTATAATTAACGTTTGTCCGGTTTTGCTCATGGAAATTTAAGGTTTGACAGGTCCCAACAAATCCATTTCCAATTATAATTATTGCTTTTTATGCAGGGTGACTGGTGAATTACTATCGATATTTGAGGACGTGATATTTGACGATCATATATGACAAAATAAAAATTAATATAACATAAATATTAATAAACTTCTAAGTAAAGTTAACCAAAAGTTGTGTAATTAATTACGCATCGTATGAACACCCTACAGATTAGGTATACACTGACACTCACACATACGCGTGTCGTGACGTGGTGTTGTATCAGCACGCCGCCGCACGCGTCCACACTTGAACACTTGGAACGTGTCAACACTTTATTTATTTATAGGGAAATTTTGTCAAAAATTAAGTACCTATTTTTTTTACATAATTGGAATGAGAATCATGTACCGAGTATTCTCCTTAAATATCGATAGTAATTCACCAGTCACCCTGTATATACATATAAATAGATATGTTGATGAAAAATATATTTAAAATGAAAACAGAAAGCGTGACGATAAAGTTCTCATTTATCAAATAATTGATAAATGAGAACTTTATCATCAGCATTAAAAATCAAGATTCATTATGTACATATACTGATGTAACTTGCTTAAATCTGCACCAATTACATTGTGTTAGCTACCTAATGAGTGACTTTTGAATGCGACCTAAGTCACCAATTGTGCTTAGATTCATTATAAATCCATTGTGCTTGATCCTATAAGCTACCACTATAACTTTACCGCACATTCATTAGACAACCACAGTGACCGAACAAATAAAGTTCCTCAAATGCACCATTTGTCAATGCCATGAAGACACCATGGTCTCCCTAAAGGCCACTCGTAGCATGCAAATCACACAATTCTTTTCACCCTCGTAATATAAAGCAACTTGAATTAATCGTATTACATGGCATGGGGATTACCTGTCTTACCCGAAACATTAAATGCGTTACAATCATTAATGAAAGTGACGGATAAGAAATTGCCGGGTTGGAATGTATAATTGTTATTACTTAAGTCTTATAAGAATGATTAATGTACTAACATATATAAACTCAAACTATTTCTATAATAATAAATAATTAAAGGCTAAAAATTGAAAAAAGTATGAATTAACTGTCATTTTTTTTATTTATATATACTTACACTGGCATTCGTGATGCACTTAATTGAGTTATCGTACGTCAAATATGCCTTAAATCATTTTGAAAAAGAACTGATAAATAGGGACAAAAAATCAGTATCTTAAAAGTAATGGGTACTGCTATAAATATATATTTTAAATACAAAAACTTGAATGTCAGTTTTCTAATTAACTATGCACACATATACGTTTTTGCTGTATCCTAACGCTCGGTAAGGTGTTACCAGGACATCTTGTGGCGTTCCCTCTTGATTTATCTGACCGCGGGCTGCCGCAAACTAGGCGCCTCTATATTTATTGCCACAATAACCCCATTAATTCTCTTATTCGGTGACTTTGAAACTCCCATCGTCGTTGACCGCGAGTTACTGACGTGTACAGCGAATTACTTTAGTGCTGAGATTGTGTTGTAAAACGTGTGTTCATTTTATTAGGGTAGTGGGGAAATATATAAATGACCCTTAAGAGAATTTGTGTCCAAATATGTATAGAGAAACCAATTTAATTTATACCTATAACATAAATAAATAGAGGCTTAGAAAATATATACTTTTCTGAGCCGGGCTAGTTAGTGACCATTATTTATTAGAAAGGCGCTCAGTTGTGAATGCTGGCGGATTGAATTTCATTAATATTACCTACTTAAATGGACATATTTCAAAATCATTAATTGAACGTCAAGCTTACAAACCAAAAAAAAAACCTATTCTTTATTATACGACCTATACGTCTTTGAAATGTACAAGTATGAACATCTTCAATATCACACAATTTTAATTCACATAGTATATAAAGTGCTCCCTTAATACAAAAATACACCGAGACGTGTCAATAAGATTGTTAGACAGCGTCGCGCGTGGGTCAGCATAAAACAAACACCTTAAAAGCGAAACGACCTACATAACTTCCAATATATACCATCTTATTTATATTACAAACTTATCTTTCTCTTACAAAGTTTGTGCTATATATACACATGTTATTTTATAATTCAATTCGCTCTAACATTTATGTAAGTATTGGTTACATACATAATATATATATATATATATATATATATTACTCGTCTGATATGGCATAAAAACAACCTCATAATATATTAACTGAACAAACCTGGTTACATTAAAAGAAATTTACTAGTACACGGCGATAATAAGTATGACATATAATTAATTTAAGAGCAGACATTGCCACTGTAAACTTAACTATAATATAAAAGCCGCATTGCAACGAACTCGAAAACCACAAGCAAAGCCTTTTATTAAGTAGACACCAAGTGAACGAAACAAACGTTTTAAAGTGGCGTCGAAGTTTCATTTCGCTTTAATTTGAAACCTTTGACGGTGCTAAATATGGCCTTTATTGCTTTCGTAATAAAGACTCGAGTAATGTTACATCAGCGTTTTCCAACTACCGGCCGGTTTAATCTGATGGTTATTGCGTCAGTCGTGGTAGCGGCGAGGGTGAACACAGTGCGACACTGAGTCTTGTGTGCCTGTTTTGGAAGAGGTCAGCAGCAGGATATTACTAAGCCGCAACGTCAGACGCATTCGCGTTTGGTTCAGCTAAATGAGAAATAGTAAAATAACACTCATTTTACTTTGACTCCCTTATTATGGATCTGCCATGAATACAGCTTTTTAGTTGAATCCCGTTGATAGTTGATGTAAAAAAAAACAACATGAATGCTTCTAATTAACACACCATTGTTTCTATGATAAATTTAAAAATGAGTAAAGTACATTTAATTTTTAATATAGTACAATAATTACTCAATTCAGAGAGTTAGATCATCCCTTCTATGGCCATTAAGACGAAGAATATGTGAGTTGTTACTGTAGTCATGTACCTAAACAAGTAACAAAAGATCTTGAAACGGTCTAACGTCTTAAAGTCATTAGTCTTCTTAAAATAAGTAATTAATCAGGTAGAAAAAAGGAGTCTACTTAAATCAAGTACTTAATAGTTACTTATTCCGATGTTGTTCCAACAAGAAATAAACAGCTAAGAAGTTTTCTGACTATGGTTAGGTTTGTATCCAGAGACGGCAAGAACGCGTGCCGTATTGTATGGTGAGGTTTACCATAACAACTGCTTTCTAGATGGCTAGATGGTCTATTACAAAATGTTATTGACCTGAGAGTTCGTAGTGTTTGCAGTAAATCCACTATTATCTATTTTATATAAACGACCAGACCATGAGTTCAGAAATATCCAACTTAGATTAACTTGTTCTAATTGTATAAAAAGATAAACATTAATATCGCTAAGTAGGAACTTACATTAAAAATAAGAATTGTGATGTATTTGCGATCATCATTCAATTATTCAAAAATATCACTTTGTATTTAGCTAGCTTACAGACCTGAATCACTACTTACCACATGTACGGAAAATCTTTAAAATGACGAAACAAGTATGTACTAAACATACGAACGAAACGAAACTGATCTAATATCAGAAAAACTAAACAAATATATATATATATACATATATAACCTGATATGTAAATAAATCAGCAAAACAGCTACTTTACGATACAATATTCCAGTTAAATATTATATCAAAAATAATAATTGTTTCATTCAAATTTTATCTTAATCACATCGATATACACGAAGTACGTATAACCGGTAAGCCTCAAAGACATTAAGACAATTTATGTACACATGTTTAGAATTGACTTTAATGTGAATCCACACTGATTAATCTCTCAAGAAATCCTTAAGGGTGACATACAGGCAGTATTAAATCCGTTTTATGTGTATGAAAATTTTATCTAAAACGAAATATTCGCAGGTAACTTATAGTGTCGTATTTTAAAATTATTCCTTTTTTTGTTTCAATGACTATATGTTTATATAATTAAAAGTGGTCAATTAACACTGTAAATTGATAAATTTGTCAATTACTAATAGTATTAGTTAAACCTGGTAAAGATACCAAGGTTTGTAAGGACAAATAACGGAAAAATCTAAACCTCTACCTTAAATACATTTAAATGAAAAACATTATTTTAAACATGAAAGTCCACATAGAACTATGGAGAACTATACGTAACAAAATTGCTTTAAAACCAGAGTACATTATTAGCTCATATCTTTTTCGTGATTAGTGTGCGGATCAAACATCCTAGTCTTATATTATCTATACAATACTTTTCTTGAGCTTAAGATTAATGTCTCACCATTTTCCCCAGTTTACTTTAAAGTTTTAAGTTTAAAGATTAAAGCGATATCCATTATTAAATTTATTTTTAAAATTTAAAACACTCGTTAAATCAAAAAAATATTATTTATAACCAACGCGTTTAAACTAAGAGGAAAAAACTTGATACATCTAGTTTGTGTAATTCCAGTCGCTGCCTCACTTCCAGCTTTAGTTTGAGTTAGTTGTTGTTGTTTAGATAATGTAAGTTTTCACTATGATATACTACAACCATAACATTACCCCACACTTATTACTTTATTTACTTACCAAACGTAAATTATAAATAAAAAGTAGACTGTAAATAGAAGTAATATCTGTTAAATCTCTTTTTAAATGTCTTATTCTTAAATTTGACTGTTATAGCAATTGGTACCATCATAATTCAACGTAGGATAATTATAATACAACTATTCAAAATAAGTCGAATCATTTTTAAACGCTACGTCCTAAGACTCAATCCCCGTAACATACCCAGGAGACGGTGCCAAATTAATTGTTGCGTTTATGTCGCGCACACCCCACGGGTTGCTTTGAAAAATCTCTCATTGTGCATTAGTTGTGAGATTTATGGCATTTTGACTGCCGTGAAGTGACAGGTTAATTTAACAAATTATATCATCTCATACTGGGCTTTCTTAAAAGTTTAGAAATACATTCAGTTATGTTATATGTAGAGTACACTTTCGTTACAATTTCGCACTTCAATATATGTGGAAAACCATATTACACATATATTATTTGCGTATCTGAAAAGCTTGCTTAACAGTAAAAAATAATAAACATTTATTTATTTAAAATCATAAAGAAAACACAAGTCGGATTGAGGCTGATTCTGACAATATTCACTTTTATAAATTTAATAGTATAATATACTTTAATGTATTACATATATAGTAAACCTTTTAAAGCAACTTAATGAGGAAAATGATATCAATGGCTTTATTTAAATGCGCCTCGCCATTGCCCCTTAAGTACACTACATTAACAGATGTGACCTCACCCTAAATGCATTTCAATTTTGAATTTAAATCTAGATTTATTTAAATTTAGAACCTTTGATTGCAGTGGCGAAAGCTCGTTACGAGACCAACTTAAATGGGATCGCCATTGGGCTTGTATGCCATTGAATTAAGGTACAAAATTGTTTGCTTTAATTATTCGAGTTTATAACCCCTTCATTCTAATAAGAGGATGAAAGGTTTGAATTATTGTTTCTTTTTTACGGCGGAAACTTCGGTTTCGTTTGATATGATAATTCTATTAATAGGATGTGAATGTGTTCATGTGCACGCATTTTGATAGCGAGCTCTTTGGTTGTCATATTGGTGTAGTTGCAACCAAAAATATGAAAAAGGAATTGAAAAACATAGACAATGATATATTTTTAAAAAATCTTTTTTTTTTATTAATGAAACATGTTATACTTATAAATCCGCAAACTACTGTCGTTCAATTTAGTAAGTCATAATATCGATATCGAGTAAAACATAACTTTCTAATTTTTTTTTATATGGTATCTGTGTGTTGATAACAACACGGAAGAAATGTAAAAAGGTATATACAGAAAATATTTTAATTGTAAATTGAATTATATTCGAATGAAATCAACTTCGGTAAAGTCGGGTGCAATTTTGCGGGCGTTAATGACGGGAGGTCGGGGAAAAGGAGCCCTCAAAACTCCGACAGGTTTTTTGATTAACTGAAAAAAATCCTACTTTATGAGGGTAATTAATGGAAGTGTGTTACATTGCTTATTTTTTGTTAGAATGTAATGATTAGGCACTTTTATGACTTTTTTCAATTTATTATAATAGGTTATTCAAGTGCCAAAAAATATCGTGATAATACATATGTTTTATCAGGATGACAGTAATAAATTGGCAAATTCAAAACATAAGTCGCACTATAATATAAAATTATACATCGAAAAGAGTTTTCACATAGTGTTCGAAACTAAGGAAATTGAAGCAAAAGCCAAGTTGAGAGATCTCACTAATCAGGTAGTAACGACTTTAATCGAGAAACGGAGCAAACTTCATCGATATCTCGCATAATTACACTCTTAAAGCGGGACTATATTAAAATATCCCACGGAATGAAAGAAATTTTGCCGCATCTTAATAAGGACGGCCGAATATTCCAGATATCAGCGAACTGTTCGAATCGCTAGACTTCTTAATGAAATTTTCGGATTACGACTCGCCTCTTCTTCCATCTTTGTCCGGCTGCTCGGTGTTTACATAAGTCTATCTCTCTCATCACGCAAAGGTGCAGTTTCAAGTTTTATGTGAAATTTATTCATAACGTTGTAAGTTATCCGTGAGGAGTAAAACGCTTCGTAATGGGAAGTCGGGATAATGTTTTCGTGTATTATTATTAGCGGGTTCAGCTTTTATTCTGTAATTCTAAGTTATCGCTGGAGTAAATAAGGGGATGTTTTTAAATTGCAATGAACTCTAGGGTATGGCTATTTCCAAAACAGACTCTTATTTAAAATAATAATGGAGTGCAGTGTTAGGATCTCATTACAATTTTGTCATCAGCCTATCAGAGCCAACTACTGAACATAGGCCTCTTTCTCACATGAAGATGGTTTTAGTATTAATCACCACGCTTGCTCAAGATAGGTTGGTGATTTCAAACTTATAATTGTGAGATTATAAGTCCAGGTTTTCTCACGATGTTTTCCTTCACCGTATGTCAGTGGTTTTTTTTTTATGTGAAAGGTGGCAAACGAGCAGACGGCCCACTTGATGGAAGGTGGTTACCGTCGCCCATGGACATCCGCAACATTTTGTTGCGGATGCATTGCCAACCTTCTTTTTTGGGGGTAGGGAGGGGTGGGAATAAGGAAATGAAAGGAAAGGGTTGGAATAGGGAAAGGGCAACCGGCTCTCTCACTCATCAGACGAAACGCAGCCAGTAAAGGCTACTTCACGCCGATCTTCTGTGAGAGGGTGGTACTTCCCCGGTCGAGCCAGCCCATGTTCGAGCTGTAGTAACTCACCACAGCTAGGCTCTACCACCTAAAGTGGTGGTGTCTAAATACCTTTAGAAAGTACATATGACTCGGAAAAATCACATTGGTACTTGTCAGGGTTAAACCCGCGCACTCGTGTCATCTCATTACAATATTGAAACATTTCAATAGAATATGCAACCTTCTTAAGTAATTCTTTATTTTGTGAATAAATTTTGTACTTTGAAACATGTTTCAGTTAAATACTATATTCAAGGTAAAACGTTTTACGATGCGGAAGATATTCCCAACTGTTTCAATACGCATTTTATTGAAACAGCAAAGTATCTTTTACATAAAGCGAAAGAACTATCTCAAATTCTTGGATACCATGATACGACTTACAACGGCTTTTAAGATACCGACCATTATATTATTACGCTGCGGTTACTTCTAAAGCGTGAACACTTAAAATTATTCCAGAAAGTATGCAAAAGCTGAAAGAATCTTTCGCAGTCAGTCGTCTATGAATGTATAATGATCACTGCAACTCATTTTGTGACGGGATTCAAAGCGCTTTGTGTATTCCACTCTTCTTCAGTAACAAAAGGTGTCACATATATTTTATAATACGAATCCCTAACTAGCAAGATCACAAGAATACATCAAAGATATAAAACCTTCCGATACTTCAGGTACAAATGAAACTGAATTCCTCATTATAGCTTTCTCTACATCATTAGTAACAAATATGTGATACTTTTAAACAAAAATTTATTCTGCGTTTTATTTATGGGACCCATTTATTATTGACCTTGTAGTATGTTTCGTGACTGGAGATGATAAAATGGCCATTGATAAAAACGCTCAGTCGAAGTGTTAATAGAAAACGATTTATATCGTGACTTAGGTAAATATTGGCTTATGCTTACATTTAAGATTCATAAGAATCTTAGGATTTTTATTTTAAACCAGAATATATAATTAGAGTGTATTTATTTAATTTTTTAGCGTTAATTTTAGTTTTTTTATTTATTGAATTGAATGGTTTCTCAAAAATAATGTATTGAATAGTTTGAAACATGCAGTTTTATTGAAATATGAGAAAAGGACTAAACTTGAACCAACGATTTTATAACGTTTGATTATAGGTACTCAAAAGTTTTTACAAATCTTTAACGAAAATTAGATTAAGTACTCGAAATGAATAGTGCGAAAAGAACTTAAATAATGAGATACAAGAAGTTGGAAGAACGACTCTATACTAATTATTTTCTCTTACACGACTGAATAACTATGAGAGTAGATTTTTTTTATTTCTGGTAAAAATTAGTAATCCAAAAATTATATAAAAAGTTTTTGTTGACATACAAAATGGAGTATTTATATATAGTTATCTTCTACATAATGTTTCGTTGTGACGTCAATTGCTAGTTGTAATTGTTGACAAGCAAAAACATCGTTATCTACGCCTGTAATCCGCTTAATCCGAAAACGCCTCGGGCAAGGAACGTGCAACGTTGTTGTAAGTAAGGCCCGAATGTTAGCGGTTGCAAAATGTTGTATTAATTTTAATTAACTTGAAAATATGGTAAAGTAAAGGTATTTAAAAATTATTAATTAAAACTATTTGTGTTTTACTAAATGAAGCTTTGATTTTTTTTTCTATTGAAAACTGATTTAGAAGAATCGCAATAACTATAAATGGTAAAAATAAATAAGTCTGTCTCGTTTTTTGTTGTAAAGTGCTTCATTCAATTTTATAATTACTAATTTGATATAATGAATGTATTTATGCCGCCCGCTTATATAAATGCTTGTGGTAACGACACACAGTTCTTCGGGTCACTCATATGAAGCACGTATTCGACGCGCGTTGCGCGCTAACAAGCCGCAATTCAATTACAAAATTAGTAGCTGTCTTCCTCCACGAAATGTTAAATATTTTCATGGCTAGAATATTCTCAATTTTTATTTGACTTTTTTTTTCGTTAGTGTAGGGCAAAATAACGTCATATATTGACGGGAGAAATAAACAGATAAGATATTTAAGCAATATTTTGGTAGCTCTTGCAATGTTTTGTATAAAAATACTTTTTGGTATTGATTATGTGATATATTCATTTATTTTATATTACTTCCAATCTGATTAACTTTACTACAATTCTATTGACATCGTAAAATGAAATAATGGTGCAGAAACATTCGCATAAAAATACCATCATAAAAAATCAAATGCAGATCTATCCGTCCCATATTATCTTGTCCCTCGATAAAAAGGCTGTATCCTGAATAAAAAAATTAAGTACAATGACATAAAAGTTTATGGAATATTGACATTTGTTTAGCTTTCCATCTTCAGAGTGAGTGTTAGCAAAAATTTCGATTGACTTCTGCTTCCCCCTTTCATCGCCCCACGTACAATCATAAGTGTTTTCCTTGTGGAAAGCGAACACCCTGTACCCAGTACCCTTTAACGTGTTTATCCTTTTTGGTCGAACCACCCTTAAATGGAAACGACTATATACGTGTTGTTTTGATGTCATTTTTGAAAGGAAAGCTCTTATTGATTAAAGTACTATATTAATTGTGAAAATTAATTGTGCGAGTATAATATTTATATGCTAATAATTTTATTACTTACGTTAAAAGTCTCGGTCTGATTAAAAATTGTTGAAGTGCAAAAAACATGTTGGGCGACAATAATTTTACATGATATAAACGAACGAAGATAAAAAAAACTTGATTTAAGTGAATAAATGAATTTATTTATTTAAAACAGACTAGTAAATCATTTTGTGACTATTACAATTAACTAAATTAATGGCTCCTAGAAACCCATTAACCCGGCTTCAGTTCAATAATACCGAAATATTGCTTTTCGCTGTTTGTATTTACATATGTATATTTTTTAAGTAAATTTATTGAATAGTTTAATGAAAACCTATTTAGTAGTCATTGGATGTGAATAAATTTATATTCATAAAAAATGTATCGCGGTTTTTATCAAAGTTAGTTATTCATGGATGATCTTACATCTTATAAATAAAATTATAACATAATATTCCGCAGATGCAAACAATTATAACACAATAATATCTTGTTGTTGACATATGTGTTTAAAATAGATATTTCAAATATAAAATTGTACATAGTCTGCTTTTATGTGTTTGTTCAAGAAGTACCTATATATTTATTTATTTCTAAATACGTGTAATGAAATCAAAAAGAAAAAAGGCTGTTTATGTACTACAATGGTGATTTAAAACCTTTACATTTTGTTGTCTAAACTTAAAGTTATAATTTATTTTGATAGCTGTATTTGCCTTTGCAATAAGTACCTATGTAATGAAAATACAAAAAAAAAATTAAAACGATAGATATCATATTGTATATTATGTTCATTGTTGGGCATTTCATACATTGAATTTTGTTAAAACAAGAAATAAATTTTGCATAGCTTAAAATATATCTAATATATAAAATTCTCGTGTCACAGTTTTCGTGCCCATACTCCTCCGAAACAACCTGACCGATTTTGATGAAATTTTTTGTGCTTATTCGGTAGCTATGAGAATCGGCCAACATCTATTTTTCATCCCCCTAAATGTTAGGGGTAGTCCACCCCTAAATTTTTTTTTTTTATTTTTTAGACAAAATTTTTAATTACTATTTTTTTATGATGCAACGTACAAAAATACATACAATCCTAAATTTTCACCCTTCTACGATCAACCCTTATTTTTTAATAGCTATTTTAGTAATTTAATCATTTTTCATCTCCGGTCGATAACTGATCAATCGTCATTTAATAAGTTATCCCCGCCAGATATCTACAGGTGTCACTTCTGACCCAGTAAACAGCACGGAGTAGGGATGAGAACGAAGCCGGTCTTCTGTTTCTCTCACACAATTAGACTTCTCTCACTCCCTACACAGTTGTCGGCCATCGTTATTGTTTGTGCATCAAGTGTAGTAGTAACGTTGACAATTATTATTTTGCTAGCTCAGTGTAACTCTCATATTAACTATTAATCATTCCTAATCACTTCAAAACACGGAGATTTATGGCTTTAATAGGTAAACTCCAAAAATATAAATAAAAAAACGTAACAGATATTTCTTGATTATAGGGCGAAACGAAGTTCGCCGGGTCTTCTAGTTTCAATATATAATATAATCGATACTGCCTATCCTTTCAAAAGTCCTTGAGTCTGTGGCTCATAAACAACTCTACTCCTACCTTACCACCAACAACCTCCTGTGTCCTTTCCAATCCGGTTTCCGTCCCTCTCACAGCACTGTTGGAGCACTGCTGAATATAACTGAGGACATTCGGTATGCTATGGATACCACCAAAGTTACTGTAATTGTTCTGTTAGACTTCAGCAGTGCTTTTAACTCTGTAGATTTTGACATTCTTCTTGGTACCCTTCGAGCGGTTAATATCTCTTCCTCTGCCATTGATTGGTTTCACTCTTATCTTTTCGGGCGCCGGCAGTGCGTGAAAACTGTAGATTCAGCGTCTGATTGGTCTAACTTATCTGCCGGTGTTCCTCAAGGCGGCGTACTCTCTCCACTTCTCTTTTCTGTTTTCATTAACAATATTTCCCGTGTCATTTCTTCTCCCTTTCATCTGTATGCAGATGACTTACAGTTGTATCGTCATTGTCAGTTGAGTGAGTTGTCTGAGACTGTTGACAGATTAAACGAAGACCTTTCGGCTGTTCACTTATGGGCCAAATCTTTTGGTTTACTGGTGAACCCTGTCAAATCACAAGCAATGATCATAGGTAGCAGCAGGCTAAGGAGTAAAATTGACTGGCCATCTGTGCCCTGTATCAAGTATGCTGGGGTTCCAATAGCCTATCGCGAAAGTGTCAAAAACTTGGGCCTGATCATTGACTGCAACATGTCTTGGACATCTCATCTCAACGATGTTAGTAAGCGTATGCATTTCACGTTTCACTCTCTCAAACGTCTCCAATACTTTCTCCCTTTCAACACCAAAATTATGCTCGCTCAATCTCTTCTTCTCCCTATTCTCGACTACGCTGATGTTTGCTTTCTGGATGTGACAGAAGAGCAGCTTAATAAGTTAGAGCGCTTACAAAATCTAGCTATTCGTTTTATTTTCGGGCTACGTAAGTTCGACCATGTTTCCCTCTTCCGCGCTCAACTTAAATGGCTGCCTGTTCGTTTTCGCCGTGATATGCACATCCTGTCGGTCCTATTCAATATTCTTACAAACCCTAATACTCCTGAATACCTCAGCTCCCGCCTTAACCTGCTTCCTCCTTCGACCCGCTCCAGACGTTCCTGCGTCACTACGATGCTTGACGTGCCTCGGAGTAACAGTAAATTTCGACTTCGGTCGTTCGCAGTACGAGCTCCGCTACTATGGAACAAACTTCCTAAATCCATACAGGACAGTGCTACTATTGGTATGTTTAAAAAACGCTTAAGACAGCATTTCCTGGCCCAAATTTATCCGTATTCATAAACTGTATATGTATGTATTCATATATGTATTTATGTATTACATTGTCTTGTACGTATATATGTATATGTTGATATGTATTTATTTATGTATATAATATGTGTATGTATATTTATTTATATAACTATTATTTTATAATGTATACAACTATATAACAAAAAGTCTGCACTGAATCGCCCGCAGTATGACTCATATCACTCACCTCCATAGGTTGACTGGAAGAGATCTCTTTTAGAGATAAGTCCGCCTTTTGTGTATGTTTTTTTCTATTATGTTTTTTTCTGTTTTGTTTTTTTGTGCAATAAAGGATATATATATATATATATATATATATAAATTGGAATAAAAGCCGATAAAATTTCATATTACATTTCAAATTCCAAAATGCTTTAACAAAACCATTCTTTACAAACTTTTCTGAAAATAAATAAACCTTAAATATTTTACGATGCACAAATTTACATGCGAGTGATCGAATGTAAACATACTGGAGTGTGTTATGTCTTAGAATAACATGGGCGTCTTAAACACCATAAAAAACAACGGCCATTGAATAGTTTGTTCTCGCAAATGTTTATGTTTCTTCGCCAGTAATGAGATGTATACTTTATACTACTTAATTTCATATTGTTACTAACCCCTGTATTTTTACTCCACTTTTTCCGGCTGCATAATTTTTAAAGATTTTATTATAGCGTCTACTGTTTTACTTACTACTTTTGTTTTACATCATATTCTTCTGTCAAAATAATGTAACATACTGGTAATAATGTACTATCCATTACAAATTAAGCAAATACATTTATTGTTTTGTATTTTTTCTATTTTTGCATTCAAATAACTAAATAAAAACTTTCTTTTCATTACAGGTAAGGTCATGTCAAGGTATTTAAAGTATAGTCGGATAATTTTGTATATCAGACCATTATCTTAACATTACATTTTCTATTTCCTTTCAATGACAACGTTACACAAAGCAAACTCCCGGAACTAACTAATCAAAACCCTTTACCGCGGAAAGGTAATTCGGCAAGTTTTCAACTCAATCAGTCCTTTAATATTTGCTCAAAATGAGAGTAATTTGCTTAAACGGTTGTCGTTCCAAAGTTTCTTGGTAGGTTATACTGACTTTTAACCAGTATCAGAACGTGAAGAGCTTCGTGCTTGAACCATGTCTCCTAACTTAGACGTATTCTTTTTATAATAATTCTTCATCCACCCTCTATGTTTGTTTTAATAAAAGCATAAATTAAATTTGTTTTCAAAGTAAAAACTTAGTTCTTTACTCTTGTTATGTTTTAGGTTAAAAGAATATTTATTGGATAAATATTGTGTTTCTCTCAGTAAAATGGAACAGGGAATGTTGTATAAATGTAAAAGGTTTAGTCATTTGTTTCAATATTTAGTCTGCAAACATAGGAATGCCCAAATTATTAGCCCGTGTATTTTCTCAATAGGCTGTGTGGTTATTAACGAGCTGAGTATTAATCCACCAATTAAAACTTTGCTTATGCAAAACGTTCTCCAAACAACTTGTTTGGGATTTCAATGTTCTCGATTCTTTTGAACTTGGACGGTTTACCTTCACTTCCCTTTTAAATATGATTCCTGAAATTGAGTATCCTTAAAATGTTTATTAATCTCAATAAAGTAAAATAGGAAATTATTGTGTGTTTCATAATGGTATATCTATAAAATCTATCGATTGTTCTATTTACTTTAAATTGTAAATTTTCTTCGCGATGATTTCCAATGAAAACAATGACGTATAAATATCAAAAGCTTTTCTTTATTTTCAAAAAAAAAACTAAATAAATGAATGGGCTACTGTATTCAAGTAAGCCACCTACAAATTTTTCAGAAGAACTTCGTCGACTTAACTCCGACGCTCATTTGCTAAAACATCCGCTTCTGAATTGAATGTAGAGCATGTCATAAATAGAGCTGGCGACAGCAGTTCTGATTTAGACATTAATAGTAATACATACATATACATACGTAAGCCTGATAAAAGAATTGCTTGTAATAAATAGTAAGTTTATCAATATTAGCGAGTTTATAAATAAAAATGTAACGAAGTACTTGCTAAAGCTAAAATATTAAAATTTTAGAATCATAACACTGTTTTTAAATTTAAGATAACATTTTGAAATAGTATTAATTTCAGAAATTAACATTTAGTCATTAAACTTCTAGTCAATTTTTAGCTCTGCTCCGTCTGAGTGATGAATGCAGCTAGTTTGTCGGTGTCAAGATGGAAAAAAATCGCGACCGTAACCTAACGGAAATAAGAGCTGTGCCCTCACTCTGATTGGCAGCCAAAGAAAGATCTGAAAATGTTTGCGATTTTTTTATTTCAGGTTCAAATTACTGTTAGCTAAATATAATACTAATAATATTTTATTTAGATTTTCCCCAATTCAAAATTTTCAGAATTACTAAAGCATTTCCAAACACGCATTTAAAATTACGCATACATATGTAAGTAGTCACCGAATCAATGCTAACGTCAGCAAGATTTAGTAACATTGAAGCTATGAGCTTCCCACTTATAATAAACCAGCATCACATTGAAATTAGGCGTCCATATAAAATAATGTCTGTCCATAAACGCTGAATGACAATTCTTTGTCCCATAAAACAGATGGGCTTAACGCTAGGCGTTTACGATTGGTAGCCCACTTCAGCCTGTACGCATTGACAGAGTGATGACGCCATAAAATTCTCACATAATATCGGTAAACGTTTGACGTGTAATATTGTAGTCGTAAATGTTCTAAAACTTGGAATTACTCGATTTGATATTTATTTTTTGTTTTCCCGTATTTCGCATCCGATAGAGAGGCAAAGGAAATTTAGATTATATTGAGATTGACATAAAATGATACATGATGTATGTATAATGTAGCCTTCATTTTGGAACCTTATTTTAAGGATTATTAGTTAAAATTAAACTGAAATGTTAAGTAAGTAAGTTAAACATTTTTTTTTTTATAAAAACTATAAATTATTGACCAAGAAAGTTAAATGTAAATCAAGGCACAAAGTTTTTTGAAAATTGGTTAGCCTTATATTTGCAATTCCTTTTCTAGCCTATGAATGAATTGTATTTTAAAATTTATTTTATGACCTTAGATCAACAGAAAAATATTTGAATTCAAGCAAAACCTAAGAAATTTTAAAATAAATAAATCTATTAATTTTTACTTTCGTTTCTTATCTCCAAAAGAAATTGAAATTTAAAAGACTTGCAACATTAATTATAAATCAGTTTTCAAGTACAAAATACTTATGAAGCTTATATTAAGGAAAAGATTATTCAATTTGAGTAACTCTGAAAAGCGACGAATGCGACCGAAAAAGACGGGACCTGTGTATTTTTCAAACAAATCCGCCGCAGCAAAAGTTGTAGCGGAACGGATCCCGTTCGTCCGCCTTTTCCTACCATCTGAATTGCAAATGGCGACGCGATGACGGCTTTATATAAAACTAAAAGTGTCGGCCAAACTTCGGATTAAACTTCCCTGGCAGGTATAGAAACAAAAACCTCACTTACAATTATGATAATTTCGGTCGCATCTCACCGGATTGAATTTGCATGGACGCTATCCATGTTTATGTCAATTGAGCTACCTGCTGATGAATAATGCAGCCGCGCCACTTACCTCAGACATTAACATATTTATTAATAAAATAAATATGAGACGTCTGCTCCGCTCCGAGATTTGACGACGAATGGCCACAGTTTCACCTTGCATCACTGTTGACGTAATAGAAATCCTGCAAACTTGCCAACTATACCTCACCGTACGTTATTCTGAAACACTGTAATACATATATGGCATTCGTTAAATAAATTGAGTTAGAACGCATCCGTTCGTTCACTTAATGTGTACCGAATTAAACACAAATACGGCAGACAGAGGAAAGTTTATTCAAACTACATTGGGTGTCCATTCAATTTATTTGCATTTATAACGGTTATGATTTATACTTTGGATTGATATACCTACTTATCTATTTATAAAGAAAACCTATTGATAATTTTTAATATTTATGTATAATATACAACATGCTACAGTGATATTTATAAACATATTTCACAGTGCCGTAAAAGTAATTACATCATTAAACAAAATACCAAATCTTCTACTAGAAAATTTTCAACTTAAAATCGTCCTGAAATGAACTGCAGGTTATTTTAAGTTTTAACTTTAATTGAATTTTGTATTAGGGAAGGCGGCAGCAGCATCCGACAGCGTCTTTCTATTAGTCGATGGGTTTTCACGATGGGAAGATAATTTTACTATTTTCTTCAAGATATACAGTAAATATCTATAAAGATATTATAAAAGCAAATGTTTTGTTTCTATTGAATTCTTTTTATTACGGCTTTAGATTTTTGTTACATGAAAAGTTTACAATAATTTTAAATTAGTATTTCGGCCTTAGATAGTCTGTTTATAGCATTATATTACAATGATAATAAGACCTAGAAGTAACAGTGGTAATATAATTTATCATGAACGACTTATCTACTGTGTGACATTCAGTATCGTCACCCTGAGCTCATTAACCTGATTACGAACAAACACATGAACACTGGACTGTAATTAAAATTAAATAGCGATTATAATGAGCTCATGCATTTAACATGTATTGTTATTTTTTTCAAAGGAAGACTCACCTAGTTATTCTGTTAACAACATCAAGATAAAACCTCATATTTTACATGGTACTTTACCTTTATTCTCTCAATACATATGAACTAATTTTAAATCCTGATCCTATTTAAATGGGGCAATGTTAGTAATTTAGAAAAAGTTTTTTTCCAGAATTACGTTAAATGACTTATTTTCTAGTAAAAGACCGTATTCAATTAAATGACAACCTTTACGAAAACAAAAACTGGACATGCTCAGAAATGAAGCCTTTCTGTAAAGTATATAAACATCACAGCTCTCTAGTAAGTATCACGATTATGTGATGTAAAAGTATATGTGTGCTTATGTGTGTAAAAGTTCGCACACAAAATTTAATCTTAGATTCGAAGATCCTGGCAGTTATCTTTTATATCCGCTTTAAATCATTAGATTTCCCCCGAGTATTTGCTATAAAAAGCCTAACAACCGGGTTCAGTGCATGAGATCGTAAATTTTCAACGTTGCTAAATTAAATACGTGGAATGCAGGTGAAATTTTAAGAACTGACCTTCCTCTGAATCATCGCTCTCTTGAGATAAAGCTCTTTATAAATATAAACATAAGTAGATTCTATTCAAATACAGATAGTAGCTAACTTTGAAAATTAAATTTGCACAATTTTTTATATCTTTACGTATATTCTCACAAATGTATCCTTCAGTATATAAATTTGAAACTAGTACATAAAATAATTTTACTTTATATTTCTAATACAAGAAAAATAACAATTAAAATTCATCTTGTATATTGTCGAAGAGAGCTCCACCACTCTGCTGAAGTTTATCGATTAGTCTATGAATTTTTGAACGGTCAAGCTGAAACAACCGACTACTTATAATATGGTCTCGTATTGTATATTCACTGTGCTGTGCTATTTATGGAACATTGTTTATGGAATCTTTAATGCACGGTTACTCGATTGACATTTCTTGGTTAAACGTGATATTCTATTAAAAAGAACATATTATGTTTGTAACTTTTGAAGTTTGAGGCAGATCGTTCATAAGTTTAGAGTACACTATAGTAAATATTGCAAAATTGTTATCGAAATGGTTATAGTTGAATTGTACTTTCATGAATTTATACAATTCTTTGTAATATTACTATACAAATTTAAATTAGCCTAAACGTACATATATAATTTATAAATTAAATTTGAAAATACTTCGCCCAATTTTTTTTTCCAAAAGCTAAGCTGAATGGTTCATATGGAATAATAATGACTCAAATTCGTTGACATCGGTGAAAATAGGAAAACATCAAAAATATCTTCTTACTTTTCGATCATACACGCATTACCAGCTTTTTGTTAAATGACTATGTAATTGATAAATTATAAGTTGGTATTCAAATTATAGTTGTGAAATTATTAATGTATCAGGAGCGAATGAATCCATAACATACCTAATAAAAAATAAATAAAGTAATCTGTAACTTTCTTATTACATAGAATTTTTAGACTCACTTTTGACTATGAAAGTACAATAACGTTGTTATGAAAATAATAATAATTCGTTATTATAAAATCTACTTTATATAATATGAAATGGTAAATTAAACAATTTATTTATAAACCCAATAACTATAATTGACTTCTACGGAATTCAGTACTATATTAAACAAACAATGATGGAAATGTAACGTAATAAAATGGCGTCATTTCAATAATTGAATTGGATTTACTTCTCCAAAATTCAGTTTGCAGACACATTAAAATTAATATTTACCTTTTAACTAGGTTCCCATTGGAATTAAATGGAAAACCTCAAAAATTGAGAGATGGAAATTATATTTATGTAAGTTTTAAATATTTACCAATCACAAATGAATGTTAATTATGAAGTGTATAAATTTAAATTTTGATATTTTAATTATAACTTTTTCGTTAAGGTATTTCGAAATGTATATTGAAAGATACTTACAATTATTATCAAGTTTAATCGTTTAAATGAAACTAATATTTTCGAATTTTCTACTCGATTTTTATTTTTTATTTTAAATTACATACTCCTGACGTTTCTGTTACTTTACAGCAACCGTGATCACAGGCAGACGAGATAGTAATCGTGAAATATTAGTTTCATTTAAATGAATACTCGCGAAAATCTTAGATCTCATTAATAGTAATGTTTCCTATGAACCTTTATGGGACTAAAAGAGCATATTTCGTTTTTTCAATATACTAAATTTAATTGGTAGTTTCTATCGAAAGAATATCCTCCCAAGTATTATATTTTCATATAAGAGAAGTAACCTCATATCACAAAAGATACTAATCTCCATAACGTCGATGTTAACAAAGGAGTATAACAAAAGTGAAGGTTACAATACATTTGTAGACAGTTATTACATTCTTGAATAATACCGAACACAACAATGAAACGGGCCAAATTTAATCAAGAACTAAGTTATATTACCAATAAATGTATTGTTTCGGTTTTATTCCTCACCCGAAGTGATTTACTTAAAGATAATTTCTTTAATATAATACTAAACAACAATACCTTATTGAATATATAAATAAGAATGGTAACTCTTGCTTTGACCCCTTGTATATTACGTGTAAGTAAATTCATAACTTGAAACTCTGAAGTGCATAGTTATTATTCATACAAAACTATAGAGGCCCGTCGCAACGCTGCAATCCTTCTACATTACGAATTTACAATTGAATTTTGTAGCTCGCGTGCTACAAAGTTTGTCATGGCTTGACCACTCCAAGCCCTACTTATTTCTAAGTTACTAAAGTGTATGTGCTTTTCGTTGTGTCGCGTTGTTACTTTTAATAAACTTAGTGGTACGATAAGTATACACGGGGAAAACCCAATGTCTTTATTTAAACTATTTTTAAAGTGACGTGCGCGATGTCAATAATTTAATTTTTCTGACGTCATTATAAATAACATTCTAATTTACTCTTTTACATATACTGATTTATTTTATGAGTTATTCTCACGTTATATTCTAAATGAAATTTATTTTAATACATTAAATCGTGTATGGCTCCTTGCAATAGAGTTAAAATAAATATACACTTTTATATACAAACAATAGCACAATTATTAATTATATTTTTATGGTACCCTAGAACTAGCAAGTAGGTCGGGAGCTGAATTACTGGGACGTTTTTAAAAACCTACAGTATTTTTACCTCATTCAAAAAGATTTACTTCCCCAATAATACAGCTGCTGATTTTCGCTGCATTATGTGATGATTAAACACCGATACCGTATTTACATAATCCTCGTGGTTTTGTATCGGTTTGAGTAGTTAATTTGCTTAATTATATATGTATATAATTAAAGGGTTTTGTGTCACTTACATAATCACAATATTGATGTACGAATGATTTAGATAGAATTAAAATTAATCATCAAATACCCTGGTGTAATTTATAGCTTGTTACTGTTTTAACATAATATTTTTTTAATACATATATGTATTTACCTTTCACATTTTTGAAAATAACGAATAAAGGGAGGAAAATAAAGGAAATGTCGATTTTAAGACCACGTCTGAATTACGGGTCCGTTGTAATTATTAGATGTTTAATATTGTACCATTGTCTATAATTATATTTTAATATCTTTGAAGTTCTTATAAGGGTAATCATCAAAATCAATTGTTGAGTAAAATAATTTGATTATTTTACAAATTAAACATTTTAATTCAAACTTTTACTGTAACTGTCTTCTATGATTATAAAGAAAGTTGAAAAATGTAGTCGTTGGAAACTGTTTACTTCTTAAAGTATTCAATTTGTCAAAGCAATTTTATATATTATTAAAGGCAGCTGTAAATATTTCATATATAAATCGTAAAAATTGTTTTCAAATTACTTTATCCAAGTAAGAGTTATGAGTTGCATTTAATATGAGAGAGTACAGCCAACAAGATCATAGCACTTGTAATTGAATAAAATTTTAATTAATGAACTCTGATATAAAAATCTAAATAAATTTACAGACAAAATTTAATTTGGAAACTATCCTCGTTAGCGGTAACGTATAAAGCTGTCGTTTAAATTAAATACAAACTGCTTGACATCTAAATTAATTCTCAACCACGCAAAATTAAATGTACGAGACAAGAACGTACATTCTCACCTCGTAAGTACTGAATGAATAAACAGGGTGTTTATATTCCATATATAATCTCGTATCGGTATAATGTGCGGGTAGATGCATAATTCATACCAGTTTTGAGGATAATCACAAGTATACCGTACGGTTTTAATTTGTGTGAACGAATCGTTTTGAATTGTTCTATCATATCTTACGCTATCTTTTATATTTGATAAATTTTATTTCAATTATAAATTCTGTTTTAATTTAAAGTCTTTACCTTCTATTAGTCGTGTATAACTGGTCTAAGGTATTTTAGCTTTTCTTGAAAATTTCTCACGTTCCAAGTAGGGACCGTCCACGTACATGTAATAAATATACCGTGGAATTATGAACTTTCTTCTTTATGTCTTTGAGAATTTACTAGTTCATAGGGTTCAGTTTTATTCTCAACTTACCACAAATTAATACTATTTGAACGGTGTGCAAAATTATATGACATTTTCTAAATTAGGAGTTATATTTTTTGACTCAATCCAATCATCAACTACGAAACAATGCAAAAGTTAAACTAAAAAGAAAACACAATATTTCAGAGATATTATAATTTAAATATTAAATACTATAGTCAATGTTTCGGGTAAGACAAAATGATTATTATTGATAAGAATTACGCCATTTCATTTCAAAATTTCTTTTTGATCCCATACATTTTTGGTTCTTAACAATTAGTTATATAATTATTTTTTTAGTGGAACAAATGTTTTACTGTTTAGTGCAGCAAATCTTAATAATACAAAGATTATTTAATGAAGTTCAGTAGCACTTACACTATTAGTGCCTTAGGTTTGTGACCAATTAGTGCTTTGGGAATGCACTGTAACTGTACTCGTATTGATTAAGCCTGGTCCTTAGCGCCTGGTCTTTAATCTCGGTCAGGGTCTTATATGCATACAGTATTATTTCGTCTTATCCTGATTTCATCATATATGCGCATTACAGATATAACTTTCATAGTAAATATAGACGATAAAAATAAATGTAATAGTTATTTAAAATATTAATTAATTTTACCTAAAGTTTAAATGTACATGATTAATAACTACAACATTATGAACAAAAGTTAATCACTTAGTGGAATAAAGTTATTTTTCGTACGTCATATTCAATATTCAAGTACAGTTTGTGCGGTATTTGATTTATTAAATGGAACAACTGGTGCTGCGGTTTGATTTGTTGACAAAATAGTTTAAAATTAAACTGTAGTGTTCACGTATACGGGATTTCGAAATGTAATTTTTCGTTGCTAAGTTCGTCGAGTTTCACTGTTTCTAATATATTCATGTTTTTGTTTATCGATAATTTTATGACAGAAAATTTAATAATCATTTTATTACACTATTTGAATCATTGTAAATGGCAGTATTAGTTGATATATGTAAAACACTCGGATTTCAATTATTAAATTCTAATTTCCGACGAAAAAAATTCTAATTAAAGCCAAAAATTAAAGATACAACGAACAACTGTCAAACAACTGACAGTTAGTTAACCTACTTAAATATGCTCAACAAAAATTATATTAAAAAAACATTGTGTAATAAGGGTTATTTTTAATTTTTGTCATATTTTATATTTGCGCTCAATTCTCATTTCTTTTTCTATCATAACAATTTTATTCTGATAATAAAAAACACCACCATAAAAAAGTGTATAATCAGTTGAGACGTGATGGCGTAACCTATGAATGGATAGACCTCTAGAATAGACACCTAACTTAATCCTATAATATTAATTTTATCTTAGTAGAAAAACATGCATACAAACCATAAAACTTATTAATATAATCGATAATGAAATCGGGAACAACAAAAACTAACAGACCCTCCAGTTGAACAGTTATAATGTAAGGGAGTACCATCCGTGCCAGGCACCACGTAATAACCTTTCTTGATTTAAAAGGGAATTAAGAGCTAGCTTGCGGTGAGATTTCATTTGGTACTAAGTTCTGAGTTCGCTAATTGTGTTTAGTTTGATTGACGCAAGCCATTGAATGCCGATATGATTGTTTAAAATTGAAATAAACGTTCGAAAATATAAATCTGACTGTATTTTAGGTGTGGTATCTTGTAAAAATGCTACAGCTGGACTCGCTAACGAAAAAGTTGTTTTAAAGTTTGCAGTTAAACCTGCTTATGTCTCAAAAGAAATCAAACGAGATAATCACATATCCAATAATATCAGAAGCTGTACTACTACCCTTTACTGGCAAGTATTTATGAACTAGCAAATATCAATTTCATGAATTACTACGTTGCAACTCTTTAAATGATGAAACTACATAAATTGCATTTTATTTAACTTATCGAGTCACGTAAGCTTTAAAAACATTTCTTTACATTTATCTTGAAAACATTAACGTTTTAATGGCCTCCAGCCTTGAGTTACGAATGAAAGCTATTACCTAGTTTTAGAACGGTATAGACTTATACTTTCATAATCAAAGTAAGTTTTATTTTTAATCTTTATTTTGCTTAGAATTTAAAAGAACTGAACAATAAATACATATTTCAAATTCTTTAGAAAATTACAATGAAATTGTAGCTTATTTATTACATCTTATTTAACATACAATAAATATATAAAAAATACCTTTGATACTAAGATCAAAGAAGAGTAATCTCTTTAAACGATTTTAAGAAAAGTCAACTCACTTGTAATTAAAACGTCGAAAAGAAATTGATCGTTTACAGAGTATAAAGTTTGAAAACGGGAAATCCCCATATATGACAGGAGCGATTCAGCTAGTCACTATATCACTTTGAAATTAATGAAAGGATATTGACGTTCCCCCATTTATCTTTTCTTGTAATTTAACTTCATAGAAACGCAAGTCACTGATGGGAAATCGCGAGTGCACTTGATTACTATCTATGTTTGATGTGAAATACACTACGTATTAAGACATGAAATGTTTTCAATACTTGTAATGCACATTTTAGGAATTCCGTGAAATTTATATTCAGTGTAGTATTTTATTTTGCGATTCCTATACTATATAGTTTATAAATGTAATTACAAGTTAACACTTTGAATGGCGCTGGATGTGTCGATTGGACGAGATCCCAGCACGTCCGCGATTGAATGTGCATATGAATGGTCAGTGTTGTATTTAAATATATCGATAGCAATTCTGTTTGTATTTTTAGCTGGTTTTTATTTCAATAAAAAATGGTATCTTTTTGATGAAATTTCTTTTATTATTACGATGGATTGATTAAAAAACAAAATAACTCAATTTTAACAATGTCCTGACTATTTTTAACTATTATTCCTATTGAACTGTAAATAAGTGTATGTATCAAACTAAATGGAAATCTAAAGGAAAGTTAAAAAAAAAAATTATGCATACTGCTAACTGAAAATATCGTTTATAAATAATAATGAAATGCTCTTTTGCAGACTGGTGTTAAAACTTTTTATAATTTCACCGTCTCATCTGTTTACCCCAAATAATACCAGTAAATGAGTTCGCGGTTTAATATCGATAAAATGGATTTCCCTCCCTAGCAAATCGTAGGATTTGCACATTCCGTTCGTATTACCATGTCAAACGCAACGCCGGAGGGCGAGCTTGTGAATTTTTAACTATTTACCAAAAATATATACTTTTTATTAAAAAAAAGAAGATAGTATTTTTGAATTTACATAAGTTGTTTTTATTTCATTCGTTCATATAAATCAAATTATTCGTACATTTATATGATTCTGTAAAAAATTCGCTCCATGCTCAACAAACCTGAATGATAAAAATTCAATCCAAATCATTTTTAAAGCCAGCTTATCCGTATTAATTTTACCGAAAATTTCGCCATAATTACACGTTCAAAGGTAGGAGATGTTTCTATAAGACCATTACGTATCAAACATCAAGACGAAAGCTTGCTAATCTTTTAGAGGTTAAGGTCGGTTTTTGAGTGAAACGAGATTTATATAGGATAAGCGGATTTGAAAGGAACGCGTGATCAGATGCTGATTGCGTCCGACCCCGCCTCGAATCATATTTTAATATTGTGAATAGGATGTTACGCGGAATTAAATCCTAATGGTTACGTGGAAGATTCTGTACGTGTTCAATTAGGCGCTTGGAGTAGTATATTAGTTTTTTCCTATATTGAATATAGTTGAACTATAAATAAATTTTATCAAAAACAGAATTTTAGACGGCTTCGCACAACTGACGTCCTAAATCTAATTTTAAAAAATCCAACAAAATTTTTTTCAATATTTATTATTTATTTATCGCCGTTATAATAAAATGTTTCACACTTGAATTTCATCGTTTCGATGTTAGAAAAAAAAACAATAAAAAATAAATAATTGATTTTTGTATTTTTTTCAATTTCACTAATATAAGACAAAAACTTGATAAAATCTATCATTTATTAATAAGTTTATACTTTACAAGCAACTTTCTTAAAAATTTTAAAGTTAAGCCTACGGTATTAAAATGCAATAAAAATCTTAATTACATCTCACATTAGAATAAAATAATACTAACTCACCATAAGAAATTCTATTTAAGAATTTTCCGGCCTCATTTTTGTGAAAAATATCGCATTTTATCACTTTTGCCGCCTTTGCAATATATATATGTATATATATATATATATATATATATACATATATATATATTCATATTTTAAAACACGCAGCTTATTTCCACATAAATGTTAAGATGATATTTGACATTTCTAATGGAAGATTAATCTTATCCATTATTCGAAACTAAACAAAGATTTTCCTGATCTCATAGGATGACAGTCCTGAAATCCCTATCTGAAAACACCTTTATGTAAACGTTTTTTAATTTACGCATATGCTGAACGTTTCTTTTTACCGTCATTTTACTTAACCTCCCGTTTTCACTGGACAGAGATAAATTACCACTTAGGCATGTGGTTATAAAAGTAATCAGTCATTCCTGGCCCTGATAATCTGATGGGTTTGAAAAGGGGTTCTAGTCTTAGAATTTTTGTAGGCTTTTTTTTAATTTGGTTCAAGTCGTCAAAGAAAAACACACTTATTCTACGGGAGAAAATGCTATTTATTGTAATGGGTTATTTATAATCTTTTAAGTTCTTAAATCCTATTGAGCCCCGAGTGGTTTTCTATGTGGTTGATTTTTTCGGATTTTTATGGGCAATGTTTGGTGTTTTACTTATTGGGACATACGTTCTTCTTGTGTAATAAATGATTAAGCTATTACATAATCATTTGGTATTGAAATGGTAGCAAAACATTCTCAAAGACTCTTTTAAAGAATTGTGACCGAGTTAGTGCTCTCTCGGATGTACAGAATTTTTATATTATTATTTCACTTAAAAAGTATTACTTAACAACAGAGCTTTAAATGAAGCTCATAAGACGTAACTGCTCCGTGAGACCCAAACTATATATGAAATGATATTATTACTTTAACAACATCCTAGTGGGCACTACCATGAGATTTAAAATTATAGACCAAAGCTATATATTCTAGGAGTAGCTATTTTTAGAAAAATAAAAATAGGGAAGAAGCTGAAAAACTTTTCTTTAAATCTACCCACCTCTGACGGTGCTGAGTGAGCAAGCTGTCAAATAAATGAAAAATATCAGAATTGGCCATACAGTTCTTGCTATAATTTCAAATATTATCGGACCCGCAAACGTAATCAGCCTCTCACTTTAAACGAAAATATCATTTGTGATCCGTTACAGGAATAAAAATAACCTTTGACAAAACAACATTTACTTTTTCACTTTAAAAAGTGTATGGTACTAGTGACACCATAATGGACCTCCAATATTTATTCGAATATAAATTGCATACAATTTAAAAATAAAGATCCTCGATAACTATAAATCTTCGCACTGCTTTCGACATAAGAGCACAAGAACCTACACTGGTATTTCGAAACGTGTGCGTCAGTTAACCGCTGCAGTCCTACATATTTGGTCTTGCGTCCATTTTGAGCCGCTATGTATGGAAGCGGTCCCTTTCCTTATATGGGACTTGTCCCATTGCATCCAACCCGGTACAATTGTCGGTGATTTTGTATCGGCTAAATCTACCTGTGTTTTCTGTTAATAAGGCATTATTGTTGTTTTGTTGTCTGAATATGATAGCATATTATGTATGAGCATAGCTCTAGAACCTATTATATATGTAATCAAAACTTTATTTTAAATTATTTTAAGCAGTGTAATACAAAAAGTATTATTGTCAGGTATCTAAATAGAATAAAATCTATAGACGGGTGCAAGTGAAGATTACATCAACGGACAAACTTTTTCCTCAAAACCCCCCAACTACGAAAAGGGTTCAATAAGATTGTAATCTAAGAAAGTAATATCCTTTTGGATACGTTAAACTCTTATTTTATGTGAAAAAAAACTTAACGGCGTAGAAAATCAACACAATCATGTCAGTTACATCGTAAATAATGCTTTTGAATAAATGAAATAAACCTGTTATGTACGTATAACATAAAAATATACCTTAATACTTTAAAAATATGATTTAAAACCTTTTGTCCTAAAATGTAACTTTCGTAATGTGTCAAGTACAGTACATATATTTAAAATAAATTCTAAAAGAACCCTAAATTATATGATTGAACTTGAGAATATTTTTTTATTTTGGCAAATAAAGAAAATATTCTCAAGTACAAACATTGCATAACAAGCTCTGTACCAGGTTAAACAGCCGGGGTGTGGCATCTCCCAGATAAGGAAGATATGTCCATAAAAAGAAAGCGACCGGTCGCAATTATCAGTCCAACATTTTAATTGCAAAGTTTCTTTATCGATGTAATTCATTTAAATGGATTCCCTTTTTAGACTATCACGCAACAAACAGAAAATGATAACACAACTTTGTATTACACATTCATAAACAGTCATTAAGACAAATTACCAAACGTTTTCTGTTAATAAAATATTCAACAAACACCAGTTGCGACCACACATTTATATCCCAATGAAAAGTCATTATAATGTTAACACATTAAACAATATTATGCTATAATTTTTATCCATTTAATATTATTTTATAAATACATTAAGTTAATTATCGACATTGATCTTAAATCTTAATAAACCTTATCGATCAATTACATATTATATAAAATATTTATAATTAATTTATAGTTTTCTTTGAGTTTCTTGTTATTTAAAATTATACATCATTAACTTATTTACTAATTTACTAATAGGTTTATTAATATTTAATAGATAAATTGTTTAATAAATTATTTCTTTACAGCTTATAAAATTATTTTATTATGATAGAGAGTAATGATCTAACACACTTTTAATTAACATCTCTTTACATATTATTTCTTATATTTATAAATATTCTTAGTTTATATATGCATATATATAAAAAATCACACCATTCTTTTTAAAGGAAACTCCTATGAAATTTATTCAACATAAATGATTTAAAGCTGTTATTAAAAATTGATAAAAAACGAATCAATTAAATAGTCAGATATTCGATAAAATTTATACTTTACAATATAAATTGCTGTAAAAAGTGACTCATCAACACCTGGAGCGTAAGAAACTATTGCAAAACCTTTATTTACATAAAGTACATATTAATGTTAACTTTTTGCTTGCTATGATTGAGTAATACTTGAAAGCATATAAATTGAATGATAATGAATAAATGGAGTCAATTTAGAGAGATGAATAAATCGTTTTGAATACAATAAAATAAATGAATGGCCACTTCAACAAAGCACATACGAATACGAATTCAAAAGTCCCCACATTTTATATAACCGTAGCGGCTAATTCTAGTTACCATTCGTGATATCAACTTCCGGGAGGCCACGTGCGACGGCTCACGATTCAATGGTCACGACGCGTTTTGTCGTTGTAACTAAATCATCTGTCGTGGATACCGCGATCACGCTCGCTTTGTGAGGTTAACATGTTTCTGATTGACCCATTTATTTGGTCATTTATCGTAAACGTACGTCACCAAGAGCCCCTTATAGTGATTCACGATTTATGTATAATATAGTCTTAAATATCTTTTAATTATATTCGTCTCGACTTTAACTTATCGACTTCTTGACATATGTACTTTTCGACTTATCTTCATAGAGGTCATCATCGTCAATAATAAAAATCGATCGTCCAAATTATTTTTTTTAGCCTTAGATATCGCACCGCGTATTTGTTGAAATAATAATAATTTTTACGGGACACTGTACATCCATTACAATAACTTCATAGTCAGATAGAAAAACACCAACTAAATAACTCGACGCCAGAAGGCTCTGCTCGGGAATGCGGAAAATTTACTTCGCAAATAAAAAAAATATATATTCACTCAGTATTTATTTTGTTGAAAAAGCAGACGTATTTGTATATTCTGTCATTGTGGAGCAATGGTCTCGATAATGAAAGGTTTTATGGAAAATCCTAAAAACCCTCAGGCTGGAAATAATGTTTCTCTTTATAAAAATAAATTGTGAAATGTCTATAAAAATACATATAATCTACGAGAGTTTTATTATTTCACAATCTCTTCGTGATAGAGGAACTTGTCAATTAATATTAATGCTTAGGTTTTGAGGCAGATTTACTGCCTTTATTTTCGGAACTTATTTTTCTCTCATCGCGTCTGTTAACTAGTTCAATACTTTATGACTGTTGTAATTCATTCATGCGATATATTTGTATTCTTTATTAACTTCTATTTAGACGTGTACTCTAAATTGTTACAATACAAATGTACAGTCGCGTACACTCATATCTATTTTATTAATAATAAATCTATTTCAATGAAGACATCTGTTGTCAATATTGTAGCGAAAAAGAATATCAAATAATTAATTTTATTAATACTAATTCCAAATATTCGTTTAACTTCTTATTTATATTATGAAGTTTCTTATCTGATAAATAAAAAATACTTTTACCTCAATTTTCAACACAATCAAATATAAGTTTCACAAGCGGGATCATAACAAACACCGTGCCAAGTCAAATTATTAACATTGGACTGAGTATCACCGACGATACACACCGTATAGGTGTTAAGTGTTACAAAATGTCAATCCAGACACGAACAATTAGCAGGGTCAGAAGCGGTTGCCATGGCAACGCGTACACACCTCGCTAAACAAACTAATTGGCCTCCGCTTTTATCTCAATGAGAACGTAATTGATGAATGAAATAAAACCGTGAACTTAAGGATCTTTGGACAATTATTTACTATTAGAGGTTTTGAATGTCAATTGTGCGCTTGGTTGTAATTTATTGTGTTCTATTTGCAGGCATGCTGAGATCGACCTTCGAACGACCAGATCACGAACGTGAGTTACTAATTAACTAATTTAATCAATACTTTTTATGGACTATGAAAAATATTAGGATTAATGCCTACCTATTTCTTATTGAGTTAATTTAAACAACTGATTCTTAATCAGAATTAATGATATCTATCTGTCTTGAATCTACATATATTAAAAATATGGAGCCTATGGTATCAATTACTGCTTTGGATATACGGCAGTAATAGAAATAGATTGGGTTATATTAAATGCAGCTTCCACGAGAGAAGCACGATTTCCACGTGAATATTAATTTTGTTTAGTCCGCTCATTCGAATATTACATTGAATTTCGGAGAAATCAATTTCGGAGCCGCCTCAAAACTTTGCCATTCTGTTGCAATGTCTCAGTTTAGCTCATATCTAGCTACACGCTTTAAACCAACTTACTCGTTGGCGAATGTATATGTATGTATACAGAATTCATTATATTTATGAGCATTATTATTGTTTTGGTATCGAATATATTTTAATATTATTTTTACAAATGGGGTCTACTTACAATATGCTTATTTAGAATTATCAAATAAAACTTTACTAATAATAATAAGATATATTGTTAGTAAAGTATAAAATAACGATTTTAAATAAAGACAGTGACACAAGAAGACATAGAACACCATATAACATGACATTGGAACTAATTTAGCAAACTTGTGCTTAACAGAAATCAACCGATCAAACCCACATTACACTATAACCGGTAAATTAGGACCGTTAAAAGCGATTGTTTACTACTTTGATATCAAGTTACAGGTTAAGACCAAGTTAGCCGCTTTAGCGGGGTATATACAGATACATATACATGAGCTAAAATAAAGCATTGCAGTGGTCGCTTCTTGATAAAGCAGGAAGCGTAAATTGATCGCATGTATTATAACGTTCATTTCAATAAATTTTAGCAATCCTGTAAACAAGCGTGATTAACTGTGATTAACTGATGTTGCAGAGACTTGTCTATGCCCCTAGTGATATCAATACTCTTTAAGATATGTACTTTAATCTTAATTATCATATTTAAGTATTTATATTGAAAAAATTCTCAAATTTATTCATATTTTGCTAAGAATTTATTAGTGAGATTTTTTAATGAGTTTAGAAATACAGAACAGAGAGATTTTTGCTTCCCAATAGGACTAAAATGCTGCACTTCAATTAATGGTTTATAGCCATCACTGCTAAAATTTTATCTCAAGGCGTTTCAACTAACTCTCCTAGATCAGAGTAATTTAGTAATAAGGGAAAAGGAACCGAAAAAGCTTACTCTATATACGGGGAGGCAGTTAAAAGTACTAAGCATTTGCTATTGGGATGTAAGGTACTGGATGGCGGTCAATACCTAGGTCACGATAGGATTTTAGGAATCATACGTAAAGTGGAACTCAATTTTATTCTAAACGCACACCAAAAAATGACCTACATTAACAGAATTAAACGAAAAATCTCTTCTCAACATTGCAATTAACAAAAACCTTACTCTTTTGAAATTTGTAAAGCCGGTTTTATAATGAATCATAAATAATTGATGAATTGGCCCATGATATTTTAAGACGTCGCAAAATTATGATACATAACTAAATAACTGGATTCTTTAAAGAAAGTTCTACTTGATGAAGCAGGTAATAGGCATTTTTAATTACGCTGACTCAACAGCGCAAGAAAGCATTGATTTCACCCTCATTTAATAATATAGCACCTCATTATTGGTGTTACTTTGTAAGGTAATAATAGTATGAAGAATTTTCTTTGTGCCGATGACATGATTAATAGTTTCAATATTATGATCGTAAATACTACCTACAATATGAAATATTTGCTTAAGTGTTCCTTACTCAATTCTCTCAAGTGTTTTGTTATCCAAGTGATATTTGCTCTGGGTTGGAGTGAATATGAACGATATTTGAAGTCCATATTGTTAATTAATTAGAAAGAACAAAAAATTCTTATTTCGGTCTATTATACATTTTATTTAGAAAAATAACTAGTTTTCTTATTCTTGTTCACTTTAAAAAGTTTCTGAATTTTGTAATACGACGAAACTGCCGACATTAAACATAGTACATACATTATTTATTGTTCCATCTCTCCATTACTCAGATATAAGGAGAGTTTGAGGAATTTGGCTCGTCTCCCATTAACATTAACTGTCAGCAATATCAATATAAATTTTCATTCTGTGAACGTTTTAAATGCTTGTAGAAATGAAAAAAGACACTCAACACAAACGACTACCTGAATCACTTTTCTGTTTAATGAAGGGCAATGTCGTTAAGACGAAAAGAGGCTCGATTTAACGGAAAAACTCTCTTATCTATGTAACGATCAGGCATTATTTCACGAGATGGGACCTGGAGTGAATTTGCATTATTTTTTATCGTTTAGACGGCTGACACTTGATGTTCAGAATTTTCTTTGTTAAACAGAACAATAGCCGCTGAATTCAAGTTTTACAGCGAAGGTTTGTATGATATTTTTGAAGTGACAATAAGAAGAAAAATTGCTCGTTTTTGTAATAACATAATATTGACTCTTACAGTTCAGATCCCTTGTCATTTTGTATTGTCTTGCTTACGGAATATCCCTCATCTTGTAATCGTTTCCGAATTTTGTAGTATCATAATGAAATTTTCCTCATAAAAGTTTAAATGTGTAATAAAAAATGCTACTTGTTATTTCAATATTTTAATATAATATTATTATCGGTGTTTAAACAATTTCCTTGTATTATATCTTTATTGTAATGACCCCGCTCAATTTATGAATAAACTTCTCACTTAAGTCTAGACGTGCAGAGAATACGTTCATTCTGTCCCCAAAGGAGTTAAAAGATCCAAACTAACATTAAACATTAAAACTACTTTTCCTTTCGTAAGACTACTTTTTATGCAAATACGGAAATAAAATATGGTGGATTTCGAGTAGAAAATAATAAAACCTATATATAGACCATACTTCTAAATTTTACTTTCGTCCAATAGCATCAGATACCTGGCATATTGTCTACTTCAATAACATTCATACCATTCTTGTCCCTTAGATATCATGAACCTAGGAAGCAATTTTCCTTTTTCTCTATTATATCTTACAAGCATTGGGTTCTAATATTATTTACGGGGTGAGTTATCGACATCGATACGGTTATAGCTGCAAAAATTCCACCCAAGCCACCATAACACTGCAGTGTAGGTTGCATAACTATACTGCACATTTGTTTCCTTCCCTTTATTTTTGTTATTGTACTTCCTCATGCAACACTTGTAGTTACATACTGTTAATATGTATGCTATTATCTTATTAAATACTAGATAATTAGGTAAGTTATATTAAGCATTAGTTAATGGAAGTAAAAAGTAACTTGCAAATCCGATTCGCCTTATCAAACTTCAACGCTCGACTAATTTCGTGCAAAAGTTGGTAACAATTTTTAGAACTCGCAAAGTCCAAACGTAAATACAAAATGTTCTAAAATATTCACTCGATTCGGAAAAAACACTCGCGAACTTTATTGTATCGAAATGAGAGTTTGCAGTTTATCTTGCGACTCCGCCTGGGAACATCGTGACTTCATTCCGAAGTTTGATTAAATAATATTATCATTCCAATTCCTAATAAAAATAAGTATAATTAAAACTCTAACCACTTATCTCTAGCAAAACTACAAAATATTTTTTGATTTCACCACAAGCTCGTATTTTATAACTACAGGTTAGTAGTAATATACACGGTTAACTCTTTGAAAGTAGTTTATTATTTTATGAAAATTTCCCGAGAGCAATAAGCACCAGCTCTTAAACAACTAGCTGCGTATAAAACAGTGGCAGCAACTATGTTGTAGTAATGCCAACTTTAGCTGTTCCTAGTTAGTTTTTATGGCTTCTTGCATATGTGGCTCTCAGTATATAAGCATTAGGTTTTTAATTTTTTAAATAAGTGATTTTAACAAAAGTAGGGAAAACCTATAAGTAACTTTTAAATCACACTTTTTCAATATCACTTTTAGAATATCAGTATTAAATTGATCCTCAGATTAAACCATTTTTAAAGAGTAGTGAAATTCGTTTAAATAAAAAGGAGGTAAGGTTATTGTAGTAACTAAAAGCCGGAAAGTTTACGCGACTGTTCGCTTTTAATAAACTCGCTCCATTAAATTGTTTCAATTAACAAGGTGAGCTTGTAAACTCTTTGTTGTGAAATGTCCTTACATAAATCCAATTTGCTACATTTTATCTTTCAGATAATAATTGTAGACGTCCAAATTATTGACAAAAAAAAGAAATAATATAATTTTAACTATTCCAGAAAAAATCTGCAGTATATATTGTAAAACGTAATGACATGCGCATGCCGTCTTTCAACTTTCGTTTCTGAAACTTGATCATTTTGAAAAAAAAGAAAAAAAATGCCTTATTCCATAAAAGAAATTCTAATATGTGTCATTGTACATATAACCATAAACGTCTCATGTCGAACTAAATCGCTGACTAATGAGGCTTTTTCAACTGACTCCCGATCGCATGTCAGCAATTCTATCCTCATTGTCCAACAATTTCTAGTAGGATCTTATTGTCTACTTAACAAAGCACCTCACAAGCCAAGTATAATACTTAATATCTCACGGAAATATGATATTACGAGTATTTCCTATCCAAATTTAATATATTGTTTTTTTTTTTTCAAGATGTAACAAGAACGCACCATCAATTAACTGCATCAATCAGCTGCAACTTGTCATTCAAACATTTGATTATTTCTTTCAAAACTGCTATTAAAAGCATTCCTCGTAATTTTATTTTACTATTGTATTCGTAATCAGTGCCCGCAAGAACAAATATTGAAACTTTTCCTTTTCCTATCGACGGCCACGCCTTTGTTCTTCAAGCTAGTTCAAATGATATTGCTTTGTTACCGATTTGTTCTGCTCGTGTCGCTTTATGTAAGAATTTTGCTAATGAGCTTCGATAGTCAAAGTTTAGTATGAATTTTGTAAGTAATTTGGATGTCTGTAACACGCGCTTATTATATAACTTTGTATTAAGAGAATTTCAATATACATTATAATAATGATTTACTTCAACTTGTCTAAGAACCAAACCAAGTTTTCAAATTGGATATTTGAGAGGGGGCCATGAACAATCGATATCTATTTTAAATATCTTGTTAAAATAAAATAGCGACGTACATATGTAAATTTTGTAAAATGAGTTTCTAACCTCTTTCACCAAAAATAATGGTTTGGAGAAGAGTCAAAGTCTGTTATTATTATTCATGTTTAATGCGGTCATAGAAAAATCGTCTATAAATAGAATCACTAATAAAAATTCTACCTTTTAATATATTTCCATTATTATAAATGCAATCAAATCCTTTTATTGAAAATTAAGTATCTACAATATTTATTTTCTTATTATCTTATTATTTTAATTGATTCCAATAGAAGAAAATACATTGTTAGAAATATAATTATATCGATAACAAAAAAAAATACGATTATTAATCGTTCTTAACTTCAAGTTTTACCAATTAACCACAATGTCTCTTTACCACTTAGATAGTTCAACCTAATTAATACATATTACATATTGCGTAATTGCGTAATTTAAGTTCGACTTATATAGTATATTAGTCAAACTTATCACATAAATAAATATATTAAGGAACTTCGTTCGGATTTTTAAAAATAAAATAACAGTAAGACATTTGACAATTTGACTATGCGATATTAATTAAAATGAACAAATATAAAAGGTAAATAAAGGAATGAAATGATAACCTGCTAACTCCAGTTAAACAACAATTAAAGTACTTACAGAGTAATATCCTTAAAATAGCCTTAGACTAATTGCTAAACCAATATTAATAGTCGAAAACCCATGAGCGATGTTGCCTCGACGACGGACCACCAGAAAGTGCCGATGTTTCTTTTTGCGCACTGCTTCTATTTTTTGTTTCTTTTCCAAGGAGTTCCTAACTCGGCTTCTATTTTGTTTCTTGACCAAGGAGTTTCCTAACTCGGCCTCTCCTGACTCTTGGTCGTCCTCGGCCACATTCTCTCTGTTTTTCAGTAGTAGCCTCGCCTACTGCGCCACCTTCCCGATCTTCGTCTTCAAGGTTTGGCATAGACGATCCGGCCGAAGCACCTTTAACATTGTCATCCTGAATTTTGAAATAACATCACCATTACTATCGGAAACATTATTGTTTGGATGACTGTAGTGTCCAAATGGTTTTCAAATAAACAAAGTAATGTAAGCTAAACGGCATCCAAGACAGATAAAGTGAAAATAAAGAAAAAGGTGTGAAATCGACGGTATCCCAACAATTTCACATCCCCACAGTACATTACCATTGTCGGGTGACTCACGCCTTTGAAGGGCTACCAACACCATAGAAGTGCAGCTCATGCCAATGCGACTCACGCAATCGGCAACTTCCATCACTGGCGGCTCCCGTCAGTGGCGGCTCCCGTCAGTGGCGGCTCCCGTCAGTGGCGACTCCCGTCAGTGGCGACCAACGCTGATGGCGGCTGATGCAACTGAGGACAAACGTTAAGGGCGACTAACGCCCGTGCGACTAACGCACATGACGACACACGTCAAAGGCGACTAACGCCAAGGCGACAAACGCCAAGGCGACAAACGCCAATGCGACTAACGCAACTGACGACACACGTCAAAGGCGACTAACGCCAAGGCGACAAACGCCAATGCGACTAACGCAACTGACGACACACGTCAAAGGCGACTAACGCCAAGGCGACAAACGCCAATGCGACTAACGCAACTGACGACACACGTCAAAGGCGACTAACGCCAAGGCGACAAACGCCAATGCGACTAACGCAACTGACGACACACGTCAAAGGCGACTAACGCCAAGGCGACAAACGCCTATGCGACTAACGCAAACTGACGACACACGTCAAAGGCGACTAACGCCAAGGCGACAAACGCCAATGGTGATGAGTAGACTTGCGTCTTGAACTCCCACCCGGCAGCAGGTCAATGAGACGCCTGCGGTGTCTCGAACCTCCACCAGCTGCAGGCCAGCGGGATGTCCCCGTCTCGACAAGTGACGTCTCGCGAAACTTGTCACCACTGCTTCTGAGAACAGTCGTTAAAAGAAAATGAGCAAAGTGACAAAACAGTTCAAAAATTTCACCATCGAATACTATAGCACCAGTATCTGGGCACCATTCTAAATTCCATGGCATCACACGTTGAGTGGTTGGTTGAGCTGATTTAAGAGCATTACATTACATTGGATTACAATTTTAAACCGGATGCCAACTAGATTGTGGTGGAAATATTTTAAGGCCCTGACCTTATTTCACTATTGTAATTAATCTCTATTTCATGTACCGCGATCATACACGAATGCGGGATTACGCGCCCCAATACGAAAAATATGTATGTCGTACTTATAATAACGAATTTTCTCAGGTTGATATTCTACGTCGTAACTCTGCCGCGTTTAGTTGCGGGACATATTATTGAAAAAAGAATAAACCACCTAGCAGTCCTGTTTTTCATTTACATTGACTGGGAATTTAGTTTAGTTTGTTTTAAGTATTGGTTATTCTCTGCAGCGCTCGGGCTAACCTGACCACCACTTATATGTCTGTCTAAGTTCTCAACTTCGGTATTCAGAAACGAGTATTTTATTTTAATATTGATCGAAAAAAATAGAATTCTACCTTTACCTTTTTTTAGGATTAAAATTCAGAAGAAGTACTTTGTTGATATAAACGAGCAAATCATCAGAATCAATGAATTCCCGAAGCATATCATTAATTGATAATAGGTTTGTACACAATAGATGAGTTTGTCAAACCATATGGCATCTTTCAGTATTCGTAGTTCCCTCCTGACGCGGACGTAACGAAGCCTGTGTAGTGAATACAGTCGTCCCTGATTCTCATTTCATGAAGTCGCCATATCAGGGCCGGTGACGAAGTTATGTCATCCTAAAAAATCAATTTAATGGTCAATAAATGAAAACGGATATCTTTTCTTCTCTGTATTGCGAATAAGTGCTCGAAAATCTTTTTCGTCACTGAAATTATTGAGCTGGCATATTGGGATCGAGATTCCCTTATGATGCCTTTATCTAAGAGATCTTTCATTATTTCGCTAACTTGTACTATCTTCCCGTAAAATAAATTGTATGGGCGATAAGTTATTGGAATTGAACTAGTAAGTTTGATGTTCATCTCACCTATACTGTACTGTAGTGGCAGCGGTACACGAGGAAATCCGAGAAAAGTGACAATACAAACATTGGTGATTGCAGATTACTACCTGGCAGAGGGATTTTAATAAAGAGTTTTCGATGGCTGGTACTTGATTAATCTGACTGATCCCCGTGAGTGATATACTGTTGTTGTTACTCTTACATTCATTACTCCAACACGATTCAAAACATCTGTCATTATTCATGCAGGCTGACGGTACTACTAGTAGATCTTAAAATGAAATATTGCTGAACTCAATAGTTACTGTATTGTGAGGAAAGGCAAAGGCTTCGTATTCATTAACGTCTCGTAATGTACGTCATGTACTTGGATTGGCAATAAAGTAATTTAAAAAGGTCAGAAGAAATCAGTGATATGTTGTGATCACCAATATTGATAAATATGTTAATCGGTATGCACTATCAACTGCAGGAACCACATCGATATTTCTCACCAGCTTCGGTTAACATATACTTACATTTTGGTAGTTAGTTAATCTTGACCTATTCTTGACAAAACATGCGTCTTCACAGTGTCCTGTACTTTTAATAAATGCGCGTATTAAGACGACTTAGCAGCGGGAGTATAATTTTATTCTGAAAGTTGTTAATGTCGGTTTGTTTATTATTACAATTCGAAGTTCTGCAGATAAATCCTTAACCAATCGTAAACGTTATAATGTACGTCTCACATTCCCCGCGTATGTCGTGTTCATACATGCAAACGAAATGTTTTAACGGAGTCCAACTTCTGAGGACAGAGAGGTCTTAAATGAGTTTTAAAAATATCCATGTACGACCATTTGTGACCTATGAATTTAGTTATGCTTTGGCGTCGCCTTTTAAATAAGATGCTTCCCGGGAAAAACACTCATGATCTTCCACTGTCCACTATCATTGCGCGATCTACCTCTAGACACAATAAATCAATCAGAAGAATCAAAAATTGACACGTAATAATGAAGCGATTTTATGAGTGCGAGATTCTTAAGGACTTCTGTCATAATGGTAAAATACGAAACTGACATAGTATCGGGATAGCGAACAGTGGTATCTTGATTGTGAGTCGTAGTCTGAGGGACATCGCTCAAGTTAACTAAACTATTTACGTTTGGTGATTCGTTGCCACTATTAACTATGTGATTGTGACCTATAGACACATTTCTTACGACCGATTCAGCGACATTTCCTTATAATTATGTTGTAACTCTACAACACTATTACTAAACTGATCGACAGCTTTGAGTCTTACTAAAATGTTATCCAAATTATCATTCAATGAATCACTACCAAGTAAGTGTGATGCGGGTGAGTGTCGGGAAGCTTTACTGCAGCTTGACTCGTGTCTCGATCTACGACAACTAATAACTAGGGTATCTATGTGGGCTAGATATCAATCTATTTTTCTCATGGCGTCATCTTTTTCTGATTTAGATCGATTACGATTCATTTTCTTAGACATAATTGTCAAAAAGAAAACAAAATACGGTCGACCAAAGAATTTATAAAAAAGAGATCTTTATCCCACTTCTGAATTAAGGAACTTCGTTCGGATTTTTAAAAATAAAATAACAGTAAGACATTTGACAATTTGACTATGCGATATTAATTAAAATGAACAAATATAAAAGGTAAATAAAGGAATGAAATGATAACCTGCTAACTCCAGTTAAACAACAATTAAAGTACTTACAGAGTAATATCCTTAAAATAGCCTTAGACTAATTGCTAAACCAATATTAATAGTCGAAAACCCATGAGCGATGTTGCCTCGACGACGGACCACCAGAAAGTGCCGATGTTTCTTTTTGCGCACTGCTTCTATTTTTTGTTTCTTTTCCAAGGAGTTCCTAACTCGGCTTCTATTTTGTTTCTTGACCAAGGAGTTTCCTAACTATATATATTTATTACGAGTCAATAACAAGAAAAAATTTAAAATTATTAATGAAAAATTATATGTAGTATATGAAAATAATATGCTTTTTCATATTCCGGGAACTTTGAATCGCATGAGATACTAATATAAATTTCCGCGAGACTAACTTATCGATTCTTCTTATTATACGGTTTTCATAATGTATAATCATATTTAAGTGTAAAACGTGTATCTTAAATGTCAAGAATATATGCAACCTTGAAACAATGCCCATATTAGTAACACGCAAGCTAGTCGAGCTCTTGAACTCATAAGTATAGTAAATTTCGCATGGACCATTTCACGAGAAAAATTCCCGCCTTTTAAATTTACTTAATATTTCACGTGGCGCCATCTGGTTTACTTATTCCTTATCCTTTTTATTTCGTTTAAGTATTTTACAAACTGTTGACAATATTAAATAAGTGATAGCTATTTACTGTGTCATGGTTTTGCTTCTGTTTTATATATAACCAGTTGCATATAGATACATTAATTAATGTTATTCAATACCTTGAATTGTCTTACAATCATAAAAAAAACTATTAAAAGCTGAAGCCAAACTCTAATAAAATCTGAATGGCCTAAAAAAAAAGTCCAGTGTTACAACTAGATCGTCATCAAAATTGGAATTACGGGTCGTTACTTGAAGAGTTCCCCTCGTATTGGGGATACCAAAACAACTGTACATTGTAATTGCTTCAATTTGCCACCGAGCACAGCCGCGGAGCAGATTGCTAATGACGTCACACCTACTTGTCCACGATATTTAGAAGATGCGATTATGTAACGACTACGATAAAAAAAATCCTCGATATCACACAACTTGCACCAAATAAGTACCTACCCAATCACTCAGCGTAAATTATTAATCATATCTGAACTGTACAATTGCAGTAAAATTAAAAAAAACGAGGTTAAAATGCTATCAAAATCTTTCAAACCTATTTCACGTGGTTTCTTTTATTTAAGGACATATTTTTACTTATGACCTACATCTATTATTCTTAGACAATACAATCATAGAAGAATCGCGTTACCCGCCGCAGTTGTTAAAAGTCCTCCATTGCGTTGCCCACAATTAACGCTCGCTTCAAGTTTTCTTGAGAGTGGAAAATAATTGCGATTGAGTCGAAATTCGTTTTTCGCTATCTGACGCCAACTTAATTGGTGCTTAAATAGCGAATTCATTTCTCGATAACATTTTAATAGGCCGGCAACGATTCATAAATTTTTGTTATACTGAATACTAATGAGTTATGTGTCTGACTAAAATCTTTTAAATTAACATTTTAAACTGTGTCAGTTTCATTATATTTATATTGAGTTAACATTTAATTTTGATGGTAAATCTACCAGTATAAAGTTGATTTTTTTAAACTTTTCACAATTTAGTTTTTAATTAAATCATACAGAATTGTAACTTGACTAGTTTTGTTAGTTTTACTCATAGTATAACTTCTGTCCAAATATTATAGAAAGCGTTAAACTAAAATGGTGCTACGAGTTTGCTACGTGGTTACGTAGTTCGTAGCTTTACGCTACGGAGCAGCCATTTCGTGCTAAAGAGTACACGCGCTTGTAAAAATTTATTGTGTACAATAGAATTGAAAAAAAAACCTTTTAACAATTACATAAAGTTACATAAACTTTTATTAGAAGTTAACTTACATATCAAATTTATTCGAGTGTAAATTATGAAATTGTTTTATTTGTAACATAATAAAATATCCCTAATGACATATAAACGTATCATATGTTATTAATTTACATTTTTAGATCATTAATAGCAGTGTAACTGAAAACCGTGCAATTTACATAAAACAATATTGATCGAAAAATATGAAGACGCTTTGTGCACATACAGACGGATAGTAAACATGTGTGATCCGTAAGCAGCCCACGTGCCTGGGCACTTGCCAGCCTCAGATAAAACAATTGACAATTTTGCTGATTTACGGCCTCAGCAAGAAAACTATAAGTGTCTCTCCAACAGATTTTTTTTGAAAATAGTTACAAGTATGAAAAGTACTATTAAAAGTATGAAAAGTAGTATTACCGATAGCAATACATATATACATTATTTAAATGAGAGGCAGTATAAGATAAATTATGATTCAGTACATTTATATATTTTTTTAATAAATACATTAATTAATAACATTGTTCTGTGAATGGTTTCCGAACTTGCACTATATATATTTTAGAATTATTTCTTTAACTCATTCTCATCGCCCCACTTCCAATACATATTCAAGTCGTAACACGTTTAAAAATATAAATTCTACTGAAATCCTTGCGCCTTAATCCGTCGGCCGCTTGCCAAAAGCCCAAGCACGTGCGCTTACATAACCCTCCACTGGCGTAATTTTAAGAAGTATATTGGTTTAGTTTTTACCCGCTGCCAACCAGACCAGAATTAACCCGAGTTGCTTTATTGCTGGCGGTTACGTACGGTCTTCTAGACAAAGTGTGCGGTTTGTTGAATGTTATGCCCCAAACTCGCCGCTCACTTTACTTTACTTTTTAAACTCTTCTTTAAGCTTGTTTTATTATATGCCGAGTAGATATTTGATGTTTCATGACTAATTTCGAAAAAAAGAAGCTCCGAAAGAATAGTGGCTTAGTTATTAAAAATTCTTTTACCTTGCAGTACGTAAGTTATGTTCGATATCAAGTTTAATTTCTCTCCCCCTAAATATTTATATTTTATCTCTCATTTAAACTGCGTAGTGGCTTATAAATTAAATATATTATTCATTTGAAAAGCACTTGTAAACATTTGTAAATTTTAATACTCCTGCTAGATCTTCCGAAATCCTTCAGTCTGACGTGTAGAAACAAAGCCTTGCTGATTCGATTTAGCGACGAACGAACGATATCGTCTTTGATGTGACGAATCAAAGGCAGCGATCCGTCTATAATACACTTAGCCGGGCCATTTCAGCCCCACAACCCGGCGGGGGTGGTCCCCAGTGCACTGCAGTCGCTCCAATAAGATTTTCATTAAGCGTTGAAAAGTTTTTAATGAGTGGACGTTTTGTACCTAGCCCTCGCTGCGCTGTGCTTAGAAACAATTGGATGTCATATTAAGAGAGCTTAACGGAATTAAATTCTGCTGTCTCTATTCCTTACTATAGAATCTATGCGCCTAATTTAAATCGATAGACTGAAATATAGTTTAAAAATTCAAACTTTGCTTAATATAATATTGCAAATAAATCATTAATGTTTAAAAAAAGTATTAGAAACAGCACTAATTCCAAATATTATTCTACTTAAATTGCTGTGTTTTGTTGGTCTTTTAAAAACTGAATATAAGAAAATTGCATTAAAAGTTTCTTCCAATTCATGGCGATAAGATAATATTATCAAATTGCATTAAAAACGCCTGCAAGTTAAGCAATGAAGGCATCAATCAAGTGGCGTGACGAAAGCTAGCACTTATCAGATCTGCCCTATTTGCTACTTATAAGTAATTTCCGACGATCGATTCATTTTGTTGGCTCGAGGCGGTAAGGCTGCTTAACAGTAGGCGTTTATGACAAAAGATTATTAAAGTGTAATAAAAATAATAAATCATTAACATTGAAGAACGTCCACTTAAACTAGTGTTTAAAACTCACTATATGCATAAGGCTACCGAAAGTCTTAATATTAATTTAAGTCACCATTTCTATGCATGTTATTTCATACCTTTATATTTTATATAACAAAAATAAAACGAACCTCACAACAAATTAAAGGTAATAATTATAGGAAATTTTCATAGTTCTCAGGGAAGACAGACTTGTTATCCGAGAGACAGGCGATTTATAGCCACTGCAAAACTAACTTGTCAAAAGTCAGCTATAGACTTTGATTAAAAAAATATTTTCCACTTTAAAACTTTTGAAGTTTTAGCTGTAAAGGTTATGTTTGCAACTAATTTGGTAATAAACCAGCTATCGAGTTTGATAGTTTTTAAGTTATGCTACATATTTAGGTTTTACCGTTATTATCTTTGTGAATAATGAAAATGCTGCTGTTTGTATAACTTTCATTAAACGTATACAGAAGTTCTTACGTGATTATCTAGAAGATTTAAAGCGACTTGGAGTACATTCATGATGTTACTAACCACATTCTTTTGTTGAACCCATTTTATAGAACAATAGAGGCAAAATAATGAATAGCTTCTTAAGTTTCGATAAATTCTGCATCTTAATAATAGCTAACAGTGCCGTTTTCTTGCCGAAATACTATGTAATTACATTTGATATAATGGTGACTTTCTAGTTACAAATATGTTGGAAGTTGGATAATATTTTGGCATTTTCTGATTGTGTCCACATTGTAATTCCAAAAGATGTTCCAAAATATTATTAAATATATAATATGCCACATGTTTTATAAAAAATTGGCCGTTAAAACTAAAAGATTACAACAATAAATTCCGTACACTTATTATATGTAATAATTTAAAACTTTTTAAACAAACCCTAGCAAAAGTTGACTCTTACTGCCAAATGTTATGACGTCAAAATATCTAAAGCAGACAGCTACTGCAGTTTTCTAACTGAAACAAAAAAGTTTTTGTGGTTTAAAATGCAAATGTCCCGAGTACACCGCAGTTACTGGAGTCACGTGTCACTTACGTTATTTTGTAAGTTATACAAAAACGAAACAATTCAACAAGTTAATTTTTTGTTTGTTTTGTTCTTCTGTTGGTTAAAATTTACATTTTTGTGATACATTTAGTTTTATTTTAAGTATGTAATACACAGTAGATAGCCTATCAAATTTTAGTTCGTTCAATTATAACAAAGTTTTGGAGAATCTTAATAACGTTAAAACACCCTAAAACTTTGGCGGGGTTGATCTCCCTTTAAAGTATAATAACGTTGATAAGATCATATCTTAATATTGACAAAGTTGCTAGAGAAATAACATGCAGCCAAACTTTACCAACGTTAACCAATTCTTGTCACAGGACTTATCGACATTAACAGGGTAAGGCCGTAAAACATTGAAATATCGGAGACGTCGTTGTCAGAATAAAGGCATCTTGTTTTCTTGTTAAGTATGTTAATCCTTCTTAATCATAAAAGTGACTTTCAAATTAAAAACAAAATTTATGTATGCATGTCATATACTGCATGCCTTTGTGATTAAAGAACATTAGAAAGATAATAAAAATTCTCCAATGTAGATACAGCTTTACTGCGCGGTTTAACAAATTAGTGAAGTTCACGCCATCATTATAGGCGTCTGGTTCACAAAGGGTAGTCCTTGTCAACGCATAATTACCAGAGATAAATATTAACTCAACTATCTAAGATAAAACATTGTTTTCCTTTGCTCGGTTCTCATAATATTGAAGTTTATCTTTAATATAAGTATCTCAAATCCAAGAATTATGCTATACATCCTACAGAAACTTTATTGTTTAAATGGTATAAAATTGAATGGCCCATTGTATTTTGCACACATCTTTTAGTAAGGGACGGAACAAAATAGATTTAAGTAACTTTCCAGGCTTCGCTTATCAAAAACGTTCCTGTTAAACCAATCTGCCAAACTTCGTGAAGTTCGCTTAACGCCTCCAAAGGTCCACTTACAAACGTTTAACTTTGGGCAATTCCGTCAAAACTCTCCACTATTTGTTGCCCGCAAATTACACATCTTCGAGTCAAGCCGAAGTGGGACGGAAATGACCGAAGTCGCTTCGTTAGTCCTCGGATTGGGTCCATTGTGTTTCACATTTAATCGCTGCTGGACAATGGGCAATGACGCGACGTAATTGTCCCTAAATAGTTGGTGCTAAAGCTGAAATCGCTTGATTTTAATTGCTGGCAGCCAGCTCAGCGTTTCTCTTGATTTTTCGTATTCAAATGTGATGACCTGTGTGATTAACTTTTCAACAGAATAAAACCATATATACCATAATTTTATATACAGTTATTATTTCTAAAACGTATTATAAAATTAATTTATTTCTAAAAATGGAGTATATTCTTTGACCGCAGGACTACATAATCTTTGAGTATCGCTAAAACGAAAATCTAGTCTAAAATCTGGAAATAAGAAAGTACCACTACTAAAGCTAATTGATTATAAAACTAAACTGTACTCTATTAATGAATATTAAATTTAATCGCGCTCTAGATTTTTATTTTCAGCTTTAAAAGTAATCCAAATATTTATACATTCTGATTATTGCTTGGACTGCGCGTTTGTTACGGACGACTCATTTTATAGACATTTTGAGTTAACAGTGTACTGTATTGTCACATATCATTTATGTTTAATTATACGTTCAATAGGAAGGTATTAACTAAAATAGTTTCATTCAACGAAATAATGAGATATTGACTCATTCTTAACGTCAAAAGAATTTTTATTTGTTACTAGCTGACCCGGCAGACTTCGTACTGCCTCAATCAGAAATAAATTATGTCTTATTTATTTTTTTGGTGTTTAACTTTAAGCCATAAAGCTCCGTGTTCTGAAGTGCGACAAAATGATTGACATATTAGTTAGTTGTCAAATCTAATGTCAAAAAACCGTTTGTATGGGAAATAAAAAAGCGCTGTTTTTAGGGTTTTCCTGGAAATTAATAAAATTTTTTCAGCTTTTAAACCTTCCCTGAACCTTCACGAACATTTAAAGACTAAGATAAGATAAATCCGTTCAGCTGTTCTTGAGTTTTAGCGAGACTAAGGAACAGCAATCCATTTATATATATATATATATATATAGAAGATTCTATTTAAGTTCCGATAAGCAAGTTTAATTCAGAAAAAGGATGCAAAGTCTTTTAATTGATACTATAAATATCCCGATTCTTAACTTCAGCGCTATTTACGTTCTATTGTGTACGACAAAACGGACATCGCAGAATCATTTAATAGTTGGACATTTTTAGAACTCGGGGTTCAATACTTAGAATTTGATTCAGTAAAGTGCATTAAAAAATAGTTATAACTATTTTAACACGTTGTCAAGAAATATAATTCTATCTTTAATATAAAAATAGTTACGTTTATTTTTGATATGATAGTAAGCATTATATCCGTTTTCCCCTTGCACCGCCTATCTTGTCCCGGAGGGGTTTGTGATAACCGCTTTTTATACGCATAATGCCCGGGATTTCGTGCTAAGCTGATAGAATTGTGGCATCAGCAGCCTTTTGAAGTTCTATTAAATTGTAACACTCGCGAGTTCGCGCCAAGGCGCCCATGAAATTGTGGTTTTAATAAAATTGTTCGACTTTTTTTCTCAATCAAATAGAAAGTGCCAAAAATACCATGAATCTGGGTATCTATGGCTAATAATATCATTATTATCCACTGTCCTAATTTTTTAAATTAATTATGAGATTTTTTCAATTCATATTTAGTTTTCTTTTATTTAATTAAAAATGAGATAAGACATTTCAATGCTAATGTCGGGTAGTATTTTGCGAAAAATAAAGTATATTATTGACGAATATATAAGTTCGAACCTAAATGAATTGAATTAACTCGGATTTTTAAAATAACTTAATGAAAACGAACCACCAGCTCTTGTAATTTGCTATTACATAATTGCATCAGAGACAGTTGAGCTGCCATGTTTTATTTATTTGGTCTCATTTATCCATGCAACAAATTGTCCAGTTTTTAAAGTTGCCAAAATTTTTTTACAGATTTATTTTAAAAATTACATTCAACAATCGCTTAATTTACTTAAAAACGATTACTTAATTATGCTAAGTGTGGACTAGTTATAATATGACTATTTCTCAACAAAATCTTAGCTTACGAAAGTTAAAGTTAAAACGTTACACTTTAAACGTTTAAAGTAAATTAAATTATTTCAATAAACTTTTTAAGCAATCAAAATGTTAGTCGGATAAATAAATTATTTAACCTCAACACAAGCATAACATAATAAACTTTGTGTCGGTTCTCTATATGAAATTGTTAACTTTTATTTAAATAATTATGAACACAACATTTTGTAAACTATTTAATAAATACAAAATTAAATACCCGAACAAATAGTATTACCCGAACAAATAGTATTTCCCGAACAAAAATTATTACCAAGAAAATGACACACTAAAAGTAAAATTTGTAAATTCCACAAAAATATAAACCTTAAATTTGAGATAACAGAAAGTCATGTTTGAATTTTCAACGTATAAATGGTACCTATTTATTCCATATTGGCAGGAATATGATCTAAATAGAAAATCCAACGAATCTATCTTTAGGACACTATCAGAGGAGTGTCATATAGCGCTAGTAAATACGTGGCTTAGAGAAAAGCGTTATTGTGGCATTCCTGTTATCGCCACACACCTATACGACGATCGCACGCGACCCCATCCCCCAGCCCATGAGCTAAATTCTGTTTACTGAGTCTCCGCAAAAGATCCAATAAAAGTACGCTAGAAAAAAACCTAACTTATAATCACTATAATAAACTTAATTGTTTTCGCCGCAGGGGAAACAAAAATTACAGGCGTCATAAAAATAGGAAAAAACGACGAGCTTTTAAAATTTCCGCAACCTGCTCCAATACGTTATCAGTGAACAGTTTTACGACGGCTTCAAGGTTTTACGTGATAAGTATTTTTATTTGTTCGGGAGATCGGATAAGCCTGCCCGCGGATTACTTACAGCCAATTCCGAAGCTTTTAAGGGCACCTGTCACGTCCTCAGCCTACATTTGTGCGTTGTTTATTTTTACTTAGACTGCTTTTAATGTTGCTTGCTTTGAATGTTAAGTAGCTCTGTAAAGGACATTAAATATTCGTAAGTACAGCTTTATTTAATTACATCTTTATACTGTTACTCGCTTGTAAAAATTATCATAACAATTGATGTACGGGACATATGCAGGCAGTTGTATAGACTGGAACTAAAAAATATTACACTGTATTTATATGTTCACATAAGTAACTTACTTTTATGGGGAGTAAATACATATATCTTAGTAGAAAAATATAACATTCAAATAATAATCCATCACTTTCATCTATTATATCAATACAAAGAGAATGATATAGTGTTACAATTTCCGATGTCCAGCCCTTTACAATATAAAGTGGTGATTCGCAGCATGGTCGATTGGACCACCCGTAGACCTCTTTGTGTCTACCAAAAAAATGATTCACTCCCTAATCTTATTTACTGCAGCAAATAAATTATATTGACCAAGATAATATGGTGAAACTATCACGAAGATTCATCATCTGTAACTGATATTGGAAACGGAATTGGGTTGTATACAATTTTTAAAACTTATTTTTATCATAAAAAATGGTTCGTAATTTTTACACTACTAGATATATACATATATATGCTCGTTTATTTACATTATCTTCTATCACAAACGTAAGGTATATTGACAAGAATTTGGAATACAGACGTTTGGACTAAGTAAACATTTTTGTGAGACGACGTGAAATAAATTTAATGACATGACGAAACGAATGACGACACATAATGTAATTCAAATTATAAGCCGGTTATATATTTATATTTCCATTTGGCTCATTATAAAATTTTTATATAAAAGTTAACTCGTTATAGGTATTATAAATGAAGAAATCTCTCAAAGGGCACATAAAGCCATACAGCGATGGAATTCAAAGAGTGATAATATAATTCCGTTGAAAAATGTATCGAACGAGCAAGTCCTCGAGGGGGCCACAACCAAATAAATAAAAGCGGGGTGCTGCGAACTTGCGAAAAAAAATCTACATTTGCGGTGCGGATACGAATATAAAATATTGATCAAGCCGCGGATTTATAGAAACTTCACAAAAGAAGCGTCGTAATGAAACATCGTATATGTAACTGGAATTTTAAATTATCTGTAATACCTATTATACTGTAATTCATTACTATCGACTGCATCAAATTCGAGCGAACTGCTTTTGTTACTTTTTTTTCATTTTGCTTCATATGAAAGATAAATCCGAAATTTAAATCATGATAAAATTTCACCACTTTCATAATTTAGCAAACAAAGCTGAAATAAAAAACGTTCGGACAATATTTTATTCATTAAAATACTACGGATAAAAGTTGCCTATTCGCATCGAAATAAAAACATATTGTAAATGAAAGTGAATTATTAAACGAATGTATGCTTTTTACAATCCTTTTAGAGATTTTGTTGGCTCGTACCGTTAGTGGTTTTTCTTTGATTCAGACCTTTATAACGTTTCAAAATGTTTACATAGGAACGTATTCAGAACCTCTCTATAGCTCAGCGGTTTTCAGTTTGTTTCACTGACATCTTTTTCATGTTTGTAGGTTAATTAAAAATGATCAATTAAAACACTCTACGTTTTTATTCCTTGAATTTTATATTTTTTAATGGTGTCTATATTCAATGTTAAGTGTGTAAAATGTAAAATGTCTGTAAAGATTATTCGCTAAAACCCACGACTTCGTCCGCGTTGATTGGTATATTATATAATTCTCATAAAACATACTGTTTCTTTATTATTTTTGGCTAAATGAGGATTCTTTATTTATTTTAGTTAAGTGCCAAATGTCTTATAAAATAAAATTACAAAATATAATTTAAAATAAATTAGGAGTTTTGCCGTAACACATGAACAACTGCAAACGCTTATAATATATATTAGGTAAATATGCAAATACTTTCTATAAATAATAACTACATATTTATAGGTAATTATAATATTAATGATAGCTATTCTTTATTGGTCACGAAAATTGTCTATTTCGCATAGAATAAACTGAAATTACGGTTTGAAACCAATGTTTTGCAAATCCATTCGAAGATTATCATATAATGCTCTTTTGGTTAATTATTTTAAAAAATCCTAAGGGGCAGTGTTGTTAATACCCACTTTCATAAAAAAATATCCGTTTAATCCACGCCATGGCAGTCATAATTTAGACCTTTATTTAGCCACTAGATTAGTGAGGTCCCCATTATTGTATTTATGAAGCCAAAGGATTGTGGCGAAACAATCGTGATTTAAAATGTAAAATAAAAACTTGTCACATATTAAAATATAATTTTAATAAGAGAATTAACTCAAAAGATTACTTATTACTTATATTTTATGGCTAACGTATAAAAAGAAAAATATTTTTTTACTTCGTAGCTTAAAGAGGTAAACGAAAAAAAATAGTTGTTTTTAAATAACGGCAATGATTTTTTTAATATTTTATGTAGTGATTGTAATTGTAATACTTTGAGTCTTGTGTATAGTAACTTATACGTAATAACCACCTCTCTTACTCTAATTATTCAATGCTTGTGACATCACCATCTTGAGTATGTTTGTAAGAACTATCTTAGATTAAATAATTATTGATTGAAAGTCACTAACCTTTATTTATATCTCTCTGTTCTTTTTTTTTTTGTACATTGTAAAGCTGTTTTTTTCATTACAAGTAATTGTTTTGTTTTTTTTTATGTTGTAGTAATAGTCATCTCATTTGTTTAGGACATATAAATAAGTAATTAATATAAAGCGACATCGTTTAACAAGTTGGCTGGTAGCCCGGGAAATGATTTCAAATTTCACACTTGACTTATATTACATTCGGCGTGTGATGGGAATAGGATTAGTGTCTCAAATTATCCCGATATCGTTAAACCATATATTTTATCATCATTTTTATATTTTATAACCTAGATTATATTTTTTTCTCTTGTCGTACCTATATTTCATAATAGACATGAAATGTTAAGTTGTTTCCAGTGATATATAAAACGACTTAGATTCAAGCAACATTCAGGTGGACAAGAAACCTTTTAATTATTACAGCAAAGCAAATTGCCACTTAAACTTAATGAAATCAGCGAACTTTGTCAACTCAGTGTGAGGAATGACGTCATTAAACTTATGACATAAATAAAGCAAAAAGACAAATGCAGCTAATGAAAAGCAATGATTTGAAAATTTTATATGCGCCATTATAATATGTAGCATGAATAATATTCTATGAAAATTCAATACATGTCAGTTAATTTAATAAAATATTGTTTTATCAAGTATTTCAGAGAATTCAGTTTATGAACTTTTTTTTTTTTTTTTTTTTTTTTTTTGTGCGCACTGGGATAAAAATGCTTTACGCATCCCCTCTCCGTCGGGAGACGGGGAGGGGTATGTGGGACTCCCCGGGAAAAGGATTCCCGGTATACCCACTAAAACAACCCAGTGGCGCTCCGACCTCGCCTGACTGACAGGGGGCTGGGAATCCGGTTGCATCCAGCCCCCCGCCTGCGATTGCCCGCCTTCTGGCAGACCCCTCACGCCCCCCCTTGTGGGGGAGGACTCTGTTGTGGCCGGAGCGCACGGCCATCTCTGGCCGTCGCAGGGGCGGATGAAAGTGGACGCTGTGTGCGCCGCCTTCCGCCCCTCCTTCTTCTGCGGTGCTCTGGGGCTCTCTCGCGCTCTCGCTCCGCCGCCTCCTTCTGTGACATTACGTCTTCGCAGAAGGAGGCAACTGCGGTCCACGCCTCCTCACTCCCCAGCATGGCGGTGACCACACGAGGGAGCGAGAGGTCGCGGCCAATCACTGCCACCAGTGCACGACGGGGCACGGCCCACGATGGGCACACCTCCATGGTGTGCTCTGCCGTGTCCTCCGCATCTCCACACTGGTGGCACGACGGGGACTCCTCTCTCCCGATCCGGTGCAGGTACGATCCGAAGCAGCCGTGCCCGGACAGCACCTGCACCAGACGAAACGAGAGGGAGCCATGTGACCGACTGAGCCAGTCTTTGAGGACGGGCCCAATCGCGTCCAACGTCCTTCGACCGAACGTTGAGGTGGCGAGGTCCTCTGTCCAGTGTTGGACGACCGCGTCCCTCGCCTCCTCACGAACGGCTCCCCTCTCAGCGACGCTGGGGCGCTGACCAAGCGCCCGCTGCTCCACTCTCCATTCGTAGACTCTGGCGAGCACCCACGCCTCGAGCTCCCAAGGAGGGGTGCCAGCCAGAACGCACGCTGCCGCGAGGCTTACGGTGCGGTAAGCCCTCGCCACCCTCTGCGCAATAGCCCTTTGGGGCCTCCGGAAAGCGGCTGCGTTTTCCCTCCTATGGAGGGAGTCCGCCCAGATTGGGGCCCCGTAAAGGGCCATACTTCTAAGTATGCCGGCATATAATCGCCGGCATCGATTCCCGGGTCTCCCAAGATTTGGGAGGAGCCAAGATAGGGCCCCCGCGGTCTTCAACAGGCGCGTCGACAGCCCACTAAAATGAGGGCCGAAGCGCCACCTACTGTCGAGTATCAGGCCCAAATATTTCATCTGGGCCTGTACCCCGATGCGGACGCCCCCCACAAATAGGTGAGCGTCGGGCGGTTGGCGTTGCCGAGACCTATGGAAGAAGACGGCCTCTGTCTTAGACAACGCCACCGTCAGCCCCAGGCGGGAGATCCTGTCAGCTACCAAGGATCCTCCCGCCGAGGCCAGGCTGGCCGCCGACTCGAATTTTCTCCCCCGAGCAGTCAGGAGGGTGTCATCTGCATAGCAGATGATAGACGTGCCTCGGGGGAGGTTTCCTCGCAGGAGCCAGTCGAATCCGATGTTCCACAGGAGCGGTCCTAGAACAGAACCCTGTGGGACACCGGACTCGACGCTGTACCGCCGCAGTTGGCCCGCCCTATTTGCGACGAGGACCGAACGGTCCTCCAAATAGTTTGCTAGGAGGACCCGCAAGTATGAAGGCACTCCATGATAGTGAAGTGCCTCTAGGATGGTGGAGTGGGGGATGGAGTTAAAAGCGTTGGCTATGTCAAAGGACACGGCCAACACTCCATCTCCCGCTTCCATCGCCTCGCTCACCTGATCCCTCAGACGGGACAGGGCGTCCAATGTCGAACGCTCAGCCCGAAAGCCAAACTGAGCGTCAGACATGTCTGGGCCAATTGTGCCCAGATGTTCCTTGAGGCGGGTGGCCAGCATCCTCTCGAACATTTTACCGACCTCATCGAGTAACACGATGGGTCGGTAAGCCGAGGGGGAGTCCACTGGCCGACCCTCCTTTCGTAGAAGGCACAATTGTCCCTCCTTCCATACCTTCGGGAACCTCTTGGACGCCAGACACGCTCCGAAAAGGTCCCGAAACCTGGAGCCCATCTGGGAAACGGCGATGGCCACCACCCTCGCAGGGATGCCGTCCGGCCCTGGGGCCGTCTTCTTCTTGCGGAGGCAGGCGATCGCCTCCTCCAACTCCTCCTCCGTAACAGGGGGCACCTCTTCCACCGTTGGGGCCACACCGCGCGGCGGGTTCATTGTCGGAGGGGTGAACCTGTCCCTGCGGGGAAACAGGGACTGTACCACCCCATCCAGCAGCGTCGGCTCGAGGGTCTCGGCAACTGGGGGACCGTACGGGCGCAGCTTGTTCCGTGCCGCTTGGAACGGTCTCCCAAAAGGATCGTTGTCGAGACCCTCCAACATTTGCGATCTCGCATGGTCTCGGGCGGCGGCGAGTCTCACCTTAAACGCGTTTTTCGCCTCTACGTATGATGCGTAGAGGCGATCCTCCATGGCGAGATCGCGAGAGCGCCGCCGACGGCTCCTTGTGTACTCTCGCCTGGCCGCCACACAGGTAGCCCGAAGGGCTGCCAACTCTTCCGACCACCAGTACACAGCGCGGCGAGGAGGCGGACGGTGGGACCGAGGCATGCTGGCATTGCATACCTCGGTCAAGGATACCCTCAGTTGGGCTGCCGCGGCGTCCACGTCCTGGACGTTGACGGGCGGCGTGAGCCAGTCCTGGACGAAGGCCGCCTCTTTGGCGGCCCTCTGGTCCAGGCGGGTGAGCGCCCACCGCGGGAAGGGTGACTGGCCCCTCGAACGGTTCCTACCCTGGGAGCCCTGGTCGGAGATATCGAACCGCACATATCGGTGGTCCGATAGAGTCTCCGTCAGCTCCACCCGCCAGTCCACGACACAGGCAGCCAAGGAAGGGGTGGCGAAGGCGAGGTCCACTATGGAGCCCCCCTCTCGCCGCACGCAGGTGTGTACTGTCCCTCTATTTAGGAGGGACAGACCTGACGCCACCGACCACGATTCCACCTCGCGTCCCCGTGCGTCCGTGCGTGGGCTACCCCACGCCACCGACTTGGCGTTGAAGTCGCCCACCACCAAGACCCGGCGTTGCGCTGCTCTGTGGGCCACCATGGCGAGGACTCCGAGGAAATTCTCGAAGTCCGTAAGAGGGCGGTTGGGGGAGAAATAAACCCCTATTAGGGCTATATCTCCCCATGCAGCAGCCACATATCCCGGCCCCTTCTCTAAGAGCGAGATGGGGGGGGAGTCTGTGGAAGACCGCGCAACCAACGCCACCGAGCCATTCTCGTCTCCCAGCCATCTGCCAGGGACTGAGTACGGCTCGGCAACAACCGCCACGTCCACCAACCACTCTGCAAAGGTTTGGACCAGCAGGTCCTGGGCCGCTTTGCAGTGGTTGATGTTCGCCTGGAGAATGCGATAGGGCCCGGCCATTAGTCGGTATTCATTGCATTCCCTTCGGTGGCCGGCACTGGGACTGGGATCGCAGTGGCGGCGGCAGCAGCAGGCCGTGTAGTCACCTGCGCTTTTCCTTTCTTTAGGGGAGGACGGCATTTCCTACCCGCCATAATGTGGTCGGCTGGACGACCACTGTCAGCGCACACGGCGCAGTGTGGCTTGGTGGCCTCACAGGCGGTGGACTTGTGCCCCCCCTTGCCGCAGCGGAAGCACAGGTCTGTGCGCTCCGCATCGCACGGACAGAGGGCCCGGGTGTGACCGATGCCGAAGCACTTGTAGCATCGCATCGGCTCGTCCTCAAGAGCCCGGACACCAGCAGAGCTGAAACCAACCGGGAGGCGTCCTTTCGCCAGGATAGCCTTTGCAGCCACGACTGGGCACTCCAGTCGCAAGCTGCCCATGCCCCCACGGCCAGGTCTTATGGCGCGGCCCTTAATTGCTGCGATGTCGCAGCTCCCCAACGCCGCGACTGCTGCCACGACCTCCTCTTGGGTGACCGAATCGTCGAGATCGGTCACCTCTAGAGTTACGCACTTCACTGGCCTTGCGACTTTGGCCGTGTCTGCGATTGCCTCCTTCAGTTGGTTGGCAAAGGTGTCGGCCTTGGCGCTGCCCTGAGCCCCCGAAAACTCGAAAATTCGGGCCCCGGTTTGAGTCCGTCGGCACGTGACCCTACCCTCACCCGGTTGCACGGGGTCGATATTTGCACGAGCCCGTCGCAGCACGGACTCGTACGTCTCCCCACGTGTAACAGCTTCCGCTGTGAGGGTCACCACTACGGCCGCGGTTTTTGGAGGAACGAGCTTCCTCCTCTTTCCCGCCGGAGCTTTATTGGCTGCCAGGGACTCAGGTACCGGCTTTTTCACCTTTCGCTGCTTCTTGCCAACCACCTTCTTCCATGGCTCGTTGGAGGGTGTGGTAGAAGGCAGCAGGGCATCTTCCCTTACAGGAGCTTGGGCGGGCGCTTTAGCAGCGCTGGCTCCCGCCTGTGAGGTAGGGGCCGAAGGGGACTTCTTTCCCTTCCCCTTCCCTTTGCCTGCCTTCGTGGCCTTGGGCTGCTCCTTCTGCGCTGGCGCTGCTTCTTGAGGCGGCGGTGCAGTAGAGGTCCTGTCGAGTGGAGGGCGGAGCCTCTTTTCCGGCAGCAGCCGGTCCTCAATGCCTGCGAAGCAGGCTTTTGTAAAGGCCCTCTCCTCCATGACCACCTTTCGGATGATGTCCTCAAGATTGGAGGGGGCCGCCGCCACCGCCGGACCTTCCGAGGTCCCTTCAGACCGGGCCATAAGCTCGGCAATGCGAGCGTGCAGCGCAGACATCTCCTTCTGCAGGCGGTCAACTTTCGCCTGCAGTAACCGCGTCTCGTTGGACGTAGTGCGCTGCGAAAGTTCCCTAACAATGCCCATTAGGCTGGCTGCCCGACATTTGAGGGCCTTTTGGAAGGTCCCCTTTAGGTTTGAGGACTTGGAGGCCACCTCAATAATTTCCCCCTGGTCCTCGAGAGCCGTGCGCTCCATCTCCTCTACGGAGTGGTCCCCATAGCGGACGGTAGCTGCGCCGTAGCCGGCCTTAGCTCTGGTCGTCCGCGCGACCTTCTCCTTAGAGGCAACCACTTCCTCTAGATCCGCCTCTACAATGGCCCGTTTTGCGGGTGTCTTGGCAGTGTCCGGAGATCCCCCGGACTTTTGTCGCAGGAATCGCTTCCTGGACTCGCGGCGGATCGAACCACAATCTGACACGCTCATGACGGACTCGGTGTCCGAGTAGTCCGTGGTTTGGCCCACACTATGGAGGCTTGCCGCCGACGGTGCGCGGCTAGCCTCAGACGCTGATGCGTCCCGTGAGTGGCCCTGAGAAGGGCCTTTGGGTTGGCCCTGAGAAGGGCCTTGGGGTTGGCCCTGAGAAGGGCCTTTTGGGAGGCGCCGTCTGGAGGCGGCCCTCGGTTGTTTGGAACTCATGTTCACAACCAACCACAGATCACGATCGTCGCGAAGGATCACCAACCACTGGCCACTGCGTTACCGCGCACCAAGTGGGATGGGATACCTTACGATTTCGAAGCGCAGACTATTAAAGCTTCGAAGCACAGTGTTCGTTAGCCGCCGGCCTGCCACTCCGTTACGGTGGTCAGGCGCGACGTTGCCCAGGGGTCACTACGAGGAAGTCAACACTGTGTTATGAACTACCTAACATACAAAAATGATGAAAAAGTATTAAAGTTTATATTTCCTACATCATTATAACAATAATTTGGGTTGAAATGTTTTCTTTGTATTTTTATAATTCGAAATAATAGTAATAATAATACTAACCTAAAAAAAATTACGTTTCAATAAGCAAAACAAAGGTTGGGCTTAAATGTTTTATCCAAATTTCTTGGGAATAAATGAGATGGATAAACAGGTTACAGGTCTTCGTGATATACAATGTTCGTATCCCTGAAACTATTACAAGAGTAATGGATCTGTGGGTCATCGTATTGTCATCTTCTTTATAGCTGCCATCATATATCACTCTTAGATGGATGGTTGTATGCCGAAACCCGGACCGAGAACTCGGGATCACAATGTTTGGGCGTTTGTAAATGGTTTTTAAAAGTAAGCATCCGCTTGAATATGCCGCTACATTTTTCAAAACATTTCCATTCGACCATGGATCCTTCTGCTATTTGATTGCACGGCTGTGGGTGATTTTTTATATAAAAAACAAAATAACAGAATTTAAACCTCTACAATTAGTTCAATTTTTTTAATCTTACTTATTTAGTCATATAAGTATCATGTAATGTACTGTGCAATTATTTTTCAGTATATACGTACATACATTATAAATAAAGCACACACTAGTTTAGCTTCCTGTTAAATTCATGTAAAATCGTATCTAAACTTCATATTACCATTAAATTACTTCTTCGTTTCCTTTTTCCCTTATAGAATCGAGTTTTTATTATAAACTATGTTTATTATACAAATGACAAATAAGCAACATTTTGTATTTTGACATTATTTATTAAAAGCTAAAATTTAAATAGTCTAACTATCGTCACCTTTGTCATTAGTAACAAACATTTGTACTTATATTTTTAATGTAATTTATAGATAACCCTTCATGTCTGTAATATAAATCAAAATTCCATTAAACAGCTCCGATAGTACACCGGAAAACCTTTGAAGAGCCAAAGCTTGTGAAAGAGAACCCTTGCTAATGCACGTATATCTGTTTGCCTACAAAGGGTGAGTGTGCTTGACCTCTGAATGTATTTTGGGATATCCAGATACGTAGAGGTCCATCGAAGAAACACTTTGTCCTCCATTTATAAGAACATTAATTCGGATCAAAATCTCTTTTCATTCATATTTCAATATCTCGAAGTATATTTCATATTACCATGAGTTTTATATATTTTCAATTTTTTTGTACTATTTGAATTTTAACCCAAAATAAGTTTATTCGTAAATTATTTTTTTTTACATATTTCCAATATAATACAAATAATGAATCTTTAATATTTATAAAATCACAACCTAAACAAATTATTTTGTATTTAGTGTCAGCTTATGTTGTCATAAGTAAGAAAAGTATTCAAACGAATAGGAAACTGGATTATTTAAATTAATCGTAATATGAAAATTAAATTAACGTAATACACCACAACAGCAGTGCGACACTGGAGACCTGTCAACGTCACGTCAAATACCAACGCGCGCCATTTTAAAATGCAGATAACGAATCAGGGTAACATGAGCCGCCCTGAGGCGCCGCGGCTTGCTGATTTATTTCAAACCCGATATGATTTTACCGCAATTGAGCACCCTAACATTTACTTACTACATTTTAAACTTGAACCGTCCAATACCTACCTTAAGTCGCTATACATAGCGTCTAAAATTCCGAAAACATCATAAAACTCGACTCAAAAGAAAAGCAAAATTTATTATAAACTTGTTCATAAAAAAATCTTTATTTTAGATTAAGATACACGACCAATTAGGCAAAGACACTGCAAGCGTTTGACGAAGTATAATGGCCCTTGTCTATGGGCCTGAATGGGCCACTCAGTCGGTGTCGAATACCTCTCCACATTGAAGATGTCGGTGCAACGTGCTAAATGCATATCGACGTGCATCCACCACAATTGTTACCCTTTTGATAGTTTGCCATTTTTTATTATACTATTTACAAAGTAAACTAAATGCTGCCTATATTATATTATCATTGAAAAACACTAATTAGTATTAAATTATACCGTTATGATCACGAAACGTACAACATGTTTAACTTAAAATTCATATTAATTACTAGCTGAATTCAACCACACATATAAATTAAATCTCAATAGCCATAAAACTTATCATCATAAATTTATTGAATATAATAGTAAATAAATAAATTATTTTACTAACGTTTAATACCAGCATAAATAATACCATTCAGAGACCACATGTGAGCCACTAAAATAAAACAACGAAATAAAATTGGACACTACCAAATTTTAGCGCTCATTTTGAGTTTACATAAAATTTAGGCCGACCGCTGAATATTATGCGGAATTCGGCAATATGAAAATAGTGGTGAATGGTAAATTATCTATAATATATTAATAAGTGTCATCATTATTATTATGAAGATAAATTAGCTTTAAATGGAACTCACTGTACTCTTCGTGAAAATTGATTAGACATTAAATATATACCATTAAATTAATTCAGGTATAGAAATACCATAGCTTACTAAATGATCAATTCTCTGATACGTCAGGGGATAATCACGGGTATTTATCCATAAGAAAACGTCCATCACGCTAAATTTGGATATATATGGATCCTTTGCGGTTTAATCGTATGAGCTCGCCCTGAGGGATGACCGGTCATCAATCTCTATCAGGCATGGGTGAAAAAATGCAACCTCCATGGGACACTCAGCTGATATGGAAATAGAAACAGATCGCAGTAAAGTGGAAATCGAATTTAGAGGAAATCAATTCAATCCCTTACTATGTATCTATTTGATTAATAAATAAAATAAATAATATTTAACAATATTTTAAGTCCTTCAGGAAATGAAATTTATCTAGTTTTATCTAGTTAATTGTACTTTAAATTAATTTCACTTGAAGTTAAAAACTATGATATACATACAGTTCGCGTCAACTGAAAAGTTGATTTATGATCTCTTCAAGTTAATTATACAACTTAAAAACCTTTACGGAAGTTTAGCAAATCGCAAGTTGTTTATCTGCAGATGAATTCTACTAAAAACCGTAACTGTCTATGGACCTCTTGGCAATTTTAATCAACTTCATATCTTCTACTAATTACTGCACACTAATCATGGCATGTAAAACTTGATTTCCCTATTAAAATATTTTTATCATGACTTCATTTTAGATTTACATTTTTTTTTCATATATAGATATAAAAAAAAATTAACCAGTTTGCTTTAGACCACCCAACTGAAGTAAAACTTCTTTTGCTCCATTTATATGTAAGATTTATGTGCATATGTTTATATATGTATAATACAGAGATGTATATATGTACATATACAAATATTAATTTTGTACAGATATATGAATTCATTTGGAGTTATCATTTAAATTAATATTTTTAAATAGTTATTTCTTTAAATTTATTATTTTCATTATATTCATCATCGGAAACATCAATAATTACTGTGGTTGATTGTAAGACCGAAGATATGAGAAATAATCTTATTTATGTTTTCGAATTAAGTTATATGTAATATGTTTTCGAAAAGTCAAGCGCGCCTAAAAAATGTTTTACTTCAAAAACGGGATTTTACTTTTGTGTTTCTAACTACATAAACTTTAGTTATTAATTCATGCTCTAGAATTCAAGAACAAAATTAACCAAAGCTTGTTTTCTAAAGTAATGAGCAATCATTCAAAGCATTTACCAAACTGGAGAAACAACCAGCGACAAATGTTAGAGACTCTCCCTAAAATCAGTATAGAAATCAGTCACGGCTCCAGCTACTGTCTTTTCTGAACATCTAATTTTACCACCCTATTTTCGTGAAGCTCGCATATCCGTCAAACGATTTCACTGCCCACTATCGAAAGATTCAATGAATGATAACGAGCCTAATAAATACTTCCACTCCTCGAATGACCGTAATTAATTTAATGGATTTAGACAAAGAAATATGTACAATGAGATAGTAAGATTAATTCTTTGTTTTGACCATTAGTAGACGTTGAATCTTGGTGTTGGGTTGCGTTGCGTAATGGAAGACGATGGTTTTTTCACAATTTCCTCTTAGACTCTAATGAAGGAGAAACGTCTAACGAGCGAGGTTGCTATCCTTATTATCAAGTCTGTAATCTCCGTTTATTTTGCTTTGAAGTTTTCGATATCGTAAGATAAAATTGTAAATTGTTGGAACTTTGTTTTAATGAGAATTAAATTATTTCAATTACGTTTATGAATGTCGGTATTGCAAGTATTATAGTGAACCTAAAATATAAATATGTATACCTACGTAGTTTTTGAAACTTAGGTTAGGATAGTCGAAAAATATTATCTACATACCTTATGTCATGTGAATGTTATATATATTTCTATTTCATGAATGTTATTACTATTTTATGACCATTATGAGTGATATAAAAAACATTGTTTTCAGTGGAGAGTGACGTCCATTCCCTATATCTAAAATCGTGACATAAATTAGTGCGCCAGTCGCGTGACGTACAGACTTAAGCAACATCGTCTCCTTATCGCGCCGGAAACTACCCGACTTCATTGAAACAGTCAAGCAAAAGAATACTTTAACCTTCCCCTGGTAGGCTTAATTTCCTATACTACCACATTTACTGAAACGTACCAGTTAGGGTGATTTCAACTCTATGTTTAGAAACAAACGATCTTAAATTTAATAAAAACATTTTGCAGTAAAAGAAAATAAGGCAACATTGCCATTATGATGACATAAATAAAGTTGAGTGTCCTTTAACGAAGCAGAATTTGACGTCGCGATACTAATAAAGAGCTGAGTGAATAATATGTACTCTATTGTTTTAGTAACAAGATATAAATTTACTTGTTAAGTCGAGTGTAGCAATGAAGGCTCACGTTTAGCGGTGGTTGTGGTAGTGATATGGTTGGACTTCCTTTGTCTAGTAATCTTATCGTTGCACTAGGCGGCCATAGCTTGACGTGATATATTGCACCAACTCTTGATTTACATATTTTTTACTATAAACTTTTCAATATTGACTATAATGATTATTTTACAAATTACTATGTTACTATTAGCTAACTTACAAACTATTACTTACTATTACTTCTTTCTATATTTAGACTAAACTTTAGTATTGAGTGTAACGAAAGTTCTAAAATGCATCTGTCAGGACTAAATTAACATTCCTCTCACTTTAAATTAAACAAGACTTTATTGCCGTTTGCCGTTACTGAATACATTAGTAAAATCTATAGTTAGGTATATTTTTTGTCACCAGTTTACTTTCTTTTCTATGACGATCTTTTATGCAATCATTACTAAATTCATAAGACTAAAAGGTTGACATAACATAATAGTCCAATTGGGTCATTAATAAAAATAATCAATTTATATAATACTACCTGTCAGGTTTCCTTATTCCAAATACTACTTTAAATAGACGCCATTGAGGCTTAGCAGATGAAAATTTTTGCTAAAACATTTTATTGATAGAAATTTTCTTAAGATAGAGATCTGTAGGAACGAACCTCTTGTTTTACCAAGATCCGTCCCTGCCGATCTGATCACAATCTTAAACTTTTGAATACACCTCTTTCGACTATCGAAAAGTTCCCCATAATGGATTTGAGCGAGAACTCAATTGTTTCACGATGAATGGGTACTAATTAAAACGAAGTCATGACGAAGCCGGCCCAAGTTTCCAATTGTTCCGAACTATAAATCGCAGCTCTGCTCTCTCATATAAATATGCGTTCAAACTTCGGTGCTAAATTTAAAATCGGTAATTGAAGAAGTATGTGATATATATAAAGTTTTGCATATTTATATTTGTTTAACAATGTAAAATAGTCAGTACAATTGTTCTCTCCCATGTAGTGAAATTTCCTAAATATATCTGGATATAAACTGGTTTCGTCTTTGTACGATGCATCTTTAAGCTGGAGCTATGTTAATAACGTGTTAAAGGACCTATTAACATCTCATAAATTAAGTGTTGTAGGTTTAATAAATCAAGAGTTAAATCAAGATCACACAAATATATATTTGCCTTTAAGCTAGTTACAATATTTATTTTTAAAAATAAGTAATGGTCTTAAGTTATCCTTTATAAAAGCCGCAGGTTGAAAATTACGGCTGCTGCTTTTCTATTTTCAATAAGAAATCACGTTCGAGCTAGCTCGGCTCAACCGCAAATGAGCCGAAACATGGCCATTTTATCCCGCTATGTACCTATTTTTACTTATCTAGCTTTGGTTTTTATAAGAAAAGGCTTTGCCAGGATAGGAAAACCACATGGCTCGAAAAGATAAAAATAAACGAACCGGAATACGGATAGTAGCATTTGCTTGATTATGATCCGGTTTTATGCATATAGAATATGCATCAATATGGTCGGTAAAACGAGACTGGTAGATTTTTAACTCGATTTTTATACCATTAAGTGCATTAGATAAACCAGAATAGAGTTTTCAAAGGCAATTTGAAATGTAGCAAAAACTTTGTTGGAAATAAAATCCCAAGACGATATTCAAAATCGCGTTCCCTTTTAAAGTTGAGACGATCCGGTTAACGAGTGTCGAATTTCTCGAACTCTAAGGCCCCTTTCAGAAGACGAAGTGTCCCCGGGAGGTGCCGCAGTAATTACCCACCATTACACACAAAAGACACAACTCGTCCGATTACCATAATTCCCACTCCCTGAGTCACAATATAAATGGACCGCATTTTGTATTAGGACGTAGAGTGACGTGTGTATTAATGGCTATACTTGTCCTCCTAAATTAGGTAAAAGTGAAGCGATTTAGTTTTTCAGTGGCGGGAACTACATATTTAGTATAGGATCCTACTTTCCATATAAGTTTATACTGTTACGAGTCACAAAATAAATTGCCTTGTTTTATCCCCGCTTAGAATTTAATGTATGCTAATGAGAATTTATGCAATAACAAACAAGCTTAAGTTTGTAACAAAGCTTGTCTGTTGCTTTACAAAATATCGCTTAATGTTTTGTTACATTATATTAGCAAAATGTATCTTTATTCTTTATTTACATTTTTAATTATAAGATAATAATAATAAACAGATCCATTTTCAGATAATAATATTATAATATTAATATTATAAATTTTCTGGGAGTAAAGAATAAATTTACCGCAGGGAGTAGATTCATTACTTTCCAATTATTACTATAGAATAGATCGCTCAAAAGAGATCGCGACAGAGAACTGGTATTATTATGGAGAATTCAGCTTTCTTTCGCGAAGTAGAGGGCGATCTGGGAAAAAAACAACACAAAAACCCTTTTAAAATTAATTGAGTTTTCTTGCGGCTACATCGGCCGCTACAATAAATTAATTAACGCTCGAAGGAATCCTTAAAATTTGTCGAGGATCAAAAGTTGGCTGGCGGTCGGGAGATAGGGTGGTGGGGTAGATAATGCTTCGATTTTCCATTAACTTATATTAGCGATGGGAGAGGCAGCCGCGCCCCGCGGTTCAGCGAATAGCTCCCGATCTAATATATTTCCTTTATTAACTAACTACCGAAACACGCAATCTTTGATCCATTTCCATAGGCCGCTGTTCCCTATTTGTTTACAAGCTATTAGTGAGATTTCCTTATAATTTAATAAAGAAAAGATACTTGTTTATCAAAGCTAATACATAGAAAAAATCCTTTTTTTTTCAAGCCGATAATATATTAGAAATTGAAATACGTATTAATAACTCTTATTCTAAGATTAATATTATAAGAAACAATATATGTACCAAAATAATAGCTTAATATTTGTCAAAGTTAAATAAATATGTGGTTTATTTTTAGGTTGTTTGCTCGAAGGTGCACGGCCTCCGCCAGATGTCCCTCCTCGAAATCCAACTATGTCACGCTTAAACGGCCGCATCACCGGCAACCCAGCTGATTTAGGTGATTTTGAACCTTCGTGTCTCGTGCGCACACCTTCTGGAAATTTCTACGTGCCTTCAGGTTAAGATTAATTTACATATGATATCATTATTATTTTAATGAGAGACATAACAGAAGTAGTTTTTTTTTTTAACATAATAATCAATTTAGATAATAATAAGGCAATATTATTTCTCTTTCAGGAGACATTCAGAAGAATCCGTCTATGGATTACAAATCAAATTCATCTTGCAGTAGTCCAGGAAAACAAGAAAAGGGAACTTTGGAAAGAATGGATAGGAGCGACCGGCACCCCGCTTTCGGCGCTCCAGTGCCCGTTCTTCCTGTGAGAAATAACCTTAGGGCAACTCATTTTCCTCCAGCCGCTTCCCGTTTCCATTTCAGAAAAGGTTTATCGTCCAGATGTTCTTGGAAATGTACAGCTGTGGTGTTTATAGTTCTATTTGTTCTCTTACTATCTATTGCCTCTTATATGTCAGGTATGATATTAAATTAATTAATGTTAATTACTATATTTTAAAAATAAATCACTACAGAGTTTTTTCTTTCAGCATCCTATTTCACTGACAACTGGTCCTATCAAAATGCAAAGCCATGTTCAGTATTAGTTGGCGAAACTGCAGATAAGTTTTCATCATCCAAAGCAACGACACTTGAGTCAACTAATAAATCAGTTACAAGACCACACCCAAGTTCTACGTCTTCTTCAGGTAAAAGAGAATTACAATCACGTCACCGTAGAAGTGTAGACGGGCATGCTTCTTCACCTTCTATCTCTTCCACGGATTCTTCCTCTGTAGATATGCATGAATTAATCACTTTACCCTCTTCGACCACTGTCAGCTTAATGCATGGTGTGTCAGAGGTATCTATAAATCAGGAAGCGGAAGTTACTGAGGGTGCTTTCAATGCTTATGTATCTAGCAGTGTCACTGATAGTAGTAATACTGATAATATAACTTCTAGCAATATCACAATTAATAAAATGGTGAGATCTACGCAAAATTATAAATCTACATCCTTGAGCACAGTTCAAAAAAATCTATCAAACGCTCCCACTGTAAGCACTAAACCAATTAACACGAAAAATGAAGTCGGTGAACCCCTAGAAATTGAAAGTAACACGAAAAATAACATAGCTTATGACCCAAAAGACATGCAAGGTGACGCATTTCCTTCCATTTTATCATACGGTTTACAGAAACTTCAGTATACGAAATTATTAACAAGACTAAATGAAGTTAGTGAAGAGTTACACATTTTCTCCAATGAGTATTCTGAACCAGAAAGGAATCTTAGAAAACTTCATTATGATAACGGTCGAGACTCATCCTCTGAAACAATAATGACAACAAAATTTGATTCTAACAAATATCAAACTTCAAATTTGATATCAGAAGGAACTGCAAAACCAATAATAGAAACTGTTTTCACCACGCACAATACCTTTTCTAAGAATGAGCATGTTGATCCAATAACTACTTTACCAAAGAGTGTGACTAACAATCCCAATATTGTAAGTACTAAAACAGCAGCCACAACAGAAAAAGAGGCTACAACCAGTAATGAACTCCCTTTTGTAACTGAATCAAAAACTTCAGAAACTGTGTCTAATGCTAAACACGTTCTGATAAATTTAACTATTTCTGCAGATGATGCTAACAATGATTCATATAAACCTCTATATTCATTGACAGTAACTGTGCCTACAGTTGGTGATTCTAATGAAATACCGACAGTAAAAATTACACCCTTGGACACTGAACCAACCATACCTACAAATTTCAACAAACCGATATCAAATCATAACACAACAAAAACGACAAAAACGATTGAAACTGAAGATTGGGGAGGAAGCTGTGAATGTTCATGTCCGGTTTGCGATAGTAGTAATTCTTCTGATGACTTTTATGATGATTATGTAGATAAAACAACACATTTTAAAGAAAATACAGAAGATTTTTCAAGTACATACCCTATTGACAGCAGTACAACAACAGAAGAAAATATAAGGACTACTGATGATGCATCGTCCGAATTCACAACTCAAAGAGAATTAAACGATTTTTCTACGACAGATTCTGTAACTGACTTTGATTTAGCATCAAAAGATATAATTCCTGATATTTATTTATCAACAACTGATTCAACAATAGCGTCATCGACTGAATCTGAATTAATTTCAACAACCGATTTTTCAAAATGCGTATGTCCAAAAATAAAGCCCCCACCAATCCTAATACTGGAAGGTGAGGTCTCTCAAATTTGCGTTTTTAAAATAATTGACTAACGTTCAACACAACCATTTCTTTAGGAGCTCTGGAAATTACTTTGGTGTTTAACAAACTAATACGCATGTTAATCTGTAATAAGGCACTAAATTAAATACTGAATAATAAAGTATCATAGTGAATATGTAACTGGCATGTGGTTTTTTATAGTAGGAGTAGTTATCATAGTATCATCCTTAGTTCTTAAGGCGCTATTTATATGAAAATATTTAATATATCACTTGTAAGCATGAAATAATGAATGGCTTCTATTTTCTTATAATATGATATGACAAAATTACTAACGCATGAAATATTATAGGTGCGCGAACATTCCCAGCTCAGTCTTTCCCACCAGATGGAACAACGTTCAAACAAATAACTTTAGGTGAAAAGTTATCCAAAGAAATCCCTCCATATAGTTACTGGAATATGCAATTCTATCAATCGGAAGCTGCTTACGTCAAATTCGATTATATGATACCTAGAGGAGCATCAATAGGTGTATATGCCAGACGAAATGCTTTACCAACACACACTCAATATCACTTTTTAGAAGTGCTAAGCGGATTTAAGGCTCGAACGACTAGAGCTTCACATGTAAGTTTACGAAAGTCACACCATTTTGAAATTAATTTATTCAGTCTATATTATATGCTGACTTTTAACTTTTTTATTTATATGCTTAATATTGACAAGTTTTTCTGTATTTAGCCATCCGTTAAGAAAGAAATAACGCACTATATGGAACAAGGTCACTGGTTCCTTTCGCTCTACAACGATGATGGCGATCCTCAGGAGATTTCATTTATTGCTATGGTCGCTGACGATATGACACAAAACTGCCCAAATGGATGTTCCGGTAAAGGAGAGTGTCTCATGGGACATTGTCAATGTCAACCCGGTTTCGGTGGTGATGACTGCAGTGAAAGTAAATATAAATTAATTTAATACTTACATATATACTGTCATTTATTTAATATTAGTAACTATGATATCAAATATGATTAATTAATTATACAGGGTGACTGGTGAATTACTATCAATATTTAAGGAGAATACTCGGTACATAATTCTCATTCCAATTATGTAAAAAAAATAGTTACTTAATTTTTGACCAAATTTCCGTATAAATAAATAAAGTGTGGACACGTTCCAAGTGTTCCGCGTGTGTGTGTGTGTATACCTAATCTGTAGGGTGTTCACACGATGCGAAATTAATTACATAACTTTTGGTTAACTTTACTTAGAAGTTTATTAATATTTATGTTATATTAATTTTTATTTTGTCATATATGATAATCAAATATCACGTCCTCAAGTATCGATAGTAATTCACCAGTCACCCTGTATATGTATATATATTCTAAGACCATCAATAATTAATTTAATTTCTAAAAACATTTGCTAAATATCATGTCCATAATTTTTAGGTGTTTGTCCGGTATTGTGTAGTCAAAAGGGAGAGTATATCAATGGAGAATGTCAATGCAATCCCGGCTGGAAAGGTAAAGAATGTTCATTGAGGCATGACGAATGTGAAGTGCCTGATTGCAATGGCCACGGACACTGTGTAAATGGAAAATGTTCATGCGTTAGAGGATATAAAGGAAAGTTCTGTGAAGACGTTGACTGTCCACACCCAACCTGTTCGGGACACGGATTTTGTATTGATGGTATTTGTGTCTGTAAAAAGGGTTGGAAGGGCTTAGACTGTGCTACAATGGATAAAGACGCTCTTCAGTGTCTGCCAGACTGTTCAGGGCATGGAACATTCGATGTTGATACTCAAACATGTACCTGTCATGCTCGTTGGTCGGGCGACGACTGTTCCAAAGGTACGGAAACCAAATATTGTTTAGGAAAATTAAAGTTAAAACTTGAACTATTGCATTTGTTCCATATACTAAACACTATTTAATTTACCATTTACAGAGGTGTGCGATCTGGACTGTGGCCCACACGGTAGATGTGTGGGTGAAGCTTGTGTGTGCGACCAAGGTTGGACAGGAGAGTATTGTACATCGAAACTATGCGACACTCGATGCAGCGACCACGGCCAGTGTAAAAACGGCACTTGTTTATGTGTCTCCGGCTGGAATGGAAGGCACTGCACTTTAGAAGGATGTCCGAGAGGCTGTGCTGGTCACGGTCAGTGTCGTGTAGCTAACGATGGACACTGGGAATGCAAGTGTTTCGATGGATGGGATGGACCAGACTGCACTACGCTCAAGGAACAAATATGCGACGACTCCAAGGACAATGACAAAGGTATAAATAAATAATAATAAATAGTAATCTTTTCAAGTACCTTTAAGATTTACAATTATGTATTTTAGTAATAGTTGTGTTTTCCGACGTTAATAACAATAGTATGAATTGGACAAATAATAAGTAAATAAAAATTTAATTTCTCATTAATTTGAATGTAGATGGTTTAATCGACTGTGAAGATCCCGAATGCTGTCAAAGTCCTGCATGCAAAGGAAGTCAACTCTGCGTTTCTTCTCCTAAACCTACGGACATTTTACTAAGAAAACAACCCCCTGCTATCACAGCATCATTCTTCGAAAGAATGAAATTCCTTATTGACGAAGGTAGCCTTCAAAACTACGCTAAGCAGGAAACTTTCAACGAGAGGTGAGGATAAGTGTTCGATGTACGATGTTAGAATAAAGCTATCTGTTGTGGGGTCAGATGTTGTTTGTAAAAATCACAGAAAGCACTTGCGAACACCAATTGACCCCAAATATAATTAAGAAACGTCTTAAATATCTATATATAAGATACGCAATGTTGTGCCCCAGTCAATCCTACGTTTTTAATTTATATGACAATGTAATTCTTTTTATTTTTATTTGTTCCTACAACATCAAACATTCGACTAATTTCATATTCCTAAGCAAACTAACAATTAACAAAACAATAATATAATTGGTACCTGCATGAATGTCTGTTACAAAAAATAACATCCTTTTACTAATAATTTATACATTTCTTCTTCTAAATTACTATGTCGTATCCAATTAAACTCATTTTATGTCATTTCTCGTCTTTCTGCTGCGCAGTATGTTTTGGAACCACTTCAACACGAGGTAAGAAATAGTAATTTAGGTAGGATTGTGTGTGACCTTGAGTTTAGATATTAGAATTACCCTAAGTATATATTTATAAGATACCTTTAATCTACTTAATTGGCAATATAATATATTAAGTGTAAATATAGTATGCATGATCTTTATGTTACCTTAACGTGTCCTGTGAGTTTTGTGTTACGCTTTTTATTTATAACTGTATATTATGAAGTCTATGTAGATTTTTTATATTTATCCTAACAATACGTAGAAATTAAAAACTTTTCCCATCCTTTAGTGAACACAAATTTTTCAAACAATACAAAATTTGTAATTTTTTATTACACAGAAATCTTTGTATCTACATAACGTAATATAATATAATGTCCTTTTTATTTAAAATTTGTAGGCCCTAGGTAGTACAAAAATCTTAACTCCTACAATTAATGGGGTACGTAACTTTTATAACTGGCTTGTCATAAACGACTTAAATTTTCAGTCGATCTGCGGTTATTCGAGGTAGGGTAGTTACCTCTCTGGGTTCTGGTTTGGTTGGAGTGCGAGTGTCCACGGCCACACCTCTCGAAGGGTTCACATTAACGAGAGAGGACGGTTGGTTCGACTTGCTTGTCAACGGAGGAGGGGCGGTCACTCTTCACTTTGGAAGAGCACCTTTCAAGCGTTCCACTCAAGTTATTTTCGTGCCCTGGAATGAGGTGAATATGTTTGGATATAATCATAAATAAATATTTTTTTTAACATTGACAGAATGTTAATATGCAGATCTTATATAAAACTATTGTTTGGAACACAAAACGTAAGCACTACTTATAATTTTAAAATGTATGACTTATTTAACTCGATATAAATGAGTGACATAATTATTTTGTGCAAGCACGAAACATGCAAAACAATGATTAAACCTAAATTTGTATTGAAAACTCAATTTAGAACTGATGATGACTTAATTTTTTACAATGAATGCAAAGGTTAACGTGCTGAATATTTTGATTTACCTCAATAATATTTGTAAAATCATTATTAAAAAAAATTTTAATGGTAGGTTGTGATAATCGACGAAGTGGTTATGACGACGGCGGATGATAAAGGTAGCATGGGTCCGCCTCAAGCTTGCCTTGCACACGACTACGATGCAATGAAACCAGTTGTACTTGCCACCTGGAAACATGGTTTCCAAGGAGCCTGCCCAGATAAGAGCGCTATTTTAGCTGAATCTCAGGTAAGATACCGTTGTATTTATTTATAAAATACTCTGAACCCTTCTTAATATGTATACACGGTATCGTATAATTAATTTATCTAAAATATATTTTTTTTAGGTTGTTCAAGAAAGCCTTCAAATACCAGGCACCGGTTTAAATTTGGTCTATCATAGTTCAAGAGCGGCTGGTTACCTTTCTACTATACAACTACAACTAACACCGGAAAAAGTTCCACCTACTTTGGCTTTGATACATTTGCGTATAACAATCGAAGGCATTCTTTTCGAGAAAGTGTTTGAAGCCGATCCAGTGATCAAATTCACATACCCATGGAATAGGCTTAATGTTTATAGACAAAGAGTTTATGGCGTAACAACGGCACTAGTTAAAGTGGGTTATCAATACACTGATTGTAAGGATATCATATGGAATGTACAAACCACAAAGTTAAGTGGTCATGATATGAGCATCTCTGATGTTGGAGGATGGAACTTAGACATACATCACAGATATAATTTCCACGAAGGTAATTGGGCTAAATAAAATAAAAAATAACCAAATTCAGGTTATTCAAATATTATTTATTATCTTTATATTTTTCCCTACAGGTATTCTGCAAAAAGGTGACGGAACTAACATATACTTGAAACACAAACCTCGCCTCATCATAACAGCAATGGGTGACGGAAGACAACGTGCTTTAGACTGTGGAAACGAATGCGCGGGAGCAGCACGACGACAACGACTACTAGCACCTGTCGCATTGGCCACCGCACCGGATGGAAGCTTATTCGTAGGGGACTTCAACTTAGTGCGCAAAATCGGCACCGATGGAAGCGTTCGGACCGTTGTTAAATTGAAGTAAGTGTCAAATTTTAAGAAAATTTGTGCTTCCCAATTTTTTTAATACAATTTACTTACTAAATTTACTTTGTTTGCAGTGCAACCCGTGTTTCCTACCGCTATCATATGGCCCTCTCCCCTCTTGATGGAACGTTGTACATATCTGACCCAGAGTCACATCAGATTATTAAAGTCCGCAACACAGAAGATTTTAGTGATCCTGAAAGAAACTGGGAAACTGTCGTTGGATCTGGTGAAAGATGTCTTCCTGGAGATGAAGCTCACTGCGGTGATGGAGCACTAGCAAGAGATGCAAAATTAGCATATCCCAAAGGTGTCGCTGTATCCATTGATAATGTACTGTACTTTGCCGACGGTACAAACATTCGCATGGTAGACAGAGATGGTATTATAACTACCGTTATTGGAAACCATATGCATCGAGCACATTGGAAACCGATACCTTGTGAAGGAACATTAAGCGTTGAAGAAGTTCACTTGAGATGGCCTACTGAGCTAACTATTAATCCGCTCGATAATAGCTTGCATATTATCGATGACCATATGATTTTACAAATGGCTCCTGATGGTAGGGTAAAAGTCATAGCTGGTAGACCGCTTCACTGTCCTTCACCATTATCTGGATATGACATGGAACTGGCAACATACGCAACACTTGTCATGCCTCAAAGCATTGCTTTTGGTGCCGCTGGGGACTTGTATGTTGCTGAAAGTGATTCTCAAAGAATTAACAGAGTAAGACTTATCACGACAGATGGAAAGATTTCTTTATATGCCGGAGCTGAATCAAAGTGCAATTGCTTGGAGAGAGGGTGTGATTGTTTTGAAGCAGATCATTTCTTGGCTTCCAATTCTAAGTTTAATACTATTTCAGCTGTCACAGTTAGTCCTGATGGCATAGTTCATATAGCGGATCAAGCTAATTACAGAATAAGATCTGTTATGGCTAGTATTCCTGATGCAAGTGGAGCTAGAGAATATGAAATTTATTCCCCAGATACACAAGAAACATATATATTCAATAGGTTTGGTCAACACGTCATGACAAAAAATATTTTGACGGGAGAAAACAATTATATTTTTACCTATACTGTTAACACAAGCAATGGTAAATTAAGCACAGTGACTGATGCAGCCGGTAATAAAGTATTTCTTCTACGTGATTACTCTAGTCTCGTAAATTCAATAGAAAATACAAAGGGTCAAAAGTGTAGACTTAAGATGTCACGCATGAAAATGCTTCAAGAACTCCGAACCCCTGACAACTTTAATGTTACTTTTGATTATCACGGAACCTCTGGTTTACTAAAAGCAAAATATGACAGCACTGGTAGGAGTTATATTTATAAGTATGATGAGTTTGGTAGACTTACATCAGCAGTCACTCCTACGGGCAGAATTATTAACTTAACATTTGATCTTAGTCTCAAAGGAGCCACTGTGCTTGTCAGTGAAAATAACAGAAAACCAATATCGATATTGATTAAAGGATCGTCAGTTAACACAAGAGTCGGCGAAGCTGAAAAGAAAACAATTATATCATCCGATAATAGTATATCATCTAGTATGCCTTGGGGACATATTATATCTACAGATACGGTACCCTACACAATTCTCTCGGAAATTGATCCTATTTTAGGAGAAAGTTATCCAGTACCAGCTAAACAAAGGACGGAAGTTGGCGGCGACTTAGCTAATAGATTTGAATGGCGTTATTTCTTAAGAAGGCTTCAATCGAACAAAGGCAAGAGCAGTAAGGCAGTCGCGCAAATAGGTCGAAAATTACGAGTGAATGGTGAAAACCTACTTACGCTGGAATACGATAGAGATACGTCTACGGTTGCAGTATTTATGGATGATAAAGTTGAACTCTTAAATGTCACGTATGATAGAATGGCTAGGCCAGTAAAATGGGGACCGAGAAGTGGAATATTTGCTGAAGTTGAACTAGATTATGATAGATTTAATAGATTAACAAGTTGGAAATGGGGTGACCTTAATGAAACCTATGGATACGACCGGGCTGGCAGGTTGCACGAAATCAGATATGGAGATGGATCATCTTTGGCTTATTCCTTTAGAGATATGTTTACTAACTTACCGCTCAAGGTAACTACACCTAGAGGCAGTGATTATCTCCTCGATTATGATGATTCTGGAGCTCTTCAAAATCTTACAACACCAAGGGGCCATATTCATACATTTGCCCTCATGACTTCATTGGGCTACTTTAAATATCAATACTTTTCACCAATGAATCGACACCCATACGAAATTTTATACAATGATGATGGGCATATTCTAGCAAAAATATTTCCTCATCAATCAGGAAAAATTCTCTATGTATATGATAGCACAGGAAAACTAGAAACTGTATTGGCTGGAGCATCAGCAATACGATACGTGTATCATGAAAACAGCCACCTTGTCAAAAATGTTGAAATAAGTGATCCTGATTATGAGTTAAGACAAGATTATAAATATCACGCAGGAATATTAAAAGATGAGAAAATGAAGTTTAACTCTAAAACTGGACTAAATAATGCTCACTTTAAATATCAGTACGATGGCAACGCTCGACTATCTACCATAGATATGAATATCAACAGCAAAGAAATGCCACAATTGAGATTGAAATATAATCAAAATTTGGGATCCCTGGAAGGTGTAAGCGATTTAAGAATATACAGTAATACATTTAATCGTTCTGTTATGCAGGATACAAGCAAACAATTCTTTACTATTACTGATTATGATGATCATGGCAGAATCAAAACTGTATTAATAAATATTAAATCGTTCGACGTCTTCCGTCTTGAACTGGAATATGACATAAGAAATCGAATTAAGTCGAAAAAGATGATGATAGGCGATACATCTTCAAGCGAACGCATAAGTTACAATTACGATGGTCATTTAATGGAAGTAGTTGGCTCCATAGACGACTGGAAATATGTGTATGATGAGAATGGTAACATCATTAGTATTATCGAACATGGTGAGAAACGCTATCTAGGCTATGATATTGGTGATCGTGTTGTTCAGTACGGTGATATTGAATTCAGTAGTTACGATGGCCGCGGATTCGTAATAAGACGTGGGGAGCAAAAATACAGGTATAACTCTCGAGGACAATTCGTCCATGCGTTTGAAAGGGATAAATTTCAAATGTGGTATTTCTATGATGATAGGAATAGACTTGTCGCTTGGAAAGATGACAAGGACAACATTACACAATTCTTCTACACGAACCCTCAAGCTCCTAACCTTATAACTCATATGCATTACCCAAAATCTGAGAAAACTGTACGATTTTTGTATGATCAAAGAAACTTTTTAACATGCATTGAAACCGAGGATCAACGTTTCTATGTAGCAACTGATCATAATGGTTCCCCTCTTGTGGTATTTGATGTTAACGGAGAAATTATAAAAGAAATAAAACGTAGTCCCTTCGGTAAAATAGTAAAAGACACAAATCCAGGATTCTATCTACCCGTTGACTTCCAATCTGGAATATTTGATTATAACACTAATTTGGTATATTTAGAAAATCGCTTATATGACCCCGTTGTTGGTCAATGGATGACACCAAATTGGGAACATCTTGCAACAAAGTTAAGCCTGCCTACCGATATATTTATCTACAGATTTAGAAATAATGACCCCATTAATAGAAACCAAAACGTTCCTTATATGACGAACTTGGCAAGCTGGCTACAGCTTTATGGATACGATTTGAATAAGATGATGGGAGCCAAGTATATCACTGATATGATCTTCCAACCTAAGACATCAGTTACTGCGCCACAATTAGTGCCTGATTTTGGTGTTATGTCTGGATTACAATGCATTATAGAAAAGGTAACAATAATATTTATAATGAACTGAATTATTAGCATAATTTAAAGCTTTATTTTTAGGTACTATTTATTGAATTTATTTTCATTTACAGGTTAACGACAAATTGTCGGATATTGAGTTTGTCCCAACACCTCTTCTAAAGATGGAACCCATGACAAGAAACTTGTTACCAAGAGTATCTTACAAGCGAGGTGTATTTGGCGAAGGTGTATTAATATCACGAGTGGACGGAAAAGCCTTTATCAGTGTTGCCGATGGCGCTAATAGCGTTGTAGAAGATGTTATAACCACTGTATTTAACAACTCGTTTTTCCTAGACGTTCACTTCAGTATTCACGATCAGGACGTATTCTACTTTGTTAAAGACAATTCACTTAAAATCAGAGATGACATGGAGGAACTGAGACGATTGTCTGGCAAATTCAACGTATCTCAAGATGAGACCAATGACCAAGGATTAGAGGTACATAAAAGTTGAATATAAAAATATATTAAATTGACTGTTTGTTTTTGTGTGTGGACTGTTGAATATAAAAAAATATTACATTAAAAATAATTATTTTTTCCTATGCAGGTTCGCGTACATGCAGTCGGAAAGGGTTCTGCACAAGCAGTGATTGTTTTGCGCTACGGAGTTGATCCTTCACAGGAACGAATCAAATTGTTAAAACACGCTCACAAGAGAGCTGCGGCTAGAGCATGGGAGAGAGAGAAGGCGCTTGTTGCCGCCGGATGGGAAGGAAGGGGTTCTTGGACCGAAGAAGAGAAAGAAGAACTTATATCTCACGGTATAGTTGATGGCTGGGCTGCCAAAGATGTGCACTCTGTGTCCAGGTACCCTCAGTTAGCTGATGACCCGGCAAATATTGTTTTTGTCCGTGATGGAAGAAGAAAACGAAGAAAGAGTGGCCGCGCCCGTCATCGTTCTTGAATTTCTTTCGATACTCTGCTACTTTAAATTAGAATGATCTGCAATCAGATACTCTGTAGGTTTTATTTCTATAGAACTGGCGTATGACAGTGGCGACCGTGTTTGTGAATTCTTGTGATGGATAGTGTAGATGCATTTAGTTTTCTATGGACTGACGTTTTATATGATGGCTAGTTTAGGATTAAACGAACTCGGAAATTTAGATCATTAGAGTAGATCTCTTTTTAGTTTATTTGCTTTAAAACATATTTCGAACCTTAAGTCATTCACCCTTTACCAAACTAAAAAGCTCACGTTAAATGAATCTCTTGAAATAAAGTACGACAGGGTAACGAGTCATTAAAAACATTTATAATAATGCTTATAATATGAACTAAGCATAATATGAAACATAAATACTCAATTGCGATCACAATTTTTCTTATACATTTTTTGATATTATTTTACAATATTAATTTTAGTCCTATATACGTCGCTTATAATAATCTTCACAAAAATCATGTATTCCTAATGTATTTTAGCCAAAAAATAATTCTTTCAATCCCTACAATTAGGTATTTGTACATAATAATATTTTATTCTTGTAGTCGTTCTTTTGTATTGTTAGACCTAAGGTCTTTTATTACTTCGCAATACTATTACTATGTAAGCAATAATTTTTATATTTTATCTAAATATCTTATACTCTATTGACCCGTGATTATTTTTTTATATTATCTTTTTTCTCTATCTACTCCAAATAATCCCTACTCCTGCCAGAAAGTAATTTTGAAATATGAGATTAACGTCATCCATATTTCACTTGTAAGCATCTCATTTTATATATATATATATATATACATTTAATTGCTTACTCCCATATTACTCCCGAAAAATATGGATTTTATCAATCAACTGCAAAACTAAACTCAAACTATGTATTTTTGTAATAGAAACACACAAAACTGAAATAATATTCAATGTTGCCAGATAATGGCATAAAGTAGTTGCTCGATCTATTAGTAATTTTAAATAGGTGAATTTATCGAAACAATGATACGTAACACCGAGTGTGTGCAATAATAAAACTGTAGATTCAGTAACCATCTAGGGTCAATACTTCTTGCTGACTTATCTCTGATTTATGATCCTTATACCTTTCCTCTTTGTGTGTCAATGTGCGCTCAGATTACCTGAAAATTATGATATGTATATACATTGCATTGAATTTGTATAAGATTAAATATTATTTTATATTCCTGAGACATTATTAAAAACTATTGTATAAGAACTTCCGATATCCCTGAATGAAGCGTCTTTGACCGCAAGTTGTATGTTAATCGTGGTACCCCTAAGTCAGTAAGAAGAAAAAATAAAATTAAAATAAGTATGTAGTTAAGTAGATATATTGTATGTCCATATGTGTCTCATTTAAATTGTGGTGTCTACTCTGTGTTAGATTATTAATTTAAATGCTAGTTGACTGAGCGATTTTTGATATGGCGTCGATATTTTTTACGAAAAGTTTATAAAAATAAAAAATTGGAGGGATAAATTTAAATGTACTTCTCCTTGGCAATGGGCCGATGCAAGGTGATATTTTGGCAAAATGTGACTAAACGAAGCAATACGTTGTAATTTAAAATTTCTTACTTTTTATTTAGTGACTGTAAGGTGTATTTTTATTTATAATTAATATATAATAAAACAATATATACATTATAATATTTATCTATTTTGAATGTAGTTATTGATTTCGCGGTGATATAGAACGGTATAGTTGTCTTTTTATGATGTATAAAGAATTCTAATTTGTAAATAGGTACTTAATGATGTGTGTAAAAAATAATGTACATATCTTTACGCTTGTATTATTTATGAAGGGAGTTAAGATTACTAGAATACAAAATAATGTATATCATGCGTCAAGCAAATTGAGGCTGTAGGATTAATACTGACCTTGTTGTTTAATCTGTATGTAACTTCCTAATATTTTTTTTTAATTTTTGGCAATTATTTTTCCCGCCATTTAGCTTTTACCTATCAAAAGTAACTCGTATTTATAAATTTAAAAATCAATAATGTAGTACCATCAATAGACTAAGCTTCTAGACTTAGAGCTTAATGCGATCAGTGCATTATAGGACCTCTGCTGCATCAAATTTTTTATTTAGATATGACGTAGACCCCAATATTCTCTATTATTCTGTGTATAGATAGTCTGCAGTACGATTTAGTTATGTGCGTTCGTGAGCGATGTAAGCATGTACAATAATAAATATAGATGTATTCTAATGGAATATGTAATAAAAAAATAAATAAAACAAATCAATTGTTTTAATTACATTATTTTATTTCCCCTTTTTTATATTAAATTTAAAAATATATATTGCAGTCCATAACATTTAGCAAAAGCCGACAGTGAAATATGACATTTTTTTTTGGTTATTAAAAATTGCGTGCATACTTTCTTAAAAATAATAAAATAATATTATTTAATGAGTGCAGATACAAATAATATTACTATTTTCTATCGCATTATGCATTAAAATTTATATAACATTGTGGTTTTACTCTGTTCAATGACACAGCTATTCACTACAACTACAGATTTTATTCTATTAAACATTATTAAATGTAATTAAAATAAAAATATTTCGCGCTAAAACATCTGGACGGATTTATGACAATTTTGACAGACTTTATCCATGAAAATATATGATTAGGTAAAAAAAATAGTTAATGGCAAGATATATATTTTTGTAAAAAATAATGATGATTTTTGAAAACTATGAGAATGTAACACAGTTTAAATATATCAAAAAATGTCAGTCTTAACACTATCTATTTACGTTAGTGTTGTATGTAATATAAATCATTAGAATTAAAATGCAAACTTAAAATATAGCATGAAAAATTCATTGTCACAACATTATTTGGTGGTAATAAAATATTAGCACAGAACGGTAATCCCACGAAAATTAACAGCAAGGTCAATTATAACTTTTATTTATAGAATTAAAAATCTCAAAGTCAAATACTTCAAATATAATAGAAAACTATGCAACTTGAATTTAAGGGTAGAATGTAGAAATCGAAACTATTTTCTATTTTTTAACCTAGATTTGTATATAAAAGCATTTTTTAAAATTTATTATACTTATAACTGTTAAAAAATAATTAATTTCTGCTCGAAACAATGTTTTAATTTTCTTATAAATAACATATTTGTTTTGAATGAATATGTTAATTATACATCACATTAACCGCTCTCTGTACTATAGACAACATCTAACTGTCATGTCTATACCATAGACAATAATTACTCCTCAACGGGACCAGTAACTCTTTTAGCGATGGTATCCCACGTCGCCAACATAGCGTTATCTACTTTATCTATGATCCACTCTTGGGTTTCTGAGTCTGAACACTGCTTTATGAAAACTGATCTCGTTGATATTTCAAAATCTAAACAATTGTCGTTTGTACCATGTTTAAGACGCCTGGACTCCTGTAAAATAAAACCAATTTTGTTTGTAACTTGTTTGGTACTGTATCATTGTTTATTAAGAAAATTATTCTCAATAAAAATTAAATTAGTTCAATAAAATATTTCAAATACCATAACAAAATTATGGGCAATTAAAAAATTGTGAAAAATTTACACATATTTTGAATTGTCTTAAGAATGATAAAACAAATGTTTTTATGAACAACATACGGGATGATATCTCCAGAGCTGGTTTCCTCCCCCCAGGTGACAGCTGTACAAGAGTATGGGACTCCTTGGAGAAGAATCTGGCAGGTCCCAGCACATATTCCGAGTTTTAGACCTAAAATTAATCATTGATAATACTTTAATATTAAATCACATATAAAAAAACGTTCTTCTTGCTATAAGATATTCATATAATTAAAAAATTATATTTAAAGTTTAATATCATTAATTTGATTGTATTGCCAAGTAAATGTTTTAGATACGAATCCATATAAAAATTGTAGTATAAACATAAAAATCTCACTTAATGTCCTTATGCCATGACAGCACAAAGTTTTGTTCAGCAGATGTAGCATCTGTACACGCCTTTAAATGTAATTTGTCCATTTGGTTGCCATGATGAGCATCGACACATAAATGAGGATACGTAACCGGCCTTATCTGCAAAATAACGTGTACATAACAGTTATATCAGTATGAATGTATACTGTATAGGGTCGTTGCCTTTTATATGCGTTGGTATAAAAAAAAATAATTGATAACACTTATTTAATGTTATCCAATACAAAACGCAATCTTATATTAATTTGACGCTACAGTACATTAGATATATGTAAATATAAAATGTAATAAATTTAATGAGCTCTAAGATTTTCGCGAGTACTCATTTATAAGAAATTAATACTTTTATGATTTACTACGCGTTTTTTTTACTATAAGCTACATACTCCCGACATTTCGGCTACTTTCCAGCAACCGTGATCACGGGCAGACGAGATGTGTGTAATAAATTTATTTTCAACTTACACGTCCTTCTGCGAAAGGTTTTGGTTCGACCGGCGGATACTTTGCTGTCAGGTCAAAAGCAATCTATAAATAAATCATAAATTAATGAGCAATGGTATATATAAAACATAATATTTTACTCATAAATTGAACTAGACATGCGTGTTACTGAAATAGATTATTAATCAGTGATCATGTTATTCCTTAAAATCATCAACATCAGCCTATCAGAGACCGCTGCTGAGAAAAGGCCTTTACTAACATGGAGAAGGTTAGAGCATTAATCACCACTCTAGCTCAAGGCTGATTGGAGATTTCAAACCTATAAATTGAAATTATAAATCCACACGATTGTTTCTTGCACTGTCATTGGTGGCTAAATACTCTTAGAAAGTACGTATGACTCGGAAAAACCACATTGGTACTTGCCAGGGATCGAACCTGCGCCCGAGAGGTGGGCCTTTAACCACAAGGCCACCACGACTTAATAACACCTAATCTAACAGATATTACAAATATTATCAATATTATGCATTTTCTATAACAAACACATTACCTGAGTCATGAACCATTTGAACGGTTTGCATTGAAGTTTCTCCCTTAAAGCCTTCTGCTTGGATATATCACCGGTATCTATTTTCAAATAGTGTGGACGCCTTTTATACAAGTATTGAGCGTATTCGTCCATCCACACTTCCGCGACTCGTCTGTAATTCTGTATAATAAAAGTTATGATATAAAAAAATATATCAAGTTGTTTTTTATTTTTAGGGGAGTACTAAAATATTCTTAGCAAGACATGCAAGATTATTAAATAATATCATTCCTTCAATGACAATTAAGCGTGTTAATTAATTGAACGTTACTAGAATCGTGGGTGACGTGAATAAACATAACAATAACTGTAATGTTATTCTGAATACTTTAAAATAATAAATCTATAAGTCACCTTTCCAACAAAATCTCCGTGGCCGGGATTGGGGAAGGGAGCGAATTTCCTGTAAATATGTCCAACTCGAGAACATGGCGCATCCAACATTTTTCCACCACACTGCCATAACTGAAATTCATCAATTAACGAGTTAGTATCACCGTGGCTATTCTCCTATTTATAATGGAAATTAGAATTATATAACCAGCTTTGGTATTAAAAAATCCTAAAAGTCTCTTATTGTCTGTATAATGTAAAAATCAAATGCTCTCAACAACACGATTGACGTTCACCTAAACGACTTAAGATATATTCCAAATATTTATTCGAGACTGGCTATGAGCAAAAGAGATAAAAAATATGTGTTCATACCCCTTTCTCTCTTGCCCTTCCGTAATATACGAAACCTAACCCTGTTTTTGTCGCCACTAACTTTAAATTTCCTATCAACTGGTAAAGGCAAACCCTGGCATATACAACATATCAACAACTAACCTTAAAGCTGAGCTCATATTGCTCCCCACCCCATATATCAAGACCGGGATCATACCCGCCAAGCTCCCAGAAGAATACACGTGATATCGCGAACAAACCACCCGCCATTACTGGACTCCTGAAAAATATTACATAACTTTTAAATTAAATCCAAAGCCTAAATACAAACGAAAAACAATAACCGCCTTTCAGAACAGTTTTCAACTAGAAGTATATAATAACCAACAATATTCGTTTACGTAGCGAAAATCAAAATTCTCAAGATCACTTTTTAAGAGTAAATTTTAATTTTAATGTTTATGGGTATTTTTAAGGAATTTTAACTATACTACAGCTTCTACTACTGTGGCTTACTATCCTCACAGCGTACTCACGGAAATGGCTCTGGCATATTCTCTTCATCAGCTGGTAGCACCGGCAGTCGCTTGTAAAACAGTTCCCAGTCAAACGCGCCACGAGCCCCCTCATCTTGAGCCCGATACGCAAACGTATCAAACGCAACAACATCAATGAATGGGCACACCACTGTCTTGTAATTCAATGCTATGGGCTCTGTAATAAGGATCATAATTGAAACAAAATTCTTCCACTACCATTATTTATACATATATGTAAAATTTCTGTTAATACTTTATAAAGTACATCATGTCATAATTGTATATAACTAAAGCTTCTACCAAGCAGTGATATCTTTCAAGATAATTAGATTATTACAATCTATCAATATATCAATTTCAAATGATCCAAATTATGATATATTGTTACATGTAATTGTGAAAGCAATTCAAAGAATACATACACAGACCTAGCAGTGGGGGTAGCCAGTTGACATTGGCTTCTGTATGCGAGTCAAGGAATACCAGGACATCGGCTGTAGCTTTCTCCGCACCAGCTAATCGAGCAGCTATCAATCCACTTCTGGATTTTAGTCGGATTATTTTTACTTTAGGCATATGTTTTGATACATAATCATCAAGCTGTTCCTTAAGAAAATCTGAAATATACTCGTATTTTTTATATAATCCTGAAATATATCTCTTAATATATATACACAAGTTTTATATTATTATATATTACCTTTAGTGCTGGCATCATCTACTAAAAACACTTCTTTTATAAGAAATGTTGGTGATCTATTAAGAACACTGTATGCTGTTCGTAACAATGTACTCCAATGCTCATTATGAAATGGGACTACCACACTGACGGTTGGCAAGGATTCAATGTACAGCCTATTTTGACAACCAGGATGACGAATGTCTGGTAGAGATCTGTTTAATGGTATTTTGTCACTTAAGGCCCCATTAAAACCATTGACTGCATACAAATCCTTCTCCATTTCTGAATCTTTGATTGGCAAATATGCTGGTACACCATGTTCACCAATACCTTTAATAATATGAGGTGTGCATTCTTATTTATATTTCAAGCATAGATTGTATACAGGGAAGGCTTATTTATTGTTATACTATATAAAGTTTAATGATAAAAGTTAGTAACAATATAAATTAACCAAAATCCTATTATGGGGGCATTAATGATCTAAAACTTTAAGTGAAGTTTTTGGTAAAAATATTTACCTGTTCTCTTTTTTTCATACTCAATTTGTTTATAGTTATGCCAATCTATTTTCTGAAAAGAATACAAAACTGTTATATACATACAAAAAAATAAATTTGTTTTTTCATTTACTAAGGAATTACAATAAAATGAAATACAGATAATACAGATTCCTACAAGATTTGACTAGTTTGTTAAAATCTTGGCAATAATATACCTTATAACTAGATGGTATAAAATATTTATTTTCATTTTGAACTGTTCTTTGCCAATAGCTCTGGGCTGGAAAAACATCTGATATTCTTTTTACGTCCACTATAGTGTTAATAGTGTATATTAATATTACAACAATTGTTAACAGTATTATGTTACGTAGTAGTCTTAAACAATTTCTTCTCATGGCTGAAACCTGAAAAAAGGATTATTTAATAAAGTGATTATTAAAAATGAACTGTATTTAGTAATTTAAAAATGTAAAAAAAATCGAATATTAGATGCATCTACATAAACACTTGCAGTTGGTCGTACTGTATTTTTTTATATAACATTAAACTAATTATAATAAAAATCTAACTTATGCAAAATTTTATCAAATCATTTTATCATAAAAATACAACAATTTAGATTTCCAATTAAAAATAAAAGTAAACGACATGTTCAATGATAAGATAAACCTTAAATTTTGATGGTAGATATGGTAAAATATTTATAAAATAACATATAACAAGTTTTTCAACATATAAGACTTTGTAAAAAGAAAGTTACTTTATCAACAACAGGATATATAAATAAGATAAATGAATGAGATCGATTGAAAAAAATATTACCTTATTTTAAATTATAAAACGAACAATACCTTCTCCTCTTGTATTAACAGCCACTTACTTCATAGTCTAAACTAAAAATAATATATAATTTTTTAATCTTTCTCTATATGGACAGTAATCGGCATTTATGCCAGGGTAACGTTTGCCGACTGTTATAGATTACACTACTACAAAGGACGTACCGTAGTCCATACGTCGATACCTAAGCTTTTGGCTAAGGCATTGTATTGACATTTAATTGTCAAGTTGAACGATGACAGCAGTCAGACTCGTTATAAATGTTTTTATTTCCTAAATTGATTACCTACTTTTTTATTTATTTTTTTACGAAGGGTAAGTAGTATAAAATAAAAAAATATTTTCTTATAACTTTAATACCAATGTGTTATTATTAAACAAGATCTTACCACAAGAAGCAAAACATGAATACGTCAAAAACCATCCAAAAAAGAATATTTCTACAATAAAGTACAAAATGTCATCAAATCTGTCATCCATTATTTTTTATCTAATTTTATACCACATAATTAATAAAAGTCGCCAATTTATCGAACTAAGAAAGGAACTGACTGTTTGTCAAGACTATTCAGTACTACTAAGCAATGATAATAATTATGCCACTGTAGTGGAAGTAATTAATGGCAATGTAGTAAATTTACTTTGTCGGTTTTGGTATTTTGCTAAAAATATATGTGACAGTTAATTTAGGTTTCTATACAATTGTATTATTAGATATTTCTTATTTTCAGCAATACTAAAAATGTATATGACAAACAAACCTGGTATTTTAAAAAACGAGGACTGGATATCATGAAATTAAAAATAACCGGCAGTGCTGGGAGTGTGATTATATTTTCTTCTAATGATTTGCAAATTAGAAATTTTAGTAATTCCTTTTCCGGCATATATATTTGTGAATATTCAGATGAATATATTGAAGGAGCTTTCACATATGTTTTGGATGGTAATACTAAATTCTTATTTTTAGAGATATGAGGTCATTTTATTCAGGAATCTGTTTATAGATTATAGTATGTATAGTGCTTAGTAATATCTTACGGAAAAACAATTTTTTACCTGATCTATATAGATCAGGTAATATATGTTTTCAAAAAATAGTTATGTTAATTAAATATCGTCACATTTAAAAATTTTGAACCTATATTCGAACTTTTACATATCAGTAGGTACAGTCCTAAATACAATTCTTAATTTTAGAAGTTTTTGACGTTAAACCAAAGCTCGGTTTAAGAGATGAGTGGCAAAGATATAAACGTGAGAAGGTTGACAGTATCAATAAGAATTTTAAGTCATCAAAGTTGGAACCGTTTGTGAGCATACGAAATAGATTAAAACTATCATTTAAAATAATAACATTTTTTGATAATTGGGGTTCGTGTGAGCCAATAGGAAATGGAAAAGGTCTTCGAAAAAGACTTGCCAAATGTAGACTAAGACCCACATTTTACAAAGTAAATAAACAAACTAAGGTGAATCCTCAACACGTCCATAGAAATGAAGATTAAGTACTTAATAAGAACTAATGAAGTGATTTTTTAGGAATATTCCAATACCTCAGACAGGATTTCTCGATTTTTCTTATTAGACAAGTATGACATTTCTTGTAAATCTAAAACATTGCACGAAATACTGCCCGCACTAAGAAATATTGTGAATGTACCTGATTTTGAAATCATAGAAGCTTGTAACATAAGAAACGGTACATCAAAAGAATAGTTTATTCAAGCTTATTAGAGGTTCTTAATTGAATTATATATTAATAATTAATCCATTTTAGATCCGATAAAAGGTTCTAGCGAGAAACAAATAGATTTTAAATATAGAGACCTAAAACACATATGTGAAAATGACCATTTAAATTTAATCTGTCCAGATATAGAAATATGGTCTCAAATCCAATGGTTTAAAAATAATGTTTTACTGAATTCTACTTTCCGGTATGTCACCTCATATCTTTCTTAGAAAGGACTTATCAGGGTTTAATTTATCGAGTAGTATAAAAGTAACACTTATTTTTATCACTATCATTAAAGCTATAAGTAAATGTGGTCGCTATTATCAGTTTCCCGTTAACTTTATAGGTCAAATAAATAAGAATCATAAGCATTAATAATCAGTAAAAATACCGTATAGTGTTCTTACCTACAATAAAATTATTTTCATTATAGAAACAATATTGCTGATTCTGATGAAGAGCCACATCTCACAATAGATTCTTACGGCACTCTGTATATTTTACATGCAACCAAGAATGAAGAAGCTAATTATTCATGTATCGTTAATGGCGAGAACATGCTGTTATGCGATGTTAGAGTAGTTTCGAAATCTAGACTTTTAAATCAAGGTATTTTTTAGTAATGTTTGTGCGAAATATGTATATTTATATCTTTTTAAGATGAAATTTAGTTATATTTACAAATGCTCATCTGATCAATTGATTTTGTTTTAGAATTTATTAGATATTCAATATATTTGGGATTTGTTTTATCTCTAACATTATCTTGCTATTGTGCTGGTGTACTAGTGGCATGGCACCGCCGAAGTTCGTTTGCAGACCCTCTTTACTTAAACAGTCAAAAGACAAGACAAAAAATTAAATATAAAGCGTTATTTAATTAAAATATGGGCAAAAATGATTAAATAAGACAATTAAAAAAGTAACAGTATTTCAATCAGAAGTTTTGCCTTAATGACCTTTAATGACATAAAAACATTTTGATAAAGAGTTCATCAAGAATCAGAATCATCACTATTCTAATGACTTTCTTATCGTTACTTAACGGATACTACGGATAAAAATGTTTTAAAAAGACCAACTAGTTTTCGTTGCGTTCACTCTTCCATAATTGACAGTTTTATAGTTGACGTTGACATAATAAGTGAGAGTTGTTGTAACTTAGAAGGAACTGAAGGAAGTGACAATTCACAAGACAATACAAAGCGCGATTTGTTATCAAAATGAAAAGTTTTAGTAGTTAAATATATTTTTTCTTTTATCAATTATTAGGTGTTTGTTTAAAATGATTTATAAAACATATTTTTTGTGCTGTTTACTTGGATTAATGGTTTTAAAGGAAGTTAATGGTAAGTTTCACAACTTTTATATGACACGGATATATTTTCAAGGTAAAGTGAGAGTAAATTCTTGTTCAGTGCTATCAAAGTTTATATTTTAATGTTTTATATGGATCAAATAAAATTGTAGTTTTCTGTCACCAACCATTTTACAAATTTTTTTATTAATAAATGTAGTAATAGTATTACATCTTTCTTAATGCCATTATAGAAACTTTCTTTGCCATAATTGATTGCATTGTCCATTATTAAATGACTAAGAAAATTAAATGACTTTAGTAATTGATTGGTGTATAATGGTTTTGATATTAAAATATCATTATGTATAAATTTATCATTTCTGTATAAACTAGTTGGAAATTTCTGAAAAGTTGATTGTCTTTTGTATTTTACTAAGACAGAGTCAAACTTTTTATTAGTTATAATTATGTTTACATATCAGGTTTACAAAAACGCTGTATAAAGTGTCGGTCACGTGGCGAGTTGGGTTCATGCGGGGATCCATTCCCTACCAATGTGACCGAGTCAGAGGACCAGGTGGGAATACATGTTGTAGCATGTCCATCAGGCTGGTGCGGCAAAATGATTGAAGGCACCACAGGTGCTTTCAGAACTGATGGTAAGATAATATCAGTTAACAACTGTAAACAAGAGTAGATAAAAATATGCAGTTTAATGCTGGTAGTTAAATTAAGTTAATATTTATTTTGGAGAATAATATAAAATATTTGAATTATTAGTTTTCTTTTCAAATGTTCATTATACTATGACAGAAGACTTGATAATTGACCTAATTTAAGCATTTTCTTTAAGAAATTAAGTAATAAATAAAATAAATGTTAGTTGAATTCTAGTTTTGTCCATGACACACTGTGAAAAATGTAATTCAATAAAATTTGCATAACAATATAGTATTGTATTGTACCAGCTGTGGTTATGTAAAATTATAAGTTTTAGTATAATACTTTTATTATCAGTGGGGAGAAAAATATCCGAGACAAAACTCTTTTTGGAAAATTTACAATTAACATGATTACTTTCATGTTCTATTTTGTAGCAACTAAGTTCATGAAATTTATATGACAGCTAACAAATTTTTAACAAATGTATTTTTATTACCACTTTAAGAAAGAAGGATTTCTTTATATTTAAATCTAAATACTTTAAAGACATGATCAGTCTTCATATTATGTAGATAACAATCATGAATGTTTTCCAAACTTCAGATTACGGAGCTGCTACTCAAAGGATGTGTCTACAACGCTCACCCAGTGATGATGAGGAGCGTTGTGCATATACTATGTGGAATCATAAGAAAGTGTATATGTGTTTCTGTACTGGAGACCTTTGTAATTCTGCTGTAAGATCGCAATTAGTTCTACCAATTTTATTGTTAAGTGGTTTATCTATATTGTATAATTATTACCAAACTTAAATGTTCATTACATATTTAAGTGATAATTAATGTCCGTCCATTTTTGTATAATCTTTTTATAAGGTATTTAAAGTAGTCATTAACTATAAATGTACTATGAATTATGTCTTTTTTGGATTGTGTTCTTTATCTAGTTGATAATTTTTTTGTACTGTTTTATATAGTCAGGTAAATAACACTATTGATGGCACTGGTAATTTTTATTCATTAAATAAATACATTGCAGGGTAATAAACATATCTTCCTCAATAAAACTAGACAAATTTTATATGAAAATAAAAAGGCCTTTTTAACCCTAGAATGATCTGAGAGTAATTTTTATATAATTTAGGTTATGGATATACAAGATTATGAATGTGTTTTTATATATCTTAATTGTTTGTAGGGCAAAATTGTGATAAAAATCATAAACTGTGGTGTTCAAAACATGTCATAGGTATAATTTTAATACAATGGTAGATCAAGATTTTTTAATAATCTGATGCCTAACTAAGACAATATAATCATAGTAGGTGTTGTTTAAACACATTTGGTTTCACACAATGGGCCATAAAAAACTGTTTCGAGAATTATTAAGTATAAACAAATAAAAGCTGTCATAATACAATTCAGTAAAAGTTTCTTTACAAAAGTTATTTTCATTCCTTGTCCTTATATATAAATAATCTGGCAAATAAATATGAGGTATTTTATATGTAATATTTTTCTTAAGTTCCACATGTATAGTAGATATAAGATGTATAGATATAAAATATTATTATGATTTAATATGTGTTTTGTTCTGCTATGCTCTGTTGTACGGCCAAGTTTTTCGTATGCTCGCTAGCCTGTTGGGTGTGAGATTGTTTTTGATTCTTAGTTGTTGATTGGCGAGAAGCGATTTTATGTGTGGTATTTCGTGGAAGTACGGTCCACGCGGTGCCCTTAATGAGGCTGCCACTGCTTCCGAACCTTGTATCAAATAAGGATCTTCTTTATCAATTTCTGAAATAAGTAAATAGTTATAAGTCTTTGTTATACGCTTCATATTTATCAATTGAGTAATTAAATATGAATATAATATTAACGGCACAGTTTTAGTCATATGAGATATATAATGGGCAACGATTAGTTAACTTATTTAAAGAAAAGTTTTTTGAGCCAACAGGTCGACGATAGATGGCGCTTTTTAAGTTATTGAATAATAAAATTTAACAAATTATATTTTTACTTTGATAGTCATCAAGGATTTAGAAAAGGAAAAATTACCTGCAGTTTTGGCCGTATCTGATCGTTTTAAAGGGCTATAATGCAAGGGTGTAATGGGAGGTATAAATAACCCCACAGGCCATAGAGACTCTGGATCTGGAGAGTCTACTTTATATGGGGATGGAGGTAGCAGTGGTATAGCTTGAGCTGAAAATAGAAAAGTAAAAAATAAACACAATATGAAATTGTTTAATTGATGGATTGGGGAATCTTCAAACGTTGCAGTTGGTATAGGCCTTTATAGTTTAATTTTTAATGGATTTCCTTAATTTATTGGCTTCTGTTCCGATATTTTTTAAGTTACTATACTGTTAGTATCATAAGCACCTAAAACATTGTTATTCCATCGATTATTATTTCCATTGCCATGTCCTCTATGGGGGGGTAAATCTTCGACTTCGAAGGGTATTCTTGGCTTTTGTCGAGGATAACCTGGTTGCTGCTGCGCTGGCCCTGAAATTTCACATTTATTTCATATTTATATTCTTTGTTCAATAATTTTCACAATACCTTAGGTGTTATACAATGACCACTAGAAATTAAATCTATATTGTTAATGCAATAGTAATTTCTTAACACCCGTTTAATTAACAATTTAGTTTGTTAATGTCTGGGCACTCGTTATCGGCCTATCAGAGCTCACTATTATGTTCGAAAATTTTATGGATTATTTTTTCTTATAAGGATAACGAAGTGAGGTTATTTGTCTGTTTGTTATTGATTCGCACGTTTACATTATTATGTTATTACATCAGATGCTCTATCTAAAAGGACAAGGATCTCGATTCAAAAAACAGGGCCCTTTTAAAACGACAATATTTTTATTAATTATAATAAAAAAATCGATAAATTTATTCATAATAATTATATAGATATCAATTTAAATGAATTGTCTATTAGTGTTTTAATAAAGTTCACTTAAACATTCCAAGAATAATATGTAACAGAATATAAAATCCAAGTCATTTGTGCTCAGTTACAACAAATTTTAGGAATAAATTATTATTATAAGCAGTAAAACTTTATGACACTAATTACCGCGAAACTGCAGATTTAAAAGGGAATATGTTTTCGAATTACTTATGGCGTTTTAAAATTTAATTAAAATTTAACATACAATATAATAAAAAAATAAAATTATATTAAGCAATCAATCAAATTGTCTAAATTATACGACTGTAAAAGTAGTAATGATAAAGTGTATGTTGCGAATAATCATTATCTTTAATTAGACCTTACCTATAAAGGTTTATAACAAAGAAAAGGGTTTAGGTATGTACTTACTGTTTAAAAGTTTATTGTGTCTTTATTCCATTCTGAGAAATATAATACATACATACAAGTTTTTTATGCTGTTTAAAGCAATACTAGTTTTTTTTTCCCGAGAATCATATTATGTGAAGCGTATTTAAACAATTCATAAGGCAACTATCCAGAAACGACATCTTAAATCTGTGTCACGTCAGTTCATAAAAAAAATAAAACTTGTTTGCTGTGATCCCGCGGGAACTACGAGGAATTGAGGGATAAATTATAACCAATGTTATACATATATGTTTGTGTATGTTGGGCTGTCTAATCTACGTTACTCTAAAGTTTTATTACAATTGATTAAGTATTGATAATATTAGTGGGATATAAAACTACCATATCTGGTAAATTTTTTTTTGATGTCGCAGGGAAACTCTTTCTACGAGCCGTCCAATCGGCCTTAGTGGGGCTGGAAGGGATGTGTACTATATCTGGTACCAATGCTAGTACTGTCTATTTCACTGTACCTATTGATAGAATTTAAAATAATTTATAGTCCATATTAAACTTACGCCTTGTCCTCCTTGTAGGGAATCTCTGTAACACAGAAACAGGATTGCCGACACCGTGTGAATAACTGTGTCCAGGCGTGTTGACACTCACATGCGACGCGAAGTGAGCTCCTAGGCACGACTGTAGGCACACCAGCCACAAAACACTCTGTAATAGGTACTGGAGTTTCTGGGAAGTATACGAAATAGAATTTTATAATGTAGGTAAGTACGTAACATAAAATATATTCATGAAATATATTCATAGATTATTAAGAAAAATAAGATGAAAATGATTTAAGTTTAAAACTGTCTATTTTAAGTTCAAGACATAACCAGTATGCGGTTCAAGTTGGGAAAGTCTGAGTACAGAGCTTAAACAATTTGTTATTTATGAATCTTTGCACATTGTAATATAGGTACGTTATTGAATGAAAAATTAACAATGCTTCGTATTTTTTTCACAACGCAAAATTTGGACTCGTCATAAAATTGTATTGTGAACTTAAGAGAGAGAATTGCAAAACAATTTATTAAACTTATAAATCAAGAATATCCTATTCGTACCATTTACACAAAATAATAGAGTTTGCAGGTACCTCTTAAATATGCGAAGATCATAAATAAATGTTAATTGATTTTCAACTACGCAATATTCTGATTAAGTTTATTAATGTACCACTTACAATCTACATTTCAGTACCTATCGTAAGTCGTAACACTCATCCTCACTATATATATGTATGTATGTAGGTATCTATAGATATTATGTACTAGATTTATAAATGAATAAACTGCTATTGCTTTTTGTGTGTGAAGTCAGCTAAAAGTATGAAAAGAAAAACACAAAACCTTCTAAAATGTGAGTTTCACAGAATTTTGAGTTTCCTGATTTGACGTTCGTTAGTAAAATGTTAAATAATATTGATTCTCGATATTCTCCAAAGATCAAATTTGTGTAACACAAATGCAATCTCTGATGTTTCGTAACGAGTCTGTGATGAATTCTCAGGAGTAATAAAAGTAAATCACGAGACATTTGTTGTTTAAGACGCTCACACACTCACCTTCTATGTATATTTACATAATATAAACAAAAAATGACGGCCAATACATTATAATTTTGTAAGATTTTATTATTAACATATATGGGAACACTATTTGTATTTGCAATTTACATAGAGTGAAATCTTGCATGTGAATTTTCGTCGTTGTCAATTAACGTAATATCACATAAGTCATTAAATAATAAAGTTAATTGTATGCAATAAATACATTTGTTTGCACTACATAAAAATACATAGTTTTATTTTACGCTTATAATAGAGTAAGTGATAAAGTCAGTGGTGGCCTAGTGGTTAAAAGGCCCGCCTCACATGCATGAGGGCGCGGGTTCGATCCTGGCAAGTACCAAAGTGATTATTCCGAGTCATACTCGTATGTACTTTATAAGAGTATTTAGACATCATTGACGAATGCATTCCCAAAGAGGGTTGATGTCAGGCAGGCGGCCGGTCGTAAAAACAATTAGCCTAAACTACTCACAACATGTAAGGCAGACCCTGGCTAAAGCTGGGAAATTGCCAGGTAGAAGAAGAAGTAGAGTAAGTGACAGTAAGATGGTATTGTTGCCAATGAACGACTACAGATGTACCTCCAAGAGTTTTCTGACCTCTATAGTTATCGAGATTATGAAAAGAACTATAAGATTAATAAGGGAATGTAAGATTTTTGATATATTCATTTATCGATAGAAATGTATCCTCAGAGTTCTGTGAGCTGTTGGTACTAATGTTAAAAATAAACTACATCAAGAAAACACCCTTAAAACAAGTAATAATAAACCAATAATAAAAGATACCTTTATTTCAGAAGGTTATTTATTAATAGGTACTAAGAATTAATAAAAATAGAGATATTAATTACCTTGAACTTTATTTGACATTGAAAAAGCCAAATTTTGTACGAAACCCTATAAAGCTTTATCACACGTACTGGCCGTGCAATTGCAACACAATAGTAATTTTAAACTAAATTTGGTAATAATGAGCTTCATCTGATCAAAGTTATTATAATTTAAAGTGACTGTCATACCTTTGTATGTAGTGAAGGTATTCTTATCTTCGGCCTTGGTATAACTATAGATGCAGCAAGTACAAAATAGAGCAGGTTTTATAGATAAAAACTGAAGCACTAAAATGGCATTCAAACTCTCAAGTACTCTTAATCAAATTCTACAGTATAGCAACAGCAATATAGGTATATACAAACTTTCAAGTTGTATGAAAATTAGATTCCATTATAATTATTCGGTGTGAGAAGGTCATATATGAATGGTAATTACATATAAAGTTTTTATAAACTATATTTTTAACAACAATGTTGTTCATTTATCACCACTTACGCTAATTCCCATGATACACATATTACATCCTATTATGCGAATTTATTTCTTTAATATAATAACGTGAGAAAAAAAAATGTGTATTGCAAATCATGAAGATTTTCAGACGTCCGCGTAAATTAAATTACGTAAATTAAAAAGTTACTGAGTGTCAGTTTAGTGAGATATCATATTGAGTGTTTCTTGTTATATTTGTATCATATAAACTAATTAATTTAGGTATATGTAAGTATAATACTCGCGAGAATGGCAGACAACTCCTGTGGTAGGTATATAAGATGAATGGTAGGAAAGGGCGTTACTCACAAAATGCGTACGAGATATATGAGGACATGTCAACTCTTCAGTTAACTGAGATAGCATAATTATGTCTTAATTTATGTAATTACTAAAAAATATATTTTCAAACACAACGTTCAAAAAGTTGAAAGGTACAATAGGTAATAATATTATAACATTTCTATAACAATTTCATAAATTTTATTTTCTAAAATTTAGTTTATTTTCACTATTTTTTTTAATTTATTGTCCTGTAACTCTTGTTACAATTCAGTAAAATTGGTCAATCTTACTCGTCAAAATTACTGTAAATTAATTACTGTAAAACAAAAGTTTTTAAATTTTGTCATATTAAGAAGACATTGTATGATTTGCATATAGTTTGAATATTGGCTCACAAAAGCTCAGCGGGGTTAAGGTCCGGATGTTACGGTTGAAGGTCAAGAACAGTAGGACCTTCATCCTTTAAAATTTTATCAGTGTTATACATTTTTAAGTGAAAATTATCCTAATGAATCCTCCCTTATTTCTCTTATTATACTGTGGTCTCCCCAAAATTATTTACGTACCTAATTACTGTTTCTTCGTGCTCGAATTTCGTTACTAACAATTCACCTTACTGCTTGCTTATCTCAGCTACTATTTCAAGATAAATCATACGTGAGTGTATATTCGTTTGAGAAAAAATTGTAAATTTGGGAAATAATTTTATTCACTAGTCGTAATATTAAATCAGCCCTAACAAGGTATTATACCTCTCGTTAAGAATAAACTGTCAAGACAAATTGACTCCTGTAACAGGCAAGGAGCGAAGCTAAAGACTTAGATTGACATGTGTTTCCCTCCCTCCTCCTGCCGCTTCCATAGCTCAAGAGATAACTAGCACAATTTAACTTTGGTACAATTTGGTCAACTGTCATTAAAACTTTTACTTCCATAAACAAAGATCATAATTTCGGAAACATGGCATTGTTGAAGCTTGCTTGATGTTTATCGCGTCATGCGACGATTAGGTACTACAATGTTTAGGCATTATCTCAACAGTGAACAGTGATGACGAAACATAACCTTCCTGACAATAAATAATTCGGACGATTTGTGAAGCTCCACTCTAACACAAGGGCAAAATGTAAAGCTATAAATGTTACATTCTGATAAATTTAATTTCATACTAACTTTGGTTATAACATACATTTAGTCCTATAATGTAATTTTGAATTTTTAAACATGTTTTAGGAACAAGTTATTTATCATATCTCACAGAAAAAATCGGTTTATAATAAAACTATGAGGTAGTAATTTTAGAAAATAATGAAGGAAAATATTAAATAATTTATTTTTTATCACGTATATGTACTGATTGTGACTTGTATTAATTAGAATTGTCAATAGTGAGGGCAAGGTGAATGATGGGATGTCATTATATGTATTAACTGAATGATCCCACGCTTGACCGATTTAGAAAAGATGCACATGCAATTTGCAGTTGCATAATGCAATTGACAAATTGTATACTCCGAATGTATTGTCCTTGATATGCCTGTTTAGCGCCGAACGTGACAAATGTTCGTAATATCCAGGGTTAGCAAAAATATATTTTTCTGAGGTTTCTAATCAATAAAATTTGAAGTTTTGTATGTAAGTATTTGTTTAATGAACTAAAGTTCTCAAAAATTGTGGTTGATATATCAATATCTATTAACAAACCACATATGAAATGAAAATAATATACATATGTATTAACCGCGGTTATTAAAAACCTTTACCAAAATTGCGGTTATGTGTTCTAATATCGTAACATAATCTAAATTGTTCTTAGCTACTATTGTTGTTAAAAAAAGGTGAATTCAATTGTTTGATATGTTATGACTATTTTCGTCATTTTGATAAAAATGCTGTTACAGGTACACTTTACTATATAAAAAATATATTTATACATATGAATATAAGCTCTGAACCAGTAAAATGATGTCAATAATTGAAAGATAACCTTACATCGTTAGATATCAAATTTAATTACAGTAATAGTAAAATCGATCCTTGCTTATTTTATACCATACCTACATATAACGAGTTGATGAAAATCAAACCATAACGAAATTTAATGACGAAAAAGATATCGATCTTTTTATTAGGACAACTTTGTTTCAAGTCACGTTTACTTTGATTGACTTTGTGTAATGGAATAATTCTTAAATGTTATGAATCAAGTCATCAATAATCCTTAATGTCATGATTTTAAAGACGACGAGTCTGGTCAACTATTAAAATACCTAGAGCTAGAAATATATTTACAATCCATCGTAGTAGTCACGTCCAAATAAAACCATATTCTTATATTTTATTCGTTACATATATTCTTTATTTAACTAACATTTGTGACCAAATGTAATAAGTCATATGTAATATTTTTGCTATTAAGTCAGGGCTACAAATGAATTTAATCATTTCTATCCTAACGAGTTAGTGATTTGTTAGTTGTCTTGTTTCTAGTCACGTTTGAGTTAGCGCCATTCGTTTTAGTATGTTATTCTTTTGACTGATTAGAAATATTTTGTCTAATTTAATGAACTACATTTAAAAACACCATCAACATTTTAGTAAAATTGTTTACTATAAGAACTTAGTATGTATATATTTTTAAGTTTTATTATATTTTATTCTATTCCTACAGATTTTTTTATTAAATTAAATAAAATACATTTCCTATAAGATCGCATGATATATTTAAAACTCTAACTCCTATAACGAAATCGTAAGCTGCTATTTGGACACATGTCGTGACTCCCTGACCGTTTATAAACGTGAAACTATTAATTTGCACGACAAATAATATCAGAGCATTTAAGAAAAAGAAAATTGTATTTGTATACGTGTGCATATGAACTTTTGACCAATTGCAGCCCAAAAATGAGTGAGATGTTATAATAACGCTTCTTATTATACATTTAAAATTACAAAAAATCTAAAAATAAGTTAAGAAAATGGGATTTCAAATAGTTAAAATATGTGATAAAGATTACACATGTTCTTCAAAGACAAATGGGAATTAAAAGAGTTGGATTAATTGTAAAGAAATAAATAATACTAATCGAATGGAATAGAATGGTTTCCAAGGAGAAGTACATAATAGAATTTATAGTAATTGGTTTGCTTGTCTAAAATGGAAAGACTATGTTTAGTTTTACTAAAATTTTGCAATATAAATATGAAGAAACAGTGTAGAAAAATATCATTTATTCACAAAACAATATTCTAACTTATATTCATAAATTTTAGACACCTCAAGAAATTCGACTTGAAAGAATTTTTAATGAATTAGTCTTTCTTAGTTATTCATCGCCATGAATATTATACTTCTTTATGACCAATAAATGTCGCAAAAGCCCAAATTAAAGGTAAAGGTAATCAAAGGTAACATTAAAAAAGTCACAGACCATCATTTGTCCTATTCAGACGATAACGATACGATGGCAAAATATTAAATTGATAGATAAAGTAAGTTAGGTACATGATTCATAGAATCTTATAATCATCTAAAGAATAGGCGAGAATTAATACCTATCAATAACGCAATGATAAAGCAATGATAATACCTACCATAAATCAATAATCGAAAATGGTATACTACTCTCGTCCTCGGTTTTACTTGTGACTATGAGTAAGTCTTAAGTATATTCGAGTATATATGAAAAAATTCACTCAGTACTGAGAAGAGAAACAAACAATGAATAACAAGAAATCAGACTTATCCGCCTTTACTGTGTTACCTTAAGGTTAAGCTTTAACCTTATTTTTTCTACAAAAAGAATTCTATGTTTTATGGCAAAATAAGTAGCAAATATACCCACACATAAAGTCACAATACACATCCACACAAACTTCCGCATTGATTACATGGCCTCAGTTATTTAGGATGTTTGTAAGAAAATTGGGCCACGCCGTTTCGTTTGATCAAACCGTTTTAACGAGATCTTGAGAAAAATCAATTTTTTAAAATGCTGTAAGACAATAGCTATTGATTCTATTAGTATGCATCACACCATAGAGAATATAGACTAACACAATTATGTACTTCACCTATTGTACATACACCATTTAGTCGAGGATACTGAAAAGAAGTTAACTACATAATTATAATCACTAATATTGAATGTTCCACAAATGTATATCAATGAAATTTTGTTAGTAATTGACGTCACGGCTTATGAATCCAGATACTTGGGAATTTGGCTTATATGAAGAATAAAGATTGTCGGAGAAACAGACTATAGGTTCACACTTTTAGAAAAGTTTGCCTCAGAAAGCATTAATTATTAGCTAAGCAGTTGCGAAAAGCTGAGAAATATACAGTATAACTAAACTCATCACACACACGCAAAAAGAACCTTGCACCAAATAACGTTACTTAAAGGATAGTTCGGATATGACAAATTAATCTAAGCATATATTTTTATCAAAGTTATTTGTATTTAACTATTTTTAAATAAAGAAATGTTCAAGTTTGCATCGACACACAACACACGAAGTGTTTCCTTTTCTCATTGAATAAACCTTATAAATAGTATAATATAAAAAAAATTCTAGACTTAAAACAAATTGTGAAACTAAAGAAATCGTGATTTAGTATCTTTGAATTTTCTAAAGAATTAGCAATAGATAATTGACTTGACACTAAGTAGCTGATTGTGTGAACAATGTTCCTTTCACAGTAAATCTGCCTGGGATTAGTCCATTCGACCGTGCATGCGGATGTAAAAATTCGATTTTTTTTAAATATTTAAGCACTTGACTTATTAAAACCTGTTCACTCGTATCCGGACTGATATGCCTAAATATAATTTAATACGTATGAATGATTATATACACGATATCGTGAGTGTTCACTTAAAGTCACTAGTGCGTTTACTAGTTTGTAAATCTATGTTCATTATTATATTCATATAACAAAAACAAAAAATAGGTAATGTATCATATCAGTGATATTAATATAATAAATAAAGTTCTCATTTATATATAAAACTTATTAAAAATCTATCGATCCAGCTTTCACTGTAGGTATATGATGTCGTTATAAGTACTTACACATCTTGTCGTTGTCCACGCTTCTGTACTTTCACCCGGAAAATGGAGCTTCCTATTGCCCGATTCTCATCAATTGAGTTCATTTTATTTCCGATGTTACCTTAATAAATGTAATTTTTACTAGATTTTCATTTATACCACTATATAATTAAAAAAATGAACATCCTGTGTATTTCTACAATATTCTTTAAATAAACAAAGGCCGGTGTTATTTTAATTTTATCATATTTAAAGTTATATTCTTTTCTAATATCAGCTTCAAAATATCTGTGATTTTCGAAGGTTTTGTTATTAAAGCTGATCTATGTCTATATCATAGCCAACGTACCGTTCATCTAAGACTTTCCAATGCTTGCAACGTATCGCAATTCATATCGAATAGCCTGGAGTAACTAGACTTAAAAGATATTGGAGACTAACAATTACCGGTAAAATGAATCTATATGCCTTAGGTTAAATATTAATCTGTACCTATTAAATATTTCGATACTAATATTAATTTTTTGTCAGTATATTTTTTCAACATTTCAGAGTACAATGAAGGATTAGGTAAATATGTATAATATGCTTCGTGTGCACATTTTTCAAGCATTTGTTATTTATTTTGGTATAGTTGGTGAAGGTATAATTAAAAAAATCTGTAGGAATTCTCGGAAACGTTCTTCAAGCTATTTCGATGCTGCATGTTTGGTCAATTTCTGTAACATTTTTCAATTTAGATTCCAATGGTGGTTTAATATTTTGATGTTTCATATTCTTTCTTTCTTTTTATTTACTAAGGATGAAACCCATATACAGGGACTGTTAATGATGACTCAAAGTCAATAAATATCCGTGACCTTTGTAATAGAGATATTTAACGTACTGTGAGATTGAAAACATTATTAAAAAGGCCGTCTTAATCTTATTTATACATATAAGACGTTATACCACTGTTGACTTTATGTAGGTATGTTCTAAAAAATTTCGAAAGTAAATGGATCATTATATACATCTTAGTTTGGAAACATTTGTACTTTCATATGAAATATCGCCTAGTTATTGGTGTAGCAATTAAATATAAAAGATATTTACAGGTTTATTATTATTGCCAACTCGTAAAATTCAAGTCGAATGTAGGTAATATACAGAGGAATTTGTAAGTATTTACCTATCAACTTGTATCATTCGAGAATCATTCTTAAATATAGTTGATTAAAATGTATGTAATTTTTTGCCTGACTTGGTTTTATACGTATTTTTATCCTCCAAATAAAGTTGACTATCCAGCTTCAGCATTTGAAAATGTTTGTGTTAAATATCTCTAATAAATTTTAAGCCTTTTTCTAATGTATGTTTTAGTAATGAAAGGTAATGAAATAATCGTGTTTTGTATTCGAACATCATAGAACATTTTACTAGCGAAAGTCCCTCCTGTTTTGCTTTAAATAGTACTTACATACGTACTAGAGAATAATAAACACTTTCTATAAAGGATATACGATTATATGATATAACTAGCTTTTGCCGCGACTGCGTCCGCATGGAATAGTGACTTCCGGCAGATTTTTGGTTCTTCCCTCATAGTTCCCGTTCTTGCGAGATTTTCGGAAAGGTCGAGTTCCCGCAGAATTGTCAGGACAAAACGGTTTTTGTGAGTTAATCTTAAAAGATAGACATATACTGTCGCAGACTGTTTTTTAGATTATTAAAAGAGCTATGATTCTTTAATACATATTTTTTGTGTATCTTGAACCGTTTTCACGGCGCACGCAACGGAAGGCTTCAAATATGAAATAATTTCTCCCGTTATTTACACATTTACCACTATATCTTTGCTCCTATTGGTCGTAGCGTAATGTTATATAGCCTACAGCCTTCCTCGATAACTGCACTACCCAACATTAAAAGAATTATTCAATTTGAACCAGTAGTTTCGGAGATTAGCGCTTTCAAACAAACAAACAAACAAACAAACTCTTCAGCTTTATAATATTAGTATAGATTAAATAAGAAAGTTTTGGTTAACATAATAGGTTAGAGTTTTGAATTATTAATAATTTACATGCTCCATTTGTAACTATATTTTTTATATGTTAAACTTTTCCTTAACTCAACTTTGTTGATAAATATATGGAATAGTCGTGCAATGAACACAATGAGAGCATTCTATTGATGAGTTCAGTTCCATTATAGTTGACCTTCCTATGAGTTCCGTTCAAATTGGATTTGGTACATTAAAAATATATACTTTTATAATATTCATATTATATTTCCAGTTAAACGAATATACATGTCACATTACATAAGTATATACAATTATCAATTAAAGGATAATTATAAATAAATTAATCTTAAACTACTATCATACCGTTTCGAAACGGATGTGAGTAGTATAAGATTTTTTGTACTGCTTCAATTAATTAATTGGTGGCAACCAAAAAAATGTGCCAACAATAAAAACAATAACGAGGCTACGATGTAATTGCGATGGGCACGTCAAGGATCATCACGTTATGCGTGATATACATTTTGTTATTAATTTCCAATATATTTTTTTATATGCTCTTCAGGCCGTTCATTTATTGGCGAAGTAATTTACTAGGTATTAAAAAATATCTACACTAGTTGAATTAATAAAAAAGGATTTAATTGGTTTATTATTAAAAAATACTATGTACCTAACTAAAATACTTACTTGTATATAGGTTTATTATAGAACGAAATTTTCTTTTGTCTGCTTGACTTGATGTTATGTATGTATATATATGTAATATAATATGTATAAACAATTTGTTGTTTGTAAAGTAGGTTTACGATTGAGATGTTTACGTGTTAACGTCTTATTGGTGATATAAGTTTTTGGGAAGTAAAACATTCAACGAAAACTTAACCGCACGAGAAAATCTCCATTCGTTTGTATGCCGCTAGAGTGAGAGAGACGAAAGATCGGTCCACTCACTCGAACGCTATGCCTGCGTCCGCTCGTGAGGATTCCGCGTGACAAGTTTCACGGAATGACTGGCAGCGCTCGAGATGAGACGGGAAATCGGTCCGTCTCTCTCTCTTTATACCTGCGATCGCGCTCGTGAGGTTTTGGTGTGACACAAGTTTCTGAACATGTCACCCGACTAAAACGATTTTAAAGACGTTATCACGTCAAAAATGGTCAAGATTCCTTACACATATGACATAAGTTCTACCGGCCTAGCTTAAGCTTAAGGTTATTCACATATTTACTTAATTAATTTAAAATAATCGAGACGAATCAAATATTTAAGCACGTACGAGTACAACTTTGTTTTGATTTTATATCATCGAATTGTTTATTTTTAGGCACTCATGAAGTGTAAATATTGATGTGTTGTATGTTTGTTTTCTGTAATCTCAAAATGTTTGAAGAATCATGAAGGGCATTATGTTATGTTATGTAGGAACGACGTTCTACTTGATGGGAAGAATACATGTTATGATATATATCTATAAGGGTGTTGAAGGCCATTGCTATAGGGACTATAGGAACAGAATAATAATAGGGTTTAGGAAATAGAAATACATCTTTACGTATAAAACCTACTTATAATGAGTGATTTCATATAACGTGTTCCAAAAATGTTTTGAACACAAATCTAATCTAAAAAGAAATATAAGAATTTTTTTGTTATTTTAAAAACATGTATTTGATTTCCAAATACACGACGATATATATATGTATATCTTCTTCTTTCTGCCAATTTCCCAGCTTTAGCCAGGGTCTGCCTACTACATATATGTATATGTATATGTATATACTATATCAAATTTACTTATTCATTTTATAAATATTTCGAAAGTAAGTCGATTTCAGCATGAATTATAATATTTAAGTTTTTCAGAATATTAATACATCGATATTAATATTCTGAAAATTGAAACATTAGTTTTTGTATATTTTTTTAAACTGTTTAAAAAAAATACATAGAAACTTACGTTATTACAAGTGTTGTCTACAGTTTCATCGATAAAATTATTGAATATGTTTTTTTAACTTATATCAGACAAAATAATCATATTTGAACCTTCAACGTCGTTGACTTCATGTTATTTTAAAGCTCAAATAGTTTCACAATTGTTATTCAAAAACCACATATTTGTCCAATGTGTACAAATGATACACATAGAATAATCGAGTACTTAATACTTGTATCAACGTAATTTTTGTATTACAAACCACAGAATGGCCTTGTGGCTGATCTGTGGATGAGAGGTGAAGCCTTGGCCCACTGTTGGGATTATATTACAGGTTTAGGGAATTATATGTTAGAAAGTTAGCTAGCTTTTTTTTTGAAAAAAATATCGCATTAAACTCCCGAGTGTCCGGTAGCACAAGTCTACACTTGTACATGCTATCCTATTAAATAAAATAAAATAGGGTGGCTATCTAGCTTTTTTGGTACATTGTGTTTGTTACGGAATTATAGTTAAAACATTTTTAAGAGTAAAAAGTAGAATTAAAAATATTTATGCTTAAATTGTTTATGCTTGCGAGAGTACTTGACGCTTAAAGAAGTTTATGTTCCGTAAGTAAATAGCGGCGACGAGACGGGAGATGCAACAAACAAATTGTTTAATGTAGGCAAAGCAGCAAAGCTTTAATTACTAACCATAATAAAAAAATATAGCTAAATTAATTTTGTCTTAACATTATCTTATACCTGCTATAAATATTAGTAAGCAAAGATAGGATAGAAATAAATATTATAAATACATTTCCGGTTTTTTTTGTATTCTTGTACATATAATATATATATTTACTTATATTACATATATGTAGAATTGAATCAAACTGTAAATGTATTTTTTTTAAATAAAAACCGTTGTACATGTGTATTTTATATTAAGAATTGTTCATTAAAATTACATGAGAAAGTCTTGTTTAGACTGGAACACAATACCTGCGATACGGATCGACGTTTGTGTTACAATTTTTCTTCTGTTTTTAATAAGAAAGGTTATTTTAAACAAGGTTCGTCATTACACAATCCTATATATATTTTCTAAATAATCTTCATACATACATAGTTAAAACTTACAGATTTGGGGTATGATAAATTTTAATGAAAATAAGAATAAAAATAAATAATAGTTAAAATCTTTGAGAGGCGTAATTTTATAATATGTAGAAAAAAGAAAGTAGAACAATACAAAAAAAAAGATTTTGATTTTGATTCAATAAATATTATATTTAAGCAAATTAGGGTGGATTTTATTTTTAACATAATAAAGACGTTCATTCTTTAAGTTAAATATAAAATAATGTAAACCTTAGTCTCAATTGTTTAAACTTAGGTATATGACTCACCATATTTATATCAAAATATTGGCACTTAAATCACAATATTGGTTAAAAATATGTTTTTCGTTCGAAAGTCTAACGAAGGCAGCCCACGTTCAAATGACAGAGTAGTTCCCGCGCGATTCGGCTATAGACTGTTTTGAACAGCCGCGACCTGCCATTCACTATGGTGCCGGCGCGAAACATCTTTCTCCAAAGCACGTGATTCCTTTTGAAAGCGTCAGTAGATATCAACGAATTATGTACCTATTTCTTGATATTTATTAAGCAGCCTAAAGTGTTTAATTATTGTTAGGGAATTTTATATAGAATTCTTATGATGGATATCAAATGAAGTTTTTTTTATTTTGGCTTCAAAATACTGCATCAATCATGTGGTCTGAAATCGATTTTGAGCAATGATTGCTAATTATTCGCTGCGGTTATTCCTTGATAGAACTTTGATTTGGTGTGCTTGCCACTTGATTTTCTGCATTTCTATCGTTTTGTTGAAGTAGACTAGTTCACTGTGAACACTATTTAAAGTACTGGACCTATTTATCAAACGGAAAATTATTTAAGGATAAATTTTTGCTGGAAGCTTTTAATTTCCTGGATCGATTAATTATGTAAAATAATCCATTAAGAAGCTGATAGTATGTAAGCATTCTAATATTCTTTTATCTTTTCCTAGTTAAGTCTGCTGTAAATATAAAAATCATTTTCTATAAATAAAACTTAGAATTTTATAGCACATATATTTGCATACCCATAATATTATATTGCGTAATCACAGCTTACACCTAATTAATTTATTAAGCAATGAAGGTGATACGTCTATGAAGTTAACTTTTACATTTATAGAACTGCAATAAATATAAGCAAATCATGCTTTTATTCTTATTATTTTAACTTTTTTATTATTTCAGTAAATAATTTTGGTGTCTATTATTTTACTTGGTAGAAAGTAGTATAAAGATATCCACCATAAGGACTCTCTAAGGACTTTCGCGGTATAACTTCTTCACTACTTTGTCAATTAAACTGTCGTGCTCCTGTATAATAATGAAAATCTATTGTTTTATTTTTAGAATCATCTTGATTTTTGGAACTTTAGAAAGCAGTGATTAGGATATCATATGAAAGTCTCAAAGGTGATACCTTCACGTTAGTCAAAACTTGTGTAATCCTTAATTCATCTTCATATTTCTTATAGAGCCATTTTTTATACAACCGTGTGAGGTCCACTTTTAATATACCTACATAAATATATTTTAATTTTATCACTAGTAATTGTTAAATGTTGAGAAGATAATTTCAAAATTCTAATTAAATAAATCTCTCTGTATATAATTCATCATAATCATAATGATACCTCGTTGATGAAACAATTTTTTGATTAAACCAATAAAAAGTATTTTTAATGTCAAAATAGCAATTTCTGCATTTTGTACAGTCCCTTTAATAATCGATGTTCGATTTTATAGATAATATACGAGATGAACTTTTCGTAGATATTATTGATGTTCTTGATTTTTTATCCATAGGCAGTCTAAATCTATATGACAGAATTACTGATAATTTAATTCATATAATAAGGGCACAATTACGGAAACGCAAATGTGAAGACAAATTCATGGTATGATATAATTCACGTGTATTCAATGTAAAGAAACTTGGACACTGAGCAAAATTTTAAGTTGGACAATGGAGGAAGAAACTACTATTACTGGGACCGAGACTCCAGAGACTGCTGTTGGTTTGGAAGAGGAAGTTGGCAATAGAATAGAAAATGAAGCCACTAATGAAGAGGTACATGGGGAAGGTATTGAGGACGTGCCTGGAGAACATTTCGGTGAAGAGGTTGGTGGAGAACATATAGAAGGGGAAACGGTAGAAGGTGAAGGCGAACATAAAGAGCAAGTTCTAGGAGAAGGAGAGGAGTTGATGGGCGAAGCGTTAGAAGGTGAACAAGGAGAGGAGAAGGTAGAAGGTGAAGAAAAGCAAGAAGAACAACCAGTGAAAGAGGAGCAAGTCGAAGAAGAGGAAGCATATGTTGAGGAACCACCTCCAGACCCAGCTGCGCCGTATGATTTATCAGATTCCAAAGAAGCATTAAAAACTCCATTTCAATTAAGGCCCGATCAACTGGCTGAAGTTGAACAACTTTGGGAGTTTTATCAAAATTACACACCAGCGTATACTGATATAAACGGTTATATAACAGAAAAAGAATTGGTATATATGTTAAAATGTCTTCTAGTTATGACTTATACTGAAGAACAGTTGCATCAGTTAATTGCTTTTTGTGTAAGACCACCTCACCCTGAAGGACATATAACTTACGAGCAATTTTTAAAAATGGTGATCTTACGGCAACGAGATTTTCCGGCTGAAGAGGAATTGCGCTCGGCCCTGCAAGTTTTTGATCCTGGCAGAACAGGCACTGTTGATCGTGAATATTTAAAGGAAGTTCTTGCCAAACAAGGACATAAATTGCCCCAAAAACTGGTGGATAATTTAATTAAAGAAGTCGACATAACTAATGACGGAACTATAGGCGTTGAGGATGTTGTCGGTACAATGTGCATTGATCTTAATACCGACGATATAATGATGCTTAGAGCAGCAGTTTACACCGAGGAAGACCAGCAGTAAAATATAAGCAATGAAAACAAAAAATAACAATAAAATTGTTGTGAATACAGATAATAAATATATTTTATTTATTTAAAACAAAATATATATTTATAACAAAAGCTAGCCGCCCTCTTATAAATTAATTCTTATTTATAATCATTACTAAGAAAACCATAATATAAGAAAGTTCAAAAAGTTAAGAAGATAAACTACATACAATCACTTTACAAGTTTGTTTAAATTATGTTTTGTTTCTGTAAACGCTATGAATGTTTATTCTAAAACATACAAAAACTTCCATATTGCTCTTTGAATACGATTTTTAATGTACATTTTTTTTTCTATCTTCTCATATTAAACAAGAAGAAATAAAATAATTTAAAAATAAGAAAAAAAAGATCGCCCATGTTTGATATTATATAATGATTTTTTTTTTATTTTATGAAGTCGTAAAGTTTTAAACTAAAATATATTAGGTATACTATTTTATTATTGGTTAACATACATTTTTAAACAATTCTGATATAATTATATTATTTTTTGCACAAACTAACGAATCTAGGATTTCTTATATTTTAAGCAGCAAAAGAGCACTTTTAAATTTTCTTAAATATAAATAAATATTAAATTATACTTAAAGTAAAAATCAAATATTTAATTGTATATTAGTTTTTCTGTATCAATAAACATTTTAATCTGTTATGAATTGACCGCTCATTTCAAACTTGTGCCGTCACTGGGTATATGTCAAATTCAAAATACAATTATTTTGATTATTTAGTATTTACCAGTTAAACGGCTTCTTTAATTTTGTGAATATGAAGTCACTTCTTATAATTTTTGTTTTAATTTCATGCTGGAATGAAAGTGAGTAACGAAAATTTTAAACCGTCTTCAAAACATTAGGGTGTGGCAAGCGTTTTTACATTGAAGCTAGAATTGTGATTCTATTGTATTCGGACTGGAGTCCTATACATAAAAAGTATTTTTATATAAAAATTCAACTAAATTCAATGATATATAAAACGCAAGTGTTTTTGTAGTTTTCGCGATATGGTGCTATCAGTGCACACCAGCTACTCCGGGTTGTATGGAGCCCTTTAACTGGCGAGGAATTGGTTACTTAGGCAGCCTATGCCCAGATCGGGAAGATATTTGTGTTAAACTTATTGAAAAAAAAGGAGGTGAATAGTGTTTTCCTTAATTTTTTTTTTAGTTATATAATTTTACAAAGTATAAAAAAATTTCAGCTCAGGAAGTTATTACAAGGGATTGTCTTAGCAATTTTAAGGCCATCAGAAAAGATATACCAGCAGATACATATGAGGGCTGTCGGCCGGCGGTCCCAGATGTAACATTAGCCCACTATGTTAATAATTCTATAAAACAATTGGATATCAAAAGGTAATAGTTATTTGTACTTCAATATTAAGTACACCTTAAATAATCATAAATAAGATAGTTAATTGGTCAAATTAATTTTCATTAAATAACAATACAAATGTTTAAATTTCCAGGGATTGGTATGATGAGACAACTTGGTGCTTTTGTTTTTTGGACCACAGATGCAATGATGCGGCACTGAATAGATTGTCTGTGATGGCAGTGGCTCTGACAATTTTATGTGTAATTAAAACATGGTTCTGATATCCATTCACACTTATAAAGTTTTGAGACTTCTAATCTTGGTTACAACAAGTAAATTACTATCAACATTACTTTAAGTAAATAGTTCTATATTAACTTATAATAATTACCAATTAATGTGGTTTTTCCAATGTACCCTATAACCTTTTATGTAGTTTTTGATATCAAATATAGAATTCTTCTTAATCTCTGCAGGGTAATTGCAATTCAGATTAAAGTGATTGTGGTTGTTAGATTGCCTAAAATATGGCAACATAGTTATTTATTGAGTAAATGACATATTAATTGGTACCTAAGAGTAATTTTTATATATTAATAGCTCAAAGTAGACTTTACTTTTATGTAATACAACTCTGTCTATATTGAAATAATTTTGACTTAATTTGTTTTAAAGTTTTTTTACGGTTTAAGATACATAATAGTTGAAAAAATTAGCCATATTCATGTCTGACAATTATCAAATATACCATTGAAGTTTTTAATTGAAACCAGTCTAATATAAGATTGAAATGAGGATTGCCTAATTGCAATCTTTTAGGTTATATTGGTAATATTTTGTTTTGCTTCTTTCTATTATGTTAATATTTCCATCAAAATGTACACAATTTTTTTTAATGTTGTTTCTCGAGCTATTTATAACAACTGAATATAATTAAATGATAAAGTAATATTTTGGAATAATTTTTTAAAATTATCTTGTAATATTTACATTCTTTGCTTACTTGACTGTTATAGACCAACTATTATTTTTAGTGGTAAGTCCATAGTAGTTCTTAATAAGTGATATTAGCATTCCGTCCACTCATTGCTAGCTAAGTTTTTTTACTATTTCAATACAAAGAAATAAATAATATTTGATATACAAGTTTTTTATTTTCGATATTTTTTTAGTTCTATAAGCTGATAAAGTTGGTCATCACTCTTGGACTGTTGGTGTTATGTAATGTGAATAAAAAAATGATCCAATTTATCTTAACTTTTCTTTATATTTTAAGTAGTTGGCAAACGTCACTTATTGGTCGGGCTCCTTATTTGTGCAGTCCTCAAGCTTCGCCACTAGCACGGGCTTCTTGCCAATTTATACTGCTGCGAGGACCTATGCCTGGAGTACCTAGGGAAGTGAACTCGCTATTAGAGGTATTCAATGAACGAGATTGTCTTGTATGGTACACCCTGATTACCCCCACTGCAATGGTTCTTTGCGATTTCTGTAGTGTTAGCTCCCAACTATAGACAACTGCCGGAATTAAGCTAACGTTCCTCCTAATTTAGTATCCCCATTTCCGTAGCGGTAAAATGAGCATTAGGAAAAGGAACAAAAGTCCAGATACTACATCGGGGCGCATTGCCACCACTGTGTCCCAGACGGCGATGAATGCTCTTAGAGAGGGACCTCGGTGAAGAGCATGGAACGATAAGGGTTAGGACTTGGCGACTCAGAGCCTAAGTCCCGTCAGCTCTATATAGTTTGCAACACTTGTGGTATCAACTGTTGCGAGCATTTTTACAGGTTACTTCCATAAAAGATCTCCTTCTCTGGGGTGTTTGAGCTGTTTATGTGATTCGCCACTGTAAATTTGGAAAAAGAGCTTGCATGAGGACAATAACGATAAACTCAAAGGCGGCTCTCTATTGATTTTTTGGTGACTGTCATTCACATACGACACAAACGTTGTAGCCTGTAGGTTAACCGCACATATGCACGAAAACGTCATTTAAAAATACTACTTATAAAGCTGGAGATTATAATACTGTCTCCACGATACTGAAGTGCTGTATTCCAAGTTGAGGTGGTTTATAGAAATCATTTTTTTTATAATATCCGTGCGGTGGTTTATGTTCAGCTTCATTTAGGGGACATTATTGAACGCGGTTTTGTTTTAAAACGACAGTTTTAGATAAGAGTTGACAAATTTCTAATAAAATATATGCAAAGCTATTAAACCACTTTATAGCATTACATACATGGTGTATGATACACCATTAAAAAGAATGTAAGTTTTAAGTAGAATTTTTTAAAAACACAAATTAATCCATCAATACGTATCTATGATATTTTCGCCTACATAAAAGTATTTGGAATAGTTAACTGGTTACAAACAATTGAATAAAATTCCCTCATGATTAAATATAGGTATGTGCTTATAAAATATTACGTCCAGGCTTGTCTTGTAAGTTTAACAGATAAATAAAACAGCAACAAGAATAATAGAAATATCATAATATAACATATTAACACAAGGCACTAACACAAACGTTTTGATCCTTTTTCTATCAAAAAGATTAAATACCACCTTTGTATATACCTCCCTAAGAATGTATGTATATGTATGTTAAAAACACAACGTCATGCTAAACTGGAAGTACTTGATGAATTAAGAGGTAAAATAATAATGAGATCTAACTTTCGCGAGTTTTATTCATTTAAATGAGACTAATGTTTTTCGTATATACTACGCGTGCTTTTATTATTTTTTAATTACATACTCCTGACGTTTCGGCTACTTTTCAGCATCTGCGATCACGGGCAGACGAGATATGAATGTCTTACAGGTGGTGTTGCTATGTATCATCACTGACCAACTATACCACTGGACTGGATGCCGTCGAAGTATTCTTGGCCCTGTTTAATGATCGCCATTTTGGCGCTGCCGGACGTTGTGAGTGTCCGTGGTACTTAAAACTCGTGATGTAGATATCAGTGAGCAAATATTGATAACTGTTGATTAGGAGTTTTTATAATAATAAACTTATCATAATAATTACAGGTTGTGTTTTATTATCAATTAACAGGGAATAATAAATTTATTAAGTATTACTCGAAAAGGTTAAATGAAAGCCTTTTTATATATTTAATTTATATTTTTAATTACTGTCGTGCCCAAATTATTTGACGGGTAAAGAAATTTTTATTCGTTAACGTTTTTTTAACAAAATACAGTGATTTCGGGCTTCGAACCGCAGTGCTTATAGTTGACTGTTCTGCCATCTGATAAGCACCGACGACCTCAGCACTTAATGGTAAACGTATAGAAGTAAAGGTAGATAATTGTATAAGTAACTTGATGTTTTTAGGTTCAAAAATAAAACTAAACGATATGCAGGGGGGGGGGGAGGGGGCGTTTTGTAACATATTGAGTAGAAGTTTTTCATATCTCTTAAATATTTATATCACACTTTACTCCATAACTCTTATTACCGGATAATTAAGGTTTCTTACTTAATAAGGCTATATTCCTGATACAATTTAGAAATAACAACATGCTATGTTATAATATTCTGATAGTTTTCATGTTATGTCAATTATAAAATGTATGTTTTAAAAATTATCATATTATATCTATTTAATATTTTAAACTCTCGTGTATTTTATGCTTGTCTTTTATTTTTGTTTTTTATTACCAAAAAATAATGTATAATTTATGTATACACAACTCTTAATATTTGTGATTATTAAAAAATTATGGAATCCGATACATTAAATAATATTATTGCTTTTTTTTTAATTGTATCGAATTAACAAAAATAATAGTAGTAATGCAATAAAATGTAGGTATGTTTGTATAGGTCTCAAATACATAATTTTATCTAAAAAATACGTTAGTTCTGAAGTAACAGTTTGTCATGTTGGTAAAGAATATCTTATTAGTGTTAACGTTAACAATACAAGTAGGTACATACCTTATTAGTATCAAGTACACACTTTTTCTTAAAAGTATAATATAATATCTAATTATTTTCTTCTAAATGAATACAAGAATATATTCATAAATAATAATAGATGAATACTAACATACGAAATACAATTCAAACTTTTAGAATATAATTAAAGAAGAGCAAACTGCAAGAGAGTGACAAGAATCGTTGTGACCACGTTCATCATATTCAACATTGTTGAGGCGTCCATATTCCACATGTCATAAACCGATATACGGGGTGGTTTTTCATTTATTAATTGTAAAATTTTCCTCGCCTTATCTCTTGGTGTCCCTGCCATATTTTAAACGTTATATAATATTTCATGTGTGGATTACAAAAAAATATTTAATGAATTTATTAACTAAGCTTATCAAGGTGTAGCTGAATTAAGATGCAGGGCAAAATAATACCATAAAGCTTAATATTTACTAGAATGAAATTTTAAATATAATAAACATAATACATATGTAAGTACATATCGTAAACCACTGAATTGCAAATTCTATTATAAAAGTATATTGAAGAGATGTTGTAGATCTTCCAAATAATAATTAAAAATGGATTAGTATTTTTTCATTAATAGTAAATGAGTAAGATTCACACAAAAAACTTTACTTAAATGCTATCTTGGTCCTTTAAAATAAGTTTCGTTGCAAAAGCGTTATGAATTGATCCTGTTTCAAAAATGTATTGCAGTAACAAGTATGTTTACTCTGTTAGGTATTTATTTTATTTAGACTACAAACAATGCCTCGAAAGTATATAAAAGTCTTTGTTCATTAATGTTGTCTTTTTGTACAATTGTAGGTACATAGTGGTGGCTTAACCGATTAGGGTAGGTATTAAAAATAAAAATAAAACAATTGGTTTAATATTATTCACAACTTTTCATAAAATTATCTTCCAGTCTGCAATATAGTGTACGAAATTTACTGATCGTTTTAAATTTTATGAAATGCCATACCTTCGTGATATATTGACAAGAGCGTAGTAGAGAGTCGCTTAATATCTTGAATTTCTACGCTGAAAGCCTCACAGCGAACACAAAATACAACAATCATCATAAGGTCCATGACTATCTGAGCGGGAAGAAGTATAAATTCTAACCAGCGCAGAATCTGAAAGTAATTATATTGTCATAAGTTGCACGAACGGCCACTGAGCAAGTCTAACCATAAAAGAAAAGTTTAATAGATAAATTAATACCTACATTATTTTGCATCGACAATAAAACAAATTCAAAAACCAGTAAAGCTGCTAGAACGAATTTGAAACAGAACAGTAAAACCTGTAATACAATTTATTTATTGCAGTTCTAGTATCGATTCCTAATTTTAAAGATATTAATGTAAAATAAGGCAAAGACGATTACCTGAAATCTGTATAATTCTTGAAATAGAGATATTACATCAAATATATCCTTTAAATATACATCAGTTTCACTGATGTTAAGTTCGTGCATGTTTGCAACAACACAACGCATACGTTTTCTAGTAGGTAAGAAATATTTGGAATTCATTTCTTTTGCAATGGGCAATCCTTTCAAATGATTCCTCATAATAGCGTTAATGAAGCGGAGGCGAAGGCAAAAATAAATAATAATATTAGAGCAAAATACCCATTCCATTAAACTAGTAAGGTATAAGAACAAGAGACCAGAAAAGCTAACAAATAATCCTATACTATACATGTACACTAAATAAAGTATAGTTATAGTCAAAACAATTAGAAATGCTACCGAGTAAAGATTAACATAATATAAAAAAATGTTGCAGGGATTATTATCAGTAATTTTCAATTTGCGGTCTAGTTTTTGAGTCTGAATGTAGAATTTCACATTTCTCTCATTATTCATAAATCTAACATGGATAATATTCAAAGCGTATATAGTGAAATTCAGGAGCGTAAACAAGACGCATATATAATATATGATTGGATAATCATAAAGTTGTGAGATATTATAAGATATTATATAAACATGTAAAGTTGCAGCTAGGATTAAAATTATGACTGTATAAGCTTTTTGGCCCCATGTCGGTGCTGTAACAAATCTATCTCTTGCATCTATTCTACAGGACCCAAAAATTAATTGAAAAAAACGAAAAGGCGTAAACATTTTTAAATGGCCCTCGTCCAACAGATCGTCTGACAAGTATTCCGTTTTCATGTTTTTTTTCTTGGTTGTACTTTAAAGATATTAAATAAACAACCACTTATGCAATCCTTTATGAAATGAAAATGCAGGAGAACAATATCACTCGTGATAATGACCACCACTTGTACAGGTAAACTAAAGAAAACGCGCCAAATGTAGAAACATAGTTATACCTAAGTCATTCGTTAAATTGAATACCTTTAATTCCATCAAATTTATAAGCAATTCTCTAATTAATCCAAAGTAATCTAAAGTAAAGATAATATTATTTTGATGTTGTCTTTGAAATTGAAATAGTGATAAATAGACGACGATGTGTAAATATATTTTGTAGGAATTAAAATAGGTACTTTCATAAAATTACATCAAAACTATAACAATGGTCATAACCGAGTCTTGTACAAATATACATAATAGAAATATGTTACATGAGATATATGTACGTTGAATTACAATATACAGGGTGACTGGTGAATTACTATCAATATTTAAGGAGAATACTCGGTACATGATTCTCATTCGAATTATGTAAAAAAAATAGGCACTTAATTTTTGACTAAATTTCCGTATAAATAAATAAAGTGTTGACACGTTCCAAGTGTTCCAAGTGTGGACGCGTGCGGCGGCGTGCTGATACAACACCACGCCCCGCTTGCGTATGTGTGAGTGTGAGTGTATACCTAATCTGTAGGGTGTTCACACGATGCGTAATTAATTAGATAACTTTTGGTTAACTTTACTTAGAAGTTTATTAATATTTATGTTATATTATTTTTTATTTTGTCATATATGATCGTCAAATATCACGTCCTCAAGTATCGATAGTAATTCACCAGTCACCCTGTATTAATAGCTTTATTATACCATAAAGATAGTTAGACTTTAGTTCTATTTCTTACAACCCTTAGAGTAGATTTTAATGCATTACAGTTTACAAATAAGAACAATATGCAGGCTTTAATATGCTCAATTACTTAAGGACTTTCTAGGTGGACCTTCCAAAAGTATTCAGAGGTGAAAGTTCCGTTTAAGTAAAAAATGGTTTAATATTTGTTAGGAATTAAATTTTAAAACATTAATATGACTAGTTCACAATCAATTTATACTTATAAAATCATTTTATATCGTACTAGCTTTTGCCCTCAACTCCGTCCGCATGAATATTAAAGTTGTTCTTTGTCACTACCGCCACTGTATTTACCCTTGTGGTTTTGGGAACGGAGTCACTGTCAGGGTCAGGATCGGGATCGGGATAAAAGGTAGCCTTCGCCTTTCTCCGGAATTCTATCTATATCTATATAAGAAAAACATCCATATCCGTGCAGCGGTTTAGGAGAGAAAATGTAACAGACAGACTTACGTTCGCTATTAGAACAGCTGTTAGTACTACTAAGATTTACTATTCTAAGATTTTCATTGAAATGAAGGGATTTGATAATTTCAATGACAATTTTTCCACAACGAAATACTATGTCATCAGCCTATCAGAAGCCCACTGCTGATCAAGGCCTCTTTCTCACATGGAGAAGGTTTGAGCATTAATCACCACGCTTGCTCAAGACGGGTTGGTGATTTCAAACTTATAATTGCGAAACTATAAGTCCAGGTTTCCTCACGATGTTTTCCTTCACCGTATGTCAGTGATGTCTAAATACTCTCAGAAAGTACATATGACTCCGAAAAATCACATTGGTACTTGCCAGGTTTGAACCCGCGCCCTTGGCAACGAGAGGCGGGCCCCTTAACTACTAGGCCACCACTGACTGTGACAACGAAATACTAAAGTTTTGGTAAATAATTCATTATAAGGTACCAATTCGAAGAGTGTTATACTCGTGATAACTTCCAAAAGAAACTTTCGGGTAGGATGAAACAAATTATGTCACTTCTACATAAATACCATAATGCTTAATTTTGATACGGATTAATATTATTTTGCTGAAAAATTTGGCAAATAAGCAATTGAAAAATGTGCATTAATTTCGAAAAAATCGTTTACAATAAAATTTTTATACTGAGTCAGTCTTAAAAGAGAGACATTTTTTGTATTTATTTTAAGAGGAATACAGCTTCGTTCGCTGATTCAATCTGCGGAGGGAGCCTGTGAAGTAGGAGGCAGGTGTAACCTAGTCGCTTTCTCTCAGATGTACGACTGGTATTTGAGGACACACTTTCCTGTAAGCCCTTCCACCCACTGAAAAAAACGCTGTAATGGCGGCTTCGTTTTCTGGGACGCTCCGTTAGGCAGGGGCATCGTGGTGTATGCGAAACTGTTTTTATGGAAACTCTTAACAAACGAACGTTTTTATTGTAAATCACATAACTATTAATTATTGTTGATTGTATACGTACCACTTGCATATATTTTGTAAAATAACTTTTCAATATATGTACTATTCGCATACAAATTATATACTGTAGTATAATATGATATGGAAATAAAAGCCAGAATTATACTTTATTTTCTAATTATGCATACTATTCTAGTAACTACTACATATTATGTGTTAATATACTCGTAATAAGACATTAACACCAAGAAAACATTTCAGATGCTAAATAATAGATTCCAATATTTAAAATTCACTATAACTACCCAACAATAAAATAATACATCTAATAAGCAAAATGCAAAATTTTAACCAATTTTTTGAAGTAAAGTATACAAGGTCACATTGGAGAATAACAAGAGTATACGCTGTAATAACAGACAACGTTTGTTTGCGTTTCGTAAAATAGAATAGAAAATAAAACAACAGACAGATACAACAAGCGAAGAAACTAATGTTATTTTGTAATCAAGTTGATTAAATTCGAAGCAATATAACGGAAAGGCAATATTGTAAGTGGTGACCTATTAAAAATTGTTATAACTCTTTCTAAACATAATTACTAAGATCTTTTTTACCTCTATCAATTTGGAGAACAAGATTTGCTGCGTAACTTCAATAATGATAAACTATTACACATTATTAAATTGCTCGAGTTAAAAGACATTTTTCCTATAGGCAAACCATGTAAGTCTGGGTCTTTGTGTACAGGGTGACCAGGGAGCAGGGCAACGATCACTAAGGAGGCTATGAGAGGCAGACGTTTTGTCCTTACATATGTACATTTAACAACTCATGCCCTGGCCCTTGGTGTAGAATATAAGAATATCATTGATTATTATTATTTATAAGCAAACTTACAAATTACAATTTTGAACGTCAGACGACGTTAGAACTAAAACTGACTCATTTTGTATTCGGGTATTTTTATATTATATAAAAACTTAAATATAATACTATAGCGTATAGAAAAAATATTTCATGACCATATAAAGTAGTAAACCTTTGATTAATTATTATCTATCTTAGCTAGTACCTACAACATAATAGTTATATTACGTTTGATTTAAGCTGAGCTTAAATAAGTGAGTGCACGCGGATAGTGTAGTGTGATGTCAAATTTTTGAATGCCACGTTCTTTTTTAGTTTTAAACCGGTTTTTACTGCTTTTACTCCGCCCCGCACCTTCCGCACTTCACTCTTTGTACTGGTAGCAACGTCAAATGTTGAAATCGCAATGTCAAAGTGAAGAAGAATTTGCATAGTTTTTTCAAAATTTTTATTACCTACTTAATTTTTTCCCATAATATTTCCATTTACAAGTATTGTTTATTTCATTTTTAATCTAGAATATCTAGCACTTATATTATGTATCTTTTTAAAATATAATAAAATTGAATTCTCAATGTTTTTTGTCTAACTCTAGTTTTACTTTCACTTACACAAATGCAAAGCTCGGCTTAAGTCTAACGGACTATAGCCTCATTTTTGAACTTGAAAATTATTTATGGTGTTTGACAATCGGCAGGTGAAATAAAACTATCTGTAATAAGTATTTCTTTATTTCATTGATTGTATAGGCCATTCATATCACTACTTACTTATGAATTTACTTAACGTATGAATATACTGAACCAACAGCAAACTGTTCTGAAGTCAGGACCTTAAAAATATTCATTAAAGTCAATTTTAATATGTAGTAAAGAGTCTGCACACCAATATTAATGATTATTTCATTTAATATTTTTTCTCCAAAAGGTACAGTTCCTTATTTATGTCCCCAAGTAATTAATATTTTTACATCTTACACTGAAAGCTAATAAGAATATAAAACTATATTCTACTCTACTATACTACTACTATAGAAGTCGTATCCAGAAGCAAAATTACGAAACAATCAGATAATTTTAAATAAATAAAATGTTATTTTTCTTCAAATATAAATTGGAGTCTTATACATATATTTATATTTCACTTCTGCTCCATATGTCTTATTGACAGACAATAATTAAGGGTTATTACCTCAGTGAGGCCATATTGTTGATAGAACACGGATACAACAATATACTTCTAGCATACTCTGCCAGTTCTTATAATTTATTTGAATAATCTGTACACTAAAAATTATCATGTACTTATTTTAATTACATTAAGTTACTGCTTCATTTTACATTCATTGTATTGAATTAACAAAAATAAGAGAGGTAATAAAAAAATGTTGCTATGTGTATAAGTATTATATAAAAAAATATTTCAAAACGTATTTAGATCTTACCTAACAGTTTGTCACGGTGGTAAAGAATATCTGTTAAGTGTTATTGTTAACAATAAAGGTATATCTGTGATCAAGAACACACTTATTCTCAAAAGTATAATAAATTATCTAATTAATTTACTTCTAAATAAATACAATAATATTTTGATAAATAATATTCTAATAACACTGAAAATACAATTCTAACTTTTAGAATATAATTAAAGTAGCGCAAATTGCAAGAGCGTGATGAGAAGCGTTGTGACCACGTTGATCATATTCAGCATTGTTGAGGCATCCATATTCCACATATCATAAACCTCTATATGGGGTGGTTTTTCATTAATTAATTTTAACATTTTCTTCGCCTTATCTCTTAGTGGCCCTGCCAAATTCAAAACGTTTATGTTAAAAAAAATTTACGTGCGAATTACAAAAAAATATTTCATGAATATTTATAAAGTAGGCCTATCAAGTTAAGCTAAAACAAGGGGCAAGGTGATATAAATTGAAATAAGCTTAATATTTACTAGAATAAAATTTTAATGTTGTATATCTTCCAATTAATTATTCAGACTGGATTTGTATTTTTTCCTTAAGAGTAAATTAATAAGATTCACAAAAAAAACCTATTTTTACTTATGTTCTATATATGTCCTTAAAATTTAATTTCATTGCAAAAGCATACTGAATTGATCGTGTTTCAACAATGTATTGCAGTAACAAGTATGTTTACTCTGTTAGGTATTTATTTTATTTAGACTACAAACAATGCCTCGAAAGTATATAAAAGTCTTTGTTCATTAATGTTGTGTCTTTTTGTACAATTGTAGGTACATTGTGGTGGCTTAACCGATTAGTGTGGGTATTAAAAATAAAAATAAAACAATTGGTTTAATATTATTCACAACTTTTCATAAAATTATCTTCCAGTCTGCAATATAGTGTACGAAATTTACTGATCGTTTTAAATTTTATGAAATGCCATACCTTCGTGATATATTGACAAGAGCGTAGTAGAGAGTCGCTTAATATCTTGAATTTCTACGCTGAAAGCCTCACATCGAACACAAAATACAACAATCATCATAAGGTCCATGACTATCTGAGCGGGAAGAAGTATAAATTCTAACCAGCGCAGAATCTGAAAGTAATTATATTGTCATAAGTTGCACGAAAGGCCACTGAGCAAGTCTAACCATAAAAAAAAAGTTTAATAGATAAATTAATACCTACATTATTTTGCATCGCCAATAAAACAAATTCAAAAACCAGTAAAGCTGCTAGAACGAATTTGAAACAGAACAGTAAAACCTGTAATACAATTTATTTATTGCAGTTCTAGTATCGATTCCTAATTTTAAAGATATTAATGTAAAATAAGGCAAAGACGATTACCTGAAATCTGTATAATTCTTGAAATAGAGATATTATATCAAATACATCCTTTAAATATTCATCAGTTTCACTGATGTTAAGTTCGTGCATGTTTGCAACAACACAACGCATACGTTTTCTAGTAGGTAAGAAAAACTTGGAATTCATTTCTTTTGCAATTGGCAAGCCTTTCGAATGATTCCTCATAATGGCGTTAATGAAGCGAAGGCGAAGGCAAAAATATATAATAATATTAGAGCAAAATACCCATTCCATTAAACTAGTAAGGTGTAAGAACAAGAGACCAGAAAAGCTAACAAATATTTCACTACTATATATGAACACAATAGAAACAGCAATTAAGGTCATAACAATTAGAAATGCAACCGAACAAAGATTAACATTATATAAAAAAATGTTGCAGGGATTATTATCAGCAATTTTCAATTTGCGGTCTAGTTTTTGAGTCTGAATGTAGAATTTCACATTTCTCTCATTATTCATAAATCTAACGTGGATAATATTCAAAGCGTATATAGTGAAATTCAGGAGCGTAAACAAGACGCATATATAATATATGATTGGATAATCATAAAGTTGTGAGATATTATAACATATTATATAAACATGTAAAGTTGCAGCTAGGATTAAAAATATGACTGTATAAGCTTTTTGGCCCCATGTCGGTGCTGTAACAAATCTATCTCTTGCATCTATTCTACAGGACCCAAAAATTAATTGAAAAAAACGAAAAGGCGTAAACAATTTTAAATGGCCCTCGTCCAACAGATCGTCTGATAAGTATTCTGTTTTCATATTTTTCTCTTTGTTGTATTTTAAAGATAATAAATGAACAGCCACTTAACTTCATACGTCCTCTTATATCGGTCGGTAAAGAATATTATGTGATTAGTAGAGGTTTAAATTAAAATCCTTTACGAAATGAAATTGCAGGAGAACAATTACACTCGTTGTGATAATGACCAACACTTGCACAGGTAAACTAATGTTTAAACTTCAAAGTAAGCACGCCAAATGTAAAAACATAGCTAGCTTTATAAATGACAAACAATGTATGTTAGTCGTTGTATCTGTTTTTAAAAACAAAATACGAGGTTATGAAGTTATTATATTAAATGTGTCACATATTTTATGCATTATAATAAATCTAATATATGGATAACAATTTTTACAAATAAATTATTGAATTGCTCTTTCTATGTTGAAGATGTCCACGACACGAAACATCTAAAACATGTAGCAAGTAATTGTTAGTATGTAGCAATTAATTTATTTTCAATATTTTTTCTTAAATAAACAATGATAACAGTTAAAATTAATACAGTAAATTCCATCAGATTAATAATTCCATCAAATTAATAAGCAATTTATTTACGTAAATTCCAAGTAATCTAACGCAACGCTAATGTTATTTTTATGTTGTGTTTGAAATTAATAGTGATGAACAAACAACGATGTTTTAATTCATTTTGTATTAATGAAAAAAGGTACTGTCACAAAATAACATAAAAAATATAACTATAGGCACTACTGAAATGTCTTGAGTGAATGTAATAAAAACCTGTAAAGTGATGTATGAATTAGAAGACATAAGCTTCATCAAATAATAATGAAAGTTAGTGTTGCCCAAATGCAAGAACAAGACGAGACTTGGCCAGCCTTGGTATAGGTCTTGGATCAACAGGGTTGCGAAGCGGAAACCTCCCCGAGCGCCTGACTGTTACCAGTCCCTTACGGATCACGGTCCGGGGGGAAGGGTAGCAGCTGGGCCTGGTGCAACCTGGGCAACGACGGAGAACGATGTCTGGAGGGAGGCCAGGCTTCTTTCTCCGGCGCCTAATATCCGCAGGGGGGGGGGGAAGTTTTGCGGTCTGGTGCGTGGGATCGGGTACCGTGCGTCCGGACCGTGAGACTTAGGGAGACGCTGGCCGTGTGGCCGTAAGGCCTGGCTGGCGAGAGTGGGCCGGCCTTGTGGTCATTGGACTCTTGGCTGGCCGACGTGAAGGAGGCAGTGTATATAGGTGTACATAGTTTCTTAGTATAGGATTGTGTATATATATATGTAAATAGTTTGTAGGATTCATTCTCCCCTCTATTGAGGGGTGAATAGAACGAGTGTGTTTGTACATATTTAAATAGCACACATTAGGGAGCAGTGGCAAAAATACACAGCACTGGCAAAAATAAGAGAGCCGCGCGTCAACCATGACGCTGAGCGGCGGACGCACGTCAAAGCCCGGAGCAATGGTTACCCCAGTCACCGGACTTTGACTCATGCGGACAGGAGTGGGCCTTGGAGGTTTAGTGGGTAGTGGCCGAACGCCTTTAGGTCGAGCCCCACACACCCCCGTGTCACAAATTTGCCCAGGCACGGGAAGTCCGTAAATGGATTCCCCCAAGTAAAAAAAAAGGTCTTGGATCAACACACCTAGGCTTGGTCTTGGTCTTGCACTCCCAGTCTTGGTCTTGGTCTTGTTCTTGCAGCAAGAGTCTCGCAAGTCTTGCAATAACCTATTAGCCTGATGCTATTTATTAAACCTTACTTTAGATATTACAAAAATGCAACAATATTTTGAGCTTGAATTGACATAGACATGGTAAAGACCAACCAAATTAATAAATGTCTAAGCATTAACTGTGTCCCGCGGAAATCAGTTTGTTTCTTAATAAACTTTTATATTTAATGTTCAATAGAAATTGGCTATGTTGTAAACAAAATATCTGACCACGATTACTCCGCTCTTACGTACAATGGAAAATCAGTCCTGATAATAATAACACCTCAATGAACCCACCACTGGTTTTAAGAATTTTTTCACCATTAACCAAGAGTGTATATATGTATATGTATGTTTATTTTCTAAAATTATTTTGAGCACGAATCTTTTGCATATGGAAATTGACACGATCATTTTTTTATTTATCAAAATCTATTTGCTTTTGAAAAATTTGTGTGGTTCATAATAATTATACAATGAACTATTTTAATTTAACTATTAAAATATCTTGAAGAGTTCTGACATCACTAGTGGCATAGACAAGTCTTTGTCAATATCAGCTGATCACATTTGTTTAAAAGATTGCCTATTTCTATTGAAATGAACTATACTAAAATATGTTTTTTTAATTTACTTAAACATATAGAAAACAAAGTAATGACATTACCTTGGCCGTCTTTTAAAGGATATTATTATCTGTCTAGAAAGAGATTGCATGTTAGATCCTCACTTTATATGACAGTGGCGTGCACACTATTATTTGACTTTATTGAATCATTACCGAATAAAAAGAAAACGGAAACAAAGAAAAGGAAGATGACGGATGATACAAATGCACAGAAATCGTATACGGCAAGTCTTTCTGTTTGTTGAAAACAAATACGTTTGGCTGTTGCGCTCGTTGCGCTCTCGTTGCGCTCTCGACCATAGATAATACACTATATTAGAAATAGAACTACACTCTCGACGCACACTGACGAATTGGCCGCTTCATCGCGATAATCTTTTTGATGTACCGCCACCTGAGTTACGCCACGCCACTGTAATATGAAATAAAATAAAATAATTCTACAATTTACTGTATTTACCATTTATTTAAATAAAAATACAACAGAAATGAAAGTACCCTTACTTTATATTAACTCTATTGACCAAGAATTAATACAAAGTAACCATCTGGCTGACCATCGCTTAACCTATTTCTATGTTTTCTAATTACCAATGATACCTTAGAAAACAATCTCTCAGCAGATACTAAAGTTGCAGGTATTGAAAGAAAGTCACAGCCATCTTCGATAAAATCGGATATTCTGTTTCCTGAGTCCTCCACCAATCTAAAATGTCTTCTGAGCCGGCGGCTCTGGGTTTATTAAGGTACTCCTCTAACTCTTCAATACCTTGAAGACAAGATTCAGATTCATACGAGTATGAAGTGGAGGGACATGCATACAGTTTCTCAAAGTCTATAACATATTCATCTTCATCATATTCACATTTCACTTTCTTTTCATTTATTGATACTTTTAGAGACTTATTCACTGATTGTAGACATTTATACTCTTTATAAACATCGTTAAATTTGCGCAAGCTTTTGTTTTAATTTGCTTGCCCCAAAATGTCCTCGGGTCTAAAATCAAAGAGGTACAATAAATCCAGTTGCTTTTCTTATAATGTGTAAGCATTTTGTCTCTTGGAAACCCATAATAAGCCTTTCATCCACTTCGGATCGATTTGGTTCACATCTAATTGTTTCACCATGGATTCAATTTTATCGAGCAAGAGAATGAATGATACAATGACTAGCGGTAATGTCACATATTTTTCTCCACTAAGTTTCGTTGACAGAAGTTTAAAATTTATTAGAAACTTGTGTATTTTATCTAACATTTGTGTATTTCATCTAACATTTCAAATCATTCAATTCGGTGACAGAAGTGCACAATATGCTTATGCTAGTTCTCACTTTTAAACCAAATAAAATCATATCATAGATACTGCTGATATTTTCATTGAAGATAAAATGAAAATAGTTCAAGAATTTTCAGCTTGTATGTAGGGGATTAAGAATTGTACTAATGTGAAAGATGAAAGATATCGCATTTTCATGAAAAAATACTCTGCTAAAGAAGACAGTGACCAGTTTCTAAAAAAAATCAAGAAAAAGTAAAAAAACCTCTCAGTGACACATTCAATCGCGGCAACATTGCAGTATTTAAAAATCGACAACCCTTATTTAGGACTGATTTTTGTCAGGCAACCCTATACCACCGTCTTTATTATTTTTTATTTAAAATCTTTATTCCTGGCAACCCGAGAGTTGTGACTAGAAAAGAATAGACAGTTGCCTACGTTAGGATGTTAGGTTTAACGTTTTCATATTCTATGGACTCTATACTTTCGGTTGGTATGGAATTTATCTAATAGTCAAACTGGTGAAATATTGAAAAAAAATTTTTTTAAATTATTAATTTCTTACTCATATCCTGGACTAAAATTTATTAGGCAACCCATATGTAATTTATATTATTACCCGTATGTAATATATATGTAATAATTAATTATTGAGATATTAAATTGAATATAAAATATATGTAGTATTTCATCAATTAAGCATCTCGGTGAAGGTCGTTTTATATCGGGATCCTATACTAAAAGAATGATTCGTTATTTGGTAGGAATTAAATTCTAACACTTTTTTGATTATTATATGTTTAGACGAATTTGTGCTTAATCATATTTAACAAATAACTTGTGTTTATTGAAATAAAACCGATTTAACCACATAAGTAATATCATAGGAGCATAATGAAATATTTGTCTAAAAGTAACGAGTTTGAACATATTATAGTAGTATATAAAAATATTTTGTTGTGAGAATACCTGACAAAAAATATATTTTATTTTCAACTGGCTTCTGCCCGTGACTTTGTCCGCGTGAAATAGTGACTTCCGGCAAAAAAGTATAGATAGCTGTGCCCGCGATTCCGTCAGCGTGTAACTCCTTGTGTATTAAGTTAATGTATTGGTAATATTTATTGTTATTATTTATATTGGTAATATTGTTTAGAACATGAGGTTTAACCCTTTATAAGACACAGAACTTAAAAATATTTATTGGTTTTAAACTTTATAATAATGTGGTAAGGTTTAAATTCTGGTGGCAATATAAGTATCACTACCTTATAAAGGTAAGGTCAAGGTACCTATAGAACGAAAATACTTCAGTGCAAAGCTTCCGGGTACACTATATTGAAAGTTGAACCGTGGACATAAAGATTTCTAGAACTGCTAACACGGGAAAGACCAACCTACAATTGACTTCTAATACCTATTATATAAAATTACAAAAACACAAATCTAAAATAAACTATTCAAAGACTAAAAGTCTTGCTGATAAGCACGGTTTGCAAATAACAATTATTGTATTTAAATAAGGTCGAACAGTCTGAACGTCTATTCGCATAACCAGCCTAATATTGTAGGACGCTCGCGCGAGGACCCCCGCCTTTCTATATCTCCCGCCGCGACGCGCGTCGAGAGCAGCAACCGAAACACAAAAATATTCCTTATAGCATGACTGTGTAATCACGATTGATGACTTATTATTTCATGTGTAACTTTGGAGTTTCTACACTGATTTACATGATTTTTAATAATCTTAACTTTTTTAAATTAGGGATAAGTGATAGGGTTGTAAACGTTAGAATAGACAAATACAATCAGAAATCTCCGAATTGCTAAGCTATCGGGAGTTTCACGTGTTAATGTGAGTCAACCATAAAAGATAGATAAATGCTGTCGAGGAATACTTTTTATATAATTTTAAGGAAATATTTCCGTCATACATGATTTCTACGTAGCTTTAACCTACAAGCCTGCACACACAACAGAAGCTTAAGAAAATGGAGTAACTTCTCCTGTTTTCCCTATATTTCCCTTCACCGCTCTGCTCCTATTTATCGTAGCGTAATGAAAAGTATACTATAATCTGCCCAAGAGTATGTAGAATAATTGTGCCAAATTTCGTTAAAATCCGTCGAGAAGTTTTTGTTTCAGACAAACATTTTACTGATTGCATTTGTGGAATCAGTAGCGATCCCTAACCACCACTTGATAATTATTTTTTAATTATATTTTATGTATAGAATTATCCTCTCTACAGATTTATTATAAGTATAGATAGAGGATAAATCTAGTTTCAAAAGCGTTAATTTTTTAGAATTAGGTTTAATTAGTACATGACAACTTTATTGATTCCATTATTTTTATAAAATAAATTATAATAAAATAGAAAAAAAAATCATGTCTATTCGGCGGAAAACAATGGGAGCTACGACAAGTTGGATTTAAAAAATAAATAAAAGAGTGAGGATATTTTTATGTATTCTAAAACTTGCATAAAATCTTTATATCAGTGATTCAATTTAATTAAATAAAATATTAATTGCCTTTTGCTATACTTACTTTAAATATCTTTTCACATCTTCATATCTTCTTTTGATATCTTGCAATTGATACTCAACTTCTGCGACGGTATTTAAGGAGATGTTAGTGTTCAAGGTTTTTTTTAAACGAAAGTTAACAATTTATCTAATGATAGGAAGGCAAACATTTATAAATAGAAAATAAGTTTTAAGTAGACTTCATAGAAATTTTAAAATACAATTAAACTTTTAATACGTGTATCTATGAAATTTTCATTTCTATAAATTATTATGTATATATTTAAAACAGATAACTGGTCACAGCCATAATTGAATAAAATACACTTATAAATTATTAAGTCCAGGTTTGTCTTGTAAGGGTACCTTTGCTTAATAGAACAGCAAGAAGATTCATAGAAATATATGAAGTAACATTTTAACCACAAGGCATTAACACAATTGCTTCGATCCATTTTCTCTTAAAAAAGCCCAAATGTCAACTTTTGCATTCTCAAACTAAGCATGCAGATCTAAAGTATTTTTATTAATAGAACTGATATTTGTTTTAGAATTATATTAGAATTTCGACCAAATTTTATTACCATTTAACGGTTAAAGTGGGTTAATCTTAAAAGATAAGAATATACAGTATATACTGCTACGGATATTTTTTTAGATAATTTTAAGATAAATAATTCAAAGATGAATAATTTTCCCCGTTTTTTCAACATTTTCCATTATTTCTTTGCTTTTATTATTTGCAACGTGATGTTATATGACCTGAATCCTTCCTTGCTAAATCTAAATCCTTGGTCTATTTAACACGAAAATATTTTTTCAATTCGAATCAGCAGTTCCTAAGATAAGCGCCCTTAAACCAACTCTTCAGCTTTATTATGTATATTAGAATAGATTATCTTGACATAGTTAGCAATGTAGGATATTTCAGAATTTTGCATCACGTTGTTCAGTGAATTGAAATTTTTGAGTAGCTCGTTCGTAGTTTCTATAACACCGATAAAAGTTATAAGGCGTGACTTATTGGTCTCATCCGCAGTACCTTGTGATTCACCTTTTTGAATTAAAGTATTAATTTTGAGTGTAAATTCATGTCTTGCATTAAGCTTAAATTATCTCTGAATCCGTTACCATAATAACATCAATTGGTTGTAAGTACTCTCGTAATTACTAAATACTTCTAGTAATATGAAAATTAAATACTGTATACTGAAATATCATTTCTTTTTATATCTCAAACATAACCTTATTATATGTCGTTCTTTAGACGTAAACATGAATATTTAATATGCAAACACGAAAACTAAACAGCTAAAAGGAGTTTTTTTGATAAAATAATAATAATAAAAAAAGCCCTTTTGATCTCAGTTTATTGATTTTTTTCGGAAGAATAACGTAATGATTCTGACTTTTAATTTATTTTAGCATTAACTAAGTATCCTGCATTTTTTAATATTTAATAATGTAAAAAAACCTATCAAAATTTTTGTCGAATTGCTTTCAATGTCCTCAGCATATTGATACCTCACCTTTGTTATATAAAGACTCTTTTTAGGTATAAAAACATGGAATTTACTCCTTTTATTTGGGAAATTCTTCCAGATATATTCTTATTTTAGCGTTAATGTAGCGGTACCGAAAACTAATATCAGAACAAAATACGAGATCAGAAAAACTAGTAAATAGTTCAATACTATTTACTTACGTACATCACAGAAAGTACAGTAATAACAATTAGAAATTCTACCGAGCAAAGATTAACATTGTTTAAAAAATGTTACAGGGATTATTATTCAATTTAACATGATTTTTTTAAATTTTAATCGACGATTATATTTCTCTCGCTTTGAATAAATCTAACATGAATAATTGTACTGAAAATTTTGGGAAAACTTAGATATTAAAAGTTAGGTAATATACAAGATCAAACTGGAGGAGAAAAATAGTACACGCTGTAAAAAAAGTCAATGTTTGTTTGAGCTGAGCTGAAAGATCGCTTTTAGTCTTTATGGGCCAGGGTAGAAGCCTTTAAAATTAATTAAAAATGAAAAAAACATAGTAGAATGAAACCCGTTAGAAAAGGAGGGGAATATTATGAAAACTAAAGGAAAAATAATTTACGGGTGATCTGGTTCGGGAAGGGTATGGGGGTGGGTATTTAGGGGTAAAAAATGGGTTTTTTCGATTTCCGGCGAAACGAAAAGTCCTACGAAAAAAGTTATATGGCAAAGTTGTAGGTAATAAAGAGATCTAAAACTTTTGTATTAACATTTTTTTCATATAACCTCAAAAATTATGTATAAATTCAAAAATACCAAGTTTTTGGTTTTTTATTTTTATCTTTTCGTATATAATTTTTTTCGTATGACTTTTAGGTATGCATTACTTACTTCAATAATGCATTATAAAATTATTGAAGTATTGTAATAATATCATAGGGCATTCAATTTCAAATAAAACAACAGACAGATATACCAAGCTAATTTGTTTTATTTCAATCAAGTTGATTAAATACAAAGCAAGGTAACGTAAATTCAATATTGTAAGTGGTGACCTATTTAAAAATAATTATGAGTCGTTTGAAACATAGCTTAGCTCTATGAATTTGGACAACAAGAATTTGCACAAAACAAAGAACTAAAACTGACTTATTTTGTATTTTTATATTATACCTATAACAACTTAAAGTTAAATACTATAGAGTATAGAGAACCTATTTTTTGACTTTGTAAAATAAGACCTATATAAGTAAGTACTAAATAAAAGTTAACTTTATTATTAATCGTGAAAATTCTTATGGCGTTTGACAACCGGCAAGGGAAATAAAAATATCTGTAATAGTATTTCTTTATTTCATTCATTGTATAGGTAATTCATATCACTACTTACTTATGAATTTACTGAACGTAGGAATATATTGAACCAACAAAAAACTGTTCTGAAGTAAGGGCATTGAAAATATTCATTAAAGTCAATTATAATATGTAAGGAAAAGAGAAAAGAGTCTGAACATCATTTTTTAAGATTATTTCATACATTTTATTTTCAAATGATTCTGAATCACATTATTTGTCTTGTGTTGTTTCATGTTTATGTTCCCCGGTTATTAATATCTTTACAGCTTACAAGGAAATCTATTAAGAATGTAAAACTATGTATATTCTACTCTACTATAGAAGTCATAAACGGAAGCAAAGTAACGAAACAATGAGAGAATTTTACATAAATATGATGTCTTTCTTATTAATAGTATAATGTTATACACATATTTTTACTAACACTTGCTACAAGAACAACCAATAGAGTGAATTAAAAAAACTAATTCCAAGCATATTACATACTTATTTTATGCTGCTACTGCATTTACTACCATTATGATATAAGAATTTAAGGCAACTTTTAATAAAAAGATTTGTAAGTATCAAATATGTAAGATTAATCCCAATAATCCTTGTGTCCTTTAAAATTGTTTTAGTATAAAATCGCAATCCCAGATACTAAAATATATGTCCTATACAAGATCAAACTGTAGGAGAACAATTGTATATGTCGTTATAATGGCCAACACTTGCACGGGTAGATCAATATTCAAAGTAAACATGCCGAATACAGAAAGATCACTTTTAGCATTTATAAGTAATAACATACGTTTAGCATTACCCCGGGTGGTATCTGTAACAAAATATTGATCTTACATTTAATATTCTAACCGATGTATTCTTTTTTAATAGAAATCAATTTAATATAAAATAATCGTTGATTTTAACTTGTGTCGTAAAAACAAAACATGTTTTTAAAAATATATCAAATATATATTTTCTATTAATTTACTCAATATTATCTAGACGAAGGTAACTAAAAATAAATGTACGTTATAAATATAATAAATTTCCAGAATTTTGTTAAATTCAAGGAAATCTACCTATTATCTGATGTAGAGAGTGGTGTTCTTGTAAAATTGTCACTTACCGTTATTAGTCGATGACATCATTTCAATACAGTTTTTCTTTACCAACAGTAAATGAGACGCAAGGTACTGCGTTAAAATACATAATGCCATAAAAAAACTTATCAATGCTATTACTATCGATGTCATTAACATTGCTGGGGTAGATTTTACAGAAATCTGAGGAAATGAAATACAGTTTCTATGAGACTCACCTACTGTTTTTATAGTTGAATTAATTTATGGATACATTTTTCTTAAACTTTTTCCGAAAAAAAACCTCGAGATCTTGATTGATTCATAATTATAAAATATAGTTCTCATTTGATCACTATATAACAATTGCATCTTGTGTAAGACCATATCATACCTATTTCCATTTTTAATTGTTATAAACATTTAAATGAGTAAATTATAAATTTTGAATATTTTCTTCCTGGCAATTTCCCAGCTTCAGCCAGGGTCTGCCTAAAATGTTGTAAATAGTTTTTGGCTAATCGTTTTACGACCGGCCACCTGCCTGACGTCAACCCTCTTTGGGAATGCTGTTATTGAAACTTATTTATTGAAATTGTGAAATTATAACAGTCCAGGTTTCCTCACGATGTTTTTCTTCACCGTCTGTCAGTGGTGTCTAAATACTCTCAGAAAGTACATATGACTCGGAAAAATCACATTGGTACTTACCAGGATCGAACCTGCGCCCTCATGTATGAGAGGCGGGCCTTCAATTACTCCAATTAGTCCACCACTGACAAAATTATAATTTTGGATATTAATGACCAAATTCCCTTAAGTTACAATTTGGTCTAGGTATTGATATGTAGTAAGATTATAAAAATATAATTCTGTGATCCTATTGAGCAAGAGTGAATAAGACTGCTTTTTCTAGGGATTTTTGGAAGATACTTACTTGATTTTTTAATGTCAAGATTATACATTGAATCAGTATTATAGTCCAACTCACTACTTGACAGATGAAGAAAAATATCTGTAACAAGTACTTTTTTATTTTTTATGCGATTCACATTTCCACTCATTCTTCAACTTACCTGGCATTGGAACAGTTCGTTAAAGTCATCTATTATAGACAAAATAGTCTCCATGCCATTTAAAATGTTATTCCACACAATATTTTCAACCGTCAAGTATTCTGAGTCACATGTATTTATCTTATTTTGTTTTTTGTTTATATCCATAAGCTTCATGTTGATGTGGCGTACACGAATTAATAAGAAGAAAATAATAACAAGAATAAGGGTAACATCCACTGTGGATGCCATTGCAGGTAACAAAATAGCGAAATCAGCCAGACAGGCACCTTTGATAATATTATAATGAAATAAAAATACCCATGAAATCCCGGAAATTGTTGCTAAAATAGAAAAGCAACTATTAAAAATGAACATATATCTATTGATTTTCTGGTATTTAATTTGTAAATTTCGATCCAGCTTCTGAATTTTTACGTAAATGAGATGGTATTTATTTTTTTGAATTATATTTCTTAAAACAATAGTCACTATTATAGCAAAGTCCACAAGAAGAGCTAATTTTAAATATTTTTTTTCAATTACTACACCATCTACTATTTCACATTGATTTATAAAATAACTGTACATTAACCCAATTATGAACCAAAATAAAATTTTGTAATAAGTATATAACTTTGAAGGCGCGGTGGCAAAGCCGTCGTTTATATTAACTCGCAATGTTCCTAATATTCTCTGTTGAAAATGTAATGCTTCAAAAATTTTGACTATGTCGCCATCTAAGATGTCACACGTTAGTTTTTCCAATTCCTTAGCCATTGTCTCTTTGCGACAATGTTGTGAAGTGAAACATTTAGAATTGAATGGAATAAGAATAGTTTCAAAAATATTAATTTTGATAAACTGTGCTTGTGGGATTTGTAAACTGCGACAAGGGACAGCAAATCATTTATTTGTTAATTTCATAAAATACAATTTTTAGAATTACTTTGGTTCGCAGTTATTGTGGGCGTTTCATATTTTAATAAAATTTGTTGAATAAACATGAAATTATTATTCATTATCATTGTTATTTCTAATATTTTAATTGACATTAACATTTCAGTAATGTATAATTCATAATTTTTTGAGTAAAAAGTACAATATATGATAAAATTATGCACGATAATAATAATTGTTTAAAATTGGTCTGTAACGTATTGGGTGAAAGTTTTCGATGCGTTTTGAATATTTATATTAATTACACTTTTGCTCCATAAGTCGAATTGACGGATAATTAAGGGTTATTATCTTAGTGAGGCCATATTTTTGATAGAATATAGATATAACAATATACTATTAGCATACTCTGTCAGTTCTTATAATTTATTTGAATAAACTGAACACAAAAAATTATCATGTTATCATTTTAATTTCATTAAGTTATGTACATACTGCTTTTACTTTCATTGTATTCAATTAACAATAATAATAGTTAAAAAAAAAAAAAACAAAAATACACGCTTTAATCTTTAAACTATTATTTATTTTATATTTTTTAGTAAAATTTTTGTGGACATGCGCAGATCGCACACTAGTTTTGTCCCTTTTACTCTCAGAGAGGATCTATGAAAAAAAATAATATATTTATTAATCGTAACAAAGATTATTGGAAATTAACAAGGATAATTGGAAATTTTTAATGAATTATTGCATTGTCATTGGTCCTTGAAACATATGCAAAGTTTCAAGTTAACCAGATGTTTAGAAACCAGATAAAATCGTGCTCAAAGATTCCGATACATACATACAACCCAAGCTAATATAAGCGTGTTAAAAATAAGAGTAGTAATGGAATAAAATGTACCTATGTGTATAAAGTGTTATATACAACTTTTTAAATTTTATCTAAAAAATACTTTAAATCTGAAGTAACAGTTTGTCATGTTGGTAATGAATATCTTATTAGTGTTTACGTTAACAATACCAGTACATACCTTATTGGTATCAAGTACACATTTTTTCTTAAAAGTATTATATAATATCTGATTAATTTACTTCTAAATGAATACAAGAATGTATTCATAAATAATAGATGAATACTAACACACGAAATATGTACAATTCAAACTTTTAGAATATAATTAAAGTAGCGCAAACTGCAAGAGCGTGATATGAAGCGTTGTGACCACGTTCATCATATTCAGCATTGTCGACGCGTCCATATTCCACATGTCATAAACTGATAAATGAGGTGGTTTTTCATTTATCAAGTTTAACATTTTCTTCGCCTTATCTCTAGTTGGTCCTAAAATAATAATTAAAATAATTTTTCATTAATATATTTAGTCTTTGATAGTTTGAAGATTTTTGATTGGTTTAAAGTAATTCGAATACTATTGTTATGTTACGTTCTCTAATTTCGCGATGATTACCTTAATATTAATTCATATATAATTAATAAGTTATTTTATATCATTCGAGGACATAGTTTTTTCCCTTTTTCATAAAGTTATAATGTTTATGATAATTCATAAAAACTGTGCAACTTTTTTTCATATGAAAGGTGGCAAACGAGCAGACGGCCTACATGATGGATTTTAGTTACCGTCGCCCATAGACATCCGCACTTTTGTCTACATAAGATTTGTATTCATACTTTTTTCGTTGTAGGAAAGGTGATTCATTTAATACAAAAAAAAAAATGGTTGTCAAGAGCATATTTAAAGAAGTAAGAAATCACTGAATTTTTATTACCATTTTTTTGCCATTCTAAATATTTTTTAAAAACTTAGTCCTTTCGATTCACAATTTTATATTGCTCTCGATTTTCCAGTCAAGATGAAGATGGTCCTTTCTTTTTCTAGTTTTATTTAACCTAACCCGAAGAATTATATGGATACATCAGAGTCACCCCGCTCATTTTTGCCTTGGGTGGTTTAGGAAAACAAGTGTATATGTTTAAATAAAAGTCTTTGTAAATGATTATGCAATGATTTTTCGATTCATTGTTTTTTTTAAATAAAATCCTTTGAAGCTAAAATAAATTTAAATCAAATTACAAACCTTCATAATGTAAAGATAGTATAGTGGTACAAAGTCGTTTTATATCCTTAATTTCTACGCTGAAAGCCTCCCAGCGAAAAGAAATTAACATGATCATAAAAAGATCCATAGCAGTTACCAAAGTTAGGATCAAACCGTCTAACCACCGGAGAAGCTAAAAGAACCAAGATTGTTTTTATGTTATGAATAAGATTCTACCGTCAAAAATCATAGCTTATTAAGAAAAAAAACTTCAGTGAAATGAATACCCACGTCATTTTGCATCAATAATATTAGATATTCGAAAGTCAATATCGCCAATAACACATATTTGAAACAAAACAGTAAAATCTGAAATTTCAATATGTTGCTTAAGCTCAAAAGGATAAATTTTAGATAGTAGACATTATTTCATAGAGGGTAGATTTAATATAATCACCTGCCATCTGTACAATTCTTGAAATTGGAGATGTGCTTCAAATATATCTTTTAAATATACATCAATTTGACTATTGCTAAAATCGTGTGAATTTGCCACTAACCAGCGCATGTTTCTTCTAGTAGGATTGAAAAATTTAGAATTCCTTTCTTTTTTAATAGGTAAGCCTTTGAGGTGATTCCTTATTATAGCGTTAATGTAGCGAAACCGAATACAAAAATATATTATAATATTTGAACAAAACATGAGTTCTATCAAGCTAGATAGCTGACAGAAAAAGAGACCAGAAAAGCAAACCAATAATTCTATATTTTGTATGCTTACCAAAAATAGTAAAATTACGGTCAAGAAAATAAGAAATGCAATCGAGCAAAGATTAACATTGTATAAAAAAATGTTGCAGGGACTATTATCAGCAATTTTCATTTTGCGATCTATTTTTTGAGTTTTAATGTAGAATTTTACATTCCGCTCACTATTCAGAAATCTCACATGGAGAGTATTCAAAGCGTATATAATAAAATTCAGGACCGAAAATAAGGAACTTACATTTTGTAAGATTGGATACGCCTCAAGTCTTGAACTATTATAAATTAAAACGTATATTTTCAAAGCTGCAACTAGTATTAAGATTATGATTGTATACGCTTTTTGTCGCCATGTTGGCGGTGTAACAAATCTATCTCTTGCATCTATTCTACAGGATCCAAAAATTAATTGAAAAAAACGAAAAGGGGCAAACATATTTAAATGGCCCTCGTCTATAATATCATCTGAAAAGTATTCTGTTTTCATGATTTTTTAGCACGATTTAGGGATGTCAATAGAAATAACTCATATATGCATCTATTTATAGTAGACCGAATAAAATATATTTTTAATGTGATTATGCTGAATAAAGAAAGACTTTTGTTAGCCTTTCGCCGGGTTTAATCTGTAAAAAAGATTGCTATGTATATCAAGTAACAACATTTTTTATGGTTTATACTTAATTAAATTATAGTTTTAGGCTAAGGTATGGGCTAAGGATATCGATATAAGAATACAACTTACATTTGTAACAAACAATTGTACACAATTTATAACTTTATTTTATTGGTGTTTCCGACACAATAAGAAGGTAAGCAAAACATAAATATAGTTTAAAAAGATCACAATTTCTATAATTACATTGAAAGGCCTATTATGTTGATTAAATTCTAATATAAATCTAATATTTTAAGTCGTGTTCTACTTCCAATAATTGTAGCCAATACTTTACACTAAAATATACACTACTACAAATTAATCTTCTAAATCAGTGAAGTACCGACGCCATCACAAAATAACACCCTTCTTAAAACATAATATTTTATTGCTCTACTTTTACAACTTAGAAGCTAGATATATACAGCTCCCATATTTTTAAATAGAGCCAAGACTGCCGTTACTCATGTAACAGAAAAAGTATCTTTGAGCGTCGGCAGCAAAAGCCTCTAAACTATTGTAGTCACTTAAAATCAAACCCTTATCACAGAGCTTAACTAAAGTACACGCAGACTGTGTCAAGTTTTTTTTTCATAAACCGACGTTAAAAATATACTTATAAATATAAAATAAATGTACACAGCAAAGTAAAAAAAGTAATAAACATAATGATAGAGAAGAATGTTTTGATAAGGAAGATACAAAATAAAAGTTGTTTTGGAATAACTGAGAACGTCTGACTGTAATAAAAATTATAATAAGACAGTCAAAAGAAAAGCAGAAATTAAATTGGTTGTGGACTAAGGAAATACGAAAGGTTTTGATAGATAAAATTTTACTTAGTGGGATGTACAAGATGTGTAGATGAAATAAGAGATAGCGATTGTTTCTGCGAAAGCTGAAGTACAGTTTGAGCTTTAACACTCTTTGAATACATCCCATAGACAAAAAATACTGTACCTTGAAGCGAAGGTGAAAGACAACAAACCGTGATTTTTAGTCTTATTAAGTTTATAAAAAATATTAAAGGTCTACCAACATAAGTAATTTTAGCTATATCGGATAAAGACAAGTAAAAAAGCTTTTAAACCGGTGAGAATATTGGTGAAAGAATGATAAAGACCATATTGAAATAACTTTGTAAGTCAAAGTTTTACAGTTTTTGTGTTAGATGGATTTTTTTCAGTTGTATTGTACATATGTATATTAATATCAAATATAAAACCGATTTGTTTAATTTTAACCACTCTAAAATAAGTTTGAAAGAATTAAGGATGGCCTAATCGCAATATATGTAGGTTATATTGATATATTTTTTTAATCTGTAATATGTTGTATTTATATCAAAATTTACATAAAATCATTATTTTACTTTTTAAAAATACATACAACATGTTATTTAAAAAAAATAATGTCTAAAAAACAGAAATATGTTTTTTTTTGTGCTGCTACGAGTATAACTAAATATAATTTAATGATAAAGTAATATTTTGGAATAAATTTTTATAGTAATCTTGTAATATTTGCATACCTTGCTCTGATTGTTATACACTAACTTTTATGGTTCGTGATAAGTCCATATTATTTCTTAATAAGTAATTTTAATATTCCGTCCATTTAATAAAATCGTTGTTTTTTAATGTTTGAGTTCAAATAAACATGTTTTTCTATTTTTACTTAAGAGAAAAATTATTTTTCTGTTCTATTACGTTTCTACCTATCAATATCAGAATTTTGTTCTATAAAAAATTATATTAATATTTATCAGCACTTGTCTAATGAAGTGGGAAGACTAATTAATACTTTCAACACTTTTGTTTCTGTCTAAATGTAAATACTCTAGATGTCACACGAAGTATGTATATATCCGCGCTACCAGCTTTAATAACGGATGCGACTTGAAAATAATTTGAGGCTGTCATCAATTCTTATTAAACCTCATTAGTATTTATGATTATTGTTAAAAGTAAAACGAAATCAAAGGAGAATAGAACTATGTTTGAATCTTGTTATAAATAAGACGTCTGGATGCACGACGGCAGAATTGAGACTTCAGAATTGAGAAATCAGAGTTTAGTAAGTGCGTATCATTGAAGTATGTGATTATGAAGAACCTTCGAGAAATACAGGAGCATTAAGAACAATTGAAGTTTCTTTTTAAAATATCATGGAACGCTCTAGAAGCTCTATGCAATTGACGTATAATGACAGATATGTAATGACGTAATAATGACAATTAGATATTTGTAAGAGATCTACTATATAAAAATAAATCCGGTTTTCCATCCTGACGCTATAACTTCAGAACGAAAGAACCAATTTCCACGGTTTTGTATTCGTTGGAAAGGTCTCGGGTTCCGTGAGGTTTATAACAAAAAATTTCAACAGAAAAGTGGGAAAATCTTTTTTCACATACAGCGCCATCATACATAACATGTACTACAAATCAATATTTAAATAAATATTCCATAAATATATACTTATATAATAATATAATATACATACACTTTATAGACATATACATTTACATACTATAGATACTTACATAATAAATAAAATATTTCTTCATGAAGCAAGATAGTGCTCTTTTATCATTTTTTTAAAAGAAGTCATAGTTTGTGCACGTCTTGCTTCGAGTGGAAGAGAGTTCCAAAGACGAATTGAATGAACTGTAAAGGAGTGAGTGTAAAAAGATGTTGTATGGGGTGGTATCTACTTTGGATTCACTTTCATTTACTTAGAAAAGTTCAACTAAATAACACTTCATTTTTGTAATCGAAATGAATTCATTACTGTTGTGAAATGGAATAAAAATTTTCCTTTTCAAATATAAAACAAAAAAAAAACTTCATCTTTTTATCACCAAACGAAATGTTATATAAAAGCCTTCTGGTGGCGAAACGGAGTTCGCCGGGTTTACTAGTATCGAATAAATCTTTACCTCTTCCCGTAATCTAAGTACCTACACGTAGAGGAAGTGGTGGTAATTTGGAACCGCACTTTGTTTTTTGAATATTTTAAGAAACTTATTTAAGACTGTATCTTTATATTTAAAAACTTCTAAGCTTTTATTTAAGAAACTCATTTATAAAATAATATCACCCATTATAAGAAATATTTTGCTTTATTGGAAAAATTTAAAAATGTGTATGGAGCTCTGGTGCTGGTATTATGGAACCCGGGTACCAAATTACAAGTATGGAATAAATTTATTTGCAAAAATCACACACATAATACTCCATCCAAGTTTCACCCTGTTGATCGTTGAAGTACTTCTAGAGCTTCAATCATATTAGCCTTAGTCCAACTCTTTCTTTTCAACTTCGGCTTTAGTGACAGCTTAGGTCGAGGTATTACTAGAACTAAGAAAAAAGGTGTTCAATACATTGCGGGTAATTTTGAACCCGGTTCCATATTACCTGCAAATTTCGGTTTCCAAAATCAACCTTACTTTTTTACCAGATAATCAAGACAACAAAAAATAGTTCCAATAAAACTTGAAATATACCTCTGATAATGTGAACTTACTTATTATATATATCGGATTTATTACAAATTTGTTGTTTTAAAAGAGAGGGACGCCAGCCTCGCTGACGTCTCTAAAGTCACTTAGCTGTCAATTGTGCTTCGTTATTCCAAGTTTTATAGTGACTGAAGTTTCATGTCAAGTCCCACGGGAATGCGGTCGAACGGGATAAAAAGCCAATCCTCCTCCCTGCCAATTTTCAGCTAAATCGGTTCAGCCGTTCTTGAGTTATAAGTGGAGTAACTAACACGACTTTCTTTTATATATATATTATCATACATGTCAAATATAATATCAGAGTCATTGGTAACCGATTCATTGCTATCCAAATTATTGATGATTGGGATATTAAGGCTGAAATTCAGATCCAGACTGATACTCATACTGAAATGCACCTCAGCATCTCTATTCATGTTTACACTTTACATTAACTAATAATATTTATCATATCAGCTTTAGCCTCTAACTTAAATTCCTGTTTGCTGTCAGTGCTTCATATAATTTGTCTTGTGGGTTTGTTTGTCATGTTTTGGAGTTCTTTTTAGACTGTTGTTGTGAATCTGGCTTTTAAAAATTACAGTCTTGGTCATCCTCCAGTGCTGCATCATTATTTTGTGTTAGTAATGTTATTTTGTAAAGCAAATCTAAAAAGACATTAAATTCGAATATATGTACGTATGACTTTAAGTGTGGCCAGATGGCAGGCATTATAGTAAGCTGAACAAGGAAAATAATATGGGATATTATAAAACATCTCTATGCCTGAAACAATTGAAGAGTCAAATCTAAAAACTGCTTAACGTTTTATGAAATACGCAAATTTTCCCAATCTACTTGGAGCTATCGGTGAGAAGCGGAGTTTATAAACCTTAATATTGGTATAGAGTATATAAATTATGAAAAATATTTGTCGAAAAGTACAGATTCATCGATATAGACGTTGGATGATATGGAAAGGCTGCAGACTCAACAATAAAAAAAGGCAATTACGAAATATGGATACTGACTATTTTAAAATAAATGTAATAAATGTCACCTACACGATTTTATTTCTTACTGGTTTTTCCCTGAAATTAGTCGGTAGCTTCTATGGTTTTTGAACAAAATTTTATATTCAATTATGAAAGTCTAAATAATGACTTGATCGGTGAAGAAAACTATCTTTAATAAAGAAATATTTATTTTGATGCCATTATAATAGTATTATTCATTCTGCTTAATAATTATAAATATATGTAGCTGACACTGAAAAAGTTGCATATAATAATTTACTATAGCAAAATTATGTGCAAATAATAAAATATATAAAATATTATTTTCTTTTATAACAACAGACTAATAAGTGAAATACAATTTATACACTTGATTATAATTAAAGAAGCGCAAACTGCAAGAGCGTGATAAGAAGCGTTGTGACCACGTTCATCATATTCAGCATTGTTAAGGCATCCATATTCCACATGTCATAAACCGATATATGGGATGGTTTTTCATTTATTAATTCAATTATTTTCCTTGCCTTATCTCGTAGTGGTCCTAAAATAATAAATTTTTTTTGTTAATACATGGAGATGTGTATTGATAGTTTCAAGACTACCGATTTGTCTAAAGTAATACTCTGACTGTTTTTGAGTTACCCTCTCAAGTTTCGAGAATATCACCAAAATATAAATATGAATTACATAAGGTGTTTTAAATTATTCAAGGGCAACATTTTCAAATATCAAGATTTTTTCTTTTGAATAAAGTTATAATGTTTATTATAACTGAGCCAAACTGTCGAACTTGTTGTAATAATGACTTTATTATTATTTCGTTCTTAAGTTACTAAATTCATGCGATAAGCACACAAATCCATGTCAACATTAAGAGCTCTACAGTATGAGAAGTCATCTCATCCATACCCTTGGTGGATAGCGGAGGGCAGAGGATCTAAATTAATTCTTGAAAACCCTATTTACCACTGCAGTCACACGACAGCTGCTCCGTTTAGATTCTACTAAACTTTACATCGGGACATCTACTCTATCATTGTACTAGCCTTTAGCCGACCTCAGGCTCATTTTTACAGACAAAAAATGAAGTTGTCGGATACTATCATTTACCAAGATGCCTTCTTTAGTATGTCCAAAATCAATGAGTGCAAAACCATCAGCAACAAATACAAGCCTCAAAGTAATCGCTGGAGGAAACCTAAAGCCATATTAAATTTGTCAGCTACAGACCAGATAGCGTACTTAACCACTCATATGTACATACTACTTAATGATAGCCTAATACTGTAGTTTCATCTTCGACCCTCCTTTTAAATATGGACGTAGGGAGGTTACAGGAACTTTTATCTACAATGACCTGTTCTTTCAAAAAGTTGTTGAAATGTATGGAGCTACATCGATTCATCTACATCTCAAATGCTCACTAGCTTGGATGCTAATAGGCCAACTTTCTTGAAATTTTTATGAATTAATTTTAACTTCCTCCATAGGGCTGGCAATAACACTCTGAGTATTAAAAGCACCTTTTAAATGTTTTAATATTCTTGTAATGTTCTTTCATTTGATCATAATTCTTTAAAAACTTCGTCTTATTTTGTGGATTTAATATGTATTGTGTTGATTTATAAATCCCATTTCATCACTTTTTGAATGTGTGGTATGGATTTCGTAGATTGTAGATTTTTAAGTGAAACTTCTTATTCGATTTCCAACAAGGTTGCGTCAAACGTTTTACTCTCCTGGGGTGGGGCGGCGGAATGTGTGGCAGTGGAACGCATGCGAGCAATCAATTTTGACTTGTAAGTAATGTTAATCAAGTTTTTCTTAAAGAATATCTAAAGATTTCTTAAAAATTTATTCCTACCCCTTCCTGTTTTCATTTCAATATAACGGAATAACACTTTTTCCGCGCGGAGAGTCTCCCCGCACAATTATTATGTACATCAGAGTAAACTCTAAACTACTAAAAATTATTTGGGTGCATTTATTGCACCCAAATAATTTTTAGTCTTGTTCTGCCATTCTAAATAAATCTTCTTTTTGATTTTCCCTCAATTCAGATTTTTTTATTGCTCTCGATTATTCACTTAAGTTGAAGCTTGTCCTTTTATGTAATCTAATAAGAGCCACTCAAATCTTTTTGCCATAGAAACGGTGGTTTTAGGAAAACAAGTGTTAACGACGAAATCAACATGTTTGTTAATAATTTTGCTATGGTTTTTTTGATACATGATCATTTCTTATAAAATCCTGTTAAATGATAAACATAAAATTAATTAAAATTGAATTACGAACCTTCGCAATGTAAGGATAGGACAGTAGTGCAAAGCCGTTTTATGTCCTTAATTTCTGCACTGAAACCCTCGCAGTGAATACAAATTACAATGATCATAAAAAGATCCACGGCAGTCAACAAAATTAGAGTCATCAAGTCTATCCACGCGATAAGCTAAAAGATCCAACATTGTTTTAATGTTATGAATAAGATTCTGAAGTAGAAAATCAAAGCTTATTGAGGAAAACTATTTCAGTGAAATGTATACCCACGTTATATTTCATCAATAATAATAGATATTCGAAAGCCAATACTGCCCATGACACAAATTTGAAACAAAATAGTAAAATCTGAAATATAAACTGATTGTTGCAGCTCCATTGGATACATTTTAAATGGTAGATATTATTTGATAGATGGTAGAGTTTATAAGTATAATGACCTGCCATCTGTACAATTCTTGAAAATGGAGATGTGCTTCAAATATATCTTTCAAATATTCATCAATTTTACAGGTGCTAAAATCGTGAATGCTTGCCACTAAACAACGAATGTTTCTTCTAGTAGGGTTGAATAACTTAGAATTATTTTCTTTTTTGATAGGTAAGCCTTTGAGATGATTCCTTATTATAGCGTTAATGTAGCGAAACCGAATACAGAAATATAATATGGTATTAGCACAAACCATCAGTTCTATCAAACTAGTTAGCTGACAGAAAAAGAGACCAGAAAAGCTAACAAATAATTCTATACTATATATGAACACCATAAAATAAATAATTAAGGATATAACAATTAGAAATACTACCGAACAAAGATTAGCATTGTATAAAAAAATGTTGCATTCATTATTATCAGCAATTTTCAATTTGCGATCTATTTTTTGAGTCATAATGTAGAATTTTACATTTCTCTCATTATTCATAAACCTTATATGGATAGTATCCAAAGTGTATAGGATAAAATTAAGGATCGAAAACATGACGGTTATAGTATATATGATTGGATACTCATAAAGTACTGAGATATAATTATATATAACATATAGTTTCCCAACTGCGACTAGAATTAAAATTATGACTGTATAAGCTTTTTGGAGCCATGTTGGCGGTGTAACAAATCTGTCTCTTGAATCTATTCTACATGACCCAACAATTAATTGACAAAAACGAAAAGGCGCAAACAATTTTAAATGGCCCTCGTCCAAAAGATCGTCTGACAAGTATTCTGTTTTCATGATTTTTTGGTTGTATTAAGAGATAGTCCATGAAGATAACTCAAATGTATACATCTGATTGTAGTAGATAGGATAGAAAGATCAAACTGCAAGGTAGCAATGGTGTATATAGTAAGAATGATATGAGTAATGTGCAAAGTTATCATGAAGTATAGATACAAAATTCTGTTCGTCTTTCACCGGGTTTAATCTGAAAAAAAAGATTGCTGGGTATGTTTCACTACGTAATCAACAAAATTTCTTATTGTTCATAGTTAATTAAATTACTGTATTTATAAGAAAACAACTTACATTTTTAACAAATATATGAACACATTTATCTACAACTTTCTTTTATTGGTGTTTCCGACATAATAAGAAGGTAAGAAAAACAAATATACATACTTACATTAAAATGATCATTATTTCTATGATTACATCAAAAGGTCCATTAAGTTGATTAAATTCTAACATAAATCTAATATTGTAAGTCGTGTTCTACTTTTAATAATAATATCCAATACTTACGGATAAAATATAGAGTATGTACTATAATTTATCTCCTTTATCGATGAAGTACCGATTCGATCACAAAATTATATCCTACATGCAAAATAATATGTATTTAATTTTTTTACTTTTCCAAGTTACAAACTTAATATGTATATAATCAACTACCATATTCTTATATAGAACCGAGGCCACTGTATTAAAAAAATACGCTTATCACAAAGCTTAATTTAACTAGACGCAGTCAGTTTTAAGTCTTCCTTTTATATGAAACTAAGACAACTTTAAACCTATTTGTACTCTCTTGATCTGATTCTTTCCATTTTCGTCACCTAATACATCCATCTCAATTTTTGCAATTTTATCTGAATACAGTTGCTGCAAACTGACCGAAACGCAGGTAGTATGTAGTTTAAAAATAATAAAAAACACGGAGTGTTTTTGAAATCTTAATTTTATTCATCTGTACCTATATTATTGTTTTCGATATACAGAAGTTTGGGCTATTTGGAAGCTTTAGTTTAAAGATAAAATTATTTTAAAAGTTTTCCATCCGCGCATGGATGCTTCGCTAGGAATCTGCACAAGATCGCTAGAAGGGAGGCGATCCCTGTCTGTCATCACTGTGACGAGCCGATGGACACTGCTCGTTACACGCTGGAGGAATATTCTTTATAGACTTGTCACCCGCAGAGTCCGCGGACATGATTGACGAAAACCTCTCCACGACTAGGGGCGAGATAAGTGCCACGACTAGGGGCGAGAAATACTGAGTCGCATGGCCTCTTTCTGCGAGCAAGTGATTGCAAATGCTGCAAAGGAGGTCGCAGCAAGAGACAGGCAGTCAGCTTCTTTCGCTGATCCACTCCGTTGAGGGAGCCTTGGAAGAAGGAGGCGGCTATACAGTAGTCACCTCCTTTTAATTTTAGCACTGGTATTTGATATCACACTTGTCTTTAGACCTTCCACCCTCTGAAAATAACACTGTAATGGCGTCTTAGTCTTCGGGGATGTCTCGTTAGGGAGGTAATTCCGCAGGGGCATCGCGGTGTATGAGGATCTTTTTTTTTAGAAAATTGGTAAGAAATGAGCGTTTTCATTGTGAATCACATAACTACGAGTATTAATTATTGTTATACAACTTGGTTACTTGTTATACAACTTATAGAAGTCAGCGGTGTCCTAGTATTTAAAGACGCGCCGCTCGTGCACGAGGGCGCTTGTTCGATCCTGGCAAGTACCAATGTGATTTTTCCGAGTCATATGTACTTTCTAAGTGTATTTAGACATCACTGACAGACGGAAAAGGAAAACAACGTGAGGCAACCTGGAAGTTTGAAATCACCAACCAATCTTGAGCAAGCGTGGTGACTAAAGCTCAAACCTTCTCCGTGTGAGAAAGAGGTCTTTCCTCAGCAGTGGGCTCTTATAGGTTGATGACGACGACAACTGTCATATATTATGAATTCTGTAACTAATATGAAGAAACTTAAATTCCTTGGTAAAAATAAGAATTGTTACATGACTGTAGGTCAATGGATGTAAATGTCATAGTAAATTATTAATATATCAACTTTGGTTATATTTATTTCTCAATCTCTCGGACCCACTTACATTAGTAGAATTTTATATTAATAAAAGGGTTCTGCCAAAAACTAGATTATTGAATGTGGCAAAGAAAAAGTAATAATATACTGGAACATTTTGTATAATAACTTTTTCAATTTACTCCTACTTTTTAAATTTAACTGAGATAAATTATAAAGTCCTTGTAAGTTTCTAAAGTTAATACATAATATGATATGGAAATAAAAGCCACAACTATACCTTATTTTTTAATTATTCATGCTATTCTAGTAACTACTACACATAATATGTGATATCATTATATGTAATATGAAAACAACATTAACACCAAGAAAACATTTCAGATGCAAAATAATAGATTCCAATATTCAACATACACTATACTACCCAACAATAAAATAATACATTTAATAAGCAAAACGCAAATTTTCAGAGTATCCCAATTTCTCCAAGGCTGGGTTGCAAGCAAAGTTGATCATGGGAGGTGGACCACACATAAGGGTCATGACATCATCAGCAGGAGAGAAGAGATTGTCCTTAATCATATGCTCATTTATAAACCCTGTACTGTACTTCCAATCTGTAACATTTAATTTATATTTACTAAAAATTGAGGAGCATTATTTTTAAAGAAAACTAATAGATTATTATGATGAAACATTCATTTGGTGAATTACTTAGTAAAGACTACACTCAGATAGTACAGATATATTATCTTCTAAGATAGGTATAAAAAGATATAACAATTTGTATAACACATTACAAATATAAATGAACTAAATAAGTTTTTATTTGTTACCTTTTTCAGCCCTATCAATTGTGTACCAAAGTCTGAACTGATCTGGATATTCACTTTGATACTTCTCCAATTCCGGTCTCACTAATATATCTTGTTCAGTTTGGTTAGCATACAGCAGTCTTAGTTGAGTATTGTCATTTTCATCTTTACATATCTGTCGGATCAGTTGTAGCATTGGAGTAATGCCAGTGCCACCTGGAATATGTTATAATTATAACCAATCATTAAAAAGCTGATAATAATGTTTATGATGGAAATATGCCTAAATTATTATGAAACTAAAAATACCAGACCAATTAAATTTATCTATATGTATTTATCTTAACAATAAACAATAATATAGATCTTTGTAATTTCCAAACTCTTTGAATGTATAGTATTGATTTTTTGAATTTTTTTTAATATAAAATAAAAAAATATATGTATATTCATAAGTACTCTTCTTCATCTTCCTGCCAATTTCCCAGCTTTAGTCAGGTTCTGTTGATTCATAAGTACTATAGCACTAAAAGTCCTAGTGTTACTTAATAATTTAAAAAATGAAGGCTATTACTTAAGGAGCACTAAAAATCATTACCAAATTAATTTTTTGTAGTTATTACTTGAAATATACTTATATATTAAATGACGTAGCTGGCATCTTGGACTAATAAAAGCAATGTTTACCTGCAATCATATTAAGTTTCTTCACAACAATTTTGACTGGTGGATCTTTTCTTAGTTTCTTTACTAATAATGTTCCGTTGCCAGCATATTGCAATCTTCCAGATGGTCCCCTCACATCAATTGTGTCACCGATTTTCATATTTTCCAGATACTGTGACATTTTACCACCTTCTGGGAATTTTGGGTGAACATTCTTAAAATACACCTGTAGATGAAATAAAAAAATATTAAATATTATCTAGTCCTTATTTACGAATTTAGAAGAACACTCTGTATTTATGTATAAATTTACTTATTATGTATGTGTTAATCTTCATTCATTATGTAAAATCATTATATAAACATTTTCATTATTTGTAATTTGTATAATTGCACAGTGGTAGTATTAAGAAATACATTTTAAGTTTAAAGCATAAAAAAAGCAAAATCATTTCCCTTAAATAGTTTCATATTTGTTTGATTTTAACTTTTCATTAATCAGTGTTTTACTTTTTTATCTCATAAAAATAATATTATAAATTTTATTGATTGCAAGTGACTTTATGGATCAAAGATAAGTGATAAAAATAAAATTAATAAATGAAATTTGTGTGTCGTTTTGTTATTTTAAACTAAAAGCAGTTTATATGAATTCTCTTATACAATTTCAACTATATGAATTACCTTGACAACAAGATCAACATAGCCTTTTTCATCATCACTAGATACTGGAGTGTATGACCTTATAATGAGATCATCATCAATTCGTACTGACAAGTGAATATGTTGTCCAACGGGCAGTCCTGTAAATATTAAAATTAATTATTAATATACAATAATTTAATTAAACTTTGTTTTTAAAGTGATGGCAATGTTGGTTAATTTGTTATTATATACATAAGATTAAAGTTTATTACAAAAAGTATTGATAAGGTAAACAACTTAAATGTATCTAGATATCTGTAGAAAGAACAACACTGTGATAATGTCAAGTCCTAGAAAATTGTCGGGAAGATGACTGTGGTAATTAGATTAAATTTTGTATCACCTAATTTCATACATTATTTGAAATTTGTGTATACATATATATTGTTTTTACTTTTACATATATAGTATATAATAAGAATATCTTTACATATATATCAGTATTTAAAAGATACTAATAGTTTGTTTCCTTTGTCTGAAGAAAATTTTGTTAATAATAGTTCACAAAAATACTACCGCAAATAGATGTTATGTAATTAAAACATTTTCAATTTTGAAGTACTAAAACTTAAAAAATAAGTCACATAGAAACCAATACCATGAGTGATGAGACTAGTGTTGTAATAAGCATATTATGTAAGTAAGATAAATAATATAATCAATTATGATAAGAAATATTTCATATCATTCTTAACATATTGCTAATGGTGATCTCAAATAATTCTATAAAATACAACTCTAGTTTTGAATCTATCATAAAATCCAAGCTTTATTATAACTTCACAACAAACAGCACTCACCCAGAACATGCTCAGGAGTTGGAAGTCCAAGTCTAAACCTTCTTGTATCATGACTTATAACCTCTTTTTCAATTAATGGCAGCGGGTACTTTGTGTTGGGGTCGACCAATGTTATAAGTTTCTTTTTGCTCTTTGAATTAGACTTTCTACCCCAAACATAGTTTGATACAACTGCTGTGATAACAACAACAGATCCAATTCCAATAACTACTGGAAAAACCTGTACATAATATTGAAATACTTTAGAATAAATGTTAAAAAACACGGTTATTTCCTAGTATGTAGTAATATCATGAGTTAACACAGGGTTAAATCAAGGTCATTATCTTAAAATTTAGAGTTTTCCTCGAGGATAAAACTTATAAAATAAGAAATATATCTCAAACGTTCATAAATATAATGAATAATTATTATAAACGGACATTGGAATAATTTTTGTAAAATATTATTATCATAGTTAGGCCATACCGTCGGTTTCTTGAATAGATCGTAAAATGCCGCCAGGTTATTCATGTTTTAGTCACAACACTGATAGGTATTCAAATGCAAAATTTATGTCAAAATTACATTTAGTTCAATAATAATCAAAATGTCTCAACAGTAGATGCTTTAGATTTAAAATACGTACTTAATAAACGTTAACAACAAACAATACGTTGTTACATTAACAAACGAGAAACACTGAACTAGTTATTAAGGTAAAATATAAACAGTCATTACGTACATTAACTATAACACTTTACTACACATAATAAATAAGAAAATCTTTCTTAACGTGTTTCGTTATCAAATCATTGCGTCACACTATGATAATTATTTAAATATCCATACCCAACCTCTACCCATAGAAACATATTTACTAACCTATAAGCACAACTTACAATTTTTGGATTAAAGGTTATACCGGAAATCATTTTGTTAATTAACAGTATTTCGATGTAGCAGTCTTCCGATTTTTTAATCTAGAATAGTGAAGACTGAAGAATTACACGTATGTTGTTTTTTTTGGTTTCCAATGATACAACAAACTAGCGCGAAATTATAAAATTCAAATTTTTACTCTATAGTCTGTTTGAATATTGCACAATAAATAAATGTAAGTTGGCGAGCGATGGAATTTATTTTAGTATTGGCGACTAGGACACAGCAGCTGAAGATGATTTTACCTCTCAATAATAAAAAAAACTAAAATAACTAACTATACTTTATAATTGTTAGAAAACTGAACAACAGCAATGATATCGGAAAAAATTATGACATGAGATAATTATCTTTGTTCAGTGTAGTTTTTAAGAATATGGATAAAATAAAAACGTCACATTTAAGACAATTCCTAATGTAATAAAATTATTTAAATACAAATCAATATGGTAAATAGTTGTTGTATTTATAAATAAAGTGCTTATTATTTTTAACATATTTCTTTCAGTTTATATTACTGTAGGTTATGAGCAGTAAGTTATGGTGATTCAATAGCGGTAGTTTCGCCAGCAACTGACAACTGTTATTATTACCTATAATCTCTGCAGTAATGCTTAATGCTTTCAATTAACATTCACTAGATTTTTTCTGTCATGTTGCGAGATATATAGTAGAGTATATATAATGACGGTTAAGGACAGATTAGATCATTTAGTTTCAGTCAAACATCAATTAGATCTCATTACGGTTAAGTACAGTTAATTTGACTGTTGTGTGTGTTAGATCGTGTTGTTAGGGCAATCTTGTCTGTATTGTCAGTTATTATTTTATCGTCAGGGTTTGTCTGGGAAGCCTCTTGTGTATGAGGTTTGGGTACGGGGATTCCACGACCGCTTTCACTACTAACAAAACCAAGTTCTTGGAATATTTATTTGATATAGTATTACTTTTTGACGTGTATTGCTATCGTAGGGAGTTGAAGATCCCTATGGAGATTGAAGTTTTTGATGTACAGGGCTGCGCCAGTGGCAATACATATGAATTTATTTTGCTCCACTTGTAGTTTTTTTTTATTGTTGAGGGACAGTCGTGGACGAAACTTACGCTTGCCTACGATATGGCAAGAAGTGTGTATGTCTTGTAAAGGTCTTATTTTTAAGACACATTTTATTTTTCTTACAGATCTGGGGCAAAGGTGACTCGAGAAGTTGGCTGCCCTAAATGTGTGATGACTGGATTGTGAGATAATTATCTAGGGTGACCCGTAGATATTTGGTTCGTTTTTGATAAATGATGATCGGTCGTATAATTGATTTTTTTTTTGTAATTGGATGCCAATGTAGCTGTTTCTACTAACGACGACTAGAGAACCGTTCTTGGGATCAATTTCTATCTTCCATCGGCCAAACCATTTCCCTAAGATGTAGGCTACTTGTTCAAGTCGGGAATCGACGTAGTCTAGGGATCAGGATAAAGACGTATAAGAGGGCGTTGTTGTCTGTGAATAGAGCTAGATGAGTTGGTATTTTTGGTATACAAATGTTGCTCGTGAATAACGAGTATAGAAATAGGAATAAGACAAAAGTCATTCATTAGGCTTGAATAAAGTGCACGAGTCTGTCTTGTCAGACAGGCTTGTCGTTTGGAATTAAGGTGTCCCTTTATTTCGAAAAGATTGCAAAGTAAGCCTTTGTGCTAGTCTTTATCGAAAGATTCAAATCCGAAAAAAAACGCTCTCTCTAAATGAGGTCGTCTATTTTAGTGTCCCTTGAGTTTTTGCTCTATTAAGCGGTGCACCGGGTGAATATTGAGTGCTTGGTTCGGAAGCCGAACTGTTCGATTGGTACAAGTCTAAGTTTTTCCACTTCTTGCTTTTGTTGATTGGAGATCATCCTTTCATAGATCTTTCCGTGAGTGTTAAATTCGCTAATCGGCCCGTAACTCCTCGTTAAATATTTTAGATTACCCGGTGTCTAAGTAAAATTCTTCATCACCGAAACAGTGTCACTTATCAGTCTCTCCAATGTCCCCAATGACTTATGTGTTGGAGAGAGCGATAAAAGTCGGAGATTACGTAGCACTCTGCGGTTTTCATCCGTCGGTGTTATCTCAGCTCTAGTGGCGGATTTTTGACCTTCCACGTCTCGCATTCATATAGCAGCACGGTTTTGACACTGGACCGGAATATTTTGACAGTTTTCAATATGAGCAACTCAAATAGATATATAAAAACGTCTGTCAAATAAAATATTAAGTTTATTGATATTCATTACACAAAACCATTCCTAGAATACCGTAAGAGGACTATTTTGATGACTTTTAAGTTAAATTTTAAAAATACAATAATAGTTTTCTGTAATAGTAATTTAATTACGTTACGTTTCACGTAAACCTTTCAAGTTTCACAATTCAAACTAGTTAAGGTGTCGTAATAATTTTGCAACGTGAGACTCTCATAGAGTAGACTTCTCATAGAGAGATACTCAATGTGCATGTTCCATTTAATGTTATTGTTTGAAAGTACCACAGCATAATTTTAAAGTTATGCTAAATTATTTTAAATGACATAAATAATAATGTCATCTAGAATCATGGAAATATGTATAATCACAAATCAGTACAAATATTATATTATAATGTTTTTATTTTGTTTTTCTATTAATTGTAGGGTATTGCTTTTTTACCATATTTAGTTTATTAGAAATAAAAGGGTAATGTACCACGGTTTTCCGACTCATATTTTAATGAATATTAAATTGAATGAAAATGAAAATAGAGTTATTATATCTTTTTAATATAAAACTACATATATCACATTGTATTGATCCAAAGGATTCTCGTCAACAAGGACAATTTTTACATTATTTACATATAACACTTAAAAATCACAATTAGCCGTTTGTTCTGATAATTTCTTTAATACTTTGCATAACGCCGGTAACAAGTACAAACATTCCAAATATGGCAAGAATACTATCTTTTATTAAAATATAGTTGTATTTGCCAAGTCCTCTGTCCCAACAGAAAATGATTTCCATTAGTGAGGGCGCCACCAGTCCAAGAAAAGAGTAGAAGAAAGCACCCTCTAGTCCGATCACTTGTTCGAGTTTTGGTAAGGACGCTGCAGCAACGACTGTAAATAAAATATTTATTTGAATTAATTTATGTGTTTCGTGAATTCAAGAGAACTCAACTCAAGAACAGTAAGATGTCTAGCTACCACATATTCGGAAAAATCTTTCCATAGCCATAATAAGACTTTCGATTGCATAAAATAGTTATTCAAAGTAATTTTTGCCATAATGAAATACTTTACCGGTCAGAGCTGCAAAGAAGGCTCTTATAATGGCTTGAGCGTGGTTGTGATACTTCTGAGAGACCTTCTCTTTGGTGTTGCGCCAAACAATTTCCATGGGCACATAAAACTGTAGAACGTAGGTGAAAAATATTGCCAAAACTATAAACACTTTAGCCATCAACGCTGGTCTGAAATCAATTACAAATTTATTTTGTTTTACATCACTTTTGGTAACAAACCCCGTAAATTACTGTGTTAAAATGTTTTCTTACATGTAAGTTTTAAAGTAGTGTTATAGGGTTATATATATATGTTCTTTCATATGTATACTTTCAAATAATAAAATTTGTACAATACTACAAAGCTTGAATTATGTACATTTCTTCTCCACTCACATTTCTTGTGTAGGAAGATTAATGGTAATACTGCCTTCAGCTTTGTCACCATATCTTAAATAGCCCAGTATTCCCATAACCATATAAAGCAGCACCACTATTGCCATGGTAATATTTAGGACTCCGGGACAACCAAGAAAGTGCTGAGGTTTGGCCATGGTGTTTTCAACTGGCAACACTACACCGATCCCTTCCATAGCAAATATAACTGTACTGGAACAAAATGTATATACTGTCAATGGTTCTGTTACTTATATCTGTAGAAAGAAATGTAAATATTATTGATTATTTAAACTACACGCATTGTGGTATCATTTAGGTTTTCGTGAGTCAAATATTCTATTTGACCATTGACGACATCAAGATATCAGTCAGAAGATTAATACATTTAATAAATATCTTAATAATAATTAAACGCACTTACCCGATAAAAAGCGGCAATTTACCAATTTCTACAGACATTGGTTGTGAATCGAAACTTGGGAATTCAGAGCAAATGTAATAGAGACAAATTAAAAAAGTTAACACTAAAAGTACATTAGCAAATCCAGAAAAAGGTGCTATATATTTTAAGTTTTTTATCTGTGTGAATATTAGAATTGGTACTAGAAACATTAGGCAGTACATGGTTGTTGTAATACCACTGTCAGGATAAAAGTGGTCCACTATCTGAAAAGATGTATAAAAAATTAAACTTTGAAAAAAAATTTTTTAAATCAATCTAAGAATTTTAAATTCAGTAATTGAAATATAGCTTATACATTTTGGATGTTAAAATATGTGTATTTTAATTTAAAGATTTATGGTCTGGGGATATTAGTTAGGAAATAATTTAATAATTTCATATATAATACATATAACATTAATTCAATTTATTACCTGTTTAACGGATTCCTCTATTAGTATGACATATACTGCGCAGGCGCCAAGAATTGTGAAGGCCATCGCCCAATCTATAAATATTCTGAAACGTATGATAATTGCTATTAAATAATTGACTTTACAATATAAAACGAAATCATATTTTTTATTTATTTATAGGTATCTATTCGAATATGGGTTAATGATTATATTAAGTATATAATGACGGCTTTAATTAAAAAAATATTTTGGTTATGGATACCATGTAATTTACATGTTCTCTATTTTTAGTGTTGAGTAGGAGGAAAGTATAATGTGGGTACTCTGCGATTATTGACGGAACTTGAATACGTGCCATATTTTAGTTATTTTTAATGTCGTTAAGCTATTTCATCATCTAACTGCAATTATATTTTTGGAATTATTTCGATAAATTCTTAAGAATCAGACTACATTATTTTGTAAAATAAATTATTTACAAATCTTGAGGCTTTTACTAAATATGTAGTTGTAGAGTGATTTAAAACTTTATTGTAATAAAAACAGTTATAATACAAAAAGTTACTACAGATCTCTAAATACATCATTGGCTGGGTTCGATGTATCAATTAACTTTTATTAATTCCAATACAATATTCTTTCATTGATTAATTCTGATAAAGAAATGGCGCATTGGTTTCCATAATTTTTTAATAGAGGAGATATACGCGTAATATAACACAAAGTGGCACAGTAGCATGAAATACGACGCATTTATTTCACCTCATAGCTCTTGATAGTTTTCGAAGAGGCTGGGGTCCTGTAGCAAATACAGCTTCCACTGTTTCAGCATATCCCAGCGATGGGACTTTCGTTACTCTTGATACATCTTGTGATGTTTTCACCTTTAAAAATAATATTGATATACATTAGGAATAGCGCTAACTTTAAGAACGCAAAATTTCTTAAAGTTTAAGAGGTCGAAATAACGATGACTGTGAAGAGTGAAGTCAAACATATATTTACCAATAAATAAACACAGTGAGTGCAAATATATCCCAGTATTACTGTGCCAAATATACCGACGACAGTCCCTGCGTTCTTGAATGCTGCCGGCATCGCTAGGATACCTGAACCGAGCGATGATTTGAGAAGATTTGCGAACGAACGGACGTCACTGAAAATTTTATAAAATTAACAAATTAATAATAGATAATAATAATAATAATATAAACATATAAGGCAAATAACAAATATACATATATATTTTATCGACCAACTTCTACGTTCACAAAGAATTTAAAAGTTCATTGATTTGTCATTGACATATATTTAATTCTTTGTCACAGCCGCGTTCTTTATCATCACGAGTTACGGGTCTCTACTAATAAAATGAAAATGTTGAAATTATAGAAATTAATAGCAAGAAATTAAGAGGAATAGTTACGTTTGTGTAAAATATAATAACATAAATTTCAGGCATTCTGCCGATGAATATTAAATTAACTCATTTTATTTGGTGCACTCACGAGTTCGGATGCTCCAGCTTTCTGTTCTGGAAGGGATCGTAAGCGTCCTCTATCTCAGTTTCTTTGCACTTAGTGTTCATCGTGTTGATGGATATTGTTGATGGGAAGACGGCATTTTCAGTGATCACAGCCCTTTAATAAAGTTAATAGGAGTCAGAATTACATTAAAATCAATTAGCATTCGCTTATTAAATCAAAAAAAAGCATACAAATATTTTTAATGTTTGTTAACACTGTACATATATTTAATAGTTTCTATATCAATATTTCAATGTTTTCAAACAAAGGATTCTTAAACCGATTATACAATTCTTAATTAAGTTTATTATAAGTTATAATGTTATAAAATAATGTTCAGATTCAATCAGCGATTTCAAAGACTCCTATGATAGGAAGGTTCTGCGGAAACATCTGGTTTAGTCTTTACAGGGTTTACTTTAGCTTTTGTATACAACTAGTATGACCTTACGTCTTTGTAATGATGTCACTTAAGGAAGGATGATCTAAGCAAATAACACGTGTTTAAATGTTTAATGATTGATCAATTACCGGTTTACAATTTCTATGTTTGGATTTTCCGTGATAAAGATTGTATGATATTTCCCCTATTCTGTAGGACATCTACATATGTGTTAATATTATTTATTGTAAAAACCTAAAACTTGTAGGTCCCGTCACGTATTGCTGTGTTTTAGTCGGAGAAGTTAAATCAATTTCAAATTATTTTAAATTTATTTAAATTGTCTGTAATATTAAATTTAATTATTAAATTAATAAATCTTCGCACGTGGGTTATTAAATGCGACAAGGGAAACGTATTATATACAAACTTTTGGCAGTCATACATGGACCTTATTTCAAAAAGTTACTGTTCAAAACAAGATTTGAAACGTAAATAATAAAATAAAAAAAAAAATCCTTTTAAAACTTCTCTAATATCTTTCTTTTCTTTCTTTAGCATCGCTTTAACGCTGTCACAGAAACAAAAATTGATTCATATAAAATACGTTCTTGGCCGGTTATCTGTGCTGTGTATTAATATCAAGTTAACAATTTTCTAGCATCGTACCTTTACACATACTCGTACACATATATGTGTAAATAGCTGGGATTAGTTAATTGCACTTAAAAAGATTATTACAATTTGAAAGTTTTATTGTAGTGTCTTAAGTTAGATTTAAATCAAATTATCAAATCTGGTATGTAGGTGATGCAGAGATAAATTACTTTATTTGCTTTCGCTGTCATGAGACAATCATCATGATATAGTTTATCTCGCAATAAACGGTTTTACTGCATGCCTCAATGTAGAGAGAAGGTTAGTAATATTTTGCGGAAGTAAATAATAAATAGTTAAATATCAAGACGATTTAAGTTAATTCATAGTGTAATTTCAATAGCAAGATGTAACAAATTTTTAATTAATTGACAGACCAAAATAATTTAGTCATTTGAACGAAATGAACTTGAAAGTCGAAAAGAAAAACCAAATTGTAAATAATATTCTACTTCTTTAAAATGTGTTTACTTTTTATTTTTGTATTTGTGATTGTGAAGATCCTTCGTGAAAACGAAAAATTTTACAAATCTTACTATTTTTTACTTAAATTCAGAATGATTTGTTTGGTTTCATCAATAGTTTATTGAAATGAGAATAATTATAAAGCACTCGTCATAACGAATTCTTATCTTTTAAGTGTTGATACACTAAGCGAAGTAAAGTCTTATTAGTTGATGCTTAAAAGATTAAACATTTTATTGTATACATATAATTGTAAGTATTAATCATGTGCAATGCGGTGATTGTAAAATATATTAGATCAGAATTATTTAATTAAAATGTATATTTTTTCTATTATCACTGCAGTATAGATAAAGGAAAGTAATTGTAATTGTATAAATGTTTATTAAAATTTTTGTTAATAGTCTGTGCAAATAGATACATAGTTTAGTCACACTAGATTTAATTTTTATTTTATTATTTAATTTTACAAGATATCCTTTACATAACGTTTGATAAAATTCAGACTAATGAATTAACAAAACAAACTTTTTAAGCCATAGGAAATTATAGTTATTACAGTGCTATTAAGTGGTACTAAATCTTTATAAAATTACCTTTATATTATATCCTTAATAAAACTATTATCAGAAAACTAAGAAAATAACAGAATTATTACCCTTAGATGTGGACACTACAATGTTTTACACCAAACTTACGTTTCTCTATGAATGGCTGTCATACATATATGTTCATATATATAATAATAATTAATTTGGCACAAGATCAACATTGAGAAAACACGCTTCAAATTTAATTTTATAACTTCCCCTTACAATGTAATGTATTAATTATTGTAGCGTAGGTTGTAGAAGTCATGATTACAGTCAATTAATTTGAAAAAAATATTTGTAATGTGTTACTTAAAAAATGTGGACCATTATTTTATATTAAGTCGTCTTATTAACCTTAAGAATATTGACCATGTATAAAATCTTATAAGTATAACTGTATGAAAATTCAATTTATAAAAGGGTTTTAGAAGAAAGCCTTAGGAAAAAATTGTGAACCTTTAAAATTACTGTACTCTTACATTTACACACATAATTATAATAAATTATTTTCTGCCACTGATTTTTATAGTTTTTAGGTTTTCAACTAATTGTACAAATTAATTAATTATATTTTTTATATTACAAATAAAATACATTCAACTTTATGTAAGTATTATAATAAGTATTATAGTTAATACATATATATCCCTTGGATTTTTTTTTAAATCTCATACAATAATATATTTTATTGCATCTCTCCTCTAAAGTGAAATCTCAGAAGCTATATTACAACGATATTTTAAAACACTTGAGAATTCCAACGTCTGTTTCTTTTTTAGAAAAATATAAGAGATAATGTTTTTTGTTTTATTTTTACTTACCCTTGTACATAGGTCTATTTGTCCTTACATATTTTTAAAGCATTACATTACATAAGTAAAAGGTTTCAATAAAGTATTCTCAGTGTTGAAGAGTTTTTGACGAATTTTAATTTAACAATACTTATATAATTATTATAATTACACATTGCACTTGTCTTAATGTGTTATATCCTCGGAATTCATTTTCCTTTTCAAAATTCTCTTAACTTAAAATAAAACTATTTTTTTCTAATTTGCATTGCGATTTTTTTTTGATTATAAACTGCGTGATCACGGTTGCTTTAAAGTAATCGAAACAATCGCGAAAGTACTCGCGAAAATCTTAGATCTCATTCTCTTTACTTTGGTTGGTAAAAAAATATATTTTCCATCTCGATGTCTCAATATTTACATAATTTTATGTAAAAATTGACCCTTGATGCTAAAAACTATCTCTGACAACTAAAGATTATAATTATAATTTAGTATTGTAAGATTGTGGTTATCAGTCGTAACTATTTAAGTAGAAGGCACAATAAATGGGAATTCTGTTTTTTATTTTGAAACTTTTGTATTGTATTTAAATTCAAATATTTAGCTGATGAATTATTATCTATGATCATTGGGTAATTAGAATCATCATACTTTGATCATTGGATTCATCATAATTGGAAAAATAATTTTCTTTCTTAATTCTAACTTTTTTTGTACTTTACTTTTGTACTTTTTTGTATATTCTTTTGATATTGCGTACATTTTAAAAATCTTAATATTGTACATTGAATTGTTAAAGTATAAAAAAGAGTCTTACCTATTTGGACAAAAAATGTTTGTACATTACCATGAAATGGTTAAAGTTTCTAAGGAGTATTGTCATTTTGTGTACTATAGGCACTGAAAAATATAAAAATATTGGTGACTCTGTTTGTGAATGTATATATTTCTTCAGAGTCTATTTGGACGAATTTTTTTTTATACTTTAACATTGACTAAATAATTTCGCAGTTGATACTCGTGTGTTATTAAGAAATATTAAGGCATATGTTCAGATCGCAATAAAATTCTGGTAATATAATAAATATTCTCTATCATATGTGTGTTTTCTTTAAAAACAATAAAGCAATTTAAATCTATTTAAGGTACTGCACTGTACTTCATAGTATAGTTTCAGCCAGAACTTCCGAGACGAAAGCTGTCAGAAGAAAAGTTTTGAAGAAAGCACATTCACGATCTATGTATTTTCATTTAACTGCTGGCAGCGAAAGTAGAAAAGACTATTTACATTTTATTTCGATACACATCTTTAGTTTTCTTAATTATTTTAGAATATAAATAGTTCTTGCCATACAATTTATTACGTGTCAGTCTTTATTATATACTTAACACTGCATTCTACGTCTTTACGAAATAGATTTTATAGCCTTGGACGCAAGCCATGGCTCTTTTCTTACTCCTGTATCCAATTAGGAACGTAAAACTTCAATAACTTTAGCTTTGTGCGCATTTTGTAGTAACATCTCTCTAATAAACGATAATTGTAAGCTATAAAAAATGGTTTTAAGTGATCGAAATATATATAGTAAGCAGATATTAGTCATTAAAATTTATTTTATTATTTGTAGTTCAATAAAGGATTTGTCTTTAAATGCATATCTTTTTTTTTGAATTGAAAAGTTTTATATGTATCGACATGTTCTTTATTGCTTTGCTTAAAAATGCTTAAAAAATTTTATTGCTTTGCTTAAAAATGCTTAAAAACTCGTTGGTTTGCTTAAAAATACCCAATATCCTGGTATTCAAATTCGGGAAGTATGAAACAAGCAATTATATTACTTAAAATGCAAATCTGACAAGAAGTTACATTGTTTTCATTATAAATATAGTCTACAATTTGCTTATTCTACAAAGACTATATACAATTTTGATCGTTACGTGACTTTAATAATATTTTTTATATTTATAGAATTCAGCACGTTTGGATCGAGATACGTTAGATTAGTATGTAGGTTAAGTGTTTTTAAATGTTCATATTTAAATGTTAATATAAAATCTCATTGTTGAATCAGAGTAAGTGAAATATTAAAAACCATTTTCCTGTGTAACGTCTTAATCAACATGCAGGTACGTATTAGCTTAAAACTGATAAGGCCAGATTACTTTTTTCGTATCAAAGATGCCTTTTTTCGTAGTCTATTTACATTTAGTTAGGAATAAGATTTAAATTTACACATATTTTCAATATATATTTTGTGGAAAATAATATCCAAGTACCTTTATTTCATATGCATTAGCGTATTTGATTAATAATTTATACAAATGGCAACATTTATAGCCGAAACCATGAGAATTGATTAACATATAGAGATGCAAGTGTTATCGATTATATTTAAAAAAAGGAAATTTAAAAGATGTTAATTCAAGAGCAAAATGTCAATACTTACGTGGAGCTGAACTCCTTCATCTTGTAACTATTAGCCATGATCACAAAATTCACAAATCACAATTTTTCATACATTTGTTTACGTTCACAGATCCGAGTGTGTATATGTGTGAGACGTACGCCGGCGCAATGATTGTGAGCGGCAAAACGTCTAGCTAGCCTGTGGAATATTTATAAATATATCTATTAAAGGTTTTGAAAATCCGTGTCGGCTGAACTGAGCCGGATACGTTTTACAAATACAACCTTATCACGCAGCGGTTATAAAAAATATAACCTCTGATATTTGTTTCAATTAAAAAGAATACTTTTTGATTGTAAGATTTTGTCTGACTTAAAATAGGTTCAGCGAAGAATATTTTATAAGTATTATATCTGTTAAAATGTAGAACTATACATATGATTAAAAAGTAATGTATAGATTTATTTGAAAAGTGAAATTAATATCTGTTATCGTCGTTTTAAATAGTCGATTATGATCCATTAACAATGTTGATAGAATATATTTATTATACATAAGCAAATTAAAAATTTGAATACGATGCAATTATAAACGACATTCCATTAAGTGTGTCTCAAAGTTGGCCAGACGTCTTTAAATTATCATCTTATCATTGGCAATAGATATTAGGAGCTACAAATTAAAATAGAATCTTTGCACGCGAATGACGATCGTTGTACTGTTACAAAAGAATACCGTGTCAAGGGCTCGAAGGGTTGACATGAAGGTACAATTTAACCGGGAGGAAAGAAAATAGTATCCAGATATTTTAATTTATTTTAAATTTTTAAATATACCTAGTTCAGTTAAAGAAGTGACACTGATATAAATATTTGTTATGTACATGTTGATGTCTATATGTAGGCTGACGAACCTAGTTTTGGTGGTAAATCAAATATTAAGTATGTCATGCTTTTTTACATTGAAGATGTTTTCTATAGTTCTAGTCAAAATATGAATTAAAACCAACAAAAATCAAACGAAAGGCAACTAATATTTAAACTCACCATGCTTACACATTTTTGCATATATTCTATTCGTACGTTAATGGATTTGTGTCAAATGTTTTTATGGTAGACAAATTATGATTCTCATATAAATTAATAAGTAATAAATTTTATATATGATAAAATGTTATTTTTTTTACACCTACCCATATAATATTGGGACATTTTCATTATATCACCGTATTTATTGTTAAGTCACCAAAATCAATATATAGAATTAAACTAAAACAACACCACAAAGGTCATGATCTTTAAAACCAGTTAAGTTAATAATACACATCAATAATAAAAAGAAAACAGGTTCAATTCCCGTGTTAATCTCAAGCAAAGTTGTCACTTGGCAAATATTGTAATGAATGTAACATTTACTTGAAAGGAATGGCGTCACTAAAAACCTGTTTGGTTTTCGTAAATTCGCTTTATGTAAGAGTTTAATAACGTAATGTGTAATTTTAAGAACCAGTTTGAGGTCTGTAATTAAGCTTAGAAAAACAAGTCCATTCTCAAAAGATTTAGCTTGTAAAGATTGTAAAATAATAGAACCTTTTTGTAAGTTAAAATACAAAGCAAAATACTTATTTTAAGCACATTGAAAAGTAGGAGAATTATATAATAAGATCAAAAAAATTGTGTCTGGCTTCTTGTTTGTCTGTCTCTTTTTACTTTCATTTTAAGACTTTTGCAGAAACAAAAAGGTTAATTACAATAAATTTTAATGTAATTATAAAACTGTAGGTAACGTTATATATAGATATTAAAACTCGACGCAGGTGGGTTAATTTTAAGTTTGGGATTACCAAATTGATCCATAAAACGAAAAATACAATAAAATGTACCTGTAATATAATATTAATTATACATACATACATTTTATATTTATTTATACAATTAACAGTAAGTATGCAATTAAGAAAAAAATACTTAATTTATAACAGTGTATTATTTAGTGTTTATTCTATTATACACTTAGAAATTTTTTTTAGCTAACATTCCGAAAATTACCGTAATGTAAATGGAACAAAACAATACATTAAAAGTAAATTAGTTGTAAAGGTTTCTTCCACGGCTAATTGAGAAAAGAAACAAATTACTGATGTGTTATGTGATAATAAATAGTAAATTTCCATTAATTACTGTTTTGGTAATAGAAGCATTTGACAATTTTTCATATGTAAAACTCTTATAGTATTTTATTTTATTGTTATATAAAATGATACTGATATTCTAAGAAAGTGTGGAAAGCAAAAACGGTGCTATTGCGTAAAAATTCATAACAGCTGCAAGAATGTAGGTCATGTATTGTCTCTCGCTAGTTGATGCTCGAGGCTTATATAAAAATCAGTTCTGTTGATTTTGCTTTCCATATCTGATTCTTTTATCTTAACATATAAAAACATGTGTTTACTCACTGTTGGTTTTTATCTTAAGGATTATATTAGTTGTAATGTACATAACTTGATATATATTTATATAAGATGTAATATAAAAAAATATGTATTAAATATTATATTTTTAAATATATATTTTGTATGACTCTTTCATATTTCATTTCCTTCCCATCACATATCTAATCACTATTAACTTTAATGATGACGGCACAGAAATAAACAAGTTTTGTTTACTTTTTAAGTCAGGTCCAGACAAGACATTATATAAATCAGGAGTGTTGATATAAAAAATATCTTTCATATTTATATATATATATATTTTCTCTGATCACCTTCTTGCTAATAAATTATAACGGTCATAATTACACAAACGCGTGTTAAATATCTTGGTATACTTCACGTGGATTACAATTATAAAATATTTAAATTTATTCAAAGCAATTTGGATATAATACTCAATGTTGTAAAAATTCATTTCCTGCTTAATTTACTACCATAAGCTTTTACAATACTATTCTAAATAGATGTTATAATAATGGTATATGCTTAGGTTTATAAATGTAGTAAAAAAAATATTACATACAAAGTTTAACATTTACATTTTAAATGATATGGAACATTCACCACAAATATTTAATTCAATAAAACATATATTTAGCGATCGCATCCCTGTGATATTATTTATAATTTTCATCTTTGACAGTATTTTAATAAATGAAGCAGCAATTTTCAATTAATATAAATAAAATAAAAAAATGGTTAATCTGTAAAATACAAGGCAGTTATTTTATCAATAAATATATATAGCAAACATAATGGTATTTACTTTTACTCAATATTTAATCACACAACATTTATATAACTTATATAAAAGATGAGCATGCTAAGTACATTCTCATCTGAAACTGATCTTCTCTCACAAAACCAAATTTATGTTGATTTTGTTGATAGGTATATTCAAATGGTATATCATATAATATGTGAAGATGTTTATTATTGAATGTGCTTCAATCTCAACATCTGTACACATTAATTTTATCTGAATTGAAGTTTTAACCTTTAAGGGGTAATTAATTTTAACATTTCTAAGATCCTAAATACTATTTGTAGTCCAACAATATTGATCCCTATTTTTTCAGGTAACAAAACTCATCGTCATCAAAAAAAAAAAAAAAAGGTAACAAAACTCCTGTAAGTTTAATAAAACCTTTTTTTAATATTAATTAGGTAGATAATTTTACCACTATTGTTTTTAACTTTCTTTTGAAACTATTATTACGCTTAAATAGAATGCTTTTGATTGATATGATAATAATATGCATACCTTCATTTCTAAATGAAAATATGTTAAAGAAAGAGAAATACATCAGAAGCGGAATTTAAGTATGTGACAGTGTTGGTTTGTTTCATGTGTTGCTTTATGCCTTTTAAAAAATAAATTACCATTTTGTTGATATTTACCTGACCAGAACATATCTATCATTACCTATTTATTTACTAGTTTGGAAATTGCTTCACTTGCTTGCTTCACTTCAACTCTTCTTCATCTGTTTATATTCATCGAACATAGCTTATTAAGAATTAATATGTTGTATCTATGAACAGGATTAACCCCGGACTCATAATTTCAGTTTTTGATACGAGAGCTTGTAATATGCGAATAAATATTATTATCTATCCATAAAAAGTTGTCGCCTATCTTATATTTCGTGTACGTAACGTGTCTGGGTACTATACTTTTTTTTTCGATTGGCCACAGTAGTAAACTAAACTAAACTCTTGTTATTGTTACCAATTAAACTTTTATTTTAATAATAAAAGCGAGTATTTCCTTTATATTTTTAATAATTTTAATAAAAAACTGAAAAATAAAATCCGGATGTAAAAGTTTTGCTAAAACAGTTATATGTATGTATAGCATAAATGTCTAATTTAAAGACAGAATTATATTACTTGGTTATACTTTTCATTAATAGTAACTATAAAGCAAACTTTAAACTTGTGAATAAAAAAGTATTTTTGTTGTATTTATTTTACGTTAATACCAATGCGAGTCAATGAATATAAAATCGTCTAGATTCTGCACGTGGACAAGACTGTCATTGTATGGCTTGTATCTTGTGATTACTCAAGGTTACGGTAAAACGTGATTCGTAGTGACGATATTTTTTTATTCTTTAATTTAACACATGTTGTGATATTCATTGTCAGTACAGATATTTTAACTTAATACAATATTTTTTTTGGGAAAACAATTTGTTAATATTTTAACATTTCATATTCATTGTATTAATATTTAGGTAAAGTTAAAATAAATAAATAATTGTTGCCCTAATATAAGTTTCTTTATAATTTATTAACTCATAGTGACTTTTCTTTTACTTTCTCCATAATGTCGAATATGGTGACCGTTAAACCTGATACCAGGCTACATATACCAAATATAACAATCAAGAAGTTCTTCCATAGGATCCAGTTAAATTTGCCCAAGTTATCCCACCTTATAACACTGTCTAATATTCCGGGTATGATTAGTCCTAAGATAGAGTAGAAAACTGAGCCCACTATGTTGATGATTTGCTCCAATAAAGGAAGAGCCATGCCAATTCCACCTGAAGCCAAACAGGTTTTAAATAATAAAAAAATCAGATAAAAGTTTGTTTCCACATAATAGACTTTGTTACGAATGACTTACCACAGAAACATACAATGGCAATTCTTCCAAATATTTGAGCAATATTTTGGTATTTTTCTTTGATGTAAGGTTCACTCACTCTAGTAACAACGTCTCCTACTACATAAAAATGAAGTGGATATGTAAAGAATATTGATATGGCTATAAAGATTTTAGCACATATTGCGGGCCTGTAAAGAAATACAGCTTTTAAACACATTCTTATTATTATATGTACATGTACATATAAGAAACTTGAAAGAGGAAACAGAAGTTTTCTTTAAATCTGGCAAAAAATCATCAAATACATATGTATGTCTTGCCTTCTTAAGAAAAATTTATTTATAATAATAAAGATATTAATCTTGGTTATAAATTATTAACTAATCGTAGTAGTCAATGATTACCAGTCGTCCATAGGTAAATTAAGCGTAATGGATCCTTGTAATTGATCGCCGTATCGCAGATAACCAAATAGACCCAGCGTAGCATACAGTATCATGATAAAGGTCATAGCAATCATCAGCACCCCAGGGCAGCCTAGGAAGTGTTCAGGTTTCTTCATATTATTCTCAACTGGCATTACAACGCCAATTCCCTCCATTGCAAATATAACTGTTCTACAAATGTTTTTATTGTATTATGTGTAAGTATACTTTTAGAGTGAAACTTTCATAAATCGCGATAGGTTGTGCTGTTTGTCTATTACATGTCGTTTAACACCTCCATGCGGAGTAGGGCTAAAGTGAAGGCAGTTTTGATCATTTAATTAAACAAGTATTGTGCTCGGATTTTAACATCATATTAAGATTATCTTTAAATGATAGCATTTTTAGTTTGTATTCCATAAACGAAAGAGATAATTAAATTTTATTTTAATTATTTAAATATATCGGTTTCAAAGTTTATTAATAAACAACATATAAACAAAAATTAAGTTCATTTGTCATATCTCTATGGCATATAACATCACTGATAATTTTACTCAGACAAATTTCGGTGTATGTTTTTAAAGAAAATTTCATATAGCAAATTGTATAACTTGTTAAAGTTGTCCAATATTTGTAAAGGGGCAGCTTCGTGTAGTTCTTTTTTATAAATAACATACATTTATTATTTGACTTATTATTAACAGTGGGACAGTAAAAGCCGTCATAGAATTTAATTATTATACGTGTAACGTGAAGCTCTTTACAAAACGAAACACTGCTCTTGTCAGATCTTAAACACATACTCATGTACTTACATTCTTTAATAGTTAGTAATTACATTATCAATCGTGAAGATTTGTATTAAAGTATTATGATGTATTCACGGTGACATTCAAAGAGATTTGAGATGTTATGATAAGTGAAACTAAGGAGAACTTAATTAGATTAATATTAACTTTTTACATCATAAATATACTCACGAAAGGAAAGCAGGAAATCTTGAAGGATAACCAACAATTCGTTTGTCTGACATTATAATTTCATCTTTGAAAATATAGTATAAACATATACAAAATGTAGATATAAGTAAAACGTTTGCTATTAACGACATCGGTGCTAGCCATTTTAAATATCTTATTTGTACCAAGAAACACAGAGGTGGAAGTAACATTAAGCAGTAATATTCCACTGATAAAATATAATTCGGTAAATACGTGTCACAAAGCTGAAATAAAAACACTTATATAATTGGATTTTAATCTACTTGCATATTTTTAAAGCTTTATCTCACCTGTTTTATTGAATCAGCTATAAGTACAGTAAATATACAGCATACTCCGAGGTATGTAAGGAGTAAAGCAATTTCAGCGAATATTCTGTAACGATATCTTACATATAAATATGTACGGAAATCCAATGTTATATACAGAATGAATGATAGCATTGTTTGGGTTACACATAGCTTAATAAGCAATTCGAAATAACTGGTGTGTCATCTTCATTAAAATGACATATTAAATTTTGAATGACGCTACTTCGCAAACAATGCAATGTAACAATTAATTACTTTGATTTACTAGCAGAGCATGATTATGGAACATTTTGAAACAAATAACGATTATTTTACAATGTTGTCATAGAAACTAAGGGTAAATTATTCATTTTTTTTAAGTAATCGTATTCCTCATACGTAACTCTTAATACTAACTTCTATAACTTCTATAATAACGTGTGGTAAAAGTAAATAAAGATTACTGATTCTAAGCTTTACATAAAATAACAACGTAAGGGTAAAATAAAAAAACTTCTAAGAATCTGGAAACTATGAAGAAACCTCTTAATTTTGCATTTTTATTATGCAAACTGGAGACTCAATAGGACTTACCCTGCTGCTCTAGAAAATCGACGCAATCTTTTAGGTCCTATACTAAAAGCAACTACGCAAGTTTCTGTGTAACTTAATAAAGGCTTACGTGCTGCCTTACAGCAATCCCTTGAAACTTTCACCTGTAAATATAAGGACTATATTAATTTAATGTAAAGTTTTGTATCTTCAGTTTTGCAAATAAGTGAAAAAACATGCACGTATGTATCAAATGATCATGACTAATGTACTTCAAGAAGGAAAAAATATTCATGACCATTTAGAATCGGACGTTGTCTATGAAAGATAAATATGAATATTATTTTATTGAAATGTTAATATTCATAAGCAGCGTTAAAAGCAGAATGTACGAACATAAATTGATTTTTTTATTTATTTTTTTGTTTTGCTAAAACGAGGCGTTTAATTACGTAATAATTAATTAGTGTAGACTAATTACATAACAAATATCTTGATTTTATGGAAATATATATTTTATTTATTTATTCATTTGTAAAAACACTTAACAATGCAATATATAGTAAACGTTAAAGTCCACACTAGGCTAGGCCTGTATGATTGTTCCAAATTTTCACAAACATGCCGATTACCGTACGTTAACACGTACAATATGCATTATTTACTATGAATTCAAATAGAGCAATAATGTTACGCATAGTTAAATTATGAAAGTTGAACTTGATGAGATAAATTTACGTAAGTCGGATGAAACAACAGTGGTTCAAATATTTGAATAAAAAAGCCTGACTTTTACAATGATTTATGCGCATAAAATTTGGTATTTTTTTCCATAATACTTAGTTAAAATTGAGTAGCCAGTATAATATAAACAACTCCATAATCTTTGGAGTTGTTTATGTTTGAAAAATAATAGAAATTAAGATCGGTACAGCTTTTAAGGTTTTTAATGATATTTACGAAAGTCATAAGCAAACAGTTTATGATATTTACCGATTTCAAAATTGGTGTCGAAGATTATTAAGCTAAAAATTTTCTTTAAAACTGCAGAAGAAATTTGGAGAAAATTGGTGTCTTTAAAAAAAAACAAATACAAGCAAGGCTTTAACGCGATACATTGGGTTCTGAAAGGTATCAAATTTTTAATTTTAAATTTTTATATGGTAGAATACTGCTGATGTAGTCAATTGATTAATGATCATCTGCTGACAATACTATAAGTTATATCCATCTATTAAAAGATGTTGTTGTTGTTAAGTATATAAAATCTATTAATAAACATGAATTGTCAATTTAATTTCTATTTATGTCATTTACCAAATAGTAATATAAGCCCCTATGAATCATATCATAAGAAAAAAATAACAAATTGAATATAAACTATAAAATAATATTTAAACCGAAAATCATTTTCCTATAGTACAGATATTATTATTCTTCTTTAGTTTAATTCATATCCAATAAATTGAAAGTGATTCTTTTAAAGCCTTTATAGCCTTTGTATGATAAAAAAAATCCTACACAAATAATATAGATTGAAATAGTTTTCTATAATCTTAATGACAATTAAAGTGAAGTGATGTGTTTGCGTAATTTAATTAGAGCATCATTATTTTGACATATAAATTGATTACTTGATAAGTCTAGTTAATCCTCTTGAGTACTTACAAAGATATGAACAGAGTATGCACATATGAATGCTATGAGGATAGTTCCAACAAGACCGACACCCCACCCGGCATTGGCGAAGGCTAAAGGTACAGCAAGTATACCAGATCCGAGCGAGGATTTTAGCAGATTGGCTAATGATCTTATATCTCTATAAATAATTTTAGAAAATAGCTTAAGATATAATTATAATAATTATATGTTTTATAAAATTTATTTTCGTTTTTACAATACAAATAAAAGTTATATATAAAAAAAAACAAATAGAAAAGTAATTGCTGATCACGACAAACTATTTAAAATGTAAGAGAAAATTTCATGAGTGTAATCAAGATAAATTTAAATTCAAAAAATATTACTGCGTGATAGAATAAGATCAAGGAAAATCTAAACACACTGTAATGAAATAATACGTCAAAAGATAAGTACATTTTTATATTGCTAGAAATAACTTATGCTTCTTTAAATCTTATTATGCATACCTAACAGACCAAGAAAAGATGTTCTGTAAAATACTTTTGAAGAAGGCTCTGTAAAATACTTTTCAATAATAATAGATGTAGGAGTATAAAAGTAAAATTTTCAATTTAGTATTATCAAAAATATATTAAAATTTTTAAACGACTTACGAATTTGGTTTCTTCACTTTCCGATGTTCAAACGGATTATAATCCAAATTTTTGTCTTTATTTTCCATCGCTAACAAATATTATCAACATTAAACGAAATAATCACAAAAATAAATTAATATTTTCCATAGCTACACTCGTGTCCGCGGAGTAACACAGTTGATCTCATACGACAACCTTTGCCAGAACACGAATGTTAATGAATATAATCTAGGTATTTATGTAAAGATAAAGACAGATAAACTATGTACATAAGTAAAATTGAAGAACCTTAGATTATTATTAGTAGAATAGGAGGAAAAATAACAACTAATACATTTAACTGATCCGACTTATGTTATTTTAAGATTTGATAGTTGTGATAGTACTATTGAGGCGGAGAAAATAAAAGGTAACCATATATAATTGATTTCATGCTTGCTATTAACTGAATGTGATTAAATGAACAAACCAATATAAATTCAACATTTTATTATAATTTCAATTATACAAACTATATATTTGATACACTATATAAAACAAATTTTACCATCTAAGCATTATTCATTTTTTTTTCTTAGGATCTGTATGATGTCCATAATGGTAACCGTGCATCCGGACACTAAGGCAGTGAGACCAAAAAGAATGATTAAAATATTTTTCCACATAATCCATTTTAATTTTCCCAAGTCTCCCCAACGAAAAGCAGTTTCTACGACGCCTGGTATTATAAGACCGAGGATTGAATAGAAACACGATCCAACAATGTTAATAATTTGTTCCAGCAATGGTAATGCGATACCGATTCCAACTAAAAAAAAAACTGTATTAAAATATGTACATAATTATAATAATAACAACAAAGAATTCTCGTCGTAAATTTTCGTCACGGAGTGTACTTCACATATTAAACTATAATAGCTTTGTGAAGAGGATTCCGTTCGACTTTGGCTAAAACAATTTAAACTAGCTGTATAACAAAATAGTTATACATATAAATATATGAATATATTTGTGTAGTTTTGCTTGGTTTTACAGTTACATTCTTACAAAACCTAAAGGTTACTGGTATCAACTGAGAAACTTTATTAAAATCATATATAAGTGAAGTGAAAATTATTAATTTTTAAAATAATTATCAAAGCTTACCACAAAAACAGACACCCAAAGTTCTTGCTGAAATATCAGTGATGTTTTTATAATTATCTTTTATATAAACATCTGTATACTTTTTGAATATGTCATAGACTACGTAAAACTGCAACGGATATGTAAAGAAAATTGATAGCGCTATGAATATTTTCGCACAGATGGCTGGCCTGAAACAAAAAGATTAAATAGTGTGTGAGTATATTAAATACTGTGTGTGAATTATCGTTTATGTAATAAAATTTCATCGTTTCAAGTTGTGTGCTGTCAAAAGTAAGTTAAAAGATAAATTGCATAAATCTATCAAACCCAGTATTTCCAATAAACTCTTATTATAATCAAAAAGCAATAAAACCCTTTTTATTCACTCTATATATGTTGTATTTCTGTTTTATTTTTGTTTAATATCATTGGTATGGAAATGTTAATTTTAACGACATTATTTCTAGTAGAATGATAAGGTTATCTCATAATTATAAAGATTAGAAAGAAAGATATTTCATTTAAATATAACTGGTCAATATGTAAGTATATCTATTCTTCTTAAATAAATTATCAGTCTCTCTTGTGATTCTGAAGGGTACAAAAAATTATAAAACATAGCCTTGTAAATCTAGTGTTAACTAGTTTTTCAAGGAAGTATTAAGCGTACAATAGTTAAGACCGGTAAAATATCATTAAAATATATATTTATAAATTTAAAGACTATAAGACAATTAAAACTTTAACTAGAATAGGACACAAGTTTTGAAATGTTATGACATTTTGGTTATGTGTTCCATACAGTTTTGTAATCGCTACTTTGTTATATAAGTACTAGCAAGTACTAAATTGTATTGTAATACTTATAGTATTATTAGGTACTTTACTGTTTATGTAACAGAGCAAAGCACCAAAGAAACTAAATTTGTATACATACATATAAATATATGTATGTTTCTGTAATTTCAATAATTTGATGTACATTAACAATTAAATCTATATTTGTAACCAAACCCCCATATACATTTGTAACTGTATTTATAGTCTTTGAAGAACGGCTAATAATTTATAAATTAAGAACCTTAACTGTCTCTGTTGTGTCAAAGAGGAGAACGGGAAATAACGTTAACTCTTTTTACGTAGGCGTTTATCATAGTGAAAGGTCCACTTTACATCATGTTTCTATGACAAAGCTATGGGATTTGATGCTTAATAATTATAATATATTACTTACATATACTTATGTACTTGGATATCTAGTAATTTGAATTAAATTATTTTAACATTGCTACTTAAGTGGTAAGGCAGTAAATACAACCCAAATATATTTTCAAACAGGCACCACGTTTTGTAAAATAAAAAGATGTACTTGTAATTTCATTTTAATTAACAAGAAAATTCTTTTTGTTTTCTGGGCAATTTCTGTCATTGGTTTAAGTATGTCTTATTACTAAATCGTTAGTTTATATTTTTAGAAGTTAAAACCAAATTTTTGTATAATTATATTCTTTTGAAAATAATACCTTTTATACATATTATAATCATATTCCTTTTCTTACTTAAAATATAAGGGTGTATGTAAAGTTACTTTCCGGTAACACAAACAAACGCCTTTCTTTGAAGTGCTTCATAGATTACGACGCAGGGTGTAACAACAGTGCTTTTATTGAAAAAATACTTTTAATAATAATACAACGATAACAAAAAAAGCATACCAATCTTCAATAGGAAGGTTTAGAGTAATGGATCCTCTCAAAACGTCGCCGTATCTCAAATATCCGAAGAACCCCAGAGTGCTATAGAAAAAGACAATAGCTGTCATCGCCACCACAAGGACACTGGGACAACCAAGAAAGTGTTGGGGCTTCTTCATGGCGTTTTCAACTGGCATCACTACGCCGATTCCTTCCATCGCGAAGATTACTGTCCTGTTTATCAATATAAAAAAAAACTCATAAGTAGCAAACCATATATACAGGGTGACTGGTGAATTACTATCAATATTTAAGGAGAATACTCGGTACATGATTCTCATTCGAATTATGTAAAAAAAATAGGTACTTCATTTTTGACCAAATTTCCGTAAAATAAATAAAGTGTGGACACGTTCCAAGTGTTCCAAGTGTGGATGCGTGCGGCGGCGTGCTGATACAACACCACGTCGCCGCACGCGTGTGTGTATGTGTGTGTGTGTATACCCAATCTGTAGGGTGTTCACATGATGCGTAATTAATTACATAACTTTTGGTTAACTTTGCTTAGAAGTTTATTAATATTTATGTTATATTAATTTTTATTTTGTCATATATGATCGTCAAATATCACGTCCTCAAGTATCGATAGTAATTCACCAGTCACCCTGTATTTTCAGTGTTATTTTATATATTCTAATTCCTTACTATTTTCGTTTGTTATAATAATTTGTTACTTCAAATTAGTTAAAATATTGAGTTGATTATCTTGAATATGTTAAAGCGATTATTATGAATATAATTTATAAATTCTGCTGCAGAAAAATGGCGACAAAATATATTTATAAGTTCTTTCCTTTGTTTTCCAGAGAAAACACACCGAAACCCCAGCTTACCCAACTTCACATACTTTTTAGCATATTTAGTGTCATTAGAAGTAAGGCAAGTTACCATCATTCAAGATAAATAACCTATCTTGAATGATGGTAACTTGCATTTGTTTTAAGCATTAATTTTAAGCAACTTAAAACATTTTGTTTGGCTGGACGAGACTTTGCTGCTGTTTTTTCAATATAAAGATATAAATTTATAGGTATGAATATCTAAAACGATGGTAACATTTGTCTATTTTATATGTACAAACTTACGAAAGAAATGCGGGAAACCTTGATGGGTCGCCAGCAGCTGTCCTTCCTTCAAAAGACAGGGGACTTCGAAATATATAGTAAAAGCAGATTAAATAAGTAAGAAACAAAAATAAGTTTGCTAATATTGAGAAAATTGCTAGCCATTTCAAATATCTGACTTGACATAGTAAACATAGCGGTATCAATATGATCAGACAGTAATATTCCACGGACAGGTTAAAACTTGGCACGTATCTATCAATCAGCTGGAACAAAAATTTGTTTTCCTCAGAATTATAGCTATTACACATTTAATGTATAAAATAATTTATTTATTTTAAATAATGTGGTGTAATTCTACAAGTAATGAAACTAGTTAATATCTGTCATATTTGTTGTATTAGTAAATACGATTTAAAATATTATAACTGAGTATTATTTATTGTAGATAATTAACATTCAATAAATCTCAAGATATTAGCTAGCTGCTATAGTAGTTTAATCTTTATGGTACTCAAAAGATAAACTAAACCTACCTGCTTTATAGAATCCGATATAAGGACGGTGTAAATACAGCAAACGCCTACATACGTACATAACATTGCCAGTTCTGCAAATATGCTGAAAACAAAGAAAAAATATAATGTTTAATTTGTTCAGATGGCGTCAATCAAAATCTTAATTTATGATAGTAGCTAATATTATAAATAAAGAATTACGTACAATGCAGATGACTCAATACGGGTTATTATAAATACATATTTAATTATTTTTCTAATATTCTTAAACATAATTTTCTGAGATGTCATCATTCATGTTCATAAATAATAAATTGGTTAACGAGCAAGCAACAAAAGCATCCTAAACAAGCATTTTACTTTATGTATTACATGCTCTTCATAAATTTTGAAGGGATTTAAAAATTTTGTGGTTTTGAAGTTATTTGGTTGCAATATTGCCAATGCAATTTGTTACTAAAGTCTGTGTTGGAAATATTGATTTTTTTATCTATTATGTTTATTATGTAGTATTATAAAATAAAAAACTACGTAATTGTTTTTACTTATTATATTATTTTATGCTACTTAGCTAGTGTTATTTAGGTTATTATAATTTTCTAGTCTGGGTGTCGTTGCACAAGTTGCATGTCAGGTAAATCTCAATCTTCCGAACAGGTCCATGATGCGTGACAGTTGGGAAAAACATTTCTGGATTGAGTAAAACTTCCAACCAATAAATGTGATAAATTCAAGATTATTACGTATACATTACCAGAATCATGTCCAAAGGTTTAAAGGTTTTTATTCGAAGCGAACCTTTACATTCCCGAACGCATCCGAAGTGCTTAAAGCGATGACGCTTGGTTTGTTCACTTTTAGGCGGGAAAATATTTTGTGAACACGACTTGTATTTTTGTAACTTGAATTAAACTTATTTAAGGTGTATTAGGTTAGGATAATAATTAGTTTTTTATAGTTAAGGTTTTATTTGTTATTTAAAACGACTGGCTTTATAAGGAAACTATATTTTTTAATGATTTTGTTAGAATCCTAATCATACATATATACATTTTTTTTGAGAAGTATTCCCTAACTGCGGATACAATCCATGTCCAAACAAATCAAAAAATATTATGATAATGAATTCATAATTAAAATTCTTGAGATATCTATTCATTTACATTCCTCGTTGACACTGAGATTAGTTTTGAATATTATTTTCATACACTTGATAAGACTATAGCTTGTTTAAATATATTCTACAATGTTTAAGGTTCTTAATGGAAATTAAAATTACCTTTCATGACAAATTAAAAAGCTTCCCAGCCTAAAGACACCTGAACGCGTTTTATCGTTTTAGAAATTATTGGAATAGGGAATACAAATTTGGGAATTAACTAAAAGGAAAAGATGGATTAAGGGTTCAGACAAAAAATGTAATTGTAATAATTAATATACTTTTTGTAGTACTTTTATAAGAATGTGGTAATTTCCTACTTTTTCCAGCAACTATCTACATGTGATCCACAAACCTCAACTTGTCTCTATGACCTAACAAAAATTTAATAAATTTGTTTTTGTATTTTTTGGGAAGCCTTTTTTATATTTGTTTTGATTAAATATTAGTTTGTTCTTATTTTCAATTTTAGAAAGCGTATTCAACTGTTTGTAAGAAATTTTACAAATATTCTCCTTTCATAATTTATTGAGAATGTTCAAATTTTTTTTAAATTTCTGTTTGTCTATTCAATTGCAAAATTGTTAGCTGAAAGTTTTATAGTACATCTGTAGCTGTTTAGAGAATGACAGTGATTCTACCAAGTGGCACAAATCGCAGATGCGTGTATTTAATTATAGTTATTCAGTATAAAGAGTCAATTTTAAGTAAACGATAAACCATTTAGTCTTTGTATTCATCGTGTCCTCACATTCAGTAATATAAATACACTCAAAAAAATATAACAATCCGTTATGTGACTATGCCTACAATTTTTCGAATATTCCGGGGTTTCTTAAAATTTTTAATCAGATTTGTTTTATTACAATTCATGAAATATCACATATGCCATGCGCCAAAGGGGATATATGTTTTAATAAAAGAATTTTGTTATATATGAATTTGTGCACCTAGTCATTCAGTTAGGGTATGAATTTGTACACCTAGAAAATAATTTTATGAAATAACAATTAAATAAGGCAAAAAAAAATTAACACTGGCATATGGTACCTTGCAACATTGGCATATGGTCTTATAAATTTTGGTCCATTTGCGAAGGCGGATTTACAGGTCTCTGCGTAACCCAGGAGCGGTTTGCGTTCTAACTTACAACATCCATACGATGTTTTAACCTGAAATTGGATGATTTTTTTTTAATAGAGTTTATGAAAACTAATGTGGAAAAAAATTCTAGCAGATTGGTTCCTTATTACAATATTTAAATATGTCTGTACAAATAACCTCAGTTGGTCTCATAAACAAACCAAATAGATGTAATCAAATGAGAGAATGATAAAGTTGTAATCTTTAATTGTAAAAATTATAGCTCTTGTGTTAACAGACGTAAAAGATAATTGATATTCGCAATAAACCTAGTCAGTTTTTATTGTTTCCGCTATTGTAACCACAGAACTTATTTTATTTTGTTTGTTATAATGTTAATTCATCTATAAATATAATAGAAAGTATTATGAACAATTTTTTTTTTCTACGAGGGGAATCTTTTAAAGACTTCCTGCCGCGGGGGAAAAGCGACAGGGGCATGTGGGATTTCCACCCACTAAACCACCTCGGCGTTCTCTGCGCTGTGCGTAGACTAGTGAGCGGGAACGGCAAGCCATACTTCCGCTCACTACGCACGAGTCCCGAAAGGGACTCCGCCTTCGGCAGGGGTATCAGTGGCTGACCACACCACCCCTCCGACTCAAGAGCAGCGTGCCGGGAACGCCAAACACGCCGCTCTTCCTCTAGCCTATGTTACCCGGACGCCGGCTCCCCACCGACGCCCGGAGGCTTCCTCACTGGGGAGGCAGGTCGCGAGCATAAGCCCGCTGCTTTCGAAAGTATTATGAACAATAGTTGAACCTCAGATAACTTTAATTACTTACTAGTATGTGAACGCAGTGACCACAAATAATTCCTATTGCAAACGTGCCTAGAAGTCCAACTCCCCAGCCCGAGTTTGAAAAGGCTAAGGGTCCGGCCAGCAGTCCCGAACCCAAGGAGGCTTTGATAATATTCGCAGTGGCTCGGATATCCCTGAAATTATATCAAAATGATCTATTAATCATTTTTCTGTTACATACATGTACATTGTACATACACATTCATTATCTTCTTGCTTTTTTTTACTAAACCTTGTAACCTCATAAATATATTTTAGTTATTAACAAGAAAACTGTCTTGATACTTGGTGCTGAATTTTTATATTTCTATTTGAAAGGTTATGATAAATTTAATTTAGTAATTATAAATACAAGAAAGCATATTGTGCCCTTCCAAAAAAGGAACAAAAATATTCAAGGACTTTGTTTATACGATTCATTTTTTTTTCTTTTTTGGAATGTTTATAATTGAACTAATTAAAAAATATATTTAATCTATTTTTGTAATGATTACGGGTTTATTAAATCTATTTAAATGCGACAGATTCAGAACTACATAGTCAGATGCGGCCATTGTTAACGCAAAAAAGGCCAATTATTTATTATTTATAGGAACAATGTTTTCTACAATTATATTTTAAAGATTAAAACAATGCTCAATTAAATGATGGTATTAATATTTAACGCAGAATGAAACATCATTGGCTGGATTCCTGAAATATTGTGTATTATGTAATATTATGATTTTGCGTGTCAGTCAAATTTTAAAATGAAACAAAAACTTAAAGAGGTTTTTTAAATCCAAGAGCACTTGTTTAGTTACATACATATATACATGGTTTTAAAATTAACATTTCCATTATAATAAACACTTACGAGCTGGGTTTTTCAACAGTCCGATGTTCATAGGGATTGTACTCTTGTTTATCTTTCTCCATGGTCACATACACACAACACTGCTGTGTGAAAACTATAGATAGTGTTCGTGATTTCTTGTATGCGCAACCATAATGGATAATACACAATTGTGGGTAAGCCTTACTTGATACCTTTTATTCACTGATAAGCCAATCACGCTGTTTCACTGTTTTGCTTGAACTGATATTTGCTTTTTGTTGTAATGAATTGTTGACGTGTCTTGGAAAGGATTAAATAGGTGTACCGTACTTTTTGTTATTAAAATTTTTCCTTTTGTTTCCTAAGAATGTCACATCGGATATATGTTCAAATATATTTATGTGAACGAGAAAAATTTTTCTTTTCCCTTATAAACTTACATATTTTAAACAAATGTTTACTGCGTCACAGTCAATAAGAATAAAATAAGAGAAGGAATAGTTTGAAGTATTTTTCCGTAGTTACTTTGTTTATTATTACACTAATTTGTGTAATTCTAATACTTAAGCTACTTTTCTTAATCCTTAAGAGATCAAGTGTAATTTATAAAGAAGAAAAATACCCATAAAAGTGTCGTTCTTTCCACAATGTACGTACGATCATAAAACTATAAACTATAGTAAACACTATCTGAGGTAAATAACGACTATTAAATTTTTATTGCAGCATTTAATTTACCTTAGTATGAAACTTGATTTTTATGCAAAATTTTATAATAAATACACAACACAACCTACAATATCAAAATAATAATATAATAATAGGATATTATGCCTGTAACCGTATATAATATAGCGGTTCAAATGACGAATTAGTTATATTCAAACGTTTGAAAGTGACCAACGGATTAAATAAATGTTAGTAATTTATGAAGATAAATTTCTGGTTTATTGTACAACTAGTAAACCCGGCGAACTCCGTTTCGCCACCAGAAGGCTTTTATATAAAATTTCGTTTGGTGATTAAAAGATGAAGAATTTTTTTGTTTTATATTTGAAAAAAAAAATTTTATTTCATTACACAACAGTAATGAATTCATTTCTATTACAAAAATGAAGTGTTATTTAGTTGAACTTCTCTAAGTAAATGAAAGTGGTCCAAAGTAGATACCGAATCGAAGTGTTATACGTGTCCGCAAATTATCCGTTTCATTGAAGTGGTCCTTTGTAAACCAATTTTTTTGTTTTTTGGTCTAACTTTAACACAAATAAAACGGATGGTTTCCAAATTCGTGAACACGCAAAATATAACGCCCATGTAAAAAACAATGACTTTCTAAATTTATCCCCCAAATACTAAATGGTTTTAAGAGTTCAAACTACAAACACAATATCGGTTTCTCACATGAAATTAACTGAGCAGAGAACAATGAGTAGCTGTCAAACAATGTACCATGCACCGGCGCCATCTACTTAAAATATTGATTTGTAGTACATGTTATGTATGATGGCCCTGTATGTGAAAAAAGATTTTCCCGCTTTTCTGTTGAAATTTTTTGTTATAAGCCTCACGGAGCCCGAGACCTTTCCAACGAATGCAAAACCGTTTAAATTGGTTAAACCGGACTTATTTTTATATAGTAGATCTCTTACAAATATGTAATTGTCATCATTACGTCATTACATATCTGTCATTATACGTCAATTATGTTTCGTTATACGTTTTATAGTGACTGACGTTTCATGTCAAGTCCCACGGGAATACTGTCGAACGGGGTAAAAAGTATTTTATTTTATTCTATTGCATTTTCCTGGTTCTAAACTACCTCCCTGCCAATTTTTAGCTAAATCGGTTCAGCCGTTCTTGAGTTATAAGTGGGGTAACTAACACGACTTTCATTTATATACATATATAGATGTGTCATTTTGTTATGTAGTTGGGATTATTGATATAACATCGGTAAAATAAAGTGTGCATGTATCAATTATTAGATGTTGCTTTAAATATTTTGTCTTAATGTTATCTACTTTCATACCGATTTCCTGTCATCAAAAACAAATAAAAATTACTTCTTTAAATTAAAAACCCCTCAAAATAACATACTATGTCTTCAATAATGATATAAATCTTTTAGACGAAAGAAGGTTTTTTGTTTTGTTTAAGGTATTTTAAGTTTCAATATTATAAAATTTCAGATAAGGTTATATAGATACCTATTTATATTTAGATACCACCTATACCATTATTTTTATGTGTTATAGTGAAAGTCAGAAGAAAATAGAGTTTCTTCAAATTATCCTTTATTAAAGATCTATGTGGTTTTTTGTTTAATTTTTCTTAATTTAAAATATTAGACATTTTACCATAAAGAAAGCTTTAAATATGAATGAAATGAAATAAAAAAAGAATGTTTACTTAACCTTTTATTATTTAATATAGACGCAATGTGACGACAAGGCCAAACTCGTAAACGATTGTAATCTGTGTTTCAACTTGCCAATTCACTCACTTATTAGAAATATGTAAGAAATTATCGTAAGAATGTTGTTCTTAAAGTTTAGGAGAGAAAATTACTAGTGTAAAGGAAAAATGAGTATTTTATACAACAGTTATTAGTAATTCTATCACAAATATTTTCTTCACCATTTCTATTTAACTCATCACACTTCACCATTTATATTTAACTCATATGAATAAAAAAATTATTCCGGTTATTATTATTGTCTGTATCCAAGATAAAATCTTTGGCTTAAATATTTACGTCTTTACATATATTCCATTGTATTTATAAACTCTTAGTCGCAGTTAACTGAGTTTAAAAAATAAATGAGGTGCCATAACAATTAGTCTCACTAAATTCTATGGTCGGTTCGAAATAATTACAAACATATGTGAGGTCAAAACATCGACTAGTATGCATAGGCGAATAGATATATTTTGTTATATAAAGCTTCTTCTGTTTAAGGCTTTTGAATATAAATAGACTTTTCTTTCTTCTATATGTAACCTCTAGGAAAGGTTTGTTTGGGATTTAACTGATTAAAAGGCGCTTATTTTACTGTAATCTGAGCAGTGAACGTTGTCGTCTCCACTGTTATGTAATTTTATTTAGATGGAGTAACTCATTAGAAACTTCTAATGCCTAGTGGTGATATTTTTTGTCTGTTTGCGTTATTTATTATTTCAGATAGCCGTTTTTGCTGTCTGATGTCTAAGACTATAATCATTAAGAATAATAATAGATTTCCCAATATTATATTTCTAAATTAGATCGACATACTTTGATTAAGTTTTAAGATTGATTGATTTGAAAGCTGATTTTTTTGTCCACCGCAAAATTGTTTCTGAGCTAACTCTTCACGAAAATATCCATAGATTCAGTTATGTGAGATTATTGGCTCTTTAAAAAAACCTGTGTAATGAATATGTGGCTAAAATCATATTTTCGAATAATTACTTCACGCGTGCCAATACATTCGTTGAATGACATTTAATTCCCAGGGTTTCGTAAAAGGACGTTATTAAAAGAACATATATTAAAATAGAATCTATTCAGTGTCTTGTCTTTTATTGTGAATAAAGCGTTTTATTTAATTAGCCCGTACTGTAATTCGGTGATTTAAGATTAAATTGTGGTCAAAAATATGAAATTTAATCGTTTTGTTATATTTAAGTTAATTGTCATCAGCCTATCAAAGCCCACTGCTGAGCAAAGGCCTCTTTCTCACATGGAAAAGGTTTGAGCATTAATCACCACGCTTGTTCAAGACGGGTGGGTGATTTCAAACTTATAATCGTGAAATTATAAGTCCAGGTTTCCTTTCGATGTTTTCCTTTACCGTATGTCAGTGATGTCTAAATACTCTTAGAAAGTACTTATGACTCCGAATAATCACTTTGGTACTTGCCTGGATCGAACCCACACCCTCGGCAATGAGAAGCGGGCCCTTTAACTGCTAGGCCAACACTGACTATTAATTAAGTTAATTATTGTGATGAAATAAGTAACACCAGAAGTAGTTGTAATTTTTAATTTCAAAACAACACTATACAATTTTATCTAAGTACAAGAAGTAGTAGCAATATTAAAAAAAATATATTCATTATCATTAAATTATTCTGCCTTCACTCAAACAATTCACATTACAAAATCGAGACACTTTAACACATTAAGCAAACATATAAATCAATCACTCAAACACTTTAAATAAGAAGCGTACAATTTAATTTTATAGTAAGCATTTAGCTATCTTCATCTATAGCGCATGTACTACAAAATTTTTATAGTGCATTACTATATAAATCTAAGAAATGAATATCAAAATATTTAAGTTTAATGAACATTCTAAGTCTGCGGTATCTCTTTTAAATTTAAGCTGTTTCCGTTTCTACTGGAAACACCCAATTTATGCTTGAGGACGTTCAAACACTTGGTAGTTCCGTTTTAAGAACCAAGGATTTCTATACGAAACATTCGGTTTGTTGGGCTGTGATTGAGGGAAATATGCGCTGTTTGGAATTTTAGGTATGACGTTTTGAGATAGTAGAGGGTATCTGGATGTTAATGGTCTAGGAGAAGTTGCTGGTAAGAAGATTTGTGGTGGCACTTGTGACAATGTTTCCAGTCCAATATTGTAGTATGGACCAATGCTATTTGGTATTTGTAGTGTGTTAGGTGTCGAAACTAGAGGGGGGAAGGGCTCACAAACAGTTCCGGAAATTAATGAATCTAATGGGGCAAAGTATATTCTGAAGTTTATGTCACCATAATTCAGCTCCGATTCTAAAAATACAGGCATTCTGTCTGAAATTACCCATACATTTTTGCCTCTGTCAATTTTAATATCACAAGGAAATATAAGACCAATATCATCCTTATCTACAATAGCTGTGTTCTGTGGTTTAAGTTCCAATGCTGAGTTCCAGCAACCAATCGCATTTTGGTCAATTAAATTAAATAGTTGAACACCGGAAGAATCAATGACTTTGGAAGTAGTATGGGTATTTGGGCCACGAGTACCAACAACTTTAAAGTCTTTGTAAGACCCACTTACTTTAGATTCATCTCTTAAAATTCGAGTAGACACAGAAAATTCTGTAAAACTAGAAAGAGGAGAGAAATAAAGAGTTCTATAGCCATCTGGTCCTATGGGAGAAGTGTGAATACCAAAAATTCCCTCAGCACCCCATTGGAAGTTAAGTCCAGCAATATTAAAATCACCAACAAGAGGATCGGGCATGAAGTAGCTGTGACTGAATCTCCACGATCTATTTTGTTCCCAGGAATAAGCTATCAGACCATATCCCAGTTCATCAGAAAAATAAGCGAAAGTGTCCTCACAAGAAAGCCCTTCATCCAAAGCAATATTGGCAATGAAAGTAGTAGAAACAATGTCCTCGGGTCGGAAGACATATCTTCTAATACGCTGGTCCGTATTTAAGTCGTATACATTTATCGAGTATGGGCACAGATTGGTGACGTTAGGATCTGCAAAAAAAAGTTATACCAATAAAAATTTATATCACATTCAAAATGTGTGTTGAAAGTTAAACACCTTTTGAGGTAATTGCTTAAGTCATATTATGTGCAAAAGTTCATTTTATACAATTATTTGTTATATGTATTATATATTTAACTTATAATATAGGCAAATTCTGCAATTTCTTTGTTACTTTTCGATTTATAAAATGTAGATCAAATTACCATATCCGTAGGTTCCAACATCCAATACCCAAAGACGGTCACACTGATCGGCCTTAATCCTGTAAACTGTTGTTAGTCCGTTTTCACAGTCCCCTAATTCGTTTCCTTTGAAACTTGGATATGGTGTTAGTTTCGGTGAGGGCTCGTGTGGGGCATCTAAAGGTATGTAGTTCAATGTAGCTGGAATACCTGCAAAAAAGTATTATTTAATATCACTTACTATTTGTGATAAAATTGCATCCACTATTTGAAAAATATGAAATCAGTAATAGTAAATAATTTGAGAATCTACATAATATAATTGACTTAGGCATTAATGGCCACTTAAAATAAATAAGTTTGAAAGTATTGATATTTTAGAAATATATAAAATTTTTATTTATTTATCTTAAACTTTTGCTCCTAATACATTGTTATATATATATATATTATACAAGAAGTGTGTGAGTGTATGTGTGTGTGTGTATGTGTGTGAATTTGGATTTATGACACGAAGTGTTTATGCGTAACTTATCCAGATATGTTTCAATAAGAGTTATTTAGATGTTATATAATTTTCACTAATCAATAATTCATTTTCATTTAATTTATGTTGAATTTATGTCAAAAATAGGTATACAAATGGGTTATTATAACATCTCCAGAACTGTTAATTTACCTACTTATATAAAAGGTAGAATGTGCTACATTATATTCTTTTTATTAAATAATTAATTTAATCGAGACTTCACTTGAGTAATATTTTATTAAAATTGTTTTGTAATCCCCATAACAATTAAATGGAATGTGTTTAAACCACTTTAGTAACCGGATATCAGCTTATTAGAATAACAATAAATTATTGAAGTAGAAGATAATTATAACACTTTTCACATAAAGTCAAAGGTATGTTGAGGACTGTTTGTCTAATGAATTATTATTAGTTTTTTAAATTAATAATTCCTAGACCTGTAATTTATCAGTCTGTCTGTGAATTCATAGATCATTAATTTATTTGTTCATATAGGCATAAATTTCTACTTTAAGACCGATATATTATTATTAATGATGACCAGTTGAGACTAGAAATTATAGAGCAAAACATTTTATAACAACAGTTCTATATACGCAGGCACGAAAACGAAATCAGATAAGTACTCGCAATAAAAGTAGCGTTACATTTCTCTTCATAAAACGTGCCCTGATTAAATTTATTTATTTCTTGAATTTGCTTCCCGACACATGGAACTTTTATTAATGAGACAAGAAATTTATTGCTAGTTACTTTATGATATTGATAAGTGTATGTATTTTTCGTTACCATTGACGAGCCTAATTGGGATTTGTGAAGGTCATTTTATAACTTTACTAACAGCAAGGTTAATATTAAATTTTGAACACGTGTACTCAAAATTAAGTCTTGAACATAATAGTTTGTACGACATTGAACCAAATGCTTTTATCGTGACGAAATATCCTTTGTTGAGTTTAATGGTATATTCAACGCCCAAAAAATTAAACAATAAAAAAGAAATTGTAGTCTTTGGTCAGTTTTAATTATTATTTTTTTATTAAAATAAACAAATAGATAAATTAAAATAAATAAATTAAAATAAATAAATAAATAGGTTTTGATTCAGATATTGGAACTTAAAGTTAACATTAACACTTCCTATACAAAATTCTTAATTAAAGAGTTTTGTTCTACTACTTTTATTCATATGTACATAAATTACCTTTATATTTTAGAAATGAAAGCAACTTATTTAATTCAAATCAGGGTTGGGGCTAGGTACAAGTATTCCAAAATGTCGGAAGCTGAGATAAATAACCAGCTTGACAACAATCTTACTCAATATTGTGGAAATCGTTTCGAGCTATGTTTAAGTCTAGACTAAATTCAGTTTAAATTTAAAGTAGGTACATTTATATTTCTTTGTCTATGCGGAGTTAACGATTAACTATAACGCCTTAAGAATAGGTCAAAATTTCCTTTGTATTTAAAAAAAATATCTGGTTAATTAATTATTATTTATCAGTATTTTGGTGATTTAAGCTTATAAGTTTAAGACAAAGCATACGATTGTATTAAGTTCAAGTAAACTGAAGGTAAACTTTCGCATACCAACATCTTAAGCAACGTATTGAGTATAAATTACCAAAGTATAAAAACATTTGCGATAGTAACCGGATATAATTAACCACATTATAAACATGTTAAGTAGCGCATCGCATAAACAACCAACGCCCATCACTGTCTATTGCATAGTCCAAATAGTGTAATAATTTTTCCACGCTATTGACTATATATAATTATAAAAGTTTTAAATGTAATACCTAACTAAACTAATTCTATAAAAAGTGTAATTAAATTTAGTAACCGATTAATTTAGTATTATAATTTAATGATTAATTATCGATGAATGCAAAAACTCGAGGGTGTTGTGTAATCGTATATGGTAAAGTAAATAGGTTTGATGTTGACACAATTTTTATGGCATTTAAATAAAATAATTGATTTAAATTATTTTAAAAACACATGGACATATTGATAAATATACCTTTAAAATAGACTTCCAAGAGATTTATATTCCGTTCTCTTTATTACTTCATATTATTTTCATTTGGAATGAACGTAAAAAACTTATTATACCTTCAACACTTCTAAAATCTTTCATTTATTTATTTTTGGCCATGTTAGAAGATTTATAATCATAAAAGCTGTGTATAAAAATGTAAAATTGAAATATAAGGAAGAATTTCCTTAAAATGTAAGGTATTCATTAAGTATAAAACAAGAAACATAAAAAGTAAACTAGGCATTTGTCACAGTTTTGCTTTTTTTATTTTACTTATTATTTTATAATAAAAAATTCTTAATCAAATCTAAATAATATGAAAGTAATTATATTCTTGACTTTTCTATGCGTGGTTTATTATTATTTAAGTACATACAATTTTATTCATAAATTATAAATTACCTGGTAATGATTGAGTGATTCTACTAATTCTTCATTTCTGTAATGTATGTTTGGAGATTTTTTGTTAAAATCATGCTGGTTACTGCCTTAATTCACTTATTAATTATGACGGCAAATTGTTAAGAAACTTATGTAAAATGTACTAGTATTTTAATAATAGTTAAGTAAAAAGTAACTAGGTGATTAATTGTTGGTCAATATAATTATATGTAGGTGGTTACGTTGCGTACTACTCGGACACATGAGTTACTGACAGAATTTGCATTAACGTTATTTGCATCAACGTAATTTAGACTGATATCGAGAATTACTTCAAGACTTTGTGGTGACTAAATTATAAAGATACCTGAGATGCCTACGTAACAGTTACGTAGAGAGTTCAAAGACTGTAAGCGTTATTATATTATATTCACATTTTTTATGTTGTATTAGCTATTTATTACATAATTTTTTGCTATAATAAAATATAAAATATAATAGTACAGTCATTATTATAAGAACGTGTGAATATTATTTGGGATACCTATATGTACATTTTCTTTTCGAAATTGGTTTTATCATTAGAAATTGATGTTTTGATTTCATTAAGTTGATGATGTAACTTAATTTATAAATTTTTGAATTAGTAACATTTCTTTCATTTGTTTTTATAAATATAAAAAACCATTTATTTATCAATAAAAACTTACCACCACGCCATCTAGGGACACTGACGAAAAGCTTGTTCCTCCATCTTTCGATACCAACAGGTAAAGCGTTTTGAGGTATCAGAGCCCCTGTCTGCAGAGCCTGCTGTTTCAGGTACGGGTCTGGATAGTTCCAGTCAAGAACATTCCAAGAATATAATTCCTGAAGCTTCACTGCCGCAGAAGCAGCGGCAATGAACCCGAAAAAGAAAAACAGTTTTCCAACCATATTTTATCTGTGAACAAAAGTGATGTTGAAATTATGAATTAAAGTGTTGTGCAATATCAATCTAACACATATATATATTTATTGTTTAATATACTTAATTATTCCAGGTAAACTTTATATCGAAACTGATATGTTTGTATGATTACAAATAATGTTACGTATTATTATAGATGCTTCTAATTTGTTAAAAAAAAAACATTATGCACGAAAAAAAAAACCAATTTTGTATTTCAAATTACTATTTATACAAAATCACAAAAATATTTTTGAAAATATTTGGTTTACATTTTGCTGAAACAAAATAAATTGTAACGGTTTTAATTTCACTCAATATTACGTTTAATAAACACAGTATATAAAGCAATTAAAATTTTCAACTTTAAGAGTAATAATTATTATACGTACATTAAACTTAACCGCACAAGCCTATCTGGCTGCCGGAATAACACTGCAACTTGTTAAGACACCCCTACTATTAAATATCCACCCATCTCCACCGACACTAAGTCGCAGCTTGGGGAACGAGAAGTTAGCAAAATTGCGTAACATTTTTATTTTGCAATTAGAAATTTCAAACTTTTTCAAAATGTTGACTTTATCAAATAAGGAACTAAAGTTGTTAGGTTTGTTATGCCAATGTTAATATAATTGATGATTGGATAATAATTTTGAAAATATATTTCAAAATTTTTTACTTAGATGTTGGGATCATGTACTGTCTTATGATGAAGGTTAAAAAGTGTTTTTAAAAATATATCACGTTAAAACAAGCCTTATTTAGTTGACATTGCTTTCGTTCCTTTTACATTTAAATTGCGATCTTGTATTACATAAAATAACTTTGATCTCAATGTTTATTTTTAAAACTGTTTTTGGATCCAATATTTACATTTAATTTAATTTTATCCAATCGGCTTGAGAGTAAATTAGGCTTTAATAACCTTCTTTGATAAAATAGTAATAGGAATGGCTATAACTTACCTGTAACGAATACAAATCAAAAAATCTATATCCCTTCTCAACATCAATAAAGATATCAAATCTTTGCTTAATATATAAAGGGCGATAAGTTGTATATGACATTTGTGTGTACATCTTTTTGTTATATTAAAGAAGGGATGGTTTAGAAATTAAATTATTTTCGAAATCTTATTACTTCCTGATGATATTTTTTCACTGCATATTATATAAATAACTTTTTATTTTTTTAATTATCATTACTTAATGCGTAGGTAATTTAATAAATATCATCTTTTTTAAAATACCTTACTTGTATTTTCATCACTATTTAACACTAAAATACTTTAAAAATTATTGCTCAATATTTTAAGTATTATATTCTTCCAATCATAGCACGTACTACGTAGTCTTAGAATTGTTAAATGTGTTTTTGCCTTCAAAATTAAGCGTTAGCACCAGATTTGACCTTAAAAGTTATAAAGTGGACTTAATCATATTCAATTACTCTGATGAAAATTGGAACAAATATGTAATCGAGCGTTTCAATTATTGATGTTATAATGTTATAATTTCAACTTCTTCAACACAAACAAATCTAATTGATACTGTATAACATCAGTGAATTTTGTAGTTTATACCATGAAAGGTAAAACTGTTTTAACAATACAAAAATAATAACATTATTTTTGTATTGTAAAAATAGTTTTACCATTCATTTCATTAATTTGTTTACGTTTCTTGTGTAGAAACGAATTTTCTTAATACTGTAATATTATGTGATTTGGAGCATATTAATTCGTTATTATCGTCAATAAAACCAAAAAAATTAACATTTATTTACTAATATGGTTATAACTATTCGAAGTAACATTTTAAAGTATCTAGTTTTTATCGTGCTATTAAATTTTACTAATTTTTCTTCTATTTGTTATATATTCTGGTTCATAGATTTATATATTTTATGACATTTAAAAAAAACATATAATGTCAGTTAATTGAGAGCTCAATTAAAGCAAACAATCTGTAATTTAGCAAATCCTTTTTTAATAACTAGAGGATCATATCACACTATTTTAAACATTGGTAAAGACGGCTGTAATACTTGTATAAAGTTCTAAAGTGAATGAATTTTATGCTTCAAACCCGGCTTCCGAACCAAGTAAAAAATTATAGTCATTGATAAATTGAACGCTTAAAAAATTAACTACGTTTACCTTTTTTATTCCAAATATTCACTTAAATCATTCTAGTTATCAACAAAAAAACATGTTCGCGACAGTTTCTCGAGTAAATTGGAATTGATATACATGGTTGTATGTATGTCTGTTATTACTTTTTATGTCTCACATTTCCGTTGAAATATAACACACAGAGCGTTTTTAGTGCAAACGCAATAAACTTGTACTTGTAAAAGGTTTTCATTTCAATCTGACGAAATGACTGTTTTAGATAATAATAAAACCAAACTCAATTCGTTCATATTAATTATTTAGGAATCCCAGTATTGATAATATATGTAGATTTATGAAAACGTATAAATCTAGATGTATTTCAAAACGAGCTCTTCCCGGCTTTAAATTGTACTAGTATCAAGCGTAACATGAGTATGTTACGCTGTATGATTTGTGATGATTCGATTTGTTACATTTGTAAAATTATGCATTGGTCAAAAGTAATGAATCTGTAAAGCATATATGTTAAAGAAAACCAATTCAAACTATGCAATCTTTGCTTATATGAGACAAAGAGACAAAAATTTTGCAAATAATTGTTTTGCTCTCTAAAAGTCTCCAAATGATAGTTTATAATGTATTTCACTACATTCGTAAAACATTTATTTTACCTTTTTGTATTTTTCTATAAATATAATATATTAATAATTTAAATCACCAAAGATTTATTTCTTTTTAAGTTATTCTTAAAGTTAACTTCAAAATTCATAAAATTATAATACATACCCGTAGTAAATAAGAAAATGCAAAACGCTAAAATGCATGCAAAGTTATGTAAAGTACAAAAAAACTAAATCTTATATAAATATGCGTTGGGTACTTATACCATTCATAGTATACGTATATTGTTGTAGAAATTAAGAGAATGTTAATGGCATATATGACACGTTTTTCCTGCCACAACATATATATTTTAATACATGTTTGACGACGCAAGGACAATCAAAATAACTTACCTCTATAATATTCGTGAATTGTTTTATACGTACCTTAAATACTCAAGAAGGTCACATTAGCAAATATCTAGTTAACGGCGAACTATTTTACTTATCTTTAAATTATTATTTTTAATTGCTATATTAACTATGATAATGCATTATATTTACATTTGAATCATATAATTTCAACAGAAATGCTTATGATTTCAAAAATGATTATTTGCTTTTTACCGCGTAAGTTTCAATGATTGTTCTACATTTATAAGGTGGGGAAAAAGTTATAACTCGTTTTTTAGAATGGTTAGAGCGTCGTTTAATTTCTAATAGCCAATTACAATGGAAACTTCGTCGTATTTAAATATTTCTGACATGTATAAATGATAATAAGGAAGTAAGTTTTGGAAATATCTTTTATATGTAGTAACTGTCAGGTTGTCAATGTCGCTGTTATGTAATCCGTTATAATTTCATATAATTAATAATACAGTCGGATATTCTAAGCCCATTAATAAATTATTGTAGTTGAAAAAATTTAAGTTATAATAATTAAAGTCTAGGTATTTCATTGTTTAACACAATTTATGCACGACAGTTAAATGTTGTTGTTTTAGTGAGTGATTTATTAAGAGCTATGTATATCGAAACCAATATCAGCTAGTACACTTGTAGATTGATTTATGATATTTTTTAAATATCCTTTTCAACGTAACCTTAAAATTATTTCAACTTATTACAGAACCAGTCAAAATGAAGAGATGAAAATATATATTAAATAACAACTTTGTAAATAAAACAAAAGCAATGAACGATAAAGAATTCATTTAGGTAGTTTGAAGGCATTGTATCGTGCGCAAATAATAATTAATGCATCTTAATGGCAAATAATAATTAATGCATCTTAATCCATCAGAATCGCTTAGAATATAAACAGACCAATTTCTTTTTGTGTTTTTACTACGGGATCTTAATAGTTTTTATTGATAAATCGTTGAAAAATATATCTAGTATGAACTTAAATTTTTGAATGGAAAACGGGAAACGCTTCGTGTATAGTATGATGATGCGAAACTTGTGCTAAGTCAAACCTTAGTTATAAAAATTGCTAGCAGTAACACAAATACAAGAGACAGTGAGTTAAAATAATAAATATCTTAATTATTGTTCAAACAAAAGTTGGATTGTTTAAGTAAAGGAAGTTTTTTTTTGCATATACAAATGTCCATCTCTTTAAATACATATATATCGAGTTAAAGAAACATATTATCGAAACATAATAACGCTACGCCGCATCATCTCTAAGTGACTTTTCAGATGAAAAATTAAGTGACTACAAGGTGAATATTGTGTGTAAAGAAAAAGTTCTTGTATGTAATACATTGAGGGTAATAAAGTTTAGTTTTATATTTTTACTTTGATCTTTTTATAATATTTATTCGAAGTTGTTACTAATGATGGAAGAAGAGTTCTAAATTAAATAGTTTCGGTATTTAATTGGTATTGTTTTACATATATTTTACGAATTCATTTTACTTAATATTTATGTGGTGTTTATGAATATTTTTTTTAGTTTTTATCTACATTTTAATTTTGATTTTGATTTAGCTAGTGTTATGTAATGAGAAAGCCAGAGTGTTTGGGTCTAATTCAAATTTCGGATTACGTAGTTCAAAAGTAGGACGACATAGATTTTTAATATTATAATTTTTTACTATGTATCTTGTTTTAGTGTAGTCTTCTGACTTTCATTCCAACATTTTTTATGTAAACTATATAATACAGAGCATAACTTATCGGAAATATTTATTCTTTAACGGCTTAATCAGTACAAACGGCAAACCGGATTTTGATGAATACAAAGCAAATAATTATTGATTATTATTTGTAAGGATACATATAATCAAAGCTATTATCTGTAACAATTGTTGGTGTTGCATAGATGATGCAACCTGCAGTATCGTATTTGTACGAAGCATAAGTTCCGTTAAAATAAATTTGCGAGGGTGAAATACATCGCGTTTAGCATTCATTGTACTAACTTCAGAAATACAATATTATAATCATTACGCAATCTAATTAAATAGAATAGCCCAATAACATGCAATTAAAGCATTAAATTTGTTTGAAATAGACGAAAATTATGTCATTGATGATTTTTTATTCCCAATTTATAACAATAGTTTAAAAATTGTTCATAAGTAGTAAGTTGAGTTCGTAAAAAGTTTGTCTTCTGATGCACAATACAATTATTTTTACTTTCTAAGTAATGAATATGTTTTGCTCTCATTTGGTATATGAGAATTCATTTCAAGGTTTTTAAGAACGTTACTACTTATACATAGTTGTAACGGGTGTTGAATTACATACAAAATGAACACACGCAAATATAATATTTATATTATTTTTTACTTACAATACATATAACATTAATATACTAAACATTTTTCTTTACATAAGAAATTTAGTAATTCTTGTACAATTTGAGTTTTCTTTACATTATTCAACTGTTTTTACTTCATTTTATTTTACTTTTATTTAATATCAGTAATTTGAAATATGAATGTGGATTATTAATTAACAAATATTATTAAATGTTTATTGGTTTATGTGATTATTACCCGTTTTGAGTTCAAGGACTGTTTGTAAGATATTCAGACCGGTTTTACTTATGTTAACGACTTGTGTGAATTCGAAAGTTGATAGCGAGCGCGTTTTAACTATCTATTCGAAATAAAAGTAACATTGCGTAATCATTTTCCTTACTATAGAAACCCAGAAGAATGTACACAAAATACGTGCGGAGAATCTACCTAAGGACATAAACCCTGTGGTATAAGATGTTGCTGTTTAGAGGTCTTGATAAATTATATGAAAATAATTGTTTCAAAACTTTTTTGAATTTTTGAACGTTAGCTCAACCCTCCTTAAAGTATAAATTGATTGTTAGTACTACATTTCCTATATAATTAAGAATAATATATTATTGATTTATTTGTTTATTATTCTTTTTAAATATGATAGGTAATATTGAGCTTATTGTTCCCAAATAAACTGTGCAAAAACAAAGTCCTAGACATATGTAAGATACTAAATGTGACAAAGAAATACATATATGGACGCAGCTACATATATTTACACTGCTACAGCGGAATGCGAGGTATGAAGCAAGATATTTTTGTTTACAAATTGCAACAATTCGGTTGGTATTCCATACTATCAGTGTTTTAAATAATCAAAAGTTTTGTTTAATTGACATTTGTATTTTTTTTGTCATTGTTGTTAATGTTTCATGTCATAATAAAAAGTTGATCCATTGATATGGCTTAACATATAAAATAAGCAGTGGGGAAACAACTTTTTATTGTTTATGAAACATATCGAGTATTACATGTTTATTATATTATGTTATATATATCAAATTTGTGGTTAATTTAACGTTTTAATAAAAAAATCGAATAATAAATCTGAAGTTATTAATGTAATATTTATTAAAATAATTAAGTCACTTACGCTGCAGTTGGTTTAGTTTTGAGTAACCTGTTTTATGTTATTGGAAATTAAATTATTCGACAGTCTAGAAGATATATATTTATTGTTGAGAAAGTTAAAAAAACGTTATATGCTAGGATCTATTTGGAAAATATCAGTTATCAACTTTAAATTGAATAAACACTCGGCCTTTACCTTGTCTAATTATAAGTCTTCAAGACTTATATAACAAGTTATAATTTGTTTATATTAGTAAGTGAAGGAATTCTTCAGCTATGTAGAAGTATCATTGAATTGAAATAAATACCTTTAAAATTTTTATGTCTTTAGTTAAAATATGTTATTATGGGATAAAATGTTTGGCTTCATCAACAGTTTGTTATTTCAAAGATTTAAAAAAAAATTCTTGGTACCCTTGAATGTGTGTGCATTTTTTTTTACTACTTTTGTATATTTCACAATTTTTTCGATGATATTTTTAATGCTAAACATCATTTTTACTATTTTTTTATTATTCTCAGTACATTTCCATCTGATATAGGATTAGGAAATATTAGAATAAAAATCCAGTTTATAACCAGCCCGACGGTACTCTCGTAGTAATTCCCTATTTTTTTGCTCGGATTCAATAATAATAGATTTGAAAATGTTTAATATAGTAATCATTCACAAGAATTGCCACAATACACGTTTTTATATAGGCGTTACCCAGTATCCATAACGTTATTTCAATAATTATAATTCAGTTACGCTCGCTTGGTTATGAAGTAACGGTAATTGATAAGGTTTTTTATGTGAGTCCTTTTTTTATCATGAATTTTAACAGTTGTTTTAAACTGGTATTATTTGCAATCGTCTCGATTTCTAGTTATAAAGTGTATAAAGTCATCACGCTTAAGCTTGTCAAGTCATTCGTATTATGAGTTTGAGACTGTGGTAGAGCGACATAATTGACAGTGACTTACCTCACTCGAGATATTTGAGGGCAAGTTAATTTCATGATAAACGATTTAGAATCTGTCTCAAATAATTTTATGGAAATATTTCTATTTAATATTTTAAAATTTTCAGGGCTTAATAAATTCATATTTAAAATACGGTAAATATGATATATAATATAAATTTCTCTTACTTTTAAGTCTTATTATCGTCTCATCCATCACATTATTGATTTACATAAACATGACCAAATCTGGTCCGATTTTTTAAAATTTTTGTAAGCGGTCGTTCCACTTTTGTCATTTTGGGAAATAAATAACATAAGTAAATTGAACTATAGATACGTATGTATGTAGATCCCGAAAACAATGTTTTATTTTTTTTATTTTGTTTTCAAATGAAGAAATTAACTAAATTATTTTTTATGTGAATCTACAATGGGTTATGAATGGGATCATACCGTGGGAAGTGAAAAACATGTTTTCTGGTAAAAATTCAACATACGGACATAACGTACTAAATACTCGTTTATCTCAAATTAATGAATTATTTATTCTATATTGTTCTTGTCAGCCTTTACAAATTTTTAAATTGAATGTAAATGTAAATATAATATTATTTATTCGTTATTTATTTGTCGTGACCTTGTTGGAGCCTTACAGGACATAATATTGTTTACGTGTAAGGTGAACTGAGATTTGATATGAGTTAAAAAAATATTGAAGTACACTTACATTATGTAATCGTCGAACAAATCCTCCTCACTCCTGTCCTTTACATAACCCAGGAGATGCTAGAATTAGTGGGAGAATTTAACAAAAACCATTGATGTAGGACATTTATTTCATTAATAAAATTATAATGTTTCATAATAAAAGAACAAAAGTGTTTTACATGTACCTACAACAAAAATGAACTGTGTTTACTATAATTAACATGAAGAAATTTAGATTAAAATTAAAGTCCCCATAAAATAATCATTTCGTACACTATGATTTTAATATTTAATGGAATCGTAGTTGATATGATACGGATATTATGGTTTATTATCAAATCACACGATACCTTATCACGAATGGGTAAACAATTGCTCATTCATTACAAATGTCCTTTTGATACTCACAATTTTATTTTAAACTAGCTGTGCCCGCGACTTCGTTCGCGTGGAATAGTGACTATGAGCAGCGTTTTTTTGACATAACTTTTTTATTTATGAACCGATTGACATGAAACAAACACTAAGGCATAACTGAAGCATACCACAATATATTCGTGAAAACCGCATCCAACTCGGATCAGCCGTTTCTGAGATTAGCGTGAACAGACAAACAGACAAAAAAAAGTTAATTACATTTTTGGGTTCGACATCGACATAACAATAACCCTTGCTATTTTTTTTATTTTTATTTTCAATGTACATACAGCACTTTTCTACAATTTTATTATATGTATAGATTCGTCATAATTATTGTGAAGCACATACATTTTTAAATTAATTAGTCTGTTTCCTACCCAATATAAAGGTTTAAATATTATGCTTCTAGCAAAATTCGTAAATGGTAAACTACAAAAATCTTATCGGTTAAAGAAAACTTCTTGAGGAATGTTTTGAAAGGGAATCAAATAAATTTTCTCTCATGACGTATTGTTCTAAAACAGGCTGAAAAACTTCTTAAAATTTGTAGTCTAATCCTCAGTTTTATCAACAGGTTATAATATTGACCCTTATTTAGTTTTAATTTTGTAGTTGCACATTGCCGATGTGATTTTTTTCTAATATTATGTGCTCATTAGACAACACATCTGCCTGGTTCACGACAATTCGTATGTTTTGCGATTTCTGATTTAATACGTGATTAGACCCGGACACTAAATAGCATTATAAAGTATCAATGAATTGTAATTTAAAATGGGTTCCGTAATATATAAGTTGTAAGTTATTTTTTTTAAGTATATTTTGTTATATAGTTGTTTCAATTATGAATAGCAAAGTTACAATTATATCTTATATTTCATATCGATTTTGTAGTTTAAAAAATCTATACCTTTGTTATATTTATGAGTAATAATAATAAAAAAATTGCAAAAATATATCCATCCAATATATATATATATATATATATATAAATGCCGAAGTAAAAGTCAAATCCTTTGATGTATATTTTGTTGGTAAAAAAAATATTACTTTATATTTTTGAACCGATCTCCAAACAGAATATATATCGGAGAAGTCTTCAAATTATCGCGCACCAATTAGCCGCTGTCGACCGCATCGGCAAATGGTTTTATCAGAAATATAAACATACCATTGATTAAAAAACGATCTTGATGCTTATTTGAAATTATAATAACATGAGAAAAAACATCCATTGAGTGACAATGGTGAATGACACGATATTGCATTTTGAAACGTAGTATAAGAAACAAAAATCTAATTAGTCAAATCGAATATCTCCGTTTATATATAAAAACTATTCTACGTTACGTTTGTTTAAAGTTTAATGAGATTTTGTGGGCTTTTGACATTCATTGATAATTTTTTCCGGTCTCTGAAAACAGGACAAACCGGCATAGCGCACGTGCTACGAATTAGGGTTCTGTGTGTAGAATATAAAATTTCAAGGATAATCACTTAGTTTACAAAAAAAGTATTTATTATGACGAAATCAATATTATTTTTTGTTTACGTTTCGTTAATTTTCTAAAGGTTTGGCTAAGGAAATCGGTTACCGATACAGATTTATTTACATTACTAATTTTAAAAGTTAAGTAATTGTGCGTTATATTTTTTGTGTGTTGGTAAGTCGGTTATTTAAAGAAATTGTAAAACAATTACGGTGTTTCATAACAATTTTATTATTTCTAGAGCAGTCCGAACTTATTAAAGTTTTATTAAGTGGCAACAATTAATATTAAATTCAATAATAAAAACACTTGCATCAACTCTAAATAACATTACTCAGAAATGAAACAACAAAATCAAATAATAATTATTCAGCTTATTTTTTTAATGAATGCGGTATGGCAAGGTCCGTTATCATCATTTGCTTTTATGTGTCATAACAGATATGTATATTATTATTTCACTACCAAGATGTTTCTGTCAAATGAGAGTAATAATTTCTTTATAGAGAAAATATGACTTGTTAATAATGTAAGGTATCTTTGGTTTTAAAGTGTGAATATTTTGGAAAAATAATTATAAATAATTTTTTCGTTTTCCCAATAGTTGCATGGTATTTATGTTAAGGTGTTGCTTTTTTTTGTTCTCGGTTGTATGTAATTATTTCATTCGAAGTGGATATATTTATTTGTAAAACATGAAATTACTACTAATATTTCTGAAAAAGTTAAAATCTGCTATATCCATAGTCATAGACATGCTGCATTTTTTTTAATTTGTTAATACCGAGGTTATAACTGCGATAAAGTCAAAATTATACCAATACAGAAATAGCATTCCAAAGTAGACTTTCCCTGTCAGGATTACCGACACATTATATATAGACATTAAAATATAATTTCAAATTAAGAAAGAGTTGGATGTTATACTAAGCGATGAGTTTATCAACCAAGACAGGTCATATCTCCGATGCTGAAGGGCACAGCATGAACATTCAAGTATTTAATAGTTATTTATACCCAACTTCACCATATACGATACAACACCATTGTCAACGGTGATCATAAACCAGAAAGAATGAAGTTGATGCGCGTGCGCTTCAACAAATTCCTTATTGATGGTTGTAAAATGCTTATTTATGTAATAGATATCTCATGTTATTTTTAAATTACAGAAGTCTTCTTGGAGTTGAATTTATTTTTGCACTCCTAGTTTTGTTTGTATTTTATGCTATGTAAAGTTGGCTTAAAACATTAACTTTTGTTATAAAAATAATAATTACTTTTTTTAACTATTATAGACGCAAACTGATTTTTTTATATTTTCTCCTCTATTCTCAATGCTTCTTTAGACGGTGATTAGAATATTTAAATGATTATATTATTCTTTAAATAAATATGGAAAATAAATGTAAAGTGTTACTATTATAAAGCTTATTTTAATAAAGAAAGATAGTCAAAACCGTGTAATATGGTGATGAACTGTCCGAAAGCCTTATTTTTATTCAGCACATTCCTGAGTCCAGTTTAGGAAACCTGATGAGGAGTGTCGTGGACCTTTGTGTCGCGTGCTTATTTGTAGAGGCTCCATGAATTGAGATCTTTAGAATACAATAAGGGATGTCGTGAGAAACAAGAAAAACGTAAATATTTTTGGAAAATGTTATGTTCTTTTCATTACAACTATCTAGTGAGACATACAAATAACAATAAATTGGTTTATTTGGTGACCAATTGCTTATTTTCCAATATTTTTATTCATAACAGATTCCTATGTTAGTTTTAAAGTTTAGACAAGGGGAAAATTAGATGTCATGTACATAGATCAGTAGATCAAAAATGTGAGCGTAATTAATTATGAAATACATATGAAATAAAAGTAAAATTTTTCGAGACGTTAATAATTCATAGTTAAAATGTACATGACCTCAAAAACTAGTTTAGTTAGAGGTAATAACTTTCAAAACTCAATAGTTATTATGATTACATATCAACTGGCTTCTGTTATGAGAGTAGAATTCTCAATGTAGTTTCTAATCTCATACGGAAAGACCTCGTTATTGGTTCGAAATTCACCATGATAGTGTAGCATTACATAACTAAGCTTGGATTGGTTCACAGAATTACATTACCGTCTTGTAGCCAATTAGTTGTACAAAAAATAAATAAATAAATATGTTTATGTAAGGCCAATTTTTTCCACATATTCTAGATAAATTTCTTGTAACTTATGAAAAATCCTTTCAAATAATTGCTACGTCGGGATGTTAAATATTTACTTAATAAGAACTTGAAGCTACCTAGGTTAACTAAACTAATTTACAAACATTAAAATATAGGTAATTAAATAGCAACCAAATTTGGTAATTATAAATTAAAAGCGTTTAGTCACTTAAATACGTGCTTCCACTTAATATCGTAGTTTACAATAGATCCGCCTCCGTTGTTACTTTCATTTCCGTATCGTGAACTTGGGGTTCTGTGTGTCCATATGTATTAATAGGAAATCAATCTCCAAAAAGTAAACATCGAAAACAAAACGTACCGTGCTTTCGTTTTTAGTCGTTTCCCCACATACATATATTATCTAGGAACTGTTCTGATGTACGTGTGTGAGGTGTCATTATAGAACTTATATTAATAATAAAATGACGTTATACCGTGACGTTAAAACGTGACCTTAAAAACGAAAATGTAAGCATCAAATATTTTTGGAATTATATTGTTATATAAATCAAAGGATAAAAATGTCTTATAATGAAAAAAATTATATCCAGATTCTACTCACAGAATGGTCACTTTAGTCCAGAGTCATTATAAACTCCTCCTCAAAATAGACAGTCGTGGACACAAAACTAGATAAATGTATTACTTCTTTACTTAAATGGACATGAAGAACAAAAGCTGGAACCGGTTTAGATTACCTTACCTTATCAGATTATCTTACCTTATCTCCACTCTCACATCCAATCGTTTATAAAATAAAATTTGTTTCAATTATAAATCATGCAAGTGACTCTATATTCATGAAGGTTCCTTTAAGATTTTTTGTACTTTTAACGAAAACTCTATATTGCTATTATGTATTGAACAGGCGCCGTTATCTTTATATAATTTTGAATATCTAATGTATAATTATATCATCAAGTTTACTCATGCATTTTCAAATCTGTTGTTAAAATTGTATTTTCATAAATATTTAAGTAAAAAGTTAAAAAAGATGACCTGAGATACATGTACTATTCTTACTTAAACGTTTAATCTATCTCCCACGTGTGTTAACTGACTACAAGTAGAATTTATTTTTTCAATGAAGTTGTATCATTAAGTGTTTAATTTAATGAAATATAACATGCAATTTAATATACTAACTTTAGAGTAAAGTATTTTGTTATAATAGGATATCTTGAACCCAAATGTCAAATAGTTTAAAATAATGTTCAAAGCATCACTCTAATTGCTAGTTTAATAAAAGAAATGTTATTGATTTTTTCCGAATTGCTCCAACTTCATCTTATGGATATGTTAAACGATAGCAAATACTGATCTTTATTTTTAGAAGCGTTACCTTTTAAATTCAAAGTCATAACTATGGCTTTAATTATAATGGAGCGTCTTGAAGTAAAAAGGCGACACACGCGACATCTGTATTAAAGTTTAATGTAATATCGGTTGCACCTGCGCATGCGCCAGTTGTGGAATTCGGTATTGCAAAGTGTCTAATTAAATATTAATTGCATCTCTAAAATACAACGGGAATGCTGTTTTAATTCTTCATACATTGCAAAACGACGCGAATCTTTGATATTATAATTAAACTTTGTTATGCCCAGTACATTTGGAGTTTATTTAATAAAGATTTTTTTAATGATTCCTATGTGAACAATAATACATATGGATTGTAAATTATTAGAAAAACTTGAAAGCCTTACTGACCTTTAAAAAGTATATTTATTTAGAACAGGAGCATTCCAATAATTTATATGGCCATAGTTTTGCGCAATTAATATCAGCCATTATTACATGTTCTATTCCATCACTCCGTATAAATTAAAAATGATATGAAAAGGATAGATTTATATGAGTTGTGAGTGTTAGTTGGCGATAGATATATAAGGGCAGGTGTCACAAGACATCTGCTGGTGAACACGGGTCAACCCTCGGACCTTCACTACGAAAAGAGAAATCCCTTAATATGTGACGAATTAATAAAACTAGCTTTATGTTACTTACACAGCTGTTCAAAGAAATCTCAAAATAGTAATACTTTTCCGCTTACAATTGGATTCTTCATGAAATTTATTAACTTTATGAAATTATATACTTCAAGAAGTTAACGAACTCAAATCGACCTATACATATAATTTTTTTATAAACTCGTGCAGAGGTTCAAAATGTAATATCCAATTTTGATCACAAATTTGGGGGTAATCGTTAAAAAGAGTGAGGTGATAATGGAACCCAAGTTTCATAACCACAGTACCTAACGATATGTGAAAATTATGTTGATAGGAGTCTTTGCGTTGCCGTATTAAGTGTTTTGTCGCGCACAACATTTATTCCTTGTTGGTCTGTAATTGATGGTGTAATTTCACATAATTTTGCAATCAATCCTGGGAAGAGATACTCGTTTGCGGGAACCCGAGAGGGAAAATTTTTATTTTTGTTTTCGTTAAAACTGGAATTAGCTTAATAGGTATATGCCTTGAATTTCTAGAGACGTCTATTTCTACATGCTTGTAAATTATATACATACATCAAGTAATATTTAGTTTAGCGATTAGGGTACAAAACATTTAACAGTGATTATATTTATTAGATTCTTTTACAATATATGGAGTTATGTATAATCTGACCTAAAGCTTATTTTGTCATAATGCATATGGAAGGATTCAGAAATCTTATGATTAAAAATTACAAAAGTACTCTGACCGCATAATGAAGTCCTGGTAACCAGTAATAAATGCTGTGTTAATTTACAAGTATATTATTTTGTCGTAAACATGCGCAAGCACATTGGCACGCGTATCGCCACGCGCCAACGGTACTTGCGATGTTATAATTATTTATTTATTTATGTGCCGAATAAAGAAATACTTTACGGAGTTGCAAATTTGTGAGACTACTTAGGTAGTGAAGTTCTTTTTTTATTTTTGGTTGCCAAAATATATGCAGATTATCGTTAAGCATCGATTGACATTAAAATTACCGCAATAAAATTCATATCTTAATTTATACCATATATATTAAATTCAACTCATAAAATTGACAATATAATAAAACATTTTACAACAAAGTACCAGGATTTTTAACAAAAATTAACTCTTTGTAAGCAAAGAAATGGGAATATGAAAACAAGAGGAAAAGAAGTATATAGTATTGTGCATAAGTTGTCATTGCGCATACGTTAGTATGAGTGATGAATCGGTCGATAGCACCCAAACAGTATTCTCAAATAGTATCACGGAGGAGTAGATGCTTTCCCGCGGTGCATGCGCCCTCGGCGAACTCCTCCCTCCATTGTGCAACAATGCATCGTACTTCACGCTAACGAGCGCTCCGAGCTATACAGACACATTTGTAAAGTTCCACGATGTTATAGACGATCAGATTTCGGTGTGATACAGAGATTTGTCCAACATTTCATGTATTGTTGCCATTTAAAACAAAATGATATATCAATACAACGTGTCTGATAATGTGTGTGTGTATATGTGATTTTAGTATTAAAGTGTAAAACACCGATTGAAACAATATTATTTACCTGTACCTAAATTAAAAAGTAAGTGTCACGTCTTATCTGTATATTGTATCTTTTTTATTGTTAAATAAGATCGTTTAAGTGTTTTAGCTGTAAGTTTTGGCATATTGTTTTGACGTTCAATAAATATTTGGATGATTATAGAGCACTGAGATTCACAATCGATGGCTTCCTTTGTTGCTATTGTTTTATATCGGCGAATTACACACAGTTGCGGTGGCCACTTTACCAGGTGGTTTTGGGTTTATCTTGTTGATAACATCTTATTTAATACTTAAAAACTTCGGATACTGGTTTGCCGTAAGCGGTATTAATATTGAAGTCCGGTAAAGGATTCTGAAAATTTTATGACCAATCATAATATAATACACATCTTTATTTTCATTTCCTTTCTACCTATTTTATGAATAAATAATTAGTCACCAACTATAATAGGTATACTTATATAATATATAATTATAAAATAACATAAACATAATTATTACTATTGTCTTATATTGTAAAACCCGAAAGCTTTAAGTGGTGTCGCTCAGGAGCATAAGAAAATTGCAGGGTGCTGCCCAGTTAGCACCTCGTAGGTGTCGGCAGTACGTAATTTGCCCACTTAGCTCGGGGGCGCTGTCGTCACGTATCATATAAATACGCTTATTAAAGGAAATACACTGATTTAAATTATAATAAACGATCCTCCCCTTTATACAGCTGTAGGTCATTAAAAGATGCAAAATGCTGTACTGATGACCGGTGCCTAATTTTGTTCTTAAAGAATATTTTTTCTTACGTCTCCTTGCCTTTTAATAATAATTTCAAAAAACTGCCTGTTTGGAGATTTTACATAGATATTTTTAGAGACTTCATTAATTTGTAATTATAAGAACAAAAAACAAGAAAGTAGAATGTGTGTTTTAAATAACTTATTTTATAATTATAAATTATACGAAAGATATTAGTTATTCATATATCCAAAACGATCAAAACCATTAATAATAATACTACTATTTTATAAGGACAACTTATAAGGTTTAGGGTTCTATGAAATTATACGATTATAGAAAATTTATGTATCGAACTAATTTTATAATTAAAAAGATTGTTACATAATTAATAAAGGTTGATTACAAATTTTATAAAATAAATAGCTAATAACAAAATAGCACTATTCGTATTGTCAAAATGGTTTAATTTTTGCTTAAATTGTTTAAGACAGAAAAAAATTCACTTATTATAACTGTAACTGTTTAGTTTTTTAATTGTAGTCAGTAAAATTATTTTTTTTATACACCATACGGAACCACAAATAAAAAATTAGAATACCTATTTATAAGGTCATTGTTGAATAACGATTTACTAAGCTCTGTTGGGGTCCGCATATGCATGCAAATGCAAACAATAATAAACATCACAGTGTATTATTGAACGATTAAAGAATTCGAGGGACTATTGGAAAGGGTCAGACTTACTCTTTCTTTGCACCGGTACGTGCTTTGGAACTGAATGGGCAAAGCATAAAGATTATAACGAATATGTCTTTGGGATTAAGGTTTTTTGCTATAATTTTATCATATGGAAATGTCAACGTTCCAGTGATAAATGGCATTATTTGAATATTATTAAAAATATAGAATAAGATTCTACAAATATGGTACTATTAATATGTAATAATATTTAAGATTATAGCATAAACTTTTTTATTATTATCAAATTTTGAGCTTCAGTCAGCTATTAATTAAAAAAAAATAAAATGTTTTTCTGGCATCAACTAGATAATACAAAACACTTGTTACATTTGTAATCTGTTCACGTTTTGTAAAATTCTCAAACAGCGGTATACTGTTATCATTAAAGGTAAAGTTTCTGTGTTTTTGACCATCGCATTCAATTGTATTCTGCGAATTAAATCAAAAATATTTCTCTAATGATCTCGGTAAGATTATAAAAATATATGATGGACGATAATGCTAAAAAGGTGGCTGTCTTCACACATTAATAAGCAATATCTTAAAAATGTCTGTTAGCAATGGCTATAAATTTTAAAAATCATCAATATTGTATGACGATTTTAATGCCCATGTTCGGAAGATCATTAAAGCTGTATAATTCCATTGTATTTTTTCTAACCCTTGCAGTCCTCTTAACCCTCTAAATTGATATCATCCTGGTCGTAAGAAACGACAAAAAATAATAAATTCACATACGATCAACTTGGTTGAGTTTTGAAATATCCTTTCCTAAATAGACTCAGAGTGATTTTATGTTTTTATTTTATTTTAAACGTCTTAGAAATAATTATACTTTTTTATATTGATACCTTAAAATAAGATGATGAGTGAAATTTTAATACTGGCTAAAAATTAAATAATCATTGGACTTATAATCGTAGGTATTCCTCAACATTATAGTAAATAGAATGTATTAGGGTTGACAAAATATTGATTTATTTCAGCCTTTGGTTATTATTAAATCATTTTTTAAATTAAAGTATAACATTAAATGTGCTTCGTTTTTCAATATATCATTTAAATGAAATGAAGTTGAGTCTGTTGTATTAGCAAATTACCGATCAAAGTCAACCGCTGTCTTATAATGGGACTTGCATATTTCAATTTTCTTATTGTCAAAACGTTCTGTTCATCCTGACTGGACAGAGCGCAGACCATCGCTCATATAACCTATTCATGGCTTGTCGACGGATACTGAGATTTATGCTGTGGTATGACTTCTGTATGAGTTCTCACTACCCCGCGAGTCAATTTTGAATTTATTACAGTCCGACTAGCGGTCCATTGTCAAGTGATTTATATTCGAAGTTATCAATGATATGGTTTAAATTTATGTTTAATACTTTGACGACTTTCCTCATACCTAATAGATTTACTATTTGATTTATAACAAATCTATGTAATTTGGTTGCCAAATAAGGTTGTAGGCTAACTCCTTTTAATTGAACTACAGTTAGGTTCAATCATTTTAACTTAATTAAATACTTATGTAAATGTCAGGGTCATAGACTTGTTTACAAAAATTTAAATTTCTACATGTTAAGGGAGTGAAAAATTATTGTACGCAAAATGTTCGAAAAAACGTCATATTACATATGCAATAGTTCAATGTCGTTTAAAGAAGCGTTATTTATAATAAGTTGTTATCATGCAAATAAATTCGAAAGCGAGAAACAGGTGTTCATTACAACAAAATTTTAAGCAAGCACATAATTAAAGAATCTTTACTTAAATCAAATTATCTGTGGCTAAATTAATTTATTCATCCGATATCACACGTTGATCTAGGATGTGGGTATTTTTAAAACGGCTGCAGGTAATTTTTTTCCTTTATAATCGAATGAATTACGGTTTTCGATGCTTTTATTAAGTCATAACTTTGACCGAAACGAAATATTACTTCACATTTTATAACACATTTACCGTTTTTTTAATGAAATGCTTCTGTCAATGGAAACGTATATGTTGATTTCCAACCAACATATCTGAAAAAACATACAGTAAAGACGTTTTTGGTATAAATTAATTATAACTCTTTGTGATAAGTCTCCAAATACAATTAAGTTAATTAAATAAGTTTTCTTACAGTTTCATGTTGAGTTGAACTATTTTACTGTCAATAAACGTCTCCATGTGACGACATCCATATTTCACCGAATTTTTAGAGGTTCTCGTGAAACACTATAGGTCGAATTTAATCTCAAAAATAATTCTGCAATGGCTATTGGCTGTTCAATAGGTTTTTGCAAGGCTTGCGCTTCTAGAATTTTAATTTTAAGTATTTCTGTCATATCAAAAAACAGTTGGGAGATTTTTTGTTGTTCTGTAGGCATTTTGTAGTAATAACCTTGCTGCAGATCAAGAAAACGGAACAGTTTTGTACGTTTCCTCTTTGAGCAGGGGTACTATTCTAGATTAAACAATGATTGCCAAACGCTGATAGAAAGTCACATAGACACTCCTGTATAGGATTTCCAATAGCTAGACTTGAAATGATGTACATAATATAATCTAGATATTACCATTAATTTAAAATGACATAAAATAGATCACTAACATTCATCCGTTTGTTACCGTACTCTATTATTCTTAAAACTGCTTTTAATATTGTTATTAGGTGGATTTTTTTTTATTGCTTCTGTAAAATATCGTAAAGCATTTATTTAACTGGCAAAATAATCGAATTTTACCTTGATTATCTTATTTATGATATGCAAAATACTTATTTGAAAGTAAATCTAAAGAATTGAAAAAAGTTTCAATTTTTATTTTTAATGTAAGTGAATAATAATATGAAAACAAAAAGGTGTTGCGGTGTTCATTTATAAATCAGAGCGTAATGTTATTTGGAATTCTGTTTTATTAAAATATCCTAACAAAGAGATACTGTTCAATAACTTGCAATTTGTATTTAAAAACATACTTAGTAGAAACCTCCTTCCTTAATATCGTATATCATTTATGTATTAAATCCATCTCATATGTAAGAATAACCAGATATTTAAAAAAATATTAAATCATTTCTGGTTGTGGCATTTTTTTATGCGCAGCAGTTTTAATATTCCAATTTAGACGGCAAAACTTTCTTCATTGCTCCATTTTATGGAGGTGGTGTGGTATATGCTTCAGACAGGACAGCCAGCGGCACGACGTTGATTTGTTTAATCAAAGTAACGCTCGGGGTAAAGGCAATGTATTTCTGCCATCTCAATTCCAACTGCCTCCGTACAATTGCGAATTATCCTCAGGTGATAGTGAATTTAATGGAATCTCGCGATTGCTTTGATTCAGTAGTTGTTTTATTGAAACTGAAGACAATAACTGATTACTTGTTCAAAATCGGTTTATGAATATTTACAATATAAAGAATAATAAATCTTTGTTGGCCAAAGTAATATTTTAAGACTTATCTTTTTATAGAAGAACTTAGTCGAATATTCGAAATGTTCGACGATATTAAGTTCTTACTGGATTCCATTGTCTGGGTTTTCGCTCGCAGGGTAGTATAAAATTTGTATAACAAATGAGGGGCGTGGAAAGGATCCGTCACAGTGGCCAGCACTAGATGGGTGGCCGTACTATAAATATACTACAATATTATAAACGTAATCGTTTAGACATGAGGATACCAGTAGATTTAAAAAAGTACTTATGGTCTGATAATGTTTATAGACCATAAAGTTATGTCCCTGTATACAATTAAGCTGACATAAAATTGTGTAAATTATAAATGATCAGGAATATTTTTATGCTTTTTATCGGACTTGATATTGAACTTGACTGATCGTGGTTATCGATTTGTTTGATTGTAAAAACGAGATTTAAATAATGTCTGACTCTGCATAATCATCTGAATTTGAATATCAAAACAAACAAAGTTGTTATTTCAGTAGTTTGTAAACGTCGAGAATACTTAATAACACGTGCTTATTAATCTTTCTAACATAAAGCCGAGAAACCAAGCACCTTAGCGAGAAGATATAGAATTAAGCTATTAGTTATCCCAACAGGTTGCTTTTGGCAAATACACATCAAATTGCTTGTACTTCACCCACAACGTTTTGATACTTTTATATAAACCTAAACCTAATATGATGATTTTATATATCGAGTACACTGCGAGCTTGTATGTATTATGAAGTAGGGCTTAAAAGAAAATATATGCGTACATACTTTTTCTTTTACAACATTGCATCATAATTTTAAAATATTCATAACTGTGAGTTTTGAGTTATAAAATATTTGACGTTTTTAGTTGTTAATTAGATATCAAAGCAATAAAATGTGTTATAAACAGTGATGGTTTAAAATTACTAATTCATTCGTTTATTTCAAATCGTTTAGTTTCCATCATACATTTTTTTAATAATATAAAGTCTTCGTATAAAGTATATTTCCAATGAAATTAAAACCTAATATGCAGAATTGTTTGTTTTTGATATGCAAATTGATATTTGTTTGTTAAAGTGAGAGTATTAATTTGGTTTTTGATATAATCTCCTATAATTTGTTGAATTCATTTTGCTATACAAATAGCCTCAGGCGGGGTATACTTGGATACTTTACCGTGTTGGTTATGATGTTAGGAAACTATGTTTTTTGTTCATGTTCACATTTTGATTTTGGGGATATATGTCCTAAATGATTTTCAGTAAGTTTTTTTAAAAATATTGGAAGTGAAACTTATATGCTGTTTTTTGAATTACTATAATTGATTAACAATTGGATTTAAAATTACATAGACTTATAGTTAAATTAAACTGTACCAAATATTTATATGATACAAATTAAGCACTACTAGTATTCAAATTACTCAATTAATGGTATACGACGGAAAACCTAAACTTTGAGAACACTTTCTAAGTTTTTAACGTTCTCGTTATATCAGTATACAATATTGGATTCAATAGCATTACATAGTTAATCTTTAAATAGATTGCTAAATGTATTATAACATATGAGATATTTTATTTGCTATGATAATGTCTATTGAAAATTCAAAAATATGAAATATACTATATGCATTATTATGAATATAATTTTAATTTTAAGTATTTAAAGAAGACACTACGTATCATGCTCTCGTCAATGAAGTAAAGTTTTTGAGAATTCTGCCACTATAAGGACTTTTGCTTATGATCTTTAAATATTCGCACCATTGTGTTATTCCAAAATCGAATAACAATAAAATAAACAATGGTATATCATTTTGCTCGTACTCCCCTTACATACGATTGTCTTATTCGTTGCCTTAAATCATCCAAAAGAAGGCGTACAATCACGTAATATATCAGACAGCACTGTGTTAAACTGTCTTTCAGGTATGTTATAAACTTAAGGTCAAATAAAATTAAAATTTAATACAATATATTTCCCAGACAAAGCAAATATGTTTTTTCTTATGGACTAATTAGATGGCAACTCATCAAGAAACGTATAATGTCACAAAAAAGGTTAGTCTAGATGTGGTCTTAATTAAAATTGATTGTTTTGTTTTAAATTTCAAAGTGGCCAGGAATTTGTTAAACTTGGAATTTTGAACAAAGGATTAGGCTTTAGATTGATGTTTATGTATTTTAGTGTCTCACCAAAAGTATTTTTGAAATTTGAATAAGCTTTTAGTATTTCATGTTGTTTTAAAGAGATATATTGTAAACAGTTTGATTACAGTGACATCTTAGATTTTTGCGAGTTTTCTTTGAAATAAAACATCATGAAAATTTTCATCTTATGAGTCCGTAATCATGGCTTCTGCAAAAGTAATCGAATCGAAATTTCGGGAATATTTAGTTAAAGTAATAAAAAACGCGTAGTACATTCGATAATTTAAGTCTCAGGTTAATTATAATTTGCTAGAACGATCAAATTTTTTACAATTCTTTTATAGTTTTTAAAACAATTAAGCAGATAATGTTATTTCGTTTGTATTATATCTTAGATTAAAAATGGCAGCGAGACAGAATAATTGTGCTTTGATTTAAACTACCCAGCAAATATGAGTTCTTTGTGTAATTTATGTTTTTACGTGGTGTGAAGATTTTAAAACTGTAATTATATATGAAGGCTGTATTTCAAAACAAACAAGAATTGCTTGCAGGTTATTTAAACTGTCAGAAAATGGCGTTTTTATTTATTTAGTATTAATGTTTATTGTAATAAAATTTTATATAAATTTAATTTAATATTATTATAAGAACAAAAATTATTATGGCCTCTAAATCAACCCTTTTTAAGTATAGCTTGTATCTTACTAATATTATTAATGTTCACAATGGTATGAATGTATTTATTGCTCCTTCATATAAAATATACTGAACTGATTTTGATGAAACTTTCTTATAATTTAATTTAGACAACAGAATATAAGCTAAAAAATATCCCTTGCTTCGAGTATTTTGAGAGTCAAATCGTCACAGTGTATAGTAGTCATATACATATATATAGTGTATATAGTCATTGTAGTATTAAGAGACGTGACACAGACTAGTTGAGACATCTTATATTTGTGGCACATACTAATTTCTTAATATAATCTGATACAACAGATGTGATGTGACAGTTTCATATGTAAATTAATGAAATGAAGTTTCTATCGGGACCAGTAGTAACAAGAATACACTATGTCTATGAAATAGTTTTAATGATTTTATTAACCTTCTAAGTAAAACTATTAAAACGAATATAACGTCATAAAAACATATTTTTTCCGCGGCCACCAAATATCCTTGAAGCATGTAATAAATTGTCACGGTAGATTATGTAATATTTCTACCGTAAAAGTATCAACCTTTAATTTTCATTTCGTTCATATATATTTGTTAATGACACTGATAAATTTAAGGACCACCGCGTTAGTTTGACCTAAATTGAATTTTATGAAAAATTGACTTACCCTTTGTAAAAACGCCCCTTTTTAAAAAATATGTTTTCAATTTTCTGATTTAGTACCAAAGAGTTCAACGCTCGAACAGCGTCTACTTATAGTAATTGAAAAATTGTGGCTTATTACATTTAAAAATTCATACTAATGACTTTGAACAACTATATATATTTATATATATATGTATATATATATATATATATATATACATATATATATGTGTGTGTTTATATAGATAGATTACAGGACCATTACACGAACAAATTAATTATTTGTTTGTCACTTGAAAGTTAGTAGTATTACTAATCCAATTATTATTATTTAAACAGAAATATTCGCACAAAATTTATAAATTATTAAACAGCATAGCATACGCTAAATTATATACACAATTATGACAGCTGGATTATTCCGAGTAGTCATTTAACAAAATTTATTGTCATTGGCTTGATTTAGGTTTCTTTATGGTAATTTAGATTTCTTCTTCTTCATCGCCGCAAGAGTTTATGCAGACTCCATCATGGTCATCACTTATCAGTAATCCGCTTCATAATCCGCCACCATTCCTCCCTCATTTCTTCTTTTTTTGGCATGTTGGTGCAAGGGAATGATCACAGCCGCTCTGATCTGGTCAGTCCATCTCATCGGTATAATATAGATTAATCGCAATGTATATTCAAATGTCAAGTTGTATCCTTATATAAAGTTGTAGCGATCTAGAGGTCAAAAACCTGTATCTCGTGCTTGTGGGGTACGGATTCGATACCTGGTAAGTACCGATATTATGTTTCCGAGTTATTTGTACTTTCTAAGAGTATTAAGATACAACTGAAAGGCGCTGACAGAAAAAAATGGGAGGAAACCTGGACTTAGTTAAAGTTTTAAGTTTGAATTTGCTATTTCGCTTTAAGCAGGCGTGGTGTTGTGGTGACAAATTCCCTAAACTTCCGCATGTGAAAAGAGGTCTTTACTCAGCAAGGTCCGATAGGATAATGGTGATGTTGATCATGTTATATAAATGATGTTTTCAAGGTGGCAAAGCCTAACTGTCGTCAAGTTACTACAGGTCGAACATGGACTGGAGCGACAGGGGAATTACTACCCTCTCACAGAAGTAGCCTCGATGCATCCGATGAGTGCTTTTTTCCATATCATCTTCCTTTTCCTGGCCTTTCCTTTTTCCTACCCTCTAATATCTTTCTTCCCCAATTAAGAGTAGCTTATCATCCGCAAAACTATGTTGCATATATCCCTTTATTATCTCTTTAGCCTAAAAAATTAAATAAAAAATCAACATGGAAATAACGAAGGAAATTAATGTTAGCCTCATTGAAAATTGAATTTTCATTTTCATTTTTATAAGCATATCATTAGTATTAACGAGATAATTTAATGAAATAAAAGGGAGTGAGTATATGTATAATAGCATATAATTGTTTTTATAAAATATATAAAAATAATAGTATATGTTGTATATGGCGTCTTTTATTGCTTTATTTGACGTTCGGCTCACTGCGGGTTCCGTCGGTGATAACTTGAATTTGTGTTTTTAAAATCACATCGTTTATTTAATTTACAACCACGTTAACAAACGTTTTATTGATATAGAAACATTAAAAATGTTTATTTTATTATTGTATTTATAAATATACATGGGAAACTAGAAGCTTATAATATATTGGGAACTTTTGAAATCTAACGCAGAGCATCTATTAATCGTTTTTGTAGAGGCGCTCTTAAGTAATATCGTAATTAAGGAGGTTTGTTTAAGATATAGAGGGCTAGGTAGCGTTAGGTGGCTACCTGTGATTGCTTGTAATTGTTCCCAAGACATTTTTACAAAGAAATAAATCAGAGTATAATATCTATTTGACCCAGATTCGTAACAAAATAACAAAATTTTAAAACATTTTATACACGAAATCTAGATTTAAAAAGTGGAATTTTATTGTAAAATAAATAAAATTCACTTGAATTAATTATACATACTTATAAATCCTATTTCCCCTATCGAGCTTTTGTTTGATCTTATATTACAAAGCTTTTATTAAATCATAATCAAAATCTGAACTGTAAAAGGATTTTTCAATGCAATCACTTTAAACTAATTTCACTTAGTAATAATGTTGTTAGTAAACATAACTGATATATTAATGGCGTTAATGGAAAGAGCATTATTCAAAAGGTCCAAGTCGCGTGCGGTTGACACAAAGAACTTAATCCACGGGGACTATACAATGGGATTGGTCTAAAAAGCTAATATATCAATAGGGGATTGCACAATAATGCTTCAGTCGAGTTAAAAGCACCCGATTTGATTCAATGCGTAATACAATCTTGGACATTTTTTGCAAAACAAACAAACCACCAACCTAGATATTTTTTGCTCACCAGATGTTGATATCAACGTCTCGGTGATCGATGCGATATATATTAAAAATACATTGAATAGCTCTTCTATTAAATACTTTCATTTTGGGAAAGTTTTGACTAAATATTATTTTTAACATTACTCAGCGCTTCGCAAACTATACTACGATATCCTGTCAAAGGAACATCCGCAAAGGTGGTGGCAAATAAAGGCTTATTCGTCATATTTTTCATAATCAGTGCAGCAGATGCGAAAGGATTGCACATTGTCAAGGTGTTCATCTTAGCTTGTGCCATATTCGATATTAGATTCGGCATCTGTTTGCTTTTACTCTAACCTATAATTTTATATATTAAATTTGGATGTCACCCAGATTGCCGTATTAAAATTGATATTACTTTTTCTTATATCGCTTGTTCATCAGTTTCATTGCCTCTGTAGTATGACCCAAATTCCTCTTGTAATCTTTTTAAACATTTTATTGGTGCAAGAAGTTTTTAATGATTCTATGAATTGTAGATTTTTATGCACATAATTACATACTTGCGTCCAAATCAGTTAAACATCAAATTGAATAAGAAGGTTTTGGAATCATTTTCGGACAAAATAAGTTGAAAAATCTAAGCAAATTTTTCTTATGGCAAGAAATAAAAATAAAAAAGTCTATACCTGAATAAAAAAAAAATTATAATTTTGATTATATAAGATGAAAATATAAACGCTAATCTACTAATATTGATATAAATACACTAAAAAATATAGTTTCGTATACAATTATTAAATCAAGAAAATATTGAGCGATGTGTTTGTTATTTTTCACTGTAGACATTTATTCTTTTTTTAAATTATAAAAAGGGTATTTTATAAGTAAAAAAGAACCTAAATCAATTTGGTACATTTTTAATGTTATCATTGTCTTTAAATCTTTGACCTGTAATAAAAAAAAGTAATCTAAAAACATTACTTGACATTCAATAACAATTATTTATGATGTATTAAATAAATTTTATATCATGAAGAGTAGAATTTTCTTCGGAACTATTAAAGTCGTGAGCCGCTATTTGTTTAAAACTGTTCATTGTAAATGTCATGGAATGTCTAGATGCCCGAAGTTTATATCACCACTTATATGTAGGTTTTAGTGCAACCTGTACTAAATTTCAACACTGCAGGTATAGAAGAATGTTTGTGGAAGCATTTATTAATGATCCAATTGTATCGAGATTTGTGGGGAAGATTTTTTTCCTTATATAACTGACAATATCGATCGTTCAGACTGGTATGGATGGCTGTTTTAAAAATTACCATACAAATATCAGTCTCATATATATTTAATAGTTTTGTTGCAACAAAATTTTGCTCTCCTAGATGCTTTATGTAAATGAGTGAACCTATGTTTAATATTATTTATAATAATTGACCGTTATCTAACTTCTGTATATTAAGAAATGAAGGTACTCGATCAAACTGTGTCGGATCATAATTTTAATGCCTTTTACACATTATACGATGGCATTTAGTAGGACTCACAAAGGTTGTAATTATCTACAATGGTTCTTATTCTATTATAATGTAAGATGTCTCTATTTTGCGATTCTCTAAAGTGTGGGCTAGTTATTTGATGCCATTGTATCCGTGCACTATTGTATTTTGCAGTGCATGTATCACTCCCACATTTTTATTATATTTTGCGAATTCACTTGCAGGAAGAGGCATGTCATGATGGATGGGGGTCCTGTGATCGGAGAGCGAGAATTTATTCGACTCTGGGGAAACATTAAGATAATCTTCGGTATAGTTTAGATAAAACTTGAGAAAAATCATACTTAAATTATTTAGGTATACGTTGTTGTAACCTTTTCACTAACAATAACTTGTACTTAAGTTAAGTAACAGTAATTAACTTAAGTAACCTGTTACTTAAGTACTTAATGCCTAAAATCCTGTGAAATTATTGTGCATAATAATTATTAGAAATAAAACTATATTTAAAATCTCTCTTATTTAGAATGATTGATAATAATATTTTATAGAACTTTTGTTTAAATATTCTAACTAAGAATGTGTTCTTTTTATATCAGTAGTTAACTTTAAGACTAATTATTAGGAAATGCAGAATATATCTACAATGCTATTTCAACTTAATAAAATATAAAAACAGGCTATTGTCACTAGTTTTTAATGACGCTGTTTTCGTCATTCAAAGTCAGGTAGACTGAACAAATCAATGGGCCATAATTGTATATGAATTACTTGGAGGCGACACCGAGTCTATTAAATTCAAGTTAAGCGCCTACAAGAATGATTGAAAGCCTCTAGACAATCGAGAGCGTCTCAAAGACTGGCCCAAATTCCTCTTGTAATCTTTTTAAAGTGCAATATGACAATGCTGAACCCATTGAAGAATACAAACCGAGTTTTAAATTAATATAACCATTTGAGAATTCAATGAAGTCTACACCGCCCAGGGCGCCAGAGTTTCATTTTTAATTTATTCTGCATAAATTTTCAACCCTAATATCAATACATAAAGTATATTTTAAATTGAAATATTTTAGTAGGTATTCCTATTGGTTCTGGTCTTTGTCGTTATACAAACATAAACTCGTTGTTTCATTATTTTTGGGGCTGTAATAAATTTCCCATTGCACAGTGCAGTATTGTAATTTTACCATTTGACTCTTGCGATACTTTAATTTATAGTAAAATATCTATCTATATACAAAATAATATAAGTGTATATAATTCATATTTAATAAGTTCACCAATTAAATTTCCAATTTTTTTAAAAGATTTCTTATTTTTATATACAGGGCGTATTACAGTACAAATTTAATAAAAAAATACAGTTTGTCATGATTTCATTTTTAAACATGCTTAGAACATCGAATTAAAAATACATATATTTTTTTATTTTCAATGTGGATTGTGAAAACCTTAACTAGATTAAGTGTTTGTAAATAAACGTCATATCTTAAAAGATAATAATAATCAAGGGCGCAGGAATGAGAAATATTATTATTACCATATAACCATAATTTTAATACTTTTTATACGTTCTAGAAACTGATTTTATTTAGATTGATGTTGATAATATATGTAAAAACAGAAAACTATAAGTAATAATGAAGAAAGAATTTTTAAATGTAGTAATGGCAGTTTAAAATTTAATATTTGAATCTAACCATATATTCTGTTTGATGTATATATTTGACTTGAGATGTATTAAATTTTCTGAATAGTTTTCTATTCTCTCTTTTTAGATTATATATGGGTAATAGTGATGTAGTGTAGAATAAATACTTGTAGGTTAAGAAATTGTACGGCACGTGTATAAAGTTTCGGGCTACTCAATCAAATATAAAAAATATCCAGGTACCGATCCAAAAAAATGGAATAGGGGTGGGAGTGTTCCCTATTCATTTTTTTGGTCAGGTGGGCCATATAAAGGCCTGCGGGATCCCAATGCATTCATTCACCAGAACGTTGAGCTCATACAAACTACAATATGATTCAAACCAAGAACTATACTGGCTTTTACAAGAACGAGATCCCAAAATTCGTCCCAATCGCTCCCATCATAGATCAAGAAATGGATTGCACAGTGCGAAAATATAATTACAAAAATAATTCCGGACAAGCAGCATCGATTGCGAGGCGCAATGCAAGAGAGAGGAATCGCGTTAAACAAGTTAATGACGGTTTTAACGCTTTAAGGAAAAGATTACCCGCTGCCGTTGTGAATGCATTATCTGGAGGCGCTCGTCGAGGATCCGGCAAGAAATTGAGCAAAGTCGATACATTACGAATGGTAGTTGAGTACATAAGATATTTGGAGAATTTAATCGAAGAAAGTGATGCTTCATTGGGAGTTACCAAAGAAAATCTTGATCAATCTGCAATTGATGAGGGAATATTTGGAAGAACATCACCGTACTCTGACTCTGTCCCATCGCCTGCTAACTCTGAATGTTCATCGGGTGTGTCGTCAAGCTATTCAAATGATCATTACCAAATTAATACTCACAATAATTACTATAGTGAAGTAAACGCAGTAAATGATAGTGAATTATTAGATGCAATTTCTTGGTGGCAGCAAAAGTAAAGTTTCGTATGTTTTTGTGTTTATCTAGTCACTAGCAGAATGTTATTTTTCTTTCTTGGTATTTCATAGAATTCGCAATACTTTGTAAATATTTAAATATAATGGTATATAAATATGGCTGTGCTACTAATATATTTTTTGTAATATATGTAATGATAATAATATGAATAAAATTAATATCAAAAATAATTTGTTTTAATATTCCCCAAAGAAAAAAATATATGATTATTATAAGTGTTTAAGGAATTTGATATTAAGAACTTCTACTACTATATATAATATTTTTGTATGTTGAAACGAATTAAAAAGAAAGATATCTATAGTATGTATAAGATATAGCGAGAACTTTGGTTTGAAGGTATGTTTACAACATTTATTTTCAATACACATGTGTTCTAATTAGTCCGTGTACCTCACATTTGATTTGAATTGTAATTAAAACACTTTATTGGTGCCGGAAGTTTTTAATGATTCTAACGTTAGTCGGCTTTATACAATAAACATTGACTTTGTCAAATTGTATAAGATTTAAATATCAGAGTATAGAAAATGTTGGTAATGACAGGTCTGTTTTCAATATAATCTTTTCAATATAAGTTACGGTTTACAGCATTGCAAAATAATATTTCCCGTAAATAGCTTCAAAAAACAAAATTTTTATGCATTATTTTTATTGATAATAAAATGAAGTCATATAAATCGTTTTATTTAAGGCTTCCGTAGCTCAATATATTACAATTATTAACTATCTGCATAAAAATAACAAGTAAAAGAAATTTTTAACACTCGTTAATGAAAATAAAGCATCACAAAGGCTGTTCATTCGCATATCGAACACGATAACTCAAAACAGATATAAAGTTTTTAACCTTTATTAGCGGCTTGATTGCAGATATGAATCTTTTGTCTATATAGATACCGTTGAAATTGGAAACAGTTGATTAAGATGTTACTGTGAGGACATTGTTATACAAGATAAACGGCGGTTGGTGTAGATAAGGAGCCAAATGCGTATATACATATGTGCGACACAGATAATCCGACAAAGGTTTTTAAGTCAGATATCTCCAACACATTATCTGTATTGTGGCTTTGGTTATATATTTCAATGTTCTATCGTCTTGATAAATTATTTTTAAATAAATATGTACTACATAAAATATTAATATTTTTACATAAACAAGCTTATCATCCCGTTTTTTATATTTATTAATTTAAAGTAATTATTTTGTTATTATTTGTAATATTAACTAGTATTCAAACAAAGCTTTAACCGTCTCACTATTAAGATGCAAAGATGTGGAAGAGAAGCTCTATTTCTGACAACCTTGTCTGTGCGTGAAGTTTGACTGCTTAAGAAACTTATAGAATAATACAAGCAAATTTATTTATAAGACTAAAAAATGTCTCACTAATTAAGAGTTTAACATCACAGTCTTACATTACTTACTTATAAATTCAAACTACCATTATTTTATAAAAAAGACATCTTTACTCTATGGTAAACCTCTATATATTGTTTGTCATGGAGCGGTTTACCAATTGCGTGTTACCAGTAGACCTTTAAAGATTACTTAAATGTTTATTTCCTACTTCCATACTTCCCGTAATAAAGAAACGATCCGTGGATCCCGGAATCTATTAAAATGTAGTGCCTTTTGTTATACATATGTTACAACTAATCTTCTTATGTATCGCACGTGGTCTTGGTTAAGTCGTGATTTTGGTGAAATTTACACGATCAGCCAAATCAACAATAATATTAAAGTTAAAACTTTTTTGACAATCACGTTTTGCAATGATCTTGAAAAATAAGATTTAATTTTTGTTTAATTAGGAGTTTTATCAGAAATGTAATATATTTTTTTTTTACTACTGATTTTTTTTGCGTTCATATTGATTTAAATTTTAAACCACTCTTTATGTCGATGTTAGCGCTAAATTACTTTCCTTTCAAGATGATAGGTAGTTATCAGCTCTTACAAAAGAATCAACCACTTGTAAAATTTTAATCGTCAAATACATTTACGGGCCATTTTTCTATGAACAAAGAAAGCGGATATTTGGATTATGGTTATTATAAGTGATAATTCTATAATTAGTTTTACGTTGAACTTAAAACTTGTAAAGTTAAATTTGTTTATTAAATTTTAATATTGATCTGGCGCCTGCAAAAAAAGAAAACTGCTTAAAAATTTTCATCTCCGTATATATTAAATAAACTTGAATCACTTTGACATCATATCAAGGTTGAAACAATATCATTTTGTACGAATTATTTGCGATGATTGACGATATAAAAACAGTAACAAGTAAGCAGTTTCAATTTCAAATTGATATGTCGACGGTAGTTGCGCATAAATTACAGGACATACGGACAGACATTAAGACGGGACCCGTCGTATGCAAATGCTTTATAGCCGTTCTTCGGGTAAGATTTAATGTAACAGGATAAAGAAAAGACGTAATTCACTTGGCTATGATAATTGAATGTCAGTTATTAGGGCTAATGCATGTTTTAAATTTATTTTGAACTAATTATGATATAAGTGCATCAAATATGTTAAAATAGTCACGTTTAATATTTTTTGCTATATATATTATTGCATATAGATATGATTCACATGGCATAATTAATGTCGGATATAAACATCCTATGCCGGCGGGAACGTGTGATTTAAAAAGTATAGTGACTGTTTTACCAACTGGTTACTACATACATATACATATTATATACATATAGTCAATGTTTAGTGCATATAAAAGATAAATATTCATAAAACTTTTATCTTTCTCTGAATTATTATGAATGAAGTTATGATTAAAAAGATTCATCTGCGTGAAGTGAAAGAGAAATTCAATTATCAGCTATAATTAGATGTTAACATAACCACTTGACCGCAAATTTATAAAGTATCAAATTACAAAAATGTTGAATGGTTTTTCTTTACTATATAAATTTGAAATGTACCTTATAATTTTGTTATTCAATCAATGTAAATAATTGAATTTTCCCGAAACCTCATACAAATAACAATTTTTATATCAAAGATAAATTAGAATGTAAGACACTAATGCCATAGCTAAAATTCAGTTTTACGATTGATCATTTAAACTTGTAACCGTTATATAACTTAGTGAACTGGAAATAAATATTAAACATTGCAATTTTGTATAAAAATAATATTTATATGATAAAAAAAACTATTAATCGTCCCTCAGTGCTCGTGAAATCGGAAGATCTTTGTAACGTGCAATTTGAGATACATTTCCGCACGAATGATGCGAAATAGTTAGCACTTATCGTTGTTTGCTACATTTTTTTTACTTCCTCACTTGTGGTTGCATTCGTATTTTTATTTGTATTTGTAGAGCCCTCAAAATTTCTAATGAATGTTTGAAATTAAATTCGATAACTTGGTAGCCATCTTTGCTTTTAATGACATAAAAAGTTTTAGTACTTTTTGTGTTATGCGGTTTTATGAGTTTGCTGATCGTTTAATAATGTCGGCTTTCTTTTGACATAATATTTAAACACATTTTGTTGTAAATTATCTATAATTAAAAAAACATATAACATCTTTTAACTTAAAGTCTTAAACTCCTGTAATGAAATTACATTGAACAAAGACTGGTTTTTCATTTATCGACACATTTATGAATGTATATAATAATATAGAAGAATAAAAAAATAACCTGATATGAAGAGCTAGATATTACTTATGAAAACCTCAGAAGACCGTGTGACTATTAACTCGACATTAGAAAGAGGCATCAAATAGCCTCTGATGTGATAGAAAAGATAAAAAATGTAAAGCTCTGAGGAGACAGTTGATCGTGACATTAAAGTCGGCGTGAGGCCATAAAGGAGATTATAGGTTAAGAAGGGTTAATGCGCTAGGATTCAATTAGATGGAATAAGCTTAAACCTTATTTAAATACCTATTCGGTGTTATGACAGCAATCAAATTATCAGGGGATATAGCTTCCGTGGTATTACGGTGACAAAGATTATTATTGAATATTTCAATTTAAGCACAGGTTTTTTTTATTTTTATTATAAACGTATGGACCAGTACAAGTGCAAGGAATAAAATGACAACCCAGAAAAATACATATTTATTAGATTAAATTTTTTATAATGTGAGTGTTAGAATGCTTATATTATGACTAAGCAAAGCCATTTGAGTTGAAATTCAGATAAAGTTGTCTTTTACTGAGCAAATAACTGTACATAATCGGAATACAGTAGTGTAAGGTACATTAAAAGTCAAGTACACAGATAATATTATCAATGTGTTAGCGCGTGTCTGCAGGCCTTATGCGGGTAACTTGATGTAAAAACAATGAAAAATAAACTTTATAAAACAGTAATAGAATTCTTTTTTTATCATTATTATTACCATTCTCAAAACTTGTCTTGCGATATGTGTTATTTTTCATATATAGAATATTTAAAATGAATTTGGTGAAGTCGACAAACTTTTTCTGTTTATTTCTCTAGCTGTTTATTTAGCTGAATCTCTTAAAATTTTGATTATTTTATTGCGGATAGAGTATGTAATAGCTCTAGAAAAATTTCATATATAATTATTCTTATAAAAATCCTAGGATGATATGTAGTAAAAATGCATTTATCTGGTAAGATAAAAATGACAATGCAAAACGTGAGGAAACATTAAAAATGATTTCCCACGGAATGCGAAAGCCTTCCGAGTCAGGTGCTCTACTTACCGAAAGGGTTCGTAAATATTTTTTTTGAGCCATTATTCCTACTGATCGACAATCGCTCTCGAGTGTCAGTTTTTTTGACATATAAAACTAATACCGTCCCATCCTCTTCCGCTTGTTTTTATTAAGTCACTTAGTTGATTTAACGTTATAGTAGTCTTTTTTAAATGTGTGCAATATTTTTTCCTTATTTGTTGAGAAACATTATTTATTTATTTTATTTGGATAACCAACAAAAGAAAAACATTATTATATTCATTACATTATCAAACTATTAATAATAACTTAAATGTCCTTTTAATTATAGGCTATCACATCATGCAAAATATAATAATTGTAGTAAATCGAAATTTAAATTAAAAAACAATAATAATAAATTAAGAAAACATTTAATAATAATTACTAAAATTGTTATTATTATATACCTAAAGTCTAAGAAGTGTTAGTGAATACTTATTTAATTTGTAACTATTATTATGTATTTGAATCTTATTATCATGACAGTTTGTATTTAAATCTATCATCAATACTTTTTTCTTACAGTTCAAATCTCGTGTTCACAGTCAGGAGTTTTGACATAACTTCATAATTTAAATATTCATAACTGATTTTAAATTTTTATTTCATTTTAATAATTTTTTTGTGTAAATATAACATAGTTTAAATTTCCAATTATATAACTATCTGAAGATTGTTACTAGTTTCTATTAACTACTTTCGATTTGCTGAAAATAAAACTGAATATCTTCCCACATCTAAATTTTGTTGCAGCGAAATCTCAAAAAACTCTTTTACTGGTATTAAACAGTTAAATCTCTCATTTATTCAAATTTCTGGTTTTATTATAGGAGTAAATTAAAAAAAAGTATTGATGAATAGATAAGACTGTCACAATTAAGTGTTGTAAAAAGTGGTCCTTGTATTAAGAAGGCACCTCTTGACTTGTTAGACAAATCGGTCCTATTTTTGTCAACCCTTAAAAACGACGGTGGCTATTCAAAAGTATAAAGATGTAACAATAAGCGATCGGGTTACATTTTATAATATCGTGTAAAACTGATGAACAAAAAATTATATCAATCCTAGAAAAATAATTGTTTCAGTTCGATACTAAAAAAGATATTCTTATCCTAATAGTAGGTACACATACTTGTGTTAACACATGTTTTATTTGCTCGAGTTTTTTTTAATAAAATTTGAAAATTGTGAGAATGGTCATTCCGATTGACATTTTTTATAGACATTTAGGGACCAATGCGATGAATGGAACTCAGTTTATTGCATTTAGTATTATTCATATCTACATATATTTTATGGGAACGAATCAGGTTTTTAGCGGCGTATAAAATACAAGATTTACATCGGCCCCTTTGTGTTCTGTACGGGTGATCCTATTTGACAACTGCTAACATTTACAGCCATAAAATATTTTGACTACTCTTTTAGTGGCCTTAAGTCAGCTTATATTTCTTTTTTGGCCCTCTAAATTTAAGCTTTAAAAAAAAAAACTAAAACATTGTAGTGTTGCGTGACCAGCAAATTTGATTTATGTAACTTATGTTTTGATTTATAACTTTTAAATGTTGAATAATTAAGAAAGGGTTAATTCTGTTCACCCTGTGATGTAGTGAGAATGTTATAATTATAACGTCTTTGCACCCCTTAGTTTAATTATTGGCTGTCTTACGTTATTAAAATCACGTCATTACAAACTATTAGCATATTTCATATTGTTTTATATTTTATGTTCAGTAAAACCCCTAATTAAGTTAAAAGTATGATTAGTGGGCGCTTTAAGTAAAATTAATTTCATATAGCCTCAGGACTTTCCATAACAATAATTTCTGAACATAATCAAATTGTTATAGTATGATTCTATACTGTACGAATGACAAATAAAGATAGAATCGGCTGTCAGAAGTTATATTTATTTTCTTTTGAAATTGAAAGAATCCGTGCGAATTCTGAATCGAGATGTTTGCGGGTTATTCGCATTATGCGCAGGCGCATTTGTATCGGACAAAGGACGCAACCCTTTGGCGACACAATGCGCGTCACTAATCTAGATCAGTGCACTATTGTTGCATTGTGTCTCGTCTATAGATCGCCCCCCTCCACACCGTTACTAGTCAGTTATCTCACTCGTTGTCGATTTATAAGAAATTACAGCGCCGCAGGAGTCAGGTAGCTATCCCACGCGGACAATGCACAAACATTGCTCTTAAAATTTTGCCAAACAGGAAATGAATTCTATCATCTCTTCCTTGTAGGATAATACAAAGTTTTAAACAATTTCCGCATTTATTTATATCATTCGAAGAGCTTTTAAAGATTAAATTCGTATTTTTATTATTGAGAAAGTCTGCAATATTTTTCTGTATAAAACATCAACATTTATTACACATCCTCGGGCTTGGTCCCCCGAATGAGGCTTTCGGAATGACGATAATTATATTTGCCTTTATAAATGCAGTGCTTTCAATCTTAATTGAATTAAAATTGTTCCTTATGACACATACATATGAAGTTGACCCAAATTTCGGTTACCTTCTTTATGGCTAACAATCACTATAAAACGTTCCGTTATAATTACGATATTGTATTTTGTTATTGTTGTATATATTTCACGTATATAAAATAAATTCAATTCGATTAAATACACAAACTATATATGTGACGCGCTACAAGTACGGTAGTAAAAAAATGTATTGAACAAAAAGAAAACTATACACCGATTTTATCGCAAGTACAATTTAACACTTCAAAGATGAATGGACATGAAAAAGTATGTCTTGTATTGTCCCCGATGTTTGTTTCTCTTATCTTGTTTTATCAAAGAAAAAACTATCTCGAAAGTAGAGTTGTGAACGATGAAGAAGCTCACGGTTTTATATTAATTTGTATAATAAAGGGTTTAATCTATACAATAGTAAGTTTTTGACGTTTGTTATTATTTTAATCAGTGGTCGTTTATAATATCCATAAAAAGTTCATGTAATATATTGTTACATTTTTTTTAAACCTGAGTTTTAAAATGATTGTATAAATTATATTTGTTACAAAATATGTAATAAAGTAACTAGCATAAATGTAGAAGAATGTAAGTCAGTTTATAGTCTCATAATTCTATAAAAATGTGCAACTAAATTGCACTTGTTTTTTAGAATACTGTGTAAGGGTCTACAGGGTAATAGGGTCTACAGGTTGAGACGCGATTCTTATCAAACGATGTAAGACAAATTGCTTCCACAATGTCAACAGTCCACAGATTTATTGATTGCCTGGAATGCTTAATTAGATATAGATTTTTAATTGATAAGATCTAAGGTTTATAAAGGTTTGTAGGGTAAAATTTTGCGGCAAAAAAGAAACTACACATTTTTTATTTTTAAGAACAGTTTTTCTCTTATACTCTTTTGACCTATGTATGTATTACAGATTTACGCTTACGGCTGTATTTCTTTTGCTTCAGCTTTGTTACGCTTGGCAGCAAATTTATTTCTTATTTGCGCGTTGAGACCCGCTTCCTGGGCGGTTAGTAGTGCCTTTAGGCTGCAGTGACTTGCGGGCCGCACTTAAATTTTTCAATTTTAAATACGCATTTTGAAAATGCCTTTGATTTTACGAAATATTTTTATTGTTAAGACGTATCCAAGTCCTAATTCTTTATCTATTTATAATAACCATAAAAAGATCATAAGTACTACCAACGTTTCAACATCACCTTAAAACAAAATTTTACATACGATTTAATATTTTGATTAGATTTTAAATATATTGTGACATATCTAATGTAATAAAATATTTAATGTAAATTGTGAAAGATTTTTATACAAATTCTAAATTTCGTCTGTGTGTATCGCAGAAGATGCATACTGCAATGTAAGAAGCAATTGGTAATTCACAGGTTGCTGTGAAATTTCATTCGATTGTTTGCTCCTTAAGCTCTATATGATTATTTCAACTTATTTTAAACTCTGTCATATTGTTAATCATCATTATCTTATATTACGATTTACCTTAATAATTTATGTAAGAATATACATACATACACCTAATGATAGTATATTTGTAAGCACAAATTGAGTATCGATTTAATAGAAAATATTTAAAAGATTTGTGTTGTGATACGGTACATTACCTAATACGAAATTCTAATGTAATGAGATGCAAATCTTACGGAATACTAACTAGTGGCCACGAATTAGGACGGACCATAAATCACATAAAAGAGATCGGGATAGTGAACTTTTCTCATAAAATATTCCGAAAAATAACAGAATATGGACTAAACAGTGGCCCGAATAGCCGGGAGAAACGTTTAAATTTTTTATTATTACCTAAATGGGCTAATATTTTAAAAATACACCTAAATTGACTCTCCTTGGAAGGGCACTTAAGGAGCTAGTATTACATTTATTTAACTTATACTTTTTTGATATATCTATATATATAAAAATCAATGCCACTTTTCGTTGTAATTCCATAACTCAAGAACGGGCTCACCTATCCAAACCAAATGCTTAGGATTTGGTCGGCATATTTAGTAGATGGTTTATGTGAAGTTTGCACAAAATCGGTCGAGCGGTTCCTCATTTGTCACATTTTTTGTAATAAATGAATTCAATAGAAACTTTTTTCACAGAAACTTTTTTAAGTTTTGTTGACAGGACAAGCACGTTGTTATGTCATTCATGCCGTCAATTCATTTTGGACGTGGTTTGATTAAATCATATTATCAGCGATAAATTTCTTTTCACATAATTGCATTTGCAGTGCATTCATACAAACGGTGAGTCCTGAATTTATGTATACTTTTCTAAGTTGCCGTATATGATTTCACATGGCATCATATGCGACAGCTTCTTGGGAATTTGTTTTTTTTTTTGTTCTAATTTTTTTTTTCGATTTTTAAGCGAAAACATATGTGCATACGGGAAAAATACCACCAGCCAGACGAGCAAATATAGGTCGGCGAACGCGTAATGCAAATGATGTGGCATTACTAAGACGATCACAGACTGCAGATGAACGCGCACAAGCTAATGCATCGCAGCGTGAACGTAATGCACGCAATAGATTTGTTAACCCAGTACCTGTACTGAATCTTGCACGGCCATCACGAATACGTCGTGCTGTTTTGGCTGAAATGATGCGTGCTGCTTTTAATTACAACAGTCAGATTGATTATAGTATGTATGGATACATTGGAATGATGGACGCAATATGTCCACATTGTGATGCGGCTAACTTTCGAGGTGAAACACCCGGCATGTGTTGTGCTAATGGCAAAGTGAGATTGCCAGCATTAGAAACTCCACCCGAACCATTGTATTCATTTATTTTTGGGACATCGCAAGCGTCGAAGCACTTTCTGAGTCATATTCAACAATACAATTCGGCATTTCAAATGACTTCTTTTGGTGCAACTAAAATTATTAGAGATAATTTTATGCCGACGTTTAAGGTAAATACTTCAACAGGATTATTCCATGTTTGTATCAATCTGAAGCATAAAGTATATTTAAAAAAAAAACTGATATAAGATTTACCTAAAATTGTATACATGTTACAGATTCAGGGCCAGATTTATCATCAAGCTGGTTCGTTATTGCCATACCCCGACGCTGATCATCAATTTTTGCAAATTTATTTTATTGGTGATGAAAATCGTGAATTAGATCAACGTTGTGCAATTGTTTCGAATACAAGACGAGAAATTATTCGTGAGCTACAAAGGTTTTTCCATCAGCATAACGCATTAGTTCAATTGTTTAAAATTGCTCTCGATCGTATGCCAACTGATAATCACAAAATCGTAATAAGAGCTGATAGAACACCTTTTGGAGAGCATGCAAGGCGATTTAATGCACCAACAATTGATGAGGTTGCAATTGTAATTCTTGGTGATCAGTTTCAATCCCGTGATATTGTACTTCATCGTAGAAATGAGCAATTGCAACGTGTTTCGGAACTTCATCGTAGTTACGATGCATTACAGTACTCAATATTGCATTGGAAAGGTGACGATGGTTACCATATCAATATACCAATGATTGATCCACGAACAGGTAAATAATTGACCTATTTTTAGTGTGTTGACATTTCATTTGTACAACTTTCTAAAGTCACATTTTGTAATTATTATCAGGTCTACATATACAGAAAAAAGTTAGTGCCATGAATTTTTATTCGTATCGATTGATGATTCGTCCACAAGAACAAAATTATATCTTAAAATGTGGTAAACTATGTCATCAGTACATCGTTGATATGTATGCCAAAATAGAGACTGAACGTCTTAATTTTATTCGTTTCAACCAAGCAAAATTAAGATCCGAAGAATATATTCATTTGCAAGATGCGATAGCGAATGATGCTAATGTTAATGACATCGGACGTTTAACTATATTGCCATCTTCGTATATTGGTAGCCCACGGCATATGAACGAATATGCACAAGACGCAATGTTTTATGTACGAAAATACGGTCGACCGGATCTGTTCATTACATTTACATGTAATCCGCAGTGGGATGACATCAAGAACAATTTATTTGAAGGCCAGTCGACAACTGATCGTCATGACATTACAGCACGTGTTTTTCGGCGAAAATTGACAGCACTTATGGATTTAATTGTGAAATTAAGTGTATTTGGAGAGGTGCGTTGCCATATGTACTCAATCGAATGGCAAAAAAGGGGATTGCCGCACGCACATATATTAATTTGGCTGGTAAATAAAATAACTCCGGATCAAATCGATAACGTTATATCAGGTGAAATTCCTGATCAAACTGTTGATCCTGAGTTATTTGATGTTGTCGTTAAAAAACATGATACATGGTCCGTGCGGTGAACTAAATATGAATTCGCCATGTATGATTGATGGAAAGTGTTCGAAACGATACCCAAGACAATTGACTTCAGACACAATAACGGGCAATGACGGATATCCGTTGTATAGACGTAGATCACCTAATGATAATGGCAAAACGGCAAACATTAGAATGCGTAACCAGGACGTTGAAGTTGATAATCGTTGGGTGGTTCCGTATTGTCCATTATTATCGAAAATATTCAAGGCTCATATAAATGTGGAGTATTGTAATTCAGTCAAATCCATTAAATATATTTGCAAGTATGTAAATAAAGGGAGCGATATGGCTGTTTTCGGTGTAGCTGGTGATAATAGAAATGATGAAATTACTCAGTATCAACTGGGGCGCTATATTAGTAGTAATGAAGCTGTCTGGAGGAATCTGTCGTTTCCAATGCACGAAAGACATCCTGTGGTTGTTCACTTAGCTGTGCATCTTGAGAATGGCCAACGTATTTATTTTAATGAAGCAAATGCATTGGAAAGAGCAGCACACCCACCAGCGACTACGTTGACAGCTTTTTTCAAATTATGCGAAACTGATACATTTGCTAGAAATTTGTTATATTCCGAAGTGCCTCAGTACTATACATGGAATGTGTCTTCAAAAAAAAATTCAAAGACGTAAACAAGGAACAGCAGTCGATGGGCATTCAGGCATTTTCAAAACAGATGCAATTGGGAGAATGTATACAGTACATCCAAACAATGCTGAGTGTTTTTATTTGCGATTGCTATTAGTTAACGTCAATGGCCCAAAATCATTTCAAGAATTAAGAACAGTCGACGGTCATTTGTGTCAAACATATCGTGAAGCATGTCAACTCTTGCATTTGTTGGAGGATGATGCACATTGGGATTCAACACTTAATGATGCATCTACGTCAGCTCATCCACAACAAATACGAATGCTATTTGCCATTATATTATCGACATGTATGCCATCAAATCCACTTGAATTATGGAACAAATATAAAAATTATATGGCAGAAGATATTTTAATTCGTATGCGTCATCATGCAAGAAATCCTGATTTGTTGATTACCTTGGAAATGTGCAACGAAGCTTTGATAATAATTGAAGATATATGTCTAACGATTGCAAATAAAGCATTAGTACAATTGGGTATGACCGCACCAAATCGTCCCATGCATGATTTGTTTGATCGTGAATTGCAACGTGAGCAGGAATTCAACTGTAATGATTTGCGTTTATTTGTACAATCGAATATAACCAAATTAAATATTCAGCAAAAAACATGTATATGATACAATCATGCAAGCCGTTTCCAATAATGCAGGTGGATTATATTTTTTGGATGCACCTGGTGGCACAGGTAAAACGTTCGTTATATCATTGATTTTAGCGACTATTCGATCAGATCAGAAAATTGCACTAGCACTTGCATCTTCGGGAATTGCTGCTACATTATTAGAAGGTGGTCGGACCGCACACTCTGCATTAAAATTGCCATTGAATGTACAGGTGATTGAAACTCCAACTTGCAATGTATCGAGAAATTCTGCTATGGCAAAAGTTCTGCGATTAACGTCAATTATTTTATGGGATGAGTGTACAATGGCGAATAAAAAATCACTAGAAGCATTCAATCGAACAATGCAAGATTTACGTGGTAATCAACAGCTTTTTGGTGGTGCTTTGATATTACTTTCAGGGGATTTTCGTCAAACATTGCCTGTCATTCCTCGATCAACTCCTGCTGATGAAATAAATGCCTGCTTGAAGTCATCAGTTCTTTGGAGATATCTACAAAAATTGACACTAAACATTAATATGCGTGTTCACCTACAAAATGATCCAGCTGCCCATGAGTTCTCAAAACAATTGTTAGAAATTGGTGACGGCAAAATACAAATCGACAGAACCAACGGATTGATCGCTGTACCGAACAATTTTTGTACAATTGCGCAATCGATAGATGAATTGATTGAATGTGTTTTTCCGAATATTGTTCAGAATTACAGAAATCATGATTGGTTGACAGAACGCGCCATTTTAGCACCGAAAAACATTCATGTCAATGCAATTAATTTTCAAATTCAAGCGAAACTGCCAGGCGTAGTCACGAAATATAAATCAATTGACAGTGTTATGAATCAAGATGAGGCAATGAATTATCCAATTGAATTTTTAAATTCATTGGAGCCGGCTGGTATGCCACCGCATTGCTTGAATCTGAAAGTTGGTTCTTCGATTATATTATTGCGAAATATTAATCCACCAAAACTGTGTAACGGAACCAGATATGCAGTGAAAAAGTTATTGCCAAATTTGATTGAAGCTACGATCTTAACTGGTAAATCAAAAGGAGAAGTTGTTTTGATACCGCGTATACCTATGATTCCAACTGATATGCCTTTTGAGTTCAAACGTTTACAATATCCTGTGCGTTTATCATTTGCGATGTCCATCAACAAGGTCCAAGGTCAAACACTTCACGTTTGTGGTGTGAATTTGGAGGAACATTGTTTTTCACATGGCCAGTTATATGTTGCCTGTTCCAGAGTCGGTACCCCCAGCCGTTTGTTTATTTATGCTCAAAATGGAAAAACAAAAAATATTGTTTATCCAAATGTTTTGGATTAAGTGTGTTGTAAATAGCTAGCAATTGATTTCGATTTTAAATAAAATATTTTTTTGATTAAATAAATGAATTTGATGTTCCGATTTGTTTATTTTATTTCACTTTATACGTAGCGAAGCACGTACCGGGCCGCTAGTTAAACATATTATATAAGTTCTTTTTTATAAAATAATACTATTATTGTACTTTAATTCGCAATAAGAATACACATGGTTACAGAATTGCTCCGGATACAATTGAGTGCAGTGATTTATTGGCTATAACCGCAGTAGAATGGTTCCCACGAACCATACTATAATCTTATCTACGCACAACCAATTAATAACAAGCACTACTTTATTTTGAATAATTAAATTTATTGATTATTTCGTGTTAATGTTATGTTAATATATGTCGACTAAGTAGTTTGTTAATGTTTTGGATGGTCTTATCAAATAATCCCTATTAACGTATGAGTTTTTAAGGTAAATTCTTAGAATAATATTGGATTTAATATTATTATTCTCTATAGATAACTATAAATTATAACTATAATCAAGGGTGGTCTTCAAAAAATTTAGGAACCATTAATTAGAAAGATCCGATGGATTTTTTGCATAGCGCATCCTCTACAGAATGTCCTACGGCTATATTTGATAAAGATGTCGAGACTGTTATCAAAAGGTAAGTTCTCTCAAGAATCGGCGCCAATGAGATTAAGATATCTAAACGTGTTAATTAAAAAAATAACTTTTCTTTCTACCTTATCTTCCACTTAAGCTGAAGGCAATCCCTGTGGTTTATCGCGATTTTTACACTTCGGAATCATTAAAAATTTTAATTTTTTTTAATAGTTAACAAAAGCAACAATTAAGATTAAGATTTCATTTGGTTTTATTAATTACAAAATTTTTATTGTAATTGAAATTTATGGGTTCATTATAGGAAGTAATAACAAGATAATTAATTTGTCAATAATCATTTATTACTTCATAACTATCTTTAGAATCAATCGTACAACTTATTTTATATGAATTTCAGGATATCGAAACTAAAATTAATGTATTATTTTAGATATCAGTTTTTGTAGCAGAAACACACTATCCCAATAAAAGATAAAGGTCGCCAATAGAAATTAATACTAAACAACAGAAAAGCATTAGAATATTGACCGCAAAGATAAAATGTTTGCACAAAAACGGACACGATGTCCAAGTTGATAAAAAAGGCTTTCAAATGAAATTGAATGAAATACATAGTTTGTTACCTAGTATTAAATTCACCAAATTATTGCTCACCTAATTAAATTGTATTATTTTAATAAGTTGCTATAATTAGTTGGCAATATATTCTTTATACCTTTAAATGAATTGTAAACATATTAAATAGAGTTTCAGCTTCCAAACATTCTTCACATTTTAATATTATCATTGAAATGCCACATGTATATATGGGATGAAAAGATTTATGGTCGTTCACAAAACTTTTATTGGTCTAAGCTCGTTAACACCAATGTAAACGTCTTGCGGTAAAATATTTAGACTGCGGTCACTTATTTACCTTACCTGTTTCTTTGTTATGTAAATTTAAAAAAATTAATAGTCTTATTTGAGAATAAAGATATCAACTTGGATTAACTTATTAAAATATCTTATGTGATTTCATATTTAAATTTGAGGATGATTTTAATGTATCCATAAATATCTACATATATTTAGTGTTTTGTCGTTATTTTAATTCAAATATGTAACAATACGGGCCATAAGGTTAAAGTATTTCTTTTAGTGAAATTAGAAATTCGACTCGACTAAAAAATACTATTTTGTTGTAACAATATTAATTTTCTTGAAGTTTGATATGACTTAAGATTTTTTTACATATATGAATACATATTTTTATATTCCATTACTTTATGTATATGCGTTATTTCGATTGCATGTTAACTACAAATATTTCATTTTATATACCTTTTCAGTATATTAGACGGCCGACTTACAATTTGGCGTTTATATTCGAGAGGAATTATCTCGAAGCATATTCAATAAATACATATGAATAATTGTATTTTGCACCTGGTGAGGCATGCGTCGGCATTTAGTCAGAAAACGTTTGAAGGGTTGCACAAATAGAAAGGGTGTAGAGGTTTTGCGCAATCTGAATCAAAGATTTTACGCAGCTTTCGCTTTAATACGGCACAGGCCAGCAAGATGTCCCAATATGATCTCGTATATATTGTTGCAACTTTAAACGACTCAAACTATTATAATATTCTTTGATAAATTTTTACTCTATGAATAATTATTCTGTTAGTCCATAGAATTTATTTCAGCGTCCTTTAACGTATAGCTATTTGCAATATTTATTGTTAAATTACCAGAATTCTGAGTGATTTAAACATTAAATTGTTTTATACAACAAAATGTTTTAAATGTAAGATATATATTTTTTGTAATTGTTGATAAACGTGTATTGAATATAATCATAAGCATTTTAATCGTCGTGCTACTTTTGTTGGTTCCGCATAAATCAATATAAAAACTGACCGTAAAAGGTGTCTACACACTGAACGTACAGTTAAAGGGATAAGTCTTTACAAACTTTCCTATCTCAAAAATAAGGAATTCACTATTTTAATACATAAATATATTATAAGTTTGTGATTTTTATTACTCTTAAGTAATAATATAATCTATATATATATATATATATATATATATATATATATATATATATATATATATATATATATATATATATATAAATTAATTGACGTTCCTTGGTCTCACTAAAACTGGAGAACGACTGAACGGATTTATCTTATCATAGTCTTGAAATGTTGGTGGAGGTTCAGGGAAGTTTTAAAAGCTGAATTTTTTTTATTAATTTCCGGGAAAACCCTAAAAACAGCGCATTTTATTTCCCATACAAACGGTTTTTTGACATTAGATTTGATAACTAACTAATATGTCAATCATTTTGTCGCACTTCAGAACACGGAGATTTATGGCTTAAAGGTAAACACCAAAAAAAACGAAGGCATAATTTATTTCTTGATTGAGGCAGTACGAAGTCTGCCGGGTCAGCTAGTTTCTGATAAATTATAACCAAGTTTAATTAGGAAAATAATATACAATTATGTAAACCGTTCTGTGCTCGCTAGTACTATAACAATTGAACGGCTTGTGCCGCGCCACCTGAAAAGACACCTTGCTACCAATCCTTTGACATCTGCTTGACAAGTCAATGCATCTTAGATACTGGTAGGAAAAAGGTTTTTTTTTGTTAAATTATTTCATTCATAATCACAGATTGTAACATACTTCATTAGATATATTTAATTATATGGAACGAAAACAGTGTTTTGTTTTTATTTGATTTAATTAAATCTATTTCTAAGTACATTAATTTTCGTAATAACTCAAAAGATTTTTTATAGATATAACAAAATGTTTCATAAATATCTTATTAAAATTTCTATTCTAATTTTCACTTAGTATAAAAAAATCATACTGAGGATTTAACGCGTCATGAATTCGTATCGTTGGCGGTAAGATCGCAAGATAAGATTCAGCCACTGTGTAATTTCTTACACCAGTACTTTGTAAATCTAAGAATCAATTTCAAACAACAATGAAATTTAAACGTTTGAATGACATATTTTGTAAACACATATTTTGAAAAGCAAACTATTTGTCTAGTGAAGCCAGCGTTTTGATTTTATCTTTTTGTGATATTACATTTTGAGTATGAATGTATTCATTTGTTAGATGTGCCAAGATAAATAACCACAACTATATAAGTTAAAAAAAAATTCCTTATGCTTATCTAAGGATAATCTTTTCTATTATTGGAGAAATTTTATCAGGTGAAAAATAAATTTTAATGAATCACAGTACAAGACATGAAAATATGTTGAAAAGTTATTATAATACTTCAACCTTACCGCAATGAAACCAATATACTATTTAAAATACCATTACTGTCACATACTATATATTTGTGTTAGCGTTGCTCATGATGCGTGTGAACGTAAAAATTTGTCTGTACGTTATTTTAAACTCCCGTCGAATAAATAAATTTGAACCATAACACTAAGTTATTAAGATATATTATTGTTTTATACCTCAAACAATGTTAACCCTTTGGGAATACAATGTATTTTTGATCTAGATCATGGTATTGTCAAAATAACAATACCAATGAAATATCTTATACTTTGTCGGTTCACAAGAATCGTATTGATTGAATCGGTTCTACATTTGAAATAACGATAAGTTTTGTTATATTCGAATGTTTTTATATTATACTAGCTTTTGCCGCGACTTCGTCCGCGTGGAATAGTGACTTCCGGCAGATTTTTGGTTCTTCCCACATAGTTCCCGTTCTTGCGGGGTTTTCGGAATGGTCGAGTTCCTGTAGAATTTTCAGGATAAAACCTATGTTTTTTTTAATTCACAATGAAGTACTCTTAACCAACAACATATTTATTTGTTTATTTGAATAAAGATTAATATTATTATGTTGATACAACTTAAACAAATTATTTCGACCAAATTAGGTACCATAAAAACGGTTTTTGTGAGTTAATCTTAAAAGATAGACATATACTGTCGCGAACTGTTTTTAGATCATTAAAAGAGCTATTATTCTTTAATTTTTTGTGTATCTTGAACCGTTTTCATGACGCACGCAACGAAAGGCTTCAAAGATGAAATAATTTCTCCCGTTTTTTACACATTTACCACTATATCTTTGCTCCTATTGGTTGTAGCGTAATGTTATTTAGCTCACAGCTTTCCTCGATAACTGGACTATCCAACACAAAAAGAATTATTCAATTCGAACCAGTAGTTTCGGAGATTAGCGCTTTCAAACAAACAAACAAACTCTTCAGCTTTATAATATTAGTATAGACGAAATGCGATGCAGAGAAGAGAAAATGCAATTTTTGTAATTATGAAACATTATTATACATTAAAGTTAATATATTTCATAATTGTAGCACTAGGTATTATAAGATGAAACAATCACAATCACAGATTCGTCCTACTCATTCGTAATAAAAGCCGAATTGATTTTTATCTCCTAACGTATCTAAAAAAAAGGTATGCACGTTGTTACAAGGTATATTTTTAAATACAATCCAATCAAAATATGAATTATATTTTTACATACCACGTTATGGATTAAAGACGGTAATATTTAGACTATGATAAATACCATATTACCATTGGTTGCTTCCGTCTCGCATATCGACTTATTCTAAATTGTAACAGTATTTGCCGCGGGCAAGCGGCGTCGAATCCTTTGAGTGTAGCCATACATCACCGTTCCTAAGTAGACAGTATATCAACCGTATGCCAAGTAATTAGCCCTCTAGCGACAGAATTCAGGGATTTATTGTAGGGCGTTAATGTAGCCGACAGCCATGCCTTTGTTCCCCAATTCAATTCCAGTGCTTTAAATTAACGTTTTGCTCCCCATTTGGAATAGGGTGGATAAGATTCTATGCATCGTGGCATATTGGTAAGGATTTTTAAAGAAGATTTATCTGATCCTTGATTGCAGTTCCCTGCTTTGTATGAACCTAAAATTGAAGTTTGATTTAGTTTTAAACGTTTAGCTCCAGAAAAGCTTTACTATCTGTTTCTTTGGTAAAACAAATTTTTCATTATGTATTTAAATGCATAGTAATATTATGCAAATAAGAATTTCATATAAATATTCTTTTTATTACAAGATACCAAACTCTATTTATTGTATTTGTGAATTACATTGTTAAAATAAAGAAAAGCGGTCGTTGATCTTGAAACGACATTTTATTTTGTAAATTAATTAATTTTTATAGCGTTACCATGGAAAAAGCTATGTTCAAAAATTATGTTTTCACTAAAGATTTCTCACTTTAAAGTATGTATTATCTGTATGATAAATTTTGTGACAAAAGAGGTTTGATGTCACAAAAAGACCGGTAATCAGTAGCTACCGCAATCCGTCAATTAATTTACTTTTGAGATATGAAAGGCGACAAAGGGACGGCCGACGAGAAAATGCTACTACTATTTTGCTATACCTATTAAATAAATAAAAACCAGTTCTAATACTGATACATAAGGCTCAATTTGTATCGGTGTGCATAGTAAATATGCATTGCTACTGTAGGCGACAGTCAGTGATAAGGTGGAGTGGAGGAACGTCGTTAAACATCATTAGTGAGATAAACTTCCTAAAAGCCTCACTGAAACAGAGAAAGGCAAGATATATTCTTGATTAATGTCAAGGAATAATTCGATAAACATCGAAGTATCGACAGATTTCCAGGTTTTGATTTAATCGATTATTATTGAATGAAGGTTTAAATGATTACTGCTGTTAAATCTGGAGTTGTTTCTCACAGTATCCAGTAGAATTATGTCGTGTTAGTAAAAAACAGAAACAATTTTTACTGCAAATATGTAACACTGGTGTTTATATAAGTAAATGATTTCAATTTACCTTATAACATTAATACACGTGCAAATATAATGTAACTAAATGAGAGACAAAATTCACGAACACTTGAAATAGTGTATAAAGTTGTATTTTTGAAGTAATAAATTGATAAATTTGTTTAAAAGGTATTGCAGAATTGTTAATGGATATTTTGATTAATTACAAAACTTGTTCATCACATACAGTTTTTTTTACTATCGCAAAAATAGTCTAAGCAAATAATATTTAAATTTTCTATCAATACATTCAATTAGGCCGTTGAAAACTTTTTCGATGGCAAAATTGTCATACCCTTTTGTCATAAATCATTGTAATTTAGCGACTAGACAACCTCGCAGAGAATCTAAAAAAATATAATACCTCACACGAAACCAATCATCTAGCCATTATTATATGACAATTCATATGGGTTTTAATTTATTATCTATGTGGGTGGATATACTGGTATTATTTTTTTTATTTTTCTAATAAATTACTGTAATTTCATCTTATTTTTATTAAGTCATAGCCGTTTTATGATTTTGGGTTCGCATAATATTAAAATGCCATAAAAATTACATATAATGTTACAGAGTCATTGCGATATACTTATTAATCATCTTAATAATAAGGTATTGGTAAGATAATATATGTTTTGTATTAAGGATTACCTATATATTTGTAATATTTTAGGGTAAATAACGTCATATTTATTGTTTTTCATTATAGTTCTAACTTTAGCACTATATTTCGAAATTATGAAAACATATTTGGAGATACTCAGTTTCTATTTTCGGATCTCTTTTTTTCATTCGTTTTTCAGTCTTAAACATATATCCTCTCATCAAAATTAAAAGAAAGACAAATTTATATATTTCAAAATAAACATATTATGACGTTGCTATTAGTTTGTGGTTGTAAAATATTGTTTTGATAAAAAATGACAGTGTTTGATAATAAGCGTGGGTTGGATAACAAAAGACCTATTGGTTAGCACAATGCGGGCTTCTGATTCGGGTTCAAAATTAACTTTTCTAGCTATTGTCTGTTTTTTTAGATATCACACTTCCTGGATATTTGTTTGAACAAATTGACAGTAATAACTCCCTTCGTTATCGATACATTTACATTAATTATGTTTATTTACAGTAGTGATGTTAAAGTTTTGAATTTTTTTAATTATTAACGTATTATTCAGTTTTTTGTTCTTTTTAATTAAATTGATTTCAAACAATTGATATGAAAAAAAATGTTAATCTTACATATTTTTTTTTATATTATTAATTTTGTCTCGGCCTGGCTTTAACATTAGGTGACATTAAGATGTTACCTAATGTTAAAGCCAAAGATATAACTTTATATGGAGCATCCGATATGTATTTTTAAAAAACACAATCTTGTTTTGAATATTAAATATGTTAAAAAGTTATATCTTTCCATAAACCGATTTTATTTTGTCTCATATAAAATCAAATACACACTTTAGTTTAATAAGTGTAACCTATTTAGAAGCTATATTTTCATGTAACTATTTGTCCAAAACAAGTACACAGATTGTTCAAGCAACATTATCGGGTGCTAAACTTATAATCAAATGTAATTTAGTGTGAAGTTATCGCTTTGTGCTATCAATAATATAATTCATCTCGTTAGCAGTATGGTAATAAAATGTCAATAAAAGTGAGTATAATCACTGCTCTAGAAAATGTCAAACATTATGAGTAACTTGAGGCATTTTAAAGTATTAGGCCCAGTTAATGTTGAAACGGGACGCTAATCTTCTTAGTATAAATTAATTTGATATATAGATTTTATTCTTATATAATAATAATAGAATAGGTATGTGTATAAACAGCTCTTATATAAGCTTGGTCAGTAAAATTCTATCAGATATTTTTTTAAGACTTTGTTAGCATAAGAACTAAGTGTATTTTGTTATTAAAAACTAATACATACATATATAGAAACTGTTTAAATAGCAATTGTTTTTTTATTTTTATATTTAAACTTAAATTCAAATAGCTTTTTAGCAACCGTGATTACTAGAAGACGGGATTTAGGATTGAAATATTAAAAATAAATAGTATTACTAAAAACCTTTTTGTTACTAAACTAAATGGAATACTAACGCCAATTCAACTGTCTTATAATATTTAACTTTGTATGAAATTATGTCTTGATTTTGTTCATTATAAAAACTTTTGTTCTTAATTAAAGAGCCGTATTCAGCTAAAATAAAAAATTATTATTTAGAAAAATGTTTCTTTATCAATTTTTTCTTTAATGAGATCATTGGCCTATGTTTTGGCAAATCATATTTGCAAAAAAAATTCTTTATTTTTTTAGGAAATTAAGCAAAATTATATTTTTTATACAGCTTTTGATTTCAAAAAGATTTCTGTTATATTATATATATTGATATAGGAAAAAGGACAAAAAACTTTCATTTATTTTATTTTTTTTATAAATTAAACTTTAATATTACGAAATATTTATTTATACTCCTAAATAAAATTACTGAAATTATGTAGTTAGTCTTGTGTTTATTGTTTTTCGAGGGATTTATTAAAAGAAATATATAAACTTTTCTCGATTGTTCAATAAATATTGTTTATTCGTAACTTATATCTATATTTACAATATGCGGTAGGCTCATTATTAAAGCCTCAGTTCACTTAAAACTAAACTTAAAATATTATGCAATAACTTGGGGGTCTGATTCTTGTCATCCATGTCTTTCTTCGTTAAGGCACTATAATTTGACTAGATATATTAAAGAGTCTCTTTCTCATCACTACATAAAAATAACTCGGAGGGTTCTTAAAACGTGTTTCGGTGCATCAGTACCTGTAGATAAAAATAAATTCCATCAGCAAATTATTTATACATTATGTACTTATTCGATAACAATAATATTGTATTCAAGGAAAGTTTCTTGAGATATACTCAAAGAGTTATGCTTAAGTTTAATAAAGACAATACTTACGTTATTGCTATTTTTGTTGCCACCATGAAATTACATCAAGAAGTTCATCCTCATCCATTGGGCCCAAAGTTTGTTGTGTTGATACCTCGTACCTATCCACATTGGAATACGCTGATGAAACACCAGATGAACATTCTGAAGGTGCTGGGGAAACTGCCTTTTCAGAACAAGGTGATCCACTTTCGTAAAAAAAGCCATCGTCCATATCCGTCACAGTTATAGTTTGATTACCACTTGGTATATTTTCTCTATTTTCCTGGTCGCGTGTAATGCCCAAAGCAGCATCGCTTTCATCAAGCAATTGCTGTAAATATCTTATATATTCTACGACCATTCTCAATGTGTCTACTTTACTCAGTTTCTTGCCTGAACCTCGTCTGGCTCCACCTGATAATGCCGCTACCACTGATGCCGGAAGATGTCGACGCAGTGCATTAAATCCATCATTAACTTGTTTGACACGATTACGTTCTCTAGCATTGCGTCTGGCTATTGAAACAGCTTGAGGGCCTGTGTATGGATTTGTCCTGAAGTGCACTTTTTTTCTGTACTGCAGGTTTGGAGGAGTATCGTGTGTGACATAATTTTTTTCAACAGCTGTAGAAATCGGTAGAATCCTTTTTTCCGTATTTTTAGTGACAGTAGATGTAGGATAGCCTGAAGAAATGACCATATAGTTGGTCTGACCTTGAACGAGTTGTATTTCTTGTAACATTTTATATCTTTACGACGAAGCGATAAATACACTGGTAGTCTACGCGACGATCGGAAAAGCACTGGATGACGCGTAAAGGCTTACTGAGAGCTTTGTGAATGAGTGCGGGCGTTAGCGTCGGAGCTTCACGCACAAGTGAGCCGGCGGCGCACGCGCACGCGTTATATCACCTGCGCCGGCTGCAAAAAACATAAATTTTAAAATTCTCTTCCCCTATTATTTTCCACCATCCCTTCCCTTTTGTACGGGTCCGTACCTGACGAGGTGCATGGGGAGCGAACGTAACGCGTGCCCAGTTTTTTTTATCTGATGACCACTAAACATTATAAAAAAATACTTTTAATCAAATATTAGTCAAATACAACTTAAAAAAAAACACTTTGTTTAATGTTAATATTATATATAAAATCTTGTAATTGAAAACGACACATTAACGTTTACATCAGCTATATTTGAAACATTCAAAAGAAAAAAATTCTTAAAAAACTTTATCGATATTAAAATATCTTAATACGCTCTTACTTAAACGTACAGCCATTGAAAAAAAATATTATTTGTGGCAGATAAATCTCGTATGGATTTAATCAGAGATTTATCTCAATAAAACTTTGTCGGTTTTGTTGAAATATTTAAGATCTTAAATATTTCACTTTGCCTACAAAGGAATTATTTGCCGATGCCTGCTATTTAGCCCGCATGTTGTTTTAGTTGGATGCTATTAAACTAGCATTGTACTTAGCCACAATATCTCAGAAGCAAATTGCTGGCAGTCAATATATGCAGACTGTGAGAGTTAGTGCAGATTATAGGCAATGAATTAAAAGTATTTTCACAACAAAAAGGTTAATAAAACTAACCTACAATTATAGATACAATACGATTCTCTGCGGTTTGTTTGCTAGGCACTTTTAGTATCAAAGACTTGGTCTACACAGACAACGAAAGGGTAACTTCATTGCAGCACGTTGCGCAAATAATTATACATTCAATTCCTAATGGATTGAATTGGGAAGAGAAAAATGAAAGGGAAACAAGGCGAATAATTTAAGAATTCCAAAACAGATATGATATACGTTTTGAGATGTTTCATATCAAAAAAGGCTTGCAAGCATTAAAAAAATTTACTATTGGATATTACAAGCACTTTACACTTCTCGCTAGTTATAATATCTTAAAGCCATTTCTTCCACCAGTTAAATGGTGTAATTTTAAAATTTGAACAGATCCCCAGTTCATATTCTAAATTGTTAAAAGCATTGCATTAGAATGTTTAAAGCAAAGACTTTTGATATAAAGTTTCATTATAAAATTGGCTAAATATACATAGAAAATGTTGCAGATCTTGCCTGTATATTAATACATAAAAGAATGCTTCGTTCGTGATAAGTACTGCTACACGAAGTTATAAAAACATTTTGCAAACTTTACTTTGATATAAAAATGACTATTTACATACAAAGTATTAAGATTACTTTTATTTTTCCCGCTTAACGAGTGTTCATAAAATGCCGATGATTTTACTTTAAGATAAAGGGTTTTTAATTAGTGTTATTTTTACTTAAAACATTGTCATGATCAGGTCGATTTGATTTTTATAATAATATGTTTCAATTTGTATTTTTTTCTTTTTTTTTTATAACTAATAAGTTCCATAAAAAATTAAGAAAAATAACATTATTTAAACAATAGACAAGTGTTTTTTAGACTTTACTATTTATAGTGTTTTTAATCAAGACTTAATAATTTTTTTTATCATGCATTTCAATAACACATATTTATTAAGATTTAAATAATGCAGTTAATAAAATAGTACATTATATACGTATAGATGTAATAATATTTGCAGATGACTTTGTCTGCCTCGAGTTTGAATTCGATTTGAAGGCAAATAACCTATGTTCGTTTTAAGTAGTAGTTTCTGTTAACCAACCGGCAGCTGTATCGGGGGTCCGCCTTAAGTGACTTCATAAAATATAACTTTTATGGTTTTTTATTGTTGTGGAAAAAATTTTATTTTCGGGAAAATTTACGTAATTTTTTTCATTTTAGAGTATTATCCATATTACTGTAAAGTTGTATTAAAATTCTGGTGTATTTTTTTACGTGGAAGTGTAACAAATCTTCAAACTTCATTCATACATTTTTTCAAACATTCGTATTTCCAATATTAGTAGATACTTTTTACTGGATAAAAATTTATTGATTACTAATTTTAACATCTTGAGTAATAAATAGAGACAAAAAAAACATCAAAGTGACAGATTGTAACGAACTATTATGTATATAAAAACAGCAAAAAACTAAACTCTGATGTATGATGGAACTAACCTGAAATATTCATATTATTCTTAAAATTTGTTATTAACAAGGAAAGAAACATACATTATTTGCGATACGTTCAACTGTCGTTAGGTGTTTGAGATAGTCTGGTCCGTCTAGACGGATAACAAGATATTAATACTATTATAGAGTTTTAGCCTTGACTAGCGGAACCTTAAAAAGCAAGTGACATATTTTTGTATTGCTGAAAAAAATATCAAAGTTTTAAAATGTATTAGTTAGCTCATTAATTTAAGATTTAATCCAAAATGTTTACAAATGTATGAAAGAAAGATCATAAATTGTTCCCTTTTCCATGGAAGTAACGGTGGTATATCAAATTGTCACATAATTTTGATGAACCCCTCGCTGTTTCAAATCAAACATGTCATAACAATTTATAAGCATTTCACCTCCCGTTAACTAATTAAGATAAAACAAAAAAATACAACCATGTAAGTAGGTAAATTGCTAAAAAAAGTTATATAATAGTTAAATATTTGTAAGCAATTGTATTTAAAATTTGATAATAAATATAAAACACTTTCATGAGTATGTAAATTTTAAATTATCCTAAGATGTCTTATTTAAGTTTGTAATGAAATTACCTTGCGTGATGATATTCTAATTTTCATCCCTTATATATAAGATATTGGCAATAGGCAAGGAAAAATATTCATATTTATGTGTTTTTATTTTCACTGACATTAAGTAACAACGATGCATCACAATAAATTATACACAAGAGGGTTATAATTAAAGTTACATTTCGAACAAATTATTATCATTGATAAAACAATTATCCGGTACAAATAAACAATTATATGAACAAATTACGGAGATGTAACGTGGGATTCGAGGGATGGTTCTGATGTGAATGGCGTCATCTGTAACGTCACGCTTCACTGGTGTGGGATCCAAAACAAATAGTCACATTTTAATGTTGTCAAATGTTTGACACATTAAAATATACTACGGAAAAGAACGCAGTAGAACATATCTTCTATATATATAAAAATGGATTGCTGTTCCTTAGTCTCGCTAAAACTCGAGAACAGCTGAACGGATTTGTCTTATCTTAGTCTTGAAATGTTCGTGGAGGTTCAGGGAAGGTATAAAAGGTGAGAAAAATTGGAATAATTGCCGGGAAAACCCTAAAAACAGCCCTTTTCTATTTTCCATACAAACGCTTTTTTTGACATTAGATTTGACAACTAACTAATATGTCAATCATTCTGTTTGATTGAAATAGGAAAAACCTGATTATTTATGGCCTCTAAGACGGAATAGAGTTCGCCTGGTCAGCTATACATATATTACTAATGACGAAACTAACGCGGACGAAGTCGCGGGCAAAAACTAGTACTATATAAAACCGTAACATGTCCATCATAATAGATGTTATGTATTTGGGAATTAAGTATGATCAATCGGTAGCTTGCGGCTGGATTTTATCAAAGACTACATTAATTTCATATTTAAGAATATACTATTAATCACATGCGAAAGATGCCGATCTGAATGGACTACCTGATCCAATATACTTTGATTAACGACTTGTTGAGCGTCTTCCATTCATCGCGACATCAAAGGGTGATGGTTATAATGGGGAGGTGTTGTATCTTACCACATTGTTGAAGATTAGCTTAGTTAAACAAGCTTGATGAGTTGCACTTTAATTATATAGAATCCAGACATTCTTTATAGTCCTTGAAATTTATATCAATTACAAATGTATTTTTTTTTTTGTCTGATGGTTGTACGTTCATATACAATTAATTATTTCTTTGTATTTTATAAATTTTATATGAATTAACATTTTCCATATAAACAGAGTTTAGATTTTGAATATCAAACGTTTCTCACGATCGCATTCAGTATCCGAAATGCAAATGAACATGTCACGCACCTTGTAGAACAAGAGACTATCTGTGGTTGCCATCAACTGGCGGTACTGTTGGCAAGTGACAATGACGGGAACCTGGATGGGACTCTTGTCAGCTGACACTGATAGAGGGCCAGTGAATTTTTGAAACGCCTTAGATATATGTTTAATTTGACTTTTGACTTTACTTCTTAAATCTTCTAACGTAAAATCTTTTCTAAATTTGTGGTATTGTTTGCTCTTTATTTTTATGATTGTATTTCTTAAATTTATGGATTTTCTAAAAACAAAATAAGAATTATTCCTTACTTTTAGGCTTTTCTTAAAGTCGTTATCCATTCATAAATAAGGCTAATTAGAAAATTGATAAACCTGCCCAAGGAAACAATTTTATTGTTTTACAATAGCTCGTTAGGCTTAAATAGATCATTAGCCATGTCTTTTTTAATTGTCACAATTTTTTTACGTCACAATAAGACAGGTGAAAAAACTGGGAACATAAATAAAAAGTCAAACCCTGATTGCCAATAAACAAACTCGATATTTTGTGTCATATAATATGCAGGCAATAAAGTACAGTCACCTTCATATTAAACTGGTTAAATATCATTGAAATAAAACAACGTTATTGTTTGTTTTATAACTTGCGAGCAAAACTAAATTGTTCTCAAAGAGAATAAAAATCAATTACAGTAATTAATAAGTATCTGGTTATAAATTTCAATAATAATTAAATATGTCTAATAGTTTATAAATTGAAGCTTCAAAAAGGATAGATAAATTATTAAACAATCTAGTTTTTCTATTAACTTGATAAAACAAAACAAATAAAAAGGCTGCGATAAATAAACTGCCTTCAAGTGTACGGCGGACTCGTTAAACGTGGCGGCGCGTGGCGGGCGCGCGCTGCGCTTGCGCACCGTCAGACGAGTTTACTCCTTCAAACCTTACCTTAATTACGGCAAGGCGTTATCATGTAAGAATGTGCACACGCGACATTGGTATTAATTTTAATGAAAGAAGTGCAACCACCTGCCTGCTTCGGCTTAGTGAAAACTACCAGTATTAAAAAAGTTTAGCTCTTCATCTCGAACGTTATTTTATTTTAACTTGCCTTTATAACAACGTAATGTTTTGAGAGAAGAAAATTGCTACATACATGAGATTTTGAATTGTTTTCTGAGTAATATATGGAAATTTCACACATCTTAATTTTCAGTACCTAATTCGAAAATTTATTTATTTAAAATTATAAAAAATCACAGCAAACTAAATAAAATCTTATAGTCGTATAACTCATATAACTTGTAGTGATGACGTCAGAAATTTATTATAATTTCTTAATATGTCAGAAAGGTGCCTTGACAAGAGTGAAAAACGGGAAAATATTTTAAAGACAGAAAAATTATTTTGAATAATCTCAACTTTAATGAAAAGTATTGTTTGTAATTTGGTCCTTTTTAATATTTATAGTATCGTATCGTGTACCGTTGTAGAAGCACAAGTATTTTCTACAAGACTTTAATAAAATTGCAGCCAAAATTAAATACTGTCGTCATAAATAAGACGTATCTGAATTATTTATACTTTAACAGTTGCTTCACCTGTTAGCTAGCTCATTATATAGCCTTATCGTACGACTTGTCTTCGTTTTTCCAGTTTTGCTGAGTATCTTACTTTGTACAACCAAGACTAAGTCTATCGCGTATCCTTTGTTTCAATACTTCATCAATCTAAATATTTTTCACTGTGATTTTGGCCACATATAATTTTATTAATATCATTATGTTACTTACTCAACATTTATATTTATATCTGTAATAATCATCTCTATTTGTATATTTTGATTGAAATGGCGTCGTGAACTTAAATGCGATTTTTAAATTTACTTCTTTAAAATATTGACGTGATTAGCAAGTTTAATTAATTATTCATAAATAGATATTAGACAGAGACAGATATAAGAAGTATATGATAAAGAAAGAGAGAGGTGAGTAAGGGCAGGTGTCAGCATACATCTGCCCTGGCAATGGTTCTATCCCCCTTCTTGGAACCCCCTTACTGCCTCAAGTCAAAGTATTACGTAGGATGTAAATCAGTTAAAAGAATTACGTATTAGATTTTTTCATAATTATAAATTGTATGTCATATCAAATTATATATTTGAAAACATGATACAACTACACGTCAGACGAAAATTTACATTCTAATATTGAGAACCAAGAAAATAATCTTTTAAAAGTAAATTCAATGTTTAATAAATCATTGTTTCTAATAAGATACGTAACAAAACATGTAACATATACTCGTATTTTATCATATTTAAATATGAAATTAGTGTTTCAGGAATGCTACGTTACAAATAATTGTATAGTTTTTTAGAGGTTTAGCGTGTGTTGAGGACACCTGCTTCTGACGACGACAATATTATAAGCGGAATCTTAAGTAGTTTTATGTTTTCGATATACATATATATACATATATGCTATGCTAATAGACTCAATATTTTAATTGCTTCACTTACGAGATAATTAAGATTAAGATTGGTTGTCGTCTAAATTAAGGTTAAAGTTGAATGTTTTGCAAATCCTGGCCGTGTTAAGGTATTCTGGCTGAATAAAACCACGTGCCGAAATTATATGACACTGATACTCCTCTCTTGAATTTTTAGCACTCATTACAAATAACCAGTGCAATTTTGATACGATGTCAATAATAATTTTTGGTTCCCTGAATTCTATTTGCATTTTAAGTAAGAGAGTATTTAATTACGTGTTCCCTTCCGTGTTTTGGATGAAATTATATTTAATTTACGTACTTTCCAAAATAAATTTAAATATTTAAGAAGACGAAGAGGACTTTGTATTATAGCAATTTTCTCAACGTGATCCAGTTTTAAATTTGCTTTGGTATATTAAGTACACACGAAGCTCATGTTTTTTACGTAAGCTTGGTATACTGAAAAAATATGTTGTATGAAATATGTTATCATATATTATATTGTTATAGTCTATTTTATGTTGGGGAGTAAAAAATACATTGTTATGTATATATTCAATTTTCTATCAATTCATCTGAGATGAGTTAGATTATTTAGTTAAATAGTTAGTTTTTAAATAATAAATTGAATATATGTATTTCAATACACTAAATTGTCTATACATAAACTTTATCTTATTATTTTTACATTACTTTCCACACCAGTTACTAAATTCATTTCTTAGATTATTAATAAGAATGATATGTGTATAGTAACAATGTAAAATTGTTATAAATATTTTATCTAAAAATAATATTAAATTGGGTTGTTCAATTAGTCTTAGTGATTTGAAATCTCAATTTTAAACCTTGCTACAGAAGCCGAAGTGCAATATTTTACAGAGATATAACGAGCCAAAGCTCTATATATAGGAAAATAATTGCAAACATAATCAGCTCACAGTTGGAAAAAATTATATGCAGCTACTAAAAATTATAATAAACATAAATACTTGTGAGAAAACGTACTGAGTGCGATAATCGTTAAAACTAAGAAGCTGATTCAATCCCGATAAAGCGACAAAAGTCTTAACATATGTATGCATATTTACTACAATACAGAGTGATGGGAATGTTGACGGAATATAAACCTTATGTAGTAAAAAATAAGATCTTAGTTTTGTTTAATTGCTTCATAAATTAGGTTTGATACAGATCTTAGTTCATGTTGTTAAGCTGGACATAACTGAACACGGCTAACTGTCGCGTGAATTAATTTATTGTTTACACGTATTTTATTTTTGTCAATCCCAGTGATTTTCATAGTTGAAAACATAATTGGAATTAAATACGATTATAACTCTCTGTCAAAAACATTAATTACATAAGTGATGAAATATTTTTTTAAATTGTAATTGGATATTGGGTTTGGTTTTTACATATTGTTTAAGTATGCAGTACACATTCTTATAAAAGCAATTTTAATAATATTTCGAGTTTATTTTCTTTGTAATTCCTTAAACTGCTGCTATTTTAGTACAAACACGTTCGCAATTATTTTATTGCTTGTCTAAATCATACGCACGCGCCTCAACACCTCTCTGAATGCTTGATTTTTGTAATTTCTATGAGTATCCTGCAATTGTGACCATTTTAACAAAAGCAGGTATTCAAGGTGAGAACCTTTTTGTTTACATTTTGATTGATTGATACATATTTTACTGAATAACATCTTGGCGACAAAATAAAAATAAAATCGCCTCATTGTTGGCATATAAATACGTTAACAACGTCCTTGGAATATTTTCCAGATTTGTAATATAAATTTATTTTATATCTTTATATTCTATAATAGTGTTATTTCATAGAACTTCCTTGGTAACTTAAAAATATTATGTATATATATATTCTTTGTTCTCATTTACTTGTTTTTATTAGTGTCTCAGATATCGTAATACAAGATTTTATAAACAACCATAAGCTACGAACTACGATCTAGATATGGGCTGAGGAGTGAAATGGCTTAATACAAGCTCGGGGCAAACATAAACAATTGATTATCTCAACGTAACGCCACCTATTGTATTATCTGTACCGTGTTGCAATGTAAAAATAAAGTGGGATTATATTTTATATTTATATATGAAAATTTCCAAATTTTGTAATAAATTTTTCTTAGTCATATACAAAGATAAGATTGTAAGGTAGTAAAATTGGCACATATTTTGTCAAGTAAGTAATATTAATGAAGCTAAATAAACATATACAATATTAGTTATCATGTATGTAATCATATTAAAACTAAAACCTTTTTATATTAAGATAAGTAGACAATAATTTTCTGGCATCGCTAAAATGCAACACCACATTAAATAATCAAGATGGCAGTACAGTATAAATCAAGGCGAGACTAACCAAGCCTGCGCTTACCATGGATACTGTAATTTGTTTCAAATAAAAACATAGTAACAAAGATCTTAGATAGTGCAAATAGAAATAAAGTTAAGAGTAACCGCTTCTTAGGATTCCTATAATTATTATTATTAAAGAAATATATAGTGTATACTTAAAAATTTTGCGATTGGGCTGAGTTCATATATTTTAATTGCTTTACCCGATACACGTGTGATGTGACACTTCCTTAGGATTAAAATTCATAATTAACTTAGTTAGAAAGATGGCATTTATAAAACTTTAATACATTTCATTAAATCTCAATTCAAACCGAAACCACAAAGTAACAACACGAGACGTTGATTAAAATATTGGGGAGAATTTTAAGCTTCAAAATATACTCATTAACAATATTTGATGTTTATTTTGTAGATATTATCATTGGTCTTAAGTTATTGGAATATGTAAAGTGTGAGAAAATACTTTAAATTTCCCGCGGGCAAGCAACATCTACATATGTGTATATATGGTCAACAGTTTGTAAACTCATCTGGTAGACACGTAGAAATTAATGGCTTTATATCATTTAAAATTTACGACTCTCCATCATTGTCCTATTTTGTAGCTTCTGAAATTTCTTTAATAGAAACTATCAGGATGATATTTTGATGATAGCATTTGTATATTCCTTATACGTCTTTCGCAGGAAATCAAGATTCTTTGGTAAATGTTAATGAGAAAATAATTTTGTATACAGATTAAGAGTAATATTTCTGCGGACCTATTGATATTAATATACAAGTTTTTGTATAAAGTAAGTAAATTTCTAAACGCTCAGAGACGACTAATACACAAACGAAGTTTTACTAAGAGTCTTCCAGCTATTCAAAACCCTTTTATTAAATTTAGTAAATTTTAAATCGTTTATACTTACCAAGAAGATGCTCAAGCTTCATGCTATTCCTCCCCTAATTATTTTACATAAAATGTAACTATCTATTACGGTATGGTCAAATAAGCTTCTTTATTTTTCTCTGTTTTTCTAGATTTCTAACAGCTAGTAAGTTAATTACTTACTTTAGAATAATTGTACATTATTATAAGACTAATTGGTCACAAACCCATTTTTCTCGTTCTATTACTAAATAAAATAGACAAGCTTAATTTCATATTTAGTTCTATAAGCGAAATGGGCAAAAGCCCATAGTATAATATGATAAGACTACTTTGTACTGATTTTCAATATTATTTTATTTTGTTCGCTTTTACAAACATGATGTTTTCATACATTGAACCTAATTAAAATTAAGCTAATCTATCTCATAAATAAGTAAACGCCCCACAGGCCCACATTATAACTATAAAACAAATGCTGTATTGTTATATTGAAAAGGATTTTGATATCTCAATCTATAAGGTCAGAGACGCCGCTCTCACGAAACCCTACGGTGGTCACGAACCTCCGTTAATTATTATCGAACAAATTATCCATGCTAAAAGGATGTGAATTGTATTTATTTATAGTTATGTACATCATTTGTTTAAGTCGTTCCATATACTTAAATTAAGTCCAAAACCCAGCAGGTATGTTAAATTCGTTTGCTTGTTAAAATCTATATGGGGAATTGTCATTAAAAAGTGAGAATATGATACCACTATATGTTCTGTTAATATCGTCAACAACTAAAAAAATATTGCCTCATTTGTCGTCTAAAAGTCATAAACGATCAAATTTTATAGATGTACCGTAAACACTTTAAGTAAGGATGTATGAGATGTAAATTAACTAGCTTAAGATTTAGGGGCATAAATTAATTTTATTGAACTTCATTAATTACGACTATGCCTTTTATATTATATAAATGTTAATATTGAATAATTATTACGAGCATGAGCGTACTTAACGTTAATATAAAGAAATAAGTAACGTAACGCTAAAAAGAAATTTCTTTCCAACTGATAATTTATAACAAAATCAATTATTAAAGGGAAGGATCGGACTATAAATAAAGCAAGTCACACGCAAAGGGCTAAAGGTCTCTCAAAAATTAAATACTGAAAACTCTAGCTTAAGGCTCGGATACAATAAATTCATTGAAGTCATACGTTATGATGTATATATTTTATTTCACATAAATCTAATAATATCTTTCGGCTTCGTCTTTAATGCGAAATGCAATGAAAATGGTCCCATTAATTAGTTTAAGCTTAAAACGATGGCCCAAGCCCACCTACGGTTACTAGTCAGTAAGATTTAATTAATTAACTTGCAACCAGCACGCTATTCACATTGGTCAGGAATGTGAAGTATCATGCCTTAAAACATCTTAATATAAATAATAAATATAACACATGTATATTTTTTGCTGTATCCGCAAAAGCTAATTTTATGGTTAAATATACTGTACTCCTTTAAGTTTCGTGAATAATTTATTAAAATATTTATATTATAATTTGGAATGGAATGGAATATTTACTCTTCCTAATTCTGTATTTTAATAGATTATCCAAACAAACAAAAGATAATACAATGACAATCATGTTTTTTTAATCATAGACTTCTTGCGTAGTATTTCTGTTTGGTTTGAAATTAATAAGTAAGTTATTTTGTTAGACTAGGGGTGGCCCATCTCTACCTGAAGGGGTACAGTAGATAATGAAATAGCAATTCCGGTTTATCTTAAACTTATAATCTATTTTTAAATCGTTGATTTAATTTATAAATTAAAGATATCTTATATACGATAAATCAGAAACCAAGAAGTTTTATTAAATTGTTACATTTATTGAGAATATTAGAAATTATGAAATATTCATAGGATTATGTTGGAGATCACAAAATTATAACGAGGCTATGTAAGTGATTTCATATAATATATATATATTTATTTATTTAATATATATATATATATATATATATATATATATATATATATATTTATTTAATGCTTTAGTTCATTGGGTCATTATTCATGATTCCACACCAGCAAAAAAGTTAAATGATATTGATTTTTAGGGGAGAGAATAACTAGTATTGTTAATATACATATAATAATCATTCACCAACCCTCTTCAAGTTTATTAATAGCGTTATTAGTTTATATAATATGAGACATTTTTATGATTGATAAAAAAATTAATAACAAGAAGAATACTAATGCCTTTTCTTCTTCTGTTAGATACAAGACAACTTTTGAAACAAATATTCGTATATCACTTTAAACTTTTCATTGCAGAATCGATCAGATTTAGATTTATGAAATATTTTCTTCTTCATTTTAAGATTTCAAAACTAATCGTATTCACCATAAACACGTGTCACGTCATTGTGTATCATTTCGGATGACACTAAATAAGATATAAGATAGCGAAATGTGCCGTCAGTTAGACCTGTAATCTATGTTACGGTTCTGTGGTCAAACCAGAATTTTTGTTGTTCACGACATAATTATCAATACCTTTGATACTTGCTACATTCCATATAAAATTGTTTCGTTACTCTGTTTCGCTTATAATTACTGTTACAAATTTAAAATAAAGTCGTCGTAAAAGCCTACAAAAACCATAAACAAATCAATTCCTGTACTGTTATCTATAAAACAAAATGTGATAAATGTGATACAGAGATCAATTTAATCCCTTAAGTACCTATACTCTGTACAATCAGTACATTATACAAACATAAAGAAGGAAGTGAAGTCAGGGGTGTCCAACAATGGGAAGCATTGACGCGTGCCGCCCACGCAAGATAACAAGTTGAATACATCTGCCTGATATAGTAGCAAGTATGATTGATATTTGAACACGTATTTAGTATGTAAATTAATCGTACGAAGGAATTCTTGGGGTTCCTACGAAATCTAAAACCTTTACACTCAGCTCTTCAGATTTATTTCTTTGACTTTTTATTCATTAATTATTGAAGTGAATTTATTTAAGAAATGAATTTTAATTAATTTTAACGTTGTTAATTAATTAATTCAGTAAATCATCTCGTCTCGTTAATAGAGTAGAATAAAATAAATCTCATCTGCTAGTGATCACGGTTGCAGTAAAGTAGCCGAAACGTCGGGATTTTGTAGTTTATAATTAAAAATAAAAATCACGTAGTACATCCGAAAAATATTAGTTTCATTTAATTAAAATACTGTACAATGTAGTAGAATGTTTTATTGTAATGTGATTTGTTGATAATATTCAAGGTTCTACCTACATCAGATAGTTGTATAAACAAATAGTTTTTATATATCCAATTCAAAGGAGCCGGTATCATTATGGTGGAGCATTTTTGTAGGTTTTCAATTTACTTTATTATCTATTTATTTATGCGTAATTTTCTAATGATGACCGATCATTCTCATTATGGACAAAAAATATTTGGAGATGACTTTGAAACAAAATTATATTGAATTAAGAACAATATGCTCTTTCAATTACTACAAGTACAACATTTTAAATATTTATCAATCACATTATGTAAATGAAAAACATTTGATAAGATTTGAATTTTGGGTCTTATAGATTAAAAATGTAATAATGTTAGAAACAATCAATATTCATTAATAAAATAATGACTTTAATTGCATCTTATTTATTTTTTAATATTGGAAAAGAAATAACGTCATTCTCCATAGATTTCCTATTCACTGTCCTTAAATTTTAAATAACATGGATAGTGGTTCGATGATTAGAAGTATTATGTTTATAGCCGGCTCTAAGTTAAGTGGAGGTAATAGCAACGTTTAACTTAATTCTAGTTCTAAAACGTTTGACGCGGTCGTTGTATCTATGTAAAAAATGTGAGAAAGATTTTTAACTTGGATAGATTTTAATTTATACGACACATATAGTAGTAAATTGTACTTATTTTAGTTTTTATTACTTTAAATAATTTTGGAGTGCTTTATAAAAACAGTTCTGATTATAATTCATGCGCATACAAAAGATTATCAAAAACCATGTCGCCATCTTCAAGTTAAATAAAAATATATTAAATTACAGCTTTGATATCTCTGCTGAGTGTGGACAAGAAAGATACACAAGTCTTACGAAATATTAAATTATACACATACTTTTTTACATGCTTTAAAATTACGGTGAGTGTTATTGAATTGTGGTAAAAAAAACTGTTCAAAAACAAACAAAATGTAATTAATAGCCTTCATATTTTGTATATTCCCTAAATTAAATTTGAGACGAGTGAACTTGAGGCGTTTTCTCTGTTCATCAATCAAAAAGTCGCGAAGTTGAAGCCCTACTTCCTACCCGCTGTCTCTCTCTTCTACACAATAAAGATAATCAGGAAGAAAAGGATCTTATATTATTTTAATTAGACAGATTTTTATCTTTATCGCACGAGTTCATATTGAAAGTCGAAAGACAAAGACGAAGTATAATTTTGGATATCAATTTTCAGGGTTCGAACAGGGTCCTTATTTCAGAAACAGTAATCAATTTTGTATACAAACGACGGTAAATAATTGATTTTTTCTATCTAATGACCAAAATAACATCTGCCTCAGTGGCAAAGTGTTTTTGGGTTTACATTCTTTTACTCAGAATATTACCACGTGCCAAAATGTTACCTTGACTTTATTTTTAAACCAGACGTTCAATGACCCATCATATCTAACAGGGTAAAAAGGAAGTGTAGTTTATTTTTTACACTCATTTCATATATTATGTTTATTATTATATAACCATTAAAATATTGTCAATTAAAATGGTAGTTTAAGTGAAAAAGAGGTGATAATTTCTTGCGAGTTTAATATGCAAGTCTGTGCATAATTTGAAAAATGATGATATAAATAATTAATTTTATAGTACCATAATAAAAAATATTTGTTTTCTCCTAACGGATGACTATTGATCTATATATATATATTATTTTTTTATAGATTAGAAGCTGTACAAAACTGGCCTATTTCCATAGGATTTAAAAAACCCAGTGGGATATTGCCCTTGTTTGTATCAGACCTCAATAAATCTGGTGTTACTTAGACTCCCCATGATTTTATTTATTTATGAAGCGAGAACAAAACGAATATAGTAAAATAAATTTGCATATGATTTCAAACACATGCATATTAGATTAATAATTTGATAAAGATAATATAAATCATAATGTTAAAAGATTCATTCAGAAATGGAGAAGGATATACATATTTATCAAAAATTCTCTTATTTGTTAAAGTTATTAGTTTTGAAAAAACATAAGATATATATGAACTTAACTCCAAATTTTTGCTAATTTTCCTTGTTTTTACTTTTTTAGTTAAACGAAATAGCTTCAGGTGTTGTAAAATTTTCTTAAAACGTATTTAAGTATCTTGTAATAAGGTACTACTTTTGTCGAATTAACTCATACATGAAGATTTATTTTTACTTTATAGTCATATAATAGTTTTGATCCGAATCATAGCGGGAGACGGCGCCCACCCATAGGTGTGGACAGAGAGAGATTAAGAACACATTATTGACATTAAATCAAACTAATGTGTTATTTGTTTTTACTTCACTTTGAAATCACCGTCACGTTCACAAATTTTACCCCCTTCGAGTTTTTAAATGATATATTATTATAATTTAAATACCGTAACTAATAGGATTTATTAATAACCATAACAAAAAATTATTTTAACAGCCTAGTTAAAAGATATAAAATTTATAAAAACCCCAAAACCTTTGACAAACTCCCACCTAAACGATATAAACAAATAATTCGTTCAATTCTCAAGAAGCTGGAGACAGTTCTTGTAAATCTTCGATAGCAATCTTGATGTACGAACGGATGCAAAACGGGATCCTGAACGGTCTGATTTAAGGAAATGTACGTCTATGGCGGGAAGGCTGGGTACACAAAAATGAACGCTACTTTTTATGTCGGTCCTATATACATACATACCTTCCTGTGTCGCAGAAAACAATTAATAATCATAAAATAAGTACCTTAATTTATAATAAATTCCAAAATAATGCAAATGTTTTTCAAAGTAAAGTAATTTGTTGTACAGTAAAATTTTTGATTTAACAAATATATGAGTGTGTACCCCGCTTCAATTCTTATGAGACATCTAATGTCCAAGCAATTTGCTTACGAGGTTTATATAGTTCCGTCTGAGACTGATGGACCGAATTCAATAAAATTTGGATAACAATGACATATTCGATCGTATTCTATAGTAATAAATTTCACCTATCTCAGCATTTATCTATTATCTTATATTGTATCGTTCCATTCTCTTACGTTACTGATAGAAACTTATGTAAGTTTATTGTCATTGTTGCAGATTCTTTAGGGCTTTATTGAGTTATGTTTCTTCTGGATTTTATTGTTAAGAAATTATTTCCACTTCATTGAGGTGTATAAAATGAACACATTAGTTTTGGTTAAATTTAACAAAGACGTTTCCTGGTCGCGAAAAATCACAGGAAGGAACGCTTCATTGGATCGCTATAAATAATCATAAGGACCGACAATAACCCTTTGAATTCTGTTTCCTCTTTTATGTTTTGTAAGAAATTTTGAATTTGTGAATGATATCTTAAAAAAAAAGAACGACCAAAGATATAAAATAAATACAAGCATTTAAATTTCAAAGAACACCGATCTGTACGAAATATTACTGTAAGCTAATCGCGTGTGTTCGAGACATCTTAATCCGAAGTGCCATCATTAATTACGCTTTCTAGCTCAGTTTTTGTCTTGACTGAATAATGTCTTCATCCATTTATCGGGTTTGATCGAGCTAGTAATTTGTACCTGGCTTCGTTCGAAGGACATATTTACAAGCTAACTCCGACTTCCAATTAATTGTACTTGTATTGTTTAATGATTTTAAGACAAAATATATGGTTGTGTATTTTTAAATTGTACCAGTTTTTTTCCTTACCAGATTGGGATTCAATAAGGATATTGACATAAAAAGTAAGGAAATAATTATAATAAACGAGACTAATGTTTTTATTTTTATTTTCTATTGCAATTAATTCAAACCAAATTCATTTACTGCATTACTAAGAAAGTTCTCATAAAATCTTAAAAATATAAAAACAGATTGTATGCTACTAATAATTATAAAAGATAATACTTTAAAATGGTTCATAGTACAGAGGATTGTTTAAAAATAAAAATGCAAGATATATATAATGGATTTAAGTTCAAAACGCAATTACAATATCAATACATTCATAATAAGTTATGTTTTAATTTTCTTTTACGATTATTTTATCTCGATCCGTATTTAAAACCATGTTATTGAATGAGGAGTTCATGCAAATTAAGGTTGAATATTATAAGATCCCGTATGCATTAAGGATAGTGTATTGTATTTTGTACGATTCAGACTGTTCGAATATATTTTTTTTTTTTACGTAAAAACATATTTTAATTACTTTTCTCATAAAATATCGTTTATTCATGTGTATTGTTTGACAATGGACTTTTCAATTCACCAAATTATAGTAATTCTAATGGTCAAAAGATATTAGGTTACAGGCGCCAGTGTGCAAACTGGAATATTTGTTTAGGCTCACGTTTTGCCATTTTAAATAAGACATGCTACAGTGGTCACTACTTTAGTTTCTATACACACAACAACTATTCACATTTTTTTATAAATGTGGTTGTACTATATATTTAATACGTTCTCAATATATGTATGAATAATGATACAAGATGTATATACATATAATATTATGCCATTTAAATTCAACCAAATTATACGAAAATTGTCAGATATTTATTTTTGAAACGTATATCATTGCATTTACTACAAAAATCAATTCACTAAATAATTTCGCACACGTGCTAAATCGAATCAATTTCCAGAAGTGTTGGATTACAATTGGCATGAGTACCCTTATGAGTTGCAATGGCATGCACTCAACCCTTTGTGGTTATGCAAGATATGTCATCTGTTCCTTTGAATTTACCGACGATACAAATGCATTGAAATCGAAACTCTGATGATAGATGCAGGCACTTTATGAAATGGACAAAATGGGTTCATGTATTACAAAAAAAAGTTGTATTCTATATAAATCTGAACAACTTATATCATATATAAGAACCGTAAAACTAAATAAAAATCTCCTAATAGTAATAGTTTTCGTCGCATGGTACTCGAATAGAGTTAATAGTTTATTACTTTAAAATGCTAATTTGGATAGTCATGGGAAAAGCTTCCATTCCAAACATCATCCGATATCAGTTAAGACTACGGGATTCCCTTACGAAACACCTTATTAGATGTTGCCCAAACAGGTCGTGTATTAATTTAAATGCGTGCATCTTTTGGCTTAATAAAATCCATTAAATTGTAACCGAACATGGTATATTTATAACAGTGGCCGAAGCATAGATACGGAAAAGACATGTTTTATTAGTGGCATAAAACACATTAACGGACACAAGTTTTAATTGCCTCCACATTAATTATACACACAGATCGACTGCTTACTCTGCTCGAACGATTTCAATCCATATCATAATATAACTTGAATATCAAGAAGGTATCAGGTTAGACGACATTGTCTTACATTTGGCGTGAGCCGTTATATAAATTTGAGTACACCTTGCTAGAGACCTATTGATGTTACAAATAAAACCCTTTCTACATCTGCGCTACGAATCCAGAAAATAATTCATGGAGACTATGATTTATCTTATAGAATATCACAAGGTGTTATTTCTATAGATCACGATAGAACGTGCCAAAATAGTTCACCTGGTTTCGCTTTAATAACATCCTATTTCGTAAATATTCAACGTTTAGTTAGATCTTACACCACCTTGCCATGTCGCAATTGTTTACAAAGAGGATTATATTACATTATCTATATAAAAGTGCACCGTAATTAAGCGCCCACATCTCAAACTTAACAATATCAGCAAAAAAAAAACAGCAGATGCATACTAACATAAAATTCATATTTGAAAGTAATTCAATAACATAATGTTGATCATGGACCAAAATGTATTGCTTCCTTCCACCTTGTATTAAATCACGTTTTGAATCCAGAAGCGGGTGATACAGTTATCTCGAAAAACTGTAACATTTAGAGAGAGTCTTTGTTTGCTATAACGGAGCAGTGCATTACTGCACCCCAATATCTGGAATATAAAAAATGTACCGTTTTATAGGAACGTTACTTAAAGGAAGAGTAGTAAAAAACATGTAGGTAAGGTGTTCACAGGCTCTTGTATCCGTTATATCAATAGAGATTAAAGGCACGCGTTTCGTGAAGTGCGGGCGTATTGTCGGGTCATCTTTGATGTGGCTGGAAAAGACGCATGGACTATACGGCCATACTAGACACTTAAATCAAGTGTGTATCCTTTATATTCTTTACATAAAATTCGCAAACGTTACTCAAAGATTACCACTGCTTATAAACGCCGCATTTACAAGCAAACTATAAATAAATTATAAATATATCTATATTTATAATTTATTTCCTTAATCTGTGATATGAAATCATGTTTAGAATCAAAATCCCTTGATTAGTAATTAATAGAAACCTCTTTGAGAACTGATATTATCACTAGAGATTGGAGCTCCTCAATTCATTCTTAAATCTCCTCCATCGTCTTAATTGACTTTGAGATTACCTAAGACATCAATTAAATTAGTTTGTACGATTAATATGTCGACTATGTTAAGTAACATGTTACAGATAAATGCATTTTAAATTAATGTCGAAGATAGTATTGACACCTCTTGTAAAATTTTCAAATGTTTTAAGAACATAATTTTACAAACACTAACACAAAAATTATCAATGTATAAAGTAACGTTGACACTGCTGATAAAATGAGGTTTTAATAAACCTTATAGCAATTTATTTACTAATAAATGTGGATCATAAAGGAGTAAAATCGTTATTGAGAAATTCACTTATCTTTCAGCTACTTCCAATGCCGATCATTCATATAATTAATTTTGATAACTATGACGCCTCTTCCGAGGTACAGGAGCCGATGCTTTTAGTTGCTATCTCTAAGTTTAATTTTCTCGAACCTTAGATAGATAAAAAAATTGAATCCTTCTTCTAATGTGTCGATTCTAATCTGTTTTTTATGTATCTAACAAAGTTTTAAAAATACATGTACAGTGTTATATAATGTTTCAAACATTTTTCGTCTTTTTCAAGCGATTAATACGTATTAATCGCTTGAAAAATGAATTTTGAAATGCAGAACGAGTGGTTAGACATAGGAGATTTTTGGCATTAAAATGGCGCACTTTAATTTATGATTGGTCGCCGGCATTGCTAAAATTCTATCTCAATGCATTCCAGATGACTCTCCCAGATCAGAGTAATTTAGTAAGATGGTGTAAAGGTACCGAAAAAACTTGCTATATCTGTGGAAAGGCAGTTGAAACTGCTAAGCATCTGCTGGTGGGATGTAAGGTACTCCTGGACAGCGGTCAATACTCGCGTCGTCACGATAGGGTTCTAGAAATCATACGTGAAGCGGTTAGTCTTTCGGTAGCCAGAGCGCAAAGGGAATTAACCACAAACGAAGGATCAATAGGTTTTGTGAGAGAAGGCACTAGGGCTATAAAATCAAATGTCAAGCCTTACTCCATCCTTAAAGCGGCGTCGGATTGAACTATAATGATGGACACGTATGAAAAACAATATAAAATCTCAAAGGATATTTGTGCTTCGGCCTCCAGACCGGATATATTTTTGTTTTCGCGTATTTTAAAGCGCGTAGTGATGATAGAGCTTACGGTTCCTTGGGAAACCAACATCCCCAAAGACCATACCATCAAGTTCAAAAAATATTACGAGCTCACAAACGAACTCACTCGAAATAGGTTCGTAGTAGATTTGTACGCGGTAGAGGTGGGAACGAGAGGTATAACAGTGAAATCTCTCTACAACCTACTAAAAGACTTGGGTTTGTCCAGAACTCACATTAATGCATTCTTGGAACGTACATCGAAGGCAGCCCTAGTAGGTTCTTTTCAAATTTGGTTAGGTAGGGAGAGGAGCTTGGACAGTGGAGGTGAACGTATAACGCGCGTTAGTTAAGGGGCCCCTTAAAACTACACCTGGTTCGCAAGTCCCAGGCACTGTTGAAGCTCTTCTCCCTGCAACGCGATGGACCCGCACCCGCACGGTGAATCCATGGAGTGCTAAGAAGTTTCGTCTCATTCATTAAAAAATATTATAAACAAAATTTAAACAAAGCATGGTTAAGTTATTTATTGATTCCAACCTATTCAGTTCTACATTCAAAGAATTTGGCTAAAAAATATTTTGACCGTCTATTTGACCATCTTTTTTACAGATTTCATTCCAATTGTTTTGGTCCCGTCATTAAATTTTACACCGATAAAGATCGCGACCAAACATGCAATTGAGATGTCCAAATTGGTCGAAACAGTAAAAAAATACGGAATTGGGCCGTTACATTTCACACGAAGATGGGTTTTGCGGTTTATATTGGTTTTTGTTTTAGTTCAACCATATTTCAGTTTTTTGGTATCTCAAATGGACGTTTCCTTTTGACCCTCATGCTTACCATCTGTAACTAATATTTATTTTTAAAACAAAGGTAATGTGTGATCACAATATATTTGTATAAATAACTCATATGTAATGTCAAATTTATGTATGGTTTCAATATTATTTAAAATTCAAATTATCACATTTAACAAAACACACAAATTTCAAAAGAAAAAATGCACGCACAAAATGCACATTAATATTTAGTTCCTAGTACGTGCTCTAACTACTGTACTGTGCTACGATACAATTGAATTATTGCAAAGAAAACAAACAAAAACAGGATTTCGTCGTAATCTCCTTTTCATCCAAGCTTACAATCCAAACTTTTCATATTTGTTTAAAATCTCCAACTCTCAATAGACACCAATGAAATACTTGAAAACTTCCGGTCTACCGCTTTGACAAAAATTGGGACATTTATTTCCTTCCACGGATTCTTGTTCGTATATATTTGTATAGGCAAATTTATGAGGTATTGTAATAAAATATAAATCTTTGTAATGGCACGAGTATGCTGTAAAATGAAGGCGTGATTATTAATAGTAGGGTTTGTGTCATATGTCACAAATTCTTTTTGCTATAAGTGGCTCTAAAATTTACAACTGCAATGTTTTGTAAAGAATTATTGCTAGCTTTTAGATTTCAATTGGATTTAAAATATTTACAACGCATAAACTTGCATTATTTTTCTTCCCGACTGCAGTGCTATAAATGAAATTCTCAAATTATGCAAAACATGCAAGGGCTTTTATTGCAGAATATAATAAAATACTTCATAGGAAAGTCTTTTCTAAAATTGATATTTAAATCTAATTTGAAAAGTGCCTATCTTCAAGAAAACTATGAGTTACAAAAGTTTTTAAAATAAGTTTTTTATAAATTTTACGATGAAACAAATACTCAGTCATTTAAATAAAAATAACTACCCATTTTTTCTGTTACTGTTTCTTTTACTTTAACCACTGCCTCTTTAAATATAATGTAAATGAAATTCGATTGAAAAATTAAAACAATCAATACTAACTTATTAATTCAAAGTTTGCAAATAATATGATAACACCAGTAAGGAATATGCATTAATATTTATTTATAAAACATAAACCCCTAGTATAAGTAAATAAGATTATAGATTTTGAATTTGACTATTTAACTGGAATCACCTTGTTAAAAGTGTAATAAATTACAAGCTTTAATATGTTAGAATTCAATTAGTAACATCTCTTATTTATCTAATCCTTGGAGCTTTGAGTTAGTAATCCGTCTTATCGTCAATCCTTTACAAACGCCGCATAATTTAGAACCAGCGTAACGATATAAAAACTTGGACAAAAACTAACCGTGTTCTATTGACCGTGACGCAACTATTGTTTAGTAGTTTGCTGATACCCTAAGTCCACCTTGTTGACTTCGACGCAACGAAATTAAACATGCGAAAAAAAATATCGAGAGGTCCTTAAGAAGATTGAACGACGGGCTATTGTGAACATTGTGTAATGTAGCGAGACGGTATCCCTTCCACAAAAGACTATACAGTTATTGGACAATCACCAGAATATCCGAGTCACGAGCTATTTAAAAAATTGAAGTTGCAGGTAGAACCCCTTTTGCACAATTCGGTGTAACGAACAAGCCAGTTGTCGTTGTACAAGTCCGACACACTTTAATATAAGCAATTTCACGATGGGTGTACTGTTGAAAACATGCAATTAATTTTGTCTTCCATCTTTGTGGCGAAGTTTACGAAGAAGGCGGTAAGTTTACGTAAAATAGCCGATTATGTAACAGAAGCTCCATTTAACTATGGATATGTAATAATTTTATGGTTTGGCTATTTGGTAAATTCAATACAGGTGTTTAGTATTTTCTTACTTAATTTTATTACATCCAGATTCTTATTCATTTATAAGATCGAATTTGTTAGAGATATTCTTAGAATAATAATACTAATAAGTTGAACATATTGATCAAGCATAGTAAAATAATTCGACACTAATTTAGTCTTTTATTTGAGCATTAAGTTTTCAACACGTCAATGCCTCTAACATAGATCGATTGTTCCATTTGAGAGTCCTATAGTATGTGAGCGAGACGAATCGGATTACAATCATTGTAAATGATTCCATCAATAATAGATAACTAGCCATATTATAATAGATACGTATTAATCAAAAAATAAGTCGGGATTATTTAGACTTAATTGTATAGGTGTAAGGTGATATATTATGTTAAAGAATTTTTAAACACAAACAATTTCACATGAAATTTGTTAAAACTTTTTGAGACTTCATAATATATTTTATAAGGTAAACAATCACATTCAAAGGACTTATCATAGAAACATATATGCACTTTCTATCATTCAAAAACATATTATTATCAATAGATTTTTGTTTAGCTTTGTTTAGGAAAAGAATTTTTAAATAATTTCACACGATCGATAGAGGTTTTCTTTCCGATCATCCAATTTCGAGATATCGGTTGCGGCTACCAATCATTAAAAAAATGAGTTTTTGAGCAAAAAGTCCCCTTTATACAAGCCGCTTAAGGGCGTGGACATAACTTGAAATTATGGCAATTTTAACACCTTAGAAGTGCTAAGTTTTGTGTTGCCCTCTGTAATTTTCACAGCGTGTGCTACTACAGCATTCTATTCTTCATTGTACGTGCTCACGGCAAACGATCAGATCATTACTCGCATGATTTACAATATCCACATCTGCAAGTCATCAAATTTTAATGAGGTTATAGTAGATTGTAGTGATAGTGATCTGTAATTTGTGTAAAAATGATGTTTTTCACTTAATTCACATAGGTTGAAATAACGAGTTACATCATGGGTACCATGAGAACCAGTGGTGGTACCGTGTCGGTTCCAAAATAAGTTTTAATCTTGTTGACTTCTGAATTTATTTATTTATATACATACATTGTCAGTTTTATTTTAGGGTCTATTGAACGCGGATATAATTTTAATGCATCCCGTTAAATATGACTTTTTATCTAAGAATCTTTTTATGTTTTAGTATATTATTTGGACTTAAAAGCTGGAAAATTAATACTAATAGGAAATAGTAAAACTCTTAGGGTCTTATAATGTGCATTTAACTTGACTTGAAGAATACACTGAATGAACAAGAAAAAATAGAATAAGTTCGACTGTCAAATTCAAAAAGGAACCTTTATTTTAATCAATAGTTATCAAAATTAAAGGATCTGGGGGTAGCTTTAGTTGGGCATATTTTTTATCGATATAAAAAATCAGTAGCAAATATGAAAAATTGTTGATTGCTCAGAAGCCATTACCGTACCATGTTATTTAGAGGTAAGCCTATGATTAAACCGCTGCCTACCTGTTAAATTAAATTAGGCTTCTTAAGAGAACATTCCAATATTACGATACAGAAAAAAAGAATTAATGATTAAAAAAGTATTTAATTTATGTCCTGTTATTAAAAATGCCCGAGTGTTAATAGTTTTTGTGATTGCTTCGTTTTCTTAGTTCTATTTTCATTATTCTCGTGAGATTGCGCATTCATAAATGTACTTATGTATATGTATTATTATAATAATCTCTTGATATGGTTATGAACGGCCAACTATTCGTCTCAAATATCTCATTTACAAACCTACCCATTTTAAATAAATGATTTTCATTTGATATTCATGTTTATAAGTTGCGTTTATTTTCGATTTTATTAGTAATATTAGAATTAGAGTTGTAGGTACAATATGAAATATTTATTTTAATTTAGTTCTTAAAATTTTATAGGTAAGAAAAACATTTTTAAACATACCATTTATCATACGATTTTAGTGTTAAAAATAAAACATATTTCGTACTTGATCAATAAATATATCTTTTATAATCTTACCAACCAACACTGACTAGTTACTTCATTATAACTAAATTATACTTAAATAAAAGCATTCTAAAGACATGAAAAAGGATTTGATTGGTACAATCCTTATTTTAAAGACTTTGTGGTAGAACTCGCATACACGAGATACCCTTTTTTGAGCCTTAAGCTCTGAAACTGTTTCATCGAACAGCAACGTAATCTCAAAAAAAATTATCTCGTGTCAATACAATATGCCAAAAGCGAATGCTTGTTACGGTTTTTACATATATCGGTTTCATATGAGATCCAAGACACAGAATGCTTAATATTTACAAAATTGTAACGTTCATTTTTGGATTCACAAAAATCAGCTGTAATACAATTCAGTAAATAATTGTTAATAATAATTGGCAAACTTTATAATTTCTGAAACAAATGATAAAAACATTTGTTATTTATTATCTCATAGATAATGTACATGTGTTATACGACAATAAGCTGAATTTAGTGTAAAATAAGTACTTTATTTCGTGTCGTTTATATTGCTACCTCGAGCGTTTGTCGCTTGCGCTTACCTTGTTAGTAAGTTACATGATGTTCAAGACAATAGAAGGAGGAGCAAAGCCTTGCGGCGGCCATCGTGTGATACAATGTGTAAAGTTTAAAGGACAATTGGTTACACTTAGCTCATGGGCACGATAAAGAAATTTAAAGAACGATGTATTGATATTTATGTCATATTCATTCTGTTCCAGTTTTGATCTTGTGGCTAACTTCAACTTAATGTAATTAAAAGGTTGCATTACCGACGTTAAAGATTAGGAGAGAACTCTATGTGAAGATTTGTTTTACGATTTTGTATTTAAAAAACTCGAACAACGCGAGTAGGATACTAATGACTTTTCTATGATTTATTTAAAAGTTTGTTTTAGTTTTCACACGTTGAATATATACTTGTAGTACAAGATGATAGCCTTCACAGATTTAAAATCAGCCTGGAGAAAGAAAACTCTTTTATGCAATGATAAATTTAAATCTTATGATATTTAGAGGTAAACGTTTGTTTACATAGCTGAGACAATATTGATTATAATTAAAAAGACTTTGAAAATTAAGTATCCTACACGTTTTTTTTTTATTTAAAAGATTTTATTTCAAATCTGACGATGTTTTAGCATCTGGTCTTGTTTTTAATCAGCAATGGCAAATAACGGTTAAAAAAACTTTGTTTATATTATTTGCTTGTTAATATCTTCGATAATTATCAGGAAAGTATAAGAACTTATTGTAAAATCGAATAAGATATTCTAATACCAAATGGCAGTTTAATGGCGTCTTGTCTAAATCATGTTGTAATTCTTTTTCAGTTATTTCTCAATTTGCTTGGATTAGTTTGAAGTTACTTTATCATACACGGAAACTTTATGTTGATACTGAAATTTTTAATTTATAAATCAAAAATGAAAATAATAAAATTAAACAATACCTTCCAGTAAACGACTTTTATTTTTGTGCTTTCTGTATATTCATTTCTGAGGGTTAAGATTTTAAAAGCATTTGTAATCAAGTGATTGCAGATTCTTTTCTACTAAATGCTATAAAATCTGTACTTTTTGGGGTAATTCACAGGGAAAGAAACCTTATTTTCTTTTGATTTTCTGTTCCATCAAATAATACCGTCTTCTTAAAAACTACAGATCTGAAGCAAGCGTGCTGATTAATGCTCAATCCTTCTCCATGTGAGGCCTTTGCTCAGCAGTGGGCTCTGATAGGCTGATGGCAAGAGCTTTAGGCGATATAATTTTTAATCTGTAACTTACAAAACGTAAGTAACGTTCATAGTTCTTCAGTATGAATTGCTGAATTTTACAAAATATACTTTTCAAAAATGATAGTTAAATAGTTTTCTAAAACACATAGCAAGTTATTCCATTAATACCAACCTTTTCTCAAAATTTAATACTAAACTTTTATAATGTTAAAATTTACGTACATGACGTACGTAAATTTAAACATGTATATAATTTTGCTAACCAAAATCCACATGAAGCAATAATCTTTAACATTTCCTCTACCTATAATTTCAAATCGCTTAATATATTTGAACTTCTGAAATTTCTTATTTATCATATTCGTTTTATCAACACAGATTTAAATCAGCAATGTAATGTGCAACTTTTTTATTTCAGATCAATTAAGACAGCCGTTGTAAATAAAGAGGTTTTATTTTTTCAACACGCTAACACCCACACTGGGAACTGATATAGATATATCGCTATCAATGCGTGTGATCTTATCTCAGATTCCTGAATCACGCCAGATCTTTGAATATTGCTGGTGGTTCGATATAATAGTAATAGTAACATATAATTATTTTTTTTGTATTTAAATTAAAAGGCAAACTATGCTTAATTCTTGTATAATTGATAAAAAAATTGTGCTTAATTTTTTGGATTAAATTACAGTACACATAAAGATATTTCATAAAAATGAATTGAGTTGTTTTTACACTGGAGGTATAGATTCTTAAGCCTATAGCACAGGATAAACCTTTCAATATTTTATTCAATGATATTCTATTAGTTATACAAGATATCGAGTGGTTTACACAATCAAGTATCATTATCTTGGTATTTCACAAGTATATAATCGGTAAGGTATTAAAGAAACAATATCAAGAGACCGGCGAGGGAATATCTGATTACCGTAGAAGGGCTGATGACTGGAGCGGCCGGTTCATCATACGGGCGATGTAAACATGGTCATAATTGAAGCCGACCTTAAAATGCTTATCATTAGAACAAAGCTAACTGTATCCATCTTGGCAGAAAGCCAGATATCCTTAAAATATTTATTTTATTTTGATACTACATAATAAATAATATTTATATTTTTTATCATAGTTAAAATAATAATTAGGTAGTCAAAAGTTTACAATCTTAAAATTAGATAGATAGATAGATAATTACATTACATTAGGTACATTATATTAGTTGCTCCAGCATTGCTATTGTTAATAATAAAACATTGGTACACTTTTAAAATATTTGTTTATGAAAAATTTAAACCTTAATTATACGATTCTAGACTAATATTCCACGTCAGAAGCGATAAAGTGATGAAGTAGTTTATAAATGATCTTGAGCTACTTTTATTGTCGACGGCACTTATACCAAACACGCAAAGTCAAGCAAATGACAACTATTCAGGCGATAATAATCGTTTCGACCAGCCCTTTGATCATCAATTGACAAAATCCAAGCAATATCGAAAACATTTAATACAATATTAATTGGCAGCGCAATATTTTGTTATTTAATATAATTTTTATATACTCTTGCTAAAATATGATTGATGATTAATGTGATTTTAATTGTGCAACTAAATGAATATAAATATACAGTGTTCAAATGTATTCAACTGTTCATTATAAAGAAGTGCTGATAACGACAAAGTTGCTAGTATATCTGGTTATGCTTATAAAATCATGGTAGACAATGACTCCTCTCATATAAAATACATTCGAAACATTTAAAAAAAAGTAAAAATAATTGTACTATAAGAAATAACAACTAGTTTATTGGCTTTCAAATAGTATCGTTTTCAATATCTTGATAAATGCCGTCTTGCAATATATGGCAAGGGAATTCGGTGACTATAGGATTTTTGTATTAAAAGCAACGAACATAATACCGAAAAAGGCGGTTTCATAAAAAGTCGCCAAACCGTCTTATAAGACTGGAATTAATGCTGACATTTTGTTCAAGGTCGTCCCGTTTCATACTGACCACTGAAAAAAATTACGTTACAGATAGGCTTAAAAATGTGAGTTTATGCAAAAGCTATAAATAAAAATAATATGTTGATTGGGCGCCTTACCGGTGGTTGTAATTAACATAGAGCATGGCTGCGCGGGCGCAGCACGAGGCGCACGCGCACAGCCGGTTGACAGGTCACTCACTCTCACTGGCTAGTGGTCACACGGCCTTCACGAAGGACGGTTGTAAACGTATTGTTACATCCCATTTTCATAATTAATACATCGAATTTATTTGTCTTAATAGTGAAAGAAGTTTATAATTTGTTTAGTAGAATTTACATGAAATAAATATAATACGAATATTTGAGTGCCATGAACTCGTCAAGAAACAACAATAGTATAGTAAAAAATTATATTTTTTATTTACTATTAATGTAAAAAATCTTGTGACATCCGTAAATACTATGTTTCTTTTATGAATTAATTTAGTATAATAATTTATTACAATAAACAGAGTATTTTTTTAATTGAATTTAAATAATAAAAAATATTACCTCTACTGAAAAATTCACTTCATGTCTCGGTATTATCGTTTATTTCTAATACCTTATATGAATATTTTTTTACAATTTGCATGGAAATAGCATATGCACGTTTAGTCACCTGCCGACTGGTTCAACCGCACCGACCACTGATGCTTCGAATTATTAGACGCTTAATAGAAAATATAGTAGAAAGAGATTACACATGAAAGCTTCAATAATTTCTTATATTCTATTTAAAAATCAATATCATGGTTTTGAAAATGAAAAAGACACCCATACTGTAGATGATTACATGAAAATTAATACAAATGAAGTTAGGCAAAATTTATCCCTTATTAAAAATTAAATATTATGGTCTACAAACATTCAAAGTTTTTCATCTTTGTTAAAACATATTTGCTGCAAATCAATCAAATATTTTCATTATATGCATACAAAATAAACAATATAAATGTCCTCTCTAAACATTTCGTTATTCTAATACTAGACCAACATTAGAACGATCAAATCTATTTATAAAGTAATACGGGCAACGGGTTTATAGGTGACCATCATAATGCAGGTAGGAGACCCGCATTCCTCTACTTGTTTAAAATTATAATTACAAGCTCAGTATCTGTCTGGCATAAACAGTTTGCACTTCACTGTGAGCTGAAATTAACAAACTTAACTAACATTGCAACATATATTAATATAAAACTTACATATCAATGGATGGTTTACATAATTAATTAAATTATATTGTTTGACCCTTCACCTCATCTGTTTTATCTTAACGAGTTCTCCATTCTCATTCTAATCTACATAAATTGTTTTCAAATACTTTCCATTTCTCAAATTGGATTAGTTCAAATTAGATGCGACACGTTACGCAATTCAAAATGTATCTGTAAAATACTTTTATTTTTACTGAAAAGCTGTTTCATTTAAAAATGTGTCTAGGTAATTTCATATACATATGTATGTATATATATAAGTTTTTAAATTTTACATACATATTGTATTGTATGTAAAATTCAAAAGAATAAATCTTAATCAATCTTAAAACTTTACCATTTTTATAATCACTCAATTTCATCTAGAGGGTTAGAGAAAACAAATGTATGTACATTCATTGAGACCAAAAACATAACCCTTGTTTTCGGCTTCCGAGCGATTTATAAAAAGATATTCATTTAAACCTCATATTGAAAGGTGTGTTGTATATTTTAACTGTCAAAATTGATTTATTGGCTTCTGAAAGGAAACAACAAAATGTGCTGACAACGAAATATGGATGAACACCTCCTTGTCATTTTATTTTGCATCATGGCGTTCTCTCTAGTGAAGTTATCTTTTTGAAAACGAATATGTAAAAAAAAACAATAACGAATAATTACCGCTCAGCAATAAATAAAAGCCACGTGATAGAGACAATTTAATAATTTATATACGGAGATAGATGAAAGTCGAAAGAAAGAACAATTTGATCGGAGAATCAATAAAAGTAAGAATATGGGAAAACTGAAACACATTTTCAATTACGAAACCCTCTGTATTATGATGTAACAAGGTATAAAAATAAATGAAGACAAAAATTACAAAGAAATGAGTTAAAGCACCCAATTAGTCATGGAAACTGGATGTATTTTTATTTGGCATGCGTGTTATGCAAATGCACAAACAGGTGTTCTAGTGGTTGCCAACCGGTTAACGGTTAAAGATCTATTAATTACGAATAAATATAAACAAATTAATAAGTGGAAAGAAAAATTGCATTAATTATGTCTTTATGTCATAATATTGTCCTCATTTAGAGCGCTATCCAAATCAAATTGAAGTTAGTACTTTTTGTTTCAACTCTACTCTCCATTACAAAAGAGATATCAATTGAAATATATAAAATGGAAGCACATTATAATTTAAAGGAGTATAAATTATAATATATATTTTAATATAATTCGCTTAAAGACCTGACTGTTATGTAAATGGAAGGTTTTTCAATATCTTGATATTTTTTGTATCTTCTCACTCGCTACTAATGTACTTTTAGAGAATAACACATAGAAAAAAAAATCATAAAAAATGACGTCTTTTATTCTCCTAAAATTAAGTTAACCCACATAAAAGAGTTTGTTTAAAACATTAGATATTTTAAGATGTTATCGGTAGCATTTGGTGTCAAAATACTCGCATCATGCTGAATGCAAGATGATATCTCATCTCTATGCTTTGTTTGGGAACCGTACCGTAAACAGAAATAGCGGGAGATCTGGTTTTTTTCTACTATATTTGGAACAAATTTAAAATGCATTGTTATACTCATATCCAATCACCAATAATAATGATATTAAAATTAAAAATATTGCAAATAGACTATTCTTAATGAAGACTAGATTCACATCTAATCCATATTTCAATGGACAAAAAAAAATCTTATTTATGCAAAATGTTTGATGTAGCATGATTGTACTTTAATATCATAAATTACTGAAAGTTTCAAGGAAGTAGTTCTTTTATTTGCATTTCGTCTTATAAGAAGAGATTAAGAGAAGCTCAAGCTTGGTAACTAAAGAAGATTCTTAAAGGTTTCCTGAAATCGAAGTTTATGAAGATAATATTTTAACAAAAAATCATTACGTTTTTACTAAAAGATATATAATGTGTTATAACACATTATATATAATGATAAGATTTTGTAACCTTCAAAAGTTAGATCTCAGCTGTTAACATGACTTTGGGTTCGATGCTGATTCGATTATATCGAATCTAATTAGGTTGTATATTAGTATTACAATATGATTAAAAGCCATTAATAGTAATGTTATACAATTCGTATTAGAACATTAATATGTTGTCCTCACATGGATGATACAGTCACTTTCTAGTAAAGAAAATAGAGATATTTAATATTTAAAACAATCAAGTCAGAACTCAAAAATAAAAAATACAATAGACCTAATAAGTTATTATTAATATTAAATACCAGAGCTTCCAGAGAAGATAAAAACTTAATTTGTACTATTTGAACATTGTAGATTATAAAAAATCATTTAAAGTTAGTGGAAAGCAAAGAATTTCTATTTAACTGTCCAATATAATGTACCTTCTTTTAGGATAATCTGTTGAAATTAATTTAAGAAACAGTTTAAACTAAGCAAAAAATATTTCTCTCCCTTAGGCCTTCTTCATCCTTGTATTCAATTACGGTAGGACAGAATGTACTGTTTTCCACTTTTTATGTTACTTTAATTTATTATTGAGGAAGTAAAACGAAATATATCTTAAGGGCTACTTTGATTGATGGATGACAAAGTGCTCTAAGCGATATTAAAGTGATTTTATTTTGTTTTCCAGATATACTAATTCTATTATTTTTTCTGTGAATACTTAAGCTTTTAAGCTTGAGATCTAGCATTGTACGTAGTACAAGAGTTGGCAAGTTACTACTTTATATTTATTTTAATTTCCGCTTTTGGTGGCTTATAAGAGCCTACATAAATTGTTTCAGTTCACTATTTAATTGTTATCCTATTATTATATTATTGTGTACTCATGGGTTTTAAATTTACGAACTATTTAATAATAACTTAGAAGTTGTATATTGAAATTAATTTTACATTAAAACAACCCTAAAGAAATTACGGCTATTAGTTTCGGATTATGTCCAAAATCTCTGACATTTTTTGTATAAGGGTACGTTAGTTATAAAAAGTGATCTTGGTTATCATTTAAATATAAAATAACTTGACCTTCATGAAACCAATACGTGATTATGAATAATATGAATTATGAATAATAGCATAGCTATTCAACCATCTCATAAGTAATAACTTTGTTTAAACAGTTTCAACTTTATTTTTGATGGTATTTATATCATTAAATATAAGTGTAAATTTCATGTATTACGTTAATAGTTTTTTTGAAACTCGTTTATTGAAAATCGTAAGCACAATTTGGTTAACATTTCTTATTGTTAGGCTGGTTGTACATCCGCGTGCAATTCACCTGCATCCGGCTCTGGAATGCATACATCAACTATATTCAAATATAAGTTTATGTGCAAATTTGATTTCACTGTAATTATTAATTTTAGTCTGCCAATACCAAACAGAAAAAACTTGTTCAGGAAGAAATACAAAGTAGTAAAGTTAAATGTGTACCACATATGTGTAATAAGTGAAATATTAAAATTTTAAGTTTTAATAAGTTATAATAGAAAATATGTAAGTGTATGTTGAACTGTTGAAACATGGTAAATATAAACGCACTAGAAAAATATAGTTGCAATTAAAACTTCTTACACAACTTTTAAATAAAACCTTCATTATTTTTTCCTCTCTCCAGCCTTAACCAACCCCTTGGACATTTGGGTACAGATTCCGTCTGTGAGGGGAGACAGGGCGACCTGATTGTTTAATACACCTGTATCCGCTGTGTACAACAGATTTTTATCTTTAATTATTAAAACAAATACATACATTATATTTAGTATTTAAACAACAAATAAAGATTTCAGGCTTAAAAATTACTTTTTAAAATAAGTATATGATAGGAATATAAAATCTGTATTTGTTTATATACTTTCATAATAAATTTAATAAAAACCTTACATTAAAATAAAAATAACCTTCGAAATGGTTACGATGGTTCTTTAAACAAGCAAATGTCAAGAAGTGGCTCTATTCGACCATGGCACATAACATATAATCATCATTAGAGTATTTATTGCACTATATAATCATAAGATATAAGAATAAACACTGTACATCGCCGCTGTTTAAGTTATTGCTTACAAATTCCATACGTTGAGAACGGTGCCGTAACGACGTGCGCAGGCGGCTTATTGGTACACTCAAATACCGACATCAATTAAGGAGATATGAACGTAAAGCTGACTACACACGGTGACACGGATTATGATGATAAATCAAAGAGTTTTTTTTTAACACTGCTTAAATAAAATTTTCATAATTTTGATTTTATTAAAATAATTATATTTTCAAAATATATACCTTTCTATTGCTACTAAACACAAATTTTACATGTTTCTAATTTATACATCCTTAATGTGATCTCATAAATTGATTTCAATTTATTCTCATTGTATTCAAGTCAAATAATTGACCACAAATTCAATAAGAATTTTGCGAATCTATCCATAAAGAAATAAAATGTTGCTTCATAAAAATGAAATCATACTTAAAAAATCCGTATGTAGAAATAAAGTCGGTTTACTTTGATAGCAGCGCAAAATTCAACTTTACATGACAAATGTTATATACGAATGTTCAATCAAAATATTGAGTGAATGTATGGGTGCGTTCATTCATTCCCGCGAATATTATGTACCTACTTCGGATTCGACAACGTGCTGTACGTTTCTGTTAATCAGATTCTCATAATAAATTCATTTTTACGATCCATGTTATTTTAGCTTAAGAGTATTGAAGAGCATTACCGAAATAACAATTTATGCTTTGGATTATGACTTTAAAATAAACGAGACATGTATTTTTAATAGCCTTATTTTAAAAAAATCGTATTCTCAGACGATATGTAATTATACGATGAGATGTTTTGACGCAAATGTCTCATTATGTTGTAAATGTGAACGATTCTCAAACAGGAGCTTACTTTGTTATTACTTTTAATCAGTTCAATTTCAAATAACTTTATTGCAACAATATAATTATCTAAAAGACATAAAAATAGATAAATTTCTTTTGTATTGAATATAAACACATAAAGAAATAAAAAAGCCGTGTACTTCGATCAATTGTATTCCTTAAAAAGATATAAACAACATTAAACGGAATTAGCAGTCGAAGGCAAAATATTTTGCTTGCTCCTTTTATGTACCTAGGACTCCGACTGCTAATTCTGATAAATCTTGTTGCGATCGGACTTAAATTATTTCTTTATTTACAATTTTGTTATTCTTATTTTATAACTGTTATTTAGCTTTTAAATATCTTTAAATTCATATACATATGTATGCAATTGTAGTTATTATTAGATTTTTTACTATTACCTACTCTTAATTTTATACTTATCTTTTTTGATTTGATACCCCATTGTTGAATGATTTCGTTTTTTTTCAATTAAGATATTGCTATTACACTTTTTAAAATTAATACAATTATTGTAAAACTCTTTTTGCCGTTGAGAAAATTCGAAATAATGTAGAAAGAAAAATATTACTTATATTTATTAATAAACTCGAAACTTGTTATATAATAACAAATATATATATACCTTATAATAATAAAACGTACTGTTTATGAGATTTTTCTTAGACAATCAAGTTTGCTCTCTTATTACTAATTTATAATTCCTATTATAATTTTAGTGCCTTAAGTATTAATTATTAATTTATTCAAAGCAATATATATTCAATTTCTCAATGATATAACATGTAATTTGCACAAGTTTTCTCAGAACAACCTCTTGCATTTAAACAGTGTGATATTTAAAAATGAAATTTAAAACCAATCCAAAAATGTAGTAATATTCAATTTAACAATAGACTTGGAATGGTTTTACAATAACGATAAAGTTAAATCTTTATATATGTATATAAAAATTTCGTGTCACGTGTTTGTCCTCGATGGACTCCGAAACTACTAAACCGATTTTAAATTTGATTTGCATTCCGTGTGCATTTTGACCCAACTTGAAAGATACGATAGCTTACATCTCAATTTATAGTCACAATATTATTTTATTGCAAATTATTTGTCTATTAAAGAAGGTTATTTGTTATCATTACAATTATCTGTTGACTGAGTTAAGTATTCAATAGATGGCGGTAGGTTAAAAATACATATATGAGCGACTATTTAATACATAATAGCATAACCACTACGTGTTTCTGAGGCTAAGGTATAACCTAAATTTATTTATTAAAAAAACGTAACAGATATTTCTTGATTATAGGGCAATACGAAGTTCGCCGGGTCTTCTAGTAAGAATATAAAAAATACCTTGTTGTCACAGAATTCATTACGTTTATAACAACAAAGTTATTTACCAAATTCTTCTGCAAATTCTTCAAAAGCCTCAACTGGAACCGGGCTCATTACCCACTCTAAGACCTCGGAGTATCACATCAATATTTGCAGGTGTCAAAACTTCAAAATAATGCAGATAACTATGTCGGATCTCATTGTGTTGGTGCAATTATTAATTTCGTATGCTCCGAATCCAATATGGCGATTTAAATAAAATTTGTGACGCTTATTTGCGTGATGATGTTGTTAGCAAGATTTTTTTCATTCGACTTGACCGCTCATTTGATTGTAATGCAGTAATATTAACGATTTACAAAAATTTATTTCGAATAACATTATATTGTTATAATATCATTTTCAGCTCAATCTGAATGTCTTTATTGTAATTTTTCTCTTAGGCGTGTCAAGTTTTATCTACATTTCATTAAACTTATGATGGATCTATTAAACTAAGATTTCAACGTGCGTGTGCATTAGATGCATGGTCAACTTACTATGCAATAATCATTTTATATAATCCTGTTTCCCAAGCCTATGTCGTATCAAAGAACTATTTATAGAATCTTAATCACACAACATTATCATTTTATAATTTATTTTTTTTATAATTAAACAATAGATAAATTGTGATCTTATTAATTTAGGGCACATTTAATTGTATTGAAGTATATATACATTCGTATTTATGCTACATATTAGAACAGAAATGTCAGGAATTATTATAAACTTCTAAATATATTAATTTAAATATATATTATTGTACCATCAAATAAGATTATTCTTAAATACATCATACACACCCAAGTTTCGCTGATCGAAATTAAAACCATTTAGTCTGTTAATTTTTATGTCTAGGGCACCCAGCACGAATGCTTCAATGTCTGATGATGGTGATAATATTTATTGATTACGTCCGTTTATATTAACCAGGTTTGCTGTCAGGTCGGTGTGCTCGCACCATAGCGCTGATACCATGAAGTGATATGATCGACCATCCATTACACGTGGGAAATTTTAATTAAAACGTCGCGATTTATAGGTATTATGTTGTCAATTTGCAAGTGAAGTTCATTTTGTTGTTAACTTAGCTTTAATAATGTTGTAACGATGTGACATCTTCCTTTTGAAGTTCGAATAGGAACATGTTTTAGAAAATATTGTGTAAGATGAAACTAAATGATTTAAAATATAAAGTTCAATATTTGTATTTAGTCGCAAATAATAAAAATAATGAAACAAACGAATTTTATCCAGATATGTATTGTAATAATTTGTCAAGAAGACAAAATTTTAACACAAATATAAATATCAAACAAATTTGTCAGGTCTTGGCATAATGTCACATAATTTGAATAATAAATCGTTTATGATTGTATCTGTCAGTCACCACGACCGTTGATATGTTTGATGTATCGTCCCTATGATAAAATGTCTACAAGATGGCCCAGACAACTTTGAATTTTATCTCTCAATCTTAAATATGTGATTCCTATTTAGCCGACTTATAAAATTAAGATATTCCACATTCGGTGGTCAGATTCCTTAAACACTGTGCTATGTGTAAGTTATTAAGAAATATTTTCTATACCTGAAATAATTAATTAAATTTCATTTATTCTTTTGAATTTAATAGAGAATATAAAAATAAAAAATAAATTACGAGGAAAAGACAATTATTTTCAGTTGCCCGTCTTTTAACATTATATTTTTGGTTAGTATGTTTGGAAAAAGGTTAAACATATTTTTATTACAAAATAAAAAGCAATAATCAAGAGGCGATATAGACAAACAATTTAAAAAATAGACAAACAGGATACGCTGTGGCCTTCTTTCCTTGATATTACACGAATAAAAAAATGTTAACAAGTCTGCATTCACGTCGCAGCATCTCATGCGTTTAATTTTTTCATACCTCGAACATATTTATCACGAGTTTGATCGTAAATTACATCTCTTTCATTATTAATGAAAACTATAATATGTTTGAGATTTTTAAATGGTTATTAAATATGCATTATACATTTTACTATGGACAAACAATATCTTCAAAATTATAAACATGCACAACTCCTATATTATTATATAGACGTGCTTGAAATAAAACAAAAAAAAGGAAAACTGAACAGTTTATTGAACTACTTATTGTTTTTGATTTAAATCATTGGTATAGTATAAGGTATAAAATGTATATTATGTTATTATATTTTTTTATTATTGAACAAAAAACATACTTTGGTTATGGTATAATAGTGTATATACAAAATAAAGTTAAGTACACTTAATAAGCTTAAACTTCATAAACCTACCGAAAACATCTTTGCTAAAATTGCAGTACTTGTCTTTCCCAATCAAAAGTTCTCATTTGGCAATGATATGGATATATGAAATAAGAAATGATTAAAAAAGTATTGTTAATCTGATCTCCCATAGTTTCAACACAGTATTCTTAAAACAAATGATGTATTTGTGTCAATAGCCTTTGTGTCATTTACTGTAATTGAACTATAGTTGAGTTATAACAACAATATTTTATTGAAATTTATTTGACAGTTTTTGAGTGATGCAGTTATAAATAAAAAATAAAGAGGTTACTGCTTGATTACACCCATAAAAATATTATCAATGTTTTAGAGATAAATTGAAACTATTCAAATTACCTTAGTCACAGTATTTCTGGCTTAGGTATAATAAAAACTAATATTGTTATAAAAAATATAATATTTACGTTTCGATGATGATTAATAATACATTATCTCATACAATTTACACGGAAAATAAAATATAAATAAGAAACCTTAACAAGTGGCTAAATACATCAAAGGCCGACATTAATTGCATATATTATTATTATATGTTTTATGTATGGGCTAATGTACATATAACGTTACAAAGCTTCTGTTCTCGACTTTATGAGACTCACAAGCAACAATAAAACAATTTATTTTAAGCTGATTGGCCCTTTGGATGGTAAAACACTGTACAATGTATGTACCTATTGGATACCTGATGTAAAAATTGTGATAAACGTTCCCTTGTTTTGCTGCAATAACCCATGAAAGCCTTATAAATATTTATTGGCCTTTAAACCGTGATCACAATAGCCAATATTTGGTGGCTAAAATTATATAATACATGAAATAAAAAGTATTCTTAACTAAGTCATAAAAGGTTTCCACTTAACACCATTAACATGGCATTTGATGGTCCAAATTCAGTATAGGTTTATACCATAGTCTAATTAAACGTTATTAATATTATTTTCAAGAATTCGTAATTTTTTTTCAATTTTATTATATACTCTCAAAACACTTTATCCTAGTACCCTAACTACCCCTATGATTAAGAAATAAATGTCATAAAAGTATTCATTGCAATTCTAAGGAATTTGTTACAATTATTTATTATGTACATGATGTTGTTGGGATAATTTCAAAGATTAGATAACCGTCTGCTGTTATCTTTGTATGTATACAATATACATAGTTCGAAACTTATTGTAAAAGAACTTAAATGCTTCCCCTACCAATTTTGTTGTCAGCATGTTAAAAAAGCCATTAAATTAATCGTGACAACTTCAATATAAATATTTATGAAATATTAAGTCTGTTGTAATATATTTTCTTGCTTTCCCACAATAAAAGCTGTTGGCACGGACTTATCGTTTTTTTCACGCACAAACGTTAAACATCTATCGATCTACGAGTATAAATGTTTTGAACCACGCGATGTGGTTACAATTTTTAATTTGTATTAGCAGGGGGCGCCCACCCAGTGTGGACTGGTCTAAATTTTAAATCATAGAAATACAGAACTATTGGTACTAAAATAATGACTGAACCACACGGCTATTGCTAAGGAATAACATCCAAGCATACAACATTTAAATCAGGTTTTTTATTTACTTCTTGAATATTTATTATAATATTAACGTATAAAACAAAAACTTTGTATGACTTTCTAAGATAATGGCGCGAATAAAAGACATGGAGTTACAAATGGATAATATTTACATGCTGAATAGTTATTGTACAAAGCTGCTTTTTTTGTATCTTGTAATAGACATAACATATCATATTATTTAAAATAAATATTGCCCACACAACCATTACTTTGACATACGCATATAATCTATCAAGCCGTGATGATTCTTCAACGTCTGTATTGTCACTAAATGTCAAAGATAAGACATATCTATCCTACTATTTTAATTGAAATAATCAATTAATTATGATCGACTATCGACGTTTTGGCGGTATCTACATAGTTAATAGTTATGTAGTTCATGTAAAAGTAATTATAAAACGTGCAACACTTTAAGTTCATTTTAAAATAAATTTATTTTTGTTTGAATTGTTTCACAACAAATAGTACTTAATAAATAGGATAAGATTTATAGTACGTAAAGCTGGAGACACACAATTGTCAGCTCGGCTCCGCACCTAATCTTGACAGAGGTTCCTTGTTAAGGGAAGCGGTAACAAGAACAATTTGCAAACGATCAAACGTAATGTATGTGAATTTCTTGTAAGTTTGGAATCGAATATTTATAAGGGTGAATAAATTTATACTTCTTTAATAATTTTTTTTTAATAATTCAGTAGTTAACTAAACCTTTATTTGAATTTAATATATTAAATAAAACGTAAATAACGGTGGCATTCTAAATTTTAAAAATAATACTTCAGGACCATCAAACAGTGCGAAATTTCATTATAGATAAATACCAATAGTTTATAAAACGTACCTGTGCTAGAGGTAAATACATAAAATCTCACGCAAAATTTATTTTGTGCTAAGAATCATAGTAACGAAGTCGCACTTGATATACTTCTCTACATTTGCATGTGCTCGTTAACGCAGTGATTGACATACGTCTATCACGATTGTTCTAGTGTATACTTGACTTTATACCTTACATTCGGGGAGAATAATAAGTTCGCGCGTAAGTGACAATGAACTGACATTTAACTCGTGATCTATATTAGCTTAGACTCATCGAAAAATTTTAAACATTCAAACAGATCATGAAACGAAGAAATAAAAGGACAGTATTCTAAATGACACACTGAAATATATCTATTTTACCGACTTACGCAATATCAACAGAAAGTTGATTTTCTCCAGCATCAAACTAATTTCGATTAATAAATGACAAGAAACATAAAATTAAAATAAATCAATCAAATGTGGAAGCGGAAAGTTTTGCAATAAAAATTTATAGTCATACCGTCCAATCTTTAGCCGTGGCTAATAGTGAGATTCGTTCTGGTGATCTTGATGCTTTTAATCGAGCAATCACAGTTTTGATTGAATCTCCGTAATGTCATTCACGGCTCGTTAACCACGCTTGAGATCAATGGGCGCCATCGGCACCCAATAAACGTTTCAGATCTAAATTGCACTTTAGTACTATAAAATCGAATCAGTTTAGCCTGAAGGTTCCGTATAGGTATATTGAAATAATTTGTATAAAGTATTTATATTAAAAATATTGAATCAATTTATGGCAAACACAATTACTGAACTAACTACAAAATATATTTCTAATTCTAAGACCAAATTAATATAGCTTTTCTTATAATATTAATAGTTATTATTATAGAGTTTCAAGCCTTATATTTAATTGAAATACAAGTACTTTTATGTATATATATATAACCAAAGTTAAGTAAAAATAACATAAGGTGTGTCTTAAATTGTTACGCGGACTAAAGTTTTATGATACTATTTATTGTCATGGCTTTAATTTAAAAGTTTTACAGTCATCAACTTCTTTTTACAAAATAAGTACAATTATACGAGATGCTCCTCTTGAACTTATTTAAATTTCTTCCGATATCCAGTTTAACATGTATAATAAAAAAATGCATTGAATTATCTGTATGATAGTAATAACATTTTAATATATAAATAGTAATTAGAGTTTGTCAAACTGAGCTAATACAGCTTAAATTGACAAGGATTTCGATATTATAGTTTTTGAAAGTCACCTATAAAACTAAAAATATTTTTAAGTTTTATTTTTATGTAATTGTAATCTTTTTTAAATTATTAGTACATTTTAATTTTATAACAAAGGAAAATATTATTTATTATTTTTAGCTCAAGACTAAAAAATCCAACGTATTAGTATTAGTTTCTAAATTTATACACACGAACAAAACAGTTGAAAAAACTTCAAAAATAGATTAAAGTTAGAGTAAAAAACTAGGGTCATCAGTGACCTATGAACGCCCACATAGAGCCTCCCTAACGAAATTACTCACTCATTAGTTCTACGAATGTTTGTTTACTTTTTTAGTAAAGACGGCGCCGGCCTAACAAAAACTAACTAAATCAGTCACAGTCATAATATCACAGGGGTTTATTGGATCACCATTTAAACCAACACTTATTCCGATGAGAACTCTATAGTAGGAAAAAAGCAAAAAGATCACAGACAAAGTAAATTCATGGAATGTATGCATGAAATAGAGAGTAGAATCTAAAATATTCATGATATACGAAATGTGTAATGTGTAATATGTAATACGAAAGGTCATACTAGGTTTTAGCATAATTGATAGCTTTTGAACGAAACCCACAACAATCTTCAACTTATTAATACGTGTAATATATTTTCCATATGAACTATAAATTACACATATACAACATTTGTATATGCAATAGTCATATTGTTAAATATGACTTTACAAATTAAGGTTAGGTAAATGCAAAAACTTAAAAATTCAATAAATATACCTATGTACTAAACAATAAATAATTTTCGCCTTTGTTATTCTTTTGGAAATATCATATCATGGACAAATGTATACGACACCTTTATGAAAAAATCAATTAATCGGGATGTATAAAGAACGATTGAAGAGATTAGTTTGAAGAAGAATACCTTTAATTGGCATAAGGTTGATGGCGACAAGATGAACCACAATTAAACATTCATACAGTTTCGACACCAGGCATCAACCGACATATGAATAACTAAGTATTGATTGCAATTTTAATGGGCGTTAATGGGCGGGACAATAATGAACTCGTAGTCAGAGATTTTATCATTTCTATGCTTTGATAACAGGTTGAAAGCGGCAGCTTCAAAGGCAAATTGCGATAGTGCAATACGGTGCGCGGTGGTCCTTCAACGAATCCGACATACGGCACAGGAGATAAGACGGCCTGTAATTAACCCTTATCTGTGTTGATACAATACGACTAATTTCGACTTAAGTACATTAAGAAGAGGCGTAAGATTGGTATATTGATGTGATACTCCTTTTACTTAGTCCCCCCATTTAAATTGTGACTCAGACTTATTATATTACATACATGTATCCTATAAAATGTTTAAATATATAACAGTTAATCATAATAAAGGGAAGTTTCCATTATTTACACTGTCAATAGATAATCACTGTAAACGTGGGAATTTTAAAATTCAACCCCTTTCATAATTAGACATATTCATACCAGGCGCCTCAATTCCAACATTATACACAGATTCAAAAGAGTATGTACCTTATAGCCATGGTAATAGAAATTCAAATTTCTAATTTAAATATACATATGTATGTTCTTCCGCTTTGACCAGATACTTTTTTACGCAAGATACAAATAAAGTATCATAAAAACTGTTTGGTACCTTTAGTACATACGTCTAAGTTTTACGAGCAATTAGCAGCGTACATGTTTAAGTAATTTAAGATAACATTAATTATAAAGGGTTTCTTTGACATGTGTAAATGTAATCTCGATAGAATAATATGCCAGATTAATTACCAAACAGATGTCATACCTAATTTGTTTTTTCTTTTCGAGTTACTAGTACATTATCAAAATATATTATTTCTTTCGTAACACGCCATAGTAAGTAAGTATATATTTTAGAAAAAATGTGAGAATGTTATTAGTAACGCTGCATTTAATTGCAGCGATCGTAAAATTGTCACCATGTGTTAATATGACAGGAACTACGTATCCGTTTGTGACCTCGCGATCATTTGTCATGGGTCAAACTGACCATTTTTGATTTAATGATACGAAACTGTATCCGTGTGAATTTTAACTGCCTACAGTTTGTTGATAATAATAGTAGTAATAGTAGAAAAAAGTTTAACGACTACGCAGAACTATTAGGACCTCAGCAGTTATCCTCCGGAAGTGACGGCATGCCATACTTTGATTGAACTGATTCAACATTATTTACGCTCTATAGAAATTAAATATTAAGTCTTTGATAACTTTAGAATTCTTTATTATTATTATTTTTACTAAATCTCTAACGCCTCTTTATTTTATTGCGTTAAGAAAAAAGAGATTTTAATACATTTTTACCAAAAAAAATTCTATTTATAATAATCAATACATAAAAAACTACCACTTTCAATATGTTTTAAAATGATAATAGACCGGCACAGATTTAATCCTCCGGTTACGACTTTGGATCATTTAAATTGTGAAAATCAAAACTTTGTGTTTGTCATAAACCCTTTAATTTGAATAAAATATAAGCACACAGTTTCCAATTTGAATTTCCACAAATATAATAAAAAAGTTGCGTGTTAGAAAATAAGAACTTTTATTGCAACGGTATTTGATAATAACCTTTTTAGCCTAATTTTTGGGTCAAATGAGCATACTAATATATTGTCAGACGTTTGTCGGAACACAATAATAACCTAATGATACCTCTAGGGAAAAGGTGTTAAAACATTTATTGAAAGACGTCAAAATTGAATTAATAGCTTTTTAACAAGCCGACGAAAGCGCGTTCAAAATATTTTTAACAGTGTTTTTTTGTTCCATATCCTAAATATTATTAATATTTTATGATTTAGTACTATACGAAGTAATAGAAAAGAAAATTATACATTTCAATCAAAAAAAGTAGGAGTTAGCAAGTACGCTTGAAAGAATAAATTTATATTTATTGCATTAACATACATAGGCATTCTAATTTATATTTGATTTAAGACTAATTGAAACATAAGAACAGTTAGAAAATCATTAATAAATATTTAATAACGAAATCGACTTTTGCTGTTTAATTCATTTTTGAAACATTTTAAGTGGAGTATGAAAACTTGGAGGTTGTAATTTTTAAAGCCTGATTGACAGTTCCTGTAAACGATATAGGATACAGTGGCCCCAAAACCGTTGGTCGTCGCCTCAGGTGAACAATAATTTTGTATCAGCAAGAAACATAGTATATCCCAAAATATAAATTTCTATTTATATTTTGGGATATACTATGTATACGCTATATATTATACGCTTTTAATGTTTATTTATTACATACCTCTCAATTTTTTTATATTTAAAAAGAATATACACATTTTAAATACATTTATATTTATGTGCATCAAAAAAAATTCTTTACTTTTGACTCCTTGTATTTGGACGCAAAGAAAAGTTGATATATTTATTATTAAATTATCTTAAAGTTTTTAAAATTATAGCAATATAATGTATGCATGAGGTGACGGACGGTTGCTTGTGAGCTTCCAAAGCCCAAATTGCATATAAAATTGGCGACTCGTGCCGATATTAATGACACCAAAAAAAAAGAACACAACTTTATATTTCAATTATGATCCACGATGTATAGATAGCAATTTATCTTGTGGATGAAAAACCTCTGTAACATTGTAACGGTAAAAACAGAGTGCGTTTAATTTTGTCATCATCCTTAAATACAGTATTTAAATAATGACTTTTTAATTCGATTTACACTTTAAAATTATACTTAACTTATATGAAATAAATTGAAAGCATTTGGGAAATTTAATTGTCATAGTAGTATACCTGCTTAAATAGAAGCAACATGGACGTTTAAATTCTCGATCGCATCTATTAATATGGATTATGGAGAAGGTTCCGGGTACCCACCGGTTATACACGTGTTACACATGCATACCTAATAAATTAATAGTTATGTTCTAATGTCATTAGAAATCTGTGACAAGTTTGGCAAGAAACTGAAGGCTTTGGGTACGCACGTGCCCATCGCTCGCGCAGATGTACTGTGACACCTGCCTTCATGCCCTTACGTCTCTTTTCTACGCATAGCAATGCATATTTCCCTTTCACTTTATAGGCACACTTAATTCCCACATGGTACAATTACCAAGATCTGTATTAACATGATGTGCCCGGTTTATTTAATTTTCTGAAACAGTTCTTATTAGTATTCTATCTGCGTTTTGCCCAGACTAGTCATAAGGCTACTAGCAACGACTTTGGGAACGTGTTCTATGGCCATATTTGGAATATGATTTATTTCATCGTCATTAAGTATCTATTTAACTACAAATTAATGGTGCTTTTATCCTTAACGATGCTACAAATGCAATTCAATGTTTATGTTTATTTTTAATCTAAATATTGCAATTAATTGTTATCTACTATCTTATAAGAACAGAAAAGTCGAAGTATTCTAATCGAAAAGATTTTAACGTAAAATTAGGAAAGCAAAAAATGTAGCCAAGTTCCATATTACTTTACTTATCAAGTATCCACAGAGCGTATTAGAAAATTATTTCCACTCAGATAACAAAGCATATCCAATGATTAGGCAGTGATTAATGGTTGATAACAAAAGCACAGCATGCCTCGAGGCTTGATTAGACATGTTGGTAGCAGTGGGTTAGCAATTATTCGGATTGTGCCTTGATTGACAGTTATCATTCTAAATATATCTGATCTATTAGCACGTATACGAAAAATTGTTTTTGATTAACAAGTTCTCTTACCACATACAACAGTTATTTCAATATGGTTGTCAGTTCACACTGAGATATGTCTAAATATTTTTTTTTATTAAATATTTTACATATTTATTTTTATTTTTACATAATAAATATTAGTTTTTCTTGGTAAAAAGGTTGTGGGGTTTATTTTGAAAATTTTATCTAAAGTAGTAAACAGTTCGAATCATTTTTTTTATGCGTCAACCAATTTTGTTGGCTTATACTCGTAGATCATGATAAATTCTAAATAAAGTTGCAATTTTAGTCCTAATTTGCTCAGGTTACTAGAATTACTTAAAAAATCTATCTCTTTTCTAATGCTACGCAAAATTTTTAAAGTTACAAAAATTATATTCCCAAGTATAGAATATGCACTGAGATTTTTTGTTACACATATTATTAGACCATGATAGCATTATAAAACCCTAATTGATCTCCGCCAGAACTCAACCCTTGTTTTTGTAAAAGGATTATACCGCCGACCCTATAACTTCTTTTGTCTACGATCATCACTTTATGGAACGTAAACTATTGGCTTCTGATCAATATTTAAATTTATTTTAATTTATCGTAGAAAGCATTAATGTTATTAAATTAGGTTTATATTTAATTTTTAAAATTAAAGAAATATTGAGCAAATAATTGATGTGAAATTGAAATTCAAAATGAAGAACTAAACAGTTAGGGCGCCGTGGTTTAATTGGTAAGGCAACTGGAATACGATTTTCTGTAATTTAAACATGAAACTGAATTTTTAAAGCAATGGAGTATCATTTTAATTGTGACGGATGTTTAATATGATTAATCGTTCATTATATTACAAGAACTATAACGAAATATTATATGTTTAATTATAATTATTACAATATTAAAAACTTATTGAATATTATTAAAAGTTTTTCATAAAAAAGACATAACTTTGATGTTGAAATTTTATTAATAAACGTTACAATAAAATCCTTCGTAAAGAGTACTTACGGTATAGCTTAATTAACAAAGGTGCTTCAAAATAAACGCAACCACCAATGATAATAAAATATATAATTAAATTAATAACATTGCATAGCATATACTCCATTTAATGATTTCATAATAGTCTTAATCCGAACGAATAAAACTGTCACGGGGACGAAGTTTAATGCTTGATTTAATGACGATTGGCCATAAGGCATTATATTTTAATTGAGAGTCGTTAAAACTTTAAAGTCCTAGCTCACTACTCTTACAATTAGTGAAATAATATTACCAACGTCTAAATGATTCTTAATAATACATTGGTGTACATATGTAATATAGACAGCTAAACGACAAATCATTAGTGTACCTACCCAAACATTCAAATATAGCAAAATAAATAAATATATCTCAGCCATAAGTATTTATTCATTACATGAATAAGCTCCTTTACAATTATTACTTTTATGGAAAAGACTTTGTCATATTACCTGCAAGACCACCATGTAAGTATCTCAAGGAAAATCGCTGAGACGTTACAATTTAATTAAGAACAACAAACTAATTAATAATTCCTCGGGACTATTGTAAGGGGTCTTGCAACGCATCACGTGTGATTGGATTCTAATTTTATCAAAAGCAAATCAACTAGAAGAATATATTAGTCAAACAAACCGAATGAAATATGTCTGGCGCTAAATTAATGATATGGAAATTATAGTGACTTCAAAAATTTACGTTTCATAAGAATTTTAAAAAAACAACCAACTAGTTTGAACTCGACCGCTGGATACAGAAGTCATTCAAATTCATTATCACAATAAAACCTTCCAAGCACTCGTCCGGAGCACGGAATAAATGATCAAATGTTATCAACGTCGAATCTTAGAACCACCGGGTAAGAAATGTCTTAATAATGACATGAGGAAATATCAGATACATCTCTAGACTCGACATACTCTCATATCGACAAAAGAATACAGCCCAACTATTTTGTCACTGATCAAATCTAAATAAAATACCGACAGTCAAAAGGGTTGAAACAAATTTGTACCGATAAAAAATCCACATAATTCCTACCTGAAATACCTCCAACAATGTCACGCAATATCTAATTAAACAAAAAGTCTGGTCTATTAATAACAACCTCTAAAAGTAAACAAACAATATTTTTGGAAGAAACGTATAATTTAACAGATTTAAAATAAGACATCACGGCAATTGTTTTGAAAGAGTTTTATATGAATCAATCATGTTGTTAGATTTAATTGAGGATGTAATGCGGCATCTGCCTTTCGGTCCGTGAATTTTGTAGGCAGGTTATTAAATAAGTGAAACAGTAATTCGGTTATATCACACTGTCGCAATATCTACTGAACTGTCAAGACCGATATAAAGTATGTATTATTTAAGTGATAAAGTTGTTTAAATTTTTAGAACGCAGATTAGCTAGAATCTAACAAAAAATTATATTTAACTGTTTTTTCATAATTAATGAATAAAACAGTTTTACTTTAGCCTTTTGGTTTTTTTATCGATATTATTATTAGGGTCCAGATTTCTAAAAAATACTTGCTCAAGTCAACCATGTATAATGAAACCTTCAAGCAAAAAATCCTTAAAACAAAACGCGAAGAAGTTTGGTGTCATATTCATTGTTGATATTTCCATTCCGCCACCCAGAGAGCGAAAGCGTTGAATGAAATATCAATTAGAGCATATTTTTAAGGAAAAAACACGACTTCATTTCTTAATTTAGTAACTGAATTCGTTGGAGTATTGTCGTATGTCATTTGCTTTTTTTATTGTCACTCTGGTAGGGTAATGAATAATCCGATGTATTCGTTTCAACGAAAATTACGTGTATGAAATCATATTTTTTAAGTTCAATATTTTTAATTTACTATATTTTAAAGACTATTTCATTAATATTAAACAGAATATGTATTAATTTAATCAGTTGTATTATTTTTAAAATAAAAAAAAATACATTCATATTTTAAGCTTCAATAGAAATAAATCCAATAACTTTATTTTAATGAACTTTGCGATTTGATGTGGTTATAATATCTTTCGTTGTTATATGTATAAGCTACGACGAGGTAGTTTAGAGTGTAGTAAGTAAACATTGCAGTGCATATTTTTGTACATGATTTATTGTTGAACATTTCAAAAAATGTTTTTTGTCAACCGCCACCCGCAGGCTTTGTTCTCGCTATATTATAGACATTAAAATGTTGTATCACAACATCAAGGAAGTCACATAATGGATATTGAACAATGAAATCGTTTTAATAATTTAATATTTCAGCATAACGTTATTAATATGCTATGAAATTATTTTAATGTTGCTTTTCATTAAAATTTGTCCTGTTGGGGTAAAAAGTGTGTTATTTTTATATAAAAATAAATTCCATTTGAAAAAGCTAGAATATGACCAGCTGCTTAGTTTAAGCAATTCAGTGTTTTCCTTCATACATATCATATTTATTCACTTTTAAAGCAATGCTATGTTCAGTCCTATAACGAGCGCCTTTTTAAAACACAATATATATAGTTTTATACCCACTATATACCTGTTTGGAATATTAAGCTACTTTATTAAGTGAGGAATTTTTATGCACTTACAATTCCAACCAACGAGGTGATTTCATTGGTTCTTAATACTTTTGCCATATCAAAAGCTCTTGTACGCCAAGAAGAGGCATTTGTAATCTTGTTTAAGTGTACCTCGGCTAAAAGGAATAAAGCGGTAAGTGTTATGAGTTTAAACTGATATTTTTATGAAGCTATTTTATTTGAGGTCTTAATCCCGGTATATATCGAAGACATGTTTAAGAAATCATTTGATTAGTATTTTTGCAATACTAGTTACTGTCCGCGGTTTGACTCTTGGATTTGTATTTATGTTATGACTGAATCTAAGAATAAGTTTCATCACAACTGAACTTTTTACCTATTTTTCCTATGTAAAGAAGCTTTACAGCATACTGCAATAAAATTAATTAAGTAATTTTTCCCACGAATAGAAACAAATATCTACCTTATGATAGTATCGAATTTGTCTTGTGATTTTGAAAGGCTTAATCCACACATTATTGTTAAATACCTCAATTGTTTGGAATAAGGCACAAGTTTTTGTTCAACGACCAATCAAATAAGCTCGTGTTTTTTTATACGTACTCTCACATCATTAAAGACGATCTACCGTTTTATTTTTTACCAAATTTTACATTTACCGCACATCCCGCTGATAAGTCTTGGGGTGTATAAATTAATCGCTTTTTACCGATTTCTATACAAATGATTGGATAAATTATTTATTAATCACTTTTGAGTCCAACCATGTTGGAGAATAATTGGGGTCTTAATAAATATCTCACTGTTATATGCTTCTAGTAATATGACGGATGTTATTGGGCTGAAATTTTGGTAGGTAATAATATTCACTTAGTCCAAAGAGTTTAACGGTAAAGTAATTGTAATTTTCAATTATTTTTTTTTAATATCGTCTTCCCGTGAACACAGATATTGCAATAGACATTGAAAGGTCAGACTAAACAACTTATTAATAAAAACTACAAAGAACTTAAAACCAAATATAATTACCACAAAATCATGATCAAGATCAAAAAAATATTTTATAAAGAATAAATAAAATCCCAGTCACGATTTATACATATTAATGAAATGGGTATACCAGTTTTAATTAGTCGTGATATCTTCATCGTAAGACAAAAACCGAAACTGATGTGAACTCGTGGAATCGTATAGTTTTATTTACAGTATCGTAAAACGTTACATGGCTGTTTAGTTTTATGGATATTTCAAACCTGTAAAATATAGTTTTTATATCAATTCGATAAATATATATATATATATATATAGCCCGTCTTATTTAAGCGCTCAGATGTTTCATCGTAAAAGGATTTGAACTTCTTTAATGATAATTAATATACTTTCATAAGCTTCCGACTTGAATTTTATTTTGCCTTCACATTTTCCACTTCCGCTCAGTCGGGTAAATCGTTGAGTTTTTTAGACAACCATAAATAAACTTAATCGTTCCTTTGTCAATTGTATAGCAATTGCATCGTTTAAAATCTGATTGCATCAATTATATACTTGATAACAATTAGGTAATTGAAATAGCAGTTTAGTGTCGAGTATTTTCAAGATAATAAAACCTGATTTTCAATTGTTTACTTTCATCAAAGGTTCTGTATATGTCATTATACATACGTCTTTTAAACAATTCATATTACCGTTTCGCTGTCTTAACCTCTAACTATTTAACTTAAATTAATATCCAATAAAAAAGTTTTAAATTCAATTCTGTTTATAGACAAAATTATATACCGTTCTTAAAAAAAGTAACTACGTAATAATATATAATTTCCATTGATTGACATCTGTCTGTTTCTATAACTGGTAACGGTAGAAGCATATAATGCAAATATAGCTAGCTACCGCATGTATGCATCTAATTAAGAGCCGTAAGCTAAAATTTATACTTTTACCCAGATGCAGAGACGAACGAAATTGATATATATTATGTGTGATTATAAAGTTTTCATTACTTAATGAGTGTTCCGAGTACATTGCCACAATTAAAAAAAAACATGTCTTTTAATCCAAATTGATTCAAGTTATTATCACATTGCTAAAGTGATGTTACAGTTGCTTTGTGGTATTTCGTGGAAGTTTGTTTGATCAGAGATAAATCCGGCTAGACGTTAAATGGAAATAAGAAAAATCAGAGATGTGACATAACATAAGTTATACTAGAAGGACAAACAAAACTTCAAGATTCGTCAGTCACATAGAAGTAAAATAGTCAATAAGTAAATAAAATTAATTTTAGTAGCATTTCGAAAATTAACAAGTTCGTTGCGGAACTTCAATTTTAACGTTAAGTTATACGTTATGAGTTTTTAACTATAAATGATTCACAAAACCAAATCACATTTCCTTGTATCTATCACAAAACAAATCACGTAGGAAATAAGGACAATAAAAGAAGGCGCCACCTTAAGATTATGGCACGTTCGAATAATGACGGTGAAATTGTTAAAACGTGACCGAGAGTCCAAGACAAAAGTAAGAGTTTTGCTAGTGAGTATTCAGAATCCGTGCCTCGAATTTTATGAATGAAATGCATATATGAATGAAGTTACTGTTTCTAAATGATAATATTTTTTTTATATATTTCGGAATAAACTGGTTTCTTTTTATAACATTTTTATGCTACAAACTATAGAGTTTAACAACGAAAGCGTTGCTACGCCATTTTGCACATATATTTTCATTTATTGTATTATTTTTTGAATTCCTTGGTTTAAAATATTTTTTTCTTAAAATTTTAACTTAGCATGCGTGTAATAAAATATCCTTAAGACAAAGATAATCTTAAATTCGTAGTTAGTTAAGAAAATACGATAAAACTCGCAAGAAAGTCTTAAAATCCTTAATTGGTATTAATATACTGTGGTTTGTAAAAAATACTACAAAAATAATATATTAATGACGACCTAAACAATTTTTAATTGTGGCTTCAGTTTTATTTAATATGGCGATGGTAAACTGGCTTCGTTAGCGAGCTGTGTAGATTCAAATCTGATAGCCATCTTTTGACAAATAAACCCCGAGGTACTAGCAAGAAATATAAGGTGAGGATGAATTAATGAGACGAGCAGGGAATTTATAGACGAACCCAGTACTCAGACGTGTATCAAGTTGCAAACAGAATGCGACGATTTTATGTGCTTGTATTCATTTGTAATGGTTGTTTGCTTGTTAGATAACAATAAAATTACAGATTTTTATCTTTAAATTGTTTACACTTACGCATATCGTGGTTACAACCTCGAAGTTTACAAGTCAAGGTACTACGTAATGGAGGTATTTATTTGGAAATTAAAAAAAGTTTAATAGTCATGTTGAAATGTTTAAAGTCGGCTGCCTCAAAAAGCTTTTTTGGATATTAATTCATATATTTTTAGGTTTTCACGAACTAAATTATTATTATTTACTGACTGACTGATTAGCCAGTAAGATTATAGAAAATGAAAAATTATTAAGAGGGTCTTTTATAATAAATATAAACTATGAAATAAAGTAAGATTTGTATATCTTGCTGATGAATCTTATCGATTTATTGATTAAAATTATTATGGAACTAAAAAAAATCAAATTGTGAAACAGGTTTATTTAAAATTAATTTAAATTCAAATACATTTCTTCATATACAGTGTTGTATATATATTTAAACTTTTAATAAGTTCGTACAATACCAAGTACTTCAAGCATTTTTTAAAATCATTTAAATATCATGGCGTGTTAAAGCCCTATATTTCGAGAAGGCTTGAACCATAAGTTTGTTACGAGAGTTACTCAATAATTTGTAATCAAGTGATTATCTGATATTATTAATTTATGCTTCAATGTGATTTCGATGATACAATATAATAAAATGAGGAACAAATTAAATATTTTTAATATTTTTTTAAGTATATGGACTGTGTAACCAAACTGTACTCTATAAGCTGTTCGTTTATGATTGAAAAGTCTTGGAAAGTAAAACAAATACTAAGATCTCCCTTCACTTACGTTCTAAGCTACGGAGTATATAGAGCGCATAGCACGTGGTAACAAATCAGTGTCTATAAGCTTAATACCTAACTAGAACCTTACGCCGCGATTGGAGAATTGTAAACGCCGACGTCCAATAAGAAGTAGTGGCGTAACAATAGGTTGGTCTATGCGTATTAGATTTGTTGCCTAGACCAGATCGCATATTAATTCATAAACTTTTACCTTCTTTAAATGTTATAAATTTTTGCTATTTCTATTTTGCTACTCATTTGTTTTGAGACATTTATTATTATTGAATTAATAGTATATATATATTTTTAAACTGAGTCTCATATAAAAATTCTAATTATTAACACGTGTAGCATGAAATCTTAGAAAGAACTTTCTTATTCGAAGTTCTAACTGTAACAAACTAGTCCGGAAACGATATAATATAGGTCTAAATATCAACTATTTTATATCACATTCTAATAAGATTCCGTTAAAATCGTGTATATGCTTGAAAATTTCTAAAATATATGCATAATTCATTAACTTTTAAAATTTTGTAAGAAATATCAATTATCATATTAATTATTGTGTTATGCAAAATGGATCGTGTAGCATGGGATGCGGAAAATTGTGAAATCGATAAGAAAAAGTCAACGGTAGCTTTAAAGAGAGACAAAAACTGGTCCATCATAGAGACTGTTTGCACCTGCTTAAAATAAACAACGACAGACTAATTACAGCTAATAAGATTTCAATAAATTCAACTCCATTTGGAAATACCAACACGATACGTTCTGTTTCAAATTTGTCTCCGTTTTTTATTGTATTAAATCTTAAAATTCCATCTTAAATCGTATTTTAATCCAATTAGACTTTAGCTTCATGCTCACACTTGCTGCTTCGAATGCAATGAACATGCAATGTACCACTGAATTTATTGAAAAAAGTACTTAAAAACATTACTTTAAAGATGATGTGGCCAGTTATTTTCAAAGTGAGGCGTAATGTGCAAAGTTTATGACATCCGATTCAAAAATTGACGAACAGTTTGAATTATATCACGTTTGCTTCGAAAACTTATCTAATTGGTTTTAATCAAACAAAATGACACAAGAAATTAATCTGAACCTTAAAGAGATGTCGTAAAGTAATTAATTCTTAATTGTGAGGACAGGCTGAATCCATCATTAAGGAGCGTTGAGCTCTGAAAATGAATGGGATTAATCTTTTTTGCTGTTTAGGTATTAAATTTGTCAAAGAATGTCTTGGTTTTGAGTGTTCACTAAAAAGTTTAAAATGCGAATCTTGTGTAGCGTACAGCGTACTGACAGTATTTAGATGTGGGATATGTTAAGAGATGATGTTACTAAACTGGAACTATTGTTTTGTGCAACACAATTTAATATAATTATAATAATAAATACATTATTTAATATAAACAAATCTTTTGAAAAGGTATTTTCAACAAATTGAGATTGAATGTATTATTTTATGAATTAGAAGTATCTACGTTTCTAAAAGTTTCACAACCATTTGAAGCATACTTTTAAATTGTGTTCTCGAGTTTTTGTAATATAAGGTATCTATTTGTATTTACAATCTGTAAAATGGTATATTCAGAATCGCGTACATCGATAATAGCTTCCATTCCTTCATAACGGCTATTAATCAACATTAACCTACAATCAAGCTTAGACGTCGTTTAACGTACGCCCACGGCAAATTACACCCGACTGTACCAATGCATTGGTCGCGTGGTTGTCTGCTATTAAGTATGTCCATAGCTACCAGTAGATTTGCAATAAATTACACGAATTACACACTATAGAGGCGAACGTGCTCCTGTGATATATTGTAAAATGGCAACACTAGGCTTGTGTCAGCAGACGTGGAATTATACGATAGCGCTGTGAAGGTAAATTATAATGAATATCTCAAGAGCAACATGGAATCAAAAAATTAAGGGTTCTGCTGTCTGGTCACGTTCTAGTTGAAATTAGGGATTCAAGATCAAAATTTTATACAAAATAAATAATAAATTAAAGCTTATTAGCAGATGTTGCCATCGAAACAAAGTGTCATTACGATAATTATACAATTTTGTAACATTTACAATATGAGTGTATATTATATAAAAAAATCTTGTAAGTAGTAAAATACCATTTCTATCCACTTCTAAAGGCCCCGGCTTTTAAAAATAACCTCATGGCCAACAGTACTCGCTAATGCATCGTATACATAATCAAGTTTTTTATTTCTGATTGTTATTTCGTAAATAATAACCCTCTACCTGACTGCAGGAATTATAGCTGTAACTAAGCATAATTTAGTTTGTATGCACGTCTGTTAGATGACAATCGGAGTTTGTCTGTGTTCGCTTTCACCGCTCCGTCATTTATATCATAACTTATTTACTATTATTGTTTTATGATTTAAAGAAGTAGAGTGAATTTATGCCAAGAAGCTAAAAATAATAAATATTATATAACTGTAATTCAGAAATTAAGATATAATTTAAGACTAACTTCGGCTAATTAAAATTGCACTTAAATTTGACAATATCGCTGATCGGAATCATACTTTTCGTACTGTGACGAATGAAGACGCGTAACGGACACGGTTATTAAGGATATCGATAAATTCAGCGAATGACAACGTAATTATAATGAAGGGTACCAAGAAAATGCATAATCAAAGAGTTCAGATGGCCATGTCCAGCCTTCCATTAAGATGGAATTATAATCAAATTAAATTATAATATAAAATCAAATTACATATTGTCTAAATAACGTCATATCAAAGTCAAAGGCTTGTAATCAATTAAATATAATGAAACACACATCGAACAGTTCAAAAAGGTCTTATTATAAACTGTTCTCTCATAATAAACGTCAATATATCTTGATCCATGAAGGATTTAATTCAGCACAAATAACGATTTGTTCTACAAATTTTCAACTTAGTATTTGTTAAGCAGAAATTTTCTAATCAGAATGTCAAATAACAAGTCTTATATCAACTTACAACAAACAAAGAAAGCTACAAACATCCCCACGTTCATGAAATGCATCCAGTTATTTGATGAACATGTAATGGCTTAACTCGTTACCTTTAGTTGGAGGTTAGCTGTATCGTAATCTATGCTATCAATACTTAAGACAAGTTCACGATCAATTTTAACAACACCAAGTTTTATATCGCCATTAAGTTGCCGTATTGTATTTGGATGTACTTCGTTATTGTGTTTTTAAAATATTTTATGAAATGAGCTTATATTTTTATGAACGAAAATTACGTCGAAACAATACATTATTATTTTTATATTTTATTGTGATGTGTTACTCAATATTCATAAAATGAAAGTTAAGAACAAGAAAAAAATCTGTTCAAATTAAATTCTCTTCAAAAGAATTCGCATTCAGGTACTTCAAGACTAAAATATTTTTCATCCAAAGCTTATTTAACACTAAAAATGTTGTATATACTACATAATTTGTTTATACTACATATTCAGTTTTTTTTGATTTCTAAGTTTTCATTCACTCATTCAATCGGTTAAATAGTATTCTATTGTACCATGCCACAATACTACACTGCCATCTAAACTAAATCTTTGGTACTACAAGGGGGTGAAATCAATACCATGAATTTTAGTACCTGACTGTTAAGGGTTGAAAATAGATGGCGCTAGATACTCTACTAGGAAAAGTATATTTTTTTAACCTAGTGAAGTGAAATCCTTTTTCAAATACATTTTGTTATTTTTATTAAAACTAAGTAATAATTTCTATACATATTTTATTAAATTAAATAAATTTAAGTTTCATTGAAATACTTTTACAAAACGTCCGAAATGTAACGTCACAAATTACTTCGTAGAGCAAGCCGCCTAGTCGGACAGGTGGATAGCTTATGCCATGTATATATTTTATTTTTTAATCTTATAATAGATAGTTTTCGCGTTTGATAACAAACTTAAAATACAATTAATATATAATATTTCAACTATATACATCTATTCCATCATATTTGACCTGTAGGAAATTATAGAACAACATTAATTTAACTGTATAACTTTATAAAAATAGTAGGCAATAAAAGCAAAGAACCTAATCAAGTCATCCAACAATTATTGGGGTACAAATTATAACTTCACTGAAGTAATTCGTAAATGACGTCACTGAAGTCGTAGCGCAAACGATGTCACACGCCGCACACCTGCCTACAACCTGACGCCGACCAGCTTGTAATATATTTAGCACAGACCTACTCACTCACTCATATGGAATGATATTTTAAGGTAAGTATTCACACTCACATATTGCACTTTTTAGGTTTATGTTTTGGTTTTTGAGGGTAACACTATGGAAAGACTTGACTGGGAAGAAACGTTTATAGTGTTATGTATATACTATTAGCATATTATGTCTTTATTTTGTTTCATTTAAGAATAATAGCCTCTTCTTTTAAGTTTTGCTAAAAATCTTAAGTTATTTATCTAGTTTAGGACACCCTGTTAGACACACCTGTCTGTTAATGCGTAGGCGCATCTACACCATTAGCCCTTAAAGAGTAGGATAAAATACAGCAACTTCAATCACTTGATAAAGTCGATTGCTGAATCTATCAGTTCTAAAGCTTTTTCGCAATTTTATTTTTAAAAATGAAAATATGAGATTTACGACACACCTGAACCAGTAACCAATTATGTGCTTCACATTTATTCTTAATAAAACTTATAGTAATATACCTCATTAAGGGAACTAAAGCTCTAAAACATAAGAGCAATATCCAGGCATTTACAGCATGTATTTCGCGTAACAACTTCTAAATAGATACGGGCAAATCCCGTACAAGGTAATGGACAGGATAATTATACGCAACGACGTGCAACAATAGCGGCTCGAGCTGCTGGTTCTATGGTATAATAAGCGGCGTATTTTGATGAACGCAACAAGTAGCCGTGCGGGGAGAGCGGGGAAACTCGGCCCGTGCGTGCGCGCGCGCCCGGCACGCGCCCCACCGCTGCGCGCGCGCTACTTAGTGTGGGGGTGCACGCCACCTCCGCCAATCCACCGGCAACCTCCGCGGCACGCACTCGTGCGCTCTTGACCTACTCTCGACAGTCTCTTAACTCGCGATGCCCATGGCGGCGATACACGCTTACCAAAATCTCGGTGTAAACCAAAAATTGACTCAGCTACAAAATGCTAGACGTCTCGCACCAGCACCCGTAGACGCTCGATGCAAAAAGAGATCTTATCTTCATCAAACCTATCCCACCCAACCTGCTTCAGTAGCAAGAAGAAATGCAAGGGAAAGGAATAGAGTGAAACAAGTTAATAATGGATTTGCTGCTCTTCGACAACATATTCCATCAGCTGTAACTGCTGCTTTGGCAGGCGGTAGAGGTTCTTCACGAAAATTAAGCAAAGTTGATACTTTGAGACTAGCGGTTGAATACATAAGAAGCCTTAAACGATTACTCGAAGAAAGTGAAGAAGGTTGCAATGAAGCTCAAATGAGTTTGGGCTTGAGTTCAAATGGACCTCAAACACCTCCTTTCTCAGAAGAATCCCATTCACCGGCACCGTCACTCCTGTCAGAGGGTTCAACAGGTCCAAATTGTCAAGATGCTTATGATTCTTATGAGCCCATGAGTCCTGAAGATGAAGAATTATTAGATGTTATATCATGGTGGCAACAGCAATGATTTAAGGTGAGTTTTATCAAAATGTTCTTTTCATTTATGAGTAAAATATAAGTTAACTTTGAGTTTCGTCTCATTAAAGTCGTGCGAGACCGTGATAAGCGACAAGGCCATAAGAAACTGATAAGATATTTTGTGAATGAATATTTAAGTTTGTTTATATAAACTTCAAAGCTTTGATAGTTCTAAATTCTTATCAATCTGTTTACATTTTGTCGCGACACTGTTTACATTCGTTTTTAAAATTTACACTTTACTTTTAATTAATATCTATATTTTGATTTTGAATAAAATACTCAGGTAGTTTTTAAATATGCTAAGCTTTTTGTCCCTTTCGTTAGACACGGTTGCCTACCGGGTTAGATATATACCTTTATATTGCACAATTTCAATAGAGATTTGGGACTCACTGCTTTACGAGCCAAAAGGTAAACATATACTATAAAGGTTGCGCATTGAACCATCTCGTAGACTTTATCTATTCTTTGTTAGTTGATATAACAAAAAATATATTTGACAATAGCGAATCTTAAAATATGTGCTTATGAAAACTTTATAGGAGCTAGGTATATTTTTCATTTGATCTTCTAAAGCTTTTAAAGCAAAATCAGGTTCAATATGTTCAATAGGACCCGCATGGAACCTTATTATTATGCTAGCAAAGTAACAATTATTTCTAATAACGTTGTGGTTCGTCCCGCATGTAGTGAGAAAATTGCACATAAAAAGTTGTGTATTCTAATAATAACAGGTCCCTGATCAGATTTGTTATAAGTGGAAACAGGTTTCAGTTGCAACTTTTGTTTATTTATCTTAAATCAATATAAAGCATCCGGTCAGTGGGACCTGTCGACACATCTTCGCCATATGAAGCACTTTAGGTCAACTTGAAACTGGTAGCGCCATTGAAAAAAACAACACTACAACGTGCTAAAAAAAAATAGCCTTCTTAATTTATTATAGCGGAAGTTGAAATCTTAGGGAAATCGAAGGGCACTCGCACACGTGTTATAATATTTGCTAAGCACTAAACAAACATCTGGTGATACCAATTGAGATTTCATGGGAATTAAAATTTATTTATGAGTACAATATTCATATCACTATCGTTGTACGTTTATCATAAAGATAAATTTTAAATTAAATTATTACTTCCAGGTATTGTGGCCATACGGATCAAAGTGCTGTCACTCAGCGGCTTGGTGATTGTGAAAAAAGGAATTCTCTTCGAGTCGCGAAGAATCGGAATGATGGAGGAGAGAACCTCTAATTAGCGCAATCAGTGTATTCCTAATGCGAAGGATAATGATGGAATATGGCGAACCCATCTATACATTCCCAGCAACCAAGCAACCGAACTCAGTTTCATACATGAATGAGATAGCATCAAGACTGAAATGTAAATCCTTCCATTTAAGCATTTAACTGTATCGTAAAAGACTTGAACACGCTGTGCCTTGTAATTTTATCTTAAGCTTCCAATTATATATAGATATGGTTAAGTTTTAATGTTGTATCTAGTCATTAGTTAATATTATAGATTTATGTCACGCATAGTTAACAAAGCTTACTTAGAGCACATACACATCATTCACTTAAATCATAGAGATTCAGAAATGTGTTATACTTGACATTAACGTTTATTATGTTGAGACAAAGACTTAATGTATATAGATAAATGTAGTACCTTAAGAAAGATTCCTAATAACTTAAGATTTTTTAAAGTATTTGTTGAAAAAACCCATCGGCGAATAGCTGCGAGGTTAACCTTGTAAATTTATTACATAAAATATTTAAAAAGAATAATGTCGTTTCTTTTATTTTTATTAAATAATATTCATTTAAATAACAAATGTCTCAATTGTGGCATGAACAAAACTTCCTTTAATTGACGACACAAAGACTAACTCACTCATTTATATAATAAACTGACTTCTTGGCCCTTAACTAGACAATTAAAGGCTATTAAAACGGAACTTTAACGACTGTAAATGTATAAGAATTTAATGAATTTGATTGCGATTATACATAACATAGACCTCACAATTTCTTTTCTATTATTGGTAGATTTTACTATTACACTTTTTTGTCTAGAACAAAAATACATTGATTTACTAATGACAGAATTCTACTACTATGTACTTTCCATGCTTATAAATACATAAAACTGCATTTATGTTTAATGATTTCAATGATTTTCATTAGTACATATGTAGATCATACTTTATTTTGATTTAAATTGCACTTACTTTTCATTAATTATAATCGCTGGCAGACGAGAATAGGGGAGTAAAATTCTAAAACCGTAGTTTTATCTCTGCCCTTAATATTTTGAGGGTTAAATAGTTGAATCGATTTAAAAGGTTAAAAGTAGAGTATGTAAATATAATATAACTTTACAATTGGATGGATATGAGAGTCAAAAACAAAGTCAAAGTCTTAGCAAACTTAAAGGAAAAATAAAATAAAATGCAAGTATGTATCTTCTAAAAAATTATATTTTAAAGATGTAATTACATTTATGATCTCAAAGGTTCTTCAAAAAAGCAATTGCTTGTTCTTATGAATTTTTGTAAAATAAGTTATTTTTAACTTTATACTTATATAATAATAATCTATAAATAAAGATAATAATAACTTTATTTAAAATAACTTATAACATAGATCAACAAAATCAAAATCACTTTAAAGGAATTTGTATTACGCAGTAGTATATTAAAATATGTGATGTTAGACTTATTAAGGCAAAAAAAAGTAAAATTAGTAAGAGGAAATGACTGCTACAACTTATTGTATAACACATTTTTAAATCTCAATTACTCATTGACAGAGTCATATAATAATGATTATAATCAATTCCTTGTAATGATAAACAATTTAAAAGTTTGTCAGTACTGCCGACTTCATCAATTTAAACGCATTCGCTTTAATTTCCGGTCGAAACTGATCTAGTCGAGACATTCACGATACATCAATCATTCCACCGAACCGCCAAATAAAGGCTTTGGTATAATAATGTAACCATAAATCTATAAATATTCATTTAATACTGTTCATTAAAAATATAAATGTCGCCCGATCTGTAAAAACTAGTTTGTGAAAACGAGAGTAAAATCAGTTGCAAAAATTTTAATAACAAAAGGTGCACGTGCTGCATATCATATGACGAACGCGAATATAACGAAACACAAAAAGGGGGCCTTCACGTCAATATAACATTTAATTTGAGAAAGACAATGAGGCTGCAACATGATCACGTAGCTCCCGCCCAGCGAATTCAAATCGCAATAGTAATTTTTGATAATTGAAGGGAAGCTCGGGCCATTATGGGTGGATATTTCCGTTGGTGTTATTAATTGCTTGAACTTGTTGCTCTTTAAGAACGGGCCTGACTAGATGCGACGGAAGCGTTTACCTACAGGTGTGCATACATATACACTTTTATTCACGTAGTTTCGTTTATGCACACGACTATTCATCAATAATTGTTTCATGTACTATATGCTACATCCGTTTGCAAAAGTTTTTATTCTGACTTTTTGTTGATCCAAAGGAATTGGTAAAGCATTTTTAATTGAATATATTAAAAACGACATAACATACAATTGGTATGCACTTATGCATGATATAGGTACTTAGCATTGTTTTCTTTCACATCATTTATTATTAATTTTTCATTTAAAATATTTATTTTGAAATATAAACATTAAGAAATATAGGCCTAGTGCAATAAATTATATATCGTTTTGAAAATGAAAAAACAACGTGCCAACTATCGGCTACTTTCGGGTCCGCTCGTGAGTCTGGCACGCGTCGCGCAGCTGCCCCACAGACGATTGCTTTTCGAGGACAAAAAATGCATATTAATTAGTTTTGGGTTTTGCTCTCGATTTACTTGTGCTTAATGTATTTTATATACATTTATAATATAATCTGAGAAAGTAGTTTCAATTATAGATTATGAACCACGAGTATGTTTCCTGGTATCGATTTTCTGATTGTTAAGTATCTTAGGAGGAATTCTTAAATCTGTAACAGCTTTTTAGGCGGACTATCGGAGAGATACGTTTAAATATTCAGAACCTACTACCACCATAAAAAATTTATTTCAGGTTAGGTACCTAATTTTTGCATATTATAATTGAAGCATATCAAAGCAACGATTTAATTTATAAAAAGTTAAGGGTCATTGTCAAGAATATTTCTATATTGTACACTACCCCTTTTGTAGCATTAAAAGTATATCATTTGTTATTAGAAGACATTAATTATCCTTATACCTATTAGCTAAACAAAGTTTGGATCGACATCAAGTAAATCCAACCTAAATGAAATTTAAATCAGGAAGTACACAACAGTCCAGCCAAGAACAATCGAGCAGAAAAAAAACCATATTTATGAGTTTGGCCACATTAAACCAATTTTGTCGGTTTTGTGTAAATGCAACTTCGGCCTTGAACGGCAACAATGGACTTGTGACCTATATTTCAAGTTAATTCATAAAATTTATCAACCATTTTTTTTATAATATAGGTATATTAATTGTAATAAGCTATTACATGTTTATATTTGAGTATGTTTGTTTATACAAAGAACATAAGTAATGTTTCAAAAAAATTAAATGTGAATAGATTTTTTTATTATCCTTAAAACTTTCCATAGTCAAATTGTTGTTAGCATTAATTTCTTTTTTACTTAAGTATTTAACAATATGACTATTTATAGATTCACAAATTATGGCAGCAATCGTGAGAGACTTAAACCAAAACCCCGATCGCAACTTCACGTTTTCAAAGTCATTAAAACTATAGTCATTGTTATTACTTAAATATACATATATATTTATGTTGATCTAAAAAATCTTCATAACCTTATTGTTCGCCGAGAACACACACATATATATATATATATATATATTCAGTACCTACTATAATATTATATATGGTATATAACTATCATTTATAATCAAGTTTTTATACCTTCCAATTAATCAGCTGCCGCCATCATAAATTTAGGGTGCAATAAACTTCATTAATGGTCTTTAATGAATTGGAGATCAGTAGCAGGTAGCGGTATCTTGAAATATTCTGAATATCCCAAAATTTCCAAGCAACACCTTTGTCGTTATCTTTGACAGGTCCCTTAAAAATTTGTTTTAATTATTTGAACCCCACATACTTTTCTTCTAAATTATTCATTTAATAATACAAACATTAAAACTTATAGCTGTCTAATGTTACTCATAAAAAAAAAGTTTGAGGCGGAAAATTGGACGAAGAAGTTTCCAAATTTTTACTTTGTTATTAAAGAACAAGAAAACTGTAGAGATTATTGATAAAATTTTCAGAAATGAAGATAACTTTGGTACCTAGTGATAGTTTCTAAGGATAAAGATCGACAAATTTTCATATAACTTACCAATTACCAATTTTACATTAATAGGTATATTATTTTTGGATATAAAATTAACTCTCAACATTTCCTGTCTTGTTTGATATCGGCATCTCAAAGACGAACCGTATCCCGCGACTCAAATAATTAGAGTGAATTCAACTGCCATCGAATTAAACTACATAAAAATGGTTGTGTACAAAAACGTGTACCACAGTGATATATCGAGAGAATAATTTAAAATCATTAAATCGTAATACCTTATAAGCATCACATTCGTATAATCGAATACTTTCAGAATAATTATTATCATAATCATTCGATTACAAAGATCCTTGTAGCCAAAGTTGGTAAAATGGTAATTCAAACTTGAAAGAGTTCTTGCGTTGGATGGAGTTTACAACAATTTGTAAGAATTTACAAAATCTCTTCATTTTCAACTCAATGTTTTGGCTTGTGAATGAATACAAAAGTTTAACGGATAAAATATGACAAATAAAGTTCTTTGACCCATCCAGGTGGTATGGACTGTCAATATTTGACTTATCTATAGACGGAAGAAATTACAACGATGGTATGAAACTGACCTAACATAATAACGCCCTAGAAAGCGGTAAGGTTTTGATATCAATAATCGAACGTCAACATGAGTGACAACGTATGGGCCTAATAAAGTAATTGAATAGTATATTAAAGTTGAAAGGTGTAAGATAGGCTGTTACCGGGGATAATAGGAATATCTTTATTTACTCACCAAACGAATTGTTAAAATATATTTAACATTGTGTGAGATTTTTTCTATTATATTTATGAAAGCTCTGTTGTTTAACTAATATTATGCTTACAATTAGTTAATAATTATTTTTATGCTGTTGGTAATTTACATTTCTCAGGATGTTCATATTTCTTCGACGTCATGGTTGTTTCATGGACGTCACCATCGTTTCGCTCTAATGAGATTTTTTAAAAAGATCACCATAAAACACTACTCTGGTGGTCTTGAGTACTTTAGGGTACTTTGAAAAATAAGAGCCTTATATATTGAAAATCGAAACCTGGTAGTCATTATACGGTAATGGCTTTCAGTTTCATAAAGATAATGGGCAGCAATAAGTATTTAATGTTTTATTACCATTTGTATAATTAACTGCGCGTATGTTTATGTAAGCGAAGTATGTAAATGTAAAGTATGTACAGAGCACCGCAATCTCTGATGATAGTGAAGGAAAACTCTTGATATTAGTCGATTATTCTAGGTAGTTGTTGCCTTTAATTAGATAGATTATCTTGAGAACCTCGTAAAGTACATAAAAACTTCATGTCTATTCTACTTGTTATAAACTTTCATTATTACGAAGACGTTATAAGCAACCGTGTCATACACGATACTGCGTAATAACTAATCATTGAACAATATAAGCGAGAACAATTTCAGTCACGGATAATCGGAGCGATGCTCCAAAATTTGCTTGTTTTTACAGTATTTAAGGGTATCAGCTATAAGTATACACTTTGCGATTGAATCGATTATGAAGCAAATAGGGCTATCAGACAGGAAGACTTTTTACTTAAACATGCAATTTCGCTAAACACCAGTTTCCTTATTAGAGCTGTACATGACAACATTAATAATTATATTCATGTTATCAATTTTATCTCAAATAGAAAACGTTTTTGTATTAGATAAATTAATTATACAAAAGAAAATTGCCTAAAAACTATTTTTTTAATTAAAAGATGTGAACGATTTAGTAATTGATAATGATATTTTAATTTAGTATAGATATTTAATTGAAGTGATATTGAAAACACAATAATCTACCTTTATAAGCTATTATCATTAAACCTCCTCAAAAATATTTATTGACATGAGATATCTTTAACGATTAAGATAAAGGAGTTAACTTATTCGTTTTCTAAAAAGTACCTTTACTTTAAAAGATAACGTTGATGTTGAAGTTCTCACGGAGGTTGTTGGCGAGACAGATCAAACCCTTTCCTTTGTAGTATAATTTTAATTTGATTGATTTTGTTAATGATAAATGTAATGTGAATAAATATAAATTAGAAAATAAAACCTTAACGTGCAATTGAATTTTGTGAATTAGGTATTTAATCAATATCCCAAATTTATTTTATTCTCTTTTTTCTGACTGAAAAATAATAAATACTTCAATAATTCTCACAAGTTTATATCTTATTACTGGTTTTACCAACCGTGAAAATCGTTTATAGAACGGTCATTTTGTGTCAGTGACATTCAAATTTAAATATTTAAAGATCATCTCCACCGCAGTCCTACAATTTTCTGTCTCACTGAGTTAAGATCAAGGTAAGGCACGAGCCGAATCACTGAAGTAGAAAATTCATTGCACTCACTAAACAAATTTGAATGAAGTAAAAATGAGAATCACAGATTAATCCTAAATTCACTAGAAAATAAGACAATAAATAATCGACCATAACAATAAATAACCGACATTATATTATTGATTATTATCGTTTTTATTATTTATATATTCAAACTTTTTTGTAATAGGCCCCTAACGTAAACCTTCTATTTTTAATCGTTCATTTATCAACTGCAAAGTTACAAAAATTTTCTCACAAGTATTCAAAATCTACACTATCATTGAAGAGTTTCGTTACGGCCAAGAGTTTATTTTAGACGCATTAAATGATACCCAAAATTTGGCATGAAGAATCACTCCAAGTGGGAGTAAATGTCGAAGGAGGAGGGTAATAAAAGGCTTAATCAACCAAACAACCGTGATGTTCCGGTATATTTTTGCCGATCGTGCTTTCCACGCTAAGTTCTCTCGCTTAAAAATTTTACGAGGTATGATCACGCGAACGATAAAACAGTAGTGATGCAACTGACACCAGAATAATTTGTTTTCAATTCTAGATTATTATTAAATAAAAAAACGCAAAAGTTCATATGTTTTAAATTATTTTATATGGTACCTTTAATATAATAATTTAACATAATATATCACTAAAGTTTCATAACAATATACTATAAATTAGCCTATGTAGTTTAGGTACTTAAATTGATTTTATCAGACACACACATAAAAATATGAGACTTAGCTTAGAAAGCTAATTACATTAAGACTGAAAACTTCATACAACATAATATACAATAAATTAAGAAATATAATAATAGTCGTTAAAGTAAAAGTGCGGTACACCATAGATAATTTAGACGCAAATGACTCTCAGTAGCCTCTCATAATATCGCATAACGAATTATACAATCAGATGCTCGAATGCAACGTAACTAATTTTACAGGCAACCTTTCCTTAATTAAAAGATTTTTTTAATTCCCTGACAATTTCTCATTTACATTTTAATACTATGTATTTTACATGAATATTAATTAACTTTAGATACATATATAAATCGCATTTCTTTACTAGCATACCTGTTACATTTTAGATAATTATTTATAATAGATTCGACATTCATATTATATAATGGTTATAAGTTTCAATTTTATACGAAACAACTGTGTAATGTAGAAGCCATGATTAAGAATTTAACCTTCGAACCTCAATGTACGTTGTGCCGGTAGCAGAGCGGTTCTGGTGGTCTAACGTTAAATGGACGGTTGTAATGACGGTGACGAATTGCGCTTTCCACCGCCCAGGCTATTAGTATTAATGGTTTTATTATAAAATATATGAAAAATTTGAATTAACTGCCGATTAAGCGGTGCTAACGGACACTCATATGAATTTAATATCGATGTAATAGCAATACATTTTGTTTTTCATGATTTAAGACACCATTAAATAAACTTATGTATGCCATATTGGTGCAGCTTTGATTAATGTTTTCGCTATCAAAGGGGTAATTGACATTTTCAGCAAGTTTAATGTTTTACCCGTAGACGTGGTCATGATTTTGAAAGACGTAATATGTTTTTTATTCAAAGACTGCGCAGATTTTAATTAGATGAAAGCTTAAACTAAAAACAACGCAGTTTTATGAGTACCGTACCACAATAAAAATCTACTTAAAAATGTTAGCTATAGAAATAAATCTTGCTTTAATTAAAAATTTAAGTTAAAAGTTATTTTACCGGTACATTCGCATTCATAATACGCGCCATATTAAAAGCTGTCACAAGCTTAATGAAATTCTTAATTTAGTTACTAATAAGTAGAATTAAAACAAAGTAACCGCTCTCGCACAAAGAACGATGTAAGTTTTAATTATACCATTATTTTTAATTCACTCTCGACTCTCCCGCCATTTCTCATAAAGGCTGCTTGAGCCAGATAGTAGTGGTCACGCATGCTCACGATTAATTCAAGCCAATCAGGAGCTGATTACACGCATTACGTGTTCACACAACAATTAATGCCGTCAACGTGAACTTTAATCATAGAGACATTGGGAATAATTTCGAATAACTAATTTTTATCCCACGCTCCTGGCTTGAATAGCAGATATCATGCAATGTCACTGCGGCCTGTACACCTAACGATGTAAGTGCTATCCTCCGGCAATCGCTTACTATAATATGTTATCTTTAGCAACAGTAGTTAATATTGAAGTCAAAAAGACCTTTAGTCCATTTTATACTCTGGTATTAAAAACTGATGACATTTTCTTAAGACTCGCTCACATTAATTACAAATAGTAATGTTCTCAAACATTTACTATCTATAAGTGTAAAATATTATCGATCACATTCAATGTTATTATAGTATAGTCTCATCAAAACGAAATTAACATATGCCAATGCACCGAACGTATGCCATTTAAAAAGTTTAATATCTGATTGAATTAAAACAGATATTACTATATTAAACTAGAATGACAAGATTTTGATCGCATTAAAATTTTTCCAGCGAGCACCTGTCTGTCCGTTATAAGACCTGTTAAATTTAACTCAACCGATGTATCGCCAATCGATAAACCGTGTAGCAAGTGATTTCTTAAAGAATAAAGAGAATTATGTAATTTGTCATCATATATACTAGAAAATTGTAGAAGTAAGTATATTTTATTTAAATCACCTCAATGAAATTCATTCTGGGTGAATTAAAAGTTAGAATTAAAAGTCTAGTTTTATTTAACATTTATATAATCGAAAGTTAATAATGATTGTAAATAAGTAAAATGTTTTGTTTTGTATTCAAGGAAATTATAAAATTTCGACGAAAAAAACTTTTGAATGAAAGAGTAGATATCTTATTAACACCTCGTTAACGATCAAAGACGCATGAAAGATTTCCATAGGAAAGTTGTAGCGCTTAAAAATGCCTACATAAAAGTCAGTTACAGCACATATCTAACTTTTATATGAGAGTCATAAACAACTACTATAAAATACATTATTATAACTACTTTAAAAATAGTAAAAAAATGGTAATATAAAGTTTCACTTTATATAAAGATTTTTTATAATCAGCATGTTTATCGTTACGAGTTTTCAATTGATTTACAGTTAGAGTTAATAGGAGATAGCTTGTCAAAATATTGAAAACTTTAAAAATACGAAATCTTATGTAAACGTTTTATTTTAAAACTAAAGAAAGCAGACCACGTTGTTTATTAATTAAGACATTTTTATATTTATTTTAATTACAGATACACGTTTTATGTTTAACAATACTCTTATTGAAGTAAAAATAACATTTTAAGAAATATCACAGAATGTTACTTCCCAGATTCATGTTAGTAATTTTAAGGAATTAATTGTACGAGTTTATTCGTACATTGGTAATATTGTTGTACGCTTTTCATGCTTAACATAATTATTAATGCAACAAGGTGTGTAATAATTACTTCCGACCAAATAAGACTTAGTGGCCCAAGAGAGTTTATAAGCTACAAAACTTTATAACGACACTTCTATGAATAGACCACCCGTTTAGTATTTTCAATAATTTGTCACATTTATGTCGTAATTCGGGAAATAAGATGTCACCTTGTGTGGTAGCGACCTCCTGCCAAGGAAGGTTCCTGTCCACGCAGGGCGCCGGACATGCATTTTGACACCATAAGAGATAAATACGATAACAATAATCATTGCTTTACCACATACCATTAAGTAAATTAATCTAAAGCAAAATTTATACCTTAGCATATAGGCCTTAGAATCTTAATTCAAACGCACTCGACTTTTTGACCATCAAAACAATTTATCTTTTAATATCCTAAGTCATCAGATATTTGCAATTTTTTTCCCCGCATTGTTTTTGCTGGATTTCAAAACGACACAAATAAATTTGGAGAAGGGTGTGCTGAGTCCCTTTATATTGATGTGAAAAGGTGGTCCAGATTAAAAGTGTTAAAATGACTCCGAACACACCGGCTAATTATTACTGATAAAAGATTATTTTTCCTTGTTAAGAAAAATTTTTAGTTGAATTTAAAAAAAAGGTGGAAATAATAATCTATAGCCATCCGAAGCTTCATTAAAAACCATATATGTATGTATATATTTAAATTTTTGAAACAATTTTGTTGTTCTATAAAGGACGATAATTTTTATTTTTTTACTTATAAGATCCATTTCATCTAATGACGCTGAGCAGTTTCGCTATTTCCTTCCCTTTCGATTTCAATTATAATGTTCCGATATCATTAAGGAAATCGAAACCTTCGATGCGTTGAATGTCCTGTGTACAATGAGAACTCACAAAAGTCCAGACCGCAGTACAAAAGGCGATATAAAAAGTAAAATCTGAGTAAAGGAAGTGCATGGCGGGCGGAAATGCAAACTTTTATTATGCGAATTTGCACGTGTTCCGGAGTGTTTTGTGAACCCTGCAATCGCCTAAAAGCCATGAAAGCCTATGTCAAAACTATTCCGATTTTCAGATTTTAGTATACCAGGTGAGTATGTCCAAATTTAATAAGAACGCGGAGAAAGACTTGAATAGGGAAAAAGAATGTTAATGGGGTTGCAAATAAAAGCTCAATTTATCATGAAATAATTAACTTTAAGATTAAAATACAAAACTCTTTCATTCACATACATTTCTGATAAAGTTTTAAATCTCAAGATTGAATGTTAGAACGGGACAACATACATAAAAAACAACTTGTCAAAAAAGTTTATACGTTAAATAATAAGCTTTTATACTAATAAGGAATTCGTTTGATTATTGATCAGATGAGTTTCACCATTCACAACAACTTGTATACAAAATTTCTGACCAGTCCATCCGCACAAAGCATTAAAGTATAAAGAAAAGATAACCACACGGTGATATATCATAGGGATTCTAGTTATTTTTTTCAATCTATAACCTCGCTTCTTAAGGAAATAAAATACAAAATTTCGGCAAAAACTACGCTCAGCGGGTAATGTTTGCGGCTTTGTCGCGCCCACATCTTGACAAAAGGCAAATAAGAGAACAGTACCCGAACTCAGTGCAAAAAATATCATCTAAATCGTCTGCTTTTGAAGTTTAAATACCGAGATAAAAGCATTGTCCGTTACGATATTAGAATTGCATTTTAAACTCATATATATGAACCTAAAAATCTATTACATGGCAATATTTTATAAAGTCTATTAAAATATTTATGAGACAGCACCAAAAGAACACCGGTTGTTATGTTTTTTTTGCATTTGTCATCAGTTTTAATTAAAAGGTGAATTGATTAGATATCGTCAAGTCGTGTATGTACATTTTAAATACAATTTTTATATTCCAAAATGTTTCTTTACCTCCTAATTAAAGCAGTGTAAAACATAACACCAAATATTGTGTCAAGAATCAAATACTATCATAAAAAGAGTTTCTTGAAGCTAATTGTGTGAAAATATATTATGATTCCATAACATATACAATCACAGTCACATACTCCTGTTACTTGCCTTTACAAAGTCAAGGTAACCATATCTAGTCTTGTTTATGTTGCGGTGACAGTTTTTTTGGAGAATTTTTTGATCCACGAGCCCATAGCAATGTAACACGACCTGATCGTATCTGCACAGTTTTGTCCTTGTGGTCAATAGCAGCTGGTCTACGCAAATTAACAAGGATAATGTGCCACTAACTGACATTTTTGTTTTATTTATCTTACCACTGAAATATTTACCCACGTGTCTTATTGGATATTAAAATATCTAAAATATTTTTTATGTTTACATTGAAATAATGGGACGGTAGATTAACTACACTGAATTTTACTCTCTTAACACTTTATATATCTTCAAATATCTAATTTTGTGACCATTCAGTTATTTTTATATAAAATAAATAATATAATAAGAAGAACAATAAACATAACTGTGAGATATTAAAAAAATATAAAAATTACCCATTAATCACTCAGCACAAAAAAATGTGCTAAACGTCCAGTGAAAAATAACTCTATGAATAAAATCTTAATCAGCGGTCAAATTCAAAGCGACGTATAGCAAATATGCCGATATTAAACAAACAGGTATGAAAAAAAGGCGTTTTGATTAATATTGTGGGCGAGACCCACAAAATCAAATTTAAACTTGCATGTTGGCCAAATTCACGCAAATATCTTATATGTAGGGTGACTATATTTTTGGTAGACTAGACTTACAATTTTTATATTAAAATACATGAAAAACAAATATGTATAATTTTGAACACAATTATGATACAATCTTGTATAGTTTGTAAATTTTGTTCATATTTATGATATATACAACAGTACGAATGTTTACTTCAGTAATGATCATAAGTCATGAAATAGATGATTCTTTAAGTTTTAAATTACATAAAAATTTACGTTTAAAATGGTCACAACCAAAAAATCATTTAAGGCTTTGAAATAGCGTTATTAATATTTATGGTAAATTATGAGCTTTTTTGTATTATTTGTTTAACAGTTTGGGTGAAGGCACTTTGAAGCGCCGCTTCCTTTATCTTAAACAAGAAATATTTTTTTAACCATTAAGAAAACTTTAACCGTGACCATAACGCCAAAAATTACGTCAAATTTATTGCCATGAAACCATAAAATTAACTGATTTCCAAGAAACGAGAATAGAGTTTTGTTATAAGCTTTTTGCATAAAATTAGGAAATATTTTGAACAATATGTACATACCTAGTATAGATATATTTTCAACAATATATACAGATAGCATAGCCTATCATAAAATTAAATATTTAGCCATTTTTTTCCTTTGTTTCTCTACATATTAAGAAATGAACAAAACTAAAAAATATTTAATGCAGTTTAAGACTCTTCAATAAATGTCATTAAAATAATAAATTTAACCAAACACAAAATTATACTTATTAAAATTTACGACAGAAACTTAACATATTAAAATGAAATAAACTGGACGTAGGTCTATTATTAAAGAGAATAAAATATATAATTATTGTACTTATTGTTCTATCTCAATAAAACCATGGAAACCGTCTTTACAGTCAGTTATTTTGATTTTCTTATTAAGACTAAGCTTCTCTGGGCCCACAATAACCGATTTAATTTTATTATCTTCATGTTAAGGGCCCATAGTGGTTACTGATGTAATGCTATTGGTGTTATCATTGGAAAACCTATTTTTATTATTTTCCTTATAACATCTTTATAAAGCCTTTTTTGTATAAAACATAATAAACCTGTATTACGATCAACTCCCTATTGAAGATTTCATTTGATGATTGCCAACGAGGCGTTAACTGCAAAAAAAAAACGATTAGTAACGCAAGTTTCTTAATTGGAAATTCATCATTGATTTGTTAATAGGTTTGATAATTTTTATTCATTCTTTAACCCATTAATCAATGCAGAATCAGATGCAAAACACGAAACATATTAAATGCTTGTCAAAACACCTTTATATAATATTAATGGGAATATGGATTATTTTGGAGGCGTTATAATTATTACGTTAAAAAGATATATAGACCCTAGAACACTGTAGAGTTAATGTTCAAAATTTCGTCCAGAGAATACGACGTAATATTTTATTTGATAGCACTTTTGAACCTTAATTAAGACGTTTGTATCCGGAGAAAAAGTTCGTCGAAACTAGAATCATAATATACGACCGCCATGCCGCTAACACAAAACGGCCGGTCAAAGTCGCCTTTCCAATTTATTTTGTAGCACCCGACCAGCCAACAATTAAAAACATTATATTATATGTTAATTGGATGAAATGAAACTTTTTAAACGAGAATGCTTAGACATCAATCGAATTTGCATATCTATTGTTAACGAATCTCATCAAGCTTTAATGAGGTGTAAAGGAATTAATTCTTAAGATCTTCATTATGATAAAAAATATTTTGACGGTTATATTGGACATGCTTTGTTCAACAGTAATGAGGATCCCATTACTTTAATATATAATAATTGAATTTTTTTTCTCAATAATCTACATCATATTCAATAAGATTAACTGATTATAACAATGTTTTATGAGTGATTGAAATACATACAACAATAACTAATCTGATAATTTATATACTTTCTCCGTTAAAATATTACTGAGAAGATTATAAAAATATAATACCTAATGATAAAACCCATATCATATAGTTGCTACTTTTTATGATTTTTATATGCTTTGAAGATAACCGCTATCATTTTGTTATACTAAATACGTTTAGGGCGATCTCAACTGTGACGTAATTGCACTAAGAAACTTGTGAAACCCATAAATCTAGTGGCGGCTTATAGTAAATCAATCGTAATAAAGACTTTTGATCGTGGTTAACAAGAAGCAGGATCACTTGACCATTAAGGCAATCACACACAAAAGTGTTGTGTTCGGATCGGAAAGATCAATATGATTATATCGACTAATGGACTCACGATGACTTTCTAAATTAATAACGAATTGCCTCTTAGATTGGTCCATGTTAATGAGGAAACATCTTCATCTTCGGATAACAAACCCTGGGTCTTATTAACTTTGAAATGTTTCGTCTTTATTTTTAAATAATTTTAAATTTTGAGCTACCATAGCTTTTGTTCTGATTAATATTCTGATTTATTTACTTTTCATTCATATAAATAGCCTATTCATGTACAATAAGTACCTAAACGAATTTAGTAAATTTTTAGTTTTTTTTTTTTAAATAATTTGTTACAAAAATTTATTTAAAAAAAACTCTTTTATATATGTCTACATATTATTCTTATACATTTCGTAAAGTTGTAAATATTTTACAACAAACGTATAAAAGGTTTTACGGTTGTTATGCAAGTGTAACTTCCTTCGTCCGCAAATTAGGAGTTTATTCAAATAGAACCGGAAAGAATCTGTTACGCAACGTCGGGCTTTTTGAAAATCAGCTTAACAATAATGATGCTTCAGTTTTATATCAGACGAAGTTTACTGTAAATGGCTTAAGTATATTGTGCTCTATCAATTTAATTATTGCCACCCTACACTTTTAAGGAAAAATTTAATTAGCACAACAATTTTTTTTTTATTTTACTCAATATTCATTCATTATATAGTTCTTTTCATTTATGCATCTGAATGAATTACTGTTTTTTCACTTGTCAGCTGACTTGTCCACTTTCTTGTCAAAGCTAATGTCACGAGCTTCACATCTGGATGTCATTGTAATGTTTATTTATTACGGCGCTAACACAAAGAGCAACACTCGAAGTGCAAATTGTTATCTACTGAAGGGCCTTTACAAAGGCTTACAGATTTTTCCTTGTAATTCTACTTCGTCTTTCATTTCATTGTAGCGAGGTTGTTGTCCATTTAATTTCTATTATAGATTTTTTTGGCTGTTAGAGGCGTTATGTTTAGTTGGTTTTGAATGACCATGTATACATCCATACTCTCCATACCATAAGATAATAATACAAGGTTTAAATTAGTGAGCTACCAGTCAAACTGTTCCAATTCTTATTTTTAAAATACGAGACTAAAATCACACTATTAAATAATTTACTACAATTTTTATATGATAAAATATATTAAGGCGTGTATTCGTTACTTTTAATAAAACACTATGATAATAAGGAATCCTTACCCAGACAAAACATCAATAAAATAATCATACTTAACTGCTCTAGATATTTTGACTCCGAGAATTATAACGTATTATTATAAATGAATGTTATTTACATATTTCTTAGTATAACTTCCTCTATCGTTATCTCAAGTCAATATTTGTGCAGCGTGGGTGTAAGTATCTATCTCAATCAATAACGCTCTGTGACTGTGCTGCGGTCTAACGACAAATTGTGAGTTTATACTATATAATACTATAATCATAATATCTCACACTTAACTGATGGGTGGCATTCATATAACTTACATTTATTATATTTATATTTACAAGGTATGAGACTTAATTGCGGGCTCATAAATGATTGGCTATTTAACCAGTTATTTAAAATAAGCTTTTTGAAGGAACAAAGATTTATAAGTTAAAAATAATAAGGTAATTTTCTTAATGTTTTCTATGTTCATAGGACCATTCTACAGTGTATAGTTTATTGGATATATGTCTCCTACCCTACAAAGATACGCAAAAATTTAAGTTAAATAAACATTAATACTGAACAAATATAAAACTAGATATTTCTCATACTTTTTGTAACCTTAATAATTTAAAAACTGAACACTTGAACTCGTATTGGATCTCAAATGTCTCCTACGTTGAATTTTAATTATTAGGTATATAAAAAATTAAATGTGAAATATTTTCGCTACATGTTTGTTTCATAGGTACTTAGTCCATTTAAATCCTAAATAAAAATTCTCTTTTAAGAGATAATTTATCCTTTGTACATCACATTTCTTTTATAATACTTTAATTGTAACAATGTATTTTGGTTTTTGGTACTTAAATAAATAAAAATTTACTTCTTATAAGTCATTGTATAATAATACAATTACTTATTTATGTTTAATATAACATGCTATTTTTAGTTATATTAATTCAAACATAAAAAATGACAGTGTGGGTGACTATTTAACTAAAAAAAAGAATTTAAAAGAAGGATTCTTTTAAAATAAATACATTACATAACAATAGTTAAAGAAACGAGCCGCCGGCGGGAAAAAAAGATAATCTTGTATAATGTTTGTATGTACTTTAAAATCAACAAGCGAATAAAGCTACAACATTACAATACATGAGTAACTGCTTAACAAAGAAATTCTTCTATTCCAATTTCTAAAATTAAAACATAAGTACACTAGTAATATAAATAGACTAGCTACCATAATAGTCTCTTTTAGTATTTACATTGGATTACCTAATTCCTCACTCTAATGAAAATTAAACTTTATTTACCCGACGTTAAGAGTGAGTATTGAGTGTAATAGTCTGTATTTCATAAATTACATGTTAAATTTATCTCAATCATCCCTTGTCGTAGTGTTTGTAGGAATAACGGAGCAAGTCTGCATCATTCATTAGTGTCGGACACTTCTATACATTTAATTGTTTGAACTTGGTCACTACTGTTCAAGAGCGTCTCAACTAATCAAGACACGGTTAACAACATCCGCTCCGTAAGTGGCCGATGACTCGACGTCTTTGATGATGCAATTGTCTTCTAGAAATGAATGAATTGCATCAATTGATACTACTTCCGATTGAGTGTCAAGGATTTTGTTAGCGATCATTAATGATCTATCAAGATCTTTTACAACTAGTTGTTCATAAATTACAAGCCATTTATGGTATGATTCATGACATCTTCAAATTAAGAAAAAGTGTAATCATCCATAAGTAATTTTGAAAGTCAATTGTGAGGATACTATAAAATGTATAATAAATTGTTTCGGAGTAAACATGTCAATTAATAAAGTTTCATCATAGCAACTGTATCAAACCTCTAAAATATTTTTTAAAATTGAATCCAAAGCCAACGTACATAAATATATATACTTATAACTACCACACAAGTCGTAATTATACGTTCAGAACTTCAGAAATTACGATTCATTCATGTTTATTGTTCGTGTGGCCTGTCGAGCGACTGCGACACTTCACGACATCAGACACGATATAGTGTTTTGTACAAATTTTTATAACATTTCGTTTACAATTTGAGGTTCACTATCTTTTATTATTATATTATTTGAATGGAAATAAAATTATTATTTGGTGGAAACTTAATAAGTTTTATTTTTAATTTTTAATTCATAACAACGATCCCTAAAATAATCGATATTTTGCTGCCATACTGATATTATCTTTTTGTCGTTTCGTCGTTACGTAATGCTACATAACGTCGAATTATTTTCCCAGCCATGAATCAATTAAGTCTTTAATTCACGATTATGGTGAATCAAGATGCGCCGAAACACGTGAGACTTGTCTGCGATTTCCAAATTTTTTGCGACAATGTCAATGTCCTCTAAAGTCTGTCTTCAATAACCCGTTCGATAAATCAATATATTATGTAGTACACTTGTAAACCTTATTCATAAAATCGACATTTGTCATTTATAAATTTTTATTATACATATTTAATTTGAGAATCACTGACCGAGTTTTTATATCGAAATTCATAATATGTCTTGATTTTATCACTTTAATTGGACATATATTGATTCTTTGATTTATCGTTATTGTAAATACAAATTGTACAAACTTGAGAATAAGTATGAAAGTTCTTGAATCTACTTTACTCATATATACAGTCATTTAAATTTGTATTCTTTTTTGTTCATAATTTAACAACGCTTTTAGTCTTTAATTAATTATGATAATACATTTTTAATATTTTATTTTAATTATTTAATTTATACAAGTCTTGAATGATGATTTTTTCTTAGATTCAATCCATCTATCTATATACAGTAATTAGTTAAAATTTCTTTTAAATTTCTGTCATCACGATTATATATTATGGTTGTTGAATACACATACATCATATTAATTAAACGATTCAGCTGCCTAGATCTGAAAACGCTTGAGGCTTTTTTCACAAAACACATATCGTATATGGTTAAAACGTCCTCCATATAAAGATTGGAATGTTACTGTGTAATTTAAAGCTATTCCTAGCAGACGTTTTTAATTCTTCAAATGTAACCAGTTCTGTGATGTTGAGCCTTTTGTAAAATAAAATAAACAAAACTTAATATATTACATCAAATGTAAATTTTACTATTTGTATGATAAAAATATTTAATGGATGCGCCTCTTGTCGGTAATGTTCCATGTTTCCATTACTTATGTTATACGAGTATATAGCTATACTCTATCGCCGTGCTATTAATTTTGCAGTTTTTGCTTCTAGCATTAATATAGCTTTATAATTTATTTCGGTGTTAAAATTCTTCATAGAGATTTGAATGATTCATAATATTTATCATAGATTCTATTAATTTTGTGATTGAGTATCACAATTTATAAAAACAGAATTTTTTGTTAACATACAGATATATGTATTTTGTTATAGCGAATTACTGAAACATAATTAGGTATTAGTGAAACGTCATAGATTATATAACAATAAATAAGCTTTAAGTATCCTTTGTTGAAATATTAATAATGTATTTTACTATGTAATCAACACTGCTAACCTATTTATTACATTATCTTATATCTTAACAAATAACTGTTTTTTAACAACCTAAAATACTTCGTCCTATAAAATTACCTGCTTTTAAGGCATTTTCTTGAAAGAAACAGAAACAAGGTTTTGTTAAGAGACAGTTACAATTTCGGCCGTTATAATTGTATAGAATTGCTTTGTAAAACTTAAGAATGAAAACGAACAGTCAATCCATGGAGTGGTTTTGATTAAAACCTTACAAATATAAAGAGATAATTGTGTAAAGCTAGTACAAAGCATACAAACCTCTGTATAAAAAGATATCCTAACAAAAAAGATCAAATCGAACAATGTTAACATTGGAGACAATGAAAACAAAATATATTCTACATATTTTCTACACACTTGTAAAATAATTCCTTGTTTATGAAATTTCAATGACATTAATATTTAAGTTGCTGTATTTAATTGTTGATGTATGTGGTATTAAATAAAAGGAGTTTCATACACGGAGACAACTCCACAGAATCCCTATCATTCATCATACCTGACGAAGAGCGGGCGCACGAAACGCTGAGAAAATCTTCGAGCCAATCTATAATCCATCGCCAACACGTGCACAGCTATTATTGATTTTGCCGTTTTTTGTACAAAATTGCATGCCTGTCCCATCTTGACATTGAAAAAATATTTACTGGGGTAGTGTGAATGCCTTATTATAAGCTTGCGCAATGACATTTACGTTTTTGTTTGAATTGTCGCGTGACGTTATACGAATTAGTATTCCTCTAAACGTTAGGATATTGTGGTTTTATAGTATTAAATAAATTTAAGTTAATGGTCGGCAATATTGTTTTATACACACACGCATTGTGATAAATGTAATTTGTAAGTCTTAAGGTGAAAGATATTAATGAATTGTCTCTCTGTTTAAGTATAAATATTGTATTATAATGGTTCAATAATATTTTTGATGTATAAATAAAGGTACACTTTTATGATAAGATTGAAGATAGTAATTATTTAAAGATGCAACTAATGGAAGGTATTTCTATAAAAGCAAAAAGGAGGGTCAAACAGAAGCATTTTTAAACTTAGCTGACTACTTAAAACGTTAAAAATAAATATTAATATAAAAAAACAAATATTGATACGGATGTCAATAGAGACCTGACTTTCGACCCCACTTTACAATGGACCCCGGAAAAAGTGGTTTAAGTTACAGAAATACCCTTTCTAAGAAAACAAACATTGTCACTACATTTTTCGGGATATCCTGAAGTGAAAGTAAATTGATACACGTGCAAGTCATGTACTTCCATAGATGAAAAAAAGAATTATTTGATTCATTCAAAAGATTTAAGAAAACCTAATTTATGTAATTAAAACATCACTCAATACCTCTTACTAGCACTAAAAATAAACTACATCATGATTAAAATATTCCTCGCTAAAATAAATTCAATATTTAAATTATATTATCTCCAGCATGACGATGAGAACTGAATTCTAATACATGAAGTATTTTTTCACTACGCATGAACAATAATAAACACAAAGAAATTCCACTATATGTTTCTTGGTTTTAAGTTCTTTTATAACGAAATGTGACAATTTTTTTAATATTAAAATTTTAAATACATTGACTTATTACAATTTTATGATAAGTAAAATATCTACGTTAAAATATAAATCAGAAAGTAAAAAAATTCTACCATCTACATAATTCTAATACAAAAATATATCCTTTAGAAAAAAAAAATATTTTTACTTAAGATGATCACAATTTTTTACATGTACCTACATCCAAGATAAATTTAACATCAACTTGTCTTGTGGCAGAACATCTATTTTTATAAAAATAAAAACAAGAGGATACATGACTCATATTGATATAAACAATCAAAGCCTTCGAGAACCTACACGATAAGGCACTTGATGATAAGATAAAATGATAAACTCTGATAAAACACAGTTCATACATTTTTAATAAACTATTATTTTTTTATCATAGACGTTCCAGAAAAATAAAGAGTTATTGGTTTTAAAATTTATGAAAAATTATTATTTTGTATTAAATTATTCCTTTTACCATAAATTAGAATTGTGATTCTATATCTTTGTCTGACTGTACTTGAGGGTTTGTTTTTTAATATAGGGACAAACATTACTGCTTTTATTGTAAATTGGTTAAGTAATAATGATATTAATCCACGCCACGCTAGAAATGGAAGGACACCAAGACGCCATAAGATTGATGGTATTAAAAATAAAGATTTTGTATAAAGTTATATTTTTACTTTATAATCTTTTATTTTATCTAATGATATGTTGTTAAAAGATAATCTATCAGAGCTGAGATGGCATTGATTAGGCGGAACTTATATCTCACAACAAGTTAATAATGGAAGATTACAATAAAAAAAAATTGTAGTAAATATTAATTAATAATTTTTATTTGTAAATTCAGTTTAAAATAACTAAGGTTTATTTTAAAGAAATATCAATAATGAAGAAATAAACAAATAGACCCTAGGGACATATACAATACAAAAAATAAAAACCATTATGTATTATATACGTTTGTAGTAGATACAGTTGTCACAGAACGGCCTCGATAAAATTATCAGACATAAGAACCTTCTACAACAGTGTCTTAGGATATCAATATCTTTATTCCTGTAAGGACAATAAGAAACAAACACAAAAACATATTAAAACTATTTAGTATTGAATAGCATTTTCATGTTACGGATGGAAATAAGCCCTAATGTTTCCCATTGAGGCTAGTCCTGACTTTACTGCGGTTTTCTACGGATCAAGATTTTTATACTGACATCCGCTTCGAATGCTCAAGATGAATGAGACTGCGTGAGAGCACTATCTGATTAATCCTAAGCTATTTCAAGTTTTTATCTCAGCGAGAAGTAGAAGTATGTGTTCGTATATTTTATATATTAATATAATGTAATATTGTGTTAAAACGACTTCGGAATATATTTTTGGTTTATATACATAACAAGTAGTGCAAAAAAGTGCTTCTAAAGTATCAACAGAATATTTTTGAAAAATGTGTATCTAACATTGCAACTTTCCCTTTTTTCTCAATACATATAACAATAAAAATAATAAACAAGAACAATATAGCATGACAGTTAAAAAAAATTATGATGGAAAAAGAATGTTATTCAATAAAAATATTGAGAGTTCTATTCACTTTTAAGCCTCAATGGAATCATATCATATCGCAGAGCCATTCAAAGATTTCCCGATGCGAAATGTCCAGTTTTTACGCACAAAAGGAATTTGTTCCTGGTTACCAAGGCACGCCACTCGTCCTGGTCACATACCTTGCCATCATAAAATGTAAACGAGCTTTCATGCTACTCTCATAAACCATTGGAACAATTACAATTCATTCGTATACAAAAGCCAGTGTCAATGAAAACGTTGGAAGTTTTTTCCTCACTTTAACGGGAGGTGGCCATTAATGACCAAATAACTGTTATATAATTCAAAGGGTTCAAAACTATCATATATATAAAAGTTTTTGTGTAACTAGCACTAGTACTACTTTGGGTTTTTGTAACTTTCTGAGTCTTTTTCTTGAAACCTGAAGGCTGAGTACCATTCAGTTTGGATTTCATGGCATATTTTTCCTTATCAATCAAGAGTATAAGTAATAGTATAATTTGATAGGTACGGAATCCTAAAACTCGCCAAAAAGACGTAAAAGTCGTATACATGAGAAAACACGTGTACGGAAACTTCGATTCGCGAATTTCACTCACACGTGATTGTTTTTTATAACTACAATAAAATATATTATGCTTGCTTCTGGTTTTCAACGATGAAATTTTTTTTCCATTAAAAGGGCTTGTTAACTCTGTTATTGTCTGTTTAATTAATTATTATATTTCAGACTTTACTGGCCACCCAAGTTTTTCAGTACAACAAGTAAAACAAGTGCTGTCGTGATCTCACATAACAATAATTATTTAGAATTACTCTGAAACAATAATGAACTTTTTCTGAATCATCATATACGAAGTTGGAACTATAAGTAATTAATATTTTTGGTGTATATTACTTATATAACTAAAACAACCATTACAAAGTTTAAAAATAATAAAAATGTTTGGAAAATAATTCCATATAATTCAACATAAGCAAGTCATACATCCAAATGTATGGAATAACAGGCATATGCTTGCCTCTTCCTTGTAGACTATTCAGATTTCAAATAGTATCATTACTTAGATTTTACATTTATCGAAATGGGATTACTGACGCTAAATTTAACTGAGTCGACGTTCAAGGAACCGATGCCCCATTGTCGTGCCTGTTAGGATTCTGTTACACTTTTAAACACTTTTTACACTTTTCATGGCACGTTACTTATGTTCCCTTTGTACTCTCAAGTGACCGTCCGTCTGTTTCGTTTTTATTAGAATTGCACAAACGTAAATTTATAACTTAGAATATATTATATTAAAATCATTACGTAGTAGTAACTTTTATCATTCTACATATTATTATATAAAATAAATAGTAAAATATCTCATCTCATAAAACCTTCACGAAACAGTTTTCTGAAAGATTAATAAAATGAGATCGGACCACCTTGTTGCAAATAGGACATCAAACAAATTGAAACGATCAAATGCACGAGCATTAGAATTGTCTCTTTCAAATAAATAACTCAAATCCCGTATTGAAAATTAGACATGGTGTTCTAAAAATATACAGTTTTAAATAAAATAAAGGTAAAAAAAAACATACGTTAAAATAATATAGATTCGGCTCTGAAAGAAAATAAAAAATACTAAGAAAATTAAAATTTGTATCTTCTACCGACATTGATGGGAAAAAACTAATAAAATTTTAACTGTCGTTTTCAAATCACGATAAATTCTATATTAATTATATGCATTAATTAAATCGGTAACGGTATAAAATACATAATTCGTGATATATCTATACTGATTAATATCTCTTAAGAGTCATTAAATATTTATATTATACGAACTTATCTTGGCAATAAAACATGAATGACCAATTTCTTCAGAATAAATAAATAAATGCATTATATTAAGTAATGAGCATTTATTATAAATTAAAAAACTTTTAACTTGATGATAACTGAAATTAAAACATATAATCTAAATATGACGATAATAACCAAATATTACCATTTGAAAGTTCTATTAAATTCTTAATATATATTTTTTTTCATATAAATTACCTCTAAAATACAAATAGCTGTCACTGAATGTTCAATCACAAAGGCCACCCAATACAAGCTTATCCCGGTGGTCCAATCCTCAAGATGATTAAATTAGGATACGAACAGATATAACATGCAAAATGATATACAATGAACTCCGATCTCGCATAATGAAGCAATCAAATACTATCCATTGTAGCGAGATCCACGTCGAATCGAACGCAGAACTTCATGTTAACTCTAAACAGAATAAATGCAATCTATAGATTTCAAAAGTAAACCAGGCTCGGACGTTTGCGTTAACGTTCCGCCGATACGGTTGTCCGCTTTGCATACGGTAATCCAACCAATACTTACAAAAAGTTGTTGAATTTTAAAATCCTTCTCGAAAGCAAACATTTGACGTTTTAAGGGAAATTGAGCAGAAGGCTTTTTGTCGGTTTTCAAATTTAGATTGCGTATGTAAACACTATTACATAATACATAAATTCGTACCTCAAACATTTTATCCTTATACCTTGCTCTCTAGAGTTGTTTTAATGATGTAGCTAATAAGAACAAATCATATAAATTGAATGTTTGCAACGTGTGACAGACTTAAGCTTAACAAACGAATGCTTTAATTTAATCGTTACATATATCAGGTCAGTAGCAGCTTCAGACGGTATATGATTTAAGCGATCATCAATATTGATTTACATCATCCCACAGCCGATATATTTTACCGGCTCGTTGTGAAGCCGTCGATATAGCGCCTTTGTTCGAAGTCAAGTTAGGCGTCCATTGTGAAGGACGACAAAGAAAGATATTTTATAACGATCATAACTTGACGCGTGGTCAAATGTGTCGAAGCGTTAAGGATTTATATCAATATACATTTTTGAGACATTCAGGTTATATTTAAATATTTTACGTATTAGTATTATTTTAAAAGTTATACGATAATTTTTGATTATTTTATCCTCTTATTATAAGATGAAGTAATAATTACAATTTACTATAATTATTAAATTACCGATCAATAAAGCTTTAAGCCACCATTATATAAAAAATAAATAAAAATCTATTAACTATTATTGAATCAATAAACTGCTGGAATATAAAAGTATGGCTTACGTATTAAAAAAATTACACAACTAAAGTCGGCAACGTGTTTCTTTAAGTAGTATACAGGTTTGCCTTAACTGCTTTGTGGTATGTAGTCATTGTATACTAGAATGTTAATTTTATTTATTAGTGTCTATTATTTGTCAAATTGCATTTGTGTCGGCAGGCGGTGCGTCTTAATGTTAGCGACGCGTTAAATCGATTTACTTTTATTTTTTCCAGAGTTACGTCTTTCATAGGTAAACTTAAAAAAAATTACACGAGAAACGGTTTTATCTTTTTATCTTTATATCGACAAAATTAATTGAACTATTAAATACTTAATTTAAAACTACTTTGTTATCCTTATTAGATAATGTATGCTACATATAATATGGGGTAATATAAAGAAATTAATCTGTTAGACCCATTTTGACCCTTTTCAGTCCAAAAAAAGGCTTTAAAACATTATCAATAACGATTTTAACTTAACGTTATTATCTTTCATTGTTAGTAAAACACCCTGAGATAAATAGTATCGCACCTTCTATCGGCCAGTTAGTAGATAATGTGGAACAGTCGATATTGGTCAATGACTAGCGACTTGAACCCCTTGGTCTTAATACACACGGTTACAAACAATAAAGAACATGTAACGCTAATGAAATTTTGTACATCAAATTTATAACTTGCTCTGATATGTGTGTGACACACAAGAAAGGAGAATTGCAAAATGTTTTTTTTTTTCATTTACTGTAGTAAAACTATCAATCGTTCCTGATTAATAAAGTAACATAGTTAAAACAAAAAAAAATCTACCATGGACAATTATTTAAATAGTTGTCAGAATTTAAGAAGTGTGTATCGTTCCGCCATCTGCCTAACGTAATCAAAATAAAAATATTATTTATTAGATTTATTCGATAGTGACCGGCAGATGTGTTACCACGCGTTCCTTCTATTTTTATTCTCATTGTTTGGTCTCAAAGGGTCAATATCTTCGCTTCCGTTCGATATTCGGTCTTATTTTGTCTGTAAACATCTTAAGTATCCGTCAATCATAAAGCCTTTTGCAGAAATGGGCAAAAACTCAACCCTATCCGGTGCTTCTGTTATGTCAATACTTTGCATGTTGGAAACTGATTCAGCATATAGATTTTATTCTTAATTATAAAATAAAATTTCATTAATGAATATTATACATTCATAATTTTAGTTTTTTCTTCTGTTTAAAAAATACAACATGTAATTAAATTCATATCAAACAATTTGTAACATTTGAAATGGGTATGATCACTGCAAGAGATTAATCTATACTAATATTATAAAGCTGAAGAGTTTGTTTGTTTGTTTGTTTGTTTGTTTGTTTGTTTGTTTGTTTGTTTGTTTGTTTGTTTGTTTGTTTGTTTGTTTGTTTGTTTGAAAGCGCTAATCTCCGAAACTACTGGTTCGAATTGAATAATTCTTTTTGTGTTGGATAGTCCAGTTATCGAGGAAGGCTGTGGGCTATATAACATCACGCTACGACGAATAGAAGCAAAGATATAGTGGTAATTGTGTAAAAAACGGGAGAAATTATTTCATCTTTGAAACCTTCCGTTGCGTGCGCCGTGAAAACGGTTCAAGATACACAAAAAATATGGATGAAAGAATAATAGCTCTTTTGATGATCTAAAAAACAGTCCGAGATAGTATATGTCTATCTTTTAAGATTAACTCATAAAAACCATTTTTATGGTACCTAATTTGGTCGAAATAATTTGTTTAAGTTGTATCAACATAATAATATTAATCTTTATTCAAATAAACAAATAAATATGTTGTTGGTTAAGAGTACTTCATTGTGAATAAAAAAAACATAGGTTTTATCCTGAAAACTCTTCGGGAACTCGACCATTCCGAAAACCCCTCACGAACGGGAACTATGTGGGAAGAACCAAAAATCTGGCGAAAGTCACTATTCCACGCAGACGAAGTCGCGGCAAAAGCTAGTATTACATATTCACTGATCCAAAATGACACTGCTTATTAACTTAAGACGTATATTTTAAACCAGCTTTTCGCAGTAATAAGTAAACATTTTTATAAAGCATTCCTCAGACACATTAATATGATACGTAACTTGATCGGATCAACAATATTTACGCCGGCCGCCAACCACTTGTCTTTTTAATGTATAAATTAATTCAAACTGACCTTTGAAGCGTGAAATTCCCTATCCATTACTTGTGAGACAGGTTAATATAGAAAAGACCTACTTAAAGCAAAATCCCTGTATTCCTAACATTGCTTCTGGCCCTCGCGACTTGTTTTAACGTACTTTAGAGCAATTACAAGAAAAATAAAAGGTTCTAGAACTATTAAGGCTTCGGCTGGTATTTAAATAATGTTGGGATAAGATTTTTAATGAATATTTTTGTAGCTGAAACAAAGGTGTGATATTTAGTTTATGAGAGACAGCAGTTATTTGATTTCTTTTCATTTTGTTACTTTCCTACAAATATATCATTACCCAAGAGACAAAACCTTTTCCTTTTTAACGTTTACAAAGCAAAGAATCATGTGGATGAAAGGTACATAAATCTGGTACTTAAATAATTTACTAAATAATATTAGAAAATACCAACCACTCTTAATGTTACAGATAACAAGTGTGAAAAATTCTCAACTAAAGAAATATTTCATTTATTTTACAAAAGGAAAACCACTGATGAGTTCTTTAACAATAAATAATGTATGTTGCTTTAAGGATGAATTCGCAATATTGAGTAAAAATATTTTACATATTATAAGGCTCATTAGAGCTGAGTGCGAGGAAATTTTTCATTTTAATTCGCTGTTAATTAAAAGAACGAGGGACAGCTTTAAATTTAGCAGTGCTTATTTAAAGGTTCCGTACTTTTAAATTAATAACACAACCCACAATTTCTTCACTTGAATGTAGCTTAATGTCAGATAGGAAGAAAAGCTTTCTGATCTGATCTGCCACTGAGGTAACATACGATTAAATTAATTATAGTTAGAAATTAATACAATGATAACATACATTGATTGTAATATTCGTCCGTGGTAAAGTTTATATAAAATTTATTCAGTGTTTAAAAAAAAGATTAGTACTTATGTTCTGAAGGTTTAATATTTATTTTATTCCCACCCTGTAGGGTTTTCTGAAATAATTTCAATCTTACGTAGGAACTAACTTATACCTACAATTTTTTTTATACGGATCCCCAAAACTCACATCGTCGTATCTGGGTGTAAGAACTAATTAATTGATTATTGATATAAATGGATTCCTTTCTGCTAATAGCCGTAGTGAGAATAATCGCTTCACATTTCAGAACTCATGATAAATGTGGCTATATTTAAATTCAGTGTGAAAAGACACGCAACGAGATAACAATATTACCGTATCCTATACTTAACAATATAACCGTGTTGTTTTAAAATATTATTTTCATAGATAAAAAATTAATTTCAATATAGAACCGCATATGAATAATATGTAACCCAATTATTGAATAATAGCTTGCCAATTATAAAATTAATTTCCATAGAGAGGCACTTATCTACACCCTTATATTGGATTGTTAGTGAAATGAAAGCATTAATTTAAAAGTTCTTGTAAATTTTTTTTGTTTAAAATTAATCACTTAGATATTTTAAAATCAATCATTTAACGAAATTATTTTATAATTGTCAAATACTTTTATATATACCTATGTATGTGTATTTATATATTTTTAATTCCTTTCCGTCACTACATATATCGTTTTAAATTATAGTAGACATTTTGAAAAAAAAAATTACAAGTTATAAGTACTAATTAGGCACTTAAAGAAAAGATTATCCCATCAATTTCTGCCAGGATTTACTCGCCATTAACGCGAATTATTTTCGGGTTGCCAGGTCCAATCATGTAAAATGTGCACAGATACATGTACTTAATTTTATTACAAGCACAGATAATAAACGGCTCAGACATGGTATTGCCACATGTATATCGTAAATGTGTGAAAAAATGTTCAGAATCAATTATGTGCAGGACTCTATAAACAGTGGTCGCGACGGGTGATTAAAAATATGGCGACTTTAAACTGTTAAATATTACAAAGGATGGTAATATTTTCGAAATAATTACGTCAATAATTGGCACGCGAACTCACCTCTTCTCATTATTCGTAATCGGATTTTACCACCTACTGGGTCATATTGATCGTTTTAACTATATCATAACTTTATTGGCGTAGACCGTATCGTGTCAATTATATGAGAAAATATAACTATCCCTCATTATTATTATGAATATACCAACCATTTGCAATTCCTTCTAAATTATCAATACAAAATTTCCAAAAAATGTTTCTTTCCAAATAATCATTTAATTTTTTGAAAATACTGGGACATAACAGAAACGTTTATGCAATAACTGACCATAAAGTATCACTACCTTTCGCTGACTTAATAGTCTCAAACAAACAAAAAGCGGCCGTAAAACCAATGAAAATAACACAGAATTGTGTAACAAGTAACATTTTTACTGTATAGAACTTTTATTGGTAAAGATCCCGTGGATAGTTTTCAATAGAAGATCACCGATCAAAGCGTATACAATAGTGTTGAAAAGTAGGAATTATATCGCAGTATCATCTATAGACTTGCTTTCAATATCCCGCTATCACGAACAAAAGATGGGTAACTGAGGTTAAAAAACTAACAAAAGCATTTCAATTCTTGGTGCGGTCAAAATGTCCAAACATTGCAAAGATTACAGCAGATCTGATTTTTATCAAGAATGATAATAATTTTTGTGACGAAAAACATTTAACAAGAGATCGTTACTTCATTAATTTAAACTTTCCACATATATAGTCAAATTTTGAACATAAATATAAAATACCTATATAAAAAAATAACTGCTATATATAAAGTTAGTAGCCATTACATATTACAAAAAATATTTAGATCTAATGAAAGTTTTTTTCTTAAGAATATACTAATTTAAAATTTGCGGATTCTTTATATTTTCAAACTAAATTAAATAGTTTTTAAAGAGAGTTATGACATAACATATCTCATACAGAACTGGTAATTCGTGGCAGCAAGCAAACATAAAGCACACGTTCTGACCACTTATAAATTATATTTTTATCGAGAGTTGGATTTATTCATATAAAACACGTTGTATTTGCATTCGATAAGTAACGCTTGTACTGTTTAGTCGATGGTAGGGGATCCATCATTTACACAAAAAAGATTTGTTGATTGAAATAATAGTACCTGATATTGATAGAAAGAAATGGGATATGATTAACATTAACATTTTATGATGGTATTTACTTATAATTTATATTTTTATTACTTAACTGTAATGAATACATAGCAACGGAAAACAAAACATGATAGTACTATAAAATTTTATTTTATTTTAAATTGTTTAGACAAAATAAGCTACAAAAGAATAACTGATATAAAATATTAAATCTCTCAATAAAAAGGGAACAAATTACGAAAGTTATGAGAGATCTAGATGAATAAAAAACTCATGGTCACCTTCAATATTACAGCGTGTACAGTATAGTTATTCGAATGGCCTCAAATTCCCTCAAATAAGGGGTGTATCACACCTGTCCTGCGCCCTCGCGACACGCGAACGCACGTTGCACAAGCATCCACCAGCCTAAAATGATCTATGATATAACTGTAAATGTATTGAAACTCCCAGTTTAAAAGAGGTCAAAAAATTTTCTTAGTTTTGTCAAATCTCATCTAGAACAATTATGTATAGTAATGGATATGGTGGCCGGTTTTCATTGTTCTGTTTTGCGCAGGGTGCATAATAAAAGTAGTTGTTATTATTATTATTACTAGCGATTTGACAGGTATGTTATTACTGTCACGATGATGTTATGACTTCTGAACCGTATTTCAAGCTTTTTTTTATGTCAAAGGTGGCAAACGAGCAGACGGCCTACTTGATGGGCAGTAGTGACCGTCGCCCATCGACATCAGCAACATAGATGTTACGGATGCGTTGCCAACCTTAATTTTTGAGGAAAAGGGAGGGTTGGGAATCGGGAAATAGCAGGAAAGGGAGGGAATAGGGAAAAGGCAACCGGCTCTCTCACTCATCGGACGAAACGCAGCCACTAAAGGCTACTTCACGCCGATCTTTTGTGAGAGGGTGGTACTTCCCCGGTCGAGCCAGCCCATGTTCGAGCTGTAGTAACTTGGCTACACCTAGGCTCTACCACCTTTTATAATGCATAACCGAATAAAAAAAAAATTAAGCAATATTAGTAATATCATACAATCGTTGAGCACAAACTCGTACATATCAAAAAATACATATGTATCCAAAAAGAGTTTCATTCTTTTTGTTTCTTCTTTTATATTGGACATCGTGTTATATAATTATATTTATTCTGAATTATATACATTGGTGTACTTATATTTCTGATCGCATTATTGTGCTTTATTCAGATAAACAATCACTAGCAAGTCAACCTCGCCAGTGGAGGGTTGGAGCACCTGTCAGCCACGCGTCGCTTGATCTTACCCTCTGTATTATTATTAATATTACATTTTATAAATAGTGTATTTAATGCAATGGAAATAATATTTTAAACAAATACAAATATAAAATTAAAAAAATGTTTTTCGTAGTTTTATTAATTAAATTTCGTATTAAAATTAATTTTTGTGTTCAGGTTAATAAGAACAATAACTGTCAAAGTAATGCGAAAATCTAATATAAATCAAAATACTTGTCAACATGTTCAAACTCAAGCTAAAGTCGATTTTTTTTGCTTACGCAAACCTTAAGGTTAGACACTGTGAGTCTCATTATAATTATCTTGTTGGAATTTGTGGTGTGCTTGCTTATGTTTTTCTTATATTTTTTGAAATATATATAAACCTTTTATTTTTAAGTTTTTTTATATCTCTAATTTTTCCTCTAGTTGGCACAACCAAAATCTTGCAACAAACCAAACGAAAACGAAACCAAAATTTTGCAACCAACCGCCTTTCTATCCGCTCATTAACCGAAAGCTGTGACTTACCGACAGAACAAAAAGCTGTTTATGTATCCGCCCTCATTCTGAACACCGGAAAACCTCTTGTGATTTGTATATTATGAATGTAGTGAGAATATTTAAAGATTACTATTGATTTATATTAATCTAGCTAGCTGTCTTCTGCAGCATCGCCGGCGGATTCGGATGTTATGCCCAGGACGTTCTTATACATTTCAATAAAATATATTTTCTTCTATGACATTTAGTTCGAAAGTTTTTCATTGAGGGAGTAACAAAAATTCTCACTGACATATTCTCTTATACCTTTGCGATGAAGTGTTTTTGTTATATATAGGTGTAGTTTCACGAAACCTTAAAAAAATAAAAATTCTGTGATGATCCATGAATCCCATATTTCTGACCATAAGTACATAACATTGATATTACTATGGAATAAAATTGATTCTTGATTCTCTGCATTAATATGATAAGATTGATAATATCCATTATAAATAATGTTACAGATCTTTCAAGCTGTTTATATTTAAAGTCTTTTAACTGATTTCCATTTGGACGAAACGTCTGTAATAAGAACAAAAATAGTGCCTCCACGCAAAACTGTTCTGCAATTACATGCAAACGCAATAAATTTGCATTAAACGTAATAATAACCTTCTCATGTCGTTTAAAGTACAGTCTGTAAATAAATACGAGTGTCCCGGCAATCAGTGCAAATATATTAACTGTAAAATTGGTATGCCGCCGCGGGCTTACCGCTCCTTGGGTGGACGAGATTTGTGTGGCGTATTTGCATTTATACCTACGGCGATTGAGTCTTTTTGTTTAGATCATATTTGACGTCTTCTATGTACAAATTACGTATCACATGTTTTTTTTCAAATATTCTTTTAAGTAATAAAGGATGACATAAAACAGATATTAAGAGTATATAGTAAGTTATTGTAGACAAAACATTTTCCCAAAAATATCTTAGATTTTAATAAAAAAATACTTTTTGCACATAACTCCATTCATGAGACCAGAAGGAAATGTATTAAAACAAAACATTTGGAGTCCCACCGGTACTGACAGACTGATATAGCCTTCATAAAAAATATAAATGAACCTATATTCTGGTCTCAGGGCAACTATACTTAATTCTAGGATAAATTTAGATAAAGATTTACTTTGAATTCCAGGACATAATGGAAAAAATTATTGAAATCCTTAAAGTTGTATTTTTTACATGAAAGAGAACAAGCATCACCACACTAACTTCCAAAAATACATACATGTGGATTTAACACATAAACTTTCTCATTTATCTAAGATTAACATTAAAAATAATATCTATAAAAAATGAAACCTATTTCGTTTCTTACTGTTTTTTCTTGTTTTGCATTTTTTTTATTATGTTTTAAATTTTTTCACAAGATTGATAGCGGATATATTAACATGCTATTTTGTGATTTCCTCCCGATTGATTGAACGTTGTAAACACAAGGAAATGATGACATTTAATCGACTCATGATATATTTTATATGTATCTTAAAGCAAATATCATGTTTAATAAACTTTTGTCCATTATTATTGTTTCCCTTTTGTGGAAGTTTTTGTTATTATAAGATTCAAAATGGAATAATGTGTTTTTTCATTCTCACCGCCTTGGTTGTAAATGAACCCTTAAATATTTTTTATCGCTCATCATTGTGATCATCAGTCAATACCAAATGAGATCAAACTATTATATAATATAATCTCTATAAGCTATTCGCAAAAATTTGACGTATCCCATTTTTTGATCCGTCTCGATTCATTTATCATGTTTATTGGAACAACTAGATACTTAGACGGTAGAAACATCTTGTGGGTGGTAACCTGAAGTCGTTATGGATATATTTCGCATGTGTGAAATATAGGAGGAGTTGGAATGGTAGAAATGATATAATTATGTGTGTCAGGCGCCAATTCCCATTACTTATCCAATTCCCATTAGTTCTTTTTTATTGGGCAAACGAATATTCAAGCCCTATATTAATATATTAATAATATTTTTACCGCTTTTAAGCCTATTACGCTTGCCTTGCCTATTATTGGTTAAGTGGATGTAGCCGTCACTCAATATTCAATATTATATCACATGGATGTCTGAGAACAGAATCCGCACTTCATTACTGGGATTGCTTTAAGGATTATGTCATATAAGAAATCATATGAAACTTTAAAACGATGAATAACGTAAAATAAAATATGATTGACGTTAATAAGTGGATTACAGGGATCAAAAAATTTATTTGTATTTTATTCTTTGTAGAAAATTTAATCAATTTTATCCAAGTTATGTTTATTTTTGTTTACATTATCTTATATAAACATTGAAGCCTATATTGTGATGTACAAAAAATATAAGGTATAGAACGAACGATAACAAAATCCGTTAAGACAAACAAAATAAGTAAAAGTTCTTGTAATTGTTAATGGCAAAAAAATAAATAATTTACACATAATGGCACAGAAAAGTTTAATTCTACAAACTCTTTAAAATAAAAACTAAATGCATTATGGAAATTCCTTTCATAAAACATGTTGATTTTATTATTGTCTACAAATAATACTTACATACCTACTAAAGTCTAGAAATATAAATGCTACAAGAAAAAACAAACCACTTGCGACCACATTTATAATAATTTTAAAGTTGTAACTGTACCTTATTTTTATTTCCGTAACCTTATTGTTGATTACAAAGTCAACATTGAAATAAAAAAAACTTTAATTATAATCACATTTTTTTATATTCTCTGATATTAAAATATGAAACGCGAGTCTTCATCACTCAGTCAGTAGAACTCGTCTATCTCCTACATTACAAAACCCTGTAATAACACGGGTATGAAGCCTTGTTTGTGGCTATATTAATTATTTTGAGATTAACCGTCACGTGAAAATAATAGTTTTAATTATTAATAATTGCGTAGGCACCATCTCCGTTCATGTAGGAGCGTCTATCATGTTGATTGAAGATGATACACTTAAGGAACTTTTATTTTTCTTTAAACAAAACCTTGATACAATAAATAGAAGTCAAGTATAAATACAACTTATCGTAAGCCATTAATACCTTACTTACGAGTACAACTAAAAGAAATGCATGTTTATTTCCCGAGCTTATTAAAAAAGTGATCAAGGAGTTACCTAAACTCCTTCCTACAGAACTCATACATTTTTGTCCAAGAGTTGAATCTAGTTGAATCTTTTTTTTTTTGTTAAACTTATTTCAACTACTAAATCATCTTCGAAAATTCTTTCACCATTTGTTACACTAATGGCGGCTGCTCTGAACTAGATGATAATATTTTTGAGTATGTATACGAATCATATGTCTTGTGATAGGATATTTCCTCTTTAATGAGTTTTGGGAAAGACAAATCTCTATTCAATGTGAAGAATATTTGATAAAAAATCTCAAATAATAAGTACGAACCCTTCTTTTAAATAATTTGGTTTAAAAAATTTAATTCGTATTATAATAACAAAATACTTGAGTTTTAAACCTGATTTTTAGATGACTTATATTCACCTAATTTAAGAAATGTTAGTATCGACGACTCAATTACAGGTTAGAAGATAGTTTAGGTGTACTTATACCAGCATCTAAAATAACATATAACTGGTTGTTCATCTTTTTTATAATTTATAATGTTTAAAATAACAAATACCTTAATTGAATACACGTACTGTTATTTGATTCACATAATTGATATTCTATTTAGTGTCATTTATTGATTCAATTTTAAGTAACAAAAAATTACAGTACAAGTCCAATTAAATAAAATGTTTTCCAGGCTCCTTTCAACTACATTTAATTGTATTATTTTAATTTTATTGTCAGATAATTATTTTAAGGAAACAAAAACGTTAATTGCACCCTTAAATCCATCGATGTTGTTGTTCTTTAAGTTTTCAATGACAATAAAGTTGAATTATTGAAATAATTGGGAGCTTTTTTAACAATATCTTAGTGAGTTTGATCAAAAATGCTGATGTTGGAAGACAATTCATGACAAAATTATACAGCATTAATAATAATCTTTAATTCATACGGTGAGAAAAATAAATATTGCAAAAAAAATACCAACCTTTATTTTTAGTACTGTAAGTCTTGTTAAAAGAGATATAAATGAATATCCATAATGTGGATTGACGCGTAAGAGCGATTAAGATCTCAGATGAAGCTACAGGAGTCTAATTCACAAAAGTTTTTGTTATAACTCAAAATATTGAGTAAAAAGATAAGCACAAAATTCGTCCTCTTTGATCAAGTGCGCATACCCATCCAGCCTTTAATTGCTTGTCAACAAATTCCTGAATGGCCTTCTTGGACACACAAGATTCCGTTTTTTACTCATTCTGTGGATTCGATAAGCAAGTCATCATTGATGCAACCTTGTCTAAATACAAAATTACGAATGTCTCAGGGATATTGGCAGTAAAAACCACGTCAACTGAATTTGAAATAGTTCTAAAATGATGATAACTACTTGGAGTGTTATACTTTCATACCAATTATATTTTTATTATATTCAGCATTTCTGATATTATTTACACGATGGAGATGAATCAACTTTATGCCATTTTTTTCATGTTATCTCGAAACCATTTTAAAAAGTAGGTACCATGTGTTTGAAGATATCTATTCAAATATCTTGGATGGAATAATATTGTCCCATTAAATAATAGACCAATCGCGTTTAAATTACCTGACAAAATAAAAGCGCCATAAATAATCGTGATTAAAATTCAAATACCTATGCAGATTGTAAACGATATCTTCGTTTCACAACTTCTTAATTAAACCAGCAAAGGACACTTGCACCGCTTATTAAGAAATAAATTAATTCGCTTTGTACGGAAAAAATAAAGTATTCTCGTTTGTATCTGTTTTGTTATTATAAATGAAACTACTAAATCTACCAGTTAAATTAAGAAAATCGATTAACAGACAATACTAAGACTTTTCTTTGCACCACTATTAACCATTATAGATATTAATTTGAAAATATTTATAACAACAAACCAGCAATAAATATCTAGACAATTTTCTCTTAAAGCTGTACCAAGAATTGTAATAAAGTTAAGAAATTATTTCACTTAAAGGTTTTAGTACATTATAACTACCAGAACGTTTAGTATGATTGATAAATTTGAGATTGTTGAGAAATACAAAAATAACTTTTTATTATGACATATGCCTAAAACCAGGTGTCTCGCTAATAACTATGCAACGACTCTGTTTTTAAGTATATAAAGTAATAAAAATACACTCGCTAAGCTTACTAAATAACACAAAATCCATTTTCGTCTTATAATGGCATAAATCGATGTTGAATAAATTATTTTTATCTGCAATGCCAGCTACTTTGTATTCCACTTTATTTAACTATTTTTTAGAAGCATCTCAACAATTTATGAAAATTGTTCATGCATATTCAAGTACTCCAACTTATCTTAAAACATAAAAATAATGATAATATTATAAATATACAATTTACGGTCAATAAAGGATTGCAGCAATTAGTTTTTACGTTGACTACTTAACTATGAAAGGAATAAAAAAATATTTAATTTCGGAACACTATCCGGATATCTTATAAAGTATAATATTTAGTATCTACTACGGAATAACAGTACCAATATTTTACGAAAGATTAATTACACTCAGCAATTATTTAACGAGACAATTTTAAAAAATATATTATTTATTTATTTAATATTGTTTTAATATAAACGAGTTAAATTTCTTATAAAAATGTTAATGCTATAAATTTGGTCATAATTACATACATTTTTCTTAACGTATAGGTATTTTTTATGGTGATAGAGCTGACTGTAACTGGTCCTGCCACGCGCCGATACAACCAGTTTATAAAACCTAAATTCTAACTTAATCTTACATTTGCTTTATAAGCTATATTGTATATATAATATTTATAGTACTAGAGTATTGTATGTCTTGATTATTATTAAAAAATAAGATATTTTTATAACACGCTCAGATAAATTTAAACATGAAACACAATTATTACAAAATTGATTCACGATGTAGTCGACGAACCGTTATGCCTTTATTGCAATTTTCTTCGCACACTTAACGCGTCAATTGTGACGTTAACCACAAGTCTTGAGTTTGACTTTCAAGATTAATATTTAATTTGTAAAATATCTTCCTGAAAAGTATAAGTAATAATAATATAAATTTTAAAATGTGACTAAGGAATAAAAACACTTTGATAGTACCTACATAACTCATAGGTTCTTCAATAAATAAATACGTGATAAAATCTACCTACACTTGTATAAATGACATTCCTTAGCTATTCTCGTCCAATATTGAAGAATAGTAGAAACAAGAGTGACCTTCGAATACCTATTAAATACTATATTGTACAGTCAATAACTGAATCCAATTAAGTTCGGTAGCGCCTCGCTGGCAAGTTTTTGTAGCACTCGCTGCGCATACGCACCTTAATTGGCGGATACTCGTCATTAGGTATTGCAAGTGCAAGGTTAGATTGACTTTTTGCAATAACCAAACCTGGAAAGGATGATTAGGCTTCACCGATGAAATTAAGTATTTTATATTTTACGAGGATCGATCAAAGAATTTTTATCTTTTTAACGCAGGTTTAAAAATAACTTATATGGTATTCTTAAAAAATATAATGTCTCTTTTCAGTCTAGTTAGTTCTGTTTTAACAATTTATTATATTTATATTTTTATTTGCAAGTTTCATAATTAAAACCACAAATCTAAAACTTCTTGTCAACGATAAAAAAGCATTTAGGTACCATTATATTCAATTATGTAGTCTATATATAAACGCTATTAAATTAAGAGAAATATGACACGAAACAAACGCAGTTTCAACATTATATTGACAAAAAAAATATACCAATAAAGGCATAAAAATATTTGACATTCATTATTTTCAAAGAACAATAATCATACATTTTGTTCGTTTATTTGAACTGCACATAATATATCAGCAAAATAAATAGCGTTATCTAGAGTTTCGTTTAGCAATAACTTTTATCGTCTGATCGATGTCGAAGCGCAACCAATTACAACCCGTGTCACTGGGAAGTTATTTACAATCGCTTCTGTGTATTTATAACGAGATAAAACTAAATAATTATATTTGTAAGAGCTATAGTAATACAAAAACCACCATAGACAGCTGACACGCTAAAATAACAGACGTACTTAAAGAGAGGCAGATGAATTGGTGATATTACCTTAATTAATAGTTTTTTGAAACCACAAGTATATAGGACGGTACGTAATATAATAATTGTTGAAGTATTTACAGGAATTGGCCACTAGAACATGATAATTCATGACTGATTAGAGTTAATATTAATGTTAATTATGTGTCATAATGTGGGTAATTATATTGTTAATGACGCTCTCGATAAGGAAAACAGAACATTACCTGACATGAAAATTAAAAGATAGCATCTTATAAACAAAACAATTATTTGAGTATATATAAAAATAGATGTTATATATTTCAATTTGAATTCTGTATCAATGCATAATATTCAGTAATGGGCATCAATTTGACGAGAAATTACCCCTCCTTGAAGCTCATTAAGATATTGGTTTTACAATCGGATAAACCATATCGGATAAAATTAATGAATTTAAAGGAATCCTTAAAGCAGACACAAAGCGATCCTGCTTGATACTACGGTCACGTGCTAGATCGGTCTGTTGGTTAATTAAACGACATTTAATAGGTATGTTCTTAAATGTAACAGAAATAAGAAGAAATCCTTACCCATTTCAAATGGTGCAGATTTAGAAGGATAATCCATATTAATATATATCTATATATATATATACCTATATATATATATATATATATATATATATATATATATATATATATATATATATATATATAAACATGTATATATATAAATAAGATAGTCCATAAACGTGATATTTATAATAAATAGTCCCTTCCTATAAATTTCACAAAGTCTTATCACGTCACATTTTACGTCATCAAGTTATGATTTATCAGAAAACTGTTTAGGCTTAAGAGAAAAAAGGAAAATATATAATATATATGTAAAAAGTTACATCTAAAGAGATCTAAGCCCGCATATTTTCAATGGCTTATGGCAATAGTCTACTATTTGTAGCATTACCATAATGCATACAAACCTGCTTTGTAACATATCCATAAATTCCCGAACAGGTCCCAATATCGCTTATTACGTATCACTTTTGTGTTAATCATATATTTTGCTTGTACGTGGCTACCGACGGTCTATTAATAAAGAGAACCTGCCATTGTATTGTAAAGGAATTTGTCTTTTTAAGATACTCCACGCTCGAACCTATTATTAGACTTAATTGGAATGATAAACTTTTTGTTAAAGGCTCTTAGACTAATTTGTAGTTCGAGTGTAAGAACTCTCACTTGTTAGACGTATATATGTCTGTTAACCATAAATTAAATAAAATCTTCCTTGCAAGTAATCTACATATCGAACAATCTTCATTCCAAAGTGTTGACATTTGAAAACCATTTCTAAATATGCATGTTATATATACATATAAAAAGGAAAAAAAAATTCAAGACGTTACAAATATTTTTCTCACGGAATAAAATCAAATAAACAAAACGTATATCAAATAATAAATAACGTTTAAGCAATAAGTGAACATCGAAGCCTCTGATACAGTAACGATAATATTCAAATTATCTAGTTAATTATTCTATTAAAATAAATGAAAGCTGTCTGAAGAAAATACATTATATATAATATATAAATATTGATAACCAAATCTCATCGGTTATTTAATGATGAGATACAATCAGAAAGTTATTAACATACAGAAATGTAAGTTTTAATATGGGACATGAATTATATTATTACTATGTTTATTACAATATTATTCTGTTCGTTAATTTGATTTACTTTTCGAATTCAATTGTCTTTAATCAAATACATCCTTTATTTAGGACAAATATTAAATCAAACTAAATTTATTACTGTATGAAATCAGCTATCAGAATGTGCAAGTTTTTTACATTTGTATAAATATATATTTTATACAAATGTATTTTGTATAAAATAAATATGTAGTTATAGTTTTATTTTTTGATAAATAAGGCTTTTGCTTGCGACTGTACCTCACAGCTTTAGGCAAAAGGGTGATAGAGTGGTATTAACACAATACGTATTGACTATAAATGAATGGATAAACAAATCGGAGGCGAAAAAAGAGAGACTACACAAAGAAATAAATTAATTCTGAAACATTTATTTCATTTACAATAAATAAGACTAAAATAATAAGATTAGTAAAATAAATTGTTAATGATAATTTTATACCTTCTAAATTATTCGTTTCTGATAAAGGATTTTGAAAACCCTAAACTAAAGCGAATGGAATAATCCAAATCTAACTTCAACTAAATGTACTATGTACAAGTAAAAAGTAAAAGTCTATAGGCTTTAAAAAAGTTTATTTATTAAATTATTTAAAATGAAATCTGTTAATTTTTATTTTAATTATTGTTATATAACTCTTTGTGTACGCACCTTTACAACACAAAACACCTCATTACACAGTTGTATATATTAGACGCCCGCGGCGCCGCATTTTAAAACAAACATCTCTATTAATTTCTGATGCTTTTAAACAAAGATATTATCAATCATACTGCGTCTGAAACGATAATCGATACACATAGGCTACAATTGATTCATTATATTTTATTTCCATCAAAATGAATGAAGACAAATATTGCATTTGTATAGCATCACAGAAAAGTAAGTATAGTTTTTAAGTAAAAATTCAGCTTAACGAGTGACGATGAATTTATTAGATTTGCTTACATTTGCATTTCATAGCAATATTTATTTAGGCCAAACCATTACCAATACATTTCCTTTATTTCTAAACACATTCTTGTAATTTTAACCCTGTTCATGTCTTCTATTTTTTCGCAAAGATAATTTAAATATTTTAATTATCAAAATATAAATAATAAAAAAATATTCCAACCTGTAAAGTAATACCAAGTTAAAACGTTAATATAAGAAAATACTCCTAAGAGAGATACACATAAAGATCTTATACCATTAAGTGCCTACTTCACTTAAATATGTCTTAATAAAATGTCACAATGCTAGATATTAAATTTAAGAACCATTAAATTCTTAAAATGTGGTCGATTCTCCAAGATATCTCTTTTAAAGGAAAAATATTACCCAACGTTTACTACAGCTACAACAGTCCCCATAAAACCAATAACATTTTATCTGCTACTTAGCGAAATCCTATATTATTATTAGAAATAAGACTACTACACACAATGTACTTGTTAAAATATTTCAAACAATACAGTAAATAGTCATAGATATAGCTTTTTATAAAGAATTATGGGATTTTAATTGTTAAATATATTTCAGATGTAAAAGGATAAGTAACTATAATAAAACATTTACATACAAAGGATAAAACCGTCGAATGATATACGCATCACGAGCCCGCGGCATCAGGAGATATCGAGAACAAATCACTTTTTATCGTTACACCCATCGAAAAAAATAACCATATCAACATAAAAAAAGTGATTCAAAAACAATAGTTCGGATGGATTGAAAGGATACATATAGATAACAAGGCGGTTGGAGTATTTATTAATAATGGCTCTATAGCAACTATCGAATGCTGGTCATCACTTGGATGCCATTAGTGATTAAAAAAAAACGAAACGAATAAAAGCAATAGGTCGTCGGTTCAAACTATTTGTATGTTATCAATGTAGATTATATGTTCATTTTTTACTTTTACTCTTTTGCACACAATCACCTTATTAATTATTCATAAAGAAAAAAAGTTTTACATAAATAATAAAATTGTAATCCGGGAATGTTTTAACATGAAAATAAACATTATTATCAAATTAATGAATAATATTATAAATATTTCCATAAAAAAACACGAAACGCTTGTAAAAACCATTAACAATTAGGTAATCGGTATAACTGACCTACCTCAAGTCATCGCATACTAATGATACAGACATCAGGAATCAACGATTTGTAAATAATTGGCAAAGTAACCCAATAACTAATTTTCTTGATTGGGTTGGATTAAGACGTCAAAGCGCGCTACGGTCAACAAAATAATATTATATTACTATTGAAATCGATACATAAAAGAACGTATTAATTTATTTTTTATTGCAGTGACTTGCACACACAACGAATGTAGAATAGCTACTGTGGGTCAATAGGGTTAGATATTATTAAAACAACTCATGTAAATGGAACATCTTTTATATTCATAGATTTCGTAATAATAAATCAAACCGGTTCATATCAATCATATTAATTAAACAAGAAATAAAAACAACAATACAAATACATTATCAACATGAAATTTCAATGAATAGCTTAAGTTGGAGATATAGTGTGAAAAACCCTCGTAAAACGAAACTTTATATATTAAAATATAAAAATTCTAAACTATAATAATTTATCTCCTGACTTTACAATAGAATCTAATTCATAAATCTTCTCTTTATTTAGCGAGAAAACATCGATACGAAACAAAAATATAAAAAAATATAAATACGCCAATCATACAATTCGTATGCAACCGAAGACATTCAATATGCAATTATATTAAAATATAGATCATTATATCTCATTAAATATTTAAAATAGTATAACAAATAATATTAATGTGATTAAAAGTAATTTTAAACATATTCAAAACCCAAAAACGATACACAAAAATATACATATACCTAAATATGTTTTAGGCATCAACCTTATCTGTATACCAGAGGCTTATCTGTGATTTCCCTTGTTTTACCACAGCCATAAATTGTTTAAATATACCATAAGTCTTCCTAAGATCCACTCGATAAATGTTTATTAGAACTCACGAAACAGGTGAAATAGTAAAAAAATTTTGCTAAATCTCAAAAAGTGGTCCAAAATCTTTGTTTGTATTCCTTATCTGCGTCTTGGTAAATAATGATCGGGCAATGTTGTTAACAACCTGCTAACATGCCGAACGGTGACAGAAGTTTCACCGGCATTTATCTAAATTGGATGGTTATAATTTTGCCGACAATGTTTTTAAACACAAAAAAATTTGCTTATAGTGTTTTTATAAGTAACACATACATATTCTTAAAAAAAAACTATTTTTTTATATAAAGGATGCGAATTATAAAGGTTCAAATATTCATCCATTCATAGTCATTTTTGTGTTTTGATAAATTTGTTTTGACTTCTCTTTATGATTCCTGAAATATCTTTTTCGCCGGGATAACATTTTCTGTAAATGATGTAAATATCCTAATAAAACGAAATAAATCCAGACAAAATTATTGAAATTCCAAAAATTCTTTATGTTAATTTATTAACAAGACAAATATTATGTATTTCAAAATTTAATCATGAATCTTTACGTTTAGCTATCGATGTATAAAGCATCTTGTATAAAACATAAGAAACGTGAATAAAACCAAAGCTTTTTATTTCTAACAACTAGAACTTGATTTCATATCAAACTTTTCATTTACGTTTCATGAAGAGGAAAGATAATGAATTAAATTATAAAATGATTTCTTTCCGTTTTATCGATATCACTGCAATCCGCGATGCAGTGATTAAGGTCAAGTCGTCATTACGATTATCGGATGTAATGAAATAGACGATACATTTAATTTATACGAAGTTGTAATAAGAAATGAGGTGTAATATATCTGATCATTAAACAGGCAGCCGACAAAAAGCCCGACAATCACTACAGGAGTGAGATTTTAAACGTACTTTAAATATTAATATAATATGAAAAGGTTTCTCGTTTAAAAATCCGTACCGACTTATCAGGCGCCGGTTAAGAATATGGTTAATGCGATACTCCATTTAATAACCATGATTAATAAATAAGGGCATTTTATATTCATAGTGAATAAAACACGTTGTTTTTTCTTCATAAAGATTTCATTAAATAAAAATACTGTTACGTTTCAGCCAAATAGAATTCAAAAAAAGTGTTCATTGCTGTAAAAAGGTAATCGTGCACTTAAAGCAATATCTTTACTGTTGTCCATTAAAAAAATGCAGAATCACTATATTTATTAACAAGAGGTAAGCCTGAGAAAGGGTAGAAATATAGACGACACCAATCATATTTCACATAATAACTATATGAATTAGTTATGTAATAACATGAATGAGTAATGATATCGATATCGATAATAAATTAAATGCAGATCGATCTGTAGATTATTTACGAGATAAATTTGTCTCGAGTCCCCACGGTCTCATTAGAGGCCGACAAAGAGTCGCGCCGCATTTGTCACATCCTTAATAACGATAGTAGCGAAATGGTTCTTTATATTTTGTTATTTTGAAAAATAACCATTCCTTTCTTCAAAGCACTTGTATAATTTGTGAAACATAAATTAAGTTACTATAAAAAAGGAATTGTTTTATTTAATTTACATGGTAGGTGTAGTATTTATACTCTTGATATTCATGACTTAAAATCAGAAGGTTTTTTGAATTGGTTTAATTAATTTGTAGAAATACAAAGGCTGCTTTGGTCAAGCCTATACAATCTATTGCCAATACTTTATCTGTCCTCTGATAATCGAAATTTTATTTCAAAAATGTTCATACAATTAAGATCCACTTACCAAAAATTTAAATGTTTTTCAAAAATGAATTGCACATTGTAAAATTAATGCCGGTTATGTGCATCTTTATTTACTGTAAAAGCAATAGGCATTCATAAGTTGCATGAGTTTTGATTTCCCATAATTGACTTTCTTATCCCAACTTTGAATATATGAATTAATTTCCTAAAACGAAGCTGAAATATTTTTAGCCCCAGAATTTTCAGAAAACCTTCCATTAATATCATTAAATCCTTTTAAAAATCAACTCTATTCTATGAAACACACGTTTTGTTTCATTATTAAAAAGTATGTATGTGGATTCCTTTAGAGCGCCGTAAATATAAGTCTTTAACGATTTCAAAGTATTCCTTTGTAGGAAATCGAAACGTATTTTGTACTATATTAGTTTCCTTCCTCTAGTATATTATTAAAACCTTATATAATCTAATATCTCATAAAAATATTATGTCGTCTTTGCATACAGTTTTTCTAATAACAGTATAAAATTTCTTATTTCTGGAGATATTTTTTTTAACATGATCCTTAATCCCTACTAATGTTATAAATGCGAAAGTAACTCTCTCTGTCTGCCTGTCTGTCTGTCTGTTACGCTTTTACGCCTAAACCACTGAACTGATTTTAATGAATTTTGGTACAGACATAGAGTTGATCTTGAGAAAGAACATAGGATAGTTTTTATCCTAGACTTTTGAAAGATTCTCTTGGAAACGCGATATAACCGAACTCCACGGGCGAAGCTGCGGGCGGAAAGTTAGTAAAAAAGTACCACGACCTTCTTCTGAGTAAAATGCATTAACCTATCTCTTTTATAATAAATAGAAAAAATCAGTAGCTAACATTTAATAATGAAAGATATCTATAGTTTTAAAAGAACCCAAAATATGCTAATGAGAAATTCCAAAAAAAAAACAATAAAATTTTATTTATATAGAAATTATTTTCAATAAAAATTTATGTCACTATGTCTACAGCTTGAAATGGCTCTCATACTGATATTCTACTATCTCAGTAGGCCTGTCCTGCTGAGTATTAACTGACATTTTATCAAAACCCTTTGAAAAGAACCAATCTCCTCGCATCACGCTGACAAAGCATTCTGGGATGTATATATTTTATTTATCACAATATCTTGTTGACAGTAACGATTTTTGGGTATTACCAATTAATTACAGTGACAATAGCCATATTACTTTGATTTGATCATTATTAAAATAAAAATATGACATTGTTATTCGATGCCAAAACGAGAAGAGAAATCATCTAAATTATAGAATAGAAATCGCAAAACAAAACGGTATAGATAAGAAATAATTAATGGATGGTTCCACACGGAAGCAATACTAAAGCTACCGCAGGCCATAAAATATGTCAAAGGATACCGAACGTTCCCGTCACTAAGCCCAGCAAAAAACTGCAAAAAACTTAAGATATCAAGTAATATCATCTAATATATCTATTTTAAATAGCAATTCAGCTTTACTAAATATCATCCGTCACATATATAAAAAATATAACGTTTAATTGCGAAAGAAAATGTAACACACTAAGATGAAAATTTTTATTATATCCCCGTGCGATGATGGGTCGGTAGTAAAATTATATTTAATAGGCTCGTGAGAACTGTCGCCACCACCCACCGAGGGTTGTTTAAATATTTTAATTGTGCGGCAGATCGTCCCCAAAACGATGTCTCGTAAATCAAAGTGACCACGGTAGTTCCTTAGTTTTTACGTCAGATCTTATCTAAGTTTTGTTTTACTCAAAAAATACAATATTATTATATCAATCAAACATGTTTTGCAAAGTCCATTGTTCCACTAACCACGTTCTTTGCACAAATCTGAAATTATTTACTTAATATCTACATATAGTTACATGACCATAGATTATATTTTTGTTTATTATCAGACAAAATAAATAAATTTTATATAATTAGTGTATTAATTCAAAACATATTTTGGGCCTAAAGAAAATGTAATAGACGAATTTAACCTGGCTATAAAACAAAAACTATAGAAAAATGCAGATTATCATCTAACACGCCCCGTCACCCCGATGATCGTCCAAAAATTTCACATAACTTGATATATTTCCCCTAAACTCCATTCGATGAACAGATAAATTTACTAACCAACCGAATCAGTAGCGCAGAATGACAAATGGGACCACCAGAAATACTAATTTCGCTTTATATCATTACTATATAATACAATTCGTAATTTAACATCTATAACTATAATTTTGCATCATCGGAAGCTACGAAGGTCGTTTTAAATCCATCACTCATCCCCAACAAGATATTAAGGACCTTTTTGCATTGGACTATTAAAAACTTATTACCGTCTTTCGCCTAATACAATGATACATAATACATTTTTTAAAAATATTAAGGAATTATTTAAGACTACTTTTTTAGTAAAGAAGCGAAGAAATGTGTTATTGCCTCTATGGTAAAAGTGAGTATTGCTCGGCCTTACGGACCTTTCTTATTAACAACTTGATTATTGTATGTAATAAATCTAAATCTCTTAATTACTTTTAATGCTTTACAAATCATTAGACAGAATATGATAAGCATAAGAAATGACATATATATTAAAGTCCTAAAAATAAAAAAAAACAATGTCAATAATGTCTCTATTTGATTTTCTAACAGGAAATAACATTTGAGGTAAGTTAAAAAACAAAATGGAGTGCGTGGGTGGCGCTTGACGACAGTATTAGTGGTAATATGACCAGATTGTTATTCTTACAAATTGTTAACAACAAATAAATGGATGTCATCATGCCATAGTTAACGACCTTTTTAAACAATACTTACAAAATTAACCCCAAATAAATTATAATGTCATTAATTTCAATATACAATTCTAATTTAATTAATCGATTAGTGCGACTGGTATTAATAATCACGTTGCGTCAATACATGCTACTTAAGAAATTATACGGTTATTTTGTAATATCCAAATGAAGACTGACCGTTATTTCCATGAATTATGCAAAGTGTACGAACACGTCCACAAATTAAGTAGATTATAATTTAAACTTCACATAGCATTAATATTAAGAACAGATCATATATGAGCAGCAATAGTTAAGATTTTGCTCCGATATCAATAAATTGATGGACGGTTTTATAGCACTGTGTGTAACAAAATAGCCACGTGGTCCTCTTCATCCCCTAATATAATTTGGTCTCCCTTTCTTTCCTTCCAATGATTTAATACGATAAAGAAGGACCGAATATGAACGTCTATGTGTGGGTATGGAGGGATCCCAAACATCTGCCGCACTTTATATTTTTTCGGTGATTGGAGTAAAACCTAATAATAATAGTACTGAGATATTTTTTTATGTTGTCTAAAATTTGTATAATTTACAAATACAATCTGTGTTAATCACAGCTAAGTAAATTATATTTATTGTTGAAAATGTTTATCTGAAAGTTGTATTTGTAGATTGTGCTATTAAAATACATTGAAATTAAAAAAAGCCACTAGAACTCACTAAAATATAAAGAAACAGAGATGACACTTAAATCCCCCATTCATAAGAGAGAAATTGGAATAACTAAGAAGATTTTAAAAAATAATAGCAAAATTGTCGAGTAAAAACATTGAAATCCCAATGCAAGTTTGCAAGGGGCTAAGTTTTGTTCGTCTGGAGAGAAATAATGATTTTCAAAAGCGTTTTGTGTCTGGACCACTGTTGAAAGCAGTATATTGTTATTTTTGCTCCAGATATTGTTGAAAGGGAACGGACTACCATGGGAAGTTATTTGTTCGTTTATTTCAATTGCTTTATATTTGAGTCTGAGAATTTCTGTTTTAAACCTTCACAGTCTATGTACAAATTACTTTTAAATTTGTATACATTTTTCAATTAAAAGAATAATTATTTAAATCCAAAAATAGTAATTTAATATTTAAATTCAAATCATAAATAATTTATTACACGACTCTGCTGTTTTGTATAAACCTAGCCAATCATATCTCGTGAAACAACGATGGTTATTAGTTCTGTCTCGATTTGGTTCTAAATAATATTAAATTTGATGCCTATACAATAAAAAAATCTCCAAACTTCCTCACCCTACAACCCGCGCCGGATATTAGGCCCTTTCAAGTCCCCTTGCATAATACAGACTCCTAGTTCTCTAGATGCAGCCTACGGTGACCTTATTTACCATTCAAGTTGAAGGTTCCCTTTTATTCTAATTAGAAATAATACCGTCTGGCCGTCTATGTACAAGTATGATAGGTTGCAGTAACTGGTCTATACAAAACACAGCTGTTAACTGACTTGAAAGCACAGGTTAGGATTTAGTTTTATTTTCATTCATGATCTTGTTTGACTTTATTCTTATTTGAACTTGAGTAAGCCGACCTTCGAATGAATCTCGAAAATGTATTGCTTTTAATGGTGCTCGAGTTTTTTATTGAATTTAGTTACTTTAAAGAATTTGAAGATGATGATATTTTTGAATGAATACGAACATTTTGTAGTTTTTGTAATAAAAAAAATTAATAACCTTAAACTTTATATACCTACTAGAAGACCTGGCAAACTTCGTATCGCCCTATAATCAAGAAATATCTGTTACGTTTTTTTATTTATATTTTTGGAGTTTACCTATTAAAGCCATAAATCTCCGTGTTTGAAGTGCGACAGAATGATTGACATATTAGTTAGTTGTCAAATCTAATGTCAAAAAAACATTTGTATGAACAACTACTAATAAATTAAAAATTAATTTAAAAAACATTGTCCAGCGTACAAAATTGTGAATCTAAACCATTCCCAGATCCCCTTGAACACACACAAAAAATGTAATCAAAATCGGTCTAGTCATATGAGAGAAGTTCAGTGACATACACACTCACAGAAGAATTATATATATATAGATGACTATTCACTTAACAGTTAAAGAAAAGGGTTGCAATCACTCAGACTCAGCCTTCCCCTTCGTTACACCTTCGCATATGTTAAGAGCTTGAACTAAATATAGATAATCTGTGACACATGTTCGCAACATGGCGGTGCTCACCTTACCGCGAAAAAACTTTCATCTTGTGTTACAGGATGCCCTTGTATTAGGATGACTCTAAAAGCGTAATCAGCTTAAAGGATACATAATATTTAGTCTTACAGCTTATATCATATACATTTTTTATACATATTAAACTCCGATAAGAGAATATAACTAAACAACAAAAACTTTTAAATATTAAGATTCTTCATTTATTATGAGAAAATCTTATATATACAATTGACGCAGTGAAAACTAACTATCCTTAGTTTTGTCTTCAGTCAATATTGCATTAAGATATATGAAGGCGCACTTACTTCTTTTATTCAGGGCAAAGGCCTGATCAAATATGATTAGCGAGGCTCAGTTTTATTATTTCCAGCATTTGCTTTGAATTTACAGACAGGCTTGACCGAATTGTGTTTTATTCTAGTATTATAAATTTTGGCTCTTTTACAACTGTGGAATTCATGTGAAGAATTATGTACCATAATTTACATACTCATACATATCAATTTAATAAATAATTTAAATGATTGGTAAGTGTGAAATTCGTACCAGTTATAATTGATTTTGTCTTTTGTTGTATTACAAATATTACGACTTATTCAGTGATGACCCTTAAAAAATTAAGTAACTTAAGTATGTACATATTATCAATGATATCATTAAAAAAAAAATTTAACTGCAGTATTTTTCAAAAACCTTATAACCTCCGAGAGTTTATCTATAAAGAGAGTCTTCTTAACATAATATATCTCTTGAAATGTGATATGATCATAACAATTATGAGTAAGAAAATACATAAAATGTTTAAATAACGCTATATATTGATTGCACTTCTTGGTTCTTTTAAAAATATATTATTTTTCATAATGGTAAAATTAGACAGTAGTCGAAAGCCTCAATATCGTTTACTTTAAAACCAAATCAAAACCATTAATAATTTTTGTTTTCGAAAAAACCGTTTACTAAAACCCTTTCCCTATTCTTTTATATAAACGTACAATAGTTTTCATCATTATTACAAAATCGACCATAGATAATCAAACAGAAGAATTATTTTTGAATGAACCAATGCACGTTTGATATGTGAAATAGCTATTAAAGAATGGTCATAGATCGGCGCGTGCCATCACACAAAGAAGCGCAGGCGCAGCTGGCGTAGGCGTACACACACACATACACAATAAGTGTTAGAAGAAGCAATTAATTCATGTGTCTTAGACTAAGTAAATACTTGTAATAAAACATTTCTTTCCAAGTTTTACTAAAGTTAATTTAGATCAGTATTTAAATTATGTTTGAAATTTAATCTTAAAATTTATTGTAGCATTTGTTTTGTTTCGATAAATACTAGTACAATATGTAAATTTTAACAATTATTTAATAAGATATAATACCAAAGAATTTTAGGAATTAAAATTTTTACACAAACTGTTTCCTTAAAATGAATTAACTCATGCGTATGCTTTTTAGAAATTACATTTTATACACGCGAACGGCTCTGAGCCCGTTATTTCGCATGTCTCTACACATTTCATCTAAAAATGGCAATGTATGTGTGTGCCATTCATACATACACGATTGTAGTTGGGTGCGACACCCCATGAAATTATTGTCCTCTGTAACCCGCGGAGCAACTCAACGTTAAGGTTCACAAAGTTTCAACATTTTAACAGCAACAACTTGATAAATAAGTTATAAACTGAAATAAATATTCTAAAAAACGGAAAAGAACACACTTTTTAAAATATATGACTGCATGGGAAATAATTCATATATTTTTTTAATAAATATACCTGAAATATCTCAAAATAAAACAAAATTGAATAAACAAGATTTTTCCAAAAGATTCACTTTTAAAATTTAACAGCTATCATAGAACATCAACGCTTCCCCATTCCGCCCTATAAACATGTGCTCGTAAACGTAAGTACCTACCCCTGTTGATCCCCCCGCTAGCCGCGAGCCACCCCAGGTGCAACTCGGCACGCGCCATTCCTATCGCGACCGGCGCCCTGACGCCACCTAACAGTATCCTTAGTATTACGTGATCTAACAAACTACCACTAATCACAAGCAAACAGTTATGTGAAGAAACTCAACGAAAATGAGTTCCATAGGTGTTGTTGTGTTCCGCAATTCTCCGCTCAAACAACAGGTGCTCCAAGAAACTGTGAATAATTCTATAAATATAAGCAATAACGAGAACGTTCGTCGTGAAATCATAATATTGAGAAAGAAACAAAAACATCAATCCCAAAACACAGTGTCAGTGACGTCGCTAGTGAGTGCTTCAGAACAAAATAATATTGTTTTAGCTAAACGTCCCAAGCTACGTGAAAATATTCCTGATGAATCTACACGTACACCAACACCATTAGCGGTAGCGAGAAGAAATGCGCGGGAAAGGAATCGTGTACGTCAAGTCAACGACGGTTTTGCTGCTTTGAGGCGACATATACCTGACGAGGTCGCTGCAGCTTTCGAAAACGCGAATTCGAATAGAGGCCCTAATAAAAAGCTTAGTAAAGTTGAAACACTGCGTATGGCTGTAGAATACATTAGAAATCTAGAGAATCTTCTCAATATAGGGCACGGAGATAAAGAAAATATGTCACGGCCATCCATGGAATCATTTCCGTCACCAGCATCTTCATCTCCGAGAGATAACAGCCAGGAAAGAAGTTATTATTCCCTTAATTCACCAGCTCTTGACGATGAAGATATGGATGAGGATGATTTAGATGGTTCCATCCATCGACTCCCAACTCAGCAATATATGGACCTACCTTCTGAAACTTTTCAATTAGTTTCCACACCACATTTATACGAGGAAGATGAAACTAGAAACCCACTTACTCCCTCATCTGACCTTCTCGGAGCAGAAGAAATAAACTCTCATGTTTTGGAAACACACTTTCCATTTCCTAACTCAGCTGAACAATTCACAGTAATTCCTGAACAAAACTATTGTGAACCAGAAGCTGCATTGAATGATGGAGATTTTGAAATTAAATATGCTGAAACAATTCAAAACATTCATCGCAACTTTGAAGAAGATTCACAGCTTCCATTACAATCAATCAATCCAGATTTGATGCTCTCACACAATCAATATAAATTCAAGGAAGAAAGTAAATATTTAGATCATCACTACAACGACGTCGATCTTAAAAAGGAACTACCAGACATACAAGTTACACCCGAAGATCGTGAACAATTCGAAGAGACCCTTAAATGGTGGCAAGAGAAAACTAGACAGGCGCGATCTATTCCTAAAAACAGCACTTGATCCTAAAATTTGTAAAGCAATTCCATTAAATTAAATTTGATGTAAATATTATGTAACTATGTGAAAAAGTAAAAACATACAGCTGTCGTGACCAAAGAGTACACTCGACACAGGCGCAAGGTGTTTCACGCTGTAACGGTCATTGAAAAAATAACAGCTTATAATATATATCATAACTGAGTCTACAATAGCTTATCTACTACACCTATCTTATAATAAAATTAAATATAAATGTCATTGATAATTGTAATGAAGTCCACTAGTATTAAATTTAACTTATTGTATTTATAAACAATTTGTCTTTTTATATTCATATTGGTTAGTGTAAATAAATATAATACGGGCACCGAATTAAAATACAAACTACTATAAAATACAAACTGTGCCTTGAATTGAAAATTATGTGATGTTAGAATAATTTTAACGTAATAAATTAAATGCTTTATTAATAATGTTTTTTGTAATCATATACCCTGTTTCACCTAATTTGAGATATTCAATAACCTTAATCACACCATTAACGACACATCTGAATGCCAACCCCTTAAAACAAACCCCTATACTAATGCAGCAAAACTGTTCAACTTTAAATGACCTACTTAAAACGTTGTTTGAAAAGACCGCGAGGTCGGTGCCACAATCAAACTATGCGTTAAAAATAAACAACAGTTTAAATTCCATTTAATAGAATATATCTGAACTTGTAACTTTTTTTCTTTTTTATGCTAAACAGATGTACATAGATACACAATTATTTTTAAACTAACTTTAATCTATAAACCAGTTTTATTCCTGTAATGTTTAGTGTTTTTTAGCACAAAGCACAGTGTTTTTAACAAAAAACTATGCAGAATGAATTATTAAGTTCATTTTATAGTTAAATTAAATTCAAACTAATCATGGCTTGAAAGATAACCGAAATGGTAGAACCAGTCTCCTGGCCGTTAAGGGCGGCGGTTGTATTGTGATTGTAATGCGTTGCCGTTACCCTTACAAAAAAGATTCAAGGGAGAGATTGAAAAGAATTTCGGATGCAAAGAACCGTTCAACATCAGTGCATAATCTTTTCTACTATGTAATTTCGGCATTTTTTATATGAGTTTATAAATAATTTATAGTAACTCTTAATGCGATCCCTCTCACTCTTTAAAGTTTCTTTCATAATTAAAGAAGCAAGCATAATTATGAAAAACATTATCTTCTTCCTAACTTTTCGCAGTTATTCTAAAATTAAAGTAAAACGTATTATCACATTTTATACAGGTAAATACAAGAATGTTAAAAATGCCAATATGTGTAAATAGGTTCCATCTCTTCACATATATCCTGTTTCCGGGATGGTAAGAATTTTAATAACTTTATTTTTTTTTAAACATTAAATCATATTTTACGGTTGCAACGTCTCGCTATTTGGGATTCCATTTAAGCATTTTCCGCTTCATTCGCTAGGCCGTGTTCAGTTTGATTAATATTTTTGAGTTCTTTAGATTTCAAAATTTTTATATAATCTTTTGGTGTATCGTGACTCGTCGTTTTGATTTCTGTATTAAACTTTGGTTAAAAACTACATTATTATCTAATGGATAAAAATTATCTTTTGATAACAGCTGTGTCTGGCACCGAAATTAATTTAATTCGCAATCCAAGTTATAGGTTATGTATTTGTTAGTCAGGTAATCATCTTTATTATATATTATGGAATGATTTTTTCATGGCTTATTATAGAGCATATCAACAATAATCAGCTCCTTAAATACAAGCCTGGTTGAAATATAAAGAACATGTTTTAAAACACCATTCAGATGTTTTATATATTACCTAAATATCTAATGAACGTATATTAAAAAATATATATTTTATTACCACATTAATAGTTTGAGTTCAAAAAAGCTAAGCTTGATATGTAGGTATAAATACTATATTCGTGGGAATATAAATCTTTTTTGGCGTAACTATAGAATGAAGAAAGATCGATGCACCAAAATGTCCGTTACGAGACGCTATGTCCTTTTTTTATTTAAGGTGTTGTTGCTAGCTCGTGCAATCTTGATACTTTAAATAAATACATATATCTTAAGTTACATTATTAAACGATGCTTAAGATTACCGCCAGCAGATATTAAAATCATACAATTATATGATAAAGTATATATAAGATATCTCAATGCTATTATTGATCCTTTTTAATTTTCTGCAATTGTCGTCTTTATAATAATAAGCGTTTCAATAAATTTTGCGAATCTTATCTGTTGCTTATTAGCATTTTAATTAATTGAAAAAGAGTCTGTTGAGGTGGAATTGTTGTATAAGTTTAAAGTTATTATTACGTATCAAACATTACCAAAACAAACTAGTATCAAGATCGCTCATCCTCTCTTATTAAAGTCAAAGAAGCAACCCCATTGTTGTAATACTTATTCTTGCGTAGCTCTGGCGTCTTTCATCGAGGTCGCTCTATTGTCGCAGAGTTCATGGGAACGCAAAAAAATATCGTTGCAAGTCCACGTGTTCAGATTAAGATGACTTATAATCTGTGTGTGCTATGCTTATAATGCCCTTTATGCAGCTCCTTCTCAGCTAATAATAATATCCCCAAAAGCTCAAGGCTATAAAAGCAAGAACCTTTGAGAATAAATTAAAAAGATCTGTTCTATATAATATAAAAAGATATTGGTAAATAAAGTGTGCATTTATTATAATTTAATTAATTTATATTCCATGCATGGTTCATTATTTGCTCGATTGCATTTGTTAAATTTTGTTCCATAATTATCATATAAAACCGAAATGTGTAAATATAATATTATATATACATATATAGAGTATATGAATATCTCATGAACATTCCAAGCCCAATAACATACATAGAATAAATATTTTATTGTGAATGATAAAAACCTAATAATAAATAATCTAAATATAAAAATAACTACTTCTATATATAAACGACGAAACCTATGAATGTTAAGTATTACACATTGACTGTAATCTTTCAATTATCATATTGAATCAGAAGATTATTTAAAAGAATTGACAAATAACAAATAATATTTTAAATTTTATTTAGTCTCAATGACACGACATTGATAAGCTATCAGTTCATTGCCTTGATGAAGCACTTCATTGACACGATTACATCGAAAAGCATTCTTAACAATTAGGTGGATCAGTTTATAATCTAATTATCCAATAAATCGACATTCAAAACTATACTATAAATTTCGAAGTTTTGTGTAGCGCACAATTAGAAATATAAAGAAAAAGATTTCCTTCTTAATTAAGATAGTATTTGCCTCTAAGATATATTTATAATATTCATTGTTATTTAAAAAGTTGTTTCATTTCAATTTCATACACGTTGGAACGTTTTAAAAATACATTTTAACTTTTATAAAACATTAAATTATTAAAAATAATAAGAGGATCTATGGATGCAAACACACTTAGGTAGGATACTCAAGTATTTTTTTAGCATAACAGATAATCTAAGAGACAGTGATCTCCAGACTCCGCCATACGGTGTACGAAGCCCATCTGGTGCTGCAAACAAAAACGCTAAATTAACTGAAGCCAAAAGTCATGGTGGCATATGCTTTACAATTACTTTAATTCGTTTCAAATCTTCCTGTGTTGATTTATTTGAAACCGAACCATATGACTAGACTAAAACTGTTATGAACTTAAAATACTATAATATAACTTATATTATTTTATTATATTATATTTTCTTGAAATACAAACTGTTTTAGTATTTTATTTAGTAATTAAAGCAATTGAGATGACTTAGGAAGTACAGCTCAGTTGTAAATTAATGTTAGCCAAATAATGTATATGCTATCTTAATATTTCGTTATGAATTCAAATAAAACTGTACTATTAAATTAAAAAAGAGATAAATAAATTTACCCCTAAGTGTAAACAACTCGTTAATTATTTATTAGTCATAATAATACCAAAAATAGCAAAACGTGTAATGTGTTTATATTTAATATGTATTAACAGTGTGACTTTGTACCTTTACACATAATATGTAGGTATATGCATTTCATATATACATTAAAAGTATCCACATAAATGATTTGATATATTTTTAAATGCAACAAAAATGGTATTTGTTGTAATATAAGTAATGTAGATTTCTTTTACACGAAATAGTTTTTCAATATGAAAAAAGAGTCAAGTAAATTTCATATATCTCTTGACGGAATTTTTATTCTCTTAGATTATTACGCCTTATCTAAATTCTAAAACAATATGACTTTTTAGTTATAAATCATTCTCTTAAATAAGTATTTTTAATTGTATAATTAAAAGGAATTTCCTAAATCTAATTTTTTTTTGTTTCAATGTGAAACTTAATGCCCTTATCTAATAATTGAGCTCTATCAACATAAATTGTAAATCTTTGCTAGCTTATTATTAATACTAAGTCTACATTGTGTAAATACAGAATCTTTATTAACCATATCTTTGTTCTTTGTATTTAAATTATTTGCCGCTAGCTATAAACGCAAACCTCCTTGATTTCATTTCTTGTAGACCTTCTAATTTAAGTCAGACTTAAAAAAATCTTTCACTTAATAAAATATATAAGTGTTCCGAACTTCACACTTACTTCGACAAAGTACACAGTTTTAATATAAATACTCTATCTTTGTTCGACGTAATTTAGTTGTCATAATTATATGTATTACTGTATCACTTACTTTACACTATATGACAAGCAGTTAAATCTTTATCAGGTTATAACTCATGTATTGAGAACATTAATGACAATAACAGAACAATATAATAATTTAAATACAAAATGATCACTTTTGGAGTGAGATAAAAGTATGTAATTAAGTTAAAATAAATCCATATTACACAATTATAAACCAAGATCTTGATTTTAAGTTAATGCTTTGGAATCGAATGTCAAAGGTCTATTGTGTATACATAGTAAGTATTAAGATGATCATCACTAGTGTGTACCACGTGTAGAATTATATAATTGCGAATAGAAATAGAAACCGCCTGTCATGTTAATTTTATGACTTTTGAAAATAGGCTACAAAAACAAGTATAAAAATAGCAAATTTAGACATGGTTCGCATAAGTTGTAAATATTTTTCAAATTAAGAAGGAAGAAAGACAATTACTTACAAGAAGTTCGCATGATGTAATTTAAAGGATTCTGTCTCGCTTCAGAAAATTTAATTATTTTTAAAAATAATATTATATAATTTAAGGCAATGAATAAAACGTCTGTGAGAGTTACTCATTTACTTTATTATATAATTCTAATATTTATCATGTTAAAAGCATCTTTAGGCTTATATGTTTCAAAGAATTAGGACATATAGAACCGAAAACTTGTTATCATTGAAATCAATAACACACCCACAAACAAAACAATTTCGAACATATGACCTTAAAAAAAGAGAAGTGTTTTTTGTTGCAACCGTATAGTAAATTATTTAAATGTTAAACCACCCCATACTATACCGGAATCACGAACATATTGCAAGCAGGGCAACCATATCTCCTCCAAATGTCGCTACAATTGTGGTACATGCATCGGTTAATTCATTAATTATTGTTATACATACAATTTAACATAACTTTGTAACAAGTTACAATAATAAATACATCAACTGTTAAAAGTATTAGGTAATTATACGAGTTATCTTTATCAAACAGTTAAACAAAAAGATAACAAATTACATTATTACTAAGCAAAGTGAATTAATAGTCATCCAATATATTTAATTTTTATTATGAAACTTTTTTGGAAAAACTTGATTAAATAACCTAGTATCGTCTCTTAAACAGGTTTTGGGGCCCCGAATCATCACCTTTCTGAACCATTTCGTTATTGACTTCTACATACATATATGTATATATGTAGAGTCATAATAAATTAATTACTTCTGCATTCACACACTTAATCCTTGATACACAAAGAGATACGTCTAGTATTACACATTATTTCCTGTAAAATAAAACCAAACACTTGGTGAAGATAGATTTATTTTCCATTACATTTATCAATAGTGATTACGTAATTGAACTGTGGTATTATAATACACCAATGTAAATATTCACTCTTTTGTAAAATAAGAACTCATAAAATTATTAAAACATGTATTTTGCTTGTTAATGCGGCAAATGTATTTCAAATAATATCAAAATATTGGTCAGTAGAATTCTTTATGCTTCAACTCCACCCCCTTAAGGGTGAAGCTTATTTTGTAGTCAATTTTTTATAACATTCCTGTCTAATTGATAACACGTGTACAGTTTCCGCCACGTGTCCTATTGATATTAAACATTCGTTCCGTTTCCATCAACCAAAAAATCATGATATGATATGCATTTCGTTAATAATAAACAAATGAATGCACAGGAACTACTCAAAAGTAAATGTAAAGAGGCACGTTCTTTACAAATCCTAGTTTAATTTGGTTTAAAATAAGCCTCTAATTTAGGATAGTTATTAACCATTTATTAGTATTCAAAAAGATCATTAAAATAATGATTTACTACAAAAATTATAAGCAAAGAAATATTATGTAAATTAAACATAACATTTTACAACTACAGAAAGAGATCACAAACACAATTTTAAGTACAATTAGAGACAAATATGTAATTGCGATAACAAATTGCGATATTAAATTGACGTAAATCTTACGTAATATACACATGTAAATTACTTAAATATTTCGTCGTTAGTATAGTACGTAGGTTAAAAATATTGTTCCTACAATAATCAACATTTAAATCTTCTTAAGCTTCAAATAAGTTACGTAAAAGTCTTTCTACACTTTCATATTTTATTAAGAGTCACTATATATAGAATACCCACTACCCAGATGGTTTCCTGATTTTTTATATCCGACAAAAACATGTCGCGTTCCAAGTTCCAACGTGGGAATTTCTAGAGTATGAAAAAAATCCTTGCAGATGTCAGCGAATCATGGAGTGGTACTTCATGGGTCATAGCCACGTGTCAAAACAGGAAGATGTTTGTAATTTAGCGACTACGCGTGCCACTTGTCCGTCTCTAACGTACTGTGAAATAGACCTGCCCTTTTTATAATCAAGTACACGTCAAGCGTCATAAACTTTCTTGGATAATCATAATTAATCATTGCTTGGAAAATTTAAGCAAATTTCCTAAATGTTTATCGAGCTATAAAACGTTGCCGAAGGATATAAAACAATAAATTTAGTAGAAGATTAAATATCTTGATACTGTTAGATTGTCCGTGACATTCATTGTTATCTCTCTTGACTTAATTTTATATATAGATAATAACAAACGCTATTTCCTAATTAGTTATTATTTTAAATATATAACCCACTAAACGGGTGACCATTTAAACTAACGTCGAACAATAAATTATTAATAATTACCTATTTTACCTATATTAAAAATCATTTAATGTCTAAATGAGAAAAATTTGCTAGTTTATGAGCTAGCTAGTGCGTTACCTTGTCAGTAACTTTTTACTACAACTTTACCGTTATACATTGGTCAATTCAGTGGTTTCTTTTTTTCTCCCTTTGTCTCCATATCTAAATTCTTCAGCTATTTGTAAAAGAGTTTTACCTCTTGTTTCCGGTAGGTAGAAATACAAAAATATAGTTCCAAATAATGTTGATATACCATAAAATAAATAAGTCCCATGATGACCAAAACTTTTAAACATAGCTGGAGCAGTTTTAATTGTACCAAAAAATGCTACGGAAGTCATCATTACACTTATTCCAGAACCCAAACCCTTGGTTTCAGTGGCAAATAATTCACCAACCATATTCCAAGGCAACAATGATATCCCCAAGTTAGAAACAAAAACATAAATAGCCATCAAAGTGAGAGAAATTATCGGTGATATGTGTCTTATGATCCGTTTTTCCAACATATACAAATAAATAGCTAATAGTACTAAAGACAATGTAGTAAAAACGCCACTAAATAGAGCCAAAGGTCTTCTACCTTTTCTTCTAAGTAAAATACAGGCTGAAACCAAGGCAATCACTCGTAATATATCTATAGCCAACATAGCAGCGTAAGTATTAGAATTGTTTCCTATAATAACTTCCATAATATCTGTTGCATAAGCGCAAACCACATTAATACCTGATAACTGAGTCACTATGAAAAACACAATCATTATACACAAGGGTTTCCAAAACTCAGGCTTCTTTATATTCGCTGTTAATGTTTTCAATTTACTTTGCACTTCCTTCTTCTTAGTTTGGTCTTCTATCATTTTATCAAGTTCCACTTTCATAGCTTGGCTGGTTCCTCTATACCATTGAAAAGCTTTTATACATCTATCGATTTCATTTTTAGAAGCCAACCATGCCGGTGATTCTGGTGCAAAATAAAGAATTATACATCCTAATAGAGGGAAGGCTCCACAAAGGAAAGAAGCGTGACTCCAGTGTAAAAATGTTCCAAATAAATGTGACATGAAGACCCCCGACGCTATGCTTAAAGATAAACCGGCCAAAAATAACCCTCTATATGCCGGTGAACTTATCTCTCCAACAAAAACAGGGCCTAATGGACCTAACCATCCTTGACAAAATCCTGTTATAAATCGTCCAAATAAAATTAAATGGATATTGCCGGCAAATCCAATGATAGTCCATCCTCCAATGTAAAAGACAGACAACAAGATCTGTGACGCTCTTCTTCCCATTTTTTCCATTAGGTATCCTGATATCATGTTACCAAACAAAAGCGCCAAAGAAGCCATAGCCGCTGCAAAATTTAGATTAAACTTCATCAACAACGTTGACACATATGGAAATTATAAAATCTCTATTTATTTATTTACAAGCACTAAAATAAATAATTCGTCATAACATAAAAGTTAAATAAATTTGAAAATGAGTATTTTAATTTTTACCTACCCACCCATGATTCCATTTCTGTGCTAAAATTATGATTGTTCATATCGTGTTTCAATTGAGGTATTAGGATGGATGAGAAGCCAGCTGTGGCACCAGCTCCAAAGGACAGCATAAACGCTCCCGTTGAAATAAATGCCTGGAAAAATTTAAGTATCAATTCATTCTACTTATATTGTTAATTCAAATAAGGTGTTAACATGGAAGGATGAATGAATAAAGCGATGATTTATGCTGAAGTGATCAATACCAGAAGGCTTTTTATTCAACTTTACCGTTACATAGTTAAATTAATTATCAGAGTTATCCATTGATTTAAATTAGAAAGCTAAGGAAGATGAAGTAAATTGGTAAAATTAAAATATATTACAATATTATACCCTTATATATATGTGTGTGTATATAATAAATTCTTAAAGCTTACAAAGTCATCTGTAAACAAAGGCATAAAATTAACACTAAAATGAGTCATCCTGGTTACCCTTGAATTGGTAAGGTTACTTGATAAAGCTTAAACAATTTAATTATAAATTATAAACACTACACACAAAATTTATCGCCTGTATGGTATACTAACATATCGAATCATTAAGGGCTATAAGTATAAACCATTGATCTAAAATAAATGAATTTCACTGTATACTGTTTGTCAAATAAATTGATAAGAAGTATATCTATCTTGCTACTACTATAATTTAATTCAAGTTCACTATTCCTATGATTGATATTTTGATAATCTTATCATGTTTTAAAACTCGTTTGAAACGTAAAAAACCAACCCCTTATATATTTCTTTTTATAATATATGTCATTTTTTTTAATAGGAGTAAATAAAAAAAATACTTTTCTTTTTTTCTCATTTACATTAAAATTTAATAATACCTATTAAACAGTTTTGACAGTCATTATCACAATAATTTTTTTATTCCACGTTTTGACACCTTGCAATATAAATTTGTAATATGTCCAAATTAAAATTTATATCGAAATTAATGAGAGCTTACGAAATACTAATAACATTTATACAGTTTAATTTTGCTAACCGACTTTTTTCTAATTCATTTGCTTTTTTCTCAGTACTTTGATTTAAGAGAACTAAGAAAAACATAAATCATTGAAACAAAACTTTATAAGTAATAAGATAAATAATAATTACTCAGACACTGCCAGTCAGTTTCAATGGAATTGTTAGAACAAAAGGAATCGACATCGTACAATCGAAAATCACTGGGTAATAATAAATAACACAATTAAAAATAATAAACCTGTCTAGCAAAAGGTGAATGTCTTGATTCCACTTCACTGTAAGTTTTTTCCGTTTCAATCTTTCCATTTTCATTTCCACTGACGTTAATTTTCTCTAACTCCGACGTGTGGTCCATCATATGAACCTCTTGACACTGCGTCTAAACAAGAAATGAGTTCAATCAAGTCAGAACTATTATCTTATCACCCATAAATAAATATTCGTATTCATATTTCTGACGTATACATCTACTAACAATACGTACGGAAACAATCAGCTGTGTGAAGATATCTGGACTAATGGTTTTTTAATACTAATTTGAGTGCGTTCTTGTACGAAACTGAATAAGAACTGATTTACTCCAGCTTAACGTTTGGGAAGAGGATTTAAAACTTGTTTCTTATTTTGTAATGTTGGTCGTGACCCGAGTTGGCCCTTGATGGCAAATTTTATTATAATAAAATGGTAATATTGACATTTTTAAAAGCTTTCCTAACAAATATGAACAGCTTAATTTATCTACAACAACAATTTGAGTCTCATTTATATTCATAGGCAGTTTCTAATTATTTTAAATCATAACAAAACTAAAATACTTTTTTTGAAAGCTTTTAAATTATATTTTTAAACATAAATATATTTAAAAGACTTAGGGTTCTAATAATAATTAATTGTTATAATTGTTTTACTTTTTTCAGTATAAAAGTCTTTTATTTAATATCTTTTGTCATTAAAAAAAAAATAAAATAAAAGCGGTCGCCCTTCTTTATTTCCTAACATCTTACAAGGCAAGTAAGAGTAACAAAGTAGAGCATTGACCGAGACAGGCAGTATAAAGAAATTTGTTAATTAAGAAAATTAATACAACATAAGGTATCTTCAAAGTCAAGGAAATCTAGAACGTTAAATGATTATGAATACATAGTTGTGGAGTTTGAAAGACTGATACATGGAAGGGAAGGGTTTATTAATTAAATAATGTAGGTACATAAAGTTATAACAAACTTTGGTAAACAAACGGACTTCAACCTCTGTTTTTGAGGTCATTCTAGATAAAAATTATTATAAATGTATATACATATGTAGCTTCGTTTAGGTCTTTTGTTTCGCTTAGTGATAAATAACCATAATTAGTTTTCATAAAACTGATCTCTCTTTAATATTAATTTAAAGTTGGTCCATATAACCTTATTCCACAAGGAAGCTAGTAAAAAGAAAATAGTATTTGAAAAAAATACAGATTTTTTCTTGATTTATTGCATTATAACGAACAAAGTCAATAAACTTGCAAGCTTCATAATTTTATACGTTACTTTACATAAATCAAATTATTTACCAGTTTTACAAGTCGATTGAATTAATACGTTATTATGAACTGGCATAATGAGTAGTACTTTAATTTATTCCTAGGCATAAATACGCTCGCAGCAATTTTTAGACTTTCACCGGATCCACAATTACAACTAATAATCTCAGAAAATTTGGGTAATCTTGTTTTATCAACAAGAAGGAAAACATCGTAAGGAAACCTGGACTTATAAATTATAATTCCAAACTATAAGTTTGAAACAGCTAATCGGCCTTGATCAAGCGTGGTGATTAATACTCTAACCTTCTCCATGAGAGAAAAAGATTTGCTCAGCAGTGGGAGCCAACAGGCTGATGATGATGTTATATCAACTAAATTCTATATACCTATAAATAATGCTGAAATTTATATCATATACACTACAGAATAGCAGTATAAATACTCAACCACAAATTTTTAAGGTGAATTATTTGTTCAAAATTATTTATGAATATAATTTACAAACCAAATAACTACTTCTAATAATTAATTATTAAACTTAATCAAGGCTTACAGGTCAATTAAAAGGTAAGTTTACTGTACAACTTACTTAGTCGCTTGTGTAACTTGTTACTTTATTCTACATAATATGAAGTAAACAACACTAATTTATATTGTAACTAAGTGACTTTTATCTATTACTTTGTTTGCTTTTTGCCTTTTTTTAAAAGAGCTCTTTGAATTTAAACTAAGCTACGTCTTAAGAGTTCATTAGTGGTTTGAGAATAACAGTAAAATAAATAAAAAGTTTATATAACACATACGTAGTTACATATATTTATAAAACGTTATGAAAAAATTTAAAGTAATTTGTAACATATGCTGAATGGTCAAGAGGATTTTGAGAAAAGAAAAATCAGTAAAAGATATTTGATAGAGAATAATTTAAGATGTCCATGTCAATAGACTAAATGTCCAACCATAGATTTAAATCCATAAGGTGGTCTTGCTTAACAGTTAGAGGATTGGGAAACGATTGTCCGACTAGCACCGTGTGGATATCGCCCTTGACAGCAGTATTAAATATAATCATTTATTACCTCAGATAGTATCTAGCGTTAGCCTATGTTTGGTCTAAAATATATAAATCTATTGAATCATCAACATCACTTCACATACTGAACTGTGTTAAATATATTGTTCGTACTATTTATTTATGTTCGATGCTTGTTTTAATGCTCTTACATATGTACAATTGATATTCGTATCCTACTCCTGAAATACAAATATTATTTAATGAAATACCCATCAAGATATTTTTAAGTTCTTTTGTTTCAAACTACTCCTACAATCTCTTTGAAATAAGTAAGTGAAAAATTTAAGATATCCTAAATGTTATGTAGTTGATGAAATGTTTATACACATTTTTCCTGACATATTAAATTACAAAAATTACTATTTTTCTACTAAATTCAAAAATATTATGAATTAATTCATCTTTTACGAGCTTAAATTATAAGGAACATGCCTGTTTCTGTAACTATAATTTACATTAATAAAAAATATGACATCTAAACAAATAAAATTGCATATATTTTAGGGCAACCGCAATATTTTAAAATCTTCTAGTGAGGTTTGTTTTATGAGATAATTTTTTTCTACAAAATTTCTTGTGAATTTGTTACCTAATATTGGAGTTCTTACTGTATTGCAGTTCGTAGCAAAAGACTTTCTAAACTGAAGAAATAGTTTGTACAGATGAAATCGTGGTGAAAATTCTTAACTAAAAAATTATTAAAGTAGGAATGCTCAAAAAGTTAAAGAATATTCAGAGTCCACTTTCTCTTCTAGAATCTGTGTTTTATGGAACGGTTTTGTTCAAACACTTTTAATTAAAGCAGCAATATTTAATTCCCAAAAGAATTAAAAACATAAGAGAAATCAAAGAAAACATTCATAATTTTCGAAATATTTTCATGTTTTGTAAATAAATTTAAAAGTTATACAAGTATCATTTGTATGGTTTGCTGTTCTTGATAAAATATCTGGATAAAATATCTAATTGTTTGACAATATTTTTCCAAATATTTCACTACAGGGTGGTTAAATAAAAACTGCTCTGTAATTTATGTATGCTTGGAAAGTAAAGAATTGAAACTGAAGACAATAATTGTTATTTTTTCCTCATTTTCTTAAACGATAGTTTAGTCGGGATGGATGAATAATTCCCAAACATATGCATCAAAATACTTAGTTTGTTTACCCCAATAATAAAACTATATATGTACATACCCTCTATATTTAGAAACCTTATAATTTTATGTACTTCGTAAAAAAATTTTGAGCATTTTGGTTACTCCTTCATCAGAGTAATGTTTTTTGTATGAAATTTGAATAACAAAATCATGATGATTTCTTCATAATTTTCTTTCTTCGAGTTTACTCGTCTATCTATTTAACAATAGTTAAAAGAAATTAATATTTTTTTTGTTATTTCAGCACTTTTTATTCTGCTGATAATTTTGGAATTTAAGATCGTCAAAATAAACAACATAAGTATTAAGTATCGTTTCAACGGTAAAGGCCTCGCTAAAAATAAAAAGGTTTGATCACTGAATCCAAATAAAAAGATTAAAAAGGTCGTTCAACTTAAAATTAAATTTGTTTGTGTTTTTTTTTGTATTTATCTCTTAAACATAATATTCATCGTCACATATTTAAACAATGGAACATTTCCAACCTGAGTTTACATGATTTTCAAAATATTATAAACTTTTTTCCCAAATGTTTTGCAATACCTGCATATTATGCGTAGTTAATATTTATAAACATATAGATTCCACTTTTAACTTCAATAAGAATATCATTAGGTACAGTGTTGCATTTCTTTTTTGCATTTGTGTATATGCTTCTACATTTCAGCTTATTTCTAAATAAAAATAACCAAAGCATTTACTTAAACAAGGATGGGATAATTTTAGGAATATAACATTTTATACATTTTTTCTTAACACAATTTTATTCATTGTATGAAAAACAAGTAAAATGAGAATTGATGTCGGATAAATGACATTTAACGGTTTTTTATTGTAACAATCCACTTGATCTCAATAATACATTCATTTAGACGTGTTTTTATATGTATAAATGTCAGGTTTTCTTTGCCAACCTATGCAATTTTTTTTTTCATTACTACTCATTCAAAATATTTAATCTCTAGACCATTTGCGTACTATCTGATCCAATATCGTGCCTGTATAAAATCTACCACCAATATATTGATCGAATTGTGTCATTACCCTCTTTGAAATTAATTATCCTAAAAACAGTAAATATATATGTATTTCCTTTTCAGTTTTACATCTTTTAAAAGGCTTTATATTAGAAGATTTTTTTTTATTTCAACAAGATGGTAGTTGATAATTATCATTCTATCTGTTGACAGATTGACATGAAAACTTCAATATTGAATGCATTATCTTACTAACAACCTGTTCACGTTCTAGTATTGAGGGTGTCCTCAAATTACGAGTATAATTGAAGGGAAACAAAGACGTAGTTAAAGTATGCCAATCCTTTGCTCTTTGCGTGAGGAGAGCGGAGGTTTATAACTTCATCCGGGTACCAAGAAGGTATGCTAACAAAATACATAAGACCTGCAATGCATCTAGTTGTCCAAAGATGAAAAAAGATGCAGGAATTAAGCCGTGCAACTTTTGGGAACGCTCACTTTAGTGTATTCTATAGAATACCGAGAGTTACTATAAACATGTGATTGAGCCTGGCCAGATTAATTTCAGTCCAGCTGTATTCACTTTGAAAACTTATTCAACGGCTCTCCACGGAGTATGAAAGTAATACATTTATTTTTCAGTATGCTTATCACAAATTCACATAGTCAAGCTACAATGGAGGCGTTTTCTGTTTGCCTTTCAATCTTATAAGTTAATACCATAATGTGCGATGATTTATAAATGAAAATATTTAAACGCTCCGCATTTTTCGTGAAGATGCAAGCTTGGGGCAAGGATTCAGATGTTTATCATTCTATAAAACATAAAATATTTTTAACGATATCATGATATCATCTCTGATAAAATTTAAATGTTAATGTTTGTTATATTACCGTAATATTTGGCAAGATGTTTTATATAATCTATGTACTTATTTTTATTTTTTTTATTTTTCAATTTGTAAAATTATTTATTAGTTTTATTTCAAAATTTCATCATAATTCTGTGCGATGACTACAATAAACACTCGAGCTAAATCTCCAACCAGAGCAGAGGCTATAGCCAAAGCTTTGAAACTTAGTCCGGTTTTCTGTACAGGAGTACTCCTAGATAACGGACGAGGCAATGGCGACCGTGCAATGGCGGTATAACCATACGCTCTACTGAAGTATCTACGTCATCTTCAGTAGTAAGAGGCTACAGCGACCTTGGAGTTTAAATAGCTCCTAAAATGTCTGGTGCAGAAGGCAAGGGGAAACCACTGCACTATATTCCCAAGAAAGTCATCATCAAGTTAGATGAGTGGCGACGTGTTGTGAAGCGTGCCACCGCACATCATGATGACCACGACCGTTCTGCCAAGAACGTATCGACTTAGAAGAAGAAGAAGAAGAATGTACTTATTACCTTACTCCTTCTATTGACTATATTATGTTTATAATATTTTTTTATCAGTAACAAAATAAAATACAAGTAATTGTATATAATGTGTAATTACATATTTGTTATTGTTTCAATATTTGAGTTAAACATAGTTTTTTAAAACTCGTGAAAACCGTAAAATGTTTTTAAGTACCTAAAAACTTCCAGCCAATAATTATGAGTGCTTATCATATGCGATTCGATTAATTCATAATTTAAAGTAATATGACAATACTGAACACTGAAAATAATTAGCAAACAATGACAAATGTTAGGTGAAACGGTTCAAGGATAAAAAGAAAACAAACTGCTCATTTAAGGGCAATAATAAATAACATCGTTAATTAAAATTAATATTACTCAATTTATTAAATTGATCTATTTAAAAAAATTGTGAAAACAGTAAACAATTGATTTATGAAGATAATAGCTATGTATGTGTATAAAAATATTTCTTTTCATTTTAATTGTTTTTTATTTCTGTTGTTTTGATATCAGAAATTTCAAAAACTTTAAGAATAGCATGTATCAAAATTGTTATATTTTGTTAATAAATGTAAATAAAATTCTGCAAGGTTGTCTTCCCCTTAAATGATTTTTTTTAAATAACAGCAATTTAATAAGGAATAATGTATTTAAGTAGTAAAAAATACAAAGTACAACGATTTCTTGATTGTTAACGGACCGTTTTGAACAAATTTTATTAGTGATTAGATATCAGGTGAGTACGTTAGTGATATTATATTTGGACATAAAAAAGTGGTCAGATAGTAGACATAAGGCATCTAAGGAGAATAAACAAATTTAAAGTATTTTTTCATATCAGATAATCTTCTATTAAAATGACGGTGGTTGAAGATATCCAGCCGCACCAATGGAACTCCACGCGTCTTTACTTCTATCCGTTGGTCATCCTCGCGACAAGTCTTTGGCTGCTATACAGATGGCAGCAACAAACTAAAATGTATAAGTTGGGGAACAAGATACCCGGTCCCTTGGCGTTGCCGATTTTTGGAAATGCACTTTTGGCCATAAATAAGAAACCAGAGCGTCAGTTCCATTTCAATACTTTAAATAAATACTTACATTGGCTTTCAATGGACAGAAATAGTGTTTTAAGAAATTTAATTATTAATTTATTGTAATATACCAACTACCTAAAAAAATTATATGAATTTTCTTCCTCAGAACTTTTAAGTATTGCCCTGGAATATTATGCGTATTATGGCTCTGTGGTGAGAGGATGGCTGGGAAACAACTTGATAATATTTTTGGCGGACCCAAATGACGTTGAAGTAATTTTAAACAGCAATGTCCATATTGACAAGGCATCCGAATATAAATTCTTCCAACCGTGGCTAGGAGAAGGGCTACTCATTAGCTCAGGTATGAATTATTTGACTCTTAAAAAATGACTTTTCCATAAAATTTGGTTTGTGTAAGAAATTAGTTTTATAATACTTATAAATTTTAGGAGAAAAATGGAGGTCCCATCGCAAAATGATAGCCCCTACTTTCCATATAAATATCCTCAAATCTTTCGTGGGAGTTTTTAATCAAAACAGCAAGAACGTTGTGGAAAAAATGCGTGGTGAAATGGGAAAAGTGTTCGATGTTCATGACTATATGAGCGGCGTCACTGTGGATATTCTTCTGGGTAAGATTTTGTTCTTATATATTAATATGGATAGGTTAAGAATTATGCCGAAAAAGATACCTTTATATGCGTTTTGAAAGACAGCCAAAAAAAATTTATATAAACGAAATCTTTAAGGTTTGTAACAAAAAATATATATTTAATATAATATTTGCCTTAAGATTGGGCAAATTTTGTACAAGTCAATTACTACTTTATATTACTTCAACTATTAAGCCCCCTCCCCACATAATACATGCGCTAACGCTTTCTTTTAATGTAAGGAAACTTATATTAATAATTGTCACTGCGTATAATTTTTGTTTTTATTATTCTAACTTTAATATGTAAAAGAGAAATTGTCAAAATACTTATATTAATATACATTAAAATTATTTTATATTCCTACAATGATGAATATTACAACTGAATCAAAACGAAAATAGAAAATAAGGACTGTAAATTTTATCAACACATACATGACTCAAGATATTACTTCGTTGCAGTTTGAACATCTTAAATTCTTTTCTACTTTTACATATATAGCATATAAGTTTTATTACAAAAAAATTAATTGTTCATTAGGCGCCTATCATTTGTGTTTATCTTTAAAAAACTAAGTAGAAACATTTGTACCCATTATTCTAAAAGCTTTGTATTAACCTACGTTCTCGAAGTAACTCCATGCTTTATGCTATAAAAGTGCAGATGCTACAACTATTAGATAATATTACCCTTAATGAAAATATTTTCAAAAGATTTAGCGGGAAATTGGATTGCAAAACATAATTGATTCATTTTAAAAAAGCTAAGAGAAGATGTTACTAAAACTTCATGACTATTAGAAACCGTTTTACTTAAATAATATGTATAATATTAATGTCATTGTATATGTAAAAACTACTTGTGCAATGGTGCCTTAATTTTGTTTATAGCAATATACCTAATAAATGAAAATATCTTAATATTCATTCAGGCTAACGTTTTCTAATGCCGTCATTAATATGAGGCAAGGATAGTGTTGTAAAAATTTAAAGAGTGATTATTTTCCTATAAAATATGGTTAATGATTATTTTCCTATAAAAATTTCAAATTAAAAATGTTCTGTACTTACTATACCTACATTTAGTAAATTAATATACAAATACTCAATAACATTTTAAAATCCCTGAACTTAGTATAATTAAGTATTAATTATCGACGACTTTTTACACTTGTCTGAATTATATATTATTAATAAATTATGGCTATACAAAATTATTCAGACAAAGCATATGTCTTTTAAGTGACTGTAATTAATATCATCAAAAATTTGTATAAAAATGACTGTTTATTTTAGAAACTGCAATGGGAATCACCAAAGAAACTCAAGATCAATCTGGTTTCGACTATGCTATGGCAGTGATGAAGTAAGTACTATAAGTAAATACTCTATATAAGAACTCATATTAAATATACTCTATATAAGAACTCATATTGTAAAAGAAACATTTACATTATTGGTGTATTTCAGAATGTGTGATATAATCCACCAAAGGCATTACAAAATCTGGTTGCGTTTCGATGCTCTATTTAAATTCACTTCATTCTTTGAAAAACAGAAGAAGCTGCTAGAAATTATTCATGGATTAACAAATAAGGTAATGATTTAAGATTAAACTCAACTCAACTAGTACTAATTAAAGTTCTCTTTAAAATTATCAATAATGACAACAAATTAATAATGGTTGGATTGGTATTATTTACACACTTTTCTTGAAAATGAGGAACGCATCCAAAACATAGAGGAAAAATTTAGCATAAATTTTTATGTTTAGGTAATCAAAAACAAGAAAGAACGTTATCTCCAAAATAAAGCCAAGGGTATCATACCACCAACGATCGACGAAATTTCAAAAACCACTCCTAAAACTGAAAATTATAATGTATTAGCCAACGAAAAAACGCTCGCTGATACAGTATTCAAGGGCTACAGAGATGATTTAGATTTCAATGACGAAAACGATGTCGGTAAGCAGAATAAGATTATACAAACTTAAAGGCATTTGTATCAACATTATAATTCAAATTTATTTAATGACTTAGAAGTTAAATCTATTTACTTAAAGTAAATACTATTTTATATTATATTAGGTGAGAAAAAACGTCTGGCTTTCCTGGACCTCATGATTGAATCAGCACAAAACGGATCAAACAAGATCACAGATTTTGAAATCAAAGAGGAAGTTGACACCATTATGTTTGAGGCATGTATTAGCTTGACAACTACATAAATAGTAATAACAATTACTTTCAAAACATCAAAAATTATAATATATATAGTCATCATAGAATATATTTATACCATTGTTGTAAAATATAACATGATAGTAATTTTAATGTTAACCTATATTAACGAATGGTATTGTTTGGGCTATTTTTTTCCAGGTAACTTATATTTGAAAAGGTTTATTTGCAATAAATATGGAATTAAATTATATAGTTTTAAAAATATTTTGGTTTGCTAAACATATTTTAAGATTTTGCGATAGTTCAATTTAAAACATTGACCACAAATTCCAATGTAGTTGAAATGATTTTAAAATCTTTAATAACCATAAATTAATGTCCAGAAATATAAAAAAACTCAAAATATTTTGCTAACCTCAAAACTCAAGGTTAACAAGGTTAGACTTACAAAAACTACCAAAAAGTTATAAAACCAACACCTGCTTTTCAAAAGAAGAAGAAAGGAAGAAATATGCGTCTTCCGATTTTTTACATCAATAACAGAAAAAAAAATGCATTAAAACAAAATTGTTGTAAGTTGGGTTAACTGTCATATTTAATAATTTAATATTATACATTTTAGGGCCATGACACCACCGCAGCTGGATCCAGTTTTGTGCTTTGTCTTCTGGGTATTCACCAGGATATCCAAGCCAGGGTTTACGACGAGTTGTATGGAATTTTCGGAGACTCCGACCGCCCCGCCACTTTCGAGGACACCCTCCAGATGAAATACTTGGAGCGCGTCATCTTTGAATCGTTGAGGATGTACCCACCGGTACCTATTATTGCCAGGAAAATTAACCGTGATGTTAAGATAGGTTGGTAAAAATATCCTTATGTCACTTTAAGGTGACTTATCGTGTAAAACTTTATCTTCCTGTTTTTTTTTATTACAGTAGCTCTTGAAAGTATATTTAACATGGTTTTATTTTGCATAATTCTAGCAACAAATGACTACGTTTTGCCAGCTGGATGCACTGTGGTGATTGGAACATATGGAATCCACAGAAACCCTAAATATTATGAAAATCCCGACGTTTTCAACCCCGATAACTTCCTACCTGAGAAGACACAGAATAGACACTATTACAGCTACATACCATTCAGTGCTGGGCCTAGGAGTTGTGTTGGTAAGATTTATCCTATAAATTTTATTTATAAAAAAGATAAACATATATTAAACGCTACAATCTTTCGAGTTCGAAAAGGAATTTAAGAAACGAAAAAACTGGATAGTATCGAAAATAAAAACGAGTTAGAAGCCAGTTGATGATTAGTATGAATTATTATGACTTTTTTAATTTATACAATGGCACGTGCCAATACTAGCTTGTATATTAAATAGAGTATTTGGTTTCCGAAAAAAATACATCAAATTGTATATCATTAAAGACGAGTTCAAAAAATACATTCAAGCTTTAAATCAAAATTCTACCTCAACTATATCTCTAAAATTATATCTAATTTTTTTTTCAAATTTGTTTTCTTAAAGATTTTCAGAGCAGTATCTACGTACTTCTGTGAGAAAGTTTAATTTTCTTGATTAAAAGTGAAATGTGCACTTACATCTAATTTATTTTCAATTTACAAATACACTCATTATGTTTCAAAGTCAGTCAGTTTTAAAGTTTTACATATCTTAGTTTACATTGACACAAGATTTTTTTATTGTTTTTAGGACGTAAGTACGCCATTTTAAAGCTGAAAATTTTACTATCGACAATCCTTCGCAATTACAAAATGGTGTCTGACATAACTGAGGATAAATTTGTCCTGCAAGCTGACATCATTCTGAAAAGACACGATGGCTTTAGGGTCCAGATTGAACCAAGGAAACGTGTTCCATCCACAGCATAATGTATTATAAAACAATAAATTATATATTTTATTAAAATATTTATATGCCATGTATATATTTAAATTATTGTATTGAATCAAATTTAACATTCTATTAATTATATCCCTATAACGATGGCAGTTACATTTTTTCATTAGGGTAGGTATCTAAAATTATATATATATATAATATATGAATAATATATGGAAATACATTATTAAATTACAAATGTTTTATTTGTCTTATCTTTATTGGAAATTATATAAACATCGTATTTTGTAATTGTAGCAAAATTCTGATGTCCTTTAAGATGATGATGATATTCTCAACTTAACATACTACATATTGGTCACGTGTATTATATTTTATAATAATTTAAATTATTTACATTAATAAATAAAATAGTCATTTAAAAACATTATGAAACATCGTATTAGAATATATTTTTTTATTATTGGTCTATAAACCAGGAACATTAATAAAATCAAAAGCGAGTTTCGTAAAATATTATTTACTATAAATTAAAATTTTGTAGTCACAAAATTTCTTAGTTTTATATAAAGTAAAAAAAATCAAACCAAAAAGTTTATGGAGTCCAAAAATACGACCTTGAACTAGGAACCGGTATGAAACAAAATATTTCTATAACTAAGGCAGACTCGCCAAATGTTCGACTATTTTACAATTCATAATGTATATTAAAAATATATATATATTGTTTATCAAATTAGTCTATCGTACATATTATAATGAAATACTCTATGATTAACTATGTTATTATTAAAGCTCAATTAAAAGGTTTGGTAAAATTACAAACATTAAATAACGGTAACAAAAGCAACAAGCTTAATATAAACAATTTTACTAATCGAAACCATCTTATATGTAAATTATTCTATAACTAATAGGAAAGTCTCAGGAGTCAAGTTTTCGATAAACGATGTATTCAACAGTCCAAATAACAACACAAACTAAACAACAGAAGCTCATGGCGATGAAGCAGTTCACATAGCTGCCGGTTGCCTCGTAGATGACACCTGAAAAAATATATCATTATTGAAAATGATTTAACTAGTAAACCTAAAGCTTCTAACCAAATGTGTATCCAAATAATCTATAATACAATTTTTAGAATTATTGGCATGATTGGAAGTTAAATCAACAAATTATCAGTATACATTATTTAAAAACAAACATTAACGAACAAATTAAAAATAAATCAAAATAGGGCTCAACAAAGTTTTGTTTTGATATTTTGATCTGCGTGAAAAAAAAATTACGATAAGCTTTTCAAATACAATGAAGGTATAGGATTATGTCAAATATAATTAAGAAATACCAACCAATCAAAGGGTCAGCCATTAGCATCAAGAAACCCGAGAATAAAATATGCAAAGCCAGAGCTGCTGGGAAACGATCTGGTGCAGCTGTTACCAGGACCAGAGGAAACAACACCTGGACGGAACATCGAACCAGACCAGATACAGCAGTGATGCCGATCACAAAGTACAGGTTATCAGAAGTCACCAACGCTGTGAAATAAAGTCACAATGACTGTATATATATATTTCGAAGAGGAAAAATCCACTCATGTTTATAAACGTGACATTTTATACATTTTATTTGAAATGCCTGACATATTCAAAAAATTTGACGACAATTTGTGTAATTTTAAACTTACCTATTCTCAATAACATAGTTACACATGTACCAGCAAAAAATAGAGTTTTGCTGTCTACAGTATAAAAGTAAGTAAAAACAGCGAGACAAAATCTAGCTATAAGATCTGCGATAGCCCCTATCATCACACACGTTGCTACTTGCATCTGAAAAGATAAATTTTAATTTAACGAATGCTAACCGCGTACATTTGTTCTACCTAACAATTTAATTAATTAAATATACCTTAGGAAAAAATTTTAATAAAACCTAAGTCTTAAGATCGGTAATTGTTACACCCTTAGTACCATTTCGTATCATCAACTTAATACCAACGGTATTAACGTTTTCATTCATTATTTGTCACGAAGTTGATGTAATATTAAACGTCTGTTTAAACTACCAAACAAGTTCATGACTCAAACTCATATTGATGATAGCGGTAATAAATAATAATTGAAGGAATTTTATATTAAAACTTCTTCAATGGAATAATAAATAAACAATTGTGATGCATTAAAGATTTATTATACATATATCCTTATTGTCGTATAGAATATATTATGGAAATTTAGTTTTGATTAATTATCTTACATTTTACCTTGGTATATCCGTATGAGAACAATAACATAGGCTCCATGGCTAAATATGTCACGTCAGACACAAAAGCGAATCCTAGTCCGATTAAAGTGCTTACAAATCTAGGATCCTTCAGAAGATCCAACTCAACATTATCATATATTACTTTTCTGCAAATAACAAATGATTTCTTAATATTGCGCAACAAACCAGAGGCTAATTATGCATAGGTTTTGAGTACCTTAAAGCAATATATTTGTTTACTTAAAGTTATAAGAGTCGTTAAGTTAATTTATAGCATATAAAATAAAAACATTTGTGTGTTTGTGTTTTTTGCCGATGTTGTCAAATATTTAAAATCTTAAACTAAATTTGTAAAACGTATCAGACGTTTACTATTAAAAATGAATTAAAAACTATGTGTTACATCAATTTTGAACAAAAAAGAAAGGATGATTAGACGATGCAATTACGTACTGCATTAATATTGCAGTACGTTATCATATAACCACTTAATTACGAATTATCAGGAAGTTATGTAAAAACAATTGTAATAAACTTACATTATACTTTTTTGGATCGACTCGTGTCGAGTTGAACTTGATTTTATTTCAATGACATTGTCGTCACCTGGTAACATTTTTATAATTGATTCATCAAATATATCATTATTAATGCATTTCTTTTTAGGACTTTTGACTTCAGAAATTTGAGACATCTCTGAAATATTTATAATGAATAAAAATAGAGCACTACGAATAAATAACAACCAAGCAATAAGTAAAACAAAAAGAAAACAAAGTTACGGTATGAATATTGACACCAGAAATACAAATAGGTTTTTAAAACATTTCGACTGCCTCGAAATACATGATAAAGAATGACGTCAAACTAAAAGAAATGTACCTTTATCTTGACATCCTTGTACTTTAATCTGGTGCCATTCAACTGGATGCATAACCAGCATTGCAAAAATCAAATGTAAATCAACCGCCATTATGAGAGCGAGGGTCCATCGGAACCCGTACTCCGATAGAAGGAACGTCACCAGTATGGGAAATGTTATGGAAGCCATACTGCTCATGGTCTGATTGGCGCTCATCATTGCAGTTCGCTTTTTAGTAAAGTAACAATTAAATGCAGTGAAGCTGACGGGTATCATGACCCCGAAACCGGCACCTGAAAAAGATTTTTTCTTCTTGATACAAAACTGGTGACATGAAGTTACATTTTATTTATTATTGCCAAAACTTGCCGTGATAATAATAGATTGGTAAAGGTTTAAATCAAGGAAAGTGTAATATAACATTTATCACTATTTAGTTAAATTTATAATATAAAAACTTTCCAATAGGAAATAAAGTGAATTAATAAAGTTTTTCTTCTGTTTAAATGTATTTTTTTAAAGGATTCATTATAATTACCTCTTATAACTCCAAACGTAAAAGCTAGTTGATAGGTTCTTTCTACAAATATAGTTAATATATCTCCCAAAACAAACAGTCCCGCACCGACCAGTCCAACTTGACGAAAAGAATACTTCTTGAGAGCAATTCCGCTGAGAAATCCTTTAAAAAAGATATAACATTTTAGAAAATGTGATATCTCATTTCCGTTTTAATTAGCAAATAAATTAAAATATTTTTTTATTCTCACTCGCCATTAAAATGATGACATTGCTAACTAATAAACTTGAACTTTGATAGAAACTAGATCAATTGAAGTCCTAATTCACAGACATCCAATAGGGCTTTGAGCTAATAAATGTGGGTTAAGCACGAGACAAAACCTTGAACGAATTCTGTGTAACGAAATAAACTTCATTATGTGGTCTTGGCATTGTTTTTAGATGGATATCGGTCAAATCAATCACTGGACGATATGCCATTGACAATCATAAATCGGCAGCTTTATTCAATCAGCAGCAGATTATTGTTTTAAAATGTAGACCTATTCAAATCGTAACCTGAGCCTTGGCGCCTACTTTCAAAGATGATCATATAACATTGACGTAATGAAAGTTTAAAGATTAATTAATAAAATCAAATGCTCTGTTTTTATACAAAACATGATAATTGCAATTAGTTTTAATATTTTTGGACATTATACTAAAACATACGTTTTATAAGTAGAAAAATATGACATATTTTTTTGGAATATTTAAATAAATTTATAGTATGATTATTACTTGGTATCGAAATCTAAAAGTAATTTTATTTCTAAATTACCTGATATGGATAAAGCTCCGTTATAAATTCCAATAACTAGTGGCAGACCACTAGCACCGTCTTGTTCTATAAAAAAGTTGTTAAATAGTATACCAAATGCATTTGAAGATCCAAATCCCAGCATCTACAAAAAAAAATTAGGAAATATAGTAAAATTATTACCCAGATGTATTTTATGTTATGCAAGATTTAGAACTTTATCTTTAAAAATATATAAAACATGCCAATTTTGCTTTCTACAATATAATTTTAGAGATAGATCTAAATATAGTAAAGGATAATTTCCGCCTAAAGATTTAAAGGTAGTGAGATTCAACGATTTTTCATATTAATTTAGTCTTTGTAATATAAATTTAGTTTACAAAATTTTAGTATATTTACTATTTACAAAATTAAGTTGAAATTGTATTCTAATAAGTATAGATTTCCATAGGATAAATACCTACGCAAGATAAATAAATTCAGTACAATCCATAATTTTATATGTTATTTAATATTAGGCCTTAAGAAAACAAACACACATCCACATAATATATCCATCCATAAAATTCTTAAAACCTTTTGGTAAACCTCAAAAATAAAATTTGAAAGTCCAAAGTATGTAGTGTAATATTCGGTTCCATACACTTTATCCAGTTTTTGTAATTAAGTTATTCAGTTTGTGTTTGTACAGTTTGAAGAAACAAAAAAAATGTATATAAACCATTCTTAGATATGATAATATAAAAATAAGTAAAGGTTTTCAAATACTTTACAATTATAATAAGATGCAAAGATATTACAAATATAATGAAATCAGAAAAATTATATTTTTAAAATAGTTTTCCGTCTAAAATTTTAACCTCTTATCAATAAATTATTTCGACAAAGATAACGAGAAATAATTGCTTAACTAATATTTTATATATTTCCAATTAAAAAATAGTAACTTTTATTCCAAATTTATATGTTAACTAAGTCATCTAATGAACCAAGTTACCTTGTGAATGAACTTCGAACTTATAATTATAGAGTTTAAAAATCGTTAAGATATGAGAAAACATCAAAATTGATCTCGTTTCAATGAATTTTTTAATACATTACACCGAAATCCTCCTGAAAATCATATTTTTGGGAGCCTTCCAAAAATACTGAAAAAAGCATTTTTTCGATTTTACTCTTTTTAAAACAAAGTACTGTTTCCAATTTATTTTATTGTTTTAAAAACAGCTATTACTACAATCTTTTCATGATCGTATACTAAAATCTCGTCAGTCTGCTAAATTGTTTATTTTAGCTTTTTAATAGATAAAGGACAAATCTTAAAAAGTATACTATGCAGTTTCTATTAGGAGTAAAAATCGTCTTTTAGAATCTAGATTATACTTTATTTTAAGAATGTTTAATTGAATTATTATATAAAACGACGCTTTATGAAGCTAAGGTTTTGCTCGGCCAATGTCTCAATAATTGGATCATTCGTTAAATTTAATATTAACTCATAATAATATATATATACATATAAAATTAATACATTAATATATAATTGTTACTCATAATAATTACAATAATCCTTCACAAACAATAAAATAGATTAAATTCTGTAAAAAGCAATCACTTCATGTGCACGACATAAAAAAAATAAGCAAATTTCGTACAATTTATTAACGTTGCTCATGAATCAAAATCGAATTTATTTAATTTGCCCACGTGTACGTAATAAAAATTAAAATATTCTTTATAATATAATCATTATAAAGATAAAAATTTGAGAATATAAGACAAGTCGGTTGACCAAATACAGATAAGGAATCATTTAACGTTCGAAACTTGTGCCAACAAACGTCACAGCATCGGAATGAAAGGATTGAGTTACAATTCCTTATACAAAAAACTTTTGCATTTGTGTAGTATTGTTTCTTAATCTTTCACTACCAATAACCTTATCTATTTTTATTTAAAGCTATATTACCCTATTTTTAAAAAATGTCTTAATAAGGTCTATGTAATTGTGACCAAAGTATATAGATGTACGTCGGAAATCGGAATAACAATATCAAATATAAATTTTAAAAAATGTGTTTCATCTGAACTTGTTTTCTTGGATCTCAAATTTTAAGAAAAGTACGATAGATAACTCATAATTAAACATCAATGATATGTTGAGATGGGATTATAAATATATATTAGAAATTGTATTTACTATCAAATACCTATATATTCATGTATATGAGGGAATTAAATACTTCCTGTTTACTATGTGGGTAAATAACCTTCACATGATATGTAACAGTAACCTAATCTTGAAACGTCAAGGACATAAATATTTCTTAAATATGTAATTGAATCCTTCACGAAATAAAATGCCGTAAAAAAAGAATCTAAATTTTACATATGAATATAGAAAGGCATAGATTGTATTACCTGTTCAGAATTCTGCATTTTAAAAACTAAGGTACATGTAAGTATAGGTACATTTATCTAAAGGGGTTTTGGTAAAATTATGATTTGGGTCCGTTCATAATACATATAAGAAACACGTTTATCGTTGTCGTTTGGCTCCGTGAGATACTGATTAATTGTCCTTATATACATATATTAAAAATATGTATTTTAGAATCTATGTAGTAAAATAATATGTAGTGTAATCCATATGTAGTGAAATAATATTATAATTTTCTTTATCCCCATGGTGATAATAACTATTTTTAAATTTAATTTTTATTTTTGTAATGATAATTAAATTAAAAAGCAGAAAATTATATCATTAATCAGTCAATTATTATTATTGACTTTATAAAAAATTAAAACATTTGTGCGGTTTCGGAATAGATTTAATTTTTAATTATACGACCCATCAAGTATTCAAACCAGTTAAGATCAAAAATATATTTTTTTATCGTCTAAAACACTGGAATTTTATAAAATTTTATGATTTTTGAGTAATATTATAAAGGTCGTTTACGTAAAAAATTCTAATGAGTATATTCTAAATGTATGTATGAATTTTTATTTCTATATGTTATGAAATATTTAGAAGTTTAAAAAACACGTTAATTTATGTTTAAGAACACATTGTAGCTTCTAATTAGTAATAAATATAAAAATAATGTTATCTTTAATAGGACCATTTCTATTTAGACAAAAAACTTTAAAAACAGTTCAATGATTTATATACGACTATTCATAATTTACAACTAATTATAATTACACACTGATTTCATTTATAAGTGATTATTTCTCAACAACTACGGTTGTAGTATAATAATTATTTACAAATTTTAATAACATATTAATGATATTCCAATACTTATTACTGTACATGTTTGTTAAAAATACAACATAATTATGTATAATATTTGCATCCGCGATGTTCCACAAGAACGACTTATCATTTACGACAATTATTAATTTATCGTTATTTTAAAATATAAACGATGTGATATAAAATTATTTTCTACTATCGATTTACTTATATTTATGACGGTCCCTATATATAATAAATATGTTGTAATAAATTTAAATCTCATAAGAATAAAGCTACAGTTTTTTTCTAATATTTCTAAGAATATAAAGTTAAGCAGAAAAACTTACAAAAGTGAATCCAACTCCGATGCAAACAGCATACCCCCAACCACCGTCTGGGGATGTAACTGATTTTTTCCCCTGTGTATTTCCCTCAAGATGTGCAAATGCTTCATCCATTTTGATTCAAGAAATCGAAAAAATATGATCCAAAAAATAATAATGATTTATCGAAGCACGATCATCTATATTTTAATACAACACGCACCAGTAACGTATACACGGCGTCTGTTGGTAGCTCTAGTACTCTTTGCAGTATAAGGCTGCGATCTGTATTAAGGACGTTTTGATTGGATCGTGTGATTGCGTATAGTCAACTTTTTATTATGTTTTCATTCATTAAATACATCGATTCGTAAATTAAAAGACGTCCATCTTTGACGTATTTAAGCATACATCACAATAATTTTTAATTTTTTTTTCATAACGTAAGAATTGAAGTTTTTTTTTAAATTTATATTTTACAAATAGACGTTCTAAATATTTTGTAGTAAGTTCATATTTGTTACGTGATTTTTTTATAAATTAGAGAACACAATTTTAAATGCAAAATTATTGATATACATATGTATGCCAGTCTTAATAATGGATTTTTTAAGGAGGTTTTTAGATGAATGGCCTTTTGATTTATTTTATTCTATGAATATGTCTAGATTCTTAAACGGAAAAAATTTGTGAAAGATGCTTTTTTATTTTGTTTCTTATTCTTCCTAATCACAGCTATTCTTTTGGTCTTATTCCGTCTTGATTTTCCAGGATCAATCCTACCGAGTAAAATTTTAGCATTTATTGTGTAAACATTCAAAAAAATTTCTTCAATCAATTGAGTTCTCCTGTCTCTATTATAAGAGATAGAGAGAGGAGAACTATCTTTATCTCTCTCTCTCTCTCTCTCTCTCTTCTATCTCTATTTCTTGTATTTCTTTCGTATACGTTACGAACACGTATATGACAAAAAAAACTTTGATTTAAAATTAAAAAATATATATGTAATTGTTTTAGTATAGATAACATTTACATGTATATGTTTTTTCCAATACAATTTCATTGTCATTTTGGTAAAATTTTAAAATCGCAGCAAATTATTATATCATTCAACATTTTACAACAAATGAATTAAAAGCATTTGACCTTGATATTGAAATGACTTTATATTTTTGATATCTGATTTTTGTATGTATTTATTTGAAGTGAATAGTTCAAAGTTTCTTTGTCCTTAAACGTTTTTAAAGAAAGATTGGCAGAGAATGAAAATGTCACTATGATATCTGTAATATTAATGTTAACGCATATTTTGTTACAAATAAAATTTGTTAAGTAATGAATATAGTCGCAATATTGAAAAATGATATTGAAAAATATAAAGTAGGTAAATAAAAGTAGAATTAGAATGATTCATAGTTTTAGTGACTACAACTGAGGAAGTAATTTTTTTAAATTACTGTGAAATCAAAATTTCATATAATTTTACAAATATTTAACCCGAATAAAGGTTAAAGGGGAAATAACCACAAACGAACGATCAGTAGGTTTTGTGAGAGAAGACACTAGGGCTACAAAATCAAATGTCAAGCCTTACTCCATCCTTAAAGCGGCGTCTGATTGGACTATAATGATGGACACGTATGAAAAACAATATAAAATCTCCGAGGATTTTTGTGCGTCGGCCTCCAGACCGGATATATTTTTGTATTCGCGAATTTTAAAACGCGTAGTGATTATAGAGCTTACGGTTGCTTGGGAAACCAACATCCCCAAAGACCATACCACCAAGGTCAACAAATATTACGAGCTCACTAACGAACTCACTCGAAATAGGTAGAAGTGGGAGCGAGAGGTATAACTGCGAAATCTCTCTACAACCTACTAAAAGACTTGGGCTTGTCCAGAACTCACATTAATACATTCTTGGAGCGTACATCGAAGGCAGCCCTAGTAGTTTCTTTTTAAATTTGGTTAGGTAGGGAGAGAAGCTTGGACAGTGGAGGTGAGCGTATAACGCGCGTTAGATATGGAGCCCCTTAAACCTACACTTGGGTCGCAAGTCCCAGGCACTGTTGAAGCTCCTCTCCCTGCAACGCGATGGACCCGGCACCCGCACGGTGAATCCATAAAATGCTGAGAAGTTTCGTCTCTCTTCTCACACAGTTTTTGTACATTTTTTATGACTATAATTTTAATTTCATTTACTTAAAAAAATTCTATCTTGTGTAGGTATATTTACCTAAAGTGATTTGAAATCAATCATAATATATACAAAACAATAAAAAAACAGGATCTTACGAACCGGTTGGATTAAAAAAAATACTTAAAATAAAACTAAAATGTCAGGATAAAAAAAAATTAGAACTTGAAATCCAAGATCTCTCTTTTGCATAAAAAACCATATTTTACAATAAATATGACGAGAATCAAAACTAATAGGAATAACATTTTACATATCAGAATTTACAATATATGTTTTATACCTCGGTTTGTCTCTATATGTTAATTTTATATTGAATATCTTAGTTCACCGATATAATATGATTATTCAGGGAGATGAACATACATACATATAACGTTCACTAGACGTAGAGACTACCTGGTTAGTTCGACAGGACTATGAAGTTTCAAGACCGAGAGACGTGGCAGAGATTGGGAGAATTAATTCCAGGTTTATATACTGCATATTCATTTAGAACTAAGGTTACCGACATAGCTCGTAGAATAAGCCAGCTGAAGTGGCAGTGGGCTGGTCACATCTGCAGAAGGACCGACGCACGGTGGAGCAAGCGTGTCCTTGAGTGGAGACCGCGTCTCGGCAAACGTAGAGTAGGACGCCCCCCAGCTAGGTGGACCGATGACCTTAAAAAGGTCGCCTGCATATTCATTCCAGGTTTATATACTGCATATTCAAAATTAAAATTTTAAGTCAAAAAATATATATAAAAATTTCAATCTACACCATACAATATATTGAAAAATTAACATAGGTGAGGGAATAAGAAGGAAGGAAAGTTATAAACTCAAACTTTTTAATTTTATAGCTCCTAGTTTATTTATAATATGTTTATCAATTAATATTTAAAAATCAGATATTATATTAGATAATATTAATGTGTCAGACTCGGTTTTATTAAGTCTTAAATAGAATTTAGAAATTCATTAATGTAAATAAAATATGCCATACGTGAATTACAAAATAAGAGCATGGTAAAAAGCATGACCAACGATTTAATATTGAACAAACATTCTTGCTATTGTATGAGAATTAAAACGTCTATTTTTAAAAATTTCGTATCATATTACAAAGAATTAGTCCAAACACTCCGTGAACCGAAATGTTAAGGAAACCAATAAAATTTAATCCTCATTAGGCTCTTAACATCGGAGTGGACATTTGAAGCAAAACCAACGTTAAATATATATAAATTGAAGATTATTTTGTTTAAAAAGGACACCAAAATTACTTAAATATACATTTATATTGAAAATAATATATTTTATAAATACTTTACTCTATGTTTACATCGTTATTATAGTTATTTTCATTCCAAAACACTACTCCCATCCTATTGTAATTTACAATTGATACTTAATGTACATATATTTTTATTATAGTACAAGAGCCAGGGCCAGCCAGGCCTTCGTTAATTTATAAAAGCTGAAAATTTTTCTATAGATGTACCCAATACAGGTAGTGACGATCCCCACCTATGAAACTTCTGTCGCGGTGGCTTTGGCAGGTAACAGGTTCTAAAGGTGTATAAAAAAAAAAGAAATAATTTTCTTGCGGGCCCTGGCTCTTGCTCTATTACTTATTATGTGTATATAAATAAATCAATTGAACGAATTGAAGGTAAAGAGATAATTCGTTTTTTTACAGCAGAGCAGCATTTTTAGCTAGTGTCTTATTTTAATATTTTTATTTCTGCTGCAAAGAACTTATAAAATTAATTTAATAAAAAGAATAAGAGTAAAAAAACACTATTAGAAATATTTTTTCTACTTCCAAAAAATACAATTTTGAGAAATAGTTTCATACATTAAAACGTTTTCTTTTACCATAAACAAGTCTTTAAAACCTATGACACAATTTTATAGACAAAGAATCTTTTAACTAAAATGAATAACACGCATTCAGATCGTCCATATTCTATAACAACAAACTTTGGTATGTAATACCCAAATTCATATTGATATCTAAATACAACCAATAAATCTTTTTTATTTAAAATTTTACTAACACACATATAGAATCACGATTGTTTCGGACAACTAATTAACCAAAAGGAACCATGTAGTTTAAATAAGGCCATTTCTAGTAATACGATGACAATTAAAAGTAGGTCAAGTGTGTGTCAAAGTTACGCTCTAAGGGTTCTGTACGAAATAGGAGTATAAGTTATAAATACCTTTTAATGAACAAATAAAAGTGTAGCATATAAATTTTCCAACGAAACTTATTTACAGTCTTCTTATATGACAAATTGATAAATAATCTTTAGAGCTTTTAGATAAGGGACAAAGGCGATGTCCCAAAGCAATAAAATACATGACTTATGCATTCAAAGACCTCTTAATTAAATGATAGCAGTATTTCATAATTATTTACTACATTTTATTACATTTCCAACTATTAAACAGGATTGTTTATCTTCAACAAAATTCCGAAACATAATTGCAAAAAGAATATAGTCTAGAGGAGTATTGAAATAAGGAATACATATATAACTTTAAGTTATTTCGGCCACATTTAAGTTAAAGTCGGACAGAATGTTGACAACGTAGTTGACATTACCATTACTTATTTCCGGGAAGAAAGTTATTCTCATTGAAACAAAACGAATATTGTGCTTTAATCAACAATTTTCAACTAAAAAAATTCAAATACTTTTGTTAATATACTTACAACTGAATATACGTACGTTAATTCGTTTCAAATTCAAAAGTACCATTATAAAGTAAATGAAAAAGTCCCATTTTGAATCTACTATCTCTGGAGCTAGTTCATCGGATGAGCAAAAGCAATGGCGCTGGTGAATTAAATCAAATTGTACTAACTGTATCTTGAACTTGAGCTCTGGTGGTATAACCATGGACATGTTAGATAATTGCCAGCTGCTAGTCCTGCTGCAAATCCGATGCTAGTCCTCTTAATTTTAATAACCTCGCGAGTTAATCTCACTATATATCTTGCATCACAAACGAGTATCTGTGGTTTGACAAACCGGATGTAACTGCTTGGCTTGTCCATTGTGTGTTTATATACTGCTGACTTTGACGCATGCCTTTTTTAAATATCTGATGAGGTCTGTTATTAATCCTTATACTGATGCCTCTTTTCTTTTATCCAATGTACGATAAATCGCAGTCACAATAATGTATGCAAATACCCATTTGCTGTTAAGGGATGACACTCGTAATTGGTCTCAAGAATGAGATCACTTTTATGTTGTTTATTTTTCCTAATAAAAACTTTCAATATTATTCCTATTCTGGTTGTGGAACTCTTCAGAAATGGGAATATGGCGTCCATAGCAGTACGCCAGAAAATAAGATGTAGGTGGCAAAAAACAAAACTGACTGTAATTTCATGACTTCTGCCCGTGTTCACGGTTGCTGCAAAGTAAAAGAGACGTCGGGCGAAATGAAAGGATGTAATAAATAAGGTAGTATAATAAATCAGAAATGTCGTAAAAAAAACCGAGACCCATTGTTTAGTTCAAACGTTTTCTTAGTTCGCACTTAACTCAAAAAGGTGGCTTCACCGAGTTAAGAATTATTTGATGAGCGATATAACACATTCCCTAAATTTTAGATAGGGGTTTCTTCAAATAAACCAAATATTTTACTGTTGTTTTAGTACTCAATAACAAAACAAGCAGTCATATACTTGGAAATTTCATTATTCTGTCTATAATATGTGGATCACATCATAATACTAACCCAAGTAATTTATCAAATTGTCCAGCTGTATTATCTAATGAGAATTGTGTAAGATTAACAGCTCTTTTTTTTCCATACGATTTTATAAGGTAATACTTAGATACCCCAATAAAATTAACGTGCGATTGAGAGATTATGTCACCTTTACCTATATATCTAAAATACTAGGGGTCGGGAATTTTCCGGCATATGGAAAAAAACTGGGGAAATATCAATGGAATGCTTTTCAATGTTTTTTTATGTCAAAGGTGGCAAAGGAGCAGACGGCCTACTTGATAGGCATACTGACCGTCGCCCATGTTCATCCGCAAAATAGATGTTACGGATGCATTGCCAACCTTGGTTGTTGAGAAAAAGGGAGGGGTGGGAAAAGGGAAATAGGAGGAAAGGGAGGGAATAGGGAAAGGGCAACCGGCTCTCTCACTTATTGGATGAAACGCAACCACTAAAGGTTACTTCACGCCGATCTTCTGGGAGAGGGTGGCACTTATCCGGTCGAGTCAGCCCGCTCTACCACCTCTGAATATAACAATTTTCATATCTTTTATAAATAGAAAGAAAATGATATAGAGTAATGATTGTCTTGCATGACCAGACCTGTTAGGTCTGCATCATACAGTACTTTTGGAATATAAATACAGAAATTGTCAAAGATTTTAGACACTTCCTATTTGACTACACTTTATTTCGATTCAAAGTTAGCAAAGAAAGAGGTCTAGATTACACTTCAAGCATTATTAAAATAATGAACAATTTTTTATAGTTTAGTGTAAAACTTTTTTAGTAATGATTTTGATGTTTCCTTAAAATATCGGTCATAATTTATTTTTATTTGCCAAATACGTAGTTGTACCTACCAAAAATTTATTAACTTTCACTTTTGAATTTTAGAAACCACACCTCAATTGTTTTTAAAGTAAGAGGTCACTGTAAGTTTCTACCAGCAAACCATGACTTTCACTTCCTTTTTCTTTTGATTAAATAAGTAACGCCTGCCGCAAATGCACGTTTTCAAGAATCTAAGGCGGTGTAACTTTCGTAAAATGTATATCAGTAGAATAAAATGCATGTTTCAAATCATAATTCATTCATTCAATTCATTGCAAACTTAAGTCAAGCGACATCTGTTAGAAAAATCGGTAATGACTTTTCGATACACTGGTATTTGACCTACCGGTCATATCCTACATTACGTATTTTCTTGAAATTTCCATATAAATAGCTTATCATGAATACCTAATGAGTACATAAAATATGCTTTTTAGAACTGTCCACCTTTTGATTATTAGCTTGAAATCTTTGATGTCTATATCTATAAAATTACGAATTAATCTTCTCAGTTAATTGAAAATGGAAAATTTAAATAATTTCGGTGAATGGAAAAATATTTGTTAACAAACTGAACTCGCTCACATAGCATATACAAAGTTAAAACTAATTAAATTGAAAATCAAATTACATATTGCTTAATTTCTCAGTTTAAAAACAATTTTAACTCTTAAAAACGAGGTATTTAATTCATTATTTTATCATTTTTATGAAAAAAGCTTATTATAAAAAAATTATGAAATATGTAACTGCCAAAATTTATGAAGTCTTCCTAAAATCGCAACCTCTTTCCAATTAATCAAACTCTGTATAGAGATACATAAATGAAACAAGAGATCGGTAACCAATAAGTACTTTATTAGATATTATTTTTTTATAAAAGTCAAGATTAAAATTTTCATGTCATCTCTGCAGTCATTCATACACAAAAAAATATAGTTACTTTCCATGTTATAATAATAATTAAACAAATGCAGTACTACAACATAACATACATAAATATTTAGAATGTACGTTTAGTCCGAACTGACATTGTCACATAACATAGCGTTTACAGTTTACCATTCATAAATCACCGTCATAGTTTCATAACTGCCTCATGGCAGCTTAAATGAGAAACGGGAAATTCTTCGTACATATATGTGACAATGAAAACTTGTACTATACACACTGAACATAATGTGTGAAAGAAAAAATATATATTTTATACGATAATGTATTTAAAGAATTCTAATATTCACGCCATCACATGACGTTGATATAAGTATAATGTCAAGATCAGATGATATGTTATACATACATATTTCATGATTGTATCAAAAATATTTAATTTCTACAATTGTAACAAGGCCCTTTAGTCAAAAAATAAACTTTAATATAATCTACGTAATATATAAGGATTAATAGAATTCTAATTGGAACAAATGCTGGTTAATTATTTATCTTTGGGCCCCTAAGACAGCGTTCTTTGATTAACAGATAACAATGAAGGGTTCAAATATATGAAATTATGAGAATCAAATTTAGGGCCATTGATATATTTTTCGATATTATTATGAACAAAACATCCCTACTTTATGGACCATAATACTGTGAAAATAGATTTCGGGGCCCACACTCTATACAATAAAACTGTATACAAATAAAACTTGATAACAAAGAAAATAAAAATAATTCATACATTTGACACTTCTGATTACACAAGAGAGCTTCTAATTTAATATTGACAGGTTAATTAACAGTTATACTTGTCTTCTTACACAGTCTAAGACACCTACAAAAATAATGGATCCATGGTGTCCAACACATATACTCAAATAAAAGCGATAGTTTACCTGAATAACAGGAGAATAGAAAGCTGGTTATAAATCAGTACAATTATTTTTATATACAATTGGCACACACATTTCATTACTTATTACATTTTTAGTACAGACAATGGAAAATCATAAAAATAATTAAAGAGACATATTTGAATGTTCAATAATTCATTCAAATATAACTCTATATGTATTTTAAAGATAAAATAATTAATATAAATGAACCATTCTAAGACGCTTCATTTAAGTATAATAATGATTTTATCAAAAGTTAGGTATATTATTTGGTCACATAAATCACATATCAAAAGCAATGATTTGGAAGCTTAAATCATTTTGGAAGACAGCAAAAAGTTAGGATTATTGTGACAACAGGATGTCAAAAATAACAAAATATTTATACTTTTAACAAATCTGATTAACCAAAATTCAAATTATTATAATAGAACAAAACAACTTCAAAATAAGTCAGAATAGTCTGTAAACATAATATATAAACAAGTAAATGTTATTAAAGGAAATTGGGAGTAAATATTGGCAACTTTCATTTAAAAATAAAGCCCAGTGTACACAATACAGATTATAACTATGTATTCGAAACTCAATATTGGGATAAAAAATGTTTAGTCGAACAATTTCTATAGATATTAAATTTTATTTAAACAATTTCAAGACTACCACACATATATTGTTTTTGGCATAGAATTGTTGTGTTAATCGTTGGTAAAATAATAGAACAAACAATATAACTATAGTTTATACTGGGCTTTAGCCAGGAAGTTTAAATTTGTCACGAGACCTATTAAATAATGTTTTTTACATACAAAAATAAAGAGTTCTTCTTGAATGACAATTCCAATTAATGAATACATTTCTATGGAATTCCTCTAATTTATAATAATGAAAAAAAAAATGCTAAAGTAATACATGTACCATACTAAAAACATCTACAGCATGTGTTATATAAAAGGATTCTTACGACCTCATTTGAATAAAACTTATTTCTTAAAATCTAAATTTTCTAAAAATTATCATTTTAAAATTGTTATCATTATACAATAACGAATAATCATCAACAATTAGTAATACAGCAGTTCAAACACGTCTATTCAAGTCCTAAAGTTAAAAAGTAAGTAAACATTTCAAAACTACAGATATCTAAAAAACTTTAAAATATGAAATCTACAGATTTCTATAAAAAATGTTCTAAATATTTATATTTTACTGCTTGTCATTTAGGAGCTTAGTTCATACAAGGATTTGTGCTAAAGTAATCTATTTGGCATTTTGAATTGTATATACTTGAAAAATTGTTTGAAATCATTTTCATTATAACTTTTAAGTATATTTCTACTTACAGTATGATTGACTTACGCCAGATATTCAATTAGAAAGCAAAAATGTATATATCATCTTAAAAAAAGTACGTACTAGTTTATATTAATCGAGCTTCATTAACAAAATGGATTTATTGAAAAATTAATTATATTTTATAAGGTCATGGGCTCAGCCTTGTTTCACATTATAATAGGCAAGTCCATTTTTTAAATAAAATAAAATAAGACAACAAAAACTCCTTCAAAATAAGTACCAAAATAAAATATTCAAAAACAATAAAATGTCATTGTACTTGGAATTTCTACTGGTTTAGTATTTATGTTATTAAGTAAATTAATATTTAAGTAGCATAATGATAATAATTCAACATCTAAATCTAATTAATTAAATGTCATTCTATAAGCTTAGAAATCTTCTGATTAAGTAGAATCATTCACAAATGAAACGAATCTCATTTTCATTCTACTCCGTACGTAAGGATCTTTGAGTAGAATTCTATCCAAAACAGTAGACATTTCATCAAAATAAGTACCACATGTAAAGCTATATTTGAACAACCTTCCGTCTCCTTGTGAATGCAAGCGCGTATTCAATTCCCCAGACGAGAACGCATGACATTATAAGGGCGTTTTGTACATGAATACAAGTAGCGAAACTGCCCGTGTAGTCTCTTACATAACCTGAAAATAAAATTAAATACATTAATTACTGGATATCAGACAAATATTCCGATGCAATTAGTTCCACCCAATGAAAAAATCTTAGTTTTAATCACTAGGAAGCTTTATACTAACGGTTTACATACAAAGTGATATGAAGTCAGGGAATAGGACTTCAAAAGGTCATTTGGACTCCAAGAGCGATTATTCATAGATTTAAAACTTTTTTATATATGAAAGGATGGAATTAGTTTTGTTAATTCAGGTAACGTGAAACCATTCTGAGTGAGCAATTACTAAGCATTATTGTTTTTCATAATAATAAATGGGCACTTAGTTTGCTAGTTTAAAATTATTTGATATTAAATTGATAGAGCTAGGCTGGATTTACACTAGCAGATTAAATACGGTTTATTCGCGGTTAGGTTAGGTTAGGTTTTAATAGTATAAATTCTCAGTAATTTTCGGGTCATCAGCCATTACCCATTAATGCGACGGTTTGGAATATTGTATTAAATTCTAAATAATTTTAGCATCTATGTTAAATCATCGGTAATATAAAAATCTAGCAACTATTTTCACAAGCCAATATATCGATTAAAGATTTCAGTCGCAGGCAATATAACTTATAATAAACTAGGGTTTATTTTTGTACTTTACGATCTAAATGAGTACAACTAACAAAGTTAGTTCAAGATCATGATCCGTCCAAAAATCAACCTTTTTCCCCTTCCCCTTTCATTAGACTATCTTCAACTATGAATGTAATTTTACTTACCAATTAACGGTCCTATAATGACAACAAAAACACCTTTGCTGACCATGTGCAGACCAAAAGCGGCAGGCAGTTTTTCCAACGGACAGTATTCAGATATGGTTAGAGTGAAATTACTAAGACACATGCCACGGAAGAAACCACATATTGACAACCATATCATCAACGGCACCCATTCAGATTGTTCCGCTAGAACTAGTAGAGGATTTTCATTAAGAAGGATACTTAAGGGTAAATGCTCATAATGTAAATATTTTAATTAAAAAAAATTACATTCTTGAACTTAATATAGATAAGACTTAATAAAAATGGAAAGGCTTAATTTTCTCGTCTACTTAGATCAACATTTTTTAAAATTAAAATAAATGTCTTACAAAAACCGACTCACCAGATCTCGTTGCAGCCAAAAAGAAGGCGGATATAAAGAATATCATCTTCTTAGTAATGTTGGTTCTATCAAAAATCGGTGGCAGTACGAGACGAACGCATATATCAGTTATAGCCGTCATTGACAAACAAAACGCAGTCTCATTCATTGTATAACCTAAACTCCTAATAAAGAACGGAGTCAACATTCTAAATTGAAGTTCCCCACTCCAGAATAGAGAAAGACCAAGTAAAAGGTTCAAAAACGACCAATCCTTCAATAAATCTAAATCCATAAGACTTATGAACTTCTTTATAAAACCGACTTTCTTCTCTTCGGGTTCATTCTTCTTTATTGATTTCATTTGTAACGTATCTTCATCGACTGCCTGAAAATAATCCATACTTAAAATATGTTCGAATATAAAAATAATTAATTAAATGTTTCTCATGATTATCTCACATCAATGTACAACTGAAGGTAGCTTCCAGTAAAATCCATATTGGATATATTTGATATCACAGACACTTTCCTCTTTCTCACAGCCTCACTCATACTCCCGCTTGATATAACTCTCTGCATGGCAGCCACGGAGGCGGCGGTAGTTAAGCCAGGAGTACTCTGGTTATCGAAGTCCTGTAGCGGCTTGTCGTAGGTTTTCGCCCTCGGCAGGCCTATGGTTCTTACGGACGGATGGTTCATGTTTGTATGGGATCGCTGCTTAGGTAGTTTGGGCATGGGATGACTCACTAGAGGATTTATTTCGAATTTATCATCCGCTTCCTCATCGCTTTCGTTAATACACTCCATTTCCTGAAATTTTATAAAATACCAGTTGTAAAGGTCGTATAACTAGTTAACTAACTTCATAACTTGTCAATTGTTCATGTACATATATTTTTTTTATATTAAAGCTTTGTTGACCTAATACTTTAGTTAACATTCAAGTACAAAAACATAAAAATTGGATTACACAAGCAGGATTCGAACCTGCAACCTCCACTATAGCGCGTTCCAGTAATTTACCAACCTTGACTAGTTGCATTTCACAGTCAACAGGCTCCTCTTTCAAATGTCTTTTAATAGGTTGTAGCAAACAAGAACCAAGGACCGCGTGGAAAGCCAAACCTCCTAGAATGACCACAGTCCATCTAAAGCCGAACTCTCCAAGTAGAATTTTTACTAGTTGCGGCATAACCATCAGGCCAAAACCAGTCCCGGCCATAGACAATCCAACGGCTTGACCTCTCTTCTTCGAGAAATAATGGTTAAGGGACACGAAGGACGACGACGAGGCAAGACCGACTCCGAAACCTTAAATAAAACATATTAGCCTCATTATTTTCCAGAGTCACAGAATAAAAGATCAGTATGTTTAAAAAAATGTATTTAATTCCCCATACAATATATTGCGCAATCTTTCTTTTAAGTTTTCACATTAATTTTATTAAATTTATATGTAAGTTATATCCAATAGAAAAATGCTGACATGAATATTATAAATAATATGTACAAGGCTATAGCCATTAGATCGATAATTACAAAAAAAATATATGGAGATGATTCGTTACATCCGCTCGGATGAGAAAAATCTTGTGGAAATGAAACAAAATTATTCCAGTTCAATAACAAGACTGCTTCTATAAGCAATTATTATTAGTAAAACAATTATTCCAACATTATGACTAGGCTATAGAGTTCCTCAGGATTTAATGTGCTTGTTACCGATTATTTAATTTGAAAAACGATTTTAAATGTAATTTCAATCGACTTTTTAAAATTATTTGTATGAAATTTTCAGGTTTGAAATCTAGAGATCTTATATTATTCGAAATTTAAGTACAGAAAGATAAAGTACAAATAAATATTAGATTAATATTTGTATTTATAACAAATAATGTTTTCCATATATAAATATATTACTTAGTAATTTATTCCTATGATGTAATAACAGCTCATGAAATATGGAAATATGTATAACAAGGACGGACCCTTTTCACGAAATTCACAAGGGACTTCATTAGAATTAACTTAGATAAAGAGTGGTTTTTGCTGTATCATATTGATAAGAAAATAATTCTTACGAATTAAACAGTATAAATAATAGAAAAAAAGTTTATTTCTAAAAGGAATGCAGACGATAAAAATATTAAAAGTTTAGTAAAAATGATATATTGAAAATTACTAAGTTTATAAATATTTTTCGATTGTTTCTAATGTATCGTAACATAATATAATATCTTTTTTTTCTTATTTGAATCAAATAAAAAAAAATATCCGGATAATTAACATCACATTCTGAATATTTGAAAAGATATGAAATAATTGGTCGTCAGGAGAATCCCCACTGAAGTAGGCATTGACTATTAATACATCCGAGGGCCAAATGCATACAGCGGGAATACAATAAGCTCAAAGTACCCCTATCCCTGCCACGTGTGTCTACATCTCCAAACGAAATATAGACATAAAACGAGTCATATTACGATATTATATAAATTGAAAACTAAAAACTATGTGTTTAAGTACTTAACGAAGTAAGTGAACACATAAGTCAGCGTAAAGATCTTCAATGTTCATTTAGTTACAATCAATAGTACCTACTATAACTCAATTGATATGATATTATTTTTCTGATCGTATTTAAAATAGATAAAAAAGTAATGAGGAATTCAAATAAATCAGTCATAAACTAAAAAAAAATAAATGTGTATTCAAATTTGAGTAGAGACAAACATTATAGCTATTGTTAATTTTGAATACACATTCATTAATTTATTAATAATATAATATTAACACATACCTCCAATAATACTATATGTAGCTAAAATATGACCCATGCTGTTGGCTGGCGCTGTAAATAAAAGTCCCAAGGCACATATCAGGGAGCCAACAAAACAAACTTTTCTGTATGAGAAGGTCTTTATAACTGGTCCCACAAAGAACCCTGAGAAGTTAACGACCGAATCCAGAGTACTGGCGATGACCGAGGCCCCGGTCGTATGTACACCGAGATCATCCAGTAGGTCTTTGAACAGTAGACCGAAAGACGGTTCAAGAGAACGTGTTGAAAACTGGAATAAAGAAAACAAAGAAAGTCACAGTGAATTCCAGTCTTGTTATTATTGACCTCTATATTAAAATAATCTTTTCATAAATTTAAACATCGACCTATAAGACATTGAATATCAATTAATTATTAGTGTTTTTGTTTTTAACAAAACATAATTTTGTATAAAACATTATATATAGTAGCTACGTGACTGTACCTTAATGGGCGATATTGCTTAATATGCAAAGGTCTATGTGGGTGCCCTTGCTAGCAACTAAAGAAATTTATTTAAAGGTCATTCAAAATATACCTTCACTACTTTCAGCTAATTTTAATGTATGTCTTTGTTCAACAATCTATTCAATTCAATACACAAAAATGACAAAATATTTCACACATGTAACGTATTTTAAATGTTTTATTAATGACGTCATAATCATAATAACAGTATTGTCACAAGTTTGGGTATAATACTGTTATTTGATTGTAAGCAATAAAATAGGAACGAGTAAGTTCTACTTTTTATTGTCAATTGTGTAGCACATGTGGCAATCAAATTTAAAGCCACCACACAATCTACACGACATTTAATTCAGGAGCACAATATAAATTTGTACGATAAAATCGATGTCGTAAAGCTTTCATTTATAAATCCTTACATATAAAGAAAACATAACTATTACATTGTATGTTGATAGTACATTTTTATACCGAGTGCTCGTAAGTTAAACTGAAAAATGTTATTATTTTTATAACGTTTTAGATATTTCTAATACGATTGTCATTTAAAAAACATAATTATTATTTATAATAATTTACTGGATTCTGTTAGTTGCAGTCTGATTTTATTTATAAATAACGCAATGTTTTATCTATAACAGATGCTGGGATATTGAAATATTATTCCAATTTGTATAAACATATGATGGACAAACTTTAGCTCAAATCATTTTTGTTAACATAAGAATACTATGCATTAGTATCTTAAGCAACGAAAATATGTTCAAGGTCACCGTAATAGTTTACTCGGTTTCTTGGTAGAAACAAAAGAAACGTTTTATTAGGAGCCACAACACAATAGTGTCTTACATTTGTAGTGTCGCAATAAGCATGTGACACGACAGCGGACAGTTAAGAAATGTTGATTATTACTCATAAGGAACACGCAAGCACAACACAAATAAACATACAAATATATCTATGTATACATTTAGAAGGAATTAAATTTAATATTTTGAAAGGTTCATTTAAAACAAAACATAATTCAAGTATATCATTTGCATTTATTAATCCGACATTTTGATTGTTTTACATCTAAGTACTACTTTCATTGCAGTATGAAAAGAAAGTCTTCGTAGATTTAATTTACATTTAGGTATAACGGCATCCAGATTTTACATATGTACATATTTATATAAAACTTAAATACATTAATATATTTTTTTAATACGTATGACAATTAAATCTTGAAAAATTCTTTTTGTTTAAATTAATGTTACTATTCATTTGTTTTTGTTTTCTTTGCATTTACAGACGAAGGTGCACAAATTATATTGAATGACTTCTTGAAAATTATGGATCATTCAATTTAAATTAATTTCGGAGAGTATTAACAAAGAAATTTTGTGGAATCTTTATAAAACAATGAAACCGGAATTAATATACAATACGATCAGCGGTTACAGGCGTAATGACTCATCTGGCTGACAACAAGTAAAACATTTTGTTTTGCGGGTTCATTGACATCGGGCCCGTGTCAAATAGTACAGCCAACGAAACAAGATAGTATTAGTAAATAATAATATTATTCGGCGAATACAATATTCTGATATTACAAATAAAATGCAGTTTTGCACCATCTGTATCATTGAGTCAGATATTTTTAATATAAATATTTTCTATAAATTGAGTAGAAGTTATTGAGTATGTATTTTTTTCTGATTCGCTATCGTACTTTGGCCTACAATATGAGTAAAGAAAGTTCGCTTAACCAAATCGAAACGTGTGTATTTATTTACAAGCTCTAACTTAGTTTACAAGGTTGTTCATGTTTAATAATAAAAATAAATTACTTTCAATTACTTTAATCCATTCTATAACTATGTATACATGCTTTGCACTTTGATCTCTCTTGCTTGTAGAGTTGTCTCTACAGAAACATGATTATTTTTATTTTAAATAACTCATTTTATATTCTGGGATCATAAAAGCACAAAAACTTATTAAAGGAATTGACACGCGAACGATTCAAATAAAAAAGCTACAAAGACGTCTTTAACTTTTAAGGATATAAGAATATTGGAGTCATAATTAATGTTATAATTACATATACATATATGTTTACTGTTTCAATAAATAAGTAATAAGTTCAAAATAAAACAATTCTGTAGAATAAACTGTAAGAACATATACCTATACACTACAGAAGAATTATAAAACTGTTTGTGCATAATGTCAGCTTTAATCAAAATTCTTGGAAGATTCCGCACCTTATAAGTGCTTCGTGTCATCGCTGTACAAATACAAGACAGTCTGAGAGGGACGAACATATATTGGGACAATAAACTTTGTAGCTGCAAAGAACGGATGGTCAGTTGTAAGGAAAAAAACATTAAAAATATGATAGCTCTGGTAAGACGAATTAATCGCCATAGATCTCACTTCTCGACAAAAATCAATTTTATTGTTAACGGGACAGAAAATAAAGAAAAACAGTAATTAAATTTCTTGTTCAAAAATTTTATATGAATTTATTCAATCTCAATACAAAACAACTGTTTAATCTGTTTCTATATCATTTCGTTTAGAAATTTTGAACAGATTTTCAAAAACAATTTTTGTTTTGGCACGAACACAAGCCGATAAGAAAAGTTTAAAATGTTAATCGAGGCAAATCCATTTATAAATACATATAGCTAACGTTGTATTTAAATTCGTTACAACGCTAGAATAGTCCAGACTCGAGACTTATACGATTGATTTTTAGTTAGACTGGTCATCAGAGAAACTTCAATATAATCTGCGATGACAAATTATTACTTCTTGTTATATATAAAAACAGCCGCCGTGTATCTGTATGTCAATATTTTCTCGGGTTCCACTTGATGAAGTCTCCGGAATTGTAATCCGAAAGCTGTATTTGTGACCAAACATCGTGGGGTGCTTAATGAGCCGTGACATCGTAACTTAACTCCGAGTTATATAATCTATTTGATGTCATACTTTTTGTGACACACAAAAAATATATTCTTTTGAACCAACGAAGTAGTAAACATGTTTCTTGAGTAACAATAAATATAATTATGGATTGAGATTTCATAGTTTTTCCTTGCAGTTTGAAAAAAGTTACTCTGAGAAGACACATAGCAAGTAACGACTTGCTTTTGACGTTTGAAAAAAGCATTCAACTTACATGTTTATGAAATATTGAATAACTGTAAAGCTAAGGAGAGATTATTGTAATATATAAGTAAATATTTTTACTCACATTAACTAAACTAACACCTAAACACACCATCCAAGCCCAGCCTCCGTCTGGTGCCACCTTCCTCGTGGCCGGCGCCTTCTTCTCCATACCTTTACTCTTCTCCACAGTCATTTTAGCCTTTGTCACCTATTTGTCTGAAACAATAATAAATATATTTATACACTACAAATATAACATTCGTCATCGTTTTTTTTTTAAAGGGTCAACTATAATGCACTGGACGATGAATTTTATTGTGTTTTGTTGTTTGTTAATATTATTAATACAAAAATAGCATTAGGTCAATGTACAGTACCGATAACATTCAATATAATTACAATGCATACCATTTCACATAGCGTAACTAGGCAGTATTTTTATAAATCTATAGAGAATTGAAACATTTTATTCACAACTCTTGAATAAATATAATTTGCACATATTGACATAATATAACATTATTTAGTACGAAATATAAAAAATATCACGCTCAGCCCACGTGACTTTATACGAATGGCGAGCACGTGTTACTCGAGGTCATGTCGATCGTCAAAAGTTGAATCTTAAATTTTTCACAGATAATATATACTGTGTCTTATTTATACAATCGCTTTTATACCTTGACGGTGTTATTGTCGCATTGGTTCAAGTAAATAAAAGTAAAACATCAGACAAAAGATGGTGACCACGTTGTTATAATTTATACATATTATTTATGATGCTTCTTTTGTATTAAATCAATAACAAAATTATATGACCTTATAAAAACCCCACTAATTAATTGCTATTTCACGATTTACGTGTATTCGTAATGCACTTAATCGCGTTTTCATGGGATAGGAATAGTTTATATTATTTGGAAAACAGCTGATACAATTACAACGCTTAATAAAGATTCAACCCATATTGATAGTGAAATTTGATTCAAATGATATAAATCAAAATAAAATCAGTCCATCTATTTGAGAACTATGATGTAACCGATAGACAAACAGGCAAACATAATTATAAAAAAATCTAAATCAGTTGAACAACTGATAAAATCTTTTAAACACTTTTATAATGAGTGTAAACTTATATAACGATGCAGCAATGACAGTTTCAGAGAAGATTAATGTTTTAACATTTTTGTAGTAAGATGGCGTAAAGGTACCGAAAAAAATTGCTATTTCTGCCGGAAGGCAGTTGGAACTGCTAAGCATTTGCTATCGGGATATAAGGTAATCCTGGATAGCGGTCGATACTTGCGTCGCCACGACAGGGTTGTAGAAGTCAAAGGTGAAGCGGTGAGTCTTTCGGTAGCATGAGCGCAGAGTAAAATACGAGAAATCAAAAACATACAAGCGATCAATAGGTTTTGTGAAAAAATGAACGAGGGCTATAAAATTAAATGTCAAGCCTTACTCTCTCCTTGCGGCTCCTGATTGAACTACAATGATTGATATGTATGAGAGGCAATATAGAATCCCAGAGGATATTTAAACCAAGATAAGACATATTTCTGTATTCGGAAATTTTAAGGCACGTTAAACCGGCACCCGCACGGTGATTATATGGAATGCTCAGAAGTCCTGGTTTTCTCGTCGTCTTTTGCTTAAATAAAGACTTATCCGTTCAATGGGTTTGCTTCCATAACTGTAAATGAACTCCTACTTCTGTACTACACTGAAAGTTCTATTAGAACACATTACATAATACCGTATTTTATTTTCTAAATCGTACCTATTATATTACACTTATTCTCATCTTTTACCGAAATTTTATTCCATCACTTAACTCAGGGATTACATATTAACACTTATGACTTATTATAAAAAAAATATGTTAAAATAATGCAATCTTATCTGTTGTAATGTGATGTAATATAACCATAATTGTGTGAAATTGCATAAAAATACCAAGAATATATAAATGAAAAAAAAACAAGCCTCTATCCGCGATAAAGTACAAGTGACGAATTTGCTTGCTTGTAATTTAAAGGGTTTTAAATATGAAGTAATGAGTTTTCACGAAATTAGTTTGCTTTGTGACACTACGTGGGAAGTATTGCCTGTGTCTCATTCAATAACCTACGTTAATATTATAATGCTCGATGATTTATGAATAGAAAACTGTTAACTCTCCGTATTTTTCCGTGCTTACGTGATTCTGTAATTACTTTACTTATAAAAACTTTCAGACTTTCTGTGTTTAGTTAGATAATACAAATGGTAAAGCTACTAATGGTTTTGTATATATTAAGTGTTTATCATTCAATTTCTTCTTGCTTTTGAGTATAACTCTTTTTTTCTCCTTTTTACATATACATAGTTAACTATGACGCATTTTCTGTAGTCGTTTTCTTTATTAAAAGTGTTTTACCTACAGACATCCATTAAGAGATGAGTTATATTTAGTGCATCACATTTCTTTTTTAAATGTTAGTTTTTACGTAACGATAAAATAAATATTTTCGCGAGTTTTTGAATACTTTAGACTACATACTCCTCCCTCTCCGTTTCGGCTACTTTGCAATAACCGTGATAACGGTAAAACATCCGAAAATAATAATTTTATTAAATTATTAACAATTTGTTCTTACATATGTAAGGAAATCTATTGTCTATTTGTATTTTACTGCAAGTCCTCAGAAATGCATTATATTTCTTTTACAGTTCTATTTGAAAACTGATACTATATGAAAACAGATTTTTAAACTATATTTATTTATTGTATTGCAAGTTACGATTCGCAAGCTCATTCAAAATAATTGAAACTTAAATCTAAAAAGACAACAAATTAATTAATATAGGGTAGGTATATCTGTCCAATCTTGTACAACTAGATATTTTTGTTATCTTCTATATATATAAAAATGGATTGCTGTTCCTTAGTCTCGCTAAAACTCAAGAACAGCTGAACGGATTTATCTTATCTTAGTCTTGAAATGTTCGTGGAGGTTCAGGGAAGGTATAAAAGCTGAGAAAAATTGATTCATTACTGGGAAAACCATAAAAACAGCCCTTTTCTATTTCCCATACAAACGTTTTTTTTGACATTAGATTGGACAACTAACTAATATGTCAATCATTCTGTCGCACTTCAAAACACGGAGATTTATGGCTTACAGGTAAACTCCAAAAATATAAATAAAAAAACGTAATAGATATTTCTTGATTATAGGGCGATACGAAGTTCGCCAGGTCTTCTAGTAAATTATAAACACGTATCCGTAGAAGGACAGATTTTATAAATATTACAGATATAGAAATATTCTCATATAAATCTAAGAATATATACTTACTATGTATTTGCAGATATCAGAATCGAAGAGCAATCACTGCACCTTGACCCATATACCGTTGCTGATTAAGTCAATCAGCATTTTTATGTTATCATGATTCTACATCAAGATGTTGATTATTTTATACAAGTATAAAGTATTTGTTCTATCAACTTATAACATTGTAACAATGTATTTTGCACTTAAAAAACTTATTCGTGAAATAAATTTCTTATTATCTTGTATTTGTAAATAGCTTGAATTATGACTACTAAATAAATGGTATTCAAAAGTTTTTTATAACCGCAGTCAGTGGAAGTGTACCTGAGTATCTTGAAGCTTGATCCTTACGTTATATAACAACGACGCCGAAAACTTGAACGGACGTTGACCTCAAATGAAGTGAGATGGATTGAATTCTAATTATTTATATGTATAATAATCTTTATCTCTAGTAAACTATGAGTTGCTTATTGAAATGAAAAATGAACTAAATTTAAATTACTTACATATTCCGGATACTATAATAGGAATAAAATATTATAACATTTTTTTAATGTTATACCATATTAGTGTTTTTATCAACTAAAACATTAATGATAAAATGTAAATGATACAATAAATAAACGTCAAAATTTTATTAATTAGATGATGATGCAAAATTTTATTTCAAGATAAACATAATCTCTTACAAAAACATAACAATTATAGTCTATAAGGAAGAAAACTTTTTAATGCTTTTATATATTATATAAATTTAAAAAACACTTCAATAGAAAGCGACGTTTATGTTTATAAATTACTTATGTATTTTCTAGAAATTTCTCTATCAATTAATCTTCTAGATTTTTTCTCTACATTGTATATTAAAAGTTTTATTGTAGATAGAATTTATTTATTTCTTTTAGATTGCACTTATCCTATCATATCTATGTTTCATAACCACGTGAGTTATTGACGCAATGTAGATTTTTCCGATTTTTATATAAATCTATATCTACATCTACAATCTACATCTTACATGTTGATCTTTTGCGTAGACGAAATTACAAACAGACGGTTTAATTTAATTTATTATTTTAAATTTTGTATTTATTGGATTAAGATATTGACACTTCCGATAATAAATATTTCCACAAATTTATTAGGGACTGGTTATTGATTATAGAATAGAAAAAACCTTGACTTTAAAAAATCCCTTTACCACTCTGTTTTAATTCTTAATAAAATATTAATTAATTATAATATAACAATAATTCCTGAAACGTTTTCACAACCGTGACGTTTTATCACTTCTTAGTCATCCGTGATACTAATTCTACAAAATACAAAATATTGTAGAGGTATTTTCCGTCCGTGTCCCATTCATTTGTTCCACCCTATATACAAAGCGCTTACATGACTTACGCCGTGTCTGACACGTAATAAAATAAAACTATAGATTGTACGGTGTAATTATATATATATAAGGTGGGGGGTAAATTGCAATATCTGTGGAAAGGCAGTTGGAACGATACGAGTCACGATAGGGTTCTAGAAATCATACGTGAAGCGGATAGTCTTTCGGTAGCCAGAGCTAACTAGCTAAAAGGATAATAACCACAAGCGATCGATCAGTAGGTTTTGTGAGAGAAAAGGGCTATAAAATAAAACGTTAAGCCTTACACCATCCTTAAAGCGGCTCCGGATGGGACTATAATGATGAATACGTATAAAAAACAATACAAAATCCCCGAGTATATTTGTGCGTCGGCCTCCAAACCATACATGTTTTTATATTCGCGAATTTTAAAGCGCGTTGTGCTTATACATATAGAGCTTACGGTTTCTTGGGAAACCAAAATCCCCAAAAACCATGAGATCAAAGTCAATAAATATTACGAGCGCACTAACGAACTAACTCGAAATAGGTTCGTCGTGGATTTGTACGCGGCAGAAGTGGGAGCGAGAGGTATAGCAGCTGAATCTCTCTATAACCTACTAAAAGACTTGGGCCTGTCCAGAACTCACATTAATGCATTCTTGGAACGTGCATCAATGGCAGGCATAGTAAAGTCGTCTCAAGTTTGGTTAGGTAGAAAGAGGAGCATGGACGGTGGAAGTGATTGTTTAACGTGCGTTTGATAGGAACCTAAGCCTGGGTCCCTAGTCCCAGGCACTGTTGAAGCTTCTCTCCCTGCAACGTTATGGACCCGGCACCTACACGGCGAATCCATGGAATGCTGAGAGGTTTCGTCTCAAATATGTAAGTATATATGATGTGGAAAAAACGCTTAAACATTTTAAATAACTCTTACATTCTATTGATCAACTAAAAACTGTGGGGAAAAATTTTATAATATGTTTTGAAGCTAAGGCTTGTGTAACATAATACTACTTCCCGCGTCATCTGAAAGTTTGTACGGTACAAAAACTGTTTTCATATACACATGAAATTATATACCTACATATGTAACGGGTGTCCCAACAAGAACGCAATTTTTAACTTTGGCTCCATTTTAAGTGCCATTGTTTGATATTTGAACAATTGTTATTATTTGCTTGTAGAAGGTACAAGGTTTGTAAAAATGGAGCGCTACACGAATGAACAACGCATTTTCATTGTAAAATTGTTTTACCAAAATGGTGAAAGTTTTGCGGCTACAGTTCGCAAATTACTCAAAAAGAGTCAACTGTAAAGAGATTAATGAATAAATTTGCCGAAACTGAGTCTGTTAGTGATGTAAAGACAACAACAATAACGCAAACAGTCAATGGTGTTCGATATCGTGAAATGATTACCAGTTTTTTCTTGCCAAAAATCGAAGAAATGAATGTGGACGGCATGTGGTGTCAACAAGTCGGCGCCACATGTCATACAGCCAGAGAAACAATTCAATTGCTGCATCAGTCATTTCCTGGTCATGTTATTTCCCGTTTTGGAGACCAGAATAGGCCGCCTAGATCGTGCGATTTAACACCTTTAGATTATTTTCTTTGGGGTTTTTTGAAGTCGATAGTTCACGCGAATAAGCCGACGACGACTTAAGCCTTAAAAGAGGAAATTGGACGCTGTATTAATGAAATACCGCAGTATTTATGCAAAACGGTCCTAGAAAATTTCATTCAAAGTTCGCGCGTGTGCCTGCAAAGCCGCGGCGGCCATCTGCACGATATCTTGTTCCATACATAACCTCATTCTATCTACTTTACGATATAATAAAGTTTCACGATATTTTTTTTTAATATCAGTGTTTTATTTAAAATTTAAAAATTGCGTTCTTGTTGGGACACCCTATATTTGGTAGACTGCTTTTAATTTTAAGTTTTTACATCAAAACTTTCGTATTGTTTTATTGATTAGCATACGAGATATATTCATAATCTCAAGTTATCGTTTTTGGTGTGTAGTTTAAAATACTTGTTCAAGGTCGGTCAAATATACGAAAACCGGTCCGTCTGCTGAATATAGCCCGCTGAGATGCAAATAAGACAAAATATTTTTTCATGCATGTTATTACTTTAAAATATTTTGACTGTAATTCGAACGGATTGTCTTATTTTTAATCGTAATTAACATTTTTAATAAGGATAATAACCACTATTAGAAAGTATATATAAAGTATAATAATTAAACTTATAAAACTTTACATGAGATGCTTTTGTTATTTTTATATAAGAAGCTTATGTATTGGACGAAATTTAACCACGTGATTCCAGTTTTGATGCATTTAATATGAGGTTATTAATTTATTTGTAATGATTAAAGATTGTATGTTTATAATAAAACAGACTTTGAAAAACAGATGTAAATATGAGGCGATGCGGATAGTCACTAAATTAAATATTAAAAAACTTAAAGTCGATACTGAGTTCTACAAAACGAAACCAGTATAAAGCATCACATGTGTGTAACAGTAAAATGAATAGCAATCAATGACCTACAATGGAAACTATCATAGTTTACGTTAAATTTCAATCGCACACTAGATTCATTATTTGTTAATAACATTGTATAATAATAAAAATAAAAAGTTTATAAGTTTCGCAAATGGGGCGTTTATATCTTCTATATATATAAAAATGGATTGCTGTTCCTTAGTCTCGCTAAAACTTGAGAACAGCTGAACGGATTTATCTTATCTTAGTCTTGAAATGTTCGTGGAGGTTCAGGGAAGGTATAAAAGCTGAAAAAAATTGATTCATTACTGGGAAAACCATAAAAACAGCCCTTTTCTATTTCCCATACAAACGTTTTTTTTGACATTAGATTTGACAACTAACTAATATGTCAATCAATCTGTCGCACTCCAAAACACGGAGATTTATGGCTTACAGGTAAACTCCAAAAATATAAATAAAAAAGCGTAATAGATATTTCTTGATTATAGGGCGATACGAAGTTCGCCAGGTCTTCTAGTCTGACATAAAATTTTAAGTATCTGTTTTGTAATCAATATTAAATCTAAACATCTTATATTTCAATTTCTATTCCATTCTGTGTATCTAGATAAGGCGTTTCGTAGCGGTTTGAGGTAATATTTTTTTACCGTATTCGTCATAAATGTAGGACTTGTAGTTTCTACCAGCTCTCTCTATATTAAACATACTTTTTATGCACCACTTTTGTCACTCAGACTGACTGGTGACCGATAGCATATGCAGTTTTAATTTAAACAAATTCTATATTAAAAAATTATTGGCTCTCAAAAACAAAGGACATTTGATAATACTGACTAAAATTTATTGTAAATCTTTATATATAGGTATAATTCTTCGGTGAGTGTGTATGTCACTGAACTTCTCTCAAACGTCTGGACCGATTGTGTGTTCAAGGGGATCATGGAATGGTTTAGATTCACAATTTTGTACTCTGGACAATGTTTTTTTAATTAATTTTTAATTTTTTAGTAGTTATTGATACAAACTTTTTTTTTTGACATTGGATTTGACAACTAATATGTCAATCATTCTGTCGCACTTCAAAACACGGAGATTTATGGCTTTAATAGGTAAACTCCAAAAAATATATTTAAAAAAACGTAACAGATATTTCTTGATTATAGGGCGATACGAAGTTCGCCGGGTCTTCTAGTTAAAATATATAATTATTATATCACTTCTTTACGTTAACTCTTAATTTATTCCTTAACTAAACAGACATTTTGAACTATATTTGTTGAAGTCTCTATACCTTTTTAAAATCATGTTCCTGAATAACTCGATGACGTCATTCGAATATTCATATTTTTTTTAACGCCTGCATTAATAATATTAGGTGATTTAAAAAAATTAAAAATTCGTTGCAAGTAACAAAGAATTCCATTTTGGTTGTCTTTTTTAATGTAATGAAATTAGTTTTGACCAATTAGTTCTGATAATTTTTTATCCTATCTTGTTATTGGTGCAGCCAGCAATTCTGCACATTATCAGATTGCTCCAATAATTAATAGTTTGTTATCAATATTACGTTCATATGACACAATCAACTGCATGGTACAGTATGAATTGTTAAAGAATATATGCATATAATGAAACAAAAAAAATACAACAAAAATTATGTCCCACATGAAACTTGAGACTAAAGATATTAAAGAAGTAATAATATTAATTGTTTGGTATCATTCATTTAATTTAATGACATTTCCATAATAACATTATAAAATTAATATAAAATCATTTCTTGTATTATATAAGTGAACATTTTGATCTCACAATAAGATTTATTATCATGAGTGGTAACTAATCATGATACACTTCAAAGTATGACAGAGTGATATTGAAGCATGCAATGACGTTATTATGATCAAAGATTTGATCGATTCAACAGTACTTCACTCAAAATGTATATAGCAAAAGAGTTATTAATGCTGTATTACCCCATATAATAAATTTTTATCCTATGTCTATACTTCAAATTTATATTAAAAACTTTATTTTTAACAAGACTATAGTAAATGTATACTTAAGACTAATATAATATGATATATATTTTTTTTATATTCTGTCCCACATGATCTTTTTTTATGAAAGAAATAATTAAAATTCCATTTGAGACATAAAAGTGACCACTGGTAGTGGGCCTTAAATGCTTATCAATAGCTTATTATGCTCAGAAGACAATGAAACAACTTTCTTTGAGTCACAATAAATTAATTCATAACAATCACTATTGTAAAGAATACTCCAGTATTTACATAAAGAAACAAGACAAAACTTACTTAAAAAATATGAGAATAAAACCATTTAACAAGATACCTATAATGTTTATTAATTTTTATATTTCATAACTAGTCTAACCATTAATAATTTTGTATACTTAGGTATTTTAAAGCTATATAGTCAGGGAAATATGAACTATATTAATGCAACTTAATATACTATTTCGCTTACATAAGATAATTTCTACACAAATAAGTAACTTTCAACAACCTTTCAATGTTTTTGATCATTTCTCACTGTAGTTGTAATATTCAATAAAACAGACATAGAATCGTTATTCCTGTTAAATATAAACTATTGCTAATTATGATTCATATAAAAACATAAATACTTAGTCTTAAACAGAAGTTAATCAGTGGTTCTTACAACCCAGACCTAAAAATTATGCAGAAGTAAGCATTTTAATTATTAATTAAAGTTTTTATACTAGAAATATATCTCTTAAATATTATAAGTGAATAATATGTGTTTTACATGTGATAATTGGACTTTTTATAACAAACGCTAACTATTTTAATTGTCATTTCTATAATAAAGAGCTAAATAGGATGTAGTTACTTGCTGAGTAACAACTTTATAAAATATAATTGTTGGGAAGGACACAATTAAACACAAAATTAGATTGTTCTTACCTACGTACTTGTTAGATACTCTCTAATAAATATTGAAACTATTACATTCAAATCAGGTTAATAATTCAAAAAAAAAATCTAATCACATGAAAAAATAGCTTCAGTTTAAAAAACTATATACTAACAGTTCTACGGTATGGAAAAGTTTATTTCTTCTAGTTTTTTTTATTAAAAACGTAAGTTCTCAATTTAACCTAGTTAAAAAAATACTTGAATACAAACCAATAAACATTTACACTAAAAAAAAAGTAGTGTTGGATGAGAATTCGTTTAAAATATGATTATAAAAATTCCTTCTTGTAAATTAAGACTGAAAATAAACATAAGTTTCAGAATTGTGAAAGTCTAAATATAGTTATATTACATAATTAATGATGAGAATTTTATGCATTTTCTTAAAGTGCACAATTTGTAAAAGAAAATGTATTTAGGTTGCAAAACAAGAATTACTTAGTTAAGCATAAATTCAATTTTACGTGCACGCTATATTTAATTTATGTCAAGGTAAATAAAAACAATGTATAATAGTTCATAGGAAAAATAAAGTTTCACTCACCCTTTCCAAAATGTTTCCCATATAAGTGCCGTTATAAGAAGAAACTTTTATATTGTTGCATTTAAATTTATTAAAAACTCAAAACGAATATTTATTAAGTAGCGTATTTTTAATACATACTGATATCTTTAATGCACTTTGATTTTTTTTCTAAATAAAATTGACTGGCTTTCTACTGACAAAAAAAGAGCACTGGGTCACTGTGATCACTGATAAAATGACACTGGTACTCGCTCGCTTGCTAAACTGTTATCTCAATGCAAAACCTAACTTTTTGTTGTTTCTATCTCACGTTTTCCGTCATCCTTGTTCACTTTTGATGACTTCAGTCGGGTTCGTCAACTTTTTTCGGAGTATAGACTACAGTGCAATCACAGACTGTAAAGAAAAAGTATGAGTATCAAAAGGAATTAAAATTATTGTATTAATGTATTTATTTTATGTGTTACATTAAAGAAGATGTATAGAAACATTTATTTTTATCATAAGTTATTCACAATAAAAACTTAAATATGGCAACAATCTGCTAGCCTTGCCAGAGGTCACTGCATAAAATTGAACTGTCATTGTCAATAGTGACACAGCATCTCAGCTAAGCGAGTATTGACTACCACTTATTCGCTCCGAGTAAAATGAATAAATAATTTAAATCACTGCCGGTGATATTCTATGTACGGCCCAATAATAGTAATTTAATTATTGAATGGAAGAAAACAATTCAAATAAGTTTTTTTTGTTGTTAAATAAAATATTTTTTACAAAAGAAAAAACGCACCGTCTTACACGTACGTAAAAGCCCACTTATTTCGTTTAAAATCAATGCTTAATTGAGTATAATCAGCTGCTTATCAAATAAAAGTGGGTTATTATAATATATTAAAATATTAATATACATATATCCATAGGAATTCATTACTTTTAAAAGGACTTTAGAGAAATAGCGCCTGTCGTAATAAAATAGTTATTACGAAATGGAGGGGTATATTTTTTTGGAAAATGTCATTTGTATTAGGCCCTAAAATATTTATGATAATATTCCAGGTCATGATATAAACATAAATATAATAAATACAAGAGAAAAAAATAATTTCAACTGGTGGTTAAAAGATAATCTTCGAGGTCTAAGTGATTTCATTACAATCCAAGAAAATTACGTACTTGAAAAGAATTAATACAATACATGTTTAAATTCTAGAAAATTTGTGCGAAAGAATATTTTCTGACAAAGCTACATTAATTAGGTACATTTTCTTTAATAATTTACATAAAAAATGCAAATATAGACTAAAAAGACATTATAGGTAAATAACATTTAAAGAAGAATAAAGAAAAATAAAACCGTAATAAGTAACAAACAATGTTAATATTTCACCAACTAAATAAAAGTTAAATTTTAAAATATTGTTTAAAAATTACCTTGATACTTAATCTTAGCCATGCTAACAAACCTTTTTGATTCATCACAATCGGATAATAACTAACAATATTAAAGATGTCCAGTCATTGTTAAAACAATAGTGTAAATAGTTTAAAATACACGTAATAATTTCATAAATCAGACATAACTATTATTTGTAATTGGTGAGAATAAATAGTAAGTGTGTTATAAATTATAATACTGGGTGGCGCAAAAGTAAAGACCCTATTTGGTTCAGCTATAACATTTTTTCTAAATGAGAAAACTAGATTTAGGTTTTTTTTATTGTATATTTGTGTCATTAAATTTCGTACCATTAGGATTTAAAGATGATGTCTTTTAAATGGTGACCTCCAGAGTTGATACACATTTGAGCCCTATTTATGACATTTTGCATAATTTGCCGTAACACTTCCTGCGATATGTTCGTTATTTCTTGACGAATGTTTTCTTTTAGAGCTGCGAGAGTCTGTGGCTTGTTCACATACACCCGAGATTTCAAAAAACCCCAAAGAAAGAAGTCTGGACTGGTCAAATCGGGTGATCTTGCAGGCCAAGGCAAATCGCCAAAACGAGAGATAACTCGGCCTGGAAAAGCGTCCCTCACTAAGTCCATAGTGTCGCGCGCTGTGTGTGCCCTAGCGCCGTCTTGTTGAAACCAGATGTGCTCCAGCCCCAATTCGTCCAAACTGGGTATCAAAAACTCACGTAACATGGTTCTGTAGCGTTCTCCAGTGACAGTTATCGCATTGCCTCCAGCGTCTTCGAAAAAATAGGGTCTGATCACTCTGTCAACACAGATGCCACACCATACAGTAACTTTTAGTGGGTGTAGAGGTGTTTCTTGAATAATGCGCGGATTATCAGTGCCCCAGAACCGAGTATTCTGCTTATTGACATGCCCTGAGAGATGGAAATGCGCTTCGTCACTCATAACCAATTTTGTGTATCAACTCTGGAGGTCACCATTTAAAAGACATCATCTTTAAATCCTAATGGTACGAAATTTAATGGCACAAATATACTTTTAAAAAAACCTAAATCTCGTTTTCTCATTTAGAAAAAATGTTATAGCTGAACCAAATAGGGTCTTTACTTTTGCGCCACCCTATACAACAGAGCATCAAAGACAATGACAACGTCGACATTCTGAAGACTTAATTTAAATATTCATAAATTATATTATCTACTCATTTTTGTCTCAGTTTTCTTTTTATCGTCTCTGTTTCTTTCGATGGAGTGTAATAATGAGTTTTATTATTATTTAAATTAGTAAAGTATTACAATAATGTCCTAATATGTTGCTATGTTATACATAGATATATATAAAATTAAGTATTTTCCTAAGATAATACTGATACGATACCAATAAGTAAATTATATCGCTTTATGGCGGCAATAGTAATTTTATAGTGGTAATTATAATTAATAGCTACGTTATTTTGCCAGTGTAGTATCAGGCATTGACGAAAGAGCTTTACTGACATCGCATTTTATGGTTATTTTGATTAAATGTAAGTACATATTAATCAAATTAATTTTTAACGTTATTATCACAATTAATATATGACATATTCTAAATTAAATGTTGTATTATTTATAATTATATCCTCATTATAATGTATTGAACCTCATTAAAAAAAAAGACACTGAATTTCATTTATGTCAAAACGACAAAAAAAATTACGTCACGAGTGTCGGATAGCAGTAAAACTATTCAAAATGAAGCCGAAGGAAAACCCCAATGAATTACCTGTTAATTTATCTAAAAATCAGATGTCGGTGAGTTTTTCATCTAATCAATCAATTACCTACATATTTTTATTATTCATATGAAGAGTATTTGAAAACTTTAGTTCTATTGTACAGAAGGGTATGTTTTCATCCTTTTCAATATATCTATATATAAAATAAATATGAAATATCATAATACAAAAAACATTGTATCACAAATGTATAATATATAACAATGGTTTTTAGTAAAATTATAGTTTATATGTATTATATTTACATAGGTATATATACCTATTTTTTATGATACATGAGTGTTTCATTATCATGTAAAACGAGATTCCTTGACACTTCTATTAGAAAGAAATTTAACAAAATCAGTAACTCTTACGATATTATTCAAGAAGCAAAGTTGAAATAAAAAAAGTAAACAAAAAACTGATCGCTTTGGAACTTTACAGTTAAATGTAAACAAGCTAAAAAGTAAGTATATAATTTTAATATTCTTTTAAACATAAGAACCGCATTTAACGTTACACGTAAACTAGTACTATTCACGTCGTTATTGGAAGCAAAATGAGATGCACGTGGCATGAGCACACAAAATTTAGGACTTTTGTAATGGTTTTGTCAACGTATTAGCTATGAAAAGCTCGTTAGTAACGCGAGATAATTTGTTAATAGGGCCCCTGATAAGGGACCCCGCTTAATTCTTTATTTTGTTTATATTTCATTTTGTTTTTATCTGTTTACAAAATTCATTGTAATATATAGCAGTCGTCGGAATTTTAAATTCATAAAATGTATTTGATACCTAAAATATTACTTAAATTAAGGAGGTTATTTTAAAAAATGTAATAATATTGCGTGTGAATTACTTTAATAAACGTATTTCAACACGTTAGTCCCAAGCTTGTATTTTAAGTTTTATGAAATCACCATTATTCATCAATACCAGCTCACATGACTAACCTTAGTGACGAGCACCTCTTGCTACTAGAAGTGACTATGTTTTATCAAGCATTCGTCCCATTTATTTAATATTTCTAAACAATATTTATCATTTAAAATCGTGTCGCTCTATGTGGTGGTCGTACGTGAATTTATTATAAGAATACTCTGCGTCTCCATTTACAAGTTATAACTAGAGCCGTGTATGGTTGTTTCAGAGAATGAAGTCAAAACAGTTGAATTCTAAGAGAACTGACGACTTTACTCCCCCCGATGGAGGCTGGGGATGGATGATAGTTGTAGCAGCTGGGTTTTCTAATGTAAGTTTATTTTATTATTATATTTATTAACTTAACATTAAAAACATGTTTTTATAAATATGCCGACGAAAAAAAACGCTTCAACTTACTTTTCATACAACACATACATATGTATTTTTTGCAAAACATAAACTAAACATTTTCAATTATTGCGATCATAAAAATATTTTATATGGACGTTGTAAAATAAGTGAAACAATTTCAATAAAAGCATATTTTTCAAGTAAATTACTTAACTTTTTCGAATTTCAAAGATACTAAGAGTATAATTACCATTGTTACTATTTAATAACTTAAATAGTAAATTTATTATATGTATATTGAAGTTTGTTTAAAATTATATTGTACTAGCTTTCCGCCCGCAGCTTCGCCGCGTGGAGTTCGGTTATATCGCGTTTCCAAGAGAACCTTTCAAAAGTCTGGGATAAAAACTATCCTATGTTCTTTCTCAAGGTCAACTCTATCTCTGTACCGAATTTCATTAAAATCAGTTCAGTGGTTTAGGCGTGAAAGCGTAGCAGACAGACAGACAGACAGACAGAGTTACTTTCGCATTTATAATATTAGTAGGGATTGTATGGTAATAATTTTCTCTTAATTTATTGGAACTAACCTTGAAATCATAAAATTGATTTATGTTAGGACATCAATATTATTAATTTATAACTGTAGATATAAAATGCATTCATAGGTAACGTGTATAATCCATTATCAACCTTATCAATCATTATCTACTTAGCTAACTAATAGAATCAATAACAGTGTCAGAGTTTGTACATTTAGGAACAAAATGTATCTGAGATGGTTTAACTAATTTGTGCAACTTTTTCTTCTATGCATTATGCTCTCTAACTTAAATTAAACGATTGAAATTGATTAAAAAAACTTCAACTGATTCATTGTTTCAAAATCAGGAAGAAATACAATGTTATCTTTGTTTTCGAGTTCATTTTGTTTCAGGTTAATTTGACACGACTTTATCACGTCTAGTGTTTAAGAGATAAAAATTAAAGTCAAGGATCAAGCTGTGCTTACAATTTCGATGTTTTATTGTTGCCGTATAATTATTTTTTTTATCAGTATTGTAAATTAGGTCGAGCATAATAAAAATAACATTGATATTTTGTACTCCGTAACTGGGCAGGTTAAAATTTTTCATGTATTACTTATTTTAATAAGTCTTATTTTGGATTTTAGTCTGGGTCTAGGGTAAACAACAAATATTATTAAATTAAACAATATTCTGGACTGTAACTATAATAATTCTTATTAGGGACCTTAATAGGGACGTACAGTTTGAAATTTGTAGGTCGGAATGAAAAAAATATTTCCTTTTATACGCTTGAATAAGACGTTATTAATATATGTTATTCACAGATTTTTAGTATTTTCCGTAATTTTCGAAAAATATACAAATACAAGACAGCAATAAATGTAATCTATCATTAATTTTAATATATCTAAGATAGATATTTATTTGCGTTAACACTTTTCAGCTAGCAGCGCTGCCGACCTTACAGCAGTTCGGTCTGCTCTTTCGAGACAAGTTCGCAAGGTTGGCCATCACTAGTTCGGAGACTACAACAATCATCAACATGCACTCCGCCCTCAACTCATGCGTCGGTGCGTGACGCGATGGCATGGTAACTTTGAGACCATACCCCAAAAAGATGTATACTGTCATAGTAGCTCTAGGATATGTAGGCTTTTAAACTAGTTAGATTATTATAAGATAAACATATAATATCAATAATTTCAATTGTAGCAATCACCTAATTTCAAAGGTAACGTCGCCAATGTTAGGTACTCGTATTTCTTTTATTGCGTAGTGTATCTATCTACATTCAATATAATAAAGCTGATAACTAGCTAGTTATTGTTCTAATTACGTATCTCGTAAATAATTTGGTCACCTTTTATTCTAAATTATATCTAATTCTGCCATTTAATTCAGGATCTTAAGAATATAAACAATGTCAGATAAATATGTTGAATTGCTTTATAAATATGAATGTTTTTAATTAATAATTGATAAGAGGCATAATCTACAAAGTATTTTACCTTCATGTATAGTTGAAACTCACGTTTCTTTTATTTTATTTGTTATAGAACAACAAACCTAGTTGTTATAAATAATGAATCACCAATCAAAACTACGCTACCCTTTTGAATGACTTCTTTTAATAACAAATAAAAGTAAATTTAATATTAAAGCAACAATTTTTAATAAATTTATGACTTGTTTTTTTTTAGGTTTAGCGAATGGACCGGTCTTCAAAACTTTTAGTTACCGTCAAGTTTCTTTGACGGGGGCCATCGTTGTCTTTATATCGTTGCTTTGTACTACATTCTCTTACAATTTCGTCACGTATTTAATATCCATATCGATTCTGTATGGTAAGTTACCAGAAATACACACTACACTTTGATATTTGCAAAATGTTTCAAATAATCAACTATTTGTCACTACTATTTCAGGAGCTGGTTATGGAATCAGTAGTTCCGCTAATGCTCTAGCCTTAAATACTTACTGGAAGGAAAGACGCCGGCTAGCAACTGGTCTTTCATGGACCGCTACTGGCCTGGGTCCTATATTATGGCCTCATATCATTACAGCATTATTTGCAATGTTCGGTGAGACAGGAACAATGTTGCTTCTATGTGGATTTTCATTACACTCTATCGCGTGTGCGCTTCTCCTTCAACCAGTAGAATGGCATACAAAACCAAGAGATGCAAAAGATAAAGATGCTGAAATGTTATTAAAAACAGAACACAAATCAAATACGATTGATGAAAACAAGAAAGACGAGAGTGGTTATTTCAGCCAGGTATCTAAAATTAAGAATTTAAGCCTATTTTCTAGCCAATATCTTTATAATGAAGATGATCCCGTAACTCCAGGTTACGAAATAACAGACCCTGGTGTGCCTATGATGTTACGAGCAAATGACGGTTATTACAGTCAATCTAGACAGTCAAAAAGTAAGATTTCGTCTAGAGATGGATCAGCAAAAAATTCCACATTAAATTCAAAAAAGACATCCATGTCAAATTTAGTAGAAGATCGATCTAGGAAATCTTCAACTTTGTATTTAAACGAGTCAAAAAAAAACTCTTCGGCAAATTTAGGAGCTTTAGCACAGGAGAGAGACACTAAACAAAGTAATAAGCCCAAACGAAAGACTTCAATAACTATTAATACTCAGATTCTTGAGTCGGAGGTAGAAGACTGCCCGACACTCAAAGCTCCCCAAGATTTAAAGCCCGATGAAAAAGTTGTGGTCGAAAACATAGACCCAGAAAAAGCTAAGTTCATTGCTGATAGAGCTGAAAAGCACTTCGTGGGTACTAGAAGCATTAAATCTTTTAAAATGGACGGACAGTATGGAGAACAGTATAATAAAGACAATCACAGTAATATATCATTTAGAAATCCAGAAGAGTATGAGGAACGCAAATATTTAAAAGACAACCACAGTAATCAGTCATATCGCACTCGTAGTAGGCGGAAATCGAATAACTTTAATTACGAGAGTGAGGTTCTGAAACAAGCTTCTCTAAAATTAGAAGAATATTTAAAAGAAAATGAAGATACAAAGCCAGCAGATAAATTCAAAATTCTTGTGACTGCTCCAGTAGTTACTGATACTTTTGATGATAAGAAAGACGATAAAAACAAAAATAAAGAAGAGGAAGAAGAAGAAGAGGAAGTACCACTTTCCTTTTGTGAAAAAGTAGCACTGTTTTTTGATTTAGATCTCCTCAAAGATTTTACTTTCATAAATCTAATGTTGGGTGTGACCTTGGCAAGTTTTAATGAACTTAACTTTTCAATCTTAACTCCGTTTATTTTGGGTGATTTTGGATTGAGCAAACCTCAAGTTGCATTTTTCATGTCATTGTTAGCGGGTGTTGACATAACTGTCAGGTTTTGTGTGCCATTCGTCGCCGGGAAGATTGGATGGGATAATAATACATTCTTCCTCGTTGGGGTACTTTCTATGGCTATGGGGAGAGTTGGTCAGTTGATAAATAATCTGACTATAAATATGTTGAATTTAATTCCAGGATACTAAATATAAAATTTATCATTTTAGTATTGGCATATTGGCAGGATTATAGAGTAATCATCCTGGTGGCTTTCATCATTGGCTTTGGCAAAGGTCTTCGGACGGTATTCATGGCGCTAGTCATTCCTACTCATGTTCCTTTACATAAACTACCAGGGGCTTCTGGTCTACAACTGATGACAGCTGGAATAGTGTACCTCTCGTTAGGACCAGTAGTTGGTAAGATTGCTTTTTTGAGACTGTATGTTTCATATTATTTTTAGTGCAAAAAAACTATATCATTTATCTTTTAATTTCAGGTTGGATCAAAGACAATGCATCTACAGCGGTGACACTTCACTGCTTAAACATATTTACGTATTTAACGGCGATTTCCTGGGGTCTAGAAAAATACTTCATATCAAAAAGATTGAAAAACGAAGCTGAACTCACGAAAGTGTGACCTACAGACGGAACTGAATTTAGGGCGTTTTGAAATAGTCGAATAATTAATTTAAGTGAATAATGAACAAATAACCGAGCTCTACCCAATTATGTGAATGAATGTTGACAGAGTTCAAGCTGAGGTCGCTATACTGTCAGTAGTAATTTTATCTTTCGTTGGCTATGTCGCGATAATGTTTTATGCGTTTATACATTGTTTTGTTTGTTGTGTGTTGAAAATGTTTAATAAAGTGTTCTAAGTTTTTGCAAAGATGGTAGAAGATTTTTATTAAGAGAAAATCCTAGTCATTTGAGAAATTACAATCGATGTTACTGAAATTAAGCAAATTCCGTTGAAACAATTAGGAATTTGTTAAAAGTATCAGGCGCCTGCCGTAGAAATATGCTTAAATTCTCGTTTGTCGATTGGAAAATAAATTACTGAACCAATAATGTACCTTTATGATAGTAAAAAGTGAATATTGTGGTTATTTGAATTCCTATACTATAATGGTATATAGGAGTATTTTCGTCGAAATCCCTTAAAAGGATAAGTATCTATATTTTCTTCTGAAAAGCTACATATTTATCACATACAGTGATAATAGAGACTATTAGGTTATTTACTTGGTATCTAAATATAATATATAATTCATACGTCACCTCTATTTCACCTTTGCATTTGATAAAATTATCAATGATTTTAAAATTATTCCGTGTTAGAACCAAATATTACACATTACGGTAACCTGTTTCTTCGGCCTTATTTGTAATGAAAACTCAAGTAGAGACTTATAATACTTTAACTAAGAAATTGAATGAGTTTAGTTTAGCACTTCGTGTCGAGTACAATGTTTATTTACTTTTTTGATTACTTTCATCAATTACTTTAAAACTGTAACAACATAGTAATCGTGTGAACAAAATTCTAATATCAAACATAAAAATATTCATTAATAATATCTTTAATTTTCAATGGTATTCAAATCCTTGTGAATTATCAAAATTTCAAAGAAACGCGTCTTATATTTTATTGGTATTTTAAGCATTACTCTTTGTGTTTAGTTTTTTGGCCAATATCTTTCTTAGATAAGTGCTGAAAACAAAAAAACAAAGGTGTTCATTAGTTTTTCATAAGATGATTCTCAAGTGATCAAACACTTTACATGAAGATTTCATTATACAGCTGCTCTCAATTATTAAATGAATAAAACAAATAAAAATATTGTCTAACATTATAAATATGAAGTAATTTAAGAAGAACGGCATTTAACAATACATTGATTATAGAATACTGACGCGCGCTCTCACTCAATTCGTAGCTAAATAATCTGTTATTAGCAGACATTGAGTAAATATCTTTAGGGAACACGTTATTTGATAACAGCTACATTTCATTCGGTGCGATAATATACATTTGTCAGTGTTGTTCCCTTTATGCTTACATACGGCACTGAATTAGGCAATTCAACGTCAATTCATTGCTCAATATTTGTTTAGTTGATTTAGTGGTCTGGTCAGTGTATCAGTGAAAGTGAATTAAAGAGATCTTCATGAGATGTGACAAATTTCACGCCTAAGTCGAGTTTTGAGACGATGTCTCCATCTATGAACAAAGTGCCCCCTGAAGGGGGCTATGGATGGGTTGTCACTTTCGCCTATGCCTTGAACAATGTAAGGAATTTAAAATGCTAGTTTTAAAATTACTCAACTATTTAATTTAACAATCTTTTTTTATTGAGGTCACGTGTCGTCTCAACTTCTGGCCTTTAATGTCTATTCATAAAATATGAAATTACTTCCAAATAGAATTAAAGTAACACATTCTTGGTTTCTTTATGTTATATAGTATAAATAATGTATGTATATGTAGTGACAAACGAAAAAATGTGTATGCATGTACATATATTTTACTCCATAGAATACTTAATAAATTTAGTATTATTATCAAAACTAAATATTCATATTAAATTCTGGTAGATGTGAGGAAAATTTTATAATATTTTCTAAAAGTGTAATACGTATTTATTTGGTGTAATTAACCCAGAATAATGCGACAAACAAATGAAAGACTATTTCGATTTACATGTATGTATATCTTAGTCTTCATTAGGAGCACTGATTGTTGACCCCTAACAACATCGTTCAATTAAATCCATAGAATAAATCGATTACAATCAAACAATAACTAAATTATGACTATTCATATCTAGGTACATATAAAATCTTAAATTCTTATATGGTATTAGGTAATACCATAATAGTTAACTGTTGGTTGGCTTAAAATTAAAAAAAAAAACATTAAATGCTTCTTAAAACAGAAGTTTTATGATAGTATCTCAAGTTCCTCCCTCTCTCTGAGCTCTTATATTTGTTTTATTTTTTATTTTATTATTATTTTTGAAAAATTCAAACTAGACATCATTGGATACGTACATACATATGTACATACAAAAGTATTGAATCTGTTAAATATCAATTTAACAACAGTATAAAGTTATAAAATTAATGTGCTATAAAAATTTAAAACGTATCCACAAGTTTTATGTACGAATTTATTCATTATTAAACAAATAATATACGAAATGTATTTTGTTTTAGGTAGTTGTCCTTCCTTTAATTGCCGGTTTTGGTTTAATTTTTCAAGAAGCGTTTGACGAGACAGGTCTATCTGCGACACAAGGGACTCTAGTCATTATTCTAAACCATGGGTTCGGTATGCTTCTGTCATTCTTTGGTGGCCCTGTCCTACGACGTTTTGGATACAGAAAAGTGGCAGTCGTCGGTGCTTTATTGATTACATCCGGGCTTATTATAACCTCTATTGCCAGTAACTTCTGGCTATTCATATTTTCTTACAGCATAATAAACTGTACGTACTTTATTAATTATTATGTATTCATAAACAATTTAAGCTTACGGGTTAATTTTATTCATATTTTGTATTCTGGTACAGCTATGGGAGTTGCAGCAGTCATGGCAGCCTTTTCTTTAGCAATAAATTCATTCTTTAAAGAGAAAAGAGGTCGTGCAATAGGTGTTGGCATGTCAATTACAGGTCTTGGAACAATATATATGCCACTTCTTATGAGTTTGCTTATGAATACCTACGGCTGGAGGTACGCTGTACTTATTTTAGGAGGTATATGCTTGCATTCATTATTAGGAGCGTGTTTACTTAGACCGGCAAAATGGTACTTAAAAGATCCACCTCAAGATGAAGCAATGACACCTTTAAACGTTGAAGTTGATTCAAATCATGTTGATCAGATAAGCGCTGAACCATTTAGATCCTCAGGTAATTTTTGCGATAGATATATTTAATAAAAAACAATCTTAAACATTTTTAAAGCAAATGACAAATGTTTTTTTTATATAACTCGTAATAATTTTTAGATGCGGAATTATCAAGACATTTAGAAGAAAATATAAAAAACGGTATGGCAAAAAGTGCTTCAATCAGATCTTTATCAACTTCAAATGGTCCTCACACAAGAAACGCTGTTTCTCATCCAGATATAAGAAAAGTAGATTCAGATCCGCCTCTAGCTGCTTCAAGATATAAATGGTGGGAATCTCAAGAAATTAATTTGAGCAGCTCTATTAACATATTTAAAGAAATCGATCAGCCCCGAAAAAAAGAGATCGACTTTAATGAGTATATAAAAGAAAAAGAGGGTATAAAAAAGACTATGGCCCAAAGATTTGTAGATTTCTTTGACCTTACTCTCCTTAGAGATCCTATATTCGTTAATATACTTCTTGGATTGTCCATTGCCTCTTGTGTGGAGACAAATTTTTCTCTGTTGTTGCCAATTATCATGAAAGATATGTTGAAATTCGATACTTCTGATATTGCGAAAATAATGGCAGTAGTTGGATTCTCTGATACAGTATTTAGACTGGTCTCCCCGTTTATAGGAGAATGGTGCAATAAACCTCCAAGGATCATGTATTTGGTTAGCTTGCTCATAATCATCTTTACAAGAACAAGTAAGTAATAACATTATTAGAAATACATTCAGTTAATGATTTTGGCATTTAATATTTAAGTATTCCAAGTGGCAATACTATTTACACAACCAATACATTTTGAATTTTTATATTTTTTATAACCCGAAGATTATTTCGTCTCCAGTGTAATAAACCAATTGATCTGTTAGTACTTTAATCAAAGTGCCTATATAATTGCAGACTTAAATGTTTAATATGTCAATCTAAAACCTGGATATTTTTAATTTTTGATCATATAACAATGTCAATTACATATAAAAGCATTCTTATGAAAACATTAAAATCATTTGTATGTGTTTGTGTAAGCTTGTAAACATGTACTAATCACATTAATTGAAATATCGGTATTTTGAAACATAAAATTCATAAATAATATTCCTGATAGAATTGATTGTTCATAGCGTATATTTCATTTCATTTTCCTTTTCATGATTTTTACGTTATATACGTGCAAAATAGCAGCTAAGATTACAAGATCCACATTATTTTTGATAAGATAACAATAATTACAACTTTATGACTAAAACAGTTACAAAATTATATAGCAAGGCTATCAGTAACCTATTTACAAATATAAATTAATTTTAGATATATCATTAAAACCAATCGAACACAAACACTTATTCATAATAGTGTTATTATTTCAGTAATGTTATTCACAACATCTTTTAGCGGTATGTTACTAGTTGCTCTCGCTATGGGAGTGACCAAAGGCGTCAGAACTGTGTATATGAATATTATTATACCAAGTTACGTGCCTTTAGAACGACTGCCTTTCGCTTCCGGCATTCAGATGTTCATCAATGGAATTATAATCATAACTATCGGATCACTTCTAGGTGTGTATACCTCCAATATATATGGAGATGAGAAGATGAAATACAATTAAATGGCAATGACAAAAGTTGATTTTACATTACCAACAAATATAAAAGTGTTACATTACAGTTACATGTAAAAATGTTAAGATCACAAATATTACGCAATAAAATTTATCAATTCACGAAAAGCAACACATTGATAGTAAATTGCATTCAATCCATGTATGTCTAACTTTGAATATCTCGTTACTATGTAGTTTTGTCCTTCTTATCATACCAATGAATAAAAAATATCAATTTAATTAAATTGATATAAAAAATATTATCACTTACTGAAATCCCCAAGATATCTCTCGTCATTATAGAAAGAACAAAAGAATGTTTTTAAATAGTGATAATACCAACAATTCTATTTGTGGAATTTTTACATAAAACCTATTAATATTGGACTGTTAGTATTAAATTTTGACCAATTTTAAGTTTACTCCTAGTTTTTACTTACCCACTTTTTTAAATGTACTCGTTTTAATATTTCAGGTCGGATACGTGACTTGTCAGGATCCTACAGAATACCGATAACAGTTTTGAACATCGTGACGATGCTTACAGTAGTTTTGTGGAGCGCTGAGTTCTTGTACTCCAAGCTGAAGAATAAAAATAACGAGCAATCTTCTTAATACATTTATTAAAGATATATATTCATGAACGTTCCTAATTGCGAAAGCAAGCATCACTTATATCTTGTAAGGTTCTTGTGTTCATACCTTAAGTTGTACATATAGTAGATATTACATTATACGACTTACGAACTAAGTATTTACAAATGTTTATTTACAAAATTTTATCTTTAGTATAGGAATTTTAATGGCTAATTACATTTTGGATACCAAATGGTAATAACCTTCAAATGTCACAGTATGATAAAATTAAACAAAAAGGTTACAAATAGCCTAATTTGGTGTACAAATTAAAATTAATACAAAATAGGTAGATTTCACAACAACGCAGCCTTATGTCCTTTAAATTTTGCGCACGCATTAAAGAAGAGATTACTAAATATATTAGAGAATTTTATTAAATATTAATTATCATCAGTCTGTTCTTGATATTGTGTCACCCCTACTATCACATTATTTCACTTAATACAACTAAGTATCCTTCGCAGTTACGGGAATCTGAAATAAAGAATAAAATTAGAATATTCTTGTAAAATATATCACAATAATTAAAAAAAATCTTCAAACGAATGTGTTATATAATCAATTGTTTACGTATTCGTTGAGTTCGTTAAAATCTTCGTAAACATTAATTAAACTTGTAAAGCATTGACAAAAAAAACTACATCCAAGTTTATTTTAAAATCATCAACATTTTGAACATCGTCAAATTTGGACCATGAAGGATAATTATTTGTTAATAGAAATCTCATACCAGATCAGATTCATCTTCAACCGAAGTATTTCCTTGCTCCCTTTCATTTCCTAAATTGTTTACTGTAACAGAAAACGTTGTTACTAATTACTTATATTAAAATGAAAAGTACAATCTTAAAAAAAATATTAACATACTTCTTCGGTGCCAGCCACTGGAATAACCGTATGGTGAATCAAGTTTTTCGAAGTCGATGGCATCAGAAGTAAAACCATATAAAGGTCTATTAAAGAATCTAGGTGACTTGAATGGTAAATCATCTGTATCTATGGTATCTTCAGTGTCTTGGTCTTCAGATATTTTGTCTTGATTCGTTTCTTTCGTTACATTTTCTCTCCATGGTTTCGAAGTCACAACATACACTTTTTCGTTCGTCAGAGGAGATATTGATGTCTGTATTTTCTCCCATGGTGCAGCAGTGGTTGTGCTTGTTGTACTCCTAAAATTTGATGGGACTGTGTAAATGTTAAATCCTTTTTTTAATCCATTTTCTTCATTTTTGGCACTGTAGTGAACATTTTTATTTTTTTCTAATGTATTGTAATCATTACGATTGATAGCGAATATGTTAGTTTTATTATCCGTTATTGCATGTTGTATACTACTTGAACCCTCATGATCAAATAAATCGTAATTGTCGCCATTCATGTCTGTTACATAACTGGTTACAGGATTAATCGTTGTAAAGTACTCATCGGGTATTTGTTTCGCATATTTTTCACCAGATCGTGATCTTTGCGAACTTCCGTAAAGATTAGAATATTCTTGCTCAGTCCAATCATCTATCGTATGTTGAAGCTTTATTATATCAAATGGTGGCTCTTTGCCTTCATGCATATTATTACTTTTAGCTGTATTATATTGTTCCTCACTAGTTAACACAGATTCCTCTGTCACTGTATTTAGGTTAGTATAACCTTCCGTTGCAACAGTTTCAAAATAGTTCTCAGTGTTATCATGAATTTTTCTTGCTTGATATTCTTTTTCAGTATTTAACACCCACTTTTGTTGATGTGGTAACATATTCTCATTTTTATCGTGCCTTTTGTCAGTGGTATAGGGAACAATAATTTGGATAATTTTAGATCTGCCTCCATTTTCCTGACCAACAATAGAGGACGATTCCTTATTAATAGAATGTTTCTGTTCATCCCAGGAAGAAGTGACAGTGGGTAGTTCAGGAGAAGGTGTTGTTGGATTTTCATCATAAATTTCATAATCTGCTCCCTTCTCTGTAGTTGATGTCGTAAATCCAAAATTTTTGTAATTTTTGTGTGGTGCACTCGGTTTTAAATATAACAAAGGTGAATCTATATACTGGAGATTACTTTCAGTACGATATTTGTCCACGTCTTCATCTTTAACGCCCCGTAAATCAGCGAAACTAACTTTATGGTTGTACGGAAAGTCGGGTGACTGTATAATTTCCAGTGGAATACCAGCATCATATAAATCGTTGTTAAGATCAGGACCAATACTTTCAAAACTGGCTTCTTGTTTTGATTTTGATATGTGTGTGTGATCTTCGGAAGCTTGAGGGGATATATCACGAACTTCATCTATAACATAACTATTTTCTATATTTCTGTAGCCTTTACTGTTGTTTATTTTTTTTAAGGCGTCTATATCTATTACAGGGGATTGAATAATTGTTGTTGGATATTCTAAATGAGTATATTCTGCAATGGGAACACTTTTATCGATGTTTAAATTATTTGAAATGAGATTGTCTTGTATGACATTATATGGATATTTTATAGGAAGTGGCCGGAATGGGCGTGCATTAAATATTGGAGGAAGTGGTGACACGCTCAAATTGGGTAATGCTACTGGTTGTAAGGTGTGAATATTCCTTCCTCTATTTAAACTGAATGGTGCTGGATTTGCCAAGGCTAGTGAAACATTTGAAATATTAGATTTAATTGTTTCACTAGGATGAATTTCACTATTAATTTTTATTGATTCGGCAGCGGATGCTGGGATATCTAGAGCATAAGAATTAACGATTGGTTCCCCATACGAGTTTTTGAATCCGGTGGGGTTTGAAACTTTTGGTAATTGTTGTTCTAAAGTTGGATTCAACTGTCTTATGTTATTTATATGATTCTGATTAGGTCCATTTTTAATCAAAAATTCTGATTTGTATGTCGAGGTAATTGGGAATTGTGTTGTAGAAGTAAACTTATTCTCATGAATGATAGATGTAGATATATATGAAGAAGGAATAGGTTTATAAGTTGACCCAAGTGTATAAGATGAACTGGGTAAATAGGATGAAGAGGGAAAATTAGAAACACTTGGTAGGTCGTACAGAGAACTGCTAGATATAGGATAGGGGGTGTTTAAAGGATTTTCGTTTATAACGGGAACAATATGGGTCGGACTTGGTGGTCCGTATGTAGAACTCGGTGATTTGAAATATTTATTATGTGACACGGGTGGTAGATCATATATGGTATGAGGTGTAACTGTGGGATTCAAGTTAGGATTTTGGGACTGTAAGGGTTGCGGGACACTATTAATCGTATTCAAATCAGAAATACTTGATATATGCGGTGATCCGTAAGAAGGGTTGATATTTTGACGTTCCTTTCCAGAATCTAAATCATATCTTATTACAGGTAACCATGGCACAGCATTACAGGGGTTGCAATCCTTTTTTAATGGAGCTACATTTATTGGTGACTCTGAACCAGAAACTTGTTGAGATGAAAAGAGCCATCCTGATAGTTTTTGGAATATGGTAGGCGATAAAGTCGTTGTAAAAGGTTGTGGAGGAGGAACAAAGTTGAAATTATACTGCTTATAAAAAGGAGCTGGGAAATTAAATTTGGCTGGAGTAATCGTAGGCGGTGGTAATGATGGTGGAGGAGGTTGGTATAAATAGCCCAGATCATTATTGTGTCGTTGTAATCTTTCAGCTCCTCCGTGAAATGGTACTGGCGCTATTGGCAGCGGCGGTGGTGGTGGTGGTCTCAATACATCGCCAAAATTTGATGCAGCATTTCCATTATTATAATTGTGTCCATTAGTGGGTTCACATTTACATGAAGGTAGTAATGCTATGAGAAGAACCGGAAGTATCTGAAAAAACACAAGATAATTATTGACTTTTTTTAAATAAAGTTATCATAAAAAGTTAAATCGAAAACATGTAATAAAAAAATAGCACACATTTATTAAGTCAAGAAATGCTGTCTTTTTAGATATTTATTTCAGTTGTAAAAAAAGAAAATCTATACATAATTTAATCTTATATGAAGCTGAGCGTATGGTTCAAACAATGTTTCATAGTAAAATTTTCATTTAAGATTTTCCAAGAAATATAAAAGATAACCAATTATTAAGTATGATCGTTATAATAGCTGTTATTTTGTAATTAGTTAGAAAATTGTGAGGCAAACATTATTGCTATTGTATTAGATTCACACGAACTAGAATTCTTTTGCACTTTTCTCTTTTTACTTTGAACTTAAATCATATAGAGAATCATTGCTTAGTTGTTACAAGAATAATTAATATTTTTGTATATTACTGAAATTTTAGAAAAAAAATCATTTACTTTTAAACTATAATAATCGCAGATGCACAATTTTAATGTATTATTTTACTAACATAACACAATGTACAAATAAGGATAATATTATTTTGTTAATATATATTTGAAGAGAAATAGCTTTCAATGCATTTAATATGTAGATCGCATCTTTCAAATAAACGATTCGTTCCTCGTAACTTGAACATATTGCGAAACAGCTAATACATTATTGAAATGCCTTTAAATCTACTCAATAAACAACGCGTCACACGAAATATTTCACAATTTTGAACGTAGGTACTGCATATAAATTTATTATTAAACTGCGAAAGTAAAATTCCATCATTAGCATTTTACGTTTCTCTTAGGTAGAAGTAACAAAACTTTTTTACGGTCTAGATTCGGTAAGTCGCTAGTGGTCATCCTGGTAATGCATAGTCTGGGGTAACCACTTAACATCAGGCTCGCAAGCATTTTTGTCACTGACGATGTATAAAGAAATATTATATGAATAAAATAATTAAGGTTTTCCTCTTTTTGAGAGATAATATAACATCTACTTTAAGGACAATTTTTCTATTCATTTTAATTTAAACTATGCATCTTAAAATGTAAACTTGCGTACCTATATGATTCTCAATTATTGTTGAAAAAAGTATTGCAAATGAAATTTCTGTATCTATTTAACGAAAGGGAATGTGAAATATTATCTATTTTTTTAAATATATAGCATGTGTTCATAATAAAGTAAAACTACATGTGTTACAATTTAATTATAAAATAAACAAACATTGACTATGACAGTATCATGCTTGTCGGTTAACAGAGGCGTACTTTATCTCTTCACGTTGACATTACCTACATATGGTGTGTTAATAACACAGAAATGTTCGGAATCTTTATTTATTTATATTGTAACGCACAATTCCGAAACTTTTTAAATCCTTTTCCACGTTGAAACTATAATTGTCTCAAATTTCATAATCACCGGGATATATATTAAATATATATGAAAATTTTGCAATATACACCCAATAAAATTATGTGATATCTTAAATTTGAATACGTATATTTTAGTTAAATAAGGAAATAAAATGTTTGTTCCTCAAACATTAGGTAACGCTAACGTCCAATTAAAATTCTTACAAAAAAAAAACCATTTTTTTTCCATTAGATAAAACACTTTACAAAAAAAGCAATTTTAATTAAATTTAAAATAATTGCTTCAGTGAATTAATTCGATGATTTTTTTTTGCTTTGTATATACATTTTTGCCATTATATAAATTGATTATAACATTAATTTCACATTAAAAACTCTTTGACAAAAGTAGATGGCAAAATTAATTTATTCTAACGAAATGTCGAATTAACAACTAAAACCGCAGCCATTTTACTGAGTGTTATACTTTTAAATAAGGTCGACATTATCAGCTCTTTAAACAGGGATTTAGTCACGCTAAACTGTTAACAAAACCACATACCACTACCTAAGGCCTATAAATAACAAAGGATAACACAACTCACAGTTTTCCCTATATAGACTTGAAAAAATACATTCGTAGTTCCCACGTATTTTAAAAAGTAAAATTGAATAAAAAAGAAGGTAAGTAACGCTTTAAGGACCAACAAATTTTTTATGTTTTTATATACATTAGACACTTTGAATTTTCATCAATTTTATTCGCCTTTTCCTGTATAACTTCTAATGATTTATGACTTACACGGTTTTGCCAGAGACTTTCCCTATGGACTTCAGAATTGGACTCAAATAAATGTGTAAATGTAAATTTAAAAAATGTATAAATATAGTGTTTTAACTAGGAATAACTAGGAATTTTTAACTAACTCGAGACACGTAACTTCTGGCACAATACAACTATTATGCTGTGATCCAACGATAAATTGTAGTTTATCACTTATTTTGATACCTAAGTGACATTACTGTAAAGTTTTATCAGCATCCGTTACATAGTTTTTGCGTCAAACAGCAACAAGCATCTATACATGCATGCCCATAAACATTCGCATTGTAATTTTAGTATTAACATCAAATACAATATTAAGTAAGTAACAAAATATATTTCTAAAAAATAACGAGATACGGGAAGGTCTTTTAAATATAGAAAACATCAAACCAGGCACATATAGCTATAAAAACTTAATGGTCCGGAATAAATGATACTACGAAATAGTTATCTTTTAAGATAATAATTTTGTAAGCTTAATGGTTGCCCGAATTTCACCCACCTTCTGAGAAAACTTATTTTAAAGATTCATTCTTAAAACAAATATCACGGATTTTTTTTTAAACTTATGTAATTAATACGCGGCTTTAAATATAATACTTTTCAAAAGTTCTTAAATTAGGTTTCCGAAAAAAAAAACATTGTTTTTTATGTATCTTAAAGCTCTATTAAGTATTAATTGTATTACTGTTTAATGATAAAAGCTAAAATGTTTTACAATTTATTATAAATAATTAAAACCAAGAATTAATAATAATAAAAAAATGAAAACAGTCTTGATATGTACCCATCATACTTTTTTTCGATTTCCCAATAATTCGCTACTGTAATATCATAGGTTATTAGTGAACATCGAATAAATAAAATTTTGGATGGTTTACATGTATTGTGTATTTTTTTATGATAAAATTAAATTCTTACTGTAGTCATTACAAAGTCACAATGTGTACTAAATTGCTGATTAGTGAAGTATTTTTATTTTAATAATAGCTTGATATTAGAATTCAAGTTAAAATTCATTTAAAGTATGTTTAATTTTATATGAAACTTAAATGAAAAGTATTTTAAAATTTTCATTTATGGAATCACGACGCAAACTAAAAAAAAAACCTTACTAGTTTCATCTTTAACAATTAATTTTTGTTTGATAATTGAATAAGAGATATATTTATTTATTTTGTCATCATGAATCCAGATATTTTTAACCAAAAATTTATAAGTTTAAATTACAAAAGAAAAAGTACCTACGCCTTACACTATTGTTTAATGTGTCGGTCATAAACAATTTAATACATACTAATAATCATAGTAACAATTTTATGACAATTAAATCTGAAAATAGGAATCATATTTAAAAGAAACATATAATTTTTATATGTAACAAAATTTAACGATATAATATAAATTAATGTTAACAATTTCATATATTTAAATCCAATGAAAGAAATGTTAATATGCAAATTACTAAATACTAATAAAGCAAGATGCTTAACTTGAAGATATATGCATAAAAGCTTAGATACCTTTTCCTTAACAATTTGATAATTCTGACAAGAAATAAATAATTTAAAAGCGTTTTTGTCATGGTTTCTAGAACATAAAAAACTAAATGCCAAAAGTGAAGAAACGAATGGCCATATTACGTTTAATGGGGTGTCATTAGTTGCATGTAAGAATCTGAGACGACCGAAGGGTGAAAGGTTCATTCTTATAATAGTCTCATCATAGTTACAAGATATAAAATGGAAAGCAGATATAAAAGCAACATTAAAGGAATTATTACGGAACTGGAAAAATTGCCAATGGATTATCGTAAAATATTTTGCATAAGAATGGTAACTAACATTTTATTAATTATGTATATGGAAACATGTTTATCCTACGTATATATACCAAATTATTTAAGTCCTTTAACTTAATTATTTAACATTTGAGAATACAGATTTAATATGAAAAGTAATTTTACTTACATTTCTATTTATATACATATTTTAATTACTTATTTTTTACAAAATTTAAATTTCACTTTGGTTGATTAAAACGATAAAATGAACTAGGTACTCGTAAATGGAAAAGTGTATTGTGAGACTTAATCATTTCAATGATAACGTTACGTTGATATATATACATAATTGTGATGCACACTTGATATTTAGACTAAAAGTTACAAACCACATAATAATATATGTATTTTATTAAAAAATAAATTTTAAAAAAATATTATATACAAACAACTCATATAACTAATATTTTATTACATAAACTTAATATCAAAATGTTTTAACATTTCGTGTTTGATACTTATTTTTTCAGTCAGTCATAATAACGTTAAAATAGATGAAGGCATATTAATGTAATTTAAGAAGGAATTCTCGTGATCTATGATCTTCGAAAAACAACAATAATCCCGTGAGATGGCTTGGTGCCTCGGTGACTGTGAGAAAGAGCTTTCACAGACTTCAACATTCTCATATAAAACAATTGTTTAAAACAAAGCAGTTTTAAACGAACGATATTGTCTTGTAGTCGTGACGATGGCAATGATCGACACACGTTTTGCGGACACTCCATTGATTTCATTGACTGTTTTTGGATTTATACTCTGATTTCACTTTTATTACTCCAAAATTGTAAAACAAAGATATCGTTGTCCCAAATTTGTCATGAAATATTTTTATGGTCATCGAATTAAAAAATAAATGTGTTATAAAAAACAGCCACGGTTGTGATCTAGAGAAGAAATTCCGTCGTAATATTTCCCGGACAGTAAAATCTTTAGCCTACTTGGTCCGAAATTGAAAGTGATCACGCAAGCGGCAAACCTCTTTTGTTTATATTTTGTTCATTAACACTTTAATTTAATATTCTTATTGATTTAATTACATAGTTTGAACATGTGTATAAATTCTAAATAAATTAAATAATCTCTTTTATATACACAACATAATTAGAAGACAAACTTGCGGATATGGATTACTTGTCATTATAAAATGTACGCCAATTCCGTACATACATTAAATAATAATGATAACTTGGCACGCATCTTTAAATTATAAACTTCATGTTTAGAACAACATCGATTTTACTAGCCGACTACAAAATGAGTCTAATTTTCAAACAGAATATGAATGTAGGTTTGTTCTGATTTCATTTTGACATTGGTTATTTAATATTCAGCAAAATTTCACCCATCAGTGTCAAAATACAATCATTTGAATTTCTTTAAGGAAATGTCAAATCATCTCAGACTTTCGTTATTATGTAAAATCCATTAAATCCGTTGGTTAAAGCTTGGGCCTATTAGTTGGCCTAAATGTATTAAAAAAAATCGCAAATATCTTGAGATTAGTTCGTTTACAATGCATTCGCATAGTCACACTTAATATGAAGTTATCCGTTTCTCATTCAATAACCTACTTTAATAATGTAATGTGTGAAGATTTATGAATGAATAAGAACGGAATGGAAACGTTTCGTAAGTAGTGTGATTTATGGAAATCATACAGCACTAAGTTAAATAGTTTAATAAGAAAGTGACTTCAAAGTGATATACTTTATTTGTCACATAACTGTCAATACTTATGATAATTTTGCCGTGATTGTGTAACTTTATTTATATTAACAAACACCGTAAATGATCTTCTTAGATAAAATAAAGTATTCTTCCGCATCAAGGACCATTACAAATGTTTCTATAAAATTAAAGATTATAGAACAAAGCACAAAAAATATTAATGGCCACTAAATAATATTGGACCTGTTCTTCATATAAAAGATATAGATCCACGCCGTTAACAAAAAAACATGGACCAAAAACAAATTAACTTAGCTCTCATAAAATTTAATTGATTAAGATTTCTTTAAAATTTCTCTAATATGCCCATTACATATTTCTTTACTGAATTTCAGTCACAAAATAATATATATATACGATATATAAGAAATAATATATTAATTAATTATTCTAAGACTAATTAATTTATCATAGTTTTTAGAAAAACATGATACATTTAAATACAACAGTATTTAATTTGAGTCTTAATTTTTAACTATTTAGCGTTATTTTTTCTGTGGGATGAAAACAATTTTAAAAATTAATATATTATAATTATTCATACACACTGCAGTTGTATTCAAGTTAAGAGAAATTTAAAATTAAAAAAGTTATATCTATTCTCAAGAACTTAAAAATAAATGTATCTTTTAAATTTGTAGAAAAAAATTCTTTGAACGATTCTTGTGTCTGAGTTTAAAGTTAATTGTCGAAAAAATTCTCACACTAACGTAGCAATGAACTTTCGTTTAAATTATACACAATTCTTATTGTCACGTCTTTAAAAGTAAAATAATTAAAGTAAAATAATCAAAGTAAAATAATTTTAAGAAATTTTTATAGACAATTTTTTTTAATATCAGATATCTAACTTTTAAATCTTGTTTTTTCGTTTGCCAGAAATGTATTTATCTTTACCTTTTCTTATAAAAGTACTCGTCATGTTGAAATAAAGTTTGAAAGGAACAATTTCTTATGATATATCTGTATCAAAAAGGTGCCTTAAGGAGCGACGTAAGTAAACACACGAAGATAACACATAGTTTATAGCTGAAAAAAAAAGCTTACCGGCACGACCTCCATTGCCTTATCTGATGATAAGAATCACCGTATATGACTGTACATCACTCAAAAGAATCGGGATAACATTACATTACATAGCACAAAACTCACTGGATTATCACTCACTACACGAGTTTCTGTATTCAAGTTGTGAAGGTATATGCTTGTAATGCTAGTAAAGCACAATGTTCCCACGCGAGAGAAATGCTCTGACAATGGGCTGCGCGTGAGTCGAAAGGTGGGCAAAAAGTGAATGAGCTATCCGATGCGCACGCGGGTGGCGTACCTGCTGACCCATTTGGCCCTACTCCCATTCGGACCCAAAAAGCTTACAGACATTCTTCCAACAAGTCAATTCAGTCACGTACGAGTACAAACAATTCGCTTTGAATAAATCCATTAGGAACCCACTAATAGATTAACTTTCTACAGATGAGAATATTTTTAATAACTTAATAGTTATTACATTTATTCTAACTTATCAGTTTGAAACCCAACTGTGGTTTCGTTCAGTGAACAACTTCAGACTATATTATTGTTTAAATTTATATCTATTATATGTAGCTACTATGTTAAACTGTAACATTTTAATTAGTAATTAGCAGAAACAAAATCAACAATTTATCTTATTTCATCTTCATGTCATATGAGTGTGTTAATTTAACAATGTTAGATATTTGGCAATTTGAAATTATACAGCAACATTTATTCCTTACAGCCCATTTAAAACTTTTTGATTGAACGACTAATAAAATTCTATTGCTACGCATTTTTGAAAGTTATTAGGATAATAGGATAGTTTAAAACCTTTCGTCAAAAAAATGTAAACGCCCAGTGCCTACATTCCTTATGATATTTTAAATGCATTTTATCCTGAGATACCAAAACATTTAACGTAGTACTGGTTAAAAAATCTTAACTTGTTGTGAGTGATCCCTTTCAACCGCAATCTAAAGCTACATTACAATAGTGACGTAATTGTAAGGAATCTACATTTTGAAGTACTAAAAATAAGAGGTTGTAATATTCCGCCAAGCTTAAATAAGTCAGTGTTTTTTTAAATAGGCTGAGCAACATAATTATCTCATTTTCATAGAATATGTGTAATATAAGCACTTTGTAAGTATATTAAGCAGATACATGAAATTTATTTTCAAATTTTATTTTATTAGTACGCGTTAATATGATTTAAACCTAGTTTTGTCACAGTCTGTTAAGTACGTGCGTGTTTATTAAATTGATCTAATATGATATACAATATTTTCCGCATACTCTAGGAAATAGTGATATCGCATGCGATTTAAATCAATCACCTCGTTTTAAAAAATACATACATCGTATAATAATGTACAAAATTTCTAAATCGGCTGTAGTATTGCTCGTCTTGTAGAACATGATTGAAAAATAAATAATTCCGGTACTAAACCACATTCCCGATAACACTTCGTTCTGATTGCTTAAAAAAATCCATACAAACAGATATCATTTATATTAAGAATTGTATTTTAAGATTTCAAAATAAAATTTACACATTATGAACACGCAATTAAGTCAGTTAACTTCCCTATATTTTTTTAATATTTGCTTATGGGTTCATTCACACTGATATTGTAGAATATTTTGCTAATGTGAACTCTTTATTTCATGATTCACTAGTTTTTATAAACGACTCAGTCTCCAAAACGGTAACATAAAATTTTCAGAGGTTTTCTAACATTTTAAGTTGTTATCTATCAAAATCTCGATTTACAGACAAATCTGCTACATCATCTATATTTAAAAGATTCCATTTGACACACCTACAATAGTTGTATCAATGATACATGGACTAAAAATATATAAGTTTAAATATGTATTATAGCTTCGTTACCATACAAGGAAATAGTATTTATCTCTTAACACAATGTAAAACTTAAATCTCTACGTGGGTGGTCAAATCATAATTCGACTAATGACTAATCTGTTATCTTTTACTTAATGTAGAAGTGAAATCAAAGAATCAACTACCGTTTTAAAAAGCTTAAACTGTTTATAAGTAGTTTAATATAGATATATTATGAATTTAACTATTCACTTTAAGAAATTATTGGCTGGCAGCCGATACAGATACGTAATGCATGTTTGTATTCTCGTCAACATACAGTGAAATTGTAAAATTTCGAATGCGACATTAAAATGGAGGCTTTCGCAAACCTCTACAATTCTATGCACGTGTTATTGACAAACTTTTACTTTTGGCTATATTTTTCTCTAAATAATGTGACTTCGATTACGAAACGAATTTATTTCTTATTCATTTAAGTATTTGGATGCAAAGTAACGTAAGATAACATTTGGATGCAACACAATGATGCAATAGTATGTAAACTGATTCTAGAACTTTATACAGCACGAGTATGCCAAACTAAATTCAATATTTTCTTAAATTTTTAAAATGATTTACTTGTTATAACAACACTACTGCCAGTATATAAATTATATACGAGGTAAAAATGTTATAAAAAAAATACTCAAAAGCGGAGTCCCGCAAATATCATTAAATGTTCAAATAACTAAATAAATACCAAAAGAAAAGGAAAATTAATTTTATTTGGAAAATCCAGCACGTGCTGGTTATTACTCCATAAACAGACCAAGTAGATAAACAAATATGTGCGTCGAATGTTAGGTAGGAAAGTGCGAATATTCGCGGAACTGTGATTCGCCTTGTCACGGCCTAGAAAGCTATGAATTAAATGCTTCTTTTAAGATTTACTATACATAAGGACGAGGTATGATTGTTAATATATCTTTATGTGACAGTACTAACGAATGACGAGTTATTTATATTCAAAACCACAACTTATAAGTAACACTGTATTTATTACATCGAATTATTATTAATGAAAATAAAATGTATATGTACCTATATATGTAGATTTGAATGAAGACTTAGTAATATTTTTCAAATTATGTGTGAAAATAATTTGAAGTATGTAAAGAAAATGAATCGAAGTTATAAAGAAGTGTTGTAAATACGTATTCCTATGACGTGAAAAATGTAGGATCTTCTTAATAAATAAGCGGCTATGTTATTCTGTATTCAGGTGAAAACAATCTACTTTATAAATTTTTCAATTTCGTTTAAATATATATCTACAATTTCATATATATAAAACCTTTAAACTTTAACGTAAAAATATCAAAAGTGCATTGTCACTAGGTTTAAGAAAAAAGTGTGTTGAATAATAATGATAATATTAAAGTTTATTTGATGAATTTAACATTTTTTTTTTGTTTGAATACATTACTTCTGTATTTTATGAATACGTTAGAGGTGGGAATCGATCAAAGAGCGACCCGCAAGTGAAAGCATAGGTATACACGAATTTAAACTGTATTACAAAAACCATGGAGTAGTCATATATTGATATATTTTTTATTTTAAACAATTAACGGTACCACAAAAAGTTTACGTATACATTATAAATTGTAATCTAATTGTGTTTCTTTGTTAGCAATTGCTGTTTTGTTTATTATTTTTGGTTGATGACCTTATATATAAATATATAATAAATAACATATATGTTAATCGAATCTCTTCTTAATGATAAAAAAATATATTTCCAAACCACTCCACACAACCGCTGTCCTCTCGCGGAAGTAACAATTATAAAGCGTGTACACGGTGGCATTGAAACAATCACACCATCGGGAGCGTTCTCATACTCTTCCCAACATTTTAATCTCATGCGATTAATTATTTTATATTGAAACAGCATAAGAGTTATTATAGTGTAAATGGTTTTAATGTCTTCTGATGATTCGTCAGACAAATCTGACCTTGATACCGAGTTGACTCTCAACGTTTATTGTGCAGTTTCATTCACTTTTTACTAGAAATTGGCCCACAACTCACTATACTAATAAATACGTTTAAATACGATGTATAGAAAATAGAAAGTCATATTTCAGATAAATGATTATTATTCTTAGATATAATTTGAAATATTAACGTCTATCTGTAAATATATGTATTCATTGATATAAGAGATGTAAAAGTTATGAATTTAAAATAAATTAATTAATATTTCCTTAATATATAAATTATAGCATTTCGATAAATTAGAAAGATTTAAAAAACATTCTTTATAATATTAAAGTAATGCGTTTTAAATTTGTTACTTTATTGATATACGTTTATTACTATGTGAGATATGTTCGTGACTCAACTCATTAAACAAACGCATGTGATCCGGACACAATATCTATATTTTATAGTCCGTTAAAATTAAAGTACACTAATGGCCTAAATAGTGTATTACAATATTTTCTATAAGCAATAAATTAAATATGAAATCCCTAAACTAAATAAATTATACGACTCAGTGATTTTTATTTTTTTGAATGTAGATACATTTAAAAAATTATAAATGTAAATTTTTTTATGTTCTGGAATGTAGTTAACGTTGAGTTTAAAATTTGGATCCTGCAATGACTGACTTCACCCCTTAATTAATTATATTTTTTTATATTATTTATTCATCTATAGATGTATACTCTTTCTTCGATATTAATTATTACTGAAATATTCTTCAGCATAATTTCCCGAAATACATTTACGAAAGGAATATTGTTCTTCTTTTATAAATATTCAGCATCGTGCGATGCAATATGTGGTCGCAAAATTTGTTTATGCTAAGGCTTCATACGCACTGGAGTCGTGGAATATTTTTCAAATGTCAAAATGATTACATATTTGCAATAAATAGTTTATCTATTTAAAATACAATGTCATAATATGTCAAATATATTTACATTGCAATGTCATCAAAGACAAAGAAAATTTAGAAAAATTTATTTTCATGTTAGCACTGAAAACCGGACAGATTTTATTTATGCATTGGATTTTAACAAGTTTAATCACACTGTCGTGTTCTGTTAAGACTTATCAAGTTAACCGTATTAACGAATCTACATACCTCGTTAACAGTTTACCGGAAGATAACGATAAACGCCTGAAGAGCTCGAATGATAACATTGTCGTTATGAATAACGATAAAAGGTCTTTTGATCCATACTCGGAAATAGTGAATGGTGGTCCTAAGAACCTTTACAAGCCAAAACTATCGGCGTCGTATATAAATAAGGCGAGAGAAAACTATTTTCAAAAATTATTTGGGACCACGACATCGAGCTCGTTCAAAACGTCTCCTTATTATTATAAGACACCGAATTTTGTATTTCAGTTACAACAAAACATATATACGGCAAGAAAACTTGCCTCTAGTTTAATGTTGCTAGTTAAAAATGGCATGGTGAGGGAAAATAGAAGATTAGATTTTACGAAGCAAAAACGACTACGCAGAGAATTGATTAAGAAACGAAGAAGGTATTTCGATAAAATAAGTCCAAAGAAACAAACAATAACAAGGTTTTATATACCAATAAATAAAGGTCTTGCATAGATCAATTCGTTCATTTATGAATAGTGACCTGAGAAAACCTGACAAAAGAAAATATATTTATATATATATTTATGATTAGGCTATCATATTTATTTTTGCCAACAATTCACATTTTAGATTGGACATTCATACATGGTGGAACATTTTTTATTTTCCGAATTAAATTAGGATGATGGGGCAGGAAAAAGAATAACCGACATATTCACTATCTCTAATTATTCTCTATTCTCTGTACTCAGAAAAAGTATTTCCAAGAAGTGTTGTCTTTGTCGTCGGATAACCGACCGACATCAATGCATTAAAAGCAGCATAAATTAGCGTCGTTATTGATAGCACTAAGATGTAATATATAAATTGTAAATGTTAAAAAAACGACTAAACAATAAACAAACTCTACAAATTTCGTAAAATAATAGCTACAAATAAGAGAACCACAAATTATATTATATGAAGCCTATCAATGTCACAAGAAATATCCTACAATCCGTGTAGTTTAAATCTTAATTCTAACAAATGTGGAGAATGTGGAAGGTTCCGATTCTGAAAGATTCGTACTGAATGTTTCCTCTAGGAAATAACTTGTCATATACTTCAATAACAAGGCTATAAGCTTTATGGTGTTATGATTAATAAAACCATATTCTCATTAAAAACTCCAAATTGTTTTATGACTATGATATTGTAATAGCCGTAATAGACATTACATTCATCCACTTGATTACCATCTAAGAATTATGATAAAGATGAATTATGGATTAAACAATTAGCCTCATTATGAATTAAATAAAAGAATTGATCAATCTCAATAACATTTAATAATACTGATAAATAGAACCTTCATACAAGCTTGAAACGTTATAATAGTAAAATATCTGATTTCTTTGTATCAGGGACAAGTGTAAGAGGTTGTGCAAAAACGAGTGTTTGGATTAAATAGTGATGTAGAGGGACAAGTGTACTGGTACTCTACATAGGTTCCATTTGATGCTAACACACACAAGTAATACAATTTACATGTTGTATCTGCGGGATCGCTGAATCTTCCTGCCGAAGAACATGAGAACGGTGTTGTACTTGTACAGTTGTAGTCAGTTTCACACAAGGTCGTATTAGGATTATAAAATGTGCCATTTGGACAGCTCAATGTTTCCCCTTCTACGAAAGTGCCGTTTTCATTTAGGCATAGTATATAACTCGAACAATTCGTTGAGTTCGGATCAGCGATGAAGCCTTCAGAGGTGCACACAGATGTCGTGGTATTAGTATTTGTCACGTTGCATACGTAGTTCGTGGTGCATTGTTGTATGTTTGGATTGAACAGCGATGTCGTAGGACACACGTAGTCGTAACCTATAAAAGTAGTACCGGAACGTACACAGAGTGTGTAATTCTTGCAAGTTGTGTCGGTGGGTTCGGCAAAACGACCGATGGTTGTACAGTTCACCGCCGCATCTGTTGAATATGCGAAGCAAATCACCTGCCAACAACAAATTTGTTATTAATAGATAAAATGTTATTCATTAATTATTTTCAACTTTTGATTGATTTACAGAAAAAGTTATATCTCATTTTTTATATCTATTGTATAATTAAAGAGCATGTAATACATAAGATTTGTTATATAATTTAAGAAAAAAAAAAGGTAGGTATATGATTTTTTATACACATATATCGCACATACCTTAGTTGGATTCTAAAAAAAGAGGTAACGTTGTAACAAAAAAAAGCAGTCAAACCACTCTCGAGTATTAGAGCAGTCCAAAGATTTATGTGCTTTAATATAGCTGTGTTTGAACAGTTTTGTTAAGAAAAAAGTAGTTTGTCATCTACGACCTCTTAACATGCTTATCAGTCGTTCTTAAAACTTACAAATATATAAGTCCTTACCGGAATTCTCTATTTTTTTATTATATTCATTATCAACCTATCAGAGCCCACTACTGAGAAGATTTGAGCATTAATCACCACGCTTGCTCAAGACGGGTTGGTGATTTTAAACTTATAATTTTATAAGTCCAGGTGTAATCACGATGTTTTCCTTCTGCGTCTGTCAGTGGTATCTAAATACTCTTTGAAAGTACATATGACTCGAAGAAATCACATTGGTACTTTCCGGGTATCGAACCTACACCCTCAGCAATGAAAGGCGGGCTTTTAACCACTAGGCTACCACAGACCATTTAACTATAATTTATTTTGTTTTTTTTTTTAACTATAATTTAATTCCCAGAGGATATTTGTGCTTCGGCGTCGGGACCACACATATTTTTATATTCGGGAATTTAAAAACGTGTTGTGCTAATAGAGCTCTCGGTTCCTTGGGAAACCCATATCCCCAAAGACCATGCCATCAAGGTCAACAAGTACATATTACGAGCTCACTATACCGAACTCACTTGGAATAGGTTCGTTGTAAACTTCTACGCGGTAGTAGTTGGAGCGAGAGATATAACATCCAAATCTCTCTACAACCTACTAACAGATCTGGGCCTGTCCAGAACTAACTTCAGTTCATTCTTGGAATGTGTGTCGAAGGCACCCTATATCGAACCCCAGTAGGTTCGTTTCAAACTTGATTAGGTAGAGAGAGGAGCTTGGACGTTGGAAATAAATCTACACCTGGGTCTAGGCACTATCGAAGCTCCTCTCCCTGCAACGCTGTGGACCCGTTACTTCCAGGATGGGCCTTGTAATGTTGTCCTTATTAAAAGGACTAAAAGTAAAACGTAAATAAATTAATTTTAAACAGTTAAAAATAATTTAAAACCTTGTAAACCATGAAATAATTTCAATACATACATACATATTGTATTGACTGCATATATTTAATTGAATACGGAATATTATTAAAGACAAACTATGACCAAGACTGAGGGATTAAGTTTAGGTTAATAATTTAACTCAGAAGGATTTTTTTTTGCCAGAACAAAATGAAATAATATATCAATATGTAGCTACTCACAAGAAATACAGCGATGCAAATCTTGGCCGCCATATCGGATTCTTCATAAAGTTATGGTACGGTCCACTCTTTTATATAGCTTTAATTTATACAACCAACAATCGAAAGATTAGGTATAATCTAACCACTTCGCTTTTAATTACTCATAAACGCGTTACCTATAAGTCTTCTAGTTATATTGCATATTTCAAAGATATAGCGGAAGACAACGACAAATGAAAAAATATTTTTATATCTGGTATGACATCACATGAAAAAGGCAGTTTGTAAAGTTGGTTTCCTCTTTTTGATGACACACATATATTGCAGACATACCTTACCATCAATTACTTAAATTGCTGAATATATTTTATAATATTTGTGATTGTATTTTATCTTCATTCATTAGCAAAAAGGTTTACAAATAACAAAAATAATAATTACATCAAATAATATATATTATGGAATAAAGTAAGAAATGATCAATGAACAAACCACTATTCGATATTTTAACCCATCCAGTGATTTAGATGTATATTTTATATAAGACTAGGGTGTTTCCCCCGGGATTTTCGGGATTTCCGGGATGTAAAGTAGCTTATATGTTATTCCTGGACGTCAGCTTCCTGTATACAAAATTTTATCAAAATCTGTTCAGCCGTTTGAGCGTGAAGAAGTAACAAACATACACACACAAAAACATTCGCAATTATAATATTAGTAGGATTGCACATATAAATATTTGGTCATTCTTTTTTATTTTTTCTTATCTTTTTACATTCACTATAGTTACGAAAACCTAAAGTATTAATTACAGGAAAAAGCAACAGGAAAAGAAATAATTTCAGAAAGTACAAACTTAAAAAGACATATAAACGTACAATTCTAAGTAGGTACATATTTATTCGTTTTGGGTTAAAAACAACTTTTGGCCTCGCAAATTAAAATACTTTTCATATTCTTTCCTATAATTAGTTTATTTAAAACTTCTTATGCTTAAGTCAGTGCATGTGCATTAAGCTTTTTAAAAATTATTAAAATTATTGTTTCCTATATACCAACAATGAATTCTTATAATATTACAGTTATATCGTAGAATGCGTCTAGTCAAACATACATTTATCTAAATTCTATTGTAAACATAAGCTGTACGAGTGATGTCTCATCATTCTCATACAATAAACAATTTCTTTAAAGTAATAACAAATACTCTCCTTTCTCTTAAAACCAGAGAGTATTAGGTAAGAACAAAAAATGTGGCGACTTTTGGGAAGAGATATATGTATGTTTTCGTTACCATCGATACAGACCGATATAAAAAATCTGGTATCAATATTATTTAATTTTCGATTAACTTGTAACCACTTTTTATGTAGTGCCAACATGAGTGCACTCAAGAGCTACTCACCTATATATTAAGTTTTTTCAGTTATGTTTATGTAACAAAGGTTTAATGGGCACGCAATGGATTGAAAATAATGGTTACTTAACCTGCATCAAAATTTGAACGTTAAGGAATCTCAGAAAAAATGTTTTTGAACTCATGTGAATATTTAATTTAATTTTGACATCAAATCTTCCAGTCATATTATACTCCAATTACTACTCATTACATTAAAACATATATATATCTCCTTTGGGATTAGATTATAAATCTTTTAAGTTTTGTATTGAGGCATGCTTTGTTCTTTTGTTTATAATATAATAAAAATGTTAACTCATATTGTGGTTGAAAACAAACTAGGTTAATTTTGATGTTCCTCGAGAGTAAATAATGTGTTTTTTGTTTGAAATTATTAATAAACTTGTTTTAATAAACAATGGAAATATGAATCGTTTGCAAGAATGGCATACAAACGTTAAAGAGAGGAAAAGTCATAACAAAAACCAGAAGAATTAGGAGCTGAAAATCTTTCAGTCTTTAATATGATATCAATATAAATAAATATATGTACATCACTAGTGATTTAAACATTGCAGAGAAATCTTTCAGTCTCCGCTTTTATCGCATGGGTGACGAACAAAATTCAAATAAACCTTTAGAGACACTAAATATTAATATGAAATGGCTCATACTTTTGGTATTTGTAAGTATTAATTAACTGTTATTCTTTTGTAACAAAATTTTGATCTGCGTTTATTTCATAAAATTCATGGAAAAAGATCCTTTTATGTAAATTGTTACTGCATTTCATATAATGTACGGTACGGTAAGCTGTAAGGTATTTCATACCTAGTTAAATTTTGCCATTTTATACAAAGACAAAATAAATGAAGACTTGTTTTAAATTTAATATAAGACTCAAGTTGGTTTAAATTTTTCCTTTTTAGATTACATTCTTCGGCACAAGCAAGGAATCAAAATGTGTAACTCGAGGTAGATTTCCCGACAATTCCCAACCTAACTGCCGAGGATACACCATGTGCCTGAGCAGCACTACAAGTTATGATCTATTGTGTCCAGAAAATTCAACTTACAGCCATTTGGATAAGCAATGCACTAACGTGACAACATATCGGTGTCTTCTTGATTACAACTGCACTAAAGAAGGCAACTACTCTCTTTCACATGGAAACTGTACAAGCTACATTGCCTGTGTTAATGATTTAAATAATATAACAAACGCGAGACTGGTCGCTTGTCCTGCTAACGAAGTTTTCAGCAAAAAAAATAATTCATGTGTGAATGAAACTTTATTTGAATGCGACCCAATAACAGAGTCTCCTAAAATATTTCAAATAGACAAAATAGAGATCAAAACTGGGAACTTTTCTTTCCATAATGGGGGTCATGTACATACAACAACGTTGATAAAACTAATATTTATTTACGTATTTGCTTCAATATTTTCATAATATATGCTTTACGAAAGAAATGGTGTTTTTCTTGCAATTTCCTGTAATTGTTAAAAATTGTGTGATTTTACAATGAGTCCAAGGCTGAATTCTCAACGATAAAATGGATTTACATGCTTTATTGCTCTTGTGTTTTATGTATTTATGCTATCTCTAAGACGAACGGAGGTTAAATTTCCTTATATGTATCATAATATAAAAATATGAATCATCATTGAATAACTAGAGTCTTTCATATACCTTCCTGATAGAAAATTGAATAAAACTTAAAACTACTAAGCTTTATTTTATAGTGAACACGAGATTACTTGAATTTTCAATTATTACATATTTAATTAAGATATATATATTGTGTAAAAAATCGATTAACCAGGTTAAAAAAATGAACATTACTGGCATTATGTTACATGTTGCAACTCTGCTCATCATTAAAAAAAGAGGGCTCAAAAAGAGTCGTACAAACATTTACAAAAAAAAAAGAGTAACTGTCTATGCAACGAAAAAGAGCGCGGGAATTGAAACGATGACGCGGGCTTTTTGAAAATTTTAATTATTTTAAATAGTTTTATACTATAATTTGCATATTTTTGTTTAGTTTATTGTAAAGAAGTAAAACTTAGTCTGTTTATAAGTGTTTATGTGGAGAGATGGTGAAAAAACGTAAAAAGAAGGATTCGGGTTAGTTCTTGCCTTTCAGCACAAGCAGCGATTCCGATTGCGAGAATTCGCCAGTATTGCAGGATGCAAATGCCTTCGCTCCTTTTAGGGTCGCTGATTATTGTCGGCGATACCCTGAAGATGCGGAAGCCAAGTCTGAATTCATAGTATTTGTCGAAAGTACTAATGATGTCCCACTCGGTAATAGGGACATGATGTCGCTTAGTACTACTTTTATACGCTCTGTGAAAGGTATACAATATTTAAAAAAATAAATAAATATAAGGTCGGTGTTGTTTTCCAACGTGCGAATTTGGCAAATGCCTTTTTAGAAAATACTACATATCTAAAGGAACAACGACTTCAAACAAAGCTTCAATACCAGCAGGGGCCACCGAACTACGGGAGTTATCTCTTCGGTTCCCACTCATCTATCCAATCACAAAATATATAAAGCAATATCAACAACAAAAAAAGTCATTTCTGTCCGACGCATAATGCGTAAAGTAAAAGGAGAAAATAACACCTTCACACTGCAACCTACTCAGAGCGTAGTAATAACTTTTGCGTCTGCTACGTCACTGCCGGACTATGTTCACATTAAGATGTGGCGTCTGCCTGTCTCCACATATGTCCCACCTATAAGACAGTGTTTTAAATGTTTACGCTATGATCATCTGGCTAAGTTTTGTAAAAATTCACCGCGATGCTCCATATGCACAGAGGAGCATTCTTTCAAAGAATGCAAGGTTAACATTGAAAAAGCTAAGTGCATTAATTGTAATGGCAATCACATTTCCATCTCTAGCCCGTGCCCTATAAGACAAAAAAAATCGCAAACAGTAAACCCAAGTCATATACTGACACGTTAAGAGATTCCTTAAATTTTCCCTCCCTTAATAAACAATTTAATACCCAAGAAGTAATCCAAGCAATACTATCAAATTCCGAAGCAATGACTCTATTAACAGAATCTATAGTAAAAGTTATAACTTTAAATAAAACTCAAAATATAAGTATTAGTTCACAATTTATTAGCTCAGCTATTAAAGAAACCATCCAGGACAAAAATAGCAAATCGTCACATTCAACCACCAAATCTGAAATATTGTACAGTGGAACGCTCAAAGTCTGTTAAGTAACAAACTTGAGTTTCAAAATTTTCTGTACCAAAATAATATAAATGTAGCTTTTATTTCAGAAACTTGGCTCAAGCCTAGCGTTCAATTTAATTTACGTGGTTATACCATTATTAGGAATGACTGCGGTAATGATCATAATGGCGTAGCAATATTAATTAAAAATGGTATACATTTCTCTAAACTAGATACTTCTTATGATGATTCGTTACAAAATGTAGTTATTGTAATTAAACTGAAACATAAATGCATTTCTTTCGTTAGTTTTTCCAGTCCTGGTAAGTTTTCCATCTTTGAAAAGACGAAGTTCGATTGTTTATTGTACAGTATTCCAAAACCGTTGATAATTGCAGGCGATTTTAATGCCCATCATACTTTTTGGGGTTGTAGTCGCATGGATTCTTGGGGCAGAGCTATTATGGATTCCATGGATGACCATGACTTAATACTTTTAAATAATGGTCAACCAACAACTATGGAAAACAAAAATGGAAACCAAACAGTGTAGATTTAACTATGGTGTCTTCTTCTTTATTTCTTTCTTGTGACTGGCAAGTTCATCACGGATCTTTAGGCAGTTATCATCTGCCAACTATCACAAAATTTAATCTCGTAAGAGATCAACATGAGCCCTCTATTTCCTTGAACAACATTCCTTTTCACAGCAATCTGAAATTAGTAAATTGGGATAGGTATGAACAAATTGTTAATAAAATGTTAATGAACTTTAAAGTTGACAATAGTAAATCTCCTTGACTCATACAGAAAGTTTTGTGCAATTATTCTATTGGTAATTAAATTCTCCGGGCCCAGCTTAAACCATAACACAACTGATAGTAATAATAACCATCCTAGAAAAAGGTGTCAAGTGCCTTGGTGGAATGATAAATATTCAAAAGAAGTAGAATACTGCAACAACGCCTACATTAATTTCAAAACTAGTCTTAATAGTAAAAATTACATTAATTTCAAACGCACACAAGCCTTTAAAAAACGCATTTTAAAAGAAGAACTTGTAAAAGTTGGTCTGAATTCTGCTCATTCTGTTTTACTATGCAAGAGTTAAAATCTGCTTTAGCCTCAAGAAAAGATTCTTCATGTGGCCTGGATTGGCTTTCATACAAAATGTTTAAACAATTTTTTTAAGTCTATTAAATAGTTTATGGTCATCTTCTATTATCCCAGAGGATTGGAAAACTGACTGTTTTGTACCAATATTAAAACCTGGCAAAGAGTTTAATTTGGCTGATTCTTATCGTCCTATTACACTGAGTTCATGTGTTGGACATTTTTTCGAACAATTAATAAAACAGAGATTAATTTTTCATATAGAAAGTAATAATCTTTTACCTTAAAATCAGTTTGTCTTTCGTTGTGGCCGTTCTGCTTGTGAGAGTCTACGTCATTTCTGTCTGGATATTCACGATGCTTGTTCCGAGAATAACGTACTAGTTGGTGTTTTTCTTGACATTGTAGGGGCTTTCAATAATGTAGATCTGAACAAATTATCCTCAATATTATTATTACTACAGGTACCTGGAAAAGTTGTAAATTGGATTTTTAATTTTTTGAACTACAGAAAGGTGTTTGTTAAGGTTAACAATCAATTATTTGGTCCAAGATATTCTTGAAGGGGTGTATCACAGGGTGGTGTATGGAGCCCATTGCTTTTTATCCTATTCATACATCAGCTAAATTTAACTCTGGGGTGTGAAGTTTCTAATCTGCAGTTTGCAGATGATTTATTTGTTTATTGCTCTGATACTAATTTTTTACATGTACAATCAGTCCTCAATGTTGCTCTCCAAAGACTAAAGAACTATTTTGATAGCCTTGGGATGGAGGTCAGGAATGAAAAAAGTAAAGTTGTTGTCTTTTCAAAAAATGGAATTAGAAATGGGAATATAAATATTTTGTTCAATAATAATGTAATGTCTGTAGAGAGCTCTGTAAAGTTTTTAGGTGTTATTTTTACAAACAATTTTCTCGAGCTTTAAATGCTCGTAATGTTTTAAAATCTTCAACAGGCACAGATTGGGGTGTTGATCCAAGGATTCTATTAACATTGTATAAATCATTAGTAAGGAGTCATTTTGAATATGCTTTTTTTTGTTTTGCAGGGGTAAGAACTATAGTAGATAAATTAGAAAAGGTACAAAATAAATGCTTGCGTATTATAATGGGTGCCATGCGAACTACTCCCATAGTGTCAATGCAGGTGGAATGTAATATACCTCCATTAGCACTTAGGTTTAAATACTTACAATCAAAATTTTTTGCAAGGTTGCTCTCCATCAGTAATCATCCACTTCTTGTTAAACTGCGGGACACTATTAACAGGACTGCCAATATTAATTCATATTTGTTTCAAGGTTTTTCTGAAACATAACAAATTTTTAGTAAACATAATATATTTTCTAGCATGGTATGGCCTTGTTACTCTGGTTTATATGAATCAAAATTTATTCAGATTAAAATTGTAGTCAAAAGTCTTCTAAAGTATAAGGAAGACATTTATAGGGAACTTGATAGGTGGCAGGGATATCATCAGATATATACAGATGGGTCTAGGAACAATGAAGCAGTCTCTATAGCTGTCTATGATAGTCAGATCAAAAGTGGATTTGGTCATAGGCTGAATCCACTCACAAGCATATACTCCGCTGAATACAAAGCTATGGAGCACATTCAAACACAGACTCATCATAAGTAGATAATAATAACAGTTTAAGTTTATTAACAGCACTACAAAATCCACAATTAAATTCAAAAACTAACTATATTATATATAAAATAAGAGAGTTTTATCACCTACAGCAAATAGTCCTATTCTGGACACCAGCCCACATTGGTGTGCATGGTAATGAGCAAGCAGACTATTTAGCTAAATTTATTACAAATCCGGCCTACAATCAATTAAGTCATAGCTTTTTAAAATTCCCAATTCCTTATTCAGACGCTCTATCTCTTTTCAAACTCACATTACAGAAATAATTTTACAACTTGTGGCATCAGGTGGTAAAGGTAAAAGTAAAATGGTTCGCTACGATAAAGAAAAAGGTCTCTTCCCCTGGTTTACCCGGGGTAGTGACTATAGCCATTGAAAGTATTATACCACAATCTGTCGTTTGCGTCTGGGACATTGTCGTTTTGGTGCTCACCTTTTAAGGATTGGTATTTTTGACTATTCAACTTGTAGATATTGCTATAATGCTGATGAAACCCTCGAACATATATTTTTTGTTTGTCCACAGTTTAGTATTCAAAGGATGGTCCTTGTAGAAAAACTTTTAAGTATTTTTAAAACTGCTGAAGATATCCCGCGCTCCCTTCAGCAAATACTAAGCATTCAAGAATGCTTCTTGCCAGTTTATGGCTTTATTGTTTCTACTATAAATGAAATCTAATTGTTATTTGTACATATGTATATTATACTAATTTGTTTAAGATATTTGCTTTCAGCTATTTCAGCTATTTTCAGAATTTGACTGTTAAATCGATTTTGACAAATTAATTATTGTACTAAAAATGACATTACAAGGACTTGACATTGAAAAAAGATGGAATGTAAAAAAAAAACAAGAATTTGACAAAAAAATATATTTTAAATAAAGACATGGCGTCGGCCTTATAATTAAAAAATGATTCTTGAAGAAAAATTAGAAGAAGACATGGCTTCGGCCTTAATATAAAAAAATGTTTTAAGAAAAAAAACTAAAAGAAGACATGGCTTAGGCCTGACATCAAAACTTGAGTCAAGAATAAAAAAGGAAATTAAGACATTTAAAAATATTTAAAGATATAAAATACAAAGGACATGGCTGTATGGGCTTTGTTCTCTTTGCCTGTTCTGAACGGAACGAACATAACCAAAAAAAAAATGTCTATGCAACGTTAAATGACACTGACGTCTAGTAAATATACTAAGATTTGAGGTTATGTTTCCAAATAAAGTGTATTTTAATAAATAAATAAAACTTTTACTTCATTAGTGAAAAAGTAACAAATAGTATATTCAAAATGTATACAAACTTAGCAATACCTCGGTAATTTAACTATAACTCAAATTTATATTTGCTAAATGTAAAGTCAACTGATACCGATTATATTATTTTTTAACAGACAGTGGTCGAGACTGGCGTGTTTCTGTCGTTCACTAACATCTGTGGAAGGTCAGAAGTTACCACAGGCTGGGAAATCTAGTGATGGTATCTCACCACCACCTCGTATACCAAGAGGACCGACTGATATACTTCAGGCTTTAGCGGCTACTGTTGGAACAGATCCCACGGCTGCTCATTACAAGTAACCCACTGTTACACCTGCTCAAAATTACTATACTATTAATAAAATCTAGAGAAAATAATTGTCTACATAATATATTTATACAAACCTAACATATTTTAGATATCATGATGACCCATACCTAATTCCGCTATCAAATTTCCGCAAGCGTTCTTACGCTCTGTCAGCTGAAGCAGGCAAAAAAGCAGCTGCTTGGGTGAGAGATCAACACCCAGAATTATTCACTACAAGAGAATGGGATCCACCAATGAAGATGAAAACACCATACTTCAATGCCGACCCTCATATAGAAGCTTTTGCTCCAAAACCTATTTATAATGATGAAACCAAAGTAAATCATTAAAATATCACATCATATCTTATGAAATAATATTGTATATGCATTCAATTCATACTATACTTGTAGGTCACAGAGGAAGATCTAGTTTATACTATAAAAAATGCCTTATTAGAAGATGCGGTCAAAGTGTTTGAACTACTTGGAGGTGTTGATAATGTAAATGAAGAACTGAAGCTCTATTTTCTCCAGTTGATATGTTTTTATAATGAAAAGGAGCCAGTTTCTAATGAATGGATTGAAGAAAGATGGTTTTCAACTGCCACTAAGGAAAGACAAGCTACTACCTGGAAGTAAGCAATAATATTTTCAGTAATTATTTGCTTTGCTGAGTTGAGGATATAAAAATATTTTTTTTCAGACTAGGAGGTCTTGCTGATAAAATATTCACATCAATGGATCCAAAGACCCCAGAGGCTTATTGCTCTCTAATAAAGGGCATGGCTAAATATTACCAGGTAAATAGCTTGATTTCATATTGTTTAAGAGAGTACTTCCTATGTCTTACCAACCTTTAAGTAATGCATATAATAGGAATTAATAGAGAAGAATTCTTATTATACTATTACTAAACATTGAAAAATTTTTCAAATATGTTGCCATATTTGTATTAACAGAATAACAACACTTTTTATTGTATAACAGAATAACAACACTTGTTGCTACCAGCAAGTCCCCTTATTTGCAACATACCCATAAGATAAATTGTTATTTTGAATTCACCACATTTATGCAGGTGTTTAAATAAATAAAGACATTATGCTTTCTTGGACTTGTATGTCATCTCGATTTAATATTACAACAAAAGCTACTAATATTACATCAGTAGACACTAACTATATAAACAAAACATTAAAGGCAGAACGAGCATATGCACTTTCTCGGGAAGCTCTGGAGAATAATGTCCCACTATCCACCGATGTCTACAACTCACTCCTTGTATGTATTGGCTTTCTTAAGGAAGGCGTCACACTACGTATTGAAGCATTATTGGAGTTACTGAATGAAATGAACCAGCAGGTAATTAACTCACTTGCTCAGTAAATAACTTAATGAACTTTGCCATAAGGATATAATTAGTATATATTTGATAATTACTATACTGGCTGTGGATTGTGACCCACAATTTAAATAATCTGAACATAAATACCTATTCTATGTTCCAGGGTATAACCCCCAACACCGGGACACTTACCTCCTGCCTGCGTTCGCTATCAGCCTGGGGAGGTGGGAAGACATTACAAAATATGGCGCTTCAGATTATTGCTGAATTCAAGAATATTGGAATAGAACCTAACTTGTCAGCATATTATTACCTACTTTGTCTGTTTTGTAAGGAAAGTGAGTTATGTTTTTGCTGGCAATACTTTTTTATGATATGCTCTTTTTTTCCTTTTGAAATATTTTATAACCATAATATTCTATTTACAGTACTACTATTGTTATATGAATCTCTAATAGTTAATATTCAAGACCAAATAATATTATATTATAGACAGATAATTTTTAGTCAGTGGTGGCCTAATGGTTAGAGGGCCCGCCTCTCGTTGCCGAGGGCGCGGATTCGATCCTGGCCCGGGCAAATACCAATGTGATTTTACCGAATCATATGTACTTGCTAAGAGTATTTAGACATCACTGATTAATGCTGTTTCCCAAAAGAGGGTTGATGTCAGGCAGGCAGCCGGTCGTAAAAAGCAATTGGCCAAAACTATTCACAACATGTAGGGCAGACCCTGGCTATGGCCAGGAAATTACCAGGTAGAAGAAGAAGATTAAAGACAGATATTTTTTCTTGCACGATTCATTTACAGACATAGTTTTTTTTTTCAGGTTTCATAATTTAGATTTTTTTTTATAAGAAAATTCTTTTATTGTTACATGTCAAATTGAATATAATTAAAGTTTTCTTCTCCATTCTTCAGGAGGACCTCGTATTGATATTCTATCGGGAATATTAACGGAACTGGAAAAGAAAGATACATTGGAACCAGAAGATGTCGCTGACACGAGTTTCTTTATAACCGCCATGAGTGTATGCAGTGAACATTTACAGGTGAAAATTAATTTGGCAACATTAAGCGAAACCTCATAAAGTGACTTCCTATTTCTTTCTTGTTTATATAAATTTTAATTGTGGTATTCTGGGGACTATTTCGTTTTGGAGGTGAAATCTGTTCCTTTTTTCGAAGTCGGTATGAAGTCGTCACCTTGACGAAGCTTCCATTTCTAGTCTATTGAGATATGCATTGACATTTGTTAAAAAATATAGTAATATTTGTATTCTTTTTTTCACCAGGATATGAATTTAGCAGAACGTGTCCACAAACTTCTAATGAAAGGCGACAACTACAAGTTGGTTGGTGACGCATACAAAGAAAGCATTTATTACAGACATCTTGTTACTGTTGCCTGCAGGTAATAAAATACTATTTTCCTAATTATATTATTATGTCTTAAACAAAAATTTTTTAAATCAGTATGGTAAATATAAAAAGTAGATGTAATTGTTCAGAGTAATCAGTTCACTTAAATATTTTTATATTTTCAATACACATAAGGTTATCCTTCTGTTTTATAAAAGTTTAAATAAAACAAATTTCAGGCATGCACCATTTGAACGAACAATGGAACTGTTAGACACACTTATACCAAATATCTATGTTCCTGAGCCAACTGTTATGGAAGAGGTAAATTCTACATATTCCAAACCACTAATGATCGCATTCTAATCAGTGGCGTGCACACCATAGATGCAAATAAGCACTGCATACCTACAAATCTATATTGTTTAATTCTAACTTACATACCTTTAATCATACATACATTACGAAATACAAATGTTTACAGACATTTAATATGACATTTGATTCACGATTTCTTTAAAGTGCCATCTATCAATGTAAAATCGAAACATTTTCGATTGTTCGCTGCTAACTACTACCGCCGCTATGCAGCCAGAGCGGCGGTATGCAAAACTACTCTCCTTATTTTCCATACAAAAATTCTTGAGGACAATCTACAAATCTCGTGTTGTATGCAGGAAATGTTTGTATGTGTGTGTATAAAACTATGCATGTGTTAGTGTTCGGGAAGCATTGCATGTTTTTTATTGTAAAATCTCGTAGAAAGTCCGTAAATTGTCAAATGAAACGGTACTCTCTGAGTGATCCGTAAACTGTTCATAAATATATATTTTTTGTTATTTTATTATTATTGAATATTGTCATTTGTCTTTCGAAACGGAAGTGAATAAGTTTTAATTAATTAGTAAACAGTGGATTAATTTATTAACGAATTATGGAAAATTATAGCTATGAGCTCTGTGCTTGTGATGTTTGTTTATCGAAATTAATTACGAGTGGATTTCATTATTGTCGTTTGATAATAAAATTAAAATAATTGTAAAGGGAAGGTGTGTGACCAGTTGAGATTGAACTAAAAGATAGTTGATAGTTTTAATTAGTTAGCAGGTTGTGTACACAAATAAGCTATTTTGCTTGCCTTGTTTGTTGTTTTCAAATGATAATAATAAGAATGTTTAAATCTCCACGGGATATTCCTAAATAACTTAATTATAAAGCTGTGATGAACAGATCGCATTTTTTTGAGGTACTTTCGTTTCTCAGAGACAGTTGAAAGATTCATAAAGTATATGAATGTTCGTTCTGATCGGACTGCTGTAAGATTATGCGCGAATATTATCAATGTTTGAATGAAACTTATATTTTCTGATTACTTCGCGTATTTTATTATGTTTAAAAACTACATACCCCCGACGTTTCGATAACCTTTTCAGTGACCGTGGTCACGGTAGACATCTCGTCTGCTCGTTTAAAATAATAAATTACGCGTAGTAATTCGAAAATATTAGTTTCATTTAAATGAATACTTGCGAAAGATTTCATTATTATCAATTTTAAGAAAGGTAATTATGAAAGTTGATACTTTTTGTCATACATATTTTGCTTACCCTACCTCAAATCTCTGTGCACGCCACTGATTGTAATGTATTAAATTATAATTAATTAATTATAATTAATTATATAAATTATATTGATATTTTGTAAAAAGTTATATACACATAATTTATTTTTATAAATGTTACAATGTTACATGATTAAACCTTTAAATATACAAAGAATATCTATAAATGTAAGTTGAATCTTCTATTTTCATAACACAATAATCAGTATTACCTTTATTATTAATCTTTATTTGGAAAAATTGTGACGTCATGATTCTATAGTCTGTAACGGTGTTATAATCTGTGCACAGATAATAAAAGTCTTGGAGTTGGGTGGAGCCGGTGAACGTCTGTCAGAAACATGGTCTCAGCTTGTTGTGTTCGGACATGCGAGAAGACTCCGACTGGTCGAAAGACTTTTAGACGCCATGTGCGCTTGTATCTCATATCAAGGTAGATGCTATATAGCAGTGAAATGATAAGCTAGGGAGTATTATCTTCTTACAATAAAATACTATTCTGGTTTTAGACGAGGAAGTAAAATCAAAAATACGTAAATCGGCAGCGGATATGCTCAAGTTCTATCAGATGGTAGAGGAAAGAAATGAAAATGTTACCACTCGGACGCCTGTACAGAAGTAAGAATAACAAAAAAATATTAAAATTGAACATCAGTAGTATTCCTATATCCAAGTAAAAAGAGATGAAAATTTTATTAGACTCACATTTTTTTTAAAGATATTATATATACAAATATATTTTTTCATTGATTCAATTTAACAATCGTTTCAAATATTTACATATCATTTATCTAACAGACTGTCAGCGGTGGCGTTATCAAATATAATAGATTTATGTTCAACGGGTGAAGAACCAGAGTCCTGGGAGGCTATACAGCTCGCAGTTAACGAACTCGGCTCAGCTAGTGGGGCGGGGCGAGCTGATGTTATCAGTACTGTTGCTACCACCGCCGCGAAGAAAGGACAACATGCACTCGCCGCTGTGAGTATACAGGAAGAAAGAGATAGCAGATAATGAGAATATTTTATATGAGAATGAGATAGGAGACGGTGTTGCGGTTGTATATGAGATCGAGATAACAGATGATGATGTATGTTAAAAGAGATGGCAGATACGGACACGTTTTATGTGAGAAAATTATAGCAATAGATGTAAAAGTGGGTTTGAATAGGATTTTTTTAAAACTTTAGGTTTCATTAATTTCTATACTTAAAAGATCCTCTCTTGATACCTCACTAAGTAGATTTGGTACATATAACCATACATTTAGTTCATATATTCCAACTAATATTATAAATGCGAAAGTAACTCTGTCTGTCTGTCTGTTACGCTTTCCCGATTAAACCTCTCAACCGATTTTGATGAAATTTGGCACAAACAATCTTTAGACCCTAAGAAAGAACATACCCTTTTATTGTGAAAAAGGGGATGAAGAGGTTGAAATGGGGGTTGAAAGTTTTTATGGGATTTCTTAATTTTAAAAGATAAAACCATGTAACTTTATATTTAAGCACTTGATAAGATATATTTAAACATTTGTTCTAGCGTTTTTGAAATTTCGACCAGTGAGGGGGTGAAATAAGGGTTGAAAGATTGTATAGGATTTTGTCATTTCTGGGGATAAAAACATGAAAATTTATATTTAGGAACTTGATCCCTACTAATATTATAAATGCTAAAGTAACTCTGTCTGTCTGTCTGTTACGCTTTCACGCCTAAACCACTGAACTGATTTTAATGAAATTTGGTACAGAGATGGATGAAGTTGACCTTGAGAAAGAACAGGATAGTTTTTATCCCAGACTTTTGAAAGGTTCTCTTGGAAATGCGATATAACCGAACTCCACGCTGGCGAAGCCGCGGGCGGACAGCTAGTATATGTATATTTGAGTTAAATGGCTTCAATCCTTTCAAAAAGACACTCAGACATCCAAAAAGCCGCTCTCCGTGGAAGAAAATAAATGTTCATTTCATATGACAACTTTATATAACTTTATAAGACGTATTTACTTTAATGTTTTCCATACAAATTCCAGAGCGCTTTAACTTACTTAGCGGAGTGTGGATTCCCGGAAGCGATGTCGGCGAGCGTGGACACGTTGAGTGTGATGCTGAACAGATCTACTGAGGAGGTGGAGACGATGCTACAAGGAACGGACCTCCAAGGAAAGCTGCAAGAATCAGCTATGGCCGTAGTACAGGCTTACCGAATGTAAATATACATTTTAATATATAATAATACTAATAGTCACACTATGTATGAACTTCTCATTCTAAACATCTATGAATGACATGTGTTAAGTGTTTAAATTTACAATTCCAATTATAATCACTCTGAAGAGTAATGGTATAATGAGATCTAAGATTATCGCGAGTCTTATTCATTTAAATGAAACTAATATTTTTCGGGTATACTATGCGACTTTATTTTTGATAAAAACAACATACTTCCGACGTTTCGGCTACTTTTCAGCAACCGTGATCACGGGCAGACGAGATGTGACGACATCTTTAGTTTCATTTAAAAGAATAATGGTACAGTAAATCTGGGTAACTTTGACAGATAAGGGTGATATTTTATACTATATTAAAAAAAATTAAACCTATCACTCGGGTGTTTTTATTTTACCAGTGCTCTCGTATTACTTTCCGTCTCTAGACATCCACAGAAAGTTTATAAAACATACCAATATAGTATAAAATCTAAATTTTGTGTGTTACCCTCCTAAGATGGGTAACTTTGACACACACAGAGCCAAGCATAAAAATGTAGTAATAAGTATTATTTTTATCAATCTGGGTAACATTGGGGTATATATTTATTAACTAATGGATGCATGTGACACAATAAAACGAACATTTTGCAATTTTGTCTTATAATAAAAAAAAAAATTATGAAGAATCAGTCTACAACATTTGGCAATGTTACACACATTGTTTAACACCATCAAAAACGCTTAAAAAACTCCTTTAATTTAACATTTTTATTCAAATTATAAAGAAAACAAGCAAAAATAATTTTAACAAACAAACATTTTGTAAAATCTTGAGCATAACTTGTCTATCTCCCCACTCCATATAGAGCAAATCCTCAATAACACTTGTGTAGAGCCCAGGCTGCTTTATACTGATTTTACTGTTAACTTCTGGAGATACAACATCATCTTATCTAATTTTAATAATTTCTCTTTTATCTGGCCATTTCCAACCACCTTGTGTTGATCTACTCATGACAACAAATGTATAATACGGGAATGTGTAACTTGTCACTTTTCCTGGAAACAGTGTGCCTTCTGTTTTAAATATAACTGTTGTTCTAGGTGAGAACTCAATATGTTTTGATGTGCATGTTGCAAAACTCCATCTTTAACAACAAATTCTTCAATCACCTCTTCCGCCACCATTTTAGTTTCTATGTAAGGGTAACTTTGACACTGTCAAAGTTACCCAGTTACTGTTCAAAATACGTATTTTCATATGTATTTATGCATGAAATTTCAAAATAAGATTTAATTATATGCAATTTTTTCATGAAAATGCGGTAGTACACTCACAAATGGCTCTGTATAACATCTCACTTACCATATCAACAACCAAAATCACAAAATATTCAAAAAGTTATTCACCCTAAAGTAAACTTAAATTCGCGCGATATATTCAGAAACGAAGTTATGACGGTTTTTTACTTTCACAACTTACTTTTTTTTAAAGTGCATTTAGGAAGCTTATTTAAAATCGCAAATCTAAAATAAACATATATGAATAATGTTGGTTTCATGCGAAATAATAATCGAAACTAGTTCATGGTCCCACTGTCAAAGTTACCCGATGAATCAAAGTTACCCAGATTGACTGTATCTTTTTTGTTTTATAGTTTTTGGCTGATAAATATATCAGTAAAAAAATCTGTCAGTACCTTCTAGTCTCTAATTTTTATTGAATGAGTTATTTTGATGTTTTATATCAAGGGCAAAAACCGGTGAACCGTTACGAGAACGTGATTCAAGTGAAAGTTCCAGCGACAGCGAATCATCGTCCGACGAGGAATAATTCATAGACAAATATATGTAGTGTATTTAATAAATTGTATTAAGTATAAAATGAAATTTTATTTATGATTCCCGTTATGACTTTTATACTCGTTAAATCGAAATTTATTGCCGATTAAAATTATGAATGAGGTATTTTATTACTGTTTGACGTGGTATCATGAAATCCATACGACTTATAATAAAATATTCATGATGATAAAAATGATTTTTTAAAATCTACAAAAATAATGACAAACATTTTTGCGGCAGATTCACTTTTCGATACGAAAATACAAAGAACCGTTGAACATTTTAACATCGCAAAGAAGAATGTGCCCACTAAAAGATATTATATTTTATAAGAATGTATCCCACCAAACCGACATAAAGCAGTGTAGTGGGTTGATCTCTAAACGCTTTTCATATAAGAAATCGAAACTTAAACCTATTTGTGGGACGAGTGAGTTATTTATTAAAAAAAAAATCAAATAAAGTTAAGCTTAAGACCTTTTATTATAGCTTTTTCAAAACCTGTTTTTACATGGAAGAGATTTCACATAGACATATTGTGACTTATTTTTAAAATAATATGATTATGTATCACATTTATTCTCAAAAAGATTTCATATTCATATGAAAGATTGGAATCCCGTTACTTGGAACTCAAACAAGCGGTTATATTAGACATTGTCCTCATGACATGAACCCATTTTAAGGTGTTAATTGGTTGCGACACATTCATTTTAAAGAAAGCAATTTTCGCCTTCAGTCACTGTCCATCCATAGTAACGAATGTATTTGTATTCGCTGTGTAAAAATGTCGAAGAATTGTTACTTTATTCTTTTTGTAAGTTTAATTTTTATGAGATACAATTTAACACTTATGATGCAATTTATATATTATTTGTCATATTTTATTACAGATGTGTGTAGCAATATCAAGAACGGTGTTCGCGTTCTTTTACACAAAAATGGATTGCGGTCCATACGGATTCGTTTGCGAGAGCGCGACTAAATTAAGATTGTGTGACGGTCGAAATCTATTCGGACCTGGCTTCATCTGTCCAGCGAACACGATATGTAACGAGGAATCTGACGATGTTTGTGAGAATACTATGAACTACGTAGATTCGCCTTTAACACGAACAATTCGATGCCATCGAAGCGAAAGAATCGCTGATCCCAGCGTACCAGACTGCAAGGGCTACATCCTTTGCATTCCAAACAAAAATCGCTTCCAGGGGATAAAGTTTAAATGTTCTGGTAACACCGTTTTCAGTGGATACACCCGTACTTGTACTACAGCTGACAGATACAAATGTCCAATTCACAGTACGACAAAGACGCCACCTCAGATTTATAACAACGGGCATAGGGAGGGTGAAACCAGTGTCGGTTCTTATGGACAACCGCAAGTGGACGGTCATAGGGCAATTGATTGTAAAAGTTATAAATTTACACTTACACAAGACACTCAGCCGGTGAAAGTTACTTATTTTTGCCCTTCAAGACCCGCTAACGGAGAATCGTCCATAAGATGTACCGTTTTCTCAAACCATTTCTGCATCACATTGGAAAGAGATCACGAAGACCAATTCATTGAGAACTCCGGTGTAGCATATCGAAAACCTCGTACAAACGTTTAACATGAAAATATTGTGTAACTTATTTCCTCAAGACTGAATAAAACCACGTTATGTACTTATAGTTCTATATTTGTACCAGTAATTATCAATGTTGTTCTTTAAATTGTATAATAAACAGTATGTGGTGTAATTTTATATTACTTAAACCTAATGAAATAAATTATAACATATTGTATCACATTATATTTTGCATTCATAGCTTTCTTCATCTACACATTTCCTTTTCTTTTTATGAAACACTTCATCGGAGTCACATTCTTTTACCTTTCGCCTAAATGTTGAGTTTTTAGATTTTTTACATACATAATATCTCCTACAATTCTCTGGATCATTAAATTTACCTTCTCTTTCACATTCGAAATAACCTTTTTTATCAAATCCTTCTTTGGACTTTTCGACAGATACTTGGCTTGTATTTTTCGAATTATTTTCTTCAGATTTAGACATGCTAAGTGATTCCTGGGTACATTTTGTATTTCTTTTATCTAAATAGTAACCTTTTTGACACTGTAATGTAAATCTTATGAACCCAATATTCTTCTTAACACAAATAAAGTAACTGTTGTTCGATAATATATTATTAAACCTACCGGTAGTCGTACATTTAAACTGATTATTTCTTATGCAATGTGCAACATTTTTAGTGCATTGTTTCAAAAATTCACTGAATACTGTATTAGGAGGACAAACACCTCTAAGAGGTTTATGAAGTCCAATGCATAAATAAAATTTATTACAATCAAAGCGATCAGAGTACTTTCCACGTTTGACACATACAAACTCGGATTCAATTTTTATTACGCCAGTATAATCATTAGGTTGTCTTATTCTAACAGTTGATTTTGAGTAAATGTTTGTTTTATTTTCGTTAATAATTTCAGTAACTTTATTAATTGTTGGCTGGGTACTTGCGCTGTTGTATACATTAGTTGTAACCAAAGAATCGGTTAACTCTCTGTGTATTAATTGAGGATTTAATACTTTATTCTCTGTTTTTGATGTTCCTGTTGAGGTAACTTCAAAAAATAATCTTGTTGATTCTGTCGATAATTTCTCAGTATTCAAATAATTTAACGTAGATTCAGCATAGGGAAGGGACGGTCTTATAGTTTGAGTTTCTACAAATGTTTTTTCGGATAATTCATTGATTGGTGTAGATAGTACATCTGTCATATCGTTGCTTAAACTTGTTTTAGACACAGACGAATGTAGTAATTTATTGTCATTATTTTTTAAATTATCATAATAGCTGGCCTTTAATGCATCCTTGTCAGTTGTTTCATTATTACTTAGTAACTTATATGTTCCATTTATCGTTGGTAAAGATATTTGCATTTTTGACAATGATTTAAAATAACTTTCTACCGAATTATTAGTATGAACTGCGCGCGATTGATTTACAATTTCGTTGCGATCAATAACATCAGCGAGTATTGATTTATTTTGTATTGTATCATATATAACATTATTCAAGCCACCCAGTTTATTTGTTTGATTAGTATCGAACATTTTATTATTACTTTCAATTGTTGGGGAATCAAGTGAGTAATACAGAAAATGTTTTTCTTCAATTGCTATAGTAGTGTTTGAGTTCAGCGATATATTGACAGTTTTGTTTGAATATTCAACATTAACGCCTTCTACCTGGGTTAGAAGCTGCCCATTTGCGGATCTTGCTATATTATATTCATTTTCATGGTATTTCTCTGTGACATCATAGTCATTAGCCACTGTGGCTACATGATTTTTTTCTGTAATAACACGTTGATCAGAATCGTTGACGTTCGTAAAATAATTTAAAGAAGCACTTTGGTAATTAAAAGTAACTGATGTTAATATATTTTTTTCGGTACCGTTGTTCTTCCAATAAGAGATAGTTTCTACTTGAATTTTTTTTTCTTCTACATTACTCTCAGTTATATTCTGTCCTTCGAAATTTTTATCATTATTAGACATTGGTAGTTTTATTACTAGTTTGGTTTCTTTAATCGGCTTTGTAAAATTTACTACCTTATATATATTATCGAATGAGCTCGTCTTAGTTGTAGCCATTAAAACATTATCCACGGCAGAAACGTTTGAATTAATATGAGTTAACGAATCAATGGTTACCATAGCATCTTTTTTATATTGAGTCACATTTTGGTTCTCATTATTATCAAACGTTATTCTATATTCTGTTGTTATATCTAAATTAATAGCACTGGATTTAATCTCATTTGAATCTTTAATATTTATATCGAGAAATCTATCACTGTACAAATTAAAAGAATTCATCGATGGACTTGTTTCGGAAAAATTTTGGCCCATAGTGGTGTTAATAATTTCAGTTTTTGTATCAGACCAATCTAATACATTAAAAGAATCGTAAATTTCAGTTGAATTTTTAATAATATTTTGGTTTTTATTATGTATAAATTTGTCGGCACCAATACTTCTTACAATGTCATTGTTTAGGTATGTCGAAATAACATCAAATGACCCATTTAAGTCAGAAGCATCCGAGCTTGTGTTTACGTCTGACAAATATATTGGTTTCTCCAAATTTGTTGAAAAAGTGGCATTATCTGAAGTATTGTTCTTTTCTGAATAACTCAAAGGGGAAGGAAATCTGGATCCCTTCACTTGAAAAGCTTTTGGTACGCTTAATACATCTGTATTAAATTTTGATACATGTTGTTGAACAGCTACTGGAGTAGTTATAGATAATAATTCATCAACTGCTGTCTCTCTTTTATGGGTTGCCAACTTAAAATCTTGTGTAGATTTTAAATTCATTACATTAACTGACGATTTAATACTTAAAGTGTTTTCAGTCAAACTGGTTGTCATTTTATCTCTATTTACAAACGGTAAATTGTCTCTTATCAACTTAGTTTCGTTTTTATCTCTTTTTTCTATTATACTGGATTCTACCACTTTTAATTTTAAACCGTTCTGGTTTGTCGTTGGTCGTTTCGTATTAACAACAGGCAAAACTGTATGTTCATTTTCTGACACTGGTGGGTACAGAGCCGACTCATTAGACAGAGTATTGTAAATGAAAAAGTTAGTCGATGCTAAAGTAACAAAGGATGAACTAGAACTCATACTGCCTTTTTGACTTTCCAGTTTCACCGGGAAATCTAAAATATTTGAATCAGAATAAGGTTCATCTGCGTCTGCTACTAAAGATTGGGACAGTATAGGTGTTTTAGTAGAAATTTGTTTTTCAACTTCTATTTTATTATAAGGTCCAGATTTTTTAGTCACATGAGTAAACTTTTTTGAAGTGTTTCCTTGAATTAATGCCTCGGAATCACCCAAAATAATCGGTCGTATTTCGTTGTTCACATCTACAGTTGTCGAAGCCGGTATTGAATAAATGTCCATAGAAGTATGATTTTCAACTTCCATTTTATTGTAAGGTATAAATTCTGTGGACACGTTAGTCAAGCTTTTAGAAGTGTTTCCTTCCATTAATGCGTGGGAATCACTCAATGTAATGGTTCGTATTTCGTTGATCACATCTACCGTTGTCGAAGCCGGCGTTGAATGAATGTCCATAGAAGTATGATTTTCAACTGCCATTTTATTATAAGGTATAAATTCTGCGGACACGTTAGTCGAGCTTTTTGAAATGTTTCCATGAAATAATATGTCTGAATCACCCAAAATAATAGGTCGTATTTCGTTGATCACATCTACAGTTGTCGAAGCCGGTGTTGAATGAATGTCAACAGAGGTATGATTTTCAACTTCCATTTTATTGTAACGTATAAATTCTGTGGATAATTTAGTCAAGCTTTTTGAAGTAATTCCTTCCATTAATGCTTCGGAATCACCCAAAATAATCGGTCGTATTTCGTTGATCACATCTACCGTTGTCGAAGCCGGTGTTGAATGAATGTTAACAGAGGTATGATTTTCAACTTCCATTTTATTGTAAGGTATAGATCCTGTGGATAATTTAGTCAAGCTTTTTGAAGTAATTCCTTCCATTAATGCTTCGGAATCACCCAAAATAATCGGTCGTATTTCGTTGATCACATCTACCGTTGTCGAAGCCGGTGTTGAATGAATGTTAATAGAGGTATGATTTTCAACTTCCATTTTATTGTAAGGTATAAATTCTGTGGATAAGTTAGTCAAGCTTTTTGAAGTATTTCCTTCTATTAATACGTTGGAATCATCCAAAATAATCGGTCGTATTTCGTTGATCACATCTACAGTTGTCGAAGCCGGCGTTGAATGAATGTCCATAGAAGTATGATTTTTAAGTTCCATTTTATTATAAGGTATAGATTCTGTGGACACGTCAGTCAAGCTTTGTGAAATATTTCCTTGAAATAATATGTCGGAATCACCCAAAATAATAGGTCGTATTTCGTTGATCACATCTAGTGTTGTCGAAGCCGGTGTTGAATGAATGTCCATAGAAGTATGATTTTCAACTTCCATTTTATTATAAGGTATAGATTCTGTGGACACGTCAGTCAAGCTTTGTGAAATATTTCCTTGAAATAATATGTCGGAATCACCCAAAATAATAGGTCGTATTTCGTTGATCACATCTAGTGTTGTCGAAGCCGGTGTTGAATGAATGTCCATAGAAGAATGATTTTCAACTTCCATTTTATTATAAGGTATAGATTCTGTGGACACGTCAGTCAAGCTTTGTGAAATATTTCCTTGAAATAATACGTCGGAATCACCCAAAATAATAGGTCGTATTTCGTTGATCACATCTAGTGCTGTCGAAGCCGGTGTTGAATGAATGTCCATAGAAGAATGATTTTTAACTTCCATTTTATTATAAGGTATAGATTCTGTGGACATGTTAGTAGAGCTTTTTGAAATGTTTCCATGAAATAATATGTCGGAATCACTCAAAGCAATCGGTCGTATTTCGTTGATCACATCTACCGGTGTCGAAGTCGGTATTGAATGAATGTCCATAGAAGTATGATTTTCAACATCCATTTTATTATAATGTATAGATTCTGTGGACACGTTAGTCAAGCCTTTTGAAGTATTTCCTTCCATTAATGCTTCGGAATCACGCAAAATAATTGGTCGTATTTCGTTGATCACATCTAGTGTTGTCCCCGGTGTTGTTTTTTCACCCGGTATCGTCACATATACGTGAGATTCATCAAAGGTTGTAGTATTCAAAATCAATGTGGGATTAGAATAGGATTCCAATTTTGGAGACGTTTCTTTAGCTAAGTGATCCAAAGTAGTAATAGAAATTTCATCTTTGGTCGTCCGATATGATATTGTTTCTGTTGTAACTGTAATATTCGGGAACAACGACGACGACGAAGCATTATCTGATCTTTTGGTTTCGTAAAGGTTTTCTAAGCCATTAAACAATAAAGTTCGGGATTCATTATTCACTTCTGTACTTAAAGTCACACCTTCTGTAGGCGACATAACTTCGTAATCAAGGAAATGGGTATCCACTGAAGTTGTATATTTCGTATCATTTAAAAAAGCTAATGGTGTCAAAGAATGGGTAGAATTTTTTAAATTTAATATATCCTTGTCATGTGTTTGTTCTTTATCAATGTGTGTGAAGTTTTGTTTATCTAAGAATAAATCAATTTTCGTATCACTATCTACACCGTTATCTAAAACAATATTCCTTTGGCTAGTTATATTATTTATATTCCCAGACGTTGGTAAACTAGGCGTTGATATTTCAATATGCTTGTCGTTGAATTTGAATAATTCACTATCCTCTAAATTGGGATAAGTATATTTTAGTTTTCCAATATCAACTTCTGTGTTACTATACTCGTACATGGTTGAAAGAAAATTATCAGTTGTGTCTTCAATAGGCGTTGTAGTAAAGGTTTCTTCCTTTAACTTCTGAAGAGGGTCCATATTCTTAGCCTTATTAATATTTATTTGTAATGCTTCATCTGTATAATAGGTTTCAGTTGTTTTTATAAAGAATGAATTTAGTTCTGAGCTAACATTGACAGAACTACTAATTGATGAAGGTCCAATCGTAGAAAATTCTAACTGGTAACTATTTGTAACAAAATCTGATTTATTGTATTGAGAATTATTATACGTCGTCACAAAATTAAGATCATTAAGAGCGGTAACTTTATTTGGGAAGTTATTATCGTCTACTATGTGAGTTGTGTCTGGAACACTATTCTTAAGCGGAAGCTTGGCCACATTATTTAAGTCAGTTCTTTTCAAGTTATTTACGTCTTGATTCAGACCAATATTGAGATCTAGTGAAACACTCGAAGTAGCTGGTTGTTGTGATAGCGATGTTAATTTTTTATTTATTAAGTTATCATTTAAAACTCTATCTAGTAAGGTCGAATAAAATAATGGAGTCTCAGTACTATTACTCGTATCATTATAATTTTCCGTCACTGATTGAATTATGTTTTGAGGCAATGTTTTACTATTTTTTGGCGAAACAATATTTTTTTCAATGAATAATTCCTGCAAACTCTTAAGAGTAGTATTATAATTTAAGTCATTTAAGTTGGCGTCAGTCACATTATTTAATACATAATTACTTGGTAAAGTAGATATAGGCCTTTCAGATGTGGTGTCTGTGTTTCCGTAATTTTTATTCAATGTTTTACCTTGCTCCTGTTTCGAAGGGAATACTGTTGTTACATCCGAATATTCCCCAAAGGACACACCAATACTTTCAAAAAGTTCGTTCGTCACTTCACTTTGTACTGTCACTGTTGGGGAAGTGGTCGTTTTCTCATACTCACATTCATATAAATTATATGATTTGCACACTGTATCTTGTGGACATTGAATTAAATATTCGTCCACAGTCGTCGATATTCCGCCACCAAAATCAACGCATATCTTGAAATGTGTCGAATTCACGCAGTGAAAAGCTTTTCCATTGCAGTCAATATTTGAACACGTTACGCACGGCAGCATTAAAATTAACTGGGAATAAAAATATATTTCATTAATTAGTAAGAACAGAATAAACTGAATAATTTATAAATTATTACTAATTTACCACAAATATTAAAAAGTTTTTGAATCCAATAATGCAAAATTCCATGGTCACATTTCAATGTATGTCACTGAACACACTTGCGTTTTATCTCATTGTTTTCAGGGAAATAACAGTATCTTGTTAATGTCAGATAATAATTTGAGTGAACACTTGGGAATTTATTTACTTAACAACATCTCATGTACACAATGAGACATGAGGAAGCTAAGCAAATACTTTTGACATCTTATTTCCTCCAATAAGATCACCATTGGTACATGTTTATTTATATCTATGACAAGAAACAAAATCAAATCCAAACAACAATGTTGTTGGCCTTTGAATATTACTTTGCTTTCATATATAAAAATATTTTTTTAATTTAAACTACATATATACTTCGAAAGGATCAGTGTTCTTTCTTTATCTTATTATAGCGAGAATTTACACGAATTTCTTTTATTAAACATTTTTCAAATCTATATTATATTTATAATCTATATTTATATATATATCAATAAAAGTAAAATAATAAATAATATGTCTCATTAAATAGACCTTTTTTCCAAGCCATGTCTTCATTCACTGAATAGACTTACTCCTTATAAATAATTTTTAGGATTAAATTGATGACCTCTTTAAATATTTTCTAACCAGAGACATATAAAAAATATTTTCATGATTATTTACCATATCAGTATAGTAAAAGTTACCAATTCAAGTTAACTGGAGTTATTACTAAAGTTTTAATATAGTTATAAGTTTAAAAAAGTAATGTGCACAAAAAATATAATTAAATAATTTTAATTCAAAAGTTTTTCGAAACTTATTTTACATGTAAAATAATAATAAAATGTAGAAATTTCCCCTGAGACGTTTATCAAGATGACGAGGCGTATTAACCTATTTATCTTAATAAGACGTAACAATTTGGATTTTACGCTAATATTCACGAAAACGTAAATGTAAATATATCTGATCTTTTCATATGCATATGATATAGATTGCTTTTAGTTATTTTGTAGCTAGAAGTAAAAAAAATTACTTATTTTTCAGGTTCAAGTTTTTTTTTCTGATTTTATTTTGGGACTTTTTATCAAGGTTCAAGTTTTGAAAACAAAAACATTAATGTAAAACATATGTATATTTAATTATTTAATATTTACCTAATTTTAAGTTATTATACTTAAATAAAATATCACATTGTCGTTAGCAATTTTCTAGAATAACTGATTAGCAATGTTTATACCAGCCATTTTTGTTTTAATCCAAAAGACTTTACTTTTGTTTTGTATAAAGATATAATAACTATGATCACCCAAACCAAAGAAATCCCGGACATTGCTAAACCTATAATTAAAAGAGACATTTGGAGACCGTTGTCTCTATCAATAACATAAAAGAGCCCTACACAAAATAGAGCTATCAGAGAAGCAGATAGAGTTTCTAAAGTACTATGAATTTTTGCCCATTTCCGAGTTCCGACGAGTTCGTGCGCTGTTTTCTCCCAACTTGATATTATAATTCCATATCCGAAGCCAGCTACCACATAACCAATGGAGAAAAGGTCCAGGTTTTCAGCTCGCAAGAAAACTGAAACGCGAATAAAAACTATTATGACAGTTTCTGAATAGTAAAAAGAAAATTATTCATTTAATTTCAATTATTCACCGTCCTAAGGATTCTGAACATATTGCCATTGGTGTTTCGAGGAACGAAAACATAATCAGATATTATCGTTTAATGAAGGTAAAGTTAATTATAGTAACGGTAAAATAAGATTATTGTGGTTTTAGAAAATGAAACACTGATAACAATAAGTGTGATGATAACTGAAATAAGATCTCTTACCGAAACAAGCACTTGTTGATATGACTAGACCACAGACTGTTATATATTTGTAATTGCTCCTCTTTGTCTGAACTAACCACGGTGTACATACTGCGAAACATATCCAAGTAAAGCCTTGTAATGAAATGAGAAAATTTGCCTCAAGTACTGGTATATTTGGATGCATTCGTGATGCAATCACTGGCATAAGCACTGTTTGAACAGTTACACTCAATTTGGTGAAATTAAGTAATAAGGCTGGATAAAATGCTCCGCAAGATAACGATCTAGTAAGGGGTTTCAAAAATGTATCGTTTATAGTGCATATCAGGTACGTAACTCTTCGTTTAGCTCTGTATAGTTTATAAGAAGGTATCCAGAATTTTCTTTTCAGATTAGTATATGTCGTTCGACTTCTAAATCCAAATGAATTAAAGAGCTTCTCCGTTTGAATATCCGTTATAGGTTCTATTGTCTCGTAAGTCACTTCTATTTCAGTGTTTTCGTTTACTTCAATATTTCCTAAAGAATCTTTCCTCCCTTGGCTTGTTATGCATTCGTCTATATTATCTCCCAAAGTACTAAATCTTTTTATAGCGTTGCTTAAACGTTTCTTATTTACACTTAAACTAAGTTCTGAGATGCTTATTTCATCAGTTTCACTTTCTTCTGGAATTTCAGGAAGGATTTCAACACCAAATATATTTCTTCTCTTCTCTTCTGGACTGGGCGGCGGAGTTATAGTTTCCAAAACATTACCGTCATCACAATCAAACTCATCTACCCGATGTAAATTATCGTCTGATGGACTTTTCCAGCATTTCTTTGTTAAGCTATGCAGTTGCAGTTCAGTGCCGAACAAATTATCAATACCTTCATTTTTATAACATGTTAAAGTCTGTGACAACTCTTTATCATTAGAAAAATAGGCGTATTTTTTTGTTTCATCTACCTTCAGTATCAAGATAGCGGGCAGAGTTTGCAGCATGATACCTCCAAGTATAATATAAGAATAGGCATAGCCATATATGTTTGTGAGAACAAACAAAATATGGGGGAAAAGTGACTGTCCAACAGCCTGCCCAGTATAACACATGCCCCTTACGAGTCCTAGACGAGAGTCGTAAGTCTCGTACAAAACTGCATCAACTTGAGTGGAAATCAAAGACGCTCCAAAACCTACAAAAAATAAACAGCTTAAAAAAAAGCAAAATAAAGTAGTTAACACTGACAAAGCCAATTTACCTCCAAATATTCCATAAACGACCGGTTGAAAGTATAGAGGAATGAAGGCACAAATAATCAAACTTATGACAATTATAAATAGTCCGATGGCAGCCATCACTCGATAACCCATTGGTCCACCCCAAGAATCCGCAGCCTCTCTGAACCAACATTCTGAAATAAAATTTCATATCAACATAATATCTCCCATAGATTTATTCCTTAAAAATATTTTCGAAGCCTATAAGATATAACATTAAACATCTTACGTGTCAAACCATACACAAATAGAAATGAGGATGGCGCAGCCAGACCTAGCCATAGTGGCACTTCATTACTTGCCAACTGAACCCATAGGACGCCATACGATAAAATGAGATTTGGAATGCATATCTGAAATTATATTAAAATGGATTATAAAATTTGATTTGCGTTTTATGATGTCTGATATGAGATAACAATGTTTTATTTTTATTAAATATGATTTTTTTTATTAATATTGGTATCTGTTGGATGTTGTGATATCATTACCTTTACTTTCATGGTATTTATGAAAAATAATATAACATTAATAAATATGTTATACATGTCAAAATACCTACAATATTTTCATAAAATTAAAATCAGTCACTCTTAAAAAAATATCCAAATATGTATATACTATTTATTATAAAATCGATAAAAAAAGTGTTTTTTTTTAACAATGTCACTAAGAGATTTAATATATGTAAATAAGTAATCGGTCTTCACCTTCGAGACTAAGATAGGTTCACCATATTTGTTAAAATTTATCAAAATTATGAATACCGTTTATAAGAATGAGATATAAATATTATTATAAAAGAATTTCCATCCATAACATGATAAGGTAGTACTTTTAACAAAGTCCATAGTTTATTAATTTCTTATACTTATATTTCTTATAGGTACCCTTGCCCTTGATACTATGAAATTGAAGATGTGCAGTTCCTAGTTAATTCATGTGCGAAGATTTCTAAGGTAGTTTATTTAAATGTATATCACATGGAGATGAAGAAGATTTTATGTAACGTCTCAAGATTAGATTATTTATTCTATATAGGAATACTAGCTTTTCGCCAGCAGCTTCGCCCGCGTGGAGTTCGGTTATACCGCGTTTCCAAGAGAACCTTTCAAAAGTCTGGGGTAAAAATTATCCTATGTTTTTTTAAGGTCAACTCCATCTCTGTACGAAATTTCATTGAAATAAATTCAGTGATTTAGTTGTGAAAGCATAACAGACAGACAGACACACAGACAGAGTTACTTTCGCATTTATAATATTAGTAGGGATTTGTCCTTCACAAACACTTCACATGCCACCTGCATAAGTAATATGCATTTACTAAATGTAAATGAAATACATAAAAACTACATATTTATTATAGTAATAATTTGTTATATTTATTTTATAACATGTTTGTAATGAACAACAATAATATACTTTTACGTAAACAGCGATTGTATTGAAATAAAAATAAACTTAAACTAAATTATATTTAAACAAGGCTTTGTTACTCCGTTTCCTAAATATATGAAATAAAACCTATGTACACATTAAGTCAATAATATTATATAATGAACCATTGCTTGAAGACATGAATATATTACATGTAATAAATATTTAAAAAAATATATTTTAAAACCCAAAAATGTATCTATTCATATCAAATAAAACACACTACGAAACTAGTTTTGGAATATTATAAAATACATGTATAATAGGGTAATATTTATATAAAATGTCTAATTAAGAAACAAAAACTCACTATCAATAAATTTATGTAGGTCGGTATGATTTGTTTTCTGTGGCAATTAAATGCATGCGAATTATGCAAATTTAGCAAAATCATATCACCTTATCAGTATACGAAGGCTATATATGATATAATGATAAGAAATTTATATATTCCATGTAATGTCTCAGAACTATTCAAGTGACATTTCCATATCTTAATACTGTTTGATGTTTTCTTGTCACATAATTATTATGAAGGCACTAGATGATGTATTATTATTAATATCTTGTTTGTACTGACGTAAACGAAGAGTAGTTGATACGTAAGTACCCATCTCTTACTTTTAGTTTAAAAACACATTTTCTAATAATTTCCTGTAATAGATAATGCAAATCAAATTATTTTAAAAACATTCGTGTCACATTTTCATACAGTTATGATACTCGTATCTATTATTTTATTGATGAGATAAAGAAAGCATTTACTTTTCAATTGTAGATTTATTTAATGTTTTTAAAGTAATAAAAACCAAACCATAATCATAATTCTAATATACACACATACTTCAAGACTCCGTAAAACACAGTCACATATAAGATAACACTATATTAACATCCAAATAAAACTAGTAAATATATACATACATTTAAAAATATAGCGGATGTAAGCAGCGGCCAGCGCCATGAAATGCCGTTTGATTGTTCGTCACCTTCCATTTAGGTGTTTTTCTTTTTAATATAAAAACTTCTTAACCATTTTAATTATTATCAAGACACTTCACAGCAGATCATGTGTTCAACACTATAGTATTGGAACTTCGCTCAAGCATGACGCATTAACAACTATTCATATAACATATTGACAGTATCGGGAGACTTGTGCGCGGCTACTTTGTCTTATCTTATCTTATTTGGTGGCCATTCAAAATACTAGTAACCATTATAGTGAGGAAATTTGAAAAATATTATTAAATGAATCTTAATCTTTATAAGAAATAGAATTATAATCTGTTAGATCTCGTTAGGTCATTTAGCTTGGATATTTAGTTTTGAAAAATATTCAGCCTTAGCAGAAATCGATTCAGTATTCCAAAAAAATATATATTACGAAGATACGTATGTCTATAACTATGATCTATTACTAATTAGTACAATTAGTTAATAATTGTAAACTTGTTTTAACATTTTATTGTCTTAAATTAAGGTAACCTTTTAATAAATTAGTGTAATTATTAAATATTTTTAATGATGCTTATGAGACAGAGTTTATGTCATGGGACTAGGGCATAAAATGTATAGGTAAATAATATTAAACTACGGACTACTAACTACTAAGTATCAAAATATGTATGAACGTTTTTAAGTCCCTGATATAAGATATTATTCCCCATTGAATTATTGAACAGGGCGATCTGATAATCTCACAGTGAGACTTTCTTTTTGAAAACGTCGGTGATTCATCTTTTTAATATAATTTCTATACTCTACTAATATTATAAATGCGAAAGTAACTCTGTCTGTCTGTCTGTCTGTTACGCTTTCACGCCTAAACCACTGAACTGATTTTAATGAAATTGAAATGGTACAGAGATAGAATTGACCTTAAGTAAGAACATAGAATAGTTTTTATCCCAGACTTTTGAAAGGTTCTTTTGGAAACGCGATGTAACCGAACTCCACGCGGGCGAAGCTACGAGTGGAAAGCTAGTAAAATATAAAAGCAGGTGTATTAGCTTTTTATTCATTTTTTCAAATTCGACTCGGATTATTATTCCTTAGAATAAATACTAAGTGTACACGCTTTTCACGAAAGAAAGAGTGTAGCCCCAACGACTTCATTTTGCATGTAATCTGTCTGGAAAGATCCAATCATTGTCAGATTCACACAAAAAATGTTCCAACTGCAGTTCTTGAACAATTAGTAACTTTTAGCGGCATTAGCTTACAAACTTGCCCTTTCACCACTTTCTCCTGAATACTAATTTTTTTTATAGCGAGTACACACCCTTAATTATGACATTACAAAAAAAAAACTCTGTTATTTAAAAAGGCATTTTGAATATGCGCTTATTTCTAAGTAAAACTAAATATCTGAAGTACAAAAAAGTATCGTTTCACAATTTTGAATAATTACATTGAGAATGAAAAAAAGATATTGCAGTTCCTTTTTTTATTTACTATTGCTCTAAACTCGAAATGATCCAGTGAATTTTAAATCACTACAGTTGTAAATAAATACTTAATTTAAATAATATTTTCTGTAATTGTACAAAACAATTTTTTATAATACGTATATTCTACGAAATTTATAAATGATGATCTATGACAAAAAAGATGATTTAAAAGACATAATTTAATAAACACTTTCATCAAATCCTTGATACTCCAGTATTTTCTTGAAATTCCTTTTGTGTTATCGAATTTTTGAAAATGCTTACTGTTTAGCATCTCATATTTTTGTTATCATATCGAGGAAGGGGTGGTAATTTGAAACTCCGAACCCCACTTTGTTTTTTGAGTATTTTAAGAAACTTATTTGACTAATCATCACAAGACTGTATCTTTATATTTAAAAACTTATTAGCTTTTATATTAAAAACTAAATTTATAAAATAAAATCACCCATTATAAGAAATAATTTGCTTTGTAGGAAAAATGAAAAAAATGATTTCGGAGCCCTGGTGCTGGTATTATGGAACCCGGATTCCAAATTACAGGTATGGACTTAATTTACTTGCAAAAATCACATACATAATACTCTGTGTCGCATCCTGAGCATTCAATATGCGCCCACCCCCTGCCTGTTTGACACTGAATCCAAGTTTCACCCTGTTGATCGTTAGAGTAATTTTCAGAACAAAAAATGCAACAGGCGTCATCTTGATTTGTGGGCCGGGTCGGCATCATTTTCTGATATTACAACTTCATCGGGAGGCTGGTCACTGTGCACAAATCTTTGCAAAGTTTTCTGACCGCTATATAGTTTAACTGCTTTTTTCAAATGCATTTTTGTTTTCTCTCACTGCTTTTACAGCTTCAATCATATTAGCCTTAGTCCAACTCTTTCTTTTCAACTTCGGCTTTAGTGACAGCTTAGGTCGAGGTATTACTAGAACTAAGAAAAAAAGTGTTCAATACATTGCGGGTAATTTGGAACTCGGTTCCATATTAGCTGAGCCTATCGGGTTTCAAAATCAAAACCTTACTTTGTGAAAATATAATCAAGAAAATAAAAACTATGTAGTTCAAATAAATCTTAAAACATACCTCTGACAATGTGAACTTATGCATTTATACTTCGTGTAACACCTAGTGTATTTACTTTTAGATAGAAACAAAAGTTTTACAATATTAGGAAATAAAAGTAAAAAACATTTGCAGGTGATATAAAATTTTAACTTCGTATAACATGTTATGACACAATAGAAAAATGGCGTTAGTACTGCTACTAATACGTTCAATGACATCAGTTCAACGTAATTTAATAGCTTTTTAACAAATTTCCTTGTCTGTTCCTGAGATATTAAGGGGTTCCAAATTATCAGCAGGTTCCAAATTACCACCCCTTCCCCCTACTTATTAAGATTTGAGACTTTCTCATATTTTTCACTCTTGAAAACTTTTCTGGCTTTGTAGTTCAGGTTATGATGAACCCAGTGAAGCAAAAGATTTTGTTGAGAAAATTAACTGATATTTAATTAAAAAATCATTTTATTGGTTTTTTGGTTATTTTTTATACAAAAAAGTACAGCATAGATATTTCGCGAAATATACGTCCTCTAGCACATTTGAAGTGACAAGATGTGAAGATGGGCCCCAGATAGATTTCTAATATAGTGTATTATCTACGATGGGCCTCCTGAAATGTCGTATGATTACCGATGCTAAGGTTTTTAATAAACATATTACCTTTGTTGTTTAACTAAATTAAGTCAAAACGCCCTCCTTCCTTTAATTAACCTTAATAAATTTATAAATGTATTTAATACATTTTTTGTAAACTATAATAGTTACAGCATTCTTTCTTTCAGCTGTTTATTAGAATCTGTAACATAGGGAAACTTTGACTTTATAAGATTTTTTAAAATATATGTATTAAATATAGGTACTATTTATATTTATATTTAAAATAAAAATATTCTATTATACCATTTTTTTAATAAATACCACACAATTCCATTAAACGCATATTGTTTTGAGTTTTGACAGACACTCGTGCAAAAATACAATTGACATTTGACAAGTGACATTTATTAAATAGTGAGCTTTGTTTATCATTTGTATGCTAAATAGATATATTTTTTGAACAAAACAATTCATACTTGTATAATAGTGCTTTTATTCCAGTATTTACTATTTCTGACATAAATATGAGCCAAGAAGATATAGATCAATATTCAAACTCTATAAAAAGACTTAAAAATGAGATCACTATAACAGGAATTAGCGAAGAAGAGTTTAAAAAAATGTATTTTCAATCCTTGAATGAATTAAATAGAGAAAGATTAAAGAAATCAAAAAGAAAAACCAAAACCATATTTCTAATACCCATTTTAGTGATTTTTCTTATAACATTAGCATACAATTATAAAATCGTATACAGCTGTTTAATATGTAATATGCAAGAATATATATATCCGGGATTAAGATTGTTAAGAAAGATATCCATTCCATTTGTGGCATTATTTCGATCTCTAACAGGTTAGTGCTAAAGATGAAAATGTATTGGCAATCTATCTATCTATCTTCTATCTATATATATAAAAATGGATTGCTGTTCCTTAGTCTCGCTAAAACTCGAGAACGGCTGAACGGATTTATCTTATCTTAGTCTTGAAATGTTCCTGGAGGTTCAGGGAAGGTATAAAAGCTCAAAAAAATATTAATTTCCGGGAAAACCCTAAAAACAGCTCTTTTCTATTTCCCATACAAATGATTTTTTTGACATTAGATTTGACAACTAACTAATATGTCAATCATTCCGTCGCACTTCAAAACCCATAGATTTATGGCTTACAGGTAAACTCCAAAAATATAAATTAAAAAAAGTAACAGATATTCCTTGATTATAGAGCGATACGAAGTTCGCCGGGTCTTCTAGTTCTTATTAAAAATTTAAAATGTTATTTCAGGATACAATAGAGATACTAATTCATTATTATTCTTATTAATAAATTAGTGTTTATTTTACTATATTTGTTTTTAGTTAGTTTAATACATTAAGATTAGGATATTATTGAATATTCATATAAATTTTCTTTTAGAATTTTATCAAGAGACATGTCTCATACAGAATCCGTTCTTTATGGTAGTGGATATGGATTGCTGGCCATGCAGCTCCATTCATACTATTAGAGAAATCTCCAATCCTTTACCGATTCACACACAACAAAGTGCACCATTCATTTACAAGGTATTTTTGATAACTTTAAAACTATCACTGAAAAATGATTCTTATGATTCATTTAGCATTTCTAATTTTTTACCCCTAAAATTAAAAATAATTTAACATTAAGCTTGTTTTCATAATTATTAAATGGTTTGTTTATTCCTATAAATTTATTATATATTTTTGGTAAAAATTGGTAGTTCTGATTTTATGATAATGTACTGAAAATAGTTTGTATTCTAAGTAGTAAAATCACTGTGTTAATGTTGGGTTTTTGTTATGCAGTAAAATAACATGTAATATTAAATTAAGATTTTAGTAATGGGAAAAAAGTACATTACAATGATATAATTAGTTATTTTCGTGTTTTTCACTATGCCAGTATTTTAAATATATCCTTAGTTGGATTTTATTCATAGATTCAGACATATTGAAATTATCTTTATAAAAAAATCTAACTTTTGTATGAAATATTTACAACAATGAATAGTGTCTTTGAAGGTTAGTGTAAAATATTGTTATATCTTTCAGACCAAACAAAATTCAATAAATTTCAATGATCTAAAAAAACTTTATATAAATAATAAAGAATTATTTGACAAAGAGAGTCCAAAGATATTAGTGAATAATAACTACTATGTTTCACCAAGAGATGTATTCAAGTCTGATTTACAGAACAAAGACTTATTTATTTGGTAAGTTATATTTAAAACAAGCACTCAACATAAATACCTACTTGTAAATATTTGAAACATTTTTTTAGGAAATTTAATAACTTTAATGTAGCAAGGTTATTGAGGCAGATCATACCTAGACCAAAAGTTGTCCCAAAATTTGGTCAAAGTACTGAAAGATTTATTATAATGGATTTTAAACAGGACAAGTATAAAATACCAGACACAGAATGCAACAATTCTTTCCTTCTAACATTACAAGGCAGCAGGATTGTGGAATTGAAACCAGCAGAAGAATGTAAACATGAATGCAAATCATTCAAATTGGAACTTAAAGAGAGTTATTTATGTAAGTATTTAATCAATGTATTTTACAGAGATAAATACATTTTTCATACTTATGCATTTTTATATTTATTAACATTGTTAAAATTTTCAGTATGCTACAATTGGTGGTACTGGAGACCTTTGGTTCAACAGTCAACTAGCAATGAAACATTCATAGCTCATGTTGGATCTTACTGCTAAAATACAAACAACTTTGAGGAACATATAAAACACGTATTATAATTGGTCTAAAATAAATTAACTAAAAATATAAAGCTTATTCAAACTTTTCTTTTAGTTTCTGTTTAAGTAAAACAGGGACTAGTGAAATTAGAGCAAATATGGTCAGAATAGTGACCGAAGTCCAGGACCAGGCATCACTAGTTGAAGTGAGGGTGTGAAGTGTCTGACCAGCTTGGATAGCCACAAACGATGGTGGCGCCACTCCTATAAATGAAAATTAACTCATATAAATGAAGTGTACATATTATGTAAAAAATAATATATGTTATAATTTAATGAATTACATTTTAAATATAATAAAATAGTTAACATAACTATATTTAATTAACTTACCAATAAATGTCCCTAAAGCAAATGGCACAAGAGGAACCCCAATAACCGGAGCAGACATATTGATGAACCAATTTGGTAAAAATGGGGTCACTCTTAAAAATATTATGTAATTAAGCAAGTTGTTTTTGTGTTTTGTCACAGCCTTTGACCATTGTTCTGCCCTTTCTGGGAAGAATTTCCTAACTAATCTTTTTCCTAAGAGATTTGATAAGAAGAAACACAAACTTGCACCAATAGCTGAACAACAGCAAACAAGCACAAGTGCTAGGTAAAATGGAAATAGAAATCCAGACAAAATACTCAGGAATATTGACCCAGGTATTGCAAAAGTTTGTAAACTGATACATTTATTGAGGAATATTATTCATTAAATTAATGTTATGTATAATTATAAAATATTTATAACTTAATATCTAAATAATAAAAGGATACAATATGTACACCATGAACACACCCATTAATACTTCATAAAAGTACTTTTCCTTATATCGATCTAAAACAAGACCTAATTGTTTAGCATCTTCAAGGTCCATAGGTAGCTTCATATGTTGCTTCTCTTCTCTAAAATTATGATTAATTAATCAGTAATACTAGAATTAATGTCTCTTCGGTATGGGCTCAACTTACACTTCTAATTCAGGGAATTGTGAGTATAATAGTCCCAAAGCTGTTAGTGACATCACAAATATAATAGCAACTAGAGTTAAGGCTCTTGATGTAGATAGTCCTACTGCCTTATTTTTAACCATGTTGTGATCTGCTGTAAAATTAACCATAGTGTGATTACTTCCTTATCTAGATTTCAATAAAAATCGATAATATTGACATTTTATTACAGAAGGGAAAATAGGAATTTAATATTAAGTAGAGGAAATAGGTACTTGGGATAGGATAATACAGTCCAATGTAATCGGGTCTTATGTGCCTTATTCTTGGTTTTATATTGGACGTTGATGAAACAAAAGGGTCTTGAACATCACCTTGGTCTTGTTTGCGAGTCGTAGTACTTAAATTCATTGTATTAATTTCGACCTAAATCGTTTTTTTTTATAAATTAAATCTCTTATTTTTATTACAAAAATAATCACTAATTATCCTAGTAAATGCGTTAATACAGGTGCAGGTAAAAAACTAATAACTTTAAATGCAAATTGTTAAAATTTTAATTACAGAATGACTGACTGTAAATCCAGGGACCAAAAGTCACACAAATTACAAAATGATAAAAGTCAAAAACTCTCATTACATCAATATGACATTACATGTCAATGCCAAACAATGAACATTGGCACAGAGGCCATAAATAAAGTAGCTACTGTTTATAACTTATTCTGTGTTTTAATAATTGTTGTTTATTTAATAAATAATTTTATTAAACTAAATGTATAGTAATATTTCTGATTTATAAAGATAAATATAAATATGTATATTGACCGTTCTACATATGCCTTTGTAAGAATTTCTTTACAGATCTTTATAGTGGTTTATCTTGTAAACGATTATTGTTTTAAAGTTATTAATAACTATAGCAACTTTTTCCCTTAATTAAATTTATCAAGGCTCAAAAGGACTTATATCCAAAACCGTAAAAACATTTACAAAAAAAGTTATCGTAGTGACATATTTAGAGAAATATTTATATTATGTTCATGACATTTAAAATATAGCACAATAGTTTAAATTATTATTATTCATATTGATTTCCTTTATCCACAATTTAATAAGTAGGAAAACTATTACTTTGTTTTGGAAATGTAATACAAAAAAAACTATTAGTTTATTCTTTTCTACGATCACAAGTATCTCGATTCTCGACACTTAAAATTTACAATTTTCTGACGATACGTGTTTTTGCATAAGTGGTTATATCTTACAAAATATGTTAATAAGAACATAAATTTATTTTGAAAAAAAAAGATTATAATCATTAACCACGTTTATAGACAATAAATAATTTGTGAACACATTCTTGTTAAGGATTGACGCTTTGTCTACATTTGATACGGATTAATAAAACCATATCAATTGATTCTACGATGTTCATTAGTACCTAGGTATATAATATTATAAAAAATCCTAATATCTAAATAATATTAACATCCATAGTCCTTTGATTCACTTTGAAGAATGGAAAATCATTTAAATATGATATTTTTTAAAATACTAGTTAACGACGTGCCATTTCGACAAAAATACACAAGAACTAAATAATACTAATAACACTTTACCTTCGCAGTTGAATGACTATGATATGAGAAATACAATTCAAACTTAAAGTCTGGAACTAATAATCGTGAGCCCGCGCATTTGATACAACGTTCAGTAATTTACCAAGCGCCTCCTAGTAGGGTCGTGCGCATAGTGTCATCTAACGCATTTACACAATTTATGTAACAATAACTTAGGATAATCATATGCACAGAATGTTTAGCTTGATATAATTGCATAAGTTGATTAAATAACTCAAATTTTATTTATTTCTAGCGAAATATAATCAAAAGATGTGATGTATTAGTGAAAGTTTTAATTATTATCAATAATTTTAGAGATGTGGAAACTTAGAATATCTACATGATTCTAAGCATTGAGGTGAGTAAATAGTTATTTTGTAATTATAGTTACATTTTAAACTTTTCATCATCGATTTTATCCATAACAATAAAAGTAGATTTTATTAATTGAATTCAAACAACGTTCTTTTAAATAGGTCTCCCGTTCTGTTCTAAGAAGTCTATGAGTTAAAGATAAATCCTAGGTAAAGAGCTGTAAGAATTTTGAATATCATGTTTTCGAAATGACTTCTCTCTAATCAGATATTATTGCATAATTTACTAAATAAAATACTTTAAAAATTTAAGGAGTTCTTTTTATCAGTTTGTCATTAAAGTTTATATAAAAACAAATAAAAATGACCACATATAAAATAAGATATTTAGCGTTTTTTAATATGAATATAATAACTTTCTGTGTATCTTTTAAATGTTTATTTTTTTATACCCTATTAACTTATGTTAATATGAATTATTGAAGTGACACAATTTTTTTTAACTTAATTTTAATGTTTCAACTTACTGAATACGTATTTTAATTACAAAAATTATATAAAATATTAGAAAAGTTTGGAGTAATTATTCTTAGCTGTGATCGTCACGTCACACTAACAGTTTAAGTTAGCGTTAGCAGTTTTTATTCATAATCTTCCTAGATTATAGTGTTAACATAGGTTATTAAATAAGAAGCGGGATACGCTTCTTATGTAGTATCACGGTATAAGCTTGGACTAAGAGTACTGAGATAAAAAAATTTGTAACAGTTAATAGATGCTGATGTTTACTTTTGATTCAGGTGATGCGAGTTTTATCCCTGTGGCTACTGGCGTTAATGTTGCCCGTAGCGCTTGGCATGTGCGAGCGTGGTCGGACGTGGTGGCATCGGCAGAAGGGTCTTTGCCTGCCGTGCACCCGCTGCGACCCTCGCCGCCTCGCCGTCCGATACCCCTGCGAACCACACAGAGACACTATCTGCCAGCCACTATATGAAGTCCGGATATGGCCTTTCAGTACAGACAATGACACGGATTACGAATATTACGATTACAGTGACGTGACTAGTGATTACAGTGATGTGAGTGATGACACGTGGGATATTCAAACTTCAACGTTGACTTTGGCTGTTAGTGGTTGCGTTGTGTTCTTTGTTGTTGTCCTGACCTTATCGCTTTATCACGCTAAGCAGTGGCGCGTGCTCAAACAGGCCCTCAAGTCAGGTATGCCGTATGATATACATACAATATTATGACCTACACACAATATTATGATATCCAGACAATATTGCAAGAGATAAGATATTCTTCCGTTTTCGAACTATTATATATTCTTACTCCTCTGAGGAAGCCGTATGGAAGATAGATTTTATCAGCCGCTTTGAAATTTTGCGAATAGTACAATACGACAAGATTTTCGTTATGTGGGATGCTTGGCTCTGACAGATCGGATCCAAAGTTAGGTTTTTCGCTAGTCTCCTTCAGTCTGCAACAGGACCACTTAGTGAGCTAGCCACCCATTATTTTTGTTTTTAATCAAATTTTAAAGTCTATTTGTTTACATTTTCCGGTCTTCATCTCTTTATTCGTAAATCATAAGACGAATTACCGAGGTATTGAAAAAAAATCCTTCTATACTTTTAATTTTTATAGGGCAATGAAATTATTAGAAAGTAAGCAGAAGTCTGGCATTATTTCAAATTGGCACAGTTCCACGATAAATCCGGCTTATGGATATGAAAATATATAATTTTTAACGTAACTGCCTTACTCAAAAAGTATGATGTAGGCGCTTAATAATATTATATTGCTAGTAAAAATTTCAGAGTTATCTCGGATGGGATCGTTCATAACTTTTTCGCTTTTGTGTGAAAACAATAGTCGCAATATATTACATTTAATTAAATATACTAGAAAAAAAAAAAATTTAAAAAATAACGTCAAAACTAAATATTACCCTACACCCAAAACATATAATCCAACAATACTTGTTACGAATACACACTAAGAGTTTATTTATTCAGGACTGTTTTGATATTCGACCTCCATGGTCGATGGCATCACAATTCAAAGTAAATAAAAGCTAATACGACTTAAAATTTTTAGTAAATTTATAAACTGATTTGAATACAAATAACCTACTATGAAGTAGGTACTTTACACAGCTTTTATCAACAGTAACCTAATTGTAAAAACTATGTACATATATATATGTACGTACATGTATGTATGTAACGTACATATGAAACACAAAAAAAACTATCTAAAAATTCCATTCAGCGTAGTCTCGGTGTATAAGGTCCGGCGTCCATCTGCACGCATGTGATGAAACACATAATGAATGTCAAGAGATTAACTATTAACATCGCGTTCTTACTGTGTTACGACCGTTTTGGTACATGCAGTTATGTCAACTTGTACGTCTTGCATATTAACTTGCACTTAATATTTTTATAAATATAAAACAATGATACTATTTTACAACATTGCGTTGAAAAATAAAATATCTTTTAATAAATGAACTTCACTGTGTAAGTTGTAATTCATTTATGATGTCCCATGAAACTATTTTCTACCATCTATATATCCTTCTATTATTTTAGATTTACAATGCGCTTAAGTGCGTTTTATGTATTAAAATTTATGGGCAGTAAATAATTTATCGCTAGTTGAGACGTCGCGGAGCCGAGTTGCAGTTCATTTTTAACGACCGACGAGTACTTGAACATTTTCAGTATAACAAGATTTATAAGCGAATTATCTTTTTAAAGTCTATAAAGTGCATACAGGCATAATTCTCAATACCTTTCGCAGCAAGTATACAGCGTAAGTTCAAAGAAGACATCAACTGTCGACAGCTGTTTTAAATGCAGTTCATACAATTAAAAAACTCGTATCGCTTTTTTTTCAAATACATATATTAAAAATGCACTAAATGTCTAAACTCTAAAAAATACAATTAACCCAAATAATTGCACTATTTAACCAAAGTATACTCGCTCTTAATCCGAAGCCGTCTTATTTTATATTCCACATTGGTACATCATAAACGAAATTCCTAACGTTATTACCACATCCTTAAAATTCACAACACTGTTTTCATATCAAAATATTTTTAAGTAAAGAAGTTTAACAAATGCTTTCCCAAACAGATATCTCTGTAACTATTTATTCAAATGAGAATAAAGTAATAAATATGTCTCGAATCTAACATACAAATAACATCGAAGAAAAATTTATAATGATTGACCAGCTAAAAGAAACAAACGATAAAATTTTGGAGTGGGTTTTGGTTATATTGTTCTGACGCCCACCGCGGCGCCGATCTTGGAAACAAGTTCGTTTAGACTAGCCCACGCCCCACGGAGTGCGTACCACATCGTAAATCCACGTTCGACGCTCCCTGAACTAGGGATTGGAGATAAAGACGGCAACAACGGGATTAGTCACTACAGCTGGCTTAATACTTAAAGGGGAAAAAAAATAATAAATAAAATTTACCTCGTACGTAAAATGAAATTCAGATAGTCAGATTTATAATAGATTTAGAAAACAAATATCAAACATCATATTTTAGAGAAAATAGAATCCGGCATCCCGAAATCCCGGACAAGCACCTGGAGCTCGCACACACTATGCGCCGCCGCAACCCGAGTAAACAATGGAAGTTTGTTTGAACATGTGCACTACTAATTTTGACCTGCGCCCGATCACCATACAACAATAGCTAACGGTGTTTTTTGTTTGCATTCGCTTATACCAAAACCAGTAGCTACATTCAATGGCGAACAGACTGATTACCGTTGTTTTATTAGTACGAGTAGATACAGAAACAATGACCCAATAGTTTACTGCGTTAATTAACAGGACTGGGCTTATTAGATACATCCAAGGATGCCTTGATGTATAACACTAATTAACTATTGAAAGATCTTGAAACGAAATCTCAAATTAGTTTTAGATACCAACTCTTAACAAGATTTTTTAATATATTCTATAATAGTAGGTACATTATGATTTAATGTAAAATACAATTTCACTTCAATGACTATGGTTCATCGATTAACCTAATTAATACTATTGTAACTCAATACAGAATCTATAGCAAAACTTTCACTTTATTGCCTTTCTATTGTGACTTGAATCTAAATCTTCAAATGTAAGGTCATACGTTTTACAACATTTATGCTAGAGGAATAATAAAGGGCCCAAAACGTGTTTCATGTACGTAGGATAACACGAGGTTAATTGGTATGACGCAGGACATACTTTGATGTAAATAGATTTCTAAAAAGGGAATACAATTTCACAATTAATTATCCAGTACCTTTTGTGTGATGATATATGTAATATAATAAGTTTAATATAGTAAAATAATAATTATACTTAATATATTCTAGACGTACAAGACCTATCAGCCAAGCTGAAGTTGGTGGAGGCCGGTGAGTCTCCTCGTGACCCTATACCCGCTGGACATATATACTGCAACATACACGTCGGCAAAGATGCTTTAATGGGTAAGATAATAAGTTTGTAAACAATATTTACATTATTCAAAGTCAACACAGCTTTACAGACAAACATTCCCATAAAAATGACCAATATAGATTAAGAAAATAATAAATTAGTTTAAATATTATTTAAATTAACGAAAATTAAATAACAACATAATATCTTCATACGATTTTAAAGATGCTATTTTAAGTTCTGTTTTGCAATTTAAAAAATAACTAAAGACCTCTGTAATTGTTAAAATATTAATTTTACTTGTTACAGCGAGGACGATATTTTTTTTATACGTACATATATTAAAACAAGTCTTTATATAACAAGTTATCATCCTTACGCTTTGTAATACGATTTAATACCCCCATATACTTATGAGTTATATATATTTTTAGTTGGCTAGATAAGTTTTTTGGGAATCACAGAAATAAGAGTAAACTTTGATCCACATATATTTTGAGATCGAGTCATTTGATTCAAAACAATTTTAAACACCAAACAGGCACATAAAAAGCGAGCGCTTATAAAAAAATAACCAGCAGCGGTTTTCTTAAAATAACACAGCAACGTACGCTTAGAGTAAAAACGATAAACATGTGGAAATAATAAAAGAAAATAATTCCTAAACGGGTGTTCCCTAACCCGTTAGAGGCAAACGCCAGGTCGGCTAGATACTGGCGGAATGCCAGTAGTTGTATCCAGTTAAACGCTCCAAAATAAACAGGCGTGGGTGAATACTGGCTCGCCAATGGTTAGACGAGGACCGGGGTCACATTGTAGGTACCATACACATGGGGTTGTATGAAAATAAAGTATAAATATCAATCATTTTAACATTGAAGGATGAGACTATGCAAGATATCCAGTGTTAATGTTGGAAGATGTTGATCGGCCGTTTATGTTATTCAATTAAACAATGTTTTATATCGAATAGAAATTTTAAGAAACTATGAGACAATAAGTAATTGATTATAATTTAAAAATATGTTTATAGATCACCATAAAAATAAAACAATTATTTTTAATTATGTAGTATGGAATAAGTAAACTTAGGTATATGTTTTGTTGATGAGAAAATGAAAAATGTATTGCAATTTACATATTACAAGACTATGTATTTTAATAGTCGCTACTGTTTTAACGAGATGAGAATTCTTATTAATAAAAACTCAAAAAAAATCATCAAAATGCAGCTACCGCAGGCAAATCGTCTATTTTATTTTGACATACAAACTATGTTCTATTCTTACTAAACATATTTTATTAAAAATTGTTGTCAAAGGAGATTTGCTTACAGTATTTCCAGTTTAAATATAGTCTTATGTAAGAGGATAATATTTTTTAAGTTTGGAAGGGAAACCAAATACATTACAAAGAAATTAAATTAAAGATTAGGTACTATCTAAAAATAAAAATCATGTTGTTAATTATAACAACGCACATAATTCTTCTTTTTCTACCTGGCAATTTCCCAGCTTTAGCCAGGATCTGCCTACATATTTCTTCTTATCTTGTTAAAGTTCATACAAAACATATATTAATAATGGTTTTTGTTAAAAATATTTGATGATTTAAATAGAATTAATTACATCGAACTTACCAGAAAAATCTTGTAAGCATGATAAGCAAAATCTCAAAACCAATTAAATTTCGAACATCTACAAAAACGTTATTAATGTCCAATTTTCGCAGAATAAAGACATTGACCTTATTAATAAAAAAAATCAATAGAACAAAAATTTATATAAACGCTAGCTCACACAGCAACAAAACAGAACACACGTGCGTATCACTCGTAATTTATAATTCAAGCGTAACCACGCCGCTTCCGCCCTTAGGTTTTCACTAGCCGCCGGGAAGCCTCTCACTTCCTGCTTACATTTTGACAATCATTAAATATATATAAACATTCTTCATCGATTTATTGGTTTATTGAACTGATTTCATATATGACGTCCATTGTCCATAGCTCTTTCATCTTTAATTCAAACAAATTTCTTAAATAGATGAGTTTAGAATGCTTGGAAGTTTTTTTAACACTTATGATTCTTCATCTCAAGTCTAAACAGTAGTTCAATCTATTACATGTTAATACAAGTACCAAATGTGGGCTCGAGCGGAACAGTGTCTAATAAAGTAATAGAGATCTTCATATTGGGATAATAATAGTTACAGCACTCATGTATTCTTCTGTTTCGTATAAACTACACAATATATTGAGATTAGACCGACGCTTGTACATTTTGCTCCACATTTAAACTTATATTTAGTTCATAATTAATCTGTTTCATATAAAAAGTAGATCAAATTATAATAATATTGTTTAAATAAACAAGACATGCCGACGAACGTATAGCAGGCGCTCAGCAAAACATATTTCCTTGAATTATTGTAAACAGTACGTCATGAAAGAGCTTATGATTTGCTTTTGTTAAAATTAAACACAGATTCAGTTGAAAACTTAATATGATAAACACGTTCTAAAAACTATTTACCTACTTATTATCAAGAATTACTTTTATAAATTAATTCAAGAAATAATTTTACACATGAAAGGATATGAAAATAAATGTATTTTTATCTCAACGGTTGATTACATCTTTCGAGAGCATCGTTAGTACAAGTTTGTTTCGTTACACTATAAATGGATTATTTGAAGTTTTTCATTCAGATGCCTTCTTATTGACGAAGATTTAAATGAAAAAGTGGAAACGCTCCTTATGTAATGTCACAAATATTACAAGAGGAAATTGTAAACTACTATACTTTGTTCTTACAAACTTACACTATACTCAAACTCATATAAAAGTTCTAAGTAAAAATTCAAAAAAATAAAAGTGTGATAAAGTTCGTGTTTTAATTAATCTTGAAACACAGAAATGGGTTGTTATTTTTTTTTCAATTAGAAATAAAAGAATAAACCTACCAATTGTTAACATTTTTAGTGACATCAAGAAACCTGATTGCATAATAGACTCGAGTTGGAGACAGTGCAAAGGAAATCGTGCTCACGTTTATCTTATATAATCATTATTATTACATCACCAAAGTTTTGTTATATCAATCAAAATTCGTACTACTTTCTTTTTACCTACTATTATACTTTTATTCGTTTCACCTATTCAAAAACTAATTATAAAATTTAATTTATTATTTGAATGTTAAAAATAATACGTATCCAGGGTAAAATAATCGCTCAGACGTAGCTGCGGTGGGCGATTAGTTTTTTAATCCCAAGAAATAAACTGAACAAGAGAATCATTGAACTCTCATTTATTATTCATCACGATGTTCCCGCGGCCTCGAGGTTCGACTTAAGGGAGATTCGAACGCGCGTCGCTCTCATGCAAGCGTGAAGGATTGATTTAGGCGTGTCGTCACGTTCTAACTACTATACAAGACACATTTTTTATGCAAATCTATGGCGGTAATATTTTTAAATAGATTATATATTTTAAATTATAACCACTGTAGCTTTTCTACGGAGCTAAGCCGTAACTAAATTTATATTATATTTAAGTCTTTATTCATTAATCTCGAAATACGTTCCTTGTGCCGACGATTTATGTACGAAAAAATTTGAATCGTCAATCATATACCATATTCATCATATTCAGAGCATTTAGCCTTAGGAATCGGTAAAAAAATATTTACAAAAAACGTTACTGTAAGAAAATTAAAATATGTTAGCATGAATGTTAAACGTGTTGGGGTATTAAGGGTGCAATCATAATATATTAAAGCAAGTCACGTTAAATCGTGATCGTGGTTCACAAACACATTATGTCAACGAATTTACTATTAGGCTTAATGCGGGTTTGAATTCAATGTAAAATTTTATAGCTTTCGATTTTTTACTATAATCGTTATTGCGACACGAATCATCTAAATTAATGGCCCTATAATTTTTTAACTATTACTTTCATTCTATACAGATGAATTTAAACTTATAAAAATACTTAAAAATATGTACCGAACAAATAAAAAATTCCGCAAAAGGAAATAAAATTTACAATTCTTTACAGGCCATAGCAGATATTGGATTTATGTGGTTAAATAAAAATCTGAAAAAAAAGTCATAGAAATACAAAGGGAAGTAGAGGTAACGTGCGTCACGATTCATGACGGGCCCAATTTCACTCGCCAGGAAACGACCAGAGAGCTTCCCTTCAAGATGTTTACGGAGTCAATAATAGACTTCATCCAATCTCAACCGTTTATTGGCGATCAATCATAAACGCCGAGCATTGACGCACTTCATAAACAACGATTTACGATAACAGCTGTTGTAAACGACGCACCACACTAAAATCATGTTCCGAATAAACGTTTGAGTGCAATTATCCCATACATCCAATAGCATTTAACGACCTCAAAAATATAAACTTCTTGGGCGTCAAGTTGTTGTAGTACGAGATGGGAATTTTAATATAACTAATTAAAAATCAAACAAGCATCTTACAAATGAGCGCTTCGTTTCTAAACCGTACCTCTGGTCGCCTGAGAAACCGATTCGCTGGTTGCCGTGTACAGAATTATTGAATTGTGAATTTCCTTTCCTTTCCGGGGTGCGGAAGTTAGTTCATGTGTCTTTTTAACATGCGAAACGTCTTATAGCTATCGTCGGTAATTGAAAATCAATAAGTACTTATCGATCACAACCAAAATGTTCGAATCATGTTCAGAATTATTTAAAAACTCGTAACGTCCAGAAATAGAATGTTAAACTTTGTGTACTCTTTCAACATTAAAACAATATTGACGACTAAAAACACCACACATATTAATGTCGAATATATTATATAATTCTAGAACATTATTACGAGAAATTAAGGGTTTAATTTAATTATACAATTAATTAAGTAAAGTCATAGTGAATAGTAATTTAAAAATCAAATAGATGTGTGTAGGAATAGCGTAATACTAATAATATGAATAAAATGACGGTGGTCTCTTACGTAAATGCAACAGCTAGAACGACTAGTGCATAAAAATACTCATTATATTGCCGTGCACGTACCTTTGTACTGCAGATCAATAAGTGGGTGTTGAGAACACGATTATAGATACAAAATTATAATCATATATCAGCTATATTCTATCACTAAATAAGAAGTAGGTATTGTCTATTCGCTGATAAAAAAATTGATGGCATGTCGGTCTTTTACAATGGTCAAAGAAATAATAATAGTGGATTATGTTCGGAATCACAAAATGTAACTTATTAGTTGCTGACAAGATTAGAAGTTTTTTAAATACAGTTATTATAATTAATTTCAGCTCTTAAATGCTTTTTACATAAACAACATAATAATTGTAAGGTTATATCAATGGTTCTATTTAAAAAAAAAATTAAGAACATTATTTTGCTATATTCTAATTTCATAGTCAAAGTCATCTGAAAAAATGTATAATCAGGAGATACTCTATATAATTTATTATTTCTTTATCAGGAAATATCAAACAAAAAACGGAAGCAGTTATAAAGTCAGGTGTTGATTAAGATTATAATTTGTTTATTGTTACTTACTAAGAAAACAATGCCGGGAACCTGCTTTGAATATATTATCATATCTGATATTTCATAAACAAATTTTGAGTATCGAAACTCATCATTTAACTAAAACGTTCTTTTGCTACTATTTCGTATAGTCTACAGAATTTTATTACGTACATACCCAATCCTAAAATCGGCGCAATATTATAACAGATAAAAGAAAACAATTCTATACTAGATTCGATAAATGGCCCTTGAATATCAATCATTGCGAGAGAAAAGTATTACTTTGTAAGCGACCCCTTACAGTGCTTTAAATATCTCGCTCCACTCAGACAGACGACAAATGATTTATTATGTTTATGCAGCGCGTCCCTGACTCAAAGTCGCTGATTGTAAAGTAAATTTTAAATTGTTCGTCTTGCACTCCAGACGGCACAGCCGTTTGAAGGTTAACTCATATTCAAATAGCACCCATTAGATAGAAAACTTCCTGGAAATCCGAACTAAAATAATATCGGCTAGCACGTTCCTGCACACGCCATCTCTGTTTATAAACATGTCGCCTTTATGGACAAAACGGTTGTATAAATAGGAATACATTAGTTGTTTAATATATTATCTTTCTAGAAAGTACAAAACTTAAATGCTTAAATATTATGCGGACTTGTTAGTTGTGGCAACGTCGCGCTTAAGAACGTTAAGACTTAAGAGCAAACTCGCACTTGTAACTCCACTATGTTCCGCATAACTATATTCCAACTATATCCATACAGCAGCAGTTTTGATTTCCGAAGTTTTATAGTTACGCGAATAGCAATAGCAGCTGTTTGTAATTTTGAATTCCATGGACGCCACGCTCATTAAATTCAAATACGGTCACCACAAACCGCAATCAATAGGTATATACGAAAAAATATTCAAATCAAATACAATTGTGTACTAATAATTATGTTGTTCTTTCAGGCACTACGACGAAGAATTGTTTGGGGAATGTCTACACACAAGAAAAACACACACCATGATATAAAATAACCAGCAAGTACAAAAAATAGAACAACCTCGCACATGACATAGACAAGAATTTTACGAAGTATTTTTTTATCGAAATATATGTATTACAACTAAAGCGTTTATTTTACTTAGGTCTTTTTTTATTTTTTCGTAAATGGGAAAAGTTTTCAAACTAGGTATACAGTATTTCTAGTGTTATATTTATTCACCGTTGTAGTCATGTAACTATTTTGATTGATAAATGGTTATCTTTTAAAATACCAAAAGCGTAAAGTGGGAATTGTATTGACACTACTTCTACATATAATGTAAATTATTATAATATGTACTTAATAAAATCTCACAGAATGCAACGTGTAAGAACATTTAAGTGTTGTATGAAAGGAACCGGTTGCCCTTTGTTATGCCTAAGGTTAATGGTTAACTGCGCTTGTGCTACTAGACTTAGATGAATCACATACGTTAATAATATACTTGAAGTAAAGAATCTTCATCCAGAAATTTCCTTTTGGTTAAACCTCATTTCAAATCTACAATTAGTCTGACGGAGTCAAAACTCCCTTTCCAATATGTTTTTTGGAAACATAGTTAATACGGAGTCCCGTAAATTGTTCAGAAAAATTTAATAACATTATTAGATCAGACTTATCATAGTAACCTCCAATGATAACAAGTATTGTAGTAGAGCAGTGTTTACATAACTCAATAAAACAGATGGTAAAATAGTTAGCATTCGAGTAGCAATATCTCGAATAACTATTTTTTTTGTCTAAAATATTTTAATATGTCACAGTTATCCTCTACATTCCGCCGTAGAAGAGCGTCTTCCGCCGGTTGATCTGTAAATAGATTTAGCGGCACTTCCTTTACGAGGCGGCAAAAAATAAAACTATTTTAAATGATGCTCATACTACATCACTAGAAACCTACTAAAGATTCACATAATTGCAAGCATTAGCCAATCACAAGGGATTAAGAATTAATTATACAAAACTGAATTTATAATTTCTTAATCTAAGTTAAACGTACCTTAATAAATAGAACTACCAATACCTATTTCTACTTATTTCAATAAAATCTTTTCATATGATGACTAGCGTACTCCAACGTTGAAAAGATTATTATTAGTGTCTTCTTCTTCTACCTGGCAATTTACCGGCTATAGCCAGGGTCTGCCTTACATGTTGTGAATAGTTTTGGCTAGTTAATTGTGTATGTAAATTTAATTATTATTTTTTATTTTTCTCTTAAAGTTTAATTAATCAAATCTTATTAAAGCTAACAAACATTACTATTTTTTCAATGATTTAAGTTACTTAGTGTAAATGTCATCACTTTTTTGTTTCTTAGTGGCGGGACTTTTTGTAAATTAATCACAGATAATAATTTTGTATCTTAATGATTAATTGTGTGATATGTCTGTTCATCCTATTTTGTAGACTATGTAACTTCGCTTATAATGCAATATTTCTTTTTAGCAATTCAAGTATGAAAATTGAGGATAAGGTTGGGTAAAATAAAACAAAATTTATTTTAATACTATATATTATCAATATACGTACTTACCTCAACTAGAAAAGTCGGGAGTAAAATAAGTATTTCATTAGGTATATTAAATTACATTAAAAACTACTTATCAACATTAAAAACGTACCTTATATATCAAAAATAATAATTTACTAACAAACATGAAAATAAGTGCTAAGAATTGGTATTATATTATCATCTAAGTTGAAAGTCCACACATTACATATAATAACGCAGGATGCAGTGTCGTTCAATCAAAAAAAGAAATTAAAATACTTTAAAACTATATTGAATTACAATTCCAAGAACATTGGTCCATACAAAAATCACAATCTACTTAATTCTACAGCAGCAATATAAAGGTTCACAGTCTTCAATCAGTGTGATAAAAGCGGAAGACGATATTTTAGTTGACTTGAACACAGGCGGCAAAAAATAATACATTAGTTTTAAAAGTAAATGACCTTGGGGTATATTGTTAATAAATATAAAACACTGAATTATCGCTGTTAGCTTTATGACACTGACATTTGATGGTCGTTAGAGCAACACAAGAGGTATTACGTACAGATTAACACAAAGTTTTATTCAAATTGGATATTGTTAATTTTAAAACTACCTAAATAATGGTCCCACGTCTTAATACAAGTTCAGTAAAAACTAGATCTTATTTAGTATATCGTCGTATAAAATGCAACCTTCATTTCAATCTCTTGAAACTTAAGCTAAACTTGTAAATAAATGCAAAATTTCTTCGAGATTCGGAATTTATCTTCCTAATATTTACCACAAATGACATAACACTATAAAATCAGTTACGGAAGCATCTCAATTTTTTTTATTACAACCAATTTAATAACTTGAGATATAATTAGAATATGTATACAGTCTTAAAGTTTTGTTCCTAACCTTTTATGACACATATTTTTTTATATAACTGGCTGGTCTAAATTACACCACATACTTCATGTTAGGAATTCTTTCATTAAATTATAGAAAACAAAAAAATTATCCCCGGATATAGTATTTTGCAGAATCTATATAAAACCTTAATAGTTATTTCAATCCACATGATATAAACTATAACTCATTTTTTTTTTCTAAATCTTAGATTTAATACAATTAAATTTATTTTATAGCCTTCGTTGCCAAATATGCATTACGTTAACCGCCATGACACAAATCCTTATTATTAAAAACGACGATTTAGTAAGAAAAAAAAACTTTAAAACATTCGATATTCGATTTGATTCTAATGTTGATCTTCAAGTGTCTAAACGTGTGTGGTAGTTCTTAAAGGTATTAAAACATTTTCGTTCGACATACATGGGTTTATACGACATACTAGTATCATGCACGTGTATCTGCTCGCGGTCTGTCGGCGGGACGGGCGGCCGGGGCGGTGTATTCAGAGACGGGGAAAAGTGGTTTTGCTTCGATAGAGGAAACGTTGTCGTACCTGAAAATAAAAATTATGATACACATACTTAATCTAATATTTTTCGAATTATTACGAGTATTTTATTATTTTAAAAACTACATACAACCAACCATACTACTTTGCAGCAACATAATAAGATGAGGGTAGTAATACGAGAAATATTAGTTTCATTTAAATGAATACCCGCGAAAGTCATAGATCTCATTATTATATACTTATGTTAGTTCCATACTAATTTATCATTTTTTTTATAATTCAAAACGGCAATGAGTAACTTTCAACCGAATAATTAATCAAATAGATGTGTTATTATAACAACTACTTATTATGATTAACTGAATATTTTTTTCGTTGTTTATTAACAAAATGGTAATAAAGCTGAGTGAAACCTATTATTTTATAATACTACTTAAAACAAACGAACTTATTGTTCCCGTATTTATCTGGTATAGCACGGTAGGGTTGGTGTGGTGCGTGTGCGTGTGTGCGTCCCAGTTCCTTCATGGCCGGCTGGAGCTCGGTTAGAGTATAACCCGCCGTGCGAGCGAGACTCGCCGGCCAGCTGACCTCCGCGCAGTGTGGGTCATCGAGGCTGTGGCGGTGTGAGTGATCACACATCAGCGCGTGGCGTGCCGTGGCTAATGAAGCAGCAGCTATCAAAGACGCTCGATATTGCAAGTAGGGCTCTGCCTCCAGAAGTGATAACTCCGAAATGTACTGGAATATAAAACAAATATTTATATATACATATATCGTTATTATTCATATTAGATAATAAGAAAAATCCACCTTCAGAACCAATTATACAAAATATAGGCATAATTTGTATTAATGAATGAATGATTCTAAAATTTTAAATAAGGCTACTGTTATACATGCTTTAAATAAGCATGCTATTAAAGCATGCTCAATACAAGCATGCCTGGGAGCCGTTCACATTTGCGGGCAATAAGCATGCTTAAAAAAAACGTTCCACGTGCTTTTTAAAGCATGCTTTTCTCACTCTCTGTCAGTTTAAGCAAAGTCATGGATAATCAAATAGCTAACTGTATCGAGATTAATAAGGTCATGCTTTTGACGACGATGCAATTCATCCAGATATATCAGGTCGCCAAAAAAATAAAAGAAAGAGAATGATTTGGGTCCGTATTTGGATATCGAGAAGACAGGATTTGGGAGCAAGTGCTCAATTACTTATAGAAATACGAGGAGACGATGTTCCATCTATTGCAGTTGACTGATCGGCACTTGCATGTTTAATAAGCAAACGTGTTTTGACGTGCTTAAGGCACGGCCCCCTTGCACCCGCACCTCTAGAAGCATGCTTAAAAATCGGACACCTGTCGATTTGAAAGCATGCACCAGATAAGCATGCTTATTTTCAGCAACACTTGGACACACATGCTAGTAAACAGCATGTGCTCATTTAAACCGTGCTTTCGGGCTTGAAATAAGCATGTGTTACAGTAGCCTAACTGACCATTAATATTCATTGATCTATTAAAAAAAATGGTAGTAAATAGACACGTAAAACTTATACTTGCTACTAATGAGCTGGACAGTTAATCAAATGTCCCTTAGTGAGTTATTGCTCTTAATAAACAAGTTAATAATAACAGACTCAATATAATTCTTTAATTAACATTTTTTCATCATACTCACAGCAGCCAAATTGAAGATCTTCTTTGATATACTATTTGAGATGCAGTAGTGTGACAGGAATGCCAGTGATGTTGGTGTAGAGAGATCAAAGGAGAGCACTTTTAATATCAAGTGTTCCATTCTTAACACTTCACGTTTGGTGTAAGTATCATCTGTTATGTAGACAAATTCTGACACTTCTGGTGGATATACTTCTTCATATTTCCTAGTGGAGAGAGGTCTTATTAAAATACTTGTTTCCATATATAAAACTAAACATAAAAGTTACACTTTCATGTTAAACATATAAATCTATGCGACTTTATTTTGAATATTCATTCAAGCACAATATCATAATCAAAATATGTTTAGTTTGAGAATATTACACCAATAATTCATTTGTAATTTATGAAATGGCTTCAAAATAATTTATGAGCAATTTAATATGATCTAAAATCTATGTTGTCAAAATAATGTTTATAATAATATATCAAATTCTTTTAAAGAATACTTTTATCAAATGTCCTAAATAAAATTTGTAAGTGTCAATATGAGGTCAAGATTACTAACTTAAATCATACAAAAGTGATTAATATAACTTAGATAAAGAAAAAATATATATTATACTGAATTTAAACCATAAATAAACTAAAGCCATTAACATTAGAACTTCCAATCAAATTAATTTTCTCATTTTCTTTCAGCTTTATTTAGCTAAGTTAAGACAGATTGTTCTGATATATTTTTATTTAAATTCCATAACACTTCATGCTAAAGTTATTCAAATTCACAAACCATTTTTAAGCAAATCAACATTGATAATTAGAAATAATTTGTTATCCAATTAAATTATTATTTAGCCCAAATTAAGCAATTCCAAACATAAGTAATTATTATATTAACTCACGCTGCTATATAAGTAGCCGCTGTGCCAACGAGTTGGAGTTTAGTTCGTACCACACTCATATAAGACAGGAACCGATCTACATAAGACACAGCCAGGTGGAGGGTCTCGCTTTGTTGGTTATACTCATCACATACTTCTACCAACCAGTCTACTAAGATCGAACGCATGCTGTGTGTTATGTCCGGCTGTTTGCGCATGTAACGCGGATTAGCACGGTTCTTTATCTGGTGAAACAATATACATAGTTTTATACTGTTATATGTTATAGTTTTGAATATGTATAGAGTACCTCGTTAAAGTTAGGTTAGGTTGGCTTAATAATTTTAGATGAAATTCTATGTTTAGTTAATAATATTATACATTTTTAAAAGAGTAACAATGTTATCATTTGCACTGTGAACATATAATGTCAAATACATTTAGGAACATGAGCATTTTCTTATTTATGTTAATAGTTAACAATAGTTACAAAAAATACTTCATATTATACACCTACTTGTTACTACAATATACATTTATACCGTCATAAATATGTAAAAAGTATAATAAAATTTTAATTGTATTGTTTATAATCAAATTTTTCTTACCTCGATTTCTCTCATGTAATCATATATATCCTGCCTATACTCAGCAACATGGAAGAACATCTCACGATCAGTCTGTGCCTTCGTTGTATTTGCATCTTCATCATCAATGATCTGACTTTCATTGCGGGAAATAGACATAGACAGGATGCTCGAGTCAACAATGGACATGGGAGATTCATAGACATCTTTCTTAGATTCTTTTGGAGGTCTATAATAATTATTACAATATGTGAAAAAGTATTTATAACAATGAACTAATTCTATATATGTAAAAGAAAAACAAAGTACTATTCAAGAATAACAGTTAATAGATTTTGTCATCATTTTTAAAGATTAACTGTCAAATAACTAATAATTATTGCAAAAAAGTATTGAACAGATCTATAATCTAAAACTTATAAATTAATTAAAATACTACTGCTAGTAAGTCTATAATAAAGTATAATAAAGGCGTGATAAATACAAAACATAATAATTTATGTTTTTTTTTAATATACCCCCCACAGTGAGTTTATAATGTGTTAATATAAATTTCTAGGCAGTTATAAATAAAAATGGAATATGTAGAATTTTACAAATACTTACTGGACGGTAACAACTTCTTTAACCTTTTCTGCCTGCTTTTGCTTTTCCACTTGAGCACAAAGTGCTTTAACGTTCTCTGCAGCATTTAAAAAGAAATTATCTTTTTTAATCTCCTTCGCTACAAAAGGTTTGAAGGGCTCCCGCTTTTTAACTTCAACTTCTTTCGGTTTATCTTCGTAGACACTGAAGGCGCGAAATTGAGCCACAGGGGGTACAATGTTTTTTTCATTTTTAATCTGGCGCACTGTTCTATTCTCATCTTGAACTTTGCAAGGTCCATTCGTCAGGGTCTAAAATACAAATAACAATCAGGCCAACCTACTCTATTAGAAGACCATAAGAAACAATTTACTTACGTTTTTTATGTTTCGATTTTGATTGCAAGCAAACTGACTAAGATCGCCGAGAGCACGACGTTGTGAAGCAGCAGAGAATATTTCTGCATCTTTTCTCAATCCTAATGAAGTATTTTCTTGATCCTCGTGAATTCTAAACGATGCCATCGTCCAATCCTGCCTCAAACTTAACGATTAACTTATACGGAACAATGCGCGTTTGACTGCAGAGAAAACCACCAATGGATGAAATAAGTTAGAGAAAATTCACGAGGACCACATTTTCTTAAAATAGAAGTGAGTAGTTTCAAATCTGTGCTGTTAAAAAATCGAAAACACCCTCAAAATGCTAACCAGTGTCAACGGACAACAGACATTAAGACTAGTTCAGCTGTTGCAGTTTACACCGCTCTATTCTCTCTGTTATTTTAAATTTCATCCAATGAAATGATGGCGGCAAAATCTATAAGTCTATGGTGAAACGGTAAAAATTAATTTAAAAATTGTTAAACGTTTAATAAAGAAAATATATTTTTATATTTGCTTTGATTATATACTGTGAAAAATCTAAAAACTACATATACAACAAGTTATAATTTTGATTGTATTTTTTTTAGACGTCTTAAAAAGGAAGGATATTCTTCATTCGACTTTATTTCATATATTTATATAAATTTTTAAAATAAAAAATGAGTATAACCAAAATTGGATTATAACAAGAAATATATAATTTAATGCAAAATAATAAAAGTTCTTTTTAATGTACTATTAATATTTCATATTGGATTAACTTTGGTAAAACTATTTTTTTGTAAAATATTAATAATTATAAAAGAAGTTACGAAAATAATTTTTTTTCGCAGTCGTCATTATGAATATTAAAATAAATATTAAAATTAGTTTCAAGCAAATGGTAGACCGTAGATAATAATTAAGGACATTGACTAAATAAATATGCGATGTGACATTGACATAAAAGTTTGAATGAAACTTCACTAGTGTGTGGCTATTTGTGACGTGCTGATAGGTAGAAGTATGGAAAGTGTATAATAATTGCTGAATGATTATCACTGAAAAATAAAAAATTATCATTTATTACCTCGGTTGCTTGAGATTTGGAAGATGATATTTAAACATTAAGCTTACAAATAATATATAAATTGTTGTACTTTCATATTTATTTATTATTTAATAATATTTAAAAGATGAATAAATTTGTATTTTCGCTCTTTATTGTATTCTTGTTTAATTGCGATATATGTCACACAATACGTGAATATAGTAAAGAAGATGTTTATAAGTTAAGGTAAAACATACATTGTGCGGAATATAGATATAAAAATATTGTATAATGAAACCATATACTATTTCAGAGAAGAAGTAAAAGAAATGTTCCAACATGCGTACGACAGCTACCTTAGATATGCATATCCATATGATGAGTTACGTCCTCTAAGTTGTGATGGGATGGATACTTGGGGCAGTTATTCTCTCACCCTTATAGATGCATTGGACATGCTCGTCATCATGGGGAATTATACAGAGTTCAACAGAGTGGTTGATATAGTTCTAGAGAAGCAGAACTTTGACACTGACATCAATGTATCAGTATTTGAGACTAATATAAGGATCATTGGTGGCTTACTTAGTGCTCACCTTTTATCATACAAGTGAGTTAAAAACATAACTATATTTGGAGAAATTTTTATCATAACATGTTATTCTGTGTGATAATATATCAATTATTTATTCATCTTAAGGATCTTAGATAAGAGTGATTTTTTTAAAACTCTAGATCTGGTATGAAACTTGAACCTGGTTGGCCTTGCAATGGCCCCTTACTTCGCCTTGCGGAAGATGTTGCTCAGAGGCTCATTGCTGCCTTTGATACAACAACAGGAATGCCATATGGCACTATTAACTTGCGATCTGGGGTCCCACCCGGTGAAACAAGCATAACATGTACCGCTGGTGTAGGAACATTCATTGTGGAGTTTGGCACTTTAAGCCGACTAACTGGCGATCCTTTATATGAAGAGGTAACTTCTATAGTGGAAGGAAATATGATTTGAAAAATTATCAGAAATTATATGGTGTTATATTTGTGTATACTCAGTAAACACTTGAATGTCTTTATTTAGTAATTTTACTTTAATTAGATATGATATTTAAAATGGCTACAAAATTTTGTATATCGAAAACAAACTCTACATTTGAAGTTTAACTATGTTAATGTATTTTATTTTATTTAATGTTATCATTTGTCTTATTTAAGTCTGAAATTATTATAAAATCAAAAATTCAGATACATAATTACATTGTTTTATATTTAAGGTACTATGTAATTAAGCAACTAGTGTTATTCTAGGTTGCATATAATGCTCTGAAAGCCTTGTATCACCACAAATCTCCGATAGGTCTTGTGGGTAACCATATAGATGTGATGACAGGCCGTTGGACTGCTCAGGATGCTGGCATTGGGGGCGGTGTGGACTCATATTATGAATATTTGGTAAAAGGTAAAACAAGTTCAATCAAAATTTAACATATTTTTGATGGCAGATCTAAGTAATTAATGGAACTAATTGTTTCGGATCATACTATGCATATTTTATTATTGTAAAATTAATATACACTGTACATTTCGGTTACTTTTCAGCAACCATGATCATGTTCACATGAGATGTAATGAGCAGTGGCGGCTGTACCTTAAGTGCACTCGTGCGCTGAACCACCAATTCAAAAGATTTAAAAATTACAAAATATTACTTCATCTTTATTTTTAAATTAACATTTTAATATTTATTTTTTAAACATACAAAAACGTATAAACAATTAAATTTCCTTATTATGGTCAAAAAGTTTGAGCGCTTTACTAAACTCATATCGTGCGCTTCGGTGAGTGCACGAGGACTGCCAATACATCTTGTATGAGATACGCATTAATACGCCTGGCGCGTGAGACAAAAGATAGTTCATAGAAATGTACCGAGTAATGAGTCGGTTCTCGAGCGCCGCACGAGCGGCCGAAGATTACCGAGAGCACCCGATGTATGACGAATTGAGCCTTTTTTGACATTTCGTTATGTTTTGTTGCATTTTAGTAAAGTGCACCACCAGTTCTATTACCCACCAGCCGCCACTGGTAATGAGGCAACTTTTTTCAACTGTTATGATAATTTAATTATATTTGTGTATAAATTTGATCAAAATTGGTCACATACTATCTCAAGCAGTACATAAACAGCTGCATATTAATACAACTAATATTTTTATTACTTGTCAGTCTCTATGAGGAGGAACAAAAAGATGTCACCATTGAGATTACTCCTTAACATTTGATATCATGAGTTATTGATGGAATGAATGCCCAATTTCACTTTCTTATTACACCACAATAAAGTTGTATTCCAAGTCAAGAAGTATGCGTACCAAATTTCATTTTGTTCAATTCCAGTCAAAAGTTATGAATATTTTACCTATATAATATACACTTTGCTACATTTCTTTTGGTTTATAGTTCACTATATTTTCCAGGTGCTATACTGCTGGAGCGGCCAGAATTGATGTCTATGTTTATGGAGGCGAGAGTCGCCATAGACAAACATCTCCGTAAAGAGGACTGGTATGTTTGGGCCAGTATGTTGCGTGGACACGTCACTCTGCCAGTCTACCAGTCGTTGGATTCATATTGGCCTGGATTATTGGCCCTCACAGGTACTATGAATATTCGTTGGTATAACTGTTGCTTATTTACCAGCTTATTACAACTTATAAAGTCGAGAGCTTCATCTGAAATTTTAACACTAATGCGGATATTATGAGCAGAAGTTTACAGTTCCAGGTGTAAATTTATTAGAACTAAGCTGATATAATAAAATTCAACAATTGTTAAGATTTTATGTGAAATCACTACTCTCGACTTCCAACAGTGATGTTATGAAAAAGTATCATATAAATGGAAATGTTTATAAAAAATTCTATCTAGTTCGATCAGAAAACTAAAGATTTGAATTTTACTTTAATAAATTTACTATTGTTTATTAAATGTATATGTACTTTCGAAGAGTATTGGGACACCTCACACCACTGACAGACGGTGAAGGAAAACATCGTGATGAAACCTGAACTCATAATTTGAAATTAAAAGTTTGATATCGTCAATCCGCCTTAGACGAGCGTTACGATTAATGCTCTAAACTATCCATATGAGAAATTACCTTTGCTCAGCCGTGGGCTCCGATAGGCTGATGATGATGATGTAAGTCTTCATAAGAAAATTTAATTTCAGGTGAAAGTGATACAGCTATGCGTATCATTCACAACTATCACAGTGTGTGGAAGCAGTACGGGTTCACTCCAGAGGTTTACAACCTGGGTACTGGCGAGGCATCCACTACCAGAGAGAGTTACCCTCTCAGACCAGAGCTCATTGAATCCATCATGTATCTGTACCGTGAGACACGAGACCCTATCCTACTTCAGATGGGAGAAGACATATTGAGGAGTATACAGCACAGCGCCAGAACACCCTGTGGTTATGCCTCGGTATGAAACATGTTCAGTAAAATTAAACCGATGATCAACTAATTATTACATTTTATATCCTACGTTAGGGCATATGATTTTATTAAATTGTCGCAAAAAATAAAATCTTTAGTAAATTTTTATGTCTTATATATAAAATTCTCTTGTCGCGGTGTTAGACAGAGAACTCCTCCGTAACGGCTGGAGTGATTTTGATGAAATTTTGTGAGCATATTGAGCAGGTCTGAGAATCGGCCAACATCTATTTTTCATAAACCTAAGTAATAAGGGTTGTTCACCATTATATTTTTTTTTCGGGCAAAATTTTTGGTTTTTTTTTCTATAATGTAGCATTAAAAAATACTGTATACAACCCAAAATTTTATCACCAACCCCTATTGTTTTATATGGCAAAACAACGTTTGCCGGGTCAGCTAGTACTAGTATAAGTTTATGCTAGTTTATTCGTTCTTAAGACTTAAGAATTGGGCTCAGACATAAAATAGAGTTCTTAACTGAATGACGGTGTGAGATGTCATACAAAATATTTTCAGGCGTTCCTTGGGGAACAAAAGGGAATTTGGTTATATTTTATTGATGTCTAAGCTACATCACTGGATTTTCCATCCAGATAATTTCAGTAGTTTTTTTGTGACGAAGTTACAAACATTAATACAGATCAAACTTTCGCGTTTATAACATTATTATTTTTAACGTTTTTTACTTTCAGATTAAAGACGTCCGAGATCATCGCAAAGAAGACAGAATGGAATCGTTTTTCTTGGCAGAAACGACCAAGTATCTGTACCTATTGTTCGATCCGGATAATTTCATTCACAATCCCGGCGTCCATGGGACTATAATAAACACACCAAATGGCGAATGTATAGTCGATATGGGGGGTTATGTGTTTAACACTGAAGCACACCCCATAGACCCTTCCATGCTGCACTGTTGCCATGAACCAAATCAAGGGTTCGTACAAATTTATCCGTAGTTTTATAGCTAATTCATATTTTTATCATTATTTTTATTATTACAGAATCAATATCAGCGAAATGCACAGAATATATCAATTGTTAGAAGAAGAGGACAACATTAAGTTTATGTCAATGATAGACGCTACGACCGTTTCGAATCGAACAATTCCTGTAACTAAACAAGACACGGAAACGGAAATTACATCAAATACAGAAAATACATCAAATGTATCAATCAAAACAGAGACTAGGACCGGTTATGTCAATTTAGATGGCAGTGAGAGGGAAAAAAGTAAAAATGAATCGCTGGGAAACATACTGAAAGAGCACATAACTAACTTCTATAATAATAGTAAAATTAACGAGAGCGAGAAAACGACAACGGAATATTTGAAGCCAAATAACGAGAATGTTGATGTCGACGACATAATAACACCGCGGACCCAACAAGAAGTTAGCAAAATACAACCTCCGAGTGAAACGAGAGCCAAGGAAGCTTTGAAGCTATTACCGAATGTCATTCAGGATTTCTTGAACAGCGACTGGAAATCTAAATCGAAATGTGAACCGCAACATATGTTGGAGAGAATTAGAAAAGAGAAATTGTATCCAGATCATCCGGATGTTGGAAAATACGAGCTCTTATTGACGCCGGCTCAGTCTTTCCTTCAAAGAATATCGTTAGCCGGCGAATTCCTAAATAAGAAACAATTGGAGCTATGATTTATATAGTTCTTTATAAGTGAAACGAATTAAGAAAGTCTGATTAGTTGTTTTTGAAATAAAAATATAAAGTTAACCGCAATGTCTTAATATTTATTTGAAATATTACATGTTAAATTATAACATATATTTTATATATGTATCTAGAACTTAATATCTAAAACGGTTTTTAACTAGTGATGAGCCATTATTTGTGTATTTTAAGGCCACTGTCACCTCTTTGGTTGAAGTCTCATTTATAGACGTAATAAACCTTCTTAAGATGCAAACTAATTTCAAATTATATTTTATTCCTAGTTATATTTTTAACACCCGAAAAAATCCGTAAAAATCTATAATATTGTTTAAATAACGCCTTCCGAAAGGCTTAACTTTGGGCTAAGTCTACAACCAATAATAAAAATTCTTCTTAATGGACTTCAATGAAGGTTTCAGTGTAATAAGTAATTTCAGAGAATAATAAAATAACTCTGTAATCCTTGAAACCGTTTTAGTGCCTGTAAGTAGCTAGTTGAACTAAAATTATTTTTTATCCAAGTACGGAAAATCTTTCCCGCATTTGGGTAACAATAACTATTTTACTGACATTTAAGCATTCTGTTATCTCAATAGCAAGAAGAACAATTGAGTATTCTGGCGTGAACTGTCATGTCTGACATGGTTTTATACCCATAAATTTTAGTCATGAAATAAAATATTTCTTTTAAAATAAACATGCCCTCTCCTTTTCTCACTGCGATCCTGCCAAGCTATGTAACTGTTGTTCAGAAGGGTGGGTCGTGGGAAGCAGAATGCTTGATAGTTAACACTCTGTCCGCGAAGTATCATGACCGATTTGAAAACTACTGTATCCGAAGAAAATACGCTATCTGCTAAAGGATATAAATTAAATAAATTTATAGGCGAAGGAGCCTATGCCAAGGTAAACGGCACTCGATAAAGTTTACTTAGAAATTTGTGCAACTTTGTTTTTAATCACATCTAGGTTATTATTGACAGGTTTATCTGACAGAATACACAGCAAGGGAAGATTCCAATAAAGTAACACTCGCATGCAAAATTATCGAAACCTCAAAGGCACCGAAAGATTTTGTTCTCAAATTTCTACCTCGTGAAATAGACGTTCTAATTCGTTTAAATCATCCTCATTTAATACACGTGCATAGCATATTTCAAAGAAAAACTAAGTATTACATATTTATGCGGTATAGTGAAAATGGTGATCTCTTAGGTTACGTCCTTAAAAACGGTTGTGTATCGGAGAATCAATCTAGAGTATGGCTTCGACAATTGGCCCTGGGATTGCAATATTTGCATGAGCTGGAAATTACCCATCGAGACATTAAATGTGAAAACGTATTATTAACCGCAAATTTTAACGTAAAATTATCAGACTTTGGGTTTGCAAGGTTTTGTATAGACGAGGAAGACCAGCCGATACTTAGCGAAACTTACTGCGGTTCCATGTCTTATGCAGCACCTGAAATTCTGAGAGGGAAACCATATCTACCAAAGCCGACCGACCTTTGGTCTCTAGGAGTTGTATTATTCGTGATGTTAAACAAGTCTATGCCATTCGACGACACTCGTATGCGTAAATTGTATGAACAGCAAATGGGAAAAAAATATAGATTCAGATCCCGGGTAGCTACTGTGCTTTCTCTAGAATGCAAGGCTCTAGTGAAACATTTACTCGAACCTGACCCCGGATTGCGACATTCCGCTACTCAAATATTAAATTCTGATTGGATTGCTATGGACAGTAGACTTACTAGTAAGTTTTAAATGCTAAATAAATAAAAGTGATTATCTGATCATCCTATACACTGTCATCTATTTTAAGCACTCAATGCAGTAGAAGCAGCAGCACTTCAAAAAGCTAAAGAGGAAAGACAAAAACTATCCGACATTCATAAAGGACCTATAAAACGACAAGGCGATATTTTAGAAAGAGAACATAGAGAATCTGCTTATAGGGTATTTTTAATTTCTCATAGTTCAGTCTTCTATTTGTTCCAAATTTTATACTTTTCTAATTTATTTTTTCACAGCCGAGTGAAATGATAAAATCACTTGCTAATATTACAAAGAAAAAAGAAAATTAAGTAAATGGAAGGCAAAATAAAGGTATTTATTGATTTATTCTTGCTATTGTATTTGCATATTTACAAAATACTATCGAAGAGGTTGGAAAGAAAGAAGATTTTAATCTATTTAATATTTTTACAGCTTAGAATAGAAGATGAATTAAAATTATCTGGCTCGGAACAATTAACACTCGCTACTCGCGGTTACACGATCATTAAAAAAGTAAATGAAGGATCTTACGCAAAGGTAAATACTAAATAGCAAATAGTTTGTAAGTGTTATAAGTCTACCCAATTTTTGATTAATGAATATTTCACAGGTTTACCTGGCGGAATACAAGAATCCCAATAAGAACAGCAAATTATCGACTCTCGCTTGTAAAGTTATTGATACAAATACAGCCCCTAAAGATTTTGTTAAGAAATTTCTACCCCGAGAAATCGACATGTTGATAAAACTTAATCATCCGCATTTAGTACACACTCATAGTATCTTTCAGAGGAGATACAAGTATTTTATATTTATGAGATATATGGAGTGTGGAGATTTACTGGAACATATTTTACATAAAGGGGCAGTTCACGAAGATCAAGCAAGGATCTGGACTAGACAACTTGCTCTAGCCATACAATATATGCACGAATTAGAAATTGCCCACAGGGATATTAAATGCGAAAATGTCCTATTGACTGCCAATCAAAATGCAAAACTATCCGATTTTGGTTTTGCGAGGTTGTGTGTTGATACAAAATTAAGAGATATATCTAGTGATACATTTTGTGGATCGCTGTCTTATACGGCTCCTGAAATTTTACAAGGCACTCCCTACTTGCCAAAGCCTACAGATATTTGGTCTCTCGGCATCGTTTTATACGTTATGTTAAACAGAGCGATGCCATTTGAAGAAAAGCACATTAAACAGCTTTATCAAGCACAAATAAATAAAAACTGGAGATTTCGAACTCGATATGTTGATTCTCTATCGGAAAAATGCAAAAGAATTGTAACCTTAATGTTAGAACCAAATTGTCAGCGCAGAATTAGCATCGATCACATTATAAACAGTGAATGGATTGCTATGGATTCAAGGCTGCTTGGTCTGTACTTTAAATTATTTAAGAATGAATTTACGTTAGAGTAAATACTTATAGATATACTTTAAACGACTATATGATTTTTAGAATGGACTCCTCAAGAAACAATAGCATATAAAAAAGCGCGGGAAGAAAAAAAAATTTTGTTTAAATCACTAGAATCATCTCAAGACACTCCGGAGAAGGAGCGAATACCTAACCCATCCATTAAGCCAACGTGCGACGTTGGCGGCGGTTCCACGTCTTCTTAGTAAGATTCCTGGCAGACAAACTAACTAACTGATTTAAATGTATTATGTAATTTGCTGCAATCATAATTTCGAATAGATATTCGAAAACCTAACATTTTATAGCTGCGATCAAAAACCAGAATGATATAAAAACTATATTCACAAAGCTTTTTATTCAAAATATTTTTTGACGCTGTCAAAACTAAGTACCATTTGTCATATTATTAAAATTATTCAACACAAAATGTAAATTATTGTAGATTATGAATATCATTCAAAAATATCTTTTCGACAGTCGGTAACTCGTCTCATCATGATGCCAACCAAAGTTAAAATTAAATAGTGTGTGACTAGTACGGGTCACTCAAATGTGTCCAACCACTGATAAATTAGAACTCACCACAACTCAGTCGGATATTTTAGTCTTGCAGGAAAAGGGTTTTACACTAGAAAAACTTATTGGAGAAGGTTCATATGCTAAAGTTAGTATTTAAGTAAGTAGTATTTTTCATGTAGGTGTATTGGTTGCAATCCTACAGTGACAACATTTTATAGGTTTTTAAAGCAACCCATATGGTCGACGAAACTCGTCACACCGTGATGGCTTGCAAAGTGATAGACACAGCCCAGGCCCCCCGGGATTATCTTACTAAATTTCTACCGCGCGAACTGGACATTTTGATAAGAATCAACCATCCTCACATAGTACACGTGTCCAATATATTTCAACGTCGAGCTAAATACTTTATATTTCTACGTTTTGCTGAAAACGGTGATTTATTAGACTTCCTTTCCCAAAACGGTGCCGTGCCAGAAAATCAGAGTAGACTGTGGATGCGTCAGATCCTATCCGGCATTCATTATATCCACACAATGAATGTAGCTCACAGGGATCTTAAATGTGAAAATGTCTTAATAACTTCAAACTATAATGTAAAAATAACAGACTTTGGGTTCGCTCGGAATGTTCGGCAAAGAGACCGAGATATACTTAGTGAAACGTATTGCGGTTCACTGTCGTATGCTGCTCCTGAAGTTTTAAAAGGAGTTCCGTATTTACCTAAACTAGCGGATATGTGGTCTATCGGCATCATAATGTACACGATGCTCAACAAAGCCTTGCCATTCAACGAGACTTCTGTTAAGAAACTATACGAAAAACAGGTGAAAGTTTTATATACAATTGTTACAAAAATGGTTTTCTTTGCGAAACTATAAAAATGAATTTTGTGTTTGTAACAGAGCAGATATTATTTAAGAGAAAGAAAATTACGTGACGTTGAATTGAATATTTAGAACGTTCTGACGTCAATTAGTTAAGTCATTTTATAGCAGAATTATCTCAGGGAACATAAGTTCACAAATTATTTCATACATATTTTTCATCGTCTTTTAACATCTTAAGACTAGAATAGTTCATTTTTATTTACGTTACACATTCTCATACTTAAACTGTTATGTGAATACAATAAACTATATAAAATATAGCAGCAAAATCGTAGGTACATCTAATTATTAGGATACCCGATTCGTATGAATTTCTTTCTAGCGTGGTGATATTAAAGAGTTCCATCGATCCATATTATTTTAATGGCAGGTGATGCGCAAGTGGAGGTTCCGTACCAGTGTTGTGAACACGTTGTCTAATGAGTGTAAGGCGCAGGTGATGCAGCTGATGGAGCCCGAGGCGAAGGCGCGTCCCACCGCCAACGCCATCTTCAATGGGCCATGGATAGCTATGGACCCGAGACTCACGAGTGGGTTGCATTAGAAAGCACACCTCATAATTATATTGCACTTTGTAGTATATATAAATTTTATATCATTCAAATTATAAGACAAACGAATAATGCAAATGTTTTCCGTGGTTATAATTTTGATGTTATATGTTTGAAGAAATGACTTTTTTGGAAGAATCGTTGTTGAAACAAGCACAGGATGAATCGTTAAGGAAAGAGAAGGAAAACTATGAGGAAGAGAGTGAGGTGGAGAGGTTGGCAGAACTCCGACGGAAGGGTCGAGGGAAAGGTAATATTAGTTTGATTGTGTAAAATGTTTTGGGAATTAAAACTCTTTGATTTTGAACGCTTTTTGTTTTTCAGAGGGTCTGAAGGTACTCAAGAACACGGATTCAAATTTCGCTAAATCACAACAACTGTTCGACGAAACGACATCGAAATGAAAACACAAAGCATATTGATTCAGTGTTTATTACATTTTATATTTATGATTTTAAGTTATTGTAAAAACTATTTAAATACATTATTGTATAAACAGGTTGTTTTCATATCAGACGGTGAGACGCCGACACAACTTAGAATTAACATTACATATACCTATGGAAGACAAGGGTCCGATTTTGGGTCCGATTTATATTATTGGACCTCTCTAAAGAACTAGACTTTCTGATGAGAAGATTACCCGTACTTTAGAAAGGTCCAACTATTATTGACCTTTCAAGGAGTTATTACAACATTAATATATAGCATTTGGCACAAAGTGGTAGGAAAGGGATATATGGAATATACACTCACATTGTATCTAACAACGTCATATTAAATTTTAAGGAAAACAACAAAGGAAATACAAAAATCAATAATTGGACCATTGGGAATCTTGTACGTTTCTTTCGAATCTTTTTTTAATATATAAAATATTAAAATGTAAAACTTTGTTTTGTGCGATAAGGATTGTGTTATATATTCTTACATATAAATACATTTTTATATACTAACAATGAAAACTCTTACAAAACTCAACGAGCAGCCGTGTACCCTAGGAGCTAGTAACAAATTTATAAGTACCTATCATTACAACAAAGCGGAAGTGAGACAAATACCGTTAGTACGAACTTGCATCGTCAAATTAAATACGGACAGTGTCCCGTTTGATATTTATAAAGACTCACATTCGTTAGTATTAATGAAAAACTATGAAATGTTAGTTTTTATTAGACGACGCGAGCTCGTGGTAGGTCACAGATTAATATTGTCAGTTCTCAGTCATTATTTATATTCTACGTAGTGTTTGAAACGTGGCTATGTTTTTAATTTTATCTACTTGGAATGTTATTAAAAAAATTATGGGAATATCTGAATTTTATTAACTCTGTATTTTGAAGATATTATTTCTTTTATACTGTGACGTATTACTAATAAAATAAATTATTCTTAAAAATCTTAAAGTTATCTAAGAAATTATATTTGGCAGTTGACACTTTAATAATACATTTAATACATTTTGCGAATACTTAGCAACATATAATTGTGTTAGTGACAATTTAATAAATTTTTTTTTCATACATTTGTATCAATATCATTATTTGACATTCAAATCGTTATTTTTATTTAAAAATAAAAGAAAGTCAGGATTAAAAAAGTATGATATTGGCAAGTTTGCGTTAAATAATATATCTACTGAGATATATAACTCATAAATTGTATAGAATGAAAACTTTTGGTTTCATTTTTCATTAAATCTTATTCATTTCTACATGTATACATGTTTTTCTTTCAACATCGCTTAAATATACAAAATATAAAGATATATGTAAGTTATTACATATATAAAAAGAAAATAAAATGCCATACATTTTTTTAAATTAAATCGCTATAATAAAAACAGTATTCAGCAGCTCACGAGACTATACAGGGTGACTGGTGAATTACTATCGATATTTGAGGACGTGATATTTGACGATCATATATGACAAAATAAAAATTAATATAACATAAATATTAATAAACTTCTAAGTAAAGTTAACCAAAAGTTATGTAATTAATTACGCATCGTGTGAACACCCTACAGATTAGGTATACACTGACACTCACACATACGCGTGTCGTGACGTAGTGTTGTATCAGCACGCCGCCGCACGCGTCCACACTTGAACATTTGGAACGTGTCAACACTTTACTTATTTATACGGAAATTTTGTCAAAAATTAAGTGCCTATTTTTTTTACATAATTCGAATGAGAATCATGTACCGAGTATTCTCCTTAAATATTGATAGTAATTCACCAGTCACCCTGTATAACTTAAAATATAATTTAATATTAAAAATAAATTAGCAACCATTACAAGAACGAATACTATATAAGAATATGTATATAAAATATTAAATTAATGATTGTTGATTTGGGATGAACACATTCAGTTCAATGTATCATCTTTAATATTCAACCGTTGTTAAAGTTAACGTCGAGCGATATTAATATCGGCTATAGTCGGATACCTAACTGGCTGGAAAGGATTCACTAGTGGTCGATTAATGTTACCAGCCGACTAGTGTTATCAGCCGGCTAGTGTTACCAGCCGGCTAATGTTACCAGCCGGCTAGTGTTAATAACCGACTAGTCTTAGCCGTCTATCAATATCCGGCTAGTGTTTCGTCACGCTGGAGATAGACACCCGACCCGCCGTCCGGTACTGCTGGCTTGGCTCTCATCGTCTGAATGTATTGACGCAAATTATTATAATTTACAAAGACTGTGAAATAATGTGTGATGCATAGACAAAAGTGTTATATTAAAACATCTTTTACATATATAATATTGTCTAATTCATATTCTTTTTAATAATATTCTAGTTCCAAATATAACGTTGGATTTTTCTAAAGTATGTAATAACTTATAACAAGTTCAAAATTTAAAAAATCTATAATGAAATCGATAAATGTTCATAGAATTAAATATATTTAAACTTAATCTTATAATATACATGTTGCAATACATTAAATGGAATAATTGTAAAATAAAAACATCTTCAAATTATATATGTATGATGAGACCTTATTAAATAAAAAATAATAAAAATCTTATGTAAGATGTCACATTGTCTTTTGTACATTTAATTTAAAGCAAACCAATAGAATATTGCGATAGTTTGAAAACCAACACCCAGTTAAAATTGTTAGGATAGGAGGTAGCGAAACGTGTTCAGTGCGAAAACAGTTAAGTGCATAAAAACCTCGGTTTCCGGGAATCTGTAATTATGCTATCATATTTCATATGGATTTTGTGAATATTTGTACAATATAAAAAATATATATTGGATAAACATCGTAACAATTATGTTAATCGAATCTATTACATATGTAACTATGTATATAAAAATAATAAAATAAAAAATAATTACTTTTAACTTGATAATTAATTATAAAGCCTCAATTTATTCATTCATTTAAGAAAAACAAATTAATACTGAAATTATAAATCTGTTTGACTCTAAGTATTTGTAAACTTATTATTACTATTAATGAAATTTCAACCTAATGGTGGAAATGTCATCATTTTCATAAATAAATAAATAATCTCATCAGTCTCATATATAAATAATCTCATCAATCTCATAGTACAGATGTGCCCGATCCCCAGTGAGTTAGTAAGTGTTAGTGACTCACAGTGTCTTCACCTGAGTCTCTCAGCGGACACACGAGGTCTCCCAGCTCGTCCCTACTCTTCTTCCTCTTCAATGAAAACTGACTCTTCTTTGGCACCTGAGTATATAAGTATTGTTGTTACAACCATCATAAATATATAAATGTATTGATATTTTAGTTTATTAAATCCGTTTCGTTTTAATAATCTTTGAAGTGAAACTTCTTAAGCGACTTCCAACGAAGTTGCGTTAAATGTTTTACGGTGTTGAGGGGAGGGAGAAGATAAAAATAAACAGAGTGAGAAGGATTGCGTGGCGCCCGAACGCATGCCGGCTATCAATTGAGACTTGGAAGTAATGTTAATAGAGATTCTGATAAAGGAACATCAAAAGTTCCTTCAAAATCAATCCCTTCTTGTTTTCATTCCAACTTTACAATGTTTCACTTCTTCCGATCGCAGGTACTCCACCCACAATTTATTCATTTAGAATTGTTGGTAATTAAAATCAAAATACTTCTCATTTCAAACCAAAATGCTCCTAAATTTTCCAATTAATAATTTATACAACGCCATATTTACTTAATATTGGTTTACCTTATACTTGGTAGTGGCTGTGAGCGGTTGGTATCCGAGTGTTTGTTCCGCGTTCCGTTTCTGCTGGATAACATCGCGCCCCAATAGGTCATTGAATCTAATGTTTAAATATATATATAATTAATATTAGTATAATATATATAACGGTAACGTTTCTCGTATAAAGTATATAAAACCTCTGTGTGAGATGTCTTCTCAACAGTGTCTTGTGTGCTGGTATATGTAGCAGGGCGGCCAGTAGCTCCGCCGTGAACCGCGCCTCCAGCAACAACAGACCGCCGTGGACACCTGGATTAATATTATTATTATATAGCTAGAAAAGTTGTTTATATTTTTATAAATTAAGAAATATTTTCTATAGTGCGTTTGATTTAAGCTGAGCTTTGCATTTGTGTGAGCGTACACGGATAGTGTAGGTGTGATGTCGTATTTTTGAATGCCACGTTCTTTTCTAGTTTTGAACCGGTTTATACTGCTTTTACTCCGCCCCGCACCTTCCTCTCTTCACCCTTTGTACTGATGGCAAAATCAAATGTTGAAAACGCAATGTCAAGTGAAGGACAATTTGTATAGATTTAAAAGAAAATTAAAGATTTTTTTTTCCATAATATTCATAATATTTCCATCTGGCCTTTTACAAGTTTTGCTTATTTTAGAGCACTTTTGTTATGTGTCTATTTAAAATATAATAGAATTGAATTCTAAAAGTTTTTTGCCTAAATCTACTTTTACTTTCACCCACACAAATGCAAAGTTCAGGTTAGGTCTAATGGACTATACCTTACTTTATACGGTCGGTGAAAATGTTGCTTATATACCAGTTTTAGAAGAAGTATATACATTAATGTGGACATACATTTGAACAATGAACCATAACTAATAAAAAATTATGTATTCGAACCAAACATATAATATATTTAACAACCTGCTCCTCTCAAGTTGGGTGCGTATTCTGCTAGATCGATCTCGTTGAGCCACTGCATCACTCTATGAGCGGACCAGCGCGCTACATGAGGGACGGGCTTGCCATCGCCCTCAGGCTGGGACTCCGGTCGGGGCTCCACCTCGGGCCCCTCCTGGACGGGCGCTTCGCCCTCGGGAGCCTCAGCAGCCCGACGGATCATTGTATCCGGATCGAAGTTGTTCTCACGAAGTACTTGTATACCTAAATATAGATGTGGAAGTATGTTAAAACTTGTTTTTATACCTTCAAGGAAGTTTGTGATATGTTAGATTGGATTTCACATTAAATTATTTATAGGAACATTATTTAATTATTCAGTAATAGTAAGTGAGTATATATTTTTGTATTTTTTTAATTATCAAGGTAATATATAAGTGGTATTTGTGAGTGTAATAATAAGTATTATAACAAGTATAACAATAATAAATAGTATAATAAGTAGTATAACATAAGCAGTGCGTCGTTACCTCTTCTAATGGCGAGTGCGTGTAGTGCGTGATGTACCCGCAGCTGGTGGTGTAGCTCGCTGTGTGTGAGTCGATGCAGCAGGCGTCCGTCGAGCGCTGCGTCCGCGGCCGCCGCACGCACGGAGCCCGCGCCGATGTCCTCCAGCCAACGTAACGCCCACGAACCGTCCAGCCGACCAGCCAACGACAAGAGAGGGTCACCGTCACCACCCTATACATACAAAGTTTGAACTCACGTCTCAAAAACATTGATTGTTAACAGTTGTTAAAGAGTGAGATGCGTTATAAGTTAATCTTACATATAAAATTCTCGTGTCGCGGTGTTAGACAGAGAACTCCTCCGAAACGGCTGGACCGATTTTGATGAAATTTTGTGAGCATATTGAGCAGGTCTGAGAATCGGCCAACATCTATTTTTCATATCCCTAAGTCATAAGGGTTGTTCAACCTTTTTTTTCGGACGAATTTTTTATTTTTATTTTTTTATAATGTAGCATTAAAAAATACATACAACCCAAAATTGTTACTTTTTATCACCAACCCCTATTTTTTATATGGCAAAACAACGTTTGCCGGGTCAGCTAGTAGAAATATGTTAAATAGATAATTCATAGAAAAGAATAATAAAGAAAACATTTAACGTTTATTTCGTCACTACATGAAACTCAAACCATTATTATTTGTGAAATCTAATATCTACAAATCGATGTTTACCATTAAGTCGGTGATGGCGAGCATTATTTTCTTCTTGTGCATGGGGTGTTTGATGGCCAGCTCCTTTTCTATGGTGGCCGAGGAGGCGTTCGCTAGTCTGCCCTTAGTTGGCGTCTGTGTCTGTGGGGCCTGTGTGGTGGGGGAGGAGGGCGGGTTGTTTGAAGACAGCCACACGCGGGCCGCTGGTACGTAACCTTCCAAGCCTATACTCTCTAACCACCCACAGGTCATATCGCAGTCCCATTCGCGGATATCAGTCGTTTCCCTGAAGACATCAGAGAAATTTTATATGAATAGTATTGAGGTTAGTTGAAGAATCAATGTAAAAATAGACACTGCCCTAACAGCTGTTGGTTTAATATCATTTTTTGTTACTTTTGTACCTCATGATTAATTAGATTTCGTTGAGTTATATTATACATATAAAATTATATAATCTTTGTGTTCTAAATTAAATTACTATGAAAAATATTTAAATCGTAGCGATTTTAGTATAATTACCAACAATTCATTATGTACATTAAGAATCGAACAGCTATGCGAGTGAGCTTTAATAAAATCATTTAACCGACAAAGCCTGAAGAACAGTATTTATGTGAACATTGTAAAGGTAGTATCACACTGACCATAAGGCGGGCGTGTTGTTGATGGAGGCGGGCGGCCTCGCTCGTCTGACGGACCCTCGCTCGTCTCCCTCCAGGCGCACAGTACGTCTCGTGCGCACCTCGCGAAGGGAAGGGGTAGGGCTACCTCGAGAGACCTCCTCCTTCTCAGCTGGAAATATACATACATGCTTAATAATCAATTAATCTAGATAGCACATATTATCTTCGCGTTTATTCATTTAAATGAAACTAATATTTTGAATGATGATACAAGGTTTTTTATTATTATATAAACAACATAGTCTTAACGCTTCGGTTACTTTACAGCAATCGTGATCACGGGCAGACTAGATGAATATATTGACATTAAAAAAACAGTATTAACATCCTATAACTTAGATAACCTGGTATAGGTTAGAATATGGTTGTTGTTAAACGTTACTTAGTTTATTTTAGGAGAAAGCGTTGTTTGATTTCAATTTTTGTAAGCTTACGCCATTTACTTTACTTTAAAATTGCTCGTTTAACAATTCAGTGAATGATTAAAAATATTTTGCTATATTGACTTGTTAGTAATTAATTATAATTTGAGAAAACTATGTACATTAAAATTAATTTGTCTTATTGTGTAAGTCACATTCAACACAAAATTATCTGAAATCACATTTAGAATATTTGTTTTGTTATGATACAGTGGATTTATAGATTTTTTGTGGGAAATAAGAAATTTCATTAATTAATTAATGCTGCAATATAAATCCTCTGCTTCATTTCTTGACAAAGTTTAGAAGAAACGTGTCAAATTAATCAAATCTTACTGGAAATATTAACAAGCGCAAAACAGACAAGACACATTTGTTCTGTAACTTACATAAGAGTAATTGTAGTTTCATAAAACACAAGCAGGAAAATACTTAAAGCTGTTTTATATAAATGTATTTAAGCGTTTTATTCCTCGAAATCTACATTCAGTGTGGACTATAAAATATATTTTTATTTATCAAATAGTCCAAGCAAATTTTAAAAAAAAAGCTGTTTAATGATATATTCATTTCAACCTAATCTTATGGTGGGCAAAAACTAAACAGTGGACAATCTGGCTAGAAGAAGTCTAAGCAGGAGAAACTGAACACAGCCTTAATAAAAGGGTATAAGGCACACTATCCCCGCAAAAACAAGTTGGACAAGAACTATACAAGGCATAATCTGGCTAGGAAGAATTCTAAACAGGAGAAACTAAAAGCAGCTTTGTTAAAAAGGTATAAGGCACATATCCCGGCAAAAATAAGTTGGACAATAACTGTACAAAGCATTATCTGGTTAGGAAGATGTCTAGGCAGGAGTAACTAAAAGCAGCCTTAATAAAAGGCTATAAGGCACATATCCCCCCAAAACCAAGTTGGACAAGAACTGTACAAGGTATAATTTGGTGAGGAAGAATTCTAAGCAGGAGATACTAAAAGCGGCCTTATTAAAAGGCTATAAGGTACATATCCCCGCAAAAATAACTTAGACAATAACTGTACAAAGCATAATCTGGTTAGGAAGATGTCTAGGCAGGAGATACTAAAAGCGGCTCTATTAAAACGCTATAAGGCACATATCCCCGCAAAAATAAGTTGGACAAGAACTGTACAAGGTATAATTTGGTGAGGAAGGATTCTAAGCAGGAGATACTAAAAGCGGCCTTATTAAAAGGCTATAAGGCACATTATCCCCGCAAACCTAAGTTGGGCACGGACTGGCCGCGACCTCGAGCCACCACCATGTTGTTGTGTTTACCGAAGCGCACTTCCGAACTCAGAACCGAGGAGCGTGGCAACGAAGAATACATGTGAGTGTTCCTCTCGATCTGACGCCCGTAGTTAGCTGGTGGTGTCTGGAAATAAAATTGAATTAAAAAAATAAGAGAATAATTATAGATTCATTACATTACATAGACTTAAAATTTATTGTATAATTCTACGTTTACGTTTCAATTGTACCATCACTAAATGTGGAATAATTAAAATAAACGATCCAAAATAAAGAAAAGGCTTTATGGATGTATGTAAATACGACAGTAGCTTTGTGAATCCTATATAATTAACAATAAAATTGACATAAACGAGAATCGAATCTGCGCCATTTGGTATTTCATATCTCGGTGGCTATACTAATTATGCTATCGTGTCTCTTACTAAATTTGACGCATTAAGCATTCTTATGTTTTCGACCACCTTAAAAGTATGAAGATAATGTTTGAAATTTGTTTACTATTTGGATGTCATTTATCAAAAAAATATCGTCATAATATATGACTCATATAAAACTGAAAAATACTTTTAAAATTCACTACATTTTCGAACTTACATCTTTTAAATATAGAATATTCTATTTTCTCGCAACTACCCACATATGCTAAACTAGTAAGAACAAAATTAGTACCAAATTATACTCAATAGCATGTGACTTTTCTAAATGCATCATTAAGAACTGTTTTGTGTCCGCTACTAATGAGCCTCGCTTGTCTGTATCTCACGTTCCATTTCACTATTTCTCCCTTTTTCAGATTTCCAATTGAATAGACGCGAGGGAATGCTCCTTTTACACACTTTTATTTTGTTTCGTAATCGGAAAGGAAATAAGTGAAGACTTAGAATACAAAGCCGTTGGGTTTTATGGTTGACATTGGTATATCAACAAAAACCTTGAAGAAAATCATAAACATTTTATTGAAGAAGTTACACAAGTTTAATAACTGTACGTTACAAAGTGTTTCCATCACATACAAACACAGACAGTTTTTAATAACTTAACTTATAAATGGAACTTGGATCTAGAAACTTTAGCTCTTCCTTCCACCGATTTTAAGCACTTTAACTATTTACATACGGACATTTCACTTAAACAATCATATCAGATGATAATATTATTAGGTTATAGGAGTTCTGAGTTTCGAGTTCCGCGTTCAGCGTTCATTAGAGGCCAGCCTCTATGTGGATTGTTGTTATGGATTCGGCATATTCTAAAGAACGCTGAACTATGAACTCGCAACTCCTGACCGCTCTCTGTGTGTGCGAGCTGTAACAGGTTTTTAGTATTAACTATAGTGAGCCAGGTCATTACCCTCGGCGGCGCAGGTCGTGCTACCGGTGCGGGTTCTGGGGGCGGAGATCGTTCCACCAGCCCTCGCTCAGCCACTCTCAGTCTGACTTCACTCAGTTTCGATAACAACTCCAACTTCTGTGTCTCTAATGACGACCTTTGGAGCATCTCCTGCAATCGTACATTAAGCAGTCATGTAATAAAATACCATAAATATTAATTCAGATATATATTTACGACACAATACACTTTCCCTCATAAAAATCTCCAATATACAGGGTGACTGGTGAATTACTATCGATATTTGAGGACGTGATATTTGACGATCATATATGACAAAATAAAAATTAATGTAACATAAATATTAATAAACTTCTAAGTAAAGTTAACCAAAAGTTATGTAATTAATTACGCATTGTGTGAACACCCTACAGATTAGGTATACACACACACACACACACGCGTTTGGCGGCGTGGTGTTGTATCAGCACGCCGCCGCACGTGTCCACACTTGGAACACTTGGAACGTGTCCACACTTTATTTATTTATATGGAAATTTGGTCAAAAATTAAGTACCTATTTTTTTTACATAATTCGAATGAGAATCATGTACCGAGTATTCTCCTTAAATATTGATAGTAATTCACCAGTCACCCTGTATAAAAATGAGTTACTGTTCGTTAGTTTCACTAAAACTCGAGAACGGCTGAACGGATTTATCTTATCTTAGTCTTGAAATGTTCGTGGGGGTTCAGGGAAGGTTTAAAAGATGAAAAAAATTGAATCATTTCCGGGAAAATCCTAAACACAGCCATTTCTATTTCCCATGCAAACGTTTTTTTTTACATTAGATTTGACAACTAACTAATATGTCAATCATTCTGTCGCACTACAAAACACGGAGATTTATGGCTTATAGGTAAACTACAAAAAAATAAATAAAAATATATATATTAACCGATTGAGGCAGCATGAAGTCTGCCGGTTCAGCTAGTCACTTATAATTGTTAGGTATCGTGTGAATCAAAACTTAAAAAGACGTTTCTACTATGTATTACAAAGTGTAGAACATAAAAATATGTTATAAGTGATATTGAATGAATTCTTCAATATAATATTACAATACATTCCAACGTCACGTATTCAACACCCAGGAATTCACATAGTTGAGGTCGACCTACATTCCTTTGAGAAACAAAACACTATAAAAAATAACAAACGTTTGTAGAACTTTGTTGCATTCATAAGATACAAATTAAATTTCATTCTGATCTTATTTTGACAAAGTACCTATTTATGAATAAAGATCATTTAATACTTAATAAATACAATATATATTATACCTATCAAACGTTTTATAAGAAATGTTCTTTCCGTATTTTTAGATTTCAGAATGTTTTATTCGTAAGTTCAAACAACATTAAATTTTTAAAAGTAGATACTAAATGTAACAGGTGTAACCTTAAACGCTACTGCCATTACTGGCATTATGTTATATTTATCGACGAAGTATTCTTCGGACGTGGATGGATTTTAAGAAAATTATTTATCAATGAAATGCTTTTAACATTTTTGGATCTTATCTAAGAACCAAACAGATGTTAAATTAATTTTATTTTAAAGCTGCATGAATTTATTCTGTAATGTTGTATACATTCAATTTAATATATTAATCTGATATCCAATTTTGTGTGTAGTAAAAGAAATAAATACTGCATCATAATGAGTTTTTTCTTATTAAATCATCAAGAAATGTTAGTAAGACTAAGAATGTAAGGTATTTAAGGAGGCCGGTTCTATTAATCCACCAGACGTATGACTCACCAACAGTTTCAATCACCGGTAGTAGTAAATAGATAATTTGACGCTGCCCAGTTACAAACGTTTTACTTCCAATAAAAATCATGTAACGCGCCTACGAATATTCTAAATCTACTATTTATTTATTCAATGGTTTTATAAATAAAATGATATCGTGTTATAGTAAAAAAAAAACATAAATAAAAAATGTTTTTTAAAACAGATTTGATCTATGTAGATTGTCCCACGAGTAACTCTCATTTAACATAAGATATGCAATGTTATACAATTAAATAGCATTAATATACAGGGTGACTGGTGAATTACTATCGATACTTGAGGACGTGACATTTGACGATCATATATGACGAAATAAAAATTAATATAACATAAATATTAATAAACTTCTAAGTAAAGTTAACCAAAAGTTAGGTAATTAATTACGCATCGTGTGAACACCCTACAGATTAGGTATACACACACACTCACACATACGCGTTTGGCGGCGTGGTGTTGTATCAGCACGCCGCCGCAAGCGTCCACACTTGGAAAACTTGGAACGTGTCAACACTTTATTTATTTATACGGAAATTTTGTCAAAAATTAAGTGCCTATTTTTTTTTACATAATTCGAATGAGAATCATGTACCGAGTATTCTCCTTAAATATTGATAGTAATTCACCAGTCACCCTGTATATACATATAAATTACATACTTTTGAAGACAGAATAATATTTTTAGGTTAATCAACTCTTCTATTGTATTGAACACAATGCTTGTACTTCAATAGAGATTCTGACTTTTGTGGAAAAGGAGATGATGATGACGTGAGCGACACAAGTCTCACTGAAATTATACCCGAAATGAATTTCTACGTATAATTTTTCATTTATAATAACATTCTTGTGTAAAGAAATAGTTCACTATAGAAACTGTAATTCATAACGAATCTAGTTTTTAATTTCTAAGAGATATAAACCATCCATACATTTTAAGTTTTTTCTTGATGTTTAATATAAATCCATAGCAGGAATGATAAAATGATTAAAAAATAGAGTTATATACGAAGCGAGGTACGTATAAATAAAGATGTCTTGTAATATATTATCAAGTAGATAAATTTAAAATGAAATCAAATTTACAATACAATTAAACAGCTTTAATATGACGACTAGAATCAAATTGCTTTGTTTATGTAACTTTTATATTAGACCCAGTTTCAACAATCAATGTTAAATAAGTAACATCTTGTTAAGGCGTTTGATGGTTTGGTAGATGCATCGAGCGTCCCACAACGCACAAATGTCCGTTTAAATGTCTTAACAAGCCACTAATATTAATTGCTGCTCTAGAGCTCCGTCTAATGGCTAACAGAATGTTAATGCATTGTCAAAACTCAATTGTCCAATCACAGTCCTGATTTCTTGTAACCATAGTAACGTCATCTGTTTTGTGAGTGAATTAAAATTTCATTTCCTATGAAGATTTTGCCTCCAGCTTTTCTAAGACATAGCAAATTAAATTTTCCTTTTATCTCTTATAATTTGAACACAATTTATGCCTATATTTATAACACAATAATATATGTACTTATAACACAATTTATTGACAACACGATTTTGACAAGTTACACCTAGTAAATTGAAAAGAAAGCTTTTTGTGTGCCAAATGCATGCAACCAACGATATATAAAATTTGGTCATATTACCTAACAAGTAACGTATCGAGGGATATATACGATGAAAGTATAAAGTAGTGCATCGTGACAAACGTGTCGCGTTAAACGTTATAGTTTCAATTTGGTCGTCTCATAACAAGAATAATTTGGTAGTCATTCATTTAACATGACATTTAATAATACGTTGTTAATTTTTTATCGTGGAACGAAAATAATTTAACAGACATTTATAATTTTAAAGGTTTGTTAGTAAATACCTTGTTTATATTTAACAAACATTGATTGGTGAAACTGGATCTAAAAGGGAAATTCAAAGAATTAATTAAAATTAAAAAAAACTCAAAAGATAAGTAAAAAGATATAAAATAACTTTGTATTATCTTGAAGTTTATCAAACAAATTTAAGCGTTAGAGTATAACTAAGAACTAAAAATGTACTCAGATAAACTAGAACTCTTTCAGTAATGGGCAAACAACCAGGGAGAGTGACCACACAACACTGATAATAATAATTTAAAAGCGCTAAATAATAACGACCCGTTAACCATGATATTGTACATAGTATGTACAATATCATGGTTTGATGTTAAGAGATGTAAGTGTTTCGTCTGTCTGTGGTCACGGTTGCTGTAAAGTAACCGAAACCTCGCGTCGGGAAAATGTAGTGAAAAATAAAAAATCGCGTAATAAATCCGAAAATATTAGTTTCATTTAATTGAGTACTCGCGAAAATCTTAGATCTCATTATACATCACATTTATCGTAATATAAATAATTAATATATAAATATGTGAATGATATGAACGCTATTACTTTAAAACGCGTCACTTAAAAGCACCTGAATGTAGTTTAAAATTGTTTTATTTTAAAACTAAACTCTTTTTTTGTACATACATATTCATAGTCATTTCAGTAATCTATATATATAAAAGAAAGTCGTGTTAGTGACTTTACTTATAACTCAAGAATGGCCGAACCGATTTAGCTGAAAATTGGCAGGGAGGTAGTTTAGAGCCAGGAAATTGCAATAGGATACTTTTTATCCCGTTCGACTGCATTCTCGTGGGACTTGACATGAAACGTCAGTCACTATAAAACGTGGAATAACACAATTGACAGCTATGCAATTGACGTATAATGACAGATATGTAATGACGTATGGATGACAATTAGATATTTGTAAGAAATCTACTATATAAAAATAAAAATATTTAGGTAATGTGTTTGTAGTTTGAACTCTTAAAACCATTTAGTATTTGCGGGATAAATTTAGAAAATCATTGTTTTTCACATGGGCAGTTATATTTTGTACATATGTTCAGGAGTTTGGAAACCATACGCTTTATTTGTGTTAAAGTTAGACCAAAAAACAAAAAATGTGGTTTACAAAGGAGCACTTCAATGAAACGGATAATTTGCGGACACGTATAACGCTTCGATTCGGTATCTACTTTGGATTCACTTTCATTGACTTAGAGAAGTTCAACTAAATAACACTTCATTTTTGTAATCTAAATGAATTCATTACTGTTGTGAAATGAAATAAAAATTTTCCTTTTCAAATATAAAATAAAAAATTCTTCATCTTTTAATCACCAAACGAAATGTTAGGTATATAAAAGCCTTCTGGTGGCGAAACGGAGTTCGCCAGGTTTACTAGTATAGAAATGAAATTTAAAAAAATATATTTGACTGGATACATGTTCTTTTATTCAACGTATAAGTGTTTTTATTTATGGTTTGCAATGTCTTTCAATTATACTACGTAATCTTAAAAGACGGTTGTTATTGTAATATAACAAATAAATTTGTTTAAATTATATTAATAGTTATAATATATGTTAGCGTTGGAAAGCAATAAAAAGATTATATCCAGTCTAATGAGTATTCAAGAACCGTTGCAACTTACAGATGAGTTGAATAAAAAGGTTATATATATGTATAATGTATATAGCATATATATAAATGAATTCCTAATCACTTTTTTTTGTCAACAAACAGTCCTTTTCTATTTAGTTCTCAGTTTAAATACTATAAATACAGTCGCAAGGACTGTAAGTTACATAGGATCCGACAAATTTGCGGTTCTAGAGGTAGACCGATTTGTTCACAGTAAATGGTCCCTTCAGACGGTTCGCAATAAGAATTTACAGTATTTTTGTCATACACAAAAATATAATTGTATGTAAATCATTATGTAGGCTAAGTTTATATTGATACAAAAAAATACTCGATTACTCTAATAATAATTTATACCGAATATTTTGTTATCAAAATATATGTACATATATGTATATATGTATATGTCATTTTTAAACAAAACTATTTGGCTGGAAGCTACATAGAAGGTTACTGCTTGTTATAGACCAGTGTCGATAGCTTTGAAAACATAATTAAATTATAGTAGGATGAAACCCATTAGAGAAGGAAGGAAATATTAACTTACGGGCGATCAGAGGTCGGTAAGAGTATTTAAGGGTAAAAAAATGGGTTTTCTTGATTTCTGGCATAACTAAAAGTCCCACGGAAAAAAGTTTTATTGGAAAGTTGTAGGTAATTAAAAGATCTAAAACATATGTATTTTCATATTTTTCACATAACCTCAAAATTTATGTGAAAAATTCAAAAAATCCATTTTTTGTTACAAAATTTGGTGACAAAAAACAATATTTTGTCACGAAATTTGGTGAAAACTTACCTTTTTATTTCCTAAATACACTGTAATTTATTTGATTAGAAATATTTATTTTTTCAGATTATTTTGAATAAATATCGAAAAATCAGCCTCATTTTCATTCGAAAAATCACCCGTCAAAATATCAGCTTTCTTCAAAAAGTTGAAATGTTTGCTGTTTGTTGAAATCTCTATTTTCCGATGGTGAAAAAAAAAAAGTTTCTTACTTGCAGTACCATTTTTGGATAAAAGAATCATATCCCTTTTAATGAAATGACACTTGATATTGTTTGGAAAATGCTCTTTCAAATTATTTTTAATCGTTGTGTACTCTGGAAGTTCTCCAGATAGTCAATCGTTTAGGTAATTTACAGAAAATTGACTTTAAGCTGCTAAAACTATTAAAAATAAACTTGGTTTTATGAATTTTTCACATTAATTTTGAGGTTATGGGAAAAATATGTAATAACAAAAGTAATCTTTTTATTATCTACAACTTTCCAATATAACTTTTTTCCGTAGGACTTTAAGTTTTGCCAGAAATCGAGAAAACCCATTTTTACCCTTAACTACCCACCCCATACCCATTTCAACGTCCGACCGGCCGTAAATTATTTTTGCTTTAATTTTTATAATATTCCCCTCCTTTTCTAATGGGTTTCATTCTACTATTATTATTTTTTTCACTTTTCATTAATTTTAAAGGCTTAATTTTAATTAATTAATTCTACCCTGGCCTTTTATAGTTATCAAATGAATTAAGATGCATAGTGTATTTTATTCAAAGAATTGTGATTCTATATTCATTTGTTTCGGTTTAAGTTTGTACTTATAAGTTATATCTGACAGAAGGAAAAAAAAAGTTGAAAAAATAGAAAATACATATAACATGTTATAAATGAATGAATGAAACCATTGTATGGTGATAATCAACAGGTTGAAATGAAATGCGAGTTTTGTATTTTGTGGATTACCTTTTGCAACCTCTGTTCCGTGTCATCAAGTCTCTGTCTAGTGTCGGTGAGTGTTCTCTCGAGGTCGGACATCTTCTCCGTCTGTGCTGCGATCTGTTCTGACAGCACCTGCACCTGCAGATGGAGACTCTCCTTGTCAGCCTCCAGGCGCCGCACTCTGTCTTCAGCATCGTTCTGTAAAGACATATATGATCACCTTCTTTAAGATCAACAGTATTTTGTCTTATATAGGAGAAGGTTTATGGTAAGTAACCATGGTTAAAAATGAAAAAAATAACACATTAAAAAAACACGTTTAGTTAACGGGTACAGTAATTTTCAAAACCTCATTTTTACCTTTATACTGTAGGAACAAATCATGATTTAAATTTTTGTACTAAACCCGAATATATCATAAATTTATTATTCGTTAACTCGATTTACAACGAGCATTTAAATAATAATTTAGTACAAAACCTGTTAATTACGACGTTTTATCATTAACATTAAACTAATAAGTTAGATGACAATACATGATGCATTATTATTCAAATTCCTTGAATTCCTTGAATTATTCAAAAGCACTTTAGATTAGCGTAACAATATCAGTAATCCCTTGTATGGAAATACCTTGTGTGTACGAGAGGGCAAAGAGGGATGTGATGGCCAGGTGCGTTCGTGCATACAGCAGGGAGGGGTCGGAGGGTGGCACCAACACATGGGCGGCCACCATCCACCGTCCGGCCAACGGAAATGTTCATAGGAATTCCAACGCCGTTGCAAATCAGGTGGAGTGTCCTCGTTTCTTGATATGCGACCTGGCCGTGGAGAAGCACGCACGCTAGATGGATGCTGCGGCGGCTTGGCTGATAAGGATGACCTTGTCTTTCTGTCACGGTCACTACGGTCGCTGGATCTGCGACGACGTCTATCGAGACTCACATTCGATGAGTACTCGTCGACGCGCGAGGACATCAATGGCACTTCAGCCGCACTCATAATATCTACGCTCGGCATCCATTTGAAATCATTGTCGCAGCGTGTTGTATCATCAACACGTCTATTTGGCGTCAATGTACGGAAATCACAATCGCCAGCGCCGGTTTCATACTCGTGCTCGTCCGAATCTTCTTCAGTCGTTGAACTATCGGAGTCCGACGATTCCGCCCTCGCCGGTATACCTCGGGGATCCTTCCAACCCGAACATTTTACTGTTGTTTCATCAGCACTATCCGAATCACCGCCTGTCACGATACATAAATTGAATATCACCTTAGTATAACAGCTTCATGAACGACGTGACCTTCTAACATACCCATTGGTGAGTACATGTAGGAGCGCACAGCTGGGTGGACGTATCCCACCGCCGTACGCTCCTCGCCCTCATCAAAGGGTTCCGTAAGATACTCCCGGTCGGACATGAAGCTTCTTTTAAATGACACTGCGCGACAAACTCTAAGTGCGAGTCACCGATTTGTCTCTATTTTAAAGTTTGGCCACGTTCCAGTGTTATAATACGTCAGTGTTTCGTTCATATTGTGACGTTACGTACTTTCACGTCGGTGGTGATCCTCGCTGGACTGAACGGATGCGGAGTCCCTTTCCGATGCTTCCGAGGCCGTTGATAGAGGTCGCTCGCTCACTCCCGAAATACGGCGATTACAAAAATCTTCTACATGGTCTTCTCTTATAGTTTGAGAGACGTTTCTTTCCTCTCCGGTGGTCGGTCTCGTATTGATCGATCTTGATTTACCATCAGCAGATCGGTTGTGTAACGCGGCTATAGTGGCTGCTACAAGTGAGCCCCCGCGGCCGAGCTCGCGCATGTTTTCGTTCAAAATGAACAACGCTTAAACGAAAACGGGCATCGTTCGTGCCCGGAAATAGATCTCGGTGCGTGTTTGATGCATTTTGAACACCCTCCGCGCTTTGATCCCTTTTTTTTATTAGAGAAAACGTTAATATTTAGTCACGTATTGAAATAAACACACACATTTTAGATTAGAAATTAGAATTACGGGCTATGTTAAAACAACTGGTAAAGACAACGTTTAATCACCAACAAACATTATAACTGCGTATGCGTAGACATAGTTAGAGAGTGCGCATCAAGACGCTACAGTACGCACTCACCGGCACATAATTTACTCCCTCGTACAACGAACGGCGTCCCCGCCCAGTACTATCTTCATCTTCATAACGCATCACTAAATATTGTATATAACAAAAGCTGCGAGATGTCCCGCAACTATTATCACTTTCAAAATTTCCAGGGATAAATTCAGGATTGTATGGAGGTTGTGTCGGATAGTAGGCACCATAATCCTCTGTATATGTACGTCTTCGACTACGGGGCGTTAAGCAGTTCATATTTTTCTAACTTTATCTGTATCGAAAAACCAATTATATTTATGTTAAAATTTTTCTTACGACGCATAAAACTGACTCTATTTACGAGCCCATTAAAAAAATAGGTTAAAGTGTTAAAACTCTATTTGTTTACATAAGCATTTGGTGGAAAAGTTAAATAGTCAGCAGTGTTGTAACATTTTGTTTGTATAATATATTTTTATGTACAGTCAGAGAGGAATGAGAAATATATCCCCTTATTTCGGAAATAGAATGACAGCTGTCCCGTCGGTATATTCGATAAATGTGATATTATTTTTAACTTTACGATCACGTAACTCGACGTTTTAGAGGTGGTAGAGCCTAGCTGTGGTGAGTTACTACAGCTCGAACATGGGCTGGCTCGACCGGGGAAGTACCACCCTCTCACAGAAGATCGGCGTGAAGTAGCCTTTACTGGCTGCGTTTCGTCTGATGAGTGAGAGAGCCGGTTGCCCTTTCCCTATTCCTACCCTTTCCTTTCATTTCCTTATTCCCACCCCTCCCTATCCCCAAAAAACAAGGTTGGCAATGCATCCGCAACAAAATGTTGCGGATGTCCATGGGCGACGGTATCCACCTTCCATCAAGTGGGCCGTCTGCTCGTTTGCCACCTTTAACATAAAAAAAAAAAAAAAAAAAAAAAAAAAAAAACACGTGTTTCTTTCAACAGGACCAAATGATTCTGATAACGTAAAAAAATATCCAATTTCTACTATCTATCTATACTAGGGAAACCTAGCGAAAAATATAAAATATTATACTAATTATAATGTTTGATATCCATATCTTCACTTGTATCTAATACACACTACAATAAAAACTAAGATATTAATTTCATTAAATTTGCATGAAGCGAGTGTATGTGACATGCAAAATATTAAATCTCTGATAAACAATGTGAAATCAGTTGAATTGTCATTGACTTGGAAAGTAAAACTAGGAATCCGTGCACGATCGACGTCGAATAATGAATAATAATTAATACACACCTCTTAACAAATGATTGTATGAATGAATGTGAAATGAATGTGAATTTAATGTATGTCGAATGTATAGAGATTTTACGGGTGGAAATAGGTTACTTGTTTTTCAATTTAAACATAATCGTACTTCATATAAAAGACAATAAAAACAAAATTAAATTCTTGTATAAGAACACCCGAAAAGGGTTTTATATGAATACAAAGAAAATAACAGTAAAGACAATAAATACATTTTTAATATTTAAAAATATGTACACTTCCAAGTTTTTTTTCTTGTAAATGTTTTAATTTTGCAATATTGTAAAACACATAATACAGATGAAAACCGATCTACGATGATGGAAAAAAATTATTAAAAAAAGGAATCATATAAAAATTAAACCAATTTGTAACAAATTGGTTACAAATTAAGTAACTGAAAAAATATTGAGTCTTATTAGAATTTGAGTATTCCGTAATTACACTTAAATCGAGATGTTGGTCCAAATGGAGACTGGAGTGTTGATCGACCCGATCCGAGGCACGACTCGACGTTTAAATTGAATGGAAGCTTTGAAGCTGTTATATCGAAAATTTACTTTGTTTAAAATAATTTAGACAAGCCCATTTATCAGAACGGGCTTCGGAAAACCATTAATTTAATATGGCTGTTCTTAGAAATTGTTAAGCTTTGAAAAATTTACAAAGAAATACCTAGCTTACACTTTGACACTTCTAGTAGATCTCCTTTATGTATTTGGTTAATTCGAAGTTCGAACAAATTATTTTGCCGGTCCTGATAAAACGACTTTTTATGAGCTTATTATATTTTATATCCTATTGTTATAACTTATAAAACATCCCTTTCTGGTCTCATATATTTTCTTTGATAAAGAATATTTCTGTACTAATTTACGTACCTATAGTGCGTTTGATTTAAGCTGAGCTTTGCATTCGTGTGATTGCACACGGATAGTGTAGGTGTGATGTCAAATTTTTGAATGAAACGTTCTTTTCTAGTTTTGAGCCGGTTTATTCTGCTTTTACTCCGCCCCGGACCTTCCTCACTTCACCCTTTGTACTGGTAGCAAAATCAAATGTTGAAAACGCAATGTCAAGTGAAGAAAAATTTGTACAGTTTTTTCAAAATTTTTATTAATTAATAATTTCTTTTCCATAATATTAATAATATTTCCATCTAGCCTTTTCCAAGTTTTGCTCATTTTATTTTTAATCTAGAATAGCTCCTAGCACTTATGTTATGCATCTATTTAAAATATAATAATATTTTATTGTAAAAGTTTTTTTGTCTAACTCTACTTTTACTTTCACTCACACAAAATACAAATTTTTATGTAAATCGTATTAAGATGTGAAATGTGAATATAGAAACCATTCAAAACCTGCTTTAAAACTTTCGTTAATATTTGACCTTTGACGTCATAAATTGACCTTAATATCAATAAATATGTTATTATTACGATAAAGATTATTTTCATTTTGTTAGATTAAATTGTTAATATTCTGAAATCACACTTCTTTTGTAAGAAAATTTTAACACCCACCTCAATTTCTTCGTTACAAACTGCACCAAATCTCGTTAAAAGTATAAAACATATCCAGACTGTTTACCAAGTTCTGCTCAGTTAAGTACTTCGTAGAAAACTTGTCTCACATTCGTAAAGAAACACAAAAGAAATTTTACTCTGAACTTGACAGCGACTGACTCTTACAGTGTGCAAAAACTTGCTAGACGTTATATTTATTACACTTTTTTTATGCTCGTACAAGGCGATCAATACGGCCTACTTACAAGAACATTACTTAATGTTCGCTATTTAAACTCGACCTAAACTTTTTATTCTAGCTTTTAAAACGTACAGACTGTGAGGACGATGGCCAGTTTATGTCTAATGAATTCTGTCACACTGAACATCAATGCGACAACGAAAAATTGGTCACACAACTATAAACTCGCCACTAGCAACTATTTGATGAACACCTGGATTTAATAAATTATCCCCTGAGACCAATCCCACAATTTATTTACATTCTTCTAGTAGCGCTGTCATCAAAGTCGTTTTGTTTTGTAAATAAAAATAAAAATGTGCTTTCAAATGTGGCAGATTGTTTAGACACAAAAAATATATATATAAAAGAAACATTTGGTATCAACATTTCCAAATATAACTTAAAAGGTCAACAGATATTCCTATTCAGCGAAATTTTACTCATTCGATACGAACTCCGAGTTATACTTTTGAACACTGAATCTTTTCGTAACAAAGGTGCTTTTTAATCATCGCAACAGAAGGACTTCAACAAAAGATGTTTACGAAACAAAATACAATGAAATATAAGTCGTCCTAACCGAAACGTGCAACTCTATCAAGATTACATCCCGTGCATAGCTACATCGGTCGACACCCTTTAAAGCCAGTGGGCGGTAAATTGATGGAATCTATTAATAAATTTTACCGCCCACCATAATAAACCAATGTTCTATTTAATTATTGCGTGTTGAAATTGATAGAACAGTGTTTATAAAGGTATTACGCATACTTTATTTTTGCTTTCCGGGATTTCAAAAGCAGAGAATTCTTATCTAGCCTGAAACAAAGTGGAGTTGAGTATCAGCTGGCAAAGTTCCCGATAGATAAGCGTAGCAATTAGACGTTTTAAGCTCCCCAGAGCAGAATGATTTTCTTAATCGTACTGTTATTCATAATATAACGTCATAAAATAATCACATATCACTTAGTACTTATTTTATATATACCCACAGTACAAAATAAATCACAAAAAAGAGAAATCTCAAGTCCTTATGTCTTTGTCCATTACACGTAGTTTCACGACGTCTAGGAAGCTTAAACAGACTTCGAACATTATTTTTATATAAAATATACTTTGGGTTATAAGAAATAGCGTAGATTTTCTTTAAATTGTCTTATTTTATACTTTAGGTTTTCGTTTAGGTACTAATGAATAGTTAGAAAACGCATGATTATAAAGAAGAGAATATTCTTTAGGTTTTATGATACCAATTTAAATTTAAGCAGTGTTAACCAACCAAACTTCCACAACGTACCCTTAGACTGTGAAGGGCTCGTTGCTGACTTGGCAGACTGAATTTTAAATTACTTTGGAATACGCTGATGCGAATAGTAAACAGCAACGAACTTTAGTACGAGTTTTTCAACCTTACTTATGGACCTACGGTATCAAGGTTTTACATTCAATATTAAAACGTAATAATATATTGTTTGCCGATATAGATATGTAAGGATAAATAGATGTATGAATGTAGATAATTTTTTCAAGCTTTAAATATAATTTTAAAGAATATAAGTTATTTTTTACTTTATACAAATATCAAGAAACTTTTATAATTATGAGGATATTGTTCAATAGCATAATACTCATGGATTTTCAGGCGAATTCGGAGGAACCGATCAATCTAGATTATGCATCAAAATAATCTAAACTATGTAGTTAATTCTCAGTTCATTTTCACAACAGAAACTATACAACATAGTACAACAATATTATGTTTATATAAAAGGATATTGTATGCCGTTTCCAATGCGCAATCGTCTTATTAATAACACAAATCCATTTTCGTCATACATCCCATTACATTTCCTTCGCGTACTGTCTATTACAGACAGATGTATTACGATTCATATGTAAGTAAAGTGTGTTCTAATTTGATTCTATATCATTTCATTCAGAATTTGTTTAACAAAAAGGAATAAAAGTACAATCATACTGTAAATAGGATTAGGAGAAATTCCCAACATATATGGGCAGAGATAAAATCATCATGGAGCATCCAATAACAATCAAATACCTCACTCGCTTTAACAGTATTGAGTTTCTGTCCCCAACGTTCACTGTTCACTAAAAGATACTGTCACTGAATAAACAACTCAACGTTACATAGTTTGAGTAAATTTCAATTATATTAATTTCCTACTGATAATGAGTATATAATATTTTTTTCTATAATGTAAACTATAATAATTTTTTATCACGTTATGACTAAGAATCTGAGGATTGAGATGTTTCTGAAAAGATTATTTCAGACATTATATACACACTAAAAGGAGTAAAGCTAAAATGTATGAAATAAAAGCAACGTGAACTGAATTACCGAAAGCATATATGTAGAAAACTCGCAAAGAAATAAATAGAGTCATTTGAAAATTCAAGAAAAAAAAAATTACATGGCCATAAAAAAATAATTGAATAAAAATCTTAATTAATGTTTTAAACTATTTTATATAACCCTGAAACTAACGTTTATGAATGACGGGAAGTATTTTAATAGAACAAGTTTCCCGGGGGAAATTATAAGCTGAAGCGAAACCTTTTTAATTAACTTTAATCATGAATAAGAAAATCAGAATAACTAGAAAAATTAATTAACATTAAAACTATACGATAAACACGGGATTATACACTTGGATAATTTAAGCACTGAAGCCGAAGGAATACAACGCTATTGTAGCGATAGATTCATTCCGAGTTATTATTATTAATCAACCTGAATAAAATGTTCATTGCTTGTACGTGTATAGAGTTATAAAATAATTTAATTATAACAACGCTCGTACTTGAGCAAGTATACGATAAGTGTGTCATACAAGTATACGATATCTGTGTCACACAAGAACAATGTTAAAATGGTCAAGTAGGAATCAGTTGTCTAAACATGACTCCGACGGAAGTTTGTGGCGTCTCCGGAACAACGAAAGACTATTCAATGTTATGACGCTTTTAATGCTAAATGCTTGTATAACATCTTGACACATGTTTATTATACATATTGAAATAGATTATATTTAAAAAGGTTTAAGAATACACAAAATATATATTTTTTCTCAATTGATTTAATACTCTATGTCTTAAAACGAATATCATGAAAAAAATATTTCGATCAGTCAACGCATGGCTTTTATAAGCGCAACCTATCATTTGAAATCAATGAAAAACTATAATATTTTACAATCAACTCTTTTGTTTAAGTTTTTTAATATTCCTGTCTACAATGAATCAAATGAATCGAAATGAATGGAACCTTGATTCGTAGAATATATGTAAAACTCAACAAAATATTCTTGGAAATAATAATGATATATTAACAATGCACGATTCATTATGTTAAGACGTAACTTAAATTGAGAAAATTATAAATAAAAGTATCAATTCCACATAAAACACGTTTTTTATAACAAAAAAGAGTTGTTTTAGAATATTTTATACTCGTAAGCTAGGAATCATAATTTGATGTCGTCTATTTGTTATTTAACTAAAGTAAGTCAAAAAGGAATTTCAGGACAGCAAAAACATTAAAGGAGTCCATAGTTAACAATTAGAGTAACAGTAAGTTTCAGTCAGGCAGTAAAAATAAATTATCCATTTCAAAGAATTTATCTCGTTATCGATAATTTTATTTGTCGATAACGAGGTTTTCCCTTGAGTATCTTTAAGAAATTTCAATATTAACAAATATTTCGTAAATTCATAAAAATACATTTTTTAAATTAATATGTAGTGACACTGACAATAACAGCAAAAAAACTTACGTGTCTACTACGTTTTATTTGTGGAAATAAGAATTGCAGTGCATCATATAAAAGAAAAGAGGACGTGATGGAAAAAACAACTATTACAACACTCCTAAAGAATGTGTTGAGTAATTATGTAAAATGTTAAAAATATCTCTTGCACGGATCCATGTTGAAAAATATTTAGTTTACACTCGCAGCCTGCATGTAGGGCAACAAAGTGCTGTGCAATTTTCGGAGCCGTATTTTAAAACAAAATGTTGGACAAACGTATATTTACAGAAAATTTAAATAAACAGAATATATGTATACAAAGACAAATATGTATGTATACTTCAGTATATGAAAATATACACGATACGCAAATGGTTTTCCTCTACATCAATATCTATGAACATTAACTTGAATAAAATTATCAATTTCAGGTTAACATTACACAAGTCTTGTAATAAAGTCAAATTTATATCAACGCCTAGTCTTGGTAATAAAGCAGTCTGTAAATCGAGTTATTGCTAAGAGGAAATTGCAGGCACTTTGATTTCTTTTGATCGACTTCTTTGAAGGTTGTCCTCGTATTATATTTAAAGCTTTAAAATTTAATGGACCTTAAAATATATAAATAGAAATCAAACGCTGTTCTCATTTTCATTTATATGAGATATGCATTTTTTTTATTTTATCTGATGCTTTTCAAACTAAAGGCTGTAGAGGCACTAAATTCTGTAGGCAGAGGCGGAGAGAAATTCTAATTAGCAGTAATGAAACGCTCGCTCACCTGTAACTACACTGTGGCTTGATTAATTAATATAATGTTAAACGTTTTAGGAGGTTAACAGGACATTGGCTTGAGTGACCTGGTAATGCTATTACAGCACCAAGTTGCCTCTTGACTGGAGCAATTTTGGCACAGAAATTATTACGACTGTTCCTGAAGCTCATTAAAACTTCGAAAAAGGCTAAAGCTGCCTCCATACGCGTTCTGAGTTTTGAATGCTACAGTCTGGCAAAAATCCAAATAACAAAACAAGCTATGACCATGAGTTACGTTGCAATATAATTAATATTATATTAACATGTAGTTAATTTGATTATAGTGGGGCAATCTTTATTATAAACTTGAAATCTTGCTAGTTATAAAGCACTAGTTTAGAAAGGACAGATTTTTTTGCATAAATGTATCCTAATTGACTTCACTTAGTTTATAGTCTGGTTCATAATATTAAGTTGAACGTTTGACTCGAGCGTGTTTTAATGTGGTCGTTTTTAAACTTAAGGATGCCATTCAGTGTCGCATTTCGCTTGGGGATGTCAATGAATGGATGAGTGGGGTCTGCGATTCCTATTGAAGCGTGTATCCTGGCTGGTAAAAAATTTCATCTCGCGTGACTCGCTACCCTAATGCGGGATTCATAACATGACGTCATATTTGTTTGTAAAAGATAATACGTTTTGTGTGAATATGAAACACGCTTTACTTAATATTTTTGTATTTTGACAATGAAAATATATATTATGATACTCTATTCAAAATAAATGACGGCAACTAATTTTCAAATCGCAAACTCGTTTATGATACATATAACATGTTAAAAATATTAATCAAAACATTTTATCAAACATAAATCCTTGACATTTTTGTAATTCCATACATTTTAGAACACAAAAAGTGCAAAAAAGTTGAAGCCAGACGCGGAAACAAATTGTCTGAACTAAGTTTTTGTACCGAACAGCTCTGGGAAGAGAAATCGATACAATCTGATAGGAATATTGTTTCCGGTGTAATACGAATCGATTTTTGATTATTGCTATAAAATATTTCAAAACAAAATGTATTTTGATATAAAATATATAGATTAAGGAATATAAAGAAAAGTGGAAGCCATACACATGAACATGGTAATCAGTTTTTTTGTTAAATTTTGCAAACAATAAGTAAAGAACATTATAGCAGCATTAACATAGTCAAAAATTTATTTGCAACAATTTTTCATATCATAATGTCTTAAACTATGTTCATATATATATTCTATTATAATAGAAGCGTACTTTTAACTTCTTTTCGCCTATTATTCTGTTAGAATCAATCTAAATATGCTGAAAAATTTTTCCTATTTACGGAGGAATAAGTAATATCGTACTTACATCAACCAGTTTGAATAATAGTGACACAGCTTCTACACTATATTGCGCTATAGAGATTTTACTAGAACCCAGTCTAGACCGAGCAATAATCTTGAGTACACTACAATATATCTTGCTTAAGTAAAATTTACCAGATAACTTCACCACTGATCGGGTACATTGCAATAGTGTGGAAACTCATCACAGAATAACAAAAACCATTAAAACTATCTGTCTGTGATGGGGCTAGGAATATATGTAATTTTAAATTGAAGTGCGTAATAAAATTTCAGGTGGTTCATGAACTAATTGGACCTACAGCTGGAATACATAAAAGTTATTAGCGGTGTGTGTACGTAAAAGTATGTTACATGAGGGAGCTGTTAACCAAGTAACAGAATTATACTCCTACACGTATGTGGAAATTATACCCAAGGTTGCAACATTGCTTGAATATTAAGTAACTTAATTAAAAATTATAAAGATATGTCCATAATGGTTTTAGTATTATTTTATAAACAGACACATTTAAAGCGTATTTTTATTACGTCGCTTCAAATGTTTTCGTGCGTATATAACATGACGCATTACAGCTTGTTGCAGTACCTATAGGGGTGATAATAAGAGTGTAATCAGTACAGAGCCTACAACGCATCGGATCATTATCTAGCTTTTTATTATATATTCACATAATCGTGCATGTACTTCATGGAATGAACCCGTTTTAACCACTGCCACATGCCAAGTTTTTGACATTCTGTAGTTCTATTCAAGTATAAAAACTGTTTTCAATTTATTTTTATTAGAAAATACACACTCGTACAACATATACTTCTTAACATATTCAATATCTCAAGAAACGACATACCTCTAACTACATTTCCTTGACACTAATAAAATTATCGTTGCTTGAGCCTCAATAAATAACACGCCCTGATGCAATTTCAGTGCAAATGAATATACGGAAGAAAATTAATTAAGCGGCTAAAATATTTAAATTTCAAAAACATAAATTTCACACAGTAAAACAGCGAGCATTAAAAAAAATACATATTCATAGCTCTAAACTAAAACTAGAAAGCAAGAGAAAAGTAATAACAAAAAACATTACGAGAATATGGCACACGAACGAATGGACGAATGAAAGAATGAATGAATGGTAAAAACATACAGTGAACGATATAAGTATATAACATGGTTTTCGACAGACGGTAATGTTCCCATAGATTGTAAAGGCAATTTACTCGGTAGCAATGTGTCAGCGTGCTGGCACAGTAAATGGGCCACGATTTTATAGAAAGAGTACAACGCAACAGCTAATACGTTGTATAATGTGCACTTTTCCATTGTGTAGCATATGTACTAACGCTTTTAAGCTGGATTTGTTTCGTTCAAACAACCAACCTGCTGGTCTTAAATTTCATAAACCTGTGTGTAACAAATGCTGTCGAAGATACATATACATATATCATTTCGACTATTTTCAAGATTAAGTCGCACTCCGATCCTTTTTAAAGTACTAAATAGAGATACAACATAAACATATTATGTGTTATACAAATTTCAATAAATTTAACCCACTTCCATAAATTTAAATTGAATTGCACACATTGAATTAACAGTTTGATAATAATTTAATTAATTACTATTTATACGCGTCAAACAGTCATGGAAGATAACAACAAATTGAATAATAAAGATGTACATATATGGTATTATAATACGCTAAAACTGAAAATTTTGTGTGACATATTTTTTTATATTTATGATACAGTACGCAACATTAATAACATAGGCGAGTGTTAGTCTTTTTTAATATTAATAATTATGACGTAATTCAGACGAAAAAGCTCTAAGCTTAATCCGCTTCATACGCAATTATTAAGCTAAATGTAATAAATATTTATTACGTTATAAATACTCACAAGGGCAACGGAGTTGTTGTTTTGTTGTAACCAGCGTAGTATGGCACTGGCGGTGGTGAAATCTGGCCGTGGGGGTGGTGGTATAGCATGCTGGAGAGATGAGGCAAGCTGTTGCGCCAGCTCGAGTGCTCGGGCCCTTGCAGCTCGTCCTGGGCCCGTTGTTGTTGTACCTCCAGCCTCTGAGATAAAAATACATACATACTTATCATTTCACATTACTAGTTTCCTATCATTATACATCATGTGCGGTTGTTTTAATTGTAATTACTATTATATAGTTTAACGAGTTTATCTGGTATAAACTGTATTCTTTTAAACCCTAGGTATAATAAATTTTTAAATAGTTTTCACAAACAAAAAATACCACGTAATAGAAACAAGTTTTTATGAAACTTTGTTTGTTATAAAGAGATTAATAAAACTTTATTTCAATCATGTAAGCACATAACCGACAATATGTAAGTATAATTTAATGAAAAGTTCGATAAAGCTGTTAAAAAAATTGGTCATTTTTCCTATCTTTATTCTATTGATTTTAGAACATATACAATGTTCATAGCTAAAGTAACTTAAAAAAATTGATTATTAATTTATTATATATTTGTCTTTAACAAGGATACGATTCTGTAAGTCATTTCACATTTGGGCGCTGAACCCTCAAATCCAATACTAATCCGTCTAACGGTACACGATTATAGTTTCTCTTTCAGTTGAACATAAAATCTTTACAAGAAAGGGCCTTTCCTTTCGGTTTTTAATATATGTATATATCGGCGCTACCAGCTTTAATAACGGATGCGACTTGAAAATAATTTGGGGCTGCCATCAATTCTTATTAAACCTCATTAGTATTTATGATTATTGTTAAAAGTAAAACGAAATCAAAGGTTGCTTAAAAGGAGAATAGAACTATGTTTATATCTTGGTATAAATATGACGTCTGGACGCACGACGGCAGACTCCAGAATTGATAATTCAGAGTTCAGTGAGTGTGTATCATTGAAGTATGTTATTATGAACAATCTTTGAGAAATACAGGAGTATTAAGAACAATTGCAGTTTCATTTTAAAATATCATGGAACGTACTAGAAGAAGTGACATTTATAACGTCAGCGAGGCTGACGTCCCTCTCTTTTAAAACAACGAATTTGTAATAAATCCGATATATATATTTTTGTGAGATAAATATTTTCTATTTTAGTTTAATTAAACATTATTATTACATGTAAAGTGGCCAACTAGATCAAAACTATCGGGAATAAAAAGGTTTTTCGCATAAAATTTTGCATTCGGATAATATTTTATCATAGAATTTTAATATAAAATAACGATGTGGTTTATCATTTTAAGCCTTTGTTTATATATATAGAAAAAACCTTTTAACTTTCTTTTATGATATAAAATCCCCTTTAGGAAGAGGGTTCGGATCTTAATCCGCCGCCCTTCACTGCTCACAATGCCATATAATATGTTAGTCTTCGTTCTTTACAATTCACATTGCGAACATAATCTGTTTATATAAATAAATAGAATCAAACAATGGCAAGTTAAAATTAACGCCGTTCTTATTAACAAGTACACGCAAACTTACAGTATGAAGTTTTAAAAGCAGGTCTAAATTAATGAACTTATCCAAGTGCGGCACATGTCGCTAGGAAATCAAGTTTGAGAGAAAACGACGAAAATTTTAGTTACAACAAGTTTTACGAGTACTATTCGCTACACGCTGTATATACCCGTGGTTGGTATTTTAACAATACACGCAAGCTTTATAATAATCTACACTTATACTATATATATATATATATATATATATATATATATATATATGTATATATATTACATATAGATATAACGTTTCAAATATTTGTAAAAAATATTCTCTTTAATTTCCTACAAATTTTCTTAAAAGAAGTTATGACAGTAACACCGAATATATATTTATAAATGATTTTTCTTTTTGCTTCTAAATAATATAATGTTTTAGAACGTAATAGGAATGCTCACAAAGGTTACTTTAATGTCAAAAAAAACGATATTCTTTTAACGTCTAATTCTATTTCATGTATTTTTAAAGCATTAAATTTAAACTATTAAATTATTGACAAACTGTATTCAACCCCTTTATTTTTTATGTATTAACATTAAGGTTTTACCAGGTCGAAACTTTACTTAGCATCGATCGTAGCCTCGGTAGCTATGGCTAAACTATTGGAATAATGATTACGTTCTAGACTGGCTTGTGGCTTGCATCAAAGATTCCTTTTATGACGCTGCAGCCAACTAACTATATTATGGAAATACCGAAAACCGATCCCGTCTATACGATACTATCGATGATAGACTTAAAATGTGAATTAACTCTGCGAAATGTATATGAAACCATACGTTAGTTTTAGTCATCTATTATATCAACTATTCATACTTCATACAATTTCAATAAACTTTAAATTAATCCAAGAAATACTTTTATATTACACAATTTTTACAAAAACAAACACTATACACAATAACGACATTCAAAAATTAAGACAATCTCATTAACATAACATCCTTAATATTGTTCAAGTTTAATTTGTAAAGGATAATGAAGTTTGAAATAATATCCAAAACAAAGAAAGCCCACAAACAGTAATAATTAGATAACAAGTCATTATGCCTCCAGGACGTACGGGATTCTGTTAATTTTGGACAGTAAATAACAACAAATAGTATTATATAAATATATTGAATGTTCTAGAGAGTACAGAACTAAATAATTTAATGAATTATTTAATTCTATTATGTAAATAATTCATTAAATTATTTAGTTTTGTATGCATTCATTATAATCTGCATATAATATTATATGCAGATTATAATGAATATATGTATTATTACACAATATATTTTTCTGCATCTTTTATTCATTTACAGTTTACACAATCACTACGAAATTATATTTTTTTTACTTCACTAACAAAGCACGAATTTTATAGTAAACCTTAACAGTTATATGGTTTTAGCCTTGAAAACATTGATATATCAAGTAACTAATATGAAAACATTGGCTTCTATATCGACAATGTAAAACAGGTATAAAGGGTAATATCGTATCTATCGAATTTTCTGTAATCGGTACCTAAATTGCATCGCCGTACCGCAAGCGGGGCGTTTATAATTTTTCATTCATAAACCTATATTGATAGTATCATATGCATGTTTATGAATGAAACCTGGTAATTGCATCTGGTTTGACAATGCAATCTCGTAATATAAGCACTGAACAAAAATTTTATACTCCTGTTGATGTTTTTAATGCATTTTAGTCTATTAATACCGTCTTTACCAAAACCACAATTTTTGAACCCTCTATCTTTTACATTAAAATTCTTCGCATACGATATAATCAACTTATTATGTACATATATGAAAGAAAAATTCGAAAAAGTTCGTAATTAGTTAGACCATACACTAACTAGCACACGCGCAAGCACATGTACACACACAAACTCGATGATGACAATATGATATAATTTAAAGCTTTAATTAAATATCGGTCCATAAATTAAAGCGTATTGAAAATTAAATTCATGATCATACCAATAGGCTACAGAGTATACGGTTTATAAATATTTATTAATATCGCAAAACTAATTCCGATGCTGAGTATCAGATTCCAATGGATCGAGATACGTGGAGGGTTCGTGACCGGTCGAGAGTACGTCGAGATCATATTAATCCTGGTTGAGCATCGTTTACACCGACCTCGGTTTACAAAGAATAACTTTAATATGTGTATCGCCTGGACATTATACCATCGAAAAACAAACATTACTGGTATTAACCCAACTTGAATAGGTTTGTAAAGTTCTTAATGATTTACTAGGAATGTGGGTCTTTGAAACTAGTGCATCTGAGTTTACTGAATGCAACTATATTCATTAAGCGGAGCAATTCAAAATCTCTTCGTAATAACTCCACTCGCGCAAATTATGCGAGGGAAAAACTGAATTGCATCCGTCTAGGAACAATGCAGCTCCAGCTGAGGCCACAAACACAAAAGTCAAAAACAAACCTTTCTACCTATATAACCATTTCTTATATAATGGTCATAGTTTATAAGAAATGTGTCGATTATATAACAAAATAATCTATGTACATAGTCTTTTAATGTTAAGTAAGTTGAAAATTGTTGAAAGAGCGCACGTTTGTCTCATACTAGCATGTTGACAAAATACTTGTAATAAAATGTCACCGCTGTTCCGACAGTTATTAAAATAAATCTCTCAACAGCTGTTTGAATTAACATATTAACCTTACTTCCAAACTAAACAAGGCCGTCTTTGAGTTTGTTAGTGTATTGTGTCAACGTTTTACAAAGAGTCGAAAAATGTATTCCGGGCAGACAAGTAGACGTAGACATTTCACAGACTAGTGGATCCAAACAAGCAGCTAGCGAGACTGCATTATGCGACTACGTACACATACAGTGTATACAATGACGTTGTGCTACCTCATAAAGGGTCTAAGGCCTCGGCCTCGAATCTCGAGTCCTTACAACATCACAACACAAGGTTGGACACTGCTACATTTTGAAAATTACATTAAATATGACACACAAAATCAATCGATATTTATATAGATTTTTTTCTTCCCTACTTACAAAAAAGAAAATAAAATATGGTTCGCTGGTTTTTTTTATCTAAATAGACCGGACTGAAACACCAGTTCCACATTTGTAAATATTATCGAAGATTTGTAACTTGTACAGGTCTTAAATTGCCCTATTCTTTATTCTACGTGCTTTATAAATAACAAATGTCTGTTCTAGTTATGTCTATTGTCGACAACATTGCAATACATTTGACGCTTATAACAATTGAAAAGAAGGAATTCATATAAAAATAGATAAAACCTTTTTTTTATATAAAATATTGAAACGTTAAATTCAGTACGAAAGATAAGATAGGAGTGTAAAAGTTTACAAAAATTTCTTGGCCATTATTTTGAACCAAGATAATTTTAAGTGAGTCATGGCTAATAAGTAAAAGCCTTCTTTCACGATAAATTTAAGCTTTCAAAGTTAAATGCTCGTAAATCTACTAATATCTTTTATACAGTATAATGTCAACGTCTGGGCTTAGCATATGTATGTATCGTCAATCTAAATGAAAAATATAGAGCATTTCTTTACTTAAGTCAGAGATTTTTGATACAAATCGACTATTATTAACGGGCGATTGTTAAAAGTAGATGCATATAGAAATATTAAATGGAACATACGCTGTGGTATCTGAGACTCCTCAATATCCGAGAAGATGCGTCCGGTGCAAGTGTCGAACAGCCACCATCTCGCCACATGGTCCGGCCACTGCCAGCATCCAGGCATGATCACTCACAACATACTCCACGATCACTCTTTATGAACTCACTTAATCACGCCTCATACATACATTTGTACATGTCATTTTCACCAATGTTTTTTTCTATTTCTAACCATCAAAAGTTATAATATAATTAACATAAATAAAACATTTGATAAAGGATCCTATTAAAAAAACTTAATAAATCATTCTCATATCATGTATGAAAATGGGAACACTTCATAATTGATTAAAATTTATCGGTATTCCAAAGCCGCGTTGTGGAATTTATTTTAAATAAATTTTAAGCAATATATTGGAAAATCATATAACATGTTTTTAAAAGATATTACGCATCAAATAAAAGGCTTTTTACCTAGGCTGTCATCGGTTTTATGTCATTCTAAACTTTGTAAAAATTATTAAAATTCAAAATGCTTTATATCCTACGTATCTCGAATTCTACATACAACACGGGTATCTATTAATTTAATAACACTAAAGTATGAAACGTAATAATATTATATATTTTTATAATATTTATTGATGTAACCGCAGCTTGGTCAATATGAACGCATTAAAGCGATGTGGACAGAATGTTACAAGGGCTTTAAACCATGAGTTATTTTAATACAAAATTTTGTACCCCGTTATATTTATTTTCTTATATGCAATTTAAAAAATCAAGTTATATCGTTGTTTAGTAAATTTATAATTTAAATCACAGTGTAGTTGTGTGATCGTAATTTTTAAATTAACAGCAATTACTTCGTATCGATCGTATTTTAACTGTCATAACTTAACACACATTAATTATTATTAGCAAAACCACACCGTTAATATTTATTAATAATTTACAGTTTGTGGTTGGCACAATATATAGAATATGTTATGTGTTCAATTAGAGGAAATAATTTTCAGATGCGGGTAAACTATGTAATTGGATTATATTTTACAATGCAATAGTGATTGAACTTCCAATCTATGGACACTTTATAATCATTATAAAGAAACCTCAAAAGATGCATTCACTAAAAAATTAACATACTCTGTAAGCTGTGTGATATTTCATGGTATAAAAAAAGTACGTAATAAATTTAGTTTTAATGATACAAATATTTCTCAGACACAATAACTCAAATATCAAATTTGAATATAAAAACAATTCTTGAATGTGAATTAATCGAAAAATATTTAAACTAGCTACTTCAAGTAGAATTTAATGTAAATCAAATGCCTATATACCAATCGTAAAAATATATGGTATGCAAATTACACTTATTAAGGACGGGAGTGTGAGAATCAGAACATAGTTCTCCATATTTACGTATTCAATGAACCAGTCATCATATACCTAATTGCAAATGTATGTAAAATACGCAATAGTTACGTAAACAAATTTTAAAATATATATGTACATATATAGATATTAAAAATATAACTATTATGAAACTTAATCGAAATCAAACCCTATATAACTTATAATAATAAATGTTAAAACATCTCGCATTCCACAACTGTTGGGAATAACAAAGTATTACGGTATTCCATTCAAACTGAAAACTACACTATGGAACACTCTTTATGAAAATCCTGAATTATATTAAAACGTTCTGAAGCTCCTGCAGGATCTGCAGCATTTAATATTATAGTGAGATTTCTGTTTATATTGTAAATACACTAATGTTAGAAACTACTTAAGTAATCCAGAATTAATGTTTTAAACTATGAAAAGTGTCCAGACGTTATATTAAGAAACATTTTTATAATATTCCAGCTATGAAAAGAGTACATGGCAGATATATTAATAATATAATTATTTGAATGTAAAATACCGTTTCGATGTTATTTTCTCGTTTCTCTCTTTTTATATACATTATACAAATATTTGGCGATTCTTGTGATAAGAATACCTTAATATCTTAAACAAAGATTCCATTTCATGTGATATATCTTTACGTAACTGTTTACACGAAGTATGTATAATCTTATCTAGATAAGCACGCGACCTTCCTTCAAGATTTTTTAATGGCATCCTTGTTCCAAGAAGAATTGTTCAACGAGTTTAAAAAAAACCGGTCAATAGTCATTTCATATTTCTAAAGGTAAGCCTTAGTATGCGTGTTAGTTTTGTCTATTTTAAAAGATTCTTATTTAGCGCGTCTATTGCCAGCGGAATCGAGGAAGATCTAGGATAGCTAATAACCCGGAGGGTTCTCCTGAATCACATGCGGGCGCGAAACCAAGCCTAACCCAGTTTTGTTACAAAAATCCCACATCACTCAAAGGAAATCCCATGATGATACGTATGACAATAAAATAAAAATAAATCTTAATATAATAAAATCATTAAATAAAAAAAAAACAAAAAAAATTAAAAATTTATTTATCTGATAAATATACATAAAATATAAATAAATAATTAATATATAACATTTATTTATTATATTCAATGCCACATCCGTTTAACACGCGTCTAGCACGCGTTTAGTATTTCCGCACGCACGTCCGTCCGGTAGACGTTCCGCGGCCAACTGGCGCCGCGCCACCCTTCGTTCAACAGATTGCACCCTCGCTTATACCCCATAATAAATATTACTATATAACACAATGTCAGCCTACTTCGAACTTGCCTTATACGACTGTCTGTATTACATTAAATTAGGATACTTATATCACCGATACATGAATATTTAGACTTATTATTAGTAAATGATTTTAAATACCTATCAATATCATATGTAGTGCCAAATTTTTATCATATAAATATTGTCATTATATTATTATAATTAATTTATTAATACCTTTGTCTTCGATACCTGATTTTAGAATTGTGAACACTTAGTATCGGAATACGTCAGAACTGTTTTTTAATAATATCTAATCTAGCTTACTTTATCATTTAATATTATAGCAAAAGTATGATATATTTCATTTGATATGAAATGGTGTCAAAAAAAGTGATGTAAAGAAAAGCTTTATCAATTTGGTTAGAGAAACTAAAGTTATAAGATATTTTATAACTGGACTGTAAATGCAAGTAATTTTGAGTTTGTAAATGAATAATTTATTTGAAACACTCAAATTAACTATTTTTTTACTTTTTGACACTATTTTTGTATTCTCAGTACACTGACATTTCTGAAACACATTTTAGAAATATCTAAGTTCATCTTTTTATCAAATTTATGAAACGAAGGCTCCGCTTAGAAGTGCATAAAGTATAAGTAACGTAAATTTGTTAAATTTTCTAGGTAGTACTGAAACAGTGGCATAAATATCGGTAGATCAATCAGGAAATCGACGCCTCAATAGCCAGTGAAGCGTGTTAAATGATAGTAATGATTTAAGCGGCCGTCTCTGACAGAGTAACGAAATGTTGAATATTCCTTAATAAAATGTTAACATACCGGCTATAATTCCATCCATCTGCAGTAAAGCAGCCTCCAATAACTTTGTAGGGTCCGATTCGGGCGAAGTTGGGTTGTTATCGCCATCAACCTGTGTCGCTTTTCCCATTACACTTTTATAACTATTATGCAAGAGTAATAAGTTACCCTATTATTAAGTTTAATTTAAAAAATGTGAAACTAAAAGTTATATTCGAAATTGAAAAAGTTTAGGTCAACAAAAGTTTGACATCAAACTTTTGATGACAGTTGAATGAATGTAAAAAGGTATACTTTTTTGTATCTGTTTGCTAGGCAATGGCTTAAACTATACTGTCGATATACATTTTCTAATAATTAATCGGCTGATTTTTTTGTATGTAGAGTTGTAATAAATAATATAATTTAAAATCCAAAACAATTTATAATTAATGTCTTTATAACTGATTTTTACTATAACTGTAATGGGAAATAAATAAATGAGTTGACAGTTGAGAGACTGCTATTATCTTATCTTATTTTTATAGGTATATATCTTATATATTTAAATGGCAATTCTTGTATATTTAATTGGAATCTCGGACTCAACTCCAAAGATTTTCATAAAATTTAGTATATAGGAGGTTTCAGGGGCAATAAATCGATCTAGTTAGGAATCTATTTGGAAAATGTCATTTATAAAAAAAATAACAAAAAGCAGCGTTTAAAATATGACTCTTCCTGACATCTATTGGTGAATAGTAGTACTACTTTTTGGTAATTACTTTTACTACTTGCTTTAACGATAACGCAGCAGATGGCGCTGTTACGTAACAGGAAGTTAATGAGTGTTCGTTTTGAAGTGAGACTGAGAAATTAATTGTTGATTTATATTGTTTTATGTCTTCTTAAGGTGTTCACTTAAAAATGCCTAAACGAAATGAAAAATAAAACACAAAATAAAAACTAATAATTCCTAAATACCGAGCATTAAGCTTGGTAACCAGATTTTTCATATCTTATATATTTATTTATTCTTAAATAAGCGCAATTCTTGTATGTATACATGTATTAACATCTCGGAATCGGCTCCAACGACTTTCATGAAATTTAGTATATAGGGGTTTTTAGTTAGAAATATTTTTAAAAGGTGTTTCAAACGTGACTCTTCCTGACATCTATCAGCGATTAGTAATACTACTTTTTGGTAATTGCCTTAATGACACAACAACAGATGGCGTTGTTAAGCAATAATAAGTCTGAGTGTTCGTTTTGAGGCCAGACTAAGAAGTTGATTGTTGATTTATATTGTTCTGTCTTCTTAACGTGTTCACTTAAAAATGCCTGAACGAAATAAAAACAAAACAAAACAAATATGTACTAATAATTCCTAAGTACCGAGCAAGGCTCGGTACCCAGATAAGATATAACTTATATGCATAAGTTGACTTTATACTGTAAGATGTAAGTTATAAATGTTTATACATATTTCTTTCGGGTTGCATGAATTAAAATACCCTTGGAATACACTCGAAAATCATCTTTTTTAAAATTTTAAAAATATGTTATTGTTCATTTATGTAGAATACCTAATTATAGATTTGAATCTTTTAATTAACTATGAATCTCTAAGGGAAAATGAATGAAGGAAAATTTAAACAACCAAAGGTGAAGTATTTAATCGCATAGTTTATTAGTGTTTCATTAGACCCTTTACCAAATTATTTTAAGTAAATAAATAGAACTACATACACTTTATAATAAGTACCATTTCTTTATATTTCTAGACCATCGCAACAAGACAATATATTATATCAACTGCAAATAAACTTTTCCATCATAAAACAAGCAAAACAGCCATATTGCAAAATTACACTATACATAAATAAATAACATTTAATTTATTTATAATACTTTTGTGTAAATATATAATTTCTCAATGTGACAAACAGTTAAAAATCCACACATCTATATATTTGAATAAATTTCGAAAAACACTATATATTTCCATATTATTACCGATCTAAGGCACAATCTGCTAAAAATTTGATATTTTTTTATTCTACCACTCATCATTAAACTGGTAGATTATAAATAGTTTTGTATTACATAATAATAAAATATTTTTCATTATATTTAAAATGATAACACAATATATGTAACAGCAAATATCAACGATGATCTAAATCTTCAAATCGTTACATTATAATGCTTTTAAAACAATTCACTTACACTAAATATTACACACATAACAACTTAAAACAAATTAAAATGTTGGTAAGCTGTGTTTTGGTATTAAGGTGAGGAATTATATACTAGACGACATCGGAATTTAAAAACATCATACTACATTGTTGGCAAAACTGAATATAACACATCCATTTTACATTGTACCCAGAGTACATTAAAAATACTTAAAACAATAATAAACATACTAATTAAAATTTACCCTTTAGAACTACCAACAATTCAATTATATTGCCACAAAACAAAGCATTTTACTAATATTGTTACTAACAGTATAATCATAATTGAATATACAACTAACAATTACCTACACAATTGACATTATTTAATAATTGCTTTTAGACAATAAAAATTTTTACAACAGTAACTGTTGCTGTTTTATAAAATGCACAAAAATTAACAATGTTCTTAGAAGTCATGCAGACAGGTATTAATAAGAAATTCATAACTTCTTTACCTTTTCTCTTGAATCTGCTCACAATTTTCCCAACAGAACATTGTTAACCATTATTAATGAATTAAACTACATAAGAAAAACTCTGCATTTTTGTAAATTTAATATAATTAAGATCTCTTCTTAATTTTATATTAATCTATAAATATATTATCTCTATTAAATATTAAAGGCAATATCTATCGTTAAACATGGACGGATTAATTAAAGTCGCCCAATGGGGTTACCAATTAATAATATTAATAGCTCTTAATGTACACTTAAACTACATTGCGGCGAATCGGCCGGGACCGAAAAAATCCAGTAAATACGAAAAAAAACAACAATGAAAATAAGAACATCTATAAATAAATATGTGTTGCTCATTCAGGTAACTCACTAGGTCGTTCCACAGACGGACATCCACCGAGGTCAATAACAATATATATATAATATATATCTTCGTTGGTAAACATCTTTACAGTACCATCAATATCATAAACTTAACAGGCAAGACCACAACCCATATTAAGTACTTATTAGCTACAGGAATGTCCACATCAGGTTCAGAATTCAGATATATACATGACAAACGGACAAAGTCAATTAAGTACTGTATTTTTCTATGCCACCATTATTATAAATTTTCATAGCAGCTTGAGCACATCCACCTTAATAATTATAGTAAATACAACAAAAAAATATAGATTAATATCTAAGATTCGTTTTCAAATAGTGTATGACCAATCAGGTTAAGTAGCGTTAAGTAGATCTGGCACCATTACATAAGCACGAGAATGGAATACATCGTTTTTAGTTTTGTGCGAACTATGACGCAGTAACACACCGATCTTACTTGTTGAGCCATTGTTTAGTTATTGAGCAAGTGCGTTATTTGTAATGTTACATTTCGTTTACTTTTAACCTATCCACTAAAGTTAGACTTTAAGTACGTCACGATGTAACGACACCGTTGGAATTTCGATAATAAATAATAACAAATAATAATAATAATAAAATTAAAATTGTACATTAAGTATTAGTCGTGGACTTGCATCACATGCGTTAATACAAAAATATAAATTAATAACGGAATGTAGAATTCAAAATTCCGGGCTGTTTTTGATCACAATAGTTATTAAACATTCTGATATACTAGGCTTTGCCTTCTCCATAAATACGTCAACAGCGAAATGTAAAAATATATTAATTTGTACATACAATCCTCTTCATATGCTTTATAATAAACATTTGTAAATTTCACTATCGCACCAAAAAAAATACTCTTCAAGTATATACCATCAAATAACTCCTGTACCATTAAGTACGAACAAATTAAATAATAAATTAAAAAAAATAAGTCAACAACAAAGTATCACTTCATTCCCAGCCTTACTCTTAACGAATCTCAAAATGGAATGCATCAATTACAATTTGGAATGTCATATATATTATATACCACGGATCCAATTTTGTCCACTATAGAATCCAATTCACACGGGGGTGGGAAGGGAGGGGGGGACGTAGCGTACACCTAAGAAGTTCTATAGCCATTGTCCCCCCACAAGCAGTCATTGGTGGCTCTTCGACAGCAGATGGGAATTAAACTCGTAAACGTTGCAGCACTGCTCGCCGCAAATATTACATTTCCAGGGGTTAGCATCGCAGTGGCAGCCCTTGTGCAGGAAGTATAGCGTGGAGTCAGGAAACGTGATGCAGCAGAACGAGCAGACAAGCGACGAGGGTAGTAGCGCTGCGTCGCCTTGAGTTGAAGTAGTCACTCCCCCCTCCGAAGGGGAGGCTCTTGACGCCTGTAACACATATATGGAATTTATGTAATAATGATGTTATTATAAAGAACTTCATACCAATTTATACCTAAGTCTATTTTAATAACAAGACCAAGATGCGGTTTGCTCAAAAATAATATTATTATGTGTAAATGATATATTAAGTATAGTCCATATCGAAAGAAATTGGCAATCTTGTAAACAAAGCAACTAACCACGATAATTTCGTTTTTATGTACAATTTGATGTCAATCTTGATGATAATTATTTCTCAACGAACCCACAACTGTTTTTAACAATCTTATCATGACTAAACAAGTGTGTATAACCCCTACGAATCAACTGTGCACTTCTCTGGAATGCGACCCTTCTCCCGCTACCCCGCGCGGCGCCCCGCATTCGCCGTAAGCGCTCAGTAGCGATAACATCTTTGTTACATTTATTTATTATTAAATACAAAAATTATCTTAAACTATGAAAAATATCACCGCAATAAAAAATCTAGCGTCCACTTGCCGTTTTTTTTATTGCTAAGCTGTAATATCATATCGGTCCATATGTATCTATTTAATTGGAAAAATTTGTGAGTAAAATGACTTATCATAAAAACGACCCTTTACCAACATAAAAAAATTATAATTTATATATTTTTTATATAATTCTCAGTTTTTTGCAAGCGGTATCGTTCTAATAACGTCACAGAGCGAGGTGCACAGTTAATATGTAGGGGTTGTATATATGTTTAATTTATAAAATAACTTGCATCACGAAAATTTATTGCATTTGTCAAAATGTCAGTTTAATAACGAGAATTTTTTACTCATCAAAGTCTATTTATCTTTGAAAAATTAGTGTTGTACATGATAATTATACAATGAACTATTTTTTGTCTGCGACTTCCATTAATTTAAATTTACTTTCAAACTTAGAAATGTATAGCTGACCGGGGGAACTCTGTCGTTAAAAGCAGTAAAGCCGTTGTTGTACTGTAAATGGTGTAAGTGACACCACTTTCATTTTTAAATAAGATATTTATAAATATTAATAATTGAACTTTAACCAACTCAACAAAAGTTAAAAGATTTGATCATACTAAACACTATAGTGTACTCAACAGGCTGTGATGTAATCAGTCAATCAATCAAAATTTCATTTTTTTCTGATATTTAGCAGACAGAACTAAACATAGGTAGCAATAAAAAGTACAAATTAAACAGTTTATTCAATCGTTAGTGATTTCTAATTACTTATTGATCTTGATGGCATGGTCTTTGGGAAACCAAGGATTTTTAGTGCTTTTAGTATGCAAACAACTCTTATTCTTTAAAAAAAAGGTCACTAATAAATACTTAACAACATATGAACAAATTAAAGTACTTTTTATTATGATGCTTTAATCTAATTATTAAGATTTAGGTATCTTGAAGAGTACTCACATCACTAGGGGCATAAACAAGTCTTTGTAAATATCAGCTGATCACATTTGTTTACAAGATTGCAAATTTCTATTGAAATGAAATATAATATGTATTTATTAGTTCATGAGTTCTTAAACACTAGAGAAGTAACATTAGTTTTTGAATTACAGTTAATTATGAATTGGGTAGTTTGCCTTTCATCCCACTTGATGCTAAATATGTAGAAACAGAGCTGTAGATGATAAATGCACTTTGCCACATATTCAAATCTCTGGTTACACTGTGTTTACATTTTCAATGATTTTTCTATTAACATGTGACCTCGATAATTCCATGCACAGGTGAAATGTGATAACTAGAGAAAAGTGGGTGTTTGATAATATTTAATTTACTAAAAATACTTTCTTAAGAATAATATTGTATTTTTAACTTCTCTATTATACTGAATATTTAATTTGTTAGAATATCTTACATTATTGGCTCTAGACCGCCCCCTTGCTGAGATGCGTCTACGCAGGTCCTCTCGCAGCAAACTCTTCAGCGGCGACACTTGTATGAGTGAAGACAGTGATGATGACACATCACGTTTGTCTTCCCCTTCACCAGCATCTCCTGAACCTTCCTCCTGAGCATTAGGTTCCTAGTATTGTATATAATTATCAACCATTAATTATTTTATTTCTTCTAGGATATTCTAATAAAGAATAATAAAGGAACTTTATGAAACAAAAAAATTGGGTAAAAATATTCTGGGAGTTGCATGTTAATATAATCCTTGTTCTTGAATGTTTTTTTTATAAATAATTCAATTACATATATTAACCATGTATGTTTGAAAAGTAATTCCAATGAATAAAATAAATAAGTATCGTTAGATTAAATTTATAGCATATAAAATGTAACAATACACAATTCATAGTACATATAGACAAAGTATTCAAGAAAATCGCAAATAATTGTACATAAATGATCTGTATTAACTCCAATTTAGAATAATATTAAGGAAAAAACTTGTATTTATTTAAATAAGTTTTACATAAATAACATTTTATGTAAAACTTGATGGATTTTTAGATTACTTAGTAACATCCATAGTTTATAGACAAGGTAAAGTTATAAATGTTCATAATTAAAGTGAAGTAGGTACATTATTTTACCTGTTTAATGGGTATGAGTGTGATGGAAGGTGTTATAGCAGGCAATGCCAGGGAACTACTAGCAGCACTCTCTGACTGAGGTGACCCTGAACCATTCATACGAGACTCTGAAAAAATATCATTTATGATAAGTATATACCTACAAAAAATAAAGTTAATGATGATTTTTCAGCATAATTTATTTCAATATGGTTTGATAAGTTAAAATTTTTTTGAGATTAATTGGTTTAAATAAGAACATAGGTATACTCAGGATGTATATACAAAGGCAGATGATTACATAATATAAAGTCATAAATAACACAGCATGTAGATTTATATAGAATAATACTTGATGAAAAAATCAATTGCACAGAGTGTGTCCAAATATTCTGTTTCATGAGAATGCAAAAAAATGTCAGCACAATATCATGAATAAAGTATAAATAATAACTTATATGTCAATAATAATGATAATTGTCATCATATAAAAGTTGCAACAGCAACTACGAAAGAAGGGAATGCTTAGTGATAGCGGTAACCAACATTTCAATCACAAGTTACAAGACATTAAAATTATTTGGTGGCCAGATAGTTTACCGAAAAATAAAGAATATTTACCTTGGTGGTTATTCTGGCCAGGTGAGAACGTTTCGTTATTATCGGCCATAGATATTTCTACATGTGGGGTCAAATAGTGCATAGGTGGGGTTGCATTGTCCACTGAACGTTCTCCATTGCTGTCACCACTATCTGAGTAAGCAGCCGCTACAGACACTGAGAGGCCAGAGCCTAATGCCCCCAATGCTGATATGGCGCTGGGGTCCATAGTGCCGTCAGCATAAGCGGCGTTGGCTATGCCGGCCGCGAGAAGGGAAACAGAGTTGTTACCGGGCCCCGGGTTGTCCAGATCGATTCCGTGTCTGTCGGAAACGTTATGACTTGTAAAAGTATACTATGATTACGTGTATTTGATAAACAATGGAAACCACACATAAAAGTTAAAGTGAGGAATAGAGACCTATTGAAAAAATGGACCCGAAGACTCTTCATTGTCGGCGCTCGGTAACTACAGAGCGGGCAAGTTTTGACGAGATCGTGCTGGCCAACGTGCTCGTTCTGGAAGTGTGCACGCATGGCTATCTGTCGCTGGAAGCCACGGTTACATATGGGGCAATGGTACGGCAAGCTCTTTGTATGGGTCGTAAAGTGCTCCGCTAAGTGATCCTTTCTGAAGAACCTCTTCTGACACACGCGACACTCGTAAGGCTTGACACCGGTGTGGCGCATTTTGTGGCGTCGCATGTTGGCGCCATTAGAAAACTTCATGTTACATACATCACACTCGAATAGTTTTCTGTGTGGTCTAGCCTCTGTGTTCTGAGCGGCCGCCACATTATTATTGTCAGGTGAGCACTGTGCCATGTGTGTGGTTAAGGCTCGACTGCTTAGAGTACTAAAACTGTTACATGTAGTACATTTTAATAGAGTACCACTGCCCCTTTTAGGTGTTTCCTTGCTCGCTGTTGGAGCCTGTAATAAAGATGAATTTGCTCATTAACTTTTTAGGATAATTTAAAGAATTATAGAAATATAATTACAAAGATGAGCTCTAGTAAAAATTAAGAATTTGTTGAAAAAATTATCTACAATAGCAGAACTTGATTTTAAATCTGTCCAATGAACCACTTACTCAACCAATAAACATATCTATCTGAGTTTTCCAATTGGAATCTTTGTTTTCTTAAAAAAAAACATGTTAACATTTATAAATTTTGTACTCATCATTATTATCATTAATTAAAATTTGACACATAACATTAAAAAATGTTGAAGTAAAAGAAATAATAATTATCAATTGAAAATTCTTAATGATATTTCATATTCCACTTTTATTTCCTAAGAATCTCAATTAATCTATTCACCTTAATGACCTTGAAGCAAAACAGTATTTTTTAATATATATATAGCAAAAAATTATTAATACAAGATCATTAAAAAATATATAATTAAAGAAAACAATTAATTATTGCACTTTACTCTATTTTATACTTAAAATTCAATTTGTTAATGAACAATGTAATTAAATAGAATAATGCAACTTGGAAATATTGACAAATATAAAAAAAATGACAATTAATTCATATTAATAAAAACCTCTATCATAGCAAAACATAGCAATTTGTTATATAATATTAAAAGGATGTACATCATATTTTTTTAATGATATTTTTATATTTCACATTAAGAACTAAATTAAGATTATTAAGTTCTTGTTATATACTAGATCTTTATTTCTATAATGTTAGAAGCTTAAATAGCTAAACAAATTATAACATTTCACATAAAATGATTGATTTGTTTTTGTGATATGATTTTCAATTATTTTTTAGATGCTTATCCAAGTTACCAAGACAAAATAATTATAAATATCACTTAATGAGGGTAATATAAGGATAAAGTTTAAAGAAATATTGTTATCACACAGATAATTATAACAAATTATATTGTAAAAGAAATGTTATATGTATAAATATAGATAGACACAATGTATAGATATTATAATTGACTAGATTTAATGGTGACATGAATGATATCAGCATCCAAATGGTTTATAAAAAGCTCTTCCTACATGTGATTATTTTGTAGTGATTATTGAGATAAGTAATTAACATTATATTATAATTCACAAAACAAAACATTGAAACTTTCAAAAAATCAAGATCATTTTATTTTGATTACATAAAAATATAATAACTTTTGCAATATTGTTTTATTGATGTATGATTTGAATAATATATAATAAAGAACATTACCATTTAAGTATAACCAATTAGTAAAACTAAATAAAAAAATGTTTGGCTTCTATTTGGGTACATTAACTTGGATATCAATATTTTTTATTATAAGACTTTTCTAAAACTATACATTATTAAAATACATACCGGTTCATTTTTGACGGCAGGTAGATTTGGCGACACGGTGCCAGAATCGGCCTCTGTTTCCCCTTTTGATGACATCACATTAGGTCGCGGCCTTTCAGATCATCACTCTCCTACCTCGCTATTCTAAAACATCACAAATAACAATCACAACATTTTTAATACTCTAAACAAAATGACACTGAAAACAACGTTTCCTACACCTATATAATCTTCTAACGTGACAATCTGAATAGAATGGCGAGGTGACCCATTTACGAAAACATACGAATTATCGACTCACTATAGACTAATTATAAACTTTATCCACTTATCCCATGTACATCCCACAACACCTGGATGAAAACGATGTATATTCCAATGTAAATAACGAAAACATCGCACTCACTTGATAGCCTGCCTTGATACGTCGACAGCCAGAACAGCGGTATTTTAGGGAGAGATCGCTATGTGGCCTAATTCAATGCTTGAGCTCTATGCACAAAATACGTGTTACACGAATAACTGTAAATGCACAAATAAGTGGGTCCCCACTTAAATCTTATGTTACCTGGACATTTAATTATATTTAACACTTACTATTTATCCTAAGTTACTCCTAAAATCTATAAAGAAATCACTAACATTTTTAACAAACCTATGCCCATTCTGTAAATACTCGTTCATCTACGATGGTAAGTTCGGGCTTCGATAAATAAAGCACATTTTTTTCTTATTTTTCTTTTCTAGCAACACATGTTACCAAATGGAGGAATCTTTTTCGCGCCTTATTTTATAGGACTTAAAAAAACTATTCCTTGCAATATATAATACACCAAATTGTACCTACTAAAAAATAAAGCATTTTTGTCAGATTTCCTTAATTTTGTATTTAAAAATGATATTATCTCAACAAGCAGCTTTTTATAGTGTTAAGAAAAAAATATGAATTATAATAAGATACGAATACGATAAAAAAATATTATAGTAACAAAATTTGTGTTATTTCTGTAGGAACTTGGAAACGAATCCAAATTAAACTCTACAAGTATCTTATATTATGTATTGTTCACTGGTCATTATGATAGTTTTCATGTAGGTATGACATCCTATTAAATATTTTGACATTTCATGAATTAAGACATTGGACAGCTGATGTCACAAGCTGATGTTAAACAAGTTTTACCATTTAATATTATTAATTTATTTTGAAAGTTTTCGTGCCAATGACAATAATCGGTTTTCCCTATTAGCCATGTATCCGGTTTAACTTCCAAAATTTTATTTTGCCATACTAGATGGGAAGTGTTTTTAAATGAAAGTACAAAGACGTATAGTTATTAAATATGTGTATACCTTCAATAAATTCATTTTTTAGCCAATGGAGGCTATGGATTCGTCCAATGTTTATAGCTACTTATGTTTTATTAGTCATAATATTAGTACCGCTGTTGATAGTTCATTCGATAAATAATGGTTTTACAAAGTCAGACCAAAGCACTTTGATAGGAGGAGGCTTTGTTCTTCTTGCTGTGCCTATCTCAATATGGCAGATCACTCAACACATAGTTCACTATACAAAACCGTCTTTACAGAAACATATAATTAGGTAAAAAACTTTTTATTTTTTGTATCTGTATTTTTTTTTAAACAATAATAATAATTTTTCTCCTTATCAAGGATTTTATGGATGGTGCCAATCTATGCTTTGAATGCATGGATAGGATTGGAATTTCCTGAGCAATCAATTTATATGGATGCATTAAGAGAGTGTTATGAGGCTTATGTTATTTACAACTTTATGAAGTATTTATTTAACTACCTCAATGATGGTCAAGACCTCGAGGCATTGTTGGAGACTAAACCTCAAGTTTATCATATATTTCCACTATGCTGTTTGACACCGTGGGAGATGGGAAGGTTTGTCTACTTTTTGATACTTTAAACCATATTTTACATGATTATGAAAAATATCAATATTTTTTTGTTTCCAGTGAGTTTGTTCACAACTGTAAGCATGGCATTCTTCAATATACCCTAATAAGGCCTTTGACAACCGTCATATCAATCATATGCGATCTCAGCGGAGTTTATGGAGAGAGTGATTTCAGTCCTAACGTGGCTTTTCCATATATAATAGCCATAAATAATTTGTCACAGTTTGTAGCTATGTACTGTTTGGTATTGTTCTATCGGGCAAATCGTGCTGAGCTAAAACCAATGAAACCCATTGGCAAATTTTTATGTATAAAAGCTGTTGTCTTCTTCTCGTTTTTGTAAGTTTTTTTTATATATTCTTTATGTTCATACTATTGCTAACAAAGAACTCTTATTGAATTTTAATACAAGGTTTAAAATCCCATTGTTATTTCCAGCCAAGGTGTTATTATCAATATACTGGTATACTGTGGAGTGATATCTACTATATTTGATATATCAGACAATGACAAAATAAAAATTATATCATCAAAATTACAGGTTTGATTACTGATAAATGTATCATTAAAAAAATGTCAAAACAAATAAGGAATCAATTGATGTTTTATATATCAACTGAATGAAATAAAAGTAACACATTAAAATGTGTATATACTCATCAATGTTGTTATTTGTAGGATTTTCTTATTTGCATTGAGATGTTCTTGGCGGCTATCGCTCATCACTACAGCTTCTCATATAAGCCATACATATCACCATTGGCTCCGACAAATTCCTGTCTCGGTTCTTTCCTGGCGATGTGGGATGTGTCTGATGTGAAGAGAGATATATCTGAACATTTGGGAGTTGTTGGTATGTAAATCATATAATCTATCTTTAGTCAATTATCTTTACAAATAATCTAATTAAATATGACTGCTGATAAATAAATCTAATTAGAAGAGATTACTGCTCAAGTGAAACTTAATATTTACATTGTGTGTAAAGCTTTGAATATAAGAATTTTCAATTTCTGTATTATTCATGTTCTATTTATATAAGTATCTATTAATGCATATTTATAATTGATGTACAGGGAGTTCATTTAGTAGACGATGGCGTGGGAAATCTATGTATCATATGGCCAGAGGATATGATGAAAGTTCTAGACTAAACGAACCAACTGCCAGTTCAGCGCCAAACATATCAGTTGAGAGCGTAGAACCAACTGTTGAAGTAAGGACATCTGTGTACGGATCCCTAGAGAACACTATGACGACGGGTTCATTGACCTCCGAAACAGAACCTTTGATACGGAACGATTCAGATCCCAGTGTTTAAATTCTGTATTAAGTATTACAAAATATAAATCTTAAAAAGTTACCTCTAAGACAAGTTTTGATCATGAGTACTTAAAAGGATGCTTTTTTGTTTAGGTACAGTTATATGGAACAACATATTATCATATAATTCTCATATATTATACGACATGGATTAAAATCGATAATAACCGCCGTAATACAAATTATGTAATAGTTAAGAAATATTCAAGATAAATATTAAGAAGCTTTCTGTCTAACAAACCTGTTAGACGTTTCATTATACAAGTAAATATGAATAATTATGAATTACTTACAACTATAAATAATAAGTGAAAACTATGCATAGAGAATAAAAAACATATTCCTCGTTATTTCTTTATGATTTACGTTGACCGAAGAGAAAAATATATGTATAATAGAAATTTAATAATTTTCCCAGAAATTAAAAAATGAATATATTATTATAACTAAGTGTTATTAACTATATCGTCGAGTACAATTCAGAGCGTTTTGTCTCAGTTGTATTTACTTTATGATTATGAAATGTGATATTGATTTACATAAACATTAATGTAACGTATTTGTTAAGTTTCACAAATAAATCGTATTTCTTTAATGCATTTATTTAATTTTCTTATTTTCCTTATTGTATTCTTATAAGTGCTCATTGAATGCTGTTTTTGTATTCCTTATAGGTATCTGGTTAAAGTTGAATTATATATACCTACATGCTCCCATATATACTCACAAAACCACATCGGAATAATAAAAAGAATAAAACGACAAAAAGTAACGCATTTTATTATTGAAATGGATATTTATTATAAAATTATTATACGTACACTGATATGGCCTTAGGCGTTGTATCACAATATTCGTCTGAGCTTTACTTAAGCAATACATTTGAAATATTTATAAACTTTTAATATAAAAATTACAATCGATTTTCCCTTATCACTATAATAATATTTTTTGAAGATAAAAATGATAATTTTATTTCATTTAGATAGATGGAATGTTATAAGTTTTATATTGAATTTAAGAAATATTGATATGAAGATTATGTTCTGTTTATTAGTAGACATAATATTTATCTATAATTAAATACATATAAAAATACTGACATATATAAATTTATATTACGTTGTAGGTACGGTGTTAGATATAAAAATTAAGAAGCTGCCAGCAGATAATTAATCGATTTATATTTAATCGATAATTTTATAATTACGACTTTTATAAAAATTTTCAAGTGCAGTCAAACCAGCCTTAAGACTGTTCATTTCGATTTTATTCCACAAAGTCCCCATAATAATATAATAAAATGAAATTCCAGTCATTATTATTTTTAAAATATCAGTCATAATGTTATTAGGCCAGAAGCCAACAGAACCTAAAAGAAACATGAATATTAAGCCCCCCGTCATAAGAAATAGTTTTTTAGATTTCGTTATAGTCACAGTAGCCTCCCTGCAAACTTTTATTGCCTCTTCTATAGTTTCCTGAAAGTGTTTCTCTTCACTATATTGCCTCTTTGGTTTACTTTGAGAAGGTTTTATTTTTAATTCCAATGCAACAGCATCATGGTCAGAATAAGAAAATGGCTCCCCGGGAACCCTCTCCTCCATGGGATTACCGTAACTATTTACTTGAGCCTGTAAAGTATACATATAATAATTTTAAATACAAAAGGGCTTTTTAACCAATAATAATAAATATCTTGTCAGCCTAATAAGTAAAGAAAATAATTGGATTCCATAAATTACCTCATATTTTGAATCAACATGAAATAGTATATGGTCTATTCGCTTCCCTTCAGGGCATAGTTTTACCAACTTTGGATCAGAATAGCTATTGTTTATGTTGTCACTAGTTCCAATTTGTTTGGCAAACTGATCATGATCAGCCAGTAGAGTGTATGGGTCCAGTAGAGACGGTAATTGAGTAATTAACCTGAAAATAAAAGAGAATTAGCATGCATGTAAGTTAATTTATCAAAAAATAATAGTGAATGATGGTTTTATAGAATGTTTTTCCGAAAATACATCTTGGCTGTTACTGTATTTTATATACTCAATGTTTTGTATGTGTGGTCTTATCTTTATAAACCCTACTTCACTTGAACACTAAACTGATAATTTTTTCTAACTCATTTTGAATGCAAGTGTTAATAGAACAATTAATATTCATTCGCTTATTGCAATAGCTAAAATGGTTAGTGGATAAAAACTATTACCGCCAAATATACTGCTATAAGACTCATGAAATAAATTAATAATGTACAATCAAAAACTAATATCAATATAAGATTATCAAATGTTACATTACAAAATAACTGATTTTTAACATAACATTGGGAATCATACTTTAATATCCTGAAAACAGAAAATTTTCAAATATTATGATTTATAATTACGCAGAAACGTATGTGCATATTTATTTATTTATTTAAGCTTACACAATAATACATATATTAACAGTGAATTTTAAATACCATAAAAAGAATGTAGTACATACCTAAGTCTAAGACATAGTTATAAACATGTTATTTTATAAAGTTAACATTCTTATTTAACATATATTTTTTATTGCGATTACTATATACATATCATCTTCATCTTATATAAATATAAATTTGTGAGAGACTGGAGCCCGTGACAGGAATACCTGTATTACAGGTTTCCAGGTCCCCACGCCGCCATATTGACAAAGTGAGCTCTTAACATTAAACTGTTCTATATAAATATGTTGGAGAGATTGTTTCAGTGGGTTAGAGTGTATATGTGTGTGTGAGTGTGTGAGTATGTGTATGTATGTGTGTAAGCGTGTGTGTGTGTGTGTGTGTGTGTGTGTGTGTGTATATATTACTTGTTATATTGCAACAATTATAGATAACGAGATCTAAGACTCGCGAGTATTCTATTAAATTAAACTAATATTTTTCTGATTATACTACACGTATTTTATTATTGTAAGAACTACACACTCCCGACGATTCATGAAGTGTTCAGCTACCGTGATCACGGACAGAAGAGATACAATTTTTTAACTCTCACTTAAATAATAGATAATCTAAATATCAAAGAATAAATAGCCTAGAGTTTTATATACACTTTACAGCGAGCTTTATTGTATTATTAACTTGGTAGAACTCCAGAAAGTGATTCGAATGCTTATGTCCCTGTACTAAATATATTTTGAATAACATAGACATAACTATCAGCTAACAAAAATCAAATCTACTGAAACACATCATTTGAAGTTTTACTACTTTTATAAACGTTAATAGTCTCCAGTGAATTTATTCAATTACTTTAATACTTTATGTGGCATAGGATTAGTTACTATTTATAACAGTAATTTTTTAATGTATTGAATATTGTCAATATAAAAACAAAAATCCATATTGTAAAAACCACAATAACAAATAGGTAGATCAGATTTCAAAAATGCACAAGTTTTTGTTCTATGTTGTTAAGGTTTCCATTCTATGTCTACGTTCCATTCCTATGTTTTCTGATAGCGCTTGCAAATGTATACATATATAATAATTATTATATCGAACAGACCCATAATGAATATATAAAAACAAAGGAGTAAGTCAAGAAATGTCAAGTCAACAAAAGTCACGAAATCGATGTGAAATAATAACAAAAACATGTTTTTACCTAAACGATAAATCTCCAGGTGCAGCATTGAGATCACCAGCCAGTATTGATACATCGGCAGGAGAGGAAGTTAAATTAACCAATTCCGCAGTAGAATATGCCTGTAATACTCTATGAGCCAAGTATATATCATCCTCGTGGTATTCTGCATGTAACTGTATATAATGTAATAATTATATTAACCGAAATATATTTAAATAAATACACACAAAATGAAGTACTCAAATATTCCAGTACTTAATTTTGTACTATAAACTATATAGTCTAACTACATTAAAAATTAATTGACGTAATTAATCTCACAATTTCTTTATTAATTTTCAGCTATATAGATAAAATTATTATATGTAAGTACGAAAATCTAAGACAGATTTATGAACTTAAAATCTAAGATATTACATCACAAGACTATTAATTTAAAACTGCAATTAGCTATGAGGCTTAAAATCAGTCATTTATACTCTGAAAATCATTAAAGTTCTAGAATTTAATTTCTCATTTAGGTGTATTTGAAAAACCTTCAATTAGTAATTGTTACCCAAACAAGACTTACATTACAAAGAAATAATTTGAATAACCTTGAGTTGCAATATAGACAATTATTCATTGTTGCCAATACTTTTTACAATCTGTTTCATATATTGATCAATATATGTATGATCATACAGCTTTATAATTTTTTCCATTAAAAAATACTTACATGAGTGCAGTATATATTGATTAGCCTGTCGTTATATTTAATTCGGCATAGACCCACACCCTTTCCTCCAAACCAATCGCCATGGTGAATCTTATGTATGTACCCATTTAGTGGCCACTGATGGAAGAAGACATCTTGAATAGCCCATTTTGTAAATATACATAAACCTGACCCAAAAACACCACTAGAAACAAAAAGTCGTCATTAATGGAAAAATTCTATTGGCTTACAAGTTACAATCATTTCAATAAAGTTAAAGAGATTTGTTTTCTTTGAACTACCTGTAAAAATAGTGTGAAAATGGAAACTGCTTCTGTAGCTGATCCTTCAAATACAAATAATCTTTTTCACACCATACTTCTTGTAGACAAACAATGTTGTGGGAAGCCTTCTGTAAATATGTGGCTATAGCTTCAATTCTTTCTTTGCGATTCTTAGAAACAACTGGTATGCCCCTAAAATTTGAAAAACAAATAAATATACCACTTGTTTAAGGCAAATAAGATTACAAATCATATTCAATTGAATTATAAAATTACGCGTTATAATTTTTTTTTGTACATAATTTGTAGTAAATCATACCAGCAGTTTAAAGTAAAGATATTTAAAGTAAATTCCATGTTGACTTGTTATTGTTACAGATGAACTGAAAGATCTTTTGTTAACAACTCTTTGCTGTTTATACGGTTTTGTAACAAGTATATTGAGAACAGCGTATGTAAAGTAAATAATTCCATTAAACTTCTTGTCACAACTTAGTCAAAATTAAAAAATCTATAAATTTCTCTGGTAATATATTTTTTGTTTATTTTCGGTTATCGAGGTCTCCTATGGTTACGTATGTTTGTAATTGTTTTAGCTTAACATAATTATTCCTGAATTACTACACTAACTGCCACATCGCTAATCAAATACGTAAACGATAAAATCAAATAAAACAGTTTGCAATCGTCAGGTTAAAGTACCATCTACCTATTTACTGTTATTATCATTTCATGACATATGTTACTGTCACCATAATACTTGACAGATTATATGTAGTATGGCAACATATGTATATTTTTTCTAAATAATTGTTTGAGGCACCCACAGGACGGAGAATAGACAGCCCATTAAAATTCCTCTAATTATTATTCTGTTATTTTTAATATTATCAGAATTAATTGTTTTCACAAATTTCAACCAACGTAAAGTTTATATATAAATATAATGTCATTACCTTTAACTTTCCCTGAATAAGGTTATCATGAGAAATTGAAGTTGTAGGACATCATGTTATTACGGTAAACTCAAGCTGGGATAAGAAATTAATTGATTTTAAATTCGAGAGAAACTGTTCGAAATAATTGTATAAAAACCAAAATAATTAACAGCTTGTAAAAATGTGTCTTTAAATACTTCTCCTCACAAACTGTAGATATAAAAGAGAGGCCAAATGAATAATTGAGTATTTTATAATGTTTTTGTCTTTTAAAATACATATATGTATGTTTAGTATTGTACTAATATCTACGATAATCGAGTTTCTTCTACTGTTAGTTAACATTCATTAAGTGTTTGTAAATGAATAATTAAAAATGTTATATAAAAAAACAAATCTGCAATAAAAAACAGGAATTCTGTTTCCTTTCAATAAATTATGTTAACTCACAATAAGATGCATACTCGTGTCGTAAGGAAAAATGGAGAAGAACGAAGGTTTTCTCTATTCATGTAGTACTATTAAGATATTGATTAAATTATAACTTTGTTGATTATTTAGACTAAAAGAGTGACATCGGTTTTTTATGCAAATAGTAAACGAGAAAAAGGTCGATCTGTTGGGAAATTGTACATTCCACCGTAACCCGTAACCATCAGCGGCAACACGAGGGGATTATACATGCGTGGTTTTTCCCTTTTTTAAATACTAATGTAGATATAACCATTTACTTTAACACTTGGCATTAATTATACCCATTGGTTTCAATATAAATGTTCCAGCCAAATTACAACACAAAGAAAATTCAATCGAACGCTACACAAAAAAGAACATTTTCTATATTAATAATAATTAAAATTTATGCAATCGTCTAAGACTTTCCCCGAGTACATGTCTAAAATGAAACTATGTTTTGGATATGAAACTCGATTTAAGCATTTTATTTTACATTTTTTGATTATTTTATTGCAAACGTTACCAGTGTTAGATGAGATGAAAGTATCTCATGTAGAATATAATAATAAACGATTCAGTACATATATTTGATAAGAACTGTCTTTATAGTCACCATAGAAATAGATAAATTGTTTCTTTTAACACCTGAAATAAAAAATCACTTATAAACAACGAACTTTATAGCAAAGTTTCTAACTTATAATTAATTAGGTACCATTTTTATCGACAAACAATATAACAAAGGAGTTTAAAAACTAAATTCTATTTATGTAAACAATTAAGTATCATCTCTAATAGTATTGCCATCGATACGTTTCTCCACTTTATTTTTCACTATTCCCGCCAATTTCGAAGCGGTGACATATTTCATAGAGTTTTCATCCTTTCTTTTTTTTCTGCCAGTTTCACAAGTTTTCGGTATCCGTAATATAACTTCTGGCCTTTTATGTCTATCAACGTGGTCGTTTAGCCGGGCCTGAAATTATTATGTATTGCAAGTGAAAATATAAAATGATCACTATCATTTATTTATTTCATTACTTTATTTATACCTTTGTTGTTAATTTCGCACCACAGAGTGTACAATCAAAAGTCTGACCTTTATGCTTTACTAAAATATGCTGCTTTAAATTACTGTTCCTTGAGTAATGTCTGTAAAGTTACTAGATAATTTAAGAATTATATAGAATGAAATTTGTTATATTATGAGGAAGTAAGAATAATATAATCTGACAATTTTACTTTTGAATTATTCTTAATTTTGATTTTAGTCTTAATCTGTTGGGATAGAAGTTTGAAATCTAGAAAACTAAATATTTGCTTTTGATGCTGCGCCATTCGGGCACACACTGAATCTGCTAATGAACATTTTGGCAAATATGTACAACCTATTTTCTAGTCGACAGTTAACATTTCAACTCCACTATATTTTAAACTATCCTATGTATCTTTTTCATTTAAAATTTGATTATTTAAAGGATATTCACATTAAGTAAAATAAAGAATTATCAGCAATGCTACATCTCAATTACGTTCTATATCTCAATTACTTTAAATAAATATATTTTGTAAATCATAAGATTTTTTAAAACTATAATAACACTCACCTGTGACAATTTTCATAGGGACAAAAGAATGCTGTTACTGAATTTCCTGGCAAGTGATTCTTTACATGTCTTATTATATGTGATCTCTCTTTAAATACTTTTCCACAATCATCACAAATATATTCTGAAATCATAATATATAAATAATAATGAAGTAATCTCAATTATGAAGGTCAGAGGTAGAAATTTACAATTGTCCTAAACAGGTTGACAAATATAGTTTTCCATACCTAGGGCTTCCAGTGTTAATTTGTTGTTAATACATTCTGTGATGCTTGATGAAACAAAGTTATGGTGGCTATTCATATTTCTAATATATTACTTATTCTTGGAAATGCATAGAATAATACAAACCACTCTTAAATTTAAATACAATATTAGCTTTATGGAACATTGTTTGATGATTTCAAGCTTTTCTTGAATTCAGTTATAATTTTTTTAGGTGATAGAGCCTTAATGTAGTCAAGTAACTGCAGCTCGAACATGGATTGGCTCAGCCAGGGAAGTACCACCCCCTCACAGAAATTTGGTGTGAAGTAGTCTTTAATGGCTGCGTTTTGTCCAGTGAGTGAGAGAGCAGGTTGCCCTTTCCTTTCCCTCCCTTTTCCACCTTTTCCTCCCCCTTTTCCCCAATCAAGGGCGGCAACACATCCACAAATCTAAGTAGCAAATGTCCATGGGCGATGGTACTCCCTTTATCAGGTAGGCAGTCTGCTTGGTCGCTCCCTTTTTACATAAAAAAAATAAAATAACTTACGAGGTGATGCATGATCTACTCTTCTGTGTTTGACCAGATCCGTCCATTCTGTAAATGTCATATCACAATGTTCACATTTATGACTTCTGTGGTTTCTCATGTGCTTTCTTCTTTTATACAATGTAACAAAATCTTTTGAGCATACATTACATCTAAAAATTTACATATTTTTTCATTATGTATAATAGATCATTGGATTCTGGACATACAATTTTTATTAATTAATCAGTTTATTAACCACTACATAAAATAATACATAGCATTTTTTTTAGTTATTCCTAGCAATATTTTGTTATATAATCACCTAAATGGTTTAATACCATTGTGTTGGTACATATGGGCCACAAGTTGATCTTTCTTTTTGAACTGTGCTTTACACTCATCGCAGGTAAATGGTTTATTATTCTGTATGTGGCTCACCTTTATATGACGTTTGAGGTTCTGTCTGTTACAATATTTTTTCATGCAGTGTGGGCAACTGAAAGTTATAACACGGTTCATATTAATTGATTGATATTCTCTGTGAATAACATGGAATTTGCAATGATCATCTATCTATAAACTATAAATAGATGTGTTCTGACTAAACATACCAATATAATATATCCAGTTCACTCTCTTTATGTGCATTGTTCACATGACGGTCCAAATGACTTTTACTTGTGTAGGCTTTGTCACAGTTTGTTATATTACATGTAAAAGGTTTCTGTAATATCAAATGACCAATTTTTACGAGTCAAATAATAAAAGAGTAATACCAAAAGATAAATTTGATCCTATCAATAGGGAAAAATTTTATATTGAATAAATATATTTTTTTTGAGTTTTTTTTTGTATGTAGGAATTTGTCTCCTATGTTGTTGTAACTCGCGTCACAAATACTTACTACATTAACATGAACTAAACGATGTTGCGCTAATCTATATGGTCGGTTAAACTCAGATTTACAGCCATCAAACGGGCAAGAATATTTTTTATTCGAGACCAAACCCTGTTCTTGCATTTTAGTTTACAAAAAACAGTTCACATTTACTGTATCCTAGATTGTTAAATCAGAATGTTTAATATTTGTTGGAATTTTTTACTTTTAAAGTTCTAAAAAAAAATATATATATAACTTCAAAGATCATATTGAAAAACATTAGTATGGTATTTTGAAAGATAAATTGACATTTGAAATGTCAAAAAATCAATAACACCCTAGTATTAAGTACCTTCCTATATATCTGCAATCTGCAGTTATTCCACTTTAAAGTTTTAGGTGGCAGCACAAGCATTTATATGTAAAAAAAAATAGTTCTATAGTTGTGTTTTGGTTATATATTCTTTTCCGTATTTTATTATTTTTGTGTGTGTGGACATATTTACAACTCTTTAAATAATAATATAATCTTAGCAGTTGTTTAAAACCATTGGTATTATTCGAACGCAAACATTTGCACAACATTGCAACAGCGTGTAGGTCGAATTTAATTAAGAAGTAATAATAATCAGAAGTGACAGAATGCTATCACCCAGAATATATTTCGTATTAAATAATGTAATTTAATAATTTATAATTTGTTTGGTCACCTTTTTTTTAAGTTAACAATAGTAATACTTTTTAAAGTGACAATAAAAATAACTTTTGTTACTTCCACTATATTATTGAATGAAGTCAGCTGACGAATATAAACAAAGGGAATGTTCATAACCAAGTCCTGAGACTTACTGAAAGTGTCTGTGATTTAGATTTAAGAGAGATGGATATTGACGGTTCATCTTCGGCCGGAGAGCTCGGCCCTAATCATGGAGAAATAGATCAAAATCTACTTCTCCTATTTAGCTGTATGAATACAACAGATAGAGAAGAACTAATAGGTCAAATGCAAAGATTATTAGGACCAAGTTTAACATACAATACAGCTAGTTTTTTCCTGGATATGAGTAATTGGTAAGTATAATAGCAATATTCATAGTCTAAACTTTTTATGAATGATAAGAAGAAAATATTTTTTCCAGGAATTTACAAGCTGCAATATGTTGTTATTTAGATTATAGTCTACCCCTTAAACCTCCATCTATGTCATTGAAGGCTGCTCAAGTTCAAGAATCTGCTGTAGGACCTGGAACTCTGTAAGACTAAAACTAATGCATCAGTTAATCTTAAATATTATTTATAATTTCTCATATAACCAATAGCCACTTTGCTTATTAATTTCTTCATTCAAATTTCATATATTTTTGTTGTGGGTTTATAAAAGTACGGGTGGAATTCATTGATTATGTTGAGGTTATTTTTTGTGTTCTGACTCAACATAAAAACAAACAAAACATAATTCAAATCAGTTAACAGTGTCTGATTGCAGTTTTGAACAAAATTGGAGTATTGCCAACACAGGAACTGAAGGTTGGCCAGGTAGCTGTAGATTAATACAGGCAGGTGGTGAATCGTTTGATGCCACACCTGTTTATGTACCGCCATTGCCACCAGGGCATACAACTAACATTACCATGAAGTTGAAAGCTCCCAGTGTTGCTGGCATTCATAGAGGCTTTTTCCATTTGGTTACAGACAAAGGAGACCAAGTTGGTGGTTGGTACAATGAAAAATTGTTATTATGTTCACATATTAATGATCATTCATAGTAATTATATATATAATGCATAAGCTTAGCTAAATATTAGTAAGTACACATTTTTTTGGTTTTACTATGCTTGGCTTTCTCAATTTGTCTGTTCATTATCAAACTTACTGCAAAGTATTGCAAATGTTTTGTAAAATATGCAATAATATGTTACAAAAAGTAAACCCAAAAGAATAGTTTAATTTAAAAGCAATGGTAGTTGAATTATTTAAATATGCAACTTTTGTCTCTTATAGACACTTTATGGGTAGAAGTTACTGTGGAATCAGAAGTGACAATGGCTCTAGCTGAACAATTAGCCGCTTTACCAATACCGAGTAGTAGATTGGAAGATTCAGTTTCACAGGTAAATTAAGATTATAACAATGTTCCTGAATATTTTGTCACCCTTTTTGTAAGATTTAAGATATAAATAAGTATTTGGTAGTATTTATTTGCTATTATAAATTTAAACAGATTATCACTGTATTTATTCATAAAGTTATAAGTGATAAAATACATTGCTTTGAAAGTGCTGTATGAATATATTTAATAAGGATTGTGAAGAAAAACATTATTATGGTTGTTTTATACTATCAGATAATTCTCTGTAATTGAGAAGAATACATGAGTGAATAAATTTGATGTATACAATTTTTCTTTGTTTTCAGGCACCACCACAAGATGACCAAATGTGTTGACATAAAATATTTTGTTGTTATTATCAGCTACTTTCTTTTTATTTATGACGACATGATTTTTTAACATACTTTTTTGACTGTAGCTGTTTTTAACGAAATGAGACTTAATAACAATGACGAATGTACAAATGCTATAAGAATACTTGGGCCAGTTGAGTACTTGGATGATTTTCATATTCTGGGTAGTTTTTTTTTCTATTTAATTGAATATGAAATGATACAATTATTGAATTGGTTCCAAGGACTGTTACATAGCTGTAAGAAATCTATTTGTTATTGTTAAAGATTTACAAAATGTATAAGAAAAACAATTTTATTAGCATCATCTTAGATATAATTTATGTTGTAGTACTGGGTTTTATTTTGTAGAATGTATTTTAAGTAAACATTGTCAGCATAAGTTTAATCATTTATATGCAATGAAATCAATATTTAATTTTTCTGTCATCTTAATCAAGTAATATTTTTTCATGAAACATTTTGATTTCAATAATAAATTATTTTAAAAAATATCTATTTTTCTTTGTTCCAAAAGTTTTTAGAGTTGGTTAATTTATTAAGATAAATTATAGAACTTGTTAGGTGCCCTCAATATAGAACGTCACAGTTTAATAGGGAGGGAGGGTATTATCAAAGTGTGACATTGTGGGTCAAGGGACATTGGAGTCAATAGTTTTGTGATATCACATACTAAAATTTAAAATACTAAAACGCAGTTTGGATGTGAATTGAAAATTTAAAAAAAATATGAATTTATACTAACCATTATTTATTTATGATCTCATGTAATTTCAACTTGTAGAGCTTTATTGTAATGCAAGTGAGACACTCAAATTCATGATAAATTTATTTTAAATGAGGTAATGTAAAAAATAATATGTGACATCACATCATAAGGGGATTCAAAAGTCCTAAAATTCGTATGACAATACTTAATGGATGGGTCTTTATTGAATTTTTTTTTTTCACTCATTTATGGTATTAAAGTAAATATTAACTTCTATATTGCCATTTCCATGTCAATCTTAGGATAAGGGTTATAATTCTTAATGACAAAGTCCTCATATTTAAAGTCATCGATTGAATCAATTTTGCGATTAAACTCTAGAGTTGGGAAAGGTCTTGGTTCTCTTTCAAGTTGTTTCTTTAATGGTTCTATGTGGTTTAGATATACATGGGTATCTCCTGTTGTATGAACAAACTCACCAGCCTGAAAAAGAAAATTGCCCATTACCGTTTTTCTTACAAAATCATACTATATTTGTTGATAAAAAAATTTGGATTACCTCCAAATTTGTGATATGCGCAATCATATGTGTTAACAATGAATAACTGGCAATATTGAATGGAACACCAAGACCCATATCTGCACTTCTTTGATACAAGAGACAACTCAGCTTTCCGTTAGATACATAGAACTGTGCGAGGCAGTGACAAGGTGGGAGTGCCATTAAACTCAGGTCAGCAGGATTCCATGCACACATTATTATACGTCTATCACCAGGGTTTTTCCTAGAATTTAAATATTAATGATAATATGAATAAATCCTATAAATATAAAAAAATTATTGGTGTAGTAAATTATGGTTTAAATTGTATAAATTAGAGTTTACTTGATAGTGTCAATGACATTTTGGAGCTGATCTATTCCTTGTCCAGTGTAATCAGTCTTGGCGTCTATATATTTGGCACCACTGTGTCTCCATTGAAAACCATAAATAGGACCAAGATCACCTATAATATTGAAGTATAAAGATATAGTGGGAATAGTTTTCTTATAGAATATATAAATAAACATGTTACTAAACAACTGCAACTGTTTGTTACCTTCTTCTCTATCTTTGAACCCCAAATTATCAAGAAAAGCTCTGGAACCATTAGCATCCCATATATGCACACCTTTGCTAGCTAGTTTTTTACTGTCAGTCGAACCGGATATCATCCACAAAAGTTCTTCTATAACTCCTCTGACAAAAACTCTTTTTGTTGTGAGTAAAGGCAAAGTATTATTTTTTAAAGAATACCTTTGTACTGATCCAAATACAGATAAGGTTCCAACACCTGTTCTGTCATTACGTTTGTCGCCTACAAATAAAATAAATTTCACTTTCATAAGGTTTACATTATTATAAAAAGTTCTTCACTTCCTTTTACCTGTTTCAATAATATTTCTAATGAGGTTTAGGTATTGATATTCATCATGTTGTGTATGAAAACCATTGGTTAATGACATATTTGTTAATCGAGATATTGGTAGATACAGTTTAGTAAAGAAATTGTATGATTTTACTTGGAAGCACGATTTGGCGCGAAAAAATAAGAACATAGGGGTTTTGTATTGTCACACTAAAGTCAATAGAGTATAGAATATTTTCTTTGATCTTAATTTTGGTTATCTGTGAACAGGCTATTTGAAATGTTGCTAATGGTTACCTATAATTTTATAATAATTTTTAAGCCTTGAAATATCGGTAGAGATATTCACGAATCCCTCTTCATATAGATCAGTTTAAATAACCACACTTTACATTGACGAAATCTACAAGGAAAAGCTAATAACTGAAAGAATAGAATAGAAAATCCCAGTAAATATGTGTTGTAGTGGTGGAATATAATTGTCAAATTATGTGGTTTCTAACTGTGAGAAGAAGCGACTTAAAATATATCATGAATGTTTTTATTATAGGGATTTTTAACAAGATAGGAAAAAGATAGGCTAAAAAAAATCAGCAAAACGTTAAAAATGCCCTCTCTTGAAGCACCAAGTGTAGATATTGGTTCAGCTCCGCGTACACCGAGTGTTATTATATCACCAACACCTTCGGAGGTGTCAAGTGCAAGTTCACCTGAACCCCAAAATGTTCGAGCGACACCACTCTTCAGGTTTTAGATTGCGATTAATATATAGATAGATTTTTTAAATAAATCATTTATTACATTCAAATGTAGATTAAAGAGGGAACAAGCTAATTCTTTTTCGCTGTTAAAGTAAAAGTGATAAAATTTTATTGCATCACAATAGCATTGACTACAATAGACAATCTGGGGAGAAGGAGGACATTTTAAATATATGTTAGGATTACAATATACCTACATTCGTATTTGTGTATTCTGTTTAACTCGTCCTTTTCATTACTTGATACTTTCATGTAAAGGTGTAGCCTAAATAAATTCCATATTATACAAAATACACGAATTATTAAATACGACGTCCAAGATTTTTATAAATATTTAGTAATTTTGAAAATAAAAAAATATTTTTCACATATATTTACATAGAAGTTGAATATTTAGCCTGCTGTTTTTCTTTTTAATATATTTAATTTCAAATTTCAATAAGGTGCTCCAATAACGATATAAAGCAGCTCGACGTGTCTGTTTAATAAATTAAAGTATTCTCACTTTAAAGAGCTTTAGCAATGAGACCGCCTGAACCAGAGCAGCCTCCTGGACAAGACGAATTAGAACGTAGGTTACCGGGATATAGGAGAATTGTTATTCCACGTGAATTAACACTCATTGAACTGTTGGTAAGAAAGCAAACAAGGAAAAAATGTTAAATATCTTACTTATATTCTCTAATTCTCCGCGTAAGTATGCAAAATTGTCTCTATGTCTGGCTCTTTTTTGGGAGATTATGATTTTTTTGGTCCATTTAATTCTAAAATAATAATTGCGACTATGTTTTTGCAGAAACAATGCAGTGGTGTAACCACGGATGAGGAGGTACTTTCAATACGTGAAGCTAAATTGCGGGTAGTAGCGGAGAGGGTGGGCTTACGACGTCTTCACGTGCTTGTTCCACATTTAAAATCTCTCATTTTAGATGGCAGTGCACTCACCTCGCTGCGGGATCTTGGCATTGGCTTGGTTCATCTGAAAGTTTGTGTTATGTATTACATATAAGCGAAATTTAGAAGTTACACGAACATTATTTCCCTATTGAACCCACCTGGTCATTCTCTGTAGAAATTAAGTGTCAGCCGTTGTGGATTAACATCGTTGGACGGTGTGTGGGGTCTGAATTCGTTACGAGAACTTCACGCGTCCGGGAATCGTTTGAAGGACTTTCATCAATTGGCGGCTCTGCAAAAATTACATACATTAGATTTGGCTGAGTTAGTTTTGCTATATACATTATTATTATATGTTGATATTATATGTAGATAGTATTTTTTATATTACATTATATCGCAGTAATTTAATCGAAGAATCTAACCGACTATGGACTTTGGGAGTTTGCAATGCTTTACGTAAACTGACACTAAGAGGATCTCCTATAGCTGATATTATAAATTACCGTTCTGTCGTCGCGTCCGCTTTGCCAATGCTGAATGTTCTGGATGATAGCCCACTAAATGCTTATGAAGGTATTTTATTATAATAAGAATATTTTGCATCTCAGCAACAAAAATATTCGAAAGGATTTGTCTCCTACGTGCTTTGCCAAATAACTTTCTATGTCCATACGTAAGAAAATTGAAACTTAATAATACTTCAATAATTACTTCACTTAGATGAATATATCCCGGAAGGAGACAGCGATAGTGCAGAGAGTGATATTGAGGCTGAGGGTGTGGCAAACCAGACACAATCGGGTGAAAAGGAACAGCAAACATCACAAGCTGGACCTTCAAAGGAAACAAATCAGGTGCAAAACAACATATTATATACATTAAACTCCAAATTGAGGAAACTATGAATTTATGGTGAAGATTATATCAAAGACAAAGTCTAACACTAACCTTGTCTAATATAAATTCCTTATACTTTCAGAAGGAGATCATAAGATCCCAAATATCGACAAGGCGGCGTCCTGCCACCACGGAGTGTGGAGGTCAACGACCGGAACGACCAGAAATTAAACGACGACCACGGACAGCTCTCGACAGGACCATCGACAGTTGCACCCGCCTACAGATTATGAATACTCTAATGGGTGAGGAATTGAGGATATGACAGGAACATGAGTGTTGGTAATATATTCTTATACACAATGATTAATGTGAACTTTAAAAAAACAATGTCTGTCCGATCACCCTTATTCAAAAAATTTTCGTATGTATTATATAAGTAGGAGTTGTTAACAAGGGATGAGTGATTTTTCATGTCGAGAAGCCTTTACTGTAGTTTTTAGGCGAAGTAAGATGGGTTGGTAAAATTAAATTTAAATAATTTTATAGAAATGCTAAAATATTCTATAGATTAATACCAGTTTTATAAGGAAATGGACTTGATGAGATGGTTCCGACCATTACAATTTCTATTAAATATAAGTGTTTCTTTATATGAAAATATTAAATTTAGACTAATAGAATTTAACCATAGTTAAGAAAGTGACCATAAGTTTTAAATAAATAGAAATCTAGAATAAATTAGCAATTATGATAGGGACAGTTGCTAATTAAAGTTTAGGCAACCCAATTTTAATGTTTTGGTTTAGATTAATATAGTCAGACATTGGCACTAAAAAGTGATGATAGAATATTTATAAGTCATAGCTTAAAAACTATTATTTTTTATAATACATATTATACAAAAGCTTGTATTCTGCCAGTGATTGCCTTTAGCATAATATGAAAACTGAAAAAAATTAAGTATTTATTTTATATAATCTGTTTAAAATACTATGCTAACTATATTTTTTTTTTACAAATTGTGACTCAATAATTATTTTTTTAAATGAAAGTTAACAATGTAATTAATATAGAAAAACATGGATTGTTAATCCAAATTTTCCAGCGTTCATTTATTATTTTCAGAGCTGACAATAATTTGTCAAAAAAATGAATTTAAATTTCATTTTCTTACTCTATACTTATATGCTTGACAAACTTGAAATGGTTAAATTTAAATATTTATTTATATATATTTTTTTTCGACATCATGAGTTTCGTAGACCTCATAATATGTCAACAAATATAGCAGTAAGATATTTGTCAGAAACTAATTGTGGCTTGTTATTAAATATTGTACTAAAGTATGAGACTAGAATTTCCAATAGCGTGGGCTAACGATACGTTCATGTTACGTCTGTGGTTACGTAATATGAAAGTGGTTTGTTGAATTTAACATGTCAACATGTAACTGTTTTATTTGCTCTTGCGACCTCCTTAACTTGACCCAAAATATCGATGGATATTCATCTCGTTTGTTATTATGGAATTTATAGGGTTATGTTAAAGATGTTTCGAAACTAATATTTTGCAGTTCAAAGAAGCACTTTAAGACGGCTTTATTATAGACGAAGTAGAATAAGGACTACCAGATATTAAGCGTTTAACAAAAAATATATTTAGAAATGTAATAGATATAGATTTTCGTAAATTATTACACAGTTTTACTATGTAGTACCTACATACTTAACCAGCACCTATAATTCTGACAGTACATTTCTATATTTATTCTTACTTTATATTTACTTATTTGTTGTGTTGATATTAAGATGATTGATTTAAGTTTCAAGTCATACTATGATAATTATATATTTAAGAATTTAAAAAATATGACTTTTTTGTAAGGTGAATATTTACCGCTCTGTTTTAGATGACGAGTGGTGCAGCGCTGGTAGTAAATTGACATCTTATAACGCTGTTGGCGGGAACATCGCTAGAGCACTACGAGGATCAGCCAGGAATAAACTACGAGATTCCGGTATGATGCGTACAAATAGGATCTAAAATAATATATAATTCAATATATTAAACAAAATATTCGTGAGAGACAACCGCATTTAGCCGGTGTACAACTATCGCAGGTATTCAGTTCTTAATGTGAGTTTGTTGTGTCAAATGTTAAAAGACGAAAATATCGTCTTTACGTTGATAAAGAAAATCTTTTTAGGATACAATTAGATTCATATAGATTAGAAAGAGATTGTAGTTGTAAACAAAAAAAGTTAGAAGAAAAGAAACTTTACAATTATGATTTTATATACATATTAAAAAATTCGAACTGTTAATTTCAAGTCAAACAATCATCAACAACATAATAATATATACTCAAGACTCACGATATTCACATGTTAGAACAAATAGGTTCTTTCCTTTGTATGAATAACTCATTATGAACTATTTCGAACTAATAGTTGAAATTAAAAATAACTATAATAATATGCAAAATCGCACAAAGAAGCAAACTATGCACTGAGTGGAGTTCATTTTGTGATAACCTTCTTTGTAGATTATAATTATTAATAAATGAGATAAATATAATTTCTCTTTTATCTGTATTATGGATATGTAGAAAATCTCGTTTATAGACATACTGACTCAATTATTTTCTCAAAGTAGTTGGTTATGTGATATACATTTATTAGAACTAATACTTTATAACGTATTAGTTTCTGCTTGCAACTTCGTCTGCCTCAGATTCGGAAAGTTAAATGTGTGGATGACCGTGCGAATTTTGTTCCGCTTTAGAGGTCGTAAATGAGCAGATTTTGGATATTACTACGTTTTTTTCCAGTCTATATGTATATGTCCCTCTGCTGGTTCTAAACTATCTTCCCACTTTACAGCCAAATCCATCCAGACGTCCTTGAATTATAAATAGTGTAACTAACACGACTCTCTTTTATTTATGTATGTACTAGCTTTTGATCGCGACTTTGTCCGCGTTAGTTTCATAATTAGTAATGTATAGCCGACCAGGGGAACTGTTTCGATAGATAAGCATTACATAATAGAAACTTCATAAGAATCAGTTTATACTTATGATTGGATAAGAGTTTTTTTTATTGTAACCCATACGCTAACAAGTTTAATTTACACAAGTCATCGTGTACTGACTTTTACACTTTAAATTTCTCTTCCAATACCCTCTCTGTTGACTGTATAGTAACTGTCTTTATATAGATTACTTAATATTTTATTTATTCTTGAATGCTCTTTTATATACTATTATTAAGTCACACATACTTTTTTTACAGCTGCAAAAATAACACGCCTCTAATAAAACTTGATCATAATATTTGTTAATGGGTAAAGATGTTAATGTGAATTACATTCATAGTTCCTTTCTCAATTGAGAAATGACCAAACATAGTATAGATTATTATAGACTGTACACAATAGTATTCGTTTGATGTATTGACACTTTTAGTTTGTTTTCCTCAACGTACTTTGTACTAGTTAATACTTATCCCAATAATTATTTTTAATATTATTCGGATTAAGGAGTAGTGTAATAGTTATGAAATAATATTTTGATTTAAATATTTAGTTGAGGCTGAACTACAACTAGTATCACAGAGTATGGAGGCAGATAGTCGGGCTCTGGCTGCGGAAATACCACGAGCACCAGAACCAACGCAATGGGACAGGTTCAGACTTGAGACGGGGTAATGGATATGTTTAATTTGTCATCTATATATCCAAGAAATAATACATTAGGGTGGTAGAGCCTAGATGTGGTAAAGTTACTGCTGCTTGAACTACGACCCCCACACCGAAGATCGGCTTGAAGTAGTCTTTAATGACTGCGTTTCGTTCGATGAGTGAGAGAGCCGGTTGCCCTTTCCCTTTTCCCATCCTTTCCAACCCCTTCCCATTTTTCCTCCCCCTCTTCCCAAACCAAGGGTGGAGACACATCCGCAAATTTATTTTGCGGATGTCTACAGAGGATTAAAACTACCTCCATCGGGTAGACCGTCTGATCAGTTGCAGCCTCTAAAATAAAAAAATTGTTGTAAAGAAAGAATTATTTTTAGATGATATAATTTCTTTTTGTCGAACCATATTATCATTTAATTATTAATAACTATGAATCGTGTGTATCGTGTTGTTTTTTTTTTTAACTCATAATAATTTTTTTTACTTGCAGTATTGAAATAGATATAGATTTCAACAAGAGACCGAAGGATGTCGATCCATCGGAAGTTCTAGATAAGATCGAGAGGATTGAAAAGGAAACTATGGAAAGACTCGGGAGACCAGAACAAGATGTAGCTGGCTATAGTTCATTAATGACGGATACTTCTAGAATATATACAGGCATCAGAGACGATGATCTGTGGAAGCAAATTGAAGACCTGAAGGTGTCTTCAGACCCGCCGACAAACGTCGACGAACTCTTTAAAAATATTATACCCTAAAGTTAATACAGGATCGGTTTCCTCTCGGAGTTTTTTTTCGTCCACCACATAAGTAGCGTTTATGGCAATTATGATTTTTTTTTAACTTTTTTTAGTTACAAAAATTTTATAGTTAATAATAATAAATATTATATACGTAATCATCATAACACATTGCGTGAAACGAAACGTATATAGTATTGTAAAGTGTTAATATTAAATCACCTTAAACTTTCGAAATTTTATCGCAAAAAATGTATGACGTCATATTCAGTTATTAAATGACTAGCGGTAAATCAATTTGACTTACGTTCAAAAATTACGAATAAACGGACTTAGAAATCGTTCCATCATATTTGAAATCATATAATGGTATTATATATACCTATGTAGGTACATACTTTTTTTTATATTAGAATTTAAAATAACTTGTATATCAAATAACTATACCTTAAATCAAGTTTGACAATCATGTGACACGATTATGACATATTCTATTGATATTTTTTATCATTACATAGGTATTTGCCTTGTACATTTATATGTGCTTTTATCAATAAATTATACCTACTTAGATGTCTGAGTAAAACTATTATCATTAGATCTTATCATTTATCATCACGCTATGTAGTGAAACTCTTTGGAATTAACTATTACTAGAAATAAAGTATTATGTAAGCCATAGAAAGGGCTCTTTTGAAAATATTAGTATCTTATAAAATAATTCAAAATTTCTGATTAACCGAAAGCTTACAAGTAGGTAATTTGCATATTATTTTTTTTTACGTCATTAACGTGTTTTTCCGTTTTTTTCGTAACAATGTCATCAGTGACCTTAGTATGAATTTGCATCGTCATAATAAACTTTTATACTATCCGAAGGACATACGTATATTTTTATGACAAATGTAGACATACATATTTTTATGAAAAATATTTTAAATTGTTGAAACAAGCAGACTAGTGTTAAATTTTCTACTAGAAAAATGTCAATAAAGACAAATATTTAATTGTCATGCTGTCACAATTGTGTTATATGAAGCGTTTAGAAATTTATATAGATTTTAATTTAATAAAAAAAAAGAATATGTACAAAAATAATAAATGTAATTTATTTTGGGTTTAGAAGTCTTATATGAAGTTAGAAAAGATAATTTATGTTATAAAAATCAGTTATGTTCTTTTAAAAACCTTGTCATAATACTCAAGTAGGTATTATGACGCTTTGTATTACCTTGATTTTTTAATAAACTATAATCTGTTAGTCTTATCTTTTATTGATTTTGGAATAAAAACAGTCTACCAAGATTTTCAGCACGAATGGGGAAGTGTTTTGAAGAATTGTTTGGTAGATATATTGCCATCGTGACCATTCAACCATCGCACTACCCGCCGTAGGGTTAGATTTCATCGACATCATCTAGATTCTAGATGCTTGTAATTGCGACTGTACGTGCGTCTGGGGTACGTAATCTGGGGTTCTTCAAACATCAAGTGTTCAGGTGGCTCCTTTACAAACAAGGCCGGCAATTCGTCTACAACACCTCTTATGTTGCATATGTCCATCGGCGATGGTGTTTACTTTCCGTCATGTAGATCGTCTGCCCGTTAGCCCCTTTGGGTAATATGTAAACAAAACAGAATGAAAGGTGAAATCCCCTATATAATTTTATTTTTAATGGTTAATTTTCACGGCGAAATGTTAGTGCTGAAAATCCTATCAATGGGGTGCTATAAAGAAATAACAAATGTCAAGTTTACAAAAGATGTGTATAACTTAATAAATAAAAAAGTTTATATTGTTCAACGAATATGTGATGTGCTGTACGAAATGTACCTATATACTTATGTTAGGTATTGTCCTATAATGAGATGAAAATACATTTAAAATTTAAAAAAACCTTATGGTTTACTCCAAACATATTTACATTACAAGACAGATAAATTCTTGTATAAAAACAATCTTATTACAGAATTAGTTTTTAACGGTACGATAAAAAAAAGGAATAAAAACTATAATTAACTCATTAGTATACACAATATAGCAGGAAATAATGGTTCTTTAAATTTTATTTAAATAAAAAAACTCTAAATCAAATATAGTCGAACTATAAAAATATAAACTGTTTCGTAAAAGTCGTTTCAAATGGCACCCTAGTTGTCATTTATGTTTTGTCAGTCAGTGAGGTTCTAGCTCTCGGTGTAAATAGACGTGTTACGATGAGTTCTGTCGTCATATATCGGTTTATGCTCGCAAACGCGCTAACTTTATATTATTCGTTTGTTGCGCTTATCGTTATAACATTAAATTATTTGAAAAATCCCTTCCAAAAACCTCCTCTCCGATTAGTGCCTCCTGCGCAGCTTACTGATCCGAAATATGGTGTTCATAAATATATTAAAGCAAATGTAAGTAATAATTATATTGTTGGATATATTAAATATTTTGATAGACATAATAAATGTGTTATATATTTTTTATGTGGAAATATTTTTGAATAATATGTATTAAATATATTTTTTTAATATATATAAGGTTTGCTTCTACATATTAAAACTTACAAATACAAAGGTATAATTTGGTTTAGAGACTTCTGGAATAGATTCCTTAATATTATTGAAACAATTTTATTAAATATCAATTAAATCTTTCATAATTTTTATTTTGGAGCAAAACATTTGGAAGATGTACAATAAGAGTTTTAATTGCTACGATTATTTTAACGTTTACCTATTCACTTGGTTCTTGTTAACATAATATATTGCTAAGTTTTTCACTTTTTTAAATTAAGAATAATTTTATATGTTTATTTTATATCGGTAATTATTAACGAAATTTTAAATTTAGACAATTCTTGTTATATCATTGTAACTTAAAATTAACCCACCCAGCAACTGACAAATAAATAAGGTGAAAAGCTTACTTTCTTTAATTGGATTTTAATCATAATTGAACAAGCTGACACCAAGGTCGTACCAAGTTTATAAATAAAATTATTTGTTTAAATGCATTCTTATGATGATTTGTATACAATCAGATAGACCACCACAAACTGTTGCAGATTGTAATTTTCTATTTATCACTGTGTACTATTATGAAAAAAATATAAAGCCAAGTATTGCTTATGAAACCTACGAAAGTTAAATAATTTAAAACCAAAAAATCCCGATGACATAAGAAGGCGTTTATAACAATTAATTAATTAATATAATTTAAATTTCACTCTTTACATGGATATATATTTGAATTTTTATGAAAGTTACCTTTGGTATGAAAGGTACCTTTTTTTACTATGTTCTTTATTTTTATGTTATCATTGGATCAACACTGTAAGGGTACCAACTCTTTTCCAAAAACGAGTAATTTCGCCACATGACAACTCGATTATACTCGAATGGTGTTCCTCTTTAATTTTTTTTTGTTATTCTACCTGCTTAATATTTTTGTTCTAAGAGGTTTTATATATTTTATTGACTCACTTTTTGTAACGAGATCTTATAGTGAGCTTCTTTTATTCTTAATGTCTATTGTGATACATTAATGCTAGTGTTTTTAGGTCTAAGATACCTACAAAAATAAAATATGTATTACATACGTGAAAGATTCAGTCATCAGTGTGTGCACTAAATGCCGATATTTGTCACTATGTAACGAAGCCTACTAAATAAAAATTTCATAACACTTTGTTAGTATTGCCTAAAGATAAATAAATTGGTTGTTTGTAAAGTAGGTTTACGATCGAGATGTTTACGTGATAACGTCTTATTGGTGATATAAGTTTTTGGGAAGTAAGGAATTAATGAAGATAACAATTTTTTCAAATTTTAAATTACATTTATCGTTTCATTCACACTTTTGATGATAAATTTCGGGTGTAAAATGACAAGTTTACTTATTCGACTATGATATACATTTTTCTTCATGCATACATTCATACAAACATACTTTTATACATTTATACAAACATTTATGCATACATACATAATGTAGGTACATAACATACAATACGATCAGTTACAATCAGTTAAAATCTCCATTCGTTTGTATGCCGCTAGAGTGAGAGAGACGGAAGTCGGTCCGTCTCTCTCTCGTTATACCTGCGATCGCGCTCGTGAGGTTTTGGTGACACAAGTTTCTGAACTAGAACCCGACTAAAACGATTTTAAAGACGTTATCACGTCAAAATGAATACAACCCCGTATTTTACGAAATATCTAACACGATAATTGCTTCGCATTTTTAATTTGTATAAAGACACATACTTATCTATTATTATTATCTATTACTATAGATGCCGTTTTCGAGATTTACTTAAATTCATATATATTTTCAAAAGCCACAGTTTATTTCTTCGAGCCCAATTCTTAATGTTATGAGAAGGAAATCTCAGGAAACAATCAATAACATTAAAAACTCATCTTATAGTAGACTTTAATTTGTAATCATCTTACATAATTTGGAATAAATATGCTTACAAGAAATTACTTTTTAATGCCCAAATACAGTGCTCTTAAGATCAATATCTTTTTTTATATCTATTTTATGTATCCCAATCTTTTTGTATTAATGTTATAATCATTGGTGGAAGTCATTAAATTTATCGATGAAGAATAGATATCAAAAGTACTAAATTAACACATCTGGTCATTATTGCAGATAATATTTTTGTAACTTAACTGTCTTATGTAATAATTGCTTTATCCATATAATGAATTTTTATACTGTTTTCAGAAAAGCTATATACTAAAATTAATTACAAAATTCATCAAACTTTATTAACATTTATTTTTTTATGTAATTAATTTACTCGTTACGATAATAAATTTTGAAATGTCGGTGGTTTATATTTATTAGATGCATAGACGACTTATTATCCAAGACTAAATTAAAAAATAAAACATAATTTATATTACACGCTAAAAAAATATATATAACAATAGAATTCATACAGTGAAATCGTATTTATCATTTTTGGGAACAAAATATCTACCTAACAACTGTCACCTTAAAAATTCGTTCGAACCACGAACATTCTTGAAAACAAAGGAACAACAAAAAAAATTTGTGTTATTGTATCTTATGCTGAGGTTAAAACTGTATTAATTACTTTAATATTGCATTCATTAACATAAAATATACATAACATCTTATTGTAAATAAATGTATATATCATATAATTTTTGTATATAGGATATCCTGCTTAAATAAAAGAATTAGCAAATATTTTTAATTTATTTTTTTTAGTTTGAGGAAAATATATAGCAGTGATAATAATTCTTAAATTTTTGCTTTTTTGTAAAACAACGAAACGAAGGTTACACCCCAATTAACTTTTTTATGCTGGAGTAAGGTTAGCCAACAGTAATCATTGTGAATATTTTTTAAGTTTTTTTGTAAATTATTAGATATTAAAGAATAATTAAAAACTTACTGTACTGTAAATTAAATTAAAAGGTAGCAAGAAGATAAAATGGTGACTTAGTAATTACTGTATAGTTTGTTTTTATTACTATTTGTTAGGTAACTTACTTGTACACTAAAATTTAAATTTCCAACAACTAGGCGTATTTATAAGGAAAAAAAAACGACCGTTAAAAATGCTTTGTGGAATCCATTTTTTTTATTAGGTTAATCAAATGTTTATTAATCTGATATTATGGAACCAACACAAACTTTTTTTTTATTTTTCTATCAGATATTTTTGTACACTAAAACCAAACTTACACAGCCATATACGCTTATAATTAAACGTGTCCTGTAATTATTCTGTATGTTCCGTCAGTTTAAATGATACCTAGTTTAAGTTTCTACTGGTTCATTCTGAACTGGTTTCAAAGACAAAAAGGTTATTGCTCTATAATCTACATGATAACATATTAGAAAGGAAAACTTGGACTTCAGCTTTATTTACTTTACCAAAGTGACTAATATTTACGGTAGGCAATTTACCATTGACACAAATATATATAATATGTAATTTAAAACAAGCATTCATTTGTACTCATAAGAGTTTTGCGGAATTGTTAAACCAGAAAGCGGAACGTCTAACATACCTAATACATTATTCCATACACGACTAGTCATTCGTAGTTATAAGTGCGAGCAATGACGTAAACAGACAGTTAAACAATTGTTTCTATTCAAACGTATGTCTGTGTTAGATTTTTTTTATGAAATAAAACGTGAATGATTTTAATTCATTCATACGCAGCTTTGATAAATGCATACAGACCAAACAAGATATTGTACGTTTAGTGAATTTAAACTTGTATAAATTCACCTATTTTAGATGTCCCGTTGCCGACATTTCAACGAGGGAAAACCGGCCATATTTGGCTTAATTATATAATTCATAATGTAGACTTTAGATAAATGAGCTAGACAAAAGACGAAAAAAAATTGTTAGAAATTAAGTCATGATTTGTTAAAACAGTACTAACAGCTTTATTTTGTTACTTCTTCGTATGTCAAAACCATAATTTAATAACACGAAAGTTTTGATGACAAGAATATTCTATGAAACTATTTAGATTGTGAAGAAGTCTATATTCAATATATTATAATTGTTTTCGTTTCAGAATACAACACTTCATTACGTAGGCAGCGGAGACCCAGCGAAACCTTTAATGCTCTTCTTGCATGGGTTCCCGGAGTTCTGGTACTTATGGCGACATCAAATCGTACACTTCAATAAGAAATACAGGTTAAAAATTAGTGATAAATACGCCGTTCCCAACAAGTCTGCATCGTCATACTATATAAAGAGCAGCAGTAGAAATTTTTCATTCTATAATCCTCCCAGATTATAGTATGAAAGTTCGTTATTCATTTGGAAACAGAGACGATTCTTACAGTGTGAAAGTTTCCTTATTTTCGTTTATAAGTTTTCCCATGTCAATACCCTTTGTATGTTGTTTGTTGATACGAATTTATTGTCTTTCTTATGGGCTGAAACACGTTACCTTGCAGAGGAGTAGTCTATCAATAGGTATCGTTTGATAATTTCTCATTATCGTCAATAATAAACTAAATAATATTAACATTTAGGAAAAGGATTTCTGAGGGATTTTTTCGTTAAAATGGAACCAAAGATCACAAAACTGTTATATTATTATGTTTGATAGAATATTGACGTTGCTTCATCATATGGATCGTGGACCTACCATAAAATAATAAAATTTTATATAACAGTTCCATAAATTAAAGTCAAATTATAATATTCACGTTACATGTAAATAATGTTTACATATTAAAATACAGATCAAATTCATAAAGCCTTGATCTTGTAAATTTCATTAAAAAAAATTATATTACACTGCGGTTTCCTTTTCCGTGTTTGTTTTTTTGCGATAAAAAAAAATAAAACAATTATAACTATTTAAAAAATATTAATAAATATAATTAAAACTATATGCTTAGTCTAAGTTTGCATCGTCACGCTACATAGGGAACGTAATTTTTTTTTTATTAATACAACATTTATCATAGTATAAACCTGTTATTATTCGACTAAGGATAGAGATGATATAAATATTGTGAATTTTAGTTTTGGTTTACTAATTCCTTCTAAACAAATAATGGTAGTTATTTCTAATTTATATAATATTTTAGATGCGTGGCAGTAGACATGAGAGGCTATGGAGATTCAGAGCGTCCTGATGATGTGTCATCGTACAAGTTGGAGTTATTGATCGAGGACATAAGGGACCTTATAAAACAGCTCGGTTAGTTATATAAAATATAAGTATATTAAAACAATTAAAGATTTCCTCGTAATTTACTTTTACGATTTCTCAAATAGAATAATATTAATCATGTTAAAATTTATTAAATATTAATTTTACGAAGTAATGTTATTGATTTAATAATTATATTATCTAGTTGTCCAAACTATAAATGTAAATAGAGAAAGAGAATTATTAGACATATACTAGAATATACATTCCAGGTACAAAGGGGTGTTTGTCCCTAAGGACTAACAAACCTTTGTACCGGGATAGGTGTTAATGTCGTAACATTCTACTAGATTTCTTCATAATGTAATATTTTTGAACAGTAGGTAGTCTCATCTAGAATGTAGAAATATAACATAAGGGAATTAAATTATTTTACTTTATGCAAAAATAAACTTTCATTGTTGACTATAGTACGTCAAATCAAACGATAGGGCGAGCACTTAAATATTTATGTGGTAATTGTGGTAAATTATATCGAAGGTCATGATAAGTGTATCCTCGTATCTCACGACTGGGGCGGCGTGGTTGCTTGCCGGCTCCGTGACGTGTACCCCGAAGTTTTGAGCGGCTTGATTGTACTAGGCAGTACTGAACACAGCTTGTGGGTAGACACCTTGTATAACAACGCCGAACAGAGGAAAAAATCATGGTAAATTATGATAATTTACTTACAAAACTAGTATATTTATGTGTAATTTTTATGATAACAAAATTTTATGGTAAAAAAATCTAAATTTAAGAATGACAATTTGTATTTTATAATAATTTATTGATAGTTTAAGATAATATTATACATTATATATTTCAAAAACTTTGAAGGAAAAATCATTTAAAAGGAACTTATATTTTGTAACTTGTCACTTAATAGTCTCTACAAATACAAGTTTCTGGAATGTTTTTTTTCGAAGGATTAAATCTTCTTCGTCTCATCAGCCTCTTATAAAATTTTACTTCACGTCTTCAAGCGTAAAAATAAGTGATATTTTAGGTAAACTTGTTTAAAATCTATACCAATAAGAATAGATATTCATCCAATATATTTTCAGGTACATATTTTTATTTAGAATGCCCTGGATACCGGAGAAAATGATGCAAATCAATGATTTGGAAGTCTTTGAGAGATCAATGCTCGGTGGAAGTGGTGTAACTAAAGATGATATAGAATGCTTCAAATATTGGTTCAGGAAACACAGTAAGTATGAGTAACTATTATAAATTTCATTTAAATCTGTTCAGCAATTAACAAATGGAAAGAAACAAGTTACTATGTAGTTACGTAAACTATATAGGTATGCTTATACAGGGTGACTGGTGAATTACTATCGATATTTGAGGAAGTGATATTTGACGATCATATATGACAAAATAAAAATTAATATAACATAAATATTAATAAACTTCTAAGTAAAGTTAACCAAAAGATTTGTAATTAATTACGCATCGTATGAACACCCTACAGATTAGGTATACACACACACACACACTCGCGCGCGGCGGCGTGTTGTTGTATCAGCACGCCGCCGCACGCGTCCACACTTGGAACACTTGGAACGTGTACACATTTTATTTATTTATACGGAAATTTGGTCAAAAATTAAGTACCTATTTTTTTTACATAATTCGAATGAGAATCATGTACCGAGTATGCTCCTTAAATATTGATAGTAATTCACCAGTCACCCTGTATAATATCACTGTTGAATTAACACACATAAAATTCTTCAAATAATAATCACCATATTTTGCTACAAGATTTATTATTGAAGAGAAATATGTGCTTATTTTCTTTACAGCGGCCATGACGCCTCCAATAAATTACTATAGGGCTAATTTCAAATATTCAGCGGAAATTAAACATCACGATGAAAAAGTGCCATTCCTTTTCGCTCACGGCAGTAATGAGAGATATCTTATAAGTTCGTTGTTGGAACGCATGAAGGAACAATATTCTGTCATCGAGACAGCCATCGTTGAGGGCGCTGGACACTTTTTACCACAAACAGAACCGGAGCAAACAAACAAGCTTATAGACGAATTCTTAGAAAAGCACAGTCTGTGATTTCATTAGTGTTTATATTTGTTCTTATGACCTCCAAATTGTAATACATTTCACAATATAGTAACATTTAAACAACTTCTCTTTACTTTTTATACCGTTATAGTCTATAGATTTATGTATATAGATTACCAACAATTTTTTAGGCTTAATGGTGAAGTCGTTTTATGTAAATATATTCTATTAAACAAGAGTTCTGAAAATGTGTTTTATTTTTCCTTGAACATAATTACCGTCGAATTGTTACTTTGTATATATATTGTTCATATTTAATAAATTCTTTACAATTTGTATAAGCAATACTAATATTTATATTATTATAATAGCCGTCATGAGATATCATGATAGGCAGAAATAAAATAAAAAATGCTCTCATGGAACAATCAATAATAATAATTAATCAATATAAATTCAATAGTATTGAAATATAATTAACAGTACCTACCTACTGTTTTAAGTTCATTACATATGTTAAGTCTGAGTTTGTATCGTCATACTAGAAGTGTTTATTGTTCTCATTAAAAAGTAGCTTACGTTAATATTACGTGCGATTATTTACGAATGAGAAACTGTTAACGCTCCGTATTTAGCTTGATGATGGCAATTCAAACTAACCATATAGACCCCGTGTTAGAAAACTTTATACGACTATTTATACCCCGTAGTTGCCAGTGTTAGAAAACTTTATACGACTATTTCGCTTTCTATTTCAAAATCTCTGAACTCCTCACCTGTGACATCAATAACTTCGTCTTTAATGCGTCTGTACGTAATAAAAACTTAATATTCCGACATTCTTATAATACCTAATTTCAAACTATTAATCACACAAAAATCCCTATAAGTATGGTGTATATATAGATATTATTAAGTCAAGTATTGTTGTTTTCGCATCGGAATAATTTTAAGTTTTATTACCTATAGGTATTGTTTGTCCTTTACCTTCAAACCTATTTTAAAACATTACTTTTATTTTTTTACTATACAGGGTGACTGGTGAATTACTATCGATATTTGAGGACGTGATATTTGACGATCATATATGACAAAATAAAAATTAATATAACATAAATATTAATAAACTTCTAAGTAAAGTTAACCAAAAGTTATGTAATTAATTACGCATCGTGTGAACACCCTACAGATTAGGTATACACACACACTCACACAGACGCGGCGGCGGCGTAGTGTTGTATCAGCACGCCGCCGCACGCGTCCACACTTGGAACACTTGGAACGTGTACACACTTTATTTATTTATACGGAAATTTGGTCAAAAATTAAGTACCAATTTTTTTTACATAATTCGAATGAGAATCATGTACCGAGTATGCTCCTTAAATATTGATAGTAATTCACCAGTCACCCTGTATACTTATGTATTTAGAATATTAAAATCACAACTATGATTATAACAAGTATCTCTTCAGACCTTCTTAGAAAAACAATATATATATGTACTTCAAAAGAAAAATTTATCACATTCAAATTTAAGAAAAATCTTTTGATAACGAATAGCGATATTGAATGAATACCTACAAAATATCTGAAACCCCGGGACAGTTGACTCTTTCAGATATGATATTCAGTTTAAAAGAAAATGATGCCGGCTTTTTGCTAACATTTTATTTATAGCTTCAATATAACTGGAGCTGGGTTCAATGTCTTTTTAGATATGGAAATAAAGACATACTTTTATAATATGGAAACATAAGTTTAGTCGAGAGTACAAAATGTCTACAGATACAATTCAAGAAACAAAATGTTTACTGAAAATACTTCATATTACATAGATAGGTAAGTTATCACGTCCAAAATAGTCAATTAGACCCCTTAATATAGAAATGGGCCCCATAAAAATTGTTTTTTCTAGAAAAATGTTAAGGAAGATGTAATTAACTAAGAAATATTTGCACACTGTAAGCAACCATTGGAAAGTTTTTGCAATTACATATTTGATTATCATAATAAAAGTAAATAAAGATTCTTTGTATAAATAAGTTTCTTTTATTTAAATAACGGTCCTTGTGAATGCTACGATCAAGGTCATGTCATAAATGTAATGTTGATAAATTAAGTTGTCAACATTGTTTGCTATTGTTAGAAGTCTGTCTCTTTTACTCCTTCGGAAAAGTACACGGTGGACATGAACAGATTTTGCTTCGTCTGTCAATTAAATTTACAGCCATAATATAGGCTAAAGCTAATGGCCGCCCAAGTATAATGTAAAACAGCTGATGTGCGTCGTTTGGAGTTTATAATTGCAGTTCATGTTTCTTTGATTTAAACTTACAATATATATTAGATGGTAGGCTACTTGTGTCACTACTTTGTGTGGAGATCAGGGTTTGTGTTCTTAAAAAGTTAAAAATGATTGGATCAAAGAATAGAATGTATTGTAGATTGTTGGTTTTTTCAGATGTCACTGACCATACAACAAATTATTTTGGACGCTAAAAGACTTGCCGGCCGTCTCAAGGAGCGTGAAACGGAAGCTGATGCTTTATTAAACGAGACTCAAACTGCATACCGACAGATCTATACAATCAAACAGGTAACCCTTCGAATACTTCAATTTCTTGGGCTTTTCTATTTTATAACCATTTAATATCAAAATAATGTTTCGGCACAACAAATGAATATATTAATATTTCGCAAAGTGACCCCAGCGTACATTCACGCCTAATTATCTACATATCATTGACTTCAAATTGAAGTCAAAATAATAAGGTTAGAGAAAACTTTCTATATTTATATATATATGTTCTTTCTCATTCGTTGACCTGTTACATTAAATGACTTACAAACAATAAAAGGACTGCATGCATCACAAAAATTTACACTTCTATTTATTTTTTATATCACAATTAGTACAAAGAGGAGGTGGATACACTTAATGAGGCATCCCGAGAGAGACCACGGGGTGAACTTATTGCCAGCATGGAGAGGGAGTCTCGTTTGATGAGGGATGTGCAGAGAGAAAACGGAGAGTTACGTGCCGCTCTGGAAGATCACAGGAAAGCTCTTGAACTCATAATGACAAAGTATCGACAGCACACTGAAAACCGAATATGGGAGTCAAGGATAGACTTCACAGCGGCTATTAATGAAAAGCAACAGGAAGTATGTCCAACATTTTTATCCTTGAAAGTTTTTTAAATACATTTTTCATAATATAATTAATAATGGCAATCATTGTATCTTTATTGACAAGTTTAATAGAATTTCCATATACATATAATGGTTAAGAGTACTACTACCCTTTGATTGATTAAATGCTTAATTTATGTTTATGACCCACAAAACATTTTAAGTATTTAATATTTTAATCTATAATGACAATCCACTTCAAAGTCAATTCCTATTAGGATTATTTCAAATCCAATTAAAAGGTTTCACATACACACTAACAATATTGAGTTTTGTCACTCTTATATACTTTAGTAGTTTATTATAACATTAAAATTATTTTATTATAAAAAATAGGTATTGTTTTTAAAAGATTGTGTAGGTTTTCGGAATTTATTTGGATTGATCTTATTTTTACATATTAACACAGAAAAATAATTTTTTGACATATAGGAAGTAACATTGTTCTAGAATGTACCAATTATTATTTGCACAATATTTATAGTAGACACAACCAATTTATTGGATAATAATTTTTCTAGAACATTGTTGTACCTATTGAACATTTTATTGAAATAGTTTTATTCATAACAAAAACATATCTTTTTTAGTTGATTCGCCAACAGGCAGAGAGAATTAATGAGATGACGAGCATTATGTACAAAGCAATTACTATGGATGAAAATGAAGAGTCCAGGAAAGGGGATGAACTCTACCAAAGACTTATCACAGAAAATAAGGTAATAACAACAAGAAACTGAAGTATTTACAACATTTTTTATGTGATTATATATTTTTTAGTCCAATCATTAATCTTTTAAAGATTTCATAGAAACTTTTTGATTATAATGAATAATTTTAACAGTCTGATGAGTTAAGAGCATCTATTGATACTCTATAGTGAAACATTCTGCATCTATTGATAACCTTTAACTCTTCAATATTTTTAAAGGAACTTTAAATCATTATCTGGTATTACTGATCATTGGTATTTTGTTATTTATTAGTTATACTTGCTCTATTTAGTATAATGTAGATAGGTCATTTTATTATATTAATTTTTGCCACTCAAGCTTGATAGTTGCTACTTAGTACAATACAATATGTATTATGACACAATATATGTAGTTCTTGCCAACTTTTTTACTGACATTTCTTTTGTCGTCAGAATATATTGAAAGACTAAAATTGAATACATCAAAAATTTTAATTATAATTTATATGAAATCAATATAGAACTTTTAATTTAAGCTATTTTTATGGTTACGTGTTATATTATGCCTTTCCAAAGTGATCAAAATCCACAATGACCACCAAAAGTATGCTGTAGAAAGTATTTGATTTATATTAATTTTCATTATAAACAATTAATTGATTGCTTATGTACTTTTAAAAAATACTTTTGCAATTGTAACATAAATAAATTTGTTATGAGTTTGCAAAAATAATGGGGGTAAATGAATGTTTGTTTTGTGAACCATTTTTTAACATAACTTAATATTGGTATTATTTATTGAAATAAACCTAAAGGACATCATTGCCATGTTTTTGATTATAAAGTTTTGAATATTTAATATAAGTTTTGTATAACTTAGTGATTTTGGTTCAACATCATATTGAAGATTCTAAAAAAGATACTTCATGATAGTTAAAATTTCAGTAAATTTGCAGAATAAGTGAAATGATTAATACACAGACAGCAAGATCAAAGCTGCATCTGGATTAGAGCACTATTATGTAATACCTCAAAATTTTTATAATATGTAACTGAATTTAAAATCATAAATGTTGTGAGGTTGTTATAATAAAAAGACTGATTTAATGATTACCTCTTAATCTTAATTTTCAATAATTCACATATACTTCTTTGAATTGCAGGGTTTGCGGGAAATGTTGAATCTGTCTAGACGGTATGGCTCGGACCGTTCATATGGACCTCCTATGGAAGATAAGGATGTGCAGACAGATGGGCCCCCACTATCGGGGGCGTGACGGCTCCCTCAGGCCCCCTAGAGGACGACGTGCAGGGCCCATATGAGCCCCCTTCGCATGTCTCCATAGACTGCAGATTTTTATCTCTTGATTGTGGTGTACCTTTCACATATGTACATATGCCCGGATGTTTGGACGACATTACCTTGTGATGTTTATGCTTGTGAGGATATGAGAATGTTTTAAACTGTATGTATCACATGAAATTGTTTGTTAGATTTGTTAATGCTGTCGTATATTCAAGGTTTGTATTTTGAACGAGCATGTACATTTTTTTTTAATAATTTAGTGATATGCGGCAAATGTTACCTAAATATTTTGCTTATCAATTACCTGTAATTAAATGTTTACGTGATTACGCATTACTTGCTGTCCTTTTCTTTTTATGTATATTATATACATTTTACCATAATACGTGATCAGTGTATTGATATTATTTCTACCAAAATATCATATAAATTGTGCCATTTGATCGTCACTAAATTATTTAAGAATAATCATAGTGACTTGTTCTTTCGCACAGATTATGACACTTCATAACGTATGTGTCTCATAAGCTTTTTCTTTTAAATAATAAGTGAATAATTAATACTTAGTTCAGGCTGCTTGAATATTATTTTAAATTAAATTTGACTGTTAGATGATGTTGTTTATGATGAGTAACATTATTTTTATTAATATTGTTCCTTATTGTAAAAGTCTTTCATATATATTCTGATTATGGATAAGTAATTAAAAAAAATGTCTTGATGGTTTTTAATTGCAATGTGTATTATGGGAATGGATTTGGAAGATTGAAGCGTTTCCTCATTTCACAACGTAGTGGGATATGATAATATGCGATAATTTTATGCGAAGCTTTCGGTGTTAGACATGTTTAGGTAGTTGGGTAGAAATTTCGTGATTTAATCATGCTAAGTCATGCAAGCAATATTATATGGACTCATCGTATAGAGTAAATCTAAGGGGGACGTTCGCACGTTAATAAAAAAACCGTCCTTGGCATTCGCATTGTCTATGGTATTCAGAAGGTTTGTTGTGTCAAATAATATATAAAAAGAAAATATATTATTTAGAAATATTTTTCTGAATTATTAAAAATATTTTCAGAAAAACTTGTACTGCTTGTAATGCAACGTAAGCAAAAACCAGTAACTTTCGTTAAAGTATTTGAAGAGAGAAAAATATTTTCTATTGTATTGACTTAAATTAATTAAAGAAACAAAATTTTCAATGTTTCATTATTTCTCACATCGTTTTGGGACGCACAGCGTGATAGGGCAGGGTTTCCTTGACTGTGTAGTTCTGCTTAAATCAATATTTTAAATTCATTTCTATGTATTTCATCTAAGTAGCAAAAGCTTTCGTTAGCGTTAACTAACGAAGAAAAAGATTAGTAAAATATCCGCCAAAAGAAATAACCTACCTTTACTCTCGGTTAAGTGGTATACCCTAACTTCTGTAGGTATATATGTTCTTGATGGATGAGGTAAACGTAATATAAAACGTAAATTCCTCTATACTAATAAAAAAAAATATTTATAAAAAAATGTCCATATTACTTGGCTATACATAAGCTGAGCTTTGCGTTTGTGTGAGTGCACACGAATAGTGTAGGTGGGATGTCAAATTTTTGAATGTCACGTTCTTTTCTAGGTTTGAACCTGTTTATACTGCTTTTACTCCGCCCCTCACCTTCCGCACTTCACTCTTTGTACTGATAGCAGCGTCAATGTTGAAAACACAATGTAAAGTGAAGAAGAATTTGTATAATTTTTCAAAGTTTTTATTTATTAATCTTTTTTTTCCCATAATATTCATAATATTTCCATCTGGCCTTTTCCAAGTTTTGCTCATTTTATTTTTAATCTAGAATAGCTCCTAGCACTTATGTTATGCATCTATTTAAAATATAATAATATTTTATTGTAAAAGTTTTTTTGTCTAACTCTACTTTTACTTTCACTCACACAAAATACAAATTTTTATGTAAATCGTATTAAGATGTGAAATGTGAATATAGAAACCATTCAAAACCTGCTTTAAAACTTTCGTTAATATTTGACCTTTGACGTCATAAATTGACCTTAATATCAATAAATATGTTATTATTACGATAAAGATTATTTTACAAGTTTTGCTTATTTTATTTGTAAGCTAGAATAGGTCTCGCACTTATGTTATGTATTTTTTTAAAATGTAATTCTAAAATTTTTTTGTCTAACTCTACTTTTTTTACTCATACACATGCAAAGCTCAGCTTAAGTGTAAGGTACTGTTGTTATACTATAGTAACATTGTAATATTCATCTTTTTATTAATTCACATTTTGAACTAAAATACCTTTTAATCATAAAATTCTTACTTTTTTAACAACTCAATAAATTAAAAACCCAAAGTTGTTTAGTTACTTCATATGTTTTAAAATCTGAGATTTAGGTTAAATATATTTGGTGAATGGTAAAAATTCGCAAGCTGTGCTTTGTTATGAAACATTAAAAAAGTTGCATATGCTAATTAATATGATTTAATTCCATTGTGAAAATTAAAATTAACAAGGAAGATGTACCGTCAAATATAAAAGAAATATCTTAATTCTTACAAGATGTTGACAATATTTTTCTTAAGTCAATATTATAATAGATGAACAAGTTTTTTTTATATATTTAGACATACTTTGTATCACCTTTTAGTACGTTTGGACGTTTATGTTGTTTTACATGAGACACAACATATTAATGACATTTATGTAAATACCACAAAAATATTGCATAAAATTTGTGTGGTAATTTTTTCTTAATTAACCGCATATTTTATTTCACATGTATTATAATTTATAACTTTCTATGTGTGGGAATGTACATGTTTTAATTTTTAAAAGTTCAGTCTTAAATCATATATTCATAACTGTTTTATTTTTAACAAAATTTTATTAATTGTTTGAAAGAATGTTTCAGTAAAAAATTAAACTAGAATGGAACTTTGCGTGTAGAAATGTAACATTAATTGTTACGATATAAAAATATTTCCACTGTTGTATGTAATTGTTATTTATGCATAATGTTACAGTTCAAATAAAATTATATTGTTATAAAACCCGAGCATAAAGTCGTTGAATAGGTTTAGTTAGTAAAAATAGTCACGTCGTTAGGCACTTATTTACATGAATTCTTTTGTCTTAATTTTTTCAAAGATAAAATGGAAAAGATTCACCTCAATCTCAAGCTATGCGAGGTCTTAACAAATTTAGTGTAGTGATAAAATTAGGAAAAACTTATATATACATATTTATAGTATATGCTTAACGTATTTATAGTATATGCTTAAACATTTAAAATATGACAATTAGGTTAACACATTTTTACATGAAATGTTTGTTTTAAAATATTTATAGTATAGGATTGTTCAGTGCAGTGGTCACTCCTTGGTAGTAATATTTTGTAATATTAAATACAGGACACAATAAATAGATTATTTAGATACAGTTAATTTTGTATGTCCAAAGACCACAAAGAGAAATAGTATTTACTACATTTATACTCACTTTACAACTGGGAGTAACTTTTAGAAAATATTTAAGATAGATAATATAAAGTTAGTTTTGTGCTGTAGAACTTTTTTTAGTAGGTAGTGCTAAATTTAATAACAATAATGTATCTTGATAAATACACCAATTAAAGACATGGTTATTTATTTTCTTAACCTTTATAGTATATTATTTGCATAAAACATTGGACAATTTAAGTTCTCATGAACTTCATATGCCCTCAGCCCTATTGAGTCCTGAGATAACAATAAAAATATATATGTTGAATGTATATTTTATCAAAAACAATACATTATAATTTATTTCATAATTGTTTTTAAGATTAGTGTATAATATGTAGAGGAAGTAATAAACATTTCTTATTATACCTAATAATGTTACTAACAAAGTTGCATTAATAATATGAGGTGAATAAGAATTAAATAAGACTTGATTTAAATAAAATGTATATTCTGTCTTATCAAACACATACACAATATCACCTACAAATAATGGTGTTACAATCATACTCTGGTTTGAGTGTATTCTGTAGGAAACTTGAATGAATGTAGACCAATAGCCTGGATGTTTGGCAACAGACCGGCATTAGGTATAATATTCCAGGAGAGGGTTAATGTGACATTGTTGTGACCTCTGAAAACAAAGTATTAAATATTAAACTTAACAAACCTTGAGGTGAGTTTATAACAAACTAATATAATTTGTTTGTAAATTTTCTGAGTAAACTATGTTTAAATTTAGAGTGTAATAAATATGAAGAGTGTACATATATTTTTAAATAGTAATTAAAATTGAACACCTATTTCATCCACTAAGTATTCAATTGGTATTAAACAAAATATAACTCTCATACTAACTTCAAACCATTCCCGTCATCCCAGAAATAGTATTTGGTGTTCATATTTTTAAAATCTAATAATGCATTTTCTCCTCTGAGTATGATCTTGTCCCATAGTACAACTTGGTTAAGTTCATTGTTTGGTGTGACATACTCGGCTGTGAGGTACAAGAACAACTGTTTAACATTCCAGTTGAATAGGTTGGATAAATCTGTTTTGAGATCAAATGTTAAGTAACCAAGATCATTTCTTTCCCTTGAAGCACCATAGTCTGGAACATTCTTCCTGAAATTTTACACAAAAATGAGAACATATAAATCTTAGCTCAACTATTATTTAATTCAGGTACAGGATGGTTAATAATACTACAAACTGAATGTCATGACAGTTTTTATAAGGTAAATAGATGTCAAGAAAATCTGTACTGTTTATTTATCTACTCAGTTAAGAAGTGAAAGAATATGCAAATAGAATTTTAGTAGTAAATTTATTAAAACGCTGTAAAATGAACTGACAACGATCTGATGTCCTAAAACTAACTTAACATAATATATGAATGAAACAAGTAGATGAGGACATATTTCAAAGTTTTCTTATGGGGTACGAAATCTTTTTTTTTTTACACAAGTACCCTTCTCTATATGCTAATATGACAATAATAAAATCTTAACTTACACCACAACTTTTACGGTATTCATCTGAGCAGTAGTTCTGTAATCCACTGTTAGAGTGGAAAGAAAACACAAAAATGTAAGACATGCTAGGACACTTAGTGTGTATGTTAATATCGCGTTGACTCTGGTTATAACGGAATACATTTTGTCAAATAATTTTGCTGGTGTGGTCTAAAATTCCACTCCAGTTTATTAAGTTTTTAATTTTATCGTTTTCCACTTTCGGTTCGCGTTACAAGCTGACGTTGACAAGTCGGCAGTCGCTGACATTAAAGACACGTCATACATAATACAATCTAAATGTGCAAATCAATACAGCTTATATAAATGTAAACTCTAAAAACATAGATAAAGGTTGATTATCCTGAGCAAGTTTATTTTTCTGTACGGTCTAATTCTGTTCCTTTGTGAGCCTCAATATTTTTTAGTTTTATCAAATATAGGATGAAACTAAAACAATTTTTTTTTAAATATTATATTGTATGAAGCTGAAAGTAATAACGTTTAATAAGCTCATCTAGAATAATAAAGCTATTCTTAATGTGATGTTTTAAAAATGTATATTATGTTATAGAATAGTATAATAAAAGGTAAAAAATGAAGTACATATATACATTCAACTATATTTTATTGGTTTCGAAAAAAAAGATATTGCTATTTTATATATATTGTGAATTTGAAATTAATGTGGCAAAATAAACAATAGTATTATAATGAAAAATAATGAAACAGGTAAAGTTGTTAATTTAACAGCTGAATTGCAAGGAACTCCTCCTGGTACACTGCGACAGAAACATACACGAGAGCTGTAACTGCCCCTTTGTTCTTCGTAACATCCACTCGTGATAGCCGTGAAGTTAGAATTGATGGCTCTTGTACACATGTATGTTGAATTTTCGACTGAAATGTAAATTTACATCGGAGCAATTCAGCTATCTATTAGACTTAATTTTAATGCTAAAATTAATGGTTTCAATCCGTTATCTTTATTTCTATAGTTTTTTTGCATGAAATATTACCTTGACCGTTAAAGAAATATGTGAATTGTGCACAAACATCGCTTGCAGACAATATGCAGGTTGCATTCTCTCTGTGATGATTCCATATATAATCAACATCGGGCCAGGAGCCATCGTCTAAAACCATTAAGAAAATTTACGTTCATTTTGTTATAAAAATTGAAATTCTTATATACATGCAAGTTTATCGTATATTTTAAACTTACAAGAAGCAACAAGAGGCATTTCACACGGTACCCCATCAGCGAGGCGAGTTGCGTCCTGACAGGTTGCATTCAGAAATATACTCTGATTGTTATAATTTGGCCCTAACCATGTGAAACGATAACATCTTTGTTGGGCTGTTTGTCCAATTACAATACCACCTATAAAACAAGACTATTATTTAAGGTAAAGCTTTATCCTTTTCAACCCCTGTAAGACAACATAGCGAAATTTTGCATGGTTATGGATAAAAATTTTCATAATACTTTAGACTTAAATAATGAAGTCTCTTGTAGGATACCAAAATTTATTAACGGTATTGGTTAAATAGTCAAGCTAATTTAGAAATTCCATTAGGAAAATACAACAACAGATACTTACAGAATATTGCAAAGGTTGCGTAAATTAATAGAAGTTTATACATTGTAATAATATTCGTCAAGTTGTTTATAAAATAGCTTTGTTTTTTAAAGACACCCACACTAAACAATCCAATAAATATTTTCAAATAGATTACGACTAATAAAATTTCACATATAGGTCTTATCGTGCTTATAATTTAAAGATATTGCGATTGCTGATAGAAATGATTTTACTGTTTGATATTATGTTATCTTACAATCACTTACTAGGTATGATTAATCAGTGATATGTGATTGTTAATAAAGTCATACAAATAGTTTCACAAATAAATCAATACAATGACAACGCATTCACTATATAAATATTATTATCTGTATATAATTACTAGTAAACCTCGTTAACTCCGTTTCGTCACCAGATAGCTTCGTTTTATGTAACACTAGCTTTTGCCGCGACTTCGTCTGCGTGGAATAGTGACTTCCGGCAGATTTTTGGTTATTCCCACATAGTTCCCGTTCTTGCGGGGTTTTCGGAATGGTCGAGTTCCCGTAGAATTTTCAGGATAAAACCTATGTTTTTTTTATTCACAATGAAGTACTCTTAACCAACAACATATTTATTTGTTTATTTGAATAAAAATTAATATTATTATGTTGATACAACTTAAACAAATTATTTCGACCAAATTAGGTACCATAAAAACGGTTTTTGTGAGTTAATCTTAAAAGGTAGACATATACTGTCGCGGACTGTTTTTTAGATCATTAAAAGAGCTATTATATTTTAACACATATTTTTTGTGTATCTTGAACCGTTTTCACGGCGCACGCAACGGAAGGCTTCAAAGATGAAATAATTTCTCCCGTTTTTTACACATTTACCACTATATCTTTGCTACTATTGGTCGCAGCGTGATTTTATATAGCCCACAGCCTTCCTCGATAACTGGACTATCCCACACAAAAAGAATTATTCAATTCGAACTCCGAAATCTCCGAAACTACTGGTACTGGTAAAACAAAGCTTCAGTAGTACTTAAATAAACGTTTTCTTCACGTGTATATTTTTCAGAGAAATGTCGACAATAACCGTGACTACTAAAAATTGATATTCGTTTTACTGCATTTTTCAGTAGAATAAAAATAGTAAATTAAACTTATCTTTTACTGTTCTATTATTATTTTTCGTTCAACAATTTTACTTCATCATCATTATTATCACCACTATAACCTTCACTATCATGATGTGTCCTTAACTGAATCCTGTTTTATTAAATCATTGTTGCAAAAGAAATAAAACCGTAAATTGAGGTTACAAATTAATTGAACCCAGAGGGAATGAAAAATTATAAAATTTTACTGAAAACATTAGTGAATTGGTTTTAAAAAAAGTATTTGTTCAATAATATGTATTTAATTATATATATACTGGAGCCCGTGTTCGAAGTCGAGGTCAATAAAATTAAGATTGCATACTTGATTAAGACAATCATTGTGTGTTGTCCTCTCTTGTTCACTCGTATTTTTTAGTTTTTTTTTAATTAGAAAATTAGTTACATTATTTTTTTAAATATATTGTTAACATCCCCTACACTTACTATATAGGTACTAAACTATACTTAAATACTGTATGTGAAAATGTTCAAAAACACCGTATATATTCTTTAAAACTTTTGAAAATATAAAAGCAAGTTGTGAATTTCCCACAATGGCCAGCGAATATTCCGTTGAAAATTATTTCCTATTTCTTCGATAAGCCGATTTTGTCTAACTTCGTTGAATCATCAGGCATCGAAACCACGAGATTAATTAACCCATTTGTGGATGGGGACTTAAAATTCCAATTTAACAATAGCTCTTTTGTTAGATTTTTTATACTACTAAGCTGATCTATCTAACTTTATTTAAAAATAAAAAGTCTTTGTTTGTTAAAGCTTTCCTAAGGTTGCTATATGTACTTATATCAAAATATTGAGAGATGAAAGTAAACATAAAATTTCTGTTATGGCTCGATTTATCCGAGTATTCAATACGAAATCCCAAGAGAACAAAAACAATACCAGAATACTTGGATTAACATAATATTACTTTATTCTAGTAGAATGCGAAGTGTTTAGATTGAGTATTTCGATATTCCTGGCGGGATTCTTTTTGTCGATCATATCGATATGAATTTCTGAGCTACCTTTTACGAGGTTAGCTTCGCTTTCAGATATGAGGAATTTGGTTCAGATTTTTTTAGAAATATCGATATATTTTAAGGAAGTGGAGTGTTTTAAAAGTTAAAAGACACACTTCTGCTTAATATTTATTAAAATTCTCCACATATCGAATAGGATTTTTTTTTAATTATTTTCGTCTTTAAGTTTGATAAATAATTCCATAAATATAACACTGATTTTCAAATAAAATTTGTAATTGCATATAATATGTACTTGTTATAAAACCGAAAAAAGTATTTTTGACGAAGATTTAAAAATTAATTAATTGAAAGTGGCAATTCAAATATTGACTTTAATAGACATTACATAGGAAAGTAAATATTATATCCGTCAGCATTACCAACACTTCTAGAAATCTTAAATTGCTTGATCAATTTAATTTGCTTCAGAACAACCAATCGTACTAACAAATTTCAGAACCGAATTCTGCAAATAATTGTCAGTACCTATGTATTGTGCATTTCGCATTGGCTTTCCGTCAATTCATGCAACCTGTCACCTGCAGACAATGGCACTGACAGCAACGCTAACGACACTCGCCATGCAGTGGCTGTCAATATATATGATGTGGGAAATATGTGCTTTGTTTGTGAAAAAGTTATATTCGATTTAATTTTCTTTTGAGTATTTGAAAGGAATGCATGGGTTTTATTGATAGTATTTTTATATTATTTTTATTACAAACTGTTTTTCATATAATTTTAAACAAAAAAAAAAGTTTATTTAGAAATCAATTTATTAAAGCAATTTACATAGTACAAAAATCGATCATCTTATCTACAATATTGTAGATTCGTCTTATATAAATTTATTTAATGAGTATTTATTTACAAGGTAACATAAATTACAATTATTTACAAATTATAGTCTAGTAATAATTTTGAGTATATGTCTTATTAGCCATATAATACGGTACTTTAATAAAAGAATTTAGACAAGAAATATAACTTAGTCTTATTTGTTTTCTACCTAATAAAATAAAAATTCACTGTAACACATTAGCCACACTCGCGATAAAGTTTTTAACAATGATTCACTCACAAAATTTTAAATATTTCAGTACTTTAAAGCACTATCACTGTTAACAGTTCGTCACAATAAGTCCTGGCTTGCGTTTAATTTAATTTAGCCGACGTAAGGGAAAGGTGCAAAAGGTGCTGGAAAATATCCCGGGAAACCGATGCTCGGTTGAACGAGCACAGACGATGTTACATAAGACGTCAACACAGTTGGCACAACTTTAGTTGTGAACAATGTCGTATATACCGTCTTGCCACCAAACGTCAGTTTCAGAACTTGACTATTCGTCGCGACAACTTCTGTGTTTAAAACAACTGGCGTTGAAGTTACTGTGAACTGCTGTTGTTGGGGATAAAGCGGATTAATAGGCAGGGCTGGCAAGCTGCTAGTACCAATTTCGTATTCTGTTTTAGTTACTGTGCTGACGGGCCGAGATATTGTGCTTTGAACGCTACTTTTGCCATTAAAAATGGGTACTACAAAAGATTCGTACACTGTCTCATATGTCAGAATCGGTTTTGAAGTTGTAACCACAGTAGGAATTTGTGCGGCGGCTGCTGGGTTAAGAAGTCTAAGCAGGGCTAACTGTTGAGCTTGTTCAGGAGACAATGCTGCGGTTGAAGGATTCGGTGTCTCCGTCACTTGATTTCCTTTACTTTGACCGTGAGCTTTCTTCAATCTCAAATGATTATCTCTGTATTTGTCAATTTCGGTAAGATCAAAGTTTGATCCGATGTTGGCTAAATCCAAGTCTGGGGGGAAGACGCGACGAGGTACACCATCTTCGTCTTCATTACTGTCACCAAAATCTAATTCTAAATGAAGTTCTGAACCAGCTTCGTCCAACTTGCTGTTAAATTCTTTAAGTGTTTTGCTTGGAATAAATTGGAAGAAGTCCATTGGTGGCAATGTTTTTGTAGCAGTTACAAATCTTGTGACTTGATAGGTTTGTATAAAGGTAAGGCTGCTGGTAAGATTAGCATCACGTACTATTGGCAAAATATGAGTTTTAAGCATGTTTTGAGTGGTACTAAATGTTTCAGTAACAGTTTCTAAAGGTGGAGTTTCTACATCTGATGAGAGTGTTATTGCTGGTAGTGTAGCTATACTGGAATCTAAAAGATAGTGATCTTTGCCATAAGGAGAGGCAGTTGCTAAAATATTTTCTGTTAGGGGTTCGTTGAGAGTACTTTGAGAATTAATAATAAATGTTGGTTCAATTTTCTTTTCAATAGTCGATGTCACTGTAATAATACGTGTATTTTTTACTCGGCCAACCTGAAACGTTATGAAAAGTTTAAAATAGTAAGCATAAACATCTAGAATCACAATTATATCTCTAAGGATTTTACCTGAAAAACATATGGCGATTTAAGAGTAGCAATTTCGTAATAAACATCTTTAAAGTCAGCTGGAGTTGATATTTCCACTTTGAGAGTTTCGACTGGTGGTGGTTTCTCAATGGAATTATCCTCAGAATCATTATCAGCTAAAGTACCTGGGCCATTTTGAGAACTTGAGAGCTCTAAATCGTTATCAGATCGTGCTTGTGGCGAAACATCGTTCGTTTGATTATCGTCGACTAAAGGATTTGTGCTCGGTGTGGTTGGTTGTTCGTCATCTCCGGTAATTTTTCTAATTGTTACTTTAGGTTTAGGACTTGTTTTGTATTGCCAGCGACCAGAACCTGGTGACCTATTTAATTTAAACTTATGTATACTAGATGTTGCGGGAGTCACTTGTTCTACTGGTGATGGTTGAACGCGATTTTTAAATCCACGTTTTTCACCGTTGCTTGAAGGAGTTACAGTGGTTTTTTGACCAGAACTACGATTATTTTTCCTTCTATTAGAGTACGATGGGGATGAAGTTGAAGGTTCACTGAAAACAGATACGGTAGCCAGTTGAGGCGAGTTTGGTAGTCGACGAAATCGTGTACTGAAATGTGCAAATGTAATAATACTCGTGAGAATGGAATCTTTAAGTGTATAGTTATAAAAAAAGTATTATATTTGTAGAATTAATTTTAAAAAATAGCTGAATACGTAAGCCTATTTTTTTAATACTAACCTTTGTGATCGTTGAGAATTAGAAGAATTTCTGTTCTTAAACTTTTTGCTTTGACTTGGTTGCGACAGTTCAACGTTATCGTTTTCATTATTTTGAGATCGATGCCGATTTTTAAAAGAATTTCCGTTACCCGTTTGTCTTCGCGTAGTTTTGCTAAAACTACTATCTTCATCGCTTATAGAAGGCGTTGGCTCCAAATGTCTATGATTCTTTGTAGCACCGGGTGCAGCTGTCTTAACAATTCTATGTGTAGGACTTGGAGATATTTTACCTTTGTTACCAGGCGATAATATTTTTGAGTTACTGTTTAATACCTGGGCATACTTTCCAGATATATAGGTACCTATCACGCTTGTTTCATGAACAGTTGTAAGACCATCCTTAACAATTGTTCCCCCTAGAGTGGTAACAAGACCTAGAGGACGATCGTCATCATCAGGAGGAGGCGTTGGGTGATGCCTATTTTTCGGACCTGATTTCGGCTTAGGGGAGTGAGCTTTTGATGGACGTATATTGATTACTCTGTAAGTTTCCTCTACAAACTCTGACGGTTGACGAGAAAGATAGTCATATTCAGGTTCACCAATGTTATTAGAAACTAAAATTGCCGGTTCTTCTGGTGGACTGTTTTTATTGTTTACAACGCTGACTTTGGAGCTGATAATGGAGGATGGGGAAATATTTTGTTTAACTTCTACTTTGCTGCTTACAATATTTGTAACACTCTTTACAGTTTGTTTTTTATTTGATTGTTGTTTATTTTGTTGTGATTGTTGTTTATTAGACTTAGAAGGCTGCGGTTTAGCGGAATTATTTTCTACAATTTTAGAAGGCCCAGCAAAGACTTCAACTTTGGTTATGACATTTTTTACCTCTTTTGCTGTCGATTTTGGTACATTTAGATTTTTTTCGTCTTTTTTTGGTGGAGATGTCACCACTGATATCGCACTGGATGCAATAATAGGTATACCAGCTTTGTTGGTTTTGTCTTTGTCCGTCGTTTTGCTTGGTTTTATCGCTTCTGGCCTTACATTATTAATTGGTGGTGGTTTCGTTTCGATGATATTTTCTTGCACTGACTTTTCGGTCGCCGGAGGTTCTAAACAAAAAAAAAAGGTATATTTGTATTATTTTGTTTTAAAACAGGTAAATGTACCAAATATGTTGAACGTATCTATTTTACTAGTAAAATAATGACCTGGTGGTGGAGCAGATTGTGGAGAGAAAACCATAACTGTGTTGCCTATCGTTGTCGTGAAGTCAAGGAATCCATATACAGTCTGCGTTATGAAATTCCCAGCGGGAGCTGCGACTGCTTTCTGACCGCCATTGTAAATTTGAGAAGATGTGAGGCCTGTAAAATAATTTCAATGCTTTTTGGTCACAGAAAGTTAAATAATAGTGTGTGTAATGTCCTCTGAGGAAAAACATGTAGATTTTACAAATTAAAATTCGATTTGGTTTTAACATAATATAAGAATATTTTAAAATATATCAAGTTTTATAGCGTTCAAATTCACTGACCATATAAAAAATATTATCAGCACTGAACACATTATATGTCGCGTGAAATAAAGCAAAAACTCTTAACTTCGAGAGGAGTTATCCGAGAGGATTCAAGGTGATATAGAGATAAAGAGAAAGTCATTGAATGTGTTACTTCAATATCATTGATCGGTAAATGGTGTGTGCTAGTAGGTAGACGGGATTCGTTACACTGAAAGTTATAGTCTTCCATGATATGAGTGGATCTGAATAAATGATATGTTATGAGCGTTAAAGATGATTATATCTTCTTTCTTCTTAACCACTGATATTTCTTAATTTTATTTTCATTTCATGCATTCACTATAAGTAATATGTTTAATTTTGGGTTGTTGATTACGGTCAATTTATTAAAATTAGTGTATTTTGGGAAGATTAATTAAATAAAATCTCAAGCTTTTGTCCTTTACGTGTATATATTTTTATCCATTATTCTAACTTTTTGTGTTTAATATAAAATTGTAATCAATCATATCGTCTGGCAGGTTCTTGGTATAACAACAAAGATAAGTTATTTATAGGCTTGATATTTCAAATACAAAGAAGATGAATTTAGATTGTGAGAAATATCAAAATATTTAATATAATTATTTGACATTTATTTATTATTTTATCTAAGTAATACTATTCGAACTTTGTCTTATGAAAAAAAGACGGTTGGAAACCTTAAGCCTAAAGTCTATATGACCCGTTTACAAATAGGAATATACATATGTTGAATTTTTTAGTAAAGTGGGTAAAGAAAATTCTGAAAGGTCGTGCCGCTATATTCTTGTTACTTTCGGGCCGTTTACTCGCAAGTGGGCTGAGATAGTCTACGTAAGTAACGGGATAGGTTTTTTAAATACACACATTCCAATTATTTAGAATAATAAAGTTGTTATTTTTAATTATGTTTCATTCTGTTTCTTTTCTTTTTATTCGCCAGTTGATTACTGCATATATGACAGAAAATATTATTCGGACCCTTTTTTGGTCGTGTTTACGACAATGTTATTTAATAATCTCTAAAAATCTACTTAGTTCGAGCGATTCAACGTCTACTTCGTCTCTTTTGTTATCTTTAATAAAAAATAGTGCCCATACATTTTTGTAGAGTGAGATAAGAGAAAGCATCTGTTATTTATGAATAACTCAGTATTTTTTGTTCGCTTTTTATAAAAAGAGTCTTTGTAAAGATTTTGAATATTTGAACATTGAAAGTTCTAAAAGTGAATTTAAATGTTATATGCATATTCCTTAGCATGCAGACTGTTTATGTTTGTTAAAATATTATTTTGAATGAGAAAAATATTTTAATAGATACTTACAAAATTGCGCCGATATCACGAAAATTAAGTATATCCGATTGTCCATGTTGTCTCTATGTATTGAATAATATCATGCAAAGTTGATGCAGCACGGGAGCATTTTGAGGTCATAAAATTCTGTAAAAGAAAAAAATATATATATAATTAGCACAAGTAACTATTCATTTATTTATGTTGAATAAGTTGACATGCATGAATAAATAATTACAGTATTCCAAAGTAACTGACAAATTAATTTAAAAAAACATTTATTCAGTAATATCCCCTATCGAAAATGAACACCATTCTGTTCACAATGAACAACGCATGGGCGAACAAAATAATCAGTGAAAATGCAGCCGCCATACTCATTACAGGACCATTTCATTACATGAACCAATATTGCTTTATGTACATCATTTGGAAGATAATTTCGTTTTGAATGATCTTGAGAATATATTATATATACAACGCTACGTGGATTTAGTGTAGGCGATGTATTCATACTCGCCAACCTTCTTTCCATTGAAATAATTCATCCTATTACATATTTATGATTACTAAGAATTTTATTAATATTTTCTGAGATTTTATTATTTGAGAACTTTGGGATATATATATATATATATATATATATATATATAAACCACACAGTTATATATATAAAATGGATAGGTTAAAGGGTTGGTAAGTCCTCAAATTTTATTTACTGATCAATATAAATAACAGACAAAAATAGTACTGGAAACTAGGAAGAGTTAGGAATTAATAAAAAAAAACTCATATAATGTCACAATACGTCAATAAATAAGTAATTATGTATATTTCGTATTGAAACAAAGATGTTATGTTTATTTATGTAAAATAAGAGACGTATATAACATAATAAATATATGATTATTATCAATATTTAAAGGAATGCTTCCTTGAAAAAATAAGTCAGCAGTATTTTGAGAGATTCTTGGGCCATTGGATGATTTTCTGGCCACTGTGAAAGATGTTGATGAAAACCAGTGCCATGTTAAGAAAAGAATAAGCAAAATTTACACTATGAACGAAGATTCAAGCCAGGATTTTAACGAGTAATTGATTTTAAGATTTCAAATACGAAGAGAAAATGGATCGCTTAAGATGGAAAATATCAGACAAAGGCTTCTACATAGATTGTCTACTTTCTCAGATGTCAATTTAAGCTAAGAACGAAACTAAAATATAGTAATTTGAAGACGGTTTAAAATGCAAGAATTTAAAATAGGATCCAATTTAGAAAGATTACAGTAATAACGATTTTTTTACTTTACGTATATTTTTTAGAATACATTAAAAAAATTAAATTATTGAAAAAAAAATCAAAAACGATGAATTAAGTTACAAAGGTTAAATCATTGATAGCAACATAGTATATATATATATATAATTTGAAAAGACAGCCCTTACATGAATTACTGAAAGAGAAATGTTTATGTATTTTATATGGTTTTTCTAAATAAAGATAATGTTATACAAAAAACAAAATATCCTACTCAATAAAAACAGATTTCTCCCATGGAAGTATTCATATGTACCCTTTTATTTTCACATAGAAAACAATTACTGAAGTTAAATATATAAATTTTATAACGATACAACTAAAGTTCTCACTTATACTTAATTTAATAAATAAATTCAGATTATATCTATATGGAATGTTCAAACATACAAAAAAAAAAGTAAAGCTAAGTCACTGTAGCCGAAAACGGCTGGGTAGACATATACAGGGTGACTGGTGAATTACTATCAATATTTAAGGAGAATACTCGGTACATGATTCTCATTCGAATTATGTAAAAAAAATAGGCACTTAATTTTTGACAAAATTTCCGTATAAGTAAAGTGTTGACACGTTCCAAGTGTTCAAAGTGTGTATATGTATATACATACATAGATATAATATTTATCATTTGTAAAGGTCTATCAAATGGTGCCTGTTCTTCTTTATTTTTTCACTGTCATAAATTATAAATAATTGGTATATATATTTAATTGTATAATAGAATAGAATTACGTTTTTCGTATTCTACTTCAAATTAAAAAACAATTAGAGCCATTTATTCATTAATTGGTTGGAAGTTTCATTTGGCTATTCAAATTAATTATTAATTAAATGACGAGTAATTTTATGTTTAATTTTTATCTTACTAAAATTATAACGGCAAAGGTTTATTAAAGCATGAATATTTGGATCAATTTTACTGTCACAAAAAAGGTTTAAAATTTTATGAAACTTTTCAATAATTAAGGTTGTTTTATGAAAATAACAATTACTTTTCCATATTTACTTGATTGAGCCATGTGACTCTTTTTGTTGCTGTAGCCATTCAGATTGCCTATATATTATAAATTTTAGGGTAAATATCAGTTTATATATTCAGATCTTAAATCTGTAATAAGCTACTTCTGACTGTTCACGTTGAATATCTCTTAGAGTATCTTTTAAAAAGACTATCTTTTAGAATTAAAATAGCAGAAGTGTCCCAAAAATAAACCTTAACGATAGTACAAATATAATTTTTAAAATACCAATGACCATTCGTGCTTTAAAATTAATTAATTATTGGCCAATTTCAAACAATGCTTAGATAAATGGAAGTATATAATGAACTGCTTGATTTTTAAATTAATTATAATGATTTTAACAGACAGATATAATCGAAAAATATATTTTGCTGTTAACTTAATTGCAGGAAAAAGTAATCAACTGTTTGTTCTTCCTGCCAACAGGTTGGCAATTATGAGTACATTAATCGGAACAATAATTGATGTAGTAACAGAGGAAAAATAAATTTAAGACACGACAACAACAACAGAAAACATAGACTTTAAATATTTAATTTAAAATAACTTAATAGTGATTGACGTATGTAAGAATTTCATAATAGAATTCATAGATTAATCTCTTCGGTAATTAAGATCTGGATTTGGTCAAAACATTAAGGTTGCATTCTATAAATAGTACAATAAATTCATAAATTAAACCTACACGGTAACGAAGGTATATCCCGTAGGCATTCAACAGTAATAAGGTCTGGAATAGCATTTGCCTCTTCGCAGACATGCCAGTTGCTTATGGAACGTTAGTGTAGAGGCATCCAAGCCGAATTCCCGCGTAAATTGGCAGCCATTGTGCACAGTCAAGTCAGCATAGCGAGGATATTGAAAGCATTTGAATGCTTCGTAAGTTTCGATTGCAGACGCATGGGAACACATTGTATGTATGTACATGGCTTTTGTACTGTCCTTGCTGGCATTTTGTATAAATTAATGGAAAGTGTGCTTTGTAATAGAATACTGGTAAAAATAAACCCTAGAATTGTATTGGTCCAGTTAAGTTAAAATAGAACTGGAGTCTGACTAAAACTAATTTCTTAATGTTTGGAAATGGAAATGTTTCGTACATAGGGGCGGGAGAGCAATCTTATAAATGCGGGCTGCCATTTTGTGGTCACAGCTAAATATCGAAGCACGGGATTGAGTTATTATTCGGCTTAGCTATTGACTAAATGAATGCATTTCAAACTAATTAATTTGGATAATCAATAAAGAAAACAGGCATTATTTGCGCTATTGTAAAATCTTGGTATTGAACTATAAACTAACTTTACACAAACAATTAAGGTAGAAAAGCTAATGAATACAAATGAAAAGCTTATCAAACAGACAACCACAGATCTGTAATAGATGTGAGAAGTGGCATGAAATTACTTTTAGATATAGAAATGAAAGTGTCCAAAAACTGGGCATGCCTAACGTTTAGTCGCGACTCATCTCTGACACTGATAATGTATGGGTTACTTTTACTTGTTTGAGTGTGTAAATGAGTGGATGTTTGTGTGTGTGAATGAGTGTGAGTGTGTGCATGCGTGTGTATGAATGTATACATCGTGTAGTGTTTACTCGCGAGATGGGAGCGGTGATGTTTGTGGCGGCTACCTGTCTGGAACCATTCACTGGATGCATACGTTATAAATGTACAGATAGCAAAACAATAGATATCGTAATGACAACAAGAAGAACAGTTATATAAATTATATCTTGTCTGTGAAGATATTAAAAGCAATAAAATTATAGTTCAGGAATATTTCAGATTTTTAATAAATATAACAATCATCGTCATTAAATTAATTAATATGATCCAAAATATAAATCTTAATCACATTTTTGTTTGCTTCTTATAAACTTTAGAATGTTGGTATAAAATAGAAATTGATGCTGATTACATAAATATTTTTGGAGTAAAATATAACTTGTATCGTATAAGGAGATCGTTTACGATACTAATTTTATTATATTTTTTTTATTTAATAATATATGAGGACCCTAACAAACAATACTTAAAAAAAAAATATTCTTTTTTATCTTTAGTCTAACAGAATACAAATGAATCTGTTCTGCTAACGTTACAAGTAACATCTGACCAGCTAGATGCCGGTTCATCTGCCTATTCAAACAAAATTTAATGAGGCGTGCGTCTATAGGAATGCGAGCCTTTAGAGATTCTACTGGATCAATCCAGCGTCAACGCTACATTGTGCTTTGATCCCTTCATATTTTATACACCGAAAGTCTACTTCATCGAGTTAAGAATATCTAGAACAATTTATATTATGTTCTGATTAAAATGAAAATATTTTATTTTCGTATATTCATTTAAATAATTGGATTTCAATACGAAAGCCCACAATTCAATCTACTTGAATTACTCAAAAGCATGAAAGGATTTCGTCTGATATTAAATATTTATTTACGTGACAACTGATATCCTTAATAATGTTCAAAATTACGAAGCTCCAGTATAAAACATAAAGCAGCATTTTTATGGATTCTTATCATATAATAGGGATTTAAAGAAGGATTTCACAGAATGTTTTATGAGAATCTATTCAATACGAAAAGCGTAAGCCTCTTTTGCAGATTTTTCAGACATCTTATAAAGGCTTTAATCCGCGCCTCGGAAATGTGAAGATGCGACAATACATCACAACTTCAGCTGTATATATGTAGTATTGTGTACGTCTAAATGAAACAACTAGTTTCAGTACGATATTTAGTCGATAAAGTTATACGGTGATATGTCAGTGTTTGACGCAGATATGTGGATAGATTATAGACAGGATAGACATCGACTAACTATGGATACTTTGGCAATGACTCATGTGAAACAAACAATGTTTCAACCATTAGCCACTGTATGTCAAAATTTTAAAAAAATTCAGTTAAGCTTGTAATATTCATTCTATACATAAATAATAGTGAGAAATTGGCTTTAACACTTTTTAAGCCAAAAATACAGAATGTAAAAAAATTTTTAATTAATAGATAGTGTTCTTCAAAACTATAAAGCAGCGTTTTAGCGACAAATAGCTATGTAGTTAAAAATTGATTATTGCTAGTGTAAAATTGATTATAAACTGATGTCGATATACCTAAAAACAGTTCAAATAAGTTTTCTAATTAAAGAAATTTTAATTAAATGATCATGTTTAAATTGTTTTATAATTGTTTAAATTGTTTTATAAATCAGATGCTAACATAATAATTCAAATCAAAAAACTTCCTCAAGGAGTGCACTCCGAGTTACATGGTAAGTCGTATTGGCTGCAACCCAGACACGTTTTGCATTTTATTCAGAACGTTGACGTGGAGGATAAAGTTTTATCATTTTACTACTTCCACGTGACGTGAATGTACCTGGCATTCTTCAGACTGATATATCCTATTTGAATTAAAATGGTGATACACTAACTTAAATAATACTATACATTATACCAGAAAACGATAACGTCTGTATGAAAAAAATCATTTAATAAATTCGCAAATGATTTAAAATTTACTCATTAAATTAAAATCACAAACATAAGAGGACGTTGTGTCAAGTGATTCGGATTCAGTGTACACCGCGTATCACCGGGGTACTGCTGCAAGAATTTCAATCAGCCTGTGTTCTGTCAAAAAACGAATTTACGTTTTGTTTATATGATCGTATCTCGTTTGAATGCAAATTACAATAAAATTTAGGCGTTAACGTCCCGGTTATAGAATTTTAGTACATTATTTGTTATTTTATATTCAAATATGGAGTTGAGTTCTTATGTAGATCACTATAAAACTTTTCTCTAGAATGTCGTAATCCAGCCCACAGGTATTCTCATCGAACCGGAGTGACTCATGGGAGGCGAGAGCGTTGTAGATAGCTAATAGATTAAGGTTACATGCCGCTGTTTTGTATACATAATTTTTTATTTTTATTCTCACAAGTTTTTAAATTCATTACTTACAAACATAAGTAATCCTATATATAATTTAAGTTTTACGATAGTTAAATTTTTGATGTGTTTTGGCATTAAATTATATAAAGTAATGGTTTAAATTATTTTGTGCAATTTAATCAAATAAGAAAATTTTTTTCTCAATCTGTACGCCGGTATAACTTTGCATTATATTAATTTTTACTTCAGTAAAAAAAAATATAGTAAGTGCAGATTGCAAATTGCAAGTACTTGCATCACCATTTCAGTAATATTAAATGTTAAATTATTTACGTCAATAATGGTGTCGTTTTTTCCTTTTTAGACAAATTAAAAATAAGCTCTAAGGTTAACTTTATTCAATATACATAAAATCAAGAAACCCATGTAAGCTGAGTTTATTTCCAGCTTGGAACAATAGATGCGCACAGCGATACAGAACATGCACCCACATTCGAAATTCCTTAAAGGTGATAACTTGTAACGTAGCTCATGCTTGATTTCTGTGGATAAAGATACTTGAAAACTATACTTAAAAAATATTTAATATGAGATAAAAAAATTAAGGGAACGAATTGATTTTAATTATTGAGAATCTTTGTGAGATATTAATATATTATTGTTGTGACAAAAAAGTCTTTGATTATCGAATTTAAACAAATATTATTATCGTTTGCAATAAAGAAAAAAAAAATAATGCAATACAAGTGAGTATGTTCGTATGATATTCTTTTTGGACGGTCTGGCTGCGGATAATATGATTGGGATATCCGAGTTTATGAGACTCAGCATCTTTTTTTTATTCAGGTTAGAGCATGAAATTTATTCAAATTATATTTCAAGGTAGATTATTCGAGATCGTGAGTGGTTCACGTAGTCTATGTATAAAGTTGATATGGTTATACAAGTTGTATTAGTAAATTGTTTTATAAGCAGCTTAATAATAACAGGATAAGAATTTATTCAAAACCCGTTTTATATTATATGAAATAAATCTTAAAGGAATCACAAGTATTTCAAATAGCTTTGTTCTAGTCACGATTAAGAGATGGCGTTAGTAGTCATAGATTATGATAGTCAAATATACATATTAAGATTATATATGAATGAGATGTTTTTTTTTATATATAACGATGTAACAGTTCAGTTGCAAAGTATATTATTTGAATGAAAACCTAAAGATATGCGTCTTAAGAGAGTGTATTGTGGTTGCGATCGATATTGGCCGCTAGCAGACAAAGGACAGGGGAATATTGTTTGTCACAAAATTTATTATGGCGGCAGACAGTGCGGACTCGGATACTAACATATCCTATATATCACAGAAAATGCTGTGGTCTCTATACACTGTGGATCTTATTTCACAATTAATATTATTAAATAGATTTTTCTGTTTATAATGTAATTTTTTTGTATGTAATTCTCATATTTAATAAAATGTTTATTGTAACTAGTTTTGTATGTCACTATTGAATTTCACTGTCAGAATATTGTATGGATATAATATTAAGCTGGTTTTTTTAGTACCTCATAAAACTGTAGTGTGCGTTAGGCTCAACGATCTGCCTTAGCAAACATATTTTCGCGTCGTGCTTCCACAATCTTTTATCAAATGTCTCAAAGAATACCGTGTTTATGGTGCATGTGAACGAGTTATGTCGGTAATGTAATTTTCTGTGTTAACTTTCTCGGTAAACAAATATGCTGACGTATAAATCGTGTCTCTATTTGCCATCTCTTTTTATTTTATGGCAGATTCATGGTATTTTTATCTAGCTGGGCGAAGGTTAATATATAAATGTAAAATATATGGCACAGAGTTTTGCCATATATGTTTTGTTTATTAAAAAGAAGCTCATCGTAATTTAAGTTACGATGTTTGTAAACGATATATGACATTTAAAACTTTAAAAAATCTAGGTCTACCTCTAAAGGGATGCTAATAATATTTCATATTCTTATGAATTTTCTTAATTACATTAGTAATTATAAATTAATTAGATACTCCAGAATCAACAATTAAATACAAAATAATCTATTATTTCCTTGTAATATTTTTCTACACATAAAAGTGTGCTCAAGTCTTGATACATATATTTTTTAGTGTCATATTTACGGAAATATTGTTTTAAATAGAGTTATTATTTACAAATTTATTTAATATGTATCATAAATCAACAATTATTATACAATCGATCGTAAGCTACATTTATTAATATTAATGTAACAGCTTTTTTTCATATCGAAATCCTTTATGATTTGTAATAGCTGTGATCACGATAGGTAATAAAAAATGTTTGTCATATGGAATTATTCTGAAACGAGTCAACATTTGCTTCCTATATCTTTCTTAATGGAGTAAAATCTATCTTGTGTTACAAAAAATAATAAATGGTTGCTGCCTTAAAGGCAGCGAAGGTTGGCATTCTTCACGTTAGCACTCTTTGTTGAATAATTCATATGAATTTAATTGAATAACATTTAAATTCATTACAGTTTGTTATTTATGTAGTTTATTTTCAGGGTTTGTTGTGGTCTAGGAATTTTCCGGTCCTTTTATACTTAAAATTTCTTCTGACTATATATTTTTAGTGTAATGAATTTATGTATGAGTTTGTGCTCTCTCGAAGTTTATCTGCTAATTGAAGAAAAAATATATTTGATCAAAATCAATACAGAATAATAAAGATAGTAACAGAAAATTAAAAAGACTTTTAGTAATTATTGTATCAAAGGTATAATTGACATAAATATATATAGGGTTCTATATACATATACAGGGTAGACTGATGAAGAAATTAAGTCTTGAGAATTTAAAATTAGTATTAAATTTATGATCTTTAAAACCGCTAAGTCCCTTATAATAAATCGTTCACACAAACATTTCAAATTTCCTTTCAAAGTCGACTTAAATCTTTTGAAAAGTTTAAATAAATCCACAAGAAAATAGCTTCGGATTGAAATATCATTTGTCATCCGCTTTTAATGGGGATACTCTTTCCATTTATCTGTTTCAATAGAATTTTGAATTTCAGATTGTTGAGGGTCGCACTTAACTGACGAATAATACCTATTTCAATATTCACGCCTGATACTATACTTGATATATATTATAATCAATATTTAATTATGTAATTTGTCTAGACTCGGTTTGCCTTGTTAATTGAATTTAGAAATAACATCACCATTGTCGCGTCTAAATTTCAGAGAGAAATGTGTTCAGAATTAATCTAGAATTCATTAGTTGAATGTAGTAAATTATTGATGTGATTCAATATTTGATTTGACTCTTGAATATGAGAACAGAAGAATATACAGAATACGTTTGTAATATTCTATCAATAGAATATTGGATATTTATGCAGTACATTAAGATAAAACAGTCTCGATTCTGTATTTCTGGAATATTCAAACGATACACAATCTACGGGATCATGAGGATAAATAAATGGTCAGGATTCCGAGGAATAGTTGTATTCATGTTTGGATGTCGCTGCCGTCGACAACACTTTGTCTCCTGTCTCAATTGTAAATTAACTATTGTCTCTGTTATTTATATCTATTTTGTATAAAGTCCGTGTTTCTTTTATATATTATTGGGTATAAATATAACTGATATTTTTTTATTAAGAAACTAAATTAATTTCTATTTTATGACTTGTTATATGCTATAGTCTCTGGAGTATTATAAAATGTTGTTACGAATATCACGTCCAAGTTTCATTTGTGAGAGCGTATATGGTTGTTTCTTTATTCTCTGTTCAATAGCGAAACGTAAATGGTCATTGGGTATTTGTCGTTGATTTTATTGTATGATAGCAATATTCTGAAATTATGTCACGCATTTTCCATAACAATATTGACTTTGGAACGTTTTATGTACACGAGGATAATATTAGACATAAATGTATTTTAACTATTGCCTATTACTTTGCCTTTAATAAAAATCTTTTAACATTTTTTTTGGTGACCGAATGATTGTTCATAATAATTTTACTGCACGTTTGATCATATTCGTCATATGGAATATAGAAAATAGATTATTTTATAGATTGGACTCATAATTGGTTAGACTTAGTGTTGAATGTCTTTTATTTAAATTTTTTTAGGATTGAAAAGATTTTTGAATCACATCTATTACGGCAAGATGGCAGTTTGTAACGGAGATTCATTGTAAATTATAATGAGATTTAAAGATAAATAAACTTTTGGCGCCACGTGCCTTGCATGGAAATGTCGAGACGTTTCTAATTTCACGGCGTGACGAAGGCTTCATTTTCTCGATGGTTGGGGATATTTTCAATTTTCTCCACGGTGCTGCTTTTTATTAGTTTTTGTTTTGACTTGAATACTAATTTGAAGGAATTAATATTCGCGGAAATTCTGTGAAATTGACGATAATATCAAATGTTTCATATATAAAAACTATGTAATGTTTTAATGAACACTTACACAGAATAAATAGTTTATGAACGAAATTAAAATAAAATTAAGCAGAGACTGTGGCATTGTAAAGGATTTTCGTCGTAATATATACTTCAAAGGCTTTAATTAAAATGCATTGTTTGTCATTCTCTGTAAAATCCTCTCAATAATTTAATAATAAACCTGTCATATTAATTTGAAGCGTTCAATAGATTTAATCCAAAAATATTCCACTTAATTAATTGAAGGTCGGCGTTATATAATTTTAGTATAACGGCTTGATATACTTCACCCTCAATAAGGGCTTTTAATTAAAACAGTCAGACCTATCTACTTTAAGTTTTGAAGTGTATACTTTGTTCTCTTATATTACTCACGCCGGGGTGACTTTTACTGTAAGTGATAACGGAATAGTTACATTTAATTAAAGAGACTATATAATTACAGAACTTTGCAATTATTACACACATAGTAGGACAAATAAATAAAATCGAAGTAACTGTTTGTTATTTATTATCCTAATTGGTATGCACATACTATAATAATTAATAAGTTTTTTCATTGACTTTGTGTGCATATAAAATAACATAAAGAGAGCTGATAATCTGTATAAATATTTTAAATTCTTTAAAACAAGATGCTACGTAAAACATTTAATAAACGTTACCAAGTTGCTAATAACCAATTATTAATGATTATAATGGACTAAAAATGAATATGTTTAGAAACCGTGATGAAACAAAATTAATCAAAAATGTGATGTATTTATAAATGTATATATAGTGTAAACGAAGACAAACAAAGGGAGTTTCAAATTGCAATTTTTTGTATCCAAACCAAGCGTAAAAATCACTGGTTAGCACAAAGGTGAAGTTAGGTTCCTAGGTGTAATTAAAGCTCGGCCTAATCTCCTGTCACCAGCTGAGTTGAAGCCTGACTTAATTAGATTTTTGATGAATAGCTTGCCGCTGTGGTGGACTTTTATGTACCTATTAAGAATTTCACTACAATTTAACCTTTTAATATTTTCTAGGTCGATAAGTAATTGGATTTCTCGAAACGTTAATTAGTCATTTGAAATGATGATCGTATGCCTTAACACATACATATTATGTTAGAGCCTAATTATATGTACTTAATATGGTGTTCATTAAAATATTTTGTAACTTTAATATTAAAAAATCTAGTTAAACGAAAGTAATATTTGGGTGAAAAATACCGGACTTTACTCGGCTTATTTACGTAATTACTATAAAATCTCCGGGTCTTATGGATGCTGATTGAATAAAATCAATCGACCGTGACTCAAGCGGTATTCGGTACAATAAATATTTTTGACGGTTAGGATATTGGCTTATCGCAGACATGACACCATTTTGTCTTTTCGTTTTTATTTTGCCCTTGTCATATTCATTACATAGGCATTAGATAAAAATATTTATATGACTGTTTATTTTAATTTTTAATCCAATAATGAAGCGTTTCTTTATGAAAAGTTTTTATGTCTAAAAAACTTTACAAAGAAACTTTTTAGTAGATATATAACCGTCAAATGAAAAAAAAATGAATACTTAAATATTTAGTAAAATCCATTCAATGTATCAAGTCTGCTGTAAATGAAAACGTATTTGAATGGAATACAAGAGTTAATACTCCCAAAGCTGTTGGATAACCTTTAACCTCAATATTTTGATTGAAGCGTAATAGAACAAGGCCACATTGTTAGTCATTGTTCAAATTTTGACGATGTTATTGAATCTTTATAGAAATATCAATTTGAGCTTTACAAGTTCATATTTATTTCTCGTAATTTCTATTCAACATTTATATTTTCTGTGGATGAATCTGAAGTGTTTATATTGGTCAAGTTCAAAAGACTTGTAACCATTTAAGGAATTGAATGATATGATTAAATCTATTTGAAGTTTTGGTTATGACTTATATTTTACATATGTATGTATATTTCTAAAACAAATGTTTTTTTTTCTTTGTCTGTATTACCTAGGTAATATAGCGTCTGAATATATTAATTGTTATAAAATATGTGTAAGTAATTAGGGAAAAGGGTCTCTCTGGGTATGTAAAACCTGTTACCATCATTTGCGTGCTGATAAGAGTTTCTTCGGGAAATTGAAATCACGCCTTGGGGAGTCACGAAAATTTTATCAGTAGGAATTATAAGGACAGAAATGTATAAATTATTTAGGACCCAGCATGCGGCATCCATTTAAAATATAACTGAGTGCTTTCTTTATGATTAATGAAGTTTTGTTTCACTTAGAAATAATTATTTTTGATTCTATTCAATGATATATAGACCAGATAATGTACATTCATAAATTGCCTAATGAGGTTATAGCACGCATGGAGTTGGAAACGTCTATGGGAAATATATTTGTAATACTGACATAACATCGTGTGGTTCAATAGGTGAAGGTTGACACTATTGTTTTCTGAGAGGGCGTTTTTCTAAACGCTACGATCGATCATTTTGGCTTAATTGGCAGAACGACGTAGGTTCGAGGTTGCATCCGTGAAGAATTGTGTTTATAAATTTTAAAAGATTTTTTATGTGTTAAAGATATAAGGAACAATAAACGAGGAAAACTTAATATTAAGAATGCTTAATATAATGAACAAATAAGAAATTCATGGGTAATTGTAATAGGTTTGTCAAATTTCACTTAAACTAATGGTATAAAAATACGTGACACGTAATTATATTGATTGTTTCTAAAGATATATTATTTAATTTTACTTTAAAATAATTTGTAACCTTTAATTGATGTAATGATTTATTTTATTTAGTTTGGTACTTTTTTAGGTTTTAGTATAAATTTAAATCACATTTAACGTCTCTTTACAATATTTGTTCATTAAAAAGACATCTTCATTAAAGATTCATCATATTTATGATAACATCATAATTGAAAAATTTCAAGTCTTATGTTTCTTTTAACAATATTTAAAGAGATAATGAGAATTTATAATCATTATAAAAGTGTTTTTATTTGTCCTACGAGACATGTTTCCTTCAGAACTAACACTGTAATTTAATTTATTTTACACAACATGGTGCTTTTAATACTTTCATTGGAATAGTTTATATTAATTAATAAGAACAGACTTTTTAATCTCGTTCCATGATCAAATATTTAAAAGAGTCGGGAGAAAAGAAAGGCGTAATTTTCTTGGGCTATTTCTAGGTTAATTGATTTTTTCCCCGGCTAATAGTTCAGGGAATAGGATTTTTGCATATTAATATTTAAAAAGACTGCTATTAAAAGTATCAAGAGATTATTCCCCGAGGCGACGACTGTACCTTTAGTATTCTTTGAAGACATTTATAGCGTATTCCAAGTGCTATATTCGCATAGAAAAGTAAGAAACGCTTGAGGGAATTCGGAAGACTGCTTCCTTATCTCATTTGCGTGGAGCTTTCTTGCCTTGTAGGAAATGGAATTGATTTGTTTAGAGTTTATGTGAGGGTGAATAATGTAAAAATAAACAAATAAACTTAGGATAAGTTTTTTTTTTATATAGATATAGTTCTGGATATTCGTAGTTATTTTTTTATTGTTATTGAAGCCATTGCATTAAGCTCCGTATTTAATTACGCATAAATTAAAGCCTTACGGACATATTGTTGTATGTTTAATATTCATATAAATAATATTAGTGGGATATGTTTGACATTTGAAATTATATAATAAATAATATTATGAAAGAGGAAGTTTTCACGAGCGTTTTGTCTTGTTATTTCCTCTTCTTTTATTTGTCTCTGTGACTAGTTATAATTTTTATAGCAATAGCAACTAAAATATGACTTTCAAAATCAAAATGTATTCTATTATGGTATTGTTCATTGGGATTTAGATAAATTAAGACATCGAAGACGAGGGATATCGATGACATTGGGATAAATTTCACGATACACTAATCGTTGTCAGCCCTTCATGAATAATAATTTATTTGTCTACACAAACGTTGTAATTGTAGCGAAGTGTAATTACAGAAGCGTGGGATATTTGATATTGAGAAATGCAAATGACAAAGGACTCGTAATTATATAGTTGTCTCGTGACCGTTGTTATTGTTATTACATCTCCTTGTTATAATATCTGAACCAAACTGTATTATCTTTAAACAAAGTACATGTCATTATTATATAAATAGAAACATATAGCCCATACATCATATACTTTTTATTCAGACCCTTGATTCCAAACCGGCAAGGTTTTTAGGACAAAAAGGCAAAAGTGCCAATATGTTGTATATTTCAGCTGTATTGTCAGAAATATTCAAGATCTCAATGGGTTTGGTAGTTTTTGCGTGATTGAATACGAAATATATGATTCTAATATTAATGACATACACAAAAGTGGATCATATACGAAAGTATTAAATTTAATGTTATCAACACAATTTACATATTTTGCATCACGTCGACTGCGAAAGTCCGAAAAACAAAAAGTATTTCTGATTGGAGCGATGTTTTTAAACGTAGTATTTATTATATTTTTTACACTTGAACATCATGACCGTTCAGATACAAAGATATTTAGACATTAAATACTGGCGAACTATGAAAAACTTGTTCGAACCCCGGAACTCACACTGCTGTACATGTTACACAATAGTGTGATAAGTGTATCTCATGTTTATCTTGTTATATTCGTGGTCACGCGAGCGTCACGCGAATTATTCGTAGACATGTTCAAGAGTTGCATAATGTATTATATACTCTGTGGATAATATAGAACATCTCTTCTTTAAATCGTTGCCATTAATATATGATATTCCATTCTATACGTATTAAATTTTCTGTGGAATTTTTAAAGTTCTTGTTATTTTTGTTAATGAAAAATAACATGTAAAAGATTTTTATTTTATGTTTGTTATAAAGTGGATCATGTGATTACCAATAACATAAATAACTTAAATACACTAGTTCATATGATTTCTTATGATGTATTTTTAGTAGCAAATATTATTACTCTCCTGAAAATTTTTACAAAATATTGTCATAATGTGACTATTCCTTAGAAGTATTCTATTCATTGTATTACTATACTATTAGTATCAGTTTTATTAGCATTAATTCTTAGTATTTAACGAACTTAAATAAGTAAGAACTACTCTTGTATCAATAAAACTACACTTTTAAAGACACTTAATCGCTGACTCCATAGAAATCCATCCAAGAAACAAAGAATGTATCAATATAAAAGGAATGCTCGTTATTATAGAAGTTGCTAAAGTTGCTAAAATAATGCTCTTCCTCCTAAATGCCTTCATAGCTAAAGGATTACATAGTGACATGTTAATGTATCAGACGCCAATCAGAGTTCACGCTTATCATAACACCCTATCAGGAGGTGGAATTCCCTACAGCACACTATATATGCGCCCCCATCCTTACTCGCATGCATTTAGCTTCGAAACTTTGCCTAACAGAGACAACCTGCCTCGCAGAAATATACATTGATTATGCATGCAAAATACGTAGATAGTTTTTTTGTTCTTCAATAAAATTGGAATGAAGCTGGTATATCTTTATTTTATCATTTGCAATTAAAACCAATACACTTAGAGTCGGAAATGAGACTTGAATATGAATGGAGTGATAATTCATGTTTCAATTACATCACTAATTACTGAAGCTTCGTATGAATCAAAACGCAAACGGCGCACAAAATTTCGCGCTTGTGCATGCAATAATTCTTTAATGGAATTGCGTCATTCGTAGGGTCATCAACACATAATTATACTTTAATTTAATTATTTAAATTCATCATACCGCTTCACAACATAATAACAAAAAAAAATCATCTATACATGTACATATATATAAAAGAAATTTGGCAAACGAGCAGGCGGCCTACTAGATAGACAGTAGACATCGTCGCCCATGGAAATCCGCAAAAAATATTTGGGGAAAAAGGAGAGGAAAGATTGATAAATGAGAAAATGGAAAGGGTGGTAAAAAGGGAAAGGGCAACTGGATCTCTCACTGATCAGACGAAACGCAGCCGTAAAAGGCTAATTCACGCCGATCTTCGGCGAGAGGGTGGACCACTTAGACTGGGTACTATACATAAGTCATAATTACGTAGAAAAACATTCAAAGTCAATAATCAATTTATATAATATGAAATGAATTTTGAATTCAAATAAGTACATAATAGTTGGTGTGCAAAATAAAAGTATGATAAAAAATATTATTGTATGATCGTAACCAACCCTAGTAATACGCATTTCGATTCTCGTCAGCTTTCCCGCTTCATTTAGTGGTCATTATTCCAGGACACGACTGCCTCCTGTCCCCTGTCATGCAGCGATCACTGTTTGCTCAAAGGTACCTCTAGCGTGAAGGCTAGGACTCGTTGCAGCATTTTAACTAGCTGGTTATATTGTAAATACGTGGGCATATTTATATTTATCTAACTAAAGTACTACACAAGTAACGTTCCCTAAAACAAGAACGTCATCTACATATATTTATTTCCCTTAAATTATATTTCTAACTTTAAGTATTTGTAAGAGATTGCCATTGGATAATAAGACAATAGGACTTTTTCTATGTATGCGATCGTTCTTTTTAAATAATTTTGCTGTTTTTAATTTCTTTTTAATTACCGTAATAATTTCAACATTCATTTTACTTAAATATTTGCTTGTAATATAAAGTAAATGGATATAGAAAAGTGTGTGAATGGTTAATATTTTTTGTAAATTTAATGTTTGTATTATCAATTTAGCATTTGTATGCAAATTGATTGAAGTCTTTATAAAATACTAACAGAATGTTCATTTTTTATTCTAGCATTGTTTATTCCATATTTTAAAATTATTTTTTAAAAAGCCAAGCGAGAGACCTTTGTTTGAGCTATACCTAAGAGCACCGATTAAATCGAGTTTCACTGCATCTCGGTAAATATTTGTTGTTTACTTCCAATTTAAATATTATTCAACATAAACAAAGCATTAAGCGTTTTAATTTTTATTTAATGAACGGGGACCAACATTTTTGAGAACTTTTGTTATATTTTAATGAAGCAATTTCACTCCAATAAATACTTAGTTATCGAAGTAATAGAAAATACTAGATTTCTTATTGCAAAAGTTGTCTTAAATAAAACCATATTAAAAATCGTAAAGCATTAAGGTTCTCAAATACAGTCCAGTATCAATACTCGATTGAACTATATTTTTAATGAAACAAGAAATGTTTGTCGATCGTTGTTATTCAAAGACTTTCCTTTGAGGTTTAGTTAATTTTCATGAGATATTGAACTTACTCTGCGACTTCGCAAAGTCGTTACTAGTTACTAGTGACTCGTAAGTCACCCTCACTATTATCTCGTTTAGAAAGTTCCTTGATTTGAGGAAGATTCCTTAGTGATTTACACCAAAGTTTTCATGGCTAGCAATATGCGTACGTGTTTCTTTGGTCGTTACACAATGATTTATTTTGCTAGTTCATTTGTAGTTGGGGCATAAATTATGTTAAACTAATTTAACAATTGAGTATTGTGTTTATCATGGAGTAACTGTTATTGTTGATTTTATTATAATAATTATATTGTTGTTGTTGTTATAATTTGTTGGCATCTATCGGATAATTTTAACATTTTATATGTTCCGAGTGTTACATTTATTATACTAAAATGTATTACTCTGAAACTGCAGTTTTTTTAGTTGTTTCAGCTGTAGCTATAGAGTTTAAAAAACAAGTCAACGTTAACTTTGTAGACAGTTCGGTCTTGTGAATTCAAACGAAATAATTAGGACGGATATATTTCTACTAAATCTGACACAAAACTTTATCTTTTGACTTCTCATGTTTAGAAATAACAGCTCAAGCTGTAAAAGTTTTTATTTTATAGTAAATGAAGATCATAATTGTATAAAATTGAATGTCTTTTCACCTGTGTTGGCAGAGTTACTTATAGAACAAATAGACATTTACCACAGTGTAATGCATCTCAGACATTGTGTAAATGGATCCAATTAAGTGAATGCTCGTTTTTACTCGCGGGGTTGTTTGTAGCACAAGGTATAAGCGAGTTTCTTAATCGGAGTTTCTTTTAAACTCTGACTTTTTAGATATTTTAGCATAATTTTGAGCTTATAAAATGTTATTTTCTAACGAAGTTTAGGCTTGGGTTAAGAAAGGAGGTGTCCAATTAAATAATTTTAGGCATAACATTTAGAATCAATGAATTTAAGATGGCTACTTTAGTTTATTTTAATTTACTCAAAAATTAATTTGACTACAATATTTGATTCCTTTTTTTTGAGTACTTATTAGCTTTTCTTATTAAGTTGCATGTTTTTTTTAGTATCTATGTTATGTGAGACAACAAAGCGGATGTGAAATGCTTACAAAATCATTACTTTTTTGCACTGATCAAGTTTGTAAGTCGAGTCTACGTGCAGCTGAAGAAATTAGTTTCAAAGTTAACACCGACTTGATTGCTTTCAAAGTGTAGTTTCCAGGATTCACTTTATCAAAAGGTCCACTGTTGCCAATCGAAATTTTCACCGTTCAGTAAACGTGGCTTTACACGACATCTGAATTATCCAGAGGCATAGCATTGAATGAACGAATGAATCAATGGTAAATTGGATTATATTGAATTCGGAGAATTATTATTGCATTTACTTTTATAGTAATACAGATCAAAAGAATTTATCCTCTGGTCAAAAACGAGAACACAATAGACATTTTAAGTCTAATAGAGAGATATTAAATCGCGTAATATTACGTAGCATGAGTGAAGATCCGGATCGATTAAATGGCTGAAGGCTATGAATATCAAATTGGCTCTGCTTTAAGCAGAATTTACAAATTGTTATGAATTCCTAGCTCGGTCGTTCCAAGTTTGGACTGTGAATGTGAATAGAACATTAAAGCAACAATGGCACCGTCGGGTTTTGAGTTAAATTTTTCGGTACTTGTTTCTTTACAAAAAATGTAGATTGTGCTAATTCGTGTACCTAAATGAAGTAATCTTATCTTTGGACTTTATATCGCGTCTTTCAAAGAATGTATCATAACATATTAGATGTGATAGATGTTTCTTGCGATATTTTAAATCTTTTTTTAAATCTCATTTTATAAATACATTTTTTATGTTGATGTTTCTTTCTAGCGATCTTATTTTTTAGATATTACAACGAAAATATATTTTAGGGAAAACAAATGCATGTGAATTTATTAAAAAATATTTAGTAGCTTAAAATATTATTAAAAAGTATGTTATAAAAGCAAATTTCAAACTAAAAGTTTTCAACAAAGATAAATTATGTGATATATTTCTAAAACAAATTGTTTTATCAGAGGAGGACCCGTAATTCACAGTCCGCATACAAACGGCCTCTAAGGAGGCGACAATTCCCTCCGCAAACAATAAAAATATACATAAAAATAAATTTGATACTTCGAACCGTCGACCGCGAGAAATATGCTTTGAGACTGTTATCTGATGTTATTTTTCCTTACATAAATATGCAAAAATGTTATTTCACCTTTTTTATAATAAAAAAATAAATTTTCTTTAATTTTCTTAATATTCCAACTATAACAGATTCAAACCACAATAAAAATTACCGAATTTTAGCGAGTAGGCTCAAACAATTATATAATAAAAGTAAGTTGCAAGTATTTAACACATTATAAACCCATTACATGTAGCAAAATAAACAAAAAGCAGATGTTGAAATTTACAACGGTGGATTACTTTGTCGCGGATGAAATTTCCCGTTGGATTGCTACATCTAATAAGTTTGTTCATGATTTTGCGATTCTAGCGATCAGTTATAATTCCAGTTGTAGGTAAATAAAGGAAATGCTATGAATATATTCCAATGTTTTGGATTGGATTATCTCTCTTTAGAAGTTCTATTCCGAAATAAATTTCTAGTTCATATGTACATATGTATAAAGTCGTCGGCAACAGCTGCCTTGTCTATATTTTTTAAATTAAACATGCAGGTGTGTTTGAGATGGGTATGAATTTTTCCTTTTAAAGTGTTTTAATGAATAACTAATTTTTATATAAAAAATATTAAATTAAGTGAGTCTTACAACAAAAAAATAGTAGTTAAAAGTTGAATATTTTATAATTTTTAGTTTGTTTTTTTTATTGCGTAATTAGTTATAGGTATTTTCTTATATTTGTCGTTTATTCGCAATGAAGTAGGACACTTGGTAGATTAACTCTACTTGTTTAATTTTCTTCTTTCCGATTAATCAATAGTTTCGGTGAACTCAAAAATGACGTTCGTCATTTTCCTCTCCAAAAAATTATCCTGACAGTACTCACATAAAATAAATACTTTATTTGTGTAATATATTATAAGATAATTTAAAATTATTTGGTTACAATGCTTTGCGTATGTGAAATTTTATAAATAGTTTGAGTTTCATAATTGGTATTGACCTAACTACAGAAACAACAGGTTTCCTAAATTAACTGGCAGATGGATAAACAGATAATGGCGACAAAGCATTGAATAGAGATAGTTTCCGAGCTACGGAAGCTTAATTAACTGTATGAATAGAGAATGTGTGCGTGTCTATTTGTGTTGCATGACTTTTGTTTCTGTGTAATATTATCAAATCATATATGTATCCTAATGATATACAGAAATAAAGGCTGCGAAATACAAATTTTGCATTTGAATTTGAAAATAAACTAAGGATATCTTTAAAATTAATATATGAGTAACTTGTGTCTACATAATCATGTTTATAAGGAAAACCTGAATTTTAAAACTTAGCGGTAATTGATATATTGTTGTTTTAATAAAAAAATCATATGTATACATATTATTTTTAGTTTAAAATTAAACCTGTAACACCATTATCAATTCATTTTCCCCCGTTTATTAATATGAATGAAAAATTTAACGATCAATGTTACAATATTGTTCCAATAACTGAAACCCATTCAGAACATTTATATTTATATTCATAGGTTCGTTACTATTTATGATATTTTCAATATATGTTGAATAACTTATGTTTATTACAATATCCTTTCTTTATTGGTGTCATGGAATGTTATTATTTAATCTCATTTTTTGTTTGATTTATATTTTCTTAACAAGAACTTTATTCAAAATAAAATGCGAATACAACGATGATATTAATATAAGGTAGAGTCAAAAATAAATAGTTTTTAATCCTTTGTAGATTTAAATGCCATCTGATTATATTCTTTATAAATGTTGCTGTTCGTCCTTTCAAATATTCATGGTTGATTAAGTTGTTCTTTGTAAAAAAACATTAGGCGTAGTAATTTTTTTTATACAGACTTTTATACAGTCATTATAATATCAAAAACACAACACGAAGGATTTAATTAATGGTCGTTTTATTATTCTTTTACACTCATCATAATCACCCTAGCGTTTGTCCCGGTTGTTCGTTCCGCCCAGGATTTGCTTTGCCGTTTTCGTTATTGTTGTCTGAAGCTTATTCCAGTACTCTTCAACGGACTTGCCTTTACACTCGTTTAAGTTTAAAAAAGTAACAATGAGTTAACTATTATTATCTGCTTAGTTACAGGTCTTGTTTATTTGGTTATGTACTCTTGCTTTAATTCCGCAGATAGTGATTGGATTTTAAAAGTACACAAATTATTCTTTTCCATTTCTAGTGATGGTGTTAAATGTTAAATTTCGTAGCGATTTGCTTAAGTTAGTTACTCAACATTCGGTGGAAAATGTCAATGTTAATATTCAAGTAGTCTTCACAAATTAAAATTCGTCTGTATATACAGAGTGACTGGTGAATTACTATCAATATTTAATGAGAATACTCGGTACATGATTCTCATTCGAATTATGTAAAAAAAATAGGTACTTAATTTTTGACCAAATTTCCGTATAAATAAATAAAGCGTGGACACGTTCCAAGTGTTCCAAGCACGGACGAGTGTGGCGGCGTGCTGATACAACACTACACCGCCACACGTGTGTGTGTGCGTGTGTGTATACCTAATCTTTAGGGTGTTCACACGATGCGTAATTAATTACATAAATTTTGGTTAACTTTACTTAGAAGTTTATAAATATTTATGTTATATTAATTTTTATTTTGTCATATATGATCGTCAAATATCACGTCCTCAAGTATCGATAGTATTTCGCCAGTCACCCTGTATATACATATAGGAATCTTGGATGTAAAGGATTTTTTAAGTTAATTGCAATGTACCTGAAAAGTTCAAACGTTTAGCAATAAGTTCCAACAAAATTGTTTATTTAATAAATGTTTCATTGGAGGCTCTAATTAATTATCCGAATTAATCGGATTCAGTAAATAGCAAAGAGCATTGTGTAATTATAATGGATAACGTGGGAAGATCCCACGAGGCGTTGCTTTGCACTAATTGGCTAAGTCAGTGCTTGTTTTGCAATTTTATAATACATACAAACATATAAAATTAGTATCAAAAGTGGGAAATGTTTTGTGTGAGTAATTATAAATGAATAAACATTAAAATATGAACGATATATAGATGAACGATATAAAAATTTGATGTTTAGGAATCCGTCTCAACATTTAAATCATAGTTAATTGTTACAAATGGACATTATTTTTAATTAAGAAAAAATCTGTCTCCATTTATAAGTAATTATTTCAAAATTATTATTGTGTTTCGTTGAACCAAGAAACGGATTATTCTTTTGAGTTTTCCTAATCCTTATAACCTTCCGAATTATTTTAATATATCATCTTCATTTTTCTGGTAAAGATTCATATAAATATTCACATAAAATTAACGTTTATCTGATCCAAAGCATTCTCTCACCCCAGTTATTACGAGTAATAGGTGCTTATCTATAATTGCAGTTAGGCAAGCGCCCTGCGATGTGAAAAATATTCTCTATTCTCAAGGCACTCGCGTTTCGCTGATTTACTGCGATAATATACCGAATTTCCTTTTAAATTACACAAATCTTGATAATATATAGCTTGCCCAAGTAAAGTCTAATTGGATAATTAGCTACATTCCTGGTTCTGTGATCTTTTCTTGTTGATGGGTGAACTCTAGATGAATAACAATAAAACATTATAGGAATTGTTTCAGACAGATTGTGAATAACTTATTGAGGCTTGATAATTTCATAGAAAATAGTTTAAAAAAACAAGCATCAACTATTCTTAATTAAAACTAAGATATTTTTTTATTTGTAAGTAAAGATACTGTATACCAAGAACTCATGCAATATGACATACATTTATATACAATATTTTCCTTATATACGTAAACCTTTGAGTTTTCGTTTAATGTTCATTCACCTTAAATCTGCGAAATATGCAATAGATAAAATCAAAATTCAAAGAAACGTTGACAAGTTTTTTTATCATTATATCTTAGTCTCTTGGATTTTTCACTGTTTTAAATTTATTCGTAAAATGTTTTTATAAAGAAGAATTACTGATTTATTTGTATACTGTGTTTCAATTGATCCAATATTATGTTAGTGTATTTTCGTATTCATTGAGTACAAAATAGTGATTTAAATTCGCATGAGGTCATTGTTTGTACAGCCATCAAAGCACGTTTGAGAGACATAAGGAATTCAAGAACATATTTAATGTTTTGAGTTTTTTTTTGTTATCTATGTGTTCTTCTTCTGAGAAATTCAAGATAGAATTTAAATTGAGGTATATTGTTACCAGACAATCATTAATTTGCTTCCAATTCAATCACTTGCCATTCATAGTTTGAGGATTACCAAACATTTTTGACTTTTGTATTTAGATTATGTCGGTAATAGATTTATGAGTATTAATAAAAAAAAATGAAAATGATAGGAACACTTCAATTATTTTATATTATTGATTGTTTATTGTATATCTCTTAGGTTCTTGTCAAATGCCGTACATACTAACAAAAAGGTTTAAATTAGAAAAAAAAAACTTACAGAGAATTATTAATTTTTGACATTAGAAATTAAAAGTTTTTCAAAAATATACTAGGCAGGGCAAGGCACTAAATATTCGATGAAAAGAAGTAAGTAGTCCTATTTAAAGTCGTTACTTACATTTATACCTATTTATTTTCATAAGAAATTTCCTATAGTTATGTTATTACATGTAGATAGTTGGAGAAAACCTTTGAAGAGATATCTTCAAATTGAATAAAAAGACATTTTATGACCGAAAACTTCGTTGGTCGTTGGTTTTGGTAAAAAATAGATCTTATTAATTATAATCTATCCATGACATGCCGAAAATCAATACAACGGCTAGGAATTGAATATGTTGTAATCTAATATCAATTTTTTAACAATAAATTGACTGATTCTTATATAGAATAGATAAGTCTATAGGAACAACTAGCAAGGCAGCACAATTTTAAGATCCACAAAGAGATATTGAAGCAAAATTCAAAATTGAAGCTAACATATTTATCATGTACGTGGACGTGCACAAAATTTCAAAATTCATTTTAAATCTTTTGGTCCTAGACAAAGTAATAAAATTTCAATGGTTTTCGTCCTACATAGGTGTACCAGTTAATCTGAAAGCGGATCAATTAGCCAATGAAGCTATGATGAAATCTTATTAAAGTTTATCCTTTCTATTCCGATTTTGTTAGAGTTTTAAAATGCCAAAGTTTAAATGTTTCAAAGAAATACTTTGATCAACGTTCTAGACCAGTAGTCCCCAAACTTATTTTTCTCGTGGACCACTTTCAAAATTTTACTGGTTTCGGTGGACCCCCTGCTGCTACATTTCTACCACATTCTTAAAGTCGCCAAAAAATAAAAATTGTGTCACTTCTGAGTTCTGTCTCTATATTCCGATAGGTAAAATAAAAACGAAAAATGGTACATTTTATAACAGTCGCTTGCCTTATTAAAATATTATCTGCTTAGTTAGGTACTTTAAACAATGCAGGTAGGCCCTTATAAAAACTATGCTTACATTTTTGCTCTTTACTATCAAAAGCAGATAAATTTTCGTGGACCCCCATTTTTTGTTCACGCCAACGTAGACCCCCAGCAAGTCTCTCGTGGACCCCTGGGGGTCCACCTGGACCACTTTGGGAATCACTGTTCTAGACAAAGATGTTTGGTATAAAGTAAGGGACGGTAAGGTCTTGGATTTGTAACTGTACTATGAACAATTGAAATGCTATAATATTTATGCAGCTCTGTTTTAGACTTATTCCATTACATAAATTCGTTCTCAAGATAAAGAAAGTTAAATCTCCTAACTGTGTGATATGCAACCAAATAGATCATGTATACTATATTTTGCAAGAATTTATGATTTGCTGTTTTTTTTTAATTTCCTAGGTTTAAAGAAATTGGACCAAAATTCTTTGACAGATGCTCTGTAAAACCAGGTAAAAAAAATTAACTTGGTGAGTAAAATTTATTTTATGAAGTGACTTTATCCCTTTAAGTAAAAATAAAAAAGTATGAAAACGCGATATACACATAATTATCGTAATAATGATCTTTCCAGAATGAAGACGTAAACAGTTCATAATATTATTAGTTTGAAAATATTTCAAGTAACAAATGCAACTAAAACTAGAATTACTAGAAACTTGGACCGTAATGTAAATTATAAATAAAATCAAGTAATACAAGCGATGGATTACAACAGTATTATTTAGAGTCGAAGCATGCACGGTTACGTCCGTAGGGACGAGGATTTATGCAATAACCAAGGCCCATGCAAGGCTTTTAACAAAATGAGAATATTTACTAATATTTAGATACAATATAAAATTTAATATGACTTATTACAAAACTGAAAATGCTCGCTAATTTTAGATTTAATATTTGAACAGAATTGCGGTTATTGGATTAGAAATCTTCAAGTTGAAAAAAAATCAGCTTTCTAGCTAGTAATAAATATTTATAAGATCTAAATAAGACTAATCATAAAAAATTAAATTAAATTATTGAATGATTAGTGGGGAAATATTTAACCAATCGATACGTAAAAAAATTAAGTGCCTATTTGTTATTTTAAAATTATTATTTATAAATCTTTAATAATAGACCTCTTCTTAAATATTGAAGGTATTTAACCAGGACTTTTCAGATTTATTGATAATACAACTCAAACTGACCCAAAATTCCTAGTTTCTAATGTTATTATAGATAAGGGATAAAGAATTTCTAACGCGATAGAAGCCGTATGATAAAGCTAGTAATAAAAAAAATTAACTTTGATGACAAAAATAATCTTGTTTGTTTTTTAATGTAATGTATTATAAATTGGGCGTCATTAATCATTCCGTTTATATTATATTAAAAGTAAAAATACTTAGTTAAAATAAATTAAGATTGAAAAATCTTCACGACGTGTGCTCGTTAATTCTCTCCCTACGGCCTACGTATCTCTCAAGTTAACGGATCCATAAATTATACAAAGTAATATTATAATCCAATTAAATTTTGATACAACGCAAGTCCGTAAACATCTTCGACAGCCGCTGCAAACATAATTAATGGTTAAAATGTCTTTAACATGTGACAGGATATTAATTTTGGTGTAATTAAACTTCTGTTGAATTGTAAATTATTGTCATAAAACATATTATGACAAACTAAAGTTGGTATTATCCTTGAAATTCTACTTCTGTTGGCTTAGTAAATTTATCGATATTTTACCCAATGGTGAGTAGCAGACATCTGCAAATCATATAATGTTTTTTTCCCTAAAGTAATAAAAGTATTCTTATGGTCGTTCACCTTCCTACAAAATGATGATCTTTATCTATTAAGTATCAATAAAAGAGTGATCATTTACATTCACCCTATACTTATGGATTACCACAGACTCTATTGTGTCTTATATATTAGCGAAACATAGTAAGGGTTTGGCCCAAACAGTAACAGAAAGCAGAATCACGGTAAGATGAAGTTATGATCTCATGATATCAATAGTTGTAGTAAGTATAATGATGAATACCTTGATCCTGTGATACTAAAAGTATGGAATTATTTTTAGAAAATATTAAGGTTGCAAAAAAACGTTGAGTACTACATATGTATTATATTTCTTACCAACAAAGGGAATTTATCATTTTAAGTTAGCATTTTGTATTATTGGTTGCGGCAATACTTCAAGCGGCAAGATAGATTAGGTATTTTAATATGAGTCATTATATAATTTTAAAGAGATATTCCCAGAGAGCTGTTGTCTTCCCCAAACGCTTAGCGCTTATTCTTAGATGATAGTATTTTGACTAAACATAAGCGGCAGTCAATCGCGGAGGCGTCAAGTCTGAATAATGACACAGTGACATTTAATTTTGTATACAAAAGGCTGTACCCTAAACCATTTATCCCGTCTCGCCCTAGGGAGTATTGACAGGGACCTTTCAACTTGCCATAATTACATTTGGTCATTTATTGTTTGGTATCTGCTTTTTAATTGACTTCAAAAATATTAACAACGTTATTTTTCTCGTCATGATTTTAATAAAGATTGCTGAAGTTATTAATAAATGAAACGAAAAAATTAATCATCCAAATCTTTCCATACTAAAATTTATAATCATTACTCAAATATTCGCTTACAGAACAGTGAATTTTCATTTAAATTGTTATTTATTTATAATACAAGCACCTGTTAACAAACCGTTAATTCATTTCGATCGATCGTTCGTTACGTCTATTGTGCTTTAAGACTGTTGTATTTCAATATCATTTGAATGAATGACAAATATTCATTCTGACGTGAAGTTAGGGTTGCTATCGCTATGAGAATTTTAAATGGACCAGTAATAAAAATTTAAAACTAAGTTGTTACCAGGATGATATAAAACTGTGACTACGCAAAATCTAGTTTGTGATTTAATAATTTAAAGCTGTCGTAAAACCACTGATATATCGTGTGAACGTTATGGTACAAATATTTATAAATTTATTGGACCGCGAAAAGAGATTACAAACTTTAAACATTCATGAATTATTTTTAACTTAGCAACCCTAGATTTGAACTGAGTTTGAAAGTCCTTCAAATTTTCCAACTCATTCTCTTCAGCTAACATAACATTTGATATTAATTATAATATATGAATGAACCAAATCATCATAACATAATGTTTAAAATCAATAATTACTACGAATTTTAGGGTATACAGCAGTTTTTTACTCTTTACTTTTTTTATAACTTGCTTGTATTAGCCAGGTAGTATTTACAAAGCAAGTAAGCATTATTTTCCTTAAAATTATATTGTTTTAATTAAAGCCAGTACAAACAGGTCAAAGCGTTTACTCGCGTGTAACTAACTGAAAAATGAAATAAAAACGAAATCCCAAAATGGAAGCTGCTGAAGGTATAGCGATTTTCAATTATTAAAAGTGTGGCAACATTTCACGTGAAAAATGGCTCGTCGCTAAATTCATTAATATGGCATTATACAGCATTGAAACTCGAAAATTCCCGATATTTTTAATCACTTTTAAGCGTTTAATTAAACGTGGTCTTGGATTTTATAATAAAAAGATTATCCGAAATTTCGTAACGAATGCGGTTACTCCACTATGGAAAATATTGTTTTTTATTTACTTGCTAACGTCGTTATGATATTGGATTTAGAACACGATTTATAAAACTTAGTTTTAGCAATTTTTAATGCTTTAAACTTGATAACGTTAACGATGTAAAGAAAATATTTATTTGTCAGTTATTCTAATTGCTGGAACTGGTTATTTGAAGGGGAAAAGAAAATATTAATACTTTAAAACTTTGCGTCCTTTGATTTCTAAATAAGGTAGTTAAGTTATAAAATCAACTTACATTTTAAGGAGCGTTCCAGTGGACCCTCGAGGTGAATTACTGCAAAGAAATTAAAATTCCTTTTAGATATTATTTGAAATGAAATAAGCAAATTTATTACTGCAATAACATGTTATAGTCAAACGTTATTTCTTCCTGCAAATTTGTATAAAATATAAATATTTTCTCTTTTTTAGAAAAAGAAAAATTATTTTTACCTTAGATATAATGATAAGTATATTTTGTCTGGAATACATTGGGAAAAAATACATTCCGTTATACTGTAAATTTCAATACCACTAATTTACAAATTGAATGTCATGTACCTAATTGTATTCCACATATAAACAGGATTTATGAAGAGATTTAATTTTAGTCACTTGGATATTTAAAATAAACTCTAGCTACATACTAGACAGACGAGAGCTTCCATAATTTTCTTTGCACAAACAACAAAAAGTCACGTCAGTTATATGGGAATCTCATGTATTTGTTGGGATAGTGGCAGAAAAATACATCATGTGTAAAAATTGACACTTGACTCCATACAAAGCTGGGCATTTGACATGCTCACAGTCGATTTAGAACCCCTTAGCCTCCGAAGAGATGTGAGAACCTCTAGGTGTTCTACTGTCTTTACAACGGGGAATATTGCAAGACTGTACTTGATACTATATTTTAATTGAACTATAAAAAAAAGAAATTACAAATAACTAGAAAATCATTATAGAAGCTTTCAGGAACATACAATGAAAGAAAGCTGTCTGAACAAAGAGTTGGATTATCCAAACCAAAACTTGGAGTTTTCAAAACTCCAATATAGTCACCCACATGCGAAGGGTTGGATAAACATACACCCCAACCCCCGTGATTCATTAGATAAATGTCATCCAATGCCCTAATATCTCCCCTCAATTTTTCCTGCGTTGAATTATTCTCGTTAGTTGGCGGATATTGAAATTCAAAATATGAGCGTTTTGACAATAATGGTAAAAAAATTGGACCATTATCTTTATTATGTATAAGAAGAATTAAGTCCAAGATTATTTCAAATGAGTTTCTGTAATAATTATTGACTTTTCTGACAGTTATAAGTATACATTTTTTATCTTTAACACATAGTCACAGTTGTCTAGCATTCAAGGTACAAAATCCTTTGTTTCAAATTACAGTGCCTTATTCAAAGCGTCTTTATTTGTAAAACTTAGTTGGTTTGGTAAAATCCAAAAATACTTTGTAATGTGTGTATTTCAGTGTGTAATAACTAGTAATGTCAAAAAGTTGTTGAATATCTAAAAATATCATCTAAGTCGATATTTAAATAAACTTAGACAACTTTGAGAACCTCTGGCTGAATAACAAAAGTTCAGGTTTATTAATGGGAGTAGTTCAGAAGTCCTTCATATCATACGGAATGTTCGGTGTAATGAAAGTTAAACTGACCCTGTGATTCAATAGCTTACATATTTATATTTATTATGTTGGTATTATTAATAGAAATATTGACATTTTAATTAAACTATTTCCATTCTATTAGACTATTAATTTGGGTGCAATGCCACTGAAGGCTTATTAACATTGTATAACAAATTAACTGTGAGACTTTTTTCTAATAATATTAGTAAATACTTTGAAATTAATAATTGCATTCCATAAATTAAATAATACAGCATTTTAATAAACACTAACCATGTTTTACGGCGAAATATTCACCAAAAAACCGTTAAAACAACCGTTTAGCGAGTGCCAATATATTTCAATTTGTGATGAATTTTATGGGTGAAAAAGCGGCGATAGGGCGAAGCGAGGTACATGGTATTTGTCGTTCAACGATAAACATCAATAATAATTTGTATCAACTTATCGCTTGATTGGAGCTCTTCCATTATTCCCTAACTCTCCCGCCGTGCGACAGATATCAAAATTCAGAAATTCTTCTTTAATATGCTGAACACGTCAGAATAAGTGACTTTTTATGTTACTTGTAAGTGTTAAAAAGCTTGGGTTTTCAATACTTAAATTTTTCTTTTTTCCAAACTAACTCTTGCAGTATAAAAGATTTTTGTTAATCTGATATATGTATAATATTGATATATACTTTAAATATTGTTATTCCACTTTTCGGATATAAATTTCGTGATATAAATCAGTACTATGTTTATTGTGAATGCATGTCATTTGTATCACTAGCAATGCAATACAATCTTTTATAAATGCATGACTTCACACCGTTTCAACAATAACTATCATTAAGAAACATCTGACCTATAGATAGTATTAAATAATTTTAAATTATTAGAAATAAGATTATTCTCAATGAGTTTGGTTTCATTTTTTATTACATTTTATTAATTAATGTTATAATTTACGGAATTGTGAAGTCGCACAATGGAATATTATTATACTTTAAACTATTTCGGTAACATATAATACGTAATAAATTTGTAAGTTGATTAACGATATATTGGATAGTGAATGATTGTATGAGAGAGGGGGTTATCCAAGACGATCATTAAATTTAACAGAGAACAAAATCAATAATGAATTACAATACATCGACTTGTTAAAAAAACCTTAGTAAAAGTCTCAATGTCGCTACAATATGTTTAATAATACATATTTTTTAATGAGGTCATGATTAATTAATCTTCCTTTGTGATTATTTTATTGAATATTGATTAATATCGCTTTGCAGTTATGTGCCACTTGTTATTTTCATATCTAAGGCAAGTTAAGATTGCCATTTCAAGCATACCATCCAGGACACGCCCAGAGAACCTTGCGCTCTTTCATCGACCTACATTCTAATAACCTTTCAGACAGCGAAATGTGGCTTAATGATCTCGAGAAAACACTCTGTCGATCGTCAGTTTTGCATAATAATGGTACAATGACATACAACATGTACAAGCATAATCCTTATTGATCATACAATACGGTTATCCACCTTGTTGCCCTGTGTACGTCGCGTCGTTGCAAAACTCAGCAACACCTCCGGAGTTGCCCTCACGGCTCATGAATTATTCGGTTTAGTTGTGACATTGCGCTCGCCCCGAAGGAACTATTGGTACCAAGTTAGACTAACTATGCAACTTATATATATATGTAAGTATATTGTAGTCTCAATAGCATAAAATTAAAAGGAAAGGCTTGGCAAATGCTATATATCGGCGTGAATTATAAATTACAGTCACAAAACGAATTTGTAACGGACTTTTTAAGGTAGATTACCATCATGAATCCCATTTAAGGAGAAACCTTCAACATCTATATATAGAAAGAATATATTTTAGTTATCGGATATTTTACAAACACCGCGTTGCTATTGTTATCGTGACAGAATTTTCAATAATATAGCTTGAGAATTCATTTAATATATTTATTCAAAAGCAAATAGAGCTATACAAAATAACTTGTAAATATCATCACCTTGGATTTAAAATACGTTTGTTTTCAAATTACCGATCACCTTCTGATATGTAACAATGGCTCCAATCGATCAAGACAATTGTATCGATATAACTTATATAAGACAATAGATCACTAAGTATACTAATGACATTTTGAGTTCATTGCCAATATATAACCCTCAACTACAAAATATTCGGGTCACTTCGATCCCTCGTAAGCCACAGAAAAAGATTATTCCAACCTTTAAATATCATTCCATAGAATTAAAGTAGTGAAGATGCAACATTTCAATTGATAAAATTTATATCATATCTAAACGATGAATTGATACATTTATAGAAGCTTAGATTTTTAAAGATTTTTTTAGAAGAATTTTAAGCCAAATAAAATTTAAAACAGAACAGTGCTTATAGTATCACAATACTAGTATCGCATATTTTAAGAGATAATGCTCCTGAGGCTTTTGGAATATTTCAGTAGAGTGTGCTGGAATATGGTTTACAATCACATGAACTTTGGCATTACCTTCATACCTAGGTAAAGGTCTGTTGTATTGTTCGGCATTCCTCTCTAGTATTATCGAAGCATTTATCTGTTAAGCGCTGCACGTATTCTAGTGCTTTCCAATAAGCTGTGGTTAAAATAAGATAATTGCATTTTAATAAAGGTATTTCTAGATGTTATTTGCTGTTGCAACACAATAGAATTTGCTTAGAGGTAGTGAGATTTTTGTAATAAAATTTTAAGAATTGACTGAACTTTATTGTTTGTTTTCCGCATTTAGTCTTTTAAATCTAGATGATTTGATTACATGGTATTGTTTTTAATTATGACATCGTTCATTCAACTTACTAATTACCTAATCATTACTTTAAATCTAATGTAAACTTGTTTGATATTTAAGTACCTATTCACTGTTTAAATAGTGCATTACCAAATTAGCGGTAACTATGTCTATTAAAATCTATGTCAAGGAAAAAGAAATAAGTTTATACAAAACTTCAGTTTAATTAAACTTTAGATTAAATTTCAATGTCATATGCAAATTGTATTATGTTTTGTTTATTCAATCAGTTTCTGTAGCTATCAATCTAACAAGACAATGCATTTGTCGATAGTCAATTATCATAACGAAATGTAAGTTATGTAAGGGACCTTGAGGCTTGACCATAATCGTGAGCCGGTAGTGTGGCCAAAGGATAAGAGAGCGCGATTATATTTATTGTATCGAATTCTTTCAGGTATATTATGCTAATGATATATACGTACAAATCGTGAATATATTGATAAAGAATTACGTTATAGCAATAGTAGATATTAAGTGTTCAAAGTCTTTCAGAGATTCATATTTCGACTAATAATAAAGCATGAGACTATCTCTATTAATCTTTTACGGTTTGAGATATCTTTATTAATTCTCACAAGAATACAATTCACTTTGGAGAGACTATAAGGTACATTAAATTTTTTTATATAATAGGCTATCGTTAACAAAAAAAACAGAGGGTAAAGTTAAAACATTATTCATACTAAACAACAAACATTACAGAGTGAGCGTAACTGGAAGTGTCTTTTTTATTATGAAGATTTTATTATTATATTATTATTTGTTTTGTTTAAAAATATGGAACAGTTAAAATCCCGTAACTTGTTCCAGATAGTTGTGACCGACACCACTTGAGTCATAGTTGTTATATTGAAAACCATTTCTATAACGTGACAGAAACTTGGAAATGTCATGAAGGGCATCCACGCCCGGTATGACTCATTAACTAATATTAATGTTAGGTTTTTCATATCTAGAGTAACCACAAACCAACTACTGTAAAAGAGTATGTCAGATAAAAAAGTATACCTCCATTGATTTTATCCTTGTACTAAGTACACGTACTTTATTATTATATTTTTTGTAGAGTTACATAAATTTTATAATTTAAGTATAAATACGTCCTAGTTAAAAACAAAGAAAATTTGTTACGTGTTTCACTGATAATTTGATTAATAGTAGGGATTTGCTCCAAGTCTATGGCAACATAGTGAAATAATCCGAATGTGTAACAAATGTTGTTCTTGAAAGTCGGCACAATAATTTGTCAAATCATTTCCTTTGGTGTTGGTTTGACAGATAATCAATTATGTGAATATTTTAGTCAAAATTGATTAATTTGAAATACACCAGTTATTAAAATAGCATTCCACACGACTAACATTTTTAGGTATATTATATTGTCTGTATAATTTAATGGTTTCTATTTTCAAACCTATAACACAATTTGTATAACTTACCCTGGATCTATTTTTTTTTTGAAAAAATACAAGGGCAATAGCTAACTGGAATAAAATTAAACATTCCTTACTTTATAACATCATATTCATTAAATTCTTGTCCATAAGTTTTAGAGAATCAATCATATTTCAGTAAAAATATTTTCATTTTAAAAGATGCACTTGTATAACGTTGTATAAAAATGTTGTCCTTTTTCCGATGTCTCGTTTATCCTTTTTGTATCGGGCTTGTAATTCTTCAGAAGAGGGATTCAAAGCTTTCGCCGAAGTTGTTGTCCACCTAAAAAGGCATCTCTTGTGAAAGTTGTTTTCTATAAAAGTTTAAAACTTGCATAACTTCTGAAGTCATGGGGCACCATTATGTTGTTTTTTAATTTTAGTTTACGATAATGATGCTTTTTGCCAGTGATTTTAAAAAAGTACTTTTAATTATTGTGACCTAAGTGGGCAAAGTCAGATGGTAATGAAATTTCTTTATTAATGTTAGTTTTTGAGAAAAAATTATGAAACATCAAGTAAAGAAGCAAGATGGATTGCAGCAAAAACTTTAAGGAATTCAATGAACTCATTTATTTTCTTTGATTATAAGAATGTAATTTTCTATTTTTATTTAGTATTATATTTTAGTCTTATTAGGTTATAAGATCGTATCTGAAATTGCATAGTCTAAAATTATATTGGTCATAAGCTTCCTTCCGTCAAATTCACTTGCTCGCTAACGCGGTTAGCTTATTACGTTCGGACTTGGCCATGACTTAATGCATTGCAAGTTATTGACTTTTGATAATGAAACCAGTTTCCAATCTGACCGAGAGTTGCCCTAGTTCAATACCAGCCTTCATCATTTCCTTATAATTTCTATCGTGTAACTTACATTACTTGTTTTCATTGACGGACTGTCTTGAGTTGCGCAAAAAAACGAGAAGTGTACAGGTGACTTTCTATTAAAGTAGCCTATTCCTATTTGGTTTATGTAACTTGGTCCGGCTCTCAACTTGTACGAGTTATTTCAGATTGTTGTCGTATTTTTTTGTAATAATGTAACTGAATTTTAAAGTTTAGTTGATGGCGTAGTAAATTTCAATGTAAACGTTTATTTAGCTCCTGGATCATTTACGTGCAAGATTTTCAATGTTATTCTATCAACTATAAAAAAAATATTATATATTTATATAGTTTGTTTCTTTTGGAAGGTATTGAACGTACTCAACGGTTATTATAAGTACATATATCTATTTGCATATATAAATTATTTAAGATACAATATTTGCATACATATCTTTTTTTTAAATAATTAGGATAAGAATTCATAGACTTTTACTGACAAACTATTACGACCTGTAAATATGTATTTGTATTCCTAAATGTAACTTTGTTTTAGGAACATAGTATGTTAGAATTATATATATCTTTTTTCACATCAGATCATTATCTATTTTGAAATAGATTGCGAAAGTTTAGAGTTTATGTAGTTCTTGGTATTCTCAAAGGTACATGTAATAGAGAAAAATACAGCTATCTAAATTTTTGACAGAAAACTGAAACTTGTGGTAGTGAGGTCACGAAACATTTGACAAAATTTCATAATATTAGAAAACTTCGTAGATTAAATGAACAACAATCAATATGATTCGATTATTATCCATGACATACATTACTGTTATAATTTTTAAAATCACAATAATTTTCCTGATAGATTTTTAAAAATTTATAATATGCCTAACTCTCAAATAGGTACTTGCTAAAAGCAAATTTTTATGAATCTTTTTCTTTATATCGTTCATTCTTTATCTATACATATAATAAAATTGTAGAAAAGTGCTGTCTGTACATTGAAAATAAAAATAAAAAAAATAGCAGGGGTTATTGTTATGTTGATGTCGAACCCAAAAATGTAATTAACTTTTTTTTTGTCTGTTTGTCTGTTCACACTAATCTCAGAAACGGCTGATCCGAGTTGGATGCGGTTTTCACGAATATATTGTGGTATGCTTCAGTTATGCTTTAGTGTTTGTTTCATGTCCATCGGTTCATAAATAAATAGTTATGTCAAATTAAAGAATCACGTCGAACACTATTCTATGCTTATACATACAAACTATGAATTTATACATACAATTTATTCATAATAAAAATAAGTATATATTTAAAAAAAAATACGCTGCTCATGGTCACTATTCCACGCGAACGAAGTCGCGGGCACAGCTAGTATACAATATTATGTAAGAAAATACGGTCTATTTAAATTTTGACATCTAACTCGATGCTAAGCTCGTTAAAGTAAGTATATATAGTCATAAAAAACATGTTTTTTCCTACATCAAAAGAAAAACGAGTAGAGCACAAAATAAAAATATATTATTTAGTTTATTTATAGAAGTTAACATTTTTATATTTATAAGATTTTTCTCAACTTTTCATGATCATGGGTACTGCAAACGAATCGATACGATGACGTGACAATTAATAACGTAAATATAGACTAGTTTAAAACAAAAACATTCTTTTTAAATATTATATTTATTTTCATGATTTTTTTTATAACTTTTTATGAGTTTATGAATTAAAATATGTATATCTGTTACTCTGTCATACCTACATTATTGAATAGGTAAGGATTTTTTTTGTAATTAACTGTAGAATTTGAACTCTATAAAGAAAACTTTGTGCTATACGTTTTGAAATGGAGGAGCTTGATGCTAAGCGTTCAAAATGCCAATAAAGACGATGATAAAATACAGCAACATTATATGCGTGTTATATTAGTTTATTTAATAAACATCCCCGGAAGCAAGCGACATTATAATATTTACCATACATGTTAATAAAGCCTCATGGCGTCGTCGTGTAAATGCCACATAATCTATTTCAAAGATAATTTACTGCCGGGACCATGACGGGGGTAATTTAACACGTCAAACACTAATATACAAATATAGTATATAATTTAATGACAAGCTTAAAACTAATATATTAATATTTTTACGCTAAGGATTTTGAATTTTTAAAAAGAATCTATTACATTGAAATAAGTGAAACTAAAAACACCAAAAATATATTTATATACATCTTCTTCTACCTGGCAATTTCTCACCTATAGCCAGGGTCCGCCTTACATGTTAAGAATAGTTTTGGCTAATTGTTTTTACGACCGGCCGCCTGACTGATATCAACCCTTTTTGGGAAGCACCATTAATCAGTGATGTCTAAATATTCTTAGAAAGTACATATAATTCGGAAAAATCACATTGCCCGGGCCAGGATCGAACCCGCGCCCTCGTGCATAGAGCGGGCCTTTTAACCACTAGGCCATTACTGACTTTATATACATATACTAGAAGATCCGGCGAACTTCGTATCGCCCTATAATCAAGAAATATCATTTATGTTTTTTTATTTAAATTTTTGTAGTTTACTTATTAAAGCCATAAATCTCCGTGTTTTGAAGTACGACAGAATGATTGACATATTAGTTAGTTGTCAAATATAATGTCAAAAAAAAGTTTATATCAACAACTACTAATAAATTAAAAATTAATTAAAAAAACATTGTCCAGCGGACAAAATTGTGAATCTAAACCATTCCCAGATCCCCTTGAACACACACAAAAAATTTCATCAAAATTGGTCCAGTCGTTTGAGGGGAGTTCAGTGACATACACACTCTCAGAAGAATTATTATATATATAAAGATAAAGATATGGTTATTGAAAGAATGGGTAAATCTCAATTAGAGTGTAAAAAAGTATAAACTGTTTAAAGAAGAGTTAGAGATGCAAATCTATACAAGTAGCCGTTAGAACAAGTGTAAATAACATTAAAAGAGTGGAAAGTAGTTTCGTTAATAACAGTATTCCAAGTTGGACTATCGCCGCGCTTTCGACGCCATATAATTTGTTCCTAAGTAGTTGGAAATAGTATAGTTCAGTTGAAAAAGGGAAATTCTCCTGGAATTTCTCGTTTAAGGTAGAAATAGATGCAGGACGCGTCTGGGGAGTTTTCTTAAAGTTGGTTAGATGCTATGTGCATTAATAAGGAGTTGCACCTTAGGCGGCAATCTCTGTTCCTCGCAAACTAGCTTCTGAATGTTTCATCATTTTAGATGCAACGATTAAATTGTCCTTTGATGACAAAGTTTCACGTCTTTTTGTTTGTATATTGAGAAAAAGGTTTGTAGCTTTTTTAATTTGTCTACCCTTGATATTGATTTGTTTTGTGTTCTTGCGTAATTTTGATTATCATATTATATGAGGACGTGCAGATGCCTCTTAACAATTATAGAATAATGTCCGGGGTTAAATGTTCAAAACGTTACTAAGAGGATAGTTAAGTGAGAACGCCAACAAAGCGAAACTTAACGAGCCGTATCCTAAAGCGCCTTTAAATTCCCTAAACAAACTTTTAAAAATACATTAACGCAGCAATGATACTTGTACGAAATTTTAATTATCAACCGTGTGACCTCCACGGCGTAGGTCAGCTGAAATTGAGGCCGAAATCACATTAAGATTCATAAACAGATAATAATTATAATTTTTACCGCTTTTGTAATTTTTAGAACAAAAAAAATATTTTTATTGTAATAAAGAAATATTTTTAAAAGTTGAGGAATAAGTTTTTTTGTAATTCGAGAAGTAACAAATATTAATAAAAATAATTTATCGCGGTCGTTATTAATTAAAAAATCTGTTTTTAACTTAAATTATAAATGTTTTGTCAATCCCTAGTTATATACGTTGACAATTCAGTCCGTTGAAATGAATGTAGCGCATGTTTTAAAAGTATTTGTATTTTTTTCTAAAGAAGATTTCTCAAGATGCACGTGTGATCTGTTTGAATAAAATAACTTGTTCCTTTTTTATCTGTCTACTTGAATATTCTTCTCAGCCTATGGAACTTCCTACTTGGAATATTATATTTTGAGTGCCGAGAATGAGTGAAATTCTTACCCGAATTACTTGAAAGGGCATTTAGAAAATTTCATTGTGTGGTTGAGTGCTGTTGAATCGTTAAATAATTTCTATCGAATTGCGTAGAACATTCTTAAAATTAGTTAAACTTATTGCTGTATATAAAATAATAATATATGATAATGTCCCGTCATTTTTACGTCAGTGTTATCGGATATTTATAAAAAACTGTTCTTACCTGTGTCAAGTAATGTGTGGTTAAATCGCTTGTTATTTCCTGTGGAAGAAGAATAATGACATATGAATAACAATAATTTTAGTGTCGAAGGAAAAATAAGGTCCATATATATAATTATTTTTATATCTATACACATTAATGATTAACACATGATGGCTTAAAAATGTGGTTTATTGAGTGAAATTGTAGGGTTTTGAAACATTTATTTCTTAGTATACAACAAAAGCTAGTGTTTTTTTTGTACCCATAAAAAGTCCTAACTACTAAGCTGTAACCATTGACATGGATAATGTGGCGAAATTGTCATCAAGTTTGGTAGGTCACCGGCGGTCACTGGTGCACTTAGGTTTTGAAATTAAATATTATTGCTAAGATCACGAATTACAACAATTTAAATCATAAGGTTAACAAATATAGGATGTTGTAATATAAGTTTTGCGAAATTTTATAGCTAGCAATTGGAGTACATTGCTATGGTGGCATTGAATTACGATGTTTTGCAAGCGTTTCACATTTAACTAAAATTTTACAGCCAATTAACTAGTTTAGGAGTTACGGGTGCATAAAAGTACAAGGGACGTGTGGCTGTGGCAATTTCTAGCGTAATATTGTAATATTCGATTTTAAGTAAGTTACTTGATCGAAATAATATTCGATGCGTGACGATTTTTTTAATGTTATAATTTGTCTGTTGTAAAACGTTTTGGTTAATAGATAACATCTTTGTGGTATTTATATGTGTTAATGAGTTAATATTAATCAATTAATTTAAGAATATTTTTATGCATACTTTATAACCTATGTTATTTCGATTAAAATGTATTAATGTTGTAATCCCTTTTTATTTCATTGTATTGTTTGTCAACCCAACAGAAATAATAAACTTTTTCTTAAGACTAACAACATTATTGAGCATTATATTATAGATCGACGGGATGTAGTCCACGTACTTGGCATAAGGTTCTCTCTGTTTCTATTTTGAGATTTTATTTGCATACAAATAATGAGGTAAACTCAAACAAACTGACATTTAAATATGCAATAAAATACTTGTAGTAAATTTTACACTTATCTACAAGTTCTAAGGTCAATTACGAAGGATGTGAGTGCTATTATGACTCAATCGCCTACGATTTACTACGCACATTGTTGTATGAAGATTTATTTAACAAGACAATTTATTTTTTATTACTTGTTGTTATTTTTTATAATTCAAATTATTTTAGAGCCGTTTTATATATTTCCTAGTAAGACGTAAGTTATCATGTCAGGGTGAGTGATGTGGAATAATTTTATGGCTGTTTTATTATATAATTATATAGAGGACCATTTAATGGTTAACGCTATTGAGTAAGGTCGAATGTATGTAATTCATTTTATTACTATTGCCTCTATTTGTAAACCATTACTCAATTTTTTTTAACAAATAACCAACTAACATAACACCTTTTACTTTATAATAGAATTATTATAGTATAATGAATGTATTATATCAATTAGAACATAATCTGTAGTAATTCTTGATGCTTCCTTTTCCTATCTCAATAAAATTTTATCTTTGTGCAGCTAGCGTGAAGGTCAATATTTCTAAACCGTATAAAATAAAATTATCTAATATTTTTAACATTATCCATGTATATTTTTGTCGGTTTACTGCAATTAGTTTGATTTGAATTTTGCAATACTTGTACTTGATTATTTCGTTTTTATTTTAAAATAATATTTTATTACGTATCTAGTGTAGGTATAGGTTTCTTGTGAGGGTGCGGGCTGGCTACTATCAATGCCATTTCCAAGGAGGGTCGGTGTCGGACGATTATTTAGTAGTAAGCCGAAACCATTAGCAGCTTTGACGTGCCCCAAATTAATGGAAAACAAAACAGCCGGATGATGAATGAATGTTTTTTACAAATATATTATACTGAATCAAATGAATTCCCGTCAAAATTTGTTTCTTGTTAAATATATACTTCAGTATTAGGTATTGATAACTCCCTAATCCTAACTTCATTTATATTTTATTTTTATTTTATAATTTAGCTATATAATTCCAAATGTATGTAAGAGGAAATATGAATTATTCATCACTGAAAATATTATTTATAAAATGTATGACGTACATAATTATATGTTAGTTATAATAACATTATTGAGAGGAGAAGTGCATTAAACTGGCAATAGTAATTGGAGTAACCTTCTGTAGCCTGTAATATTGACACTTAAAATGTTACATAGATTAAATAATTGACTATATTTTGGATTTTGATTACAGTATTAAATAAAATTATGGTCAATTTATCGGCCATTGTGAGTAAATGTTGTTGTATATGTAATAACATACAGACAATTTATTACGAGATATAAAAGATGAGAAGGGTAATATAAAAAAATATCATATGAACAAACTTCCATATTTCAATTCTTTGTTTATAAAACGAAAGCGAATATTGAGACAAGGGTTTAAAAATTGGTTTTCGGAAAGTTTCGTGCCAATGAATATTTTTTCAGACAAAAATACACAAAATATCACATAAACAGCAACGAGTTCCAAATAGTTATGCTATTGAATAAAGAAATAAGCAAAAAATTGGTACATTATTTTTTATTTAACTTATTCAGTAAAATATAGAATACTTTATTTTATATAGGTTCTGAGTGATAAATAAAGTCGGAACATATTATGTCTATAATATATTGCTATAAATAATCTATAAACAATCAATAAATGTGTTTTTCAAACAATTAAAAGTAATATATGTTTTGTTGGTTGGTGAGCTAACAGGTTTTGTAATGATACTTTTACTTTTTAATATTTGACTCGAATGCTTTGGGAGAAAGTTGTCGCCTTGTTTGATGCGTTATAAACCGGCATAGTGATTTGCGTCATGTTCAATTCTGCATACCTTGCTAGATTATTGCACCTTTTTTAACCTAGTGTGCATAGGTGTATTGTTAACTTGGGTATTATTTAAAAGTCCTGGAACCAAAATCTCTGATTTACGTTAAATCATGTCTTCCTTATCATTTGAATAAAAATATTTACTTTACAAAAACTACAGAATAATATTGCTAGACTTAAAATATTTTGAGACATAAATATAACTACTGACACTATGATTGCCAACAGTTATTACTTAGTATTATTTGTGTCAATGAGTTATAAATCGCAACGTCTAACGAAATACGACTCATTGTAAAAACTACTGCGATGTAGTGTGTACAATGTACATTGCTCTTTCAATTCACTTGTTTTCTGAACCAAACTGAGCTGTAATAAGCATGTTTCGATATCGTTCTGATCGGAGTATTGGCTACATTACACAAAAGACTTATAACTTCAACAATAAAAGTTAAGCATTTTACTACAAGACTGCATTGTCATTATATAAACATTTTATACAGTACATATTTTCTTCATTTATTTTGGTGATGCCCAATAAAGTTTTAAATAAATATAGGTGTACGTTTTCAATTTTGCATTTACATATCTTATTAGTGCATATTAGCACACGTTTTTGAATGAGAAACATTTCAAAAGTATACTCCGGGGCTCAGCCAAGCCTTAACAGCATTCTATTATAATTAATTATGCATGCTATATGACATATAGTGACATTATAATGTGTTTATTTAATCTGGCCAAATTTGTTTTAACACTTACATCATAAGCGTCAAAACCGCAATGATGTCAGGTCAAACGAAGGTAAATAAATAGGAAATGTTTTAATCAAATTTGTCAGTGCATGATAAATAGCTGAGTTTAGGTGCTTGGCAACTGTTAATATTGAATAAATAAAGTTATAAAAATTTCTTGCTGACGCTACTCAAAACACTTATAGTTGCGGTTAAGAAGTATATAAGGACTGTAGAACAATCCACGAGAGTATTAATCAACAGACGCTATTACAATATTTCAAGGCAGTCTTCCCTCTGTTTTCTAACTTGCTCGTAAAGGTATCAATTGAATACATTTTCCGCATTTCTGTGTAATTATTACAAGAGCCTTCGACAGTTCACGCTTGTTCGGTGCAATCTCTTCCGCTTATCTGGTTTTACTTATTTTAACTTAACAATGCTAGATCACAAAGATTTATTAATAAATAGTGTTTTGATTTATTCTATATATATATATATATATATATTATTATATATATATATAAATATACATATATCGGATTTATTACACATTTGTTGTTTTTAAAGAGAGGGACTCCAGCCTCGCTGACGTCTCTAATGTCACTTCTTCGAGAACGGTCCATGATATTTTAAAATGAAACTTCAATTATTCTTAATGCTCCTGTATTTCTCAAAGGTTCTTCATAATCACATATTTCAATGATACGCACTCACGTCCAGACGTTATAATTATACCAAGATTTAAACATAGTTCTATTCTCCTTTTAAACAACCTTTGATTTCGTTTTACTTTAACCAATAATCATAAATACTAATGAGGTTTAATGAGAATTGATGACGGCCTTTAATTATTTTCATATATATATAATATATATATAAAATAAATCAAATGAGATTTAACAATAAATACTAAAATTTTCCACTTATTATATGTAAATTGTTCTAGCCTTTTTTGAAGTGTCGCGACCACTGTTATAGTAATTCTGTTATTAAACTTTATTTAATTTCTATTTATAAATGAACAAGATGTTTCCCAATTTCATCCCGCGGCAAAAAGGCAAAATTCAGATAATCCACATAGCTCTTGTAGACTCGCTCACCCATAATAAATCGATTGACCCATGATTTCCAACAATAATTTATGTCCTATAATAAATATGATTGATGGTATTTACAGAATTCGTTCGTTCGTAGATGAATTTCCGATTCAAAAATTGCTCTCATCAGTTTTTAAAAGCATCAATTTGAGGTGATATTTTTTATAGATTACCGTTTCCCAATCTTTATTGAAGTTATTTTTTCAGCCAGACTGTCTTTAGGAACTCATAATCTAGGAAATTAGTCGTATCTTTCTTGGAACTTAATAAATAAGAAAGGAGATCAGTAAGTATATAAAAAAAGCCTGTGAAATAGCCATGAGACCATTACGTAAACTATAATAAGTATTTCATTTTTGAAATATTGTTCAACAGGATAATCCGAAAAAGAACAATCTAATAAAGTGCATCATACAATAAATGAACAAAATGCCAGCATTTAAAATAAAAGTACCATTTCATGTGTTCGCGGCTGTACGTGTGATAATAAACGCGTAAAGTTGCAGTGTAGCCACTCATATTTCATTAGTTCATGAAAGAAGTGTACGAGAAAATGTTTTATACGCAGCCCGAGTTGATTCAGTGGTGGGGAATACATAAAAGGACACAGGGGAAATGTTTATATTTATGTGTTACAAAATAGTCTCGAATAGCTTACATGATTTATAAGCGAAAAAAGCATCCCGAACGTTCAAAGAAATGATTACAGTACGTTGAGTTTCAAACAAATGATTACTATGTCAAATCTTTTTTAATCTTTGATTTGATTTCATTTGAACTTCTGAAAATAATACATATTGTATACATACAAGTTGGTAAGATATTTGATAAATTTAAGTAAATTATAAAAACGAAAAACTTTTGTATGGTGTTTTAATAATCAATTTATTCCTACAGAAGAATTTGAAATTAAAATTTATATGCTATTAAAACTCTTAGTCTCTAATATTTTTTTTTTAACTGTGCTAAGTGGCATCACTAAGGCAGTTATGTTACTATTCAGAACATAATTATATACGTTGGCAACCGGAGGTTCCAGGAAAACGTATATTAAAATAAGAATTACATTTTAAATTGATTTTAAAAATTTTAAAAATGAAGTTAGGATGACAATGGCATTTTATTGCATGTGGTATGTGGAATTCTGATTCACACGGCTTGGTGTTGGCTCCGCGGAGTCAGCGACGTCACTCGTTATACGTTATTTTACCGATACAAAGATATCGCCCCGGCGATGTTCATTTTTTTCTTTAAATATAGCGCGTACCTTACAACATTAATGTATTAAACATAAACATTATTTGCTCATTAACTTGCATACAAAATTATGAACTATGTCAGGTAATCGACAAAAAGTATGAACAACGTTTAAACGTGTACACGTCGTACTGATTATTACTTCAGAATGTAAAGATAAAATGAGACGTTAAACTTTAAATTACCAATACGGAGCAACTTGAAATTAGTTTTGGTCTTGAAACATTAATTAATTATTAGAAATAAATTTCTCTCTCATTTGTGAAAGATAATTAAGATGTGGGACATATTATTGTTTACTTTGCGTTTGTGTAAAAAAAAAGTATATACGGGTGGACATTTAAATACATTTTTCAATAGACATAATATTCGCCTCATTTTATATTTATATATTAAATTTTTTTTGTACTAAAAGATATACAAAAAACTTTAATATTTTAGAAATGTTTGAAGTTGGCCGGTTGATCCTTTTTTTTTAACGAGAAATAACAAGCAAACCTAGTTCGGTAAATCCATATTAATGGACAAGAAAGCGTTGTTCTGGGTGCCATCGTCCCTGATTTATTAGCTTTTTAAAAAACCTAATGGCAAACTCGTGTAGCTTTATGTTTTAGCAATTATACAAGAGGCCCGTTTTAAAAAGTCATTTTTAAATTAGTTTATTTCATTATAGTCTTACCTGGCCTAATTTTATATGATTTACAACTCCAGTTATGCTTAGACTTTTGGACCGGATATGTAATAGGATAGAAAATTGATGACGATTGTCACCTACATTCGGCTACAGACACATGTCCTTTCCAAATTTGGCGAAGAAGCATACATCTACCATGGTCATAACAATCGACACCGCATCTTTTTTAAAAAGGAGACAAAATTTTAAAGTAGCTACTTTTCTAATGTTCAGAACTATGTAGGTTTATGTTATTAGTGGAGATCAAAATACTTTGATTAGGATATGTATTTATGAGATACGTTTATGTGGTCACTTGGTAATTTCCCGGGGGAGGCCTTGCGTCCGGATGTTAGTCCTCGGGCACATGTCATAGCACTCCGGTCGGGATCATATTACTTTCCCAAACAGAATAAAGATTTGCACAAACTGGCAACAGAGAATGGATGCAGCAGTCTTAAATCTTAAAATAATAATTATTGTAAACTAAGCAAAGTTAAACAAGTTAATAACGAAGTCCTTTAATAAGATAAAAATATCTAAATAATCAAGAAACATATATAAAAAATAAAGGGAGCGATTTAAAATCTCAATAATATTTATTATGTATTTTTTATTTAGGACATTATAATATATTAATGTTGGATAAAGCACGTCAGAATTAAAAAAAAATGATTCATGACAAATGAAGCGCAGACATTTAAAATTAGATTATAAGAAAATTAATATTTATATTCTTAATTTTATAACCTACCAACTAAGCTGACAGTTGCATTAGCAACACTTTATCTGTCAAAACTTTAATCGATTTTTTATACCAAGTTGGAATCTTAAATAAAATACGCTGCTTCGAACGTCAGATTACAGGAATTATTTTAACAATGCTGATCCTATAACATACGAGTAACATCACAAAGACAAGTTACTAAGAGCCACATTAGAAAGCTGTCTTACAATATCTAGTTTATTGTGTTTACACCTTAATACGAGTGCGCCTTGACGTAACCTTATACAAGGCATGTTTACTAAAAGCGGTGTTTGCCTTAGAGAAATATGCCAGTGGATGGAAATCTTTTTGCAGTTTCGTGATGAGAGAGTAGAAACTTCGCAAGACGTATTTATTGCACTTCCAAAGTATTTTAAGTTGAAGTATCTGCAATAACAAGGTTTGGTGGAATAACAATACTTGTTTCCTTTGTGCAAAGTAGCAAAATAACAATAACACATGTCTGTGGTAACAAGACGTGTTTACGTTTATCCAAGAATTCCAAGCTTTTATATAATTCACGATTTTTACTAATCAAAGCTTTCTCGATGTATATCATTTAACTTCGTCGTAAAATTTCTACTTTATTTAATCCAATTTATAAAACCAAATAAGCGAAATCTATTTGAAAAGCTGGCACAGGAGATGAGAAATGGAATTGACAAAATAAATATGAGAATCAATTCGGCGCAAGGCCCTCGTATTAGGTTCGCGAGAATTTAATAATGCAGATGAGATATTAAAATTTTCACTTTCGTTACGAACACGTGTCGTGCTTAGCTGAAATCCGTTATCACGAACGACTCTCAAAGGATTTAATTTCCTGTCGGCGGAATGAAAATCGATTAGTTTGATTTCCGACGGCCCCTGGTACAGGGTCGATAGTTTCCGAAGCTGAGCTAAACTTAATAAGACATGAAGGTAAATCCAATTCGATTTACCTTCCTTAATTCTCCAAAACGTATATGTGACGTTATTTTGTTGGTCTTATATACAAGAACGTGTATTTCTTGTTGCTTTACTTATAACATTATTTTCATATACGGATAAGTTTATAAAGGTTCTGGTTATCCAGAACCTTTATTCAAGAAAATAAATAAAATTTATGTTTAGATAAGTTCTATGACGGTTAAAATTATTGGTGTACATGTAAAAACTAATAAAAATGTATTCATATTAACTAAACAACTATATTACAAAGTCTAGACAGTGCACTCACGTTACGTAAATTCACAAGCATCAGCGACGCAACTCGAAAACACGCACAAGGAAATGCAATTAAAATGTACTTATAGATGCATATGTATTCTCAATATACATACATGTATTACTTAATGTATGTAGTATTGTTATAGTTAATGGTGATTAAATATTACATAATAACGAGCGTATGAGTTAATAATCGGTAACATAGTATAAAAGTTTCAAGTACTATAGCGATACTTTGATATGGAAATTAAAAGAAATGGTAATTTGTTTTTTTCCAACGTCTTGACGCAGCATTCATAAAATTGGGAGATATATAATCAATACGTCATGATGGAGATGAATCATTTATTTATATCCAAAATTGGGCATTTTACTATTCGTTTCCTTATTGGGTTGTAATAAATCTCGTCAATTTAAATTCGCATGGACTTTTGTTGAATACAAAATCTTAACATTTTTATCAAGGATTTAGAATTTTTTGAACTGTTTTATAAAGTTGTTTGTGCACGTGAGATGTTTAAATTAATAAAATCATATTTAACAGATATATTTTTTTATATTGAGTCATTTAAATGATGCTCCACATTTTTAACATGGTATATTTACATATTTTTTTAAATCTTATACACTTAATTTCATTTATGAAGAATAGATTTTTTTTTCTTTGGATAGAAAATTTTAGAAATGAATCCAAAGAGAAACAAAGAAAAAAAAACAACTTGTTTATTTGACGTTTTTAGGAACCAATTCTTTTAATAATAAAAAATCAGCTTGATGGAGATTAAAAAAAGCAATTTCCAGTGAAAGGCCCGATTTCACGAAGATTTATAATCTTTTTCTTTACAAGTGCCCATTAATCACAATTTAACTTTTATACTTGTTTTGTAAGTTTTGCGAAATAAGTATTAAGCAGATATTGTAAACACATATTATTAACAAACAATTAAACTTTTCATGTAATACGATACCTTTTTCGATAATGATGATTTTGTCCACCTCAGTTTAAGGTATATAATTTATATGACTAATAAGGTTTGAATTTATATTAGGATTGACAATTCTAATTAACCGTTTAGATTCTGTAAACGGTAATTTGAACAAGACAAGCATAATTACTATAATCATTTTAATCTACTATTATATTGATTCTATAATTTTGGTATCTTATTATAATTTTCAAAATTATTTAGTATTTACTTTATTATCATGGCTTTATGTAACTCTCTAATTTTATCCAAATATTTGAAGTTATGTTATTATGGGATTAATTTGTTTATAATTTTGGCAAATACTTTGCGAGTTAATAAGTAATAGTAGTAATGGTGCAAAAAATTAAAATGCAACCTATAACAAAAAAGTTCCACAAATTATTATTGACACTTTTAATGGTTTCAAACCGTGCGAATGTGAATTATTATAATATTGTTGGAAAGATTCAATTGACGTTTTTTTTTATAAACCAAAACCGATTTTTTTTGAGAATTAGTAAGAAGAATAATGAGTATATCGAATAATGGATCAACTTCACAGTTCAATTTTGTTGCTATTTGATATTGACAAAAAACATAGAGGGCACTAGACAACTTGCCACACCGAAGTTGCAATATCATGAAACCGCAGCTCGTGGCAAACAAACCGCAACGAGTGTCGCTCTAATTTGGAATAAACGCCTAAAATATAACATGATATGGTCCGTTATTATGAACTATTTAACATTATTAGATTCCACATCGATTATTATGACACTTTGATACGTGAGTGGTGCAATATTGTTCGCTTGTTTGAATTACTTAGAAATTATAAATTTACTTTTCATTATAAAATCTTTGAAAAAATATTTAAATTTTCTGATTCTATGAAACATTTTTATAACGTGGAGTATATTTCAAAGCCATGTAGGACTTACTAAGTGATTTGAATGTTAATCATTAACATCAAGTTGTCATTGATATACAGGGTGACTGGTGAATTACTATCAATATTTAAGGAGCATACTCGGTACATGATTCTCATTCGAATTATGTAAAAAAAATAGGCACTTAATTTTTGACGAAATTTCCGTATAAATAAATAAAGGGTGGACACATTCCAAATGTTCCTAGTGTGGACGCGTGCGGCGGCGTGCTGATACAACAACACGCCGCCGCGCGCGTATGTGTGAGTGTGTAGTGTAGAGTAATCTGTAGGGTGTTCATACAATGCGTAATTAATTACACAACTTTTGGTTAACTTTACTTAGAAGTTTATTAATATTTATGTCATATTAATTTTTATTTCCTCATATATGATCGTCAAATATCACGTCCTCAAATATCGATAGTAATTCACCAGTCACCCTGTATATAATAAATATTAAAAATATGGTGTCATTAAAAAATCATAAAACCTAATTTTGCTATGAAATGAAAATATTTTCATGTCATACAATGACTCTTATGTAACAAAATTTGCAAGAGATTTTGACTTGAATATATAAGTGGCTGTTATAAAGTTGATATGTCATTAAAGATGTTGTGCCAAAGGTTATGGTGAAAGTCTTGATAAATATTCATTTGTTAATACTGGTCTCATAATATAAGCCATTATTTGAATATTATATAAGTTTCGACACCCAAATTCGGAATATTATTCTAAATTTTGAAAATAAGTATGAAATATGTATTTGTGACAATTTCTACACAAATGATTTAGTTTAAGGAATAAAGATAATACTTAAGATTTAATTGTATATGAATTAGCTGTTAAGGGTTGAAGTATGATTTTCTATTTCAAAACAACTGTATAATATAACGTATGTAGAATAACATTGAATTTGAGACTTTAGTTTCTAAATTATTTTGGTATAAAATTAACGATATTAATTGGGAATACCTACCTATATTTAAATTAACAAAGTAAATGCTACATAAGCCTATTCCAATCAAACTTAGAAAGGCAGTGACAAAACTTTACTGTTAATTAAACTTCAATGAAAATGAGAATGAGTTTAAAATTAATCAGCAAGCTTCACGAAAAAGAAACTTTTAAACGGGAGATGGCCGTTGAAATTAAATTTTATTCTATTTGAAAAGTCGGCGAAGTAGATTAGCATAATACGAGTTGGGATAAAACGGGCGTCTTACCTGGCACCCGCAAATCGGTCAGTCTTTAAGATTTCTACGCTAGCATTGAGAGGAATCGACAGTTATACTACCAAAACCTATTTACCCGCCATCTAAAGTTCTTAATGTAATTGGAAAGCACTATATCAATAATTATTATTGATATTGTAAAATAACTGTGTGCATTTATTGAAGCTTTAAATAAATAGAATTGCTATTTATTTTTATGCCATCATAGCTTTCTTCTACATTATTTTGCCATCATTGCTTTAAATGGAAAAACGGTAGTACTTATATCAGTAATTACATAAATGTTCAATTTAAATGAGGCTTATACTTAAAACAAATACATAAAACCTGATATTTGCGGTTTACATACTTTCTAGTTCCGTCTCAGCCCTTCCTGTTTGTTATGCCATGTGGTTGTGCGACCGAAGCTGGTTTAAAAATATCTAATAAGTTGATTTATTGAATTGAATAACTATAGCTTTAGTTTTACTTTATTTTTTAACAATTTTCTAGTCTTTTGTGTTTTACGTAAATTTGTCATATCCACAGTCAGCTTTAGAAGTCGAGTCCAACATTCCATCAAATTTAATTGAATTTGAATTCCGCTTCTCACATTCAATACCTTATTGTCATAGTAATTCCTTAAAACTTGCGATTTAGTTTCAAAGGGATGAGAGAATAGAAATATGATTCGAAGTTTCCAGAAATTTAAATGAGAAATTCGTATCTCCAGCTTAGCTTTGAAAATGGAATATTTCTTGCGTGAATTCATCAACTTAAAGTTACATTAGTGACAAAGTAAAGTCTTTGTTTGAATGAAATATAATAGCTAAAAGTTTGGCCGTTTTGAAGTTTGCTTACAGCTTGGGGTTATTACCTGGCTGGACTGGCGACTGCGTCATAAACGGTAAAACTCTGCAATTTATGTCCTCGAACAGCTGCCGACGGCAATTGGTATGGCAAATGTTGGTTAGCGAATATTATTTTAGAAAATATATCCCATTATGAGTTAAAATTGCAGCGATCGCCTGGACAGCTTTGTTTTTTATTTAACGGATTTAATTCAAATACAGACTTTCATCCATTATTTAGTTTGTTCGTGACAGCATATTAGTTTAGTAGTACGTATTAAAATCAACAAAACAAATATGTGTATAGACTCACTGTCATGACAAATATGTCGTGAATTGATCCTTAATGACAAAGATCATAAATCCTTAACCAGACGCGTAAGTATGCAATGTATTTATTAAAGCAGTCGTTTGTTTTTTTGCTCTAAAGTATACAACCTTGTAGCTTTTCATTGAGAAGAAAACATATGACATCATAAAATGTGATAAGGAAGCTGGTTGTGTCACGACTGAAATAAAGGTGTTACCTAACGTTGCGCGTGCGAAGTCATGTCGTGACCTCACGGCTTTATTGTGGGGGTATGAGTGTACCCTATTTTTATAATATGTAATTACATTTTAAAAAATGTACAACAGTAGCAATAAAATGGTCTAATTGGACTTTTAGTTGTATATGAGCAATGTCCTAATGTTATTTATATCATCCAGCATTGTTTAGTAATTAGGGTTGAAACTGTTTGCTAAACCTGATTGCTACAATTTGGAAATCGTTATACAATTTGGAAATATATGGACACGGATGAAGCTTTATATACTATGTATGAATAAAAATATTTTTTTAATGCAATCTCATCTATGATATATTCTGGTCTTGAATTTAGTCACATAATATGTAATACATATTGGCAAAAATGATATATTACTATTTCATCGCGATATTCTTTAAATTTGGGGTAATTGATCGCGCTAAAACCTGTATTTTTTGAGTTGGTATTATTCATAATATATTTAACATTTAAGTGTTTTTGCACAGAAGAATTTAATTTATTTACATTAAGTATAGACACACTAGAAAAAACTCGATTTAGAGAAAAAATATGTACTTATATGCATTTTTTTTTAATGACGTGAGTTCAAAAAATAAGAATGGTCACTATTTTTTTTTACATAATATGCGATAACTCATTCAAATAGGAATATTGCATTAGTATGTATTTTTAAATAATGTATTAACCATGACCCAACTTGGGGCGTTTAAGGACAATGACAGCAATGCCATGGGACGTGGAACTAAAGCCTACAAGCTTTTTGTTCAGGAATTCTAGTCCAAGGTTCTGATCTGTGACCTAACAATTAAATTACAATATATGTGAGACCGCCACGTTAATATGTAATTACTTAATGTTTTAAGGCGAGTTTTTGTGATTCATAAAAAAATACTCAATTAAAGCTTACAATAATTCAACAATAAGAGTAATTCTTTTGCTAATCGTAAGATAAAACATGTTCTTGTCATAAATAAACAGCCATAAACTTCCTGAGTGCCTTACTCCAATGTGATATATGAATATAAAACAAATAACAAATGATTTATTGTTATATTATGGGTCATGCTTATAAGGAACTTGTATTTTAATTTCATAATAATAAATATATTTTATATAGAAATTTCGCTAACAATATTGATTTATTTGACTACTTTTGATTGTTTCCAAACATATATATATTTTTTAATATAATCGTATGTTTCTTTTTAAATGTAAGTTAGAAGCGCTGTGCTTTAAATATTCTACATGCATGATATATTTATAAAGGGAATCATGCATCTTAATCGACACTCAGTCTGGTGACGGTCGGTTGAGTGATTATGTTACATGCCTCGTGTTAGCATATGCATGATACATGGATTTCATGTTGAATGTATATGTAGATTATATCATATATATTTTACGATACTACAATGTAAAAAAATGCATAGCTTATTAATATTGGGCATGACCTATGAATATGATTGCGAAATTCGTAATATTAATCTATAATTATTAATCAACTTAAAGAGCTTCAATACAAAATTATAGTATATATTATATAATTGTTATATAATTATCCTAAAATATTCCCATATGGTTAATCTCTAGGCCTTTCATTTAATTATATTAAATTTTTAGTGATTATTTGTCCTTAACTCTTTAATAACACAAATAAACGACTCAATACAATTAAACTTATTAAAGCCAATTTTAATCTTAATTTCAATCTTATTACAACTAAAGAATCATATTAAAAATAGTTTTATCTTTAGAGATATGTAAAAGAAAGTGGCGCGTCGCTTGAACGATGCTGGAGAGAGCTGCGTTATTATCCACGTCTAAGGAAATAACCAGATATTATCTTGATATTTGGATATATACATATAATTTAACTTCAATAAATTAAAAAAAATAATTTATTAGTCTTTACCTTATTTATGAAAAAGTGATGTTTTTAATAGTAAAGCGTGATATAAAAAATATATTTGTAAACACTAACCACAAAACTTAAATATTATTTGCGATAAAAATAAAATGTTTGAATAAATACCGATTTCTTAATAAATTTCGGAAGAAAGTGGTTTCAATTTTCTATTTATTAATGGAGAGAGTGATTTCCTAGTTAGTGGTCAATAATCTGACAGAAATGTTATTGTAGGTGAAACCTGTACCCAGATATTTTTATAGGATAAGCAATGTATAATAATATTTTATTAGCTATATAAAAGTAGACATTTTATTAAGTTATATAATTAAGTATCGTATTAAAGTAATACTATGAGGTTTGCTTCATATACGTTGTTTAGTATTATTGATATTTTATTTGCTACAAATAAAATATGTCACATGTAAAAATCTTTAAAAAATAATGTTTGTCACAAAAAGAAAATAATTACACAAAATTTCAATAAAAAAGGAAACCATTGCGTTAAAATAAAAATGAAGAGCAGTTGCTTCAAATAAAAAGTACTTGGTTGCGCGTGCGCATGCTCGTTGAACTCTTTAGTTCGATGTCGATCAATTCGCGACATTGCTGTCATTTGCATCACTTATTATCCACATTATTGCATAATCTGTTGAAATATTCTACTACCAGCTGGTCCTCTCTGAAATGATCTTTTTAATAAATAATGAAGGTTTTTACTAATGGTATATATAATGAATACGTGTTTATATATATTTTACATGAGTGTATTCATTATTGTATATGGAATACGTAAGCTTCTTGAGTGATTTAAACTACATGTTTCTTCTAGCTGTATATAGTGGTAAAATAGATCCCTTTGCCGTATCTGTTTCATAATATTATCCAATAAGAAATAAATTTTTGGTATAATTTTAAGAATTCTTTAAATATATTTAATGATTTTATGATTACATGATTCATCATCGGAGTTTATAACTGTATTTAAAAGGATTTTAAGGCGACAAAGTAATGACACTAATCATCGTCAGAGTCAATACAATGTTCAGTAACCGTTCAATAGTTTAGTGATGAGGCATTTGGGTCAAGGAACTATTATTATATGTAGAAAATACTACTTGCGTAACAGACTGTATTCCACAAGTCGCTATATTTTATATAAAAGAAAATCTAGCTTAAAACCACACAATCTAGAATTTTAAGTCGATTTTATGAGCAAGTTTCGAAGACAAATACCTATCTTCATCTTTTAACTTTAATGTTAGATCATGAAGTTTATACATCATTTTATATGAATGACTATTCCCCTGGAAACTACTAAATTAGTGCGAATATAACCTCAACACCTTGAAGTCTCTCCAGTATTAATCTGGATATATAGACAAAATATGTTAAACTTCTATTTATTTCAAGCTGTGTATATTTAAATATAACTACCGAAACAATCTCTTACAAGAATTTTAAACGCAAGGTAATTTTATTAATAGCTATTATGTCATCAACTAAATTTAAACAAAATTAAGAGAGAGAGTAACTAATCAGTCGCGCTTTCTCAGTAACCTGTAGATGAATTTTAAAATTTATCTTTAATTTTCCGAGATTATTATGAACAAACTTATTACGTGTCCATTATATCTAATGCTACATAGTTCAGTAATATTTGACGATGTCTTACTTTTATTGAATGTCCGAAATAATGTGGCAAAGATTGTCTTGTTTTTTTTTTAAATTGAATCATACTACCTATACACACTTTTGTACATAGTAAAACGCATTAGGTCATGTTAAAAGACCTATCGGTATATTATAGCATCCCACCACCATATTAAAGACAAAAACGAGAAATTAGTTATCATTCATTTTAATACAACATTCATTAAGTCACTAAAAGTCAGGCATTGTTTAAAACAATTATTACGCTTATTACAAATTAGGTTTTTAATACCTTTTTTATTTCAATGCTCACAGGGTCAAAGAAGTTATTTAAATTCTTCAATCAACGTTCATAATTCATTCTACTAAATGAATTACATGTAACTATTTGAATGATAATTAGTTACATGTACCTTATTTAGTATTTGTTCTATTTCATTATACTGTCCATAGTTAATTGAGTTGTATAATCAACAAATTAGCATGAAATTTGCTTTATTATACAGCCTTCTAAAGGGCGTTCAGTAAAGTATCTCTATATTTTTATATAATTATCCCATTAGTATGAAAAAATTGTAAAGTTGACTTTTTTTTAATCTATGGCTTTTGTTTGACATTTTCAATATTACACTTACCTCACTTATTGGCTACGAATTTAGGCCAGCCGCCATCGCAACCGTTTTGACAACCATTGGAACTAATTGTCCCACAATATTTCGAAGTAGATAGTGTCTTTGCTATCGTTCTACTATCAGGCAATTTTTTGCCAACTGTTACACTCATTTATTCCTGTTTTAAAATATTCCATGAAGTGTTTCAAAACTGAACAAAAAATACGATACCAAAATAAAAATTGCATAATTTTTTGACAGAGAAAGATATATTGTTACATTTGCCAACATAACTCTAATAGACGGTCGCTTTCACTGGAAAGTTAACGGAACTGTGCAAGCGCATAATTCACATTAGCTTTTTATGTACATTCTCAGCTCCGACTCGCTTTATAAGAGTAAGTATAACTAGCAAGAAGTAAGTTTTAGTTAGAAATAAACTAACTGCGGAAATATAAAAAAATTAGGTTAAAATTGATATTTTTTTATTAACTAAATATGTTATCTCTAAATATTATGTCATGCGTGTACCACTTTTATTTTAAAGAGTCTTCGACATTATTAGAATAAAAAAAACTATGACTAAATGACCATTGATCTCCTTTCTAATATATTTTGATTTTTATTTCATGGAAGTGTCGATATGTAACACAACTTATTTGGAAAGTATGTATTTCTATTATTATTTTCTTAGATTTTTAAATTATACTTGTGAATCATTATTATCAATGTAAGAATGAATTGTAGATTATAAGATGAAGCAGAGAGAGTTGTAAGTTCGTGTTATTCAAAATTCTCTAATCACACATCAAGTCGAAGAAAGTTTACTGAATAATTGACATGTAGTTTTGACGCTTTTGATTTTTGACATTACACGAGGTTTTTAGCTGTTCATTCTTACTTAAAGCTAAAAATATTTTGTACAGCTAAAATAGTTGTAAGGGTGTAATTAACAACCATTCAAGTTATACTCAGATGCTAAGCAAGGCGTGCAGTCTTTATTTGTTTTCATGCTATTTACACTCGCTTGTAAATAATTAACATCTCAAAGTAAGAGTCTTATTTAAGTAGAAACATATTTTGCAACGAAATGAGCATCTATTTGTTTGTAAGAATTATTAATCTTTTAATACTTTATGTTGTGGTTTATTTTAGTAATTAAATTTGAAATTTAGATTGCTTATATTTGTATATACGTAATGTCTTAAAAAAAATTTACCATTTTGGAAAGGGTTGAGTTTTGTTAGATTTTCACAGTGTAAAATAAAATTCTGCTGTCCAGCCAGACTAATGTTATGTTTCCTCGTAATGGACAGAGTGCAATGTTCAAGTAATCTCAACTAAGATTAACTCCTAAACTTCTCATCGACTGCAATGCATTATTTTGTATACCGATGCCAAACTTTATGGTCAAACTTTATATTGCAAAGTACCTATCCTAATCTCGATTTAAGTCTTGTTCTTAAAAGTTAGATGAGGTTTTGTAAAATTCGGAGTTTTTTTACTACGTACTGTAAATACTGCTTGAAATAAGGTTTTAACATTATGAGTTTTGTTAGTATTTTTTTTATTACTTCGAAATATAAATAAAATAATGCCTTATCTTTAAATTATGGTCAATAATTTCCACAGAGAAAAACGGTAAAACTTAAATCGACAGTAAAGGTAAAAGCCTAAATAAATATAAAAAAAAACATTTATCTTTGGATAGAATTTGATGATGACTCAAAATATTTTTCTTACACTTAATGCATAACGACTACAGTTGAAAACAAATAATATTATACATATTATAACAAAAACGTTAATCGATAACATCAAACTATAGTTGATAACAAAAATAAATGTTTTGAAATATAAGGTTTTCTTTCATTTAGAATAGGATAGTTTAATTACGAATTTATAAACTAAACTAACTTTCGCCTTTATTTAATTAAATTATAAATTAAATTTAATTTAATTTACACCACAATAATAAATATAATAATAAATATAAGGGAAATGAGATTCAAAGTCACAAATATGATTACATGTAGATATAACATGTCGTTCATTTCATTGATCTTGACACAGATATGAAGCGAAATATACTCTGTGCAAAACCAGTTAGTTAGTTGTTTGAGGTTTAGAAATCTTGAAGTGAAACTTCTGTAGCAAAAGATTTTTTTTTCTAAAATTATCAAAAATTATCAATTTTTTTTAAATCGCTTATAAAATATGTTTCTGAATTCACTTGGCAGCAGTTTTGAGAGAAATCTATTCAACAAAACAATTATATTTTAATAAATAATTGAATATGAGTTTATTTCATTTATAAGTTGTTACAATAACAAAAAGCTAATTATATTAGTTTATACTTCCATAAATAGAAAGGAAAAAGAGTGCTTGAACTCCTTGATCTCCATAAAATATTGTATTAATTGATTTATACGTATCTATCTTTATTACATGAATCAGCTTTTATATTAAAACATATTAAAAGTAGCGCAAAAGGTAAATCAGGTAATAATATAGTATATACAAGTATAAAGTCAAGAGCATGGATACACATCCGTTGACTTGACCGACTTGTTAGAAGGAATGTCGAGTTTCCTACTTGGGATGAGTTAATGCAATAATTGCATTGAAAATAATTTATCTTATTAATTTGAAGGTTTAGATCATTTATCTTAAGGACTTAAGTGTGTTTATATAATTTTCATGTCAAGTAAAATATTATAAAATAAAAATAGTACAAATCTATTTCCTAACTTATTTTTATAAATCATTATAATTAAGTGCATATATTTTTTTGTTTAATATATGTATTTGTTACTTCTGTAAGCGATACTTCGTTTAAAATAACTCATTACAGAGGTAGTGTAATATTCAAAAATTATATATCTTAAGTTTTAATTCCGGTTCCATGTACTTGTTTGTATGCAGGACATGTTGGATGGGATGAGTGAACTTTGTGGGGATCATTGACACCACACCAACGTCTTCGAGAACTGGGCATGGCAGACACAAAGAGTTTGCCATATTCACCATAAATAAAAAGCGTATTCAAAAAAGAAATTTACATTGAATTGCTGACTTTAAACATTTGTTGAAGATTATTTGATTGATGATATATGGTTTGTTTTTATGTTATTAAGTTTAAACAACGCAATACAAATATCTATATATAGTTTTGCGTGACTGCTCCTTCGTGATTGTGCATTGGTGATTGTAATTTCCATAACAAGAATTCTTATTAGTCACACAAATAAAATACTTCATTTGATTTACAGCGTCCAGCATTAACTGTGTCGAACGAGTTTATTGAATTATTTGAGATGAGCTTTTTTTATAAATGAATTTAATAAATTTTAAATTGTATTTTAATGTGCTCAATAAGTCGGTAAGTATATTATATACCTCATTTTATATTTATAAGTTTGAAAGTTCCAAACGAATTTTACTCTGCTAGAACAACTATAAATTTCTCATGAATATTAAAAATTGTGCAAATTTACTTGTCTTCATAGAGAAATTTGTAATAAATTAGCACAAAATCAATACTAAGATTAGATAGATAATTAGTGACGTTATTTGCCAATTTTTTGATACGTGCATTTATGAACTAAAACAATTGTTGGTATATATGTATATATATGTGTATAATGTACATCTGGGGAAGAAAATTTTAAATAATTCTGTTACTGTGGCATAGTACTTGCGTCAGTGCCGCCGTTTGCTTACAGCTTATTGACTAAGGACACTAGCGGAGCGGACGCAATGAATTTAAATGTTTGTAAATATATTTACCAACGTATTTATTTAAATTATTCACGTATAGAAACAAGGATTTCTTATTAATTCACCCTTTACTAATCTATCTACGTATACTTGTATACGGCTACTGCAAAATTTTATGTGTATTTAAAATAATAAAAGTGGTTCAGTTAAGCTAGTTTTAACTATTATATAAGTTGTTATGCGGTCGTACGTCTGTCAACATTCGTATATTAAAACTGTCGCGTGTAGAATAAATATGAATGCCACTTTCACAAGTTCGAAGCATCTTGAAACATTAGTTGAAGAATTTCGTGAGCTCCTTGTATTATACAACATAATTGGCTTTGGTGTGATATATTAGGCCTCCTTTTGTATTTAAAATATATTTGTAATATTTACTGGTTTTATTGCTAAAGAAAATTGCAGCGTTTTCACTGTTGAAGTAGAACTGTTCTACTTTTAAAAATTTATTGTTAATTACATTTTGCTCGCGACTTCATCCGCGCTAATTTCTGGTTAATTCCACCTTATAGGCCGTAAATTTACTGATATTGGACTTTATTAAGTTTTTTCTGTTTCGATCGAAATGAATTAAATGTCTTATGAGCGTCTTCTGGTATTAAGCTATTTGACAGTCATTGCCCTACAGTCGTTCTTGAGTTATAGATAGTGTAACTAACACAACTTTCTTTTGTATATAAATTACGATAAAATAATAAAACTGGAAGTGAACTGATATGTTAGCTTTTTCTTTACTAGCTATATTTAGTGAACACCGAAAAATATTCAAGAACTATAAATGTTATTGATGAATTTAAAATTGTTGACAATAAGGTGACTCTAATTGGTTTCTGTTCAAGGTATCCATTTTGTTTGTTTACTAGATATAATATTCCCATCTTCAGTCACGATAATATTTATAAACCTTACCTCACCTAACAAAGTCTTGTTTTTTTTTCCGAAGTCAATTTATTTTATTATGACTTGAGCACGGGTTGTTACTCTTTGAGATGACATGATAAAGCATAAAAATACACTTCGGATTATCGTTGAATAAATAGAAAAAGTTAATTAATATAAATAAAGGATAGCTACAGTTTATATAAATTATAAATATATTGAAAAAATTATATCTTATTTTACTTGAACAAATTTAAGACGTTTAATTGAACCATTTTGTTTATCAAATGCAATTTTTCAAAACCCACACAAATCAAAAACCCTACATATATTACGAAACTTCCAGTATCTTCAAAAGGGTAGGTATGAATTTTATCTTACAAATTACAAGGGTCGCCATTATTGCGTGACCATCCGTGATATTTATGGGGAACCCAACATGACAAGGGATACTTTAGTGTGCAACATGCACCGAAAAAACATTCTGCAATCGGAAACGATTTATCTTAAGAAAATCTTTTAAGGACACTCTAATCCTTTATTTATTACACTTCAATAGATATATCCAAAGCAAAAATATATAAACAAATGAGTTAAAGTTACTTCTTCCATCTCGATACACGAATAAATTTAATAATTTAGAAAAAAATATATACAATTTGCATGTTTGTTTTAGTTTTGTCTATATGAATTGTTGAAAACAAACAAAGCTATTTAAAAAGAGCAGTTATGGCGGAGTGTTTTTTTTTTAAAAAAAACGCCGAATAAACATAATTACCAGAATGTAATTGCCCATTTCACCTTCGTTGTTAGCCTTTATGCCTAGTAAATTTATGAATATTCATTAAGAAAAAAAAAGTTTCTTCATATTTAAGTAATACATTTATTTTAAATAAGAATAAGTTTTGTTGTAAGAAGTGTATTGTAATTTTAATCCTAGTCATAAATCAAGTTACAAAATATCTCATAAAATTTTATTGAACCTACGTCCTTAGATATATTTCAAACGATAGTTCATGAGTTGTTGAAAATGAACGCAAAAGGTTGGTCTGGCAATTATCCAGACTTTCAGAAATGGATTAAATGTACTTGTTCACAGTAACAGAAGTAAAGTTTATGTGTTGTTTTGTCATGACGGAAAAGCTTTATACGAATAGAATAAAGCTGCTATCACATTCTTACTATAAAACTTAAACTGAAACATTTTCTGTTATTATTCATTTATTGAACAGCATTTAATAGAAGGTTTTTTCAAGAATGAATTAAATTCAATAATAGTAGTTTTTTTTCATATAGGATAAATTTTGTATGAAATTAATCATTATAAATCAAACAAATGAAGTCAGTAGTTGGGTGTGATAGCTATGCTAATAACGAGTTAATCGGGCCAATAAATTTTATAAAAGGTCTCTGACTGCTTATATTGGACTAAATTGTTGTAACAAGTTTATTATGCCACATTGAACGGATTAAAACAAACACTGGATAAATTAAATGTATGAATAATATAAATTTAAAACGGTTTGTTACTCTAATGCATAATGCGGTCCAAAGTTTTTGTTTCTGCTAGTGACAGTGAGAGTTCTAAAGTGGGCCGCGATGATCGCTAAGACGTGAGAGATTTGGACCGAGAGAAAACGCATGTTGCTTATGGTTGTTTATTAAATCACGTGCACTCTGTGGTTAGTTATTAGTTTGACGAAATCGACCCTATCTTAGTTTTGTGCCGACCTATTGTTGCTGAACTTCCAATAATACAACTCTGTATGATTACACGAAATTTGTATCATTCGACTATAATTTAAGCTTACTTAATTTTGTAGTTTTTCTTTAAAACTACATACACTGTCAAATACTTTGAAAAGGTAAATATGTACTCCTAATTCATTCTAAAAGTTTAATCAAAGGACATAAATTTTTATTATAAGCGATGTTGTTGAAAAGGTTTCGATGAATGAAAATTCTTATTACTTGCTATATAGCAAGACTATAGAATAAAGACTCGAAATCAGTGAGGTTTATTTTTTTCATTTAATCAATGAAATTATCAGTTTGTAAAGTGTTAATTGATATTAACTGTTGTTATTTCGTGAGAATCGTATCGGAGGTTGCGAAGTCGGTAAAAATTCATCGATTGTTACAGCCATGCTAATTTTAATACACTTTCTTGGATTACAACATCGTGTTGCATACACTATTTGCAAGAATCATTCTAGTTAATAATACTGTTAAAAATATTAATCAATGTTTACGTTTAAAAGTAGGTTTATATTAAAGTTATTAATAGCATTATATTCAAGTTAAATATACATTGTTTAATTGTAAAAACATTTTTATTACAACTCAGATAAATTATCGAAACTTTTCTAAGCCCTTTTTGTTTATTTCTATTTTATTAATATCCTATATTTATAGTCTGATTATTAAATAATATCCATTTATATTAGTTTTTACTATGGAAAAGAAATAGAAACTAAAAATATATATTTTTAGTCTTATGTACTGTTATGAAATTTAATTAATTTGTGAAAACAAATAATAATTTTGATCTTCTTTTTCAATAAAAAATTGGTATAAATAGAACAATCATGAAATTTTGTTATTATTTATAAATATATAAAAATATATGTATCAATATTTATATATAAATAAGTGAAAACTTACCGTTATAAATATATAGTAGCACAGTCACAAGCACATTCAGTCACAGTACACAGACGCATTTAGTGCTCCGCCACGTTGTAACAGTGCGCGGTACAACGGAAGAGTACAAGCTGCGCGCGCGCACCTAAAAGTAAAATCGAAACCGTTCGCCGCAAAACGAAAATATTAATGCGTAAATTATATTAAGGTTAAGGATATTGAGCAAATGATCATAATCGATTTTGTTTCTGAATTGGAGCGTAAGATGTGAATATCGTAATATATATACATATTTTAATTTTTCTATTAAATTTCAATCTATTTTTTTTGAGTTTGTCGCAATAATGTGTAGAAAAAAATATGTGTAAAAAATGTCTAAGTATAAATTCCATTAAAATAGGTTATTTTTATTGATTTTTCATAATATAATATTTTATAAAAAATAGCATTAAACTACGTGCTTTTGTTAAATGTGAGTCCTTTTATAACATATTTCAGACGAAAAAAAATTTACGATATAACAGTTTGTCTAGTGATTTCTGTAATTGCAAAATTCATTGTTACGACATGAAATAAAAGTAATTTATCGGTAAATTATAGAAATCGATTAATAGAGTTACTTTTATTACGTTATTATAAATATAGCAATATTATTGATCAATATTACTTTCGTATAACATGTGTTGAGAGATACATTTGTAATAAAATAGTTGTAATAAAATAGTGGTGCATTATTTATCAGTGTATGATTTTTGTATCTTTTGAAAAATATAAAATCTAATGCTTCGTTTTCTATCAGTTTTTATACTGAAAATATTAATAAAAATGACGCGAATCGTTAAAATTTATATAGAAGCTGCTTTGTTGAAGTCGTTTATATGAAGTCGATATTTTACGACGGCGTTTCTTCCGGGGACCTTCTTAGTTATTGGGATTTTATGATGTGTTTAATATTATTGTGCGATGTAATAGATATTTTATCAGCAATATGTCACATAATTATATCATAAAAAACGACCATAGTATTTTATTGATTTTAGATCCAAACTTTTTAGTATCATTTAGTAACTGAACGTGGTTCAGGTTATTAAAAAAGATATTTTCGTTTTTTTTATCATGATGTGAATTAAAATTACTATAATTTTAAAATGGTTTATAAATGTAAGATTTTCATAAAATACTTATGTTGTTATTATAATTTAAGATACTTATATTTTAGACTTAATTATTAATAGCTATGTCTGTTTAGCTTATAGCTTATCTGCCTTTAATTGAAATTTTATATAAGTATGAAATTTTTTTCAACAATTTCTAAGAATATTATTGTTTTTGTACCATAACAATGATAATTTTCCAAGTAAATTTCCATTTCCTAAGAAATACTGAGGAATTATTAGAATAATTTGTAATACTATAGTTAAAATAGAGACTGAATTATGTTGTGGGGCGGCTTCGAGGGCGTTGACGTTTTCGCAGTAAACAATTAACTTTGAAGGGAATGAATCTTTAGAAATTATTTTGATAGAAGCTTTTGTACGCAATAAACTTAAACGCGAGGGGCCCTTTCATTTGCTTTGCTTGTTTTAGAAATTATATTGTTCGTAAGTCAAAACAAACTGCTTCGGAAGTGGAAATTATAAAGTAATATTGATCGAGTGTTTTAAGTTACTTTCCGATTTTATAATTATAAAAATATCTTTAATCAAACATTCTCTGGTATAATGTACATTTAAGAGAGATATATTTTTAACAACTTTTTGAGATTAAGTCGAGAACCTAGCTTAATACTCGGACCCAATCTTCTTCAATGTAAATCTCATTATTCGGACGTCGCAGGCTGTACATAATATCTGAAGTTTCCTAGAGCCAGCTCCACATGGACGAATCATATACGGTAAACTAAAATAATATTTAGAGATAACATAAAGGTCAGGTATTTATTTTATTTATTGTAATCATATGCTTATTCTTTACAGGAACTAAATTTTATGCGATTTATTAAAGAAGTATGACAGATTTTTTTTAGTTATAATATATCAATGTTTGCTGATATTTCGTTATTGAACTGAGTTTTGTAATAATTTACTTTAATATTATTGTCCACAATTCATATTATGTGAACACGGTATTCCTGTTTTTGAAATATGTATTACTGATGTTATGTATATTTTTGATACAATAGTTATATTATAATAAATTTTCTGAATAGAATTGTTGTTTATTATTGTATTTTTTAAACCCTTTAAGAGTTTAGCTTCACGTCTACAGATGTGATCCCGGCTTAAGTAACGTCTAATCCAACGGCGTGTCCTGGTTGTTCCGTCAAACTTATGACTGATATAAATCCACGTCGTCTTATATGAGCCCGGAAAAGTTAGCACTCTGAAGTACTGGATACAGTAATATCTTCAAATGTAGAAGATTCTTGGTTATGTTAGTGGCATGAGTCATATAATATGGTAACAACTGTAAATTCTACATGTAGCTATTTGCATAATTAATAATTATTATTCATGAATTTATTGATTGCCACATTCACAGGATATATCTGTATTAATATGAAAATGAATTTATATCTAAACAGTTGCCATGTTGCTAATTCAGGTAACAATGTGTATTACCGATTTAAGGTAAATTATAATACGGATTAAATTATCGCCACTATAATTTTGTTGTTATCAGAAATATTAGTATTGTTTGCTATAAACTGGTTTAAAAATTTGTTGTATTCTATTGTAGTTTTGAACAATAAAGTGTTTTTAAATCATGAATTTGAATTGCAATGGATATAAAATAAGCAATTTTATTTCAAACTGTATGATTTTATTTGTTACATATTAATTATTATATTTTTTTACAACATTTGTTACCTATGTAAAGAATAATTGAGCAATTGTTTAAATACATGAAATAAAATGAGTTCATAGATTGAAACGAAAAACATTTTGTAGCAATATCTGTACAAGCTGCGTGTAAAGAAGAGAAATACTAGCTCGAGACCGTCTCAGTTATCACATGAGTTTTACTCAAGTTCTAATACACACGGTTATGAATAATGCAAAGCAAAATATTTATTATTGAATAATTACAATGCCGTCGAAATAATTAAATTTTAGAGACAAATTCATCTATATGCACTTGATGATAATTTATCTAATTTTATTATATAGTTTATAGTCGAATATAGAAGTACTGTTCTTAAGAACTGTATTATTTTTGGGATGTTACTTCCGTAATTCAAAGAGATATCCCATATTTCACTTCAAAGTCTTAATCTTGGCAATATCGTTGTAGTGTTTGTTTTTACCACAGTAAATTTAAAGGAACACGTTTCTAAAAACGGAGTTAATTTTTTTGTTCAAGATATTTTTTACCGTGCCATATATGTATATCATGTTTTGTTTTTAATTACATTAGAATATTATATCAGAAAAAAATATAATAACTGTGCTGTATTCAGTTCTTGTTATATCGTCAAATATTAGAGTTTTTGTCTCGTCTAAGCTAAGAACCTTTTTGTCATTGATATATTTTTTGAATGTTTATAAAATCGTTATTCTTTCTCGAAAACTTCTGTGTGTAAATTGACATCATTAGACGATATCCTCTTAACGCCAATTAAAACAATTCGGTACGATAGTCACGTTTTCCGTTCTTACGTGACAATTACATTAAACATCTGCAGATAAATAAGATGTTTAAACCATACTAAAACCTTCCAACTATTTTTAAGAGAAACAAGAGATACTTTGTTTTACAAGAGCTTTATTTTATTTATCAAATACTAAAAAAAAATTCTGTGTAATAGCATTTTATATTGGAAAATTACGATTTTATTTTAAAAATTTAATATTATCTTAAATTGTGTAATAACTTAAATGAAAGTAAAATTTTAAGTCCAGACTACGACGGAGCAACATTGAAGCTATTTAATAAAAAAGAAAAAAAAATTAAATTGCGATAAATGAAACTATGTACTGTAAATTTTATTGAGAAAATGCAATTTACATTCGACGATGGAAGTGCTTTACTCAACGAAATAATGCAAATGCCATTACGGTTAGGTCGCTATGCATTGCATATGTGTATTTCATATCTGGCCTTAGCCTACCTACGTGACAAAGCTTATCAAGGTTTAAGTACTTGTTAGCACAATAGGGTTAAGTGGCACTGTTTTTTTATTTATAGATGCTTTCTCTCACCTAAGGTTTTTAAGATTAAGTGGTTAGTAAAGATGAATTCTTGGCTTTGTATGGATTTAATAAAAATGATCTAATATGTTTTTTGTTTTACATACAAGGCGAGAACATTTTTGGAATAAATACATGGTAAGAATCATTATGAGACCACATTAAAGCTATAAATGAATACATTTGCTATATTATTTCACAACCACCTCCACCGAAAGTTCACCAACGTACGTGACAATATACTATCTCGGACTATAATTGGCCACAAATGGGACAAAGTTTGTTAATAATATTGCAAAGTCTTGTACATTTGGTTGTAAGTATGGCTGATTGAGCAAGTTGGAAATAGTTGATTCATTTTATCATTATAGTTCTTATCTCTCTTATATTTAAAACCAAAGGTTACCGAAATAAAAATAATATCATATAATAATTTTATTAAATAAGAAGTAGCAATGAAAGAAAAACTGATAAAATTATTTGAAACATCCGTAGTTTATAGGAATAGGCTTAACCAGAATAGTAACAAACTCTGACAGAAAGAGACGGTTACATGTCTACTTCAGTCTGATATGTAAGAGTTGTGGAAACGCTTCCAAGTTCTAATTCTTGCTATTTTTGTAGACCTAGTCCCATTCTTTGTTCTACGCAAATAAAATTCTTAATATCTTTTTGCTTTCACAAACAGATATTTCTTATTTTTTATTTATCGGGATATAAGGCATGTAAAAGTCTACCAAAAGGATGTATAAGTATCTTTTAGCAATGGAAGCCACTTAATGTTGGTTAAGGGTACTTTTTTTTGGCAATTTATAATAAATTTGTAATGTGAATTAATTTTTATTAAATGCGAATATTTTGCATTTAGCAAATTGTAATTCTGACCAAAGGTTTTCATAAAAGTTTCACACAAACTGCTCCCAGAAAATACGTCAATCGATTTGTAGTTTTAGGTTTGCATAATCAATTATGTAAATAAAAAATATGAAATGTAAATTATAAATAATAATATACTTTTATAATTACTATTAACACGTATTTATATTACTTTAAGTACTTATATATTTTTTTAACTTATAAAGTAAAATTGTCGTACGAGGTTTAACATCATCGCTATTACTTTAAAATAGGGAAATCAGATGACAGTTCTTATCTCAAATAAAAAATGCTGGAAGATTGAAGATGATATTTTATAATCTTAGTACGGATTTATATTGATCGTTAAAGTGATATGTTTGAAAACTTGTATATATATGTATAGTTAAACTTTTGCAATTTATGACTTGACTAAATTGAGATGTTTTCAAACACTTAGAAGTTCCTTTTGATGTTATGTTCCTTTGTTTTCTTTTCTTCTATGATAAATTCATATCAATTCTTTCGTTTCATTCATTTCATTTTCCATACATTTTCTTTCCTATTTCCCGAGGGCACTCAGTGTTTACTTAATTTTGTTGACTGTGTCATATTAAATGATTTCAAGTAAAACAATTGCTTGTTTATACATTCAAATGATATTTTATTAATAAAGTATATTCGACTTATTAGTCAGTGGTGGCCTAGTGGCTTAAAGACCCGCTTCTCATGCATGAAGGCACGGGTTCGATCCTGGCAAGTACCAATGTGATTTTTCCAAGTCATATATACTTTCTGAGAGTATTTAGACACCACTGATAGACTGTGAAGGAAAACATCGTGAGAAAACCTGGATTTATAATTTCACAATTATAAGTTTGAAATCACCAACTCGTCTTGAGTAAGCATGGTGGTTAATGCTCAAACCTCTCCCTGTGAGAAGAGGCTTTGCTCAGTAGTGGGCTCTGATAGGCTGATGACGACACGCTTTATTAACCTCAAATTGATTAATATATTTAGGCTTCAGAGTTATTGATGAAACATATCTTAAAGTATATAAATAATGTATTTTAGAGATAATTAAATAACTTAGAACTCCATAATGTTGCATTAGCCCTTTGACTCTTTGACAACATATGACCTCATCTGAGTCACGAATACTATTATTTCAGTATGATGTCATCTCTAAAAGATGTTATTTACAAATCGAGGTTTAATACCTGTTTACAGAATACAGTTTTTGTTTAATTCCTAGTCATACCTTTTTGTTGCGTAGGTTTACTTTTTGTTATTGTAAAGGTTGGACTTCAATGTATATCGATATCTACTCAAATACGTATACTTTGGTTTTATTAAATATTTAATGGTAAGTAAATAACGAGTCATAATTTTTTCGGTACATCATAAATTTAAATTAAACTCACATTAGTTTTTCATTTGATGTACACGTTAACTAATATTTTTTTTAATAACAATAAAATTAATTCGCTTAGATTATGAAAAAATACGGTGATAAAACTTTAGGTAGATACAGTTAAAATTATTTTAAGTTATCTTTTTATTAAATCACTTTCACTTATTTCATGAATAGGGCTTAGGCTATATTTATTATACGATGTTATATTGCTTTATAATATGTAGATAGAATAATACCGAAACTGATCAAATTGTTATTGAGAAATAATATCACTGGGAGGGAATATTTTTCCGGACAATGTTTTGGACGTTATTGATGCTGCTAATTTATAAGAGCACTGATTATTTTGAAATATTTCAATAACGATGAAGTAAGAGCAAATTGTGTATTTAAAAAAATAATTGTCAAGAAACTATACTGTAATATATGTAATCTTGACAATATTTTGTCAATAAAACATTTTATGATAAATTAAACAAATTTCGCCAGAGCAACGAAGTTGTAGAATAAAATATCATACAATAATGATTGGAGTTGTTTTGTAGGTTGCAAGATTGCACATCTGCACTTCGAACCAGAAAGGGATTTGCCATCCTAGCATCATGTAGTTTTAGGTATAAGTGAAAGTTTTAGTATGCAATTTTTTTTAATTATTACTTAATTTTTCTGGAACATGTGACTGGCCGTGAACCGCAGCCAATATAACTCTTGTTAATAATTTTTTTATCTATAAATTCTCAACACCAACTTAAGATGTCGTGTATTTCATAGGATTTTTTTTTTATAATATATAATTCAAATTAATAAAAACAAATAAAGGGCGGTTATGTGAGTAGCACATTAATATTAATTATATAAAAAAATCCTTCCTCAAATTATTATTCTGGTGACTTTTAAACGAAATAAATCTATATTAAAGTGGGTTTAAATATATTTTGTTAAATTTATATCTCTATGGAGGCGTGATATGGGTTTGGGATACATTAATTTAGTTTTTTTACCTTTTTTTTTCAAACATGTCTTGATATTCGAAACCAAGTTTATTTTATTATAAAAAGTATTCGGTCGAATAAAGATATAAATTACTTTAAATCAAATTCAACATTAAAATTTTTAATGAGAAAAATGTACCGAGATCCTGCATTTTCTTTTCAATGGTTTTTGAATTTATAGGAAATATATATACTTGTTTATTATATACGTATTAAGCTATTAATATCATTCAAATCTTCTAGGTTTTGCTTATATCTTATCTTAGGTTAAAACATAAATAATATGATATGATATAAAAAGAAAACCAGTTGGAATTTAAAAAAAAATTAAAGTATTAGAAATATTTGTTAATATTGAGGCCTCACCGTTGCTGATCGAACAAAATTATTTTGAAACCTGTCTCTAACCCCGAATGTACATTCTTTTTGAGGAATTTTATGAATAACTAACATATATATAAAAGTATTTTGAGGAATAACGTTATATTGGGATTATTTTGGTATTTGATTGTATTTGAAACAATGGAATTGAGTTTTCGTGTTAAGGACCCAAATATTTCAAAGACAGTAATAATAAATTCATTGTAACGGTTGAAATTTCAACGAAATTTAATAATATATTAACTTTAACTATTGTTTCTGGAACTAGGATGTCTTTAAGTTAGTTTATGTTGTCTACAACAAGAATGTAACATTATATAGTGTACTCATAGGAAAAAAAATAATAAAAAGATTCATATTTTTCAATTAAAATATCTTAAAAATGTAGTTGAGAATATAAAGTCTTAATTAAAATCTTTAATAATAGTATTCCAAAAATGGCGTCGGAACGAACATGTTCATTAATTAATTTTTCATTGATGCTGTCAGGTCTCAATAATTAAAATATTTGTGTAATATTTAGTACAAAATGATCAAATGAGTGGCTGGTGACTTTGACACAATTTGGTTTGTGTTTATTTAATGACGATATAAACTGAATTATAAACATAATTATTCAGTAAAATTTATACTAATATTATAGAGCTGAAGACTTTGTTTGTTTGTTTGAAAGCGCTAATCTCCGAAACTACTGGTTCGAATTGAATAATTCTTTTTGTGTTGGATAGTCCAGTTATCGAGGAAGGCTGTGGGTTATATAACGCTACGACCAATAGGAAAGCAAAGATATAGTGGTAAATGTGTAAAAAACGGGAGAAATTTTTTCATCTTTGAAGCCTTCCGTTGCGTGCGCCGTGAAAACGGTTAAAGATACACAAAAAATATGTATCAAAGAATAATAGCTCTTTTAATGATCTAAAAAACAGTCCGCGACGGTATGTATCTATCTTTTAAGATTAACTCACAAAAACCGTTTTTATGGTACCTAATTTGGTTGAAATAATTTGTTTAAGTTGTATCAACATAATAATATTAATCTTTATTCAAATAAACAAAGAAATATGTTGTTGGTTAAGTGTACTTTATTTTGAATAAAAAAAACAAAGGTTTTATCCTGAAAATTCTGCGGGAACTCGACAATTCCGAAAACCCCGCATGAACGGGAACTATGTGGGAAGAACCAAAAATCTGCCGGAAGTCACTATTCCACGCGGACGGAGTCGCGGCAAAAGCTAGTATGTTATACATAGTATTTTTAAGTATAGCTTAGTTATGCCTAGGGTTTATATAAATTTTGACATCACTTTATTTAAAGGTTAAATATATGTATTATTGTGAATAAAACATAACCACTTTTCTACAAATATAATATTTAAAACCTGTAGAGAGCGTAAAATTTTATTGAGTACCAAATCTAAATTGAAATTGTAGTAAGGGAGACTGCGGTGCTTCTTTAAGAAGAAAAGACATTAACAAAAGCTGGCATATTCAAGCCAGAAGAAGTTTCAGATCTTTGTTAATAATGCCCGGTGCTTTCGAAGTTCCATTCGGGGTCTTAGTAATCATTTTCGATGGTGACGTTTTTCGAGTAGTAGTGTCTGCATATAATTTGAAGACTATCGAGTTATGTACTTATCTTCTTTAAATGGGGTAAACTCTGATTCTATGGATTCGACTTACTTGCTGTCCTTCATAAGAGGTTTGATTTTGTTTCAAACTTCCCAGTTCCCGAGACCGTGTCAATCACTTTTACAATAACCAGAATGATCAATCTATTGGGATAAAGAGATATAGAGTGAGAGATAAGGGTTAAGAGAGAGAGGGAAAGAAAAAGAGAGAGAGAGAGAAAGAAAGTTTCCTATTCCAAGAATCAACTTGAAAGAAAGCTAGAGAACCTCGTCACACTAGGTGTCGTTCAGTATGATCTTTATCCATGATATTCATTTTATGTTAGGGACGTTTTCTTTCTTAAAAAATGTTTTTGTAGAATAGTATCTATATACGACTATCTAAAGTGTAAATACAAAGTGATAAACCACGTCTATTTTATTTGAGAGTCCTTCGAATTTTATGTAGTGAAGGTCATAGAGTGCCTTTTACCGGCAGTTACAAATAGTCTTAGAAAGCCCTGACTGTACTTAATATCTAAGGGCTTCAACCGGTAACCCAAATTAAGTAAATGTTATTAGGTAGGTAGGCGGTTTGAATTTATTTATTAATTTTATCTACCTGAGGTTCAGTAACAGCGATAACCAAGATGGAAGCTGTTTAACTCTTGAGTTCACAGCAAGTCAACGAAGGATACGTGGATCTTGAAAGACTTCCTCTTTGTTAATCATAATAATAATTTGTTAGTACTAGCACTGAGCGGAGGTCAGCGTCAGACGAGGGTTGTACTTGAAATCCGAGATTTCTTCACTGTAAGCATAAACATTTTTTTTAAAGAGACGAAACTACTAAGCATTCCATGGATTCACCGTGCGGGTGCCGGGTCCATCGCGTTGCAGGGAGAGGAGCTTCAACAGTGCCTGGGACTTGCGACCCAAGTGTAGGTTTAAGGGGCCCCTTAATTAACGCGCGTTATACGCTCACCTCCACTGTCCAAGCTCCTCTCTCTACCTAACCAAATTTGAAAAGAACCTACTAGGGCTGCCTTCGATATACGTTCCAAGAATGCATTAATGTGAGTTCTGGACAAGCCCAAGTCCTTTAGTAGGTTGTAGAGAGATTTCGCTGTTATACCTCTCGCTCCCACCTCTACCGCGTACAAATCTACTACGAACCTATTTCGAGTGAGTTCGTTTGTGAGCTCGTAATATTTGTTGACCTTGATGGTATGGTCTTTGGGGATGTTGGTTTCCCAAGGGACCGTAAGCTCTATCATCACTACGCGCTTTAAAATTCGCGAAAACAAAAATATATCCGGTCTGGAGGCCGACGCACAAATATCCTCGGGGATTTTATATTGCTTTTCATACGTGTCCATCATTATAGTCCAATCCGACGCCGCTTTAAGGATGGAGTAAGGCTTGACGTTTGATTTTGTAGCCCTAGTGCCTTCTCTCACAAAACCTACTGATCGTTCGTTTGTGGTTATTTCCTTTTGCGTTCTGGCTACCGAAAGACTAACCGCTTCACGTATGATTTCTAAAACCCTATCGTGACGACGCGAGTATTGACCGCTGTCCAGGAGTACCTTACATCCCACCAGCAGATGCTTAGCAGTTCCAACTGCCTTTCCACAGATATAGCAAGTTTTTTCGGTACTTTTACCCCATCTTACTAAATTACTCTGATCTGGGAGAGTCATCTGGAACGCATTGAGATAGAAATATATATATATATATATATATATATATATATATATATATATATATTTAATATTTCTGACATTGTTCTGTATAAAGATGGGAACTACATTTTAACTTGTCGCTTTCTTTATCACAAGCACAACATTGCAACTTTACAAATATATGTGAATCTATGATTTATTTTGTAAATAGACATTTCAATTAATATATTTCTAGTAAGTGGTAGATAAAAAAAAATAATTTTTCTTAATAAGTTAATACATTTGTCTGAAGGTCTTTTGAGACCTCTTTTTAATCTTTTAATTTGGAGCATGTTTGTGTATATTAAATAAAAAAAATATGCCTGCTTATTTAACATTATAAAATTAAATCATTTGCTTACATCTTATGTTTATGTTTGAAATTGTAACAAAATAAAGAAAAAACCTTGTGATAAAGGCATCTTTTTAAATATGTTTTTTTTGTTATTTAGGTACTTATTTATGTTTTTTCAATAACAATGGCCTCATTAAATAATTTATCTATGACATTGATGAATAAGAAAATATATAATAGTTTTGTTATCACTGTGTGTAATTATCTCAATCGAGGTTTAACATACATATATATATGTAACCGTAAAACAATATTTTCTATGAAACTCAGTATAGTCAGAAATGAAGACACCTTCCGTGCTTGTAGCCTTAGCTTTGTTGGTATTCGTGAAAGGTACTTTTATAAGTAAATAGAAATATTACTTTTTAAGCTTTTAAAGTGTTTCTAGCTTTTAAACTCATTAATCGATATAAAATTGTGTAGATGCCTGGTGCAGACGACATTTTCATGGCCATAAATCAAAATATGGTCAAAAAATTGTTGGCGGTTATAACAACACTATCGACAATGTACCGTATATAGTGTATTTACTAATGCAAAGTCCAAAAAACGAATATTACCAATGTGGAGGTTCCATAATAAGTGATAGATATATCTTGACGGCCGCTCATTGCGTACAAGGGTATCGTATTTATCTAATGGATAATATTTAAGAGAAAATACAGTGAAATATTATGATATGTTTTTTACATTTCAGTATGGTAAAAGCGATCATCAGGGCTGGTAGTGCCGATGCTGATAGCGGAGGCACCCAATATACTAGTAGCGCTTTACTATCACATCCATCGTATAACTCCAGAAATTACGATCATGATGCCGCCCTTATACGGACCACAAGACGGATACGTATTGATGGGAAGACTGTAAAGGCAATACCATTGGCTGATGATGGGTGTGATGTCAGTTCAGGAACCAACGTTTTGGTTTCAGGATGGGGAGCAACTTCTGTTAGTTTAAACCAAAACAAAAAAATTATACACATTCATTATTTCTATTTCATTTATTTTATCTCAAATCCATAATAACAAAGCTTTTGTAACAGTAGGTAATAATTTTTATTTCAGGAAAATGGTGACGTCAGCTCTGATCTCATGTCAGTCCAAGTGCAATCTGTTTCAAGAGACGTTTGCCAACAACAACTTGGTTATAGCGTTACTGATTGTCAATTTTGTGCCGGTGTTCCCGAAGGTGGTAAAGATTCTTGCCAGGTAGATATAATGTCTATTTCCTTTGGCAACAACGAGCTTTGTTTTCCATTTATTTATTTTAAATATTTAACGGAGTCATTAAAATGTCGTCTTCTGTGTTCACTTTCTATCTTTAACTTTATTCTCTACTAATCTTATTAATGTGATGCTGATATGCGTTTGTTATTTAAAAAGGGTGATTCAGGGGGACCGGCTGTTCAAGTAGCTTCTTCGCGGGGAGGTACATCACAGAGATCATGTCCAACAGCTACAGGAGCTCAAATTGGAATTGTATCTAATGGAGTTGGTTGTGCCAGACCAGGTAAACCAGGTGTTTATACAAAAATATCTTGTTCTACCGTGCGTTCTTGGATAAAACTTACTGCCGGTGTTTAAAACAGTGTTGACAGGATATTAAATAACCGTTCTAATTTAGTTGACCTGAATATATTTTTTAAATCAACTTTTATTGATATCTGAATTTCATGTGCAAAAATGCTCGTTTTATTTTATTTATGGTGAAGGTATATCGTGTATAAAATGAAAAATAAAATAACACTGTTTATAAATGATTTTAATTTAACACTGTCCTCTAAGCAATTTTCTATAAAGTGATGATAGATTTTGTATCAGTTTAAATGAAGTACATCAAATTTAAAGGAATTAAAAAAATAATCATACCCTTAAAGAGAAAATGATGAAAACATGCAAACAAGATAGTTTTTTGGTTTGCAATTATTAAAACAAAACAAAATTTGTATTTAAAGTTATCTGTATACTTATTTAAAATAAATAGCTTGGTGTTGACAAACTTTTAGCGAATAGCAGTAGTCAGAGTTAACATAGAATTTAGAATTTAAATGAATGGAACCTGCAAAGTTGTGTGAGGAGAAAGTTTTTTAATTTCGCCAAAGAGTCAGGTGCCATGGCACACAGTTTTGCAGACAATATCAAGTGATAAGACGACCTTTGAATTTTCTCTGGGTAATTATTGTGATGTTTTTCTTTATAAGTTATCTTAGCATGAACATTTTTTTGAAAAGATTTTATTATTATTTAAAAATGCTCTTAATACTACTAACATCTAAAGCGAGTTCAAAATAGACTCTTGTAAAGTCGTATAAAGGCTTTGTTTTTGTACTTAACGATACTTTGTTATTATAATTAATACAAAAATATTAAAAATTTTGGTTTTACTAGGAACGTTGTAAGTTTGATAACTTAGGGCTAATTGGATTTTACATTCGTTAAAAGACATTATTTAAAATTTATGTTTTATATATATATTTCTTCCTTATAATTTCTTTTTTATAAGAATATATTATAACAGAAAGTCATTGATGTGATTAGTTTCTAATTAGGTAAAACATTTTTTTTTGTATTTGAAAGCCAAATAGGTTGCAAAATAACTGAGAAAAATATCCCCAACTCCCTTGGACTAGCAATTGAGTGTAGCAAAAGCTATAGAGTTTTCCTTTTTTACTTCCTTTGATTTTAGACGTAAAATGAAACAAATATATTTAATTTCATACTCAAGTATTTCAATCACTTTTACAAAGCCCAAATTTAAAAATTAATCAAATATATTTTAAAATCATTAAATCTGGCTTTCCCAGTTATGATAAGTAAGTAAGTTGTTAAAAACTTCATACATAAGCCAGTAAAAGAGTTAATGATAATAACAAATATTTACAATTCAAGCAAAAGCATCAAGTCTTAAAGAAAGGGTAAAAAATATGATCTGTTCCTCCGTGACAAAGTTACAGTGAGAATACTTAAGTATTTAAGTATTTTCTCAATAGTTAGATAAAAGACTCCTTTTCAATGAGATTTTAAAAGAGTATTTTGTTACTTACACTACTTTAATTTATAACTTTTATGAAAAGACTTCACGATGAAAATATAGAAAACTGAAACTCATTCAATATGTAATTTTAATTATATGATAGTAAAATATTTTAATGTATTAATATTTTGTAGTTTACTTTGTATTGTGTAAAGTGGAGTCGTATTCTTCTATTATATTTTTAATTTTGATGTCTTTTTCCAGAGGTATGTTTAAATTTATGATAAAAAAATATATTCTCATACACAAACATATACAAATATATATACATACATATATAACTTTAATACTATTAGAAACAAAAGCGTTTTGATATAGTTGCATAAATAATATAAATATTCTTCTTCTTCCTGGCAATTTCCCAGCTTTAGGTAGTGTCTGCCAAAAAAAATAACTCTTCCACAGAACATGTTATAGATAGTTTCGTCTAATTGTTTTTTAGGACCGGCTGCCTGCCTGACATCAACCCTTTTTGGGAATGTCCATGTTAAGCTATTTCAGTTTCAGCATTAATCACCACGCTTACTCAAGACGGGTTGGTGATTTCAAACTCATAATTGTGAAATTATAAGTCCAGGTTTCCTCACGATGTTTACCTTCACCGTCCATCAGTGGTGTCTAAATAATATTAGAAAGTACATATGACTCGGAAAAATCACATTGGCACGTGCCACGATGGAACCCGCGCCCTCGGCAACGAAAGGCGGTCAATTTAACCACTAGGCCACCACTGACTCAAATAATATAAATGTTATTCTGAACAAATAATTTATTAATCGATTTTTTTGTATTTACAACTCGTTATAATATCTAACAATCTCACTAGTTTTTAAGTGGTTTTATGCCGACGTAATATGTAATCAAAATCATAAAATTGGTGCTAGTTTTGAAGTTGCTGTACAGTGTATGCTGTACCAACTGTTATTATATGTACATTAAATGAGATATCTCCTCTGGTTATCGCGAAGGCTCCATTTTATTCGAGGAATATATTCTTCGATTGCGTATTAATTTAGATTTGGTAGGTAATGCTATTAAGGTTGGTTTTTTATAAAGTAAACCAGATTTACGGCTATAGCTGATTACAGCTGTTAGTTGTAAATGTTATTTTGAGAATAAAAAATTATGGGATGGCTATATGCTGTTATATTGTAAATCGGATTACTGCAGCACAGATGTGAAACAAAGGTAGAAATAACTGATCTGGAGCTTTAGTAGTAAGTCGAAGGGAGCATTTCAAAATCAATATTGATGAAAGAAGGTCCTTTGTCGATACTTTAAATAAAAACTTATAATTATTTTTAATCTGTGATAAATTCTAATCTCCATACTTATTATCCTCACTGCTCTATTAGATATTATTATATACTTTTACTTATTAAGTACTTTTGTTAAAATTATAGATATTTTGCGATAAAACATATGTATAATGAGAACTGTTTTATTCTAAGCATGAATCAAATTTATTTATATCAAATCTTAAGAAAGATATAAGTAAAAATACTGTCAAACTGAATTTCAAGGAGTGACAAAATTCTGCCGACAATTTTAATAAACACAACCTGAAAAGTTATGTGCCAAAAAGTTTTTTAATTTCAAAGGTGTCACTTCAAAGGGAGACAAAAGTTATTATTTGCTTTGATGCTAACTACAATGGTCTATTCAAAATATGTTTAATAATTTGAATACTTCATAATGATTTATGTAATTATTAATTGAATTTACAGCTTATTTTTTTCGTTACGCCTTTTGTCCTTTATGTTGTGAAATACTTTATTATTAAATTATAGCATACTTTAATAAAAAGCATTTGACATAATATTTAAAATTATTATTATCTTTGAGAGTAAAGAAATTGTTTCAAAAAGTAATAAATATATATATCACAGCAATAAATCTCATTATTAGCCCAGAAATATTTAGCTACAATTTAATTGACGAATATGGGATTGGAATCTGGGATAAGTCGGACGCTTTTAAGATGCTTTATCAATTAATCTGTCGTCGTCGTCATCGGCCTATGAACGCCCACTGCTGAGCAAAGGCCTCTTTCTCGCATGGAGAAGGTTTGAGCACTAATCACCACGCTTGCTCAAGACGGGTTGGTGATTTCAAACTTATAATTGTGAAACTATAAGTCCAGGTTTCCTCACGATGTTTTCCTTCCCCGTATGTCAGTGGTGTCTAAATACTTTCAGAAAGTACATATGACTCCGAAAAATCACATTGGTACTTGCCAGGTTTGAACCCGCGCCCTCGGCAACGAGAGGTTGACCCTTTGACCACTAGGCCACCACTGACTTATAATTAATCTGTAGTGTATTGTATTTTACCTGATTGTAGTAAATTTTTAATAATTTCCATGTTCCTAAGTCGAATGTATCATTAAAATATAAGTGTTAACTATAAAAATGATCAATGATATTTTATAATAAATTACCTCGGTTGTTTATAAAGTATTTCTTTAACTGGAAAATAATCTTATATTAAAAAACAAGATAAAAAGAGTTTATTATAGCACGTTCTGGTGATAATTGCAGACGGGACAGGGGCGAGATAGATGAAAATGTAATTAAACACAGGGAAAACTTTTAAAGGAGCGTTTAAAGTTTGTGTTACATTATTTATTTCATCCGCTGGATAATCTTGTGATTTGTCTTAACTCGTTTAAAAGTAATTATCGCTGTAATCGCAAAGCCGTACTTAGGAAAGAAATGAGCGTGATGGTAACTTGGGTATTTGATATTTTTTTTGAAAAGACAAATTTAGATTTAAAACTTACTTTCCCCGTCTGAACAATTTTAAAAATGTTTATAACTCGGAAAGATAAAAAAATAATAATTAAGTAATATCTACGATTCTAGCGTTCATAAATCAAAAAATACTAACCAAAAAGAAATGCACCTACTTAGTGCATGTTATATTTCTGTACTTCGATTGAGCCCACATTCTTATTTTATTCAGTTGATGTGAGAGTTAAAAATAGTTTTTAACAAAGACGTACTTTACTTCCATAGGAAATGTTTACCATAAAAGTAAACACGTTCTATCTAACTATCACGTTAGAATAGAAAAGAGTAGAAAAATTTACTGGAATTTTATTAAAAGGAATTAACTGTTCTTAATTGAACTTTAGTGCTAAGTATTCAGAATGGGTTCAGGATTGAATTACTTTTCTTATTTGTTATATTATGTTTCTTGGAGAAAAAGGTTGGACAATATTCCTATTAAAATTACTTATCATTTAAAAACGACGTGAACGAAGTTGGTGTATTTTTATTTTTATGTACAAATGAGAACCCGTTGTAAGATATTTTAAATGTCAATTGATGCTGTCTATTACTAACTACTTCTTAGAAATGAAATGAATTAAGGAAACGTATAATTGGATTGAAAACTTTACGATCCTCACTAATGAGAGTGTATTTAAGGCGTGAGTTAACGACACTCCTGATGGGTGGGAAAATAATAATCATTAGGGATTTTCGCGAATTTTAAGTGATTTAGCAACAGAAAGTCTTCTGCAACTAACCTTTTAACCAAAATATGTAATTTAAAGGCTACCGAAAACCATAATTAGAACAAATATATTCCATTTATAAATAATTTCCTATTCATAAAAAATAAATACTTTTATAAAGTTACATGTATCCATGACTTTATTTCATCCTTTGTAAAATGCTAGATAATATTTTTGTAAAAATGGAATTCACCTTGGCATTCATACATTTGAGACTGGATAGACATAGATATCAAATTTTTATTACTTTCACACCCCTTGCTAGGTGGAAATAAAATCATAAGTGGTGAAGGCAGTATCTTACTAATAGCCTATTCACTCTTGCCTTGGAGTATTTAAAATAGCATACGAAAAGAAACACTCAAGCAACTCTCAAAATAACACTCAAGCAGCTTGCTCAACACTTGAGCAAGCTGTTCCAATGTTTTGTTGTGCATTTGAATCCTTTCAAAAGCAATCAAGTCTCCAAAGTAAAGTTTTTATGTGAGGATGCCTCTTGTGATTCGAAGGCAAAAATGGGACGCAGTAATACAATACGCGACCGAATGTGACATCATTATTTCATTGAATCTAATTAATTGAACCTCACATTGTATTACCTAATATGAGTTGCAGAAAAGTATTGTGGGGTGAAAGGGATGTTTGTCAAATTAAAAAATATCATGAGATGTGCCATGCTCGTTTAAAACATATTGCTTTTTCACCAGTATTAAATATGTGAGCAGATACTATTTGCTCTAATCTTGAACATAAATGTACTTTAGATAATATGTACGGAGAAATTATAGTGAAATTAACCGAGTCTGCAAAACATAGTGCAACAAGTATTAGAAAAAATATCTATAAACCGTTAATGGGATGGAACAAGCATGTTAGAGTAGGAGGAGGTTGAGGCTTGGTATGATTTTCAACTTGGGTGTGTATATAATAAACCACGATAAGGATTATTATTTCAAAGCATGTGTAATACGCTTATTTTATTTAAAAATATATTGAAATGGTGTAGGAATAATCAAACACAAATAAAAATGGACATAATTGATGAAAATCATAAATGTAAAGACTTTGGAAAATTTTGGAAAAACACGAATAAGTTGAATTAAAAACCGAGCCTCCCAGTAAGTGTAGCTGGAGAATCTGATCCTTTTACTATAGCTAGTCTGTTTAAAGAGTATTTTAAAGTGGAGACCACACAACAACCAGATATTCGTAGACCATCGCTGGTGCACAATGCTGAGGAGACATATGTACCTGGAACGTAAGGTAAGCTTCTCAGCTAAAGAGGTGACTTTAATAATTAAAAATATGGACGAGGCAAATCTCCGGGACATGATCATCTCAGCATTGAGTACCTGCGCTATGCAGGTGTACATTTGCCTAGAGTACTTTCCATGTTTTATACGCTATGTATGGCTCATTCCCATTTACCTGATGATCTAATGAAAACTCTAGTCGTACCTCTACTGAAAAATAAAATAGGGGTCTCAGCTAATCTCGCCAATTATAGGCAAATTTCTCTCGCCACAGTAATGGCTAAGATACTGGATAGTCTGCTTGATACACATATGTCATCTCAAATTGAAATGCATGATGCGCAATTTGGATGGAGGCCCGAAAATACAATTAGAAAAAATCCAGTAAATGCTTGTTTCTTAGACCTATCAAAAGCCTTTGATTGTGAATCTAATGATATATTATGGAGTAAATTGCCAAATGAGAGTACTGTTGATAACTCAGTCATATTGTTATTTAAATATTGGTATAGTTATCAAACGTTATTTTCTTTTCCGAACCGGTGGTAGTGTCTCAAGTGACCATCAATAAGGAAGTGTAATGCTTCTATATTGAATAAAGTTATTAGAGTTTGAGTTTGAGTTTGAAACGAATTATGTTAAGTGGGGAGGATCTCTGAGGAGTATGTATAAAATGGAATGTAGAGTAATACAGGAGGGGGATTAGTTCTCCTCGTCTCTTTAATTTATACATTAATCAGTTGCTCGTAGAGCTCAGCAACACACATTTCGGCTGCCATGTCAATGGTGTTTGTATAAATAATATTAGCTACGCAGACGATATGGTGTTGCTGAGCCCGACGATTAGTGCTCTTAGATAATTGTTAAATGTATGTGTGAAATATTCGTAGACCCATGGACTGAAGTATAATTCTGTCAAGAGTGAAGTATTAATATTAGAGTTACTCAGTACCACCAGACCTATTGAACGATGCACCTCTTAAACGAGTAACGTAATTTAAATACTTGAGACGCAGGGTCACGGCAGATCTATGTGACAAAGGGAGCGAGGGCGCTGTCTGTTCGATGCAATATGATTACTAGAAGATTTGCAAGATGTACTGAACAAGTTAAGATAACGTTATTTAGAGCCTACTGTCAATCATTTTATGCTTCCAATCTTTGGGTAAGCTATACACAGAGGGCATACAGTGCGCTGCGTGTCCAATATAATAATGCTTTCAGGGTGCCAACATTCTGTAGCGCTTCTGCGGTGTTCTCGGAAACAAGAGTTGACGGCTTCCACACTTTAATAAGAAAGCGCGTCGCCTCTTTACTAAGCAGAACGCGAGCCAGCACCAATGGTATCCTGAGGGCATTGTGCGATAGATGGGATTGTCCTATGTTGTTGCTTTGGATCGGTCTCCATAAATATGGGTGAACGCATTTCCAGTGAATATAAGTAAGATTTGATATGTTTCTTTTTATTTCAAATTTATTGTATGTAATTTCAAATTTTGATATGGATGTAATGTCAGGCAACATACTCGTACTTCTCGGAGACTTTCACTCACCCCTTCAGTGTCATTCTTTCGGACTGAAGTGTGAAATGACCTTGGACTCTACTACTGTGTTTGATTATGGCTGCCCCTAGATCTGGATTAATATCCTTTCAAACCGACGCTGTCATCTATGCAACCCAAAAATACCCTGTAATAGAACGTCGTTCTTGGAGTCAAATTTTTGAATTAAAACAAATGAATTTAAGTTCTTAACCTCTTGTTCTTGGGCTGTAATTTTTATATTAATACTAGTTTTTGCCCGCGACTTCGTCCGCATTAATTTCGTCATTAGTAATATAGGTATAGCTGACCGGGCAAACTCTATTCCGTCTTCAATAACCCGGTATTGATATTTATTAAATTTCTGCTGGTTCAATCGAACAGAATGATTGACATATTAGTTAGTTGTCAAGTCTAATGTCAAAAAATCGTTTGTATGGGAAATAGAAAAGGGCTATTTTTTTGGATTTTTCCGGCAATTATTCCAATTTTTCTCACCTTTTAAACCTTCCCTGAACTTCCAGGAGTATTTCAACACTAAAATTAGCCAAATCGGTTCAGCCGTTCTCGAGTTTTAGCGAGACTAAGGAACAGCAATCCATTTTTATATATATAGAAGATAATCCAATATTTATATTGATATATATTTATTTATTTTAATATTTATAAGTTTGTAATAACCATTTTTATAAATATAATTTTTGTATTTGTATCTTTTTAAAAATTCTAGCTCATATACCTAGGGTAATATACAAATTTTTAAAATTATTCTTCAAATCCGAGGAACCAATGTAGATGTTCTTGAGTTATTTTATTTAAATTTGAATCATGAAAATGATATAAATCTTGTAAAGAGAAAGAAATGTCTTAAAAGTCACAAATTACATTAAAAATTTAGTAATCAACCTTACTTAATTTCGTCTCGAATTCGTTATTTAATTACGATATCGTCAAAAAGTAGCGTCCTGAATTATTTTCTAAGTATAATTAACATATTTCAAGCTGGAAGGCATTCCAAAGATGTTATGAATGTAATATAATTCCTGTCCTTTCAAATTTATCACTCATAAGTAGGCTGCAAAGAAAGTTGTGCAGCCAGGACTTGAGAGAAAATTTAGTTTGTGACTTATGAACCCCAGTATATGTTATGTAATGGGCATTACGAGTAAGTTTTATCCTGATCGATGCAAGCACTACTTCACCCCTCTCAATTTAATCCTCAAAATTTGTGGAGTTGAAGTTGCTTGGATTTTTTATAGGGAAAGTGAGTAACATTGCATTTTTCAACATTTTTATTGAACTTGTGAAGACAGAGACGAAACCCTTCAGGATTTCATGGATTCACCGTGCCGGGTCCATCGCGTTCCAGGAAGAAGAGCTTTAACAGTGCCTGGGACTTGTGTCCCACGTGTAGATTTAATTGGCCCCTATCTAATCTCACATCAGCTCACACTAACCTAACCTAACCAAATTTGAAAAGAACCTACTAGGGCTGCCTTTGATGTACGTTCCAAGAATGTATTAATGTAAGTTCTGGACAGGCAAGTCTTTTAGTAGGTTATAGAGAGATTAAGCTGTTATATGTACCTCTCGCTCCCACTTCTACTGTGTACAATTCCACGACGAACTTATTTCGAATGGTATGGTCTGAATACTATTTATTATATGAATTGTTTGAGAAATTTTAATTATTAATATTTCCTTTTAAATAATAACTTTGAGTGTTTTATTTTGTTATAGTATAGTATCATAAAAAATAATTTAGCCTGTAATTTATAAATAGAAAAAGATACTCGTTTTAAAAAATACAACTGACTCTCAAATTAACAACGATTTTGTATTTATTTTGTGGTGAAAATACTAAGGTTTCTTACTGATAAGATAAGAAATTTAATTTCCGCCTCTAGACAGCTGGGTGACAAAAAGTTGTCGTTTTATTAAAATAAAAGATTTACGTCTTGTTTCTTTTTAATTCTATTATTATTTCTTGTTGTAGTTGTTTAACAAGTAGCTTTTATTGTATATTTTAATTCACTGTCATTATTTTGTATTTTAAACCTTTTAAAAGACCAAAACTGTCATCGAGGTTATTTTGTCTATAAGACTAAACCAATTTCAAAAATCCGTCTATATAAGCTCTTTACCCATTAATCAATAAAGTATCAAAAATCCACGAATATAAAATTACATTTTCTACGGCGACTGTAATTTTGATTACTAACCAATAAAGCAATAATTTTAGTATTGAAAAATTGTTGAGTTTTATACAATAATATGTAGATCAAAGAACTAATAATACACACTTTATAAAAAGTGAAAATAAAGACATGTATAAAATATCATTTTACAAAATCCAATATATCTGGAGATCTCCTTATAGTCTATTACATTCTAAAGATTCGAATGTTATAGAAGTAAAATTGCAAAGAGATGCAATTTGAATTACAATAAATTTATATTGAAATCTTAAGAGTTCCGGTGCTTTTGATCGGTTTGAAGTCTGAAAGTTGAAAAGCAATAAATTCTTTTATATCTGTGAATATGAAATTGAAAACGCATTCATAATTTTAAATGACATTAGAAAGGATTTAGCTTTTCATAGCAAAACGACAGAATAACTTGGCATTTATATGAATTCATTGTTAGAGTCTTATATGTATGTGAGATGTATGTGAACGAAAACGAAAAAATACTTAATAACTAAATAATGATAATTCGTAAGGAATGTTATTTTATCAAATGGATAAAAGAATAGAGATAAAATATGTAGGTATAACAAATAAGATATAAGTCAGCCATACTGAAGCTTAAGAAAGAAGAAAACCAATTAAACTATGTCTATAACATAAACAAGTACGAGTATATAGAACAGAAATAATAGCAATAAAATATAATGATGTTTCACAACTGTTACATGAAATCGAAATTTATGTCAAAATTGTAAAAATAAAACATAGATCGTAAAAAATGAAGCGGCAGTTATGAATGACCAAGTCGAAGCGAAGCCTAAAAGTCACATTATGAATGAAAAACCGCGGGATTGCTGTAATTGAAAATTCCCGTGTAATATACGACTTGCAATTTCAGACTCCCGATCCTGGGTAGGAACATTTTTCTTTGAGTTTAACGATATTATTTAATGCCACAAATTTTGCCATTTTTCTTATACCCTCAGAACTGCTGGCAATTTCATTATGATAATCGTGTTACCTTTTGGGGTGTTTCTAAGTAGGTGCTTTAAAAAATCGAATTCTTTATAGTTTAATTCTTCGAATAAGTAATATTTTATTTTTGTATATACATTTTTTATAAAACATACCCAAGTATTAATGGTCGTTGGCTACGATTCAAACATTATTAGTAATGAGGCAATTTCTTTTCAACTATTTGAAGTTAAATTAAACTTTAAAAAAATTAAATAATATGAACAAAAATAGGTAAACGAAATATAGTAGTAATACTACGATAATAGTGGTAGTACTACGAATACTCAGTTTATTCTGTATAACATTTTCAAAGAATTTATTTATTTGCGGCATGGGTCGTACCAATTAAGAAGGGTTTAGTGTCGAGTCGTAATCCTACTAAGAGAGTTTTAATAGCGTAGATTTAAGCGATTGAGATGTCAGAATGTAAAAATATTGTTTTAATTTTTATTTCACAATAATTTTCATGTATTATTTCCCATATAAACATTTAGTATACTCTAAGAAATCAATTTTGTTAATTATACAAAATGAAACAACTTATGAAGAAACATTTTACATTTGCTTGTGTGTAGTTAGCGAAAGATCAAATAACTTTATTACACAATGTTAATTTTCATAACAGTTTTCTTTTTATAAACAGCAGCAATTAATTTCTGTGAAAGAATAAATTTATGAAATTTTATTCTTATTAAAAACTCGATTAATATTGATTATTTATTGAAAGAAAAGAATTAGAGACTGCACTATTTTTGGAGAGTATACTAGTCCCATAATCTATAAGAAAGTGTCATTTATTTTCAATCTAGATGACTTAAAAAAACGGGTTTCCAAAAGAACAAAACGCATTAAAATTTAAAATCCATATCTTCATTTGGGAGCCGTGATAAACAGACACACACACAGACACACACATACATTTACAATTAACATGTAAGCCTAATTCAGAACATATTACGATTTAAATAGATATTAATGTTGAACATTTTAGTAACCACCATAGGGTCATTGGTTTTTAATTAGTCTTTGATAAAGGAATCCTCACATAGAAAAAAACATCAATCTACTCATTTTCCTTCATTAGGTCGTTTGATCTCACAAAAATATATTAATAAAGGTAAGGTCATTCATAAATATATATAATAAATTGAAACGAATAAATATCTATTTACAATATTCAGATTTAATGGTTATTGCTTTGAATAATGAAAGATGATTAAGCGTTCAATTTGCACTACATCTAAAACAAATTGATATCACGAAGACCGTGACAAAGATTAGCATAGAACTTACAAAGCTATCTTAAAAGGACATATTAATCATAGTTCTCATATTAATATAATTGAAACATTTAGTATCTTTGACATACGAATTTATTTCCATTTGGGAAAATAAACTGAGTACTAATTTAATTCTTATTTAAGAAAATTCTTGCATAGAAGTATATAATAAGAGTGAGCTGCTTTATTACACTTTTATGCAAGGATTTTTGAAATAAATAAATATCCACTGCTCTGATTGCTTAAGAAAAAAATAATTGAAAATAAAATATATGAAGAGTCATATTTTACCTAACTTGTTTCTTACGTTTTGTTATGTTGCAGACTTTATTTAAAAGGCAAATTGTACTCTAAAGCTTAGCGTTGATAACATAAATGCCAGAGATGACGCAGTATTATCCGTAATTAAAGTTGGAAATAAAAAAGGGAACAAAGTATTCTTAATTAAAGTGAAAGGACCCCTGAAAAATGCTCTGTATTTTTAATTATAACAATTTGTCGTCGTAGCACCTCTTGAAGTAATAAAACTGGATTAATAATAATTATTGTTAATTCAAATTGGGAGGGGTAAAAACTTTAACTTCTAAGAAACACATTAAAAAAGGTATATAGTTTTAACAAGTTATGTGATTTTTTTATTTTAATGTATCGTATTTTAAAACATACTTATAATAAGCAGAGCAGTGAAAATATAATTCAAAGCTTTTAAATTACTTCAAAATCTCAACGCTATACAAATTACAAATTGGCACTTCTGTCGCTCAAACTTTATCCTCGATGAAATTACTTTTAACCTAAACTTTCTTCAAACTTGGATGACAAAGAGAGCGGCGTTCGTTCCTTACATTCCCTATTCCAATTTATTCCTTTTTAGGTACCTCCTTTTCCATGTATTCTTCAAATCAGTATACCTAACCCCTTTAGAAGACACTTTCTTAATAATTTGGGAGAAAAGTTGGATTATTTATTGAGATTCACCTTTGAAAATTCTTTATTACTTTTTTTTTAATATAGGCTTCAATAACTCACTACATAAGTTGATAAAGATTATACGTTAAGAGAAAATACGTCACTATTAAGTGTTTCATGAATTATTGTCTCGTTTTCCTTTACATTTCAGGTTTGATATCTAATAATTAACGTCACAATTCTGTCAAATATAATATGTTTAATTATATCGCAGAATATTTTATATCTATGGTGTATCTGTAACGCATAATTTGTCTTTGTAAAATATGGATAACTTGGTACCGGATTGCTAAGATTTGGTGCCCACGCTTGACTTCATAAAGAGAACCGCTATCAATTATTTCATTATCACATATAAATGGTTCGCTAAATGAAATTTAATGTTTGGATAATATTCTATATTAGTTCCAAATTAGTGATTTATGAGGAGTAGTTGCAAATAATTATGTTAGCACAGTCACTCCTACTACCAATTCTCGATTATGCTGACGCATGTTATCTTGATCTAAAAGAGGAGCAACTTAATAAACTTGAGCGTCTCCAAAATCTTTGCATCCGATTCATATTTGGTCTTCGTAAATATGATCACGTTTCTGAATTTCGTAAAAAGCTCAAGTGGCTCCCAATCCGGCTTCGCAGGAATACTCACATCCTTCAACTTCTGTACTGTATTTTGTTTAATCCGTCTTCTCCTTCATATCTAAAAGAACGTTTTCAATTTCTTAGTTCTTCACATAGTCATAATCTTCGTTCTGAAGAGAATTTGATCTTAAAAATACCACCCCATACAACATCTTTTTACACTCACTCCTTTACAGTCCAATCAATTCATCTTTGGAATTCTCTTCCACTCGAAGCAAGACGTGCACCAAATATGACTTCTTTTAAAAAAATCATAAAAGAGCACTCATCTTGCTTCATGAAGAAATACTGCAATTAATTATTTTATTTATTATGTAAGTACCTATAGTATGTAAATGTATATATCTATAATGTGTACGTATATTATATTATTATATAAGTATATATTTATGGAATATTTATTTATGCATCGTATATATACATATATATTGTATCTATTTTTTATGTATTAAGTAATTTGTTTACCCCTACCATCCTATCTCTCTCCTCTACCAAAGGTTGCCTGGAAGAGATCGCTGTTTTAGCGATAAGGCCGCCCTTATTTGTACATTTTCCTTTCTTTGTTTTTCTCTTATTATTTCTGTCTATATTGGTGTACAATAAAGAGTAAATAAATAAATAAATAAATAAAATACCTAATTGAAAAAAATATCAAATATAATGTTACTCAAAATTGAAAAAAAGACTACTTATTTAAATGTTTTAACTTCTATGAAAATGAGTAGAAAAAATATTTTAGGACAAAGTTTTTAGAAAACCTCAAATACTAAAGTACTTTTGAAATGACATTGAATCTTAGAAGTAATCACCTAGTATAAATCCTACTAGTAGACTTATATACCTAGTATCTGGTGACATCATTAAATAGTGATAGGGTTGTTATTCAAAAATCCCCAAAACATTTTATTTATTAATCTCGAAGATATTTAATATATTATTCTGGATGAAATGAAGAGGATCCAAAAATATTTATAAAAAAGTAAGAAGCTAAATAACAAATTTTATTATGACATAGTAAGACATTAGACGTTTGTTCGTCAAAAAACGCAGAGGTCCGAACGTCCATCTCCCGTCCGTTAAAACTACAAAGCAGATATCATTACTGGGTTTTTTGTATCAATGTATTTGTATTCGTATTTAGACGAGTGTTCTTATTCGAAATACAAATGGATTGCTTAGTTATACAAAATATTATATTCAAAGACCTTTAATGGTCTTGTGAAGGGTAGCATTGTGTTGGCATTTACTTTACAATACCAGTAAAAAGGTCACAGGTCTAACAAAAACGACTATAGATCAATGCATAAATGACCTTGTTAAAACACTTCATAATGGAAGGACATTTTTATTTTCAAATAATGAAATCTTGAAGAGTTTAGAAAATTATTTTATATTACAACATTCTCTGATATATCAAAGAAGAAAACTTAACATGTGGTGCTTGATTTTGCCTTGACTAATTTGGTTTCTTATTTTTTTATAACAAAAAAATAAATACAATATTATGAATATACAGTACCATACATCTTCTTTGTATGTTAAATAAATACTTATTGTAATTTTTTGTTCGATTCATTTTCTATAGAATGACTCATAGCCCGAAGGGCCATGCTTTGTCTTTTTAGATAATAATCAATGTATACCTAACATTTTAAAGTTTAATGATAGACGTACATTAACCTTCAGTTAATGGTTATTTAAAATTTCATTACAATTAATAAAATGTTTGGGCTTTATTGTAAATCTACTCAATATATTATAATGCAGAGGTACAAACATATTCATATATGAATAGTAGTAGCCTCCACATATTTCTTGTTCTGCATTCAATGACTAAGTTAAATGTTAATGTTTAGTTGTAATTGGTTGCTTTTAGTATGGTAATGATATTTTATAATTTCAAGTTACCAAAATGTATTACATTCCTAAATCAATCATATATATAACAAAATAAATATCAATCATACAACGATTTATTAGCCCTTGATATTTGAGAGAGTACTCAGACGGTCAGATAAATTATGTTAAAAAAATATTTAAAAAAGTTTATCACAAACTATTATGTTCTAGTAAACAGCCAAGACGTTTTTTTAGACGGTTTAGTGTAAAAATTAATTATAGCCCATGAATTGTGTTTTTCTACTAAGATATTTTATTAATTTTTACAGGAATTGGCTTGAAAATACTGATAATAATTTAGCGTCAGATTATAGTTTTAATGCTTTAAAAATAATATGCCTGCAAACATATTGTTTCTCTTAGATATTCTTGCAGGAAATATTAATAATTAATAAAAAATGTTCCAAACACCGCCGAATCATATAAAAAGAGACTAATTATTGGATGTTAAAAATTATATTATTGATGTCTTGAGAGAAACTTATTGTAGTCACAATAATAAGTAGAGCTCGTAAAAAACCTATTAATCGCCTTAATTATAAATTTCCTTCTAAATCAGAACAAATAAAACTAATTTGGGGACTATAACGGCTGATATCCTTAAACAAACTACTTTTAACAAGCACACAACCCTTCAAAATAATAAATGCTAACAACTTTCATCTTCATGCATGGAAAAATAAATAGAATTCACTTGTTTGTTTTTATGATTCATGTCGCGTTAAAGTACACTACTGAGGTTTGCATTGAATGCAGGAAATGCCGCAAATTATTCACTTAAGTGTCAATTTATGTTCTACACATATATTACTTACGAAATGTTTAATATCCTTTTAAATGATATTATATCTTAAGAATGTAATAAAGTAATAGTTGAAAAGGTTGTTATAACTCTACTTAATGACATAATCTTAAATGGTCAAATATTATTAAGTGAAATTATTTTCATGGAAGCTTTGCTATATTCAAGTTTTGATATGCAAAGATAACAAAGGACGAGGGAATGCTTCGAATAAAGCTGGCTTTAGTTGGGGAGAGCAAGTGACAACAGTGTAATATAAATTAACTATCTAAAAGTGTATTTATCGTATCAATGTTTATTTGAAAAGAACTATATTATACTGCCTGCAAAAGTTTTAGAGTTCCATTTCTAAATCATTTAAATATGTAGTATGATCAATTGAACATAAATAATTACTAGCAAAGAACGTTTGCTGATAAAGTTTTAGAATTATGTAGTAATGTAGAATGGCTGATGAAAACCTATAAAAACTAGGAAATAAAAAAGCTGCAGTTATTCGTGCTTAAGAAGTCTTATGCTAATAAAGTTTTATCTACAAGAAACTTGGCGTATTTTATTTTTCGATCTTAGTACTTGACTTGAACAGCAGTATAGTGTCAGTATCATACTACACCGGTGGCTTCTTTATTGACTTACTCATTTTCAACCTTAGGTCGTCCGGGTATCAAAGTTATGCTACATTTTTGTATTTATAAATAAATTATTTTTTAATTCGTAATGCTAAGTATCTCAGGATACTTTGGTAGTTTCAAGGAGTTAAAATATTGTCTGTTCAAACTCTGTTCATACCATGCACAATATCGCGGTGTTATGAAACTTCCTCTGGCATGTTGTATTATTTAAAGAAGAAGCACTCATGTAGCCGATTGAAACTAATGAATTACGTGACACATATTATCCTATTCATAGAATTTATTTATTTACAACTCCTTGAAAATTCAAAATATGGTTTAAAAATATAATTATTTACAAGCATTATACTTAAAGTCACTAACAAAACATGTTATTTCAATGTTCAGTATTTTATCATTACAACGCTACTTTACTTTTATTGATATTTGTACTTTAAGAAATACTAGGAATAAACTATCAGAAGCGTTATAATATTTTTTTAATCAAATATTTTTCTACTTTTACGGTCTAATATTTTTGGTACAGGAGTAATTTGATATACTTTAAAAGTCGTTAATTTATATCTTTACTAATATAACAAGAATAGGTATATAATAACCATTTAACAACTGCATTATATTTCCTTGTAAGTAAGTTTATGAATGGACATAAACAATGCAGTTTTTGTTATTGGCATCACAAACATTCATAAATTGGAAGGAACGTTGCGTTTAAACAGTGAACTTATGTTTATTTATATACTAGTAAACCCGGCGAACTCCGTTTCGCCACCAGAAGGCTTTTATATAACATTTCGTTTGGTGATTAAAAGATGAAGATTTTTTTTGTTTTATATTTGAAAAGAAAATTTTTTATTTCATTTCACAACAGTAATGAATTCATTTCGATTACATAAATGAAGTGTTATTTAGTTGAACTTGTCTAAGTAAATGAAACTGAATCCAAAGTAGATACCGAATCGAAGCGTTATACGTGTCCGCAAATTATCTGTTTCATTGAAGTGGTCCTTTGTAAACCTTATTTTTTGTTTTTGGTCTAACTTTAACACAAATAAAGCGGATGGTTTCCAAACTCGTCAACACGCAAAATATAACTGCCCATGTGAAAAACAATGATTTTCTAAATTTATCCCGCAAATACTAAATGGTTTTAAGAGTTCCAACTACAAACACAATACCGGTTTGTGACATGAAATTACTGAGAAGAGAACAATGAGTAGCTGTCAAACAATGTTCTATCCGACGACACCATCTACTTGAAATATTGATTTGTAGTACATGTTATGTATGGTGAAATTTTATGTTGTCACGGAGCCCGAGACCTTTCCGACAAATGCAAAACCGTGGTAATTGGTTCTTATGTTCTCAAGTTATAGTATAAAAAGGATACTTTTACCTGGATTGCAAACTCTATTGGTTTCTAAACTACCTCCCTCCCAATTTTCAGCTAAATCGGTTCAGCCGTTCTTGAGTTATAAGTGGAGTAACTAACACGACTTTCTTTTATATATATAGATAATACTGAAACCATAAATTACTTTTTTAAATAAAATAGTCTATAGTTTTCAAACCTCCCTTTTAAATTTAATAAAAAAATACTATAAAATTTAATATTTGCTTCATTGAAATATATCGGAGTATAATTTAAGACAATTTTATTTCAAAGTTCAATGTTTTGTGAATTCTTACGATACAGGTTTTACTCAATTGCTTTAAACTAAGGTGTCTTTTGTCATTGTTATTAAATAATGCATTGTAAAACTTCAATAGTAGTATTGTAAGAACGCTATTCAATACAAAATACAAAGAAATATTGAAAATATTTTGTGAAAACACTTTTTGTACGCCATTGTCTCGCTATATGAGGAATGACAGTTGGCTTTGTACTTGAATTAACTGCGCGACAATACTTTTGAGAAAAATAAAATTTAAATATGATTTTGTGAATTTTGATACCAAGCATAAAATGCCGAATCGAATAACCGAATTAATAAAAAACAATAGTGATATTTTTTTTCTCTGCGAAATATTGCTCAAGCGTTTCATTTTCTCTCACATGTTAAAAAGTCATTTATTACCTTCATGCACTAAAGCGTACATAAAGTGTAAATGGTTAAGAAATAAGTACAATGGCTATGACCTTATCGAATGATTGATAGTGACAAATTGCACATGCTCGGGCATTTTTCCAGTCGCTCGCAGATTTGATAGAGCAGATAAAAATTATAAATTGCATTGATTAATTGCTATAAATTTATGGCGGGATTTTAAAACTGAATTAGGGAACTATAATATAAATCAGTAACTAATATCATCGTATATGGAGTTTATCTTTAAAACTTTTGCAAAATTTTAATAAAAGATGTATATTGAAGTGTAACTACCATATCCTGGAGCTGTTTTTTACGTATTGATATTTTCTTTAAAAAAATGCATGATTTCTCACAATATTTTCTGCTGTAATACAAAGTTCTTTAGACAATTTCTTTTTTAAGATGGTAGAGCCTAGCTGTGGTGAGTTACTACAGCTCGAACATGGGCTGGCTCGACCGGGGAAGTACCACCCTCTCACAGAAGATCGGTGTGAAGTAGCCTTTACTGGCTACGTTTCGTCTGATGAGTGAGAGAGCCGGTTGCCCTTTCCCTATTCCTACCCTTTCCTTTCCTTATTCCCACCCCTCCTTATCCCCAAAAAACAATGTTGGCAACGCATCCGCAACAAAATGTTGCGGATGTCCATGGGTGACGGTAACCACCTTCCACCAAGTGGGCCGTCTGCTCGTTTGCCACCTTTCACATAAAAAAAAAACAAACGGTAACAACAACATAAATAAATTATTTTAATTCATTGAAGTAGTACTTGCTATAAAATAAAAAAAAAATAAGAAAATATATTCCAGTACCATCATTTTCAAGTCGTTTATTTATCATATTAGATTTTATAAAGGTATTTTTTAATAAATATTATCTTATTGTGTAGTTCAAAGAACTCATTTAAAGAGTTTAATGTGTTTTCTTATATTAAAAAATTCAATTTCAAAACAAAGTAACGAATAATAAACATAATGACGTTTGTAGTACATAAACTCAATAGATAAATTCGTAACAGAAACGATCAATAATCACAACTTTAGGTAGGTATTAATTTAGTAATTTAAACTCGTACCAAGAGTTCAGACCAGTATGCAGTAAATTAAATTATGTATAACGCCATTTGTGTAATGTTAGCCAGAAAACAGCGAGCTCGGCTTCCACTGATATCTAGATAAAACTTTAGCGCTTTTTCGAAGTTCTTAGCTGTTATTTAAATAAAAAATATTATTTGTCCAATGAAACTAAAATATTGCATGCGATTTACCTCAATGTTGGCAGCTTCTGGGAAAGTACTTTTATTTTTATTTTTATTTTTATGATTAACTTCCATATTGTGATCTTAAAAAACTATAAACTCAACTACATATAATAATTGATTTTAATTCAAACGTCCATTGGATAGTTTATTTATTATTGGAGTAATTTATAGATAAATAGCTTTGTGTTCCCATAGATTTTATTCATTCTAAATTAAGGTTATTATACAAATACATATAGACGCACTGTAACTATACCTGTACCATAATAATGATTTTAGACTTGCATTAAAATACCATCATTTTAAAAGCAAACTTGTCTAAGAAGTTATGAAACCTACCTTCGCGGCTAAGTTGCGGAATCCTAGAGCATCCTGTTATCAAAGAGACTTGAGAAGAACGAGAACAAGTTTTCAAATACTTTGTTGCTGTAATGACTTCGAAATTCTATACTTGACGTAGATAACGTTTTGTTGGTGTTGACACTTAAAAATTATCCAGTCTAGGCATCTTATATTACGTCTAGAAGATACAAATAAATGACAGACTAATTTGACTAATAATAAATTTTAAAATATTCTGCCCATTTCTTCAGATTAACAATTGTTCAAATCCCATTGGTATCTTTTGAACTTTACTCGTAGAGATGTGAATCCCGAGTACGTCGGAAATGTCTGGGAGGTTCCGACACAAATCCTTTAAGCGTTGTTCGACTGATCTAATCGGCTTCACTTCGTGACGACAATTAGTTTTGATTCTTTAAAGAAATGCTCATTTTTCTTTTTATACCGATATGCTATAGTGGGGAGCTCTTAATTGAAGAATGAGCAAAGATCATGGAAAATTATCAGTATTATTGAAATGAATAGGTACTTGAAGAAAATTTTTAATGAAATCGTTGTGGGTTATGGTTTAGCAATAAAAGTATTTCTATAAAATTCTTGTAATGATATAATTTGAATTGATTTCAATTACTTCTTATACACGTATATTAAAAAAACCTGGAATTTTTTTCCTTTTCTTAATTTTATATTTAGTTTTAATGATAAAGATGGGTCAAAAATCAAAGTCCTGTTATTATTTTTATTCAAGCCATTAATATATGATAACTTAGATAGTTTCTATATTTCTAATAATCCTTTAACATTTAGTTGCTCTAGTTTTTCGGCTTACAATGAACTTTGTTTTACAACAAACAAGGTCATTAAACCTGTGGATTTTGGGCCCTTTCCTTCTTCGCTTTGTAAAACAGTAAAAAGGATCCACACTATAGAAAAGTATTCTTAAAACACGAAAGTCTCAATACCATGACACTCGATTTTCAAACCTCTCAAACAAGAAACTCTATAAAATAAAGTTATCTGTGATGGATTCTATGACCTCAATGTAGAAAATGAAGGCAAATTCTATCTTTTGGATGTAAAAATTACACAACTTATTTAACTGAAATAAATTAAATAAAACTTTTTCGATATTTGTATACCTTATCATAATTTAAATTACTACCAGATAAACACAAGAGGATATAACTAGCTGTATATGATTCAAGTTTTGTCTCATTAATATGAAATTGCTGATAATGCCAGTCTCATCTTGATAATGCGTAACTTCGACTAAGTTTGCCAAATTCACAAGCGAAGTTTATTTGTAGCAATCTATATCGTGCCATGAATATGACATGGGAGCTATAATTCATACACGACTCTTCGTTTCTCTAAGCTATCAAAGTTCAACAATCCAATCTAAGGGTGGGTTAAGAGCTATTATTGCATGCAAAACTTTACTGAGATTATTCGTGTCAAACCGATTCCGACAGTTGGGCAAATTAATCGGTTTTCGCACTTTTGTTTGCTACTATTATCTATGAATCTATTTGTAAAATAAATCGTTCGTTTGTTTGTGTGCCATTAACTGAATAAGAAACTAAGGTTTCTAAAGTATGAAATAAAACTGAAATAAAATGGAAGTTAAATTACTTTTTTTCCGTTTCTATTTAAAATTGGTGTACTAATACTTAGCACGTCTGGACTTTAGTAGTTGCTGAGCTCGGCACTTGGCCTTTCAGCACGTTGGGTCACTTTGTTGCAAGAAACATACGTTACAGAGTTACAATTTTTATTGAGACAACAGAAAGGAATGTTGAGCTATATCAGCACGTATAATAAATCGTCGCTTTTAAACATTTTAAAATCTCTGTTATATATTTATCTTTTTGATATGATAAGATCTTGATATTCCCAGGATGATGAGTATTTTTTAGCATTAGGATTAAATAAAAATTATGTATGGTATTACAATTTATTAACCAATTACGCTATCTAACATTCACGAGAGTAATTTATATCGGACATTAATTATTAAACACTTGTTTACCTTTATAACAAACATGCGAAAAATCAATGATTATAACATTTTTATGAAGTATTAAATATTCAATAATATAAAGACAAAATATACAAACGTAAATTAGAAATCACCGATGTTAGATGAACATAAATAATTTCTGCCCGCTAAAATGAGGTTTCTATGAAGGGCATTTTTTCTTGAACAACTGAATACAAAATTGATATTGCCTTTATCATCAAGTGTTAGTCATTTAAATAGGTTTTAAATAGGTGCCCAAATTTTTCTCTATACATTTATTATTTATAAAGTTATTTCTGTAACAATTCAACCATAGTCGGTCATGAATAGCAGTTAATGACTTTTATGCATATTTCTACCACGTTAATATATGTATATTGTTTTAGTTTTACGGTTAAGGTTTTCCTCTTTTGAAACAGATATGTTTTGGTATATTTACATATTTGCTAAAATGAACAATTTTCTTTTCAGCTCCGTTAGAAAGTCTCAATAACTTTATTAAAAGTTGTTCAAATGAATCATAAGAGTATGAAAGGTTATTAGATATAGACTTTTTTTATATAAAAAGTGGCAAACGAGCAGACGGCCTACTTGATCGAAGGTAGTCACCGTCACCCATGAATATATGTATGTATGTACGGGATGTTGCGGTTGCGTTGCTGACCTTTACTGTGGAAGAGGAAGAGGGAGGGATAGAAAAAGCAACCAGCTCTCTCACTCATCTGACGACGACTGCCAATCAAGTATCTTGTCTTCTCGTTTGGCATCTTTCTCATAAAAAAAACATTATTTTAAAAATAAGTTCTTTCAACGGATCCAAACAAAGTTTTCGATGTATAATAATAGCCACTGTATAAAGACTAAATGTAAATTGCCATTAATTTTTGAAGATGTCAATTACAAATCATTTTCATCATATAATACTTTAAGAAACTCGCTAAATTATATTAATATTTCATCTAGCCATAAGAGACTTATCTTTAATGAGTGAATTAAGTTATACTTTACTTTTATATGCTGTAAATTGCTTTGGGTTTCATTAAATAAAATACTCCTTTAAAATGAATTCGGTTAATTTATTTTGCATAAGACATAAGTAATTCTAATATCACGTTCCCATTCCAAACAGTTTTCAATATTTGTAGCAGTAAAGTTTATATAAAATAATTCGAGGTCAACCATTCCAATTTCGGAATCTAAAACTAAAGGGCACGGCTCAAAACTATTATACAACTAGTTGACAACCTACAAGTTTAAACCCTTTGTAAATCAATAATATTATAACTAAAAACTTAAGGCGTTTCAAACATGCCAGTCTGGACAGCAGGTATCGTGCGAATTTTTTGTCAAATCATACATTTTAGGGCACAATAGTTTATTATATCACATTCTTTTTATGGGACAAACGGACCTCAATAAATAATACATGGACATTATTAAATAAAAACGTTTATTTGCTCCGTTCACAATTATACCACCAAAACATATTTATACAAAATAAATCATTCGTGTCAAAAGTTTTTTTGATAACTCGTATCAATTAGTTGGGATATGTGCCCTAAAAGGAATGTTTTAATTAGTTCACCCTAATTAATAATTTAAATTGACCTACCATTTGTTATAGCAATTAGATTGTTCATGTTTTTTTCAGAAATCATAATTAATAATTTCATACAAGTACGAATAATAGGGATAGGTCTGTACTCATAGCATATCATAAAATCATTGGCCTTAACGTAAATGATTGTCAATATCTGCTTAATACATTGGTAAATATTTTTGAAAACTAAAAGTTTGAGACAGTATTTCGAAAATGTATTTCCAAAATAGTCAATACACACCGTAAACCCTTCAATTTCAGTTAGCCATCTAGCCATGGAGTTTAGACAGCGTTAAATGGAATCGAAACAAAAGTTTTTTTCTATTGATGGATGTCACAACGAAACAAGTTGACAGTTTGTCGATGCTTATTGATTTACTTATACATTGTCTGTTATGCAGACGTGTTCAGAATATTTCGTTTCATTTTGTCTATAGACGGTAAGAACTCTACTATCATATCATTTTTTATGGTTCATGGCTACCTCAGTTTTAATTGTTACTTGTCAAATATTAAAAGAATCATAAATACATATTAGACATAAAATTCGAATAATAGTAAATATAATGTAATATTAAGTAAAAATATTTTTATGTTATTATTTCCACAATTCTAGATGTCTGTCCCACATTCTTAAACTATTATACCATGTATTTTTTTAAATAAATAATTCTCAATGTATAAAAAATATATATTGTTATTTGTATAATAAAATCAATTTGTGATATAAATTTAGTTTCTGTCGAAAAGAACAATTAGACTATATTAATAAAAAATGTAAAAGGTACATCAGTATGGGGCTATTTTTTGTGTTGCCTTTGTTTCTAGTCGCGGTAATATTTTTTATGTAATACATAAACAAAGGTAAATGCCTTAAGATGGTCATTAAGAATTAAATAATATAAATCTTTAAAGATATTATTTTGTCTATGCATTAAGTTACAATGGAACATTTGTTGGCGGTGTCCTCCTTCTGTGAGACGGTCATGTCCACGAAGGAGGCATCTCAGCGGGAAAGGGAGAGGGCGGCTGATGCTCCCTCCCCCCGCAGGCGACGTACGGGGGTGCGACGGAGGCAATTCCTACGCCTCCAATAGCACCCCTGTGTTCCGGGCTGGGGTCGGCGTGGTAACCCGGCCCTTTTGAAAGCCCGGCGTCGTCGGGGTGGTCCTAATTGCCGGGATCGCCCCCATTCTCCGAGGGAGTAAGTCCGGTCTTTGCCAGGACCGGCCAGTCGCTGGTGTGCCCTGTCGCTGACAGATCCGGGGTACATCGACATAGCGGCCGATGGCTTTCGCAGTGGTTTTAGTGAGTAGGGGCCTGCCCAGGCCGAGCCTCACACATCCCTTCCGGCCCCACCAAGGTCGGTTGGACGGCTCGTAAAAAGAGTTTCCACTACGTCAACAAAAAAAAAAAAAAAAAACAATGGAACATTCGATCAACTTGATAGTAGTTACCCTAGGTAATGGATTTCATGGGTTGCGAAGCGGAAACCTCCCCGAGCGCCTGACTGTTACCAGTCCCTTACGGATCACGGTCCGGGGGGAAGGGTAGCAGCTGGGCCTGGTGCAACCTGGGCAACGACGGAGAACGATGTCTGTTTGAGGACCAGGCGTCTTTCTTAATATCCGCGGGGGGGGGGGGGGGGGGAAGTTTTGCGGTCTGGTGCGTGGGATCGGGTACCGTGCCTCCGGACCGCAAGACTTAGGGAGACGCTGGCCGTGTGGCCGTAAGGCCTGGCTGGCGAGAGTGGGCCGGCCTTGTGGTCATTGGACTCTTGGCTGGCCGACGTGAAGGAGACAAGGTGTATACAGGTGTACATAGTTTCTTAGTATAGGATTGTGTATATATACTGGGTGGCGCAAAAGTAAAGACCTTATTTGGTTCAGCTATAACATTTTTTCTAAATGAGAAAACTAGATTTAGGTTTTTTTAAATGTATATTTGTGCCATTAAATTTCGTACCATTAGGATTTAACATTTAATAAACATTTGAGCCCTATTTATGACATTTTGCATAACTTGCCGTAACACTTCCTGCGATATGTTCGTTATTTCTTGACGAATGTTTTCTTTTAGAGCTGCGAGAGTCTGTGGCTTGTTCACATACACCCGAGATTTCAAAAAACCCCAAAGAAAGAAGTCTGGACTGGTCAAATCGGGTGATCTTGCAGGCCAAGGCAAATCGCCAAAACGAGAGATAACTCGGCCTGGAAAAGCGTCCCTCACTAAGTCCACAGTGTCGCGCGCTGTGTGTGCCGTAGCGCCGTCTTGTTGAAACCAGATGTAACTTTTAGTGGGTGTAGAGGTGTTTCTTGAATAATGCGCGGATTATCAGTGCCCCAGAACCGAGTATTCTGCTTATTGACATGCCCTGAGATATGGAAATGCGCTTCGTCACTCATAACCAATTTTGTGTATCAACTCTGGAGGTCACCATTTAAAAGACATCATCTTTAAATCCTAATGGTACGAAATTTAATGGCACAAATATACATTTAAAAAAACCTAAATCTAGTTTTCTCATTTAGAAAAAATGTTATAGCTGAACCAAATAGGGTCTTTACTTTTGCGCCACCCTATATATATATATATATATATGTAAATAATTTAGTTTGTAGGATTCATTCTCCCCTCTATTGAGGGGTGAATAGAACGCGTGTGTTTGTACATATTTAAATAGCACACATTAGGGAGCAGTTCAATTGCACTGGCAAAAATAGGAGAGCCGCGCTTCAACCATGACGCTGAGCGGCGGACGCCCGAAGCAATGGTTACCCCAGTCACCGGACTTTGACTCATGCGATCAGGAGTGGGCCTTGGAGGTTTAGTGGGTAGTGGCCGAACGCCTTTAGGTCGAGCCCCACACACCCCCGTGTCACAAATTTGTCCAGGCACGGGAAGTCCGTAAACGGATTCCTCCAAGTAAAAAAAAAAGGTAATGGATTTCATATACTTTGGAATCCTATTTTATATTTACATTTTTGGTATTGTTATAACGTTTAACTAATTTGAAAGTTTCTATTTTATACTAGAATAACAAGGTCAGATGTCATAAAAGTTAGTAGTTTTTGATATTCATACATAAAATTCTAATTAAAAACTAGTTTAATGCATAAAATCCGTTATAGACGTTCATAAACCGGTAATTTTGGAAATATGCTAGGATTATGTCAAAGTAATAGGTGCAGCAGCCAACATTAACCTCGAGCCCGACTCCCACAGCTAAGTCAGTGCAAGCGTTTCGCAACATAATTATCCTAGCACTTTGGAAAGGTACTCGTGCTTTTCCCATTATGTGAAACTGCATACATGAGGGGACGTCTTATCTTCAGTATTTATTCAAATAATTATATAAATGACATGAACAAACTTGTTAATATTGTTAATTATTATTATCATTTACTAATGAAATAGTAACATCTTAATCCCTAAACATGTAAAAGTCCCCTATTTCAGATGAAGTACGTATTATGTCATAAGTATTTCTTAAAAATGATATTTTCTCATTAGGTATTTGTAAATCGCTTGTCGTTGCAATATTATATAATATGTTTTAAAATAATCATATTAGGAATTGAACATTTGTGTTATCGCTTTATAGAGTGAAATTCAAATTGTTTTTTTATGACAAAGTGAGTCTACAATATGCTGTTTGTTAGTTTAAACGGAAATCCTTATTAAGGATGTTTACTACCAATAAATTAATTACAATAAAAGAAAGAAAATGGATATCAAAATGAAAATGTAAATTTTGTGTATAGAAAAAAATATTTAATTCGATTCACGTCGGAAATAATATCTTAATGCATTATTGAGTGAAGGATATTTTTTATGGTAAATTTCATTCTGTCTCTGTGTTATTCAGACCAGAATCGAATATTGTATTGTGAGAATTATTTATCCCCACTCAATACATCTCCATGTACGAAATTTTTTATGCAAATTAAAAAAAAAATTTCAGGCAAAACATAGAAAGAAATCTAAATTCAGAAAAGAAAAACAAAACTATATTAATACATAGTAGGTAACGCTAGAGTTTCTAAGAAATTCAAATAATAGCTGAATTTTAACATATTTATGATATGGCATGTTGCCCTACAAAATTTTATAATATTGCCAAAAATTAGGTTTTCAATTATTAATAACACCTTGAACATTAAATACTTAAATACTTTTATATATTATCTGTTGTATCAAATTACCCCAGTTTTGACTATGCACCTTTAAATGTAATGTAAACACATATTCAATATAATAAATAAAACCACTCATAAATAATATGACCACTATAAAATATATTTAATATTAATGTACAAAAAGGGAGCCATTGAATTTGTTGATGTTTGATGAAATCATATACTTCTTAACGTACGAAGAAATGTATACTGTATTATCTATATAGAAATAAATTAATATGTATATCTGACTTAATACAAATTTGTTTCACAGACAGACACGTCAGCTTTGCAGACGTCACAACGGCCATTTATTTCAAAATTCGATGATATTTTAAAATGTAACTTCAATTCTCTAAATTTTTTTATACTTCATGAAGGTTCTACATATTCACATTCTCCAGTGATCCGCACTCACAAATCTAAACTGTCCAGCGACCAAACGTGGTAATGATACCAAAATTTAACCATAGTTCTATTTTTCTTTGAAACAGTCTTTGATTTCGTTTTACTTATAACAATGATTATGAATTACAATTAAGTTTTATAATATTTGATGACAGCAACAAGAAATTATACACATTAAATCATTTCATTCACAGTTTTACATTCGTTTTAATACTACATAGTATTTCAAATTGAAGCACGTGCGTTGCGCGCATTCCTCCACAACATTAACTTTTATGACGTTATTATACTAAATGAGTAATTAAACATATAAGAAATATTTTTAAATGACTTGTATTATATTTTTCCTATATTATATAAACATATATAGATATGTCTCGTGAAATGTAGTGATTATTTGCTTAGTTACAAACACAGATAACAAAAGACAGGAAATCAATAACGTAAATTGCTTTGTATATTTTTCCAGCAACAATTGATTACACGAAATCTTCCGAGTCTAGTCACGATCTAGTATTAGCTTGTACAAAGCCGCTATATATTTATAAGCCCGGAAGCTTCTTGACGCCTGTTGTTAGATTTGATAAATATTTTTTGGAAACTAATGGTAGAAAATGGATTTTTTTTTATATGTAGTAACAGGAAATTATTTACTTCATTAAATTTTTATCGTTCATAAACTGGAAATGATTGATGATATGCTTATTATTTTTGATAATAATCTTATTTTTTTATTAAAATATGTTTAATATGCATCAATGAGAGATGGTAGCTTATTTAATGATGTATTTACGTTATATATTGAAATACTTAATCTTTTCCTTTTAGTTGAGTGTTAAGATTTGAGATATTATTTAGAAGTTTAAGCAATACTTAAAAAATATATAGAACTAAAGCTATTCTGACAATTCGTCTCATTTTATTTTATATTTAGCTGTGTTTATATAAAATTTATAAAAAAAAAAACAAAATGTTCTAAAAAAAACAACATATGTGTTTATTAAAGCTATTAATGGCTATTCAATGAAATCAAGAAAAATTATAATTAAATCACAATCTTCTTCACAATTTTTTTTACAAATACATATAAAGTCTATCATAAACATTTTTAATAGAAATTGTAAAATTAACTCGTGTCTCAAGATGACAACAAAGTAGTTTTATAGAGTACCTAATGCTTTATGGCCCTTGGAAGCTAGGGTATTTATAATGAACTATTATATTATATTATTTATATGTAATAGTATACTAATAATAATAATATAAATAAAGTTAATATATTAAAGTATATCCTACTAATATTATAATTGCGAAAGTTTGTGAGTGTGTGTGTATATTTGTTACTTCTTCACGCTCAAACGGCTGAACCGATTTAGATAACATTTTATATACAGGAAGCGGACTTCCGGGAATAACACATAGATGACTTTACATCCCGAAAAATGTTCGACTTTTCCTCATAAAAACGAAAAACCATATTTACTTACTCGAGGACTCAACTCCTAGCCAAAACGACATTATCGTTATGTACCTTTTACAGTCTATGTAGGCACGATCGACAGCCAATAAGCATTCCTTTCTTTAAAAAAAAGAGTTATGATAGACAATATCTATAGACAACAGTTTTTTTCTGTAGTTAATTTGTTAAATACTGCCAAACTATTCATGTTAACGTAATTCTTGATTTTTATAACATTTCTGTTGTTTTGTAGTTGTTGGGTATTGAACCATTTGTGGGCTTTCTTTTATATATTACTAATGCCGAAATTAACGTGGACGATGTCGCGGGCAAATCTAGTTAATAATAATTTTAAACAACAATGCTCAGAAGGTTCAAATTCCTGAATATTGCTATCCGCATATAATATAAAGCACACAAGCCCTAAATAATTCGTTAACAGATTAAGTAGGACAAGGTATTGCGCAATATCTATTAGGGTTCCTAAACAACCTTGGTACCGCCTGTTACTTAATTACTATGCCAGCCGAATTTGATACAGTTTTGTGCGTATAGAGTTTTGTTTGGCTCATAGCATTTGATTGTGAATTCATTAAGAGTTGCGTAAGAACCATTTGTAATAAACAACGAGTCATGATCAATTTAGATTGAATTGCTTTGATCTATGAAAATTTTGAATGTTACATTAATTAAAAAGGTTCTTAATTTATAACCCCTTGCCTATACAAGGTTATATTCCCTTATAACATGAATTGGTCTATATAAATTTATATAATAAGAATGAAATGTATAGAATTTTTATAATTTATGTTGGCATATTGATATAATGTACATAAAAAAATATAAATAACTTGTGCAATTCCATTTACTAAAACAATTAGTTTTGTGAGTAAATATTAAAATTATTAAAAAAAAAAGTCAAAATAATATTACAGACGTACCTCATTTCATTACTCACTTTGTCTAAATCTCCTCATGACATATAATTATTCCTTGGAACAAAGCAATTCAAGCGCATCCCGGCGCATGATAGTCGCAAATGCAGTATTCATGTCACAGCCGACAACAACCGTCACGTATTTATTGCAATGATTTATTTTGCATCTGCAACCTTATTTCTTTTATGGTAACTCTGCACTATTGAATTATTTAGCAATATGGTTAATTTCAAAATAAGGATCTAATAACATATTTGTATTAGTGAATCGGTATTTTTATTATTATTACGTATAGTTTCGACAGCTTTAATTTATGTAAGCGTTTATTTTACTATATTTTAAATGTTTATACTTATCGAACTGCATACTTGGTCCATCGATCTTAATGTATGATGAATCACCTCGTGAAACTATCTGCCAATAATTTAGAGTTTGTCGAGGATCTTAAGTTAATTTTAGCACTATAAAATATTAAATATATCAATAATTGTTTCGCAATAATATATTTAATGTAACCTAAAGACTCTTCTCTAATTCTCTTATATTTTTAAAAAATTATGATAGCTCTTTTATTTGATTCTTATTAAAACTCCATTTAAATGAGTATTTAAATATTCATAATACAAATATTTAATAAAGAAAATCTTCTCCGTCTGTGAATTAATCGCTCACAGTAATCTTTATTTGCATATCGCTTCATATCTTACAAAACAACGTAAAATTGAGCATCAATATTCAGATATGTTAAAGGCGTTTCGATTCAGCTTAATCTGTCTAGATTTGAACCGTGACAGTTATTTGTACTGTAACTGAGAGACGTAGGATTCATGAATATTTATATACAGTAAAGAATGTACAGATATTAGCTTTCGTCTACAATATGATATAAGAGAATCGATATGCGATTAAAGATTTTACTTTTCTCGATAACTTTTGTAATTTAGGATGTATGTTATGTGACTGTGTCATTTTTGTTTCGATCTCATTATGTATGTGTTTCATTTATGGCTAACAGTTTTTATAATTGACCTCGGTCTGGTTTACAATTTCTGCTTAGGACCAGAATTTTAAGTTCTACCATTTTCACTTTGTGTCTCATATTTTATTAGGAAAGAGAGTCGAAGAATATAATTTATGATTGTTGGCTAGATATCATTAAATTATTTTGCTGCTTTGTAAATAAGTAGTTTAGGTTTTACTTCTACAAGATACTTTTGTTTTCGTTTCTCCATATTTTATTTATTTCTTTTATTTGGTTACGAGCACAAGTTCAGTAGTGTGCCTTGATTTCGATGAAAATTACGGGTAATTGATAGGTTTGAAAATTGGCAGTATCTAAACAGGCTCTAAGAATTTGCCCTTGACTATAATTTACATTCGAATTATCGTGTTTTGTGTAAAACTTAATTTGTGTTGGCCTCGAAATTCATAAATCGATTGTAAATTCCATTTAATTACATTTGAAATATAATAATATGAATTAGTAGTCATACTTAATTTTTGACAATGATATTTTCTTTAGAGTCTCCAATATAAAAACTTCCCCTAGAATCATCTGAAAGCGGTCATTTGATCGAAATATTGTTCCAATTAAGCATTACTTGTTTTTAATCATAAATCGTAAACACTTTTCAAATGATATTACTTTACAACCTAAGGTATGAGTTTTTTTTTAGCTTCAGAACAACAATTTTCCTTATTATATATTAATTTAATCGAAATAACATATAAGCAGTACCACGATAATCGCGCTAATTAACAGACAGTAATTAAGGAGAGCCATACTTTAGATAGCTTTCTTTGTGGCGAAACTTTCAAATTGCTTCCAGTTAATGTGGCTATTTTAAATGCGCTTCATTATATCGACGATGAATGAGGACGCAATTAGTGAAACCTTTTCAGTTTTTAATTCTATACTTTTCTATTTAATTAGGAGGTGGCACATCCCAGTAGATTCAACTAAACTCTTAATACAAGTTCGCATCGTTGACGTAATACAGACCGTTTAAATGTTCGAAAATGTCAATATTTAATCAAAAACATGTGAAGGAAAGCTATAACCGATAACAATGATACATAGGTAAAGATAAAAACTTGTACTTTTTTTGTAATAATTATAATTAAAGTTATTTAAGCAAGGGTCATATTATAAAATACAGTTATGAAGATACTTTTAATGTAAATTTATTATTCAATTTTTAAATACTCCAAAGAATGTGTCCCGAGTGAAATTAAGACTTATTTATTTATTATTTCTTAAATTCAATAAATTCAAAAGATGATTAAAGTTCTACTAATATTTCTTTTACATGTAGCAAATGCTTGAAAATTTTCATTATACCAAACGTTCATTTAGCTTTTTAACGTGGAAATAGTTAATTGTAATGTATAATGTATAAGTTCTTTTTCAAGTTAAGAGCGCTTTTGTATAATAACTACAAAATTTAATATACATTTTTAATTCATAATAAGATGGTATTGTATAAACTAAGCATAGACTTTGAAATTAAAATTATTTACGGATATTTAAAACGTACTCCTATATTATTTTTTATTGAAATAAATTATCAGAAAAACTTTCTAAGGTTTGTTGTTATTCTGATTAATTAAATTATTTCTTTACAAGAAATCATTTATATACTTCTTTTAGATAACTGTATTAGTGTATACAAACTTTGGATATTTATAATGTATCCAAGAATAACTTTTTGAGCACAACAGAACAGAGAGCTATTGTTTTATTTTGAAAATAGTCAAGTTTAGATGTGCATATGTAAAATGGATTACTCCTTAAAGGCGATCCTTATTTCGCTTTTGGAAATGTTTAAATATTTCCTGAAGATAGGGTTTTGCAATACAAGATCACGAATAAGGTTCTCAAAGTTCTAACACCACAATTTTTAAATATAACCTATTAGTCCTCATATTCAACTTGATACGAGACGGATGATCATTCCCCGATTCATTGAAAGAGGCATTCATTTATTAATTGTCATATTAAATATGCATAAGCTGTTAACATCTTAAAAGTAAGACAGCAAGTCTTGGCCGGTTAACCTAATCAAAACTTGCAAAAAATCTAAGAAAGAAAGACTGAAGTAGGAAGTAAATTACTGAAATTTTTCAAAATTTTACAAATCACAGTTTTTCCATCGGAGTAGTAGAATTTGAACTAATAATCCACTGAAAAACTTATTTGCTAACGTCTAAAGTCAAGTCAAAATTCACTTCAGAATTGTACTCGAGATTTGAGAAATATCGTCGCGAATGAAACTTTAAATGAAGTATTTATTAAAAACAACCTTCTGAAGTATTATATGTACAGCAATTAAAATTTAATATACTGTGAGTGAATCTTATTTCAAAATCAGCCACAGCTGGTATAACTTTTAAAAGAAAATTGTTTTTATCAGTTCATTGTATCAGTTGTTAACTGAGGATTTTGTGTAACTTTTAATTTTAATATAAACATCTAACTTGGGTCACTATAAAGTAATTTTTTGTACATGATTCATAAATATATTGAGATTGTAAAGATGACAATGATTCTTTAATAATACAATACATGTAAAAAAATATTGTAATCTAGTGTCAAAACAATATAAAAGCCTGGAATATTAAGAAATGATCTTTTTTTAAAATTAAGGGTGAAAAATAACGTCTTATTAATTATATCAATAAGATGTCATTAGAACATGTTCATGTCATTATGTTTTCAGTATGTTCTTTTATAATTGTCAGGTTTTACTAGTTATTGACAAACTATTAAGGGGCCCTAATTAAAGTATACAATATATGTATATTGTTAGGAGCCTAATCGAGAAGGGCAGTGCTGTTTAAAACACTAATTACGATATCTTCTACCTGGAAATTTCCCAGCATTAAGCCAGGGTCTGATTACGATATATATTCTATAAATATGGATAAAAAAAATATATTACGGGGTAATCTGAGATATGTACTTGTATGACTCAAAAATGACGTTCTTCGCTTCCTATTAAACGCGTCTTATTATTTAAAATATCTAGGTGATGAAATTAATATATTAAAACCTAATGAGATCTAAGAATTTCGCGAGTACTCATTTAAATGATATTAAAACCTGTTATACTGGAACTTTATCGTACCGCATCCTAGATGTAGAATAGGCTGAGAATGGTTTTTTTACCAATCTGTAACACTGTAACATTTCATTCAGCATTCATAATTTTATCGAAACTACTGAGCAATTGCTCAGTAGTTTCGATAAAATTATGAATGCTGTAGTAGTTAATTAACTAAGGCGATAATAATATTTCCCCTTTACACTTTTAGGAGACGAATATATAAGTTATAGTTTTTCAATTTGAATTTAATTTAATAAGTTGTTTATATAATGTAATAAATACTCTTTACAAAAATTGTATCTTAAAATGAATGTTTATCCTTAAATATATAATGTTACATTAAAATGCTGTATTAATTTCGGGACATTGGTAATTAATATGATTTTGAACTTCTGTATTTAAACTCAGTTTAATATTTTAACGTGTTTCAAAAATTTATTGATAAAATAATACCATGTTATTTCAAAATCATTTTAAATACATGTCACATTAAAGAAACGAGATTCGTCGTGGAATTTTAATAACAGTTGAGTCATGACATCAACTACCGTGTGTTTGGTAATAAAAGTCATTATAAGGTACGCGTATGTGGAAAATATACACATTGTATGAAAGGTATTTTTAAGAGAAGGAGACGTTTGGTTTAACTTATAACTGTACTTACATTTTATATATTATAAAATGTAAATAAACCCGTGACGAATAATTTGAAGATATGATATTTATTTAATTGACTCGATTTCAACAAAAGTGATTAAATATTTACTATTGAATGGTTAACTGAATGCAAAAAAATGTAAACATGCCTTTAAATACCGAATTAAAAGTTTCATTTGTCAATAAAGTTTTTTTTATTCAAATTTCCCTATTACTTTACCACTCTTAAATGGTAACAAATTACATCGTAATAAAAAATGTATTCAAAATAATCAACAATTTCAATAATAAGAAGAATAAAATAATTATTAAATTTGAAACATTTAACGTTTAAAATCGACAGGCTCACATTTAATTAAACATGGAGAATCTATTTTATCGTTGAAGCCAATTAATAAAATCGCTGTTCGTATAAATGACATTATTCGATAGGTTGATTGTATGTCGTTAATCACAGTACTCCGGAGCTGCTTTTCATATTTATAAGTTAACCAACTGGACACTGGAAACAATAATCTGTTTCATTTGAATTAATTGTATTTTAAAATAAATACATATTCCGTAAAAACAAACAATTTGTAATCCTTTTTTACTATTTTTTGCAAAAGTTATTATGAATTAATTTTATTAAGACTTTTTTTGTGTTCAAATGTATCAAGCAGAAAGAGAATAGAAACAAGAATGTATGTTTCAATATGAATATCGTATTTGTATTTTGTATTCTCTTTCAGTCTAATAATTTGGTCACTTGCATATTTTAATATTTGTTAAGTAAAATTATGAATTTATTTTGTTAATAAATGTTACTTTAAATACCTTGAGATAAACTTTAATTAAAATACAAGTCTTAGATGGCAAAAAAAGATTTACGTCATACGATGAGGAAAGATTGTAACTTCTGCTATGAAACATTGTGACAAAAATATTTTGATCTCAAGGGATACAATTTCACATGAAACCCAATTTTGCTGTTATTTAAACCGAAAGTAAACAAGTTTCCAATTTATATTTGACAGCTAACTGGTGTTTACATTTTCTATAAAGTATACGTTTACAGTTTAAGAGTTTATTTTTTTATTATTAATTTGTGAAATGTGAATATGCTTTAGATTCTTAACACTCTGTCTAATGTCTTATACATATAAGCTTCTAAGACATGGCAACCGCTGCACAACACTTGGCATTTAGTCCAGAGTTATGGTGGCTTTATATTTCATGTTTTATTCATTTATACAATGGGATTTATACAAAGTTACTAGATATGGATCGAGCGTAATGTCTTTGTCAGTTCATACTATGTCTCAGCTTCTGTATGTAACAAAAATATTTTGTATTCTTCTTAAAGTCTGCAACATAGCTATTTAAGTATTTATGTTAAATTGTATTATTTAATTTTAGTTTATCGATTTGTTAGTTTCTTTTGCTTACAGATTCAATCAATTAATAGATTTTATAGTGAGTTTACTTTAATGTTTTAATTAAATAACTAAATTCTTACGAGACTATAGGAAAAAATTGTGCGATAGTGCAAAGAAAATAACTTAGCCTAATATGTAATTAATTAGACTTGAAATAAATATAATAAGATCACTTGTATATTTGTTTATTTCATATTTGCTTTGAATGACGGTAATAAATAAAATTGTATAAATAAACAATCTATACTGATCCACCAAACATGAAGTTTTATCATTAGTTCTGCTATTTCTATATAATTAAAAGTAATAAAGTCTGTAAAGTGTATAAAGAAACTCTGACAAAAATTTAATGATTCAAAAATTAGTCGTATACACAGCGTAAGATAATTCTTTAGCAGATCAAAAACTTAGTGTCCCAGAGTCCAATTAGCAAGTTATTTACTAATCAAAACTTGCGCCCTAAATATTACTCGTATTTTGTTAAGTGTGCTAAGCAATTTCTTTTAATGATTCCACTTCAAGATAATTAGTTCTTTGAACTTAAAAACGTAACATGTAATTAGTTATGTAACGTAACTATGTAACACTATGTTACACTTCCATAGATGCTATTCAGTTGATATTATAAATTTATTTTGGACAAAGAAATAATTGTAATATAATAATCATTAAATTGTTTTGTTTTTTGAGATAATACATAACATCAAACAAGCATGTTCAGTACACATTAGTTTGGATTAAGTAGAGAAGGTTAAGGATATTTCATTCTTTTAGTGGTATTTCTATCTAGCACCATAAACTTGCACAGATATAATTGATTTGAAAATAATGACTACATTTATTTATTTATTTATGAACCACAAAGAAAAAATAGTTACAATTAAACGTAAAAAAATTACGTAATTCTTAAAAAATATTTTACCTTTTTAAAAAATTTAAATGTGTTAAAATTTTGTTTTGATTAAATTTATTGTTTTAATTAAAATTGAATACACTTAAAAAGAAAATATGCATTAACAATTTTAATATTACTGTAAAATGAAATAATAGTTTTATAAGCTTTTCTAAAACGTAAGGAGAACTGCAGACTGCAACTTCCTTATTTATTTTAAAGAAGCTGACAGCTTATTACTTCAACAGTAACATTCGGCTGCGCCAGATCTCACTGCGCTCTCAACTTGAGAGCACTTCGCCAGAGAGCTTCGGTAAAAAACCTTCACTTTAATTGGATTCCCTTTTATTAGTGTAATAAAATTGGATTTACTCACTCGAAATACGATTTTTCTCTCTATACCCAGTCATAAAGCCAGTGGAATGATCGATGGCAAAAATTTTGATTTATTTTCACGTTCCCACGTGGATTAGATATTTTGAAACGGACCATTAAATTATTTATTTCAATAACATTAAAGCATAAATTTGTGAGCTCGTATTTGAGTATGTAATTTTGTGAATGTGAGGCAAGCGAGGTTTGATATTGTATTGGAAAGAGCAGATAGAATCAACGATGCGTCACCGACTGAAATCCAATGTGCTGCGCGTCCGGCTTTGTCTGTTTGCCGGAAAAAATATAATTGGATTGTTCCTGACGAGATAAATTGAAGCTCGACTTCCGTTCCTGTGTGTGGATCACTCATTTATAGCAACGAAAAAAATAACGGCGGTATGCAAATAGATTACGAAGATACATAAAATTTCCAATTTAATATGGAAATGCTCTTTGTAAAGTAATTCACTTCTTTAATCATACATATTCAAATTCGAGTAGACGTCTCTTAGGTAATTCGAAAAACTTCTTTTAAATATTAATAAACTTTATTATATTATAAATTTATGTTCACAAACTTTATTCCTAAAGATAACCTGTCTAACTAATAACATAACAATATTATGAAAATGAGCTTAGTTTGATGTTAGAGGAAGTATGATGGAAGAACGGATTATGCGCTGGGGGCATATAAACATTTTATACGGTGTTTATATGACCTGGTTATTTAAACTTATAATTTTTTTTATCATTTAATAGGTTTTTTAAGAATATTTTATTCTATAGCTTTGCTGATGATTATAATCATCAATATAATTAATTTTGAATTAATATTTTATTATATATAATCTATTACATCATTTATATATTTAATAATTAATTATAGATTATTAAAATAATAGGATAGTAGTATATACATACATATTTTAATGCTTATTAAATAATTGTTTAAATTTTTTCTTACCTTAACTAAAATAGGTTTTGTTAGCTGTATAAAATAGTCTTTTTCGTAAAACGTTAACATTAGGCACAATACTTTTTGAAAGAAACAAGAAAGGCGGCAATTACTGCAAGGTTTATTTCTCGAGAAGCTTTGTATTAGCTGGAATAGTGTTTTTTCAAGGGGAACCCTGGGAATATTATCTTAACACTCTCAAAAGATTAATGGTAATGGGTTCACGGGGCTTGAGGTGACGGTTAACGGAAAACGAAGTATATTAATAAAAGGAAAAGGACTTATTTGGGTTAATTACGAAGGTGAGTTCCAAACGTCTGGAATTGTATCAGTAATTCAGTTTTATTTCTACAATGGGAATTCGTTCGCTTATTAACTTTAATGGAGAAGGGAAATTCTTAACGCTTTGCAGTTTTATGATGAGCATAACATTAAACAGCAGAGGCCGGGAAAAATAACTGAAGTGATTGTTTACTTTATAAAACTTTTTGGAAATTTAAATGAATGATAGAAAGTTTACTGTGCAATTTGTTGAAGTTGCATCAGAAAAAGGCAATAAATTTAAAAATTGCATTCCAATTTTTACATTTATTATGTAAAAGGATATGAGAGGAATAGCTTTTTGTGAAAGAGTGTTAAATCAGTATTTTAAAAATGAAGATAAAAAGTTGGATCACGTAATAAACCAGCATGGAAAGATTTTATGAATTTTAGAAACGCGTAGTTATGCAGTGATATTTGCACTCTCAGATGTGTAAACATAAATTATTTTATTGAAACACAATAAATAGACACGTTCTTAGTGAATTTGTTAAAACTAATAAGGGAAAATAATTAATTGTTTAGAATATCCATACAGTTTTACAGCTCAAATTCATGTTTTATGTAGAACTTGTTTTTTATACTAATATGTATTTCTCACATTCTGGAAGCGACTTCCTGCTGAGGTGTATATTTATAACTTATTTACGAGAAAACTAGTAACCGGGTTTTAAGAACGCTACCAGAACTTTGTTTACTTTCAAACTAACATTCACTAAAATTGCGACCATATCTAGGAGGAGCTAGTCAAGAAGAAAATTACTATGGGTTAAATGAGAGATTTTAAACTGAAATTATATATAGAAGTTACTGAAGCTTACGCGTCATCTCGTTTTATTTTAATTGAAGTGTGTAAATGTGAAAAGTGAATTGCAGATGTAAAATGGGATGCGCCCATTCAAGTTTCCTCGCTAATGAGGAGGGCGAGGGTAAAATTTTACCTCACTAAAAGAAAATTTCACTGCATCTATCTTCTCACTGAGCGTGTGCTATATTTTAAATGTCCCCATTACGGAATATTTTTCACTCCTATCTGTTTAGGTCATATACATTAGAGGGTGATAAAATTGGGGTTAAAGACAACCTTTAAGACCTTTTAAAGCTGTAGCAGTTTGAAATACTTAAGAATGATTATTGATTTATTTGCGAGGAATTTAAAATTTTTAGTGGCATGAAGTATCACTTTAAAATATTTTAGATTAAAAAAAAAGCACAAACTACTTTCTTTATGGATTGAATAAAATGTAGTAGTTATATATAATGAACTTTTGGGCCGGACCGTAAACGAGCTATATAAAATTATACTATCACATTCACCATAGAAACCACCAGGCGAGAACTTTACTCACAGTATGCTCGTTAGACCGGTCATTTGCCTTTTGAATTCCCATCGCTTAATATGATTTTCATATGCGATACCGGCTTTTGATTACGCCGATTGTGTTTTCGTTATAGTTCACGTCGTAATTTATCCGCTACTTGGATTAGTTTATTTAAATTCATATGTTAATAAGTCATGATAATATTAAAAACTTAATGTAGTTCCTTGTACAAAAAGAAAATCCAAAGAGTTTGGAAATCATTCATAATGTGAACTTTTGACTGTTTATATTTGACAAACCTTTAATGTTGACAAATTACAAGATACTTCTACTTCTTAAGGTTCCTCTCCGACTAGCGGAGGGTGGCAGTCAGCTGCGCATACTTTTTTCTGTCTCTTGCGAGGTGGAAAAGATGTTCAGCACTCGCAATTACAGTCCACTCTCTGATGTTCCGTAGCCATGACTTTATTCTACAACCGACACCTCTTCTAACGGTGACTTTTTCCATCATAATGATTTGGAGGAGTTCGTATCTCTCATGCCTAAGCACATGTCCGAGATAAGTGACTTTCCTGATCTTGACGGTATGCAAAAGTTCTTGTTTTTGGTTGACTTGAAACCTTTTGTGTCCAGCTTATGCTAACATGCGCTTGTATGCCTACAAATGTGGGCATACAAGATACTAGTTTTGTTTAAATATTAAATTTTTGCAAGTATATCTATCTTTTTCATGAGTTAATATGTCTAAGGATGGTTATATTAATGTAAAGTAGATAAAGCATCCTCTGACCTAAATTAGTATAAGAACTTCTATGTAGTTGATAGGTAATCTTTAATGAAACGTGAATGCTAGTAGCCTACAAAACCACTTAAGTGTAAAAAAATTGTACATTCATGGTTAGTTGCACTCAATTATTATGCGTCATAGTTATTTGAGTTACGTCTTAATAAACTATTTTAGTATAATTTTAAGTAAATACAATTATTTCTAGATACAACAAAGTTTAAGAAACCAGGAAAAAATTTAGTCAGTTAAAATAGATTGCTTATTAGTACATAAAACTATTAGAATTGCGAAATACAATTAAAAATTTCAAGACAAAGAAATAACTTCTATTTAAAACCATTACATACCGGTTTCCTACAATTAATAAACCAATACATTTCCCTTTCGTTTGTACCGCCAGCCTTGACAAAATTCCTTTTCTTACGGTGTACAAATGTACGTGAATCGCACCCGTTATTTATATCCAATTTGGAGAGATTATGTAAAACAGCGAATTATTTACCTTTGTTTATAACACAAGGTTTACAATGTACAAGTATATTTCTGTCAAGAGAGATAAGAACGAATGATAATTATGATTTCAGAATTGAAATAATATGACGTTCAGTGCCTTCTTCTATTATATTTTTTGTGTTCTATAACAAGAGCTTGAAATTTTTTTAAAATTGAACGCTATCAAAAAAGTTTATACAAATTTTTGATAGCGGGGATTAAAAATAATTAATTTGACTTCGATAATTGCCTAAGATCCACATAATAATGTACCATAATATTTGAATAGTTAAGTGACTCTCTCGTTATCATTGTGAATGACGCTTAAGTCATAGAGGTCCTTGATAATCTTGTAAGTGATTTGCTACTAAGCCCTTAAGTAGCTTAATATTGGAATCTCTATATTTCATAAAACAGTCGTAATGAATACGTATGAACCTACATATGTATGTAAATATCTATAAACATAATTTTATTGTTATCCATCTGTCTTCTCCAAAATAATATCTGTTAAATAAATAAGAGATTTTCGTGAATATTGTAAGTGTGGCATAATTACGAGTGTTTTTTTTTGGAACCGAAAGAAATGTTACTTTTTTATATTTTGAAAAACTTTGGTTTTCAAGGAATATCAAAAACCCTTTTGTCGTATTCGTTTTGCACTCTCACGTGCCATAGTTAGTAACTAAAAGCAAATCTATATTGACTCTTGATCATAACTTTAATATCATGAACCCTGTTGACTTTAGTTGCGATGACCTATACGTACAGAAGTTTGAAATATTCCGAGATACTGTTACTTAAATTTATCTGTCTGAATCGATGATAGTGTGTTTCTATTATTAATTATAAATCAAACCACATTCCACGGTGATAAAGCTGCACCTAAGAGGTAGTTATACATTTATCATTAAAAGTAAGTGCGAAAGTATGTTTGTTTATAGAAGATTTATGAACATAAGAGTTTTAAAATGAAACAAATACATACATATATAATGCAAATTAAAAATTATTTTGATACGAAAATATCATAAATTTCAAGAGATCTTTATATTTGGGATGCAAAAAATGCATCTCTAGATAAATTAATGTGAACATTATACTGTAATAATAGTTTAGTGCCGCATTTATTATTTTTTGTTATTATTTAATGATTGTTTAAAACTTCAAAAAATGTATCTGTATATAGGTATCCAAGTACTTGATTATTTTCATCTAGAAAAGTAGAACCGTGAAATTTTAAAAACTGAGTAATTCCATACTTTATAGTCGCTAGTACTTCACGTTCTCGTATATAAGAGAATTAGGAGCGGATACCGAACTTAGTCATGTTTGTCACGCGCGGGATTATAAAAGCTTTTCCAATTCTCTATCGCGAGACACGGCGACTAGGCGACCACGTAGGCGCTATATCTTTCCTCGCTTTTATTTTAACGAAATTTACCACAGTCACTCTCGATTACTTTCCATTGTCTATCCGCAAAGCGTATGCCGAATCAAATTGGGAAATATTGAAAGAAAACGTGCCAGGCGATTCCCTTATTTTGATACAGATCGGTTATCGTTTTTATTTAGGGATAAATTGTAACGGTTTCTCATGTTATCTAAAGTTGGTTTATATTAATTTTACATTACATGTAAAACTGTGATGACTTCAATAACGTGTTTCCATTATTCCGCCGATTATGTTTTATTATTATTATAGTCATTCAAATTAATTGAATATAAACAATTATTATTCAGTAAACAATTATGGTTGTAAATTCAACACAAACACTATATGTATATCCGCAGAATAAACAAAACAAAATGTAAGAGGAATTTAATTTTCATTCATATTCCAGCTATTATTATAGAAAGGATATTGAATTGTTGGAATGCATGAGGGTGCCAAGCGAACTCGGCGTATGTGCAAATTGTTATTTCACCAAATATTTTCCACAGCCTAAGATATTAACTGCATTGCACTGAAATTCATAAAATTTTCCATATATACTATTGTGATATTTTTCTTTAAAGTAGTTGTTTTATCTTTTTTTTTAACTATGAACACTCAATATATTTTTAAGGTATAATAAAAATGAAATTCTATGAATACAAAATATTAACAGTATATTTTATGTTATAATTACACTTCGACTTAAGAAAAACAAAGTTTTTACTTTAAACTACCATTTTTGTTTTAAATATGTACTGGACATTATTAAAATATACTGCTTTAATAAACTGCAAATTCTGGTAAGTTTTTTGGCAACAGTTAACAGATCTTAAAGCTGTAAACTTTGATTCCGTGGTCTGTTGAATAGTTGTTTGAGAACAAGAGAAATTGAATTCCAACTAAGTTTTAATTTGTGCTTACAGCTTAACTAACTCTGAACAAAAAGAGGGAGTAAATAAAATTGTCTAAATTAGTTTGTTATTTTAAAGGTTTATATCCCTTGTAGGAATAGTACTACTTTGGAAATATATCAGATGAAAGTGATAGTTTAAGTAAATAGACAATTAATTAAATTTGTAAACAATTAAAAACTAAGTTAACAAACGTGTAAGTAAACAAACAAAAAATTAAACCAAAATACACTCTTGAAAATATTCCGGAATTGTACATGGTACATACATAAAATTAAAATTTAAATGAAACTAATATTTTCGGATTTACTACTAGGTTTTTTATTTTTGACTATAAACTACATACTCTTGACGTTTCGGTTACTTTACAGCAACCGTGATCACAGGAAGACGTGAGATGTGAGTGTCTGTCAGTCGGTCTTGTTATTTTATCACCTACCGTCATCGATTTCTTAATTTCCTGGAGTACCGTTTTGGATGTCGGCAGAATGCGCTTATTGTGTTTCGAGGTCCTGCGATGTGGTCACGGACATGGGATGTTATATTTTTAAAAAGAGGATCCTAGGTGTTTGATAGGTTCCAGCCATGTTCTCTATTGAAATGGAGGTGTTTTTTAGTTTCAATAGCTTTGCGGATTAACCTTGGTATATATCTGTCTTCACGAGCGAGGATGTGTGGTTTATCAAATCTAATGTAATGACCTGGTTTGTCCAATGCATGTTCACATACTGCCTACTTCGACGCGCGCCTGTTCTTGACGTCTGAAATATGTTACTTGACCCTTGTACCGATGTTCCTTTTGTCTGTCCGATGTATGACAAGTCACAGTCACAATCAAGTTTGTATACACCCGCTTGTTGTAAAGAAATGTTACTCTTGATTGGTCTCAAACTGCGTAGTAAATCCAAAAATATTAGTTTCATTTAAATAAGTACACGTGAAAATCATAGATCTCATTATGAAAATTAAAATCTTTAAAATCAGACTTTTTGTATGTAAGCTTAATTTACTTGAACCAGTTGCACGCCAGAAAGTTGAATCGTTTAAGCTTCAGGCTGGACGTTATTACGGTAGTATCACATTTTTCGGCAATTCCAGAAGGTCTTGAAAGGAATACTCTTCAATGTTGTTGACAACTGTAAAAAGGATTTATAAAGCAGTATTTAATTTTTGCTTAAAAATATTTCTCGCAATAAAATTAATAAATATAATAAACTGCTGAATTGCTCAGATATCATTGGTATGTATTATTGGTATTTTATTGTATTGTATTTAAATATGTGTAAATTTGTTTATATAAAGGTTACATTATATAAATGTTTTTTTTTTACATTGTATTACATTTAACTTATAATTGAAAGGCATTGTAAAAACAAATGAGAAAACGTTATAACATGTTCATATCTAGTTAAATGTTACAAAATTTAAACCGAATAAAATTTTAAAACATACTTTTATTCAATAAAAAATTTATCAGGCCCTTATATTATTAAAGAAATAAGGTAAATATTATGTAAAAACATTTAAAGTTTGAAAGATAAAAAAAATACATTTATATAGAGTTTATAAAGACGGTTCATTGGAGTTATATTATATGTATATATGTTTTCTTTAACATGTTATCGTGATAATACATTATAAAGATAACATAATTTTAAAGAACTATGCTTCCGTGTTGTTTTAAAGAACTTATTTTAAAGTACCTTACTTCATAATACAAATTTTAATAGTGTTATTAAACACTACGCCAGGTCCAAAATAATGTGATTTATAAAATGTTATTTACTATGCAGGATAAGATAAAAGTGTATTGATTTATTAAATCATGTATATAATTTCATAAATACTTTTGGTTAAATAAGTAAGAATCAATATATTTATAAGGCTGCAAATTGTTGCCTTGATAGTGCAAACAAAACGTGGGAAATATTTGAATAACAATGGAGTGTTTTTGTGGAACACTAATGTGTTAGGCGGAAGGGCGGCGGTCTGCGAGGGCGGCCATAATATCTGTTTTATTTTTTCCGGATTTGTATGAATGGGGACAACAAATAACACTTCTTTGTGAGGACCTAAAATCACGGACAATGTTATTTTTGTGGCTCACTTTATGGCTTTATTTGTCGCTGTTCTACGCTGCTTTGGTTTCCACTTCAGGTACCCAATGATAGATGAGCGTTTGTAAAAAATAAGGCTGTAAATAACTTTTAATGTGCAATTTGTTTTAATAGCATTGTTATATCATTTTTATTTGCTTTTTGGCATTTTATTTGTCTTGATAAAACATCGTTGGACTTATAAGAATGTTTTTATAAGGATTAGTAAATATATAAATTATAATTATTTACCAGTGATTGGCCTCTTCCCAGTCGTAGTAAGCGCGTTGAACTGACTAAATTACATTTTATTCGTAATTTATATAAATTGAAGGCGTAATGGTCATTAAGTTTTAATTGTAATCTATAATATTTTTGCCTAAAGATTTTAGAAGAAAGATTTTATTTTGGTTTATCTTAAATGAGTCAATTATACTAGTTGACAAAATGTGAAGACTACTGACACGGAAGTGAAACCGAAACATTAAAGATTTAATTCATTATTAAAATTTGTTAAAAATTTCTGATCGGTTTTTATTTTTTATTTTATGACTGTCATATCTGTCATCAACGTTAATTTCAACTGATTAACTTTGTATACATAATTTATAAGAAAACAATTTAATTCCTAAACATTTTAACTGTGTCCCTATATCTATTCGTACAAAATGCGTATTAAAATTTCACGTAACAACCTCAGCATAATGACAGTGGTGACCGAATTATACGGTACGGCTAAATGTGCTCCTATATTTTAACGAGCGCTACAATTACACGTATTTATAAGCTATTTGCAAATTGTAAAGGATCGCATAAGCTGTTATTTAATATATATAAATATTGTATTATTTAATAAGTTATTAAATTCATTCTTATTAAGCAGAAGGTATAATTTCAAGTTTTACAAAAAATATATATTCCATATAGTACTGGGATTTTTTGGCGTACATGTGTTGATGAAAATTCAAACATGTTTAATCTTTTCCTTCATTATAAAAGATTTTACAATCAAAATTTGTTGATTATATTGATAATACAAATGTACAATTATGGTTGTAAATTCAACACAAACACTATCATATATTAGAAGAAATTAACCTACTTTTTTTTAACTTAATTTGATAATTATTTTACCTGAAGCCTCCATTACTATAGCAGTAATCGAAATGTCAGAGGGACAATTAATTTTAAATCCAGTGAAGTAATTGAACGTTTGAGTAAGCTTAAATAAATAGGAACGAAATTTATTTTATTACATAAGTATTACGTCCATAAAAATGTTTTTGATTTAATTAATATGCCTTGATAATAATATATCTCAGAAATCTCAATATTCTATCTAATATTATGACTTTGATCCATAATCTCATACAGTTTTTAAAGGATACAACTAAATTACCATAACAAATGCGTGTATATGAGATAATTCTAAATAAAATACATTGAAATACTGTTATTGTAAATAGATGATAAATATCCTTATAAGGGCACAAATGTGAATCAGTTTTTACAATACAGAGTGCACACGGAATGTTTGCCAAGCAACTCGCGTCCCGGTCACATTGGATAGCGTTCGAACTGAGAAATACATTTATTGGCGATAATAGCACGGACACAATTCAATTTGTATTTCACCTTTAGTGGAAAATGTTTTCTTTGTTGTGTTCTATTTTGATAGAAGGACGTCTTACTTATTCCTTATAGTAGTATATAAATATATTTTATTCGAACACAATAGAAAAACGTTAATAAAAATATGTAGATTTTATATTAAAAATAGACAGAAATAGAAACGCTTAGTTGACGCAATGGAAATTTGTTTTCAAACTACCCGTAATTTTTTAGCCAAAATATATATTTTTCTTCTATTGTTTTTTTCTAGAAAATATTATTATATATATCAATTTTAAACATACTTTTAATGCAACAGCAAAAAAAGGAATCAAAAATATATTAAAAACTCAAAAAAAGGTAACTAGTTTTACTGTGTTGGCTTCAAAGGTAGTAACAGGATTAAAACATTGATCCAGTGACGGGTAACTTTAATCCTATTTGTATTTCACCGAAATACGACAATGAATATTGATATTGTACCATTGTGGTCTAAAAATATATCGGCAGTTAATTAGCGTTTAGAGCATTGTGAGATTTGATAACTTTTCAGGTATACCAGTACATAAAAAAAAATAGTATGTATGTAGATCAAAAAACTGTCCACCTGTAAAAATGCTAGTTACAATGTTTTTGACTCGATGAAGGCCGGTTGCTCCGAAATTTATGTTTCCCATTGCATAACATTTCACATGTTCATTCTGGGCAGATTTATTGGGTCCCGGTCTCCCAAACCGGACTTGTTCATGTGCCGACAAATTAGCCATACGCATGACGTTGTATTGATTTTGGAAAATATTTCACCATTTTATTGAATTGTGCTTTTATAGCGACGACACAGGATAGTTTATTTGTGACAACTTAAGTATTATAATAATGTATTAGACATAGCTTTCAATCGATATTGAATTTTTATTTTTATAAATACCGTTCCTAATGATTTCACTATTTCAAAAAGAAGAAATCCATGATTGCAAAATAGCAAATTGAACTTTATTAAAACTATTTTATTTTATATAACGACTTACCACTTGATTGATTCACCATGCTCGTGCCAAAATAAAATTTTATGACTATTGATAGTGTTAAAAATTATAACGTCTATAAAGTGTTAATTACCCGTATTAAGGATAAAATAGAAGAAAATACCCTTTTATAATCGTACAGAACCATTGAAACATGTCCGTTTATTCAAAAGATAATGAAAATAGCATATTATGTCTGGCATTGTATTCGAGTTTAAACAGTTGCTAAGTTCTTAGAAAAGTCCAGTTGCGAACAAAGCCTCAACTTCCGAGATTCTCCACCGTGGACACCTGTTGTGTTAGACAACAAAGGAAGAATTATATTCATATGTCACTCGAACTAATGTGAACATCTTAAACAACTGAGTTTTGGGTTTATTCAAACCCCTACCTTATCATGTTTATTTATATATATTTACCGCTTACTATATTAATGACGTAACCGTCTTTCAAAAGATGTTTGCTGTTGATACGTATTTATAACGGTAAACATAGGATAAACATTTATCCGTAGATATTATAAGAGGTGAGCGATGTCATATTTTTGTTTAGCTTTTAGCGGTACGCACGCTAGATATAATATAGATATTACAATAACACTTGATGATTATGTTAAGTAAAAGCTCTCAAATAAAAAAAAGACAAATCAATATAATCTTATCATATTGTTTTTTTTTTTAATAAAAAATTGATAAAAAATATTTTTTAATAATTGTTTTATACATAATGTAAAACCAGTTCAGAAATATAAAGTTGAATTCAATTTTACCCACTATTGGCTAATTTTACCCTAATATCAAGACTTAACATATCTCGAAAAAATAGAATGAAATTGGAAATACATATGTAGTAAGCTATACCTGACTTGTAATCATTTAATCCATATAATTGGTTACAATTCAATTAAAATAAGATTACATAATTTACGTTCTAATGTTTGCATATAGATCGCATCGCCTAACCTTGCGTACATTGAAGAGACAATCACTTACGCGCCCAGTTAACAATGTGAGTTATAGGAGTCGTGGAAGGCCGACTCGTCACGCTTAGGTTAAGGACATATGGGCTTGTAGCACACATACATGCTATACTATTGATGTTATGTAATTTCTTAAAAGACTAACATGTTTATATTGCAGAGCTTTAAAAGGCGAAATAATAATATTTAGTTTTATGTGTAAATACACTTTAATTTCAATGATTTTAATCTAATAGTTCGAGGAATGTTTTAAGGTTATATCCACAGATAGTATAAATTTTTTACACATAGTTTTATTTAAATAGTGAAAAAAGCAGAATAGATATCTAATTGTATTAAGGACCCCCGCCGGGTGCCTCCCTCCTCCTATGAGGAGAGTGGCACCCGGCGGTCAGTCGGCGGTCAGGGTGAGTCCCACAATGAAATATCTGGGGCTCATACTTGACGGAGGGTGGACATTCGTGCCTCATTTCAAGGAACTGGAGCCGAAGGTCGTGAGGACGGCAGGTGCGCTGGGAAAATTCCTCTCGAACCTCGGAGGACCCAGCGCAGCTTGCAAGCGGCGAGGCGAGGTGTGCCCGAGATTTGCTGCGGAGAGCCAAGACCTTGTGGCGGCTCGCGGCGGAGTGGACTTGTCGCTTTCGAGTATCGTGGAAAAGATGCTCGAGAGTAATAGGTCCTGGCTGGCGGTGTCCTCCTTCTGTGAGACTGTCATCTTCACAAAGGAGACATCTGAGCGGCTGATGCACCCTCCCTCCGCAGACGACGTACGGGGGTGCGACGGGTGCGATTCCAAAGCCTCTAATAGTACTCTTGAGTTCCGGGCTGAGGTCGGCTTGGTAACCCGGCTCCTGTGAAAGTCCAGCGTCGTCGGGGCGGTTCTAATTGCCGGGATTGCCCCTATACTCCGAGGGAGTAAGTCCGGTCTTCGCCAGGACCGGCCAGTCGCTGGTGTCCTGTCGCTGACAGATCCAGGGTACACCGACATAGCGGCCGATGGCTTTCGCAGTGGTTTTAGTGAGTAGGGACCTGCCCAGGTCGGCGGTCGTAAAAAGAGTTTCCCTGCGACATCAAGAAAACAAAAAAAAATATAGCTTTAAATGGTACTCATTCATTAATTTTATACTAAACAATATAATAACATTCATTTATCTATTATTAGAAACTTCAATTATCTATCTATCTGTCCATTTACTAATACATATTAAATTGTGACTAACAAAGTATCATTCATATTATCTGAAGATAAGTTAAAATATGTTAACATGCTAAAATTATTGTATATTTATATAAAGCACTATTACCTGACGGTGCCAACAACGACGCTTTTGTATAATAGGAAACTCAGCGTGCCAATTAGGTAGTCATTATGTTTTGGAAAACTAAGGAAACTTTGATTGAGAAGCCATTTCAAGTCGGGCATAAATGCAGTCTTCGGGATTTATGGTTAGCCGACTTACAGTTTAATTACATCCGGCGTTCATGATATGATGCAATTAATCTAATGTGCTGTATTTTATAACGAAGACAATTAGTTTCTTCGATTTTATAAACTTAATTTAACGAGATGCTACAATAAAATGACATTTCCACGTGTGAACGACGGCTCCAATTTCCCTATTTTTTTATGGTTATGTTTTTTATTTTCAGGAGAAGGATTTAAAAAGAAAAAAATTATGAGAATTAAGTGGAAAATACAAAGTTTAATATAAATTTGCAATTACCTTTATTATAAAGTTTTTGCTGATCATACATCAAATAACTGCCAGTTGTTTGACAATGGTTCAGATAGACCGCACATATTCAATCGAATATATCATAATTCTGAATTAACGTTGTATTTTTATTTTGCTTTCACCATAGGTATGTAAATTGAAAATTATGACTTTCGTACTGAATCGATGATTTATGGTTTTAAAAACGAACTATATCCCTTAACCAACTCCCTGGTTTGAATAAATCTTTGACATGACATGACAACTTCTGTCTCTTCTACTAGTATTCTATATTTATGTATCTACGAGTATTCCTGTATAAAAAGTAATAAAATTGGATAAGCAAAATTATTTATACATTTTTAAATATAATTATTATTATCAAATTGAGAATCGATTTAAAATTAGTAAATATATTAATTTTCAAAAACAAAAATTAAAAATACTTAGAGGCGGAAGAGAATTGTGTGGTAAAAAATTATATTATACTCACGAAAACAAAATACTTTACTAGATTTTCGAAAGACAAATAAGTAAATATAGACTACATTTTTATTTAGATGATTCAGGTGAAAAACAAAAATGTAATAAGTCATTTACAAAAATGACTTATTACATTTGAACGTTCCAAATGGACGTTTCAAACATCGTTTGAAGTAAATTACGCTGTCCCAAACGCTCCCCTAAAAAGGCGTTACACTTGTAATCGCTTAAATATGCGCACAAGGCGTTCGTTAGGAAAATGAGTGGAGCCACTGACTTGAAAAGTAAACTGTAATTTATTAAACACGCGCCTTAAATAGCTCAGGGTTGTAAATTTTATTACACTCAACTATAATGACATACTTTGGAGAACTTTATTTTATTTATATAAAATATCTGTATTACATATGTACTTCTTGTTTTTAATAGAATAAATAGAATAAAAAGAGTTATGAAATTGATTATTAATAGACGTACTACTAAAAATACCCACATTTTTATAGGTTTATTCAGTAACTTTCTGGAGATGTTAAACCACTATAATCCTTCGCTATGCGAATATCGTTTAATAATTATAAAGCAACTTGTGAGAACTTCATGGACTTAAAAAACGATGACGAACCATATATTTTATGAAGTTATCTTTATGTATGATATTATTACTTTATATTTTATTGCAGAACTTGTCTACCATAAAAAACAGTGGAAGACAAATTATTTCTATCATGGAACATTTTGTTGATACTTTTTTTTGAAATATGATATCAAGCAGAAGAAAGATTACTAAAACATACCAAACGTCAACAAATAGAATAATGCAAACAAATCATCAAGTTTGTATCGGTATGAAAATATGGTAATGCCATGCTATTTTGCACGCTGCGTAGCGAACAGTGAACGTGCGAAAGTGATAAATTTAGGTAACAGTGCCCTGAATTTGCGTCGGTGCAAATCAACCGAAATATTGTATGAGATTGAATTTCGTTGCGAGAAATTACTCAGTCGTCGCACACTGATGGCTTCAACCCTTCATATTTGTCATGAAATGTTTATGATTAATAGCCAACGTTTTTCATTTCCACCCTGACGTAATATAGTTTTGTAATTTGTTTGTATTTACGAGGTCATGTGTTTCTTTTTTATATTGTGTGTCTTGAAAATTTATGATGGTTGTCACAACGCACACGATCTATTTAACTAGTAATTACGACTGTATATGAAATACGTAAATAACTACTTTAATATAGAGCATTTCCCATGCAACTTTTAATATATTTTGTTAAATTGTGCCTGAGTTCATAATTACTGGAGTCTACCCAAGGATCATTAGTCTCTTAAACGCGGATTAGATGAAACTTTTTATCTTAAACAAAGTTTTGCCAAGTTTACACAAATGCAACCATTGATTTGGTTCTCAAGTTTGTTCTTGTTTTAGCATAATAAAAAATCGTTGAAACTAGTGGGAAGCATATAATGTCATACTTATATGTGTAAATGAAATATTACTTCTTTCTTCAATATATTTCTATTCCTAGGATTAAATAATATATAAGAATCCAAATATAATCTCTCATTTAGAATGACAAAGTAATAAAAACCCGGATAATGTGAATGTAGCTCTTTTTTACATAGATATAAAAGATATCATCTTAATACATCTGATTTCTTAAATAAAATTTTACAATTTCTAAAATGATTAAAAAAATACCGTTATAGCAATGTATGTAAAAATCGTAACAATGGATTATTACTAATTGAGATTATAGGATTACTAATTTATGTTTCAATTTGCTGAAACTAGAATGTATTACGCTATATGATCAAATAATATAATTTGGTTACATGCCCATTTGGTCATATTTCAACATTAATGAAAATACAACGAAATTAATTCCATCCTGCACGTTTTAGTTCATATTACAATATGTGGTTACCTGTAATCTGTATTAGAATGACTGAATATACCTCAATTTAATAGTTTCTGTATAATATAAATAAACAAATAGGTTTGTATATAAGCTCTATAAATCCTTCAAACACATAACTAATATTTACTTAATGTTTTAAAGATGACTGGCACCTCAAGTAATTGGACAAAGTTATTTTAATTAAGCTGGACACAGCTATGTACTCATTTAGGATATGAGATAAGCCACAACAAGCCACGAAGCATTTGATCCTGGCTGCACACGATTCTCATAAATAGTACTTGAAATTACAATGGAAGATTGCTTTTATACAATTAAGAGGGTCTAATCTGAAGGGAATAATTGGAATTTATTTTGACCCGGTTTCATTTCCCTTTACTTTGTAATTGCATTAAAGTGCATGGTTCAGTGAGTTTCTCGTCAAAGTTAGAAGCCTTTTTGAATATTAAAATATTACGGATAATGTAGAAGCTTTCATTTAATTGGGAGATTAATTATTTTTACTGAAAACTTTGGATAAATTTCATTAATCAATTAGATTTATTGAATAATTAATTCAAGACTCAGTTCTTCTTCAACTTTAAATTCTCAAAGCTTGTTTATTTGAGTTATGAATTGATTGAATTTTTTTTTTTAATATGATTTCTCAAATGACGTATTTTGATCCTTCTCTTAAGTATTGCATTGGCCTCGCATAATATTGAGTTTGGCCAATACTAGACTGAGATGAGTCTTGTATTCATAGGTCTTTGAAACCGACAACACGATGTGTAAATAATCTTAGCTCTGAAATGTAAAATTGAAATCATTTCACCGTACTTCTGAGTAATACATGTGATATTTATTTAAAATAATTCTTCTTATTTTATGCAAGTAACTTACCAAATATTTATATATATATATATATATATATATTTCTAAATATATATAACTAAAATAACTTCAATAAAATACTAATTATAATACAAATAAAACGAATAATAAATACACCTAGGGATTTATAGTGAGCGCCCACTGAGAAGAAATAGAAGGATTCCTTTTTAGTGCAGAGTTAAAACGGAACAATTTTTTTTTGACGCAGGGAAACTCTATTTGCGAACCATCCAGCCGGCTTTGGTGGGGCCGAAGGGTGTGTGAGACTCAGACTTGGCAGGCCACTACTCACTAAAACCACTGCGATTGCCATCGGCCGCTATGTCGGAGTGCCCCGGATCTGTCAGCGACAGGACACACCAGCGACTGGCCGGTCCTAGCAAAGACCGAACTCACTTCCTCGGAGATTGGGGCATTAAAACGGAACCATAATCCAACTATAACCAACTCAATTCTTCTGTAGAACATTACGGTAGTGGTCCAAAGCATGGTTTTATATCTGTGGAATAAGTCACATACATGTCCAAGAACTAGTTTAGATAGATTTGGATACTTTTATTATTCTTTTCATATCTTGCTCGACATTGGCTGGAAACAATTAAACATTTGACTTGTTAAATTTATCAGAAACAAAGCTGTTATAGGATAAAACTGCGATTTGAAATAATGTCAACAATCAATGAAATAAACTATTTTTTAATCCAGAAACATCGATTCGGCATCTTTTGCTAATTGGTATGGTATGTTATATTAAATTAATAAATAGATCACAGTTACTAATATCTTAACTGCCCCATCAAAGAAAATATTAAATCTTTGCCTTTCGGGCCGTAATTGTCATAGTCTGATGGTGAATTAATTTATTCAAAGGTGCTGTTTATGAATAGTAACATTATTGTAGAGGAGTACTCCGAGAGAAGTCAAAACGATTATTGGGAGCTTATATTAAATGAAATAACATGTAATATACTATAAAATAAAATAACGTCGATACTTTTTATAGCAGCTATGATTTAATAAGCCACATGAAAAAAAAATTATGTTCAGTGGATCGTCTAAATGTTTAATAAAGAGTTCAAAATACAACCTTCTACAATTAATAGCATAAACGTAAACAAATGATACGGTATAGCGATTTTATAATGAAATTCCTTACCGTTGAAAGAGCACTTGATAACAACGTTACCGCAAACATAACATTGTTTGTTGTGAGTGATACGCGTATCGGATTTGTCGACAGAATTCAGTTACACTTTGTACGTACTACTCAGAATTAATTTACTTTAAAATAGCAAACATGTACAGGAACATGTTTTGATGCTTCGTCACTGAGGAACCGAATACACAAACAACGTTATTTAAATATTATCTGAAATTGGAACAGTGTCCTAGAAATGTTAACAGAAATTTGAAACAAACATTGTGTAATACATTATGACTATTAAAGTATGCGGATCCATCAAAATTATCGTGCTATGGCCTTTGTCATAAAGTTTGTCAGGAGTCAGACGGAGTGACAATTGCATTCGGTGCAATAGTGGTTGTTGAAAACTTGTTCAGGACTTATCCTTTGCCGTAACATACAAAACTATTTCAAATGATATTAGTCCAGTTAATTCAGGATATTTTGTAGTTGATAGTTTCTATGAAAGTTTTCTTTCACCATTTGCTCTCAGTGTGCTTTGGTTTCTATGATATTTTGGTATAATACTTTTTTAATTACCAATTTCAGACTTGCGTACGATAGTCTTAGTTTTCCTTTTAAATTTATAAATATATTAAAACTACAAGAACTGTTACTTAGAGATACAAAAAATATGCAAAAAGATTTATTTCAAAAAGTATTTTATATTATGACACAGAAATATTGTTCAGCTAAAGTCCTGCCAGGTTTTACGTCAAATAGACATTTATACAATGAATAAAATTTTTGTGTTGTTTTATTGTTTGTGGGATTTTAATTTTATAAATCAGTCAATTACATCCTAATATGTTAGTTTACAAGGAACCAGAAGAGGAGATTTTGCATAAAATTATAGGCTATGGCACCCTAATAATTGCAGTATTCTATTTTTTCAAATTTATTAAATATATATCGAAGAGTCGTAATTCTGAAGTCTCAAGTGTTAACTCCCGAGCTCGTGTACGCAGTTCACATCGTTCACCGGTGAGAAATATTTTAAATGATGAAAAGAAAGGCAGAAAACGGCAGCGAAGAAAACGTCAGCACAGATATGCTACAGAACAATGGCTTCCAAGAAATGATCCCCCATATGACGTGGAAGATTATGAATAAAAATATTTAAAAAAGGTTTTAATATATAAGCTATACAAACAACGTTCAACTATAATATCCTCATATTAACTTTAGAGCAAGCAATCAAAAGTTTTTAAAAAGAAATTGAGTTTAACAAATTATAAGATACCTAAAAATGTTGAGTCAGTTGCCTCTTCGGATATTTTTAAAGAATACCTGATTCTGCAAGTTTCTTTTTTGTTTGAAAATTTTCAGTACCCCAACTTCACTTTGGACCAAATAGCTGATTCACGACTTATTTAAACTCTAGCTATAGTGTCCTATAAAAATATGGTCTATCGAACTTTAACTCTTAAGGAATTTAAGCTGTGCAAGTATGAGTTGAACGTGACATACGCAATTTAAATTCACAAAATTTTTTTTTATTTCAAAATTGCATTTTCAAGTTGTGTAAACGTAAATGTATGTTGAAATAATCTTTACTGCTCACTTTTTTATAGCATAAAACTTTAGATAATGAAGTAATGAAAATGAGAACATGAAATATGAGAGAGAAAATTATTTTACAGTTTCACACTCGAGCTTATTAGTGTTGAAGAGAAATTGTGCAAAAATTCTCGGCATTTTATAATTTGGTGCTGTGTAACGAAGTAAATATGCTAATTTGCAATTTTTATCCCTCTTTCTATTACTTTAATTTTACTTTATTTATTTTCTATCAGACTAACTAGTGCTTCATGATATCTAGATATTAGATATTTGTTTAAGTGTTATAAAATTTTTATATGTGTTATACATTCCCTATGATAAACTATGTTTTATCATAGGGAATATAAAACTTCGGAAATAAATAGCGAAAAATTGCATCGTCTTGAGGTACAAATAGCCATTTAACGATAATATTTCACCCGACAGCTTGTGTCAAGTGCAAGGAGTTGCGGTTCTGTTATCAGAACGAAGTCAGAACCGCAACCTGTAGTTGACGTCCGATACTAAACTGGCTACTCGACCGACTTGTAAAATTATTTTACATTTGAAATATTCAGAACGTTCACTGTTTATAATATGTATGTATAAAGAAAAAGAATGTAAAATTTATGTAATTTATACCGGTTTTGTAGAAACATTAAAATTATATACAATATTGGCGGTAGTTTTATTAAGGTTTTCCAAGATGATATTTCTGATCGGAGCCGAATTGGACTTGGAGTTTACGATACTGTAAATAGTAGTTACGATACGAAACAAAAGGATTTCTGTCCAGGTCAGATTATGACTAAGTTAGTTAACAAGTTCAGATTCCTTTGGAGATAAGTAACTAACTCCTACCGTACACAAAAACAAATTACTAACTTTAACTAGATAAAATTATTGTACAATGTGTACCAAAGCAAGGGGAAAACAACATTTGGATACCTCATATTGTATGTATGTGTTATCCCTTGACAATCGTCAGCAGTTACAAAATTAGTTTAAGCACATCTGACTTACAAATATCAGTTCGCCAATTTAAACACCTCTTTATGACTTAGAGAAACTGAAATTACTAACAATTGAACTATGTTAAGACATGTAAATTACTTGAAACTTGAACTTTAAAGCTGTTATTTCAACTTATGATCTATTACGTAGTTAGTGATAGTATTACAATTTATTTAGTGTATTTATATGTATTACTAATAAGTTATAAATCAAATAACTATTAGACATTATATGGATTATATCTATATATAAATTATGTTAACTACATTACTTTACTTGCAAATTAAATTAAATTAAATTATAAACTCTTGCTTAGCTTAGTCCAAAGTATGGTTGTTTTAGGTTTAGTAAACCCTATTTTAGAAAACAGGAAAACTAGGATTAACTAGTTCTACTCGACAGTCTGAGCTCTCAGTGTAACAAATTTTGTTACGTACATTAATTATTAAAAAGAAAATAAAGAATAAAAATTTATAATAATCATGAATAAAATAATATAAATTTTATAATGTTGTTTCTGTAAATGTGTGTTTTTATTATATATAATATATACATATATTTATTACGATATTTTTTCATTAAAACTTCTTAAACAATGCTTGTTGAAGAATTATTTAGGTAAAACAAAATAGATTTACAAAGGTTTAATAAAGGATAAGATTGTTGTATTTTAGGTTAATGTATAATTATATTAGAATAAAACAAAAATTGAAAAGTATTAACGACATTTTTTTTGTATATTTTAATACTATATACATAGGGCGAGAAGAAATCATTAAGGTTTGTACATGATCTCTTGCTCACAAGAAACTTGAAACATTCATTGACAAAAAAAATGTGGTGAAAGAAAAAAGGAATAATAGTAATTAATCGTAACAAATAAATTTAATAAATGTTTTTATGAACGTAGTATAGAACCAATGGTATTAAAAGAATCGTTTGTTTAAAAATATTTTTACTTAACGCATTTTAAGTATATTATTCGCAAACATTTTACTGTTTACAATTACTCTGTCACGTTCATTCTTAAAAAATAAATGACAAAAAAGTCCCACTAACATAAAAAGTGTAAATTTTACTCATGATTTCATACTGTAGTATAAAATTACGTTTTGACCCCCAAGTAGTTATATGTATTTACAGATAGTAGTTCACCTTTTCTTATGACCGAGATATTATATATCAAAAACACTCGCTTGCTAGAAAAAGTTTTAATTTTGGCTATAAATTTTACACTATATGAAACGTCAAAAATATTAGAATCTTAAGAAAAAAGGATATCGGAATTAAACATGATCTTTCAAAAACTTAGGATTTAAATTGAAACTAAACACTAAACAAAGCAAAACTTGCGTAACTTCTAAAGATATCTTAGGAATTAGAATATTTTTGAAGTATTATTATTTTTTTTATTCAACTCCATATTGCTTGGCTTATTCCACCTTTTTTTGTAAATTATGATATTGCTTTGTTAGAAGCAAAGTTAATCTTTCTATTACCACTATGATACTCCATAGAAATTTAATTTAACCTCTTGATATAAATGATGTAGCTTACACTCTTATGTTATGAAATCTTCATCAATCTGTGGTATTAAAATTAAAAAATATAGAATTATAAAAGCAAGATTAGACCTTGCCAGCTTCGAAATAAAGCGCCTAATTTACTTTAACACAACAGTAGGAATAATTATAATTTATTACAATTGTCATTTTGTTTTACAAACAACTCTTGAAAGATTTCATCTTAAAGCAGCTGTGACCAAATATTAAAATATTTTTTTTTTTTTTTTTTTTTTTTTATGTTAAAGGTGGCAAACGAACAGACGGCCCACTTGATGGAAGGTGGTTACCGTCGCCCATCGACATCCACAACATTTTGTTGCGGATGCGTTGCCAACCTTGTTTTTTGGCGATAGGGAGGGGAGGGAATAAGGAAATGAAGGGAAAGGGTAGGAATAGGGAAAGGGCAACCGGCTCTCTCACTCATCAGACGAAACGCAGCCGGTAAAGGCTACTTCACGCCGATCTTCTGTGAGAGGGTGGTGCTTCCCCGGTCGAGCCAGCCCATGTTCGAGCTGCAGTAACTCACCACAGCTAGGCTCTACCACCTTTATATGCTAACTTGACTGTAACAACAGTAAAATATTAATAGAAGGATTGCTTTTGTTTCTCTTTTCTTGTTTAAAAATTGATTAAAAATACGTTTATAGCAAAACATATAGAATGGCTATGGTTGCGAAAGCAATATATTTTACACTTTGTTTGTATATAATATGTATGACCATATTTTAGTTTTAAAATAATAAAATCGCTTAGTAATTCGAATAATATTAGTTTCACGTAAATGAATACTCGTGAAAGTCTTACATGTCATTAACTTTTATGTAAATTGATTTTTGCGTGTGATTTTAATATTAAAATGAAACACTTTATCCTTCTTCATTTTAAATACTTGAATGAAGTTATAATTGTAAACAAAGTAACGTATTTATCATTAAAAATGGAACAACAGATAAAGCATTTTTAATTTTTTTGTAGTTCAATTCAATCTTCAATTTTAAAAAATATTCTATCTAGTTCTATACGAATTTATTTATAAAAATAAATAAACCTCATGTTTCTTTTACAAATATAAAACAAAAGAAAGGAAAAAACTAATAAAAATAACATGGTAAATTTGACAGTATACTGACATAATTTTTTATACTGAAGACCAAAAAAATGTTATTGTTACAATAATTTTGTTTATTTTTTATTTATTTTAGCATGCTTTCGGTAATCAGCCATTATTTTGAAACAATCTATGTATGTGAAAAACCAATATCAATAATAATATAGGACAATGATATTTAAACTGAATTTCATTATCTAAAATTTATGGGACATGACAAAATTTTCCGATTCAAATGTTGGCACTCTTCACTGGTATTTGAAAACTCACAAATCTAGTTTTCCGACATCGCCGGGGACGGCCATGATGGTTTCAGGAACATTTGCTCTTGAAAGCACGGTGAATTAAGCACTGAAATACAATATAATAAAGTTCAAGTATTATGAAACTTGTTACATTCGCAGCGAAGATATTTGCATTTTATTCTTTGTTTTCTGGAAAGTTATACGTCTCAATATAGTTCTTGAAATTTATGATCTTACAAAATACTGACATAAACGAATGTTCACTTGTAATTTAATAAGAAATTATTTTTCTTTTCATAGGTTAATGGCATGTTCAGATTCATTTAATTTAATATGAAAAATAAACTATCAAACATTTAAAATTTATTTGAATTATTTCACCATTAATAGAAAATATATTTTTGTAGTCAGTGGTGGCCTAGTGGCTAAGAGGCCCGCCTCTCAAGCTCGAGGACGCGGGTTCGATCCTGGCCCGGGCAAGTACCAATGTGATTTTTCTGAGTCATATGTGCTTTCTAATAGTATTTAGACATCACTGATTAATGTTGATTCCCAAAGACGGTTGATGTCAGGCAGGCGGCCGGTCGTAAAAACAAATAGCCAAAACAATTCACAACATTCAAGGCAGACCCTAGCTATAGCTGGGAAATTGCCAGGTAGAAGAAGAAGGAGAAAATATATTTTTGTAAACTTGAAAGCTTAATAACTGGTGAATTTTCCTACGATTTTCTAATATGATTTCAAAGAAAGGAATAGAGATTACTAGTAAATTATTTAAAAGTGATTTTTACATGATTTATAAATAATTAATCTGTCTGTATACATGAAAAGAACTAGGGTTTGCAAAAATCTTTGACGCGTGTAAAAACCATACAAAACCCTTGCCACGTCAGTTTCTATGGTAACTGTCAAACTTACTTTGAGGTTTTTATGTCATTAATACAATAATCTCTCGTATTCTTTGTGTTCTACAAAATATTCCTGGAAACCTAAATTTTTAAATCATTTTCTTATATAACATAATTGAATATTTTTTTTTGGTAATAATACCAAACAAAACCAATATAAAAATATAAATATTGTTATATAATTATATAGATTTTTATTTCATTTTAACATTTTTTATTTGTTTTTAATAAGGAAAACTAACAATCTATTACATGAAATGGTGTTGTTGGCAACGGTGCCTACAGTTATTGAAAAAAAATACTTCATTCCATTCCGGTCCATTATGTACTTGAAATAAAAACCAGTCAAGAGACATATTACAATGTATAAAATATTACATGAAAATTTTGATGAAACGAATACATTTGACTATTTTATATAATAAATAAAGAGACAAGTTAATTAAGCTTAAGCCACGCTCCGCATAGCAGGCTGAGCTTAGTCACTACTTTATGTTGTAATTATTGCAAGAGAATGTTACTGCAAATGAGTTATGGCTATATTAATTGAGAGCATTAAAAATGATTCACCTTTAAATATGTTTTAACAATTTGAGCGAGTGAATTCTTATATTCCCTCTATTATTTACTTTTTTTTATTATTAGGAAGATTTAAGAGACTTGACTCGAAATATCGTTTTGTTTGTACATAAATACTCGTTAAATTTCTTAATAATTTATTTTGATTTTGGAATACTGTTAATTTCCTTTTTATAAATATCCGTTAATTCCTTAGTTTTATACAAGGAGAGTTACAAAACGTATAGACGAGATAAAAATGTTGCCTGGTCATGTACCAGTCGTAGTCGATGTAAGTGATTACGTGCAGCTTATGTTACCGTAGAAACTCGAGTAAGACTACACGCCGTCATGTCTAATAACTCTGTTTGCGCCGACCGTATCAATACTTAGTTCGTTTTCAGAAACCGGTAGAAATCTATCTCTTGGATACCGTATCGTGTAATCAGTGGATGAAACACAAAGGCGGTTCATGTGGTGGCTATGCATACTTATGTTGTGATCGATTTTCTGGAGGCGGTGATGAGAACATGTTGTTTATTGATTGCTTTCTATATAATTCAGATAAATAATTTTAAAATATGTTCAATAATGCATAATTTTGACAACAAAACGAAAATTTAAATTTTATTTTGTATTAATTAACTAGTAAACTCGGTGAACTCCGTTTCACCACCAGAAGGCTTTGTTTTATGTAACATTTCGTTTGGTGATTAAAAGATGAAAATTTTTTTTTGTTTTGTATTTGAAAAGGAAAATTTTTATTTCATTTAACAACAGTAATGAATTCATTTCGATTACAATAATGAAGTGTTATTTAGTTGAACTTCTCTAAGTAAATGAAAGTGAATCCAAAGTAGATACCGAATCGAAGCGTTATACGTGTCCGCAAATTATCCGTTTCATTGAAATGCTAAACTAAACTACATTTTTTGTTTTTTGGTCTAACGTTAACACAAATAAAGCGGATGGTTTCCCAACTCGTGAACAAGCAAAATATAACTGTCCATGTGAAAAAGAATGATTTTCTAAATTTATCCCGCAAATACGAAATGGTTTTAAGAGTTTAACCTACAAACACAATACCGGTTTGTCACATGAAATTAACTGAGCAGAGAACAATGAGTAGCTGTTAAAGAATGTATCATACAAAGGCACCATCTACATAAAATATTGATTCGTAGTACATGTTATCTATTAGAGATGGCGCTGTATTCCCGTTTTTCTGTTGAAACTTTTCCTGATTTTCTGTTATAAACCTCACGGAGCCCGAGACCTTTCCAACGAATGCAAAACCGTGGAAATCGGTTCGTTCGTTCTGGAGTTATAGCGTCAGGAAATAAAACCGGACTTATTTTTATATAGTAGAAGATTTCTTACAAATATCAAATTGTTATCCATAAGTCATTACATATCTGTCATTATAAGTCAATTACATAGCTGTCAATTGCGTTTTGTTATTCCAAGTCTGATTCTTTTTTGTTAAACCACGTTTTATCACTATAAACGCCATATATCACGTCAGTGACTACTGACGTTTTATGTCAAGTCACACGGGAATGCTGTCGAATGGGATAAAAAGTATCCTATGTCTTTTTCCTGGCTCTAAACTACCTCCTTGCCAATTTTCAGCTAAATCGGTTCAGCCGTTCTTGAGTTATAAGTGGAGTAACTGGCACGACTTCCTGTTATATATATATATATATGTATATATATATATATATATATATATATATATATATATATACATATATATGTATATGCAATTTTCAAAAAAACAATCTTTAAGAATTTTATGATAAAAGTCAATTACAAGAGTATTTAAATGGAATTTAAGAATAATAATAAGAAAATTCCTTTAGTTTCTTTTACTTCTACATATATTTATTTTATATGATATGCATTATTTCAGATTTAATTTATATAATTACATAGAACATAGAGGACAATTGGGTTTTTGATTTTTTTTTGTGATAAATGGAAAGATCATATATGAGTTTTATAACAAAATTATTATTTTTTTTGCAATAATTAAAAAGTTATTTCAAAATAAAAATTAAATTTTAAATTCAGTACCGAAGATCCGCCCACAGTTCCCGAATAAACCCGAGCGCGTGTGACGTCACAATGTTAGTTTTTGCTCATTGTAGCATACAGAGATATAATAATTAGTACAGTGTTTTGAGTTTTTATCTAGTAAATTCTGTTAGCATTGTTAAATAATCAAAAATGTCAAAACTCAAAAGTTATCGCTCTTGTTTTGTACCATTATGTACAAATACTACAAAAACAACTCCTGAAAAAATGTTTTTAAATGTTCCACAAGGCGAAAAACGTCGAAAGAAATGGTTTCAAGCAGTGCACCGAGAATATTCAAAAACAAAATCATTTTTTTTTTGTTATGAAGATCATTTCGATGTAAGTATTCATAATAATATTGTTATTAATTATTATTTATCTAAGTGTATAAATCGAATAAGTATAGTTCAGTAATTATTTTTTTTACCTAGGCTCCAAATCATAACCTTTAGAATGGAAGCATTAAAAAAATTTTAATTGATAATTCAAAGCGATTAATTAGTAAATCTATATGTATGTTTGTCTAATAATTGGAATTCAATTAATAGATATTTTATAACATCAAACAATTTGAGTTTAATTAGAGTATTAATTACCTGTTGAAGCTGCGCAATCATGACACTGAACATCATGAACTTTTCTTAATTTTTCATTGATAGTTAGAGAAACTGAGTAAGCTTTACTCCGAACTCGGTGTTCTGGACACACACGTCCTTTTAAAACACAAATACCAATCTTACGATTAAGTTGAACATAACCTATAGCTTTATCACCGTAACTCTCACGTGATGCTCTACAATTAATGAAATAATTATTAATTATATTTAATAGAGAATAAATACTTATTTTCATTTAGAATAGTATTTTTTAACAGACTTACCTTGATGCCGTAGCACCTCGAACTTCAGCAGAATTAAACCGAACGTCAATTTTTAAAAAATTAGTTATCATAAATATATCAACATCAGGAATATTATCCGATTTTGCTTTTATAAATCCTTTATCACACATAGTTAGTCGAAATAAACTTTTCAAATCGTTTTTCACTAATAAATTTGAGATATTTTTATCTAGTCAAAGATAATAGCCATAAACACTGTACTATTATGAAATTGCTATAACATTATGACGTCACAAGTACGCCGACCAATCGTTTACAGTCACGTGATTTTTTTTGAATTTTAATTGTTTTTAATTGTTTATAATTAATTAAAAAAAAAATATTTTCAAGTTTTTTGCATTAAAAATCAATATAATTAATAATAAAGTTTTAAAATACATAAAAAAATCCAAATTATATAATTTTATAATTACCCCTTTAGAAATAAAAACGTATATTTCATATTTTATTCGATTATGAATTTTACAACAGAACTTAAAATTTTCAGATAAAATTTCAGGAAATCTCGTACATATGCTATACTTCGTCGTCGGGGCACCAGTTTGTACATCAGTGGATTATATTTCAAAATTGTTTTTAAACTACAAACTATCATATCCACTACATTTCCTTAGTACACGTATTACTTTATAAATGATCATTGTTGTTTGTAAGTTATTAATATATTGCAACAAGGGTTATACAATGTAAAAATAGAATACAAAAAATTACGAAACATATTTAAGGCACAAAAGTGCAGAACGATATTTTGATTTTCGATGATTAACCGACTTATAATCTTAATATTCGTTTAGGTTAGATGTTTATCGATGTGAAAATATTAACATGGAAACTTCTCCATATTATTACTATTTTAAATAAAATCATGAGATTAACTCAGCATAAACGTTTGTTTGTATAAGAATCATGCTGCTTTATTTAAAAACATCTCCAATATTTGATATGAAAAAGTTTATTCAAAAGCTTCCTTTTAAAATTTGTAAAATAAATCCCAAGTTTAGCTTACATTCAAAAGTTCATAAATGGAAATGAATTTGTTGATAAACGTTAATTAATAGAAAAGAAGTGGTTTTTTTGTTGTTTGTTTATTGTAAAAAGCGATTATGATGTTGATCATAGAATTGCGCTCGTAGTATTTTCACATCTAAGGAAAAATAATGTACAATGTTGCTACCTAAATGACTTTTATTATACCTTAACTCTTATAATCAATTGTAAAAAGGACATCAAAAATAATGTTTACTTTTTATTATCATTGTTCCATTTAAAAAGTATCATAAAACTGATCATACGTGTACGAGTATCATGTTCCAAAACATTATGAAATAAGATTACGGTGAACATTTAAACAGATATATAAAGTTCGTTGCCATAATAATAAGACAAATTATTTTCTGATATATATTTTTTTATATTTATTTGAAGAATTAAATTTTAACCTTATTCACTACACAAAAAATAATAAAATTTAAAAGTGTTATTTTCTTAAAAAGAAACAAAGTTTATTAGATATGATATTGAAAATACTCTTTATGTTTACTAAAGTTATCTATTAAGAAAATATATTCATTTTTTTTTCAATATGTACTTAATGTTACTTCTAATGTTGTGTCACTTTATCAAATAAAGGAAGTAACAAATCCTTGGGAACTTATTTGTACATAGCCTACTGCTTTTGTTGGGTGTTTATGTAGGATCCACTCGATCCATCTGTATCCATTAGGGAGTCGTAATAACGGTGGTATCCATCAATATTACACTGATTCGTAACTCCACGTAGATGTTCGTTACTTTATTTTGAGATGGCAAAATGATTTTCTCTTTTATATAGAGGTATAATTGCTTGCGTAAACGATTGTATAGTAAACTGAACACAGTAACACAGTAGTAATATGCAAAAGCACTACTTCTTCAGAATATGGTCTTTGATCTTATAGCGAAGGTAGAAATAAAATTGTACAAAGGTTAATAATAAAAAAAACATAAAGAAACAAAAGCAAATTTTAATTCGATCGTGAAAAATAAAAAAATAAAGTATATTTATCATGAAGTTTCACAAAACATTTCCCAAAGTCGCAGCTGTCTTTTAATATTAAAATGTACGTTGAATCAACTCTCTAATGCCTCCCTGGGAACTGGATGCCCAGGTTCTGGCGGAGGTTTACCACCAGCGCGCGCGAGATCGATCCCGGGGAACGAGTCCGGACCGGGATCGGGTGGATAGTTGGCGACGATCTGCGCGGTCGTCCTTGTTCCATCGGTGGAGGCAAAGGCTCTCTGAGCCAGTGGCCGGGTTGCGAACCGTGGAGGCTATTCGCCCGCTCCTCAGGGAGTGGGTGGACCGCCGACACGGATCCTTGACCTTCCGGCTGGTGCAGATCCTCTCGGGGCAGATGCAGATGCTTATGCAGATGCTTCGGGAGGTATTTGTGCCACATAGTCGGGAGAGAGCCGACAGCGACGTGTCACCACTGCAGTCGCGTGGAAGACACCGCTGACCACACCTTGATGGAATGTCCAGCGTGGATATTCGAGCGTAGCCAACTCATCCGCGTGGTTGGCGCAGACCTTTCGTTGCCGGCAGTGGTCCAGGCCATGGTCGGCAGCGAGAGGGCATGGCAGGCGGTGGCCGACTTCAGCGAGAGAGTCATCTTGCAGAAGGAGGCTGCTGAACGAGTGAGGGAAGACGACCCCTCCTCGGCGCCGCTGCGCCGACGAAGGCTGGGTCGAAGGCAGCGGGCTTATGCTCGCGACCTGCCTCCCCAGTGAGGAAGCCTCCGGGCGTCGGTGGGGAACCGGCGTCCGGGTAACATAGGCTAGAGGAAGAGCGGCGTGTTTGGCGTTCCCGGCACGCTGCTCTTGAGTCGGAGGGGTGGTGTGGTCAGCCACTGATACCCCTGCCGATGGCGGAGTCCCTTTCGGGACTCGTGCGTAGTGAGCGGAAGTATGGCTTGCCGTTCCCGCTCACTAGTCTACGCACAGCGCAGAGAACGTCGAGGTGGTTTAGTGGGTGGAAATCCCAAATGCCTCTGTCGCGTTTCCCCCGCGGCAGGAAGTATTTAAAAGATTCCCCTCGTAGAAAAAAAAAAAAAATCTCTAATGACTGAAAAATTCAATGTAAGAAATATTATGTTTTCTTTACCTCGAGAAAAATATATTTTTATATTTGGTCAAACATATCCACATGACACAGAAAAAAAATGTTATGTATGTACCTAACTAAACTTGACAGTATCTTAAATAATTGAAATGGAGAATTATTTTCTTCAATTCCTACCCAGTTATATTTGTTGTAAAATTAATAGAGAATAAATTGTATAATTTATTAAACAAAATTATTATACTAGTTTTCATATACACAATATATTGTATTATATTCTGCAATTTTTAGGTTTCAAGAAAACTATTTTGGGATGAATATTCTCCTTCCGCATTGTAAGCTTTCACATCGGTACAGATCTTTCACCACGGTATGTTATACTCCGGTCTCAAGGGACTTTGTAACTGATTCCTGTCTGTCTCTGACAGATTAGAATCAGTCTGTTTGTTCCAGACAATTTACTTAGAAGTTATTTATTACCAAGTATTCAAATGATATGATTTTATTATTTATTTGAGCTTGTCTGTTAAATATGTACATATATTATCTTTTTTATTTATATTGAAATAACCTTAAAAAAAATATTTTTCATTATATAGTACAACAATAATATAGATATAAAAATATACGGATATACTTCGTTAATCAATATGAATTTAAATAATACTATAGTCAAAAACTAAGAAATTGATATTCATTCTACTTAGACTTCACAACGATCATAAATCTTTTAGCTTTGAATTTGGGGACATTAATCAGTCAATATAATACAAAATTTTAAAGAAAATTAATAGTTACTTGTTTTCCTCTTTTTATTTTACCGCAGTTATTAAACAAATCGTAAACCTCAAAGAGGTATATATTTTTTCCTTAAAGGCCAACTTCAAAAATTCAACTTTATGCAAACAAAAGAAATTTTAATACTAACGAGCAACTTCCTTAATCGATAGACACTCCAATTACATATTTATTAGCAACATTTCAAATGTCAAGATTTAAAGCTGCTTATGCGTCTGAACAATTCCTAATTATTCTGTTCTAATGATGTGAACTAATTATATATTAATGTAGTGTTGAATTATAACAAGTATAAATTGCCCATTATTTAGTAAATTTTATTACATTAAAACACTAAGAATATGCTAAAATGGTGAAACTAACATTTGATTATCGAACGTGGGGATAGTGGTTCTATAAAAGTACCACTCCGAATTTAATATCACAACTTGTAACAGTGCCAGGTTGGCAACAGTTACATAAAGTATCAATAACTGGCATTCAGATATTTCACACAGGGGTCTGCCGATATCAAACTATTAATGGCATGCTGCGTATGTCGTAAATTTTTTTATTGTGCGTTTCATCGCTTGCCTAAGTGGAAAGCTTTTTTATACGAATGACTGGAAATAGAATTACAATTCACTATAAAATTAGCCTGCTGAAAAACTCACATTCGATTATAAACACACATATTGGATCTTAAAATATCAAAAGATTAATTAGGTTGTTCTCCAAAAGTGACAAATGTATGTTATTAAAAAATAAAAAATCAAATCAGTGAATTATATAAGAATATTTATGAAATATTTTCCAAAAACAAGTGAAATTATATGAGTATATTAAAAAAGCACTATCTTCAAAGTCGTTTTTATTTACCTTATTTCAATACAGTACACGACAAAGTATCTTATGTATTAACATTTTTTTTTTATAATTCTATGCCAACTGACCTTTGAACATCTCGCAGAAAAGTTACGGTAGTCAATAGCCTGATCTATCTATATGTTCGTAACCTACACGAATGTTTTTTATATCAAATTAAAGCTGATTTTTTCTCCTATATGATGATATAATGTTTTCCTTAAAAGAATAGCCGCGAATAACGGGTGCTATCTGTTAAAAATGTGACATGTTAGAGATAAAGTAGAGAGAGTTAGCGAGCAACGCTTCTTGTTAGATGGGGATGGCGATGCCAGCCGTGAGAGTATTTAAATTTTAAGCCATTGTTAACATAGTAGGAAATATCCAGAGTACCAGGAAGGTTCCAAAAATATCGGCAACAGCTAATCAATTGGAAATTTAAGTCATCAACAAAACAACTTTAATATTATTCAGATGATCTTTTAGAAGAATTTATATGCATCGACTTTAAACATTCATTCATCGACTCTTATAGAGTCTCGAAGTTGTCAACGAAGCTTTTGACTGAAAGAAGTTTTGAAATTTTGACCCAAAAAAAATATATTTGAACCATTTGTAATAATGTTAATTTGAAAAATTATAGGTCTCCAGATAAAATACATAAGATTTTATACGATAGTGAAAGTATATTTATAATTTATTATATGTAGTTTAAGGGTATCTGCCATGTGCCACGGTTGCTATCATTTGATAGCAACCGTTTTGAGTGTCCGGCTATGGATGACGAGATTTCTAAAGTTATCCTAAGGAAAATATAAAAAAAAATTGCTTTATATGTTTATAAGAGTAAGGTCCTGTTTAACACACCTTTATTACCAGTCACCTATCCAGTTAATCACAACCCAAACTCCATATACGCTGAGCGTTCATACCTGTATAGGACATATGTACAGATAAACTTAAACTTTTATAAAATACTGAGGATCTGGCGTCGTGGGCTCTTGCTCCATTAAAATTACTTGCTGCCACTATTAACTGGCTGCGGTGCTATCAGTTGCTCCTATTCATAAGCGTATGTAAAAATATGTGTTTGACTGACTACGCAATGAACGTAGTGATTTTGCAGCATGATATTAGAATATTACATTGTGCTGGTTATATAGGACGAGAAAGTAGAGAAATTTTTATCATATATATTTTTGGATGGGTTGGATTATTATAGTACACTGGTTTAAAAATAATTTCTACAAAATCTTAAGTCGTATCGTATATTAACTATCTTTATGATTCCACTAGCTTTTGCCGCGACTTCGTCCGCGTGGAATAGTGACTTCCGGCAGATTTTTGGTTTTTTCCACGTAGTTCCCGTTCTTGCGGGGTTTTCGGAATGGTCGAGTTCCCTTAGAGTTTTCAGGATAAAACCTATGTTTTTTTTTGAGTTCTAAACTATATCTGTACAATTTTTACAGTAAATTTAATTATTTTAAAGAACTTCTGCATACACTAAAAAAAAGTGATATTATTGTGAAACTAAATACTATCGTAAAACAGATAAAGTACCTAATATATATAAAACAACTACAAAATGACTGTGTTTAAAAAGTAATATAACGATGATAATTGTATCGCATAAACAAATTAGCGCTGCATTCAACGGTTCAGTATGGAGCCGACCGCGGGAATGAGCCGCGCGGCATGGTATCTCGCGGAGCTACACCCCCCTCCCGGCTTTGTTTTTTTTAAATTACAATGAAGTACTCTTAACCAAAAACATATTTATTTGTTTATTTGAATAATGATTAATATTATTATGTTGATACAACTTAAACAAATTATTTCGACCAAATTAGGTACCATAAAACCGGTTTTTGTGAGTTATTCTTAAAAGATAGACATATACGTTCGCGGACTGTTTTTTAGATCATTAAAAGAGCTATTATTCTTTAATACATATTTTTTGTGTATCTTGAACCGTTTTCACGGCGCAGGCAACGGAAGGCTTCAAAGATGAAAAAAATTCTCCCGTTTTTTACACATTTACCACTATATCTTTGCTCCTATTGGTCGTAGCGTGATGTTATATAGCCCACAGCCTTCCTCGTTAACTGGACTATCCAACACAAAAAGAATTATTCAATTCGAAAGAGTAGTTTCGGAGATTAGCACTTTCAAACAAACAAACTCTTCAGCTTTATTATATTAGTATAGATTAGGCTAGTGTTTGCACTAAATTAGGCCGTTGTTCTGTTTTCTGACATTTTGTCTTCATCCCTAGCATATTAAATTCATGTGAATCGGAAAAAATAAAGAGACTTTCTCGCTAATAATTACTATAAATTTATTTGCTGCAACTATTTATGTTTTAAAAATATTTACAACAGGTTTATTACTCAAGTACGTTCGCAAAATCTCTAAACGGCATAATAAGTGAACAGAACCGTGTAAGCTATCTATAAAAGTAATAAAATCAGTATGTAAAGGCAAGTTATAATATTAATTTATAATATAAATTTTATGATATCTCTTAAACTATTTCAAGCAAAAGACAATAATTTACTGAAAATAGAAAAAAATCATATGTTATTATAAAAATGTAACATTAATATTGTTCTAAAATTCAAAGTAACCACAGCAATGAACGTATGAACAATAAAGGAAATATTAAATTCGTGATCACAATGTATCACGTAAAATTTTAATTAAATTCCTTAAATTAGAGAGTGAATTTTCTTTATAAAAGCTGTTAGAGTCTCATAACAAATTATGTTTCTATTAATTAGAAATATTATTAATATAGTTGAATATAAACCAAATAGGTATGTGCACATATTAAATTGATTTGAGATGATAAGCGAATATAAAACAATACTAAATAATTTTTACCATACCAAATTAGTCATACAGAAAAGTAACTTCGAACAACACCATAATATTTATAAATTATACTACATAGAAGACCCGGCGAACTTCGTTTCGCCCTATAATCAAGAAATATCTGTTACGTTTTTTTATTTATATTTTTGGAGTTTACCTATTAAAGCCATAAATCTCCGTGTTTTGAAGTGATTAGGAATGATTAATAGTTAATATGAGAGTTACACTGAGCTAGCAAAATAATAATTGTCAACGTTACTACTACACTTGATGCACAAACAATAACGATGGCCGACAACTGTGTAGGGAGTGAGAGAAGTCTAATTGTGTGAGAGAAACAGAAGACCGGCTTCGTTCTCATCCCTACTCCGTGCTGTTTACTGGGTCAGAAGTGACACCTGTAGATATCTGGCGGGGATAACTTATTAAATGACGATTGATCAGTTATCGACCGGAGATGAAAAATGATTAAATTACTAAAATAGCTATTAAAAAATAAGGGTTGATCGTAGAAGGGTGAAAATTGAGGATTGTATGTATTTTTGTACGTTGTATCATAAAAAAATAGTAATTAAAAATTTTGTTTAAAAAATAAAAAAAAAATTTAGGGGTGGACTACCCCTAACATTTAGGGGGATGAAAAATAGATGTTGGCCGATTCTCATAGCTACCGAATAAGCACAAAAAATTTCATCAAAATCGGTCAGGTTGTTTCGGAGGAGTATGGGCACGAAAACTGTGACACGAGAATTTTATATATTAGATAATAAATTTGTCTTACATATGAAAATAGTTGAATTTTGTAATGTATTTTCACCTAACATGAACCTACGTAAGTTGCTTTTCTATTAAGTTTAAAGAGAACCCCGTCAAAACGGAAAAGAACACACAATTATCAAAAACAATAAATTCACTTGGGTATAATCTCTTTTTAACTTAGGTATTTTCACTACAATCCTTAAGTTTTTTCAACACGTAAACGTTATACAATCGAAAGCAAAGGTTAAATTTCAAACCCCTTCAAAGGAAAAGTTAGGTTTATAATAAATTAAAGCAATATTTTAGTTTTTGCACAAAATATTCAAATTAAATACGAAAAGAGCAATCAAAAAATTATGAGGTTGTAAAGCAAAGACAAGAAGAAATTACCGCAAGACTTCAATAAAGTTTATGGCGACAAAGAAGGCTCAAATTATCTGATTACGACGAGATTATAAAAATGATCGACAATAAAATTAATTTATTGTGTTCGTCTGAGATAAAGGATTAAAAATTAATTACAACTTCTAAAGCTTTTAGGCCGTAGAGATAAAAGTTTGAACAATCAAGCCATTTTAAGTTTGTTTGCACCAAATCTATTGGATCGTAAAAGTACTTTGAAGATTGATACTTAATGTTATTTAAAATTACTTAGACATCCTCTTGCTTCTTGAAATATAACATTTATTTCGTAGTTCCAAAGATTTATATTTCTTCTGAAGCAATTTGTAAGATGACGATATGTGGATATTTAGTTTTCGGTGACGAAAGTAAAACCTTTAAAAAAATTAAGTTGAATTTTGTAAAACCATAGTTGAAAAAATTATTTACATTTTATATTTCATTTTTATGAATAGTTAAATTAGAATAGATATAATGTTTAGTTTACATTCATTGAATTCTTAGTTTTTTTAGACGGTAACTATAACATTCCTGTATAATGTTGGTCGCGTGAGGCTGATGACCCCAAAATCGTCATAAACTAGAGATTTACATTTGTTTGAGCCGCTGGTACTCTTAACTATGTATGTACAAAAAGAAACTAGCCAAGTTTTGTACTTTATTCATTTATACAATTTGTCTGTTCTGTTTTGTTTTTAAAATGATAGGTCATAAAACACGGTATTTATATATTACTAGTAAACCCGGCGAACTCCGTTTCGCCACCAGAAGGCTTTGTTTTATGTAACATTTCGTTTGGTGATTAAAAGATGAAGAATTTTTTTTGTTTTTAATTTGAAAAGGAAAATTTTTATTTCATTTTACAACAGTAATGAATTCATTTCGATCACAAAAATTAAGTGTTATTTAGTTGAACTTCTCTAAGTAAATGAAAGTGAATCCAAAGTAGATACCGAATCGAAGCGTTATACGTGTCCGCAAATTATCCGTTTCATTGAAGTGGTCCTTTGTAAATAATATTTTTTGTTTTTGTTCTAACTTTAACACAAATAAAGCGGATGGCTTTCAAACTCGTGAGCACGCAAAATATAACGCTCATGTGAAAAACAATGATTTTCTATCCCGCAAATACTAAATGGTTTTAAGAGTTCAAACTACAAACACAATACCGGTTTGTGACATGAAATTAACTGAGCAGAGAACAATGAGTTGCTGTCAAACAATGTATCATGCACCGGCACCATCTACTTAAATTAATATTGACTTGTAGTACATGTTATGTATGGTGGCGCTGTATGTGACAAAAGATTTTCCCGTTTTTCTGTTGAAATTTTTTGTTATAAACCTCACGGAGCCCGAGACCTTTCCAACGAATGCAAAACCGTGGAAATTGGTTCATTCGTTCTGAAGTTATAGCGTCAGGGTGGAAAGCCGGACTTATTTTTATATAGTAGATCTCTTACAAATATCTAATTGTCATCATTACGTCATTACATATCCGTCATTATAGGTCAATTGCATAGCTGTCAATTGTGTTTCATTATTCCACGTTTTATAGTGACTGACGTTTCATGTCAAGTCCCACGGGAATGCCGTCGAACGGGATAAAAAAGTATCCTATTGCATTTTCCTGGCTCTAAACTACCTCCCTGCCAATTTTCAGCTAAATCGGTTCAGCCGTTCTTGAGTTATAAGTAGAGTAACTATCACGACTTTCTTTTATATATATAGATTTTTGTTATTACATGCTTATAAAAAACACATAATTACTCAAAAATTACAAATAATGTACATTTTATGATGTGTACTACATAATCGTCACTTTATAACAATAAGGCGTGCCAAAAACACTATAATGAAGTTATGGGAGTCACATTAATTATGACCGTCCACTTTAAGTCCCTCTAAATTATGGAACAATTTATTATGTGACCGTCTACATTATTTAATAGTACAAACCCTAATTGCATTTATAGTAAATATATAAATATAGTTTTATGAACATAGATACATTGGATGTATGATATTGTGTAATAATTTAGTGTTTTGTTCGATGTGTTATCCTGCAGTAAGTCATTAAACATTTTTTTATATAAATTTTTTGCCTTTCCAGAAATAGAATTTAACAGATAAAAGTGAATCAAGAAAGATTAAAAAGTGTACCACTATTGTTCACAAAATTTTACGTAAAGTTTCTAATAAAAGATCAGATAGTGTTGTTTCATTAACATCTTCTGTGTAAAAGAGAAAAATCATAAATTATAACATTAATAAATTTCCATTATATTTGATAACAGTTATAAGTTTAAAAATGTTGTCAAATAAAAAAATTAACATTCTCGCCTGTATTCATTTAAATAAAACTAAGTTTTTCGGATATACTAGGCGTTTTTTATTATTTTATAACTACATATTCCCGATGTTTAGTTTACTTTGCAGCAACTCTGATCACAGATAGATGAGATCTCGTCTCGTTTCAAAATAATACAAACGCTTAGTATATCCGAAAAAACATATTTTATTTAAAACTGTTATTTTCTGTGACAGTGATTAGTATTGGAAAACTGTCGTTTGAAATAGAAGTCACTTACGAGCTACACAGCTTTTCAATGTTTATTTATATTGAATTCATATCATAATCTTTTAGTATTGAGTTTTCTGTCATGGTAATTTTTTATTTAGCATCTTCGCCTGTGAAAAGAGAAAGTTAAATAGTCATAAAGCAATAGAAGCGTCAGAGACCTATTTTCGTACTGTCTTTGAAAAAAAAGAGTTGACAAAGAGTGAAACATGCTACCTACAAAATATCTGAAGAAGACAGCTGCAGACTAAGTGTACCATTCATTCTTCAAAAGTTTTGTGACTCATATCCCTATCATCTGCGTGGAGGAATATTGAAATTAACTTTTGTAATCTATCATATTTTTGACAAATTCCATGTTTACAAGAAGATATTTTAACTTATACCTCAAAATGTAATACCAAAAAAATCGAGCTATATGTATTACCTAGCCGTTAATAACGCACATCATCGCCAAGTATTTCGTGTTAACAACTACATAGTAGAATAGATATTCAGAATAACCAATTTTTGACTAATTTCAGCCAGACTTGGTCACGATTAAATCGAAAATATCCTTGAGGGCTGAGAAATTCTAAGAAACTGAAATTTTTAGCTGAACTGAAATGACACATAGCTTGTCGTAGTTGGTTGTGACGGTCCATATTTTTCTAGTAATTACCATAATACAGACCATATAACGGACCGTACTGGTGAGTTTGAGTATCTATTCTTTATACACATAGAAGTAATAACAGTATATAAATTGATTGAGCTAACATCCAGATATATGTATTTATTGTACTTCATTCTCAATATACTTACCAGGAAAAGTTAGAACTTTAGTTAGATACCTCTAGAGGTCGGAGTTCAAAGGATAAGACAAGATCAGAAAATTAAAAGTGCTTCTTAGAAAAATAAGGTCGAAGAGATATTTTCAGTTTATTTTAATTGGTAACTAAGTGTATAGTTCAAATAATTTGTGCTAATTCCAGTTAGGTTTATTTTATAACAGTCCTTATAGTTTGTCTTCAAATAATAATCATAAAATTATCATAAAATAAAATAATAAATTTAATTTGGTTTAAAAATTTCATGATCTTCATTTGATGTAAGACATTGTTGCTCTTCGTTGCTGCTATGATAAGAATTTTTTTAGTAATAAACTCACAGTATTACTCTTTATTTGTTTATAATACCAATTACTAACTAAATAAAACAATAACGAAACGCGTAGATCCCGATCCCGCGGGGCATGTTCTGGGTAATAACAAGTTTTACACATTCATGTTTTGCATAAATTTGAGTTATAGGTGTTTAATAAAATTGGTTACGATTTTTAGTCTTAATATTTTCTAATCCTTTCACCTCAGGGCCAGTTTTCAAGACCAGTAATCGAGTGTCTACCAACGTTATTATAATGGTTGTCATGTCGAGATGTTATGATTAAAGTAAATTTGAAATAACGGTTCTCAACAAACTTCGTTAAAAGAAATAATAATTCCTTATTCATAATAGAGGAGTCGCTACCAACAATGAACACAATTATTAAGCTTGGATTGACTTGTTTTCTCTTTAAACTCGCTTAATTGGAGAGTTGGTTTCTCTACGTACGGTATAATCCTGAAGACGACTTGAGTCTCGCGTTTAGGTTGGAGATGTACGAAATTTCAGCTCAAGTGCACTTCGCACTCTGGCTGTGTTTAGAAAAGGTATTTGCTCTGTTTTCTAACAGCTTTTGCACCTGAGAAAAATTCTAATATGGTTTCTGTTTAATTCTGTTTTGTGATTTTTGCAACTTGTGTTACACATTATATAAAAGTAGGTTTCATACAAATTGACATTTTTGTTTTTTTGTGTTAAAATCAAGACTCGCAAATACTAATATTATAGCAATTTAAAAATTAGTGATCCCTAAATAGGAGTAAATACTTAGATTCATATAATTTAGAAGAAATATTTAAATACATTCCGAACATTTTACTTACCTACTTAAAATTATTTCTGACATTTCACGACACTAAATTCCAACATGTCTATTTTAAGTGATATGTGCTTGTACATAATTAACCATTGTTTCAAATTTATTTAAAGTTATTTGTATAAAAGGATATGAAGGCAATTAACATTGGCAATATTAAAAGGACTTTTTTTACTTTATATTGACATGATATAGGAAATAAATGTGGGTTCATTCAAAAGGAGTCTTTTAAATTTTAGCAACTACTATAAGGGGTATAGGACCCATCTAGTTTCCATATAATATTGTACACCTTATTCACAGATTACATGTATAACTAAACGGAACACCAATCAAATTCATTATAATGAAAATTCAATACATTATGAATAAACCATATTATTTGTTAAATTGATTGCGACTTTTACATCATCGTCTAACATAACAAATTATTATCTGTTATGGACACTGCCTTTCATTATCAATAAAATTGTAAAGCTCAAGCGATAAAGTCTAAAAATATTTTTGAATACAGTAATAGAATTAAGTTGTGCTTAACACCTCAAAGCATCACGTTGACCTAAAAAATATAGTTCTCGTATTTGGTTGAAATAGAAGGCAAGTTGAATTTGAAATTAAAAATAACATTTACAATTACAAAAGTATATATTTTGTTTAGAATTGTATTGTGGCTAAAATGAGCTTCTAAAATTGTTACAAACTACACATGAAAAGATTTTATGAAACCATCATAATATATTTTATTATTCTGACATTATAGATAAATTTTCAAGGGCAAAGCGCTCCCGTTTCCTTATTCAAAGGTCAGCGTGTAAAACGAAATTACTTAGCATACAATGAATATGACGCGAACCATACGTATATAAAAAAATTAACATTCATCTCTCAATCGGATTGACAGCGCTAAATGACTTTGCTGTGTCGTGTGGAACTAACAATCACGATCAAGCTCAAGGCTCAACATTACCTTAACCCTGCAACTACAAAAAATAATATTGTCATGATTTAAGGCAACCTTCAGTTGTTATTTGTATGTAACCCATATTTTAAAGAATTTTAATAAAATTTAATTTGATGGAAGTTGTTACTTCTAAATTTACTCGTCTAGGAATAAATAATAGAGAATATTTTTAAATTCATGTGTTTTTTACTTTTAAAGATTTTTATCTTTTTATATCATAGATTTGGAGGTACTCGATAAATAAAACGTCTAGTATGATTAGCCATAATGATAAATATACTACTATCTATAATATTGTCCTAGTATTATAACTTAACCTTAGTATAATCTGTAAGCTGCATTTCGTTTGTGGGCATGCTGTTAAATAGCAGTAAAATCGCACTGATTATTATCTGTGTAAAGTAGGCATAAATTCTGTGATTTGTGTGAGGAGTGTGATTTGATGCCTTCCAATATAATTGTTGTTCTAGACGGAAGGAACACAACGCTTAAGTCCAACCGTTAGTCATCGTTCAACATAAAATATTTCGTATTTCTTAGTAAAAAAAATAATCAAAAAATATCAAGTGATAAACAGTACATTCGAGTGAATAATAATATTAACAATGTCACTTCAATTAATCTACGATAAAAAAAACTCGTCATCCTGATCTGCGAACCGTATAGATATTGACGATACAAAATGTATTTTTTTTCAAATTCCAATTTTATTTGACATTTTAGTGACATTTTCACAACAAAAATATAAATATGAACGTACTATGTTTTATATCAAAGAGTGCCGGATAAATTCTATTTGACGACAGGCAATAGCAAAATAGTTTAGAGTGCATTGGGCTTTTTTGAATTTAAGAAATAAAATATTGTTGAAATCTAAAATAAAAGATATAATTTTATCGGATTGAACCAAAGGGATATAAATTTTATGCCTTAACCTATTCAAAGAAACTTGAAACCCTTATTAAGCTTTAATTAATAACAAAGAAATAGAGGTATGCGTATTTTGTCTTTTAAGTTTTTATGCCTTGGCAAGTCATTTCACTGCTCCTATACAGTTTTTATAATTTTATCTTCCAATGAAATTTATTCTTTTTTTTGTTGAAAATTAAATGAATTAAATATACAGGTATATATAACAATATTTACGACTTAGTGATGAGAATATTTATTGAAACAAAATGTAGTACATGGGTAATTCAAAAGCCTCAACTATCTCAAACAAGTTTTGCTATTTGAAAGACACATACAATTTTCCATGTTATATCCACATAATGTTGGAAGAATACACAGCGAGATAGAATAATATTTTAACATTACAAGTGGATATTACAATGTATCAGTATTATTTATCTTATTCGAAACTAGTGACCTGAAAATGTGAATTGTCCCTTATGTATAAATATAGAAGGGAGAAATTTTCTCTTAAAGGGTGTAGGATAGCAGTCCGATTTTTTTTGATACATCTGTTTGAACGATAGTTATAACAATATCTGTATAACCATTGATTGGCTAATGACCGAATAATATAAGTCTTAAAGACAACAGACAATTTCATTATTTTATATATTTAATAAAAATTATAACATATAAAAACTAAATATCTTTTTTACTAAGCGTTTCAGTGCCCATATATACGTACAAAAAAGTAACAACATTAAAATATACATACAGGAAAAAAAATCACCTTTTTGTAAATGGAAAATAAATTCTTATTTTGTTTCACTTATTTATTAACAATAATGATGAATAAAATAGAATGTATATGTATGTATACCTATTGTTATGAAGTTTTACAGCCAATAAATAGCAATTGTATTATGACTAAATCCTTAAAATATCAGCGTGATGTAATAAAGTAGGTTGTATGAAACAATAAGCATCCGTATAAATTACAAAAGAGCTGGCGCAATAAATCATTGTTTTCAATGGAGATTTTTGTTAATAATTATGATGTGCAATCACCCGTTTTAGCATACAGCTGTTAATGATATTGTTTGTTGAATAGTAAACATTTCCTTCATGCCCACATGTTTCACATCAAATGATTTTATATTATTTGACGTTGTTATATACGTTGAAGTTCTGTTTTATGACTGTGTCAATTTAAGACACAAACATATAAAACATTTAAAGTGTTACGTAAATAATATAACTGTATTTGATATCAATATTTTCTTGGTTCAAATCTGCACTTGCTTATGCACATGATGCAAATAACGTAAAATTAACCTAGAAATCATCGGGGGAGAACTGGTCAGTTATGTTCTTGTTAATAGGGATAGTTGTATGATGTAGAAAATCGTGACATTCTTACAATTATAATAGTTTGTTTTTTATTTTTACCATCCCGATTTTTTTTATAAAGATGAAATCTTTTACAAGCAGTGAACTGACTAATTGAACTGTTTCTTTACCTTTTCGAGGGAAATTTCTTATTAATAGTGTATTCTGAATTAGTTATATATTTTTATTACGTGATCTTCTTGTGAAATAATAAAGGTAAAGCTACGATGTTTTATAACTTCGGAATATCATGACTAAATGTTTCTATAAAACTATTTAAATTTCTCTGTTATTCAAAAATATTAAGTACGAAATGAAGACTTTGGGATTGATCCAGGGCATTTTGGTTATCTGACGTCTAAGCCTTGCCCGGTAGATTAGAAATAAATAATCTATATTAAATAAGTTTTCAACTAAAAATACACTTTTGTAAACTTCTCTTTGAGCTATTCATTGTAAATCTTTCCACTTACTGCTCATTTTATTTAAGTGATAAAAATTATCCAGTTAACCATTTTTATTATATAGACATATTAAAGTTAGAACAACGTCATAATTTTAACAATGGACTGTCATCTGTCATCCAACATAAATGTACATTCAATGTTTCAGCTCAGTCTGTATAAGAATTTCTAAATTGAGTTGCAAAATTCCACCCGACCTGATGTATACGTTACAAGTTTGTTAAATTGATTATGTAGGCTTATGATAAAAAGTAATATGTTTGACATTTGTCATAGAAACCAGTTTAATTTATTTGGAAGTATGATAATAAACACCTACCTAATCATTTGAATTGAATGGAGGTGTGAAATTTAGTGGTAGAATAAATAATTATCAAACAACTCAGGTTGCAATTCTGTGTTCAGGGAGGTGACGACAGCTTAATAAGAGCTGATAGCAATGCCATTTCCTCATCAAATGGTACATGTTTAAAAATACAAATGAGTTTGAGCATATATATTTTCTTTTTCCGAAACATTGTGAGGGGTAAAACCATTTTTCAACTAATATATTATTGAGTACTCGTATATAATTAGTATATAGGTACATATATACCTGTATATTTATAACTTTTTGTCTTATTTTATTATTTACTTATTTTTTAGTTAATGTTGGCACCTTTATATAAGATTTCATCGTTTTTCAGTTTCTAGCTTTAGTAACATCGAACATCGGACACAAGGCTTCATCTAAGTTGCATAGATCGGCATCCGTCTGCAACTGCAATTTGAATAGAACAATTTCACAATTGTATATAAAGTTGGCATGTCTTATTTAGATTATAAAATGGGGATATATAAAATAAAAACATTTTTATATTGTACTGCTTATTATTTTTTATTATACTATATTACTTATTTCAAAAATAATACCTTTTTAGTTGCTGCCAAACATATTATCAAGTGAGAAATAGAAAGATATGAGCAAAAGCGTATTTTATGATCTATAACATTCTCCAAAAGAATTGAAGAGTTTTAGGGCTAAAGGTTCAAAAGCTCAAATAGTTCAGTAGATGTGAGTTGGACGCATCACTAAACCGCGAGGACTTCCAATGAAGAACAAAGTCTTTGTCTTAACTTTGAAAATTTAGTGTTATTTAGTAAATATAGTTTCATACACTCTTTTTTTTCTTGTAAATATGCGAAGAGAAACAGTGTTGTTATTCTATGAAACATTATGTCGCATTTACTTATAATCCATCGTTATGGTTTCCGACTTAAAATTCATAGCAAGATTTTACCTAACATAAATATGTAATTACGAAATAGAATTCCATATAATTAAGATTTCTTAAATTAAAAGAAAGGTGTGTTTTGTTTTCACTTCCATATCTTCATTTAATTTATTTTCCATTTCTATTCGACGGTAAAATTTTTAGTTAACTTTTTTCATGAAGTAAATAAAAAGAATAGTTTTTCTAAGAATCAATACACTACGTTTATAGTCTGTTATAAATTTGTAGCATCATACGAGGACATACGTATATTAATAAACGATAACCTTTGTAAATAAATATAGAACGTCAATACATTAGCAACAGTGTGTTCTCTACTTAAGTATTGCATATTCAAAAGCAATTAGAAAACTTTTGTACCGATCCATTATGTAAACGCAATGAATAACAATTTTAGCGAACATGATACAAACTTATAATGCGATTTACATACCCCACAAATAAATTAATATATATACATATATATGGAATATAAAAATGTAATATTCTGCAATTTACCCGCAACGTTGCTCACAATAAATTTATGTTCTAACACAAGCATTTACTTTACTATTTTACGTTTTCCCTGTCATCAAAAATTCTTTAAACTTGTCCAAAGCACTATCTAGCTATTTTAATCTTTTACGTTATTAGACCCTTCCAATAAATAAATGACATGTTTATGGCTAGTTACTTTTTGCTGCAAGTAATTATCCTGAAAAACGGGGTAAGGGTGAGTTCAAATAGAATTTTTTGTAAGCTTTATAATAATTTATATATACTCCTAATATTATGTATTAATGTTAGGACAGAAGTTATTAAGACGAATGGTAATGTCAAATAAGTTAATTTTTAAATAAAAATTGATAATTCCAAATTCATAAGATATATTTGCTTTTTTAAATATCCAAAAAAAAATATTTTCAACTTCAATTAAACAGATGAATAATCTTGTGTTTACTGCATTACCGTCTTCGGCATTTAATAATGGGTTACATAATGGCAGATTATTAATGTCCACATTGATCTGGCCTTGACTGAATGAAATATTGTATACATATATATTATCAACGTGGTTGCTAAATTATGTTTAATAATATGTGATATTTTAGCAATTGACCATTGACGAATAATAGTACATGAAATTATGAACATTTTTTAATTTTTTAATAAGGATCTTCATATTTAAACTTAGGACTGAGTCTTACTTTTACTATTATCGAGATGTAACAAAGAAATAATATCCTTATTTTATTTAATAGTTAAATATGTATTAAATAATATCTAACAGTTGCAGCTGTTTATTAAATCTTAGAATTGATTAAGGATTGTTTATCTTTGCGTCTCTTGTATTAACATCTTCAAGTAAATGCCATTGAAGATAGCAAACTTTGTATATTAAAGGTCAACGTGTACAAACTTATGTTACTGATCAAAAGTTGGATTATATGTTCGTAACACTTAGTTGTCAAATAATTCATAGTCTATATTTTCTATGATAATTCATTTAGACCTATTTACTAATACTGATTCGTGGATTACAATATATACAATACGTACAATAGGATACGATTAGGTCTTAATTATTTTTTGTTAAACACTTAGAGTACATATATATACCAAGGAAGTTTATAAATATAACTAGTCTACTATTTTAAGAGGTCAGCTTTATTGCGTTTAGTATTACGTTAAGTAACTTTAACATTTTATTTTAAAACTAAATAGTATAGTTAATAATATTTCATCTAAATTGTAGTTACAGTGAAATTTAAAATAAGTCGCAAGAGTTTACCCAAACATCGTAAAATATATACAAAATCTGTAATAAACACATACTAATGACTTTACGTACGTTATGCAATAAGATGATATAATAATATGCTTGTCTTTTAATAAAGATAATAATAGTAATAAATCATGACAGTAAAATTAATGTGAGTACGGGATGTTTATATGTATTTACAATCCTTTATAAAACTTTAGAAGATGTGTTTATGACATAATTAAATATGATTATAGTTATTAAGATAATACTATGCATAATTAATATATGTGTTTTAAATCTAGTATGATTTGAAACCTGAAAATTAAGGGAGATCGCTTGACAATCGGTGTGCCGTAAAAGATACATATATATATTTTTTAAATATTTTCTGTGGAGACGGGCAGCTATCGGGCCATTTAAATCTTCTCTAAATATTTAAACAACATTTTAGTTTTGCTTTATACGTGAAAATTAACTTTTTGAACTTTCAAAATTAAAAACTAAATCGAATTTACTTAAATATTTCATATATTATCAACGTTTAATTATAACCAATTTATTCAGATAGAATCCCAACCGTTGTATGTGTAATTTAGATGGTATTTATATTACACCAACACCAAAGTATTTTGATTGGCACATTCCTTTGCTGAAGCTTTGATTTACAACAATAGAACAATAGTATTCTTTTGACCGCTATTTCCAACGAAATGCTTTTGTAATATGTAATTTTAAGATGTGTTAGTTGTGGCAATTAGTTAACCCTAAGGATTGTTTGTTATAATCATGAGATTAAAATTGTAATTTACGACGAGTTGCTCTAATATGTTAAGCTTTTATTGTTGTTGGTCTAAGAATGTACAAAACAACTGTTTAAAAGTAAGTATGAATTTTAAGGAATACAGGTAAGATAATAATACTAAGAAAAGAACTTTTTTCTACTCGTTCTAGCATTTACTTCTAGTGGTTTTACCATAAAGAAATATGTCATTATTTGGCCCTTATTGCACCGGCACTTAAGAATTATATAAGTTTTCACTAATCTTCTGTTCAAACCATTAACGATGGTAGGAAATTTATCAATATAATTTTTATTTATCGTTATTGCTAAATATATTTATTCACTTTCGTAACAAAGTTTATCATTTGTATTACATAACTATTTTGGTTTCTTTGTATCTTACGTAGCAGTTAAGTTTTTCTGGTTCTCTTTGACGAGATAAGTATCATAAATTATTATATACATAAACTCCATTTCACTTTATTTCTCTTCTATAATTATATGTAATTCTACACAAATTTATAATTAGGACATTTACCGTATCGCCTGAAGTTTATAAATAACAGACAATTTATTTAATAACTATATAATTGTCATTGAAATGGTATGATAGTAAACTTAATTATCTAAACATGCGTACTAATGCGCAGTTTGTTTGGTTAGTTGAGGAAAAATTTAATGACAATACACCAAAAGTTTCTGCCCTCAAAATGCCTATATCTAACCTTGAAAGTACCTATTGGAAACTAACTTGATTATACATTAAAAAAAAAATGTTTATTATTTAAAAATTATAAATAAATATCTGTTGTTTATTCAATGTTTATTTAATTTATTCAGTGAATATCTTATCATGACAATATCAGGAAATAAGGTATATCACTTAACTGCATACTTTGCTTTGCCAGGTGTTTTTTTAGATTTCATTTTCTAGATTTTAGTAAAATGATTCTGAGAAACGAGGAGATTAGTTCTACCTATTTTTAATTACTTAAAAATATTTTCTCGTGACCTTATTATTTAAATACAGTTAAATATATATCATTAACTTAGTTTGTTTGTTATCAACGTTTGTTCGTAGACTAATTTGATGAAAATTTTTGTTAAGCGAAACACAAAGCTTGAAAAGGATCGGACTAGCTGCAATTTGATCTTTAAAGATTAAGATACCGTCTATCGTGGTGGCCTAGAGGCTAGAGACCCGCCCCTCGTCCATGAGGGCGCGGATTCGAAACCTGGAAAGTACCAATGTGATCTTTTCCGAGTCAAATATACTTTCTAAGTGTATTTAGACACTACTGACTGACCGTGAAGGAAAACATCGTATGAAAACTTGGACTTAAAATTTCAAATTAGAAAAAAACATTTTAGTCTTCAAATAAATTGGTACAATTATTTTTTTTTAATACTGTTAAAGTTATTGCCTTAACTATATACAAAAATCTCTTCGATGATAATATTTCATATTGTTTTTGTATTTCTATGACGATTTTTAGATGATAATTGCTTAAATCAATTTAAGCCAATTGGATTGTTTAGAAGGAGAAATAATAGAAAACAGAATTATAGAATCTTATCCCATGGTTTTGTTAAGTTTCAATTTCCTTGAACCATGTAACGTTTTACCGCATTTCGTATTCACTGCTGAGACTGACACTTCCCAGAGCACTGGCCAGTAAATGGTCAGCTTTATACGCAAAGAATAACTATAAGTTTGAAATCGTCAACCCGTTTTGAGCAAGGGTGGTGATTAATGCTCAAACTTTCTCCATATAATAAGACGCCTTTGCTCAGCAGTGGGCTCTGATAGGATGATGATGATGATCTTAGATTTATATATAAATTAGATTTTATATGGTAACATTATTCAAAAATAATCTGAAATTGAATTAAATGAAATAAATATCACTAATAAACTCAAAATATTTAATTTGTTTTATTTTACAGAAGATACATAAATTTATTTTACTTTACCAATAAAAATGAGACGAAACCTCTTAACATTCAATGGATTCATCGTGCGGGTGTCGGGACCATCGCGTTGCAGGGAGAGGAGTTTCAACAGTGACTGGAACTTTCGACCCAGGTGTAAGTTCAAGGAGTTCATATCTAAAGAGAACCTGCTGCAGCTGTCTTCGAAGTACGTTTCAAGAATGAATTCATATTAGTTCTGGACAGGAACAAGTCTTTTAGTAGGTTGTAGAGAGATTTTGCCGTTATATCTCTTGCTACTTCTTCTACCACGTACAAGTCCACGACAAACCTATTTCTCGTGAGTTCGTTTGTAAGCTCGTAATATTTATTGACCTTGATGGGATGGTCTTTGGGGATGTTGGTTTCCAAGGCACCGTAGCTCTATCATTACAAGCAAAATCATGACAAAGCATTGAGATAGAATTTTAGCACTATTGGCGACCAATCATGACTTAAGATGCTCCATTTTAGTGCTAATGGTATGCAAAAATCTCCTATGTCTAACCATTCCTTCTGTATCTCTAAACTTATTGTATGGATCTTATATTTATCATTCTCGTTTTTCCGAATAAAAGACTTCAACATATTCGTATATTGGCCTTTCTTGCTTGATCCTATTACCTATTGTTAATTCTGTTCAACAGTAGAAATTTTATAATTTTATAATTATCTTGATAATCTCAAATACCTTTATTAAAAAATATTCTAACAAACCAATATAACGAATACTCGACAAGAAATTCAAATAATACAACTATATCAGTAAAAGGTAGAAATTAACCCGTATTGCAATGTAGATATAAAGATAGCAGAACATATCCCGTTTTATTCCGTTGCAATTGCGCAGTCTGATGTTCCAATCCACAGCAATTTACAGAAGCGCTTGCTTACCCGACAGCATAATGAAATGATATCAGCATGAGTCCGAACAATGCAAGTATTTAGTGTTATCTAGACAAAGATTCAATCTTTGCAGAAGCGGCGAAATAAAATTTTATTTCGATTTAATTTTATAGTACTTCAGAAACTAAATTTTAAATTCTTTACGAAAATAAGTTTCATAATCTATTTCAGTGTTTATTTGTACTCTTTTTGCAGATTTATTTTAAACAATAGGAGAGCTTTTGATGGTAGCATAATTTTAATGAAAAAGTGTACAGCATATATTTATGGAGGCTGGGATTTCATTTTTTATACTCATGATGCTGACTTGAAGCATGAAAATAATGACGTCGTCTGGAAATTTGAGTAAGGTATTCCTCGCATTATTGTTGTTTATTTTGAACTTCCTTTGTTGAAGCTATTTCTTCTTGATACCAATTTTGTGTAATATAATTTTGTAGCTTAATACTGAGTATTCTACGTAACATAAACGGTACATTAATTAATTTTAAATAAAGAGAAGTTTTTAACATAAAGATTCAGTTTATTTTCTTTATGCAGGAAATTAATACGCGTCTATGTAAAATCAGGATATTATGTCATTTGATTGCCTTTTAGTTTCACAAGGGGTAGAAACCATCAGCAGTAATTTCAGTGTTTAAAACGATCTCTGTGTTATTCTTTGTGTATAAAGCTGACCATTTACTGGCCAGTGCTCTGGGGAGCAGTGAATACGAAATGCGGTAAAACGTTACATGGTTCAAGGAAATTGGAACTTAACAAAACTATGGGATAAGATTCTATAATTCTGTTTTCTATTATTTCTCCTTCTAAACAATCCAATTGCCTTAAATTGATTTAAGCAATTATCATCTAAAAATCGCCATAGAAATACAAAAGCAATATGAAATATTGTCATCGAAGAGATTTTTGTATATAGTTAAGGCAATAACTTTAACAATATTAAAAAAAATGTACCAATTTATTTGAAAACTAAAATGTTTTTTTTCTAATTTTTAGTAACGTTAATTTATTAATAATCAATTTTCAATTAAAATCACATAAGTGTTAACATAATGAATTGAAATAAAACATTCATGAGATAATTAATAATAGCCTTTTCATTGAATAAATTTATCCAAACATTTAAGACTAATCTAGATATCAAATATTTGGTTGATTGATCTAATTTTTTCACTACAATTATTGATATTTAGGCACTAGACTCTAGTGACTAGAACATAGAGAATCATTCATTTATTGCAAATATACTTAATATACCAAAACAACAAATATTTATATTATGTTGTAACTGAGTGAAACAAAGAAAAAGAGGCAATATTGCAGCACTAGAAGTCAGTATTCAGGCATCTATAAACTTAGAACCATTAAAACGTATCCCATCGTTATACAGTACAGTAGAGTGAAAATGGTCAGAAATTAGTGAACATTTTAAGTATACCAAACTTTACTAATTGTTATTATTTGCAAATGATGACAGAGTTATGTTCTTAATTTTTGTGTACTTACGTTCTTTGATGAAAATTCTAATAGAAGTGGCTAGAACTTCAAGTAGTTATACGGTGGTAAAAATTTAACGCCATACTTAAAAAGTTTACAATCGCTTATGACCAAAATTTTTATTGGAGTAAGAATTCAAAGCTTCCAAGAACACATGCAATGAACAATAAACAATAATAAAAGCTTCAAAAGGACAAAAGTCTGCATATATATGTATGTAAAGTTGTCTTCAATGAAGTTATTTCTCTGATTTCATAATAAAATAAAATTTCAATAAAATAATGTAGATGTCTGAAATTCTGATAATAATTTTTTTTAATGCTTTTAAATATAATCGATATATTTTTCCGTAATTTTCTTATGTAGGTATTTTAATGGGTTTTTCAAGGTACAAAGGCACTTGTATCCGAAGCAAAATAATAAGTAAACCCTAATCAAATAATAGATATTTGAATATGAAATCCGCATTCTTATTGATTGATTGATATTGTTTTTGATAATACAATACCCCTTCACCGTAACATGTTACAAGTACATTAAAATATTTTATCGTTTATCATCAAAGATTGATAAACAAACCATGCATTATATCTTGTCTATTACAATTTATGTTTAATTTACTTGTCAGATATAAAGTATGAAAAAAATCTGATAGCCAATTAAGTTATTAATAGAAGTGCGAGATGTTATCTTTACTAAATATTAAAGTATGTATATTTTTTACAAATATGTGTATGTATATATGTTCGAACAATTTCCTTCTTTTTCGGTGTTCTAATTTTATTTTAATAAAACAAGATTTTATGCGAAGTGGTTGGAAATAAAACATTTCTTAGAATTGAATATGTTCTATTCTAATTTTAATTGCTGTCATTTGTATATGGGTTTTTAATTAGTTTTGAAAACTGCTTTTGCAATTCCAAGAGTTCCTTCACATTGTTATTTGAGGGGTGAATCTTACGCTGCACTTACTGTCATAAAATTTTGTACTCTCATTTTCATACTGTTTTAAAAAAAGAGAAAAGAAAAAGAAAGACAAATCTTATTTATTTATTTTTAATAAGAACTAAGAGGATACTAACTAGAGTGTGATATAATTGACCTAATGTAAGGACCATTATAAATTTTACATAACCAACCAAAGAGCCAGAAAATGATGAATATATTGCTTAGACAGCTAAGTTTCGTATATATATTCTTTTTTGGTTCCAATACAATGTCACACTACTTAACATATTTTATTAAATTGATTTGAGACGATTGAACTAGTTTTATATTTGAAAATTAATATAAACCCTTATTTTGTCTTAACTATCTATGTAAGTTTATTAATCAAAGTTATCTAGATCTTACAGTACAGCAAATTCAAAAAGTACAAATTTCATACAAAGCTACTCAATATCAATTGTGACAATGGGAGGCTTTATATTTATTTATACTAAAAAAAACTTATTCTCCTCTGTATAATAACAATTTCAAAGTCTACATGAATGAAAATTAAACCCAATGACAGTTAATTATATAAAAAAAACTACCACAAAAGCAGATAGTTTGTAAATTTAAATTATATCCGCAACTAATTATCGGATTTCATTACCATAGTATGTAGATCGACTCCTTTTTAAGAACGAGTTGCATTTTATGACAAGGTTCAGATCACCTACTTATTTGAGGGTTAAATGTCAACAGGAAAATAGTTCACTGTATACAACTTAAAAGGTTATAGTCTATCGAATGTCAATCAAGCGGAGATGGTAAATTTTATACAAAAGTTCATGAAGTGATCAGAATTCTTGACAGTCTTGACTATACTGGATATTCCTTCAAATAACAATTTAAATGCATTACCTTATTTATAATTTTAGTTTTTCATATAATATTTTCATGCATATATGTTAAAAAAATATCGAATATGTATTTTACCTTATGATTCGGACCTACCAAATCGAAATACTACTACTTACTTAATTTTAATTTAAAAAGGAAAAATATATGTGTAATTAAAAAGAATATGTTTGCAATAACTATCTGATTTGCGTTTAGTTCCACGTATTTTAAAATTGTATCTTCAGTAACTTAATTTTTTATTAAAAATTTAAATAAAACTTTGCTTCTTTAAATAAATTTTAATATTGCGTCACAAAATTTTATTCTTTTTGCAAACCAAGCAAAAACTAACAAACTTGTTATTTTCCAATAGGTTTGTTTTGGCATATAAAGCTTCGTAAAAGCTTTATAAGCTTAACAAGCTGATTTTGTTCAGTCATTCGTTTGCACTTTGTTGTCCACTAATGAATATTTTATTAAAGCAATATATGTGGCTGAAAAGATAAGCTTTAAATTTAAAAAAAACGCGAGTTTGTTTACAACCACATTATATAATGGATGTTTTTTAAAATTATTTTTGTAAAATGTTATTTTATATGTAAAACCCTTTTTCTGTTGTATATAAAGTAACATTGAATTAATGTTTCAAAAGGAGCTGTCCTCGAAATCTCATATTTATGCTATGAATGATATCTCACATAAACTATAGTAAGGGTGCATATCATAACTTCTACTACACGTCTGTTGCATGCCACACTCCTTTGAAATAACATATAGGTGATATATTCGTTTCTAAGGACACATATTGTATTCCTAGAAATACACAACAAATTAATATTTATTATAATTTATTATTCACAAATTATAACATACATTGCACTTCTGAATGTACATATATTGAGTTTTCAAATTAAATAAAAATCTCATTATTTCAAACTGTTTAAATAGCTTGGATTTTGGATTGAGATTCTTAAAAAGAGCCTTGACTTGCTCCATGCTCTGTAAAGCATTTGGTACAAACGATCACTGGTAGGTTCGACAGTGTTCTTACTCGAATAATTAATACATGACTGTTTGGTGCAACAGATTTTTAAGTTCCTGGATATCAGTACTGTTGACATGGATAATAAAATAAGAAACTAAATTTTAACTACATCACATGTTTAAAATTTAAATTGATATAATAAACCCAAAAGGCTTTTAAGTTAATTCAATATATATCGGTAATTTACTGTCACTGATGGAACATTAATCCATTATAATAAAATCAATTCCTAAATAATTTAAACTCTGTTGTGTTTGAAATATTATTTTGCTTATATTATCTACAAGTGTATACTACGATTTAGAAATAGTAATTAATACTCGGTAATTATACTGACAATTTTTTTTAAAGTAAAAACAATTTATTTATTTAAAGGTTTTTTAAACATGCTTATTATAAAAATCTATTAATAATTCCACTATGAAAAATAGATTCTTATTATATAAAAAGTAATATAAATAAATGACATGAATTAAATAATTTTTAAAAACAAACGTTACCATTTTCCAAGTCGGTAAAAAACCATTAAGTAGGTACTTGCAAGCATTGAGCTCACATTTAGCTATAACAATTCCGAACGTAAAAGGCTAAACAAGCAACTGTGAGTGACAGATGAAGTTGAAACAAAAGTGGCTCTAAATTCAGAATCTATTTTAATGGCCTCTCATGAATAAAACCTTTTGTAAGATTTTTATAAAGCTACCGTAATTCGATTCAATATTATTTACAATAATGATGCTAAAGAGGGTCTAATTAAGGATAAGATATGAAAATATAGTATTTTTATGTGTTTGCTCTATTTCATAGATCTGTTTATGTTTATATCTGTATCCATATAAAGGAATTAAACAATTTGCATATATCATTAACATACACAAGACAATAGCATCACCTTCCTGATTGACGCATAGATTAGGTGCAAACCAATAATGACTAATCCATTCAACCTGATTAAATCAATTATTCTGAACAGTTTGTGATTTTCCTTATCATTGATTGGATTGTAAATTAATAGACTTAAAGATATAATATTAACAATCAGCAGAAGTTATTGTTATATTTTTCTTAAGGTGGACGTGTGATCGTATGTAGAAGATAGCTATACCTGTTTTAATATAAGTTTTTTAGATGGCTCTACTAATAAATATCACAATTTAAATAAATTATAAAATTAAAAATAACTCCGTCCTATAAGCATATTATTTTTTATTTATTATTCATAACAAAAACAAATTATTTTGGCTGTTTGTATCAGCCTGTTTGTCTTCATAAAGCAACACTGCAAGAAACCAATTTATATCTTACAGGTATTGTCTTCAAAATCTCTTTAAGAAAGTAATATATTTTGGGATCGCAAAATAAAACAAAATGTGTGGTGAAAATTATATAAAATAATAATCATTAGATCAAAATAACTATATAAAAAATAATTAAAGAATGAAAGATGGAATAATTTTGTTTTTCAATTTTGATGAAGGATTTATTTAAGTTGGTTTGTACAGAATCGTTTGAAGTAGTTGTATTCATGGCCTGTAATCATTACAGAAAGATTTCAAAATTAAAGTAAAATTTGCAAATCCTGGAACAATAGATTATCAGAGAGCCAAATCATGGCTTAGAAATAAATCAGATTACATTAATGATTTTATTTATTCTGTATGAGGCTTTCATGAATTAAAAAAAATATAAACATAAATATAACAAACAAATAAAGAGTTACAAATATATAAATATAGTTTTATTTGAGATCACAAAAGCTACTCTTGTTACGCAAGCATAACCCGATATTAAGTTTTCGGTATAACAATTGTGTAAAGTACGGAATGCTGACTCTGAGCCATCGGTGGGAATGGGAAAGTGAAGTGGACACCACACGCCTTGCGCCATCGGTGAGAATGAAGAATGGGATTTTTACATATATTCAGTCTGGAGTCAACCGTTGACTTACAGACACCTCTTTAGTATGTAGTTAGTTATAAGACTTAATTATAGAATGGATCTTAAGTCAATCGCTGACTTAAAGACCCCTGCCCTAGCTAGTAGTTAAATTTAAGTCTTAATTGGCAATTGAATATATTTTGTAAGTAAAACGGATTTTTCTTGCATCCTTCGCTGCCACCAAACGTAATTCTCTCATAAATTTTTAAATTTTATGTTTGTTAGTAATTTTTTTTATTGATTTGTTTAAAAGTTTAAAAGTTAAGTTTAAAAGTTTTGATGAATGGAAAAATTATATGTCTGTGACAATTTATAACAAAATATTTATAATTTCATGCAGTTCTTTTCTATATTAACTTTGAGTATGCTAAATTTCGCGTATTTTTCTTAAAAAAATTCTTACAAAGGGGTACGGATTTTTCACCCCACATATTTTTTTATAATTAAAGATAATTTTTATAGTTACAACATAAAATTGATAGCAACAGAAATATTTATCTTAATTTAAAATCATCCAAATCAATTTACATTAAAGAAACATTCAATTATTTGAATATGATTAGCGATGCACTTCATTGGGTCGCAATAAATGAATTCAAATTTGATTGATGTTGCACCTAGTATTTCTTGAACAGATGTTACAGAGTGCGAGTGCCGCAGCAGGAGTCTGAGTGCTATTTGATTACATCGGACACTGCACCTGCCATGATTATATATGAATTTAAAGTCCTTTGTAGTTCATCTAATAACTCGTAATTCAAAACTCGTGAATAATCAAGTTGTCAAATTTGTAGACATATAACAAAATAATCAATAGCATTATACTTACATTGTGTTCTATTTATAAGAATTTCTCGTAAATGGAAAATTTAAAGCAGACCAGAAGATCTATTTTTAAAATAATCTAACCTTCGTTCACCTCATCTTACTTTGACGTTCTTATATCATAAGACAGACTAGTTAAAGAAGTCCAAATTTAAGAATCTTATGGTTTTTTTCTTTCTTTTCTTTATTGTAAGTTCTCAAATCGTAACGCGGTAATAAATAATGATTTATAATAACTCTTATGAATTTTATATAATCAATAAAACCATAACGACCATATTCTACAAATTTGAGATCTTTTTTAAACTATACTTTGTTCCATATCAATATTTACATGCTCAAATAACCTTAATAATCTCAAAAAACAATTGAGCAACTGCCACTTAATGTTAAAACACAATCATTATTCATAATAATTAATTGCGCATGAGTTAATGATCTTAACATGTCGGAAACGTTTGTTGTCACACCCTAATGTATGTTATGACTTATTTATTGTACATTCACTCACGAAAGTTATTATACTCGCAGTAATAAATTTGTTACTTAGATAGTCTCCTTATAGCCAAGTTTCCATCGATTTCAACTAGCATACAACGATACATTAAATAAACATATCATAGTAACGAAAGCGAACTCACAAGGACAAATTTTTAAATTTATACGCTAAAAATTATATACATAACACCTATGTTATCTTTTTTTAAGTTTTAATTTGTAAGAAGTTCTTTCGTTCTCATAAATAATAGGAATTTGTCAAATATTATGATATAATTGTGTATTACTTAATAGTTTATATGGCTTTATAATAGCTTTTAGTGATTAATGTCTCAATTCAATAAAGTAATACATAATGTCAAAATTTTAATAGTTACCTTTGGGCAAGGTGTTCTTAAATGACATTGCTTTTCAATATCCATTTGAAATGAATTGACAAAGCGAGTTTGTTAAAAAAGATATTGAGAATTATATTTTGACAGTTATATTATTTGTTTAATACTATAAAAAAAACTGAATTGATCATTTTTTCATTAGATTTTTAAATCTTAACATGCCGTGGCTTTTTTAAAGAGCTTAAATTAACATTTTATGTATATATTTCCATATGAGTAACACCCATCAATTGTATTTAAATAATAAATATCGACTGAATTCCTAAGGAGATGTTCTCAAACTATTACATTATATATGGCTTATATCTTTACTTTTAATGGTAATGAGCTTATTACTGAGATTCTAACATAAGTGTAATCAAAATATGTATATTAATTTTTTTTTACACGAATGTTCGGTAAGATACGTTATCATGTTTAGTCTCACCATTAACATTATTACAAAATTAACATTTTTTACAGAACTTTATACTCATTACCATAATAGTGTTGTTATAAACACATTAAAAATATATAAAAATACATCGAACTAGTCTTCATTGACAACCATTCAGATCTTTCGTCGAGGTCAGTTATTTATAGTTTTTTGCATACTTTCTAGGGACAATGCTTCACCGCCAATGGTATGATTAGTTCAAAGGACTCTAAATAACTTTCAAGGACAATATACCATTTTTTCTTTTTTTTTTGATGACGCAGGGAAACACTTTTTACGAGCTGTCCAACCGGCCTTGGTGGATCCGGAAGGGATGTGTGAGGCTCGGCCTGGGCAGTCCCCTACTCATTAAAACCACTGCGAAAGCCATCGGTCGCTATGTCGGTGTACCCCGGATCTGTCAGCGACAGGGCACACCAGCGAGTGGCCGGTCATGGCAAAGACCGGACTTACTCCCTCGGAGAATGGGGGCGATCCCGGCAATTAGGACCGCTCCGACGACGCCGGGCTTTCACAGGAGCCGAGTTACTAAGCCGACCCCAGCCCGGAGTACAAGGGTGCTATTGGAGGCGTTGGAATCGCCTCCGCCGCACCCCCGTACGTCGTCTGCGGAGGGAGGGTGCATCAGCCGCACCCTCCCTTTTCCGCTCAGATGCCTCCTTCGTGGACATGACCGTCTCACAGAAGGAGGACACTGGCAGCCAGGACTTATCATTCTCGAGCATCTCCTCCACGATACTCGGAAGCGACAAGTCCACTCCGCCGAGAGCCATCACGAGGTCTTCCGCTGCGCACCTCGAGGGTGTGCTGGGCCGGGTCCACCGCAGCGCCGCACTCATGGCAGCCTTCTCCCGGCAATTTACCATAACCCACTGCGTATTAAGATTAGGACTAGATGATTTCCAATCCTTAGCTTTTGTAAAGTACTTTCCTTAACTATCTCCTCAAGAATGATATCTTGAAACATTGTCAGGGTCTGAGTTTTATTTTCATCTCCCGAGAAAAAATTTAGATAACATTTTTCTTATGCACTTAACGAGGATGACTAGATCTTTTTTAGTTACAAATAAAGGAGGTTTGATTGTAGCTAGGAGTAGCCAGGCTTATAGAAGATTTTGAAAATCGTATTTGGCTCGATAGTCAATACCTACATTTTCTAATCCAATCACAACGATTGGGTTCTATTCATCAACCCACTCCTTTTTAACATCAAAAACTATTAAATAAAATACTGGTTGGAAAAAAAGAAAAAACAATAAAGAATCGTATAAGAATGACAAATTCCTAATTCAAAAGTAGCATTTCCTTTTGTAACATTATTTCTTTTCAGACGCACAATGTAGAACACTACTCAAGAGGTCAGTCTTTGTTTTTTTTATAGATAATCACAATCTTTGAGATTATGGAAATAATAAGAACTTTTACAAATAACTGGATCCCCATAAATGTTATACATATACTTTAATAAAAGAAGTAAATATATGGTCCTCACAGGTTATCCCATCTCTAAATCTGTAAAAATAAGAAGAAACTGTATTATTATAAAAATTTATAAACATCCATACTCGAGTCTTTAAAGCTTCTTTAAAAATGTATTGTTTAAAAATATGTATTCAATAACTTAATCAATTCACAAACTCTGTAAAAAAGAATATTCTGAATTATTATTCGAAAATTTATAACACCTAAATACTTATAAATAGATATGTCATTCCAAAAGACGCGGACGGTGTGATGATTTCAGCGTTCGTTGCAAAATTTTAAGTTCTGCCTCTAAATAAGCGAATGACCTAACGAACCATCTATATTACTATTATAAATTTTTAATAGTTTCAAAGTTTTTCATGAACTATTAAAAATACATCGATTTAAATAATTTAAATACAATTTTTAATTCCACGCTTACGAAGTTGGAAGCTCAAGGTTATAATTTTATCTTAGTATTTTGCTTCTTCATTAGTAAATAATAGAGGCTAATGAGATCTAAGCTTTTCACGAGTATTTATTGAAATAAAACTAATAACTTTCGTACTTACTACACGTTTATAATTAATTGCTGCAAAGGAAGCGTATTTGTTTTTTAATAAATATTATAAACAGGTAGTACATGAGTCCGAAAAATATTATTTTTATTTCAATAGAGACTAACTTTTATAACGTTCAAAGTAAGAGATAAAAAATCAAAAAGTTATAATTTTATAGGTCATACCGGCCAGCCATAAGTAATTAATCGCCATTGATAGGTATAATTATTATCTCTATTTGGTGGTATGACGTTGATATCATTTAATTAATCCTACCTAAGGCGTTTATGGATTATTAAGATGAGATAGTAATTGCTTTGGAATCAATATCCTTTGGTTGAATCAATTTATATGTACAGAAATTAAATTTACTATTATGTGATAAATAGGTACAAAGTTACAGATTGTATATAATAATGCTTTTTATTAAATTATGATTATAAGCTAAACGGATGTGATTGTTTACAAGTTAAACTTTTTGAAATTTATGTTTTATTTCTTTTTTTGTTATAATTATACTATTTTATGGCCACGCGATAATTCATAAGCGTGATCACGAAACTGCGATGTCGCAAGACAACATTGTCGTGAAGCACAATTTGAGAGAACGTACAGTAATTATTTGTTTGAAACCTACTGAGATATTTAATAGTAACTCTCAAAGACACGTTCAAGGAATTTTTTTATTACTTGTCCCTTTAAAAATTTAATTCAATCTCTGACATAGTTATAAAATATTTCAAAGACAAGATTTATGATACTGAGATTGCGAATAGGTAATATACAAGAGGAAAACCGTCTTAGGTATAACTGAAGTTAAGACTGCATAAAATTACGTACGTATTAAGCAAAAATCCGTATTACAATCTTCCTCAAGGCGGACAACTACGATATATCTTAAAAATGCAATGCAAAAATATAATATATGATATGGAAATTCATAGTTAGTTTGTTCAATTTAAAAGCAATATTTACATATTACTAGATGTATCTGATTTTAATCATAATATTAAGAAAATTCATTTCATATTATTTAAAAATGTCATTTAACGATGGACTAGTGATTTCCTAAATAAAAACAAAGAATATTTATCTACTCACTAGTTATTCACGAGGAAAAGTACATAATTATGTGTAAGTACATAATACGAGTATGGTGATCTTAAAGATAATGAGGAGAAACAGCATTTACATATATCTACAAGTAATTTGTTTGGCTGTTATTTTATATATTCCATCACAATAATATGTACATTTAATTAGAAGAAAGTGTTATGATTATTATAAAAAAAGAAAAGAAAAAGCAATCAATTATTTTAGCATCATAATTCCTTCATATAAAAATTATACTATCAACTTTTATAATACCGCTTGTGGCAGTAATTAAGAAACTAAGAAGATTTTCAATAGAAACCTAGTTTTATTTAGCTTGGACAGGAAGTATTAAACCTGCCAATAAGGAGCTTAGTTGTTAGAACAAAAGCTATCGATCCCGCCAACAATCGGTATGTTAATTTATAATAGTTGATTTTTAAGTATATTGTCCCAAGATTCTTTACTATAATAGTTTATTACATTGTTATTTTTATTTTAATATACTTAAAGTTTCAATAAATTGTAATTTAAATAAAAATTTATATCTATAATCGTTAAATGGCTTATTGGTAAATTTTCTTTGTTTAATTACAATTCATTAATGTAATATTATAATCTGAAACTTCATAACAGTTACAGTTACAGTTCATAACATACTATTATACTGTTAAGAATAAGTATCTTTCTTTGTTTTTATTTACTTAGGACAAGTAATCATTATTTCACTAACGTGAATAAGGAGAATATTCTTTATGTATATTTGAGTAATATTAAAAAATCTTTTAATAAACTAAATGTTTTTTTGTGATGTTCTAATGTAAATGATAGAAAAGTAAGTAAAACTGTTAAAGCTCATAAAACATATTTGTGGCCAATGGGTAAGTAAATCAACTTCATGTTTTATTCTATTAAATTTATAAAAAAAAAACTACTGACCTACTTTGGAAAATTTTCTATTTAAAGATTCCCCCTACAGCGCTGTTACACCATGCAACTTATGAAATAGCTTATATATATATATATATAGCTACTTCATATATGAATATATACAAATATTCATATACATATATCAAAAATAATTATATTCAATTAACGTGTAGTTAAATTCCTTCTCTTAAAAAAGCACTATCACAAATCCAGCTATCGAACTAATAAGCATTTTTGCATTTTTAAAAACTTAAAATTAGATTTCAATTTTATTTTAATATAAAACCAAACATGTTAAAGTTAATTAAATAGAAACCGATTTACACTTTTAACAACGCTTAATAAATTTTTATTGTGGCATTGGTGGGAAAAAAATTATTTTGAAATTATCGTCAATTCATATTAGTAGGGAATAAAAAAACAGAATTTTGTCGGTGATATCTATCATTATCAACCTGTCAAAAATGCCTACCACAATACGATCGTATCTTGATTGAATGTTTTGGTTAAAATTTAAATTAGAACAAAATGATAATTAACGTATCATAAAACAAACCGTTAATGTTTTTTATTTGACTGACAGAAACTTGAATATACACTTCCGTAATTTAGATGGAAGTGATTTAAAGAAATCTTTAATTACATATATGTTTCAATAATAATACCAACCAACATTTTAGGATGTTAATCAAAAAAAAAACAATATTCAAAGTGAGATAAAACAAAAATAAATAAAGCATTCTTATTTTGCAAATATAAACAGCCAAAACATTCCTTTAAATGTAAAACAAATAGTATTCATGTTAAAACTTCACGAAATCTTAATCTCAAACACTCACGATATTTAGCAAAATGCGCCATGGAGTTTCACAAACTGTATTGTCACTAAGAACAAATATTAATGGCTTAAATTGCTTAAAAAGCCAGTAGTAAAATATGTACAGTTTTTTCGTCAATTTTTAAAAACCTTCTACACTTTCATTGTTTAATTTTGTACAGGTCATGTCATTTAAGAGTAGGTTATTCTGACAATATAAGTACCAGAATTTACAAAGCTGAGTTTTGTAAAAGAATTTTAATGCTATGTTGCAATATTTTCACTTTCCGCTTCTGTAACAGTAACGAGATTGTTAGAAAGCAACAAATGTGTTCGTATCTACTTCTGATGCTTTACAAATATATTTTTGTTTAATTAGTTTAAACATACTGTGCAATTTATTCTATGAATTTTTATAAAACTTTGCTTTCATACATTAAGCCTATTATACTCTTTTGTTTGACCTGCTGCTTATTCTAGGTAAGAGAATAAATTCTATTATAAATATTTTCATTCATATAAAAGTGTAAGAAAAGATCACAAAGATGAAGAATTTCTTTGTGTATTTTATTTATTGCGAACTTAGAATTAATACTGGTACAATAAAAGATAGTCTTTCGGAGCTATAAATCTTGATTTATTCGCAGGCTGCCATCACTAGGCGCCCGTCTTATTACCGACACAGAGATGTATTCGACTTGGACCTATTAAATTACTATATCTGTTGTAGCATTTAGGTTGTGCTCAATACATGCGGTAGAGATAAATCAATGGGTCTACAATTTAAATGTAACCTTTTAGTTGCTAGCACTGAGTTTAGTTATTAAATATTAATGTTTTTTAACTACAAAATTTAAAAGAGCAAATTTATTATATTTTATATCACTTATTATGAAACCTTAAACACCATAAAAAAATGGATTTTCTGATTGAGACACAAGAATCATGACTAAAACAAATAGGTCTCGTTTAAGTGTTTTCAAAACAAATATTAGTTTCATATTGAGTGCTTGTGTGAATGATAAAAAACAAAGAATATCTGAATGTTCAAGTACACGATTCTGTGTAAATATTAAAAAGAATACACTGACGTTTATTAGAACAGTTAAATGTTATAGAGTTTTTTAAATTATAAATATAATTAAAATTTAATATAAAATAAAAATTAATATGTTTGTAGAACCATAAAATAATTTCTCTCTGTCAAAACACAGAACTATGATGAAAGCTAACATCAACTTTAACTTGTCGAACTAACCAAAAATATTATGATAAGACCAGATCTCGTGGCTAGTAATTTCGATTATGATAAATTTAAACAATTATACACTAGTACTATACTTTATCAACAAATATGTAATATTAAAATATATTAAATACTCATTTGAGTTTCGTAATAAGAGAAAAAACATAACATAAGTCATTAAAATTGATCATTCATGATTTATTGGTATCAAGGTGAAATTAATTTGAAATATATAAACGAAATATCAATATATGTAAAGGGCGTGGCTACAAACTATAAACCATTACTCTATAGCCGCCGGCAATACACCTCTCAATTATCAAATATACCTATTGCAGCAGTGATATATGATATCTGTATTAAAATATACACCAATTCTGTAGCTTATACATATATAGATTTAAATGAATTTTGAATGCTTAACCCAAAATAAATATAATAATGATTGGCCCTGTAATATTAATTAAAATGAAAGTAGGTAGCATTTTAAAGTTGGAAATTGATTGGCTTGCTGTAATTTATATTTTATTCTCTGTAATTTACAAAACATACAGATAAAATTGTAAAAAACTTGTAATACTTATGTCAAACGAAACTACTAAGCATTCCATGGATTCACCGTGCGGGTGCCGGGTCCATCGCGTTGCAGGGAGAGGAGCTTCAACAGTGCCTGGGACTTGCGACCCAAGTGTAGGTTTAAGGGGCCCCTTAACTAACGCGCGTTATACGCTCACCTCCACTGTCCAAGCTCCTCTCCCTACCTAACCAAATTTGAGAAGAACCTACTAGGGCTGCTTTCGATATACGTTCCAAGAATGCATTAATGTGAGTTCTGGACAAGCCCAAGTCCTTTAGTAGGTTGTAGAGAGATTTCGCTGTTATACCTCTCGCTCCTACCTCTACCGCGTACAAATCTACTACGAACCTATTTCGAGTGAGTTCGTTTTTGAGCTCGTAATATTTGTTGACCTTGATGGTATGGTCTTTGGGGATGTTGGTTTCCCAAGGGACCGTAAGCTCTATCATCACTACGCGCTTTAAAATTCGCGAAAACAAAAATATATCCGGTCTGGAGGCCGACGCACAAATATCCTCGGGGATTTTATATTGCTTTTCATACGTGTCCATCATTATAGTCCAATCCGACGCCGCTTTAAGGATGGAGTAAGGCTTGACGTTTGATTTTGTAGCCCTAGTGCCTTCTCTCACAAAACCTACTGATCGTTCGTTTGTGGTTATTTCCTTTTGCGCTCTGGCTACCGAAAGACTAACCGCTTCACGTATGACTTCTAGAACCCTATCGTGACGACGCGAGTATTGACCGCTGTCCAGGAGTACCTTACATCCCACCAGCAGATGCTTAGCAGTTCCAACTGCCTTTCCACAGATATAGCAAGTTTTTTCGGTACTTTTACCCCATCTTACTAAATTACTCTGATCTGGGAGAGTCATCTGGAACGCATTAAGATAGAATTTTAGCAATGCTGGCGACCAATCATAAATTAAAGTGCGCCATTTTAATGCTAATGGGATGCAAAAATCTCCTATGTCTAACCACTCGTTCTGCATTTCTAAATTCATTGCATGGATCTTATATTTATCATTCTCGTCTTGCCGAATAAAAGACTTCAATATATCCGCATCTTGGACTTTCCTATTTGATCCTAACCCCGCTCTGTTACTTTGTGCTCCTATCATAAATTGCTTATGGAATTGAAGTCGTGACTCTAGCTCGGGGGCATCTTCATCTTTTGGGAGCGATGTCACTATGTCATCATGGGATTTCCCCAGGATATATCTCTTGGGAACTCTTAGGTGTTTATAGAGCTCCGATGGCCTTTTTAGACTCATCCCAAAACTATTGCTTCCCCTAAATAACGCCGATGAATCAGCCGTTAGAGCAAGCCCGAGCCACAACTTCAACATATTTATGACGCCTGCATCTAACTTTGACAAAAGGGTTTTATTAAAATCATAGACGAGGAAAGGCCAATTCAAACGTGAAGTTAAGTAATTCTCGTAGATCCACGCTTTTTTGACGTTACTTATCAGTTGGCTATTTACCTTGTTAAGATCGTTCAAAAACCTATCTACTATTCCTTCTAAAGATGGAGTACGGCCTATATTATCAATCTTACGACCGAGAAATTTAAATGGTGCATTTTCCGTAACCGTAGAAATGCATTGACCGCCTAACGATAGTCCCGGATCGTATGAGGTGTATCTTGTATTCCGCCTACCAAGACACAGACAATGACATTTACTGGGTTTTGTCCTCAATCCATCCGTCCATTCACAGAATTTATCCACTTCATCCAATAGTACTTGACAGTGTTTGGGGTTACGTGTCAGTATTGCGAGATCGTCAGCGAAGGCTAAAATGGATTCCGTGTATTTATTATTAAACTTAAACCGATAACCCCATTTTTTCTCGTTACAGATTAATTTGTCTACTAAGATGTTAATAACGATATTAAACGTAATTGGAGATAGACAACAACCTTGAAACAGTCCTACATTATAGCTCAAACTTTTTGAAGGGCCTTCTTTAGTTATTATAGAAAACCTTAATTTTGAGTAATACGACGCGATCATATCTCTAACTAGGGGTGGAAAGTTGTACCATCTAAGCGCGAATAGCATCAATTCGTGTTGTATCGACCCGAACGCGTTCTCCAAGTCTATCCAACAAACAGTGATTTGCCGCTCGCTTTTTCTAGCATCTTTCAAACTCTCCGACAGCAAGGTGTTGTGTTCTAGGCATCCAGAAATCCCGGGTAAAACCCTTTCTGGTGATTTGGCCTAAAATAGTTGTTGCTGAGCATGAATCGCGTCATTCTCGTTTGTAGAACCGAGAAAAAGATTTTCGATATAGTATTTGTTAAAGCTATCGGTCTAGTATCTTTCGGATCAGTAACTATATTTTTTTTGGGAATGAGGACAAAAATTGCTTTCCCGAAGCACTCCGGGATTTGCTTCCCTGACCAGATTTTACCGTATATATTTAGGAGGTGTTTACGAACCGATGGACATTTTTTAAAGACTATATATGGGATACCATCGGGTCCCGGTGCAGATTTAGACGACTTCCTCTTGATCTGACTACTTAGTTCCTCTAGCGTTGGTGGAATGCCGTGGAATTCGATTCGAGGAAATTCAGGTTTTTGATCGTTTGGATCCCTATACCGTCTTAAACTTTTAGGCACTTCGTATGTGCTCTTGAAATGGTCGTAAATTTGATCGTTGGTAAGTTAGTAAGTATGTAGTAATAAGTTATTTTACCTGTACGTAAATAATTTTTTCTCTATTGAAACGTTATGATAATACTTTTTCGTAACTTTATGGAATCTGTAACAATTGTTTGGGAGTTTTTTTTTTCAGATATGAAAGAAAACCTGAGGTTTAATATGTTGGTTAAACAATTTCTGAGTTAATTTAGTTTGGATTGTTTACGAGGCTTTTTAATTTGAATAATTTAATTCAATCAAAATTAAATAGAATAACAACTGAAATTGCCTCGTCCAAGTTTGTTTAATAAGAAAATTGAACCGCTAAGAACAATTTGGAGCCAATTCAGCGAGAATGGTGGCTGGTAAAGGGAAGTTAAAATAAATTAATTGAGTAAATACAATCTCATATAACATAATATAAATAGTATGACTACAGAAAGCACTTAAGGTTATTTTAAATTCACTAAGACATTAATATCAAATCACAATTAATATCAAAACCTTACTGAAAAATTTTAATAGTTCTAAAACTTCGGATTACTGGATTAAAAACAAGATCACTAAGAGAATTTCGCATCTGAAAATTAAACACACTGAATTGGGGTTTTTTGTAAATTGTTTTGATAAGTTTCCGAATCTTTTATGAGGTCTACGTTGTAAATAGTTTTATAGAGCTTTCATAAACTCTTCTAATAAACTCACATAGCAAAGGAAAAATTAGGATTTATTATGACCTTTGGAAAATAATTCAAATTTCAGTAACTGTAAAAGATTTGAATTTCAGTCCAGTCAGATTGCAGTAACATTGAAATCGGTTGTACATTCATTAAATTCAATCAAAACAAATTAAAGTATAAAACGTAAGAAATGAAAAATCTTCATGGTTTTCCTTTAGTCCTTTTTTTATTTTGACATGAACATGGAAAACTCGTTGAAGTATACCGCACTCGTTCTCAAATTTGCTATTGCACAGGTTGATTTAAGTGTCTCTTTACCCATGAATAATCAATGATAAAGTTTCGATGAACAGTTTCTGAGTATCCTTACTTTTGATTATATACAATGAAAACATTATTGTCACTAATACACTAATAACTTTTATTCTTAATTAATTACTATAATATTAAAGTATTCTCGCTATAAACGCTATTAAAGAGAGCCAAGAGAATCTTAGGTGATGATTAAAAAGTGAATTATATGTAAATCGCGGAATTCATAAAAAGGTCTTCAATAAATTAAAACTAACGCTTAATATAAAAGAACTCTATGAAGGGTCAAAGTATTTTAGTTTAAATAATTTTTGTATCTGTAAGTTTAGTAAATAGTAAATGTAAAATATTGTTATAGCTTCTTGACTGAGAGTATCGTGTAAACCTGTTTAAAAAAATTTAATCGCCCCACGCTTTGAAGTGTTAACAAAGAAAATGCTTGCAAATTAATCTATCACTTTGTCATAAGAAATATCTATTTGAATAAAAAGTCTGATATTCAGAAGAATTTGTCAGGACACACTATGTCACACGTGTATATAATTAACAAGCCTAGGTCTAGCCATAATAAATTTATTACTTTATAAACAATAAAAAAATTAAAAAACATTTTTGTTATAACTATTTGCATAATTAATATATGTATGTAAAGAAAAGTGAAGATTAAATATTACAGAATATATTTAGAAAACAACTCCCTTATTCGGTAAACACAATTTGCCCTCCTTACCCCTGTGCTGAGCTTCACTTAGCGAAGAGGAAATTTCTCGAGGGGTTTTATCATTTCAAGCTCAATTTAGAAATTTGTCTACTTTCGTCTCTCTTTATATAAATGTATAGTTTATGAAGAGTTATGTTAAACTGAACTTCAATTAGAGTATCAAATGATTTATTGTTATAATATATGAAATTTGTATTTAGTAGTTAGGAAGTTAAAACTTATAATCTGAATCTGAACAGTTTAAATAGTAACTCATATAACAAAATCAAATTATAAGAGACACACGTGAAAAAGTAATAAACGAGCTGTAAATAAATGAACCTAAAGAAATAGTAAGTAAGATACATAATTCATTTTATATCCAGAAGGTTCATCAATTGTACTCCTGCACTAATAATTAATCTATAGTACTTTAAAATATAATAAATATGCAACCTACTTAACTTATTACCTTTGTAACGTTTTGTATTCATTATTACTTTTTCCTGTGAAGTCCACTCTTTATTCATATTAAAAATGAAATATTTGATAAGCTGGAACACAAAAGAGCAATCAATTCCTTGGATAGATAACGCTGGTAGAATTATTTATAAGTTTAGATTGAGACAATTACAATTCCTTCTAATAACTTAATATTTTCTGACATCTAAGATTTTCGAGAGTTTTAATTGAAATAAAACCGATATTTGTCGGATTTACTATTTAAGACGCGTTAATAATTATTATTAACAACATACTCCCGTCGTTTTGGTTCCTTTACAGCAACACATGAAATGTAAATATCAGTCAGTTGGTCTTGTTATTAAAAACAGACATTAAAAATAGGCGCGCGTCAAAGTCAGCTGTGACTAAACACATACTAGACAAAACAGGCCAGTATATTCGGTTAGATAAACCACAGATCCTTCCTCGTGAAGACAGGTACATACCAAGACTAATCCGGCTATTATAGTCTATCCGGCTATTATAATAGGGAATCTATTCAACACCTGGGAGCTCCTTCTTAAAAATATAAAATCCCGTGTCCGTGACCACACCGCAAGACATCGAGACACAGTTAAGGTATTCTGCAGGCATCCAGAGCGGTACTTCAGAAAATTGAGTACTCGTTGGCGGTAGACTATAAACGCGTAGTAACTACAATAAAATATTCGTTTTATTTTAATATATTCTTCTAAAGGTGACACTTCACTTGGCATTGCGTATTCAAGTAGCGTATTCACCGTATTTGTCCAAATATTTGTACGAAGTCCAAATAGCGCAAGCACTACATCCACACTTGGTATGCCAACAACACGTCTTTACGCGTTTTACGAAGAAACCTCTATAACAAAAGTACATGTGGAGCAAGAGAGTGGCCCCTTTTCCTCTCTCATCCGGACGCTACAGTTGCTGTCACAGTTTAGCATCCAAATTGTCACTCATACCTTTGCAACGGTTAAGTGGAAGAGATAGTCCTCATGATTCGTTCTTGGTCTTCTTTCAGAGCCATGACTTTCTCGCAGATGGCACGTGGTAACCCAAATGTTCTCTCTGTTAAGAATCTACGACGACGGGAAAAGTTACCTAGCTGTGGATTTTGACCGTCAATACATCTGTCAGTAGCATGGGCTTAATATCAGTACCAGTTAATTACTTAGAGAAATCGATTAGAACAACACCATAATATGGTACTTTGATGGTTCTCTGTGATTGACGTAAGAACACCAAGGACTAGTGGTGGTGGTTTTCGACCATACAAAGGCTATTTGGAGGATCATTCATATTGTTTGCCTTTTAAATAAAAAAAGGTAAACGTTATGAAACAAGACAATGCCGAGAAATGCAAATGATTTCATTATAATAATTGATTTCGATTCACATCAAGCAAACTTTAATTATTATTGTATGTTAAAAGAAAGTATACAAGTAAATAATAATCATAAGGTTTATCTTATACGTAAAATTGTTGATCAATTCTTAAAATATATGCAGTACCAAGAATAAAACCTTGTTAGAACCAAATCATTACAAAAATACATATATAAAGGCCGCCCTAGCGAACCGTGAAAACGTACAATGATGACTACTGACTGGCTTACAAAAAGCGCTTTCAGCCGCGAATATACGAAATTGATTTTTGCTCATATAATACCGGCCGTATTTTACTAGATCAACAAACATTTTTCTACAATCAATATATTTTTTCTCCTCGACCGCAGAAGCTTATAATCATAAGGTTAGTGAAAAAATTGTTGATATCTTAATTTAAAATAACTCAAATATTCTCATCAATATTGTTTCTCACTATGCCTAGATTACGTTAAAATGGTCTGAGTGAGTGGATATTAAAATATTACAATTGATACAGTTTCATTTTACATATGGTTGCCAGATATTTTTTTTATCCCTTTTGATTTCTTTACAGTAAGAGTGGATGAAAAACCCCTTAGAAATTAAAATTGAAATTTCTTAAATAATGTCCGTTTAATAAAAATGTAAATTACGTAAAGGAAACAGGTACTAAATCTGCCTGCTAATATCATATTTTTTTTAATCAGAAAATATATTGTATAAAATATAAAATGTTTTGCTAATAACTTTTTTCAATATTATATTTCAATCAAATAGAAAAAGACCTCAAAAAATACTACATCATGAAAAGCAAATCCATGATAAATATAAAACATTGTAAGCAAACTATTTTTAATCATAAGTTTTCTTGAAAAGCAGTTGTAGGTACATTTGTATAATATTAAGAAAAAAAAAAATTTAACTTTTTATTTTTTTACTTACTAATAAACTCCTTGAAAACAAGCTATAAACAAAAAAATGTTTTGAAATACACATTCTATTTATGTTTGTTACCGTTTCATAAATAATTCAAAGTAGTAAAACAAAGTTTTAGAGCAAGCCTTTTAGTCGAAACCACATTTAGCTATATTTAAATTATATGCAGCAAACCAATTCTTGATAATTACTATAATTTTAAAATTATTTACAAAATCTTAAGAGAGTAGAAAATGTAAAGAAAAAATGTAAAAAAGTATTTTATGTCTGATAAAATTAACATAGCAAGTATTGCGTTTGACGCTTTTGTTATTATTCGAATGTTTATTTGTTCAGTCGGTCCACTGAACAGAGAAGATTATTTTTACTGCACACTCAAAGGGGCAATGGTCCGAAAATAGTAGAACTGCTATTGATTGCCGATATATTTTCATTATTTCATGCTCTCTACATCCAAGTTATTTGAAATAGACTTCAAATTTCAGTCCTCATTAATCACTTAAGTGGAAGACCGATTTGACATTCTCAATATCATTTGTACGACGAGATAGATAAAAAATAAATCAATCATAATTTTATTTTTAAACCTTACATTAAACGTGATTTTTATCCTCCTTTTGCTCTTATTTGACTTTATTAATTAAAGGTGAGATTGTATTTTGCATTTCATTTTCAGATGAAGAGTTACTTTTTTTTAAATACTTTAAGCCTACACGAAGAAACAGTCCAGTTTTCAATAAAAGGTACGTAACGATTTTACATTGAGCGCTCTTCTGGCCAAACGAATGATAACTTTGGAACAACAGAATGGAAAGGAAACAAAGGGGGGTTTTGATTTTCCGAAGGAACTTTTAGAACTTAAACAATGTACCTAATAATTATCTAATAAAATATGTGTATGATTACGTAACTTATAACACAGTTTTTCAAATAACTTACATATAATAGTCGCCCAAAGGGATACATATATACATTATACATACATAAGTAGGAATGAATATGGGTCTAAATTGATAGAAAACTTGATATCAGCATGAATTAGTATGAAACATTGATATTCTGTACCAATATTTACTCACGAGTCGGTACCAATATTTATATTGTGTTAGTGTAGTATATTGAGTTCTTAACCTGGTACAATAATTGCTTTCTGCATGGAAAATAGCTAGTGCCTTTATACTTAAAAAATACAGAAATGTGACTCTTACTAAATAGTTTAAAAGAACTTCCGAAACATTAAAAGCATCTCTGTGATTGAATTTATATTTTTTAAAATAAGGAATTTCTGGGTACCCCATAATATATGTAGATATAGATGAACAAACGGACACAAAAAGTTAAGGTAATTATTACCGAGTTAGGTTAGGTTAGTTTGTAAAAATATGTATATTGAAATTTCAATTAAAGCACTCCAATTTTTAACTATAATATATTGATTACAGTAATTTCATTTGTCATATTTAATAAAACGACAGTAAAATTAATATCAAATATAATTCAGAATATAAACTTTATAAAGGAATCAATATGATATTATCTCACTTTGTTCGAGAAACGGTCGTCGAAATAACAAAGCACTAACATCTTGCGATGTGCTTTATAAATAAATTCGCTTGAAGTAGTTCCTCTTTGTTCATTTGTGTTATAACTGTTTCAATATAATATGTGATGAAATTGCACCCAAGCAATGACGTTATTGGTTTCATATTGATTTAGAACAGCACGTATATCGCAGTATTTCAATTTGCTCGTTATATTTCAATGAATATTGGATGGTTTTATTTTTAAATGAAACTAATATTTTTTGGATTTTATTTCACGTTTTATTTTTAATTAGAAAACTACATACTCCCGACGTTTCGGCTACTTTTCATTAACCGTGATCACGGGCAGACGAGATGTGAGTGTCGGTCAGTTGGTCTGGTTATTTTATCTCCTACCGCCATTGACTTCTTAATTTTCTTGCGTACCGCTCTGGATGCTGGCAAAATGCGCTCACGGTGTCTCGAGGTCCTGCGGTGTGGTCACGATATGGGATTTTATATTTTTAAGAAGAGGATCCCAGGTGTTTGATAGGTTCCAGCCATCTGCTCTATTGAAATTGTTGGTTTTTTAATTTCAATAGCCTCGCGGATTAACCTTGGTATATATCTGGTTCCTTAACCTTTCAGACATCAGGAATAGGCGCGCGTCGAAGTCAGCAGTGTGTGAACATGCATTGGACAAACCAGGCCATTACATAAGATTTGATATACCACATATCCCCGCTCGTGAAGACAGATATATACCAAGGTTAATCCGCGAGGCTATTGAAATTAAAAAACACCCCAATTTCAATAGAGAAGATGGCTGGAAACTATCAAACACCTGGGATCCTCTTCTTAAAAATATAAAATCCCATATCGTGACCACACCGCAGGACCTCGAGACACCGTGAACACATTTTGCCATCATCCAGAGCGGTACGCAAGAAAATTAAGAAATCGATGGCAGTAGGAGATAAAATAACCAGACCAACTGACAGACACTCACATCTCATCTGCCCGTGATCACGGTTACTGAAAAGTAGCCGAAACGTCGGGAGTATGTAGTTTTCTAATCAAAAATAAAACGTGAAATAAAATCCAAAAAAAATTAGTTTCATTTAAATGAGTACTCACGAAAATTTTAGATCTCATTATGGTTTTATTTTTATTAAGTGTGGTAGAAAAACTTCGATACAGGTACATAATGATTTTGAGGTTTGTTTGTTATTACCCTTACATCACTTGTAGATAATATTTTTTTAAATATAGATGAAAATGTTATTTCATACAGTTAAACAGCAATTTGAGACTGAATTTTACTACTAATACTAACATTCAAGTCAGTGGTGGCTTAGTGGTTAAAGGCCCGCCTCTCATGCATGAGGATGCGGGTTCGATCCTGGCAAGTACCCATGTGATTTTTCCGAGTCATATGCACTTTCTGAGAGTACTTAGACGCCACTGACAGACGGTCAAGGAAAACATGGTGTGGAAACCTGGATTTATAATTTCACAGTTATAAGTTTGAAATCACCAATACGTCTTGAGCAAGCGTGGTGATTTATGCATTCCCAAAAAGGTTTGACGTCAGGCAGACGGCCGGTCGTAAAAACAATTAGCCAAGACTATTTTTAAATTTGTTTACTTTATTTAATTACAAGTATAACGGAAGGAGCTAAACAGGTAAGTGCGATTATCTATCGCTTGAGAATAAAGTACGTATAACAGTAATGGAAAATAAATAAAAAAATGTGTTAATAGTTAAAGCTTTTTTAAACTTTATTGTAAATTGTTAATTCGAAAAGTAATTTTTTTCCTAGAACAAATAGCTTAGACTGCCACTTTAAGTTATGTGTAAGTTTTAATACGACCTTGTGAACGATTCCAGAAATAAACTCAAATCGCTTATACATTTTATTTTATTTCATTGATCACTAACCAAGCTTATGGGCAATGAAACCCTTGTATAAAAAAAATATCTGAAAAATTCCACTCCTTTGATTAAAAAAAAAAATTTCACAAACTAAAACACTTCAGACATGTAATATAAATGTATATTATTTACAGAGAGTAAAATAAAATTCATTTTATATCATACAATTGTTAAATGAAAAGAGTTTTTATATTGTAATAAGTATGTTGGTATATGAATAAAATGAGATATAAATTTAAAAAAAATACCCGTCAATCATAAATTCTCGAATTAAAATATCTGAATCCAATATACGAATTTATACGAATTTACAACCGTTTTGTCATAAAGCAGAGCAATAACTCTCAAAAGTAATAGAGCACATGTGCTCGCATTCAAAAGGTTTAAAGGGTCCACTAAGGAATAACTGCCCTCTCATTCTTTAACAAAAAGGTCAGAAATTAGTTTTCGGTGTATAAATTATATGTGAATTTGTTGAATTGTTCTGTCCCAGGACATGAATTGTAAAAATAAAGGGATTCAATTCAAACTTGATATTACAATAAGAGATAGTATGAGTTTATTTTACTGGATATAATCTTAACTGCAGATGCTTCATCAAAGTTTTGAATATCTAAATGATAAAGAATATATATATTTATTAAATTCATTATATAAAAATTATACATTTTAAACAAGAACGTACATTTTATGAGGTAACCATATAATATGTTAACTGTCTTGTTACGTGCCACAACGAATATACTAGCACGAGAAAATGTTCGACAACCTTTTAATGTCACTACGCATTGAGACGACAGCGGATAAAATAGACATTTTGTTCCTATTGGATTGTAAACATAGGAAACAAATATAATAATATAGTTAGGAACTCCTTGGACAAGAAACAAAATAGAAGCAGTGCGCAAAAGAAACATTGACACACTTTCTGATGGTCCGTCGTCGAGGCGACATCGCTCAAGGATTTTAACTGTTAATATTGTGTTGGCAATTAGTTTCAAGCTATTTTAAGGATATTACTCAGTAAGTAGTTTATTTGTTGTTTAACTGGTGTTAGCAGATCATCATTTTATTCCTTAATTTACCTTTTATATTCGTTCATTTTAATTAATATTGCATAGTCAAATTGTCAAATTTTATACGGTTATTTTATTTTTAAAAATTCGAATGAAGTTCCTTAATATATACAGGGTGACTGGTGAATTACTATCAATATTTAAGGAGCATACTCGGTACATGATTCTCATTCGAATTATGTAAAAAAAATAGGTACTTAATTTTTGACAAAATTTCCGTATAAATAAGTAAAGTGTCGACACGTTCCAATGTTCAAGTGTGGACGCGTGCGGCGGCGTGCTGATACAACACTACGCCGCCGCCGCGTATGTGTGAGTGTGTGTGTATACCTAATCTGTAGGGTGTTCATACGATGCGTAATTAATTACATAACTTTTGTTTAACTTTACTTAGAAGTTTATTAATATTTATGTTATATTAATTTTTATTTTGTCATATATGATCGTCAAATATCACGTCCTCAAATATTGATAGTAATTCACCAGTCACCCTGTATATATAAAACAAAAATATTAAATAATTAAACTATCTCTACTTTGTACTTACATGAGTGGTTGTAAGTATTGACTAAGTACTATTAGTATGTAAATGTAGATAAAATAAACTGCATTTTCAGTCTTATGTATTGCTTGTATATACTAAAAAAAATTTGAAATATTTTATATTATGAGTTAAGTATATCAACGTACATAAACAGAAAATATTTAGTGTCTCAACCCATTTCTTGACAGCATATTGCATTATCATAGTTTTAACTACCTAGGTAAACAAAGAAGCACTTAGAAGAAACAGTTTCCGATTTTCGTGATAAAAATGCTTGTAAACAATCATTATTTAGGAAAAAATATGTTGAACTTGCGGTATTGATCGATTTCGATGTAAATTTAAGGTCTTAATACAATTATAAGTGTCAGTAATATGTTGAACAACAGGATTGTGTTAGACATCAGATACATTTGACTTCATAGTTATAGTAATTGGCTCTTATAGTTGTAATAATTTCTTGCTTGAGTTGTTAAAAGGTTTTGATGACAATGAATATTTATTTAAAAAAAATAATTATTATAGTTCTAAAATTAAATAATACCTAGTACCTACTTATAAAATAAATAATAATTACTTTGAGTGTCATGTTGTGTGCTTCCCAGTCGAATCATAAAGTGTATAATAAACAAAAAAAAAAATGAAATCCAAAGAGACTGTTTTCAGGAGAACAACGTTTTAGTTGAAGTCATATAAGTCTATTGCACGATGGTGCTACTTTTAATGGCCTGAAGTCAATCGACAATTTCCTATTCATCACTAACTGAATAATGAATAAATAAATTTTTAATAATTAATTAAAATCATATGCTTGTATTTTTTTATTCAATTTAAAAATTACTTCTCACTCTTTACAGTCGATGTAGAAACGGGTCAGAAAAGAGGACTGGATGTGACAATTAAGCAAGGCTCCACTCAGAACGAAACCATTATTAGGCTAAGACCACAAAGTGTTTAGAACATCAAATAGTATTAAAGATGTTGATTTTTTTATTTTCATGCGTTTTCAGCTTTTCTTGTCATCGACGAAAATTTTTTATAATCTATTTTTCTATTTGACACGATTTCATTTAATTATAATAATTAAATTAAACCAAAACTTATATTTACATCATCCTTATGGGTATAAATCTTTAATTATTATTATGACATATTTCTAAAACTTTAAAATGTAACTGTCATAAAATAAAACGTAATAACGACAATAATGTTTTCTATGTGTATCAATAGATGGCACTAGTAGTTTTCTACATCGCGGTATTGAATGCATCAACAAAAATAATTAGGTACTCAAGCTTGAAAATTAATAAAACAATAACAAACATACATACATACATGGACGATTTTTGTAATAGCATTCCTTTTGACCAAGCACGAAGGTAAATGTTATATTAAATATGAGAATCCCAATTAAAAAGAGGTGCTTAAAGTACAATGCTTGTATGAAAGATTTTCAAAGATTCCATAGGTTACAAAAGTTAGTTTATCCTCAAAAGGAAGGAGTTTTCCATTTCAATCTTTCTAACACATGTCAACAATCAAATCTCTTACTTTATTTTTCGTATACCTAACAAAACCAAGTTATATAATTGAATCTAATCTTCTCTTCATTTATATTTTATATATCACTAAAACCCGCATTGATTTCAGTGAAGTAATTAGTGAATTTTCCTGTATACGTGTAATGATAAATAATACAACGTATGTACATATATTATTATCTTTAAATTAACATTTTACTGTTATCTTGATTAAAGGCACATAAAAATATTTATACCTCATTCAATAAGTTCAAATATCTTCTTTATTCCATATGCTTTAAACGAGAATAATATAACGTATAATTTGCTTAATGTTATATAAAACTAAAAAAATATGTTATTGCTTTAAATATATTGCTATCCATCATGAACTTAACTAGAAATCAAAGACGGAACTAGGACACAGAATTATACTAATTCTTCTCTTATTGAAACTCTCAGCTCCTGTATATATTGTGTTAATACATATCAATTAAAATTTAATAGAATATATCAAATAAAAATAAAACAACAATGAAATATCTCAGTTAAAAGATTTAAATTTTCTCAGAAATCCATTTCATTACAGTAAAGTTATTTAAGAAATTAAATGGTCTTTCATTAATGTTTTATATTTTAAGTTAGCTGAGAACATTGAAAATGCTACAATATTTCTATTTATATATACAATATTAACAGTTTCAGTGCTATGATAAGACTGAAAATGCAGTTTATTTTATCTACATTTACATACTAATAGTACTTAGTCAATACTTACAACCACTCATGTAAGTACAAAGTAGAGATAGTTTAATTATTTAATATTTTTGTTTTATATATATATATATTAAGGAACTTCGTTCGAATTTTTAAAAATAAAATAACCGTATAAAATTTGACAATTTGACTATGCAATATTAATTAAAATGAACGAATATAAAAGGTAAATTAAGGAATAAAATGATGATCTGCTAACACCAGTTAAACAACAAATAAACTACTTACTGAGTAATATCCTTAAAATAGCTTGAAACTAATTGCCGACACAATATTAACAGTTAAAATCCTTGAGCGATGTCGCCTCGACGACGGACCATCAGAAAGTGTGTCAATGTTTCTTTTGCGCACTGCTTCTATTTTGTTTCTTGTCCAAGGAGTTCCTAACTATATTATTATATTTGTTTCCTATGTTTACAATCCAATAGGAACAAATGGGTATATAAATAACATTATATATATTCAAAATACATTACAGATATTTTGTCTCATTATTAACTAGAACTGTGATTTGCATGTTTATTTACAAATCATTAATATTCAAAAACTATTTTAAAAATAAAAGATTTTCTTAATGTTTCTCAATTTGTTTCCGAATTATCCAAAAAGTTGCCCTTTTTTGTAGAATTTGTTTTATTATTGCAACTATTCTAGCGTTTGAAAATTGAGTTACTTTTATTGGTATCTTTTATATTTGTAATATACCTACTTAACAAAAGACAAATTAAAGTGTTGACATCTAAAAGAAGTTCCTAATTCAAAATATTGATAAAAAAATATCGGATCGTTCATAACAATGCATAAACTCGAAGATTCAATAAAACTGCAAGTAATCTTACAATTGAAATATTTTCTCAACGGTAGTAGGTCACTTCAGCAATTGTTTCTATAATATTTACTGAGACTCTAATCCTTTTACTTTAAATTTAATTTATAACCCGATTTCATAATTAAAACAGTCATCATATATTTTTAATCCACTAAACGTACTCTAAAGTACATTCAATCGCAAGTAAATTGAATCTTAAAGATTTTGCTGCATGAAAAACGCAAACAAGTTGTTAAAGGTAATATTATTGCAATTCTATTAAAATGCTCTGGTGATGTTCTGCGATGTTCCTTCGTGTAAAATAATTACTTCATATTTTATATATTAAGTATAACGAATAACGCCTGCATCTGGGTGTAATCTAATTAATAATTAATTATTAACATCTTTATTAGAATGGTGTCTGTTTACATTGAGAGTGTAAAGACTTCATCTCTTGTATTTATTTTTAACGTATTTATTACTTTTCATGTCATTAATCAAATTTTATCTTTTAAGTTAATTTTGTTTTTAAGCTGAAATTATTTTTAGATGTGTATGTGCTAAATGTTACAATTTATTTTAAAGGGCTGTAACAAATTATGACAATAATAATAATTATAAATTAATAATATAATAAATTATTAACTTATGATGGAAAAATGTTCATAAATACAGAGAAATGTGAGAACCTACAAACATTTACATTAAAATGCAATTAAAATGAACAAATGTTTCTAGCTTTTGCAATAATTTAATCCTGTTTGAAGGAAGCAGCAATGTTCATATTCCGGGAATAAAAACTAAAATTAGTTATTTTATATGAGTTTAATGTTTTTGAGCTTATCAAAACAAATATCACTATCAAAGTGAATATACATATATCTAGTGTGTAAAAAGAACGTAATTTTTTATCGTTACTATGATAAAAGACTTCGAAGTGATTAAATTAATAAATAAGTGATTAAATTAATAAATATTGCAAAGACAAAAAAGGGTGGATTTTTCACTCTTACGTTAAGTTGTTTCGGACATATTTAAGCCCATGTATTTTTAATATCCTTTAGCACGATTTATCGATATGAAACAAACAAGTATAATTTCTACATTTACATCTATATAACTGCACACATGATAGTATCGATCAGTATTTTATGAAATTATTTCCAGAATGGTTTTATGCGATAACCTCTAAACAAATAATATGAGATGTGGACGCAAGCAATGTGAGAAGGCAATAAAACAATATGCAATTTTTAATCTTGACTGCGGCGAGCAACGCTTGTGTTTTCAGTATATTTCTTATAAGCAGTATGAATCATTGTGCGTCTATTTTTTATATCGTTCTTATTATAAAATCGTACTTATGTAAATATTTTTTTATATTAGTTTCGGAGCTAACTCAAAATCTCTTTATTTGCCGTGACTTGATTATAAATATAACTCGTTAAAATAGCCCTTACTACCCACGGTGCAGTTGCATTTGTTGAAATCGTTCATACAGTTAAAATATTAATTTAAAAAATGTAAACGTTTATAAACATAGAGTAAATTAAGTTTCTAAGCAATAACTACAAATCGATAGTTATTAAAAAGACCAAAAAAAATAGTTTTTGAAAGTAAAATGATTAATTAAGACATGAAATCAAGTTTCCAAACTTATTTTTTATATAAAATATTTTAAACAAAATGAAAACTAATACCTAATTAATTAATATTTTTAAAAAGATATACAATAAATTTAACTAGCAACGGTAAGAACAACGTTTTCAATAATTTCATTTCAGTAAAATTTTATAAAAGTAAAAATGTATATATCGGCGCTACCAGCTTTAATAACGGATGCGACATCTAAATAATTTGAGGCTGTCATCAATTCTTATTAAACCTCATTAGTATTTATTATTATTGTTAAAAGTAAAACGAAATCAAAGGTTGTTTAAAAGGAGAATAGAACTACAGTTTAAATCTTGTTATAAATATGACGTCTGGACGCACGACGTCGACTTCAGAATTGAGAATTCAGTGTTCAGTGAGTGCGTATCATTGAAGTATGTGATTATGAAGAACCTTCTAGAAATACAGGAGCATTAAGAACAATTGCAGTTTCATTTTAAAATTCATGCAACGCTCTAGAAGAAGTGACATTTGTAATGTCAGCGAGGCTGGCGTCTCTCTCTCTCTCTTTTAAAAAAACGAATTTGTAATAAATCCGATATATATGTACATTAAATTTAATACGTTCTGATTACCACCTTTGCAATGTTTTATCGGAAATGAATAATCGACACTTTTATACTTTTAGTGAACATAGCAATTTAAATAATCCAAGTCTTTCCCTATAGACAAAATACTTCCGACAAATTGTTTCTTATTACTATAATTAAGAAAGATTAATTGTCCTTTAAAAGACGTTTAATAAGTCTTAATTAATTTGAAGGAAATTTAAAACTGTAGATTTTAACGACGTTTACCTTCTTATTACAAAGATATAAAAAATTGTCCAGCAATCTGTTGCAGTTTATACAAAATTGTTGAAAAATATCAGACTTAAAAATCAACGTACTAACATTGAGTTATGTATATTAAATATACTCTAATATGTGTTTCGAACTGACTGTGCTGAAACAGTATATAATAATCATTAATTAGCTGAATCCCTTCTATTCATTTTAGACATTAAATGAAAAAACATTACATTAATTTCATTTTACTTATGTTATTGGCATTGCGCTTATCTCTATATGGCCACATTAAATTCAGATGGCTGATTATATTATCTCTTAAACTCCCCTGATATGGATTACAAAAGGGACGACATTCTTAACCAAAAATCGTACATGTTATGATTTTGGATGACACAGAGCTAATACGAAGACAAGTTAGTTTACAACTTAGTCAATTATGAACAAAGTAAAGAAATGTAATTTATACTAAATTATAACAATATAAAAAAAACATTCGCTGACTGTAACTTTATTAAAATAATGCTTTAGTAAAAAAAATTTGATTGCATCTATATTTAATTCACATTTGAGTTATTCATTTAAGTAAAATTATTAAAATTGATAAAATGCCGATTAAAAATTAATGAAATTATTTGGATTTTTTAAATAAAACAAAAACAAATTCATTACAATTGAGTTGTAAAACATTACGGTTTTTATTTAGAATAATCTGACTGATGTGGTATGAGAACTGAAACAAACGGAAGACTTTTGGCCATTCTGCTTGCTCATAAAGCCAGGAGGTCTAAACGTTTTGTTACGAGTTGTACATTATTTAAACTTACGACTTCATTTCCACAAACCAAGGTATGGGATAACAGCGTAGTCCTATCCAGCCATTATTAAAAAAATAACAAATAAGAAATAACTTTTGACATTTTTCCGGTTGTATGTATTCAACCAATACAAATTCTTTGATGTTATGTAATATTACTATATATTTGCCATAAGAAATTGTAAATATAAACTGAATAAAATCATTAAACAATAATGCGACAAATTTGATAATAATAAGTTTGTTTTTTTGAGATATCAAATGAATAGAATCTTGTTGAATAGTTTCTCGACATAAAAAATTAAGGATAAAATTTATAAATTTTTGTAGAATCATTACTGAAAATTATTAAAAAACAGTACGGATTAGGATCCAAGTGGGCTTGGTTTTAAAATATTAATAAAGACGATTTGTAGACTTCTGTACAGTGTCTTGTAAATGTAGTAATGGAGCTAAGAGTGGCAACCAATAAAGCCAATTTCAAAATTATCATATTACACTTATTTTAAAAGAATGTTTTAATTACTATCTTAAAATTGGAATTTCTTCAAATAGTTATTACTGCTGACAGTAAATTTAATCCCATAAATTTAGAAGGAGAACAAATTTACGAATTCTCACAGTTTTCCATAAACACAATTTGAATTATATTAATCCCTAATCATGGATAAGTTTTAGTTAATCGAGTATATCAACGTTCAGCTGGGTTCGGACCGTTGATCCATAGTGTTGAACATTCCAGCACGTTTTAAATATAACTTAGTATGAAATAATTTCATCACTCCAACTTTAATTCCTTTCATAGCAAATCATTAATTTCTGGTTTACCAATATTTAGCTGTCAATAGCAAATAGTGGTAAGTTAGCTTAATTTTCTTTAATATTGTTTCACAAACAGCTTTAGTAAATTAAAAGTGAGAATGAAACGATTGCTACGTTTAATTTGATGTTAAAATAATTTCCATAAATTTAATGGGTAATGTCAGTCCAATAACAATATTTCAATTCCTTTCCCCAATAAATTTCACTTTGACATGGATTCCTTTTATTTCCATCGACTAAGAATTTCTCTTCTCAACATTAGAGAAGTTACACAATAGCAGAATTTGAAACTTAACTTCCAATGTCGTTATGCCAACATGAACCATCTGATCTGATTTATGACTTGGAAAGTTCAAAGGAAATTTTGTTTAAAAACTATAAGAGATTAGCTATTGTAATAATTCAATTTAAGTTACAGGGATGGTTAAGATAAAATTGAGTTAGGTACGTAAAAGAATTTGTAGATTCTTATATACTTATATCCTAAAAATGATCAGTGTTTTATATATAATAATTATAGTATAATGTATGATCACTTACATTGCCAAAATAGACATACCAGACAAAGGGGATTTTTTATACTAATTTATGTTTGTCGGTTTCACAATATGTTATGAAAGAAATGTATGTGTAGAATTAAAATATAAAGGAAAAGTGCTTGATTCGCGCAACTATCTCATTCATTTTGATTTATGATGCTGGCTTGCGAATATTAAAGATAAATATTGATATATTATTCCTTTATTCTGATGCTCCCTTTTCTTTTTATGAGCTAACCCACATGACTTTTACCATGCATTATCTGCGATTTATAAAATGGATTTGTTTGAAAATAAAGCTTAACGGCTAAAATTAACGCAACGTGCTTTTCCTTCCTCCTTACATAATATAATCATATTATGTATATACTTCATGGAAAAGCACGTTGCGTTAATTTTAGCCGTTAAGCTTTATTTTCAAACAAATCCATCATGTATATACAAATATACATATATTCATTATCTAGGAAGAACATGTTATTACATTACTAGCTTGTTTTATAATTAAAATACGTATATATTTTTCCGTCGAAAACGCTGGAAACGTTGCATTCATATTTTTATGTGAAAGCAGAGAAAAAAAGTTCTTGAAAAAATTAAGATCCTTGAAATTTTGCACGCCTAGCTGTGATCCCCGTAATGGTAGGATTGTGATCTTTTCATTTGCGCTGAGCCATAAGTAATTCCGCCCTCCGACTTATAATGAACACGAAAATTTTATTATTTCTGATTACTCTATTGTTCCCGTTATTCTGATTAAACGGGTTCTCGCAAAATCGAAATTTAGGTTAAATCGAGATAATACTGTCGGATTTACTTGGTTTCATACCTTGATTTCAAAAATATTTTTTTATTAAACTTATATTTTAAAAGATCATAATATTATCTGTAAAATGAAATGGACCTCTTTTTATTAACATTTTTTCATCCTGAACGTCTATCATTCTGAATTACGTTTATTTATCAAAATATTTAACCTCCTTAAATTTTATCTCACAGTATAGATATCACATGAAAATATATTGTAGTTTAAGCTTGCTCTCTTTTGTATGAACTAAACCCAGCCAAGATTAAATAAAGATTTAAAAGTTACGACAAATATGGAAGAGAAGTAAAGACGATTTGAAATAACAAAATGTTTGAATTTATCCAGTATGTGTACAACCATTCGTAAAATAAAATGAATAGTTTATTCTGCCTTATTAGCTTTTCTATAAGTATTTTATGACATACATTTCGTGATCGTACCAAAATTAAGCATGAGTTTAACTATTCGAGCAAATCAATTGTGCTCTTAATGATTTGAAAGCTTTGTTTTATATAAACTGTTATCTGCAAGAATCTTTTTTAATGAAATATAATAATATTTTCTTATCAAACAAAATTGTATCTCGTCAGTGAGATGCCTACTAATTAACCTTTCGCGATTCTTACAATAAATATGTTAATAAATCAGACACATGGCGCTTTATATAACTTACATCGCAGTAATTGAGACAATTTACATTTGATTGGTATGAAAACTGTTACTCAATGTTTTTAAATTTTAAAATTTTGTTCCACGTTTTATACATTTTATATATTTGTGTGTCGGTAGTCAATAAAAATTTAGGGACATCTCGATATACTAAGCTTTTAGAAGAGAAAATTATATATAAATAATTTATGATTTCCATCATACTGTCCATATCTATAAGCAAAACTGAGTATTTGTCTAGTGGCAAATTATACTATGAATGTTCTGATGCATCTTCCTAATAATAATTTATGTCGAACTATGTAGTTTTTTGCCCGTGGTAACTCGGATTTCTGTAAGAAACTGTAATCTTAGAAATATTATTATTTAGATATATTTTGATACTTTCTAATAAGGGTTAGTCAAAATCCGTTAAGTAGTTTTTCGGTGAAAGAGTTAAAGCGTACATTTCAACATCCATACCTCCTCAGAAATTTTGTTCATTAGCAAGAATTATATAGAGGATTTCCTAAAGTTTTATACAAAAACAAAAATAACTTGATAATTCAATGGCTTCTTCATCTATAAAAAAGTGTTTTAAAATAAGCGGTTTTCTAAGTAAATAATACTGAATCTATTGGTAAATTGAAAATTCATGCAACACAAAATAGGTTACAAAAGTTATATATGGAAGTTGTGCTAGACTCGCAACTCAGCGACCACAACAAGATTCAGCACTCTCAACTATTTTACAGAAACTACTTAATTTATTTGTTGCAACGCTTCTGAAAAATCAGGACCAGGGAGTCAACACTTCGATTTTTATATGAATTTTGTTAAATAAGTTATACTAAAATAAGCAACATTAAAAAAATGTGAATAATTCCAAAATATATCTTTATATACTCATACGATATATTATTTGACTACAAATAAAATGTTCTTAAAACCCATTTCACAATATTTTACTACATATAAAAGGTCACGTTCGCTCACATTACATTACAATAATTTAATGCACAGGTATGTTCTTTAAGATTTGATTATTTGTTTAAAACTTTTAAATGAATAAAAATACCTACTTCGCCAAGATATTTGCAAATATTTTGTAATATATGTAGTTAAGCGTAAAGAGTTACAAAATGAAGTTGGTCTTATGTCTTTATAAGAATATTATAATTTTTGTTTATTTTATTAGAATATATACGGTAAATACGACAGTTATCAATGCAAGATATGGTAGTCGATTCACCGATTGGTTTAAATGCTTTTTTTAATGACATCAAACCCTACTTTACAAATCTATGTGTTTATAAATAAACTCGAATATACATGAATTTACAAATCTATAGAACAAAACTGAAACTGTTACTATAGTAGTATCTATCCGAACTGTTAAAGTCTGACATCATTTATTTTATATTCTCTTTATAATCAATAATTTATTGACTCCTTTAGTTACAGCTTATCTCAATAATGTATTTCTCAGAAAGCAGTATTAGACAGCTTGTATAGAATATTTGCTTTTCAATGCCTACCGTAAACCTAAATTATATCTCGAGACTTGTTCCAAAATTCTATCTAAGACTTGACAATCTATCTATGGGCGAACATCTGGCTTATAAGAGATTGCAATGGCCATTGGAAATTTCTCATTCACATTTCAATAAGCTACTGGCAGATTTATTTAGTTTGATAGAAAAGTACATTTTATTATTGTTATTATCTGAGGAACCTTTAGGGCTATTTCTGTAGATGTAATCTTAATATTTTTTTTGTCTGGTGTACTATATTATAAGGATAAGAATCTTCAGGATATCTGTTATATATATTTTTAATTTATTTGTTAAAGTCCAGGTTTTATTAATCATCTTTGTAAATTTGTTCTCTTCTAGTTTATAAATATTTAAGAATTAATATCTTTACATACGAGATAACCTTTTCCGGCTTTGAAACTTTTAGGTTCACTGATTGGCCATTTATACACAAATAATAATTTAGAACCTTAATCTTTCTGGGTGCTGTTGAAACAACTATTCACAATCTTTTTTTTATCTATTTCCCTAAGAAATACTGCTAGTCCTTATTTGTATGTAATAAGCTCCTAAAATCACCTCTCGTTGTCAAATTTAGTAGATGCAGCTTATATTAATTATCACTTCACTGATGAAAGTATTATGTGGGCTTAAAAAAATAACTTATTTTTCATTTGTTTTTTATCTTAAAATTTATTCAGGTCTACATATTCTACTTTATAAAGTTTTTTCCTCAAATACTCTGTAACGGTTATAGTGATGCCATTAATTTATCGAGCATCCCACGTTATTCGACTTTTGAAAAAGAATTGAGGAAATACTTTCAGTCCAAGCGATATAGATATTTTTAGATAAGAAATTGTTTAATTACCTGAGTTTTATTGCGAAACCCTAAATGTTGAATCTTAAGTTGTAAGATACATTCAGTGTTTACTAAATGCGCTTTGCCTTGTACAGTTTCCAAGTGCTGCAACTGAAACGTTAATCTGTAATCAAATTAACTCCAAGAAATCAACAACTCTTGTAACAAATGAAACCTTTAAAGCTTGTTGCTAGCAAGGTGAATAAAATGTTTGACTTACCAGTATTCAATTGAACCAAAACCAATATGTTTAATTTAAAGTTATACCTCTCAAAGAGTGAATTCTTTTTTTTTAAAGTGTGTTCAGATATTGTTTTTTAAACTTATCATATTTATAGTTAAATTACTTATTTTGTGATTATAATTAGGCTAAGATTGGCAAAATAATAATTTATTTCGTCGTACAAAATTTCTCCGTTCCTAAATCATTGATTTTGATTATTATTAAGAAATGGGTTTACAATACTTATTACAATATAGAAAGATGTATATAAAATTATATTTATATATATGCTATTATTTTCTTGGAATGCCAATGTTTCTGTTTTTCTTTCTAATCTTTGCTACATACTCTAATATTTGCTACCTCCATCAGGCAGACCGTCTGCTCGCTTACCCCCTTTGTCATATAAAAAAAAAACTTAATTATATCCGCATCTTGGATTTTCTTACTTGATCCTAACCCTACTCTGTTACTTTGTACTCCTATCATAAACTGCTTATGTAATTGAAGTTTTGACTGTGGCTTTGTGGGATTTTTGTCTATTGGGAGCGATGAAAGGACGTCATCATAGGAATTCCCCAGGATATATCTCTTGAAAAAAAATGTTTTTATAGAGCTCCGATAGCTCTTTTTAGACTCATGCATAATTATTTCTGTAGGTACGTAAGACGTAAATAATTATTGAGTGCAGAATATTATCGTATATTTGTGAAACACTCGAATTTGTATTTCAAGTAACTGAATATATTATGTATTCAGTATATATATTATATACCTTTATGCCGTCAAACTATTCAAGGAAATATTCTTTTTTTTATTCAAATTATTGAACAAGCCGACTTTTCTAAATATCCTCATCAAATTAAATTGGATCTATCTTTTCAATCCAACCATGGGGAAAATGTTCAAGTTTAATTAAGGTTTTACAATTTCAAAACTGTTACTTGTTTTAAATTTTCTGTTTTTATTTTTGAAGCCTACGTTTAGTTTTATTACTTAAAACGGCACCTAAGTACCAATAAATTAAAATTATTTCAAATACGCGAAACATATGAAAACTTCCTTTTCAAAAGGAATTATTTTATATTTATCATTGCGACAGTAAAGCTTTTAATTTATTGATCGGCTTACTGTAAATTATGTGTTTAGTTTGTTATATCTTTTTAAGAAAAAAATATATGATTCCCTTAATAAGTCTTGTTTTATGCGAAAGGGAGCAACTGAGCAGACGGCCTACCTGATGAAGGTAGTACCGTCGCCCATAGACATCCGCAACATAGTTTGCGGGTGTGTTGCTACCCTTGATTAAGGAAGACGGGAGGACAGAAAGGGAAAGGTAGGGAAAAGGGAACCGGTAGGAAAGGTTGGGAACAGGGAAAGGGCAACTTGCTCTCTAACTCATCGGACGAAACGCAGTTATTACTGACTACTTCACGCTGATCTTCTGTGAGAGGGTGGTACTTACCCGGTCGAGCCAGCCCATGTTCGAGCTGAAGTAACATTACCACAGCTAGGCTCTACCACCTATCATAGTCTTAAATTTATTTGATTTTATTTTATTTATTGATAAAGGATAAATCAGATAAATAGTTATGATGATTTACATAAGCCTAATAAAAGTTTTTAGTTTTGTCAATTTCTGTTATGAGTCACGGTTGAAATAAATGATAAAAACTATAAATTTGTGTTAAAAAATAATTTTATAAAAGAAATATATTATATGAAACTACTTTATTTTATAAGATAGATTGAATACTTTGTTCTTTTACTTTAATATGCTAGAATAACTTGGGCAGCTAGCGTATTTCTGTCCGCATCAAGACTAATTGACACAGAGACTTCTGCATCAGGGAGTCAACTTTCTTGAAGAACAAAAAGCGTGACAATGAATTTTTGATGACTATTCAATTCTTGATTCTAAATTTATTCAGTTAATTGAACTCGTTCAGATTGTTTAACATTACTCTAAACTACATCAAAAGATTATTAAAAATTCAAAATTTCGTCATGATGGAGAGAATTACAGATGTTTTTAAAGTAAGCTTACTGTTTTTTCATACACTACCTGATTAGAACATCATTAATTGATTTGAGAAATTAATGAGCTTTCATGAAATGAAGCTTTAAGGTATATTTCACAATTTAAAATTGAGAATTATTTAAAACATTGAAGTCAATTGATTAGTGCACGATCAAGATGTAAAAATTATACAATTAATTATCCCAATAAAGTTTAAGCATCAACATTTTAAATTATTTTAAAAAAAGAAAAACCTTAAACTCATTTATAACTTTCCATCGATGATATAATTGTTACTTTCTCTAAATTTTTTAACAAAAAATTAATAAATTAAAAGCTATTGATTTCATACCGTTATATCATCAGAACCAATTTTATTATAATATAGAAATTCTTAATGATCATGTAAAAATATAATATATACATAACGTTACAATTGAATGTATATAACAAATACATATGTTCAATTTGCTTATTTTTGATTAGTTTTCTCCATTGATGTAATTTGTAATGAAATGTACAAATAAATGCGGTCATTTGAAGTTGTTCATGAAAGCAGAATTCATTTTGCACCTTGTTTGAAAAGCTACATTTCATAATTGAAATTTTCTCTGATATAACACACGTAACACACATGTGTAAATATACACATTATTAACTCAAATAGAATTACAAAATAACTATAATAATTTAAACCGATGATGCTATTAAATGAGGATATAAAGATTAATTACTCTTTTATATCTACTATGCTCTTGAAAAGGCTATGTATTTTTTAACCTAGATTTTGATTTTGTTATCAGTTTAAACTTAATTAAAATTTTAATATTAATATTGTATTTTTTTTAGGGTTGAATCTTTTTTTTTTGTCTCTGGAAGGCTTTGATGCGTCTGTTATATCTAAAAGATTTAATGTTTTGGGTAGACTTTGTAAACATTTTTAACCTTTAGTACTTGAATGCGCAGGTTAAAGTAAACGAAGACTGACTAAATGCTATTTATTTTGTATAGATGACAAATTTGGATGTTGCACGTTCAATGCTTCGCTTCGCACTGATGGTTTCTTGACCGAGTCCCCCGTTCTCGCGTCGTTGCTTATAGTTTTTATCAGGCGTTTATTTTCTTGATAATTGGCTCCAACAGTACTGGATTTAAATGTTTTAAAATAATATGTATTTTTTACTACAAAATAACATCTTCAAACAAATGCGATGTATAATGTCAATTATTAATTGAGACTAATCTCCAAGCTGTTATCTTGCTGTATCTCTGGTTATGACTGTTCAAAAATAATATATATATATATATATATATATATATCATATGTAATGATCATGGCACCATTAATTTTTATAACTTTTCACTAAGAAAAAATAGTCACAAATTCGGTACTAGTACTCATAGAATAAAGATTAGTATAATATTTAAAGTTTTGGCAACTAAATCCAGGGCAACCTTTTTCAAGATTTATTTTAAATGATTACAGGTTTTATAAGTCATATATTTTAATTAAATTGTAGTTAAACAAAACTCTACAGTAACCAGTTACCATTCTTTGCGACCTAGATATGCAGCATAGACATTTATAATATTCATATGCAATTTTCTTTTAGAATTCAACATAACATTTCTGGAGTTCACCGCCTAAAGAAATTAACAATATCTGTTTTTATATCTTTAAACTGTTAAAAGTAAATAAAACTAATACTTTTAAGATCACTAAGCGTATTTTATTATTTTTAAACTTCCCGTCTGCCCGTGATAACGGTTGCTGCAAAGTAATCAAAACGTCGGGAGTATATACTTTTTAAAAATAATAAAATATGCGTAGTTATCCGAAAAATATAAGTTTCATTTAAATGTATACTCGCGAAAGTTAAGATTTTTCTAGAAGATCTAATGATCTAATTACCCTTAAAAGTATAACAAGGTAAAGGTAATATTAATAAGTATGACTAACAATTATTTATTTATTATAACCAACAATTGCAAATCTTTATGATAAATTGCGATTTGTCTTTTTACATTCTACATCAGCGACAATATTAAATCATTTCAGAAAAAGCTCTTATTAAAATTACATTTATATTCTCCGGAGTGCCGGTTAAATAAACTTCACTAGCTCTAAAACTTCAGTCCCAACTAAATAAGTACCTATTCCGGTAGAATTATGATTTGTCGGTCCCCAAAGAGCGGAGCAGAATAAATTTTATTAAATCCGGAGCAGTTTACGATCTGCGTCAGCGCTGCGACACTGCCACTGGATAAGGCGTCCTTGATAATACCATGCCATCACTTGACCGACATTTTATTTGCTTTCTAGAATAATTTTAAATTAATGTATGTATTCCTAACTTAAAATGATTTGCCTATTTCTATCGAGAAATTACATTTACTTTTAATGTTCTAATGAAAACAATTTTACTTTAATATATACGGGAACAAGGGTAACTTAGTTGTATTTCTTAACTTTATTCAAATTTAAATATGCAAGTGATGCACAGCAGTCTAACTTTAGCATAAAAATTCAATACTTTTTATATACTGCTCTCAGTAAAAAAAAACATAATTTCAATAGTAAATTTTGGACTATTATAATTTACATAAAGTTTAATCATTACACAATTTTAAAAAAGGTGCTTTCTGTTAATGTATTTTTTTAGGAAAAAGCTCTCGCTCATTGGATGAAAAGCAGCTATTAAAGATTACTTCACGCCGACCTCCTGTGAGAGGGTGGTACATACTTCCCCGGTCGGGCCAGCCCATGGTGGAGATGTAGTGACTGACCACAGATAAGCACTACCATCTGTTAATAACTACTTTAATATACAAATTTGTGAATGTAAAGAAGATAAAATGCAAAAGTTATAAATATTGGAAATATTTAATTTCAAACATATAAAATACAAAAGTAGTAACAAAACAATATAATACAAAACCTTATAATAAAATGTTAATTTTAATATTTTCTGCAAGTAAGTCTTTTTGTTAATCTGACTTCTTCCTATCATTATAAAATATTTATAATATGTTAAATAATTCACTTTAATATTATTTCAATATTTTAAAACCCACAATTGTTTTTTATTAAATGAATGACTTCTGACACATTCGTATCCATGATCACGAGAAAATTTCTTTATTTCCAATGATTTTCATTCCAATATTAAATGTCTTATACTAAATGTAAGTTATCTTTTAAAGTAAAGCCATCGTCACCATTAGTGGAGCCCTATTTTTGTTAGAAATTTCCTAAGAGATTAAAATATGTACATCTAAATACGATGGTCGAATACCGATTTTTTTAAGAGTTTTTCTTTAAACTACGAAAAATTTTTTTATTAATGGTTTGGTACCATATTCGGTAAAAAATAAGAAACTAGATTACGTTTGGCTTTTTTATAATACTAGTATATGTTTTCGTTGCTAAAATATTTTATTTTTATAAAATTATAGAATTTTGTTTTATGAATCAGAATAGACTCTTTGTGCAATTTGAGATCATCAACTTTGCATGTTTATTTGTAAGTATTGGGGTTTAATTTCATGCCCACTGTAATAAAAAAAGACGTAAAATACTTGCACACGATAGTCTCATTCAAATAAAGTTATTGCAAACGCTTATTCCATTAATTCAAAAATGCGCAACGCATGTCCTATTCTTCTCCATACTATGGTGACTATATGGCTACTAAAGAAAACATACTAGACAACATTGCAAATCGTGGACAACAAATATCAATACTAGGTACAAAGAAATCGAATTTACAATGTATGAGACTAATTAGGAATTTTAAAAACATTTCAGTTAAACTAAATAAACCTGAAAAAACAAGTTCTACAAGCTAAAGATCCGAAGTAAAATCCGAAAATATTAGTTTCATTCATTCATTTAAACGAAAGATATTTTATAACGAACACTAATTCCTGTCACAAACAATTCAGTAGGGATTATTATGGATTGCTAAAAAAAACTCAAGCGTCATTCAGATTTTAAAGATAATACAAAAGCATTACTCATTCTTTATTTTGAACAGGCATACTATTACTTTACTTATAGTTTTGTTCCTAATCTTTTAATAAGTGCTATTAGAATGAATTACAATATATAATTCTTTTTATAGTGGAATAAAACAATGAGTCCCTTTATTACGTACATAATATGAAGGTGTAATTTAAAATAAATTTATATTGCATAAGCTATTAATAAATATATATTGAATAATTTGTTTTATTTATTTTTCAGTAAAATTATTTCTCAATGCAAAACATTCTTAGCCAGCCTTTTGATACAAACGATTTTTATTTGTAGGAAAAAACTTGTAGACTGTCTTTTCCTAAACTAATTGGACTCCTTAGAAATCGTTGGACATACCAACTTTAACTACAAAAAGGCGTTCAAATTTCAATTATTATAAATTCTTAAGTTAAGGCATGAAGAGTCTTTTGACAAACCTAAGACCTTTTAAAGCCAAATACTCATATCGTTTCTTGTAAAATTTCATTTTTTAAAATCAACAGAGTTTCTTCTATAAATCTTCGAAAGGTAAAATAATTATACGAATTGTAAAACAAACGACTCACAGACTTGATACTGCCTTATAATTTAAATTTAGGTTAAGCTTAAAAAGAGACTAGATCAAGTTTTAAAAATAATTTCTACAACAGATGCAAACTAAAGGAGGTCAGATCGACAGGGCAATGATTTTCGTATAGGGTGATTTCCGATTTTAGACTATTATAAGTGAATTTATTCGTATGTTAACTTGTTACATAAGTATGACTGCAAATAAATAATTTAGTTCTTTATTCTTAAAATAGAAATCCATTCACTTATAATACTTTAAAAGTTACAGGTAAACTAGAAAACTTTTGAAATAAATGGCAGCAGTTTGAACAAAAACTCATAGTTTATCGACTTTCTGTTAGTAAGAAAGTTTTGAATCTACTCTCTAACACTCGACTCTTGCTGTCAATTAAGCCTCGGGACTTGGTCGATTTAGTTACTGAAGTTACAGACTGTTTTGTGTACTATGAGTTAAAAAGAAGTATTAATGTTAAAAGTATAATTGAATAACATTTAATTACTTTCAGTTTAATTTTACTATCAATTTTAATTAAACTAGTTTGATTCATATATCGAGAGCAATGGATTATGATTCTTGACTTGACTATTTTTATTTAACTTTCAATGTTTGCGATATGTTCTGCTATGATCTTATAAATTAAAGTAATAATGCTTAAAGTATTCATAAAACCAAATCCACTTTTACGTCAGTAATGGTTAAGGTAAAAATCTAATATTTATAACATAGTCTCGATTTTTAAAAACTCCTAACATTTCCTTAAAGAGAATCACAGTAACACATGGTAAATTAAATCACATTGTAAATGATATTAAGTAAAACCATTTATTACACCTGCTGGATAGATAATTTTGTTTTGAACATAAATAGCTATACACTATGGTATAGTATTATTTTGGCCACAATAAAAAACCAATGGAGAAGAACAGTAGGCTGAAAATAGACAATCGACAACAATGTAACTATGGACTATGGATAACCTGTATGGAAACTAATTTCTACACGTACAAGTTGGTTCACACCGACAGCTTAATTAATGATACAAAAAAGGATTGTTAACTTGTGTGCGTTTTTGGCTTATTGGACAAAAAAAATCTGTAATTATTAACTGTTATACGCTTGATTCTACTCTAGTCTCTTTAAAGATATATTAGGATTTGTTGCCAAAATAATTCGACAAAAATGAAATATAACTTTCTCATTACTAGCAAAATATATTATATGAACTGAACAATATTTGACCCTGCAGTATGATTAAAAGTAAAAACACAATTTCATCCATATGATTGGCTCACCAATAAATATGTATAATATTTCAGATTTATTATTTTTATTTTGTACAATAAAGGACAGAAGTATAAGTACAAATATTTTTGATAAACATTTTAATGAATTGGTTATTGATCTTCAAATGAGGATATGTAATATAATAAAATTTTGAAATATTTAATGATACTAAAAGATCTAGGAACAAAAGCAAATCAAATGAAAGGGCTTCTTCGTTAAATTATATTTTTACTCCTTATACTACCAAATTATCCCTCACACGTAGCTTTATGTATATCTCGATAAATTTGTCAAAAAAAAAACAACCAATTTACTTCGGAAAAAGATTTTTTTTGGATTGCATAATTTATTTTGTCCTGAAACAAGGCTATAATAGCTCTTCGTTTCTTGTAAAAACATCAACCGAATAAAACGGATGCCATTATAACGACTTGGCTTCAATGCACATAAAATTGGGTTTCAATCAAGTTGAAGATTTACTCGAGCGTATGCAAAAGAAACCAATTTTTATTTTATACCTGTTATAATCGGTGTATTTATATTTTCTTGTTAACTGGTTTATCACAGCAAAAAATAAACACAAGAATTTTTATTGAATGTATGTTTTATTACTTTATATAAAATTATTTTATTCACATGATTTAAAATATTACAATTTATAATAAATATTTAACATACGAATTTAAAAAAAAATAATAAAATGTTTTATTTATGTTGAACCGTCCTGTTATTTCAAAGTTACAAAAAGGTCGGCCAGTCCGAGATTATTCTAAAATAATTTTAGGTAACACTTGCCAGTTATATTAATTTTGTATCATTACGAAAAAGTTATTGTAACTAAAGCCTTATTTATTAAGTTTTAGTCCTTGCTTTTGTAGGAATAAAGAATTACTTATTACCTTATATATATTATGATAAGTAGACATGACATGTATTGAACTCTAATCAGAATATTGGGTCTCATTGCAATGAACATATTCAATAAAATTGCCTATATTTACTGAATCGGAGAGGATCCAGCAGGTTCCAGTTCACTATAAAATTCTGTGAGTTGCTCTCGAAGAGTCTCTTTCTTCTTTCCCAAATAGTGTAAATAATGTTAACAAAGAATCAATTAAAGAATTCTGAAATAACAGTTTGTTAGCCATAATGAGAAAAATATAAAGAGAAAAGTATCCTGATTCTGTCCAAATAGCAAAACTTATTGTCATATAACAATCATTCTTGTTTTTTTTTTTCAAATCCAAACCAGTTTTGATTTTACATTTTAGGATTGCTTGATTTTTTTATTTTTTTTATATATAATAAAAATATAATTATTTATATACATTTTAACTTCAAAACAATATTGATAAAATAAATTGAAAGGAAAATTTTCTCATTAACGACTTTAGTTTGAAAATAGAAAAGCAATTAAAAAGCCATCAACGAATTGATGTCGGATACCCGAAGTTCTTGTATTACACCTGTTGTAGTTATTTACAAAATTAATTACCTACTTTATATCTTGGTCGTATAACCTTGGAAATAAAACAAAGATACATACTCCCAACGTATTGTTTCCTTGTCATCAGCCGTGATAACGAGTATTTTCATCTCGTTTGCCCTTGATTATGCCCTGTCTCGTATGCCTCTTTTGATAATTTAATTTTAAGAAAATGTAAAGCACTTAAGGTTAGTAGTTGAGTGGAAGTTAATATTAATAATAATAAACCAATACGCCAGCCTGTATTTAGGCTTATTAGGCTTAACCAAGTATGAGAAAACGATTTCGTATTTATAATAATTAGTAATTTGTAAAGTTTATATTTAAATTTTTTTAAATATACTAGTTCGACTTCTAGCTTAACTTTTGTCACGATACATAATTTAGAATCGGATTCAGACCGTTGAAGCAAACAAATCAAATTCATTGTGGCCAAAGTTAGAAGTTCTGTAATGGTATCGCGGTTACGGGTCCGGGGGAGTGACGAGTTATTTCTGACTTGGTTATTTCAACCCGATCCTAATTTGTTGAATTGGTTATTAGTTTAATGAAAACTCCATAGAGGCAAAATGATTTACGTTTAAAAACATTTTTTATTGCTTTACAAAATCTATCCTAAAAAATGAAACAATGAAGTAATTTACACATAGCTCGCCTACGATTAATTATTTTACCCGAACCAAGTATACATAACATTTCACTTTTGAGATTATAATGCTGTGGTTAATAACGAAAATACAGCTGTAGGAACCAAATTTTATATTCGGAATTTTAAAAGTTTGCTTTATATAGAATTTTAAAAATGTTTAATATACAATGTGCATCTTCGTAAACTTAATTTTTGGTCAACATCCATGAAAATAAATGTGGCGTATTTTTAGAAAAACAATTAATCCAATGATAATAATTTAAAACAGTTCATAATTTATATTGAATTGTATATTATCACAAGACACTAATTTCGTAAGTAGCATAAAAAGTCGTATAAAAACAATGCTTATATATAAAAAGGAAAACCATAAAAAATTCAATGACAGGTTATATCTTTTTATTTATATTTATATATTTAAAAGAGTACCTTAATTTTCATATCGATATGATTGTTGTTTTCATTCGCACTGAGTCATAAGTAATTGCACCGTCTGGCCTATAATGAACGCAGGATTATATTGTTTCTGATTACACAATTGTTCCCGGGATTCTGATTAAAAGGGGAATTTGTGTTAAGTCGAAACAAATTATGGCGGATTTACGTGATTCCATATCTACGACCTTTATGCCCCCAAAGTAAAAGCGGAAGGTTTTTGAGAACAGACATAATATATTATCAAAATTCATATGTGTACAATTAAAACTAGCAGATGTTTTTGACTTTCATCTTATTGAGTGGAACAAACAAAACAAAGCGAATAGAATATTTCGTTACTTTCAGATATGTTCCAGAAATAGCTATATAATTTTATACTATTTATATAATAACGTTTTTAAACACATTATTAGTTGTATGTGTATTACACAGTAATGTAACAAATAGTAAGACAACGAGCAATTATATATAAAACGTAAAACAAAGGTAAACAATGGCATTTAATTAAAACTAATATTTTCGAATATATGTACAACCCGTATACCGATACTTAAAGTAACCGTACTTTTGCAGTTGCCGAGATCGCGGGCAGACGAGATGAAAATATTCCTTACCATATTATTGTGTACACGTCTTATTTTAAACTCATATATTTAATGCATATATGCATGTATGCATATATTTTTTTATGCATATGTGCATATATTTTATGCGTCTTAGGATCAAGGTTCAAAACTAAAGAGTATTTTCAAAAATATAACTGATGTTTCTCATTTATTTTGGACGCCTTTTCAAAATTTTATATCGTTAAATTGTTTCCTCTATAAAGATAGCTAAAATAAAACTAAGATTCTTTTTGCTTAAGGTTTTTCTTGTTCATGTAACTAGATTGTTTATTTAATATGTATTATATATAAAAATCTCTGTAGTAAGCTTCTACAGCATCGATAGTTAGTTTTTGTGCCATCGGTATGTATGACAAAAAGTAAAACTTGAACATGAGAGAATTTTAAACTCTCATGCAGACGACTTTTTAGTACTATGAATTATTGAGGACCTTCGATATTCGAACATAAATTTTCAGTCTCAGACATGAAGAAACTTTTCTCTTAAGTAAAATAACAGTCATTTTTTTAATGTTATTGAAAAGTGAGTAATATTTCTTCATAGACGAATTATAACAATATCGTATATTATTACTGATGTAATACTCGTAACACATCTTGTTGGTTTAAAAAAATCATTTAAGTGCTTTTATTAAAAAGGAAAATTAATAAAAAGCATTTAAATAAATAATTAAAAGAAATAAATCTGCAGCCTTTGACCGTAATAAGGAACGATGACTATTTTTACAATTTATATGTTTTCAACACAGTGAAAGTAACGAGGGCGGGAATCTCGTAAATAGTATAAAAGAGAATTGGACAGCGGCGTAATATATCAGTACGAATCTTTAATATTCGCAAGCCAGTTTCATAAATCAGAATATACGGGACTGGACCGTAAATCAAGAGATTTCATTTCTATATTATTTAAAAATAATTTTTTTAAGTATTTGTACTTATATAGTGTAAGTCACTTTACACCATAGAAAATCATCTGAAAAAAAAACACATTTTTGCAATAATCACATCTAAATAAGTTATTCCCAAGTAATAAGAGAAAACTAAATATCTAAAGGGGGGTTGGGATTTTTTTAAAGAGAAAGACATGCTATATGGATTGACTTGACCATGGAACAGTAGTAGCCCGGATTGTTGAAAAATTTTCGATTTGAGTCATCTTCTATTTTTGTAATAATATTTTTAATAGAATAAACTGATGTTAAAAGAGGAACATTTTCGTATTAATAAATAAAAATAAAAGTAAAATTATTGATAAATATTATTCGTCGGACCAATAACGAAAGAAGCAATAGTATTTTATACGACAAATGTGCACCGTAAATTCAGATAAGGACTTAACTTAGGAGTCATAAATCAGATGTTAAATTGAATTCCTTGTGAATGACAAAATGTTGGAATAAAGACATTAGAAGTGAAGTTTCAAACGCGGCTATTATGGTAACTTATCTAATATTAAGAGGAGAAATTCCATAGTGTTCGAAGTGAAAACAATCAAAGCAGATTTATTACTTCAAAGACTGTAATTGTTATTTTAATTAATTTTTTTTAGTGTATTCTATGACTATTTTAATAAAAGTAAAAGAATACTTATTACGTTATATGTGATTGGGCTATTATAATTAGACACAAATAAATGAACAATAGCTTCACTAAAATTGTCACTCTCCTCGTAACGCCATCAGGGCTAAAAGCAATAGTTAACACAAAAACGAAAACTAAAGTTGTCAAGTTCATATCTTCAAGTCCAAGTCTTATTTCATATATAGGCAAATAGTAGCTAGGAACATAGAGATTTTATCATTTAATACAAATTTCCAGGCCTCTATACCTCAAGCTTTGCATCGTCACATACATACCTTTCAATTTCTTCTTCATAAACCTACCGTAGTGCTATCACGTCTTAAAACTTTCAAATTATGGAATGATATAAAATATTTTATGTAATCTTGGTATCCTTATATTGGAAATGCACAGTCAATCAATAGTTTATCAACAAAATCAACCTTACATGAAACCTCAAATATTAGAGACTAAATCTAAACTTTCTTGCAAAATACAAGTCGTTAAACTTGAAGATTTTGAACAAACTGCTGCTATTCATCTCAAAACTTGTCCAGCTTACCTGTAACTCTAAAAGTTTTATAACCTATTATTAGGTTTGGTACACTTTATATGGAATATAAATAAAAATATATATTATTTAAATATTTTAACGATTTTTATACGACTAGCGTTTTTACTATCCACTTTTTATTTTTATTTACCCCACGTTTCGGTTATTTCACAGGAAATTTACGGGAAGACAAGATGAAAATACGATGTACACTCCTGAAACTTTAAATGATCGTTAACTATTTACACACACACTTTTATAATAATGTAATAATAGATAAATAGTATCTCCTAATAATAAAAGTGTTTATGTTTTATTTTCCTACAAAAATTTATGTACGAGCTTGTTGGGGGCGCAACAATATTAAAAAAAACAAATGTATTTCATACTATACATAAATACATAATTAACACATGCATTCCTTTAGCATACAATTTGCTAACCTACCCTTTAGGTGTAATTTTTAAAGTATTTTTAAAGACGTTTGACATTTTTGAGAAAAATTTAGAATAAATAAATGAAAATGATATAATGTATACAATAGAATTTCACGTCCTCTTATCGTGTCCACTGCCGGGGTTGGACCTCTAAATAATGGGTGCTTACAACTTATTTGAGAAAAGATTTTTTTTAGCAAATATATTAAAAATTATTTATCATTACATACTTTTCGTGGTATTACATTGATTTTAATTAAATACCACAACAACATATAAAGTAAATAAATTTTAAGTTTTATCAAAAAATATTTACAATTAGGTTTCTCGTTTACAAAAGTATATTTGTGAAATTAAAATAAAACGACAATTTTATAAATTATGACTAGTTATACCAAAGCAAGGGATAAAATGTATATTGGTGGTTTTTGGTTAAAAACCACCCTACGATGATTGAAGTGTATGTTATAAGACTAGTTTTTTTGTTTTCGTTTTGAAACTATATAAAAAGTAAATAATTTTGAAGTACTAGTAATACTCAAAAGGCTGAGATAGAAGATGTGGTTAAAGGTAGAAAAGTATATGAATATATTAAACGAACGGTTCATGCTTACAGCAATTTTTTTAAATTGTAATGAAATAATCAATAAAATATATTTTTTGCTATAAATTTAAGAATTCTTAATCATGAATAGGAGACATATTTTATTTTCAATTCTATATACCCCAGGTTCGTAAATAAAAAGTTTAATAAAGTGTAAGTAAATAATGGTCTCTTTTAGATTAGCTTCGTTTAAGTTGGCCAACAAAAATGAAATAGGAGAGTGCAACAATTAATATTTATAAAGACAAGGTTTTTGCGTGTGACTCCATCAGAAATGAAAAGTGTTATAACAATATATATATATGTCGGCACTAGCGCGCCAACTAAACATAACTATAACCAACGCGTGCACCGATCACGCCACCGAGCGCGTGATTCGATGCCCCACTCTCCCCACTACTAGCTGTATAAAAGACGTGCGCGATTATTCTACGGGAGTCTTGGCTCTGACGTGGCGCGGTGCACTAGTTGTACTTAGCCTGTTAACCTTGACTCTTTGGATAATTAATTTGTGAAAACGAATTAATTATTATTCTGGTGTTGTAATTTGGTCCTTGGACTAATTATATCCGATTTCAACTATTATTCAGTTTAAAAGAACTTCATGCCTTGAATTATGGCCCATCCATCTATTCCATTTCTATCTTATATTCCTTCATATATATATACATATATATATATAGTACATATATATATATATTTATAGTTACATATACATATATATATATAGTTGACCCGGCAAACTAATAGGAAGTTAGAAAAAATAGGAGTTGGTGATAAAAAAGTAAAACTTTTGGGTTGTATGTATTTTTAATGCTACGTTATAAAAAAAATAAAAACAAAAATTTCGGGCGAAAATAAAAAAAAATAAAAATGAAGGGTGAACAACCCTTATGACTTAAGGTAATGAAAAATAGATATTGGCCGATTCTCAGATTTATTCAATATGCTCAGAAAATTTCATCAAAATTGGTCCAGCCGTTTCGGAAGAGTTCTCTGTCTAATTCCGCGACACGAGAATTTTATATATAAGATATTAACCTACATCTCAGGGTCTTCAGTTTAAATAACCTAAAGACTGACTGTAGCACCATCTGCTTATTTGTGAATCTAAGTCACCTTGAAAGCCGACCAAATGTATCCGAAAAAAATCATTCAAATCCGTTCAGCCGTTTAGGAGTTTAGTGACATACTCACGTTCAGTAGCATTAACATATGTATATATAAAGATGAGTTTCGATGTGACAAAACAAAATGCTATCAGATATTTCTAACACAAAGAGATTTCATTTCCTATAAAACACAATTCAAAGGAACTATTGAGAGGTTGATTGTGTTTAGAGAAATTTGATCATTATTTAAGTCAAATTATTATTTTCCTCTGAACAGATTGATATTTGTTTTATTTATTTTACACAACACATATATAAACTAGAAACCAACGAAACTCATTACATTAGCAGAACTTCCTGAATAAATACTAATTCACAAATAAATTTTAAACTTTCCCAACAAACATTAACTTAACAAACCATTGACCAGATATCTTAGTCACAAATAGCTAATCTGAAACCAGATACAAAGCATTGAACCAAACAAATGCCGTTCTTTGTGGTGAAAAGTTTTGTAATGGAAACTTGGTTGCCAGTAACGAAGTATGTCAGACGTGGTTGTTTTGATCCGATTCTAAACTTAATCCATATTTGTTGTAAATTAAACTTAATAGTTTCTGAATTAATTCAGACCTAAAAAGGTACCGTCCAACTATTTAAAAATAAATTCATAATACAAACACGCAACTTCATTTAAATACTAAGGAATATTAAAAGGGTCAACCTAACAACATTTGCTTACATTTTATAACATAAACGACATGTAAACGGGTGACGAATGGGAGCGACGCTAAAGTTTAATTAAAAATAGTCACGCAATTTTATTTACATGCTCATGGTCTTTTTGTTTCCACTATATTTTAGTTTATAAATGTGTCTATTTTACTTAAATGTGTTTATAACACGACACATTTTATAAAAACGAACTAGTCGAATATTTATCTTAAAGATAAGATTGAATATGGTTATTTTTTTACTCCTAAAGAAATGCAATTAAATAGAATTCTTGTGATTTCAAGATCAAGTTTATAAATTCGCTATTTCTCAATTAGAAGACTATTTCATCAAATTTTAATATATATTTTTTCATTTTTCTTGATTTTGATCCGAGTGATACAAAAGCGATGAATTTAATAATTAATTATTTAATTAATTAATTATTTTTCAATTCTAAGACAAATACACAGAAAAATTTCAACTTAGTTGTTCTTTAAATAAAAATTATAAACATTCATTCTTATTCTTACTTTTGTATTAACAGACAGAAAATAGAAAGTATTTTAATTACAAAATGATAACGAAGCCTGATACAGGAATTACAGTTTATATAGATCACAATATCTTAGTCAGGACTAGGATATTTATTTGCTAAATGTACATATGTATGGTGAATTTACATTATTACTTGTTTCCTTAAATTTTATTCTTGGATAGAATATAAGATTTATTGAAATAATAATCATTCTGATAGGCGCAAAGCACAAAACGACATCCATAAACTAATAAATTGTTTTTAATCTTACATACACTAATTTACTTAAAAGATAGCGTATCAATATATATTATTTAATAATTTGATACAATACAACATGGCATGCTTCCTTTGTTTTTAAAATCAAAAAATCCTAAAAGGTTTAAATTGTACAATGAAGAAAGTATTTAATTTTTAAATATGTTTACCTGTAGCAGAGTAAAATATCCAAACGATTCTATATCACAATATGGCACTGCAACTTCCAGATAACAATGACATATTTAGCGTTTTTACAATGGATGAAGAGTTCATTTTGTTGAAATGCTATTTCTACTTAATAAGAAAAACAAAACTTCCAAATTAGACGGAGCAACTTTAGCATTTTTGCCAAGTTATTTTATTCTAAAGAACCATTGTACATATTTACAAGGAATTTTCTATGCTTAATTTTTATCGTGATAATGTTTTTTCCATTCCTTTGATATTTGTGTGTTTGCTGTCCGTGGACCAAATTTAGTTAATATGTCGTCGACAATACTTTCAAAAGGTTTTGTTTTTTATAAACATACAAAGTCATGAACTATTTTTGTAATCAAGAGCAGGAATGAATTGTTGGGGAATTGTCCCCAAAAATCTATTTACTTTTATCTGTTTGACACAGATCTTTGAAACTTGTTATGTAGTAAAACCACCGTATAAACATTTATTAAAATCGATATAATATAAAATAATTATGCTTATCTGTTTTATTTTAATTTTAATTATAAATACCAACACTGTACAAATTGTTAGAAACTTGTAAATTACAATAATCTGCAACCAAATGAATCTAATTTACAAGTGACGTTCAAAAATATCTTTTAATAAAGTGACGTATTGTTCCTTTGAATTGTGAATTGTGAGACTATTCCAAATTGTATGAAAATTAAGGTATTAAAGTATTCATATTACTTATTTGCAAAAATAACTATAAAAATTCGTAAACTAGAACCACAGACCACAATTTCGTCCTCAGTTGTATATGAAAGTCTAATACTTATTGATGAGCTTTAAGTACTTACATAATTTGAATGTTTGTATATATATGAACAAAATTAAATTAGCATTCACATTATCATATTGAGCGAGCGAGTTCGTTTCAAAAATATATGAAATGTAAATATGTAATATTACGTTAAGAGCGAGGCACATTCCCCAATAAACTTGCTGTAAACACTCATCAGTGTAGTAAGCTTAAGAGTTCTTGGATCGTATTTAGGGTAAATCTTTCGATTTATATGTTAATTCATAAATTCGAGTCTGTTTTGGATTCACATTGCGTAGATTTTGTAATCTCAATACTTGTGAAAACTCTCTGTATATCTGCTATGAAATTCTTGTTTAGGGTTGTTGTGCTTTGTATCTTGTGAATCGTAGATTGTAAGTTATATATTAATGATTTTCATAAATGCAATTGATACAAAGATGTATTGCTTATCATAAAGAAAAACTAGTATCAACTAACATTTTCAAATTATCGATTCCCAATAATCTTTGGACATGCAAACGAGCAAGAAAGTGGAATTTCTTTGCACAGCCCGATTTCACCGAGAACTCGTAATTTTCTTTGATCCCTCATCTATATTCAATGCAAGGATCGTAACGCTCCGTAAGCGAATTCATTATATTTGTGTGCTCTTTTACCGGATCACACGGATCAAACCTCTTCCGTCTTCCTATCAGCTCTAATGCTTAAAGCTTCGATTAACTTAATAGTCACTTACAATGTATTCTTTCATACATATTTACATGGTAATTTTAAAATAAAAGGATCTTCCTATCCTGAGTCAAGTATTGTATGAAGAGAGATGAGTTCTATAAAATTTCCTTTTAATTTTTCTCTTCTGATTGATAGTACATAGCTCTAAGTGGGGAATGACGTAATATTCGCATAGCATAGAAGGTGATTTTAAATAAATATGATTCATCCACCATCCATAACATACCTATAAAAAAGTCGTCCTACATTGTCTATATTAAGAAATAAATATTGCTAAAAATTATTTTAACTCTTGAATTCTCTACAAAATTTGGTAACAAAAAAAGAAACCGTAAAAGATATTTGCTTCGACATGACGGCTTATATTAATATTTTTACAAAAATATATTACAAAATAATTTAATCACCAATTTAGCAAGATGCAATTACAATAATCAAAAATGCCATATAAATCTGGCCAACTAGTCTGCTGCAAAAAATTAAATAAAAACCTCTCGTTGTGTGCACTTATTTATTATTATTAATATTATAAGAGCCCACTGTTGAGCAAAGGCCTCTTCTCACATGGAGAAGGTTAGAGCTTTAATCACCATACTTGCTCAATATGGGTTGACGATATCAAAATTATAATTTAAAAATAAAGGTCCAGGCTTCCTAACGATGTTTTGTTTCAAAGTCTGTCTGTGGGGTCTAAATATTCTTAGAAAATACATTAAACTCGGAAAAATCACATTGGTTCTTGTCAGGTTTATACATATATATTATAATGTTTTACAATTATATTAAACTACATATGTGCAAGTGAATGTGGATTTTTACCTTTTTGTAAAAATATTTTCCATTAAGAATATATTTTTAAAACATAAGATTGGAGAAAATTTCATAGGTTCTTATCTTATTACATACTAGTTTCTGCCCGCGACTTCGTCTGCGTTGGTTGCAGAATTAGAAGTGTATATCTGACTCAGTGAATTCTATTCCTCCTTTAAGACTTCTGCATCGGCATCGTAACGTGATTAATCAAAGTGAGAAAATTTTTCGCTCACTTAACAGTAACTTAATAATAAAGTGCCACACAAAATATCAACAAAAAAGAGCACACTACTTGGAATGTCACTATCACAAAGGATCATAAAGAAAAGAAAGTTCTCACGCACGCAGCGGTAATCGTCACTCACAAAGATAGATGCACTCATAATATCGTAACTATGATCGTAACACAATATCGTCAATAGTAATACTTTTTTCTTTGTTTTCATTTTTTAATTTATATTTTTGGAGTTTACCTTTAAGCCATAAATCTCCATGTTCTGAAGTGCAACAGAATGATTGAAATATTAGTTAGTTGTCAAATCTAATATCAAAAAAATCGTTTGTATGGGAAATATAAAAGCGCTGTTTTTAGGGATTTTCCGGAAATTATTCTATTTTTTTCAGCTTTTGAACCTTCCCTAAACCTGCACAAGCATTCCAAGACTAAGATAAGATAAATCTGTTCAGCCGTTCTCGAGTGTTAATGAGACTTACGAACAGCAATTCATTTTTATATAAATAACTAGCTTTTAAATATTGATTAACATATAATACTGCAATTACGTAACAATTACTCCTCTAACAAATTTTTCAGGATAACGTTCTGTATAGAAGACTTGAAATTGATTTATTTATTTTGAAAGGATATGTATAAGGAATGGAAAGAATAATAATAAACATAAAAAGCTTATATAGTCTTACTGCAATCAATATTACTGTATCAGAGAGCCTGGGTTAATATTGAAATTGAATTATTACATACGAATAAAACGATGGCGCTGTTGACTGAATTATTCATAGATGTACATTGGATTAATGGACACTGCTACCTAAAATAAAACGTGGCAAGGCCTTTTCGTATTACATTTAAATACAATGTCATTAACTTTCATTGTTTTTATTTCGAAAATTAGCAAAAGGATGATACAACATTTAATATATAAAAAGCCAATAATAGAATAAAATTAACAAATGTTAATTTTATTTTAAGCAAATATGTAAGTTTAACGGTTACTTATTAAATATATTTTACTGCAAATATCTAATCCAGTAAATTTAATTTTGTAAGCCACTATTCACAGTAGGTCAGCAGATGTCGTTATTCTCACATTAATTATAATATCTTAATTATTGTATAATTCCTCAGGCGGAGCGGTTTCTTTGGTTGTGGTTTTTGCTCTTATGTAGAAAATTAGACCCACTTAAGAATTAAAACCCTTCACATATAGTGAGCCCGAGAGTTCGACTGCTGACAACATTACGACCCCAATGACAAGGAACTTACCTATTTCGGAACACCTTATATTTAGTGAGTATCATTATAATAAATTACATTTTACTTGAGAAAACCACTGTGAAATTACATTGAAATAAGACTTTCTTAAACTCATTGAATATCAAGCACGTGATTATATACAATGAACCAACATCTATGCAATAAACCTGTGACATAAAGATCTGTATATCAAGGACTCTGACGTTACCCAATTTTATGATCACAAAAACTCCACATCGTTGGCTGAATCGTTTTTCTGAAAACAACGGAGGCAATAAAGAGTATTATTGTTATCCTTTGAATTTATATCCTGATATTATCGCTCCCATAAATTGTCAACGCCTACAATTTTCTTTAAACCGAACCCTTAAAAAATCCAAAGGACGTTATATTTCCAAATTAATATAATTGTAATAGATTAAAAGTTAGTAATTTTTAAACAAAATATCGGTGTGCCATTTCACCATTATTTAATATATATTGTTAGCTTACAGATAAACATGTATTAAAAAGCCTAGTTGCAAAATAATATTGAAGAGATGAAATTACAGCAGAGCCGTAACAGTTTGCTTCAAATATCTTCATAACCGTATCATTACGTAAACAAAGCTGTTATGTATATTTAAGGATATACGTCCCTAGACCATCTCGGAGAATTGTTGAGGTCGACCCACGACCGGATGGGGGTATTCTTGCGTCATTTCGCAACATTCGTGTCAATTATCCGGGAGTTTTCCCCGGCGACGATTGCGGCCAATGGCCATCATTTACCCGACTCTCTGGTAATGTACATTTCGTCTGACATCAGTTATATATGTGCGTTATTAAAGGACGAATTTGAACCCAGCGCTTAATGTCTCAATTAGAAAACAGATGCGAGCCCAATTGGGATTAATGACTTTTTCGCATGCAACGTTCATATCCGTTTAATACTTGCAATATTTCGTTATGACAAGTGTAACGGAGATATGATCGATCTATTAAACAAAATAATAAAATGAAATGTATATTCAAAATATTCAATTTAATACGACAGTTGCTTATTAGCCCTTTACTCCTTTTATTAATTGTCTTTAAAATATTGAATTCGAACTTGGAACCACATTTTTTTTTTCAAACTAATCACGGACACGACCAACACAGTCAAAAACAACCACACTTTTACTTAACATTATTTACACTGATAAAGTGAACAGCGATTTCACGTGTATCTTTTTGCAATGAAAGATTGTTCTAAATGTTTTTGTCTGTTCCTGCAGCGTTGGCGCCAAAGTGATTTATCATAAGGCAACATGCTGCGGTTGAGATGAAAAATAAGAGTAATTCTTTTTGTATTTGCCGACCAAGCAGACGCTTCGAGACGTATTTGCCAAATGCTTGAATAATGGACTTCGCATGACCTGTTTTTTGTTTCTATGTGTCATTTTTATGGCAGGTTGACATATAATATGATCTATATTGTTTGTTAATGGGTATGTAGGTATAAGAAAAATTAAGACAAGGTTGCGATTATATTATTTATATTACTTTGGATCGGTTTGTTTATAAAATGGTAAGACTTCTATAAGAATCTATATATATATACTATACACGATATTACACGATCATTTACCCTTAACAATATTCACCTTATTTTCAGATTTTTAACACTTCATCTTGTTTTGTAACCAATTAAGAGGTCAGCACATACATGTGGATCAATTATGTTTTCACCTCATTATTTTCCATTATATTTGAAACTGTCTATGAAAGAGACGTAATAGGGTGGGTTAAATTTATTGTAGTAGACGAGGACCCAGATGGCTTTCCTCATAAAATACTACGAGTGGCTCAGTTGGTAACGCTATACTTAAAGATAATCACAATTTACTGGATCCCTTTGGCAAGAATTTGGTAATACTTTCCTTTTAGCAAGACATCGGAGCAATTACTGGGCTTCTAATGATAGACTCAGCTCTGCACTTCGCCCTTAATGACTTCTGCTAACATTTTTATTACCTGTCCTATTAACTTGATCTATAGTTATTATGGTGACCTAGCAGTAGACTACACCTTAAATGACAGATTATTTATTAAAACTCAAAAGTAATCAAAATTTGTTTTGCGAAATATTTGTTCATATTAGCACAAGAAAAATCCTTGAAAAAAGTCTCATTAAATGAAATCTGGTTACATAAGATATTATATATAAAATTTTATAATTATACGTTATTCGAGTTACTTTTCTCTCTTTGAATTGAAGCCATTATTATCATTGGCTTTATTCGCAAAAGGCCTTATCAAATCTGCAACGTGACTGCATCAACGTAATAAGATATCTGTGTGGAAACTACAGATAAAACGAACCAACCACTTTATGGTTTTCATTTTCTTAAAAGATCTGATTCTAAACATTACTGTAAAATAAAAAGCTATATTTAAATGCTTTTAATAAAAAAGAACACATAAATTGTATGTGCACCGTTGCAAGAAGTAAGCCTTTAAAATGATTTACTGTATACTATAGAAAATTTAAATAATTTAAAATCTGCATTCCACAGAAACTAACTTTCCTTGTTGACTTAGAGGCGAGGCGTTGTTGGGCCAATGAACTCTATCCCGTCAACTTGGTGAAGCTTATCTGATTTGATAGTCCCAAGGGAAACAAAGTTTAACGTTACGGTGCAAGTGGTTTGATTGCATGGAATATCTTTCTTGAAGTTGAAGGTGATGATAGTGTTACATGTATAGTGTAATTAGACGTAATTTACTTTATATACGTATTTAGGATACTGGCCAGTCCTGTTATTATTTCACTTATAAATTATAAGTTTTAAGTTTTATATAAAATCTTAACATCTATTTTGAATACATTTTTCCCTTGAACAATTATAGATCCAATAAACAGAAAAGATCGATGTATTTACACTTTAAATTATGTTGCTATTATAGCATATAGCTCTTACCTCATTACCTTACTCACTACCTCACCTCACTACCTCATCTCACTACCTTACCCTGCACCTCATTATGTTTCTTCTTAAAGTCAAGTGGCTTATAAACATAATGAAAATATTTAAAAAAAAATCGTATAATTGTATCTTAGATAAACGAAAACTGAACTCGGAAACGTAAACTTATTTAAATAGTAGTTAAGATAGAAGTGTGCTTCCCATAACAACGTCTTTTGAATCCATTTATCGTACCAGAACTCAAATTATTCTGAAATTTTGCATATTCATATTTTCAAAGGCATTTTAAAAGCACTTTATAAGCGGTCTCCAACATGCATATGGATTTTCTTGTTTACAAATAGTAAAAGTCAGTGGTGGCCTAGTGGTTAAAAGGCCCGCCTCTCGTGCATGAGGGAGAGGGTTCGATCCTGGCAAGTACCAACGTGATTTTTCCGAGTCATATGTACTTTCTAATATTATTTAGACACCACTGACGGACGGTGAAGGTAAACATCGTGAGAAAACCTGGACTTATAATTTCACAGTTATAAGTTTGAAATCACCATCTCGTCTTGAGCAAGCGTGGTGATTAATGCTCATAGCCTTCTCCATGTGAGAAGAGGCCTTTGCTTAGCAGTGGATTCTGATAGACGAAATAGTACATATTATGTATTAATATATCTTTTTCATTTTTAATATTAAGAATATGCAATGTAAATGAAATATTATAAAATTTCACTGACATAAATAGCTAGTTATCGTGTCCCTCTCAAATTTTTGAATTAAGAATTATATTTCAGCAATAATTTGAGGCGTATCTACCATCTCTTATATTTTGTTTCTAATTCCTGGGTTATATTTCTAGATTTTACAGAACTAAGAGAACAATTTCAATAATAAATATTAAGTAATACATGCGTATTGCTAATATATGCAGTATGTAATATATGTAGTATGTGACTGACAAAAATTATTGTCGCTATGGCGCTTCTTGCTTTCGTTATCAATTTATTGTTAATAATTTCTGAAGTTAAATAATGGATTCAAAATCTGGACTGTGAATTTTTTTTTACTTTATAATTAATGTAAGAATTTTATGAAAGTTATATCATTGGGGTGTGAAAATTGTTTTTAATCTTACCTATATAAAAGAAAAAGCTGTAATGTCTATCAGTTCACGAAATTTTAATTATTCCGTGTACAGAAAAAAATAATACATAAGTACGAATAAGAAAGCCTCTTGATGAAGATCATTGGCGCCACTGTATTTCTCTTGGTGTCTCTGCATAGTATTTTTTATTTTACTCTTACACCGCTGCCGGTAATAAAACGATGTCCGAAAAATGAAAGGAAAAATGAGCTTATATCAGAGGAAATTAATTTTAAAAATCTCTTAAATATGTTAACTTTTTCTCTGCACAACTATTTAAACCTTAACTTCATATATGCTTATTACATATTATGTATGTTCTGAATTATTACTTGACTAATCTTTTAATGACATCTATCTATATATATGTATAAAAGAAAGTCGTGTTAGTTACTCCACTTATAACCCAAGAACGGCTGAACCGATTTAGCTGAAAATTGGCAGGGAGGTAGTTTAGAACAAGAAAATTGCAATAGGATACTTTTTATCCTGTTCGACAGCATTCCCGTGGGACTTGACATGAAAGGTCAGTTACCATAAAACGTAGAATAACGAAACACAATTGACAGCTATGCAATTGACGTATAATGATAGATATGTAATGACGTATGGATAACAATTTTATATTTCGAAGAAATCTACTATATAAAAATAAGTCCTGTTTTCCAGCCTGACGCTATAACTTCAGAACGAAAGAACCATGAAAAGGGTGAAAATCTTTTGTCACATACAGCGCCATCATACATAACATGTACTACAAATCAATATTTTAAGTAGATGGTGCCGTCCCATAATACATTGTTTGACAGCTACTCATTGTTCCCTTCTCAGTTAATTTCATGTGACAAACCGGTATTGTGTCTGTAGTTTGAACTCTTAAAACCATTTAGTATTTGCTAGATAAATTTAGAAAATCATTGTTTTCCACATGGGCAGTTATATTTTGCGTGTTCACGAGCTTGGAAACCATACGCTTTATTTGTGTTAAAGTTAGACCAAAAAACAAAAAATGTGGTTTACAAAGGAGCACTTCAATGAAACAGATAATTTGCGGACACGTATAACGCTTCGATTCGGTATCTACTTTGGATTCAATTTCATTTACTTAGAGAAGTTCTACTAAATAACACTTCATTTTTGTAATCGAAATGAATTCATTACTGTTGTGAAATGAAATAAAAATTTTCCTTTTCAAATATGTATAAAACAAAAAAAAATCTTCATCTTTTATTCACCAAACGAAATGTTATACATATAATAGCCTTCTGGTGGCGAAACGGAGTTCGCCGGGTTTACTAGTTAAATATAAAAAATGGTGCTTCGTTTGCAATTCCATTTCCATGAACCAGTCAACCTGTAAATTTACAATTGTTTATGTTAACATATATTAGCCACACTTATAATTATAATTTTTTATGATAATCCATTCGAAAATCTACGTGGGAAAGTGACACTCATCCGTACTTACTGCCTGTCCTAACATAACTTATCAAATTAATAGAATATAATTCCGCACCCATTACGCTATTGCAATATTCATATTATTCATTTCCTGTAGTTCTATTTTAGACGACTGTCGTCGTTTAATTTGTAACAAGTAAGCAAGACAAACTATTACAATTTAAGCGCACGTATAAATTGAAGTAAGCGCATGTAAATTTCATTTAACTTGGTCCGCTTGTACCTACTTAAGATAGAAATAAAATAATAATTCTATTCTTTTGTTACTTAAAAGCTTGATTATAGCCAAGACTTTGAATTAAAAAATGTCTTAAACTAAATAATTCCTTTTCAATCTTGTAAATAATTTGTTTATTGTCTTCTGTAAATAGTATTAAATGTCAAACTTGTAGAGATTTTCAGTCAAAGATTATTTAATATTAGAATGTAATATAAAAATATTCAAAAACACAGTCTACAACTATTAACTAAAATCTTAGGCTAGTTTAATAAAAAATGTAATAATAATATGGTAAAAATTCTATAAACGTTTAGTTATAAACCCATCGACAAGAAAACTTTACTGCTTAACATTTTTATACCCGAATAAAATGAATAATAAGAAAAATTAAAAGAACCATAAAGGTGGCATTATTTATTGTGATAACTTTTTCTTATCTCTGTCATAACAATAAAATAGCTCCTGTGGACGCAATGAAAATGCTATCTTTAAGAGTATTAAAACTATGTAGCTCTTATATTGGATTTTCTTATTCATCCTTTTTTCTAATTATACGAATGTTACTATCTTTTGTACCTATATATTCTATTAAAATATTTTATGTACGATTTTATAAGACATGTGTTTAGGATCTTTTAGTATTATTCAAACATAAAGCAACTACTGTTGTAAGATTATACATATATGTACATATACAATGTTTGTATGTATAAACCTAATATTACTTAAATATTGTTTAACGTCTAAGTTATTACGAACAAACAAGGTGTCACATCATTTTAAGACGTAAGATTTTTATTATTACACCTTCCTTTTTGCAACACAAGTAAATTCTTAGTAAGGAGCGGTAATGAAGCGTGAGGCGTGAAATACGTCCACATTTCGGCGTCGGTAAAATGGAATGCACCTGCCTCCTTAGGTTTTATGTGAAGTTTCCACACCTTCTTACGGCTACGAAGGGCTGCCAATATCGCCGTCCTCACTTTGTGACCCCTCATAATACTAGTAATACTTCTTGAGAGGGTCCTGAACGTGAGCGGGTTGCGTTGCGTCTCCGTTATTTTACGATCGACTCCATACTTGGTCGTAAATGATTAACAATTTTCAGAAAGGCAAACATAAGATAGCTTTTTAAATGGATTGAAAGTTTTTGAATACTAAAAGTAGTGTGAATGATTATAAGAGTATCTTTGTACTATATTTACTTAAAAATTGTACTAAAATATACATTTACAATTATATAGAAATTGCGTTAAAATATTCCGTTAAACTTAAATCAAGACTATTTATTATTATATAACATCAGATGCATCAAAAATATTTCTTTATAACATATAAATGTAGCTGTATCAAATTACTATGTAGATTTTTCACCAAGTTTCTTTTTTATTTAAAAACTTAGATACAGTCACTCGAGTAACGAATGAAGAATATTTATCTCTATAATACTTTCGTCCACTAGTAATTTTTGTTACGGTTGTGTACAGATAATTGTATTTTTTTACATTGTGTAGGTGCGAAATATTGTAATGGTATTTAGTTTATTTACTTTAATCTCAAAATTTGTTCAAATTAATTCAATATTACCACCCTTGGTACTCAAATCCAATATACTGACATGGTCAAAAACCTAAACATTATGTCTGACACTAGTCAGACCAGGATATATACTAATATATCCTGGGTACAACATATTTATAACTTAAGTGTAAAAATTTTTGCCTCGGCTAATTCGTTGAGACTTTGTCTGTTGTCTTTTGTTGAAAAATTGTCCCTACAAATACTCTCCTTTCCATGATAACGCTGACTTATGCTAACGAGAGGTTACTAAAGAGCAGCTTAGTAAACTAAAGCTCCTGAAATATTTTTTATAGGGCCTATATTTGTTTGAAGCAAAAATATAACCCTATCTCTATTTCGAAATATCTACTTCTTTAGATATTCTTTAGATATCACTCCAGATTTTCTAACTATAACTATTTTACGGTTCAGGCCTCTTGACGATAGAAACCTTTACTTCTTTTTATTATTCGGCCTCAAATTCAATATTTACATAAATAACAACACATTACTGTAAAGATTTTTTTGTTGTTTTGGTACTAAAAATTTATTTTTGTGAGGTGGTAGAGCCTAACTGTGGTTAAGTTACTACAGCTTGAATGTTCAACCCATGTGAGGTAGTACCACCCTCTCATAGAAAATCCTAACTCTCATAAAAAAAGAATGAGAGAGCCGGTTGCCTTTTCCCTTTTTCCACCCTTTCTTTCCGTACCTTTCCTACCTTTTCCTCCCCCTTTTCAACAATCAAGGACGGCAACACATCCCTCAAATCTACGTTGGGGATATCCATGGGCGACGGTACTACCTCCATCATGTAGGCCGTTTTGCTTGGTTGCCCCTTTTTCCTATAAAAAAAGAAAGGCATTACCTTAATCCTTAGTTTTATTTTTCCACACATTCTCCCTTCTGCATCTTCATATTCAATGTATCTCATCGTATGTGTTTTATTTCTATATCATATCATTACTTATTTTCAAATACTGACATACATATATGTTGATAAAAATAAATATTCATATGTATGAGATTGTCTTATTTCTTTTTTATACCTCTTCGAACCTGAAAATTAACAATGTTTCCTAGCCTTTTCGGGGATGTTTGGCAGAGATAGCTTTTTAGCGAAAAGAGAGCACTTTGTACACGGTTTTGTAATTTTTTTATGGTAGCTCGGCTGTATTTGATGTGGTACAATAAATATTATTCCTTACTTTTATCGATATTTAATGTCTATACAGATGAAATTCTCCTCTACGTTCTTTTCGTTCTCAATGAAAAATTATTTACAATCGTCAGTTAATTACAACAGAATAATAAAAAGAGAAATACATATGTTTATAAGAAAAAAATTAAAACATTAAGAATAAAACATAGATGTAAAAAAATAAATTATTTCATTGTGCTACTAAAATGTCTCATATAATTAATAAATAATGAAGTTGTTAAAATATATTTGAAATTTTAATACAGTAATTTGAAATCATACGCCAATCTGAGTAATTTAGCCTACACTGTAATTATAGTCCATTTTAATTAACATATAAAGGTGATAACGAAAACAAGAACGAATAACGAAATAATAAAAATTATTATCAAAATTGTATCCAGGTTTAATTTGGTGAAATTATTTTAATTGTTTTAGTAATATTGTTATATTTAATGTCATGTCAAAATAGCATCTACATATTTATTTTTCTTTAAAGAGTAGAGTATAGAATTTTAAAACGTATAGTGTTTAAGAAAAACTTTCTTCATATATGGGGTGCGGTCAGGGTGCTACGAAATCTATGAAACTTAATTAGACATTAGTCTGGTATTCATTAAAATTACAATTATGTATATAACAGACACTGTTAGGATATATAGTGTATATAGAATCTTTTATGCGTTCTCAAAGTCGGTAGCGTTACTCGTTATATGAAACTTAATCCATACAATGATCCTGCCTAGCAATGTTCTTTAAATTTTCATAATAATACTGAAAATATTTATATATTTTTTTATAGTTATATTAATTGGAAGATCAGCTGGATTTAGATAACAAAAGCTATAATGAGATCTTATTATCCTACATATTGTATCTTCATTAAGCTTCATCTGCAAAGTAAAATTAGTGTGCCAACGTCGGTATTACATCCGTTTATAATATTGGTATCTTCACCACCTACTACTTAATTTTCACCTATGATAAGTTATTGTAAAAAAAATTGCTTCTCGAAACTATCAATTTCCTTTCATTTAATTTCTAAAACCACCATTATTAAGAATCACCTATTAACTGGCTAGTTAATAGTCTAAAATAAGATATTATTTAATGTGGCTACATTAAATAATATCTTATTTTAGACTCCTGTAACGGACAAAATATGTTGAAGTGGTTTGATCTCATTTATACAGTAAATGAAAGTTATCCCACAAAAGATACTTAAAAAATAATGCTTCATTTCGTTTGGCCGATGTTAGTACTCTTGAAAGGTGTCAGATTACAATTGAAGAATCTCTTCAATCATCAATGAAAGTATATTGTAAGAAGAATAATCATAGTTTATATAAATATGTGTTATGTTTCCATAACAAATCAGAAAGTAATTATGAATACAATACTATTAATCACACAATATACAGGTATAAATGAAATGTTGCCTTGATAATATTAAACGATAAGAATAGTTAAGTCTGTTTTGTGTTTTAAATTTGATTTTCTAATGTAGCATCTGCGACTTATTTAATAAAGGTTTTAATGACGTACACAATTCTTGAAGACATTTAACTTAGAGTGACCCAAATACTTGCGTAAAACACGCGATATGGCGCTTTAATAATTCAGTGTCATAATCGGTGGGAGCGTTAATTAGTCGGAACTTTTTGCTGAAATCCTAATAGTTCTTGGGAAAGCCCTAAAGCTCTTGTTAGCGGTAAAATTAATCCAAAAATAATCTATTGATTTTGATTTAAATTTTAAGAATTACAACAAACAGTTACAATTTTATTGTTTTGTTATAAAAAGCATCATGATTAAGTAAAGATTAAAGAAAATATAAGCAGTATAAATGAAATAAGAACCTTAAAGATTTCTTTATAAAATAAACATCTTTAGTACATCTAAATAATTTACAATGTTTGAAAGCAATGAACATTTAAAAAGTATTCATTGCTGCCATCTTTTCTTTTTGTTGCCTCGGGAGTGATTTAAAGAGCGGTTTTTCCCCACCATACTCTTATTCATTTACTACATAATAATACCTGACGTATCAATAAAACGATAACTGAGGAAACCTTCACAATAAAAGCAGAAAACAAAAAATGCAAATAAAGGTAGCGATTGCGTCTGACATTATAAAAATAGCCGAATTTTTCATTCCTTTCGTTATTGTTTTAAAGAAAAATAATATTATGATATTTTGTTATTGTTATATTTAAAATGTTTGGAGAAAGTATAAGGAGTAAAATTGTAATGTTTACTAATCTAAAATACTTAAATCCACTACTGTCAAACAATACAACTAACGTATACATTACGTCGGAATATTATATCAGTTTCTTAATATCACTCATAGAGCAAGACATAAAGAAAAGCAAAGAAAAAATATATTTACCTCGAAGACTTAATGCGAATATACAATACTTTATTACCACATTAAGGGAAAAGCCATAACGTATTTCTCGAAGATGTTTCTAATAACGCCCTCATTTATGGCTTTTGTAACTGTTGCTAGTCATCATCAATATTATTTACGTGACGTAGAAAGTAATTTTGATTATTAATTAACATTAGGTGAGGCGGCGGCCGTGTTGAATTTAAATTAAATCTCCCTAATAAGGAAACGTAAACTTAATCCAATATTTGATTTTTTTTGTATCGTACTTTATATATGTAGTCATTTAAAAATTATCGAAAATATTCAAAACTCAAAAAAAAAATGTTATTTTTTATTATTTTACTAGTTTTTTTTATTCTGTGTGCCTCCATTTGTATACAGTATTTTTATAGAATGTTTTACTTCTACTTTAATTAGTTAATAGAATTACTGGCAAACATACGTAATTTTTTTACATACATATACCAACGGATTTAAATCAGTAGAAATAAAATATATTTTTTAAATAATGGGGCAAAAATAAATACCAAAACTAAAGAGGATTTCTTTTATATTTTAATTTAAAATAAGAAGTATCCTTACCATTCTTACAGATATAGCACGACATATAAGTATTCTCACTTTGAATTATTACAAATGCAGAAAAAGTAGAATTTACTTATTATATGTATCTTTAAGTATGTTCTATGATACTAACAATTAAAAAAAAATACTATTTTTATTTGCTACAAACCTAGAAGTTAGTTTCTTGTCAGCTATTTCCATAGTATGTTGACTAAAGTTACTCTATAGACAAAATAATTACTTATAATGTTTTTTTATCATTTTCCTTTTGAGATATCTTAAGTAAATATAAGACGCTTTTTAACTTAATAAGCAGATATAGACATGAAATCAAAAAAATGAAATTGATAAAATGTAATAATGAAGTGTTGTTTTTGAGCAAAAGCGAAATAAATTTAAAGTACGTTTAACAAATCCAACAGAGAGTGTCGGGTTTTAGGAATGTATCACGAATGTTCTAACATTTTGTTGGCGAGAACAATATCGCTGTGAAAAATGAAAATGAGAATTCAGTGTATGTAAAAATAAAGCACCACTCCTGATGGTGCTCAACGCGTTGTTAAAACCCCACGCTGCGGTGCGAAACAAAACGATTTGAATGTTCTTCAAAAATAATGCCCTGTGACACGCACCAGCCCCTTATTTAACTAAAGCACATCACTACACGGACCTTTCAAAATATGAAGGTATAAATGTTTTTTTAACATGTTATTCATTCAGAAAACGTAATTACATAAAAGCATATATAATTTCTCATTAAATTATAACTATGACTAAATAAACAACTGTCAAATAAACATGTCGTAAATTATACAGGGTTGTAACCGGAGGTTCTAGAAATACTACGAAACTTACTTATAGGTATATTACATATAATAAGAATTACATTTTAAAACTTACAACCTATACCTAAGATAACATGATTACCCCGATGTTAGGAAAGCAATGACATACATTTCTTGTGTGGTATCAGGAATCTTTTGGTTTCACACGGCCTGGTGTTCGATACGCGGAGTCAGCGGCATCCCTCGTTATATGATATTTTTTTCCATACACCGATGTTTCCCCGGCGATGTTCATTTAATTTTCAATAATAGTGTGCGTACGTTACACGTATCAAAATATTGTTTCCGATTCCTTTTTAAATGACAATCTCGTTTTATTTTCACTCTGGTGGATTTTTAACTCTTCCTTTCTTATAGAAATTATGTATTCATTTTAATACAATAAACTTATAATATTCGAAAGCTACAATTAAAAAACAGTGTCATCTTGACTTATTCCAACAAAATAAATTCTTATATTTAGATATAAAAACAAATCAGTAATGGCCTAGACAACGGTATCCAAACAAAAGCTAATTCATTTTGCAAAACATTTTAAAAACATGTTTAAACGAAAGAAAGCTGTTTGCTTCTAACCTTAGTGCAATAATATTCTTTTATCTTTAGAAAATAGTAAGTAGCTGCAAACCTTAGAAGAAATCCTATAATATGTAGCCTGTCAACCCGCATCGAAGTAACGTGGTCGGTTAAGCTCTCAAAATCCCTATATTTGGAAAGGAGAATTTATTTAGCAATGGTATATAGTCTAGACAATAGTTTTAACTCGATTACTAGCTATATTCTTTTTCAATCACCTTCGTTTAGATTTAATTCCTGAAAATAATAATCATATTTTTATTTTTCATTGTCATGTACAAAATATATCTAATATTTACACACAAAACCTATATTTCAAAAGGAAACATCGATTCATTCATATAGAAACTTCCTCAAATTCATTGAATGTCAGCAATATTGTTGGTATTTATGCGAAATTTTTAATTATAGAATAAATATTACGAAGTTTATTATTATTAGTTAAGATGCAGTAATGTGCCGGCTTTATTGTTTTTTTTAAAATAATAATTATTATTTTCTGAGCCCAGTATCCCAAAACTGCAGTGAAGACGGATTGGAATGCTAGATATTTTTGAAAAAGAATTGAAAGGGAAATATTTTGCGAGTACATGAATAAAAAACTCTGGTGCTGAGTAACATGACGCTTCAAAACTTCAAATTATATTTAACACTGTATAATTTTCTCGCAAAACTATGATACCAAATGTAATAGTATCATGATATATAATAACAGAATAAAATAAAATAATAATATCGAGTTAAAAGAATTTATATACGTAAATACTTAGTTGTATTTATACTTTGACTTGTACGATCAAAAATTACCTATTACCTTATTTAACTATATTTAGTACCTATCAATTTTTTTTTTAAATTGATCATTCAATTACAAAGAATATAATTGCAGAAAAGATATTTCGTCTGTTAAAAAGTAAAAGAATTTAAATTGGTCACAAGGGTCCCGTTGTTACATCTTACAGCTGCAATCCTCAAGAGGGAACAGATAAAAAGTACAATAAAAATGCATTCTAACTGCAATAAATGATGCTTTGAGGATTTAATAATAGATTAAAAAAACATTACTTCTATTCATTAGGTTTATAATATAATCACTTTATAATATAAAATTCTTAATTTCAGAGAATATACTTTGAATTCTGTATTATTATGATATCATATCATTTAGAAATTATAATTTAATTGCTACTGAAAGATGGTCCCAGACCAAACTATCCTGTCAAGGCATAGTTAAACGCCCACGTATGTGTAACGGGAAGCCCCTATGATAAATTGTAGGGGATGAGTTACGTTATTGATTGTGGTTGAAAGTTGTAACCTCTTCTTTGGATTAAATATTTATCCGAGGACAAAATAAAACAAAGACGTTTTCAAATCATATCATTACTATAATTATACTAATAAAATAGAAAAATATAGCACCTATATTCCATTTGAAACCAAACACTGCACTTAATATGTTCTTAATGAAGCATGAATAACGCATATAATTTGCGATTATTTTTTTCAAATCTATAAAATCATTACCTAACAAAATTACCTTACATTTAAAATAAATAGTTAAAATAAAAACAATTTCAAATAAAATAGAAATGAATAAACGTTTATGTCAAAACATTATCTGACTGATGCTGATAACATTTTTGAGGGTGAAGGTTGCAGAAAAGGCCTGAATAATACAAAAAAACAACTTTACTGTATCGCCAACTTGTTAGATTTCATCGTATTCACTGGAAGTTACGAAAATCAGTGACATTTATAGACAGGGAATCGTATTTATGCTGTTTTAATGGCCTCGAACATTACCAGAGCGGACTAACGACCTAAGGAAAGCAAAACATGACAATGTAAGTTATTTATTGGCATTCGAGCTTTTTTATGCTGAACAACTACGAGCTGTGTGAAGGCGTTCAGCTTATTGATTATACTGAAAGACGATTTTGACGATGTTATCTATGGCTTGAGGATAAATAATGCAAAATTAAACTGTTGTAATAAATTTAATATATAAGTAATTGTTATATTTTTTGAGTAATAGCTCTAATATGTCATTTCAAATTGTAGGCATATATGATATACGAGCGACTTGCCCCGGCTTCACACGGGTAAAATGCTGATGCTAAATACATTACAGAAAAACTGTGAACTTTATAATGGATGTTATTATACATAATATAGCGCCTTCGCATGGGCACTTAACATGACATTTACACAAATATTCTCAATTTTATGCTTCAGTTTAAAAAAAAATACGAAATTTAATTCATAGATATTATTTCGTGATCTTAACCCCCCTCCCGTACCTCCGTGCTCGAGTGACGCCTATAACTCTGCAACGCATAGTTAGCCGCCGAGCGAATATATATTTTTCAAAATTTTTAACTCGTGATATCTTTTGAGTGGAATGTCAGAATCTAATAATTCAAAAAATTATATAAAAGTTTTGAAACGATCTTAAATATTAAATCATTTATTTTGATAAGGATTAATACTAAGGTACAAATAAAGAAAACTTCACTGCTCTGCTCCTATTTTTATCGTAGCGTAATGAAAAGTATACTATAACCTGCCCCTGAGTATGAAGAATAATTGTGCCAAATTTCGTTAAAATCTGTCTAGTAGTTTTTGTTTCCATAACGAATATACAGACAGACAGACAGACAAAAGTTTTACTGATTGCATTTTTGGCATCAGTAGCGATCCCTAACCACCCCTTGATAGTTATTTTTTAAATATATTTTATGTACAGAATTGATCGCTCTACAGATTTATTATAAGTATAGATTGAGTATTTATAATAGAACATGATTTTTTTTCTTACAAAACATAACGAATAAAAATTATTGTTTATAAAACACCAAAGCTATTTTTAAGTACAATTTGCATAAAGTAAAAAATTAGAGTACGTCTAAGTACTACTAGAAACAGTGAAGAGGTTTTCTTGACAATGTAAGGTTCAGAACCCTTTAATGAATATTTATAACCCCCTTATTTCCTCCTCTCTAATATACTGTCGATTATGCTCGAGATGAGTGTGAGAATGGGGGCCCAGACTCGTGCAACTGTAACGCATTCTTGAAAATATAATGCATTCTAATATTCATTACTCGCGACTCGGTCATATTTAAGAGCATGCAAAGCGAACTCAATAGTATAGCAGAAGAATATTTTTAGAATATTATGCTGCTTATTATTTATTACTATATCCAATATATAATTTATATGAAGAGAACTAAAGAGCAAATTATATTTGTGAAATGCTCTAATATAAAATGTAATTAAATTTATATGTGATAAAGATAAAATGTCTAAAGCTCAAATAATTTCCAACAATAATCCTAATATTATTCTAATTTCAAACAACTAGGCTTAAGCAAATTCTCGAAATCTCGACTTAGTTGGAGCAAAATGAAGAACAAAATACGTCTCCGATCATGATTTACCCAATTAATGAGGGTGCAATCCAAGATCTCCGGTATTAGACCTTTACAATCTAGTGCGAACATAAATTGTAATAGAGGGCGCCCCCGGGCTTGTTTAATTTCACGACTGAATAAATCCAAATGTTATACCGAGGAGAGTGTCCCGCGTCACTGTTGTCCCCTCTATAAAATCCTTGACGAAAATTTCCAGTCCGCTCCATATAACCATCCATTCCCTGACCTCAGCAATTACTTTACTGATATAAATAATGAAGCCATTAATATTTGTATGCGCATTTGTAAAAAAATATATTTTTGTTTACTTAAATTCAGTGAATATTATCTGTCTTACATAATCTTCCAAATATTAGACCTTTATTCATCAGAGTCAATTATTTTTGATACAACGTCATTGTATCAGAAGGAATAAATCAGACATCTGAAATAAGAATCGATTTGCGGGTCGAGATATCACAGTGGATTATTTATATCAATCGCAATAAAAAGGTTTATTATATTTAGAACTTAGTAATGGAAATTCTAATGGTTTATTATTTTTGTGATTTCATTTGACGTGTGTTTTGAAGGAACATCATGTCATTTTGAATATTTAGTTCAACTTCCAGATTTAATTTGATATCTATTCAGATCGTGTAATCTGTAGTTTAAAATATGCAAGATTATACAAAATGAAAAAGCCCTTTACACCAATAAGTAATTTCAACTTTTCTTTGGACCGTATTATTCTTTAACCCTTATTCAAATATTGGGAAATTATTTCCCACTTGACAGTACCGTAATATTTCTTTATTATTTCTTTACTGGTAACTCTAATCAGTACCAATCCAGGAACAAAATAATTTTACACACTTTTTAAATATTTTACTTGGCAACATTTTGGACAAAATTGCGTAATGTCATCGTATGTCAATGTCAAAGTCACAATTTGAATTTTTTGGTGCACAAAACCGGTTCTCGCGGGACTTTCGAAAATTTTTGTAGAAAAAAAAATCTGGTAAGTACATAAACAATATATTGATGTAAACTAGACTTATTTTCTGAATGCTTTTTACGGTTTCTGTGCTTTTTGCACTGATATTTCTTGGATTTTATTAGGTTTAATTAGGTGGGAAATAATTTCCCAATGTTCGTTCCTGCTTTGATAAACATCAGTGTCTTTATATATATATAAAATTGTTTGTCAGCTGTAATAATAACGGTATAGGAACTTGTAATACGATAGTATTTGAAAAGTTCTTAATAAAATATTATTTGTAACATTCTAGTTTCATTTTATTTTTATAATTTTATTCAATCACTCAATCATGTTACATATATTGAATTTTTTATATAAAAAAAATAAACAAGTAAAGTAGGAGTAAGTAATATGTATAGAATTTGTAGTAAAAATGTCCCAAAAAAATGTAACCATTCCGGATGATGGGAAATAATTTCCCACTTACTTATATTTTGCTTTTCCATACTGGATAATGGGAAATAATTTCCCACCGTAAAACCCCCATTTCCCCTCTTTTTATAAAAAAATGATGTTTTTTTCGAAATCTACAAAGCCCTTTTACCTAGTAACCATGTTTAATTCATAATTTTATTTAAAAAAAAATCCATTTGATTAAGGGTTAAAAACTAGCTAAGAGTATCAATTAACAACACATGTCCATTAACGATCCAACAAATATGAAAAATAAAAGTTACCTTAAATTGCTTAAAAAATACTTTTTGCACAAAATATTGAGGAAAAACTTTTTTTAAATATCTGAATTTATACAGTCAAGCTCTATAAGCAAGTATAAAATAAAAAACCGTACAGCGAAGGATCGGGCCGGTGTTGGTTCCGTTTTCCAAACAACCAAAACAATATCACTATATTGAACAGTGAGCAAACCGAATCGCGGAAGCAGTACACTGCAATACAATACATGCTTCTCTTATTGAATATTTACTCTATGAGCTGGCTCTTAGTGAATGGGTTTGTTAAGATATTGCTTTTGGAGTAAGTAAACTGTTGTCCTACAAAATTTATTACGACGGCGACGGGAATTTTATTTCATTTAAGAAATTATATTTTCAAAGAGTCTCGTACTTTTCATAAGCATAACTCTTTAAAAGAGAAAAAAAATGAAAGCATATGAAATAAAGCCACTTACCTTCAATATCGTGCTATACAAGTGGTCGGTGTGCACATGCACTTTATAACAATGGGCTAATTATGAGGAGCTATGGGCTCGCGTGCAGCGCCTCGCGCAATTATGCTAATCTTATTAGTCAATCCACTTCGCTGGCGCAGTTTTATACAGCCCATTCTGATGTACATGATTTCATTTTGTGCATAAAGAACGTGATAGATGGATGGACTTTAGATTTATTGCCTTTAACCATGCAAATATAATTATAGATGACAGTTTTTTATTTTGACAGTTTTTCCAATACTCCATAAAGTAGGTTCTTTTAATTAAATATTTTCACCGCAATCAAGTAATGATTGCAATCTTTCAATCGAACAACTTTTACGACTCTAAAGTGTAAGTACGGATTTACTTCCAAAGCTTTACCTTTCAAACTCGGAAAATTTCACTTCAGAAACAAAAGTACACTAATAAAAGAAGAACAATCATAAAGAGAGACGTACAAAGGTACTTTATGATGGCACTTTGTTTAAAAAGAAGGGATTATAAGTGGATTTTGTAAAGTCGTCGCTTGAAGTAGCTATGTAATCAAGTTATTTTTATAAAAAATCTTAGTGGTTACGAAATTAATATAATACAATTAACCATTTTAAAAATTCCCTGTATTTTGAAATATAATATAAACAAATAAGGTAAAAATTTCTTTGAGGCACGAGAACTATTTAGAAGTACTTATAAGATTAATCATATTTTTTAAATAAATTATTATTGGTTGTGCTTGTTATTTTATTTTTAATTGTCAAAGTGTTAAATAAAACAAATTTAAGGTAATGATTATATATTGCCTCAAAATCTCTCCTCCTGTCAATTGCTCTAAAAGGTCTGTTTCAGAATTATGGACTCTGTAAATTTTGAGAAGAACTATTTGCGTCTTAATAATAAATAGAAGCGCTTTCCTAAAAAGTGAATAACAAAATAAAACTCTCTTTCAGGCATTTCGAAAGTAAATTGTACATTATAAACATGGCCCCTCAAAGATGTTCATAACCTGGAGATTAGTTGATATAAGCTGAATATTCAATTTACTAATTGATAGCAAAAGCACAATCACCAGAATGGTCTCAATAGTTATTGTAACGATCGATAGAGATTACAGGCTAATGTTGCATAAGCAAAAACAAAGCAGTATTGATGCGGTAATATGTATTTACCAATAAACCACTGCCACTCTTGCTATTTTTACTATATTATACCTCAATATTATTTATATCTATGATAAAATAATCTAATTGATTATAATAATGTATTCTACCGTTCTCTCAAATACCGACAAAACATATGTGTTGTGATAATATTTATTTTATTATTTTAAATAAAATTAATCTTTATACTTTTGAATTATATCAAGTATAAATAAAGATTATTATGACTTCATAAACAGTGTTTTGCTAATATACTAACATCACATTAGTTTAATGATTAATGAACAGCTTGTCGCACACAGTCCATAGTGTTTCCCCAATCGTCTTTAGTTCTACATGTATGCTATTAAAGTGTCCGGGAACTGGAGAAACTTGGCCGGTTAAGGCATCTGTTGACACGACCGTCTTGTTAGAACACGTAATTAATTCAAAGCAATAACCTTCCATACCGACATTTAGTGAACAAATAAACCTATGCAGTGCATAGTCTACCCACTTTCATATAGAGACAATCAATTATACATATACAGTAATTATTTAACTAAAAAACTTTACTAAACGGTACAAGCATTAAGTTATTAAACTATATACGTTAATAAAACAATGGTGGCTCAGTGGTTAAAGGGCCCGCCTCTCGGCGTCGAGGGCGTGGGTTCGATCCTGACCCGGGCAAGTACCAATGTGATTTTTCCGAATCATATGTACTTTCTAAGAATATTTAGACATCACTGATTAATGTTGATTCCCAAAAAGAGGGTTGATGTCAGGCAGGCGGCCGGTTGTAAAAACAAATAGCCAAAAACTATTCAAACATGTAAGGCAGACCCTGGCTATAGCTGGGAAATTGCCAGGTAGAAGAAGAAGAAGAAGATACGTTAATAAAACAACACATTTAATTTTACCAAAATATTTTTTTTTTTAAACTTTGAGTACTAGAGTAAATTATGGATATATCTACATACCTGATGTGAGAAATTGAAATACAATCTTGCAAACAAAGATAGAAAATAAAATTGTAGAATCATATTTAAAGCAGAATATTTTAAACGATTAATAGCTATTTGTTAACAGTGTAAACAAGATATCATAATGGAAAATATTTTTTTATTCAGAGACGTTGACTGCACGATATTGATAAATTTAACAATTTAGGCTGGGGTACTGAGATAATTTATTTAAAAGATACACTTCTTCTCAACAGGCAAAACGTATTCTAGTTATTTTTGTACATATTATAATCATATATGAATGATCATATCTCTGACATTCGATTGTAACTTCAAAGTGAAAAGAAAGCCTAATTTTCCAGATATTAAAACTCATACGGATTATTTATTGCATATTTGATTGACTTATTATTCAAACATTTAGATCAGAATTGCTGGTATGGTATGGTATTAATTCTTATGGTATGCTTCAGAAATTTTATTATAACTACGATATAAGCAGTAATCTTGTTACCTCTACGTTAGAGAACTGGCAGCTAGAATGCTAGCGTTTGGAGCCAAAACTCGTCGGTGTGAGAGCTTCAACACGAGCGAAGTGGTTTTTCAATTTGTACGAGACTGTTATTGCTTTGCTAGAATTTAGCTATATATATACAGTTATATGTTAATGTCCATCTAAAAATACACATTTACGTATAAAAAATATATAAAAGATTTTATTTCAATAGCCTAAAACTAAAAATATGTTTAAACAATATTTTTAACTTTAATTCATTGTTCTTTAATTCATTGTTCTTTTATAAATGTTTATTTTTTACCAAGAACAAATATAAGAAGAAGCTGAATATGGTTTCGTTTTATATCTAAATTAATCCTCTCGTAAAGCTGGACTCAGGAATATTTGTTTTCTTTTATCTGCTAATGAGAGTTTCTTTCAAATACGATAAGTAAAAAGCTTTCTATTTCTTGCTAGTTATTAAACATATATAACCTATAGTACATAGACAATAATATTCTATATCAAAATGTTTTTTTATGACTAATGATTGTTGCCAGTTATTTTCGGAGTAACCCTAGTGTGATCCTTTTACATCACACGTCTGAGACCTCTTTTTAGTGTCATCTGTCGCTTCTGAAATGATGGGAAAGAATGATGTGGTTCGTTGGTATTCATATTTGCAAGTCACGGTCAAATAATGTGTTACTACATTATATTAATATCGGCCTGATTTTATTTGTAACCAAAAAATTATAACATTATAAGAAAATAATATCGTGAGTCACGTCATATCGTGAGTTCATTATAATAATAACAACTCTGTGTTTTAATTACTTTTAAAACCGGTTATCATGTACTATAAAGTACATGCATATGTTAAGCAGCTCACACACCAATAATGTTCTAAGTGAAATATGATTTTTCATTTTTTTTTTTGTTAACGGTCGTTACCTTTGATTAATCATTAATGACGTTTACTTAACTCAACATCTTATCACTGAAAAATTAAAGCCTAAGCATCAAAATAATACAATAACATATGCTTTAAATATAATTATAATTTTGTGTTATGAAATCGTAGATCGAGTTGTAGACGTGGTAGTCTCTCAGCAACGTTTCAGAATAGAAAGTAAATAAAAAGAATGTTAGGAGAATAAGAATAGTTTTAAAACAGGAATATGTTTAGTTGGATAACAGCGTCTGGCTTACTGAATACCAAGCGACCGTTCGACGTGTTTGTTCAGGCGTTATATTATCAGATATTAGCGTCTATGATTTATAGATTGTCTCCGACAGCGCACTGGAGATTGTAAATGCATCTGTAAACCAGCCATATTCTCATTATGCACAATAATTATAATTAATCAACGTTATAGCCACAGATATTCACAAAAACAAAAGCGTGGGTATTTTGCTTCCTTACCAGTAAATTTTGAGCAAAAACACAATTTGGCTTAACTCTACTCCATTTCGTATAATAGACTTTTATGCATAATTATGAGATACGGTGTAGTACGGCTATTAACGGGAGTATTACCGTGAACTAAGGGCGCTGTAATTTGAACGCGATTTTCGAGCAGAAAGCTGCACACTTATATATTTCGTTATTTTGTGCTAGCTTTAGAATGGAGGATTAAAATAATGTCTTCTAAATGTATTTTGAATTTCCTCTACACTGAGGCGTTAAATAATATAAATTATATATATAAATTATATAAATCAATTTATGTGTTTGTTTCAAAATTCGTAAAAACGTAACACAAATTATTCATCATGTAAAAAGTGAAATTACTTTAAATATCTCAAAAGGACTCAAATTAATATTATCATATTAATGTCGTACCTCAAAAACAAATTTTCTTAAATAATCGTTTCCATAGACTTCTCCGTTTATTAAAAGCCATAGATTGTGCAAGTCGCTCCAGTGAAATTACAAGCGCATTATCCCTAAATTATTGCCGCTAATATGTCAGCGAACAACCGAACTGAGATGTAGATCTGACAACACGATTTAATTGGATATTATTAAAATTAGAACTAAGTTTCGAAAATCTCTGAATCATTAAAAAAATGTGATGTACATAGATCAATAAAAAACTCCATGATCTTTATTTCGTTTATCCCTATATTATTTATTACAAATATTTTTATTTAGTATCACATTTAAGGCTGTACATATCTTAAATAAGTAAATAAGCTTTAATCTGGTATCGTTTAGAAATCCACAAACATAAATCCGGCACTCTTATCGTCGACACGTGATATATTAGCGCCCGTTCCCATTATTACGGACGTTTGCCGTTCTTATAGAGTTTACCTCACTGAAATTGATTGATCAATATAACTTACCGGTTTTCATTGCGTTTGGCGGTTGAGTGACAAATCTATAAAATATATTACACATCACGACAACAATTTGTTAGGTTGAATTAATCAAGATTAGAAGCATTGCATATTTGTGTTGCTTATTAACTTTAATACAGTTTTAATACTTAATTACTCACTATTTACAAAAATTGTGGACTGATTATAACTTGTTATTATTTTTTAATAAAATTCTCTGCGATATTATACTTCCGAGAATAAATAATGTAAGACCCATAGGAAAGTATGTTAATTTTTTGCTTGTCAGTATATATGTATATATATACAACATATGTCGATATTAAATAATTCATATAGTTTTTGTATACATATTTTGTTATACGTTACAGATAAGTTTCACAAAAGCGTACTACTCTACATTGGGAACATTCAAAGACTTCAGGGCCAGTATTTTCTCAAACAATAACGACACTTATTGTGGGTGATAACAACTATGTATCTATACCTTTTACTATTACAACCTTGATATACGGCCACATATCACTTTTCATATCGCACTAACCTCTTTGTTTTACCTTTATTTTGATTATAGTAATAAAAATTTATTTTGATTATAATAATAAAAATTTGCTTTGATTATAATAATAAAAATTTGGACACTGCCAGGGTGAAATTATTGAACCAGTTTGAAATAATGATACTAATTTTAAAATTGTATAAGTACAAATAAAGTGTTAATTACAATAAAACCAATTTTATAATTTTAACTTTAAAGCATTAACTTTATTTTTAAGCTGTAAACACTTGCTTCAACCATTTTTCATGGTACTGATAAATTAAACGCCGAGTATAAAGAATCAAGATTCTGAAACTGCATCTTATCATATATTTTTAAGAAAAACTTTACAATTATTAGATAATAATTTCAACGTTTATACATACTTATATTGAATTTTGTTCTATTAATTCGGTTTAGCTGAAAGTACTGTAATTTCACTAAACTTAAGTACATACAAAAAATAGGCGCAGAAACACAATCGCCGAAATTATACTGAATGTGTTACAATAAATCGCCTTTCATGCATTAAACATTCAGAGGCTCTTAAATAATAAGAAAAGCTTCGGTTTCCCGAAGGTACTATTGTTTATTCCGTTTTCAGATGTTGAGATTGGAAAGGTCTGCGCCTACTTAGCGGGTCTCAAGAATACATTCACTGTATTGTGACGGAAGAAGTCTTTTGTCTTCAAATGTTTGTTATTTTCTCCGAAGTGTCCGCCGTAAAAAGGAACTTTTTACACCCATGAATTTTGCATCGAAACGTTTCATTTAGTTTATTAAATCTGGGGTTGTTTTGACTTCCAATATGAGAAAGCTTTTAATAATATTACACTTATTGGAAATAGGTAAAATTTATTGGTACGATTGTTTCAAATCTTAATAAAAATAAAACTCAATTGTAGTAGAAAAAAATGTATTTTACTGTTTATATATACCTGTTATTTCTCCAAAATACATATTTTTGATTATCAACCAATTTTAATAGAAGCCAAAAAACGACGAAATCATAATTTTAAATATATACCCTTATTGTAGTAACTGCGTAATAAAGCGTCAAAGCATCCAACCTCGCTACAATCTAAGTTCTAAATACACGACAGTTTAAAATAATAGAATCTCTTTTTCTCACTTACAGAATGAAAATACTCTATAGATAATGCATAAACACCGCCTTTTGAAGCATTCCTTTTCTTCAAATACATTTTGCTGATAAATCTCGAAAAGTATTTGTATTATACAAAATAAATAATTGTTCTAAGCGTTATTTTTATTGTATGAATGGCAACTTAAAATAATGTGATTTGTATTTGAAATATTATTCATATGCAAAATAGCAGTTAAAAACCATTTTACAGATTACCCCGCTCATTCCCCGAGGAGCGATAGATTCTAATCGCTTATAAATCGCTCACCCTTATCGCGTGAATTCAGTGGGAATGTGAAAAAGGTACATTACCGTATGCCGTTCGCTTGGATTTTGTTACATTTCTTATGTTTGAAATATAGAAGAATATTAATATTATAAAATTACAAACCGAATCTTTATTATTCTATATAATGATTTGATTTGTCTTCATTACATTATATCAACATAAATGAGAAAAGGGTTACATATAACTTGCATAACATATTTTTTCTTAAATTTTATTAGCATGATTGCTACAACAAACCATTCAAAATTAAAATGTAAATGAAAAGAAGAATCGAAAAGGACAAAACTGGAATGCATAATGTAGTTATGAAAACAACAGCATGAGACTATAAGTTAAGTCATCTATATTCTACATCATTACTACTTATTCTTTATTATATCATTTTCAAATATATTTATATTTACCATTTGTCTATTTGAAACAATAAAATATATAAAAATATTAGAACAAATGTAACCTCAAAGATTAAAAACATTTTTAAATGCGAAAGTTATTAATTCGTTAAAATAGAAACAAAATATTATCAAAATAATAAAATCCTAATACTTTTGAGATAGATATTTACGTTTTTTCGGCTTACAAAAGTCATACCTAAATTAGCTCGAGGCACGGCCTAAATCCGAACAAAACAAAGAATTACAATACAAAAACAGTAATGTTTTCTTTGTTACTTAGCCACCGCGATCGACCCTTCTGAATGTGTGTATTTCTGTTACCATTTTATTCATGTTTAACAGATAAGCAACAATTTATAATAATATAGCAACATTAATTATAATTACAACAAAATCTATAAAAAATATATCTTTGTATTTCTAATATTTCTGTTTATTTAAGTTTGTATTGTGAATTATCAGTATTGTATTCTATTTAAGCTAAGTTTACACAGTTCCTAAAATATAAACAGTCCTACAAGTTTAGAAGTTAAAACAACCAACCGAAAAAAAAATTTCTTTCAGTACCTGAAAGTATATAAATCTCAAGATTCTTGACTTTCTTTCATGTATAAATATTTTAATGAACAAGAATAATATTAAGGAAGCAAATTATTATTATACAATCTACTGGAAAGCTGATCAAATGAATATGCATTAGATTTGGTTCAAAATAACAGACTAGCTCGAAGAGTAAACAAAACATGTCCTTATCATAATAAAATGTATATTTCTAACACAAATTTAGCTTCGTAAATTTATATTCTTCGAAATTTATATACCTACACATAAAGTTTAACGATAACATATAGGACCTACGCCTCGCGTCCTGTAAATTTTATAGACATATAAAACATGTGAACACTGAATAAGGTAGTCAGTTGTTTTGAATGACTGTCTTCTGTCTATTTGGTCCTAAGGACATAATAGATGCTACTTTAATTTCTAAACAGAGTTCTCTTAGGCATTATTTCACCACATATCTTAGGCTTAACTATCTTCTCGTTTATACACCCACAGATGCTTTTAATAAAAGTATTATAATTGTTCTACTTCCACATTATACTGAACAGTGGTTTCTATTTTTGCCAGTGAATTCCAACAGACAATGGATCATTTAAGTATCATTTTAATTAAATTATTTATTAAAACTCACTTGATTAGTTATTTGAAACGTTAGAAATGCGAGTGGGTGGGAACAAAGTCTATTTTCGTTAGCGAAAGCTGGGATCTCGTATTATATACTCTTAGGTCTATTTGTACAATTGACGATAATAATTGTCGCTCCTAAATTTGTTTGAAACCATAAGTCAGGTTAATTTTAGTCATACAAGAAATAATTTTCACGAATATAAACGTCAATGTTAAAACTTTTTTGTACAAAATGGGCATAAACTAGAAGCATGCACCTTTTTACTACTTTTTCCACCGAATGTAATAAAACAGTATACATAATATTAAGGCTATTAATAGAATAAATATCCCATAAACTAAAAAAAAGAAACTCATTGTCTTGAAGTGAAAAAGTAATACTTATAATTTAGACTCAATGAGATTTAACCACAGTTTTTACCTAAATTCAATACGATTAATTAATTTCTTCAAATCCTTTCAACCCTAATTCATTCGATAATTAATACTGGTTGTTATTTAACGAAATTCTCTGAATACAGAACCGCTTCATTGAATTCACCGGAGAATTGATGAGGTTGCCTTCCTTTACTCGGGAAGCCAAGATTGAGAATTTAAAACGCATTCATTAGAATTGAAACCCATTAAAAAATCTATTATATTTCTGACGCTACATTCTTACATTTTTCTTTTATTTAAAAGTTATATACATTTTTAAAAATATATAAATTATACCATTGCATATAAGTCATGTAATGCATAGAAAAGTTATATTAATTGGGGATGAAAATAAAGAGAAGTTTTTATTTTTTTCCTATTATATTTCTTTCCGTGGTTTCAGGTTTTAGTTTACATGTATAAGTATAATTCTATATGAATTATTGTCCATTGATATTTGCATCGTGAGACTGATCTTTCTCACGGTTTCGGTCACTAACTCTAAAACGAAAATTTAATATCCAAAAGTGGCGGTAAACCTGTTCTTAAATAAAGATTTATTCCTTATGTCTCTTGATTTAATATCGACAAACATCCAAAAACTAAAAAAATTATAAAATATTACTATTAGGTATTTATGAACAATTTTTCGTAACTCCTACATCAGAATCCATTCCAATAAATAAATGGATACGTCGCTGGGACAGTGTTCATAAAAAGGAAAGTTGACTTTCACACCCTTGAGTAAAATACTTACTTTATATCCTCCTACATAATATAGGATAAAAGCCAGTTGCTTTGTAGAATCTCCGAATAAGAAAACTTCTAATAACCTATTTTCTTATTAGAAAACTTTGATAGTTCTAAAATAAACACATGTATTTTGAATCCCAATTAAAGTACTAATAGTTTGTAAACAATAGGCAATAAGCCACAAAAATTTGCAACAATCATGTCGAAATAGATACACAATTTCATTAAAACAATAGCTTAGCACAAATAGCTTACAAAATACTGGTAATTTCGCAGGCCTCGTTCAAAGTGTAGTTTAAAATAAACACATACATTTTCACGCGTCCAGAATTTGAGTGCGTTTGGTCATTTTTGTGAGTGCTTCTCACCAATCCAATTATTGAAACACCCTATTTCGGATTTGTGATAGGTACTACGATTTCCATTGAAACTGTTTAGTTCGGGCACCTTTTATAAAAGTCTGCGACTAAAACAAACGTTTTCCTTTAAAATATCAGGGCTGCTAAGTCTTATAAATGAATAGTTTGAAACGGGTTTGTAATAGATAGTTGAAGGTAATAGTCGCAATTGTTTGAATAATAAACTGTGGAATAATATAAAAAAAACGAAATTCTCGTTTTGATGAAAACAAACCAAGCATTGGCAAAGCCAGCCAAGCCGCATTCAGTGTACTGAATTTTGTACAAAGCGTCGAACACCACGCTTCTATGAATTCTCGCAGTGCAACACATAGTTCTTCAATCCGACCCTGAGCAAACCATCGAATTGCCTGCTCTTTCATTTCTCATTGAAATCTCTATGAACAGTGTTCTAGTTTTTAGATAATATATGTATTACTCAACTTTTAAGAGGACACCGTCTTTACTGTAGTTATTTCTATAAAATTTAGTTTATATAGCGTATAGAGTTTTTTGTCAAAGGATTATAAAAACTTAGACTGACATTAGTTCTGTGAATAAATCAATTTATTCAATACATTCAAAAACTACCACTGTATGTTTTTGTAGTAAGTATATTTTTCATACTTATGTTTGTATGTATTACATATTTAAAGATAAATGTAAATGTTTTTTAAAGAGAAGCTGACATATAATGTAAAGAAACTTTTCTTCGTAGCTAAAAACTTAGTTATATATTTTTCTTCTAAAATCTAAAGTGTCGCCTAGGGGCTTCAAACACCCAACTTTTGTGCCCCATGCTTAAAACTATTTTATTCCGTATAATTCCCAAGTTGAAATATATTCTTACGTATTTTCTTTAAAATTCAAAGGTATTCTATCGGAGATACGGTGATCTGAAAATATATTTTTAATTATTATTGGTATAACCAATCAATCTGATAAGAGATTGTTTTTTTTTAACACGAAAATGTAATAAATTACACATTAATAGTCTTCAACAATTGATTTTAACGTTCTTTTAAAGATAAAACAAGGCACTCGAGGATTTGATGGTTGTATTTCTTTTGAAAATTTTTCCAACTGTTCAAACGACTAAATTTGTAAAGCTAAATATAAAAAATCTAAATATTAAAAAAGACTTGAACCCGAAAATCTTTTGTATAGTAAACTTCATTCGATTGTTTTGTAATATTTTTGAGTTTATTATTTTATGCTTCTTTAACTTTCAAGTGTATAATCAAGTGCATATTTTAAGGTCGTTCACTTTCGTTTTTACACGTTACATATAACTTCCTCTTTTTTTGAAGTCAGTGTGATAAGAAACTTTGGATGACCAAGGTAAATAAACCTCTACTTTACTGACTTAACATGTGACAGGTATTTTATTTAGCACATATTTATTTATTTATATGACTATTTACTTTTAATAAAAACTTTATCAAAAAGAAAACACGAAATAGAGAGTATAACTTAGCTTTCACTTTATGTTAGGAGTTACAAAACCATATTTCTTAGTTTAACAATGCTAGCGTTTCACCATTACTTATTCAATGCTACAAAGTTTTTGATACAAAGACAAAGCAGGTAAGTTAGTGAGTACGTGAGTTAGTCAAAGTGAGTACGTAATTGGAACCACGGAGCCAAGTCAGCGTTCGCAAAACAGTTCCCCGAAAACAAGTTGGCACCGCAATCCCTGAATTTAAGATTCAATTCTATCCGTGCCAAGACCGGTACTGATATATAATCGTACTCACAAACTAACAGTATCATCAGATAACTCGACATATATAACTTGGAATCGAAACCGTGGATTAGTTTTTAAATTTGGCTTCATATCGCATTGACAGAATAGACGCCACTGTGACCTGATTTGAACTATAGGTTTTAATTTCAAATATTAGGCATCATTCACTTGATTCAGACTGGTAATTAAATTGTTAAATATGTAAAAAATTGTTGCACTTTAGACTTACTTCTCATTACTGCTAAGCATTTTAAGTAATTCCATTTAAAATGAAGAAGAGAAATTTTCAATAGACCTAACAATGTTTTACATAGAAACGTTTGCCTCGAATCTAAAGTAAAATATAAAAGCGCAAATCTGTAAATGACATTGTTTGCTGACGAAAATTAGTACGATAACACTTAAACTAACAATATATGTACATTATATAATATGGTCAGCTACATTATTTCATATATCAGAAGATCCTAAACCAACTTCGCAAAAACAATGTGTCGCTGTCTATTGTTTGGTAGAAAAAGTACCAGATTAATTGAATTGGATAGAAGGGACGGATGGGCACAGCAGATATCCACAGCTTACGATAAAACTAATTAGCGTAATGAACTCTGCGCTCAGTTTATCCGTAATCTTTCGCTTTTATTGAACAACTGATCAGATAGATAAGTCAGCTTTAATTTATATTAGTTGATCTTTATTTTAATGGTTTTAAAACTTGATTACAACATAAATTCTTGCAAGATTCAAATTGGGTATAATGAATTATTTTATTGAGATAACACTGTTATGTCATATGTGAAATTAGTTCAAGAAAAGATGTGAGATGTAATTAATTTCAAAGTTTTAGTGTATTTCATATCTAAACATAAATTCGTAGCTTCCTTTTTATTAAACTGTATAATAGACTGAGAATTACAAATTTCAGCTATAAATTTAATAAACATTTTACGCCAACTTAACGCAGTATACAAATATTTCGCCTCTACTTAAAGTGATCATAGCTAGGGAAATAAATGAGCCGTTTCAATGGACGCAAAACTTCTATATTATCATTCTATTCATATTCAAATAGGATTCGACAGGCTTTATCGTAAAGTTCTCCGGCATTCAAATCACGCTTCGCGACTGAATTACACCGCCACACAAAGACACTAAAATTTGTGATTTTCTTGTATTATCATCAGTCATGCTTCAATTAAGTTGATATTCAAGCCGTGAGTGAATAAGAATATGAATATGTCAAGACATTAAGAACACGTATGAGTGAATGAGTGCTAGGTGAAGTTTGAAACAGATTTAGAAGAAATGTTGCATATGCGTAATTACAGGGCTGCAATGAATTTTTTGGCTCAAGACTGTCTCAATGACGGATCTAAAGGGGAATTCCTCTTAAGGAAAGCTCGATACCGAGAGTTAGTCTATAACTGTTCTCTTAAGATTACATTAACAAACTGAAAAAATTAACATAAAATTTTGACTAGTATTATTATGGTTGCATTTATTACAAAAATCAATGACTTATTCGATTATTTTCTATATAAAAACTATAAAATACATTGTGGATGAAAATAAAGCGTCTATAAATTGAATTACAAGTGTGTGACAATAATTTTATTAACTGCTAAAACCTTATATAAAAGGTGACCCATTTTGTTATTTCATTGAACAACGAATATTTTTAATAACACGAAATATTTCGTTAATAAGACACCAATACAAGTCCGATTTTCATTATTGAATCGAGTATAATCATTATTCATATGAAGCGGTTTTATCGAATGAAACATTTATCTCAGATATTGAAATTCGACGCCATAAAACATTTATGATTCATGATTATTCAAACGACGCGCGCTTTCAGAGAATTACAGACTTTTGTATGTAGCTTTAAAACGTATAAATAAAAATAACAGATATTTTAAATTTAAATATCGGAGATACCTAAAGCGGTTACATTTTGTATTTAAATATTGGGGAATTTTTCATTTTAAAACTACTTCTGCCATTTCACTGTACATCAGCTTATCATTGAATCATTTTAAAGCACTTCAATTAATTTACACCAAATCTGCACTGAATTATTTATATGTTCTAATCAAAATATAAATGTGATGAAAACTTCTTGTACAATGTTACATGACGTTTAATGTAAGAAGCAATTGACAAACACAAAATATTTTTGCAAATAAACTATTTGATCTCGTGAAAAAAACGATTTCATACAAATGCTTGAAAAGTAAAAGAGTAACATTACTGTGCTTCAGCTCAATTCAGAATTTCCATCGGTAATGTCTCATTTTTTATAGTTACTTGATAGTACTGGGTGTGAATCATATAACATCAAGTAAAAATGTTATAATAACTTTACCTACTTTTCGAAGTCATTTACTAAATATGTCAATTTCAACACTCCATTTACTTAACATGTTAATTTTCAATAAAAAAAAACATGTAGTAATATGTACTAATGATCCTTTTTAAACAAAATAACTATCATTTTAATTTTACATGAGGCTTTCATAAAGTTAGTACATAATCAATAATTTGACGTAGTCACTTTATCTCTAATTTAATACAAACCAATCGCTTCTATACACAGAATTGGATAATTTAATAATAGATCATTACTAATAAACCTTTATACGACGATATACCCACATTTATTAGCAGAAATTAATTTCACTTAAATGATTTGAAAATACTGGATGGTTTTAGCCTGAAAAATGTATTTTTTTTTTATTTATCAGTACCTCTAGATTCATGAAAAAATAATTTCAGGGGATAGTTATTTATTATAGTATGGTTGTTTAATTTTTTATTTATTTTTTTGTTGTTTAAATATATCAAACACGTATATGTTATGATATATTTAAACAACAAAAAAATTAAACAACCATACTATAATAATACCATACAACTAAGTATTACTTAAATAATTATCCCCTGAAATTATTTTTTCATGAATCTAGAGATACTGATAAATAAAAAAAAACATATACGTGTTTATTTTATATAAACTTTATCGTATACATTTTCGGTATGAGGCTTTAAGTCAAAAGCTCCCAGTAAATGGTACAGTTAATCCGATAATGTACCACTGCAATAACTTTGCGAGGTACACGATTTCAATATAAAATCAAAGTTTAATCCTCAGGGATTAGATCACGACGAGACGAGCCAGGAAATATTAAGCGTTCTTATAAAAAGTTTACAATATTTTTACATATCGAAGAGGAACTTTCTTTAGAAGTTTTTTATCTCGAATATTGAGTTTACAAATAAATTTATTAAAGGAAAACTAATTCAATATTAAATCACCTAAAATATGTTTTTGTAAAATTGGTGAAATAATATAATAAATATTAAACAAAATGTGCTTATTCAACTGTTTCGGGCGACTAAAGTAAATACAATAATGGTTGAACTGTTACGTAAAACCGTTATAATAAATACAACATGTGCAGCAGCATCGCGGAAGAACTTGGCACACGCTCACCCATGTACCCAAATATTTATGAGACCCCCACGTCTTCGAGTAGATAATACGAGCCTGTTACCTATTATTTCATTTGAAACCAATGTTTGAAAACTTTGTTAATCCAAGGCAACTGAATAATAATGAATATTATTAGAAGAATTATATTATGATACATTACGTTGACATCAACATATTTACCAAAAGAAATATGGTAAAACAGAGGTTACTTATTCAGCTGCAAAGATGAGAAAATAATCTCAGTTGTAATGGAAGTAAGGTAAAAATAGTGAACAGTGCTGATGTAGAGGATTCCAGTGAGCGGCGTCAGATACAAAGTGATTAATGTTGTGAAAACATCTACAAATGTTCGAGAACATTCTGTGACAAGACCAAAAGTAAGGAAAATATATATCACTTATTACAATATAAACGCTGAAGACACTTTAATGGCAACAACTAGCAAAATATAGTCATAATGTGTAAACCCATTTTTTGTTGCACGTACATCAAAACGTTTTACAAGTTCAAGTAAATTTTACAATTATCTTTATAATATCAAAATACAAACTGTACTCATGTTACTATTATTTATTATTATACTTATACTTATTTCATTAAGTCACGGAATTGCAGAGGTGGAGACTTGTATAACTTTTTTAAATTATGAATCTTGAATTAATAATTAATACGAAAATATTTTTTAATTATTATATTTTTTTAGGTCCGTGAATAATGTAATATTTTTATTTGGTTGCACATTACATCTTCTCTCATATTTTATTATGAAATATATGTAGTTTGACTTCCATGAATGTATATATCGGCGCTACCAGCTTTAATAACGGATGCGACTTGAAAATAATTTGAGGCTGTCATCAAATCTTATTAAACCTCATTAGTATTTATGATTATTGTTAAAAGTAAAACGAAATCAAAGGTTGCTTAAAAGGAGAATAGAACTATGTTTAAATCTTGGTATAAATATGACGTCTGGACGCACGACGGCAGAATTCAGAATTGAGAATTCAGAGTTCAGTGAGTGCGTATTATTGAAATATGTGATTAAGAAGAACCTTCGAGAAATACAGGAACATTAGGAACAATTGAAGATTTATTTTAAAATATCATGGAACGCTCTAGAAGAAGTAACATTTGTTACGTCAGCGAGGCTGGAGTCTCTCTCTTTGTAAAAACAACGAATTTGTAATAAATCCGACATATAACATATTGTAGTTTATAATTTGTATACTGAAAAAGTAAAAGAAAACGTTGGTGAAAATTAAGTATTTGAAAATGGTAACTATTAAAAAATTAAGATTTTGGTTTGACATTCATATCTATTATTATCAATTATTTAAATTGAACATTATTTAAAATGTGAAATAAAATTTTTGAACAAGAATGAAAGATATCATTTGTTAAAATGTTTAAACAAAGATATTCCAAGTCCCGTAAAAAAATTGCGATTTAAAGTATGTATACTTTTTTATAAAAGAAAAACAGGCAGTAAAGAGAAAGCATGAAGAATTTATAACTTTTATATTACAATATTAAAAAGCAACTCTCGTTTCAAAGGCTTCATAAGTCATTGTCATCTCCAAACATTAAACTTTGGTTTTATATGGAATCATGAACTTTGAAAAGTTATTGCAACCTACATTATCGGATTAACAGTACCTTTTACGCCACAGCTGGCTTCACTTAAATTGAGAGCTTTTGACTTAAAAGCTTTGGAGCTAACATTGGAAACATTATATTAATTTAAATTCAATACAATGTTATTGGCGTGAGTTTTTGATTTAAATTATTTGATATCTCGAATAAATAATTTATAACAATATATAATGTAAGCAAATATCTGTTTTTCAAACATTTTAAATCTTCATAGACACTATTTTCACATGTCATTCGATATAGCAGGTTGAAGATAACATGAGAAAACATCCTTTAAAATGTCATTTCCGACAGACAGACAAATAATTGGGAGGGAGTCTGGGGTTTATTTTATTTCTCTATTTCATTTTCTTGATATTTGTTCTCTCAAATCCTGTATTGATAAACGAGCGTTCACAGCACATGACACGCATACAAATATACTGCGGGCATATTTCACGTGTATCCAAGCACCGTATATGTGAGAACCGTCGCATTGTTAGTTTTGTTTTCTGTTGCTTCATCTAGATTGGATATATACGGATCAGCAGTTTTACTGAATATTCCGTGCCACATTCGATTGCGTATTCCCTAGAAAATACTGTAATAATTACATCTGTAGCAAAATGATATATCTAAAATATTATTCAAAATATATATAACATTCTGTTTATCTTCCAAATTTATTAATGTTATATATTAATTAAACGTTACTTTAGACCTTTACATGTTTGTTTCATGTTAAAATGATTTAACTCCAATGTTATTCTTTTTCAACTTCCCATTATTTGAATAATATTTACAAAATATTTAAATCTTTTTTGTCTTGAAGTCAGTGGTGGCCCAGTGGTTAAAGGGCCCGCCTCTCGTTGCCGAGGGCGTGAGTTCAAACCTTACAAGTACCTTACTTTCCAAGTACTTTCTAAGAGTATTTCTTACCAAGTACTATCTGAGAGTATTTAGACAAGACTGACATACGGTGAAGGAAAACATCGTGAAAAACCTGGACTTATAGGTTCACAATTATAAGTTTGAAATCACCAACCTGTCTTGAGCAATCGTGGTGATTAATGCTTAAACCTACCTACCTACCTACCTTGCTCTAACCTACTCCATGTGAGAAAGAGGCCTTTGCTCAGCAGTGGGCTCTGATAGGCTGATGATAATGATGATGATGTCTTGAATACAATAAAGCTTATTCGTAGGAAATATTTCATTAAATGAAAAAAAAATATCTGAAAGAAAATAGAAAACATCATGTCTAAAAGAGAGATCTAAGAAAAAGTACCTTAATATTTTTATTGCAGTACTTTTTCTTCAAGTGTCATGAATATAAACCATATGAGGTTAATGTCCTTTACTGCACTCCGAATAATTTCAAGATATGAAAAACAAATAACTACATATTATGTATATGAACTCTACTTAAATATTATAAGTTTTTTTTTTCAAAAAAGGAATACAATTAATGAGAGTCTATATAATTCATAAAATTTATTTAATACCAGTTTAATAATGCATGGACAAAAAGAAAACAAGATAATTTTTCTAAAGTAATCTCAAGCTTACTTTCATGGTTTTAAATAAACGAATTCCTTCCCTAATTTTTGGATATATTACTTAGGATCTTTGTTTTTTTGCCTTCGCAAACAAAACCACTACAATTATAACGTTAATTACGATTGGGTCAATCAGCAATATAAAATGTGGGTACCTCAATATTATTATTCCGATCAACCACAAAAACAAATACTATTGAAAGTATTATTGTTTCCATATAAACGTTATTAGTGCACACAAATTACTTTAGACTCCCAAAAAGCTTAAACCAACATATCAGCCTTACCCGAACACGCTTTTGAGCAAATACAACATAATTAATTCACGCTTAACCTTATATATTGCATATAATTTCAGGACGTTTATTATGCAATCGATAACCGTTGATGCGTAAAACTCAACACGCCCTTGTTTGCGTCCCGTCGGTAAACGTTCAGCCATTCGACGTGACAATTATATCGAGCACGGAACCGCACTTGAATTATACAAATGATCATACAAAATGTTTGAGTCATAAAAAAATCAACTTCAAATTAACCATACAACCGAATTATGTTCTTTTTATTTTTATGAAATTATTCAAGCAAAATTATGACTTACTTTACATATATCTTATTAACGACTGAGCGATGACTTTTCCTTTTGTATACGCGGACTTATTCCACAACTAAAGACATTCTTATGGGAATATAATGTATGTCACTAATAAAATTTGTTTAGGATTTGATAATAGTTTGCCTCCACTATTCAATATTGACTAAAGAATTATTAAGTACAAATTGATGATAAATAATCTATAATATATACGACAAAAATAATAATATTTCTACAGTATATTAAAATTAAATGCAGTAAAAATTATGAAAACCTTTTATTGACCACCGTAAGTTGATGTGCCATTTTTGAAGAATGAAACTCCAAGATTTACTTAAAACATTGGTAATTGAGAGTATTTTGATTGTTGGAAAATAATTAATAATATCTTTAAGACAGTAGAGAGATTGAAATAGCTACGTTAATAGAATCAGGGCGCAAGGGGCGGTCTGCGAATACGTAAGAGAACCGCGGTCATCCACGCGTGAAGTGCCCCAAAGGATAGCATTGTAGCGGAATAATATATCGCAATAAGAGAAAATTGATTTTGTAAAATAAAATATTTCTCATCATAATCTATATTATATCTCTGAAGAGGTTTACAATTTTTTTCATCAATAAAATCAGTCGTTTTGATTATAAATATGTTCCACGCTACATAATAGGGATTTACATAAAGCATAAAATTTTCTTTTAAGACATTTGGCTCCTCAACATTTTACTTCGCAGGGTGCGCAATGAATAATAAATTCAGCTCTAAAATGCGCCGTCGTTTTTTTCTTTCATTAAATATTCTATATTTAAGTCTATGTAATTTACTGCCAAAAACAAATTGTTCGAAGTGTATATTTATACCACTAATTATTATTGCTTACAATTATGACTAAGGAACTATTTCCGACTACGTACATTGTATGAACAATGAACCGTTGACAGAATAGTGTACCAATTACATAAATTTCGATAACGTCCAATTCATTAGGTTTACTGCTTTTATTGACAAATGGCCATCTTTATAATTAATATTGTGGTATGGAACGCACAAATATGTGAAAATCAATCATTAGAGTGAGTAACTAACGGATATGAGAAAATATGTAGTACAGAGTAGTCCTTTGGTATTTTTTTTTATAAGCGTTAATTAAATCCAATTTTATAACTGTATACAGTTTTCATTGTTAATATCCACTATCTACCATGACTCATCTATTTCTATATACTGTTTAAGGAAAAGTAATATTTGAAATAATTTCGAGGACAAAGGCCACACCAATCTAATACAGCGACCAATATTTCATGACATTTAATAAAGTAAATTGTTGGAAAGAAAGAAAATGAGAAAGTATATTGACATATTAGTTAATCGCTGGCGACATGGCCACAGACGATTCTCTAAATATTTGGTCGGAGGCGAGTCGTTTATTACATTTCCTAGGTCGGCGTTTCTACCTGCACAATTTAATTGCGATCTCCACCTGTGCTCAAATTCCTTTTTATCTACACATAAAGCGGTCTCCTTAAAGCATTTAAAAATAAAATCGTGTGATGAAATAATTCAGAGCTTGGTTAAATTTTTAGAAACTTCTTCATCTTACACATTTCTAGAACTACTTGAACAATGAGTGTCTTTGTGATAAATACATCAAGAATATAACTTTAATCCAGTTATAGAAAGTATTATCCTTTAATTGAATCTTTGCAATAAAGAAGAACTCATTTACAGAGCTAAAGAGTTGTCTATATAACAAAGAGTTCTCATTCTTGGAGGTTTAAAGCACTCGACATATTTATATCAATAGCTGAAAAAAGTTAATAGGCTTTCTTTCTTACAGCAGTAGAAGTTTAAATAATAGTCGAAGATTTATTTAAGCACGTCTATTTTTCTAATGGTTTCTTAACAATTATCATGGAATTTATAAATTAAAAAATTGCAGTCGCTATTTATTACGCTTTTGCATAATGAAACTACATACACCTTAGCTTTAATATAACTTTGACACTGAGAAAAATTCATTTTATCTTCCAAGATTTTTTTTTTAGCTTTTTGGAAAAAAATATACTTGAAGGCTTTTTCAAATCTAATAAAAAAATATAAGTTTTTCGGAAATGCTCAAAAATTCCTTCATGTTTAGATTGTGCAATTTTTTTTGCATGATACATATTGACATAAAATACATATCCGTATTTATTCAAAATATATATTACAATTTTACTGAAATCTTTAAATAATTGCTTATTTTCAAATATTTATAGAGCACCCTTACCTGTATAGTGTTTCCTAAGATGTTACCAAATAAAATCAAATTGAAAATGAGACATCTTAAAATCAAAATAAGGTTAAAGTCACTGATGAACAAACTGAACGCTAGACGCTACAATCTCGAGAGCTCTACTGACTTCGATAGACGACATTCAGTTAACTAAAGTACATATCTGAATTTTACACTATTTCTCTCGAAATACGTAGAAGGAAATCAATTTTCTCGAGTAATATCAAGCTGGTTCGAATAGAACTAAATAAGGAACAGCGAGAACGAAGGTTTTAATATTTTTGTCGGGGTCGGGACGACTTTCCTCTTTGCTAGACGAAGACGTAGCTTCGGTAATCAAGAAAATTATTTACTCACGTCTACCATGTTGCAAAATACAGGGATGGTTTTTGCTTTTCCTTCTCGTTAAAATTTAAATAAATGCAGATATATTTTTGTTATATTTATTCGTGTACATTTGTTTACATTTCTAAAATGTATATGAATCCAAGTATAGTAACTACTCTGACTTGAAAACCAATTTCACAAAATTTAACGAAATTGATATCGATATCAAAAGCAATCCCCTAAGTCTAACATTTTTATGGTGCTATCTCCGAATAAGTGGTAATTTCTTTTTTATCCTCCCCTTGAGATTCAAAACCGCTGTCAGTTCTTATATTGATAGACAACAATTGTATCAAAAATAAGTATTTTTAAATTTCATTTGTTGAGTTGTATTATATTTTTTTATTTATAATTGCAAATATTTATAAAAATGGAGAACATTATCATATGTATTCATAAATGTTACAGGTAATTTAATATTTCATTTGTGGCAACCCTGAGAAGATTATGACGAGTAAAGGGAAATACGCCAGCCTGCTTTGTAAACAGTCACCACAACGTCTCCTGGCAGATTAATTTCTAGTGAGAGTGCACCTGTCTGACAAAACTACCTTTTTTACCTTTTGTGGAACTTTTCTTCATACTTTTTACTTGCGGGAGACAAAAGTATAAAATTTAATGGTATTAAATTATTATGACTGAACTTTTATCTCGCTAGAACAGTCGTATGCGCTTCTTGGCTTTCCAAATTGACAATTAGGTACTACTTGAATAAAATTTCAGTATGAACTTTTAAATTGCAATTTTCAATGAAGAATTTCAATTTAATCTATTTTAATCCGTAAAACCAAGTATCTTTTTTTATAAGCAAAAGTTTTTGTTGCGAACAGCACTCTTTCGTCATGAAATGTCCAAAGGATTTTAGTAAAATGGATATTAAAATATAGCAATTATAATAAACATTAATAAAATAATAAAATAATATCAGCATGCCCAACACTCAGTAACCAACTATGATTATACATTTTTCCTCAGCGTTTTTATGTTTTCATCCTTAAAATAAACAAACATGATACCTAAATATTACTAGGCCACATTTAATCTCAGCAAAATTATTGGCAAAGTCATTATGAACCCATTTGAGTTCAGATAAAATTATAATGTAAGCGGGTAGCATTTTCATGCTTCGCTTGAATATTGAAAATCGATATTGCACCTATATCTTAATATAAATTTAACATAATGATGTGGTATTTTGTAATTAATAATTTAAAGCCTGAGCTTTCGGGATCAAAATTACAATACATAAAGATTATTGTAATTTCAGAAAGAACTGCCAATAGGAAAAATCAACCTCCACTTATAAAATAAGTTGATATTTTTAAGTTTATATATATCGAACTGAGTTGTTCAAAATTGAAATATAATTATGTGGTTTATATTAAACTCAAACTATAAAGATCTATATTACATTTAATAATTAGTTTTTCAATTCGGAAACCTGTTCCATATAGATTACCTAATAACTTTGACCAAAATATTCAATTAACAAAGATAATTACGAATTATTCGTTCAAAAACTTGCCTTCATAAATATTATGTTTATAATAAAAGCTTAGAACCATTAGAAACATCGAAATAAGAACCCAAAATTACAAATAATACCCGTATTCGAAAAAATCCGTGCCCGTACTGTCTTAACTAAGCTTACCGCTAAAGGGTTTTGTAATAAATCTTCAGTATTTAATGTTTACAGAGCAAGCAGATTTTTAAATGTTTTCGTATTTTAAATTTATGTTGCAACACGATTTACGGGTATTTCGTGCCGGGGTTTTGTAAAACGGCTTTCTTATTTATTATTATAACTTATACCGACGCGTTTGTGTAGTTTGAATCCGTTTATGGAATTTCTAACACGTTTTGGTCCAAACACATATCGATAACCTTGATGTATGTATACAGCCCCGGACTGAATTATGAAGGCAAAATTTGGAAGTAGTTCTGGAAATGTGGAATTCAAATGGATTTTTGCTTATTGACACTGAATATAAAGAATGCCTAACAACTCTGTAATAGGTTGTACTTGGATTTTTCACTAAAATAAAATGAAGATGTTTAATTCAATTCTTTTTATGTTTTAAAATATATATCTTGATATCAAAATTTTAAAACATAACCTAAATAGTGGAAGCGAAACAAGTCCATGATCGAAAGCAGCGTATTTTTTAACAATGACTTCGTATAAGGTGTGGCATTTATTCTTATCGCTGCAAATATAGATAACCTAGTCCCGTATCAGATACGAAGCAGTAACGATCCGAACGTTGTATTGAATAGAATTGAAGTTAAGTTTGTGTGAAGTGATATAAATGAAATGGCTGGAATTGGGAGAGGCGATGGTCAGGGCCCTGCGGTGGGAAAACTAGAGTCGCAGATTTATTGTATTAAGTACACTTTGTTTTGCTTCAATGTTGTACTATGGGTGAGTTCAAAATAGATTTGTTTCTGTTAAGCTGGATTAGGTTTACATTCTCAATCGATAGTTCTTTGTTGAAATTGAATTGCAATTGGATTGTTATCACGTGGATTGTTGACTTTTGTTTTATCTGTTATCCCTAGATAAAAAAATGTAAAATAAATACTACAGCATAAAATTAATAGTGTGTTAACAACAATTTCATTAAAACTTTATTAAGAACGTAATGAATCATTAGCACAGTCATTTCTTTCTTACAAATGGCTTAAAAATTCGTTATCACAAAGATAAGCCTTCATATATTCCGAGTACAGTACTGCCATGAATCATTAAGTGTGTGTTAAGAAATCAAACATGTTTTTTTAAAATATTGTTTATCCGATGTTCTGGAATAATTTATGGTTGAATTTATTTGGTACAATAACTTTTTTTACATTAAAATAAAATATTATATTGAAAGATATATATATATATATATATATATATAATGTGTTAGGTCTTACTAATACCTAGAATAACTGATTCTTATTCACTCAATTTGAGTAAAAGCTATCTATATTTTATAAAACCTGTATTTTAGATAGATAACATTAGTATAGATATATTGTTTATGATAGCAGCTCAAAAAATACTAATAAATACACAAAACACTTAAAATAACTAAAATTGTTGGAAAAGAAAAACATTCAAAAAATATTTTTTAACACATTTTGAAGGCACAAATTAAACTCACGAGACGCGGGACTTACTTTATTAAACAAAATTAAGCCAAAGAAAGTTCTATAAAAAGGCAGATGGTTCACATAATTTCGGACGGACAAGCGAATTATGGCGTTGGGTTGGTAATTTCGTAGAGAGGGGTAAGGTAAAGTCTAATTCACAAGGGAGTTCAGTATCAAATAGACTAAAGAGAAAAAAACAATTCTTATACATATATAAGACAATATATGAGAGAGATATGAATTTCTGTTGTAGGAGCAAAAAAAAAATCATAATGGGTATTGTTGGGTATAGAAAATTTACTGTTCTATTTGCGTTTTATATGTTATATTCACAATTCCCTTATACAAAAAATTTAAGATGTTCACCATTATGACTTCACCATTACTAGCTAAGGCAAACATTAGCGGCACGTGGCGAAAGCAGTAAATCGTCTTACACAACTTACGTACCATCGGTTATTAAGCCCGTTTAATTAGGAGAATTAAATAACTACAACAGAAACAATTCAGCGTGGTCTTTATATCCCATGCTTACCAATTTAATCAAATAAACGATTTTTTTAGACTACATATTGAAATTATTTATTAATAATTTCAGTTCAGTGAGTACAGTATTTTTACCGTTGTGATTTCGGCATTTCGGTTAAGTAATTTGCATATTATATTTTAGCTTCAAAGGTATCGAATAAAATGTAAATTGTATAAAAATAAGTAAATTTTTAAACTTTCAAACCGAAATAGAATGCACGATCTCATGTGAGTATCTCCGACCGACGGAAATAGCAATGGCTTGGATAAATTGGAGTACCGAGTCTTGTGAGTGTTGCCGAGTCGACGCCAAAATCGCTGAACCTTAAGTGTCGTTCAAACCTGAAATCTCGTTAAGGTGTTTCTACAAATGAGAAATAATTGCTGAAATCCTGCCGGTCATTCCTATAATTGACTTTTGGAAGGCCGCCAAGACCTAAAGATGTAGTTTTAAAATTTATATTGCATGTATTGAATACCTGCAATATAAATTTTAATAATAAATATTATTAAATAGCTTTACATACATACATATATAATTACATATATCAAAAAAATCTCATTTCATTTAATTCATCTTGGATAATAATAATTCGTCTGAAGTAATATTGTCGTCTCAATAAGGACATTGTAGGAATTACATTTTACGTGTTAAATGCGGCAGAAGCAATAATATTTGAGTTACTGTTGAGAAATATTAATATATGGAAGGTGATTTTTATTGACATACTGTATTAATTTTAGAACTCCCGAGCTACTATTTGTAATTGGCCGTAAAAATGCGCTTTTTCAACTTTACTTTTAAAAACTTCAGATCTTTGCTTCGTTGCCTTCAATTAACTGATTATGTGCTTGATAAAAATATTCCGCTTTAGAGGTATATTTAGTATGTCTGGGAGTTCAGTAAGAGTATAATTACTAAAGGTGAAACATTTGAACAGTGTATGAAGAAATCCCAAAACAAAATAAGCTCATTAAAAATTCAGTTTATGACTCCAACATCTAAATCCATTTGCATTTATTTTTCCGTAATCTTACCATAAACGCGAAAGCTGTCCTGAGTAGACACCGCAGAGTGGCACTTATATACATTGTACAATTTATACAATACAAACAAGAGAAGATTTGAATTTTACATTTTGTAATTTTACTGTTTACCAACTCGTGTATTAACACTTAGCATTCGTCAATCAGCGACATTGCTAAATGTTTGTTTAAAAACCTGAAATTCGTAAAGGATTCGTCCCAACGTTGCGTGGTATAGATAAAATCTACCGTATAAGATATTCAAATCCCTTAAGTGCACGCTGCGGTTGAATTGCCAGAAAAAGTCCCATTTTGGAACGTTGTAAAACTCTTTATTATTCTAGCTTCACAGGTGTCTCGGAGGAGACAGCGAAACATACTGACAGCTGATAACCTAAACCAACAGTACAATATATAAACAAAAGTTTTCCTGGTTCCTCGTAGCTATATTGTTTGTAAAACAAATATATATAAACTTGATCCCGTTTGGATTTTTTACTATTCAAAATCTCCTTCGGATTAAATATATAACTGGGCAACCAATCGGTGCTATAAATATTGAATGTTATGCTTAAAATATTCAAGTATCTACATTGTAATGTCATATTCGTACTTAGAAGACGCTTCTGGCGTAGAAGAGGAACGCGGCGGGAGTTTTTACGAGGCTATAAATTTTTAACATCACAAAAAGTCTGGCTCCACAAAGAGTAAAACATGGTTTACATAATATGTGATAAGAATATAAAATTGTTGATTTTGGGCAGATCACAATAGCGATTGCTTATTTAACGAGTTGCCCTTTCTTCTGCACACCTAATTGAACAAATATATATTTTTATAACTTTGGATGATATTTCTCTATTTACACATTGTTTGTTTCCCCTCACAGCTTTCTATGCCGCATTTTTATGTTAGAACTTAAAAAAAATCTTATGCCTATGTCATATGATTGCCAAATTTAGGTAAAATTTTATGAGAATTTTTCTAAATATGTAACACACATCATAAAATGCTTACAATCTTTAGGTTAGCATTATGATACACTGGGCATAGTATAAATCAAATAAATCGATGAAATCTAAATGTGTTTCGCTAGTTATATTGTGTAGGAAATATAATAAATATCCATTTCAGCTTCTCATGATGTCTTACAAGATAATTCAGGAAGCCGCATGCTTTTGTATACGCTCAACGTTATAAATTCTTATCCTGTATTCTCCTCTCGTCTTTTGACATTCTGTATTATTTGACGATATAAAAACGAAATGTAAGACATTTATATGATACAGTATAAGTATATATTAACATTTGCATTTTCAGCTTTTTCGAGTATATCATAAATTATTAAAAAAGGCAAGTTACGGGGAAGTTGCTACAATATAATTTTACTGAGTATAATATTTTCATTTCATAAAATGCAAAGGAGCACCAAAAGTGAAGAGGATTCCAATCGCGTCAATTCATCTTTATTTAAAATTTATTAGTTAGTCGGTCTTCCTCACAGATTACCCCCATTTATCATCGCAAGAGCGTGTATCAGAGAGCATTCGAGCTTTAATGGCGGCCCCAACATTATATGATTTTTCCTACAAACTGTACAAACGTACAAGTCAACTTTCCGCGTCATTTGGCGAGGTCCTAATGGATTGCGAACAGAGTTGTTGTCTCGACAAAGGTTTTTGCAGACAAAGTATAATGATGCGTAGATATAGCTCTTTTTGCTTGTGAGATAATGTAGCTTTGTGAAAGAATACCCGAGACTTGTAAAGCGACCTGATTCTTGCAGTTTTTGCTTGATTACTTGCGATTTTGAGAATCATGTTGATACAACAAAGTAATGAGAAATTACTCATTACTATTAAATTTAAATTGTACGTTATCTTAAAGTTTTAAATAATACTTCTACAACTTGTAACTAAAACTTGAATGTAAATACACTATCTCTTATTAAGCTGTCACACAATGACAAGAGAAGCAGACGCCTTGCACTGATTCCCAGGCAATATGAATGGTTCTGTTGTGCGATATCAAGTTGACATATTAGTTCTGTCTCGTATCAAGAAGCAAATAAAGACTTCAACAAAGCAAGCAAATGTTATTAAAAACAAGTAAAGATTTTATATTTGTTTTTGTAGTATTAAGAAAAAAATTGGAAACTACAAGAGTAAAAGTCACTAAAATAATTAATAAACTAAGTATTATTCGTAATATTTTGTTTTATTTTATTCTTAACTAAAAAATATTACAAACGGTCTATTATGTACGGACTATCGGTATGTAACACCGTTCACAAATTAAGGTTTCACGAAAATTTGTACGAGTATACGAATGTTAAATAAATTCCTTTTTGTATATTTTACTTATTAAATAATTTACAAAATAAATTGTTCACTTAATCAATAAGATAAATATAATATTATAAATTCAAAATAAATAATTACAAGTTTTTTTCTCTGACAATAAAATGTCGACAATGACATCAATAGTTGATGTTGAAAGACTGTTTCCACCGGATAAGCGAAAATAAAAATTCCATTAGATGCAAACAGAAAAGACTCTTAAATATTATACAAGTTTGTATAAGGTAAGAAAGTTCTTGATAGTAAATGCTCTGCAATTTGTCTGATACAAGACTATTTTAAGATTAAAGTTAGAGGGAGAATAGGTCGTCTTATTTATAACAACCTGAATTACCTATAATGAATTTTTAAAAAGTCTCTTAACATTTTAATGACAGACTTTATTATGATTGAAATTTTTTCTGTAATATTTATTATTTTTGCTCTAAAAATGATAAATATATGATTAAAAAAATGTTTTGTTTCTCCAACTCATGCCATATATTTGTATTATTTACTTATTTCCTTTTATGATAATAATAACATAAGTCAACAAACTAAAGCAAATAAATACTCCCATTATTACAAACTACCAATATATCATGCAAATAATCACAATCGTATATTGTAACGGGTTTTCTTTTATGAGAACTTCTAACAAAAACAAGATTATTAGATGGAATCGCTTGATCAACGGATATCTTACATAGCCAAATAAAACTTGACGGCACAGAATTAATGGCATTATAAAACTTTTACTAACAGCGCCGCTCCATTTCTGTTTTTATTCGAGATGAACTATTGGTCTGATTCCGTTAAGGGTAGCATGAAAGTTATGTAAATTAATTTTCTTTCGTATGGAATATTGACTAGATTTAAGAAGTTACACTGGGAAATAATTAGGTATTAAATAATGAATGACAGTATATAATAATATTTTTTGTTTCTTCATAGTTATTCGGTGTATCAGTTTTCGCGCTCTGCCTCTGGATATGCATCGAGCCAGGATTCAACGAATGGATGAGTATATTAGAACTGCAGCAATATTTCATTGGTATCTACATCATTCTGATTGGGTCCATCGGCATCATGATCGTGGCATTCCTGGGTTGCGGGTCGGCTTTGATGGAAAATGTCTTCCTTCTATTCGTCGTATGTATCCAACACCATTAATTCGTATAATAAAATCCGCCAAAAATTTAGTTTCATAAATACTTTTAACAGTCTTTTTGTTCTTAGTAAATTAACAGTGCTTTGAACTCTCACTTGATTGTTCAAGTTATTTGAGACCTTAAAAGGACATACCTTTATCATATCTTTATTTAAAAAATACAGTTTGTTTTGATGTTGGGCTTGTTTTCCGCTGGGATTGAAGTACCTGGGATTAAGATTCTTATACCCAATATTTTACTGATAATTTCATAAACGTGGCCTTTTTAGTTTATAGCTTCACAAATTGCTTCATTCGTATTCGGACTCGTCGGAGCTTGCGTCGTTCTGGACTTCTCGACTTACGACTCCAGCATCCAACCGCTTATTAGAAACGTTATCTACAGACTCATCAACAACCCTCAACACGAGGGCAGCAGGGAGATACTAAGAATGGTGCAGGAGGGGGTACGAAAAACAAATAACATTAATATTATTTACAAGTCAATAGAAATTGTTTATTGTATGTGTCCATAAGTCCAGCTAAGAATATATACAAATATCCAATTTGATATAATATCAAAACTTTCGCTTAATATATTTTTATCAAATACCAAAAGTTTTATAAACGGGTACAGATACAAATAAGATAAAACATAGCCGGACGAACCTAACTATACAAAACGAAGCGTAAGAATGCAGGATGGTTCGGCTGTTGGCGCTAATCAAATGACCCTCTCTCGGTTCAGTAGCCAATTGAATATTGGAACAAATCCAGATCACAGCTTCCCATGAGTTAGATTGACTGGCATTATTTAATAATTCCGTTGGGTTTGTTAACTTAAAGTTTGAGTGAACGTCTAAGCTAGATTATTATTAATTTCAGCAATGAAATATAGTTTAAATAAATATGTTCGTTACATCAAACCTTAAAGCTAATTAGTAATTAGTTAAAATGATCTTCTTAAAACACATTATATAGACACGGAGACGCCAATGCAATTACAAATATAATATTTACATATATAGAAGATTTATTCCATAAAGTATGTCAGCGATATTCTCAAGCTTATATGGTCATTTCAAATAATATATCTAGTATTAAAATTTTCCTATAAAAGCACGTTGAAGTTCTAATGTTATCCAATTGGTTGTACCTTGCTAGGAAAATCCTCAATTAATAAACATAGATTAATGTTTTTTTCTATACATATAATTGAAATATGATTTGAAAAAGATTTTTTGTTCATTTTAAAACATTGTTTATTTTGAAAATGAAACAGTCAATCATATTTTTATGTTGCAAACATCATATAAAAATAAAATAAAATAAATTCATTTGCATATTTCATATATACCTTTTTATTTAGAGGCTGGAAAGTAATTTCGATATAAATAAAATAAAAATATAAGCGAGACTGTGTATTGGCCTCGAATAAATTAATATTTAATATTGATCTTAAAAATAATTATAACTAAAACATAAAGAATATTACCTATTGTTTAAATTTCTTCTGCCAATATATTTTTTACGAGTTTATATAATAACAATATTGAAAGAATAAATAACATATTCCTAAATTACAAAAGTATTTATCCCATAAATTAAGGATTTTTATTTAGTAATATCTCTGTAATTAATTATAAAAAATTAATTTAATCAAGGAGATATTGTTTGTTATTTGTTAGATCGGCTGTTGTGGTGCTGATGGACCCATGGATTATATTAACCTAAACAAGCCTCTGCCTTCTGAATGCCGCGACTCAGTAACAGGGAACGCTTATTTCCACGGCTGTGTGGACGAACTGACGTGGTTCCTTGAGGCCAAGACTGGTTGGCTTGCTGGTATTGTGCTGGCGTCTTGTATGATCTGTGTATGTATTTCGAAATCGCCAATAAATAATTTTTATCAAAATTTTTGCCCCCTTTCCTTTAATTCAGTTAAAGTTGGATTTGACACAGATGTTCTTTCTCGTTTTTTAAAATTGAAGGTGTATTTTTTTTGTAAATGTTTTAAAGACTATTGATACGACTATTGATCCTTTTGAGCCAAAGCTGTTACCAGATGGTGCCAGAATTAGCTTTTCTCATACAAGCATGGTGAAAAATATAAATTGAATTCACACAACTTATTTTAACAAGCCTTTTTAAAATTTAATTACTCTCTTTTAGGTTATAAATGCTGTCATGTCTTTAGTTCTAATTCAAGCGGTAAGGAAAGAAGAAGAGGAATCGATTGCATACAAAAATTAATTAATTCATAAAGATTTAGGTAATAATGATTTTTATCGATACTTTTAATACCTGTGTAAAATATAATCTTTATGAAAATGCTATTTAGACCACCGTTTTTTATGAAAAGTTTTAAAATGTATAGGTAATTTAGGACTTCGTTTAGATTTTAAGATCCGATTGCTTTAAAGAAGTAACGCTACATTCCTTGAAAATCATTCCAATTGCTATTATGTGCCTACATGGACTATGCTTTGGATAATTGATTAGGAAATTGTATTCTTTATATACATACATACATATATTTTATGTATTTTGATATTGCAATAATAATATTGTAAGTTTACATATGTGTTTTAAATAAATAAAATATCAAACCTGAAATATATTTATATTTTTTTATTATGGGACTATTTATCATTTCATACTTAGCTTCAGTGTATTGAATTGTCATGCTCTGCGACCGTACTCACAGTAAACTAAGATGTTTGTATGGAACATTACGAAGTTCACTGCAAATACGGTTTGCGTTTACATTTGAGTATTTTCAATAATAATTATTATTATTCGTATATATACATGTATACTTTATCATAACATGTTATATAAATATTTCTATAAAAATACATGTTTATTTCAAAACCTATCTTATTATAATTATGAACATATAATGCATACATTTAGGTTTGTCGTGTTTTTAACTTTCCTTGACAATAATATTCAATAATATTTGTAATGACCTAAAAATGATATAATGGTAAGATTTTGATTTTAATACATATGTAAATGTTGGGTATTAAATTTTCTATCCTAAGTAATAAACTTAGAAGTCATTTACGACGAGATTTATAAAATCTTATTGGTACATACAATTTTTTTTTGGTAATGTATAACCTATGGCTTTTACAGCGTCACCGGAAGTGTGACTGGCCCGTTAAATATTTTAAATAAGTTAATGTAATAGGTTTTTTCTTCTCGTTTCTAAAGCGTAGTTTGAATATAAAAATGAAAAAGATTCTTAGTTTTGTAACAGAATATTATTTTTAAACTATTTAATACATTCACTCTCTTCATCTTTTAGGTATTCATTATGGTTAAATAATTATTAGCTAGGACTAAAAAAAAAAAACTAAAAAAAACTTACTTTATTCCTCAACCTTTTTATTTGTATTCTTCTCTTCAGTTTATTGTTTTGTTTTTTCTTATACGTCTCCATTAAAACTACAACAATATAAACACATATTTCTAAAAATGAATGTCGCGCTTAAATAAAAGTACTTATAAATGAGAGGTGGACTTCAAATATTCCATGTTGAGGGATTAACACACTAGGACTAGAGCATGCCTTTTAAGATATTTTATTCAGAACTTGACACTTAACTTAATTATGTATAATTTATATAAACTTTCAGTACAGTAAAGAAAGATTTTATTCAAACTAAAAGTAATTACTATTTTTTATTTACATTTTACTACGAAGTAATTAAATCCAGAGCCAACCACAAAATTACACTGAGTTTTATTAGACACTAATAATTTTAGATTGTTTTTTTTAGCAATGTTTGATAGTGACATAAAATATATTTTATCGATTAACGAGAAATTACCAAATTTAAAGTAATAAAAAATGATGTAAAAAGTTTAATGAAACGTTGCTATATTTGTATAGTAAACATGATATTACTGTTTTATGTACTATTTATTAATGGAGATTGCGTCACCGTATCAACAATTCGCCTTACCCTAAGCAAATAGATTAACATTTTTATTCACCAGCAAAATGACGCTGTTAAAAAAAAATGTACAATCGTTCTTTCAACGGCACGGAGTAAATAAATCAGGAACACAAAGCTTGGCTAATGCGTTCCTTGTTGTATACGGTCAAATAGTTTGTGCAACTTTACAAAGAGGATTAATTTTAAGCAGCTTAAATAATTCGAATAATAGAATTTTCGACGGCTTTGAGCAACTAATTTAATTAAAGCATTTCAGATTGAATCAAGATTAAAAGTGCGGGATGAATAGCATTATGAAATCTTTTTGAATATTTATAATTAATATTGGAAACAGAATGCGAGAACACGGAGTGTTTGAGACAAGAATATCCTTTAATTTTTAATAAAAATTACTTTTATAAAAAACTACCCTAACATTATTCTCTACCCTGAAATATCCAATTATCATGTTAACTAAAGTAAGTCCATTTTTGTTATATTTCTTTAACGTAAACAATATAATGTTCGACCAATATAAGCATCCGTATGTATCATCAGTTCTTGTTTACACATCCACCGTAATGAAAACAACGCTAACAGTCAGACATGGATTCTTCACTTCGACTTTTCCGTTTAGAACTGCGTCTCCATTTCCTCGACATAACATGACGGAAGGCGCCTCTAGCTTCTATGAATTTCTGTAGCACAATATCGACCAGTGTAATTTGGTCCGTGACAAAGAAATCTTCACAGACCGAGTCAACCGATTGAACGATCTTCATGTACTCCGAAGGGTCTCATCAAAATTGATGGTATAGAATGTAGTAAGTGTGTTATCGGTTCATTTGCTTCAGTAATAACTTGTGATCTGTCGACGTTTGATAGGTTTCTATTAAGAGATGTTCTCGTATGTATTTATTATAATGCTTTTGTATTCAACACGTTGATAACATATATATATATATATATTTATTATAAGTACACATATATATATGTATATATTCTAAAATAAAGCCGGAAAAATTTATTTAAGGACCAAGCCTACAGCTTCGCTTGACTAAAACTATATTATTATATATCTGAATTCAAGTTTTATAAATTACATCATTCTTACTTTACAATCATTGAACGATTCAAAAAGACGCACATCCGGACAAGGTCTAATTTCCGGTGTTGCGATCAAACAGGGACTTAGAACAAACAAATCGCAGCCCCGATCCTAACTTCGTCTAATTGTTTGGTGGGCAACTTTGTTATAAACGACCGTTCAAGCTCCGCTAGGGGACTAATCGGTAAATATCGGCGAGACTTGCAAACATTAGATAAGTATCGTTAATTTGTTAATATAGATACATACATGTATGTACGTTATAATTTCATACTATTGAATACATTTAGTATCGGTTAACGAAGTAAGAAATTATTTGATTAAATATTGTTTTTTATTAAACTGTTAATTAGTTAATACATGGATTGTTTTTATTGGATTACTATTATTATAATATATATAAAACCTCAAACTTCTAATGTTTTACTGTTGTTGAGAAAGACAGCATAAGAAAACTACACACTTTATACCTAATCAACACCTGGGCAGGAGGAAACGAAGACATAAGTTTATAGTACATACTTACCTTGCTCCTTCTTACAGTTTTTCTCTCAGAACTCATTCTTTTAAACAGAGTAAACATATGTGTTTTTTTTTATATTTCATATAAAAAATTACTATTTTTTTTAAAGATATTACAAATTACTATAGTAAGTATTACAGGGGTAAATTCTGTCCTACTTTGATTGCGATATTTGACAATTCCTTTGCTGAGATTATATCTCTAATTGCATCTGTAGCAAACAACGTATAAATTTATAGTAATGTAGATATGATTTAGAAACATTAACAAAAAAAATTTTTAATTCCTAACTAAACCGTCTCTTGAATGTATAACGTTATTCGATTATAATTATTTATGTAAAGTATAGTAGGACAAGGTTTGCTTGTGATTTTGAGGTTCGTTTCTTTTATTTTCACATAGGTAATTAAATTTCGCAGAGGCTATATTCTACTAAAAAATTTTAATGAGTGATGGGACTTACAAAAAGGGAAGGGAATTTTACTTATATTATAAAACGGACTTATAGGAATGCGAAATATTTACAAAATAGCTTGATATATAAAAAAAAATGTTTCTTTGATTTTGGCTTCAAATAACGTATCTCCATTTCTTGTAAACGTTTAAGTGACATTTTTGTGAGCGAGCTTTGAAACTTTTCCCATGTCAAACATCATGTCACTGATGAAATTACAAACTAAAGTATCGCTTTGTTGCTGTAGGTATATAATATATACATATATGTATGTTTTTGTTTTATATTTATATTAAGGAACTTCGTTCGGATTTTTAAAAATAAAATAACAGTAAGACATTTGACAATTTGACTATGCGATATTAATTAAAATGAACAAATATAAAAGGCAAATAAAGGAATGAAATGATAACCTGCTAACTCCAGTTAAACAACAATTAAAGTACTTACAGAGTAATATCCTTAAAATAGCCTTAGACTAATTGCTAAACCAATATTAATAGTCGAAAACCCATGAGCGATGTTGCCTCGACGACGGACCACCAGACAGTGCAGATGTTTCTTTTTGCGCACTGCTTCCATTTTGTTTCTTTTCCAAGGAGTTCCTAACTCGGCTTCTATTTTGTTTCTTGACCAAGGAGTTTCCTAACTTTATATATTTTGGTTTTGATCGCCTTTACCTTTAAATATAAATTATATAAGAGAAAATCTAGAAGTGTACTTCAACTTGTCTGATAAAAATAACAGGTTCGTAATATTAAGTAATTTTCATCTACCTAGATACTTCAAGAAACTTTAAACTCATCCTGCACATTGTATAAGAAAAAAATGTAAAATAATAAGCCGAATAGTCTGTAAGTCTCAAAAGAAGCGTAATACTTTTGTTCTATGCTCTCTCGTCCCTGCAAATTTACTTTTGTTTGATTCCATTACCTCAATAGCAGTTCGAGAGAATATCTTTATGCAAAAGCACATAAATATATTGATTAAAAAATAAATCAGTTTATTTGAAAAACATTATATTTTTTTGATTTTGTTTAATTTTTGCATAACACTTTAATTTCAATAAACCCAAATACTTATTAAAACAGCATCTCATTATCCGAATTCTTGGGTTGACATTATTAATTAAACTCATTATTTCAGTATATTAATACACAATTTTTGTGTTTGATAAATAATTTTAAATTAAAAAATAGTTTTTAAGTCCGTCAAGCAATACGTTACATCAAATATAACTTTATGTATAAATATCCGATCATTTAAAGAAAACTAATATTATTCAGATTACTACTTGTATTTTATTATTTTTAAAATCTAGGTATAAACTCCCGACGCGACGTTTGGATTACTTTGCAGTAACCGTGATCTCATTATTTCCAATCATTTTTCAATCCGGAAATAAATGTGTTACTTTTAATTAAGTAATTTTTTTTTATTAAAAAGAAGCTAGCAATAGGAGATCACGCCACACATGTCAAAGGTAACATTTGTTTCAAAAATCAAAACAAAATGGTGACACTTGATGTTTCAGTACAAAAAGAAATTGAAAATATGATCATATACAATTGTATGCTAGAAGAATAATGGGGGAACCCATTTAACGGGCATGTTGCGTATATGTCAAATGTATCAAATAAATGTAAACAGAACAGGGGGACGTCCATCATATCAAGCACGACGTGTTTCATGTTTCTGGAAAAATATGTATTAAAAGCATACATGTTTATGGGTGTGTGGGTGTGTGAGCGTGTGTTTAAATTATTTATAAATTAATTAATTTTTCTACCTAGTCATAAAAAATTCTGGATGGTAGTTTTCCTTATGAAAACTCCTGAAACCAACAAACCTTATTTTAAAACCTGAATTCATCTTCCCTTTTAATCTTCAATCTTTAAAAACAAGCTATAATATATGTAAAGCGAATAAAAAACATTGTTATGATTAACAGAAAATTTTGTTGTGCAGATTATAATGAGCTGGTTTGAATATGTCACAAAGGAAAATATTTTGTTATAAAGATAAAATATCTATATCGAAAACTCGCTCCACAAAATTTCAATTAATATTATTTGTATTAACGTCATCAGCCTATGAACGCCTACTGCTGAGCAAAGGCCTCTTTCTCACATGGAGAAGGTTTGAGCATTAATCACCACGCTTGCTCAAGACGGGTTGGTGGTTTCAAACTTATAATTGTGAAACTATAAGTCCAGGTTTCCTCACGATGTTTTCCTTCACCGTATGTCAGTGGTGTCTAAATAATCTCAGAAAGTACATATGACTCCGAAAAATCACATTGGTACTTGTCAGGTTTGAACCCGCGCTCTCGGCAACGAGAGGCGGACCCTTTAACCACTAGGCCACCACTGACTTTGTATTTGTATTAACATATTAAATTAATTGTACCTTTACATGAAAAAAAAATTAAACTTATATTGCATTTTAAAAACAAGCTTATTAGTAAAACTTGTAACTACTTTTGGTTTAATTTATTATCTGTAATTTCAAGCTTTATCGAAAATATACATTTATCATATTATATTTTGTATTTAAATGAATATCTTATTTATATTTATTAATAAAAATACTTTTTAAATTATAGTTTCATTTATATGCCATACTCTTCTTAAGTATATTAAAGAAATAAAATAGAATTAATGTCGACTATTCAAATCAGTTTTTAAACGTTCTTTGATTTAATAAAGTCTTATAGCAGAATAACTAATTATAATGGAAGTGGTATAAATGTTTCATTTACAACAGTCACAACGCTATCAAAACCAATAACGCCTGTAATTATGTCGCAGCTGTACATTTTCGCATCACTCTCAATTACTACTAAAGGTTACCACTCACCAGCAGAATCATTTTCATCATAATATTAGTTATCATATACAATAAATAAATACCAATGTCATATTGTCTGTATGAAAGTGAAAAAATCCTACGTTATTTGAATTAAATAGACAATCTTTATCATAACTTAGAGGATGATGCCCATAAAAAGATTTAGTTACATCTGCTATATCATGTAATAAAATTGTAAAATGTAAAAAAATTTAATTTTCTCATACTTTGAGAATTTTTTAAACAACAACTGAACGAAATTAAAAACCATATTTCCCACTATCTTGGCTCTCTCAACAGAAAAAGACGAACGCATTTAAGTATTTTATTTATTTTATAAAGTATTTTTCTGCTACATAAAACAAAGATGTAATAGCCCTCTCGCAGACGGCGTTATTAAAAATTGTACGCCGGAAAATCTCTTGCTACAAGTTCAGTGCGGGCTCCCCGGTTAAAGTTGACAGGGTGACGTATAAAGCTAGAAATGAAACAGTTTCATTTGACGTTGTAGTTTTTTGTAGGACAACAACTTCTATTAAATTTTGCAAAGGTATGAGGTTTTTGTTGTTAGCTTAAAAAAATATATTAAATTACTTCCTTACTCTTGGCTTCTAGGGTATGAAATTAAAGAAAAGAATTTAAATTAAAGTGTATCATATGAGAAAGTGTCCTTAGAAAGCCGCTAGTGTCTATCACGCAAATTTACCTTCGCTTGCAGTTCAAAGATATGTTTCACGCTAATTCATATAGCATGGAACTGCAGGATATTGAACAATTTCCCCAAGTCTGTAATGTCATAACTGCAACTTGGGATATGTAAACTTTATTTCCATTTGTTTATTATTCTGTTCACTGAGACGATTATTTTTCATTAATTTTTCTTTGATCATTTTTTAATTATATTTGCAAATAGTAATGAATATAAAACATAAGTCAAATAAATCTCTCAATATCAGAAAATACAACAAAACTTAGTTGTCCTTATAAAAGCAGCCACTACAAATTTTATTGCTTTAACCAAACCAAAATACATTTCCGTATTTAATAGTTGACACACATATGGACCTCAGGGGTTTTCGGTCTCCTAACAAAATAATTACATTATAATTTGATGAGAAAAGCCTGTGTTAGACGTTTTATTGTATCGTATTTGTAAATATATATATATATATATATATATATATATATATATATATATATATATATATGTATATATATATATTGTTAAATTATTAGTTATCACTCAAAAACAATCAGAGGTGTTTAAATATCCATTTCAATTTACAATTATTGATACATAAAACATGATTTATCGTTACTGACTTTTTAAATACCCTTTAATTATATAAAATTTACACTTACTTACAGGCCTAAGAATTATTATTTAGAGGCCTTAGTGTTATAAGTAAGGCCTGTTACACAAGTTGATTCAGCTTACTACAGGCGACGATCACATCAAGCTGATTTATTGCCGAGCTTAGTTCTTAGACACCGACCTAGCTCTGAGCTTGTAATTACAACTTTATTATGTGTTCAGCGATGCTTAGTACTTGTTTATTAAAGCTTCGGAGTGAGGTGTTTTAAGGTAGTCCTATAGCGATAGTCTCTGCTGTTGTTTTATTCTGAAAGTGTTATAGTACGACGATATGAATATTATTTTTAGAAATAGTGTATATATATTTTTTTAATTATATTAAGTTAATACTCCTTCAACGCAACGAGAACGGCCAGTTTTTGTGTTTACTTTAGCCTATAAGGTTTTACTTGAGAGCAGTATTCCTTTAATTTATTTTTTTAATATAGGTGTATAGTAATAAAACACAGTAGGTACTGAATCTAACAATATATTGAAAGTGCGGAGCTGATTGAAATTTATATTCTGTTCCTTTCCACTTAATGAAGTTGTATTGCATCTGCTTCAATGTCGGTAATAAATAACACAGTGGGTTCAATGTTTCCCTAATGCGTATATTTGCTCAAATGTAAATTTTCCATTAAGAATATTGACTTTAGAGAATTAATTAATATATTGATAAACGATGGTATTTCGCTCCGTGTTGTTATACCTAATTTCTCATGTATTCGGCTTTTTAAAAAGATAAAATAATTTTAAACACTTATCGTTTATTCAATAAACTTATTTAATTAATTAATTAAAATATATTAAGGTGAGATAATAAGGTGAGGTGAGGTAAGGTAATAAGGTGAAATAATTTCTCGTAGGCTGCTGGGTCTGCACTGCACTGAGGGGTCGGATTGTGCCAGAAGGAAACAGAGTTGATTCGGAATATATTTTGGAATGTGGTGAGAACTATGTGGGAGAGCCGGGTCACTAATAGTGTTTACGATGCTTTATATAAAGGAGGCGGCTATTTTTGTGTAGGAAATATGCTTTCTGTATGCTAGAAGTCGGGTCTAATATAAGTTGACTTTATTTGTTACTTGCGATCTAAAATTACGACTATGCTACGAACTGAAAAAATATTGTGAAAGAACAGTATGAACTACAAAATGAACTAATATAACTAATAAATATTCATCATCATCATTTAGCCACTCTTGGTCCACTGCTGGGCATAGACCTCACCGAATTCGCGCCACAATACCCGGTCCTCCGCCTTCCGCATTCAGTCCCCTCCAGCGACCTTCTTCAGGTCGTCCGTTCACCTGGCAAGGGGGGGTCTTATCTTACGGTAGCCGAGTCGCGGTCTCCATTCTAGGATTCGTCTGCTTCAACGGCTATCGGTCCTTCGGCAGACATGACCAGCCCACTGCCACTTCAGCGAGCTAATTCTGCGAGCTATACCACCTTGGTTCTTTGTCGGATGACCTCCTTGCGAACTTTATGCTTCAAAGAAACTCCAAGCATAGCCCGCTATGCGACTTTGAATCTATGGACCAGTCCACCCGTCAATGTCCACGTTTCAGCTCCGTAAGTCATAACAACAAGGATAACAAGTAGGACTCACTAGTTGAACACTTTTACACAAAAGAGAACTCGACGGAGTTTGCTAAATGCTGCCCAACCCAACTGAACCCTGCGATCGACTTCTCGCTCGAAGTTTTTTCTACCAATATTCATTACTTAGATAGCCCGACGTAGATATACTCCTGTACAACTTCAAGCATCCTTCGGCATATATCGGACTTGGCAGAACATGTTCACTGAACAAGACTTTGGTTTTATCCAGGTTCATGATACGACCGACCCGTCGCACAGTGAGAAAGCCCCATACAGGGCCGCCTCAAAACCGTTTTACGTGAAAGTCGTTGTTATGGAGTAAAACTAATTAATTAATTTAGTCTTATAAATAAGTTTTCTTTCCTATATTTTTAAATAAGTTTTTGCTAACCATCATGTATATAAAAGGGCAAAGCTAACTCATGTTCAATGATGTGATTTTGGCACAATACATTACTATGTATAACTCAATGCCACATTACTCGAAAGTTTTTGATATAAATGTATAAGTATTATACATTTTTGAAATACTTATAATTCCTTATAACGTCTCTGAAATAACATTACGTATGGTAAATAAATAATTTAAAATTAATCAATATAATTTAAGATGGTATAATTTTCGGGTTACTTTTTTTTAACGAGACTTACCCGTTTACCGCTGTTTACTGCTGTCAAGATATTTGTTGTGTTACGAACTTTATATATGTATTAGTTTACACAAGGAGAAAAAAAAGTTGCGCATATTTGAGAATTTTCTGATACGGTGCCAAAAGATATTTATATATATTTATATTTATTTTTAAATAAATCAAGATAAATCAATGAACATAATTTTCAAAATTATATTGTTTATATTAAGCCTTATATGTACTTTCACGTATAATATGTGTGCAAAATTATCGATCATTCAGTTTTGAAATAACTGAGATACGGAGTTTTGAGACGCAACAAGCGTGATATTCCCACTGTGCGTCGTAAGGTTGTATTAAGGCTATGCAGCAGGATAGTGATAGCCTACTGTAACCCGGAGATTCTTAGCACCCGCTGTACCGCTGTTACCACAATCGCTACCTTGGTGGGGAATAGCTGTAGCACTGGGAACTGTGGGCTGTTTTGGTTTTTGTAGGGCCATAAGGAGGTTTTTGCCTACTTATGCCACGCTGACCAGACAGGTTGGCATGGGGTTTTGTTTTGGAGTTTTCCTTCTCTAGGCAGTGGTTCATGCCGTTCATTTTTCCCTTAGAGACCTTTAACGCCACCCACGGGATGAAATGGGGTGGTGTACCTTTACTACCTTTAATACCTTTATATTCTTTACCTTCGTCACCACACGGATATTTTTTTTTATTAAAATATTATTAAGTTGTAATTTAACATTACTATTTTTTTTTCATCTATTTAGAATATTATTGAACAATGTTGCTGAGCTTAAATTAAATATCTAGTTTCTTTAGAAAATTTAATTCTTAGGAAATTGTTTGCTCTCACTGGTAGCTGGAAAACTAATAAGGGAGGTTATAACGGGGAATCATGAGCGATTGAGGGATTTTCAGGAATCAATAGTTCATCCTTCTTGTAAATATATGGATCATAATCAACGATCTCGGAGGGAAATGTTCAGTTCTCAGAACAAATAAGAGAACCAAATCATACTAGTTTGAATTTATATGAAAACACAAAGTTTATCATGAAACACAAATAAAATTAAACCAACATATAATAAAATGTTGTTTTAAAATAAATAGTACAACATAAAACAATTGACTGCAGTTTACCTTATTTAGTCATATTTATTTAATATCTCGGAAGAACCAAGGGATTCCTGATTATAGAGACCTATCTTAATGAATTCTTTTTTCTATAACATTTTCAAAAAAAAAAATACTTACCCGATAAGCTTCAAAAATAAATAAAATTATAATATATTATTATTAGAAATAATAGGATACTTTCTACAGTTTTAATTAAATGATTTAGCTCCGAAACCCATTCATTAGATGGAGTTTAATCAAAACAAAACCATTCAATTGAATGGCTCGCATACAGTCGTTCATTCGATTTCTGATATACATATATGTATTTGATCTTCACTTAAGTAACTTTCCTCTTAAACTGTATCTTCAGGACCCTTCAACCAATACTTCCTAACAGTCTGTAACACGAGTGTGTTTCATTTAATTAAACTAATGTAGTGTAAATACTTTCTCATTAATAAAATAAAACTTTTTTTGTATAAATAATATAATAAATAAGAGCCTATGAAAAAGAACAAGATATCCTTGTAAAGCTTAAAGTGACATTGATAATAATTTTCACATCCGTAGAAGCAATCTCAACGAGAAATATTTCTAGAAAAGTATTTCTTTCATTGAATAAACGGAGCTGTAATTGCCTCAAGGAATAAAACTAACTTGTTATACTACTTTGATTCAAATTTTAGAAGGTAAGACAAACAATTGAAGAAATTGTATAAAAAGACAAACAATTAGGAATACGAAGACAAGAATGAATCTTAAATAAATATGTACCCACAAAAGAAAATAAATGTAAAGTATAAGTTACTAGCTATACTTATTATAATTGTAAGATAAAAATATGCATTTGAATCCTTTGTTTGTGAATTTACCAAAGTCTTCGAATAAAGTAAGAAGTGATTTCATATTTTGTAATTTATTCCATTGTTAGCCGTAGTAAAAAATTAAGAATATTTGTTAATTTTGTTTTTTTTTAAAGGGTTTTATTTAGCTCACCCCTTTTGTTTTACTTATTTTTATCATATTTTAAGCAAGATTTTAGTAAGAAAATTATTGAAGTTTATTCGATTCTAATCCATTAGATTTATTACTGCGGATGCTTGTTTGTTTAACAAAGTCTATTTTAAAAACTACTCTGACTTATTTTAAGAAAATTTGATAACAAAGGATATCCAAGTACTCATACGAAATTAAGATTATTCACTGGTAAAGAGATATAAAACGATATCTGGGTCTACTTAAAATATCAGAATTATAACTTTATTCGATGGTGGTAGAGCCCAGATGTGGTCAAGTTACTGCAGTTCGAACATGGGTTGGCTCGACCGGGGAAGTACCACCCTCTCACAGAAGATCGGCGTGAAGTAGCCTTTAATGGCTGCATTTTATTCGATGAATAAGAGAGCGAGTTGCCCATTCCTTTTTCGCAACCTTTCCTACCCCTTCCCTTTTCCTTCTCTTTCCCAGTTTTTCTTTCCCCTTATCTAATCAAGGGTGGCGACATTGGGCGATGTCATTGGGCGACGGTAATTCCTCCATCAGGAAGGCCCGTCTGATCGGCTGGCACCTTTTCCATAAAAAAAGGATCTCGTTTTATACATAGATTACGGTACTTTTAACAATTGCTTCACAAATATAGGTACTTAGTAAAATTACTACATCACAACTTAACTGCCCATTTAAAGTAGATCTAAATCGTTTATATATCCCCATAATTAAAAAAATATAAGATAAATAATAGTTTAACTGAAACTGAAAAAGAATAAAATTATGCCAGATTTAAAAATTCATATACCTATAATAACATAAATAAAAATATAAACAATTGATTAAAGATCGAAATAAACATGACTATAAAATAACATATCGAATAATTTAAAAGTAGAAGCAATATGAACGAGAGCATAATAGATCTAGCTGATAAATTTATTCATTTCATAAGCATTTAATTTTAGTCCAGAAATAATAACACATAATAAAACTCTTTGGGGTATAAAGGGTAACAAAAGGGCCACGGCTTAATTAAATAACCTGCCAGAACAATTTTAGCGACCATTACAATGTTATTAAAATGTTCGACGGATCCTGACATGCTACTTTATGGGTGTACTCTGAGATTTAATTTTGTACCTAATCAAATATACATTTGACGTGTGATTCAATTCCATCAATATGGCCTTTATTAATATCGTTATTTGTATTTGAATTTGACAACAGCTTTATTATTGTACCTTTGTTATATTTATTTATATAAGGATTTTAAACTGTAATTATTTATGGCTTTAATTTTTTTGTTTCTGTATAATTGATGTTTGATTAAGTATATACTTTTTACTTTTTTAATAATTATATTTTGATATCAAATGACAATTTTATGAGAAATATTAAATAGTATTTGATACCAACATGAGTTTATCATAATTATTCGTTATTCTAATGAGAAAAATTTGCTTTTCACACATGTTTGTTAACAACAATAAATTTACATCATAAATCCTGAATAACATAATAATCCCTTAACATATAAGTCATTAAATTTCAGTTGGACTTTGGACTTCTATTTTATTACTAAAGATTTATCTAATAAATAACGATACAACCAGTATACATTATTTAAGTAAAACGTTGTTCACATAATGAATAGACAGCAGTTCAGCCTTTATATTAAGATGTTCCGAACCGTTTTCATTCATTATTGTTGGCGATAACAAACCCTTATCAAAACACACAATATATTAGAAAAGAGAACAAAGATACCCGAAACGCTTTTTTCAATCTCCGCGTAAGGAATACAACAAATCAAAATCAACACAACTCTAAACTGTCTCTCATGTTTGCTGTATGTCCATGTATTTCTGTAATAACATTAGAAATGCAATATTGCATACGGAGAAGGAAAATCAGACAACCAGTTAAAATTTCTACAGTAATTTCAAATCAATTTAAAAATACTACAAAACTCGCTGAATCCATCAAAAATAAAATCAAAACTTTTTGTCGACGACATTTGATATTGAATGACATTTCTATTATTCTACTCTTTAGTACTGAAAAATATTTTTAAAATATCATGAAAATGTAAAAATGGCTTCGATGTCTCGTGTTTTTTTTTCAAATATTTCAAATTTATATGATTGGCAAAGAATTAACAGGTCCTATTTTCTTGCCAGACCCTTGTAATTACAAAATTTTTAAAGAAGATGATCGTATGAAAATCATTAAGACTTTCTTTAAGACATAAACATAAATTGAAGGTATAGAAAACTGGTTATACAATTATTGCCTCAAAAATGCGTCTATAAGAATACAACAATGTTTCTCAAATAAAATGGTTCTCCAGAGCGCAAAGAGACATAACCACAAACGAGCGATCACTAGGTTTTGTGAGGGAAGGTACCAGGCCTATAAAATCAAACGTCAAGCCTCACTCCGTCCTTAAATCGGCTTCGGATTGGACTGTCATGATGAATAGGTATGAGAAACAATACAAAATACCCGAGGATATTTCTGCGTCGGCCTCCAGACCAGACATTTTTTTATATTCGCGAATTTTAAAGGGCGTCGTGGTGATAGAGCTTACGGTTCCTTGGGCAACAAACATTCCCAAAGACCATGCCATCAGGTTAATAAATATTAAGAGCTTACTAACGAACTAACTCTAAATAACTTGTATATTTATCCTGAATTAATTAAATAATATAAACAAGTTTTAAATTTGCTCTGTAACTGTAACTATTATTACTTATAAAATAAATATACATACTCAATGAATGCTATGTATACTTGTAATTGACGTACATATCAGACTTTAATATAACTTCTAAATTTTAATATTAATGTTTGCAATATGTATGTTGTAAGTGTGCTTCAATAAATAAAAAATAGGTTCGTCGTGGATTTGTACGCGGTAGAAGTGGGAGCGAGAGGTATAACACCTAAATCTCTCCATAACCTACTAAAAGACTTGCCTGTCCAGAACTCACATTAATTCATTCTTGGAACGTTCGTCGAAGGCAGCCCCAATAGGTTCTTTTCAAATTTGGTTAGGCAGCGAGAGGAGCTTCGACAGTGGAGGTGAGCGTTTAAAGCGCGTTACATAGGGGCCCCTTAAACCTACACCTGGGTAGCAAGTCCCAGGTACTGTTGAAGCTCCTTTCCCTGCAACGCGATGGACCATGTACCATTACGGTGAATCCATTGGATGCTAAGAGGCTTCGTCTCTACTTCTAAATACTTTTTGTTTTAACGATGTTACTTTCTTCCTATATTTAACAAATAATGTAAAGATATTCTATTGTATATAGTTCATATGTATATGCTTAGAAGTCATTGAACCATTAAAAATTTGTATTGCTGTAAATACTAAATTGATACCAAATATCAGATATATAAATTCCTAAGTACCTGTCATTTGGAAAATATTCAAAGGTGAATTAGTTACCGAAAAAACTGTCACTAAATCGGTAAAGTAAATAATTTATTGAAATGCTTACAATCAAACAACATGAAAGTGCCGCCGACACGAACAGGCCCAAAGCCTTCCTTAGTCAACAACTCAAAAAGCAGTCGCTTCTATAGCTGGTACAAAAAAAATTATTTAAAGTTCAAATCACTGACGTCACGTACAAAAGATGCTCTTGTGACGAATTCAAAAGAACAAAGCAATGTTTGAATTACAAAGAAATTTGAATACTCCTATTCTTATACGTATGAAAATATATATCAAAATATAATCCACGTTATATGCTTATAGACTATACAAATTACTTAAATAAGAAATTGAAACAACATAAGTCCTCTATAAATGCTTTAATTACAGTCCGTAAACAATAGGAGGACTTAAACGTCTAAAAGCTTACCCAGAAATTAAGAAGCTGACAGTGGTGATAAATGGGGTAACTTGAGCTTTCTCAGTTTATATTAAAACTTATAACGATATTATCTGCTTTAATTATGATGACCGGGGTTGGGAAAATAGTACTCGACAATGTCCCACCGTTTCAAACCCATATACGTTATTTACCATGTATTATTCATATTGATGAGATGACCCAACCTTACTAACCTTTACTAACAGAGTAAATAAGACAAAGTTTAATTGTTTACCCCATTAAAATCTGTCTCTCCATACATAGATACGCAAATATGCATTTTACTTTAATATACACATACTTTATGATATATTACTACCCATATTTGTTAAATCTTTTAAGTCTTCTTTTAAATAGAACTTCCCCTAACGCTTTGATTTACAATTCTATGTATTTGAGGTATATTCCAGCTATGTATAAACAAATATTATGCCGTCTTTTTATATCTAAATAATTAAAAAAGAGCTGAAATCACATACATTACTTCTTTTTATATCTTATTTTTACATAAGCTAGATAAACGTTAGATAAACGTTGTCGCAGATTTATATACGCATTTCAAATTAAACAATTTCTCTAGAGAAATCTTTTCTCTCACGTTTAAAGAAGCGTTGGTAAGAACCACTTCCATTCACATATTATTTTATTTTATGCCTTCTATTACCCTACTTTAGAACAGGACTGTATTTTTTTTTTAGATTAGGTTTATTATGAACGAGGTTGCTTCAACTTTAACATAAGAGCGCCGAAAACATTTGAGACTCCAATTATATGTATTTCTTAACAACAAAATGAAACGCATGAATATTTTATTTCACTTTACCTTAAGTATTTATTACTTCCTTATTATTTTTCCATATACTTTTCACATTAATAGTAATAGCCAAATGAAAATTGAAAGGTATCCAAAAACCATACATATATTTATTAGATAGAATTGAAGTACTTTTTAATTAATCCTTAATCCTAAAAAATGTGATTGTAATTGTAGTGAATGACTTAAAAAAAAACCACATAAATACATATAAAGCTGTCAGTTGACTAAAGCAACAAAGAAGTTTTATTTGATAAAAATACTAGTAATAATTATGAATTATTACGTATTAACATCACACCTACATTTAAAATATAGAGGAGTTTTTGAATACTTCAAAAATAACGTACATTTTCACAGTTAAAGTTCTTTTCTTATACATATCAAAGCCATACCATCTCCAATCAAGATATCCGTATTTATTTTAAATGAAGCCTCAATAGGACTTATTTTTCTGCATAAATTTACATTTAACAGAGAAGCGGCAGATGAAATTGGAATTTTAATTATTTAAGGAAAACAAAATGTACATATTTAAGTAACCAGGTATAGAGCAGATATAGCCATTATTGAATATTTTGAATTAGACTCAATGGAAAAATAAATAAAAGTAGGTACATACATTGTACATATATTATTAATAATCACGAACAAACAGTTTGTTTCTATTAATAGATTCTCAAATATAAATGATATGTAATAATTATAATTCTCTTATTATTATATATCAATAAAAACTTTAACGGCAACAATACAGATTTTAGTGCTCCATTGAATTAAACATATCGCTCATTGTATATTCGATATAAATTTAATATTAATAGTCGGCATTTAATATCAATTTCAAGCAGTATTGAATAAAAACCTGATTTATAAAGTAGTTATTTAAGCCTTTGCAATTATTTTTAACTCCAATATTCCAATTCCAGGATATACGCCAAATGGCCTCCGCGTTAAAAGTACAAAACCAAATTCAATTGCTCCTCCATTTTCCCATTGTTATATGTATAAAAACGAAATACATGCACTTAAATATTTATTTATTAATAAAATCAAATAATGTAAAAACTAAGTTCCAAAATGGAGTACACATCATAAATTTAAAGTCTATACAGATTAAGAGATATAATTAAATTTGAACACCTGACGAAACTGATGAGAGAGATCATAAAACTTGAAAATCTAATTATGATATACTGAAAAGATAAGACTTCGTTAAATGATTTAGTTCCCCATCAACCTTTGCTTTGGAATAAAATTAATAAATACATTAATCTATTTTAAATAATTAGATCTTGTATAAAAATTATCTGTGAAAAATAATGTTGTCGTATTTATTTCTATTAATTATTGAGTGTAACTGTATGAAGTGCAGTGACAGCTTAATGTCTATAATTTACATCATTACTTCTTTACTTCTATGAAATAAACAAATGATTCAATTAAATATTGTACGGTTTTAATCTCTTAGTTTCATTTTAAGAGTTCAGCGTTAATCCATGTTTACGATGAATAAATATCCTTTACTTTAAAAATATTCACAACAAAAAAAAGTTAAGTCTAGGAGCCGTGTTTCCTTTTTTGCTCGTTCACGCTCGCTGGCTGGAAACGATTAAAATATATATACATATATATTTCACACTTTCAATTCATTTATAAGAATAAGTGTTTGAGTCTGCAATTACAAAAATATTAATCAATAGATTTTGCAATTACATCATTCGTTGAAATGTTTTCTTAATAATAATACACTACACACATATCTTATATTTTTTCAAATAACTGACACATCCATATATGTATTTATGGCTCTATGGTTTTTATGTCTATCTCTACCAATTAATAAAGACGAAAATCTGAAATATTACAGTCATAAGTTATGTTATGAAATTAATAGTACATAAATTATTAAATATTTAAAATTGTTTTATTGTTTTCGTCATTTTACTACATTTTTTTAAATTAATCAGTTAATCCATAAACATACTAATATTTTTTATCTACAAATAAATAATCAATACTCAGTTCTACATTCATGTATGGTAATATATATTTTATCATTACAAAATACAGTGATTTATTGAACTATTATACAGCACAAACTCTTTTAAAACGCAAAATTAATATTAAAACGTATGAAAAAAGACATATCATCTTATATTTAATAATCCAAAACTAAAATTCTTTACTCTATTAAAGTTAGGTACACTGATTAACACAGTACTTCTAGTTTATAAAAGTAAGTTTTCCACTTACTAATGTGATATAATTATGACAGAAATCGTGGTGATATTCATAAAAGTAGTATAAACACGTGCACAAGTCCGTAGCTCGAGCGACGAGTAAGTCAATGGAAGCTCGTTAAAAGTTGCATCTTGCAGCGTCTAACTTTACACACGAATCGAATGAACCTGCCAATAAGATTTGTTTATACCAGAATGTTACATTTACCTACGTTTATACTACACCGAATAATTTTTATACTTTAATAATTTCTGTAAAAATATATCTCGTATTAATCAGAAATATCAAAATAAGTCTGCAATTGTGCGAATCTTGCTTCTAATATTTTATTTTCAAATTCATTTCATCCTCAGCCAAAACTTTTGATTCCTTTGCTCCATCACATGGAAGTCGATTTTTTCTTGTTTAATGATCCAATATCACATTTCTCCCTTCCATTTCGTTATTGTTACACATTTTTCACTTTGGTCTCATTTGTTACTATTTCATCAAAAGAAAAAGTGAAATGACGAATTTTTTCAATTAATTTGATAGGACGCTTCAACTTAACATCCGATGTTGTTGTGTAACCGTTTTATCCAATTATTTTTCGTTAGCACATCTTAACACGTCCCGGTTAATAAATAATTAAAAGGATCTTTAAACCTTACGTAAAAGTTTAATGGGATTCCAATGTCTGTAGTGCGCATTGTGAGTTTAGATCTGGCAAAAGGTTTACAGTATTCATTGGATAGCGCAACATTAGATTTAACGTCTCAACCGCTGCCAGCAATAAGTTCATACATTTCTATAATGCTTCCGAAACCAGCTATGAATGCTTGAGTGCGAGCATTGTTCGAACAGTTTTATTCTATTACATTACTAAAACTTTTAAGAGGACTCTCCCGGCTGGGACAGCTATAAGCACTAAATCAAAACTTTCTCGTTATGGATTTGGTCCTAGTGCTTAAAGTGAATACGATCGCTTTGGGTGGATCAGCAGTAATGTTTCCTTTGAGACAAGAAAAATGAAAGGTTCGTCGATAGTAATTTTTCTTCTTGTTTTGTCTTCAAATAAATTAATGTATCATTCCTGTTTAATTAATTCCGAAGATCGAGAAAAGGTAATAGTTTAACAATCGAAATCGTAATTATTTTCTCCGAGAAACAATATTAAGTTCCTTTTCCGCAATTGTCAAGGCGGCGTGTCTATTAATAAACGTCAAATGCATTCGAAACCAGTCTGTCAATTAGTTGTATTGTCCCAGCACATTGGTTTGGATTCTTCGATAAAATACCTATTAATAGCAGTAAATATTTATGCAATATTTATTAAGTCTACAATAAATAAAATAATTATATGTTTGAAGCTATGTTAATACAAATATATAAAGTATTTCGTGACCATTTAAATATGAAAACATTATTGTAAGTTATAGATAACAGATCTCGTTATTTTAATTATGAATTATTATGGATTCCCGAACACAACGTTGTAATAAAATTTTCTTTACAATGACAAAACTCGGAAAATGTATTCAATGATTCATGTTTTTTAACTCTCAACTAATTGAATAAAATAAAAACAAATTCATTATTGACTTATACCAAATATAAACGTAAAAGGCCAATGCTGATTCACGTCACATGTTGCGCAACGATCTGTCACCAACACGGGATATACAACAGCATGATTGATAGACTTATATTAAATAAACCTACCCAATATCCAGTTACAAACATAACATTTTCTATCAAACAGAGTAGATTGATAGACTTCTATTCATACATATCTGCAGCAATCAACCTTGAAAACCTCAGCGATATCTCATGTTACTATATATAGCACATTTATTTATTTAGAAACGTACCAAGAGGTTATTAATCTGACAAAGATATGGAATAACGACAAACTTATGATTTGTAAGATCGCGTCCGGCAGCCTGCTAACAAAACAAAGAAATATTTTACTCATGTAATGGATTGAAGTGAGCTTCAAACTTTTCACATTCACTAAGTTTTAGAACAAATTTATCTCTGGAGAAGCGAGTGCAAATACATCAAACTTGAAGCAATTTTAGGCACTTCTTCCATGAAAACATTTAGAGAACGTTTTAAACAATTTAACAAAACATACAATAAATAATAAAAACTACATATGTATATTTTCGATATTTTCTGAGCTAATAAAAATATCTTAATAAAAGTAAATATAAAATAAATTCTTCTTATGTTGAAGAGTTATCATTATTTTAAAGTTAATTGTTCTTATACCGATTAATGAGAATGCACAAGAATGAATTCAATTCTCTGTTGTCATCAAAGTTATAAGACAATGTTGAGCTAAGAAGTGAAGTAGGCGGTGTCGCGTCAGAGGTAGCACGTTGTTTTAATGGGAAAGTTTTGATTTATTGCCTCTCGTTTATATCAAAGCGGTTACAATTCCACTGATGGTTTTACCTAAATTACTATTTCGAGTTCAAGAAATATGAAACTTAACGTAATGAACGATTAAAATTTCTTCAACGGCATTTATGAAATTCTTAAAATTTTGTTACTCAAAACGATACTATCTACTATAAATTTGATTTGTTAATAATAACTTTTAAAGAACACAATTCAGGTATATAACTATTTGATTCTATTTTGGAATTGTATCAATTTTAATTATGAACACTCATTATTAAGTGTAAAATAGTTTTTAAGAATTCATATTTACAGTAGATCATTCTGATAGCTACAAAAGCAAATTATTGTGATCCATTATAAATTGATTTCTGACCTGTCATTCGATTTCCCCCTTTTCCATAACCGCATCAAAGATATCCGGGAAATGGGGAGGTTCATCTTACGCTGGACGGCTGGCTTATCGACCTCGTAAGTTCTGAATGCGAGAAGTAGCTCCAGATTCATAATAATACCAGCATAGGTAAAAATTTAATGGGGGAAGAGTATTACTAATATTTCATTATATTTTTTGCAATAATATTCCCAATAACAGAGATTCCATTTTTCTAGTAGCTTATTAAAAACTTAATAAACTTTAACAGTTCAATCATAAAATTATACGATAAATTAAAAAAATACCTAAGGCGTTCTGGACGTGGGACCACTCTCTAAACCCAGTTCCTCATCAATCACCGAAGGCCCCAGTTTTTCAGGGTTATCGTTCCCTTAGGATTCCTGCATGCTATGTCCTTTACTGATTCTAAAAAACTGAATGAATCAAAAGCCAACTGGGGACATGGAATCATTTATTTTTTATTTGCATTCCACCTCACACTCGTGCATTCTTATTTGTAAAATCTTCTTTGGCATTCGTTTTTGAAACTACAAAATGTTTGGAGAATTTTTATGGACGCTAGGAAAAAACGAATAAATAAACCTCCTCTTATAAATGTATAGGTATATATACTTCTAAATAAAAGTAATATTTAATTTAGTTTCACATATAAACTTGAAGAAAATAATACATTCCAAATACATAGCTAAAGATTGATTACAGCTATATTGTCTATAACCTATATCACATGTAACAACACGAACTATTGACTGGTCCTCCTAAAAAGGAAATAATTAACACGCCCCACTTAATCTTTTGAGCGCATTAACCTTTGAATGTGACCACGAAAAGCCTAAGAAGGCAAGCGAATTGTTGCTGTAATTGAAAAAAAATGGGGCCAATTGAAAGAGTAAGCACGGGAAGTGGCCATTGTGCGCTGGCCAGCCGTTCAGTAACTATACCGTTCAAATTGCTGAATAAATACGTATCGCCCAATAATTTTGTTGCATTTTATTTTATAATTACTAAATGAATATTGTTATTATCAAATTATATGTTAGCCGTCGTGAGCCTCAGTTGCTGCTGTGGAAAAGTACAATTTATTCGTTTTATGGTCAAGTGTATTATTGTTGAAACTGTTTAATGCATTTTAAGGACGCTATTAACACGCGTAGTAATTATAATTCCCTATATATTATATTTTATAATTAATTTTTAATTCATATAATTTTGTATTTTACAATAAGTAATTTTGAGCTTCTAAATTTAAATTTAAATAACGTATGATAAATTTAAACACCGGAGTAGAATTCACAAGATTCGAACCTAATACCTCCAGAATATCGGGTACAAGTTCCTTTAACAACTAAACGATAGGGTCCTAACTCGAGTCAGTGAATAAGTAGTTGGAGGTTGCCAATTCGAATCCTGTACGTGTCAATGAATATTTTATTTCACAGTTCGTATTTTATGTTGAAATTTAATGAATATACAAATTAACGAAATAACTCATGCTTTATTTAAGCAAATTAACCATATATACCTTTAAAAATATGTTTTGTAATGGAAGTATTATATACATTAATAATTTGATTTTTCAAACAACTTCAACTTTTCTATTTTTATTCCAATCATAGGGATGGCGATAACAGTTTTTAGATTGAAAAAGTTTACGCCAAACTACCGAAATATGAGTAGAGAAAACGATCAACTCCATCTGAGTTCGACTCTTGACTCGTCTAAACTCACTAACCCCAGCAAAATGTCGTCATTAACATACATCCCCTCACCCCTCAAACCCCGGACATGCGCCCGGGGGTCAGAATTTAGATAAACCGAGTTGTGATATTCACCACTCAAGTCATCCGTAATTACTATTAAGACGTAATCCTTATAATTTAGATTATGGTTACTTCTATATAAATATTAATAAGTTGTTTACGAAAAGTTTATTTTTAGTAAAACTTTATATTGATTATAATCTTTATTTTTTCAATACACTGTTAGAATTTATTATTTGACATGTTATTATATTTATTTAAAAACAGATTATATTTGTTTTGCCGCCAGTCAACTGACACGTTGGGTGTAGGACGCATGCGTGGTATTAAAACGACCCGCAGTAAAACGACTGGTCACGTGACTCGACGCGGCATTTGCTCGTCGCACTTCGGCAGTTGTCGGCAAGTCGGCTCGAAGTGCGGGTGTGTCTTAACACTCGTGTCGATATTACAGCTAAATGTCAAATTAAACGCTTTCGGCAAAAAAAATGTGACATGTGCACACAGTGACGTAAACAAATACTGTTATAGTAGCCACATTTGATTTGTTGGTGACAATTTCGAGATTTTGCTCCGTTTTTAATTCTAAACATTGTTAATTCGGTTGGCATGCTGACATACCAGGTTATTCGAGACGGATATAAATGGGATTTGTTAGTAAACGTCAGATTCGTACGGTGTTGTGTTTTAGTATGAACGTTGGGGGCTTTTAATTCATGATGGATCGCGTTAGTGGCGTCTGCAGGTTCGGAGGTGTGGTGTCAGCGGTTAAAAGTAGAACTGGTCGAAGTAAAAGGAAAATAACTGGACCGACACAGCCTACCGAAGAAATGCCTGAGACGCCACGAAGAGGTCTCGGAGCGGTATTAGTTTTAGCTTGCGTTCTAATTTATCACAATTGCCTTTATTGTGGGTTCGTTTTTGATGATATTAGTGCCATAAAAGAAAACCGAGACCTGAGACCGCAGACACCGATATCAAATATATTCCTTAACGACTTCTGGGGCACTCCAATACATAAGGTAAGATATGATGACTTAAAAAAAATATTCATTCGGTGCTTTAATAAAAAATCTTATAATTCTTACTTCCACTACAGATTTGTACGATAAAACATTATAGATTAGTATTAGTATTATGAAGTAATTGAATATTATTAATGTAATAAAACCACTAGCTCCAGTCAGCAGAATTCAGTTGCCGTCACCAAATAACAAGTTGGCAGTTTTAATGCAAAACGAAACTGACAATAGAAAACACTTAACGCGGCTCAAGTTTCCCACAACTTAGCCTTACAACAGCGACAACTCGCACTATTTACGAATACGGGGGCTTTATGTTGAAAATCATGAATAAGTAACGTCTAGAATACATGTACACCATTACTTTAATGAGTGCTGTAATTATAATGTTTAACGCAGTTTCGCAATTATGGCATACAAACGTAAAGATTGATCTAACGCGTACATTGTTATTTAGGAAGATTGCAGTAACAAATCAAAAATTTTCATATGGTTGAGTATTTATGGATGTAATCGAATTTGATGCGGTATCCTGTTTGGATAAATTTATATTCAAATGACACCAATTACGTTTTGTGTAAGTACTATTATATAGTACACTTGTATTAGGAAATATATATTGTATAATAAAAGTTTGCTTGTGATTCAAGAATTTATTTACTTTTACAATAACGGTGGAAGTGAAAAAAATATTATAAATATTATTGTACCGCATGACTATTTTTTTTTTTGTAAAATTATGTACAAATTATATTGAGCCGTAAGGATAAATGTAAAAATCTTTTTGTGTCATATTGAAAAGGGACATCTACATAAAGCTTAAACAAAGATTTGTTAGAAATTTACCTCGCGTCCTTCCTAAAAAGAAACCTTCAATGGTATTTTAACATCAAGAAAGATACTAAGCGATATCAAAGATTTTATCCTTAAGAGAAAATAAATATATATTTGCAACCTCATTTAATAAATTATTTTAAAAGAATTTTCCTTAAATAAATAAATTTTAGGGTATGTATACATCACAGCATATATATTTATATATATATATATATATATATATATATATATATATATATATATATATATATATATATATGGGTATATATGGGTAATATATATATATATATTACCCAAAAATATATACTATCAACTCTGTGTACAAAAAGATATACTTATATCAGGATCGAATGAGAGTTCTAAGAAAAAACTGGATTAGGATTGTAAAAGAAACTTCAGACATTCAAATTATACAAAGCGTTGAAGGTGAGGGTAGAAGGATCTCGAAAAAATTCCTCCTCTTATTTAATGTAACGTATAAATCTCGCAAAAGTAATTATTTGAATTATTCACCGCTTGTTCTATTTTTAACTTACACTTCGTAAATATACTTTTCTTGGAAATTCATTCTTAACAACCAAATATGTACATTTATATGTACGTTCATAAACTAGAGGTCTAAGAGGAATATAAAGAATATTGAAAACTTTTTGTTTTAATATTACTTAGTCAAGCCGACAAAATATATTAAGATGGAATATAATATATAACATATTGCATAACACAGTTAATAGTTTAAAATACTGCTTAACTTTTAATCTTATATATACTTTTTACACTTGAAAAGAAATCTTCGAGTAAAAATAATAGATTACGTATTCATTTATTATCATAATATTTTTCTTCATCCAAACTATATCCTTTATTTGAATAGCTGGAAAAGACTAAAGATTTTTGTAGCCTAGACTAATTGGAACTGCATCGTTAATCTCCAGTTATGGAAGAGAACGGTCTATATTGGTATTTTCGTGAAAGATTAACTTCATTTCACATGTCAGCTTAGTTTAAGTACCGTTTTCTTCAAACAGCAGCAAGCTGCATTTACAACTCCGATTTTTTTCCTTCTCTCATTGATTGTAATCCTTATAATCTCTTTTCTGTAACTTTTACCTCACTTAATACAAATCGGAAATTCATAGGAAAGAGAGTATAATTGAGATATTTACGCCTCATCCTCGTCAGATACAAAGGACCCGCCTCTATCAGTGTCCTTGAGACGTGTTACCGAGATAGCAATATATCAGAAATTATTGAGTGTGTTCTGCCTTTTACCATTCAATAATCTAGTTAATTCGTCGCTGGAAACCAGAAATTCTACTTTGTTTAAATCTTTGTCATTTATACTACCATCATATTCAGAAATTTTAATATCGTTTCCACCAATCTGAATACAGTTTCAGATGTTGTATCATGAAATAGTCTGCTTTATTTTTTACGAGAAATAAATTATCTAATTTGAAGAACCTGTTACAAAATATTTTATTACATTTTATAATGGTCCTTATAGTTTCTATCGATGTAAATTTGCAAAACTACAAAATTTCGAATTGAAAGTTTTTCTCTCGTTTCAATAAAGTAAAAACGCTATTGGTCCTAAATTAAAAACATAGCGCTACTTTTCATTATTCATAGCTTGCTACTACTATCAAGTAATAAAAACTATTACACTGTTCATAGGTACCATCACTATCAATTTATATGTAAAGCTTTTTGAGATAAACTTCATATTCGATATTACTTTAATTAAAATTACAGACACTTGAATTTTCTATTCTAATAATACTATTCTATTATCTAATTTCTATTCTAATACTTAATGGTACATAAATCGTGATGCCTTTTTTAATCCACAAAAAATACCATTTAGTACAAAGAGTCTAATTGGCCATTTGATAAGTACGTAATAATATTCGAAATAGATTTATAACATTTATATTAAAAATTTTTAGATAAAACTAGAAGACCCGGCGAACTTCGTATCGCTCTATAATCGAGAAATGTCTATTACGTTTTTTTATTTATAATTTAGAGTTTACCTTTAAGCTATAAATCTCCGTGTTTTGAAATGCGACAGAAAGATTGACATATTAATTAGTTGTCAAATCTAATGTAAAAAAAAGTTTGTATGGGAAATAGAAAAGGGCTGTTTTTAGGATTTTCCCGGAAATGAATCAATTTTTTTCAGCTTTTAAACTTTCCCTGAACCTCCACGAACATCTCAAGACTAAGATAAGATAAATCCGTTCAGCCGTTCTCGAGTTTTAGTGAGACTAAGGAACAGCAATTCATTTTTATATCTATAGATTTGGAGTGTTATTTTATATTTAGTACGATATTCGAGTGTCGGCATGGGGACGGCATCCATCACTGTCAGAAGAACAAGTTTTTCGTTGCACTAGTGTTAAAGCGTTTGTCTTCCATTTTGTTTGCGAACTTTTTACCTCTGTAATTTTGAATATTGCTTCCCTGGAGGTTCAGTTCGTGAATACTAATTGACAATGTACATGACGTCAATTGATGGTGCTTTTAAAAACTTGTACCTATTTGTTTTAAACTAACTCTCTTAAATAGACTAAATAACTCTATTTATAAATAGTAAAGATATTTAGAATAGCTCAAAACTTATTTAAAAACATTTAGTTCTAAGAAGTGCAAATGTGTATTTATATTTATCCTAAATATTTTATAGGACCACAAATTACAACTGTTATTTTGAATAGATTCATGATTATTCAAAAATTTCTATTTAAATGATAATTTATCTCAATTTATCATATTAACTGGTTTCCCAAAATGTGTTCAATATTAATAGCCAGCTGTAATAGTTTGAAAATGTATTTAGTAAACAGGAATTTAAATTGCTCATTTTCTAATATTATAAATAACTCGAACATCAATGAAGTGCAAAATGTATTTGAATTTTTTTGCATACATTTGAAATATCTCGACAAGTAGCCACTCATAACAGCTGACTCAATAAGAGGGCTACAGAAATCAGACGTGCATATTATATGAGAATAATATTTTAACTCTCATTCGAGTATTTCCTTCTTTCTATGATTTACACTTCGTTTTTTATAAACTTATAGACTTGCTGGTGCCTTTACAAGAAATGGAATTAGAAACGAATATTTTTAAAAACAATGTACATATTTAACATAAAAATTGTCATACAAGTAAAGCAATGATTTAATTATAATTCAAAGTTACAATTAAATCATTGTTTTACTTGTATAATATATTGTATTGTATAATAAAAGTTGGTATATAATATATACACAAAACTCTTGATGGCGGTCCTGGAACCGTCTCTAATAAATTCAAACGTCAATCTATCATAAATTATTCACAAACCATGCAACACATTTCATAATGGCTGCACGTGAAATATCAAGAACTATTGGAACGAATCGTATATCGAGTATTTTGTCACATGATTATTTTGGGATGTTCACGATTTATGATCGCACTGCGACGTGTAACCGCTATACATTTCAGTAAAAACATAATTGGCTCATTTCAGTCGTTGACTCATATCATTTCAGTAAAAACGTATTGAATGCTTGTAATAGTTTTCTGTCGCTTGTAATAGTTTAAACATTTGCGACAGAATATTACAAATTATTATAAACGATTTAGTGTATATTAATTTTTGTATAGCAACAAATTCCATTTCATACATATTTCTCTCATATTCTCAATCGCACGTATGCACGGATTAACCACGAATAATGTTGCGTCCCCTTCCAAAGTTCACCCTAATAGCAATGTGTTGTTAAAAATATCGATTATCTTTGTAGCAACATCTCAATTACAGATAAGAGGAATGATCAAATATCTCTTTGAAATTTGAACAAAATGAAAACGTCCATATATACACACATATAATAGGTATAAACTCTGTCACAATATTATTATATGTTTTCCTTGTTTGACGACTTCACATAATATTTCCGACTTACATTTCATACACATTGAAAACCATTGTATTTATTCGATAACCTTTTGTTATTCCTAGTAATTAGCTCCGAAGTCTCGAACTCGATGAGTAAATAACTCATGAGAGTTTCGGCAGTTGCGTGACTGACCCACGTGAAGCCATATTTCAACGACCTTTTCAAGAAATTCATTTGTACACGAGTTATTTATGAGCTCGCGTGGTGTTTGTTACGTGCCACCACGGAACAGTTAAACTTGTTTATTAACATAATTAAATATTGCCCATTGAATTTAAGGGCTGGTCAAGCGAACGTTCAATTTCTTTTGTTACTGTTTCTGTCATTGTATTGAGTATATGATGCTGGTACCAGTGATTAATAACGATGTAGTATATGTCCTTCAATCCCGACCGCAGCTCGAACATATACTTGGAACCCCTCTAGATCTTTTGTTCTCTGCCCTTCCACGGTTTCACCCTTAACCCTCAAAATCACATGCCAAGCTCAGATTTCAATCTTTACAGCGTATGCTCTTTTCTATTTTATTATTTCTGAATGAACTTAAGTTCAGTTCTTTTAGAGTCCTATTTAAGATATACCCTACAGTTTTAAATGAAAAAAAAAATCATTTCGTAAGGAGCAAGGCTTAAAGACAAAAAAGTTAATAACACGAAACGTATTATATGAGATTTCGTTCCTATATTTATTTGCTTTCTAAATAGGAAGGGTAAAAAATTATATTTTATCTTTTCTTAAAGACTGAATATTATTTGTTTGCCTTCGTGATATATCAACCACAAAAAAAATTAAAAAATTTACTATCATATTTATGTAAAATATATGTAGATTTGTCAATCTTTTGATTACTGAGATAGTAATTAATTATAAGTGATTTTTCACCCGAAGCTTACTTCTAAATTTGTCAGTAACTTTGGTATCAGTACTTACAAGTGCGACCGAAGTCGGTGAGGGACGCCTATGTCCAGCAGTGGACCTTACATGGTTGAAGTGGATGGATGGGTCAAAAATTTACCGTTATTACTATTACCGTTATTAATATTAAAATACTCAAAAAATAAAGTGGGGTTGCAAATTACCACCTCTTTCTCTCTCTCTTTCTCTATATATATACATATATAGATATAAAATGAAATAAAATAATAATATTAAGTAGTGTCTAGCGTTTATTAAAAACTTTAGCCAAGAACTAGAAATAATGTTTAAATCCCTAATAACCTTCGACATGTATAACTTATAATTAAAAAAATATCCTCTCTCGACCTTTTCTATAAAGATTATCAATACATTATCTTAAAACAAATACTTTGTTTTAAAAAAAAAAACTTATTTTATTATAAAATTATTTCTACTGTGAAGCTATTAAGCAAATATTATACCCAATATCCAAGTCCATAGTCCAAGTATAATTACAACTGCAATTTACAATGCAATTTAATTGACATCGGGAAATACAATTCATGACAACACTGCCATGCGAACTGACCAATTAACATTTGCATAATTATTTACCTTCATTGCTTATTATATTTAAAAACACATACTCTTCCCAAAAACGAAACGTACTAATGCAATAAAAGTTAATATTATTACTAAAGGGTTCTTGCTATGTTGATAAATAATTAATTAATTAAATTTTGGGTGAATTGTTTAGAGTTTAGGTCATATAAATGGTGGATGTTTATGTAAAGCGTTAAAGAATTTTATTTTATTTATAACTTGAACAAATTTTAAGGATTTATTAATAATTATTACTTACATAAAGTATCCTTTGTCGGGAAACATAGTAAGATCTTTAATTTTAAGTTTTGTATCTTTAACAAATTATCCTCTACACAGTGAAAAGTTGTATCTTTTACATTGAAAAAGCTTCTGTTTAATCTGAGGACACCATCCCAAATGGATAATGAGAGAGCCGAGTTAAATCCTACTAAGGAAGTTATCCGCATATGAGGCAAACCGACTTTACGTAAACATCAACTTTGTCCGGTAATTTACGGACTGCATTTGTAGCTTTAACATGCCCGGATGAACCGAGACTGAACAGTGCATATCAACAAACGACATTAATTTAAAATGAAACTGTGGTAAAGTGGTAAATGATATGTGTTATAAATTTCAGATTCAAAATTTATATAACTTACTCGCGAAAGTGATAAAGGAAGTTTTTGAATCTTAATAGCCAGCGATATCTTGGATAAGTCCAGCTAAGCCTCGCCAGAGGGGACATTAATCAATGTCACTGAAACTTTGTCGCATCTTTGGACCTTATCTCAAACACAAACTCTGGATCTATCCAGGTCCTCAATTTTTTAAATAAAACTCAACTAGCTCCACACTATAACTGTGCCATCACAAGATGTAGGTAGCTCATATTTCCATTAATATAATTTTTTACAAGTCGCTCGAATGCTTGCATCTCTGAAAGGGTAATTAGAAAATAGTTAAGATTGACTTATTGGTTCGGTCAGACCACATGGGAGGCGAACTGGGTTTCAGTAAACAGCAATTATCTCATGTAATTTGCTACTTGCATTCACAGCCTTATCGTCCAGCGGATCATCCGAGACTTTGAGTCTGAGACAAACAGAGACATAAATCAACGTCGCTACAAGCTATCGCTCCTTCGTGCCCTGAGATACTTTAATGTGTTTATTCCTGCTAGAAAAAGTTTCGTAATATGCAGATAGTGCTTATCCACGAGGATGCAAACGAAACTTCATTCATTATTTTAAACTGCGCTATTACGGTGCAACTACTCACCTGATATTCCGCATGTGAATAAAACATGGCTAGGTGTGTTTAATGTTTAAGCTTATGTATAAACTTGATCAATTTTGCTATGCTTGATATGGTATACTCATATATCGAATAATAAATGAGGTAAAGCTATATAGCACCGTTTGTATGGTACGGCAATATGTGTAATTTACCAAAGGACGCCCTAGTCAAATAAGTTGGGTGCAGCAATCAAATAAATTGCTCTGACAAACAGTTCTGTCGTAAGTCACCAAAACGTTGGGAGTGGGATTGCACTCAAATACATGTCTCTAGTTGAGCAATAGTAAATTTCATTGGATATTGTATTAATTTACTGACGTTTATATTATTAATATTTAACGTATAAATTGGTAAAGACTTTATATAAATCATACATTCAAATGATATGTGGATGTTTAAAGTTATTAAAAAGATGTGGATAAATTTTACTTTAATACATAATTCAGACCACAAAAATAAACAAATGAAGCTTTAAATAAACAATATTCGTCATAATTGTAAATGATTGTACAATTATATGTGAACCATACGTTTTCGGAAAATGTTTTATTTGTTAAATTTGTGATTCAATTTGAGGTCCTTGAACCTCATTTTGTCCTAGCGTGTAACTAAAAAGTTATTAAATAACCAATAACTTAAGTATATTACTTTCTATTACCCACATACAGCTTTCTTTTAACCACGCGAGCTCTACTTTAATTTCAGTTGTTTTAGTCACGAAAACTCAAAAAACTAGCGCTTACTTTCAACACTGAAATTATATATAATTTGAACATATAACTAATCAGAAAACCTTTCTTAATAACGCTTTAATCTTAAAAATTGCGAGATTATTAAAATTCGCTGTTTGGTATTCCGGAAAGTGATATGAGCTATTTTTCATTCTGGGAAATTCTATCCCGGAAGACGTCTGCTATAAGTACTTAAGCGTAGTCTGGGCAGAGGCTAATGAATAATATTTTCCATGGCTGATAAAATACGTTACGTTACTAAAATATCTCAAGCTACTTTCGTTGAGTTGTATACAACGTGGATGCAACTGATTGTTATTTGAAATGAAATAAAAGTAAAAAATGTATCACATACATATAATTATATACTTAAATAAAATATAACCTTTATATTTGAAGCAAAACTTAAACCTAATGACTAATGCTCAATTATATAAATATAAGAAACGTATTTAATCATATACACGACAGACTTTTTAGATAACTTGCTAAAAGTTTTAAGTTAAATAACGGAGCCTAGAATTTTTTTTGTAATTTAAAATATTTTAATAATGAAACCGAAACACAATTATGTTTTATAACCATAGTAATATTTTGATAATCAAAATATTTTTTTAATTCTTAATTTAACCTTGTAATATATATACATAAAAAAATAAAATATTACATATTAAAAAAGGCATCTCTTAAACAGCTGCCTTGTTTTTATATTATATTTATTTTTGGGTGTACATGTTTTTTATTTAAAAGTTAGGTTTTATTCAAATTAAGTGTTGTACATTAAGATAAATTTTATATCTACTATACCTAGCTATTTTTATTATGGTATTATTATATTATTTATACATATAATGTGAAAATACCTTGACACGAAAATGTTCTAAGATTTCAATGAACATTGATCTCTTGAAAATCCGACGATATGTTACAGAATCGAAGGCGTGTCATGGTTTTGTCAAATCCCTTAAATCAGACGGGATAGATCAACTACCCAATTCACAATAATATTAAGTCCTCAACCACATTGGAAATATATTTTGGAAATCACAGCTTTATTTATATATATTCTTCCTATAAAAGAATACCGCAACTTAACATATATTGCAACATTATTTTACAAGTTGATAGAAGACGTCTTTACAAGTAGATAGACATACAATAAAACAATTTTTGATTTATGGTAACGAATGGTTACAAGAAGGCAGACTTGCTTGGCATTGCGCCGCAACCATGCTGTGATGTTCCTGTGCCAACATCTACTTTTACTCGCAATATTCAGTCCGTTATATACTATTTTGAAAATTGTGTAGTCCTATATCATGTATAATATTTGTGCAATATGTAATTTATTTTATTAGAAATTCGATATTTTATAATTGTAAAGCTTAATATTTCGTTAATTGTTACGAGAAATTAAATTAGGACAACGTTTTATAATGTTCCTTACTAACTAATTGCACTGTTTATAAAATACATAATTTTAAGTTAAAAAATTAAATTTCAAAGCAACTTTTTAAAATTGTTAGTATTCCGAGCAATATAAGGTTATTTTTATTTTAGGTACGTTATTCAGCATTTGCTATCCGACCGTAAATCCTATTTACTCCATTCGCTGTAAATCGTCCCGGGGTAAACAAGGTAGAGAAACAAAATCTACGGTTGTAACAATAACAGGGGAGTAAATGAAATACTATGTATTCAACCATGTGATTTTTCACAGTATTCTAGAAATAAATATAGTATTCACTAAACACAAAAGCTAATATAAGATTGGCAAAGCTTTAGTAAATAATAATATAATATGTATAATATATAGATTCCATGTTGGTGGGCGGAAATGAAAGAGTGGTCGTACGTATTCAGGGTTCACTACTCAAAGGATACGTATGGAATCCTATTGTTGTGCCACTGTCCTTCCAATCGTCCCTATAACGCTCTGTTTAACAAGGACCCTTCTTAGAAGGTATGCTTTACTCATAATTTACACTTTATCCCGGCTTTACAACTATTTAAATATATAATTTCATAGAAATATTAAGTATATGATATTTTATATTCATAACCACTTCTGTAATTATTGAGGTAAAATTTATTCATAATTATTTATTTATAATTTGTATAACTATGTAACTATAGAAATTATATTAAAATTCTCTTACACTTTTACCTTTGTTCGATGCTTATGTAAAAATAAGTAATATAAGGCAGTACCGAAATCAAATGTAACCTTACCTGAGTTCGGATGTACCGAACATGACAAAGACTTAAGTTTTATCCATATCGCTGAAGATATCACATAATCAGTGAGATAATTATCATAAAACATTTTTTTAATTACATTTCCTCCTTTAGATTTCACTGATAAAATAATTCAATTCCTGTTGCAAATACAGGATTAGTCTAGCGTAAGCCAATTAGCACTTCTATATCGAATTAATCTACAACTTAGTAAGGGATTTCATTGGCTTCGATAAAACATTGATACAATTTTATACCTTTGCATGCCGCAAAAAAGTTTCTCTGTTGCATTATTCCTTTGCTGTTTGTATTTGTTGGTTTAAAAGAAATAGTCTTGTGTATGTCGGATATGCAGTGTAATTATTTCATTTAAATTAAAAATTTAATCAAAAATACATAGACAGCTCTATATATTAGAATTACAGAAACTTTAGTAAGGAATATTACTGTAAAGTTTTTAAAGCTTCCAAATATAATCTAGTTTTACATATTTAAAATTAAAAATGCAAAATTCTAAAAATATAAGTCAAATACATATTATGTTTCCACTTTTTCTTTTAATCTATCTTTAAAGCTAGTAAATCTTTTGTAATAAAAAAATATATTGTTGTTATATGCTCACATTGGTTGTATACAATTTTCGAAGTGAGTTTTGTTTTCATTACATCTTCTATATATATGAAAATGGATTGCTGTTCCTTAGTCCCGCTAAAACTCGAGAACAGCTGAACGGATTTATCTTATCTTAGTCTTTAAATGTTCGTGGAGGTTCAGGGAAGGTATAAAAGTTGAATAAAATTGATTCATTACTGGGAAAACCATAAAAACAGCCCTTTTCTATTTCCCATACAAACGTTTTTTTTTGACATTAGATTTGACAACTAACTAATATGTCAATCATTCTGTCGCACTTCAAAACACGGAGATTTATGGCTTACAGGTAAACTCCGAAAATATAAATAAAAAAACGTAATAGATATTTCTTAATTATAGGGCGATACGAAATTCGCCAGGTCTTCTAGTTGTTAATAGTTTTTCATAAAATCATTTATAAAATTTGTTTTACCCTCACGTAAGTAAATTTTCCCCCTTCCCCTTTCAGAATTAATTATACTTAATATTTTACTCGAGAGAAATCTTCGCCAACAAAAGTCAGCCAGAGCTGTTCCATTGTGTTTGTTAATTAATTAATTCTTTATATTCTTTTTATGGGAAGGTTCCTTTTATAAAATATTGAGTGGCCCTAAATGAGCTATCTTTCTGATTATCCCAACTTAGTAATTATCTTTAAAGAGTTTATCCCATGTCTTCATTGAGTGTTGTTATTACATCTTTAAAATTCAATCCAAGATTTTTAATTTGAATAGAAGTACCGGTGATAAATTATTTTCTAACGTTTCCGATAATTATTTTTTTTAATCTTGTTTATTTTATAAGTCATACATCCAGAGATTAAGGGAACTAACGTTTCCGATAATGTATTTTATTATTTATTTATTTCAACCCTAGCTTTATCTCAATCGTATTATGTTAGTTGTGTGGTATCAATGAATTCTATGACCGGTTAAAAGTGAAGGTTGTACACGCTCTGATTTAACTGTAAAAATATTTATAAATTCAATATTAAAATAAAACTAATTAATATTTATATACATACATTATGTCCACACGACTTAGTATCATTCATCTACTAACCTGTATAAATGTTGAGATGTACGTATATACGACAAATCGTCATAGTTGTTCATCAACTATATCTATATAATATTTCGGTTTTGCTTTGAACACGAAACTAGAACGTGCATATGATCACGCGCTCAAAAATTGACAGGTTTCGTTTCACCAATATCCGTTCAAAGTAAACTGATGCTCTGTATTTTCAGAAGCTTTTATTCGCAGGTGTTTTAGTTTGGTTCCCGTAAGGTCTTTGTTACTTTTGTATAACTGACGGTAGACTTGCACCGAATAAAATCATTTAACAGTTCAGATAAATTTATTCCGATAAAGGGATTCTTCAAGAATTTAAAACAATTTTTTTTTATCCTTAATTATCAACACAATTTTAGACCTCCTTTACTTCTTTGAGTACCTACTTGTGCACTTTACTTGTCTATAACTTTATAAGACTTCAACAGAGTTGCTTTCAGTATTAAGTAATTATTATTGTTCGAAAAAACCTACTTACTCTCTGTATTTATATTTTCTAATAGCTTATAACTCATAATATGTATTTCAAAGTGCATTATACAACTTAGACAAGCATAAGTTACTGTCTTGACTGTTATATAATAATTTTAAAAGTAAGTCATATATTATATAAAAATATATATATTTACATTTTATTTATAGCATAATAATATACATAAATGTATTAAAACCAAACGAAGCTAGTGTTTCCAAGATTAAAGTCCTGGAACCAACATCAAACTCTTCTGAGTTCAATTACCTCGCTCACATCACAATAAGTTGTCGAGAGTGCGAATGAATGCATTTTACAATACAGCACAATACAAGACCATAATAAACTTATCTAGTGGATTCCATTTCGTAGCGGATCCTATAATGTTGTTGACAATGACTGATAGGAATGTCGCCTTAAAGTAAATGTGCAAATTCCAAATCACTCAAGAGGATGAAAGTTCCATTGTAACTCAGTTGTAAAGCACAATAGCCGCGACGCGTTAACTTCCAAAGAAGAAAAATATTTAGTAACACCAAGCATCCCAAATTCTTTGCTCTCAAGAGAGGAATTTGAATAAAAACTTTCTGTTTTTGTTAACATGATTATGTCCCGAGATGCCCATTTTTAGATGTAAGATTATTTTCATATAAAATCATTTACAAATAATACGATTTATAAATAAAATATTTCCAGACTTACAACGTGCATACTTCAATAAGTCTCTCCCTCTGTTACAATTTTAAGGCCTTTGTTACAGTAGAAATGTTGGAGGATTTAATTCAAATCTGTAATTAACATATAGAAGATGAATATGCTACTTGAAATGCCAATCGAATGCTTTGTAACTTTATATTATATATTTCGGCTTCAAGATTAAAAAAACATATCACATTCTATTTGAAAATAGCGGTTTTCAAAACATATTATGAAATATTCAAATAATTCTAAAACTTAGACCCAAAAGCATAAACAATCTACTACTTTAAAAATCGTATGTAGTTAAAGATTAGAATCACAAAGCGATTACGCTAAAGATCGGATTGTAAATCTAAAGCCTCCTAGAATGTTCCTTGTCGTAATCCTAAAGATTGAGTGTTTGGCGGTAAACTGTAATACTATGAGCACTCAGAAAGCCTTATTGATAGCCTAGAGATTTTAGATTCGAGACCGTGGCCTCCACTCGGTCTTCCCATCAACTTAATAAAGAGAAAAAAATTATAATCAGGAAACATGTTTTGAGTCGGTTATGTATTAACTTATAGTGTTATTAAATAAAGATTCATTGCGCTTTAACTGAGTTTTGAATTAATTATTACATTTGATGTACAATTTTCGTTCCTTTTCTATCTTCTTTCTATTCTATGAGTATTGGTTTGAAAACACGTATAATATTTCTGTTATAAGTGTAAGTAAGCGCCCCCAGTTTTAAGCCTAATGCACTCGAATTAAGGTTATTTAACTATGTAAGTTTATATTTTACATGTATATCCATCTATACAAATATTAGAAATCTTGATATAAAACATTTCACGTATCCGACCATCCCGATTTATTTCAAAGAACTTAATACATACATACATTCGGTCATCTAAATACATTCGTGTTTTCGAGTATATTCAAACAGCATTCCGTATAACAAACAAGACTTTCTAAATCTCGAATTTCATCCTCATAATATTTGTGCCATCCTCTGTATCTCATCTGTTTTGCTTCTATATGTGGTCTTGTGTATAGTAATAATCGGAGTATTTGATAGATTGCTTGATAAGTTTCCCCTTTTTTAATTTACCGATGGAATTTCATCGATTCGCAGCAATAAAGAGGTGCAAGATAAACCTTTAAAATTGTCTCGAATAAAAATACGACAGGCACCCAAAATGAAATTAGGAATCTGGTTTTGATTTAATTAGCAAAAGTTTAAGGAAGCAAAATTAAATACTTTGAGAAATTATCATTTAATTTATGGACAATTTGGACATGAATATTTTTGGTTGACAATTTGGATTCTGTTAGTAGATGTTTAAAATCTATGACCGGTTTTGATTCCATATCCCATATATATTCCATATTCCTTTGATATATTAAAATCAAATTAAAATCCAAATTAATTCAACATTACAAAATTGCGTTGTCAAACCATCCTCAGTTTAAACCCATATTCGTGCCTTTGTTTTCGACTATGTAGGTATAATATACGTTTTACACTATAATTAACCAATATCGAATTTGTGTGCAGTGAAATACAATGAAAATTCTATGAAGTTCAATTATTTGAATTTACTCAACACTCGAGGTATATATATTGTTTTACCAACTTTTATAATTTTCTTAGATGTTTTAACTTGTAACTGACAGAGTCTCATTTTATCGAATGAATGGTACTATGAAGTTTAATATGTTTTTTCTTTGAATTACTTAATTTATAGACAAAAGATATACATATATATATATATATATATATATATATATATATATATATATATATATATATATATATATATATATATAAATATATGTATATCTTTTGTATATGTCGTTATGAATAATCCTGATATAGAATTTAATATGCCCAAAGTCATATCAGTCTCTGAAAGAAATACTATTTAAAGCTTTCCGCTGCCTGTTGATACACATTATCTTTTCAGGAAATAGATAAGACAAAATATGTCTATTTAAAGACTGACAAATACTGGGTATAGGTACTGCCAATAATATAACTATCTGGTATTCAGTTTGACGTTGCCTCGTCTATTTTAGTACAATTAAAATCTAACATACTAAGTATAATTATGATTATAATTTTACTGCTATAAAGTATAATTTTACTGCTTTCTCTATTTATATATTTTTTTCTTTGCTTTTAATAAATAGAGTTAGATTGTCCACACAAGGTGAGATCCGAATATATTTTCTAAGTTATCGTATTTTCTAAATGTACAATATTAGGATTCCTTTTAAGATGTCTCTCAGTGGATGAAATGGGTGGACTATGTCAATATTAAATTATATCAATTGTTACGTAATTATCTCTATTAAAATTTATAAAATGCAGTGATGAAACCCTAAATAGTCTAGTCCAAAAAATATCAACATTTCTTAAAATTATCATATAAGCCAAAGTAAAAGTCTAAATGGAAACGTCATTTGTATATTATTTATTGTCTGATACTTTAAAATTAATTTTACGACATTTTGTTTAACAACACAAAGTTTCAAAGATGCCATAAGATAAAAGTAAGGTATTATTTTGAGTTACAATAATATTACTACTAATGTCAATTTAAAAGGTTAAGGAGAGTACAGAATTTTGTTGTTTTATGGTAGACCTGGACGATGACACCATGCATCGTCGTCTAAACTAAACGTGTTCACATCAAATTTATGTTTTGATGATTGTTTTTTATTGGAAAGGAAATATTTCAAAGGTGGTCCCATGTTACAAAAACCCGGGTCTGATGATGACAGACCAGAGAAATTGAGGTGAACTTTTAAAAATAGTAAGGGCAACTAGTACGCTTGTAAGTTTTTCATTAATTATTTGAGGCCACTAGAATATGACGAAGGTCTGGAGTAGATCTGAGGATGGAGCGGAGAGACGGTAGAAGGAACTCTTTAATCTTTAATAGCAGATATTTTGTGTTCCAGCTTCATTATTTTGTATTGATAAGAATTTTACCGATAGCTAGACGGTAATTGTTATTAAGGGTCTGATGATGAAGACGGAGGATAGTGTAGGGAACTCCTTGACGGTTTACAGTAGTATTCTCGTGTTTGGTTTTAATTCATTTATATCGATGAGAACTTTCCACCTATATAGATTATATTGAGGATATATCTGACGATGGATAACATTGCTCGGTCTACTCATCACTTAAAATCGTGGAATAAAATAATTTTTAACAAAAAAAAAACACTCCGAGCAGATAACTAAAAGGCAATGAATAAATGTACTTCTTACAAAGTAAAACGAATTTTCATTTAGTTAAATATAAAATAATATAAAACAATCATTTTATAATTTTGGAGTCGGTGCCGAGTAAATGCTACAAATGAAATTACTAAGTAGACACAATCGTAATTGAATATATTACTTTACTGTTCTTTATGAGAAATATTTTAATCGGTACCTACTGATTATTATCAAACTAATTTTTAAATATTATGTACCTAAGTAAGAAGAAGTACTTGAGTCTTAGCATTCAATCGATTCACCGTGCGGGTTCCGGGTCCATCGCGATGCAGGGAAAGGAGCTTCAACAGTGCCTGGGACTTGCGATCGTGGTGTAGGTTTAAGGGGCACCTGTCTAAAGTGTGTTAAACGCTCACCCCCATCTTCCAATATTTGAAATGAAAAATTGAATGAAATTACAAAAATGGAATAAATAAATTAAAAGAAATAAGTATATAATAAATAAGTACTATAATAAAAGCACTCGAACCAGGCAATATAAGTAATATGAATATTTAATCGAAACTTGCGAATCAAAACTAATTCTCCGAAAACCTGAAAAATAACGTTATAACGAGAACGATAATTGCACATTTAGACACAATCATCAACGACTTCTGCCCTCAAGCACAGTACGGATAATAAACACACAATAGATATTTCGTGATAATTACCTATTGATATTTTCGTCAGTTGTTATAAAAATTGTTAATATGTATCTAATATCTCTACACAGTTATTGTTTTACTTGGCACCGACTTCAAAATTATAAAATAATGCGATGGACCCGGCACCCCCACGGTGAATCCATTGAATACTAAGAGGTTTCGTCTGTCTTATTTTCTATTTAACTAAATAAAAATACTTAATACTTTGTCAGAAGTAAATTATTTTTTTAATTTGTAGGCTACTTTATATTTTTGCTGGAAGTCGTTTTTTTTTAATAAATTAAAGATATGTCCGCGACAGGATATGTCTATCTTTTATGATTGACTCATTAGATAGAACCTTTTTATAGTTATTATTTAAGCTACTTTTGGCCTTTTTATGGTTATTATTTAACTGTGAACATAATTGTCATTGAAATCATCAAGTAGCTTAATTTCAATTAAGTTATTGAATGGTACTAAATACTACTAACATTTAAAATGCGAAAGTAATTTTGTCTGTCTGTGACGTTTTAACGCCTACACCGCTTAACCGATTTTTTTGAGTTTTGGTTTAGCAATAACCCTGGAGAAACACATAGGCTACTTTTTATGGATCTTAAATCCCCATCCCCAAACCACATGGGTGGAACCATGAAGTGCAGTTCTGATTTAGGGGCCGTAATAGCATAGAATAACTCTGATTTTCATGCCGTTGTAGTCGCGGGTAAAAGCTAGTGATTTAGAAATAGCGTAACTAACATGACATCTTTACATATATGCAGTTAAAAAAATAAGAATTACAAAATAATATAATAATTTTATCAAGTTTATAATAGTGTTATAAAGTGCTGTTAAAAATGACGAACAATGAAGTAATTGTGTGCAAAACGTCGCTTAGTCAACAATTACATAATACAAGTCTACCCCTTGACACATAATCCCGGTGAAGTTTACGCTTCTACCAGCAATTGTTCTTCTATTTTTTGTAAATAATTTCTATACAATAATGCGATGTTCAACTTGTTACCGGCTTATTGTGTTTTACATGATTTTTATTATTAATTTTGTCCGAATTGCTAGTGGGACGGATCCATAAATGGATATGCTTTGTAACATTTCTCGCAGTAAACAACAGTATCATAATGTTGTAAACTCGATTTTATTTTTTATGCTAAGTAGTAAAGTATATAGTAAATAGTAGTAAGTATATAACTTCGCAGTCAATTTTAAGTCAAACTTGTAGCCTAGTACCGAAATTTCTAATATTCTAGGTAAATATTGTTTAAGTAATAATATTTTGCAAAAAGTTTCTAATTCGTACAATTATTTCTTGATTAATTCAATGCAGCAATAAAATAATAATGTATATAAAAACAGTTGTAAAAAAACCAATCAGATTTATAATTGCGTTTCAAAACAATTTTTTTGTAATCACAGTTAGACAATTCGGACATCGATAAAAAAAATATATCAAAACACACAAATTTGTTAGTAACAACTACACGTTAGATAATTGAATTTCTATTCAAATCGTAAAATTGCAGTTTGCATTCAAATTTCGCTCTCGCATTTTGCACTATGTCTGTCCATACGCCAATCATATGCCAAGTAGAATATAAGTGTAGAATTTAGGTATTCATAGTCAAAATTACATGTCGACGATATATCATTCTAATATTAAATGATTGATACAACTTATACATATGTATGTTAGTGGTGGCCTAGTGATTAAAGGCCCGCCTCTCTAGTATGAGAGCGCGGGTTCGATCCTGGCAAGTACCAAAGTGATTTTTCGAAGTCATATGCACCTTCTAAGAATATTTAGACACCACTGACAGACGGTGAAGGAAAACATCGTTGGGAAACCTGGACTTATAATTTCACAATTATAAGTTTGAAATCACCAAACCCGTCATGAGCAAGCGTGGTGATTAATGCTCAAATCTTCTCCATGTGAGAAAGAAGCCTTTGCTCTGCAGTGGGCTTTAATAGGCTGATTTGGCGACAACTTAGTAATAATGTGTATTTTAGAGGTTTTTTGGTTAATTTTTTTGATTATATGTACATTATTTATCAAAAACATAGTTCATATTAGCAAAAGGGAATTGGAATTGTTATTTGATGTAACAAATATCTGCTATACGCTTATTAGTTCCAATCATTGTAATGAAACAGATCTACGATTCAGTCCACCGGCAGATTGTTAACTCAGCGCTTGGATTTGACTAGATTTGTGAGCTAATCCCATTAACGCAATTATAGGCAGGTTATACTAAGTGTGAGCAATGCATAACCATATTGGCCATATTATATGAATGCAAATTGATCAAATGAAATCAACTTTAGATAATAAGTATTTCGTATTGAAATAAATGTTTAGATGATTTTCATCTTTTGGACATTTATTGCACATTTTTAAATTGTTACAGTAAGTTATTTTTTTGGCAGTTTGTTTTAACCCGAATCGCGTCTAGATGATTTAAATATTAAATGAAATAAATTCTAATATTATTTGATTACATCCAATCAGACAGGAACGTAGGTATATTTTATTTATTTATTAAAATAAAATATAAAAGACTAAGTAAATAAACAATATATTTACTTTTGAAAGGAGCATCAGACTTAAATGTACTAAGGTGTATTCCAAGTATACAGTTTTATTTACTGTATGTGTATACTTTGTGATGGAAAAATTCAATGCTTAACGAAAACTCTTCTATAAATGATAAATACATATATAAATAAATTTAGGCTACTGTATTGTGATTGCTAAAAAACATTTGTTTTTTTTTATGTAAAAAGTGGCAAATGAGCTGACAGCCCACTTGATGGTCAGTAGTGACCGACACCCATGGACATTCGCAACATAGATGTTGCGGATGCGTTGCCAACCTTACTTGTGGAAGTAAAAGGAGGGGTAGGAATAAGAAAATACAATAAAAGTTTGGGAACAGGGAAAGGGAAAGTGGCTCTCCCACTCATAGGACGAAACGCAGTGGTTACTGACTTCTTCACGCCGAATCGGCAAATTCAAGCAAAATCGGCGTGAATAAGCCTTTAATGGCTGCATTTCGTCCGATGAGTGAGAGAGCCGGTTGTCCTTTACCTATTCCTATCCTTTCCTACCATTTCCTTATTCAAACCCCTCCCTATTCCTTAAAAACAAGGTAGGCAACGCATCCGCAACAGAGATGTTACGAATGTCCATGGGCGACGGTAACCACCTTCCATCAAGAAGGGTCGTCTGCTCGTTTGCCACCATTCACATAAAAAAAGTATTTAAAGCCATTTTCTGAAAGTTTAGAACATCAACTAAAAAGAATAATAATTAGCTAAAAAAAATTTTTTGCAAAAAAATGTATTATTTAATAGTTGTTAATTAGAAATGTATTTTTGTGATAGTTACTACCTAATTGTAACTTTAAAATAAAAATATTATATTCTTCGAAATCATTTAATTCAACCTGTTTAAAACGTAATTTGAAAATCTTCTACCTGGCAATAAGTTTAAAAAAACTATTGAATTTAATACTTTATGGACCTTATAAAATGCTCTTTAAGAAAAAAGTCCATAATAAACGAGTTATTTGCAACAAAATAGACTTATAATATATAAAAATGTCTTTATTGATAACTTAAATTGCCAAATTCAAATATCAAATCAAAATATATGTATGTATAAACGTCACACTTGTTACATCATAATTTTCCATATTAGTGGTATTTTTATATTATTCGAAATAAAAATACCACAAGGAGTGACATCGTTATTTACGTTGATAATTGCAAACCCATAAGAATTTTTGGGAAATTGTTTTTTTTTTAATAAAACTGGTAACCAATGATGTAAATCAAGGAAAATACGTTCGTTTTAACCAAATCGAAGATCTTCCTATCCTCATTTTGCCTCCTAATTATATGTCCGACATGTTGACCTACATATAGCTATGCATATATAAGAGAATCTCGATTACAAGTGTCTTTTAACACTAATATTCATTCAATAGAAAGAATATTTGTTTTATTTTACGATATTAAAATACTTCATTTGCCTATAAATGAGAAGTGTTTACTAGCAGGCATCGGTCTCGACTTTATATATTTCTTTCATAAATAAGATAACTGTAAATTAAACTAAACGCCGAGTTAAAATAAAAACGTATTAAATAATAAAATTATATATATGAAAAAAATTGCGATTGTGTGATTTACCAAAAATAGGTACATCGTAATAACATAGGGGGAAACAGTTCATAAATCCACTCACACATAAAAGGAGTAAATTCCAGTGTAACAAAATTTTATTTGTTATAAATATGAAATAATTTTCATCTACTTAAATATACGATTATTTAATAGTTTGTTAATCTTAAATAGTTGTCACAAATCCAACTTTTTTTGTGTTCTAGTTGTTCAGTTGTGGTAATAAGATGCATTGCATTTTGTAGGAGTCACTAAGGAAGTAGTACTAACTATGTTACAAAAATATACAAAAATAAGATTATAGACGCTTAATGTTTCTTTACTTACTGCAATTGTTAAGCAAAGGATTTTTTTTATATTTACTTGGATTCATACATTCCAGAAATCTGGACCTTACTAATAAATTACTAAATTTAAAAAACCTCTTAGAAAATGGTGTTGATGACACTTCTGACGCAAATTTTTATTAAAAAACATTGACGATAAATATGTAATACCGTATAATTAAAATGTAAATTTAGCACATTTTCACCTTACCTCTGAGTCGAAGTCTGATGCCTTAAGACAGACTTCAATCTAACTTACTAATTTAAAAGTATTTTCGTCATCGGAAAGACGGGTATGAAAATGGAATCACCATTAAAGATCGTCGAAGGTACAACGTTTTATCGGAAAGAGACTTAACAACTTTTTGGGCCCAATTTGACATGAATATTTATGAGCTATTCTTCTTCCCGCTCCGCAGACGCGTCTTGTCTTAGATGCCTGATGGATTCTTTTTTTTCATTAAACTGTTACATCTCTCACATTCCTCATCGAATCAAAGATTTACCAAATATTTTATAAGAAATAAGTGTTATGAATGCATGTTTAAAGGAAAGATAAAAATAGAGTCGACTATCGCGTACAAGCACTGAAATTACAGTTTGTAAAAGTCTTATAGCTTTTTCATTCGATTTTAAAAACAGAAATGAACCGTAATCTAAAACTAGAATTTAAACTCAAAGATTTAGATACATAAATTCCTTCCTGGTTTATTCATTTTCATTGCAATAGCTCCGACATTGAACAAGTTATTCATTCAATTGAACGTTAGTTTAAAAAAAAACATGTATAAAAAAGTCCAAATATTTATATTAGTTGAAAAGTCAAGAAACTCTTTTCTATTATACGTAATATTAGTAGACCTTTATGAAGAAAATTTTATATATACATACTTGGTATATTACCTTACAATATGAACCAACTATAAAAATAAGTTACTAAGAGGCATTTACGCCGTTTTTTGTACTAGCTAATACCGTTGATGGCTATACATATATTATAGGGTAAGTCTTTGTTTGTTCCGAGGCCCTTGTTTATAATGTAAATGTTATCTTGACATCACCCCTCACCTTACAAACACATATTCAACTTGTGTATTGAAGTTAATTTACAACTGTTGACGTCTTTGATTCTGTTTTGTAACTTATAACTTCACTAGCTTTTATTCACCACTTTTTTTCGTAAATGGTTCATTATTTAATTTAAAGTTTGTTATTTAAATATACAATTACATATTTGTATTTATTGAATGAGTGACTAATTGATTAAAATAAGGGAACATTTTATTTTTAAGTCATTAAAGATTTCAAAATTCTACATCACAAAATTCTAGTCTATTTAATCCAAATTTATTTACATAGCTAGTGTATAATTACAATATTATAAATATAAATTTTACAAAACAAATTGTTGTTGTAAAGAAATTAAACTTCCTTAACGTTTTGTCACAAAATAATAACTGATTTCTAAAAAAAAAACCTTACTTCGGAACAATAATTAGAAATGAAAATTTTGAAAACAAAATACAAGATAACATTATTTCTGGTACTACATACACTAAATATACACAAAACTATACTGTATAAACTCAAAATTTCCGAAAAACTATACAAATTCGGAAATTCGGTCATATTACGTTATTCAGAAAATTGAGGAATATTTCCAGAGCAAATTACTAAAGTTAATGTATTTATTATGTTTCTTGGCTACAACATTGATACGTATACATTTGTCTTCCCTGAAATAGGACGCGTTCCCAATTGCGAGACCGATGTGCATATCTGAATAGATGCCGAGAATCGATAGAAGAATTGGTGAAACCGTGAATTTATGTCTTCTAAAGAATTACACAATTGACTTGAATTGAGTATAATTAAGTATAAATAATACAAAAATTACACTCCTAGCATATTATTTATTGAGTGATACTATACTTCTTCGTTGTATTTATAAAGCGCTATCTCTGAAATACCAAAGAGTATCATTAGTGACGTGTTAATTTAATTGATTCTATTATAATAAAGTTTTTGTTTCGAGATAATTGTTTTAAATTCTCATCAAGGGATGATAAAATCGTATTATGGATTATATATAGCAAAAAGCCCGTGCAACTCTCGCCACAATTTATTAAGATGTAAATTTATTCTGGTAACAAAGCGCTCGCAAAGACAACGAAAAACTATACAAGTTTAATGGTTTAAAGCAAAGTCTTTTTAGGAACATGGTTACTGGCAGTGCCATTATCATTTTATATTGTATTCTGACTTATGAAAATATATTCCATTCGATTTATAGAATAATAATGATACATCAGGAATGATTGGAAAATATTACATTTCATTCTTAATTCTTTTATCACTAGAACGCTTACAATTTATTTCAAAAATGTTCATAAGTAAGATGAGCAATATAAGAAAATATCCGGCTTACGTCTAATTTATTCAAATCGAATCTTTAAATTGAAAATTCAGTCCCCTTAATCAGTATAAAGATCACCGTCATTAAGGAATGCAGTCGGTGTTTGTTTATTAATATAGCCTCAAGCCCGAAGCAAGAACCTTTTTAATTTTAATGAGATGTCCCTTCGACCATTAAATGTTATGAGGCTTTAGCCTGAATCACTTCAATGAATAAAAGGGAAGTATAAAAAGTCGCTTATGATTATCAAGTTTTGTTATCTTAGGATTTTGTACACATGCAACTTCCCACATATGTTTTTAAATTCATGACACACGTCGCTTATTTCGGGAGAGAGTTAGGTTTTCTGTCATAACAGTTAATCACTTATTAAGATACCCACCATGTTCAAACAAATTAGTCTAACTGAATGGCAGATTATTATTTATATCGCCAGACTAAATTGAGATCAGGCTTTCTAAATACTAAATATATTCTACTATTGTCGATATCAACGTGATGGAAAAAGTTATCGAAACTTTTTGTTATTATTGAGCACTGATATTAATTGTCAGTGATATGTAATATTTTAATGATGTCATCTCAACAGTAATTATAAAAAAAACTGCTTTAATCATCTTATGGTAATCTGAATGTTTTAATGCTGATGGTTGGAACGTACTCGTACGTTGCCAATACTTCTGAGCTCCGTTTGCGACGTCTTTTGTTTTACGTTGCTTTGTCTTACTTCAACTCGTTTGTGGAACAAATATTTACCAAGCTGTGGTAATATTCCTACCTAAATTGCTCTATTTGAAATTTTGTAGTTTCAGATTTATATTTAGATGGAATTGTTTTTTTTTACGTCAGACGAAAAATGTATATTATATATGAAGCATTAATTGCAATACAATGTGGAACACATAAAAAAAATTCATAAAAATATATAATATAATGCATTTACACAATAATAAAAGAAATTGCTATTAAATTTTCCCTAATATTAACCAAAATAAATCAAGAATGGCGATCCTTCCAAGATGAAATTCCGTATTGGCATAACTCTATAATATAGTTGGCTTTGATGTCAAATCGCCGTTATTATAAAAATCACAAGGACCTAAAATTTGTCGTTCGTCTACTAACTGGGTTATTGTTTGTAAGGTTTTATCATTAAGTTTTTTTTTTTGTGAAGCACAAAGAATTTTAGACTAATATTTATTTTAAATTTATATTGTTTTTTGCTACCAACACTCCACAACTATGTGTCGCAATTCATTGTTTTAAAAATCCAATAGTCGTTTGTATAATAAACAAAAGTTCGCGATTGAATAGGTTTTCTTTGTTTGTCTCTTTTATTTGCGGTATGGCTTTGAATAAATGTTACGTTCGTTTTGAAGTACCTGTACATAACTATTTTATGATATCAGTCCTGTGTAAATCTGTCGTTTTTACGATAAAATTGATGGATGAAACTTGGGAATTAGATTTTTATAAGATGTTCCTTTTAATATACTTTTGATGTTTTATTCGTCCACGTTAAAGTTTTTCACATAAATTGTATATTTCAAGAACTAGATATATACATTATTATTTTTATTTTTATACGTAGAATTTTTTACTTCATGTAGGAATTACATTTAAGATTTTCAGTTCAGTTATTTTATTGGTATATTGAATCTTTTAAAATATTTGTAAAAATGGAAGGAATAGGGGAAACAAATATAAAGTTATATCAATTCGAGAAGTTTACCAAATTTCGCAATCTATTGATACCGAAGTCAGTTACTCGGTAGTCAAGGAAATCGACCAAACTAAAATAAATGGTCATAGTTCGAACCTCTCAGGGAGATGAAATTTCGGGTCATCCTTCGATATCAGACTACCCTCTTCCCCATGATATATCGGAATACATATTTAAGGTACATAATTTTCAATGTCAATCTGCTTTATTATATTTTATATTTTCTTTGTCATTAACAATCAATAATGTTAGACAAATATTGTCAAGAAAGGCTGAAATGGTTTCCACAAGACTCTCAAGCGAATTATACTCGTTTGAGATACATTTTTAAATACCTACACGTCAATAAGTAAATTATACAAAACGAGTGTTATATATAGATACATAGGTTATATAATTTCAAAACCAATATCAAGAAAAACAATAAATATTTAAGGAAGAGACTCTATATCACTGTATTTTTCTTTTACTTAAGTAAATATGAATATCTTGTTGTTAGATGAATATTTTACTTCTGACATAGTATTGACATAGCTGAGTTACTAAAAATAAATATTACTGTCAAGATGTTTCTTACCTAGATGAATAAAAAAACATCAATTTGATTTTTAAAAGTCCATTTGGAAAAAAACTAATAAAAAAACAATATTTCTCTTATCTAAATACTTCAGTTACTAAATAAAAAAGCACATACATATGAGCATTTTTTGCGTCGGAGTAATTATGAAAATATTGTATAAATAATATGATATAACCCAATTGCTTAGATGTCGGCGAAATGATGAAGTGTTTCAGAATCCCTTGCTCTATCGACACCAGGCGGCCTTTTTGTCTCCAAATGATTGATCGACGTTCAGACAAAGCCATATCTGATCTTTCTAGTTAAATGCCAGTACTTCGCGTCATCGTACATAAGTAGTCTTATTTTGTACTGACTCCTATTGTGTCTATATAAATCACTGTAAATACCGTTATTTAAGACCCGTGTCTTGAGTCTATTAACCTTACATAATTTATACTATTGAGGTATTTTAATAATTTAAACTATTAAATTACACCGCGAATTTTAATACATACATACATATATAAAAACATATACACTTATCTTAGTGATACATTGAAGAGTTTTAAGTAATAAAAGAGGCATAGTAACTAGTACATATAACACAGATTTATCGTTTAGAAGAGACTAAGATTACAATCTCAAATCAGAGTTTCTTACTACAATAGGCATAAAATTTGAAGAAGCCATTAAATATTGATATTTACATAACAAAAGTAGAACTTTATCAAACTAAATTTCCAATTTATTTCCGCCGATAACAATCGACTCGAAAACCCAAAGAAAACTAATGATGAGAACTTTAGGCCAGTACATATGAGGGTCACGTCCCGCCCATAGAACTGCCCTTTGTTTTCCCTTTGATTGATATCCCTTCTCCATGATTTACTTTAAGCTCTGGCCGTTTGATAAAAACTTAGTTGTAAGAATCGCCAGAATATTGAATTGGTTATCAGTCCTTTGTTTTAAGTTTAACGACAAGTAAAATTTGTTTCCTCCTTTGTTGACAATGGCGGCATGATAAGCAGACAGAATGGACGAGGACGTGCCAAAATTTCTATTCATTTTACGTCAGGAAATACGCTGCAATATCTTTCAATTTAGTGAAAACACTTTGCCTTTTCAGCTTCGTTCAAGAACCTGGTTCTACGTTTTATGACATTATGGTGTGTACATAACTTTTAGATTTTTTAAAAACATCAATATACATTGTGTGGACGTATGTATGTTTGTTTGTTTTACTTAACAATTATATTAATGGGATTTTGTGGTAAGTTATCATATGTACTTCAGTAGGACTTAAATAAGTCTTATCTAATCATATGATTTTGTTACTAATATAAAAATATTTTCATTCGATCAAAGCTGCATAAATATGTAAGTAATGCAGCTTGATGCTTATTCATTAATATAAAAAAGGAAAATATTTGAAGGAACTAATATTTTCTTAAAATATTTAATATTCCATGGGTTACGTAATTCGACCACAAAAATTGGATAGGGAGTTATGTTCACCCTCGGCCATATGACACATTCTCATAGCCTTTCCATGACCTACGTGAGTAAGGAAACAAAATAAAACAATACCAATTGTTCTGATATTCAGGATAGACGCTGTCCTCTGTGAAATGTGTAGTTTTCGATAATATTTACATTTCTTTACGTATCATAATTTTATATGCAAGTATTGATGAAGATTTGTTTTTTAAGGATGTTTAATGTCTACATATTTCTATTTATTAGTTAATCAACATAACTAACTTAATAACAAAGTAACTTATAAATATACGTGCAAGTTTTAAATGTGACGAAAAAACAATCTGAATAAAACATTCTTAAATTAACAAATATTCTTAAAAATTTAACAATATTTCAATTGGCATTATCAAGCAAATCATTTAAATTATCCGATTTTGTATTTCTGGAGCCACGCCTTTGCTACAGTTCAGCAAATCAAGATTAACGAACATCAATTAATGTTTATAGTTATATAGAATATAGATGTTTAATTCTATGTATATTTTTATAAGTTAGCCTAGTAGTTAGTGGCACGAGGGCGCGGCTTTGATCCTGTCAAGTACCAATGTGATTTTTCCGAGTCATATGTACTTTTTGAGAGTATTTAGATTCCACCGACAGACGGTAAAGGAAATGATCGTGAGGAAACCTGGACTTATAATATCACAATTATAAGTTCGAAATCACCAACTCGTCTTAAGCAAGCGTGGTGATTAATGCTCAAATTTTGTCCATGTAAGAAAGGGACCTTTGCTCAGCCGTGGGCCCTGATAGGCTGATGACGACATTTTGAGACATACAAGAAAGAAATGCAAAAGAGACTAGCCAAGTCTCGTCGTGTTCTTTCATTTGGACAACATTAGTTACAAAGCTCTATTCAATATTTATAAATTTAGTCATGAACAAACGATATACCATACCAAAATAATGTATGTATTATAAATTCTAGTTACATTCCTCTCTAAACTTTACTAATAGAAATGAAGACAAACAAAAGAAAATTAAATTCTATATAAAATGAAACAAGTTGGAGCTGCGTTGTTTTTATCGAAACTTTCAATGAATAGTATAACGCTAGTCCCAAAAGAATTGTACAAGAACAGAAATCACCGAGCCTCGAATATTTTACTATGTAGAAACTCAGAAAGCTTAATAGATTTATAAACCAATACATCAACTTGAGGTTTTTCTTATTGAGATTTTAACAAAATTTATGAAATATACTTCAAAATTCTTTGTTAAATTCTTTGTAAACATAAACTATTGTAAGACTTATCACAATTATGGTAGCCTAAGTTAAGAATAGGATCTGTATAATATAGTCCACAGTAAATAATAATAAATATGCTGCATTAATAACCAACTAGAGAAAAACATCTGCCTTTTAATCATCACAACTAGTTAACAATTCCCATTGGCGGCCGCCTATCTGAACGAAAGAGTATTGGGCTCTCGCCGAAAAACTTTTTCTATCAACGACAAAGATTTATTGTGACAATTTTCAAACAACGACCCCACTGTCTGTCAAGATTAGTTCATGTACATTTGTGTTTATATTCAAATACTAGTTTGATTATAAGCAGATATTATTCTTAATTAATGCATTACGTAATAATGTTATTTAAATTCAAAACATTATTGTTGATTTGCATATCTATTGAAAAGTATGATAGAATTGACGTCTGATGCTCTTAATAAGATATAATATTATACTCCTTTAAATTTTTTGCTTTAATTCCTTAAAGACGTTTTTCTAAGATTAAAACACAATTGAAACCCTATTTAAAAAATGAATTATTTAAAAAAAAACAAGGCAATTTACTTAATAGTATATACAGTTTTTTTCATAAAAAATAATATTATCGAAGAATCCTACGAATGTTGCTCTCGACAACAATAAATTGCCGGTCTCATTAAACTTCACTAACAAGACGAGAAAATACGTTGAGCCATAATATAAATATTACAAACTAATTTTAATCTGTAAACCTATGTATACAGTATCCCTTAGTGACGGATATCTTCACTTCGATTAATTGACATTAGCATACATTTCCCTTTTTCTCATATATGCAGTTCCAACAATTTTTAAAGTTGCATTTTGGGTTCCTTTCTTATTTAGCTTAAAATAAAGATGACAGAATTAAAATATTTTGTTATGCAAATGGATCTTGGATGGAACTATTACGTTAATCGAATAGTTCCTTATTCCTAAGCACTAATATAGAACTACAAGCAAGGAAATGATGTTTTGGTTTTTCGATTTGATTTAGAAAGAATTATTAAATTGAAATCAAAAGAGGCATGATTTGAGGCGTCCAACAATTTCACTCAGTGTTCGAAAATTACTCTATTGGCTATTTTATAATTCTTCTTCAGGCGAGACAACCTGTAGCCCTCTGTATTCAAATAATTATAAATAATAAAACCTTTTTGATTAGAAAGGGCAATTTTTTATAACAAATTATTGTTTTCTGTCCTTCTGCTCCTGTAGTCTAATAAGGATTTACCTTAAAAATGGTTTTTTGTTTTTGATATTGAATATAATACGAAATTTTTCCCATTTCTTCTTCAAAAACATGTCACTTTAATATTTCCATTTCTTTGATCCTTGCCCTTTCTTTTATTTTGCGTTGTTAACATATTTATCTAAAAAAATTTAGTCGCATTTAATATATTTTCCGCTTTTCGTTGTCGAATTACCTTTGCTTTTTCATATTTAGGATAAGATGTAAAATGTTGAATATAGTATATTTAATATTTTGAAAATTATTGTTTTATTCCGATTTATAAATCTGACAGTTAAAAAAAGAAACAATAAAAAGCCACGTGAAATAAATGTTGAACAAATTATATATATCTTTTATCTCTACAAAATGTTAAATAAGACGAAGACAAAGATATCTTTAACTTCAAACTTTGTCTTAATTTTATTAATGATTACTATTATTAAAACATAACAAATTTCTGGGTATATATAAAGGATTTTAAACCTTATTTCACAAGCACAATATCGTGTGAGGACAGTCAGCACTTACTAAATTATGTTGATTATTTTCAAACCGTTTCATTTTTAATACATAAATTTTAACTTTTATACAACCTTCCACAAATATTTGCATATTGAGCGATATTCAATAATGTGATAGTTTTATATTACATTTGTCGAAAACATCGTAAGACCCTAGCAATACCAAATGAACTGAGAAAGGACAGGACGATGTTTATGCCCGCTTTTATATTTCCCTTCAGCATTGTGCCGTTCTAAAAATTTGGTATCATTTCTTTACGGTTGTGCAGGAAAATAGGACTAAATCTTTACAAGTAAATAGCCCTACGACCCTCGTGATTTGAATTATCCACCAAGGTCCCCACACGGCAATTGTCATGATATCATGAATCTAGCGAGTGGTAATCCCCTTATATTATAAGCCCACCTTAAAACGACACATTTAAACGTTCGCGTTGGCTGCAAAAACTCTTGAATCGTCTTGATAAACAACACTATCATTTTTTGTTAAAACGTTATTTCTGTTAAAATTATCTTTTAAACAAAATTATCACCATACGTTTTATATGGTGTAAGAAGCCTTCTCTAACTCTCGTTTTATTTTAGGACTGTTAAATTTAAATTAAATTTCCATTTTAAGTTATTATACGAATAAATGAAATAGGCTTCTTTCCACATACTAACCGGTTCGAGCTTGTGGCCTCGTCATACCGTTACCATAAAACTTCAGTAATAACTTATACCACAAGTCCTCGGTAAATCTTATCGTATATTCGTAGCAGTGCTCATCCCAAAGGCCATTACATTTTATATAGCCATCACCGTCACTATTACGTAACACCTTAGAGAAAACAGCTTTCATTAGGTATAGCGTTCCACTCATTATTCTTAAGAACGTGGTATTAGTTTAAGGAATGTCTATCATTTAAGGTGATTGTATGTTTTTATACTTACAAGGCCCGATATTGCGTTACCTCAGGTGCTTGTACTTGTGTGTGTGGTGCTTGTAATGTATCAAGTTGATTGGATCGAACTATAATTAAATGAGGGGTTTTTGGTTTCTATATATAGATATTGTTTGACATGTTAATTTAGAATAGTGTCATATAATTTCGTGGATTTTATTAATTTTAAGTTCATATTCCTATCGTCGTGGAAGGTGCAAAACCGCGTATCTACCATTGGATAACTCCGCGTATCTATATTTTAAGAAAATTATCAGAAGAAAGTTTAAGCTCAAATATTTCCTAAATTAAGGATTTTTTCACTATTAGTAATTATTTAGTGTTTAATTTATTACTAATTGTGAAAAAAAAATACTTTAAAAGTCATTAATTTAGAAAATATTCAGCTTAAACTTTCTTCTGATAATTTTCTTCCAATGGAGATACGCGGAATTATCGAATGCTAGTTACGCAGTTTTACACTATCCCCGACGATATGTCATTGTTTTTAATAATTTATACTTTCATACACGAAAAAGTAAGCTTTCAATGGAATAAACAGGTTTAATACACTGACTTAAAACCCAGTAATCCAAACAATTACCATATTGATAAGGTTTTAAGTATTCATTTTAACTAAATTTAAATGGAGTAAAGTTTAATTAAACGCCGAAATGAGACTATAACTGCCGAATAATAACAGCTTTTACTTCAGAAGGATACAATGAAACGTTAACTTGTCCCAATTTTCTCACTTTTAAAATGTAAGGATTGTTTTAGTTTTTAATTTACACCTGAAAAAAGGATTTTTAAAAGTATTCGATATGTATGAAAGTTATAATTGGTGCAGTCGTAATATTTATCCAGTTTTTATAAATTAAGGCCCTCAAAATTCTGACCAATAGAAGTTAATAATCTTAGCGATAGCAATAACTTGCCAAGGAAAACAGTTAAGAAAGTTGGAAAGTTAAAATTTAATCCTATTAAGAGCGTTATACGAATAATCTCGTTTCAAACTACTTGGCTTCTATTTAACTTTAGTATACAGAACGTTGTTGCTATAGACGTATAATCAAAAATATATACAATGCTATTAACTTGAATATAAATTCTTCTCAGAGATCTCAGAGACCACTATACAGTGTCTTAAATTTTGTTTATTAATTTTATTGTTAAGCAATAATTAATATCATTTTTTAAATTGACAGCTGCCAAACTTGTGAACTATACCTAAGATTGCTGCGATTTCATAAATAATTGACCAAGTCCATATAATTGCTAATGTTGTCTAAAAAAAAAGACAAATGAAGATAAGATAATTATATTTCATTATGCAGAATAACAAAATAATAACTAACTTTACAAAAGTGTTCTAACAGATTTTCACTATGCTGACAAATTAATAAACTATACAAAGTATACATAATGTTATTGATAAAATTTAATTAAAAATATGCTAAGCTTTATTTAAGTCTTAAGTTTGTTTAATATTTATAAAACTAAACAGTACCTACAACGAAGTGAATTGAAATATTCATAAACATAACTTTTTTATTTAATATGCTTTCCTTATATTCGTTATATAAGAAAAGCATTATAAATAAAAAAAGTTGGAGTTGTACCAGAAAATTCATTTAAAAAATCCATATTATTAAAATTGCGTTTATTTAAAAATGACAAAGTAAAACTTTAACATCAACCTGACGTTTAAATATTTTACAAAGAATTTAAAAACGATGACAATCTGATTATAACATATAAAACAAAAGTTAAAAAATCAAAGCAGTAAATAAATAATCGTATATCCAATTTATGTTTTACTTGTAGTTTATGGTGACAGAATGCTATCTAGAATCTCACATAGATTGTAATTATTAGTTTTGCATGTTGTAAACCACTGGATTTTGCTATTTATTTTTGTCTATAGATTATTATAGATAAGGTAATCGTAAAGTGAAAGGTGAATGAGAAGATATACTATTGACAAGCTTTGGTATTAGCTGACGATCGGATGAGTGGACTTGTCGCTATCGAGTGTCTCGGAGAAGATGCTTGAAAGTGACAGGTTCTAGCTGGTGGTGTCCTCCTTCTGTGAGACGGTTATGTCCACGAAGGAGGCATCTGAGCGGGAAAGGGAGAGTGCGGCTGATGCACCCTCCTGTCCTAATTGCCAGGATCGCCCCGATACTCCGAGGGAGTAAGTCCGGTCTCTGCCAGGACCAGCCAGTCGCTGGTGTGCCCTGTCGCTGTCAGATCCGGGGTACACCGACATAGCGGCCGACGGCTTTCGCAGTGGTTTTTGTGAGTAAGGGCCTAGCCAGGCCGAGCCTCACACATCCCTTCCGGCCCCACCAAGGCCGGTTGGACGGCTCGTAAAAAAAGTTTCCCTGCGTTATCAAAAAAAAGGTATTAGGTGACGGTAAAATTTAAAAAAACGATATCAATTTCGTTATAAAAAAGTATGTATTACTGACATCTCAATTCTCTATAAATTGCCATAATTTGACAATTATTTTCATTCTATATGACCATATGAATAAATTTCTTAAAGTAAATAAAAATGACATGATTTTGATAGCTGCCATGCATTCAACAAACACAATATTTGCAAAGTAACCACAGTTAATTGTCTCTCTTGTTTGTATTGGCGCAACTGTTATTGTCATACAAACAATTAATTCCTGCTCGTCAATAACTTAGGAACTATTTTGGGATTACCATTTAGAAAGAAAAGAGCAGAATATACTATAGGTCAGTATATAATTTTGCAATATAATGCGCTTAATAAATTTACAGTGTGCTAGACATTATCTGAATGGTGGCAATGTGTTACATGTGCAACTTTTTGTAAAAGCTTTTTGCTCAACAATGTAGGTGACGTCACAGAAAAGTTTGGCTCGACCACAGGCGTCAACAGGCGACGATAAAATCGAGCGTTTGAAAAAGTAGACGAAGCACGCGACTCTGAAATTTAGCATTTATATAAATATGCATAGAAGATAAATTACAGGATATTTCCGGTGTGCCTTGTTCGCTAGCTCTTTATTTTTTTATCATACCAAATGTACTAGACAGCTTTCACGTACTCTGACAAATACTAAATCTTATATTGTACTTTTTGCAGGTAGAAGTTAATTTTTATTTCATTAAATTAATTTAAAACAGTCCGAATTAATGTTAAATAAGTACTTACCCGAATGAGCTACTGAGGTTTTAAGCTTTTTCGGTCCTGATTAAATACGTAATGCCATTTTTCGACTCAGCTGTAAAGGACACATTTATATATTATTTCATTATGGTTTTCTGTCACCGTAAAAAACTCTGCTTATAAATTTTCAAGAGTGTAATTGATATTCGTACATTGATAGCGATATCTCAACATCTGTTGCTTTCCGTGTCACCTGGGGTTTATTGACTACGTGCTCACATCCTCTCTGTTATAGTAACTTTAGATATAGGCTTTTAAAATTCAATTGACACTATGGCAACCACCGGCGGATGGGCTTTCACTTTTTGAATAATTATTTCAAAGAACCAAACCAAAAAATCCCTCTAAATTTTAATTTTTTTCTGTGAGTACAAAAAGGTATAAAATAATGTATAGCATTTTTTTGTATTTGTATCCTTTTAAATCATACCAGTAAGGTATTAAGATTATTTTTTCAATATTTACTTCAAATTACATAAATATAATAATAAATATGTATAGTTTAGAATGCTCAGAAACCATTTATATTATAAAAATTAAGTTAATATACTAATAAAATAAAAATAATATAAAAATTTTCATTTATATTCCAGTCGAGAAGAAGAAGCTTTAGTCAGAAAATTAAATAAAGTAGAAAATGTATGTGGATTTAGATTTTAAATATGTGAATAGAGCGTACGAAGTTCTAGATATTAAGATATATTCCTCGTATTTGAATTTGAAAGGCTTATTGTGACTTTTGTGCCAATTTTATTGTATCTCGTGTGCCAATTTTATGTGATTCTGAATTCATGATTGTATAAAAATAAGGAATTTAAAATTTGAAAACATATTTAGGTATGTACATGGTCCATATAATATGGAAAATATAAAAGAAAAATTTTTTTTACTAGCATACCATTGTTAATACTCGTTTTGATTGGCTTTAATAATTTTGACCTAAAATTAAAGTTCAAATTTGTTGTTGATTTTTTTATATACAAAAGTAATTACCGTTTAATTGCTGTTTGCTTTTGGCAAAAACCTTTTGTCCTTTTTCACGATTTGTCACACGAGTAACTTTCATAATTAGATTTTGTTTCGTAAAAAAACAAAAGGCAAAATATAAGAACATGGTTTCGTTTTCCATAGTGAAGTGTTATGTTACTGTAATAATATTTTTCTTATCTTCTATTCTAATCAACTACAAATATTAAAAATGCAAATCTATTTGGTTCATGACTAGATTTAGTTCTGAATCAAAAAACTTACCATGAATATATTATACGCATACAAATATAATTTTTAATTTTATTATATAAGATTTTATCCGAAATAGATGAAGAGCAATAATATTTAAAATTCATAATTGAAATTAGAAAGACAAAAATTAATATAGTAAGAGAAGTTTTTAAACAAAATCGGCCTTTATTAAGAGTAAAGTATTGTGTTAATTATATATTTTGCAAATATAAACAGTACTATTGAGAATATCCCTTCTTAGAGGAAGCAGAAAAATTTGTACCACTATACACATTCCTATTGTACTTGTTTCATAAAATTTACTTCAGTTTTATTAAATAGAAATACTGATATAACAAAATGTAGTCTTCAAGTTATTTAATTTACAAAAAGGCAAAAGCGTATTATCGAGAACCTAAATGTTTTTCTCGACCCTACCTATTTACAAGTCTCTATTTACCGGCTTAAACTGGTTTCTCTTCAATTCGAATTCAATTTACCGTCAAAATGGACGTTAGGCCTCATTTGACGAACTCCCTCGGCAAATGCTTACACCATGTAGTTTGAGTGAGCAATCCTATTTACCAACAAGTTACATCACAATACAATTCACATCTTGAAATCGCTACTCAGTGTGAAAACAAACTAACAAAATTATTATTAACCAATCAAGACATTTTATTATTTGTGTTATAATACTTTGCAATGGAAATCCATTTGCAACGAAAATTCTAGACATTCATAAACCACGGTGGACTTGAAATGATAGTGAAGTAACGATATCATATCACCCAAAGGAACCATTAGCAAAGCCGTATTAGCCGGCTACGATGAGATAGCGTGGCTACGAACGATATGCAAGCAGGTCGAAGAATATTCCTCTGATATTCCACTGGAGTGATATATTAAGACATTAGCACGCATATCGTTGTAGATAATAACAGAATGCACTCGTCCTCGCGCGATCGTAACTATAGCATTATTTAGGACGAAGCAAACATTTAACGTTCTGAAAAACTTAAGTTTGAGTCCTATTGGGTGATTAAAATAAGATTTCACCGTAGTGCTTCACTCCAATGATGTACCTGGATTTTATAAAATATTTTAAACTCTCTTTGAAAAATAAGTGTGTTTTAATTTCAAACACCAATTTGACGGGGAAAGAGGCTTCTCATTTAGAATCATACTTTAATCTGCAATACTCAACTATCTATGGATTTATTACTCAGCACATTTTGCATCTCAACTCACAGTCATATAACATTTTCTTGAAAACGAGAACGATAATAATACATCGTTTTAAAAAATTCGCAATAAAGTACGTATTTTCTGACAATTATTTGGTAGGAATGTGTAAAAAATAATTTCTTTATTGTAATTTGGGTCTGAAATAAGTTCGAGTAATAAAAAAAAACATTTATTTGTGCAGTAATGAAAACAAACATAACGTTAATAGCCTTCATTGAATTGTTCCTAGGAACATATGTATTAACTTGTTTTTTTATGTCAGCTGAATTGAAAATTTCTCTAATTTGGTTTTAAATAAGCAAGAAGAACAATGACTTTAAACGCAACCTTGTTATCCGACTTATCTTAAATATTCACTTACAATTACTACTGGGCAGAAGGCTTTACATTCGAAGCCTGATAACAAGCCGGGTCAACAGATAGCATCAAGCGAGTCACGCAATCCTTAACCGTGGTAATTGTCTGGATCTTTATTCAACGGCTTGCGAAAATCTGCTGCAAACAAGACCTGCATATTCATGTTTTATCTACATTACTTAACACAAAGGTTTTATGTGTTCGTGAATAAAAAACTCCTTTAAAACAAATTGTTTTTACAACCAGTGAAATTCCTATTATGACTGCAAATAGTAGAGGTTTAATATTTTTATTAATTTGTATTTATTTGTACGAAAGTATAAAACACGTTCAAATATAAATAAGCTCAGAAACAAACAAATGTGCAAGCACATAACGTTAACATAACAAAACGTTGAAGTTTCTCACATTAAATTAAATTATAAAACAAATGTAGTACAAACATTTTAACTAATTTATATAAAAAAATAATAATAATATTAAAAACAAATTCTGACATTTATTCTTATACACCACTATTACTTTTTTTAATCGTTGTATTTGATCTATGTAGGCTGTAATCATGACATAACCAACTATTTTCTATAAAAATAAAGCTCTAACAATATTGAAATATTCACCTTAACATTTCCGCTCTATTCTTGCTGACATCGGCGATTTTTCAGTAACACTGCAAATGCGCCAGTCATTTCATACAAATGCTATACAATATTGTATCTCAATCGGTTGCAATTCAACTTGAAACACACGGGACATAAAGACAACGCGTATCCGAAAAGAAACGAGTACGGAAACGAAGAAATTTAATTTTGTCTTGAAGAAAATTTGTCCGTTTCCAAGATAGCGCTTTATGCCCCCAGACAATAGTGAATAGCGACTTTACTCATATTTCTTTCGACTCACAATGACCAGTTTTGCTTTATTCAATATTCAATATTCAATATTCTGTCCACGAAAAGCAAAACATCGCCGTTTTATAAGTTGAAAAAATGCGCCGCTTTTCTTCTTTAACTCAATAAAATAATCTCAAATACCTACCTCACAAACTTTATTTTGTGAAAATATGTATTCATTATCCATCATCCAGATGAAAGAAATTATATTGCACAATGACTAGTTCCCAATTTAAAATGAAATTAAAATTTTAACTTATGGTAATATACGTCGAACTAATTGCGTCATATTACGTATTTTCTATTTGTCAAATAGCAACATCACAAATTATATTTTGTTCGATCAAAATTATAAAATAATGTACAAGTTTTCAAGGATGTTTAATGCATGAGTCTTGGGGAAGTTTCGACCACTCAATTTACATTTTCAAAGTGATATTTGGTGTTGCAACAATTTGCATTTCCTGCCGTCGTGTGTTTGGAAACTGTTTGAGACAGTCTAGATAGGGTGAAACGGACGGCGAATGAAAAAAACACTTATTTATATGTCCGCCGCGATCCGTTAGTGTTTACCAGACATCCCTCGTAAATCGTTTAAAGGTTGGGCGTTCTCCATCCTCGAGATGAATGCTCATGTCCGTCTGATATATTTACTATCCTCTACACAAGCTCCCTTATTTACTCTTTTATATAACAGCCTAGTCAATTTGAATGTCACAAATGATTATTACAAAACGAACAAGAGCTTCCCCGTAACCTAATCTCGAATTTATTTCCTTACATAAGCTATTTCGAATAATATTAACGGCTGACATATTCATCCATCACCGCGTCTTCCTTATGTTTATCCCTTAGAATAAAAAAATCCAAAACTCTCTTTGCCCGTCGGCTGGATAAAATTGCGGTTGGCGCTTTGACGGCCAGGGGAAGTAAATTGTAGGTGACAGTTTTCGACTTAATCTCATTTTCTTTTTATGTAACCAAATGAATTAAAATTATCGGTAAAGAATAACGCGTCGAATATTTGTCATATAGCTAATTTTGCGTTGTCCTTTTAATTTCTTTTTCAATGTTGAATTAGAGCCGGGTATATTTTTTGTAAGACACCGAAAACACGTGAAGTATGGTACGACATCACACCATTTTTCATCTAAATCGTGTGACTTTTGCTCGTTCGTGTAATGTGGCGCACTTTATCGCTAGTAATCCTACTGTACTGTAACAGCTCCTCTTTGGTTTTTTGAAGTCTTGGTAAAACGCGCTCTCTACTTTGTTTTCATGTAAAAATGCAATAAAAACGTAGCACGACCACAGCGAAGTACGCGTAAAACCTGGTACCACTTAATTTAGTCAGAGCGATAGCGCATTATACGCTGTGCTCATAAAATTAATCGCACATCTAACAATGTAAGAGCTTTGAACGCCAAGTAATATTAATGCTAGTTTGCAAGCCCTGGTAACCGGACGGACCGGTTTCACTCTAAATACATTTAATGATGAAACCTTTGTAACAGTTTCGCCACAATTTAGCTGTTACAGAATAATTCATAAATATTTAGCACGATTTTCTTTCCTTCAGTATTTATAATTTTATCAATGTGTATAATCATTTTATCAATGTGTATATATTCAACTTGATATTTCCAATCTAAGTTGGGACTTAACTGGTTTTACTCGATAAGCAATATTGATGAACGGTTCATTTGAAGGATCTCTTTGAAGCACGTCTTGTCAAAAATAGACCGGTGGTTTTGCTAAGAAAACAACAAAGGTTCAGCCGAATGCGATGAATTTGACGGAATAATCTCAATTTTCTTGCCGTTTCACAATAACTGGAATTTGTGTACAGCACTCGAATGATTTATTATGTATAATAACGCACATAAATGACAAGAAATATATAAAGGACTACACTTTATTACATAGTAAGCGGTTAAATAAAGTTGCTCGTAAATTTCATTGTAAGCACCGCAATTCAGCAACAATATTAGAACACAACATCGATAAAAGTCGAGTGTCAGTATACATCCGATATGAACGTATCTACAATGCAGCCAGGCTTGTAACTCATTGAAACAGCTTTACTTGCGACCCCATTAGTAAAGTTTTGGATTTTCGCCAAAACGAAATTGTGAAAACCGCTCCTTATAATGTTTGGGGGACTTCTGAGAAGCCTCACAAATGTTCTAACTCTCAGAATGTGACAATTCTACTAGCAATGGATCCGTTGACTAGTTTTTTTTTAATTTGGGTAAATATAAGTTATTATCTTGGTAAATTATTTTTAGTTTGTATGTGACATGTTAACTGAAGTCAAAAAAAAGAGTTGATATTCTTACACTGCTGTAAAGATATTAATCAAACATAGCTAAGAACGCTAGGGGAGGGAACCATCGGCTCTCAAATGATAAAAGCACATTGAAATATGTCAATAAATTTATGATATATTATGCTATACACAAATACACCCACACAGACATCAATGTCAAACTTATAATCCTCTTAAAACATAAAAACATTTCTTTTATTGTGTTATTTACTAATAACTTGATCATTTTAAGTTATTTAAACCACTGAAAGAAAAAATATATTTGATTTATCGAAAGGCGTTAAATGTCAGTAGCATAGTAGGAAACATCAAAATACATTGAGAAATCGTGAGAGCAATCTTCGAAAGACCCACCAACTAAAATCGAATTCACTATAGATTCCAGGAAGTCAAGTATGAAGCTAACTGACTAAAGAATGTCTTTGTAGGAGTGTAGCAATCAATAGATTCTCTGCCTACCCGTAAAGCTGCAGTGGCAAATTTCACCATACATATGTATTATATACCTACAACTTGACCAACAGGTTCGTCTCTTTTAATATAAAAATTTTAAAACAGAACTTTGTATCAATATATCATAATATAATTTTGTAAAATACTATAACTTATACTGGAAAATCTGCTTGTGAAATATAATATCTTTAATTAAAACATGGTTAACCACATTGCCTCTGGTTATTAATTGCATAATAATACCAAACCCATGTTATTTTTATAATTTTCGTCGCATTTGTTTGCAAGGAGACTTAATTAATGTGACGTCACCCACAATGTTCGCCGCCGGCAGTGCTTTCTGGGAACTGGGGTTTCATTGAAATAATTTTACATGCTAACATATACTTTTAAATATAAGCATCAATGTAATTGTAAAAAACTAATTAACGTAAAAATATCCATCGATATTCATTATAAACAAATAGGATGCTTATCGTCTTAAGATGACACCATAAAACATGTTTTTCAAATATTTGATTTAAAATATAGCTTTAAACATTGTAATAATCTAATTTACAATAAACCCACCTCCTCTAATAAATTGTCATTCCAATATCAGTATCCCTGATATATAGTAAAGGCTGCGGCTACACAATACCTACACGACCCTTGTCACTACGTCACATATATGTCCGACTTAATTTTAACGAACCCACCCACGGATCGTTTATTTTGTTCGATCATAGAAAACTACACGAATGGATATGATATCACCAATTTTACATTCCGTCGTAAATAGTTTAATATATAAATAGTACAACTACTATTATATGAAAATTTTACAGTGATAATTATCATCCCGACTGAACCTTTATTCTAGTAATAATTATTTCAAGAATAATATTTTCATGCATTAAAAAAATTCACTTGATATAAAAAACGTATAAATTATGATGTTTTGTGAAATTTGATATATCGTATAAACTTTTACAGGGAGATGTTTGGAAGAATATTAATTTCACTTACAAAAATCCCTGAAATAAATTGATCTCCGATCTAAATTGGACGTATGATTAAAATTGGCAATTAATGTGTAAATAGGTTTTTTTACTTCAATATTTTAAATTTATATTTAATTATTTTATATAAAAAACACTCTTAATAAAGTATGTAATTTATTGGAACTTATATTCATTTAAGAATTTATTTTGAAATATTATTGAAAATTACCTGAATTAAATTATGTGACTGTTTAATAACATTTCTTTATTAACTGTATTAAAAAATACCTTTAAAATAAAATTAAATTTCGTCTTCTAATAAGTAATAATTTTCGTAATCTATAATTTATTCGGAAGAAGTTCATTAAATTTTTATTGTACCCTAATGAATCCTGCATAGTTAAAAGAAATAATAAAAATTTAATAAGAACCAAATTTTCAATAATATCGTTTTCAAACAAACTTTCCCACAGGAATATAAGCTACTTTTTAGCTTTTTGTATATCAAACGTATATTTCTTAAGTACTTTTTTAAAATTATTTTAGTTTCACGTATTGATTCTTTTTTTTTTTGTACGAATAAATTGCATTTAAATTAAATAAAAATAATATGGAATTTATATTTAAATGTCAGTTGTGGATAGTATGTTAATAAATAAAACGTTTCGGATCATCCTGCCTCCGTTTGGCCTCATTCAGTTCAAAAGTAAACCCATTCTCAATTTCAATCTGATGCTTTATTTTCATTTTCTTAATCTTTTGTTGTTTTTAAATCTGAATTTGTTCATTTCAAAATATAAAACCATGCAGTCGTATGTAGCTAAACTGATATTAAATAATAAATTTTTAGTTGGCAATAGTAATAGATTTACTACTGTCAACTAAAAATTGGATAAAACCACAAACTCAGAATTTTCTCTCTAAGGCGGTTTTTTAGAATACCTTAAAACTTTCTCCATAGTGCAGGATGGTCAATCTCCGTTACCTATGTATATGTATGTACCAATATGTACGAACTGTTAATAAAACATGGTATTACAAACTACAGGAAAATCCGTTGAATTACGTTTAAAAATAAATAAATTACCTGCATTTATTTAAGAAGACTTATTTAAATATATATGAGAATTATAAAGAAAGATATATTCTCAATATTGATTTTTTCTATGAAAGAATATTCAAGTCAAGTTCATGACGAACACACGTTCTATTTCCCATGACGCCTTACTTAATAATAAAACTGCTTCCAGAACAAAATACGTTTTCTATATTTTATTTTATTTATAGACTTTTGTATTGCCTTTAACTATGTAGAAAGTAATTTTCTTCTCTGTTACATTTTTTATCAAAAATTTATTGAACCTCAATTTACTTTCAATGACTTTTCACTTTTATTCTGATATGTTGTTTGTGTACTAGTCTAATTTTTTCAACCTATCAAGCTATAGCAACGGAATGATACATAATTATCGTAACTTTAAGAAAATAGCTTTAAGGTTTTCCTCTTGTTGCTATATGAAGGATGTTGTGGCCTGCTTTTCGGCGCGGGGTCGAAACGTGACAAGTAGCAATGTGATTTTTCCGAGTTATATATTCTTTCTAAGAGTATTTTGACGCAACAGATGGACGGTGAAGGAAAACATAGTGAGGAAACTTAGACTTATAATTTTAACTTATAAGTTTGAAGTCGCCAACCCTTCTTGTGCATGCATCGTGATTAATGTTCAAACCTTCTCCATGTGAGAAGAGACCTTTGCTCAGCAGTGGGCTCTGATAGGATGATGATGATACTTTGTCTTTTTTTTATTATGCTAAAGGGAGCAATGACTAAGACACCCGTAATAAAGATTTGCGAATATGTTGCCACCCTTGATTGAAGAATAGGGGGAATGGATGGAAAAGGGAGGGAAAAGGAAATGGTCAGGAAAGGGTGGGTAAAGGGAAAGGGCAACCGGCTCTCTCGCTCATCGGACGAAAAACAGCCATTAAAGACTACTTCACGCCGATTTTCTGTGAGGTGGTACGATAGGGCCAGTCCATGTCCGAGCTGTAATAACTTGACTATAGCAAGATTCTATCATCTCAAAGATGATGAAATAAAACAAAATATTTGCAAAAAAACCTTCGTCAATTTTTTTTAAAACTCATTGTACATATAGAATGTCATTCAATTCATGTAATACAGTGAACATATAAAAAGCAGTGCAAACAGACACAAACGCTCACGAAAAAATAAATAAATCGTTTGATAAATAAAGCGTAGCAGAATATTGGATACAACAAAGACATGTATTGAATGCTCAAGAGCATATTTGCTGCAATGTTTGCTCTTAGCTTAATTGAAATGTGATTGTACATATGTATGCAATGCAATACTGCTGCTATGTTCATTGTTATTTACTTAGACATTTTCAGTACGAAAATTTTACTTAAATGACTGATAAATTAAACTGTTTATCTATACTAATATTACGAAGCTGAAGAGTTGTTTGTTTGTTTAAAATCGCTAATATCAGGAACTACTGGTTCGATTTGAAAAATCCTTTTGTATTGAAGAGACCACTTATCCAGGAAGGCTTTAGGATAACATTACGCTGCGACTAATAAGAAACAATTGAAAATGTTTGAAAACCAGTAAAAATTATTCATCTTTAAATGCTTCCGTTGCGTGCGCTGCAAAACGGTTTAAGATCCCAAAAAAATATGTATGAAATATGTAATCAAATTTGGTCGAAATTAATGAATTACTAATCTAACAAGGTACCAATCACCGCGGTTCAAGGTACTTAAGATTAAATTGTCTACAATAATAATAGAAATTGATGCGGACAAAGTCGTAAGGAATAGCTATAAGTTATCAAGGAGGTTGTTGCAAAAATGAATGTGATGACCAATAGAACTATTCCACGCGGACGGAGTCACTGGCACAGCTAGTAATTTAATAAATCTACATATTTAATTTAACGTGAAACGAAACTTCAACATATTCCTTTTTGAATTCGAAAATTTAATCTTAAACAAATCGCGCTACTACAACAAAATATAATTTTTTTTATATTTGGATAATATTATACTAAAGCTATAAAACCGACTTTGATGAATATTGCTACATACCTACTCAGGTTAGTGCTGCGAAGATACAGCTACTTTTAATCCGGGATCCCTTCTGTTCAGGAAGAAAAAAATTGTAAAAGTTAAAAATTCATTATTAAAATGAATATGTGTTTTTGAATCACTCTCATATTGTTAATAAAAATACTATACCACAAATAAATAAATTAAAATGATTAAACAAGACACATCCATTAAGCACATGTTTATCATTAATGTAAAACCTTTTCTACGTATTTATTTATACATTGCAAAGTAAATAATACAAATTATATTATTTATACTTACATTTCGATCAATTCGAACTCATTAACTGCGTAATAAATACACGCAATGTTATTTTAAGCTTTTAATGCCCTTAAAATATGTAATATTGTGAATACGAGCATGACGGTCCAGATTACCTTTAATATATAAATTAAGTATGTGAAATACAAATTTGTCGATCCCATCCGTCGGGTATTTGTATTATAAAACTAGATCGTGCTGGCGGCTTTTCACGTATGTCTTTTTGTGAGTTTACAAAGTTGTGACTCAAAAAAGCTCTAAGTATTTTGAATTATACTCTTATTAAAGGAAGTTTTGACTAATGGACTAACAAATACACACTATAAAACAAAAGTAATAGATTACCTAATTCGGAAGATTTTTTTATTTTTTGTTAGTATATAAACTTTATTCCGCTTTTCTTTCCTTCAGGTTGAGAACTCTCCAAAAAATTTTGCAAATACGTTATGTCCACGAAAAGGACAGTTCCCATTAAAAATAAATATTCCATCAAACGAAAAAAAGTTGGAAGAGTCTTGAATTAAATAAATACTGATAAACTTTTATAAATAAATAGAATAGCAATGAATTTAATGATAACAAACATTTTATTACAATACATTTCGTTGCGTTGAGGACTCCCTTATATGATAGAGTTTGGACAAATAATCATACACAAGTTAAGTACTAACAGGTGTTTTGGATGAAGGAAGGTCAGCTTCCAAAAGTTTTATGTTAGTAAGACAGAAACCCAAATTTCTAAAAATCGAATTCCATAAAAGAATCAGTCCTTGAGGTTTTCTAATATCGTTATTTTAATTTTTTTTTTTTTTGCAATACTCGTTTATTTTATATTGGAACAACTTATAGTAATAAATATACATATTTTTAAAGAAATTTTTTCGAACACAAAGAGAGTCAACAAAATCGTTTCGTAAATAAAAACTTAGTTAATTTATTACATTTACAAGCCATTACAATATGAACTCTAAATCCTCTCGGGGCATGGTTGCTTTGGGAGGTATCTGTGCCACATAGTCGGAAGAGAGCCGACCGCGGCGTGTCACCATTGCAGTTGCATGGATGACACCCCCGATCACACCTTGGCGGAGTGCCCTGCGTGGGCGATAGAGCGTCGCCAGCTCACCGCGGTGGTTGGCGCAGATCTCTCGTTGCCGGCAGTGGTTCAGGCCATGGTCGGTAGCGAGAGTGCCTGGGAGGCGGTGGTCCGGTTCAGCGAGTGCGTCATCTCGCGGAAAGAGGCCGCTGAACGAGCGCGGGAAGATGACCCCTCCTCGGCGCCCCTGCGTCGACGAAGGCTGGGTAGAAGGCAGCGGGCCTACGCTCGCCAAATGCCTCCCCAGTGAGAGGAGCCTCCGGGCGTTGGTGGGGAACCGGCGTCCGGGCAACATAGGCTGGAGTGAGAGTGGCGTGCTTGGCGTTCCCGGCACGCTGCTCTGGAGTCGGAGGGGAAGTGTGGTGAAGCCACTGTGACCCCTGCCGAAAACGGAGTCCATGGGACTCGTGCGTAGTGAGCGGAAGTATGGCTTGCCGTTCCCGCTCACTAGCCTACGCACAGCGCAGAGAACGCCGAGGAGTTTAGTGGGTGGAAATCCCACACGCCCCCGCCGTGTTTTCCCCCGCGGCGGGAAGTCTTTGAAAGATTCTCCTCGTTAAAAAAAAAAAAAAAAATATGAACTCTAAATTTTATGTTTAAATCAGTTTAAATTCCCGCGAACTATTTAATATCAAATTAATACCTTTTCACATATTGAAATTATGGTAAGAATATTAAGGAGTCGAGTAATTTAAACTTTTAAAGTCGAAGAATTCTCTAATTACTATAAAAGCAAATCTCGTTGGCTGTCAGATAACTATGTATTAAGTTTATAGTTATAAGATTCGTCTAGCCTATCTTTATACTTATCATAAAGAAGGACTAGACTGATCATAAAAATATTTATTCTATACGATAAGCAATTTCTTGGAAACCAGTTCCTAGAGAAAAATATGAACTTATCCAATCAACATAATATGTATATAAAAGCTTTCTCTTGTGATGTTTTTGTTTGGACTATATTTCTGATATCCTCTGATAATATGTTACTAAAATACGTTACTTTAATCATATAAAATAAACGTAATCGTAATAAATGTAGTAATAGAATAAATGTATCTGTTTTTTTTAAAAAGCCATTATACTACATTATGTATGTGACATTATTATGAACAATTCCCTTTACCGTGTCACCATCTGTTTAAGTAATAACACAACGATTTAAACTATAGACTGTTCATTAGATACTTTGATAACACATTGAGGTAACATTGCTCGCGTAATAAAATAATATTATATCAAATTATGTTATTTTTAATACGCCGTTCACGTTAAAACAGTTTTAATATGGAGCTGTTTTATGCTTCAATAAAGAAAAATTAAATTCAGGTGTAAAATTTATTTAAGAAAGCAGCTTTATTGATCTTAAAAACATCTATAAATGTAATAAAAATCCCTCCCAAAATACTAATTTTAATTACCACGTAAATTAAATATTTGGGTAGAGAAAACAATTTAAATGCATAGTTCATATTCATACTTTTAAAGCTATTTCTGATTCGGTAGAATGACTCATTAAAGAATCGACATTCATAACATAAACTGGCACTGTATTGATTTCAAGCTGAGCGAGGTTTCTATTCTAAAAAGATTAAGACGATAATAATAGCTACCCTATTTTCTAGAATTAGTGTCCATTTTTTGAATATCGTTGACCTCAAACAAAAGTGTTGAGAATGAATTAGGTTGCGAAAACGAATTTTGATCCTAAATGATAAAAAACAAAGCACTATGACATAAAGTAAAAAAGGTACTATATTATAATTAAGTTTCTGTAACCATTTCATTACTTAAAAGTGACATATTTTTTGTTAAATTTAACAACATTTGACAAAATATATTTTTAAATCTCAGAACTTAAACGTACGTATATGTATAAAATATGAATTTAAAATTTGCTTGTAAAGGATATACGTTAGTCTCTAAGCATAGCTGCGTCGAAATAAACCATACATCCCGGAATAATAAATGAAAGAGTTTGTTTATAATACATTTTACTAAACATGGTAAATTAAAGCACTGTAAATAAAAATATCCTCTAAAATTACGAGATCGCTCCCGCTAACAAATATATTACCAAGCGAGTTTTAAAGATGCGAGGATTAAATAACGTAGCGCAAACTTACGGGCTTGTAATTTTGGAATTCTCAATAACAAATTGTTAGGGTTATTTCTAGTTGGGCAGGGGCGCGTAGCAATTTATTTTTCGGTCGCGATCCAATTATTTTTGGGCACGGTAGTGGAGTATAAATCTGAGGCAGCCGCACGCACCGACCAATACCTTGTAATACTTCCACTTCTAAATTATTGCTTATACCCTGAAAATTTGCTATCCTTACAATTTTGTACCATTTATCCAAAACTGCAGAGTAAATCTATCCTGATGGATGAATTGACCAAATGTACGTGCTAATATGGGTAAAATCTGTACGATAATATTTATTTCTCTATATTTGGATTACTATTAGGAATAAAATGCAATTCTATTAAGAACGAGACTTTCTTTTCTTAAAGCTAATATTTAATACACAAAGACGACGACGGTAACCACCTTCCATCAAATGGGCCGTCCGCTCGTTTGCCACCTTCCACATTAAAAATATATATGTATATATAATATATTATATATGTATATATATATCTACATATATACATAAAAGAAAGTCGTGTTAGTTACTCCACTTATAACTCAAGAACGGCTGAACCGATTTAGCTTAAAATTGGCAGGGAGGTAGTTTAGAGCCAGGAAAATGCAATAGGATACTTTTTATCCCGTTCGACAGCATTCCCGTGGGACTTGACATGAAACGTCAGTCACTATAAAACTGGAATAACGAAACACAGTTGACAGCTATGCAATTGACGTATACTGACAGATATGTATGTAATGACGTAATGATGACAATTAGATATTTGTAAGAGATGTACAATATAAAAATAAGTCCGGTTTTCCATCCTGACGCTATAACTTCAGAACGAACGAACCAACCAATTTCCACGGTTTTGCATTCTTTGGAAAGGTCTCGGGCACCGTGAGGTTTATAACAAAAAAATTCAACAGAAAAGCGGGAAAAACTTTTTTCACATACAGCGGCATCATACATAACATGTATTCAAATCAATATTTTAAGTAGATAGCACCGGTGAATGATACATTGTTTGACAGCTGCTCATTGTTCTCTGCTCAGTTAATTTCATGTGTCAAACCGGTATTGTGTTTGTAGTTTGAACTCTTAAAACCATTTAGTATTTGCGGGATAAATTTAGAAAATCATTGTTTTTCACATGGGCGTTATATTTTGCGTGTTCACGAGTTTGGAAACCATCCGCTTTATATGTGTTAAAGTTAGACCAAAAAACAAAAAATGTGGTTTACCAAGGACCACTTCAATGAAACGGATAATTTGCGGACACGTATAACGCTTCGATTCGGTATCTACTTTTGATTCACTTTCATTTACTTAGAGAAGTTCAACTAAATAACACTTCATTTTTGTAATCGAAATGAATTCATTACTGTTGTGAAATGAAATAAAAATTTTCTTTTTCAAATATAAAACAAAAAAAAAATCTTCATCTTTTAATCACCAAACAAAATATTATATAAAAGCCTTCTGGTGGCGAAACGGAGTTTGCCGGGTTTACTAGTATATATACCTTTTACATGTTTCACTCCGTGACCGAATATTGCCAAATCTAGAAATGTTAAAATTTTGTTTTGATAGATTACTACATACATTACTAACGAGATATTATTAATATCAGGTAAGGTTACATATTAAATCTTTTTCCCCAGATACAATACCATGAAATTTAAATTATTTGCTATTATTCTTTGTTAATACAAAACATTACTCTTGAATAATTTTTTGGTAGAAAATTATGAAACTAATTAAATTTTTAGACCTTTCTTTTAAGAGAAAATTGTAATTAATTATTCAATATTGTCTGGTTTTAGTAGTAAGTCTTGTACATCAGATTTAATTAGATGTTTGTTCTGTTACAGGTAAAGATAGAAGACCTTTACAAAAAGGAAAGTAAAGCTGGAAATTAGGTCAGCGTCTAAATAATTTGTAAAGACCTACTGAAATAAGAAGCTGAAAAAATATATTAAAATCATTCTCGAAGAGCAAATACCTTACCAGTTTCCAAGTATTATTTAATCAGGGCGTTGAAAATATAGAATATAATCGATACTGTTGGATCTTTTTAACTCCTAACACAGAATCAGTCTGCAGGAAATATTCATTTGGCCTAACGCTTTGGTAAATTTTATCAATTTATCTTAATTACGGAGTAGGTAATGGAGTTTATGACTACATTATTAATCTCGCGACCTGCTCGTTCCTGAGCCGAGCTGAAAATAGCTTGAAATGACTTCAACCGGTTATTATGATTACATAATGGATTTTGTGCACGGGATTAGTGAATTATGAAAGTATTTTTATATTCCTCTTAACACCAAACGAACTTTACATTTGTTAAGTAGTCTGCAGTCATGGTATTATGAGAATCACATTATTTTAAATCTAAAATCCTCTATAAAAGTATGAGTCTACAAGTAACCGATAGAATTTGTACATACGTTGGTCGCATGAAAAAATACTTTTTTTGTATGACCTATTATTTAAAGAATATTTCAGTTATCTAAGGGAGTATTGCAGTAATTTATTTATATTTTTTTAAATATCTGTTGATATACTTAATTGAAAAGTTTTGTATATAGATATTATTTTAATCATCCTAGCATATTTACAGTGAAGATATATCACATGTATAGAAACACACACTCATATTCACTCAACTTCACTACATATTTTTATGGTTTAATTAAAAAAATAATTCAAATTCGATCCTCATATATTTTAAAGACATCACAATATTCATAACCGTGACAGTAAAATTGTATAAAATACTAACAAAGCTATCATATTCTAATGAAACTTTTACGTTATTTTAGCTTTTCTTACAGGGCTTGAATAAAACGTGACGTAATGACCATTTCTTCCTTAGACAAAAGCTTGTATTGTCATTTTGCATTTTGGTTTTATTTTTATCTCTGGAATGTTTTGTTTTTGTTCTATTCTTTACTGAATAATAATAACTTTGAAGCAAGTTACTACTATTTCAATATTTCTGTGCAAAAACTTATATTCATATTTTTACAGAAATAGCTTGATTTATATTTCTGTTATCTCGAAGTGAACAACCATGACATAGTTTTAAAATTGTTATAATTCTATCTGAATAATTTCTAAAAGTTTCGTATTCGACAGTGACATTTCACTTGCATGAAGAAATCTTAGACTGCTTTAATTTACAAAATAATATAGTATTGAATTAAATTATATTATACACTAACGAAGTAGTATATATTCTATGTACATAAAAACAATTAGAAGCATAGAGGCGTTATTAAGATCACGACCTGAAGTTAATACGAGCTGGACAAGTTAATAAAAGTACTTATGTCGGAAGCCATTTAGTGAACTCATCACAAGAGATTGTTGACTTTCACAAATTAAATTCGTATTAGAATAATATCTGCCCCTATTTATATTGAACATTCATATATTTTATTATCTTTATATTTAAAATACATATGAATAAAGACGTCGTCTAAAAGTTAGTTATACAAACCAGTAACATCAAAAAGGGCTCGAGTAATAGAACCATCGATTGTAATTCACGCTAAATAAAATCCCGAACAAGCTCCAAAATAAAAGGATCCATAAACATAATTACTGGTTAATGACCCAGACGTTATAAATCTGAACTGTAGTCCTTGAGGCGACGATCAAACCGAACTACGCGTCTCATTAATTCCGGCCGACATTGCTATGCAACTAATTACGTAGTTGTTCGGCTTACGAATCAATAAAGGATAATATACTTTGTTACTTTATATTTAATAATTTAGATTTGATCTGGTGACATAAACCATGTGTAATGTTTTAGAAACAAAACCAACAAAACTATTAACCTACTTCAGACTTATCTCTAAAACTACCTCACTTGGCAAGGAAGTAAAACAGTAAAATATTATTGGCTATTTAAAATCAATATATTCCACAAAGAAATATTATAATTATAAAACAAAATACCAAAAATAAACAAAATTGATTTATGTTTAGATTAAGTAAAAGTTATTCAATTAAATTTTATATAAAAAAAAAATATAACATATACATATAAAAGGAATAAATAATATTTTATTTAACTTCGTAGTCAAACGCTCCGAATATGATTTCTTATTCAAAGCTTACTTCATTGAATAGAGAAATCAGCTCAAACAAATCTATTCCGCCTCAATTAAGCGAGCCGTGTTATGATTTTCAGTCATAACGAATAATGTTATATATATATAAAAATCTTTACAACGTGTAAAGCGAACTTCATTATTAAATCATTTGTTCAACGTATTAAAAGTATTAAAAATATATTATATAATTTTGAATTCAAAGCAAAGAACATAAAATGGTATCCGGCACATGAATAATAAAAACGTTATACGCAGTTAAATTCTTAAATAGTTTGTGGCTCACTTTAATGTGGTATGCAGTGAAATACCAATGCCGATCCTTTTTGGGCATTTACGCGAAGCGTGGACGACTACTTTAACTTTTATGAGTCCGACACGCTGGTTTCGCTTGGTTTTTCCTCTTTTGAATACCCCAAAATGCTATTTCCAACCTATCCGCATCTCGTGAATTCCGCAAATAAATCCGCTATTTGTAGACTGACATAATTTAATCACATGTGTAAATAAAAAGCAAAGTTTTATTGTGTTATATTTTATTGAAAATTATTATTTTCTCTATATTAAACTGTAAACCATTCAAACCATTATTAGTCTGTTACCAGTAAAGGCAAACCAGAAAACTTTCTACTTTCAGGGTTTCTGTGTAATTAATAAGAGAACTCTTCCTACCACTTAAAAGCCAAGTCGTACTTGGTATATACCATATTTCAATGTGTTGTGGTTTCAACAGAAAAAGTTACCTTTTTTCATTAGTACAATTTCTTTTACTTTCATAAAGCAATAGTTTTTTATTTAATAATATAATTTTTAATTAATATAATAACAAATTCACATACAAAGAAACTGTTTTATGAAAATATTTCATTTATTTATTTAAACATTTATGTATTTATTTTAATTAGAATATTCTCATTCAAAGTCTAGTCTCACTACTGGTAATTATTTTACGTTCGTTATTTGTAGGAAAGTAAAATTTACACAAACAAGTCACTTTAGAATTATCCATTATAAACTCGACTGGGTACGGTTTAATACAATAGCTAAGAACAAAAAATACGAAGGATAATTTATAATTTAGTAAATACAATTGACCCGTGACTTTGACCAAATGAGAATATTAGTTTTTAATGCTAAGTTAGCTGACTGTCGTTAATTATTAAAGGCAATGTAAAAACTCAGTACAGAACTTAGACCTTTCTTTTATTAAAGTGTGCATTTTTAAGTAAATCATGACGAAATAAATTAAAAATTTAATTTCTGCTCTACCGAAACAAATCCCTGCTTGTGAAACAAATGCAAATTTTGCTTCTGTACCTGTAAAATCACATCAACATCATTTTCATGCACACTTACTAAGAAGATCTTGTCTGGTTTAAAAAAAACTATTTCGCTTAGGGAAATTTATAATTTTATTGAAAGAAACATTTTATCGAACTTGAAAGTTTTAGAAGATTTTTTTAAGGAATAAATTTTATTCGTTACTAACGGAGCTCAAAACAAATTACATGAAGAAATACACCAATCATTAGAATGTCCATAATCATTCCAGGAAACTGTCCTGAAATCTTTCGAGGTATTTAAATTATTCCAATTCACCCCTAAGTCCTAAGCATTAAAAATATCAATTTAAGGAAATAATATTAAAATATATGTATACCGAAGTGATACTTTTACTCATCTATTTTATGTCATGTTACACCCGAGCGACGAATACGGGTAAAGAAAACGAGGACCAGCAGATCAGCCGAGGCCAATTTCTTTTCACCGCTAACGCACCCCCAAGTGTTCCGTAATATTAGTGTTTTTAATCATGATTTAAACAAAAAATATTGCCCTCAATTTTTACGTGTGTTTGTTATATCTATTGATCTCAGTTCGCGATTGCCGTTGCTGTAAATTAACTGAAACGTATGATATTATTATATTTCTTAATGGTATAAACAAATTAAATTAAAATATTTTCCCTCCGCTCCAACTTTTGAATACCGATCAAATTGCATATTTCAAAACCTTTAATAAAATTAAATTCTGAGAATTTTTGTTTTAAAATGTTTCTGTTGCATCGTCGCTGGACATAACCACAAAACAATGTGCTTACGTAAACAAAATGTCAAATTAATAAGTATCTTAATGCGATTAATATATACAGTTCAATTCAATTATTTCTCCAATAATGTAATAATTCACGAGAATCAATACATTAAATTAAAAATTTACAAAGTAATTTAATACCTATATTATTATATTGCATTGATTTTATTTCACATAATTTAAAATCTTACACGGCATTATCTTCATTACTATAGACAAAGGGGATTAAAATTTTGTGATTTCAAGTAAATAAGGTAAGCACATCCTTAAAATATAATCATTGACTTTCTGGAAGAAAGCCACAACCTTTATAATATATTTTTGTTTTGTTGAGTTTCTGCCAATAGAGGATAAAAAAGAAAATGCAATTGGAACGAATCTCAATACTATTAGATAACATTAATATATTTCAAATAATATTATCTTCTTTGAGATTCTGAGGTGACATTTTGTTTTAAAGTTATCTAAACCCTTCCTTAATATTAAAAAAAAAACATGATATTGATATTAAAAAATACATGATATTGATTTCAAAATACATGATATTCCTAGCGACATACTCTTCAAATAAATATCACACGTGAACAAAAGATCCCAGAGAAACGCTTTTAATCCATTCTCCACAAGCAAATAACATAGCCTTTCATGCATTAGCGAGGCAATCTACATTTATATAAGACAATTGCATTTCCCATAAATTATAATGCAAACGTATCAAATACAATACAATTTTATGCAGAATATTATGATAACACCCTCGGTGAATTGAATAATACATCGTGTTACTGACTCCGAAAAGAATAACTACTGCGCTATGACTCTCGTTATAAAGAGTATTTATATTGATTTTATTACATGTACAAGTTTCTCATGTAGCAAATTAGCTTATAGCTGTTAAAGCTACTTTTTTATTCTTAACTTCTATTTAATAACAGTGTATACAAGTCTGCTTGGAACACAAAGTAAACTAGACAAACTCGAAGACTTACAACAAGTTCATAACTTATTTTTAATCATTCTTCTTACTTCTAATGTGTCATAAACGAACCAAATAGCAAGTTTTCGATAAGAATAATAAATTAGAATGCAAACAATAAACAGCGAACGACCAAAAATAGGTTAAAATTTCTTTGCTAACAGATTTAAGAATTCAGGAGGCAAATGTGTCTTCTCGGTAAAGCAAACCTCTGAGGTTAACCCGTCATGATGCACCAGTAGGTTTGCGGAAACGTGACTTAAATTTTCTTTCTCGAACGAGGAATGTTCCAGAATAATCTAGTTTTATGTATTTTTTACGTTTCTAGTTGAAATATCTGGAAAGGTCATTTGGTTGGCTGGGGTTATAAGTGACGATTACTTTAGTTTTATTTCTTTTTGTTTCCATTTTTAAGCAAAAAACACTAATATCGCTATGAGTCTCTACTCGATTTAAAAATAGCCTTGAAAGCTAGTTTCAAGGATTAATTTTTATTATAAAACGTTATATTAATGAATCTATAAAGGATGGAACAGTATAATTTATCTATTTTTTAATTGATCACCAAAAACCATAAAAAAAATCCTAATAATAAGAACAGTTCAATAATAGCTTTATATTCAAGATATTAATTAAAATATCCACACTTCCGCTGTGTTCAAATGGAAAACTCTAATCCGGATAATTGGCCCCATGCATTAATAATGCTAATTAAGCACGCTCCTCAGACCAATTTAACTTCGTCGAAACAAAACCCTTAATATATTATATATATTTATTTAATTTATAAGCTGGTGATAAATATTATATCCTTTGCTGATGAAATCGCTCATGTCCCCTTCTTTATATACTCGATTTTCTCTTTCTACTTGGTATACGGATCAAAATATTTGCGACTTAAAGATATGCGCATTACGATGAGATTCAAATTCTAAAAATATGTATAAATTTCCTTTGTCGCTAAACGGAGAAAAATTATCAATATTCATAGAATTTCACTTATTTAAAACTAAACTTAGTGACGAGAATTATCAAAATTTAGTAGATATTAAAAGAAACAGAAATTATAATTTCATTTCAAATTCATAAATAATAATAATTAGACACTAACTATCATAGTACAGTAATAAGGTCTATTCTTATATCAAAAAACTTTTTTAAACAAATCTTTTGTTTGTTCTTTGTATATATGCTTATTGATTTTAACTAATTAACGAGATAAAAGCCATATAAAATGAATAAAAATAAACAAAGCAACGAAGATATTATTTTCAATGACGAATTTCTTTCTATAAAAACTAATTAAAAGACGAGAACAAGCAACGTCTCCGTTAAAGCTACAGCTAGAATTACAACATAAATAAGTTTAACATTAATACTTTATTACGTACCTGATCCAATTCACTATAAAAGTGTGAAGTTCCTTGTTTCCTGATATGAAATGTGGAATGCCATTGTGCATCGAATTGCATAGCTATTGTGTTCACAGAAATTCTATGGAGCCCTTTATCTTGAGGACAATGGGAATCTTATCAACGTCAATGCTAGGTTGATTTAATCAAGCTAGGCGCCGTTTTAGACGTTCCTTTCAATTTTTAATTGGATCCTTAAGGTCTCTTTGTTTGAAGTCTTTGTATTCAAGTTATGGTTATTAAATCTTGTTTCTCATTATTTCTTTCTCTTTATTTCTTTTTCTTAGAAAGGCAAAACATCCTATCTACACTCACATTATTATATATTACAAAAAAGGCATATAGTAAATATAAATCTTAAAGGGGATTCCAGATATTTATCAAATTCTTCGATTTCATCAAAGTCAAAATTTCCGAAGAAGTAAATTATAAGATCACTTTACACTTAAACTCTTATACACATCACGCGTAACTAACATTTTAATAAGCTTTTCAAGCTTAAACGACCTGATACGGGTTATATTAAAGTAGGTTGCAATTAGGAACAAAACCTCCAGAGGTCGTGCGTTGTTTCCTTTGGTCGTAAATCTCATGGGCCTCGTCGACGTCCAAGCTACACATTTCTACGTGCCCGTACATAATGCTTTTCATATGTACCCCATTAAAATTAATAATTAAATTAATTTTAAGAAATATATTTTTCAAGTACAGTAGCTAATTATATTGATTCATTCAAAATTATTTAGTAGTTTTATAATAATTGTTTGTGTATAAATTTATATTAATAAGGATATTAAGATATAAAAATACACTCATAGATTACAGTTAATTAAAAACTACGATAACCAAAGTTTTGATTAACATACAGTCACATTCTATATATTCTACATTTATATTAGTATATTCTGTGAGAATCAGTTTTTAATGAGATATTTAAAGATAGTGTTAATTGTTAACTCAAAATTTTTCAACAAGATTTCTCGTTAATGTCAACATCAAACAGAATTGATTTATATAACATATTTTTAAAATTCATTATCATTATATTTATAATTGACTTATTTTTTTCCTTGTTTCTAGTTATAAAATTTTAATGAGAATTGTGATTGATTGATAAAGTTTCCGCATCCTAAAAGTCGGTCTGTTTTATACGTTACAATATGACTTGCTTTTTGAATAAAAACAAAGAACTTCAGACAACTTCAGCAATTTTTAGCGCGTAATAAATAAAGATTCCCACTTTAAGAATAGTAGCAAAAAACTTTCCAACCTTGGGGAGGATTCCAAATTCAGCTAAACGAAAAACGAAGCAATTACCGATCCTACCCAAAAGTAAAGTTTGTTTTACTGGCAAGGAATTAATATTCATTAAAAAAATGTTTCTCGGCATCAGTCCGTTGAAACTTTGTAATCAACCCCCGTCGAAAGAGGCGTTAGGAGGCTTTTTGTCAGCAAGTTTTTGAGTTTGGTGACTTATCAGAACGATTCTTCCCTACTGTTGCTATTTTCGAACTTAACCCAAGTAATTATTTAATTTATTAAGTCGACTCATCACTCCTAATTTTTTAATTTAAAATCTTCTTAGTACAACTTCAGATACGCTCATTTATTGTTCAATTGATTATCAAACAGAAAAAATTATTTGTTTTTTGTCTTAAAATTCGTGACACTTACGTTAACAACTTAGAAAACGTTGCTTTGATTCTGTAATCGTTATATGTATATTTATAGAAACGTTCTTTGAACATTGTTTTGTTATAAAATTCCTTATATTAAACTATACTAATGACTACCATTAATTTGGACCTAGTGACAAAGCTAATCATTTGTACGAAGATTTTGGTCGCTATCCACGAACTGAAAATGCGGTTGCACCAAATTATTTCTACCTGCCATAACAAAGTACAATATATTTGTTGGAGCAACCCTCGTTAACTTGGATGGCATAATAATAAAAATAAACATACGTGGCCTTTCTTACGTACCCTTATAATTGCGAGCTGACTTGCTTGCGGCAATAATTAATATACGTTTCAATTATTTACTGTTATAACATAAGTATCGGGTGAATTTAATGCAAACCTTCAAAAATGAAACTCTTCAGTTAGCAGATAATATTCATTATTTTAAATATGTCTCAATCTATCAGACATGCCTCGCAACAGCGGCGGAAGTCCAAATAACATTATATATTATGGACAAGGGCTTCGTGAAGGGTTGAAACATCGACAGTCCTATTCGCAAACAGTACATAAAGATCCGGCAATATCACGGTTTTCCTGAATTAAGCTGCGAGAGGATCGGACCTTTTCCAAGAGAATTTTGCGTCCTCCGACGGGACGCGGGACCCGCCCGCATTATTAAGTGATTTCTCTGAAACAAGTCCATGCTGTACCGAATTACTTTTGAAATATTTGCGTCGAATATTTTTGCTGGCGCAAAATTTTATTAAACCAACCGAAAAGCCGAGGTTTATTGGTTAAAAATGTGGAGGATGAATCAACACAATCTTGATTTCTTGAATTTTTGTTCGGCTTCTTGATATTAAGTTCCGTCAAAGGATTTTAAACCACATCTCTTCTTGTCTTAAGATATTGGGATTTCCTCAACAATAACTTCGTTTAATCATCTCTTACTCCAATTCCAATAATATGTAATAATCAAAACGATAGTGTAGACTTATAAAGATTATTCTAATTATTATTTTATTTTTTAATAAAGATTCATGCTTATTCAGGGTCTTCCAAGTAAAATGTTTATAAAGTACTGATGCCCTCTGACATTCAATGCTTTCATAAAATGACAATTTTATGTATTCTTTCGTCTTGAATCACATTTTGAATAAATCTCAAAATTTCAATAATTGAATATCAGATAGCAAACAATAAGTGAACTTAATCCCCAACCTTTGACAATTGCACATTTTATATATTGTCAATACACAATATATCTCTAAATTAATACTCGCCTTCATTAAACACCTACCTGTTTGTGAAACTAGTATTTATGTCTAAAAATAAATCTCTTTTCGTCTTACGTAATTAAAACCTACACTTTTAACTGTCAACGCTAACCTAATTTGCGGGCTCTTAGTTGAAGCCATGTGACATCTGATTCTTTTACAAAAACATATCTGGCAAAAGTTGCACAGATTTTAGTTTAAATATTTTAATAAAATAGGTGACCCAGATTCAACGGCGAATCAAATGGTGATCTACCACATTAATAATATTTAATTATTCATTAAAATCAACTTCAACCTTTTTACTGTCGCTGAGATTTTACATTAAAAATATATATATTATGAAATAAGTAAGTCATTGAATTAAAATGAATGCTTAATAAAATATCATTAACATTCAGTCTTTTAAAAGTAATTTGGATTGACAATTACATTGAATGGAACAAACCCAACTCAAGTGTCCCGAAAAACTTTTCATTCAGAAGTTTAGCGTTCCTTTACAATATGAGAAAGGTATTTATAATACTGGTAGCTAAGAATTAAGAACGAATATAAATTTCTCTGCCACGCCTGAGGTTGTTGGGAACTTTGGCTTCTATCAGCCTTTCGGCCTGAGGCATGCCTACAGGATAGCAATTGTAATGGATTGGAGTTCAAAAAACATAATATGTGGAACGTATTATTATTCAATTCGATTACCGGGAAAACTGCCCCAAAAAAAAAGAAAAACATATTCAGACCACACAACTTTATACATTACATTAATCAGCAAAACCAATAGCGTACGAAACGCAATAAATTCTATACATATCTAAATTAAATAGGTATTTCATGATATGCGCCAAGAAACAGCAATTCTAACCGCAACACCGCTCATCCATTACCCGAGACAAGAGTGTCGTTCAAACAAATTTTAACTATACTATGTATAAACTTGAAAGCGCTGGGATACACTACTTAAGTATCTTAAAATAGATGGTTAGATACTAATGGTTAGGAACTTGTAGAATATTAAGCTACTGTATAATTAGCATAAATTACTCACAATATATAAAAAAATAAAATCATTTATTGTTTGATTCAACTGTAAATGTATTGCCAAAATTAAAATCCTTTGAGGTAGAAGTTTATATCTTGGTTTATGTAAATCGCTTCAGTATCTACTGTGACCTGATTTCGTATATCGGAATTTATTGATTTACCTCTCAATGAGAACATTTAGCCGTCGTTCAGATTCACTTCCCTTTTATGGGAATACGATTACACGCCTGTAATGACTTTGTTTTTACTAACTTTGGGTGAATATTCTTATTTATTATTTATTACCAGCTGTTCTCAGCTGTACTGGTAATGATAAATAAAATTTCAAAAATAAAAGCAACGTACTCATAAGATATTCTTTATTATATCAGCCATAAGCCAGTGAAAGTCCCATTAAAATCAATCCAAGAATTTCAGAGATTAAATTACGAACAGACAAATAAGAAATAAAAAAAATATATCTTCTAATATACATTATACAACCATACATTTATTTGAAATCATTTATTTTAATACAATAAAACATATCGTTTATAAAAAAATTTTTCAATAATATTGAATCATTATTATTAGGATACACATCAAATATTTACTCAGGATTGTATAATCGATTTCATGTGTTCTATACCTCAAATATGTATGTCTTCATTCAAAGCTTAAGGACTATATGCCGTTGGCCATATAGTAAATTGTTATATATGTAGGTACTATTTTCTTTATCCAATCCAGTGGAACAAACATATACATTAATAATTGTTTTCATCAATAAAGAATTTGGTTAGAATTCTCGTACCTTTGTTTATTTTTAACATCGTTCGACTTTAATTCTTAATGTCTCCATTTTACTTTTTTTTCCAACTCTACCTTAGTCTTTGTAGCGTTTTGAGTCCAACTGCGTATTCCAAGGGAGTTTTTATACATATGTCATGTATTTTACGGCATTTCATATACCTTTTGTTATTGAGAAAAATTGTAAGAAATGTTGCGTTTGTCACTAATTTAAATAATCACTAATTTGTCACTAATTTAAATAATCGATTGATTTTAATTCAAATAATAATACAATTTAAACGCAGAAGCCGTCAAACACTAATAAGAATTCATCCACACTTATATCTGTGAGCCGTAATCAATTCTAACAGAGAATATTATATTTATGTAAATTGAACAAACGTCGTTAGAATCCCGGATAAGTTTAAAATGCAAACATTCCAAGTTATATTTATAAGCGAAATCCTTCATAATTGGAGGCATTTCCCTCCTTACCTTCAAGCCGAGTCGTAAACGACGCTCGTCCTTCATCTTATTCCTCATCACCTTAAAGTAGGGTGACAATCTGTTAAACAACAATTTGTAAACCCATCGTTTAAGTCATATAAGTTCATCGTTTAAGTCAATATCATACATAAATACCTCTTTAAACTTCGAATATACTAATTGTATATTTTAATTATTTTTGTTTTTTTGTTTGTGGTATTTGGATGGTATATAAAATAGTGTATCCGGAAATTAAGTGACGTAGGTGCACCCTAGACTAAAGTGTGATCCTTTGAGCTGTTAAGACGGTTATTAAAGGAAAGCACCTTTATAGCTACATCGCTATCTCACCGACAAATTAACCTAGCTTTTCAAAATTGGGGCTTTAATCAGATTATAAATAAATTATTAAAATAAAACATGGATTGAATTGTCGTCTACATAAATACGATCAATTCTAAATTACACATTTATTTTAAAATGTTTAAATTCAAAAATCCATAGTTAAAAAACTGTATAATTTTTAATATCCCTTAAAAAGGGTTTGAAAGAACGATTTTGTAAATTTGACTGATATGTATTTGAATTATAATATTACAAAACTAATCTGTTGGGAAAAATACACCCATAAACACATAACAAAGAGATATAGTATAAGATCAACCATCGATGTCCTAGAGAGGGGTGAATGGGGAAGGAAAGTTAACATAGAACCTTATTAAGCAAAGGAATTTGAATTAAAACCACGGATTCATAGAACCCTTGTATATATACAGCCTCCTTGTAAGTAATTACTTTAATTAAACCTTTGTACAAAGGATATATTCGGAGACATATTTTGTAGGCTCTTATAGAAATAAAATTGGATATATCCTTTTAATTGGAAGTGTAACGTTCAATTATTATATACATGTATTGTATGTAATTAAATGCTTTTAATAATTACAATGCAAAATGTCTACAGCTAAAAAAATTACATCAGAATTAAGTGTAAACAATTTCATGTATTAGAGTTATACATACATTTTTCTCGTAATAAGACTTGAAACTTTGGAACTATGGGTGACAGAAATAGTTAAAAGATAAATTATTATAACTTAAAGTTAATGATAAAAGAGAAAGAGATAGAAATCCAAACAATCTTACTTATATTATAAATTTAAAAGTTTGTGACGATATTTCTATGGTTGTTGCTTCTTCGTTCAAAAACAACTAAACCGATTTTAATGGAACTTTTAAAATAATATAGTTCAAACATGAGACTAAGTCAAAGGCTTATAACTCATCATTGTATAACAGTAGAACTAATATTATTTTGTATTATTTGATCACATTTTATATTTTTTTCTTTAAGCCCAATTTGGAAACCATGTTAGCGAGGTCGCTGCCAAAATAAAGTACGTAATATGAAAAAAAATACGCAATTCCTGACAAAAATGCACTAATAAATAGGCATACTTCATAAATTTAAAAACTGAAGTATCTACTATAAATATTAAGGATGATAAATACATTTTTAATCATCCTAATGTTACTGTATCTGACTTTTCTCCTTTTAATGCTGATATAATAAGATTAAAATAGTTTCAAAGGCGGCTTCATCTCTTTAAGACGATCTTCTATGCAGAGCCTAAAGTATGATCAAATGGTGCAGTAGCTAAGTGAGATTTAATGTATTCAATTTGCTATCTTCTTCTATATTAATGAAAAGATAGAAGTAATTTAAATTCTCAGTAATATTTCTTAGATAATTGCAAATTATCAAAAAAATAACATAGTCTTAATATAAAAGTAGTGAAGCATAAAGAAATAGTGATTTCTATTCAATAAATAAGATATGATTTTTTTAGCATATAAAAAAACATTTTTATTAAGTATATCAAAGAAGGAAAACAAATGTGACTGTACCAGGGAGTAAATTCTTAATTTTAAATGGTCCGTAAGCTGGAAAGGAAATTTATAATAAATTATGAAAATACAATTTAAATATTGTCATCTCATCTTACTGATATAGCATATTAACGAATAATATCAAAATTATTTGCAATTCAAATATATTTGGGTCACTTTGCGAGCTCATATTCGAAGGCCTGTTCTCCATTAGGCTTTGCTGGCTTATTAATAATTCAAGCCGCAACAAAAGCTCGGTTAGCACTTAATGTAATGGCCATTAAGGTCTAAATATTATTTCTCAATGACGATTTCATAATACATAAAGGGGAATATTGACTTTACGTCAATACTCACGCCTATTGATATTAATTAATTACAATGACAAGTGTTCTAATTTCATTACTCAAAACTAAGTCTGGATTTCATTATTTTCATATTATAGATACATATCTTTTATCTATACTGTGAACACATTGTTATTATTGTGATTATTAAATTAAAATTTAAATCATAATAAATTTAAATAGACTGACAACTTTTAAAAAAATCGTTTCTATATTTTATGCAACACTTCTTTTTCTTGTATGATAGTCTTGACTTTGTAAGAACCCTTTAATAAACATGTATATTTTGTTTATAATTTATTTTTCACGTTTTTATTTTATTAATTTCTGTTAAATTGAAATAAAAGCAATTTATAGTCGTTGAAGATGTTAGGTATATTATTTATTAACTTTAAAGAGAATATCTCAAAATTTAAATAATTATTTTATGAAGTTGTTCCTTTTTTACCAATTTTTTTTTGCAATCTCATGTTCCTATAAAAACACATTAACATTTATACATTTGTATATTGAATATATAGATTCTTGATTGATATTTATATCAGATCGGATAGATTTAGAATCATGGAAGGAAAGTCTTTCCTTTACTTTGTGGACATTACGAGTATTACATAAGAAGGTAACTTTCTTCTTATTTCATTTGAATCTCGTCAGATTCAGGTTATTTTTTATACATTAGTTATTAATTCTATATTTTGGGGAAGATGAAGAATCTAAAAGCAAAATTTGTTTTTTTGTTGCCTTTGAATATAAAAATAGATGAACTTACTTAATAATAACATAAAATATAAAGTGATAATACAGTTTTTCATGCTTTTTATCAGTCTGAAACACAGTAAATTGTAACTAACAATTATGTTGGAAATTATATTACAATGTTAATTCTAGTACAAGTATGATGTATTATCTTACAAAATATTATAATAACAATAACACTTAATTGATGGCAATAATAAGAAATTCTATATGCTCCAGGGAGTTCCACCTTTAATAATGGGTTTGCGATCTGGCTTAGTTAAGCTTCTTCCCTATATTCCAATAGAGCAGTAATTAAGTTATCAACAGTATTACCATACAAATTACATGTATGTATTATAATTATCATTATTATAAGACGTGATTTTTTATTATAAGGTATTTATTCAAAGTAAATACAAGAATATTTTCATTGAATGGGAAGTGTAAATGTATAATATGATAAATATTAATTAATAATTCTAGTAAAGTCACACAATGTTTCACTGTAGCCATACCTTAATTCTGTTATTTAACAAGCCCAATAGCCTTACCAATAATAAACTACATTGTTGCATGTCGGCGATCACTTAAAGACCAATAGTTTTGCTATTGTATATATAATTGAAACCCGCCCTGACCTTTATGTCGTTACAATATGGACCATTTTGTTTAATAGCGCTCAACTCGGGTGGTTAGCTTTAGGCTATTTCCTTCCATCAAAAGCTGATCGTTATCAGAATCTTAATATCGTAAAAAGGAAAATCGCCTTTCATTTAATTTATATGTTAATTTTATTATCGCCCGATAAAGCTTTTGTTTCTGCTAATGTCAATTATGATTAATGGTTTTGAATCATATAACTATTAATTTACACAATGAAAAGTCTTTTTATAGCTTACCTGATGTTTTTTTACGCCTGGAAAATCAATTTTTATGTTACTTTCTTTATTTTATCGTGGATATGTTAATGTTATTTAGAGAACATCAGAGTTAAAGATTAATAAAAATAAACCTAATATTTTCTGCGCAAAATAATAAAACACACACAGTGTATTATTATTAGGGTCACTCCTTCTAACTAACTATTCCTTATATTTTCCTCCACTTGGATCTGTGTTTGGTTCACAATCACATGAATGCATAATATAAAAACATAGTTTTTGTCTACGATTTCGTCTGCGTCGACTTGGGAACTATGCTCAGAGAGAAATGTATATAACTCTATACATTTCTCTTCGGGCACAACACACTTGTTAAAACAAAAAATATGATAACCAACGAGTGGTAAGATCTACAGTAACATTATACTAAATACAAATGTTATACTATGCTCCGGTGGGAAGTACACAGAATTTCAGTAGAAGGTGCATATAAGGCTATATACATATAGCTTGTACATTATTCTAATTTCTTAACTAAATTACTGTAAAATGTTATCTTATATTCTCGAGATTAACAATGAAAACAAAGTAAGATTTTCAGATATACTACAATTTTTTTATTATTTTAGAACTACATACATACTCCCGACTTTTCGATCCCCCAGCATCAACAGTGATCACGGGCAGACGAAAAAAATTTTATAAATATCCCTCAAATTTTGTTTGTATGAAAGAGCAACAAGCATCCATATATCCCCAAAAACTTTCGCAGTTATATTATAAGTAACTAGTAAACCCGGCGAACTCCGTTTCGACACCAGAAGGCTTTTATATAACATTTTGTTTGGTGATTAAAAGATGAAATTTTTTTTTGTTTTATATTTGAAAAGGAAAATTTTATTTCCTTTCACAACAGTTATGAATTCATTTTGATTATAAAAAGAAAGTGATATTTAGTTGAACTTCTCTAAGAAAATGAAAGTGAATCCAAAGTAGATACCGAATCGAAGCGTTATACTTATCCGTTTCATTGAAGTGGTCCTTTGTAAACCACATTTTTTACTTTTTGGTCTAATTTTAACACAAATAAAGCGGATGGTTTCCAAACTCGTGAACACGCAAAATATAACGCCCATGTGAAAAACAATGATTTTCTAAATTTATCCCGCAAATACTAAATGGTTTTAAGAGTTCAAACTACAAACACAATACCGGTTTGACACATGAAATTAACTGAGCAGAGAACAATGAGCAGCTGTCAAACAATGTATCATTCACCGGCGCTATCTACTTAAAATATTGATTTGTAATACATGTTATGTATGATGCCACTGTATGTGAAAAAAGTTTTTCCCGCTTTTCTGTTGATTTTTTTTGTTATAAACCTCACGGAGCCCGAGACCTTTCCAAAGAATGCAAAACCGTGGAAATTGGTTGGTTCGTTTGTTCTGAAGTTATAGCATCAGGATGGAAAACCGGACTTATTTTTATATAGTAGATCTCTTACAAATATCTAATTGTCATCATTTACGTCATTACATACATATCTGTCATTATGCGTCAATTGCATAGCTGTCAACTGTGTTTCGTTATTCCAGTTTTATAGTGACTGACGTTTCATGTCAAGTCCCACGGAAATGCTGTCGAACGGGATAAAAAGTATCCTATTGCATTTTCCTGGCTCTAAACTACCTCTCTGCCAATTTTCAGCTAAATCGGTTCAGCCGTTCTTGAACTATAAGTGGAGTAACTAACACGACTTTCTTTTATATATATAGATACATATAATATTTCTATCTATGTATAGTCTTTACCAAGTGACGTCGCAATAAAACTACTTCTATATTGTCTTCACGTCCAAAGTTACCGGAATCTTGATAAAAATCATTTGACATTAATATTACATATTTTGAAAGGAAACAAATGTGGCTTTCACATTTCTGTAAAAGAACACATGTTTGAAACTTGATTTCAGAAAGTATTACCCAAAATAAAAGTTTAAAACTAAGTAAGAGAGTAATAATGAGTAAGTTACATGTATAATAAAAATAGCAAGCGAGGTTGTGGATAAAAACATTTTGTATGAAAACTACTTTTCATTTTCTTTATTATAATCAAAATATTTATCAAACTATTTTATAAAAATAAAATACATTTAGGTATTTATAACGACCTAATTCCCTTCATTAATTTTTATATTATAATATTATCTACTTTTAGAGAAACTACGTGTAGTAGCACTCAACTGAATACTAGAAAAAATATTGAACCTATAAAGTTTTATTTAATATTTGATTCTATTTTCTTGTAAGTATTATGCAGTCTGTCGACAGAAATTGAAGCTTAATGTGTTTAAATCTAAACTATTCACAATTTTAATTGCCTTCTTTAGAATTAATAGGCATGATGTATGTTTTGTTTTATTATAATGTCCCAAAAAAATGCAAAATTTCATACATTATAACACAGTAGCAACTCCTAATTATTTGTATTTGCAAAAAAATAAGTTAAAAGATTATTTATATGCGGTGTTCACTATTTGTTATTTGGTTTACTTATTTCAACTCTTGTTTTTATTTTTTTAATATATTTCCTTAAAAAGTTTGTAAACGGTTAGATTATCTTATAAATGAAATAAAATTTACCTGCTTGTACTTTTTTAAATTGATATACAAAAGCGAGTATAATTAAAAATTTACTTCTAAAATATTTTGAATTAAGTTTTTAATAAATTCAGACTTGTGTAAACCCGGTTTAAAAAACTAATTTCGGATTTATGTCCAAAGTTAAAAACGTCCAACTCAAGCACAATAGTAGATATTTACGCATATGAGTTTTTGGGAACGGAGTCAGTAAAATTAATTTCAAAGTCTAGATTAGTTTTCAACATCAAAATTCCAAACAAAATACCGTTATCCCCTTTATACATGTAAATGTCTTTTGCAATATAAAATTAATAAAATTTACGTCACAAAATGTGATGCAATACAGCCTTATCACCATACAAAGATTCAATATCGAATACATGTCAATTATATTGTACAATCACTGAAATTTTATTCGTCGTGGATTAAATATAAAGAACAATATGTTTGCTAAATAGCTGCGATCGATCAATCAACGCTGTTCCGATGTCCAAAAAAAGCTGGACGCTATCACGAACGAAAATTAATAGCAGTTGTTAAAACGCTCACCCCAGATATTAATTTCATATCAAACAGTAATCACTATATAAATATGTACAATATTACTATAATTTCCATTTTTGTTATATTCCTTAAGTAAATAAAATTTTTATTATATAATGATATTACTTCATAAGTAACTTCACAGCAAGCACAATATTTGTCTAACTAAAACTTATATAGCTTAATCTGTTGATGCTATGATTTTTTCTATAATATTCTTATAGCGTATAATATAATGCATAAAAATATTTCAAAGCAATCATTAATACATCACGCGTAATACAGCACGATTCTTTAAATATATAATATGTTGTATAATATATTTTATATATGTACTATATTACAAGAGACGCGCCTGTTGTAAAAAACCTAAATCGAATTCACAAAAATCAAAGTCTTTGAAAAATATTAATTATTTATTCTTGTTTCTGAAGTCTGTTGTTAGAAATGGATAATTTCTATGTCCTCTTAATGCGATACAAACAGTATGGTGATTATATAATTGAATATATACTTAGTAGTTGAAACTTTTTTCAAATAAGCAATCTTCGTCATGAAATTCTTGAAAGTTTTTAACTTTAAATTTTTTATATATATTATTCAAATTCTAAAACTACTTATTTTTGACATACTTCCAAGTATTCCATCCAATAATAATAATCTAAGTTTTGTAAATAAACTAATGTAAACTAATATTTTTAAAAGAAATATAATGTACATAACATTGAAAAGTTCGATCGAAGCTCTGCTTATTCAATTACAGAAGAAGTTTTGCAACTTCATTCAGATACAAGTTGATTACAATATTATTCAAGTTATTTTTCTCGGAACTTGTGTTTCTTATGTTTTGTTGAAATGAAAAAACTTCACGTCCCTCGCCTCAACAACTAGACTTGAAGTAACGCTGAGTGTTTACCATAATTTTTGTATTAGATGTCAGGATATATAAATTAAACAATGGGGCGCATCTTCATTTTAAATTTCGTAAGCTGTTATAATTTTCTTGCATCATACTTTTAAGCCGTCATACTCTAGCCATAGTTGGGTGTGTATTACATCTTTTTCGTCATTTTCCTTTAGCGTTTATCAATAGCTTTGTTAGAATGAATGTTTCGTATATCGTTTTCTCTCTTTGATACATATCTTTTCAACATCTACCTACACACATCTAATAGTAGTTAGGTGGAAACTAATAATTCACCTTTCTATCGAACATCTAATATGACAAAAGGTGTCACATTATAAGTGAACAAAATTGCCAAACCTTTGACTCCTCGTTATCCATAAAGGATCCAATTTTCGACAGGCCACGTCACAACTGACACATCGTTACGTGACTGAGCCTTTGACACCGAGGAATTATAATTTTATATCAGACGCAATCCACGAAACCAATTCCGTAAAGGTTACGTCTAAAATGAGTTGGAATAAACTTTTATATAAGACTGCTGTCATCCACTGTCTTAATATGATTTAATTGCTACACCCTTATTTAAAAAGTTCAGTATTTAAGTTGTATACAAACAAAAATGAATAACTTATGATTACTTTAATTATCTAATCTTGAAGTTGTAATTTGTTTAGATGGATCGTAAATATTAGTAAATTACTTCAGTCTACATACAAGAATACAATTTATATAAAAAAATCACTGGACGTACGTTGAATAACATAAACCTTTACATAATGGCAATGTACAAACGCCTATAAATTTATATCTACTGTTCAAGTTGAACTCGTTTGAAACACAACCAACAGTCAAATTTTTAATTGGCTATGTAATCGAGATACATCAATGTCACTAAATGAAAATATCTGTACAGCAATATCTGTGGACTTCGAATAAAAATATTTGCGTTGCCCCAATTAAAAACAAATCCACAATCTCGTTACGCTTTCATTAAAATTTATATAAATTAGGCCGATCTTCATAAAAAAAATGTAGCCTTTTCACTTCATTCGATCTCTGAACCAGAGCGGGAATATGATTTTAATTTAACATATGAAATGATACCATATATAAAATTAATTGCAAAACGTTTTTAGGTACCTTCATAATTCCCAAAAAAAACAATAGTAATCTGTCTGAATGTAAGAAGAATTTCTTTATAAAACTCTTATCTCTTAAAATACTTAAAATCAATATTGGTTCCTCAAAATGATTGATCGTCAGAATATTGTGATTATAATTTATTTAGGTATATCAAATTTAAAACGTATTACAACAGGGACCATGTATTTCCTTATGTATATAAATTTCAACTTATGATTACTTCTTTTATTTTTATGTATTACACAGTATGTTTTAGAATAAAATCTAAAATGGCTTAGTAAAAAATTAAAAGGGAATTACTTGAGGTTACCCTAAGCTTCAACCGTTCTTTAGCTCTTTAGACCGAACTAAGCGAACATTTTCTAAATAAACATAAAAACTTAAGTCGATATGAGCTTGACGTTCCAAGTTGTTTTTAGCATTGTATTTTTATTTAATTTTCTCTTTATTTAGATTCTGATTATGTGTCTATAAATGTATTATATAAACTAAGAAATTTAAGTCATTGTACAGAAATATTCTATTACTTTTAAAATTAATTAAAAATATTATTTTTCAAATATTTTTTGCCATAAAAGGACAAATAAACACTGAACTGTAATAAATTTTATTTGTTTTTACAAATATATATATCGTTTATATTTTAATAGAATGTGTATCAATGTCTATCGATCTATTTCTGTATATCGATGCCATAAAATAAATTAAACAGAGGCTTAACTCGAGATATACGCCATTATCTTATAGACGTCTAGAAGACGCTTTCACAGCTCCTCCATATTGAACAGTATGTACTTGACCTAACATTTAATTCTCTTCAAACTTTATATTAAATTATTAACGAAACTCACGAAACTTAAGGCTAAAAGAAACTTAAAAGGTTTTAAGGAGAACTCGACCTTCAGCGCTATACGAGTTATTAAAATATTCTCAAAATTTAAACATTTATCTAATAAACAAAACTTTTAAGGGTTCAATACTGTTTTGAATCCATTAAAGTATAGAACTTTATTAATCCCCTAGTCAAAATATATCTGCCTGTTTGTTTTATAAGATTACTTTTGTTCTATATTATAACAATATGTAACGTTTTAATTTAGCTTACGAAAAACCTATTATTGGGAGTCTACAGAAAGGGCTTTGATTTCGATTATAATACTGCCAGACATTGCTTTGATGTATTGATATATTTATGAGATCGACGATTTGCTTTGCTTCTTTCACCACATAATTGATCCAAAAAGGTTTGATAACATTATTCCCAAATAATTCATACACAAGTATCACAAAACATCTTGAAAGAGATAAATCTGAGATATTTGGTTTGTTCGAATGTTTACGTTTTCAACAAAATCCCTTATCTATTGCCACTTGAAATTGCTTTCCGGAACTCACGATAAAATGGTATTCACTAGGTTATATAGTCTGCCTTCGATACATTTTTAAACGGATCTCAAGTAAATTGAATTACAAGATACAATTTCGAAGGTTTTTAAGATTTGAACGTTATTTTACGACTTTTAACAAGTAAATTTACTTTTTACAAGACTTCTTTTTGGATTCAATTTAAAAAAAATATTACTACCACTTTGTTTCAATTAACACATTATTTAAAAAACTTGACGAGTCATATGTAAACAATGTTACCTTTATTATAATATCGAATTTAGCATTTTTCCATCTATACTATGAATACTTTGGCTTTAAAGAAACCATTAGACAAGTGTTTAACAATCGATGCGTATTTCAGACGTTATTCCAGTGACAAGAATCACAATTTCATTTTCAAATTTTTTGTATATATATTACAAAATAACATTCATATGTATATTTATTAATTGCTAATTAAATGTAATTATTTAATTTAATATTATTCTCCCAAAAGCTTTTTTGTTTACATAAAGATCTCTGTTTAGTTTCATTAAAATGTTAGTCATATTTTAGCACCACTTTTTTAAACTAAATAATAAATTTAAAGATATTTAACTCATCCTTGGAAGAAATTTACACACTAACAGTGATTAAAAACTTTTAAATTAATTATTATCTGTAAATCTTTTACGCCGCATTTCCCAATTCCCAAACATTGGCATATTGCCCTGGAACCGTATTTGTTAAAGAAATCCTTGTTTTAATCTAAGTATATCTGTAATCTACACTTCTTTAAGCTGATTTTATACAGTAAAGTTATGTCTAACCTGATATCGCAGTAATACTATATATTTGATTCTGATATATTTTTATAATCCTCTACTATTAGTTTGTGACTACATAAATCTCTGGATTATGGATTTTCTTTCTCATCTTATCAGACATGACAGACTTATTTTTAGACAATGAAAATGCCTCTTACACAAGAACAAGGGGATGACAAAACAAAACAAGGGGAAGCAGCAAAATTTAATAAGACAATTTGACCTTCCATCTTAGTTTTGCTAATCTATCTTTTATACCATGGATCCGACTTATTCCTTTATCTTTTTTACTTTTTCATAAAATTATTGAAATATTGAACTATTATTATTTTACATAAAATACATCACTATATAAACGAACTCGATAAATATAAAGTGAAAAATTTAGTTATGGATTCTATAACTTACCTAACTCACTTAACATTAACGAAGATGTTATAAATGAAGACGTCCGCGTCGCCCGGAGCTCATGTTATTACAACCAAGACAGTGCTGACAGTAATCTGCCCCAGAATATGTATAAGAATACATTAAGCAGCTTTTGTGCGTATTTACAACTTAAAATAGAATTTCTTGAGCGTAAACGTATAATGTTCAGGAATTGTTTGCTATTGTGTTACAACACTGAATAGCACATTCACCTAATTTGATCACTAGCTATTGTTTACATACTATTGTCGTCCATATCATGTAAAGCTAGATCAGTTTTAGTTAGATTTAAATGTTTCGAATAACAGTCGTCCGGGACCAAATATATATTCCGTAGAAATATATATTTTGCGTGTAGAGATGTCAAGTTGCAAGCGTCGCACGTCAAGCGATGTCAATTTGGTAAATATGAAAAGTGAGACGTGACGTACAGAGGAAAGGCCAATAAAATATGTGATATTCAAAGTGAGTACTGGCATTGCAAAATGAAAATTGTATGGAATTTAAAACAACAATCCACTGAGGAATCTCTGTTATGTTTAAAATGGAATCAATTTTTTTAGAAGCGTTTTTGTTTACATGAATATTTGTTTGATCGAAATTAAAATTACTAAATGTTAATATGTTTGTCATGTTTAATTTACGTCACTACAAGTTATCAGGAATAAATTTAACAGGTGAACGTGTTTATACATGGTTAAGCTTCACATAAATTTTTCAATCCTGCCAAATTTACTCATTATCCTGTCATTGTGCCATCAACAATTCATGTCTCTCTTTATTTATTAAAATAGATTCATCAGCTCCACATCATAATATTCTAATGTCACTTATTTTAATCAAGAGCTCATATTATAATTAAACTAACAAAACAATACGACACTCAATCACAATCGGAATTAATATAGCATCGCTGAATGATCTATGAATAATATATGAGATTAACACGTCGCTGTAAAGAACCGTCGAACAAAGTGAAACGAACAATTATATTATATCATTGTTTTGTTTTCATTGTTAAAACAAATATGTGTAGTCATATCGCATGCAAACGCACTACTAGCCACCATAATGTAGTTCCGGCTCAATGAGAACTGATGTATGTACCAAATTAATTGATTAATTTATTATGAAACAAGTAATCACATAGCTAGAAAGATCTTTTATGTTTTTTTGTACATTACCACTCATTATCAGATGACATATTTTATGTTCAATCATTCATTTTTTTATATCAATTTGTATTTTTGTTATGTACTTCTCAATAATTAAACGGTTGGGGTTCTTTCGTTTAAAATGTAGTTGAAACAGACTGCATCATTTCGTGCGTTGTTCTTTGTTAATTTATACATTTTTGTTTCCTGTTATTTAAAAACAAGCCGAATCAGATACCTTTTAATATGTTTCTTTTGTTGTGGTGTTCCACTGTTGTTTTCCAATTAATTAGAAATATTCTTGTGTGATTCTTTTATTATACATAATTTCTGAAATCTTTCATAAAAAATAAATAGCCATCATCCGAAACTATGGTTTACTAGTTTGACATTGATAAGTTAAAGAGTTCACGTGCCCCTTTTAAATTGGTAACTTGCCAAATGTAGGTTGATTTTGATTTTAATATGACGTCTGGATGCACGACGGCAGAGTTCAGTTAGTGCGGACCTTTGAAGATTGTGATTGTGAAGGACGTTCGAGAAATACAAGGAAATTTAGAACAATTAAAGTTTCATTTTAAAACATCATGGAACGTACTAGAAGAAGTGACATAAGTGAAGACGGCGATGATGGCGCCAGTCTCTAAAAACAACGAATCTTTGATAAATCCGATATGTATGACATAATCTTTACTTGAGCTGAGTTAAAAAGAAGTTTCAAGTTTTCCCAAGGTATTTTTAAAATATATCTAATAATAAAATAACACAGAAGGTACAACAAAATTGATATAAAATAGAAAAAGAATAGTGACCGCTCAGTTGGTTGTAATCCCTGTTTTTATAAAGCTTGATGTTAAAGCATTTAGAAAAGTATCCTCCACTGGCTATACATTATCGTGCCAAACGAAATAAGTCTGGCTTCCACAATGGAATATGAACAACTATTTTATATTTCCCAGACTAATGTTTTGTGAAAATAAACTTTATTACTCCCTTCTTTATAGATAGAGCCAACAAATGTACCGAATTTATTTCTGGTTTGATGTCACGTTTTACAGACCTATAAATAAACATATATAATATTTATATTTCTATATATTTTTCCGGGTTTACGTGTCTTTGTTTCTATGTACTATTTAGATCTGCTTTTACATCAAAAAGTTTTTTATCTGGTACATGTGTCTCGAGATTGAACTTTCATTTTGTAAACGTATTTTAAAATACTTAAACAGCAACACTGCACCAGCTCGAGGCTTTTGTCCTTCATGGAACAATGGAGTTTTGATGTTAAACTTCTCTTATCTATATTTGAATTCATCCCAACCTTCAAGAATATTATATAAAAAGTATAATTAATGATCCCTGTTTCTATTTCAAAACATGGAAAACTTGTGTTACAAAAACATTTTCTGTCACAGTTCCTTTTCTTAAAGATAATGACAGACGGGTCGTGTAATGTAACTAAAAAGCAATTTAATTTAGTCCCATCCAGCACTCCATTGTTAAACTTGTTCAAGCCAACTCTTTGAAACTCAATCGATTTAAAGTACTTTCTTTTTTCTCAATGGAATTTCTGGGAAAAAGATGCACTGCTTTAAGTATACTTTTTTGAATATTGAAACGAACCGTTTTATGAAAGGAAAACTTTATATTCGTTATAGATGCTTACATCTGTTCCGTTTCAAAGAATTATATTACTGATTCAATGAATGAAAAGCGACTATTTTTAAAATTTTAATTAAAAATTTAATAGTAAAAATACTATTTTCACACAGCAAAGGTTACTGTAGCAAGAAGAAATAAAGCAAGAATTCAAATACAAGAAATAGTTCGCACATAATTTGAAGTAACACAAAAACGCGTGAATTATTGTGCATGTTTTAAATAACTTCTGTATTGACTTTCTTTCGCCAATTTTCATGTAAATACGAAGGTATCAAAATCCACTCGAAACATGCATTGCTTTGAGAACTGACGATGAAAACATAATAAACTTTAATATATTTACGATATTGTTCTAGAATTAAGATAGATATTTTTATTTACAACACCTCATCGCTTTATTATTTAAATACATATTTATACAAATAGATTTTTGTTTTACTAAGTTCATGTAATCGTTTTAAGCCCATCTTGTTCCCATCCCATTGGCGTGCTGTAATTGACTGTGTGCCTAAGACAAACGTTTACTGTTCTAAGCATCGTGTACACAAGCTTCAAATCAGCCAATCCTAGTTAGCGTTAAATGAAGTAACGTTTAAAACTAGTCGAGTCAGCCATTTTACATTAATAACGCAACCCAATATAATTCTAAAATATGTCCTATAATTCAAAGATCTACAAATTTTTTTCGTGTTAATTTAATTTATGTTTGATTGTTTTTAACTACACTTTTTAAAAGTAAATTCAATGATATAAGGCAACGTTTAACTAAAACAGCAGCGGAAACTAAAAATTCAATTTGACTCCGGTGAAACTAAGAGCAAAAATGTTTACAATTTCTTGCAAAATATTTTTACATATATATGAAATCATTACACAAATTTGACGCTTTCAAAATCAAGGATATATTAATGCATTGTTACATTATTATTTGTCGCAACATGCTTCCGAATGTGAACAGTGACATGTAATATATATTCACGCTAATAAATATACATACGGTGACGAATGACGTCACTTACGCCGTCCTCCTAACATGGTGTTTTATTTTAGCAAGGGCAAAATAACAGTTGCTTATTTTGTAAGGCGATTTTTCACATTTACGCTCCAGACACGTGCAAAATTCTATATAAAACTGCTTTATTCAAAAATTTACACAGTAATAAAAATGATAAGCTCGATAAAAATGTTATGAGTCAAATATGAAATACTCTCGCATATTTAAAATATGTAGAATCTTTTGATTAAGAAACTTAACGATCAAAAGAATTTTAAAATCTTTGGATTAGCGAAGAAAAAATTAAATGTCGCTATTTCTGGTTCAACTCACAGTCAAACAGAATAATGAAATGGGATATCAAATACTCTTAGTAAGCAAACACAGAAGCGTGGTTGAGAGTTCATAAAATGCTTATATTTATGACGTGATTCTAGACTCTCTTTTTACTTTACAAAATTTCATAGTCGCTGAGTTCGCAAATATACTTTGCAGAAAATCAAAGCCAGCACATAAAGGACACATAGGACAGTGAAGCGATATTTTCGTCTGAATTATTAGAGCTAGATATATATTGTTATGTGTGTGCTCTTGGTAGAAATTATGAGTTAATCTTTCCTTTACTTCCAGGAACAATCCCATAAGTCTTATCGTCCTCTGACTGTGCTCACTTTTCGATGGAACTACGCTATCCATGGACTACAACCAGCTGGCTACCACCTCGTGAATCTACTCTTACACGCACTTGTCTCCTTACTATATTACAGGTATGTAAAATATCATAATTTATACGTTTAAATTATATAATTAATTCCTTCCATTTAAAGCTGGAAGTGGAAACTTCGAATTGCATCGGCTATTTTGCAAAATGTTGTTATATAAGATCGAAATTTATCACTTGAAAATATATATCTTTATATATATAATTCTTCTGTGAGCGTGTATCTCACTGAACTTCTCTCAAACGACTGGACCGATTTTGATGAAATTTTTTGTGTGTTCAAGGGGATCTGGGAATGGTTTAGATTCACAATTTTGTCCGCTGGACAATGTTTTTTTAATTAATTTTTAATTTATTAGTAGTTGTTGATACAAACGTTTTTTTGTGACATTAGATTTGACAACTAACTAATATGTCAATCATTCTGTCGCACTTCAAAACACGGAGATTTATGGTTTTAATACGTAAACTCCAAAAATATAAATAAAAAAACGTAACAGATATTTCTTGATTATAGGGCGATACGAAGTTCGCCGGGTCTTCTAATATATCACATATATATATATATATATATATATATATATATATATATATATATATATATATATATATATATATATATATATATAGTAGTAAATAAATAAAGTTATTTAGTGAATAAAATCAATATTAAAAACTGTCTAATAGAATTTATATTAACACTACTCACAAGTTACGATCAAATAATATTTGAAGAGGTCTAAAGTACTTCACAGAATTAAATTTACATTAGTTGTAGTAATTGGGAACTGGTACCCAATAATGGAAATCCAATATGATTTAAACTGTAGATCTAAACTTCAACGATGGATGCCCTTCATATTTGCGATGAAATTAATTAATATTAAAGTCCAATCACAGCTGCGTCGTTAACCCTTAATTGTTAATTGAATCGGGGAAACTTTTAATTGTTAGAACTCAATAATCCAGTCATTTGGCCCGGGAGCTCAGTCGTCTCTTTAATTATTCAGTACAATTTCCACGTAATCGAGTGCTTTAGAGCTGTTTACTCGTGCCTGCAACATTCCCATTAAGAAAGAACGTTCCTATCCACAGTAATGAAGAATTTCGAAAGAAATTAAGTGTCTTAACAGTGTTTAGTTTATAACGTAATATTTTTTTTATATTACTTACAGCTTATATTCTCGCACTAAGAGAACACACGAAGTCTTTAATAGTAATGTATATAACCAACATTAAAAGTTATTAACATTTGTAAACCCATTCCCAACTGCTTGTCCGGCAATTTAGCCACTAATGAGTTATAAAATAACCATACGTTTCAGAACGAAATAGCTGTTTAAAGTCGAATAATTTTAGCGTTATATTAAGTCCAATACTGTTTAAATAAAAGTAGGTCAGTTCAATTTGTGTAAAGTTTATTTTAATTTTTAGTTTCGTTGCATGTTAATTTCTGCATCTTCGCATCTACTATTATCATAATTTATTCTGAATTCAACACAGGTTTTTATACATATTTTTATACTTTCACCGATCATCCATATATATACATATTTAAAAATGGTTCGTTTTCTGAATTTATTTAACCGATTTCCTTGATCCAATCAAATAAATATTCATAGGTTAGTATGGTATCATTAATAAGAACATTTAAAAGCTGAAGTGTAACGAGTTAAAGTTTAATCCGTGTGATCCGGACCTCAGCTTATAACGACAAACGTCCACTTTAAGCAGCCATTAGGTACCACATGTACCCAATTAACATTAAGATCTGCCTCATTATAATTTGATTTCGGATATTAAAATGATATATGTAATTTTTACTGCAGTTTTTTAAAGGAGAATGGAAATTGTAGGTATGCTGATTCACTTCATTCTATTTTCCTTTAACTTTGGAGTTACATAAAACAAATAAAATATTCCAGATTCGGGTTATTTCTTGTTATTTATTAAGCGATAATTGCTTTTATTTAAAACCCTAGTCTACTTTTAATAAGATAAATTACAATTTATTATTATAAAACATTTGATTAACTTGAGGGACTGAAGACTGGTGGGAAGACCCCTCAATACCGTTGTAATTACCGGGAGCCGTACAAAACAAAAGTTTAATTTGCTCCCTAAGATATTAATTAGCAAAATAAGATATTATGAGTTTGGAAATAAGATAAATAAAAATTAGGTGCTCTCCTACGCTTCCTGAAAGACGGAGTTACTTAAGAGAATTTGTATAATGTAAGGAGAAAACTCGTTCTTACTTATTCTATTGAAAATGAAATCTCATCAAAAGATTTCATTTTTTTTACGAATTGATGTTTTATACATATATAAGATTCGTATTAATAAGACGGTTTTAATTATATTGATGGTGCTCGTATAGGGTTTTGTTCGTGAATCCGAATTTTATTTATATATGTAGATATATTTTTAAACCCCAACAACCTCGCTTTCTTCTCTATATTCTAGATTTTTTTCCATAAACTACTTATAGAAATTTCGAGGTATAATTGTAAGACAGGTCTAGATAGCTTCTAGTTCATAAATCAAAAAACAAAGTGTTTTACTCTCTAAAATGGTTAATAGCAATTCATTTCATTCGTTTATTTTAATTAACGAAATCCTGTAGTATCTGTTCAAAGTATCAGAATTTTTCACTTTTCGTTTAACTTATAAATGAAATTGTATCTCATATAAATTAATCACTGGATATTACGCATGATTGGTCGTAATATATGACTTTAAACAAAGTTTGTTAACTTCACTTAAGTATTGCAATGTCTATCGTACCATTACAATTCTATTACCATGTATATCTTTTATATATTATTCATACAAAAGCAACGGAATTCAAAGTTTTAATGGAATTGCTTTTTAATTCATTACATAGAACACGAGAAACCCTCATGAACAAAAATTTAATTCAAAGTCAATACAAAGTTATACAAATGTTTCCTATATTGTTTAGCATACATATATATTACTGTAGAAAAAGTGGATCGTAAAAAATCGCCCCGGGCCGAGATAAATAAGAAAATTTGATACCAAAGACAATTGAACTGTGGATCATTCATAACGTAATGAAGCAAGACTGCGGCTGCTTACTCCCTCAACAACAAAACTATTCCAGCCATTCTGAGTTTACCGCACCAAACAATATGGTCTACTATCCGTTGAGGAGTTTTTCATTTTATCCTCATGGGAGGAGATTGAAAGCCGAGGGTACGGGCAACTTTTTACCGCGAAGTTAAATTAGTTTTTCATTACCTCAAACACTGAGAATGTCATAACTCCTCCCCTAATTACGACCCTTTGTCTTATCTTTGCATGCCAGTAATTAATTACGTTGTGTTACGTTATTAATTTACTCATAACCGTGTATCGCTGTAGCAAAATAATTAGTCAATTTATTTATAAGATTTCATTTGTTTGAAGCCGGTCCCGTCTGAGTACGTGGTTAAAACGTGCTACTCGCTTACTATATTATAAAGTTTATTAAATTATATTATGAACTCTATATTTTTGAATGTTTTAACTTACAAAGTTTTTACTTTTTCTTATTATTTTTTGTTAATTACACTGACGACTTAATCTACATCACCTTAATATTTGATAGTATAAAACCAGAACGGTTCGATGATTCACTGGCGAATTGATTGCGTGGTCCTTTGAGACTCCTGTGGGACATATAATGTATATCCCTGATTATAACTCAACGCCAGGCTATTTAATTGCAAAGACATACAAATGTATACTCCACGTATATGATATATTTGAATAATCAATTAGAATTATTATTTAATAATGCAATTTTAAGAAATCGGTGTCAATAGAAGTAAACAAACTCGCAAACTTGAAATTCAAATCACGTATTTTTTATATATATTCTCTCCAACCTTAGCCACGGCTTATCATTTTTTATAAACGTTCTGCTCTTGTACTCAACGTTCACAAAATAGTCTTATTTTCTCGACGTACTTAATCGTCATCATCATCAGCTTTAACTTGAAGATAACACGTATTTTTTTTTAATACAATACATAGTTTAATAATGAAATGTACAGTGTGGATCATAATTTTAGGTGTAAATTTTATATTAAACTAATTATAATTTTATTACTGTCATGAAATATTAATCTGTAATTTTATATTTTGGCCAAGGTGTGTTTGGACGTTTTATTCTTCTTTGCTCCAAATGAACTGGTATAATCAGTGGAAACTTGCCAATAAATTAAAATTAAAAAATTAATTCTATTCGAATTATTTCAATAATTTTGAAAGATTAATGAAAACTTTAAAAGTTTTTATAAATGTACGTTAAAAATCAGAATGTTTTGATAATAGTAAGTTTTTCAACATCTATATCGTTAAAAAAATTGTGTATCATAATATCGAAGCATTACATTGTATTGAAAACTAATAGAAGCTAAAGGTAAAAGTGACATGGCTATACCTTTCACCGTCCATTAAACATCCTCTCAATATTAAAAGCTTTTTTATGGTCAAAAACAATATATTGTTTCAAATAAAACAAAACATAAACGTTCAAACCTTTTATATTAGAATTTGAAATCAACGGAACATCATTTTAGTATATTTTTAAGACAATTTTAGTTTTTTAGACAAGTTTTTTATTAAATAGATCCAAGAATTGACCATTCAAATTATTAAATAAAAGTACCTACTCTTTAAATGATTTTATGTACATTTATAATGTACATTATTTGGTCGTGTTAATTTAAACTTATACATAAGATATAATGTTTGAGATATGCGTTAAAACTAAACATTTATATAAGCAAAAAATGTTTAACAAAGAAAAGTGTAACAATGTGAAAAATTTGAAAGAATTTCAAAGAAATTGTTCATAAATATTTAATCACGTAAATCATCTCAAATTCCAAACGCTAACAAAACTTTTTGTTCGTGAATTTTTTAAATAGAAACTTAAATAGCTGCTAAAAATAAAAAACAACTTTTAATGCATTGGACCATTCATAAAACAAAATATCAGCGTCGTTTGAGAGCGTCGCAAAAACTGTAAAGTCACTAGCCCCCAACAAAAGTTCGTCTTGTGAAACATTGTAAGAAATTCATCTTTGTAAATTGAAAAAGCTAGTGCAAGTTTCCAGTTATATACATTGCTTTAAATATTCTTGTTCATCTTTTATTTTTACGACTCAACTAAGTAATGCACCCATTCAGAGTGGCAAGATGAAAGCCAACAATATTGCTTGTCTTGTTTCTTAATATTATATACAGGGTGACTGGTGAATTACTATCAATATTTAAGGAGAATACTCGGTACATGATTCTCATTCGAATTATGTAAAAAAAATAGGTACTTAATTTTTGACAAAATTTCCGTATAAATAAATAAAGTGTTGACACGTTCCAAGTGTTCCAAGTGTGGACGCGTGTGGCGGCGTGCTGATACAACACCACGCCGCCGCGCGCGTATGTGTGAGTGTGTGTGTATACCTAATCTGTAGGGTGTTCACACGATGCGTAATTAATTACATAACTTTTGGTTAACTTTACTTAGAAGTTTATTAATATTTATGTTATATTAATTTTTATTTTGTCATATATGATCGTCAAATATCACGTCCTCAAGTATCGATAGTAATTCACCAGTCACCCTGTATATCGGATTTATTAGAAATTCGTTGTTTTTAAATAGAGGGACACACGCCTCGCTGACGTCACTAATGTCACTTCTTTTAGAATGTTCCATAATACTTTAAATTTAAACTTCAATTGTTCTTAATGCTCCTGTATTTCTCGACGGCCCTTCACAATCATATTCTTCAATGGTCCGCATCCACTGAACTCTACCGTCGTGCTTCTAGGCGTCATATTTATACCCAGATTCAAACGTAGTTCTCTTCTCCTTTTAAACAATCTTTGATTTCGTTTTATTTTTAAGAATGATCATGAATACCAATGTGTTTTAATAATAATAATTGTTTTGACAGGTTTAAGTTATTTTCATGTCGCATCCGTTATTAAAGCTGGCAGCGCGGATATATATATTAACAAAAACCGCTATAATTTATAAAAAAAAAACACTTCCTTGTTAGACGAAGATTTAACATATGAATAATTACTTTTCTTACCCTAAAATACAGTTCAAATCAATTAGATTATTCGCAGTATGGCACAAAAAATAGAATTATACGAATCGTTTTTCTCTAAATATTAGCACAATATAATATATCGTATATGTTTTACATACAACATAACAAAATTAAAATATAACTTTCGATTACAACTAACAACTTGTATTTTGATTGTGAGATCATTACGATCTCATTATAACATAAACTTCTCAAAAGATTCAGAGTCGCTAACAAGCAACTAAAGCTGAAAGAACTTTAGTACATAACAATCAAATTAATTGGCGATCGAATCCAAGAAAAACGGTCAAATCTATGTATTTAAGAAAAGGTAGAAAAAACTTATAAATAAGTAGTTAACATCCTACCCTATGACTAAACGAAAGTTTTGAAAAAATATTATATAAAAAAGTATTTCATAATCTTCTGACAAACTTTTATTTATTCAGAATAAAATCCGAATTATCTAATAACTGCATTTGGTACTGCTAATATTAGATTTGGTAATTTTTGGTAGTAAGTAAATACTTTACAGTTAAATATACATACATATAATTAAATATTATTTAATAGAGACTGGAGACGATGAGGAAATATTTTGTTTTTGTTTATACATTTTATGAATTTGATTTTAGAAGCAATTCTGAATATATAATAAAAGTTTAGTAAAAGTCACTAAAGTGTACGTTAATTCCTACAGGAGTGAGTTTCCTAGCACGAGGTCTCAATTAGTTAGTGTTGCTGTGGCCGGAAAGTGTCGCCACCTCGCAAACTTGACCAATTATTACTTTCATCCCTACACTCAGGAACATGGAACTCAAGTAAACCTAATTAGGCACGTATAGATTCGTAATAAACTAGGTACCTATTACAAACTTAATGAGGTGAATGACGAATGAGTAACGTAAAGAAAAGCGGACGTAATAAAATATATAAGATATATTTTCTTAGCTGGGGAAATATCAGAATATTATGAGGAAAAGCTTGATTTTTTAATTAAATATCGCGTTAACGCTACATTTGGGCCGTGTAATGTTTTCTTTTTATGAACGCTGAGTTTCACACATTATTAAACTCGTCGTTACACACCATTTATATCCATTTCAGGACGATTTAAATGTTACTGGAATTTCGTTAAGACTTTATTTTATAGAAAATATAACATCACATATTTAGATATTCTTAAAAGTAAATAGAAAGCAATATCTTTATTTGTATTACTTGAAATGTCTCTTATTTCTTTTATTGAAAATTGCTTTCTTGTGTATAAATAAAATGCTCATTTAAAATATAATATATTTTTTTTTGTTATAAACTTTAAAATATTCCCATTATATAAAACAAACATACTCAATATCGACCTAATATTAACAAAATTGGGTCAAACATAGACTCCTAAACAAGCATTTACAACTATTCATTTGAAATGGAAGCGGTTGCGCAGTGCGTGGGAACTTTACCACAAAAGTTTCACATCGGCCTCAAACTGTTGATAAATTACGGTCATAATTTATAAAACAATAGTTGAGGTTAACATCTGTACCGGTCCGAATATTCTAAGTTTATATTCCGGGATTATATTTAATTCTTGCTTCCGACTCAAATTGGGAAATTCACAAACCCTTGTATTTAAAAAAAATAATTATATATTATGAATTTAAATATTGAACGAGCGTATATTAACTTTGTTTTCTGTATTGCTGAAAAAGGTTTTTAATAGTAAAAAAATTTTATTTAACTAACAAAAATACACATTTATTTATCATTTAACATTGTTTTGGCAAGTAATCAAATGCCTAAAATGCATTACATCATTTTGGATAACAGTTGTTAGTCTTTAATTGCTGGGACGACATTAATCAAATTTAGCTAAGAGCTACCGAAAGGAAGCAGGTTTTAATTGAAAAAAATCTCATCATAGTTCGTTTGAGAGCTACGATGCCACGTACATAAACACACCGACACACTCACCCACGGACCCACACATAGAGAGATCAAACTTGTAACAACTCTATTTTTGAATAACATTTTTATTATAAACTTCATTTTATATAATAGTAAGTAATTTCATTTCCTTTTATTAGTGTTGAATTCAATATAAAGTTTACTCCAATTACTCGGGATGCTGAGCTCAAGCACGAGATTTTAAGGTGCACTATGATGCTCACATTTTCTTTCAAGACGAACTAAAGTGGACCACTTCCTCCGGGGATTCCTAAACGTAACTCGCTTCACAACGTACATACCAACGTATAGATATTTTAACATTACAGTTGTAGCAAACATTTTTTCATAATTTAAAAAATGCCATTTCTAACTTGAAATTGCGCGTTACAAGAACACGTATTAAGCGAGCTATTATTTCCACGGCTTGGGGGAGACAACACAAATTTAGTTTTAAATATCATTTAAGAAAATTATAAAATTTTTAATCTTAAAAAATAATGTTGCAAATATTCTACTTACGTTAACATTTATAAGTAGCGGGCAAATTGAGGACAATTATTATTAAATCATAAACATTATGAAGCTTACTAGAAGGTTTAATACATATAAACTACTTAAGATAGTGTCGAGCACTAAATCTATTACACAAATCATTGCAACTAGGAACAATAACAATTATAGTTTTAATGCGACTTCCTAACTAGAAATAGACTTGAAAGAATCTAGCGAGAAGTGATAATGCGTTAATTTTACGAGTCATTTAAAACTATATTATTCCTAAAGTACAGATTATATAATTATAGTCATTATACATTATGTGATTATCTGTATTTTCTGACCGTTATGATCGCTCAGCTTAGACCACAAGCTCTGGACTAATGAGTTCTACGTCGGGTTCGCTTATCAGTTTGTAAATGATGTTGAGTAACAATTTCAATAGATCCACCACATTTCCCCGGTAATAGGATAAAATGACCGACTTCATCATAATGTCTATATTCGACCAAATAAACGAAACTATATCATTGATTTGTAAAAACCTTTCTTTTAAAAGTTTATCACAGAGTTAGAATACAAAGAAAATTGTTTATGGTATAGCATAGACTGCAGACATATAATGTCGTCATTGGAGCGATTTGCAATATACTCTCTTCGTTGTTAGATAAATTGTAAAGAGGCATTCCAATTTCTCAAGATCCACGATCTTAGTTCAAATACATTTCTAAAGCGATGCTTACAACCAATTCTAACCGCAACCTCCGGGAATACGTTCTGTAGTTGCATTATCTGTCACAAACCTAAAGCTCGCCATCTAATAAATTATACTCGTACGGTCAGGGAGCGTATATCACTAACCTTTCAAAGTTATGAAACTTAAGGAATAATTTAAGTAATTTATATATAATTTTTGTAATTTTTTTTCATTATATAATATTTTTTCGTTATATGTAATTTTACTTCCATCCCAAAAAATATATTAACATAATTTCAAATAGAAACTTTCTAAATAAATTTCTAAAATAAGTGGATTTAAAAAGTTTTAGTCCATTATTCTTCAAACTAAGGAGTGAAGATTCAAGTGTATTATATAATTTGTAACAATAACAACTGACGTCTAGTTGAATTAAGAAATAAATTGGCCGTTAAACTTAGTTGGTATTGCGTGATTAGTTAAGTGACCTAGTTTATTTTGTTTCAGAGTATGCGCTATGTTTCTTCCGGAGTTCGCTAGTTTTGTGGCGGCCATTTTGTTCGTTGTTCACCCAATACACAGCGAAGCGGTAAGCAAAACCATAAGCCATAAATATTACATGAATGTATTACGAAACGAATGAAATACATATTTTATTGTTATTTTAAGGAATTATAAGCTTTTATTAGCTCAAGTTAATTCCAATAACTGGAGAACCTTTTTTCGATTGCTCTTATGATGTTCTTGAGACTTCCATTATCGTCGACTACAAAAAAGTATGTGCTTTCATAACTCGATTTAAATGTATTAACCTAACATAATTATAATAATTTTACTTAAATTAATATTTTGTGTTCTTGCTCTCGTAATTCATTTTTTAAATTACTTTTCACATAATGGTGTAACATTTACATTTATTTTCAAACATTTGTATAATGTAATTGATGTTCGCAAAATATTGAGTTCCTGCCATTAGTGAAATAGGTCCAAACAATAATTACTAACATTACTCTTCGTTTTGTTCAATTTAGTCTTTTCTGTGAATATTTAACATGTATGGTTATTGTTCATTTATATTACACACATTTTTTGTTAGAAATATCTTTTGTATTTGCTTAAGCCTATTAATAATAAAATAGGGTAAGTTTGTGAGGACGTATAGGTTGGTTGGTATTTCAAGGAAAACCTACTTAACGGACAGTGAATAAACTGTACAGTAATTTAGATTAGACATTAGAATGAGATACAGGCTATAATTTATACCAAAATTCCGCATAATTCCCGTGAGATCACGGCATAATATGTAGTTGTTTCACATTAAGTCATGTAATGCAGGCTACAGATGACGCTGGATACCATATCTCTTATTGTAAAACATTTAAGTCTCAGCCTTATTCTACGCAACCGAAATCGCGTACTAAAACTAGTTATTAATAAAAACATTTTCTGTGTGTAAATTAATTTCTTCACAAATCCACCTAGCCATTTTATCACATGCATACGATTTACATAAAAAAAACTTTTTTTAAATGAGTCAGTTTTTTTTGGATGAGTTAGTTTTTTTCAATGAGTTTTTTTTCCTAAGAGTCTCGTTTAAAGTACTAAAATATATAATATATATTTTCGTACTTTACTATTACCATTATATATTACCAAGTTAAAATAAGACTTACTACTGTTACACTAGTATATTAATATCGCCAAAACCAGTCCTTATCAGACTAATATTTCATTCATAGTTCCATTTAAAGTTTTAATAGCTCCATGTGATTCCAATGCATATTTTTACATGTAAATTATATTCTAGAATAAAAAAATAAAAAAAAACAAGTAGCACGAAACGAGTATCTGTAATGTTTACAGAAAACACAGAAATGGGAACGAAATACTCCATTATTTATACGTTTCATTTAACAGAATAAAATATTACTATGTACTTTACCTAATATAAATTGCAATAAATAATTAGTAAAGGCTAATAAATAGATAATTAAGATTTATAAGTATTGTTTTAGTGTTTTTTTTGAAATTCAATTTACTCCAAACAAACGCCTTTTATTTAAAAACAGATCTCACTTATTATTCATTACTAAAATTTAGTCGAAATGGCCGTATATCGAGACTATATTCATATAAATAAATGAATCGTATTACTTCACATTTTGGTGTATTCGTCATTTAAGATAAAGAAAGCGAATGGTTGCTATTGGTAACACAGTAATTATTTTCATTTGATGAACCTGTCAATGTCATTATTGCTAATTAATTGGACGCTTTTATGATCGCCTCATGAGATTTATCTGACGTGGACTAGATGAGATACTTATCTTATCAAAAGAGCGCTTACTTTGTTCAGTTTCTCCAGTATATATATAAATATTTTATGGTTTTCTTTGGATGATGCTCACAAAACAGCCAAGATGAATAAAGTTCGATATATAATTATACTTTGAGGACTCAGTCCTCGTCATTCTTATTAAAAAAAAAACATGAAGCTGTCAATTATACCTTTTACTTAAATAAAATACATTTATCAATATTAAATCTTAATAAAGTCCATAAATATTCATTTCACGGACACGCATAAATGACTTTTTGAATTTAAGCCTGTACCATTTTTCGAGCTCATTTTATCATTTTATAAATTTATTTATGTAGATTTCATTGACTATAATTTAGAATTCTTATAGGTCAGAAAACTTATTTGCAATTATAATCGAATATTATTATCTCAATCCAATTCAATATTCCAGATATATAATTATGTACATGTGTATATGTTTAATTAAGTACGTATTAAAGTATGTTGTATATTAATATTATTTTAATAAAGTGTTATTACGTCCGCTCTTTCAGAAAGTATCAAACCCAGATAAAGTGAAAACAGACGCAATTACCGCCATATTTTAAGTTTATTTTCGTAGCAAAATAGTTTGATGAAGTCGCCCGTGCGCTTTATGGAACTAACTGTGTTTAAAGTTAACGCTAAACATCTTGACTCTTTCTCAAATGTAGTTTTTTATATTGAATTTTATATATTTTTTTTAAATCATCACAAAGACATCGTAGAACACTTAAAGAAACAATTTTAAAGTGAACTGCAGTTTTTATTAAGGAATATTACAAATTAACTTGAACTTTATCGATTCGTATTTCTAAAAGGTTAAAATTTGTGAGCTCTCCCTGGTATTTCATTAACTTCTCAAAAGAAAAACGGGGCAATTGTGTTAAGTAACTTGAATTTATGCTTTTAATTAAACATATTTTGTTATACAAACATTGATTTTCATACGCGTCGTGTTTTAAAGGATTTATTTTTCGGGTTGAGTTATAATTTATATTTCAATTACAATATGAAGTAGCTGTTTTTATAATTAAGTGTATTGTTTAAGGAAAATTTATGTGTAATTATATTCGTAGGAACATATTTACTGGATTGTTTATAGAACTTGTTCGTTTTTTTATATTTATATGTGATTGACGCTTTATAGGTGACGGGCGTGGTTGGTAGAGCAGAGATGTTGTCGTCTGTCTTTTTCCTCGGCGCTCTTCTATGCTATGCTCGAGCAGCCAGCAGAAGACGACACACCGGTAATAATTTAATTTCAATAACTATTTCCAACTTTGACCAATTACATAATACATTATTAATATATTATAAATATTAAATGCCTATATTTTTAGAATGTCTATGTTGTGAATAACATTCAAATAATGTTAATTAATTAATACCGCATGATACATCACTGTATCGCAGCTGAAATCCCAAAAATTTTGATATCATTCAAACGCTGTTTCATCGGTCGCACTGAATTCTGGATTTAATATTATCCGTAACAAGTAAAATACTTTACTGTAACACCGAAATAATTCTGACGCGTAACATGACATCTGAAATTCACAAAATCTAGCTTTGATATCTGTAAATGACTTCGTTAAGACCGCTCCGAGTTCTGGTTAGGAAATTCACCTTTGGGAGTTAAAAATAGCTACCGGCTACCGAAACTCGGGCTAATTCGATTGCATACCTACATTTGAATGTAATCAGAACCGACGAGAACCCATCCGATTTGAGGCTTTTGAGAGAACCGAAACCTAAGATCTTATGATCGTTGGTTTACAGCGAAACGAGTATCTGATGAATCACATTCGTGACTTGTATCTCTTTATGTGGTACCGAATTTTTAAATTTTATTTTTCAACTGAGCTCTGTATCTGATGGAAACCCATTTGGAAATGTCTCTTTGATTGTATACAACGTGAAATCTGAACTTTAAATTCACGAGAGAACTGTTAATATATAATACAACTTATTTCATATAAAATAGAGTTAGCACACACCCAGCTACGGCCTTTCAGTCCCCTTTTGCTCGGCTTATATAAAGTACAGCTTCGGGGCACTTATTGTCATTGAAGTCCCACGTCACTGCCAGTGTTGCCCCGCAGTTAAGTAGGTGATAAGCTCTACCTCTGGAACTTTGAATTGCTTGAAGTAGTCGAAAGCAGCGAACTTAATTCTTTATCCATTTCTGTCATTGTTGTTTTTTTACAATATGAAATTTTTCTTTAAAATAAGTTACTCGTTAATGCGGCACATTAGTGCCACGGCTACGTACTTGTAACAAATATTTGCCCTTCAGTTTTTAGTTACTAAAATGTATTTATGCCATATATTTTTTTATCTACATATATACCAAATATTATTGAGTCAATGGTGGCCTAGTGGTTAAAGGCCTGCCTCTGCCTCTCATGCACGAGAGCGCAGGTTCAATCCTGGCAAGTACGAATATGGTTTTTTAGAGTCATATTTACTTTCTGAGACTATTTAGACACACACACACACACACACACACACATACACACACACACACACACACACACACATACACACACTCTGACAGACGATGAAGGAAAACATCGTGAGGAATCCTGGACTTATAATTTCATAATTATAAGTTTGAAATTACCAACCTGTCTCTTGAGCAAGAGTGGTGATTAATGCATTTCCAAAATATTAGTAGTATTGCAAATTTTAACTTATTATTCATAAAAATGTTTACTTCATTATAATATGTAGATGGAAGTTTTGCGGAGTTATTTCATTTAATGATGTTGTAGACTGGCGCTACGTCGTGGCATGTACTGCCTGTGTTGGTGTTGCCATGCTGTGTAAAGAACAAGGCATCACGGTCACGGCTGTTTGTGTGGTCTACGAAATATTCGTAGCGCAAAAGGTAATATTATTATATTAAATGCAACTAAGAAAAGATTTTACATCATTAGTATATGGAAATCTTTAAGAATTCATTTTAAGGGTATCGAAAACACTGTTTTATAACTTATTGTTGAAACAAAGTTAACTGGAGATCTTGATGAATCATTTAGACTATGTATTCATATTCTATTGAATTTTATTAATTTAAGAATCGTTACACTTCTACATTCATCAATATTCTTGGTCTTCAGTGTCTCTATATGTGGTGTTACTTTGGTACCGACGTCATTGAGTCGTGAACCAAACTTCGAAACTATCACCGGGTGCCTTGTGATCTTAGATATTTGTTTCAAAACGGATCGAAGTTTGAAACTAAACTTCGTACATACAGCCATCCCTCCGTCAACAACATTGTAATTTTCGCAATACATAGATCTAGCAATTACACAAGTTGTACGGGCACATATTATTTTACGTAAATGAATACCAAAGTATTACTGAAACTATACATAAATGTATAAGGAAAATTTCTTTAACTTTTTAATTATAGCGACGTAGCAGCTCTGGGCGTTCCTGGCTGGAGTATTGGGGTAAGGGAGGGTGGGGATATGCCTGTGGGGAAGCAGCCCGAAGGGTTGCCACCGTCTGCTGTGCTACATTGGCGCTTTTGGCTGCCAGACTACACGTTATGGGAGCACAGCTGCCAGTTTTCACACGATTCGACAACCCTGCTGGAGCATCGCCCCCACCTGCAAGGTATGCCATTTACTAACTTATAAGATAATAACGTAAATATAGTTATAGGGAGAAAGAATAATTGTATTGTGTGCTCATGCTAAAAAAATCATAAATTTTCGCCCAGACATCTAACCTTCGCCTATCTTCCCGCGTTGAACGCTTGGCTGCTGACTCTGCCGGAGGCTTTGTGCTGTGACTGGACCATGGGTACTGTGGCTTTGCTACAATCGTGGCGAGACCCTCGGAATATGGCCACGTTGGGGCTCGCAGTCATGCTGGTTGCTGGAACCATACATGCCTTAAGGACCAGATCTTCGGCACTATCCATGGTAAGAAAACAGTATACAGCTGTAGGAATTCGAAAATCCTATAAGGCTATGCGGATGTCCGTTATTCTTTAGAACAAAAACAATTCTTTATTAGTATTTTTACTCACGTATACAGGGTGACTGGTGAATTACTATCGATACTTGAGGACGTGATTTGTGACGATCATATATGACAAAATAAAAATTAATATAACATAAATATTAATAAACTTCTAAGTAAAGTTAACCAAAAGTTATGTAATTAATTACGCATCGTGTAAACACCCTACAGATTAGGTATACACCCACACTCACACATACGAGTGCGGTGGCGTTGTGTTGTATCAGCACGCCACCACACGCGTCCACACTAGGAACACTTGGAACGTGTCAACACTTTATTTATTTATACGGAAATTTTGTCAAAAATTAAGTACCTATTTTTTTTTACATAATTCGAATGAGAATCATGTACCGAGTATCCTCCTTAAATATTGATAGTAATTCACCAGTCACCCTGTATATATATTTTAATTTCGTCTAATCTGGTTTTAAATATATCTTTTTACGAATTTGTTCAATGATATTATTGTCAGTGACAGTTTATATAATTCCTATTTAGATATCAAGGTGTCCATCGTAATAACAAACCTGAGAACATCAAACACAATCTCAAACATCACTTTAATAGTTTAATCGACAAACATGTTCAAACAGGGTCTTGCGCTACTTGTTCTACCATTTCTTCCCGCATCAAACCTGTTCTTCCCCGTGGGTTTCGTTGTGGCTGAGCGTGTTTTGTACATGCCGTCTATGGGCTGGTGTCTGTTAGTGGCACACGGTTGGAGGCTTGTAGCCAAAAAACAAGCTAAACTGGCCGCAGGGGCACTCGTGTTCCTCCTGCTGGCTTTTAGTGCCAAAACATACATCAGAAACTGGGATTGGAAGACTGAATATACAATATTTGCATCCGGACTGAAGGTTTGTGTTGAATATTGTATTATAATTATAAATAAATCAACACTTGTTGCGTAAGTTAGGAGTAATTTAACTTAAATGTGACAGAATTTCTCGAATCTTAAATCTTCAACAGTTGAATACCGGATATTTTAGAAATGTTGAAAATGGAAAGTACCTACTTGTCCAAATAAAATTGCTTAATACTTTTCTAAAACCCTTTTTGCTGAAATGTTCCTAAAGAATTCGTTGCAGTATCTGCCTAAAAGTGTTGTAAGTGATTCATAAAATAACTTCCAGGTGAATCGTAATAACGCTAAGCTATACAACAACGTGGGTCACGCTTTAGAATCTGAAGGGAAATACGGAGAAGCTTTAGAATTCTTCAAAATTGCCGTCAACGTCCAACCAGACGACGTGGGGGCCCACATCAACGTTGGAAGAACTTTTAATCATTTAGGGAAATATCAGGAGGCAGAAGCCGCTTACGTCAAAGCTAAGTCTCTTCTACCTAAAGCCAAACCCGGGGAATCTTACCAAGCTAGAATAGCCCCCAATCATTTGAACGTCTTCCTTAATTTGGCTAATTTGATATCCAAAAACGCGACCCGATTGGAAGAAGCTGACTTATTGTATCGGCAAGCGATCAGTATGAGAGCTGATTACACACAGGCCTATATAAACAGGGGTGATATTTTAATAAAACTAAACAGAACTAAAGAGGCCCAGGAAGTATACGAACGGGCGCTATTGTATGACAGTGGTAACCCTGACATATATTACAATGTAAGTATATCTGAGTATAACAATGACAAATTTGGTAAAATTATATTAATACAACACAAACAGGTAGAGGCGGGAATTTATGGCCTATTAAGAAAATGTAAGTTGCATTAGAAAAGAAAAGCATCTTTTACTTCATAGTATTATGTATAGAGTATTATTTTTTCATAAGAATACTAATCCAAAAAAAAGAAATGAACAGAAAAATTTTAATATCTAATTTTCACTGTATTACATGGCTTTGAATACACGTAACATTTTCAGCTGGGGGTAGTGTTACTTGAACAAGGCAAGGCGTCCCAGGCGCTGGCATATTTGGACAAAGCTCTGGAACTCGAGCCGGAACATGAACAGGCGTTACTGAACTCTGCCATACTTCTGCAAGAGCTGGGAGCTGCAGACTTGAGACACATTGCCAGACAAAGATTACTCAAATTATTGGACAAAGACGGTAAGATATAAAACTAGGAACTTTAAAAAGCTAGAATCCTTTATTTTTAAATACTTAGCAGATATAGAGGATGACGAAATACCTATTCTTTTCTTTATTTCGGTTTTCATTAAGATTTATTAAGACAAGTAACATTATTTTTTATAGCATTTTAAAAACTACAATTCGACTTTTCACCAATAGTAAATTAAATTAAATCTAAATAGTATAACTTCTTCTATACCACCTAATAAACATATACAATTTTTTACTAACTGTAATTCTCAAACAAAAAGTTTAAAATGAACTTAATCCTTCACAAAACCATACATTATAACACCACTTCTATTACGTTGTCCAACTCACAATATCAACGCCCGTGGGCTGCTATATATAAGATCTGATTTTCCTTATTTACAAGAAAAGGAACACCACATCTGTGTATAACAACGTATTTTTTTTAAAATATAATAATTCTCCAGCTACAAACGAGCGCGTCCACTTTAACCTCGGGATGGTGTGTATGGATGAGGGAGACGCGGAGTGTGCCGAACGCTGGTTCAGGGCCGCGGTTCATCTTAAACCGGACTTCCGCTCCGCACTCTTCAACCTGGCTCTACTACTAGCTGACAGACGAAGACCCCTGGAGGCCGCGCCTTTCCTCAAACAATTGGTCAGACATCACCCCGATCACATAAAAGCCTTGGTTCTGTTGGGAGACATTTACATCAATTCAGTCAAGGATTTGGATGCTGCTGAAAGTGTAAGAACTTTTTTTTTCATAACCCTTATTATTTACGTCTTTTTTACCTTTTCACTGTAGAAATTCGAAATCATATGTTTTTTACCAGATTACATAAATTTTAACTTTTCCATTTACTATTTTTCCAGTGCTATCGACGTATTCTCGAACTGGAACCAGACAACGTGCAAGCCCTCCACAATTTATGTGTTGTTGCTGTAGAGAGAGGGAAGTTAGCCATTGCTGAAGAGTGTCTTACAAGAGCCGCGGTTTTAGCGCCACATGAACATTACATACAGCGCCATCTATCTGTAGTACGCACGAGACTGGCAGCTGTCTCGCTCACAAACTCCAACACCCGACCATCTGACGGATCCGATGCTGAAGTGCGAGCGAGATGGAACTACATCCCCCAGCAACCCCCCGATCCACACGAGTCGGATCCCTCATAGCTAGCTTGTGTAAAATGTAAATAGGTCTAACACGATTTTAATATGATTTGCTTATACAATCAGGGTATTTGCATTTTGATTTGTACTTTTCTGTTTTACTCTATAAACATTTGATTTTACTTTTCAAATCAAAGCGATCAGTTTTATTTGATCTCGTAGTCGGTTATTTGCTTGATATTTGGTAATATCTTACATTTAATCTTTATGTAATATTTGTGTAGGACTATCATGATGGAACGAGCTTTCCTCATTAGCCTGGTATACGGATAATTTGTGTATATTTAAAATGAAAATAGAATACTAGAAGACTTAACTGTTTAATGAGTGTGTCATCATAAAACGGTAATTGAAACCAGTCGAATTTTATTATAGTCTATTATTTCAGTACGTAAATTATGCTGTTATAGGTAATGTTTAATACTCCCGAGCTTTTTAGGCGTTGGGAAATAGCATTAGAGAAGACCCCCGCATTTATATGGCAACCCCGTATATAAATAATATTATTTAGATACATTTTAGCATTCGTTTTGCAGAAATTAGTTTTCTATTGTACCATTTGATACACTACCATTGTAACGTTGGACTAGTATCTAAGATATCTTAAGACGTACTGTTCTACATATTTCACTTTCGAGGCAAAGCGATCAATAATTATGAAAAATTTTCATATGCGTGCGCATAACTAAAATATAATTTATTTGTGATTCTGATACAAAAATATTTATTAAATTGAATAGTATTTTTGAGAAAACGAAGCTTTTGCCAACTATCGATGTTGCTTGTTCAATAAACACGAAAATTAATTCATTAAGAAAAATATTAATGTACTGCGGTTTATTTTAAACATTTTTCTGTTGTACCAATTATGAACTAAAGTTCGTACAGATTAGGGTAACAAATAATAATCTTGATGTATGTACTTACTTGAACTGTTATTTTAATAAATGCCAATGTTATACTGTATAAAAAGTGATCGAACGTTATTAGATATAATTATGTAGATGTGAAATGTAACGTTGTTAATGTTTTAAGAAAGTAACTTTTGTAAAAACTCAATTTTTTACAATGTCTTGAAACATTTCTGGTGGGAAGCCCCTGAATGGTTGAATCGTAAGGACCCCATATTATAAACTATTTGTCGTCAAAACATTTATTTTTATAAAATAAATGATGTTTCAAATTAATTAATTTTTATTTCTTTGTTACCTTTGTATGCATTATGAAAAATTTGATTACACAAAATCTTGAACTGTTTGATAACAATCGCAAATATGTGTTTATATAATATCTATACTAATATTATAAAGCTGAAGAGTTTGTTTGTTTGTTTGAAAGCGCTAATCTCCGAAACTACAGGTTCGAATTGAATAATTCTTTTTGTGTTGGATAGTCCAGTTATCGAGGAAGGCTTTAGGCTATATAACATCACGCTACGACCAATAGGATCAAAGATATAGTGGTAAATGTGAAAAAACGGGAGAAATTATTTCACTTTGAAGCCTTCCGTTGCGTGCGCCGTGAAAACGGTTCAAGATACACAAAAAATATGTATAAAAGAATAATAGCTCTTTTAATGATCTAAAAAACACTCCGCGACAGTATATGTCTATCTTTTAAGATTAACTCACAAAAACCGTTTTTATGGTACCTAATTTGGTCGAAATAATTTGTTGACGTTGTATCAACATAATAATATTAATCTTTATTCAAATAAACAAATAAATATGTTGTTGGTTAAGAGTACTTCATTGTGAATAAAAAAAAAGTAGGTTTTATCCTGAAAATTCTATGGGAACTCGACCATTCCGAAAACCCTGCAAGAACGGGAACTATGTGGGAAGAACCAAAAATCTGCCGTAAGTCACTATTCCACGCGGACGGAGTCGCGGCAAAAGCTAGTTATACATATATTCCAAGCTACTCAAACTATTCTTTAGGAGCTTGTATAAAAAATCAGTACATGGATTATCAAAAGTAACTTAATACTATGCAAGTTTCTATATTTTCAATCCTTAAATATAGTAACGGGAGGGAGAATAAAATATAACAACAATATGTATTGTAAAAGATTCACTATATTGTTTTGTACAAATCACATATTCAAAACAATAGCGCCTTTATTCATACCATACACCGTTTCACGCGTATAATAACATATACGAGTATTAAAATAAATATCAAATACTGTCCAAGTAAAATACTTAACAAGATTTTTATGGACAAAAAACGCGCTTTTTATCAACAATTTCAACATGACGCCAGTGAGGAGGATGTAATAATAAAAAAAAATACTATGAATGAAAATGAATGAAATGGTAACATACGATTTATGTATATTAATTGTAGTTATATATGTAGAGTTAAATCATACCTCGGATTTTCTCATATTTACTGATATAAGACTTCATGAAAAAACGGTAGTTTAATTCATTTAATCAATATAGATTAGACAATCATTAAATTTCTATAAAAATCATGTTAATTAACAAAAATACATACTTTCTTAATCCCTTCTCGTTTCTGCTATTTTATTTCATGGTTATAATGATTCACTTGATACCAAAATTTTTCATAGAATCGAATAATGCTAGCACATTCTGACTTTCTGAGGTATGCCACTAAACTACTAATGGAACTCTTAATACAATATCATTTTAAGTACTATCACGATCTCACAGTCCGTATGTACATGTATAAAAATACACAAAGATAAAACAATTTTTTTTCTTCAATTACAAAATAAACATACATACAATCAATGCTCAACTTCCAAATTAAACGTAACAATCTAAAGAAATATAATTTATCTAAACTATATATAACTATTTACATTACATCAATGTAACAAAATAACATACACGCATTTCTATTATAATTTGTCGACTTCACAAATTCAAAACTTTGTTAAGATACCCTCGATCAACAGGGAATCAAATAGATATCATTATAATGTATACTAACCTAATATCGATGACTGACAGTATTTCTGGTTACAACTAGCTATAGCCTGACAAATATAAGGCAACATAATTTACGGGACGCTATTCGTTCACATCCAAATTATGATATGGCAGAAGTAAACTAACGATTATGACTTTTATTCTCATTATTTTTGACAGATTTAATTTGGTTCTCCGAGTAAAACTGACAAAGATATCCAAGTAGCATATACTATTGACAGCCCCAATGAAAACCTGCTTATAATACTTTGCACTTTATTTCACTTTAACATTATTGCAAATAAGTCCAAAACTAACATAATAAACATAATCAATACAATAATAATATAATTTTAATAAAGTGCACATCACTCTTAATGTTTAACTGTGTTGAAGTATTTCAATGTATGGACTTATATTTGGTCCCAAATTATAATTGAGACATATTCCAAAGTATTAAAAACTGGACAATTAAAAACAGAATCATGAAAGCAAAGTTTTCATTAAAACAGTCCATAAAAAATCAGATCTATGTTGAGTAGTTTAAAAAAAATTACTGCAAATTTGAAAAACTTTGAACAAAAAGCCTCTTAAAAAATACCAGTTCTTGAACATATCTAGATAGACAGTAAAAAAACGAGACTAAGAACATATTACGAGACATTTTTACGATATGAAGATGTCAAAATAAGTGTCCCTAATATGGATGATACCAATAAAAAATTATATCAACACAGCGCTCAATGGACTATGTTTCTGATTATTACAAGATGCTAACAAAATTAATGATTATTATTATGTATTGTAAGATTTTAAAAATATATTGCTTTTGATCTTAAAACTACTTTCGATTTTACAAGTATAACATGTACACTAATGTGCGTATGCAGTTAATTCTAAGGATATCCCCGACGTTTAGTTTCCTATTACAATGTTTCTATATAATGCCCATCGAGCGCTATAAACCACGTCTCAACAGTTCTCTTATTCATCTACTTATATTCTTCTTCTGCATCAAAATCTCCTTCTTCCTCGACATCTTGCTGTTGTGGCTGAACTAATGACAATGGTCCCTTCTTATATGCTGTCATTTCCTGTTGAATATTAATTGTGTTAGACATTTTGGCAAAAGACTATTATAATATTTAACTACAGAAATCTAATGTTATAACTACTTTTATTGTAATGATATTGAAAGGAATATCTAATAATTATTAAAAAACACAAAGGTTTTATATGAATTTTCAGAATCTAACAGACGAAAAAATCAAAGCATAACTTACACTGTGTTACATTATAATTAATTAATCTTTAAATAAAGATTCCTTATTTTTTATTGATACTCAGATTTGAAAGATGCTTTAGTTAATTATGTATAAATCAATAATGTTAACAAGAATGTTATGTAGTATATTTGAATAATAGTTATTTCAAATTCAATCAAGAAAAGAGATTATTAAAATTATTATTTGTGCTACAACAACGAATTTCCTTAATGAAATAACAAGTTAAGTAATTTTTTGTATGGATCAACACATTGTGTTAAATGTTGAACAATGTATTAACAATTAAAATAGTATAATACTCACCCTATCGTACCTAGCCTTGTCCTGTTCACTGAGCGACTCATATTTGGACTTGGTGTCGGGCTCCACGGCCGCCCATCGTCTTCCTAGCTCCTTGGCTATATCACCCATCGTGAACTCTGGATTGTTGGCCTTCACCTTCGAACGCTCGTCGTTACAGAACCAGAAGAAAGCTGATCTGTTTATTAATAACAAAACATAACTTTAATAAGATCTAGAACTTTCGCGAATATTCGAAATATAGTGAACAAGGACAGACAAGATAAAAATTTCGGTTAGTAATCAGTCAATTTAAACATAGTAATCTGAATATATGTTTAATTAAAAACATAACTTTAGTTAAAGTTAGACATCAATCTATTTGTACTTCCAAACTTTACTTCCTTTTGTTTTGTGACTATTAGGTATAATATATACACTTTACAAATAACAAAGATTATTGCTTATATTAATATAATTATAGTAAATAATATAATTATAGTAATATCATTACATGACAACTCACAGAGATCTCTTGGGTGCGTTGGGATCTTTCAATGCATGCCTCTTCCTTCCTCTGATCTTAACATCCTTGGGAGGCACATAACTCGCCATTTCCATCTCATAACGCTTCTTATCCTGTTCGGCCATTTCATGGAAACGTTGCTTCTCTTTCTCAGACATTGTCTGCAGATGTCATTGTATCATTTAATTTATCAAATACTTTAGTATTATATCATAAAATGCACATTAATTCAAAATTACACTTTCTGTAATTGATATTTAATTCTAATTTCCGCTGACATGATAGTATTGACATAGGATTATGAGTTACAAATTAGCAACTGCCTGTATTAAGTATGACAATGTAAGGTTGTGGTAGGGGTTATGATATATTTAAGTGTGATATTCACTCCAACTGCTAGTAAAAATAGCAACACATATCAGACATGCATAAAAAACTCACATTCCACCTCTCAGCACATTTCTTGGAGAAGGCAGCAAATATAACATTTTCTTCTGGATGTTTCTTCTTATGTTCTTCTCTACAGGTCTGTACAAAGAATGCGTAAGCTGTCATTCTGCCTCTGGGCTTATTGTAGGCACGAGCTCTCGGCATTCTGGATCTATTAGTAGCTTGAGCTAGCAAGGCTTGCTGTTGAGCCTGTTGCTGCAATTCCTGAAAGATTTTAAGTTTCTTTATATTTCATGTCTTCCTTAAATATTATAGACATTAAAAATAATTAAATATCCAACCTGCAATGTAGCTGACTGTCTTTGAAGAGCAGCTTGGATTTGTTGTTGTTGAGCAACTTCTATGTTGTGCTGGTGTTGTTGCAATGTTTGAGCAACTTGTTGTTGTAATGCTGCCTGAGCAAGCGCTTTAGCTTGGGCCTGGCTAACTTGTATTTCAAGCTGTTGATTTTGCTGTTGTTGCTGTTGATGGTGTTGCTGTTGTTGATGCTGATGTTGCTGCTGCTGTTGTTGTTGCTGATGTTGTTGTTGATGTTGCTGCTGTTGTTGTTGCTGATGTTGTTGTTGTTGCTGCTGATGTTGCTGCTGTTGCTGTTGTAGCATCTGTTGCAGAGTTTGTTGTTGACTTTGCTGTTGTAAAGTCTGTTGCAGACTCTGATTCTGCTGCTGTAATGCCTGTTGCAGGCTTTGTTGTTGTTGCTGTAATTGTTGCAACTGGCTTTGTTGTAGTTGAGCCTGTTCCTGTGCCTGCTGAAGTGCCTGATGGTTTTGTTGAATTGTGTTCGTCTGGTGATTACTTTGATCTGAGTCTGGACTTGATTGATTCTGTTGCTGTAGAAAAAACAATTACGTTCAATAAGTAGTTATAGCATATACAAAAAATATTATTACCGTTTGAAAAATAAATTATGTCATAAAATATAAAGATGGTACTTGTAGAGTCAAACTTTAAACTATATTATTATTTGAGTACATATACATAATGTATTCTTTTTATGTAACTTGATAAAAATAAATAAAACATAATATAAATTAAAAAAATATAAATAGTAATAAAAATGTTCCTCTTTAAACTATTATTCTTCTAACGTGTATGAATAAAATTATAACAATTTGAATTATTAATTATAATGTCTTCATAGATTATATGAAGATGAATATATTATCATTAATACTATTACCCACAATTTAAGCATTAAAAGAGAAAAAAATAAAAACATGTAAAAAAACGCTTAAAGCTTAGGACATCTAATGAAGTAATATTGTGTTAAGTGCTTGAATATATGTACCTCCAAAACATGCATATAAAATATCTCTGAGTACGTTCACAAATTTTACTTTATAATTTTTCATAAATGACATCTCACAATCATTATCCCCAATAATTTATCTCTGTTTTTGAGTAATTATGAATTAAAAAAACAGTTCCCTTTTAAATATTTGATAACTCATGTCACATTAAAATTATATGATTATTTCTATAGACAAAGGGTATGTAGACAAAGGGTAGGTACCTCTTTGTATAATCACCTTGATTTAATGCTATATATAGCAAATGTTATGAAATTCAACATAATATTTTGTCATAAGGACTGGAAAATCTATGTACCGTTGGAGAAGAAGTTTGTTGTTGAGATTCTACACCGCCAGAAGCATACCACCAAGGTTGCTGAGGAGATTCATCCCTAGGATTAGATCCAGTCATTAAACGATAGTCGAACGCAGGCGACGTGTTATTTCCAGTATTATTAGAAAAGCCAGTAGCCATCTTATATGTATATAACTGATGCGTAACAGTGGCAGTACTCCTTGCTATTTCCTCATTCAGTTGTTGTTGATGCTGAAGCTCCCCAGAGCCACTCGTCCACCACGAGGCATCGTCGCGCGCACCCCAAGCGCCCCCCGTTGTGCCCCGTTCCCCCATATCACTATCGCTTTGGGCTAACCAATATCTTTATTCAGCCTCGGTTAACTTTTTCTATTCTTTATTTTGTATTGTTTTCCGAACCATATCCTCATAAAATATACTTTTTAAATAAGCTTCACTTTAATATCGACTTCGTAGCTTATGTTTTACGTATAACACTGTTACTTAACTCACAAAACCTATTTTCATCACAAAGTATCAGCTTTATTATGATAGCCAAACCATTTTTCACGAACAACAATTACTTAATGACTGAAAACACCGAAGTCTATTCAATAAAAAAGCTGCCGGTTTTAAGTTGAACACAACGCGCGTACGTTTTGTCTTGATTCGTGTTCCAGTCAATACATTTGGCAACGTCGCACGGTAGGACGCTAAACAACTATACGGTGGCGCCCCCAACGCGCAGCGGCCGATACGAAAACGTCCAAAGTATACACGAAGAGAGACCGAAAATGCACGAACCGGCAACAACCTCGTCCAGTAACCGGTCAATAAGGCGATTAGTGCAGCCTCACACTCCCTCTATCTGTATACCAAAATTCCTTAGTACGAAACATTTTCAATGATAGCACGATGTACGGAATAATTAAATATATATATCAATCTAAAGAGACATTGTAATTGTATTTAATAGTCTTAAATTGAAATGAAAAAATCATATCTGTATTTTTTGCAACATCGTGGCGAGAATTTTTTTTAACACGCTTTTTTAATTAAAAGATCATACATGTAAATAATTTTTTTATCGTAATAATTAACTCTTTTATTACAAGGTATTCTTAATTTTATTAAAATTTATGCAACCGTATGAATATAATATTATAATATTAGTTTAGGAAGCTATAAAGTGAAAAATTTGGACTTCTTCATTTCATATAATTATTTTTTTAAAGTTCGTGTTTCGTAGGCGGCCTGTGGGGGTCAAACCTCAGGAAAAACAATGTGGTCTAAAAAAATCAAAACAAAAAACAACGGTCAAAGTTTATTTTATGCCAAAAAAATAAACTACATAATATATCAACGAATCTTGTGTTTACTTTTTTTTAAATTAAATATGCTTAGTTAACTAGTTTTACGTACCGGTTTTGAAATATACACATAATTTTGTTATTTCATCTGTTGTTTTTATTTTCTTTTTAGCGTGTACGAGTTTAAATTATTAGGTACTAGGTACCTGAAACGATCTCGTTTAAAAATACTGATTTTAAGTGTTCCTTCCTTTTTTTTAATAGAGCGTAATTTATTTTTAACATATATACAATTTATTTTTAACATATAGGGGAGAGTTGGTTATATCGTACTAGCATTTAAATCGTATCACTTCTAAATTTCCCATTTAATGAATATTTTTTTCTACATTGACAATACTAAATCGTGGCCCTGCACCATCCCTCTTCACCCACTAGTTTAAATCGACGTGAGTTAACAACTGGGCACATAATAAAAGAAAAACATTTTTTGTAGGAATTAATATAAATATTGTCGTACATTCGTAAGGAGATAACTCGTAATCAAGGTAAGCTATAGTTATTCAGTTTTTTTTTATTATTCCACAATTGTATACTAGATTATTGGGGGTTTTTGTTGCGTGTCTAAGTTTTGAGTTTATGCCGGATATTTGCTTTTGTTTTAGAAATGCCTCAGTTGGTTTAATCGTACCACTTGCAGTTGGTTAAATTGTACTGGTACGATTTACCCGACTACCCACCGAAAGTACCTATAGTACTACCGCAAGTACGTATAGTAAGTACTACCCAAGGCCAAGAATAAAAGTTATAAGAGGAAACGATCTCATTCCATCACCAGTTGCGATGATTCAGGAGAGACACTTGTTGTAGAACTAGATGATGATGATGACAGCAATGATGATCTTGAAAATATATGTCGAAAGTGCAATTGTTCTTACTATGATAAGAAGGGTCCAAAATTTGATTGCATTCAATGCGTTCGCTAAACGGTGGCTACATGAGACATGTACTTCGAATCCAGACATTTGTGACGATTATTTCCATTAAGAAATATGCATAATAATTATATGTATTACAAATAACATTCTTGTCAACTGTTACTTTATTATTATATAAATGCCACGTTTTGCAATTGGAGAACATTCAGCGCAGATTTAATAAACATTATAGTTATAAGTTTTTGCCGCAGTGTCAGAATATTTCACACATTACGTCTTTGGAATACCGTCGCATGGAGAGAGACCAAGTGTTTTTATTTAAGATTCTTCAAAACTATATTGATTCACCCTTTTTGCTACAAAATATTGGCTTTAGATGTCCTAAAATTAAAACACGTAATCAGTCCCTGTTTCACTTACCTTTAACAAATACTAAATATGCTCGAAATACTTTTATTTTCCGTGCCTGTCAGAAATATAACAAATGCTTTTCTAATATAGATTTAACAATGTGCACAAAAAGTAATATAAGGAAAGAAATTAGTAAAGCTTGTAATTCGTAATTAATTTATTTTAAAATTATTATTATTATTATTATTATTGTTTTATGCTCCAAATGAAATTCAGAAGAAATATAACAAATGTTTTTCTAATATAGATTTAACAATGTGCACATAAAGTAATATAAGGAAAGAAATTAGTAAGGCTTGTAATTCGTAATTAATTTATTTTAAAACTATTATTATTATTATTATTATTATTGTTATTATTATTATTATTGTTTTGTACTCCAAATGAAATTGTAATTGGTGGAAGCTTTTTGGTTTGTGTACTTTTATATGTTTTATTTGATTGATTTTTTTAATACTGTTTGTTTCCCAAAAAAAATAAAAATAAAAATAAAATAAAAATTATAGTCTACTGTTTTTTTGTCTCATTTTTATTAGTTATGTTGATTGATCTCATTATCATAGTATAATAATGTTATTTTACTGAGAAAGCTTATACATAGTTCCTTTATATAACCTCAGAGTTAAAAATTATGTTTCTATTACCTAAAAGATATAAATAATGTTGTTTTATTACTTACCTAACAGTTAAAAATAAATTATTTGATTGAGAATTTTAATGTCTTTCATTCAGTGGTACGACTTAAACACCCATGGTACGATTTAAAGACTTAGTGGTACGATTAAAACGACTAGTCGGCTAAATCGTACGGATGGCAAGCCTCTATAAAAAAGCATTTTTAACAATGTTAGAATAATGGCAAGGATCTGTTCTCTTGCTCTCAAGCTAAAATATGAAACTTTATTTTACATATGTATTAATTATTATAAGACGTGTTATAGTCGAAATATTTGAGTTAAAGTGAAAAGTGGTACGATATAGGTAACCGACTCTCCCCTATTTCAAACATATTTCTTTAGAGTTTAGAACAAGCAGTTTCGCTTGCTGCGAAGAAGTTTTTAAATCATACCTACGTAATACTAAAAATAATTTTAAATCCTAAAAATATTTATCTAGGTACATGAAAGTCATAACAAATAAAGAGAATACTGAGTACCTACAATACATATTTAAGTTTTAACACCTTTTAATGAAATAAGTATATCGTTCACGTTACTAAATACTACACTTCACACACATATTATTATTATAAATGTATTCTTCTGAATAATTAATTATTCTTCTGAATAAATAATTATAAAATTACCAGTATATTAAAGTATACTGCACAAATGTGATTCTTTATGGTACGTTTACTAAATTCAATGTTATAAAAATAAAAATTCTATATAATAATTATATAAGCATGTGACACTTTTACAACGAAACGAAAAAGTTTATGATACTCGATTACATTCGTAACATGATAAGACAATTTCAAATTAGGAGATTGTCAACTTTATTGTGACTTTTTTTTTATGTATGTCCGAAAAGCACTTCTTTATTTCATAGGTAGGTACATGAGATTACGTTTATCTTGTGCTTACTACGTAAGGTTCAACTAAAAAGGTAGACAAGGTAATTAAAATAAAAATAAAAATACGAAAAGATTTTTTTCTTTAACAATTAGTTTGTTGACTTGGTAATTTACATAAGTACCTATAACTTTAACGGATGTTATACTGTGATTTAAATATAAATTGCTTGGATCCAAGACTTTGTTAAAAGAAGGTTCTGCTTAAGTAATTTTTTAGAGCGTCACAGATATTTAATGCAGCAGTCTCTAACACCTGATTAAATAATTTAGAGTATAAAAGGACGTTAAACAATCCAATTATTAAATGACCTCTCATAACTATTTCTCGAAGTTTATTCGATGGCTACGTTCTGTTATTTGGAAAAGTTAAAACAGTCTCATGTACCTACCTAACTGAAAAATATTAAGTAGATACCTAATTGAGAAAAGTTTGATTTCGAACAATGACGTAAATATTAAATATAATCAAACTGTGATTCGAGAAACATAAAACAATCGGTCAGTAGAACGAATCATTTCTTATTAATATTATTTATCACAACCTACATAACTTCTGCGAACGTATTTATACAATAGGTACTTAAAGTTATCTCATACTTTTGCGTCTACTAATTCATTTAAATAAAACTAAGATTTCTGAAAATACATCCTTTCCTTTTTATCATATCATTTTCCCGTAAGTAGTCATAATTGCTATAAGTAACTCAAACCTCCGGAACAAGGTACGTTTAAATTAATAAAAAACGCGTAGTATATCCGAAAAATCTTACTTTTATTTGTACTTAAATTCTTTATTCTGTACGAGTTAACATTTCTCTTAATATTTATACACGACAAACTTTTAAATTTTTGAGACGCATTAAAGTTGTAAAGCTCAACCGGTCCAATAATTCGATATTTTCAAAATATTTTATTATGAGTAAACTATAAGAGATATGATAACTTTTGATAAGAATTTAATGCGAACAATGTTAATTATACAATAGATACACTAAACGAGATCTTTAAACAAAAAATATTTTAAATATAAATTAAAGATAAATGACATAAAAATTGAAATACAATCCCTGAAATGATAAGATTGATGACCTTATTCTCTGTAAAGGGCACAAATTATGGTTACTTCTTGAATTTTTTGTTATTCTTAAATTTCACAAATTTAAAAAAATATTAAATGACGCGCCAAAATAATAACAGATAATAAAGAATTTAGGCTTGTATACAAATTGAAGCAATGTACGTATATTGTCGACTCTATTTTAATAAATAACCTTCAATAATATAATTACTTACAAAAACAAAAAAACAATAAAAACTATTTCATTTCGTATAAAATATATTAATGTTCGGAAATCTTTACTGTTAAGGCTACTTCGACCGAAGTCATTTCTGATAGTAGAAGATATAACAATTGCCAATATACGGAACATTAATGAGAAATTAATAAAAATACCTACCATATTTTCGCCGCTTATAAGAAAAGTAAAGGTTAAACAAAATATTTTCTAATTTTAATAATTGCAAAACAACATAAGTTGACATAATACTTAAAATATATCTCTAAGGAACATTTATGAATGAACAGCGTCAATACTATGTATATCATTATACATATATACTTACCTACTAGTCTACAATATCGTGTTATGTATATTGTCACTACGTCTGCACTCGGCAGCCATTTGCTTATAAATTTAGAATGTTACACTATAAATACCGCTTCAGTTATCTCAATAGGCTTAACTAATATAAATATTCTGCTAAATTTATATACTTTCAAACAGTTTCACTACTATTATTACAAGAAATTAAACTCACCGTGTATATATTCATTACAAATGAGCACACGATTTCAGCGCTTATTACGTAGAAACTTCGCGTTCGCTGGCACTGATATATACACAGCAGGAGATGTCAGTTCTAGAACGTAATCATTGGTGAAAATTGAATCGCCCGCCTTTTGTTGGCCAATCAGCAATATACTTTCGGCTTTATTTTTTTGTTTATACTTAACTATGGCTACACTGTCACACAATAGCGTCTATATGCACAGCTTCGACATTCGCATTACAAACTATTTTCACAAAGCAGAGTATACTATGTTTACTTGTGTGTGTAAAGCTATTGCTATTGCGTTCAGTAAGGTGACGGGACGTACACTCGAATGGCGATCGGTGGTAAATTCGGTTTTGTGGGAAATGGTTTAAATTAGAGCAGATATTTTGATAAAAACTAAACATATTCCACGTTCTGTGTAAATTGGACTAGTATATATTGATACTTACAGTGTAAGAATTATGAAATAGAGGAAGACTCAGAAACTTAGAGCTTTACATCGGTTAGCTGCAGTGATTTTCACTATTCTTTTCTTGATGCATTAGTGCATTGGAATATAGTTTTGATTGTGACTATTTGTTATGTTATTACTTGGATGTTTTAAAAATGGTTAGTGTTATTGCTAGTCATAACCTCAACCCTGAGGCTTGATACGTCGAAGTATTCTGTGTCGACCCGTGCGAGGTGTTGCGCTCTATATAAAACTATCTGTTATATATGATTCAACGGGAGTACCCAATGAACAACGGGTTTAGTACAGGAGAAGAAGATTCTAGAGGTAATTCCGATCAAATATGTTGCCTAGTGGATGACAGTGATCGATGTAGGCGACCCGCTGGCAATGCATCTTACGGTAAACGCATACAGAGAAATGTTAAGAGGCTCAAACTCAATATCGACTCTCAGGTTAGTGATACAATCATAATTTCTTATAATTTATTGTTCTTAATTAAATCAAATTTTACATTTATGTTTCGCTTACTTATATCCAGGCTAGACATACATATATCTGTGATCACCATAAAAAAATGATACAAGATGCAAGAGCAAAACAAAGGAGGCCCAAGGATTCTGAAGATGATAGTAATGAGGTGGAGATGGAAGCGCCAGAAGTGGACTGGTTTCAATTGCAAGTAAATACTCTTAGGCGGTACAAAAGACATTACAAGGTGCCCACGAGGCCAGGACTGAACAAGGCTCAACTAGTCGAAGTAAGAATATTTTTATACTACACTTAAATTAATGAAAACAATTATTTATTTATGATAAGGTTTAGTCACATAATAACCACTGTAATCAATTTAATATTTGTACCTCATAATAATAATAATTTTATATCTTTCAGGCTGTCCAAAAACACTTCAAGACATTGCCAGTTGATGAAAAGGAGATTGTCACTTACTTTATATATATGGTGAAAACTAAAGGGAATAAGTTAGATCAGAAAAATGGCATGAACTTAGACTCACTTTAGTGCTATGTAAATATTTGTTTAATTTTTAATATTTAGTACATAGATTATTTCTCTTCTTGAATTTACAATCAATTATAAGGTTGAAATCTGTTGATGTTAATGAAAATGAGCAATGTTATTAAATAATAATTTATATACCATATTTGTGATTTGAACAATAACTCACAGATGGCAATCAGTAGTAATGTAGAAATGAATTATAATAACATGTTGCCTTATACTCTTGAGTTGTGTAACACTCAGCAAAATTGTAAAATTATTATATAAAACAATGAAGTCTTGTATCCACTATTTATTTCATGTATTTAAGTATTGAACGTGATTGTTAATTGACAAGGGAAATGCAATGCTACTATTTCTAAGTAGATGTAAGAGAGATTTAATACAATAAAGTGTAGTTTATTACATTTTATTCAATAAACTTGTGTTTCATTTAATCTTCTTCAGATTCGGATGATATTTCTATCCATGAAGATTTAGCTTCCTTTGACTTAATTTCAGCTACATTTGTCTTTGTTGCTACAACTGAAAAAAAAAGGATTAAAATTTTGTACATAACAATCAATGTAAAAACTGTTATTTTATTATTGTTTAAATTAAAAATAATATTTCATAATCAATGAACCTCATTTTCTCTTAATGCATAGATGTTATATACATATATGTGGTATTTAGTAGTGAACACATTTTCAAATAACTCACCATCATATTTACTATCTTCTGTTATATTGTCCTCTGACATCTCTGAATCGTCTTCTCGTTTCACATCATTGATCTTGAAATTCTTAAGACAAATACTAAGATCCTTCTTACAAAGTGTCTGTATGTGATCTGTTGTAATTATATCGGCGAAATTGATCTTAACACGCTTTTGCCTAAAAAAAATAATATTTAGAATGTCTAGAATTATGATAATATCTGGATTGTTTTGTTTACTTCTACTGGATTAAAATAAAGACAGCAAAATATAAGCCTTGAAATGTTAAGACACTGAAAGTATTCAATTCAGATGCTTGCAATTAGAATAATTTGATCAAATTATTTAGAACAAAGAAAAATAAAAAAATTATAACAACTGTTATTTAAATCCTACTGCTGCATATTGATAGGCAGATTTTATTTATATAGTTTCATTTTAGAATTAAAACTACACATCACAGCACATCTAATTGTCTTACCTTAAATTATCATCAGTTACAATTTTACTCTTAACCTCTTCAACAATATTCTTACACCTATCAGATGCATTAAGTATGGCTTTATGCACAACATTTGAATTATATATAGCTGCACCAGACAAATTCAATACACACAATTCCTTATATTGATTCATTCCAACAACGAGCAATCCTCCTGTACTGCCTTCCTCAGAGTTACTTGTGCACACTGATTCTTCTATAAAACTAGGGTCTGATACGAGAATACTGTAGGAATTGAAGATTTTTAGTTATTTAAAAATTCTGTATATACAGTTCAGCTTATAGAAATACTTACTTATTGCTAAATATAGCAAAAGTTACACAAACAGGGTAGTGAAATAAGACAGTAGGTATGGGATCCTTTTCAGATAATGTGTGAATTATGACACTATCTCCACTACGAGTTACATCAGGTCTTTTAAAATGTGCCAATGACGCTAGCGTAGCGATGCTAGCACATTCAATTAAGTTTCCATCATGATTTAAAACTTTTATATCCACTCTTAATGACCACACCTACAAAATAAACTTTTGTTCTAACATAATGTGTGACCAAAAAACAAAATATACCATATAATTTTCTTAAAAATATATAACCTTCTCTTCTACAACAATGCATAGAGATTCTAAATCTATACATTTAGAGTCTTTGTAGCATTTCTCCAAAAGTCTGTTAAGGTAAACTGTGAGATCTGTCTGTCTGTTGGCCTCAAACTGTGGCGCAGCCATGGGACTTATTTCAACATTAATAAAAAGAATGCCTTCATTGGGCCTTATTTGCTTAGGCTGAACTACTTCACATGATACTTGAGCTAATATCCTGTAAAACAAGAAAAGAGTAGTAGAGTAGTAGAATTTTTTGTAGTAGTTTAAGAGTAAAATAATATATACTGTTTTACTATTGAGCACTAGTGAACTTACTTAGTTTCTCCTAATGAAACAATACAACTGCCATATTCTGAACCATATGATATATCTAATTTTCGGCTCTCATTGTAAATTCTGCCATCTAATCGCTAGAATCATATATTGTTTGATAATAATAATGCACGATGTTTTCTCAATCTTTTCTAACGATAATCTACTTACATGCCCTTCCGAAATAATTTTTTGAATAAAATTCTTTTCACAATTTGATAAATAAAGATCCCTCATTATTATCTCTTAAAGTATCATTATTGATTAAAAATTGCGTAAAGAAAATGCGTTGAGGTTATAACTCATACACTATTATGTTGACGCTTCTAATGACATTTATTTTTTATTATAAAGATAAAACATAATTTATGTATCATATAAAAACATTTTTTTAAAGTGTAATATTAACATCATTTAATAAAACATAACTGAGAATTTTTCCATATCAGTAAATGGTTTGGAAATAATAAAATCTTACTTAATATTTCACTCTTTTCTTTAACTGATATGGCAGATCTACGGGAGGTAAACGGTAGTAGTAATAGTTTTCCTCAACCTCTTTCCTCCATAGCCTCTATCGTAATTCCATATTCCAGAACAATAAATTTAAAAAAATTGCACCTTTAAAAATAACTTTTAAAAGTCAAACCATAATAACTTATATGACATATTGAAACATGTATGTATCGTTTCCTTATTTATTTAAATATGGAAATCATTTAAGTTTTTTGTAAGAAATTACTTTTTTAAGCTGCTCCTGCTCAGCGACATGAAATAATTTATGGAATATTATTAGAAATAACACCAGAAATCGAATACGAAAATAGGTGTTATTTGATAAGGACCTAAAAATTACCAAGAAGAACTTTATATTGTCATGTTTTGGAAGATTTTTTATTGGTCCATTGTTGGATTTTCATTTGGATTATTCGTGAAAATATAAGAATGTAAATATCATCATACTGATTTCTTTAACAACTTTTAAAGAGATGTAACTAAATGCATGAAAAGGACACAATAATCAAAATTTAAAACAAATATTCAGATTTTTTTTCAGCAAACTGAACCCTAAATATATTTCAATATGACCTTTCATTCCCACCCTGTTTGTATAGATAATGAGGACAGCCATAAGCAAACATTTTTTATGACTTACGGTATTACCATTAGTTGTATGACAATTTACATAAGAAATACTGCTGCAATAAAATATATAGTGGATACGACTTTTTAAAATATTATTTCTCAGAATCTTATGAGTCGCTATTTTATTTTAAAAACGCTCAAGAAAATTGCAATTGATTTATTGTTACGAATTTAAAGATTTATATTTAAAGATATTTTGGAAAAAATACTAATATATATTAGGTAAATGATATATATATTCTTGCTAAGCAATGTAGACTTGTATATTCAAAACATTTCAAAAAACATATTAAGAAGAGGAAAATTTCGACTTTAAATAAATACATACGTATACATTAATATTAATTAATACAAAAATCATAAAATAATTTAATTCTTACACAAGACTTCCTGTGTGTAAAGAAAATATATTTTTTATATATACTTACTTGTATCTTCTTATTAGTTAAGAATTTCGATTTTTGACTGTAAGGTAACGTATGGCCTCGTATCATGTAAATAAAATATGGTTATTACGTATGACATTACAAACATGGCTCATTTTTATCACAAATGGGGTTATAATATCAAACGATATAATACATCAAAGCAACCATCATTTTACCGGATTATTAAATAAAACTAATTATAGATGATTACCGCAACAGTGTTATGTATTATTACGTGTTACCAGTAAGGCCAGCCCTGATTTATTATACCTATGTAGGTACCTACTTAACAAACAGCAGAACAGTATTGTTAGTTCGTCTCTATCTATATGCTGAATGGACGTCGCATGACAAACATGCAATGGCGGGGCTTGAACTTATTTTTTCAACAATTTGTAACGCTACCTTCTGTGATGTTTTATACGACAAATCCCCTATAGGTTGTTAAATTTTTAACATTAAGTTTATTAATTATTAAATTATTGTGTCGGATATTTTAATTTCTGGTTTTGAAACCTAATTTAATCTAAACAGTAATGACATAGTCAGAATTAGATTTAAAAGTGACGTTTAATTTTTTAATTACATGTCTATACCCTTTTGTTTCGTTATCCAGCTCCAGTTAATTTAGCTAAACAAAATGAATTACTGGCGTTGAAAAATGAAGTAAATGGAAAACATCTTAAGATTGGAACGTACAATGTAAGTTTAAGAAAAAATATTAGTAAGAAGTTATTATTTTTTTTATAGTATAAATGTTAATATAATTAATTTGCCTTCAGAACTACCCCATGAGTTGGACTGAAAGATTAGAAAATGGTACTCTGGTTGGTCGTGGTGTTGCCTTCGTGATAGTTGACATTCTTCGGGAAAAATTTAATTTTACTTATGAAGTCGTGACACCGAGAAAAAATTTTTTGTTAGGTGATCCCAGATCAGAGGACTCTTTGTTAGGGCTAGTCAATAGCAGTGTAAGTATCTTAATACTTCTATATTTTTACATACTTATTATATCATATCATAGAAGTTTAAACTTAAACTGAAAACAAAGACTGAAAAACGAGTTTATTATTAACCAAAAAGACGTAGTGTACGTGATCTAACAAGATGAGATATATATTTTGGAGAGGTCGTAGTAAAATAATCTTCTATACAGGGTGACTGGTGAATTACTATCAATATTTAAGGAGAATACTCGGTACATGATTCTCATTCGAATTATGTAAAAAAAAATAGGTACTTAAATTTTGATCAAATTTCCGTATAAATAAATAAAGTGTGGACTCGTTCCAAGTGTTCCAAGTGTGGACGCGTGCGGCGGCGTGCTGATACAACACCACGCCCCTGCGCGCGCGCGTGTGTGTGTGTGTATACCTAATCTGTAGGGTGTTCACACGATGCGTAATTAATTACATAACTTTTGGTTAACTTTACTTAGAAGTTTATTAATATTTATGTTTTATTAATTTTTATTTTGTCATATATGATCGTCAAATATCACGTCCTTAAATATTGATAGTAATTCACCAGTCACCCTGTATATATAAAAATGAATTGCTGTTCCTTAGTCTCGCTAAAACTCGAGAACGGCTGAACCGATTTGGCTAATTTTAGTCTTGAAATACTCCTGGAAGTCCAGGAGAAAATTGGAAAAATTGCCGGGAAAACCCTAAAAACAGCCCTTTTCCATTTCCCATACAAACGATTTTTTGACATTAGATTTGACAACTAATATGTCAATCATTCTGTTCGATTGAAACAGTAGAAATTTAATAAATACCAATACCGGGTTATTGAAGACGGAATAGAGTTTGCCCGGTCAGCTACACATATATTACTAATGACGAAATTAACGCGGACGAAGTCGCGGGCAAAAACTAGTTATAAAATAAACCTTCAAGCTAGATCTATAGGTTCATATTTTTTTAAATGTTTGACTTTGGAACCCGTTTGACTTGCAGCCTATTAGGTATATACCTTTATCGGGCATTCGTTTACCTTTAGCGGATCCGGTGACTGAGAAAAACGGTAGCAACTTGTGCCAAATTCTACTTATTAATTAAACTCAACTATTTATATATATTATTACATTTCAATTTCTGGCTTTTTGTCTAAATTTCACTTTGGACGTCGAGTTTTTTTTATATTAATAAAAATTACAAATTTACTTACAAATATGTACGATATTTTCTAGTTATATTTAAAATATGAATGAAGTATTAATATTTATTTGATTAGTAGTCTGATCAAATGTAAGCCCCACAAAAATATATGGTGACTTATGTGGTGTCTAGAATTTCAAGCCATTATTATTTTTTAAGTCAGTGGTGGCCTAGTGGTTAAGGGGCTCGCCTCTCGTTGCCGAGGGCGCGGGTTCAAACCTGGCAAGTACCAATGTGATTTTTCGGAGTCATAAGTACTTTCTGAGAGTATTTAGACATCACTGACATACGGTGAAGGAAAACATCGTGAGGAAACCTGTACTTATAGTTTCACAATTATAAGTTTGAAATCACCAACCCGTCTTGAGCAAGCGTGGTGATTAATGCTCAAACCTTCTCCTTGCGGGAAAGAGGCCTTTGCTCAGCAGTGGGCGTCGAACAGGCTGATGAGATGAGAGATGATTATTTTTTAAATTTTTTTAACTAGAAAATCGATATGGCGGCAGCTTTTTTCCCAATGATGTTAAAGTACAGAGAGATAGTGACGTACTCTGACTATCTGGACGAGGGGGTGTGGATGATGATGTTGAAACGGCCGAAGGAATCAGCGGCGGGATCTGGACTCCTAGCGCCATTTGATACTTACGTGTGGTGTGTAGTATCTTCCTTCAAATCAATCACGCATATACATGTTGTTTTAATCATGTGAAAATTTACATAGAGAACATGAAACCAAGTTTCATAGCTATAAGTCTTCTTCTTATTCATGTCAATTATCAAGCTTTAGTCAGGGTCTGCCTTCCTGCTCAAACTCCTCCACTTTGTCATAGCTATAAGTATGCAAGGAAATCTAAGGCCCCATTATATTAAAATTAAACATTTCTTTGAAGTACTCGAATAAAGTCATATAGGTACATAGAGATTAGGAAATTAATTCTTATAAAGTTTAAGACTTTAAAGCCAATGAGGGGCTGTGGGTAACAGGTGATAAATAATAAATTGTTTTACTGCGAAAGTACTTTATGGCTTATAAGGAAGGTACAACACTTGTGATGCTATTAAATAAAATATAACCATAAAGCTTAACTTCTAGAATGGCTATGCACGAAAATTAAAACCTTTAGGTATATTTTTGATTGTTTGCTCTAGGTATTTGATTCTCGCTGCAGTTCTAACGTACGGTCCCTTCATAACTCTCATAACATGGATCCGATCAAAGTTAATTCAAAACGACGAAGGCTACATTTCTCTCTCACCGAGCACGTGGTTTGTATACGGAGCGTTCATTAAACAGGGAACTTCTTTGTCACCGGAGGCTAGTAAGTTGAATTTGTTAACAGAGAAATCCTTATTTATCATTTACTCTATACGTATTTTAATTCCCAAAACTATCTGTTGAAGCCTATTCTTTCTTTGGGAGACAGAATACTGGGATAATGCATGCTCTGACAAAATAATTTGTTAATTATTTTAATAAGTCGATATTTTGTAACTTATCTTTTTATTTAGTCTTGATTAATAAAAACTGCGTGAAACAATATGTTAAGACGAATGAAAGGTTTATATAAGACAATAAACCAAACAAACAAACATGAAAAGTATTAATGAGTAGCTGTGGAAATTATTTAAAGATATAAAAATTTAATATTAGAGAGTGCATATTGCACTAAAATATGTTTTAGCGTTTATAGCGTGAAATGTATGTAATTTAAGCTTTAAACGATGATTGTCAATCACATGGTGATATTATCGTTAATGGTGTTGTCGTTTATCACTCTCGCGTCACGAACTAAAACCGTAATTGCAATTTAGAAATTGGGCCATAACAATACACGAAAATGATTTTATTGACGTCCAAACTTATGTATAACGTTATTAATCACAAAAAGTACTTTTCTTTGTTTACATACAAGTTATAATAATAGGAGTAAAAGAAATAACTAACGTTTATGTCTTTTTCTGATTATGGTGTCTTTAAATAACTACCTAAAGATGCAATACCTACCTACTTAATACCGTCAATTTCGTATTATTAGGAGGAGTTTTAAGTTTCTTAAATACTCATCGAAACCAATTGTACGATTTTTTTCAAATGATATATTAGATATATGTATTAAAATGGAAATCGTCAGTATAAGCTGAGAATATAAACTCGTAGTACTAAGCTCCAATAATGTAATCCCGACAGGTGGATTGAATTATACTCTATGTCCTCTAATTTTTTCATTTCTATTTATACAGGGTGACTGGCGAATTACTATCGATACTTGAGGACGTGATATTTGACGACCATATATGACAAAATAAAAATTAATATAACATAAATATTAATAAACTTCTAAGTAAAGTTAACCAAAAGTTATCTTATTAATTACGCATCGTGTGAACACCCTACAGATTAGGTATACACACACACACACGCGCGCATTTGGCGGTGTGGTGTTGTATCAGCACGCCGCCGCACGCGTCCACACTTGGAACACTTGGAACGTGTCCACACTTTATTTATTTATACGGAAATTTTGTCAAAAATTAAGTACCTATTTTTTTTACATAATTCGAATGAGAATCATGTACCGAGTATTCTCCTTAAATATTGATAGTAATTCACCAGTCACCCTGTATATTGGAACTTCCCAACTTGACCTTTATTTTACACTAAGTCTGAATCATCACTGTACATAAAAGACATAAGATGCTATTCATTAATAAATGGTTAGTACTAATACTTACAGGCTATGAGTGAAAAGGAAAATGCTTTGGATGTAGTGTAACGATGCAAAATTGTGCGTAGCAGTTGAGTTTAATTGTTATTTCAGATACTACGCGAATTTCCTTCGCCACCTGGTGGTTGTTTGTGATGTTACTATCAGCTTTCTACACAGCGAACCTGACAGCATTTCTTACTTTGTCGAAATTTACTCTGGATATTGAGAATCCTATAGATTTATATAAGAAGAACTACAGATGGGTCACTTCAGAAGGCGGAGTCGTACAATATACTATTAAAAATGTATAATAAAATTGTAATGAAATAATTTTTATTTAAAAATGGTATTTTATTTTGTGTTCCTTCTTTTAGCCGGAGGAAGATCTGCATTACTTAAATAAAATGATTCTCAATAAGCGAGCTCAGGTTCGTTCGGTGAGCGATAATAAAGAGTTCCTGCCGATGGTGTCAGGCGGCGCTGTGTTGGTCAAAGAACAGACGGCTGTCGATGAGCTCATGTACAGCGATTACTTGAGCAAGACCAGGAAAGGAGTTCCAGAAAACCAGAGGTGCACGTACGTCATGGCACCGTATCCGTTCATGAAGAAACAAAGAGCATTCGCCTACCCCAAGAACAATACGTTAAATATATTGTTTAGTACAGTGTAAGTAAAAAAATTGTTACGATTAATTCGTATTAACTATACGGCATCAATTAAAATTTGATATTTAACATTACATTTTCTTTGTATTATCTTTTGTGAGGCATTTTGAGTTGTTAATTATTCAATTAGTACTAATGTGTTTATTTTCCTGGAGATAGACTCAAGTATTTACTCCAGTCCGGTGTAGTGGATCATCTGGAACGGCGCGACCTTCCCAGCACGAGGATCTGTCCCCTGGACCTTCAGTCCAAAGACAGACAGCTTCGTAACGCTGACCTCATGATGACGTACTTTATAATCATCACGGGACTAGCGATAGCATCTGTGGCTTTTGTTTCAGAGGTGACCAATTAATTTTATTCGATAAAATTATTCAGTCCACTGATAGATGTATTACTATAGGATTAATTAATGAAGAAGTTTTATGGATTTAAATTATAAAAAAAATACAGCTTTGAAAATTATTTGATAGTGACTTATGAATATATATATTACATATTATATTTCTTTAGGTATTTAACAAAAGATATTTTTATTGAATTTATATAAAAATAAAATTAAGTTACTTTTGTTCATTTCAGTTAATCTTTACACGATATTATAAAGGAAAAGTTGAAAATATGACGCAGAAGACCAAAATAGGTAAAGTCTCGAAAATTTTGAAGGAAGACGATGGCCGGCCGCCTCCTTACGACTCGCTTTTTGGCAAATCAAGATACAAAATAAACGAAAATTTGGTTAAAAGAATTATAAACGGCCGAGAATATTATGTTGTACATAATAAGAATGGAGACACTAGGTTGATCCCTGTACGATCAACTTCGGCTTTGCTTTATACATAATTACTAAAAGATATTAAATAAATAAATTTAACAAATAACCTTAAAATGCTATAGTGCGTTTGATTTAAGCTGAGCTTTGCATTTGTGTGAGTGCACACGGATAGTATAGGTGTGATGTCAAATTTTTGAATGCCAAGTTCTTTTCTAGTTTTGAACCGGTTTATACTGCTTTTACTCCGCCCCGCACCTTCCTTACTTCATCCTTTGTACTGGTAGCAGCGTCAAATGTTGAAAATGCAATGTCAACTGAAGAAGAATTTGTATTGTTTTTTCAAAATTTTTATTATTAATTAATTTTATTTCCATAATATTTCCATCTGAACTTTTAAAAGCTTCGCTTATTTTATTTTTAATCTAGAATAGCTCTAGCATTTATGTTATGTATCTATTTAAAATATAATAAAATTGAATTCTAAATGTTTTTTGTCTAACTCTACTTTTACTTTCACTCACACCAATGCAAAGCTCAGCTTAAGTCTAACGGACTATACGTATTATAATAAAAAAGGTTAGGAACAATATTAGGTATAATGTAAGATCTCTTGGGCAGTGTTGCCGTAATAAACGATTCCAGAAAATGATAGTTGTTAAACACGATCCTCTTAACATTTTTAACCCTAGATGTATTTACCACCTTTTTATATTATAAATAATATAAACAACACTCTCTTGTGTTACGTACGTGCTACATATTATGAAGAAAAAAATGAACATCTCCGAGACGACATCTTTGTATCGGTAAAATATCATATATCGAGTGACGCTGCTGACTCCGCGGAACGAACACAAAGCCGTCTGAATAAGAAGATTCCTTACACCATACAAGCAATAGAATGTTATTATCATCCTAACATCGAGGATATCATGTAGTCTTAGGTATAGGTTACAAGTTTTAACACGTAATTTTTATGTTATTATACATATAAATATGTCTCGTAGTTTTCCTGGAACCTCCGGTTGCCACCCTATATAATTCATGTCATGCAGTAAACAATTTGTTGACATAAACTGTATTCAAACATGGGATTTCTGAGATATAATACTGCAACAATGTGATCAATTTAATGTAAGGTTTAAAGTAGAAATTAATAGTGGAATATAAATAAGGAATTATAGCGTGATTACATTTTATTAAATATACCACAAATCTGAAAAATAAAAACGAAAAATTCAAATCGCAAATTTTTATTAACCGTGAAAAATACATTTCCACAATTCACTAACATACGAACCAAGATTAACAATTTTCAATAATAGTTTAGATTTCACTATAAATAGGTATTAATTCTTAGTAGCAGTAATTAATAGCTGAAATAAAATTAATACCGCGCCCGGACACAAACAAACATGTTAATATATTGAGCACTGATAATTAAATACTATATTTTTTTATAATATTAACTTACATTTTTAAATTCTAATTAGCTATTAAATTCATATATTTTTTTATATTATTTTAAACTAATGAGTGAAGGCAAAAATGAAAGCCTTTCACAGCCGTAACTGAAAAGTTAATTTGCTAGTTACTTTGCAAGCCTCTGTGTACTAGCTTCTATTGTAATATCTTTGAAATGTCGTTAAAATTTGTGTTTAAATACTAGTAAGTGACTTGAATGAAAAGTTTTGTCCATGTGCGTTCTTTTAGATTATGGATTTGTCGTTATACCGATTCTAATAAAGAATCCAATTGCGCATTAATTTTATTTAAATATTTTATAATTATTGCATACTTAAGTTAGTTATATCTAATACATGAAAATGTCGTGATTTTTGCAAGCCTTATTTTTGGACGAAAAAATATTTTTCACTACATTTTTAAATAATCTGAATTTTATATTAAATATATTTAACCGAAGCTGCAAGGATCGAAAGGTTAAAAAAAACAGTTAAAACTAACAGCACATAGATACAGAAATTAGTAAAATAATACAACATATACATTAAGTTAATTTAGGAAGTCTTAATTTAATTAAAATTATGCCATTTAAATCTATTTTTAGTAGATTTATATAAACAATGTTTTTAGTAAATAAATAATAATAATAAAACATTTTGTTTTCACGATCGATATTTATAATGACAGTTTTTGTTATAACGCATTAAAATATAGATTTCACTTACTGAAATGTCAGTTGAAACCAGCTCAAATATAAAGCTAAGTTTTCGACGATAACTTTTGGACGAACTGCACATAATTTTTGATACACTATCTACTGTTACCCGTACATCTAACTTCCGCTAAAACGCAACTAAACGAAGATACTTAAATTATCACATTCTTTTAAGTATATTTTATTAAATGATGTTGTGAATGAAATCAATGTAGTTTAAATCGCTTCATGATATTGAAATTCGTAAATTGGACTTATGTGTATATATCATAAGATAAAAACGAGCAATTATCGAATCTGTGCTCAAAAAAACAGTAAATCTCACATCGTAAACTGTTAATGTTTGTAAATTGTAATATATCGGTGCTAGTAAATAAAGGCGGTGTAACTCTATACTGACCTGACTTATATATTATTTATTGCTTTGCTATCAAAAGGTAGTTTGTTTTATGATCACACGATTATACTTAAATTAATTATTGATAACTATAATAGGTATATGTTGTATAAAATACGATAAAGTTATTGGCGCTAAATGCTATAATTATGTTTATGCAAAGAACACGCTGTATAAAAATTACAACTAAAAAATGTAACGAAAGAAACATCCCTTCCGTTCACGTTATCTTACTACAGATTTACACTAAACCGATAGTGTATAGTAATTTAATACAGTAGGACCCCGATTATCCGGACCTCGGTTATCCGAATTCGCGATTATCCGGACTGCCAATCGCGACGAGTTTATTCTAACACTTGCTGTGCCCGCGACTTCGTTCGCGTGGAATAGTGACTATGAGCAGCATTTTTTTTTAAATATATACTTATTTTTATTTTGGATCATAATCACAGTCATTTTGGGTAGCTAAAAAACCTACTTTACTGTAATGCTTCTCTATATACAATATTAGACGTATGGCCATCGGGGGTGAAAGCATACAGGCTGCTGGGATTGCTAACACGGGACAGAGCCACATACAATTGACACACCCGGTCGAATATTGAACGCAGTTCTTCAGTTCTTTAATTTGACATATCTTTTTTATTTATGAACCGATTGACATGAAACAAATACTAAAGCATAACTGAAGCATACCACAATATATTCGTGAAAACCGAATCCAACTCGGATCAGCCGTTTCTTAGATTAGCGTGAACAGACAAACAGACAAAAAAAAAGTTAATTACATTTTTGGGTTCGACATCGACATAACAATAATCCCTGTTATTTTTTTTATTTTTATTTTCAATGTACAGACAGCACTTTTCTACAATTTTATTATTGTATGTATAGATTAACATGTCAGAACTTGCATAACGCCACGCCACTTATCACACTTATACGTAAATTATGTACAATTTCTTCCTAAACGTTGATTTTCGCTCATATGTATTTGTTGTTTTAAATAAACACCTAACATTACATATGTATGGTACAGACTACATATGTACATATGCAAAAAGCCCGTTTTTCTTCATATATTGGATTATCCGGACTTTCACTTATCCGGATGCCTACCGACAACAATTAGTCCGGATAATCGAGGTCCTACTGTACTTTGATAGTATAATTTTCGGACATTTATGAATGAAGTTTGTGGTGAAGGCACAGTAAATTTACTATAAAATTAATTAGTCAAATTCAATACGGAGCACTTTCAAGTTTAAATTCTTAAAATGAAATGTGGTATAGTGAGTTTGATTTAAGCTGGCCTTTGCATTTGTGTGAGTGCACACGGATAGTGTAGGTGTGATGTCAAATTTTTGAATGCCACGTTCTTTTCTAGTTTTGAACCGGTTTATACTGCTTTTACTCAACCCCACACCCTCCTTACTTCACCCTTTGTACTGATAGCAGCGTCAAATGTTGAAAACGCAATGTCAAGTGAAGAAAATGTTGTATTGTTTTTTTTTTAACATTTTTATTACTTAATATTTTTTTCCATAATATTCCCATTTGACCTTTTACAAGTTTTGCTTATTTTATTTTAAATATATATAGAATAGCTCTCGCACTTATGTTATGTTATCTATTTCAAATATAATAAAATTGAATTCTGAAAGTTTTTTTGTCTTACTCTACTGTTCCTTTCACTCACCCAAATACAAAGCTCAGCTTAAGTCTAACAAACTATATTAGCTATTGTTTATTAACGTATATACTAACGATACTGGTGTTCTATATGAATATTTTTAATTTACACTAATATATACTAATGTACAGCTATAACTATAAGAAATCATTTCAACACACTAACGTGCTTTTTCCTATTAGTTATATCTTCGTACTTATCTTTGAAAGGGAAATTAATATTAAATTCATGATCGTACACTGTGAGGACAGTGCTTTATACATTGCGTCAAAATAGACAACGCATTTACGTCCTATTATAGCGTAGGTGTAGCATCAATACTACAATTCTCATTACTCCCGTATAAACTTTGATATTTAAAAAAATCGATAATAATTCTATATATTCTCGTCTAATATTTCAAAGATCGGATTTCATTCAGAAAACCGACACGAGTTGTATTGTTGTTGTACTTTGAGATTAATTTATTATAATTGCGATGATCTACTCAATATAAATAGTATATTGTTGCAGTTAATACTTGATTATTTTTACTCAATAAGAAGAGTTCAAACTCAAATTCAATAAGGAGAGTTTAAAGTTTTATGAACGACAATCTGGCGACTCCACGAATTTAGTCTAACGATGTAGACTTGTGTTTAGAGTGATAATTATTTTTATTATTAATTGCTTCTGATATTAATTGCTTTGATGATAATTTAACTTACAACATTAATCTTTTATTTTATAACTAGCAACCCTGACACGATTGTCTTGAAGACTTTAACAGCGGCAGTCGCCGTCCGATTGTTTATCAGATAAGGCGTTTTCAACAATCTCTTTATATAAATCGTGAAAGCTTACACTAACAACACATCCGCTTACGAGCACACGAACATTTCACCGTATTACCATTTGAACCGTCACAAAACAAAGCTATATTTATTTGGTTGTAACAAAATTTATCATTAATTTAATTAATGTAACTGATTAAAAATGAAATTAATTTAATGTCGTGAATTTTTTAAAATATTAATTGTTTCGACCGCCAAACATTAAGCGGCTATCCGTCAAGCTGTCAATCGTCCTTCTAGCATCGGGAAAGGCAACAGTGATCTGGAATGTAATAAAATGGAGTTAAATCGTGTTAACGATTAATAACATTAATATAATATTTTTCATAAATATAATATAATTAATACGCAAGTTAATTCCTTGTTAACTTTGCAATGCATTATTATCCTTGTTAACATTGCAATTGCAAAAAAATATACAGGGTGACTGGTGAATTACTATCAATATTTAAGGAGCATACTCGGTACATGATTCTCATTCGAATTATGTAAAAAAAAATAGGTACTTAATTTTTAACCAAATTTCCGTATAAATAAATAAAGTGTGTACAAGTTCCAAGTGTTCCAAGTGTGGACGCGTGCGGCGGCGTGCTGATACAACAACACGCCGCCGCGCGCGAGTGTGTGTGTGTGTGTACACCTAATCTGTAGGGTGTTCATACGATGCGTAATTAATTACATAACTTTTGGTTAACTTTACTTAGAAGTTTATTAATATTTATGTTATATTAATTTTTATTTTGTCATATATGATCGTCAAATATCACGTCCTCAAATATCGATAGTAATTCACCAGTCACCCTGTATATGTCAGATAAGCATGTAGGTAGTGTTGCGTGTTGAAAAAAAATGTGTATTAATTGCAACAAAATATAATGTATGAAGTCATTTTCTTTTGATATTTTTTTATCTTGATATAATGAGGAAGCTTTTTTACAACCTACCCGCATTCCAAAGCGTCAAGATTCCTAGCGGTGGGATTTCCGGAGCTATCGAGGTCAGAGTTCAAAGGCTCTGCTCGCGACCCCATGTTTCTTTGACGACATAAATAGGGGGTGCTCTGTTTCTGAAATTAAAGAAAAAAATCATAAAAAAAAACACAAACATAATTTACTTTCAGTAACTATCGTGATATAATGATATATTGGAATCTATATGCTACTTTTCAACTATTAAAGTTACAATGAAACCATCTATATACATTTGTAGATCAAACACTTACAGCATTAAGAATATACTTCAACGTCTCGATATAATATTCTTAACCATAATGTCAATCCAGTTACAGAACTTAATATAAAAATCCACTTATATCGGAAATTGCTTTTAAAGGGCAAATGTAAATCGAATCGTTAATATTTTATATATGTACATCCTAACCACGGTTTACCAAAGCTAAACTCTTCCTTGTATTTATTCACATACCCAAATAACAGTAAAATGTGGAGCTTAATGATTGGAAACTTGAAACTACTTGTGTTTTACTTTGGCGGTGAAAAATTTCATAGTAAGATCAGTATTTAAGCCTTTTTTATTATTAATATAATAACACAGATAAAATATACTTATATACTCTATGAATATTAGTGACAAAATTCAAATTTTACCGACATTAGTAATTTAGTCTTACTTAGAAAGAATAGGGTTCAAATTTCATTGTGTTCTAAAATCAGATTTTTCAAGTACGTCCCAATCACCTTTTATCATTGTGATATGATATCTAGATAACTGTTATATTTTAATATCAATAAATAAGTTTTCTTTAAACAATGTACACGTTTTATGGATTTCAATAATAAAATCTATATTTAAATACTATGGTTTAGTTCGCACTGGAATGGTTGAAAACATTCATTTGTATGTTAATAAGAAATGAAAGCTTAATGTCAATAGGTCGGTTTTTTTTTTCAATTTCCACCTTTTTACTATATTTTATTTTGTGCCAGTAATAAATTATTAACGGAATTTAATTTATATTCTGATATAATATGGACGATGAAAATTTATATTAAAATGATATTTCGTGAACAGAAAATTATTTACTTCATTAATTTTTAGGTTCAATATTTTTTTATTTACAAAAAATCATAAGTGTTTAAAAATTAAAAGCCTTTATTCTGTGATCATTAGTATTAAGTTTTTAATATAATAATAATACATATATAAAATATAATAATGTTATATATCTTTACATTTGCATGCAATGATTTTATTAAAGGGCAACTAATATCTATCTGTATATCGAATTACTTTAAACTAGATTTTTTTACTAAATATATTTAACTCTTTTTAGTCACTTGGGTTTTCAAGCAAAACAGTTTTATTCATAATACTTTTGAACTTTATATTAATATTAAATGTTTTTTTTTATTTGGCTGAATGTAATGGGATCTTGGTGACGAACAAGACTAATTGAGACATTTAATGACAGATGACTAATACTGTGATTAAATAAAGGCCGGTATTAAAATTTTACTATTTTTAATATTATATATTTTTTGTACATTATAAACAAACATATTTTGGCATACTGAGGTAATAAAACAGTCACTTACAACGTTAATACTATTTAACAATTTCATAACATACAAAACGATCACATTTCCGTAATACAAAAATAACAATATTTTTACTAAATTTAATTCCCCCCCTACACAGACCCAGGCATTTAAATATTTATAAACATATATACAGTATAGTAAAACAATCAAAAAAGGCCACATTATATTAGATTTTTTTTTGATTTTGGCAGCCACGTCTGAAGGGTCCAATAGTCTATGATTTCACGTTAAAATCTTCAAAAAGTCCTTGCCGCGGGTAGTAGGTTTGATGCTCGCGTTCGATCGCATCTCCTTGAAAAATATTACCGTACCCTTATCGTTTCTAAACTGAAAAACTGCAATTAAAAAAAAAGCTCTAGACCAAAGCATAAGCTACAAAAAAACTTCTCAATTTATGGAATTGAAAAAAAAGTTGTATTTGATTAGAATAGTTTTTAAAATAAAAATTATGTATTAATAATTCATCTTTATATACATATATGTCTATTGAATAGATATTTGGTAGTAATTCATTGATATAAGTATTCATATTACGTGTAATTAAAAAATCTACACAGTTTTGTGAAAAAAATATTCAGAACATAAATATTTTTATTGGTTTTTATGACATTCTGATGGTGACGTCTTTGTTTTAATTGGCTCAGTATTTTTATGACATTATATATTTTTAACTTACGTGACTTACGTGAAATTATCTGTATTTACAACGTACATATAGTGCAAATTATCGTGTATACATATATATGTTAGTGTTATTTTTGCATATTTTTATACATATATAGAGTTTTTTAAGGTAAGTGGTTAAAATAGAAAAGATTTTGCATTAACAGAGATTAGTAAACAATAAGTTAGTTTCAATTTCATTCATCATTTTCCTCACCTAGGTCTCGCTGTATCTACATCTGGACCCCATTGATTCTAAAAATTCAATTAAATCATTAGTGTTTATACACGTTCTTGATAAAATAAAAATCCCGTTAAATATAACATGAAGTAGAGGTATATGAAATATATCTCTTTTAAAACAAAATCTTTTAATTGTTCTTATGTATATGTTTGTAAAATAAAACTGATAGTGGTAGATTTAAAAGGTATGTAAAAATGTGTATTCAATAAATTACTTTTTATCGAAATTCGATGCCAAGCATCATAGATCTATAGCTACCTCAGGTCTCTTTACTCCATTCCCTAGGTGTGTATGTTCTTAAATATACATATGTATTTGTCTCTATGATTTTTTTGAGATTATTCATGCTTGTTTTCGCACAACATACTCCAAGCAGAATGTCTATATGATAATGTTTTATTTATAATATGCGTGTGTGTATGTGTGTTTGTTCTACATACCTCCTGATGTGGTCCACAGCACGTGGCGTTGTGACAGAGGTCGTTGGGGGGACAATGTAAAGCACACGGAGCCTCCGCTGAAGCACCGCTAGTGATCTGACATACGAAAACAACGTTAATACAATACTTACAAAGCCAAAAACAATTATTATAAGTTACCAATATATATGAAATATAGTTAATTAGGGCTAATTATATACACATATAATGGCAGTAATGATAGATAAGGAAATAGGTAAGAAATCTCTAATTTAATTCAGAAAATGTACATACGCACCTAGATACAAGTTATAGCTGTAAATATGTGACGTCACCGAACGTATAGCAACTGGTATAACATAATATAATAAATTATCTTGACCCTTAAGATATCCTTTGATATAATTGTTTCTATGTAATATTTATAAACTCGGCTGTTTCCATGTACACTTATAATCTTTGTTTTATTTTCCTTGAATTTTTGTGTTAATTTCTTGACAAAGGAGGCATTATCTATAATACTATTATTTCATACAACATTACCTCGTTTCCATCCAACGGCAGTTCCACAAACTCTGGCTGTATAGTAGTAGAATGTATGCCCTCGTTGTGGAAAAACTCCTTTACTTTCTCAGCTATCTTCATGTACTCCGACAGATTCCTACACCTATAACAAAATAACATTATTAATTGATTAATGTAATCAAACTTACAATTACATAATTTTTATATATTTTATTTACAAAGAACATTTAAAGCTTGTTTTTTTCTGAAAGAATTAACTGATAGCGCCATCTATCCTTTGCAGCGTGTCTTCTAACCAAACTATGTATTAGAACGTGAGCTCTCTCGAAAAACAATATTACGGTATAAATTACATTTCATACTGGTTCTGATGTATGAGCTATATTATTGTAAAATTTTATCAAATTGCTTAAAATAGTTTTGGTATGGAAATAATTTTTTTAGTTTACATTAAGAATATAATTTTTTTTAGTTGATTAGTAAATTCTATGTAACGCTAGGTATAAAACTAAGTTTAAATTAAAACACAATAGAATTGACTATTTGGTCCAGTTTTGCTTGTTTTGGTCTTAAAGCATACAAAAAAGTTGATTACGAGAGTTAGTTAACTTGAGTTAGTTAACTCATTGTATAATATTCGTTTGTTTATCGTGATAATAGTTTCAAATGATAACTTTCATGTGAAAGAGCCGAGATAAGGGAATTACGGACATTTACGTTGTATTTTGTCCTGTCACTGTGACATTTTATAGAACTTTTATCAATAATATTAATTATTATCAAATAACTTTATTCATTTAATTACTGACATGGATTTTATGTTAAATTCTTCATACTTTTAAAACTGAAATTAATATTTTATATAAACATTTTGTCGAGCAATTCCATTGACAAATTAAATTTCATTCTTCGATGAAAATATTCACAATGGGATCAATTTGTATTGTTCAAAATTGCTATTGAATAGAAGTATTTTATATTCGTTATGAAGAGGCTTCCTCATTATATCGAGCTATACATATAAATAGAGAATGGCACGTTTTGTTATATTTTTAGTTCGAAATATTTGACCTAAAAAGTGAATACTATATAAGAAATAGATATGCAATGAAATTCAAATAATTATTATTAATTTGCCAGTTCGCATATATTACTTATTAGTAATACAATGGCAATTAAATGTATGACAAGTGAATCGATATAATTGAAGTAATTGGATCGATATCCATCGAATCGATCATAGTTTCTCTGAGTGATATTCGTTATCTTTTGACACAATCCACCGTACAAAAGGGACTAATGAAAAATTATTAAATGTAAGAAATTTATATAAATGATTTTAAAATTAATACATAATATTCTTAATTTGGAACAAAACAAAATATATGTTTAACGCAGACGAATAAATATATCTTTTTGTAATATTTTTTGGGACAAATTTTTGGATGTGCGCCAAACTGCAATCGCAGCGTACAACATCGGGTGAGAACATTTTGAGATGACGACGCTAAATCGTTTACATCGAAAAATAAAACGTTGTTATAGAAACAACTATATAATATATATTTTTAATTAATATTTTAACGAGAATCAAAGTAGTCATTGCATATATTGACTAATTGCACTGCAATTTTTTAAATATTAATATTTTAAATAACAGTTTTTCACAATAATAATGTCAGGAAAAAACTGGTCCAAATACTTGACCCCAGATAAATTTATTGAAGATAATTATATTAAACGATTTGTTATATGTACTTTTTTATTCTCATTCATTAAAAAAAATGTAGTGTATGAACATACGAGAAACGTTTTGTTTTAATATATTAAAATTTGTTAAATTAAATGAAATTGTATTTATTTCTAATATAAAAAATAAACGTGTACATGAAACATCACATATGTACATAATTATATTATTGTTTCAATGCCTATCTGCTTGTTTAGGCTAAGCCCTGAAACGGCAGGACCGTTTTTGATGGGACTTTCAATCGAAGATAGTTAGGCAGTGTGTAGTAAACTAGACTACATTTACTTATTTTATTTAAATTAAATAATTTAAAAATTACCCCGCATGGATTATGTATGGCGAGAGCACAGGTGATCGTAAGATAAAGCGTATTTTTTTGCAATTGATGTCTTTTAAACTAAAAGAAATTTGTTATCAGTTGCACATACAGTTTAAATAACAATCATATGATCAGATAAAATTTATTTCAAACATGTAATCATAATATTAACAGGACAGATATAAACAAAACAAATGTTTGTCAGATTGTACATCTTCCACGTGTTTAAAAAGCAGAACAAGTTTCTACGAGTGGTGAAAAAAAAACCTTAAGTACTTTTTTTTCACTATACTACGTTCTAGCTTGCGCTGTTTCTATACACAACCAACACACACTAACGCACACACACACTCACACAAATATATGTATATGTATAACGTGATGTTTATTAAAAAAAGAAATATATATTTAAAAATGTTGTATTAAAAAATATACTGAAAGATGCAAAAAGCAGTGGTAGAATATAACTATATTTCAAATAATTTAAGTTATTTCATATCTCCATTTAGAAGTACCATTATAACGCTAAAAGAAAACAGACTAAGTACTGTAACGTCATAATATAATAGACTATTGTTAAACTCAAGCCTCACTGTTATTCTAACTAAAACTGATCTCTATACGTATATAGTAAGACCTACATTAGCTCAATGCTTTAAGTTATCATGAAATTGACGTTACAAGCGAGCGTGAAAGAAACAGCGTACTAAAATCGACTAATATATTACTAATTAATAATATTATTATTCGAGCTAAAATCTGCTATATCTTTATGGGAATACAGATCTGTATTCTGTAAACTATTTTTTGTATTTTTCAATGATTTATAGTACATAGTAATATGTGTTTTATGTGGATATTTAAAAGGTACCTTACCGGATGTGAGCGCTTGCTATAATTCTATCTCCAGCTAACTGCCACACGTGGAACTCGTGCACCGCCAATACACCGTCCACCTTCTCCAAAAGACGTCTTTGGATTGCATCCACCTGGTAATGGAAAGATTCTAGATATAATATAAATATGGTAGAGTAAGGCATTTTCTATGGCTCTAGAACCTCAATAGAAAATTTTTATGGACAAAGATGGCATTTATTTCGAAAATTATAACTCGCGCTAAATAACGCAATTATAAAATTTATTATATATTATCCGTTTATTCGGTTTTCAAAATTACAGATAGCACAAAAATGTAAGAAAAGCGAAAAGCGCATTATATAAATTACGTGCAAAAAATTAGCAACAACGTCAGAGGATTTTTTTTATATACGAAAATATCCTATAATTTAACACATTTTGCATGACAATGGAAGGTTAAAGCTAATGCGGAAAAAAATTTTCAATACACAGGTTACAAACGACGGAACACCGAACAGCGCCGCCGGCATTCATAATTACTGCGCATTATAACGTTAATGTGTCAAACCCTCGACGAATGTGTGTCCCGTACTTAAAAACATTATCGCAGTGCAAACAAGATACGTGAGCAAACATTGTGTTTCGGCGTGTTGAATTCATTACGGTTTTATTGGATCGCGGAAAATTTCACAGCTGTAGACAGTCGAATTATTATCAAGTATTGCTCATAGGTAATTAAAGAAAAAAATTTTTTTTAGGCAATTTTGGGTAATCTCGAAAAAGTCACTGCCAAATAAACTTATAGGGTAAACTTGTAATATTTTTGGTCTTAAGAAAGAATCAGTACAAAACAAAGCGTCTGCCTCCTGCATGCGCCAGTCGGCTATCGTCTGATCTGCTAGCCGGTTTCGTCATACTATCGGACATCGTGAAATTTAATACACCCTTACTGAGATGTGTGAGACAGATTCCTACTTTGTACTGGGAAATTCACACTATCACATACATATATTCGCATATCAATAAGCCTGTGTCTACCCGCCAAAAGCTAAACCAACCGTTTTATCATTTACATTACTAAAAGATATTAGTGACTTTATTTACAGATAAGGCTGTAGTTATATAAAAAGTGACATTGCGAATAGCTAGGGAAACCATGATTTAAGAAATGCTAGGATGAAATCATAGTATTTTGTATAAAGCATAACCTTGATCTAGAAAAAAATCCTGTTAAATAATTCTTAGTTCCTAAAAGTATTGCTACGATTCTAAATGAAGGTGTCACTGTCAATTCTGTGTATATATTTTCATTGGCTCTTTTTTGCACTTGATCACTAACAAGCTAATTTTCTGTTCGTTTCATTGAACGCCCAACTTTTCCTTTGCCATAATTCTCGATCGTGGTAGGTAACAGGGATTAAATATGTTGATTTGGTAACTCTCCAAAATTTATTAATAACTGGATTTTTTTATGTTAAATCTTATGATAATTATCCAAATTATTCGAAAAAAAAATTGTCTTACAAAATGTATGGTTTGATCAAAGAATCTTCCTCCTTTCAACATGTATAGATAACGAGGTCACCGCAAGTGATTACTAACAAGATGATTTTTTTTATTTACTTAGTTAATATTTATATAATTTAACAGAAACATTGTCCCACAAGTTGCGTGGTACGTTATCCCGGTCCTACGCTTAAAAGTAGTAGTACTGATCATTAATTTTGATATGGATGTAATGTCTGAAATAAAAATTTATTATTATTATTGATAAAAAAATAATTATTATCAAGCCGAATCTTCGTGAGGAGCTCGATTTCATTGAGACGCCCAACTTTTTCCTGTGCGATAATTCTAGATTTTGGTAGGTAACAGAGATAGCAGGGATTAAAAATGTTGATTTGATAACTCTCCAAAATTTATTACTAACTGGATTTTTTTATGTTAAGTCTTATAATAATAATTAACTAAAATATACGAAAATATCGTTTACATCAACTAAATTTGTGCCAAGCTTGGGGATCATTTATCTTGTTCACTCGCCATATGCCATATTTTTACAGAGAATAATCCTGCATTCTTTCGTAATGGAAAAAAGAGACCTTTTAGTATTCTAAAAAAAATATTAATTTTCACGGGGCCTTTATTCAACTCTTACAAATGGAAAATACGGCATTAACAACATCGAATAAGGTAGTTCAAATTATGGAAGAGTATGTATTCATTAAAAACAAAAAATGATATCAACAAAAGGCGGTATGAGTTATTTCAAAAAGGGTATAAACCAAAAAAAGAAAATGAAGAAATATTAAAAAGAAAAATCGTAGGATATGATATGATCCTTCGAGTTTGCCACCAACAAAACAAGAATTGTTGCAACATATTAAAATAACTGCTTTAATCTGCACTACATGGTGTAACGTACACATGCGGTGAACCACAGAAAAATTGCCAGAAAATTTTGGATGGACAATTATTGATAGCAATTATGAATATTATTGGTTTGATGGTCCCCAAAGTCCATCTTTCGAGGAATTATCGTCTGACATACAAGGTATCCTATTAATATTATTGGTAATTATATTGATTCATTACGCGCTATTATATAATTTTCTAACTTTTGTTATGCCAAAATAATTATATGTTATTACAGAGTCAGATATCTCAAATGAGGACAATTAAATAAATGAAGATAACAGCGATATAAGCAGCGACAATTCATCAAATGAATCTGATGAAGATTAATTTTTGTTGATGTAATTTCACAAAATTTTGTACTCATCTCAATAAAAAGAAAGTTTAAAAAAAAAGAATATTTTCATTGTATCTTATGTTACAAGTAAGAAAACGAAAAAATCACAATTCCTGTCGGATAAGTGATACATACCTGTTTTTTTGTAGGACATTGTTTCATTTGGGCGGAGATCACACTAATCTATCATGTGGTATTTTCATCCTACAGTTAGTAATGAGGAAAATGGTCTTGTGGTATCAACCACTTTTAAGCGTAGGACCGGGATAACGTACCACGCAACTTGTAGAACAATGTTTCTGTTAAATTATATAAATAGTAACTAAGTAAATAAAAATAATCAGCTGGTTAGTAATCACTAGCGATGACCTCGTTATCTATACATGTTGAAAGGAGGAAGATTTTTTGATCAAACCATACATTTTGTAAGACAACATTTTTTTCGAATAATTTAAATACTTATCATAAGATTTAACAATTAAAAAATTCAGTTAGCAATAAATTTTGGAGAGTTATCAAATCAACATATTTAATCCCTGCTACCTCTGTTACCGACCACGATCGAGAATTATCGCAAAGGAAAAGTTGGGCGTTCAATGAAATGAAGCTACTCACGGAAAATTAGCTTGTTAGTGATCAAGTGCAAAAAAGAGCTATGGATCCTGGACTATAATTCTTGTCTCACCTGTATATGTGTTGGTACTGTCTGCAGCAGTATCAGAGCTGATTCCCTCAACAGCGGCCACACTGACGCCAGTATCAAGATTACTAGCACTATACTGAGTGCTGGGTCGATGTAGTACTTGTACCGCCATTCAGTCAGCCACACCACGAGCGCTGAGCTTACCACTATTAGAGAACCTACAGGGAAATATAACAACTGTTAAAGCAGAACCATGCGTATGAGAGGATACATCTTTACGATGAGTTACCACTTTGGAAATATATACATATGTATGTATATCATAATGTATAATATAGGATTTGTGTATCTGTTTTGTTGTCATAAAAAAAATTAGCCAAAACTATTCAAAACATGTAAAGCAGACCCTGGCTAATGCTAGGAAATAGCCAGGTAGAAGAAAGAAATATTAATAAATAATTTCAAACTGTAAAGGTTGAAACTAAAGAGGAACAGCAATTAAAAAATAGATATTATGGACAAATTGTATATACGACATACAAATACATATATAACTTTTAAAATATAAAATATACATTTTTATTGTCACTATATCATGAAATATTGAAAGATATTTTATAAAGTTTATAGTTAATGATAAACATCTTATAACACAATGCCTGTTTATGATAACTCAATCGTAATATAAACAGTTAAATTTTAGGTACTCATAACTCATGTTTTCATATGGGAATATATTACAATCCATCGAAATATAAGACATTGATATTTAATAAGATTCATCGATATGCTTAACACAAGTTTGACTATTACATTCGAAGCGTTTCACGTTTTTCATTAAATATGTAATTTAGAATTATTTTATAGTGTGAAGATACTTTATTGATAAACTATTATCTCTACGTCTATGAGTTAACACGTATTTATTTATTTCGAAAGTTATGTTAAACATAAAAATAAGAAAATTATTGATGCATTATTACTAAAGCGTTTCAATCAGAGCAGAGTGAATTACGTCAGCCAAATTTATATCATTAAATTACGAACATAAGCAAAATGAATGTAATAGACCTTGGAAAAAAAAAATTAAATACAGTATAAGCGAACGGTTGATATAAAACCCGAAAAAAATATTTTAAAATTAACCAATATATATGTATATATAGAGTACCTACTATTAATATTTAAAAAAATATTATTATTATTGTCAATACACTCAATATTGTATTATTGTTTGCAATAAAACCGTTTTAACGGCTACAAAATGATTTGTAACATAAAATTAGCAATAACACGTAAGAAATATTACAAATGTAAGTAATGATCCATAAAAAAAAACATAAGCAGCGACACTAAAGTTATGGAATCTTAAAATATATTATCATAAACATCTAATGTTTGTGATAACATATCTTGATATCTATATTAATCAATGTGTATTGTGTACATACATTCGAATCTCTCGCAACTTTAAAATCGATTAATGGAAATGTTATCTGATAACGCTATAATATACCTCTGATTATGATTTAGATCAAGGTTGGTATTCGCATGCTTTTACAGTAATAATGTCAATGTCGCAGGCAGAGTCGGGTGGCGAGGTTATAGTTGCTTTATTAACAGATGTTATGTTATAGTATGTAGAAATATTGTATTAAATAACTTTATTCGTATTAGACTCATTTTAACTTAAAAAACAATTACCCACAGCTATGTCACTGTATTATAAACACATGTATATGAATATATGTAACATATAAATAACTTACCCAATGCATCAGACAGCACGTGCAGGAAGACCCCCTTCATGTTCAGATTGCCAGGGTCTGAGTGTGTCTTGGGCGTTTGTTCATTTGGTATCTTGACCACTTTCGGTGGTACCATTTCGTCTGTCTCCTCAGTATCGGTGGTAGCATGGCCCAGTGCCATATCCGCGTTACTGTTCACCAGCTCCGATAAGTGGCGGACGTTGGATGGGGGTGGGACAACTCCGTGGCTATGACCATGGCTACTACCATGCTCTATGGTAGATGAAATAATGATATATTTGAATTTTGTTTTACATTTTTTCATAACATATTATATTAAATTATTCGAAACTAAATAATGATACAAGCAGCTTTTGTTTTCAGGATCCTAAAACTAGTTTACTTCTACTCGTAAATCTGTGGATATGAACTTCAAATATTTACACGTCTCTGTTAAAATTTCAATGTAATCGAATGAATGCAATAAAAAAATTATAAATAATCATGAACAAGGAGAACAAAATTGTTGTGGTTTTTAATTCATTACAATTGTAAATATTTGATTCCCGACGAACAAAATATTTTTGTCCAGAATTGTTTATAAAAAACTATGCAGCTAAAGCAGAACCTTGACATTCCAAAACCATGAACACATGAGTAGAGGGGACAATTAGTCAAATAATTTTGTAACATTAACTGTTGTAGTTAAGATATTTATTCGATTTTAACTAATGTCGTGCGTTGTATAATCAATTGATTATTAAAATTACAACGAGAATCATAACAATCATTAAATGCTAACAAAACGGTGTAATTGAAAACCAATAAGCCGCCATAAATTACTTGGAGCTAATGTTACAATGGACCATTCCACTGGATTTCGGAAACACGTTTCGGTTTCTTGGAAAGGTGAGTGACAAACCTCGTTGAAAACATGAAACAACGTAGCATCACATTGTAAAGACATAACTTAAATTTATTTTTTTTATTTTACAATAATGTATATACGACTACAATATTATAAATTTGATTTTTTTATTATATCCGTAATAAAGTTTATTGCTCTTCTGCGCAGAAAATACTAAACGGGTTTTGATATAACTTAATCATTAGAACAAGACATGGGTGATTGTTTATTCAGGAATCCTAAGTAATTGTCGCGGAATCACGGTATAATATTTGTATTTTCTATGACAAAACGTGACACATTATAAATGTAGCTGGTAATTAATTAATATATCTATTGTTTTCATAAACTCTATACATTTTTATTTCCGAAATTCTCAAAGGTCAAGTCGAAGATATAAACTACTATAGAACAATTCTTCCATATTCAAGCATAGAGGAAGAAATTGTTTATAAACTAGGTGAATATTCACTGGACACTTATAGAATTATACAACACTTTTATGAGATTGTAAAAACAATAATAATAATTAATCAACATGCTATTTTGGAAATAGCAAAAAAAAATTCAATAAGAAAAATACGTTGAAAGAACATGTTTGGAAAGAGAAGTCCAATAATATGTAGATTCTAGGTTAATAAGTAAGCCGGAACATGAGTAATCATCAGGTTTTAACTGCATCCTTAAATGAGACAATATTTTAAATGCGTCATCAATGACGTCAACTTGGAGTTTCGGGGAAAATCAATAGTCCATTAGGTATTAGTAGGCTATTAGGTTAGGTTAGATTGTGACTTTGAAAAGAAACGTTTCCTTTAGGCATATTCGGAATTTCGGAAAAGATTCATGCAAGCTATGATTATATGAAGCTATGTTGTTTATACTTTAAGGGGTAAAGAGAAGTGTTTGTGCCTAATCATTTTGTCAGCGGCTGCAGTGTTATCTATACACAATAAATATTCCCACAATATATCAGCCAATGGAACCGCATACATTATAAATTTGGTTTATTTAGAACAAAAGCGATATAAAAAAACGACCAATTACGACATTAAAGTTCTCATTTGGCCCCTTTTGTATTAAATTAAATGTGCATAAAATTAAACTTGTCTATGAACCAGCAGGTCAAAAATGTTTGGTGCATTCAATTCATTGGATTAATTCTTTAAAAAAGTTAATATTTTTTCTATAAATATTTTTAATTATACGGACGACAAAACAACTTAGTATTTAAATCATTAAAATCAACATATATTGTTTAGTTTAATTTACCAAGCTGCACACGAAGTTCCGGGTTCCTATTTAAAAGGTATTTATTACAAAATCACGGGATTGATGGATTTTACTATGTCTGACGCTGAAATATATACTAACTTATTTTATTTTAATCGAACAAATTTAATACGGTGTATATATGTATATACATAATTTTGATCCTTTTACTTTATTACACAATATCTTTAATTGCCTTAAACGATTCTTTCACAACAATTATTTTTAATAGGTAATATTAGAAACAATTAGAGGAGCGATAAAACCGTTTAATCAAAATCAAATTGTATCACTAACCTATATGTTGTGTTAGCATTACGATAATTGTCAGTTAATAAGCCAATTAAGGTATTACAAATCACAAAATGATAAATAATTTGACTGACGAAACCAGTCACTGCATCGGAACGTAGGGATTAGAGTTTAAAATAAAAGTTTTAATATTGAACGTTTGACCTTCACGTTAAATAGAGGTCAATGAACCCACTTCAGTAAATAACCCATCGTGCACATTTAAATGACAATGCTTTTGAAATATGTACCTAATATGTTTTGTGATATAATAACAGTTGCTTCAAGCAAGTTAGTTATCACTCGCATGTAGTAGCTATATATTTATATAATAAAACTAACAAAATATTATATTATAATATTTTGTTTTTATATGTGAGCTTTACTAAAGACACATAAAAATTCATACATTACGAGTAAAAGAGTGATCAAATTCACACATTTTTAGGATACATCTAAGGCTTAGCATAATGGATAATAATGAAATCAAATATTGCTCACCGTGGAACAGAAACAGTCCAATGATATTGAGTACGAGTCCTAAAGTGCCGACAGCTACCAGTAGTTGCGCGTTATGTATCATCTCAGCTCGGATGAATCTCTGCACAGCCTCCACTGTGATGCTGAAGCACAGAGCTACCAGGAACACAGCATTCACAAGAGCACCTAGAACTTCCGCACGAGCCCAGCCAAAAGTATTCTTCGACCATTTCTTTGGTGACATCTAATATACAAGAAAACGGATTTGTTTCAACCAACTATAAGTCTTATTTTTAAATGATTATATTTGAGAAATAATTAATATAAATTTATTATTAGTATAAAAACTTAATTATAACATGTAATAAAATCAAGCTTCTTTATAAATAATATCAAGTATCATGAATACTTAGAATCGCAACACTGACGAAGCAGACTCGCTCTTGAATTACACTCTAATAGCCTTAAAGATTATCTTAAGACAGTAACTTGATAGTAACACTTTGAGCGTACTTATAAAACTTTCTTCAAACTTAAGACAACTCAGCAATCAAGTTTTGTTATCAAGGAAATAATAAATAAATTGTAATAAAGTTTAAAATATTCGACATATATAGTAGCAATTTAACATTATTTCGTATTAGACAAATGAATGAAATCAATAAAGATTTTAATAAAATGAATTTCAATGTCTGTCATGAATAATAATTATTTCAAAGAATTTCGTCATTGCGCAATCCAGACGTGTACGCATAGCGTTCGGTATTGAATCTCGTTGGAGCCTGAGAAACCATTCGCTAAGGTCATTGGCATAGCTTAGAAAAGTTGTAAACACACATCGTACCACGAGTCCTAGCTATACTATCATTTGAGAAGATTCATCAATGAAATATATATAATTACATATCTGTTTCGTTTGACATTTACATTAGTCTAACAAAAATAGGCTTAAATTTCTCGATACGTAATAAAAACGGTACTTGTATCACATATAACATATTACACAAAAGACGAAATTGAAGTCAAATTAATGAGCAGGCAGTATGTAGAAACTTCAACATGGTTATTCCCAAAGCTGAATCAGATTGTAATGCAGATTTATTAATACCATATAATAAACATTTTAATTTTGTGTTTTTAGTTTTATTTAAAAATCTTCCTCCCTAGATGTTTTATTTTGAGATTTAAGAGACAAACATCTACATTTTACATGTTAAAATATCTACACAGAATTCAGTAAATTTTTAAACAAAAGAAAGTAATGCTTTGATCCTAAAACAACATTTATATCTATGTAGTATTAAAAAAACTGATGTCATACAACGATAAAATATATTAATATTTTATTTGTCATATTTTGAAATAGAAATCTTAAAAAGAGTAACTTTATGTACTATATAATAAACAATATTGAGTTTCCATAAATAAAAATATCATAATGATCCCTCTTACTTTGTCATTTTGAGTGTGACTCAAGGTGACTTGCAAATATTCTGCTCAACATATACAAACAGATGTTCAAAAATTTGACTTGGAGTTATAAGTAATAATTTAAATATACATGTATAGTTGTATATTAAGCAGAAATAGGTTGATGTGGAGTGTATGTTATGAGAAGGTATGAAAGGTACTTAACAAAATAATGTGGAATAATGTATAGATAATTTAGAAGAAATTTACAAGTCTGAATGTATTGTGTAAGACATTGTGTGTATAAGAAAGCACTCAATTCAAATATGCTGGCTGATAGTTTTGTAGAAATACATACTGAGTTGAATCCAATACAACTAAATAGGAAAAAGGTAGCAATATAATGAAATATTTTTCCAGAGAGTTTTGAAGACTTATATGTAATCACACCTTATCCTGTTATATAACATTCATATAACCATTTGTATATTAGTAAGTACAATAAAATGCAGAACCAATATTAATATAATATATAAAAATTATGACTGACACAAAATATTGAACTATATATTTAATTAAGAAGTTTTAAGTAGCATTTTATAAAAATATCACTCACCTTGACAGATAAAAATGCAATAACAAGTGCGGCGACATCACTCAACATGTGGAAGGAATCAGCAACCAATGCCATAGAATTTGTAACATAACCGACTATCAGCTCCACAAAGAAAAATGTCCCCGTCAGCCATAACATGGACAGTAAACGACACTTCTTACCAGAAAACTTCCCCATTGTAGATCTAAAAGAAAAAGCTATATTAGTTTCAACATTTAATAAGCTATTCATTAACTACAATATATATAAATTGTGTGAAAATGAATCACATATACTACACTATTATTTGACAACATTTTGTCATCAATATGATTATTTATAGCTATTAAAATATGTCAATAAGAACTGCAATAAACACAATATCATTATGATTTTGGAAGACAAGTACAAGGTAACTAATTAATAATTACTTAATCAATATGTTTAACAAAAATAAATATCAACAACAATTTAATTTATAATAAACAGAAATATTTTAACAAAAATACTTAGTTTCAAACAAATAATATCTTAACCAGCTTGAAAATGAACATTATAGTGACACAGACAAAAGGTTTAAAATAACATAAATGAATACATTAGTGCAATACAGATTCATTAAAGATAACTGTCCTACAATTAGATAATAGCGAAAATTTACATGTGTTAACCAAAGAGAGTGCTCAGAGACTTGGATGTAACATTATATGTCTATGTAAGCTCCATGATATAATGTAGTAAACTAAATTTGTATGTAATAACATAAAATACATGATGCTTTTACAAATATAACACAAAATTGCATCACACACATTATAAATAAGTGCAATGTAACATACAAGTCATTATTTTATAAACCATATCTGACTTGAAATTATTTTGCAAACTCATTGAAGAAACAAGAATAAAATGAATGAGTCACAGTTTACTCACCTAATTTATGAACAATATCCGAAATATGTTGGTATCAGTAACTTGGATCCATTAGGTCTCCTTTTGTCAATGGATCACAAATTGTGCTCATCCATTAACCAATTTCGATACTAGCTTAGACCCACACTATAGATTAAACAAAATATTTCAGGGAAAATGTAGAACACTTCCGCTGGCATAAAAGGTAAACATCTATGACTCGTATGGAATTCGAAAACAAATCCCTACTAGTTTGCTTCAAAGAATTACCCGTAAAACAATTCGACACGGGTCTCACTAGCAAACTAGGTACTTATTGGTTTACAAAAAATTTTTTTTAATACTATTATTTCAGAACAATATCATTTTAAATTATATATTAATTTATTGGTACACTTTATGTATTGGTTATTTAATAAATTAACTATCACTGAGAAAATAATGAAACTGACTGTTCTCTAGAATCTAGACTCTAGTCTGCTGTTATCTGTCAAAACTCAGAGTGTGCAGATTGATGATATTGTCGCACAAGCAAAATGAGATCCATTCATTGAAAGTTGGTTATTCAACAGATATTTATAAAATTATTAATTTATTAAAATACATATAGTTAAAAATAAGTGATACATTTTCACAACCTTTTTTTATTATAACCTATATATTCATAATTTAAATAAAGAATAAATGTTGCTCAAAGTTTGTCATAAAATATTACATTAACATTATTTATTTTTGAATGAATCGATTACAGGATAATTGTAGATGTTATAAATTGCAGTATTATTATGTGTGACCAATTATTTATTTTCATAATTTTAATACACCTTTCAATGTCTCTAAAATAAAATATGTAGTAATAACACTCGATGTCGTCTATTGTCTAGATTGTCATTAGTGATTAAACTTTAAAGTCAACTGTCAAATTGAAACTATAATTCTTGATAGCAAGATAATGTGTAGTTTTTGTGGTTGAAAATGCTTTATCGTTGTAATAATCAAAAAAAAAATTACTAAATTAATGATTTCATTTAAAAATTTAATTACATGATCAATAGAAGGCTTTATAGACTTCAAACATTTATGTGAAGATATTTCTTTACGTAATAATATAAACATGACTTTTATAAAGTTTATAGGAAAAACTATTGGTGTTACAGGCTATGTGTTGCAATATGCATGTTTAACGCACTGTACATTTGAATATGTAGGAGATTTTGTTATGGTAATAATTGTCTTAAAATCTTTTATTTTTCCTCAATAAATAATATTCTAATTGGAATTATATGTTACAGTGCTCTGGCCCCTCTATGGAACCAACTTTAGAAAGTAATAACATACTTTTTACAGAGCATATAACACCCCGATTGCAAAGATTAAAAAGAGGTGACATAATAATAGCAAAGAGTCCTGTGAATCCGAAACAGAATATTTGTAAAAGAATAATAGGTTTACCAGGGGATAAAGTCAGGGGGCACTTTCCTAAACGCAGTCAAATAGTACCACATGGTCATGTGTGGTTAGAGGGGGACAATTCTAGTAATTCTGCAGATTCTAGAGGTTATGGCCCAGTCCCACAAGGATTAATACGAAGTAGGGTTGTATGTAGAGTTTGGCCATTAAATAAAATGTGTTCATTAACTGAATACTAGTATGTATTGATTATGACAAATTTATTCAGCTTATGTATTTAATGTAAATAATAACTTAATAATTAAATAGTTTTAAATATATTGTTTTTATTCATTTGTAATTGAGTGTCAAATATTTATGCCATGAAAGTTAGTACATTGGTACAAATAGGATATTTGGGTTGGCTTTTTAAAATGTATAAAATTAGGGGCAGTTTAAAAAAAACTTGGGTAAAAGTAATGTGTTTGGTTGGTTTTTCTCACACATCATGTGTTTAAATTCACAAGTAAATGGAAATCATGGTATGATTTGAATTACCTGCACATCCACCATTTTTACAATAATTCACATTCTTCTTATATTTAATTTTAAATAAACAAAATACTAATCAACAAAAAACATCTTGGAAAAATCAGTTTTTGTTATATGGTGAGATGTACTACAAATTAATTTTCCAAAAAAAAAGGACTAATAATATTTAGGAAGAAATATATTGACTAGGGATTTAACAGGATAATTAAAAGATAGTTCCAAACAAAACAATTGTATTTAATATAATAAGAGATGGTAATAAACTATAAATTATTATAAAGATTGAACTAAATACTCAGTTGAGGTTTACTTCAACAGTCTGTATTGATTCTGGATCAAGGGTGACATCAATGTACCTCCTCCAAGCTACTGTTATTCGAACCCTCATCACAGAATTGTTCCTGAAAAAAAATAGTATAAAATCAAGTGAGAATAATTATTAATATTAACTTTTTTGGGACTAGAAGTAAAAGTAGCAAAGAAAGGACACTTTTCAGCATCCATCGCGTTGTAGGGAGAGGAACTTTAATAGTGAATGAGACTTGCGACCCAGATGTAGGTTTAAGGGGCCTCTATCTTACGCGCGTTAAACGCTCACCTCCACTGTCTAAGCTCCTCTTTTAACCTAACCAAATTTGAAAAGAACCTACTAGGGTTGCCTTCGAAGTACGAAGAAATGTGCGAATACAGAAATATATCTGGTCTGGAGGCCAACACACATATATTAATATCAGTGATGGCCTAGTGGTTAAAGGGCTCGCCTGTCGTGCATGAGGACGCAGGTTCGATCCTGGCAAGTACCAATATGATTTTTCCGAGTCATATGTACTTTCTAAGAGTATTTAGACACCACTGGCAGACTGTGAAGGAAAATATCGTGAGGAACCCTGGACTTATAAATTAACAATTATAAGTTTGAAATCATCAATCCGTCTTGAGCTAGTTTGGTGACTAATGCACAAACCTTCTCCATGTGAGAAAGAGGCCTTCGCTCAGCAGTAGGCTCTGATAGGCTGATGACGATTAAGCAACACACAAAGAATAATATTTATTAATTATAAATTAATACTCACGGGTTATGTAAAACCATCACAATATTTCTTTCTGGCGTGATGAACGCCACGGTTTCGACGTGTCCAATACTGGTCCTCACAACTTGTATTCTTTTGGAACCTCTTGGAATAAATTTGGAAAAGTGTCCCATAGCGTAGAACATGGGCTGTTTATAGAATTCATCTTTTTCACCGTTGACTAAAATGGGTGCGTCTACGTAGTTGTGAGCCCAGTTTGGGCCACCTTCTTCATCCAGACAGAGATTCCAATCCAACCATCCGACGACGAAGTTATTTAAGTCCTGAAACACGTCATCACTATTTAACGACTAACCTGGAAAAAAAAAGTTTACTAACGTATGTTTTTTGGGAATTAGTGTTTAATGTTTATTATTTTAAAACAGAAATCGTGGCAAATACACATTTTTGTCCAGTAAAATGTAAATTTAAAATTTATATAGATATATTTTCTAGTGACGTAAAAAAATTATAAATTGGAAAGCAAATATGATATGAAAACCTATCTACCTACTTATAGGTATATCAATAAATAGTACCTATACATTGTCTGTTTTAAAGATTTGTTGTACATTATGTAGTGATTATTGCTAAAGTTTATAATATTGTTCTTACATCAATAATATGTTTCGTGTATCTATCTGCTCGTTCCCAAGAGCCAATCTTCACTCTCATCACATCCCACGGCATTGGACCTGATGATCATCAACAATAAATGAAACGTTTATCGTCTAATCTCTCAAACTAGTAACTTTGTTGTTAATTAATGTATTGCTAAAATTTTTTATAGATTAACTATCTCGGTAATACATATAAAACAAAAAAAAGTTTCCTTTACTAGATTTGGACCAATCACATTTCATGGGAGTAGATTTATCAGGCGATTTAAAAGATGTATAATAATAACAATTCTATTAAAACACTATATTCATATTTATTTTATACAACAAACTCTAAATGTTTTGTAATAAACCAAAAACAATTATTTACCTTCACAGGCTTCGGTGGCAAGAATAATTTTATCTGGATACCTCTCCTGTATGTTCGTTAAAACTTGAGCAGGGAAAAAGTTGCCATAGTAATGTACGGCGATGCCATCTATGTAGTCGATTGCTCTTGGGGCGGCTGCTAACATCTAGAATATATACATGCAAACAGAAAATAAACAATGAAATAGTTCATTCCGTTTTCGGTGATTAAGTGTAGAATCTTACCCCTTCCAAATAAAGATCCAAGAGATAACGTTGTTCGTCGATAGCCAGAATCAATGTTTTGTTATATTTCGAGTTCTTAATAGTTGGACCGAGGTTATTCGCAACCCACCGACCCTAAGACGATGATATAATTTTACATAATAATACAACTAGATTAATTAATTTAATGAACGTCAATAAGGACAAGTGAATGGTAGAATTTACCAAATCCCACGGGAACCATCCGAGTGAATTGAAATCAACGAACGGAATCAGTCCGTTGATAGGTTCGTTAGTAGTTGTTATGGCCCACACTGTAACATTCTCCTTATCGTATTCTTCAATGAAACTGGAAATGAGAATTTTTCATCATCACATACAGATTTCGTGTAAAAACAGTGGAAAGTTTTATAAAAATAAGAAAACAATGATCATTAATTCCTCAAATATTAATTATTGTTTTCGTTTCGTGACTTCCTAAGTACCTACCGTAAGTGATAATCAGCGTATGACTGGTAGAACTCCGGTTTGACTTGAGCGAATCCGGTGATGGCGTTGTTGGTCTTCATCCATACAGGTGGAGACCACGTGCTCGCTGTCACTTTAATATCCGTTGTGGAAACGGCTTGGCCTCGTTTGATTAATGGAAGCTGACAATATATGTAGTATAATTAAATCTTGCCTTTTTCAATGCAAGTTATACAGTGGTTTAAAAAAGGAGTTATGTACGCACCTTTAGCTTATAATCCTCTTCGCTTAGTGAGAAGTTGGACAAATTGTAATCATTAATGGGGTACTCGTTGTATGTGTAAGGATAGGTAGAGAAGTCAGCGCCACCTATGGGCGTTCGAATCAAATTGTACTCCAGACCGTTTTTACTGAAGTAAGAACTGAAACAAACATTGTTATTCAAATTACTGTATTTCGTTATGTACTTATTTTTTGTACAGTCTTATAAATTTTTTATACAACTATCTGAAGTCGTTGGGACTCAAATTCCTTTAACTACTCTGTTTTTTTACGGTGACTAAAGATATAACAAAATATTCCTAACAGACAACTGATGACGACTTTCATGTATAGTTGACAAAAAAAAAAACACTTAAAATTGTTCCTTCTTGAACCGTAATTCAAGGTTTAGCTCTTCGGACTGACTGTCTTATATGAGTTAAAACACTATACTCACATCAGTTGATGTAAGAATATCAATTTAGCGGAATAAAGTGGTGGGATTCTAATATATTATATAATACATATATTAATCTTTTACAGATCTAGCTGACCTGAATTATTGTTTTGTGGTTGAAATTACACTCTATTATTTTATAAAGAATGTTTTTTAAAATACGATAATTGGTTTAGTTTTTATTATTAGTTATATTCAGGGTAACATCAAAAAGGCTTACTTAACAAAGTGATCCTGTGCTCTTGGTGAGAGTTTTTGCCAGTTTATGGAAGCGGCATCTGTAACTGATCCTCCAAAACCTTCGATACTCTGGTACTGAATTTCCGAGATTAATGTGTATGATGCAGAGTTTAGAAACTTGGCTGTAAAAATCAAATAAAAAGAATGTTTAACATTATTTATTACACAAAAAACCAGCCTTATTAATTATACAGTCAGTAAATTGATTTCATATTTTCATGTTTATTCAGCTTGCTTACGTTTTATTTTGTCAAGGAAAGTCTCATTGACGTGAACTTTATTAGCACTTTCTTCAGATCTTGAAAAGTCTATTTGAATTGGACCACCACCCTTGTGGAAACGCTTTCCAGCCTGAATTAAAAAGAAAGATTAATTAAATTGAATTCATGATGTGGTTTACGACTAGTGAATAAATAACACCTACTTTGGAGCTAGTATAACTCACGAACCTCCCTCTTGCAGGAGCGTCTCTAGTGACTGTGTCGCAGTAGGTAGCATTACAGACACATAACACAGACCTTCCCTCTATCCCAACGTCTCGAGCATTACAAGGTAAGTCCGCTGGAAGTCGACAATTTTAGTAAGTAAATGCGTTCATACCAAATATAAATTGAGACAGTTAAATGTTCTTACCCATCGCTTTCAAGGCGAGGCATTGAAATATTGAGATTACAATGATCGAATATATCTTTGGGAAGATCATCTGAAAGAGTTCCTTATATTAGGTAGATTTTAGTAAACACAAAACACATACGTATTATTTTATATCACCAGAATGAGATAGGACTTTGTGTTGCTATAATCTATATTGGCTCTTATATAAATCTGATAAGTATTTTGATATAAACAAGAAAGAAAGTTTTAATGCGGTTTTAATTATATAACATATATGTCATGTATGTTGTTAGCTAAAATGAATTTTATATACATTGATTATATTTTATAATAGTATCGTGTAAAGTTGAAAGTAGGCCAAGTTTTATGTATAATGCAAAACACTCTCAAGTCTCACGTATGAATTTCACATAAAATATATCCTTTCTAATTATATGTCTGGACTTAAACAAGGTTATAAACTATTAAGTTATAAACTAATAATAAGAAAAGAAAATAAAAATCCTTATTCCAATAACTTTATGGATTCATATAAAATATTTTTTTCAATCGGTCATTAAAATTTGGACCCTCTATCTTAAATTATTTAATTATTGAAAATATGAATTTGGTTATCTTCTATATATATAAAAATGGATTGCTGTTCCTTAGTCTCGCTAAAACTCGAGAACGGCTGAACCGATTTGGCTAATTTTAGTCTTGAAATACTCCTGGAAGTCCAGGGAAGGTTTAAAAGGTGAGAAAAATTGGAATGATTGCCGAAAAAACCCTAAAAACAGCCCTTCTCTATTTCCCATACAAACGATTTTTTGACATTAGACTTGACAACTAACTAATATATCAATCATTCTGTTCGATTGAAACAGTAGAAATTTAATAAATACCAATACCGGGTTATTGAAGACGGAATAGAGTTCGCCCGGTCAGCTATACCTATATTACTAATGACGAAATTAACGCTGACGAAGTCGCGGGCAAAAACTAGTAATTAATATTATTTGATTAAAAATGTTTGGTTTCACTAAGAAAAAAAAAAACATTACGTTCGATTTTAAATACAAATATAAAAATACTTAAAATTATATCATAATTAAAAAACGAACACAGTCTCACTCACCTTTCTCAAAATGAATTGAATAATATGTAGAATTCACTGAATATAAATAATTATCACGGCAAAAACAAATATTATGATTGATTGATCGAGTAAGGAGTCTTGATAAATAACACATCGGTGATATTAAACATACATTATCATTTAAAACTTAATGCTATTAAAATATTCTTATACTAGGTACCCGCCCCAGCTTCGCAGGGAAACTTTACAAAAGTTTAATCAAGACACAAAAATTTCATCAACTTTCATACAAATTTTAAGTTTGAATTTAGAAAAACTGTATGTCTGTATGTTAATAATAGTTTTTTAATCTATTAAAGTTACAAAATTTTGTATACAACATTAATGACGTGATCATGGGAAAAGGTTTGCTATCGCGTGTATTTTATTGAGAATTAGGTATCAAACTTTTGGTTACTTTCAAATGTTATATCCGAATTAATAATTAAAAAAGTATTTTATAGATACTGATGTAAGCTTGAACACTAAGTAATTTATTCTGATAAGACTTTATACCATAATAATATAAATAGCCTACCTATAAACGCTGAATGAATGCCAATTTTTTTACAAAGTGCCTCGAAAATCACGCTATCGAGTGGTGTAAACTGCTTGTTAATTGGTGCAGTAGTTTTTCTTTTTATTGCGAACAGACAGACAGACAGACGCGGCGAGTAACTTTATTTTATAATATGTATTGATAATAGACTAATCTGATGCCTATGATTTACTTCAAAATATTTTTCTCGACAAAAATAAATCCTAGATTAGTAGTTAATTTATAATTTTTCCTGTTGTTTCATGTGTATAGGTTTTGTCTGTGATTGTTTTTATAATATCAAATATTTTTTGGCTTTTTGGAGTCTACGTAGGGCTTTAAATTGAGACAACTATTACACTTTTTAAGAAATATAATTGATTAAAATTTTAGTAAAACTAGAGGGTACCTTTTAATATTATCTTTAAATATTACTTGTTTCATTATCAGGCATAATCAGTCCATTGATTGTAAAAAGCGTCTTCCCAGGACGCCACTGATTTGGATATTGAGGTTTTTCCATTTAATCTCTATTGGCCACCTAAAATTACCTAGCTAAAACGCGTATATTTCGTTGACAGGTTCTAAGGTTCAAGCATGGAACCATACAGCCATAAAGGCTGTCGGTTCTCAAATGTGGCTTGTTATCTGCGACTTCAGCTTAAAAATCTGCTTAGTTTCAACGGTGTCACTTTAATGAAGCCTAACTTAATTTCGGATACGATTCCATAAAAAAAAAACTTAGAAAAACCTTGTATCTGGTTGACAAATGTCATTATGACTGGCCACTTTTTAGTTCAATACGCTACCAGTTTTGACTTACGGATTGAAATTTCTGATTTAAAATTGCAAGGTATGGTCCATAACAAAACCTCAAAAAAATTGTTCAAAAGCAACATTTATCAGCAATCCTAATCACGGTTGCTGCAATAAATCCGAAGATATTTGTTTTATTTAAATGAATATTCGAGAAAATATTAATCTTCATTTTTTCCCTAATCTACCTACTAATCGTGTATACCTAGTTAGAACACCTGTCGTGACTAAATGAACTTATACACAACTTCGGGATTTTATCCTAATTTATCCGGAGACCAATTATTTAAATAAACTAGATAGATAATGAAATCTAATATTTTCGATAGTTTTATTTATTTAAATGAAACTTTTTTATTATTTTTGTAAAAAAAACTACATAGGTACTCACGATTGCTGAAAAGTAGCCGAAACGTCGGGAGTAGATATGTAGTTTTTTTTTTAAAATAAAGTTGCGTAGTATAATCCGAAAAATATTAGTTTCATTTAAATAAACTAGACAAATATCCTGCCACATATCAGCTATTATGAAATCAGCTTATTGCAAATCGTGGGTGACAAAAAGAACTTTGACTTCTTATATCCTGCGTGTTGTATATATAATTAATCAAAGGAAAATTTCTAAGAGAACTAATTCTGGTTTAGGTAGAAAAACCTTCCCGGCTTGTGAGGTTGATTCCTACCAACCTTGTTTCTGGACAAACAGGTTCGAATCCCACGCTTGATACTTTTTTGAATAAAACACAGCAAAGCCGTTTTCCAGATTTCTGTTTAACGCGTGGAAACCTAAATATTCTTTTTGATAATTTGGTCAGAAAGTGGCCTTCATTCAGCACATGACTTCTATGAAACAGCTTCTTGAAAAGAGAGAAGACACATCGCTCCTGCGTTTCAAGAAAATTTATGAACATTTATTTTCTATCCTTACTACATCCGTAAAGACCTAGTTTTACTAAAGTCTTCTAACTTGATTTTATTTCTACCTTGGCGTGAACTTTTTTCATTATAACTTTGTAACTTGAGAGATGTTGGGGAGAGTCGTAATTATGTTTTAAACAGTATCTCTTTGTAGCTATCCGAGTGTGCTGATGTCATTTTATAAACCTGAACGAGTTTACCTCTCAGTCAGCTTAAGTATAAGATATTATGCTACACTTGGCAAAACATTGAATATTTCGACAACGAGCAAATAATCAATAGACCAGAGAACCGTTTTCATCATTGAAAGGTTGGTCATATTCTCATTACGAAAAATATTTAGATTTCATGTTTATGGCATTCTCCCCTACTCTTCTGGCTTCGAAAAGCACAAAATATAGACATTCACATCTGGTCTGAATATGTAATTTTTCATAAAATAAAAAAACGCGTAGTATAATCTGAAAAATAATAGTTTCAGCACAAAATATGCTAGCTTACACACCCTACGTCTTATTCCAATTGGAGCGGTTCGTGGGTGTTCTTTCATAACGTCCCTTACACTTATTTTTTGTAAGGTCATTGACCTATTAGATCTGGATGTGTCCTGAGACAACGTCACGTCGGTCAGAAACATCAGTTCAGTAGTCAGTCGTAGAGTTTTGCCATGTCTCATTTTCAATATAATATGTGAACACAGGACCGATATGCGAAAAATTATCACATCATGCTGCTGACTGTGATCAGTATTACATTTGATAAGGATAAAATTGTGTTATGTCACTTTAAATGGTTTTAACGCCATCATCAATCATAAGCGCCAGGATTTTATCAGCAGTATGTTGACTTTAAAAGCACACACGATAAGTTACATTTTTAAAATTTCATTAACAGGTCATAAATAATAAACACGTCAATTTAAGAAGACAATATAATTAAATTTTCATACAAATCTTTAACGTAATATTATCTTTAAAATACTGTACACTCGTCGGAAGGCCTTGTAGGTAATCATTTGCTTAACAAATGAATGTTTTATATGCTATATTATGAAAAAAAAAATCATTTAATAGCGAAAGAAACAATACAAATGATTCCCTTCAACGACCGACCGAACGTACTATCTTCATATTGATATGGCAGATTGTCGATATGAAAGACCATTTCAAGCGAAACTTATAGCTATAACTAAAAGAAATGCACTAAATTATATTTACAAAAATCTAAGGATATATGAATATCGTGAGAAACAAAATAGCATCGAAGTAATCTCATTTGAGTACATACAGAGTATACACAGATACCAGTGTGGTGTGACAGATGGAGGTCAATGACATGGAAGCAAAAAAACTTAAACGATCTTAAGTACTACGATGAGAACATCTGACCGAACGACGATCGCCATATTAAATAAAATCTTACGTACTAATCACTTTACAAATCACCTAGTATGAATCTATGTAATAAATACAGATATCTCTTATACATTAGCTATGATAGAGACAATATCTTCCTACCGTGTCTCAAACATTCCGTTAGGAGCTCCACAAACGAAACTACGGACACAGTGTATTTATTAGCATTCCTGTCAATATCTATGAAAATTGAGCTGATGGTAAAACATTAAACGGATGGACCCTTAAAATATTTGACTAAAAGAGAGATCAAATCATTGCTAAACTTATTTATAATGAGGGCGAAACTCCTTTTGTACTTTGCAAGTCGAAAAGGCTTTTAATAATAAAAATTGAATTTATACAAAGTGATACATATTATATTTCAAGTGTAAGTCGAAGACAATTATAACTGTTTTGTCATTTCCGGCTCTAGGTAATGTGATAGTAAATTAATTAATACACGATAATGATAACGGTTGTTTGTCACACTTTATATAAACTCAACCGTCGGTTTCTATATTTTATCGGATTAATATATCAAGATAGTACAACATAATAATAAGTGACCCCTGCGAAACATGTTTAAACTTTGTAAATTTTTCTATAAATGTTTATTAAAATACAGAAACCGATAAAAAAACACATATTAATACTAAAACAAGCCGCCAAATAAAGGACGTATGTAAATAAAGCATTTAACAACTAAATTAGTTAATATTATAATATCTTTTCACAATATCCACACTGAAAGTGAAGTCAAAGTCAAAGATAAAGAAAGATAAGGAAAGAATAACAAACGTTATCTCGCGTAGCGTAGCGTAAAGTTAGCTTTACGAGATATAAACAAAATTTGTAGGAAGTTGTTTGTACATATTAATATGATATAACATCACCTGCGCTATGTACAATGTGGCAAAGATCTGTGGCTGGTGGCGTGTGGAATTAAAGCGAAAAAACCCTAACTATAAAAAAAATATATCTGCCAAATACATTACAATTAAAACTTGTTCGCGTCACACTACACACAGACTTAATAGCGAGGCTATCGTAGGCGAGGATGACAAACTACGAATTCTCCGTTTTTAGTTCGACTTTAACAAGTGTTAATTGTGTATAGATGTATTGGACCGTCATGAGCGCCGTACGACGATGGAAAAAAAACAACATAATCGAATCACTATCTGGAACAAATAGTAAGTATCTGACTAAATATTCCAAAAACTCATGAATGTAAACAATGACGTCACAGCGATCCCGAACTTGTATGAAATGAACGTGCATTAAACGAGTACTTATAACATCATTAGCTTAACAAATACTTAATATTATATATTATTCGAAACCTACATTAAGTTTTAATGTTTCCATAGTATGAACGTACACTGGGAACATTAAACACGCTCATTTATGTTAATGTAACATAATTTTAGAGGCACTGTGTGTATCTTTATATTCTCTTAACATTCATATTTTACACATAGGCTATGTTCTGACAGAATAATAATAATAAAAATTATAATATAAATAGATTAATATAAATCAATAATAAAAATTAATCTCCCCACAGGGATGAGCTATTTGAATGACATTCAAAAATTGAACTATACATAAATTTTCATTTACAAAAATACATGTAGAATAATATATCAGATCACAATTGTTGTATCGCATACATATAACGATATATCCCCGCGGTCCGCTCTCGCATAGCTTAGACCGTATATGTCGATATCGATATGATCACTGCGACACTATTCCGATATCGATAGATCCACTGTCCGGTATTATTACTACAACTCTATTTACATGTTCTAATGAAAAATAGACCTCATTATACTAGTGATTTAACATTATATAGAACTTCTATTTACAGTTGACGGAAACGGATAGTGTCACGACTCTCAGGGGGTGGTGGGGGTGTTTGGGGGATGTGTGGGGGAGCGTTCAGTCTTTGACGAGCCGGTAGATGTGATGCTGTGCCCCGTGCTCACTGTTGGACACCTCGAACACGAACGCCGCACATAACAACGTCTCTTGAGTGTCGCGGTTTGACACCACCTGGGGAAAAATAAAGATGATATATATATATAGAAGAAATAAAATATATATTTTTGTATGAATAAAACATAATACAGAACAGCAATATAAGGGTTTAAAAAGAAGAAAGAATAGAAAATTAATAACTGATTTTGAACTTATAGAACGGTGTAATTAAAAGCTATAGCTTACAGCTGAGCTGTATTTCCAAGCTGTATTTATGATTTATTATGGCCAGCCTACAGCTGTATGGCAGTGTGTAATGCTCGTTACCTGTAGTATGGTGAAGTTCTCTAGCACGCTGTTCATCATGTACTTCTCGGGCAGGTGCTTCAGCTTGTGTATGAAGTTGACCATGTACTCGCACATGGGCGAGCGCGTGATGCGGTACACGAACCGGCCGCCCTCGAACCTCGCGTACTCCGTCTCGACCTTCTCGACAACCTGCTTGCCGAACGAGCACACCTTGGTGCTGCACGTTATAGTCATGTTCTCGTTGCTCTCGTAACTGGAAATACATATACATTAACATATAGAATATGAGCCATGGTATTTTTTTTTATAGAAATGTACTTTTTTAGTTTTCGCATGTGACTTCGTCTGAGTGGATATGGGAATCGGGATTAAGGAATATGGGAACAACAAACACTGTGACGTCGTACGAGACACAACTGTTATGCCTTGGGTAGTACAAATGTTATTTTAATGTACAATTATAATTTTACCATACTTGTCTAAATATTTTGTATGATATGATAAAACCACCCTTTATATGACAGTTAGTCTACTATCCTCCTTTCTCCATATAATTGAATACTCGGTACACACTATATGATACTCACACACTAGTGACCCCATAGAAAGCCCCCGGATCATCCAAATTGTTTGTGTTAAGGTCGGCCCAGAACTTCACAAGGAAGAAAGCGTTCCTTGGTCCCTTCTCATACAATTCCTTCAAACCGCCTTTCTTCTCTGGGAACTTATCGTTTATTTGCTGTACATCTACCGACTGCGAAAATAAATAAGATTTAGTAATACGTTTCAGTGACGTCATTATAACTTATTAGTGATTGGTAATTAAATTTCGTAGTTTGATATATGTATTAACAGAAATTAAAGCTGCTTCAATTTATAGTAGTATTGTAAAAGATATAAGTGTATTTAAGTAGATAAATTATTGTTTCGAAACTTTATATCAAAATTAGCACTCTAACATTATAATATGAGAAAGTCACGCGAGTTAAGAAATATCTGTTAAACTGATCATGGTTCGATGACCAAAATGAACAGCAAAAATTAAACTGTTTCGAAAGTTTTTTTTAATTTTTTTATTTTCTATTATGTCGTAGTATAAGTCCCAAATTCATTAATAAATTTCTTTTCATCATAATATGCTCTCACCTCCAATAGTGGGTCTGCATACGTCACAGTTCCTCCGATATGAACAAACAGGTGTTGTGCTGCAGCATTAGGAGGGAACTACAAGACAAACATACATGTGATTAGTACAATTACCATGAAATAATGTTACCAGTTCATAAGACATGTTTAAGTTATTTATTTTTATAAGATGTATTGTTCGATACACAACAGATATAACAAAAGAATCATTGTTCTCTATTCCATATATACAAGGCAGAAAATTTGACAATCATTAAATGTAGCCTCTTTAGTACGTATATGCAATGTTTACTGCAGAATATAAAGTTTTAACAAAACACAAAATAACGTTCAAAAGGTTTCTTACGTCAATGCATTACATATAATTAGTGAGTAATTTATAATGATATGATAATATATCCTCACCGTTTCAGGGTCTCTCGGGTGTTCAACGAACGCTGAGAATTCAACTAGTCTTAGCTTGTGTGTGGCTATGGCTCTACCCTCCCACGGCGGGGGCGCCACTTCCGCACCCCCAGACACCCCCACGGGGCCCACACCCACACCCTTGTACGGAGCACCAGGGAAAGGCTTCACACTGCAATGAACGATATTATTATAAACATTAAAATACATATAAGAATCTTTCTCTCTGCCTAGCCTTCTTACATTTCACTTGGGGTCGGTATATAAGAATCTTCTTCTTCTACCTGGCAATTTTCCCAGCTATTGCCAGGGTCTGCCTTTCATGTTGTGAATAGTTTTTTTTTTTTTCTTATTTTGGCTATTTGTTTTTACGACCGGCCGCCTGCCTGACATCAACCCTCTTTTGGGAATCAACATTAATCAGTGATGTCTAAATACTCTTAGAAAGTACATATGATTCGGAAAAATCACATTGGTACTTGCCCGGGCCAGGATCGAACCCGCGCTCTCGGCGACGAGAGGCGAGCCCTTTAACCACTGAGCCACCACTGACTTAAGGTCGGTATATAAGAATATAGAATGATAAATTCATAGCAACTGGAACGCTATGTTAAGAAGGTGGCTGATTCGAATCCCAGTCGTCTAGATGAATTAGATTTTTTTTCTTATATTGACTTTATTAAATGGATAAAAATTCTCTTGCAAAAACTGAAGAGAAACATTAACGTTTAAATAAATAAAAAAATTCGGATTATTACCGCCGTGATCACAGTTTCTGCGAAGTAACCGAAACGTCGGAACAATGTTGTTAAAAATAATTACTCGTTGTTTTATTTCAGTAAATACTCGCGAAAGTCTCAGATCTCATTATATGGAGCGTTACATATGTTGCAGTATTACACAACAAGGCAAAGTAATATTGTGGATGTATCTTTAGAAAAACATTGGAAAATATAAAAGATAATTTTTTTTGAAGATAATTTCTTTAAACAATTTTAGATACAACTCTGATTAAGAATAACATGAAAAATTTTATATTATAAGGGAATATTTTTGTGAACTTATAGTTTTTTTAGTAAAATTATATTAAGAGGGTTGCCGTATAAAAAATAATGGTAATTTCAAATTATAAATTTGAAATCAACAACCTGTCTTGAGAGCAAGCATGGTGATTAATGCTCAAACCTTCTCCATGTGATAAGAGGCTTGCAGTGGGCTCTGATAGGCTGATGATGATGATGACAATAATATTTAATGCCATATTCATTTAATGTTTTTTTAGGTATGTTAAATATGATTGTTTGTTGACAAATGTTACAATTTAAAACAAGCACATATAAATTGTATTTTTTTTCAATCCAATTTTAATTACTTAATATATGGATAGAATTATTTTACTTACTCTTGTGACGTGCCCGCTTGTAGACCCGGTTGCCAAAATTGCTGGAATAATAAAAGGTAAACTCAGAATACATAAACAACCGAAAAATATAAATGATATACAAATATCTTATAATTGTATTGTATGATGTACCACGTATTATGAAGGTATGAGTTATCAAGCATTTCTGATGTTTGGTTAAAGAAAAAAAATACATCAAAATATTACAATAGAACAATCAGAAAGAGCGTTATCGAAGCCAAATTATTATATATATATGAACAGATCTATGATAATTTATATAAAAAACTTTAAACCTAACAGCAATCTGTTACGTGAAGCCAAACAAGCTGTGCAATAAGTGCGATAATCGCTTGAATGCACACAGATCCATGCTTGTATATAGTACCGTGTGATGGTATGCCGGATGCGGCAATCCAGCCACTATCTGTGCACTAGACATCGTGCTCATTGACTGCATCGCCTTGTCTTTCATACCACCATCCTATATACCATCTCATATCAATTAACGTTATATATATAAACTTTAATGTTTCGCAGGTAACCTTAATATCAAAATTAAACATTCATTCTGTCTCTCTTTAAACGGCAGCGGCCGTCACGAATGTTTTTGGTCTGTAACGTAATGAGTTGTTTTAATTAATGTGTTATACTAACCACTTTAAGTTTAGCCTGTATCTCTCTCAGTTTCCGTCTCGCTAACACCTGTATATGTGATGAGACCTGTTTCCTTGTGCGCGTCTTTCCTGTCCTTAGTTTAATATATCTCGCTATCAGCTCGTTACGACCTGTAATGAAATAAAAGTAACATAAAATTAATTTTGATAAGGGTATATGATTTTTCACTTCGACATAGTACTGCCCTACTGTATTAAACAAATATTCATCTAAAGTATAAAAGAAACTGTTGTGCGTTTTTATAATACCACGATTCATATGAAAGTTTTTGAGATCATATAAAAAATGTTACATGAGACGAAACCTCTTAGCATTCAATTCACCGAGCGGGTGCCGGGTCCATCGATACCCGATCGATAATTAATTAATCCAAAAAATATTAGATTAGGTATTAGAGTATTAGTATTTGAGTTTTCATTTTAACTGTAGGGAAATTTAAAAAATTAAAAGTTTACAGCCTCTGAAAATTATATATTGGCCTAGGTAGCTTTGCTGGTCGCTTACTCTAGCCCTACTTTCGTGCTTTTCATAACACAACATGTGATAAATGAAAGAAAAAACTAAGGTAAATATAATATCCGGGGGCGAATTGGTGAATTGCCATAGCAGGTCCCAAATCGCCCCCAAATACGGGCAGGAAGGGAAGCCGGGGAGTTTTAGAGGGTATTCCCAGGGCCAACAACATCAGGCTCTAGGCGACCCCCACACAAGTCCCACTGTCGAGCCAGGGCAGTGGGTAGTCTGTAAGCGGATTTCTCCCCGAAAAAAAAAAGGTAAATATAATATAAGTTTTAGATTTGTAAGAGAACTGATACATGAAACAATCAGTTGGTATGTACGATTTACATATTTAATAAATGATTGTTACATCGTTAATTTATTTAAATAAATGAAATAATTCACGAGCAATCCTAACAGTTAAATCAAAATTGTTCAGAATGCAATGCAAACACTGGATCCGTTCTCGTTATGAAACAATTTTCAAAATATTTTGAATAGCTATTTTCAATTATTGAAACTGCAGCCGGCCAGGAATTCGGGGTGGATCGTGGAACTGAAATATATTTTACTAACTGATCTGTTACACTCAAACAATTTTCACGTGGCATTTTTGTGCCATGTTTTGTTCAAAAAAAAAAGATTAACGTTTTATACTCGGCGGATTGTTAGGATACGATTTTTTCAGTTGTCCGATGTTATATTAATTTAATGAGTGGAACAAGACCGGTACGGACCAAAGTAAATTGAAATCTCATTGAATTCGGGGAATGCGATGGCGATGAGAGGCGGCTGGTGCTAAATTAATTAACCCCTTGCCTACTCGTTGAGGCGTGCCTTCTATACATCTATCAGTTTACATAGGTACATGACGATTAAATTATCTTAATGATATCGAGATCAAGACATATAGGAAATATTATTAATTTATATCGAATATTACGTTATAATCTATAAAGTTTTAATATACGACACAGTCGGGTAAACTAAAGTTTTCCAAAACTTTATCCAAAATTAAAGTGAAAGGCAGTTGTAGTAACTCGGCGAACGAACTTCAGCGAGTCCGCTAAGTGAAAACATTCTTGAAATATCTCAGAAATTATGGCACCGTTTCATAAAGTTTTCAAGATATTAGGTTAAAATTAGTTGCCTCAAGAGATAAAGCTGCTTTTAATGTACAATAAATAAGAAGCGATTAAAATGGAATCGTGTGCTAATACAAGTCTACACGAAATTATTGTAACATAGAACGGAGGCCGACGTTAAGAGTGCTTTTAGCCGAAACGCTTGCATCTCTATAAATAAAGAGTCTCAGTTCAACTTAAACGTCTCTATTTAGAAAAGAAAAACAAGAGATCATTATTTATTAGTCGGCTAGTATCTAATTCTGTGAGGACGCCACGCTCTCATAAGCGCGTCGGCCTGATGAAATTGTGCATGTGACTGACGTTTACGGCTCTTTTTTGGACTAGTGATTTAAATTAGTAATGATAAATAAAACTATGATTGTTCTAATTTATTATTTAACATATAATTCTACTGAATTATTTCTACTTACCGTGATCACGGTCACAGTAGTCACCAAAAAAATTAAATAATAATTTAATATTCGCAATCTGATTATTATTCCGTTACAACTAAATAATAATTTACAAAATTGCTGATAAATTAATTCAATTTTATTAAATTAAAATTTGGAACTTCATTACTTCTTTTTGTATCAAATCTCTGTGAAATATTATCTTATGATTAAATTATTGATTAATCTGTTTAAAAAATGTAGATATATGTACATACATTATAATGTGCAATACAAAATACTGTCAGCAAAAAATTTTATATTACAAGAAAAGATATTATACTAAATGGTGTTACATGTATACCTAACGTAATATCAATATACTTTGTTGGTCATATAAATATTTATAATATAATAAAAGGGGTTGCAGATATTTCGGAGATGGTTTGTTCCTAATTTTTCACCACTTAAAATAATTTATTCAAGAGTTGGATATCGAAGAGTCATCAGAAACACATTAACGTGAAGCGACGTTGACCCCCTTCTTGATTTAACTTCATGGGGAAAAAATATTTTTATTTACCAGGGTGAAAATTGGAATATACCTATATGTATTTATTTTAATAACAAAAAAAAATGTATTTGTAATGTATTTTTTTTAATAAACAAATCTAATTACCTTTGAATGAAAGATTTTCTCGTAAAGTGGAGATGAATCATTATGTCCATAGGAAAAGGTAAGTTTCATAAAAAAGGAAAAATTCACAAATGTTTTTAATACATATGTAGTAGGTATATATTAATTTTCATAATTAAAAATATGAAATAATATTACGTTCACAATTTTATTCACATATTTGCTTTTATTAATCAATTTACTTGTTACTTTATATTAACGACATTTGTAATAATGTTGTCTAAGATTTTCGTCTGTGCCCATATGAATGAAATTAAGTTTTTTGGATGCTTCACGTTTCTTATTATTTTATATCTATATGAAACCAACGTATCGGATCCCTTAAAGCAACCATGATCACGGGAAGATGAGATAAAAATGTGCTTTTAGAATAACCATTTGTTGAGACAAATTAAAAAACTGATTAAAAAATTAAATCTCTTTCATTAATTTTCTTTGCAAACAACTTATACCCTTTTTATTTTCATTTAAAATCTTTATAGATATTTTAGAAAAATTAAATGACAATATTTTTTTTGTATCACTGAATGATAAATTATTTAAAATACGTTTATAAAAGACTTTTTTAAATGTGATAAATCGAATTTCTTAAGGCGCTATCAATAGAAGAAACCTTATTTGTAATAGAATCTTAGCTGCCATCCGTAAATTTCACGCTGACCCAAACTTCAGATATGTATGAAGGCGACTGAAGGGTTGAGTCTCAAACGTTTAGTCTAAGGAGGTCTGTGAGACAATCGGGAGTTATGCCTCGAGGCGGTGCTAAACAAGGGGTCCGGGTGAAGGGGCGGACCTTCTTTATATTTTCTTAGAGCGTTCGCTGAGCGCGGCCGGGCCCCTTACACGCTCGCTCGCTCACTAATTGCGCATTCTTCGCATAGTTTAGCCCTCCCGGTGAACCCCCGCCAACCCCAGCCGATCCCCGCCAGCACCCGCCCTGGACCACGTGAAGCCGTGCTCAGTGAAACTTTCATACTAGATATTGAGCGGTTTTGAATGTCTTAACTCACGAATAGTACAGGTCCAGAATTCAGCGGCGATGTTTTCCTCACCCAGACGACCAAAATGTTCCTAACGCGCTGGAGCGATTGTTTTCCGCAATATTGATATTAGCTGGTTATTCAAAATATGTGAAGTTCATTGAGGTAAAATGGGAATTATGTAACGAATCTAATACTGGTATTAGATTATACTTTTGTGAATTTCTACTAGCTAATGTCTTTCAAAGTACTATATATATAGAAAAATAATACTAATAATATGTATATCTAAAGCAAATACGTAGAAAGTCTGACAAAACAAATAAATTAAACTTACACATTTATCGTAATAAATAATAAAAGTTGCTTCAAATACTATGAGTTATAAAAAACAATATAAACAATACATACTAAAACAAGTATGTTGTTACAAGAATTGATGACGTTCTTATTTGAAGAGACGAGGTAAAGATTCTCATTTGTTTTCAGATGTTAAATTTGGTTCGCTTATAATAAAGAAAATTTTAGTCTACATCACCATCAACATAAAAAGTATATAAAAATTATAATAAAGATCCTCGTATTGCAATAACTTCGACAATCAATTACTCAAATTAACCAACATCCCAATAAAAGTTAAGCATAACGTTCTAGGAATTAAGTGAGGACAATTTTACGAAGTACCCGGATGGGGCGAGGGTGAACTGGTCAGAAGGGACAAACGGGACACGGGACATTCGGGACAGAATACGGGACAGTGACGCACTTTCAGACGCTAGATTAAGCCCGGGCCGACACGTCCGCGAGTAATGCGCTCATATATTGTAAGGACGAAACGCGTGCCCGCAATTATATGCCGTATTCTTTAACATTATACGACGTCTGTCCGTAATAAAGTTCAACAAAACGGATTATTGCTGTTTTAATTATAAATATAATGTCATACGAAAATTAATACATTTCAAGTAAAATTAATACATTTCAAGTAAACGGGTAAGAATATAATACAATAAATTTCCATGATGTAACCGAAAATTTAAGCGATTATTTGTACAGAGGCGATAAGATTAAGCCGGTACATTTCTTTCCGTCTATTAAATCACTTAAGGTGGACACATAGCTTGCGGTAGATTTGTTTTGTAATTCCATTCGGTCGGAGTCGGGGCAGTCCTTTAATTAAAACCCGGGTATAATGTTTGCTTGAAACGGACATAATGCGAGTCCGCCGGGTAATGGCAGTGACTTTAATAGTGCCGTGTCAATTGCAAATGTAACTTACGTGACGGTAGCGATCCCCTTTAAAGATAAAGTTACCACGTTAATTCTGAAACATAGTTTGATGCTAAAACGGCCTTTAGTTTTAAAAACATTCGCGTCGATTGCAAACGGACCATAAAATGAGAGTTTAAAAGATGGGATAAACCGCGAATCCCTTTGATTCTGAATTTAAAGACTATAAAAAATGTTTTCTTAAAAAAAAAACATAAAATACGAACAGTATCCAAAACACAACGGCTTGGCAATATTCCTAACGCTGAAGTCATGACAAATATAACGTTTTATTTTAAGTGTCTCGCAAATAAGTTGAAAGGAGAGATTTACTCGGCTGTTAATTTGTTGAAGGGGAAAAATGTTTTTTTTGTAGTAATTGCCACGTCCTGTTAACGAGCTATCCGACTTCTTTTAACACTTTAACGTGAATAAATTCCCCCACTCCGTTTACATGAACTGAGCTTTAATTAAAATCATTTTTCCATTCCCCAACAAACGTTCTGGGTCAGTATATCATTTCATGTTTTTGCGGTTTATTTTGAGGAGAAAATTTTACTATGGATCCGTTAATCTATTTAAACTATTTTAAAAATCGGTTAATGTAAGAGGATTAACAAAAAATATCAAAACATATAAAAATATCACATCATGAATATATCGAAAGATCAAATTACTTTTAAAGTATAATTAATAAACATTGTAATTTATAAGAACTGATAAAGCTCTTATAATCTAGGTATTGGAATAATAACTGATAATAAATCCATACGTTCTCATTTGTAGTATCGTAATCAATAATGTTTAGCACAGTGATCTTAAAACAAATTTAATTCGCACCAAGATACTGAAGACTAAACTGAAATAAACCAACCGTGAAAGTTTGTCACTTAATATAACTTTACATTGTAGGTACTTAATTTGTACAAACGCAGCATCATAAACAGGGGACGCGACTTAAAGTGTCAACATTGCACAGCCGTTAAGGAACTACATAGTTGCTGAATTTGAAAGATAGGGAGATTGATCAAAGTCACTTTACTCTGCTTCCGCGAAACGACACACTGATTGGAAAAGATAATAATTTTCGCTTCACGTATTTCCATGGAATCCTATTGCGCAAACCGCTTTGTCGGTCGCATCAATACCGTGCCTTTGTCTCATGAAGCATTGTTCGTTTTGGGACGGCCTTGATCATATATATTCAATTAATTTTACACGTACCTCGAGAAAGTTAGTACGTAAGTTATATTTCAGTTTTTTGGGTCACGATCAACTAGATTTATGATACTTTCATTTTCTTTTAAAAGGGTTATCGTAATATTCCTTTAAGGTGTTAATAAGTTACAAATATATATCAGACGTTCCACGATAGTGTAAAAAAGAATTTTTTTATGTCAAAGGTGGCAAACGAGCAGACATCCGAAACATAAATGTTGCGGATGCGTTGCCAACCTTGATTGTTGAGGAAAAGGGAGGGGTGGGAATAGGGAAATAGCAGGAAAGCGTGGGAGTAGGGAAAGGAAAACGGCTCTCTCACTCATCGGACGAAACGCAGCCACTATGGGCTACTTTACGCCGATCTTCTTTGAGAGGGTGGTACTTCCCCGGTCGAGCCAGCCCATGTTCGAGCTGTAGTAACTTGACCACAGCTAGGCTCTACCACCTAATGTATTCATTATTTTAACATTGTTGGACAGTTGTGAATGTTTATGTCGCGGGACTCACCGTACATCTTGCCCTCATCGGAGAGTATGATCTTGCGTCTTCCGCACGGCGGATATATCGCCAGCGCCTCTTGGAAGCTTTGCTCGATATCAGGACTCCAGACTCCCTCTGCATCCGCAGCTGACATATCCTAGGAACCAGATAAATACATTTTATAGATAAACGAATATAATACATGAAAAACTTTATTAGGTATATTATCACAGATTACCACGAAAAATCCCAATATTATCTAGCTAATTGAACGTCCGATAATTTACGTAATATTGCACCGTATATTGAATCAGTAAATGAATTTCATAAGTAACGTTGCAATATCTAGGATTCGTGGAAGTCTAAAAAGGAAATAAATGAAAAATCTATTTTCTTCTGTTAGCCGTGTTTTGTAACTTCTTGTTATTGACTTTGATTAATCGCCCCGATAAATCTGAGATCTGCAAGACTTTATAAGCTAATGAATGAAATGTTTTACCAACTATATATATGTATTAAAAGAAGATACCAATTCATATTTTAATTATAGACTTACTATGTTTATGTATATAAATACACACATATACATATAAATATACATATATGTATGTATGTGTTACATTGAAGTACTATTTCTTATAGTCAATTTAAGATAGATATGTGGATTAAATTATTTTGTGAAGGTTCCGTATTCGGAATAAGAAACTTTTGTGTGAAACTTCCAAAAATATATATATTTACATATAAACCTGATGAGCTTAAGCTACAAATTGCTCACCGTTTTTAAACTATACTGTCAACAAACCGTTTAGTAAATTTCAATGCGTACAATATATGAATGAAAAAAGCATTTTTGCTCAATAATTGATTTTAAATCCAGATATATTTTTGTTAAGAAAATCTTTTTATAATAAAATTAATATATATATAATACGTAATTAAAATGGAGTAATATACGTTCTGGTAATTCTTTTTAAAGACAGATAAAGGCATCAAGACTACTGAGGTTCTCGTTCTAATAGCTCAAACTATTCGGAAAACCTTTTTTTTACATTTCATTAGTTAAAATGGTTCTAAATTTTAATTCTTCTTATGTGGAAAAATTATCTCCTATTCACTAACTTTCATCTTTTCAATTTTTCACTGTTTATTACTATTATCTGAGAAAATTTTTTAGATGTAAAACTGGAAAACCTACGTCCAATGATGCTAACTTCTGGTATAAATAGTGATAAGGGCCACATTATTATTCTAAGTATTAATTAATTGGTGGAGTTATTATTTTAAACAGAGCTAAAAATCTTGATAAAATTAATACGTTTGTTTACTTTTCACAAAAAATAAACAAACGAAGACACTTCAAAATAAGGCAGTTCATGAAGTTGTGCAATATATGAAGGAGTATTTTAGGTTACAATATCATTGTGAGAATTGACGAGGAAACATCAAAAATATCGCAGTAAAATTTTCATTCTTTAAAAAAAAAATATTAATTACTTTCAGTAGAGAAACTATAACTATTATAAAACAAAAACTTTTTATAACTTCAAAAAATAAATGATTATTTATTTATAACAGACTGCATCCTGAAACAACCTATTTGTAATGTGTATGTTTTAATGTTAAATTATTTGAATAATTATTATTATCAATGATAAGTTATTTAATGAAATACAAGGTCCACTTAATAATTAGACCTCGACCGTCCATTCAAAATCCAAAAACACAGTCATTGCGAATGTTGATTGCTTTAATTTTGCAAAAAGCGAAAGTAAGCAGGCTTTGCCTTATTATGCATTCGTGACACAAATTTTACTCGATATGGAGATAAAAATATGCTATCCATAAATATTATCCATACATATTTGGTTTAACACAAAAATGTTAATGAAATTTCAAATTAATATTAAAACTACATATATATTTGTATTTTTTGTTACTCTTTTACACAAAATCCACTGAATCCTCTTCATAATAATATTCGTAAGCTGATTTGAACTAATGTTCTTTCTGTGGTCGTATGGTAATAAAAATAAAATAAATTTAACATAGAAGAGATTACTACTTTATAAATTAAAAAAAAACCCTTCTGTATCTAACTTCTAACTCTATATTCGTAATTAATTAACAATAATTTGGTTAGATAGAGAGAGGGGCTTGGACAGTGGAGGAGAGCGTTTAACGCGCATTAGATAGGGGCCCCTTTAACCTACACCTGGGTCGCAAGTCCCAGGCACTGTTGAAGCTCTAGTCCCTGTAACGCGATGGATCCAGCATCCGCACGGTGAATCCATGGAATGCTGAGAAGTTTTGTCTCTTCATCTAAAGACAATCAATCCGTACCCTGAACTTAGTATTGTGGAAACTCAACTTACGATTTACTGAGGCGTAATATTTTTTATACTATGAAGCGTATTCATTTTTAAGCTATTTAGATTAGATTCTTACAAGGAATTCGATGCTTTCATGTAAATCATAAATTCTATGGAAGTTTTGACGTCAAATAAACTATAAAATACATTCTAATAAGAAAGTAATGAACATTCTAATTCATATTATCCTCGTTTATAATCATATCTCTCCATATCGATTTTGTATAACATGTTAACTATGAAATTTATAACTAAGTTTATCCACGAACGCTTTGAAATTGCAGATCAAAATTGTGCTTAAATTAAGAGCCAACTCGCCTTTGAGCTTTGACACTCAAATGAAGTGATGCCGAACAGTTTCACATGGCGTTACAGTTGGAATAAAAATGTTTTTAGGATTTTAGATTAGTGAAGATAGAGTTTGTTAATGAAAACCAAATTATTTAGCAGGAAGTCAGTGGCGAGCCATTGTAATTAATAGAGCCGGTTCATTTTGAAAATATATTGAAAATAACATCTCGCAGTATAGAAGTGTGAATCACGATGTTTCAAGCAACTTCTGGTTGGCTTGGCGCGTTAGTGTCATCTAGTTTTAAAATCAAACAGTCTCTGCGTATTTATGAATGGGATAGTTTTAAACCGTCTGTTATTGATTTTCTAGCACGTATTAAGACCCAGTTTCACCAATCAATGTTTGTTAAATCTAAACAAGGCCTTTACTAACAAACCTTCACAATTATAAATGTCTGTTAAAATATTTACGTTCCACGATGACAAATTAACAACGTATTATTAAATGTCATGTTAAATGACTGACTACCAAATTATTCGTTCTTGTTATAAGACGACCAAATGGAAACTATAACGTTTAACACGACACGTTTGCCACCATGCACCACTTTATACTTTGATCGTATATATCCCTCGATACGTCACTTGTTAATTAATGCGACCAAACTTTATATATCGTTGGTTGCAATTCTTTTCAATTTACTAGGAGTAACCTGTCAAAATCGTGTTATAAATAAATTGATTTATATATATGGGCATAAATTGTGTTCAAATTATAAAAGATAAAAAGGAAATTTAATTTGTAATGTCCTAGAAAAGCTGGAGGTAAAATCAGCATAGGAAATAAATTTTAATTCACTTTATTAATAAGTACAAGGAAATAGTCGAAACTGCCAAAACAGATGCCGTTACTATGGTTAAAAGATAACAGGGCTGTGATTGGACAATTGAGTTTTGACATTGCATTAACAGTCTGTTAGCTATTAGACGGAGCTCTAGAGCAGGAATTAATATTAGTGGCTTGTTAAGACGTCATTTGTGCGTGGTGGGACGCTCGATGCATCCAATAGACCATCAAACGCTTTAACAAGATGTTACTTCTTTAACATTGATTGGACAAACTGGATCTTAGCATCAATTTGTTGAACTTCCATTAATGCCGTAACAAAATGACCGATTTTTATGTCATAATACTGTAAACTATGTTTTTTTTTTGTTTGGATACAAAATTTATATTTTTAATAACGTATTCAAATAATGCAATTTATATTCATGAATTGTTTTTAATTGTAATAATTAATGGGTAGTGGAAAATTTATTATAATAATGCTTAACGGTAAAACAACGATACGAAAATATAGGTTGAATGATTCCGTCTTATGTTCGATTTTAACATTTTATTCATTATAAAATAATATGTTAATATAATTACACCGTGCACATTAAGTCGATAGTTCATAGCCAAGTGTATTCTTAGGATTGTGTATTCTAGAAATTTGTATAATTAACGTTTTTACTGAGTATAAGTATAAAAAGCGAAATTAAAATAAAATATAGGAATTACAATTACAAAAGGTTTTAAATATATTAATTATTCACAAACAAATAATTTATGATGTCAGCTATCTAATTCAATAATAATTAATGTCGTTAATTAAATCAATGATATTGATCTTTCAAATTGTAGTTTTTAATGTGTGATAATTGGATTGAATTAGCGATTATCTAGGTATATATAAATACATGAATATTGAACACATTTAGGTATTCATTAGAAATATATTAAAAACATTAAAATGAAAATAATACGGCAATATACAAATATTCCTCAATGTTTATATTTTCATTAAATGTCAAATGTAAGTCAGTACGTTTCTATTGAGCTTAATTGATATATTTTTGCTAACGTGTCTATAATACATCAATATAGTACATATAAATACCTTCTCATCGTCGCTAGCATCTCCAACATCGAGATGTTTTGCGTCGGCGCCGCCCGAGCCGTTGGTATCGGGCGCGCCGACCGCCGTGCTCCACGGGGACGCAATGGTGCCGGCTGCGAGCGCGCCGCTCGCTGGAACAATAATACAATAATTCATATTGTGAAGATATATATATATGCATGTTTCTAGACCCTACAGGTGAAACGGACCAGTTTGATAACTTCTAAAACACACAGCGCCATCTGAAACTGAATACTGTTACGAATAGCTGTCCCCTCCCGCTCTCAGTCAGTGTCGGTGAGCCTGTCATACATGTGGAAAAAATTTTGGTGCGGTAAGGATTTTTTGTTGTTTCGATGTAAAAAGTGACATTTTTGACTAGCGTGCACTTTTGTTCTATTATGTATAGCGAATATTATATGCATCATCATCGTCATCATATTAAATTATATAGACCTTTTGATAGTGTCAGCAGAATCAAAAAAAAAATCAAATTTAAAACTTTATAAATTATTTTTGATTTAAATGTTCCCAAAGGCCAAAACGGTCCGGGCAACACCGGTCCTCCGTGCCCTCAAAGTAACAAATCTGCAAGGTGAGATTAGCAGCGAGACCTAGTCATGATACAAAATGTTTTTACTGCTCATCTCCATTCAGAATCAAAAGAAGGCTGGGTGTGATGCCAGATTTGTCACCAATGGGCACATTGTAGTTGTGCAGACGTAGAGGATGATGATACGGACCATATTTATATGAGACAACTTCTCTCCGGTCAAAGTATGAGCATGTTGAGCATTTTGCCCTCGCATGTGCTCCATTTTGCCTCTTTTATGTGGGAAAAAACGGGCCAAAATGAAGGTTTTGGAATTTATCTATTATCTTTGAACTATGTGATTTAAAGTTTGGTTATCAAAATATGTAGACTGAATAGTACTAAGCTTGTTCTCATAAAAGTTTCTAAAAATTAACCTATAATTAGTTGATTTCAATGAGTATTTCCTTAAGTGTCCCGTTTTGCCTGAATTTCCCCTATAATTAAGTGAATTATAGATAGGAATTGGTTCTATTTGAACCTAACCTAACAATCTAACCTACGTTAGCTTAGATCCTAACCTAATACTTTCGTAAATTACAAGTTTACATAGGGAAATACTTAGAAATGGGAATCCCTAATGATCCTTCACCTTCAGGTTCCCAAATAAAATAATGGCTCTATTCCTACCAGATATACTTATTGGTCGTTGGAACACATCAATTAAATCATGTCAGTTATGGTATTAAGTTATTAACAATTTAATTCGGAATTAATACAGGGTGACTGGTGAATTACTATCGATATTTGAGGACGTGATATCTGACGATCATATATGACAAAATAAAAATTAATATAACATAAATATTAATAAACTTCTAAGTAAAGTTAACCAAAAGTTATGTAATTAATTACGCATCGTATGAACACCCTACAGATTAGGTATACACACACACACACACGCGCATTTGGCGGCGTGGTGTTGTATCAGCACGCCGCCGCACGCGTCCACACTTGGAACACTTGGAACGTGTCAACACTTTATTTATTTATACGGAAATTTTATCAAAAATTAAGTACCTATTTTTTTTACATAATTCGGATGAGAATCATGTACCGAGTATTCTCCTTAAATATTGATAGTAATTCACCAGTCACCCTGTATATCTTTGTTTTAAATTTATTGACAATTAATTTTATGAAAATGTGTTAACTTGACTATTTATGTTCCATATATAAACTTTAGCTAAGCATTAAAGCGAGTTTTTATGCAAAAATTATAATTAATTAAATGAGCGGGTGTATTATGGGAGCACAGGTGGTCGAGACCGTGGACAAATTAATTAATTTTTTATATCAAAGGTGGCAAACTAGCAGACGGCCTACTTGGTGGGAGGTAGTTACCGTCGCCTATGGACATCCGCAACATAGATGTTACGGACGCGTTGCCAACCTTGATTGTTGGGGAAAAGGGAGGGGTGGGAATAGGGAAATATCAGGAAAGGGAGGGAATAGGGAAAAGTCAACCGGCTCTCTCACTCATCGAACGAAATGCAACCACTGAAGGCTCACGACGATCTTCTGTGAAAGGGTGGTCCGTCTTCGAGCTGTAGTTACATGACTACAGCTAGGCTCTCCCAAATATAAATGAATAATTAATCGTCTCATGTTTTACAATTACAGAATAATAAGAATATATAAATAAAATGCTGATTTGATAATTTTCCAAAATTTATTACTAACTGGATTTTTTATGTTAAATCTTATAATAATTATTTAAGTTACTCGAAAAAAATGTTGTCTATGTATGATAGGCTACAAAAAAAAAAGGAAAAAACAAACAACATACAATGAAAATAGTATTTTTTTATTAAAGAAGCTTTATTTTTTAGTGCGATGAGTACTAAAATTTGTGTATTCACATAAACAAAAATTGTAGTTAAAGATACTTTATTTCTCAAAAAGAAATTACATTTCACTTGAGAAAATTATGACTATAAACATATTTTAAACTAGAATACTTGGCGAACTTCGTATCGCCCTATAATCAAGAAATATCTACATATTATCGTGTTTTGAAGTGCGACAGAATGATTGACATATTAGTTAGTTGTCAAATCTAATGTCAAAAAAAACGTTTGTATGGGAAATAGAAAAGGGCTGTTTTTATGGTTTTCCCAGTAATGAATCAATTTTTTTCCGTTTTTATACCTTCCCTGAACCTCCACGAACATTTCAAGACTAAGATAAGATAAATCCGTTCAGCTGTTCCCGAGTTTTAGCGAGACTAAGGAACAGCAATCCATTTATATATATATATATATATATATATAGAAGAAGAAGATAAGAAGATTAAAACTTCGACGATTATAATAAATGTATCACTAGGTAATTTAACATATTCTTACAATAAATTTTGCTTTACACAAGAAATTTAAACATAACTTCATGGGTCAAAGCAACAATAATTGTGTACAAAACAGCGATAAGAAATGCAAACTCAAGTTTGATCATCAGTTATTTATTTCATACTTTATTTTTGTTCTATTTAATTTAATTTTATTTTGTTTATTTGTGCATTACCTTATATTAGTTATTTTATTTTAATAATGTGTTGTCATGGATGTAGTATATGAATTTTTAGTTTTATTTAAAAGATGTTGAAAGAATTTGCATTTTTTATCTCTTTAGGTAATTTATTAGAGACTTGTACTCCAGCAAAGATCACGGTGCCCATACTTAAAGCGGTTCGCACTTGAGGTAATAGGATATGGTCTCCCCTTCGGCTACTACGGGTGTGGGCATGATGAACTTTTATGAGTGAGATTTGTGAATTAATTGATTTATTCAGGATTTTTCTTATTAATATACAAGTGCCATATGCGTGTAATTGTTTTATATTCATGAGCTTTGTCTCCTTATACAATTTGACTGTAGGTGTTAAATAATCGTAATTAAATAATATTTTAATGATTTTATTTTGTGCAATTTGTAGATCCTTTAAGTTGCTTTTTGGAGTAAAACCCCAAATTTCGCGGAACACAGTGAACGAAGTTACGTACTCGTAGCTTATCCATTAAAGAACATAGCTTTGATCTTACGTGGTCAATCTGTACCTTCCAGTTCAAACAATCGTCTAATCGGAGTCCTAAACATTTTTCAGATTGTAATTGTTGTAGTATTTGATTATTAATTTCGAGAGGTTGTGTACTGGAATGTTTTTGTTTTTGGATTTAAAAATAACGTAACTAATTTAAGATGCATTGATCGTAAGTAAATTTTGTTGTAAACAATAAAATATGTTAATATCTTGTCGAGCTTGATTTATTATTTCGTTTAAATTACTACCAAAATAAAATAGACATGTGTCGTCTGCGTATAGAGAAAGACGACCTTGTATTGGATTCTTATGTATGGAATTTATGTAAATTAATCTTCATCAGATTCATTTGGTGAATCTTCGCTGTAATAACATGACAAAAGTTAGAAAATTATATAATAGTGCGTAACGAGTCAATATAATCTATACATATATATAAAAATGGATTGCTGTTCCTTAGTCTCGCTAAAACAAGAGAACGGCTGAACCGATTTGGCTAATTTTAGTCTTAAAATACTCCTGGAAGTCCAGGGAAGGTTTAAAAGGTGAGAAAAATTGGAATTATTGCCGGGAAGACCCTAAAAATAGACCTTTTCTATTTCCCATACAAGCGATTTTTTGACATTAGACTTGACAACTAACTAATATGTCAATCATTCTGTTCGATTGAAACAGTAGAAATTTAATAAATACCAATACCGGGTTATTGAAGACGGAATAGAGTTTGCCCGGTCTGCTATACCTATTTTACTAATGACGAAATTAACGCGGACGAAGTCGCGGGCAAAAACTAGTTACCAATAATATTAATAGGGTACCTTGTATGTCACACGATAATTCCTCCAAAGATGGACTTTGGGGACTATCAAATAATATTTATAATTGCCATCCATAATTGTCCATCCAAAATTTTCTGGCAATTTTTCTGTGGTTCACCGCATGTGTACGTTACACCATGTAGTGCAGATTAAAGCAGTTATTTTAATATGTTGCAACAATTCTTGTTTTGTTGGTGGCAAACTCGAAGGATCATATCATATCCTACGATTTTTCGTTTTAATATTTCTTCATTTTCTTTTTTTGATTTATATCCTTTTTCAAATAACTCATACTGCCTTTTGTTGATATCATTTTTTTTGTTTTTAATAAATACATTCTACGTGCATACTCTTCCATAATTTGAAATACCTTATTCGATGTTGTTAATGCCTTATTTTCCAGTCGTAAGAGTTGTATAAAGGCCTCTTGAAAATTAACATATTTTTTAGAATACTAAAAGGTCTCTTTTTTTCCTTTACGAAAGAATGCAGGATTATAATTATTCCTTGTAAAAATATGGCATATGGCGAATGAACAAGATAATTGATTACCATGCTTGACATAAGTTTCGTTGAAGTTTATGATGTTTTCGAATAATTTTGATAATTATTATCATAAGATTTAACATAAAAAAATCCAGTTAGTAATAAGTTTTGGAAAATTATCGAATCAACATGTTTTGTCTGTGCTAACTAAGTTACCTATCACAATCAAGAAATATCACAAAGGAAAAAGTTGGGCTTCTCAATAAAACGGATATTTGGAACGATATCTATTTACACCGCTTCTTTTATATGTTAAACTGTCTAGCGTTTTCTAAGAAGATACAAGACATTACATCTACACTCTACTTTAAACAATTTTTTTAACTTATACTAAGTCTATTAATAAGATAAAGTTATAGAAAAAACATGAAATATGCTAAATATTAAGTTATATTTGTTCGGAAACAACTACATAATCAATTGTTTTAATTTGAACTAAAAGTTTGACACCCGTATAAATTGTTTGAGCACTTTACATTCTGTAATTTATAATTTATTTATAGTATACCAAAGAGAAAAAAATTAATTATATATACAAAACAACAATTACAACAATGTTTTGATAATACATAGATAGGAACAATATTGTTAATTTTTAAAAAAACATTGGTTTTAATGATGAATGACTTGTTTTACTTTATACTGGTAGCAAGTAGATACTGATCGACAAAACATCTGCTTCTGTCCCACTATGGTTACAGTTATGGGTATAGATAACTTAAATAACATAAAAAATGATTCCAAAAGATATGATAAGGCTGTAAGAGAATATCTGTATTCAAAAATTAATAATAAATGTATTACCTTCCTAGGTTTCGAGATTTATTTGAAGCCGAATTGGCACAAAAAAGTTTTATAGATCTATAAAGTTCTCGTAATAGAACGCATTAATACTTTTATCTACTATAGATAAATAGAATAGAATTTAAGTCTTGATATTCTTTGAAACCTTACAGTTAATAAATGAATCTCTAACATGATAACATCCAGAATCATTTACGATGCCATTAAAAGATATTAAATAGTAAAGATAAAACGCTAAACCTATGAAGGCAGTGAACTTATAAATTGTTTGGTTTTCATTGCTCTTCGTGTCTAAAGTGTGTAATTGGTGATTAGAGAATCGTTGGTAACTGGTAAGTAATATTTACATATTACTTCAAGCTATTAATCATAATCCAATATTGTTTCATGCAATTTTTAAAAATATTTAATGACCTTTCTTTGCATAGTATAATTATACTATTGGTTCCAAAGGAAATTAATGATGTTTTGATTTATGTAATATGTTATAGGTGCTATTGTAGTGTTATTTGTAAGACGTAATTTTATAAATGAAATATCATAGAATAAGCTAAACACTTAAGATACATATGTATTATGTAATATATTGAAAGCAGATATTTAAGAAAAGACAAATCCTTTTAAGATAAAAATTTCAACATTTTCATAATACCGAATAGATCGAGCTTTCCTCAAGATGGGAGCAGAGGTTGTAGGCATTCTCGAAATTTTCATATTTTCCGTAGAAATATGCAGGTACAAACGTCTACAATATAAATATAATATCAAAACGGAGAATTTTGTTATGAAGATCGGATCGGGAACGGGAGAGTACAAGTATGCGGCATCCTCGCTACTTCGCCACCAGATTAATATACTTCGCGTTATTACAATTCATTTTACGACACGTTTCTTAATCTTAAATTTGATTTATATTGCACTGTTTATATTCTCCTACTAATGTTATAATTGGGAAAGTTTGTGAGAGGGACGGATCTATGGAATTTTATTGCGTTTTTCAAGTAAAAACTACTAAACGAATTTTTATGTTTCTTTAAGACATAGACGATGGATGGTGCTGAATTTTAGTTGCTTTATTCACACAATTAATTTGTTTTAAAACTAATCAAAAAATCAACATCCGAAGTCGCGGGAAAAAACTATTAATATATAAATTTCAAGTATGAAAATCACATCTGTGAAAGTTAACTATCAAGTGCGTATAATGGCGAAGCATCCTCAATTAGGGCAATTCAAATTAATCCGTCGGTACGTACACGGCTGACAAAGGGCGGTGAATGTGCAATAATTAAAATAATAAAGCGTCCCTTTGTGATATGACAAGTGTCCGCAATAAGGGAAGGCATGTGGGGTTGAACAATCGCGAGCGTTTTCAATACCGCCCATTGATAGATATTGATATATGCGGAAAAATATAATACGTCAGATATTGTTTTTTGTCTTTTGTTGGCTCTAAACGGATCTAATGTATATTTTGCATGTCAGTAATGTCATCTGCGGGAGACACTCTTTTTTCACAAACACGTGCGTAGCTGAAGACGCATTCGTTATCTATTACATGTGATTCATTTAGAAAGTGATTTGACTAATTCGTTACAGCTTAGTTATAAACCCATTGAAATTCCAATTATATCGATTAAAAAGCTTTGAATTCAATGTTATTTTAAGTTCTTCATAATATTAGAATACCACAGATTATAAACTTGAAAAGACGTAAGCGAAGCCGCGGGTAAGATTTACTTAGCTTTATTACAAAACGACAAATATTATTACGATTCTTGAAAACACAAAAAACAAATATCTCAAAAAAATAATTAATTAAATAAATATGTATATGAATAGCAACAATTATTAACAAAAACCATATTATTCACAGTAAAGTTATGAAGCGGTACACGACTGTGAAAAAATAACAACAGCACGTACGGAGTACCTTTGTGAGACGATGTTTATTATAGTTACACGTATTATATTTATAATAAAACAGACATTTACTGTTCATCAACTTCATTATTGATACTACATAGAACTGTTACATTAAGGAACACTTCTGACGCATTCATAATTATTAATAACTTTTATTAGTGATTGGATGACGTGTAACACACTCAATATTATCAACTCTTATATGTGGATACGTGAGACGTTTTAACTTAATAACACTTTGCATATAATAAATCTTCATTGATTTGCGTATAGAACAGAGCTGTTAATGAATATATATATATATATATATATATATATATATATATATATATATATATCATATATATATATATATATTCATTAACAGTAATAGTATTACAAAAGAAATCTCACTTTTTTATGTGATTTAATGTTAAAGCGATATGTTAACAAAAAAAAGCGATAATAATTCGGTCCTTAACTGAAAATTTTAGAAACAGCACGCGATCCTGTAAGAGGAATGCATTTAATAGCAACAACGGAATAATTCTAGTAATTTAGTGCCGTTTGGAACATATCGCGTGTTAGTTGGGGTAAAAAGAAAGCTTTTTTACACAATTCCCGCCATCGGAACCGTTTGACTAATTAAACAAATTATTAACCATTTTTAAACGCATTCTAAGACTTGTAATTTCACTGAGCGACGACAATGTACAAAGATTATTTGTTTTGATTGCAACAATCGTCTTTTTCGATTTCTATAAAGATAATGGAATTGTTGTTTAACGTTGAATCGAACAGATCATTCCGTTATTTTGAATCGGGAAAACAAAAGACCGAAGTTAATCAAACGAAACGAAAGCCTCCGAAGAATGCACAATGCACTGAATAGCATTGTAGCCATCAGCGGATCAGCGGAGTTGGAAATAAAGAGGGTAAATAGAGAAATAACGTCCGTATGACGGCGTGGGGTGGTGTAGTACCCCGTAGTACCCCGTACCTGAGGGGTGGTGCGAGGGTTCCGCTTCCAAAGTATGTTAATTAATTTTCGGTTGACCGTCCACAGCTCGCTCAAATCACCCGCTAGTGCGGTTTGCCTACATTTTCATATAACAAAGGGCCTGTTAGCGTTCTCAATAAGTATACTTTTTAATGGGCGAAATACCGATTCGGTTTGTTTCCTCGTATATTTAACATTAAGCTTATTATTGTTCCGTAAATTTTATGGAACTCATTAATAATTTATGTATTCAAATATAATTTTGAGCAACGATGAAATCCAGTTAGCGATATATTTTTATACGTTCTCCTCAAACCCTACAACATGAATTAATTAAAATAAGAGTTGTATAATTATTAATAAATTTCATGTCCATAATATTAAAAGGGGATGGTAACTTTGGTTTTAATATGGGACCCTATATATTTATTATTCAATAGCGCCCTGGCCCTGAGCATGTGATATTACGCGACAATCCGATTTAATACCACGCGTGAATATAACATCGAGCCGCTTAAATTGATTTCGATGTACGTGTTGTTTATTGACTGCGGATTTGCTGAGATGTTTGTCTGTTTGCGTTAATGTTTACTAGCTCGAGACATTGATGCGGTGCGCCACATGTTACTGGAGGACGCACGTACTATCGAGCACACAGAAATATGCAACGTGCTTACTGATACTGCTACGTCAACACTCCAAGCTGATAACTGAATTGCGACTTATATAGTTTGAAAACGAGGTTTCCATATTGATTTCCTTCTTTACAGCATACTTTACAGCCTGTGATGAGATTCACTAAATATTCCCAGAAATGCAATCACGATCTCTTATATATTTTTTTTGTTCTATGAGTGTTGATGCTATTTTTAAAGTAGCATCAAAGTAAAGTAGCGTTCAGAGTAGCACCGACGAAGATAATCACGGGAGCGCACCCATGAGTCACACGAAGATAGTGCCAACTGAGCACACTGCCAACAAGAAGGTCCCATATATTATAATGTCGCTATGCTAACTTGGACTCTAAATAGACCTTCCTAGAATCATAAACTACTATTCATGATATCCAGATACGCTTTAATGAATCATTAGTCGATTCGCCAGCTGCGAATAAAGAGTCAGGTCGCGATGTTCTCGGCAAATATTAAGGCTCGTCTTACAGAATACGTAATAAAAAAAACAACATTAATACTCTCCAACCACACATCGAGTATCGATCTCAGTTAATAGCAGTGTATAACAAAACAATTTAATTTTCACGGAAATAGAAATACAGAGATTCCCATCAGGTTCGAATCTTGAGGTTGAGGTTGAACTTCAAATCAAAGAAGCAATTTATTGGCAATTTACCAAATGGACTGTAACCAAACAATATAGTTAGCGTCTTCACTAAGAAACTCGCTCAGAATAGTGTTTTGTTAAAATTGATTTCACACTCAACTAGATAGGTATGATGTGTCACAATCCACGTTATTACAGTACATTTCCTATTAATAAATAAATTAATAACTACAAAATATAATTTTAAGAAAGTCCCCATTAAATCATCAAATCTTTAGCTTAACGGTATTTCGAACATATCAAATGCTATATAAAACTTATGGTGTGAAATAAAAGTCATAGGAAGCGATGTTGATACACCATGTAGGTAATAATTCGCGAAGCATGCAATACGATCGATATCACTCACATTACCTATGTAAAAACTTTTGCATAGAATAATAATTAAAAAATAAACAAAATGCACTTCCAGCAAGAAACATTACACTGATGAGTGAATTGAAATGTTTTAACAGTAATTAGTTTTTGTAATTCAATTAAGTATAATATATACTTAATTGAATTACAAAAACTAATAAGGTCCCATTTAATGAATTCTAATAGCATCAAATTTTCATATTCTGTAACGAAATTCCTTCATAATTCGCAAACGACACTTAACTAGATGCAATATCTGATATAGATGGGGCAGTAACAAAAGATACTTATGAAATTAAGGCGATAAATCAACGTGGTACGGACCGGGCCATGAATGAGCACAGGAACAACGGCTTATATGTAAATAATGTCGTATGCCGACGCCCGGCGACCGCTCAGCTGAATATTAAACAGCATTATTATATAAATGATATACAACCAAAATTGTATCAAATACTATCGATTTTTAATATCCACACTATGCAATCTACATGTTATTAGTATGTAATAAATAATAGCTAATGTTTCTCAAGTTATTATTAGAATATAGTTACGTGAACGGACGTTCAGATTATTTGTTAACAGTGCTCGGCTCTGTGGAACGATGACTTCGTAATTTAGACGAAAGTACAAATTTTAAGTGATATAAACGACGATAACTAATTGTCCATTGATTCATTACACTTTTACATTTTTTGGGCGAATATACATTTGTGTTTCCTATCGGATTTTTCTTAAATTCAGACAGCAATTAAAACCAGAATTATGTGAAGAGATTTTATTATTTTTTTTGCATTACCAAATGTCTTATATATAAAAACAACTTTCTTAATTACTAACAATAAAAGAAAATTAAGGACCTACTCCTACAACTACTGTAACAGATTTATTTTAATGCACTAAAATAAAGATTATGGTTTACCGCAATTGTAGATTAATTTACCATGTATTAAAAAAAAACTCTCTAGTATAACATATTTTAACAAAAATTTAAAAATTAACACCAAAATAAATTTAATCTGAAAGAATATTTCAACGAAATATAAAAGTTTGATGTTAAAAACCAATTTTTTGTGAAGCCGAATACGATGAAAAGGTTATTTGAGATCAATTAGTGGAACATCTTGTAATAGTATATTTTTTCTTTTTCAATAAATCAATCAATCAATACATTATAATTCAGTCTCCCGTCGCGTCCGGCTGTTTGTCAATAAACAGAAAAACAAATGCACCAATAATTAAGCTGTTTTCGCCACTTGATAGCTTGATTCTCGAGGAAGGTTTTAATATATGATTTGTTAAGGTTTTCTATTGATTTTTGTGTACAATAACGACATTTGTTGAAGATGTCGAAAAAAAAAATGAGCCGTCTATCAAATTTTAACGAAAACGCTGCCAAAACCCTTTGAGATATAACAAAACAATGTATAGTGAAATTATGTGTTTTATTTAGGTCTACATAAAAGTCCGCAATGGCAAATGTCTCTTAAGAGTAACATATGTACTATATTCATTTTACTGCTTTTAAAAATTGGCATTCATGAAGTGTTTATAGAAAAGCTATTTATATAATTACGGTAAACATCTTATCAAAACAAATTATTTCGTTTTCAAGCCTACATCAGTATCTGTAAATTACATAAAATATACAGTTTTCTAAGTTCAAACTTAAAATATGTTTAACTAATAAAGATGATGAAATTTTTGTTTGTCTTGATTTAACTCTAAAAGTATGCACTCAAAGCATTATAGGCAATATAGACTATTTTATATTTTCTGTAAAGTACCCCTGCGAAGCTAGGGCGGGTACTTTGTCTTATTTATTTTTCCTTTTCTTCATAAAGCGAAGAAAATCTAATTATCCTACATGTTGTGATGTCAGCGATACGCTAGGTGAAGACGGACACACTACATTGACTATATAGGTCCGACGCATCTTAAGAGTCCATCTATGAAACTTGCTTCGTAATATACGATACAATTTAGAATTATTTTAATAATAAACTTATAATATTTAATTATTGTGAAAAACCATTGTGATATAAGAAACACTTAAAATAAATACGTATGATGTAATACAAGTCACAAACAGATAAACCGCATTGTTTTCAATTTCTTGGAACTTCATACGTACGGTTTGTTCGTCATCACATAATAATAGAATTGTATTTAAACATATTCAACAAATAGATTTAAAACTAAAGAAATATTTTCTTATTTATGACGCGATTTTGTCTTCAAGCCTCAATTTTGACTAGTTCGTGTTATTAAAGTTGGTGATAGGAACCTACTGTAAGGTCTTAATATTCAGTGCATAAATATATAATGTAAGAATTCCAAAAACTCGACCCATTGAATATTTGTACTTTATTATTCCTCGTCCGTTGTCTGTTACGTGACCTGAACTCTTTCCTACAGTACTTCAATATCACACGACTACGTCAAAAACAATGAATTCATTAACAACATCCATGTGGCCGGTCACTGCGGCTGAATACAGAGTGTTTGTAATCCTTCCATCACAAATATGATTCCGAAATTATTAGAAAAAAAAAACAGTATCTATCTATAATTCTTTTAAAAGCTTCAAATAGATTTTATAATAAAAATAAATCAATAGAATATAAAATTTAAATAAGTAGCTGCAATTTTGAAAAATGTACGCAATGTTAGAAAGTTCCAAATATATGAAAAATTAAATTACCTTAAAGAATTTTTCGATAGTTATTAGTTAATGTAGTACATTTAAATAGGTTATATGATAGTGATCTGTGAATCTAATCGAACATAATTGTTATTAATACACTTAAGTTATCAATTCTCGAGATGATCTAAACCGAGAAGGAGGTTAGTTTGATTAAAACAGAGGCGGTTCATGTAATAGGTATCTAAGAGCTTTAGTGGGATCAAGGTGCGCTGATAATAGAATTAATTTCGCTGCACTGAAGCCAGCTACGTTGCCGACAGTATAACTTAGTTTATGACTATGCCTGGTACGCTGTTAGCATGCAACAAGTTTGTTGCGAACATCTTGAGTGCTTCGGAAACGGTTAAGCCATATATAGAGCTGTTGAGGCTGCACGTACAAGTTACCCTGGGCCGACGAACAATCTGGTAACTTGTGTTGTTATACATATATTGTGTTAAGATTACAATCTGTACGCATTGAAATTTGGCTCAATCGATAGCAAATTACGGTAGCTCCGACCTCACTGTTTATAAGTTTCATTTGAATATCTATATTTAATTATAAAAAAATTGACTAATAATACAAACAGTTAGCATTAAAAATATAAACGGGCATCATGAAGGGTTATAAAATGAAGCAAACGCAATTAGCGGTAACGGTTGCGAGGGCAGCTGCGAGACAATTGTCGACAATTCGCTGGGTTCAATGACCTTATGCAACGATTTATTTACGTACCGCGTTAGAAATAGATAGTACTGTTGACAGTGGTGGGGATAAGTGACTGTGCGTCTGTGATAGACCTAAAATAAGAATATTCTACAAGGAACGTTATAACATAATAACGAACTTTATGGACTTGCAGAAAACTTTAAGTCAATAGTTCTTATGCGTATTACAGTATATTTTTTAGGCCACAAACGACGTATTAAAATAATAATTTAAATAAATAACTGTAAAAAACTTAAAATAAAATAGATGTAACGGTAAGCGAATATATTGTTATCCTACTTGTATACATACATCTAAAATCTTTGTATTCAGTAAAAGGAATATTTTATATTCTGTCGTGCAAACAAAGTATCTATTTTTTCTTTTTGACAACGATTGCTACAGTATACAAAATTCAAGACCGTATTGATATTGAAATCTACAAATGAAACCATTTTATTCGATAATGATTTTATGATCGCGCAACAAATTACAAAATTGTAGCTTGATTAAAGATTTTCACCTTAACTTGTACTCTCAACTTCGACTATCGACTATTTCAACACTTGTATGAATGGAAAAACATTATAATTTTTTATATTAAATTGAATGCACACTCGCTTCAAAGCCACTGTACTGCACAGTAGCTGTAATGTTTTGATCTCTGACATATTGCGTCATGCGAGCTTTAATTAATAACGATAATTATAATAAAGTTTTAGAGCGTGTTGAACAATAGTTATGATCAGGCTATAATAGTTCTCACAATAATTATGTATTTATACACGTAATATCTTGGATATATAATTGGATTGCAATGCGAGAACCTATGCGGAAGGAGTATCATGTTGCATTCTATGTCTTATTCCGAGAACGCCATGGGAATACTATGTTTGAAAGCGAACTCCTCAAAAAATATATACAGTAAATGATGAACGAAAATACAGAGTGTTATAAATTATAGATGAGGGCCGGAAACATATTGGTTTTAATAAATGAACATCCCAAAAAAATATGTAAGCGTTCAATGGTGCATAGAATTATATTGTAATGAATAGCGTGTAAGTGAAAAAGTAGAAACAAAGGCCGGTACGGTTGCTGTTTAGTATGCATTTGGAAAGGAGTGGAGGCGAGAGCAATAAGTTTGAGCGATTTACATAGATTGTGGCCGCGACGAGCTAAGTCCTAGGGCTGCCAGAACATATACAAGAAATGATATACTTCATTTGAACACAACACTATATTACTAAGATTTCTGATTTCATGAAGGCTTTATATAGGAAAAAAGATTTTTAAATGAAATTATTCAAATATAGTAAGTATGTGTTCAATGCAAAATTAATATATGTCTAAACATGCTGAATATCAGAATGAAGCCAATCATAAACTAGTCCATTCAACCTGAAATTCAACCCTGACTCTAGATTCAACGTTTCAACAAATGTACCATCGTACGGGTCAGGTCACTGTGGTAGAACCGATTGCACATGTATGAAAACATATACTGATCCAATTAGGACTATCGGAGACAACTGTTGGCTACATCAAATTTCTGCATTTAAAATCTCATTATTAACATTCAATGAGCGTTTATGGAAACGTTTAAATTGTATTAATTAACTAAAAGGGTATAGGCATCCGTGAAATGTAGGATCGTCGATAAGCAGAATTCCTGTACCGTTACAGAGCATCTAAAAACAAGGATCTAATGTGTACGAGTGTTTTATGTCCATATACAAGCATACTGGCCTGACTCATCCGCCTGTTGAGGTAACGATCTTTTTATGCTTATAACTATTTTAATTATAACTGACTTACTTTATTGTTCCGACGTATGTATAAGTACTTGTTGATTGTAAAGTTACTTATTGTACTCGTAGGACGTGGAATGAAAAGTAAACAATTACGTTTGATTGACTACTAACCGTTTCACGGTGAAATACATAATATACATGAATTAATTTTTTATTTAATTTACATTAAAAAACAGATATGTATCTGTTTGTGATTGCGTTTTTTTTTATTTATTTATTATAAGATATAAGTATTGTGGCTTTGAAATGATTTCAAAACTAATTTTTATATTACATGTATTAATTATGTTTTTTTTTTAGTTTATTGGAGAAAAAAACAGATCACAGGAGTATAATAAAAATATAAACAACAATACAGCAAATTAAAGACAAACAATACCTGTGTCCTTAAATATATCTCACCAAGAAATATAAATAAGTTAAAATTAGAGGACGCTTGGGCACGCATCTCCACCAATAAATACATTTGATAAAAGCGATGTGTAAATAAAATGTGTAAACCTAATCTAGGATGTGAAGGGAGCGATGACGAATGTGCAGAGAATATTTAATCCTTAAAACAAACTAAACTAAATACTTAATCAATGTTAATGAGAAACAGGACTGCTAGGTGGGTTATTTTTTTCCAATAATATGTTCCGCAATTTGTTATGAAACGCGGCTGAATTGTGACGTAGAATATCAACCGGAGAAAATTCGTTATTATAAGTGCGACATATTTTTCGTATTGGAGCGCGTAATCCCGCATTTGTGTATGATCGCGGTACATGAAATAAATATAGTGATCTGAGATTTTTTGGATGGGTGCATAATTTGACTTGTTCAAGAATATCCGGACAGTTGTATTCACTATGTCATATGTTGTGGAGCACCTTTGAATCGCTAATCAGGCGTCGATCGATGTTGATTTGATTTATATGTAATTATGTTGATTTTAATCGTTACACACTTCAGTAGTGAGATAGAAACACAGTCTCTCAATCGCAAATGAATCTCATACGCAATCATTTACAATCAATGCTTTTAGTTTTAATGAATTTAATTAGAATTCATGAAAAAGTATTAGGTGAAAAAATCCATTAGCAAGATTAAAGTTTAAAAATAATAATTCCAATATATATACATATATTTTTCACATCGCTATTAAATAGAAGTGAATTGTATGAGATTTGAATAGTCTAGGCAGCGAGCGAATCGTGTAAGGATATAATGCTCTGAGCACAATTACACAACAATTCCGCTAATGCAATTGGTAAATAGTAAATTGTAGGTACATAATTATAAACGAGCGGGTGTCGGTAGCATTGCGACAAACTGTTACTATGCGGGTTATAATAGCCGATACTGATAAAACTAGAAAATATGCAGAGATGATTCCAAAACTATTTTGCACATAATTAAAATTTTATAATGAATATATTATTAAACTTGATCAAATTAAAATTTATAATTTTGTGAGTGAAAAAATAACTGTTTTAATAATTGTAATGTATGTATATCAGCAAAAGGAGTGAAAAAAGTAAAGATTATACACAATAATAAATTATAAGAAATTAAATACATTCTTGACTTCTATAATTTATGATCAAATATGTAGAAGACTAGGTATTATTGCGCTACAATTCATTACTTATATAGTATATAGCTCATAATGGTATGAGACTTTGGTATATAGTATGGAAGAACATAATAAGAGACTATTATAAAAATCATGTCAAACTATTTAGATATTAAAGAAAATAGGTTTTTATGGCATAATTATCTTACACGTGTAAATCGTTTCAGATAAAAGAGCGATATTATATCACCGATACTAATAAAATGTTCTTATACGTAAATATCGAATGTCAATAGAATGCGTGTTAAAGACAAATAGCTATTTATATATTCATTATTAAAGAAGATTAAACTATTTAATTAATATAATTAAATAAGTAATTTCCATCGGGAATTGAACCTACTGACTATACTGACTATGCTGCGGTTACGGTAACTGATCTATCGCGACGGTACCATCTAGTGTGGAAATTCCTTATTAGGTTTTTTTTTTATTATAATATAATTTTCTATATTTTCAGATCTATTGTTTCGTAAATTTTCAAGTGATTTTATTAAAGGTTTTCTGCAATGTACCTTATATATTATTTAAATCTTAACAAACGTTACATATTGAAATATTAATATATTATTATTATATAATATATATATATATATATATAAAACTCATTCTTGTTTTTATTATAATAGAAAAGGATGATAGAATTATTAACATTAACAATACTAAATGTTTATTAGGATATAAAACTTTTCAATGAAACGTATTAACATAAACTAAGAGTCCCGTTAAAGTGAGGTTTACGTTTGTCTGTTAACCATTCGTCCACGGGCAGTGTGCCAAGTGCCAACATAGCTTCCGCACCAATGTCGCGGGACGACTTGTCATTCACGCTAATAATAATTAGGGTACTTTAAAGTCTGGCACAAACGAACCGGTAACAGCACACCATTATCGTTTTATTTCAGATTTCTTCACGTTAAACTAATTTTTATTTCGTCAAATGAAAAACATTGGAATACTGCATGATATTTCTAGTCTCAGATTTAAAGTCGTAAGGAAAATTTGAAAGTAATAGGTAGATTGTTCTTTTTTTGGTACAAAACAGACGTCTCTCAGTTTCATTTTCGCACGTCATAATCTTTATTTCATAATAATACCGATCCGTTTTGAATAAAATATCTGAGATGTCCTTTCAATCAATTTAAAGGGCCCGAATCTATTATACTCGTAGGTCGATTGGTTTGGCGCCGAGTTTATATACGTATTATAAATTGATTACCATGTCACAATATGGCACTTACAATGTATGAAATAAAATTGAAGAAAGACGTTTTATTTTATATGATATTTATATGTGATGTTATTTTGAATTTAAGCACGAGATATTTCTCAGAACACTTCGTCATTAGAGTTATTGCTAACATTTGCGGACCTATTTAACAGTTCTAAATTGAGGTATCAAGTATACTAACTATTATATTTTCCCATCCAACGCTGTGGAGCACGTTGTGACTCATATACTTATATTTAAGATTTGTCGAACAGCGGCAGAACTGATAAAAATAATAAACAAGTAGATAAGAAATGCAAATTCATAACACAAACACGATAACTGTGAAATTAATATGTTAGACATGAAAGTGCAAGTATTGTACAGTATAAAGTGAGCATTCATTGTGTTATTCGTTCGAATCTAAGACATTAGTGTGTTAAGCTTAGGGGACATGACGTAATGACAAAGGGTGCAGGCGTCCGAGTTGTCAAACGAGAAGTTTTTATCGGCCGGCCTGTCACCGTGGAATAGAAATGAGCCTTGAATAATGCATGTGTGTGTATGTAGCCTGCCCCCTCCCCCGTCTACTGCCAGGCGTCTCTACTTAACTGATTTGTTGCGATGTCGCTAGGCTATCGACAACAAGTTCCATATATATCTATCTTACGGTCCAAAAGTTCACACGTAACTTAAACGAACGGACGCTCTGACTTGTTGATTCCTTGATATACGTCATGATTTTTTACTAACAGTACAAGTGTGGGGTGGATGTTATTAAAATCAACTATTGTAATATATCGGAATAAAATATCAACAATAATAACAGCTCCAAACATTCTAATTACACAACGAGGGACAGTGTCCTTATAAATAATATTCAAATTAACTCACTGGTTCCGTGTTTGGTTTACAAAACTAAACTAATTGGTACATAAAAAAACCATAAACGGAGTTTAAAACACCTACCTAGATTAGAAGTTACGTAGCAAGAACTGGTTCAGACGAAAATGCATTTCTATTTCTAAATAGCAGTCGTAAAAAAGCTTATGTATGGCAACATTTCGCAGCCGTGGCTTGGGTTATTAAAACACGTGGCAAGATTGCTGTGTACTGCACGTGCTATCAAACAGGGTATATCGCCCGTCTATTTTGATATACCCCTGTTATAATATTATGTCAGTGTGTTAACTATTATTAAAATGTAACATCCACATGATATTTTCCTAACATTATACTACATATTTTTAGTTACATACATACATGTAATTTTTTGCAATATATGTATATAAAGTATGTTCATCCGTCAGCAATGTTAAAATTTGATATTACAATTATATAATTATTTTTTGTGCAAAAAAAAATGTCTACATACAAATCTTCATTGATTCATAATGAAAGTATTATAAAGAAATAATCGTTTAAAATTTTAATCAGAATTAGGTAAAAAAATAATTAATATTGGTTGTTTAAGTTTCACTTACACTTAAAGTAAATTACAATAATAAAAATAGAGTAATCATTAATTAGAGTAATAATACATACAAGCATTTTCTTTCGTCATTTCCTACATTAAATATTATATAATAAACTGGATACATTAAAACTAAACACTCATTACAAATATGACGCTAATGTATTTATTGCATTATTTTATGGCTCTCATTAATATTTAGCGATTAACGTGCTTAAACTCATAATGAGACCTTTGCTACAGATGTATAAACATAGCAGTATAAACTTGCACAGGATTCTGACCAGTCTTACAAATATGGAAAAAAAAAACAAATTTATTGAAAATGCAAAAAACTAACATTCTGGAAAATTATAGTCCTCTTAGTCATGTTTAATTTAAGTTAAATTCTACTAAGTTTTTTAGACAACTACCCGTTAGTTAACGCAGTTGCGTTGACTAAAGCCCTCTAATGTTTTGATCATCTTACCGGGACGCAAAAAAATTTGTATCAGAAAATTAATTCTTAATCCGCGTGGATATCAGAGTTGTTCTTTACTACAACGACCATTGAATCTGAAATATACTATAAAATAAAAAAAAAAAAATAAAATAAATATACTTCATGGTTTCACGGTGTTTTTTTTTTGATCTGGTTTGGGATCGGATCGGGATCTTGTTTGGTTATTATTAGATTCTTTGCATTATATGTAATTACAATACGCAGGTAACGTCAACTGCTTTATATATTTTCTTCTGATTAAAATCTTACCTATATGTTCAGAATGTAGATGTGTCTTAAATTCCTGTCCCGACTTTATTAGATAAAGTGTGCAATGTAATGTTGTTTGTAATTTAAAGTGGGTCAAACTTGGTAACGGCATGAAGTTGACTGAAGTTAGCGACAGCGTCCTTTTAAGAATTTAACACTGCAATATACTAGACGTTGTTTGACTTTAAATTTTGGAGGAAAATCTATTGGCTATGAAGGAATCTTAACTTGAGTTGTGTTTTATACCCATTAGTGTAAATACGCCATTTTATTTTTTTACCCAATTTGTATTTCAGAACGAAAAACTATTTCTATCAATATTAAGTCAGCAGAAACTTTCAAGCACGATTGTCTGTTTTATGGGTTCTGACAAAATAATTAGATTTTGTTAGTCAAAAATCTAATTTGACTGAATTGACTGTCTTAGAAAAATCTTACCAAAATGCGAAATAAAGAAACAGATTTTTACAAAAGGAATAAATAACCTAAGGCTATTTTACATTTCCCATTATTCTCGTTTATAGAAGTATAATTATACGAAATTTAAAGTTTAGAGCTACGGTATATATGTATAAAGGTCTCGTCATAAGAGAACGGATAGACAAAGCAGCGCTAAGAAAGCTCCATCGTGATCTAGGCTTCGCATTTTGAATGTTTGCGACATCGAGATAGGTGTTCACGTTCCTTGGTTAGGTTGATCTTAAAAGGTCATAGTTAAATATCATCTAGTACTTTGGATCACAATATTAGAACCTCATGTTTTCTTATAATACAATTCTCGATTCTAAAACACATTATCACAGCTGATTACAGTTTTTTAATTCTATTTTATTACAAAACACGTTCAACAAACTACCAACACAATAACAGAAAGTTTAACATGTCTGTTTGTTAGTTACAAATATTTTTAAGTAGTCGGTAACAATTTAACCCATTGTCACGTCACAATAGTGGCGACAGTGAAAAAAAAACTTTTACAATAGAATATATATTTTTTTCAAAGCGGCCCGTTAAAATACTAAGTGTCAGATAAGAATGGTGTCTTGAAAGGATTGAACAACAGTCTTCGCACACAAAACAGGCAATGTCAGGAGATTTATTTAAGATAATGTACATACGACGAAAATACACTACACGACACAGAGCTAACATTACACGTTCCGTTACTAACAATATCTGTCTTTCAATAAACAAATTATTATTCATACCTAATTATTTCGAATTAACAATGAATTATTATGATGAACAACCATCAATTACATTAAGCTTTCATAAATGTAAATGCGAGGAAAAGTGATGGCGCGTATAGAGGAACGATCATAACATAATAAGCTCAGCCCACGCGCTGGTGACTCATGCCTGCGCCCGCGCAGCGCGTCGCCTCGACACGAGCAGCAAAAACATTACCTACTTTTGAATAAGATCCCTTTCCCTTTCTACTCGTTCTGCAACTCAACCGACATATTATTTAGGCTATAATAAACACATCCAGATTGATATATATTTCAATTCGAGCGACGTAATATCCGAGGCTCAAATGATTTTGCTTTAAACTCTGGCCAGTAAAAAAACAAATAAGTTTACAAACAACCATTAATGTTTTAAAATACTGCTGGCTTAACTCGCGAATGCTGGCCGTACTGTTTATATGAATACGAGCCAAACATCACAAACACTCAAAAAGCGGTAAATTTCACTACGACACACGAAATGTCCTTTACCCTGATACGATTTCGGAAAATGAACAAAACAAATTGGTTTTCAACGGACGAAGCTCATCATAAATATCCACTTTGTACTATAATTTAGATAAAATTTTATTGTTTTAGACCGTAGTAGACAGACTTAATAATAATAAATTTAACACAAACCCACGAAACTATTACATTTTGTCATAATTAACAAAGAAATTGTTTAAATATAGTAAGGAAATGTGTAAGCTAAATCTCGATACACATTTTACGAGTTTATATTAAACAGGTTCTGTTGCACGTATATTAATATTTATTTATTAATTTGAACATTCGTAATATTATGTCACATAATGTGTAGTCATTGCAGTCGGAGCGTGACGAAGTCGGTCGAGTGACCATGAAGTTTGTGCGTAGAGCGGTTGGTGTACATAAAAACGGTGACTCAGAAACAGAGATAGTTATATCAGAATGTTATATGAGAGACAGAGATACAAGTACAATGAAAACCGGTTGGAGATTTCGAGTTTCAATTCGATATGCTCCTGGCTGGCTCAGTCGACTTTGCTTGAGTTGTCCTGATGTCATTCACAATCATGATGAAAATTTATCACATTGATATAATTAAACATGTTTCACTTCAATGTGTCATATTGTTTTATGATCTACATCCCTCGTTATCTAGTAGTATTTCCTACTGAACACTTTCTTTATCTACGCCTGTTAGCGGTGATGTCACCACTACTTCGGTCGGCTTATCTTGTAGCTGATAAAACAAAAGATAGAAATGTTCTGCCGCGATTGTTAGACATTGCGAATGTTAGTCATGCTTTTTTAATATATGTATTTAAATACATTTTAATTATAAATTACAAATATTTAAATTAACTGTAAGTAGAACGTTTTAATGAATGTCGCGTGCCCATATAACAAAGTATAAGGCCGATATCTGAAGAAAGTCTATGAAGATTACAGGAATTTTCCAATTGGATGGAAACGATCGCGTCTAAGTGAATCATTATCTGTTTTTGCTATTCGCTGTTAGAGAAAACGTCATCGTACACTTGATGCTTTTTATTATACACAAAAGTAGCAAAATCATGACGCTGATATATATTATGCTGAATACTGTTTCCACAATTCACTTCTTAAGCGTATCAAAAACTTTCTCTAATCGTTCATAGGACGTATAAAAAATATTATTTTCCTAGTAACAAGATCTTAGAACGTCACTAATTAACAAGGTGAGTAAGAGGAAAATTTTTAAAAGAAAAACATTGCTATAGAAATAAACCGGGCTGATGGCACTTAAATGATAATTGTGATGAAAACTGTCACGGTTATTTCTGTAGGATGTTAATATGAATATCGTCCTCTCTTATTGATTTATTCGTCACGCTCCGCTGATTGAGTACATAGCGTACAATTTCAAACAATCCATAACAGAATAACACGACATTATTTTCCCTCCGTCTTTAAAACTTTCAAATATAAACTCTCAACTGCTGAATAGATAACCGTTACATTTATTAAAAATATATATTTTCATTATTAAATAACAGCTATAGTAATAACCTTTATTACGAAATAACTGAAATACAGGCTTTTGTTTTAACTTAATAGATGTATTTGTTAGAGAATCATAAAATAATAATGAAAGAGGCGAGACGTTAAGTTCGAGCAGGGTATAATTTTATTTTAGGCCAACAATCGTTATGGCTACTGTTACGACACTGGGTTAACCGGTCCTACAACTTCTGACCAATCGACTCAATCAGCTTTAACGCCATAGTCACCGGCACCGCTATACGGAAAGCCTTTTAGTTCATATTGCTTTCTCCATTTATTGACCTTAAAAATATATTAATTATATGATAATATTTGTATAGTTTTAATAAGACTTAATATCAAATATAAAATGTATGTATTAAGTAGATGTTATATATGACTGTAAATATTGCTCTGTAATACTGCCAAGAATAAGCTTCCTGTGATATGAATTTGTTGTCACGCTTCCAAAAACTATTGACGATGTTATGTTAAGCTTGATCTTCAATGAATCAGATATACTATTTTTTATATTTAATTTAGTCATCAATCCTAAAGAATATATTTTTTCTTCTATAGACGAGAACAATATTTTTTTATATGTGTCATATATAATTAACTCTTGCAATTAACAACTTAACTTCGAATAATGGCTTAGAACAATTAGTAAGCTTCAGTACTAAGTTTCAAAATAATGAATTAGAAATTGTTACGGAACATAATTGGCAAGAGTTAATGTCTTTTTATAATCACGCTGAAATTATAACAACGGTGTTTGCCAAGTCGTATGTCTGATACGTGATCAGATATTGACAGCATCGCTTTGCGTATAACTAATACACCAGAACATCGGACTTCCTGTCCGGCTTAAACGATTGTAACACGAAACATAATCAGCCACTGCTAAATTATGATGGCGTGATGGGAACTGTTCGCATTTAGATGATAATTGCTGACGAAATTCAACGCTGGAGGGTGAACACCTGCGGGCGCCGCGGTTCATTCATGAGAGTAACAAAACGGCGATAGCTCGAGAACAATCCTCGTATGATAATAGCAGTTGGATTTTCTTAGAAATATTACGGAGTGGAGGCTTCGACGGAGGGCTGGTTCCGTCCCTCTCGCACTCTCAGCGTTAGAGCGAGAGGTAGTGTGGGCGGGGCGTGTGTTATGTCACGCTGGGATGGCAGAGGCGAAGTGGCTCGCATGTTGCACCGCGCACCGCTTTATTATGACCATCCATCAGTTATCAAACTTACTTCATCACTATATATGAAGACAACTAAAACTATTTCATATATCTATTTATTCATCGATTGGCGTGATTTAGTTCCTTCGATGGAACTAGGTTACTTATGCACACGATACTTATACGAAATTACACCGTATTTGAAGAAATTGGCGCGATCCGACCACTTATATTGCTAAGCCGTCAATTTTATTATACGAGGCGACGTTTATAAATCATACTTTTATGGTTATACTCGACAATAAAGCAGACATTTCAAACGTTAAAGAAACTACTAGAATTGTAGAAATTGCCATTCAAACATAGACCTATAATGTACATAAACGTTTTAAACAATGAATAAGTGGATACGTTAGTCTGGTTCTTTGTTGATAACAAACATAACTAATATAAATACAACAGACTTCTATAGTTTTTTAATATTTATGATTAAATAAATATATAGGTATAATGATTTATTTTGTGGAAAATTACTTCTTGCATTTGTTTTATTAAAAGGACAATCGAATAATAATAAATTGTTTGTTTCCTTTATGTAAAAGAATGTTGCGTGATGACTGTTAATAATAATTTAAATTTATAATTTTACTAATTTCCTTTGAAGAGGAAGAAAAAAATCTTTTCTACTGAAAAACCTTAAATTTTAACTATAATTTTCATCTAATTTAAAATTAAAAATATTTTATGAAAACAGTTCTAGAAAACAAAAAGGAAGTAGATATTAAATTATAGGTAATTCTGAAACGATCACGTCAAAATAATTGAATGTAATGTAGACATGAGTCTTGTGTAAAAAAGTATATTTTAGCAATTTACAGGAAAATTTAAAATGTATGCAATGTACGTGCTAATATCACTGACATAGTAAGAATGCAATAAAATTAATCAAAAACTTGTAGCTTTGATCATAAAGCATTGAATTCAATAAAACTAGCTGCAGTGGAAACCAATTAACTCCAGTCAAAGCTAAGAAAGATTCAGGATAGATGAAACGCAATTGAATAAATATTTCATCTGAAATAACGCTAACACTGACTCAAACAATTTAATTAATTATGTTAAAGGAAGAACTTAATTGTAGGGAAATGTTTTAATCATTATGTAATTATTTTGATGAGATTTATATCTTATTTATTCAACCGTTTTTTTTAAATATAATCGGAATGTGAGACTTTTTATTTTATATTTCGAAAACAATGTTACGTATTGACAAGATTTGGAAAGACGGAGCGCCAAGAAATGACTTAGATTATGCGTCTCTGAGAAAAATAAACACCAAACATATAAAATTTTAGATTTTGCTGAATTTTAACATATTGTTATATACAGCTTACCAAAGAAGAAACAACAACTAATACGTAAAACGTTATCTTTATTGGTTCATCTTGAACTTGGTATGACGTAAAACTTATCGTTTCCTACACATAAGGTAAATAAGAGTCATCAGAACTAAACTGATATGAGTTCTATAACTAAACTAGTTATTGATAAAATGATTGTGACAATCACATATATTTTTTTTTTCTTGTGAAATAGGCTTCGACCCAAAACTAATCTATACTAATATTATAAAGCTGAAGAGTTTGTTTGTTTGTTTGAAAGCGCTTATCTCCAAAACTACTGGTTCGAATTGAATAATTCTTTTTGTGTTGGATAGTCCAGTTATCGAGGAAGGCCGTGGGCTATATAACATCACGCTAGGACCAATAGGAGCAAAGATATAGAGGTAAATGTGTAAAAAACGGGAGAAACTATTTCATCTTTATAAAGCCTTCCGTTGCGTGCGCCGTGAAAACGGTTCAAGATACACAAAAAATATGTATTAAAGAATAATAACTCTTTTAATGATCTAAAAAACAGTCCGCGACAGTATATGTCTATCTTTTAAGATTAACTCACAAAAACCGTTTTTATGGTACCTAATTTGTTCGAAATAATTTGTTTAAGTTGTATCAACATAATCATATTAATCTTTATTCAAATAAACAAATATATATGTTGTTGGTTAAGAGTACTTTATTGTGAATAAAAAAAAACATAGGTTTTATCCTGAAAATTCTACGGGAACTCGACCATTCCGAAAACCAGGCAAGAACGGGAACTGTGTAGGAAGAACCAAAAATCTGCAGGAAGTCACTATTCCACGCGGACGAAGTCGCGGCAAAAGCTAGTAAGTCGATATTCCGAGACCCTTACAGCGTTCAATTAAAAGTGAAAGTGTCTGACGTCACGTTTTGTTTCTAGTCACTTTTATAACAATTAACTTTAACAATATAAGCAACTAAACTTCTAAAATAATCCTCGTAGGATTTGTTCCATGGTAATATTAAAATGGTAGGTAAAAAAAACGTTCATTTAATCTAGTTTAAAACCTGACGTTTCTTAAGAAATCATTTATTGGACACGTATCTTTTTCGGAATAGATACAAGATATTCTACTAGTATAATTTAACTACAAATTTTTAGCTTCTTCAGAGTGAGTCCTAATAAACTACATGTGTAGGAAATTTTCTCTTAAAATTAACAAAATAAACAATTATTATGAAGCACCGTGATGTACATGTTATGCCTAAGTGTTCCCTTACCGAGATTCGCGTAGTATCCGGCTGGATGCATCATTTGTGTTACAATCACCGTAGTAAATTTTCCATTGGTCACTTACCTAAAATGAAAATATTAAAAGATAAAAAACAGAGCATTTTCCATAGAACTTTAGAGATTTTTACTTTTTCGTTCATCATTTTCATTTCTTAATTTACACAATCATAATTTTGAAATGCATTATTCTCTTCATTTGGTACTCAAGTGTTCAATATTTTAGATAATTTCATACATACATTACATTACATACATTTTTGATAATACATTAAATGCAAATTGTGTGTAATTTTAGTTTGATTTCATTAGTAACTGTTTCTTTGGGACACAAACGTATTAGTTTTCTAATTTGACGTATCTGCCCGTTCTTAAAGTATGGACTACAAAAATAACTTTTTTAAATTTTAAATATAGTTTCCTTTTGGCCCTTGAGAATTTTTATTTTGTTAAATGAAGATATTATTTAGGGAAATTAAAATTTCTAAAATTATTTAATTTAATAAAGTTCATATTTGATGTAGATTAAACTTTTATCGAATTCAGCTTACTTAAAGTTGCTGGATATGTGTTTACTGAGGAATAAGTTTCAATAGTGCTTATGGAGTATATATATATATAATTTATATATGAATACTGAAAATCAATTCGGACAGTATATCTGATTCATGTACCCATCGTCAATATACAACATTCATTGATAAACGGGATGCATGAAATCAGAGCGATGTCTTAACATTGTTCCGTTCACATTATCCAATATATACGGAAATGGAATATTTGACATAGGGGCAGAATGCAAGTAGCAAGGGTTGCATATTCAGCCCGAGGCATGCGGAGGCTGGCACACGTGGCTGCCGCAGCTAGCGGCATCGGAATCTGACCAAATGCCCATCGGAGCAGTATTGTTAACTGAATAGCTATGCCTTATTTATGAGTTGCACGGTTGCGTACAAAACAATGCCGTGTGCTTTGGGAATGGAATTCCTATACGAAATTAGTCAAATTAAAAAATAATCCCGCGTAACAATAATACTAATTAAAATTTCCTAAGTAAATTACGAATAAGCAGTGGATAACAAAGCCATTTATATAAACCTCATAAATAGCAATTAATTTTGTGACAAACGATCTGTAGCGACGCTCGCTTTGGAAATCGTGTAATGCTATTGTTATTAATTATATAAACAATTCAACGAGACGCTAAACATACAATTTATTGTCATTTAAACTAGAACGGTGATATATCTGGCGTCTTTCTTACATCGAGAAACGTACTATGAATAGTTACATATTATAACCGAAGACAAATTGTCGACGTTTTGACAGAAGTAGCTTTACTTGACGTCGCGAAACCAACTTTCGAATCTGCAGTGACAATGAGAGAATAAGGGGCTTATACCGAACTAAAACTACTTAGTATAATGAGTCAGTTAAATCACTTCAATTAATTTAATGGTATATTTTAAATTATGTGTTTCATTCCATTACCTGCAATCATTATTAAGGAGGGCTTATTACTTAATATTATCCATTAAGTATGATGAAGCGACTCAAATGTTTAACTCGGAAGATTTCTCAACACGATCAATGAACGATTTTTTTTTTGCCATCAAACGAAAGCGAAGTAACATGATAATATATTATAATTACTGGGTTCTTTCCATATTTTTTGTTTGTAGTTTTTGCCGTTTTGTTTTATTGCGGTACAAAAACTATACTCAGTAAACATATCGTACAATCCATATTTTATTTACCATATTTTTTACATAACGGTGGCAAGGGCAACTATTAAAACGGTATAACCCATAATTCGGTATTAAACAGAGTTTATAGGTCCTAGAAATATTCAAAAATAAACAAAACTGTAACTGTATGCCATACCAATAGTTTCAGGTGGTATGTTACAAATATTTTAATTAGATTTTTAGTTGCTCATTAATTATTTGGTGTGGCATTGGTCCAGGTTTGTTAAAAAAGGTCGGTGTGGACTTCAGTGAAGGTAAACGGTGAAATAGCGATCGAGTCGAGATAGTTAATCGCTCGGGATCTGGTACCATAGCTTTTATATTTTCTGTAACCAGTAACCTTCCCGGTTTACTTAACAATATGCTTTTAACGGAAACTTATCGCTGTATCAAATCTAGAGCAGCGATTAGGAAACAATGGGACATTAATAAAAACTAGTACTGGTGCATAGCATGGAAAAGTTACGTTTCTATAAAATTCGTATGGGAGGCTACGAGTACACGCGATAAATGTGTTTCTTGGTGGATAATGGACATTTACAAAATTTCTACAAACACTAAAAATAATGTAACATTTAAGAGTAAGATAATGCATGATTAATTATTAAAATAAGAGTGATTTAATTAAATAAACGTTAATTAGAAGATCCGGTCATGATACAAAAGTTTTGGTCGCTGATGCGGTGCTAGATGAAAAAGTAAGAAGGGATCCAATGAGAAGAATGCGAGGAATTCCAGGGGCATCCGGGCGGCAGCGATTGTTGCCAGTTATCACTGTATGTTTTCCACTCGGGTATTTTGTGTCGCTATAAAAAACCACATAAAGGGCAGTCGCGGCTCTTTTGAGACACCGCCCCTGTGGGAAAATCGTCGCTAGAAAACTGCAAGCAAATAAATTATAAACTCCGATTCGCCATGTATGTATAGTTTTATGTGAACTCATAAAAAGATATTATGTTGGTGCCTTTCAGGATATCGTCGTGCTCGGATAAACTTGTAATGTGGCTTATTCAAATAAATCTTATATTAGTCATCTGAGAATTGCGACTTAACGCTCGGATGGATCGAGTTAATATCGCATGATCTGCAAGCATCAGCAGTTATTAGAGAAAAGCAACCGTCCCGGAATAGAAGTGACAGCGGAACGATTGCAACATCCGTGATGAATGATTAGGAGGAGCGGCTTGGAATTAACTGCATATATGAAGAAAAAATATTTTTACAAAGACAAATTCTCTATTTGTAATTCTCTGTATAAGAGCAATGGTTTACTAGATCTTATCTAATGTTAACTATACATAAGTTCCACTAAACATTGTGTAATGAAAAGCAAAGTCATGGGAGTAACGTTTAAAAAGAGGCGGTCGAAACGATTAGAGATCGAGCGTATCCGAGCGCTTGTCGTTCGCATTGAAAACTTGCAGAAAATGCATGGCGATAAGAAAAAATTCAGTCCGCCTGAGCACATATAAGTACATTGCATTCCATGGGGAATACTTCGCATATCGAGACCTAAAGTAACCATTTACCGATTGCAGACAGGTACGCCAGGGCCGAGTAATCTCGTCAGATAGCCTCACTTGCATACTTCTTGCTAAATATTATACTTAACCTAAATAACAAAGAAATACTTCTTTTAGAAACCGCGACTATATTCATATATAATGAGTTCGAACAATTGTGTGAGATTACTTTGTTTCATCTCCGTTTGCTTAACTATAAAGTTAAGCCGTCATTTACTAGGAATAACTGGAATGCTGCGACTTAAGGTGTCATTAGACAACGAAGATACAACCGTTACAGCCATTGAAAAAAAACCATCCTGCGTCCTAAGAGCTTATCCTTGTCTAACAAACGTATATCGTTATAGTTACGGCGATGTAAAAGTTAGTTTAAATGTGCTGTTCCTAATATAAGTTGCGTTTAATTTATCGCACGACAGCCGCCACTCTTTGACGTAGCAACTGTGAACGTCGCTCCATAAATCTCAACAGCTAAGAACGATTTTGTTTAAAGATTTAGATAAAATTCAGGTAATACGGCTCTTTAAATATTACATACATATAAAAATCGAATAAAAAACATCTAGAAACTGAGTGTAAAAATAAATGTTTTAATATATTGAAAGGAAATTGAATTATATCAGAAAGCTGAATTATTTTGATCTTGATTGTTTCTATGTGACTGAGTTTCAAAGTTGTGGAAACATACCTCAATATTGAAATATGATGCATTTTCCAAAACCTTCGATGTTTTAATACTTATAAATAATAGGTTATTCAAATAAGTAAGTACCTAAAGGTACCTTAAAAAAAAAATTTAGTGCTCATCCCACGACGTTAACATGAATCATTAATTACTAAAAATATGTAAGTAAGAAAATAATTATGTTGTTAGACAAAAGACGGTACAGTCTTGGACTTTTTCTTCCTTTATGTTTTAAATGCGTGTTTTTGTACCTTCTACATCATTGATTTCGAGTTATTAGAAATATTCTATTGAAGAATTGTTTACTTGTTACAGTAAACCTTCGAACGTTTCTACAGAACTGAAAGAAAGAAATTAAAAGAAATATAGAAAAGATAAGCAAAAAATGTTTAATTGAAGGAGTGAAAGATTCAACAGTTTTCATTTTATAAATAAAATCTGGATGAAGCCAAGTCATAATATTGTTTAAGTTTACAATTAATATGAATCCGAGAATTCCGAGAAAATTACGAAAGTATTTTCAGGAATACACAGCCAAAAATATACTGTTGTGTTATAAAAGGTCAAGAGGTCTTAAAAGTGCTTTTCTTGATTCCCACAATTTTTAATATAATGAATGAATGGACGTCAGAAATACGTCTTAAGCATATTAAAATAAACATTGCGAGAAAATACTGGGTATTTTTGATTCCATTCAAAAAAATAAAAAAAGTAAAAGAACTTTTTAAATTGTTAGTAAAAATTATGATTACTAATCAATTTTGGAAATTTAATAGCAAAGAGAGAAAAAAGTCTAATAAAGAAATCGGACTGATATAGTACCTAAAAGTATTTACGGTAACATAGTTTACCATGAGGTAGTATGTATCTATACATGTATATAAAAATGAATTGCTGTTCTTTAGTCTCACTAAAACTCGAGAACAGCTGAACGGATTTATCTTATTTTGGTCTTCAAATGTTCGTGGAGGTTCAGGGAAGGTATAAAAGCTGAAAAAAATTGATTCATTACTGGGAAAACCATAAAAACAGCCCTTTTCTATTTCCCATACAAACGTTTTTTTGACATTAGATGTGACAACTAACTAACATGTCAATCATTCTGTCGCACTTCAAAACACGGAGATTTATGGCTTACAGGTAAACTCCAAAAATATAAATAAAAAAACGTTATAGATATTTCTTGATTATAGGGCGATACGAAGTTCGCCAGGTCAGCTAGTAATGTATGTATATACATAAATGGCCCGCAAATAAGTGCTTTCGACTACTTATTTTTTCTATCACTAAAACTCACTCAAATCATAATTTCTTTTAATTTTAATAAAAAAATAAACAATTATTTAAATGAAGTAATAATAAAATAAGGCAAAATTAAACTAATCTGTTCGTGTGGTATTAAATATAAATGATACATTGCAGGTATTAATTTAGTGAAAATCAATACTGCCGACCACAGTTACGAATGTAGTATCACGATAATTACATGTCGCAGTAATTGTTATTAAATGGACGTTTCACATATGTAGCTACCTCTATATAATCTAACATATCTACTATACTAACACAGGGATAATATTTTGTTGTAAAAAAATATGTAAACTATTGTTTGAGATCCTTCTCCTTAAAAATTACAATGCTAACTAACAAAAACCTTAAAGTCAATTTAGTTGATAAAATATTTTAATTGTTTGTTTTGCATATGTAAGGATTCTCATTCAGACCTAAATATATATAGATTATTACGACATAAAATATATAATTAAAAATAATAACAAATTTTGATTTGGAGTGTTTAAAAATTATTTCTACTTCTAAACAAATATGTGAGATAAATGTGAAAAAATATTGTTTCTTAGATAAAATCTAGATTAAGTATATATAATACAAATACGAACTTAACAAGACAATAACAATGACATTTATACGAGGTTCAAGTCAGCAGAATTCCACGGCATTTATAATATATGCATAACTGTAAACTGACATTTTTATTTTACTAATTTATATTTTCTAGACATATTTCTATAATGTACAATATTTCAAACGTTGCCCATAGCGGAAGAAAATACCAAACAGTTACATAAATAAACAATATATATTATGAAAGATACCACCTGACAATAAAAATTCAATAATGGAGACATTGATAAAAAAACATATACAGTAAAATTAAATTGTGTGAGAACAATGTGAATTAGTTTGAAACAGGTCTCAAGACAAAGGTAAGCTCTCATAGACCGTCGGACAATCAAAGAGCTGGGATCGAATTGCTATATAAAACGCGCAAATAACAAGTTTAATTAAATCGCAAAAAACAGTTTGCTTACAAACCTACTACTACGATAGCTTTAACTGATATTCCTAGTTCAATACAGAGAGACCAACTTATAAGACGTATCAATAAATTACCTTCTATAGACAGATAATTACTTTTTATTGTTTCATTTACATAAATTATTTATTATATACACAGCTTTTTTTGATCTATTATCGTAACGGATCTAATATAAATTGGATGAGATTTATATAAACGGAATAACATAATTATTGTGATACAAGTACATATTCAAACACAAATTCAAATTTAATGCATTATTTTGACAGCCATTTGATTTGATTATAATTCAATATGTCATAAGTTCAATATGTATGCAATATGTCATAAGTCGAAATAATAGGAATATACGAAGTTATATTGTATAAAAAATATATATTTTTTACATGATGCCAGTTTGATTCAAGTATAATACGCATTTGTCATTTCTGGAGAGAGCAATATTAAGATAAATAAGAGGCATCAAGCGGGTCCTTTCGCTGAGAACATTTCGCGGTTAAGAAGGACTAATATTTTACATTTTGCTCAACGAATTTAGCATCTACACGGTGATGTTGCGGTTCATTTTCAAACGACAGTGACGAGGGTTTAGTGGCGTGCAATCTACAAATAGTAGTCCGAGAATAGAGCGAGGCTACTGGATAGTCGTAATCACATATCCAGTTAACGCTGCAAAATTTTTCTACAAAGTTTAAACAAATGTTTATTTGTTACAGATTATATCACGGCGCATTACGATCTACGTAAAGATGACTGACTAGTACAAGTTCTTTGACTTTTCTAGTACGTTCTATGGAATTTACTTACAAGGAAACTGTAGTTAGCGATTGTTCTTTATACTTACAATGCACGGGATTATCTTTTATTGTGAATATAACTAGTCAAGTCTAGTTTGATACGTGGTCGAGGGTTTAATTCAGGGATTAGGGCGGTCAGGTCAATAGCAGGTAGCGTAACCTCATGCCTTTCAAAACAACTCTTTATAGAGTTACATAGTCAGATATTATATTATTACTTACAATTAATTTATAATTTTTTCTGATATTCCAAGGAATCGATTAAGGCCATTGTGTAACGATGGAATTAACCATAAGTATAATTAAAATTTAAATTCTTATCAATACAATTAATTTAACTAAGTAACTAGTGTGAATTGAATAGATTATACTGCTATTTAAATATGTTCTACATAAATCGTCAATTAGCTAAATATTCTTAAAAAAACAGTATTTGAAATATACCGATTCCTACAAATCGATGTGTGCAAAGATCATAAGAGAACGTAACTCCGTCTGCTCCCGAATAAGTGCCAAGAGCTATTTTGGTACGGAGATGATGTTTTTATTGCATCGGGCTTCAGACTAGATGAAACAAGCAATAAGACATGTAGCTTTCACTAGCCCTCGCATATACTGTCCACGATTTATAACTGTTACTTTTTTTTATTGAATCAAAAAAAATTTGATTCGCCGTTGCAATAAAGAAAATGTTTATTTATTACCTGTGTGTTTGATATAGGTTAAATCCACGTAACCATTACCGCCGTCACAATCAAATTGCATATAATTACATTTTATAAATTTAAGGGAAGAATTAATTAGAGTGAGAACAACGCGAATGCCGGAATATATGGAGTATTTAATAATGATAATTAAAACATGAAGGTTCGTTAATATTTAGAACTAGTATAATATTTATCTTTATGATTTATTAGCACATTAACGCTTAATTTAGAATTCACAAAGATAAAAATATACTTTCGTAAAATTTTATTTTCTTAGAATTCTTTATTTTAGTAATAATATATTGACTGTTAAAAGTAAGCTTTAATTTTAATAATGAGTTCTTATTTAAATTTAAAATTATCATCATTAATTAAATTGTAAAAGCATTTTTTTCTCCGCTACTTTTATCTACTTCATAATTATTGCTCTATAACCAAATATTCATTTCTTAATTTAACGTTATGAAAAGTTTTGGTTCTAAATTAAGGAGGACAAAAATATTGTAGAAAATTGAGCTTCCGGTAAACTGTTTCGCGCGTTTTTATTCAGTTTTAAATAATTAAAAAGTATAATGTTCTTATCTTGTAGGTAACATGACATTTTAACTTATTCATGAATGTTAATTTATGATTTTTTTTCAAGCAAAATAATTCACATAAACAATATTAACTTTACTATGTAAAAAGGAATGAAATAAAATAATTGAATTTATGAATGAAAAGGTCGATTCTAATATGGCGTTTTATTAAAAAGTATTCGATAAAAAAAAACACTTGTATGATTTTATTTCAAAACCCAATAGTAAATATCTCTTTTACAGGAATTGCGGCATGACTTAGGAATTCACAAAAATATTCCAGGAATTTGTTTGTTTATCAATGGTTATTTGCGAAAATACTCACGTCTTGGATAAAATTTAGAATAATAACAGTCCATGCCACTTTCTAAGTACACTGCATCAATATAATTTCACTATTAATTTGTTTACCGTTCACTCGCGCATTACATGCAATACGTTTGACATTTCATAAATTAATCTGACAAGTGTCATCCCCGCACGCGAAATACGTCAAATCACAAACAGCCACCAACGCGACTGAAGTGTATCACGGTCGAACGATACCATACCGCGTCTTTCGAAAATTGCGCCATCTCAGTAAGCACATTCGAGCGAATTTAATCAAAACAAAAACACCTTGAGCTCACTTCATGCCCTACTGGCTTCATAAATGTTCAAAACCTAAAACTAGATAATGTTTACATCGCGAAATGCCGACACCCGAACGACCGGAAGTCGAAGCGAAGCAAACGCGACAACTATGTAAAATATTGCAGGATCGCGATCGCATTGTTGACATTCCCGAATAAAAATCACCAAAATCTTTCGTAAACTGTATGAAAATCACTTTAAAAATATTTTTACTCACCTAATTCGGACTTCAAAGGTGTAGTGAAGGAACGAATTTTGATTAGATGTCAATTTAAGAGTGAATTTAAAGAATATACTCTTATTGGTATGCGAAGAATGGCACAAAGAATCCCGACAACGCACGCGACGAATGCGCACCTCGTTTGCGCATATGCTGACACAACTTCATGGATGTTACTCCCCTTGCCCCGCGCGCACCCGGTATTTTGTGTTAGTGTGAGTGTCCACAGTGGTCAAACGTGAAATTTTGTGCATGTATACAGGCACACAGATAAAACTGTATACCTGCGTAGCTCCCCTTCGCCGCCATCTTTGTTACGACAGAAACCGAACATTCTATTTTTTACTTTCAACGACAAACAACGCCATCTATTAGATTATTATAGAATAATTAATTTTCTTAACAGATGGCTCTTACATCAATTATTGCTAGCAATTCCAGTCAATACACTAACTTATATTTATATAATTTTTACACTTACACTTATATTGCTTAATTTTTTATGCAAGGAATTAATATTGTTTATAATAAAATAAAATATATTTTGATAAAATTTTAATTACCATTTTTCAAATAATTAATATAACTAATAGATACTTTGACTTCACTATTCTAAATTAATTCTAGAAACTACTGTAATCTTTACTTAAGCTTAAGTTTACACTTTACATTTCCCATTCCTTATATGAAAATTAGATACCTCCAACAAGTTTTACAGTTAAGTGCACTTTTAAAATATTTTGCAATAAATATTAAATACATAAATATAGCTTCTTATAAAATATTGTTTTTGACAAAATTTTAGGCAGTCCGGACACAAATTCTAACACAAAACAGATTCTCGATTAGCTTCAATTTCAAAACCTTCGTAAATGCTATAACTCAAAACTAGTGCAGAACTATATTATGTCACTGTTTTAGTGTTAGTACAGTTAGGATAGTTTTTTTCACTCGATTGATATGTCACAACATTTTTTAAGTGAAATATATCACCAATAGCCCTTGTTTAATGAGTTTTAACTTTTAATACTTTTCCAGTGACTTAGAAATATAAATTGTAAAATCAATTAACATTTGCGCTATATATTAATAGAACTTAAAATTACCTTAATAATTAAAATGAAAAATATTAGTAAGGTGCCATTTACGTCTGAAGTAAAGAAAAAAAAAACAAAATTCATTACATAAAAAGGAAGGAACATTTTGAACGAAATGGGCTTTTTATAAATAAACTGAACTTCAAAAAACCATAGGAATACCGAACACTGCCAACAATTTACAAGACTTGAAATCTTGACGTCATTCAGTGCGAAATGCTACAATTACTGTAAACAAGAAAACAATGCTTATTGAAATAACATAAAATACATATGTAATATTAGCTATGTACAAATTAATATTCTAGAAATGATTAAAACTTAACATTTTCGTTTTTATTACGTATTATTACTAGTTTTATACTATTTTACCGTACGCTTTATTTAATTGGTCTTTACATGTGTGGGAAATACAACTTGCAGTTCGTGAGTTGGTAGATCGCGTACAACGATGGCGTGAAACGTCATATTTATTGTGGCTAGAATGTACTCGCAGATCGAAAACCAAGTAAACGCTGAAAGAAATAATGTAAAGATTAATTAATAATTAGATATAATCGTCAATGTATTTTTCTGCAATAGTACTTACCTAACGGCCTACAGAGCAAACGGTGTCTTAGAAAAAATATTATAAGCCCAAGAGTAGCTAATATAGATACAAAAAATAATATCCATACAATTCTATTGGTCCTGACCGGCTCCACAACGTCACTGGCTATACAACCGACGCGCGCTCGACACAACATATGAAGAAGAGATGCCACCATAAATATTATAAATATTTTTTCATGTGCAACTGAAAAAAACGACATAAAAAAACATAAATACATTTATTACACGCCACACCTTTCATAGTAGATTTTGTTTAAATTACCTAATAAACGATTTACTATATTTATAAAATTTTATGTTTAGTTTAATGAAAAGTAACTGTTTTGTACATTTTTTATGCTATAAAAATAAGTCAGTAGTGAATGCAGAATTGCAAAAGTTAATTACTAGGTATTCATAACTTACAATAATTTTCCCTGTTCGAAACATATGTGACTCCAGTTAAAGCTAGTAGCTCTATCATATTTAACCAATAACATGCATCTCCTAACTTGATGGCTAAAACTCGCGCCTGAAAATAATGTAATGTTTAGCGTTTCATTGTTGTTGATAGAAACAATAAGGGAATACTTACTTTTTCTTCAACTATAAGTGAAGTCCGGTCTTTATGATAGTTGTAATAAAGGGAACCTATCAAAAGTCTTGGTCCTAAATGATATGCGATGCATATCCTCCATACATATCTCTGCGGACTGATCCCCGTTATAGCACTTATAGATGGAACTACGTTGTAAACCTAGAAGATAAAAATTTAAAACATTAATTGTATAGCAAATAATACCTAATACCTACGCATATTTTTTTAAATAAATACAATAATTTTCTTACCCTACAGTGTGTTTCGTGAATATCATCTGCCTGGAATAAAGATGCCGTGATGTAGCAAAATATCAAAGCACCCAGGGGAAGCCAAAGGGCTGATAAACATATCCTCTTTAAAGAACATGACCAAAGCAGTCCCTGCAATTTTTTTATATTATTTATAATTCACTGTTTATAAAAAATATTACTTAACAGTACAAAGCGTACCTGAAATTTTAATGTCTTTACAGTTCTATTCACAGTGTGCAAATCGTTTGTGCGAACGACCCCATCCTCTGTTAAGTTTCCTGGCAACTGTATTTGTGCGTCATTTCCCATTTTCCGTCTCACTTTGCTTTTATTAATGTCATAATTTAAAAAATAAATATTTTACCCCACGCGTATTGTTTTATTATTTCCTTTCATTGTTAGTTAAGTAACTTCACAAATTTTGTTATTGGCCCTAGTTAACCCAGTGCTAAACATAAAGACTGTAAGGAACGCTTCATTGATGAAGCATTTAGTAATTATAATAGATTTTGAGCTATATAATAATATAAATGGATATAATAATCATAGAACGAGTTTAGGGGGGCTTGAGGCGTGGATAAAATGAAGTTATCTAGACTTGCGCATTCGGGACCTCTGGGTTTGCTAGCATCTCAGTACGGAATTTTAAGAACGTTTCTTGCAGAATCGATACTTAATAAATCTACGTAATAAAGAATATTTATTTCATTTCATTAATAGAGTTGTTGGAATTTTGTAATATTTTTCAATAGTATATTTTTGTACCAATAAAAATATTTGGATTTACATTAAGGTTATATTCTATATTTATTTGTTTCCTAGAATTATATTTAACATTTTACAACTTAGTTTTTTTTAAACTTAAGGTAAACTATCGAGCTGAATAGTTAACTGTAGTTTTATAGAATATGAGAGTGAAAATTAACCAATTAACTTAAATAGAATTTCAAATTGCAGTGGATTATAAAAGATACAGTAGGAGTTAATGGAATAAATGTTATAGAGAAATAAATGTTTTTAAATTATTTTAAAATTTCAACGTCAAATCGATTGCCTAGGTGCATTATAAGTTGTCAGAATTGTATCAAACCTGAGTGTTGGTACCACTTACAACTTTTAACTTCAGTTGTCAATAATCTGTTGGGAAGATTGTACATGGGATATATTAAAATTTTTAATGTAATCGATATTTTATAAGAACCTAAAAAACTCACAAGATTACTAAATAAATAATGTCCTTTATGAAGTATTAATTAAAATACTATTGCAAAAATGAGTGCTGCAACATTTATTTCATTGTTTTGTGTTTTTATAAAGTATATTATAGGAACTAAAGCTTCTAATCACTGGATGGTCACTGAAAGTGGTTTAATTCAACCTAGGGTATGATAACCGCTTCCTGGTTTTGTTATTTTATAAAGATACAGAAATAAAAGATACAATTAATATTCTCATTCATTTTGATGGAAATTTATGATATCGTTTCAGATTGACTCACCTTTCAACTTGGCTCGCCCTTACGATCTCTTGGCTTTTTTAAATCAGGAAAAAAGATGGGATACTGTTTTTGAAATTTATAATGATCTATCAAGTAGACAATCCATTATTGATACTCTTTGGGCTGATGTCGAAAAAGACACTAATATGGGAGTTAAAATAGCGCGTAATGAACATTGTGTTAAAGCTGGCAATGTGAACGTTATAGATTGGTATGCGGCTCTGTTAGAAGATGGATCAAAGAAGATCCCTGGTAAAGAATTTCTGCTACCTATTCCGTACTATGGCCCTAATACTGACATGCCGGATTGCAAACGAATCTCCTCATTGGCATTTAGTATGTTTGCATTTGAACATTTAGAAGTGAGTATGAACATTTTGTAATTCAAATTTAAAAGTGTAATATCTACCATTAATAGAGCTTGATCTACCATTAATAATGAATATTTTTATAGGGTATGTTACAACGAGACAATCTCACAGTGAACCCTGAATTTGTTCTGCCAGAGCTGATATCTCCTGTCATGACCCTAGATCAGTTTGGTCACTGGTTGACAACTATGCTTCAACGCAATAACTCCTCCTGGCTGTATTACCACATGGCCTCATTGTATTGGCGGATTAGGGGAAATGCACCTAAAGCTATTGAGTGTAGCCGACGTGCTTTGCACTTTGTACCAAGGTAAACACAAATAAATTTAATTTATATATTGTACTTAATTCTTTGTATATATAATTTAACAATATTGTTTTAGAAAAAGACCCAAAGCTACTTTTCTAAGTAATCTCTTGTCATATTTCTAGGGTGTACAAAGATATTGCTCTCGGAAGTCTTGGAATGATTTTGCACAGAAGCAGCAAAACCAATGATGCTATAGTTGTTTTAAAAGCTGCTATTGATCATGATCCAAATAACTATGTTAGTCATTTTGCTATTGCAAATGCCTATACAGTAATTGGAGATTTTAATACTTCTATAAAGTATTATGATAAAACACTTAGGTTAAATCCGAGGATGGAATTGGCTGCAAAACACAAGTTTGGAGCGCTGTGTCATGCAAAACTAGGATTAAGGATAAACTCAATTAGACAGTGAGTAAAAATAAGTAACTTTATAAAACTCATTTATATTTAAGTGACATAATAGATTATCTTATAGTTATAATGACCCTTTTTGAATGCATTGAGATTCTTGATGAGGTAATTTGGAAAGATGCAACAATTTTCTCAATTAACATTTCCAGCTGTAGAAAAAATTCTTAAGTAAGAAACTTAAGAATTTTCTACTTTCTCCAATTTATTATTGTAAATTTTTTTCACTTTTATAAATGTTAGTTATTTTTATTATTTAAATAATCTGGTCAAACTCCATGTTCAATCTTTTATTTTGCCTTTTCTCAGAGATATTTCCTTTCTCTATGTTATGTTTTTTCTTCCTGTTCTAGTTTATTCTATTTCCTATGTCTATTACATACTTCATACAGGTGTTTGGTCAAAGAGGAGTCCTACTTTTGACTATTTGTTCCCAGTTGCTTGGATCTTATTGGCTGTATGTAATTGATAAAGTAGATTGCTGTTATAATATTGTTATTATTATGATAATCAATTAAAAAACGAATACTAATATTACTTACTAAGATATGTTGCATATGCATAATATGATATGATGCAAAATATTCTGGGGGACAAACTATTTTGCCATAGTTTTTTATGTTTATACATATATATATTTCAGGACATTTAACAAGTTACGTCAAGAATTAAAGGAATATACCAAGAAGGAAACTAAATATCTTAAAGTACAGGCAGAGTTTCTAGGAACCGTAAGACATCCTGATGATTATGGTACTTTTCAAAATCATAACAAAAAGTAGTAGTAGCATGATTTGCCCTAAAGACTAATTACAGAAGATCTTTGTCCAAAATCTATCAAGTTTATAAAAAATATATATATTTAATTAAAAAAACTTTCAAAAACACTGCATGAAATAATTATAATTGTTCGGTTTTTAGAATATAGAAATGTAGATAAAACATTTGAAAGAATGGCTGAGATAACGGGTTTGAAAATGAAAGATATGAAAATGAAAATTGATAAAAATTCCCTTATTAAGTATTTTCTGGATGGTCTAATATATAACGACGACAAATTAGCCAGAGCGGGTATTGATGGCATTGATACAATATACAGCTTGGAAAGGCTTGTTATGCATATTAATACAAATTCAAATGGTCAGAACGAACCATTTCATGATCAACCGAGTTTCTCTATAAACATTAAGGAGAAAGTGAAACCTTCTGAACAAAAAACAGGTATTTTATTTTGTGTGTTTTACCTTTTTCACGGTTTATATAAACATTAAAATTTACTGAGTATTTTCTTTACTAATAGCTAAGAATATTGTTTCATTACTATTTCATATGTACCAAATGTCTACTTTCTAGCAAAACCGGTTTCTCGTGATAACAAAAAAGAATACCATCTGGTCATTGAGAAGAAACCAACAGCAGATGAAGAATTATCAGAATTTGAGACTGGAATTATTATGTATGTACTGTCAAATAAGAATTATATACAATAATAGAATCTAATGTGAAATATATAGAATTTAATGTTAAATGAACTGTTATTTATATGATATTGATTATTATGTTTTAAGAAAACTACAATATATTAAAAAGATAACAAGTTTATCTATAATATGAGATCGGATGAGATTTTGCTAGAATTTAATATTGAATAAAACCAACATCATTTTTAAACTTTTTTGTTAAATCTGAGAAACAAATATATATACATATATATATGAATATCTATATACATATATAAAATTCTCGTGTTGCGGTGCTAGACAGAGAACTTCTCCGAAACAGCTGGACCGATTTTGATGAAATTTTGTGAGCATATTGAGTAGGTTTGAGAATCGGCCAACATCTATTTTTCATACCCCTAAGTCATAAGGGTTTTTCACCCTTAATTTAATTTTTTTTATTTTCGGACGAAATTTTTTATTTTTTTATAATGCAGCATTAAAAAATACATACAACCCATAATTTTTACTTTTATATCACCAACCCCCCTTTTTATATGGCAAAACAACGTTTGCCGAGTGCTGACTTGTATATACCAGCTGTAGTATATACAGGGTGACTGGTGAATTACTATTGATATTTGAGGACGTGATATTTGACGATCATATATGACAGAATAAAAATTAATATAACATAAATATTAATAAACTTCTAAGTAAAGTTAACCAAAAGTTATGTAATTAATTACGCATCGTGTGAACACCCTACAGATTAGGTATACACACACACTCACACATACGCGTGTCGCGGCGTGGTGTTGTATCAGCACGCCGCCGCACGCGTCCACACCTGGAACACTTGGAACGTGTCAACACTTTACTTATTTATACGGAAATTTTGACAAAAATTAAGTGCCTATTTTTTTTACATAATTCGAATGAGAATCATGTACCGAGTATTCTCCTTAAATATTGATAGTAATTCACCAGTCACCCTGTATATAATATAAATATGTATGTGTGCATTTCTTTATGTTTATTAATTTATACTGTTATGTGAATTTAAAAGATAGTGTGTTTTCCCAGGTATCCACCAACTATAACAATAAATAGGAACATAGAGGACTTCGATAAGGAGATGGAATGGCCTTCAAATAAACTTTGCAAAGAATCAGCACATAAATTCCCTGAGAATGTTGAGGCTATATTCCCTGTTTTCTTGCCTTTCGAGAACAAAGGCATTAGGTAAGGTACGCTTTCAATTGTGTTGTTTTTTTTAATTTTTTACTCATTTTTCTTTCACTTATCAATTTCCTTATAGAAATCTTGTTAGTGTATATTTTAAATATTTAATAAGTCTTTTAAATTTTGATGTCAAAGTCAAGTATAGAACAATGTTTAGAATTTTTCGATAATAATCACCTCAGTTTCCTTGTGATAAGGTTTACGTGCTATTTATTTTACTTTAATTACGAAAACAATGGACGCATGAAATCCTAACTGAAAAATTTCAATTCTGATTTTATCATATACTAGCTTCGACTTCGTCCGCGTGGAATAGTGACTTCCAGCAGATTTTTGGTTCTTCCCACATAGTTCCCGTTCTTGCGGGGTTTTCGGAATGGTCGAGTTCCCGTAGAATTTTCAGGACCTATGTTTTTTTTAATTCACAATGAAGTACTCTTAACCAACAACATATTTATTTGTTTATTTGAATAAAGATTAATAATATTATTATGTTGATACACCTTAAACAAATTATTTCGCCCAAATTAGGTACCATAAAAACGGTTTTTGTGAGTTAATCTTAAAAGATAGACATATACTGTTGCGGACTGTTTTTTAGATCATTAAAAGAGCTATTATTCTTAAATACATATTTTTTGTGTATCTTGAACCGTTTTCACGGCGCACGCGACGGAAGGCTTCAAAGATGAAATAATTTCTCCCGTTTTTTTCACATTTACCACTATATCTTTGCTCCTATTGGTCGTAGCGTGATGTTATATGGCCCACAGCCTTCCTCGATAACTGGACTATCAACAAAAAGAATTATTCAATTCGAACCAGTAGTTTCGGAGATTAGCGCTTTCAAACAAACAAACAAACTTTTCAGCTTTATAATATTAGTATAGATTTTTTTTGTCAGAGGATACCTTTACACAATAATATTATATTTTTTTAATGAAGAAATTTTAATGTTGATTTTAATTAGGTTCAAACTTATTTGTAGGAGACAGTGTTGCTGTTATACCATGTAATATTATATATTTACAGAATGAAGTCTCTATTAACTGGGAAGCTCGGTGTGTCATTAACTGAAGAGTACGAGCTGCCGTGGTACCCGCCATCTTGTGACCGTGATGGGAATTCATCGGGAAAAAAATCACATAAGTAAGAAATGTAACAGTTACATAAAACTAATATTTTCGGATTGCTACTTAAAACCAAATAATAAAATAACGGGCAGTAATCCGAAAATCTTAGTTTCATTTAAATTAGCAGTCGCGAAAGTCTCAGATCTCAAAATCTAAGTCTTGAATGAATCGTTTAATATGTAGAATGATATGATAATCTGTCTTTCATATAGGCCGGTTAGTAATCTATTTGGGAACAAATCTTCATGTCTGTGATATTAATATAACATTAATACAAAGAGGGCGGACGGGCTCTATATGAAACTTAAACGCGCAAAAGCACGCTAATCCCGTTTCTTGAAGTACACTTTTCTAACTACGTAATTGGCTTATTTAAATAATAAATCTGGTTAAAACGGTTTAAATGTGATGGTTTCTTTATGGGAACATTTTTCACGTCGTGTAATCCTAATATCATTGATGATTCTGTACCCGACGAGGTATTTTGTTACCTCCTTCAGTTCCTTTATTGTTTGAGTATTTTTCTTCAAGTTACATCAATAAGTGATTTCTCATATTTATATATTACTATTGAAACAAATTGATTTACTGTTTTTTTCACAATCAACTTGATCAACTTTCACAGTCGTCATTTAACAGCAATGCTTGCTCAGACTCAACCAATCGTCATTTAAAAATCAAATGTTTTTTTCACTTACCTAAATGAAATCAAAGAGTCTCATGTTTATTAATATTGTTAGTTTTTAATTAATCACATTAAAACTTTTTTTTCTCCTGTAAATAAACAAATAAACAAAATATAAGCGCTTATTAGTTATGATCTTTTAAAACTCTGATTTAATTTGTGTGTAACATATCATTTCAGACCTCAATTCACGTATGAAGTGGTGGACACGGGGTTCTTGAGGCAGAAGCTATTGGAATATGTGAGCGATGAAAGAAGCGAGGACGCGGCACACATGCAGGACGCCGAAATAGGACATAGAATATACATCGCTATGAAGAAGGTAATAAGGAACATTGTTGCCTATTGAAAATATTCTCTTTTGTAGGAACTTGAATATTATTTGAATGTTTACTAAGAAAATAATTGGTTTCATTGCCTCTCAACCTATTTATAGTAATAGGAAACGTACACATTACATTTAAAAAAGGTGAAAAAGAATCTACATTTTATCTAGGTACTCGTTTATTAAATTTCATAACATCGCTTAAAATAATTATTATAAATAAAGGAATGGACATAAGGAATAATAATTTTCAATGCAACCAATTTTTTTATATATGTACATTACTATGAATGCAATTTAAAATAACCAAAGTGAATCGAAAGAAGCCTAGTTTTATTAAATTACTGGCTTTTGCCCGATACTCCGTCCGCGTGGACATCACAGTTGTTCTCTGCCACTACGACCACTTAGATATTCTTCGAGGTTTTACCCGTGTAGTTTCGGGATCGATATAAGAGATAGTCTACTTCCTTCTCCAGGGTTCCATCTATCTGTATAACAAAATTCATCAAAATCTATTCAGTGGCTTAAGCGTGAAAAGGTCGCAGATACGCAGAGTTTCACATATAATATTAGTATGGATGAAATCCAAATATATCATTATAATCAACAGAAACCTATACATTGTACTTTATAGAAACTGGCGCCGCGTTGGTTGGTACTAACTCTATCATCTTTATACTGGAGAGTCCGAGGCCAGCCGTGGTCCGCTCTGAGTTGTTTGCGAGCTGCTATGAAGGTTGTAAAGCCGCGCTACAAGGACCTGGTACTGGTGTCTTTGGCCTCCGTACAGCTGGAAATAGGTCTGGCTGATGAAGCGATGAATAACGCTGAAGAGGCCTTCCGCATGAGCTTCTATGAGGTATCATCTATATACAATTGTTTAACACCACATAATTACAACATCTAATGTCTTAATTATTGTTCTTGATTTAAATTATGCCTCTCGAAACTGGAGAAGTGTCTGAATCTTAAGAGACAGCAGCAGTATTCTGTGTTAAATTGGTCTTACACTCGATTATTATTTTTTATTTGTAAGTATTTAAAATTACAAATTATGTAATTTCAATTTAAATATATTTTTAATAATCATAATTGAAAATTATCCTCTGATAGTGACGACTTTTTGTCATCACTTACAAATTCATACGAGAATTTTTACTGGAAACGTTGTAAACTGAAAGAGAACAGGATAATCTTTAATGTGTCAATATTATCAATAGTGTAGAGAATATAATGAAATATACGTAAGTTAAAAAAGCTTATCTATGTACAATTTATATAAAAAACGACTCAATGAAAACTATGTCTTGTTATCTTCTATCTATAACATCCAGCCAGCTACAAATTTCCTGATCGCCGAACTGAGTATGCTCCGCAAACATCGGAACACACACATGTTCCACTTGAAACAAGTGGTGAGAGTTGAACCAGGGTTCATGGGCGGCCTTGCTAGGGAACTGCTGCTGGCCTGGGCCTGTATACTGAAACAGGTCGTCGCTCTCAGAGAGATGGGTTAGTCGCTTATACTATTAAAAATATTATTCCGCCCTGTAACACAGTTTTTTTTATTAGCACAGTACACGATATATTTTCCATAAATATATTATCATCGTGGAAAATTAATTCGGACCTGTGTTTCTTTGAGATCAATATATGATTTTAGTTATTTGATAATTATAAATATTGTGGATATTTAAAAAGAATGATAATAATCTATATATTGTTGATTGAATTTTTCATTACCTATTTATTGTTTCAGATTACATGAAGGGCGCCATTTGTACTCAAGTTCAACCGCTCATGGATTTAGTCTGTCAAGAGGATGAAATCCACTGTAAATCGCCCAACATACAATGTTATACCAATCACGGTAGAAATGTGTTATGAATATATAATTATTAGGGTTTAATTTGTCTAACAATTTAATTTATTCCAATAGATACGAGCTCTCTCGTTCGGATGATGGATGAATCTGATACGGATTCCTTTTTTGCGATCAGTGAAAATTTCTTTGATCCGCTCATCGAGAATACTCCGGCCGACCGCGGTGAGAGGTTAGCCCACCACGCCAACTTTGACAGCATGATAACTACCATTGAATCAATATACTCCGGATGCGGAAACAAGAAATGTGCATGTGAGTTTTGGTGTTATAAAAGTATTAAAAGTGGAGTAGAAGTAAACAAATTATTATTTAGAATAGAAAGCAAGTTAACAAACTTGTTTGAAATGTTTAACTTATATTTATTCACTAAATTGCTATCTTTTCCGAATTTTATCATCGAGATTGCGTGTAGAGATTTATTTAATAACAATATACATATATTCTAATACTCATCTCTTTTTTAAACTGATTTACTTCATTTAACAACAATACCAGGTGACTTATTATAGTGTCAAGTATCATTTAAATGAAATAATTGATTTTAAGATCATTCTAAGAGATTCTAACATATAATATTAAAGTTACATTAGTCATATCATCTAATCTACAGAATTATAATATAGAATATATTTGAAGCTGAAATTGTCTTCCCACTAATATTATTCCTTATTCAGATCTTGGACAGGAAGAGACTGGTGTTAAAGAAGAGGACTGTAATTATCAGCACCTACAAATAGGACATTGGTTGCATATTGTCAGCTTCAGGCAACTTCTCGCAGATTCCAAATTAGAGTACGTTTATTTTCATGATTGTGATGAAATCAGGTGTATTATTATGATCCTTTATTTTTAAATATTTGTTACCGATAGTGATTCTGTAAATTTTATGATACATAAAATAGATGTTACAAGACTTGCGTATTTGCAATTTATTAAATCAATAATAAATATTAAAATAGTAATCTAATGCATAAATCGACTTCTCTTTATATTCAATTATTGTTTATTAAGACATGTTGTATGTTTGATTTCAGATTACCCACAGAAATATCATCGATACAAGTGAATAGTAAGAAGATTCCTGAATGTCGGCTGCCGGATGAGTTGGACGACTTCTACTTGGAGAAGATCGCTCGAGCTGATACAGAGGGCTGGAAACCCGTCATGACATTGATGCATCAGTTCTCTGAAATGTTTGACTCATATGACTTCAATACATTGGGTTCGAAGATCGCGAAGTATGTCGAAATGGTGAGTACTTTACTTCTAGTAGAAAATCTTGAGATATATAATCAAATACTACTTGAACTAGTAATTTTGTTAATTAAAGACTATTTGTACTCTATTTCGTAATTCATTACTATGAGAGCAGTTAGGACGAAAACATGGTTAAATCTGAGATTCACTTTTTGTGAAATAAACATTCAGCGAAAATAATTTTTCTCTTCTTCTTCTTGCAATTTTTTTGCATTATTGAAGTTGAATATGTTTGGAATAAATAATTTTCGTCATAATTTCCTCCTCCAAAACATTGATGAAAATGAGATTGACGAGATGCCTGCCGTGATCCCGGTTGCTGCAAAGTAACCGAAACGTCGTCGTGTGTGGTTTTTTAAAAATAGTAAAATAACCGAAGTCATCCGTAAATATTATTTTCATTTAAATATTAATAATATATGCGGATCAAGTTACAGCTTTCCGATCAGAACTAACATCTGTATATTTTAACAAACTATCAACTACCTCTGTGTCACGAAAGTAGATTAGAACGAGTACGAGCTGTTCATCACAGCTTTATGAAAGTTATTTGTATTATCCAGTGAATGTATCTCCACTGGTTAGTTGTGTCTGAAAATCTGACAATTCCTCTCTTATATGACAGAAAATTGACATTAAACTACTAAAACTATTAAAAATAAATTGAATAAGCATTTTCCAAACAATATCGAGTGTCAATTCATTAAAAGGGACATGGTTATTTTATCCAAAAATGGTACTGCAAGTAAGACACTTATATTTTTTCTTTACCATCAGAAAATAGAGGTTTAAATGAACAGATAACATATTAACTTTACGCAAAAAAGCAGAGAAAATGAGGCTGATTTTTCGATCATACGATCGATTTCGATATTACTAATGACAAAATTAACGCGGACGAAGTCGCGGGCAAAAACTAGTATATTATAAATAACAGGACCAAATGTCTGTCACCTTCATATCTCGTCTTAAAATAAACTAAACGTCGGGAATATGTAGTTTTTCCAAAAAATAAAGCAAGCGTAGTATACCCTAAAGATATTAGTTTCATTTACATATAATATATCGTTGTATAATTTCGTTTCCAGCGTCCTCGGTGGTGGGCGGGCCTGGTGGCGGCCGGCTGGTGGTGTGGTGCCGGTGGTCGCGGGCAGTGCGCGGCTCGTTGTCTCGCCGCCGCTCACAGATACGCCCCACACAAATACGCCACGTATCCGCTGAGATCCCTGGCCGCCATGTTGCATATGTCAGTATATATCAAACTATAGTTTTAATGTACGACGAACATCTACAACAACTTGCGTATTATTTTTTTTGGGTACAACAATTATTTTCTCTATAGTAAAATCAAGTGTCTTATTTTGCTTTTCCCTATAATTTTGATCAAAATATTACGTCTATGATATTTTTTGTATAAGACAAATTTCGTTCAATTAATAACGTTTTAACAGTTTCAGGAATATTAGGTAGTTATTTCTGTATAAATCGATAACATTATAATGTTACAGGCAATCTAAACAACAGGACGCCAAACAGATCGCCTACCTGTCTTTCTACATGTCACCTAAGAATAAAATAGAAGCTTTCCTTTTAGCCGTATCACACGCGTATCTGGTGAGTTGAATTATGCATACAAGTATAGAGATAATTTATATTTGAATCTCAACCTTATAGCCAACGTTCTATGGGTAAAAGTCTTAAAATAAAACAAAGGACGTTCAAATGTTACAAAAAAAGAACATACATTGAGAACATACAAAACAAAGAACATACATTGAGATTATATTACGGAAAGCTTAAGTTTTCAATTTGAATAAGGCATGTTGATTTTTTAATAGTCTATTATCTATAGATTGTTTAAATAACGACTTATTTATACTTTTTTCTATGTATATATTTTAATAATATCATATATGTGTTATATGTTGCAGGCTGAGTACGAGCAAGCTATGTGGATGTATCGCTATGCCCTCACTTTCGACGCTGACTTCGTCCCGGCCAAGGCCAGCATACATTCAACGATATGTCTTCTTTTATATCGTGATGGGAAAGCACAATTTATGGAATAAATTTGCTTGAAATTTTTGAAATTATGTATTAATATATGTATATTATTCTGTATCTGTTGTTGTCCCAGTATCGATTCAGGAAGATAATCTTAGTTTTTGATGTCCACAAACTGTATACGACGCTACAGTTCAGTATTTTATTTGTCATTTTGTACATTTTCTTAAGGTTTATATTTTTTTCTTATTCTTCCTAGCAATTTCCCAGCTTTAGTCAGGGTATGCCAAAGTTCGGTAGTTGATTATATTTCAACCATAATAATAACTTGTCTTATAAGTGGCCATATTATAACTATTATTTTAAATAACTGAAGTATATGTAATAATTTTATATATCTCTCTTGTTCTTAGACATTTTTTCTGATTTTGTTTGATAATTTTATCTTCAAAATAATTTCCATTGCAATGTAAGTACACAAAAGACCGTAAAAATCATTTTTGTTAAGGTTTTTTCTCAGAACAATTGTGATATTTTTTATAGTCTAAAGATTTGTCGACTTTTGAGTTAAACTGAGTACTTAATGATCACAAAACTGTTCCCTAGTAATTAATTTTGGAAAGTTGGTCTATTCTATTGCATTGTGTAAAACAAATACGCCTGATGTTAAAAAAAAAAACATAAAAATGACAATATAATATTTCAATTAAACGCGCAAAATGCTTTTGTCATGGAAACTAATATATTTATTGATGTTACAAAAATGTATATATCACAGCGTCATATTCCTAATAAACAATATTTTTTATTTTCCGGTAGGTATATATTTTTTAAACTGTTAATGTACACGTTACTGATGACAGTTCACATCAAATAGAATTCGCAATTTTTGTCTTACTATAAGATTTAGATTTTCTAATCGTAGCTTTTTCAATCGAGCCTTTAGCAACTATTTAGATTTTCTAATCGTAGTTTTTTCAACCAAGCCTTATACTGTAATGTTTCTATATAAGATTTTAATGTATCTTTATAAAATGAAACCACTTAAATAACTCTGTATTAATCGAATATTTAGTGTCATATACATTTTTAATCAACTTATCATGTATTAAATTATATACCTATTCATAGTGTATAACTGATTCTCGTATTAACTGTAGCAGTCGTAAATATTCAATCTATGAATCTCAGTAATAATAATCTTAGGTATGTCCCATTTATTTTGAGGTTTAATTTTAGGGAACAATAAAATTATATTGCTTATAATTTGATTGGTATCAAAAGAACAAAGTATGAAAGTTTTATTGTTTGTTATTTTACAATTTTAAATAATTAGATTTTATATTAATGGCATTTATACACACCAGTTACATGTGTTCAAGTAAATTTCAAGTATATTTTCTTTAACTTTATCTTTCACAGCTCTTGTAATACACTAATCGATTTCTTTTTAAGTTTAACATGTTTAGTTTACTATATCTAAGTTTTTTAAACGATAATTTTTGACTTTTAGGTATAATTTTCGTATAAATTATGATCAATTGTTCTGCTGTCTCTTCTAAAAATTAACTTCCATTGTATGTCATGTCTTGGCCGAATTTCATGATTTTATCTTATCTTAATTTACTATAATAACATTCTAATTTTGTTATTTTCGGATTTCCTTTATTCTGTCTACTTAGAAACTTCATTAAATTTATCATACTCAAGGCCTCATATTTTATTTAATAATGTTCTTAGAAATTGTCATGTTTGTTATATAAGTGTTAATTTTTTTTGTAATTACATAGTGTTTTAAAACTGATGTTCATTTTGTTTATTGAAATAAAGGACGATTCTGGAGATGTTTGCATGGATATTTATATAAATTCATCAAATTTCATCAATTTGGTACAAGATTAGGTAAGGTAGTATTATAACATAACTTTAATATAAAAACATATTTTTATTGATAGTGGAAATTAAGAATACAGTGTTCCTGAATAAGTGAGATTTTGCCGTCAGTTAATTCTTATACTCAAGAAATAGTAATCTCAGCTTTTTTACCTTCTTCCCTTCTGTACTTAAAAGTTTATAGTAGAATTGGTTGTCATTGACTTGATTAACTAACATAATATATTGTAAGGTACTATTGGCAATGACATGACATCTGAGTCGGCAATCTCAATGCAAATATTAACAAATATTCAGAAACAGTTATGGTTAAAGACGCGTTATACACAAATACAAATATATAGACAACTTTATTCTTTCGTATTAGGTATAATATTTTTCAATGGGTTTAACCATATTTTATTTTAATAATTGTGTAATTATTATTAATTAATCTATGGGTTTACCCGTAATTTTTTCAGCACAACCTACAAAAGTTTTTCTTCTTCCTAGCAATTTCCAGCTTTACCCAGGGTCAGCCTTACATGTTGTAAATAGTTTTGGCTAATTGTTTTTACGACCGGCCGCCTACCTGACATCAACCCTCTTTGGGAATGCATTAATCATCAATTAACCACATTTTCTCAAGACCGGTTGGTGATTTCAAACTTATAATTATGAAACTATAAGTCCAGTTTTCCTCACGATGTTTTCCTTCACCGTCTGTCAGTGGTGTCTAAATACTCTCAGAAAATACATATGACTCGGAAAATCACATTGATACTTGCCAGGATCGAACCCGCGATCTCGTGCATGAGAGACTGGTTTAACCACTAGGCCACCACAGACTAAACACAACCTAAAAAATATTTTTATACATATAAATTTTAAATTATTATTTTTATCAACTTTGAAAGTAAATACAAGATATGCCCTCATCGTATAGGTATCTATTTTATTCAATAAATGTAAAACATAAAATTCGTTGCTAATTCGGTAAACGCCGTTGAACCATAGCTTGCCGTTGGAGGCACTTTTCCTTTGACCAACAGATGGCGCTGTGTAACATTTAGTCTTCATAAAATAAAAAGGTAAATATTTAATACACAATTACTGCATAATTATCTGAATCATTATATACCCGTTTAATTTTCAAAGGATTGACGTAATATTATTAAATTGATTTAGCAAAAAATCGTTATTTGATTTTAGTGCCATCTGGTGACAATATCATAAATTATAGTTCCTATGAACATACATACTCTATAATTATTACTTTTTTAGTTTTTGTTTAGACTCGACGATGACGTGGCCAATAAAAATCGATACAAAGTTAGTTACCTTCGCCCTAATTTTGTTAAAATGACATTTTTTTATCTTATTTTGCTGTTTCATATTTTCCTGAGTTTTATATTTCGTTTGATTTTATATAAAATATGGTTTTAGATAGGTGACCTATTTCGTTATTTCTAAATAACGCTTTATTTGTTTTACGAGTTCTTACAAGTTTAACAGTTTGTCTTTATATAATATATCTGTATCCTTTCTTTTATAGAAATATAAACTTTATGAATTATCGGCACGCACTGAGTCATGTGTACTTTCTAAGAGTATTTGGACACCACTGACATACGGTGAAGGAAGACGTCGTGAGGAAACCTGGACTTTTAATTTCAAATTATACCAAAGTTTGAAGTCGTCAATCCGCCTTGAGCAAGCGTGGCGATTGATGCTCTAACCTTCTCCATGTGAGAAGAGGTCTTTACTCGGCTGTGGGCTCCGATAAGCTGATGTTGATGATATCAGCAATCCTTTGCAACACAAGATAGACTATTCAGTAAAACCCTTGTATACTACTACTGCAAGGGTTGGAAAATAAAAGTTAAGACTCAAAGTTCTTAATCGCATTTAGACTCGCACTTATATTTACTGTGGTGCCTGAAAAATGAAAATATAATACGAAATCTGTAATTAAGTGATTCCTTTTCGTAAAGAACATTAAGTTTATACAAAATATTCCTTTAAATATCATTTATAATTTGGGTGTTTCCTTTTTTATTTGTATAAAATAAGTTGGTCACTTTTCAATAAAGTTTAAACTAAGTATTTTTATTTCATTTTCACTGAAATTAAATAGAATTCAATTATTTTTTTTGCAGACACAATTGGGATTTTCAAAATTTTTTTTTGTGATAAATGGAATGATCATACATATATTTTATGACAAAACTAACATTTTTTCCGTATAATTAAAAAGTTACATTAAATTACAAATACGTTGTTTAATCCAGTACCGAAAACACGGCGACATTTCGCTAACCCGAGAGCGTGTAACGTCACACTAATAATGTCTCGTCACTGTAGCATACATACATTTGATACAGTTGTTTGACGTTTTAACAGATAATATCTCATTATTATCGTCAACATATCGATAAATATGTATATTAATTAATATTAATATTAAAATTGCTTCGTACCGTCGTGTACGAATACTACAAAAACAACCCCCGAAAATATATTTTTAAAGATTCCTCAAGATGCTAAACGTCCTAATCAGTGGTTTCAAGCAGTGCGCCGACCTAATCCCAAAACGACATATTTTTTTTTGTTGTGATAATCATTTATATATACCTAGTTATTTTATAATAATATAGAAATCAAGAAGAATTTATAGAAATGAAAAAATTAAATAAATAGAATTCAATAACATTTTTTTTTCCACTTAACGTCAGATCGTAACTCTAAAAATCATAACATAAAAACAAATTCTTTGAATAATTAAAAACATAAACATAGTAAATTTTTATATTGTTATCAATTAGTTTTGGTTTAAATGTAGTAGTTTTATACTTTTATAACGCGTTCGGTTACAAATGCGTCAAAGCCATTGCGTTAAAAATCTATTTCAAATTTACTAGAAGCTCATACAAGTATTGCATCTACTTAGTAGTTTTGCACGTTCTATTAGCTCACAAGACATTTATGAAGCTTGAGAAAATACTAGGTCAAGCAGTATAAGTTCTAGTAGGTAGCCTAGATTACAATCTCCTGTAAAAAGGCTGAAATATTGAAAGTTACCAATTTTTTGATCAACGACAATTTAAAGGCGTATATTGGAGTTCCTGATGAATAAAATGTGATACTAGAAAGTTATGTGTTAATTCTAATATGAATGTACTACTAAAATAAAATTACCACTAATGAAAATAATATGCGAAGACACTTGATAGATGAAATGAACAGTTTGGAATGAGAGTCAGTAATGCGTAATTAGTAGGTACATAAAAATATCCATATACAGGGTGACTGGTGAATTACTATCGATACTTGAGGACGTGATATTTGACGATCATATATGACAAAATAAAAATTAATATAACATAAATATTAATAAACTTCTAAGTAAAGTTAACGAAAAGTTATGTAATTAATTACGCATCGTGTGAACACCCTACAGATTAGGTATACACACACACTCACACATACGCAGCGGGAGCGTGGTTTTGTATCAGCACGCCGCCGCACGCGTCCACACTTGGAACACTTGGAACGTGTCAACACTTTATTTATTTATACGGAAATTTTGTCAAAAATTAAGTACCTATTTTTTTTACATAATTCGAATGAGAATCATGGACCGAGTATTCTCCTAAAATATTGATAGTAATTCACCAGTCACGCTGTATAAATATACAACAAGTTATTAAGTCAATGGTGGCCTAGTGGTTAAAAGGCCCGCCTCTCATGCACGAGAGCGCGGGTTTCGATTCTGCCCTGGCAAGTACCAATGTGATTTTTCCGAATCATATGTACCTACTTTCTAAGAGTATTTAGCCATCACTGATTAATGCATTCCCAAAGAGGGTTTTGATGTTTTGATGTCTGAAATGTTAGGCGGCCGGTCGTAAAAACGATTAGCTAAAACTATTCACATGTTAGGGCAGACCCTGGGTAAAGCTGGGAAATTGCCAGGTAGAAGAAGAAGTCCTTTACCACACATGTATAAATTGAACTACTTAATATAATTTTTTTAGACTAAATTTCGGATATTTTCAGTAGCAAAAACTGTTGACGCTGTATATGATGACGCCATAAGTACGGCGACCAACCGTGGCGATTATGCATAGCCAAAAATTTTATGAATTATTAATAACTAAATGTTCAATTTTTTTTATTTTTTCGTGTCAATTATAAATATAATATATTTTAAAGTTTACAAATAAATAAAAAAATCGATAACTTTTTTCAACAACCCAATTAGTTATTGGTTAATTATAAGTACAAGTGCACCCGCATGGTGTTCATAAATAAAACTAGTCAAAACGGGTCAGCTGTCACAAGTGTATTGTTAATTTTAATAGTAGTTATTGGTAAGTGGTAAGTACAATTACTGCCGCCTGGTGTTTACAACTGAAACTAGCGAAAACGGGTTAGCTGTCAAAAAGCTATTGGTGATTATATTGTTACAGTGAACATTAATTCGCAATTCTTTAATTTTTTTATAATTGTAGTTTAATAAAAAATTAAAGTTGAAATGAAAAGTAATGGTGATGATTCAGGTGTACGTTTTGATTCAAAAGAAACAAAAAGTAAAGCTTCTTGCTGTGTTTATGGATGTAAGAGTAAAGTTTGTCGAGACTTTGATGTCAGGTTTCATTTATTTCATAAGTAGATAGTAGAAAAAGGTGGCAAATTGTTTTAAGAATTGGCAAAAATATAACTGATCACAGTTTGTTCTTTACATTTTAAGAAGTCAGATTATTTTTTAAGGCCTCGGCCTCGAATCTCGCGGGCAGCGGAGCGGCAGCGGCGGCGGCACGAAAACGCATACATTTCTCCGTGCCCGCTGCCCGCTAGTTTGGAGAATAGTATGCGTTTCCGTGCCGCCGCCGCTGCCGCCCCGCTACCCGCGAGATTCGAGGCCGAGGCCTAACAGGTGATTATATTTGTTTATTATTTTTGTTGAGAAACTTTTATATTTATAAAATAAAATTTAACAAAAATTAAAACAAAATGCTATACGAGTTTGAAGCCACTCAAATCGTTACTAAAAAAAGGAAAATAATGCAAATATAATTTATTGAGCTTAGTAGTAAAAATAAAACAATAAAAAAATATATTCAATAATTAAATCCTTTCGTGAATAAGATATCAAAACACCGGCAATGTGTTTACATTTTTGACCCTTTCCTGCTGTACAACTACACTCGGAGGAAATAACCTCATCAGTTTTACTAATTACTGTTGTTATTTCGTGAGGATCTCCCCGAGTATTGGACGATTGTATGCAATAAAACAATAATTCATATTGTTCATCACTTTCCTTTAAGATCCCAGTGTAAATTAAGTGATTGCAATTCACCACTTGCTTGCCTTCAATAAAACATCGGTTTCTTGTTGTAGCATCTAAATGATCCAATACTTCACACATTGATAGAAACATTTTGTTTTTCTTAATACAACTCAACGTAACGTGGTTTGAATGAATTTAAAAAATAATTGATAATTATAATAAAATTCTTAAGAAACGGATTTGTTTACAAACTGTTTGCGTATGACATTCATCAGCCGACCCGTTTTCGCTAGTTCAAGATAAAACCACCGGTTGGCGTGTTTGCAACTCCCACTTACCAATAGTGAGCTTTTATTATTATTTTTTTATTTATTGAAAATCAAAGTAATATTAAAATTGAAGATACTGTTGAATGTTTATAATTCAGGTGTATGTTTTCCCCGAGAGATATTAAAAGTAAAGCCCTTTGTTGTTTTTATGGGTGTAAGGGTAAAACTTTTAGGGGTCCAGATATTTGATTTAATTTCGTTCCAAAAAAATAATTTCGTGATAATTACTAATGCTTTTGGTGTAGAAGATCAAGTTGTCTGCAGGAAAATGTTGAAAATAATTTTTTGAATATAAAAAATTGTTACAAATGACATGCACGTTTGGTCTTGAAACATAAAAAAAACAAGGTTATTTTGTTACCAGGTGATTATAGTTGTTTTTTTAAAACGTTCTTAATATTTTTTATTAGCACACTAAACTAAAATTACTACTTTATTATTTAGATCTAGGTTCCAAAGATAAAAGACGCTTACAACAAAATGCGGTTCCTTCGTGTAATTTACCCTGCACAGACAGAATACCACGATTAATCAACAATAAAAACATTGACTGAGAAGCAAGAAAATTAAAAACAGACAAACGCAGGAATTCATTAATTCCAATAGATCTATCTAATCATCAACACCAAGATGCATCAGAGGTCTTAAATACTAATAATTTGATAGATGAACCAGACGATCCAGATGAAAACAGTTTTGTACAATAAGATAATAATTCGTATTGCTCAATATTTTCATACAAAATTCCCATATAAATGAAATGATTAGAATTAATGATACGCTTGCCTTCAATAAAATTTCGGCTTTTCGTTGTAGAGCCCAAATGATCTAACACTTCATACATTGACAAGAACATTTTTTTTTAATTATTTTAAAGTAAATTTTATATATAACTCAACTTAATGTCCTTTTATTAAGTAAGTAATTAATAATAGCACCTACTGAAATAGCTTTTTACATACAACTTACTTTTGTCATTAATCAGCCCACCCGTTTCCGCTAGTTCAAGATAAAGCCACCAGTTGATGTGTTCCCAACTCCCACTGACCAATAACGTTATCTGATGTACAGAGTGTATGTATGCCTTTATTTCTATAATAATAATGAAGTGTTATCAGTGAGCACAATAATTTTTAAAGTAGTTAGATAAAATATTTAAATATTTTTTTTACTCTCAATTAGTAGATATAGTATATTATCAATACTAATATTATAAAGAGGAAAGCCTTGATTTTTTGTTTGTTTGTCTCGAATAGGCTTCGAAACAACAGTACCGATTTGAAAAATTCTTTCACCGTTGAAAGTTATACTATCCCGGAGTGATATAGTCTATATTTGGTTAAAAAAATAGAGTTCCTTAACAAAACTCCGATAGTGTAAAAAATGTACCAAAAAACTTTCTTTAATCGCGAACGCTCCGAAAACGATTGAAGATATAACAAAGTAATGTATTACAATTTTATAGAACTTATCGTCATTTATAAAAAACGTCAGGACAACATATCTCTAACTATTATAGTACGGTCACAATAAGCGATTTTTTATATAAAAAAATAATTAAAATATCACTGCTTGAAAAGGCTCTTTATTTGTACCTTAGTATTAATCCTTATCAAAATAAATGATTTATTATTTAAGAGCGTTTAAAAACCTTCATATAACTTTTGAATTATTAGATTCTGACATTCCATTTAAAAGATATCACGAGTTAAAATTTTTGAAAAATATCCGCTCGGCGGCTAAGCATACGTTGTAGATGTGTAGGCATCACTCAAGCGGGCCCTAGAGCCGATGCCAGGCCGGGTCGCGGGTGTAAGCGCAATGATGTACCGTGGCCAGGCTCGGAGCAGGAGTAGGTACGGGGAGTTTTTAGTAAGTAATCGTCTAACACTCCCTCTTGTCCCACCCAGGACAAGAGGGGTCATTTGATGAATTTCCTCTTAAAAAAAAGGCGTCACTCGGGCACGCAGGTACGGGATTGGGTTAAGATCACGAAATAATATCTAAGAATAAAATTTCCTATTTTTTTTTATTTGACGCAAAAGAATATGAATACTTGTGTAAATGTCATGTTTAGTGCCTGTGTGAAACCGCCATATGTATAATAACATCCATTACAACGTTCACAGTTTTTTTGTTATGTATTTAGCATCAGAATTGCACCTGTGCGAAGTCGGGGCGCGTCGTAAGTATAATAAAATTGGTAAATTGTTATTTGTAAGAAATATATATATTTTTTTATATTTTCCTTATTTATCACCAAAAGGAAGACAAATTAACAGATGGCTAATTTGCCGGTTACCATAGGTTACGTCATAAGATATTTGAACATGGAGAGATTTGTATTATCCTTGGCAACGGGTTTGTTGATCATACTACTTATGAAGCTTTTCCTGTTTCTCATTCAATAACCGACAGTAATACTTTAAGAAGACCGACAGTAACACTGTGAGAAGATTTAGGAATGAAAAACGCTGAACAACCTGTATGTATAGTGAAGATGAAAACTTAGAGCAAGCGTACATGTACATCCGATACCATGTACCTGTGAGCTAAATCTATATAATCGATTTATTGGAAGTAATCGTGTTGGGCATAGCTTTTTTACCACGGGCAATTTTTTAATCCGTTTATATAGCAGCAGTATAGTCAGTATGTTAGAGGTTACAGTAGTATAGTCGAACAAATTTCAGTACACTTTTATATATTAACTAAAGCATGACTTAAATATATAGAAAGACACATGAAACTACAGTAAGTGATGTACATAGTAATTACAGATTATCAAGCAATTCAGTGAGTTCCACAGATAATAAGAGATATTTACTAATAAGGGTTATTGTTACAATATCAAATGACTACTAGATGACGTACTTACGACACTCTTTGAAACTTGACTAAATTTTGAGTTTTTAAATACTTTTCTTATATATATTTTCCAATGAGCCAATTATTCTTGTAAATTTCTCGAGTCTTCATGTTTCTTGCTTGTAGATTATGAAGCACCCACAATAACTATTGGAACACGCACAAGAGTTATCAGCTTTACGAGTCCTGTGCAGTGACCAATAGTTGTTTTGGGCTTCATCACGGCGTGTTTTTTCGTCTTCTTGTTCAATGTCACGCTGAAAACAAAACTAAACATTAAAGACATGCAATAGAAACATTAGTTAAAACAAATAAAATTACCTGAAACGCCTTTAACTTTAGCGACTTTTGTGATGCTTAGTTTCGTCTTACGATTAATCGCATCCGAGTGTCAACTTAGTGGGTTAAACGAATCGATGCAATTAAAAATAATATAATATGTTAGAAAAAAAAGCTTACTGAAAACATTGAACTAAACCAATCTTATCTATATCAGTTATAAACGTTACATTTACTTACATACATTTATAGTATAATAATATTAAAAAACATTAATTAATTAAAAACATTAATTAACTTAACAATAAATTAACTTACAACAATTTTATTTAACATACATACATTAAAAGTTTTAAATGAGGTTTGCTTAGCACAAGTTTCTATCGTCACAATACATACGAAGCGTTTCCTCATACACATTTAATAACTATCTTTAATACTGTGGTGTACAATAATTTATGAATGAATACTTTTGAAGTATATACATAAAAGTCAAAATACAAGAAGACACAAACGTATTTGTGTTAAAAACAATATTGTCTAGTTCAGAAAAAAATATATTCACTACGAGAATTTTGTTGGAAAAACACGTAATAACTCCAAAAATTATGGTAATTAAAGTAGGTTATATTCTTAAATACATGAAAATTATTATAATTTATACTGGCTATATTAAATAATCACTGCGAAGGTTTCAGATTTTCTGAATTATTATTATGGAAGAGATAATACATGAAAATAATTAAATGAAGCTAAATTTGCAATAATAATTCCAGGTACTACAATATGCAGTAATTATATTTAACAAACTGAACACGACGCTTTTTCGGTGAATTTTGCTTAAAACGAATTTACCTGGAAAATTCATTTATGATGTAATATGATCCCACTGGGTAGATAGTGAAAAATATAAAATATGATTTTAAAATACATTTACAAAAAAATTTAATACAGTATAAAACTTAAATAATTCAAAGGATCTTTTTTGCTTTATTTGGATAATATAGCATTTGAGAAAATAAACCATCTACATAAGTTATGGAAAATATCGAGTCGTCAAATAACTTAAAAAACATGAATATTTTAAATTCATCCAAAATAGTCAACCAGTGAACCATTTTTGATTAAATTAAAAATAATAAGAATATGATAAAAAAAAAATTTATTTGAAGAAGTTTAAATATGTGCATTAGCTGTACTTTAGAAGAGTGTGAAATATATGAACAAGATATATGTTATAAACTTATGATACATTTTAACATCCGAAACATATTTAAGATTAAAAATTCATTAAAAAAAAAACATTAAATCAAATAGAAACAAAGCAAGATAGTCATTATGATATATTAAATGTGTTCTTTATAACTTTGAGTTTAATAACACATATTGATAAGAATTAAAATTCGAGATCAAAAAAGGCAAAAAAACAGTCGGTTTATAAATTTTTGTAGTAAAGTAACTTAAAAAAATTTGTTTTTTTGAGTAATTCGATAGTTGATATGGTGATGTTTCCAGTTATATAAAAACAATATCGTCTCCAACGACTCGATTAAAAGGCGATCAGTTCAGAAGCGGATACATGTTAAATGAAGTAGAAGATGTCTAAACATATTACAGGATATTATTACAAAATGCACAATAATTTTAGTGACAAACGTATGTCATTTGTTAAAAAAATCTACTGTAATTCAAGTTATTATTATAAGTTTTTTAAACGATAGGAGGTACAACTTGTACACAGCCGTTTTATGTATAATAAATAAATATATAAAAAACAATAGAAATTAATTATCAAAAACTAAATATACACTATAAGTAAATTAAAAAACAGTTATCAAGAAAAGTGAGTTGAAATTAACTAGGTGCCCATTTTGCTAAAATTTAAGTAATATTGAATACATCATATATAATAAAAATTCTATTTTCTCTTAAGTAAAATATTAAACAATCCTCAATTAATTCATTGATAGTAAATTCCTCCTCTCAAATAATTTCTTATCGCAATTGCAAGCAAATGGCGACAAGTTTGTAAGCCGTTCTTCAATCGTTGATAATGAAAGGCCCGCAATAGCCGCTGTCACACGCACAAGAGTATGTTTAAACTAATCTTGTGCAGTGGCCAGCAGCTGCTTTGGGCTTCATTGGCTTCACTTCTTCACCGATGATGTAGCGTTGGAGTAAATCACACGACTAAGTTATAATTTAATTGCTTTTAAAACCTATTGCCTATTTAAACGTCGACGATATTGTAACAAAAAATTAAGTTATAAATCGAATGCTGCTTTGTTTTTTTATAAGATGTTTGATAAAAAAAGTAATTTAATATTGCTGATTCAAAACGGATGGTATTGTCACGCAAAGCCGCGGTGTCGAATAGCAAGAAGCCTTTCATTCCTCGGAAACCATACTACCGGCGTAAGCTGCGTTATGCCTCCACTTATTTAATTATAAATATGCATTATATTTTATATGATTATTTAAAAATAACAGATGTATTTACTTTTTTCTTATATATCACTATTTCCTATTGAAAAATTATTTAAAACAAAATTGTTATATTTATATATCTTCCTACTTTTTCTAATAATGAGTTTTTTTTTGTAAAAATATTTTATTAAAATTTGTAAAAATTTATCCAACCGGTTTTTCAAAATGCTAATGGTTTCATTATTATGCAAAATATATTCTCCCTCTTTCAAGAATTATAACCAAAAGAAAACCTAAACAAATAGAATACAGTTTAAATTTTTACAATAATAAAATATTAAATGAATAAAAAAAATAATAAAATATTATTCTACGTTGAAAAATTTTTTAATGAAAATAGAAACGGAAAAAATACAATAAAATATTTTCCTACGTTGAAAAATTTTTTAGGGAAAATAGAAACGGAAAAAAAATACTCACTTGAAAAAACTAACACGTAAATTTTAAAAGAAACTCCAAGTCACTATAAGTAAGTTTATGTTTTTTTATAGGTGTACACCCGAGCAGTGCTGGGGTGAGAATGAATACCTGCACAGAGTCTCGCTAGCTACCTTATAACTCACAAACTGTCCATCACCCTTAATTTAACGCAGACTACGTCATAAGCTACAGCGGGAAGGCCTTTAGTAAAATAATATACATTATATATTAAACCATATTTTTTAATTTAATTACAATTTATTATTTATAATGATTATACTTTATAGTAAAGGGAGTAAAATGTTTAGTTTTTATTTAGTTAAAATTATATTTTTTTATGATAATATTTAAAAACTTCATCTTAAAATTTCGAAAAATCCTATTCGATTAAAAAGTTTTTTTCATAAAAAATTACTCCTGGTGAATAAATAAATAAATAATAAAATAAATATTAGCCTGGTATGTAGTAAGGGCACTGAAGCCTTAGTAACGAGGTCGGCGCCTCCCTCGTTACAGGATTAAGAACCGTACAAAGATTTAAACCTATCCTACGTTACGGGCTTAAATCTGCTAGTTAATAGTCTTTGCTATACAAGGTTAATTATAATGCAATTATTTTACATGCATTTTTTTAAGTTCTAAAATTGGAATATTAAAAAACTACGAATACCATCATTTTTCTTGAATACTTAAGGAACTAGTCAGTGGTGGCCTTTTTTTTAACCTCGCTTGTCCTGGTTGGGGCAAGAGGGACTGTCAGACTCTTACTGGCTAAAAACCCCCCGTACCTACTCCTGCTCCGAGGACCGAGCCTGGCCGCGGTACATTTTTGTACCTTTGGCCGATTGATTGGTCGATTGTACGCTACGCGCCGTTCGTTCGGGTCTAGTTCTGATCGGGCGGCAAGCTACCCTTGCTCGCCGTCCGGAGACCCGCGCTTACGATGGCTGGAGGTCATTTTGCGATGCCAACGCCTGGAGCGGCCCCTACGGCGACTGGGGCGTAAGGAGGATCGTTCCCTCACGCGCTCCGCCTCCTCCTTAGCCAGCATGACTGCTTCGCAGAAGGAGGAGACGGCTTCCCAATTCCTCTTGCTTCGCACCATGGCCTGAACTAAGGCCGGACGCGAGAGGTCGTCGCGATGTCTACGGCCGATGTCTACCCTGAGAACACGGCGGTGCTCAGCCCAAGCTGGACAGTCCGCCAGCGTATGCTCCACCGTGTCCTCTGGTTGGTCATCACAGTGTCGACACCCGGGCGTTTCCTGCCTCTGAATCCGAAACAGGTACCCCCAAAACATCCGTGTCCGGTGAGTACCTACGTCAGGCGGAAGGTGAGGACACCGTGGCGCCTCTCCAGCCACTCCTCAAAGAGGAGTCTTACCGCTGCGATAGTATCGGGCCTAGTGGTTAAAAAGCCCGCCTCTCTCATGCATGAGGCCGCGGACTCAATCCTGGCAAGTACCAATGTGATTTTCCGAGTCGTATGTACTTTCTAAGAGTATTTAGACATCATTGATTAATGCTTTCCTAAAGAGGGTTGATGTCAGGCAGGCGGCCGGTCGTAAAAACAATTAGCCAAAACTATTCACAACATGTAAGGCAGACCCTGGCTAAAGCTGGGAATTGCCAGGTAAAAGAAGAAGACTAAAGGAACTAGGAGACAGCAAGAGGGCAGTGAAAACAAGAGCAGATATAATTTGTTTTACATTTTAACGGTTCTATTCGGAATTAAGAATTATGCTTTAAACTAATTGCCAGTTTTGAATTGATGAAGATTATCTTCCAACCACAAATAAAAAATTTAGTACCAGTCAACTCTCAAAGACCTTGCTTTTATTCCAATATATATTTTGTAACAATATTTCAAGTCATACATGACCACATATTATTTGAACCTAATTTTTATTTACTCATATTAATGTAACAACTTTCTTATAAATATTAATTTGTATATTTAATTTAAATTTATAAGTAATATAGTAAGTTTAACTGAAAATGACAAAAAAAAATATTATTCCTTTTATTCAATACGTATTTTAAATGTTACCTCATATCTTATATTTTTTGTTTCTACTTCGTTTTTAAACAGTTGCGTGAAGAGTTATAGTTATATATTAACTTATATAAAAAATACAAATTCAAAGTGTTGTTAGAATAATCACTGTAAATAAAGGTCTCCGATGAACTGATAGGAGGTAGTAAAAACGACTCATATTACTCTACACAGTCTTTGGGTCTAAATATTATATATAATATTTGGCAATACATACTGTTATTGTTATTATTACTGTTTAGTTTATTTTAAAAGAATTTAATTTTCATAATTATTATGATTAATTATTTAAGTCTTAATGTTCTTATATTTGACAAGAATATTGTCTACAGGACGAGGAAAATTTTATTCCTGAACGACATCATTTGTGTATATTTCAATGTTGTCTTAAAAAAATCCGAAATATTTGTTGTTACCGGAATCACTCCATTTTAATTTCAAGTTTTACTCAATATACTGGAAAAGTGAGGATATATTGAAATTTTTAATTAATTTGAATTTTAAAAATAACGTTTTAATTGGCCGGTATCAGTTTAACTTGCGAAGGAATGTTTTTATACGGCATGCTATAATTATAGGGGTCTTTCTGTGAACAAAGAGAACTAATTGTTGTATGATAATACACACACACACACGCACACACACATATATATATATATAAAGGGAGAGATTACTAGATAGTGAAAAATAAAAATATTTTCTTATTAATAAATGAAAAGATGGGTAACAATATGTATTCTATAAATTGGATGAAGTTCATGAGAAAATATTATTTATAATAATCTATATTGTACATATATAAAAATGAATTGCTGTTCGTTACTCTCACTAAAACTCGAGAACGGCTGAACGGATTTATCTTATCTTAGTCTTGAAATGTTTGTGGAGGTTCAGAGAAGGTGTAAAAGCTGAAAAATATTGATTCATTTCCGGGAAAACTCTAAAATCAGCCCTTTTCTATTTCCCATACGTTTGTTTGACATTAGATTTGACAACTTACTAATATGTCAAATATTCTGTTCGATTGAAACAGGAAAAATTTAATAAATACCAATACCTGGTTATTTAAGACGGGATAGAGTTCGCCCGGTCAGCTATACATATATTACTAATGACGAAATTAACGCGGACGAAGTCGCGGGCAAAAACTAGTTATAACATAAAATGAATGATAAAATGAAATGATAAAATATAAATATATTTTTCAATCTTTTAAATATGGAAATAAAATGTGATCTACAATAAAACACAGGGGTGTTGATTTCATGCCAAATTAACGTGAAAGCAGAAATATAATATTTTATAAAGTCTTCTGTAATATTTTAATAGTTCATACATATGTATATCAAGTAGCTTCTAGTCAGATAATTATAATCAACTTAATGACATCCATTTATATCGGAATCGATACAATTAAAAAGGATATCCAGGTAGTGGCAACAGCCGTGGGAGGGGGAGGAGAGGGTATGAGGAGGAGAGGGAGGGGGAGGGGGAGTGGATAATAGATTAGACATCCGACACCGAAGCCTCGGAAGTTGCGTCCGGCGAACAGACACTGTGCGTCCGATCTGACTTAACGACGTTACTTTTATATCGTTATTTATAATAAATGGTTTTATAATTAAATATATGTATGTACTGTAAGTATTATTTTATTCTTTATATTATTATTTATAATTAATTACTTATCTATAAATAAATATGTACGCCATTCGATATTGTTTTGTATTTTGTATTGTTTTGTATTCTGTATTGTATTTTGTATTGAATATAAAAGATGGATTAATTTAAATTAGTTCAGAATACACACACATACGTGTGTATTACGTGTGTATAGAGCGTGTGCTCTCACACACATATATGTGTGTGTGTGTGTTTGTATATACATATATATATATGGTTAATCGTTTTAATGAGATTCAATCATCATCATCATCATCATCCTAGCGTTTGTCCCGGTTGTTCGTCCCTAATGAATTTAATGAGATTCAATGTAAATTGAAAATAAAGAAACTGTTTTATAACTTCAATATAATAACATGTAATGCTTTTAACATAAAAAATATATAGAATATGCTTTTTAACATAATATCTTCTATTAATTACGATGCTCTCCGTTCTATAAATATCCGACCTTCAGATTATAAATAGAAGGTCTAAGGCTGGCGGGGTCAGGTAAGTGGGTCAGAGTTCCCGTCTCACTCGTGCAGCCTTCACTGAGCCCGTGACGTAGAACCCATACAGCCTGACACGGGAATACCGAGTGAATTTGAAACATTCTATTATACATATATACGAGTATGTTATTCAATGTACAACTTGATGTTTGCTGTGTAATGTGCAATGTACAATGCTGAATTGATGTATTAATTATTATTATGTTAGAATCAATGTGACGAAGATTTATTAAATATATATTTGTTTATTTCATTTATCATCCTTTTTTTTTAACAGACTTTCTTTTGATGTTATGAAGTATATATTTCGTATGGAGTGGTATTTGTTTACTGATATCTTCGTTTCGAGTTTCTAGTTCTCTAGCTGGGTTCAGTGGTATGACGTGAAAGGCGGGTGTGGCATTTTCAAGTGACGTCACGGGAGAGCTCTGACGTCATATCTGCCCCCCTTCCCACCTCTCCCGTTACACACCCCCAACAACCGCACCCCCTTGTACGAATGATTGCCTGCATATCGTTTCTTTGTATCCCGAAAAATAAATCTAATATTACGATGTAACAAATATATTATTATTATCCGTATATATACAGTAAAGATTAAGGATTATTACATAGATATTGTTGGAGTACATGAAGATGTAACGTTAGTTATGTGTGACATCTATATAATATGTTGATTCTATTAAAGCTTTTGTCTATAAATATGTGCGATAAAAGATATCAACGCGCACAAAGAGACCTTCACAACACGAACACACGTCTAGTACTACATTGTTTTAGTTACAAATCCACGAATACTCTAAATACTCTAACTATTCCTTGAAAAGACAATCTGAATAAATAGTCTAGAATAACGAACAATATGTTTAAATTTGTTCATGTATTCGTGGAACCAAATACCAGCTTAATTAGCTTTAAATTTTTTTCTGTTTTACGAAAGCAATATTAAAATTTCAATTCTATCTATATTAAAAAATATTTTCATACAAATGAATACAAAGCCTTTCTTTTTGTAACTCAAAGTGAGTTAATAATGGATTGGTCACTTTGATTTTGGATTCAATTTTGAACGGGCACTGATATATAAACTGAATATTTTATACTTAAATTTTTGTAATACAAGAAAGTCATATTGAATTAAAATTGTATTCGGTTATCAAAATTTATTAAAGGGATTTTTAGATGAATGAAATTAATATATGTTTATATAAAATTACGAATATTTAAGTAATAAGTTCCAATATAAGATGGCAGTAAAACCTTCAATGCAAGGTTTCGTTAAGGGTCTATTTGATTTTCTCTTTTGCTTGTTACATACTAAGACGGAGATTAATTTTAATACTTTTCAAATTAAAAGGTATTGTTTTTTTATTATACATACATCTTTTTGATTTCTATCCCTATTTTTCAGATGATATCTATTCTTTACTTATGAGATTAAATAGATAAAAAAAATTTCGAGGTTTGATTGACAAAACTTTTGTTCTTTTTACCAAGAAAGCTCTGCTAAGCTTAAGATTTAGTCAGACTTTTGCGTGGGCGAGTCTGCTACGAGCAGACAGCGCGTAGGTGTCGTAGCATCGTAGCGTAAACGTAGCCACACGTGTTTCTACATCATCACTTATAACTATAGTAGCATATATTCTATAACTCACCTCATGCGATCACATCACTGGAACAGAGCATACGACTTTATAGTAAACCATAACTAGGAGCAACATATGAATGGCTCGCCATCGCGTTCGTCCGCCGACTGGAGGCTTCATCTGACAAAATTCCCTTCAGGAGTTAGGCTTGAATGGACCTGCGCTCCGATTGGTCGGCGTTGTATGACGTCACAATCATCACAATAACTATTTATGTGTGCGTGCGTGCGGCTGTGTGTGTGCGTTCCATGAATGGGCGATAGAATCGTGCCCCCCGTACGTCATAACATGATGCAATTCACCATAACTGACACCATGTTATAATAGCTGCTAGACTTTTGTTCATGGGACTAATAGGAATAGTTTATGTTTACTACATATTAATGTTATTTGTGACGGTTGCGTCTGCTATTAATCGTCATGAATAACAGTTTTATATGAGTTCTTATTTTATATAATTATCTTATTGAATGTATTTTTTTTTAAATATGTTGAAAATAATGCTGTACGTTTTAAAGATATGTAGTTTAAATTGAATTTCGTATGACAGTTTAAAACTAATATATGTAATAAAAATAAATGTATGTAATATTATTTATGACTGTAATTAATAATTAGAAATTATCGATAAATAACGTGTAAATCCATATTTTTTTTTCCATACATAGCATTTTCATAATAAAATTTGAAATCAAACGGTACATGCGATTTTCATTAAAATTGAAAGAGATATCATATAAGCAAATACAATACTACAAAAATATAAATGCTGATCTAAATTTATCTCCACGTGACCTTCGAACTTTGAACCTATGCAGGTTCCTGAAATAGCCTGCAGGGGGTCGATGAACTACCTCCCTCCCTCCCTCCGCCCCCTCCCCCTTCTGTCACCCCCCTGACCCGGTCAGCAACAAGTGTATCGACTGCCCGAATGACATTATGTAGTGACACACAGACAATCTATTCGTATACATATTAATAAAGAACTAAAAGACTTAAATTTATTATATTTTGTAGATATATATGTATGTATGATAAGGAATGAACTTTTTTATTGCAAATAAACATTTGTGTCTATTTTCGGTTCTTATATTAGATTTTATGTCAAATTATAAATATTATTTAACGTCTGCAGATTTGGTCATAAAGTTTCAGGGTCGAGCTATGTATTATTTACTGAAAGTAATACATACTGTTTGAATAAAATAAGTAAATCTATTTTATTTACACATGATTATTTAGAATTTTAATGTACATATACAAACACATATATATATGTATATATATATTTTTTTTCATCCAGTTGTAGTATAGATTTCATTTTATTACGACCCGTGTGTAACGCAATGCAATTTGCAAAGCAATAAAAAAATATCGTGCCTGGAGCTTAAAATAGAAATCAAATTACTGTGTATGTATTAGATGAAAATATTAAAGCATATAAATTTTTCATATAATAATGTATGTTTAATAACATAATTAGTTCTATCAAATGTATGTAAGCTGTACATTTGTTTTACATTCATAGATCGCAAGTGAATGGTTTGCTATCATTCAGTTACTACAAGGCCGAGCCCGGTTCATGAAGCTACCAGCTCTACTTTGACCTTATCTATCAATCATTTATGTTTATTAATGAATTGAAATCAAACATATTGAATAAGTGAGTTCAAAATAGTAAATAAATACTCTTATATTCTTTGTAATCAGTTTTTAATTGTATATTCGTAATTATGTTCTCAGGTTATTTTTTTTTAATTACAAAATATATAGGGATACTTTAATAACGTAATGCATATAGGATAGCACGTAAATAATCCAGCCATTAATTTTCATATATGTATAATATATAAATTTATTTTAAGGTGTGTGCAATGATTGTTCTTTCCAAGGCAGTGTTTTACGTCACTCCGAAGGCCGCGACCTCCGGCTGTACATTAAATATATTAGGCGTTATTTGAGGTTGAAGTTGTTGGTTTTGTTTTAAGTTACGTTATTTTTAACCGATGGCCGTTCTAATAGTTCCATAACAGGATCCTCCCTAGATAATTTAATATTTTTTGACCTAAATTTTTTTATTTCGTTCTAGTTCGATGGCAATTGAGTTTAGAAATATGGTTTTTTTAAGTGCTGTTAGCAAAATGGAAGGGTTTTTTAACAAAAAATAGATAGGAGCATTTTTAATAATTTATCCCAAAAACTATTATATATAGGTACATATTCTGTATATAATTGTACAGAATATGCGTAGTTTAAACATATATACAATCAGTGTTAACAGTCAAGATTATGGGAAGTGAGTCGTAATAAATATTACAACAAATTATTTAATTTTTTTTTCTTTTGTAAATTTGTGCAAAAATCATCTAATTTATCAATTATATTAGCAAGAGTAAAAATATTCATTTATATATAAATATACATGAAAAGATAATAATCATTTAAATCTAAGAACCATGACACAGAAAGGGCTGAAACGGAAAGATTTAGTTCGGATTTTTAAGTTCATCCGTGTCTGTTAAAAGTTAAACCGTGAATATTAAATATATTTATATAGTAATAAGTCATAGAATATTAGTTAAATAATATTTAGTAACATATGTTGTGCACATTTATTCATGCGTGCATGTTGTTTAGGCATTGATTAACGAACTTGTAAGAATGAAACCGCGTCACTGGGAGCTTCGATTCATGAATAGACCTGCAACCCGGGGTGACCCAGTTTTTGACTCCATAACAACCAGCTCAGGACAGCAATGGTTCAACCGACTTTAATTTGCCAAGGGATTATAAGTCTTATATATTTTGTTATTGCCACTAAAGTCCTGTGTTTATGGAAATTGGGATATGCACTTGTCGTTTCTCCAGTAGTGTATGACGTCAGACAGTGCGGAGGGGGATTGCAGAGAAGAAATTAGGTCAGTTTCATTCTTAAATAGGTTTGGTGATGGGGTGTGAGAGGGGGGTGTATGGGTTGAGGAGCTGGGGTGAGGCTGGACCTATCGCACGAGATTAGATAAAACTAATTATGTGGTTATAAAACTTGTTAAAAAAAATTAACGATTAAGTATCATGAAAATTATATATTTATACGTTCAATGAAAATTATAATATTTTTTCCTTAGAATGTCTATTCACACAATACTTTATTACAATTGTACTAATAGTAGGTAGTCCTGAAATACATTTGTTTTAAACAATATTTTGGCATCAACCCGCAAGGAACATTGCTGTTCCTGAGATACTCTATTCTTTAAAACAAGATTCATTAATAAATTGTAATATTATCTATAGTAAACATAACCTAATTATTTTTTAAAGATTGTTAAAGATATTATTGTGAAGTGTACTTAAGGCATCGGTAACAAAGAATTTTATTAAAGCTATACTTAACTTTTGACATTAAGTACAACCTAAAATAGGTGACCCGAATACAGTACCCTGCACACGCAACCTAGAAATGTGACGTCATACATTTCCACTGTCATAAAGCTACCCTTTCTTTAGAGTACCAAACTCTGGACTTGTAAGATTTTTAAATTTCACAGATTAAGTCATTCAACATTAGATTTCATGTACATATTAGGTTGGAGAGAATGAATAAGGTATATACAACAAATTTTATAATATAATTTGCCTATGTTACTACTTTGTAAGTTAATACATTTATACGATAGATATTTTTATTTTTTTACTATATAAGTATATACTATAATTTAAGATACTATTACTGTACTACAGTTATTTTTAATTTATGTTATTGGTTAATTACTATGCTTGCCTTATTTAGTAAATCATTGAGTTTTTTCCTATATTGTCACTAATAATTCAGTCAGTCGCTAAAACTATTATTGTATATTATTTTATATGACATTGCATATAATAAACAAATATTTTTATGGTGTATGTACTAGTTACATATTACGTTTTTCTTTGATGAAGTTTTAATTGAGTTTTTAATGCATACTAATAGTACATGCAGATTAAGTTTTTTTTATACTAGTTACTAAGTCTTACAAAGCTTCACCTTGATCCAATATTTATCAAGTTTTTTAGTTAGTAGTTAATGAATGACCAATTAGTTCATTAAATGTATATAAAAAAATAAACATTTAAAATATGTTATATTATATTCATTAGTAGTTATAAAAATACGTATTTTAATATAAACTGTAACATATTTTTTACAATTGAATAGAGGAAAATTTATATTATTAATTACATGCGAATATATTTTTAACTTCGTATTTTTCTCTTTGTATGTTTTGTTCATGTTTTCATCAATATTGAATTTTGTTTTATATAATTAATTATTTTTATAGGATTTTCATTTGATATTTCTATTTTTGTTTGATATGTTCTGGATAGAAATTAAATAAAATAGTTATATTTCGGTTTTCATATAGTGTCAAATAGTCGTGATGTGCAAAATTTTTTTTTAATAATTTTCTCGAGATTCTGTATGTGATATCTGACAAACTAGTAATCTGACAAATTTTCTGTTTTTGTGTTCCTTTGGTCTATCGCTTTAACGGCGATAGGGAGAAGCTTCATTGAGAAAGTAAAAACAAAGATATCCCCTAACAGTAATAGTCCAGCGAAAATAGATATTCCAGTTTGCATTAATTCCCATCAAGCATGATTTTTGTGCAGGCCTTGAATAAGTCATTAGTCATTACAAATAATATGTTAAAAGTTCTCATCGATCCCGGTTGTACGTTGTTTTTTATTCGAGGTCAAATGTCACAAATTTGCGTATATGTCTGAAACAAAGAGAGCTAACAAAAAATTTTTCAAACCAAAGTTTGTAAATCGTAAAATTGTCCACCTAAAAAAAATCTCATCACTTTTTTTCTACGGTGTACAAAACATCTGTAACTGTAATATATAAGCAGGGTTGTAAAGCATACACTCGGAAGAGCAGCATCGCAGCAACGAAAAGACAGCCGGAGGCGGAGATAGCAACTTCTTCTCTTACTACTACTCTTACTTACTTACTTACTTCTCTTACTAGAGCACGAGGTAATGAATCGTCTCTTTGTTTCAAGAAATACTGTTTGTTGCGTGGCAATGAAGCAGATAAAACGGCTGGAATGAAAAAAGCATAGCATCTTCGATGAAGAGTGTCTCAAGTTTCAACCCTTGACATCTTGAAGGAAGAGCAGACTCGTTCTGATGAGCTAGCAAGAAGTATCATTGCCTGTATTCAGTATGAATATGACTTAGCTGCTGCTTAGGCTAACTATGTACTACAGTGTATATACATTGTTGTTGTTCTGAAACACATTGGTGGAGGCAAAGTCAGTCGTCCTCAAAGTAATTCTCTTACTTCAGCGGTAAATAAATATTTGCCTTAATTGCAAGTCATGATGATTGTCAATTTTCAATAAAAGAATGGAAATATATTTTCAAAGAACCATTTATTGATAAAGGAACAATTAAGGTCAAAACTCAAGTTAAAGCATGGTAATAGAATTATTATATTTGAGAAATTGGGAAGTTCAACATCCATTTGCTTTATCGACAACCAACATGACGTCCTCAGCAAAGCTTGGTATGAGAATAAAAAGCATAATGAAAAGGAAGAGCGGTTGAGAATACTTAAAGTAGCTTCAGCAATCGTTCATTTGACATCCTTATAATTATTATAATTATCCTTCACATACTGGTTGATGTTCGAAGATATTAATAGTGGTATTCCAGAATCTTTAACTTATTTTAGAAGGAATGAGTGACTATAAAGAATTTGATGAAAAATGAATGTGTAATTTTTTTGCTGTTTAAAATTGACATAAAATTTAAATTAACAAAACTCAATTTTGTAACCTTTGACCTCGAATAAAAGAAAAACGAACCAGCGGGATCGATGGGGACTTTTGACATATCAGTTGTAATTACGTATTCAAGGCCTGCACAAAAATCCAGCTTGTTGAGAGTTATTGCAAAATGGAATCATAATTAACTTTATTTTAATTGAACATTAAATTACATTGAGAAAGATTATGCGGAATTTAGTTTCTTTAAATTTTAAAATATTCAAAATATATTTTAATAGGACCATTATAGACCAGTGCCGATAGCTTTGAAAACATAATTAAATAATAGTAGAATGAAACTCATTAGAAAAGGCGGGGAATATAATAAAATTTAAAGGAAAAATAAATTACGGGCGATCTGAGGTCGGGAAGGGCATGGGGATGGGTATTTAAGGGTAAAAAATGGGTTTTCTCGATTTCCAGCAAAATTAAAAGTCCTACGGAAAAGTTTTAGCAGCTTATTGTCAATTCTTTCGTAAATTACCTAAAACAGGTACCTAGGAGGCTATCTGGAGAACTTCTAGAGTACACAACTATTAAAAATAAATGAGAAAGAGAATTTTCAAACCGATGTCGAGTGTCATTTCATTAAAAGAGACATGATTATTTTATCCAAAAATAGTACTGTAAGTAAGAAACTTATATTTATTTCTTAACCATCGGAAAATAGAGATTTCAACGAACAGAAAACACACCAAATTTTTGAAAAACGCTGATATTTTGACGGGTGACTTTTCGATTGAAGATGAGGCTGATTTTTAGGTATTTATTCAAAATTCTAAAAAAATAAATTACAGTGCATTTGTAAAATCAAAAGGAAAGTTTTCACCAAATTTCGTGACAAAAAATTGTTTTTTTTGTAAGAGATAAAAATAAAAAACCATAAACTTGGTTTTTCGAATTTATGACATAAATTTTCAGGTTATGAGAAAAAAGTGTAAATACAAAAGTTTTAGATCTTTTTATTACCTACAACTTAGCCCTATAATATTTTTCATTAGGACTCTTAGTTTTTCCGGAAATTGAGATTACCCATTTTTTACCCTTAAATACCCACCCCCGTACCCTTCCCGACCTCAGAGCGCCCGTAAATTATTTTCCCTTAATTTTTATAATATTTCCCTCCTTTGCTAATGGGTTTCATTCTTCTATAATTTATTTTCACTTTTCATCATTTTTAGAGGCCAGTGCAGATAGGCCAGTAATAGGCCAGTGCAGATGCACTGGCCTATTACGTAATTTATGCATTTAGTTTTTGGATGTTTTATTAAATAGTATATATTTTCTAATGTGATTACTTCAATTATAAAGTATATATCACTATGGAATAATTAATATTAAAATGTATAAAAGAGATATGTTTAAAGTAAAATAGACCTGAGTTGTAATATTTCTTTGTTCTATAATGAAAGCTTTACTTTTGCAAATTTTATCTAAAATATTTCAAACCAGCGCCACCTATCACGATCCATTCCATTATAAGACATCCTCTTAATAATACTATAATCAAATGTTTCTACTATTTGCAACTAGATGGCGCTGTTTCAATTAACTCGGAATTAAAACAGTAGGGAGCGTTACTATAAAAGCGTGTTTGCATTTAATGAACTTTTAAATCAGAATAATAAATAATTGTAAGAAAATAGTTAATTAGATTCATTTCTGGCAATGTCTGGCTCTAGATTCACGTATAACAAAATAATATAATTTTTGTTTTTTAGTTGGCGTTTAAAGCATTTTCCAAATTAATTTTGATAGCAATTTTTATCGCTAAAGAATATTTTTATATATCTTAGATTACCTACGAGTGGCTACATTAAAATGTATATTACACGAAGTAATCAGTTCAGAGTTTCGTTTGTTTTTGTTAATAGTTTATAACATAGTATTTGCACAGTTAGAACTTAGTAGGATGAGAGGAGAAATATTATCACTGCTGGATATTAGCCACATTAATTTTTTTGCTGTCTATTGAACTATATATAGTTATTAAAATATACATATTTGTCTTTTCTTTTAATCCTAAAATGCATTATTTTATTTAAATTATATGTGTGTACATAACAGATATTTTTTAAATATAAAGTATAAAATTACAACCATATTTTGTATCGGTCTTACATATACGTTACAAGGTCTATTTTAAATACTATTATGGTGTTCTTAAATTTTAAACATCAAATAACTAAATAGAATATTTTGATCTCCGTTTATTAATCATATGATGAGAATGATTTCTGTCTCGAGGAAGATCTCGTTATAATTCAAGTTTAAATAAGTAATACATTCTAATGCTTTGTTTTGTGTATACAAGCTCGTTTAAGAAATATGAACTAGCTGCGTACCCAATTGGGATTCTAATAAATTTTCCCTGGTAAATATACTGGAGTTAGAAGATCTCGGTGTAATTTGATACAATGGAAGCGTTAAGATATTTCGCTGCTGGTTTTAGGAGATATCATTTTATTTATAAAGACAAGCCGTTGTTCCGAAGCAAGAATTGTGTGTGCTAATAATAAACTTTGTTTTATCGTGTTAATAGTATGTTAGGAGAATTTGTTCTATCATTTTTATTTTAAGAGAAATTGTTTATCCTATTTGCTTGATTGTGTTTGGATGAAATAAATTCAGTTCAATGAACGTATGGAAAGGACAATGTGGTATGAATTCTGTAACCAGTACGCGTAATTACGAAGGTGGGCGAGTTACAAAAACTATTTAATTTCGCTCCGTGACGCCAGAAATAGCTACGGGTTAGAGAATGAGGTCGTCCCGAGATAGTTTCTGTTTTACACAGAGCACATATTAAAATATATGAAAACATTATTACACATCTTTTAATTCATTGTATTGTTATATACTTTAGAAAAAAATGAGATTATATACTTTCATGCACTTTAACTAGTATAAATATGTAGTATTTCAGCGATATGTTATATGATACACAAATCTTGATAGTTACTATATGAATAAAGGAGATATACAATATAAATATATGTTGAACTTTAATTACTTGACAAGCAAAATTTTTTTATTTAATTCTCACAACGCATCAAAAATTTGAATGTGGGAAATATGCTGAATACTCTGAAAGTTTCGGACAACGTACGTTTCGCATCTCGTTAGAATTTAGAATATCTGATGTGTTCGGATAAATGGCTTTCTAAATTTGTAACAAAAAAGCATAAAAAATAATAATATTATAGTAAGCATAATTTGATAGGAGCATACGAATAGCTCATGATGTATATGGAGAAAAAATGAACATACTTCAAGTTAAATATGTTTTGTTTAAAACAACACTAATTTACTGAGGCTTGAAGTATTTAAAAAGTTTAACAATTTAAATATATTCGGAAAGTCTATTGTTTGTAATACTCATATATTCAATACATATTGTCAAATCATTTTCCTACAATACGGTAAGAGTCAAAATGTAATGAGTGGTATTTCCAATTACTTTGTTGTCTCTTCGTGAAGCTGAAGCACCGACTGCCAAGCGTTGATCCACTATTAAAACGCACTTTCTTTTGCTATTAAGCCAACAATTTCTTCAGATTTAAAATTAATTTGGCTCTAGCTTGAGTAATAAATCAAATATTATTTATATATAACAAGGTAAAGTATAGAACAGATTTTTAGTGGTTGATAATATTTTTGCTTTATAGTATTTTTGACATGTCAAATAATATAAAGTTAAAATATCCTTAAGATGAATCAGATTCAGAATTTGTTTATTCTATAAAAAAAAGTTTTGATTAGTAAATACGATATACATAAGTTTTAGAAAAGATGTAAATATGTCTTGTTAAAAGCACATATTTGTATGTCCTAAGTTTTTTCTTTTATGAAAAAAAAAAAACATTTTGTTCATTAGTAATTAACGTAAAATGTCATATATGCACATACATTTATTGTTTTTTTATTTCCGCGAATTTAATTTTCTGCAGATTTTCTTAAAGCTTATGTTATGAAATTCATAAACAGAAAAAGAAAACAAAACAAACATTAATTAAATAGGGTTATATTATACATAGTTGTAAACATAATATTAGTAACTTTCTTCTAGAGTCTGCGTAAACAAATCGAAAAAACACATTCAATAATAATCATCTTCAATCATATCACAGACACAATAAGGAGTAAAAACTTCATAAAGGAACAAATTAATCTAAAAGAAGAGGTCCTAAAGGAATCCATGACTCGATAATTAACTTTCTTAACCTATTTTTAACACTGTTGCTTTACAATCAAATAAATTTTATCATTTCACATTTCTTTATACGTTCCAATTTTTCTCTTTCCACTACTTACTCGTAAATCTTTAAACAGAACAGAGTTCATGTAATATTTATAAGGGCTTACGGTTAGATTTTCGGTATGCGATGCCTTGTCGATTGACTCGTAGCATCGTTCCTTTACAATTTAAGAGATGAATGTCACTTAGTTTTAATATATGTACGCCACTGTTCTTTTCTTATTGTTATGTTATAGCTGGACGTTTTTCTACTGAACGTGACAGATTACCAGAAAATATAAAATAAACACACGAAAAACACAATAATGGTAAAAATGAAAAAATTTCATATAAAATAAGTGTTATACTTTCGTTTTATTTATTATCAAATAGTAAATTGAAATGTACTTAACAAATACGAATTTGTTCGTTTGTATGGAACAATGCCAATCGTTAAAATACACGAAGGACCAAAATACATTCCCATGCCTAAAAATTCATTGTAAAGGTCTCGGTATAACTCTTGATACTTCTATTAGCTGGTCAGGTTTAAGATAATGTATGACTAAGATAACACTTAAATTATTAGATTTAAATTAAGATGAGAATAGAATAGGTATAATAGAATATGACGACAATAAGAAAATATGTTTAAGCATTTATTATATAATTACATACTTTGTCATATCATGTCATACAATAAGTATATTTCTTGTATTTGTTTTTTAAGAGGAGAAACTAAATACATATTTATTTTTCTATTTATTGAATATATTTTAAGTTTATCTATGAAAAAAAACTTTTTACAGATTACAAATATATCATAATCACTACAAGCAGAAAGAAATTGTTATCATTTTTTTTAAATAACGACAAAAGTTTCAAACTCAGGGACTTATAAGAATTATCGAGAATACTACATTTTTTTGTTTAAGTACCCTTAATCAGGAGATGTGGTGAAAAAGGGTCACCCTCGAATTTTACGTCTCTTACAGCATTGTAGTTCTCGAATTCGAATCGAGCTCAAATTCTATTTATATGAGGCTGTAAAAATCTTAAGAGATCTGAATAAGCACTAAAGCTCGTAGAAGGAAATTTTGACGAACTATCTAAATGACAAATGGTATATCATATAATGTTATTGCATATTTTAGTCTCAAAGAATTTTACACGTTCTTTTTCAAATTTTAATTTTATTCGGTTTTAATGAAATTTTATTTTAATAGATCAAGATGGTGATAGGGCAACAAATTCTTTCAAATTTAATTCTTTATAAACCAGAACCAACTAAAGGGTTCATATTAGTAATAATTTGAAGAGAGTAAAGCAAAGTAAAAAATATCATTTTTTGTACAGATTTAAAGTACTATTGGTAATGAAACAATAGATTCTGTACTTAAAATTTGCAAGCTAAAATACAAAAGTTGATGTCAAGAGATAAGAGAACTGACAAATAAAGCTTTATTTTAGTATTCTCATCACGTATTCAAGTACTACAGAAACTACCTTTTCCTAAACAAATGTTTAATGGTTAGTTGTGTAACTTCGGCTTTACCGTTAAATTAATGTTGGCGCTTGGACTGTTTGAAGAAGAACGTTGACTATTCACTACAATTATATACCCAGACCTTGACATTTATTAAAATAATATCGTTTTGGTCGTTAAAATAATATATCTTACTATTTGTTAAGTATATTTAAAAAAGTAACAGATCTTTATTGCGGTTAAAAACATATTATTAAGCAGCATCATCATCAAAGATATATAACTTATAGGGCCATAATATTGTTGTTATTAAGTGTTGAATGACATCAACAAAGAGATTCCCAAATTCAAGTTATATGTTTTCAATTGAAAATACTGTTTTAATCATAAGTGGTAAAGTGTTATCAAGTTATTATAAGCTAAATTATAAAATACGAAAACATAGTCCTTGATTGAAATATATTCAAAATTGTTTGTCATTTTCTTGGAATTATTTCATCTAGCAGTTATCTGTCACAACTATGTTGATTAATGCAATGTTTTTGGGAAGGATTACTTTCGAAAGACTATCCAAAATTCTTTGATTTTACTTTAAATTTTTGTCCAACATTTCCATTGCATTTAATATAAATACAGTTGTGGCTTTATATATTATTCACATATATTCAGTAACATAAAACCATAACATTAAACCTATCATCATATAAATCTGTGTAATATTATAATCGTCAATAAAGACTGGCGTTTGTTTATGAAGTATCCGATTTTGCGAGCCAGAGCTTGCTAGTTATTTCTGTGTTGGTGTCAAAACGACACTGCTCTAAAAATGTCTGTGCTGTAAGCAGGGGAGCTTCAGGAGTAGGTGTTGGCTGGGCGCTGGCTGTGGTGAGGGGAAGCGGGGGCAGGCTGGTCTGCGCCCACGCATCACCCGCCGCACCATGCCGCCCGCCTACCGCCAGTCAGCAACTGCGACTCGTGTTGGCTGAACATCCGTAGGGCCATCTTCTTTATCTTGCGCTAGGTGAGTTCTGTGATATTATACTAACTAATTGAGTGAATAAGTGAAGTGCTATATAATAGTGGCATGACTTAGTGCTGGATATTTTTTTGATAAATAAAGTGCTGTAACTGTATTTTTTATTTAATTTTTGGGACGTTATGGATATATTTAGCTATAACGTCATAAAGTGGATACAGATTCGGGATTTATCTATGAATATAACGTATTACATTTACACTATGAATAAATCATTAGTTTTAAAGCTTAAAATTTTAGTAATTCAATACGCGTTGGAGGAATGTAAAATATTAAATAATTTGTTTTGTTTATTTTCAATAAAGAAAAAATAATCATCTCTTTCCAAAAATTTGAAATTCGTTAATAGACTAAATACGTTAATAGACTAAAAATCGTTAATAGAATAAAGTTTTGGTTACTCTAAAAGCACTGAGAAGTTTTTGGTACACATAAGATTAATAAACCTTCTAAATTAATACGCCCAAACAGCTGTGCGTTCGAAAAGTTTGTAACGTAAGTCGGGTGGCCGGCGACCAAATTAGGATGCGCAAGATTGCAAGGCAACCTATTTCAGTCGCGGCCGAAATATTCCGATGACTTACGAGTTTAGCCGAGCAACACGCTTACGGGTATTATTTAAAAGAATCCTGGATATGTTAAATAAATATACCTTCTCGATCATAATCAGGCCAAGATTTGAGATCAAGATTTAAATATTTCGCATTTATTTTTAGTAAAGTAATGACCAAAGAGAGAGTTATTGGTGGAAATATCAAATATCATTGGCGTCAGGTATATGGCAGTGATCCAAAAAGTTTCAAGTAACATATGTATGTGACGTTTATGTGAGATAATGGTAGCAAGAAATAACTATTTGAGAGGAACAGTTTTTTTTTAATGATACTTAAAATTGTTATGAAATTAATTGTATTGATAAGGCGTAAATATGAACATTTGTTTTGAAGAAAATTTGTTTTCTTTGATTTTTTTACCATTAAGATTTTAATGGCTTAAATATTCATCAGATTCTTTGAAAAATACTTGATGACCTTGAAATCTTGATTTTCAGGACATCTAACTACAGTTCCACAAAATGGCGGATGACGAAGTGAGGTATGAAAGTCAATTTACTTTATTATATATATATATATATATATATATATATATATATATATATATATATATATATATATATATATATATATATTTAAATATTTCACATTTAAGTACATAATACGATCCATGGAGTCTTAATAATCCTGTATATACGAGTAATACTTTAAAATGTCAATATTTATTTTATATATTTTATTCAAATATTTTCTCTATATTCTATCTTTGGAATCTTGAATATTAAATGAATATATTTTTTTTATTCCACCCGCTCATCACCTGCCGTTCTTCGTGGGATTTCATCGTGTTTTCTGATGACAACTACAGTATTGATACCTATATTTTCTCGAGACTCAGGTAATTATCTAACCTCATTAACATTTATTTAGTATACAAAAATATTTAAGTTACATATCTATATATTTATTTATTGTAAAAAATATTCTTTATAATGATCATCACAACGAGACACAGGAATTTCATGATATTTTGTGTAACTGTTTTGAATTATACATTAATGACGAACAAACCACAGGTTTTACAGAGCTAAATAAACATTCTATATGTAAAGTAAAGTAAGTTTTGGTTCCGTTGTAAGGCTCCGAAATAATGGCTTTTAATATCTAATTTAATATCTTATTACAATTGTAACTATAACGATCTCAATGCACATCACACAAGGCTTACACAATATATGTATGTACTCATTTATTAAACTTTAAAATGTTTCTTTTTAAAAAGTAAATATTTATTCAAAGTAAAATTATAACAATGATAAAATATTATATGTTATAATAATTAATCAACGCAATCCTTATAATAAAAGTCGAAATGCTTTAAAGAAATTCGAATTGAAAATTTAAAGAAATTTAAAATCCAACGAATCTTTAGATTTTATTATTTATATTCGATATGGTGTTTTTTGATATTTTTAATTAATTTGTTCATAAATTACATATTATTACGTTTCTTATTTTTTATAATGTTTATCAACGATATAGTTAAATATTTATATCAAAAGCATTTTAATATTTTATAAGGATTGTCATGTATTAATATAAGCTAAATCACTATCTCACGCAGTCAGGCCAGAGCAAAACAAGCGTTTATTGTATACCTTATACATATAACCGTTAATGACATTAGATTCTGGGAAATTAATTATGATGAAAATGCTTTAGTCTAAACACAAATTAATAGAACTGTTAGTAAACAAGCAAAAAACTAATTTATTCGTTTCTTTTTACAGAAAAAGCGTCTCGAGGAGGTAAAGTGAAGGAGAACATGGATAAAGAAGAAAAACTAAGAAACACAAACATAAACATATAACATTATAATACATATAAAAACACGATTTATAAGAATTTAGAATGAATGTCATTGTTCCATTTATTTATACATATATACTCTTTATTGTACACCAATATAGACAAATAATAGAAGTAACATAAAGAAAAGAAAATGTACAACAGGTGGCCTTATCGCTAAAACAGCGATCTCTTCCAGGCAACCTTTACCATACTTTTTACCATACTTTTTACCATACATTTTACTGTACCATATAGTATATTAACAAAATATTTAACTTTAAAAACTGTTCTTTACGGTACGGTTCGATGCCATAACGATATTACTTACTTATGCGTACATACATATATGTATATTTAGTCACTTTGTTATTTTTGTAGCATTATAAAGGATAAATGATGTAATGTATCAATAATAAAGTTGAACATTTTTGATTTACCGATAAACATTTACAAAGCTAAGACTCATTACATTTCAAAATGATTATTACACGAACTATCTCCAGGCAAAGAAGGCCAAACAGGCCGAGATCGACCGCAAGCGTGCTGAGGTGCGCAAGCGCATGGAGGAAGCCTCCAAGGCCAAGAAGGCAAAGAAAGGTTTCATGACTCCCGAGAGAAAGAAGAAACTTAGGGTAAGTAATTATTTAATTATTTTTAATATTAACAGGCATATTTATTTAATCTACATTTATATATGTAAATAAAATTAATGACTACAGTTGCTCCTGCGTAAAAAAGCAGCTGAGGAATTGAAGAAAGAACAGGAACGCAAAGCCGCTGAGAGGAGGCGTATCATTGAGGAGAGGTGCGGTAAACCCAAGAACGTTGACGATGCAAATGAAGGTAAGCGCTATAGATATATGCATATAGACTTTGTGGATTCGCCCCATCACATCGAATATGCGATGTAAATAGGATCCTTATACACTGTACAAGAAGGCGATTAACGGACATTTGTAATTTCCACACATTTACCCTGTAATATAATTATTCGCATTGTAGATGCTCTTGTGAGGGTTTGCAAAGAATATCACACCCGCATCGGCAAGCTTGAAGATGAAAAGTTTGATCTGGAATACATCGTTAAAAGAAAAGATATGGAGGTAGTTAAATGAGCCTCGCCGGGAGCCCTCTTTCTTGACAAACTTACAAAACTTACAAATCTTTTTCATTTAACGCTGCTAAGTGACGTGTTCTTTCTCCTTCGATTTTTTAACATCGGATTATAAGATCCCTTGCTGATCCTTTTGTTAAGTCTTTTCTTTTAAAACGTAGGCAATGAATTTTCGTGCCAATTACTACCTTACTTTATAAATTTTCTGTTTTATCTTTTACTTATATTCTTTATAACTTCGCTCTTCTACTGATACTGAGGGAAAGGTTACGGTAATATTATTAGCGGAGTAACTGGTGGTTGATGTTATAGCGGCTCTCACGAGCATCATTACCGGTTATCACCAGCGTATCGCGAAACTCGAAGAGGAGAAGTACGATCACGAGATGGAAGTTGCCCGCAGAGCATTTGAGGTCTGATCTGCTTTGGACAATAGGCAATTTATGCTACGCTCTGCGTTTTAGTAGTTCATGCCGAAAATGTGACTAGAAAATACTGTTTTGTTTTTGCAGCGAACTCATAATGTATAAATTACGAAGCTAAAAGTATTGAATAATTTTGACTAATTTTGATAACAAATATAGATTTGAATTCGCTGAAATAACATCGTTCCGTTCTATACATTGATGTAGAAGTGTCGCCTTAATTTAGTTAACAGTTAAATAATATTATTGCAAATAGTCCATCAGATGCCCATTTATATTTATCATGTAGCTTCGCTTGCGCTTCCATATCCAGACGTATAGGACCTACACTCACGAAATCTAAAAGGAAAAAAACAGACATTTTCAAAATTTTATTTTACTTTAAAATATAATTGTTTTTCTTTAGCGGAACTGCAGACGATATGTCAAATGTATTGGCATAGGATATACAACCTTGAGGGGGATAAATTTGAACTAGAACGAGCAATTGAAATTAAGAAAATGGAGGTAAACTGCATTTTAGGATTGGGAATGCATATGACGTGATATGAGTTGATATTGATTTAGTTTTCTTACGACTTTGATATGATAGTTTTACGGCTCACCGCACACATGCACACGTCGCTCAATCGACAATCGCAGGTCACTTACACAGATGCCCATGCTCATTGTGCCGGCTAAATAATCTATCTTTCCTTTTTCTATAGAAAAGCTCAAGAGTATAATACAGGAGTATTATGACCGCATGTATGTGTGTGAGGGCCAGAAGTGGGATTTGGAACACGAAGTCAGGAAAAGAGATTATGAGGTATTGACCAATACTTTATGACCATTGTGAATATCACAGTCATGGATAATGTAACAAACGTGCGCGTGTGACAATTCGTTTTTACACATTGATATAATGCTTTGTAAGTTTTCGGTTGTTTTGCTGTTGGATTGTAAATAACGGTCGAAGCGCGGGTTAGTGGTGTACTCGGAGATCAGGTGTGTACCTGGTCATATAAAAAGAGGGTTGTCGCGGGGACTCCTCACGGCTTGGGTTTGCCAGCCATGGTAATGGGAGAGGTGCAAAATCGATCCCTGCCGCCTCAGGGGCGGCTTCATCTGACAATGAGCTTACACGGTTAACTACACTAACGCATTTTAAAGTCATCGGCGTAGTGAACACTGCAGTCATTCATTATTTAGGGCTAACGCTAATATTGCATGTCGCATAACATTTATCAAGTCATCATTGATTCATGAAATCTAATTATGCAAATTCTAAGTAAAGAAAACTTTTATTTTTGAAAGGGTAGTGATAACAATATAATGATTTCAACATTATCGGATAAATGTTATTATTTCGGTGGTTATAAAATTGCTATTGCATGACTTACGAAAGTATTAATGAGTAACAAAGAGCTTCAGATCCTGATTAATATATTCCTGATAGTATGGCACTTTAATTATTTTATACTGCTGGAAGCTGGAGCCTTAATCGAGTACCTGCCAACCGTCTCTGCATTTGACCGTTTAACGCTTCATGTGTGGTGGCGAACTTAATGGCCCTACTGAATTTTCTCTTTTTATGACAAGTAGTAGTAGATTACCGTTAATAAATTGGAACTATAGATCAGTTCCTTTATTAGCACACGCAAGTGCATGTAAGTGTAAGTGAAACTTCTTGTTCCAAATCTCCAATATTTCATGTATGTCGTGTCATTACGCGCGATTGGTTTGGGTGTTCGGTTGTTAAGATATATGTGATCATTTGTGGGATCCGTATGCAATTGTTGGTCAGCGAGTGTTAACAAAATTGAAAGTGCCATGCTGTGGTTTATGATTTCCCTTCCTTTCCTAGCGAATCTATAAAGTTGGTGCTCTCAATTAGGTACATGTTCGTAATACTTTTGAGTAACGGTGTTCACATTCAATTCAAAATCACCCAAAATTTATACTCACATGTTAAGGTTGATCGATTTTGCACCGTCAAAATGCAACACACACTTGCGACAAACGTAATTAGTATATTGATGTGTTAATTTATGTGTAAAATACATAATATGTACATTAAAGTAAACGAATATACGTAGCGCTCAATATATTACTGCTTTGAGATTAATTATTATCAAAACATATTATATTTATACAGATTTTTAAGTTTGGTTAATAAATAACGACTGTTTATTGAAGTTAATTTAATTTTTTTTAAATTCTCCGTGAATCAGCACATACAAAGATGTGAAATATTGCAGCGCTATTCTTATTTGCACATGTATTATATCCGCACATGTGGTTGGTAGTTTATTATATTAGGCGACAGGTGCTGTAAATGACCAGTTACCACATCGCAAATTATAGGTTATGCACGTAATAAAGCAGATGGAAACAGGAGTAAGATACATTTTAGGTGAAGAGCACAGGCATACAACAAATTGGTTTCAATATAATATATACATACATATATATGTTATTGATGTATATACTTACATAGTAAAACTATTCTACAGCTCGCAAATAACACTGCCTAATCTACGCTCAGTTCTCTATCTATCTTATTCTGTGCTATTATCATAATAATTTTATTCTTTTGTTGTTTTTTCTCTCTCAATACCACTGCTTTGTTTTGTTTCTTGTTTATTTTAAGTCAACTGCATGTTAGTTTTGCTACTATTCTTTATATGCTTTAAGTGTTTTCCTCTCAATCTATGTAAACCTATTTTCATCTATTTTTATAATGATTTATTTAGACTATTTTCACCTTAGTTTTAAACTTGTCTAGATTTCTTTTGTATTTTTTTCCTCAAATATTACGGAACTTGTATAATTTTTTTAATTTTCCTCTTTCACATCTACTTCCCATACATCAATTTAGATGTTTTGTATGTTGTTTTTATTATATTTTAAAACATATCTTCTATATAATATTAATAAACTTTTTGCAAATTATTAGATTGCAGACCTGAACTCTCAAGTAAATGACCTCAGAGGCAAGTTGTAAGTATCAATTAAATATTTTATTTCTTTGCTTCATTTACTTTTGTTGAATGTTCTCACTTTGAAAGAAATATTTTCATTATTTGCAATAATAAACGATTTCTGTATTATGTGAATAACAGTAAAAGTAAATACATTTTTTTAGCTTTGTATATATAATCTTTATGATGTTGAATATAATTTATACATTTAGTTTATGCAAAATAAGGCAAAATCGGAAAAGGTATACCAATTTAATAATGTCTTTCCTACCCTACATTTATTGTTAACTATTCAGACGATTCAATAGCATTCTTGGGAAGTAATGAAATTTCGGGGACTAATTCCTATTGATTTCAAAATAATTTTGCATTACTAGTGGGTTTCACGAATTTTTTATGTTTGCGGGTAATATTAATAAGAAAACCTCTTATATAAAAAAAAAATATAGATTTTTGGTCATCCCATCTTTTTAATAAAGATATATTAAAGGTTGATATATATTAGGGCTTAATAGATTTGATACGATTACTCGTTCCTTCTTACTGTGCATCAAATAAAAATATCTATAAACATTATTTAATTTTTAATTATAATACCAGCGTTAAACCAACACTGAAGAAGGTGTCAAAGTACGAGAACAAATTCGCTAAGCTTCAGAAGAAGGCCGCTGAGTTCAATTTCCGTAACCAATTGAAGGTCGTCAAAAAGAAGGAATTCACCCTTGAAGAAGAAGACAAAGAGGTAATTTCTATATGTATTTCATTTAATTATTACTATTTTAATCAATTAATGAAATCTATTTTTATAATTCGATTATCATCAATATTTTCTATTCTATATTTTTATTTTAGCTTATTAACACATTTTTCTGTTATTTATATATAGTTTTACTATATAGAGATCATGTAGTAGGTTTTAATTTTAATTTTAGTATATATGAATATGAATAATTCATTTTCAGCTGTTACATATACTTAGGTATTAGATAGATACTAACCTCTTTCCTTTAATCTGAAGGACATCAGATGATAGAATTTAGTATTAAATGTAGAGAATTCATAGAATCTAAGAATAGTTTAAACAATGAAATACAATTGTTGATCCTATCCAACAGGCCAAGAAGGCAGAGAAAGCTGATTGGGCTATCGGAAAGAAGTGATTTTAGCGTCATTACCTTCTACCCATTTTCCATCATATCCCGGATAAATTGTTTAATTTTAATTATCAATATATTTAAATAAACTTTTTGTAATTATTTTGGTAGTTGTTTAAAATATCCCATGAATCCCATATTCAGGGAGACGAGGTGAGACGATTTATGAGCGCGTACATAAGCTTCCCTTTGTTACTTGTGTTTGAATTGGAACTCCAAAGCTTAAGCGGACAACTTTAATATCAAACAATCACAGCTTCGCATATTGACCTGACTCTGCATTCATTCAGGATTCTCATCTTGCTAATCTTGTCACATCCTTTACTAACAACATAATATATCATTTTAATTATTTATTTCAGCATAAGAACATTCACATTTTCTTAAGATATTTTTGTGTAATTTGATATTTCTTAACAGGACGTCCTACGTGATTTTAGGCGAAACATATTTAAAAATCCATAATATTTACAGGCCCCTGCTCCCGCGAAGGTAACACGACAGTAAAAGTAAAACGTTTTGTTTAGAGAATACGAGTAGCATGTAGCACATCTTAGATCAAACCATTCATAATGGTAATTGGCTGTTTGATATTCATATATTTGATATTATATTGACAATATCATCTATGATTGTCAAGTTTCTGAAATATCTCTGGAGCTAGTGAAAAATGCACTTTATGAGTTTTCTTTTATTGGAGTGTATTGAATTCTATCGTGTGTCGATATGATATTTTTTCAAAATTTCTTGTACATATCGTTGTATTTATTTGTTAACTATTTGAATATGTCACCTATATATGTTTCTATATATAACTTTAATTAACTAAGTTAATATAGAAATAATTCTTCAGATAGTTAACAGTATCTCTGATTACCTACTTCAAATTATACTTACTATATAGATTGGTTTAGGCTTTCCCCATAAACTGTGTCTCCATCTTTAAGGCATCTCAAACGATGTATTGATTTATTACTTCATTCTTTAATTCTATTGGCTGTATTCTTCTATCTATTTCTAAACATCTCATAAACCTTCAAAGGTATATCTCCATTTTGTGTAATGAAAGCATTAAGACTTTCTTCAATCATAAAACAAGTGATTCAGATAAGTTATGTTTTTATTTATCTCCATGTTCAATTCATTGTTACCATATGTATATTATATTTTAAGAAATTTTACCTGTTTAATATCACGTCCCATTAGACGAATGCACAAAGCACTATAGAATAGAATAACTGAAAATTGCAGTGATTATTTAAGTTCAGAAGTGAAAACAAATTATGACCAGTTATTTAACTTATTATTTTTTATATCATAAAAATTGGGGTGTATATATTTTTTAATAAAGATTTTTTTTGTGTAATTCATCTTACATGGCCATATAAAATCTAAATCATTTATTGAAATTCAAGTGGCTTTTCCCAATCTGTAATTCGATAAATAATATGTTTTCACTATTAATAGTTCAGGTACATAAAAAGTGTCGCACTCAGTTGTATTAAAACATATACCTTGTATAATACTTTTCCTTTTTATTTTTATATATTCGGGTTGTCCTGCAACTTATTGTGATGCGGCTTAAATAGTTAAGTTTTTGTACATAAAATCTTCCGATTCTTGTAAACAGCCAAATTGTGTTTCTATACTCTCTATGCAACAAATAAAACACAATAAGGCTGTGTACATTGGAAGTTTGAGTTGTTATTGATGCGTGTAAGCGACGGCGTTAAATCTTTCGTTGACAGCTTGTATTTGAATTTGATTGAATAGTTTGTTGCTGTCGATGAATATATGAATATATGAATCTTGTCTCACTAATGTTTTGTTTCCACAGAAAAAACCAGACTGGTCCAAGGGCAAGCCAGGCGATCAGAAGGTAAAGGAGGAGGAGGTTGAGGCATGAAGTGTTTCCCCAAAAACAAAAAACTGTTTGTGACTTAATATCCCGACTTGAAGTCACACTTAATCGTATCTTCCGTTTTTGGAGAATCCCCGATCATATTCCTCCATTATATTGAAACACCTCTGATACCAAAACAAATATAATTATTTATTAAAATAATGTTTGTAAGCTAATAATACTTTAATAAATTTAAATTCTGTATTAAATTACATGTGATTACGTCATTTACCTTGTGTACCTATAATTATCCTGCACCATTATCCTCACTCATATTTGTTGTTTGAAGGGTTGTAATTTAATTATGTCGTTAATAAAATGAAACTACATCGATCATGAAAATACCTTTGTGTCTTCCTATTTTGTAATATCAAACAGTATTATTTTTTATAAGAAGACATTTCCTTTAAATAGTCTTACACAAAAATCTTTATACTTGATTTAATGATTTAATTTCTTAAAAAAAAACAACTTATTTAATCATTATTGTTATATTCTAAACCTTTGATTAATATGTGTATGTGTAGTATGGTTTTTCCCTTAGTGTTTGTTCCTTAAAGTATAAGTAATTTGCTATCGGGACTCTCTACAACCGGTAAGTATAAGTAAAATGATAGTAAAATTTAAGAAACATAGGAAAGTGATGGGTAATATAAACAATAACAGTAATCTAAAAGTTTATCCACTTATATTTAAAAAAAGTTAAACAGAAGAATTCTAATATCATTGCCAGCTTTAATTTCACTACTTCTAGACTGATAGGCTTCTCCCGTAGTTTTACAGTTAGCTGGAGGTATTATTAATATCAATAGTCTCGCGGATTAACCTTGGTATATATCTGTTTTCACGAGCGAGTATATCAAATCTAATGTAATGGAGTGGTTTTTCCAATGCATGTTCACACACTGCTGACTTCAGTCAAAACGTCGGGAGTATGTAGTTTATAGTTAAAAATAAAAACGCGTAGTAAATCCGAAAATATGTATTAGTTTCATCAAAATATCCCGGACTAACTAGTCTTGCCTACCAATAGAGCGTTTTACACTATTTACCGGTTTACGGTATCCACTTTAGAATCAATCTGCCCCAAAAGCCGTCGGTTCTACGTCATATATGGTCCGTTAAACGTCACTTGAGCTGAGTTATGCCGGTTGACTCTGTTTTGTGGCGAATAATTTCATTTTAGAGTAGATTTTGTAGAGAGAGTCAAACAATAGCGCTTTCTATAGTTTTTTTATCTCCAAATTATGAGAAACTTACTGAAATACACTAATAAGAAAATTGGCTATCGTTAAAACATATGTATTACCTTTAGACAATTCTAAAACATGATATAAATGTTTGAATTTTTATTGTCGTTATGTCAACCCATGGTAAGTTTTATATAAAATACATCACGCATGACTATTTTTATTAATCTACTGAGTTTGCAATACCCCATTTTAAGTTATGCTCCATTAGTTGGGTATAAGACAATAGTTTTACATATCGGTAGGTTATTAACAGAAATACATATACATATACCCAATCTTCAATTTACCGCAGTATTTACAGAATCAATAAAAGACTTTGTATAAAACCATAAATCACGAAATTAAACGATACTTTAACATAATGAATATTCATGAATTAAATTGGCCACGTCTCTTGAAATTTAATCATTTCATTGAAACAAACTGGGTATTAAACATTCATATTTTAGTGATTGTTAATTAAGAATTAATCTAAAACATTTATGAAAAAATTAGGTTCATTCGAAAGAATAGAAGTTACAAGATTTGGCTCAGCACTTTCATAACGCTATAATAAAATAATAATTTGAAATGCTATAAAAGATTACCCAAAAATAAGATTACCGCCATTAACTAAAAATAGTTTTAGCGATGGACTAACGTGTCAGAGAAAATTATTGTAGTAACATAGAGATTTTTAAACTAAGCTTCGTCGTATTGCCAATTAATGAGTGGCTTCTTGTGTTTTGCATCAACATTGTCTCTACATCTCAAGCATCTATAGCTTTGAGAATAACAAATAAATTTTTGTTATAGATTTCCTACTTGTTAATTGATCTAAAATTTATCATAACTTCACAGGAAGGAGAGGCACCTGCTACACCAGCGGCCGAAGGTAATTTTTTTATATAAATTTTTGACTTATTTTTTTATTAAGTATCTGAAAAGAAAAACAAGGGAGACACTTTTTCTCCAAATCTGTTATGAGGTACGAGTACATTTTTTTATGCCATTATATTACAGTAAAATAATACTATCTCATAAATAATTGTGAATTTGCAACAGTCACTGTCACTTTGTTTTGTTATTGGAATTAGAAACTTGACAATAGTTCTATAGTAATTGAATGATAATTAATATTTTTTTATTGACATATTTTTTTTCTCTTTACAGCACCTAAAGGTAAGACGGAAATATTTTATAATATACATATAATTTAAATATGATGTGATTTTTTAATACTTATTTTTCTTATTTTTCAGCATGAAAATAATATTTTTCTTACTATGAAATCTCAATGGAACTACATCAAATCTATAAGTTACATGAACTTTATATACATATTTGTATAAATATAAAATTTGTTATGTTAATACTTTGTAATAAATTATGTTTACATTAAAATTATTCTTTATATTTTACTAGAAATATGAATAGAATGGGTCCGGCATATGTACATATAGTCCGGCCATAAATACTGTTACAATTAAAAATAAAGAAAATATTACATTTGAATTTGGAATCCGTCATTTTTTTAGTTATATTTTATCTCGGGAGATGAAGTTAGCATCTAGAACCATGTCGTGTATTTTAAAAGATGACTTAGGACCTGCAGCCTATAAGACCCGCACTGGATATTTTTTAAATGATAATTTAAACTAATATAAGGGTGATGAAGTATAAACGCAATACACAATATATGTAGTACGCGAAGAGAGGTCACACAAAAATTTTGTTTACGGATGAAAAAATTTTTACAATTGAGAAACATTTTATCAAACAAAATGATCTTATTTGTACTCAAAGCTCTAAGGAAGCTTTCCCTATTAGTCGACAGAGTGCAACGTGGGCACTATCCGACTTCGGTGATGGTTTGGAGGGGTGTCAGCTATGAAGGAGAGCATGAGCTATACTTTTTTGGCACAAGTGTATCAAAATACCATTCTTAAGAAGGTTGTTAAGCCCCTTAAGAACGCCATGTTCAATAACCAGCAAGGGTTTTCCAGCAAAGTCATAAAGACCGGTCCACGCAGTCTTGGTTGGAAACGAACGTTACCAACTTCATAAGAGCTGAACACTGACCTTCGTCTAGTCCCGATCTTAATCCGCTGGATTATGATTTATGGTCAGTTTTAGAGAGTAGGGCTTACTCTAAACGCCATGATAATTTGAACTCCCTAAAACAGTTCATACTATTGGCAGTGAAGAATTTTCCCGTGGAAACTAACTAAATAACCTGCCTCAACGGTTAAAGGACTGTATTGCAGCCAATGGACACATGTATTAAACTTACATACTGTAAAAGTAATAAATGTTATTTGGCAATAAAAAATATATTTTTAATTTGTAACAATATTTATGTCTAGACTACTACTACTCTTCACGCTCAAACGGCTTAACCGATTTTGATAAAATTTTGTATACAGGAAGCTGACGTCAAGGAATAATATATAGGCTACTTTATAAATTCGAAAGTAACTCTGTTTGTCTGTCTGTCTGTTACGCTTTCACGCCTAAACCACTGAACTGATTTTAATTAAATATTGATACAGAGATAGAGTTGACCTTCAGAGAGAACATAGGATAGTTTTTATCCCAGAATTTTGGAAAGTTCTTTTGGAAACGCAATATAACCGAACTCGACGCGGGCGGAAAGCTAGTGGTCTGATCATTCAGAACATGTTAAGATTTTAATTTATTTTTCGCTATGTAATATATGTAATATAATAGCTAAGCTATCCCTTAAAATTACTATTTTGGACCGACTAAAATCTTTAACACAAGCAAGATATAAAATAGGTTGAATGAAAACAAAAAGCAGTCATATTTGATTAATTGTACAATGAAAAAATGAAATCTCTAATTGATAGTAATTTCAATACAATATTTTAAAAACAAAAGTTAGTCTTTAACACTCTATTTTACTGACACTCATATTACCATTTGGTAAAATCCAATATATTTGTCGCCCATTCCAATTCTAACTGCTTCGCTGTTCAAAGAGATTGGGAGGATGAAATGACTATCTAGTGGCACTAGTTCGATATTAGATACTATGTAAGATTTTTTCTTTGTTTTCCAACAAGTTCCATTTAATTCTTTAATAGAAGCAAGTTAAAATATGTATTTTATTGTATGAGTTAATTAAGATTTCTTCTTATAAAATAATAATAATAACTACGACAGGCTGGATAGAAAAAAAAGGAACACGTCTAAAGGGAATAACAAGAAAATTCTAGTTCATAGTAATAGAACGCTGCTATGTTCAGATAACAAAACGCTTTGGAGTTTTGTTGGCTGTCTTCCAAAACAATGGTATGTAACCAATTATTGAACCTTATATATAAATATATATAGACATAGAACTTGTAATTTACCAATAATTTAACCTGCAGTTCTACATAAGTTTTACCTGTTTACTAATAACCTAGCCATAGTTAATTGATCACCTTAATTTGAAATATTAAAAGTATTTACAGTACCAGTTATGTGAAAGTTTAAGTAGCAATTTAGTATAATTTTCTTTTATACCATTTACACAAATGTATATTCAAAGAACTTTAATGAAATATATTCGAGGCAGTAATTATATAGTAAAGGCAAATTTATTCAAGCGAGCGTCTTAAAGTAGTTTATTAATGTTATAGAGATCTACTTCGATGCGGTGTTACATGAATTAAGTGAATCCTTATAAACTCTTTATTTAGTACTTATATATTTTTTATCACTGATATAATAAAAAAAAAACTTATTTCTTATCTCAATACTAAGACTGGGGTTATACCTTAGATAAGGTATTCTAAGCCACAGCTGACATATCACCAACGCTCGCATTTGCAAACCGATTTTCTAAGGTAAAGAACAATGTAAATATGAATTTACGAAATCCACTAAGACAACACTCGACACCTGCAATTGCCAACGAAATTCCTAGGAACACGAATAATTGAAATATCTCTGCTGAGTGGCACAGCTCAAATACAAAGTCAGACTTTTAAGGTAGACTTAGTGATAATTGAATAATTGAATATAATATCGAATCTTTAAAAACTTTCTTTGACTGGTCCTTATTCGTGCCTAGAGCATGATAACATGAATATTGTAAACTATATTGTTCACAAGTTTATACTTATATACTTACTAAACTAATATTGATGTAATGTTTTTGTTTCTTATATAGTAATTTGCAATTAGAAAATCTCAATTTAATCGTTATAATGTAACATCGTTAACTTATTAAATATTAACTTGAGGTAGTTTAAAATGTCAACATTTGCTTTCCTGAAGAAATAAATAGTTTTCAAAGTCCTTACGATCCTTATCCGGGATGTTTACTTTGTGAAGACACAACATACAACTCGTTACATTCTACGGAATTTCTATTTCCTTTCGCTAGCTTGAACATTCAAGTGGAACATATTCAAAATTCGTTTTGTTCTAAAATTTATTTCCTCTTTACAAAGAGTGATTTGATTGAAACATTTTCAAATAAATCAATGTTTTATTCTAAGTAAAATCAGGAATAGCGCAGGCTTAGGTTTATCGGTCCCTACTTCAGCTGTCACAAAACCAACTCTCTATTAGGAGCTTGAAAAGAAATTATTTAACTACAATAGAATACCGCATCACTTTAAAATATGTTACTGTCAATCTGTAAAACAATGAAAATATATAATTAATGCGAAAACTATGTAAGCATGTCATAATTTACGTTCTTGAGTTAATGCCATATAAAGTTGGCAACTTTACTTGAATTATGAATTGAACCCAAACCAAAAATTCTTTGGATTTGTTCAATTTTACACTATTTATTATCATTACAAAGATATGTAATCTTGCTACTCCAACGAATTCAACACTTTTTATGTTATTTTAATTAATATCATATTCTCGATCTGTTTTTCTCTATAATAAATAATACTTTCTCTATAACATAGTATAAGTATAATATTTAAATAATAACAACATGTTTATGATGTCGATACAAGAATGTCATTATAGAAGGAGTCAAGTTAAGCAATTTAAGATTAGTTTAGGTATGTAATAAAAGGATATATTTTATATTTATCATGTGATCCATTATTAATTAATACTTAAGTTACGTTTATGTTTATACTTTTACTTTAACTGTGTAATCCAGTATTAGTCTTAGTATTGTTTAGTTATACTTTATCATGTCATTATTATAAGCGCTGTTGGATTACTGAAATAAATAAAATAAAATAAAAATTTTATGCAAATATTATGTCCCAGACAATGTATTGTAAATGCACTATATATTTCTATAATCTTAAACACTTTTATAGTATTCAAAATGTTACTTTGACAATCTAAAAAAAAACACAATAATCATTTTATAATAGAAAGAAATTAAAGTTATTATTTTGAAATTCTTTAATGTGTTATGTAAAATAAAAAGACCATTGTTGTGATTTGTCTTTTTCATAAAATACGCTAACAGTTATTTGATATACTCGTTGTTGACTTCAAAAGGTTTTTATTATATTTGTACAATCTTATTATATTGTAATAAATGTTTTAGAATTAGTAAGTAGCAGCCATAAATTTCCTTCATAAAAGGGCTTACGATGATACATAAACTGTAAAACAAATTTGGTAGGATATTTTATGTACAATTTTTGGTCATATTCTTAAAAAATATGTAGTAAATCGAGTTCAGCGTTCATATTAATACTGACTTGACTTTTTATCACTCAATAGTTAGCTTAGATTAGGGCTTTACTGGTTTCCTTTATATTGATTAAATAAGAAATATACATATTTATAAGATATAGTTGTTCAAGCGATTTACACATTATCTACGATATTGATTTCTTTCAGACTCATTGGGATTTTTAAGTGATGGTAAAAAAATAATACCCATTAATTTTTTTCAGTCTTATCTAAAGATATCAATACGAGAATCTACATAGCAACTGAGAAGTTAAATTATGTTTTTTTAATCATAAGAACTATTTACTATATCAGGAATTTAAATATTAATTTTAAATGGAGTAACGTTAACAGATGACATCTGTCAGGTCTTTCACTTTGCTCGTATTTTAAAAATACATTGTATATTTATAGATAAGATATGAAACTGCTTTTGATATTTGCTTTTGTTGTCTATCTGCATATTAATGTATGTAAATTGAACTTGATTTGTAGATGAAATTTAGGTACATACATTGCTGTGTTTGAAACAATGTATAATTTATATTATTGTATGTAAATGTAATGGAACCCAGCGTAGAGTTATTAATAGGTTTTATCTATTTGAAAATTTAAATCATAAAAAATTTACTTCGTATCTATTACATATTCTGTGATTGTCAAATTAAAAGATACTGTAAAGTCATTGAATAAAAATATATACAAACTGTTAATTGCTGTGTATGTTAGTATGTCAAATCAAATATTTTTAACAAAACATAATGGAAAAAAAGGAAAGAACATGAAAAAATCTCTAAATAATTAGGATAACAATGTGCGGAACGATTCTTCACGTCTTTATAGAGGATGCTGAAACAGTTACCAAGCAAATAAGAAAACTAATACATATATCACGTCTTCAACCAAAAATTAAGATATCAATCTTTCATAAAATTCATCTCTGTCTGTCTGATTACAGACACGAGTATTTTGGAATAAGGAAAAATGAAAATGTTATTATTTGAGATATACATATGTAACAAAAGCTTATATTTAAGACTATAAATTTTTGATTAACAGAGAATTGAAATCCAGTAATTCCAATCACTATTGAAAAAAAAATTAACATTTTTAATATATCTTCTTTCTAATGAAGAAAAAAAACAACAAAACAAAATCAGTTATTGTAACAATGTCATGACGTGTTGTTATGTTACTATATAAAATATTTGGGTCCCTTTGCATACACAAAGTCAGATAAGCATATTTCTACATTAACTTATGTATACATATATCTATAAAAAAATATCTGGAAAAACAGCTATAGTTACGATACATGCTCAAATAAATCTATAAAAAGAATATTGTGTACAAGACACTTAACAATAAACATACTGGAATTAAAATTAAAACATTGTGTTATTTTAAGTAGAATTTTAATAGTCAATATATAATATCAGTGAAGTGAAAATCTATAATAACAGGAAACGAATATTCAATTCATAATTTCCACTAGAACGGTTGGATTTAGTCAAAGGATATAAAGTTTGTTGTGTCTGTGCAAAGTAAATACAGTTATATTTTCAACTAATGCCAGATGCAATAGAGGAAACACTCCGGATCTTTACTTTGACAACTGTAACGGAAAACCTTTCACAAATGTACATATTACATGCTACTTTCAGAAAATGTTAACTTAAAAATCAAAGATTGCGATAAAGTCACAGATATTCTTTGCAATAGGTTTGTAACACGAGTTTTAACATTCAAGAAGATATAGGTCTATTGAAGCAATCCTTTAGTACAAAAATAGGAAAAGCTTGTAATAAGCTTTAACGGATACCTTATGGAACAACATATTATTTTTAACGATACCCATTATACAAAAAAACTAAATAAAAAGTGGCCTCTATTAAAATGATCAATTAAGAAGTTGTCATAGAATTCAAAGATATTTAAATACGAGGTAATTATTAATTTATTTGTATATTTTAAATAAAATAAATAAAACAATAACTGTACAAATTGTTCGTCACATACCTTCGGATTGTCGAAGTCAAAGATTTTGAGTTATTGTGTATAGAAGTTACTAACACTCATATTTTTAATTAACAAATAAAATTAATCAGAATCATTTGAAGAACATCTTACGGATATAATTTATATAATTATATAATTTTTTAATTTATAACATTAATATTTTTAAACTTTTACAGAATGGAAATATATGAAAATTAATTGGGAAGCTAAAAAAGTAGAACATGGTTCGATTAGTTGTACGGAATGCAATTTATTTTTAATTTATTTAAATGAACCTTCTGCGAATAGTATTGTCACTGACTGATATTAAATTCATGACGGCGGTTAATTCTGAACACCGCATTCGGCTATTAAATATTTGTAAAGTTCATTGCAATGCAATGATTAATATTGATTATATGCATCAGTAACTTATTTAAATATAAATTTTTATTTATTGTTTTAAATATAAAGTTAATTTTGTTGTTGTTATTTTTATGTTGAATAACTTTGACTGTTCTGTTTCAATATTATTTTATATGAGATTTTATTTGAAAGATGATGATAGAAAAGTAAAGATGATAATGAAAATAAAATATTACCGAATATTTTTACTTAATTTATAAAAATATCACAGTAGAAGTCATAACTATTGAAAGCGACTAAATTTATTGCTCGAAACAAAGTGAAGGATAATATAAAGAGTTTCAAAACAGTTTATTCCCATTAATATTTTTTTCAATCGAATTTATATCCATATTAATGTACAGGTTTGAGTCTGGTCAAGATACATCATAAACAATAGTTTCTGGAAATAAAATAGCTATTAAACAAATTAGGAACAAAAGGTTGAAATCTTTACATTTATATAGTGTGTATTTTCTGAGTGGGCTTCAATAATAGATATACCAAATATAAATCTAGTTACGTCTTATTTTATATTATAATATTTTTTGTTTAATACACTTACATTATTTTAAAAGAATATGTGAATAAAAAATATATTAAGTCTATTTTTATTTCCATGATTTCTATTAGTTTGCTTTAAAAAATAAAATTAAATATTTACTTTTATTTGTTGTAGATAAGTTACAAATATATGAAACACTAAAAAACGGATACGTGTATGTATGTATATAAAAATACAAATATTCGTCGATAAAATTATATATTTTTCATCGTTAGACACAATCGTAGTGATGAAATATTATAGTCATCCTAATGGATTAGATCCGACTTAGATCGGACTGAGGTATTAAGTCGATCAAAGAGTCAGATAAATATTGTAAACATGATGTTCATTGAGTCGCACGCTAGAAATCAGCTCAATTCTGTAACAAAATAGAAGGTCCATCGTGTTGTCAGATTATTTAAAAAGTTTGATAACGGATGACTATTGCTAATAGGTTATATGTAATATAATTCGTAGCCAAAAAAAGCGATAAATGTTTTAAAATGGAATAAATAATCAAAGTAATATTATATATTAGCCAACTTAATGTTTATCTTTCATTTTAATATCAACAACCAATAAAAGTTTTTAAAAGTAACTTTAAATAATAGTGATACATGAAGTACAAGTAGGAAAACTTAAAAAATATTATTAGAAAAATATATGGATATTTTACAACTTGCAAGAGAGAAATTGCTTCACCTATGTTAGACTTAATTTGTTATCCATATTTCTATGACTCGACATAAAGATTCAAGAAATAGTGGCAATCCATGACGCATTTTACGAAATATCGTTTAAATCGGACCAATGAATGATTAAATGCAATGAAAACAAATATATAGATACTTTCAGCTTAACTAATTAACTTTGATTTACATATTAAAATAATAAAAAAGAAATAGATTTATAGGCTGATACAAATAAAGATAAATTTGATGAAGTACTAAACATGAACAACAAAATATGTTATTTGTTTGGACATGATCTAGTATTGTATATTTTGTCAAGGAAAATGGGTGTTAAATAAAGAAAAAACTTTCAGGGCGGTGTGTTTCATAGTTACGATGACATAAATTTATAACACCCCGTTAACTAAATAGTTCATTTACAAATTGTTCAGCATACAACCTACTTGTCAATTTTATTTTTTATCTATACAAATAATGATATCAAGAGAAAATTGTACTCGCTTTTGAAAAAACTTCAGTGAAATTCAAAGTACTCGTTCTGAACGATAGCACGTCTATGTCCAAACTGAAAATTTAATATAATGAACCAGCCTCATAACAAGGCTTTATTTATTTTACAACATTTTGAATGTTACAATGCTAAAGTCTGAAGTATATTTTTGTCTAACCATCAAATTGTGTTATAATCTTACTCTTGATAAAAAAGATCTCACATATTTTTTTTTATTTAAAATCTTTTTTTATTGGATAGTACGAGACTGTTCTTAAATATTAAATAAAATTGAATAATGTGTATTTTTAACTTGCAGTTAAAAAATGAGTCTTGCTAATAACAATTATAATTAGAAATATTCTTTCCGAAAGTGTACATACAAGAGCATTATTTAATAAATAGCTCTTGTAAATTTTAAAAAAGAAGTAGCTTTATCAAATGTATTAACTTTTATTTATCTATTAATTATTAAAGTGCTTGAGAAATATTGTATTGATTTTTGTTAAAAAAAATTATTGAAAAATTTTTCAGAAAATGCAGAAATTCCATTGGGGGATAATCCAAAACGTCAATATTCATCGATAACAAACATAATTTCAAATAACTACGCCGCTTCCGATTCGAAAAAAGAGGTACGAATGGGAAATTCATTTTGACTCTATAACTAAACAATATGAAGTTATACTAAATATAAAGTTACTACAGCACTCTATTTAAACGCCACTGATAGACGGTGAAGGAAAACATCGTGAGGAAACCTGGACTTATAATATCACAATTATAAGCTTGAAATCGCCAAGCGTGGTGGTTAATGCTCAAACCTTCTCCCTTTGAGAAAGAGGTCGTTGCTCAGCAGTGGGCTCTGATAGGCTGATGACGACAGCACTCTAAACACCAGTTAGTATTGTCAAATTATATACTGCGTTTAATTATTTTTATTCGTAATTTTTTACTTACAGTACAAGTGCGTTTATGAATTTAGCGTATAGGCACTTTCATATATTTCATGAAATGTATCTCTTTTTTTTATGACGCAGGGAAACTCTTTTTACGAGCCGTCCAACCGGCCTTGGTGGGACCGGAAGGGATGTGTGAGGCTCGGCCTGGGCAAGCCCCTACTCACTAAAACCACTGCGAAAGCCATCGGCCGCTATGTCGGTGTACCCCGGATCTGTCACTCCCGCATAAGGCGCTCCTCCCCCATGAAATGTATCTTCTAATACAATAATGTTTAATGTCAAAAAACTCGGTTTCAAAAAAGATTTTTACTATAAGATAAGGTAAAATCATGATGAGTGGAATTACAGTTTTTTGAAATACCTATTTATTGAAAATATTTATTGTTGTATTTAGTACATTATTTTTTGCAAATTGAGAAAAAAATATATGAAAAACTTCAATTCTTGAATTATTGATTAATGTGCTACATTATGCGTCAAAAATTTTGCTGAAGACCTTTGGAACACAAACGACGCTCAAACTTTAAAAGGCGGTTACAGCTTGGAGTGCTGCCAAGAAATATCTTCTAGGAACCATGCTATCAACAAAACGAAATTTATCATCTTATTCATTTAATAGCGTTAAAATATTCAATTTAATTTTATAATTACAAACTATAGAATGCTTTTTTTAAAATAGATTAATAATAATCTATCTCGTACACATTTATATCAAGTTTAAAACATACACATTAATTCAAATAGAATAATAGTCTATAAGGACATTTATTAAATAAGTTTGATTTGGAAATTTAGCAAAAATTACTACAATATTGAGGTGTTTTTACATAACAAAATAAGATCCCTTGTCACCGAAGAATTTCTGCAATTTGACTTCGACTCGAGTGCAGTTCTTCTTTACTAAAGATATAATATTAATTTTGAATTCTAATATTTTTAAATGGGAAATAATACAAAATAAAAATCATCCATGTAATATTTTAAAATCCACGCCTTATTAACGTACGTGATGATAATTGACATCTTTTAATGAAACTAATATTTTTCCTCTCATTAAGTGTATTTTATCATTTTAAAAACTAAACAATCCAGGCGTTTCGGTTACAGTTACTGCAAATGTCGGGATTATGTAGTTTTTAAAATATTAGTTTCATTTAAATAAACTCGGGAAAGACTTAAATCTCGTTTTTAGACATGTATCATGACAATCAGTTGCTTAACATTACATAGAAACCCTTGTATTCTGGAAAGCTAAAAAGATATGTAGATGAAATTCATGTAAAAAATAGTGACGTTGACTAAGATCAAACTTTTAAAATTTTTATACACTTTTTTTAATAACATCTCTACTTTTACTTCAAAAAATTTACATCCAATTTGAAGTATATACCATTGTGAAATTATAATACAAATTATATGAACGACGTCTCTATTTTTCTCTCATCATATATCATTATCATCAATGTAATCCTAATTAACGTAAACATCTAATGGAATACTATTATTTTAGCAATACAATCTTTTTAGCCCACTAATATTAAGACAAGTAAATTGTGTTCATTGTCTAAAATAGTAATAAAACACATTGAGTTTTTTAATTCTAAGATAACCAGAAAAGTTCGTGCGGTTTTCATTCATTGTTTACTTATACGGACTCTATATCGACAATAAGATAAAGTGGTGGGTCATTTATTATATATTTGAAAGGTTATATTAAGAAGTATCATATATTGTGTTAGAAAAGTTTTTTCACTTAAAAAAAAACAGAAAAATTATTGGTAAAGCAGGGCTGTGTCAATTGCAATAATTCGTGCTTGTTTACTTTACAAATTTAAACTTGGCAGTGAAACCGCAAAATCTTGTCGTAAGATATGCACCGCTTTTGGGGAAGGTGCTGTAGCTGAACGAACAACCCAGAAGTGGTTTAAAAAATTTGCTTCTGGAAATGAAAGCCTGGAAGATGAACTTCGCTCCGGAAGACCATCGACGCTTAACAACGACGATATCAAGCTGGCAATCGAGCCGGATTAAAGCCAGACATGCCAAGCTCTTGACTTGCAATTCACTTAAGCGACGAAAATATTCACATGCATTTTCACCAGCTTGGGAAACGATGGAAGCTAAGCAAATGGGTACAACATGAATTGAATGAAGCAAATAAGTTACAGCGTTTGACAATCTGCATAACGTAAGATTGGAAGATTGGAAGTCCTGTCTCATCCGCCCTATTCGTCAGACCGAGGCCCAAGTGACTACCACCTGTTTTTAGCATTGTACACGCATATGCGGAACCGGGCCTTTCAAAATAGAGAGGCTTTCCAAAATGATGTGGTACAGTTCTTTAATTCACAAAAACCAGATTTATACAAAAGAGGTATTTATGATCTCGCGTCAGGTGGGAAAAGGTTATGGGAGGTAGGGGAGGTATGGGCAGTTGGGAGACATGGGCAGCCCCTTTTTATTCTGATTTGATTAGACATTTAATTTTTTCCTTGATTAGGTAGTTTACTTTACTAACTGAGAGCACTGTTCATCCATAGACTATCTGTCATTTCTGTGAGTTGTCAAACACAAACACGTTTGAAGATTATGCGCTCGTAAAAGTAAATATTTTGTTGGGGATTTGGATCCTAATAAAGAGAAAACTAATCTATAAATTAAACTTAAATTCAAGCCTAAATACCTAGACTCAAAAAAATACCGGCAACCTAAGTCCAAAATGTATACAGGGGGATCAATGGGCATTTGGCGTGCGGGTGGTTTGGGCATGCCCAATGCTTCCTCCTATTATGTTCAGTTTAGGAGGATTTTTAATATAGCTAGTGATCCTTTAGAAGACATCAAAACTAAATTGCCTGTACCAAAGACGTGAAATAAAACCAAACGTGGTAGCTCTAAGTACACAATTGATAGTTCTCTATGGGTAATACCCAATCTCAGATAAGTTAAGATACTATTTAAGACGTTTTTATATTTTGTAAACTTTATTTTTGGATTCTGTTATTTTTATAGTTTAATAATAGTTTATTTGTTAACTAATTTTTGAATTCCATTATGGATATAGAGTGATTTATAGGCAGTGTCCAAGCCTCCCACAGGGTATACCCAAATCTCCCTACCATTGGGTGCATTGGGCACTTTTGACTTAGTTTATAAAATATCTCGTAATGTAGGAACTGATTGTATTTTATAAGAAAGCTCTTTAATTATATCTAGTCAAATGTGTGGCGCAATAAGAATTGGTAATAAAAGTTGATTATCTATAAAATCTGTTTTTTTATGCAATAAATAGTGTAAAATGCCCATCCCTCCCATACCTCCCATACTCCCCATTCTTGTATTATTATCTTTTAACCCTCAAAACGACACGATTTTTTTGTTGCCTAATAATAATAAATAAAATAGAAACTACACCAAAAATTAGATAAAACATAAGCCTTAAATTATTTATTTACACTTATTGTTCTGTGCCATATAAGATGACCAAATAGACCAAAACTAGACGATCAAACAAAAAGCTACAACTGGAATTAGGTACATATTTCACTAAATTAATATGTGATATTTTACTTCAGACTTTGAGGTAAAGATGAGTTACTGTTAAAAATTGTGTAACCACATTTTTGTTCCTCACATCAAACAACTGGATTATTCTGTACCCGTTCATGTCAACATCAGAATCATGTTGTTATGTAAATTTTTAAAATAAACAAAAATAAAGAGAAAGTATAAAAATTACATACTAAGTGGTTGATAGTAACATATAAATACAATTCGTATTCGATACAAAGGGTTCTGTAAAAATCATATAAAGAATAGGGTTGTTTGCGAAATTATTCTTATTTACTCAATGTCTGAGTGGAAAAACACTTGAAGAAGGAATAATAATTGAAGCCAAGAAAACATTGTTCTCAATTTAAGTTTCAATAATAGTAATAGTATAACTAATAAACATGACCTTATAAAAATGACCTAAGTAAACGTCAAAAATAAGTTATCAAATAATATAGGATTACTCCTATAAACTTACGTTTGTAATTCTGTATATGGAAATGTATTTTTTTTTCTCAGATATCCTTATTAAAAATCAGACAAAGACAGTGAATTAATAGAAATCTGAATAAGAGATTATAACGCAAAATTTCTATTATTATTTTGTAAATTTGAAATTTATTCTTAACTTATATTATAATTTTATTTTAATGTATTAATTAAAAAAATCATTATCCAATTTTAAAATTTTAAGAATCGTATTGAAATTAATGGCATCTTGTAGAATTATAATTATTGGCATTTATTGAAAACTTCTGATATTTGAACGATATAAAGTATCATATCAAATTAGTGTTCCATTTGATGATTCGATTTATAAACTAAATAGTATGGTCTAAGTTAATTTAATGATGAATATACAAAGATTTCGTCAGAGCGAATATTATTTATAACACTTCTTTATAAACATTTTATTCATTATATATTCAAACAAGAAAATTCGTTTCCTCAGAAAGAGAAATGCACTTAAGCGGCTTTATAAAGAGAATTTAAAATGTACAACCAACTTTTGTAGAAAATTTATAACATAATAATTTTTTTCCAGAAAATATTTTATATGACATTCTTTTTCATTCATTTTCAGACGAAGTTAATTTATATTTAATAATTATTTTTTTATATAATATTAAGCTTTCTTGAACTTTTACTCTAAAAATAAAATGCAAATATAAGATACTAATAAAATAATAAACAACAAGATTAATACAAATTATGAAATTTATATATTGCTTTTATTTGGAAATTATATTGACACGGTTTTGTTCGATGTATGTATGTAGTGTTATAATTAAAAATGAATCCCTAAAAAATATATTTATTTTAAATAACACTTTAAAATGTGCTTTATAAATGTAATACTACCTGAGAGTACGTACTTAAATATGAAATTTTATTTACATTTACAGCAATCCAAGCACAATATAGGAGTAGTTACTTACTTATTATATAGATAATGCTTACTGGATGGTAAAGTGCTCAGAATGATGCGGAGAGTGTACATATTTTTTAAAGGATACCGGTTAAAAATATTATTATTCATGTGTTATTTGTAGTAGATGGGTTTTGTTAAGTTCTTTAATATAAAACACAACTAGACACCGACGCTGGTTCATGATGTTTAAAGTAATTCAAACCTGCTAGTTGAGTGTAATTAAAGGCATGTCTAGAATTAACAAAGAACTAACAAGCAGACTGCAAACTGTTTCCGTCTTCTAACTATGTAACAACCACTCCAGAATCGTTAATCTCTCTGCCAGCAAATGTGTTTTATTTAGTTCTCTTCTGTAGAGATAGTTTTCTATAAGGTTTATTTAGCATTCAATGGCCAGTAGTAAAACTAGATGTATTTTTATAGTAAGTAAAGAACAAAATTATTATCTACCTCATTGTAATACAAATAAATAGATGCGCAGTTATTTTCTATGTATTATCGTATAAAAACTGAGACTTCAAGACTACAATATCAGACGTCATTGTAATACACATAAGAATGACGTTACCGTCAATATAAAATTTGATAGAATATTCTGCATACAATATGAACAGATGTCTCATAAATTTATCAATTAAAAGAATAACTTTCTTTTTTTTTTTTAATTGCGTTGTCGAAGTTTATTTATTTATATACTCTTTATTGCACACCAATAGGACACAAGAATAGAAGTGAAACAAAGAAAAAAACAAATGTACAATAGGCGGCCTTATCGCTAAAACAGCGATCTCTTCCAGGCAACCTTTGGTAGAGGAGAGAGAGATAGGATGGTAGGGGTGTACAAATTATAAATATAGATACAATATACATACATATATATATATATATATATATATATATATATATACACACACACACACACACATAATTATATATATGTGTACAGTTTTATATCATAATGGTGCGCTTTTCTTTGAAGGCACCTGTCCTAGGATTTATGATTGTTTTTATTGTACGATGTCAATGGACTCAATTTTTGGAAAACTATTATTTTAAATAGAATAGAAAAAATACTTGGTCCTGGAATAGTCAGCGCTATAACAACCGTCATTGGGAACTAGAATTGTATTAGAACGTGGTTGAATTTGAATGAGATACTAAATAAGTTATTGCTATTGTTAGCAGTTCCGAATAATGTGGGTTAAATATTTCACACATTGAATTTAACATTATGCTTACAATTCAAAATGGTAATACTCGTAGGTATGCGAAATCTGGGAAGAAACTTTTTGATTGTTTTATTTTGTAGACATATTCATTAAAACAATTTTCAACAATGGATATAAATATTATATATGTATAGTTAAATTTCCAACAAAGTTAATAGTACCATTGCTAAACGAAGTTAGCCAAAGTTAGATATGAATATATAGTAACAAATAATATGTCGGCTCGTGTTTGGAGTATGGATGAGCCGACATATTGAGTATGGGCGAGCTACATAATTGGCGCTGGCGTATCACGGTTATGAAAATTATCCTCCATTTTATAATACTTATTACAATAAATTACAATTTGTATATATTTTTCAAAATTTTAATTAATTGTTTTTTTTTTTCATAATATTTCCATCAGGCCATTTACAAGTTTTGATTATATTATTTTTAATCAAGAAAAGCTGTAGTACTTATATTATGTATCTATTGAAAATATAATAAAATTAAATTTAAATTTTTTTTGTCTAACACTACTTCTACTTTCACTCACACAAATGCAAAGCTCAGCTTAAATCTAACGGACTATAATAGAATTAAAGGTAAACTTGTTTAAAGAAACAAGAGAATATTATTAAAATATAATATATAATAAACATAGTGTTTATGATGTTTGTTTACAAACAGCAGATTTTAAATATTTAAGTAAAATCTCTAATACTTTATGTGACGCAAACAAATTTATTATTCAAGCAATTTCTGCACAGCAATTTATGAGTGGCGTAATTCACTTCAAAGCTTTCTCAAATAATTTTCGATCTGTGAAAATTTACATACATTTTGTAAATACTTTATTTAGTTCAGAAGGTATACTGTGAAATCATAGTGTACCATAGAAAATGTAGGTTTTAACGCAGTTTATCAGTTAATATTCCATATACTATTATTATTATTGCTGACTGGAATAAAATGTCCAAGAGCGCTAGTTATCTTCATACCTTTTTTCTCCTGTAACTAACTAAACCAGCCTATATTATCGATACAAATTGATTCAATGTAAATGTTGACTCCTATTATTTTGTCAAAAATGTGTAAAAAAATTTATTGTCAGTTGTGAATGTTGCCAAGAAGTATGTTTTGGAATTGTCGTGTGCTATTATGTATCTAAATATTAGTTACTTTATGGGAAGTCTTCAACTCATTACATAAATTTAATGCACATTAAAAGCCTCCAGTTTCAAAATATTTTTATAAGACAAGTTCAATTTGTAGAATATTTTAGTAGGTTAAATATGTAGAATATTTGTATAGAGAAAACTAGTCAGTAAAACAGAATGTGACATCTCTGAAATAATAGATATGAGTACATATTGTTAGAGACAAATATTTTGTTCTATTTTCTAATATCTTTTTATGAAATTTTATTTATTTTAATATTTTAATAAATATCTATTTGGAGACTTAAAAACATTATATGAATGCATATAAATTATTCTTCTAATTAATTTTTCTCAAAGCGATGAACTCTAAAGCAATCGTTAAAGTAGTTTATAAATCCGTCGAGAGATCCCGTTTAAATGTTGAAGACTACACTCCGAGTGCTAGAAAACTTAGATACCATCTTTTAGTGTTGAAAATTTAATTGTGTTAAATATTATCCTTATTCTAAGACCAAATACAAAAATACTTAAATAAAAGTCAATGTATTTCATCTTATTTCAGTATATGAAATGTTTTAATAAATTCTTTTTAACAGAATTATACTAATAAAACACAACATCTAAATATACATTTACAAATTTTAATTAAAATGCATTATCATATCATTTCTAATATTATATCTTGTTTATCACCACATACTATTACTTACATTTTTATTACAGTTGGCATGTCACGAGAGGATATTGGGCAATATATATTATATAATATGTCCATATGAGCTTATGTTACAATATATTCAAATAGCAGCTAGGGAGCTGACACGTAAAATATTGCAATGCAGCGAAATATGTTCTAACAAGCATGAAAGTGCAAAATATTTAAATAGCATTTCCTCTGATCTTGATATTAGATTGTTATATGCAATAAACTTTAATAATTGCAATTTTTTTCTTAACAACTCTGTGGAGATAATACGGTGGAGGACCAAAAAAAATTTATAATTGACTTTTTGAAATAAATATTGACATGACTTTAAATGAAAGATTTCATAAGCAAAACATCACTTTTATAATTTGTATTTTTGGTAAAGGTCCAGGTAAATAAGGATGTAGAAAATAAATTTCAATAAAACTTTACAAAAAGTCCCTTCGTCATTCAAGAATTTCAAATAGAAGCCTGGACCCAAGTTTTATATTACGAAAAAAAGTTTTTTCTATTTAAGGACTCCTCCTTGTAAAGGACAAGTTATTTAAGGCGAGCGTGACTTGATACTACATATGTATATTGATTATGCACTGTTTGAGTGCTATTAATATACTACTTCTTTTATCAAGTAAGTGTATATGAATGATTTAAAATTAAAAATTATTTTACTATACAAAATGTTGTGCTCAACTTAAAACTAATCAAATATCATATGTACTTATACATATGTTAATTTGTTTTTTCAAGTCACATTAAGTCTACTTATAAGTTCATCTATACATATAATAAAGGGACTCGTGCGTAGTAAACGGAATTATGGCTTGCCGTTCCCCCTCACTAGCCTACGCACAGCGCAGAGAACGCCGAGGAGTTTAGTGGGTGGAAATCCCACATTCCCCCGCCGTGTTTTTGTCTTTGAAAGACTTTGAAAGATTCTCCTCGTTAAAAAAAAATAAAATACATATACTAAAATTGCAACATTTCGCTGTCTGAGTACTGGAGATACATATACATATATATATATATATATATATATATATATATATATCTAACAGAAATAGATGGTTCCATGTGGCTTTGTTCTGTGTTAGCAATCCCAGCTTACTGTATGATTTGTTAAGACTTCTGGCCATAGGGTAAGGACCCCATAGCCATAAGTCGAATATGGTGTGTAGAGTATTTTTTATATTTCATGCCACAAGTACTTACATGTTATCTTATTATATCTTAGCCAGGAAAGTTGGAGTAAAATATATAACTACTCAAACATTAATCATCTCTGTCATAAAATAAAAAATCCTTTATGGTAAGAAATATAGAAATTACAGTTATAAAATTATTCAATCTGAAATTTTAAACTGTCAAGTTTGATTTTAAAATCACTTAAAATTTATATGTTTTCCTATACAATCCCACAAAAAAAACCACTTATTTTTCCATTTATATGTAGGTTATTTTGAGTGGCTTCTCCTCCTTGATCTGTGGAAGGAAATGAGCATAGTGTATTTCCGAGTTTCCGTTCCTTTGTACATTTTTCTACAACCTACTCTTAATATACCGCAAACTTTTCTGCAATAAATCAAATTTTTATATTTGCTGATTTTATTCCATTACAGTTAAAATGTGATCGAGTCTTTCATTTATTTAAATAAAAATGCACGATTTATATGGATATTATATGTTTAAGCATTATACGCAATAGCTGAAATTAATATTTTAATTTTAACCACCGTTTATAAATCTACTTATGGAAATCCCATACAATATTTTTATCTACAACTTAGTATGTGTGTAATATGTGTTATTAACTAAAATTTGAGATATATTGTATGTAGGGGAAATGCAGAAGAAACACTCCTTTAAATCAACAAATTATAGGTTTATTTTAGAAACTTTCATGAGAACAACTTACTACTAATCAGTCTACATGTTTTGATAATTAATTAATCAGACTTTAATTAAATCACATAGTTCAAAGATAATGGATGATTTTCAAAATCTTCCAATTTGCCCTCATAGACAGGCAAAATGGACCACATGCGAGGGCAAAATGGACCTGTTCAATATGTTCCTATTTTATTCCCGAGGACAGTGTCGCATATAAATATGGTGTCTGCATCATCATCCTTCCGCATCCATCCATCCATCTACAACTACAGTATGCTCATTGGTGAGAAATCTGGTATCGCACCCAGCCTTCTTTTGATTCTGAATGGAGATGATAGCAGTAAAAACACTTTGTATCGTCTTTTTCTCCTTTTACTATGAAATAGATGGTTGTTCCTGTACGTGGGACATTGTTGCAGAACGCTGAGCATTCACTGAACGATTAAATAATGTCTGAATCTCACTGCTAATCTTACCTTGAAGATTTGTTACTTTTAGTGTAAAGAGGGCCGGTGTCCCATTTTGCATGGACCGTTTTGCCCTTTGGGAACATTTAAATCAAAAATAAATTTTGAGGTTTGAAATCACTATGATAATGCATATTGGCTATACATAATAGAACAAAAGTGCAGGCTACTCAAAAATGGCACTTTTTATATCAAAACAACAAAACCATAAATATCGCACCCAAATTTTTTCTACATGTAAGACAGGCTCACCGACACTGACCGGGGAGAGCCGGGAGGCGGACAGCTATTAATAACAGTACTTACTTTCAGATGTCGTTTGTAGTCTTAAAGTTATCAAAGTGGTCCGTTTTACATGCAGGGTCCGTTTTGTCTGCAGTTCCCCTACGTAATTTGAGATGTACACCTTATTGTATGTGATTGATGCGAGATCTACATATTATATGTACAATTTATGTGATATAACAATACTCTTAAGACAGTATCGTTAGAATATTTTATAACTCAAGAATGGCTGTATGGGTTTAGCTGAAAATTTATGAAGAGATAGATATCCTAGAACCAGGAAAAGAACGTAGGATACTTTTCGTACAAACAAAAAAAATGATACAACACAAAATCTTCTTATTTACTGCCGTTAAGGAGGAACAGAGTGTGCCAAATCAACTATATGTTTCTCAATTTAGTCATTAAAAAATATGAGTAGTATTACATACTGTGTTATCATGATTAAAACAGTTACATAAATTTATTTTGTCTAATTATAACTAAATTAAACTGAGTTCTTAAACCTTCCGTCTTATCTTAACATTTAATGCTATGGTAAAACGCCTTGAAAGTTTAAGGTTAATTACTTTTGTAACATATTCCCCATGGCTTTCTATAATTATCTTATTTAATGAAATGAAATTAAACTTTATATGAGATTTATAAGATGTAGTTAAGTTACCTGAAGACGAAATAACGATAGCTTAGAAAAAAATTAAGACAAAAGTTGAATAGTTATTTTTGTATTATTTTTTATATTATTACCGTTGGAATTTTGATTATTTTCCATGTATCATTATAAATCACATGATATATATTTGTTTTAGTCACTTTAGTTTTTATTAGTTTTACTAGTTTAATACAGAAGTCTATTTATACTAAAAATGCAACGAAGATGTACCAAAAATCTATGTAATGTTTATGATTATTTTGTAGAATTAACAAAACACAGTATTCGGTCAGAGGTTTTCAAGTTTTTCCCGAACCAAATAGTAATAATTAACACATAGAATCAAAATCTTTCTGCTTTCTAATCACAATAATATCACTATAATTCTCTAAAATTCATTCAATATAATCTGATGCATACACATGATATAATACTCTACTTTAGGATAACCAGACTTATCAACTATGGAATCTTAAGTAACTTTGACTAATCTTTTACCATCTTAAATACTCAGCTATAAGAGGATAGGTGAAAGAACATTGCTTTCTAAAATATATATTATATTAAAATAAATAACAATGGTTATTTCATTTATATAACATGATTGAAATATTTATATTATTTATAACTATTTATATCTACTTAAGTAATATATATACACCCTTAGTGTAAATCAAATGACTCCGTGCAATATGAGGGAAATCATACTTTTATTATATTTTATTACGTTTATATCCTATAAATATTATAAATATAAAAGTTTGTGACGTTGTATATGTCCATGGATGTAAGTCGCTCTTTTACACAAAACTTTCTTAAAAAAATTGGATTAAATTCTAATAATGTGGTTCAGACATCAGAATACAATGGGCTATAAATTTATTCCAAAATTTCGAGTAGTGACCTCTACATCTCGGCATGTTAAATGTATTATGTGTACAGTGACGTGGTCGTGACATACTGGTTGGTTGGCATGTCTATTGTTTTAATACATTTAGAACCAGTTTCACCAATCAATGTTAAATAAATAACGTCTAATTAGAGCGTTTGTCGGACTGTTAGATGTATCGAGCGTCCTACCATGCACTTATGTTTGTTTAAATGTCTTAACAAGACATTAATAGTATTTTTTGATCTAGAGGTCAAATGTCTAACCGACTGTTGTTATCGAACTCGAATGTTATTGGACATTTGAGTTTTGACACCACCGATTTTTTGTAGCCATAAAAAGACATTCGTTTTTTCTTTTTCGAGTATTTGATTGTATTTACTAATAAAGTGTATTAAAATTTCTTGTTCATATGACGAACAATTTTACCCCCGGCTTTTTCATTGACATTGCAAATTAAGAACTCTTTTAATCACTTATAACTCGAACACAATTTATGCCGATAAATTAACAATACGATTTTGACAGGTTACACCTAGTAAACCGAAAAGAAAGCTTTTTATGCGCCAAATCAATGCAATCAATGATATAAAAATATAGTGATGCATCGTAACAAAATTTGGTAGCCGGTCATTTAAAGTGTCATTTAATAATGCCTTGTTAATTTATCGTCGTGGGACGTAAATATTTTGACAGATAATTATTTTTTTGGAGGTTCGTTAGTAAATGCCTCGTTTAGATTTAACAAACAGTGCTGTGAAACTGGATCTTAATAGATTTCTTTTTGAGCACAATTTTGAATCTCAAACTAACGAATTCGCTTTCAAATATACTTAATAAAAGAAATAGCTTAAGGTACAAAGTTATGTAACAATCTATGTAAATTGTGCATATATGAAATTTGTGTCCTTATCATAACTTTTTTTGGAATTAGAGAAATAAAAATATTCTTATACTTTTATGGCTTTAATTCCAGTAAATAAAATAGCAATACAAATATTCAATAGAAATTGATTAAGTATTATCCATATACCCAATAGAATTTTATGTTGATAGAATTTTTATGAATATAAGCCAACATTATAAAATATTCTATTTTCTAAATTTTTGTTATTAATTTTAGAAAAATATTTTAGTGTCAAATTCGACTAAGATTGAGTTCGTCGATAGAACAGCAATACAGGTTCATTTATGATTAATGGTGCTTGGGGGAAAAAAATCTTTTATTTCTTTAATAACATGAAAAAAATTGTGAGTAAAAGATACACAATAAATTGACTTATAATGGAACTTTATGTATTTAGGACAACCGTAATAAAGCAAATATGTAAATTTCGTCCAGAGGATGATTTCAGTTTCACATCATTGTAATAATATAATTTATATTCAATAAAATAAAAGAACACATACAACAATTTATATATATGTAATAATTTCCTTAAAAATATAATATTGCGAGAAGAATTCAAATTGTATAAATAAGACAAATGCATCAAGTTCGGTGACGTGATACATACGTGAAATATATTTTTATGATGAATAGTGTTTTATCGAAAAGGCTGCTTTTGTTTAAAACCTATAGTTTTATCCGAACACATTTTTATTAATATTAACTTAATTATTTCTTATATCTTTAACAATGTACAGTAACGCTGCTACATTCTCAAATTAATTTGGGAAATCAATCTTCAAAATTATTATCATAACACAAGTACCATTTATCATAAAGTATGTGTAGTAATTTGTAAAAAGTCAGATAAATTAATAAGATCTTTTTTTGTTAGAAGTTAACCTAGGTATATAATACTTAGAGAATTTTAAATCTTGTTTTTTAAACAATTGTACTAAATTAAATTAAATTTCAATGCTAACTTTGTATTTTGACTTATATTATAAATTATAATCTTCTTTTTAAACAATGTTGACTCAAGCAGTATTTCTTACAAACCTACATATGTCTAGGTTTTTCTAGTCAAATATGTTAATATAGATAATAAAAGACAGAAATAAATATTTGTCAACAGGTTTTGTTAAAAAAAATGTCGATGAAATTATATCGTTTTCCAAACATATTGTATTACAAACTAGATATATATCAGAATTTTTAAGACAGACAGCATTAAAACTGTATACAAAAAAAAAAAACTTAAACACAAACGTGTTGAGAAAAATACATGGAAGTGTAAACTTAGTTATTTGATGTATAAATATTTCATTGACCCGGATTTCGCCATTTTACTACCATTATAAATTATAAAGTATTTAAATGAAACTAATATTTTTCGGATTTTACTTCGCGTTTTATTTTTGATTAGAAAACTACATACTCCCGACGTTTCGGCTACTTTTCAGCAACCGTGATCACGGGCAGACGAGATGTGAGTGTCTCATATGTAGTTTTCTAATCAAAAATAAAACGCGAAGTAAAATCCGAAAAATATTAGTTTCATTTAAATGAGTACTCGCGAAAATCTTAGATCTCATTTATAAAGTATTTGTTATACCACTTCCTTAATCAGCAATTGCTATCAGTATTTTATGGTAAGAAATCACAAACAAGAAAAGATTTGAAGTACATGGTGCTCTGGCTGTTGGAACAAAAAATAAGAAGGTAATAAATAATTCTTCATATAAATGAGATGATCTTTCACAAGTAAGGTTCAATATATCATGTCCTTATAAAGGATGCTAGAAAAGTTAACAAGAAAATAAGGATAATAATATATCTTGTATTCTAACAACGATTAAGACCCTTTGTTATATTTATTTTCTATCGCCGGACTTCATGAGCGAATTAATGTCATATTACGTTTTGCATAAATAAAGATAATCGAAAATTACTATTTTTAAACTAATTTACATAAATATTAAATTTCTTGAGTACTCAACAAAAAAAAATGTTTGTTTCGTTATTTTCTCATTCTAGAGTGACGTCCTAATAAATAACTTTTCATTAAAACACTTAAATCGCAGGCAAATCTGGAAAAAAATGGAGCCTTAATATAACCGTTTTTATGTACAAATCGTGGCATATTATTGTACTTACCTAGGTTATAAAGTGAGACACGGGCAGCGCTATGTGTGTATTGGGAATGTTTAATTTCGGAATTATATTGCATTTATGACGTTTTGTTTATTCCAATTATCTGGCTCAAATTAATATGGACTTGTATGGATTAATAATAATTATATGTCCCATTATAATGCGTTCCTTACAATTTTAGTTAAGATTTTGTATAAAATAAAATGAAATATAAGAATTTGAAAGGTTTCTTAAATAAACACGAAACAAACATATTCACAACTATTCAAAGATTTTCTTTATATCACTGCATTCTTAAATGTGAATTTGTAAAAAGTTTATTATTTATTTAGGAATGACGACGGAATATACTAAGTAAATACTATTGTTTTAATTTTAATGAATACTTTATTTTTATCGAGTTTTTGTGAATCCTAGAATTATGTATTTTAAAGAAGAGTACTGTGTAAAAAATACATATTTATATTATACAGGGTGACTGGTGAATTACTATCGATATTTGAGGACGTGATATTTGACGATCATATATGACAAAATAAAAATTAATATAACATAAATATTAATAAACTTCTTAGTAAAGTTAACCAAAAGTTATGTAATTAATTACGCATCGTGTGAACACCCTACAGATTAGGTATACACTGACACTCACACATACGCATGTCGTGACGTGGTGTTGTATCAACACGTCGTCGCACGCGTCCACACTTGAACACTTGGAACGTGTCAACACTTTACTTATTTATACGGAAATTTTGTCAAAAATTAAGTGCCTATTTTTTTTACATAATTCGAATGAGAATCATGTACCGAGTATGCTCCTTAAATATTGATAGTAATTCACCAGTCACCCTGTATATAAAAAAGGAGTACCTGTATTAATGAGAATTATAAGATAAATAAGCTTCTATAATTTTCCGTCTCCTCAGTTTGTTTCCCTTATATATACTATATCAATATGTTACTACTTAAATCCAATTTATTAAAAGAATTAGGCCAATATTATAACAGTTCATTTTGTAATTTATCCGGTGGTTTGTAATTTTAGAAGGATATAATAATTACTCCAAAAAAATCTCGTATCCCAACAATTTCTAAAGGTAGACAAATTAAAGAGATTTGTTAACGTTTTTCATACGAATTTGTGGCAACAAATATAAATTATAAAAATCCACACGTGCAACCCAAGTCCGAGGTCTAATGATACTTAATTAACCAACGTTTGAATGGTCTGAGTAAATCGCCAATTTTCAAAATCTTTACTATTTAATTTACAGCAATCATTAAGTGTCATTATTGCAGGTAGTTGAGTTTTGCTGATAAAATGTAATGTTCTTTTGTTTTTTTTAATTTAAAATGAAGTTTAATTTAAAACAAGAGGAAGTTTGTAGCTTTTCATCCTAGATAAAAGAAAAAAGTAAACCTTCTATAGAAACTTAGATTTAATATAATAATTACATATAACATTATTTAGTCACAGATTACTAAATATTTCAGATCAATGAAAATACTTATGTTAAACATTTTTCGCATAAAGTTAGTCGTAGCAATAAGAATTGGTAAAACAAATTCTTCGTAATTTTGGTCTTCTTTTATTTTGTATTACAAATTTACATTCCAGAAATTAAACTCAATTTGTAATAAAAGTAAGCTAAGACTTATATAGGAAACAAAAAAAACTTACTACAAATGTAAAAGTAATCAACTGTACCAATAGAAGTTGACATAAAAGAGAACTAACTCAGGCTAAATTTAATACATGTATTATAACTAAGAAGAACTAATATGTTTTAGCTTTTTCCGATAATTGTAATACTCAAAATTTCATAATCTATTTAAAGCTTTGAGTACGATTATTAGGTCTTGAAATTATTTAAAAACTCATGAACACTTAAGATCAGGAAACAATGATTTAATTAAAATAATATTGAGATTTATTTGAAATTACTTCAGTTTTTGACCCGTTAAAAATGTGTTGTGTAAGTTATAAATATTGTTAGATATAAGTTAGGCACTACATCCACTTTGATGTTTAATGCCCCGAAAATCGTAACTGAATCCCTAGTCTAATACTTACATCCTATTTATAATATTCAAAAGTAACGTATTTAGGTGAGGGTAAAATATAAAATCATACAGAGGGCGCTAGATGCCCTCAGCAGAGTTTTCATTAAATAATAAAACACTTAACATGCTAAGGCTCTAATTATAAATAGTAAAACCTATTGTTAAGTATTTAGATATATAAACTACTGTACCGAAATATTATTATTAACTTTACATAATACTTTACACTATTATAACGCATATACATATTTCGCTAGTTGACTATCATAAGATTTCCCAAGGCATTTTAACTATATAATAATATATAAAATATATATCGTTGAAGTAACAATTATGAAGAAAACAATAATTAAAATCATCAGAAATAAATATTACTAACTATATAATATATTATGTACATTCATGTAAAAGAAATGATTATGAATTTAGGTTATAATGCGACCATATTATTCGTATAGATTATTCATTTTATTGAATACGAGTTTATTGTTCTATTATTTGGACTGATTAATACATAATACATCTCTGTGTGGTCATTGGACTATTCACTATCTCCATAGCAATAGCCATTCAGTGTCCCACTTAATCCTGCGCCATGTAGTATTATACATATTTGCTTAATCAATCAAAACCCGTATGACTTTATTGAGGACTGGTATCAATCAATCATTATCAACTGATATTACATTTCTTACTTATAAGCTATAATAGGCGTACATTGGATTAGAGAAGTTAAAAATGTATTTAAACTATGTTATTTAAAAAAAAATTGTTACCTTAAACTCAGAATAATATGATTGTGTTTTTATATTATATATAAAAGACAATCTTGGAATAATTAGTACTCTTTGTTAAATGTTTGAGTTAGTTGCACCCCAATTTGTTTTAATTTAAGATAAATAAAATAGTGCCCATTTCTTTAATATCTTTTAAAATTAGTGATATATGACTTCTGTAAGTACATATACAATAGGCTAGTACGGCCATTATGCTATGGGCAACCGTCAAACAAAGTGTTCAACCTTACCTATTGCTTCATAATCTATTGTCATCTTAATATTTGAATAAGATTTTAAATACAGTTGTAAAGAAATTGAGTAGGTAATTAGATATTGTACGCTACAAATATGCTTTTATTTATGAGTTCCAATCGTCATAAGCCAAGACCCCTGTGAGCCATCCTCCTGACGCTCGAACTTATATATATATATATATATATATATATATATATATATATATATATATATATATATATATATATATATATATATATATATATATATATATATATATATATATATATATATATATATATATATATATATGTACTAGCTTTCCTCCCGCAGCTTCAAAGGTCTGGGATAAAAACTATCCTATGTTCTTTCTCAAGGTCAACTCTATCTCTGTACCAAATTTCATTAAACTCAGTTCAGTGGTTTAGGAGTGAAAGCGTAACAGACATACAGACAGAGTTACCTTAATTAGTAGGGATATAAATTATAATTCTAGTAGGTTGGAGTTGGGGATAAAACTAGAAAGGGAAATAATAATTTGGAACAAATTAACGTTTCTCATGAAAGATCTTGATAAATGATCCAAATAAAAATAAAAAAGTACAAGAAAATAAGGAAAACAATATATCTTGTACTCAGACACTAATACAATTAAGTTGATTAATTTGTTGTTAATCTGTTGTATTTTCTGTTTTCTATTTTAAGTATTTTCTGATTGAGTTAATGTATTAGGAATTTTTGAAATAATAAAAAAAGTCAAAATTTATTACAACTTCCTCCACCAACTTGTTGTTGATAGGAGATTTTGTGATAGATACCTGAAGATAACCAAGTATTTTTAAAGAGATTTACAACCATACCGACCGAGTCTGTGGCGGAAAAGTAGACAAAAAGTAGGCAAATAGTAGGAGCCCGTGTCGGGTTTTATATTTTAATACTGGCTTCTGGATTCTATTCCCTAATGAAATACTTCACTTTGCGGACACGGATATCTTATCGGGAGGCGGGTTAAACGTTACAGACTACATCGGCCACTTTATGTCGTCCGATGTACCAGAGGTATAGATATGAGAGTGTGGCCTTACCACTAACCAACCTAAACTTTGTTGAACCACGAGCTCTCGAAGTAGTGTATCTACCAACGGCATAAGAGTTGGTCACATCAAACTACTGTTGGCTATCCCGTTGTGTCAGATCTTTCTTTATTTTACCCTGTCATAGTTGGGCAGTTGGGTTGGGTTTAATAAATTAAATGATATCAAGTTAAAATAAACAATTTATATCAATTCATATTCAAGAAAAATGTATTGTACGTATTTCTCAAATATATACCACCAGAGGATTCAATAATGGTAACAGGTTCATAAGATCTCACTAATGTATCACAGATTTTTGCAGATTTAATAAATTACTCGATATATTTTGGAACACTTAGGATATATTGTTCTTAGATAAGTTACATTTTGCTTGTTATTCTTTGACTACCTAAAGTCCTAATTTCATTATTCTCCTTTGTAAGTGTAGTATTACACATAAATTTCCTTTTTCTATACTCAAAAATCAAACACCGAGTTAACTATACGAAACACGGGAATCATGGGCAACAGATTTGTCTACAAGGGTCATGTCGGTATCCTTAATCTTAGCAGAAAACAAGGACGGGATACCTCTTTGATTCAAGTATACTGATAAGTATAAGTATACTGATTGCTTTGCTTCAAAGCAATCAGTATACCTCTTTGATTATTTTTTTATCTCACTTAGACTTATTTCAAATGATGAAACCTGAATTTAAAAAAGTTTAAAGAGACACCTACTAGAAATGAATATTTTATAAAATAATTATTATTTGATTTACAAACAAATATGACTTAGAACTGGTGATGTGTACACTTGTAGGATTTGATACTAAGCAACTCAACTCAAGGCAGCTGTGGATCTCCCAACGCGATGAACCTTGTTCGGGAGTAGATCCCGGCAGATCTCGATAGAACCCTTCGTGGTCACCGGTAACAGTGGCTTGGAACAAACTAAAAACCCTACTGCCCAAGTCACGGAGCCTCTGCAAACTTTTTCGTGCCACTGGGGGTGAGGTTTTTCTGGTTTTACTATTTTTTTCGACTCCGGGAATATCTCTCCATAGAGAAAGGAGATGGTTTGAAATTTCTATTCATTCCATCATCGAGGCTGAGCTCGAAATCAAATTGGGTCACCTGTGAGTGGGTATGTTATTACGCTTGTTGTTTAATGAGGTCATCGTGAAGATAATACTTCCGTGTGAGATGGTCCACCATGGCCTACTTCTGAGAACAAGTTGTGGCTGAAGAGGACGCCGCGAAGTAGATTCGGTAGACTGCCTTTTTCGTTTATTGTGAAAATAAATTAAAATTAGTAATATTATATAGTTCAATAATTCGTCATCAAACTATCAGAGCCTGATACCAGAGCTGAGCAAAGGCCTCTTTCTCACATGGAGAAGGTTTGAGCATTTATCACCGCGCTTGCTCAAGACGGGTTGGTGATTTCAAACTTATAATTGAGAAGTTATAAGTCCAGGTTTCTTTAGAAAGTATTTAGATATCACTGATAAATGCATTCCCAAAAGATGGTTGCTGTCAAGCAGGCGGCCGGTCGTAAAAACAATTAACCAAAACTATTCATAACATGTAAGGCAGACTCTGGCCAAAAGCGGGGAAATTGCCAGATAGAAGAAGAAAGTTTATACGACTCGGAAAAATCACATTGATACTTGCCAGGATCGAATCTCATATATGAGAGACGGGCCTTTAACCACTAGGCCACCTCTGACTTCAGTTTAACAATTAATGAACCTTAATTATTTATTTCATACAAATAAATATATTTATATGCGTATACCTACTTGTGAAAATGTTTTTTTTTTAATTGGTCATATGTTTTACTTTTATGAAAAATTATTATTATAACTATACATAGCTCATTTAAACTTCAAATTTATTTGCACTAGTAATTGTATTTTAAAGCACAAAATCACCACATGACATTAACTTATAATCATTTTTGTAAGGATATTGTGGAGGAATATTTAAATACTCACCAGGCACTATCGCAATGATGTTCTCACTATTCATGCTTGTTACAAGTTTATCTGCTAAAATGATGTCATAAATATGCTCCAGTGAGGAAGTTTGTTATCGTATAAAGGCCGTATGTAGGTTATGTAGCAAATTTTTATGTTATACGAGTTCTTAATCGTTATTTAATAATTTACTTGATATTGAAATATTAAAGTTTAACGATGGTAATAAATATTTAAGCTTCAAGAACAATCACATTAATTGCAATATAATATTTAAGACAGGGATTAGAGTAATGACAAGTTCTTACAACATCGTTTTGTTGATTAAAAGACTTTGTGTTCTATTCTTACTTCTTCAATCATTCCAAATTTAGTTTATATAACCATTCTGTATGCTATAAAAATTGATGTAGAAATATAACAGATCCCAGATTGACAAAGTGTATGGTTTGTCCTAATATTCTGCGCCAAGTTAAACATCTTATTATTTTCATAGATTAAATTCCTCAATGCCTCATAATAATAAAATGGCAATTCTAACAAGATTTTGTTTTTAGAGAGGATAAAGAAACAGAACAGAGAACCTACTAAAGTTTTAAGAGGATGAAGTTAAAATACTTTTACCGTTATCATCTTTAACTTCGTCAGATCGAGATGATAAAAGAAAGCTGAGTGCTAAATTATATCAAAATTAATTACTATAAGCATATAGAGTGATCCAATGAACTTTTAAGGGGATATTTCAATTTTATACATCAATATCTACCTAAAACAGAGTTAGGCTTTTTCAGATAATTAGGCTACATTTTCTTTATGTTATGTAAAATAAATAGTGAAATTGGTAATTTTTTTAGGGATATATTGGGAATAATACCAAGAAATATATCTGAGGTTTAATAAATTAACAATTAATAATATGTATTAGGAGTAATATGTCAGCTCGAATAGAATTCGAATATTTGTCTTTCCTAGTGCTGTTTAACGTAAATCCCCTTACTATCCATACTCTAAAAAACCTTGAGGTGTTCGTATTGTCAACGATGTCCACAGACAGATAGAAACCTTAAGCCTCCGAAGGGATGTAAGCTCCTTCTGTTTGTTCTATCGTCGGTACAGTAGGGAATGTTCCGAGGAACTGTTTGAGAAAGTGCCATCGATTTCATTCTACCATCGCACTACTCACAGTAGGGTTGGATTTCGTCCACATCACCTAGATGCATTCAGTTGCAAGACTTTACGAGTGTTGCGGTCATTTTTTCCACGTACTTGCAGGATGTAGAATAATCTAACGCCCGAGGTTTTCCCATGGCTACAACATGGCTCTTTATAATATCAAGTGTTCAGGTGGCTCCTTCACAAACAAGGTCTTGCACATGTCCATCGGAGACCATCTCTCCATGGGATCCTCGATAACACATGTAACACATTTATAGGATTATTAATAAACTTTAAATTAAATAAAAGAACATTAAATCGGTCAACCATTCATAAGGAGTAACTACAGTAATGTTACTTATAGTCAGTGGTATCACCTACGGTAAGTAAGATTATGTAAATTCTACTGTATTTATGAAATTAACATTCAAACGCCTAGTTACACAAGGATAATCAGAATATAAAAACATTTTAGGCTCGTCATCCAGCAGTCGAGTTTATATTAGTTAACAGTATAAGGAAATCAAAGGTTTTAGCTGGAAGTATTTTTCGAATTTACAACGCATTTATAAGTTACTTTTTCCTTAAAGCGGCTTCGGATTGGACTATAATGATGGATACTTAGGAGAAACAATACAAAATCCTCGAGGATATTTTTGCGTCGGCCTACAGACCAGATATATTTTTGTATTCGCGAATTTGAAGATGATAGAGCTTACGGTCCCTTGGGAAACCAACATCCCCAAAGACCATGCCATCATGATCAATAAATATTACGAGCTCACTAACGAACTAACTCGAAATAGGTTCGTCGTGTATTTGTACGCGGTAGGAGAAGAAGTGGGAGCGAGATGTATAACAGTTAAATCTCTCTACAACCTACTAAAAGACTTGGGCTTGTCCAGAACTCACATTAATTCATTCTTGGAACGTATTTCAAGTTGGATAGGTTTCAAATTTGGTTAAGTAGAGAGAGAGAGGACCTTGGACAGTAGAGGTGAGCGTTTAACGCGCCTTAGATAAGGGCCCCTTAAACGTACACCTGAGTCGCAAGTCCCAGGGACTGTTGAAGCTCTTTTTCCTGCAACGCGACAGACCCGGCACCCGCACCATGAAACCATTGTATGCTAAGAGGTTTCATCTCATTTTTAACAACATATTACACGAAGTTTCAGTTACCGTTATCACAGGTAGACGAAATGTGAATGTCTGTCAGTTGGTCTTGCTATTATTCATCTACTGCCAACAATTTCTTAATTTTCTAGTGTACCGTTCCGGATTCATGCAGAATACGGTTTGCCTTGAGGTCTTACAGTGTGGTCAAAAACATGGGATTTTTAGGTTTTAAAATGAGGGGTTCCCAGGTGTTGGATAGATTCCAGCCATGTTAACTATTGAAATCGGAATGTTTTTTTTTTCATTAGTTTCGCGGTTTAGTCTCGGTATGTACCTGTCTTCACGAGCAAGGATGTGTGGTTTATCAAACCGAATATAGTGGCCTGGCTTGTCCAGTGTGTATTGAAACACTGCTGATTTTGACGCGCGCTTACTTTTAACGCCCCTGACATGTTCCTTTACCCTTGTATCGATGCTCTACTTTGTCTGTCCAATGAATGACAAGCCATCGTCACTTTTAGTTTGTATATACCCGCTTGTTGTAATGAAATGGTATTTTAGAGAGATTTTACTATTACCAGTATGTACCAAAGAACTGCCAGAATTGTCAGTATTATTACTTAAGAGAATAACTATTTTAACAAATGGAGACTTCTACCTTATTCTCATTTTCTTTAGACTAGAAAGTTGGTTGTTATTATTTAACTTAAGTTATATGTAGATATGTTACATAGATTCCTTTCAATTCTCAAACATAGGTTTTGCTTATATAAATTTGTCAAAGCTAAAGTTAGTGTCTTTGGAACTAAAATAACGATCTAGTAGTTGAAGAGCATAACATTCAATTAGATTAGTTTAAGTAACTTTGACCTCAAGACATTACTGCATGAGCTTCAAACTCGTCAAAACTGTATTGAATTATTTAAAACATCTGTGATTCTTAATAATCAAGTGAAATTTTGACGAAAATTCCTGTATCTGTTAAGCATACAAAGAAATATAGTTTTACTATCCATAAGCTTAGGTCCTGCTATATATTTTTTATTCAGAAATAAAAAAATACATAAACTATGTTATATGTATAATTTATATAATTTTTATCTTACATCTTTGAACGTCTTAATTTAATTTGCTACATATATGGTGGCAATTATCGAATATGGAATAGTCTTTAGTAACATTTGCATTATGTAAAGCGTTAATTAAAATTTTTTTTATTGAGGCGTAATATAAAATAATGACTTTTATAAAACTTCTCACTACTTTTAGACTAAGAAGTGAGCCTCTTATTCTCCGCAGCCCGAGAATTTATATTCAAAGGATTTTTTAAAATCTCTGTGTAATGACTATTGTTCAAAAAAAAAATCTCTGTGTAATGTTGTCGTGTTTTACTATTTTTATTCGTTGCAATTTGAGGCGTGTAGAAAATATAAATGAGAGCAATCTAGAGAAAAGTAGTTGTAATTTTTCTTTTGCTTATAGGATGAATGCACTAAGAGATCGGACTTTGACGTCGTAATATTTTAGGCAATTAAAAATACGAACAGAATTATTCCATTTATTTTAATTTTTAATTCAAAACAAATTGTATCTATCTACTACAAAATACAAATACTGTTATCGTTCTTAAATTAAAGTTATATCAATATTAAAGCGAGACTTTATTTTTTTTTTGTATAATTGTTTTTAATATTTTTTATCACTTGTCGCACATAATTTTCTTTATTTGTGATTTACATGGTTCTTGTACTCAACTTTTAACATAATTTATTTAGTTTTATAGTAGTATATTATTTTTCATATTATTTTTAACGTAATATATAATATTATGTGATTTTCAACCAACAGTATTAAAGGAATATAAAAAATTATGAACTAAAGAAAGTAAAAATTTCTATTGTTTTTTTAAAAATGGAATTAATAAAAAAGTCTGCAAGTAAAAAAGTTTATTGCATATCACACTATCTAATCAGAAGAAATGTAATTTAAACATTTTGCACTTTCACGCGTGTCGGAACATATTCCACTGCATCGCAATATTTTACGTGTTCTGTTACGTGTTACGTGATCTGTTATTTGAATATATTCTGACTTAAGTCGATACAGATCATCAATCAAAATCAAAACATTGTACTAGTCGATTTCTGGATATTCAAATTAAAAACGAATAATATTTTTTTAGTTTAGCATCCTGCTCGTAATGTTGAATATGTTATTTGTATAAAATGTAATTTTATGTAATAGATAATATGAAAAAAAATATTGTAGCTGTTATTTCCATAATAGTTTTATTTGTAACTTAAAAATAGTTATTTTACTAATACTAATATTAATGACTTTAGGGCTTATAGAATAAAAAGTGTGCTCTAGAATTGCCTTGTTAAGATTTTTTAAAATACATATACATATGTAATAATATTCTAAATTAACGTTATTTTTATTGTAAAAGAAACAACTTCGAAGCTGCAGTGTAACTCATACCTATCAGCTGCTTTAATCTTAAAATGAGTTATTATTGCCATTACATACTCTTAAATCTCTTAAATTGATGTACTGTTGAAGTAATAATAACAGCAAATTAGTCTAATAGGAGTTCGTTTATATTAATAATAATACATAATTTCCTTATTTCTTTAATTCCCCTGAAAAAAAAAAACATTAAGTGTATTTTAAAATGGTTATATTGGAGTCAAAATTTTTATTTGTTTGTAGACTTTAATTCAACATTGCATTAAAATAGTGTCTTTGTATGATGATTAATATATTTACAAAGGTAGTGGATGGCATACAAATGGAAATTATTGTTGGGGGAAGGTTTGTAATATAAACGTAGAGAGTATAACGCAGCTGAGCAGAAGTTTCTTTGCATAATAAATTTTCTCTCTGTCATATTTAGTATTACAGGAACAATCCTGTCCAAATGACAATATTACGAAATATTTTAAAGCTGCTTTTCATGTGCTGTTTGTTTTTTTTGATGAATTGTACCAATGTTAGGTTTATAGTAACAAATATAGTTATTTAAATAAAACAATTTTGAAATATATTATTAGTTTGTTCTACTGATTAATGTATATCTGTATTACAAGAGCCACACACTTTTATATGAAGAAAAATTGATTTTTTTGTAATAAAATGTATATATAGAAAAAAGGATGTAAAGTTTAGTATCACCTTGTTATAACATGACATCTCTAACCAAAAAAAAAAATGCTTAAAGCACAAGTATTATATACGAGGGCTACATATATTACCGACATCTATTAACCTTCACAAATACACCGCAACAATCTTACTTACAATAATAATTAATCTGATACTAAAAAACACTAATAAAATCGGAGTATTCCAACTAATATAAGGTGCCAATATCGTTATAAGCAAAAAGCAATGTCTTCAAATAATTCATATAATATTGCTGTGTGTTCTTTTTGAAAAACAAACTTTAGTTTCAAACCAGCTAACTGACTGTTGCAGTTACATATAAGAAAATACATTGGCTGGCTTCCAACCAAATTCGGGAAAAAAATATGTTGTCTAACAAAAAAAAATACTAATAGTTACCATTCGAAATACAATTATTAAAATAATTTACAAATATATATTTATTTATATGTAAATAAATATTAAGATATTACAATTTTAAGCAATAGCAATACTTACTTTCATTTTATAGAACAGTTACACTATTTGAACAAGGTTTTCATACAAAATAATAAGTTACGCTTAATGTTTATTCCAATGCCTAAAGATATAAACGAAATAATGTTCTAATTATCTGGAAAGAAACCAATAGAGTGATAATAATATGAGTATAGTGGATGGAAAAATGATTTCCTGACAACTTCAGCTCTCTGAACATTATATTCAAGATCATGCTTCTTAATTATTGCTTCGTATCTAGGCCAAGCTAATGAAGGGATACGGAATTTATCAAATAACGTGCTAAATCACGAATATTTCTCATGAATATTAGACTTAAATTATTGTCCCATTTAATTTTTTATTTAATTGTGTAAATATGTCGAGCTATATTTTTATATATATATATATATATATATATATATATATATATATATATATATATATATATATATATATATATATATATATATATATATATATATATATATATAAAGATGTAAAAAGTAATGAAGTTACATTAAAAATAAAATTTAAGAAAATTTTAGTAGACCGCTGGTTATTTTTTATTACTATTTGAATATTTACTATTTTAAATAACGAAAAACCATACCAAATGAAATAATTTAGTGTTTTTTTTCGTGAAGTAAAAAAATACAAAAACACGAATAACAAACCAATTCATACAGCAAAATAAACTACTAGGTCGATCCTTCCATTGGTAAAAGTTTAAGTGTTTAAAATAAATATTCTATCTAGATTAAATATTGGTGAATTAAAACTATATGAAACTTAAAAAAAATTCTCCAATGAAGAGAACTAAATAAAACACGTTTGTTGGTAGAGAGATTAATGATTCTGAAGTGGTTGTTAAATAGAGACGGGAACAGTGTGCAGTGTAGTTAGTTCTATGTTTATTTTAGACATTATTTTAATTATACTCAACGTAAAGGTTTCAATATAATGAAAAAATTATGAACTGGATGTAAATACTTTCCTATTTATATTACTTTCAAGTATGCTCATTGTACAAAGAGTTAACATCCGTTAGTGGTTATGAATGGAATGAGAGGGAGAAAAAGTATACTTTATTATATATCAACAAATTATAAAAAATACAAATTAAACAGATACAAACAGGGTAAATTTTTATTTTCGGTCACGTTACTTTTGTTTTTTGAAGAACAAAAAAGTTCAAAATATATATATATGTCAGCGCCGGCGCCACCTGAGCGAAACTATGTATAACCAACACGTGCACCAATCACGCCACCGAGCGCGTCATTTGATGCCCCCACTCTCCCCACTACTAGCTGTGCCGGTATGAAAGACGTGCACGATTATTCTAAAGGGAGTCTTGGCTGGCGTGGCTCCGACCACTAGTTGTACATCGCCTGCTAAACCTTGACGCTTTGGATAATTAATTTGTGGAAACAAATTAATTATTATTCCGGTGCTATAATTTGATACCTAGCCTAATAATACCCGATTTAAACTATTATTCAGTTTAAAAGAACTTCACTCCTTTAACTATGGCCCATCCTTTTATCTTCGCTTTCAACATATACATGTTTTATCAAATGAATGCGAAAGTAAGACTATATTTATTTTTCTACATTGGCTAAACACCTATAGTTTATTAATTTTTAATTTATAAGTGCTGATATAATTTAATTAAAGTAGGATTATTTAATCTATGAACCTCGATGAATTAAACTAATTTCAAATGTACATATCGTAACGAATAAAATATGAATAAACAGTATTGCACCTGAAACATTTCAGATATCATTTTAAATCTCTGAAATATATTTACGCTCGTTGGAATAACTCTAAACACTTATCCATCCAGTTAGCGTAACTACTCCAAAATTATGCAGGGGTTACTAAAAACATAAATAAATTATTAAATTTTCTTTACTCACTTGAATTTTATATAATTATCAAGTACCTTCTAAAGCAATTTTTTTTTTATAATTATTAATAGGACAAATATGTTGTTTCAAATATGATTGAGTATTGTTCATAAGTATTATATTATAATACAGTTCTATTTACATATATGTAAATAGAATTGAAGATCACGTTAGGATCTGGGTTCCTAATTTTAAAGCAAATGAATTAAGTTCATAGCTCCAATAATTGTATAGTATTACTATTGTTATCTATTTTATACTAGATATAATAATTTTATACGAATTCAAAAAATAAAAAAGTAATAAAAGTTAATCAAAAACAAACGTAACTTTTAATTAAGCCAACCAATTTATTATTGAATGGTTGTCTTTTAAATAAAAAATCTCTTCAATTGTGGTGTAAAATAATGTCTTAAATAATTTTTAGAACATAAACATTAAAACAAAAGTCGGTTGTACGTTTTACCATCTATTTACAAAATTTTTGGAGGTGGTAGAGCCTAGCTGTGGTTAAGTTACTACAGCTCGAACATGGGCTGGCTCGACCGGGGAAGTACCACCCTCTCACAGAAGATCGGCGTGAAGTAGTCAGTAATGACTGCGTTTCGTCCGATGAGTGAGAGAGCCGGTTGCCCTTTCCCTTTTCCCAACCTTTCCTTGTATTTCCTTATTCCCACCCCTCCCTTTTCCTCCACAAGTAAGGTTGGCAACGCATCCGCAACAAAGGTGTTGCGGATGTCCATGGGCGACGGTAAACACCTTCCATCAAGTGGGCCGTCTGCTCGTTTGCCACTTTTAACATAAAAAAAAAAAAAAAAATCCGCTTAAATACATATGTACATACTTTTCTCTTTCTGTGCAAACAAAATCTTGTGTTTGCTTATTTAATACTTTAAATGAGTAGTGTTTTAATTGTAACACTCATTTTGATCATGACTGAATCTGTTTAATGTTTGAATATTTATCATTAAAGTAATATTCCTACTTTAGAGTTCATTTTAAAAGTCGACATAATCTTCTTATTAAGATATTTACTAAGATACTTATTAAGATATTTAACACAAGTAAATTTATTATTAAGTGCAAACTTGAATTTTTTGCATGCCTTTGCTAAAGATAATATTATAAGTATAATTAAAGTTAGGTACATTTAAAGTACACATTTCATAAAGTAATAATAATAATTTATGTAGAAATCACAATATTAATTTAATACATAGTTGTTTAATTTTCCCGTTATCTTATAGAATTACCTATCGGTTGAATAATAATGTAGCAAATAAAAGTGTTATGAGTTAAATTTAAAAATAATTTATCCACAATATAACATTATTAAGAAACATTATAAGTTTTCGAATTTTTTTACGTAAATTGTAATAAATGTTGTATTTTAATCAATGTTGTCCAAATGAACCACTATTGATTAGAAACTAGATGCAGATCCCGATTCCTTTTAAATCACAGCGGTTATAATAGGCTATTTATATTCCATGCCATTCGGAGCACGTAGGAATCTTAAGGTTTTGGGAAATAAAGGCAGTAAGTATTACGAGCTCGTAATATATATTGACCTTGATGGTATAGTTTTGGGGATGTTGGTTTCCCAAGGAACCGTAAACTCTCTCAAATCTATCTATGTTCAAATTCGCGAATACAAAAATATATCTGGTCCGGATGCTGACCCAAAAATATCCTCGAGGATTTTGTATTGTTTCTCATAAGTATCCATCATTACAGTCCAATCCAAAGCCGCTTTTAGGATGTAGTAAGGCTTGACGTTTGATTTTGTAGCCCTAGTGCCTTCTCTCACAAAACCTACTGTTCGCTCGTTTGTAGTTATTTCCTTTTCGTTCTGGGTACCGAAAGATCAACCGCTTCACGTATTATTTCTAGAACCACATCGTGACGACGCGAGTATTGACCGCAGTCCAAGAGTACTTTACAGTCCAACAGCAAATTCTTAGCAGTTCCTTTCCACAGATATATCAAGATTTTACGATACCTTAACCCCACCTTACTAAATTTCTTTGATCTGGGAGAGTCATCTGGAACGCGTTGAGATGTAATTGCAAAAATCTCCTATGTCTAATCATTCGTTCTGCATGTCTAAACTCATTGCACAGATCTTATATGTATCGTTCTCGTCATGTCGAATAAAAGAATATCTTTGTTTTAAGGGAACAATGTAACGACGTAATCATGAGATTTATTCAACATATATCTCTTAGAAACTCTTAAGTGTTTATAGAGCTCCGATGGCCTTTTTAGGATCATCCCGCAACTATTGGAATCCCTAAATGAAGCCAATGAATCAGCCGTTAGTGCGAGTCAGAGCCACAACTCCAACAACTTTATGACTCCTGCATCTACTTTTGATAAAAGGGTTTTATAAAAATCATAGATGAGGAAAGGCAAATTTAAAGTTAGGTAATTATCGTAGATCCAAGCTTTTTTGACGTTACTGATCTTTTGGCTATCTACCTTGTTGAGATCGTTTAAAAAATTATCTACTATTCTAAAGATAGAGTACGACCTATATTATTAATCTTACGCATATCATGTAGGACCCTTAATAATAGATCCGGATCGTATGAGCTCTATCTTGCATTCCGCCTACCAAGACACAGACACTGGACATTTACTTGGTTTTATCCTCAATCCTTCCGTTCACATCAGAATGTATCCACTTCATCCAATAGTACTTGACAGAGTTTAGGGTTATGTGTCAGTATTGCGAGATCGTCAGCGAAGGCCAAAATTGGATTCCGTGTATTTGTTATTGAGCTTGAACCGATTCTCCCAATTTTTTCTCATTTATGATAAGTTTATCTACTAAGATATTGATTACAATATTAAATACTATTGGAGATAAACAACAATCTTGAAATAATCCTACATTGTAACTCAAAATTATTGAAGGGCCTACTTGAGTTATTATAGAAACCTTTAATTTTGAGTAATATCGTAATAATCGTGTTCTATTCCAAAGCGGTTAGTGGAAAAAACTAACCAAATAAAAAATTGGTTCTATCAAAGTTCTGAATGTCTCTCCCGTACACTTTAAAGGGTTGTATAAAGTTTTTTGAGATTTGTTCGCGACTTTAAAATACTATTTTGAGAAATATTTCGAGACTCAAGGTACGTGTGCAATTTAGAAACGTTACACTGACTGATGCTGTCTGGAGTTTGAACAATCGATTCTCGTGCTTATCAGTTTTCTATACGCTCAATGTTCTATCGTCTTATGAATTACACATGGATTGAGAAATTATATCTTAAATATTAAGAATATACTATAAAATTTCAATATAGTTTTAAGAAAGAAATATTCGAAAATGATTTCTTTAAAACCTTCAATATATGTACATATATTAATATAGGCGACAAAATATCTTTTGTTAGAAATACGATGAAGTCATAACGGAAGGCCATAAAATAAGATGAGTTTCGCTCAGCGGAAATGATGCCTGCAGATGTTGTTTCAAGTATGTTGTAGCCATTATTTTTGTTATTATAAATGGAGAAAAGATAAAAGCGATTGAATGAAGCTATGTATAAAGCATTTAACAAGAATTAACTCGCTGAAGTGGCAATGGGCTGGTTATGTCTGCTGAAGGACCGATAGTCGATAAACCAGACGAGTCCTAGAACGGAGACTGCGACGCGGTTACCGTAAGGTAGGGCGCCCTCCTGCCAGGTGGACTGACGACTTGAAGAAGGTCGCTGGAGGAGACTGTGTGCGGTAGGTGGAGGACCGGATATTGTGACGCGAATTGGGAGAGGCCTATGTCTAGCAGTGGACCCAGATTGGCTAAATGAATGACAAAAATGAATGAATTTAACAAGAACCCCGTATTGAGTAATAAAACTAATGAACGACAATTTCTTTCTGCGACTGAAGTAAAGAACAATATATTTTTACATTATAAAAATTCAATTATGTATATGAAATAATAGTTTATTTTTTTAGAGAATCTATTTTTTTTAAAGGCACTGTTCAATGTATTCAAAAAAAGTGTTTTTTTTATTATATTGAACAAATAATTTTTTTTAGACAAAGGTGTTACCTTTGACAATAAACATATGATAACGTACATTAATTCATGCTTAAAAAATTACAACGGTGTAATATAAAATTATTCAATTTAACTTTGTCTCAGAATGTTGTTATTTCCGTTTTTATCAATTAAAATGGATTTTTCTCCATTTATAAATAATAACTATTTAAATAAAAATGTAGCTTTGCTTTGACTAACAATTTTATTTTAATTTATTTTTAATTTTATCAGTGAATTTTAATTACTTTTTAAAAAGCGTTCACATCACTTTAATTTTTTTTAGTCAGAACCGACGATAAAATCTCAGTAATACGTTTTTTTTAAATACGATTCTATCTCTCAAAAAGCACAATTATTTTATAAAATAGTATTTTGTCTTACAATTTCACTGTGATATCATTTGGAAAATATTTTGAAGAATAAAAATACGATAATAATAATAATAAGTAATAACAATAATGAGTGGATACAAAAAGAAACATGAGTGGAGTTTGTTCTTAGTTTAAATTTAAAAAAAGACAGAAACAGCTATATAATCGAATTAAAGAACTGCTTCAAATATTCATTAATGATTGAAAAGACTTGAAAGCATTCCGATGTTCACAGAAATTGTTTTATGTACAATGTATAAATGGTTTATAAATTTCCTTTTTAAGTTTAACTGTTATATAAAATACCTTTTGAAGCTGTTACGTCCAGATTTATATATTAGTTTTACATTATACATATATGTTATTGATTGACAACGTCAGTGATCGTATTATAACATCGATTTTTTTGTTTTATTTTATTTTATCCAGTATTTAGTTAATTTACTATTTTTTTATGTACATATAATTAGAAAGTAGTTTCTGCAAAAATTACAATACCAATTTTTATAAATTCACACTTTTAACCTTCCTATACCCGCGTATTGGTCTGTCAGACCGACAGTTTACATTTGCGTCTTTTTCTAATTAACGATAAATGTTAGCACATTGGGCTCACTGCTAGCTGCTTGAATCGTCGCCGGCGTCTATTAAGTGTTTCGCAAGGGCTTGTGCTGGTAGCACGTGTGGCCGTACACGAAACCATTTGGTCCAGGAGACCGACGCGGGTATAGCTGTTACAATTTTAGGTGAGTGTTGTGTTTTATTAGTTCTATAATTTTAATGATTTCTTATATTATTATTGGGTTATTATTTTATAACATACTTTTACACTACTTCTAGGTTAGATTTCTGTCTCAAAATTGTCAACGAGCAAATAAGACAATTTTTAGAGGAGAATAATTCAGATTCTAACTACGATGATGAAAAAGATAGTGATTTCGAATTGTGCGGAGAGAGAGAGGCTGAAAAAACCGATACTGAACAAGAGGAAGATTGAATAAGTTTTAGTGACTACTATATCGACAAAAATAACCACACAAAATGGAATAAAACTGCTCTCTCAAAGACTGTAAGAACACGTGATAGGAACATTGTTACTCACTTTTACTCTTTGCTAGTGTTAGATAAAAATAGTAGATTGAATGCCTAAGATTTATTACGTCATATATGTCCACAATAATCCCGTCAAAAAAATTGTTAACAGATAATTTTTGGAAGCCCCATGAAACCACATCGACGAAATACAAACACACATTTACCAAGACTGATAAGACCAAGACTTGTTAAAATTTTCAAATTAGATTATCCAGAGTCCACAGCTACAACAAATAATAATAAAATAGGTAATTGCTATTATTGCAGCTCCAAAAAAAAGGTCAAGACCCGATATAACTGCAGTACTTGCAAGAAATATTTTTGTATGGAACATGTGATTATGGTGTGCTCTGACTGCTATGGTGGACCATCAGAGGAAAATTAATCTATAGCCTTTTATTGTTTATTTAGTAATTTTAAAGATTTAAGAGTTTTTTTTGTTTGATTTCAGAATAAGTATTATATGTTGCAATTTAAATAGCATATAAGAATAAATACTGTTTTTCAAAGGCTGTAATAAAAAGACTGTTAGTTAGAAATAAACATCATTATTGTCATAAATTTTGTTTATATTGATTGTATAAAAGTCTTTTTTAATCATAAATTACATTTTTTTGTGGTTGAAATGATAGTTATGTATTTAGTAAACAAAGGAACTATCGGTCCCACTGACCGACGCGGGTATATGTGTTATGGTATTTGACGCGGGTATAGGAAGGTTAATAATATTTTAGGCATTTAGAACGATTCCTTTGTTCTAATACTAATAGGACTGAAATCTTGCATTGATTGGTGGATAAGAATATGTGGTTACATTAATATTTTTAGTGTAATTTGGAAAAGTTCAATGAAAGATGGAGGAAAAACAAAGTAATAGTTTCCATTAAATGTATAAACGTTCGAAGAAAAAACAGCGAATGCAAATTGATTAAATTTTTCTTAATATAAAATTTGAAATAATAATAAGACAGGTATCACTAAATCAAGAGGTTTAGGATAGCTCTTACAATTTAGCGAAATTAAAATCTTGTGCTTGTCGATGTTATTTCTTTCACAAATATAATTCAATCCATTTTGATACTTTTCAAGATTTATATTTGCTTTTTAAATAAAGAAATATATGTATTTAAGACATTGTTTTAATACGATGTTCTCTTGATGATTTTATGACCAAATAATATCTTCAGAATTTTCTTGAAAAATAAAAAGTCTAATGAAACAAAAATTTTTTATTGAACCTTTTACTTTTCAAGAAAAATCAGTTAAAATTGAGCATGATGTAGGATGTAAAATACTCTTTTTTACGTAAACTGTAAAGCTTGTAGAAATCTTGGGAAAAAACATGTCTGTCTTTCTAAAAGATAAGTATAATCCGTTGACTTTTATTTCTAAATATTTTTTATATTTTGAACAAAGAGGAATTGAACTCGACTATAAAGTAGGTCAGAGTAACGTTGAATTTAAATATTCCAAGTAAGTTGAGACACCACGAGACCTATCGTGAAAGACATAAAAATTCTTTCCACTTGAAATACGATATTGTAAGCTGCCTTGCCTTAAGATGCAATTATAAAAAAACTTAACTAGAAAAGTTTATTCTTTTATAAACTGGTGAATTTTCATATGCGACGGAAAATAGAAATTTATAATCAAAGCATGAACATAAACGGATAGGAGATAGTATGGATTTTGGATGTTTTAGAAACCAGGTAGGTATGAGGTGATCTTTTAATAGTTAAGTATATTGTTTACTGTTCACAGTCTCAAGTTTACAAATCTGGGAGTCTGAAAAAAGAGAAATGTTTTGTGACAATCGAATCTGATATACATAATATACAGTCGTGCTCAATCCTGTCGTTAAGCCATTTAAAAATTAGGTAATTTTCACATTTTATGAAATTTTTATCAAGTTTGATCAGTCATTTTCACCCTATTGTAGTATTTTTTTTATAAAATAACACTGACAAATGTTATAAAATAAACAGTATTTTTATCTTCTTAAAACAACAGTAAACCAATCTTCTTCTTCTGCCTGGCAATTTCCTAGGTTTAGCCAGGGTCTGCCTCACATTTGTATATAGTTTTGGCTAATTTTGTTAACGACATCAACCCTCTTTGGGAATGCATTAATCACCACGCTTGCTCAGTCCAGGTTTCGTCACGATGTATTCCTTCACCGTCTGTTAGTGTTGTCTAAATACTCTCAGAAAGTACATACGAGTACCTATGACTCGGAAAAATCACGTCGGTACTTGCCAGGATCGAATTCGCGCCCTGATGCATGAGAGGCCGGCCTCTAACCACTGGGCCACCACTAACTAAAATATAAAAATAAACCAACATATATATCCTATATGTTGGTTGGAATTGAAAGATGCTTAGATATTTGAAATTATGTTCGTTACGCCTGAATATTGACTACGGATCAAGCAGCTATTGAATTATTCATAATGGAATTTCTTCATTTTGATGAAAATTCCTTTTCATAACATCTTACCAAGTTCAATGTAATGATACTTTTAAGCTAAATTCTTTATAAAAAAAATAATACTACAAATGTTATAAGTCATTGTATTTTTAAGAAGGCATTCGAAAAGGGTGTTGTTAATGAAATATTTTTTTAGAAGTGAAATTACAACGGTTTTAATTGCAAATGAAGTTAATTCATTTATTTCTATAATAATTATTAAAGTTTGTATTGAATAAATTGTAAAAATCTCCTCCTTAAAATTGTTTAAAATTAGCGCAATAGAAAAGTTGTCTTATATATATGTGTAACTAGTGGCAAAGAGATCTATTGTACTACATAAAAAATATATACTACATAAAAATAAGCAAAGATTTTATATGTAGTTTGTTACGTAATGCAATTGCATTGAATATTTACTTCGGACAAAAACTTGATATCGTTCAGAACGAGTCATTTGAATTTCAATTCCTTTTCTCAAAAGCAAACCAGATTTTATAATGCTAGTATAGTTTCTGTTGAGATATAAAGAAAGTGAGAAAAGATAAAGAGATCATATGAGTTTGACGATTTTTTTTTATTTGTTCTATTATTTCTAGTGTGTTTCTTTGTTTGTATGTGTTTATGTTCTAGTTCAATGATTATTTAATTACTTTATTGTTTATATTTAGCATCTTATAAATGTATATTAAAATTAGGAATTAAAATCTTAAGTGTATAAGGATATTCCACCGCTCAAGGTCTGCACTTCTGAATTTGAAGATATTTTCATGTTGGTAGCTTAATTCCTTATAATTCTTAACTAACTTACAGAATAACATAAGCTAATGAATTAAGTGTTATGGATAAAATGAGTAACTATTTTAGCAATTTTGACAAAAACTAACAAGTAAACTAAATTGTAGCAAGAATTTTTATAACTGCTTGATTTGCCCCCAAACATAGTGTTTCTTAAGGCTATAAAATATTGTAGTAGAAAAGCAGGCCATGTATACGTGAAATATCTATTTGATATCATACCAATGTTTATTAAATCATTTGTGTTTTAGAAGGTCCTTATTTAAATGTTTTTGCAGATTAAGGGAGGAAACAAAAATTTAACAGTATTAATAGGATTTTCATGTCAAGCAGAAATAAAACGCAAATTCCAAATTGAGTCTGATTTCGTACCGCTACAACAACAATAGGTGACATATTTTTATATTTATTTTAAAACTAAAAATTTCATTATCCTGTATCAAAGTCAAGGCTAATAAGTGTTGTTGTACTTCCTAGAAACAACACGCGGTAATGGTATTATGAAGTCAAAAACATTACACTCTTCTAAATAATTTATTAATCCTTATAATAAAAGCTATAAATCATAGATTTTTATCAGTATATATAGAGTGCCTAGTGAGTCACCATAAATAAAAATAATTATTGTATGCCTAATAGCTTGTTGTTAATTAGTTGTATTTTTTCAGGAAATATATATTACGTATTATTAACTTATTATCACTATTAATAATCTTATCAATATAAGTTTAGCGTATGGGATAGTTAAATTTTTTATTTGATCGAAAATTGCTAATGCTTTCTTTACTTTCTTCAACATTATATTTACTAATATATGAAAAGACAAATAGTAATAAGGAGATATGTGCATATTTACTTGGTTTGTTGTTATCTTGCTCTTATAAATTTAACCCAGAAAATATAAAATTTTAATTTCATATGTTAAAACGTTATTTAACTTCCAGATGTTCCATTTATTTCATTTTACTTGTGTCACATTTCTTCCTATTTTGGGTGCTCTCTAAAATGAAAGAGTAAGTTTCACCAAATTACTAATAAACAATGAGTATTTGGATTTGGTGCTGAATACTGTTCGGGGCTTATATAAATCGAATGAATATGACTCGACAAAGAACAAGAACAAAGTTAAAACTTTTTCAAAACTATATAATATTTACTTTTGACTTTTTTTATAAATATTATATTTTTTATATTATAAAATATTATTACATGAGTAAAGTCTCAAGTATTTAAGATTATTCAAGGCTGGTTACAGAAAAGGTCAATCAAGTTCAGATAAGGGTAACGTGGTTATTTAACATATAGTTGGAACGGAAATCGTTAACCGCTACAGGTCTACTCATCGATTTGTTGAGAGTTCCGGTTTGGGAAAACATTTTATATTATTGTAATATTATACTACCACGGTATATCTTGAATAAATTAGTTTTTGTTTCATATTGGGTCAACAACTTATACATATTTATATTTTGTTTGGTTCGGTACTTTGATTATGTAGCCATTAAAATTTATTTATTAATATGTTCAACTAAAATATAAAAATTTTATGTTTAAATTGTATATATTTTTTTTGTGAGCATACGAGGTTTCTCATATACAATTGTAAAATTGTGATTTTCTACTTATTTTTAATAAGCTGCTTTAGTTTAAGTTATTGTCAATTGTATTAATGTATTCCTTAACTTTAATTTTTAAGCGAATACAATTTATATGTAGTCTTTTACTTTTCACCAGTTTTCCTTAAAGATAAATATAAACTCAAACGAGGCCATAACGGAATGCTGAACAGTAAAAAAACATAAAAATTGGGCTTTATTATATGGCTTTGGGCTTGATCCGTAGACTCATAGGTACATTGAAACATTAATGATTAATGAAAAAGTGATTTAATTTATTCTACACATATCCCAAACCTAATTGTCTCTGGTCCTTTTATTTTATTAAGTTCGGGCCTACATGGCACTCATTAGTTATCTCTTCTAACCATTCCAGCGAAGCTAGGTTGTCCTTCATGTATTATGTAACGTTTTTGGTTTTTGTAGAAGAATAAGAAAAATTATTTTTTGATACCTCAATTGTCCTTTATATACATACGTAAGTAAAGGGAGTTGCTATAATATTACATATTTTCAAACGTATTTTTGTATTAGTAAGTGTCGTTCCGAAAGTAAAGATTAGATGTTTTTAAACTTATACCTACTTTTTGTAGTTCTAACATGTAATACCAATGGATTTATTAAATTTAATTTCAATATCATTTATTCTTCTTTCTGTTCGTCACAAAGTTTGTCAACTTGAACAAATAGTTATAATATTACAAATTACACATCTCGTCTGCCCGTGATCACGGTTGCTGAAAAGTAGCCTAAACGTCGGGAGTATGTAGTTTTCTAATCAAAAATAAAACGCGAAGTAAAATCCGAAAAATATTAGTTTCATATTACAAAGTGTTTAAATTTCTAAAGTGATTAAAATAAAACATTTTCTACGGAATTAATTCTAGACGACTAAGGCCCGATTTTTCAATCCTCAGATAGCGACTTTTATCTGTCGAATAACGTTTATTCGATGAATAACAAGATTTTCAATGTTTCGATTGTCAGATAGATGTTATCTGCCGAATATAGGCGGTAACTGGAGAATAAAGTTATCTGCTGCTTCAAGGGATGGTTAAGATTTATCTGTGGATTTATCTAGCTGTCATCTATGAAATTTTGAGGTTGTGTATGTTTTCTGATTTTATTTATAGTTGTGGTGTTTGTGCAGACCGAATTGTTTTTTATTGCTTAATAAATAAAATAGATTGTATTACCTCACGCACATTATAATGGATGTTTTTGAGCAAATCGACGACGCAGCGATTGAAGAGGACTGGCAGGCACTGAACTATATTAACCCTGATCAGAGAAAGGACAGAGTTGTAAAAGGGAAACCTGACAATTTTAATACATGGGATGATAGGGAGATTTGGAAATGATTTCGCCTGACAAAACAAACTGTAGAGTTACTTTCATTAATTCAGGACAAAATTGCATTAAAAGAAGAAGCTATTCTGCCCCAGGCAGCCTCCTTATTTTTATTGGTCACGGCGTCCATTTTTTTGTTTTCAATTATATGCTTATATTTGGTAATCAATTCCGTCAATAATCGCGTTTTGGCTTTATCGAAATTGCTTGCACGCTCACGCTTTTTATCCATTTTTATTTATAATAGAACCAAATTAATTAAATGAAACCAAACCACATGTCAATCATAACTTGTTTCAGTCTAACATCACGATGACTGCATACGTGCATCTCGCTCGTACATAGTTACTGTGAAATTAGCGACAGATATTCATAGACAACAGATAGATAGCTATTCTTTAGTTAAAAAACGATTAAAAAATTGAAAATATTTATTCCCTTGTTAAACAGCCAGTTATTTTTACACGTCAGTTAGTTATCTAGGGACTTATCAAAGGATTGAAAAATCGGGCCTAAGAAATTCACAGACTTTAATGGCAAATTGAGACTGGGTTTCTTTGATATATATACATAAAAACATTTTATCATGCTAGAAGAATGTAAAACTAGTAAGATAGTACATAAATATTGAAGATTTATAAGAGAGTACTTATTAATTATCATTACATAAATGCCTATAATGATATATTATGTACCATAAACATTTTTTGTACGAAATGGATACGCACCCTTTCGTCAGAACTTTAATAAAAACTTATGAGCAATAGAGAGCTCAGATTTTGTTATATTCAGTCGTTACTTTATATAAATATGTAAAATATAGAATTACTTAAGAATAATATTTCATAAATTATTATAACTTTTAAATAAATAAGTAACTATTAAATAAATAAATTTCAAACAAGGCCGGCAACGCATCTACAACGCCCCTTGTGTTGCAGATGTCCATGGACGACGGTAACTCCTCCGTCTGCTCGCTTGCCCCTTTGGGACATAAAAAAAAACATAGAAAATAAATAAAAGTATGAATGACTTTTTAAGTCGAATCCTTAATTCTATTCTCGATAAATTTTTACAAATCTGACAGATGACAAGAAAAAAGGCCAGATGATTGCCACTTTTACCTCTTACATATATCCCTTGACACAGGAACAGAAATAAAACAAAACCCCAAATAGAAAAATTAAATATTACTTACTATACATAAGCGAGTTACATCCTAAAAATATAGTTGCATTTAAATCTAATGTATGTACATATCTCATGCTCATATTGTAACATTATGTATATGGTACGAGTATGAAGTAAAAAAAAATAAGAATTATATAAGAATATTTAACTTTTTAAATTATTAGTTAATAAATTATAATATAAATTATATTATTAATACTTATATTTTTTGACGGATTATATACCACATTCAGGAAGGTCTCTACAAAGATTGTGTAGAATCTTTTAATGGAAAACGAAATCTGGACGGCTTGTTTAATGTTCTCTGACTTACAAATAAAAACCATAGAAAAGTTTTAAACGTCTTGACTCTAGACTACATTTCTTTCATAGTGTAACGAAACTTAGTATTTGATTTTTGGCGATATCTATTAAACATTAATTAGCTCTTTTCCATTTTCTATGGCGTCCGGTTATTTCACTATTTTTATTAAAAGGATAATCAGTTTCCATAATATCTCAAGCGCACCCTTCCAAACAGCCGGTCCTCGTCAATGAGCGCTATTTCATCGGCATACATCATCAGTCATGGAGGCTGGTCCTGGATGTTAGTCGAGACGGTGTCCAGCGTGACATTGAATAAGAGCGGGCTAAGAGCCGAGCGTTGGTGCACCCCTACTGAGATCAGGAAGGGTTTTGTATCGCCAACAGCAGTCCTAACCATGGAAAGGGAATCGTGGTACATGTCTCTGATGATGTCAATATAGGCCTCAGGGATCTCTTTGGTTTGCACAGGCCACCAGATATATTGACGAGGCACGCAGTCAAAGGCCTTCTGCAGATCTAGGAATGCGACATACAGAGCTGTCTTTTTTTCCCTGTATGCTTCCATCAGGGTGCCCGATCCAGGCTGAAATCCATATTGACACTCCGAGACAGTACACTCTCGGCGGAGCCTGAGATCGATCATGCACTCAAAGGGCTGCATGGTGTGACTCATGATCTTAACGCCCCTATAACTACCGCAATCTTGAATTCTGCCCCTGGCTTTGTAAATAGGAGTAATGAAGCTATAACGCCACTGATGTGGCATAGTCCCAGTGTTCAAGATGCGTTTGAAAAGATCCGTCAGTATGAGCACACCGAGAGAGCCCAAATATTTCCACGCTTCGATCGGAATATCGTCAGGTCCCACCGCTTTCCAATTTTTCATGCGTCGAAGACAATCCCGAGTTTCATCAGGTATTATCGGGGCAATAAGTCCAAGTTTAGGAGGTGGTTCGGTAATAAGTATGCTGCAGAGTGCGGAGTATTTAGCAACTCCTTGAAGTGGCATCTCCATCTTTCCTTCACAGAGGCATGATTACACAATAGCGTGCCCTGGGAATCTTTGACGCAAAGACATTTTGCGATATCTTCCGTCGCTTTATTCCGAGCTCGTGCCTATTTGTAAATGAGCTGTCCATCCGCAGTTTCAAGTGTATCATATAACGATGATAACCTGTCACTGCGGGCTCTGGCAACAGCGCTAATACCGTTACTACATACAATACTGTTACTTACTGATTAAATGTGCTTCAAAAACCTAGGCATTCTCAATCAAAAAATTACATATAATATCAAAATATTTAAAGTCAAGTTATTTAGAAAGACAACTTACAACCAACACCAGATTAAAATAATATAAAAAAATTGCACTTTTTGAAACTATAACTCTCAGTTTATGTTACACCGATCATTTAGTGTCAATGTCGACACAGATTGAGTACGTCGACAACGAATTAGTACAGTAATTTTTGATCAATGAGGTTTCATTATATTAAGAATTAATGTACACTGTAAAATTAAACTATGGAATAAAATAAATAAATTTACAAACTTGAAGGTATAATTATATAACCTAGTCCACAGCTTTATTTGTATGATATTTTTATGTGATGAAAATGAAATAACCTCTGATAGAATTTAGGTTTTTTTCTACATTTTTTTTTATCAATATATTGTAGTTTTCTTTTCTTATCAACTTAAGATGTTTTTACTCCTTAAATTATTTATAATTGAATAAGGATTAAGTACTAAGTAAAGTACATACATATATCGTATACGTAATATTAATATCGTATACGTAATTTATCGTACACGTAAATGCAATAATCGCATATATACTCGTAGTATGGGAGAAACGAAGAAATAATAAGTTAAAAATAATTTAACACTTTCTTTTCAAATGTATGAAATAAATTCAACAAATATAAAAGTGAGATTACTTACAAGAAAGTTTTCAGTATATTAGGTTTCAGAATAATTTATATAGGAACGGAAAATCGAGAATATATTGCGCTCATTTCCTTCCAACCTAAATATACTTACTTTATATTTTTTATTTTAAGTAAAAGTATAATAAAATGAAATCTGAAATGGCTGCTAAATAATAAAGTGTAAGTTAAATATCAGTAAATTCTTGATTGCTATTTTATAAAGAAATTTTATTTCTACGCTTCCTAAATTTTTTCTTAGAAAGGAGAAAGTGATAAACAATTGTATATTTAAAATTGTAGTGGTTTTGTTACTAGTTTGGGATCACTGACTGAAAAAGGCTCAACCATATACACAAAAATATCTTCTTTATATAGAAAGTATCATTTACTAAGTTTAATAATAAACCAGAGTCTATAAATAAAAATGAAAGAGAATAAATTTAAATAATAAAGGGTTCCGACAATCAATTACAATTGTTGATGAAAATATTATCTCTAAATTTGTTTATTAATAATAAAATAAAACAAAAATGATTTTCCGGTACTCATAATATTTCTTTGATTTGCGTAGTAGCTGGTTTTAAATGATTTTTTTAAAGACATAAATAACACTAATTTGCACTGAGCTTTAAAACATATTTTTGAGAACTTCATACAGACTTTTTAATATGTTTTCGATACATATTTATGTCTAGTAAAAATATGTTGTATTAGGTGAAGCATAGCTTATAAAAATACAGTCGATTGCTTATTACAAAATATAGTGAAAAGGATTGTAATGTTAATAAGAGTTTATATTAACAGTGGCACAAAAAAATTGTTTGACTAGGATGAAGTAAGATAGATTATCACCTTTCCAATTCATTCCTAATCCAGTTCTTCATAATGTTACCATCAGAAAAAATATTAATTTGATACGAATGAGACATGTTTTTTTTTGATTGAGCAATGTAACGACTCTTTCATAAGATCAGAAGTCTAGCAGATATCAATAAAACAATCTGAAACAATTTGTTGCTGCAATGGTTCCAAAAGCACAGTCAGCATCGTTTAAAACATCTCGTATATCATTTCTTGCTGACTGCAAAAAGATTACATGGAAGGATATGTCTTGGAAAGACAATAATGCATTTTTAAAACGTATGTATTTTCTACGTGACTGGAATTAAAATTGAGTATTATAAATAAAGTCTCGAATTACAAAGTTCCGACGTCCATTTTCAGTTTTTAGTCTGGTACCGATTTTGATAATAACAAGATTAAAGTAGGCTCACTTCTTATTTTTTATAGAAATAATTTTATCAATGTTGACACTTAGAATTTGAAGTTACTTTTAGACATTTTATATTTTCTTAAATTTATTAATGAGGTATTCGTTTGGATAAGAATCAATACTTATTGCTTATAAAAATCATTATTTCTTAAAAGTTCGTTATGAAGTTACTATTAAATGAAGATATCTATTCTTTCCTGCTACGTTACATGAATAAAAATTGTTTTATAAGTAGATAAATTTGGTGCAGCTTCATAAACATATAACTTTGCTCCAAAGATAGTATGTTGGTATGTAGGTATAGTCCGTTAGACTTAAGCTAATCTTTGCATTGGTGTGAGTGAAAGTAAAAAGTAGAGTTAGACGAAAAACTTTTCGAATTAAATTTTATTATATGTATTTTAAATAGATACATAACATAAATGCTTGAGTTATTCTAGATTAAAAATAAAATAAGCAAAACTTGTAAAAGGCCAGATGGAAATATTATGGAAATAAAATTATTGAGTAATAAAAATTTTGAAAAACAATACAAATTCTTCTTCACTTGACATTGCGTTTTCAACAATTGACGCTGCTACCAGTACAAAGGGTGAAATGAGGAATGTGCGGGGCGGAGTAAAATCAGAATAAACTGGTTAAAAACTAGAAAAGAACGTGGCATTCAAAAGTTGGACATCACACCTACACTGTCCGTGTGCACTCACACAAATGCAAAGCTCAGCTTAAATCAAACGCACTATATACATATGTTAATTAATACATAGGCAAATAATGATCTTTCCTGACCTTGATCTCTCCTTAAATCAGAGAATATAAAAAAAAAACAACTATTTTAGTCACATTATTTCTTTTACAATCCAGTTCGTGACACTTTTCTAGCATTGGTAAATTTTACTCTGAGCTTGAAGTCTTATATAGAAATATTTATCAACCGACTTTGTTACAGGAATAAAAAGAGTTTTAAAAATATTGCATAACGGACTAGAATCCATATCATATATTCAAAGCATACCTACAATGATAAATAGTGCATAAAAGTCTTACAACAAAACTATTATAAAAATGTATTCTATGAGTGGATAAAATACACACAAAAAAGAGGTATCTATATTTACAATATCATATGTTTTGAATCTTCATCATTTGTAAACTTTAACAGTTTTTATTTTATTTAAATATTTTTCGATTTTTAATAACATTATAATCATCCAATAAGATAAGTGTTACACATAACTAAAGGAAAAAAATAATTTAGTAACTTTTCATCAGGCTATCAGATCCCACTGCTGAGATCAATTTTCTCAGTCAGGTTGCTGATTTCAAAGTTTTAATTGTGAAATTATAAGTCCAGGTTTCCTCACGATGTTTTCTTTCACCATCTGTCAGTGGTGTCTCAATACTCTTAGAGAGTACATATAACTCGGACAATTCACATTGGTACTTGCCAGGATCGAATCAACGTGCACGAGAGCCGGGCCTTTGACCACTAGGCCACCACTTAAACACCACCACCACTGATCTTTTAGTAACTTGAGAAGTGAAAAAACAAAATATTATAGTTTTCGTACTATTTCGTTTTACGGAATCAACCGAAGAAGGAAATAGCTATCTATATAGATGTCATAATAAGTAAGGTTTCACTTATCATGTCCTCGTAAAATATGCCAGAAAAATTGGTAAGAAAACTAGGAAAATGCGTACATACTTTAACAATACGAGTTATTGCGACTACTTGTTTTATATCTCTAGCCCTTTTTAACAGAAGTACCTAAACATTTCGTTCAACTTTTGGCGTAAACGAAGAAGTCGAAATACATTTATTAGTTTTAATATTAACAATGGTATTTCCATTTATAACCTGGCTTCACTTTGATTGATAGATTTTTCAATTACCTGAATTTGTTTTGTCTGTCATTAAAATAAATTCAAAGGCACTTGCTAGAGCAGTTAACTCGATTATGGGTCCAATCAGCTGTATCAATATGTAGGAATTTCTCCCCTGTGACGGTGCCAAAGAAAGTAAAACTAACAGTGACAGGTACAAATGATAAATATTTCTTAGTCGTTCTTGTAAGATGTGTTCTCAGCTATTGGTGATATGAGATCAATGATATAAATAGGCATTTCGTTCAGTTTTACCAACCATCTTTTATTTATCTTTATGTCTGCCCTACTATTAATATCGCATTAAAATTTCTTATTTTCTTATTAATTTGAGTTTTAATAAAACTGTCATTAATAATGTCGAAAAGATAAAAATATTCATACTTATTTTAATAGTCTAGTTTAGACTGTTTTGAGACGATCAAGTTTGATTAAGAAAACAAGTAGGGTAGGAATTTGAATCTTTAAAGCTCAGATCATAGACAATGTTTAAGACGTCTCAATTTATGAAGTCGCCTTAAATGAATATTAGGCGATTTAACTTGGATCTTTTTTTATTATGTGAATCACATCAATATTTATTTAAAACAAAATAATTTATTAAAGAGAGTAAAAGAAACACTTGATTATTATCTATTCATATAATTTGAAGCAAATGTTCTGGGCGATTCATTATATTAAAGACGTTATTTAAAGATACATATAAGGTTATTCATCACTTTCACTTTTCTTTTTAAAACAATTTTTAATCAGTGTTGCCAATGTTATTTCTTCAATTTATTAAGTAATTCAGATCACTTTCGTTTTAATTTGATAAGAATAATCTCGACAGTTCGAGTACATATATGTACGTATGATGAAGGTGAAGTCAAAGGATTCGTCATGAAACACATTTTCAGGAGATTTTTATTTTTGGTTATCTAGAATTGAAGTCAGGGATTTTAAATAGACCTATATATACTGACTTTAATGCTGAGGTATTATTTGAGCTATTAAAGGCAAACTGTATGAGAGTATTTAATTTATTTAAAAACATACTTCAACAACATATAGTTTGAAACCATACTTTATAAGTTTCCATAACACACTAATGAAGTCACTATTTACATAAAGACCAAATATTCACCTGGTTTCAGAAAACTTATCAAAATAGTATAGCTACAAAATATTTAAAACAGAAAACAGTCAAAATGAGTAGAGAGCCAAAACAAATCAAGTTACCTAAATGAAATATTAAACAAATCGGGTGACCACCTGCTTTACATGCATAGTTTTTACATACATAAAAAAGAATATTCTGCATACAAGTGGATAATATCTCCCTGATATTGGTCGATTATATTTCTGTTTACTTCTGATATATGGAATTAGTACCAAATCTAATCTAACTATAACTTTTTGTGGTCACTACTATTGGGTCAATATTCAATTAAAAATTATAATTAACGATTTAAACAACGTAGATTTAAGTGTTTTAAACATACATAAGCTAGGATATGCTAATTCAAATGTGTAGAGAAACGTCCCTGATGTACAATAAAACTGACGTATAAGAAAACATTTTTTTCTACTTACTAAATACATTTTTTAATTATCTTTACATTTATATTGTTGTGATAATATATTATGCAATAATATAAGATACCTTTCATAATAAATATTACGAAATTTTCATATATAAGAGAAGAGTAAGAGCACATTGTAATTTTTTAAAAGAGTGACGTTAGCATAACTAACGTTATCAATGACTTTCTCCTCGACTGTGTTAAGGATCTCAAACTCTTGAAGGTAATCTCGTAGAAAACTTGACGAACCCCTCACTTCGAAGAAATATGTATAATATCTTTTTAAGAATGCGTCTTTCGTTACAATATAATCTAACCTCTTTACAACAACTGGACTGAACAAAAGGGACCACCTTTTGTCCAGTCTGTTCACTAAAATTATTACTTTTAAATGCATGTCTTCTCCAGAGTAAAGCCTATTGAATCTTTTACAATTAAGTAGCGAGTTAAATCGTTTGTCGCGTTAATAAATCTAAAAAGTTTTATTTTGGGTTATAGCTTGTCACAACTCTCATTATGAAGAGCAATTTACGAGTACAATAGCATATTTATTTCATGTTCTTAAGATTTAGGTTAACGAACATAAGTAGTGTAATATTTTGTAACTAGATCCGAATAGGTTCAGAGTTTTTCATCTGATATTATTTGATGTAGCTTAAGAATTGGTTCCAAATGTAGAATAAAATTAGAAATATTCTTAACTGAGAAAATACAACAAGAATTTGTTTGATAAAATAAATGGAAAGTATGGAGAATTATTGTATATAAATATATTATATTCGGTTATCCAAATATACTTTGTAATTATAAATACTAGGAAAATATTTATTAGGTCATTAGACTCTATTAAGCGATTTCTTATTGTATGACACACACCATTAAAACACAATATATAATATATTGCTGTGTCTATTTGTTTTTATTATTTTTAAGGCTTTTTTCACACTGTCAGAAATCGGAGATTCTGTCCTCCATAAACCAAGTCAAAATACCGGATGCACGTTATTGAATCAAAATAGTATCTCACAAGTAATGTATGAAATGATTATTTAATTGAAATAAAGTTTTAAATTGAGTTAAAAATAACTATTTTCTACATTCAACAATACAATCTAACAAAATATGCAACAGAAACTATTTCTGTATTTGCAGACGCATAAAAATAAATTTGCAAAATATCATATGGGAGTAAAGATCATAAATGGCCTTTATAGATAAAAATGCTGCTTATTTCCAGGATTGAAAAGAATATGGATCTCATAACAACTTAGTGAACCGTATTCAAGAAAAACCTTCGTAATTAGTTCTTTGAATTAAGAAAGTAGTGCAGTCTGTTTTCATTATAGAAATTACATTCTTTAATATCAAAATACTTGATTCGTAATGTAACTTTATATTTTTATATCAATTTAAAATTACTCAAATGTTTATATATTCACTCTATTCAAAATGTTTAATATAATATAAAGCAAAAACTGAAAAGAAGATTTTACTCTAAATAAATTAGGTTACTTTTTAAATAACTTCAGTTATACTCTTACTTTTCTTTATAATATTATAATAACCAGTAACGAATTGAAACTTATTATTTTGTTTGTTGATTTTATCCGGGTAGTTTAAAGTTAAAAAAAAAACATTTACTCTTCTACAACTTACTTTGTTCGATTAAAGTAAAAGTAATAATACAGACCTTATCTTCTATCTATATTCTCTATATTTACTCAAAAATAATTTTAAAATTTCAGACATACTTTATTTTGATAAAAATATTACAAGTGAAAGGAAGAGGTGGAAAGATCGACGTGTCCGGCTTTCATCATCAGTAGACTTCGGAAGTGGGTAGTATCCACCGTCGCCTAGTCGCCGATGTCCTGCCACAAGGTATTACAAAGACAATACGGAGGATAGGTAGAGCACTTTTTTTTCTTGGGAAAAATGCATTTACGCATCCCCGCCGTTTTTAGAAAACAGCGGGGTATGTGGGACTCGGGTTTCCACTATCCACTAAAAACCCAAGGGTGTTCCACGCTGGCCCTTCTGTCGGGGAGGGGGATCGCTCTCGCACTCCCACCGGCTTCCCCGACAGGATAGGTAGAACCCTTTTACCAGGGACAATTAATACATAGACTAACCCAACCATTTTTTATAACATGGTGTAGTCATTTGATTTGAACTTAAATTGTGGTTGGTTGTTTTAATATGACCTTCATAACTTAAACACTTAGACAAGACTAACTGATAGATACTTTCACCTTGTCTGCCAGTCATAACAATCGTTGTAAGATAATCAAAATATCTGGAAAATGCATAATAAAATACCGTAGTATATCCGAAAAACATAGTTTAGTTCTAAATGTGTACTAAAGAAGTTAGATAGCAGTAAATCAAGTAATACATAATATTATATGCACAGATTCAACGTTAAACATAATTAAAGTAATAAAAAGACATTTTTAATCAAGAGTCTTCACCTATACTTACTACTATTATTACAAATTAATATTAATAAAAACAACGAAAAACTATTCAATTATAAAAACTATTAATTTATTAGTCAAATATGTAATAATGTCATACAATTTCAAAAAGTAATGAAAACATATGGTTAAACCGAATTTTATTTAAACACTTTTATCTTTTTTTTAAATTTAGGTACAGCATTACAGCATTATTTATTACATAAAATTTGTGTCAAGGTTAATTTGTAATTATAGTAAGCGGAAAGCTTTACGCTACAAAAGTCATTTACTTTAAAGATAAAGGTTAATTGACTGAAGTGATAAATGTTGAGATAAGACATAAAAGCGTACCGCCCCAGCTTAAATGTTATGCATTTAGGTAAACTAAGAACGTATCAAGTGTTTAGGGTTTTTTCGATAATTGTGACACATTATAATTAATTATTTAGAAATGCAGAACGAGTGGTTAGACATAGGAGATTTTTGCATCCCATTAGCATTAAAATGGCGCACTTTAATTTATGATTGGTCGCCAGCATTGCTAAAATTCTATCTCAATGCGTTCCAGATGACTCTCCCAGATCAGAGTAATTTAGTAAGATGGGGTAAAAGTACCGAAAAAACTTGCTATATCTGTGGAAAGGCAGTTGGAACTGCTAAGCATCTGCTGGTGGGATGTAAGGTACTCCTTGACAGCGGTCAATACTCGCGTCGTCACGATAGGGTTCTAGAAGTCATACGTGAAGCGGTTAGTCTTTCGGTAGCCAGAGCGCAAAAGGGAATAACCTCAAACGAACGATCAGTAGGTTTTGTGAAAGAAGGCACTAGGGCTACAAAATCAAACGTCAAGCCTTACTCCATCCTTAAAGCGGCGTCGGATTGGACTATAATGATGGACACGTATGAAAAACAATATAAAATCCCCGAGGATATTTGTGCGTCGGCCTCCAGACCGGATATATTTTTGTTTTCGCGAATTTTAAAGCGCGTAGTGATGATAGAGCTTACGGTCCCTTGGGAAACCAACATCCCCAAAGACCATACCATCAAGGTCAACAAATATTACGAGCTCACAAACGAACTCGCTCGAAATAGGTTCGTAGTAGATTTGTACGCGGTAGAGGTGGGAGCGAGAGGTATAACAGCGAAATCTCTCTATAACCTACTAAAGGACTTGGGCTTGTCCAGAACTCACATTAATGCATTCTTGGAACGTACATCGAAGGCAGCCCTAGTAGGTTCTTTTCAAATTTGGTTAGGTAGGGAGAGGAGCTTGGACAGTGGAGGTGAGCGTATAACGCGCGTTAGTTAAGGGGCCCCTTAAACCTACACTTGGGTCGCAAGTCCCAGGCACTGTTGAAGCTCCTCCCCCTGCAACGCGATGGACCCGGCACCCGCACGGTGAATCCATGGAATGCTGAGAAGTTTCGTCTAGTTTCTATCTTTTTTGTACTTAACACAACTTTTACATTTTTTACTAAAAATATGGAACTTATAATTCACAAACGTATTATAGTGTGTTATTTTTTGTTATCTTAAATATGTTACATAAATATCTTATTAAACTTCTTATCTATTACTATGATATATTTATTTATATGCATTCTGTATTAAAAAATATCATTTCAACTTGTTGTAAATAAAAACATTTTGGCTTTCAAAGAAAAGTGAATCAGTTCCGCTTAAAACAATTCATTTGCTTTTTATTCTTTTTTTGAACAAATATATTACTTATCTTTTTGTGTAACTTTTTAGGTTCTTCTATGGAGAGGATGAATACAGGATTTAATAAAATTGAAAATTAATGTGTAATTTAATTTATACAAAATGAATACTCGCGAAAGCCATAGATCTCATTTGAAACTTTTGTTTCAAATCTTGGTTATTATGTGCATAGGATCTCTAGGCTTACACCGATAGTAAGGAATTTTAAAATAGCATAAATATATTAGTTGTAAAGTAATTTTTACCACTTAATCGTTCCAGCTGTTTGTTAAGAGTTCAGTTACGTACATACGTACAGTTGAAATGTATATATGTAAAATAAAACTGAAATATAAGTTACATATTGATCGAAAATATTAACGGCAATAAAAATACGGGAATCGTCCATGCAATATAAATGTGGAAGTTGATAAAGGAAAGATTTCAGTGTATTAGGTATCGTAGTAATTTATACAGGGACGGAATAAATTGGAATGTTTGCTGTACCTATTTATTTTCTTCGTAACTAAATACTCTGACTTTCCATGAGTATCTAAAAAGTATTTTTTTCTATAATTTTTTTTTAAGAATACTCACAAAATATTTAACGAAAAACTTTTTTCTTAAAATTTTAATATTATCAAGTGTTTTTAATTTTAACCACCAATAAATTTTGTAAAATCCTACATTTGGTTTTATACACCTCTAAGTGTTTCTTCTACTATTTCGTTTTCTACATATTTGTCGAGCAATCTTGTTTGTTGAAGACAAATTTCTTTAATATAATTTTCGTCAAACTTTGTGGTATTTCTTATGTCTATTAAAACAGCTATTAGACTTATTATATATTGCAGAGCTATAAGATCGTACATTTATTATAAGAAGACTAAATATGTATGTTGTTAGTATGTATAGACTTGTGGTACGTATTAATTAATATGAATATGAAATATCTTTTACATGTGATATACTTAATCCATAAATACGTCATAGAATAATAATTCCTTTTTTATGAAATCATGCACCTTTAAATCATTTTGCATGTCAGCTGCACATGAAAATACTTAATACCATGCAGACCATTGGGTTAGATAAAACGATTAAATATATGTATTATACAAATAGAAAAATGGCCCTCTGAAAGTAAATACTAACAAAAGTTTAGAAAAAACCCTTATCATTGAGGAATTTAAAAGAAGTGGATGTTTCCGAAGGCTGGGCCCACTGAAAAAGAAAATGATTTCCATTTAAAGATTTCTTGTAAGGGACTAGTATTTTAAGCGACCCTAAAATTTTACCTTTTTTGGTTGTGATACTTTATTCTGTCCAATCTATGGTAGTACATATTTATATAAAATAATATATAGAAAATAAAGTAAGTACCGTCTATAAAAAATATTAAACATCAATTTACAAATTCAAACTCCAGTTTTATCCTTGTAATTTATGTATACAATATTTTGTGATTATTAATAATAACTTTAAAATGAGAAATAAAACACAGATTGCATACAATTTATATCGAAATACACGGCTCTCTCACTATCCCGACTCATTAGCTAATGACTTTTGTTTGTAATATCTTTACTTGCGCCTGAACCTGGTCCGGTCGCAATTAATTAGTTAAGACCGTACTTCGAGGGGAACGCATGCTGTCGCTTCTTTATATCCCTCATATGTCGCCGGTATATCAGCTGTATATCTCTAATACAATTTAAGTTTTTTCCCTTTTATATTCTTTTCCCTCTCTCATTAGAAAGCGGTCATTTTACATAATTAAAGTAATATGAGTAGAGATACCTACTCAGGAAAAGCTATAAACGAAATCCAACACAGTAATATATACACAATTTCGATTTATTACAATACTTTCACACGCGTATCCACCAAATATTTTAAAACAGTTCTAACATCCGTCCGATCCGATCCGTCCGTCCTTACATATATAAGTTTATATATCATATATTTAACTGTTTATGTAACTCGTAATTGAGGTTTCTTAAAAGAAATTAAATTCTTTCATATTAATAGGGAACTACTACTACTAATTTGAAGAGCACGTCAAGTTTATGTTATTAGAACCTTTGAACACCCAGCATTATTTTAATAGCTTTAATGAACTGGGAGCAAACTATGTATAATAGTGTCTATTATATCCTTAAACTTTATTTCCTGTGGTTATATTGTTTTATTTGTTAGATGCTGTTAAATCTAGTATATCTGAACCTCAGACAAATGAAATTCATTTGAGCAGAAAATCAAAAAAGCAAATTAATTATTTTGCACTATTAGATAGTTTAAGACCCAGTTTCACCAATCAATGTTTGTTAAATCTAAACAAGGTATTTACTAACAAACCTTCAAAATTACAAGTGCCTGTTAAAATATTTACGTCTCACAATGACAAATTAACAACGTATTATTAAATGACATGTTAAATAACTGACTACCAAATTATTCGTTCTTGTTATAAGACGACCAAATGGAAACTATAGCGTTTAACACGACATGTTTGCTATGATGCACTACTTTATACTTTGATCGTATATATTCGTATGTATCCCTCGATACGTCACTTGTTAACTAATGCGACCAAATTTTATGTATCGTTGGTTGCATACATTTGGCACACCAAAAGCTTTCTTTTTAATTTACTAGGTGTAACCTGTGAAAATCGTGTTGTAAATAAATTGTGTTATATATTATTGGTTATATGTTATTGGTGGTAATTTTGGATCCTTAGCTTCCTCAATTCAGCTTAATATGAGCTTATTTCATCCCTCTCTTCTAACTTCATCCCCAACTCCGTGTTGCAGATATCCATAAGCGACAGTTATTAACTGCCATCAGGGAGTCTGCTCGTTTTCCTTCTTTATCATAAAATAATATAATATTTTTTTACTTATTGACAAATTTAACTGTGATCTTTGTTTTTATTCGATAATAATCATCGGTTATCCAATTATATCTAAAACAAAGAATAAATCTGTAAAATTCTCTATTATTGTAGTGAAAATGGCCACAAGTAGTAAAACTTGTCCTAGTCCTTATTGGACTTTACATTCTTCAATACAAGTGTACAACGGAAGAACATTTTTTTTAAATGCAGTTTAACGTTGTTGCAGTACATTCCACTACATTGCAATTTTTCACTTGTCAGCTCGCTAGTTGCTATTTGGATACATGTATTCTGACAAACGTCGACATATGTTAAAAATATTCCCTAGTGAGCTGTTAGGTTAGAAATTGTTACAAAACAATATTTTTTTTCCATACTTAATATGTTATAATATCTCTGAATGTTTCCGGAAAAGGTTTTATATGATTGAATTAAATTATTTAGTTTTTTTAACATTAAAAACCAATTACTTGAAGTTAAATGCATGAATAGTAATTAAATGATTGTAAGACAGTTTGAATGTTTTTCACAACTCAGAGTGCAAGCTTAAGAACTTAAACGGAGTTTCTGAGCGATTTTGAAATGTTTCAATAATTTGATGAGACTAAGACCATTGAATTATTTCGTTGATTTCTTGAAGAGATTTTAGAAGAAAATATTTTATTTTTGTAATGGTAATTTTTAAGCACTTTCAATAAGTTCAAAAGCTGTACAGACTGCGTCTATACATTTCTAATGTTTATTTTAAAATTTTGCGTACAACAAAATTATTACGGACCTCCTTTCTTCGTCATCAGCCTATGAGAGCCCACTGCCGATCAAAGGTCTCTTTCTCACATGGAGAAGTTTTGAGCATAAATCACCACGCTTGCTTAAGACAGATTGATGTGATCAAACTTATAATTGTGAAATTATAAGTTCAGCTTTCCTCACGATGTTTTCCTTAACCGTCTTTCTGTGGAGTCTAAATACTCTTAGAAATTACATATGACTGGGAAAAATCACTTTGGTACTAGCTAGGATCGAACCCGCGCCCTCGTGCACAAGAGGCGGGTCCTTAACCACTAGGTCACCACTGACTTATCCTCCTTTTATAGTTCATCTTATCTTTTCATTTCTTTTTATCATAACATAGCTTTTATAAACTAACATAAATAAATCTTTAATTTGCCTTTCACTTTAGAATCTAACGTGATGATCAACACATTATTAATATGAAATGTAAATAACATAATACATTATTATTTGAAAATCATTCATAACATTTTAGTTATTTTGATTATTATAGTCAAACTCCTCCTCCTCCTAAGTCGGTACGTTCTTGGCAGAACGGTCGTGGTCATCATGATGCGTGGTGGCACGCTTCACAACGCGTCGCCACTCGTCTCTGATGGTGGTTTTTCTTGAGCACTCATTGACAGGAGCGTCCACTGCAGTCCTGACTTGGTACGTCCAGCGCATGGGTGACCTGCCACGCGGTCTTGTACCCTCGACTTTGCCCTGCACTACAAGCCTCTCTATTGAGGATACTCCACGCCGCGATATATGGCCGAAATACGACAGAATACGGGCTTGAACTATGGAGGATAGACGCTGCTTTACGCCTATCTCACGTAAGATTGAATAGTTCGTGCGAAACGAAGTCCAGGGAACTCGCAACATTCGTCTCCAGCACCACATTTCTATAGTCAAACTATTTCTTTTCAAATTGTAACTCGTGACTAGTCATTGCAGCCCAAATTATGGAAAAAAATACGGGAGAATTGCTTAAGTGTTTCGTAACAAATCGTTATAAATTCATTCTATTAGTATTTCAAATTTATAAAGTTTCTTTATAAAATTATTATCTTATATAATAAAAAGCAATTCAAATAAGACATAGTTTTTGACATCCCACGTTGTCTCTAAATCTAAAGTATATTTTTCATTCTATATTGGGACCAAAAAATGTTAAAATGCCTCAACATAATTTCTTTTATTCAAAATTTTATTGCAACACTTCTAAATAAACAAAGAACACAAATCAATGATTTGCCTTAAAAACTTTGTACATTTTTATGCTGTAAATTATACTTGCAAATTAGTTTACCCATTTTATCAACTTTGAATGTATTTATTGTAAATAATATATTTAAAATGGTATGTGGCTTGCATATAAATAGAAAAACATTTGAGCCAGCTTTGTAAAGGAGTTGTAGAGCTCATTAAGTGGATGAGCAGAAATTTCATTGCATAGTAAATTTTCTCTCTGCCATATTTAGTATTATAGGATTGTCATTACGAAATATTTAAACATTTCTGTTTGTGTTTGTGCTTCTATTCACAAGAGTAATGAGATCATAATTATATATTTGTACACAAAAACAGGTTACCTTATTTATATTTTATCAACATCATATTTCTTTTATTAATGAATCTTTATTTAATTTATGAAACTCAATAGTGAATGAAACCTTATTTAAGTATGTCTTATTTAGAGAACCTGTCTCCTACGATGGTGGAGGTTTTGGAGAGTTTGTTAAATACAGTTTTGCGCTCTTCAGTTGTTAATTCGTAGTTTGTTCTAGAAATACCGTTAATTAGACAACGATGAATAGTTTAATATATTATTAATGAAATATTATCTAGGTGACATAACTTAAGAAGAAGAATTAAATATTACTTAACCATACATACCTCATTTATTTTTATATTTATTTCTTTTGAAATCAACATTGTTTTATCATTATAAGAATTTTTTGTCTTTTACGTCATCGCGGCTCCATGAAAACATATTTCCCGTAATAAATTACGGTTCGGATTTTGTTGCTTTACCCTTATTAACAGTAACCATTCCATTTTTCACACAAAATTTTATATACAGTCTTCAATCCCCCTTTTGGGATATCCAAACGATGAAGATGCTTCATCATATGCAGAAAAAGCAGCGAAGAAAATTTACTAAATATGTTCGAAAATTTTGCCGTCTTACATGAGAAACATTATTACTATCAAAATATTCAATAACCACTTGGTGGAACCACTGACAATGAAATGTGTACGTTTTCATTTTTGTATGTTCCGTCAAATAAATACATTTTATAGATATCGTGTTTTTAGTATCAAAATATCTAATCAAATGTACATAAAAGGAAAAAAAAATAAAAATGTTTGAAATGCCTTTGAATAGAATGCACTATATCTCAAAACATATTTGTGCTTTCTGCAATTCTGAACAATTCTGAGCACTTAACCACGCAGTTAGCATAACTACTCCTAATTATGCTAGGGTTGTATAAAATATATAAATAGATATGGTTTTAATTTGGATTCGCATGGCGTATTATATTTATTAAAAAAAAAAAAAACAACTTCTAAGATGCATAATACATAATTAGAATTATGAAACATATGTTGTTTTCATATGTTTTCTATGTTGACTAAATGGCTTTTCTATTCTTATTAGTTATTTTTATACAATATAAATGGAATGGACTTTAGAACATTCTTTCTTTGTTAAAGGGCACAAAGAAAATACATAAATTTTAGAAAACCTTTAATTCTAAGTTATTATTACTGTTTACTTGAATTTTATAATGTCCAAGACATCAATAATGTCATTAGATATTTTTTCACTCAAGTATAATTTAATATCCATAAAATATTTTAGTCTTTTAAACAATACTTAGAAAAAGTTAATTAAACCTGAAATTTAGATGTCAAATAACTGTCTCTCGCTAGTTTATTGTAGTAAAGAAAATTTTTATTTAAGATTTACAGTTAAGTAATCAAAAAAGTACAACATTTAAATAATAATAAAAGTTTCTACCTAATCATCATCAGTCGTCATTAATATTAAATCTTCTTTCGAAAATTAAATAAATTAAATAATAATGGGTCAAATTTTTATTAAGAAAATAACATTATATGTGAATAAACAAGATACAGGTATTTTTAGGTCAAATGTTCAAAAAGTTATTTTACAAAACTAAATTTACTAACATGGAACAGAAAATAATTACTGAATTAATTATTTTTATAAAATACTAGTGTTTGCCCGCGACTTCGTCCGCGTGTTTTCGTCGTGTGTATAGCTGATCGGGCGAACTCTATTCTGTCTTATTGGATGGTATTTATTAATTTTTTCCTGTTTCAATCGAACAATATCCTATGTCCGTCTCCTTGTTCTAATCTATCTCTACACCAAATTTCAACCATATCCCTACAGTAGTTCTTCTTCTTCTTCCTGGCAATTTCCCAGCTTGAGCCAGGGTCTGCCTTACATGTTGTAAATAGTTTTAGTTAATTATTTTTACGACCGGCCGACTGCCTGATATTAACCCTCTTTGGGAATGCATTAATCAGTGTTTTCTAAATACTCTTAGAAAGTACATATGTCACAATCACAAGGGATCACAAAAGTAAAGAAAGTTCTCGCGCATGTAGAAGTAATCGTCACTCACAAAGATAGATGGATGCACTCATAGAATATCGTAACTATGATCGTAACACAATATCGTCCATCGTAATACTTTTTTCATTGTTCTGATATTTTAATTTATATTTTTGGAGTTTACCTTTGAGCCATAAATCTCTTTGTTCTGAAGTGTGACAGAATGATTGACATATTAGTTAGTTATCACATCTAATTTCAAAAAAACCGTTTGTATGGGTAATTGAAAAGGACTGTTTTTAGGGTTTTCCCTTAAATAAATCATTTTTTTCAGCTTTGAAACTTTTATATAAAATAGATATAGATTACAGTACGTAGTAAATATTTCTAATAGTTTTACTTGTAGATATACAGTTATGAAAAAGCAAGTGTTTTGACCTCACGAAAGATAATAGATACTTTGAAAATGATCCACATATTTTTTCGCCATAGTTTATTTACAAAACAAAAAAGAACCATGGGATTGAAGCAATGTTTGCTTTATGTAATAATGAAATTTGGATTCCATTTACAAATTTTTGTGGAAGGCTGTATAATTGTGATCAAACTAAATCCTTTGCTTTACGACCTAAGTAATTCTGCTTATTATTTAAGAATTTTAATAGACGTTAGTCTGTATTTAATTAATAACAGAAAAATTTATTAAGGCAAAAATAAAATCTACACTTAGAGCTATGGTTGAAAGCGAAAACATTTCCCAGCCCTTTGATAAATTTTCAGCAATTGGAAAAAAAACTGACATTTTCGTAAAATAATACCTCATTCTTTTGAAAATAGTTTATCGATTTACTTTCAAAAGTTTCATATAGATAACATATAAATTGAAAACAAAACATTGCTCAAACTATTTTACTGCTTTCGCTGACATTGCTTTTGTTTAATAACTGTCTGAAATTATTTGTACGTGCCTTAAGAAACACTACATTAAAATGTTCAAGATAATAAAAAAAATCAAACCTATTGAAATTGTGAATACACTAATAATAAATAATAAAATTTTCGTTTAAGGTAATCAAATATACTCAACAACACAAAAAATCTATACCTTAAAATACATTTAAAATATTTAAAGTAACTGATTGTCATTATTCATTAAAGAAGGAAAGGATGCACCTCATTACAATTAATACAGTCTATTCATTACAATTAAATTAATCTAAAAATTAGTTTTTGAGTCATAATTATAAACACATGTGTATGAAACATAATAAAATATTATTTTACATGTTTAAATTTGATGCAAACATTTTACACAGCACCTGCAAAATTTTTTAAACTCCAAGGCCTTTTGTGTTTGTTTTTAATAGTAAAGATAACAGATAAAATTGTAAGATAAAACACCTGCAAACTAAAAGATTGTTGATTTACACGTTATCATCCAATAGTTGCTATTGGGATAACATATCAAACAAAGCGCCATCTATTACAACAGAAGAATAACAGAATAAGTCACAACACTGAATATAATTAAAACGCCGTAACATATTTATCCTACAAGCTCTTGCATTAACAGAAATGACAGTCGAATGTGATGTTGAAGAATTCTACAGATTACAATAGAGAAAGAATCTGACATCAACTAAAGTATAATTTTTCTTTGTGGATTTTATCTCGTCATACCAACCACGAATATTCCTTAATACGTAGATTTTAAATCTTTACTACAATTTGGACCATAAAATACTTTGATCAAAAATAACACCAACAGAACGTAAAGATTGTAGATATAAAAATTTACAAATACACAAGTACAATACAATAGCAAAGACAAAATGAGCAAGTACAAGGAAAACATAATACCATAATTATTATCTGCAATTACCACTGTATTTTAACAAACTTTGGTACAATATTGCCACTACAGGATAGAAAAGGCCACTTTCAGATTAAATAAGCCGACAGGAGAGAAAATATAAAAAATGGACAAAAGACTATCAGGAAATATAATAGGACTTTTAAAGAGAAAAAAGGAATCGAAAGAAATAAAAATTTTAAAGCAAATAACGTAAAATACAAATAAGACAATAAAACAGAAAATGCACAAAACTATAAGAAATTCCGAACTAAAACAACATTCTACTCTTGTATTGATAATGGTAAAGAATCAGGAAAACCAAAGAACACCCTTTTTATTTTTTACTACCAGAATGCATTTAATAAGGAAGGGCATACAAGTATCTGGAAAATCCTGAAAGAACAAAGAATGGAAGAAATAAATTATATATAAGTAATTTTGCTTCTTTGATTTTTCTTCCCACATTTCCTAACCTTCTTTTAATATAAAGAATTGGTTTACAAACAAAGTTACTTTTTTTAATATTAACTTTTTCCCATTATTGACGATAATTAAGGAGTATGTTAGATGATAAAAAAATATCATTTAATAGAATCGATTTATATCCCGCAGCATCATATCAATAAAATAGTTTTTTATAGAATTGTCAGTTTAATACGGCCATCTCAATTAATTTCACATCCATTATATATGGTTACAAGGACCATTCTCGAGTTATCTTGGTCCTTAACAGTGACTTTTACAATAATTTATTATAATTGCTAGAAGATATACATGAACAAATGCCTCAAATGCATGTGATACTAATGTATATGAATTATTATTAACATCATTCATCATTTAGGAATTTATTAATTTACGAAGAATCTCCACTTGGATTAACTTGCACTCTTATTTATTGTCCTTAAACATATTCAGATTTTTTTGCTTTGAAAATAATAAATAAATTATTATTCGCTTCTCAAAATATGTTCGTTGCTAATAAGTTTAAAAGCATTAAAAATAATAAATTTCCCCAAATAGAAATCCATCAAATCCATCTGCCCAAAGAGCAAATCCGTAGTTTTAAGACATTATCGGCGCCAATATAGACAATAACACCCGATGTCTGTTTTTTTATATTTGAAGCATTTCCTATTGACAGAACGAAGAAAAGCAAATATCAATCACAAACGTGATTCCATCTGGCTTCTCCTTTCGTTATTTTTTATTTGAGCGTTTAAGAGATAAAAATAAGACTAAGGACATTGTAACACACCTTGTTCTATTCCATTTATAATTTAACAATCGTTTTCTGATCATGTTGAAGATATGAAACATATCTCTGATTATTGTAATACAGCTTTATAAATTCAAAATAAAATTCCCTTGGCGTAAATTTTCCTCCTTTTAGTATTTTTCCACTCAGAGATTGTGTAAATAAGAATAGTGTAAAAATATTGCAAGCAAAATAATTCTTTATCCAATCCCTAGTGGATTTGCTACCACTATTATTATATATTGAATATGAAATGTGTCTTATCTCTATGCTAAGGACTACCCTTGTTATTGAAAGGAGTTCTTAAGGTACTTAATTCTTTTTATAAAGTTATTCTGTAAAATAAGATAATTCTTCTTCTACATGTTGTGAATAGTTGTGGCAATTTGTTTTTACGACCGGCCGCCTGCCTGACATCAACCCTCTTTTTGGGAATCAACATTAATCAGTGATGTCTAAATAGTCTTAGAAAGTACATATGACACGGAAAAATCACATTGGTACTTGCCCGGGCCAGGATCAAACCTGCGCCCTCAGCAACAAGAGTCGGGCCATTTAACCACTACGCCACCACTGACTACAAAAAAATAAAATAAGATAGTTCTGAGATCAAAATTAAATTATTTAGAAATATTTTTTTTAAATAAAATATTTTGTTGGAGTTAACAAGCCGTTAGTTAACAACAACATTTTCATTTTGACCCAACGTTTCGATTGCTTAGTAATAAATTTGTTTACGCCGCGGTAAGATGAAATTGTTATTTAGTGATTTGATGTTAATGATGTTCTTGTCACTCTCGTAAATTAAAATTACAGTTGTGTTTGAAAATATATCTCTAACGCAATAACTTTGAAACTTACGATTTAATCACCTACCACTATTGTTTAATCAAATATGTAAAACACATTTTTAGGGATTCAAAGAGAATAAAGTAATGTACAAGAATAATTTTCTAAGTTAACTGTTTACAAAAGTTATTTATGAAAAAGAAATAATAATTCCATTAATATCTGAAATATCTTAATCAAAATTTGAAGCGAATAAGAAGCATTTTTGTGTGTACCTACATGTATATTAAAAAAAATTGTTGTATTTTTATAACACTTTGTTTATAAGCTGCCTTGTTATTTAAAATAAATTCTGCAATTTTTTAGTCTAAAACAGTATGAATTTCATATTAGCTTAAAATTAGTGAGTCAAAAATTATTGAATAAATTTTAAGTAAAATCTTGCACTCGGCTGATGACGTCAGCAGTTCTCGTTATAGTACAACATTTTATATTTATACTATTGTAATTTTTGTGGTGTTTTAGTATAAACTAAACATTTAAATTAAGTAAGATGGGGTAAAGGTACCGAAAACACTTTTTATATCTGTGGGAATTCAGTGGGAACTGCTAGGAATTTGCTGGTGGGATATAAGGTACTCCTGGATAGCGGTCAATATTCGCGTCGTCACGATAGGGTTCTGGAAATCATACGTGAAGCAGTTAGTCTTTCGGTAGATAAGGCGCAAAAGGAAATAACCACAAAAGAGCGATCGGTAGGTTTTGTAATAGTAGACATTGGGTCTATAAAATCAAACGTCAATCCTTACTCTTCCTTTAATGCGGCTTCAGTTTGGCCTATTATAATGGACAAGTATGAGAAACAATAAAAAATCCCAGAGGATATTTGTGCGTCGGCCTCCAGACTGGATATATTTTTGAATTTGGTTAGGTAGAAAATGGAGCCGGGACGGTGGAGGTGAGGGGTATTTATAGCAGGGAGGTTAGATAGGGGTATTTATAACAGGGTCGCAAGCCCCAGGCACTGTTGATGCTCCTCTCCCTGAAAAGAGATGGACCCAGCACCCGCACCGTGAATCCATTTAATTCTTAGAGGTTTCATCTCATTAACTAAAAAGATAGCAAACTACAGCTGTAACATTATACAATAAGCCAATACAGATATTTGACCTTGTGGATTTTCGATTAAAATTCTTGGAGTGCTCTTTGAAAAAAAATTAATAGTTTTCTAAAAAAAATACTTGTATATTATAAGTATTTATATTATATTATAAATACTATTCACATGCAAATAACAATAGTAATAATATAATATATATCGGCGCTATTAGCTTTAATAACGGATGCGACATGAAAATAATTTGAGGCTGTTATCAATCCTTATTAAAACTCATTAGTATTCATGATTATTGTTAAAAGTAAAACGAAATCAAATGTTGTTTAAAAGGAGAATATAACTATGTTTAAATCTTGGTATAAATATGACGTCTGGACGCACGAAGGCATTATTCATTAAGTGCGTATCATTGAAATATGTGATTATGAAGAACCTTCGAGAAATACAGGAGCATTAAGAACAATTGAAGTTTCATTTTAAAATATCATGGAACGTTCTAGAAGAAGTGACATTTAGTGACGTTAACGAAGCTGGCGTCCTTCTCTTTAAAAACAACGAATTTGTAAATAATCCGATATATACAATAACTATTTTCTGAATAAATATTCTGTAATGCAAGCAATTAGTAGAATTCTATAGTTCTTATATTGATGGGCTGGAAAGTTCGTATTGATTAATGGTATTCCATTAAGATTTTTGCTTTGATTCGGAAAAGATTGATGATATATAAAAAAAGAAAAATAGGAGTTCTTTATATTTTTGTATTTACTATTCTACTTTATACTATAATATGCCTTAAAATTAATCTGAGGAAGATGCAACAGAATAAAAAAGTTTGCAATCACTGACAACATTTTTTTTTATTTTCTAATAAATATATGTATATATACCTACTTATAGCTGGATTCATACATGTCGCTGTTTCTTCAAAATTTAATAAGGTAGTATAAGATTTTGTGTCGATGTATTATGTAAAACAAGTTATTCATCTTGATAACTATGTATTAAAAATGTTATATATCCATATAGATGAAACTAGAATAATAGTTAAAATCAACAATGAAGAAATTAATATCTCTTTAATTTTTAGTCGTCAAATAAGATACATGTAATTTGTTTATTATTATTATTTAATACTATACTACATTAGTAATAGTTAACTTTTTTAAAATTAATTAACTTAAAAAAAAAATAACTTGCAAAATGTTTTTCATGTAGATGAGTTTTATCTGCTGAAATATTTTTTTTATCTATATCTGTCTTTAAAACTACACTCAGCAGCTCTTAATATGAATGAAATTACCTTATGACAAAGCAACGCAACGCCCGCGCCTGTCGGTTTTGTTGTTGTTGTCGTCAGTTGTATTACATTAAACATACATCGAAGAAAGGAATGTATAAATATAAATGCTACTAAAAACTTTCTAAATAACATATATTTGGGAACTTAATCATGTTTTTTTCTTTTTTAATATTGATTTTTTTTTGTGAATGGGATCGAAAACATTTCATTTCCTTTTGTTTTTTTTTTAACTTTATGCAATTGTCGTATTACTAATATTATGTTTATAAAGAAATTTTTTAACAATTCTTCATATCTTTATCTCCTGCCGGGAATGATAAAGAAACAATAAACTTATATACATTTACAAGATATAAGACAATTACACAAGACTTATTAAATAATCGTCAAAGTGACGCAAAAAGCCTTTTTTTTTGGGACGAACCTGATTTATGAACTTTTATGTTGTTTTTAACTTGTTTCAGATCATTTGTTTATTTTTTCACAAGCTGGTTCGTAAAACCCTGTTTTGCCATATATAAAAAAAAGGTTGTATGTATTTTTAATGCGACATAATAAAAAAATAAAGAAATTTAAAACAATGTCCAAAAAATTAAAGAACATGTCAAGGATGGACAACCTTTATCACTAAGGAGTATGAAAAATAGATGGTGGAATATTCTCAGACCTACTCAATATTTTCATAAATTTTCATGACAATCGGTCAGGCCGTTTCGAAGGAGTATGGGAACGAACATCGTGACACGAGAATTTTATATATTAGATTTACTAATACGATTTTCGACTACCTGACCTTCGTCTTCGATATTATTTGAATATGATTAAATCTTTGTTGCTTCTAACTTAATTTTTAATGTTTCAATTTTTAATTTTTAATGTTCTTCTACTGAAATTAATGAGTTGACGTTATTATCTTATCTAATGATAATTTTTTTATATTTGAATTTATATTTCGGCGTTAAATATGAACAACGTAATGATAATTAACAATATATCTTGGAATTTTAAATCAATGTAAATATGTATTTAAAAAGCAATGAAGACATAATGAGGTAATCTTACAAAGATATTGTAGTTTTAATATTAGACTAACATTCTCACTATGACGGTAAACCGTAGTGCGTATATGTTCATCTTGAACAATGAGACAAAATTGGAGATATTATGAACTAGATTTTAAACGCGACTTCCTCTGCGATGAATAACGACTTCCGGCAGGGTTTGGCTTTTTTACTTACTTACTGGCTCGCCCGGGGAAGTACCACCCTCTCACAGAAGATCGGTGTGAAGTAGTATTTTATGGCTGCGTTTCGTTCGATGAGTAAGAGAGCTGTTTGCCCTTTCCCTTATCCAAACCTTTCCTCTCTCAGGATGTTGATGTGTACAATGACCTTCTGTCCTGCGTCTATTTTTGAGGTGTTGAACGTATTCCATTGGTACGGGGTCCAAGGAGACCTGATGAAACGGTTCACCACTGGCCACCCGTTCGTCCGTAGGGGAACCCGAACCTAGTCTGTCCCAGTCTAGGATGCTGTCCCACCGCCAACTAAAAAGTCCGTCTGTTGTTGGTTGTGCAGGAGTTTGAGACTGGTGTGGAGCCCAGCTTGCGACCACGTGTTCCATACAAGTCACACATAAAACATGACCCTCAGTTCAGACTATGGGCAATGCTCTTTGAAAGGATGGTTGGCGGACCATCAACAACCTTCCATCATTCCCTTTACCTGATAAAAAAATACATATGGCCATCAAAATACACTAAATGTGTCCACAGTGGCACCCCCTTCCACATTTTCAGTGGACTTTTGCAACATAAGGGGTATACATTCTGATCATAAATATTCTTATAAGTGTAACAAGTAGGTTTGTTAAAGTTCTCAGCACTAGATTTAATTTGCAGCAATTATTACTTTTATATCACATTTATAATTTTCATTAAATAATTTTGGGTCATATTTAATTAACTGAAAAGTATTACTTATTTGAATTTATTATCTTGAAGAATTATATCTTATCACAATGCAAATGATACAATAATTCAATAGATTTAGCAAAATTAATATAAGTTACTAGATAACATTATTTGTTTTAATCGACCTTCTGAATCGTCTGTAAGCTATGTCTTAGTAAAATAGGATTTAAGAATTAATTCAATTTAAAATATTATTTATTGTTTTTTTTGAAATAACTTATCAATATTATGAAAGCAGGAGAGTTAAGGTTCATATATTAGTGTCTAAAATTTTTGTCCGGGTAAAAATAAAACACTAACCATTTTCATTCATACATTATGAAATTGCAAAATACATTTATTCTAAAATAGCAAATATGATTTTGTTTGCAAAGAAGTCTTATGTTTAATGATATACTTACTACATTAATATAAAATAATCAAACCTTGGAAAAATTTGAGTGTGTTTACTTCACACCTGAATTTCTTTTCTTTCTTTGCTTTAGTTTTATAATGCTGAAATGATTTAACTTTCACCCTAGAAAACTTGGAACGATGAAAATTAAAACTATTATTTGCGTACATTGAGGTTATTTTAAAATATATATGTTACATATTCTATACTCTTCTAGATTCTTCATCTTAAACACATGATAATATTACAAATGTATATATATGCACTGTTATCGAACTTGTAATTTCATATTTACCATTGCAAAACAGTAATTGTGATGGAAAATTAAAAGTTCATAAGAAAACACGAAAATTCAACATATCGCCAGATGACGCTGCCAATTTTCGTCGGTATGTTTGATTGGACTTCCTGCCGGGAGCTTTCTACTTTACTTGTAGGCCCCATTGAAACATATGAACGTCTTATCTTAATTCAAGTTACAAGTTATTGAGAAATGTATATACTTCTACGATCTTTTAATAATTGTATACACATTTTTCATATTTTCGAATTCAAAACCGGATCTTATTTAATTTTTGAGACATTACTCAGCAGTAGCAATTGATTGCTCATTTTCTTCCAACCATAAGAGATCATCAATATTTCGAGTATTGAACTTCGTATGAATGTGTTAAAGATTGAATATGAAATACCAGTCTTTTAATAATATAATCAGGGAGGAAATTTTTTCGGCATTTCTCACATGACTTAACACGGATACCGCTTACAAGCCCATATCGGTGAATTATTTTTACTAGTGTAACAAGCAGTTTTTTTTAATTTGTTGCAAGAGTATATTCATTATAAATAAAAGTATATTTAAAATGAAGGTCTCAATCTAAATTAAATTTTATCGGTTTAAAATGCACGTTTTGAATCATAACTTTCAAGACGGCCTAAAAAATTTTATAGTTTTAAAAGAAAACTGTTTTTTTTATGTCAAAGGTAGCAAATGAGCAGACGGCCTACTTGATGGGCAATATTGACCGTCACAGGTGGACGTCCGCAACATGGATGTTGCGGTTGCGTTGCCAACCTTGATTGTTAAGGAAAAAGGAGGGATGGGATTAGGGAAATAGCAGGAAAGGGAGGGAATACGGAAAAGGCAACGGGCTCTCGCATTTATCGGATTAAACGCAGCCACTAAAGGCTACTTCACGCCGATATTTTGTCAGAGGGTGTTACTTCCCCGGTCGAGCCAGCCCATGTTCGACCTGTAGTAATTTGACTACTACTACTAGCTAAACTCTACCACCTTTGAAACTAAAACTTCTTTCAATAACTGATTTTTGTTGTTAAAAATACTGAAGAAGTTTGAGTTTTTGTGAGGATACTTAGCTTAAACCTCTGTTAGTAGTCTAGTAGTCATGAAAAACAAACAGACTTGCAATCCGCAGAATTTCGCCATCTTTCCTTATTTTACTTATTAAGCTATCATGTCTTAAAAATATTTGGTTGATTACTTAAAAGTACATGGAAATGTCTTTATGCATGATTATTTTGGATTCGATTTGTTTGTTAAATTTTCAAGTTAGAAGAATGTTTGGCTTGGAGTCAAAATATTTAAGTGTATAGTTTCAAACCCAAAACATTTCGAAACTATGTATATATTTTTAGGATGCAATCCATCGTAAATCTTTCTATTTTGAACTTTTGGTCCAAGATAAAAGATAATTCATAAAAAAATATTCAATAAGTGCATTTGCCTTATAGTCTATATAGTCAAGATGTTCAAAAACCTATTAAATAGAAATAAAGCTCCTAAAGAAATGTACGATAGCTCATTCGATTCGGAATTACGTTTAGAAAAATATTTTATAAGGGTATATTAGCACATAAAAAATTGCGATTGTTATTAACAAAATAAGAGAAGTTATTTACTTTTTCGTTAATAACTTAAAAAAATATATATATCAAAAGAAATTTAAATAAGATCCTGAAAAAGGAGAAAATTTCTACTAAAAAAGTCCTCACTCCTTGAACTCTATCTATTTTAACGCTGGAAATAGGGCTCCGTGGGGGCGTAACGGCGGAGATTCGCCGCCTAAAAAAACGGTATATCACCTAAAATATTTTTTATATTAAATAATAATTTTAAAATATTAATAAATTATGGTGTAATGAAGAAACTTGAACAAAAGAAAAATTCGGTGAAAAATTTTTTTGGGGATTTTTCAAAAAGTTACATCATTGTTAATTAATTTTTTTTCCAACCTCTGTTTTTAGAAACTACGACATAAAAAATTAAATATTTTTTTGCTTCGTGGAGCTTTCTTTTTTATTTAGGTACTTAATAAAGTTATTCAAATAAAAAAATACTTTAAGTGAGTTAGTTTGTTATGTGAGATAGTTATGTCTTAGGACTTCAATATGTTAAACAATTTTCCGAGCATAAGGCGGAATAAAAATGAAAATTGTTGATATTGGAGGCGGATTCTTAAGTGATAAAACTGATAGGATTGACAAGGTATCTGATTACATTTGTATCTCTAGTTGTAAGAACAAAATAACCTATTTATGATACTTACACTTGGTTAAATTGATGAATACCTCAGATTTTTATAATTGTTGATGTTCAATATGTTCTAATTGTTAGAAGAAAATATAAAATAAATATAATAAAAGAGGCACCATCGAATATTTTTTGGCGAGTTTATATTGATGATACACCAATAATACTATTTTCAAATCCGAATATAAATGTTGATTAATAATTAATTATAACATTTGCATTTTTACCATTTATAGGTAGCCAAACTGGTAAATAATGCTATACGGGAATTATTCCTGGACCCAGATATTCAAGTGATCACTGAGCCCGGACGCTATTTGTGTGATAACTAATTTACTTAATATTGCCATATTGTTACAGTGCAATTGAAAATGAGAATTTAGATTTTACTTATATAACCTCCTATTCATAGATACATAGGATCAACATTTTTTTTATTTTCAGGTACAAGATGGTGACTCTGTTTGGTTGTACAATGAAACATCGCACACTGTCAAATTGTGTCAGGTGTGACTAAATCAATATTTTACCGCTATTTTATCTCAGTTTGTATGAATCTGTGTTTCCTCTTACTAACAATTTTGAGGTCTTGAAAGGAAACGTGAAAAGGGATTTACTGAGTTAGTATATATATTAATATTTTACTACATTTGTCCATTAATTATAATAACAGCCAAGTGTTGTTCTATTTTTTTAAAAAGGAAAAAAATAATTATTTACTAAAGAACTAAAGAGAAAAAAAAATTTTGTAATGAAAAAGTTTTAATCATACAAATTGCAAAACATTTTTCTTTATTTAACAATAGTCCCATTTCAGTTATTATGAGTGGGGACTTCTAACTTACATAAATATTTTTTTAAATAATGCATATAATAGAAAGTCATAAGTCAGTGGTGGCCTAGTGGTTAAAAAGGCCCGCCTCTCATGCAGGAGGGCGCGGGTTCGAACCTGGCCCGGGCGAGTACCAATGTGATTTTTCCGAGTCATATGTATTTTCTAAGAGTATTTAGACATCACTGATTCATGCATTCCCAAAAGAGGGTTGATGTCAGGCAGGTGGCCGGTCGTAAAAAAACAATTAGCCAAAACTATTCATAACATGTAAGACAGACCCTGGCTAAAAGCTGGGAAATTGCCAGGTAGAAGAAGAGTGCATATAATAGAAAATAGAAACCATAAAATAAACTTTATATTGAATGTTAATGTACAAATGAATTATTGCATTAACGTACACTCGGAAAGCGAACAATTAAAACCTACTGTATTATGATGTCCAACCTATCATCAAATTGATCGCATACTTAACGAACTTGTTATAATGTTACCACCTTGTACGATTTACGATTGGCTCGTCTTTTCGAGTAAACGGGCCTACAGTGACAAACAATTTATATTTTATTTGAGACGTGAATTTATCTTTTTACCTATAAACAATTTCTTTACACTTTTTTGTCAAATTAAATATGATGCCTCATAATAATTATGTTGATTAATAAATGAAATCTTTTATTGATATATGTATGTATTCATGACTTCAAAAATAAAAAATAGACATTGTTAAGTCGCTTAATAGAAAGAGTTATTCTATTTGGATCTGGTTTCACTTTAAAAGATTATGTTTAAGATTATTTAAAGGATTTTCTTGGATATTTACCGGGAATACATATATTGTCTAATTTGTGAAATATTAATCTCTACAAAATTGTAATCTTATAATTAAATAATATTTTAACTATAATTATTGTATTCTTTAAACAATTTTCAGTTTATTGAAAATAATTTATTTAAGTCAGTGGTGGCTCAGTGGTTAAAGGGCCCGCCTCTCGTTGCCGAGGGCGCGGGTTCGATCCTGGCCCGGGCAAGTACCAATGTGATTTTTCCGAATCATATGTACTTTCTAAGAGTATTTAGACATCACTGATTAATGTTGATTCCCAAAAGAGGGTTGACGTCAGGCAGGCAGCCGGTCGTAAAAACAAATAGCCAAAAACTATTCACAACAAGTAAGGCAGACCCTGGCTATAGCTGGGAAATTGCCAGGTAGAAGAAGAAGAATTTATTTAACAAATTATATTCAATAAATAAACCCATTTTGAATTTTTTCCACTTATAATTTTCCATATAATTACTACTTTCCACGTTTTTTTTAAGTTATTTAATTGTATACAAGATTCATTTTTGTTCATATAAATATATTACATATTTTACTTTGAAAAATTACACTTAAGTACTACTTGTAGATTTCAATTATAATCTTAGTGTATTTTATTCACTAGGTACGAGTATTCATCTTTTTCACTAAGTCATCGAAGGCCAGCCGTTGCTTTGGCTTTTCCAGTCTAAATAATTCAGCACTCTATACAATGTTTTGAATGACTAGTCTATTGGACTGTTGTTGGGAAAGGAAACTTTTAAGCATCGTATCGCTATAAAGTAAATTAGTCGTTTGGTACTATGTAGAGCTTTGCTGACTGATTTCTCTGGAACTCCATTATTGATTATAATTATTGATCATTAGAGTGGGTTCCAGTGAATAATCTCATCAAGCTTTCTATCGCTTTCTTCTTCTTCTGTCTCCTTTTCTGCGTCTAAGTTGCCATGGATTAATTGATTTGAATACGGAGCTCAATTTACATTTTTTTTGTGTACTATTCTTTTTTCCTCCAGATTTGAGACTGTAATGAAAGGTTCAAAAACTTAGTTTCTAGTCTTTATTTAAAATTTGTTTTGGAAAAACTTGGGGTCGAGAAGAAGATTTATTCTATAAATATGTTCTACTTACATAAAGCTTCAAAATTAATAGTGATAATTTTGATAATCTTGACTTATTTCAAATGGAACAAACAAATCTCAGTTGATCTTTATATTTAAAGAAGTTTAGATTCAGACAAGTTATGAGTATAGTACGTTATCCTATACACGTGTATGTTCTTTGTGGGTAAACGTGTAACCTAGTCGTAATACTGATGTAGAGATAGTGTCCGCTCTAATTGTGATCTAAATGTAAAAATTAATGTTGTAAGAAGAGATAATCATTATAATTCTGATTATCTCTTCTGCTTAAGAGCATAAAAAAATACAACAACTGCTTAAGAGCATAAAAAAAATAAAATGTTATTTACCTGTAATCATGGCTTGCTGATCTTATTACAATCAGACTAATTCACGGAAAAGATCTCGCATTTAAAAAATGCATACATAATTTATGTAACAGTAATATCACATTGGTACAGTTAACAAAATCTTAAATGATGTGTTAATTTTATTATAATATTGAATATTTTTATTTCTCGAGGTCATTGTCAGGCAGTGTATAGTAGATATATAGTCCTAGTTATGGTGTAGTATAAAATAATAGTTAATGTATGTTCTTTTATTTAATTTTTGAATTTTTAGTAACTCAAACATTAAACCGTTCTTAGAACATTGTTTAAATAAAAAAATATTTATTTTCAATGCTCTTTTTGTAATACCTATGGATTTTAAGGGTAGAAATAACAATACATTTTTTTAAATTAGTGCGTTGTCGGAAAACTGGTCTCAGACCAAATTTATAGGTAGTCGGTACTATAATAAAATTATTGATGTCTTTTTAAGAACTTTAAATCTTGGTTGACATACATAATTATTATTAGACTCATTATCAGATTCCACCGGTTGTGATTTTAAATTAAACTAATTATATTATCACGCTAGAAAGTAAATATATGATAAATGTTTCCTATATTTATAAACCAATCGTGTCTTGCACAGTCCAAACGTGAGTTGGCAGTTATATGCTCTGTTATTCGAAAAGGCTCAGGTAAGAATCAAACATTAGAAAAATATTAAATTTCTAACTTTTCAGTATTTTTCTTATACAATTATACTATTTTATTAAAAAGAATTATATTTTTTTTAATATTATCCTAAATATATCTTTTTAACAATAATCTGTGGTTGATATTTTTTTCCTATTATCATACAGGTTTATATAAAAAAATGGTGTATGAAAAGAGAGTCTCGAAGGCCTTAGTATTAGAAAACAATACTTCTGAAGATGTAGCTAGAGCTATGATAGAAAGTGGACTTCAGAAAGAGCCTTTTTATATATTTGATATGGACAAGGCTTACCAGTTCATACAACACTTCAGAAAAATGATGCCAAGAATCAAAATGTTTTATGGTGGTGTATTTATTTTTCTTTTTAATTGTCTTAAAACTATGTAATATTTAAATTTTACACTAAACATGTTTTAGCGGTGAAATCCAACGATAGTTGCATGATGTTAAAATTAGCCGCTTCACTTGGTGTTGGCTTTGATTGTGCTTCACCGGGCGAAATATATAGAATATTAAAACTCAAAGTATCACCACAGTAAGTTTTGTTAAAACATATTTTTGTCAAAACTTGACTTTTTTCACCATCCGCGTGAAAACTTCTATAAATATAACCGACACAAACGTCATTAATACAGTTTTGTTTTTACTCAGGAGCATAATTTTAGCTGTTCCGACAAAAACACCAGAGTGGATCTCATATGCAAGACAGTCCGGGATTAAACATGCTACTTTTGACAACATTTGTGAACTAAAAAAAATAAAACAGTATTGGCCAGAGGCAAAGTAATTATTTTAACTTTTAATGCTTTTTCTTAAATTAAATAAATGATTAAATAAATTGTATATGTATACATTGTTTTATTATTTTAATCAGGTGAAATATTCTTTTTGCAGCTTATTACTGCGGATTAGAGTTCACGGTGACAGTGTCTACGATTTAGGTAAGAAGTTTGGTTGCGATTTTGAAACAGAAGCTATTGATCTACTAGAAGAAGCTGCACGGTTCAATATCCGGGTAAGTTATTAAAGCTGTTAAATTTTTGATATGTATAGTATAAATATATATATATATATATATATATATATATATATATATATATATATATATATATATATATATATATATATATATATATATATATATATATATATGTATTATTTTTATAAAAAGACAATATGATCTGCTTCGTCTTCCTGGCAACTTCCCAGCCTTAGCCAGGGTCTGCCTTACATTTTTGTAAATAGTTTTGGCTTATTGTTTTTACGACCGGCCGCCTGCCGCCTTTTTACGACCATTAATCACCAAGCTTGCTCAAGATGGGTTGGTGATTTCAAACTTACAATTGTGAAATTATAAGTCCAGGTTTCTTTACGATGTTTTCCTTCACCGTCTGTCACTGGTGTCTATATACTCTCAGAAAGTACATATGACTCGAAAATATCACATTGGTACTTGCCAGGATCAAACCCGCTTCCTCATTCATGAGAGGAGGGCCAAAAGGCCATCACTAGGCCACCATTAACTTTGAAGACCATATGATGTAAATAGAATATAATTTTTACTGTAGGTGGTTGGGGTAGCATTCCATGTAGGAAGTGGTTGTACATCACCAGACAGTTATGTCATGGGACTACAACAAGCTAAGCAATTGTTCGAGCATGAGGCTAAGGCGGGACGGAAAATGGAAATTGTTGATATTGGAGGAGGATATATGAGTGATAAAATTGAAAGAATAGATGAGGTACCCTGTCATGTTTCTGCTTATTGTTAAAAATACATAAATATTGTTACTAATGATAATAGAACTTCAATTATTAGAAAACAATTTAGATTTTCTTTTATTACCAGAATTGATACTATGTTATTCTATCATATGTTTGAAAAATTGTACATTCAATTTGTATTTTAAATGCTAGGTTAGTAGAAAAATTGTTACGTGTTATTAAAATTGACATCCAGTTATATCTTTTAGAAATACGCACATGTATTTCTATCTCTAAAATAGGTATCTCTTAAATCATATTAATATTTTTATAGGTATCTAAGCTCATAAATAAAACTTTGGATGAACTCTTTCCTGACCCAAATATCCAAGTGATCGCTGAACCAGGACGTTACCTGTGCGATAAAGCATTTACTTTATATTGCAATATTAACACAGTGCGACCGGTAATGAAAACTAAAAATTCTTTAAAAAATCGTATAAATAGGAAAAACTTTTGACTCAGTTATATTTTTAGGTAAAAGTTGGTGACTCTTCTATGAATATGTTATATTTAAATGACGGATTGTTTGGTTGTTTGCGATATAATGAACCATGGCACACCGTCAAGCGGTATAAGGTTTGTTTCAATTTTATGTATATATTTTGAATATGCAACTTAATTGATCCTTTCTTCAAAACTTCAGTAGCATTATACATATATTCGTATGTAGCGATCATAAAAACATATATTATTGTATATATTTTAAATTAATTTTCAAGGAGTGTAAAGAAGGCGAACAATTGGAACCCGTAATTTTATGGGGTCCAACATGTGACTCAGTAGATCGTGTGATGGAGAACGTTGAAGTTATGTTACCACCTTGTACTACTGATGATTGGCTCATATTCCCCAACCAAGGAGCTTATACTATGACTCTCGCTTCCGATTTTTCCTCGCTACCAGAACCGCGTATCCGCAGTGTTATTTCCCAGCAATTGTGGTATGTACTTTAAAATATTGCGTAATACATATATATATTTTTTATATTCTGCTTTTTAATATGATTTATTTATTTTTTCAGCGACAAAATAAAGGAGTCAGAAGTGTTTGATTCAGATGACTTCTTCAAACAAGACATTGCAGAACCACTTCCATCTAGCTTGCCACCACTTGTCACTCAATCGAAAGTTATGGATTCAAATTATACTTTGAAAGCATAAAAATTTATTAAATTCAAATAATATTGTAAAACATATATTTTTTATGTTTCTTTGATAAAAAATAATAAATATTATTATTTTTAGTTATACATAATAATCTTTTATAAGATGTCATAACATTGAGTGTTTCTTACAAAACTGATTATGTGTTTGACATGATAGAAATTATAAGAAAAGTGATAAACAGGAATTACCTTTAACTGGCATTTATTAATAAACTATGTTAATGAAGTATTTTATGTTTAAATAAATAAATGTTATAATAGTAATTACGACGTTTGTTGTCAATTATTATTACTAACCTTTGAACTCAGAAATTTTAAATATTGAAGTTAACAGTTGTTTGATGTCAGTTTACAGCCACAGTTAGGCTGATTCAATATACAAATATTAAATTTAATAATTACGTTAAAAATTTTATAACGAAATTAACAGTATGACATTTGACAATATGACAACTAGTCTTCTATCTTCTATATATATAAAAATGGATTGCTGTTCCTTAGTCTCGCTAAAACTCGAGAACAGCTGAACGGATTTATTTTATCTTAGTCTTGAAATGTTCGTGGAGGTTCAGGGAAGGTTTAAAAGGTGAGAAAAATTGATTCATTTTCGGGAAAACCCTAAAAACAGCCCTTTTGTATTTCCCATACAAATGTTTTCTTTGACATTAGATTTGACAACTAACTAATATGTCAATCATTCTGTTCGATTGAAACAGGAAAAACCAGATTATTTATGGCTTCTAGGACGGAATATAGTTCGCCCGGTCAGCTATACATATATTACTAACTAGAAGACCTGGCGAACTTCGTATCGCCCTATAATCAAGAAATATCTATTACGTTTTTTATTTATATTTTTGGAGTTTACCTGTAAGCCATAAATCTGCGTGTTTTGAAGTGCGACAGAATGATTGACAAAAAAAAACGTTTGTATGGGAAATAGAAAAGGGCTGTTTTTATGGTTTTCCCAGTAGTGAATCAATTTTTTTTAGATTTTATACCTTCCCTGAACCTCCGCGAACATTTCAAAACTAAGATAAATCCGTTCAGCTGTTCTCGAGTTTTAGCGCGACTAAGGAACAGCAATCCATTTTTATATATGTATATAGAAGAAGAAGATGATGAAATTAACGCGGACGAAGTCGCGGGCAAAAACTAGTTTTTAATACAAATTAACAAATGTAAAAGGTTAATTAAGGGGCAAAAAAAAACGAACAAAATAATTAATTGCTAACACCAGTATACCTAAATAAACTACTTATAGATAAATATCCTTAATATAGCCTTAAAACTAACATGTAACATAATTTTAACACTTAAAATCCTTGAGCGATGTCAATTCGACGAAATCGAATTGAATCGAAAAACAATCGAAAAGTGAGTCGGTGTCTCTTTCGCGCACTGCTACTACTTTTTTTTTGTGAGAAGTTCCGCAGTTTAAATATTAAGGATCCGTCATTGAATATTTATAAATGACTAGTTTTTGCCCGCGACTTCGTCCGCGTTAATTTCGTCATTAGTAATATAGGCATAGCAGACCGGGCAAACTCTATTCCGTCTTCAATAACCCAGTATTGGTATTTATTAAATTTCTACTGTTTCAATCGAACAGAATGATTGACATATTAGTTAGTTGTCAAGTCTAATGTCAAAAAATCGTTTGTATGGGAAATAGAAAAGGGCAGTTTTTAGGGTTTTCCCGGCAATTTTTCCAAATTTTCTCACCTTTTAAACCTGTCCTGGACTTCCAGGAGTATTTCAAGACTAAAATTAGCCAAATCGGTTCAGCCGTTCTCGAGTTTTTGCGAGACTAAGGAACAGCAATCCATTTTTATATATATAGAAGATTTTATATTATATTCTACTAAGAATAATATAATTAAGGGTCATATGGAATTATTGAGCTTATTTTTTTTCTATTTTAGTTTTCACATAAGAGAAATTCTGAAATATTAATTTTACAAATTAAAAGTCAAATTAAGAAAATGTCAGGGGATGAAAGTGTAATTATTATTTCATTGGGATACAGGATTATTTTGCAGACAATTTAGTTAGTGAGCTATGGCCACTATTTTGTGACTGGACATACTACTATGTAGATGTGACTCTTCAGAAGACCTTGAGAACATCCAAATTGAAATAACACAAGTTTTGTTCATTAGACTACAGGAACGCATATCAAATAAAGAGACCCAAAATATCTTCTATAACTTAGTCTTGTGAACGTGTTGCGGTGTCCATTAGTCTGTATCAGTTTTGATTACGTAAGAACAATAGTTATCGTGCTTACTCTTTCTACTTATATAGCAGTGAGTTACAAATGCGCGGCACCAGAAAGAAATATTAGTAGTTTGCATATATTCAAAAATATAAAGACTATAAGATTTAAAAAAATTTTATTTCCAATGATGCATAGGTATATTAAAACTATTTATTTATTTACTTAGAAACACCAACAGTACACATATGCAACATTTAAAAGTATAGTCTCCATATGTACACCTTTTTTTTTAACGAGGAGAATCTTTCAAAGACTTCCCGCCGCGGGGGAAAACACGGCGGGGGCGTGTGGGATTTCCACCCCCTAACTCCTCGGCGTTCTCTGCTCTGTGCGTAGACTAGTGAGCGGGAACGGCAAGCCATACTTCCGCTCACTACGCACGAGTCCCGAAAGGGACTCCGCCTTCGGCAGGGGTATCAGTGGCTGACCACACCACCCCTCCGACTCAAGAGCAGCGTGCCGGGAACGCCAAACACGCCGCTCTTCCATATGTACACCTATTGCAGGTAGTCACAGCATTGTCTAAAAAGTTTTTAACAACAACACCTTAATCTAATTAAATTAAACTACATCTACAAAAAAAAAGAAAAAAAAACAACACTAATTAATAACAACAACACATAAATTGAAAGCGAAAAGTTACAATTTTAAAAATATTTTTGCAAGGTATGTCTAAATTTTGAATATGAATCGCGAAACATGTCCAAGTCTGTTATTTCTTTATTTAGTAAGTTGTAAAGGTTGCACATCCTAGCAAGCGGAGAATAAAAAACTAATATCGCTTTATAATTATCTTTTTAGAAAGAAATTAATTTCCTTAGAAATAACAAGGCTGGGCCGAGAACTATTAATTTAGATTTTAAACTTGAGTTCTTGATATAAACAAAAAAGGTTTTGTAGTTAAAGTACATATATTCCTTTCCATTTTAGGTTGTTTAGGTACGTCATGTATGACATTAATATAAAATATTCTTTCAGTAAATCAATAAAATTTCGTTAAATCTAAACATCGTTCTCAAGACGTTTTTATAGAAACCCTTCTTAGAAACTACATATATTTTTTATTTGCTCAATGTTTAAAGTAAACTATATTAACGTGATTCTTCTTCTTCTTAAAGGTTTCGATTAACTCTCCATTATTAATACAAATATTGTCTTAAGATAAGTTGCCTATCGATACGATGAAATAAATATGGCTATTATTGCTAAATCAATGATAATTAATTTGCAGAAGTATAGACGAATGCTTTTCTTTTTAAACAAAAAAAAATAGTTATTTTATATCAGGATTTTTAAAAATGTAATATTTTAAAATGAATTAAATAGATTGCATTATCTAAATTAATACATGTATTAAGAAAATTAAAATCCTATGTAAGAACGAAACCATGCTCGGTTTTTATTATCTTGAAGTAATCAGGTAATATACCTTTAATTAATTGATTGCTCTACTTTTAATCTGAACAACTCAATGTATCCTTTCAACAAGCCTATTTTAGCAAAAGAGACAGGGACGGGTCAGTTTCATTATATTTATTACGTACGATCTCGTCATGGAAATTTCAAGTTTTGATTATAAATTAACGTTTTTGGAAGTATTTGTTGAATTAAAAAAAATATATTTCATTTTCGTCCTATTTTACTACAACGTTTACGGCGGATGAACGAACCGTAGCATTGATCAGATTATGACCACTATTTGTGACCATGGATAAGAGATCCCGGTAATAGTTCCCTAAGATATAATCAAATGTGTGTTATATTCAAATAAATTTATAGTGCCTAATAGACTTCTAAACTAGAACTCCAGAAAGTAACTGTAAAATGTTGTTGTGCCTATTATTAAGTTAAAATAAAAATGTGTTGAACAAAATACTTTTACACAATTACATTAAATCAATTAATTCTTAAACGATTATGCACCAAATAATTTCTTACTAACGTTTTCAGAAATATTTCCACTTCTACAACTTTTCTATTAAATTAGTGTAGGTTCTGAAAATCGCAAAGTAATGAATTAAACTTTTATTTTAAAGTACTTCACTTTTATGATATTGCATAGTTGTATATGTATAACAACGGGAATAAATATATTCGTTGTGACTATTTTTTTTTTCGAAGAACTTTATTTATATCAATTCAATACCCATGTTTGAAGACAATTTCTTATAGTTCTTAGGTACTTTTAATAATAAAAAAAATTGTACTTGATCAAAACTTCGACAGTATGAAATCTGAATGTGGTCAAACAACTTGTAGTTAATATATTAAAATATTAAATATTCACTTTGGAGCCAAGACTGTTATAAAGAAATTTGAGTTAAACAATAAAATCTTTTGTTTCCAAAAACTGCAAAAAATCAACCATCTGTTATTTATTATTATCTTTTATTAATATTATAAAATTGAAATAAGTACTGTTTATATGCGTCATTTGCTTGTATAAAGTAACTACTAGATTAGTATATCTGTACTGACACCAAAGTTTATGTGCGAGTCGACACAACCGCATGCTTAGAGCGGGTGTTTCTCATGGACTGAGGTATGAATATTACTTAGCCACCCTTAACAAATTTATCACATAATCTAGCCCCTGAGGCAGACAGATAAATATGACTTATAGACCCACTAGTAACAATACAATCTACAAACATTATGACATAAATTTTTATCATATTTCAAGAGGATGGAAAACTTACATCGTTCTTATTTATTAATATTTCTTGATTTTTTATTTTGATGAAATAAAACCAAAACAAGATTTTACGGTGATCTTGAAGGTTATTTAAATACTTTTTATTTTTGAATGTTTATGCAATGGATAAATAAAATGATATATATTAAATATACACATCAACAATGTCTAAGGATGTTATATGAAAGACTTCTTAAGTTAAAACTATTTACTGTACAAAAAAAAGTTTGTGTATAAAATATATTCTTCTCCGCCACTTCTTTACAAATTCATAAAATAAAAAAAAAACATATTTTGAAACAAAAGAATGTCGATTTTTCGAATTTGGCCGGCGAAAGGTTAGTTCATGTAACAGTAAAACAGTGAAGTTCTGAAAAATTAAAAGTGATCACACATTTTCTTGTTTTCTTTCATTTTCCTAATTTCAACGTAATTCAACGCTACATTTATTATTATGTCCCGTCAATATTTGACAAGGGAAGAAAAGATTAGAGCTGTTGGCGTGTTGGGAGTGGGCACTATACAAAGCTTGGTTGCTGAAACTCTGCAAACCGTCAAAATGTAATTCTCGGTTATTTTCAGGATATCGAGCTACAGACGATATCGCTGAACGGTACTCAGGCCTATATCACATCACCACTCCTAGTCAGGACCGTATTCTTCAAAATATTGCTAGGGGACAACCGAATATTACAGCTATGATAATGGTTCAAAGGCTACAATCTGACCGACAATTATTGTTTAGTGACCTTCATTCTCGCAGACCACTTCGGGTTCCAGCTTTGCGACGTGGCAATCACGGACGGAGACTAATGCTGGCTCGAAAATTTGGCATGGCGTGATGAACAATGGTCCATGCTGATTTTTTCTGATGAGTCTCTGTTTGGATGTCATCCGGATTAACGAAGATTAAAGGGTTGGCTAGTTCGGTTCGAGAACCGATTTCATTTGGATAAGAGGGAACATGGGTGAACTGAAATACTAAAATGAGGTGAAATGAAATCAGGGTTATGGACTGGCCTGCTCAGTTCCCCGACATAAATCCCATTGAACACGTATGGGAAACGTCACAACGAAGAGCTATGGTAACTTTTTCTCGTAATTGGATAAGAGAAGAAAAAATTTTCCTACACTTGAAAAGAACCTGGGACCTGATACCACAGCTCAATTTCGATAACTTAATTTTGAGCATGAATAACCGCTGCCGACCTCTAAGTAATATTACGGAAGAAAATACCAATTATTAACTTTAATTAAATGCCTTTTTTGTTATTTTACGACCTTAATTTTCATAATTTCCTACATAAAATCCAGTATGTACCAAGTAAAAAATTACCCCAAAAATAAAATCACACAAAAATTAATTAAAAATCTTTGATACATCTCTTTTTATGTATTGCAAGTATAAATAGTAATATAAACTTCAATTTCATATATGTATAATTCTTTTAACAAAATATAAACAGAATTTCATATAATAAGGTAAAAATTAAATATCCCTAGGCAACGTTGCTACGTGATTATTAGACCAGTGCAAATAGCTTTTAAAACATAATTAAATTATAGTAGAATGAAACTCATTAGAAAAGAAAGGGAATAAATAAGGGTATGGGCATATGTATTTAAGGGTAAAACGTGGGTTTTCTCGATTTCCGGCTAAACTAAAAGTTCTACGGAAAAATTTTATGTTGCAAAGTTGTAAGTAATAAAAGGACCTAAAACTTCTGTATAATTTTTTTTACATAAACACAAAATTTATGTGAAAAATTCTAAAACCAAGTTTTTGGTTTTTTATTTTTATGTATTAAAAAAAACAATATTTTGTCACGAAATTTCGTGAAAACTTTTCTTTTGATGTCACAAATGCACTGTAATTTATTTGATTAGAGATATTTACCTTTTCAGGTTATTTTGAATAAACATCCATAAATTAGCCTCATTTTCAATCGAAAAATCACCCGTCAAAATATCAGCATTTTTCAAAAATGTGATATGTTTACTATTCGTTGAAATCTCTATTTTTCGATGGTGAAGAAAAACGTATAAGTATCTTACTTGCAGTACCATTTTTGGTTAAAACAATCATTTCCCTTTCAATGAAATGACACTCGATATCGTTCGGAAAATGCTCTTTCAATTTAGTTTTAATAGTTGTGTACTTGGAAGTTCTCCAGATAGTCCCTCTTTTAGGTAATTTACAGAAAATTTACGATTTTGCTTCTTAGAGCTTTTGCTTACAGATTTTGCTTCAGAGAGCGGAGTTGTATGAACCTAGCATAATGGAATATTTTAATACATATTTTTTATCCAAAGTACATAGTTCACTATTTCATACAATACTAACTTGAGGTTACCAAAAATGGCGGAACAATTAAACATGAATTATACAAACTAGCTGAATGTGGCTTGCTCAGCAATCTGTGCTTTCAGCAAGGCCCAAGTTAAGTGTAGTTCTAGATTCACTAATCATTAATTTATGCAGGTGCTATTGAATTTCTTGCAACTGCGGTCTCACCTTATAGATTCAAAAGTCAATATCGATTCTTATTCAAAGGCATAGTATAAGTTTGAAATGTTAATAAAGAATATTATATTTTAATTACAGTTTTCTTATTTTATCGTAGTACTATTTTAATTAAAAATAATGGTGGCCTAAATTTTGATAGGCACTCTAGTAAATATATGTTCTCCTAATTATAAATAAACATAAAAAAATGTTTTAAGTAAATAACCGATGAACGCACCAATCCTATTAATAGTTATTAACTTTGTTTTATAATTTAATGTATTTCGTGTCCGTTCAATATATATATGTGTATATATATATATATATATGTTTCATAATTTGAAAAAGTATGGAAGCAGTTGAAATCGGACTACCAAATTGAAACTCATTTTGCTAATTTGCTATCATGTTTAGGTGGTAATGAAGACTAACACAAATTTGATCTCACAAATTCAACCCATAATTTTGGTTACGTTCGAGATAAGATTTTATATCCTGTAGTAACTCTAGGACCTTCAAAAAATTGGGTCATATCAGAAATATTCCAATAAGCGGGTCATCTCTTACTCAATGCACTACGATCGGATATTTGGCATTGTTTGTTTTGCCTTAAAAACGTAACTAATATTTAGATAACAGAAAACTTGGGTACAACAAGGTGCCAAATATAAGACGGGGGGTGACAGTAGATGCAAATATAACATAGTGCGATGGTGCCACCTTAGGATTATTTACAGTGGGTGGATATTCATATATTTTCTATCAGAAAATGCTAGTAAAATTAACATTTTAAAATATTTTTTACTTTCCATTTCATACTAATAGTCTCCAATGGACACCAATACTGTTATTTTGTAATACAAAATTTGACTCATATTTTAACTAAATATTTAATTATTTTTACTCCAATGCATGATTTGATATTGTATGTTATATAAGAGGCTATCATCAAAATGCAGAAATACCCTTATGAATAATTTAATAAATGAATCTGAAGTCACTTAATATTCAGGCGAAACGAACTTAATTCAAATAAGTAAGCTCATATTCCTCCGTACGATACGTTTTTTACGCAATGAAGATAATTAATCAAATATTAATCCGCGTAATATTTGACAAATATAAGTCAATATATTTTATATAAGGTATAAAACTTATTATTGCACCATTCAGTATTTAATATATATTATACAAGATGTTACACCTCAACATCCTCATTCTCCATGGCTCAAGAGTATGGAATTGAAATCCTGGTTGTTTTGAATAAAAAGGGACGAGATGATTACTGAAACTTTAACATCATTATGTTATAATGTCACCATTGCTTACATTTCTTTTTTACAAAAAAATAATAATTTTAAACATCTGTCAAGTAGTAAACAACATAAGTTTTAATTTAAAATCATAATGCGTAAATATATATTTTTTTATTTTATACTCTTAAGTACTTTTCTCATGTCAGGAGTCCTTCTCTTACCTAATTGTGATAATGTTAGAAGAATAAAGCTGGTTAGTAGTGGACGCAATTGTAATTTTGTATCACCTTGATTTTTAAATTAAACTTATGCTATTCGTGAAAACGATTACAAGAATCTTAGTTCTTACATATGTGGTTGACATAATCTAGGCTTTTGAAAATCACTACTATTACGAATTAAACACACGGTGAACATGTTACGTGTGCTAAATGTAAATATTTGCAAAACGTAATAGAAATTAATTTTCCATTTCAAACAGTTCTTACTTTCCTATTAACTGCGTTATTAAACTTTTGATCTAATGGAATAATATAACTAATAATGTTTCTAGTGGTAACATTTTATAGTAAAAGATCCCACTGCAGGATTGGTTCGTTCATCGGTTATTTGTTTAAAACCAAATTTTTATGTTTATTTATAGTTAGAACATATATTTACTAGGGTGCCTATCAAAATTTTGGCCGAAATTATTTTTAGTTATTTTTTGGGAAAAATTCCGTTTATTTATTTTTTAAATAAAAAAACCGAAACATGATAGTAATTTATATGAATGTTCTAAAAAATCACGGTTGCGCACCTAGTCATATCTCGTCGCAGCCAGGTGTAAACAGGTATGATTTCAATAAATTTATACATTCATAACGAATATTCATTAAATATATATCAAATTGAAGCAATTATTTTTCTATCATTATTATGTATGGGTGCTTCATTAAATCTGACCACAAATAAGGTATGCTGGCTGTTGAAAATGATTAATTATTTAAGGTAGAGTGAAAGAGAGTTAGCGCATAACATCATTTGTCAAACGAGGATAGCAAATACCAGCCGTGCGACACTTTTAAGATAGTTAGTTAGTTTAATTTAATTAAAAATAATGACGGCCAAAATTTGGATAGGCACCCTAGTGAATATATGTTCTCCTTACTAAAACTAAACATAAAGATTTTGTTTTAAATAAATAACCGAAGAACGCTCTAATCCTGCAGTGGGATCTTAGAGATGCAATGTTAAGGCGAGATGTCATGTAATACAAAACTGTTTAAAATATAAAACCATATGTGAGTAAAATATAAGAAGCATAAATAATCAAAGTTTATCTTTATATTAATAAAATGAATCGGAACCCATTTTTCCAAATAAAAGTTGTATTATAACTGATAACAGTAATTTATACCACCTCATATTTGTTTCTTAGAAAATATAATTGACTGGAAAGTTTTTTTTTTTTGCCATATTTACTTTATCTGTCTTGTAATGGATCTGAACAGTTTTAGTAGAATTCTCTTACTTTTAGTACTAAGCAATATATAGTAATGTATGTATGCTAACACATAAAGTATGAGAAATGTACATTAGCGGAATCTGTTTGCCGCTGTCGGTTTCATATTTTAGACTTGTGGAAATTTTCGATGTTTCCAGCATTCGTATTTATTATAGTGAATAGAGATGTACTTAACAATTAATAATTTTTTTTATTATAAAAGATATTTTAATTGCAACTTCTTCCGACCTTTGAATATTAAGTAGATCTTATAGTCATTAATATTAATTTATGTCGCTGATGATGACTGCTGAAGAATAAGGTAAATCTATTTAAAAACACTTTTTAGCTTATTAAACACATTGCGAAAGGTTTTCATAAACAAAAACAATTTTTATTAAAACTCTTAAAAAAAAGCACCTTTCATGTCATATGTCATTAGTTTTATTATTATTGAGTGATTTGAGCAAAGCAAGCGGAACGCTATACTGGCGACTCAGTCATACATCCACGGAGATGATCTCGGGAACCGAATGTCCAATCGAGTCGAGTTGTTTTTATTCGATCGTACAGTTGTTTAAAGGGTTTTAAAAAAAAATAATTGATGGGATACCATATTAAATTTTAGGGGCCGGAATACTAAACCCAAGTGCAAAAAACTGTTCAGTACCGACAAGCAGAGGTCGGTATATTCAATAGCAGCCTAGAGCTTTTTCGAGCGAAGCGAGAAAAAATGCGAAGTTGCATTTCCTAGTATAAACATATATAGTTATATTTTAAATTTATTTCACTATTAAAATAAAAGGATTCATATAAACTTTATTTGTTTCAGTTTTGAAGGAGATTTAACTCTATTACCTAATTTGTATTCTGAGAAGAGTTGCAGTTTTTGATCACGGTACTTATTTTTTTTAATTTATCTTGTATATTTAATTTCAAAATAAATTACAAGGTTACAATCTTTTCACAAAAAAAAGAGATAAAACAAATAAAAAATATACAATATTCGTTACAGAAAACCTTCTTTCCCTTATATTCATGTTGAACTTTAGTTATTGAATTTAAACAAGTCATATAGTGAAAGTACGAGAATTTCAAAGGTGACTATAATTATAACAAAAAAGGGAACCATATATTTGTCTTCTTCTTCCTGGAAATTTCCCAGCTTTAGCCAGGGTCTGTCTTCCTACTTAAACTCGGTGGTTAGTTCGTTGGCTCTCATGTCCTGCTTCACGGTGTCCAGCCATCGCTTCTTTGAGCGTTCCGGGGGTCTTGCTCCAGGGACAGACATATTAAGGCAAATTCTTCCGACGTAGTTCTTAGGCCGGCGCGCAACGTGGCCATACCATCTCAGGCAACTCTCTTCAAGCCTATCCGCTACGTCACGGACTTCAAGATTACCTAGGATTATAGCCACGTACGGTGCTCCCATTTGGGCTGACGGCCCAATGAGCCTCGGGACCAAAGCCCGGCCCAGCACACCCTCGAGGTGTGCCCGAGAAGGGCTACCAGTTCAGCACCGGCCAGTCGCTAGTGTGCCCTGTCACTGACAGATCCGGGGTACACCGGCGTAGCGGCCGATGGCTTTCGCAGTGGTTTTAGTGAGAAGGGGCCTGCCCAGGCCGAGTCTCACACATCCCTTCCAGCCCCACCAAGGCCGGTTGGACGGCTCCTAAAAAGAGTTTCTCTGCTTCATTAACAAACAGAAAGGTTAGGTTAAATTTTACGATATGTCCATCCGTGATATGAGTGCTATAACAAAAATTACAATTCTCGATGTAATATTTATTACATTAGTATTTTATGGCAGAAAGCAGTGATTTTATAAATCTCCTAATACCATATTGGAATTATATACAATTTATACATTTATTAAATTTATACATTTCCTAGGATATCTTTGCATTAAATAGTTTTTAAAACAATATTTTATACATTTCCTAAATTGTATCGGAATTGTATACATTTCCTAGGATTTGTATACAATTCCTTGATTTCATACATTTCCGGTAACATATATACATACATAGTGTAGCCATAAGTATTGTTACAAAAAAATATTTTTTTCTATTGCAAATATCATTTATTGCTTTTACAGTATGTAAGTTTAATACATAAATATAAAACAATTTAAAACATAAAAAGCTTATTCGAAATCTCCATTGGCTGCAATACCGTCCTTTACACGCTGAGCCCAGTTATGAATAGAAGCATTCACTCTTTCCATGGGAAATTCTTCACACCCAATCGCATGGATTGTTTTAGGGAGTCCAAATTATCATGGCGTTTAGAGCAAACTCTACTCTCTAAAACTAATCATAAATCATAATACAGCGGATAAAGATCGGGACTAGACAACGGCCAGTCTTCAGCTCTGCTGAAGTCGGAAACGTTCGTTTCCAACCAAGACTGCGTGTACCGAGTTTTATGACCAGGCGTTGAGTCTTGCTGGAAGGATCATTGATGGTTATAGAGTACGGTATAGGGTTTACCGCACGCTGCCGTGCGGTAAGCCCTCGCCACCCGCTGCGCAATAGCCCTTTGGGGCCTCCGGCAAGGGGCTGCGTTTTCCCTCCTATAGAGGGAGTCCGCCCAGATTGGGGCCCCGTAAAGGGCCATACTTTTCAAGATGCCGGCATATAGTCGCCGGCATCGATTCCCAGGTCCTCCGATATTTGGGAGGAGTCAGGAGAGAGCCCCCGCGGTCTTCAGCAGGCGCGTCGATAGCCCGCTGAAATGAGGGCCGTATCGCCACCTGTTGTCGAGCATCAGGCCCAGATAGTTCATCTGGGCCTACACCCCGATCCGGACGCCCCCCACATAAATATGAGCGTCCGGCGGCTGGCGATGCCGAGGCCGATGGATTCTCTCGTGCAACCTTATCTAACAATAAGCAACTTGCCTTGTATAAGAGCCGATTAGTAATGTGGGCGGTATTGGTTATATTACTGTATTATACTCGTAATGAATAAATAGGTGAGTTATCTATTTATATCTGACTAGCAGATCGCACTATAATAAGCATTGTCATTGATTATTATTATTGACATACTAGCTGACTAGTTTTAGAAAAACGGAAAAATTTGAAACCTGATAATTTTCTTTATTTCATTAAATAATATATAAATAATTAACAATAATTATAATATAAAAAATGTCACTAACATCTTTTTGCTTTTATTAAAAATTAATCATCGTATTTACAAGAGAAATAACAAATTATAAATATTTATATAGTAAAGCTTTTGAATTATTAGAGAAAGGTTTATTAATTAACTTAAGCAAAGGATCCGGTGTAACTTAATTAATTATAGCCATCAAAATGGGATTCCTAATTATAAAGTAAGAGATTCTCGGCTTTGTGTATTAAAAAAAATATTGTTTTAAAAATATTAAGAACATATATGTAAAATTCAAAATATTTTCTCGCCAAAATTGTTATCGTCTTTAATTCGTCAAGATATGAGACACTTTTAAAGAGTAACAATAAATTATAAGTTGATTAAAACTAGTGATTTAAGCTCAATTCACTCGTGATCAAGTTCAAATGTCAAGGATGTGGAAAAGTGAACAGCTAAAATGTAATTTCAAAATATATATAATATAAACCTTCTTAATTCTCTTTAAGTTTACTTTACATTCCAATAATATTATAAAGAAAAATACTTGATTTTCAAGTACTTTTTGGTTGGATGAAAAAATTCCCAGTAATTTTTTCATCCACAATTATGCACGTAGACTGTATTAAATCATGTGTAAAATGTTCAATTTGTACAAAACGTATAGAGTTATTCAAAATATAAAAATTTACTTGTTACAACGATTTCAAATATAATTTAAGAGTTTTAACATATTTATTTATAGCCAAGTATGGTTGGGATGAGTGACATCCCTTTTTTTTTATTTACCAAAATGTGTAAAATCCCTTTCATTCTACTATTATACAATAACAACATTTCTTGTTGCCACAAGAAATATTATTATTATATGCTAGCTTGGGATATCTCCTAAGCTAACAAACACAAATGAGAATTTATATATGTCAAATCCTACCGATAACAAGAAAAAATATAAAACATTTGCGAATATTTCTACCAAAGTGTCCGAGTATTTTTCCATGTCTTTAATATTTATAGGGAGACGAAACCGTGGATTCACGATGCGGGTTTCGGGTCCATCGCGTTGCAGGGAAAGGAGCTTCAACAGTGCTTGGAACTTGCGACCTAGGCGTAGGTTTAAGGGGCCCCTATCTAACGCGTGTTAAACGCTCACCTCCGCTGTTCAAGCTGCTCTTTCTACCTAACCAAATGTGAAAAGAACCTACTAGGGCTGCCTTCGAAGTACGTTCCAGGAATGTATTAATGTGAGTTTTGGACAAGCCCAAGTCTTTTATTAGGTTATAGACAGGTTTAGCTGCTACACTTCTCGCTTCCACTTCTACCCCGTACAACCAATTTCGAGTGAGTTCGATTGCGAGCTCGTAATATTTATTGACCTTGATATGTTCTTAGGTGATGTTTTAAGCGCTTAAAAATAAAAAATATATCTGGTCTGGAGGCCTATTAGAAAATACATATTTTCTGGGATTTAATATTGTTTTTATAGCAAGTATTATTGTTGATATAGCAAGTTTTTTGGTACCTTTTTCCCCATCTTACTAAATAAGTCTGATCTGGGAGAGTAATCTAGAACGCATTGAGATAAAATTTTAACAATGCTGGCGACCAATCTTGAATTAAGGAGCACCATTTTAATGCCAATGGAATGCAAAAATTTCCTATGTCTAACCACTCGTTCTGTATTTCTAATCTCATTCCATTTATCTTATATTTATCGTTATTGTCTTGACAAATAAAATAATATCCAATTAATAAACTATTCAAAACATTAAGTTGAAAACTTAATATAAGGTTCCCTTTAGACCTTCATTATCATTGACAATAAAACGACCCTCCCCAATGATAAAACAAATGAACGTAAACTTGATTCAATAAGCATTTTCCATTCAAACGATTTGTTTTTTTTTTTCAGTTCAAATCGAAGGATAGACACCATTGCTTTGACATATCTTAAACAACACGAAAAATGTTGGCTTATGATATTAAAGGCAAGGGATTATTAGAAAGTAGAATAAAGTAGACAAATTAATAAAGCAACTACAAAACAAGTAAATGGTAGTTAAAATTTAATTTTAAATCCATTACATGAAAACTAAATATTAAAATGATGTAGAAAAATATAATAAATATTCAAATTATAGAATATTTATAATTTCGAGTCCTCGTGCATTTTTTATCAATGTGAAAAATAAAATAAACGGCAGTGATCATTTGTTAGCGAGAACTTTACCTCTGATAAAACAATGATTAAATTTCTTTTACGATTGACCTGCTGAAGTAAAGCGAATGAAGTAATTAAGCTACGTATAGAAATAAATACCCTTTTATAGACTTTAGATTTAGTAGAGCAGGGAATTATTCATATTGACAAAAATAATGACTGTCCCAGAAGAGTAAAATAAATAATAAAACAATTTTTATAAATTATTATATTGTTTATTTTACAAGAAATTACGTCAACAGGCAATAGATATCTTATAATCATCTTTCTTAATAATTGAATAGCAACAGAAAAAATGAAAATTTTCATTTTTTTTATTTCATAGTGGATATTGAAGATATTGAGTAATATATATTTTCACTGATTTCAAAACTGTATGTTATGTAGATTAAGATCAAGCGATAGGCTTAATTTTGTTATATAAATATTATGTTATAATACGATAATAAATACGTTTGTTCAAAGAAATTGAAATAATTTCCTTTCTTAAAGGTTGTTTATGTTACATAAAACATGTAGAAAAGCAGTAGTGAAAAAATTGCAAATCATGCCCTTGACTATTTCTTTACAAGATGGCCTATTTCTTTAGGCCTTGGTCCGACTTTTTAAAGGGGACTTCATTTCTCTCTATATGAAAACATAGAGTTTTCTAAAGGCGTTTCAGTTTTGATTGTCTTGATGCTATTTTGTACTAATAACATACAAAAAATGTTTCATTTGTTTTTATTTGTCATATTTATTTAAAAAACTTGCTAAAGTTCAATTCTTTTTACATATTTTTTTGTTTTAAAACTATATTTATTTTATAGTAACTTAATGTCAAATTTAATTTGTCTAGATAAATTCCCATACACTTAACAAAATAAATCTAATAGGAAATTCAAAAATTTTGTGTCTTTAATGAATTTATAACTTGTTGAAAGTTAAAGATCATGACAAATCGGTTAAACAAAATTGAAATTACAAAGTTTAAATGTTTTTGATTTGTTATTAAATTATAACTCATTATTTCTTCTCGAATATATTTGTTTTTGCAATTGTTAAATATATATATTTTTTTACATATAATATGCATATAAACTGTACATATTCTATTTTTACGTTCTTTTAATTGGGGTTGTACTATAGTGTGTATAGTATACTATAGTGTGTACTATGTACTCTTTAATATAATACATATAAAGAACAAAATAAGGTATGGTTTTATTTCTTTTTTATGCTAAAGGGGAAAAACAAGCAGACGGCCTATCTGATGGAGGTAGTACCGTCACCCTAAGACATCTTCAATAAAAGGGACGTTGCGAATGTGTCGCCACCCTTGATTAGGGAAGGGGGGAGGAAAATGTAGGAAAGAGAGGGAAAAGGGAAGGAGTAGGAGAGGAGGGGAAAAAGGAAAGGGCAACCGGCTCTCTCACTCATCGGACGAAACGCAGCCATTAGTGGCTACTTCACGTCGATCTTCTGTGTGAGGGTGGTACTTCCCCAGTCGAGTCAGCCCATGTTCGAGCTGTAGTACGTGACCACGTCAAGCTCTACCACCTAAAAATTTAAAGTAAGTCCAATCCGATATATTTTAATTCTGTTACGGCATTCTCCTCTTCAGTCTGTTAATTAACAGTTCAACCACAATTCCCAATAGCCCACCTTGAAATTTATTAAGAACAAATTATTTTTATATTCTACAATCTAAAATCTTGTAAGTACAAACCCACGTGATTACATTTGTTATATTAATATTTGTTTAGAAATTGTTCGTTAAAGTCAAAATAATTGAATCGAGTTAAAATAAAATAATATATCTATAAAATTGTTTCAAGGTACACAAAAATTTAACACTTTCAGTTTAAACATGCGAATGCAAAGAAATTGGTTTTCTTACAAAAGGTTGAATAATCCCATGAATTTGAAACTGTTGTAAAAACCAACACACCCCGATTAAGTAACGTAAAATCGAAGTGGCAAATTGAATTTACTATCTAGTCTAGGTCGGAAGAGACGCCTTTTTTTGTATCAGTTAATTAGTCTTGTTCAATTTTAAAGCAACTTATATTGCTTGTTAGTAGAAAATATATTAATTTATGAGATCTTAAACTTTCGCGAGTACCTAGTAATTTTAATGAAACTAATATTTCGTTTATTTAAATAATAACAAAAACGATTGGTAAACCGAATAATATTAATTTCATTTAAATATTTATTATTTTTCAAAGTTGTAACAGTGCTAATAATAAATAGATAATAGAATATTTTATGTAAAAGCATACTTAATATATCAATGAGTCACAACCCTCCTTATGAAATAAAACTATTTTTGTTTACGTGTTCTTACATTATCTATATCGCATCTTCAAATTAAACTAATCCTTAAAATCAAAGAAAAATATTAAATTATTATTTAATATACATATATTTTTTTATTTTATTCCCATAAAGTCTTTACACAATGTCCAGAAATATTCCTTTACCTGGAAAATTATTACTTTAACATGTTACAGATTTTAATCAACATGTATTATGATTGAATATATCCTCATACTCTACTGTAAAGTCGAAATAGTTTTTACAATTAAGCCTACCGCTGACTTGCAAATTGATGGGAAACCCATCGGTATGCAGTAACGAAAGGGAAAATAAGTTGGAGAGCTGATACGTTATTAATGATTTGTTTTTTGTTTGTGAAATAGTTTTATCTATCCTATAAGCGTTTAATATTATTATTCATTATCGTTTTCAATAATAAATATTTAAAACTAACAACTTTCTTTAAAAACAAAAAGAAAGAAGATTTTCAATTCTAATTTTTTTCCCGCTAATATGTTTGAAAATTATTTTTTTATATTAATATACATTGCGTTGATAAATAAAATAACTGGTGAATCGCTGTAATTTCATTTTGTTAATTAAGCATTGATAAGCAAAACAGATACAATTTTTAGAATCCTCCATGAGTTTGGTATTGACTAAATGTTTTTTGATTGTTTTGGTCTTCAACAGAGCTGAAGATCGGTCGTGTTTTTATTCTAATCAAATCCATTGTATTATGAATTAAGGCCAGTATTAGAAATTTGCATAAAAACTGTGGGTCTTGTTAATAGTAAGTAGGAACAGGCAGTAAAATTAAAACCTAAACTTACGGAAATAAAGTCCAATAAGTTTTATATCTTTTTAATGTTTTTATATTAATAGAGTTAAATAACACACACTAATGGTAATTATTAATCATTGATAATTATTTTCTTACAATATAAATAATTTTGATAAAATAATAATCACACAATTTCTCTAATGTTAAGGAGCATTTTGTTGTTATATCGTAGTCCCGTTAATGTAGGTTGCTAGTATCAAACTGTTAGTCAGTTAGTGAATACCAATCAGAACACACCAATCTGCTGTGGTTACCTATCAAAGGGAATCGTAAGCTATACCTCAGGGGAAATTAATCCTAGCATGCTAATTCTATCACCTGTGCAATATAAAGCAATTTTAAGTCAACACAGTATATAACATGTTTTATAATATTTTATAGCTTTGTTTATAACAATAATTTGGCTGTGAACTTGAATTTTTAAAAAATAAATTAGTTTTATAAATACTCTCATTTTTATTATCTGCATTATTAAATTCTATAAAATCAAAAGTCAGTAGAAAATAAAAGATAAAATTAAAATCCTTCACGAGATTTATGACTTTCGCGAGTATTCATTTAAATGAAAATAATATTATTCGGATTACTACTTATTATTTTAAAGCAACCGTGCAAGCAACAACCATGATCACGGGCAGACGAGATGTAAATGTCTGTCAGCTGGGCATGTTATTTATAATCTACCGCCAACGATTTCTCAATTTTCTGGCATACCGATCTGGATGCCTGCAGAATATGCTTACAGTGTCACGAGGTTCTGCGGTGTGGTCACGGACATGGGATTTTATATTTTTAAATAGGGGGTCCTAGGTGTTGGATAGATTCCAGCCATATTCTCTATTGAAATTGGGATGTTTTTTTTTACTTCAATAGCCTATCGGATTAAGCTCGGTATATGCCTGTCTTCACGAGCAAGGATTTTTGGTTTATCAAACCGTATGCCTGGTTTGTCCATTTTGTGTTCACATACTGCTGACTTCGTCTGATTTCTAATTTTGATGTCTGAGGTGTGTTTCTTCACCCTTGTACTGATGCTCCTCGCTGTCTGTCCAATATATAACAACTATATGTGTCTTGAAAGTAACCAAAACGCCGGGAGTAGTTGTTTTTTTTTTAATTATAAAATACTCGTAGTAATCCGAATAATATTAGTTTCATTTGTTAAAAACCTTTTTTAGAAAAAAATATTTAAAGTATTTTATTTAAAATAAGTAGGTTGCGTTGTTGTTTTTCTTATTTACCAGAAAACATTCGAGAGCTATTACAAAAAAAATTTATAACTTGTGCTTCGGCCATATAATAGATTTTTCAGACAGTATGTCGCTCCAGGATTCATTGAAGGTCACCATAGTAACATAAAGTACGTTTCCTACGTGTCTTAAAATTATTTCTCTTATTCAACATTTTTCATATTGATGTTTTGTAGATTTTGTATATAAATTCAAGGACATAAATTTGGTAACTTAGAAAACAAACATATTAAGTTTTATCACGTCTATTAGAATTAATGTATTGTTGTAACATTAAAAAGTACCATTTACAAAAAAAAAACTTTATTTTCCAATTTAAAAATTATGATTATTTATTAAGTTTACAAATCATGTTGAGGATGTCTATGAGAAACGGTACTACCTCCATCAGGTAGGCCATCTGCATGGTTGCCCCCTTTCGCATAAAAAAAATTTACAAAAGGCACATTTTGATTTATCAATCAAAATGTGCCTTTTGTAATTTTTTTTTTTACTGACTGACTATCAGTCAGTTGTGGCCTAGTGGTTAAAAAGTCCGCCTCTCGGTGCCGAGGGCACGGGTTCAAACCTGGCAAGTACCAATGTGATTTTTCGGAGTCATATGTACTTTCTGAGATTATTTAGACACCACTGACCTACGGTGAAGGAAAACATCGTGAGGAAACCTGGACTTATAGTTTCAAAATTATAAGTTTGAAATCACCAACCCGTCCTGAGCAAGCGTGGTGATTAATGCTCAAACCTTCTCCATGTGAGAAAGAGGCCTTTGCTCAGCAATGGGCGCTGATAGGCTGATGACGATGATTATGATGACATTTTGATTCCCATATGACAATACAAATTTTATAGCAAAGTATTAACAGAAAATGCCGCAGACGGCAATAAATTACATTTAAAAAGTTTAATTCTTAGTCTTAACAAAATTATATAATAGACTGCTATTACGAATTTTACTTTGAAATTCATGACCATCGAGCTGAGCTGAGCTACCAAATTTAATTATATTTTAACTGGAAATATATTAATATTTTATTAATCACATTAAATATTTTATCATTAAATTGATCCGGACCAGTAGTATCGTCATTGTATCGACATTGTACTCGTATTTATGAATTTTATGTAAAATATAAAACAAAGTGTGTGAAATGTTACAAAAAATACATGCTGAGTCTGCTATGAAAAAGACAAGTATTTGCGAGTGGTATAAGCGTTTCCAAAATAATCGCGAAGACGTTGAAGATGACAAAGGACCCGGTCGATCCAACATGTCAATAATCGATGAAAATGTAAAAAATAATGGTTACGAATGATCGCCGAATCACAATCAGAGAAGTTGCTGATGATGTTGGCATATTAATTGGCTCATGTTATAACATTTTATTTTATATTTTGGGCATAAAACGCGTGGCAGCAAAATTCCTTTCAAAACTGCTGAAAATCACCAAAAACACGATCGTATGAAAATCGCTCAGGAGCTGTTAAAAGATGTCAACGACGATAAAGGTTTGCTTGAAATCATCATGAAAGATGGGTGTACCAGTATGATTTAAAAATCAAAGCACAATCGTCCACCTGGAAGCATTCAACGTCTCTAAGAGCGAAAAAAGCATGTCAAGTTTGATCAAGTGTCAATCTTTTGCTTACATACTGTTTTCTTCGATTATAATGGCAAAGTGCATTAAGAGTTCTTACTCAAGGTCGTACGGTTAATATGGAGTAATACTTTGAAGTTGTGCCACGTTTGCTTGAAACAATACGAAAAAAAGCGACCCGATTTATGAAAAACCTATTCATGACTTTTGAACCACAATAACGCACCTGCTCATACGTCGTTGCTTGTTCGTAATTGTTGGCCAAAAACAATACTGTAGTCATACCGCAATCCCCATATTCACCAGATATGGCTCCGTGTGACTATTTTCTGTTCCCAAAATTGAAGAGACCCACGAAAGGACACCGTCTTTCCTCGATTGAAGAAATAAAGGTCGAATTGCTGAGAGTGCTCAAGGACATTTCAAAAAGTGAATATCAAGAATGCTTCGAAAATTGGAAAAAACGCTGGCATAAGTACATATATTTTATCTGGGAGGGGGATTACTTTGAAGGAAATCAACTTGATGGGAACAAACAAATAAATATTATTTTTTAAAAAAGGGAAATTCTGGATATTTGTTGAACACACCTCGTACATATATTTTTTATTTAAGACTAACGTATCTATCTAATATTTAACGTGTTTTTTTTAGTCACGATCTATTACATATTACACGACGCTTTGTACGTGACACACTATGCTTGTAGTTGAACATTTCTTTATTATTTTCTCTATGAAATATTAAATACAATTTCTTCAGTATATCTTAAATGTACAAATGAATTTCAAGTAAGACAGAAACAAAAAATTGTTTTTTAACTTTTTAGTTTAAATTAATTACATCTTTCTGACACTTCTTTTTTTTGTAAAAAAAAGTGGTAATTTAAATAATATATTTAAATATTTTTATGGTACCAAATCTTGGAAGGACTTCATAAAATATTACAGCTAAACCTTTCTACAACTCACTAAAAAGACTTTGGCCTGTCCAGAACTAACATAAATTAGTTCTTGGAATTTACTTTGAAGCACTCCTAGTGGGATCTTTTCAAATTTGGTTAGGTAGGGAGAGGAACTTGGATGGTGGATGTGAGCGTTTTAACTAGCGTTAGATAGGAGCATTCTAAACCTACAACTGTGTCGCAAGTCCCAGGCACTGTTGAAACTACTCTCCTCGCAATGCGATGGACCCACTACCCACACGGTGAATAAATTGAATGCTAAGAAGTTTAAAATACGGTAAACGGGAAATACGTTAGAACAACGAAATCTAAATAGGTTACGAGATGTCTTAAGCCATAATTATAAATAAATTTCTCAGAAAGATTCACAGTTCTAAATTCTGGACATTCAAGATTCTGGACAACTGAAAATAATTCCTTTTTGGCTTATTCGAAATTGTCGCTTACCTTTATTTTAGGCAGTACTTTCAACCCTCTGTTTCTTGAAAGGATTAGAACCTAATTTTTTTTTTAGAATAACAAATTGAGAAATTCAAAAGTAAAGTGATAATTCAAAAGGTGAAAAGTTTCTTAAATAATTAATTACATATAACAGTGAATTATCATCAATAAAGATAAAGCAAACAAAAAAGTTAAACCTATAAAAACCATTGCTTTAGCACTCTATAAAAAATATGATAGCAATAAAAATTCATAAAATAAATATATTTTGTTTCTTTAATGCGACATTGATGCTGGCGACAATAAAATTAATCAATATTTAGTTATTTAGAATAGACAAAACAACAGAACCCTCATAACTAATAAATGTACATATTATGTAAAGGAAATTGCTATATTATGGGTATTAATTCAATAAAATAATATTTTGATGAAAACAGTTGATGAAAACCAGTTTATGAAAACCACACGCAGTAATTTAAAACAATCCACTGCGGTTCAGAAACAATACCATCGCCCGTCAGAGCATATAAGAGGCACACGTGTATTAAACAAATTTATTTTTCCTAGAAGTCAAACACGAGTATTATAATAAAAATATAGTATATCCGCAAATTCTAGTTTGATTTAAAAGTGTACTCTAGAAAATACTCGATTTCGTTAACAGAATTATCGATTAGTTTAATAAGTGATTTAACTAGATATTAAATTAATAAAATCTGAGAATTAACAAGTACAATCATAATATCTAACAAAAATAGCGTAAATAAACTTTTCAATATTGTTAATGCTATTGGAGATACTAAAAAATAAATATTCACTCCAGTCACATTCCAAAAAAAATGTTTAATTTAGCCTTCTAAATTATGTAAGAAATTGAAGTAGAACTTTATACCATAAGAACTTAACCCGTACCCATATTATAAGTTTATTTGCTAGTATTGTGGACATAAGATTAGATATGACAAGCATTTTTCTAACTAAGAAGAACTAGTCTTAGTATTATCGAAGTAAAGGATATGTATAATGCATTCTAGTCTGCACAGTGCACACTCATTACATCCTTACAAAAACTTATTATGAACTTCATCATGTTACCAATAAAAATACGAATTACACTAGCTGCTTAAAAAAATCTTTTCTTTTGTCATCCTTATAATTGAAATGAGCTTGGTTATTGAGGCTTAATGTATTCTTCACTGAATTGCCCAGTAGCTTAAAAAAGATTTGGCTACTAATACTTTGGTTAATACTTTATGGTAAACTATTCATAAAATATTATAAAATATGAATTCAGTAACAAGTTCAATTTTTTATAAAACACTAAGACTAGTTTTGCTAAATTTATCGGTACGGTCTCGTTGTCTCGTTTTGTATTTTCTTAGAATTAAAAATTAATAAACAGCTATAAAGCCTCTTTACGTAAGTATTGTGAATATCTGATTTATTAATGTGTGTTCTTTCCTAAATACTAAATACTATTCGTTTAATAATATATGTATCATTGGCCGTCATAAGTACATTGTAGCATATAGACCTTTCACATAGTACATGAGTACAACCTCTAATTCTTTTACTCCAACATTGCATTTGTAAATATAAAAGGAAAGATGTTCTTTTAGTTCATCTAAAAATGTGTGACTAGAAACTGTTATTGTAGTAATTACACATTTTTTTATTTTTATTTACAAAAGCTGTTAAATAATGTTATAAGCGTAGTTGGAAGCCACAGTAATACAATGTAAAATACCTGTTCAACTTTCAACCTCCACCTAAATAACTATGTGGTTTTAAATAATTTCTCTATTCATTTTTTCTTCCAAAGAACAATATTTTATTTTATATGTATAAAATATTTTTCCATTACTTTGTTTGTAAACTCGCTCCACATTGTAGATCTAATGCCATAAAGCTTCTCTTGAATGCAACATTTAAGAAATTCTTATTAAAATTTAGGTATCTTTTATAAATTATTAAAATACTTAAAAAATATATATAACTTTATACCATAAGAACTTAACCCGTACCCATATTATAAGTTTATTTGCTAGTATTGTGGACATAAGATTAGATATGACAAGCATTTTTCTAACTAAGAAGAACTAGTCTTAGTATTATCGAAGTAAAGGATATGTATAATGCATTCTAGTCTGCACAGTGCACACTCATTACATCCTTACAAAAACTTATTATGAACTTCATCATGTTACCAATAAAAATACGAATTACACTAGCTGCTTAAAAAAATCTTTTCTTTTGTCATCCTTATAATTGAAATGAGCTTGGTTATTGAGGCTTAATGTATTCTTCACTGAATTGCCCAGTAGCTTAAAAAAGATTTGGCTACTAATACTTTGGTTAATACTTTATGGTAAACTATTCATAAAATATTATAAAATATGAATTCAGTAACAAGTTCAATTTTTTATAAAACACTAAGACTAGTTTTGCTAAATTTATCGGTACGGTCTCGTTGTCTCGTTTTGTATTTTCTTAGAATTAAAAATTAATAAACAGCTATAAAGCCTCTTTACGTAAGTATTGTGAATATCTGATTTATTAATGTGTGTTCTTTCCTAAATACTAAATACTATTCGTTTAATAATATATGTATCATTGGCCGTCATAAGTACATTGTAGCATATAGACCTTTCACATAGTACATGAGTACAACCTCTAATTCTTTTACTCCAACATTGCATTTGTAAATATAAAAGGAAAGATGTTCTTTTAGTTCATCTAAAAATGTGTGACTAGAAACTGTTATTGTAGTAATTACACATTTTTTTATTTTTATTTACAAAAGCTGTTAAATAATGTTATAAGCGTAGTTGGAAGCCACAGTAATACAATGTAAAATACCTGTTCAACTTTCAACCTCCACCTAAATAACTATGTGGTTTTAAATAATTTCTCTATTCATTTTTTCTTCCAAAGAACAATATTTTATTTTATATGTATAAAATATTTTTCCATTACTTTGTTTGTAAACTCGCTCCACATTGTAGATCTAATGCCATAAAGCTTCTCTTGAATGCAACATTTAAGAAATTCTTATTAAAATTTAGGTATCTTTTATAAATTATTAAAATACTTAAAATATATAATAGACCTAGAAGAGTTCCCAAATAGAATTTTCTCTTGTGTGCACTTCTGTAAAGTGCTTATTTTAGTATTAGACCTCTTATACAAACGCCTGTTTCTTTTATTGGTGTATTAAGATAATTAAGTGATTTACTCTAATAATTTCATAATACATATTTTAAGCATTGAAATGATAATTGGTAGGAATTTGTATAATGACTTTGGAAGCCATCTAGAAAAAACCTAAATATATTTTTATTGACAAATAATTTTAGTATGGTTAGCCCAAGTTTTATCACACTACATACAGATTTTGCCTTTCTTTCTTTTAATGACTATAATATGCGGCAATTTATGAATGAAATATATATAAAGGGAACATGTTTAAAAAAAATGGTTCTCATGTTCTAATACTGCACCAAGTGAAAAATTGGTTTTAATGCAACAGTGACTACGTCAGCTTATATTAAAATTATGTGTGCGGATGAGGATTTGGTTTTGGAAAAAAAGAGTTCAGCAATAAACAATTTTAATTTCGTCCCATGAATTTTGAAAAAAAAAAACAAGAATTATAATAAATTACTTTAAAAAAGTAAAAATAGAAGTTAAATTAGTTTAACCCGTATATAATTTAACATTTAAAAAAAAAAACTAGAAATAGCCTAGCCAAGGTTATTTTTAGCTAAAAGTATATTTTTCAAAAAATATTAAATACCAGTTCAAATGATTTCAATGATTTGTATTTGTCGATTGTACTAGCACAAATTCTTTCACTAGTATTGAATGTATTAAAATGTTATACTTTGCATATGTTCGCAGCTTGTTAGAATACGCATGCATAATTTGGTTACCGCTGTAAACAATTTATAAAGACAGACTTGAAAGCATTCAAATAAAATTTATGGAATTTCTTAGCTACAAAGACCATAAATTATTTGATAACTATACTGAGGCTTGCCGTCATTATCACATGCATTCGTTAGAGACGTGTCGCAAGCACTATGATATGATGATACTTTATTCACTTCTGTCAAACAAAATAGACTGCAACGAACTATTAATTATCTTTGGTACAATTCCGAGTACCAAATCGACGTTCTCGTCTGACAAACTTATTTGATACACCGGCGGTGAGCACAAAATACAGAAGCAACTGCTTAGTAAATCGTTTAGCCACTACCTATAACGACTCGTTTTCTGACTTGGACATATTCAATATGAAGAAATCAGAATTTAAAAAGGCTTTAAAAAAACAAGTGACATCTTAATTTATTATTAAAACACACAAATGCATACACACTTACCTACACACGACACGCTCACACCCACACACACACACTTACACATTCGCTCACACAAAAAGAACAGTCTTGCTAATTAGATTAGTGATCCATTATTAATTGTACTTAAGTTACGTTTATGTTTATACTTTTACTTTAACTGTGTAATCCTGTATTGGTCTTAATATTGTTTAGTTATACTTTATCATGTCATTATTATAAGCACTGTTGGATTACCGAAATAAATAAATAAAATAAATACTCTATTATCTTTATTTTAAAACATTATGTATATATTTATTGAACGCTATCTTTTCTTGAAATCAAAGATGGATTATGTAAATTTAATTAAAGAAAGTAATACGTCTACTTCATATATTATTTTCAACACAAAATATGTATAACATCATAACCTGAATTTCAAAGTGAAATTTTTGACAAATAAAATCAAAGTTATAAGAATTTTGCTGTAAGACTGTTTTCGTGTGTACAGAGATTTTATTTTAAAGTTATAAATATTATATTTATTTCATTTTATATATGTATACAAATTATATAAATAAAGGTTATATATGAATTGAAACAATTCGAAAAATATCTTTGACATACGTTTTTATAACCGACATCTATGGGTTTCGTTTATCACGTTGATCAAACAGCATATTTTTTGATGTAACACAGCCACTGCACGTTTCGGTCTATCTCAAAAAGGTTGGTGGCAAAAAGGAGTGGGAATAGAGTGATTTTAATTAATCACCGTAGTCTATTGACGCCTGTTATGCTATTATATCGCTTATGCCTTGCTAACCCTTTTTTTTTGGTGACGCAGGGAAACTCTTTTTACGAGCCGTCCAACCGGCCTTGGTGGAGCCGGAAGGGATGTATGAGACTTGACCTGGGCAGGACTCTACTCACTAAAAGAACGTTTCAAATTTCTTGGATTTGATAACTCGCACAACCGGCGTTCTAGTGAGGACAACAAACTTGTCACACCCTGCAGCCGGACACAAACCTATAGTAACTCTTTCACTGTGAAAACCGTCAAACTCTGGAATGCACTACCCACTGATATTCGGCAGTCTAAATCCTTGGCAATATTTAAGCATCGTTTGAAAAACTATTACCTATCCATATCTATATAATGTACGCAAGTATGTAATAATGTGTAGTTTATATTTATGTATATATATTTTGATATGTATTATATTTCTATGTATGTATTATTGGGATGTAGTTATGTGTAGTTTATTACTATACCTTAGTGTATATATATTATTATATTGTATATTTCCTCATTTTTCTGTATCTTTTTCTTCACTTACCTGTTTTCGTTTTAAGCTCCTATCTCCAAAGGTTGTCTGTGAGAGATCGCTGTAAGCGGTAAGACCGCCTTTGCGCACCATTTATGTACTTACTTATTATTTGTATTTTCCCTTTTTTTTCATGTGTTGTACAATAAAGCATTTTAAATAAAATAAAAATAAAACCACTGCAAAAGCCATCGGCCGGCCAGTACCGATCACTCTCGAGCATCTTTTCCACGACACTCGAAAGCAACAAGTCCAGATGCCTTGCTAACCCTAACTATAATTATAATTAAGGTGGTAGAGCCTAGCTGTGGTAAGTTACTACAGCTCGAACATGGGCTGGCTCAACCGAGGAAGTACCACACTCTTACAGAAGATCGGCGTGAAGTAGCCGTTAGTGGCTGTGTTTTGTCCGATGAGTGAGAGAGCTGGTTGCTGGTAGGCCGTCAGCTCGTTTGCCACCTTTGACATAAAAAAAAATCTTGATGACACAATTTTGTTGATTCTACTGATTTTCTATAACATAGGGATGTTAGAAGACTGAGCAGTAAGATTTTACACGGGGTGAATAAATACAATCTCCTATAAAATATTAAAAAAATATTATAATACATTGATAACTTCGCACAAAATGTTTACTTATAATAATTATATGTAGCTCCAAAATTAAATATTTTTATACAAAACTACATCCTTAGGCTCTGGATTATTTGATTTGAATATCTGGATCGGTTGCCAAAGCGATTAGCCTGTCATGTGACTAATCTATGTCAGATCTCTGTGAAATTGGTACTAAGGGAAACAGTCTCTTGTACTTAATAGTACGAATAATATGTTTTGGATTATTACTAGATACAAGACTATATTTTGTTATTATGGTTTTTCTCAATTAAGGTGACGAAGTGATTAAACTGAAAAAAACTCAAACTGCCTCCTGGAGTATATTGTACACATGCTAGAAAAGATGTACAATATGCAATAAGAATTTATAATTATTCACTTTTTAAAATATGCACACTAAAAGATAATATTTCAGAGTTTTCAAAAAACTTTTGAGGAAAGTTTGTTTTGTTAAAGACCCCTGAATTTTTATAATTTTAGTGTCATTCATTTATTTTTTATATTTTTTACTGCCTTGAAAGCTATGTAAAAACTTTCGACAGTCCCTTTGTATTGTTAGAGTTCTAAAGTCTGTGGTCTGTGGTACCAAAGTTTAAACTGCTCTTAGTAGCAAAATGCTGTTGCTCTGCTGACGTAGCTCAAGTTTATATTACTACCAGAACGAAGATAGCATACTTTATGTGTTCAATAGTCGACTCGTTTTGAGTTAAACGTTTTTGCTATACAAGATGATTTGTAATGACAATAACAATCAGGAAACCAAAACTAAAACAAAATTTTAAAATGGTATATTTTATTTTTACTGGGAAAAATATTTTTTTTAAGTGTAACAATACATTTTTTTTTGTAGAACCTCTATTATACAACGTTCGAAAACCATTATAAGTTTAAAAGAAAATAAAAATATCTTTTGATACAAATTTATTTATTTCTAGAATGAAAAAAGTTGCCTGAAGCTCAAAACGCTTGAATTGTTTTAAATCCCCTCTGAATTTGTACATTTGTTTCATTTCAACTATAACCTCTCTAGGGTTTTATGGATTTACAGAAAATAGTAAAGTGGCTTGTATTTATTTCTACAATTTTATATAGATATTTGATAATTAGGGGTTAGAGATCTAACTCTAAACGAATTTCAAAATAATAATTTAATACATGTTTTTTGTAAAATTTAATTCATCTAATACTAGAAAAGTTTATACAAATATTAACTGAAAGTTTGATATTAGATTCAATTCGAAACAGTCTCGATTTTCAGAATAGAATTCCTCCAACGATATTTTAGATTAAAGAAGTATGTACTTACCGTCTTCTTGTGAAATTTACAGGAAATTATGAAACAACCACTGACCTCAAGTTTAAGAAATTTTCATTCACACACATAAATGTAATAGTAACAGAACATTAATTGGTTATGAAATATTCATTGCGGATTTTCTTACTCCCGCCTCTTGATAAACAAATTTCTCAAAGAAAATAGCAATGTACGGCAAAATGTTCACCTATTTAAAGATTCCGCCTAGTCAGAATTCGAGGGTTCTAGCATAGTAAGGGCTTAACTTTATTGCCACACTGTAGTCAGTACGCTATCAACTTTCGTGGCAAAATGACGTGTTTGATAGAGATATAAAATAAACACGATTTGTTTATGTGACGCTTTATGTTCGTGCTTTAAATGTGTTTCAAATAAAACTACATAATCTAAAATGTATGAGTGAAATTACTTGTGAACTTATTAATGTTAAAATACTTTAGTAGTGGATGGGATTTATTCATGGTAAGATTTAAATGTATTTGATATCTTTTTAAATTCTTATTACATTTTGTCATTTATGATTTAAATTTTACGATGACTTATTGGTAAAATTTGAAATCCTAAGCTTCTAGCAAATGACACACGATGAGTAAATAGAATATTCATTAAATATGTTCAGATACTCATCTTAACCCGAGGAAACAAAGTAAATTTATGAATTTAACTATTTTATTTTACTAGTCTCTGGAATTTTAAAGAATATGAAGTCATAGTACAGGTATACTTATATAATATATTTTACCAACCTTTAAAACTATTTGCATTGTCGAATTTATTAGAAGAAACTGGTATATTACTCATGTTGTATACATATTTAAATAATATTGTAGCTCAAGACTTAGGTTTCTAAATATATATAATTTTAGTATTCCTTTTTTATATATTTATATTGCTAAATTTATTTTTCCATAAACATTCCTAGTATCTCGGTTGAATCAGTGTTAAAAGATGATATCATTCTACATATATTTCCGGTCTAATATTAGATTTCCATTTAAAAATATCTTATACTTGGCTATAAGAGTTAAAAATCTTCAATATTTTATTTTTATCCGCACTGATTCGTTTTGTAACATGTTAAGATACCGATGGCCATACATGGAGTAATTCTTATTTCAATCTATAATTGGTTTGTTGCCTTCTTAGTACTTAATGTTTTTATAGTATAACCGGCCTAGTTAGTCTTTTGGCGAGCAGTATTTATTGAATTGAGGTCAATAAAGCATTGGCATGGGAAGTGGACTAGCATGGATTCTTGACTTGGAAAGCAACAAGAACTTTGACATCGTAAGACTATTTGAAGCACCCACAGAAGTAGGTCTACTATTGTTTCATGGCTTTTTAAATGATATTTTTAAGTTTTCTTTTCAGTGGTTTCTACAATCTTGTTTTCTACGGCTGTAAGATCTATTTAAATAAATATATTTTAAAAATATATAATGTACATCTTAAAACTATTTACGAACCAAGAATAAAATAAATCTTTAAATTATTTGTTTTACGCCAAATTTAATAATTATCACCCATTAATTTGTTAATAAAATGTTCTAAAATTTTTACACACTCCCTACTAATTTAAAGGTTATCTTAAAAATTTAATCCGTATCGATTGTTCTAAAGTGGCTAAAATTATTATTTTTAATACGTTTCAGAATAGTTAACTGTCTAGTAAAATGTTATTTTAGAAAATGTAGTATAGCAGTTTAAAATAATCAAGAAAGAGATTAAAATTGTTTAGTATATACTACCAGTTCATAAATACAGATTAGGAATAAAACTTTGAAACTAAAACCAAGAATATTATTCAAAGTAAACTAACAAATATAATTTAAATTAAGAAATACTAGCAACAATAATAATAAATATTTGATTTTTTTATATGTTTAGGTAATTATTGATACCTTTCGCATAAATATGTTTGTTATACAACACGTGCATGACGAAAATAGCCCGAGAGCCATTCTGCACCGCTCGGATCCTACAAGCTTAGCCCTTGATTAAGCCAACTCCGAATGATCACTACAATGGGCTTTAAAGCTTAACCCTTTTCATATGATTGAATATGCATTGTATTTCAAAATATATCATTTATATACTCCCAACAACAGCTATTATGAGAAAATAAAGTTTATATTATATTTTTGGATAATTTTGTGTATTTGTTAAATAGCGTTTATATCAAAACTGTTTTAACAAAAACAATATTTGTAAACAATTTGATTTATTTTGTGATGAAAGTTATGTTATCAAAATACTTATAATTTTTATAATATACAATATTTGTATTGTTATTCATTTAGGGATGTGAAAGTGATCAATCTCCGAAAAAAGAAATATATTTAAGAACTATGATACTTTTATTCAAAATATAATTGGTATACAAGTAATATTCAACTTATCTTTGAAAAAAATTCATAGACACTATATGAATGCTAAGAAAAACTGCTAAAAATCTAGTAATCTAAATGTATGTTTTCAAAAAAAAGCCACTTTAAAAATATATTTTTAATATTAATAAAATGAAATTTTATATAAGTAAATAAGTTTCTACTCTTAAAGTTTTGTTTAAATCGCATATAGAAACTTTTGAAGTGCAAAACCGCTCACCCAAAATTTACGGTCTGTGAGCTAAGCCATAACTGTTGCGATCTAACATTGTATTGGAGTTTGGATAAAGTGTCAATCTTCTCTAGGTCACACAGCAGGATTTAAGTAGTTATATTTAAGAGCAATAATATGGACGATATTTTTATTTCGGTGAAGTAGTTTTGTAATGTATAAAAAAAACATAAGAAAGGAAAAAAAATGAAACAACGATATTTTATATCTCCGGTCCTTACTTCCATCTTAACTATGTTGTATATTTTTATATAATTTATTTAAAGTCATTTCATTTCCTAATAATATTTTTTATTTAAAAAAAATAATTAAGTATAATACATATTATATTTAATAAATAATTTTACAACATTTCCGCGATTTATAATAATGTAAATCAAATAAGACTGAATTCTTAAATACAAGTCCTATCATTCAAAATTTTTAAAATCCAAAAGATCCATTATATTATGTATGTTCACATCTACACTCACATATTGTCACTGTTCAAATAAGTCGTGGGTTTACTTAGTATATAATGTAATAAATTACACACTACATTAACTACGAGATTCTCATATACATACTTGTTTGAAATGAAAGTTCCATTGAATTAAATTATCATACCAATACCAAAATTGCTAACTCCGAAGTTACAAGCCTGAATCATCATGACAAATCCAAATTCACTTGGCCGTGAATAAATAAGAAGTTTTAAGGGATGAATGAAATTAATATGATTCGTATGAATAAAAACCAAGTTTATGACAAAAAGATAGTAAAAAGAACTTGAAACGTTTGGTTTTTAATATTTCTTTTATTTTTCAGTAAAACGAAGAATAAAATATGTTAATCTCATGATTCTGTTACTAATAGGTTTTGGATGATATGTTATCAAACAACAGCATTTTTTAAGCCAGAAGATTAATGATTGTGCTTATAATGCTTTGTTCTATGTGTGTTAATCTTTTTGTAATATCGAAACGCGTGTTACATACATGTAGTCCCGTTTGCTTAGCCAGAGTTTGTGTTATCACGTTAACAACGATAGTTTCAACGTATTTCGTTCAACAGTGGTTAGAATTACAATGAATGCTGTTATCTATTACTAGAAGCTTGAAAATTGACAGTATTTAGATAGGCTATAAAGACCCATACTAAGATTAGACCCATATTAAGATACGTCATGATACATAGCTAGAATGGTATTATAACAGCATATTGAAATAATACAATCATACACCGGGCTGGGTATTTCAGTTTGGATTTTTCAATTAAATTTCCCTCTTACTTACACCGTTGGCGCTCTTGAAACACGAAAACAGGACGTCACCAGTAAAATAGAGGTCAAAAAAGACCTGAACGACTGAATGACTTTATAATTGCATTTCAACCTTTTGATTGACGATCTCAATAAACTACGCATACAGAAAAAACAGCACTGGACACTGCTATATTTTTAAATATTACTATCAACGAGACGTGTCTCCACCTCGCGATTAATAGTATTACTGGGCGAATTGAAATATTCTTTCACAGTTCGATATCTCATTTAGTAAATACTAAGATTTAAGTTAATATTAAATCCGATCAAACAGGAACTCGATTAAGAAATGTTGCAAAACGGAGTTATTTTATAATACAGATATAAAAATTATTTTTAAGCTTTAGACTAATAATAGTTATGTATAAAAACTAAATTCCATCCAAAATAATATTTTGGTGTTTAAATTCATCCTCTACTTTCTAGAGACTCAACATTACTTCTGACTTATTATTTCCGCATTCAGAAAATAAACTTACAAGTTTTGTAATGAAAAGTTGTCTATTCTATTTTAAGCTATCAAAGAGAAATCGTTGATACAAGTATTAATTATTCTGCTAACAAGAATTGTGCCATAAAATTCACTTGGTATGGGTATTCTTATATATGTAGTTGTACTGATATTATACGAATGTGACGAATCAAAAATCGATTACAATGTGTATAGTTTTTTTTTGCCAAAAGTGAAATATTATTATTTATTTTTCTTTTTTTAAGTGGCAGCTAAACCTTAACAAAAACATTGGCTAATGATAGCTTATTGGCTAAAATTAAGTATATTACTGTAATTGTATTTTATGTCTTCTCTAGAACATTAATCTGAATATACCTTTAAATGATTGTTAACAACAAATTTTTGTTGAACACGTTATTTTTTTACTTTTCGGTGAAATTTGATTGAAATACTTTATTAAAAAAAAAACAATGAATGTTAGACGTAACACTGATATTAACACCTGAGAGCCAATCTATTTGTCTTCTCGATTTAATCTCAGAAATGAAATGAAAGCAAAATATTTCTTTTGTTATACTAAATATGGTTTTTCGATCCCTATAAAAAAGTGTATTGCAACTTGCTTGCATAATTTTCTCATATTTAAGCTGTTACTATTATTTTGCTTCTTAAGGTGTGCTTTCTTGTTACCTTAATGAACGAAATACTTGTGATGACATATGCAAATATTTATAAGAATATAGATCATAATTTGACTATTTTGTTTTTCATTTTGTTAGTTGGTTAAAATGTTTGTTACTCAAGTTACTTGATTATTTATTAATAGAAATGGTTAGTAAAAATAATAATAATTTAAAACAAAGATACTTTTGAGATAAAAACATATTTAGACGAACTTTTGTTAGTTAATTTAAATTTAAACCTCTGATTTATTTTATGTAAATCTTAGGTTGCTGAAACTACTAAGAATTGAAGTGAAGCGTCTCGTATGATAAAATAATGATTTAAGCCTGTTAAGCTGGTAGTAACAATATCTCAACTAAAACTAAAAGAAAGGTTTTTAATATATAAACTTGGAGGTTGGAATTGCTTGAAAAGTTAAATACTTTGACAATATAATAAGGCTACTGTTGAGTCTAGTTTATGAGGTACAATGAAATTGTATAAGTATGTAAGCAGTAATCTAGATTTAATTTTTTTTGGTTTGACATTAACTCATCGGTTTTTAAAACGATAAAGCTTTTAAAAACATCTATAAAACTATGATATATTACTATGATATATGAGACATATTTTATTTTAAGACTTATTTTATGTTTTAATCCAAAAAAATTCAGTTTCAAATTAAAATAAGCATAAAATTACTTCCCGTCTTGAGTTATGATTGAGTTATATTTTGTTACGATCTGTTCTGTTAATTATGTTTGATGTTTTAAAATTTTATTTCATTCATATTTTACTCTCAAGCCCTAAAACTATGTAAATCAAGTAATTTAAAAGATGACACAATTAGAACGTTAGAAAAATTCATAATGTTTTAATTCCTTTAAAATATGCTATAGAATTTTATTTTCTTAACTGACTTGAAAGTGAGTTTATAAATAAAGCTATATTTTAAATAGTAAAGTAGAGTTTAATTATGTTTTATGTGCTTAAGGAAATAAACACTAAAACTAGTTAATGATATGTACCTATAGGTAATTATTCATAATAACTTAGACTTTCTCGAGTATTCATTTATATTAACAAATATTTTTTATAGGTGTTAGACTCTAGCTGTGGTCAAATAATTACAGTTCGAACATGGGCTAGCTCGACCGGGGAAGTACTACCCTCTCGCAGAAGATCGGCATGAAGTAGTCATTAATGACTGCTTTTCGCCCGATGAGTGAGAGAGCCGGATGCCCTTTCCCTGTGCCCAGCCTTTCCTGCCATTTCCTTATTCCGCAGCGCATCCGCAACAGAGATGTTATTGTTTATATTTAAAATTGTATTATTTATTCATGATAAAAGATAAGCTAAGTATCGACAATATACAATCGATTAATCATTGTGCAGTTAATGTTACGTACTCTATTTAAAGTTGTTTTGATTTCCAGGAATAGCTATACCGCTTTGAAATGTTCGGTTTAAATAATTTATTATTGTTTGACATAATATTTGAAGATGGCTTTCCGTGAATAAGAATAGAATACTACAAAATTATTTCATGTTTTTATTTAATTTAATTATGGTTACTGAAAGTGATATATAATCATACATTATATACATACATACTATCTTTCTAATAGATGGCTGGAATCGATCTTACCCCCGGCCCCTCTTTAAAAAATATAAAATTCCATGTCCGTAACCACACTGCAGGACCTCAAGATAAAATAAATAAAAAATAATGCGTAGTACATCCGATAATGATAGTTTTATTTTTCTGATTCTTCTCTTGGCACTACCTACTAGTAGCGCATTTGTACTTTAAAGGTTTTTTATTGATTATTAGTATCATCAATATATTTTGAAATATCAACTATATTTTCTTATAATTACTAATAACAATGTTTAAAATTCCCATAAACTGTTCTAGGTCCATGTTTTAAACATAGTAAAAATCCAAAAAATCATTTTATTATATGTATATCCATGATAGCACAAAATACTTTTCCCTCAGTCATTCATTTCCATGCTTCAAATGAACAAAATGATTTCATGAGCGTGTTGCATCGTTTTTTGTAATACGCTTAATTTTTCAAACTTTTTAATTGTACTATTATATCACAGAAAATGTTTGTACTGTAGAAGTAGTATTGCTTTTTGCATGTTATGGTACATGTTACATTATAATGTAATAAGACAAATTAATTTTTGAAAAAGACACCACAAAATTCTAATTTAACCGTCATTTGAGTAGAGGCATCAATATTTGCCCGCATTTTATGTTATTTACACATCTGAAGACTAAAACTTTGGTATTTGTAATAAAAACTATTTTCTTTACTTCGTTTTCCATAACAGAATGATTTTTATATTTAACATACACAATTTGGTCTCAATAATCATGGATTATTGAAATCCAGGAAAATAAGTTGTGCAAGAAACATAATTGCAATACAGTTTGTTGTTGCGATGATTTTTAGTTGTTATAAAAACAAGGTAAGGTTTTAGGGGACAAATGGCATTCCATTGAATAGATCAGTTTTTTTAACCTCTCTTGTTTATTGAGATTGAGGAATAAAAGGGAAAACCAACTGTTGAGCTTCTAAATTATTAGCCTTAACCGAGAAAACCTTCTCTGGAGCTTGTAAAATAGGCTTTGGCTTTTAATTTCACATAGATTTCACTATATAAAATATATGTTAAAAATATTCTAAATACAAACTGTTTCTTCCTTTACTTTTTTTTCATTTTGACAAAAATAAATATATTTTGTCTTTACCATCTCTCATTATTATGTTATTAACCATCTCTCATTAAAACTTTGTGATTCAGATGATGTCATAAAGCGTCGACTTTCAAACTCGACTAACAAATGTATTCAGCACTAGAAGACCTGGCGAACTTCATATCGCCCTATAATCAAGAAATATCTATTACGTTTTTTTATTTATATTTTTGGAGTTTACCTGTAAGCATTAAATCTCCGTGTTTTGAAGTACGACAGAATGATTGACATATTAGTTAGTTGTCAAATCTAATGTCAAAAAAAAACGTTTGTATGGGAAATAGAAAAGGGCTGTTTTTATGGTTTTCCCAGTAATGAATCAATTTTTTTCAGCTTTTATACCTTCCCTGAACCTCCACGAACATTTAAAGACTAAGATAAGATAAATTCGTTCAGCTGTTCTCGAGTTTTAGCGAGACTAAGGAACAGCAATCCATTTTTATATATATACTAGTTTTTGCCCGCGACTTCGTCCGCGTTAGTTTCGTTATTAGTAATATATGTATAGCTGACCGGGCGAACTCTATTCCGTTTTAGAGGCCATTAATAATCAGGTTTCTCCTGTTTCAATCGAACAGAATGATTGACATATCAGTTAGTTGTCAAATCTAATGTCAAAAAAAACGTCTGTATGGGAAATAGAAAAGGGCTGTTTTAGGGTTTTCCCGGCAATTATTCCAATTTTTCTCACCTTTTAAACCTTCCCTGGACTTCGAGGAGTATTTCAAGACTAAAATTAGCCAAATCCGTTTAGCTGTTCTCGAGTTTTAGCGAGACTAAGGAACAGCAATCCATTTTTATATACATATATAGAAGATAGAAGATTAGTTTGTCAAGGAATAAGTTATAAGGAAGTTTCATTTATCCATAAAATATAGTATACTTGAATCTTCGTCTGAATATTCTTATGTTTTTTTTTATTTCCCTAGAGGTATATATGGATTATAAAAGAAAATACCACATCATACTGGCCTTTATTTTTATTGTAATAATCCTTAAAATGGTTGACAAAATGCTACTGTCTAAATATATTATGTTTTTAACTATAAAACTACAGCAAAAACGCTTTAGATATCTCTATCGCTACCTTATTTCAAGATCTCAAAAATTTAGACAAAACAAGGATTTATGCAAAGATCTTTATTTAAGCTGCAAAATTTTCAATTTTTTTAAAACGATGCGGTAATTATACATGTATAGAATATAAATAAATAACCATTAAAAACTAGAACTAGTTGAAAGTTGAATATTTATTAAAAGGGATAAAATCTCATTTCTATCTTGCTTGAAACTTATAGAAATTATATTTTTAAATTTAAGTTCGAAAATTGTAACTTCTTATAGAATAATAAATGAAAAACTTTTTATTTTATTGTAACACTAGAAAAATTACATAATTACTAATAAGAAATAACAAGTAATAAATTAATTATGTAAATATAGTGCGTTCACCACCGTAAATGGATTTCTTGGATTGCAATTTGTTAAGTAATTTAAACGATTTCTTTTTATTATTTTTTTGTCTGCACAGAAGTTAAACTAATATTATAGAAATTTTATGAGCAACAATAAAATCTGGCATAGTAAAGTCGCAAGATGTATAAAAATAGTTCCGTTAAAAATACATGTTTAAACATGACTTTTAAATTTTAATACCTTATCACAGTCACTTTACTAAAATATATATACAAAACAAATGACGGATATTCATATATCCGTCATTGTATCACAATTTTGACTAGGTTCATTGTGATTATCAATGTTGCTAAAAATATTATTTTGCTTTCTTTAATGTTGCATAAAGTGAAGGGAAAAATGCAACAAAAATAATATTTTGGACAAAGCAGTAACGGTATAGACAATATTAAATTTTATCAGATTTTGGCACAAACCCTACCCAGTTTTAAAATAATATGTTTTATTTTTCTGCAAACATCTCTAAATTAATCGGGTTTTTCAACTTTTTCTATGTATTATTATTTGTCTTAATAATTGGGTTGAAAGCAAATAAACTTTACCCATATTACCAAATTATATAATTAGTCTAAAATATATATTCAAGCGTGTCCTTGAGTGGAGACCGCGTCTCGGCAAACGTAGAGTAAGACGCCAGCTAGGTGGACCGATGACCTTAAAAAGGTCGCTGGGTCTCACTGGATGCGGAAGGCAGAGGACCGAGTGTTATGGCGCGTGTTGGGAGAGGCCTATGTCCAGCAGTGGACTGCAATAGGCTAAATGATGATGATGATGATGATATATTTGAGGAATAACTTCACAAAATTGTCTTTTGAACTATAAGATAAAGTAAATCTAACTAGTCAAAAGCTAAATTAAATATATAAAACTCACTGATTTGGTAAGAAATAAAACAAAAACTTAAATTTCCTTTTTTTCTTCTATAAAATAAATCTCGCAGTCCCTTATTTTTATGTCAAATTGATAACGAGGAAAATTTTGGGTGAATAAACAGAACTTTTTCACACTATGTGGAAGTATAAAGTTGTAATCAAATGCTCTTTTTTTCCTTTTCATTAAACGGTAAAATCTTGGTTATTAAGCCAAATATAAGCGACCATCAAAATGAAGACATTCAACATGTACAAGACTCTCTCATAATTTTTAGTACAGTTTTTTTAACTAAATACTTCAGAAAACATTTTATATGCTATTTCGCGATATGATTAGATTTAGACATAATAATTTTTAACTACACTCTTTACCCATATTTTTTAAGACAAGGGATAACAATTATGTGGCAGGTAAACAAATGAGAAAAATTAACCAATGTTTTTTGTCGAAAATGATCTGACAGAAACTTGTTGGTATTCTTCAAACTTTCTCAAAAGTCTATTATAACTTCGGTGGTTCCGTACCTGATGTTTCGTTTTTCGATGGAAAGGTGCTGTCATAGTTCAGAACTTTTCTTTGACTAGACATAACAGTAAACTGTTCCAGTATAACAAGAACTTTATAAACAGTATATGTACAATATATATAGAATAGAGGCAATAAATGAAGTAAATAAATAATTCGTACCAAAAGAGAATTTATCAGGCCATTAAACTAATCAGGACGTTGAAATGAAGAAAAAAATTAAACTTCCTTAATAGTACGAAAAATAAATAAAAATATAACTGTGATAAAGCTGCATCAGAACAGTGTTACCCGATGTGTCGGCTAATGAAGTCCCAGAAGTCAATTTGTCGGCACTGTGAATGCTAATATAACTACGTATTTTATACACAACTAATAACACTAATCACAAATATAGGATAAATCGTAAAATTTTTGTTATGTGGATCATTTATCTTGAAACAATAAAAATCTTAGCAAAATATTTCGCACAAAACGTTACGTTTTACTGAATTTATCACCCTTCGATTAATGGATTTTCCCGTTACCTGTGGTTTAGTTTTATAATTAGCACATACAGTTGTCAAACTTTTTCTAGTATATATAAATTTCTAAACATGGGTTGTCTTGACCTTCAGCATAGTATAAAATCATATCGATTTATTCCGAGGATGCATAAAAAATGTATGTATGATGTATTGAAATAAGATGTATTGAAATGTCTAATTTTATATATTCGCTGTCACTAAGGTCACATGCACAAAAAAAACACAACAAATTTTGTTCAAACTGGTTTGAAAATCTATGTCTCAACTAAATGTCACTTAAGAACTTTTGTGTGTAGAGTGGTTTAGAAAATGGCAAGGTATGTGTTCATTCATTTATTTTCGTATTTTTCGTTCACTTTGTATAATAAGTATACAGGTATCTGATGTTATACATACAATTACAAATATTATAAATTCTAATTCATTTTATCTCTGAGTAAAAGATTTCTTTAATTAGTATTTAATTATTTTTTACATGAGACGAAATTGTCAGCATTCCATGGATTCACCGTGCGGGTGCCGGGTCCATCGCGTTGCAGGGAGAGGAGCTTCAACAGTGACTGGGACTTGTGACCCAGGTGTAGGTTTAAGGGGCCCCTTATCTAACGCGCGTTATACGCTTACCTCCACTGACCAAGCTCCTCTCCCTGCCTAACCAAATTTGAAAAGAACCTGCTAGGGCTGCCTTCGATGTACGTTCCAAGAATGCATTAATGTGAGTTCTGGACAAGCCCAAGTCTTTTAGTAGGTTGTAGAGAGATTTTGCTGTTATACCTCGCGCTCCCACCTATACCGCGTACAAATTTACTACGAACCTATTTCGAGTGAGTTCGTTAGTGAACTTGTAATATTTGTTGACCTTGATGGTATGGTCTTTGGGGATGTTGGTTTCCCAAGGAACCGTAAGCTCTATCATCACTACGTGCATTAAAATACGCGAAACAAAAATATATCCGGTCTGGAGGCCGACGCACAAATATCCTCGGGGATTTTGTATTGTTTTTCATACGTGTCCATCATTATAGTCCAATCTGACGCCGCTTTAAGGATGGAGTAAGGCAGGACATTTGATTTTGTAGCCCTAGTGCCTTCTCTCACAAAACCTATTGATTGTTCGTTTGTGGTTAATTCTCTTTGCGCATATTTTGACAAATTTATCGTAAATCCTTATTTATGCAATACGAAAAATTATTTTAATATGTGATACCAGAAGAGGACGTACCAAGATTTTTAAAGGTTTTCGGTATTATATAAACAACTTTTTGTCAGCTGTATATAATAATTATGGAAAAACCAACTTAAGCGACCTTTATTTAATATACAATCACGATAATGTTATTATGATTATAATTATCTAAACAAACTATTTATAATTTATGTATGTAATACAAAAGCTTTACAAAACACTGCTCAGGAAAGAGATCTCGTTTAAAAATTTACCCTTCAAGCATCTACATTGTTCTCTTTGTCTACCGATATTAAACTTTAACCCCGTTTGTAAGATTAAACGTTATCTTTTGTTGTGAAAAATTAAAAAAAACTTAGGTAATCCCTGTGACAAATTCAGTTAAAATTATGAATATAAGTAAAATTAAATAATCTTGGTTTTATTATTTAATCTCACTTTTTCTAACCAGATGTCTGTATTTGTATGAATTTATTGTTTAACTAGTATCATAAGAACTATTTGTGTAAAATATGAAGGTAACAATTCATTCTTAATCTTAATTTGTCGCTCCTAAAAATCTTTTTCATATTAATTTAGCAGCTGAGGATAAGCGACATGATTTATTTATTTTATCTCACGCTTTTCCAACGAATGAAAACTATTTTTATGTGAATAAAGCTTTATTCTCAAAAAAAATAAGATTTCGGTAGCATCTATTAATAAGTTACTTTGGTAAGTTGTTCATTTTGTTTTTATAAGTACTTATAATAATATAATTTATAATTTTTTGATTATAAACTATTAAAGTTCATAGTAATTAATAATATTACAATATTATTTGCTCTAACTGCACAACCTATTTACCTTTACAATACTTGTTTTGTTTCATTCTTTACATCAGTAGTTTTTAGTACATATTATTTATTAACCGATATGAATGATGATTGAATATAATACACTGAAGAAATTTTTCGATAGAATTCACCGTTTACCTACCCCTCTGATCTAAACCGTCACATGGAGAATAAATTGAATTGAAATATTAATCTCGCAAACGAATTCATCCTAAAATTTTAACCACATAAGACAAAACTTCTTTTCATACTTTAGTTGAAATTAAATTTGTCACATTTGTCTTTTTATTGATTGTTTGTAATATTTTGACGTGAAAACGTCTTATAAATTGGTTTGCCGCGTGACACTTCAAGAAACTGCGTTACGCTCCGCTCACGTTATGCGTTCACAATGAGAGCGAGTGAAAGGCACGCGTCCCTTCCACTCGGGCACAAATTGAAATTCAGTGCGAGATTCTTTGTATAAATAAATATTTTAAATATAATTCTTTGTATAACTAAATGTTTTAAATTGTTACTATTATTTCATCCTTCTTCCTACTATACGAATGAATATATTCACATTAAAATTATTTTACCACTCAAAGTCGTTGTCACGTAAAACTTTCGCCCGTGTACCGACTTTACAGGCAACCAATTTTTTTTTAGTCATATTAGTCTCCATATGTAAGGTTTCGACAGAAAGGATCATTGTTTAAATAAGCACTTGTTTTGAATAAGGGTAAAAATTGAAATGAGTAATAGGTGTTTAAGAATATACATAGTATGCCTTCCAATTTTTCTTACGTTTCTAATATTTTTACCCCCACAGTTGTTACTATTTTCTTGGTCTTTTTTTTGAATTTTGACTGCGACAGTCTTTTGTGTTGTCAGTGAACCCATTACAACACAAAACTTATATCCTTAAATATGTTGAGCACACATGTTAGGTTGTTTTTGTGTAAGCAACTTTTTGGCTATAGAATAGATAACGTTCTAAGGAATTAATCGACACAGTGACCAGTCACCGTTTCATTATCGCATTCTTCATCGTAGAGAAAATCTCCCTCATGCGTCATACTAATTCTTTCCAGGCTCGAAAGTCACGTTTGGACCTTTCTCTCAAAAAAAATTCATAATAACTAAATAATATCATTTTTAAGGCTCCAATTATAATAATAAAAAATACATATAAATCTTCAAAAAATTTTTTTGTAATATAAATTTATTGAAACGGAATGATAAATATAAATTAAATATGTTTTGTTTTAATTTTATATCGAGTGGCGAGTTCTATTTCATTGTATAGAAAACTACATTATTATATAAAAACTATATCGATATATTTTCTTCAATACAATTTGACGCACGATAATTTGTGTGACATATGATTATAACAGATTCGCATATTTTTGAAAGCATCCTACCCGTTACTATTAAATAAAAAAATATTTACTAGATATTCAATTAATACTGTAAAGTGATAATTAATTATCATTACAAAATAATAACTTACCTTCTTAATTTCAATACTAAGACATTTTTTTGTAAATTATATAAAAGATAAATTTAAATTTATTTGTTAATCATCTCAAGTAAACAGATGTTTATAATTTAAATAAAATTTCGAGTGTCAATTATAAAGATCAATTCAAATTTTTGTGATATTATTTTCTACTTATATTGAAACGAACACATATTTCTGTAACTTTCGATTAATTTAACGTTCATAGTTAGAATGACATTTTGTATAAAATAGTCATTCAAAATAAGACAAGATTCGTTTAGAGTTTATTTAAAATATATATGATTTTAGACTTACCTTAAAGTGAAAGATATAATTAATTTTGTGATACAGCGGACAATTTATTATACGAAGACTTTATTTCGTTTATTTTACATATAATGGTTTAAAAATGTAAAAATGGCTAAGAGACGGAAATAATATTAGACAAAACTGGTAACTTCTTCAATTAATGAACAAACTCAATGATTCGTAATATGTATTTGATTATAAGCCTTTAAGGGTTGGTTCCAAAGTTGGACTTAAGAAGTACACAATTAAATTCTTCACACAATATGATAATTCATTTTGATTCTAATTATTTATATGTATATGTTGAGTATAGAAAATGGATTTTTGAGTATAGAAAAAGGAAATTTATGTGTAATACTACACTTACAAAGGAGAATAATGAAATTAGGACTTTAGGTAGTCAAAGAATAACAAGCAAAATGTAACTTATCTAAGAACAATATATCCTAAGTGTTCCAAAATATATCGAGTAATTTATTAAATCTGCAAAAATCTGTGATACATTAGTGAGATCTTATGAACCTGTTACCATTATTGAATCTTCTGGTGGTATATATTTGAGAAATACGTACAATACATTTTTCTTGAATATGAATTGATATAAATTGTTTATTTTAACTTTATATCATTCAATTTATTAAAAAAAAACGTTTAACAAGAGTTATAAGTTTGGAGAAAGAATTTGTGTAGCTAAGATACTTTGTCGGGAATCTAGGTCGAGAAGGCCAATGTAAATTAAAACAGATATTTCAGACACATGATAGTAATTTTAAAAATAAAGCTTAAACGAATTAATATTTATTAAATATTGGAAAGTTTTCGACATTAACATTTTTAGTTATTTATCATTAATAGTTTTTTAGACATTATGAAAAATTTATAACAAAATTTATGAAAGTGAAGAAACCTGAAGAATCGATATGTAATTTTTTTATACAATCAATTACTTAAACCTTATTAAAAATGTTTTTAGTCAAGTGTCAGTGTAATAAAATAAAATAGTTGATTCAATAATTTTCAAATTATTTAAATTAAAAATTGGAACAAATTTAGGCCAAGGTGTCGGGTAGTCAATGATTTAATTAAACTTAAAAGCCTATTAATTGAAGTAAGCTTCACAAGAGTAATTGAGCTGAGAGCTGCTTTCACAGGAAAATAGCACGAATATTTAAAAAAAAGTAGTATTTACCACATTGAATTATTTATTGTTTTTTCTGAGTCCACTGCAAAGTTTTATATTGTAAAAAAATTGGTATGTTTTTTGTATTAATAGTCTTCCCTGATAAAGAAATAATTAATCATTATAAATAACATAGAGTATAGAATCACATTTAAAAAATTTGCAAAGTTTTTTTGTAAGCATCAACAATTACTCTAGACAAGTTTATTAAAAATAAAATTAGTTACTTTACAGTTTTACCTGTTCTACTATTTTCTTATTTATTTGTTTTTTATATATAACATAAATTTTATGTCTGATATCGATTTTTTTGCTACAGTTATTATATACATATATGCATGTTAGTTAATGCTTTTTAATTTATATAATAAAAATAACAAATTATTTAAAATACAGTCAAATACGCATAATTTAAGCCACTCTTGTCAATAAATAGCAGCTATTCCTAGATTCTTTTGCAATTTTAACTAGAAGGCTATATATAAGTACTCGTACGTCTTTTAATATGTCAGCAAAAGTTATAATACTTATTAAATTCATGTTTTAGAAAAGTATAGCAATTTTCAGATCAATATATATTATAATAATTATGTTTGATGAATAATAACTGGAAAGAAAAGGAAATGTAATATTTTAGATTAATTTAATTTTGTTTTAAAAATCACATATGTATATATGTAATATTACATAATGTGTGTCGTACACGACAGTTATTTACAATTTGATAGTTATAAGGTTTCAGGAATTTAAAAGAGAAAAAATATTTTATAAATAGGAATTTCCTAGAGAGACCTTCAATACATTTCTGGTAACTCATGCAATAAATCATATTTGAGAAAATTTACAGCCAAATTTACCAAGAGCTATAAACGTGACTGACTTATTATAATAGATAATATCATTTTAAAGTCAAAAACATGGTTGAATTTTCAACCTCGTTTATATGTATAATATTCCTATTGTTTTAAGCGGAATGAAATAATATATATTTTACATGTGGATTTTTTTATTTCACAGACATATTTTATTATATTTGACAATGAAATATTCTAGCTCTGTATATATTTTTGTCACTATATATATAAACAGTAAGATTGTATTTTTATTTAAGTCTATTAGATAAACTAACTTCTTAAACAATTATAAACTGACTGAGTTCTCTGTTTGATACACAAAGACGTCAAAAGAGGCTTATCATGTTTATGTAGAAAACTATGTTTTTCTGCACACGGCGCTCAAGATTATAATTCGGCAGTCAAATAAGAACGTTTACATTTTCAAAATATTCCACGATTCGAGTGTGAATGAAGCCATAGTATATGTCGATGAACCATGGCCAAATTGATTATTAAGAGCTGTGACGACAGCATTGCTGTAGAACTAACATTATTTCCGACAGTCGGATTATCCATATTCACCAATAAAGCAGTCACACTTTCTTGCACCACTTTATTTACAACTATAACTAACACCTAGTAATTAATGAGCTTCCTAATTTAATGAGCTTCCTCCTGGATAGCTCTCACATTTCTATGTCCTCATCACCAACGTTTCTGTTAAATGGCTTTTGTTGGAGTCATTACATTTATTCTTAATTTTAAATAATAAGTTGCGTTGATTAATCGTTGTCATTCAAATGTTCTATAATCATAACAAAAATTTTCGTAATCAATTATTAAAACAACCAAAACTTTAGATTGTTACTTGAAATTTATAGAAAACAGTATTGAATAACATTGATTACAAAATGGTTACTATTTCAATTTGTCTTTTACTAAAACTTACAAAATAACTTATCTTCACATATTACATATCACGATACGAGTTAACATTTACTATTCTTCAATACAAATCGTATAACAATGTATAAAACAAATAATTTTATTATAGAAATGACTAACGCCATGAGTTTGTTTATGTCACATCTATCCTCTAAATTAAAGTACTTATGAAACAACAACCCCTTATAATGGTATTGAACGTTGCGCCGACATATAATTATATTGATTTGATAAACATAATTAATTTTTGGTCCACTGTCAATAGCAATTGCTTCGTTTCGACACTTACTACTGGTATTTATAATATATTTTTGTTTATCCAGATTGATGGGTTGAATTGGGTGAAAATAATAAAGGGTTGAATTGAAATTTCCTTATGTAACTATTACATTTGTTTATGGTAGGCTGGCCTGTAATACTTTTTTATACTTTATTCATCAAATTTTTTTGTAATATTCCTATGGTCTTTTCAGTTCCACTTTATTACCTGGCTTTTTCCTTTGGCATCATTAAGTTATTATATCCACATAATATCAGTACCGTTTGCAGGTCTGACACTACATAGCACATATTACATAAACTAGAGAATCAACAAAAACCAATACTATATGTATATGTTTATTAGTTATCATCAGAATGGTTATTGTTTAAAGATGCTTAATATTGATTTCAATTAATGCGCGCTAAGAGTGAGAATAATCTGATTAAACTTTGACTAGTATATGATTAATAATATGATAATTAGTATATGATTAATATCTCATATTAATGTTACAATGAACAAGTATTCAAGAAAAGGCAATAACGGAACCTCAAATTTTAATAAATGAATAATTCATTTTTTTCCCTCGTGTATCCCTTTTTTTATTTCCAAACGTTATCAGGTTTACAGAAAAGTATATCGATAACGCCACCAACCTTGTTTTCCGTATTTTATCGAATAAAGGAATTTTATTGAATCGATAAGTATTTCTTTAATAGAATGCCATAAGGTAAAAATATTCTTCTTAATTATCGGAAGCTTTCTATAAAGAAAATCAAAATACTGATTATATACTTTATTGAAAACCAGAAACTACGAGTATGATTTTAGCGTTACTTGAAGTAATAATTATAATATGAAGTAATAATTATAATAATAGTCTTTATTGTACATCCTTAAATTACCAAAAAAAAGAGTATATCTTTAACAAAGGTACAATTTTCAGTGTCCTGCCTTCTAAACGACCAACAGATATAAGTAAAAGGCAAGATAGATATGATCGGCGTATATACAAAAGAAAATATATAATTGATACATACAAACACATAAATCAAATAGACAACCGAATACGACGAATTATAAGTTTAGATTAAATCTCACCTAATAATAACATATATAATTAAATAATAATAAAGGTAACGAAAAGAAAAATCGTTACGCCATGTTCTTACTTTAAGATTTTCATATATGGTCTTATAAAAACAAAAAAGAAATTGTCATTATAAAACAAAAACTTCAAAATACGTAACTATCATAACATTAAAAACGAGATATTGGTAATGGATTCACAATAATTTCAAAGAATCAAATAAATGTATACCTACTATTTTATTAAATAATGTATTATTTAATGAGATCTAAGATTTTCGCGAGTACACATTTAAATGAAACTAATATTTTCGGATTTTACTTCGCGTTTTATTTTTGATTAGAAACTTCAGACACTCACATCTCGTCTGCCCGTGATCACGGTTGCTGAAAAGTAGCCGAAACGTCTACTTTTCAGCATGTAGTTTCTAATCAAAAATAAAACGCGAAGTAAAATCCGAAAATATTAGTTTCATTTAAATGTATTATTTAATTCCGTTATTTGAACTACATATGTATTAACCTTACAGTTATATTATTTCGTCATTAATTTATTATTTTAAATAAATTTACTTATATCTGACAACCTTTTCTACATTTTACAGGGTTTCTTACATATTCATTAAATATAATTGACGAAATGTGTTCATCTGAACTTCATTATGATTAAAATATTGTTACCTATTGTATCATATTATTTATGATAGAATAGGTAACAATAGAATGATGAGCTATACTTAAATAATATTTTCATAGAATATGCTTAGAGCTCACGAAGAAGAAATATGTATATTTAAGTAGGTATAACAGTGTGAAGTTTTATTTGTAGTCGATATCTATCAAGGAGAGAAATAAAATTCTTGAAAAAATACTTATTAAATGTGTTGATAATAAAAATTAGGATTTAAATACAATATAATTACATAAAATGTTCTTAGTGCAACTCCGCTATATATGTATAACTCCACTGAGCAGGTTTAAAAAAAATCCTCAAATAAATGTTTAAAGCATTTAATATATTAACTTTGTTGTAGTAATAAACTAGCAAAAGAAAGTGCAAGAATATTTTTTCTTTGCCATACAGGTTTAGTATAAGTTTTTTTTTTTATGACAAAGGTGGCAAACGAGCAGACGGCCTACTAGATGGGCAGTAGTGACCGTCGCCCATGGACATCCGCAACATAGATGTTACGGATGCGTTGCCAACCTTAATTGTCGAGGAAAAGGGAGGGGTGGGAATCAGGAAATAGTAGGAAAGGGAGGGAACAGGGAAAAGGCAACCGGCTCTCTCACTTATCGGACGAAACGCAGCCACTAAAGGCTACTTCACGCCGATCTTCTGTGAGAGGGTGGTACTTCCCCGGTCGAGCCAGCCCATGTTCAAGCTGTAGTAACTTGGCTACAGCTAGGCTCTACTACCTTTAAAATGTTCACTGTTTTTATGAGAATAACTTTAATGAAAGAAAAATCTCATATTTACGCATTTGCATATATTCGCATTTATACTGTTTAACGGAGTAACAAAGTTAGGAATACTGTATATATTTTTTTTATATAAATCATGAGGAATTGTGGAATATAAAGCTATAATCATCTCGTTAAACATATTATAAAACTGACTGCCAAATTTTAATAACTTATGTTAATAAAAGACAAAAGTACAATTCAAAGCGTTGTCGTATTTACTCGGGGTAGTCACAACAGTACATAGCCGTCTCTAAATTAAAAGAAAGTCTTTACATTGATTACTATTTCCTGAATGATTTTTTTCATAAACATAGCTAGGCTTGTTTCAAGTATATTTAAATATTTCAGTTAAAGATAGATAGGAATAATTGTTCAAACTGGTTATAATAGCAATCCAAAGTACGTGCGTTATACCAGGTTCTGTTCAACTATAGTTAAAATGTTACATTTTAGCAGCGCTTCTTAAATCCTCTCGTTAGCTGCAGTTATTGTTGTTTTTATACAAAGCTACTAAATTATTGATATAGTTTCATTTTTTCGGTACGCTAAAATAAGTAGGATGTTTAATTATAGAGAAAATATTTAAAAAAATAATGGTACTGGTAAACTTTAAATATTTTTAAACTGAATCAACTATCACGTTCAACATAAACGCTCAAAACTATTTTTAAAAATTATGTTATGAGTGAGTCTTTGACGATTTACTTGTTACCCACACTTTGATTGTACCTTTCAAAGAAAATTTGTAATTCAAAAAACAAATGAAATTGCAAGAATATTATGGAATCATGAACAGTGTCATATTTTCCTAAATCTGTCAAATACAGTAACGTAACGTGGAAGTTGCATGCTAATACATAGAGAGTGTTTGCTTGTCTAGAAACAACTTGGACATTGATTCCAGGCATACAAGCTAGTTGGGATTTATCCTTCTTTATCACTATTTTGATAAACATCTGGAATTCCGTCTTGATCACATCAATTTAGTTGTACTATTTGTCACTGAGCAATTCGTGAAAAAGCTCTACATTTGTTTGTTTTCTTCCTATAAAATTATTATTCAATTAAAAGAGAGCTACTTAAAATTGCCACTTTTTTCTAATCTTCTACATGTGTATAGCACCTGTTTTGAAGATATCAGAAAAAGAAACATAGCTCTTTGGTACATAAAGTGCTATAATATATGGTTATTAAAAATTTTATATACAATTACTACATGGGGTACAAGTACTTCTATAACAAAATGTTTATAGGAAATTGCAATTCATTAATTCAATATTTGCTAGATTTTTTTATTGAATGATACGGTATTGCTATTTATACTCATGGTTTCACAGCAACATTAAAGAAATCTTTACTTGAAGCAAATTAAATGACTGTCAGATTTCAAAGTTTCAATGTCTAACTGACATCTGCAGGCATCTCAAAAGTAACGTTCAATTTTATCACAATTAAAACAACGACTTTCGTTTAAGTTAGATATACCTGATAAAAAAAATAGAAAGCTAGCAACTTTCAAGCGTCCTTTCAAAATAGAATCCTTAAAGATTTAAAACAAAAAATAAAACTTATTATGATTTTGTGATAGCTATCCTGATAAATTATTAATTTTAATGTTATAGTTTTATAATATGCCAACAGAAAATAGCATCCCCAAATTTACGGTCTGATGTAATTGTAAAAACGTTTGTGATTTTAAATATGAATGAATCGTTTTTCGAAGATTTATTTACAGATTATTTTTACATAATCTGTTTGTTCTTTTTAAAAATTAATTACTTGTTAGATCTCCTTACATTATCCTCATTTTCCAGAAGAAATATAACTACAAAAATTATCTACTATTTGTCGGAAATTTCCAACAGAATATATAAAAGGCTAGGCTTCAATTTTTTTTATTCGAAATATTTTTTATGACTATTAACTTGGTGACTTTAATCTTTTTATTCTTACGAATATAATCCAATGATTCATTAATGACATTTATCTCATTCGTATATAGGGTTTGTTCTGGGTATTCACTTCCAAAACTTTATTTCTTTTAATGTTTCTAAACAAGTATACAACACTGTTAATATTTTGGTTAGAACTACCAGAGGCATTTAACGAATCGTTAGCGATAAGACAGAAGAAAGATTTTGTTAAATAAAACGACAATAATTAATATTATTATTAGTTATTTAGTAAAATAAATAAAATTAATATAACCTAAAGAATAAAGTAATTACGTGACTCTATTGTGGACGACCACTATTCAAGCGGCATCTATTTCTCGATCAAACCGCAAAACCAATATCAAAATCATAATATTAAAAGCCAGATCATATACAAAGATCACAAACTATATAACTCATTTCAATGTCATCAGTTACCATTTTTATGATAATTAGGAATAAGTAAGTCATACCTTACTTATTCCTAAATATCATAAAAATGGTAACAAGACAGAATGCAGATTTATTAATATAAATACAAATATTTGTAATAAAATATACCAACAAAAAATGTATATTACTAACAGTTAAAATTCAGAGTTTATATATGTATATCGGATAACATTGAAACAGAAGAGTATGTAACATTTGTTTCTTATATTATTAATATACGTCCTAATTATAAGGAACCAAAAATGATAGGCGTTTTTTCAGGTCTTGAAATAGTAATGAGATTTAAAATTATTGCGATTTTTACTAAAAGAAACTAATATTTTTCGGATTATACAACGCGAATTTTTTTATTTGAAAATCTACATACTTCTTACGTTTCGGCTACTTTTCAGCAAAAAAAGTGGTCAGACATGATGTGAATGTCAGTCACTTGGTCTTGTTATTTATCACCTACCGCCATCGATTTCTTAATTTTCTGGCGTGTCGTTCTGGATGCCGACAGAATGCACTCACCGTATTCCGAGGTCCAGTGGTGTGGTCACGGACACGAGATTTTATATTTTTAAGAAGGGGATCCCAGGTGTTGATAGATTGGAATCTATCAAACACCTGCGATCCTCTTAGTTTCATTACTTCAGTTTCATTTACTTGAAATAATAAGTAATTTTGCTTTCAATGGTATGGCTTTTATACTGTCAACACGAAAAAAACAGGGATGATAATGAAGGGAATAGTTTTATAGAACGGTAACCTACCTTGTTATTTTAACAATGTGCTAAGCCTGACACACGTCGAGAATTCCGTAAATAGATTAAATTTAACTGGAGTTTTCCCACAAGGGAGTATATTTTTAATTCGTTAAGAATAGCCCATATAAAAATTCATTAACTTTACTGAACACTAGATTTCTTTTGGTGTTTGTTTAATTTATGTAAATTGTTTACAGTTCTGTAAGATGCAAGACATCCGCAGCCTTGATGTAGCTTACAAGAATTAAATTCAAGAAAACACATACTGACTATTATCTCTAAAATTACTTTCTGTTAATGGATGGTAACAAAAGATTTAAAAGATAAAACATATTAAAAAATATAAATAGTTTTAAATATTCATATCATAAGATTCTATTCAGACTGATTTCTATATTGTAGAGACAATTAATTCATTCATTTTAAGTAGACGAATGGAAATAAGAATTAAGGCAATTGGAATTGGAGAATTAATAAAAATATATGTGACCAGATACGTTTAAAAAGTTTTCGTGAATTAATTTTTTTGTACATTTAACTGTCCCATGCCGCGGAGGTGCTGCATATTAAATTTAGCTACTAATAAATTTAGTTTACTGTTCTTTACTTAAGTTTGCTTTTTATTTTATATCCTATGTTTATGATTTTAACATTAAAGCAATCCTGTGGCAATACTGAAATCAAAAATAAATTTAAACTAGTCAGGGTATGTACTATAGTTTCTAAGGATAGTCGACAGTGAGATCGATTGGGTCACTATAGCCTTCTGCGAGAGTATCATTCCCGAAAAGGAAAGGGACGGAGCTTATCTAGAAGCCACTCTCTTCTACTGAGCCACATTGTCAGAGAAAACCAGACAGACTGAAGCGAAACTAAACCATTCTATGTATCTAGTCTACAGAGCCGCGACAAAAGAAGTATCAGAGACTGCTTCTAAGTCCATATAGGCTTATTTTCTAGGGATGTTCACAATACTTAGAACACCTTTATACAGTATTTTAGTATATTCAAGTTTGCTATTTAAGTTTTTATCTAAGTTACAATTTGACATTTAATATTTAAGATATGATTATTCAGGACAGATATAAAATTTTAAGAAAATTTGATATTGTAAATTTAAAAAAAAATGAAATATCAGTTTGTCGTTAATTGAATTCAATATTTAACAATTAATTATTATGACTGTTCATTTATAAAAGTAATGAAAGTTAACCGATTTATCTCAAAATATTACAACTATAAAATTCGAAATTTTATTACTTTATTAATTGTATGTTGAAACGAAAACAGATTTATTTAATAACAAAGTTACACGTATACAAATTCGAAAGCTTCGATCAGAATAATCCACATCTCTTTTTTTTACTTTATTTTTATTATTACCTTCCATTTTTATGGAATCTGTTATAAAAAGAAAACTAGACCCGAATATGTTATCCAGTTTCATTTGTAATAAAATTGAAAACTTCTAAGTGTCACTATTCTTCGTTTGATATTTTTATCAAATAATCTGGAAGATATTTTTTAAGAATTACACAAAAATTAGGAAATCATTAAACAATATAAAATCCCCGAGGAATTTTGTGCGTCGGCCTCCAGACCAGATATATGTATTTTTGTATTCGCGAATTTTAAAGCGTGTCGTGATTATAGAGCTTACGGTCACTTGGGAAACCAACATCCCCAAAGACCATACCACCAAGGTCAACAAATATTACGAGCTCACTAACGAACTCATTCGAAATAGGTTCGTTGTGGATTTGTACGCAGTAGAAGTAGGAGCCAGAGGTATAACAGCGAAATCTCTCTAGAACCTACTAAGAGACTTGGGCTTGTCCAGAACTCAGATTAATACGTTCTTGGAGCGTACATCGAAGGCAGCCCTAGTAGGTTCTTTTCAAATTTGGTTAGGTAGGGAGAGAAGCTTTGACAGTGGAGGTGAGCGTTTAACGCGAGTTAGATAAGTGGCCCCTTAAACCTACACCTGGGTCGCAAGTCCCAGGCATTGTTGAAGCTCTTCTCCCTGCAACGCGTTGGACCCGGCCCCCGCACGGTGAATCCATGGAATCCTGAAAGTTTCGTCTCATAAAGAGATATATTTCAAGACATAGACTATATCGAAGAATAATTATTATGTTTCTCAATATTAAATTCCATTTGAATCAACCATTTATACTGAATCTAATTATATGGTGGTTTATCTGTAATATTTTTCACCAATGAACTCTAGTAATCTGTTAACATACAATTTACTAATTCGTAACCAAATCAAAAGATTTCTAAAAATATAATCTGCGCTTTACTGTGAGGGTCCTGAAATTAATTATAAATATATGATCTAATTCCACTAAAGCTTAGTACAGTTACAAACAATAAAAATTTGTCTACGACGCAATGATATCAACTTTACCAAATTAATTTTAAAATTTCTAACCGTTAAGATTTACAGTTATTTATCTACACAAATAGTAAAAGCAACGATGAGGAAAATCAGTTTGAAGCATCAAGTTTAAAAGCCTTGTTAAATTTAAACTCTTTTCAAAGCTATATATTATTATTTCTTTTTGCTTGGGATATATGTCCAAAATAATAAGCTTTAAGCAGATTACAACTATTAAAGTGTAAAAATAGTGGCACCTAACAATTTTTGTTTGAGATTTGAATAATTTACGTGGTAGAGCCTAGCTGTGGTAAGTTACTACAGCTCGAACATGGGCTAGCTATGGTGGGGAGCGAGTCAGGGTGGTGTGCCGTCGCCACCTTTTGCGAGGCAGTGATGCTCGCAAAGGAGGTAGCGGAAAGGGAAAGAGAGGTTGCCTCCTCTCTCCCCTCTCGCAGCAGACGCATTGGGCGCCGTAGGGTGACCGATTTCCGGCCACCGTAGAGCGCGGACTGTGGACGACAGATTAGGGACATCTTGTCATCCGATAACAGCTGCAGGCTTCAAGGGGGCGGCGTGTAATCCACACGCTCCTATTTAGTGAGTCTGAGCCCGGTGACGGCCACAGAGTGGATGACGGGGCCCGCCTGACCATCTGGTGGGTCAATGCCTGTCGGGGAGGTAGCGATGAATGCTTCGGCGATACCCGCCTCTCCGGCACACGGGTACATGAGGAACACGGGTTGGTTTTTAGTCAGTAAGAGTCTGACAGTCCCCTCCGTCCTTCCCTGAGGGCGGCGGGGCTCCATGACGATTTTCCGAACCGATACCAAAAAAAAAAGCTCGAACATGGGCTGGCTCGACCGGGGAAGTACCACCCTCTTATAGAAGATCGGCGTAATGTAGCCTTTATTGGCTGTGTTTCGTCCGATGAGTGGGAGAGCTGGTTGCCCTTTTTCTATATCCCACCCTTTCTTACCATTCCCTTATTCCCACCCCTCCCTATTCCTAAAAAAACAAGGTTGGCAACGCATCTGTGACAAACATGTTGCGGATGTCCATGAGCGACGGTACTACCTTACATCAAGTAGGCCGTCTGCTCGTTTGCCACCTTTCTCATAAAAAAAATATACCTATAGTAAATTTAAAATCCATTGTGTTCTTTTCATTGTACATATTATAAAAAAGATTACAATGACAACATAAGCTTAAAACATTTCCACGTCTCTTTCATTTTGTAGTCGCATTCATACAATCGCGTTAATGGGTTTTCACATAGAATACTGTTTAATTCCCAACAAAATTATTTTAAAGCAGATGATATGAAAATATTTGGCTATGATTTAATATATTGTTTGTTATATATTATTACTAATACATTATATATGTTACTATGAGTTTTATGGAGGAGTTGTATTTTATGATATTATAGCCGTATCCGAAACAACCACAGACTTTTTTGTTATAGTAATTGCTTAGAGGGTAAAGGATATATTGCCGAACCTACTTGCCATATATTAAAGAAACAAAGCATTAGAACAATGTTCGGTGCCAGTGAACTCACATATAATATATCACAGATATCATTTTTAATTACGGAGCTTATAAAAAACTTAAGCACACAAGGTACAACTGAAAGGGTTATGCTCTGCGTTTTGATAAATAAATAAGTTATTCATTTTGGAAAAAATCATTAAGCAAAGAAAGTGATCATTATATGGCATATCACCGTCTGGCAAAAGAGTTTATTGTACACGTTTTTTGCTTTAATTTAATTTATTTTTAAGTAACAGATCTAAGGTATACATTGTGCAGGTAAAAATTAAGAAGACACCATATTTAAAAATATGTTTTAATGCCAGTGCATATGGGGCCTTGTTGAGGGTTAACATCTTTTCATCATATTAATTTCCTGGTAAATTCAAGTACCCTTGTATTAAACTATATAATGATGCACGTCCTTTAATTTTCTTTTATCGACCTCATAGTATTCCAGTTAGACTACAGAACTTGTTCCCATTGTTCACACATAATTAAAAAAATTCTAGGTTTTATTATAACAAAAACAGTACAAAGACTAATTCATACTAACGTTGTATAGCAAGTTCAAAGAGTTGTATAGAGCGTGTGCCCTCTTGTAAGTTGTAGAAGCTTTTATATCAATACCCCGTGGAGTGAACATCGGAAATGGCCATAACAAACAGAATAAATAATATTGAAATTTTTACTGACTTTTGATGTCATGTATTTATTTGGCCCTGCTTGCCATTTTTTTAATAATAATTTTGCGTATATTGTATCGTTCTAAGCAGTGATATTGTTAATATAATAATAATAATAATCTTTATTTCGAACACATAGTCCATAGGGTACAAAAAATAATAGAAAATAATATAACATAGAATAGGTACATACATTAAAAAATAAATAAATAAATAACACAAAATAAGGACACAGCATCATCGCACATGGGCACGCAGGTAGGTCTTCAGAATATCTGAGTCGTACCTGTCCTCAATTACTTGCAGAATGCTATTAGAGCTGCCCCGCAACCTGCTTATTGATCAAGCTAGCCTCTTGCGTATGATGGCTTGAAATCCATCAGTTCTAATAAATATGCATCAAAACAAACTTATTTTGTTATTCATATTTTAGATTTGTTATAAATATTTACAATATCGATGTAAATAAAATTATTTTTTATTTTATTTCTTAACATACCTAGATCGATAGTTCTATGAACTATTTATAGATACTGATATTTCATAAATCTTTGTTTTTTCCTTAAACAAACCTCGAAACTACCAGATAATATTAAATTATATGGAAAATGTTTAAATAGGTTCTGTAATATTTAAAAAGACATAATATTTTTTTAAATATTATTTTTAAGTTTAGCATCATGACATCAAAAAACTTATATTTTATATTTAATACAAAGGTTAATATTAAAATTAACAAAAAGTATTTTTGAAATATACAAAAACTTAAGTATTCCTTGTGTATTTAATGAAAACATTTTTCTTTCTTACGAAATCCATGAGTAAAAGGTTGTTTAAACTGAAATCCTGTTCCATTTTTTTTCTGTACGATTTTTTATACTTACTTCAAATTTCAGGAGCAAAATTTAAATAATATATTAATTTACACACTTACAAAAATAGACTAGCCTTTGTACTTTCTTCTACTATGAATATGTATATACTATCGGCTGTTCGAACTACAAAAACAATATTATATAGTGTTATAGAATTAATCCAGTCCATAATTGAAGTAATGAACAAAAAGGCTCCACTAATTGAAAGCTTTCAGAGTGTTCACTGTTCAGCCAAATAGTATTGAGTGGAGATATTCACTAAAATAGTAAAAGCATAGAAATATTCAATTATTTGAATGGTAATACTGAAGTGTAAAGCAAGTGATGAGGGGTTTTATATAAAAGTAAAATAGTCCCTGGAACAAGAGGGGCTAGCACCGCACTGATCGTATCAACGGGCGACAGAAGTCCCCGTCTGCCACCCAGGATCACGTCGCCCGGCGCTTAACCTATGACTGTACAAGGCCAGATAGGCTCGGCGCCGGTGACCAACTCGCCGACGACGGAGAGCAGGGGCCTCCGGGTCGTTCTCCCTGGCCCGCTCCGCCGCCTCCTTCGCTCTGTTGACCGCTTCGGTGAAAGCGGCAACCGCCTCCCAGGCTTCCTCGCTGCCGATCATAGCCGAGATTATAGCAGACAACGAGAGGTCCCTCCCTATGACCGTAGTCAAAACGGCGCGGAGGCTGCCCCACGCTGGGCATGACTGGCGCATGTGCTGCGCCGAGTCCTCCACGCCACCCCCGCAGTGATGACAGGCGGAGCTCTCTTCCCTGCCCACCACCCGCCACAGATATCCGCCACATCCGTGTCCCGACACCAACTGCGACAGGCGTTAAGTGAGTGATCCAAACGTCCGACCCACCCACTCGCGAAGAACAGGTCTGACTGCGGTCACCAGTTCATGACTGGCCATCGGAGAAGCCAGTCGCTCACTCCATCGACGCAGGACGTCGGCCGCCGCCTCCCTTCTCCATTCGGCGACCGACCTGGGCGCAACTCCTCCGTCACGGCTGCGAGCCTCCGCGCGCCGGTGATAGACTGCCGACAACGTGTCGGCCTCCAGGTACCACGGTGGCGTGCTTGCCAGCACGCAGGCCCCCTCAAAATACACCGTACAGTACTCACGCCGTACGGTACGCAAACCCCCCAACGATATCATAAACAATGAGGTTGTAAATATTACTTATCACAAACATAAACATCTTTTACATGCTCCTGAGAAAATCGAAAACGATGTCCCCAATAAATCAAACTGCTAATAAAACTGTTAAAACAACTCAGAAATACAGAATCTGAAGCCATTACAACTTTGATCCATAATATAAATTACCTACACAATAATCTTTTTTAAAAAAGTACGAAACGGATTGTAAAAAAGGTATAATTCAATTAAATTCAATAATAATAGGAAATAAAAATTTTACTTTTGTTAGGTTACTCAGTTACATGATAATAAAATATGATAAAGATCTCTCTTAGATTTAGCTATTATGATATTAATTATTAAGTAACAAATGTAGTGTATAAGTGACGAATTTTTACAAAATTTTAATTTTTAACTCTACTGATATGGCAGTAATTGCCAGAATGTTTTTCCGGATTATTGTCATATGAGGGATATATCTAATTGAGATACATATAACATTTATTAGTAGTATGATATTTTTAGAAGTAAATAATAATGGGTTCCAAATAATAATAGAATACTTGTTTCTTGGCTTAGAATTCTTAAAAAATGTGTAATTCAATTAGGATAAGATTTTTGTTTTATAATCATTTAATGTTTCCAATAACTTTTTGTTGTTTAGTTTTATTTGACGTATTGAATTTTAAAAGACTATTTTTATTTCAAATCTATATAAAATATTAAAAGTAATACTAGTCTCAACAAATTAAAAATATTGTTGGGACAATGTTGGGACCCATTTTGATTTCAACAAGCAAAAGCAGTATTTAAACAAAATAAAATCGTTCTATTTGTCAAGCGTTGTAAGGAAACGTATTGCTCTTAGCTCTAACATATTTATTTTAAAGAAGTTGTGTCATTAATATTAAAATAAGAATGAATTGGTTTTACGGAGTAGAAATTTTAAAAAATAAATATTTTTAAAGACTTCATTGTATTTTGTAAAATAAGTGATCATTTAGACAGACGTGTTGATTATAAATGTATAATTATTATATAAGTTATCTTGTTGGAGGAGATTTATTATTGAAAGAAAAAATATGTAAAGATCTTTTGTTTTCAATTAAAGCCAAAGTGTAAAGCTTTGACCATTTTATGCTACGAATCAAATGATATTACCTATGTATTTGTATGTCAGAAGAAGTTCATCAAATAAATCCAAACTAATTTTTTTTATAAAATAACGAAGGTCTTACCGTCGTGGGCTCTTGGGCTAACACTTGTAATAAGGTGGTATTGGAATGCTATTTATTCGTGATTTATTAAGTATTTTTTGTACAGTTGCCCTATGCATCACCTAGCTTTCAACCGTTTTAATGCAATTTACGTTTATAATTTTCTATTTATTATCTAAGCTTGTCTTCTTACAATACTTGAGTTCATTTACGTCCTTTTATTTTGTAGAACTTTAATGGATTAGTGTCATTTTAATATGACCAATGTTTCTGTTCACAAAACTTTTCCTTATAATTAAATGGAACTTTAAGGCTTGACTGTTTAGTCTCGTTCAATATTTATAACTTTTATCTTTTCAGAGTGCCTTTATAGACTTGATTTGTATTTTACCACCTATAGATTTTTTAAAGTATTTCACATCTTTAAAAGTTTCTGAAAACAAAGTGTAAATCTGCTTAAAGAATAAATGAATACTAAAACAGACACCTTGAACCACGTTTGCTTGGACTGATCTTTCAATGATGTAACGAATCATCTTACAGCTAGATTCAACAGTTTCCAACTTTCTAATAAAACGACCGAGGTAATGCGATCTTAGATATTCGCAAATTTTATTCATTTAAATGAAACTGAGATTCTTCGGATATAAACTACAGGATTTATTTTTGAATAAACTAGATACTCCCGATTTTTTGGCTACTTTTCAACAACCGTGAACACGGGCAGACGAGATGTGAATGTCTGTCAGTTGGCCCTGTTACTGGAGTGGTACTCTTGATCGATTTCAAGAATTAGCTCTCTTTCTTGTGTGGTTTGTATATAGCCTTAATTGAAAGCTTCTTTAAGATGTTGCCTACTCTGTCAGTAACTCCCTTCACATATGGTAGTATCGTAGGTTGTCACTCAACTGTAGGTGGCTTTAAGTAGTTCTGGTGAGGCACGGGCAGGTTTCTGATGGTGAGAACATATTTTACATGCTGCAGCTCGGAATCTAAGTGGTCAGAATCACAAAAGCGTTGTGCTCTCTAACAAAGATTTGCCAACGGTAGCTAGTTGAATAGATTGGTGGAGTGAGTTACCATTGAGATAACTATCCGTCTGTCTGGGTTTCCTTTAAATGTTATGTCAGGATTCCTAATGACAACACCTTAAATTGACTAGCAATAACAGTATGGTCAGTTTCTATGTACAGTCATTATTCAATAGCTTCCCTGTTCTTGACTGCATTGAGATTGTAAGAGGTAAGTTAAAGGATAAAAATATATAAGATGTTTCTATCAGACAAAACCTCAGGGCGAGATTGTTCCACATCGTGCAGGTGCGTGCAAAGAAAAACCGCGATAGTTGTAATGTTCTGCAATTAAAAGCGCCCAGAAAATGCGGAAAGTTCCAACTCTACTCCATAGAATGGCTGTATTGTTAAATCATTTCTCCTAATATTCTCCATAGTACAGGCAAGTGTCCCGGAATAAAACTTTAAGCCACATATAATCCTCAAGTAAAAAATGATAGCTTTATGTCAAACTTTTAAATTACTCGTCCGAGCGAAGTTCAAAGGATTTGTATCGTGTAACAGATATTATCATGTTTAATAAAAAAATATTTTTTTTAAAATGATATACGAATAATATAATTTAGATTCAATTCTAGAAATATCTTGAAGAAAAAAATAATTTTAATACAACTTTATTGACCTAGAAATATATAAATTGAGACTCTGCACATAGAGAGAAACTTAAATTAGTTTCATACTATATTGTTTTTATTAATCACTTTGGTACAATTATAAGTATAATAATAATTAATTAATTAAAAAAGATTTCCAGGCGTATCAAAATTTTAGTATTTTACTTCATAGTGCAATAGCGTTACCGAAAAGAAAACGTGAACTATAAATAAAATGATAAATTCATTTCAAATCTGTTCTATGTAAATGGGAAAAATCTACTCAATTAACTACATAATATATTTCCTTTGAGTTATGTACAAAAGCCGTTTTCCAGACTCTTGAGTAGTGTTGCATGGATTACTTCCGGAGCAGGCAGGATCTATTCTGCAAAACCCTTTAATGTATTACGAATATTTTATAAAGGAAGTAAAATTACGACAAATAAAAAAATGGTGTATAAAAAATCAAATAAGATCATTAATTTTCAAAAACAAAATTAATACTGTTTTTTTATAAAAGTAATAAATAAGCTTTATACTTCCGATATTTATACGAATAAAATCATACTATCAATATTGAAAAACGAACGATTGTTACAATTTTCATCTTTTATACGTTTAGGGTTTTATGATATCAATATAAATCTTGCACAGAGAATAATGAAAATTTTATATAGTGAGGTTTGCTTGCAACAATGCTTTATAGAACTTTTATTATGATAAATCATTGCTAAAAAAATTACAATCTTAAAAGTTAATGAAAAACAGTAATTAATTTTTAAATTTGTTTTACTGGTTTCAAAATCTTAACTTATTCTACCCGCTCGCCATTTATCGTCTACGCTTTTTATATTCTTTAATGTTTACCAATAAAATTATCATTTGTTGTAAACTAATTTATGACACATTGTTAAAAATCAAAATCATAAAGACAAATTTAAAGACTACTATAAATATCTGTTAATTTTACGTAAGAATATGTAAGCTTAATGATTAAGAAAATCTTCATCTCCTTATCTTCTTGAAAAGATTTTACATTTACGCTAAAGTGAATCTGATAACAAAGACGCAATTTAAATTCGGATAAAACCGAAAACCGTTAACATTTTTTTTAAATTCCTATTATTTCTATTCTTATAAACAATTTTGGACACTAAAAAGTATTATTAGAAAATTTGTTATTCTTCCATTTTTAATTTTTATTGAAAAAAAACAAATAGAAATATATAAGAAAATAAGAATAAAATCAATTAACTGATACAATCCTTAATATCAATAAGTTAAATCTCGTAGCTGATACAAACATTATGTTGCGATGAACTGTTATTAAATATTTACAATTCGGTGACAAACGGCGACTCTACAAGATATGGAATATTTTTCATTCTTTCGGAATGGGTAAGGATTACATTCTAAACTTTAATAATGGGTAAAAGTAAAAGCCAAGTGGACACTGTTTTTCTGCAAAAACATTTCTGTTAGTTTGAAGTAATTGGTAACGTCAATAACAAGTGCACTTAGTTTAACAAAAATTGTTAATACGAGAATTTATACCTATAAAGAAAGTGTTTTCTTTTTATATATTTAATCTTATACATTTTATCATATGATTGAAAATTTGTCAGTGCCCATTTAAAACTAATGCATCATCTTCATACAATAAATACACTTAACAACAGTGATATAAAATCTATTTTGCTTGTGATTGGCAGTGCCAATATTGTGTGATATAAAACCTAATGCTATTTTATATAGAAGTTATATTTGATCTCTCCATTCTGAAGGATGTGTATAAAATATTCATATTCTGGAAGCAGAATATTAACTTATAACTCAAAAGGGTTAGCTGACTGCAACGGACGACGTAGGAAACTCAATAAAATGCCACGCAATACATTATAGTATGTTTATTTATTATAATGTCACGTCGTTTTAATCATTACATGAAATAACTTTTTACAACAAAGAATTTCTTTAACCAATATGTATTATCTACTTCTATTGTTAAACGGTCTTGTTCCAAATTTATTTAAATATAAGAGATTATAATATTTTACAAAATTTCTTACGATACTTGATTACGATAAAAATATACTTGTAGTAGAAAAAACGAATTTTATCTTAATATTTTGACACTTAATATATAAATAGCTTTTGTTGTTGAATATTATCTCAAAACCTAAACTACAATTCCTTAGTTAATGATTGTAATATACATTCTGAAAACTTGTGAAACTTTCGTTGTTTGAAATACTAATTTAGAATAGAATAATCGCACTATTTATCAATCTGTCGAAGTGAAGTTACGCAATTGATAATTAAGAAGACTATACTGTATAGAGTCTTATATATGTATAAGAAATTAATGAAAAAAATCATCTTAAAGTAAAAAACCTGATATTTCCGTTTGTATTTGTAAATTTCGATCATAATAATGAGGAATTGTACGACTACATGTCGCGTTAAGGGTATTGTTTATTACAATTAGAAAATGGCATATCTCTTTGAAAAGGTAATGATATTTTCTGTGATTCCATTGCATAAATATTGTGAACCTTTTTTAAGAGCTAAAAAAAAGACCATACCTATTTTTGAGTAACGAGAGTTTTATGTCCAATAGCTATCTTCTTAATATTTTTACTTACAATAGTTATTATAACAATAAAATATGTAAATTAATTATTAAAAATTGTTATATTTAAAAGAGGAGAAATTTTATCATTTTGTATTATCAGTATTGTTGAAATTGCACAATTTATTTAATTGAATTTTTATTCCTCCAATAATAAAACTTTTAATAATTTCATTTAAACGAAACTAATATTTTCGGATTTTCCTACGCGACTTTATAATAGGGGACTTTATAGATAGAGGCGCCTTAAACCTACACCTGGGTCGCAATTCCCAGGCACTATTGAAGCTCCTCTCCCTGTAACGCGATGGATCCGGCACCCACACGGTGAATCCATTGAATGCTAAGAGGTTTCGTCTCTTTGATTATAAACTACAAACTCTCGGCCTTTCGATTACTTTAGGGCAAAGTTATTATTTTAGGGGTTTAAATAATAAGTAAATAAAAAAATCTTTTCTTTATAATATGACGATAACAAGTATTCGAGAAAAAATTTTTTTAGTCCATTTAAAACTTTATGCATATTCCCTATTGTTGGCGTAACATATTTAAGTTTATGTTTCACAAATCAAATGCAATTCATTTCAGTTCAATAACCTTTCAGTACAAAACAACACATAAGATTATTAAAAAATACATCTGGTTTTGATTCCGACCAGTAATAAGGTTTAACTGTTTTCAACTGTAAAATTACCTGTTAGCTTTTGTTTGTTTAAATTCATAATTTTTTTATGTTATTGTAATAATGAAAACATAACTACATATCAGTATTAAAAAAACAAGAACATTTATTTTTCAATCCATTTTATTCAATCAACCTTGTAATCCAGAGACCAGACACTGAAGGAAAAAGATAAAATTAAATTTAACTTATAAATTTACGACATATGAAAGCTTTGTAGGCTCAATAGATCCTCCGAAACCTACAGTAGTAAAAAATAAAGTAAAAGTAGAAAGAGCTATTAATTATAAAGTAAAAAAATCTTGAAAATTTAAGAATTTACTTAATATCAACATGAAGATAACTTCAACATAAGTGCGGTAAACGAAATCCAATCGAAGACCTTATACTCAATGCTGAATAAAATATATATGTCGTTCAAACGTACAACTACTACGAAAAAAAAATGTAAAGAATTAATAGAAAAACATTAACCCTCATATTAATTTCTTTCATATTTAATATAAACCCTTTGAATTAATATTGACTAACTTAATTTATTAAGTGAATTAAGTACATTCTACTAATAACAATATTTAAAAAAATATTCATGGTGCTTGTAAATAAATATAAAATTAAATCACCGGAAAAAATATACCTTCCGGCTATAAACAAGAAGATAATTATTCGAACACAAAAGAATTTTGACAATTATTTTGTATAAAAGTATGTACTAAATATAACACACTCAAAAAAAGGCCACGTTGAAGGCCTCAGTATTAACAACATAAATTATTACGAGATGAAAGGTGAGCGGTCGGTTTTTTCTTTTTGGAGCTTTTCCTGGAAAACTGGTGAGGTTTTGTGAGGGACTGGTTTTATCAAATAATAATCAGGTCACCCGGGTATAATAGAAGAATTAATTATTGTTGAAATATTGAGTTCGTGTATATTATACTTCTCTTTAAGGATATTATATTTTGAATGTTTTTAAAATAAAAGTTGTCTTTTTTAAGTAACATTTGGTGAACACATGTTAAACCTTGAAAACAAAAAAGGTTTTAATATTTTGGAGAAAGATAGTTTAAAGTACTGGATCTACCAATCATAAAACTGCAAAAAAAAACACTAAATGTTAGACAATGTAAAAAGGACAGTTAGAAATATGGTCGAAAGCAGGCAGGTATCTCTGATTCTTAATGGTGTTAAGACACAGTTCTAAAATTTATTTAAATAAAGAAAATCTTCTAACAAAATAACATCTTCAATCATAGGATACACTGTCACGTATCCATAATTCCAATAATAATAATAAACAACACAGAACTTCTAAAATATGCGCATCTTTTATTTTTATTTAAAGAAAATTCTATTTATATATAAATGTTCAAATTAAAGAAACAAATTCTCATAATTGTGTTCAAAATTCAGTCCGGATAAGGTTTCATCATAAGACATTCTATCCGTATTTTTCAAATCACACAAATAAAATTCGTGTTATTTTTTATGTGTGTGTGTGTTTTTTTTTTCATATTTTATGTATATGTATGTGTATCAAATAATTTTCATTTATTTCAATTTTTTATGCGACACTATTTATAGCCATATCAACAAATAAAATTTGCACAAAATGGAGATTTTTAAACAGTTTTATTAAAAGTAGCAACAATACCAAGCTGTCGCTACTATAATTATAGAACTTGTATTTTTTGTGTTATTGTAGATTTTATTGTTGATTTTGACTTGTATCTTTTACTCAGTTCAATTTATTAACGATTAAAATAATATTTGCACCTAGATGCCAACTCTATCATAAGTTTTCTATTTTTTATGTTTGATTAATGATAAATAAGTAAACAATAAAATAAATCGAGCTTAGAATTAAGATATAGTAAGTATTGTTTCAACGCGATGTCTACATTATTTTTTTACAGACGTCCTTTCAATTGAAATTGAACCGTTGATAAAACATATAGTCCAGGATCCATGGCTGTTTTTTGCACTTGATTACTAATAAGCTAATTTTCCGTGAGTAGCTTCGTTTCATCGAGACGCCCAACTTTTTCCTATGCGATATTTCTTGATTGTGGTAGGTAACTTAGCTAGCAGAGATAAAATATATTGATTTGATAATTTTTCAAAATATATTACTAACTGAATTGTTTTATGTTAAATCTTATGATAATTATCTAAATTTTTCGAACAAAAATTGTCCTACTAAATGTAAGGTTTGATCGAAGAATCCCCCTCCTTTCAACATGTATCGATAACGAGGTCATCATAAGTGATTACTAATCAGATGTTTATTTTTTACTTAGTTATTATTTATATAATTTAACGGTAACATCGTCCTACAAGATTCTTGGTACGTTATCCCGGTCCTACGCTTAAAAGTGGTTGATACCACAAGACCATTTTTCTCATTACTAACTGTAGGACGAAAATACCACATGATAAATTAGTGTGATCTCTACCCAAATGAAACAAAGTCCTACAAAAATAGGTACGTATCACTTATCCGACAAGAATTGTGATTTTTTCGTTTTCTTACTTGTAACATAAGATACAATGAAATTATTTTTTTTTATTAAAAAAAAGTTTTATTTTTATTGAGATGTGTTCAAAAATTTGTGTATTTACATAAACAAAAATTAATATTTTATTTAAATTATATAATACTGCGTAATGAATCAATAATTAACAATAATTTTAATAGGGTACCTTGGAAGTCAGAAAATAAATCCTTAAAAGATGGACTTTAGGAACCATCAAACCAATAATATTCATGATTACCATCAATAAATGTCCGTCAAAAATTTTCTGGCAATTTTTCTGTGTGGCACCGCATGTGTGTATTACACCATATTGTGCAGATGAAAGCAGTTCAGTTTACTTTGTTGCAACAATTTTTCTTTTTTGATGGCAAACTCGAAGGATCTTACTATTACTACTATTTTTTGTTTTAAAATTTCTTCCTTTTTTTTCATTTATACCCTTTTTCAAATAACTCATATCGCCTTTTGTTGATATAATTTTTGGTTTTAATGAATATGTACATACTACATACATACTCTTCAATAATTTGAACTACCTTATTCGATGTTGTTAGTGCCGTATTTTCCATTCGTAATAGTTGAATAAAGGCCTCTTGAAAATTAACATATTTTTTAGAATACTAAAAGGCCTCTTTTTTCCCTTACGAAAGAATGCAGAATTATTATTATTCTCTGTAAAAGTATGGCATATGGCGAGTGAACAAGATAGTTGATCCAAAGCTTTGTATAAATTTCGTTGATGTTTATGATGTTATCGAATAATTTAGATAATTATCATAAAATTTAACATAAAAAAATCCAGTTAGTAATGAATTTTGAAGAATTATCAAATCAACATATTTAATCCCTGCTATCTCTGTTACCTATCACAATCAAGAAATATCGCAATGGAAAAAGTTGGGCGTATCAATGAAACGAAGCTACTGACAGAAAATTAGTATTAATTAATTGTTAGTAATCAAGTGCAAAAAAGAGCCATGGATCCTGGACTAATAGTTATTATAATAATCAAAAAATAGTGCAAAAAAAAAAACACTCATAAAATATTGACTTATACTTAATAAACTTGTTAAGTGGTTAGTAAGTAAAAAATATCAAAGCAATAAACAATAATTCATGTTTGTTTTCATATGTACATTTGTGGACTGGACATCAAATACCTAAACTAATATTCATATATAAATATATATACATCAATAAAACTGCTCTTTAGACTTTTTTCATTTATTTTAGAATATATTATATGATATAAAAGTTTACAACTAAAGATTTTAAATTGTTTAAGTAACTTAATTATTCTACTGAAATCTTGGATTACCTTAAAACTACATATATTTACATATATGACGTTACTTAAGGCAACAGGTGATATTTCTAAAATTTACATATACAAATAAGTATCATATAATGACATAGCATCTGTTTACATAAGGATTGTCCCTAATTGAGTCACTGATATAACTCACTCCACCCGGGATCCAGGTCATTTTAATTGTTGTACATATCGTAATTAATTTGAAGGACGCAACTGGTTTTAATTACAATTTTCAACCGTACTTTATGTGATAAGATTTTAATACTACAGTAGTATGTATATATAAGAGTTATATAACGATACATAAAACACAATTCGTTTTAAATACAATGTATGAAACAGATATATCAGTGTAATGTAAGAATCATAATTAATTCTTTGTTACTTTATATTAAATCATGTAAAATAGATTTAATTTAGACCAGTTGTCCTGAACGAATGTCAATTTGGTTTTGTCTACAATTTTTATGAATTTCTATCATTAAAGTAAGGATCAATAATTTCTAGATTTTTAATTTATAAATTACACAAAATATTATTAAAGAAAAATACTTAATCTATGGTAAATCACAAAGTGGTTTTATAAAATGTATACCAATTCAAATAATTGCTGAATGAAACGTTTAACGAACAGCCAATCATATTATTGCCTTTTCACTTACACTTTATGGCTCCTAAACAACTAGAGCTCATTCTATCCATGAAGTCAAACCTGAAAATAAAGCCGTCCCTATTCTTGCTTCCTATTATAAACATGATCTCTTTTATGGTTTTATAATATAAAAAATTAATACCGTTTTAATCTTAAAAACATTTCTTTACTACTTAATTATTGCAAAACAATAATTAATTATTTAAGTAACATCTTATCAGTCTTAGCAATAATTATAAAAATAATTATATAAGGAAGTTATGTTAATTATTATCTTTATAACAAATATTTTTAAATTTAAGTTACATACAATAGTCGTAGCTATTAAAAGAGAATCTTGTACAACGGTAAAGCAAAAAAGGTTCTTTTAGAATCGCTTTACTGATGGTCTATCTGTTTGTCTGCACTTTTCTATTGTCTTGTATAAGTTAAGACAGTAACTAATAGAATTAATTTTTTGTGTGAAAGTATGTCATTGAGAATATGAAGGCAGAGGAGAGCTTTTGATGCGTCTGTAATGGAGATAATTCCCGTAAGAGCTTTCTTAGATATTGCACCTAATTATCTTATTAGTCTTAGAGTAGTCCATATTCAAAATCAATTTCATTACTTTCTCCCGATACCGATAAACCTGGTAGCAAAAATGTACAATATTTTACAAAAACCTGAAAATATAATGTAAATACATTCATGTAAATGCACCTCCTGCCTTCAATTACGGAAGATTTTTGTTGAGATTTTATAAAATCATAAATCAACTGAAAAAGTAATAATGAAAGGATATTAGGAACGAAAACGCCCTATTGAAAAAATAAGTGTTGGGAATATTTTAAAATAATTTTATAATATAAATTGCTACAAAACATTCTGAGTGATTTTTTCACAATAAGATTAAATTAAATAAGAGTCATAGTTAAAAGGAGTTATAAATATTGAATACTTAATATTGTCTGTTATCTTTTATTGTTTATATTTTTTGCAATGCGTGTAGGTTTTGTAAAGTTTATGATTTTGCAGTAACGTATAGATTTATAGCCTTTTACGGTGTATGTTGTTATCACTAGTGAGTGGAATGCTTACAAATTGTTATATTTCATTAAGAATCACTCTTAAATTCTTTATTTATGCTTCTTAATTTTTTTAATATTAGTAGAAAGTAGGATTATAACCAATATTCAAAGATACATCTGAAGGTAAAGCAAATCTTTGGTTACAAGAAAACAGCGAAAATTGGTCTAATTTCATCCAAGCTTTTACTTTTCTAATGAATTACATATAAATGAGCAGACTGCTTCTAAAATTCGTTTGAAATTCTTTTCCAAATAGATTTTAATATGTTTTAATTAAACATCGAAATAGTTCTTGTCCAAATTTTATAAAATATATTTTATTTCGTTTTTAAGAAGTTTAAGGATTTTGAAATTAACAGTACAATAAATATTATTTTAACCTCAAATTATTTAGAAAATTCAGGAAGGGTGTATATTATTTCTTATTTTATTTAATTTTACGTTATAAATATAAAGGGTGAATTACTATCAATATTTAAGGAGAATACTCGGTACATGATTCTCATTCGAATTATGTAAAAAAATAGGTACTTAATTTTTGACCAAATTTCCATATAAATAAATAAAGTGTGGACACGTTCCAAGTGTTCCAAGTGTTCCAAGTGTGTACGCGTGCTGATACAACACCACGCCGCCGCACGCGTGTGTCGCTACCCCCAACCCCCGCCCCATGGCTAATTATTCGGGCGAGCGCCGCCGTAAGGTCTGTACGTCCGTCCGTAGCGATCGATCTTACGCGTATACCTAACCTATCGTGTGTGCGTGTGACCCGTTATTACTTATTAGTAATTAAGTATGGCTTATCAATACACAAATGCAGAATACTTGGACATGGTTCGTGCGTATGCGCGTGCAAATGATAGCTTGCCGGGCGCAATCAATTTGTACCTACCTACATAACTGTTTTGTGTCGATAACGCAGCTAGGGTGTCCACACGATGCGTAATTAATTACATAACTTTTGGTTAACTTTACTTAGAAGTTTATTAATATTTAATGTTTATTTTGTCATATATGATCGTCAAATATCACGTCCTCAAGTATCGATCGTAATTCACCAGTCACCCTGTATATCTAGCCTCAAACAAAGTCACACTCCCAAAATATATAGAAGAATATTTGCATTCAGTATACCTGAAAGATAGTAAGTATAAGTTATTTAATAAAATACCAATACATAAGAGCTCAAAATAATATTTCCAAAGAGGGTTGATGTCACGCAGGCAGCCCCTTGTAAAAACATTAGCCAAAACTATTTCTAACATGTAAGGCAGACCCTGGCTAAAGCTGGAAATTGCCAGGAAGACGAAGTTTTTTAGTTTTTTGATTTATTCATCATTCTCTATAAGTGTCAGCCCAACGGGTGTTGTTACACGGACTCAGTCCCTTATTGTACTATATTAAAATAGAATTGTATTATTTTTAACAAACTGTTTAGTTATTTACCAATTGTTGAAATTCGTATTTCTTTTACCTAATGATGCACCTTATATCGAATACTTCTTTATATGTATTTATATTCTTTTTATAATGGAACAACTTTGAAAGAGAAACATATATAAACCTTTTTGGAATACCAATTATTTGACGGAAGAGGTTTGTTTTGCTTTTGATTATTATAATTTTTATTTACCGTGAACTTGTTATTAAATGAACCATAACATATCGTTACCTATTTACTTACTAACTGACTTTTGATCATAAGTACATTAATATATACTACGACTAAATTGAATTTTTTTAATGAAACTTTTTTTATACTTTTCTCCACTTTCACTCTGCGTTAACATACGTCACACACTCAACTCTACGTTACCAAACATCAAATTTCAGCACATATAAAAATAAAATTGCAGAGGACTGATCCCTGAAGAACCTCTGCGTTGACTACTATTCGCTCAGATGAATAGCCCCTAACACCTACTTCTAGATCACGATCCCTCAGAAAATCAGAAATTCAAGCAATCGGACCAGGGAATATGCTATAGCTAGCTAAATATTACTAATAAAGCTCTCCTGGTGGACACTGTTAAAAGCTTTAAAGACGTCAAGTCATAGTAGGCGAGCTTCACCGTTATTCTTTTTAGCTTTCTTCATGACTGTGTGGCCTGCAGCAAAAGACCCCCAGTTGACGGATTTGAGCGAAACTTTTGAACAAAACGAAACATTGTCTCTTAAGCAAACCATGACGTGTCCTTCTTATACAAGTTTTATAATTTTTGCAGAATATAGAGGTAATTGAGATCGGACAATAATTAGCAAGGTCATAACCTTCATTAACCTTTTTTTTATTCTTATAAATTTTCTGATTTCTATTTTGGAAATAAGATAAAACAGGAATGTAAATCCAGTTACATTTGTAATAATTGTCTTATTTTATTCCAAATTTTTTTGATTACCTTAAGAATATTTTCTTTAGAAAGCAGATAATTTAAAAAATTATGACACTAAATAAATTTTATGTCAAAATTTGTGTCAGTATGCTTATAATGAAATACGAGCCTGCAAAACATTTTAACGCCTCTCACAATATGTTGCTGCTTTTATACAATCATGATAATGGGTTTTTTAAATCTAAAGTGCAGTTTCATTTTTAACAAAACTCACTTCAAAAGCAGATCGTTGGTTCGGCAAAAAACACAGTAATTTCAGAACTAAAACGTACAGTTATTCAGTTGTAATACTCACTTCTATATCAGGGGTAGAATTGTTACCTGTAATACAAACAAGTAACAAAGACAAAACATTATTTACTATCGAGTATGGAAATAATTTAATGCAGATGAAACAGTAGTCGATGAGTAGTATTCGAAATGTTATTGAACCAAATAGTCATGTACATACAAAAAAGATTTCGGGACTACATTTTATATGATGCCCCTAGACTAGATTTGATACTCCTTTACTTTTTATTCAAAAATTTCTCAGAAATAAAAACGTGTTATATTTAACAATTGACAGTATTTTCAATACCTACTTATAACTCACGTTTGACACGTCTTTCGAGCAGGGTTGGTGACTATTTTACGTTACGGTTACGTTAGTCTGTTCCCTTAAAAGAAAAAGTTATTTATGCGTTTTAAATTTTGGTTTCAATACAAAATCTAAACTGAGGATAAGCCAAGATCACCAATGATCTCTTACGGGACTGTACATTTGCTGGTCCTTATTTAGAAATAGTTCGTCTTTTGAAGAGGAGCAGCTTTAAAAAAATCCTTTTTAAAAGTGGTAATGCAGAGAAAACCATCCCCAAAATTTTAAAGTTAAGAACTGAATTGTATTACAAATTTTTTTATCTCATTCCAATAACATTTATATTTTTTTATAAAGCTTTACACCCGCCTACCAAAAGTAACAAAAATATCCTTCATCCTAAATGAGTAGATTTATTAAATGAGAAACAACACAGGCCATGCAAATGTCTTTTTGAGGAAAATACTTTTTCCATCACTCTTTCCATTTATGTATTATCCAGACTGAGCTATGGATTCACTTGGATATGTATACTTAAAAAATTCATTGCTGTGATATTTGATATTAAAAAGTATTTAAGAACGAAGACTGACAAAGTCTGATGTCTCTTATAAAAAAAATTAATTTAATAAGACCTTCATTTGTCAAATGACGGTCTTAAAATTAAACAATAATTTTTCCTGCAGATGAATTCTGTTTTTTTTTAAATAAATCATAAATCATAATGATGCCCAAGCTTCAAAAACCTTCAACACTCCTCTTCTTAGGACTTTGTAACATATAGTACAAGCCTGGCTTTCCATATTGTACTGCCGCTAAGTTTTTCCTAGCTGATTAAGTAAATAACTAGTACACGACCCTTAGCTATTAGCACAGTCTTTCACTGCACATATTTTTCAGAGTATTTAAACTTCGACCAAAAGGAATGAATTTCACTTCGTGTTTATTTGAGGCTTGACATTAGTTGAAGTATTTCATCATCACCAATTTATTGACGGACGACTTACTTACTTAACAATTATTATTATTCTTTGGACTAGCACTATCAATTCTGTTACTGTGTCCCTAGATTTTGAAGACTGTTTATTTTCTTCAGTTCTTATCTAATCTTAGGTACAACTTTCTTAAAATTTATTTTTGACAACAATCATGGAGAGTCTATTCACATCTCGTCTGCCCGTGATCACGGTTGCTGACAAGTAACCAAAACGTATGTAGTTTTTACGATAATTAAATACTCGCAGTGTAGTCCAAAAATCTCCACCGCCAGCAAGACTATCAAAGCCGTACGAGTCCTTTATTTGGACAGTTATAAAACTTACATTAATATTTAATTATAATGACTGAATTGTGAACAAAGACTAAATATTCAGTAGCTTTAACAAGTTCTTTCTTTAAGGACTCTAAACAATATATTAATATAGATTACCATAACATTATATGTTAGATCATACAAGCAAGATAGACCATTAAAATAAATCATTTAGAGTTTACATAACGTTGACTCAGGAACGCATTCATCACCTTTGACAACTCAAGCAAAAATTATAGAAGGCTTTAAAACAAAATCAAAACAAGCTTCTAAAATTTTAAATTTATTACCTGTCTTGCTATTTGATACATTGTGTCCTATCTGCGATTCATCTGGTAATGAGTTGTTATATTAAGTGTCTTAAGCTTGTTTCTAAAAAAAAAGTGGAATAGTAACAAAAATATTTTTAAAAATATTTTTTATAAAAATAATCAAAATATGAAAAGACATTTTATTATACAAAAAATCCCACAACTTCTAAATAGAAATACAAAGGGAGTTGTTTGTTTATTTTAGGCTTGATTTTTTTGTGCACAAATTACCTCTGTTTGAAATTTCACAACAATTATGAAAATTAAAAGAGTATACTTAAATAAAATCTATGTAATATGTGCGTGTCGTCCATGATGTGTCTATTATTCAAAAAAGTAACTTTTATTTTATTGAGTCAATCATATTGAGGAATATTAAAAATAAAATATTAAGATACTATCTATTATAGTTGATATATTCAATATACCGAAGACTCAAAGACCTAAAAGACCTATTGTCTAAGAGCCTTTGTGAGTACATATGCATTATATTTACTGTAAGAGTAGCAACCCAAGACATTTAATATTCTCTTTGTATACTCGAGACATCGTTTGATTACATCTTGAAAATGTGACAAAAAATAATAGTTTTGTACTGATCTTTAGTCATATCTCTATTGCTTGATATATTTATCAATCAGGAAAATAATTACAAAAACAGAGTTATGAAGATAGTACAAGCGTTTGAAAATAGAAATTGTTTTACGCCCTCCCTAGCGTCTATCGTCATGTTATGACCGTTGTTTTCCTTTTTTAAATAAAATGATAATATCTTGTTGGGTCCATCAAGGATGTTCTTTTTAACTATTACTATATTTCATGCAAATGAAGTTGCTTTTTTCAAAGTCATCTTCTATACTTTCGAACAAATATTTTCCAAGAAAGATCTTAGTTTACATACTTGTTTATTTCTTCTCTTTTGTTGTTTTATTCATTATTTTTTTTTTAAATAAGACTGGATTTAAATAAAATTATTCTGTATCTATGGCAATGTATAAATAATATTGCTTTCACGTATTAAAAAAAAGACTATGGTTTTCACTAAAACTTACTGTAGGTAATAGCGCAAACAGCCACAACACTAATTTCGAAAATAGCATCTTAAAATTCCCATTTCTTTTTTTTTTTGTTCCGAGTATGATTATTTTCACTTTCTAGTAATGCTTATTACTATTTATGGATACTTCTAAATGTACAGCTATCGGTTAAGAGAAGTTCAATTAAAAGGTATCGAATAATAATAATTTCTAAAAGTATATTTTGAGTGCTAACCACATTCAAATACTTAAGTTTTTTTGTGCTATTCATCTAATACTTTGTTTTGTTACAGTTTCTGGGAAAATAAGGAATCAGGTTCGTATTTTTTTTTAGTTAGGTTTACAGAACAAAAAAGTAAAATGGTGGTTATGGAACACTGTGTACGAGTATATTGACATTGATAGTTATTTTGTTATTTAAAACATAATTTCCTAAAACCCAGAATTATCTAAAGTAAGGGTCCAGCCATAATTTACATCACACGAATATTAGGACTTTTGAACCCCTCCCTTGCCGCAGGTTGTAAATTTTTATAACCCCTCCCCCTCCCCGCACGCGCCTCGGCCCCTCTGGTGTAACGTCACAAATTTTAAAATTTATGTATTTATTTAAAAATAATAATCGATAGAAAACAGATATTTTCTTTTCTTACTTATTTTTATTAAATAAAAATTTAGTAAAATCAACATAAAGATTTTTATTTTTGATAAAACTAGAAATATAGAAAATTAAGAAATCGACGGCAGTAGGTGATAAAATAACAAGACCAACTGACAGACCTTCACATCTCGTCTGACCGTGATCAAGGTTTCTGAAAAGTAGCCGAATCGTCGGGAGTATATGTATTGTTTATAATCAAAAAAATATTACATAAATAAAAATCGCGTAGTACATCCAAAAAATATATGTTTCATTTAAATGAATAAGACTCGCTAAAATATTAGATCTCATTATGAAGACCACCAGTTCATAAACCCATTGCATGAGACATTATTTCATACCAAGAATGCTGAATTCATATATTTTTTAAATTTCAATTCACATCCAAACTTTGCGTTTTAGTATTTTATTTAACCCTCATGCCCCTTGTCTCGTAATTTCACACCTCAGTGATAGCCTTCGTTGAAACCATTTAGATATATTTTTATATACAAATATAATGACATTTATATTTATCTAAAAAGGGCATGCAATACAAAAAACTAATTCTTACAAATTCCTGGAACACAACAACAAATCATAAAAGTTTGTCAAAACCATATTTGTCTTGGCGCCAGCTATATTTTCCTTAATATTTTTTTCAAATTCTTATATTAAAGATTCCAAAAAAAATACTTAACTTTTTGAGTAAAGATATTATAATGTTATATTGGATATAACTTTAGAACATTAAATACTATTATAAGACCTTATACAGGTTTAAAAAATAGTAACAAAAATAAACATCCGAAATAGTTAGTGGAAGCATAATAATAATTAATCAAATTATAATATGATTAACGGCCTTTGATTTCATTTTGATGAGACTTACGTGTCCTATTTATCCCATGACAAACGAGAAGTAATTCAAATACTAAAAACTATATAAATATTTATTAAAATGAAAACATTAAATATTTAACCTTTATCTTTATGGGTTTCGTTTCTTTGATGAAAGAAGCTTAATTTTGTAACTGTTCTTATTAATGGGATAGTAGATCAGTATCTCGAGAATTTCGTGATCCACTTAATTCCAAGCAGTTTTTCTTAGATTGCTTTTAGTCCCAGGAGATCCAAAAAACCAATCAACACTATTATTTAAGAGGTCAAATAGTATTAATTCTAATACAATTACTGATACTAGTGGTGAGTGATCTTAAAACCTATTTAATACGACTAAACCATACAAGAAAACTTAGATGTTATTATATTTGCACTACGAACCTTAATTATAATTTTTAAATGGATTTAAATTAAGACTTCGTTCCATAGTATTTGAATGAGAACAAAAGGACCTTATTAAATCTCAAAAAAACTTACAATGTTAAAATAATGTAAACTAATTTAAATATTTCAGTATAACGACTAAATATATTATTAGTTTTAAAATTAATCGAGCACTGATTTTATACGATTATTTTAATAACAGAATAGTATATGGATAAATATTAATATAACGGAAAAATTATGTTATGCTGATTCAAATTTAACGCGATTCTATAACAGTAGAAATATTAATTCATCGCTTTGCAATTTTAACTGCTTTGAAAACAATAGTCATAGGAACTATTATAGCTCCGATGTTTCTGCTTTATGTAATTTTAGACTATTTATCGGACTTTTAAGAGGGTCGGTTTGGTGTCGTTCTAATAAAAGATGTCCTAAATAAAATTTCTCAAACATACAACTCAAACCGCTTACCTAAAACAATAATCAAGCAATACAAGAGCCAATAGAAATAGTGTAACTTAAAAAAAATATTTGGAACAAAGAATCGGTGTCAATTGACAGAAAAGTAACTTATTTTTACTTGTATTAAAAAAAGACTGGTTAATTAATATTTATATTAAACACAAACATTATAAGTTAAAAAGTACAACACGTACCTCAAGTTGACCCTATTTAAAAAATTCCATTCATCTTTAGGAATGCTCTCAATTATGTGATCAAAAAAGTTCCCTTTAAAGTTTTAATTTTTATATACTGAATATTTACACTTAAATTCTTTATAAATATTTAAAGAAAATCATTTATTGTGAAATATTGCGAAAAGGTTTATTGTGAATTTTGTTAAAACGACATAACTTTTTTCTTTTAAGTGTATAATAATTTCTTTTTATAAATATTATCTTTTAGTATTTTTTTAATAGTTGCTACTTATTATTTCCTCAAATATCATAGGAATAAGATATTTTATAAACAAGACTTCTTGAAATACCTAATAAATTATAGTTGTAAGTTTTTCTAGTAGCTTAATATAGATATTAAGAAATATTCTAGGTTGTACAGACGATTTCTTACAATATTGCTAACGAGATTATGAAATCACTCTTTAGTTAGCATTACATAATTCTGTAATTAGACCAGCCTGCGTTGATATTAATAACAGCCGGTCCACGAGCATTACGGCCCAAATCACTGCGTCTCGCATACGACTGTGGATGATAAGTGCTTTATAAATTACTTTTAATAGTTACTTCTTTTATAGTGACAATTGTTATCTATTAATAGGATAAAAACTAACATTAACATTTCCGTAAAGGCTGTATTGGTGTAAGCGTTTTTTATGACATGAATAAAGTACAGTTTCATATTACGTTTACTTTAAATCAATATAATTTTAACTGTTCTAGTAATGTTAAAAACCTAAATAAAATATGTATTTTTTTTTATAAAAAAATTATTAAACTGCTTTTTAAATCAAGAACATGACTTGTATTATAGAAAATGTAACTCGAACAATGAGTTTCTGTCCAATAAATATATCTAAAAATAATATTCTTTTTTATATAGTTTTTCATTTATAAATCATCGCAATATATAGTGTTAATTAAAACTTCTGATTAGAAGCGGGAAACATTTTGTATACAGTACGACGATGACATGATCTATGGCTCTAAGCATATTATAGTGTGTGAGGAGTGAGGCGATCCGGGACAACGTAATTAAATTGACACATACAAAATAATTGAGCAGAAATAAGTCTCTGGATAACCAAGTTAGTATTTGTTTTAATAAATGTTATGGTTAAATTGTTTTGAATTTTTTAGAAGTATTGTAAATAAGTCAACCACAGAAGTTACAAATATTTTTACAAAAAACATCACGAATACTATTTATTACATAAATTTCTATTTAATTTTTTTTTTGAAAACATATTTAAAAGTGACTTAATGAAACTTTAAATAATTTTGAATTAACATGCTTGAATGTAACTTAAAATTATCTTGAAATCCCCTTAAAAAGTTTCAAATGACGTTGTCTATAATTTTATCTATTGCTGTGTGTATTTAAAAATGAACAAAAACTGTTTTTAAATTTTTGCTTCCGTTAATATACGTTTTCCCATGTATATCTATTAAATTTCTTTACGACTTACGTTCACAGTTAAGTGAATTTGCTAAAAAAGAAAATTGGGTCAACCCCTAAAGCGTTTTCCTATAATCCTTTTAGATGCTTCAAAGTTTCAGTATAATGTTGACAGAAAAGTAAAGGTATATTTTTCTCAAGCGTTTACTAGAATCAGAGTTTTGTGGAACAGATATTTGAAACTCCTGTCCTTAAATTTGTTGCTCTTAATCAAATTTAAATAAGACTTCCTATTTGTATAAACACATATAGTGACATAAAAAAGACTTCCTCGATAACATAAATAGAAAATAATTACTATTAACAACAATTACCGCAATCCCTGTATGCCTAAGCAAATTATGAAAATAAACATAATAAGCAAAAAACAAAGTTTAAAATATGAAAATCAGAACAGTATTAAGATTTTTAGATACAGCCGTTATTATAAACAAATTATTCCGATTGATTCATTTTCATAACATATAATTGAATGTGACAGCCCTATTATTCAAAAGCGAAATCTGTAATACTATATTTATTTATGATAAAGGCAGCAGGTAATGTAAATAAATAAGAAAGTTTAACTAGAAATTGTCGGCGCTAGCGCGCCACCTAAGCGTAACTACGAGTATAACCAACACGTGCAACGGTCACGTGAACAAAACGTTAATTTAAAGCAATGTTTCATAGGATTTATTTTTTTCAATGTTAAAACTTTATTGCTCACCGTACTTGTAAAGATCACTTCAATATTAATAGACTCTGAAGTTTAATTAAAACATTGACTAAACACCACCATGGGCTGCACTAATTATATTTCAATTACACTTAAGCTGACTCTGTGGATTTCAAGTTTTATTTATTTTTACGGGTTTGAAAGATTTTGTAATTGAAACTTTACCCTTTTCCTGTTGAAAGATCGAGCATTTTTGGAGCACACTTCTCGTTTTCTGATAATCTAATATATTCAATACCGCTGTAAATTAAAAAAAAAATCAATGCAAAATCAAAATTGACGCCAACAAAATGGAGTATTATATAGTTTTTTCGAACTCCTCGATAAGAATATAAAATTATAAGTAAATAGAAAAAACCCTAAAAATATAATAAGTCAAGAGTATATTTTAGTTTATACGATTTCATTTAACAGTCTAAGTTACCAATTATCGGTGTTATCACCTTGTCCTTGTCAATAGATCAGATATTAAAAAGTTAAACCGTGGATTGTAGCTTACTTTAAGTGAACATGTGATTGGGTGAATATTATTCGCAATTATTAAAAGATTACAAACCTACCATTTCATTGACGCCACGGTATTACTATCCCGAAGTTTTCTGCAAATATTATGCGGTTCTTACAAAATATTTTATCAAACTTGTAAAAAATGGCCGAACGTTAGTCAATTTGTTAAGTAAATATCATAACATATTTTCAAGCAGAATCTAAAACACGTTTTAGTATCAAAATAATAGTTAGTAAGCGGTTTAGTTAATATGACAAACCATCGTACTTTCACAAATTTGAGGAAAACATTTTCAGGTATAGTGAAAATTGTTGTGAAATTATAAAAAAGTGGCTCTTTAAAGTGTATATTAAACTGTCTCTCCAGAACAATTAGAGAAAAAAGAATAAAAAATTCTTTATTTAACTTCATCACTGGCATAAATGACATGACAAAGTTTTTTTAATTGATTAAATTACAATAATTACTCTTTTGCAAACCTACTGCTCTTGTGGCATAAGTTTGAAAAATTACTTGAAAGAAATATTTGTGCGTACCTTTTGTATTCGATATAAATTTAATAACCAAAATAGTAAAAAATAGTGTAACGTTATATTCGTAAGATTATTCAAAAGTTATTTTCTATTTTAAAAATATTTGTGAAGGAACAAGTCAAATAAATTAATAACAAATTTCAGGTTCTCGGTATAAGTTTTTACACAATAATTTCGGATATAGTTAAAGATAAAGTACGGTACACCGAGTCCAACGAATGTCAAAAGTCATAACAGTGTCGAGAGTTTATAACATACAACAAGTCTCAGGATGATCATTTACGACTTGTGCTAGGCAGATTAAATATATATATTTTTTTGTTTAACTACGATATAATTAATTGCGTTTCCATATAATATACCATTTAATCAAAAACTGTAGTTATCTATTCGTGAAACTCCATATATATTTTATATAATAGTCTTAATTTGATATGAATGCGAAATTTATTTCATGGAAATGAAAGGATCGCGATAAATATAGAATTATTTTTTTATCTACTTTAAATTAAACTTCTGTGTTATTAACATAACTAAAAAATATAAGTTTACGTAGAGAATTAGCCTAGTTTTAAATTAATTACTAGAAAATAAAAGACTCTTCAAGACCTTAAACAGTTTCAAGCGAATTATTAATCTGAATAATTGCACGTAACATAATTAAGATAAAAATTATTTTTATTTTTATAAACATTAATCTGACACAAATAATAAATTAATTAAATTACATAAATTAATTAATTAATTAAAAAAATCAATACTAACGAAACAATCGTACAAGTGACCCTTCCAAACAAAGATGTTGAATAAAATAATATTAAAAAAAGTCTTAGTCGTAGTCTTTCGGTAGCCAGACCCTAAAATGAAATAACCACAAACAATATATCTATAGGTTTTATTAGAGAAGGCTCTAGGGCTACAAAATCAAAGTTCAGTCTTACTCTCTAACATTATAGCGGCTCCAGATTGGACAAAAATGCCATCATTTTCATCGTATCCATATAGTTATGAGAAGTAATAATAAATCCCAGAGAATATTTCCACATCAGTATGTAGACCAGACATATTTATGTATTTGCAGGTTTTAAAGCGAGTTGTGATAATAGAGCTTACGGTTCCTTGGAAAACCAACTTTTCTAAACATCAAGGTCAAAAAGTACCTACTTCGAGCTTATGCCGAAATCACTAAGAATACATAGGTTCGTATATTTGTACGTGGCAGAAGTGAGAGCGAGAGGTAGAATAGCTAAATTTTTCTACAACCTACTTGTTCTTAAACACTTGGGTCCGTTCAGAACTAACATCAGTTCATTCTAGGACGTGCTTCGAAAGTAGTGGTGGGTCGTTGACGATTTTACAGTCGACGCAACGAGACCGTTTACCGCCGACGATAAACTAGTTTAAAAAACAGTCTAATTTTCAACTAGTTTACGTCGTCATCGAAAAGACTACTTCATCACATAAACGATTAGTGAACGTGAACGAACGAAAGTCTCGTTTACCAATTTGACGATGTGAATAGTTATGTACATACGTCGTCGTTTAGTAAACGAGATTATTGAGAATGAAATGACATATTGTTGAAATGAACTTCCCTTCGTACTTTTTCCAGGCTTAGGACTGGCAAGCTTATTGTGCATACTTATATTTAAATTAGTATGTATTCCGTAGCGACCGCGAGTGATTAGTACCATAGTACCTATCGGCATCGGCCAGACGCTCGCGACACGACAACGGACTCGTCAACCAGTCGACGAATAAACTAGTTTATCTGTGAACTATAAACTAGTTTTATCGTTCACGTACAAAAAACAGTTTAGGTAAACGGTTCGTTCATACAACGCCCACCTCTATTCGAAAGCTGCCATAGTAGGTTATTTTCAAATTTGATTCGGTAGGGAGAGGAGCTTGGACTGTGAAAACGAGCATTTAACTAGTGTGAGATGGGTCCCCTTAAACCTGCACCTGGGTCGCATTGCCAGGCACTTTTAAAGCTAGTCTCCCTGCAAGGCAAGGTTAAAAGGTACATATGTATATAGTTTTTACGTATGCGACTTTCAACTAAGGAAACAAAAATTTTACATGTAAACTTTGGTGAATTGTATTGACTATATTCATAATAATTTATATTTTAGTTTCTTAAATTGCTACGTAAACCTGTTTTTTTAACATTTACAGTACCAATGATCACGGGCTAACGAGATAAAACTGTCTGTCAGTTAGTCTTGTTGTTTGTCATCTAACTCCAGCGATTTATTAATTTTCTAGCGGATAACTCTGGATTAATGCAGAATGCACTTACTGTGTCTTGAGATTTTTTAGTGTGATTACGGGTCTGCTCGTATGTACTTACAAGAGAAGTACATACAGAGTTAATCCAGGGGAAATTAAATAAACATTTTCATTTCAATAGAGAAGATTACTGCAATTTATTTAGCACCTTGGATCCCCTCATCAAAAATATGAAATCCCATGTCGGTCTTGAGTCATGTGTTCAAGTAGTATATATGTATGCGAAAGTAGTAAAATATGGCATAACAATGGTGGTGTTTGAATAAAATATCAAATACGACTAATATTAATAACTCTGTGGAATGGGCAGCTTTTGTGGTAATCAGAAGATCCCTGGTACTACACAAAACTATTATATGAAGGTATCGCTATTCTAACACTGAGGCAATTCTATTGACTTATCATCTATAAGATACACTTTTATGTTAAGAAGTTTTATACATAAATGTTTTATGTACTACTGTTTATCTTAAAGAAGGTTTTGATTCTTTTGTTGTAACGTTTAGCTGGCGGTTCCTCACATCCTACATCTATCTGTGTATAGTAAAAAACATTTTACAAAAAGAAAAAAATACAAAATACTCCTAGATTCAAAAGTCAATTGATTTGTATACATTCATAAATACGTTTTATTTCTGATTTGTGACGGAAACATTTGTTAATTAAAATTTCATATTACGAGTACTTTATGATATTAGTTTTAGTTGAAAAATGTGGTCTGTGTTAAAAAAAATACACGGAACGTCACGTAGACTAATTGCAAATGATTTTTCAGTTTTCATATAAAACTAAATTTTTTTTTCGTATTCATAAAATCTTTTTTTTTAACGCCTCGAAAATGCTCTTCTGCATCCCTCGGCCAGTTTGGGGAACCGACCGCAGGTATGTGGGACTCGCTGCTCCCGAAAGATGGTAAAGCAGCCTCTACCTACTAAAAACTCCCTCTACACCGCCAATGACGGAGCCACGGGAACTATTATTATGACTTTCGCAACTTCGCCGACAGTCCACCTGCCGTGTGAATCTGGCAGGCTTGACTTATTCGAGAATGTGTCTCATCCTCCTATCTCTTCTTTCTTTACGGTACGAATGGAGTATAATGCGTACCATAACCGGCTCGGGGACTCGGTGCAATGGGTGACGTATTCATAAAACTTATATTATAACTAACTAATTATAAGTAACTCAATAAAAGGCGTCATTTTAAAATAATGGCCTTTTTTTACGCGGTGAAAGGATTTATACCCGCACCTCCGTCTAGGGGAGAAAGAGGCGGTTATGTGGGATTCACGGGCCCTGAAGGGCCCATGCTTCCCACTAAAACACCAGCGGTCACTCTCCGGCGCTGCCTTATGGATCGCCACGGAAATCGCCGAAACATACATCCGCGACGATCCGCTGGCGAACGGCCACCCCCCCCCCCCCCGAGGGCCCACACGAAATGACTAGGAGCGTCCCCCGCCTGGTAGGCTTGCTTAATCGCGAGAGGGTTAACCCTTTATCCCTCGCACTCAAGCCCTCGCGGCCAGTCTCCAACCACCTACCGACGAGCGCAAGCGCTCGACGGCGGACAGAGAGGAAACGGACCGACCACAAGCGAACTCAGGCCTCCGGAGAGACCCGAGCATCCCCTTCCCCCCAAGACAGCCACAGACGGCCTCCTACCAGATCCGTGACCGTCTGACTCAGCCCTCAGCCCTCCTCCCCTGTGACTGATTGCACCGGAATACACCAGCGGGCGATGGGGTCGTCACGTCCCGACGCCGGGAGACTACTGTGTGGGCAGACAATAGCCTAAATTTATCTAATGGTCATATTTTAAACACTTTTCATTACGGTAATAAATTGCTAGAAGACTATGGCTACGAGTATACTGTTACAGGATTGTTACTGAATGAATGTAGAACATAATTTTGAAAACATCTTAATACTTGGACATTATTTTGAATCCACATTGAGATTTCTTGTGATAGAATATTTCAAAATAGAACGTAAAATGTGATAGAACGTTTCAAAATTATGATATTTGCCCACATCACATGAACAAATAAAATTTTCTATTCAGAATACATGAAACATCATTTTAAATTTTCCAATAAAACAAGTATACGTAAAAATGAAAAATAACATCTGAAATGTATGTTCGGTTGTAGTCATTAATCACTTTAAGTGGTAGAGCAGTGAGTGCTGTATATGAACTCAGTTTGCTCTGTACCGCATTAAAATACCATTTATAATACCAATGTCTGTGTATACAAGTACGGTAAGTTATAAAACGGACAAATTTGTCTTTTTTGCCTTAAGATCATATATTTATATGTAATTTTAACAAAACAAAACCACTATATCTCAATAATATTTTCCAAATTAATTACATGGCGCTATCACCTCTGACCATCGATTGAAGTATCAAAATGTAAATGACGTGTAAGTTTAAAATAGTTGACATGGTATTACATAATGGTATTTAAATTTTAACATTTTACTTTTCTGAACGTTTTTAACAAATAATAAAAACTTTTCAATAATTTATTTAACAATTTTTTTCAATTTTATTTGTTTCTGTCTGTTAATTATTTGTACTATAATAAAATTGGGGATAGAAACTATAATAAGCGGAAGGAAGTTGTTTGAATTGATTTTTCAGTATAAATTTCCAGATGGAGAGCGGTGAGATGTTAAAAGCTAGCCGTTGGCATCATGTCAAACAGTTCCTAGGAGTACTTTTCAATATACAGGCTATTCGAATTTACAAATACTGACAAGTTATGTCCATTAACTTAGTGGTTCAATATCACCTGCGAACACGAGATCATTCACAGTTTTTTTTTTGAAAGGGTTCCAAATTTACAAGTGTATCGGGGTAAATCAGCTCAGAGATAAAAGTAATACTCCATGTAAGGTTGGACTCATGTTATTCAAAGCTCAATATTTATATTTTTTGATAAATGAAGATTAACTTTGGAAAACATTTATATATTCTTCATATTTATAGATTTATAAAGAAATCTGAAGGATATTTATCGTTTTTGCACTATTTAAATGATTCATTTTGTATAATATGTTTTGTATTTTATAAGTGGTAAAGCCTAGCTGTGGTCAGTTACTACAGCTCGAACACGGGAACGGCTCAACCGGGGAAGTACCACCCTCTCACAGAAGATCGGCGTGAAGTAGCCTTTAATGGCTGCGTTTCGTCCTATGAGTGAGAGAGCCGGTTGCCCTTTCCCTATAACTACACTTTCCTACCATTTTCTTATTCCCACCCCACCCTAACCCTAAAAACCAAGGTTGGCAACGCATCCGCAACATAGATGTTGCGGATGTCCATGGTCGACGGTAACCACCTTCCATCAAGTGGGCCGTCTGCTCGTTTGCCACCTTTCACATAAAAAAATAAATAAATAAACGGATAATCCTTCTTTGAAAATATGTGATCATACAGTTACGAACCGAAGTTAAAAATATTTTTGTATGTTATGTTATGTGTTATGTTCCTATATGTAGCAACGTGCACTTTTAATTACTCAGATAGATCTCGTCTGTAGAGACTGCGTTTGTTTTATAAGCGGGTGCATTTTAAGGTCAGGTTATGTTAGCAGGTAAGTAATAATGCTTTAATTGCCCTTACCTGGATACTTAAGAACTAACTTTTTTTACAAGTTTTACATAGTTTTTTTCACTTTTCAAATAACTGATGTTGTACATACATTTAAATAAAAAATATACGTTCTTAAAATGACTTAATTTATCATTAAGCTATTTGCTAAGAATGAAAAAAAGGAATGATTTTAATGGCCACGTCAAAATTATAACACTAGAATTATTCAACATTTATTTAAAGAACTTAAAAGAGAGTAACGACATATGTATATTAAATTTATTTTAAATTAATATTGTGTCGGATTATTGGATTTAATAATTGCATATTATATTATTTTAGAACAAAAGATGTTATTAATCTTTTCAGTTAATAGAAAGTCATTTATTATAAAATAATTAAAATTAAACAATCCAAAAATCATTCGAATATCTAATAAAATTAGAAATTGGGAAAAGAAAAATCTTCATCGCATATTATTAAAGCTACGGTTTATTGGGGCTATAAGGTCTTAAATCGGTTTATTGCTGAATAGCCAATTATATTAAGAGTTGACCGATTTAGATTCAAGAGTTATAGAAGTTGGATGCCTTTGATAAACCATGTTAAATTATAATCCATACAAAGACCACTCGACAAAAACCCAAGGTATATTCACAGACAAAGCAATTGGAATATTATTCTATTAATTCATTATAGTACTTTTGTGATTTGGAAAATAAGACGATTAAAAAAACCCCCGACCCAATCAGAAACATGAAGAGAACTAGTAAAATCAATGCAACGAGCCCAAACTGTATGGGTTTACTAAAAAGCCAGTCCGGGGTTACGTCTCCTATATTCGAGTCCTAACAGCAAAATCCGCTCAGTGGTTCCAGAAGACACTAGTGTTTCAAATGTCAGATCATAGATATGCTTGCAAGCAAAACTGTGCGTGTAACATTCCTATCACACCTAACAAATGACCTGATGACCTTGAAGACCTGAACCGATTTCAATCAAACATAGCTAAGAACTCTCTCGAAAGATATACCTTTCAAACAAAAAAAAGCTTTAAATTCGGATCATCCGTTTGGCTACGTTGCCTCAGACAGACACATACACACACTGACACACACAACCACACCTAAAACTTATAACACCCCGTCGTTTTTTTGCGTCGGGCGTTAAAAACAATTGAAATAAAATATGCTATCAAAAATTAACTCTTTTTTAATGTTGGATTTGTAAAAGATTGCTTTTAATTTCGTCCTAATATTGTGTCTGTGTTCATCCGATATTAATGATTCTTATTTTGTTAGAAAAGAAATATATGATAATTTTAGGTAACGCTATATTTAATCTGACATATTCATGCCAGATATATACATGAGAATAATGTGCTATTTACATATAAAGATATTCGAACAATGATACAACTTTTCTCCTCAATTATTTTACATCTTAAAAGGCGACCCGGATCATAAGGTCATTCAATTAGCAATAGAACATTTTTATTACAAACGCAGTTATTAGAAAGGCTCTATTGTGATGTCATAATATAATATGTACAATAAGTCACTTTCAGATACAAATCCCTTACTCTATATCTTAACAAAATTTATTAATAAAGGAATATTTTATTCTGGCATCAATAACAACAAATTGAATACTGTTATATGTAATTATTTATATAATTGTGTGAAACCAAGAAAAAAAACTCACAGTCGTACTTATGAATGAATAATATTGTTTATTTAGGGAACGTTTTTGAAATACAGATATTAAAGGGAACCTATGTCAAGTTGCTTTCTCATTACTCTGGATGTTGCAAGACTTTCAGTAAAAATATTATAATAATGATAAGTTTTTACATTATGTTCACAACAAATTAAAATATATATTCTGTATAAAACGCCATCCAGAAGCAACTTTAAAAAGTGGGATTGGGATTCAAACTGACTTTAACTTACTTAATGATCAGTTCGTAAAGTAAGACAAATTATGTAACATCAGATTTGATAAACATTTTCATAGATTTTCCGAAAGTAGGTACTCCCACTTAAAACCAATGGAATAAAATTTTGTAAGAATGAATCATAATAAATTTTTATATCAAATTATTCGGTTATAAAAAACTTACAAAGATAATATTATTTTATTTGTGAATTTTACTAGATATCTTTTTACAATTAGGAACATGTACAGATTTTTTTTATGACCAAGTCCATTAAGGCATATTAATTGGATTTCAAACGATAGTTCACAAAATTATTCATGATATGCAAATTAATGCTTTCACAGAATATGTTACTGTGTTCCAGGGTTTTTCATTCGAAAATATTTAAAATGTATTACTTAAAATTTTCAGGTCATTTTAAATAAAAAATTAAATAATTTTATCAATTGAAAACTAAATTTAAATTTATCCGTACAATATGTAATCTACATTTTTGTTTATTTTAAAATTCACTACATAAAAATCTAAAAATCTATTGAACTATTTATATAACGGTTATGGTATTATAAAAATATTGTTTAATAAGAGAAGGTATTTAGTAGGCCCTTAGACAGGTGTAAAATTAATGCTTTATATGTACATATATGTATGTATACATAGCATTTTTAACACGTGTGAGTTATATAGATATTAGATATTATTTTCGAACAATAAATTATGATTAATAAAATATTATATTTAATTTTTTTATTTTATTATTAACACAATATAAAAATTGTTTACTTATGGAAAGGGGGGTAAACGAGCAGACAGTCTACATACTCGTAATAGGAAATAATTATAGTCGCCCATGGACATCTGCAACATGGTGTTGCGTATGCGTTGCCACCATTGAGGGGAAGTTCATGATTAAGGATGCTGATGATCCAATAACAATCTTGTGAAACAGAAACCCTTGGTCTGAACTGAGAGTCAAGTTCTGTGTATCGCTGGCACGAGGTATGGCAGGGCCCCTATCCAATTCGCAGTTGCAGGGTTTTCCTAGAACCTATGACCATGAAAAACTTTCAACACCTCCAGACAGACTTAGGCTTTGCTGCAAGACAGAAAGTCATTGTACTACACTTATTAACATTATTTTATGTAAGTATAATATAAAAAAGGTAAGTAACCTTACATGTTAAAAAATAATGATTATTAAAAGTGTTTTTTCAAGTAAAATAAAAATTTTACTCATTATCTTTGAAATCTTTCAAATCTTCAACATAATGGGATTTTTTGGAATCCAGATAAAGTTTAAAAATTTATTTGGGAAACTTTCTGATTTTATACAATTATGTACATAAAGAAAGTGACTTCAATTTTAAATAATAATATATTGTGTACCTACTTCGTATGAAATATTTCATCTGATCTCCATAAAGTTTACATATCATAATATAGAATATTAGCATTCAAAAAGAAGTTTGTCAAAAAAGAAGAAATCAATTTTTTTTTGTTATATTTATAAAACATTTTAAAGTAAAAGTAAACCTTATTGTGAACAAGTTGAAGTGAAACCTTGTTCCCTTTTTTAAGTCGGTTAAAAATATTGCAGAATATTTATAACAAAATATATTTTGCTCAGTCTCACATAATTGTATAAACTAGAATTCATACATCTAAACTATAAATGTACTTGTATTTGGTTTCGTCACGTTCTATGAAAGGGTTACTTTACTTTTTATGAATAAATTATGAACTATCGTTTAAAACCATATATGTACATAGATATAGTTAAGTAGAAATATTCATGGAAAGACAATGAATGTGTAATAAATTGTTGGAAAATATTATCCTAAGCTTTTCGCGTGAACACAATTAAATAAAACTAAGTTTTTCGGAAGGTATGAGTTGTTGTTTATTAGCGTCAGATACCTTCATCTCGTTCTCCCGCCATCACGGTTGCTGGATCAAAATTGAAATGTTGGGATTACGGTGATATAAAACTATAAAAGAACCTCCAAGTATCCGAAAACTTACTTTCTTTATGTAGTGTGTATAAAACTTACTCTGATGTTATTTTGCGTGTCTTAGTATGTTATGAAATAAATTAATATGTTTTTTTTTTGTTTGTTTTATGTTTACGATAGATGAAACAGTTCTTAGTAAAATCGTCAATTTTTCATAAAGGCTACAATCTAATCGTCAATTTTAATTAAAAGTTACATTACACCTTTACATTACCTCATTAACAGAAGTTGATAAATAGGTGTCGTTTTACAAAACTAACAACTACTAATTGGCGACGTGCCTCCACATTTTGTTTATACTGGAACAACATTTATATCAACAACCTATTATTTGTTGATGATAATTAATTAAAGTGACACTTTATGTACAATAAAACCATTTATAAAAGTCAAGATAACGCCAAATTTTTAATGATAGGTACCTCATGTGGTTTGTTCAAAGATTTTTAAGGATCAATAAAATTTGCTTATGTCTAATAACAAGAAGTGATTAGTGCAGTAGTAAAAGAAGAGTTAGTAATGTAAAGAACTACATATCTATTCATTTAAATGAAACTAATATCTATTCACTTGATTAAAAGATGATCCTAGTATGCTTAGTTTTCTAATAATGTTGATAAAATTTATTTTATTCTATAAAATTTTAATAATATGAGTTTTATAAATAAATAAGATTGCGAATTTCATTTAATATCAATCTAATAACGGCTGGAATTAAAAACTACACCAAAGCAAAGAAATTCTCTAAGGTTACCTTTTTACTTGTAAATTATACCTAAAAAGAAATAATATTAAAATAAAATACGATTATATAAAATAAACGTTATATGAAGGAACATTTTATGTTTGTATCCCTGTTTATATGTATATGTGTAAATAGATAATTTATATTGAAATAGTAAAATTGTCCTATAATTGAAAGTGGTTAACTTTATTTCTGTGTATTTATTTTTGGGGAGATTTTTTTTCTCAAAGCTTTTTTTTTTGTTATATTTGGGGAGATTTTTTCCCCAAAGATGTCACTATTCCAGCAGTTTTTTTATTTAATTTTTTGTAGAAATGTGTTAAATCTATTGTAAATTGAGATTAAATAGCAATGTATTAAAATGTAAAAGAATTATTTAATAACACACAAGTGATTAAACAACTTAAATCTTAGCCAAAAATTAGCTCCTACAGATTTAAGCGATCGTGAAAATTAATGACTTGAACACTACGGTATTAGTTAATAATCAATATTAATCAAAATTAAAGATTTTACTAAAAACAGAATTTTCTTTAAAAGTAAATAAATGTATTGTGCCGTTAAACAGAATATACTTTCTATTTATTTCATAATGTTATATAGGATAAGGCTCAATGAGGCTTTATATAAAATTAATTAGCAGAAAAGCTGTAAGGAGAAGCTGGTTTGATATATCAGAACATAAAAAAATGTGTATTCAATGTAGGTTGTTTATTGATTCTACTAATGAAAATTTAGGAATGCGAAACATTTTTATGTTTAAAGATAAACCAACATACATGCATAGTGAAATTTTATTCCATTTTTTCATAGCAAGAACTAATAAAGCTATTGCCACCTCAAAATTGAGGTTTATAAGAACGTGACATTCATAAATTTTATCCTTAACAGAGCTATGTCTAAGAAAATACAAGTGACGGAAAAGAAAATAATCATTCAACCCAAAACAATAACTAACAGGACTAAATTACTTACACATGTACTTTTAGTGTTGTTTATCAAATATTTAGTTCAAAATTGAAATTCTTATTTGTTATTTATATCGAGGAAAATAACAGTAATTAAAACATCTATAAAATATTTGATTGTTTATTATAAATATTTATTAAAATAATAATTTAACGGGTTTAAGATAAGGTCAATAACATAAAGACTTACAACAATGCATTTATTTTTTTATTGTAGGAAAACATATTTTTGTCTAAAAAATTCAAAAATTGAAAAGGTTTTAGAAATTGGACTTGAAACATACAATGCATCAAATTTTAATAGAATTTTATGATTCTCAGATACAGTGTTTTATCTCGTTTGAGTTCCAATGTGCTCGAGGATTTCCGTTCCACAATTTTAAGGTTAGAATCAAAATTATTGATCAAAGAATATTTATCTTTTGAAATGCTTAATGCAATAAGTATATTACGTTATTAAATATCACTTAAGCATGTCATTCAATGATCGTTTTTCATACACAGATTTTTGATATTATATTTAAAAAAAATAATAAAAGAATGAAATTATAAACACAAAATAGTGTATTTTAAATACTATATTGAAAAAACAAAATCAGGGTCCCTTGGTATTAAAATACATAATCAACTATCTTCAAGGCCGCAACCCTACTAGTCGGATTCCCACCATGGGACCTTGGAAGCTAAGCTTCTCGCGCAGCTGTATGGCACGGGGAGATACTGGAGAGCGGCGCGGAGGTCATGCCTAGAGCGGTCAAGGTGCGCAGAAGAGAGCTGGGGTTACTGGTAATGGCGGAGTGGCACAAGCCGCTCGAGGTGCCAAGCGCGGGGCACTTTTACAATATGTAAACATCTTGAAAGATGTCTTAACCTAATTCACTTACGGATACTTGTTTTAGTTGTTGTATTTGTTTTACATACAATTTTTGGCTGACCCATGGAGTTTTTTTAAAATTTAATATTCATTATGTGTAATATCACATTTCAAGTTGATTTTTTTTTTTATATTTATTTAATAACTGTTGGACATGTTTATTTTTTCAAAAGAGGCTGCGTAAGTTGTATCGTTACATGGCGCTGGGGTCACTCACCCATCGAATAATACTTGAATATACTAGATAGCGAATATCGTTATTACTAAAATTGTATTCAGAAAATACCTACAATAATTCTAAGCCAAGAAAAAGACCATTTTAACCAAATAATCATATTTTATTAAACCTCATAATATAATTATTTTGTTAATGTTTAATTTACGTCCCCTTAATAAATTAATCGAAAATAAAATAAGAAGACATGATTCACACTACCAAACTTTTTACAATATTTTTGAGTAAAGAAATATTAGTGCGACAAAAAAATACAACTCTTCGATGTTAATTAGAAAATGCAAACACAATGCAACAATACAATACTTACTACAATAGTCTAAGCAATAGTCTAGTTAATCTATTACATTGGACATGAGATGAAAACTTTTTATTTTACACACTTATTTGTATTTTAAATAACTACAGGGTTTTGAATAAAAATTTTAAATTGTTAATTTGTTAGACCAGACCAAAAGAGGCATTTAAATAACAAATTGTTGGCGCTGCGAGTTGAAGATAAGAGCAAGGATTTTATCAAATTAAACAACAATAGAACAAGTTTAAAATTTAAACGACATAAAATGTTTAATAATGTACGATAAAAAAAATGTTTCAAAGTAAATAACTTCATTTATTATTAATTTCAAAGTATAAACTAATTAGAAAATAATAAATTTTTTGCTCTTAATTATAAAAAGTAACCATCATAAAATCAGTTGAAAAATTGGTTCAATATTAAGTTTGTAAAAAACAAACATAATAAATATGACCCAATTCCAAGTTAAGATATAATTTATATATTCTTTCTTGCACTAAAATTTTTATTTCTTGCATTAAAATCAGTATGCAAACAACATGCAAAACATGCAAAAAACGACATCGTTGTATGAGTTTATTGAAATGCATATATAGTTTTATCTTATATATACCTCCGACAAGCCTAGAGATATTAAAAATTGTCTTAAAGCATTTCACCCGATTATAAGGAAACATTTTTCATACATCTCTATTTACGATGATAGTCCAAGGTATGTAAATAATGCCATCTTTAATACATATTATTTTTATTTCTTGTGTCCTCCCATGATACGAGTATCGAATTACAGGCAACGTAATCCAAGAAATGAAGATCAAACTAAATCCAATATATCAAAGGGTCGTACGTACCAATGTATTTAATCTTGTGCCTCGATAAAGCTAAACATTCAGAAACCTACTTATGAAAACACAACTAAATAATGATTTCCATATAAAAAATGAAAATATTTTCTGAAAATTATTAAATAAATATGATCTCGAACAAACTTTGTGTATTTATTAATGTCGGAATACAAAATTTTGTTAAGTTTCAAATATAGTTGGCCTTTTTTTATAAAACAGATTTTGAGTAAAAACAATCCTCTCATCAAAGAAAGTCACATTACATAACCTTCATGTATTGAACAATGAAATTTAAATTTAAAAGGAGAAATTAAATTATTAGTTGACGATTGATTTTCTACTCTTTAATAATTTTACTTCGTAATCGTGAGAAGCTAATGTTTTTATCTTTTCTTGTTACTGCCCAGATATTACTAATTTTTTTTTAGTTGTAACCAATTGACCACAGCTAGTTTTAAGCAAAGACAAGGTCTTTAAAATAAATAAGAATAAACGGTATTTTGATATTAAAAACAACTTTAATTATTTCAATTGTTTTTTCAAATTTTTGTTTTTGGCACAATTTTTTTTTAAACCTTAGTGGACTTTTATGAAAAGTAAAATAGACCCTTTTTCTTTACATTAGGGATTTATTGATATATCAAAGGCTGATCCTTATATTAAAGGAAACTAACGTTTTAAATAAATTAGCACCAGTTGATAAACTACATAAAAAATTATAAACTTTTATACAATTTTTCTTTAAACTTATTGTATACCTGACATTAAATATACTTCTTCTTCTTCTTCTACCTGGCAATTTCCCAGCTTTTAGCCAGGGTCTGCCTTACATGTTGTGAACAGGTTTGGCTAATTGTTTTTACGACCGGCCCGCCTGCCTGACATCAACCCTCTTTAGGATTGCATTAATCAGTGGTGTCTAAATACATTTAGAAAGTACATATGATTCGGAAAAATCACATTGGTACTTGCCTGGGCCAGGATCGAACCCACGCCCTCGTGCATGAGAGGCGGGCCTTTTAACCACTACGCCACCACTGACTTAGACATTAAATATACTAAGGTTTTAAAATAAAAAACCTTAGTATATTGACATTAAATATACTAAGGTTTTATATTTTAAAATGATTTTGGAAATTCTGACTAACAAATACATCCGCATCTATAGTTGTATATATAAATGGAACATGGATGCACGATTATTTGTTGTCTTTTTATTTTCTTACTATATTATTTTATTTCTATATCAAGGCTAACGTGTGTAAAGGAGATATATTTATGTACGGAGAAATAATGAGCAAAGAAAAAGAACGTATGACAATATTCTTGAAAAAGCAATACTAACAGGCACATACACAAAAATAAAACAATAAGTGAGAAGTAACTGTAAATTTAATAAAACCTATATAATCATATCTCCGAATTCATCTTGAGCTTAATCTTTCGTAAGAGGTACCCCTCGAAAATAAACCCACAATGTGCGAAACTTCTCTACTTCCAGTCTTCCTTAAGAATCCATCCTTAAGAATCCACAACTTCCCGTAATAGCAAAAAACTTCAAGACGATCTCAAATAGATTTTTCAAAACTGCGACATTGCATCCTAAGCAGCTAAGCAATTGCCTACTCCCCAACCTTCAACTCTCATGTGTGCAAGAGACGTCTCAAAGATATGCCCTTATATTATACTGTAGATTGAAGCAGTGATCCTAAATTTTTGGAAAAATATTAAAAGTGTGCATGTGAATAATATCATCTCCTTTTTCATCTAATTAAGTTATAATTAGATAAAAAAATATTTGGCAAGCTCTCTTTAATACATCATTATTTTGTACATAAATGTCAACTCTCCAAAATTATCTGGCATTGTGCCGCTGATGGCTCTTCAAATATTTATCTTATATCTTCATATATTTTAAAGTATAATAGTTAATTAATTAATTAAGACTTACTGTCTCTAAGATTTAAATATTTGTCTTGAACTTAAAACCGTTTCTATTACTAATTAAAAAAAACATATTACCGCAAATCTCACGATAGTTACTTTAATAAAACCATGAAACCCTTCATTAGGGGAAAATGAAAACCTTTTCTTTGTTATATCTTTAAGAGTCATTCTCACTTTCCACTTGATTAAATTTTACCTTTTGTCCCAAAATAAAGTCGAAATATATTCCATTTTTTAAAAGAGATAACATATTTTAAAGATATATCTCACGATAAATGATTTATATCGTTGCATAGGTTTTATGACTATAATATTAAATACTTCATGTATAAGAAGCAATCGTCCTCAACATCTATGAAAATAAATTTAAAGAGATAAGCTTTGTAAAAGTTGGAACTGTGGAAATACCCGGTTTGATGAAGCAGTTTTTGCTAAAACTATTTTTCCGTTATATATATATATATAATGAATTGCTGTTTGTAAGTCTCACTAAAACTCGAGAACGGCTGAACGAATTTTTCTTCTGTTAGACTTGAAATGTTTGTGGAGGTTCAGGGAAGGTTTAAAAGCTGAAAAAAAATAATTATTTCTGGGAAAACCCCAAAACCAGTTTTTTCTATTTCCCATACAAACGTTTTCTTTGACATTATATTTGACAACTAACTAATATGTCAATCATTCTGTTACACTTCAGAACATGGAGATTTATAGCTTAAAGGTAAACTCCAAAATATAAATTTAAAAAATCAGAACAAAGAAAAAAGTATAACGGCTGGCCATATTGTGTTACAATCTTAGTTACGATATTCTATGAGTTCATTCATCTTTGTGATTACCGATACATGCGCGAGAACTTTCTTTACTTATGTCATAGTGACATATATAATTTCTAAGAGTATTTAGACATCACTGTTTAATGTATTCCCAAAGAGGGTTGATGTCAGGCAGGCGGCCGGTCGTAAAAATAATTAGCCAAAACTATTCACAACATGTAAGGCAGACCCTATCTAAACCTGTTAAAATTGCCAGGAAAAAGAAGAAGAACGACTGTAGGGATATGGTTGAAAATTGGTGGAAAGATAGATTAGAACAAGGAGACAGACATAGGATATTGAATTGTGTTCGATTGAAACAGGAAAAATGTAATAAATACCAATACCTGGTTATTTATGGCCCCTAAGACGGAATGCCATTACTTTCCAAAAGAACGAAATTCATGTATTATTAATATTAACTTGGACTACACAAGATAAGGAAAATCTTAATAATCTCTGAACGGGATTTAGGAAAAAAATATACTTCATTTAAAATGTCATAAAATTGAATTTAATAAAATTGAAAACGTGCATTTTAATTAAAACTCTCCTGTTCATTACACTAAAAGTTATAAAAGGAGTATATGAAGCTAACCTTGTTCAGCGAGTTCAAAAGAGTTGTCGAGTGTGGCCTTTTATAAGCCGTGGAAGCTTTTACACACGCTCCCAAGAGAAGAAAACGGCTAAACTGATAATAACAAATAAAAGTAAAAATAGTGATACTTTTATCTAGCTTCATTTATATATATTTTAATGTTTAAAAATATCAACTCAATTGCTACCATGAATATGTTGTGGATGATTAAATTTTTTGTGAAAGGTTAATAATCTGAATATATTTTTAACATAAAATAATTTCAAAACCAAAATAGAATCTTTCTTTCGTTGCTACATTATTTAATATTAAACACCTCTTTTGTAAATTTATTTTCTTTCTAGCAAAACTTTATTTAAGAAGTTTTTATTTAAACCATAACTATTGATAACATAAGTGTGCTCATTAATATTTTGGTCGAGAGATTACAAGGAGCCGAGATTATGCTGAAATATGTATATATTATTCACACGTTAGGAGTAATAGAAATATTAAAAATTACACGTTTTCGTACGAAGGCCGATTTAATAAGTGCAACAAGGAGTTCTATTCATGAATACTGAAAATATGAAACATTTAGTAAAACTAAAATTTCATAATGAGTCTCGTTTCGTATTATTTTTGTATATCAGACATTATATTTCAGCCAAAATGAGAACGGATTTATAAAACGAAAAACAACAGAGTCTACTCAAGGATCGGTTTAAACAAAATATTTTTTTCCATGGTTTTTTCTATTTAGGCATAATTCATAATAAGTTACAGAGTTTTTCAGAACGTTAGGAAATACTTTAATATTGTTTTAAAAATATATTTAATGAAAAAGCGAAAAGCAAGATAATATAGAAATTTAAATTGCTTTATGATTAAATAATAAACAAATATACATCAAAGATCCAGAAAATAGACTTAACAATAACATAAGTAATGTTATCACTATAATAAACTTATTTTCTTTTGTTAAATTATATCGAGGCCAAAATATAAAAAAATTACAAAACTACTTAAAAAAAAATACAAAACTACTACTACTATATAAATATGAGGAAGGGGTGGTATATTGGAACCTCACTTTGTTTTTTTAAGTATTTTAAGAAAATTATTTGAGTAATCATCACAAGACTGTATCTTTATATTTAAAAACTTATTACATAGCTTTTATATTAGAAACTAATTTATAAAATAAAATCACCCATTGTAAGAAATTATTTTGCTTTATAAGAAAAATGAAAAAAATGTATTCGGAGCTCTTTTGCTGGTATTATGGAACCCGGGTTCCAAATTACAAGTATGGATTTAATTTACTTGCAAAAATCACTTACATAATACTCCGTGTCTCATCCTGAGCATTCAATATGCGCCCACAACCTACATGATTGGCACTGAATCAAAGTTTCAAACTGTTGAACGTTGGAGTAATTTTCAGAACAAAAAATGCAACAAGCGTCGTCTTGGTTTGTGGGCTGGGCACACCTTACTTTGTAACCAGATAATCAAGAAATCAAAAACTAGTTTAAATAAATCTTAAAACATACCTCTGACAATGTAAACTTATGTGTATATACTACGTGTAACACCAAGTGTATTTACTTTTAGACAGAAACAAAAGTGTTGACAGTGTTAGGAAATAAAAGTAAAAACATTTGCAGGTAACATAAAATTTTAACTTCGCATGACATTTTATGACACGATAGAAAAATGGCGTTAGTGGCAGTAACACGTTCAATGACATCAGTTCAATGTTATTTCACAGCTTTTTAACAGATGTCCTTGTCTGTTCCTGAGATATTAAGGAGTTCCAAATTATCAGCAGGTTCCAAATTACCACCCCTTTCCCCTATATATTTACAACTTTTAATCATTTTTGTAATTTAGAGTTGTTCTGACAATAATTAATTAAAAATTACAAATGGATAAGCTTAAATCATGGAAACACGTGTTCATGATGTTGTGTCAGTATTATTTCACAAAAGGGTGGGCCGTACAATTTATTGGGATAGTAAAACCTAGCTCTGTCAAACAATTTACAACATTTCTAGCGACATCATTAATTTTATTTTGATTAACACACTATGGGTTTAAGTTGTACATTTAATAAAAACAAACAGACAAAGTTATTAAACATACTATCTACATATGTTCCAATAATCTGTAGCGAAGATGTTTAATATACTGTGATCTCAAAATTCTAAAGGACCTTTTGTGAACGAAGATTTATAAGCTATTACATATTATAACAAAGCTATTATATTTTGTAACAAAGAGAAGCATTCAAGTAACAGTCTGATCAGATCCCGTACACATGACAGTAAGCCACTAGTATATGTGAAGCCGACGGGAAATATAATCTTTAATATGGTTTAATTTTAGTTAAAATTTCACAATAATAACTATCCAATAAAAATCTTACTCAAAATAATTTAATTTTTACCACTCATAAAGTTAAAAACCACTAGAATTAAGAAATGCAAGTTAAAGAATTTAATTTAATATTAAAGAGAAAGTTGTTATTTCTAATAAAATTTATTCATTTTAGAATTAGGTTGTTGAAAAAATTATATTGATTTTCAATAAATTATTATCAACATGAATACATGGATATATTTAATTTATGTGAACTGTCCACTTAATCCTTCAAAAGTATCTTGGCATCGTATTTTCATTAGTGATAAATTTTTATCAATAATATTTATTGTTTTATTTTTGATAATAATACTTATTGTTTTATTTTTGATTTAACACTAACTGTTAAAATAAAAATACTGGTTTCTCAAGTTTCATAATTGTCTTGTGATCTAGTAGAATGTGCAAAACTACTAGAGGCAATACCTGTGTGAGCTTCTAGTAAATTTGAAATAGATTTGCGACGCAATTTTTTTTTTTGTTAACGCGGTGAAAGGTTTTATACCTACCCCTCCGTCTAGGAGAGACGGAGGCGGTTATGTGGGACTCAAGGTCCAGAAGGGATCATGTTATCCACACACAAACACCAGCGGTCACTCTCACGTCAAGTCACGAGAATCGCCGAAGCATACATCCGCGACGATCCGGCGGCAGGCCGCGAACGGACACCTCCCCCACCCCGAGTGCCCACTCCAAAAGACCAGGAGAGTCCCCCGGCCTGGCGGGCTTGCTTAATCGTGAGAGGGTTAACCCTCCCACCCAAGCCCACGCTCCCAGTCTCAAACCACCCACCGAAGAGCGCAAGCGCCTGACGTCAGACGGAGCGGCATCCGACCATCAAGCGAACTCAGGCCTCCGGAGAGACCCGATTCCCCAGCCCGGACCATGACCCCACAAGGAGGTCAAGGACCCCCCCCCCCCCGTCTCGTGACTGATTGCAACGGAATACACCGGTGGGCGATGGGGTCGTCACGTCCCGACGCCGGAGCGCAATGGTTAAACTAAACGCTTTATAAAAATATAAAAATACTTCATGAAACCAAAATTAATTGACAAGAATATACAAATTTACTAGGTATGTAATCGTTTTAAATTATTCATAGTCTTTTTTTTATGCTATGACTTACAAAATTACGATTTTGAGTTTAGTTGATTTTTTTCGTTATTGTTCTACTTATCAAATATAATCGTTTCCATAAATTATTGTTGATTGCTATATTATGATTATTATTAGTTATTATCTTAAGATTAACATCTTAAGGAACATTTGAAAATATTTTTCAGGGCTTTGTAGTACATAACGGTACATAACGGTACGAAGCCAGCACGATAACTTTTACGGTTTAAAAAAAACACAAAAATAGTTTTGCTATAAATCTTATACATGATCCTTCAATTTAACACAAAAAAAAATTGTTTCAAATCCAAATTCAATTTATTGAAATACAGTCTTTTATCTTATATCCAACAATAAAGTGTTACTTTACATAATACGCCAATTAGACTGAAGATGTAGATATAATTAAAAATGGCATTGACATATTAATAATTGTATTTTCACGTACATCTCTTTTTTATAATCTAACATTAACGTTAACAATTTACTGATACGGTTTACGGTGGAAAAGTAATCACATAATGTCTGATAAATCAAGAAGTCAGTAAAAGTCTAATAGATTGTTAAAAGATACAGCCTCTGAAAAAATTCTAACTTATTTTAGTTGAAAAATAAATAACTATTAAATAATACATACGATTATGATTTAGATAATCTGGCACCTAGTAGTGTGAAGAATTTATTATCAACTATTCTAATAGCTTATAACACCACTTATTAAAGTTTTTTTTATTTATCAAAAAATGTATTGTATTAAATATAAAGTATTTTTAGTTTTATGAGCTTTGTGTTAATCGGATTCCATGTTTGACTAGAAACATTTTGATGCCCATAGATGAAAGAAAAAGACAACTATCAGAGGATCTTCAAATTTTTTCATTACCTATTTCCTTACCCTCAACAACAAACCGAATTCTTTTCATTCTTTTGTCATCTAAATTGCTATATTTTTCGACGGGGAAATATGGAAGAATTGTAATATTAAATCATGAATCATACTTTTGTTGATTGTTATCTATTCATCCATAACGCTGGAAAAATGAAAGTAGCTGCTTTGTTACATAAATAAATTATTCCATAAAACATAATCATATAGCCAGAACGGTGTTTAGAGAGAGAGGGATTATTTATTTGTTTTTCCTGAATGTAAAAATTTGAATTTACAATATATTTTATTGTTATTTTGTAAGAAGATTACGTATTTTACTATATAGACCAAATATGTATTGAGTTCTTAATATTCGATTTTTGGTAACATTGGTGACTAATGTTATGTAGATTTGCGGTTGCAGCCAGGGCACTTAGTTAATATTTAAAATTCAGGATAAGTGGATTTTAGATTCCATTGAAATAGTAACAGAATTACATACTACATATGTATATAAAAATACTAGTTTTCAACAAAGGACTAAATGTTCGGGTGTACCTATTTTGTTTTCGAAAATAATTTTCAATTCAGATTTTAAGGAAAAATTTCGTGGTTTTTTGTATTATCAATCAATTATTTCATATAAGTATTTAAATACTTATTATACTTATACTAAAAAACTGTAACTACTTTTGAATGAAGATTTAATATTATTTAGTAATTTTTATAGTATTATTTTACAATGTTTCATATAAATACTATAAAGTAACACGTAAAAATTATCTGAAATTTTGAAACCCAGGAGTATAATATAACAATTTGTCATGTGATACAAGAAAACATATTTATCTTATCTAAAGGACAATGCGGATTACATAAAGTTCTAAATATATAAAAGGCCTTTGTACATATGATAATTTTTAATACAGTTAATGCTTTTGAAGTAAAATACTATAAATTGTGTAAATAATGTTTTTTAAACAGGCTGACAAAATGACATTAAATAAACTTGAATAAATCAATTATAACCTTAGGCAGATACAGAAGTAAATATTTTTTCAAATCTTCGCATTACTGATACTGAGACTCCTGCAAGAACTCATTTAAAAAGAAACTTTGATTTTATTTTATTATGCTTCGTGTATTTCTTACTTATTTCATTCGCAAGTTTCTTCAACTTTGCAGTTACCGTGATCACGACTACACGATATGAAACTGCTGAGATGAAAAATATAATCAGAAAGTCATGTTTTATTTTTACTTTATATTACTCTATTACTCTATACAACGACTATGCTATATTAGCAGGTGAACTTAAATATGTATAAATTAAATAGCAATATAAAAAGATTAAAATATAATGGTTAAAGTTTTTTATAATAAATTTTTCTACACTGCAATTTATATTAAATAGTTTATGGATACATATATGATTTAAATGTTTTTCCTTCATTCTAACTAAAATCAAACATTTGAATAAAAAAATTATTTAGTTTAAATACATATATTATCAAATTATTCAGAGCTTTAAGTATTAAATATTGTACATTAAAATAGTATTCTAATAAAAGAAGATAACAATTTATAATTTTACCTTACATAGTAAGTCATTAAATACGTAATGTCGTATATTATTTTCCTGAAATCAAGAACAGCATTTATTATATGAAGCGATGCCAATAACTGTTTCGGATAAATATTATATATGGTATGTAATGAACTTTATCAACATACATTTGCTTCACCGAAGATCAGCATGACGTCCTCAGCAAAGCTTGGTATAAAAAAAGCTCCGTATACACAACCTCAAAGCTGGTGAGGAAATCTGAGCATATAGTCTAGAATACAACTTTCTTGATATCTAAAGTCATGATAATTCGAAAGCGATGCTTTGTAGAAGAAAAGAGATTGAAATCTTTTTTAATGAGAATTTTACGATCTAGGACTTTGTCTGAACCATTTATTAATAGCTCTCGTTGTTTGAGAAATATACGCCAAAAACGCAAATTTGCATCATCGAATAGAAAACAACGCACTTATAAAAGGACTGTTTTCTTATAAATAATACAATATCTTTAAAAATAATCTATGCATATTGTGTTCGTATACTTTGGATCTAATTCTAATCTTTGGATTTGGATTGAAATAATTGAGAAAAAAATAAGTAAAAGTAAATTAGTTAAATTATAATTTTGTATTCCTTTTGATAACGACTTAAGCCATAACAATACGTTTTTCATAAAAAGGCAATTAGCTACCAACACAATTATTGAATTAAAATTGTAATTTGAAATAAAGTTAGTGAGATTTCATTAAAAATTAATTACTAAATAAGTTTAATTAAGAATGCAAGAAAAATCATTAACGTTTCATTAGTTAATGTTAATTAATATATTGTATTTTGAGTAAAAGCAAAAAGAAAAAAGTAATAAATTCAATTATATTTAATTATGTCTACTTTGGTATTTCATGTGTAAAAGGATTTTAATGGTATTATGTATCCTATATAAAATATTTTATATAAAAAACTAATCATATTCATGTCTATTTAAACTTAACTCATCATGATATTATTTTTTACTGATTAATGTTTAAAAAGGAGAAATTAATTTAATAAATAAATATTATTTCTTTAAATAAAACCGTTAACTTTACTCATTAACATTGCTATTATGTATATTATTGGGAATTTGAACTAAGAATTTATCAATTTAAATTAGCGAAAGATCGTTGATGATAGTGATACGTAAATATACTTTTTTAAAAATAATTTAATAAACATAGTTAATAAAAATTGTAGCAAAAACCATACTGAAGACCACTAGACTTTCTTTCAACCTCAAAAGAGGTATTATTATAATGCCCATCATTATCTTTGACGATACACAGTTAATTATAAGATCATAATTACACTTAAATTATAAATAAACTTTAGAATAAAAGACTGTAATAAAAACGACTTTAGTAAAAACGAATTCAACCTGTCAGGAGTTCCAAAGTTTTTGAGATATTAGGAGCGTAAACAGTTTATTGTTGTGTCAAGGAATTAATTTCGATACATATATACTTAGCATAATGATATTCTCTTTTGCGTATACTGTTATTTTCCCTAGTGTGTCCTTTCCACTTTTTGTTGACAAGCAAATACAACATTTTATTAATCACAACAAAACATGTTAAAGGTATATCGGTATTTTTGACTTATTTTCTCCGACAACATTTGTCTTTCAAAGATCTCAAAAACAAAACATGCTAGGAAAGACTTCTTTGAAATTCAAAGGCTTTTAACGACGACTTTGTCCGCTTTGTCTACTGATATTAAAGTTTAAAACGGTTCACTTTTCCAAGGTAGACTTTCTGATAGAACGAAGAATATTTCTCTTTAAATACTTATTATTAGTTACTGTATAAACTCAATTACATCGGTCTTGACGAGATAACAAGGGAACAGTGGGTATTATATGAAGTATGTAATTTGGGTTCTTATACTGTTGACCCGCATTGATCAAATAACCCACAAATATCCTCTAATTTGAGTTGGTACGTTAAATACCTTAGAAATGTTATCTAAATTTCATGTACTAATTTGATTTTATAATATATTTTCCAGTACATTCACTCACTAAATTAAAGTTCTACTTATAAATTAATCGTACGCTTATTTTCGCATTGTTCTTATATATTTTCGCAGACAAACCCACTGTCACAACCAGTAACCATTTACATTGTCAAGATAAATTGAGATAATTATCCAGTTTATTGTTTAGAAATCCAAATGACAATTACTATGTAACTTTCTCAATGAAAAACTGGAAATCCTTCGTGTTTAGTCTGTCGAATTAAACTTTTGGTCCCTTACGTTACCATAGAGAACTCAAATCTGAGACAAACAGATTATCGTATACCAGTCTTTGAAAATGAAATTTTTGTTATTAAATTAGAATTGTCACTACTTTCTATATTTATAACTATACGTAACAGAACAATATTGAATATTATTTAACAAATAAAATATAAATATACAATATTACAATTCTACTAAAATCACTACTCAGTAAGCGTTTCATTCATTCCTTAATTACACAAGCTCATCGTTTATATTAATAACAGCTGGTACACAATCATTGTAGCCCAAATTACTTAGTATCGCTAACGACTGTAAATATATATTACAGCCCGCTTTAATAGATTTAACATAGCATAATATAAAACAATTGTTCAATTTATCAACCAAAAATTGTATCCCAACTATGTATATGATATTATGTTACAAATTAAGATATTCATGAGGTAATCAAATTACTCATTAACTAAGTAAAGTAGGTACTGTCCCATGATTCTATTGAAATGATATTGAAATCTCGATTAAATCTGACCTCGTATCATTGGTAAATTTTAATAATGCAATTATTGTACTGTTTTACAATGAATTCATTTGTTTATTGGAAAAGACTGCTCGGACTAGTTTTGTGATCCATTTCTTATGATTTATGTAAGAATAATGACACAGACCTCACAGTGACAGATTTATATTCAAACTTCAAGAGTTTCAGTTCACAATGTTTTCTCAGTTAATGCACTCTATGGGATGAATCACCACTAACAACATTTGCCATTTTTAAAGAAATAAGCAGTTGGTTTTAAAATTGTATATAAACTAAGTAGGGTAGCATAACGTGACTACAAATGCATTTGAAGTACTTTTCATAAAACTTTGTAAATATGTATAATCAATAAACTTCGGATTCCAAAAACTTTACCATATATATTAGATTACTTATAAACATTAATTATTTTAGATAAAAACATCAATTTATTATATCTGCTTGATATTGTTCATAATTTATTGATGTTTGCATAAAAAAACACTATAATCCTATTATTATTTATCCGGACTTTAAATTTTAAAACATTGTATTATTTGTATTTCATTGTGGGTTGATTTTATCAATTTCTCTTAAATATTTTTCTTAATGCTCTGCTCGAAATGTGGGACTGTTGCGATTATAGCATTTAATGCATATTGGACTCAATAAACTTTATATATAACAAGCATTAATCCGAAGATTTTTGTGATTAGCGGATAGTTCTTGACTCTCATAAACGTAAGAAGATTTTCTTTTGGATTATGTTTAAAAGGAATAAATTTATATTATCTCCAACGTTTTTTATATATTCTTTACAATAAGTCATAGCAAATATGAGCTGGGCAGACCCCTACTCACCAAAGCCACTGCGAATGCCATCGGCCGCTATGGCGGTGTTCCCCGGATCTGTCAGCGATAGGGCACACCAGCGACTAGTCGGTCCTAGCAAAGACCGGACTTACCCCCTCGGAGTATGGGTGCGATTCCAGCAATTAGGACCGCCCCGACGTCGGGCTGTCAGTGGAGCCGGGTTACCACGCCGACCCCGGCCGGAACACAAAGGTATAATTGGAATCGCCTCCGTCACACCCCCGTACGTCATCTGCGGAGGGAGGGTGGAACAGCCACACAATCCCTTTCCCGCTCAGATGCCTCCTTCGTGGACATGACCGTCTCACAGAAGGAGGACACCGTCACCCATTACCTATTGCTCTCGAGCATCTTCTCGACGATACACGAAAGCGACAAGTCCAATCCGACAAGTGCCGCCACTAGCTCTTGGCACTGCTCAGCCCATCTCGGGCACACCTCGAGTGTGTGCTGGGCCGAGTCCACCACTGCGCCGAACTTATGGCAGCTTTCTCCCGGCTCTATCCTGGCCGTTCGAGACAAGTAGTAACCGAAGCACCCGTGCCCGGCGAAGACCTGCGTCAGACGGAAAATGAGGGGCTTGCGTTTCCGCCTCATCTAACGCTCTAGGACCGGGCGATGCGTTGCCGTTGTACGTCTACAGTACTGCTGCTCCACCAGGTCCTCCCCCCACTCTCGCATAAGGCGCTCCTCCCCCTGCCGACGAACCGCTCGGATCTCCTCCGACGAAGGGTTCTCGCCGAGTGCCCTCCTACTCGAGACATAGGCGAACAGCTCGGCGCGAACCAACGCCACGAGATCCCAAGGTGGGTCGCCAGCAAGGGCAGTCGCTGCGGCCCAGGAGACCGTACGGTACCCCCTAATCACCCTCACCGCAGGAGTCCTTTGCGCAGAGCGCAGTAGGGCTCTACTCAGTACCCCTTTTTTTTTTTTTTTTTTTTTTTTTTTTTTTTTTTTTTTTTTTTTTTTTTTTTTTTTTTTTTTTTTTTTTTTTTTTTTTTTTGTCGCTGGAAAAATGCTTTACGCATACCACTCTACCCGGGGTCGGCAGATGTGGTTATGTGGGACTCCTAGGTTTAAGTACCCAGTTTACCCACTAAAAAACCAGCGGAATTACACCTCGCCACAAAAGGTGGAAAGAGGCCGCGGTAACGCTTTCGCCCAGCCCGCGGCCTCCCGATATGGCTTACCGGTCACGAACCCAAAGTAGTATGGGTTCTCTACTCAGTACCCCTAGTTTTTTAGAGGCTGGTTTCGCCTTGTCCTCCAAATGTTTCCGGAATTGAACGTTGTTTTCTATGTCAACCCCAAGGATCCCAATACTCTGTTTGATCTTAAGAGGAATGTCCTGGAATGGTAGAGCTACAATTAACAGAATCTTTTTAGTGGTTAACGCGCTAATTTGTGTCTTCTTCGGAATAAGCTGATCTAGACTCAGCATACTCTATTGGGAGACCTCAATTTCAAACACAAGTATCTTTCGGATTCCTTAAATTTTTTCAAGAGGAATATTAGCTCGGCCAATGTACGTAAAAAATATATTCACTTTACAAGAATCTGAGAAAAAATTGTTTAAACTGGAGATGTCCGGCAGTGTTCAATTGAAATTGTTTAAAATCTTTACATACATTAAAACCACACCTCAGATTAGGTGTAAGTACAGTGACTACAATGTTTACTCTCCCTTAAAACCTGGTACCTGAGAATTGGCTGTCAATATAAGCTAGCAGATATCCATACGTTTACTGTATAAATTAATACTAAAATTTTATGTTTGTTTTGTCCATCAGAAAGAGTTAAGTTCTGGGGGCCCTAGGATCTCTATCAGTTCTTTGACCATTTTACTGATGCTTCATTTCGTTTATCCGCTGTATGACAAGCCACAGTCACAATCAAGTTTGTATACACCCGTTTGTTGCAAAAACATATTACTCTTGTCAGTCTCGAGAAATGGTTCACATTTTAAGTGTTTTTAACAGTTTTATCTGTATAACCCTCAAATTATATTGCATTGATCTTATATATTATTTCTGTTTATAAAAAATAATCAAATACCTACAAATTAATACTATAAATTTTATTCATAATTCCACACAAGATTTTAAAATTCTCAGTTTACTCGTAAAAGTAATTAATAAAGCCCTTGAGACCATATAGCCACAAAAGGCCTGAACATTCTAACCATAATCACAAGTAAAAAGGCAACTCTCAGGAGGTTTTACATTTCAATGTAATAATTTTTATTCATTAAATTCAACATCACAATTCCACCTCCTTGCGGTTTTCATTTTTTGTTAATTATATTTAACTCACAAAAATTCTTATCATTTTCATTTAGATTTGATATAAAAGTTTGAGACGTAAATTTTGTCATGTTCATATAATGTTAATTTGAATAATGAATCCCCTGTCATATCACTAAAAGAGAACGTCAGTTAAATTATTCAGACAAAACTCAAAACACAAATCTACATTATTAAAACGATTACACGTTAAAACGATTTTGAGGAACAATTTTCAAGGAATCATATTAAGATTCTCATATTTTTTTATTCAGTATTTCTTTATCAACATTCTATGTTATTTATTACGTATTATAACTAAGTAGGTTTAAGTAAAATATTAATTAATAACTACATTTGTTTAATTCTGTTTAAGATAAACTAATTCGTCTATTCAACATGTGTAACCCCTCCCAATTTCTTGCGATTAGGTTTTATTTTTTCAATTGTTGAGTTATAATATGAAACTAGAAATATGGAGGTATCGTACAATTGTATACTTAGTACCCAATTCTTTGCCTTCTTTATTAGTGACACTCATTGTGACGTAGCTTAATATATATTTATTTTTCTGTAATATACAGTTTGTCAATTAGTTAATATGTACTTAGGTATGCAGATTTTATATATGAAAATAATATATTTATTAATTTTAGAAACTATTACAGTATGAGTATAAATATTTTATAACTATTGTATAAAACATCAATGTTAATACAATCATACGTAAAATTTTTCATTCCTTTTATTTATACTCATTTAAAATATATTTCTTGTAAACAGTACATTTGTCTAAAACATTATTCACACAGCAGCTTTACTTTATTCAGTTCCTATCGTTCAAGGGTACTAATACTGCAAAGGTATTTTTGAAAAGCATTTCGACACAAAGATTTCGTTTCTGATCTAAAGTCTGTTTGTTATTTGAAAAATTTATATAAAAGTTTAAAAAAAACTGCAACATAAAATCTAAGGTTAGCAAAAAACCTTAATAATTAATACTATGTACTACTTAATTTTTAAAATTAACACTAATATTTAAAATCGGTGATAAATCTTATTAAAACACTTGAAAAAATTCTTTGCTTTAGTTAATAAACATTACAAATACTTAAAAAAATAGTATAATAATATATATTTTTATGCGAAACCACCATAATTACCATTGTTTCATAAAATCCTGAACTGATATATTACATAAGTTAATTAATTTACCTCGAACATACGTTATAGGTAAATTAATCATCCAATTTTGTAATACACTGATATTTAATCCATAAATATTAATCGAGTTTTAACATTTGTTTTTGTTATTAAAAAAATCAGATAGTCTTTTTTGCTCATATAATTATAATTCTTAAAAGATTGAAATATTTTGTAATTAATTACCCCTAAAATAAATTAAAGGTCACTATCCTTAAAGCGACTCCAGAGTGTACTATAATGATGGATACGTATGAGAAACAATATAAAATTCTAGAGGATACTTATGGAACCCACTTGTTCCTCCCATCCCATCCCATTACGGCCAATAGGTATTATGAGCTCGCAAACGAACTCACTAGGAATAGGAACGTTGTAAACTTCTACGCGGTAGAAGTGGAAGCGAGAGGTATAACAGTTAAATCTCTCTATAACCTACTAAAAGACTTGGGCCTGTCCAGAACTTACATTAATTCATTCTTGAAACGTACTTCGGAAGAAGCCTTATTACGTTCTTTTAAAATTTGGTTAGGTAGAAAGAGCTTGGACAGTGGTGAGCATTTAACGCTCGTTTAACAGGGGTGCCGCAAACCTAAACCTGGGTCGCAAGTCCCAGGTTCTGTTGAAGCTCCTTTCCCTGCAACGCGATGGACCCACACGGTGTCTCCATATAAGATAAAATAATATAATATTCAGAAGTTTTTTCGCGAAGGAAAACAAATTTATATAAAGCATTTGGCAAAAGACCAAGAAATAAAGATAGCTTAAACCAGACTTAATGTTTAGGCTTAAATGTGTAATCTTTGCTTAAATAGTTCTTATTATGGTTCAGTTAAACAAATAAAATCATTTTTACATAAATATTCACGTGATCATGTGTCAAGGAGTTGGAAGAAAAAGAAAACTAAAAAAATCGGACTATTTCTATAAAGTATGTAAGTTCTTAATTTTTTTCGACATTTTATTAATAGTTTTGTATTATTCAGCAGTTCAAGTTAAAGTGTAAATAGATAATTGAAAATAATTAATGAGATCTAAGATTTTCGCGAGTACACATTTAAATGAAACTAATATTTTCGGATTTTACTTCGCGTTTTATTTTAGAAACTACATACTCCCGACGTTTCGGCTACTTTTCAGCAACCGTGATCACATCTCGTCTGCCCGTGATCACGGTTGCTGAAAAGTAGCCGAAACGTCGGGAGTATGTAGTTTCTAAAATAAAACGCGAAGTAAAATCCGAAAATATTAGTTTCATTTGAAAATAATTAACTTTTTGATAGTTTTTCAATCTTTCCTTTTTAACGATTAAAAAAAGAAAGCTTGTTTTAAAATTCTCAAACTATAGATATAATGTAATTATTGACTTCAACATCATTTGGTTAACTTATTATTTACACATTGTTATTCCAATTAATTAGCACACGAATAGAATACTTACGAGATTAATCATATTACAACATTAATAAATTATGGAATAATTAAACAAATTTATTTCATTAATAGTAAGTATTTTATTTCATATGTACTGCTTATGGTACAGAAGAATGAAATATACTAAAAACATAACATTTCTTAAACCACACGCTAATATAAAGCTAAACCCCTGCCATCGATATAAGTAAAAAGGATAAAAAACCGTTCATGAACATAATATATATAGTTTAAATTCAACCAGAAAGTTTTAAATTGAACAATGTCTTACTAATATTTTTATTAATATTGGAATGCAAAACTTAATTCTAAAATCTGTAACACATATATCTACTTTTAAATAATCTTTCGAGACTAAATTCATTACCTAACTAGCTTCAAAACCAAACAGATTCAACCATAGCGAAGAACTGAAAAAGGTTTAAACTGACTTTGACTAACTTAATGTTATAAGCGAAACTTATGTCTTAAAATCCATCTTAATCAATATTTTCTTTCGATCTCTGAACAGATTTCGATATGGCGACTGTTGAAAAATATACTCTTACATATTAGTTTTTCTTTATTTTTCATCAATTTTTAATACAAGCTTCTGAGTATTATCACTTTTGATTATTTATATCAGATTTAAAAAAATTTATTATTATTAACAATCGTTTTTGTATTAAATATAATCTTTATGAAGTCCAAGTGATGTGATATTACCTCAAATTCTATTTTTGTATTTCTTTATCAGATAACTATACGTATTAATTTTAGGTACTTTCATCGACATGAAAAACAAAACTATCAAAATTTATTTTACAATTTTATGATACATAAATTCGTGCCTGTTAAGTAATGTAGCTCTTGAAATTTTGAAGATTCTTAAATAAACTCAATTTGTAAGTGTGAGCATTCACTAATTAATATATCTATTTTAGCATATTAATTGGTTTTTAAACCATGGCTCAAAATTTTATTCATAGCATGCAAATTAAAGCTTTCATAGCACATCGCAATGTCAGCAATTCATTTTATTATTTATTTAACTCTTTATTGCACACCAAATATACATAAATATAAAAATCATATTCTTTAACACAAAATACATTGGTGGAGCAAAAGGCGGTCTTATGGCTTATAAGCCATTTCTTCCAGACAACCTTTGGGTTTTTTCATGAATGAAATAAGTTTTGTATTAATTAAATAATTCCGTCACTAAGCTTGAAATATGATTATAAATTAAATAAGTTTTTTATTTAACTAATAACAACTTTCGGACAAGAACATTACAGATAAAGAAAACTATTATTCCTTTTTAAACGTTTAATTTTCGTATATCTTTGACCGTTAGTAAATGCATCCTCCGACTGCATTTTTTCTTGTTAATAATTAAGATAGATGTCATTTATAACTAATAAATATTAGTTTTCAGTTATATGATAAACGTGTAATCAGACAACTTCACAGCTATTGAAATAATATTTAAATTGGAAAAGGAAAAATAAAAAATTATAGTCATTAGCATTAGGTTTGAGTCCCGACCATGTCGATGAAGATTTTATATATTTTCTAATTTATAATTTAACTTCATAATAGCGGAACATTTTTTTATGTTCAGCAGATGATGCTCTTGAAACACATTGTGATATTAGTATGAAAACAAAAATATAAAACTTCACAGGAGAATTTTTACAATTACTTTGTTTGATAGTACTTTCAATGTTACACTCTCCGGAATACCATGCAACATTTTATGCTTTAGTATTACGGACGTATATTTAAAAACTAAACACAGACTTCCATTTTTAGCAAGATTTTAATGAAACTTAATGGTTTTCCTATTTTACACTAAATAATGAAACTCAGCTGTGACAATAGAGGTTTTTGCGTAAACAACTGAATAATGAGTTCTCTAAATTCGTAAAACTACTACCAAAGAACTTCCAGTTTAATATAGCATCTCAAAGAAGGGAAGCGTGTCTCGTGAAGGCATTTAAAATAAAGTCCGATTAAACTTCATCTTTATTAAATTCTAGTCGTACAAAGTTTATGAACACCACAAGTATAACTTAAGTTATTTCTTCCGTGTCTTATTATTAATTGTAGTAAAATATCAATTGACATAAAGTTATAATTGTATAACTTAAGTTCTACGTAATGGATGAATTTATTGAATAAAGTACTTTACAAAGTAAAGTACTTATTAAGACTTTCTATATTCAGGTTTTCTTATAAAAATCTACTTCACATACTGATTTATTGTTATATGAAATAACTTAAATCTGTTACTCTTTGAGTAACTCAAACAATACCGATTAATTTTTACCGTCTATTGCAATCGTTAATTAGAAATAGCTTTAAAGAATAGAACTTGAGCGTACAAAATAAATAAACGTTAGAGTCCCTGTGATAGCAATAAGACGGACTGAGTTCAAGAACTAATAGTATTCATGTTGTTTAGGACTTTATACATTTTTCTATCCTACTGATTACATTTAGTTATAGACAAGACGAGAATGCCCCTAATCTAAGACATAACCCATCGCAAATTCGTGTATGATGGCTTGAAAGATAAGATAGTAAGTAACTTTATTATTAGAAACCTTAATATTTCCTAACTTCATATCACTTACTTATTGCAAAATACGATGATATTCAATCAATAAGGGCTTCCCCAATTAAATAATTATTGGTATATTTTATATAAAGAACAATACAAGCCATATTAATTATTGTAACGTAATTATTCTGAGGATGTATGTGGTTTCGATTACAATTTATAACCATGCTTAAAGACCTAAAACAACAACTTATATTTGACAAATACTAAAATAGATTTATACCATGTAAATGTATTTTAATATAAGATAGAGAAAGGTCTTCGAGCTATAAACTCTAGTGTAGGAAACTGGTCTCAACCCGGATTTAGAACTTTTCCGTCGTCCAATTATGCAACGGCAGTTGAATTTGAAAATGAAAATTCGTATCTTAATACGGTATTGTTTGATGATAGTATTCACGATTGACTGAGTACCTATACAAGCTGTTGTAAAGTGACTTTTGCAACATTTTCCAGCAATTTAAATAATTCCTGAATCTAAATAGAACATCTAACCCTATAATTGAGTTTCCTCTGAGACTTTGTGCCTGCGAAACCACTAGAGCACTTAAGCACTTAAGCAGTCATAAAATCGAGTAGAAAATAAAATGATTCCTATTCTTGCTTCCAACTTGTGTTCCTACTGTCATTTCTACCCTATTATTTTTATTTCTCACAATAAGATATACATTTTTGTAAATATTAATAGTCACTAAAGAGTAAATAATTTATCAAAGAATATTTAAGGTTTTTCACGATTATGAACAAGTTTTGAATTCAAATGACCGACTAAATATTAAATGAAATTTTCAAATATTTTCATTTTTTTTTTTATAACAACGGTCAATATATTCACAGTATCACAAATATGTTATCTAAGCAGTCACTTGGTTATTTGTTATGGATTTCATATGGTAGAAGGGTTATGGGATTATTTTTTTTATGTGAAAGGTAGCAAACGAGGACATCCACAACATAGGAGATGTTGCGGATGCGAATCTTGATTTTTAGGAATAGGAAGGGGTGGGAATAAGGAAAAGGTAGGAAAGGGTGGGAACAGGGAAAGGGCAACCGGCTCTCTCACTCATCGGACGAAACGCATCCAATAAAGGCTACTTCACGCCGATCTTCGGTGAGAGGGTGGTACTTCCCCGGTCGAGCCAGCCCATGTTAGAACTGTAGTAACTTGACTACGCCTAGGCTCTACCACAGGTAGAAAGGATATTTATCATTACCAATATTTTTTATAAAATTGAAATATCATGGCGTGAACCTTGAAGAACTTCAGAACTGGCTATGTTTTAAGTATGATTCAAACCATTTTAATAAAGATTCCTCAATCTGGTAGTTGTAAAGATTTTTAACGCAAAGTAACGACACACTCCGTCAAAGTTTAACAATAATATCATCTGGGTTGAGTGGCAAAAGCTCGTTTTATGCAAAACTTTTAAATTAAACATCTATGAACCTATATCTCTACTGGTTGACACTCAATATAATAAGCTGTCCATGGGATACTATGCCACAAAAAAACTCAAAATACAATAAAGCTATTAACATTAATTAAATTTCTGCTTCATCAATTTCCTTCTCACTGTTTGTAACCTTTCTTATCTTAGGAAAGATTTATAGAAGACTAGTTTCGTCCGCAACTTCGTCTGTGCTACTTTCTGAAATCGAAGTGTATTAGTGTAACTAGCTGTTCGGGTGACCTTTATTCCGCCGTGGAGGTAGTATAAACAAATAAAAAATAAATAAAATTTGTTTATTTCTGTAACTTATACCTAGATACAACAGATACAGCTAGGGAGCTCCTTTTAAGTAATGGAATTAACTTGTGTTAGGAGTCCCCGCCCTTCCACAAACGGAATCAAGTACATCAAGGTAAACACAATGAAAGTTAACATTATTATACAAATTAAGAATCGTTTAAACAGGTAACATATAACTTCAATGTAGTTTTATTCATATAACGCGCGTGTATATTTGTGATTTTTTTTTTTGGTGTTGGATTGGAAAATCCTCATGGAGCCCCGCCGCCCTCGGGGAAGGACGGAGGGGACTGTCAGACTCTTACTGACTAAAAACCAACCCGTGTGCCTCATCCACCGTGTGCCGGGGAGGCGGGTATCGCCGAAGCATTCATCGCTACCTCCCCGACAGGTATTGACCCGCCAGATGGTCAGGCGGGCCCCGTCAGTATGTTTGTGATTGTGTGTGTGTGCATTAGTGTGTGTTTGTGTGTGTGTGTGATAGTCAGTTGTACTGTTTTAAATAATTAGATCTAAGTTCTTAAATAATTATGTAATTATTTCCATTAATTTTTCAGTTTCAAAGTAATCCAATTTTTTTAACCAGTCTTTTAACGTTTTTTTGCAATTATATGTGCTCATTTCATAGATGTTCACTTTACGATTTATTTTAGTTTATAGATACATAAGTAGCTTTCCTTTGAAATTGTTTTCTTGTAAAACTAGTTTTTGCTGGGGGAAAGGTGCAGGGTAATTTAATATCCTTACGTCTTTTAGTTGATACTTTAAGGTCAAATTTAATGGACTCGGGTACTTTTATGATGGAGAGTAGGATATACAGTTTTCTCACTGATAGAAGGTTTCCATATTCGCAAAGTTCGGTAGTTGGTAGTTAATAAGGAGATTTTTTCTTTTTCGATCAAACGGGATGAAAACTAAATACTTCCATTTTTTTAAGTAATGTTATCTACATTATATTATACCCACCAATTTTCAGCTAATTTCATACACCCTATCTTCAATTGTTATTATCAACAATATATATATCGGCGCTACCAGCTTTAATAACGGATGCGTCATGAAAATAATTTGAGGCCGTCACCAATTCTTATTAAATCTCATTAGTATTTATGATTATTGTTAAAAGTAAAACTAAATTAAAGGCTGTTTATAAGGAGAATAGAACTATGTTTAAATCTTGGTACAAATATGACGTCTGGACGCACGAGGGCAGAATTCAGAATTGAGAATTGAGAGTTCAGTGAGTGCGTATCATTGAAGTATGTGGTTATGAAGAACCTTCGAGAAATACAGGAGCATTTAGAATAATTAATTGAAGTTTCATTTTAAAATATCATGGAACCTACTAGAAGAAGTGACATTTGTAACGTCAGCGAGGCTGGCGTCCCTCTCTTTAAAAACAACGAATGTGTAATAAATCCGATAAATATATATTGTTAATTATTATTTAAATCATAATATACCTCATAATTCTTAGCTGAGCGATATTTGTATGATAATATTAATTGGGAATAGTTTAAATAAATGTTAATAATATATCTGTCTTGTAATTTATATGTGCAAAGATCGTAACTTTTAAAAATGTTTTAGTTAGATTTTCTGAAGTTGATAGAAAAATATTATATGTGTTGTTATGAGTATTAACCCATCAGGTCTCTACCAGGTGGGAAACAAAGAAAGAAATGTTCTATAGATTTTATCCACGTCAGGTTTGACACTTTCAGAAACCAACTTAACATCTCTATAATTTTCACCGCGCAAAAAATGAATTAGACTTTGATAAAAACTCTTTTGACAGTTCAAAAATTTAATTCAAGAATTTTAAATCACTTAATATTATTAAATTCAATTATATATATATATATGTATATATTATTTTATTTATTTTTTATCTCTTTGTATGTGCACGTTAAAATAAATTGCTCAGTAAGCGACTAAACAACGATTACCAATCTGTAGTTGTTTCTAAATCTTTACGTTCTTTATCCATTTCACTTGTCAAAGATTTTGGTCATACGAACATCACGATTTTGCTTCTATTCAACTGAAATGTTTAATTTCAATACAAAATTTACGCGATACGCATAAACAACCTTTGCTACCCTTTTTCAATATAACTTTAATGGGACAAGAGCTATATTTTAGGGGAATTTTTTAGTATTCATTTTTAAGTGAACTCAAATTATTTTATGGGAATATTTATACAATGAAAAAACCTACACATTATTTCTAAAAACTGCCTGAATGTGAACTATTGAATCATTATTACTTTGCTCGTCACACAGTATGACTCTAAAATGCACTCGGTGTTGATACAACGAGGCCTCTACAGATGCACACTATCTGAGTAATTAAAAATGTTCGTTACCTTCTGCATAACACAGATGGAAAACATTAACCAAAATATATTTAGTCATTCAGTTTGTAGCGTCATCACGAGGACTATTTTGTCTTAGTTTTAATACACTTCAATAATGTCTGATCAATGTCGTTAAATCTAAATAGGGTTAATTATATTTTAAATTTGTGTTTATTTTTTCTCACATTTCCTTTGATATATGCTAGGTTTTTATATTGAATAGAATAATGATAATTCGTCCATCTTATGAAATTTAGAGATTACACAAAAAACTTAAAAATCGCATTACGATGTAACTTGACAACATTTATAAAGCCTGTTGAAGTTTATTGAAACCTTCACCAATTAAACTCAGCGATTTTAGTTTACATTATTTTGTGTCACATATTGATGTTATGCAAATATAGACACTTTAAATTCAGCATAGTTGTTTCAAAGATTAGACAAAATAATAAAATAGACGGATGAAAACGGCATAAGATTAATATTTTATTTTACTTACATACCGTATGAATTTAGAAAAACCTTCTGTTTCAATATTATACAGAGATACTCCAATTATATAAATTTTAATTTTAGTTTATTTAATATTTCATTGGCGAATTTTGCTAACGCATCGATCGATTATGTAGGACCTTTTACTTACAGGAAGGTAACATCATATGGTCTAAGGTTTCCTTTAGTTAACCTTCATATAGAGGAAGTTTTAAAATAAACAGTATGCGTATCCATCATCATCATCTTAGCATTTATCCCGGTCGCTCGTCCCGCCCAGGGCGGGAGAACCCGGGGTTTCCTGCTCAGTGTGTATTACGATATTCAATTATTGACTCATTTTCACAATATTTTTTATCGAAAGGGGATTATCCTGATTTAGTCTCATTCTAACCAAGTCGGATCTGATGAAGAGACCTCAGGAAAACTAAAACATCATAAAGACGATGACGTGTATTTTACATGGGATTTAATCTTATATATAACGGATGAACCAGGTGATTGTATTATTTAAAAGCTTTTTTTTTTGGCAGTAAATTTTAGAAATGTTTCCTCAAAATATATAATTTTAAAGATGAGATGGAAGTGGAGAAAATAATTTAATATCTATATTTTATAATTGTAAATTATATAATTTTCAACGCTGTCAGGAGAATATTTTAAATTGGTCTATTACTCCTCGGTATATTAATGTTATTATTATACAGAGATAGCAAATTGTATTTTAATTTGGTAGAGATGGAAGCCGAGTTCGTGTAACTGCATTCACTGTTCTACCACTTCAGAGAGTGACTAATAAATCCATCTGTACATTTCGTAATATGAATATGATTTTTATTAATTCGTATTTAATTATAAAATTAAAAAATGCTACTTCAGGCATCCTAAACCGAAATGTTCTCATAAAAACTATGGCGATTTAAAATGTCGCTTTAAATCAAACCGGAACATCCTTACTTACTTTCAAATCCGTTAAATAAACACCGTATTAACTTAAAAACAGTTTTTGAAACAGTGCCTTGCTTGCTTATAAATTAAACATTTCATAAGCTCCTTGTGATTATATTTTTATTATATTGAATAATTTATCACACTGATAAATACTAAGTATAGCTGACATAACTCCATATAGTTTTCTGTTATTCTCAATTAGTAACAATATAATTAATTGAATAACAATTATTTACATAGTGGTATAGTCGGTTAGACTTAAGCTGAGCTTTGCATTTGTGTGAGTGAAAGTAAAAGTAGAGTTAGACAAAAAACTTTTAGAATTAAATTTTATTATAATTTAAATACATACATAACATAAGTGCTATTAAATAAGCAAAACTTGTAAAAGTCCAGATAGAAATATTTTGAATATTGAAGAAAAAAATTTATCGATTAATAAGAATTTTGAAAAAACTACAAATTCTTATTCACTTGACATTGCGTTTTCAACATTTGATATTGCTACCAGCACAAAAGGTGAAGTGAGGAAGGTGCAGGGCGAAGTAAAAGCAGTACTGTCCATGAATTCAGGTGTATTTAAATAAAAAAACGGAGTTAAGCTTGAGGTCAGTATATTCACTTGAAGGGCGTAATCTTAAGAGAGTGAATAACAAAAAAGAAACTGCGTCGGTAGACATAAAATAATACAGAAAGATTAATAATATGAGCAATCACGGTGCACAATGATGTTGCTATTGAATTTTAACAGGAGTTATTAAATTAACAAGTATAATTAGTATGTGATTTTTAGACATGCCCCCAGGCGTTGAAAGCACCTCTTTCAACAATCTTCAGGTTGTTTCAATAGGCATATTTTGCTGAATGCCCTCCGAACAATTCCATTTGCAGTCCTTACATCTGCTACTCGAATAACACCATCCGCTCCTGGGTACACATTGACAATTCGACCCAACTTCCATCTGAGCGGTGGTAGATTGTCATCCTTCAGAACGACGAGACTGTTAAGTTTAAGGTGGTTTTCGCATTTTTGCCATTTCATCCTCATCTGAAGACCCGAGAGATACTCTTTGCTCCATCGCTTCCAAAACTGTTGACGGAGTTGCTTAAATCGTTGATAACGCGTCAGCTTGTTGATGTTTTGAGCTTCGTAATTTGGCTCCGGCAGTGAAGTCAACGAGCGTCCGATAATAAAGTGTCCGGGTGTAAGAGGCAATAAATCTGCAGGATCTGTAGACATGTAAGTTAGTGGCCGGGAATTCAGTATGGCTTCGATTTGTACCAATACAGTATAAAGCTCCTCGTACGTAAGATTACAATTTCCCAGTACTCTTAATAAATGATATTGTGTGGACTTGACACCTGCTTCGCTCAAGCCATTATAATACGGTGCATAAGCTGGAGTAACATGAAATTTGATGCCTTCATCGGCAACAGTCTCAGATAAAACATCACTATTGGTTTTAATAAAATTTGCAATATCGTTGCACGCGCCAACAAACGAAGTACCGTTATCAGAGTAAATATTTTTAGGTTTCCCCCTACGAGATATAAATCTACGCAAAGCTAACAAGAAACAATTGCTCGTTAAATCACCAACTAATTCGATATGCATTGCTTTAGTAGAAAAACATACGAAAACTGCTATATACGCTTTCAGTAATCTACTTACACGACCTTGTCGACTAACAATCATAATTGGACCAGCATAATCGATTTCCACGTTCTCGAAAGGATAACTGACAGACACACGCTGTTGTGGTAAATTTCCCAGTATAGGTGCAACTACCTTAGGCTTTAATCGAGCACACCGGATACATTGTCGATAACATAACTTGGCCAAATTCCTACCTCCTATTGGCCAAAATGATTCCTTAATCGTACTAGTAATAGTTGCGGACCTGCAAGTAATAATCGTCTATGCTCGTAATGAAATAATAATTTAGTAAAAGGATGTTTCGAATGAATCAAAATCGGATGTTTTTTTATCAAATGTAAAGTTACCATGTTCTAAACGGCTTCCAACACGAAGAATTTTAAAATCATCGTGAAATATATTTAATTTTAGTAACGCGTTTTTAGCAGGTAAGTTTTTATTATTTATTAAAAGTTCATATTCCGGAAAACATTGTGTTTGTGATATTTTGATTATAAAATTTAATGCATTATGCAATTCTTCAGCAGTTAAGAATTAACTTTAATTGATTTTTTCTTACAAATTCGAATAAAGCGTATAACATAAGCTACAGTACGTTTAAGTCTAGATAAATTAGAAAATCTATTAAAATCAATGAATTCATTGTTTTTACTTTCTACGGCTATATTTGCATTAATTACAGAACGTAATTCTGGAAGAGTTTTAGAACTAGCGGGATGAGGTGGCCAATGTGACATATCTAGTCTTAAAAGGCTCGGGCCTAACCACCAAATCTCAAGCGACATCAGAGCCTTAATATTAACACAGACAGCTAGAAATGGTGCACTGGCTGTACCATAGGTCACCGTATTTAATTCATAAATATGTTAATTATCATCTGTATTATTACGCCAGATGATTCTTTGATGGTGTCTATCGTCTGGACGTACCGAAATCTGTCTGTACATTTCCTCCACGTTATTAATAAAATAAGAAAATTGATTAGATTTTAAATTAGATTTGGACATATGGCCTAGTGATAAATATTCCAACATAAAATCAATGATATTTAGTTTTTAGTAAAGGCTGATTATTATTAAGACGATGTTCAAGAGACAAAAAACAATGTTTAGCACGCTGATAAGACTCACCTAAAGTTTTAATATTATTTTTTAAAGGAATTCTCACGCAAAAGCGGCCATCTGGAAGACGGGAAGTACAATTATTAATAAAATGTTCTTCGCACGTTTTTTCTTCCTTAGAATAATTAATAGGAGGATTTATAATAAATTTCCTCTAATTGCCAAAATCGTGATAAATTCTCTTGAATAACTTCATTTGAATCTAAAAAATCATTATGAGACTCTATTTGTGCTAAATTACATTTAATATGTGCTGGCGAGCGATTCGACACATGACCGCCAAACATGGGTCCAGAAACTATCCAACCAAGTTTAGTTTCAAAAAGTATCGGTTTGCCGCTACCTAGCTTAACAATTTGTGATCCTAATAAATCCCAAAAGAGGTCAGCACCAATGATTAAATCAATGTCTCCGGGTGCATAAAATTTAGGATCAGCTAAATTAATATTAGATTCGATATCTAACATCGAAATGTCTAAATGACTATAAGGCACTTTGCTTATGATCGATGGTAAAACAAAACAAGTAACATTTGTAAAATAATTATCGTTTAAAGATTTCATTTGTACACGACACATTTTACCTATTGTCAGAGTGCAATTATTTATTCCTGTTACAGAACGATCGACATTATAATAAGGTAAGTTTAATTTATTACACATATTTTCTGTAATAAGACATGATGTACTTCCGGAATCAAGTAACGCACGAGCAATATATTCCTGATTTCTGGAGTCATACAACTTAACAAGAGCTGTTGATAATAGCACATCATGATTACCTTGGTTTGAATTTTTCAAACATGCCGATAAAGAAATATTTGATCTGGAAGTAGAATTCATATTGTTCGAATCACTCTTATCCGTGTTTAATGATCCAGCATTAACTGGTGATTGCGACTTCGAACCTGATACATGGATAAGCGTGTTATGCCGACGTTTACATATCCTACAACCGGGCTTTTTGCATTGGTTTGCATAGTGACCAACATGTAAACAATTGTAACATATTTTATATTTAGCTAAGAGTTTTAATCGCTGTTCATTATTAAGACCTAAAAACTGCGGACAATTTTTAAGCGGATGCTCACCTTTACATTTAACGCAGGGTTTAGGTGTAGATGAGGCTATCGGAGATTTATGATGAGCCTGACTTAGACTTGCAATAGAAACCATGCTTTTAATTTTCGTGTTCCGTTTAATGGACTGGTGAGAATAATTACTACTTCGCGATAACTCTAAGGCCTCTAGCAAATCAGCACGATTACGCAAAAAATTTATAAATACGTCTAGTGTAAGAGGTTCACCCTTACCAAGACGGCTCTTAAATTCCTCCCATTCGCGATACGTCTTAGTATCTAATTTTTGTACTATAATATGTATCAACAATGTACCCCAGTGTTTAGTCGGTTCGCCTAGAGAATCTAAAGCTCTTAAATTTTTATTTATTTGATCAATTAAACGCTTAATAGACACGGATGACTCTTTAGTAATTAAATCAATGTTGAATAATGCTGTCACGTGATTTTGAATGAGTAATCGTTTATTATCAAACCTTTCGCATAATATCTTCCAAGCAACAGGGTAAGTCTTTGCTGAGAATACAATGGACTGTATAACTAAGGCGGCAGAGCCCTCTAGTGACGCTCTCAAATAATGAAATTTATTAATGTTGTCAATTTCGTCATTAGAGTGAATAAGGCTAGAAAAAGTATCATGGAACTCTAGCCAGTTATCATAGGAACCGCTAAACTTAGGCAATTGAATAGTTGGTAATTTAACAAGATTATTGTTATTATTAAGCTTCATAGTATTTTTATTTCTGTCAGCAACCGAGTCACCTAATCCTGTAGAATGAGCAACTAAATCCTGGGCTTGAGCTACTAATTTATAATACAGAGATTCGAAATCATTTCTTTCCAACAATTGACTTTCCATGTCTTCAGTTGCACATTCCAACCTACACTGTACTTCATCATATTGTTCAAACATGCTGCAAATTCTATTAATACGTAATTGAAGTTCTTTTACCTGAGACTGGCTGACTGACCCATCTAGATTGTTTAAGTAATTTCCAAATAATGTGAGCCGGCCTTTATAGGTTGCACGCCTTTTAATAAGATCTCTTTCTTCTCTTTTCGACATTATGTGAAGCAAGTGTCAAATCCTGGAATGTATACAATTCAAAATATTAAATATAAGTTTAAACAATACTTTATAAGGTTAAGTTAGTTGTAATTTAATATAAACTTTACAATAAAACAAATTGCAGTAGTTATATGCTCAAAAGACAAATAAATGTAAGTGTTATTAATTTCTAAATATACAATCAAAGACAAAATTAATGATTCGACTTAAATATATTTTCTATAATCAACATAATCTCTGCATTTTGTTGTGATTTCACTTATTTTTCCACGAAGAAATCAGTATCCCTTTATTGTGCTGGTTATTTTTAAGATTTAATATCCGTTTCGAAGGACCATATCCATGAATTCAGGTGTATTTAAATAAAAAAACGGAGTTAAGCTTGAGGTCAGTATATTCACTTGAAGGGCGTAATCTTAAGAGAGTGAATAACAAAAAAGAAACTGCGTCGGTAGACATAAAATAATACAGAAAGATTAATAATATGAGCAATCACGGTGCACAATGATGTTGCTATTGAATTTTAACAGGAGTTATTAAATTAACAAGTATAATTAGTATGTGATTTTTAGACAAGTACAAACCGGTTTAAAACTAGAAAAGAACGTTTGATTCAAAAATTTGACATCTCACCTACACTATCAGTGTGCACTCACACAAATGCGAAGCTCAGCTTAAATCAAACGCACTATACGTCTCTCAACTGTCGCTTCATAAGACTTTGACATTTAAATAGATGAGTATATTCTTATAATAGGAATTACCAAAATTTTTTATAATTTATTCCTATTTAATAATATTCGTTACGTTTAATCGTTGGTGTTGTATTTACAAAACCTCGTAAAGTATATATTTTAATTGTGGTATATTATTCATATACCGCTTTTCAATTTCCTAAAACTTTAGAATATAAAACACATCTTAAGTCTAAATATATTTTTTTTGACTTCATCTTCATTCACAACACAATAAAGTTTTATCTACATTTTTATAAGTTACAACTGATAGAGTAAAAGCACACTCATAGCTCAACACATACTTGACATACATTTGTATAAGATACGATAGGGTATAAAAGCAGATTTATTACAATATGAGTGCTATAAAGTTACAGGTACGGTTTATTTAAATGACATGATTGAAGCGTTGACAGATTATTTACTTAGCAGAGAGAAATAAACACCGGCGTATAGGATTATATTATGCAACATCACGTAGAGTCCGTGAGAGTACATAGTCCGACGTGCTATAAAAATATATATTACTAGTAAATCCGGCGAACTCCGTTTCGCCACCAGAAGGCTTTTATATAATATTTCGTTTGGTGATTAAAAGATGAAGAATTTTTTTATTTTATATTTGAAAAGGAAAATTTTTATTTCATTTCACAACAGTAATGAATTCATTTCGATTACAAAAATGAAGTGTTATTTAGTTGAACTTCTCTAAGTAAATGAAAGTGAATCCAAAGTAGATACCGAATCGAAGCGTTATACGTGTCCGCAAATTATCCGTTTCATTGAAGTGCCCCTTTTTAAACCACATTTTTTTGTTTTTTGGTCTAACTTTAACACAAATAAAGCGGATGGTTTCCAAACTCGTGAACACGCAAAATATAACTGCCCATGTGAAAAACAATGATTTTCTAAATTTGTCCCGCAAATACTAAATGGTTTTAAGACTTCAAACTACAAACACAATACTGGTTTGTCACATGAAATTAACTGAGCAGAGAACAATGAGAAGCTGTCAAACAATGTTTCATGCACCGGCGCCATCTACTTAAAATATTGATTTGTAGTACTTAAAATATTGATTTGTAGTACTTAAATTATTGATTTGTAGTAGTAGTATGTTATGTATGATGGCGCTGTATGTGAAAAAAGATGTCCCGCTTTTCTGCTGAAATTTTTTGTTATAAACCTCACGGAGCCCGAGACCTTTCCAACGAATGCAGACGTGGAAATTGGTTCGTTCGTTTTGAAGTTATAGCATCAAGATGGAAAACTGGACTTATTTTTATATAGTAATAAGATAATCTCTTACAAATATCTAATTGTCATCATTACGTCATTACATATCTGTCATTATACGTCAATTGCATCCAATTGTGTTTCGTTATCCCACGTTTTATAGTGACTTTTATAGTTTTACGTTTCATTTCAAGTCCCACGGGAATGCTGTCGAACGGGATAAAAAGTATCCTATTGCAATTTCCTGGCTCTGAATTACCTCCCTGCCAATTTTCAGCTAAATATATAAATATAAATGGCTTCTCCTAAATGTCTCTCCGAACAACTAACTGTCACATGTCAAATGTCAAAAACTGGCTGACTATTTCTATACGTCAATGTTTTATTAACAAATCAACAACACGTCTACCAATATCATCACTTGCGATGACAACACCTTCTCAGATTCCCCTCGGTAACTAGTCTGACGCTTACAATTTAATATCAATCAATGTTGTTTCTACGAATGCTTTGGCATACATATATAATTTTCGGAGTACCTATTAATTATTATTATAAATCAATGATTTCGATAGTAGTAAAGTATTTTTTTTTTAACTAGTATTTGTAAACTTTATTTTATAAGACCAACTTATTTCTGTATTACGAAATTGGATTGGATTGGATTGGATGTTGGATTACATGTTTTATACTATGTAGGTTAATATCTATATTATACATATAAACCACCCTCTAAGATCATCGTAGAGCCCAACTTGTTTTACTTCAGTTTCATCGATCCGTAATTTGGCTTGAACGGGTTTAAGGAGGGTCGAAGTGGTTTATTATATTAAACAGATGTCTTGGAAATGTACTGTGTTAATTAACATGTAAAATTACATTTTCTTTATATAAGACCACAAAACAAAAAATAAATGCATGTGCAAATTTAGTAAATTTATTTTTTATTATAAATATTTTTATAAGTAATATAAGCTATAAAATATAGTTTTTGAGAATCCAAAAAATTTTCTCTGTGTATAAAGTAAATAGCCCGCATAACTGATTAAAGCGGTATTACTAAAGCAAAACATTCAAGATCCTTTGTTACTGAGAATAAAAAACAAATCTTCTTCTACCTGGCAATTTCCCAGCCATAGCCAGGGTCTGCCTTACATGTTATGAATAGTTTTTTGGCTATTTGTTTTTACGACCGGCCCGCCTGCCTGACATCAACCCTCTTTTGGGAATCAACATTAATCAGTGATGTCGAAATACTCTTAGAAAGTACATATGATTCCGAAAAATCACATTGGTACTTGCCCGGGTCAGGATCGAACCCGCGCCCTCGGCGACGAGAGGCCGAGAGGCGGGCCCTTTAACCACTGAGCCACCACTGACTTCTGAATTGAGAATAAAAAACAAATAACAACTTAAATTCACAATTGTTAACACATGAAATGCAATTTTAAAGTTGAATAACTTTGTGTAATATTAATATAATACATTTATTTTAACATAAAACTCATTTCACAGGTATTATTTAGCAGTTATGGAAGTTCCGCCTTGTCTGTTAATGTCTGTTTTAGATTGAAATAATCTATAAGTACATTTTTTAAATTTAATAAAGGCTAATACATTTAATTATATAATTTAATATTCTTAGGAATGCTAAAATTAACACCATTTAGTGAATATTCACTTTATCTCGTCTCTTTGGTCAAACAATTTGGTGAATTGAGGTTTTTAAGTAATGTGTTTAAACACTAAAATCGGAATATATAATCGTATTTCACGCATAAAAACATATTTTCAGATGTGGTTGATTTAATTTCACATGTCCTTTTTAGGTGAAAACATGAATTTATTATTCTCTTATACAGATACAGATACGTTTTGTTTTATGATGTTCAAGTACTCATTGACAAGATAGTAAAATATATTTTCACATAAAAAATTGCTTTCAAATCCGTTGTGGTAAGGGATATTTTTTTATTTCCGGTCATATTTTGGTCACTATTTGAATTTTTATTTAAAGAACCTAGTAGGTATTAAAACTCATATTAATTATAGTCATTGAATTCGTTGACATTATTTTTCACCGAAAAACATCTTTTATAACTTTACAACATTATTAACTTTTATAAAGTTCTCTTACTTAAAAAAATATAGAGAAGTTAATTAAGTAATTTGATATACATACATATGTGATTTTTTAGATATAAACTAAACTTTCATTTGTAACTGGTATATTTTCAATACACAAAAACTAAACTTTTAAATTAAACTTTTATATTTCAACTGAACATCGTTAAAAACCCTGTATTCACATTATTTTCGTGTTTTATTTTACACATGTAAATTAACTAAATACAATTTAGAAAACTATATAATATTTTTTTACTTAGTTACAAATTAAACATACGTCTTTTTTATTCAATATCAAATTTTGAAGAATTTCACTTCAGTTTAAAACATATGTGAAAAAAAAAAGTATCAACTTGTTATCCATATTTATACACCTAATATATTTGAATATACATATTTGTCATTTTAAACAACATGAGATACATAAAATAAAATAATTTCGAGACGTAATTTAGAAGATTATTGTGTTTAAAGAGAATTCGTTAAATTTTATTATAAAGGACATATACGAGTTGAAAATTTTCACCCTTTGACCGAGCACATGCTTTAAAATCTTAAAAATCTGTTACAACATTTTTTTTCCTAGTTTGATATTCAGATTTTGGTGGCTGTATAACTTGACCGATTGATTGACCTGATTTAAATGTTTAAAAGTTATTATTTATCAAGCAAAATAAATAACATATAGAATCGTTGTGATACTTTAATTTTGAGTAGATATATAAAAAAATGTACCCTTTCTATGCTTTATGACTCTAAAGTTCTAGTGAAAATAATGAAGTGCTAGTCAACGCCACCTTAATAGTACTTTAAAAACCCTGTGAAATAGTTGAGATGACTAAAATATTATAACAATTTTTAAGTCTTGAATTATTTTTGAATAATTAAAGAAATCTCTCATATATCTATCTTGTCTAAAGCTTTTCTTCTTTTCAAAACTCGCATATTTGAGACTTAAACTCCACACTTCCCTTCAAACCTTGGTATGTATTTAAACTATGTATGTAAATTAAGTATGTACCTTGTTACGTTTTTTATATCATTACAATAAATTTTAAAAAGCATTGATAATGGAACAAGGCATTTAAGAACATTCTTTATTTCAATAATTAATGGTGTTTATAATAATTTCCTAATTAATAATCCCGTGGATGATTAAAATCCGTAAGGCATTTTTTTCATCAAGCTATAAATGTATCAAGTTTGTGACTATTTTTAAATAATTATATTAATATCAATGTCTTTTATATAACTGAAATCTGTGAGAGTACTTTAAACCTTAGAGAACCCTATAGTAATAATGAACTTTGTTTTCATTAAGTTGGAAATTGGTAATAATTTGTAAGCAGTTTACATGAAAACATTAGGCCGTGAGAAATAATAATAATAATCACAGTAATTTTTAAGTAAATCGATATCATCTTATAAGTACTTTTTGTTTGTGTTAGATACTTTCGCGTATCGAACGATTTCTATGTAATATTAGGTAGTAATGCTTTTTAAAGGAACAATTATTATTACATACAAGAGTTTTGACGTGTTTTTTTTTTTGGTCTTCTACTTTGAAAAAAATCGTCCAATAATTTTAAATTTACGATTCTAATCGAGAAATTACTATCTTTTGATTAGCAGTAACAATTCCAATAGCAGACATATTTATTAGAAACCGAGAAACAGGGTACATAAATTCTTAACTTCTATTCGACGAAAAGTTAGGAATTGTTTACTTGAAACTTTTACATATATGAATTAATTGCGGGTAAAAAGGTATATATATTTGGTATAATAGCAACATTTCTATTTCGTATCTTTATCCACAAAAATATATAACTATCTGTTTATTTAAATTGTCTTCCATGTTTTTTTTTAAAGACGAGACGAAACCTCTTAGCATTCAAAGGATTCACCGTGCGGGTGCCGGGTCTATCGCGTTGCAGGGAGAGGAGCTTCAACAGTGCCTGAGACTTGCGGCCCGGGTGTAGGTTTAAGGGGCCCCTATCTAACGCGCGTTATATGCTCACCTCCACTGTCCAAGCTCCTCTCTCTCTGCCTAACCAAATTTGATAAGAACCTACTAGGGCTGCCTTCGACGTACGTTCCAAGAATGAATTAATGTTAGTTCTGGACAGGCCCAAGTCTTTTAATAGGTTATAGAGAGATATAGCTGTTATACCTCTCGCTCCCACCTCTACCGCGTAAAAATCCACGACGAACCTAATTCGAGTTAGTTCGTTAGTGAGCTCGTAATACTTATTGACCTTGATGGCATGGTCTTTGGGGATGTTGGTTTCCCAAAGCACCATAAACTCTATCATCGCAACGCGCTTTAAGATACGCGAATATAAAAATGTCTGGTCTGGAGGCCGACGCACAAACATCCTCGGGGATTTTGTATTGTTTCTCATACGTATCCATCATGATAGTCCAATCCGAAGCCGCTTTAAGGATAGAGTAAGGCTTGACGTTTGATTTTGCCCTCTTGACGTTTGATTTTGCCCTTGTGCCCTCTCTCACAAACCCTACAGATCGCTCGTTTATTGTTATTTCCCTTTATACTCTGTCTACCGATTGACTTACCGTTTCACGTATGATTTCTAGAACGCTATCCCAGTCCAGGAGAACCTTAAATTCCACCAGCAAATGCTTAGCAGTTCCACAGACATAGCAGGTTTTGTCGGTATCTTTACCCCATCTTACTAAATTACTCTGATCTGGGAGACTCATCTGGAACGTATTGAGTTAAAATTTTAGCAATGCTGGCGACCAGTCATGAATTAGAATGCCAAAGTCTCCTATGTTTAACCACTCGTTCTGCATTTCTAAACTCATTGCATGGATCTTGTATTGTATCTAAGAAATCAAGAAATTTACGAACAAAAGTTGTATCTAGACTATTTTATAGTATCTAAAAATATTTTTCTTACACTTATCAGAAACACTAATAACAAAAAATAAAAAACCCTGATGTACATATTTCATACTCAAATAACGAGAGGATTTATTATTCTTATCAATTATTCATACAAATACTTCGCTACCGCTCCCTTTACGATTACAAAAAAAACTAACTACTAGAAAAAAATAAAATATAATAAAATAAATGCCCTAATTAGCTATTAAAATAAGGATCTGTGATATACGATAAAGGAAAGTTCTCGCTTTTGATGTCATTGTCCTTGAACAGATCTTGCCGATATTGGCCTCCACAAAGAAATTATTTTTATTTTCCTTGCGACTAGTCGAACAAAGACTTTACAGCTGCTATGATCTTTTATTTTCTTTAATTATATATACATATATTTTAAAAAATCACTTTAATCGTTTGATCGGTTAGAAAGTCAAATGTATTAAAAAACGTGACATGATATTATGCCATTAAATTAAAGTGCCATAATACATATATGATATGGTATAAACAAAATCACATCATGATTGTTATCATAATAAAAATAATCGTAGTAACAAAATTTTTTCGTTATGTGTTGATCATAAAACAATTCCTTTAAGGCTAAGTTCAGTGTATAGCGTGTATATTTTAGCCATGAATATTTTTTATGGACCATAAAAAATATTTAAAAGTTTATTATGCAAACGTTTCATTTCTTGAATTGAAGTTAATGAGATGGGGAAAATTTAATGAGGGCCATCATTTCACGAGTTTGGTAAAAATATATTATACATTCTTATCACCTGATGACCGTTACTTCAAATGTGTAATGAAATTTAGCATCAAAAAACGCAAACCTATGATAACACAGTCTAAATGCTATTATTATTTAATGATATGGCACTTCATAATAAGAAATTTCACACATTTTAAGATGCAAAACCTTTTATTATTTATACTGATAAAATATATTTTTTATATATATTCGTTCATTACAATATGTTTCAAAACCCTCTGACTTAATTTGAATAAGCCTTTTCAAAAAGAGTAAAACAATTAACGAACATAGAAACCCTTTTTAAAGTTAAAATATAAAACTACGAGTATAATTTATCATCGAATTCAGTTTACTGTTTGCTGGAACTAAAAATTAATAACCAAATAACACAGTCAATAAAAAATAAAATAACTGAATAAAATCCGTTTTATTAAGTAATATTATTCTATTTATTTCTTTTCTAGCTTTATAATATTTCTTGTACAAACCAATGATAATGTAAAATCAAAATAAATATATAATATATATATATATTATATAAACCAAAAATTAGTATCATTTCATTTAAATCACTTTGTCAAGTTTAAGAAAAATAAATGAACGTTATTTCTACTTTGAAATTAATGTTAAAAGCCTTTGAAAATGTTTGTAACATGTACCTTAGGTTATTTCAGTTAATCTTGCGAGCGACTACGAACCTTTCTTCGCGCGTCCTATCTTCCACAAGGTTAAACAATATTATAGGATTATTTTATCCTTTTCTTTTGAATAAAAAATGTTTAATAAATATAATCACAACTAAAAATATAAAACATTATGCTTTATATAAATGTATTTCTTTTTGGAGTATACTTTAACTTAAACTGAGTTACTGAACAGTTCTATAGTATATAGTACTAGCTATTATTTTAAATATGGCTATTTTAATGTTTACTGGTAAATAGCAAAATAAAACCTGTTTTATATTATATATTGTAAAAAAATATGCATAATAGTAAAAACAATGGAAATTCAATTGGACTATGGCTAGGAATATCCAAACAGCGAAAAGAAATTTTTAGTTTCTTTCATACATAGGTGACCGTAACATTGCAAGACTTTATAAAATTCATATTTATATAAATGGATAAAGAAAAAATATCCATTAATTACTTATTTATCTTGTTAATTACTTATTAAAAAAACTCTATTTTAGATCAATTGTATCATGTATGTATAGTTGGTACTGAAATCTGAAGATATTCAAATTTATTTATAAGCTTTGAGTTCCATTTTGGATTCATTTATTTTATTTAACTTGTTGTTTTAAAAATAACATTAAAAAAAGGACATTCATGAACCTTTTTAAATATAATACACTCCATCATTTGTAATTAATTATTGTAACATTGTATAAACATTTTACCTAATAATAAACCCAATAAAAATAAGACTCCTTATTATTGGAGAAATCCATTATAATCGGGAGGAAAGCTTGACATGACAAAACAGTAATTTTTATGCTCCCGTAACGTGGGTGTTAAAATAAAGAGTTCTCTGAGAAAATTACAAAATCATCAATCTTAGTCTAATATAACACACGCTCTAATGTGGCTAGCTAATTACTTTTTTGCTCTCCTTCACATTAAATGATTAGTAGTGAAAAATAAAAATAATTACATGCTTTAAAACATCTATACTAAACTGTATATGATATAAAATTTAAATATATTTATAAAACAGGCAATGATTTTCTCACCTAGTAATACTCAGCTAATATCGGTATGGAAGCTAAATTAGTTCTCGTGTAAGATGTATCAAGTTAGTTATAGCTTGGCTTAGACTAACACTAAGTCTTCAATACGAATAAAGAACTCTCAAAGTTATGTTACCCCACATAGTTCCCGTTCTTGCTGGGTTTTCGGAATGGTAGAGTTCCCGTAGAATTTTCAGGATAAAACCTATATTTTTTTTTAACTCACAATGAAGTACTCTTAACCAACAACATATTTATTTGTTTATTTGAATAAAGATTAATATTATTATGTTGATACAACTTAAACAAATTATTTCGATCAAATTAGGTACCATAAAAACGGTTTTTGTGAGTTAATCTTAAAAGATAGACATATACTGTCGCGGACTGTTTTTTAGATCATTAAAAGAGCTATTATTCTTTTATACATATTTTATGAGTATCTTGAACCGTTTTCACGGCGCACGCAACGGAAGGCTTCAAAGATGAAATAATTACTCCCGTTTTTTACACATTTACCACTATATCTTTGCTCCTATTAATCGTAGCTTGATGTTATATAGCATACAGCCTTCCTCGATAACTGGACTATCCAACACAAAAAGCATTATTCAATTCAGATCAGTAGTTTCGGAGATTAGCGCTTTCAAACAAACAAACAAACAAACTCTTCGGCTTTATAATATTAGTATAGATAAACTCGTATTTTAAACTTTTGTTCAAGTATTTTTATCTAAAGCCACTTTTATAATATAACTGGCCTAAATATTTTGAACCCAATAAAGTATGTCCGGGCTTCAATAAAAAGTTTAACTCGCACTTTTCTCTAATATAGAAATTCATTGCATTTAATACAGCTTGACAGCAGAAAAAAATTGAGAAATAGTGATTTATGTAAAGTAATAAGTATATTTAAATTAATAAAACTATATTAGTAACATTACTTAAATGTTATTAAGTATATATACATATATATAATATGTGTGTAAAGAGTGCAATTCTAATAATTAATTATATTAATTGAATGTAAAAATAAAATAATCTTACATAGTCCAATGATGAATCAAAATATGTACATATTTACTTATAGTAATGTAAAAATAAAATATCAAAACAACAATTTTAAAAAATTATCATCATTTTGTTTACAAATACAATAAGTTGAAGAAATGGTCGATATAAATGTATTAGAATTTTTAAATATATTGAATTACACATAATACTTGTATTTTGTTTAAGTGTAAGTAATTAGAAACCGAGATATATTATTCTTAAAAAGAATTACTTTTTACGAGCTCTCAGTTTACAGAAACTAAGCACTGTTACTTTAATATCTTGGTTTTTTATACAATTAAAAATACGAAAAATAATTATAACAATATTTTTGTTATTGTCATTCAGTATAAAGAGAAGTAAATTTAAAAGAAAATTTCATAAAAATAATAAAAAAATATCCTTAATGTTATCAATAATATACATATAGCTATTGAAATTGTTTTAAAAAATTACAAAAATTATATTGAAGGTCGAAGTGATGCTTGTAATCAGAGCTTTAAATAATAAATAAGGGTTTTCCTAACCCAACAATAAAATAACGTGATTTAGAAACAAACTTCTCTTTGCAAATAATCGCAGGTTTCAAAACAAACAAGAATTTCTAAGATCATTTCATATAAAACTCAATTCAATAATACATATTATACACATCAAGGCAATTTTATCTTTAGTGTTAATCATTGTATTCAAAAATTTATCATTCAATACGATTACACCTGAAACGTACGAGCAGATTCAATCTGTTATGTGTTTTAAAAATAAAATATAACTGAAAATCTAATCCAGTCCTTTATATATTTCAGTAAAGAACTATGTAGTTATCGTTTCAAATGATTTATACTAACGGGAGACTTTTATAATAACAAAGAATTTAAGCTTACAATATACCCTCACAATATTTTCTTGTACATAGTATGGCCATAAATACTGTTATCATTAAAATTAAACAAAATATTATGTTTGAATTTGGAATCTGTAATTTTTATATAATTTTTCATTGTGTTTTCTTATTTTGGCGCCAATACATTGTTCAATATTTTGCGACATTAAAATGGAGTGGGGTGATGAAAGTGGGTATCGAGCCAAATGCAATTTTTAAAACTCACCACACGATTGGCACTAGCAAATGTTTGTGTACCGGGCTGTTAATAGGTACAATAAGACCTCCTTTGTTTGTAAAAGAAAAAGATCTGGCTCTCCACGTAGTGTTCGTACGAAAAAGGTAGTCAAAGCAGTAAGTTAAAGAATTCGAAGAAATCCTTTCCGAAAGCAAAAGATTTTACCACGGGACAGGGGTAGGGACAGGGGTAGGGGTAGGGGCCTGCCCAGGCCGAGCCTCACATATCCCTTCCGGCCCCACCAAGGCCGGTTAGACGGCTCGTAAAAAGAGTTTCCCTGCGTCATCAAAAAAAAAGTCTTGGTTGGAAACGAACGTTTCCGACTTCTTTAGAGCTGAAGACTTGTCGTCGTCTTGTCCCGACCTTAATCCGCTGGATTATGATTTATGGTCAGTTTTAGAGAGCAGAGCTTGCTCTAAACTCCATGAAAATTTGTACTCCCTAAAACAATCCATACGATTGGCGGTGAACAATCCCATGGAAAGAATGACTGCTTCTACTGATAACTGGCCTCAACGTTTAAAGGACTGTATTGCAGCCAATGGAGACCACTTCGAATACTTTATAAATGTTTATGTTTAAGATTGTTTTATATTTATGTATTAAACTTACATACTGTTAAGTATTAAATATTATTTGCAATAGAAAAAATATTTTTTTTGTAACAATATTTATGGCTAAACTATATATATAATTGTCAGGAATCTTTTGTTAATATTATATGTTACTGTGTGCTTTTTTTTAAGAATAATTTATCATTAAAAACTTTTATAAATCAATATCCTAATTAACATTGTATGTAATGTAAATGCGATTTTATCAGTCTCGTTCGATATTAATAAATAACTTAAATTGTATAATAGATCATATTTAGCAAAAAAAAATATTTTCCTTAAACCGATAGAAGCCAACTGACGTTGTTTTTTATTAAATAAATCGGCCTTCATTAAACAGAAACGTTATATTTGATGGGTAGAAACAATATTTCATAAAATTTTGGATTAAATGAATATTTAATAACAGTTCTACCCTGTATAATTATACCTAACTCTAACTAAGAGAACAAAATACTACCGACGAAAGCTTTCTTGTTGTATTGGAGATTAAAGTTTTCTTTATAAGTAGTTTCTCAAACTAACTGTATAGGATAACTACGTCGCTTATATTTCAAAAAATAACATCGCAAACAAATAACATCGCAAATACACAATCGTTTCAATACATTTGTTTTATAAGAACTTAATAACTAAGCGTAAGACAAATATTTGATAATATTTTATTATAAAATAATATCACATATATTTTATTCAATAATCAAAATTTTCTCAGTATAAATAAGGTTTACTTTGATGTTTAATCAAAGGGTAATCTCGATTGAGTAACAAAAGCAATATGCTATCACACCTTTCAAAGATTTTCATACACAGGAAGTCAACATTGAGTCCCTCAATGTTGACTTCTTGTGTATGAAAATGGTCGTTAGCAAGCTCTCTCATTCCTGGTATCTAGACATTTAGGAGGTAAGTATGTGAAATACTTCAGCATCCAACGTGTTGACTGAAATAGTGTTCAAGCCTCACAAAGGACGAGGAGGAACATGATCAGTAATTTTGGAGTGTCTCAAGACAGCTATGACATTTTTCTGATTGAAACATTAATAATGTTACTTAATAACAATGTGTTTTGAACATTTATATACATAAGTTTTCAAAGAAATACTCAATTTAAATACTCAAATTAAATTCTATAAGTATATAATTTAATTACTGTATTACTGTAGATAAATCTAACTAAGTAATATTAATATAAAATTATCGGTAAATAATATCAAAAGTCAGATAAAAGTTTCAATATTATTCATTCTGTTTGTTATGGCCATTTCAGTCGTTTACTCCCACTGGGTATTGGTATAAAAGCTACAACTTACAAAAGGGCCCACGCTCGACAACTCTTTGAGCTCGCTATACAACATTAGTATAAACTAGTCCTTGTATGTATGTAGAGCTCTGTAAAATGTGTTTAGTCAATTTCCATCTTACTTATTTTACAATACCACAATATTGAAAGTAACATAAATTGGAAACACAAAATTTCAGGATTTTATATAAGCAATTAAAACGCACTGTTAATATATATATACATATGTATAACTACATATTACGAATTTATAGAAATACTGACTGTCTTGAAAAGTATCGTCAATCATTTTTATAACTTTGTCATCACATAAACTAATATTTTAACAAAATATCAATCTGTACTATGCTATCTGACAATTTATATAAGTTCGTTAAGTAGTTTTGATAGACAGTAGGAACAACTATTCATATTCATAAAAATTGGTATCCGGATCGAGTGCTAACATTTTTCTACTATTATATTATGTTTGAAATAAAAATTCTTTAGTGCAACTAAAATTATTTTCTTAATAAAACTTTTATCAATTATTTTAGATATGAAATGAAATTCATTTTTGATTATACGTAGCGTGCAAAGTTTATTCAAACGAAAGTTTAGAAAGAACCTCACAAATATTTATGGTTTCATGGAAATACTTTTGTGAGGTTTCGTGGGAACTTTTTATTATAATTTTTAGGGTTCTGCATTGCAAATGGAAACCTATTACTAAGACTCTGTTGTCCATCTGTTTGTTTGTGTGTGTGTGTGTTTGACTCGAGGCTGTGTCTCATGAACAGTGATAGTCAGTTCTCAAGAAAGATGAATTTCTGTAGGCGCTGTAACAGCTACTCAAATAAAAAATAAATTTTCAAGGGACCCTCATAGAAGAGTCACGACTTGGACAGTTTTTCAAAGTGATATAAACTTTGGCAGCATAATACAGACATTTTAAAAACATTTTTATTTTTAAATTTGCTTATTTTCTCTTTAATAACAACCATCAACAGATTCGGGCTTCTTCTTTGTTGAATTATGTTATGTGTATCTGTAAATAAACCATAACTTAAAAACTCGTTATTATTATCACAAAAGAAAATATATACATAGTCTAGCCATAAATATTGTTACAAATAAAAAATATTCTTTTTCTATTGCAAATAACATTCATTATTTTAACAGTATCTAAGTTTAATACATAAATATAAAACAATTTAAAGCATAAAAAGTCTTCAGCTCTAAAGAAGTCGGAAACGTTGTTTCCAACCAAGACTGCGTGGACCGAGCATTATGACCCGGCGCCGAGTCTTGCTGGAAAGACCATTGTTGGTTAATAAGCATGGTGTTGTTAAGGGGTTTAACTATCTTCTCAAGAATGGTATTTTGATACACTTGTGTTGATGTTTTGATACCTTTTTCACAAAAGTATGGCTTAGCCACTGAAGTCGGATAATGTCCACGTTGCACTCTGTCGACTAATTGGGAAGCTTCCTTAGAGCGTTGAGTATAAATACCGTCATTTTGTTTGTGAAAATGTTCCTCAGTTGTAAACATTTTCTCATCCGTAAACAAAATTTTTGTGTGACCCCCCTTTGCGTACCGCTTCAGTACTTGTTTAGATTTCATCACCCTATTTTTTTTCAAATTATTATTTAAAAAATGTGCAGTTCGTCTTAAGGGCTGTACGTCCTAAGTCATCTTTTAAAATACGCGACATGGTTCTAGGTGCTAACTTCATGTCCTGTGGTAAAATCTTTTGCTTTCGGAAAGGATTTGTTCGAATTCTTTCCCTAGCCTGGTATACAAACATTTGCCTAATGCCAATCGTGTCGAGAGTTTTGAAAATTGCATTTGGCTCCATCCCCACTTTTATCACCCCACTCCATTTTAATATCGCAAAATATTGAACAATGTGTTCGCGCCAAAATAAGAAAACACAATGAAAAATTATATAAAAGTGACTGATTCCAAATTCAAATGTAATATATAGTTTTTTTTAACTGTAATAGTATTTATGGCCAGACTATGTATATATATCGGATTTATTACAAATTTGTTGTTTTTAAAGAGAGTGACGCCATCATCGCCGACGTCACTAATGTCACTTCTTTCGGTACGTTCCATAATATTTTAAAATGAAACCTTAATTGTTCTTAATACTCCTGTATTTCTCGAAGATTCTTCATATTCATAATCACATTATTCAATGGTCCGCACTCACTGAACTCTGCTGTCGTGGGTCCAGACGTCATATTTACATATATCAACATTCAAACATAGTTCTATTCTCCTTTTAAACAATCTTTGATTTCGTTTTACTTTAATAATAATCATGAATACTATGTAATTAGTTTTATTAAAAATTGATGACAGCCTCAAATTATTGTCATGTCGTATCCGTTATTAAAGCTTATAGTACCGTTATACATACGTAAATTTACATATAAACATTATTCTTGGCTCTTAAAATAGTTTTTTTTTTTTCATTTTTTATCAAAAAGCTTTGTATTAAAACTAAGAATTCATTTATCGTAAATAATACCTTTTAAGTGTATCAAGTGTCTGTTACAATGTAATAAGATATTATATAAACCATACCGTGAATTGTTTTATTTATTTGTTTGTTTGTGAACACGAATATTCAAGTTTATTACAATAATGATCTTGACTATTGAATACGGTTTTACTAGTTATTAAATATTGTGACTTAATCCACAATATTCAATCTCGAATTCATCTTGACTACCATACATTGACTCCCATACTACTATAGGTACCAAGTCATACCTTTAAAACTAGTGCTGATGTCGATATCTTAATTTCAAGATTTCCAATGTTATTTTCGTATCAATTAGAAAAACAAAATTAATACAAAATGTTGTTTTTCTATTCGTAAAAGTAACAATAATTGATTTAGTTTTAAAATATAAATGATCTTAACATGAATTCCGAGTAGTTTAATTAAGACTTTAAGATCTTTGGAGGTGTTACATGTTTTAATAAGTTTGTTTTATTTCAGATTCTATGTGAGCAGGGAGTCAGGTCGGTATTATACTGTTTACTATCGTATTATTCTGCTGCATGTTTTTTAATTTGATTATATTAAATATAATTTATATCCACAATTAATAGAGATTACATTATCTTTAAAAGAGTGATGTCACTTAACTCGATAGGTTCAATGATATTGTAGAATAAAACTTCAACTCTTCAAGATATCTTTCTATCTCTTGAGAGTTTCATACAGTTAAACGATCCACGCTGATTTGAATTTTGTGTTTTTTTCGTCTTAACGTTTGTTAGTAGCTCTACTTAACGTTTGTTTGCTAGTAGTAGTGGCTTTCAGAGGAGTGCAGGCAATCCCATGGAACCAACCTTTGACTAGTCTTGAATCGGACAGTCGTATTTATACAAATATTATTTTTATTACCAATGGGCATAAAAACATTCTTTTCCTATTTTTATGTTATATATTTTTTAATTCCCTTATTAATCTTCTTCTTCCATGCAATTTCCCGGCTTTAGCCAGGGTCTGCCTTACATGTTGTGAATAGTTTTGGCTAAGTGTTTTTACGACCGGCCGCCTTTTTTTTGTGCGCACTGGGAAAAAATGCTTTACGCATACGTATGTGGGACTACCCGGGAAAGGATTCCCGGTATACCCACTACAAGAACCCAGCGGCGCTCCGACCTCGCCTGACTGGCAGGGGGCTGGGAATCCGGTTCACATCCAGCCCCACGACCGGCCGCCTGCCTGACATTAAATCTCTTTGGAAATGCATTATTCAGTGATGCCTAAATACTCTTAAAAGTACATATGACTTGGAAAAATCACATTTGTACTTGCCAGAATCAAACCCGCATGCATGCGAGACGGCCCTTTTAAGCACTAGGTCACCACTGACTTTTTATCTCCCTTATTAATAAATATGACTAACAATATTTTTTTAAATTTAAGCAAAGTAATAAGTAACCCAAACTTATATGTACTTTGGGTTAACTCCTTAATCTGTGAATACAAATATAAAAATTGAATTAGCTGTTTATAATTTTAAATAAACTGCTTTCGTTTAAATGAATATAAAAGTTAATCAATCAACGGGAAATTTTATGGAGGAGTGGTCGGTTGAGGACAACTCGATGTCGTCTCGTCCGGAGTCGGCGTTAGGGGCAAAACGTCTCTTTTCGGAGATGTCTGGCTCCGATACCGAGACTGGGGGGGATGACTCGAGGACGGGATACGGTGGGAAGGCGAGGTCGCGGTCGTACGCTGGCTAAAGCCAGGAGCGGGAAGAGGAGGAGTCGAAGGTCGCCTTTGACTCCTGCCTTGAAAGGAGCCTCGCGAGGGAGAGGAACGGGGTGAAGACGAAAAAGAAGGAGCTCCCTGTGGAGCTGGAAAGTATGGGGGCGGAAATGATAAAGGTCGAGGCTGAGAAAAGCCTCGACCTTATCAAAGAGTTGGTCGGGAAGAGTACCAACCTGAAAGGGGGGTACTGTTCAAAAATAATGAAGGCCTGCCCAGGTCAGGTCTCACACATTCCTTCCGGCCCCACCAAGGCCGGTTGGACGGCTCGTAAAAAGAGTTTCCCTGCGACATCAAAAAAAGGTTGATCTTAAATAAATATGTATTAAAAACGAAATTTAATTATTTACTATAATACTCCCATTTTAATTGTATTTTAACTATATATATCGACTATTTTTGTCATCATACATTTACTCATGAGTTTCATTCTACTATAATTTATTATGTTTTAAAAGCTATCGGCACTGGTCTAAGTAATAAGTAACGGTTTTAAGTATGGTAATTGTTGAAGTCAAATTATATGTACATATATTTAAAGGGTTCAAGTTTAAAAGGCTTTAATGTCTAATTAAAAACGATATGAATTATGTCTATTTAAAATAACTTGTGCTAATAAGATAAAAAATATTTTATATTATTTGTCTAGAAATACAAAGACCAAAAACTTCTAAAGCTTTTCATTTGACTGAACTAAATTTGAGACTGGATTGCCGGTGCTATTTTAGAAAATAAAATATGGTTAACTTTGAAAAATGTGTTGCAAATGAATCAAAAAACTTCAGGTATTTGAATGTGTCCGGGTACCACATACCTGGTACCACTACCCACAATACCCAAAAATCTTTCTCTTGCGCCCCAAATAATGTAGCCAAATATAAACGTAAAAGTTATATTGCTTAATATATAATACAAACATTTCATTGATATTAAAAACAAAAATTAATACAATAGAATCTTATATTCATAAAAAAATTGTATAAATAAATTGAAACTATATTTAGTTTCAATTTAGTTTTATGTTGATCATCAACTAAAATATTAATAAAGTACGGTAATAGAGATTTTTTTAACGCATTAGTTCTCTGAAAGTTTCCTTTCAAGTTTCCTTTTTAAAGTATCCTTTGTCAGAAGTGAGATTTTCCAAAAAAAAAAAAGAATTCAAAAGTTAGTACGATAAGGACTTTTATGTTTGGAACATGTCCCATTATACAAAGCTAAAGTTTATATTAATAATAATTAATACTAATTACAAATTTTTTTAGTAGGTCATAGTTTAAAACAGAACTTGATATTTACCTTTGTTAGACAAGATAAAAATTTCCCACTCAAAATTCCTGAGAATTTTATTTTTTAGGGTAATAGAATCCTCGATTTAAAAAACGTTTAACATATATTGAAAAAGTTAAATACATTACTCCCTTAGATAGATTGAAAAAATGTAGTTTCTATAGGAAGGCTTCGCACAGGATCCCAAGGCTTTACTTGATGCTTAATGGCTTTATCTCACCAGTCTGTTACACATAATCGTCACCTTCACTATGAGAATGACAAAAGTATATAAATTGTATTTATCTTACTATCCCCGATTGGGTGATTATAACACTGATCTATGGTTAAATAACCAATTAAAAACCCTTTATTAATCTCGTCTAAACAAAGATATCATAAAACCAAAGCGCTGGCGTCCATCGCTTAATAATTCAGATTTCAGTATTCTTACATATCACAGATGTAAATAGATCTAACCCCAATTAGTGTTTAATAATAGCAACATTTTCTTCTTCTTTTTGTAACTAAATATCCTTGCTATGCGCTGTGTGTTTGAGCGAATAAAGAAGTTTTTGTTTTTGTTATAAGTATACTGCCTTCAATCAAAACTCATATCCTATCATCACACAATCCGTTTGCATCAAAAGCCAAATATATAGGTGTACAACTTTGCTTCCGCCGTTTTGCAATAGATGGTTGTAGCGGTAAGTGTTAGTCGAAATAAATAGATTGTAGATGTCATACAATAAGCTTAGGCATTTGTAAACATAACGCCATCGAAATAATAGTCGATTTGTGTCTGCATCATAATTTTATTCTCGATTAAACATGTCAGCTTACGAGCCAAATTCTCGACATTTGCGGGAGGTTTTAATTTTCTGCTTTAATATGAAGAAATCTGGGGCTGAGGCTCATCGAATGCTCTCAAATACCTATGGTGAGGCCGCTATTAGTGAAAGAACGTGCCGAGAGTGGTTTCAACGCTTCAAGAACGGTGATTTTGACGTCGAAGACCGGCATGGCGGTGGGAGAGAGAAGGTTTTCGAAGATGCAGAATTGGAGGCATTACTTGATCAAGACTCGTGTCAAACGCAACAAGAATTGGCAGGATCATTGGGAGTGATGTAATAAGCCATTTCAAAATGCCTAAAAGTCATGGGAATGATTCAGAAACAAGGAAATTGGGTGAAGTACGAGTTGAAGCCGAGAGATGTAACGCGGCGTTTGTTTGCTTGTGAATAGCTGCTTGCAAGGCAAAGACGGAAAGGATTTCTGCATCGCATTGTGACTGGGGACGAAAAATGGGTTCATAACGATAATCCCAAGCACAGAAAATTATGGGGATATCCCGGCCATGCTTCCACGTCGACGGCTAAACCGAATATTCACGATTCCAAGGTATGCTCTGTATTTGGTGGGGCCAGCTCGGCGTAGTGCATTATGAGTTGTTAAAACCGACTGAAACAATCACAGGCGATAGTTATCGAACGCAATTAATGCGTTTGAGCCGAGCATTGAAAGACAAACGGCCGCAATACAACGAGATACATGATAAAGTGATTTTACAGCACGACAATGCTCGACCCCATGTTGCGTAAGTGGTCAAGACATACTTGGAAACGTTGAAATGGGAAGTTCTACCCCACCCGCCGTATTCTCCAGACGTTGCTCCCTCGGACTATCACTGGTTTCGATCAATGGCACACGGCCTGGCTGACCAGCACTTCCGGTCTTATGAAGAAGTTAAAAATTGGATCTATTTGTGGATCGCTTCAAAAGAGGACCAGTTTTTTCAACACGGGATTCGTATGCTGCCCGAAAGATGGGAGAAAGTAGTGGCCAGCGATGGACAATACTTTGAATCATAAATGTATAACCAGTTTTTTACAATAAAGCCTCGAATTTCGGAAAAAAACGGCGGAAGCAAAGTTGTACACCTAATAACTTCTGAGAAAAAGAAATATTAAAGTTAAACTTCATTCAATTACTAAATCACAATTTTTTGTTGTGACTAATTCTCAATAATAATTAATGTAAAAAATAAAAATCTCTTGTACTTCTTATATTTATCTCTTATATTTTATGACTATTATAAAAGGTTTTAATGTGAAAGAATTTAAACAATATATATAAGAGTTAACCCCAAAACATTTCAATTCCTCTAAAACGATTTAGTATAATTAAAAAAAACTATTTAAATAAAAATTAAAAAGAAAATTGTCCAACAGAAACTAAAAACTATTGTACCAAAATTAGATATTATACACAACGCAAAATATATACACATACATTCCTACAAATAAATAATTGTTAAGAACTGTCATTACAATTGATATAATTATTTTAAGTAAAACAGAAAGAATACGAATGTTATAAATGATAAAGGTATTTTCTATTTAAATTTAACTATTTTATATTAAAGGAACAAATTAAGTCATCAGCCTATCAGAGCCTACTGCTAAGCAAAGGCCTCTTTCTCACATGGAGGAGGTTTGAGCATTAATCACCACGCTTGCTCAAGACGGTTTGGTGATTTCAAACATATAATTATGAAATTATACAGTCCAGGTTGGTCTGTCAGTCTGATGTCTTAATACTCTTAGAAACTTCATATGACTTGGAAAAATCCCATTGGTACTCGCCAGGATCGAACCCGCGACCTCGTGCACGAGAGGCGGGCTTTTAACCACTAGGCCATCGGTGACGTAAATTAAGTAGTTTATCTAAATATACATCAAAACTAAAGAAATTTGCTTAATCTCCCACATACAGACCCTATTACGAGTACAAACAAATCAGTGAGACAAGTTCATTCTGATTACACAAGCCCATTTCCGTTCATGAATATGACAGGCCTATTTAAGTGTCTTACCAGAATATAATATTGAATCATAGCTAGAATCAATCAACTATAATATGTCCGTACACTAGAACACATCAAATTTGTAATGTGTATAACAATTATAGAAAGAAACATTAGCTTTTAACAAGCGCTGAGTGTATGTACTCGTAAATAGATGGGAAAAAGTATAGTTAATACGAATGGTACAACATTAAATTAAGAACACGCGGCTTCCTTTATTTAAACATGTGAGTTAGTCAAATAATTGTAATGTATTATTCCTAAGGTGGTAGCGCCTACCTGTAGTTTAGTTACTACAGCTGAAGTAGTCAGTAATGACTGCGTTTCGTCCGATGAGTGAGAGTGCCGGTTGCCCTTTCCCTGTTCCCAACCTTTCCTTGTATTTCCTTATTCCCACCCCTCCTTTTACCTCCACAAGTAAGGTTGGCAACGCATCCGCAACATCTATGTTGCGGATGTCCATGGGAAACGGTCACTACTGACCATCAAGAGGGCCGGCTGCTCGTTAGACACTTGTTACATAAAAAAATAATAATGAGGTAATGCTTTTACAGCCTATAGACCTTTATTAACTATATTCATATTTCTTTTAATTAAAAAGTATTTACAATTTAGCATTTATACTTAATTATATACGTGAATCGCTGCGGGGCCATATCTCACGGGATGGTACAGTGGTGATTCGCGTTTGTGGGGCTCAGCCGATCAGCTAATTTACGAATTAATTAATTAATTATTATTATATTTTTAAGAAATTTATGTATTATTATTTATTAACAATCTATGTATTATTTTTTTAAATGAGTCATTGTTACTTGAAACAGAAATAAATAAATAAATATCATGAGTTAAACCAAAATATTCACTTTAAAACTATTATTATAGTTGTTATTACTATACAATTGATAATATGTTACTTTTTATGGTACCTCAAAATCAATTTATTGTTGTGTTTTTAAGTTATATTGTACATACTATACCTGATACCTTGAATAGAACATATTGTTTTACCGAATTTAATTAAAATATGGAAATCATATTATCTTTGCCTATTGATAACTTTTTTCATAATCATATGTAATTTCACTAAAGTCCTATATATTTCTGATCTTTTTTTTTTGATATTGCTCGCTTTCGCTGTACTAGTATAAAATATAAACCTTTGACTTTTAATAAAACTGATGAAAGTTCATTGAGACTACCCTATTAATAAAGTCACAAAATTGTTTATATTGTTAATAAATTTAAGTTACAAAGTATCGCAAGATCTGAATCGTTATATACATACATACATATACCTAAAGTTTTCTTTATATTTGGTTTACTTAGCGTTTCCAAGACTTAAATATCTTGCTTAAGACCATCTTCTTCTGCTTTACTTAATATTGGTAAGTTCGATTGAGAAGAATTCAAAGTATGTTAGCAATAATATAACTTCTAACGTGATTCCAACATCTTAACATCTAATTACGGAAACTTTAAACTTTCAAGATTATTCAATAAAAATATATATAAACACGTTCAAGTGAATTTAAGACTTTAATTCAGACGAACCAATTCTATTAGTACATTAATTATTATTTTTATATTTCTTTCCCTTTTAAATGATTTATAATTCGTTGCACAATTGTATCTTTGTCTTATTATATTTACATTCCAGCTTAGGCTCGCTTAGCCTCCATCGTCGCAATCCGCATAGGTGTTATGGCCATTAACACAAAGATTTGGCACAGAGCCTAAATTGCTGGTTGAATTTATTTTCTTATAATACCTTATTTTTCTTCAGAAATTTACATGAAGATATAAAGGAGCATTTGTTATCAGTATTTGTTTTGCACAACAAATAATATCATAACTTAAGAATAAACAGTTTAGTTAATTAATTATTGTTTATTAAGAAAACCCTTAAATTAAAAGAAACTGAATGTACATTTTAAACATAAAATTATAGTAATAAGTTTCATAATTACTAATAGTAATCTATAATGTTGAAATCAGTAGTTAATATTATTTAGATGAGTCAGATGTTGAAAATCTTATTTATTAGCAAACTTGTCATCTGGCTAAATGTCTGCTATGTATATAATTACATGCATTATACGCCAAAATATTTTTAATAATGGTTGAGTTGTAACAATTATATTTAACCAGAAAACTAGTTTGAGGATTATTTAAAATAAACAATAATAAATAAATAAATAACTTTTTAATCACACTATAATTCCTGATAATGTGAAAGAACACAACAGAAGATGATCCAAAATTAATTTTCTAATTCTGGTCGATAAAATTTTCCAATATATTATTTAAGACGGATAAGATAAAACTTCTTAGCATTCCATGTAGTCACCGTGCGTACCTTACCGTTGCAGGGAGAGGAGCTTTAACAGTGCCTGGGACTTGCGACCCAGATGTAGGTTTAACATGCTCTTATCTAACACGCCTTAAACGCTCAACTCCACCGTCCAAGCTTCTCTACCTACCTAAACAAATGTTAACTATCTAACTTTTATGTAATGTCTATATACTGAACTACCAATATTTTTGTTCTACGTGTAAACTTTTTCAATAATTCAGACATATATGAATATCTTTTCAGTATCAAAAAATATATTTGTTCGCAATTTTGAACACATTGACAAACATTTTCTGCCTCATTACATTTTAGCGTTATAATTAGATTTTAAACGATTGATTCGATTTATTCATAGTATGAATGATATTTAGAAATTATTCCCTATGAATACATTCTGAAATGTAATTGAAATCAAATCAAATGTAATTTCAAACCACATGGCAAAATCTATTTGACTTTGCTATTTCATTGCAACTTTGAATAAATATCTATATAATTTACTAATTAATATTTGTTCATTGAGTTAATTAAAGAATCTGAGATGTTATTTTTAAACAGCATAGAATAAGTAGAAAAAACATTTGTATTGTAAAAATTGTATTCGACTTCATACAAAATAACTTCATACCTTCTGAACCCAACAGATTTAAATCATTTTTGGTTCTCCCATTTTCTAGAAAGTAATAATATTCTACAATATTTCTACAACGTTTTTAATGTATTGTATTTTGTTATTAAGTTGTTCCTCTTTAAATTTATTAAAATAAGTTATCTGTAAAGCTCACCGTTGGTAAAAGAAAAGAATTTTACATTAAAATCCAACGTTTCTTTTTAAACATACTTTTATAAAACACCTCTTTTCAAAGCAACTCTAAGCCTTATCTGGATTAGCCAGTTTTCTATTAACGGGGGAGATTGGGAAAAGGCTATTGCTACAGGAAACAATATAAAACATTATATCGCTAAACCGCTTTATACATATGATACATACTTTCTTTTAATCCATTTATGTAACGTAAACTGTCTTATTCAAATAAAAATCTGGGTGAGCAATAGATATATTGACAAATACACTAACTTAAAATGAAACTAATATTTTTCGGATTACTACGGGTATTACATTATTCTAAAAACTAAATAATCCCGACGTTTCCTGTACTTTGCATCAGATAACCAATTCACGTCTCAGCAAAATAAAAATAATCGCGGAAGTCTTAGATCTTCAAATTAATTTAAATTATTTAAATTAAGATAAATAATATAATTATAAAATAAATAATATTTATCTTAACCTCAAGGAGTTATGCTATATTAACTTTCAATCTAAATTATACAAACTATGAGTAAATTGCTTTATGAAAAGCTTATTTATTTTGCATATTCGTCAAGAGCAATCAAATGAAACAAAAAAAATATTACTATATATCAAAAAGTACAAGTGGGAATAACATAAGCAGATGTATGAATTGTGTTTATGTAAATGTTATCAATTAATACTTTCGGTCCTACATATACGGCTAGTTCGGGTACATCGTGATGATTATTTATAAGTATAGATTAAAACTCCTGTCAACAATATAATTAGTAATTTAATAATCAAATAAATAGTTGATTCATATTTGTTTATACTTGGAACATTTTATTATATGTTATTCTATTTATTAACGGCGCCTTCTGCTTGTCAGCTTCCGGCGCAATTAATAAATAGTGCTTATTGTTATTTATATTCTCTCAAATTATGTCGATTGATCAATGCTGTAATAATTTTGTTTTGTTGTGCATAATGGAAGAATTAAGCTACTAGAACCTTATTTTACTGATCTGACTAGATTATCAACTTCCGGTGTAATATATCAACCTTTAATATTTAATGTTACATAATCCTGTATTATTAAATAATATTTGTCCATAAATAATCATTAGAATAATTAAGATATACAATGTTTAACATTATCTCTTAAGTTTACAAATTTAATATTAAATTATGTCAAGATATTGAATATAATACCGCTATACCGCCATATTGAATATATCGGGCATTAGTATTCTAACCGTTGTAACGTGCATTAAAATTGTTCCTTTATATAACGTATCGTCATTTACGCCGCCACCCTGAGAACCCACCTCCTATAGTAAATCACTATTTCAAAATAAATTTTATTTCTTTTAAAATAATTGGCGTCGTTTAATAGCTTATTTATACATATCACGTTGGTAAATTTTATTTTCTTATATTAAGAACTAAATCCAGTTGTATATATTAAACCTATTGCAAAACTTAAAAGAAAAATGTGAACAAAAAGTAAGTAAGTAATTTACTGCCTGATGCATATAGGATATTAAATGACGGCAATTATTTTAATAGATTTATTAAAATGTCACCAGAGAAATTTCTCAATTACTTTTTTATGAAAGTGCTTAAAATGTTATAGTCTCCTGAACACAATGTAACATTGTACGCCTTGGTATTACGAACATAAATCACAAGAAAAGTGGATTACCGTTTTTCAACAGCTTTTACTGAAAGTTTTGAGGGTTTTGTTTTTTATATTAACTATAACCAGCCCTTACAACAAAAAATCAATCCAAGATAATAACCACAGAATAATGAGAACTTACTATGCTATTATTTCACCAAAGAACTTCATATTACTTAGTATCATTTCAAAGAAATTAACTAAGATTTTGTAATATTTATAATTTTTTATTATTATGTCATATTTTTATTTTATACACATGAATAGTTTTGCGTATCTATATAAATGTAAAATTATATAATTTTATGCTACTTTATCAAACGTATGTTTTTTTCTTCTAAAATGTAGTTATCTCAGAGATAGCATAGAAAGAAAAAAAAATCTAGTAAATATTGAGACGGCCTCGTTGGACACCATGATTTTCAATACATACATATATTTTTAAAAACCATGTAGTTTAAAATGAAACAGAAAAATTATTATCATTCATAATCACATTATGTGTATTATATTATGTGTACAAATTTATGTGTCATGTCTATTTCATTATTATTGTCCACAGCAAATATCAAGAAAGAGAATTCATATTAAATATAGCCTAAACCTTCGGATGTATAATTCTACCCAGTTATATCCAATTGTTTCACGTTACAAAGTCGTAAAAATATTCAGTCCCTTCAGTGCATATTTATGAAATAGAAAAGAGCTTTATGAGCTTATAATATTATTAAATATTCAATTTAAGCAGTTGAAAAGTAAAAAAACTTACGAAGGAAAAATGTTGTAATATGCAATGTAATGCAATTAAAAATATATTTTTTCCGTAAAATAATAAATAGTAAACAAAAATTCAAAGTGACTTTTTTTAAATAAAAAATTATAGGAATACATGTAAATATATCATTATGAAAAAAATTGATATTTTTATCTAATACATAGTGTTACATAGCAACGTTATTTCTTTTGATAAGTTTTTGTATAGAAAATCTTACATATGTATAAGAGTATTAACGACGAAAATAATTAATTAGAGACGCACATGACATTTACTAATTAACACTTGAGACATTCCCTTTATGCCATTATTACAATACAACTTTTATTTTAGCTTTACTCTTATTATTATTTTTTCGTAATGGTATCATGTCTGTTACTTATTTTTACAGAACCTCACTATTTTTATCGTTGACTACATTTGTTTCTACATACTTTTAATTAAGTTTTAAAAAGTAAACACGTGGTTTTACGAAACCACACTGCGAGTTAATCTTATTGTGAAATTTTCCAGTAACATGTTTAGGATATTTAATAATGAAAATGTTATAAAATAATTCAGTGTATGGATTTATTTCGCATTTTTAATCATAACTTCAGTTATATAACACAAAAAACCATATATAATATTTGTAATTTATATATTTAGAAGGTAATTCTTTTTCATCTATTGGTAATAAGTTAACGATTTTTCAACGATCTAACAAAGCAAATAGCCAACAAATCAGTAACGTCAAAAAAGCTTGGATTTACGATAATTACCTAACTTCACGTTGAAATTTCCCTTTCCTCGTCTAAGATTTTAATAAAACCCTATTGTCATAATTAGATGCAGGTTTTATAAAAATGTTCAAATTGTTGCTCGGGCTTGCGCTAACAGCTTATCATTGGCTTTATTCAGGTATAAAAATCTGCACTCTCATGGCTATTTGCACATAAGCTCTCCTCTCAAAACCTAAAGGAGCGCTTAAAATAAAGTTATAATGTCTGTTGTAAATAAAATAAATAAATAAAATATTAAAATAAATAAATATATAAAAATAAATATACTTTATACTGCTTATGGAGATTTTATTTCAATGTCAAAAACACGTTAAAAGCGCAACTAAGCTCATGTGAAGCGAAATTTGTAAAATTTCATTGACTTTTATCTAATAGAAAAAATGTACTTCAAAAAAGCTTAAAATAAATTTTGTCTAAAACATTGTTTCATTAGAGTTACATAGTATAAGTTGCAAACTACAAAAAAAAGTTACTCTTATTATAATATACACAACAAAAACTTAGAATACTCACGTAAAAAATTGTTGTACTTTTAAAGGCACAATGGTCACTAAACATTTCATACAGCTGCAGTTTGTAACGTAGAACTATTCTTCCTACTAATTTACTTATTTCATGAAAGTCTAAAACAATTTTAATTTTATTAAAAAATAAATAATATTTCTGGGTATAAAAATTCTGTTCGATTTAATTCGTTCATTTATTAATAAAGTAGTTTGATTTTCACATATATAACAATCATCATCAGCCTATCAGAGCCCGCTGCTGAGCAAAGGTCTCCTCACAGAGAAGAGATTTGAGCAATAATCACCACGCTTGCTCAAGGCGGGTTGGTGATTTGAAACTTATAATTTGAAATTATAAGTTCAGGTTTCTTCACGATGTCAGCCTTCACCGTGTGTCATTGGTGGTAAACACTCTTAGAAAGTACATATGATTCGGAAAAATCTCATTGGTACTTACCAGATTTGAACTCGCGTCCTCACGCACGAGAGTCTTTAACGTCTAGGCCTCAACGACCGTCTAAATAACAATAAGATGGCTATTATATTGTGTTGAGAAAAAATGTTTAGATTTCATTAAAATATGTATGTTAAATTGAAAAGTGTAAAAATCTTTTATCACAAGATTGAATAGAAAGCTAAGGAAACAAAAATTGATAGCCTCCAATTAATTTTCGTATGGTTCCATTTATATACTATATGTTGTAAAAGTTGATAGAAAAATCACCGTTTCATATGAAATTTGTATTTTTCAAAACTACCTGAATGAAAATGATTGAACCAATATTACTTTGCTCGTCACACAGTATGACCTAAAAATGCACTCGCTTTTGATACAACGAGGCCTCTACAGATTCGCTCTGTCTGAGTTTTATAAAAACGTACGTTCCTCTCTGCTTTACATGGTCGGAAAAGGCTGAACATCATTCTTATACATATAAATAATAGTATTTCCAAAAATCTTTTTTTATATAAAGAAGAATTGATATAGACATCTCAAACAACTGAATAAATCTTTAGGTTAATAAAAATATATTGTTCATTCCAAATGTCCAATCACTATTAACGATATTTGTCAATGACATTATTGACTGTGATTATATCATAAACAAATATCGTTAATAGTGATTGAACTACACATAGGTCCTTATTAAAAAAACATTTAACAGACAGAACAAAAAACAACAACAAAGGTTTAGGCCGGAAAGCTATGGGGAAACCCTAACAGTGACCTTGGGCAGTAACCAAGAGTAGGAGGAGTAGTTGCTGAACAGGTCCACCACATCGATATTGGCGTTCAGGATACTCACGCTGCTCAAAATGACCTTATCGGAGTTGGAAAGTTACACCGGAGCGCCAGTGACAAATGCGATTAAACTACTCGTCTGCAAAATTTATTTTTATGATATATAAAAAAAAAGTAGAGAAAATTATATGAATTATAAATTGTTTTTTACTGTGCTACATCTGGCAACTGAGTTCGTGAACAGCACTCACTACGCTACTTAAAGTGATTAATGAATAAATCCAAACGTACATTTCCCAACATATTTTTCGTTTTTATATACATATTTGGTTTTTTTTTAACAAATTTATGATTTCATTCATGGTAGTACTGAATGCAAAGGAATTTCTTTTAATTTTATAATCACTCGACTTATGCGAATTTTATTTGCATTATTTTATTATTTTTATACTCATACCTTTACCAAAGTACAAAGTTTTTATTTGCACACGCTTGATGAAATTATAAATAAATTTGAGATTAACAGATTTGCACAAAGTTATTTAAACTCAAGTTCATCAAAAAGTTACATATAGATTCATTTTATAATACTTTTTTTCACGTATTTTTATTTTTTCAAGAATTTGAATTGTGTTTTTATAAATTTTTAATGTAAATTTGCTTAACATTCTCAAATTTTCATTGAAGTAGTATATCATTCCATAAGATTAAGCCCACACTGAACCTATACTTTAATAGACAACACTTTTTTAACTTTATGTATGTATTAATCCCTGTTGCAGCTTTTATCAAAAACATAGATTTACTTTAAACTAAAGTAAAAAAAGCAAATTGGTTACCACATAATATATATTGTACATAGCTGACTTTTAATATGAAGTTTTATTATAAATAAAATATAAAGTACTTAAAAATATATTTCAACAATTCACAAGTTCGACAAAAACGGATTAGGAACCGGTAACCTAAAAAAAAATATTTTTTAACTAACACCAAAAGTTTAAATAAAAATCTTATTAAAAAAAAATGCGAAATAAATTTAAAAAGTACAGGCTAATTTATGTTCATAAAAATAAATATATTAAACGAAAACACATTTTTATATATTACAGCAACTAATACTAAGAAATCTGGCAACGCTTAGTACTATATAATTTTCTATTGTTCTCAATTACCAATAGAATAAACGGAATTATTATATAACAATTACCAATATTGTGATACAAGGTGCAGCCGTCGCTTAATACGACGTCGAGGGTGTAATAGAATAGACATCATCTTACGAGTATGTGTCTTGCTTTGTAATAGATGAGATTATTATGATCAAGTATATTAAATTATGTTATCATGACGTTATCAAACTGATTGCAAAAATTTATAAAAAAATATGTATACATTTTAAATAATTTTATGCTATATATTATATATAATTTATTTGAAATAATGCTAAAACTATATGTAAATTTAATAAAAATTATCATTGTTTATCACATTCTGTATCACTTCCGGTGTACATTAACTTTATTTAACTTGTTTCAGTTATTTTTGTGACTAAATTTCTTCAAGCGCTATTTTAAAAATCTCATTCATAATTTTTACTACTTTTCGCTAGATAAAACAAGTCACATATATTTAATATTGATACACATATAATTTCACCATTATAAAGTTATTATACATATATGTACAAAGAAGCACATAATTTCAGTGAGTCTTGTTAATGAAACTATAGTTATTTAAATGTATTAATAATGAAGATTATAGTTTTAAAACGAATTACGTATATAAGTTGACAGAAAATAAAGATATGTTTTCAAGTTCTTATTATCATCACCACGACTAGATGATTTATTTAAACTCAAATTACTCACAAAACACTATGAGAGTACATAGCTTATAGTTCATAAACATATGTTTTTTGTTCCAGATTCAGCAGATTCTAAATAAAAGGTTTGTAAATATTAAACCCTAGACACTTTTTAAAATTCTACAACCTCACCCACAAGGTTGCGATAGAAAACATTGCCAAGTGATTTAATACACTACAAGTCTACCAGGTCTTGTAAGATTTTATTTTACGCAGTGATAGGAACGAGGGAATTGAATTCAGTTCATGTGAAGCTACCACGATTTGATTCATTAGGATATTTATTATTCATTTGGAAAACTGTGTTTTATATATCTAGTTAATCGTGATACCGTTCCCGTGTCCTTTGTCATAATTTTATTTTGTCCTTTACTTATCGACCCTATATTACCGTTTGAATACCCTGTTATTACCAGCCAGATGAATATGGTAAATGGCACCAAATAGTTCAACTTCAATAAAGCTTCTCCATTGCATTGCTGCTCGAAAATATAATGAATAATATTAATGTACTTATTCATTTTATTTTCGAACAATTTTAAATAGGTTTCTTATCATTTTACATGTATCTACTTTTATAAAATTAGTTTCTACAACCAGTGTAACATAAACATTACGTAATATTGTCATATATCGTTTTTGGAGTTGTTTAATTACCTACGAGTTTTACTCAAATGGTAAAACATGGTAAAATATGTATACATATATATTTAAATAAGATTTTATTTTAATACTTATCTATTCATCAGCCAAAAATAAATATTTTGTTGTACATAGAAACTCCGGCCACGATTTATAGACCAACAAATCTTCCGTGATCCCCAAACAGTGGGTTCCAAAGTATTTACCCAGACTATCTGTTATGAATTTGGACAATATTTTATGTTTTGCATTAGCCATGAACAAAATATAAATAAGGATGTGTTTTGACTTCATATGTCGTGATACAAAAGTAACATTTAATAGAACCAAGCCCTGTCATGATGTCACACGTTAATTAGCAAATGTTTGTGTAGTAAAACTAGAATAATTTATTATTTCTATGAAGTATTACAAAAAAAACACTAACATTTACTTAAATACAATACCTAGTTAAATACCTAGTTATCAGTAAAGTATCTTCAAATCATTAGTATATTAGAATCTCTTTTCAGGATTGTGTTAAATGTAATAAATTAAGAACATAGTTTCTTAACTTTACTGACTGCACTTAAAAAAATATAAGGCACCTACGGACGGATAAGAGTTTAAAATTATTTTGCACAGATGAGACGAGGATAAAAATATTTTTTTGTGAAGAACTAATTACTTTACTACAGAATGAGGCATTTTCAGCAAGTGTCAAAAAGTGTTTTGATTTTTAATTTAAAGTTTATACATATATACTAACGGACCCGGCAAACGTTGGTTTGCCATATAAAATAATGGGGTTGTATGTAATTTTTAATGTGACATTAAAAAATAATTAAAAATGACTAAAACTTAAGAAAAACTTTAACGGTGGACAGCTGTTATCACTAAGGGGTATGAAAAATAGATGTTGGCGTTTTCTCAGACCTACTCAATATGCTAACAAAGTTTCATGAGAATGGGTGAAGCCGTTTCGGAGGAGTACGGTAATGAACATTGTGACACGAGAATTTTATATATATTTATATATAGCAGCTTAAAGTTATTCGTAAAACTGTGAACAAAATATAACTATTATATTAATTGAATATTCAAATTCAATTGGTGTAACTTCGTGCATTTATTAATAACCTCAAACTTAAAATTACAACAAAAACATACTATAAATTAAAGTTTTGACTAATTTGTTATATTTTTTTTACGTAATAATTACTTCCATATTTAGCTATGGCATGATATGAAACGAATTTTAATATACATAAATTTGTATAGGCAAATATCAAAAAATACATATAAAAGCTATACTTTAAATTTAAGGCCCTCATTTATTTCTAAAACAGCATTCAATTTTATATGTAAATGAAATGTGGCTTCAATGATGATTCAAAGTTGTGTCCTTATTTATTAAAAAGAGTTTATTATAAGAATGTTATATATGCTGGAATATGCTGATGACACCTGTTTATTTTACTTCGGTTCCTCCGTACATGATATTGTATCACAAGCTCAAGACAATCTAAACATTATATTTTCATGGTTTTTGTCCAATCTTCTAACAATTAATATCTCTAAGACATACTATATTTTATTTAAAGCTGAAAATAAGGTCATACCACCACATGACCCCCTAAAAATTAATAATACACCGATTCAGCAAAAAAATAGCAAGAAATACTTGGGTTTAAGAATTGACAGTTCATTAACGTGGAACACCCAAATCAAATCCATTAAAAGCAAGCTTTCATCACTACTCAGATCACTTCGTAACATTGTCCGCTGTTCCTCATAAACTCCGGTACACAATTTACAGTACATTAGTAAAACCGCATCTCTCATACTTAATCGAAGTTTGAGGAAGTGCTGCAAAAACAAAACTTGCTAACTTACAAGTTGCACAAGATAAACGTATCAAGCTACTTTTTAACTATCCATATCTAACGGCCACTAAATATATTTACAAAGATACTAAAATAATGAACCTCAATCAATTATATACTTATAACGTTTGTATCTTTATTCAAAAGTCACTTAATAAAAACATTTACACTAATATAACATTTACCAAGCGCGATAGTAAACGTAGCAACCGACAAGTTAGCCTTTAGTTCTGCCAAAAACCAGAACTAATTATGTAAAAAAAATGATCACATCTGAAGGAGCACAGCTTTATAATTAAAGTAGTAGGTGCGTTTTCCTTTTCTTTTATACTCTTATTGATTTTGTACTAACCACTACAGATTAAATAAAACTTGGTGTGACGAATGTTAACAATGTTATATGTTTAAGTTAGTAATGTTCTCAAATAAGTGACTATGTATTGTCTTGTTGAGAATAAAGATTTTTAAACCTAATGTTAAAAGTAATTAGTAAAGAAGAAGACAAAATCATAAACTACATTATGAAAGTCTAACGATCGGTTAATCGATTACGATAACTGATACTAAACCGTTTTACGACATTAATGTTCAAGAACGATAATGGTAATACGAGTAATAATAAGGATGATATAAAATACGATATTTACTCATGAGAATTGAGATAATTTATACACTAGATGTTTTTATTTTCCACTTAGTTACAAGTAGTTCATTCATGTATTACGTAACGCGATTTGAAACTCGGAAAACTTTACTCTATGAAGGAGATGTGGGAGGTAGTTCCAACAAAATGTTACTCAACATTGTTATCTTATACTAAGTAATTAAAATCTATATATTAACTATTTATAACATTACAATTCTGAGGTACACTTTGTTTATAGTTTAAAAAAAACTGATATTGTATTATACATAATTTTTTGTCAGTATTGGTCACTGCCTAACTGAAACCATATTACTGCAGACAGTCTTTAAATTAATGTCGTTTAAAAGTGGAATATTTACATATTCAATTGTGCCTTCATACTATAATTTTAACGTAATAGAAATAATCGAACCTCTAATAAAATAATCACATGATAACTAAAAAGTACAAAAGTAAATATGTACGTTTTTTTGCTTTTTTGTTTTAAGGCGCAGTAATTTTATTAATGAGGAAAAAAATTGTAGTTTTAGTAATCGACATAGCCTACAGTTCTTTTAATGTTTACGTTCATATTTCGTACTAGTGAACTTACATTGCAGCGAGTATGAGCAACAAGTTGTAGTTAAATTCCAGTTTGGTGAAAAAATATTAAAAGGTGCCAGTATCTTAAACATTTTTCAACGTCATGCCTCTGTTTGCAGACTTCTCTTTATAGTGCCTAAAAAGCAAATTATAATTTACAATCACAGATTTAGAATAAAGTGTTATAATAAAGAAAATACTATTTGTTCCCCCATAGAATTCCGCTAGTACAAAAACAAGAAGAAATATAATACAAAAAATAGGCGTTACATACATTAAGTGCATAAAAATCTCGCTGTCTTAAATAAGTTTTTAATGTCTTCTTCCAAAAATCCTTCTCCTTAGAACAATACTGATAAACAGAGAGCCGAAACATCTTAGCATTCCATGGATTCACCGTGCGGGTGCGGGGTCTATCACGTTGCAGGAGCTTCAACAGTGCCTGGGACTTGCGATTCGAGTGTAGTTTTAAGGGGCATATATCTAACGCAATTTAAACATTCACCTCCACTGTCCAACCTGTTGTCTCGATCTAACCAAATTTGAAACGAACCTACTAGGACTTCCTTCGACGCACTTTCCAAGAATAAACGTTCCAATATGTTCCAATAATTCCAGTCACGTAGAGTGTTTACTCTGAGAGAGGGAAAAATAAGCAAACGCTGGTAACTGACACTTGGCTTCATTCAGTTCGTATTTCGTTTAAAGATTTCTCGTTAAAAAATTCAACTAGTATCGTTTGCTGTCTTTATGAAACTTATTAATTTTGAAAAATATTATTTTTTATTATTTCAATCACAATTATAAAAATGACATTAATATACAATAACATTTTTATACGAATGGTTTGTATATAAGGTGACAACTAAATTATGGTATTCCATTTTCTATAACTTTATCGGATTTTTGGCTATGCACATTTAGAGATTTTATCATACCATTTAAAATATAAGTTTATATTTAATAAAATCTGTGATAAATATGTAAAGGTATGTGGTATATAATATAGTTATCTAGGAGTTATTTAGATAGATAATGTATTAATAAAAACCTCTACACAAAAAGTCCTCAGCTTCTACTGTGTATCAGTCTGTCTGTTTGTAGACAACAAACTCCAAATCTTCTACAAGAACTCCGCTAAAAGTTCTCTCATTCTCTATAAACAAAACGTACACAGAAGCGGCGGGTTGCTAATAAATAATAAACATAGAATATGTATTATTATACTCCAGCTTTGACATTTCGCTATACTGGATTAAGAGTGAAACGAGTGAGCTCACCATACATTGTTAGCCAAGCTGCAAGCCAGCCCAGTAAATTTATATGCAAAATTTCAGGTCAATGAGTCGGCAATAACTGTTTCAATATTATATACTAGATCCGACCTACTTACGGAATAAGATAAGTAAAGGTTATAGAAGTAATTTGTTCCGGTAAACATTTATTATTTTCTTCTGTTGTTCCTTGTTGTTTATGAGTATTATTATAGTTTTAAGGGTGGAAGTATTTGGTACAATTAAGTATGGTGAATAAGAATATTATTAATTAGAATATTTAAGTTAAAATTTTATGAAATGTGTTTGTTGTTTCACCTTTTCATTTTATGGTTTTCACCTTTTCATATTTAACTATTATGAAAGTCAATGTAAAGTGAAGCAACTGTATATTTTATGTTGCCGGTGCTGGTAAAAATATAAATACTGAAATCTTTTAACAAGAATCGTCATTATTCCATAAGACAATGTTTTTTAACAATACTTCTTGATTTTTTAACACAATATTCAAAATCATATTATTATAACTTCATTCAATAAAGTGACATTTTCAAAATAATCCATATTTCCAGTGTGATTGAAGCCATAGTTTTAAAAATAAATACATACATAGCCATAATTTTGTACAAGTTTTTCTCTCACTCAATTAAACAGTGAGCTCTTATTTTATTAAAGATTAACTTTCATACCTAATTATGAAATTTATGAAGCAAAATCGACTCGAATTTAACTAATTCAAAACGAAACTCCTCCAACAAACATTTTCCTTCTTAGCTATAACTACAAAAGAAACTTTGTGAATTTCTAAACTTTCGCATCTTACCTTTTATACAATAAATTTAATGTTATCTGAAAACAAAACTACTTTAAAGTTTAAAACTATATCCCTTAAATTAATTAAATAGTTTTATTATTTATTATATATTGTGGTTCTTTATGAACTGTCCAGTAATCTCAGCTATTTGCTAGTATTCATTTAAATGAAACTATGTTTTTCAGATGTACATCGCAGTAGCCTTAATGAAAGCGGACGAGATGAAAATGTCTCTCATAAGTTATTATTAGAAAAATATTATAATTAAAACTTTTTCGTAATTTAACGTTATATTTAAAGGAGAGTTTCGCAACTATTAATATGTTTCAAATAACACTGGTCTTTTTATTCACACATTGAACAAAAATGATACCAATAAATATAATCAAATAAGTATGAAGTTGAAATAACTATGTACAGAAATTAAGGAAAATCCATTTAGATTTTTTGCTCTAACAGGTAGTTATCTCTGGAATAATGTAAGTTGGTTAAGATAACAATACATTGCGTAATACGATAGTCGTCTCGTCACGATTACCTCAATTACGACTATCCTGAACTAAAATCAATTGCAATTCGAAATCCATTAGTGCGTCACGAATTAAGCCTATTCAGTATTCATTTATTAGTAGGTATCTATCGCAATTGCATTAGTGACATCATTCAATTCTAGTTGCAATGCAATAAAATATACAACTATTACACGTTATGTACTAATTAGATATTTTTAGTTTATAACTAATATACATTAAAAATTAAATAAAATCTCCGTAGGGGTTTAAAAACTAAATTCCTGTACAATAAATTAGTTTTTGTATAAATTACTTCTCAGATGCACTTACAATTTTTTATAATATTGTATATTTATAAAATATTAAATTTCCTTCAAGAATATACAAAACAGTAATCAATCATAAAAGCGTTGGATACTTCTCGCTGAGATTAAAAGGTCTTCTTCGAACGGAGAGCGCCTGCTAAAAAAGAATGAGTTTTACAGCTCAGTGATTAATGGTCAACGGTTAAATCAAACCTGTATTTTACTGAAAAAATTCATCAGATACACCATATAGTAAAAAAAATAATGCAATGTAACTTTACCTTTAATAAATCATTATTCTAAATTAAAAACTCGTAAGATCTCAGACTTTCGCGAGTTTTCATTAATATGAAACTAATATTTTCGGATTACTTCACGTTACATTATCACGTCTGTGCTTGATCGCGGTTGATGCAAAGTAACCGAAACATCGGAAATATTTTGTATACAAGGACCCTAAAAGAAGCACTAGTAAAATTATTTACTCTAAAAGTTCTCTATAATATATATGACAAACAAACAAACAAATAAATAACACAATAACAAAGAGAAATGACTTTCTTTGAGTCAAAGTGCACAGTATATACATATCTATGTCTTTGTCTTTCAATAATATCTGTAGAAGAAGTAATCTGTAGATGCTTCTCGACTTTGGAATACTTAGCTGTAAGGCGCGCAGTCTTTAGCCGTTTTTAAAAATATGGTTAAGGACTTTTACTTATCTCATTAGTTCTAAGCAGTCATTGTTGTTGTTAATTTCTTGTTTAGTTATAAACTCCTATTTTATTATATATGTATATTCTATTTTATTATATCTATTATTTAATATAGTATATATGTATATTTAAATTATAAATATTTATTGTTATTTGTGTACCCTTCCACATTATGATCCTTTACCCAAAGGTTACCTGGAAGAAATCGCTGCTTAGCGATAAGGCCGCCTATTGCACCTCATGCAAGTAATATATAACGAAAATATTATTTTCTAGTTTTTGTATTGGGTGCAATAAAGAATAGATAATAATAATAATAATATATCAATTATTATGAGATGTCAAAGGACACGACGCTTCTTCTGTGAAAATGGAATTAATTGTCAATATCCCCATGACATCTCATTGTTCCTTTGTTTGTTTGTCCATTAATACATAATTTACTTCAGAAGATATTAAACATTGTAACAGCAGGAATCGAACTTGTCACCTCCCTTATATCACATTCGAATTACTTTCCTACTCCCCCATCACGACAATTTAAAACGCAAACCCTCATCCTATTTTCAATTATATTTTATATAATTTTTTAAATCAATAATTAACTCAAAAAACGTAAATCAATTAATATATATATTAATACAAACAGATATTTTATAAAAATAATATATATTTATTCTTAATTTGCATGTTCTGATTTACATATACCTTTTTATTAAAACATAAAATAGAAAAATAAAGATATGTCGGAGAAGAATGCCAAAATGTGGTTTTTAAAATGAGTGACGTCAGCATAACTGACGTCACCAGTGCCTTTGTTCTCGAATGTCGTCAGGCCTCGAGGCTATCGAAAGTAACCTCACAGCCCTCACAGCCGGTAGGACGATGTCTCACATCGAAGAGGTTTGATCCCTGCGACGGCTCCAGCAAGACTATCTGTAATCCTCAATTATTGATTATTTAAATGGTAACTGCGCCGATAGATACATTAAAACTTATTTTTGATAATGGCATTGCAACATCACACATTTATTTACACCCACCGGAAGTTGTTACTTTCCATGACATGAATTAACATAAAAGAATAATTAATATATAGTTTTGCTTTTTAATGCAATAAGACAAAAGGATTTTGTTATGGAGTTTATTTTTTATATGTTTCTACAAATAAAAATATATTTTTATATATGTAAATCTGTCTGTAGATCTATTAATTACACTGGTCAACACTGGTTTTGCCACATGAACTTTGATACGAAATTTTGTTTTATCAGTCTATCCTCATTCTTAAATAACAGTTTTCATGAGTCAGTTAGCCTTATATTTGTTGTGATACGGTATTTCTCATTAATAGTACTGCGGCTTTTAATTAACAGATACGCTTACAAGTGAATCGTTATAGAAATATTTGTCGTTAAATTTCAACATTTTTTTATGAATCATTAATCCTGTGAACATGTCGAGGAAGCATAATAATGATTATAACTCTTTTTGTTACGTCTGCGGGGAATTAACATTTAAAAAACAATGACGAATTTTGACGAATCTTGTGTTGGAGCGTTATGAACAATATTTTGGTTTTTCTGTCGCCCATCAAGACAAATCCTGGGCTCCTCCTGGCTGCTGCATAACGTGTGTGAAAAATTTTACTGACTGGAAGAGAGGTGTACGCCCTATGCCATTTGCTGTACCCATGATATGGATTGAACGGCGAGATCATGTTTCAGAGATGTTATTTTTGTCTCACTGATATAAAAGGTTTAAATTACAAAAAGATAAACACAGTTATTTACCCCAACTTATCTTCGGCTATAAGACCAGTCTCTTATTGTTAAAAAAATGACAAAACAAATACCAGATATAAATTCATCTGTTGAGAGCGACCATTCACAACCGTCATCTTCAGGCCAATGTTTTGAAGAGTATGATGACTTTGAGTGTGTAGAAATTTTAAACAAACCACATTAGATAACTCAAAGAGACCTAAATGATTTGGTTCAGAATTTAAATTTATCAAAAAGTAGTCAGAACTACTAAAATCCCGTCTAAAACAATGGAATTTGCTACATCATAATACGAGAGTGTTGGTTAAGTAGTGAGAGTTGGGTAACGAGCTACTATGGTCATATCAAGGATTGGGTCGCAACATTTCTCTTAAATTACATTTTTTAGACTCTCACCTGGATGTTTTCCAGACAATTCAGGGCTGTCAGTGACGAGCACTGTCAGAGACTCCATCAGAAAATTTCTAATATAGAAAAGCTGTACCAAGGCAAATGGGGCCATTTGGGCCCATTCTATATTAGAAAGCTTGTTGCTGGACAAATAAAAGAGACTAACCAGAAGCTAAATACTCGAGAAAATCTTAGATTACATTCAGTCGTTTAGAAAAAAGAAACTTTTTATTTACTGGATCCTTGTTTTTTCTTAATTTTTAATTACTCAATAGAAAAACTTTTTTTAACTGTTTATTTGGTTTTATAATTACCTATTTAAGTAAAAAATAACAAAAAAAGTCTGTGTGGCATTAAAAAGTCAAAATTTTGTTGACCAGTGTTATTATTAATAACCTCAAATTGTTCCCTATTTGTAAAAATATCTTTATAACTATTAAGTTTTGTATCGTAATATTTTATGTATTATAAGGTGTGTTATAAGGTAGGCACTTAATTGTAAACACTGTCTTGAATAGCTTTTCTGTATATGTCCTACTTCTTAATTATCTTACAAAACACATACAAATTAGAAATCTGCTTTAAAACCTCAATTATGACTAAACTCTTTTGTATGTCGTTACGTACTAATTAGAGAATTTCTTTGATATTTTCTTCCCATTCATTAGTCTCTGTATTTTCGAATCTCCATAAAGACTTTCTATTTAGTAATGCTATGAATACATCTGACTTCATTAATAAACCAACGTATTTAGTTTCGTATTAAAAAGAAAATTGTACTGAAATTTCTATCTGTTTTATTATGTTTGTAATTCTGCAGTGAAAATTTTTAAACATTAATCTATTTGTTATTATATTTTAAAAAGAATTTTAGATTTCTCATAAGTATAAGTTTTATAAGTACAATATAATAATAAATATTTACATTATATTGTTTACAGTCTTCACCATTCTGAATGGAATTAATATCTCGATTTGTTACATTTGGCAAACATCCAGCTAAAAATGGCGTCTAACTCTGGAACCGGCGACGACAACTGACTGATGTTTACACTCAGTTACAAAAACCCCTTACTATTGTTTTGATTAATGACTCTTTCATATTTTACTTGCCTGCTTGTTTGACTATTTAAAAAATCTATTACAGTAGTAGCAATGCCAATAAATTTTATTCACTCTACCCGTTCACTTGAAAGTTGAAACTATTCAAACAAATCACAATATTGAAATAATTTGTAAAGTTTAATTCTTAATTTTATTTGACCATTTAATTTTATTCGGCTTGTATGTTATTTAAATTATGTCAAGAGGAAAATATTATGCACTTGTATGTAAAAGACTTTCAAGGTTTGATTCAAAGGAGTCAATGACTTTCAGTGTGTTAACATATTGGTATTTTTTAAGACCAACAAATAAATAGCCAAATGTAGCTTTATTTCGTACAAAATTATTCAGTGCCCGTGAGATTATACACCCGGAATCCTGAAAAATAATGTTCCAGCTTCAGAAGGTTATATTATGTACATAGTTGAACTTCCAAAATAAATGGAAATAAATATTTAATTAATAAGCATAATGTATATTTTTTGTGTAACTGTATAAACTACATAAATTTCAAAATAAGTTTTAGAAATTGAAAGAATTCGAATTGTTCAATGTATAATATCAGACAAATATCAAAGAAGCCTTAAACCTTATCTAAAACCATTTATGAATTAAAACATTTAGCCAAAACTATTTACAATATATAATCAGACCGTGGCTAAAGCTGGGAAATTGCCGAGAAGAAGAAGATAAAATATTTTGTTACATAAACATATGTATTATGTATGACGAAGCTAATAAATAAAAAAAATACTAGTTACAGAAAATTTGATAGTCAAATATATTATGTTTACCTGCCTCTTAATGCTACGACAAAACCTTTTGGGGACAAATGTCACGTGATTTAGGAAAGACTTATTTTTAGGAAAGACTTTTTATTCTTTATTTGCTCATTAAAAATTTACAAGAGACAGTTAAAAACTCCAATATGTAATAAATCTTGAGGAGTTTTCACCCTAGACATACAGATAAAGAAATATAGTTAGTTTAACTTTTTATCTGGCAACATTACCATAGCCATCGAAAAAAATAAAACACACTCATATTTCAATTAATTAAAAATGGCAGTGATCCAAATTTATAACATTCTCGATGTAATGTACTTGAGATCTTACTCCAAATCATTAAATATTTTAAAAAATACGTTCTGAAAATAAAACTTCAAAATACAAAATATATTTTTTTTTCATCGAATCCTTTTCCGAGGCTTACGGGATTACGACCTTATCTGCTTAAGAATTGGAGTTTAAAAAAAAGAAGACTACAATATCAATCCAAAGACCGTTGATTTTTTTCTTAGAGAAAAAAATATAATTTTGGTTTAATTTAAATACTCATATAATTAAATCTAATATTTAAAAAAATATTTATCTGTTTCAATGTGTCACTAAAATGTGTGTTAATAAAACAAACACTTCTCCAAAACCCTCAATATAACCCTTTTATTTCTTAACCCCAATTTTCCAAATATATAACTTATCAAATAAACAAAACTTTCATTGCATTTTCTATTTACGTCAACAAAACTTGATAAGGTTTTTATTAAAAATGTGTTTCATATATGTATAAATAACTAGTACATATATCTCAGAGCTTAAAGAATTTCTCATAATTGGCTCTTTCGAAGCACTCTGTAATAATAAGCCGGCTTGAGTGCATTTCCACTTGGAGCAATAAAGAACAATTATTAGAAGTATTAATATATTAATTAAAAGTATACTATCAATGTTTAACTTCCATTTAAACTTAATTAAAGTTAAAATTAGTTTCTATGTATATATCGGAGCGAATGTATTTTATTTCAGTACTTTATAAAAAAGAAAGCATTTGTGACGTCAGTAATGCTGACGTCATTTTTTTTAATGGAATGGTTTTTAAAAACAATGGAATCCGACATATATGTATATACATTTATATGTAACCTATTACATTTATTTATATATATATATATACATATATATAGGTAAAGTTTGAAATTTTGTATTTAAATATATGTAGTTTGTTTTTAGGTATAAATTTTATGTATTAGTAAACTTGTGAAATAATATAATGCTCTTGTCATTATGTATGTATGAATACAGACACGGACGAAATTTACGTTTTACATTAATATGACTTTGTCTGTTGTTACTTCCCCTCCATTCAAAGCTTATCCACGAAATCCCCGGGCATCATTAAATAAATTAAAAAACATAAAGCTCAATTCATCCATACAAAAAGATTGTTCCTGACATATGAATTTGAATTTCATTTGAAACAACATATGTATTTAGATTATGCGAGAAAAATAATAAAGCAAGGATTATAGTTATTTTTTTCGAGACAATTATTTTATGTTACTGAGTTTTTCTCAAACATTTGATGGGTATTATATAAAATATACGTTACCCTTAACTTTTATAAAATCCAGATAATAAATGAAACAGTCCTTTTGTTCTTTAATTGGACATAAGTCTTTTATTTCTAACGAATGTACCAAATGACTAAAAAACAAAAATTTCTTTGAATCCTATTGGAAGACTATGTAGCCATCGAAACTAAAGCGCCCCAACCATTAATCCGGTCTCAATTAAGAAAAATGAAAAAGAAAACTGGTTATGCAAGTCCGACTATTGCTGACTGAAAAGATTTTTTACTCTAGTAACTTCTCTACATATATCATAGATTATTATAAATGGTGAAAATTTCACACTTTCCATAACCAATAAAATAAGCTTTTATAGAAAGACTAACTTGATTCTGCCGTTAGAAAACTTTAAGTTTGACCTAAGGGCCACTTACTCAATAATTGTATTGTGATTTAACTACAAATATACTGTTTAAGATAGCTATATACTATTATAGAACTGGGATGTAATACTCCGTAAATTGCGGGTTCTTTATCGTTGTGACCACGCTTTCATTGTACATTTTTCTATTTACGTTTTATTCAAGATATTAAATCAATTTTAAATAACTTGAGCCGATGAACACATATAAGTTCAAACCTACATACATACTCATAGTGTAACAGAAATGTAAATGAATTCTTAAAATAAACAAATACTTAAAATACTTCTGGCACTTGTTTAACTCTATCTGGATACACTCGAGAAACACTCTTTGTATAGGTAACACTAACTATATTATGTATATTTAGAAATCAATGGATTGCATACATTAAAAATCCCTCGTAAACAAATTTACAATATGGACCAAAGATAAGTAAATGTACTTATTCTTTATAATATCCCTAAAATAAGGATTAAACATAGGATATGTACATCATTATGTTATCATTCTTTCCGCGTGTGTCATATGAACGCAATCAGTGAACAATTACCTCAGTAATTGTATATTGACGTTTGTATTCTAGAGATACAGTTACAACAGTCGATTTGAGTTGAATAATGAATTAAAGCGAACTGTGATTGTATTGCTTTTTATAAAATGAATGTATCAAAGTTGTGAACTATTTAATTATTAAGGTGCTCATTGTGCTGAATCAATATATAATTTATTGGATTCTATCGGAAACCCAAAAAAAAATTGCCTAAGCCTTAGTTCTACACACAAGGCATTGCCAGTTTTTCGTTTTTGTGTAACGACTAAAATTTAAGTGACAATGCAAACTTTAAAATACCAATAAAGTGATAAGTTTTATTTTAAATATAATACACACGTTCCGTGCCTTACTCGGGTTTTTCTATCGAAGCGCCTTCTACTCTCATTTGATCTTAACAATTGGCTTGCTTTCTTGTGTTGTTGATTTAATTCAAAGCCCTTCCGCTTCCCTTCAGTCATAGATAGCTGGTTCAAATCTAAATCAAAAAAGCAAAATATTCATATGAGATATACATATACATATATAATTTGTAAAAAATGTACTGTTTTTTACAATATATTGTGTTTAGTACTACTTATTTCGTTATCATATATATACATCTAATTTTATCATTTGCTTGTATAGTCTTCCATTATTCATATAGAATAATATCTGGTGCTGTGTCCCTCCCGAACCACGAGTATGTACTGCCCCTTACCAAATTGTCGCTACACTATCAATGACTTCGAATGCATTTAACGAGTCCACCAAAATATTAGAGGATTGTGTGTATGTCAATAAATGTCTTTTCTTTCTTTTTTCTTCTATTTAGTTTTTTATATTTATTCAAATTTAGTTTTATACTTTGACTTCACCAAAAAAATATCACAATTATTCTGCAATATCGAGATATTCGTTAATACGTTTAATATGAATGCTATGAAAATAAAAAAATGATTTTTATTTGTAATTTTAATAGAACTTCTTGGATTTTTTTTTGCTTTTATGCATTTTAATATCGCTATAAAAAAATCGAACCAAGTCGCGTATATCAGCTAGTCCTAAATATGATTTATTATTTTTTAACTGCGAAATAATTTCAACTCACTATTATAATTAATTGAATGTGAAATTAATAATTCAAAACGTCTAGTGATTACTTAGGTTAGTGGTTACTAGGTTATCACGATGTAAATAAAAAACAAGTATCACAAATTAAAAAAATATATTGATTCTTCATAAAATATATAAATGAAAGTGAGTCATAAACTCATTACGTTGGTAAGGTGTGTTTGAAATATACTTAAACTTGTCAAAAATAATGACGTCATGTAGATTTGTATGTGTATTTGTTTATAAAGAGAGAATCACATACGAATCTTTATACGAAGTAGGTAATGCTAATGTTATAGCTACTCAAATCGAACAGTAATGTAACTATAAGGAAAACATTAAAGTCACAAAGACGTATTATACGAACTGTATAGTATTGAGTTTATCAAACGATCAGTTTCAATGTCACCTTTGTACTGGGACTACGTATATTTGGCGCGAAATTCTCTGCCGCGTCTATTAATAAGTTATACCTATCAAAACATTTACTAATAATCTGTGATTTTGTTTGTGTTCTGTGTCTGCTAGTTAACTGTCATGTGATGTTGCATATAAAAGGAAGTTAGTGATGGTTTATAGACTTAATTAGGTAATATATGTATATTTCTATATTTGCTCCATAATTAACAATACACATTATCCGAGATATAGTATTTAAATAATTTCAACGCGAAATATAATTTTACAATACAAATTAAATGCAATGTACATTTATTTGTAATAAAAAACACATTTACATACGTATTATTTTTCGTTTATAATTTTAATATACAATTATGTAGGTATGTTTAATACTTAAATATAAAAAAATACACAAATTTTAAGAATAATCAATAAATAAGAATTATAATAAAGAAATGAATCTTAAACCGGAAAAATCTCTCATTGATCTTATTGTTTTAATGACCTTATTGTTAACGTAAAAAAATATTATTTGCATTATTCAATTCGCTAGCAGATAATAGAGGAACGGTTGTTCTAAAATAAACCATAATAACTTAAAAATAAAACATATATTGCATTATTCATATGATTTGTTAGTATTCAGTTTGTAACAGTCAACCTTGTATGAAGTCACACAGTTGATGTAACACTAACTATAAGCGAGTATAAAACAAGGATTCGCTTATTAAAACCAATACAATTATTAATAAGGACTTTATACATTTTTATTATATGAGGGAAATAAAAATACGGTCTCGGTTTGTTTTTTTTTTTCTTTTTTTCAAAAATAAAATATATTTTTACTTAGTTATAATTTTATATAAAATTTTCATTTTTTATATCTTTTCAAGGCTGTTTTTGACGTGTCATGTAGCATTGAGGCTTTATTATATAGGATTTTTGTCTCGTGTCCCAAAGGAGTTCACATTATTTTAATGAAACTAACATTTTCTGATATCTTCGCATATTTTATCTGACGGGGAGACGAGATGTGAATCTATCAAAGTAACCGAAACGTCGGGAGTATGTAATTTTAAGATATAATAAAATATCCGAAGTGATCCGAAAACCTTAGATCTCATTATTGAGATCATATTATTCGGTTGAGGTCCTCTCCGACCTTATTCATGAAGGAGGTGATTTTGATCTGTGACCCTGACCCGTAAGGACCCTATGTCACAACCCTCAGGATTAACCTTGAGCAGGGAATTATTCACTATGACGCATGTTGCGTGTAAATAACAACTGCTATACACGCAGTCTTACAGCAAAAACCTTGTACATATCTCTATACAGGGTGACTGGTGAATTACTATCAATATTTAAGGAGCATACTCGGTACATGATTCTCATTCGAATTATGTAAAAAAAATAGGTACTTAATTTTTGACCAAATTTCCGTATAAATAAATAAAGTGTGTACACGTTCCAAGTGTTCCAAGCGTGGACGCGTGCGGCGGCGTGCTGATACAACACTACGACGCCGCCGCGTCTGTGTGAGTGTGTGTGTATACCTAATCTGTAGGGTGTTCATACGATGCGTAATTAATTACACAACTTTTGGTTAACTTTACTTAGAAGTTTATTAATATTTATGTTATATTAATTTTTATTTTGTCATATATGATCGTCAAATATCACGTCCTTAAATATCGATAGTAATTCACCAGTCACCCTGTATATTAAAACGAAATGAAAAGGAGGCAGACTGAAATAGTCTTCGGAAGAATATCTTGCATTTTCTCGAAAGATCTTCTTATTAAAAACCTAGAAGGTAGTATTATAAATCTTTTTCCATTTACATTAATGTATAAATACTTAAATTTACAATAGAACATTTAACAGCATTCAAGTAAAGTGATAATTTAAATTCAATTCAAAACTAAAATATAAGAGGCCACGAAGGAGGGCCACGAACGTCCACAAAGAGGATGCTTTACTATATAGGGAACACAAAGAGTTATATTGTGATAACAGATATTAAATAATCAACTTGTTACGCACTATTTAACAAGGGCACTAAAAATTTAAACTTTGCGTACAATTAATAGTTAAAAACGTTACGGAGCTATGCCTACATTATAACCAAAACAATTTATTTATTTAGCCGTAGCTCAATTCGATCTCTTAATTACAATCTTCGTACTTAGTTTCAATATTTATCATTATTAATTTTAATTATTTTATATAAGACGTTTAACTAAATATTTTGTATGACCTTAATGCAATGCGGCAGCAATAAAAAGTGAGAAATTTAAGCTATTCCAATAATATTATGACATTTTATATACAAAATAGAAAATTTAAAAACAGTGTGGTTATTAAAAATTTTCATTGTTACACGACACGAGATTCTAACGTTCAACGCTCACTCTTATCAGCTTAACGTGATACGGCGAATTCTTCATATATAGGGTGATGATGCGAACTTATTATAAGCAAACAGATCACAACAACCCCATATACCGGAGTAAGCTTCGTGATACGTTGTTCCTTTACATCTTTTATCCAAACAAGTGGAACGATGTCACGATAATCATAACACTTATATTTATTTAGCAGAAACAATTCGTACACTAAATAAAATCTAAAAATCTGCTCAAAAGAATAAATGTATTACGAGAAAACACATCTTAAATTAGGATTGCTAAATTTCCAGTTCAGTGCCCACACAATTAGTTCACTCTTTGAAATGAAATTCCGTAAACGAAAAAGTATAAAACCGCAAGAGACTTAACAAAGACGGAACAAAAAGCTAAGTTACTATTTGATATAAACTTTAACGAACAAGTGAACCAGCTATTGAAAAGGTAATTTTCAATTGTACTGATATAATTACAACCAACCTTTTATAAAATACAGAAATTATACCTGTGACAACTATTATTAATAAATCATCGTAATTGGCAAAATAAATTATTGACGTTAAATGAAACAAAGATTTAATTAGTGCTACATCTGAATACAATTATTTCATTTTCTATTAAATATATTTATTTGATTCTATAAGAAACATTAAAATAATATTTTCTACAATAATTATTGTTTTTAATAAAACACACATAAATTATTTAAAAAAAAACACAAAATAAAAACATTTTTAGAAGTCGAACTGACATTGATTTTAGTAAAAGTTGTTAAGTTACTTATTTTCATACAATCGAAAAATCCAATTTCTTTCTTAAGTTATTTCAGTTGTCAATCTGCTTTGACTAGAAAGTAGAATTTATTTAGATGCAGCCCTCTGTGAATTTATTTCAATTCTTCGACCTGAAAAGAACTAACTGTATTAACTGTTTCGCTATACTATTTCTCAAGCTCTTTTTAAGTCTCCCTACAGAATACAGATGTAAACCAGAAACTTTAAAACTACTTTTATAAAGTTTTGGCTTCTGATTTAAAGTTCCTACAATTCCGTAATTAGTCCGGTCAAGCCCAAATCAAATCTATTCTTTTCCACCAATTACTATATTATTAAATAAAGTTATTTATAGCCCATTAAAAGTAAAAATAAATCCTCTTTACTATATGTTTTTCATGACGTGTGTTTGTACTAAAAGCCGTGAGAGGCTAGAAAGAGTTTTGCTGAAGTTAATATTACATAAGTAGGTACATGCCCTTCGAATGGCAAATCGAGCTATTCATTTTCAAACAATTTACATTTACATGCATTTTCCATTCTTGTGGCGTTTCTTTCTTCTTTCTATAGCGAAAATTTCTTTCTTTCTTTACAATCAAAAAGCTGCGACTTCTGCTTTCATATTCAATAGGATTTGTAGATGTAAAAAATATATAGGTAAATGTATATAAAGTCACAAGTCTTTGGCCTTCAGGTAATGATAAGATACCGATGCTACAGACAAAATTGAGCTAAAATTTCACGATTTTAAATTTTTAGCATAATTAAATACGGGCTTTCTTCAATTATTCATTCCTTAATGTTAAACTATAGTGAAACAAATATATCATTTGTTTAATTATATTTTTTTATAAATATTTTATGATCTTTGGAACAAATTACCAACTTTTTTGTTAACTTAAATAAATTATTAAACTGTACTTTATTAAGAAGAATACGGTATTTTTTTATAAGTACGCTTTAATTAAATACATTGATCATCAAAAGTATATCATAAACTGAATTTATTTTTGAAATGGCAACATACTTAACGTTGTTGTGTTTTTACCAATACTTTAAATATTATAATAATATTGCCTTAAAATATAATCAACGTGAGCTGGTAGCAGCACCTGTATTTACATTACGTATCGGGGAATGAAACCAGAATGTTTTGTACGGATTTTTAAAATTTGGCAAACATCCAACTAAAAGATTTGGAGCGTCTCAATGTACATCTGGCGACGACATCTGACTGGCGGATACTTTCAGAAAATACGCTTGTTTTAGAATATTTCTTACGTATTCTTTCCGATATTTTTTTATAAACAACAGGTCCATACTCTAACAAAAATACAAACCTTATTTAAATATACCTTCAATTCAGGACAATGGATACGGTGCTATCTACTTAAAAAATTGTATCTGTGATAGGCTATTAGCAAAATAAAATGTGTCTCCATAAAAGATTATGTTTTGCATGACCGTGATAATATATACATATATATATACCTACACGCCTACATCCTTAAACAAAAATAATGTTGTTCCAGATTTTCGGATATTGAATCAATTGTTTGTGGCTCTGATCAGACTCTATATTCATTGATAATAATTAGTCACTTAAATTCTCGTATAAATATCCATTTTATTTTATTTTTAATGAATTTATAAAAATATACAAATTTAAGACATTCAGATTACATAAAATAGTAAATATAAAGAAATTTCACATTATGTATCCAATGGTATGTAGTACATATAATAAATATTAAACATCTTTTTAATTTGTTAATTACCTACACATTATTTCAAAAATTAGTTAGAGAATACATTAAATAAATAATTTAAATAATTATAGAAGAAAACGACAAACTAATGTTTATTTTTCATGAAACGTTTAAAAAAATATATAAAAGCCTTAAATTTTTGAATATTTTATTTGGACACCCAAAATGCACCTATTATTTAAATAAAAATATATAAATCTAATGACAATAATATTATGCAAATTTTTATGTCCATTTGACTATGGCACCATATTCAAAATAGTAACTGCACATTGTATTATGAGCTGTCACTAAATAATACCATTATTTATAATATAAAAATAAGACATATAGTATATATATATTCACTTAAGAATCATATCTTTCTAAAATATAATTTTCTAGTGATCTGATTTACAAAATATATTACCTACTTATAAGTATATATTTGGAATACTTCAAAAAATAAAAATTAAGACACAAAAACTATTAGCAAAGTGGTTATAACAGCGCAGAGTGCACACATTGTGTCTCGAAAGCTGAGCAAAATAATTAATTGGAGGTAAGAAAACAGTTCTATATCCAATGACTTTTATAACTTTATAAACATCTTAGTCTACATATATCCAACTGTACATTGTAATGACATTAATTATAAAATGATTAAGTAGATCCATTTAAACACATTTACAACTGAATTTTGAAACGAAAATCACTATAATTATTTATTGTATTATACTTGAATCAGAGAGAAGTGTGATCTAGATATTTAATATTACATATTAACAAAAATGATTTCACGACTAACATTCGAAGTGTAGTCGTAAGTAATGATAATTTTAGGTACACTTTCTTATTAACGCCATCTATTTCATATTTGTATAACTATGTACAACGTTAGCAAAGCAGGCGTTGTTTTCATAGGTTTATGGTTTGTAGCGCAATGTTCGGCATTGATTTTAAATACACGGCTTGTCATTGGTGGAAGAAAAATTTTTTACATTCTGGCCAATGAGAAAGGGTAAAATAAGTATTTGTCGTTTGCCACGTTAAGGAAAACAGTGGTATCAATGAAAACAAATTCTTGCGAATCAATCTGTCATTCAGATGACTGTATAAGTAGTATCCGCCTTGAAATTAGTGGTTTTTGTTAATAAACGTAAGTAACATATTATTTTGACCTTATTACCTTTGTTACCTAGCATCTTTTAAATACCGTGAATATATTATCGGATTCAGTAGGAAAATGTAAAACATTGTTCTAAAACCTTGACGTCATGTATATCCATCACAAAACAAGAATTTAGATTATCTTACAAAACAATAAACTTTGAAACTGTTTTGTGTTAATATGTTTTTAGAAAACTATTGATTAATAGTTACAGTAATTAAGAAATTACTCTTTCTAACTACAATTACTTACAACTACGTAAATAATTGTAACATTAAAGCTGTAAGGATATCTTTGACAAATACGTAATATTGAATGCTTACTTCTTTTATTAAAAAGACAAGAAATTGTGTTCATTTGTAAGATATTATCCTGATGGGAATTTGAAAATTTAGAAACACAGTATCAACTTCTTATTCAGGTGTCTCATTTTAATACATGTTGTTATTATGAAATATTTCTTGGAACATGGAACGTTACCAATTCCAATAAAAAATACTTTAAGCATCACATAAAAACCACCCAGCTAGCTAACGTTTATCACACCTTTGCAAATACTTGCTTCTTTAATAGATAAGATAAGATAAACAACATTTTTATTGCTTCATGTGTCACTAATGTTTGTATGTTGTTTTAGGTTCAAGGGTCCAAAATGTCGACCCAAGTACAGGCTTTGTATGACTTTACTGGTGAACCAGGCACAACCGAGATGTCTATCACCTCTGGAGAAATACTAACACTTATAAATACAGATATAGGAGAAGGCTGGTGGGAGGGGAGAAATTCCAGAGGTGAAACTGGTTTGTTTCCCGCTGCATATGTGAGGAAAGTCACACCAGATGAGTCTGCACCCACGAAAATGGCGCCTCCAGCACCAAGATACGATCAAGCTGCAGATGATTGGGGAGATCACCAATACAGTGCTGGCGACAATAATTACCAAAGGGCGGCTTCACATGATGAGGGCTGGGATGATGATTGGGAGGATGACACATATTCAGAAATTGGACCTGGCCCACAGCAATCAAAGCAGGCAGTGAATCAACCGCTTACACCATTACCGGGAATGCCAATTAGTGATCTTAACCATCAAATAGATGACAACTCATCCACCTTTGGCTCATCGGTTGGCACAGTGAGAAAAAATAAATTTGCACCTTCATCTAAAGTCAGCGGTGAGAGTTACCTTTTAGGTACTTTGAATGTTGAAGTACCAGATTCAGATAAAATATACATAGAACAAGAAGGGGATGCATATATTTGGTCGCCCATACCACAACCATATAATGTAACTGTTGCATCACCAAAAAAGGAATCCAAATTTAAAGGTATTAAGAGCTTCATAGCATATCAATTGACTCCCTCCTTCAATAATATTCAAGTATCCAGAAGATATAAGCATTTTGATTGGCTTCACGAGAGATTGCAGGAGAAATTCACACTCATTCCAATCCCACCTTTACCTGACAAACAGATCTCTGGAAGATATGATGAACAATTGATTGAGAGGAGAAGAGTTCAGTTACAGGAGTTTGTGGATTGGATGTGTAAGCATCCTGTACTATCCAGATCGGAAGTGTGGCAACATTTCCTAACTTGCACAGATGAGAAACGTTGGAAGGCTGGTAAAAGACAAGCAGAGAGAGATAATTTATTAGGACTAAACTACTGTATATCGTTAGTTGTACCTGAAAAAGCTTTACTTCAATCACAAGTAGACCACATCACCGAACAATGCCACATTTTCATGAATAGCATGGATAGTTCTGTTAAATCTCTGACAAATATGTGTATAGCACAAACAAAGCGATTCCAAGGGCCTTACAAGAGTGATTGTCAAAAAGTAGGAGAGGCTTTTTATAACTTAGGAAATGCGCTAAGTTTAGATGAAGGCACAATAGTTTCTACTTCAAAACTAACTTCAGCTATCAAAATGGCTGGCGGGGCCTACATTGAAATAGGCAGAATGTATGAGGAACAACCAAAATATGACTTTGAACCACTTGGTGATAAATTTCACCTTTACAAAGGTATAGTTGGATCATTTCCTGATGTATTAGCAAATCACAAAGCAGCTGTTCAGAAGAAAAAAGAGTGTGAGCGATTAAGGGCTGAAAATAAAATGGAAAGGGAACAATTAAATGAAGTGTTTAGAAGAAACAATGTTATATCATATGCCCTTCTTGCCGAAATAAACCACTTCAAGTCAGAGAGGACGGTTGATTTAAATGCAACAATGCAGAAATTTCTGAAGCAGCAAATAACGTTTTATAAGAAGGTAGTTGAAAAATTGGAAGTAACTCTACAACACTTTGAACAGTAGTGAGAAATATACGTATGACTAGAAATAAAAATGGATAGTTGCCATTAACCACTAAAAATACTGTTTTATAATGTTGTATATAATCCCAAGGATTTTAAGGACTTGATGAATTATGTGATGTATGTGACTGAATTTAAATACTGCTAATAGTACACAAAGCTGATTAATTTTTATATACTAATGTTCTGTACATATATACTTTGCTATTACAATTTCCTGGAAGTAATATTTTATATCACTTGTATACAAATTTTATTTTTTACTAATTATTTGTCAATTATTTTGAGACATTCTGTATTTTTTTTAGCCTAAGTGTTGTAATATTCCATTTTTTATTAAGGCTGCTAATAAAATGTAAATCGTTGGTATTGTGTTTTCATTCATTAAATATTTTACCAACAGTAATTACTTTTTCCTCAAACTCATAAGCGAAGGTAGTCATTGATATAAATTAAAAATTGTATTGTAAATATGTCATTGATATAAAAAATACACACAAAATTTAAAACACTAGACAATCATAACTTAAATGTTATATTTCAGAATTGGGGAAAAGAAAACTTATCGAATCTGAATCACATATGCTGTATCAAGTGAATAAGAAAGTGGAATATAATGGCAAAAGAAAAAAACGATGCAAACGCACTATTGGCGAAAAAGAAAAAAGTGAAGCCACGGAAATCCAGGGATGCCGATTGTTGCAGCGTTAACTTCCTCAAATGTGTTCTTCATATATTCAATGTTATATATTTGGTGAGTTGTTTAAATTATTCTAATTATACTTATATAATCACGTTGTTCTGGCTGGCTATAAATCGAAAGCATTTTAATTTTGAGGATTGTTTTTTTTATTTGCCCATTTTAAAAGGAGAATTCTTGATAAAATATATTTAATAGTTTAAATATGCATTTACGGTAATCTGATGTCTTTATTCTTTGGGTAGTAAAATTATCACTCAAAATTTAAGTATCTTTAAAGATTCAAAATCATAAAATTAATATTTGTTACTGTCAATTTGAAAAACACAAAAAATATATTAATATCTCGCAAGTCGCTGTCAACATTAACTATTCAGTACTTTTGTTAAGCCCTGTAATTATTTAACACTGTCTTCTTAATTTATGAAGCCATTTAGATATGTTAGCAGCTTCACACAACGAAAGTGTTACTCGTTTACACATATTTATTTGTCTTTGAGGAAATATAAATTCATAATGCACCACGAATAAAATTATTTCTTCCGGTAATTTCATTTATTATTTATCTATTGATGTTCACAATGAATTAATAAAAAGCTGATAAGTTCAATGTCCATCTGAAAAGATGCAACAGAAACAATTTTACACAACCACATTAAATAATTTTGAATTCATGAAGCCGAGACACGGTTTTAGTAAAAAAAATAAAGTTTGAAAACTACAAATGTAAATTTTATTTTTTTGAGGATATAATTATCAACAATATGATTCCGGTTACTTTGGTAATTTAATATTACGCAATTCAAATGTAGTTTTTTGTATCAAACTTCATCAGGATATTATAATTATTATATAATATTTTTGTATCCATGTGTTACTCTTTATACAACTTGTAAATGTAACTTAATGTGAAATAATTGGAATGGTATTCAAGAAAGAATAAAGATGAAATAATTTGTTAATAAGGGAGTAACTAATCTTCTATATACATATATAAAAATGGATTGCTGTTCCTTAGTCTCGCTAAAACTCGAGAACCGCTGAACGGATTTATCTTATCTTAGTCTCGAAATGTTCGTGGAGGTTCAGGGAAGGTATAAAAGCTGAAAAAAATTGATTCATTACTGGGAAAAAAATAAAAACAGCCCTTTTCTATTTCCCATACAAACGTTTTCTTTGACATAAGTTTTGACAACTAACTAATATGTCAATCATTCTGTTCGATTGAAATAGGAGAAACCTGATTATTAATGGCCTCTAAAACGGAATAGAGTTCGACCGTTCAGCTATACATATATTACTAATGACGAAACTAACGCGGACGAAGTCGCGGGCAAAAACTAGTATATTATATATTTTATAATGATTTATCGCTTGACATGACTTTGACATTAAAATTATGGTGCGTCTACGATCTTACTTAATACTTCATGGTTTTGGAAGAAACAAAAACCTGCATGTACAATGTGAAAGTATTAATTTAACATTTATTAAATTCGATTAGTGTGTTGTAATGGTGACACCAAATATACTGACACGTCTATTTATTATAAAGATAATCCTTGTTCTCGGCTTGGCCGCAATGGGTTAGCCTACTTAGATAACCCTATTTTTAATTCTAAATTGTCAACGAACATTATCTTCGTGAATATGACGTGTCTTCTAGACTCAGGGTCAAGGACTTTACCGAGGCTGCTTGTTACCATCTTCTATAACCAATTTTATAAAAGGAACTTTAGTATTTCATATTTGAGACTCGAAATAGAAATGCTTTGACTTTATAATTCATAAATAATTATACTTAAAAGATTTTTTTTTATATATAAAGCACGTATTCCGTGTTATTGAAGTCTGCTAAAACGGCTTATACATGTATTCGTTTGGTAAAAAATTGGACCCATTTTTTTTATTACTTCGTCCCGAATCTAGATGACTTTCTGGTGCCATCCAATTAACCTTTTAATAAAAAATAATTGAACGCACAATTCCTTTATTACATTTAGAAGAGTACCTATATATGGTAGTCGGAATTAGAAAATAAAGTTAATATAGAGAATTAATCGATTAAACCTTACATATTATACATTTATATTAAACGGAGCTACGTTTAAAAACGAATGATTATGTCACATATGTAAAGATATAAAGAGATCAGATTATAGTTTTATTTAATCTATTCGTAAATTTAGTTTATAATAAAAACAGGTTATTTAAAATTTACAAAAAAAATTACAAATTAATTAATTAATTATTATATTTAACAATTTATGTATTATTTTTTTATTAACAATCCATGTATTATTTTTTAAATGAGTCATTGTTACTTGAAAATAGAAATAAATAAAAAAAAATAAAAAAATGATTAAAAAAAGGGGACACTCGCAGACGACAACTGCCTTTGATATTTATGTATAGTTACTTATTCTGTCGTCATCACACTCGAAGCTTGACCGTTTCTCATTCAATAACGTACGTTACTACTACAATGAGCGAAGATTAACATATGAAAAACTTTATGTGACGATTCAAACTGAGAATGTACTCTGAATGTACTTGACAATTAAAAAATTAGGTATGTACGTTTAAAATTACATCTGTGCTGATCTTGATACCCAATTGAATGTCATTAGTTTAAAGTAAAATCTTGTTCCTTGGCCATTATTGAAACTAAAGCAGCATGCACGTAACTTTCCTTTTAACTTACCTACTGACCTGCTTTGACTTCACAATTGTTAAAACATTATGATTGACGTCTGTTATTTTTCATAACATCATTTGTTATAATATTTTATTCATATTTTCTTAGAACAATAACAAAAAGATCTTAGCAATAAACAAATGTAGGGCAAATTATTAATATTTATGTACAATTAGGTTCAGCAAACTATTTCAGTGTAAAAGAAAGTACAGACGCCGTGTCGTAATTTGTAAGGTGATGATTATGTTTTGTTGATTTGTAATATTTAATAATAAAAAGAAAAACAGAACCGTGTAATGATATGAAATATTTTATGACGTCAATTTTCTTTTCGAGTTTAGAATATTAATTAACTATCATAAAAAAAATTAACAGCGGGATATAATCAAAATATTTTCTTCAATGACTACGTGATATAATTTAAAATGTAACTATTATAATGTTATAATATCAGTTTGCAGGAGCGGGTGTTTTATTGGTAGGTGCGTGGACGGTAACATCGAGGCATCGGTTCGTGTCCTTACTGCCGACATTCACATACCAGGCAATAGCTTATCTTTTAATATTAGCGGGGGCGCTGGGCCTTCCGCTGTGTGCATTGGGATGCTGCGGCCTCAAGACTGAGAATAGAACCAGTTTATTATGTGTAAGTTTAATTGAGAAAAGATTTAAAAACTCTTCATGAGTGGTAAAAAATTTCATAACATTTATTATATAATCCATAGTGGCTAATTTCCGTCTTCTCATAAGTTAATTACATTATGACTAAGCCCGACCTTATTATATTAAACCGTAACTGGTGACTAATTACATTATATACCCGTGTTAGAAAAAAATTATACCATGTGTAAGCGTGAGAAAAAAATGTTAAATATTTTCTATAATGGTCACACCTGTTACGTATTCAATCAATATATGATTAAAATAGAAGAGTTTAAAAAATAGATTTTTTTTAAATTGTCAATAAGTATTTATAAAAAAAAATACATCCATATACATAAAGTACAAAAGGACCCTTTATAATATTTGTGTAAGAAACGACATTTTCTTTGAAATATCTTCATATAATATTTACTTTTGCAAATAATTATAATACTATTTATTTATATTAAAAGTACATACTACTTAACTGTTTTTAATATAAATTATACATGTTTATTTATGTTATTATTCCAGTATACATATTTCCTGCTAATAACGTTTATCCTGGAGGCTGGTGCCGGTGGACTCGCCTACTACTATCAGGTCGAGGTGGAACACGAGCTCAGATCACAATTAAATAAAACTTTCATATCAAACTACGCGTTGGATACTGATGTCACTAACGCCGTGGACACTATGCAAACAGAGGTATTATATACATATTATAAAATACAGTGCTTATAATTCTCTAACAACACACAAGACCAGAGCAGAACCAATGTAATTTTGTACTGGAAACATTTAAGTATCAACTTGTATACGAAAAGTATAAATACTGGCTGCAGCCATTTCATAGGACCTGACTGAAAGTAACGCTGAACATTAGAAAACAAACCTGAAACAGTACCTCAAACAGTAGAGATTTTCGCATTAGCATCACAAGTATCTGCTCTACATTTAATCTTCAATTTATTTCTTAATTTTACGATGACCCATTTAATTTTTAACAACTACGTCATTGTTGGCGTTTGGTTTGATTTTCTGGTATTGCTCAATCAATCTATAATATGGATTTTTTGTCTCAATGGTAGTATTCTTTTATTTTTATTTGTTAAAAGCATGCCTCATTCCTATATAAATTCTTTTATATATACCGCGTACGAAATACATCACGGTAACGTCCACAGGGCTGGCATTACATTTTGCTACTGTTAATCATTTTTAAGTTGATAACACTCGATTCTAGCACATTTTTTTTCGAATAAATTAAAATCACAATATATTTATAATCATGCCAACAAGATTTCAGAGCACAGCACATATATAATAAAAATAAAAAGTATATGTGTGTTTAGTTTAAGTGTTGCGGCGCCGTTCGTTATGATGACTGGCGTAAAAGCGTGTGGCACGAACACGACCCTCGCCTCTTAGTGCCGGAATCTTGCTGCAAGACGCCAACGAGCCGATGTGGCGCCAGGGACCATCCATCCAATATATACTATAACGTATGTATACATAAAACATTTCAGATACACAAGTGATGCGAGTTACTTTTATAAATTCGTATATAGTTCACTGATGCAAAATAAATATACTTTAAATATTTAATATTGACTAGATATAGAACACAGATGCGACATAATATGACAGGTTGTTATTAAAATCCCTTCTAATAATATAAATGCGAAAGTAACTCTGTCTGTCTGTCTGTTACGCTTTCACGCATAAACTACTGATCTGATTTTAATGAAATTTGGTACAGAGATAGAGTTTACCTTGAGAAAGAACATAGGATAGTTTTTATCCCAGACTTTCGAAAGGTTCTCTTGGAAACGCGATATAACCGAATTCCACGCGGGTGAAGCTGCGGGCGGAAAGCTAGTATAGAATAAAAATGACAGACAATTCAAAATGTTCTGGTACCGAGTTTTTACTGTTATATAATTTAAATACAAGTTTGAACTATGCTTACAAATTATAAATTCAAAACGTTAATGATGTTCAACCCTATAATGTAAGAAATAATTTTTCAGGGTTGCATCGACCACTTCACAAATCACATACGCGACAATCTCATAATACTAGCCGCCGTCGGAGTTGGTATGTCAGTTATACCGATATTCGGGTTCTTCTTCTCTTGTATTCTTTACGTAAGAATCAAACACGTGATTGATTGACCCCGGCCTCAGCCTGCGGCTTCAAAGAACAGCAAGGTGTTCGATAAACCGGCAGGTGACACAACTAAACGTCCCACACCCAAAACCCCACAACGAGGCTCCAAACCCCAACGTCCACACAATAAGAGAAGCGTACAAAGAACTCCTTGCCCCTTACATTCTTACCCTGAAAAGGAAAAGAAAACTATATCCACTATCAGCGATAACGTCAGCATTTAATCTGTTATAGACTATAGTACCGGGCACCTAACTTGGCATAAGACGATAGATGCGCAGGATGCGATTTTTAGGTGTTTTAGGTATGAAGACAGAAATGAGACGGCAGAATTCCATGTGTATGATTTGATGTTTCTTACGAGTACACTTGCGAGCATTTAAATTAACCACAATGTTTTTGTTATTGATAACCATCGAAAGTGACATTTTTGGTTGCACTCAGTGTACATTAACAAACTTGCCAATTCGCTTAAATTGCCAAGTTACATGCCGGCTACTATACTGGTACATTTGACACTGACAATGATATTTATTATTATTTAAAATAAGAAATTCAATTCATCTGTATACCATAGACATAAGTAAGAGACTGATCTACGAATCTTAAAAATTAGTATGTAACAACTTTTTAACTAATACTTTTGTTCACTCAAAACCTTTATTTTAATAACAAGTTCAACATTGTTGCTAATTTTGAATAACAATTTGTTTTTTCTAAAATAGATAAAAATTAAACTTAAAAAAGACAACTTTATTAAATTGTCATGATTGTGTTACAATGTATTTTAAGTTTAATTATACTCTCTATTCTTAATTTTAAGAAATTGAGCTTGATTAAGAGCGTTTTTGAGCTTTTTTACTATTAAAATGTATCATATATCTTTTGATATAAAATACGATTCTTCATAGAAAATATGTATAAGAAATTTAATTTATCTCTTATAACTATTGATTTCATTCAAGTTTATGTTATTCAGAATTTTTATATTGTAAACTACATGATTTTATATCTGTGACATTTTTGTTTAGATTACTGCCAACTTTTATTTTTGTACTTCATCTATCTTTCACTTAACATTAGTCCTTTTTTATGTTTTAATTATATATAACGGTTCAGTGTATGTCTATGGTCTACAGCTCTTAAATATTTGACGTTATGAACTGAATTTTCATATTTCCGAAAAGTTGTATCCATAATTATCAAAGGATGACTGTAGATCTGTATTATAATCTCATAATTGATAAATTGTTCGTGTTCAAAATGTTAAAAGTCATTATATTTTATAATTGTTTGAATGTAGCGTATCTTAGAAAACGTGGACGAATTTATATATATTCTTATTGTATTAAGTGTGAAATGGTTATGATATTATGTAAATTTATAATCGTGATATAAATATAAATTAATCAACTAAAAAAAGATTTAACAAAATGTTTACTAAGACAGCACTCCGATATCATATTACATATTTCTTGTTTAAATTTACTTAAGAAGTCAGAATATTGCTACCCGAAAACTTCACTTTTTCTATAAATTACATCAAAATAGTTATTCAGGACATTTGTAATAAATAAAATAAAACTTAACAGTGAAAAAAATATATATTCTTATCCAGACTTATTTTAACTTTCCCATTAACTTCACATTTGTACTTTATTCATGTATATGGCAACTTTAAGAAATTGTATCCTTTTAATTTTTATTAAAAAATATATTTTGAAAAACTCACAATAAACTTCATGCTGTTTATTTGTATATAATAACACATATATATTTAAAATAAAGCATTATTGCACAACAATAGGTATCTAATTAGAAACTGTATACAATAAAGCACATGTTATGGAAAAAAAGTGTAATATGCTGTAGCACATACAATTTGTAAGAAAATTTGTATATTCAGTGTTTCCTGTACTTAAAACTTTATTAAAATTGATGTTAATTATATCACTTATTAGAAATGTTATCTAGGAAGTAACAATGAGGAAACCTTATTAATAATAAGCTTGTATTTAACTGTACATGTTATTTAAAAAAATAAATTATTCAGAATATCTCCTAATATTGTAACCAAAGTTAAAAAGTGCCTTATTAATGTAAGATATTAAAAATATTTACTTTTATTTGTTTTCTCTAATATTAACAATTAATGTATATGATTTAGAATAAAATTAATTAAATTTATTTAAAGGCGTTACCTATATATTTGTTGTACTTAAAACATTTCACTATTGTATTGAAATTTCTTAAATATAAACACAATAATAATTATTATTATGTTCCATACATATAGGAAGTAGCATGAAAATATTGTTATCTGTTACTGAATACAAATAATCTTGTTACCGTCCGACATTATATCAGTTTTAGTTTTTAACAATAGGTTTAAATTAACCTATATAAATTAAATGTTACTATTATATTTCATCTCAAACAACCAAATAGTTTAATATTGCTTTCACCCAAAGTTGAACGTTTCTTGATTTGTCAAACTTGCTTATAGTTAATCCCTACTAATATTATAAATGCGAAAGTAACTCTGTCTGTCTGTCTGTCTGTCTGTCTGTCTGCTACGCTTTCACGCCTAAACCACTGAACAAATTTTAATGAAATTCGGTACAGAGATAGAGTTGACCTTGAGAAAGAACATAGGATAGTTTTTATCCCAGACTTTTGAAAGGTTCTCTTGGAAACGCGATATAACCGAACTCCACGCGGCGAAGCTGCGGGCGGAAAGCTAGTTTGGAAATAAAATTATTTTGAAATATGTTTGTGTTTATTTTATGTAGGTATGCATGATTGCATGTAAGCATGTTAATTTTTTAAACTAAACAGTTATTTCATTTAGCTAGGATAAGTTATAGTGGTTTTTCAGTACTTGAAGGACAATAAAAAATAATTTATTCTCAAAGTGGGCAATAGACAAAATATGTTTGGGAACCCCTCCAATAAACCATTATCATGATTTATGCTTTTTTTAATGAATCATTTTATTGTTCATCATAAATTCGAATATCATATCACAATTAACATACTCTCTCATTGATTAACAGGTTTTATATAAATTCCAGCTAGAAACGTTTGATTTCATGCAATCTTATAGTGGTTACTAATTTATGACAAGTTGACATATTTTCACCCAAATGACTCGTACCCTCAACTCGCCGGTACCAACAAGTTGATCGCCGAAATTGAAATCGTGACTCTTTAGTTTGTAAAAAACCAAACTACTATTATTCAAGCGATTATCAATTGGAAAGAAACGTTTTTTAATACATATAAACCTATTAATCACCATTTCAAGTATCTGAGAGAAAGATGGTCAGAGAATATAAAGTTATGAAAATCTCGAACTTTTTTGTTTTTTTCGATGTTCGGATCTTTGCCACGTTTTCCGATATAAATGTCTTTACAAATGAAAACGGGACAAATATTGTGCAACTAGGAATGTAACATTGTCTTATGATTTTTTTATTAGATTCTTAATAATGTGGTATTTATTGTTGACTCAAAGTAAAAGTTTTTTAATAATTATTTATGATTTTTTAAATTATTAACCAAATAATTACTAAGAAATTTCTTTGTTTTTTAAAATTCCTTTTTTTATTAACGCTGAAATAATGTATTAGCTAAGTTGAAAACAGCCCTTAAGACTTAAAATAGCTCAAAACTCCAGCAACTTTTTGATTACTCTGAATTTTATAAACTTTAAAAGTAATAGTTTCTCCGTTTCAACAAAATATATGGGCTATTGTAACGGTTAATGCTGTTATTATAAATTGGACAACACAAGGCATAACAAGTTTGGAAGAAGAAATAAACATTATAATTTATTATTAATGTATTCACGGCCAACAAAAACTTTAAATAACGGAACAATTTCGAAGATAAAAAGTGTCAACTACTGATTACAGCATTAGATAAATAGGAAAAAAATGTCTGTCATCTCATCAAAAACACAAGATTACAAGAATCATGCTGCATGTTTCAATTTATAGGAATTAGGTACAACTCACTTTGGATTGATACAAAATTATGATCTTTATATTTATTTATTCATATTTGACTTTCATTGAAGTATTTTACGTGTTTAAATATTGACTATAGGAATGACTGTTGAAACTTGTTTTTATAGCTAATGATTATTTGCAGATGTCGCCATACAGTAATTCATTTGAGAACGAGATTCTTAACCAAACGCTGTGTCACTGAGATTCAAATCTAACATTATGAAGTGCGAAAAAGAAACTAACTTAAAAATATTATTTTTACTGAACTTTATTATAAAGTGTTACGGATATTCTAATAATGCCGGAGTTTATGGAAGTATCAACGTACATTTTAATGAAAATGTACCGAACAACAGACCGATATCGCAAGATTACTATTCATCGGGAAAACCAGAGAGTTATTTACCAATATCACTATCAGAAAACTTTTTTTCTCAACCAAACGGTTACCCATCAAAGCAAGGGTCGAATGAGGAAGTTATATTAGTGATAGTTGAAGAATCGATGGACAACAAGGCTAATGACAATGTATTAAGACCATTCTACATAAGCAATGAACAAGGTAATTATCAAAACAACGAGAATAGCCACGACCATAAATATAACGATCACGTTGGATACCACCAGAATAACGAAGCCAATACTGGTCATAAACCTGGATATTATGGACACAACCAAATCGTACCATTAGTTAATAATAACAATCACGGATATGTAGTTAATCCATTGATGATTGGCCAAGAAATACCGAATTCTTGGAACGATTACAACAAGGAAAATATTGAGATTAATTATATTTACTATCAAAACCCAAACAAGAATAATGTCAAGCCTACAGCGTCCACAACAGAACCAACACCGATTACAACAGCAGCAGTGTCCACAACAGAATATGTTATGAAAACAACAAAGAAACCTGATGACGAACCGTCAGGACTGGCGGGAGATCACCAAGAATACATTTATACTGGAGATAAAATATACATAGGAGGAGCACATACAAAAGACACGGAACAGAAACCCACAGATAACGATGAAGAAGATTTTAAAATAGATGTAAGGTTTAATAGAGATCCATCAAATTGAATTGAATATTAATATTTATTATATTCATAGTAATTAAAAACAAACAGTATGTCCAAAACAGTTTATAGTTTTTTTATGTATGTAAATCAAAACACTAATCTATATGACCTTCATGATTATTTTGCAGAAAAATTTTATAATTTTTTTTTTAAATATTTATACAAAGACGATGTTATCGTAAAGTAACGGTGGAATTTAAATTATTATTTTTTACATCTTTTGAAAAGAGCACATTAGGAGACCGGTGTTTTATACTTACATTTACATATTTACTGACATAAATATTATTTTCTGAGCATGAATTCTATCGGAGTATGGCTGTGTGAATAAAATATTTGTATGTACATCCGTACGAAGATATTTTAATTGCGTTTCCTACATAGTAATTACTGTTTTTCTTAATTTCAATTTTTTTTTCTTTACCTACCTACTATAATTTCTTTATGTACTTAATATAATTTATTTTAATTTAAATAAATAAAAGACAACCTTTTTAGTTACTTTATTTTTCTTCTTGTTAGTTTGTTTTTTTGTTTTTACAGTATGCAAACAATTTTAGATGCTTGTGCGATAGACAGCGATGTTAAAATTAATGACCAGAAAAGAAATATTTAATATAAAAAATATGTATAGCATTCTGTTTTATTCAATAAAATAAGGCTAGAAAATTGTTATTTACAGTATTTTAATACTACTTAGTTGCATTACATTCATAACAGAGAAAAATGTTGTTTATAATTGGAAATTGTAGTGGAACATGAAATTTAATTTTATGTAAAATTTAGATTGTTTTATCTTAAAAAATACAAAGAAACCGCCAATGTTTATACGTGAACTATTGATAACCATCCGTATATTTGAGGATATAAAACAAAAACATTCAATTATGTAGGTTGTTAACATCAGAAGTTTTTAGTTTTTGCCCATTGAAACTGGTTTTATTTTTTTTATATAATAATAAATACTGTTTCTTTCGTCAGTTGATTGCAGTATTGTCTCGAGACGTATCGTGTTGTTGTGTTATCAAACTTATATTATTAAGTGGCAAGATGAAAGCATTATACTCGTGTAATATATTATTGTTACTAATGCTATTTATCAAGTGTAATGGGTATAACGGAAATTCCAATGGTTTTAATTACTATGATAATATAGGAGGCAATCGTGGACCACAAAACCAACCACAACTATCACCAGGACCTCCCGAGGATCAATCAAGTCATCATCCAGGGCCACCTTATCATCATCATGATCACCACCATCATCACCAAGGGCCACCATCACATCATCATCCACCAGGTCCACCTCCTCATCATCATCCACCAGGTCCACCTCCTCATCATCACCCACCAGGTCCACCTCCTCATCATCATCCACAAGGACCTCCTCATCATCGTCATTCATCGGGGCCACCACCACACCATCACCCACCAGGGCAAATGCCACATCATCATCACCCACCAGGACCACCACAACATCATCATTCATCAGAGTATGATGAAACGCCAAATGGAAACAATGGACATCAATCCCACAACTACCAAGGAAAACCTCACACACTTGAATATGCGAACAACAACAATGTAAACACAACAAATATTAATATCCATGATCAAAATATGAACACGAATAATGTCAAGCCTACAGCATTAACCAGAGAACCAACACCGGTAACAACAGCAGCAGTATCCACAACAGAATATGTTATGAAAACAACAAAGAAACCTGATGAGGGACCGTCAGGACTGGCGGGAGATCACCAAGAATACATTTATACAGGAGATAAAATATACATAGGAGGAGCACCGACAAAAGACACGGAACAGAAACATACAGATAAAGATGAAAATTACGAAATAGACGTCAGATTTAAGGATTGAAAAAGATGTGGATTTTAGTATTGCTTTGTATAGGACAGATTTAAGTGTCAAATAAGTGTTATAGTACTTTTATCTGAATTCTTATTTAAATATTTTATTGTCATATCTATCTATTTCTCTATCTATAAATTACTAGAAAATAAGTTTAGAGTTTCTTGATTAGAAAGAAAACGAAAATATTTTCAAAAGAACTTAGTATTTGTTTATTATAAGGATTTTGATTTTATCTATTGGTACTTTATTTCTTTACTTCCAAATTAAACCTATCCTTATTATCTCTGTCTTATTACTAGCTTGCTTTGACTGTTCCTTCAATAAGAAAAAATATTTTGAATTCTAAATATTGAGAAATAATTTTTTTGAGAAATACATTATTTATGTATATTTTACGTTTTGTTTATTACATGATTATATTTTTTTATTCTCCCGTATGAACCTTATTACTGGACCAATTTTTTAAATTTAAATGAATCAAAGAATATAATAGTTAAAAAAACAAGGAAAATGATTCAAAGATTCAAAGAGCATAACTAATATTATGACGTTTATTAAAAGACAAAAATGTAGTTTTTTTGTCATTTGCATTCAATGTTAGTTGAAAATTGATTGATGCAATATGCTCTCAGACATAATGCATATCATACCAAATTATACTTCGGTACTTATCAATTTAATACTTAAGTAATACCATCATTTTCAGTTTATTTCCGATTAAATAGGTTTTAAGATATTATATACGATAAATATATTCTTATATAAAGTAGACTTATTTCAATAACTATAAAGCAATAAAAATCTTAAGTAATACTAACGTATAAAATGTTCTTTTGCTCATAAATATGTCTATCATATAAAACCACCATTTCATTAATAAACAGGTTTTTATTATAGGCAAATATTGTAGGCAAAATATATTCTTACTAACGAGACTGGATAAACAAATAAATATCCTAAATTGGATCATGTGATACAAGCCTTATCTAAATAAACTCTGTATAAGTAAAATGTAAAAAAAAATAGTTTGTATAGATACTAGATAGTATTGGGTAATGGTTAGCTATGGCTATGGTTTTGTAAGAAAATTAAAACGAGATTTCTGGTCCTTAAAATTAGCCGCTCTTTCTTGCTGGACAGTTAAAGATCTAGACATTTTTTTTTGATGTCGCAGGGAAACCGGCCTTGGTGGGGCCGGAAGGGATGTGTGAGGCTCGGCCTGTTCAGGCTACTCACTGAAACCACTGCGAAAGCCATCGGCCGCTATGTTGGTGTATCTGTCAGCAACAGGGTACACCAGCGACTGGCCGGCCCCTGGCAAAGACCGGACTTACTCCCTCAGAGAATGGGGGCGATCCCGGCAATTAGGACCGCCCCGACGACGCCGGGCCTTCACTGGAGCCGGGTTACCACGCCGACCCCGGCCCGGAGCACAGAGGAGCTATTGGAGGCGTTGGAATCGCCTCCGTCGCACCCCCGTACGTCGTCTGCGGAGGGAGGGTGCATCAGCCGCACCCTCTCTTTCCCGATAACGAGGCCTCTTTCGTGGACATGACCGTCTCACAGAAGGAGGACACCGCCAGCCAGGACCTATCACTCTCGAGCATCTTCTTCACGATACTCGAAAGCGACAAGTCTACTCCGCTGGAAGCCGCCACAAGCTCTTGGCGCTGCGCAGGCCATCTCGATCGATCTCATTATTGAACGAAATATTTTGAAGCACAGTTTTAGTGAGCATTGTTATTTTTTTCTCGTGCACAATCTTCGTATTCATTTATGAGATTCAAAATAAAGAGATAACTACTAGTTAATTATAAACGTTAAAGGAATTTGAAAATATAAATCTTACAGACACCCTTTTAAGTAGCAAAATTCACTTACTGTATTGCTCGAGTCATAATTACATATTGTACAAGAAAAGTGCCTTATAATTTGATATCTCATATTATATAATATTTTCCATGGTGATTTACACATCACATGAAAAAAATGAAGGTTAAATCATTTACCATCATTTGTATCTTTCTGTTCCGATCATCTGAATCACAAGTCATGCGACCGCCCGTATTGGTAAATAATAATATTTATTTACGTCCAAACTCGTTCATGAGCCGTCCCACGGGAACATTGAACCCTGGCCAGGATATAAATAGAAAGAATTGGATATCGAGTTTCCCTTATCACTTCCCTTACAACCGGTTCAAAGAAAGAATCACAGGGGCGAATGTACCTTAAGGCTTTTTGGACTGCAGCCCAGGGCCCCGAGAATACAGAAGGCCGCCATCCGAACTGAAACTAATACACAATACTAAAAATTATATAGAATTAAAGAAGTCCGATCATAAGGTTAGCAACACTTTGATCAATCAAGTATTCAGCGTAACTAGACCAGCTGTTTTTAATAGGCAGTGGGTTAGTAAAAATAATTATAAAACACGACTTGTTGATTTTTATTTCAGTTTTCAAAACTAAATGAATCGAACGAGTTCGATATTTAATGATTGTAATTTGGGAATTACTACACTCATTAAAAAGTATTGATTAAAATTAACATTCCATCCAGTGCTTTGTTTATTTTCAGGACAATATATTATTTTACAATATTTCTGATAAAAAATATAAGAGTGGGACTGAAAAAAAGATATTTACAGTTTGTTCGAGAAAAAGAAAGAAATAAATGAAATGAACAAATTTCAACTTTTTTGAAATGAGAACATACAAACACGAACGAAATAACTACATAATATAACTGCAAACCAAGAAGAAAAACAAAGACCGTTCAAAGTGTATCCAAATCTACAAAGCATTGCAACAACGGAAACCCAAGATGCATTTCCGATAATACAAAAAAATAGTTATGAAAAAGCGAATCCTCTCCTAAATTCTCATCATTAAATTTTCCTCAATGAAGAAGTCACGCCTGTTGACGTCCAGGAAAGTCCCACAAGCGAAAACAATAGTGAAGATATCGATAATAGAGGAGGTTTTGATTAAAGTACATAGTTACATAATTATTATTTATTATTATTCTTTAATACTTTTTTGCACACCACAATTTCAATACAGACAATTACAAAAAATACAAACTTAAAACTAACGGTGAAACAAAAGGCGGCCTTATGGCTTATTAGCCATTTCTTCCAGGCTACCTGGCTGTCCGAGTGAATTATAATGATTTCTGAAAATTAGAATATAAAGATGGATTTCATATTATCGCTAAATATTATTATCAAAATGATAGAATAATATTTAATTGATTAATGTTTGATCTAAAAACATTAATATTGATGAACTTTAAATAAAAGTTTTTCAAATATTATAATTCAATTTTCAGACTTTGACATAAAGATGGATTTAAAAATGATAGAATAATATTCAACCATTTGGTTGATCTAAAAACATCAAGATTTATGAACTTTTATTATAACTTATGAAAATATTATAATTCAATGACACTATTAAATGTTTGTATATTGTTTGCAAAGTTATTATCTTATTTACCGAATCAGTTGACCGCACGAGCTCCACGCAATACATTGTGTCAGTGAAGAATAAATATAACATTATAAAGTGCAAAATGGACTTCAAACTGAAATTATTTTTATTTTTGACGATCATTGTCAACTGTAACGGACATTTCAATAAATTGAAGACCACGTACAATAAAATTATGGATCGTCTTCATAATTTCAGTATCGATTTGCACATCGGGCATCAGACAACACCAACACCGCTACCAATTTACCCTCAAACTATCACAGTGGTAATCAAGAATCCAATGGATGAGGGGCCTCATGATAATGGTTATGACGGCTATAATAATAGTAACCAACAAAATAAGGGAGGAAATATGAATAACAACCACCAGTATCAACCTGGATATAATGGAACAAACCAAAACTCACCAGGACATAGCAATGGGAACGACGAAGGAAATAAGGCAAACCAAATAGATCAAAAGTATAACAGCCAAGATACGCCTAATCCTGGAAACAATAAAATACAATATAGAAACCCTTATTATAAACAAAATAAACAGAATTCACCACCAAGTGTCCAAAAAGATCAAATAGATATAAGATTTGGAAACAATTAATTTTATATTACTGTATGTAAAATAAACATAAAACTCAAACGTTCTTTTTATTTAATTTAATCAGAGCATTTTTTCTAATGTTTCAGTAACCAGTTTTAACCTAATTTTTAATTTATATGTTTTTTCCGATGTCAAAGTTTATATAATTGTACGTGGCAAACAAAAGGAATTACGTAAATCTTCTTTTTCTTCTTGCTGGCAACCTCCCAGCTTTAGCGGGGATCAGCCTCAAATCTGATAAGTAATTACGTAAATATGAATGTGCAATAATTTTTGCAAGATTTATCAATTTAGATTTTAAATAAAAACGTAAAATTAATATATTATAAAATATTGTTAATGGGATCTACATCAGTGATTTTTCCTAAGATGACTCCTCTTGACCCAGTCAGGGCAAGAGTTTCAGACTCCTACTGACTAAAAAACCCCCACAACTGAGAAGTTGTGACGAAGAAGAAGCAGGAGACTGCTCCATCCCAGGTCCCCGTATATCAATGCCCTCACACCAGCAACCCGGCTTTACATCGGGATCTCTCTCTTAATCCTTGGAAGGATTATGAGACGCGCTCGGTACGTTAAGCCCCTTACGCACGGGTCTTGTTCTGACCGGGCTGCGAGCTACCCTTACTCGCCATCCGAAGACCTGCTCTTACGGTGGCTGGAGGTGGTCTCAAGATCCCCAAAGCTCGGAGGCCTGAACTAAGGCCGGGCGCGAGAGGTCGCCGCCGATCGCTTCTCTGAGAACACGGCGATGCTTATCCCAATCAGAGCACACCGCCACCGTATACTCCACCTTGTCCTCTGGTTGGTCATCACAATGTCGACACCCGGGCGTTTCCTCCCTCTGAATCCTAAACAGGTACCTCACGAAACTACATAAAGCAGATAATTTTAGCTACCAGACCTTCAAAAACTTAAGTTGTCTTTTAACTATAGGTAATGGTATTGTGTGATAACTTGATTTTAAATTACACGTCCAAATTGTGTGTATTACTGTTTAATAGAATTTTCGGTTAAATTTCGGTTAAATAACCCTTTTTTAAAAACTACATTTCAAAACTAATCTCTATTATTTTTTATGTCGCAAGATCACTATTCATCGGGAAAACCAGATTGCTGTTTACCAATATCATTATCAGAAAACTTTTTTTCGCAGTCAAATTATTATTATCCATCGAGTCAAAGGCCGAATGACGAGGTTATAATGATTTAATTACAATTTATTAAGACCATTCTACATAGGCAGTGAACAAAGGAATTATTAAGACAACGGTCACGAATATAGATATAAGGACCACAGTGGTTACCGCCAGAATTAATAATACCATAACCAAGAAAAATGTTATTTATTATTGGCGATTGTACTGGAACAAGAAACTTAATTTTATGGAAGGTTAAGATTGGTCTCCCCTGAAAAAATACAAAGAAATCTCAACGTCTATATGTGAGTAAAACCATTCAATTAGGTCTTAACATCAGAATTTTTTAGTTTTTATCCATTGAAACTGTTTTTTTTATTACGTATATAATTATGTTAATAATAGATGCTGTTTCTTTCGTGAGTTGATTGCAGTGTCGTCTCAAGACGCATTGTACTGTTATGTTATCAAACTTATATTATTAAGTGGGAAGATGAAAGGAATATATAATGTATTATTGTTACTAATGTTATTTATCAAGTGTTATGGGTATAACGGAAACTCCAATTATTTTAATAACAATAACATAAGAGGAAATTGTGGATCACAAGACCAACCACAACTATCAGCAGAACCGCCTGAAGATCAATCAAATCACTATCCAGGGCCACCTTATCATCATCATCACCCACGAGGGCTACCAGCTCATAGACGTCACATTTAAGGATTGTAAAAAAATTGGGGATTTAAGAATTATTTTGTATAAGACAGATTTAAGTGTCGAGTAAATGTTATATTACTACTATCTGTCTACAACGGTATTTTTATTTAACTATCCATTTTACTTTCATATCTATCATTTATACATATGTATGTATATATAAAACCACCATAACGATATAAATATTACTTTAATAATATTTGTGGTGTCACTATGACTCCCAATTTTTCATACCTGTTACTTGAAAATATTTATTTTATTTAACAATTTTTTAAACATATCAGAAACATAAAGGACAAAAGAATATAACACAGGAAAAATAAGTTTAAAAGGTATACTTATCCCTAGAAGGGATTTCTTCCAGTATACCCGGGAAGGGAGAAGTGTAGACAGAGAACTTAAGGTAGACGGAAAAGTCGAACAAAGGATAAAAGATACAACAAAAAACAAAACAAAAAAAAACACATAAACTAATACTAAACAAGAAGAAAAAAAAATAATAATAACAAAAAAAAACATTAAAATTAATTTAACTTAAAAATATATATAAAAAGATAATTATACATACATAAACTAATATATAAATAAATAAATATGTCTATGCCATTTAATTACGAATCAATATTGGATAGGAAGTACTCTTTTAATTTCTTTTTAAAAGTGTAGATTGACTTACAAGTGCGAATAGTAGCCGGTAGTGAATTCCACAGTCTCGCAGCATTGACAGAGAAAGAGTTTGAGTAGAAATTGGAAGTATGGGATGGGATACGGAGTAATAACTGGACATTGGGGCGACAAGGAGAACCAGGGGGATGCAAGAATACAAAACGCTCACGAAGGTAAGTCGGGTACAGGGGATTAAATAGGACGTTGTAAAGGAGACATAAAACGTGAGTATCCCTGCGAAGTCTTACGGGAAGCCACTTGAGTTCAGCTCGATATTTGGAGATATGGTCAAATTTGCGGAGTCCGAAAATATACCGAATACAAAGGTTTTGTAGCCTCTCAAGTTTATTAAGTAGTTCTTCAGTAGTGTCAAGTTTTTAGAGTTCCTTGATTAGAAAGAAGACGGCAAATGTTTTCAAAACAACTCCTATTCCACTTTGCCTTTGTTTCTTATAAGGATTTTGATTTTATTCATTGGTACTTGTTTATTTCTTTATTTCCAAAGTAATCCTGTCCCCATTTTAAAATTACAATATCTCTATCTTATTACTAGCTTCCTTGACTGTCTTTTTTTTCAATAAAAAAAGATTATTTATTAAAATAAATACTCGTTAATCTAAATATCAACTATTTTGTATTAAAAAAAAATACATTATTATTTGACTTTTTGTTTGTTTCATTATTACCTATATATTTTTTACCTTCACTTATAAAGATTATTTTATAGCAATTGATATATTGCATTGATTTTGAATTACAGTAATCAGAAAACTAATTTTATGACGTTTATTAAAAAATGAATACGTACATAGTTTACTCATTTGCATTCTATGTTAGTTGGGAATCGATTGATTCAAAATATGTATATACAGACATAATGTAATTATGCTTATGTACTTCTTTTATTACATAAATAATTACACCATTTTGAATTTAACTAAATTTTAACTACATATAAAGTATAAAAATCTTAAATAATAGGTATGTACTGACGTATAAATGACTTAAGTTCTTATGGCAATAAATATGTACATATGTATGTGTATATACTGTATCTAAAACTAAAATTTAATAACTATTTCATGATAAAACATATTTCTATTAAATCTATATTGTTATTGGCAAATATTTTCTTACTTGCTAACGAGCCTGGATAAATAAATGTATAGAATCACAATATTATATATTAATCACGTGGCTAAACCTAAATTGGATCATGCGATCCAAGCCTTATGTAAACTCTGAATAAGAACAATCTAAAACATTTTAGTTTGTATGGATAGTGTATGGTAACTACGACTTTGTAAGAAAACTAAAACGAGATTTGCGGTCCTTAAAATTAGCTGCTCTTTCATCCTGACCAGTTAAAACTCGAGACAGGACTAAATAAGTAAGGTTCGTTAAAGTAAACTGGAAAATAATTGACTCATATCACCTCCTGGGAAGAACTGGTTGATTACGAAGGGCTGACCCATGAATGACGATCTTCCCGGCTATTCCAAGGACCAGCATTGGTCCTCCTCGATACCAACGGAGTATCTTATAGATGATTTCATAGCTTCTGTTGCGCAGTAAGCGATATGTTGTTACCATTCTCACTCGGAGTCAGGTTCAGTCACTTCACTTACGTATTCTATCATTTCATTCATCATAAGTGTTCCAGGCTGTTGAACATTGTCCTGGTAATGTAGTAACGTTGTGTAAGTGTCTCAATATAGTAACATTAAGCAAGTGCTTCCACAACGTTAACATTTTTCAAGTTGTTATTTCGTATTTAAGCGCAAACTTAAACTATAAGTCTATTTAAATTTTAATTATTCTCATCAACGATTAGGTACTATTCATCTTCGGACTATGAGCGTAATTGTTATTCATAAACAAGGGCATCGCCAAGGGGGGGCAGAGAGTGGCAGCTGCCCCCCCCCCCCTAGAGATCATTATAATACTAAAATTATAATATTAAAATCTGATAATTAAAAAAAGACCATTATAATATTAAAATCTGATAATTAAAAAAAATACGCTGTACGCTGTACACTTATTCAAATTCAAACTCCTTTTTATTCTATTTTTCTAATAAATGTTATTATAACTTATTTACAAATTTTTTATTGCATAGTCAAGAGCTCGTGCTCGTGTAGCTTTACACATTAGACTCTGTACTGTCACAGAATACCTACAATTCATACCTACTTTACCTACAATTCATACCTACTTTTCTCATTCATAGAGAATGAGAAAAGTATGAATTGTAGTCTGTAAAGTCAACTTACCTCCCCTGCGCCATCGGCTGGCGACGCCCTTGTTCATAAACATTCCAATAAAGAGACTCAGAGAAATACACGTTGAACTAATTTTAATTACAAAACAATTAAATTCTATCTTGAGCTCAATAATAAGATTTTTATAATAAAATTATTATTTTTAATTGACGGAATATTTTAAAGCATAGTTTTAGTGTACATCCTTATTTTTTTTTCTAGTGCACATTCTTCGTATTCATTTATATTTAAATATCTTAATATAAAGGCAATAAAGTTAATTATAAACGTTAAAAGGAATTTGAAAATATAAATCTTACAGATACCCACTTTATGGAGCCAAAAACACTTACTGTATTGCTCGTGTCATAATTACATGTTGTTCAAGAAAAGTGCCTTTTCATTTAATTTTTCATCTTATATAATATTTTCCACGGTGATTTACATATCTTGTATAAGGTGTAAAACAATTTCATTGAAAAAAATGAAGGTTAAATCATTTACCATCATTTGTATCTTTCTGTTCCGATCAGCTGAATCACAAGTCATGCGACCGCCCGTATTGGTAAATAATAATATTTATTTACGTCCAAACTCGTTCATGAACCGTCCCACGGGAGCATTGAACCCTGGCCAGGATATAAATAGAAAGAATTGGATATCGAGTCTCCCTTATCACTTCCCTTACAACCGGTTCAACGAAAGAATAACCCCCTATAATTCCGCACTCATACAACAAATAAATAATGAAATGATAAACAGATTGATAGCCATAAGGTATAGGCCATACATGTCTGATTTGCAAGCGGATATTCGAGATAAAATTATTTTAAATGAAACAGATATGTCTAATCCAGATAAATGTTTGAAAAATCAAAATGTATCTGAAAAAGCAGAAGGAACACAAAGACCGTTTAAAGTGTATCCAAATCTACAAAGCATTGCAACAACGGAAACCCAAGATTCATTTCCGATAAACCAAACAATACGTTATGAAAAAGTCTACCCCCCCACAAATTCTCATAATGAAATTTTCCACAACGAAGAAGCCACGCCTGTTGACGTCCAGGAAAGTCCTACAAACGAAAACAATAGTGAAGATATCGATATCAGAGGAGGTTTTAATTAATGTGCATAGTTACGTAATTATTACTTATCTTATAAATAAAAGATGCATTACGCTGTCCAAGTGAATTATTATATGAATTTTATATTGTTTTGATTATATAGTAACTATGAGAATCAATTTTAAGACTTTGACGTGTTTAAAATATCGATCTTGTAATATAATTATTTCTGAAAATAAGGATTAAAAATTATCATGCAGAAAAAAATATTTGATCTAATAACATTAACATTTTAGTCTTTTCCTTTTATATTTATAAAAATTATAAATTCAAAGACTTTGTTAAATGTTTAGTTGGTCTGTCATTAATAATTATCTTCAGACCATCATGCATAGTTATTATGTAGAACTGGTTTCTTATATACATACATGTATATACTTAAAGATGAGACGAATCAGTTGACCGCACGAGCTTCTCGCAATACATTGTGTCAGTGAAGAATAAATATAACATTATAAAGTGCAAAATGGATTTGAAACTGAAATTACTTTTATTTTTGACGATCATTGTCAACTGTAACGGACATTTGAGTATACTGAAGGACATCATACATACAGCTCATGACCGTGTTCATGATACTGCTAAGACAATTCTTGGAGGGTTCAATTTCGATTTTCACATCGGTGGTCATCATAGAACACCAACACCGCCACCAAATTACCCTCCACCAGAAACTGGTGATAAAACTATCGTAGTCGTAGTCGAGAATCCAACGGATCAGGGGCCACATGATAATGGATTTAGACCGACAAATAATAATAATGGACAACGACCTCAGTACAACGGGAACCGACCTCACGATAATGGTTATAATGGTTATAATGGCTATAATAATGGGAACCATCAAAATAATGGAGGCAATACGAATAACAACCACCAGTATCAACCTGGATATAATGGACCAAACCAAAACTCACCAGGATATAGTAATGGGAACGTCGACGTATATAATAAGCCCAACCAAATAGATCAAAATTATAACAACCAAGGGACACCTAATTATGGAAATAACAACAACGCACATATAGATCCTAATTATAATCAAAATGTATATCCTAATAATAATAATCAGAATTCACCACCAAGTAATCCTACGTCCAGACCTACAGAATATACTCCAACAGCATCGCTGTCAACAGAAAGACCCAACCAACAGACGACCAAAAAGCCTGACAATGACGCACCGTTCTTTGTACCACTAAACCCTGATGGGTATATATATACCGGGGACAAAATATACACGGGAGGCCCAAAAAGAGAAGTTGATTCTAAGCCAGCAGAAAATGATGACGAGTTTCAGATAGATATAAGATTAAAAGACCAATAATTTTACGTTACGTGTAAAAAAAAATTAAATGTTGTTTTCAATGCAATGCAGGAAATCAAGGCATTAGTTTTTTACAAATGTTTTTCGAACCAGTTTTAACCTAATTTATAATTTATATCTTTTCTCAGATGTCAAAGTTTATCTTATCCTTGTATGTAGTGAATATAAGTAAATATGTACTTAAATATTAATGTGTAATAATTATTGCAAAATATATTTATTTAGCTTTTAAATATATACGTAAAATAAATATATAATAAGATATAATTATTGAGGTTTACATCCGAGATTTCTACGTCAGGTAAATTGTCATTTAACATAAGAGTGATATGTGAGTGATATATCATTAAAAAAAATCAACACAATAAAAAATATAAACAGGTATCTTCTCAAACTTTACTTGAGGAAAATTGCAACTAACTTATAAACTAATTAGTGTTTAGGTACCTACTATATAACAAGATAATGTTGGAATTAAAAAAAATAAAGTTGTTCTTAACTTAAAAATATGGTGGTGTTTGACAATTTGATTTGATTTGATTAATTAGACATCATAATTTTATATGTTAGTGATGAATATAATCAACGATTTGGTAAAATAAACAGAACTTTTTATAAACTATTAAAAATTTATTCTTTTCTATCAAATAAAATAGATTTTTTTAATATTTAACTAATTATTTATCTTAATTTAAATGTTTATTAATGTCTAAAATCTAGTGGGAAATCAAATGTGTAACAAAGGGCCAAGTGCATTTATAAAGCTAGCCAACAGAAATTATACTTGTATATTTAAATAAGCCTGATTAAAAACTTACATCTCTATAATAAATCTCTTTTATTTTTAAAGAATCATCTCTTTAATAATTCACTGAATTTTGTAGAAGCTGCAGGTATAAGATTGATATTTCAGCTAAATTTAGGTATGAGTTATTTTTTTAACTGTAGAACAGTAAAACTCAATTACATGACAAGATTACATTCAAAGCATATTTCGAGTAACAATAGTGGAAAGATATCCGAAAGTCACGAAATTAAATATCCTCTACAATTTTGCCAATATCCAAAACTAACAATATACATTTACAGAAACATTAAAAAAAAAGAAAATTTCATAGCATTTATAAATCCATAATTAAATCAATGCCACATTTAGGAATAAAACAGGTAAAATTAAAACAAAAAACAACAAGTCGGGCTCGAGCATTGAAGATGTTTAAATTTTATATTTATTAAATTCTTAAGTATCGAAAAAAAATTCGAATATTTTACTAACAAACCAACCAAAAAGTGTAACATAGCTATAAAAGACTTGACTTTCCTATGTACAAAATAAATGTCCTTTTACAAATCGAATGCTCACTTTTCGAATGTGACCTTATTTACAGTACACAGTGCTTTTTTTTCAAATAAAAATACAACAAAATGTCTGTATTTTAATTAATTAATAGTGTAAATTAATTAGTTAGAAAGTTATTTAAATATTTATATTTCAGCCAAAAACTAATATTCAGCTTTATTGATTTATATTTTACATACTTTCCTGAGAAACATTATTTAATATTTAAAACTTATGGAGTGAAAATGAATGTGAGGAGTAAACTCTGTACCCCTTTTTAAGATAATTGCGGGGTGGGTAATCTCATAACTTGCACAAAATTTATACGGGGAAGTGCACAAAGATTTTTTATATATTATTAGCTTTTTTTAATAAAATGTTTTAAAAATATATTAGGTTATGTAAGATAAACCACTACGTGCATGACTTGGACACTTTATATATCGTGATATTTCTATTCTTCTATTAAACTTCAAATACCTAAGTCATTATGGTTAAGTATCAACTGTTTGACGATATGTAAAAAATATATTTTTTCCTTTTTATAAACTGAAATATTTTGTAATTGGTTTACATCTAAAGTAACGGAAAAATGATAACAGTTCATTTAATATATATTTAAGCTGGTTTTGTACCATATATTTTAAAATTTACAAAATAAAGTATAAAAAAATTGTGAAATATTTTTATAATTTTCTGTTGTATTTAAATATTATTTTCACTTTTTACCTGTTCATTTTATATATAAATAATGATATTTTTAACACCAAACCTGGCAACACTTGTGTTTAATCAAAGTAAAAAAAAAACTACTACAGGCGACGATTTGTGATTTGAATTATTGACACACGTTGTTAGATCCTCTCGTCTTTAACGTTTTCAAGAAGCCGGCTAGACTATAACTGTAGTCTAGACGTGCTTTCTTTAAAAATATATTTTAATACTTTAACAACATATTATTTGCTATCTTTTAGTTAATTGTGTTATTAAAATATAGTTTATATGTCATCTTTAGTCTCACCACGTGTATTAATGTATTTTAATGTACCACCTGTGATTTGAAAGTGCGCGATACGTAAATTAAATAAATTTATATAATTAAATTTGTTCTTCACATTAATTCCATCTAAAATCATGTCAAACATAGAAGGTGATTTGAGGGATGGTCTGTCTGCAAAAGAAATATTCGCGAATAGCGAAGGACTTACCTACAATGATTTCCTGTTGCTTCCGGGATATATAGATTTTACTGCTGAAGAGGTAGATCTGACTTCTCCTCTGACTAAGAAGATAAATATCAAGGCTCCATTGGTTTCGACGCCAATGGACACTGTGACTGAATCTGACATGGCCATAGCAATGGCCCTTTGTGGTGGCATCGGAATTATTCATCACAACTGTACTCCCGAATATCAAGCAAATGAAGTGCATAAGGTGAAGAAATACAAACATGGCTTTATCAGAGACCCTGTCTGCATGGGACCGGACAATACAGTTGCTGATGTGTTAGATGCGAAAAAGAAACATGGTTTCACTGGCTTCCCCATAACAGAAAATGGAAAGCTTGGTGGTCGTCTCATTGGCATAGTAACATCTAGAGATATTGATTTTAGGGAAGGTTCACCAGAACTAAGTCTTAAAGAAGTAATGACACCCATTAATGAAATGATAACAGCTCAGTCTGGTGTAACATTGCAAGATGCTAATTACATACTTGAGAAAAGTAAGAAAGGGAAACTGCCCATCATTAATGGACAAGGTGAACTTGTAGCATTAATTGCAAGAACAGATCTTAAAAAGGCAAGGAGTTACCCCAACGCTTCCAAAGATTCCAACAAACAATTGCTAGTAGGCGCAGCCATTGGTACACGGGATTCAGATAAAGAACGCCTCGATCTGCTTGTGAACAATGGGGTAGATGTCATTGTTCTTGATTCCTCTCAAGGTAACTCCAGTTTCCAAATAGATATGATCAAGCATATTAAAAAGACTTATCCTGAAATTCAAGTCATCGGTGGTAATGTGGTCACAAGGATGCAGGCAAAGAACCTCATTGAAGCTGGCGCTGATGCACTGAGAGTGGGTATGGGAAGTGGTTCTATCTGTATAACCCAAGAGGTTATGGCATGTGGCTGTCCTCAAGCTACAGCAGTCTACCAAGTTTCTTCTTATGCGAGACAGTTTAATGTCCCAGTAATCGCAGATGGAGGCATACAATCTGTTGGCCATATTGTCAAATCTCTTGCCTTAGGTGCTTCAACTGTTATGATGGGATCTCTGCTTGCTGGCACCTCTGAGGCTCCAGGGGACTACTTCTTCTCTGATGGCGTAAGGCTTAAAAAATACAGGGGTATGGGCAGTTTAGAAGCCATGGAGAACAAAGAGGGTAAGGGATCAGCCATGAGCCGTTACTTCCATAAGAAATCTGATAAGCATAGAGTAGCTCAAGGTGTGAGTGGTAGTATAGTGGACAAGGGCTCTGTTCTTAGATTCCTACCATATCTAAAGGCCGGTATGCAACATAGTTGCCAAGATATTGGTGCTCGCTCGGTATCTATGTTACGAGAAATGAGTTACTCAGGAGATCTGAGATTTATGAAGAGAACATACTCAGCACAGCTGGAAGGGAATGTACATGGTTTATTCTCATATGAAAAACGTCTGTTCTAAAATCACCATAATATATTTGTACAACATTATTTTGTATGTGATAATTTACAGCATTTTTAAGACCTATAAAGATATATGGAGTATAATGTTAATTATTTTGTGTACTTAAATATTAAGATATACAGAAGATGTAATTATTGCTTACTGAGTATTCCAATTTATCTGTTTTCACATGTTTCTATGTAAATGTAAGTCAAATATCTTTTTAAATAAAGTTAATAATAACACTGAACTCTTTTTCTTTTATTCATTAACCTTAAAAACATATAGTAAATCAAAATAGTACTGCAATTACGTAACTTATCAATTCATATATGTATATTTTTTCATCCACCGTTTTATTTGTTCTGTTATTATATTCTTTACGAAGTTACAATTTAAATTTGTTTTAACTTAAATAAATTATCCTTTGACCGCCGTATTATGTTAATTCTTATTATAAATTCCAAGGTAAACTAAAAATAGTCTCGAAAAGAATAAAACATTCGAATTTTAAATATACATTTGATTATATTTCTGAGGCTATAATAATGTACATAGAGTACCTAAGCCTGTTCTGTAGTATTGACCTCAATGGTATCACACGAAGTAATTGCCACGTGTATTGTAAGGTTTCATGAACTACTTAGTTAAATGGATTTGTTTGTTTGAACTAATAGGATTTGAAAAGTAATTCAATAAAAATGCCATAATTTCTAATAATCACAATTTAATGGAATTATCATATGCAGTTGCATCATCATGCAAAGTTTATTTGACAATAAATACGTGCTAAATAACTTAATAATACAAAAAATTAGTATGTGATATATTTTATGCCTATGACTGGTGTGCCAACATCACGTCGCACGACCTCTACCAACCGACCTCTTTTTTACATTAAAAATATAATATAAATTAATTAATACATCAATATTGCACTTATTAATAATTTTTATAAAAAAATATCCAATAAATCAAGCTTAAAGTTTCTCTTGCGACGCGTCAAGATAACCCAGCATCATATAAAAATAAAATTCCATACAAATAACGACACTCGCATTATGAGAATTTTTAATGTCATACAAAAACTATGAATATAAAATACAAATGCAACTCGTCAAAATATCAGCACGTCCTGTATCCCAAATCTTCCACACCAGCCGGAATGCATTATACGAAGCGAAAGCTTATAAAATCTTAAATGGATTACACCTTACACCTAGCCAGCACGTGTTTACAGGAGATCAATACATATTCAGTTAAAATGTCTACACTATTCAGATATGTTATAATCGATGAAAAGCTGCGTACAATGTTCTAAATGCTACATAATATGTTGTAAATACATATTTTTCAGCGGGCGTCAAATTGACCTTGAAATATTTAAAACGCTAAGTCTATAACTGTAAGACGTGCTGCATTATCTAGATCTTTACTCTTTGTCTCCCTCGTCGCCGCGGAACTCGGGCCCGTGAGTGACGTCATCCTCGAACACGATGTCTTCGGGATCCGGAGCGCGGGGAAGGAACTCCTCGCCCGGGCAGATCTTTTTGAAGATTTGTTCCGACTATATAACATAACCCCAAAATGTATTTTAGTACAAATACCACTGTAAACATAAAAATTACAAACAAGAATAATTTAAAATATTATGAGTACCTACTTCAAAAATATTATATGTTACAGATTAATATAAACTTAGATTTATAATTTATTACATGAACGAGTGATTTAATTACTATAATACAAATTATTAAAATATATAATGAACAATGTAATTATCTAACCTCGTTATTTGTTGTTATGTAAAATATTATTATCTTTAATGTAAGCATACCAACGTTTAATATTGTGATGTTCGTAATGTTTAGATTCATATAATATGTCACGACCTATTGTCGAAATGAACATAACAACAATTTAGTTGCGCAATATTTAATAATCATGTCACTTACGCGTGTCTCATAATGAAATAATAAGAAATCATTTTTTCTATTATTAATATGCAATTTATATAATGAATATATAATATATAAAATCATTAAACAAATAATAAAATAAAATATGGTAAAAACTTTTATATCTAGGTATTAATTGTGAATTTATTTCAATACATACATATATATAAAACAAGTTTTCGATTAAAACTTGTTTTAGCAGATTTCACACCAAATCCAGAGACAACTTTATTTCGCCTCTAACTGATTGTAAATCTTTTGTAACCTTTAATAAGTATCATCTATATTCGTTCTCGTGGTTTTAAATGAATATGTTTATCAAATTAGGATAAATTTTAAATATAATGTGTAATATTCATACAATATCATCTTTATAGAAAAATAGTTATGAGAAAATGAATTAAAATTTTATATTGATTTTATATAGTAAAATGTACTGAGGTATTTATTTTTACCAATATTTAATATAAATGTTTATTTTATTACTATTTAATCATTATGTATAAATGGAATCGTTTTAATATTGATTTGATTGTTATTACTTAATAAGTACCTCACATTAAGAACAGTGAAATATATTTGAAGAAATTTATAATCATAAAATAATATACAATTTATAATATATGTTTAATAATTATGGTGAAACCAATCAGAAAAATATAGATTTGGATTATTTTTGTTAGAAAGAAAAAATAGAGATTGTTATCAATACATGTTATAAAACAAAGTCCCCTGTCGCGTCTCTCTGTCTGTCTGTTCGCGATAAACAGAAAAACTACTGCACGGATTATTAAACACTCATCACCACTCGATAGCGTTATTCTCGAGGAAAGTTTTAGTATATATAAATTGTTAAGTTTTGTATTTAATTGTGTGTAAATTAACTATATTTGTTAAAGATTGTCAGAAAAAAATGAGTCGTATGAGAGCTTTCAACGAAAACGCTGCCTAAAGCTTTGGAGGTATAACAAAATCATATATGATGGAATTGTGTATCTTACATAGGTCTACAGAAAAGTACGCGGTGACATATGTCTATTTCTTAAGGACAACATACTCATTTAACAACTTTTGAAAATTGGCATTCCTAAAGCGTTTATTGGAAAGCTATTTAAATAAATACGGTGTTAAATTTTATCAAAATAAATTAATTCGTTTCCAAGCATGCATTACTATCTGATAAATTGCTTTTTGAATCATTTAAATCTGTTGTACCATTTGAAAGTTATCATAATATAAGTTTTCATAATTCTCAAAATTAAATCCACGCGATAGCTCACTCAGTCGCTTCGTATGAGATGGTTATTGACCCTTTCCCAGCACCGTCTTCCCGACTGTTTTTTTAGCTAATAAACCGAACTACAATAACACACGACTGATGACTGTGTGTTCTTTCTTTTGTTTTCTTTACTTAATTAATTAAATCTTATTAAAAGTGCTCATTCAACCAATTTAACATTACCAAGGCTTATGTTTTTTGTAACAAGCCTGTGCGAAGCCTGGGCGGACACCTAGTATATATATACATTTCTACTAATAAATAGAATATATTATTTGTCTGTTACTAATGACAAAAGCCGTACTAATAATATACAATACCTAATCGTTCTATATCATTTGTAAGTCTGTAATGTCTTAAGAAGTAACAAAGGCTATTTCATAACAAACTTTTAAAAAAGAAGTTCTCAATTGAATTATTATTGTTTGTTACACAATTACTCCTTCCATTAAAGGCCAATCAAAGTTATATATTTATTCTTAGTCAAGACATTTTTCTGAGATTGTTCCATGGTTTAACCTAGTTAGGATTAAACCAAACTCTAGAAACCAAATTAAACGGTTAAATTATGATAATGCATATCTCAAAAGTAGTTTATATGTGGACAAAACCGCAGCATCGTTTTGTATATGATAAATTTGTAAATCAAAAAAGGAGTTTCTTTTCATTTATACAAATAGTTGTATTAATATATACTTGTTCAGAATATCAAAAAATATGAAAATAAATTATTCCAAACAATAAAATACTTGATCGATAGTCAAGACAATCTCACATCAAATATCTCTTATAAATCCCAACAAAGAAAAAAACCTAGTCTTATAAAATAATTGAAGCAACAGATTCAAAACCTGATTGTATAAGAAGAATTATTAATCTATTCTTCTTCAATTAACTTAATACTGATATAACAAACAATTTAGAACCTGTCCATAGAGAAAATCTAATAATTTTTTTAGATCTGTTACATATGTCATACAGAAGCTGTAGGAATCAATGCCACCAACATAACAAAAATCATTGATAACGTCATTAACAAACATCACTACCAAGTACCAACCACCCATACATTGATCTAAGACTTAACTAGTTCTGAACCTTATCTTTCTAAGGTCTAATGTAACAGCGACTGAAATTCCTAAATATATATATATTATTTTTGATGAATAATAATATATTATTAATTTGATTTTAATTATAATAATTTATATTCTTCCATGGGTTAAACAAATATTACATTTCTCAACAGATTACACAATTCAATATTATAACCTCCATAGTAAAATAATCAACAAAGAAACAGTAGACCAATAAAATACTTATTATTGTTTAAATCAATAACAAATAAATCGGGCACTTCCTCTCTTGTCATCAATAAGTGACGTATCAAATTACATTTAATATTAATACCTCACAGTTCATACCATCCAACATTGACCTATAACCAATCGAAAACTCTATATATGGATAAGAAGTTCCATGAAATGATCACCAATAGTTCAAAAGACAATATTAAATATGATTCTTTAACAACTAAGCTCAGATACAAATCTTTTTACGAACCAAATAACAAACTCCACGAATACAGCTTGTAAGAATTTTCCATAATATCTCCTTCATATATTTTGATGGTTATTATTTTCCGCATCTCAGTCTCTTTAATGTCAAAATAATGAGTAACATATCGTTAAAATGATTACCATCTGACCAATCAGAGACAGCGAAGCATTAGTATCTACCTCTTTTCCTAACATAGTACCGTAAAATTATCAATCATGTAATGGTACGCATCAATATCAGCCAATCGTGGACAAGATAATCTCACGCATCACAATTATATCGACCAATCATAACCTGGATTACGGCGCGGTCGAAGTCGAGCCCGGCGTCTGGTCCAGCACACACGTGGACCGTCTCAACACCGTCACGAACTCCCGCGCTCACATCCTTCACGTTGTAGAACAAAGACCACAGGCACTGGAATATTTAATATAGGATTTTATTATTATTATATTGATATCATTTAAATAGATATATGACAAATATTTAAAAATTAACTAAAACATAAATATTAAAAGTTCAACTAAGCAAGGTGTTTTAAGGAAATTACTAAATTATGGAATTATTCTGATAGGGTTTGCAACAGCCAAGACTGTTTACACTTAATAATAAAATTACTAAAATTAAATTGATAATAATCTAAACATAATAACACACATTGTTTCTTTTAAATATCTAACAAGAACAACGCGAAGGACACTCTGAGAAACAGTTTCAGCTCAACTTACAAGGCACTAAGGCATAAACATATAATAAAAATATTCATAAATGTGACAACTAAAATACACTATTTAACATTTAAAGTAATTTTCAAAACAAGACTGTTCACATAGTCTGTTAATATTCAGTAAGGCTTAAGTTTTTATAAAAAAAATTAACAAGTTATGCTGAGTTTTCTTTCTCCTCGTTTAGCGTGGTCAGAGTTAAGTTTCACTAGCTTTGTAATAACTTCTTACAAAAGACATATTTTAGTTTCTAAATGACAGCGCCATCTATTACCTTTTTATATTCATTTTTTTTAATCTAATCCTCAAAGATGAATTACATGGGGTTTTCTATGAAATTATAGCTTATATTCTACTCTGATATTTGAACTATATTATAGAAAAGTCACATCAAAATCCGTTCAGTATATTCTGCATTCTAGTGTAACAAACATCAATGCATCCATATAAAAATTCCGTTGTATAATATCAGTATGTAGTACCGTCGGCTTGTCGCCAGCCTTGGTCTGGTCTCCGGTCATGTCGAAGATCTTCTCCGCGTACTTCATGAGGTCGCTCTCAGCATCCTTAACCTTGTTCGTTATAAAGTAAACGGCGACTGGAACATTTGATAACAATTTACTATACTGTTAACATTTATAGTGTAAGGAAACATAACGTTTGTTCGAATAATCAACTTTACAACAAAACTGGGCAATAACCACAAAAATTAAATGTAGAATTACAAGTTTAATAAACTAAAAAAACATGATAACAATTCTTTAGATGGCAGACATATTTAAGTATCGAGTACAATACACTGTAAAATACACAGGCATGTGAGGTTCATTGCTCTGGGTTTTTTAAAAATCGAACGCAATGAATCAAACTTTTTAATAATACATCGTCGGTTTAATGATATACTGCCAGTGATGTGCTATAAAAAGTTCTTAATATTTTTAAAATAAATAAACATCTTAAATTTTCATTTAATAATTAATTGAAGAATCTTTGTTTACGTGAAATAAGCCGTCACATTCATAACGTCTTGTCGTTTTAAAGTTACACCAATTTAACAGTCAATGACTCACAAGTCAGGAGCTGTTGAAAGAATTAGGGTCCAAAAAAATATCAAATGGCTTCGGTCGCTACTAAAAATGTATGAACATCGACAAAAAAACTGTTTTGTTATTTTATATACAGATTTATATAGGTACAATTAGAAAAAAGGTTTCTTTTTATTCGACCTTTTTGCTTGGATCTCAGTGTTGGAAAAAAAATGAACAGCGTCATTCAATAAAATTATATATGTATATAAATCTAAAGTTCAAAATTGTCTGTACTCACAGAGGCCTTTAGGGCAGGAGCCGGTAGCCGGTCCGACTTCGAGAACAGTAACAGGGTTGTCACCTTCATCTAGCGGCGGGAATCTCAGTAGGGTCAGCGGTTCCTTCTCACTAGGCATTATGGTGCCATTGGTAATGAATATAGCCTTGGATATATCAGAGCTCTCGCTCGGCTCCGAGGACAGTAGGTCCTTGGGGCACTCGTTTATACCGATGACTAGATGATCGCAATTCAAGTTCTTGGACTTGCTGCCAATAACCACGATCTCTTTCCCTTCGTCACCCGTCTTAGTCTCGACCGAATCTATCGGACGATTCAGGCAATAGACGCCGCCGAACACCGCGCATAGTCTTGAAAATTATACAAATATTATAGTACATATTTACATCTATTCTATTTATTATAATCCATAAAAAGTTATCGTTATTCATTCCATATAGATAAAATATAGGATTTAAAAGTAATTAATTACATAACAAAATATGTATCAGTATTCAGTACCCAAACGCAACTGTAGAAAGTCAACTTATTTTAGAATCCGCGAAACGATGCACATCTGGGTCAATGAACTATCACCGCAGCACTTTCATGGTTACTTTGTACGTTTTTAAAATAAGTAGAAATGTAAAAATATTTTATTATTAACTTCGTATGTTATTGTTTAAAAAGTCTAATCAGTTTTTGATGGTTATCTTTTTATTATGTAATATCTTGGGAAACAGGAAGCAACCTTTAAATTGGACAATAGAAATCAAACCACAGTCTATATACATTTATTATTCTCGTATTATTTCGGTACAGTAGGCTAAGCAGCTTACACGAATCGTGGCTAGCTGTGACTCATGACGCTATTAAAATTACAATCATGCGAGACATGGAAAGGCAGATATAATTTTTATCGGCCGTCACTTCAAACGATAAATACCGATCGTAAAACAGAAACTGCTTTCGGTACATAAATACTCACTTGAAAATTATTGCAACTAACTGCGCATTGGCTGTGTTGGACCAGGTATATGTTTTATCTTTAGGAATTTAACTGTGGGTTAGTCTTTAAAATGAAAATTCACGAATACAGTGCAAAAAAAAACTAATAAACAAAAAGTTTGTATATGGAAACCACTACAATTCCTAAGTGCTATATAAATAATCGTGGTATTACATATATATATATATGGTAGCGAGTTTTAACGTATCTTCAAGTGGGCACAAACCACCAAATGATCCATGTCCAGTACTCACCGACAGAAGCCCTGAGGTAGTTCCCCGCTCCCGTACATCGGCCACAGGAAGGGCGTGTTCCCATAGCGGCCGAGACTCATCAGGAACTTCTTACATTCCCTAACACCCTCCAGACACGGCATAGCGTCTGAACCGCCCGCGATAGCGTACAACACGTAGTGGATCAGATTCGGTGTCAGACCCTTGTGGGTGAGGTAATCCTTGAAGGACTTGTCGGTCCAATCTGATGGATAATACGTATAAAATAAATACGAAATATGTATACAATAAATACGTAATTCACAAAATCTACAGAAAATCGGCTAATTTCATTTTAATTCTAAGATAAGCTTAAACTTCAGAAAATAAACTGAAAAGATTCTAGTTAAACGCTCTTTAACAGCTAAGTTTCACTATTAAAATTGGTTGATTCATTCATAAGCTGTAGTGCATTAGTAGCCAAGGAGTTAATAGTATGTACCCTTAAATTCATTGTCCATCTCTTCCTCATTGTACCCTACGATGGACGTGAGCATCTTCATGAGCATCCTCTTCTCCACGATGCTGACAGCCTCGGTAGCGAACACGTCAGCACGGGAACAGGGAACAGGATTCAACTTGTCATTGAGCCAAGTGAGAACACGTGTCACACAACGGAACTCAGCATAACGAGCAATATTCGAAGATATCAGGAGCTCCACCAACGGCCCCCGGGAAAACAGCAGCTGTACCAAGGTTTTACCTCCATTGATTCATCGAAATCTTATTTTAGCGTACATAAAACGATTGAGTTCCTAGGAATTTGGCATATTTTTGTCTACATATTCAGATGCAAAGAAAATCTAAGGAAATTAGATTTGTTAAAAGAATGCTTGACTTGGAACTGTTCCAAAAAAGAAATTCATATATTTTAAAACATGATAGAAAATCTTAAATTGATATAATATGTATATATTATACAATATACCGATTGATATAACATGAGCGGAATTGTGTAAAAAATTTATATGCTGAAAACTAATGGGAAATGTGTAACCTTTGGTGTCATGTCGATATTAAACTTCCTGTACTCGGAAGCAAAGTCAGCTTGGCTCCAGATCTTCTTGGGAGGCTCAGTCTTTTCCTCTTCAGTCTCTTGTTTTGTTTCTTCTTGGGGTGAGTCTCTTTATAAAATAGTATTCCATTTAAAGTAATTGAGGACATATTCTTATGCAACATTTAATGTTAAACCTTTTTCTTGAAGACCTTCATGTTTGTATATTAAAATATTAACTTTAAAATAAATGTGGATAAGGTAACTAACTAAGCAGATAAAGGGGTATTCTATATTTCTTATAAGAAAATTAAACCAATGTACCATTCAGATAGGTTTTAGATTGCTTAGAAATCAACAAAATATTGCAAATATTAATTTATTAAAACTATATTATTCATGATACATAAAAGGAATTTTTCCATAATGAAACAGACTTACTTATCAATATACCACTTTTCAATCAAGTTGTACACCTGTAGTTGCCTGTTTGGGTCCGAGTTAATCTCTTTAATAAATTTCTGAAGACCCTCGAAATTATATGAGGCCCAAAGACCCCCATAATGGTCACTTGAGTCTAAATGTAGCACATTTTTGCCTATTCGACTGCATGCTGCAGCTACAATCGACTCAACCATGCCTACAAACATTATTTATACTTAAAAATATATAATTCTTCATAAATTAATATGCTTAAGAAATGTTATCGTGAAAATAACTACTACCTAGTTTACTAGCATTTTCATTATCACAAGGTATAATCTTTTAAATTTATTAAGTTATATCAAAGTAATTTTTTGAAACCCATTTTAAAATGATGCTAACAATAACACATTTTAATCACAAAATTGTTACATAAATGCTGTGTTAACCTGTTCTATATATATACTTAATAAATTGAAATCAAACAAAGTAAGAATTCTAATTAGATACCATATTTTTAAAACTAAATAGATTCTAATAGCATTATAACTTGTTTAAATATATTTCATTATTATTTTTTTGCTTGTTTAATATTAAACTTTAAATATAATAAAATTGTTATAATATAATCATCACATAATATTTCAAATAATCTTATTAGACTGATTCAACCAATGTGATAATAATATTAAATAAAAGTAAATTATTTCATAAGCTTTATATTAATGAAATACTAGACCATTAGATGAAAATTAATATATATTTTTTTAAGTAATGGATATAAAAACCCAATATAAAACATTTATTTATTATAAACTATAGAATAAGAAAATAATTAAAGCATTTTTGTTATTAAAAATAGAATTTCAGAGTATCATCACGATTAAACTCATTCAGAGTTTCCTAGACGAATGTTTCATAAATGACTCAGTGTAACAAATGAGACGACATATTAACATATATTAAGGTGATTTTCGGCCATATGGAACATAATAAGTGAGTATTATGTTTTATTTAATGGTTTTTTATTGTAATCGTTTCATTTGCAGAAAGAAAAGAGTCACGAATCCAACATAGCATGACCGCCGAATGAGAAAAGGCTTAGATCGATAAAAAAGTAGGCTACCCATCGCCATAACGCCCGGTGCAATATATAAAAAAACTTATGCCATACCCGTCCCCACGACGATGACCTGGAAGTCTGTAGGTAAATCGTCGTCCATTTTTGATCTTCAATTCGTTTGCAGCTAATATATTTTCAGATTTATAAATAAATGAAAAATGGTCTCCAAGTCGCAACTGTACAAAGGATTTTTTACTTTCTCTGACTGCTGTCTTATGACAACTGACATTGACAACAGTAAATGGCTAGTATACGTTCTAAACTATACAGATTCTTGCTATTTAATAAAAATATTTTTTTTTGTTTAAATTATATATTTTATTTTAATAAATTACGAATATTACAAATTTAATTCATATTATAATGGCTATGAACCTTTTTTAATTAATTTTTATATGAAACTATAGCATTTCATTTTAAAAAGAAACTAATATATTTATAATAAGTTCTAAGCATTATATTTGCACACAAATGTAACAACTCATTTGATATAATTTATGATTGTTAATTATCGATTAATACATAACCATTTTTGAATAAAATACTTTAAAGTTCTTTAATATTTAAGCTATCGATACGAAAACATAGTAAGTCCTAAGACACAGGCTTTCCTAATTTTAGGCCATAATATTTGTAAATAAATAAATATTGTTAGCAGGAACTAGCACAATTCCCTCATTCGAAAATGTATAACCGTTAGTTGTTTCTAATACACATGTGAATTTATTTTATACTGATCAGAATATGATTTATACTTGGAACGTTTAATGTTTGTCGTTAAGGTCACTGTTATCCAAAAATAATTATTCTATTTTAAAACAGCACTTCACAACGCTGAGACCATTATCTATATACCTACCTAGTAAACTGTAAAAGTATGTAACTTCCCATGAGCGTCACTTGTGACTTCTAGCCCGCTTGGCGGTTTGGCGTAACTATTATTGAGTCATATTTAACTTTATTATAGTTTTATGATCATTCGGTGTTTATTTAGGAAACCAAAAATGCGATCGTGAAATGAAACGACATCTGAGTTGCGTTTTATATTTACAATATTTTTTTACATACATTTCAACATATTACAGACTACTAGGAGCTCCTTTTTATTCGAGCAACGAACAGTTACATAAACTAACACGTAAATCTAATTCGTAATAAAAACGTTCTGTGTTAGTTAATCTACTGGGCCCGCGGTAGACGGGTACGGCACACTTGAATCAATAAAACCCCGTGTGCGTTACAATCATTATATATCATTAAATAATAAGAGTGGCAGTTTGTTTAAAGTGATATCCGTGTATTGGTTACGATAGTTACAAGCAATATTATTTTAGGCCGCCTCTAAGATTCGTCATTAAAAGGACAGTACCCCATTTTCTGTGTGTGGTATATGAGACACTAGTAAAAATACATATTTTAAAATTGACTCGACGACTACCCTACCGAGTTAGTTCTATCTACTTTATACGATCACTATGAAAAAGTTCGTACATGCTTCAAAAAACCAGTTACATTAAATCCTTCAATATGCTCAATAACAATCTTTGGTTGTCTACAGGACGAGTTTATGTTTAAAGGGACAAGCCCTAACACTAAAGTGGCTCTCATGAGCTCGAGGTACAAAAATGTTAAAGTTACACATTTGACTAGATTGGAAAAACATCACACTTAGCGACTGGTCGAAATCGAATTTGAAAAAAAATAATCTTCGAGAACATCAAAGAGCTTTACTATAATTGTATATCGAAGTAAGAGTTCAATCGTAAGCCCAATAAACCTTACTAAACACAACACTCGACATTCTTAACATTCCTACTGGAAACAGATGAATAATTAACATTAAATAAACAATGTCCCACGAATATAACTAGTGGATTCCGGTATCAGCGTTCAAGGTGTATGACGTGATGACCATAATCCTTAGAAATATTCGGAGGCATAATATAACAACTTACTAATTTACATTTTTATCGCAGCTGTGACATATAAAGTGCAACATTCTAATTTGTACCTACTATTTGAAGTATCTAGTTTAGCCTCAATAGCTTAAATTTTTCATAAAAAAAAATCCTTTTGAATGAATCCCTGCATATTTTTAGTATAGCCTGTGGAGGAAAGAGTTTTTGGTGATCAATAACACACTAGCAACTGATTCAGGGTTGAAAAATACAAATGTGCGCTGGTCCTACTATTTTATTAATAAATAATGCGCCTTTTAAAGACTAATTCGGCAGTTCTTTATATTACCTAATTTTTAAAAAGAACACTAAACGGTGACGACGTTCTTAGTTTTGTTGGATCATGCACTATCAAAACCAACATTTTTTTACGATGATCACAAAATCAAATGCGAATATTTTTTTCAATATGTAAGATGCACATTATGAACTAAAATGACGAAAATACTAGTCCCCCGAGCAGTGTAAATACATCGAAAAATCACAGATTCCTGAATGAAGTTTGTGTAATTTATACATTGATAATTTATACCATTAATATTTAGAGCGCTAAAGACGTAAAATAAATGCAAGACAACGCAAAACAATATATATACATACATATATTTGTATATCTGTTTGTATATACATATACATATAATCTTGATGAGCGGGACAGATAAGCGAGACAGTTTCTTTGTAGAAACTAAATACCAATTTTACAGGATAAACTATAAATTCATCCTCAAGCAATAGCTGTATGTAAAGCATTCAGTTTCCAACGAACTATAAACTAACAGCCCAGATCACATTTTACATGTTTTCATGACTTGAGAACATCAACATTGCGTTACATGACTGTATTAACAAAACAAACTATTTACACAATACAAATAACATTAAAATATCGACCTTCCTGTGTAACGTAACAGAATGACGCAGGACTTCCCATCGATAACATAATAAAAATAAAAATGCAAAATTTCCACTGGATTCAAAACATTAAGCTATCATAAAACATGAGTAATAATAAAAGTACTGCGATTAAATACAACGAACACTTATACGACCGTAGACGTTCTGATATATAAGTATATTAAGAAGACATATCGTCTAACAAAAAAGTCGACATTTTAATGTTTCTATAACACTTAACAGAGCGACAAGCGCCACTGACTAGAACAAAGTTTCACGAGATTGAGAGGCGTGGTCCATGCGCAGAGGTAGCGCCGGTCTGCTGGCGAGTTCCGTGCATTCAGAAGCGACGGGGTCGGTCCCACCGCTGTCCGTAGAGAACTGTTCCACCTCATCGCTCGTGGAGTCATCGTCCTCCGCGAACACCGAGTCTGCACCTACAGATACCAGGTCGCACTCCATCGCAAACGACGGCCCTACGCTGCCCACTGACGCCAGAGGAGCCAACCGCTCGCTCGGACACGGCGACAAGCGTCTCTCCGGCAGCGCGCACACCACCGACGAACCGCGTCTCTCCAAATAAGAACTCCCGGAACTGGAACAAGTCGCGGAACTCAAGCGTCTGTCGCGAGACCCAGACGACCGTCTCTCGTGAAACCTCAACGCTGATCCGGGGAGTGAATCGCCGCGTAAAGTGGCGAGCCTCCGCGGCGGCGCTAGCAGACTACCGTAGCCGCCGCCGTACGAAGCGAATCTCGCTGTGCGCGGCCACTGAGGCTCGCCACCGAGCGATGGCCGCGAACGAGCTCGCTCCGACAGCGCCTCCTCTATCGCCGCCGTCAATTGTCGTTCTTCCTCCACCGCCTGCTCCTCTGCGACCACGGCTTCGGCTAATTCTACTAACTTTGGATCGTTCAGGGCTTTCACCGATTTACTTCGACTCTTATAAACGATGAGGAAAACCATTAGCGCGAAGAAGCCGCCCAGGGTAGCGGCTATTCGTACGCCGGTCATGACGTCGTATGTCGCATAGAACTCGACTCGCACACGATCGCGTTCAGCTTGCGATCGCTCGGTGCTATTATCAGCTGTAGTCTTCTCGCCGGCCCATCCATCTTGATGTTCCATGGCGTGGTCAAGTATTCATTGCCTGTAAAAGAACATCGATCAGTAAATTCAGTGATAGCTTATCAAATCTCTAATTATTATTGGTTTCGTATACGAGCTTTTAGATATATGTAGTACCTATTGAGATAAGCTCTGGAGTGTAGGCTATAAACACAAAAACTGATAAATCAGTATAGTGCTAACGAAATACAGAAAATTTTTGTTTGGTTATAGATATTTTTGTTGTATATTTTCTCGTGAGCCGCAGCGAGGCTGTAACTGGGAAACCGAACAACAATGTTGTCGCTTAGCGATTTCCGCTCACCGCCCAGCCCCGACCGACGTATCTGGGACACTGCATATCTCATGTTTAACGTTCCCGTCTGGATCCTCCATTTTTATTTATTACATTCTAAATGTGTGAAATAACAATTATATTTGTATACATTGCATTATATAGAATGGAATAAGTCATTAATATATGTAATTAGTTGAAAAATTATTAATTTATGTAAATATCTAGATTTTAAAGTGACGTAGCTTTTTGTTAAAAACAAAATCTTTGCATATTTAATTCTTTAACCTTTGAATAAATATATTTAAATGACAAAATAGAACTCGAAATTTCTTATTACCAAAATGTTTTATTATTTTATAAGCTATAGTAGTTCGATTAAGTGCAAAAGAAGAAGATTCTTTTTTGATTTCACAGGAACAATGTACAAACAATAGTGTGAGTTCTGGAGCCTCGAAAACCAAGCTTCTCTGTGTAATATAATTTCCCAAACAAATATCTGGTTTCAAGGCATGATAAACGTGAGCATTGCCATATTCCAAGTGAGTTTGATACAAATATAATGAAATATCTCGCAACAGATCGGTCCTTGGGAATAGCTTTACAAAATCTGTTTTGTTTTTGTAAATTCTGACAAAATTACAAATCTAAGAAGCAATTTGCTAAGAAGGAATCAAATTGTCTTAGATATGAGAGAGTTTCTTGTGCTTTAATTTTTTTTAGACCTAGCAATTGTAAAAATTTGTTCAGAATGTACCCACTTACATAAAACATCCCAAATTTTCCTAAATATGTATGAATAATTAATGCCAAATACATAACGCTGCTATTTACGGGGAAAGCTTTGAACACTTGTTACATATTAAAGAAAAAAATCATTTAACCATAAATGTCGAAGTGTGAAAAAAATGTAATTCTGTTAATAATTGTTTTAATTTTTTAAGATTTTGTATTATAATAAATAGATTTCCTGTATAACTTTTCAGTAAAGAAAGACGAAAGACTTCATAATAGATTTCGCCACTTGTTATTCATTCAAGTTTGGACATACCGATATGTAAGTTATATCAGGAAAGAATATTGGTATTTACCAAAATACCCCCGTTCTTATTAATCACAACCCTCATGGAGAAGAACCTGTCTCTGGTAGACAAAATATCTAATATGTTCTAAAACCCTTCCAATGTATTGACTATAGGGCATAAAAATATACTAGTGACTTTGTTCTCCTGAATTTTCATAATTTGTATTATGTTATTTCGCTCACAAAGTAATATTCCCTTTAAAATACATCAAATCAAATATTGGAAAACAGATTATTCGTATTCAATTATGTTGTATACCAAAAAATCAATTTTAGAAAATCCATTTAAAAATGATTTTCAAAATTGATTACTTACTATCATTGACGAATACATTTATTAAAAATATGTAGGAACTACCAACTGTGTCTTTTAGTTTTTTAATCATACTTCAATATCTTTCATTACGGAAATTTAAAAAATTTTAGACAACACTGAATAGGTGTTATTCAAGAAACTTTAACAACATGGTGAAAATGAATTTTCAACAATACAAGACCGGAGGTTATTTTAAAAAAGAATGGAAAAAAGTTGTTCTCAAATTAAAAAAAAAGTATTATAAATACAAGAACAACTTCTTTGCATCTTGAATTTGCATATTAAATGCAACTATTTTACATCTCAGTTTACATCGGGGATGTTTGTTCTTATACACTTTGATAAATATATATTAATTATATAATTATTATGAGTAGAAACCTTTATAGTCTTAATAAATATTCATATAAATTCTAAATATAAGGAGACAGCTAGTTATTCATTGAAAGTCATTCAGAAGTATTGTTCACATATAACTTAATGTATATTCTTATGGATTTTATACTCTTTATATATGTATTAATCATTTGAAGTAAGTTAGTCCCTCAAAGATAGTGTAGTAATCAAACACCTATTCCAAAACAATAGATGGCAAACCGGAATCTTCCCGGCGGTATATTTATACCACGCTATTGTAAATAGCTCGTGCATAGTATTATCTATACAGAAAAATATATCAAACCAACGTAGTACAAAGTGAGATTAAATCATGTCATATTTATTCATTTAAATATATATGTATATTATGCATGTATATTTTTAATTAATTTCTTTATATAATATCACCGCTATATATTTTGGCTCGGGGTACAGGATTATCAATTTTACTATTGAGATTATAATCGACATTAATGCACGTTTATACTATTTCTGGACGTCGCTCCTTGAAAACAAAATGTTCTCGTATGCCCACCCCTAGAAATTCATATCCGATCAATGTATGATGACACAGAAATGATAAAACTAAAGAAAATTAACAAGAATGTATGATGGAATCAAATTAATGGACGTAAAAATATCTTGAACGTAAAAAAAATAATAAAATATATTAAATATAATTATCCTTTTAATGTATACAGATAATATTTATGTAGCCAAATCATTTAGACCCTATTTCAATTCCGCAAGATTACGTACGTAATATTTATTTAGGTAAAGTATAATGCCGATATATAATTTTAATGTAATCAAGTACTACATATATACATGGGGTATATACCTCAAACGTAACAAGTATATCTTCTACATAAGACAAAGGATATCGATATGATTACGTGAGAGTGATAAGGACGAAAGTATAAGATATAATAGAATATAAAAGAAAAAGTTTATGTATTTACGAAAGTTATCTAGTTTCGTTGAAATATTTTCTTTCATTCTTTGTCAGATGACGTCTTTTTTGAAAGTTCCTGAAAGATTGGAACTCATGACGTATTTCACTACTATAATAAATAGATTATTACAGAATCTTAAGTGCTTTTGTTTGAAACTTTTGACGTCCAAATAATATTGGGAAAAACTTAATTGAGCCTCCAAAATTGACACTTAATAGATTATGTCGATAATAAATAAGAAAAAGAAAATTAAAAGTTAACATAATTTAAAGCTTTGAAGGTCCAATAAATTATTGTTTACCCTATTATCTACATGAATAACTTAATAGCCTTTCTTTCGGTTGAGGCAACAGGGAGCAAAAAAGGTTTTTTTGCTCTCCTAAATAATGTCGGTAATAACATGTATGATATAAATAAATATTGAAAATGTTGGCCTTTTCAACAGACTTTTTTGCGGTTTATCATCACATTTATACTCATTACATTTGATAAATTAATTTGTAAATTCCAAGTCATTAAATACCTAATACAGATACAAGTTGTTTTATACATATTTGTTTTTATAAACAATCTGGAATATATCGAGATGTTGAGAAGACAATAAAAATCAATAGAATCTTTTATATGGATGTTGATATAAGCCAAAAAAAATCTAAACTCTTTTGTTAGAGCGTCGAATCACGAATTATCTAAATGATAGGGTTCTCACTCCACAGATTGGCAAAGACGCAACATATACACACTAAAAAAATCGTAATTTGTATTCATCATTAATTTACCCTAAAAATATATATAATTAATGAAATAGGCTTTAAATTTTCACAAAAATATGTAAATCTAATCATGGAACAACCTTGGAATGTAAATACTATTTTTAATTCATCTAAAATACAAACAAAGTTATATTTATTTGTTCAGTAATAAATGTGGTAGGATAACAAAACAAAAATATGCAATTGCAAATTCATTGATATAATACAAACTGAAATGAGATATTAATCGAATAAGGTTTTATAAAAAAAGGATTTAAGGTTTTATTTTTTCATCATGAACGGTCCAAACTCAAGAATATTAGATAAATTAAAGTGACAATAATACAAAAGAAAAGAAATACTATAAATAGTTCACAGCAGAAGAAGAAATAACACATTTAACATAAAATTGTGCATAATTATAGCATAATTGTTGTCTAATATTATAGCAATCTAGAATACTGTATACTCATAATCTACACTGGTTTAGTTGACTCGAATAGCTCAATATACCCAAATATAAAATATTCTTTTAAATTATTGAAATATTATTTTTATTTTTAATCAATCAATATAGAGTATAATTGTTTTTCGCCAGTAATTTTTTATAGTCTACAAAAAGCGGGAATCTGTGTTAAAACCTTTATAATATTATTACATATATAATTCCCGACAGCGATGGACAAAAACAGCACCCTCTGTGTTATTATTATGATGTTTGAAGTTCTGTGGCTCAGTGTGCACACAATGGAACTAAATATAGAGCACAGGTAGAGTAATAAACTAATCAATAAATAACAAACTTATGTATAATACATACACTTATATATATGATATATCGCATTTTTTGGATACAAACAACAATATATGATTGTTGTCTAAGAATTTGAACCACATGTATATATACCGAAAATTATTATACCTTACCTAATATACTACTAGAGTAAAACTATAATCTTGATATAATATTTTTTTCTAGAACTCACTGTCCTCAATACAAAAGAAAAGTATTTTCGAAAATCTTTTGAGTTTAGTGAATTTAATAGATTGTGTTAGTTCTAAAAAAATACTAAAAAAGAATGCAAATAAAAGGTTGAATACAAAATTAAAAATTTAGTACTCACACTAAACTTTATATATTTATGAGATATAAAATAATTCATTAAATAAATATGTATTTTAAACCATACACATATAATTGACTGTTACAAAATATTTGTTAACTAAAGAGATCTTTTGAATAAAAATAGCAATGATTGAAAAATACATTGACATAGAATTTATAGTAGTTTGAAGAGATCTTTTAATATAATGTACACACACTTTTGCAGAAAACTTGAAAGGAACTTTTGTTACTGGCTAGGACATCGTAAAAATTATATATTTTTTTGGGCTGGAGAACTAAAAATATACTATCATATTGAATTTCTTATTGTGTTAATGTTAAGATTTAAGTACTTAAATATTAATTAATATTTACCACATAAAGAGCATAATCCGAAGCCCGAAGAAATTGTCAAATATCTTGCGAGACTGGAATTTAGTATAATCATGTCCTTGGTAGATAAATATATTTTAACCACCTATTCATTTGAAATAATAAACACATATGATCATAACTGAAGCAACAGATCAACGCACGCCGAATTTTTAATATACATACAAATTTTCATCGATAATTTAATTAGAAATGTCTCTTATAAAATAATGTTCTTAGAAAAATAGCAACATATACGAAACAAGACTTTTTATTAACACTTTAATTTAAAAAGGTTACTCTATTTAGTTGACTATGGTACTAAATGTTTAAATTCCACTATATAAACCATATTTCTGAAACCACCACCTTACTATGACACTACTTTACTAAAATGTAAATTATTAAATTTGATTTGATATTTCTATATAATCTGTGCCAGAGGGGTACAGATTTTTTGATGTTCTAGTGATACCCTTTTTTGTAATTCTCAGATACAAGGTAAAAAGATAATCCAGAATTATTTTGTTCAATATATCTTTTATATTTATAAAATAATAAAAATACAGTGCCAATAATAATATATAAAACACAATCCTAAGCATTTTATAACTTATTTAATCTTAAATGTATTGTAACACTATTGTGATTTTGAGTTTTGTCAGTTAAATCTGTCAGTTAAACTGTCTAGTTTCTCTCAATTGTCAAAACCTAAATATTTTCAAAGGCCACTACGAATATTATTATAATTCATGTGTTCGTATTTTTTGTAATTAATAGGTAAAATTTAACGTTATACGATAAACTTACAACAGGAAATAAACTTCTAAATTGGTAAAGTCAAAGTTCGATATTCTACTACTGTTAGTGGTTCATAAAAGTACAATTTTATAAAAACAAAAATATATAAAAAAATGTCAGAAGAATACAAAGACTATCAGAAAGATACAAGAAGAGCATGCAAATATGGGGTGAGTTGTTATCAGAAAAACCCTGAGCATCAAAAACAATTTAAACATCCACCTCCCTCAAAGACTAAAACTGACAAGAAAGGTACCAAACATCGTTATGAACCTTACCGTAAAACGAAAAATATCAAAGATGAAGCAACAACACAAAATGATGATGAGAGTACTATTTCAGATAATTTAGTAACTGGAACATTAGATGAAGCTAGAAAACTAGAAGGCATTGCAGAAACCACTTTAGACTTGAAAGATAATGTAAATTCAGAGGAGAAACCCAAAACCAGTATTGAAAGAGCTGTAGAAGATAGTAAGGGGGGACTCATATCGGCAACTGAAGAGATAACTGATAGTAATAAATACCTAATCAAGTCAGACAGTGTGTCCTATTATGATAAAGATGCAGATAAATCAGTCATCAAGAACTGCTTCTTAGTTGACATGCCAGAAGACTTCTATTCCTTTTATGAATTTCTTTCTGAAATAGAATCTGTTGAAAAGTTATTGTCTGGTGTAAATCTACAACTTATAGGTCCATATGAATTGTTTTTGGGCAAATTACCTATATTGGATGATAAAGATTTGTACTTGGTGCATTGGAGGTTTTTTTATGATGTTCCTGAATTTCAGGTTAGTTATTTTTTCTCTAATTTATGTATATATTATTTGATTTCTGATCTTATGTGTTTGTTAATATATTCTTTTTTAACAACTTCAAACAATATTCTCAATTTTTCTTGTCATAAAATTGTAAGGAAACGAAAACATTCTATGAAAATGAAAGGGTTTCTTTCGGGCAGAGATTTCTTGTATGAGAAATAATTCTTTGTATGTCTTATTTATTACATATTGTGAGTGATAAAAATAAATTTTAATTCTTCAGGCTGTTCTAAAAAAAAAAGGCAAAAGTGAATTCCACATTGGCTACTTCAGAGATGACCCAAAAGAAAAACCGTCATTCTTAGCAAGAAATGATAGCTCAGTAGACTGCACAATAACACCCATTTCTGAAAATATATTTGGTGCAGTATAGTAGGTATAATCATATAATAAATCAAAATCAAAGAGGTTATAAAATTTTACTGATTGAAAATAATTTTCTATAGCTGGTTTCTGCAAAATGAAAAGAAAACATCGCCATTCATTGCTGTTGCTTGTCAGAAACTGATAGATAAACTGAAAAAATGGGCCGAAGAAAAAAAATACTCTTTGGAAGAATACAATATTAAGAAGAGGATGCAGAAAACGGTGTGCCGGACATTTCATAATGCTGGTATAGTGGTGCCTTATAATAAAAAATCACAATTGGGTTATAGAAAATTGGTTGAAAGTGATAGTAAGTACACATTAATATTTATAAATGCTTTTATCTACACTTAAGAAAGAACAAAAGAATTATTCCAGACTTTTTGATAAATACAGTGTGCCAAGATATTGTAAGAAATTTAGGATTTATGAGTGGGAAATTTATGTAAGCTGTATAAATAAAATAAATTTATCTTTATTGTCCATATATCAGATCTGCTAGCATGAGTAATTCTAATATTTTTACTAAAACTAATTCATATGTATCTAGATTCTTGACTTTATATCTATCTAAACACTTTATATTGAATATAAAAAAGCTATACTTACTATGCATCTGAAATGAAATATGAAATTTGACATTAAAATTTTACATTGATAATATCTAGTACTAAAATAAAACATTATTCCAGATAATATAAAGAAAATGTTCAAAAGTTTAAAGGAAGCGAAAACTCAAGAACAGAAGGATAAAATCCTTTCTGAATTACAACCTGTGATAACATTTGCTAGTATAGCAATGGATGAATGTGACTTTGGTACTGGACTCGAGGCTGGTGTTGCATTGTTCTGTTCCGGTTTAAAGGAACTTGAAAACAGCGCTTTGACAAACTTAGAAGTGGCATATACATTATTAAACAGAGAAGAATTTCGCAAAATTATTCAGGTATTTATTATATATTATAAATAATTTTTATATAAAAAAATATATTTACTAGTAGTAGTATCAGTAACAACTTTTGAATGCTATAGTTAGTTTTTTCACTAATATATTTTTATATTTATTTTGTTATTTTTATACAAAGTGAAATACAATTTTTATAATTCCTTTGCCAATATAATAACCTTAAATTACCTTTATTGTATAATGTTGAATATATTTTTAGGTTCATATGAAACATCGTCGTAAAGGACCAGACATGTCAATATTGTGTGGATCAAATTAAAATATGCTACCTGTATGTGTGAATGTGATTGTTACAAAGTGAATTGATGTTGATTAATATTTAATAAGTTTAATGTTTTTAATTGTGTTCAATATATTTCAAATCTTCGCTTATAATGTGTGATTTTTTACTCCTTTCAAAATCAAAGTAATTAACGTTTTAAGGTTATTCTTGAGTTAGTATATTATTTCATAAATTTTATGAAAACTACTGATTTCTTTGGTAATTCTGATATAGGACATATTTTTATTCGAGTTACTGTTAGTAAAAATTTAAATAAAAAGTCATAAACAATACACGTGAGTTTCGCAATTATATATTTACATATTTATATTTTTTCGGCGACATAGATACACAAAATGATTTATATTAATAAAAAATAAGCAAAGATCAGAAAGGTAAATATGATTTACAAAACAAGTAATAATAATAGTACGATGAAATCGAAGTCAAAAAAGTTTTTATTTAATCCGTCTTTTATTTCGAAGATGTATTTAACTATAGTTTTTTATCTGAAATGTCAACAATGATTTGACTGAGATTAGGAAATGAATTTCAAGAGTTGATTCCGGAAACAATGGCTTATAATCTTCTTTGTCGTGTTCTTTAATTCTGAAGGCCTCGACTCGTGTCCCTGAAAGGTTCTCAACGTTTTGTTCTATATAATTATCATTCCACTTTTTTTCGGTTAGTTGTTTATTATGATGATGGTGTATAATAAAAAGCTTCAAACCATAATTTTATGTGGACTAATGTATTCAGTGTGTAAGGAAGGAATTGTGTGTATTTTACAACCAACTTAAATTACTTAAGCTATTTGTTTCATTTTTGGTTACTCTAAATATTTAATATTTTATAAGTGATCAATACCCATCGTTTATATTTAAATTGGTTAAATCTAATTTCTTCTTCTAACAGTAACAAACATTTTAATATTTAACGTTTTAGAAAAGATTTATGAAAGAGCCTCGACCAAATTTAGACTTTCACTACAGTAGAAAGAAATCTAAGTTTACCTAATAATTGAAATATTATGTCTTGTGGTTTGGTTTTTATGATATGAATATTAATCTTAAAAGTATACCTAACCATTTATGGCACCGGCCTATTGATTCTTTGACGCTGTTTTATAAAATGGTATATATTTTACTATCATAAAATGAGTATGTATATCAACCGAAAGCAGAGGTCTATTTTCTCGATTAACGATTTCATTAATCATTATACGACCTCTTAACAGTTTATCATTGCCTTTAAGAATATTTCTCAAATCTGGAACAGAACGAGTAAATATAAATACCTGCACAAAGTTGTGAAACAAAATATTCCGACACACTGGCTATTGCCACTTCCGCCTTAAAAAAATTTCACCCTTGCTATTTCGGTAGTGGGTACCCTCAGTATAATACTTAATGTTCATGTCAGCTTACACGGCAAGTAATATCTACAACGAAAGGGACGTCTTCGTTGACTACCAATTGTGGTTCAAACCCTTGAAGTGTGTGTGTGTTTAAATATAGGTATATATCATCTTACAGTGTGGTATGGCTTGAAAGTCAAAAAAAGTTCAAAATCTGTTTCCAAAATCGAGAGATCTGTCCGTGTGAATATCAAAACAATGGCAACAAAATCTATCTTTCACGATGTAACGTAACGTAACAATCATAGATTTTAATTTGAAGTCTATATACCTACCTTTTTTTTTGTCAACGCGGTAAAAGGTTTTATACCTAACCCTCGGTTTAGGGGAGACAGAGGTGGTTATGTGGGATTCACGGGCCAGAAGGACCCATGCTACCCACTAAAACACCAGCGGTCACTCTCCGGCGCCGCCTAGTGAAACGTAAAATGCTAAAAATAATTGAGACTGGGCCAAAAAAAGACTAAAATGACTGATTACTTTAAAAACTAGTGTACTTTTATAATGATTAACCGATAACTGTAAGCGGCTAAGTACATTTTGTATTCTAATAATTTCGTAATAAATATTTTTATTTATTTTCTGACTCGTTTACGTACATAACCTATACTAGATAGATCATAGATGTGTAACTACATATGATAATATGTATAACTACTGTACTTGTGTATGACTGTATTGCTTATAACGACTATCGGATATTACGTCGCAACTATATGGTCCCTTCAATGTCGTTATAAACGCTTTGGGAGAAATATCCAAACATGTAAATGTTAACCTATGTAAAAAGTTAAAACAATACTTATAGTAGTCTAAGGTTGCTGCCTTTACATTTTAAATAACCTAGATACGGACTACTAGTCTGATTTGTGAATCTAAATCATCTGGGGCGCCACCCAAAAGCATACGAAAAATTCATTTAAACTGGACCAGCTATCTGGAGTAAGTTCAGTGACATACATACATATACGTACAATAGAATTACATATATGAAGATGTCACTGTATAAACAGTTTTCTTTTTATAACGTTACTATCATATATTTGAAAGAGTAAAAAAATAGTGTCTTTCTGTCACTATAAAGTTGAAACCTTTACTGTAGGTAAGTATGTTTTTATGTATAGTTGGACGAGTCAAAAAACGATATTCGACAAACAAGCTTTTACTCCGAGTTCCCACCATCAAGTTTAGAGCAGGCTTTCTTTTTTGGAAGCAAAACAGTCTCCTAGTCTGACAGAGATTAGTCTTTTACTCTATGGAATCGTGCCTAGAATGGATTTGTACTGAGCCAGGAAAAAAACCCCTGTACACAACTCTACTGGCTTCCGTTGAATGAAATTCAATAGAACTATTCAAATAGATATTCTGAAAGTGTGAGAGGATGGTATTACTAAGTTCTAAATATTGTAATTAAAGTCTCTAGGCTGTGCCACCACTCTGTATTTTAGATTTGCACAAATATTGCCTTTCAAAAACAACAATATTTAGTTGTTTTACCTAAACGTAACAAAGTAAACAAAACAATAACACATGTGCGCACCTGTTGCTAATACTTCTTTCGTTGTTGGTTTTTATTGGAACTATTTAATGTAGGTGTATACTGTATAGTTTTAAAATTGGATAGTAGTCTAGTCTCTCGTGCCGAAAAATGTTGATGTATTTAAAACTAATGGTTCCGTATATTATCTATTAAAGAAGTAAAAAAATTTTGTTTTCTTTATTAAGCATTGTAACGTAGTTCTTCGACAAACATTTATTGTAAGTTATTTAGTTTTTAATTCCTTTAAGGCAGAGCTTTAAATTATCACAAAAAACATATTTGTCTAATTTTGTAAACGATGTCTGCTATTACGATAACGGCATCTTATCAAGTGTAATTATTATGGTTTGAGGTAATTATTTTCTGTTTCGATATTTTTGGTACACAGGAATAATCAAAAATTTGTTGATAGTTTAAACATTTATAAAAATATAAGCAATTGAATAATTAATTATTTCATGAATACCTATATTATTGTTTGTTACAATTCCAGCAAACATTGTTTGGGTAGCGATAATAAAGGTTTGTATTTAAAGTAAATCTTTATTTTCGGGACATGTTTACAAAATAATCTTGTAACGAAATATTCTAAGTCACATTAATCAAATAAATCTTCGAAATATGAATTAATACAGAACCTGACTCATCCGAAAACATCTTCGTGTTACACACAAATAAACTGTTAAGTAGACAAATGTAGGCCTTTGTAGTTGATTGGCGACGTCAAAAAAAACTTAATTATATTGCAAGTGGACCACAATTTCAAGATAAGTATATGTTATAATTGCAAGGACGTCCTTCTTAATGTATCCACGCCAGTTGGATTCCGTCTATTCCTTGGGTTTATCTGCGCTTGTTAAATGTAGATAGAGTGCTATTGGACAGTGGTCACTCCCATAAACTTTGCCTCGAATCGAACTGTCGCATATTGATGGTAAAAGTCTCTCCGACACGATGAAATAGTCCAAACGCCTGGAACAGAACAAAATCCTTATAAATACTTAATTACTTTAAAGATATAAATAATATGAACAGATAATGAGATCTGAGACTTTCGTGAGTAATCATTCAAATGAAACAGTCATATTTTCGGATTACTATGCGTTATTTATTACTGTACAACTATATACTCCTCACGTTTTGGTTACTTCGCAGCAACCGTGATTACAGACAGGACGAAATGAGATCTCATAATCGGTTTTATTTAATAATGAACAGTTTGTTTACCATCCAACGTTTTTAGCTCTACTATTGGCCATGTAGCTCCAGAATGTATAAGCGACTTTGTCCGGATAAAAATGTCTGAATGTATCGACGAATCCATCTCCGAGTAACTCCGTCATTCCAGCTCGTTCCTCCTCCGTGAAGCCGGCGTTCTTTTTATTCGTTTTTGGATTTGTTAGATCTGTTAAATTATTCATAATGAAAACACTTAAAATTCAAGGTCAAGTCTTTGTAACATGCATTGATAACTGTAACATTAGATCGAACACAGAAATTAGTACAATTAATAATAATTTAAAGTAACCATACCTATTTCGTTATGAGCTACGTTCATATCACCACATATAATGACAGGTTTTTTTTCATCCAGTGACTTAACGTGTTTCCTGAACTCATCGTTCCATTTTAATCTCTTGGGTAGTGTAACTAATTTTCGTCCCGCGTTAGGTACGTAAGTGCAAATTAAATAGAACTCTTCGTACTCCGCCGTTATTATTCGACCTTCGGAATCTAATTCCTCGTTTTGTAAACCATATTGTACGTTCATAGCTAACTTTGTAGTGTATATTCCTACGCCGGCGTAGCCATCTTTATCGCTGCACAGCCAGTACGCGTGATATCCGGGTATATTTTTTACTTCATCCGGCAACTTATCTAGAGCGCATTTAGTTTCTTGTAAACACAGTATATCCGGTTTTTCGTATTTCAGGTAATCCAAACCGCCTTTTCCCATCCAAGCCCTGATGCCGTCCACGTTCCAATTGGCTATTTTGAAATTCCACTCTTTACCCTGAGAGGTCTGTGATTTGTTTGAGAAATCAATAGATTCATAATCTGTTGCGGCTTTCGTTTTCTTTTTATTGTCCTCGGTGGCTGAAAATAATGTCACTTTTACTGAACAAAACTATCTACATATTAAAAACATAAATACATTAAAATGTTAGATTTGGTTATACTCCACTATAACAATAAAATAACCTTCAATAATATTACTTACATATTTAAAGCAGACTTCTCAACAATAGGTGCATAATGTAGAAAGAAATTCAATTATAATATTTTCAAGAGATCATATATATCCTCATGCAATAACAGGTTGAAAGGAATATAAAATTAATTAACAAATAATAATGTTAGGTATAACATGCAAATATAACCAAATTAAAACCGCATATCATGAATAAATATAAATGAAATTAAGTTTTTAATTAGTACAGGTACATTGTAAAGAAAAACTAATAAAAGAACCCTATTAATATAAAACCAAATTATAAAAAGTTATATTATGTAAATCATTGTATATTCATATGATAAAGCTGTAATTAGTAGTTGGAGCAAAGTAAATAGTAAAATTATAATGGCCAATTGAAGAGGTTTTAACATAAATAACTAAACGGCATAATTTTGTAAACTTTTTATTCATAATATCAAAGAAACACACTTAATCATAGTAATACCAAACAATGTCAATGTAATATTAAACAACTATTAGTTACCCTTGTCATCTTTACGGCGACGTTTGTTTATCGGTTCCCCCGTGTCTGGTAACTCGCTGGCTTCAGCTTTCTTTTGACCTCGTTTCCCTTTAACCGGTTTAGATTCTGCTACATCTTCTTTTGTGTCTCCTAAAATATTAAGTTGCTATGTAATTAAAAAATATAAGAAATTTTAAAAATTATTCTTGAAGATAGTGGCATACCTTTTGCTTTATCGTCCTTTTTAGCACCCTTCCGACTCTTGCTGACTGGTATTTGTTCCTTAACATCATCATCCTTTTGTTCAGAGTCTTCTTTAACTGCTGTCTTTTTGTCAGCATTCTTCCGACCTTTCTTCTTTACCTCTTCAACTGGCTTCTCTTCTTCAATTTCTTCATCTTGTACTTCTTCTTGTTCATCATCTTCATCATCAGCTTTCTGTGCCTTTTCAGCTACTTTTGGTTGAGCCTTCTTTCTACCTTTAGGTTTAACTTCTACTTCATCATCATCTTTAACATCTTCTACCTTTGGCTGTGCTTTACGTCCTCTCCCTATGGCCTTAGGTTTTTCTTCTGCATCTTTCTTTGCTGCATTATTTTCCTGCTTCACATTTTTCTTTCCTCTGCCAGTTTCTTTAGGTTTAACCTCTTTTTCTATAGGTTCCTTCTTGTTAACTTTTTTCCTACCTTTGCCTGCACTGGCTTGAGTGTCTTCAGCATTGTCATTTGATTCAGAATGTTCTTCATTCTGTTCAGTATCTGATTGAACTGCTGGCTCATTTTCATCTGAGTTATCTCCATTCAGAAAATTTGATTCAGGAACAGGGTCTTCAACAGCCTTCTTCCTTCCCTTCTTAGCTGGTGGTGCATCTTTGACTATAGTTTGTGCCTCATCATTGTTTTCAACAACTGCATTTTTACCTCTTTTTGTTTTTTTTTCTACAGTGGGATTTTTATCAATAACTACTTCTGGGACAACTTGTTCTTGTTCTGTCACATTTTTAGCTTTCCCTCTACCTTTTTTAGGAACTTCACTCTCAGAAACTTTAACATCAGCATTTTTCTGTAATGAAGTAAATTCCTGTATAAACTATTTAACAAATAAAATATAAAATGACACAATTCTCACAAAAAAAAAGCAGATCTTATAATGTTTTAAGAAATGTTCGTCACATATATAAGCAGAAATTATCTAAGTTTTAAATATTAGGATATTTCAAAACTACACATTTTTAAATTGCGCCATTATAGTTAAAAATATTATGAACCATCATCAATGTATTGTTGATCATAAATACATTTTATTCTAAGGAGAAATTTAAAAAAGATCTCGTGTTGGAGAAACTATCAATGTTAAATTCCTATCGAGTACCCGATGCATAAGTTTAATTTTCAACGGACTATAAGAATATGCATTAAACGCTTAAAGCACGCGTGGATAACAATATAAGTGCAGTTTGAATTTATCAAAAATTTATTAGCGCCACAAAACATTAATGCATCGTATAAAAATATTTTACTTTTTATTATAGGTACATAAAGAATCTAATTTAGCCATTAAACAACTATCAAAATGACGAATAGATATTGGAGTGCAATATAGAGAGTCGATAACAATGCAAACCAGTTCATTCTGTTGACTTTAGCGTGTAACACGTTGATTAACTTAAATCTTACCTTAGCCTTAGCTGTACGTGGGGCCATTTTGAAGAAATATTATACAAATAATCACAAAATTTTAAAAATTACAACAAATTGTTAAGCCGGCACTCGCGTCTTAGCGCGTCTTCCAAAGGGGGTCATAAGGGAAGTTTCCGGTAAAATGACAATGACAGACAACGCAACAAATGGCGCCAATTTTGTGTCACATATGTAAATGTTGGCCATTGGCAAAAATATATTCAATGCTTCTAATACGTATAACAAAAAAAGTTGCTGAGGTTCTTTTCTCTTTATGGAGGCTCTTAAAAAATTAATATTTTTAAAGTTATGAAATAAGTACTAGAATAATATTTATTAATCGACCTAAAAAATAGTAATACATATTTAATAGAATAACAATAATGATAGAATTATTTGATAAGCATAAAACCTAATTACTAAATAAGGACGTATGGTACACTATTTTAACCGTATTTATTTCTAAAAATAAATATTTATTTTATTAGGATTAAAAACTTTTCATATTCTTTCAGAAAATAATATCCCTATAAATTTGATATCTTGACATATCACCGGAACTAAAAGCTGAAGTTGGATTTGAAATTAAATTTAATGGTCACTGGGATTAAACCACATGTTCCAATGGCAAATCTTCCGAGTAAGGTAAGTAACTGCACGTTTAAAAATATTCTGATTAAAAAAAAATTGTTTGAATTTTATTAAAATGAAACTGATTGGATTGTTTTAAGCATCGACATATGCTAATGGACATGCCTTAGAGATGAGAATTGTGGCACTCCGAAAGACAGAGAGGAAACGAAGTTTCAGTCTATCTTTACCTCTCTCAAAATAGTACCGTACTTAAGACGTTATGAGCCCCTTCTGGATAGTTTATTATTTCCTAATGTCATAAACAGCTTTACGTTTAACCTCACTTTCGCTGATTTTCAGCATTTTTAGTATTAATGACGTATGAATTATACAGTTAAATTAATTATTTTAATCAATAAATTTAAATCCGTGTAATAGACATACATCTATGATATATATATTTTTTTAATTTCGTAGATTTAACTCATTACTCGAATATACAAGAAAGTTCTTAAATATTTTATAACCATATAAAAATTATATGCCGTGCTTGTCATGAAAACTGGCGCCAATCATCTATGAGGATAGAGATAGTGCTAGACCGAGAGCATAGGCCATCTCTGTCACTCTTTTGAAACCGAAAAATTACTGCAGATGGAGATTTTTTTTAATATTAGGCATGTAAGTGTCAAGTGTCAGTGTCAAAACGTAGTCAAGTTAACTGCACGTTGTAGGTTTCAACTTTCAAAATCTTTATTGACACCGAAGGTTTTCGTGTTAAAGACTTTAAAAGAAAAGAAAGCTTTAACGCTTAATTCATAACTTTAATGAATATCTAATTAATTTACTACATTGCGTATTTCTTCTTTAGGACATCTAATTCAGAATACTATAAATGGTAAAGTTTAATGCAATATGGTATAAACCTAGGTTATACAATTTAATTTTAAAAACAAATACTTAATTAATCGTGATGTATTTATTATTTCTTAATACTGTAGGCAACCCTTGACCGCAAAGGAACCTTTAAGGTTGAATATCTTCAAGAGATAGAAAATAAAGTTCAGGAGCGATGGGTTCGAGAGAAGATTTTCGAAATAGAAGCGCCGGATGACGGAAAAGAATATGAGAAGTTTTTGTGCACTTTTCCTTTTCCATATATGAACGGACGCTTACATCTCGGGCACACATTTTCATTATCAAAATGTGAGGTATGAATCAATAAGAGAAGTTACAAAAGTTGTCATATCAAATTTAATTAACACAAGCTTATTCATTGTATATCAGTTTGCCACCAGATACTACAGGTTAAAAGGGAGAAAGGTTCTCTTTCCATTCGGTTTCCACTGCACCGGAATGCCTATCAAAGCATGCGCTGATAAGCTTAAAAGAGAAATGGCATTATATGGATGCCCACCGACCTTTCCCGATGACAATGTTATAGAAGAAAAGGAACAAGGGGATATTGTCCCTAAAGATAAAAGTAAAGGCAAAAAAAGCAAAGCCGTAGCTAAGACGGGAGCCGCTAAGTATCAGTGGCAGATAATGCAGAGTATTGGAGTTCCCAATGAGGAAATTAAGGAGTTTGCTAATGAGAGTTACTGGCTTGAGTACTTTCCACCTCGTGCTGTAGATGACTTAAAAAGGATGGGAATCCATGTGAGTGAACTTGAAAATTTTCCAAATAATTAACAAAACAACACAAAATTAGAGCAATTATATTGAGACTAAACAATATTTTCATTGACATGAGTAGAGTTTATATATTTTTTATGCAACCACCAGTGTTGTATCCAATAAAACTATATTACATCTATACTAATATTATAAACAGGTAAATTTTGTTTGTATGTTTGTTTGTTTGTAAAGAATAGGTGTGAATATTACTGGACCAATTTTAAAAATTCTTTCACTACAATTCACATCATCTATGAGTAACATAGGCAAAATTTTATTTTAGGAAAAATGGGGTTCAATAAGATATTTGGGATTTTTGGACCCAAGGTGTAAATAATCAACTAGTTAGTTATTTTGCATATGAGGCCTAAAATATAAAAGATAGAATCATAAAACTGTTCAATTAATATCTCAATAATATCTAGGCTACACACTACATTTTATTTAAAAAAAATAGAGGTCCATAAGAAAATTTCTACTTTTTAACCCAATGTGTAAAACCGAAAATAATGTACTAGGAATTTCTAGATCTAGATCAAACTGTGATTAGTTTAGTCACACTATCCTCTTTTATGCTAAAAAATATTAAATCATCTGAAGTAAGAAACTACCTTAAATGCATATTGTAATTCTTATTCAAATTAAGCATTATCTTACCAAGGCCATTTATTTGAAAGTATGATACTTTTTTTCATCTCAATCGGAGTATTAGACGCTTAGCAATTACTTAAGAATTAATTTTTGCCAAAGAGTTTTATCAACATAATAAACCTAATATTAAACTTTAGTATTTCATTGTGAGTTGTCATTCAAATCATCAAATAACTTAATTTCAATCAAGATCTTAGAATAGTATCTCCACTAATATTAATATGCGAAAGTAACTCTGTCTTTCTGTAACGTTTTGAACCCTAAATTGCGGAACCGATTCTGATGAATTTTGATGTAGAGATAGATGGAAGTCTGGAAAAGGTTGAGCTCTTATCCCGATCCAGACTCCAAACCCACGCTCGTGGGTGCAGTTCAGATTTAGTGGCGGTATTGGCAGAGTATACCTCTGATGTTCACATGGACATAGTCGCGGGCAAAAGCTAGTTTGTTATATTTATGTGTTGCACGAAGAAGCAAGACCCAATAACAAAGCCTAATAAAATATAATGATCTACCTTAATTACACTTGATTTTATATTATTATTTAACAATACCAATCAAGTTTAAGTAATACACAAGTTTATTTATTTTGTCTCAATTATTTACTTTAACAATGAGCTATAATGCCATGGCTGTAATCAATAAATTAAAGACTCTATCTATATATTTATTATAATTTACATTGTGATATTAAAATTATAATGTTTCCAAATTTCAGGTTGACTGGCGTAGAAAATTTATAACAACAGATGCAAATCCATTCTACGATTCATTTATCAGGTGGCAATTTCATCATCTCAAACAACGGAACAAGATTATGTATGGCAAACGCTATACTATATTTTCTCCGTTGGATAAGCAACCTTGTATGGACCATGATAGAAGTACTGGTGAAGGAGCTGGGCCACAGGAATATACACTTATTAAAATGGAAGTTTTGGAGCCTTTTTCTGAAGTTTTAAAGTAAATAATAAGATTTAATTTGCATGTTTTTTGTGTAATATATTAAGAAGATATTGTTATATTCATTACGATTACATCAAGATGAATAAGTTTGTTTATATATTGTGAATTAATTTTATTTACTAAAATAAATACTACTAAAATTAGTGTAAATTTGTTTAGACAATTTCAGGGTAAGACCTTAAGTTTTGTAGCGGCCACACTTCGGCCTGAAACTATGTATGGTCAGACAAACTGTTGGGTCCATCCTGAAATTAAGTATATTGCATTTGAAACTGTCAAAGACGGTGTATTCATATGTACGAGGAGAGCAGCTCGGAACATGTCATATCAAGGATTTACTGAAAAAGATGGCGAATATAAAATCATCGCTGAAATTGTAGGGCAGGATCTACTAGGTGTGGCTTTGAAATCTCCATTTACTTGCTATCCGAAAATTTACTCACTTCCGATGTTAACGATAAAAGAGGATAAAGGAACGGGAATCGTTACTAGTGTACCGTCCGACTCTCCTGATGATTACGCCGCATTGGTTGATCTCCAAAAGAAAGCCCCGTTCAGAGAGAAGTACGGCATCCAAGACTATATGGTCATGCCATTTAAGCCTGTCTCCATATTAGAAATACCTGAGTTCGGTAACCTCACAGCTGTATTCCTATATGATAAACTAAAAATCCAAAGTCAAAACGATAAGGATAAATTGACTCAGGCGAAAGAAATGGCGTATCTCAAAGGATTTTACGATGGCGTACTCTTGGTCGGTGATTACAAAGGCGAGAAAATACAGGATGTTAAGAAGAAACTGCAACAGAAGCTGATAGATGATAACTCTGCTGTAATTTATTACGAACCGGAAAAGACAATAATGTCCAGATCTGGTGATGAATGCGTTGTCGCACTGTGCAATCAATGGTATTTGGATTATGGTAATGAAAAATGGAAGGGCCAAGCTGAAAAATCTTTAGCCGGAATGAACATGTATCACGATGAAGTAAGGAAAAATTTCCAAGCTACTCTTAAATGGCTTCATGAATATGCTTGTTCCCGTACCTACGGTCTCGGTACGTAGTTAAAATATATATATATTTATTCCGGTGAAATCTAATATTAATGTATAGTTTTTTTCTAGGCACCAAATTGCCTTGGGACACACAATGGGTCATTGAATCGCTCTCTGACTCAACTATATACAATGCGTACTACACTATATCCCATTATCTACAAGGCGACAGCTTTAGAGGCAATGTCGAAAATGAACTGAAAATTAAACCCGAAGAGATGACGATTGAGGTCTGGGATTATATTTTCTTCAAAGACGCTCCCATACCTAAGAACACGAAGATATCCAAAAATAAATTAGAATTGATGAAAAAATCTTTCCAATTCTGGTAAGTTGGAACTAATTCTGTTGCAAGCTTTCTAAACAAATAATTAAGGAAATTTTATGGTCGTTAATTGTTTATAGGTATCCAGTAGACCTCAGAGCATCTGGAAAGGATCTCATTCAGAACCATCTGACGTTCTTTATCTACAATCACTGTGCTATATGGGAGAACGAAGAAGACAAATGGCCAAAAGGGATCCGAGCAAATGGTCATCTCATGTTAAATTCAGCTAAAATGTCAAAATCTGATGGAAACTTCTTAACACTCTCTGAGAGTATCGACAAATTCAGTGCTGATGGAATGAGACTGACTCTAGCTGACGCCGGAGACTCTGTTGAAGATGCTAACTTTGTTGAAAGTACAGCTGATGCGGCTATTTTAAGACTTTACACTTTTATTGAATGGGTGAAGGAAGTCATGGTCACTAAATCTAATTTCAGGACAGGTACATAGTATTATTAATAAGTTATTTATTCTACTAAAATGTATTTTGTTAAGTTTGATTATGTTAATGTCAATCAAAACCTAGGTTGAGAGGTAGCATAATAAAAAATATGAAGTTTATCCAGTAACCATAGTTTATTCCTCTGTCTCCAAATATCTTAAAACATTTGTGTTCTACATTTTCAGGAGAGTACAATTTCCATGATAAAGTATTTGTCAGTGAAATGAACACTAAAATTATTCAGACTGATGATAATTACAAAAAACTGCTGTTTAAGGAGGCATTGAAAACTGGTTTCTTTGAGCTTCAGGCTGCCAGAGATAAATATAGGGAGTTGTGTTCCGAGGGAGGCATGCATGAGAGCCTAATAACACAGTACATTAGTACCCAGGCGAAACTCATTTCGCCAATATGCCCACATGTCGCTGAACATGTCTGGGAACTACTTGGTAATGTAAGTTTAATCATCATATAACAAATTTTTTTAACATTAAAGTTATTTTGAACTGATACTTGAATTTATTAGTCTTGTACTAGCTTATCTTATACGTCCTTACATATTTGATTTTAATTTAATACTTTGTGTTTTATTATAATAATTTTTATTCTGGAATAAAAAAAAATTCTTTGCCAATAGAAAGGTAGTATTCTTCATGAAAGATGGCCAGTTGCTGGAGAAGTGGATGAGATAGCGGTGAAAGCGAGCAATTACTTAATGGAGGCTGCTCACTCCTTCAGAGTTTATCTTAAAAATCATTGTGCTGTCAAAAAGCCAAAGAAAGGAGAAGTCGTCAAACAAGAGCCTAAACCAAACAAAGCTGTTATTTGGGTGGCCAAGGAATATCCTAAATGGCAACATATTATTTTGAGCACTCTTAAAGAAATGCATGGAGTAAGTATCTGACTAGTAACTATTGTTAGTATTTGTAATATATGTACTAAAAAAATCTTGCTTTAGCCAAATGGTCTTCCCGACAATAAAACAATATCAAGCAAGTTAGCAGAAATAAATGATCTGAAAAAGTATATGAAGAGAGTGATGCCGTTTGTTCAAGCGACCAGAGAGAATATAGAACGTGTTGGCCTTGAAGCTCTCCGTGTGGGGTTGGCCTTTGATGAAGCGGCTGTGCTACAGGATAATGCGCAGTATTTAAGAGATACCCTCGATGTAAGCTTTTATCAAAGTACATATGCTGATCATACTTTCTACTTTTAATAGTAATACGTGTATTTTTTTTACTAGTATTAATTGGAAAGTTTATTGGTTATATTGTATTTAAATAAGGATAATACATATTTTCAAATTAAATATTAAAGAGTGCCTGTCAAAGATCTCGAAATGATGAATCTGTTTTACCATAAACGTCTTTCTAGTTTCTTTTCATGTACTTTATTGTTGCGTTAAATAAATAAGTAACTATATTTTTATAATCAAATTCACAGCTAGAGTACATAGAAATAAAATTGGTAGACGAGGACGCTCCAGAGCGTACTCGTACGGAATGCGCTCCAGGCTCACCTCACGCTAGCTTCTTCACACATGTGACCCCGGCGGCGGATGTCGTGTTACTGAACCCCGACCAGCGCTCGGGGCTGTTCACAGTTAGTCTCAAGTTAGGAGAGAGGGAAACACTTGATACCCTTAAGGAGAAGTTGGCGAAACAAGTCAAGGGGATACGAGGTGAGACGATTAATACCCGGTCCTTTAATAAAAAAAAAAAATTCTTCATAATAATGGTAGTAATTCAAAAATGTACAGAGCAGTACTGTTTAAAGGTGAAAAAATTTTTCGAGCTACTATAGTTCATTTTAAAACAATAATAAAATACTCTCTTTCAGACATGGATGCACTTAAAATTTGGCGATACAAGGACCCAATCCTAGGACCGCGAAAGATTCCCGTCATAGGAGATTACGTCACCAAGTGTGTTGTTTTAGAAGCCGGTTCTGCGTTCAATGTTGACATTGACAAGAACAGAATTGAATTGGTTAATAACGGAACCAATATTAATGTAGGCAACCAACTCTTGTATACATACGACAAGTAAAAATAAATCTATTTATTTATTCGCATTCATCTATTTTTATTATTATGTAGATAAGGAGACTATTAAAAATATTTTTTACATATACGATTTTTTAATGAGATTTGGTATGTAGCAATTATGTTAACTACAGATCTATTTAGACCCAGTTTCACCAATCAATGTTAAATAAGTAACATCTTGCTAAGGCGTTTGATGCTCTGTTAGATGTATCGAGCGTCCCACCACGCACAAATGTCCGTTTAAATGTCTTAACCAGCCACTAATATTAATTCCTGCTCTGGAGCTCCACCTAATGGCTAACATGACTGTTAATGCATTGTCGAAACTCAATTGTCCAATCACAGCCCTGATTTCTTATAACCCTAGTAACGTCATCTGTTTTGTCAGTTTCGACTATTTCCTTTTACTTATTAATAAAGTGAATTAAAATTTTATTTCCTATGATGATTTGGCCTCCAGCTTTTTTATAACATTGCAAATTAAATTTTCTTTTTATCTCTTATAATTTGAACACAATTTATGCCTACATTTATAACATAATAATATACAGGGTGACTGGTGAATTACTATCAATATTTAAGGAGAATACTCGGTACATGATTCTCATTCGAATTATGTAAAAAAAATTGGTACTTCATGTTTGACCAAATTTCCGTATAAATAAATAAAGTGTGGACACGTTCCAAGTGTTCCAAGTGTGGACGCGTGCGGCGGCGTGCTGATACAACACCACGCCGCCGCACGCGCGTGTGTGTGTGTGTGTGTGTATACCTAATCTGTAGGGTGTTCACACGATGCGTAATTAATTACATAACTTTTGGTTAAATTTACTTAGAAGTTTATTAATATTTATGTTATATTAATTTTTATTTTGTCATATATGATCGTCAAATATCACGTCCTCAAGTATCGATAGTAATTCGCCAGTCACCCTGTATAATTTGTTAAGGTTTTGTATTGATTAGTGTGTACATTAACGATGTTTGTTGAAGATGTCGGGAATAAATGAGCCGTCTGTCAGCTTTTTACAAAACCGCTGCCAAAACCCTTTGAGATATAACAAAACAGTGTATGGCAAAATTGTGTATTTCCTATAGGTTTACCGAAAAGTCTGCAATGGCATGTGTCTATCTAGTACTTCTTAAGGATACTATGTATATCCATTTTACTACTTTTAAAAATTGGCATTCATGGAGCGGCTATAGGAAAGCTATTTACAAATTTCGGTATAAAGTCTTATCAAAATAAACTAAGTACTTCGTGTTCAAGCTTATATCAGTATCTATTTGCAAATTAATTTTGAATTATTTAATTCGGAACCATTTGAAAGTTAACATAAGTTTAATAATTCTCGAAATTAAATCAACGTGATAGCTCATTATTGGCATAAAAATATACCGTTTTTCTAAGTTTAAACTTAAAATATGTTTAAAGAAAGAACTATGATGAAATTTTTGTTTTTCTTGATTTAACTCACATGTAAACGTAATGTATGTAGTATGTTTAACATAGGCTATTTTATATTTTTTGTAAAGTACCCCTGCGAAGCTGGGGCGGGTATCTAGTATATACATATATCATGAACTCTTCAATATCAGAAATATATAAGTACGTTATCATTTTAGGTACGTCATTTCTTTCACTAATTTCACATTGTGCTCTTATTTGCTGGGTGCGTTAGGCATAGTGGGGGACACAAAAGTGATGTCAGCGTCCGATGCGGAAAATACAGATCTACGGGTGGCTCTTTATTATCTAAGAGCATATCAATAGCTTTAGTTGTTGTATTTATTTAACATACTGTTTTTAGCTGACCCACGGATATTTTTTGAAATTTAATATTCACTCTGTAATATATCACATTTCACATTGAATTAAAAAAAATTCAAGTAGGTACATAGTTTTTATTTTTTCAATAACTATTTGACATCCAATACACGTTTATTTTCTCATAAGAGCCACCGTAAGTTGTATCGTTAGATGGCGCTGGGGTCACGCACCCAGCGAATATTGTGTAATTCTTACTCGTATTTTTAATCATACATAATACATTACGAAATACGAATGTTTACCGACATTTAAAATGAGATTTGATTCGCGATTTGATATAATTGTCAAAAGTGCCGTCTAAAAACAGGAAACGAAACACTTTTGATCGGAAGCAGTTAACTGCTAGCGCCGCTATGCAGCCAGACTGTAGGCACAACTACTCGGTACTTATTTTTCATACAAATAATCTCAAGGACGATTTTCGTGTTGTATGCAGAAAATGTTTGCGTATAGTGGTGTTTTCGAAAGGCACTGCTTCCTTTTTTCTTTTAAAATGTCATAGATAGCGCGTTAATTGACTAGTGAAACAGGATTCTTTGATTGGTCGGTAAACTGTTCATAATATATTTTTTTCGCCATTTTGTTATTAATGAATATTGTCATTTGTTTTTCTAAGAGCAAGTGAATAAGTTTTAAGTAGCTAATTAGTAAATAGTGAATGAATTTATTAAAGAATTATGGAAAATAGTAACTGGTGATGTGTGTTTACAAAACACGAGTACATTTTTAAATCTCGTTTGAACTTGTCATTGTCGTCTGTTGTTTGATGATACAATTAAAATAATTACAAAAGGAAGGTGTGTGAAAAAGGGTAATGTTATTTGTTTTAATAAAAAGAATTATAATAGTTTTAATTAGCTAGCAGATTGTGTACTCATTAATAAGTTATTTAGTTTTCCTTGTTTTCTAATAATAATAATAAGAATATTTGGATCTCCACTGGATATTCCCATTTTAATAACTTTTATGTAGCGTTGATGAACAGATCGTAATCGTTTTACATTCAGAGGTAGTTGAGAGATTCATAAAATATATAGGTGTTCGTTGTGATCGGACTGCTGTAACTTTTTTTTTATGTTAAAGGGGGCAACCGAGCAGACGGCCTACCTGATGGAGGTAGTACCGTCGCCCATGGACATCCGCGACGTAGAAATGTTGCGGATGTGTCACCACCCTTGACTTGGGAAGAGGGGGAGGAAAAATTGGAAGGGGAGGAAAAAGAGAAGGGGTAGGAAAGGATGGGAAAAGGGAATGGGCAATATTATCAATGTTTAAAAGAAATTAATGTTTCGGATTACTTAGCTTATTTTATTCTTTTTAAAAACTAGGTACATAACCATGTTTCGGTTTTTTTGCAGCAACTGTGATCACGTCAGACATTTCGTCTACCAGTTAAAAACAATAAAATACCGGCGCTCCGTGAGCCTCCACACCCCGGCAGTAACTTTGGCCCTCTACTGGCAAAGGCAGCTCTTAGCGCCGGTAACGCCAGCGAACACGCGGAAAGAGATGACGTTGAATCGTTCCCAGAGAGAGCGCGGAGAATCTGAAAGTGTTTAAATGAAATATTTCATACTGTTATATCCTTAATAGATAGATATTGAGTGATATCATCGGTTGAATTTAAAAATTTGTAGAAAACTACATACACATTCTATGTATTGTCCTTTCCAGTTCTAGGCACATCTGTTATAAATATGTAGAGTTATAGTCGAAATAAACTTCAAACTTACATGTTATTGTTGTCAATGACTTTATAAATAGTAGATAAAATGTAATCTCTGGTAGAAACATTTATGTTTATAAAATTAATCACATTTCCTAGCTTTATATCAATAAGGCCTTTATTCAACTTCACTACTATATATCCGATATAATGTCAATAAGACCGTGGTGTGATAAACTAGGCGCAAAAGAAGTCGGAAATTCATAACGATTATATCAAGAATGCGGCTTGGTTGGGTTGTTAAATAGACCGCAGGCTTTTATTCATCATTTACCATTTCATTCCAACAACATTGGGAAAGGTTTATTTCTATAGGATTATAGTTATTTATTTTAGAAATGTAAGTAACTTTAATTTTAAGATTTATTGAATTCCTTCCTATTACGTTTTGTAAAGTTTATGTTTGGTTCCTTTTTATGTTGTTTCTTATAGAAAATTGTTTTATTGATGTATGCGGCTGAAGGACTTTTTAAATCCAGGTCGGAAATAAATTAAAAAAAAAACACAGCAGGGAAAACAGTTCTTGGCGGGGAAAAAAGAGCGCGGGAATTGAAACGTTGACGCAGGCTTTTTGAAAATTTTAATTATTTTAAATAGTTTTATACTATAATTTGCAAATTTTTGTTTAGTTTATTGTAAAGAAGTAAAACTTAGTCTGTATATAAGTGTTTATGTGGAGAGATGGTGAAAAAACGTAAAAAGAAGGATTCGGGTGAGTCCTTGCCTTTCAGAACAAGCAGCGATTCCGATTGCGAGAATTCGCCAGTATTGCGGGATGCAAATGCCTTCGCTCCCTTTAGGGTCGCTGATTATTGTCGGCGATACCCTGAAATTCGGAAACCAAGTCTGAATTCATAGTATTTGTCGAAAGTACTAATGATGTCCCACTCGGTAATAGGGACATGATGTCGCTTAGTACTAGTTTTATACGATCTGTGAAAGATATACAATATTTTAAAAAAATAAATAAATATAAGGTCGGTGTTGTTTACCAACGTGCGAATTTGGCAAATGCCTTTTTAGAAAATACTACATATCTAAAGCTACAATACCAGCAGGCAGTGGCGGCTGTACCTTAAGTGCGCCCGTGCGCTGAACCACCAATTCAAAATATTTAAAAATTACAAAATATTATGTCATCTTATTTTTTTAAATTACCATTTTAATATTTATTTTTTAAACATACAAAAAGGGATAAAAAAATTAATTTCCAATTATGGTCAAAAAGTTTGAGCGCTTTACTAAACTCATATCGTGCGCTCCGGCGAGTGCACGAGGACTGCTAATACATCTTGTATGAGACACGCATTAATACGCCTGGCGCGTGAGACAAAAGATAGTTCATAGAAATGTACCGAGTAACGAGTCGGTTCTCGCGCGCCGCACGGCCGAAGGTTACCGAGAGCACCCGATGTATGACGTATTGAGCCGGCCGGCAAGGGGCCGGCCGAAAGGATGGGTGCTATGATTGACATTTCGTTAATCGTTATTGGTATTGTTTCAACTTTCACTGTATGCGTGACGCGTTAATTCGTTATTGTTTATAATTATTTCCGTAATTCGTTTTAGTTTTTATTTCGTTTCTATAATAGAACTTTTATTCTGTACTGTGTTTCTTATTAGTTGAAAATGAGTATAAATATTGATTACATTAAAGAAAATAACAAAATTTTTCAAAGTAAAGTGAACATAAAATTGGCCGGGCCGCCACGGCCCTTTTTAAATTTAAAACAAGAGTGTAAATCGAAAAATAAAGCATTTATACGAAGTTTTAAAAGTGAAATGTATAATAGAAAGAAATGGTTGTGTGGATGTGAGCGTCTTAATACATTCTTTTGTTTTCCTTGCATTATTTTTGGCGGAGAATCGATTTGGACAGAAACTGGAATCAGATTTTAATAAAAAGGTGATAGAACATTTCGCTACAGAAAAATGTCGTCGCATTGATTTAATGTACAAAAAATAAACATATTTTATGTCAATTGTTGTTTTTGTCAATATTTTAGTAAAGTGAACCACCAGTTCGATAACCCACCAGCCGCCACTGCCAGCAGGGGTCACCGAACTATCGGGAGTTATCTCTTCGGTTCCCACTCATCTATCCAATCACAAAATATATAAAGCAATATCAACAACAAAAAAAGTCATTTCTGTCCGACGCATAATGCGTAAAATAAAAGGAGAAAATAACACCTTCACACTGCTACCTACTCAGAGCGTAGTAATAACTTTTGCGTCTGCTACGTCACTGCCGGACTATGTTCACATAAGATGTGGCGCTTGCGTGTCTCCACATATGTCCCACCTATAAAACAGTGTTTTAAATGTTTACGCTATGATCATCTGGCTAAGTTTTGTAAAAATTCACCGCGAAGCTCCATATGCACAGAAGGGCATTCTTTCAAAGAATGCAAGGTTAACATTGAAAAAGCTAAGTGCATTAATTGTAATGGCAATCACATTGCCATCTCTAGCCAGTGCCCTATAAGGCAAAAGAAAATCGCAAACAGTAAACCCAAGTCATATGCTGACACGTTAAAAGATTCATTAAATTTTCCCTCCCTTAATAAAAAATTAAATACCCAAGAAGTAAACCCAGCAATACTATCAAATTCCGAAGCAATGACCCTATTAACAGAATCTATAGTAAAAGTTATAACTTTAAATAAAACTCAAAATATAAGTATTAGTTCACAATTTATTAGCTCAGCTATTAAAGAAACCATCCAGGATAAAAATAGCAAATCGTCACATTCAACCACCAAATCTTAAATATTGTACAGTGGAACGCTCAAAGTCTGTTAAGTAACAGACTTGAGTTTCCAAATTTTATACCAAAATAATATACATGTAGCTCTTATTTCAGAAACTTGGCTCAAGCCTAATATTCAATTTAATTTACGTGGTTAATATTCAAGCCTAATATTCAATTTTATTTAATTTCCTCCATTATTAGGAATGACTACGGTAATGATCATAATGGCGTAGCAATATTAATTAAAAATGGTATACATTTCTCTAAACTAGATACTTTTTATGATGATTCGTTACAAAATGTAGTAATTGTTATTAAACTGAAACATAAATGCATTTCTTTGGTTAGTTTTTACAGTCCTGGTATAGTCGGTTAGACTTAAGCTGAGCTTTGCATTTGTGTGAGTGAAAGTAAAAGTAGAGTTAGACAAAAAGTCTTAGAATTAATATTTATTATATTTTAAATAGATACATAATATAAGTGCTATAAAATGAGAGAAACTTGTAAAAGGCCAGATGGAAATATTATGAATATTATGGAAAAAAAATTATTGAATTATAAAAATTTTGAAAAAACTATACAAATTCTTATTCACTTGACATTGCGTTTTCAACATTTGATTTTGCTATCAGTACAAAAGGTGAAGTGAGGAAGATGCGGGGCGGAGTAAAAGCAGAATAAACCGGTTAAAAACTAAAAAAGAACGTGGCATTCAAAAATTTGACATCACACCTACAATATCCGTGTGCACTCACACAAATGCAAAGCTCAGCTTAAATCAAACGCACTGTAATAGTTTTCCTGCTTTTGAAAAGGCGAAGTTCGATCGTTTATTGAACAGTATTCCAAAACCGTTGATAATCGCAGGCGATTTTAACGCCCATCATACTTTTTGGGGTTGCAGTCGCATAGATTCTCGGGGCAAAGCTATTATGGATTCCATGGATGACCATGACTTAATACTTTTAAACATTGGTCAACCAACAACTATAGGCTCTCATATTTGGAAACCAAACAGTCTAGATTTAACTATGGTGTCTTCTTCTTTATTTCTTTCTTGTGACTGGCAAGTTCATCAGGACCCTTTAGGCAGTTATCATCAGCCAACTATCACAAAATTTACTCTCGTAAGAGATCAACATGAACCCTATATTTCCTTGAACAACATTCTTTTTCACAGCAATCTGAAATTAGTAAATTGGGATAGATATGAACAAATTGTTAATAAAATGTTAATGAACTTTAAAGTTGACAATAGTGATCTCCTTGACTCATACAGAAAGTTTTGTGCAATTATTCTATTGGCAATCAAATTCTCCGGGCCCAGCTTAAACCATAACACAACTGATAGTAATAATAACCGTCCTAGAAAAAGGTGTCAAGTGCCTTGGTGGAATGATAAATGTTCAAAAGTAGTAGAAGACTGCAAGAACGCCTACATTAATTTCAAAACTAGTCTTAATAGTAAAAATTACATTAATTTCAAACGCGCACAAGCCTTTAAAAAACGCACTTTAAAAGGAGAACGTTGTAAAAGTTGGTCTGAATTCTGCTCATCAATAAATAGTTTGACATCTATAAATCGCATTTGGACTAAAATAAGAAAATTCAAAAAAAGCTTTCACAGTTCTAACTTATTTTCTGACCTCAATTGGATTCAAACATTTTTATATAAATACACACCGGATACTGTTTCACAACAGATAAGTATAGATAATGTTCTTGGAGTAAATAGTGATAATTCATACATGATCGGTTATTTTACTATGCAAGAGTTAAAATCTGCTTTAGCCTCAAGAAAAGATTTTTCATGTGGCCTGGATTGGCTTTCCTACAGAATGTTTAAACTTTTAAATGTTCAAACTCTATCTATTTTTTTAAGTCTATTAAATAGTTTATGGTCGTCTTCTATTATCCCAGAGGATTGGAAAACTGACTGGTACCAATATTAAAACCTGGCAAAGACTTTAATTTGGCTGATTCTTATCGTCCTATTACAGTGAGTTCATGTGTTGGAAAAATTTTCAAACAATTAATAAAACAGAAATTAATTTTACATATAGAAAGTAATAATCTTTTACCTTACAATCAGTTTGGCTTTCGTTGTGGCTGTTCTGCTTGTGAGAGTCTATGTCATTTCTGTCTGGATATCCACGATGCTCGTTCCGAGAATAAAGTACTAGTTGGTGTTTTTCTTGACATTGTAGGAACTTTCAATAATGTAGATCTGAACAAATAATCTCAATATTATTATTACTACAGGTACCTGGAAAAGTTGTAAATTGAATTTTAAATTTTTTGAACTACAGAAAGGTGTTCGTAAGGTTAACAATCAGTGATTGGGTCCAAGATATTCTTGTAGGGGTGTATCACAGGGTGGTGTATTGAACCCATTGCTTTTTATCCTATTCATACATCAGCTAAATTTAACTCTGGGGTGTGAGGTTTCTAATCTGCAGTTTGCAGATTATTTAGTTGTTTATTGCTCAGATACTAATTTTTTACGTGTACAATTAGTCCTCAATGTTGTTCTCCAAAGATTAAAGAACTATTTTGATAGCCTTGGGCTGGAGGTCAGCAATGAAAAAAGTAAAGTTGTTGTCTTTTCAAAAAATGGAATTAGGAATAGGAATGTAAATATTTTGTTCAATATGTACTATATTTTATATGTATGTATGTACTGTAATAATGTAATGTCTGTAGAGAGCTCTGTAAAGTTTTTAGGTGTTATTTTTATAAACAATTCTAGATGGAATAAGTATGCTGAAACTCTAGAATCTCAAGCTTTAAATGCTTGTAATGTTTTAAAATCTTTAACAAGCACATATTGGGGTGCTGAACCAAGGAATCTATTAACATTGTATAAATCATTAGTAAGGAGTCATTTTGAATATGCTTTTCTTTGTTTTGCAGGAGTAAGAACTATAGTAGATAAATTAGAAAAGATGCAAAATAAATGTTTGTGTATTATAATGGGTGCCATGCGAACTACTCCCATAGTGTCAATGCAGGTGGAATGTACTTTACCTCCATTAGCACTTAGATTTAAATACTTACAATCAAAATTTTCTGCAAGGTTGTTCTCCATTAGTAACCATCCATTTCTTGTTAAACTGCGGGACACTATTAACAGGACTGCCAATATTAATTCACATGTGTTTCACGGTTATTCTGAAACAGAGCAAATTTTTAATAAAAATAATATTTTTTCTAGCATGGTATGGCCTTGTTACTCTGGGTTATATGAATCAAAATTTATGGAGATTAAAATTGTAGTCAAAAGTCTTCTAAAGTATAAGGAAGACATTTATAGGGAACTTGATAGGCGGCAGGGATATCATCAGATATATACCTACAGATGGATCTAGGAACAATGAAGCAGTCTCTATAGCTGCCTATGATAGTCAGATCGAAAGTGGATTCAGCCATAGGCTGAATCCACTCACAAGCATATACTCCGCTGCATCCATAGCTGTGTCTACAGCTATGGAGCACATTCAAACACAGACTCATCCAAAGTGGATTATAATAAGAGATAGTTTAAGTTTATTAATGGCACTACAAAATCCATAATTAAAGCCAAAAACTAACTATATTATATATAAAATAAGAGAGTTGTATCACCTGCTGTCTCAAAACAAGCAAATAGTCCTATTCTGGACACCAGCCCACATTGGTGTGCATGGTAATGAGCAAGCAGACTATTTACCTATATTTATTAAAAATCCAGCCCATAATCAAATAAGTCATAGCTTTTTAAATTTCCCAATTCCTTATTCAGACGCTCTATCCCTCTTCAAACTCAAGTTACCGAAAGAATTTTACAACTTATGGCATCAGGTGGTAAAGGTAAAAGGCAAATGGTTAGCTACAATAAAGAAAAAGGTCTCTTCCCCCTGGTTTACCCGGGGTAGTGACTATAGCCATAGAAAGTATTATACCACAATCTGTCGTTTGCGTCTAGGAGATTGTCGTTTTGGTGCTCACCTTTTTAGGATTGGTGTTTTTGACTCTTCAAGTTGTAGATATTGCAATAATGCTGATGAAACCCTCGAACATATATTTTTTGATTATCCACAGTTTAGTATTCAAAAGATGGTCCTTGTATAAGGCGGCCAACTTTCCGAAAACTGAATGCGGGACGTTACCTTTCGTGAATGACGGGGGGGGGGGGCGGGTTTAGGGATTGTGAATGTCATAAAAATCTTCGCAACTGTCCATATTAAATTTAAGTACTCTCTTACGCGTCATGAGTTCAGAAGAAAGAAAGAAAACGAGATTATCGCGGGTGCGATACTCTTGTCCCTATTATAGGTAATCTGTGTTCCTACACTGTTGGCCGTGGTATGGGTGTCGTAGAAAAATAGGGATGCGGGACATGCGGGACGCATACAACGTTTTGCGGGACTATTTTACGAATAATTTCAAAGCGGGACTTCGTCTAGAATTGCGGGACGGTCCCGCAGAATGCGGGACGGTTGGCCGCCTTATCCTTGTAGACCAACTTTTAAGTATTTTTAAAACTGCTGAAGATATCCCGCGCTCCCTTCAGCAAATACTAAGCATTCAAGAATGCTTCTTGCCAATTTATGGCTTTGTTGTTTCTACTATAAATGAAATCTAATTGTTATATGTACATATGTATATAATACTTTTTTTTTCGTTTTGTTTAAGATATTTGTTTTTCAGCTATTTTCAGATTTTGACCGTTTTATCGATTGTGACAAAAGAATTGTATGTACTAAGAATGACATTACAAGGACTTGACCATAGATATTTTTTTTTTGGTTATGTTCGTTCCGTTCAGAACAGGGAAAGAGAACAAAGCCCATACAGCCATGTATTTTGTTTGACCATAGATAATAAACTTTATTGGACATGACATTGATAAAAGATAAAATGAAAAAAAAAACAAGAATTTAACAAAAAAAATATTTTTTAAATAGAGACATAACTTCAGCCTATAATTCAAAAAGTAGACAATAATAAAAATTAAAAGAAGACATGACTACGGACTTAAAATAAAAAATGATTTAAGAAAAAAATTAATAAAAGATATGGCTTAAGCCTGATATAAAAACTTGAAAGAAGAATAAAAAGGAGATAAAAACATTTAAAACTAATTAAAGATACAAAAGACATGGCTGTATGAGCTTTGTTCTCTTTGCCTGTTCTGAACGGAACGAACATAAACAAAAAAAAAAGTTCTTGGCGGGAAGTCTACCTGAGCGGCGGGCAGCTTTAAACTTTCTTTTTCAATAAAAGTTAATTTTGTTTGCCTTTCCTATTGTATCAGTCGTCTGAAAACAACAAAAATTAACAATACTGGGTCCCCCTAAGTAATGGGGAGAACACTGGGTAGGTACGGAAATATCAAAACGTTTTCTCCAGCCCTCGAGGTAAATGGGTACAATTTTTTTGGCATTCGTTACCGTCACACTTAACAGAGAAAATAGGTGTTCTCAAATATGTTCCTAAAGACATGTCCAACGAAGAAATTTATAAAAATATTCACGTCCTACACTGAAGTTATGTAGGCAGGTACATTAAAGGATTTATGAAAAAGACGGATAACATACTGTTCCCGTTGACCACAGTTGCCGTAACCTTTGCCATTTCAACACTGCCACAAAATGCTTACATTCAATTATTCTATTACCAATATATTACAGTATATACATCCAGTCTTACACTGCTTTTAATGTCTTAAGTTTAACCACTCGGCCGAAACTTTCAGATGTGCAGCAATATCCAGAGATTGTCTAATAAAAGAATAGAAGATAGGAGAAAACTTCAATGTGGTGAGTTCTCCACCATCTAATGATTTGAAAGCCTATCCACTTCTTTCTGAATGAACATTACAAAGATATTATTCTGAATGCTTTTTGATAAATCACTATTGGCTTTAGGTAATAACATAAACAAAAAAAGAACCCTTACAATTATTAAGAATATAAAAGAAATATTTATATCAAACTTAGTTAAATGAAGTATTGTTTACATATATAGTTAGTTCAGTTCAATATAAAAAGTTTACAGAGCAAGAAAACATTCTTACCAAAAATACATACAGCTAAGAAAATAGACCCTGATAACAAAAAATTACAATTTTATTTGGAAGGACTCTGTATATAGATGCAATGGTGTAGGTGTTTTAATAAAACATGGGTTGAAATATTCTGTATTAAAGACTAACTTTCATGAAAATATCCTAAGCGTAACTGTAAGTATTGAGACAAAGTCAGAGAATATCAGTATACTTTGTGTATATTGTCTATTTAAAAGTGGCAGATTTAATACTTAACTTAGGCATATTTTTTTTAATAATATTCCCAAACCATGTTTATTCATGGACGGCTTTAATAAACATCATATCACTTTAACCTAATTGATGAATTAGGTTTTTGCATATGAACTGATGGTAGGTACTCTAACAACATGTCCATATATCCCAACAGTTAGTTATTGCTCATTTGTGTAATTATTGACAGATTCAGGATGAACCTTTAGGCAGCTACCACTATCCAGTTTCCCTCTGTGTAAATATTCAACCATGTGTGTATGTATGACATAGGTCCTGTGGAAGTAAGATTTGTTTGTAGTAAAGCTAACTGGTCTGAATTTTCTGCTCTATTTGAAAATTTCTTATCCTTTTCACCATTGAGTCTTAACATTGCCTAAAATTGTTTAATAGTTTTATAAATACTTTCTTTGATTTAAGAGATATAAGTGGTTGGAGGAGAAAGAAAAAAAAAGCTTTTAGGAGCATTATAAGTAAATTTATAGTACCATAAATGTAAGAAGAAGATTTGACAACTAACTAATATGTCAATCATTCTGTTTCATTGAAACAGAAAAAACCTGATTATTTATGGCCTCTAAGACGGAATAGAGTTCGCCTGGTCAGCTATACATATATTACTCTTGACCAAACTAACGCGGACGAAGTCGCGGGCAAAAATTAGTTTAAAATAAAATATATGTTTATACTCTCATAGAAAATTTGTACAACAGTGACATTAATAAAGAGTTTACGTGGTTTCCCACCCGCAGTGGTATAGGCGGTATGATGAGATTGTTGATAGTACCTATAACAGAATTAGATTTTAAACAAGATTTATTGTTTTCCTTCCTATTACGTTTTGTAAAATTTACGTTTGGTTCCTTTTTATGTTGTTTCTTACAGAAAAATGTTTTATTGATGTATGCGGCTGAAGGACTTTTTAAATCCAGGTCAGAAATAAATTAAAACAAAAAAACAGCAGGGAAAACAGTTCTAGGCGGGAAGTCTACCTGAGCGGCGGGCAGCTTTAAACTTTCTTTTTCAATAAAAGTTAATTTTGTTTGCCTTTCCTATTGTATCAGTCGTCTGAAAACAACAAAAATTAACAAAACTGGGTCCCCCTAAGTAATGGGGAGAACACTGGGTAGGTACGGAAATATCAGAACGTTTTCTCCAGCCCTCGAGGTAAATGGGTACAATTTTTTTGGCATTCGTTACCGTCACACTTAACAGAGAAAATAGGTATTCTTAAATATGTTCCTAAAGACATGTCCAACGAAGAAATTTATAAAAATATTCACGTCCTACACTGAAGTTATGTAGGCAGGTACATTAAAGGATTTATGAAAAAGACGGATAACATACTGTTCCCGTTGACCACAGTTGCCGTAACCTTTGCCATTTCAACACTGCCACAAAATGCTTACATTCAATTATTCTATTACCAATATATTACAGTATATACATCCAGTCTTACACTGCTTTTAATGTCTTAAGTTTAACCACTCGGCCGAAATTTTCAGATGTGCAGCAATATCCAGAGATTGTCTAATAAAAGAATAGAAGATAGGAGAAAACTTCAATGTGGTGAGTTCTCCACCATCTAATGATTTGAAAGCCTATCCACTTCTTTCTGAATGAACATTACAAAGATATTATTCTGAATGCTTTTTGATAAATCACTATTGGCTTTAGGTAATAACATAAACAAAAAAAGAACCCTTACAATGATTAAGAATATAAAAGAAATATTTATATCAAACTTAGTTAAATGAAGTATTGTTTACATATATAGTTAGTTCAGTTCAATATAAAAAGTTTACAGAGCAAGAAAACATTCTTACCAAAAATACATACAGCTAAGAAAATAGACCCTGATAACAAAAAATTACAATTTTATTTGGAAGGACTCTGTATATAGATGCAATGGTGTAGGTGTTTTAATAAAACATGGGTTGAAATATTCTGTATTAAAGACTAACTTTCATGAAAATATCCTAAGCGTAACTGTAAGTATTGAGACAAAGTCAGAGAATATCAGTATACTTTGTGTATATTGTCTATTTAAAAGTGGCAGATTTAATACTTAACTTAGGCATATTTTTTTTAATAATATTCCCAAACCATGTTTATTCATGGACGGCTTTAATAAACATCATATCACTTTAACCTAATTGATGAATTAGGTTTTTGCATATGAACTGATGGTAGGTACTCTAACAACATGTCCATATATCCCAACAGTTAGTTATTGCTCATTTGTGTAATTATTGACAGATTCAGGATGAACCTTTAGGCAGCTACCACTATCCAGTTTCCCTCTGTGTAAATATTCAACCATGTGTGTATGTATGACATAGGTCCTGTGGAAGTAAGATTTGTTTGTAGTAAAGCTAACTGGTCTGAATTTTATGCTCTATTTGAAATTTTTTATCCTTTTCACCATTGAGTCTGAACATTGCCTAAAATTGTTTTATAAATACTTTATATGATTTAAGAGATATAAGTAGTTGTAGGAGAAAGAAAAAGCATTATAAGTTAATTTATAGTACCATAAATGTAAGAAGATTTGACAACTAACTAATATGTCAATCATTCTGTTTGATTGAAACAGGAAAAACCTGATTATTTATGGCCTCTAAGACGGAAAAGAGTTCGCCTGGTCAGCTATACATATATTACTCTTGACCAAACTAACGCGGACGAAGTCGTGGGCAAAAATTAGTTTAAAATAAAATATATGTTTATACTCTCATAGAAAATTTGTACAACAGTGACATTAATAAAGAGTTTACGTTGTTTCCCACCCGCAGTGGTATAGGCGGTATAATGAGATTGTTGATAGTACCTATAACACATTTAGATTTTAATCGAGATGACAGTCCATCACAACCAGTACCATTCTCCGATTTACTATGTTTACTTCAAAACCAATTCGTGAAAGTGGAATGTGATATTATGCTGAGGTGTAGAAAGATTTACCAATAAGACAATGCTGTGATAAACTAGGCGCAATAGGAAGGCGGAAATTCATAACGATTATAGCAAGAATGCGGCTTGGTTGGGTTATTAAATAGACCGCAGGCTTTTGTTCATCCTTACCATTTCATTCCAACAACAGCGGGAAAGGTTTATTTGTATAGGATTAGTTATTTATGTTAGAAATGTAACTTTAATTTTAAGTTTTATTGTTTTTCTTCCTTTTTACGTTGTTTCTTGTAGAAAATTGTTGTATTGATGTATGCGGCTGAAGGTCTCTGAATATATATAGGTTGGAAATATGTAACAAAAATTAGTAATCATGGATTTTTCACAGAAGGGCTAACTTTCATCAATATTTTAACTTATTCGAAGTCGCTGTGTTGGAGATAGAATTCTTGAATTCTGTTGTACCTATCCCTGAATATGCTGCGAGGGACAAATTATCATCCTTAAAACTAACTAGTTTATTGTTGGCAAATCATAGATATTTTTAGAATACTGTGGGCTGTTAACTATTTTCAATGTTGTGTGGCAATTTGTCTTTCTACTATATTTTTTTCCTAACAGTATCCGCACTACAACAGTTAAAGCACCCCATGGAAAAAATAAAATGTTTTCTTGGAATTGTGAACAAGTTTAGCTATCTCTACTTTTTAATTGTTGTCTATATCCTTTGAAAAGGCTATAGTTTTCATAGCTGTTACAAAAATTATTAGAGAATTTTGGTAAACTTATTTAAGCTAGATAATCTTTTATTGCTGTATAAAAAGAAAGAAAAATTATTGTAGCTTTGATAGATAGAAGTAATATTAAGTGATTGTGTCAAGATGCACTGTTTTGGAATAAAACTTCTTTATCTGACGTGTATATAATGCTAGATTTAAAATTTTTGTATTCTATTTAATTAGAAAATGTGTCATTTGAAATTGATTCAAAAAAAAAACTATGCAATCCGCAAACGGCTAAATAAACTGTACATATAAAAAAATACACTAATTTCCATAACTGAGGCAGTTACAAAATTCATTAGCAAATATAATGAGGTGTGCGATGATGAAAAAAAAGTTCTTTTAATAATATAATTTATTAACATATAAACGGTTATTATTCACAGTAGAACGTTTTACATAGCAAGTAGGATATGGCTTGCATTGTCATGCAAAAGGAATCCACGCGATTTGAACTATGAGAAGCAATAAAAACATATAAAACAGACAAGACGTCTCACACTGCCGATTGATATATAAAATTATTCTATGCAAAGAATTTAATAAAACTTAAAAATAACTTCAGTCCATAAACAGTGTTCGTGACACAGTAATTCAGTTAATAATGTTATAATTCATTGTATCTCTAATACCTAAAATCATAAACAATCAAGATCGCGTGGTTCCGCCTATTTAATATTAATAACTACATAGGCCTTTTCCTGCTAGGTCGGAGCTTTTGTATTGAAAAGATTTTCTAGTCCCGCCCCGTCGGTGTCCAGAGCACTGCGAGGTTTGTCTCTAGGTATGTTCATCGTTGGTAGATCCAGTATGAAAACCTCCTTCTTGAACAGTTGTCCGACGTTTCTTCCTATCAACTGTAAAAAATATTTATTTTAATACAATTACATATCAATCGTAAAATTTAATTAAGTGTAACTTTGATATATCATGTTATATTCGTTTAGATTACAATTAGACCCCAAAAATATTTTCTCTTAGGAAAATGTGAAATAAAAAATAGGTTTTTGACTAAATATATATATTAAATATAAACTATTAAGTTCTGTTTCCATTTTAAGAGTATTCCGATTAAAAATCTACTTTCAGAGGAGATTATACATTTTTTGACTAGAAATAAATAAAATCAATAATCCAGAAAACTTATTTAAATTTCTAAACTTCTCGCAAAATGCATATACCTAATAAATAAAGATGCCGTGTATATGATACCTAATAAAAAAATGAATGTATATAATAATGCTTTTAGAAGCAATATAAGTCATGTCCCAACATAGCTAATTTTGTAGATATCATAAAAACTACACCCGTAACAACTTATAACAAAGAATTTAATGATATTGATCTTAATTCCTTGAATACTTTTAAAACCAAAATCGCAGGAAAACTTCATTTATAATATATTAAACGATTTGATGTCTTTCTTCTCTTTTCGTTTTTTGAAAAATGTATTAGTGACTAAAATTATTTTTTTATTTTATTAGGTATTTACTTGTTCTCTATTTAATAGTTTAAAATATGTATCTGTTTAGACGACTTTCGCCACTGTTTTCAAACTGATGTTGTTAATATATATATACACGGTGACTGGTGAATTATGTACTATCGATACTTGAGGACGTGATATTTGACGATCATATATGAGAAAATAAATATTAATATAACATAAATATTAATAAACTTCTAAGTAAAGTTTAACCAAAAGTTATGTAATTAATTACGCATCGTGTGAACACCCTACAGATTAGGTATACACACACACTCACACATACGCGTGCGGCGGCGTAGTGTTGTATCAGCACGCCGCCGCACGCGTCCTCCCTGTATATACAACGTGTAACGTAATTAACGCACACCCTCAAACACCCCAATTAGAATATAATAATACAAACGCAAGGCATACACCAAATATTATTATATGTGCGTTTGCATTTTTTATTTGTGAAATTAGTTATCCCAATTTTGTTGAAATAATATGCACCCTGTATGTTGCACACACAGACAGACACAATGTACTCGCCGCGCCGCGCCCCTCTCTCAGAGTGCCGTCCGACAATAATAAGTAGTAGGTAGGTAGAACACGAAATAACTACATTATGATTTATGATTCTTCTTTCCATCTCACTTTTCAGGCTTTAGATTGTCGACATTAATTTTTTTTAAAATATGAAGCCAATATTTTATAATTACTGATTTGTTAAATTAAATTTGTAAATAAGAAGTATTAATCAGCTGATAACGCGTGATTTGATTAGACACCACAAAAAAAGTCGAGTGGCGTCAAATCAGCTGATCTAGGAGGTCAATGGACACGTGCGGTAGGTATTTGATGTGTGCCGACTATCGCTGTTGGTGTTGCGTACGTAGGATGACAGTAATTTACTTAGTTCTATCTAAATTTGAGAAAAAAATGACCTACATAAAAAACTATAAAAATCGATCCAGATACCGATTCTGAACAAACTACTTTCAGAGTGTGTGTCAATTATGTTACATGTTGTATATACATATAGGTATGTATAGGTATATTCTAAATGTATTCCAGTTTGGACTCTCCTTGTCTTTATGTAACTTAATTTTAGATCATTGTAGTTTTATATTAATGACTGTTTGTGTCAAAATAAAAAGAAATAAATAAATAATGAACTCTTCATGATCAGAAACATATACTTTATTATTTTAGGTACGTCATTTGCTTCGCTCCTTTAAGAAAAACTGCTTTTTACTACTGTATATATGTCGTCTACCTGAGGTAGTGTGCGCGTGCATGTGTGTGTGTGTGTACATTACCCTGGAGGCGATCTTCTTGAACAAGTCCCTCTTGCTCTTGTCGACCTTGGCTGGTCTGAGAGGCGGCGCGGCCAGCTTGTCGTCCAGACGCTGCACGTCCACCGCCTCCACCCCGGGGATGGCGCACAGCACGGACGACACCTCCGGGTACACGGGACGGAGCGCCTCGTACGTCTGGAACATTTACATTATGTTTAATGGCACTCCATTATAAAAAGACTATTGATTGATGAATAAATTAATACTAAAACAAAACATATACAATTGGAACAATCTAAAATACAATATATTTTATATATAAACTAGCTGCGCCCCGCGGTGTTACCCGCGGATTTCCGGGATTTCCGGATTGTAAAGTAGCCTATGTGTTATTCCTGGACGTCAGCTTCCTGTATACAAAATTTTATCAAAATCGGTTCAGCCGTTTGAGCGTGAAGAAGTAACAAACATACACACACACACAAACTTTCGAAATTATAATATTAGTCCGATCAAATTAGACATTCGGTGCTACATAAATTCGCAACAAGCTGAATTTTGGTACAATTGTTCAAAACACGATTATAAACAATAGCTGAAAGTTCCCCATCATTCCCGTCACCCGTGTGTGGAAAAAAAATTATTCAAGGTCAAAGGTCAAAAAAATGAGTTTTTCGATATTTTCACCAAAGGGGTAAGTTTTATCATAAAAGTACCTCAGACAAAAATTATAGATCATAAAATTATCTATACCAAATGTATCAATACTTCTTTTCTTACGAGACACCGTTTCTGAGATATAACTATTCAAAAAGTTATAAAAGTTGTTATCGTCATAATTGTACCAAAATTCAGCTTGTTGCGAATTTATGTAATTTCACCCTAATTTTTTGGTGTAATTTGACCGGACTATTAGTAGGATGCTAATCATTGTAAAATTGTATATGACTTTTACATAAACAAATTTTAAAACAAATACCTGTACAGCGAGCGCTAGTAGCGCAGCCTGATTCGCTTCGTGCTGTCCGTGTAGTCTAAGCGCGTGTAGAACGGCGGCCAATGCGCCTGCAGCCTCACCGGCGCCTAGGGCTGCGACCCCGCCGCTCAGCGAGCCTCCAGCCCCTGGTAGGGACTCCGTCCCTCTACCGGCCAAGGCAGCTCGTAGCGCCGGTAACGCCAGCGAACACGCGCGCAGAGACGACGTTGAATCGTTCCAAGTGAGGGCGCGGAGAATCTGAAAGTGTTTTAATGAAATATTTCATACTGAATATTTCTTTTTAATCCTAAATAGATAGATATTTACTGATATCATAGATTGAATTTAAGAATTCGTGGAAAACTACATACACATTCTATGAATGTATATCTTCGTCCTTTCCAGTTCTAGGCACATCTGTTTTAAATATGTAGAGTTATAGTCGAAATAAACTTCAAACTTACATGTTATTGTTGTCAATGACTTAATAAATAGTAGGTAAAATGTAATCTCTGGTAGAAACATTCATTTTTATAAAATTAATTACATTTTATAGCTTTATATCAATACGGCCTTTATTTAACTTTAAGCTTATAGTCTCTTCCTAATATTTATTTATTTCGGTAATCCAACAGTGCTTATACTAATGACATGATAAAATATAACTAAATAATACTAAGACCAATACAGGATTACACAATTAAAGTAGAAGTATAAACATAAACGTAACTTAAGTATCCGTTAGATTGTCATCAGCCTATCAGAAGCCCACTGCTGAGCAAGGCCTCTTTCTCACATGGAGAAGGTTTGAGCATTAATCACCACGCTTGCTCAAGACGAGTTGGTGATTTCAAACTTATAATTGTGAAACTATAAGTCCAGGTTTCCTCACGATGTTTTCCTTCACCGTATGTCAGTGATGTCTAAATACTCTTAGAAAGTACATATGACTCCGAAAAATCACATTGGTACTTGCCAGGTTTGAACCCGCGCCCTCGGCAATGAGAGGCGGACCCCTTAACCACTAGGCCACCATTGACTTCATCCATTAGATTAGTGGTCTGTAATTTTGGATATTGTTTTTTAATCCCTTTTTATGAAGTGGTTTAATTAATGCCTCTTTCCACTTGGAAGGAAACGAAGCAAACTCGTTAAGAGATTTCTATTTTCGGCGCAGCGAATATAGAATATAGGAGGAATTTTATCGCTACCACAACCTTTCGAGGGGTTTATTTTCCTTATTATTTTTAAAATAGAATCTTTTGTGATTGTAATGTTAGCAATATGCTAAAACACACCTAGCTAGATCGGTTTATCGCCCCCGAAACCCACTATATTTCATGAAAATCATTGGAGTCAATTCCGAGATTCCAATTATATATAAATAAAAATAAGTCCAGTTTTCCTTCCTGACGCTATAACTCCAGAACGCGCGAACCGATTTCCACGGTTTTGCATGTCTCGGGTTTCGTCAGGTTTATAGCAAATAAATTCAGAAAAAATTTCAACAGAAAAGCTGGAAAATCTTTTTCACATACAGCGCCATCTCTGATACATAACATGTACTACAAATCAATATTTTAAGTAGATGGCGCCAATGCATGATACATTGTTTGACAGCTACTCATTGTTCTTTGTTCAGTTAATTTCATGTGACAAACCGGCATTGTGTTTGTAATTTAAACTCTTAAAACCAATTAGTATTTGCGGGATAGAAAATTATTGTTTTTTTCACATGGGCAGTTATACTTTGCGTGTTCACGAGTTGGGAAACCATCCGCTTTATTTGTGTTAACGTTAGACCAAAAACCAAAAAAATGTGGTTTTACCAAAGGAGCACTTAAATGAAACGGATAATTTGCGGACACGTATAACGCTTTGATTCGGTATCTACTTTGGATTCACTTTCATTTACTGAGAGAAGTTCAACTAAATAACACTTCATTTTTGTAATGGAAATGAATTCATTACTGTTTTGAAATGAAATAAAAATTTTCCTTTTCAAATATAAAACAAAAAAAATCTTCATCTTTTAATCACCAAATTAAATGTTACATGAAACGAAGCCTTTTGGTGGCGAAACGGAGTTCGCCGGGTTTACTAGTTATATATAAATATACAGGGTGACTGGTGAATTACTATCGATATTTGAGGACGTGATATTTGATGATCATATATGACGAAATAAAAATTAATATAACATAAATATTAATAAACTTCTAAGTAAAGTTAACCAAAAGTTATGTAATTTATTACGCATTGTGTGAACACCCTACAGATTAGGTATACACTGACACTCACACATACGCGTGTCGTGACGTAGTGTTGTATCAGCACGCCGCCGCACGCGTCCACACTTGAACACTTGGAACGTGCCAACGCTTTATTTATTTTTACGGAAATTTTGTCAAAAATTAAGTGCCTATTTTTTTTACATAATTCGAATGAGAATCATGTACCGAGTATGCTCCTTAAATATTGATAGTAATTCACCAGTCACCCTGTATATACACGAATTGCTCATTTAAATATAAAGATAAGATAGACATATATGCATAACATCACTCACTGTGTGTAAGACCGCAGGTCCCGCTACGGGATCCGATATAATGATCCCTCCTAACTCCGAAACTTGTTCCGGAGCGCGGCCAGGATTCACTGGTGTTACAGTTTCATCCTCCATGTCCGTACTCTCAGTGGTCACACCGCCCTCCACTAAACAAACCTGCGGGATACAATCAAATGATCATTAACACGGATTCCTTACATTATTTACCAAAAATGATTAACTTTGTTTGTATATATTAATACTACATATACTATATTTTAATGACTTAAAAGTTAAAATATACCAGACAATCTGAAAATTAAGGTTTTACTTTAATTTGTGTAATTCTTATATTTCATACATTTGATGTATATACAGTATAACACAGCACATTTGTAGTGTATTACGAAAAAAAATATTTCTTAGGAATTATAAGATTTTATATATTCTTTGTCAGTGTTATAAGCAACCTTCAGTAAGTCCAAGTGTTCCCTGGTGAGATGTCTGACCAGCATATCTTCCAACACCTCCTGTGACTCACTGCCCCCCTCTTCTTCCAACTTCCCTGACTCATATAACGACGTCACGTAGTCCCAGCGCTGATTTAAATGTACCAACACTAAACAGAGACAAGGCAACAATAAGACTGGATAAGAATATGTACATCTCTTCATAAATTCATTGAAATACATACAAATTACATATGGATTTTATATTATCATACAATTACTAATACCATTTCGCTAATTTAACCACTAAAGTTTATACACTTGTTACTTAGGAACAAGACCTAATAACTTCATATGAAAACGTTACTTTATATACGTTGGCGTTACTGAAAATAGCAGATCAAAAAGAAAATTTTTTCTACAGGACCAATGCTTGGTTAATCTTGCATAGTGATACGATAATTTTTTTTTTTTTGTACGAAAAAGTACAATAAGTTAGGTTCGTTACGGTGCTGGCTACATACTGATAGGAGCCAGATGTTGTAACAGCGGCAGCGCCACGTCCCTGTAGTGAGCGGGCGGGCAGTGCAGCAGGAGCGGTCTGAGAGCGGCTCGCAGCACGCGGCGCAGCCAGTGCTCGGGCAGGCGCTCCGGACCACCCAACAGAGAGCCCGCCACCGCGCGCGCCAGGCCTGCGCAGCTGTACAATTCACGACCCAGAGACGAGGCCGCCGCGCCCACCAGTTGACACACCTGCACCGACACATAACATATATAGATTATAAAACCATGGGTACATACACTAGATGGCAGAATTTTATACTTCACTATACATAAACAGTTAAAGAGTAATAGAAAATCATGTTTTCTACTCTCAATCAATGATACTGGTGTAACAACTAATTCATATCCATATTCTGTTTAAACTTTCAAACAAACCAGCAGAGATCACTCACATTGTCGTGTAGCGTGTGTAGAAGGTTTTGCATACGGTCCTGTGGTGAGGTGGGCGAGGCGGTCTGTCCGGCGGGCGAGGAGGGCGACTCGTCCCGCAGCCCGAGGAGGTTGCGGCGCTCCGCCGGCGGCGGCAACAAGGCCCGCGCGTGATCCGCGTGCCGCAGGGAGGCCGCGTGAGGCGCGTGCAGCTCGTGCAGCGAGCGGGCCAGAGCTAGCACGCCGGGGAACAGGGGCAGCACGTGCACCCCGCACGGGTTCCTCCACACGGGGTTCCCCGAGGCCGTGACGCCCGCGCCGAAGCCCCCGCGAGCCGCCTTGTCCGGATCGGCCGGCACCTGAGTCCTCTTCACGACGCCGAGCGTGAGTGTGAGGGCGTGCAGTAAGGTCCGGCGCGCCGCGGCCCGCTCGGGGTCGTCGCTGGGAGGCGCGTCCAGCCCGATGAGGCGCGCCAGGCCGGCCGCGGACTGGATGTGCTCGGACAGGGCGGCCCAGCGCTCGCGACAGTCGCCCATCACTTGAGCGACCAGAGCGCTCTGCCGCTCGTAGCAGCAGAAGTGGTTGGAGACCAGCAGCAGCGCCTCCTGCAGCGTGACGCTCTCCATGGCGCTGAGGTCGGGGCGGGCCAGCGCGGCGCGGGACAGCTCGTGGAGACGACCGAACACAGGCAGCAGCAGCAACGGGTACTGGAATCACGGTTATACGAACATCAAAAGAAACAAATTAATATTTTCAAATCTTGCAGCAACCGTGACCACAAACAGACGAGATGAAAACTTCTTATGTTAATAAAATTTCAAATGGATAAATATTGAACTTTTAGAAATAATGATAATAATGTTACATATGCGATTAATTAAATAACAACAAGTTGTATGACAACAGAGGTTGAACCAGATTTCATTCTTTGTTTCCAAACAATCCACGACTCGTTTAAGCCATCCTGATTCAATAAACAGGAATTCTTTAATCCAGTCGCTGGTTCTGATCCTTCTAGTGTCGACCATTTCATACTCTCTATATTTTCTATTTGACATTAAATTGAAGGTCTATGATTAATATCAGAACACCAAAATCGTTCTAATAATAATTAATAGTGTGTAAGGGTCACTGACCTTAGACCCGAGTTTGACCAACAACCCCGCGGCGTGTCGCCTCACGTTCTTTACGTTCCGTGAACTACGATCTTCAGGCGGCGTCCCCTCGTACACGAGCGACGCGAATATCTTATCCAGAACACGAGGCAGAAGCTCCACGCCCGCTGACCCGACACCAGGACCTTCATGTAAAATTATTTATATTATATATCAATAACTTATACAGGACATAAATCTAAATTCACTATTATACAGTCTCTGAACGATTCCTTTTAATTTCTTAGTACAAAAGTATAATTTTAAACGGCATTTTTTATATTAATGTAATTAAGAACAGTTGTATTTAACAGAAAGTGTCAAAAACAATAAGAACCACCAAAATAAATCATGGTAATGAGACAAACCTGCCATCTGACTGTACGCGCAGCTCAGGAACACAAAAAGGGCCGATATAAAAGATAGTAGCAGTGAATGTATGAGAGGCGCGCGGGGTTCACACGACACGCAGCGCTGCAGGAGGCGCAGACCCTCCGACACGTTGGGGCGAGGCTCGGCTTGAAGCAGGCGAGACAGGACCACGTCCAGGACCTAGGGATAACAAACTACAGTGTTAATATATCATTATCTAATATATAAAAATACGCAACAATAAGAAAAGCAAACAATGTGTTAAAAGTAAATAAAATAAAAGACAAATTACCATGTGGTTATTTCTATCGTACAACACTACTTACATTTATTGCTATAATCAATTATACTAGTATAAGTCAGTGGTGGTCTAGTGGTTAAAAGGCCCGCCGCTCATGCATGAGGGCGCGGGTTCGATCCTGGCAAGTACCAATGTGATTTTTCCGAATCATATGTACTTTCTAAGAGTATTTAGACATCACTGATTAATGCTAATTCCCAAAAAGGGTTGATGTCAGGCAGGCGGCTGGTCGTAAAAACTATTAGCCAAAACTATTCACATTTCACAACATACAAGGCAGACCCTGGCCAAAGCTGGGAAATTTGCCAGGAAGAAGAAGAAGAATCAATTGTAGTAGTCATATGAACGACAAAATACTACAACGACGATGTATCTATAATTGTATTAAACTAACTATACAAACACTACACCTAATAAAATTTAATTACACTTATTTTTATATATAGAGACGAAACCTCTCAGCATTCCATGGATTCACAGTACGGTTGTCGGGTCCATCCATATGCATATCTATACAGGGTGACTGGTGAATTACTATCAATATTTAAGGAGAATACTCGGTACATGATTCTCATACGAATTATGTAAAAAAAATAGGCACTTAATTTTTGACAAAATTTCCGTATAAATAAATAAAGTGTTGACACGTTCCAAGTGTTCCTAGTGTGGACGCGTGTGGCGGCGTGCTGATACAACAACACGCCGCCGTCCGCGTATGTGTGAGTGTGAGTGTATACCTAATCTGTAGGGTGTTCATACGATGCGTAATTAATTACACAACTTTTGGTTAACTTTACTTAGAAGTTTATTAATATTTATGTTATATTAATTTTTATCTTGTCATATATGATCGTCAAATATCACGTCCTCAAGTATCGATAGTAATTCACCAGTCACCCTGTATAAATACATACAAAATTCTCGTGTCGCGGTGTTAGACAGAGAACTCCTCCGAAACGGGTGGACCGATTTGGATGAAATTTTGTGAGCACATTGAGTAGGTCTGAGAATCGGCCTACATCTATTTTTCATACTCCTAAGTCATAAGGGTTGTTCACCCTTATTTTGTTTTTTTTTTGTTTTTATTATTTTTTTTTTTATGTTATAGGTGGCAAACGAACAGACGGCCCACTTGATGGAAGGTGGTTACCGTCGCCCATGGACATCCGCAACTAATATGTTGCGGATGCGTTGCCAACCTTTTTTTTTAGGGATAGGGAAGGGTGGGAATAAGGAAATACAAGGAAAGGTTGGGAAAAGGGAAAGGGCAACCGGTTCTCTCACTCATCGGACGAAACGCAGTCATTACTGACTACTTCACGCCGATCTTCTGTTATTTGTTTATAATGTAGCATTAAAAAATACGTCGTTGTCGTCATCAGCCTATCAGCGCCCACTGCTGAGCAAAGGCCTCTTTCTCACATGGAGAAGGATTGATCATTAATCACCACGCTTGCTCAAGACGGGTTGGTGATTTCAAACTTATAATTGTGAAACTATAAGTCCAGTCAGTGGGGTCTAAATACTCTCAGAAAGTACACATGACTCCGAAAAATAACATTGGTACTTGCCAGGTTTGAACCCGCGCTCTCGGCAACGAGAGGCGGACTCCTTAACCACTACTGGCCACCACTGACTTTTTTTTTAAATACATATATAAAAACAAACATTTTTACTTTTTTATAACCAACCCCTTTTTATATGGTAAACAACATGTACCGGGTCAGCTAGTTATACATATAAATAAAGTGTATTTTATTTTTTCTACTGGTACATCTTCATACTTGTGCTAGCGCCTCCCACTCCACGTGTAGCGGGTGTGTGACGTCACACTGTAGCGGACACGAGTCCACCTTGTCTAACGCCGTGTTCGTCCATTGCTCGACATACGACCAGGTCACTAGAGGCGCGGCAGTCATACAGTATCTGAAAACGACGATATATATCATTGTGGTGTATAGAATTAAGTATAAGTAGTATGTAATAGCATGAAACTAGAATACATTATAAATAGTGTAACAAAAAATTTATATTCAGTAATAAACTGATCGTGTAACGAAAAACTTGTTATTATTAAACATCCCGAGCTCCCCACCTTACATGGCGACCCTGCCATACAAGGCGGGCTACCGGAGTTCGGTCGCGCGTGACAGCTATTAGACAATTTATTATATTTAAAAAAAGTTAAAATGTGCCGGTCTAATGTGAAAAATGAAGAGGTTTTCGTAAACCAAAATGCAGTTGGGTCTGTCTCTCAGGCATATCACTTATCGAATATCAGCATTGTCCTGGGGCTCATGTGTATTATCCTAGCGATTGCGGGACTTTGTGGGCTGTTCCTTCTATACAGAAGATGCCATAATAGATGGATCCGCAATGAGGTATGGTCACAGTCCTTGAGGCGTTCGATCCGGCGACCGACCCGGGAGGCTCGTGTGTGCTACGAATGCCAGCATAACCCAGAAAAAGCCAAGGATAGTGAAAAAAGTGGTTTTTAGATGTGCAGTGATCGGTAAGAATATACAGGGTGACTGGTGAATTACTATCGATATTTGAGGACGTGATATTTGACGATCATATATGACAAAATAAAAATTAATATAACATAAATATTAATAAACTTTTAAGTAAAGTTAACCAAAAGTTATGTAATTAATTACGCATCGTATGAACACCCTACAGATTAGGTATACACACACACACGCACTCGCGCGCGGCGGCGTGTTGTTGTATCAGCACGCCGCCGTACGCGTCCACACTTGGAACACTTGGAACGTGTACACACTATTTATTTATACGGAAATTTGGTCAAAAATTAAGTACCTATTTTTTTACATAATTCGAATGAGCATCATATATCGAATATGCTCCTTAAATATTGATAGTAATTCACCAGTCACCCTGTATAAATTTCTTTTAGTAAAACTATTCAAGTGGTGAAATATTACTTACTTACTGTGAACAATACCAGGGACGAGAATTTAATTATGAACTTATTATTTTGTTTTGTTTAAAATGTATGTTATTATTTTTTTTTTCTCTTCTCTTCATTATTTATAAATATATTTTAGTAGTAGAGTAGTATGTAAGTTATATATTTTTTTAATAATAATGTGTGCTATACTTAGAGTATTTTTTTTCTTTCGTCTAATGCCTAACGAATATTATATCTTTAATTATTAAAATGTTTTGATGGCTCACGAAATAAAAGATATTTATGTGAAGCTTAAAAATATTAAAGATAATCTGGTAAAGTTAAGCTACTCTAGGAGAACTAAGACTGCATTAGAACAAAAGTTGTACGAGGCTAATCAATTACGTGATCGTTTTGATAAGTGTATTATGCTACTAATTTCAGAGCAAATACGAAACAAACAAATAGTAGTAAAGTGTTATTGGAATTGCAGTCGTTTTGCGATTGGATCAAAGAAACATACATAGAAATACAAGTTTTTTGTTCGAAAAGTTACGCTGTAGAGTGTACTGTCGTGAGCCTTGAAAGTGACACAACCATGGCGGCGTTTGACTTTAAAACAGCTGTATCGATGATTCCGGTTATGACTGGTGATGAAACCGTCACCAAGAATCCTATTGATGCTATAGAGTTGTATAGCTCTTCACTTAATTCGGAAGGTCAAGTTATGCTTATAAAATTTGTTCTTAAGACTCCACTAAACGAGAGCGCTAAATTACGATTATCTAGTTTTTACGACAGTTGCGAGTTACTAATCCGGGATATGCAAAATCATTTACTAACTAAGAAATCAAGTGCTTCTATACATAACGAGCTAGTATCAATTAAACAAAATGGCACTTCTATAGACAACTACGGAAGAAAAACCGAAGAGTTGTTCGTCAACTTGACGATTTCGGAAGCCGAAGGTAATAAGGACGCGTATAAAATATTACAACCTATAAATGAAAAGATAGCTATTAAAGGCTTTACCGATGGCCTGCGGAATCCCAAGTTAAGCACTATATTATCAGCCCGTAATTATTCGACTCTTAAGGACGCTCTATACGTGCGGCAAAAGACGAGGAACCGTCATGTAATCGTCAAAATCCTGAATCTGGTATATATTTTGCGCAACGCGGACGACTAAACCCGAGGTACCCGAGGTCAAAATCGGGGTATTGTTAATAGGCAAACGTTTAATCGAAATGTACAATTTTTACGGAACAATAATAATACAGAGATGGAATGTTCCATTATATAAACAACGCAAAGTTGAATCAATTGGATATGTTTATGTTATGCTTAACATAAATGGTCAGGAATTCGAACACAAGTTTTATGTTATCGATTACCGATTTATTACAAAAATACGGCGCTATTTTAGATTTTGAGAAAAATACTTTATCATTTAATAACTTTAGAAATGATCGTATAACAATTCCTATGATTGGTGGATCTTCAGGTAAAACAAGCTTTTTAACAATTCCACCGAGATGCGAAAAATTTTTTCTTGTTGATAGTATCAATAACGATGAGTGTGTAGTAATACCGACAGAGTTATGTCAAGGTGTTTTCTTGGGTGGTAGTGTATGTAAGCCTGCAAATAATAAAATTAAAATCTTAATATTAAACACTCGCGAAACGGAAGTGTGTCTTAGTTACTTCCGACCGGAAGTACACAAATTAACTGAATACGACTTTTGTAATTTTGAGTCCAGCAGTGTTGATGGGGATAGAGTGCGTAAATTATTAACTTCCCTTAAGTTAAATCATTTAAATAACGAAAAACGGGTCTCAATTGAAAACATTTGCGCCAAATTTTCGGACGTTTTCCATTTACCTAACGATAAATTAACAACGGCTAATTTATACGATCAAACTATACAGTTAAAACCAAATGCGGACCCCGTATATATAAAACAATATCGCTTGCCTTTCGCGCAGCGTGCGGAAATTGAAAAACAAATCCAAAAAATGCTTTCAGATAATATTATTGAACCAGAAAAGAGTGAGTGGTCCAATCCAATTTTATTATTGCCTAAAAACGGTAATCAATCTAATGACGAATCTAAAAAATGGAGATTATTAATCGATTTTCGTAAACTTAACGATAGGATTTTAGATGATAAATTCCCACTGCCGAACATCACTCATTTTTTAGATTCCCTATCAGGTGCCATGTATTTTACTCAATTAGACTTGTCACAAGCATATTATCAAGCTAGTTTAAGCCCCGAATGTCGTAAGTACACAGCCTTCATGACACCGTCCGGACAGTATCAAATGACGCGTCTTCCGATGGGTTTAAAAATTAGTCCTAGTTCTTTCTCAAGATTAATGACAATCGCTATGTCGGGTTTAACTTATGATAAATTATTTATTTATTTAGATAATTTGATTTGTTTTGGAAGAAATTTAGACATGCATAATAAAAATTTAATAAATATTTTGACAAGACTTCGAAAAACTCATTTAAAATTAAACCCAATTAAATGTGATTTTTAAGGAAAGAAATGCAATTTTTAGGACATGTAATTTCAACAGAAGGTATAAAACCAGACCCAGAGAAAACAAAAGCTGTACAAAACTATCCTGTACCGAAAAACGCCGATGAAACAAAAAGATTTGTTGCATTCACTAACTATTACAGAAAATTTATCCCAAATTTTGCCGAGAAAGCATTGCCGCTCAATAAACTATGTCGTAAAAATATAGAATTTAAATGGACTTCAGAATGTCAAAATTCATTTTCTTCGCTTAAAAAGGCACTTATATACCAATCCTACAATACCCGAACTTTGATATTGAAAATATCATTCATTTTACAAACCGATGCTTCTGGCTTTGCAATTGGATCAGTATTAAGTAATAGCGATAATAAACCAGTAGCATTCGCTAGTCGGAATTTAAATAAAGCTGAAATAAGACACCCGACCATAGAAATAGAACTACTTGCTATAGTATGGTCCATTAAATATTTTAGGCCGTACCTTTATGGTCGCAGGTTTATTATTAGAACCGATCATAGACCTTTAATTTATCATTTTAATATGACAAACCCTTCAAGTCGTTTGACAAAATTTAGGCTATTAGTGGAGGAATACAATTACACTATCGAATACGTAAAAGGAACGGACAATGCAGCTGCAGATGCTTTGTCTCGCATCCGATTAACAAGTGAGGATTTGAAAGAGATGAATGATAAGCTGATGTGTGTATTAACCAGAGAGCAAAGGAAGAGGTTGGAAAAGGAGAATATAAGAAATAAAAGTGACAGCCCTATGGTCGATAAAAGTACCACAAACATTTGGCCTGATCAACCAAATGTTGTGAGTACATATAAAAAACCAGACGGATGAAGAATGGAATAAAATAGAGTGTAATACGCTGGAAAAGTCTAATTTATTTGCATATAACTCACAAAAACAAATAATTTATATTAATCCTTCTTTCCGATCATATTGTGCACGAGATGCCTTTGTGAGGAAATTAGGTAATATGTGTAACCAATTGAAAATAAGTAATGTGTTTATATTAAAAAATGATTGCAATCATAAGGAGATAAAGGATTTAATTAGTGTAATAAATGACACACAAAGTAGGTCCGGACCACGTTTTTATATGTATTTTAAATGGTGTAAAAAGGATATTTGATCGCGATACTCAACGCGTAATACTAAACGATTATCATATGTTGCCGACAAGCGGGCACGTCGGCATAAGACGCATGGTAAATAATATAAAGCGACGATATTTTTGGCCAGGTCTAGAAAAAGACGTTGCGGAATTCGTTAATCGTTGTGATAAGTGTTTACGACAAAAACACTTTAAACATATAAAAGAACCAATGGTTTTAACCGACACAGGATATACCGCTTTTGACAGGGTTTATTTTGATTTAGTAGGGCCCTTAAGTAAGGATAGCTATAATTATTCATTTATTCTCACACTCCAGTGTGATTTAAGTATGTTGAGGCTTATCCTCTTAAGAATAAAGATACGGTTTCAGTAGCGTCAGCGTTTGTTAAAAATTTTATACTACGGTACTGAATCCCGCGACACATTATAACTGATCGGGGTATTGAGTTCGTTTCCACAGTCATGCGAGAAGTCTGTGAAATTCTTAAAATTAAACAAATAACGTCTACAGCGTACCATCATGAATCAATAGGTAGTTTAGAAAATACACATAAAAATTTAATGTCATACTTTCGAATTCAAACTGACAATGAACCACAAAATTGGAGTAATTGGCTACCTTATTGGTGCTTTGATTTCAATACGACCATACATTCAGAAACAAAATATTCACCGTACGAACTCGTCTTCGGAAAACCGTGTAATTTACCCAGAAATTTAACTATGGAAATAGATCCGTTATACAATCATTACGATTAGCCAAAACAATTAAAATATAGACTACAAAAATCGCAATATGAGGCAAGGAAAAATTTAATTAAAAGCAAAGAAATAAGAAAAATAAAATATGATTGTTACATATACAAAATACATATGTTGGTGACCTGATACTGCTCAGAAACAATGTTATAAACAAACTCGATCCTTTATACATAGGACCGTTTAGAGCTATTGAAGATTGTGAACCTAATCTAAAAATAGATTATAAAGGCAAAGAAATGTTAGTACATAAGAATAGGACTACACCTTATTTAAGAAATTTATAATAATCAATAAGTGTATTATAATATAATAAAAAAAAAAAGATTATTAACATATATATAAACTATAACCGTGAATCTTATTTTTAAGTAATAATGTTTTTTTTGTATTGTATTAGCAGAATAAAATAAAAATTATATTCATTTTAATTTTATTTTTTTTTGACGATGGGCGTGTGGTATATGAATTAAGTATAAGTAGTATGTAATAGCATGTAACTAGAATAAATTATAAATATTGTAACAAAGAATTTATATTCAGTAATAAACTGATCCTGTAACGAAAAACTTGTTATTATTAAACATCCCGAGCTCCCCACCTTACATCATCAATACATGATAAATAAAATTATTATTTTAAAATGCTGATAATATTCTTTGTATTTTAATATGTACTATTTCAATATATACAATACAGAATATAAAAATTATGGTATATTGTGCACAGATCACTCATTGTTACAGATTAGTAATAATAGGAAGATAGCGATATATTTTAAGTATTGAGATTACCTGAAGCTCTCCAGCATCTCAGTTCTTGCGCGACTGAAGAACACTGCGAACTCGTGGTCGCTGTCGTAGTCACACGCACAGCCCACAGACTCACGGGGTGACCACACCTTAAATATTATATGAAGAGAAAACATTATTTATATTAAACTATACTCACATAATGTTGGTATTGAGTGTATAAAGTATTGTTACACTTATCCTACTAATATTATAATTGCGAAAGTTTGTGAGTGTGTGTGTATGTTTGTTACTTCTTCACGCTCAAACGGCTGAACCGATTTTGATAAAATTTTGTATACAGGAAGCTGACGTCCAGTAATAACACATAGGCTACTTTACATCCCGGAAATCCGCGGGTAACACCGCAGGGCGCAGCTAGTAATTATATATTTTTAAATTCTTATGCCTGACAGTAATTTACTTCACTTTTATTTCATGTCAAATTGTATTAAGTGGGTGTGCCACTGTGAGACATGAATGAAAAAATATATATTTAAAAAATATTATATACTATTAATTAATTAATATTTATCACCGTACAAATTTTTGTTTGAATAACTACACATTCATCCTTATATGTATATCCAAATATCAATACATTTTATACAGTAGAAATTCGATTATCCGGCCCTCAGTTATACGGATTCGCGATTATCCGGACTACGGATAAGTCCCGACAAGAAAAAATGTCAAAGCGTAAGAGAGCGGTGTTGTTGAGAGTGGCGTACGACGTACGTTATATGGCAATTACTAAATATTCTAAACCAAATTAAATTTATTATTTTATTGCACGATTAAAATCTGCAGTTTTAGTATACAGGGTGATTGGTGAATTACTATCGATATTTGAGGACGTGATATTTGACGATCATATATGACAAAATAAAAATTAATATAACATAAATATTAATAAACTTCTAAGTAAAGTTAACCAAAAGTTATGTAATTAATTACGCATCGTGTGAACACCCTACAGATTACGTATACGTACACACACACACAAACGCGTGCGGGGGCGTGGTGTTGTATCAGCGCGCCGCCGCACGCGTCCACACTTGGAACACTTGGAACGTGTCAATACTCTATTTATTTATACGGAAATTTTGTCAAAAATTAAGTGCCTATTTTTTTACATAATTCGAATGAGAATCATGTACCGAGTACTCTCCTTAAATATTGATAGTAATTCACCAGTCACCCTGTATAAATGTATATGTATGTATATGTAATCTAAGAAAATGTATCTTTTAATGATTTATTGATTTTCGTTTATATGTATTTGTTATTTTTTATATAAACTAAATACTACATATGCACAAAACCGGCTTTTCTTCATACATTCGATTATCCGGATTTTCGATTATTCGAATGCTTATCTTATCGACAACAAATAATCCGGTTAATCGAGTTTCTACTGTATGTTAAAAATTGCACACACCTTCAATATTTTAGGTGTGGCTGCTTGCAACCACCTGGGCACCATGGCCAATACATGTGGCAGTTTTGATATCTGATCATGTTTGAGAAATGCGAGCCACACTGAGTTAGCTGTGTGAGCCAATGTGTGTGAGGGGTGGGACGTTAGAAGCAGCATTGTCTCAAGGAGAAGAGGCAGCCACGAGTCCACATTTGTAGCACAGTTCCACATTGAGGTCAGTTGTTGGGCAAGACCAGCTAGAACCTGGGATTATAAACATGAATTAATTTGAACACCAAAATATCAACATCTACCCGTAGAATCTCTTTTCTGCGTAAGATAGCACAAAAAATTTGAAAAATTTAAATAGTAGTTGAAACTAAATACCTTCTTGCTAAATATAATTGAGTTTAGAGATATAACATATTGATAATTATAAAAGTATTTCATAGAAAAATGTTATGATATAAGTAATGTGAATAAGGTACCTGTGAGAGCTTCTTTAGGAACAGGTAATGTGCTTCATCTGCGGCATTGATACTTTGCACCGCAGCGCGATGAATACAAGAGATTGCGTCTTCACTAAATAATATCATGAGCGGTTTACGCTCTTTTGTCTGTAATAAATTAAACATTTTTAATAAAACTTCATATTGGCATTTTTATTTTACAAATATGTATAAACAGGGTGACTGGTGAATTGCTATCGATACTTGAGGACGTGATATTTGACGATCATATATGACAAAATAAAAATTAATATAACATATATATTAATAAACTTCTAAGTAAAGTTAACCAAAAGTTATGTAATTGACTAGCTTTTGCCGCGACTTCGTTTGCGTAGAATAGTGACTACCGGCAGATTTTTGGTTCTTTCCACATAGTTCCCGTTCTTGCGGGGTTTTCGGAATGGTCGAGTTCCCGTAGAATTTTCAGGATAAAACCTACGTTTTTTTTAATTCATAATAAAGTACTCTTAACCAACAACATATTTATTTGTTTATTTGAATAAAGATTAATATTATTATGTTGATACAACTTAAACAAATTATTTCGACCAAATTAGGTACCTTAAAAACGGTTTTTGTGAGTTAATCTTAAAATATAGACATATACTGTCGCGGACTGTTTTTTAGATCATTAAAAGAGCTATAATTCTTTAGTACATATTTTTTGTGTATCTTGAACCGTTTTCACGGCGCACGCAACGGAAGGCTTCAAAGATGAAATAATTTCTCCCGTTTTTTACACATTTACCACTATATCTTTGCTCCTATTGGTCGTAGCGTGATGTTATATAGCCCACAGCCTTTCTCGATAACTGGACTATCCAACACAAAAAGAATTATTCAATTCGAACCTGTAGTTTCGGAGATTAGCGCTTTCAAACAAACAAACAAACAAACAAACTCTTCAGCTTTATAATATTAGTATAGATTACGCATCGTGTGAACACCCTACAGATTAGGTATACACACACACTCACACATACGCGTGCGGCGGCGTGGTGTTGTATCAGCACGCCGCCGCACGCGTCCACACTTGGAACACTTGGAACGTGTCAACACTTTATTTATTTATACGGAAATTTTGTCAAAAATTAAGTGCCTATTTTTTTTACATAATTCGAATGAGAATCATGTACCGAGTATTCTCCTTAAATATTGATAGTAATTCACCAGTCACCCTGTATAAATCTAATTAAATGTTTATTTAGTATTACAGATACACTAACCGAGCCTTTTCTATTAACAATTTGTAGTAAGCATTCAGCAGCTGGTAGTTGGAAGACATCATCGCTGAGCAATATACATAAAATTTGCAGTAACCTCCCATTATTTGTCACCACATGATTTGTCGAAACCCATTCCACAAAACCTGTGAGAGTCAGTAATACAACCTGCAAGTAAATTTATCCAATAAAATTATAAGGGTTAGAACATATAAAAAAATATATATTCATATAAAAAATTATCAAATATGTATTTCTCTGACCTGTACAACCCTGCCATTGCTTGCCGCTGCAGCATAATCACCAGTCGCAGTCTTCTCTCTAAATTCTTGTACATGTAATTCTATAAGTCTCATGAAGAATGAGAATATTTCTGCCATATTGCTCGTCAGAGCTTGATATATATCTTTACGCCGTTGGTGTTGTTCTAAAGTCTAATCACAATATTAAAATTAAGTAACTTTTTTAATTTATATAATAATTAAGTTCTTTTTGTAGCGGTAAGATTATACCTGTAATGTCGCTACATCCTCAACTAGCCTCAGGAATACATGTAAAACTATTTGTGTGTGTAAATGTCCTCTAGTACAGGCATCACTAAGTTCAGCGAGAAGTGTCGGCCATTGTTGTGGCCATTCCCTCTTTATCATCTCTACTATCACACGAGCTAATGCATCATTCAAATGACCTGTCTCCCAGCCACCCAGAGAGAGAAGTTTCATGGAGTTTTCCTATACAATTAATAAAGATTTATTTAATTTCCATCAAAAGAATACCATCAATATAGCATAATGATGGACAAGTTTGTTAACATGATTATCAAATAGTATATATAACAAATGGGTTTTATAATTAACCTTAATAAATATCTTCTCCTGCTGTGTAATCTGCGTCCATCTATATTTAACGGTGTGTTCCAAAAGTTGAAGACCAAAATGCTTTACAACTGGTGAGTATTGAGTTCCACTGGCCAGAAGTAAGCCTGCTTGGGCACACCATGGTGAATTTTCTTTGAAGCTGTAATATAAATAACAAAATCATTTATTACACATACTTAGAATTCTATATATACATATATTGTATAACAGATTGGGGAAAAGTTTCTTCACATTTTTTGAGAAAATTCAAAACATTTTTTAATATGGTTTATTTAAATTTAACTAAACTATGTGTGTACCATTTTATTCAATAACCTTTTGCCATCTTGTAGGTAGAGATATGATCTCATTGCTATAAAAATGTTGGGACTTCTCATCAAAAAATCGAGCTTTTTTTTGTACCCAGCTTTTTTCAAATGCGCCAAAACTGTTTTGTGATCAATTCAGTTCTTTAGTTACGTCGTAACTACTGATATGTCGATCTTGCTCCACTTTATCTAAAATGGCATCCATTTTATCCGTAATAGGGCGACCAGAGCGAGGTGCATCTTTGCCATCAAAATTTCCGGATTGAAAACGCCTAAACCAAATTTGCGCTACTCTCACAGATACTGCACTAGGTCCATAAACATCGCAATTTTTTTTCGGGGCATTTTTACCTTTTTTGTAGTAAAATTTTAAAATGTATCGAATTTCTTCACTAGATTCACTCATCTTGACAGTAAGAAAAACAAATGAAAATCACACATTTGCCTAATTTGTATTTATGTTCTTTAAAATTTTAACTTTTTAATGATAACAAAAACGGCCAGATACAAATACTACAGCCAAAAAGATTTTATTACAAGTTCATACATACTATAATGCGAAAAGACTTTTTCCCCGACCTATTATATATATATATATATACATATAAATAAAATTGTGACTCATAGTTTAATACCTCACTTAATTAATATATAAATATTAATTATTATGTATAATACATTTTATTATTTACAAAAAAAAAACAAATTCTCTCTTCAATAAACAAAAAATTATGATGCAATATTTATAGTGCATTAAGGTAAGTAAATGTACCCACAGTTGTATTAAGATTGCTTGACAATGTAATAAAACTATTTCGAATTAACAAAATCTGTTTGTTGTTGTTAATTGCTTTGAAACTTCATAATTTACTAAGAGATTAATATAAATACATATGTGTACTCCAAAAAAAAATCATTTTATATTCTTTACATATTTTTCTCTAATGATATATGTGCAGTACCTTTCGCATACTGTGTAGGCCTGTTTCCTGGCATCTTGATTGGCTGTCGGATTAAGCGTGAGCTCTACAGCATTACTTAATTCATCAGCTATCAAAGCCACTTCCCTTTCTCCAAATCCTACTGAGTTCATTGCAGCTTCTTAACGCTAGAAATGATATTAATAATATTAGTATGACCAACTCAAATGGGAATAGATACTTTTAAACAAAGAAAAAAATATACTGTCGTGATGAAATACTCAAGTATATGATGAAAATAAAAACAGCTGCTTGTGTTATGATTTCTACACTCACCTACTTCTATGTTAGATAGAATCCCATACAATATTTTCACTTCATGATCCTTCCTTTTTATGGCTGAAATAAATTTTGCAAACAATTTCAAGGTTTTATGGTCAAAAAACCTAAACAATTTAATGGCATGCACCCGGTATGTGACTTCTATATGCTAATAAAATCAAAGAATAATCGAATTAACAAATTTTAGAAAGGGTATGTTTTAGGGCATACATGATACATTTAGTTTTCATGTCCTTAAAACAAAACTTAAACTTAAATTCAAAACAAGAAATACCTCGTGTGATACAGAGACGAATCGGAAAATATTTCCATAGAGCATCAAATTATTTTTAACGTCATGAACACATGCTCATTATATTATGTGGTAAATAATGTTTTCACAAAAAAAAGTTTAAATTCGTAAAGTTCTAATGTTATACATATTTATTTAATAAAAAAAATCACTCATAAAACTCCAAATATAGGGCGAACAGTGCAATAATTCTCAACAATGCCTTAATTCAGTTAACAAAATAAATTAATTAATTCAATTAACGAAAGGGCTTTAGTAAACAATAATTATATCTTTATAAAAGTTTTGATAAAAGCTTTTATTAAATTAGAATTGTTCACTCTTATTACAAAGCAATCGATTTTCTATTTTTTTTAAATTTGTAATTTGGTACTTCTACAATTATTTCATTTGTTTTATGTAAGAATCATAAGCAAAAAATCTAAATATCATAATTTTAGGAGTTAATTATTTTTTAAACTAAGTTCAGGGCATAAAAAAGAATAGAATAATATATATTTGACTTTTAATCTTTTTGAAAACGAAATTATTAAACTTTATTTTTTTTTACATTTTTTTTAAATAGCATACAAACATACAATTTAATTTCCTTATATAAATTTTGTTTGGAATATTCAAACTTTAGCTTTTTTTTAATCGTAGGTATGTAGAGTTTCAAAATAGACTTTTTGCAAAATATTGTTAATGGATTCTAATAAACTAAAACTTGAATAATATTAAACCTTGTGCTCATACCGAAATAAAACCTTTTAAATCTTTTTTTCATACTTTGATTATGATCTAAATTAACTTTTATTTACCTCTATATTTTGTTATTTATAAACTCAGTTAAAATTGAATTCATTAAAATAAAAATAAAAACTCGTCTATAGTAACTATCAAACACTGTTATGACTTATGACACTAAGCCGATACACAAATTTCAAATTTAATTTGAATTTTGAATAATTGCGACGTTATCATAAAACATATATGTTTTTATATTATTATAATTATTGTAATACTTAGAAGTGTTAAAGTTTTATTGGAATTATATAAAACAGTGAACTGCGATGGAAAATAATTATGTGTCTCTTCAACCTTCTTTAGAAAAACAACTTAAAGGGCATCGCAAAAGTATAACATCATTATTTTACAATCCTAATGAACAACAGTTAGCCAGTGGCTCTTTAGATAATAGCATATTGGTAATACGACAAATAATGCCTTACTACATTAGTTTTTTACAAGATTATATATTTTAATTATATCATTCAATTTATTTGTAGTTATGGGATTTACGTGGGACGATGAGAAGTTACAGATTCCAAGGCCACGATGAAGCTGTTATGGATGTAACATTTTCACCAACGGGGAAATATATGGCTTCAGCTTCTCGAGACAAAACTGTTCGTCTTTGGGTACCAACTGTAACAGGAAGTACTGGTACATTTAAAGCGCATTCTCAGACTGTGCGATCCGTTCAATTTAGTCCCGATGGAACAAAGGCATGCTTCAAGAAAGAAACATATATTGTGAAAATACTTTATCAAATTATATTACATATTTTAACCCTTCTAAATTATAGATTGTAACAGCATCAGATGATAAAATCGTTAAGTTGTGGTCGAGTGAAAAACATAAGTTTTTGGCTTCATTCGTCGGTCACACAAATTGGGTTCGTCGGGCTCGTATCTCTCAAGATGGATCACTAATAGCTTCATGTTCTGATGATAAAACAACAAAATTATGGAACCTAGAAACGGGTGTATGTATAAACACATATAAAGATCAGAGTGCACATGGCTTACATTTGGCCTGGCATCCATCTAGTTGTTATGTGGCTATTGGAACTTCAAAGGGAAATATTAAATTGTATGATGTTAGAACACACAATCTTGTACAATTCTATAGGTAAGTAACATTTTTAAATCACTTCTTATTTATTATATTTCAAGAAATAAAACAGCCTTTTAAATTTTAGTATACACAATGATGCTGTCACACAACTTGCCTTTCATCCGAGTGGAAGTTATATATTAACTTCTAGTAAAGATGGGACCATGAAGGTAAAAGATTAATATCTTAAAGTTATTTGCACTATATTTAAGAACAACAAAGTTATATAATATTAATTATCCTCTATTATTTTAAGATTCTTGATCTGTTGGAAGGTCATCCAATATTTACATTAAGTGGACACTCTGGACCAATCAATGCTGTAGCATTCTCACCCAGTGGACAAAAATTTACCTCTGCCGGTGATGACAAGCTGGTCTGTAGAAGATATATCATAAAAGTTAAACTTTTAAATATTTAAAATATAAACTTAGAAATTATCATATATTCTTCTCTTTTCAGGTCTTTATCTGGAAGACTAATTTCACTGAACTCTCAAATCAAACAAAAGAAAATGTTGGACATAATCAATTATCAACTTCTAGATCACAGACTTCTAAAGTTAGTTCCACCAGTAGAGCGAGAGTTTTGGTTCCAAAGAGATAGCCATAGAGTAGTTTATATTTAACATAGGAAAGCTAGACTGTACATTCTAATAATCATTAAAGTATTGACATTTTGTTTAGGGACAATTGGAAACTGTGATATCAGAATATAATCTAGCTTTTAATAAGCTTGAATTCAGGGAGAATTGTGGGCTTAGTACCTAGATATAGATAACTAACTATTTATGAACATAATAGGGTGTGAAGATGTGGTATCAGTGCTATCACAACACTAAGTATCCTGTGAAAACTTTTGTCCATATTGATAATGATCCTAATGATTCTGTAAGAAGCATCAGCTTCCAAGATGCACCTAATGCAAACAGTACCATGATAGAACCTGAAGATAATCAAGTGAATGTGACAAGAACTGCTTCAAATGTTGTAAGAAACAACTCAAATTCTCAATTTCATGAGGATTGTCAATCTAGTGAATGTTCTTCATACAGTGTGGGACATATCAGTCATATTCCTCGTCAACCTCCTACACCGGCCACATATACGATTCCGTCGATTGTCAACAAGTCCATTCAATTCCATAATGATCAAGACATCTTTGGTATGATCAAACTAGGAGATGACGATGTATGTTACACAAGTGGTACTATTGAATGGGTAGGTCGTAAACGAAGCTTCCCATTGAATAGTGGTTTTAAAATTCTTAGTCACAGAGAGACAAGCGAGCCGTTCTGTAAAAGAAAGAAACAAGTTGAGAATGAAACTTATATCAGTGGAGTTAACAAATTAAAGGAGTGCGATTGTGCTGATGTTTTACCAACTGTGAATGCAATTGTGGATCATCTTAATGCATTACATGAAGCGGTGGATCTTGTTGATTTACGTCTCAACACATTGGAGGAAGCCGTGAATCCCAATTAATTAATATATTAATTTTGACAAAAATAAATAAAATTGATATATAAAAATAAATATTTATTTTAAAAAATACTGTTTCATATATTTATGACAAAGACCTTCTTTATATGACTTTATATTAATAAAGCTGACATAGATAAATGATAACACTAAAACTGGCTTTAGCAGTACAAAATTATCTTTATACATAATATAATCTGATGACTCTTTAGTTACAACATTAATAATAATGGTAATAATTCAATATTCTTTTAATCATAAACATGAATCCATAACAATATTTCATAATTTACAAGTTGTACATTATGTACATTAATCATAGTCAAGTATAACAATAACTTTTACTGTGTTCCAACATATGATGTCTTTTTTCCAGTTTTCTTTATAACTTCAAGCAGCTGATCAGCGCTGAGAGTTGATGTAACTGATACTTTTTGTTCTGGAAGGGAGATTAAGACGTCATCAACCCCTTGTCCTTTTAATCTGTTCAATACTCTTTCGACGGCACCTGAGCAGCCCTCGCAAGTCATTTCTACGTTAAAAATATGTGTCTGCAAAAAAAATAATACTGTAACTCCAATTTTATATGTAACTGATTATTATTAGCATTATTACTAGTATTTGAATAAAAATATTGTTAACATTTCAAAAAGAGACTAAATCAAAACAAAGTGTCAATATTAAGAGAATTATTAAATTGTACTTACCGAAGACATAGTTCTTTATTATTTACGCCAGGCCCAACTACCGAAGAAAAACTTTCAATATTTTGTGTTTGACCCTATACCTGATATTTTATTACGTTATCTTATAAGATAAACTTATCTAGACTTTGAAGGGAGGTAGTAGGTACGTAAAAAAGTAGTGTACACTGTACACGTAAGTCATAAGTTCATTGACCTTATAACTAAATGAGTACTCGCTGAAAAATTGCAACTATTTCTGATTTTTTACAAAAAAGGGTAATATTAATTTCATTTTAACTAAAATGCGTATTTCTTCTTAATTCGTTAAACACAATAAATATTATAGTCTATTTATTTTATATACTCTGCCGGCTCTGTCGGGTCTTATAAAAAGACTGTCTGAAAGTTTGACAATTAAGCAAGTGGAATACGGTGTGTCTTCAAGGATTTAAAATACAAAATTTGGTTATTTATTCTTTATACAAATGAAAACATGACACTCAGAGAGGACTTAAAAGAGTTGGGCTGGTAATTAATATTTTGTAAATAATTACAGTATAATTGTATCTTATAATGTTTGTTTTTTAATATTTCGGTGTTACTACTTTACTACTTTTAGGCATTTGAGTGAAGAAGGTATAGATATTATAACCGAAAACGGACAAATAGAAGATGTAAATATTTTAAGTAGGAGAGCTATAGATGTGAGTAGAGTAAAAAATATTATTAACGTGTATTTCACGTCTAAAGACAATCGATCTTCCCACACATTGGACGTTTTGAATACTTAAATGAATTCTTTGCTATTTCAGTTTGATTTAAGAGATATTGGGGATGGAGCATTTCCCGAGGATTTTCCTAAAGATCCATCAAAATTAGAGAAACCAATAGTTGTACAAATACAAAAGATAAGAAATGTTGCTGCACCAAAGGCTAATGAAGAATCAACATCAGCCCCTCGAATGCTTAAAATGATTTTGCATGACGGGAGATCAACATGTGTAGGTTTGGAAACAAGTCCCATTTCAAATCTTAACATAAATACTCCCCCGGGTACCAAATTGTTAATAAATAATGAAGAGTTGGAAGTGTGTCATGGAGTTATCTGGCTAAAACCAGATGTCATCACCATGCTTGGTGGCAAAGTCACTCATATGATAGAGAAATGGGAACTTAATAGAAGTCTAGCGAAACATACTAGAGGTGAGTGTGAAATAGTAACAACTTCTTATAAGAAAATACATTTTTAATACATTACAATATTTTGAGTACAATTTTAATATGCACTTTTTATTACATACTTATTAATATAAATATTATTACTTATTAGGTTTAAATAGTTTATACAATTTATATGTATGTAGAAGTATAGTAGTATGTTGCAAATAATTCACAATCAGTGTCTGTGTAACATCTGTGGCAACTGTAAAAGTATAATTTCCATAATACATATATTTTATTAAAAAACTATTTATTTGATATCTAAATAAAAGTAATAATAATCCAGTATTATTGTGATATAGAGTTATATATAATAGAACCCCTTAACACAGATTTGGATAATTTTTTAAATTGTTTTCTTTCCCATTCCTTCTAACACAACATTATATGTCTTCATATATTTCATCTTAATAAATACATATGTATTTATTAAGATGATGATTACTGATTACTGATACTGATGATTACTGATATCAGTAATCAAAGTAATGTTAACTTAACTTCCCTTAAGCTAATTTGAGATAAGAATACTATATATGTATACAGGGTGACTGGTGAATTACTATCAATATTTAAGGAGAATACTCGGTACATGATTCTCATTCGAATTATGTAAAAAAAATTGGTACTTAATTTTTGACTAAATTTCCGTATAAATAAATAAAGTGTGGACACGTTCCAAGTGTTCCATGTGTGGACGCGTGCGGCGGAGTGCTGATACAACACCACGCCACCGCACGCGTATGTGTGTGTGTGTGTATACTTAATCTGTAGGGTGTTCACACGATGCGTAATTAATTATATAACTTTTGGTTAACTTTACTTAGAAGTTTATTAATATTTATGTTATATTAATTTTTATTTTGTCATATATGATCGTCAAATATCACGTCCTCAAGTATCGATAGTAATTCACCAGTCACCCTGTATATTCTTAAATTAGTGGATATTGTTTATACTTCAGGTGGCATAGGAGTAGATGGTGGCCCACCGCCATGGATACCATTCGGACAGAGACTGGAGGTTTTGCCTATTGATAAACAATTTAAAAGCATACAAGACTCATCCAAACAGGACAATGCTGAGTTTGAGGCCCAAAGAAAAGGAGCTATTGCAGAAGCTCAAAGGATGTCAGGAGTTAAAAAGGTTAGTCTTCTTTATTTACAACTGTGGGTTTTAATGTTGGATACAGCATTCAGATAAAGTGCTCATGCTGATAAAATAATAATTATTGAAGCCTCATTCTAATAAACAAGCAGGAAAAAGAAGTCCTATGATTAATTTTTATTAATAATATTGAATTAAATTTCTTCTTAAAATTCCAGGTCTTTGGTGGTGGTACTAAACCGCTGTTAGATGCGAATGTGCAAAAGATCGTTGATGCCGGTTTTTCTGAAGAACAAGCTGAAAATGCTCTGAAGTACACAAAGAATAATCTAGACAAAGCATTGAGAATATTACAAAAAAGGGATAACTCAGAAAACAGAAGTAAAGATAAAGCAAAGGAACCTGATTCCTCTAAAAGAAAAGGTCGTAACAAGGAGCCTAATGACGAAGATGTAGTTCCTGTTAAACCTTCGGGAAAAGTTTCGCTATTTGACTTCTTAGAAGATAAATTACCAAATGTACCAGACAAAGATAAGAATAATCGTCGCGAATATAACACGCCGTCCGAAGATAGAGGCGAGAGGAGTTATAACAGCAGGGAAAGAAATAATAATAAAAACAGTCGCTCGCACGGTTCAAGATACGAGGGCCCGAGACATCGGTCGGATAGAGGACATAACTCCCATGATAACTATCACAGTTCACACAGGGAGGAAAGAAAATATCAAACACAGAACGAGAAACCACCAAGGTTCCAGAAGAAATTAGAAGAGAAGAATAAACATCAACAACAACAACAGGCAAATAATTTTAATTTACATTACAATAACGCTTATCAGAATCATCCCAATCAGTATCCCGAAATCAATATGCGGCATGACACGACTTTCAATGACAACCATATGAACCAACAGCAAAACTATAGAAATAACATGAACACAATGGATAACTTGATTGAGGCTACTGCAAATCTAAATCTACTATCGAATCAAGCTAGGCCTAATGAAGAATTATCGCCAGGTAGGGGCTACCAGGCACATCCAGAGCTCTATAGCCAAAAACAAGCCTACATTTCTAACCAAAATTTGCAAGAAATACCACCATTTAGGCGGAATAATGATATGACGTATCCAGAACACTATCAGCGTCGACAACAGCAACAACAGCCCAATGGTTACATGGAACAACAGAATCCAATGTATTCTAATATGAACTACATGAACCAGGGTTACAACGGCCGGCAGTACAATTATGGGGCCCGTCAGGAGTATAGCGGTCTTCGTACCGGCGGGCCATTCTTACCTGGTTCTCTGTTAGGCTTCCAGAATGCAGCTGTCAATGAACAGGCTCGGGCTATGCTGGGCGTAGCGGATATTAACTGGAAGGTTGGCGACAGATGTCTGGCTCTCTACTGGGAAGACAATAATGTTAGTTTTGACGTTTAAATTACAATCTACTCACAATTTCTTTAAGTAATTTTTCATTTTACACTAAAATTTTCTGTTGTTAATCGTTAATATCATACGAGTTTTTGCATTCCAGATTACAATTCATAATAATAATTGAGATATATATTTCTTGTTTCTATGTGTGTTTACTTTTACTATCTTGTTTCGATGGCTTTGTTTTATTACATTATACAGTTTATTTTATTAAAAATATATTTATTATTAATATTCGTTTCAGTTTTATGAAGCGGAAATAACGGGTATATCCGCGAACACGGTAGTGGTGAAGTTTTGTGCGTACGGTAATCATGAGGAAGTACTGAAATCTAACTGTTTACCTTATCCTAACCAGGGTAAGTAAACTCAACGATGTAAGTTATATTTAATTTATTTTTTATTTTATTAACTATATTGTTGTTTTTTTTTTACGTTCATATATAATTTTAGTCACCCCAATATAAAGCCGATGTTTTAATCTTACTTCAATATATTTGAATATACTCTAAGTGGAAACTCAGTATGAAGTTCAGTCTCCTAGTGATGGTGATACTAATGATTCCTGTTCGTTTCCAGGAGCGGGCGGCTTCTCCCGCGGCGTGTTCGCTCGGCGGCCGTAGTACCCGGCGGCGGCGGCGCGGCCCCGCCTCCAGCCAGTCGGCCGGTGACGTCACCCGACGCCCCTACCAAGAGTCGCCTTCACGTTCGAGTTGACACGTATTAGGGGAAAAAAGTCGACCCGGTCGGCGGAACGTCTTATTTTAATTAATGTAATGTAATGCTCCCGTACCATTCACATGTTGAACTGAGGTTGTAGTTTTTTTCATTCTGTCTCGTGATGTCGCCGACATCGATGTATTCGTGTCGGCGCGTTTTGTTGTCATGTCGGTTGTTATTTAACAAAAATATTTTGTATTCAACAACGAAATTATTTGTATTGTAAACGACTGGTGACTCGAATTATAAAATTTGTGCAGTTCTAAGGCCTTAATGCTGTTATCATAAATAAAAGAAGACAGGTGCAAGTCTGGGTTATCATACAATTGTTCCTTAGCAAACGGAAACCGAAAAAACAAGCCCAATTTAATAATTCCGAGAATATATTGTTGAAATTAAAATTCTCAATATTCAAAAGATCAACAGTGTTCCGACAGTGCTGAGCCGTGGTGATATACCAATAATTTTGTTATGTAACTAAAAGTGCGCGACATTTTATCTTGCCAAATTCTATAAATCTAAATCAACGAGAATTTTCAAATAAGATCTGAATGCCTTGAGTCGAATTGTGCACAGAAAGTGAATTTTAATATTTTACTGACCATAATCCTAGAAAAGAAGTATCCTAACCATTACATATTAACACTTATTAATAATGTTTCTTCAGAGGTAATATTGATGACAGCTCAAAGGCTTTCACTCACGTTAATAATTAATTAACTTAATTTTCTCAAAAAAAAAAAAAACAAAAATGCCCAATAACTCGGAACTTTCTGGAATAATGTTATAAGGTGTTCATTAACTTCTCCATAATAAAATCATATTGAGACAATGCAAACATCTTACTGTGCAGCAGACATCGATTCCAGTTACAATACAAACAGCGTGTTCAACAAGCATTTCATTATACATGGTGTTGAATGTTATATTTTCTCTATTATGTGATAATCGTCTATTTATCTTACATTTTAATCGATGGTTTAGTGTGAAGAGCTATAATTATGTGGATAAGCTCAATTTCATAAAAACATAATAATAGTGTAAGCTCAAACTTTAATATTAATTTTTCAAATATAAATATTAAATGTGCTGTGGTAATGTTATTGATATTATATGATGGATTGTTTCCTTTGATGTGATTCACAAGTTTTGACAAATAACGAATAAAGTATTCAAATATTTCACATGTGGGTATGTTGAAAATGTGAAAAAGTATATGGATTCAACAGTGCCGGCGTTAGGAGGGGGCACGATGGGGTGACGGCCCAGGGCGCCAAATTTGGGGTGGGGGGACGATTAATGGAGGTAGGATATTTATAAATGAAAAAAAATAAAATAGTAGCTACATAACTTTCTACGTCCACGTCGTTAGCTCTGGGTCACGCTAAAGGAAAGATGGAAGATGGTAGATGGAATATAGAATTCTTAATACACTTTCAGTGTTCACATTGGTTCAGAAAAGAATTAATACTCGATTATGATTTCTTTAAGTGGGCGCCAAAATATTCTTGCCCAGGGTGTCAGTCCCTCTAACGCCGGCACTGGGATTCAATTTGATTGTAAGTTAATTATATTTGAACAACAACATAATTACAACAGAATGTCAGAGACATGTGAATTATATCTTTGGAAATATGTAGTTAACCTTAAATGTATGAAAATATACAAAAATGACTAATTTTAGATCTGAATGCAAGATGTACTGTTATTTGTGCAAAGTCCTACAATGTCGTGAATACACGTGCACGGTCGTGTATACACGTGCATGTTCGTTTATACTTGTGTATATTCGTGCAAACTTGTTACATACACTGTTGATTACAATATCTGTTGTTCCTCGTGTGCTTTACTTTAGTTACCACTAAATGTAGCTGTAGGTGTGGCTTTATAAAAGGTCTGGGACCATCTCGTTAGTAATTATAACGGGCAAGGATAAGTCATCTAAAGATCTAAGTGAACTAATATCCACTAATCCTGCACAGTAATATGTTTAATTAAGAACGATGTTATGCATCATCGATGGTATTAAACTGGAATTAGTTTTAACGTTCATTAATTAATTTATTGTCAGGTCATGTATGTAACCATAATAGTAGTGTAGCTTGTATAAGTGTATTTTGTTATATTTCTAGCGCAAAGTGTATAATATATAAAATATATTTTGTTTTATTTTTTACCAAAATATAGTTTGTTTTCTTTAACTTATCTATTGTAAAGATTGTATAGTCATAAATCAACGTTCATTTTATAACGTATGTAGATATGTCAATACGAATTTTGCTTTTTTATAAAATAATATGTTGGCAATGATTTTCAGTTAAAGTAGATACCGCCTCCACAGAGGCCTTAACATAACTTAATAGGATGTTAGATAATGACCAAAGCTCAAGTATCAATAATTTGTTAGTTTGTGTAAAGCTTTCGATACATTTATACTGATGTTATGTTCAACTAACAGTTTATAACTTGAAGGCCAATAAAATACATTTTAATTAACATATTATTTTCATTACATAAAAAAATATAAGTATTAACATATATTTTATTAATAACCGCCTTTCAATATCCTATTTCCTTTAAATAAATCCGTGAATTATAATATATAAAGATACATGTCGCAGAAATCTATAATATATAGAGTTGAAGTTATTAAAACTACTAATCTAAGTAGGTTAATCTGGAAGTGAACTAGTACTCAAAGAAAAATATAGGAGTCGTAGTAGCGATGTGTTTGGTGGGGAGTTACTCGTTTGACCCGCGAGTTGTTACACAAACCAGTTGTTATGGTCGCCTCGTCAGCGACTGACTTGTTCGGGGCCATTTGTCAATGAACTCACGCCAAAATTACGTTAGCTGTGGGAGTTATGGTTAAGTGAAACTTGGAAGATCGTTTATTTTGCAACTTTATTACATAAAGGTGAGATTGATAGAAATTATATACGACGGAATGTTGATGTTTTAACAAAATGCGAATTTATATACGAATACAACAACAATTAATGTACCAAATATGTTTATGACGCGCGACCGGTGTTATCGCTTTAAAATAGTGAGACCGTTTATTAGAACATTAAAATTTATTTACTATAAAAATGCACGATCTGATGCAACTTTCACTTAGATATCATCTAGAGAAGGGATCAAATGGACCTTGCGTTATATCGGCGCTGCCTTGAAGCGAACGTCCGCAGGTGCGTTAGCGTAATGTGTAATATAATGTATGCACTAAGCATTACTATTGGTTCGTGACACACATATCACTGCGATTCAGAAAAACGACACCGTACAAAACAATGCCTGGTGCTGTGTAGGTCGCTGGAGCTACTTAACACTTAGATCACCTCCATAAATACTGTAATATAAAAACACTTTTTTATATAATATGTAGGTGAAACTTATAGTCACGATCCAATTTACCGTATTTTATATTACATGGTATTATATAATTTAATAATTGAAATTGAATACCGGGCTCATATTTCATTAATCTATTTGTTTTATAAGAAAAATAAAGCTAAAATAATAACTAAAATAAATCTAGCAGTTTATTGAATGGTGTTATAAATAATTTTAGATTGCACACACATTCTCTTCACATTCACATTCTCTTTGTAATCTTAAAATTACAATTTCCTCTAACAAATCATCATATTACTTTTAAGCTTTGGAGCTATATACATATTATAGACCAATAAAATAGTGACAAATCACTATTTCCAATATTTATCTTATTAATATAAAGCACGAGGGTTTTTGAAAAAGAAATAGCATCATAATAAACAATTAATATATTATATAAAAAACCACATAATTCAAACTTTCTTGAAGTATAATTTTACTTGTCATATTTGTGACCTTAACCTTCTCACATCATTAACAAGGAATTAATTAAATTATGATCTTGCACTATTTTGTTAAATGACAATATTAATATGTCCATCTACCCTCGATAATATTATAAACTGGTCTTTGTTATATTGATAGCAGGAACACTTACACGTTTAATCTAAAACAAGTTATGTTATAATTAAATAAAAAATGAATGACGTTTTTATTAGAAGACTACATGTTAATCCCCGAAATGTGAGAGCACAGAGTAAACAAAGTCACGCACATTGGAGGTAAGAAAAGCGCGGCATTCGAGATTATTTGCACATAATATATGTTTAAAAGTCAAACAATATAATAATAATGTTAAAACAAGTTTATATATTCTACGATATCTAACATCAAGACGCATGTTAGCAAATCTTGGTGTGAACAATTTAATGTGTATATTAGTCCTACGTCGAAGTGATTTTCTTTCAAGGTAATTTCAGGAGTGTGGCAAATCTAGATTGTCAATTAAGAAATACAATCCTTTTTTTGTATGATAGATCGAATAATATTTGGATATATGTAAAATGATGATGAAATAAGAGGAAGTTGAATGTATTTATTAATTGCGTATGACTTTTGGAACCGCAGTTTTTAACTTTTACAGGTATCGATATTTGATTTCAGAGTAGCCATGGCGATGGGGGGTGCGATGGATAGCTGCGGTCGCTGCATGAAGATCTCATTGGTGGCAATGAATGTTTTAACATTTGTAAGTTAACACAAAAAAAAAATAGTTTTACTCAAGTGTTCACATTATTTCTGAACGTCCAATAAAAGTTTTCAATAACTTAAGAATAAATAAAACTATAGTACATAATAAAATGGTAACAGTAATTATTAATTTTGTATTTAATTTACTCAGCTGGGGGGCGTGCTGGCTCTGGGTATTGGAGTATGGATCTGGGTGTCGCGATCCTTCCCTAGTACGCTCATGAGCAACAATATGTTCATAGCGTCAGTTGCTGTAGTGGTGGCGATGGGAGCCGCAGTCATGATCCTATCCTTACTGGGTTGTTGCGGCGCTGCTAAAGAAGTCAAGTGTATGTTGCTTACGGTACGTTTCACTTTTAAATATCTTAGGACTCCCGTTTTTATTTAATTCGAACATTAAAATGTTCTACATATAGCAGGAATTGCATATAGTTATAGAACTCCGTCAAATAAATATGTTAAAATATATTACACCATTATTTGAGAACTCTTTTAAAGGCAGGACGTCTTTATCCAATCATAATAATCGTTTATGATATAGAACGTCGACTTTGCAAATTATATGAAAGTCATCTTCCATCAATTAATAAGGACAAAGTTAAAATATAAACATCTATAACAATAATAGTGTTAAATATATTGTATCTGTTCCAGTATTATATTCTAGTGTTCATAATCTTCGTGGTGATGCTGGTGGGCGGGATCCTCCTGTTCGTGTTCAGGGTCAAGGTGCTTTCTACTTTGGAGAGAGAGATGCACGCGTCCATCCCCAACTACGGTACTCGTCGTGAGTACACGCGCGCTTGGGACGAGACTCAGACCAAACTGCAATGCTGCGGCGTCAAGAGCTACAAGGACTGGAATGACAATGTCCCTGAAAGCTGCTGTGTTGAAGTTTATCCTGGACAGGTCAGAACTGATACAGAACCATCACCACCATCCATTTTAAGTATTAACGATGATAGTTCAACTAACATTTGACATTTCCATGAATAAACGATGGCGTAAAATTTATTAATTTAAGTACATATTCGTTTATATTATTTTAATCATTTTTAAGACTTTTAAAACCTGACTTTATTTCTTGTTTGATAGTGTACATTGTACAAGTGATCGTAGTCATTAAATCTTAATTTAGAAAGTCAAATTCATTTTATATTTAGTCTACTACCTCTTAGTAGGCAACAGACTCCCTATAAAAAAAAATTGGGTTCAATAAAGTGAAAAAAATACACTATTTCCTGCTTAAAAATTATATATACATATATCTCATTAATTTTCATCACCTTCTGATTAACAGTATGCAATTTTGTTATTCGTTTAACATCTGCCTGTATGTATTATAAAAGTCGCATTAAACATTTCAGAGAAGAGATTGCAAGTATTCACAGAATCCAACTACGATGTACATGGACGGTTGTTTTAATAAGACTGTAGACTTATTAAGAGAGGATGCGGCCTATGTTGGTACTGTCGCTGTTGTGGTGGCCTTAATTATGGTAAGGAATTATATGTACGAACGAGAAACAATAATATAAATTAATAAACAATAATAACATAAAAAAATTAAATGCGTCTTGTCAGGCATTTATTTTTGGAAAAAAGTTTTTATTCCTATCAATAGTTATGTATCGATTCGGTGGTTGTATTTGTATTATTAATTATAGTTAAGCTTTTTGGTTTAATGATGCTTTCTTTCAACTTCCAGGTGCTGGCGCTAATATTTTCCTGTGGTTTGTTCGTTAAAATAGAGTGACAATACAGCGTATCTGTTACGATTTGAACATAAATGTCAATTATTGACTGTCGGTTGATTGTCTTGTACGAGCGTCAGTCATTCTGGCCTCGTACTATGTATTACATTAGTTAATTTATTTTCTAAATGTAGATAAACATTTGAAATAAAATTTATACTGATTTTCAATAAAATGGTTTTAATTGTATCCATAAAATATAAAAAAATATAACGAGTTATCAAAATTGTTTCAAATTAAAATTATATATAAGTCAAGATCTAAATGTTTTTGAAAAACGGGCTTTAGATAATTGAGGTACTTGATTCAATAATACTACTTTTTAGCTTTTCTCCTCGGCGGAAACTTGATAGTATTGGGGTTGCCATCTCTGTATTGTCCGCTACGTGTAAACCAGCCACAGTTGCGTATAATACAGTCGGAGGTGGTAGTGCCGAGTGGCAACCCTAAAGCACTGATACGTTCGAGGGCTTGAGTTGGACCCGCGATAATCTAAGTAATATAAAAATATATCAATTTATACAACTTTTTATGAAAAACGTGACGCATAACTTACTCTTCCAAAGACGACATGTTTTCCGTCAAACTGAGGTAGAGGTTTGAAAATTATATTGAACTGTCCGCAAACTTCATTGTCTGGTGTGACTGCCATAGACATTACTCCTGTTATTGTATCATGTGAAATTTGTAAATAAAAATACAACGGGTAAGACAAATATTTTTAAACCAAATGAGTCACAACATAAATAATCGTAATACCTGGTACAGTGTGATTTAATTTAAAGTTCTCAGCTGTCATCAGTTCTACTTCACCTTCGGGCAAAAAACAACCAAAACCATTGTCTTTGACGACGTCACCTCCACGACAGTATAGATTCGGTACAACTCTACGATTAATTACATTATGGTTAGGTACATTACTCATTTGGTAAATTTTCACCCATGTTATATAAAAGAAGCAGTTGAAACACCAATAACACTATTAAAAACATCAGAAATTACAATAATTTATGTAAAATACCAAAGAAAGATTATTTTTTATTTCAATTATATCTAAACTAATTCCCAGCTGTACCTGCTTATTTTATAGATAGACTTAAACATTATGTTCATCCATATTGAATTTGGTCAAGTTTAGACGAAGCAGGGAAATGTTTTATTTTAAACAAACAGATTATGTACGATAGATTTTGGTTTTTATATAGTTTTGTCTGTATCACTTATTGTGCATCATAAAAAAAGATAGAAAGCAAGTGAAGTTTGGAGTTTTAAATTGGTTTGGGATGTGTCAGTTATGTCTTAAATTAAAGAAGACATCTTGCAAAGAATGCAACATCTTGCAAAGAATGCAGCAATCTGTAATATAAACCAAATTGCGAACATATTACATAACCGTGACAAACATAGGAAGGAAAGATTGGAAAGGAAATTTTTAATTTCGCTAAGTTTAATTGTTTACCTGAAAAACCTGGTCCCCATGTACGCGTGTCCTCTGGAATCACCTTTTAAAAGACTAAGGAATAATTGACAAGTTTTAGGTGCAATTTCATTGAATAATTCAGCAATAACACGTCCGATCTTTGAGCCTCCGACAACCCAAATGTCCAAAGACACTCTGAAAAGTTGAAATCAGTGACCAGCTATTGACAAGAACACCAGTTCCGATTAAAAAATGTGCTATATGATTTTAAATTATAACCTTGCAAAAGGTAAATTTACACGCATTTGTAATATTGACGGGATAATAAAATGTAATTAACTAGATTTTTGCTTTATTTTTTCTCAAGGAGCTCAAGGTCAAAATGAAACAATACATGTGCACTTATCAATCTTTGGAAAGAATACATACTTTTTCGTCTATATTATATCTGGTGCGCAGATGCATACTCAGATGTACAAAACGATGTATAAATTTACTAATGTTCCGTTTAGTAATAAATTGTCTGGTCTTCATTGAATATACTTATATAAAACAATATATTTAATTGATGTCGATTTTATTAAAATTATCTTACTTTGTACGGTTTACATTTGGTGGTTTGTCGAAAGCAGGATCTCTAATATCACGATCAATTTTCTCAGTTTTGAAAAGAATAAATGGAAGCCTAAAAATTTAAAAGTTTTATCTTAATATCAATTTGAATATGAAAACTAATATAGTTAAGAAGAAACACCTACGATGCACCCAATATAAGTTTATGCTTTGTATCCTTCCACGCATCTTCCAGTTCTTTTGTGAGAGGTTGTTCCGATCTCTAAATTTTAAAACAAAAACGGAAAAATGTTTTTTGACTTAAATTATATATTTTTTTGTCAAACGTTCTCGATAAAGTTTATACAAACCGCTATAAGAAGCCTCGAATAAAAATACAAGTTTTGTTTTCGTATTTCATCCAAGACACGTTGTCTTTGTTTACACAACAGCTTATTGTATGTGTCCGTAGGCTCGGGGTACATCCAGCAATCCACAAAACCCTAAATCGGATTTATTTATTGCACAAAAGTTATAAACTTTTTTTTAATATAATATTCCAAAGTTTCATCGACTTGAGCATACCCCAGTCCTTTGTATGAGATTAATTCGTTTGAGCAATTCTTTATTAACGTTCATATTTTCTTCCAACTGACGAGCGTAGTAGTTGAGCCTTCGAGGCTTCAAATATAATTCAGGAAAAAGTTCCGGCGGGTGATCGTCCACCTTATGCTTAGACATTTGCAGCTGAAATATTTTAGGTATTACTTACAAGAGAACACAATGTTGATACTGAACCAAAGTTATACGCACTTCTTTTTGATGATTGCACCATGTTGCATAAAAATCTTTAGAAAGCAAGGGAAACCTTGGCGGCTGAAACGTTTTATGACGTAAGAGCAAGTTAAGTTTCTTATATATATTTAACATTTTATTAAGTTACTAACAAGTTTAAATTCCCTTGGTTTCCGTACGCGAGGCGGTCGTGGCCTCTCTGGTTCGGGTGGTGGAGTGCGTAGTAAAGGATGTTCTAGCAAATGGTCACATGCTCTCTCTCTCAGTGGATGCATCTCTAAAACAGCTTAAATGATGTTATATATAAAAGATCAGTATTATATGCAAAACTTGACATTTCCTTTCCTATCGATATTCGTAATAATTTTATCAATTAAGTATTATATGAAAATTGAGATTAAATAAAAAAGTTGTTTTTGATAGTAGACATTTCAACTAATAACTCTAAAAATGACATCCACATAATACTTCTTTTGGCTTAACAAATATAGAAACTTATTATTTATATTTTATTCTTCTTAAATCACTTTAGGGATAAGAGTTATTTTAAAAAAATCATTAAGGTGTATGTTAACGTTAAGTATGATTCGTTTTATTCTCATGTAATTGTTTTATATCAACTTTATGAATTTGCTTCCACTGTTAATAATTACGATAAAAATCAATTACCAAAAATCGATAATTTACTCAAGATCATTCTCCCCTAAATATCTTTAAAAAATATATGTGTGTTATTATGGTACAATCCTTGGAAAAACACGACATCTAACTAAATTTGACTATAAAAAAAAAAACTTCCAATTTAGCTGCTGGATACACACCCAGATACACACTCATACAAACAATCACATGCAAATAATAATTTTATCATACTAGTCTCTTTGTGCAAGTGACTAAATATAGGAGTTCATTTTGAATGTAAAATGTATAAATAATGAGGTCTAAGACTTTTGCGAGTTTTCAGACATTCACATCTCGTCTGCCCGTGAACACGGTTGCTGAAAAATCCGAAACTAATTTAAAAAATATACTCATACCTATGTCCTTAAAAGTTGAAAAAAAACAATAATATGAACCTGGTTTTGATTGACCTAATTTCAAATTATTTTACTACACACGCCTTTTTGGAAATTGAGAAATTGGGATTTTGAGTTGGTACAGAAAAAGGGATATGGGCTACCAAAACTCGAATCGTAATAGTCTCCGAAAATATACAAGTAGTGAAACATATTTTCTTAGATTTGTATCAGATACATTAAACCTTGTTTTGAGATTTCGATTTTATTTTAGTAAAATTGGATGATAAAGAAAATTCATAAATTTTTTATTGCATAAGGTGAAGTTAATGCATAGCAATATTTGTAGGAACCTAAGTTCACGAGGACGAAAATACGAGTAATTCTAGATATATCTCAAAACTGAGCATACGGAATATATCAAATAGGTATAATCGGAGGTGCTTTTAAATTCTTCCATTTTGTAAATTTTTTTTAATATACTTTTGTCATTATTAAAACTATAATAATCTTCTTATATATTATTATTATGAATAAATTTGAAACAAATGAAGCAATTATAAAAAAAAATATTCGGTGTGTGACGGTTAAAGTCATTTATTGACGTACATTTTTTAATAAAAACTATATCAATTAAAAAGGAAACAGAAATATTAGCATCATGAAGAGCAGCTCATTAGTATTATTTGTTTGTGCTGGTCTACTGCTTGTAAGATATTACATTATTAATGAATAGACGCAGTATATATAATAATATGTTTCTAACAAATTTTATGAATAATTTTGTTTGTAATTAATGAATTATTAGAGTGGCGGTGCTATTCTCGGCGGTTCAGCGACGTGGAGTCTCATGCGTATCTCTTACTACTTCTGGACCACTGATCTTGGAGTCGAGTTGGGCTCCAGTGTACTGTTTATCGCCGGAGCTCTGTTATGTCTTCCCACGTGTTGGCTGTGCACGCTCGTGCCGTACCATCCTAGGTCCATTTCGCTTTTGGCAAGCGTAAGTAACATATTTCATAATGATATATTTAGAAAAAGAATTAACTTTTCTTTATAATAAATATACAATAGAAACTAAAGAAAAAATTATAAAATAATTGAGATACATTAATAATTATTTGGTTATATACCTACTCTATTATTAATATGGGTCAGTAAAAATAAAATGACGGCAAGTCATTTTTTTTTTGTGTTATAATTTACCCTTTACAAGGATTAATTTTGTAAAAGCAGACTTAGAAATTCTTTTTTTATTTATCCATAGTATTCTTAATATTAAAACAATGAAAAATGTTGCTATAACCTTTGACATTTCACAATTTTAATTTCGGTTTTGTCAAAAAGAAATTTATAGTTTTGTTCATAAGGATCAGCTACTAAAAATGTTAATCTTATTGTTTTTTCTGTCGAATTATAAAATAGCTACTTTTTGCTTGTAAATTGAAATACTTAACTTTAGACCTTCCTCACGTCCAAGTGTTTTCTGGAATTCTAAGAAGGCCGTTTAGCAAGATGTCTGTAATTTAATCTACATATCTTGTGTTCACTGGGACGAATATATAGATATTTTTCTCACATAAAGATTTGAGGAATCCTCACCTTTCCGATTTTTCGTACCATTTATCAAAGATACCTCTAATCTAATTTTTTTCAATTTTTGTTTTGACCTTGCTAGTTTCGGATACATTAAATTTATAAATCTACTTTATGCTCCCCCATATTATTAAGGCTAAACACAAAATTTTTGATTCTTATATGTTTTTAAAATGCCTGCTTCTGAACATCTCCTTGTTTATTATATGAAAGTACATAATTATTCCAGTTGATGATACTCGTGACGTCGGGTCTGATGTTGCTGTCCATAGGGATTTCTTCTATCATGGGTCTATCCCGTGCTGTTAGAGAGCAGCACACCTTAAACACTACAATGTTGAGGACAATGGCGTTTGAACCAGTTGACATAGCTGTTAAAAGTGCGTTTGCTTCGATGCAATTAGAGGTTGGTAGTGCTTGGAGTGGTGCAATGAATTATTAAAATTGTTATTGTATTTGTCTGTTTTTTCGAAAACGGTTTGAAAAAAAATCATCAAGAACAAATTACATGTATAACTTAGTAATTAGATTGACTGAAGTTATTATTTGCTAAATGTAAAGTCATTAAAAATGTTTAGTTAAAATGCTGCGGTGTCAATTCTCATGCTGACTGGTATCTTCATCGCAATACACTGCCCCTCGCATGCTGTGGGCGTGTTGGGATAGGAAAGGTAAGCATCATTACTTTGTTATATACAATTAGTTGAGTTGTATTTAACCTTCTATATTTCTTAACCCTTATTGCAAATGCAAGTTAAAAGATAGATATTCAGTTTTCATTTAAAAATCTTTGCTTATGATAGTATCATATCAACGAAAATGAACGAAAAACTGAAAAAGGATTTAAAAGTATAATAAAAAGTCGTGGTTAGGATAGCGTTGTTATTATGCAAAATAGTTTTGATAGGAATTCTATGAATCTGTTGTCTTTATATGTTCTATAACAATTATAAAATGAATTGGTAGCCGTATTTCATCTAGGAAAATATGTTTGATTACATAAACATTACTTTATTGTAATAGTATATTATTTGTATATAGAACACCGATCATTGTGAAATACCATTATACAATCGTGGATGTTTAAGACCAGCGCGGGCTGAACTCCGCATGTACGCCAACTCTCTCGCCGTGCTAGCTTGCGCGATTATTTTGGTTAAGGTATCTTGTATATGAAGTATTATATGTAATTTAAATTTATTTTAAATGCGGATCCTTAATTTGGAACCTCTATTTACACAGTTTTTGGGAAGCCATTAAATATAAACTAAATTGACTACAGTTAATGTAAATTTAATTTTTACAATAATGTTTAGGCAAAGTAAAAGAGTTGAATTTATTCAAACAGATACATATATATATATACTGTTGATAGATTTTTGTTAATTTGATGGAATTTATTGGATTTCTTTAAAATATGTTAATAAATTCAATGTTTTCTAGGCGGTAGCGTTGTTCGCGACTGTGTATACTATGGTTACGGGTGTAACGGAGCGAAGCGTGGGTGTTAAGCAGCAGCCGCTTCGCATCGCCTACCTCCCAGCCCCCCCGATAGTACCACTCGCCCCACCAGCCCCTTAATACAATCTTCCCCCTATTAGTTATTTACAAATTTTAACATGCACACATTAGATATTTATAGACATGCAAATTGTAAGTATTTCTGATAAAACTAGGGTAACTAAAATTATTTGTACGATTTTTTATACTTAATTCTAATGAAATATACAGTTTTGGAAATAAGTAAGTGTTTATTGTCATACATTTTATTATTATTGACCAGATAATTGATATAGTAACAATATTTATCTTAACCTATGGGTGGGACGACTCATTGAAACGAAATGATTAGGATATCTTTTTAATCGTAATTTTTTGAACACAATACAACATGCAAGCATCAAAATGCTTTTTGAATTTAAGAAACAATCATATCTCTTCTATATTTGGTACCTATTTTTGGTTTTTTCAAAATATTCATGAAAACGTTCTCTATATATAAAGACAAACAGAAACTATAATATATTAAGAAAAAAATATTACAACAGGGGCGCGAACACGCGGGCATGTGCGGGCGTTCGCGGGTTTACCTAAGAAACTTAATATCTACAGGACTATCGAGTTTTGGAACATTAGGCCGCGGAGCGACGACCCGCAGCAGCCCGCGAGTTCGCAACACGCGCCCGCCCCCGACGCGGCGGCACTATACCATACTCACAACAATAGCTACACGTTACATGTCTAAGATAATAATTATAAGCGATCCTAGTCAATAATTTAGAATTCGAAGATTACAGATGCGGTGGGGGCGAGGCGTCGGTCCGTCGCCACAGTCACTCGGCACAGGCACTAGAGCTCGCACGCACTCAGCACGCGACGGACCGAGGCCGGCCGGCCGACGGCACGCCGCTATCATCTACACGATTACTATATATTGCTATGACGAGGATGAACGGTGCGTCGGGCGGCGTGGGGCGCGGGCGCGCCGCTCGCTCAGTTAAGGCCGGGAGCGGGGCGCGCCCGCGGCAATTGGTTAACATTAGGTCTATCTAGAATAAATATGGTGTGCGTGGTCGCTCAGGGCGGCTCTAGCGCCGCGCGCCGCGGTGCTTGCGGTGAGGTCGAGGCGCGCGGCCCCACCACAGCGCCGCCAGGGCCAGGGCCGCCGCCGCCGCCGCGTCTCGCCGGCCTCTGCGGCAACCACACACTCACACACACAGAAGAAACACACAAATAATATCACTATCAACTACCTACACACATTGATACTACCCTCTAGCTTTTATATGTATATGCTTTCATAAATCTTTCAGTAACTACTAGGTAGACTAGAAATAAGTAACGATACAGCGCTATATAGTTATATTGGATAGATTAACTATTTATTACTGGTATAATTTAAAATTAGATTTTGGGAATTATAGTTGTATCGAACTAAATGTGATTTTTCAATTTAACAAGAATAACTTTAAATATCTATCTATATAAGATAGCAAAGATAGTAAAAGAATGAAATTTAAAATACTGATCCATGCTCAAAACATTTTTAAAGATAAGTTTTATGATAATAAAAATGCCATGCGTAATGAAGAGGAGAGATTCGCATGCAATGAAAGGTATACATTGAAATGGAATCTTCGATTTAAATATTATTATAAAATAATTAGCGAAGTGAAGCTTTGTGAAATGAATTTTGCAGCTGACCACTGAATCAAAGAATTTATAAAGCTCTATTAATCATACTGTTTTTATACTGGCCTTTCCTTTTTCTTTAGCAACAGCTCTTTAGATATTTTCCATTAATTTATGTTCATATTTCTTGACAAACTAAATTTTTAATTGAGTTTCAAGATATACGTAATTAGAAATAACAATTTGAAAAATGGTACCTTAAAATAAGCAATGATATGGATCTAATAAATGCACCAATATATAATAGTTTAAATAGAGCTTTAAGGTTTTTGGTCAATTTAGCTTCCTCGGCATGGTATATTAAGTCGAAGATATAGCACAAATAAATGTTAATATAGCATATGAATGAGTAAGAAGAGTGGGGATGGTTACCGATGCACACAACACGCGAGATTGCTCACCAAAGTAGCACACTGCCCGCCCTGCAACAAGCGAAAACTGTCTTCACTTTCACACCAAGCGAACTCGGCCATAGCTTGGTTAGTCATTGATTAAGCGGATTGATTGCAAGCGATTTGTATCGGTAAAATCCGAATGGCCCGGATTGCGGTAAAGCATTACTTACCTTTGAAAACTGGAAATCAGATATTTGGTTATTTTATGGCGTTATTTTGCTTAGTTTCGTTAAAAGAGATAGCATTGTGTAAGAAATCTTGTTGTACGATAAAAGTTTAATAATTTAAAGTTATAAGAAAGGAAAATTGATAATGAGATGTTTTTAGTGTTCTTTGTTTTTCGAGAAGAAAAAAAGATATCTTTGCCGACGAATAGTTTCGCGAATACTCAACCCATTCAACTAATAATAATTTATCATTGTTGTGAAAAGTCAAAAAAATCACTTTTGTTTTAGGTACATTGATAGGACAGAAAGTATTAAATAAAATGAAACCGTAAACAGGCATCCAAAATATTTATTATGTATACACTGATGACGGCTTCTCTGATTGTGTAATCTGATTAATGCCAGACCAGTCTCGTCAATATATTAACGAATACTGATATAGAGCTAATATATCTTTGTATTCGATGAAATAGCCATTTATTTTAAATGAAAAACAGATAACTTCTCTGACCTTTTTTTCACTACCAGTGCCACAAACTCATCATCATGACAACCTTTTTTAAATATTTAGTATGTTAGTGACTTGAGTACTTGATAATATTACGGACTGGTTTTGGTAATTAGAGCTTATATTATCTCGTCATAGAATGCGGGTAGTGAAAGGATTTTTGTTAGTTGTTTCTGTTTGTTGGTGGTCACGTACCTGGCACGTGGGGCAGTGTGGTGGCGCGCAGCCTGCGAGCTCGAGGCGGTGCGGGGTGCGCCAGGGCTCCTCCTCTGCCCGGCTCCTGCTCCCCGGGGCCTCCCCCGTGTCAAAGGCGCAGCACCCGCCGCCATCCTCACACTCGGGCTCCCAGCAGTCCACCTCACCCAGCTGAAAGGGACATTTGATATTATTAGCTATTGAAAAACGTCTATAAAACAACATAAGAAATAATATATTTTAACTTTATAATTTAACATTAAGTACACTTAAAAAAATTTATTGCTAACATTCAAGGTACTTTTTTTGCATATTGCTTTAATTCAGCTTTTGATTATCCTTCGTATTTAATCTCAAATAGACGAAAAAAAAATGATTACTTAAATTAAATATAATCAAAATGTTGAATCACAGAAAGTGTCGAGAACTAAATTGAGATCTTTCATATTATAAACAGGATGGCAAAAATAAAAAACAATCATATGTAATCATGAAGAAGGTTAATGATATATGTAGTAGCTTAAAGTTTATAACGTACGAGGCATTCACATATCTGACACTGGTAGAGCCATCGTTCACCGCTACGGAAGGTCACGTGGTGCATCTCCTGGTGACGGCAGTGGTAACGAGCGTCGCAGTGAGGACAGCACGACGCTGGAGCCAGGGGGATAGACTCCGAGCTATGGAACTAGAGAACAAGAAACGATTTACATATTGGCCGAGATACAGTCTCAAATTTGTTCATCAATGTTCGTCGTTACTTCATATAATGTCTGAACAAAATAGCTGAAGCCAGTATTTATAGTTTTCGAATACATGATGATACTTAAATGTTGCCATTACAAAATTACGATGATTCAGTATTTTAATTAATTATAACCAATCATAAAATATTTCAAGGACTATAACATATTATAATTAGTACGGCACGAAGGGCGTCACTTGTGACAACACATATGATAAGCAGCGAAAATTTTTACTAGTACACTATATTCTAAGCAGAAAACTGAAACGCGATGTACTCGTATATTTTTAACACAGGGAACAGTTATCCATTAAATTCACTGAAGGACTTTGTCTAAAGTCATATCTTTTTCTTAAGCATTCTAAAGTGACACTAATGTCGTTATGTGGTAATATACTTTGTGAGTGATGCACTTATTTTCGCCATATTCATATAACAGATATTCCTCTAGTTCAACTCACAGTGAGCGAGGTGTTGTCAGTATCACAGGAGCACACAGCATCCTCGCAGACGGCCACCCCTCGTGCACACGAACACGCGCGACACCCACCAGCCTCCGACCACCGGCCGCCGTCAGAAACAATACGGCCTTGCCATGAACAACCTTGGGAAGTTAAAGAGCCACTTATTAGTTATAACAAATGTATTTAAATGAAAAAAAAATTACGGGCAGACGAGATCATCACGGCTGCTGAAAAGTAGGTGAAACTTCGGGAGTATGTAGTTATTTTTAAATACAAAGCATACATAGTATACCCGAAAAATATAAGTTTAATTTAAATGAATACAACTCGCGAAAGTTTTAGATCTTATCATAACAAATGCACAATAAAAAACTCTAAGTAAGCTTGATTTTTAATATAGAAAAAGTTAGGCAATATAATTTCAGATTTTTATAGTTCTATTGATGCCTCATATTATAGTAATATAAACCCGTTGATGTTCAAACTAGCCAAGGAAATTTGACGTAGCTGTTTCACTCGTGTATACTGGTAAAATACAAAGGCAAGTTCCTAGATGTACAAACATACATTGTAACTCCAACAACAGTTTAGTAAAACAAAAGGATTAGTGAAGTACTAAATATAATTATTGTAACAATTCATGACCAATATTTTTAAAAATTAATAATCAAATGAGCAATTTTGAGCCCTACTATAAACTTACTCAATTCACAATTTTCTGTATCACATTCACATCTGAATCCTCCGTCCGTATTAACACACCGTGCGCTCGGATGACAAGTATGAAATCCTTCAGCACATTCATCGACATCTAAAAAAATATATATTATTTCTATGGACTCATTATGATATCGTTATGTTATATATCTTTTCATATTTTATATTTTCTGAATCTATGTAATTATAAAATGGAAGAGTTTTGTGTGTGTTCTATATTTTAATCATATGGTTGTCTCTCTCTATATCTTACTGTCTTAAGCACGAGTTACTTTACTTTAAAATACTATAAGTATTTATTTATACATTATATTATTTGGTTAATGTCTACAGTTCGTATAATACATTTACCTTCACAGTGATCTCTATGGGGGTCTCTTCTATAACCGTTTCTGCAGACGCAGTAGTAGGAGCCGGGCGTGTTGACGCACGCGGCTCGCGGCACGCACGCTCTCGGCGCGGCGGGGTGAGCCGCACGCAAGCATTCGTCAACGTCCCGCTCGCAACGAGCGCCGGCGAAACCGCGTGCGCATGCGCAGTGCTCTGGACTGGCGCATACACCGCCGTTGAGACAACCACCGCTACATATAGCTGGAATAGGTACAGAGTATGTGTAAATTGGGATGTTTTAATTACTTTAACAATTATTTAAATTGTATTCAGTGAATTTAAAAAATGATTTAATCTTTTAATAACGTCTTTTGTTAAAGGAATGCTCAGATAGTTCATATGGTTTAATTTCATGATTGAAGTACTGGTTGTCAAAACACAGTGTGACAAAGAAAATATGATTTTATTACTTTTACTTGATACACAGCTTCACTTTTATGACAATGTAATTTAACAGAAAAAATATTTATTTTACCAACAAGCCTCAGTCGAGTTTCTTCAAAATTTCAGCTTGGACAAGTTCAATTGTTATTATATGTTATATTCAAACTTATAGTTGTGAAATTATAAGTCCAGTTTTCCTCACGATGTTTTCCTTCACCGTCTCTCAGTGGTGTCTAAATACTCTCAGAAAGTACATAGGTATGACTGGGAAAAATCACATTGGTACTTGCCATGTTCGAACCCGCGCCCTCATGCATGAGAGGCGCTCCTTTTAACCACTAGGCCACCACTGACTTGTTGTATTTAATGTAAATGATGAACTCACGTGTACATGTATAACCGTCTCCAGAGTATCCCTCCCTACACAGACAGGTATATGAACCAGGCGTGTTACTGCACTCGGCGTGAGGATCACAGCCATGTGTGTCACTCAAACACTCGTCCACCTGGAATAAAGATATTGCCTAATTTTTACTAATTGGTACATTAAAGTGATCCAAATTTGAAATAGCTTCATACACCAGGAAACTAATGTCGCGGATGCCGTGGGCAGAATAGGAATAAATTGGAAATAGCTCTCCAAGCGATATACGTGTATGTAACTTATAGAACGAGGGAACGACGCGACGGTTTAAGAAAGCAGCATAGTATTAAATCGCGAGTATCGCAGAGAGAATGAGAATCGAAAGGTTATAGGCTCGAATCCTGCTTTGATGAATTTATTTCATATGCTCAATTTAGATTTTGAATTAAGTCTCAATATTGCGAGAAGACCATACACCTACACATAATATTGTTATTATATTTGTCTATAGTTTAGTTTACCTCAACGCAATTGAATTTGTCCCTCCTGGTGTATCCCGGAAGACATTGACACACGTACCCTCCTACGACGTTCACACAACGAGTGTTGGAATGACAGTGGTGACCGTACAGACCACCGGCCGATTGACATTCATCTACATCTATATCACGCAAAACAAACACCATTGTAAGGATTATTATTTTAAATTGACTTATTAATTTCTCTACATATAACATACAAGATGAACGCAAAGATTCTTTTCTTTCATCCAAAAGATATTTGAAATAAGTCATTCGAGAGAGTTTGACATGAATTATATGTTACGGATATTTTGAATAAAACATTACCTTCACACGTGATCCCATCTCCTTGGAATCCTTGATTGCACTTACAAGTGTACTTTGTATTAAGATTCATACATGTAGCATTTTCATCGCAAGAATGTCCCATACTGCAGTAGTCCACACCTTTAATGTCAATAAGTAATCATTGTGGATTTCATAATACACTTTATTGTAATTTGTAATTTACTCGTTATTATAACTATCATATGTATAAAAATATGAAGTTTAACATTTTCATTGCCTTTATGAAAATAAAAGGAGCAACTGATCTATATCGTTTAGCTATACAAAATTTCATTTTTATAATAACAAAATTATCATAATATCTATAAATACATAGTATATATGTATAATCTTTTCTCACCAGGGCAGAACTTGCAACACTCTCCGGGTACAGTAAACTGGTCCGGTGCGTCGCAGGGTAGCGGAGGGCAGGCTGTGTCGGGATCGACGCGTGCGCATTGCATGTTACCGTCGTGACAGACGCACTCCGCGCACTCCTTGGGAGCGAATCGCTCGCCGTGTTCATATAGAGTGCCCTTTAGCAGGCACTGTCCTGTTGAGACATATAAAATAGTATTTTAATTTATATCTACTTAATTAATAATAACAACTCTTTTCACTAATATACTTAAACATTTAAAAAAATATATATTTAGTCTGTTTTTAATTGACGATTTCCCCTCTGAAATATGTATGTCGAAATCAATAACTTAACCGCTTACTCAGACACGTGGGACAGCATTCTCCTGGATGTAACACTGGATTTTTACATTCAGCTCTGTCGCATTCTACTGGCCTGCATGTTATTTCACCATGCTGTAACGAATTTAGAATACAATAACTTTATTTCGTTAATTAATAATAAATACGTCTACATGATGATACGTCTACATGTTATTTATTATTAATTATTTTTTTTGTAATTATACCACGCAAGAGCAGCGATTGCAGTCTTTTTGCCACGTTGCACCATCAGCGTGCACTGTTCCATTAGAGTAACACGATTTTTGACAATCACATTGTTCTAAACGCGCCAATCTTGCTTCCGTGCCCACAAGCTAAACAGTAAGATATACTTAGAATTCGTTAAAATTCACTGGAATATATATAATAACGTTATATTATATTTAAAAAAAATAATACCTTTAGTGAAAGGTCATGGATATGTGAAGTTAGTTCCTGTACCGTGGCTTGTAGCAGTGAGAACTGGCCGCAAGTGGGACATTCGGAGTCCAGCCCCGGACACTGCACCAGATAGCCGTGAGGCCCACTCACCAATCTAACATCTTGAAGGGTTCCCTGAATATTTCATTTTACGTTAACCACATTTTATTTTATAACAAAAGACATGTAAACATTTCTTATAATATAAAACACACTAACCTTAAATAAAGAATGCTTGCTATTCCTCTGTCCTACCCACAATGAGAGTTGTGGTTGTGTAAAATTCCGGTCTGGTGGTGGTATTAACCGTCGATACAGCGGGTGACAGTCAACGAGCAGAGTTGCTTGCGCCCCTGAGACAGCAAGTGCCACCCGATGCCACGCGCCGTCCGCGAGTCGAAACGGGAAGGTCTCCACTCGGGCCGTGACGCCTCCTGCCTCCACGTAATGTAGACGCACCTCATCTCGCCGACCACTCGACTGCAACTCCAGATACCTGTAATACAAGGCCCCGACGCAATTGAGTGACAGAACCCGTCGCCGCGTTCTCGGAACCTCCCTCCGAGCGAACAGTTCCGAGGTACACATAAACATTTCAAAGAACATATATACTCGGACGGCAGACGGGAATAGACCGGCCGCGAGCGGACCTCGGCTCGCTCTACATCTCAATATCGCTCGGTCGGGAAGGGGGCCATGTACCTCGGAACGAATCGCGTTCGGTTCTCATATTTTTTTTCTGACAGAGTTTGCCTTAGAAACAGCGCGATCTACAAGATTCATCGTATATAGAAATTCTGGAGGGAGATTCTGTGCCGACCGTCAACCGTCCCGCTGATATATCCAAAAAAAGATTTACAAATATTAAACCCTAATCATTTTAGAATGAATTACTGAATGGCACAATTACTGAATCCCATGTCGCTTGGAATGCAAGTGCGGAGCCCGACGCTGGAGTACTGTCGAGGGCGAGGGCCCGTAGCGATATAGCAACAACAACATCCAGGTACATATTGATAAATAGGTTATAAGGGGACAGTTAGACAGACAAATATAGAACAAAACACGTCAAGACACAGAACACAAGACGGACGACGGCGGGTAAGACACGGAGACATGCAGGTCGACCGCCCCTGAACACATACGGACATGCAGAGCAGTGAGCGCAATAGGTTCACGGATGGATCGAGGAGGGCATTCCGAGGCACAGGACATTCCAAGATACATGATTCTCCCCTATGCGCGCGCACGAATGTCAATATAAAACACATGCGTGCACGCGCAGCGATGTTGAGATCTAGAACTTACCGGTGACAGTGGCCGAATTCCTTAGGCTGATGACTCTCACGGACATCCACAAGCTCGGCGCCGCACGCGGACGCAGCTCATATCGACTTTCTACCATCGTCGAACGGACGACATCGAACCTTTGAGATCTATCGATCATCGATTGAGATAAATCGATTTATAATATTTTCTATAGTATCATAGCGTTCATTTAGCATCTGAAAAATTGGTTATCGTGTAGATATGGAATATAACTAATAGTATACGACCAAGTTTATATTAAGACTCTGTACCTGTTGTATCCGTGTGAGAAGGATAGAATTGTTCCCGAGTTAGCCGGCTCCTGTCGAAGAGCAGCTAGGACTGTGAACTCTGGCGATCGTCGCAGAAGCTCCATGGCGTGGTCGAAGGCCGTTCCTTCCACCTGCAGCGATCGCGAGTCCCCTGAACCACATTAATTGCAATTTTAACAAAGATCTCTCCTATACAACTATACTCGTATAGAGCAAAAGGTATTGCGGTAGTATGAAAAAGTTATATTTACATAGATCCAGTAGTCTAAATATGGATTATGTAATCAAATATTTATTTAGAACGCAATAATTATAGCTATGCAGAGCAATAAATTTCGATATAATCAGTGAGTTCAGAGCTCGCTGCGAGTACGACCTTTTCGTTACGGCTTTAGATTCAGAGAATGATTGGCTCGAAGCCAACATGTAATAGTTAAAAAAGGTTTTGAATCATGGAAATGAAACTTAGTAATAATGTTTATTCATTTATTCTGTTCCTAATATGAACTACTGGGTGTATGACTGTTTATATAAATTAACAGTTTTAATAAATGAGTTCAGGTATACACATATATGTATATGAGCATATACATATATTAGAAGTAAATAGAATGTATATAGTTATGTATATGTTTCTAGAATTTCTTTTTTTTTATTGAAAATGTTATCCACATAATAATGCGTAAGGTTTATTATTAATACTGTTTGCTTTTATTTCAATTGCAATCTGATTATTATACTTTGTGGTTATAAACAACACTTACTTCGCGTTTTCGTGTGAATTTTGCTCTTTTAACCCAAAGGTGGTATTGTAAATATACAAATCTTTTATAGTTGTTCCATAGATGAACCGGTATAAACAGAAATATATAATAACAAAAACAAGAATTGTGCTTATTACTTCTTCGCAATAACCTTTGCTAAAAATAAATAAAAAACAATAATTCAGTTATATACGACTCAAACTGAATCAAAACTCTTTCAATATAATTGACAAAAGTGATTTAACTAAAGTAATAAAGAATATCCAAGTAGCTCGAAAACCGTGGAAGTGCGCAATACAAAGAACTTTAAAGGAGGGTTACTGAATAATGAAATCACACGTGGCAGAGCCATCGTAGCGGGAGGTTAATGGCGTAGAAGGGGAAAAATCAGGGACGAAATAATATTAATTGACATTAAGCTAAGATTGTAGAATGCTAGAATTAGAACTGTCATAATATTTGTTATAAAGCAATCTTAAAATTGTTATGTACTAAGTACTTAACCTCGGAGATAAAGCAATGTAAATCAGTAGTTACTTTAGAATATCCTAATAAAAATGTTTCACCAAGTATTTTTCAAAGAATATAAACTTGGAGGAGCGAATTATATAGCGAAAGTTTGTAGCTGAGAGAGATGACGTTAACTCCGTAGACGGAAGAGTGCATCGACCTCTCACTAGCAGAGGGACATCTTCATGTTTTCAATGATACGAAAAATTTTCACCACGAAATTGATACCGACAAAATTCAAATATTCCTTCACTGGTTTGTAGTTAACTCGTATAGAAAAAAACTTGACTTATACTATTATAAATATTTTTTTATTGAATTTATTTAATATTCTTATAATTACTAAGGCTTTTACAAAAATATTAAGAAAAGTATTGTTATATTCTCTTAAATTTAAAAGCAAAAAAATATTAACGTTTGTAAAAAACCTTATCTAAGTGAGACAAATGTAATGTATTAGTAAATATCATATTTTTATGCGACTGCAAAAAAGGAGGCTCTCATTTTTTGCCAATTTGAAGCATATACATGTATACACAAAAAAACATTCATTTTTTGGATTAAAGTAGTAAACTAGATTTCGATCTAATTTCAATTTATGGTACAATATTTGAAGCTTTAAAGACCGTTACAATATAAATATGAGTAGAATTACTCATAGCATATTAATTTCAGCAAGATATATGAAAATTTCCTTTTCAGATACTTTTTGATTTTCTTTTATTTTGGTCGTGGTATATTTCAGTATTAAAATATGCAAATCATGGTCATGAGACCTTTTATGACGGGAAAACACGCGATGCCTTCGTAAAAACAGCTGTTTAATTGCTATACGATGGTAAGAGGGAAGATAAATAAATCTTTGAGTTATTTTTTGCGTGCTCTGTTAACCCTCACCCCCGGGTATTAAATTCAAATTTCACTTTGCATCAAAATTGAATTCCGTTATCTTTTTTTGGCAGAGTAAATTATTTTTTTAATAAATTAAGCAGCCCACAGTTAAATGATAATTATAAATTATTTTTTCATCCAAGGGCCGAAATATTTGAGGCCGAGGTTACTTTGTCATAAATATTTCAAATGTAGGATTTTTTATTTGTCATGTATTATAAGTTTGTCTTTTTTTTTATGGAAGACCTATCATTACTTATTGATATTTTTACTTAAAATATCATATATATCCGTTACAAATTTTAGCCAAATCTTTTTCCGATATTCAATTATTGAATTAGAAATTATAAGATCGCTACGTGCAGTTTGTTTTTCTAAATAAAACACATATATTTTGAGGACTTTATTATTTGAATAGTCTCTATATAGCATTATATACAAATATTATATTATATATAGTAATATAATACTATGAATAATCCGATCTAAATACAAGTAATTCAGAAAATAACTCCCTTCGTAGCATCCACAATCGTTCAAATCGCAACTTACTTTTATTTAGTGGTGAGAGTGAATGCAATAATCGTTTGTCACAATTCATAAACGACCCCGATGTTTTAGTTTCATTAAATCACCCTTGTCAAATTTATATATATACAAATATTTGCGAAGCATTTCCTAAACATTTTCAATGGCACCCCGCTGTGATTTTATTTATTGTACGTCCTTTGTGATGTGTCCACGCCGTTATAGGGTCCCAAATATATCAAACGCAGTTACACTTCAATAATATTCATTATATTTATATTAATTTATTTTCATTGGGCTATAAATATAATATAAATTTAACTTGAAATATCCAATTGATATTTTTGGAATAAGTAATTTCATTTTATTTTATGTCTTACTATATAATAATTTAATTTGATTAATTAGAATAATATTTTTAACACAAACTTTGCGGTAGCATTATGTCGGATCATTAAGCAAAATCACTTCAGTTCAGTGATGTAGCCGAGCCACGTTGACCGATGGCTTCTGACGTGTTGAACGAACCGAGAAAGCGTTAACGTCATAGTGGCTAAACTAATATGTTGTTATGTCTTATTACAATGAATATTTCACACTGTAAATAATACTTGTTCACAAAAAAAGATATTTTTGTAAACTTGATCATTCCTATTTCGATAATAGATTTACTTTTAATTCGTTGCAATTTATTGTTTAGAAATTCAATATATTCCAAACCAATATGTATCTAAAGAAGTATAAATATAATTTATGGTTTAGCCGTCTCGTGCCATGCGCCTGTCACAACAATAGATGCATTCAGTTGTCTTTGACACTCGCAAAACAACATTTATCGCATGTCTGAATCCGATTGTCAATGACAGTTTTTACCACAAAATAAAATCAATTAATAATAATACGTCATTGTAATGAAACGTCGAGAATATTTGTTTTGAATTCCATTAACTTTTTACAGTAAAATGACGTTTTTCTTCTTTTGTAATAGAAATTGGTTTTAAATGAAAGGAACCAAACATATTTTATATGTAATCAAATTCTGCGGTTCTGCTGTAGAAAAAGTAGATCAGTATTTTAATTTAAAATATCTATTTGTTATCTGAAAACTAAATACAAGGTATGGACCAGATTGTGTGATTGGACCAGATGTCACAGTCAACCTGTCTTCACACCACGACAATAGGAGCTTAGCGTTTAACACTAGGGGCATACAACCCACGTTAGAAATTAGGGCGAATACCCTCCTACAATCAGTAGAGATTACACATCTCAGCTAATGGCACGTTGACGTTTGAGGTGAGCTAGGGCTCGTTACTTTTATATATTAATACAATTTACAGTTATCAATATTAATTTTTATCTGTTTTGCATTATTGAATTAATTTGTAAAAATTAAATGAATACGCAAAAATATTTTATATACTTTATACAAAAATACTGTACATAAAAAAGATTACTTTATCGCAAAAACAATTAATATCCGAAATTCGTATATCTATATATAGATATATTCATAGATGAAAATATAATGTAAAAATAAATTAAATGTGATCGTGAACCCTCACTAAATGTAACAGATTTTCGTCCCTTAAAGCGGTTTAATCACTGATTGCGGCGATTACGACACGGCAAGGGATGGCTCATGGCATATTTGCCGGTCGGATTACAACGACTTTATTGGTAATGGGACTGTTTCAATATATGGTCTGGTAGATTGCAATTAGATGTCCTCGTCGAAATCATACTAGATATTGAAAATATATCTTATTTGGAATAGGGAATTGAATATTTTTTGCCAAAATGTATTTACTTTATGGTATAATTTAAAGCTGATGGAAATTGTTTAAAGAAAAGTATATTTCAAGTCAGTGGTTGCATGCATTTTATTAATAGCTAAAAAAATAACTGTCATGCTGTCAAAACGTCAGGAATATTGAATGTGAATGCGGTATATTCAGTAGAATGCTTTTGTTCAATCAATTTCCTTACATCTTTGATATTCTTTATAAATAAAGTAAGGGAACTCCCTCTCTTGACATGTCAGGAAGATAAAAAAAAAAACATAATTTGAACAAAAGAAACATGAATATATATATTGCAATATAAAAGTAAAGAAACATATTCTTATATGTACAGATTTGTATGATATATTTGAGTAATGATAAGAATAAGAGATGCCAACAGAATAATTTATTAAATACATTGAATAATAGAATATATGGACAAGGTATTAATTTTCTTTATTGATTACGAATTTCTCAAAATTTCTTTTACCGTACAGGCTATCCAACTGTGGAATGCTTTACCCATTAACATTATGCAAGCGCAAACACTATTGTCTCTTAAGAGGTTGGTAAAAGAGCACTATCTATCTGGCTATGGAATCTTAGTCACTATATTATGTTCTTGTATAGTATTTGTTTTAATTGTTAATTTTATTTTATTTTTATTTATTTCTTTTTACTTACTATGATTTATTTAACTTTTGTGTCTACATAATTAACGTAAATATTTGAGACGACATATATTATTATATTCATTTATATTTATATCTATAATTGTTCATTTATATTTATTAGTATATATATTTATGTATATATGTATGTATTGTATGTATCTATTTATATATGTAATAGTGTATATTTAAGGATAGGGCACCATCTACCTTTTCGCTGCACAATTTCCCCAAATCGAAGGTTGTCTGGCAGAAATCGCTACTTAGCGATAAGACCGCCTTTTTGTACATTTCAATTTATTATTTTTGTTTTCTTGTAAAATTTACTGTTTGTGGTGTACAATAAAGTATATTCTATCTATCTATCTAGTTTAAAAGGCTTTTATTAACTTATGTTGTTGTAAATCTTTGAGGTTAATTTTTACCGTTTTCTAAAAGTCTGAATAATTTGAAATTTTGCATACGTAACAGAACCGATGACAATGCAATAATTTGATAACAGTTTCCTTATTAGGACCGCCAGGATTACATAATGAATTCTTTTAGAGATCCTCTGTAGTGGAGTGAGAGAGATAGAGATATTTAGCTAGATACCTAGGCTTACTCTTTCGCTTTTATAATTTATAGAACTAAAAAAATTAAAATAAACAATAGTTAAAAAAACTCGCTTATATAGCTAACCGAATTAAAAAATAGTAAATAATTTTCAATTATAAAGAAATTATTTTAATTCAGAGTAAAAAGCGTGGGGTGCATTTGAATATATTTCATATCTTTCCTCTTATAATCATTCTTGTGCCAACTATGCATACATAACATTCAATATAGAGAATAACACTTTTTTTCTGAATTAAAATAAATCTTTTGTAATTAACACTTGTTTTCTATTTTTAGTTAGATTAGTTGTAAAAGCGTGGTTTTTTGTTTTTTTTTTTTTTAATTTATCTTTAACTTATTATTAGTCAGTGGTGTTCTAGTGGTTAAAGCGCCCGCCTCTCGTTGCCGAGGGCGCGGGTTCAAACCTGGCAAGTACCAATGTGATTTTTCGGAGTCATATGTACTTTCTGAGAGTATTTAGACACCACTGACATACGGTGAAGGAAAACATCGTGAGGAAACCTGGACTTATAGTTTCACAATTATAAGTTTAAATCACCAACCCGTCTTGAGCAAGCGTGGTGATTAATGCTCAAATCTTCTCCATGTGAGAAAGAGGCCTCTGCTCAGCAGTGGGCTCTGATAGGCTGATGACGTTTAACTTATTATACCAAATTGTCACAAGAAACTGTGTTTTTGAAATATTTTCATTAGACTGATTCTAAAATTGTACAAAAGTTAATATTAAATATGAGTTAAGGATGATAACTTATTGTTTATACGGAAAGAACGAGGAAGAAAATTCGTAGTTAAAGGTAAATAAATAAACATATTAAAAAATACCTTCTACAACAAAATCCTTATATAGAAGACTATTGCTATTGAAATTATTGTTGCCGAGGTTTTGTAAACAAATTGATAACAGATTTTAAATATTAAATCTGTCAAAATGCCTAAAATTGTTTTCCTTCTCCTTGGAAGTATAATCTTTCCATCCCATAAAAAATCTTCTTAAGTTACATATTTTAAGAAGTTACTAAAATATGTTATCCATAGTATTTGAGAATTTTAATTAACGATTTCAGGCTCGCATTGTAACTATTGTGATTAAAATTAGTAATGGTGTTTATACTTGTTAGTGAAAAATCTCAACTGCCACGAAACATGCAACGTTATAAGAATAATTAATTTTAAATTAAATAAAAGAAAGGTAAAAAGCCAATATTTAATATTTTTTCTATGGTTTTGTATATTCTTTCTATTTTAATATAAACTCAATATTACTTCAAAGTACAAATATATTATATAAAACCTCTTCTTAAACTTAAATTTAGTCCATACCTTTGACTAATTTTTAACAAAACAAAACAGCTGATTAATGTTATAGAGTGAGTATAACCATAAATATTATCTCAGATTCATAAGAAGTTTAGAATCAAACATTTAAAACCCTTACTAATTGTAGATAAATAGGTCTCAAAAAAAAAAGAAAACTCATATTCAACCTCAAATATTTACGCGAGCAATAACTAATAAAAAAAAAACAGAAAAAAGGCAATCGTGTTGAAATACGTCATAGAATAACACAAGTGACTGATTACTAAGTCTAGTTACTTCATTACAAAGTCATTAAAGGTGAGGGAGGCGTGCCACCGTCCATTAGACTGTTGATACAAACGATACTGCATTTAAAATGTATCGTGCCTCGCTCGTACTATGTGCACTTTGTTGCATAACAATCGTCTATTATGTGATTGAATTTCACTAACACTTAATGCTTTTATAGAATTGCCAGTAAAGCTTGTGCTTCTACCTAAATTACAGGAGATTTTTAATTTGTAAGAAGATTTTGAAATACTACAAGTAATTTCAACAAAACCCTGTTAGTACTTTGTTCAAAATACGAGAAAAATAGATTTGATTATCATAGAAATTTAACTTCTTCTGTACATACTTAACATAATAATTTTAATAATATTATGTTTTTTAATTTTATAACAAGCGAAGAAGATTCTTATTTTAATGTTAAGGTAAATTTTCACAGTGATAACAATAAAAATAACAATTTTTATATGAACTATCAACTAACCGTCAAGGGAGTACGCGGTCCGCTGAGGCTGCATGCCAGGAGCAGCGCTGACTCCGGTCCGCGTTGTGTTGTGCAGCGACAGCGCAGCCAACAAGTCTAGCTCGGTGGCTGGAACAATATGATACATTCAATAAATATACATTACATCAACACTGTACTCTAGAAGGCAGAATCACGAAACAAACACACACACATACATATATATGTGTGTGTATAATATGCATATATGTATATTATTTCTCTTCCCCAGTTTCATTTATAATATACGTAATATATTTATAATCGAATTAATTCAACTGTACTTAAGCTTTCCGTAATCATGATATAATTAATAACACGTTAAATATTTAATACTATACATCATTTATAGTAAAACATAATAATTATGTTGCTATATGATACGATATCGTTACTCCACTTTCATTTTCCTCAATAAACTGTTATTTGTACATAACGTCCTAGTTCGACTTAATCCATACATTTGGAGAGTGAAATATTAGAGACATCGAGTATCGATCTATCGTAACGGTAAATATTAGGTTTAACTGTGTTCGACCTTGGAGTACATTGAGCCTATTACTTTGTAGGTCGACTCTATAGAGTTACTAGTTACTATACTATAGTGTACAATACGACTGTATCATTACATCACGTAATAACTATAATTACCGATGTATTATTACCGTTAAAATAAAAATAAACCACAGTTTTCTTATTACGTAGCGATACATCGTAGCCGCGTAGACTGGTAGAAGCTACGAACAATTTAGAAGTTAAATTTGTTGTTCTACAATATTCGTATATTTATTTAAACCAAGTTTTGTTATATATTTAAGAAAAGTCTTCTTATACCTCTACATAATAAATGTCTTATATTATTTTTCTTTTTCATTTATGTTATGCTGTTTGACTTAAATTAAAAAAAAAATTGGTTTCTTTCTTATTCGTATTTTACTAATATTCTGTTTCAGGCAATAGAAAATTAAATGAATACTTCATCACTATAAAATACAAAAATATCAATAGGTATTTATACATTAATTAATATTTAAATATTTTAGCACATATAAAAAGTATTCAGTGGAATGTAGAACATGACTTTTCTGAATTGGTTAAAAATACCAACCAATGTAACGTTCAGAACTAAATTGGAGTAGCGTAATACTGACTTCAATTATAAAGCATCTGTTATGTCGAGATCTCTTGTCGCCAGTCGACCCTAATTCTTGACGCTTCCAACAAAAGATTTAAGGGTCATCGTTTACAACAAACAGACGCTAGTTTTTCCTAAATTTTAATAAACTGATCTACACTTTTAAAAGACTTTCCAAAATATTTTAAAATATATTGTTTTAAATATATTTCGATTAGAAAATCACAACTTAATATGTACGTAAACACGTGTATACGGATATGATCCACTTTATCTGCATTTTTATTAATGTAACAGCTTATAGTGAAGTAGTTAAATTAGTTACAATAGATAGAGAGAAAGTTTTTATGTGATGATGATCTAATTTATAGAATGGTTTATGTGAGTGTCAACCCTGGCGAGGCGCCTCGTCGCCGCCGTGTCTGTCTCCGGGCGCTGTGTGTCGTATAGCCTCGTAAACTAGCTCCCAGCTCGATTGTCTAGCCTAGCTTTAACATATATTAAGTACTGAAAAAAAATAAACCAAACTCCGCTACAAATGAACGCCCTATTTTCACTTTTAATGTATTGTCCGCGAACTGAAAGTCTTGTTCAAAGCGAGATGATGTGTTTGTAACATATTTTGTGATCTATATTTCTTTAGAATCTATTTTCTCTTTGTATTCAACTATATGCTCTTTTTAAAACATTTCAAATATATTCCAATATATTTTTTCTATTAAACCTAAAGTAATGATATTGCTTCGTAAAGACTATAAAAGATTCCACCGTAAATGGTTCTATTGTAAATGAAAAATCCTTTTAAAGTACATACTGAAAATACTATCCAATTAATTCACCTTAAAGCTTCGGTCTTATCTGTGAGTCATGAATTTGAAAGCCTTAACAGATTTTATGGGGCATGTTACAACGCAATATACTTAAGTATTATGTTGCAATTGTGCAGTTCCAGACGGATTCAGTACAATGTTATAAAATAGACATTCGTATACATTTTGTACTTATAGTTAAATAAGTTTAATGGCTGTTGGGACACTCAATGCTTGAGAAAGCTGAATTTTATATTTTTTTGCAAGAGTAATCTTCGTCTTGAGAGAGATTTCCATCATAGAAAAACTGGAGTATGTTTCTTGCTAGAGAATAACTTATTTCCAAGTGAACAAAATTATAAGAGTAATATTCTTACCGATATAAAGCTTATAAAATTCAAAACAATGTATATTTTTTATAAGTAATATATGTCCATAAACAAGTATGAGTGTGATAATTAAAACAGTGCTTGCCATTTTAAGCAGCAATTAATTTATAACCATCCATTTCATTACACTTTACCCCAAAAATGATATTATAACTATCAAAGTGTATTTTAATTAATATGCGAAGCAATTTATCACACAAATTGTCTACGGCCGTAATTACAGACTATTACGGTTTTCATGTGAGCGGTTCGAGGAGCCGGAACAATTTCAGTTATTCACTGTTAATTCCTCAAATTAATTACCCATTCGAGTGTAGTTGAAAGCCTCTAGAATTTAGGTTGTGGATAACTCGTCTATCATTTCGCTAATGATCCCTGAATTAAAGAAACATTTCCTTTAGTTATTTTTTATAAACTGTAACTTTAGTAAAACTAAAGTTAATTATTCAAACGTCAATGCACTGAAGTGTAATGAGCTAAGCTTCGTTAAGCCTTTTTCATGAATATAAAGAAGACCCTCGTCCTATAGACCTTTTGTTACAAAATAATAAAACTCTAAGTCTCCTTTTAGCAAAATATATGCTTTAATAATAGTAACGTACTAATATGCTATAAATAATATAAACAATCATATAATTTTTATCACACAATGAAAAATATTTATAACATAGCTCATATATTTTACTTATTAGTAAAAGGGCCATGACCTTTCTAAATACCAAAATATTAGACGTGCTACAAAAATTTGTATCCAACTCACGCAAGCATTCTTTATACATATAACTATTCTTACTGTCTATGAAAATCGTAGGTCATGTAAAAAAAATCTTTGATTAAAATATGCTATATTTAACATCAGTAAATTCTGAAGAATATCTATAACATTCAATATTTTCTCATAAGTAATTCAAATAAAATTATGCACATGTGATCCCATCTGCGGCTGCAATAAATATTCCCCTTAAGGGGAAAGCGAGAAAAGTAATATACCAGACCACCTTTAGTATTATGCTTACACGAAAATGCTTTATAAGAGTCTATTGTTTAAGATGCGATTTATTCGTACAACAGAGGGTGCTGGAAATACCTATCATTCAGAGTTATAAAATCGATTGGAAAACCTCTTACGTAACGTAAGACTGTGGATCTGATCAAAAGATACAGACTTTTGTTACTTTTAATAAGTAAATAATTAATTATCTTCATTAACACAATCGTATCTGATTTAATTGAGCCTTTAAAATTTCAAAGGGAACGCAAAATAATTAATTTAATTTGCATGACAAGGTATTGCAATCCGATGCCCTGTGTAATGAACAGCCCTTTACACACGAGCGGACTGGACACAAGGGTTAATATCAATTAATTGAAGTCCTTTTGGAACTCGAGACGGCACGCGTATGAAACCTGTCGATGAACCCAATTTAACATATGCTGGTCATTTGATAATGAATACCAAAAGCCCATTGAGACTCAAACATTTTTTAAATTCATTGACGTCCACGGTAAAGCTCTTGGTATCCGGTTACTAATAAAAATAAGAATTCATTCAATACGCTCCCGACAATGTAGAACTAATAATGAGTAAATTATGACGCAATATCAAACTGGATTGACCGAATTATAATAACTTAAGAAACACCGTTAGCCAGTTCCCCTCCCGACACTGATACTTTACAATTCTAAAACATTTGCTCATACAAACCACGCTTATAAAAGCCCCCTATCCGTTGTTCGAAAGGCGAGAAAAAGTGCCTAATCGGCGAAAGCGGGGTTAATTTACCTTTTATACTACCATATTTGAAAAATATTTTTAATGCTTCAATATGTACATTATATTTTATTAATTATTTTTAAAGTACAAAACAGCTATAATAACATACACCTAATAAAATATTCTGTTACGAAAACAGAGACAGAAAATTAGGTATATATACTTCGTCATAAGTATATACGTTGTATACTTCAATATATAATTTTATGTTGATATTAACAAGAGATTTTAATTTAAATTATATCATGCTTTGCCTTGAATAAAAGGAATGTGACGTAGGGCCTTATGTTATAACTAATTGTAAAGACCTATCAGAGGGGTCGCTCGTGGCATATGTCACGGCGCGCCGCTAGCCTGCCCTCCTGACGTGTCGTACCACAATATTACAATTTTTTATTTAAACGACTTCTAGAAGTCAACATAACTGCCTTTATACGTTACATTTTTAATACGTCAAAATAAGCAGTTAGCTATACACATTATTTTTCTTGAATTTCTAAGTCAATTTATGTATATACATATACACATAAATATATCCTTGAGAAGGATAGAAAGTTCATCTGGATTATATACAAAATAAATGACAACAAAATAATACCATCGATAACAACACAGCCAGCATAATACACATTTATAAACAATTACACATTTTAAACCAAATACCGAGAAAAAAATCGAAAGACAAATGTAATATTTAGTTCACGGAACATAATAGTGTCGTATGACGATCACGCGATGTTACGAAATAAGCGAGCATCTCATTTATTTAACGGGGAGGTGAGTCACAGGTATCGAGGCGTTTTGATGACGGTTTAATAAAAATTATCGTCGATAATACAATTAAATACGTCACAAACGTTTATAGAGGACACACAGATATCATAAACACCATTGTCTGCGAGTAATAATATTTATATCTTGATAGGAACGGTTGGTTTAAATAAAATATTTAGAAAAGTCTATTGATGTGAATAATTTTGTTCGCATAAATTTATCATCCATCACGAAACCGATATTATCGATATAGTCTCTTCGTTAATTCAAGCCCTTAATGATAAATACTAGTTTCAGACATCAATAATTAATTAATATAGGACAAGAAGTATGTAGGTATATTAAGTATTATAAAAATTTGCTAAATATGAATATTTTTAATAGTTCTGTAAGGATGATTCATTTTCAATTTCGTTTATTTTTACAGATAACATAAAAAGTATTAAGTGTAAAATAAATGACCTTATAACCCGTTAATTCTAATTTATACGGCTTCAGCAGTCACGGGCTTTGAAACTAATTAGTTTAATTGAAAACATTTCATAACATCAGATATTAAAACTATTTTTTATACGATTTATTTACATACATCATTATAAATAACAAGTGTATTTACACAAGTCAATATTTGAAACTTGTAACTATCGTCACAGAATGAATAAAAGACGCCACAAATTATTGATTTATTTAAATAGTATTCATTATTCGGGTAAATCTTGGAATGATGAATATGTTTGGTTCGGGATTTTGGAATATAAAGTCCGTTAATGAGGCGCCGGGTAGGGTGGGATTGAACCGGTGTAGTGACAGGTGGTGGACACGCGCCACTGCACTCCCCGTGCTCTATACTACCCATATACCCCACTTGGAATACTTACCGAAATACTGTTAAGAGTGATATCACTCGCCAATTAGATGTTACGTACTTATACTCGCTTTTCAATAAGTATTTCTAGTCAGTAATCAATCTAATACATTAAAGAATAGTGAATAGTGTAATACAAAGATAAATAACCATAATGCTTCTAAGCTCGAACATACCATTTGAATGTCTGATATCAAATCGTCCTTCGCTTACCCTTTGCCGCCCGTAAACAACATCCGGTGGCCAAGAACTGTATGAAATATTATAGCATTATATTTGCACGTATGCAGATAACAGATCATGTCAGCATGGCTGCATAATGCACGTTACCATGTTGATAACAACGACCGATGGCTCGGAAAACTGATTTATACGATTGCCGGCGCCAAAGATATTTTTATTGAAATCAAACAGAACCTTTTTATTCATCATTCTCGTGACTGATATGTTTTGTATCTCGATTTATTTTGCATTTAGTAAATTGATGTATATTACGGCAATTTCCATAGTATTTCTAATTCAATAGAATCGGTTTCAGTTTTTCACTAGCTATAAAAGCTGAAAAAGACAAATGATAAGTTCTCAAGGATTTATAGTGAATGTGACACTGGGAATACAAAATTAATAGTAACTGTTCTGGTTGGACATATTTAAGTGTACAAAGTTTGACACTTTGAACTTGGCAATGAGACTGGGGCCGTGTCTAATCCAGAGCAAACAAAAGATAAGGTATCGCACGTGTGCTATTGTGAAGACGCCGCTTCCTATACCGGCGATATTAGGATACGTATGAACGAACAAACAGACGCACTCTAATAAATTTAAATAGACAAAGTAGAAAATATTGAACCGTGGCAGAGATGAAGATATGGAAAATTAAAAAGACAATCCTGCATAATAATGTTACATCGTACTAATCTTAATTGTGCCTGGGTTAGAAAACTAATTGAGACTTGATTTAAACCCAAAATAACTAATAAATAACTTTTGTCCATGTAAATTTAACATTAACTTAACTTTTGTCTCGACCAATTCCAGTTAAAGTGAGGCGAAACTCATTTGGGGGATAAGCTTAAAAGTGAAAGTGGTTATGCATATCTCTTGATTTTTGGGAACTTTGAAATTCCTAAAAGTTACAGTCACTGCAATCTTAGAAGCCCCTTTGGTTGTCGTCAGCAAAAGAACTAAAAATGGCTTTCGCCTCTAGCAGTCGGCTCGTTTCTTAGTTTAGACTTCCATACCTTCAAAAGACTGTTAAAAGCCATTTTAAAACATAAAACCAAAATATTACTCCTCCAAATCTAGGCACATGTCACAATTTTTGGAGACTTACATATGTTTCAAATTTCAACATTTTAAAGTTTATTATAAAATATGTATAGTAAACAAAGTTTTTATTAAAACAGAGCTCTTTTTAACATGTCCAAAACTTTAGTCACGTAGTAATAAAACAAAACATAGTATGTATGTGGTTTATTAATGAGCGAGTTCTCTTGGGGGTTGTGTTTGTTAATACACAATTTACGCTATGTAAAGAAGACATAATTGCGGTATGGACGTACATAATTGAAGGAGTTTGTAAGGTAGTATGAAGTATTCATAACTAAAGGTAGACTTGTAACTGACGTGGTACGTAGCAGCCTGACATCGATTTTTGTTAGTTTTGGAAGCACGTGGCCTCGTCGCCGGGCAACCACCGAATGCAATGGGGTTGGATTACATTAATTAAAGATAGCTTTCTATTATCTTTTAGATATATATATGCATTTCACTCGAGTTTTTTGACGGATCTTAGTAAAAAAAAAATATCTATTTACTTCAAAAAATCATATATATTGTCCAAGATTAAATTTTAATACAAAAATTATAGAACTAATTTCTCTATAATATTTTGTTCACTAAACAGTGTTTATTGATATTGAAAATAATGTAAACAAAGTTCGTAGAATAGTACATATGGCTTCTATAGGATTAACAATATTCAAAGCGATAATCGTGTAAGTGGTTTATAAATTGACTCTGACAGCACATTAAAATATGTTATTTTTATACAACCAAAACTTAATTATATGTTAGAAAATAAAAAGTTTGAAATTCATATAAATAAATATATATTTTCTTAAGAAATTTACCTAACGATAAGAATGTATATGTACTATAAACTAGCACTAAAAGTCTTCAAATTTATTAAGTCATAACAAATTTTAGTGGGTATTATAAAAAAACGGTATAAAATTTGCATTTCAAATTCGCCAAAGTCACCGTAAAACTTAAACAACTGTATGGAAGTAAAGGATGCAGTTAAGAAATACTAGTTCTTGGAATATGTTTAAAGTTTATATAATTTGTGACCGTGAACGTGAATGAGGTCAAAATAGATTGCGGGAGCCGCATTGCGCTAGATGCGACACCTGCAGCCGTCTCCGCACATCTCAATACATACAATACACTTCTCATCTTTGATTTTCATCAATACTATTTTCTCATAGTAAAATGTGTAACAAGATATATTTTTATGCGTTGAAAGAATCTTCTAGAATCTTTCACACTATTACATTCCTTGTCAAGAATTTAGGGAATGAAGAATAAGAATAGCATAAATAGCTTTTTAAAGTGAAAATTAAAATAATAATAATTTATCACTTCTTTAACAGGTTTCTCACTAAAATTTCGTTTGTGATTACGTAATATTATTTCATTTCATTTTGTTTTGTCTATTAAATAAGATATCAGTTATTTTAATACTTAAGTCTATTTTGAAGAGTAAATAGCAAGAAAAGATTCTTGTGCACTGAAGAAATAGACGTTTATAGACGGTCCTGACATCAGAAATTGTGTTAATGGGACGTAGTACATTTCCATAAATTTCAACCTTTCATTTTTACAATGTTTTTATTAATATGAGATATAATGGATAACCAAATGTATCGTGCCGATGATTGAGTCACCCATCGAATAATTCAATAAATTTAAGCTTTGAGTATATAATATGACTTCTAGCATACAATATAGTTACAAAGGAATACATATAGTTATATATTTATGGAACGGTTTTAACCAAATATTAAGCAAACCAATTAAATATATTATAAAACTTTATACACAGACAATGTAAATGTAAATTCTCTTCCATTCTTGACTCAGTATCACTATGTACTTTTACAAATGAATTGGAATATTATCCTATGAATGCAGCAATGTAGTAATTGTTAAAAAAAGCGAACTCCATCGAGTAAATAGGGATCTGTTTGAATACTTGACAAATAGGCTTGTTTAAAACAATAAGTATTTTCACATGGTCGGGCTATGAGGCTAACAAATTCGAAATATAATGTACTCTGAATGATGGTAAAGAGGTGTGTCAGAATTAACCAGTCTAGATAGCCACAAACAATTATTATATTTATCCTGCGTGAGTAATACAAGTATAGGTCCTTGTAGATAAATTGTATTGAAAAAAAAACTGTTGCTATATTGAACATAAAAAAATGTTCATTGTGGTCCAAATCTCATATAAGTCTTGTTAGTTCTTATAATTAAACCAGACTTCTATGAACCCATTGCGTGTAACAATATTTTTATCGAATTATAGACCTGCCATGATATATATTTTTTAATATTTGTATACAAGCCAGAAATAATCCTGAATATATGAAGTTAAGTTTTCTTTCCTTATAAAAAGTTATTAATAACAATGGAGATGAATTTTTAAATACGCTTTAAGGAAAGTTGTATGTTCGACATAAAAGTTATAGAGTATAATTATTTAATTATACAGAAACATTTTTCTTTCAATGTAACAACTATGTGTTAATCCTTAAAGCAAGAGCAACCATTTCTAGGCTTTAGAAATTATAAGTTTAAGCAGATTAAACATACTTAACACCTTTCAAAACGGTCATAAAAAACTGTCTCTTTCATTGATTATCTCACACATAGAGCCAAATATCATAGAACTAAGGATAAACGTATAAAAAAGATGCTAAAAAATAGACGAATTGCTAAATAATGACGTCATTTTTATATGAGTTATACCTGTTACTGGGAAAACTAAATATATTCATTCCTTACCAACATGGAGATTGAAAACATTATGGCGATGTTTTATTTATGGAAAGATACGCTAAACTAATCGATGTGTCAATGCCAAGGACTGAATAAAATTGTATGAACGGTCCGGTCGGCAGGGATTTGAATATGTTTTTTTTTCTATTGTTTCAGCAAACACCACTCGTACAGATACAATATAAAATGTTGCGATATAAATTGTACATATTATATTTCATCATATATTGAAGACAACCCGGTGAAGACTTATTTGAACAACACTGTAAGAAATCAATACTATTGCAGATAATGATACATATATTTTATATTTAAAAAGTGCTTAAACATAACAATAGTAGAAAATCCTAATACTAAAATTTTCTTCAATATCATTTATTTAGTAACATGTCTATCAGAAATATTTTTAGGCAAGTCGGGAATATTTTGAAGTTTAATTTAAATGAAATCTTTTATTACAATACATTTTAATGGAAAATCTAATAACATAATTGAACTTTGTTATGTTTCATTTTTAATACTTATCTGCTTCACTTATAATTAGAAATCTAATTCCAATCATAAGACTAACAATGTTCGATTTCAACTTTTATTTTATTTGATGAATAAAAATTTATTTTATAATATTGTCAACTTGCCTTCGTATTTTTGGATGTTAATTATAAAAAGAAATATATATAAATAACATGGGATAAGTTTTGACTTAATACAATACCGAAATTGGAAGATATATTAAAAAAAAAGGATCTCCTAGCTGTTTTGAGAAACAAAAAACGTATGTATTTTTTTTGTAGAATTAAGTCAATACGAAATACGCTCCAATTACAAAGACTAATTTTACGAAATAACGAAACCGAATTTGTAGTAATAACGAAAATTATTTATAGAAATGAAAGCATGCCACTAAAATCATTTGATATTTTATATTATAAATACAATAAGTAAATAAAATTTATGACGAAACTTAAATTAAGTTTTGGAAAGAGTCAAGAAATACATTCAAATAAACAAAAGGGCACACAGTTACCAAATTCTTACAGATTAAATGATATCATTATAAAATTTATATAAATATATAACGTTTTAAGCTAATCCACTCAGAACAAAACATTTTTACTCATGGGTTTTCATAGTAAATTCGTACAGATATAAAAATGTATACATAGCTTTATTCAATCTTCACCCCTACTTGAGTTCCCGACGGGCAAACGGCCTTTTATATTTTCCCCCGAGTCCACAAAAATATATTAATATTTGGCGAAGCAGTCAGTAAACTTTGACTTCATTATTTGTTCTACTTTTTCTTACAATACTTAGATTAAAAATATACCGCTGACATCGTGGTTTAATATTAATATAAGAGTTATTGATGTACCGAGGGAAATAATCCTTTTTCTTATACATTATAATATTAAATATATCTATATTACTTAATAAAATCTGTAAAAAAAAGTATTATGTATTCATTTCAATACATGGAAAGGTCGAAGACATTGTACTAGGGCGGGGCTGGTGGCACGCGAACTATTCTTACACAACATAACAGATATTCCTACAAGAGAATTGCGTAGAATCCAAGAGAATGTTCTATTTTACTAAATAACCGAAGAACTTAATCCTTAATAAAAAATCAAGTTTTTCTTTATAACAATCATATACACAGTAAAGTAACAAAATATTCGTAATACTTTAAAGAATTGCCTCATGAAAGCACTGTAACATGGATGCTAATATTTCAATTCATTTATTGCATGCAAATGTATAGCTTTGTGCATAACCAAAGCAATTACTTTCATTCAAAGCTCTCACAACGAAAACAAGTGCTTACCCAGGGTACATAACCTTTTCACTGTTATTAAAAGCTAATACATTGTATGTAAATGTACCTAATAGAATTCAACAACAACAATTTTATTTGAAAATGTTTGAATACTTTTCACTACAACTTTATTTAACTGTTCTCAATGTTTTGAAAAGTAGGTACTATATGTGTGTATAAAAAAAGTATCATTTAATTATTCAAAAAAGAAAACACGTCCAAAAGAAAACTTTTAGAACAGAAACGTTTACAATAATTTATTTTAATAAAGTAAACAATTAGGTAAATTATTATTCGACAACATTTTTTCTCCATAATACTCGATTCTTACTAAATCCACTACAATACAATTCTGTACGAAATTTTATAATGGCTAGCTGACCCGGCAGACTTCGTACTGCCTCAATCAAGAAATAAATTATGTCTTATTTATTTTTTTGGTGTTTACCTTTAAGCCATAAATCTCCGTGTTCTGAAGTGCGACAAAATGATTGACGCATTAGTTAGTTGTCAAATCTAATGTCAAAAAACCGTTTGTATGAGAAATAAAAAAGCGTTGTTCTTAGGGTTTTCCCGGAAATTAATAAAAATTTTTCAGCTTTTAAAATGTTCGTGGAGGTCTTGAAAGGTCTTGAAATGTTCGTGGAGGTTCACCTTTCCTGAACCTCCACCAACATTTCAAGACTATGATAAGATTAATCCGTTCAGTCGTTCTCGAGTTTTAGTGAGACCAAAGAACGGCAATTCATTTATATATACAGGATGACTGGTGAATTACTATCGATACTTGAGGACGTGATATTTGACGATTATATATGACAAAATAAAAATTAATATAACATAAATATTAATAAACTTCTAAATAAAGTTAACCAAAAGTTATGTAATTAATTACGCATCGTATGAACACCCTACAGATTAGGTATACACACACACACACACACACTCGCGCGCGGCGGCGTGTTGTTGTATCAGCACGCCGCCGCACGCGTCCACACTTTGAACACTTGGAACGTGTACACAGTTTATTTATTTATACGGAAATTTGGTCAAAAATTAAGTACCTATTTTTTTTACATAATTCGAATGAGAATCATGTACCGAGTATTCTCCTTAAATATTGATAGTAATTCACCAGTCACCCTGTATATAGATTAATTAGAAATATGACAACACCAATAATCTTATGGTACAATGACATTAAAATATTAAATTTCAAAAAGTGTATAAATAATAAATATATATGATTTGAAGCCCGGATTTGAGAAGTGTAAAGTCACTTCGTAGATTAAATTGTATCTTGATTAGTTGATACACGTACACGTCTAACTAACGAAACAGAATTTTATAACAGCAATAAAAAATATTATGACTCTACCATATTTACTTCCAGCATTGCTTTTCCTCGATTATGTTTGTTTTACTGTCTCCCATTGCTACTATAAAAGCGATTTTATATACGTTGATCTATTATAGGACATTTAACGCCAATATATTTCAAGGTTTATGAATTACGGGAATTTATTTAGTCAGTCGTCACAAGTTCATCTTCTGAGAGTCGATTTTACCTTAAACTAGCTACGCTCCTATAAATAGTATTGATATAAATTCATTTATTCGGTCATCTATTTATTCTTTAATGCGATCATTTAATGTATCTTCTATTTCTTAAATTTCATTTGCTACATTTCTATTCCCAATAACAAGGGAACGCGTGTCTACTGTCAATAGTTCAATGGTGGGCGATACGATTTTATTATATTTGTGTTTATTTTGCCGAGAACCTTCCCACGGGTGGATTTTTCTAGGAAATTGCGTCAGAATAATATAATAAAAATTATAGTTTATAATATTATTGAAATTAGAGTTATACTGTTTGTTATGTGTTACAAGAATTATTTAATTATGATTATAAATATCAATCGACAAACAATTTATTTTCTGTCTAAAACAACCCCATATAATTTTTAGTTCAACGCTCTACTAACTGCTTTAATTCTATATGTACCTCAAGAATATATATCACATGTACACTTAAAATAATTCACCTAATTAAAATTTTTAATAAAACTAATATTTTCAGATTATGAGATCTTATCTCGTCTGTCTGTGATCGCGGTAGATGAAAAGTAACCGAAACGTCGCTAGTATGTTGTTTTAAAATAATAAAATACGCGTAGTATAAGCCGTAAATATTAATTTTATTTAAATGAAAACTCGCGAAATTTTAAGAACTCATTAACAAAAAAATAATAACATTCAAACGTAAAATAAACCTATTAACAAAATATATGCTCGCTGAAGTCAAACTAAATGTTTGTTTATATTTAAGATAACATCTTGACTTTCAATATTTACTGAAAGATCACTGGCGACCTTCATTTTACAATTTCATTTTAATATTTATGATACACTATATATCATTAAAAAAATAATAATAGAGTATCGTAACCGAATTGCTATCACTTATAAAAACGTAATGAGTTATGTCTAGTTTTTTTCGTTGATGACAGCAAAGGTAATATGCCAATCTATAAATAATTTTCAAGATTTTTATTTATTTACCTTCAAAACGTTTGTGTGAGTGAACCCATTTTTATTATGCAGTTGTTAAATTTGTTATCGTCCACCGGATTAATCCTTAAACAGATTTATTTGATAAGATATAGGAACAATTCATAACACGCTGTTTGTTTAATCGTTTGTACCTAGTAAGTAAAAAAAATCCATTACCTTACCACAAATACCCAAACTATGCGTTGTCACACTACATACGAAGCGTTTGCTGTTTTTTAATTAATAACCTACTTTAAAACTATATGATAAATTTTATGATTTAAAAACTTTAGACGCTCTGTATGTATCGTGTGACATATACACGTAATAATAATAAGTATATAAGTTTTGATAATAAAAGTTTTATTTTAATGACATACTATAATAGCAATATGTGTACAGAGATATAAGAGGATTTATGGTCACCAAAATCTAAAGCATAGAATAGCTATGTGACAAAAGTTTTTATTTTAAGTTATTAAATATTTTTAATTACACTAAATATAAGAAGGTTTTGAATCCCAATACTATAAAATATTATAAAGTACTACCAATATTATAAAATACTTTAAAACAAATTTGTTATATTAAGTTAATTTCTCTCCACGCCATACGTGTATATGGTATTGAATTTATTTATTACATCATTACTAATTTTATTCATGAGCTCTTATAAAGAAACTTTAACCAATTTTAACCAATCAAAACGACGGATAAATAGAACAGAAACCCAATTCTATTTTAAATCTTTACTTTAGAATCATCTTAGATAAAGGAAAAATTTCCTTTGAATAAGAAAATTATTCCGATGAGACGGTAATGGAATATAAATTTTGTATGCGACGAGATCGGGGTACAGCTATATGATCTCAATGCGGAGTAGCTTATGTAAGGCTAGCGAGATCGGTTCTAGGGAGGAACATGCTCCATCATTCGTAAACCCAAGAGCCATTTAATATTTATATCAATCTCATCACGATAGTTATATTAAACTATATTTTTCCTCAAAAAAAGATACAATTAGTTCAACAGATGTTATAAAATCCTTAGAAATCTTGACACAATTGATAACATTTTTATTTAACTCCGAGAGTTTCCTTACATGAATTTTATATGTACAATTTACAAATAATTTTCTGTTATAAGACTCATTAAAAAATTAATATTAAATTAATTTTAAAAGCAACGTTAAATATTATGGGGTAATTCCACAACTCGATGGTACCTGCATGTGCTGGCTTAGTTCCAAGCGAGACTCATCTACATGACCTAAAAACAGTACCTCCGCCCTACATGTGTCACATGAAATGTTGCTGACTTAAACATGTGAATACTACCCAGGAATTACTTACGTTCCTAAAAAAAATATAATATTCCATTTAATTCAAATAATATAATAAATATATTTAGTGTAAATTAATTATGAAAACTATTTATTCGTTTAATGTCTCAAATGAATTATGAAATGTATTTTTTTAGTTCATCTCTGTCTATAAATTTAAATGAAGCCAATATTTTTTGGATTGTTATGCGATTTTATTAATTTAAAACTACATACTCCCTAAGTTTCGGTTACTTTGTAGTAACCGTGATCACGGGCAGTCGAGACGTACGCGAAAGTCTTAAATATCATTATATGTCGATAAATTCCTAGATCACTACAATTTTTTTCATAATATCAATACTCAATAAAGAACATGGATAAACTATGAAAAATATACCAATTAAAGTCTAATTGAGATTATATTTAAGAAAAATGTTTAACCCTGTCGAGTATTTGATAGACAAGTCATAGTATCGCGTTTGCTGTAAGCTAACAAGCGAACCCGGTGGCCATTAAGACGTTAAATGGCCTGTCCTACATATAGGTTCGGAGGTCGATGACCCGACTTGACAAACATCTGGAAGTGACAACCCTGATTTGATACGGAACAATTTGCGAAATACTACATATGATTACGTAGACTTCTAAATATAATTATTTTAATAGCTTTTTTTTATTCAATGAAATGTGTTTAAATAATAAATGAATTATGTCATGTAAAGAGAATATATCTAAGGCCGTATAAAAGCTTACTTGGAATTCTTTAACTACATATTCTAAAGAAAAAAATATATAAATATTAGAGGTCTATAATACAAAAAGCGCTGCGCGTTGAACTCTTTATTAGGAGACCGAAATTTACAACTTGAGGAACTATTAAATAAAATATATAATAAATATATCAAAGCTGTCACCAATTATTCTATTTATAATATTACATACGATGACAGTTATTGTATGTTTATATATGAAAATTAAATAGCTTATTTTGTACATACATATTAATTTACGGCACAATATAGGTATGTGTATATATAATCTCTTCTATCTTCAACATCTACAGCGTGTTCCGATCTCGGGCCACATTGTATTAGAACGGAACTGATAAGATATAAGTACATTCAAAATATATTAATGAAGATACCATTGTAGATACAGTACGTTTGTAATCAACTCAGTATAACTACAGAAATATTCCAAATACTTCAAAAAAGACTCTTAGTTAACACATAAATCTATGTATATTAATTGTCATTACTATTGGATGCGTTCGATTTAAAAAATGTATATGTAAAAAACATATTTATGAACGCAACGATAAGCCGCGGGCAGGTGCGGATGCTCCTATTCCATAGCGATTAAAGTGGCGTGATGATAATCAATATTTACTCAGTAAAATGACGTAATGAGTTTGTTTAGTAGTGGTCGTGGCCAGCTCCTACCATCACACGGTCTGCGCCAACAACCCACACACCGGCTACTTATGTAATACAACTCTGAACACCGGCTTTGGATATATACGTATATAATTACTTAACTGACTGACTACATAGAACCGCTATTAGCTTTATTGGATATTTATATTTTAAAGGTTTTATCAGTGACCGGAATTATACATAATTTTAGAACTTAATCCTGAAAAAAATATATCTGATTATTAAAAATCGATAAATACATGAGGTGCATCTTAACGAATTTGAAACTCAAAGAGATGACACTGGTGCAGTGATCAGGGACAAGTCACCGAACAGAACCTCGTTTATATAATGACACACGACAACATTCACTGAAAAAGATTTACAGAACAGCTGATCGTCACACCCCTCACTCGATATACATAGTACGAGCGATAAACGAACTGAAATCGACTCTCATTCAGCCACGATCAGCTGATAGCGGATCATGTGTGTGTAATGTATATAAGGTATATGTATGTAGTGAACTCACCGGCTGCGTTGGTCAGCCACCACCAGCAGCAGCAGACGGCCACGAGCGCCCGAGCGCCGGCCATCTCAGCGACAGCGCATCACACGCGCGCTCTCGCCGGCCGCCCCGGCGGACTGAGCCGTACGTGTGCCAACCGCCCCGCGCGATCGATGCACGCGCGCGCCTCACGCACCCTCCGGCTGACCCCCACCCCTCGCTCCTCACCCCCGAGCCCCCGCCGCCGCCCCCTGTAACCCCTCGCACCATTTCCATTTTCCCAAGTTTTCAGTGAGAGCGCCCGCGCTGCCCTCCTTCCGATCGGATCGCCGACCGCCCCTAATTGATTGGGACTGTTCATTTGCCGAATACGTTTTAGGTCATCACCGCCGCAGAGGCCTGCGCAACATTATACTGTATGCCACACTCGTCCAAGATTAAGATAACTTCAAATGCTAACGAAGATATTAACTTGACACTATCGCATTTTTATACTGCATATTCCTTAGACATTTTATTGATTAAATGAGAATATATCTGAAAAATATATGTAATTCACTGTTGATGGCTTTCTTCTATGCTTTATTCGATCGTCCTTTTAATTTAAATAAATATCTATCTTGTTTCAATTACTCAAAAAGTATTCCCAAGGAATAGTCGTATATATTTCTTACTAAAGGTATAAATGGTAATAATCCAACATAACTTTACGACCGGCGAGGTGGAAGTAGAACGGACACATTAAAACGTTCAGATTAATCAAACCAAGTTGGCAGTTGACTGTTGATGCAACTACTAACTTGAAATATTTTTACAGCGGTTTTAAAGTCCTTGCTAAAGTCAATTTGTCGTAATTTATGGTTTGCTGCAAAATGCACTTGGGAAAGTAATAAAAAAAAATTTATTTTTTTATAAAAGCAATTCTGCAATGTACAAAAACTTTAGGAGAGATATTTATATATCAAACATAGCAATATGAAATTATTGATTAAATAACATAATGTAATTTAAGATAAAATTATTTCATTCCATGTATAATTATAATCGCGCGCCATTAAATTAATTTATGGTCTTACTTGTAAAATATTATTAAAGTTGGCGATCTACCAACGAGAAAATATAAAAATATATTAAATCGGAAACTTAACTATTACTCTTCTCCTTACATATTTTATAAATAAATTTAATAATATGTCAAAAATAAAATGCAGAATTTCAGAGATACATTACAATTCTTAAATTGTTATCGATGTCCATTGCTATTAAAAAGTAATAACGGTGGTAATCCTTAGTATAAGTTTTGTTATTTTACCTCTCGACTGACAGTGTCAACGTCTCTTCATTTTAAATCTGAGTTTGACTTTACAAATTACAAACTCCTATTAAGGTTATAGGACATTTCCATCCTTACTACTTTAATCTTTGCTAACTTTAAATAAAAACGAATACCTACTGAAAAAATCATTCGTAGATATGTATGCAATGAAATAGATTGATAAGGTGTTATTTAAGACGATTCTTACACTCTTCTACAGAAAGCATTCGTAAGAAATCTAATTTCTCATTTACACTTGAAGACGAATTATTTTTTTTTTTTTTGGTGTCGGGTTGAAGACGAATTATAACTTGACAGTACTTAACGCTAAATTATTCTACTTATTGCTCTGTAAGACACAAAATTAAAATATATTTAAGACGTTATAAAAAAGCTTAACTATTTGTCTTCCCTTAATATAAAGTAATTGTAATGTGTTATTGTAAGGACAACCTTTTCTTGTAGCCCTTGTTGTTACAGCTTAACATTTTCACGTTTTTTTTCGTCATTATTGATAAACTCTTTGTGAGAGCGTAAAAATAACGAAGGAATAGGTAAAAAGCATATGAAATTAAGCACGCACATTCAAACACCACAAGCTATTAAGTAGAGGAAAAAATAGTAAGGGTAATTAAAATTATCGGAAAATTCTTCGGACCATAAGTTCCTGTTAAGGATTTTTAATTACCCTAATTTAGTATACCAATATTTATCTTGAAATGTTGGTTTATTATTTCTGTATTATTACACTAAAGGACAAGAAAATATCCAAGTGATAAAAGTTTGTAACGTCATCATTAGATTACCTGAAGTTATAATGAGTGGTGTGCTTAATCAAAGATTGGAACTGATAGTATTTGAAGACAAATACACTATTCATTCTAATCTAATAAGATATAAATAAATTCTATATGTCTCGTATGTGCTTGGCTAAACTGCTGTCCTGAATTAAATGGAACATGACTTATACGCTGGTAGGACCAACTCTTCAACTATTCTCAGCACCACAGCCCATTATAACGCTTGTAGGTACGTGAAACAAGGTTATTATGCCCTCATAACTCAAAATAAAATTATGCTTTTTTAATATTATTTTCAAATTTTATTTATGTATCAAGATGAATAATGCTACATCATTAATTTCTTTCTATTTGCATGTTCAAAAATGTGATTAAGTTGATATCACCACGATTTGAGATTCGTTGAAAAGTATTTTTGGATGTAAAATATTACAATTTCAAATGTTTATAATTATAATGATTTAAATAAAGAAGAAAAAAATACTCCAACTTTATTTTAATATAGATATTTTTTTTACTGCATAATTATTCTTCAAGGAAAATGTTTTTTAAAACTTTTAATTAATTTTTGCAAAAGAATGTGCTTATATATTGTGAATATAAAATAATTGCATACGTGTCAAATGTATTAACAATAATCAATTATGAAACAATAAATAAGCAGCATGTATCTATAAAAATAAAGCCGATCCTTACAAATTTTAAATCACAGCTATTAGGGGAGTATAAACAATTAGGAAAAATATAATAACTCACACAATAAAAAATAAATATAATTTGGATACTCACACACATATGCTATTTTTATTCAAGGACTAAATCGTTACAAATAGTGTACACTTTACATACGTATTTTTTTTAATATAAATTGTCTTGGTTTTTTTTATTATATGCCTTACTTTATCGATTTATTTTTTTAGGTTTATAATGCTATTAATCTGTTTATATAAATTAAAAGTTATGAATATATTAAAAATTTAAATTAGGGGCAATCTGGATATTCTCCCGGGAGTATTTTTATTGAATTTGAAATACAAAATACTGAGTAAGAAGTTTAAAAAAACTTTATATCGTGTCCAATATTTAAAAATATATTTTAAAATCAAAAATATTGTTGTCTTTCTTAAATTCTTAATACATTTTAATAAAATTCTGTCCCACAGTAACCACGATTATAACAAAATACAGTGAAATTTACAAAATTTGAATCTTTTTGTGACTTTAATGTATATATTTATTAAATGAGGATTACCTACATCTATGAAGAACCAATTATAATTCTACCAACATCTCCATTTTTTTCTGAGTATCGTTGTCCTTGATCGATTTGTTCCTATAAAAAATATATGTGTCATAGACAATACACTCTGACATTACGATGTCACATTTCGAAAATAAAAACAAACATTTTGAAAATTTAACAAATTGTGTTTTTAATATATCTTGTATTTCAAGTCCTGTTATAAATAACAATGAAAGTTGCATAAATTATTTAAATAAACTTAATATATCATAAATTTTTATCTGCATATCTCCTTGTACGCCTTTAAACATAATTTCTCATGAAACGTAAAAACGGGTACTATGATGTTTTTCTTCAAACTTGTGCTAGATACCCATCCAAAATAGCCCTAAGGATTTATGATAATGGAATGTACCGACACTACACTTATTCCGAAATATATGGAGCTTGTGAATATATATCTCAAAACATACAACAACTCAAGTTTTCGAGAGGTGTCATAGGGCTTGTTTCAGATAGAAACATTATTATCCCTTGCGTTATTGCTGCGTAAGTTTTTAATATTTTGTGTTATATATACAAATATATGCTAATAAAACTAAACATTGTTATTGAAACCAAAATAATCATTAATAATATTAATGTAAATATGTTCCAGTGCTCATAAATGCAGTACAACTTTTATGTTCTTAAACCCTTCACAAGATATTCAATCCGTAGTAAACAAAGTCAACATTAAGATTTTAATAACAATTAAAGAAATAGAAAAAAATATAAATATTAACGTCTTCGGCAAGGAACCTGAAAAAACTATAACAATTTTTAATTTAGAAGTGAGTTTCTACAATTTGGAGGAAAGAGGCTCTTATCACAGTTACAAATATGCCCCTGATCATTCTTACATAGCAACAACATCAGGCAGTACTGGAGAACCAAAACACATTCAGGTGCCCATACAATGTATCCAGCCAAACATAGATGATCTCACAAGAATGTTTGAAATCAATTCCTCTGATGTGATATACTTCTCTACTCCACTCACTTTTGATCCATCAATGATAGAAATACTTCTTGCATGTGTGAATGGAGCATCACTTCTTATAGCGCCGGAAAAAGCAGACATTCTTTTCGGAGACAATACTGAGAACTCTGTCACATTCTGGCAGACAACACCATCGAAATTCTTTCAAAATTCAAATGCTGATATAAAAAATAAAATATTTAGTGCCAGCTCCACACTTAAAGTGTTAGCTTTGGGTGGAGAACCTCTTAGTGGTATTAACAGATTACGAGAACTAAAAGATATTTCTAATAAGACAAGAATATTTATGTTGTATGGAGTTACAGAAATGTCATGCTGGGCTTGTGCTGCTGAACTGGACTTGAACAGAATACTTAATGATAGAGAAATACCTTTGGGCAACTGTCTCTCAGAAACTGAGATAATTGTTGAACCTACTAACAAAAATAAAAATACTGGAAAAATTGTTTTAGGTAAATAACAATTCATTTTACTAATTATTAATTAATTATATTTATGATAATCTAAATAACACATTTTTTTATTTTTATAATCATTTTAGTAAGCAAGACCAGGAAATGTTTGATTTTAAATAAATCTGTTGGAACAGAAGAGACAAATTCATTGAAATTCATTGATACTGGAGATATTGGTGAAGTGAGAAATGGAACGATTTACTATAGAGGACGTACGGATGATGTTATCAAGAGGTTTGGGCAAAAAGTTAGCTTACAGGAAATACAGACAACAATTATGATGTGTCCCAGAGTGAAGTCCTGTTCCTGCATCTGGCTGCCCAAACCCATGCTGTTGGTTGTCTACTTTGCATCAGAAACATTAAATAGTCAGGAGCTCTCAGACTTCCTTAAATGTAAACTAGAAGAAAAACATTGGCCTGATAAAATTATTAAAGTGGATAGCATACCAACAAATCCTCATGGAAAGATTTCAAAAAAAATACTACAACAGATGTTTGAAAAGTCACCACAAATTCTTCCAACATTGGACTCCTTAAGAGTTTTGTTCTTAAAAGAACTGAAGGCGGCACTGAGCAAAAATTTTACTTATGATGAAGTAAAAGAACATGATTTCTTTTCCATTGGGGGTACTTCTTTCCTGGCTGTTTCCATGTGCAATAAATTATCCCTAGCATGCCCCCAATTTGGAAAATTCATACTGCCTTATTTGTTATCCCACAATCGTAAAATTGATGACATTATGCAATTAGCCTTGCAAGAATTAGGCCTTAAAGAAATTAAATCGAAAAAGAGGTTAAGGTCGGCATCCTACACCGAGAGTATTGCATCAGGGAGTCAAAAGAAGACTGTGAAAATTATAAACTCACAAAATCCAATGGAGTTTATTTTGCTTTGGACTTATGACACTGGTAAATGTGTTGATGCTTCCCCTACTTTATTTCAACATAAATTGTAAGCTTTTAATAACTTTTGTTACTTTCCATTGACTATAGTATTAACTGTATACACATTTTTATTCATATATATTTCAAAATATTCCAGCAATCTGTATATAACAGTTGGGAGCCATTCAGGAATGATTGTTGTCATTGATGCCATCAGCGGCATTTCTCAAGGAAGTATAAAACTTAAATCTAGAGTCGAAGCATCAGTGGTCTGCTATAATGAAGCCCCGTTGTCAACACCTTGTGGTATGGTCGGTTCCTATGACGGAACCATTATTTGCTTTGCTTTAGAAACGTGTAAAGAAAAGTGGCGAATAAATATTGGCTCTATGATAAAAAGCAAAGGTGTATGTTGCAAAGGCTGCCTGTATATAGCGTCGTACGACGGAAAAGTACGATGCATTGATATTAACGTAAGTCTACCAGATATTACATTGCGCTGTAATAAAAATTCTAAAGTGCTAATACTCTGATAATGATATCAAATACCTACTCATTTATATCTATTTCAAGCAATGATTCATTTTAAATTTTATTTATACTATATATATGTCGTCTATTATCTGTTTTATTTCTACTTCATTTATTTTTCTGATTTTATGTGTGTTTGTTAATTTCCTATAAAAAATATTACATCCTCATGAAATAATACCTATTCTAAATTGTACAAGGCACGCCCCTATTGTGATTGTTCGGAAATTAAATGTACGTTTCCTTTCTCTCTTAGCCTTGTATTATTGTGAATTGTAATTTAGTGAAGATTTGTGGCAAATAGACTATATAATTCTTTTTTCTTAACAGTCAGGGCATGTGAAGGACGTGATTCAAGTATCCGATAAAGCTATATCGGCTGATTTGATGCTGGCTAAGAATAAGTTCATACTATTGGGTACATTATCTGCCGTCTGCGCTAGTATTCACACAGAGACTAAATCTATAGTGTGGAGGGGAACACTTAGTAGCCCGGTGTTCGCAGCTCCTGCGCTCTATGACGGTGATAAATACGTTATCATCGCCGAGGTTAACGGTACCATACACTGTCGGACCGTAGAGAAAGGAATTAAAGTAAGCTTCAATAAATTTAGATATATAACTGTTGTTTTAACGTATTTTTATTGAGATTATTATAATAGGTAGACTATTTAAAAAAAATGTGTAACAGTAAAATTTTATTAATTTACAGATTTGGAAGTATCAAGGGGCAAAAGGGAATATATTTTCATCGATTTGTATCAAGGAATTAGACAAACTTAAATGGCAAATGACTTTTGGCTGTCACGATAACAAAGTATACAGTTTAATTGTTAAGAATTTCCAGCCGAGTTTGAATTGGAAGGCGGAACTTACATCACCCATTTACGCAACCCCGCGAATATTGAGCGACAAGTTACTACTGACAGCGACCAATAATGGAATATTGTATATTTTAGATTCAGACACTGGCGTAACACTTACAGAATATCAACTCCCCAATGAAACGTTCTCGACCCCAGCCATTTACGGCGATTATATATTTATCGGATGTAGAAATGATCACGTATTCTGTATCAAATATGTTATGAATATATGACTGTTAAAATTATTTAAGTATAAGGACACATATAAATAAAAAAATACTGTTGTTGACTGTTTTCAGTTATTCTTTGTTTTTTTTTTTTAAATTACCATTATACATTCAGACTAAATTTAATTATATACCAATCAGAATTTATTAGAGTGTAAAGTTGAATGTTCTCATTTTTCTTACTATTTCCTAGTAATGTGAGGTTTGTATCTAAAGACATGTATTTTTATAATGAACTTTATTCATGATCTTACACAGAACATAGATAGTATAATGAGCACTCATACATACATTTTACTTATTATGATATGGTTACAAGTTGATCAAATACCAGAATGGAATGCATTAAAATGCAGTTTAACTAAACACCTCATTGTGCAGATCATTACATGCCATTAAAATCTTAAAATATTATAAAAGCATCCTTTGAAGATGAAAATATCCTATAGATAACAATTCTTACATTTTGAGTTTGGTAAAAAAAAATTGATGCTGGGAGTATCGCATTACAGAGCAATCTACTGAACTAACTCTGCCGCAAAATAATTAAGCACTAATTCATAATTTCCGAAACCCTAATGAACATTTTCGCAGTTATAAACAAATATGAATTTTAACAAGCAATATACAAATGAGAACAATAATTACTGCTCCTCTTCACCCAATTCCAGTTTAACTTTAGAGAAATCAAAATCTTCACCGGTACCACGCTTGTAAATTTTTAGGACATCTAAGCAAGTGGTTTCAAAGTGTGTAGTCGCATCATATGATTCTGAAATAAAGATTTGGCTTTGACTTCCATCATCAGTAGGCTCATAATAATCAGTAACAGAAACAAATTTCTGTCTAATTGGACCCAACAGGTCTAGACCAGGCTTTATTTCAGTCTCTGGATCATTAGTCTCAACAGTGGTTGAAACCATAGCAATGAACCAGCCCTTAGCAGCCACCTGGTGGGTGTAAGAAACCAAGGAAACATAGATATCAGAATTCCTTCCTACTTGCTTCTGAGGAATAATAATCTGGGTAGACAAAGCATCTTTAGTGTTGTTAATGGGATGATCTAACAAGCATATGCACCGAATAACTTTTCCCTTTTTGTGAATCCTCTCTGGAACATAACTGGGGTCACAGTAGACTTGTTTACATTTGGCAATTTCATTGCCAGAGCGTACTCCAATTACTTTACCTCCTTCGCCAAGAACAATCTCATCGATGGGCTTGTCTAACATGTAGGTGCCTCCATAAATGGCTGAAAGCCGTGCAAAACCTTGAGGTAGCTCACCCAAACCATACATTGGATACAGATAGGGACTCTTTCCATATCGGGCAAGGGAATCGGAATACAACTTTATACGACGGATAGTCTGGATGGCTGGTTGCTGCAAATAATTATCATCCAGATAAAGAGCCAGCGCATGACCAGTAAAATCTTGCGTGTTTCTATCTAGACCAAACTTGTCATAGAGGGATTGCATATTTGCTGTACTGGGGTCGAAGTCTTTCCAGGTCTTACTGTCTTCCTCCTGAAAATCTTGAACATAGATTAAGAAGTTTCGGAAACGCCTCTTTTCGAACATTCCCATCAGATCAGAAGCCAACGCCTCCTTTTGATCGACCGGCACTTTCGATATCTTACCACCTTTGTACACATAACTACCTTCTACAGACTTAAATTCCAAATACCGGGTGACGCCCGTATGGATTAGAAGTTTCACCAATAAGCCATTGGCCATCAGAAATTTCGGTATCAAATCGACGTTCCAATCACGACCTCGGCCGTAGGTCTCATCAGGTGCAGGTGCGTTAAACTTCGCGAACAATTCTTCTAATGGAGTAATTGATGCCGATTCACCACCGTAGTACTTATTACGATCAATGTGTAAAACCTTTTTTCCCGACACCGATAACATTCCACTTAGAATGCATTCCTTAAGGCCGGTACCCAAAACGATCGCATCATATTCTTCATCCATAGCTGTTTATATGTTTTAACTAGTTCTTGTAAGATAAAAATATATTAGAGCAAAACGTCAAAATGTCGGGAGTTAAAGAAACCGATTATGTCGGATACGGTGACGTCGACGAGTTGATTTTTAGGTAATGCCAACATTATTAAATATTGCGAAAGTACACAGATTAAAATTACTTTTACATAACATTGATAATGTTATTTGAGACGTTCCAAAAACTGATTTTTTTAAATTACCTTCAACAGAATTTGGTAATGGATATTCTTAATCTGATTATTTCAATAAAAGGAACTTCTATGAAATTTTTTCCTAATTTCCTTTTTTTGGAAATTACAATAATACAACAAATATGATAAATATGAAAATTAAAGTTAACTTTTTTAGTACTACTGTTAGTGGAGTAAGTACTTTAGTTGTTGAGGGTGTGAGTTGTGACATTCACATTTGCAACTTTGACAATTTCAGTGCATTGACAACCTCACTACAAAATTGTTATCGTGTCATTGTCAGTTGTGTCAGTCAGTCGGTTGGACTATTTGCTTATTTTTGAGTTTGTGTTGTGCTCACTTTCCATATGATTGTATTTTTCGAAACGGTCGCTGTTATTCCAACTTCTTTACACGAATACAATGAATTTAATTTTATTTCTTTTAAATTCGAATGACAGTTTGAGTGTATTTCCGAAGTCGAACGTTAAGAATGTGTGAAATAATAATCAGATGATTTCAAACCATATGCTACAGGTTAACGAAACATTCTTCCAAATTAGATTGAAAGCATCGGCAGAAAAATAATAAACATTCAGGTGTGTTAGATACCGAGATTTTAAATGAGACCGGAAAAGGAGCTGAAAGACCTTCAAATGAATAAAAATGTCAACAGAAGGAAGTGGAGAAACTCCTTCGGTACCGAGTTTGCCAGGGGCGCCAGAACAAACATACCTCTTTCCGAAAGTGAAAGGACACTCGAGATCCATCAGTCATGGAGGACAGCCAATGTTGGCGGGACCGACCAGCGCACGGCCGCCACTCAAATCAGCCATGCGAGGGCACCAGCGCGCTCTGTCACACGGACAGATTGGAGAAGGACAGCGCGCTGCCTCCGGCCCCGGCCACAGTCGGACCGGTAGTCGCACTGACTTTATACTACCACCAGGTCACCGGGAACCTGTTCCAGCTAGTGCTCAGCCACGGCTATCGTCGGTAAAAGGTCATCATTCCCGCCAGGCTTCGAGGTCGGACTCCATCTATACTCTCCGGCGAGCGTCAGTGGTAGCGCCGTGGCGTAGAGCGGTGTTCTGGCTCATGCGCCGCCAACAACCCACTGTTGATAACAGACATCTCGTTGTTATCCCAAACCATCTGGTACCAGACAAGACACCACCTAAAGATCACCCGAATGGACAAAGGTGCAATAACAAAATCAGGACTACTAAATACACGTTGCTCTCCTTCTTACCAAAAAACTTATTTGAACAGTTTCATAGGATTGCCAATGTTTACTTTATATTTATTGTGTTATTAAATTGGGTGCCAGCCATCAATGCTTTTGGCAAGGAAGTTGCAATGCTACCAGTGTTGTTTGTGCTCGGAGTGACTGCTATTAAGGACCTGTTTGAAGACCGTCGGAGACATCTTTCCGACAAGAGAATCAATAATTCATTCTGCAGAGTTTACAAAAAGTGAGTATTAACAAACAATTTTCTGTTTTTTTTTCTCTTGTATTTAAATAATTTTAGTCACTTTTTGTATGAATTTCACGTATACAGAATACAAAGTTTCTTTTAAACACTGCATAGGAAATATTAAAGCCTGAAAAATATGTTGCATTAGGATCTTTACTTAACAACAAACATATCAGTGTTGTAAACCTTATTTGTATAGTGTTACATTCTAAAATGGTTGTTATTGTATTAGTTATTAATACTGAGGCTTGCAAACCAATAACGTGGTTTTGATTTTATTCATATCTGTATTGTTTGTGATGTTGTATAATCTTTTTTAAATATAATTTACTGCGAGATTTAATAAAGTTATTACCTGGTAAAGTTATAAATCGATCATAATCTATAAAAGTTCTAAGTAATTAGTAAATAGTTGGTATTTTTTAAATACATTATTGATAATACTAATGGGTATATAATTCTTTAATTTACTTTAACGATAAAATCTACAGAAAAATAATAATATTTCAATGCGTAGTTTGATGCGTATTTCAAAATACAACGAACCGTTTCGCGCCATTTTCACATAATATTTTAAAGGTCTTCCTTTATTTCTTTGGCTTCAACACGTGACCGAATCCACAGACTTGAGTCAGTACGTAATCCCGTAAATCTTTTTATAAACTAAAGTATTGCAAAATATTAAAAATGTTTTTAAGTGGATATTCTAATTATTATTCGTTTTATTAAAGTCGTATCAAAGCCAACCGTAATGGGTACTATATTGCATCAGTAACGCTACCAGAAGTTTTCATGGTGCCAATACTATGTATGCAAAGTGTTTCTAATATAATACTATCATGAGCGTGTCATAGTGTGACTTTTAAAGATAAACTGCGAACGTTCCGTATGTAGTGTGACGATACAAACTTGTCTTAAGGGTACATATCATGTTTCCAGTCTAGTAAGAACGTTCTAATTTACATAAACCAAGCAATTTATTGATATATGTATATCTAATGTTCTACCTCAAACTTTCACTTCTTTTAATACGGATCTCATACTCTACTTATATAGTCGAGTCATTTAAGCTTCAATTAGGTAAGAATCTCGGAATTCGAGATACCCAGCTGTAAATCTGTAAATACTTGTATATTGACACCCTAAAAGTTGTCTCAAAACCTACATGTGGTAGGGCGTAAGCAACTCTTAAATTTCAAGGTAAAAGGTCACAAAAATCGGTTGTTTTCACTTTCTTTGGAAATATCTCATTCTTTGTGGGTTTTTTTTGCTATTTGTATTTATTATCAGTATTGTAGAATGCAAAATTCTCTACAAATTTTGTTTAATTTTTTTTTTATACTATGAACTGTTTTCGAGATAGAGGGCGGAGAGCGCGTCGTCACAGCATCACTTCAGGTCAACCGGTGCCACCGGTCGAAAACACGCCATATATGTATATTGTAGTTGATGAACTATCGATAAATCAATGATTATAAATTTTTGTAAATTTTTACTATTTTATTATATTTTATCATTTCTTCCTAACCTATCCACTTTTTATTCAGTATTAATTTATTTAACAACACCTGCCTATGTAATTACAGAATTGTTATTAAAAATATAGGAATTATATTTGAATTTTAACCTAATTAATAATTTCTTATATGACGAAAAAAAACAAATAAATTATGAATTAATCTTTTCCTTAAAAATATCATTCAATACATTTATTTTTATTGAAAGTAAAAAAATGGAATAAAGGGTACAAAAAGTACAATTTATAATTTTTATCGTCTTGTTCGTCTTCATCGTCGTCTTCTGGCTACTGGTAAATTTCAAACTGGTCTTCATTATCGTCTTAACGACATTTGTTCCAGAAAATCGTTCCGCATTGCTCTACCCCATACTTGGGGTTCCAAATCATGTCCTTACCAAGTTGGAACTTCATAATACGCACGGTTGAAATGTTGAATATTTGAAAGCTGCACAGTTTTATTAAGTTTTGTAGACTTAACGTAATAACGAAGATGATCGAGACTTTTCACAGATTTCGGAGCATTATACTGCCAATAAAATTGGAGTTCCACTCTAATAATCTCTGAACCGAACAATTTATATCCTCAAATGCTCCAGTTCATCAAAATTTGCCAGTTTTTCAAAAACTTTTAAAAATGATTTTTCCCCTTTTCAAAAAGCGAAGAAGTTGTGATACAGCCACTTAATGCGTGCAGAAATAAAATATGACCTGAAGTGATGTTGTGGCCGCGCGCTCTCCGCCCTCTATCTCGAAAACGGGTCATCGTAGAAAAAAAAATGAAACAAATTTGTAGAGAATTTCGTATTCTACAATATTCATAATAAATACAAATAGCAACAAACCCATAACATAAGAAATAAGAAATTTGAAAGAAAGCGCAAACAACCGATTTTTGTGACCTTTTACTTTAAAATTTAATAGTTGCTTACACTTTACCATATGTAGGTTTTGAGACAACTTTTAAGGTGTCGATTAATAAGTATTTACAGACAGCTGCGTATCTCGAATTCCGAGGTGAACTTACTATAATGATTGGACTATATAGGTTGTTTTAAACTGAAAATTTATTCTATTTTAAAAAGTTTTTATACTGTCTATCGGTAAATCTAACAGTGTTTCTTTTTATATACATATGTATTCAAATACTTCGCGAAATATATTACGATACACATAATACACAAAATATGGAAAAAAATCATTTTCATTATTATTTCCCAAATTGCTGTATATAAAACGATTTTTTTGCGACGTATCCCATCACTTGCTAATAGTTTAAACTTTAATCTAATTAGTAAATATTGTTAAAGAAATATCTTTTTTATGTTGTCATTATAAAATGACTCGTTGTTTTCAGTGTATAAAATTTTATACGTCAAATCCATATATGATATCCTTCAAACAGATACCTGTTTGCTTGTATTAGATTAAGTGCTTGTAAAATTTTGAAGGCCAGACCCAAATGTGCTAGTTCCTTTACTCAGGTGTCATAAACATTATATTGTTGGACTTTATGGAACATTTAAACAGTATTCAAACATCGACAGATTATAAACTTATTACAATTTAATTATAATCATATTTTTAGGATGTACAGAAAATTAATCTACATAAGGCATTAAGGCAGAGCCTATGAAACAATCACAATTAACAAAAAAGTAAAAACCGTATTCGTTGATAATATTGTTAAAAATTTACTAGGCTGTTGAATTCAAAACACTATTACATCTGGAACCAAAGCAAATACATATCCAAGGTCGAAATTAGTTACAAAAAGTAAGTAAACAACATTTTTATAGTTTCTTGATTACAACGTACAAACACCTTGTTAGAAGAGATACGTTTAATATGAATGAATTTAAGAGCAGTGTTAATGACCTCATCATACGTAGGGTTATTCTTAAGCTTCTATCAGACTGTAATCAATATATTTACTACTAGCTTTCCTCCCGCAGCTTCGCCCGCATGGAGTTCAGTTATATCTCGTTTCCAAGAGAACCTTTCAAAAGTATGGGATAAAAACTATCCTATGTTCTTTCTCAAAGTCAATTCTATTTCTGTAACAAATTTCATTAAAATCAGTTCAGTGGTTTAGGCGTGAAAACGTAACAGACAGACAGGCAGTGTTACTTTCGCATTTATAATATTAGTAGGGATAATGATTTTTTAACATGTTTACGAATACATAATTAAAAAAATATATATTTTTAAATTATAATTATCGTATATTCGTGATAGTTTTGAAGTATTTCCTATGTTTTTAATATTTATATATATACAAATGTTGCTGTAACAAATAAGTTTTTGCTGTCAAAAAATGACGTAAACTCATTTAAGTTAATTAAATAGTTACTGTGATAAGTGGATAGCGTTGTAATGAAAATTATTGTACATAAGGTAACCTTAACCCTTGAAAACTTGTCATATTTTTACGGGAAATGCGATTCATTTCCGAGTAATCGTTTTTATTTTATATATACTGTACGTAATGAATTTTCTATGACTCACTGAGTGTCTTTGTGTACTGTATACAGTGATTTATTTGTATTTAGTTATAAATATTAGATTAGATGGAAGTTTGGTCCCTGTGATTCTTAATCCACAAGTTATATAACATATTTTCTATATAAACGTGTATATATATAGGTATGTAACTTAAAAAATATATAAATTGTAAGTGAAATTGACGTAGGCGGTGAACGCACTATCACAGTAACAGTCTCTAACCAAACCTAAAGGCTTAGATTACAATGATAATGATATTTGTATAGATTTAAGATAAGATTGTAGACACGAGGTTACGTACAACCCGTCAGTCATTATCAAATACAGGGTGACTGGTGAATTACTATCGATATTTGAGGACGTGATATTTGACGATCTTATATGACAAAATAAAAATTAATATAACATAAATATTAATAAACTTTTAAGTAAAGTTAACCAAAAGTTGTGTAATTAATAACGCATCGTATGAACACCCTACAGATTAGGTATACACACACACTCACACAGACGCGGCAGCGGCGTAGTGTTGTATCAGCACGCCGCCGCACGCGTCCACACTTGGAACACTTGGAACGTGTACACACTTTATTTATTTATACGGAAATTTGGTAAAAAATTAAGTACCTATTTTTTTTACGTAATTCGAATGAGAATCATGTACCGAGTATGCTCCTTAAATATTGATAGTAATTCACCAGTCACCCTGTATATTGATGTGTTACGAACAACCAACACTACGGAACGAAAACAAGCATTCAGGAAAGTCTATACGTTTAATAAGTGACTATTAAATATTGATAGTCACAAGAGTATTAAGGAAGTGAAGCTAATGTACTAATAAATATTATAGCAACAATTTCATCGATTCATAGATTGCCTCTATAAATTATTGTTACTGTAATCAATTTTATGTGAACACTGGTTTGTTTTGTATTGCTACAAAATAATCCAATAAACAATCATGTATTATTTTTTACGATAGTTTTTATGGTAAAAGAATTTTTTCTTATACGTTACCGTTTTAGCTACAACGGTACTATCGGAAACTGTAGAAGATATCTCAGTCGATTAAGTCTTCAATATAACTATGTATAATACAAATATGATTAATATGAAATATTTTAAATAAATATCAGCGAGTGACTTGAGAACATCCGGTCGTAAATCCACATTATGCTGTTGGCAATATAATATTGATTATAAGAGCTCTAAACAATTTTTATCAATCAGTGACTAGCCACATTGTTTTAAACAAACCGTAAATCAATAATAACCTTAGAAGATATTTTCTAAAGCTTTGTTAACATATTTTTACCAATAAAAATACCTAAAAGCGGTTGTATAAAATATATATTTAAAATCACATATAAATGTGTCTCTAAGTATTTGTGTACGACAAACTGTTCATACAATAAGTAGTGGAATGCTAATGGAATGGAATACATATAAAATGTGACTATATTATGCAACATTATTATATATATATAACTTTAATAATAATATTATATTTACATAATACGAAGTATTTTAAGCATTATTTCTCAATCATTCGACCGAACACATTGTACATTCAAGCGTGCGATAACGGGTGCACAATTATTTATATTTGAATATTAATTGTATATTTTTATTTTCCTATAGAAAATTAATCTATGGTTTTCCAAGGCCGTTAAGATATCTATCATTATAGAGCAATATATTTTATTATTAACTAGCCCCTCAATTACATTGTTGATACATGTAATTGTTTGAAGTGAAAACATTGATTAAGGGCGTCAATATTTAAAATGTCGGAATGACTCTGTAACCACCGAAATGGGTCGTTGGTCAAGGTCACATGTAGGCGTCGTTTGGAACTCGTGAAATACAGAAAACAAAAACACTCCATCGAACTGTCATTTATTATATCTGTTAACATTAGATTTAGTCATTTTTATAGCTGAAGCTGAATATTTTATTTTTTGTATAATGTTAATTACTGGCTATCGTTTATAACTTCAGTGTGAGTCCATTAGCACAAGTGATAACTTGTGTTTTAAAGTATCGGATGTTTTTATAACTTGTATAGAGTAAACAAATAAATTAACGCTTTCTATATATTCTTTATAATTATTTTTTCATTCAGAAGAACAATATTGTATTAAAAATATATCCATAATTTGTATGATTAGATCCAAATCTCAACCTTTGTTTAAAAAAAATAAGAATTTTCCTACAGGAAATATAAACATAAAGAGCAAATTACAGTACGTATTAATTACAAGCTCGAAAAAAAAAGAGTTTCCCAGCGTCATAAAAAAGATCTTAATTATAAGGAAAATGCAATATAAATACAGGAAAAAATACCGCGAACTCCCTTTTAAAGAATGCTGGCTAAAGATGCACGTGGTATAATCTCATTTAACAGAAATCAGATTAAACTGTGATGTAAGAGTACTGTTTGTGTACTGGTTAAGTAACCTGCTATCTTACCACCGGTGCGTATCGTCAAACTAAACACACTGGTTCGAGTTTTTCACAGATAAACAATGTTTATATTTACATATGTCAGGATTAAGTTGGTTGTTTTTATTTGAACGTGCAAAACACGTGGTAGGTGTTGCAATTCGCTGTTAAACATTAAACGTTGTCATTACGTATCTTAATCTAATATTTATTTCGTATATAGTCCAGTCATTTGGTACTTTTCACTACCATCAGACTACCACTAAGAGCTACGTCCTCTTATACAGAAAATTGATTTATTTCTGGCAATTCAGTCTTAGAAAATTAAACAATTGAAGTGAAAGAAAAAGGAGACTTTTCGTAAGTCAAGTGTTAAAAGAAATGATAATAAAGTTAAAATTTTGGCGAAATTCAAGATATAACAAAGGTCCATATGCCATCTGGTAGTGCTTGACACAATATTTTCATGCAAGAATTATGGTACTGTGCATCGGCTGAGACCAAGTTTGTTATCAATTATTATCATTTCTTTTAACACTTAACTTACGAAAAGTCTTCAGTCCTTTTTCTTTCACTTTAATTGTTTAATTTTCTAAGACTGAATTGCCAGAAATAAAACCACTTTTAAACAAATAAAACGCAGCTTCGCTGTGGTTAAATTACTGGAGCTTAAACAAGGGCTGGCTCGACCGGAGAAGTAACACTCTCACAGAAAATCAGCGTGAAATAGCCTTTGATGGCTGCGATTCGTCTGATGAGTGAGACATCCGGTTGCCCGTTCACTTTTCCTGCCCCTTCCCTTTTTCCAACCTTTCCTCTTCTTCCTACCCAATCAAGGGTGGCAACGCATTCGCAAAAGTATTTTGTAAAATACTTTTACGGATGTCTATAGACGACAGTACTACCTCCGTTAGGTAGGCCGTCTGTTCGGTTGCCCCTTTGTCATATAAGAAAAAGTTAGGAAATTTTGTGTAGTTTAATTTTGTACATTTTTTTTTTGTAAAATATGTATGTCAAAATGAGGAGTCCGTAAAAAACTCTTTTCAGGCGCCACTTCTTCAATTTTCAAAACTCCCGGAAAACTTTCCAGTTAAACCCCTTTTTTTGCACCAAATGTCTGGACTAATATCGATCTAATGAATTCGTCTTTGCAAATAGGAATGCACGATTATGTTTGAAATAATTATGTACATGAAAGATATATTTAAAAAAAAAATTGTATGATTATTCAAAAACACAAGTTGCTTTGAATTTAAGAATGTAAAAGAAAGTATTTCAATCGTTAGACTTATATTTAAAAACGAGATATATGTTTGTATGTATGTATATATATCTATATGACCAATTAAGATTCAATTAAATATATAAACTACATCTAAATATGAATCATTATAAAAATCAACTTTATAGTCTTCACAATAAAATTGAAGTACGTATTCACATCAATGAACGCTAACATATTCCATCTCCTTACATATTATAAAGTTATACCGGAGCTACTATATAAATTACAATAAAACGAGATGTTATTGTGATGTAAGAAAATAAAACACAATCGATTTATAGTAATTAATTTAAATTAATACATATCAATAGCATCTATAGTCGGGACAAGATGTTTTATGTAAGAAAAATAAATTATTACTCTTGCAATGATTCCTTCACTATGTGAATATTTTAAAACTTGTTAGACACTTGTGACGTAATTATTATTCTTACATAATTTTTTATATAATGCAATTATATTCGTAACATTCTTATAAAATGTAATTCGTACAGAACAAAATTGTACTATACAGTATTTTAAAACATAAATCCGACTACGTCTTTATATTTTAAACGTTTCACTTGATATATTAGTAATAAGTGAAATCTATATAATATAAGCAACAAAAGATATTAGTGTTATATAAAATAAAATTCTATTACACGAGAGAAGTGAAAGCGCGGTGTCCTTTGGACAGTAAAGTAGCCCAGCGCGTGTGACTTGAGCCTCTTGAGGTCATAGCGTCATTGTGTTCACGTTTTATATTGGGAGCTCCTAACAGATCCGCCTAGTTTCGATGCTATTAAATACGAATTGCTTCTCTTAAGCACAAAATATAATTTAACTAAATAACTGATCAAAAATACACTAACAAATCAAAGGCACTGTGTTACAAACATGAAGGTTAAGATGAGCTTTATTCAGAATGTGTTAAATTTTTAATGATACCTATATATGTGAAATTATAAAAGTCCGGAGTTTTTATAGAAGATTTTTTTATTGTCCAATTTTTTTTTTTAGGATTTAACTAATTTAAAATCACATTTCATTTCATTCAAACAATAAATTCGTTCTGAATATTAACTAAGTTTAAATATATAAGAGATATGACGATTCTTTTCGGTAGGACTTATTATAGATATATAAATAGTGTATAGAACTCACCAATAACCATATTAATGTACTGATGTAATGTTTTATAATTGATTTGGTCATCAAATAATTATTAGATCAATTAATTAATATCTTGTTGATTTAACTATTAAGTGATTAGACATATAATGGAGGTGAGCGTGTCGAATATCGTGTGTAAATATTGGAACCGTTTATACACAATACAGGATGTAGACAAAGGTTAGTGTGAGCTTGAACGAGGCCGTAGCTTAAGTTGAAGGTTCATGAAATGGTTTGCATTAAGAACAAGTTGAATGCTTTTAAACTATTTTTATTATTTACTTATTAGTATTATAAATTAATGTGATTTTTTATGATTTTCATTTCCCGGTTCATAGTAATTATTATAAATATTAAAATTGTATCTTGTGGTTTTTATGAAGTAATTTCCATTATTTGACCTTCCTTGAAATATTATAGACTGATTGCGTTGATAGAGTAGGTTGTTTTGACTTGTGTCTACTGAATCTGCAAACCCTTCAACCATTTCCTTTCGGTGTTATACCAGCTCATATGACTTTTGAGATCAAATGTGAGCACGTAAAAAAAACTTGAAGAAATAAGTCATTAAACTTTTTAGAATAATAACAAACAAATTTAAATGAAGTTCTATGATGAATTCTAGAGTGAAGTCATATGTCGAATATTTCACTTTATATGAAAGGTAGAATAAAGTTCAAATGCTTTGAAATTTACTTTTACTAATTACATAACTAATTATTCAAGAGTTTTATACTATTATTAAGAATAAGCTTTTAAAATTCAATTTAAGAAAATACGATGTTTAAACCGTTTATATTTAAAACACCGTCTAGAATTAATTAATGTTAGCAATATAGGTCAGATTTAAAATAGAAAAATGTATGTACATGGCGTCACGCTGAGTGGAATAAGCGGTTTATATTAACGTAAACGTAATTTTAAGGTAACTAAAGTATGGCAAATTGCCAATCATTACCTTCAGGTAATCTTATAGAACTGTTCTAAAATTGTTTTGAACATTTACATGAAGCGGCCAAGTTTAGAATGACTGTGACATGAACATTTCATTATAAGTACGCTTTTGTATAACAACAGTAAAATAATTATTTTGTATAACAACAGTAAAATAAATAATAAAATTAAAATATTGTGTTTGAATAGAATATTGATCCAACGATAATATTACTTCCTAAGAATCGAATAATCTTTGATAAGATAATCATTGTGAATAATATATAAAACTTTTAATCTTAAAAAGACATCGTAACTTTGTTGTTTCTACGCGAATATTTTCTACTCAATATTCCGTTTCAGTGGAATTTTTAAAAAATACTAGCTTTCCGCCCGCAGCTTCGCCGCGTGGAGTTCGGTTATATCGCGTTTCCAAGAGAACCTTTCAAAAGTCTGGGATAAAAACTATCCTATGTTCTTTCTCAAGGTCAACTCTATCTCTGTACCGAATTTCATTAAAATCAGTTCAGTGGTTTAGGCGTGAAAGCGTAGCAGACAGACAGACAGACAGGCAGACAGAGTTACTTTCGCATTTATAATATTAGTAGGGATAAAAAAACATGTTTAACTTAGTTAACAAGCAATTTTACGTGATGATTTTACTTACATACTGGTCAACAAATATGGGACGAACTTCAATATTAGGATATATATATCCTTATCATTTTGACAGCGTGATAATGTTTTTATATTAATAAACATTATTTATAACTTTAATAAAATAATAAAATATGAGTGTTTTATGAATAGTACTTAATATTCGAAACGAAAGAAAACCGACTATGAGTCAAGCCGATACAATAAATTGAACCTGCGACCAATTCGTCATGACAATAAAAGTGGGAGGGGTCCTACGGGTATTTCCTAATGTATTTAAGTTCTGGCTCAGTTGTTGACTTCCAAACAAGTTAATTAGAGCACCTATATTTCCTTATGTTTGTTATTAGGCGGTAATAGTTAGTAATACCTGACCAATGGCAAGCTCTGATTGTATGAGGACTGAAGCGTTAATTGTCTCTAACAGACTTCAGTTGCTAATCAATTCGCATTCATTATATCCTGTATGTGTTTCAAAGGTTACGGCTGTTGTGATGTCGTAATTATTTTATATAATTATATATAATTGAAGAAATAGCGACACACTTCAATGGATTTTACTTAAAAAAACTATATAAGTATGTGATCTGCTGTTTTGATTTTAAATTTATTTGATAGCTTTATAACATTTATAAAGCATAGAAAAAAAAATGTTATTGTTATAGTAATCTGTAAATTCTCCGAATTAGTATCATAGTATTCATAGAAACAGACTCTTTGTGACTATACAATATTGTTTTATATTAATATACAATGGTTTATTGTACTTCGTGTATAAATGTTATGTTTTAGAGAACAGAAAACTTTGTTCATAAAATCTGGCTTGAACCAGTCGCGCCAGGACAGCAAACAGTTGACAATAATTTCTAACTTATTGATTGTTTTAATTGTTATATATGTAAGGTCGATGTGACCCGACACTGGACTCTTGAAAAGCCGATGATTGTTTGAAACATTTATAAGGTTTGATTTCTTTGAAACGTAACAACGATGTTACTATTCCAACTCTGTTTCAATAGAACTTTCTCACAAGCCGCGATATGCTTATTATAAGTTTTGCATCGTTAAACTACATTCATCACGTTTAACCTTAATCATTAAATAACCTACTATACTGCGAAGAATTAATGAAAAACTGTTAACGTCCAAACAGTCGTTCATCATATTTTTATTATATATAAAATAAAATCTCATCGAAGCAAATTTGTTACTGTTTTTTCGTTATTGTTGCTATATTACAGCGATCAATATGTAGGTATGTAGTTGTGTACAGCGGCGTGCACACCATAGATGCAAATAAGCACTGCATACCCTACCCATATAACAACTAAACCTATATTGTTTAATTCTTACTTACATACTTTTAATCATACATTACGAAATACAAATGTTAACAGACGTTTAAAATGATATTTAATTCACGATTTGTTAATAAATGCCATCTATCAATGTAAAACGATACATTTTCGATCGGCCCCTGCAAACTGTTAGCGCCGCAAATACAAAAATTCTCAAGGACGATCTACAAATCCCGTGTAGGTGTGCAGGAAATGTGTGTGCGTGTGCGTGTACGTGTGCGCGCGTTGTTGTGTGTGTGTGTGTGTGTGTGTGTGAAACTAACACATGCACAGTGTTCGATAAGCACTGATTTTTTATTTTGTATTGTTTAAAATGTCTTAGAAAGTCCGAATTGTCAAATAAAACGGGACTGATTGGTTGCTCATAAATTTTTGTCGCCATTTGATTATTATTGAATATTGTCATTTGTTTTTCCAAGCGCAAGTGAATAATTTTTAGTTACTTACTAAACAGGTGATTAATTTATTAACGAATTATGGAAAATTATAGCTGTGAGCTCTCTGTGCTTGGGATATGTGATTATTGAAATTAGATACGAGTAGATTTTCAATATTGTCGTTTGATAATAAAATTAAAATAAGTGTTGAGCAGGTTGTGTACACACAAGTTATTTTGTTTGCCTTGTTTGTTGTTTTTTTTCAAATGATAACAATAATAATGTTTGAATCTCCACTTTAAAATCCTATTTAAATAACTTTTATAAAGCTGTGATAAACAGATCATAATCATAATCGTTTTGAGGTACTTTCGTGGCTCAGACGTATCTAGTTGAGAGATTTATAAAGTATATAGATGTTCGTTCTGATCGGACTGCTGTAACATTATGGGCGGATGTCATCAATGTTTAAATGAAATTAATATTTTCTGATGACTTCTCGTATTTATTATGTTTAAGAACTACATACTCCCGACGTTTCGAATACTTTGCAGCAACCGTAATCACGGTACACATCTCGTCTGCCCGTCAAAAATAATAAAAATATTAGTTTCAATTAAAATTTAAACCGATACTTGCGAAAGATATCATCATGATCAATGTTTTAGAGGAGATAATGATGAAAATTGTTATTTTATTTGTCAAACATATTCTGCTTACTCTACCCCAAATGACAAATCCCTGTGCACGCCACTGGTTCTGTACAAACACAAGTTTGGTCGTGCAAGTACTTATATGTACTATCCTTTCATTATAAATTTTACGTTCACCTGATTCTGACAAATTTATTTTGTATGAAAATGTCAAAACATTAAAATAGATATAAAGTAAAATACTTAAATTTTGTTATTTTTATCATCACGACATTTTACTGCTTTTATTTATTTGTATAAATTCCTTTTTAAAAATATCAATGTCTGAAAAATCATCGATTCGAATAAAATAATAGTTGCAATATGAGGTAATAGTCTCGTCTATATAATGTTGCAATTTATTTTAAGTTCTGTAATTAATTTAATAGCTATATACGAGAGCCTCGACATAATGTAACCAGCCTTTGTGTAATGTCACCTTCAATCTGCGCCAATTAGTTTTTCAATTGCCATCCATGTATTGACTTTGTGAAGACATTATTATTTCTAAGAGGATGTTTATATTTAGAATTCAATATTGTGGGCTTGTCTTTTACGTTTTTGGCACGCATAGTATATGCGGCTATCTGCAGTCCAAGATGTGTATATCTAGATAATATGTCTAAATAGATATATAGATCTACCTATCTATCTGAATTATGTAACGGTAGTATTTGAAGTGTATTAAATAGCAATTAAATCACAGCATGTTCAAATAAATATCATTAAATTCATATAAATACGCCAAGGCACGACAGCTTAGTTTGCAAAGCGAATCCAAAGTAATATATCGGAGATAACAAGTTCAGATCCTGCTCGTGTACATGATTTTTCACTAAGGATATTTTTTCTATTTGAAACTATGCATAATTATAATATGTAATATATTAAATTCAATAACCACTCAATAAAAGAACAATTCCCATCATTCTTCTTAATAATATGTCTAAATCATTATTATTGGTCCACAAGTGAACCAGACATTTAGTTTAATGAGCTTAATAGACTACGAAGGCCTTTTTAGCTGACAATAATAAGAACGGCGTTACTTATTGCATGTTAATATTAAAAATGAATAATATGGAATTATTGCCGAACTATTTCCAACCTGTGTTTGACCTTCAAAATTCGCTTGTACAATTCAGATAACGCAAAACTGCATTATGATGTAGAGGTGGAATAACATTGGCAAGGATCCAGAGCATTTCAAAGTACCGCATATAAGAACCGAAATTATTTATACAATTTGAAATTGTATGTATGGAAATTTATATTTGTGTAGCTTATACTATTATATCATTTGTTGATAAATATCATCGGCAATTAAATGATTGTTTTATTAATTTTAATGTTATTTTATGGTATGAGAATTAGATTCGAGTTGTGACAGCTGTAGGTCGACATTGAAGCCACAAGTCTCGGCACAATACAACTTATCTCTGACTGATCTGTTGTTCCAGCGCTTGATCGCTTTTTATTGTTTATGAAAAGTATTGTTTAAAGCGCTTTTTGTGCTAATTTTTCCGACGTGCCATTGAGATAAAGTCGAGGACGCTTTCGTTACTTCCTGATGTTTTGCTCTCGTTTTATATTAATGTATATCCGGCTGGTTTTGTAATGATTTTTTATAATAAAGTTATATTAATTTTCTGACACTCAAATAAGGCTCCGTTTCAACAAACGATCTATTTAATCAGTTCTGGTCTTTCAAACAGCGGGTCACCAATTTTGTTTTTGATAATTTCGTTGCCAAAAATAAATAAATACTTTTTCAATGAAAAAATAAAAATAGAAAAGGTATAATAAAAGAAAAACTAATTGTGTATATCTTCATATCTTCTAATTTATTAGTGCAGTAATGATTCAGGTTTTTATTGAATTTTATCACATCTTATTAAAAATATATATTTTCAAACAAATAACTGATGTGAATAACTTAGATTTTGTAGGTACAATGATATATGAATGTTATATTTCTGCCTCCGTCTGTTTAAACATCAGAGTTACTCTTAGAGAGAAATGCATAAAGTGTTTTTAAACATACTGAAGCCTACGTTGCTGTATTTTCATTTTAAATAACCTAGATACCGATTGGCATTCTGGTTTGTAAATCTAAATCATCTGGGGCGCCCGCGCCACCCAAATGCATACGAAAAATTCATTAAAATCAGTCCAGCCTTTGAAGAGTTAAGTGACGTACAAACGTACAGTGGAATGATACATATTAAAAAAGAAATTAAATGAGTGTATTTCATGTAATTTTATGTATTAAGAATATAATATGAAATATCTTCATTAAGATTATTTCAAGAATTTTCTAAGATTCTGTTCTTGATATCTCATATAGATGTAAGATTTTATCAAATATTTGTTTTACGAGTAAGCTTTATTAATTGAAAAATACACTTTATAACTCTATTTGCGTTTTTACATTTATGAATGAAAAATATCTTAAACGTATACAAACACACAGGCACACATGCGATCGTTGTAATACTACAAAAATTATTACTTCGAAAAAAAATTCAAGATATAATAAAAAAATTCTTCACTAGGTCACATAAGTAATTAAACGTATGAAAACATGTATTTTAAGTAATAACCTTATTGAAACTAAATACGTGATAATGGTATTATTTATATGTAGTTTATTTCCATTAATTTGACATACAAATATAACCTGAACTTAAACTTGTAATACCTTTTATACGTAAGCAAAGCTGTGTATTGAATGTACTACAAATGGGTGACAACGTCCGTCCAAGAGTCAGCCAGCTGTACGTCTGGGTTTGCATTTAGTTGCTTACGTGATTCTAGAAAGTTAAGTCAAGTAATGCTCCATATACCAGATATGGTACAATGGATTTTATTCGTGAGTAACAAAAGCATCTTTAACACATGTGTGGATTATAGTGAAATGAGTCTTTTTATTCACTTACTTAAAACTATCAAACCTAATTATTGTCATTAACAATTTTTCATTTTGATATTTGAGAAGAACTGATACTCTTATACTATTGGACGAACATCACAAGAACCTGTCTGCCGAATCAAAGAAACTTCATCAAAATTGGTTGATCCGTATGGGAGCTACGATGCTACAGACAGATGTATTATAGACGACGATTTCCGACTTATAACTACTTGTTAAAAATATAATTTCATATCAAATAACTAATACAATTCACCACCAAAAAATTATTTAATTTTTATTCTTAGGTAATATATACTAATTAAAAAATGTGGTTGTATATGAATAATAGCTTAAATATATATTCAACTATATTCCGAATATATTGATCGGGCTTCATCCGTCACAGTTTTAAACTAAGATGAGTTTCACCGTATCGCTGACATATACAATATGAAAGCTAATAGATAACGGTAATTTAACGACTCAACAAAAATCACTTCTTAGTAACTCTGATAATATAACTCACGAACATCCTATTAGAATGATGACAAAACAATTCAGATATTGTTATGAGATAATTAATTACAAAAACTTATGTTTTATCGTACCTAAGATATTAATTTGGGTGTGGAAGGTCATTAAAATATACTCGAAAATAAATATCGCGTTTTACGATGTATGACTCGGTTGCAAGTGAAAGTTCGTATTAGTCATAAGTGAATGAGAATGAAAAATATTGTACGGGTCAGTCAAATGTAGAAATTGTTTGAATTCATACAAATTTTTGATAATGTACAATAAAAAGAAGCCTATTTGATTTAATTGGTACGTTCTAGTAATGTGAAGCTAAATAGTCAGATTATAATTTAATTAACGGATTTAAACTAAAACATTGATTGTCAACAACAAAGTTGGAACTTTATTCTTCCGGGATACCGCGTCTTACACGCTCTATCCTTTTTTTGTTTTCGGGGAGAAATCCGCTTACAGACGGCCCACTGCCCTGGGACGACAGTGGGATTTGTGTAGAAGTCGAACAGAGCCTTATGGTGTTGGCCCTGGGAATACCCACTAAAACTCCCTGGCTTCCCTTCCTGTCCCTATCGGGGGCGATTTAGGGGCCTGCTAGAGCAATTCACCCCCGGGTACCCGCTCTACCCTAGAAGCCTTCGCGTCTATAGGACAGTTGAAATGTATTGAGTGATTTATTCGCCACTCTAGTTTGGACAAGATAATTGAGTTTGTGAAGAAGCTTTAACAAAATTTCCTAGAGGTCAGTTATTGATGTAATGTTAATTATTTGTAACGATTTAAATTATTATTAATATTCTTAAGAATATATATTGTTATCTTTCTTTAATATGTGGTATTATATTTTTTCTTAACAACTAACAAACAAATACACGGTCCGATATGTAGCAATTGGTTTTGATCAATTTCGCGTTATTGAAGTTGGCCACATTGTTCGATTGCCTTAAATTATGTACAATTGATAGATCATGATGAAGAAAAAAATCGATATAATTTGTTGGATATACAATTGGTAAATAATTTAGAATTTTCTCATACTTTTAAGTCATAATGTACATATTATTCAAGTCACATTTAGTTGTCTGGATTACGTTAATTTGATTAAACTTACAAATATATAGACACGTGTCAAATAAGTTTTAAACGTAGCATGACAAATTACTATAAAAGGTATAAAAGGACGTTTTATTAAAAAATTGAAGATTATATATATACAAAATTTCCTCTTTCTAAATGGCGATCAAAAGTAGAAACTAAGTTTTTCATCTGATTTTCTTAATTACATGAAATATTAAAACATTCTACATCCCTTGGATATAAATGCCTCATACTCGACACACTGTGGGTTCACTGAAACAATTTAACAGTTTTTATTTTTCAATGTTTATATTAATATAACCATTAACCGCATAATTGATTACTTGTTAGCTTGGAACTATTATTTGTTTTTTATGTGACCTTTTTACAAAACATGAAAACGACGCTTACGAGAATAACTTGAAGCATAAAAATTGTTATTAATAATATAACGCTTGTACATAAATTATATCTTGTCCTCTGTGTATAATAAATAAAACAAACTAAAGAATAACGTTAAACGAACGAAGTACTCACAAGTCCTTGGTTTAAAATAAAGACTTGATATTTTATCTTAAATTTATCTTAATTTTTTAAACATAATAAATATCCAAAAGAAATTTTTTGGTTACATGTACCTAATGATGTTCATGAATTATGTGCGTGTGTGTGTGCGAGTGTATCTGTGTAATTTACAACTAGTAATTTTAAACGTCCAAGTATTATATCAGAAAGCATATTTCTTACGATACAGCCAGGTTGATTTATAAATAAAAACTAGGTCGTGAAACAAAACTGACTGTTATATTATATATTGTATTTGTATGAAGCACAATGAATGTGTGGGTTGTAATGGTGACGTTAAGCATGCGTGTTGGGTATACCAGTGGGCGGTCACACATACGTCATCAACTAACACATACAAAAGTACGTAAGATTAGACAACAAATATATATTGTAATAGTTATCACTATTTAATATTTGTCTATGAATTATTATTAAATCATCGTCATTCTGTCATCTGTGGCTTTTAATAGTGTTGTGAAGAATTCTTTAACGATACAAATATAAAATATTTAGAATGCATACTTATAGGAAAAATTCTCTCAGGATCTATACACACACAAACTACTTTTAAGACTAAATCACATAAATACTATACACGAAATATACATAAATTACAAATACCTAAGTCTAGAACTAAACATTATGGTAACAAAACTATACAATTTGAGGGAGCGCTAATGTACAATAATCTACCGAAAGAAATATTAAACAAAAAATCTTTTTTGAAATTTAAGCCTAAATTAAAAACATACTGTCAAACTTTATAATATTTGAATGTTTGTATAAATAAGGTCACCATTAACTTTATAAGTCAGAGATAGATTTGTTATTTGAAAAAAATTTATTTGTACAGTAAATTCAGAGAATATAATTTAAAAACTGAATTCCTAAAACTTTTAAGTGTTTCGGACAATCGCGTGACGGTTTACCCTAATGTTCTCAGAGTGAAAAAGTCATTAAAACAAAAATAATAATAACAATAAGAACTATTTACCGATTTTATGTAAAGTTCATACTTTAGTATCGTTTTGAAACTTAGATACTTTTAATGAATTTCAACCGCCATGCTTAATTTAGGTTTGTCACTGTAGAATTAAATTTGTACGGTATTAATGTAGTTTGTAAGAGAAGAAGTAAATATACCATATATATTTAAACGATATAGAATTATTAGCGTAACGCTTATGCATAAATTTCTTGCATTAAAATTAGTCCTCACGTTAAAAAAATTTGCCTACATGAAATGGCGTCTTAATTTTGTACATTAATAGCTGGCTGGCCTTTGTAATTCATATTTAATATACACGTATATAATAAATAATTAATATGTAAGTCTTCGTATCGATTTATTTTAAAATCTTGGTTAACAAAACGACCTGTTATGTATTAGTAAAATAACAACCGAACGTTTCGTATTTCACAGTGTTAAAGTCAAATTTAAAAGATAAACTAGTTCCAAATCCTTGACTTACTTCCTGACCGCTGTGGGAACCACCTGAATTATGTTTAGGTCAAGGTTAATTTACAATAATGTTACATTAACTACTAATGGTTAAACGTTAAATAAAAAATGTTACACTGATATTAATCTGTGAATAAATATTAGATTAATAGGTAAAATGGTAACAAATTTATATTATTAAAAAAAGTATGTAATTTCTCTTCTATACAAATTAACTTTTTCTTCAATAAATAAACTGACAAATTTCTTTGAATTTTTTAAAATCTAACTTCTTTATCTTTTTCAGTGTCAAAAAGGTTTTGAATATTATTTTTACATGTACGATTTTATAAGAATTCCATAAACGGTCTAATTATTTAATTTTATTAAATTAGTTTATAGATAGTGTATAGGATAATATATATTATTTGTGTTCGTAGAATCCCGTTATCTGTATTATATACCATATAAGTATAGAGAAACTACGAAAGAGGTTGTATGGTTCATTCACGTAGCATTCGTCATACAACAGTTTCTTATACGTGTCTAGAAAGGCGTAACTATAACACTACATAAAACACGAATGTGTGTCTGTTTTGATGTTACACTGATATACTAAACTTAAATTATATGATATTTCTCTATATTTTACGGAACAAAGTTAAAAGAAGATATTCAAAAATACCTACTTGTACAGGCTCTGACTTGGCGTTCAATAAGACATGTCTATTTTTTTTTACAGTTGATAATTTTTAACATACAAGTTATGGAAGAATAGTGCAATATTATATCAGCTATTTCAATGATAATTATTTAATATATTCGTTTGCTTATTAATATCAGTTCATTTATATTTAGAATTAATTTATAATATTTTGATATTATTTGAAAATGTTCTTAAAATTACATGTTACATTGCAGCAGGATAAATAAACATATCAATGAAACGTCCCATTTTTATTATGTTTGCAGCATGTATTCAGACAATATTTTTCGTTTATTGTTATTTTTTGTTTATACCAGTACTGCTTTGAAATCCGGGTGTTAACCCTTAAAAAATTATAACGACGTCATATTTGCTTGGAATTCAAATAACATATAGGGGAGAGTCGGATATATCGTACCACTTTTCACTTTAACTCAAATATTTCGACTATAACACGTCTTATAATAATTAATACATATGTAAAATAAAGTTTCATATTTTAGCTTCCTAAGAAGAAGAGAACAGATCCTTGCGATTATTCTAACATTGTTAAAAATGCTTTTTTATAGAGGCTTGCCATCGGTACGATTTAGCCGACTAGTCGTTTTAATCGTACCACTAAGTCTTTAAATCGTACCATGGGTGTTTAAGTCGTACCACTGAATGAAAGACATTAAAATTCTCAATCAAATTATTTATTTTTAACTGTTAGGTAAGTAATAAAACAATATTATTTATATCTTTTAGGTAATAGAAACATAATTTTTAACTCTTAGGTTATATAAAGAAACTATAAGCTTTGTCAGTAAAATAACATGATTATACTATGATAATGAGATCTATCAACATAACTGATAAAAATGAGACAAAAAACAAACAGCAAACTATATTAATAAAGTAACAGTTAACAAGAATGTTATTTGTAATATAATTATTGTGCATATTTCTTAATGGAAACAATCATGACAAATGTCTGAATTCGAAGTAGGTACATGTCCCATGTAGCCACCGTTTACAGCGAACGCATTGAATCCAATCAACTTTTGGACTTTCGACATATATTTTCAAGATAATCATCGCTGTCATCATCATCATCTAGTTCTACAACAAGTGTCTCTCCCGAATCATCGCTACTGGTGATGGAATGAGATCGTTTCCTCTTATAACTTTTGTTTTTGGCCTTGGGTAGTACTTACTATAGGTACTTACCGTTGGTAGTCGGGCAAATCGTACTAGTACAATTTAACCAACTGCAAGTGGTACGATTAAACCAACTAAGGCATTTCTAAAACAAAAGCAAATATCCGGCATAAACTCAAAACTTAGACACGCAACAAAAACACCCAATAATCTAGTATACAATTGTGGAATAATAAAAAAAAACTGAATAACTATAGCTTACCTTGATAACGAGTTATCTCCTTACGAATGTACGACAATATTTATAATATTTATATTAATTCCTACAAAAAAAGTTTTTCTTTTATTACGAGCACAGTTGTTAACTCACGTAGATTTAAACTAGTGGGTGAAGAAGGATAGTGCAGGGCCACGATTTGGTATAGTCAGTGTAGAAAAAAATATTCATTAAATGGGAAATTTAGAAGTGGTACGATTTAAATGCTAGTACGATATAACCAACTCTCCCCTATCTCGGATTAAAAAAATATATATTTTTCTATATTTCTGCGTTATAGAACATTTTCATTACAATGTTGGAAATGATAATTATAGTACCTAAACGTCTTGGTATAATAATTTCGTGTCATATTTATTTCAATAAAAAACTAATATAAATAATGATTCAAGTGAAACTTATATGTATATAAATCTTTCATCATTTCAATGGTTTTCACCGTCGAGATAAATATTGAAGATATTATCTTTTTTTTTCAAAATATACAAAAGTTAGTGTGTATTTAAAAACATATTCTCATTTTGTTGTTTACTTTTTTAAATTGTAGACTTAGTTGTTTTTTTTAATATTTATGTATTTCCAGTGTACGAGTTGCCACTCATTATAGGCTTAAATATATGTATATGTCTCCAATAACCATAATATTTCCTTTTAAGTACATACTTAAAATTAATTGCAATAAATACTTTCATTACTTATTACAATATTTATAATGTTTCCTGTTATTTATCATACATGGATTACCCTTCTACTGTGCTATGAGGAAACTGTTTTAAATGTTTATTTTTTCGTCTACTAGCCTTTGCTACATATAAATTTATATACGTCAAGGTCATAAGACCACTGTTTTGAAAATAGGCCAATAAGTTAAGACAAGGGTGAATTGCAGCTTAATGTATAATGTACGGTATGGGGACGACAAGCTTAAATAATTGTCGCATGCACCTATTCTAAGTCATAAATGAATATTCGATGTAACTATCGTTCAGGTGCTGGAGGTGAGGTCGTTAGTGAATGCTTTGACCTTCACATTGTAAGTTTATAGACATTGACGTCAACATCATCGTTCCTACAAATTATTGTGATATGATTCGATCGAATTAGATTTAATACAGAGAAAGTGCATTCCAACTTCTTACAATCCCATACCACGGTTTCATATTTTAAAACTTTATTACATTAGTTTGTAATGAAAACGAGTGTTAAGTGTAATTACTTATAAGTAATAACTATATGACAACCTCAAATTTTCATGTACGCTGTATTTATACGAAAGTCTACCAGTTTTTAATTCGTCAATCTTTGCTGTTCGCACATAACGTTAAATTAGTTTATTAAATGAGAGACGGGAAACGCTTCGTGTGTGGTGTGACGTTGGAAACTAGTTGTAAGATTATTACCGTTCTTAACAACACAAATACTACACTTTATGCTAATTGAAATGTATAACAAGGATATTAAGTATTTATGCGGGTATATATATATATTATTATAAGGAATAAAATGAAACATATACACACACTGTTAGTTTCCTATGTAATAGTGTTTGATATAAAAATTGCAAAAATTTAGTTCCATTTATTAACTGTACGTGATCGGTCAAGTCTGACAGCAGACGTCACATAACGAAAGTATCCGTTCAACGACACGCGAGTACCTGTTGAATGAACAGTAATTTACGACATTCATCACCAAAAACATAAGAAAATAAAAAGTTATTGCATTAAATATTATTAACTATAAATTGAAATAAAAGAAAATAGAAATAATATGTATAAAAAGCTAATAATGACGATTTTTAAGCAAAGCATTATTAAACTTCATGTTAATTAAAGTTATATTTCAATTTTTATCCCTCCTGAGGCTCCACTGACCATTCGTCTATCACTAGACTGTATCTCATGTTAATTGAATAGTTTTTAAATTCTGTTCCCACTACAACAAATAAAACATATTATTTAATAATCCTCCTTTAATCAGACATCTAAAAATAAGAACGTTTATTTAATATATTTTTTTGTATTCCGTAGTCGGTACAAAGTATTCCACGATCTTGAGATTGATTTCTAATTCTGTTATACGAAAGCCAAAGCACTAAATATAATTTAGGTCTTAAATATTTAATGGTTGCCCTTAAGCTGTTCGTGTTCACGAAGAGTGCCATTCAATCAAAATATTCTTCATTAAATCGGTTCCATGTTGTTATTTATTGGAAGTATATGTGAGCATTCAATTTTAAATACTGATATTAGAAACAAATTATCGATGCCATAATGAAACTAGAAGGTCACGGTCTAGTAGTGATTGGGTTGGTATTAAAAATGTACAATGTTTTTTTTATGAAGCGTCATAGGGTTTACCTTTTCGATAGTTTAGTATTTAGTTATACCAAAGAGGTATAGTGTCGAAAATATTCCATAAAATTTTTGGTGTTTCTTTTAGTAAATAAATCACGCCCGATTCGTGAATCATGTTTACGAGTCTTTTGTGATGATCGAATCATGATCATCACATCAAATTCTTCGATCACTCAGATAATAGTGCTGTAAAATAGTCGTTTTTGTCTCATAGACGTGTATTTATTTATAGCCACGAACGTACTCAAACTTGTTGTTTTCAGTTTCAATATTACCTTATATTTTTTTCCATATCATATTAATCAGACCAGTGCGAATTGATCTTTATTGTGTACGCTTTAATCTACATTTTTGTTTGCGAATCAAACTGACCGTTTCCTTTTCTCGTTCAGTGTTAAACCCGCAGAAAAACTCCGTCGACCTGTATTCATAATGAATTATTTATTAAGTTCAAATAGACATGAATTAAAAAAAGGTTTTATGTCAAAAAAAAACTAAAAGCTATATTTAAAAATGGAACCTTATAATTGTAAACTATCAAATCAGCCATTCATGTGTAAACAATGGAACAAAAGCAATGAAAGTAAATGTTAGAAACAATATAGCCAAATCTCCCACGTCATGTAACGTAAACAAATAGTGATTGGTTTTCGCTTTCCATTTCTCCATATTGTTAATAATAAACAAGATGGCTGTATTTGGAAGACGCTTTCGTTTAGATTCCTTTGTGTTTTGACATTGAATACGACCCAGTTTGAGAAAATGGAATTCATCAAATATTTAAAACAAACGGCCTCAGAATTATTTTTTATCTTTTTTAATTATTTCTGGCCGAAATTTAAAAATTAATTGAGCATTTTTTTTATATACTCTACTTCATTTTATAAACCAATTATATATGTATGTATACGTAAAATGTAATATATTTTAAATAGCTACTGTTTAATCTAAATACGGTACATGATATTTATCAGGAGAGTAAATCAATAGAGATGTTCATCTGTTACGTTTATTAATATACTTGAGTCGTAACGGTAATAACTTTAATATAAATAGTTTCTATATATGTATTATGTATGTGTATATACACACACTCAATATTTTCATATGGTTTAAATTACTGGTTAAAAATATAGTAACTCAATTTTATTTGAATTTAAACGTAACTAAAAGGGTGAAAGCATTAAGGTCACCACAATAATTGTTATACGCTTTCTTTTCGACCTTTGTAACCCGGTTGGGTTCACGAGATTTAACTTAATCCAACCTTTCATCACTTCAACACTCTGTCGATAACATAGTAAACATAACACCTTCTCACACAGTCGGTCAAAAATTATAATAACTATACAGGGTGACTGGTGAATTACTATCGATATTTGAGGACGTGATATTTGACGATCATATATGACAAAATAAAAATTAATATAACATAAATATTAATAAACTTCTAAGTAAAGTTAACCAAAAGTTATGTAATTAATTACGCATCGTATGAACACCCTACAGATTAGGTATACACACACACACACACACTCGCGCGCGGCGGCGTGGTGTTGTATCAGTACGCCGCCGCACGCGTCCACACTAGGAACACTTGGAACGTGTACACACTTTATTTATTTATACGGAAATTTGTTCAAAAATTAAGTACCTATTTTTTACATAATTCGAATGAGAATCATGTACCGAGTATGCTCCTTAAATATTGATAGTAATTCACCAGTCACCCTGTATACCTAGATTGTGTTTCATACATTGAGAAATTCATTTTTCTACTCACAATCTAGAATAATCTCTCTTTAATATTAATTCTAACAGTGTATGTAAGAAGCTCATGAATAAACTGTATTAATTACCATCTGTGACTCATATGAGGTGACTTAAACTTAGATAAACTTTAAATGTTTTCTTCCTCTAGGAATTTCAAAGAAAACTGTTCTTACATACTTTCGATTTATCTCAAAGCTTTTAAAAATTTAACGAAGTGGTCGAGAGAACCCCATTTGGGTATTTACTAAATTATTTTTGGTAAAGTTTAAGGAAAATATTAATATATTTATGTTCAACCTTTTAAAATCTGCATTTTTTATAAACACTTATATCAGATATTAATTCAAGCAAGTGATTTTAAAATATTTTATAAACCGAATTTTGTTGGTGGTACACGGCAAAATAATATATATGTACATACATTTATAATATATATTACAATAAAGCCTAAAATCATGTTAGTAGTCAAATATTTTCCATGATAAAAAAACACATGGGAATAAATAGAATTTTAAGTAAGTAAATTATAAGGCGATCTTCTTGGAGACAATAATTTTATTCTTTCTTTGTTGGATAAATTAACCTTTTTTTGTTGGATAAATTAAGTCTTAATTAAGTGTTACACGCTACTGCTATAAAATGTAAATTTAGTTTGTTTTAATTCATTTAGTGTATTTAACTATATTTTTATTCGTAGATCGGTTGAGAGATACGTTCGTGTGAAATGGCGGGATGTTCGAGTGGGAGACCTGGTTCATCTGTCCAACAACGAGGCGGTCCCAGCGGATATGGTCCTTCTACACTCCTCGAACCAGTCAGGACTATGTTACCTTGACACCTGCAACCTGGACGGGGAAACGAATCTTAAACAACGTATGGTAGCTCCCGGGTTCAAAGACAAGGTAAGGATATATTTAGTTCTGTTAAGACTACAATTTTAAAGAGACGAATGCCGTCTATACTCTATACTTCCACGTAATCATATAAATTTGTCGCTGTTCGCTCATTTTAATGTTATTGTAACAGAATCGCGATAAGTTTGCTAACAATGCCGCGTGGGATGTAGCCCGTAAACTAGTTGATCATTGAACCGTCAACCGGCTGTGTGTTTAACATCAGTTTAAATATTGTCACTATAAGTTTGCGTCATCAAGCTCCGCTTAAGCCATCACGGTAATCGTCACCGCGACATGTGTCGCGAGAAAACTTTCTAGAATTCCTCTTAATGACTACGATAACAATTATATCTAAATATACTCTTGCTCATATTACCGTCATTATTATTTGAGTTGAAGAAATTGCGTATATTTCTTTTCAGAGATTGGAGTTTTCCCCTATGAAATTTCGTAGCTCCGTGGAGGTGGAACGGCCGTCTACAAAGATTTACAGGTTCAATGGAACTATATCACATCCGGACGGTACTCGAGTTCCTCTTAACTCTGATAACCTCCTGTTGAGAGAATGCACAATCAAGAACACGGATTACATTGAGGGCATCGTCGTGTACGCGGGACATGAAACAAAGGCCATGCTTAATAACGGCGGGCCGAGATACAAATGTTCCAAGTTAGAGAAAAAAATGAATACCGATGTTATCTGGTGTGTTCTTGTGTTGCTGTTTCTCTGCTGCGCTGGTGCTGTCGGCTGTAAAGTGTGGTTGGACTTCTACAGTCCAGCCGTCATGAAATACACGCCTTTCATACCGTACGCCGAGAAACCAGCTTACGAAGGCCTGCTGATATTTTGGACGTACATCATAGTCCTTCAAGTTATGATACCGGTGTCGCTATACGTTACTATAGAAATGACGAAGCTGTTGCAAGTCTACCACATACATCAGGACGTCGAAATGTATGATCCGGTTACGAACACGCGGACTGAGTGCCGGGCTTTGAATATAACGGAGGAGTTGGGGCAGGTCAGTTATCTGTTCAGCGACAAGACGGGCACTCTGACCGAGAATAAGATGGTGTTCAGGAGATGTACGGTCGGCGGAGTGGACTACGACCACCCGCCCGGTCCAGACGCTGACCCTTCCACCTCCCTACCGCCCATCGTCACTCCGATAACAAAAGTCTCACCCAACAGAAGATTACTTCAACATCTTCTAGACACCAACGACCCTCAACATACTCAAAAGGTAGGTTTAATTATAAAATCAAACAAGTTACTGTAGCAAAATTGCTTATTGTTTACATCGACAATGAAAACAATAGAATAATTCTGGACACAAAATGTCTATTTAACCTTTAATGGAAATTTATTACAAACAAATATCTATAAAAAGGAAATGTAGGCTATATTCAATACTGATACTTTTCATAATTAAGGTCAAAGACAGTAGATTTTATACAATGTTATAAAGCAATCATTAATATAAAAAATAATATTACCGTGACCTTTAAAATGTAAAAGGAAGATTAAAAGAACAAAGCAGACGCATCATAATTGGACATCACGTATTGCCATCAAATTGTTTTTTCGTAATTACCAAAATATACGGAAATCGAGAATATTACATTGAAACAAAATCAATTACAGTAATCTTTTTTAAACGCGATAAAGTTTGATGCTGGTATGAGATAAGAAATTTAAAAAAATCTGTTTTATACAAAACACGTTCGATCCTCAAATTTCGTTGTATATTTAAAACAAAGGTCTCCGAGTTCCTCTTGATCCTGGCCGTTTGTAACACGGTGGTGGTGAGCCAGCCGCACGTGGACGCTATGCAGCTGAGCACGAGCAGCGAGCACGTGCGCAAGCCGACGAGAAACGGAACGCTCCGATCGAACGATAAGTGAGTATCGATTATTGAATGGTCAAATCGCTTTACAGCTACTATATAATATAATATATTTGAAAATGGAATAAAATGCATTCCTTTTGGCATAGTTTAAAATAAATCAACGAAATATCTTAAGGTTAAGATTTTAGCGATATCGCAATAAGAGTTATACAATACTCAGGGTATATATAATATTTGAAATTCGAATCAAACATTTTATTTCTCTTGGTGCGGTTCGAATTTTATCGACGAGGTTGCATGAAGGCTAACGCTTTGGAACTAAATTTTAAAATAAAAAAACGGTCTACATTTAAATACGATTGGTTTGGAGGTACGCTAGATTAACTGAATCTCGGTCCACAACGCCGTCCCCGCCGCCCTCCACCACCTCCCCGCTGCGTCTCCGTCTTCCGAAACTACCGTTCAGCAGTCGGGAAGACAGCGTCAGCGAGCCGAGCACGTCGGCTGAAATACAGGTGAAAAACAACTTTAATTAATTATTATACTCTAGTAAGGTACATTTCAATAGTTTGCTTTACTTGGATCTTATATTTCATTTATTCATGAGATACTAGATTTTGAATTCGATAATGTCCCTTGGGACTTCGAAATTGGTTTCAGAAATAACTTCTATTTACTGAAATAAAATAGATTATGCCAACCAACTATCACCGTCATCTGTCAACTTTTGTGATACGTTATTTCATATAAGACACGCACTTTTTGTATAAATTATAAACCTAGATGTTATTCTGAAGCCTAACCTACATCACTGGAAAGTTTCATCAAAATCTGTTCATTAGTATTTTCGTGATAGAAAATCATACATCCACACAGCATCTTGTAAAATTTAAGAATTCATAATATTTATAGGATACAACATGCCTCTCTCATCAGTATTAATTGCATTAATTGAAACATATTCATCTTATATTGCTCGTTAAAAACGCGAAATAATTTACATATAAATAAATTGATGTAATGGATACAGCTGGCGCGTTTCGAGGCTGAGAGTCCGGATGAGTTGGCCTTAGCGGAGGCGGCCTTAGCTTACGGTTACGAGCTGAGAGGACGCTCGGTGGACGAAGTGGAGTTAGGGATAAGAGGGGAGCTGTCCAAGATGAAGGTGCTCAGGGTCCAACAGTTTGACTCCACCAGGAAGTGTATGTCCGTCGCTCTGAGAACACCTACGGGACAGGTAATTGTATGGTGGAGATAGATACATAGAATAATTGCTCCTTGTATCTTCATTGCTCCAACACAAGGGCTTAAAACATATTTTATCTACCGAGTAATTTAAGAATAAAACCACTATATCTTATCCTAGCTAGATGAAATTCAAAATCACTGCCATGTCTCTACCAAATGCCCCTATTTTTTGCTGTTTCTCTTACCCCGCCTAGCTTTAGCCCTGCAGCGCAGACAAAAAGGCGTTATCGACCATTTAGGCAAAGACTGTTCTTACCTATAATATATAGTTTTAAATAGAACTTTCATAAATATATGTGTGAGTAAATATTTTGAGTTATAAAGTCTGCCTGTGATTATTCCCCTCATGTATATATATCAATCATCGATTTAGGACAGATTTCATTACTTTACTTAACAAATGTTGTAATCCGTGGATGTCCCGGGTTCGAACCCGTTAACCCCTATTACAAGTTTTTGCTTTCCTCTCAAGGACAGTAGGATTCAATATGTAGACCCATAATATATAATTTGGTTACAATAAGTGTACTAATATTACAGGTAGTTTTATACGTGAAAGGAGCGGATAGTATAGTGTTAGGAGCATTGGCGCCCATGAGAGCCGGATCTGCTGAGGCTGCCGCCTTAGAAAGAACCAAGTCGCTATTACTGGAATACTCACGAGCGGGTCTCCGCACACTGGTCATGGCAAAACGAACGATGCAACCCGCTCTGTGGGAGGAATGGCTGGCTGGACACACCAGAGCTAGCGAAATTGGTGAAGGTAATTAAAAAAATTAAAAGTATCCCAAAACGATGTACATCTATCTTCTATATATTATATAAAAATTAATTCCTGTTCGTTAGTCTCACTAAAACTCGAAAACGGCTGAACGGATTTATCTTATCTTAGTCTTGAAATGTTCGTGGAGGTTCAGGAAAGGTTCAGGAAACTGCTGAATAAAATTTAATCATTTCTGGGAAAACCCTAAAAACAGCGCTTTTCTATTTCCCATACAAAGGTTTTTTTTGAGATTAGATTTGACTACTAACTAATATGTCAATCATTCTGTCGCACAGTCGCACTAAAGAATAAAGAGTTTTATGGCTGAAAGGTAAACTCCAAAAAAATATATAAAAATTATTTAGTTATCGATTGAGGCAGTACGAGGTCTACCGGGTCAGCTAGATTATATATATATTTGTGTGTACACGAGATTATCAACTACGTTCTTAAACAAATTGTTACTTGAAATTCCAGGTCGAGAAAAACGCATGCGTGAGTCGCTAGCTAGGTTAGAGAGCGCGCTAACCTTAGTAGGGGCGACGGGGGTCGAGGATCGTCTGCAGGAGGACGTGCCTCGAACTGTTCGGGCGTTACTCGATGCTGGCATCGTGGTATGGGTACTCACCGGAGACAAGCCAGAGACAGCCATCAACATAGCTTACTCAGCGGCCTTGTTCTCACAGAGCGACAGACTGCTGCATCTCATGTCGAGGGACAAGGTTAGGGGCTGATACACTGTAATATTACATACCATTTATATACTATTTGATTAGTCTGACAACATATGTTAAAAGTGGGAAATATAAAAAAAGAAACAAGCAAACATAGACAATAAACAATAAATATGTATTTAGTATACGTATTATAAGGTCGTATAACGTTTGTCAGGAGCACGCCGAGTCCACTATCAAGAGCTACCTGGAGGGCGGCGCGGTGGAGGGGGGCGGGGGTCGCGCGCTGGTGGTGGACGGCCGCACGCTCACATACATCCTCGACCGGCGCTCCGGACTAGTCGCGCCCTTCCTCTCACTGGCGCGCCGCTGCTCCGCCGTACTCTGCTGCAGGGCCACGCCGCTACAGAAGGCTTATATCGTTAAGGTTGGTCTGTTTGTGTGTGTGTGTGTGTATGAATCACTGTAAATGACTATACGAGTTTGTGTTGGTTGTGTGTTTATTCTTACATGTCGTGTGTCCTTATACATTTAGAAGGCTTATAGAGTCAAGGTTGGTCTGTATGTGTGAGTCACCGTATGTGACTATAGGAGAATGTAGTTGTGTGTTTATACATTACTACATGTGCGTCTGTCCTTATGTAGAAGACTAATAACGACAAGGTTGATCTGTGTCTTTATGTAGGAGTCACCCTATACTATTATAGAAGAATGTGATTATGTGTATGTGCGTGTGTCCTTATGCATGTATCTGACGTCCACGCGTGCGTGCACATTTGTATAGTTCTCGTGCGTGTACATAATAATAGAGACCTATTTAAATTGTTGGGTTTTGATAAGTTCTCGCATGTTTCAGGCATTAATATTATTTTGGTGAATATTTAATTTTAAAAAAAATTCAAATATTTAACAGGCTGTTAAAGAAGAACTCGGAGTTACAACGTTAGCTATAGGGGACGGTGCCAATGATGTTTCTATGATTCAAACAGCCGATGTTGGTGTTGGTAAGTAAATGAAAATAATCGTAGAAATACGTCAGCTGTAAGAAAGGTATTATTAAGTATTCTCAAGTACATTATAATAAATTCATACAATTTGCAAATATATCATGATTTAATGAACACGTGTCACATAAATAATGTTTATTTAAATAAAAATTTCATTTTCAAACCCCCTATAATATAGCACAAATTAAACGCTAAATAATTACTAATTGTGAAAAAATACCCTAAAAGTCGTTAATTAAGAAAATATTTCAGCTGAAACCTTCTCATGATAATCTGTTTACAATGTAGATACGCGGAATGATCCAGTGGTAGTTACGCGGATTTGCACTAACCCCGACGAATATACATAATTCAGAAGCCATAAGACCGCATATGGCGTCTGAGTTTCGTGAAGATACCTTCAGCTGTGTGTGTGTGTGTGTGTGTGTTAATCAGCTGATGATGTGTGTGTGTGTGTTCCAGGTCTCTCGGGTCAGGAGGGTCGCCAGGCGGTGATGGCGTCGGACTTCGCCCTCCCCCGCTTCAAGTTCGTGGAGCGCCTGCTGCTGGTCCACGGTCACTGGTGTTACGACAGGCTCGCCAGGATGATACTCTACTTCTTCCTTAAGAATGCTGTCAGTATTCAATTCATTCTGTATTACATCAAATTACTAGCAAATGTCATCCTAAATATTAAAATTCTAAAGTATTAGTAATAAACAATATATCTATCACCCAATTGGAAGTCAAACATATGTACATGTACATACACATACATATAATATTAATGTTAATTATTCTACATAATACAGTTGTTCTCATAATACAGTTTTTTCTAACAAGTGTGTTTATATAACAACTAGAAGACCCGGCGAACTTCGTATCGCCCTATAATCAAGAATAATCTGTTACGTTTTTTTTTAATTATATTTTTGGAGTTTTTTGTAAATCTCCGTGTTTTGAAGTGCGACAGAATGATTGACGTATTAGTTAGTTGTCAAATCTAATATGTCAAAAAAAAAACGTATCATCAACTACTAATAAATTAAAAATTAATTAAAAAAACATTGTCCAGCGGACAAAATGGTGAATCTAAACCATTCCCAGATCTCCTTGAACACACACACTCACAGAAGAATTATATATGTATACAGGGTGACTGGCGAATTACTATCAATATTTAAGGAGAATACTCAGTACATGATTCTCATTCGAATTATGTAAAAAAAATAGGTACTTAATTTTTTACCAAATTTCCGTATAAATAAATAAAGTGTGGACACGTTCCAAGTGTTCCAAGTGTGGACGCGTACGGCGACGTGCTGATACAACACCACGCCGGCACACGCGTGTGTGTGTGTGTGTATACCTAATCTGTAGGGTGTTCACACGATGCGTAATTAATTACATAACTTTTGGTTAACTTTACTTAGAAGTTTATTAATATTTATGTTATATTAATTTTTATTTTGTCATATATGATCGTCAAATATCACGTCCTCAAATATCGATAGTAATTCACCAGTTACCCTGTATAAAGATATATTTCTTTCTTTATTCCGTTCAGGCTGCCCTTGTCTGTTATCTCTCATATCTATATAAGCGTACGTATGTTCCAGACGTTCGTGTTCCTCGTGTTCTGGTACCAGCTGTACTGCGGCTACTCGTCGTCCGTCATGATCGACCAGCTCCACCTCATGGCCTACAACCTCGCCTTCACAGCCTTCCCGCCCATAGTCATAGGTTACTAACGAAACAAACATATATGTTGTACACTATCATTGTATATAGATATATATTTTTTTATTTATTTGTTTATTTCGGTAATCCAACAGTGCTTATAATAATGACATAGTATAGTATAACTATAAACGTAACATTAATTAATCACCTAATTGCCTAAGTGTGGTAACGTGTGCGTGTGTAGGTCTGTGTGTATGCATTCTGCGTTTTGATAGTAAATTAAAATGTAACCCTTTTATGTTTCTTTATATTGAATATATGTAAGTGAGAAAATAAGTCGTCATGGGTAGTGGCTAAACGATTTACTAAGCAGTTTCTTCCATATTTTGTGCTCATCAACAGTGTATTAAATAATGCTGTCCAACGAGTAAGTCGATTTGGTATTCTAAATTGTAACAGGGATAATAGTTCGTCGCAGTCTATTTCGTTTGTCAAAAGTGAATTAAGCGTCATCAGATCCATGTGGTTAGCGTTGCCAGGTCGCCAAACCTAATAGCCGGACAGACCGGCCAGTTTGGCCGGACATTTGGTTAAAAAAGCCGGACACTCTATATTATTGAGGATTTTGTCTTAGTATTAATAGGTACGACAATTTTTTTATGTAAAATGAAGTCTTTTTGATTATTATCGTAAATCTTGTTAATTTCTAGTAAAATAATAAATAAAATTGAGTGCCCATTTGTCTTAGATAGGTACTTTATTATTAATCAGTCAAAATTAAATTCTAGATACTTAAACATTCATCAACATGTTTGATTTTTTCTTAAATAAAAAGAAAAACACAAATAAGTAAAGTAAGAAAAACAGAAGTTTGTTTTAAGTTCTTATGTAAATGACGTTGTCGTAAAGAGAATAAAATTTGTAAAATAAAAAAATATATACTTTTTTTAACTAAAAAAAAATCAATAACTTCTCTTTAAGTTAAAATATAAAACAAAAAAAATACTTTTTCTCTTTGAGTTACACAATAAAAATAATTAATTGTTAATATTTTTGGTTAGACGAAAACTGCTGTAAGAGCTAGGTTAGATTAGAAAAAGAGATCAACATGTAATCTGTTGCGTTCTTTCGACCATTGCTGACGTATCAAGGAAAAAACTCTTTCAACGTTTGCGTTTTGTCCTGGGATAGCAAAGTAATACTGACAAATAGTTAGGAATGCTGAAAAGCAATCTTGACTTATCATCGATTTAAAATAGGTTACCCATTTTTTATGTGCTAATAGCTTCTTGAAATCAACGTTCTCTTTGTTAGTATTCAGAAAACTTTAAGATTTTGCAGTTGGTCAAAACATTTGCTATCGTCGATTTTAACGTTGTTTTGCGATAGGATACTTATAGTATCGGCAACTTGATTCCATTCAAGAACATATTCGGCGGCGCGGCGGCAGTGCTTCCTTGTTTGTGAAATGTAAAAAGCCTAACAAAAGCCGGACACCGTTTATTTTGGCCGGACATGCATACAAAAAGCCTAACTGTGTCCGGCTTTATCCGGACGCCTGGCAACGCTACGTGTAGTAATGACGTCAAGCCACAGTATAGTTATCAAATATTTTACGATCTTGGTAACTAAGAAACTCCATAAATTTTATTTGAATGCTTTCTATTCTGTATTTATAAATATTGTATAGTCCGTTAGAATTAAGCTGAGCTTTGCATTTGTGTGAGTGACAGTAAAAATAGAGTTAGACAAAAAAAAAACGTAGAATTAAATTTTAAATAGGTACATAAGTGTTGGGCGGAGTAAAAGTAGTATAAACTGGTTCAAAACTATAAAAGAACGTGGCATTCAAAAATTTTACATCACACCTTCACTATTCGTGTGCACTCATACAAATTACAAATGCAAAAGCTCAGCTTAAATCAAACGCTATACTGTTGTAATCAAAATGTGCATGCATAATCTAACAAGTTAGGAACATATGCAAAGTATAAAATTTTAATTCATTAACATTTTGTGTATCCCTATTGTCTATATATAAAACACTATCGGTTGCGATTTGTATCTGCTCATTTATTAAAAACTTCGAGTCACACTGAATTCCAAGTTAGATACAGAATTTATTTTGGGAATTTCAATGTTATTAATCTTGTATACATAATTAAATTTATTTATTTTACGAGAAAAATAATATTTGCTAGTTGAACTTTATGATTTCGTGTCTGTTAGGAGTTCTATACTTGTACGTATGTCGAATAAAAATTCAATAGATATTTCAGTCTTAATGGATTTTTAATTGTATGTATTTCTGTTTGTACTCCAAGATGTTTAATACAGTGACGTCATCTCTCCAGGTGCGTACGACCGCGTGGCTCCCAGCGGGCTGCTGTCCGAGCGGCCGGGTCTGTACAGCGCGTGTCGCCGCGGCCTGTCCTACAGGGCTCACTCGTACTGGCTGGTGTTGGCTGAGTCCGTGTACATCAGCGTGGTGATCTTCTTCACCTCCAAGCAGGCCTACTGGGACTCGGACGTTGACCTCTGGATGTTCGGCCTCTGTAACATGACCTGCTGCCTCGTCATCATGCTGGTGTACGTCGCCATAGAGACCAGGAGCTGGGTTAGATATTTATTAACTCATATTGTATCTACAATTATAACTATGACGGTAGATTAATACAATATATTATTTTAATTTCTGTGAAGGTTTTATATATGGCCTATCTAAACATTGGGAAATTAAAAAAAAAATGCTGTGGAACTTTTAGATCGGATTTAAAGTCTGTCAATTAATTGGATGTTATAAAGTTTGTCATTTGTGTATTACATGCAGCTATTTTTTAAGAAACTTGTAAGTTTTAAGAAGTGTGGTGTGTTACACTCGTGAGTCGATAGGTACAGCACTATAAAAAAAAAATTACAAAAGATTTTAATGACTTGTCGCTAAAGTCACAGCACTAAAGCTTTTCACTGTACTAAGATACTTAAACCAGTGCACGGATGTAGCACATGGGATTTGTATTTAGATATTAACGTGAATTTTTATCTACGAAGTAATGTGGGCGTTGCATACATGATACAAACGAAGTAAAAGCTACGTCTTAATAAGCTTCGGTTTGCATAGATTTTGTATTTCACCCAAGCTCTTCTCATTCGTGCCAAGATAGGCGCTACACAAGAGGCTCTTATCATAGTTATTATTGTTTTAACTTTAATAATTAATATAGATAAATAAAAATACTTTGAAAAACGTCACATAGTGTTGTTTGTCCATTTCACCGGTACTGTTTACAGGATATATGTATAATAATATATGATGAAGGTCCCTTCTATATATGTGTTATATGACCCCTCAGACCGTGATCCACCTGCTGGCCCTGACGGGTTCCCTGGGTTCGTTCTTCCTTCTCACCCTGGTGTACCAGACAGTATGCGTTTCCTGTTTCAAGCTACCCTCCACGTACTTCGTGATGCATCACGCCTTCGTCGACCCCGTCTACTGGCTGGTCGTCATCATCACTACAGTGGCGGCGTTGGCGCCCAGGTATGGTTACTACATCAGACTAAACATATAAAATACAGAATATCAATACTCCCCCTCCTGTCCAAATTCAAGAAGATTTTGGTGAAAAAAATATTTGAATGTCTTAGCTTTAAACCTTAAATTACTACGTTCAGAGTCCCGCAGTTTATGTTGAGTGGTGTATGTTGATCTTTGTTATACAGGGTGACTGGTGAATTACTATCAATATTTAAGGAGAGTACTCGGTACATGATTCTCATTCGAATTATGTAAAAAAAATAGGTACTTAATTTTTGACCAAATTTCCGTATAAATAAATAAAGTGTTGACACGTTCCAAGTGTTCCAAGTGTGGACGCGTGCGGCGGCGTGCTGATACAACACTACGCCGCCGCCGCGTCTGTGTGAGTGTGTGTGTATGCGTAATTAATTACATAACTTCTGATTAACTTTACTTAGAAGTTTATTAATATTTATGTTATATTAATTTTTATTTTGTCATATATGATCGTCAAATATCACGTCCTCAAATATCGATAGTAATTCACCAGTCACCCTGTATATTTTTCTTAAATTTTATATTTCGGCCTGTTGACGTAATTTCATCTATAGGTTGTAGTAAAAGCTCCAAATTAAATGAACATTAACACATTTTTGTATGTATTCCAGATTAACATGGCATGCGATCCGTAACTCCGTTCGTCCGGGTGCTCTCGGGCGCGCCGTGCTCGCCAGGCGGCGGCGGGCTCGACCGTACGCCGCACACTACCACACGCCCTCTGCCTCCGCACACGTTTACAGGTAACGTACGCACACACACGCGCACACACGTACGCACACACTCACACGCACGCACACACATACGCACACACACGCACACTTGGATGTGACTCCATTTCAATAATGTTGATGATATACAAAGTGTCTGTTAACATATTCCAGAGCCACGGACGAGGACGGGCTCCACAAGACTCAGCCGGACGTGACGGCGATCACGTGACGCGGAGAGCACCCGCCAACATCTCTTACATTAAACACTAGGCTGTGATCTGTCGTTAGAAAATAATGTATTATAATTGTAGTGATAATATATTGTGCTTTTATACGATACCGCGGGACCAATGCGTCGTTTTGTTAGTCGGACTCGGGCCGTGAGCGGCGACGCCGTGCCTTCCCATTGTCAACGACTTTTATACCGAGTATTTTATAAGAGGGTCTATGGACGGCGCCTTGGAGGAGTACCTCCAATAAATCTGCCAATGTGTTAGTAGAATTGCTTACGGTCTTATGTGTTCAACGTTCAATGGTACTTATTGATTATCGATACTTCGCCGACCTTAAGTCCGAGCTCTGGTGCCAGTCGCTGGTGCCAGACGAGTTCGTCATTGTTCGTCGTATCACATATAATACTAAATTAATGAAATTATATTTTTATGAATTAGGCATTTGGCTTCCTTCGTGTCATAACTTTTAACGTACATACTTGCCTTGTCGGAGACTGGTGGTGTCTAGACCTTACATTACTTTCTCATATCTGGCGCTTCGTTAGATCGTTTTTTCGTTATCTACACTAGTCTTGCCACAGATTCAAAAATAGAATACAGAACGAAAGTTTTATGTTACTAAAAAAATCTGCATTTCGTGTCTATCACCTAGAAGTAAACGGATGTGGATTTAAGATGAGAAATACACTCTTCTTGATGTCAGCATACATTCCAACTACATTTATTAGTCTGTGGTTCTTTGTGACGCTTTTTTATCTGTCAAACTGTAGCGTTTTATATATACATATTTATTTAATTCTATTTACAAGTGCCTTGTGTAGTGCCCGTGCCCGTGTATTTCTCTCGACACTGCCTAGATCTAGATTCCTAAAGATTTGACTATTTTTAATACTGTTTCTAGTTGTACATACATAACAGATATATATTTCTACATTGATAATAATTGTTATATGTACAGTAGGGTATTTTTATATTTAATAAATATTCTTGTAAATACCTTGTATGTTCTAAGACTGTTGTTTATTTAGAGCTTTTAATTTGTTGAGTTTAAACTAAACTGGTAGTGATGATGTATTATGTATTTTCCAGTCATTTCGACAAACTAACTTGTCGGAGCGGTAGACCTTGCCATGTCTTTTTAATATTCCTAAGTTTAAGAGACAAAGGCATTTATGATTCAGTCCTTAAAATATAAATTATTAAGATCGAAAACAAATTAATTTTATCTAAAATCATGGAAATATTTAAAATGGCATTTATATAAAAATAATTATGTTAAAAATTTCAGTTTAAATTTGACACAATGTATAATTTATTTATTTCTAGTCTTAATAACGAAATGTATTTCGTCATATCTTAAGTTATAATCTAAAAGTTATTTTTGAGAATACTACAGAATATTTATAAATAGCTATTAAAGCAAACGAATTTTGAGTCATTTACGTCACTAATATAACGAATCAGTTTCTGTAAGAAAGGCAGTTTTATGTTGGCACAGGACTTATCAGAATACAACTTGTGCATTTATCCAACTAATATAATAATATTTCCGGTAAAAAACCATTTTAATTTAAACAAACAAATATATTGAATTGAATAGAAATGTTATATAATAGAGAAATCGTGCATATTTAATCACACAAACACAGTAATTGGATCGTTTTGATATCATTATACAGTTTGTATTCTTTTGCTAATCTATGACACATAAGTATTGCAATGTTATGAAAATGATATTACACAGAGAATTAAAATTTTTAGAGAACACAAACAAGTACAGCGGTGACTAGAAAATACATTTATATTCATACATACATACATACATGTTTTTAATAATAACAAGATATTAAATTTCTTTTTTTCATCCTTGTTTTATTTTCCTGTCTATTAAATAGATTCAAATGTATATATATAAAAGAAAGTCGTGTTAGTTACTCCACTATAACTCAAGAACGGCTGAACCGATTTAGCTGAAAATTGGCAAACAGCTTAGAGTCAGGAGAAGGACATAGGATACTTTTTATCCCGTTCGACAGTATTCCCGTGTGACTTGACATGAAACGTCAGTCACTATAAAACGTGGTATAACAAAATGGAATCAGACTTGGAATAACAAAACGCAATTGACAGCTCTATATAATTGACGTATAATGACAGATATGGATGATAATTTGAGATTTGTAAGAAATCTTCTTTAATAAGGAAACGCCACTAACTAAAGTAACTACTATATAAAAATAAGTCCGGAACGAACGAACCTATTTCCACGGTTTTGCATTCGTTGGAAAGGTCTCGGGCTCCGAGGGTTTATAGCAAATAATTCAAAAAAAATTCAACAGAAAAGCGATAAGCTGGAAAACCTTTTTCACATTCAGCGCCACCTCTGATACATAACATGTAGTACAAATTAATATGTTAAGTAGATGGTGCCGGTGCATGATACATTGTTTGACAGCTACTCATTGTTCTTTGCTCAGTTAATTTCATGTGACAAACCGGTATTGTGTTTGTAATTTAAACTCTTAAAACCAATTAGTATTTGCGAGATAAATTTAGAAAATCATTGTTTTTTCACATGGGCAGTTATACTTTGCGTGTTCACGAGTTGGGAAACCATCCGCTTTATTTGTGTTAACGTTAGACCAAAAAACAAAAAAATGTGGTTTTAACAAAGGAGCACTTCAATGAAACGGATAATTTGCGGACACGTATAACGCTTTGATTCGGTATCTACTTTGGATTCACTTTCATTTACTTAGAGAAGTTCAACTAAATAACACTTCATTTTTGTAATCGAAATGAATTCATTACTGTTTTGAAATGAAATAAAAGTTTTCCTTTTCAAATATAAAACAAAAAAAATTCTTCATCTTTTAATGGCCAATCGAAATGTTACCTAAAACAAAGCCTTCTGGTGGCGAAACAGAGTCCGCCGGGTTTACTAATACCTAATATATAAAAAAGCGCCAACCATCATCAAAGGAAGTGTTACTTGAAATGTTAACATGGAAATATTTTTATGTAACGATTTTTATCAAATAGAAAAAGAGCTACAAATTGTTCATCATTTAAAGATTAAACTTCTCTTAAAGCACAATCGAGTGTTAATAAAAATTAAGAGCTAATACTTTTACAATGATGAAAAGATATTTAACAAATACGACTTAGAACCACTGCAATTTAATTGGTTTTCAAATAAAATGAACAGCATCAAAATATGTAAATATTTCTATGTTACATACACACACCTACACCACCCCACTTTTTGCAACAACATAGGACAAGAATGGATAAAAACTCAACAAAAAGTTTGTATGATGATGAATATTTTTTTTATTCTGACAAAGAATCTTCCATTACAATTTTAATACAAAAGAATGTTATAAAAAAAAAGTAAAGCACATGTTCCATTAAAGGAAGCAGTATTAAGAATATGTATATACCAAAGACATTTTCAAGTTAAGTTAAAATCTATTCAGGCAGTTTTTTATCTCTCAAATATCAATTTAACAGAAAATTTTAAAACCACAACCACAAATCATCCTAAGAAACTGTAATCTCAAAATAAGTTATACTTATAAATGAGAATTGTACATAAAAATTTGAAATGTTATTTCATAACAAAAAATATATATAGCTTGTACTTATTTCATGACATATTAATAAAAAAAAAGACTGTAAACAATACTAGATACTAAAAAAATCAACTTTAAACTCATACAGGTACCAAGTACCTCAGACATGCATTTTGCTTCATGAGTATACAAGTTATTGAATTATAATAAGAATTTAAAGTTAGCAAATTATCAATAAAACCTATTTAACAAAAAAAATTAACTTTTTAAATCAACAACACTAAAATATATAATATAAAATTCACAGCACTAGTTTCAATATTGCATTAGCTATATCCATAGTATGTTCATTAACAACAACTATATCAAATGTGCACACATAGTTCTGTAGGTTGGCTTCTGTGTTTCTCCCGAGGAACCCTATTTTGATGACAACATCACAATGCTCCATCCCCTCTGCCATCCCAGCATCTCCGATATTGTCACCCATTAACAGAACATTATTCCTTTCTTTAACCATACCATAATATTCTGTGTGTTTTATAGCTGTTTCATTTTTATTATAAGTGTGTATTATTTCACCTTGAATGCCAACTATGTTATCATTTTCATCCATTGCTAGAAAATTGGATATCACCTGCAACAAAAGACTATAAATATTTACTTTGTACTACATACTATATGTATACACCTACTTTACATTAACTATGTACTTTTGATAACTTCGAGAATATCTTAAAACAAATTTGTCATTGATAAGAAATATTGTTTAAAACCATATGTATAGTAAATTCAAAGTTTTGTTACAATTATAACACCATTATTAATTTTAGTTATAACTGAATATAACACCATGGTTAGTCCAAAAAGAAAACAACTTGTAACTTTGAATACTTTACAATCTTTAAGTTATCTAAATATATTTAATGTAATATATCGAACAAAAGCTTCCCTATTTTATCAGTTATAAAATCAACTGAAAACAAACTAAGTGACCGAAAAACATGACAACAGAATACAAATTCATGAGTTGGTTCATTATGCGTCAGAAATAAGTAAAAAAATTACATAAAAAAACATTGAAAACCCTGTGAATAAAACAGTAAAGTTGGACTGAGCATAAGGATGTGGAAATGTTAAAAAAAAAACAATATGTTTAATACAAACCTTGACATTGGGTAGTAAGAATTTAGCAGCCTGAAGAGCAGCGACAACACACTCCCCGAGACCAGCTGAGAAGACTAGCACAGGTACCTGGTGACGCTCGCTCCAAGAAATCAAATCATTAACACCTTTCCTTTAAAAAAATAAAAGGGAATAATTTATTATATTATGGTTTGGTTACCTTCATTCTATATAAATAAACATAATGACAAATAATTTAATAATGGAATCAAAATATTATTTAAAAGTATACAAGTTTAATAAAATATCAAATAAATATGATGCTTTAACTTTCTTCAATTATTACTCAATCAGAACAAAATTGATGTTTTAAACCAAAAATATTTTATATTTAAAATTGCTACACAAAGTACAGAAGAGCGATTCAAATTTAAATAGAAAAAAGTCAAGATAATTAAAAGCATTAAAAACTTTCAATTTCTTGTACTATTGGTACACCTATAATGTTTTTGTATTTTTACACACAATACAATACTAAAACTGTGAATTTTGACTTAGAATAAAGGAACAATATTTAATGGAAATAACTTTTTTTTTGTCACAGTTTTCCACATAACAGAAACATTAATTAAGATTATAACTATGTTGTATATTATGTAGCATATATATTAGAACATACAATGTGAATGTATCCTATGAAAGATGTAAAAGAAATAAAAAATGTTACTTACCGGAAACAACCAACCATCTTATGACCAACATCCATAAGTTCATTCCTAGGAAACTTAAGGCCCCTGAAATTAAATATATATATATAGGAGTTTTGTTTTCAAATATGAAGATATAGGTATCTTCATAAATTAATAACAGCTGTATTATATACTTACTTCATTAAATTATGTGAGGCCATATACCAGTCTTTCATGTGTTTCACTTTGACTTCAATACTCATATCAGCATCTACTTCAATTGGTTTATATTTATTGGCTAACTTTGTTTCATCATCTTTGTACTTTTGGGGTACTGAGGGACACTCCTTAAACATTCCTAAAAATTATTAATAAAATCATGTAATTTACATTATCACTAGATTATATAAGTCATCATTGTGTGTATTGTAGTCACCAAAACTTGTGAGCACTGGTTTGCCATCCACATCATGTCTTGTTAATGTGTGATCAAAATCTGTCAAAATTTGCAATTTCTTATTGCCTTCAGCTATGATCTTGTTTATATTCTTTAACAAACTTTCTTTGTCTTTAATGTATACGTTCTCCTTGCACAGTTCGGGTATATCCTCAATACTTGATAAAGTTTTCATAGTTAACTAAAATAAAACATTTTCAATTTAATTAGGGACCATAAAAAATAAATTGTATTTCGTTATTATGAAGTCTTAAGGTCAAAATATATTAATAAGCGTTCTTATGATTTCAAAAATGTTGACATTTACCTTATTTATTTCTCTAAAAATGTATATAAATAAAATAAGCTAAATAATTTATTTTAGTGTTAGATCCTTAGTCAAAAATTTTACGCTCACTAATTATTTTAACTATTTTGTACTCTTCAAAAATACACGTTCTTAATGGTTTTACACCTACGAGGCTACGTTAGGTACGTACTTTTCTATGTTGTAAAATAAGTTCACACATAAATCTTGACATATTTGACATTGGAATTCTATAAAGCTAATATGAACTGCCATAGAATATAATAATAGTATTTCTGAAATAAAGTAAAATCTATTATTGCAAAATTAATTATATATATATACATATTTTTTTGTTTCAAACAATTTTGCTTTTTTTTTTCTTATTTTGATGGATGCTTTTATTTGAGGATCTTAACAATACAAATAGATAAACATAACTAAAAAGTAATAAGAAAAGATTTTTTGTACTCTTTTATCGTCCTTACAATCTTCTTCTTCATTATGGGTATTTATATATGTATATTATTTTTTTCAATTTAATCTCCATCCATACAAATTTAAGTTTTTGGAAAAGAAATTTCTTTTATACATTGTATTAGAACTTTTAGTTCAGAAATTTATATTAAAATAATAGCAATGCCCGTGCGCCGTTATAAAAATAATTAATAAAAGAAGCAATTGCATGTATAGAATCCTCCAGTCATGACTTAGAAAAACACCAATCATAATATTCACCAATTCGAATGTGGATTTAACAATCCCTTAAACACTTAATCGGCTACGAAAGAGTAATAGTGAATTTTTAAGGTATAAGTGAGTAATATGTTACTGACACTATAAAAACGATTTGGTAGTTGGTCACAATTTTATTATTATTCCAATTAGGTCGTCCAGTAATTCAGTTAGTGGTTCAGGGATAATAGCAAAACGTTATAACATATAGATATAAAATCCTGACAAACTTCTTTGTAGTTTGTGCAGAGGTCAGAATTATTTGAGTTATAGTGAAACAGTAATGTCCAATTATCTTAATAAAGCCAATTAAACAATCAACATTTTAAATTGGCACAACCATTTTTGGTTTGACAAACAGAACAAAAAAAAAAAAGAAACATGTTAATGCTCGTAATAAATTTAATCATATTTTTTTGTCCTTATTTTATTTTGTCATACCCATATATTTTAAATTGTTTTACCTCTTAATTAAATAATTTCTTAATACATATTTTTAAATCTAAATATTATTACACATAAAGCAAATATTAAGTGCCCATAAATTAATAATGTTACGAATCCAGCAAAAGGCATTTAGTGTAAATAAAAGTAAATTTATATTCAACAAAATATTATTCCACATATTTTTATTACTTTGCTGAGTAGTAAAAACTTAGTGCTTAAACTGATTATCACAAATGATTTAATATTATTTACAACTCAAAAACCAAAAAAAAAACAATAGTACAATAAATTAATCATGTATAAGGGGCAGTTTTATTTTGAAATGTATATAACATATGTTACATTTGTGCAAACTCATATAGTAAATGTTTTATTGTAATGCTTATCAACAATTATTATACAAAGAGTATACAAGAGGGCAACAATATTATTTTAATTGATTCATTATAACTTATTAAGCACAAGATTAAAGTTATTATTCCCTTGCTTGGTGTGGTCTAAACAAAAGTAATTTCAGCTTCATATATTTATGCTTCATATATTCTGTATATACATTTTGAAGCATACAGAATTATAAAAGATAAAACTGTATTGGTCCAATGTACTTTAAATCAATTTGGATTAGTCATCATCACTCAGTCGTCTGGATTTCTTCTTTTTGCTTTTTTCCATTGCTTCCATTCTCATATCTTCTAAATCTTCCATTATACCTTAAATTATATACCATTATAAATTAATGTTAAATCATATTTAATTTTGTATCAAATACAAACTGCATTAAATATAATATTACCAATCTTCTTGCTTATATATTCCTCTCTTTGTTGTCGAGCAAAACTAGATTCCATCGTGGGATCATCATCATCATCCATGTCTCGGTATCTTTATAGAGAAAATATTTAAAAAATCACTAAATTTGTATAGAAGAATATGTTAATGGTTAATGTACTTAAAACTTTTATTATTTTTTTTAAGGCTACTTCATATTTTATATGCACTTTTAATAAAGTCAATAATAGAGTAATATAACTCACTTAGATTTATCATAACCAAATATTTCTTTAATATGTTTGGAGTAATCCATATTCTCATCTCCATCATCAATGAAGTCATCCATCTCGGAGTCATATTCAGAATCTGAGTCTACCATTCGACCTGAAAATATTTAAGTTTAATAATTTTGAACATAATTTTAATACATTTTACATTATATGTGTACTTACGTTTCTGTTTCTTCTTAATGTCGTTAGGATTTGGCTTCCTCTTAACATCACCGACTGTATATTTGGTGCCGTTCTTACCAAGTGAATTGACATGTTTATCGAAATCAAAACTGTTTGTCATCTTTGGAGCAACTTTTCCGTTAAGAGTAGGGCGTTTGTCGTCTGATTGTTTCTGTAAGCCTCTACTCGCCTCCCCCGTCCTTGCAACACCATTCACTGGTCTCTGTTTAAGTAAAGCTTTATCTTTAATATCATACCTATTTACATTTTGTTCCTTACCTACTTTTGGCACTGGTTTTCCCTGTGAACTCTGACCATTCATTTTGTAGTCACTGTTTCTTTGCTGCACTGGCTTCTTTTCGTTACAATTTTTGTCTATCCTGTATGTGTTTTGTGACTTCAAATCTATACTCTTTTTAACATCTCGTTCTTTGGAACCTAACTTTGATCTATCTAGATGCCTATCTCTATCTATAGTTTTCGTCTCTAGCTTCGCTTTTGTTTTTTCTAATTTTTCCCTATCTCTATTTAATTTTTCCATTTCCCTGTCAATTCTTTCTCTCTCAGCTTTTAATCTATCTAATCTTTCTTTGTCTAATCTTAATTTGTCTCGTTCAATCTTTTCTTTATCTAATTTAGTTTTATCTTTCTTTAGTGCGTCTTCCCTACATCTTTCTTTCTCTTTTCGTTGTGCATCTTCTCTAGCCCTCTCTCTTTCCCTTCTCACTAATTCTTCTCTTCCTCTGTCCCTGTCGCTGCTACGTCTATCTTTTTCTCTTTCCTTGTCATGTGTTTTAACTTCAGTTTTTGTAGTACTTGACATTTTGTCACTTAATTTTGGGATTCGACCAAGTCCAGGAGGCTGTGGTTTTCTGTCTCTCTCTGATGATTTTTCTTCTTTTGCAACTAAAAAATTTAATAACGATATTAATAATTCTATAAATATTATTTACAAGTGATTTAAGTAAAATTTAAATGGATGAATATAATTTGATTCTCAATCATTGAAATTAAACTTTTGTGAATATTCTGTTTCACTATTATACTTGGTGTTACAAGTACTACATAAGTCTTTTTACCAATTCCGTGGCTATTTTTCCGTCCTCCTGATTTTTCAGCTTCCATTCTCATCTGTTTCCGCTGTCGCCTCGCCATTTCCTCTTCATATTCCCGTTTCTGTTTCTTGGTCATCGGCCGCTCTGGTTCTGGTTCTGACACAACCTTCTTTGGTACCAGTTCAATTGGTTCACTTTTCTTTTGCTCAGCTAGTTTCAACAACTGATTAAAATCCATTGGTGGTGGGGCCGGCTTCTTTATTTTGGGTCTGTCAGTTTTTTCATCTCTCTTCCCCTCTGGGTCATATCTCTGCTGCGGACTGAGATCTCTGTCTGTAATAATAATTTATGAACAATTTAATTTATAGAATTATAGCTTTGAAGTACGAAGAGACTCAAAATATTTTTAAGTAGAGCACTTTATAACCATCTCTTATGTTTGATCCAAAATAATTCTCCTCAAATAAGTGATGTTATTATTGAACAAATGTATTTATTGTTGATTTTATTTTTATCACAAAGATGTTGATAATGTAAATATATAAGGTTTACAAGTAAAATATTAGGATGATGCTAGTTAGAAAATATTTTTTACCATTGTCTAATACAAGTTACCTATGACCAAAAAACTATATTGGTACTTTTAAAAACTACTTTAAAATATACATATAAGGAATAGAAAAATTACTAATAATATACTATTTTTCTTAGACATGTTTGTCTGTTTTAATACAGTTATTAAACATTTATATTGTGTAAATGTATTATGTATGTTTATATATTTAGTAACTTCAAACATTTATCTATAGACAATTTTATTTTTATCCATGAATATGATTTAAATTTCAAAATAAGTAAAAGATTTGACTTAAGCAAATTCAAATTTTAGAACACCACTTGGAAAATTATTTAACCAAATTTATTTGATTCTGAAGATATCACTAGTATTGTTCTGATATTTCATCGGTTGTATAATTCATAGAGAATGACTTTATTTGATTAAGATATTATATAGAAAGCCTTAAAGTTGGTTTGAGAAGAACAAACACATAAATAACAGTTCAGATTGAACTGTTTTTAAGTAATAAATGTAAAAAATATTAACACAAAGGTCAAGAATCCATTTTGTCTTATAACACTGAATATCTTAGAGGGCGAAGTTCATATAATCAATAAATTTAATCAATCATAAAATTTACATCTTATTACAAAGACATCTTTCAGAGACAAAATATCTTTTTATTAATAAGTTAATGAATAAGATCTTGTAGAGCGGTGAAATCTGAAATATCTCAGGATTCCATGGATTCACCGTGCGGGTGCCGGGTCCATCGCGTTGCAGGGAGAGGAGCTTCAAGCGTGCCTGGCACTTGCGACCCAGGTGTAAGCTCAAGGGGCCCCTATCTAAAGCGCGTTAAACGGTCACCTTCACTGTCCAAGCTCCTCTCTCTACCTAACCAAATTTGAAAAGAACCTACTAGGGCTGCCTTCGAAGTGCGTTCCAGGAATATTTCCAGTATTAATGTGAGTTCTGGACAAGCCCAAGTCTTTTAGTAGGTTGTAGAGAGATTTAGCTGTTATACTTCTCGCTCCCATTTCTACCGCCTATAAATCCACAACGAATCTATTCAGAGTGCCTTCGTTAGTGAGCTCATAATATATATTGACCTTGATGGCATGGGTCTTTGGGTATGTTGGTTTCTCAATCAACAATTTAAACACGAATGCACTAAAACACTTTAAGATATATGCTTTTATCTGAATAAATACTTCTACTTAACAATTTTTATCTATAATCAATTATTATAGTTACCTCCATTTTCAGTTCTTCGTCGTCTTTTATGAGGGACTGGATCATCTTCATGACGCAGAGCATGTTTCACTCTTTCCCGAGTACCATTTATATCTTTATTTACATTGTTACCTGAAAAATGTATATAATGATACTAATAAAAAAAAACTAATGTAAATATAAAACATGTAAAAATTGTGATAAACATTTGAGGTAAGTAAGTAATACAATTATAATTATCTATACCTAAAGTAAGTTAACGAGATAATTTGTAGAACCAATGTAAATGAAAACACCAAAAGGTGTTATCCTTAATTTTTAATACTTTAAGTTAAAACTGAGGTCTGAAAGCAATGGTTTTATTTTTATATGGCATATTATATAAATTAAATCAGATAGAAATTGTTTTATTTTGATTGGAATTTTACAAGAAAATGTGTTAGTACTGTTAATGTTGTTCTAAAATTAATAATTAGAGCTATTAAGCATTTTTTTCCTAAATTTTTATTATATTATAAATATATTTACAATTTTCTATAAGAATTACATACCTTATATAATAAAATGAATCAACTATCATTTATATAATGTTAAACTATTATATTTATAAATGTTTATTTTAACCAAAACATCCTGGTCTGTGGTCAAAAGTGTGGGAAAGTTGGATTGTGAATGCAAAAAATAAGTTAATGTATATTTCTCTAAAAATTAACCAAAATTTTCACAATATTTTCATCTTTACATACTACATAAATATAATCTTATGATTATTTATCTAACTTACAGGTAAAAACCAACTTTCAAACAGTTATGTCAAGAGAGATATTTATGTGATGAAGAATTGTAAGAACAAAGAAAGTATTGTAAGAACAATACTTACCGCTAGATGAAAATTTAGGTTGTTCCGGCAGTTTACTATATTTTTGCATCATTTTCTCATATAAGGCGGCTGCTTCCTGAGACTCATATCCATAGTCATCTTGGTCGGGCTGCTCCGGACCCTCCAGGGTAACGGCAGTGTGTTCCCTATCAATAGCATCTGCTAGTACCGACTTATTTGCAGACTTTATAACTTTCAATGTTTTCTGTATTTTTCTTAGAGCCTGTAATATTTATAAAAAGTTATAAAATACTCTGATTTACCATATAATTGTTAGTGAAATACATTGTTTGTAGAATAATATGTACTTAAGATTTTTTAACCTTGGGGTCTCTCATAGCTAGTAGCTCTTCTCGTTTTCTTTGTGCTTCTAATTGTTTCTGTCTCTCCTCTTCTTCTTTTTTCGCCAAAAACTTTTGTATATTAGCTGACAATTTATCTCTTGGTTTGTTTTCTTTCCTTGGAGGGTCAAAACGTGCTTTATAATATGTGCTGCCCTGAAATTATAGCGAGACACTAGTTATTGTAAAAATGATAACAATTGACCTGCAAATGAATAAAACTCTATGTACATAGATAGCTTAATATTATAATTGTTGGACATATAATTGTTGAACAAGGATAAATATAACTTGTACTTTTACTTTATGGGCTAAAAACTATATTTGAAAATACTTCAAGTTCAACCGAAATAATACTGAATTAAGTTACTTTAAAATTCTAAACTAAGTGACAATGAACATTTATCAATCGTATGGAAAATGCTAATAAGTCTCAAAATAAGAACCAAAACTTACAACAGATGATTTTTGTTGTTGATTTCGTTGAGCGGCTAAAAGCGTCTCACGGAACTCCATTTTTAATGTTTCTCAGTAATTCTAGAAAGGTGGGTTCAATCAATATATCATGACCACAAACTTTTCCAACATTTATTTACGAGTTTTAACTAAATACGTGTCAGGGCTCGACACACAATCCAACCATTTTCTGGAAACGTACTGACCACAGACTACTACCCCTTTAAATTATGTCAATTATAAGTGAAGTCAATCGTAAAAAAAACCGAAATCTGAAATGTCGTTGCCGATTTTTATAACTTTAACTTAATATAAACTTCTAACTTCAACTTATTTTAAAACATAAAAATATTTAAAATTAAAAAGAAAAATAAAACAAAAATATTCTACTATATTGTCATAATTTAAATGAAAAATTAGTATCCATATAATAGAACAATAAAATTAGTATGTATATATTTATTGACTTTGAAGTAAACGCAAAAGCAATTAAGTTTGAATATTAATAAAGTAATAAAAAATGGACTTACAATATATACTTCAACAAGTGATTCTGCAATAAAGTATTCAATACATATATCACTTACAATTTATTCTAAGTTATATATTACTTAAAACGGTTAAGTTAGTAAATAATTATGTATGAACTAGAAATTATCCACTATCTACACTTTATTTTCAAATACAACATCAATCACTATGAGTGCAGGCAGGGTAGAGATCAAATAAATATTTAATATATTTTTCACTGAATACATATTCATGAAATCTTAATGTCAATAAAATAATGAATAGGAAAAACGGACAAGTCCTGATGTTGTAAATAAAATAAATTAAAAAATAATTTACCTACCCTTACGTTCATTTAGTAGAAATATACTTTAAACCGTAATTTTAAAGTATAAACTTATTAAAAAATGTATATATGTGTTTGTAGATATAAAATTACAACTTGTTTTTTTAAATAAACTAACTTGTGAATAAACTGACTGTAGAGGATTATATTCATTTGGATTTTCTTTTAGTTTTTTAATATCTAGATACGTTTTTTATTATATTTATTTGGAAATTTGAACTATATCTGTATATTCATTAATAGGATTCTCATGTGTATTTACCAGAATAATAACTTCACTTTTAGCTGGCAACAATTATTTTATGACACTTGGCGCATTTTGACATCTTTCTTTCCTTTTGTAAAGTTCTTGTTGAAAGCAAGGAATATGGTTAGTGTATATAATCGTGTTTATCTGAAATTTTCTTAGCAATCCATGAAACAAATATGAATTTTATTGCAGTTTTGTCTCATTGTAGTGAATCATGTGTTGCCGGTCAAAATATTTCTATTCGGTAAAACTTTTTAATACGAGTATGTTAACCTTTCTGTCGTTCTGCAGGCCACCTCCAAGAAGAAGACTAGGAAGTTAAGAGGACATGTGAGCCATGGACATGGACGTATCGGTTAGTAAACTTTTTAATCGCTCTATGCTTAAAGATTTTTAAAAACATCAATTCTCCAACACATTTTCTGTCACATTAAAAAAAGCACGGTTTTTGTAATATTGTTTTCGTTTTATATGTATTTGACATGCATTAAATGAAGAACGTTGTGTAAAGCCTTATGTTATTGTTTTGTTATATTATTAAGCCGGCGTTTAAATATTGTTTGACTTAAGGTTATGAATAGAAATTCTCTGTATAAACATTGTAAAGTGGTGATAACATTACAGGTAAGCACCGTAAGCATCCCGGAGGTCGCGGTAACGCTGGAGGTGAGCACCACCACAGAATTAACATGGACAAATACCATCCTGGATACTTTGGCAAGGTAATAACTTCACTTTTTACCTTAATTAATACTAAGTTTAAAACTTAAACTTAACTATTGTTATAATTTTTCCAGCTTGGTATGAGAAACTACCACTTGAGGAGGAATAAGGAATTCTGCCCTGTTCTCAACTTGGACAAACTGTGGACATTAGTGTCTGAGCAGTCTAGGCTCAAGTACGCCAATGCTACTGATGGCAAAGTCCCTGTTATCAACATTGTCAAAGCTGTGAGTACTTTTTTCTATGATAAACAAAAATATATTTATATTTTGAACCATTAAAGATCCTGTAACTTATTATTAAGAATCTATTTAAGAGGGAAAATGTTAATAATAGAAACAATAAATATTAAGTAGTATACTCTCACTCATTCCATTATTTTAATTTTGTATTGTTAATACTTGTTTGTATTCCAGGGATACTACAAGCTTCTCGGCAAGGGTAAACTACCTAAGCAACCCGTCATTGTTAAGGCCAAGTTCTTCTCAAAGACAGCTGAGCAGAAGATCAAGTCTGTCGGAGGAGTGTGTGTATTGTCCGCGTAATTTAAGTGTAAAATAAAGTTTTAAAAATATTCCAAATGTATTTATCATTTACCCATTCAGATAATTACTAATGAATGTAACACTATTGTAGAATATCATTTGTTTCAAGAATTAACTGTATTGACATGTTCCGAAATAGTTTTTTAGACAATGTATACCTACAGAAAGTTCAAATATTTCACTTTCATTTAGAAATTTTAGATTTCCTCACAGTTTGGCTGCTTAATTGGAAATACTCCAAATATCAATGATACTATCTATGCTTTACATAAGAGGGCTAGTCAGCACTTAGGCCAAAGTAATTCATATCTTTTACCGTAAGTGTTAAGTGATACGTTTTTTTTCATGTTTGAACATACATAGAACGATGTTAGAATAATAAAATGGAATTTCGATACAACTTTTTAAGTTCTACAGGCTTATAATATAATTAGTCCCTTAGTTTATTACATACTGATTTTTTATTTAGCAGCAACTTATGTTCATGTCTTAAACATTGATGAAGAAAACGAGCGAAAATTAATAAAAGAGGATCATCAGTTTTAATTGTAGGGCTAGAAAACGGAACACAATTAGAGAAAAATGCAAAGCTGGTTCTCCTAGTCAAAATTCTTAATTTGATAGACAATATTAAGAAATATATTCAATTGAAAAAGCTCAATGCCTATAAGACCCGGCGAACTTCGTATCGCCCTATAATCAAGAAATATCTTACGTTTTTTTATTTATATTTTTGGAGTTTACCTGTTAAGCCATATACATATCTCCGTGTTTTGAAGTGCGACAGAATGATTGACATATTAGTTGTCAAATCTAATGTCGAAAAAACGTTTGTATCAATAACTACTAATAAATTAAAAAATAATTAAAAAAACATTGTCCAGCGGACAAAATTGTGAATCTAAACCATTCCCAGATCCCCTTGAACACACACAAAAAATTTCACCAAAATCGGTCCAGTCGTTTGAGAGAAGTTCAGTGACATACACACTCACAGAAGAATTATATATATAAATATATATACATAGAGATCCACACTTTCAAAATAATCTGATTGATTATGAATCCTGATAGTGTGCCGTTATAATATTTATTTCATCCCAATTATTAATATCTTGTCACGAGATAGACATGTAGAATTAGAACATAAAACATACATTTTAGTACATTAATAAATGTAATACTGTTGTATGCTTAGACATTAAAGTTTGATAATATTAATATTATAATAACTAAATAGTAATGTAGTAATAATCATATATTTATAATAGCTTTTGCCCGCGACTTCGTCCGCATGGAATAGTGACTCCCGGCAGATTTTTGGTTCTTCCCACATAGTTCCCGCAAGCACCGCCTCTCTCCCGCCGCGCCGGCCAGCGCAGAGAGCGAATTGGTTTTGTTTCGGAGTTATTTATCATTGTAATCTTTAAAGTTTTTTGTTGAAATTAAGTTATGTCAAAGACATTGCACGCACATGCGCAGTTCAGCTACGCACAATCAACATCGCTACGCGATGCAGCGGATCGCTTAGTTAATTTTTAAGTTACCCAAATTTTTAAACTCGCTATATCTTTTGAATGGAGTATCCGATTAAAATAATTTAAACAGCAATATAAACGTATTGAACTACTGTTAAATAAAAAAAGTAAGTTATTTAGATAAGTATAAATACCATGACATGAATATTGACATCTTATTTTCGTTGCCGATTTAAATAGTTTGTTAAACTATAAAAGTTTTTATATTGGCGTAACTATAATACTTAGATATACACGACCGGCCGCCTGCCTGACATCAACCCTCTTTTTGGGAATCAACATTAATCAGTGATGTCTAAATATTCTTAGAAAGTACATATGACTCGGAAAAATCACATTGGTACTTGCCCGGGTCAGGATCGAACTCGCGCCCTCGGCAAAGAGAGGCGGGCCCCTTAACCACTAGGCCACCACTGACTGACAAAATCGTAAATTAAAAATCGTAGTACATTATTCTGCTCCATCATCAATAGTTATTGCAGCGCACGCGATTTAAGGTATTTCAATTGTGATTTTTATCGACCGTGGTTTATGTTATCGAAGTTTCCGCAAGGATCCCTAATTTTTTTCAAAATAAAATATAGCCTATGTTACTTTGGAAAGATGTACAATCATAATGGTGAAAGAATTTTTAAAATCGGTCCGGTAGTTTTTGAGCCTATTCGTCACAAATAAACAATCAAAAAAATATTACCTCTTTATAATATTAGTTTAGATATATTTTTTAATATAATTTACAATTCCATTTCAGCTGAAATTTAATTTCTTCATCTGTGTCCGTTTGTCCTTCCCCCAAGACACTTATGTAGTTCTTTGTACCCACGCAGGTTACGAGAGGAGGACTGAATATTTATATAGTTAACCTCATACCTCTTCCAATCTATACTAATATTATAAAGCTGAAGAGTTTGTTTGGAAGCGCTAATCTCCGAAACTACTGGTTAGAATTGAATAATTCTTTTTGTGTTGGATAGTCCAGTTATCGAGGAAGGCTGTGGGCTATATAACATCACGCTACGACCAATAGGAGCAAAGATATAGTGGTAAATGTGTAAAAAACGGGAGAAATTATTTCATCTTTGAAGCCTTCCGTTGCGTGCGCCGTGAAAACGGTTCAAGATACACAAAAAATATATGTTAAAGAATAATAGCTCTTTTAATGGTCTTAAAAACAGTCCGCGACAGTATATGTCTATCTTATCTTAATCTGAGATTAACTCACAAAAACTGTTTTTATGGTACCTAATTTGTTCGAAATAATTTGTTTAAGTTGTATCGACACAGTGGCGGCGCAAGACCTAAATTTGATGTGGGCAAGACAGATTTCGCGAGGACCTATTCTATGGAAACCTGAAACTCTTACTACCAGCTAGTTTTAAAAACTTAAACGTCGATGCATTTTTTTACACTTAAAGCTTTGGTTTCCTTCAAAAGATATTATAAAGCTATTTTATAGACAAGTAATTACTGCGTTATGTACTTATCACCAATTAAACTTTTGTTACTTCATGTAAAGTAGACGAGTACAGGTACTGGTGTATTACAAATCACAAAGAAAATAAAAACAATTAAAAAACGTCACTTTTCGGGGGCAATCAATATACTTAAACACTATCTATTTATTCGCTAAATATTATTAAAACATTGAACACACTATTCTTATCAAAATAGGTTTAATTAATTCTGATTCCCAAAGAGAGTTGATGTCAAGCAGACGACCGGTCGTTAAACAATTAGCCAAAACTATTCACAACATATAAGGCAGACCCTGGCTATAGCTGGGAAATTCCTAGGAAGAAGAAAACTAGATATATTTTTTTAATTTTCTAAAATTTTTGAGGCGCGAGGCCCCTTGTACCGCGAGGCCGTAGGCGGTGGCCCACGTCGCCCACGCCTTACGCCGCCACTGTATCGACATAATAATATTAATCTTTATTCAAATAAACAAATAAATATGTTGTTGGTTAAGAGTACTTCATTATTAATTAAAAAAAACATAGGTTTTATCCTGAAAATTCTACGGGAACTCGACCATTCTGAAAACCCCGCAAGAACGGGAACTATGTGGGAAGAACCAAAAATCTGCCGGAGGGCACTATTCCACGCGGACGAAGTCGCGGCAAAAGCTAGTTATTTATAAATTCTACTTTTAATCTACTCAAATAATTAATTGGAACACTCTTATGTCGAGACAATTTCTTTTTCTTGTGTGACTTTAACAACAAATAAGGGAAATAAAATCCATCATTACTTTAAAGTATTTTACTTAAAATATTAAATAAAAATACACTATTTCCTTATAATGATAAAAATAATTAAAATTATGTAACACAGTAAATGTTTAGTTTTAAATAAGTGCTATGTGATCATAATCCATAATATAAAAATGTCATGATTTTTATCACTAATAATATAATAATCTCAAGAGATACAGCTTAAACATAATGACTGTAAATTGATACTTATATTTAATAAAAAAGAATTACATAGTTAAACTGGTACAAACCACCGGTTTGTCATAAAGATAATCAGTTGTTCAATATATAATGTAAATAATTAAATTAAAAGCTTCAGTATGGCAATCTACTCTATGCGGCTAAAATACAAAATTACTTAGGTTTTAGGATTTGATTCTTATTACTCTATCTAATTTTATGTAGACTGGTTAGCCACTATGTGTATATTGTAACAATAGGTCGCATTGTTTCATGTGAAGGCCTGATCGGTGTGACAAATGTCACATCGGTCCTCATCTGATTATCGGTCCTTATAAGGTTTTCCGTTCGCACATGATTTTGATCAGGAGTTTGTGTCTGAACAGTTTCTTGGGGACGAACCTTGGCTTTTTTCCTTGCAGCATCACTCTCAGCATAATACATACCAAGTCTTGTTTTAATTGCTGCTAATGCTGCACCATTTATTTCATCATGGAATATATTGGTATATCTCCACTGTTTCACAAGCGGACCCCTTTTTCTTTCCTTTTTTATTTTTTTATCAGTAATCATGCTTTTATCTACTTTATCTTGAATCATAAACTCATTTTGGTTGTATGGAGTGTTGCTGATGGCAATTGAATTCTCTTGTTGAGGCTCAGGTTTTGTTTGGAGTAAAATAAATGCTGTTGGTTGAGTAGTTCTAGTAACAGTTGATTGCAAAATTATTCCCATCCCTTGAGATCCATTTTGGGATGGATAAAAGTTTGATGCATTAGAAGCAGCTGAGGCAGTTTGATATTGACTTTCAAAATAGTTGTCGCCTATATTAACAAGGTGTCCACTTCCAGAATATGTGGCAATAGATCCAAAAGACTCTTGAGGATGTACATGTTGAGGTGTCTGTGTTTGCTCACTCTGACCTTCTAGACTTCTTTTAGATTTAGGCATAGTGGCTGAAATGTTTTCAGGATCAAATGTCTTTATATAATCTTTCCACATTTTAGATATATTAATTTCTAAGCCTGCAATTTTGTCAAGCCTGATAAAATCCTTTAACCTATGTGTGTGCACAATTGAGTAAATGTGAGTTTTAATTTGTTCAATGACACCTTTAGGGAGCCGGACCTCGCCAGATCTTCTGTGACTGTTTTTTCCTCGATTGTCGCTGGGAAACATGACCCCATCATCCATTTTCTTGCATAAAACTCTAACTTTCCTTTCTGTGATGGCATGAATGTTTTTAAAAGCTGTTTGACATACTTGAGTTTCTCGTCCTTTCACTCTTATAAAGTATTCAAAGGTACAAGTACGTCTACTACTTGATTTGACTCTTTTCCGTTTTACATCAACCTGTCTCATTAGACCAAAGAGGTAAGCATTCTGTTCGTCGTGGGTTTTCATGGAATAAAACCCCTGAAATGTTTTTAGGCGAATGTCTTCTGGGACTTTTTGAAAGCATTTTCGGCGACAATTGCAGTCGGGCCCTGGTTGTTTTGGTGGAACGACTTTACCATTTGCATTTATGTATTCTAGTCCAGCTATACGCAAACGTTTTTGTTTTTGTTTATGCCATTCTGAAAATGTTCATAATAATACTTAAATTTCTCTAATTTTATACACTGCGAACAAAATTAATAATGAGCATTTGCAATGTACATGTATATATAAAAACCTCTTGTCAGTTGTACAGAAACACTTTAATCTCATATAACAGGAATTGTTAAGATTAAACTGTATTCTTAGTTCAAAACAAATATTACATTGAAATAGTCTTACGAATCTAAAATGTAGTAAGAGTCAAAAATACAAAACACACTTGAAAACTAAACAAAGGATATAAGAGAATAATGACTGGTACATGGTGAAAAACAGTTTCTATGAAATTTAGATATTAAACCTTTAAATTACCTTCTGGATTTCGCAGCCGTCTTTTAACAACTTTGCCATTTTTTGTTAACTTTACTTTTCGGTCGTCGCTTGAGACATCCGCCATTTTAGTATCAAAGAAAATATGATAAATGACTTGTCCTTTTTTTTAAGAATAGTAACGGAATGTCAACAACTTTTCAGCCAAATGTAAGGAAATAAACTCTTTATTAGAAATTAATTATTAATTTGCACTTGTAATTCCGAAAGTTATTTATTTTATTACCATCTTTTTTTATTTTTTCCAAACCAATATCAGACTAATTAATATAAAATAATCTTAAATATAAATTTATAATTTTTTGTAGCCCTCGATATTTTATTATATATAACATGCTATTTTTAAAACGACAACATAAGTGATTCTAGTAGAAAGCATTATTTTTATTTTTAATAACCGTACATACATAAACTCTAACTTATTTAAAACTAAACATTTACTGTGTTAAATAATTTTAATTATTATTATCATTATAAGGAAATAGTGAATTTTTATTTAATATTTTAAGTAAAATACGATAAAGTAATGGTGGAATTTATTTCCCTTATTTGTTGTTAAAGTCTCATAGTTATAACTCATAGTTTTAAAAGTCAGCTGTTAATACGAATTTATTTATATATTTTGTTAAATACAAATTTGTATTCTCTTTATTTCCAAACGGTTTTCATTTATCCTTGACGTGTGGGAAAATACTGATGTACTGTATGTCACTGTAAATCCAGAACGATCAACGAAGAACTAGTTGTTTGCTTTGTGTTTAATAAAAAAAATATATTTGGAGAAGTAATTTTTTTATATTTTATTGTGATCTGTAGTTCTCAAGACAGGGAAAATAACTGGTATGTATGAAACGCACATTCTTATTAATTATTATTTTCGGAAAAGAATATAACACAAATCTACTTTATTTAAAACAATTTCCAAATATAAAGATCAGGTTAAAACAAGACCTTTTTTTATTGTTTCAGAGAAAATGGCATTTCAATCACCAATGCCAAGTAGAGAATTCCTTTGGGATATTTTCAGGAGGTATTTCGATTTAACTTTTCTATCTATTGTTTATAACTGTCTTCTGTACTATGTTTTGAGAACTAATATATACTAATATTTTTATACAGAGTTGATAAGGATAGAAGTGGCTACATATCTGCAGATGAATTACAACAAGCTTTGTCAAATGGAACATGGAATCCATTTAATCCAGAAACTGTCAGGCTTATGATAGGTATGCTACATAAACAGTTTTATATCAAGAAGTTATTAATTTATTACTACTATTTGCAATCTCACTATTATTAATCAAAGTAAAGAATTGTGGTTACACATGCATAACTTGCATCATATCATTCGAAATATGTTTTTGTAATAGACATTTCCAATTTTATATATATAGAATGATGAATCAGTTGTTATTAAGGGGCAGTTATGAATCATAAGATATAATGATAAGAGGAAAATAAATTACAAATAAAATAAATATTATTTGATGGGAGTTATTAGCGATAATATTGACAGTTTCAATTGCCTAGTGTTATTTAGTATATTTGTACTATATATTACTTAATCACTCATGGTTAATCACAGGAATGTTTGATAAACACAATAGAGGTGCAATAACATTTGATGATTTTGGAGCTCTATGGAAATATGTAAGCGATTGGCAGAACTGTTTCCGTTCATTTGACCGTGATAATTCTGGTAATATCGACAAGGATGAACTCAAGAATGCGCTTAGTGCATTTGGTTATCGATTATCAGATGAAGTTGTCAGTATAATGGTACAGAAGTTTGATAGATTTGGCAGAGGCACAATACTCTTTGATGATTTTATCCAGGCTTGTGTCACATTATATGTAAGTTCAATAATAGTATTAAGTATATTTTCGTCTTATGTAGTCTTGTTATGATTATTTTTTATCATTTTTTAGATGTTGACATCATCATTTCGTCAATATGATACGGATCAAGATGGAGTTATAACTATACATTACGAACAGTTTCTTAAGATGGTCTTCGGCTTAAAGGTATAAATGGTGTCTCGCAATTCGTAAAACATTTTCTATTTGTACTTTGCTATGGTTCTTACATTTATTCTATTGTTATAAAATATAAGCTATTAAATGCTTTAAAAGCAAACTTTAACTTCAAAAATTTGTATTTTTATAATTGTATTAAATATATAATACATAGGATTTATATTCATGTTGCTTATAAGATGCAAACATAATTATGTAAGGTTATGATAATATGAGAATAATTATATTTAAGAAGACTTGAGACAAATTTCTTAGTTAAAGTGTTAAGAATAATTGTTATTTCAACTAAAAACGCACACAGTAATGTCTGAGACTTGAACAAATGCATGTCTAACATAGTATAGAGGATGTTTATTGTAAATAACCCTACAAGATCTAACCGCGTATTTCTCTTCCGTCCAGTGTTGGCCGTAGACTTCAGTTGCCAGATTTCCTCCAAAAGGTAAATAAATGGCCAAAACAATGAATAAGTTTGTAAATGCATAAGTAGTGATTTCTCTTAAAGATTCTGATTTTATTGTGAAATCTCCATGCCACATGTTCAAATTTTATATTTCTATTTTTATGCAAATTACAGTAATCCTGCAAAATTACTTGTCGGCACCATATAATCAAACTACTTGTGCATAATAACATCATAATTATAATTCTGAAGTAGTAGAATCGTTTATTCCCATTTTTTTATTGCCATTTAAACTATAGTTTTATAATTTATTTAATCTACTTGTATCACATTCCTCTGTTCTGTTATTTATTTCGTTAACTTCAAAATAGTTTTCTGATTTTATAATATTATGTAAATAAATTATATGAATTCAAAATTGCCAAATTGTATACTAGGTTTTTAATGATTTTATTAAATATAAAGAAAATATCAATGTCATGCAAACTCCTTGCTCATTGTGAATTGAGCTCAAACAATGAACCTAAATGCTCCACTGTATACATGAAGTTCATATATCTTTTATAAATATTGTCTTTGGTGTAACTAGAAACACTCTCGTTTTCATTTATTTACAAATAGGCTTTAATTGTGATTGTTATATTATTGTATTTATATATTACATCTAATAGATTGTAATACTTTTTGCTTAATAAAATATCTACATGGTGTTCATCTTTTAATTTTATCTTAGGTTATACAAATGAATTATAATAAATGAAATCCATAAATGCATATAATATATTATATCTTAATAATAAAATCGAAGATAATAAAATAAAATACGATCTTTTAAATCTATTTACATGTTGTGCTTATTTAGTTTGTTTCGTATTTGATCTTCCAAGCTCTAATTGTATATTTGATCCAAATCATTGCTAAGTCACATCCCATTTGAATCCAAGATATAACAGGTGTTATTTTGGAGCCATCTATTTCAGTCCATGTTATTGGAACTTCAACTATAGGAATTCTAAGTTGTTGTGCTATATACAATAATTCTACATCAAATGCCCTGTAAAAAAAACCATTGAATTGAATAAATTTCAGTGAAATTGTTTTAATTGGGATGCTTTTATAATAATATTATATATGAACATATTCATACCATCTATTAACATGTAGACTCTGAAAGGTTATTTGTGCCGTTTTTCTGGTGAACAGTTTAAAACCGCACTGAGTGTCTTTTATACCCTTGACAGTAAATAACCATACTAGGAAATGGAATCCATACATCAAAATGTTCCTAAGAGAAGAAATTGTTAAGTTAAACATTTTGTGTAATTCAATATTTATAATCAATGATATTTTTTATTACCTAAATATACTTCTCTGTACGAGAGAATCCTTTTCTAAATGTGCTCTCGAACCGATAATCACAGCTAGTTTGTCATTTATTTCGGGGGATTGAGATATTGGGTCCAATTTAGTAATATTCTTAAGAGCTAATTCCAGTTTAGTTAAATCTTCAAATTTTGATGCACCATCGGCATCTGCAAATAGTATAGCAGCTCCTCTTGCACTTTGTACACCCTGTAGATAAAATAATTGCATTGCAGGCTTTAATCTTATCTTTAAATCTACTATTGTGATAGGTTAATGGGTACTACATTTGGTAGACATAATTCATTTCTTATTAGAAAAATTGAGAGTAATATCCTTACTGTAACAATATATAAGATATAAACTTAATGTAATTTTTAAAATATTTACATATATGACTCATAATATATTATGATTTAACTTCATTGATTACTAAATCCAAATTTACCAATCTCACAGCACCACCTTTTCCTCTATTCTTCATTAAATCTAAGCATCTTAGTTTTTCACTGCTATATTTTTGCACATAACTTTGAACTAGTTCCACTGTGTTATCTTTACTTCCATCACTCACAACAATAATCTCATATTTATATGAAGGATGTTCTTTTACCCTATTTTCTAAAAAATCTAAGGCTTCATCCAACATAGGGGTTACTGAAAACAAATTGATTAAGAGAAATAAAAAAAAAGCTCTTTTTATACATACTAGTATGTCCAATACTAACATCTTTCTTCTTCATTGTAAGCAGGTACAATTACACTAAGGTTAACACTGTAAGGAGTCTCAACACTAGGAAATTTCATTTTTTGTTTTGAAACGGGGTCATAGTAATATTCTTCTTCTTTGAAACGTTCAACAATTGGATATGGAGAAGTCGTAATTAAAATGAACAGCACCAACTAAAAAGATTTCAATGTTACTTTTTGGTATATAGACATAGGAAATAAAATAGTTATCAACTTACAATAAGAAGCAGTGCAACCACTGCTAAAAGTCCGTAAATTATTAAAGAGTATAAGATGGAAAGGAATTCCATATTATATTATATTCAATATATTTGATTTAATTTCTATTGCCTTAAATTACCACGTAATGTTAATTCCATAGATTACGATGCTATATAAGTAAAATTAATGAAAAATACATATGTATGTGGTTAAGGATATTACGTTTAAGTACTTAAAATACTCAGTTTTATGTTTTTTTCTTACACGTAAGTTTATTACATTTCAATTTATTATATAGTACTACACCGAAAAACTTTAGTCTTAACGAATCTTATCAAAGTGCCTTGTTGTTACTTGTCAAATGTCATTTTGACGAATATCAACAGCAGTCTTTGATTTGTGAGAACACTAATGTAGATGATCAGTGCCTGTAGTTTTTAGTTATAGTTCAAATTATCAAATATCACCAAGCAAATCCGTAACACAGACAATAGGAACATTAGAACATGATAAATAATAATAATAAAAAAAAATTAAATAAAAGAACAGGCCTATATAGCTCAACCAACTAAAAAATAGAAAATAATTTTCTATTACAAAGAAATTATACTACAGTAGTAGAAGATCAAACAATCATTCGTCGTTAATCCCCTCAAATTAAAATTATAATAAGATAGTATAAATTATTAACAGAACAATTTCATTCAGAGTCAAAACCGTGGTATTCTTGGTACTGAATGTTACTATCATTCTAAAGGCAATAATTGTACTAGCAACTATGTGTGAGAGGAAAGATATGAAATGTAGTCAAATGAACAGAAAGATCAAAGATATGTACTTTGTAGGTGATTTGAAACAAATTATGAAGGAAAAATGTAGATGTTTTTTTTATTTACCAGCCGTTTTAAACAAGAACTCCTCACATTACAACAAAGATTCGATTTGTTGAATAATTAAACGTCAGAGTCATTAATAGGTTTAATTAAATTCATTCATTAAAAAGAAATACTCTAATAATTTCAAATAAAATTATTTTGCTAGATTATTTTTGAGTTTTTTAATATGCAGGTTTTGAAATCTTTACCCTACCGCTTCTAGGTACGAAATACGAATTATCGCTATTTGTATAAATTCCTTTTGTTGTTATAAATAATTTTTTACTTGCAGTTAGGATCTCTTATACTAAATTTGTATTTAAAATTTCTGGATGCCTAGAACTTGCACTTTACTTTACACTTTGCTGTCGGAGAGTTTAAAAGATGTTAGAAAAAGCGCTCGCTTTCAAATTAGTGTTTGTTGGATAGACTTAGAGAACGCGTTCGGGTCGATACAACACGAATTGATGCTATTCGCGCTAAAATGGTACAATTTTAAACCATTCTTTAGTGATATGATCGCGTCATATTATTCAAAATTAAGATTTTCTATAACAACTAAAGAAGGCCCTTCAAAAAGTTTGAGTTACAATGTAGGACTGTTTCAAGGTTGTTGTCTATCTCCAATTGTGTTTAGTATCGTAATTAACATCTTAGTAGACAAATTAATTTGCAATTTATTGGTTCAAGTTTAATCTCGATTTACTCTCGATCTCGCAATGTCATCAGCCTATCAGAAGCCCACTGCTGAGCAAGGCCTCTTTCTCACATGGAGAAGGTTTGAGCATTAATCACCACGCTTGCTCAAGACGGGTTCGTGATTTCAAACTTATAATTGTGAAACTATAAGTCCAGGTTTCCTCACGATGTTTTCCTTCACCGTATGTCAATGATGTCTAAATACTATTGGAATCCCTGAATAAAGGCGATGAATCAGACGTTAGCCCCAGCCGGAGCCACAACTTCAACAATTTGTCCTCAATCCATTCGTTCACTCACAGAATTTATCCACTTCATCCAATAGTACTTGACAGTGTTTGGGGTTAAGTGTCAGTATTGCGAGATCGTCAGTCAGTGGTGGCCTAGTGGTAAGAGGCCCGCCTCTCGTTGCCGAGGGCACGAGTTCGAATCTGGCAAGTACCAATTTGATTTTTCCGAGTCATATGTAGTTTCTAAGAGTATTTACATAACTGAATGAAGGAAAATATCGTGAGGAAACCTGGATTTATAATTTCACAATTATAAGTTTGAAATCGCCAATCCGTCTTGAGCAAGCGTGGTGAATGGTGGTTAATGCTCAAATCTTCTCCATGTGAGAAAGAGGCCTTTGCTTAGCTGTGGGCTCTGATAGGCTGATGATGATGACGAAATAAATTTTAGAGCGTTACTTATCTGTTTTTCAGTATGAAGTCCGATAGATAACAAGGCATTTTTACCTAAAACATAAAGTAAAATAAATCTTAGCTTGTTGGGTTACAATGGATGAACAGTTCAGTGTGACCCAATACAGAATCATTCACTGTGACCCATTGACCGTTATATAAAAAGAATATAAACCAAAAAAAAAAATATCTATCTTGAGGACAAATCAATATGCATTACAACATATATATATTAGGTATGACAAGTATACGTCATTGCAAAAACATCTACATTATTTATTCAATTAGGAATGAAATAAATTTGAAAACCTCGTAAAAAAATAGGTTAGGTACTTATGGTTATGTTACTTAGGGTCCAGAGTGAGGCAGCGTATGCTCCCGTTTCGAGGGGTGCCGGCGACTAGTGCCTCACGAACAGGTATAACCGAGCGGCAAATAAAGGTTTTTTTTTGTGTGCGTGAGTGCAAAATATACTATGTTATTGTACATTCTCCACCGTGACCCGCGATTCACTGTAACCCAGTCTCCCCATACTCGCGAAAATCTTAGATCTCATTAATTTATGTTAGGAGTACAAAGTAACAGAGTAGGGTTAGGATCAAGTAAGAAAGTCCAAGATACGGATATATTGAAGTCTTTTATTCGGCAAGACGAGTATGATAAATATAAGATACATGCAATGAGTTTAGAAATGCAGAACGAGTGGTTAGACATAGGAGTTTTTTGCATCCCATGAGCATTAAAGTGGCGCACTTTAATTTATGGTTAGTCGCCAGTATTGCTAAAATTCTATCTCAATGGTTTCCAGATGACACTCCCAGATCAGTTATTTAGTAAAATGGGGTAAAGGTACCGAAAAAACCTGCTATGTCTGTGGAAAGGCAGTTGGAACTGCTAAGCATCTGCTGGTGGGATGCAAGGTACTCATGGACAACGATCAATACTCGCGTCGTCACGATAGGGTTTTAGAAATCATACGTGAAGCGGTTAGTCTTTCGATAGCCAGAGCGCAAAGGGAAATAACTACAAACGAACGATCAGTAGGTTTTGTGAGAGAAGGCATTAGGGCTACAAAATCAAATTTCTAGCCTTACTCCATCCTTAAAGCGGCGTCGGATTGGACTATAATGATTGACACGTATAAAAAACAATATAAAATCCCTGAGGATTTTTTTGCGTCGGCCTCCAGACTTTAAAGCGCGTAGTGATGATAGAGCTTACGGTTCATTGGGCAACCAACATCCCCAAAGACCATACCATCAAGATCAACAAATATTACGAGCTCACTCGAAATAGGTTCGTCGTGGATTTGTACGCGGTAGAGGTAGGAGCAAGGGGTATAACGGCGAAATCTCTCTACAACTTACTAAAGACTTGGGCTTGTCCAGAACTCACATTAATACATTCTCGGAACGTACATCGAAGGCAGCCCTAGTAGGTTGTTTTCAAATTTGGTTAGGTAGGGAGAGGAGCTTGGACAGTGGGGGTGAGCGTATAACGCGCGTTAGATAGGGGCCCTTTAAACCTACACCTGGGTCGCAAGTCCCAGGCACTGTTGAAGCTCTTCTACCTGCAACGCGATGGACCCGGCATCTGCACGGTGAATCCATAGAATGCTGAGAATTTTCGTCTCTATATAATAATATATGTTTTTTTTTAAATAAATCGAAAGGTTTTGAGAAAATTAAAAAATTAACAGGTACAAAAGTTTTATTACTAAAAAAGGTTCAATTCAGTCAGCATTAGTATGTTATTGTAAGGCATACAAAAAAATAATAAGAAAAAATAATTTACATTTAGTCTTAAACTAAATCATTATCATTAAAAAGTCCAATATCTACGGACATGGACATCACTTGGTTATATACAACATTTGAAATGATTCAACTCTGTGTTTTGCCTTAATTATGAATATTGATTGATTTATTCATTCATACTTAAGATATTAATCATAATTATATCAACAATAATTTGTTACTTAAACTAATTTTATGACAATTTCTTGACTTACAAAGTCTATCATGTTACATCCATAAAACAATCAACAAAGTGTTAAAGTCAATAACCCCTTAATATTTATTGTAAATGAGTTTCCGATGAAAAGATTTTATAATTACGCTACAACCTAATTGCAACCTTATTTACATTATATAAAGCTTTTATTTACATGTAACTAACTATATTACTGAGGCACGAACAGTGGGATAGCACCAAGTTGAAATTTACATTTAGATGGCACTAAATAATTATTTAAAAATCGTTTTTACCTTCGTAACAATGTAGTATTTACTTGTAATAGTATTATTTTTATAGAATCATAATAATAAAACTAAATTTTAAATTAATGAGCTAGAACACTCGTTAACTTTCCACAAATTACAAGAACAATAATAGAAAAGCAAACATTATGATAATATGTAAGGACTTTAAGTAATTATGTGTTGCTTAAGCTAAATGATATATGCTTTATATTATAGTAAATTGTCAATTCCTCATCATTTAAAATGAACCCATTACTAACTTAAATCAAGTATATGAAATATATATTTCTTTTTCATAAATCTATTTTTATATTACTTACATGAAACAAAATATCTTATACTAATTTTTAAACATTCGTGAAGAGATATGTAATCGTATCGTTGTAGTGCAGATTAAATTCATATATATTATTCATGTACAGTATATGTTATCCTTCGACTAGGTTTTACCAGTCCCTATAACAAAATATATTGTATCCAAACATACATTTAGTTTCAAAGTTTTATTAATAAATTTACATTATTAGGTTAAAATTCTTAGTGTTTGCTGTCAATTTATTTATTTTATTAAATAAATATATGTAAAGTTATTGATAGGATATGTTTCAAGTGTTCGTTGTGTAATATTTTTAATGGTTATGTTTTGCATATATAAGTAATTAAATATAATTCTATCTAGTATAGTAAGGGTGCCGGCGATGGTGGTGGCGCCCTCGCGTGTTCGTTCTCTGATTCGTTGGCGTCAGTGGAGGCCGGTGTGGGGGGCGGAGGCCTGTTCGAAGCCTTATAATTCCTGTAGGCGCGTCGTCTTCCTCCTGAGGCCGTGGCTGGACTGGGCGGAGGGTTGGCTGTAGGTCGTGGGTATCGTCCACACAGACTGTCCGAGCCCCAGCCCGAGCCCGAACCGGAGCCCGAGCGAGATCCACACCCCGAAGCAGTGCCCATCGCGCTCAATCTGAGAAACGAACTATAAAAGGAATGATTAGTTTGAATTGTTTTCGTAATAGTGGACCCCCGGTAATCCGGCACCCCCTGTAATCCGACATGATCTATTATTTATTATTATTGAATACATATTTTGTATTCGCTAATCCATGATTGAATAAGTAACAACTTATGTATATATTATATGTAAATAATCTTATCATTGAATCTGTAATTTGTCAGATTACAAGGTACTCTTTTGTAAAAAAATCCGGACTATCTTAGGCAGTACTCTATAATCCGACGAATTCGATAGTTCGACACTGCCCTGCAAAAAGACTACCGGGGGTCCACTGTATACATAAATGAATATGGATTACTAGGTTTTGTCCGCAATTTCCTCCGCGTTCGATAAGTATCGTGTTACATAGAGAAATTACAATAGATATATTGACTAAGTCATCAGTAAGAAAGTTTCATCGATCCATTCATGGTGAACACGGAAAACCCATTCGTGGTAACAATTTTTGAATTCATAGTATACATAAGTGCGACTTGTTTGACATGTTCATTTCATTGTATACCATACTTTTCATACAAGTGGATATGTTATGTATATTATAATATGTACTGACTCGGAGGATGGTACATCTGTCCTGGGTCGTGTGGCCGGCTTGTTGAGTGCGAGTGTTCTCTGATGCGGCTGGTGTCTGCCTGCTCTGGAGTAGCGCCTCACGGCCGCCCACAAAGCCGCTACCACCGCCGCCGTCCCTACTACCGACCCGCATACCACTAACACGTGCGAATGACCACTCGCACCCGCCGATACCATCTATAGAAAAAACATATTCAAAAAAAATGTAATTACATATTCTGTTGCCATTTCAAATAGCGTCAAAATTTTTATAACGACATACAAAATATACAGGGTGACTGGTGAATTACTATCGATACTTGAGGACGTGATATTTGACGATCATATATGACAAAATAAAAATTAATATAACATAAATATTAATAAACTTCTAAGTAAAGATAACCAAAAGTTATGTAATTAATTACGCCTCGTGTGAACACCCTACAGCTTAGGTATACACACACACACACACACACACTCGCGCGCGCGGCGTCCACACTTGGAACACTTGGAACGTGTCCACGCTTTATTTATTTATACGAAAATTTGGTCAAAAATTAAGTGCCTATTTTTTTTACATAATTTGAATGAGAATCATGTACCGAGTATTCTCCTTAAATATTGATAGTAATTCACCAGTCACCCTGTATATGAAGCATGCAACAATGCTCCGATGTGTTCATTAGTTAATTTACATTTCAGAATTTGAAATTAAATAAAACCTTTTAAGACAATGAATGAGAAGTAACTATAAAAGGAGGTTTTATTAGCAATTGAAGATTATATAAAAAAATATTGCGTTAAGACCTGTTTTAATAAATAATAATAGATTCTCAAACCTGATCCTTATGAACGTATCCACAGGCGGCGGGGGCTTCATCTGAGTCGTCTTCACAGTGAGAGCGACCGTCACACAGCAGACCGGCCGGCAGACAGAGACGGTCGTCACAACTGTACGTATTATAATATTAATATTACAAATAACGTTTTAAATAACTATAATAGTACGAAGCTTCAATGTTAGATGGTGTCCATTATAATAGCTTTTTAAAATTCGGTGACGTGTGATGGTTGAAACTGAGCTTTACAATATTTCAGCTACATTATTATGTATCATATTGAATCTATCGTGATTAGAAACAAATTATCGTTTTATTTATCTGTTAACATCACATGGACCTATTCGCTGGGTGCGTAAGGCATAGTGGGGGACACAAAAGTGATGTCAGCATCCGCTGCGGAAAATACAGATCTACGGGTGGCTCTTTATTATCTAAGAGCATAACAATAACACGTGTGTCAGTTTAATTAAATAAATAAAATAAAACGGGTCATCAAAGGTGTTGTGTAGTCAATTGCAAAAATACTAGTAGGAATAGTAATTGTAAATTTATAAGTTTCCAATTGTCAAGTGGAAATTAAATCAGCGAAAAAAATGTACAACTGCTGTTAAAAGGCAAAAGTAAGTATTATTATAACCTACAACCATATTCTATTGAATAATGTCACATATATGTGTATGTCGTGTCAGAAAACGGAGTAATAATTTAATTAATATTTTTTGTAAAGTATTGATGGATCGTTATGATCTCCAAAACCTATGGATGTTATATGCAGTGAACACTTCATTGGCGGTGAAAGATTAGATGAATCAAGTCCTAATAACTCTTCAACTATTTTTCCATCAGTTTATAGAAGACGTGAAGTCAACGAATATACAGTTTTGAGTAGGGACGTAAAAAAAATTAGTTGTGATTAAAATATTTAGATTAATAGAAATAATCGACTAAAAAATTTAAATATATTATTTGATACAGTTAATGATTTAGCAATAGGTACCTGTTTTAATTAATATTATTTTTATATATATTATCGATATTTATTTATTTAGATACAAACGCTTTATGGACAGGAGAATAATAAAAAAGTCAAGTTAAAATTTAAGATACATTCGTAAAAATATATTATTTTAAATAGAGCTATTTGTTATTTTATGTATTATTTTAGATTTATTTTTAATAATAATAATGATATTGTATTCTATATTATTTTCACAATATGTAAACATCTTGAAAGATGTCTTACCTAATTTACTTATTTACTGTTTTTAGCTGACCCACGGAATTTTTTAAATTTAATATTCACTCTGTGTAATATATCACATTTCACATACAAAAAATAATTAAAGTTGATTTAATTTTTTCAATAACTATTTGACATCCAATCCATGTTTATTTTCTCAAAAGAGCCACCGTAAGTTGTAACGTTAGATGGCGCTAGAGTCACGCACCCAGCGAAATAGAGATTAAATTTATAGATAGCGAGATGGAAATTTAATTACTATTCAATAATCAAGCAACAAATGAAAAAAAATATAAGGGCTTCGACATGTTTCAGACCCAAAAAAATGTTGCCTATTCGACTGTGAAGAAATGTGTGTAGTGTGTATGTAGATAGTGATTTATTTGTAGTGTACCGGAAGGCGTCTGGTAGTGCGTGTGTGCAGTAGGCGCCCGTGGGACAGCCGCCGAGTGTTGGGGCGCAGGACCCGTCTGCACAGTGAAGCCCCGCGCAGCTGTCACACTGAGACTCATCAGACCCGTCCGGACAGTCGTGCTGACCGTCACATCTACATACAACAGATTAAAAATATTAATTATTGTAGTGTATCACCTCTTAATTAATGTAGTTAGTGGCCGGTAAGCCAGTAAGATTCTTAAGAATAATGTGTCAAAATTATAGCATTAATAAAATAATGGAGATATAGACAACAATGTATTTAATTTCTTTATATTTAATAATTATTATAGAGATAGCCTGTAGAATGACGATGAAAAATATATTTTTGAATTCAGAATTTTTAATGATAAATTAAAACTGTGATTCTGATATTAGTTTTACTAGATTACAAGCAGTGGCGTGCACAGGGATTTGGGGTAGGGTAAGCAGAAGACGTTTGAAAAAAAAATACAAATTTTCATAATTTCCTTTCTAAAACATTGATAATAGTGAGATCTTTGGAAAGTATTCATTTAAATTAAATATAATATTTTCGAATTATTACGCGTAGTTTATGTATGTCGTGATCACGGTTGCTGCAAAGTAATTGAAACGTCGGGAGTATGTAGTTTTTAAACATAATAAAATACGCGAAGTACGTAATAAGAAAGTATCAGTTTCATTTCATCATTGATAATAATATTCGCGCATAATCTCTCAACTACCTCTGAGCCACGAGAGTATCTTAAAACGAATATTTATGATTTGTTCATGACTTTACCCTTATTTTAATTTGACTTTACCCTTATTTTAATTTTATTATCAAAAGACAATATTTAAAATCTATTTGTTATCAATTTCAATAATCACACATCACAAGCACAGAGCCCACAGCTACAATTTTCCATAATTCGTTAATAAATTAATCCACTGTTTACTAATGAACTAATTAAAACATATTCACTTGCGCTTAGAAAGACAAATGACAATATTCAATAATTCAATAATATTTCTAGTAGTTGGCAGGGGCCGATCTAATATGTTTTGTTTTTATATTGATAGATGTGCACTTATTTACAAATCGTGAATCAAATATCATTTTAAATGTCTGTTAACATTTGTATTTCGTAATGTATGATTAAAAGTATGTAAGTAAGAATTAAACAATATAGGTTCAGTTGTTATATGGGTAGGGTATTAAGTGCTTATTTGCACGCATTTGTGTCTCTGGTGTGCACGCCGCTGGTTACAAGTATAGATGCAGTACGTTCATATATCTGTCTATTACATTTTCTGGTGAAAACTTGTATCAATGTACGTATATATTTAAGTACTCTTACTTCCATTCCATGGGTATACATTGTACGTTGTTAGTGGTGGGTCCGATGTCTCGTCCGCACAGGAAGTGGTCAGGTTCGCAGTGTCTCCGGGTGGAGCACCTCAGTCCGCAGCCGCAGACCCCGTCCTTGCCGCAGGTGGCCGGGGCTCCGCCGCACGCCCCATAGCAGGAGTGGTCGTGTGGGACGCGGTGTACACCGACCGCGGACAGTATCCGCTGCACGTGAGCGAGCGGTGTCGCGGGAGCGTCGCGTCGGTGTAATGGCAGCCGGCTGGGAACACGCTCGCCGCCGAGGTACAAAGCACCGCTGTAAGCCGCCAGGGCACCTACAGCCCCGCCTTGCCAGACGACTCGCCTATGGATACAAACAATAGGTATTTTTATACTTAGGTATTATTAAATTATTCAAATTAAGACAACTTATCAAAAATTAGTAAACTACTAGTCAAAAATTAGTAAAATTCTAAAACTTCTATTGTTTTCTGAATCTTTGCCTCAGCGCGTATAAATGTTACTTTTTATTAAAACGAATGAACGAGTTCTTAGAGCCTGTCCAGAAAGAGCGATTTATGAGTTACTAGACCTGCATACATTCCGTCCAGATGCTCTCGCACGTAAAACGCTTGCAATGAGCGGGACTCTCGACTCGCGCGCATTACGTTGCAGCGTCCAGAACGACGCACGTGTCCGCGGCGGGTAGACGTATTCGGTGTTTAAAAATGAAGCGTGAAAACTTTGATACGGTACTTTTTATTGACAAAATTGAGAAAAGGGTGGCTATATGGGATATGGAATCGTCAGATTATTCTAATAAAACTATAAGCGTAGGAACTGGGAAGAAATAGTAGAAATTTTTTATGAAGCAACCACAGTATCCAAGTCCATTTTTATAACTGACCAAATCCGGCTCATCACATACGCGCGTGATTTCGCAGCATTTGGACACAATACAAATAGAAACGCGCGAGTTGACTCGCGCGTAAATCGCGCTTTCTGGACAAGTTCTTAATAGTTTCACATTAACAACCCAAGCTCCATATTTGATAAAGATAAATTCGTTGGAATACTGTTATCCAAGTATCCGCATGTACCTGTTGGTGCCGTCAATGTCCACGGCGTGTATCTGTCTCCCCACAGCCCAGTACAGCGCGTGTACACCGCTCGTGTCCAGAGTGAGGGCGGTCACGTTGTCCACACGCACCAGCTGTGTTCGCTCCGACCCGTCCACCGATGATCGAAATATACCGCCCATACCAGCATCGCTCCAGAATAGTAACCTGAAATGTTATGACATATATTATTATTAATCTTTCTGCATTCTTATTGTTATTATTTTATCCATCCATAGCAACTCAAGTCTTTGTCCACTTGAGTTATCTTTTTTATTTTATACTAGTAAACCCGGCGAACTCCGTTTCGCCACCAGAAAGCTTTTATATAACATTTCGTTTGGTGATTAAAAGATGAAGAATTTTTTTGTGTTTTATATTTGAAAAGGAAATTTTTTATTTCATTTCACAACAGTAATGAATTCATTTCGATTAAAAAATGAAGTGTTATTTAGTTGAACTTCTCGAAGTAAATCCAAAGTAGATACCGAATAGAAGCGTTATACGTGTCCGCAAATTATCCGTTTCATTGAAGTGCTAATTTGTAAATCACATTTTTTGTTTTTTGGTCTTACTTTAACACAAATAAAGCGGATGGTTTCCAAACTCGTGAACACGTAAAATATGTGAAAAACAATGATTTTCTAAATTTATCCCGCAAATATAAAATGGTTTTAAGAGTTCAAACTACAAACACAATATCGGTTTCTCACATGAAATTAACTGAGCAGAGAACGATGAGTAGCTGTCAAACAATGTATCATGCACCGGCGCCATCTACTTAAAATATTGATTAAAAATTGGTTCGTTCGTTCTGAAGTTATAGCGTCAGGATGGAAAACCGGACTCATTTTTATTTAATAGTTCTCTTACAAATATTTAATTCATCATTATTACGTCATTACATATCTGTCATTATACGTCAATTGCATAGCTGTCAATTGTGTTTCGTTATTTCACGTTTTATAGTGGCTGACGTTTCATTTCAAATCCCACGGGAATGCTGTCGGACGGGGTAAAAAGTATCCTATTGCAATTTCCTGGCTCTAAACTACCTCCCTGCCAATTTTCAGCTAAATCGGTTCAGCCGTTCTTGAGTTATAAGTGGAGTAACTAACACGACTTTCTTTTATATATATATATATATATATATACATACAGGGTGACTGGTGAATTACTATCAATATTTAAGGAGCATACTCGGTACATGATTCTCATTCGAATTATGTAAAAAAAATAGGTACTTAATTTTTGACCAAATTTCCGTATAAATAAATAAAGTTTGGACACGTACTCAACCTTGCCGGCGCCAGTGTGTCGCTACTCCCCAACCCCCGCCCCGTGGCTAGCGGGCCATTAGTCGGCTATTAGTCGCGCGAGCGCTGCCGTAAGGTCCGTACGTTCGTCTTCCCGCGCGCGCGCATAGCGATCGATCTTACGCGTATACCTAATAAAAATCTGTCGTGTGTGCGTGTGACCCGTTATTACTTATTAGTAATTAAATATGGCTTTTCAATACACAAATGCAGAATACTTGGATATGGTTCATGCGTATGCGCGTGCAAATGAAAGCTTGCCGGGCGCAATCAATTTGTACCGGGAGATGTTCCCCAATCGTCGAGTACCTACGGCCAGCGTCATCTTAAACGCTAATCAAAGATTACGAGACTTCGGACAGTTCCGTGTTCCAACACATGCCCAAGGAAACGTCTTGTGTATGCTACAGAGTATGTAAACAGAAAGGAGTTGAAATTAAAAATCAATAGTGATTTCGAAACTATTAAAAGTGACCCATTCGTATTAAATCGTGTGAAAGACAATATGTGTAAACGTGCCGAACTGTGTATCACACGAGAAGGAGCTCACTTTGAACATTTGTTAAGGTTAGTGTAGTTATGTAGGTAAATAGGTAGTTTAATGATTGACAATTGTTGTAAATAAGTATGATTCCATTTTTAAATACGCCGGAAATACCAAGATAAGGTAAACAGTTCATATTATTTTTTGTGTCAAGGTCACACCATTTACCTAGTCAATAAATTGGTTGCTTAAACGAAAGAAATATCTTGGTATTTTTGCCTGTCCTAAGCCAGGATTAAAGTATGAAGGGAAATGGATCATTTTTGTTTATCTAAAGTCTAACACGCGGCGGCGCGCGGCGTTTGGATGTAGGTAAACTACCGCGCAATAACTACATATACCTACGTACATAACTGTTTTGTGTCGATAAGGCAGCTAGGGTATCCACGTGATCCGTAATTAATTACATAACTTTTGGTTAACTTTACTTAGAAGTTTATTAATATTTATGTTATATTAATTTTTATTTTGTCATATATGATCGTCAACTACCACGTCCTTAAATATTGATAGTAATTCACCAGTCACCCTGTATATAGATTTGACGAATTGTTTTTTTATTTCTTCATACAAGTTTTGTTCCACATATTCTTTGATGTAATTAAGCTGGACACTAGCATTACTGTTTGTAATCCGGTCAATTTAGACCAAAAATGAGAGTGAAGTTACATAAAGTCCCAAAAAGCTGAATTTCTGTGAAATTGTTGAAAGCTTAATTATAAACAATGTCTAGAAGGTCCCCATCATTCCTGTGTAAGGATTTTTTTTTTATTAAAAGTATCTGAGACATAAATCTACAATTTTTGTCTCAGATACTTTTATGATAAAACTTACCGACTAAATTGACCGGACTATTGATAAGTATATTTAAAGAATTTTTAAATAATTTAACTGGCTCCGTACTACATACAATGTTTACCTTTTTGTTTGATGGAACGCCAAATATCTGGGCAGCATATTGTCCCCTCGTATTACAACACCAGATAAAGAGTTGTTTTCTATGGAAGTAGCGTTGATAGAGTCTGCGTTGAGACATGTCCAGTACAGAGTCCTTCCTATCACATCCAACACCATGTGGAAAGGTCTTGATAGATCGGAGACGATGTTTGTAGAGTCTGTGATCGCTGATGTCGCAGAGTAAGATATGGGAACTCTACGTATCGAGTGGTTTTCTTCGTCCATCCAATAGAGATGTCTGAAAATTTTATATCAAAATATATAAGACCCTATACTTTCTTCAATCACTTTATAATTTCAAACGGCTTTACCGATTTTAATCATGTGTTAATCTAATGTTTTATTCTACTTTCTTGAAGGTTCTTATAAAAAAGAATGTATAAAAACTTACTGTTTCATAATAATTATTATATGTACTCTTTTCTCAGCACCTTTGTTATAAATGTTAGTAGTATGATGATGCATGATTATTATATTTTAATTAAGCAGTTGTATAGATCGGTTTCAAGGACTTTAAATACACATGAATCTTTTATTAACGCATTTTTTTATGGGGAATATTTCTTTTAAATAAATTATGTTTATCTCTAGAGTTAATTTCTATTTCAGTAGAAATATTTTTATACAGTCTACCTGTTGATTGGATCATACTCGATAGCTTTCACGTTCCTGAGACCCGTCAGAGGGATGAAGGCGTCACTACACTCATTATTAGCTACCAGTATACGACCCACGGCATTCTTTTGAGCGTATAGCAAGAACTCTTCGGGCTCTGGAAACATACAATACAACGTATGGGATTTCTCTTCTTTTAACAGTTTAAAAACGGATTCATCTTTAATTAACTTAAATATTATTTACTAGTTTTTGCCCGCGACTTCGTCCGCGTTAGTTTCGTCATTAGTAATATATGTATAGCTTACCGGGCGAACTCTATTCCGTTTTAGAGGCCATAAATAATCAGGTTTCTCCTGTTTCAATCGAACAGAATGATTGACATATTAGTTAATTGTCAAATCTAATGTCAAAGAAAACGTTTGTATGGGAAATAGAAAAGGGCTGTTTTTAGGGTTTTCCCGGAATTGAATCAATTTTTTTCAGCTTTCAAACCTTCCCTGAACCTCCACGAACATTTCAAGACTAGATAGATAAATCCTTTCAGCCGTACTCGACTTTTAGTGAGACTAAGGAACAGCAATTCATTTTTATATATATATAGATTATAATATTGTAAAACTTTATGACTTATAATGAAAACAGTACATCCCATGAGGTTCATTACCGGAACACGTGAGATTGTCCCTGTTGAGTCTGTAGTGTGTGGGACAAGCGCATCTATAATCATTGTTTGTCAAAGGTAAACATAAATGCGAGCAGCCCCCGTTGTCGACCCCACACTGGTTGGACAGGTTGTCTCTGCCCCTGTGGTAAATCTTCAAATCTGATATATAGTCCAACTGTGTATGAATAGTCTTACGATTCGATCCATCCGATTTCTTTGCGACCTCCACGAGACCTGGAAGAATTGGGATTATATTATATAACAATATATTTTAAGTTATCTTTTCTAAATGACATAGCTAATTTTACGTAATACATACGTATTACGTAATCTTATATATACAGGGTGACTGGTGAATTACTATCGATATTTGAGGACGTGATATTTGACGATCATATATGACAAAATAAAAATTAATATAACATAAATATTAATAAACTACTTAGTAAAGTTAACCAAAAGTTATGTAATTAATTACGCATCGTGTGAGCACCCTACAGATTAGGTATACACTCACACTCACACATACGCGTGTCGTGACGTAGTGTTGTATCAGCACGCCGCCGCACGCGTCCACACTTTAACACTTGGAACGTGTCAACACTTTATTTATTTATACGGAAATTTTGTCAAAAATTAAGTGCCTATTTTTTTTACATAATTCGAATGAGAATCATGTACCGAGTATTCTCCTTAAATATTGATAGTAATTCACCAGTCACCCTGTATATATAGAATTCTCATGTAGCGGTGTTAGACAGAGAACTCGTCCGAAACGGCTCGACCGATTTTGATGAAATTTTTTGTGTATATTGGGTAGGTCTGAGAATCGGCCATTATATATTTTTCATACTCCTAAGTCATAAGGATTGTTTACCCTTAATTTTTTTTCAGATGTAAAATTTTGTTTTTATTTTTTTATAATGTAGCATTAAAAATAGGTAAAAAAACTTTTTAAAGTTAAACGGTTTTACGTGAAACATACATTGCAATGTTTAAGATTTTTACCTATTTTTATTTTCTAGTTTTTAGTTTTTATTTCGCATTCTGTTTAATTCATTTGTGCTTCATTTCATACTTGTTGAGACCTTTCATTTGATACTCATGTTGATGGGATTGATAAAACCTACGTTATCCGCCATTTTGTAGCGGCCGCCATCTTGGATTTAAATTTTTTATAGTATATTTTATTCTGCTTGTTGAGCCCTTTCATTTGGTACCCATATTGATGGGATTGATAAAACCTACGTTATCCACCATTTTGTAGCGGCCGCCATCTTGGATTTAAATTTTTTATAGTATATTTTATTCTGCTTGTTGAGCCCTTTCATTTGATACCCATATTGAAGGAATTGATAAAACCTACGTTATCCGCCATTTTGTAGCGGCCGCCATCTTGGATTTAAATTTTTTATAGTATATTTTATTCTGCTTGTTGAGCTCTTTCATTCGATACCCATATTGATGGGATTGATAAAACCTACGTTATCCGCCATTTTGTAGCGGCGGCCATCTTGAATTTATAATGATAATGAATAAACATAATTGTATTGTCATCAAAATCCAAAGTGTATACAAAATTTCAGATTAATCGGTTGACAGGAAGAGGGTGAAATTTGAATTACTAAATTTGACCCAAAAATAAATAATAAAACAAGCGGGGTGAGCTAAATAAAACCGTTTAAAAAATACAGACAACCCAAAATTTTTACTTTTTTATCTGCAACCCCTTATTTTTTTATATGGCAAAACATCGTTTGCCGGGTCAGCTAGTAATTATATGTATATTTTATATCATACCTGTATTCCAATCACCCCAAAATACACGATCGTTATATAGAGCCAACGCATACGGCATGGGTATATTATCAAGTAGCACTTTCCTCCCAGTTCCGTTCAGGAAGGCGTATTCAATGACCATAGAGTCCAGTGCCGCCCAGTAGATGGCTCTCTTCTCGTAATCTATGGCCAGCGCGTGGACTTTAACAACCTGCTCGAACAGAACTATAGGGGATGATCCGTCCATAGTGGCTCGTTTGATAGTCTTGGATCCTAGCTCCGACCAGTACATGTAGCTGAAAATTAAACAAATATATAAATTAAACAATTAAATACGATACGCCATATTTGAAAACCGAAAATTCTTACATAGTAAAGACCTATAACTTTCTTAGATAAATGCTTTAGAGATAAACAAATAATAATGTAATGTTATAATTATATTAATGTTATATCAAAGTGAGATCAATGAACACTTCGTAGATATCGAATGGTCGAATTTTGAGAGCTTTTTAAGCGAATCATCTAAAGCTGATGCAATATTTCTTAATCAACCCGATTAATAAGTAGTTCTCTAGATGAGGTATCTCAAACGAGACCTGCAGACGAGATTTGAATCTCATGGTAGGTAGCTGCAAAGTAATTGAAATATTTGAAATAAGTATTTTTTTATTTAATACGCGTACTGATCCGAAAAATATCAGTATTTAAATGAAAATTCGCCATAGTCTTAGATCTAATTATATTTTGTAGTGTTAGTTATCCTTTACCCCTTCCGTGGGTCGAGTACAATGCTCTTAGGTTTCTTGAGTCCCTGCCATATAATGGTGCGTCTACTAGATCCGTCGAGTCTGGCCACTTCTATGCGATGCGCCGCCGTGTCCGACCAGTAAATGTTCTGAGCCGACCAGTCTATCGCCACACCTGATACACATACATATACACAATCATATTCTAACAGCACTTGAATAGTTAGTTAGTTGGAATGAAATAACATATTTTGTCTTTTAAATATGTCAAAGATTAATTAAAGTCAGCTGTTTACGAAGTAACACGTAATAATATGAGAATTCAGTTGTTAATGTTACCACCGCTAATTTTGCTTTTTGATACATTACAATATATATTACAATTTTTTATTGGCTGAGAATCTATGAAGCCAGGACTTTCAAAACAAACAAATACATTATTCTTATTTATAATAAAGCGTCGTTTGATATAGGTTTTCAAATTTTATAAAAGTTCAAGTATATATGACTATGTTTATGAGAAAAAGATTACCTTCAACAAGGCCCATAAACTCTAATATCTTCTCCATATTAGATCCGTTTATATTACATCGATTTATTGTTTTCGTTTTGCTATCAGACCAGTATAACTTGGAACCGGACACGTCTACTGCTAGGGCACTGAAAACAAAAGTGTTATTTAGGATTATTCAATACTAGTTTATCACCGCGACTTCCTCCGCGTGTAGATGAAATTAAACTTGTATATCTAGAGTAGATATAGTAACAAATTAACAGCGCCATCTATTGCCCTCTTAGTGACATGTGAATTATACAGTCTTAATAAACATATTATGTAATTTCGATGTTTAAGTTATATGGTTGAAAAATTTCATCAAAATCTTTTCCAAACAGGCTCACAAATTTTGACATTTACCTTAGGAGTAGAATTACTTCTTAAGCATAAAGTTTTAAGGTTGATATTTGATTGTACCTGACTTCTTTCAACTCTTTTATAGGTAGCACAGCGTCGTTGTTCTCATTGTCAATACTTATAAGTCCGATGATGTTTTTCCTGCTGTACATGAGGAACGCTTCTGGTTCTATGCAAGTCTTTCTGTCACTTCCGAGCTCTAGACCTACAACATACAATAAATGATTCGGTTTAATAGAACTTCGAATGATATTATTGAAGGAGATCTAAGACTTTCGCGAATATTCATTCAAATGGAACTAACGTTTTCTGATAACTATGCGTTATATTATTATTTTTAAAACTACATATTCCCGACGATTCGGTTATTTCGTAGCAACCGTGATTACAGGCATCTAGCATGTAGTTAAAATTTAGATTTTATTTCAATGAATACTCACGAAAGTCTATTAGTCTGAATTACTATTATATTTTGAGTCATTGTAATTAATCATGAGGCACGTTTATCTATGGGTGATATTCATTAATATATGTACCAATAGGGCAGGCGCACACATGTGTGTCTGGTCGGTTGAAGCACAGGTGTGAGCAGACTCGTTCCGCAGAGCAAGGGTTTCGGCTAGCCAGCGGACCCACGCGCACCGCTCGCACACCCATCATGTTGGCCATTTGATCCACTACCGACTGACGTGACGACCCTAAAGAGCAAAAGTTACTGATTAGTATTATACATTATTTTCACCCATTATGTTTTTACTCATTGCATTTTTCTAGAATAGTAACTTATACATAAGAAGATTGTGGTTTACATATTTATATTTCAGTAAGTAATATTAGTTATGTTCTTTGCAGACACTGTTAGGGTCTCCAAGAAAATCGACTAAACACAGTATTATCGAAAAACATAGAACATAAATAAAAATATATTGCGCTGCTTTTTTTGAGTCCAGTTATTGTCTGTTAACTTGGACTATTGAAGTTTCAATAGTATATGGTACCTATAGAAGTTAATGCTTGCTCATAAATCTAATAAGCTATAATTACCAGTTTCCTTGTTTATCTTATCCAAAGTACGTCGCTGCATATCAGTCCAGTACAGATTATCACCCAGAAGAGTGAGTCCAAATATATGGAGAATGTCACTCCCATGGAGCTCACGCCTACCGGACCCGTCCATATTACATACCTATAAAAAAACTTGTGAAATCAAAATGCACATAAACACATATGTAAACGAATTTATAGATCCCGTCTTCGTCCGAGTGAATTATGCAAGTGGGTTCATAGTAATGTTAATAATGTATGCTTAACTAGATATAACAAAAAACTGTCAGCATAAATACAACTCTAAAATTAAAATATATATAAAACGTATGTATGTTATTCAGAAGTTTAAACTACATCATTGAAAAGTAAATTAAGTTTAAATCATCAATATCCGTTCAGTCGTTTTTGCTATAAAGAGCAATAAACATCAGATACTTTCGAATTTAAAATGACAGTAGGATAAACAATTAACCTCTATTTTATGTGTTCTCGCATCACCCCAGTAAAGTTTATTTTTTTCCGTATCCAAAGCGATGCCATTCGGCCAAATCAGTTTTTCTGAGACTAGCAACACCCGCCCCGTGCCGTCGAGGTTGGCTCGTTCTATCTTAGGTTTCTTCTCGTTCCAATCAGACCAGAACATCCAGCCGGCCATCGGATGTAGGGCGATCGCGCGAGGATCGTACAGCTCGTCGTGAATTATAACCTGGCGATAAAAATTAAACAGACGATAATAATTAAGAACAAGAAATCGAACGAATTTTCACTATGGCCATAAAAAGATGGTGTATGAAATTTTTAAAAGCTACTTCAATTCTGTTAGATACTTAAATACCGTTTTCGTGAAACATGTACATACATTTTTGGTAATTTCGTGCATTGTTTTTTATTATCAGAATATCTTTATAAACCTATCACAAAAAACAAAAGTGTTCATTTCTCCATATCATTTTTTATTTTTCGTCCTTAGTCTAAACTTCAGTTGAAATAAAAAAATATATAATGTAATTTTGTCATTAGATAGCCCTTTTTTCTAAGTGTTACAATAATGTATAATTTCAAAGCTGAATTGTACTTTGATGCAGTTAATTGGTATCTTACTTTTCTAGCCTGTCCATCTAGCCTGGCCACAGTTATAGTGTCAGATATAGGATCGGTCCAGTAAATGTTCCTAGCTAGCGGATCTATAGCTATACCGTCCGGTACACCGCTACAATGGATCACTACTGATTGGTCGCTGCCATCCAGACGTGCTCGAGATATTGTCTTGGACTGTAGTAATAAAATAGTAAAGATAAGTAATGGAGTATAGAGTAGAAATAATAGATAAAAAATATCATTACAATGAATAATTATTATTTTCCCTCTATAAAACTGCATATCTACCATACATATAAAGATTTTGTAAAAATGTTTTTGACTATCATACAATAACTAACATCAATTAGATAAGGTGTTAGTAAGATTTAAAAGAAGTGGTGCATAAGAATACCAACATTAAAATAATTATAAAAGTAAATGTAGTTATTATGGTGATTTTTCATCATTTTTAAATGGATATAAAGATTAAAACATACATATATACTTTTCTTTGAAAACAACTCGGTGTATTTTAATTTTACCTGATTATAGCTGGTTATATACACTAAGTTGTTAATAAGCATCTTAACAAATAATAACATATTCTTAAGATAAATAATTTTGCACAAAATTTTAAAGTTTATAATGTATAATTTCGTAAATATATGTAAATGAATACATACCATGCTGTCTGCCCAATATATATATTCAGTTTTAGGATCAAAGTCAACAGTAAGAGCTCTTTTAAGATCTTTCAATGGTAATGGGTGAGGTGTGTAGTCTGGTGAGTCAAGGGATATTTTAGATATGATTGATCTCTGAGCCACCAACAGCAATGACTGTGGTCCGTTGTAACAGGTTGTATTGCTACCTTCCTTTAACTTAACACCGGTGGGACAACTGCATACATAGCCTGTAACCATGAAAATATATTGTGAAAGATATAGATTTTTATTAATGTGAAAGGAATTAAATTATTATGAGACTAGCGATCCGCCCCAGCTTCGCACGGGTGCAATGCTGATGCTAAATATATCGCAGAAGAACTGTGAACGTTGTAATGGATGTTATTATACATATAGCGGCTTCGCACGGGCACTAAACATGACATTTACACAAATATTCAAAATTTTTTGCGCCAAATAAAAAAAAAATAGAAAAATAAATTCTTAGATATTATTTCGTGATCTTAACCCCTCCCGTACCTCCGTGCCCAAGTGACACCTACAACTCTACAATGCATACTTAGCCACCGAACGGATATTTTTCAAAATTTTTAACTTGTGATATCTTTTGAATAGAATGTCAGAATCTAATAATTTAAAAAGTTACATTAAGGTTTTGAAAAGATCTTACATAATAAATCATTAATTTTGATAAGGATTAATACTAAGGTATAAATAAAGAGCCCTTTCAAGCAGTGGTATTTGAATTAATTTTTTTATATAAAAAATTGCTTATTGTGACAAAACTATAATAGTTAAAGATATGATGGAGCGACGTTCTTTGTAGATAATGATAAGTTCTACAAAATTGTAGTACATCACATTGTTATATCTTCAATCGTTTTCAGAGAGTTCGCGATTAAATAATATTATTACTATTATTATTTATATTATATACGGTTATTGGTATATTTTTTACATTATCGGAGTTTTGGTAAGGAACCCTATTTTTTTTAAAACTAAATATAGCCTATGTCATTTCGGGATAGTATAGCTTTCCAATGGTGAAAGAATTTTTCAAATCGGTACCGTACTTTCGGAGCCTATTTGAGACTAACAAATAAATAATCGAACCTTTCCTCTTTAAAATATTAGTATAGATATGTATATCATATAATAAATTATGATTAGTTTATAATAATTAAATAATGAATAAAATTTTTCATATATTTCATAAAAAATTGTTGTAAAAAATATTCTTTAATACATGTTTATTAAAGATAATAAAATGTATTATCCTACCAGGTGAATTCGGTGCTAGAAGGCACAGATGTGAACATTTCTCATTGTTTTTACAAGGGTACTCTCCATTGGGTTTAACTTGCCGACTCTCATCATACACCTTGATGTCCACTGGCACATGGTCAGATTTTATAATTTCTTTAAGAGAATTATTTGTAGCTATATCATATGTATATATGGACCTGTAAAAGTTGTTTGTAATGTAAATTGCATTTCATGATCACATATATAAGATTCAATCTACATTTATAATTAACAACTCACCACTTCTTCCAATCAGTCCAATAAAGTTTATTATCAAAATAAGCCAGAGCATATGGATGCCTCAAACCATCTTTAACGACTCTTTTACGATTCTCACCATTGAAATCCATCACATCAACAAATTGTAATTTAGTGTCAACCCAGTATATTAAATTTTTGTTATAATCAACTGTGATTCCGTTCGGCCAAAAAATATTATCCTTCACTATAACTTTCCTAGTGGCTGGATCTCCATTCATACCAGCCCTTTCTATTTTGGGGATTTCTCCCCAATCGGTCCAGAACATAAGCCTAGAAGAAATACTTGTGTAATATTATGAAAAATATTAATTGTTATTAAAAATGATTCACCTTCTTACCCTTCTGTAGGAACGAGAGCAATAGCTCTTGCAAGGTCAACATCTGACCAAAACAGCACTTTTCTGTATTTATATTCAATACAAATCACTTCAATTTTATTAGTTTCACCATCTGTCCAATACATTTTATTTGTGTACCAATCTAATGCGATACCAGAAGGAGTAATTATGCCTTCTGAAACTATTCTTATCTGAAATAGTAAGGATTGTGTTAAATTGTTTGTTATAATATTAATGACAAATAGAACTATATACATTCTCTTGAACGTAAATTATTTGTTTTCTATTTGAATGACTAACAACTAAATAAAAACTAAACCTCACCTTCTCTCCTGAATGGGTTTCGTTGTATTCCATACATTGTATCAGTTCCGCAGTCTGATCTGAGTAGCAAATTGTATTTTTTCTATAGAGAAAGTCTACAGCAGAGCCTTGCTCTAGGCCTTTTATTATAACGTTTATTTTCCCCAATTTTGAAGTGTTTGCAACTCGAATATCAGAAGCAGTAGAATATAACAACACAGGATTACTTGTGGTTGAATAGTAACCTGGTGGGAAAAGCTTGTGTTTATTATCATCTTCGATTGAAATGTGTATATCTAAAGACATAAATTTACCTTTTAACTGTAGGAACATCAATAAACAAAATACGTTAATAACATTTTGTATTATTTTGTCAGCCTGAACTATTCTTCGGCGTTTCGTCATAATGAAAACAAATAAAATAGTTTCGCAGAACACCTCATGAGTTAAATCTAATATTGCACCGTAACTTTTAAGGCACAGACAGGAATTACAATTACACGAACAACAAATTCAATAACAATGTTAACCATTAGATAAAAGCTGTGAAATCATTGTTTCGGCATAAAAAACTGGTAACTTAATATTTAGATCTCCAATCTTTATATAAAGTCAACAAAGTAGTTGTTTCGCACAGATAAAACACATGTAGATGCTAAGATTAAATTAAGTTGCCATAACAACGAAAGATATATGTACTTTTAAGCTTAGCAAAACAATAATTTTAACCTATTTTTCACTCAAAACTTAAAAGTTAAAAAGGAATTAATCACAAAAACCTTATTTATTAAAAAATACTCTTTTAATATTAGAAAATATCTTCCGTACCTTATGAACTGCGATGTATTAAAAAAAATCAAAACCATAACAAGGTATTTTTTTTGTAAGCACTGTATACTGCTATAAACAAAAATTAATTTAAAAACTTTGCAATTAGATACTCTATTTTCTCACTATTACTCGCGTACCAGTTTTTTTTGTCAATGTTTTACGGCTCTGGATACGAGTCCTTTTGAGCCTTATCGTTACAATCGCATACAGCATACCTGTACATCTGCTTTCTTGCTAGGTACAGTTTCTTACTTCCATTAGGTTAACGTTATCTAATGACAGTATGTAAATTAATATAAGCACTCTAGTGATCATTTACTGGTGTTTTAACAAACTTATACTAAACATAAAAATTTTAAGGTACACGACATAACATTTTACAATTTAAACAGTTTCAGTTATACCTTTCTAGTATCTTATTTTTTGTGACTTGTTTATATACTATATTTTAATATACTAATTACCTTAGTTCTTTGCAAGATTTTTTGATCCACTCCATGTAACCAGTTATTATATCAAATTTAGTTTCTTTTTTTCATTTTTTTGCCATACTTTCATAAGGTCACTTATAAGGGAATGGATGGCAAGATTTATCCGATTTAGTACGATGGTTCTTAATCAGTCTTATGGTCATTGTGTAAAAAGTTGAGGCACAAGTCTTGGGTAACTCCTTTTTGTCTTTTCTATACCTTTCTATAAATTTACTTAACTATTGTGTATTTAGCTATTAACTACTTAATTATTTATCCTTCACTTCAATCTGCATCTTGAAGCACATATTACGATTTAAGTTTTCGTTTTCTTAAAAATAAAATCGCTTCTAATGTTGAAAAATAGAAACCTTTTTGGTTATAAGGATAAATGTCCCATTGGGAAATGGAAAATGTTCGACAAAGATCTCGAGTTAGTTCCACATAATATGCAGGTACCTATTAGCCTAGCTACTTATTAGCGCTTCCAAATGTAACCTTATTACATCAGAAGAGATACATTTTTATTTATTAATTATAGATGTCGAGGGAATAGCGAAATAGCGAAACGTTAATTTCTTATGTGAAATTATAAAACACTTACAGCTGACCTGGCAAGCTTCGTATCGTCCTATAATAAAGAATAACCTGTTACCTTTTTTCTGAATTAAGTCAATTCCTTTATTTGGTATAAATGATCCGACAGACAATGCTTCTTAACTGTGATTATTGGATTCTAATAATTGGTATATTTTAATAAATTAAAATTATTCCAAAAACAAAGTGTTTAATTATTCTAATGCTTTATTCTAACTACGTGAACATTAAGTACTACGCGTGACAAATTATTTTAATAAAAGAGTGATATATTCCAGTTTTTATTTTTTTAATTTTCGTATTTTTTTCTTACATTAGAACCTTCTCCTAATCAGTGGCGGCTGGTGGGTAGTCGAACTGGTGGTGCAATTTACTCAAATATTAAAATTAGAAAATGCAACAAAACAACGAGATGTCAATCATATCTCAATTCGTCATAAATCGGGTGCTCTCGGTAATCTTCGGTTCGCGCGTGAATTATCTTGTTTCACGCGTCAGGCGTATTAATTCCTATCTCATACAAGATGTATTAGCAGTCCTCGTGCACTCGCCGAAGCGCACGATATGAGTTTAGTAAAGCGCTCAAACTTTTTGACCATAATTAGGAAATTTATGTTTTTATACGTGTTTATATCCTACTACTATTATAAAAGCGAAAGTTTGTATGTATGGATGTTTGTTACTCTTTCACGTAAAAACTACTGAATGGATTTGAATGAAACTTTACCACAATATCGTTTATACATCAAAATAACATATAGGCTATAGTTTATACATCAGAATAACATATAGGCTATAGATTATACATCAGAATAACACATAGGTTACAATTTTTGAGGTTTCTAATATGAGGTCGTAAAAAACACATTTTTTGCGGTTACATTGCAAACGCTGACTGAATCCTAAAAGATAGATCAAAACAATGTACAACAGTATTGCACAACTTAAAAAGGTCTACAAAAGAGTCCGTGATGGTATATGTTTATTTCTTAGGAATAACCCACAATAACCATTTTTTATCCTTTACTTTGTACGAGAAATAATGGCTTATTTACGAAGCGATTTTAAGCAATACAGTATTAATTCTTATCCAATTAAGTATCTTAAATACATTGTGCATTTAATAAAGATCAATATGGCTTTTTACAGCATGTAAATTAAATAAATATTTTCGAAGATATCACAGATTTAAAATGCAGAGTCATAGCAATTTCGGCGATAAATACCGTTTCGGTGATAAATACCGGCAGCGATGCCAGACGAACGGGGCGTGGGGGGGTGGGGTAGGTGCGGTGGGGAAGAAGTGCGAAGAAGTAGCTGGCGGGTAGACGCGTGAGGGCAGACGTCGTTGACGGTTGTGTCCGTTTTGCGAATTTTCAAGGCATTAGCGATTTGATAAACACGTATGGTCGCCTACTTTAAGTAATATAGGCCTAAGGTTAGTTATTGCCAGGTCTCTTTTTGGTTAGGAGTTACACGTACAAAAGATACTTCATTTTTACGAATTACTTCATTGATTATTCAATTACTATATAGATAAGTTACTTACAGTTAATTATAACAAATTATATAAATAGGTTAATTATAACGAATTACTTAATTGATAATTCAATTACTATATAGATAGGTTACTTACAGTTAATTATAACAAACTAGAAGACCTAGCGAACTTCATATCGCCCTATAATCAAGAAATATCTATTACGTTTTTTTATTTATATTTTTGGAGTTTACCTGTAAGCCATAAATCTCCGTGTTTTGAAGTGCGACAGAATGATTGACATATTAGTTAGTTGTCAAATCTAATGTCAAAAAAAACATTTGTATGGGAAATAGAAAAGGGTTGTTTTTATGGTTTTCCCAGTAATGAATCATTTTTTTTTCAGCTTTTATACCTTCCCTGAACCTCCACGAACATTTCAAGACTAAGATAAGATAAATCCGTTGAGCTGTTTTCGAGTTTTAGCGAGACTAAGGAACAGCAATCCATTTTTATATATATAGAAGATTATATAAATAGGTTAATTATAACGAATTACTTCATTGATAATTCAATTACTATATAGATAGGTTACTTATCGTTAATTATAATATTATTATTCACTTTCATTTACTTAGTGAAGTTCAACTAAATAATACTTCATTTTTGTAATCGAAATGAATTCATTACTGTTGTGAAATGAAATAAAAATTTTCATCTATACATATAATAAAATTGTAGAAAAGTGCTGTCTGTACATTGAAAATAAAAATAAAAAAAGTAGCAGGGGTTATTGTTATGTCGATGTCGAACCCAAAAATGTAATTAACTTTTTTTTTGTCTGTTTGTCTGTTCACGCTAATCTCAGAAACGGCTGATCGGAGTTGGATGCGGTTTTCACGAATATATTGTGGTATGTTTCCGTTATGCTTTAGTGTTTGTTTCATGTCAATCGGCTCATAAATAAAAACGTTATGTCAAAAAAACGCTGCTCATAGTCACTATTCCACGCGAACGAAGTCACGGGCACAGCTAGTGTTTAATAAATAAATGTTAAAATGCTAATTTAAAAATAAAGATGAAGTAATACTTTGTAATTTTTAAATCTTATGAATTGGTGGTCCAGTGCACGAGTGCACTTAAGGTATAGCCGCCACTGCTCCTAATAATAAATACCTACAACACAAAAAGAATTAGTGAAATCGGTTCAGCCATTCACGCGTGATGGAGTGATCAAAGGGAAAAAGGGATTCATTTTTATACATATACTAGTTTTTGCCCGCGACTTCGTCTGCGTTAGTTTCAGAATAAGAAATGTATATCTAATGTAACGTAATTAATCAAAATGTAACGTAATTAATCAAAATGAGAAAATTTCTCGCTCACTTAATCTTAATAATAAAGTGCCACACAAAAAGAACACACTACTTGGAATGTCAGTATCACAAAGGATCACAAAGTAAGGAAAGTTCTCACGCACGATTACCGCTAATCGTCACTCACAAAGATAAATGGATGCACTCATAGAATATCGTATCTATGATCGTGACACAATATCGTCAATCGTAATACTTTTTTCTTTGTTCTGTTTTTTTTTGGAGTTTACCTATAAGCCATAATTCTCCTCTTTTCTAAAGTGCGACAGAATGATTGACATATTAGTTAGTTGCCACATCTAATGTCAAAGAAAACGTTTGTATTGAAAATAGAAAAGGGCTGTTTTTAGGGTTTTCCCGGAAATGAATAATTTTTTTTCAGCTTTTAAACCTTCCCTGAACCTCCACGAACATTTCAAGACTAAGATGAGATAAATCCGTTCAAAACGTTCCCGAGTTTTAGTGACACTTACGAACAGCAACTCATTTATATATATAATATAAGACATAGATTATAAATATGAAACTTCTATATATTAGAAACATACAAAATAGGTAAAAAGTATAGCATTTGATTTGAAAGGTACTCCTTGTTTTATCATGGTGCAAAGAAAGTCTTACATTACTTACTACTTACTTTGGTGTTAATGGGAATGTAATTTCTTATATTTAATCAAGCAGCTCCAAATTTTGTATTAGAGGTAGGTTCATTTTGTCTTACCAGTCAGAAAGACAGGACGTATACAATAATTAATAAGTCTTTTCTAGCTTATTTAATAATTAATATTAAGCCTTACTTTCATATTATAAAGGTGAAAGTTTATGGGTAAATACGCAATACCTAAGAAATTTTTTAGACAGGTAACTTATTATCTCAATAAAAAAACTATTTATCCCTAAATTCAGGGCAGTCATGTGAGACCCATTCTCGATAGTGTTGGCCAACTAGTGGTTAAACTTTTGTGGGCACATTATTACTTTCTTTCGTGCCAAAGTTCCAAAGTTTATGCTGACAAAGTTGTTGGCAGAAGATCGTATGATAAAAAGTAACCCGCAGGTTTTACTTGCCAATATGTATAAGGTGGATATGTTTATACCTGTTTTTTATACGTTCCGAACTCATATTTTTTTAAAATTGCTTACTTGTTGCATCTACACATTAGTCATTACTATATTAAAAATTGAAAGAAATTCTAAGAAAGCCATTATAACGATTACATCAACATCTAATGTTTTAACGTTGCCTTAAAATTATATTTTATTTTTAATTGATTAATGATTGATTACAGTTCTGCATAGTTTGGCGTTCTTTTAGAAAGGAAACCAAACAAAAGAAATAGACAATATACAGTATTGTATAAATCTCGAGGAAGGTGGGAACAGTAAATAAAACTTTTTTTTAAAATATATTTTTCATGAGTCTGAAGGGTTAATTTATTCGGCCTGTTTGAATTTTGTTTATAATAAAGTATAGTCGATTAGACTTAAGCTGAGCTTTGCATTTGTGTGAGTGAAAGTAAAAGTAGAGTTAGACAAAAAAGTATTGGAATTAATATTTATTATATTTTAAATAGATACATAATATAAGTGCTATAAAATAAGAAAAACTTGTATAAGGCCAGATAGAAATATTATGAATATTATGGAAAAAAAAATTATTGAATTATAAAAATTTTGAAAAAACTATACAAATTCTTATTCACTTGACATTGCTTTTTCAACATTTGATTTTGCTACCAGTACAAAAGGTGAAGTGAGGAAGGTGCGGGGCGGAGTAAAAGCAGAATAAACCGGTTCAAAATTGGAAACGAATGTTGCAATCAAAAATTTGACATCACACCTACACTATCCGTGTGCACTCACACAAATGCAAAGCTCAGCTTAAATCAAACACACTATATTCAATTTTAAACAGTTTTAAGTATAAATGTTATGGGAGTAGCAAAACAATTTTACACTTTTTACAGTTTCCAATTAAGAAACGAGATTAAATGTTGTTTTAGCTTTTCATTACTTTATAAGTCCTTTTCATAAATAGCTTGCATAAAGAAGGTTAAAGCCATTGAAATACGAATAAAAAGAAAAGCTGAAGAATTCGCTCTCTCTGAGGAATAGTGACATTTCTCTCACAACGAACTCAGGGGTATGACTATGTTTACACAATACGGTTTCTTACTCTGCATAATGCTAAGTATACAAAGAAGCCAAATAATATTAAGTTCGTTAACTTTGGAATTTCGTATGAATTATTAAAATTTATCTGTCTTTGTCCGTATAAGCTCTCAAAATAAACATAGCTTACTTGTAATATTATCATACTTAAGACATTTTGCAAATGACGCTTTATATAAGTATGCATTAGGGACGTCTTATAAAAGGTTACTCGTTTAGCATTTATAATATGAATTGCATTTCATATTATTTATAGTTTATAGTGTATCATCTTTTCGTCCTCACTTTGCATATTGAAGAAGATTTTTTTTGTGTTGAAGATAAATTAACCAAAAGATGCCACAACGAAAAATAACTGAGTAATGGATTTTGAATTGGAAAAATAAAGGAACTGTAAAATAAACAATAGAATTCAAAACTCCTTTTACCACTTGTGAGTGTATATTTGCTTTAGAGTTTTAGGAAAAGTGGGTTATTATTTTAAATATCAATTTTTTTATAATACTGATATAATTTATGATTAACTTTTGGTACACAAAAAGTGTGAGAAGAATAATATACGGCCACTACTGTGAGCTTTAAAGTAATTAAGTTAATTTTAAAGCCTATTGTAATAATATAATATGGTGTAAAATGTAGGCAAGGTACTTTTCAATTTTGTTTCTTCCCTTTTATCTTCCTCCTATCCTTTTATCTTCTTTCCGATAGTTTAAAACTATTTTATTTTATTTATTAGTCTGTTTTAAGTTAATTGATACAAAAATTTAAATACATTTGCATTTCAAAGTTGTCAAGCGTGACACAAAGACTTTGACTATAAACAAATACCTAGATACGGTGCACAAAGTTTTACAACTCTCATTCATATTCAAAAGCTATATCGTCATATTCTAAAACAACTACGAGTAGATGGTCGCGCTGCTTATAGAGTTACCGAATAGTTTTACTTTATGCAGACTATCAATACCAAGGATGAGGTTTTAATTAAAATCCTTATTGCTAAATAACTTTTTAATATAGGATTATTTTGATGTCATAAAAAAATCTTAGTACACAATTGAAAAGCACATTTTAAGGTAAACCTATAATTAGATTAGATTGTGGTTTTATATGATTATTAATTACATATTATAAAAACACTTAGAATATTTCTATACCAAGAAAGTGTAAAAAAAATTCGTAGGAAAATAATATGTATGCTTTATATATAAAGAATTACTTATTTTCATTATGACTTATGTTATAAGGTAATGAATGTAATTGAATTTCGCAATTGTATAGGCTCTGAATTTAATAACTTTGGTGTAAAAATATGTATAATAAAGATTTTTATTGTTATATTTTCAATTAAGCTACATCGTGGCGTATTGTCATCTGTCTGTAACTTATTATGTACTTTTATACTTCATGAATAAATATACCTATATTTTAAAAATTAAAAATCTTCATTGAAATATAAAAATATTATTTTCAACAGCACCTCCTCACACATTAAATAACATTGATAGCTGCCCAACCCTGGATTTCTTGGCTTTTATGACTAAGAAGCCTAGCCTAACATTTTCAAAGGTAAAAAAGTATTTTATTACTCAAATCCTTTCCTAGACTTTATGTGTCCTAAAGGTACCATTTACCTTTTAATTAGTTTTCTCATAATTCATTCATTCATTTTATATTAAGTAACCGGTTATATTAGTGCAATGTAGACGTATCTACGAAAATACGTACTATACACCAAAATCGGTTTTCTGATGACTGATGAGGAGCGAATTTGAAATAAGATACTTGTATATAATAATTATGAACGAGATAATTGTTATCTTCTTGCTGTCCCTTCAGTCTTGTGAGACTAAAGCATACAACTGTTATTAATAATTAGCATATGCGACTAGTGTACTTAAATATTAAATGGGATTGGTTGTATGATTGTGAGGGCGTAAAATTGAGGTCGTTTTTGCCCTGCTAATATTAAACTGTTAATATGATGCTAGTGATGATATAATCAATTATTCCTTGATTAGACTTTTATCAACTTCAATTTATTTGTCTCTCTTTTAGTATAGCTATTAGAACACTCATTACGTTTATTGAATTGGGATTTTATTTCTAAATGTTTACAAACTTGAATATTGATAATTGAATGTTTTGTTCTTATTATTGTACAAACAATCGTTCGGAAATTAGCTCGCTTGTCAAATTAACTTATATAAAGGTGTTGAATTTACCAAAGGTGTAGGTTAAGAGAATTCTGAATGGAACAACAAATTATCATCCACACGTCACCAGTATTTTCTAGACAAAGACAAATATTGGAACTATGTATAACATTATGTACAAGTGATAGATATTAAATATCTATATTAGCCGTTATAGTCCGTTAGACTTAAGCTGAGGTTTGCATTTGTGTGAGTGAAAGTAAAAGTAGAGTTAGACAAAAAACTCTTAGAATTGAATTTTGAATAGATACATAACAGTGTTATAGCTATTGAGAGATATTCATAAATATATCATGTTATATCTATTCTGTATTAAAAATAAAAAAAGCAAAATTTGTAAAATGACAAATGGAATTATTATGGAAAAAATATATCTATCTTCTATCTATCTTCTATATATATAAAAATGGATTGCTGTTCCTTGGTCTCACTAAAACTCGAGAAAGACTGAACGGATTTATCATATCACAGTCTTGAAATGTTCGTGGAGGTTCAGGGAAGGTTTAAAAGCTGAAAATTTTTTAGTAATTTCCGAGAAAACCCTAAAAACAGCGCTTTTTTATTTCCCATACAAACGGTTTTTTGACATTAGATTTGACAACTAATTAATATGTCAATCATTTTGTCGCACTACAGAACACGGAGATTTATGGCTTAAAGGTAAACACCAAAACAATAAATAAGACATAATTTATTTCTTCATTGAGGTAGTACGAAGTCTGCCGGGTCAGCTAGTTAAGTAATAAAAATGTTGAAAAACAATACCTACAAATTTTTCTTCACTTGACATCGCGTTTTCAACATTTAACGTTGCTACTATTACAAAGTTTGAAGTGAGAAAGGTGCGGGGCGGAGTAAAAGCAGTATAAACCGGTTCAAAACTAGAAAAGAATGTGGCATTCAAAAATTTGACATCACGCCTACACTATCCGTGTACACTCACATAAATTCAAAGCTCAGCTTAAATCAAACGCATTATACCCGCCCGTTTCACGTGGTATAAATTATTAGCTACTTAATTATTCATCATGAACAAATTTTACTACGTTGAGATGTAGTGAATAGATTATCTATTAATTGCAAAGATATTTGTTTGGATTCACTGATCCATAAAGACAGACTATTATGTTTCATATCAATCACCGCTCCATAGTTTCTTAAAAAGTCTTGTCCTAAAATACCATGCGACTTATATATATTCCCCTTGTACTGTCAACTGTAAACATACGTATCCGATAGCCTGTACCTTTCCACCTATCCCGTTAATGGTTATGTTTTCTTTGTTAATTGGAATGTTGAAATCTAAAACATGTTTATGTTTTATAGCTGAAATTGAGGCTCCAGTATCTATGAGCCAATTAAAAGCGTATCTGTCTTTATAAAATAATTTTATGAAGTAACTACTATCGCTGGCTAGAATACTACATATATGTTGAAGGCACGAAAAATTTTTTTTGAGGTTCCGAATTCTGAGTGGATGAACTCGATTGAGGCTGTGACTCCTCAGTTTTTGTCGTCCGAATCTGTCCTTTAAATGGTCTATGACCCCTAGAATAATAATTATTAAAAGTTCTACCTCGATATGGCGCTATACCCAGTGGCTGAGATTGTGGCTGCTAGACCCATTGTCTAGCCCTGGTATGCGACTGTCGCCCGTTGTAGCTAGGGTTGCCTCGGTAACGGTCAGTGTTGTACGTACCTCTTCGAATGCTCTGATGAGAAGGAGGACTGGAATTGTTTTTAAAGAAACGATTATTATTATGCCTTGTTAGTGTAAACACTTCAGCAGTTGAACCTGAAATGTCCTCATCGATTGCGGCCTGAATCGCGTCTTTCAAATTTTCAAATTTTTGAGCCGTAATAATAGTGCCAATCCTACGATTTCTCAATCCGTCGCTAAATTGACGAATTGCCTGTTTCTCGTTAATAGATTTTAAAATATTAAATTTTTCAACATTTCCCTCAGATTGAAAAATTGTAAGATCAACGAATAATTCGGATAAGGTTTTTCCGAAATCATCTATAGACGCATCATTTTGCCTGCAATTAAAAAACTGTTTTTGTAAGGCATTTGTAGATATTTTTTGGTAAAAGTAACCTTTTCATATCATTTAAAAGATCAGGTACAGTGTAATCGTATTTCGTTTCTAATTTTAGCTTGGCAGACTGCGACAATCGGCTTTTCAAAATAAAAGATATTAAATACGTCTGTGACTCATTGAGAACCGAACTATAATACTCAATATCATCGATAAGTTGTCGTAAATTAGAAAGCTCATCATTCATCACTGGCAATAAACTCAAAGCTACCTTCAGGTCGAATTTATCCATTGTTGAAAAAATACTAGAACCGTCTGAAATTCGACACAACTCAGTAATTTCATCAAACAATTTCTTAATATCCGTACGATATTTTTCAAAAATAAGAAGCTCGTCCTTTTCAATGCTTTTCAGTTCAATACCTTCTATATAATTATTGTATTGTGCAATAATACATTTAGCTTCGTCTAACTTAGTCAGCAGTATTTTACCTTGTCGTCTAGCGGGTCCTATTTTAATTAAATACTGTCTCACTAATAATAAATCTTCATATAATTTCTTTAAAAATTTTGCCATAGAGTTTAAAAATACTTAATATGCATAATAGAATATTAACATACCTGTTTTAAGCCCTGGATCCTCCGCATATTATTAAAAATTGTAACATTTATAAATACACGACTATACATTGCATATTTAGTTACATACATTTAGTTATACATATTTAATTAAACTAAGTTAATATATTTAGATAATATTTTTAACTAATAAGTTTTTTTTAAAAATATATATTATATTATAACAATATTGATTATACTTTGGTAAATAAGATTACAGTCCGTTAAATAATGTCCATAAACTTATTTAATAGAAAAGAAAAGAAGTACACATATTTATGTAATCGCACTTTACCTCATACCACTTTATACGCTTTTTAACACTTTTACACTTTGCTATCATCGATCTTCGAATCGGGGTAACCCTGGCGCCGTCGAAAGGAGTGTGTCAGAATACTCGCGCGCGTGAATCTACTTTAGGCAGGGTCACCATGTAATGTGGTGCCCTGAGAGAGGAATGAAAGCCGAGACTGCTGAATAGATACTGCCTTTATTTCTAATAGATCGTACATTAAGTAGGTACAAAATTAGCTTACGTAGTATATAATGGTTAATAAGTATGTTTAGTTACTATAATCTATTCACAACATCTCAACGTTAACAAACTCTTACCTACTATTGTGTCATCGATTGCCATGAATTAAAACAATAAATAACACAGCTTTCCACATTAGTATCGAGGTACTCTATCTGTCATTGCGTTCCCATTATTTTATATGGCCTACACCAACATAGATCGACTCAAGTATCAATGACATCAGGTTTAGAATTTGTTACACTTATAAAGTCCATATAAATATAGCTTAACAACTTAAACCTAGGCAACAATACACTATCGACCTAAAGAAAACAACAGTAATTTAACTAATATGTTCTTTATTAACTAACTGTAAATAAACACGGGCTATAAATTTAAAACTATGAACTTTATATTATAGTTTTTATTTTAACACTGTTATTATTTTCAATTTAATTTTTTTATTACTAGTTTTGTATATTAGAAAAGTATATTAAAATTCTAAAAACACATTCTGAAAACACGAATCTGAAAATTATTAAAATATTTTATTTAACAGTTTATAAATCTATTAAATTAAAAAACATCGAACAAAAATAAAAATTTGGTTAACACAATAGATAAAATATTAAAAATAATTTAACTAAAAATCATTATCGTGGTAGATCCAAAACACTTTTAGACTTCGAATATTTATTTATTAGTTTTCTGTTATACACTGTTAAAGATATGTATATATATATATTGTTTATACCAAGTAAATAGTTTTGTATGTTGAAGTAACAACCAAGTAAACGAAATATTCTTTTAACACAAATATTGTATATAAAGTTTGTATATATCTATCGCTGTACACGAACTTAGCGTGATAAAATATTCCTGTATAATTTATAAAATGATAGGTACACATATACATTTTTAAAGGAACTATAATATATAATTGAAGGCTTTATTGAACCTATCGATGCTATTAAAATATGTTTGTACTATATTACTGCGTATGGTGGTCAGCTCCGTAAGTCTCGCCACCATCATACGGCAACCTGGCGCTTCTATGTCAGTTATGTGTCCCGGGAACAGGTAAACGTATGAGTGCAGAGGGAGGGTGCATCAGCCGCAGTCTCCCTTCCCGCTCAGATGCCTCCTTCGTGGATATGACCGTCTCACAGAAGGAGGACACCGCCAGCCAGGACCTATCACTCTCGAGCATCCTCTCCACGATACTCGAAAGCGACAAGTCCACTCCACAAGGTCTTGGCACTGCGAAGCCCATCTCGGGCCCAAATGGCTCATCCAACGCTCTAGGACCGGGCTAAGCGCTGCCGTTGTACGTGTACCGTAAGCCTGCCCTGCCAGGTCCTCCCCTCGCTCCCGCATAAGGCGCTCATATAATTGAACAAATTGTTAAAAAAAATATATCATCATAACGATAAAAAAGTGATAAACTTATAAATTTTCAATGTTTTGAAAAATACAATTAGAAATATTATATTTCATTAACTTTAGAAAATAAATCGTTTTATTCAAATATAATTAAGAATCACGTTATTATTATTCAATGAAGAATCAAATGAACATTCCGATAATTACTTCATAAGTAAAATTATTGATTCAGGCGTCAGAAAGATGTTGAAGTTGTGGCTCGGGCTCGCGCTCGCGCTAACGGCTTCTTTATCGATTTTATTCAGATATCGTAATAGATTTGGGATTAGTCTAAAAAGGCCGTCGGAGCTCTAAAAATACCCAAGAGTTTCCTAAAGTTATATCCTGTGGAAATCCCATGCTGACGTCGTTGCATGGCTCCCAAAAGACGAAGCTGCCCAAACCAACTAACCACTAAAAAAAAAAAACACCAAAGACCATACCATAAAGGTCAATAAATTTTACGAGCTCACAAACGAAATCACTAGAAATAGGTTGGATTTGTACTCGGTAGAAGTGGGAGCGAGAGGTATAACAGCTATAGGTTTAACAGCTGGGGAAAATAACAAGGTGTATTGAATTATATATTTAGGAAAAATAAAAACTAATTAGATAAAAACTCACAAATACTGCAAGAACATTAAAAATAAGTAATCATTTGGTTTGATTTTACTCTGTCTGATTATATTTTTATTTTGACACAATAAAAAAAGTGTCAAAACAAATGTCATTTATTTGAAGATAGCTTCTAAAATATGAATATAATGAAGTTACTTACTTACAAATAATAAATTAATCAATTTCAAATTAATAGCTTTAAAATTTCATATTGACAATTATTAGAAAAATAATATTATTTTTGTACAATCATATTTACAAAGTATATTGAACAAATGAGATTTAAGATTTTCGCTAGTATTCATTTAAATTTTAAAAGAAATTAATATTTTTCGAATTAGCTCCGGTAAAAACTTAACTCAAAATTTAAACAAAATTCATATAAAATTAGGCATAGTAGAAGCAACGTGTGTGTCTAGAATTTTGTAAAGGACTACTAAACTACTTAATCGACATTAAATTTGTACACCGTGTGCAGTTTGATTCAACTTGAAACATATGTAGGATAGCTTACATCTTAATTTAGCCGAAATTTTAATTTATTGCAAATTATATGTTTACTACTTGATATTCACAATGGTCTGTTAACTCCAACGATTTTAGCAGATGACGATATGTGTTGGCTGGATTGAGTAAATAAACAATAAATGGCGCTGCTATGTTAAACCTAACGTGTCATATAAGATATAATGTAATAGAATAAAGTATAAGTTAAATTTATTTTGAAGTAAACGAAATACCGTAAAATTCATTTGTGTCTACTTTTTAATTTTTTTAACAATTGTCTTGTGTATGATGTTACACGACGAAGACTATAAATGTCGTTGACATCACCATCTCCATTGTTTCTATAAACTTTATACATTTCCCTCTGTGACATGTTCACGCGGACGAAGTAGAGGGCAAAAACTAGTGTTACATAAAATAATCTCATCGGATCACTTTGTTGTCCATTTACCGACACCCTGTTTCCTAGAAACACTCGAAGGAAACGAGCCGAAATTAATATCAAATAGTCAGGTCTGCTGCTACTAAAGATAAAGCGGTTCATGCTCCGTTTATTTCGCATATTTTGACGTTAGCAAGGGGATCAAAATTCAAAACCTATCGGGGAATTCCCATTGCCAGAGTCATGACGTTTGAGTAAAAGCGGTGTATTATAAGACAAATAAAATAATGAATGTGAATAAATTAAAATTCTGATGATATTGCGATAAGATAATAAGTTTTATGGATAATAAACTTAGTTGAAACTTATGTTCTATTGAGGACCTATGCTGATGTAACAGTACATCAATATGTTCACCTCAAGTTTACAAAGCCACAATTTTACGTTGACCTAAAAGTTTTTGATACATTAGATAGTGAAACGTCTAAACATATTATGATATTTACTTTAGTCTGAATGTGAAACGGGATATGTTTCTTACGTAATATTTGCTTATCATACTTAGTTCTATTTAGTTTAGTGTCCAAACTATTCAAGCTAAGTATTTTCAATATTTATCATTTATTTTATGTGTACTTAACACTAATGTAAGTGTTAGTTTTCATTTCCTTCCCTCGCATTTTAATTCAAATATAAATTTCACAGTGTTTTGTTTAATAATATCTCAATAATTTCATATACATATACTAGAAGACCCGGCGAACTTCGTATCGCCCTATAATCAAGAAATATCTATTACGTTTTTTTATTTATATTTTTGGAGTTTACCTATTAAAGTCATAAATCTCCGTGTTTTGAAGTGCGACAGAATGATTGACATATTAGTTAGTTGTCAAATCTAATGTAAAAAAAAACATTTGTATTAACAACTACTAATAAATTAAAAATTAATAAAAAAAAACATTGTCCAGCGGACAAAATTGGGAATCTAAACCATTCCCAGATCCCCTTGAACACACACAAAAAAATTCATCAACATCGGTCCAGTCGTTTGAGAGAAGTTCAGTGACATACACACTCACAGAAGAATTATAGATATAAAGATTGTGCATCATTCCTTTCCATATTGTTATTTTTTAATTTTTAAAATTCCCATTGTATGTATTGAGTTAGTGTACAAAATATTTGTGTTAACCAATGTTAGATGACATCTGAAATGTTTTAAAAAGACATCTGGCTTAGAAATGCACATAATATGTAGAAACATTCTGGACATATGTACAAACATTTTACGAGGGTCTTGTTGAAAATTCGTTAAAGATGGCGAGCAATGCATACTGACGTCACTTCCCCTCGTCCGATTTTGTGGAATCCTTTCAAAGGATGTGGCGTCGCTGCCTTAAATTACTTTTATGATTTTAGCGGTGTTTTCAAAAACATTTACCTTTACATTCGTTTTGTTTTTGCTGTTTTAAAGAATTCCAAGTTAACCAGTTATGCCTCTTATGTTAAAATTAGGCAACATTTTGGTACATTGTGTCTAGAATCATCTTAAATAGACAAATTAAAAATTGAAAGTATGTTTGTTTTACTTAAGATTTGTGAATGAAGAACCCCACTAAACGAATATGGTCAGGCGGACCAAGTGTAATAAGTTAATTTGTATTGGTTAACTTGTGTTGGTGTATAATTATAAATACTTTTTCTAAATCCAAATACAAAAAATTTACATATTTATAAGTGGAACACTCCTCAATGTAGTTGAGTCTCAGCGATAACGATTACCGTATAAAAAGATAATATCCATAGATACAACGACGTTTTTAATTTCTTAACCTAACCTAAAATATTTTTATTACAAAATACAGAAAATTCTCTTATTTGAAATATTATCTTCTGATCTGATGTTAAAAGTTTATTTTTATTAGATATTCCTAAACATATTGAGTTTAATTAATTACTAAAATGCTTAAAGCTTTTAATGAAATAAAATCACCATTCCTTTTCATGTTATTCGCAAAGAATATTTTTATTTAATTACCAGACCTATTTCCCTTGTTTTATTTTTCTTTTATGCGAAAATGTAATACATTTTAATCGTCAGGAGATTTGTTCAATTAATTAAGAATAAACATTTTTAAAGAATATAGAATAATAGTAAATATTCCAGTTTACCAAACATACAGTTAACAGATTGATGTTTAAGATATAAATATGCCTACCATTTTAATATGAACTGCAATTTTAAACTATTTTACAATTTGCAATTATATGAGGTAGTATTTTATGATGAATAAATCAGTTGTTTCATTGAAAATTTCAATGAAAGAGACTTTCTTTCAAGGATTTCTTTTCATTGTTTGGCAAAAACCGTACATTTATTGTAACCTCTGTCCATCTGTTGAGATCTTTGTTTGCAAAATTGTCGTAGGGGTTATCTAGTAGTAGGGGAGATAGGGGAGGGATGGGCACTTTTACACTATTTATTGATTAAAAAATCGGATTTTATAGATAATAAACTTTTATTGCCAATTCTTATTGCGCCACACATTTGACTACAGATAATTAAAGAGCTTTCTTAAAAAATACAATCAGTTTCTACATTACGAAATATTTTATAAACTAAGTCAAAAGTGCTCAATGCTCCCTATGGTAGGGAGACTTGGGCACAGCCTATAAATCACTTTATATCCATAATGGAATTCAAAAATTACTTAACAAATAAACTATTATTAAACTATAAAAATAACAGAAACCAAAAATAAAGTTTACAAAATATAAAAACATCTTAAATAGTATCTTAACTTATCTGAGATTGAGTACAACCCATAGAGGACTATCAAATGTGTACAAGCTACCATGTTTGGTTTCATTGCATGTCTTTGGTACAGGCAATTTAATTTTGATGTCGTCTAAAGGGGCACTAGCTATATTAAAAATTATCCTAAACTGAACATAATAGGAGGAAGCATTGGCCATGCCCAAACCACCCGCGCGCCAAATGCCCATTGCTCCCTCTGTATACATTTTCGACTTAGGTTACCGGTGTTTTTTTGAGTCTAGGTATTTAGGCTTGAATTTCAGTTTAATTTATAGATTAGTAAATATACAATATATAAATAATAGAAAATACATACCTTTCATTAGTTTTCTCTTTATTACGATCCGAAACCCCAAAAAAATACTTACTTTTACGAGCGCATAACCTTCAAACGTGTTTGTGTTTGACAACTCACAGAAGTGACAGATAGTCTATGGATGAACAGTGCTGTCAGTCGGTAAAGTAAACTACCAAATCAAGGAAAAAATTAAATGTGTAATCAAATCAGAATAAAAAGGGGGTGCCCATGTCTCCCAACTGCCCATACCTCCCCTACCTCCCATAATAATTAGTAAATATCCTCAGATCTACTAACACCTAAACTTGTGATAAAATGAGTTCATCGAATCTTAAGATACAACTTTGATTATTCCTTTATAACACATAAATTTTCTTTTCACTTGTAAAATTATAATCTAGAATAAACTGTCTTTAAACATATAAAATACCTATGTCTGAAAATATCAGATCTATTGTTAAATTACCATCATTATGTAAATAATGATAATTTTATACAAAAACATCTTATACAATATACGCGGTTAATGAATCAACAAAGACTCAAATTTGTGTATTGAGATAATAATTTTCTAAAGCTGAAAGGATTCGTCTCAGAACTAACTTTATTAAATTAATACCGCTACGGGTTTCACATTTGCGGCGAAGGGAAATGAAAACCAAAACTCTTTTTAGAAGAAGTTAATTAAAAAATATATATTTTATGCGACAGATTTTCAGTCTTAAACCTATCAATAAATTAAGTTCGGACTAACATTAATAGGAAAGTTTCAATTTTAGAAAGTAGAAAGTTAGAATTTAAATCGTTATAGAAACATAAAGTCAAAAAGTTAGAACGAAGCAAGTCAAATACAAACTTTTTCAGTTCATGCGAAATATAACATTATGTAAATGAAGACAATAAGAGCTTCAGTAAATGTGAATATTTAAAACTTGAACAAATTACGTCGGTCGAAGTACGGGTGAACACGGGAATAAAATTCACCCACCCGTAACGGATTATAATTTAAAAAAAGACTGTTCGGGCCACGCTACGTGTCACGTGTACAAATGTGACTTAACGTACGGATTTTGAATTGATTGAGCTGATGTTTTTTCATTTTGCTGTATAAGTGGATTTGATAACAATAACAACATTAAAAAAATAAGGATAAATGAATAAAACTCTTTGATCGTCCTGAATCAATTATCTTTTATCTGATTGCCTTAATTGAGGATTAGAGTTTTTTTGGTCGCATTATTATTACCTTTTTCTATTGTAATATATGTCTCTTTCTTTAAATTTTAGCTAAATTATCGATCCAATAATCATAAACTTGTCATTGTAGTTTAAAATGGTATACTATGTTTGTGCTTATACTGTTAACTTCAAATAACTAAAACTAGTAAACCTACCTAGTAGAGCCTAGCTGTGGACAAGTTACTGCAGCTCGAACATCGGCTGGCTCGACCGGGGAAGTACCACCCTCTCACAGAAGATTGACGTGAAGTAGCCTTAAATGGCTGCGTTTCGTCCGATGAGTGAGAGACCCTGTTGCCCTTTCTCATCTTTTCCTACCCCTTCCTTTTCCCTCCCTTTCCCAAATTCCCCCTCCCCTCTATCAAAGATAGCGACAAATCCACATCATCTTTTGTGTTGCGCACATGCTACGAATGTCTATGGACGACGGTAGAGGTAGGGGTAGTAACCTTCATAAGGTAGGCCTTCTGGCCTATCGAGCAGAAGCTCGGTTGCCCCCTTTAACATTAAAAAAGAATGGTTTTTCATTGTATAAGTATCTTTATAAAAGTATATATGATGACATTATATGGACAGTTTTTTTTTGGACTCAATTTTGTTATTTGTAAGCAAAGGAGAGATCAATAAGCAGGATGGCGATCGGAGGTTTCAGGAAAATTATGATACTTACTAATGTATATTAAATAAGAATTACATATTAAAACTTATAATCTATACCCAAGGCGACATGATTGCCCCTATATTAGGATAGCAATGCCATTCTATAGCTTGTATGGTATCAAGAATCTTCTGTTTCACACGGCTTGGTGTTCCTTCCACGGAGTCAGCGGCAGCACTTGTTATATGATATTCTATCCATACAAGGATGTTGCCCCCAAGATGTTCAATTAATTTTTAACAAGTAGCGCGTCCTTAACAAGATCTAAAGTTAAAAAAAATACATAATCGATAATAATCCATCGTCAATCGATTAAATATACATATATACATACATATTATATTATAAATTTACTAACATTTTATTAATAATTCTTTTACTTTCAATATTTTATCAGTTGTTTTGACATCGGATAATTCTTTAAAAGGTTACATTAAATCAATTTGTGAAAACGATTTAACTATAAACACTTAAAAGTGATGTTAGAATTTATTAAAACTTTATTTCCATGTGAGGGTAATTTTTTTTTATAATTAATTTATCGCGTCTGTAAAGGTACGATCATGTAATATTATCAAAGCGACTAAAACTTGATATGACGTGCGATGCATAGGATCAAATAGGATTGATTTTATTTTGAATTCTAAATTGTACCTTTACTTAAAAGGTGGCAAAATGAACACGATACGAATTGCAATTTGTAAGGCTCCAATGCCTTTCTCTTCATCAAAGCACTCCTTCAATGCTTGCAATTTCAATAACGGCCTTTGAGTACCCATTATGAAATGCAAAGACGAGACTCCTTTCATTTGTACATTTCACTGTTTGTGTTACTGTTAAAAGATTTTTTTTTGTTCTATAAAACTGTAACTCTCTTAATTTTGAAACATAATTTCACAAATATTCATAACATCTAGAATATATCCTTTCACAGAGATGCTGAATAGGAAGATACAATATTAAATGGAATTTATTCCTCGTATTTCGCAATGATTTCAATCCTTAGACTTCAGCATTAATATTTGCATTTAAAATGAATAAGTAATTTGGGTTTTAGGATGTCAATTTAATCAAAGGGGCTTATAATAAATGTTTAAGTTTAAATATTAATATCTTGAAAAATCGTTTCGGATATTAAACCGGTGTAATTAAAATAGTGTCTAATGTTCACTTCAAAACTTTTTGTTCCCGAGTTGAAATATCACTTTGTGATCTTCATATGTAATAAGGGGATTAACATGCTTTTACTGTAAACTCATTTTAAGTGATTCATTGTTTACAAGTGACGTTTTTATTTTTTATCTAAAATAGTTTTGAATATTTGAATGGAATACGTAAACATAATCCAAATGAATAATTATGACAAGTAATCTTGAGTGATCTGCCTAATACCTCTGTACATGTAAGTAGCAAAATTACTTAAATGAAATTGATGGCGAATATTCTAGAATAGCATCGTATGAAATACGATTTCAAAGAGCGAAGCTTGCGATTCGTAAATATAACCGATGTCCAACATAAACTAAATGAGTGGCCATCTGAACTAAATTGCACTCTAACAAGTCTGGAAGTCGTCAAGAGGGGAAATATGTCGTGAACCGGAGCTTTTTGAAGTAGTGGCTCAGCGATGCGTGACTTGGCTCTAAGACAAAACAGGGGTCTTAAATTTTAACAGATATGAAATCTTTGTTTTCCCTCTTATAGTATTCTAGTATTATTGTACTTATTTTTACTGTTATATATAAATAATAAAAAAAAATAGCTAGTTTAACATTCTTATTTCTCTAGTACTTGGTTACTATAGCTTAGGAAAGATTTTTGGGAGCTGTATTGATATTTTTCTTAAAAAAATAATAATTACGAAATTGAAAAATTCTGAAAGAATCTTTTTCATCAAAAGTTTGATCATACTTACGTTTTTCACAGAAAGCATAATTGTAATGACTAGATACATACATAGCTATTGTAAGTCAGCCATTTTGATAACATGTCTGTATTTTACGTTAATACCAAAATTAATTAATATTTATAAAGTCATAGGAAATCCCAAAGCTGACTGAAGTAAAAAAAAATATACGTAAAGGATTATGTAATCCTTTTATTAATAATTAACTTGAAGTGTCTGTTAAGGGATAGAATTTAAAATTAAGATCTGAATTTCTACCTAACGAGATATGGACATAATTCATATAAGAATATTTAAATACTAAAATGTGCAACTGTAATCCTAATCATACATAAAAATATTTAAGTTTCTGAACTTAAATGGAATTGTTATATTATATTCGATAGCTAATATGAGACAACATTAGTTTTTGTGTATGTTGGCACCATTTGGCGAGCGGCTGCCAACATAACGAGCAATAAGAATTGCAGTATACAAGCATGCTACGAACATATAAGAGTCTTAATATTTTAGCTGAAAAATTACAGAGAAATATAAAAATCAGAATTTATAAATATACTTAAAAATGTTTTAAATAGATGTATAAATCAATTTTAAGATTTGTACCCACAACTAAAGAAAAACTAAACTAATTTTAAAATATATTTCTTAAAAAAAAATAGACCAAAGAAGGATTTAAGACAAAGAAAAGAAGAATACTTACTTACTGGTTTAGACATAACTTGTATTGGAAGTTTTAGAGAGGTAGAACATTTCCTACCTCGTGTCAGTAGATAGGAAACGTTAAGTATAGAATACGTAGGTATAGTCCGTTAGACTTAAGCTGAGCTTTGTATTTGTGTGAGTGAAAGTAAAAGTAGAGTTAGACAAAAAGCATTTAGAATTCAATATTATTATATTTTAAATACATACATAACATAAGTGCTACACCTATTCTAGATTAAAAATAAAATAAGCGAAACATGTAAAAGGCTAAATGAAAGTATTATGTAAAAAAATAAGTAATAAAAATGTAAAAAAAACAATACAAATTTTTTACTTGACATTGCGTTTTAAACATTTGAAGTTGCTACCAGTACAGAGGGTGAAGTGTGGAAGGTGCGGAGCGGAGTAAAATCAGAATAAACCCGTTAAAAACTAGAAAAGAACGTGGCTTTCAAAAATTTTACATCACACCTACACTATCCGTGTGCACTCACACAAATGCAAAGCTGAGCTTAAATAAAACGCATTATACATATGTACTTCTAATTCATGGAAATTGTACCGTAGTAATTTCTAAGATAACTTTTATTCCGGTTTTGAGTTTAACAATTCGATTCGTTAATATTAAAGCTTAGACTATTCGCATAGAAAGCTGGTTTTGAGAGATATCAATAAACTGATTATCGATTTCAATTAAAATTATTATATTGAGACAGGGTCAATTCCAATAGTGTTCGTTAACTTTCAGGGAGAGCTATTGTTTGAACTACTATCAAATGTTTTTATACTATGTGTTTAAATAATTTACTTTATGAAATCAAACAATTGTAAACACATTGTAAACGGTGCAACAGTTATAGTCTAACCAAAATAAAGAAGATAAAAGATGAATTTAAAAGAAGGAAAGATTAATTTAAAACCCTTTGTAATTATAGAGATCAGTTGATCTATTTTAAGTTCAAAATACATCCTTGCTTTCTAATCAATTCTATTAAGAAAATGGAACAGTAAAATGGAAGACGATAGTTAATTTATTTTGCTAACCTTCTCAATCCGTGTAAGTGACGGCTTTTAATTTTCGGTTCACGGAGCTTCTATGCGAACGTTCGGGTTGAGGCATACAAAATATCATTGAGATTCCAAAACACGACGTAACATTGTTTTGTGGACTGACACTATTATTAGTTCATTCTTACATGTTATCTGATTGTTTTTAGAGGTGACTTACGATGTAAAAAAGTTTAGGTTAAATGTTGAAACTTTTTGAGGTATTTTCGACGTGTTTCAAGTTAAGCATTTAACTTAACATAACGTTTTAAATGTAAATTTTAGTTAAAAGACTCCCTTTTCCACTACTTCCTTTTTTAATATTTAAGTATAAAATTTAATAATCAATAGTAAGAATAGGATAAATTTTAACAAAAAGTTTTTGGTCTTAATCCCGGGCTTGTTAGGCAGTTGGAAAGCTATAGCCAAAAACAAGAATTGCCTGCTTTGCTTCGAATATCCGGGTCATCTATTGTTTCTTTGTCATCGAGCTGGACAACTCGAGACAAACATAACTTTGCAGCCACTGCAGCTTACAATGGACTGTAAGAATACTAAGGGTTTGTTATATCGTCTGCAACTTTAAATTGTTATAAAATACAAAAGATATCTGATGTTCACTTTTGGCATTTTGCCTTGTTTTGTTTGACCACTCTATATTTTTCAGTAATTTATTATTGTACTTTTATAATCAGATAATTCTAATTGCTACCCTACTTGTAATATTCAGGTTATGTGTATTTATTATAGTCCCGTGACTCACCTCTGTCAGTTTAATATTTTGCTTCTGCCTTTATAATATGCTTTCTTCGTATTCAATATGATTACTTTATACAGTGAAAAAGAAGCAACACTATCCTGAACTTATTGTGATATACATTTTATTATGTGGATGTTTCATGGAATATTAATATTATTTATTCAGGCTGATTTCTGTAAATATCATGGTATAAATACATCAGTATTAAGAAATATTAGATAAGTATAATTTTAACGAGTTAAGCCATTGTATTTCGATTTAATTGATATAATTCCTAGAAATTAATTTCAAATATTCTGATTGTATAACAATAACGTGCTACTCCAGATTTAAACTTATTGCGGTCGTTATTTAATAATGACATACATAATACACATAATTGATAACATGACATGAAAACTTGATGATGTATGATGATGTAACCAAGACATCCACATCCCTTAAATGTTACGTTTTTTTTTTCATATCATAAATAATGCGTTTAACGAAGACAAATAGTTACATTACCTAGGATCCCATTTTTCCGAGGACGTTTAAGTTGTGAGACACGTAAAGTGTTGCCATTTGTTCCATTGTAAGTTGTGTTTATTCTTTTTCGGTCTCCTTTTGGTTGGTTATGAGTAATGGAGGGATGTAGAGGGCGTGACATGGACCAGAGTTCTATGAAATACGATCGCATTCCGTTCCCGCTTGTTTTTTGGCCTATTGTGATTTCCTTGTGGCATTAACATATTTTGCGTCTCTATAGTTTTTGATCGCTATGTTCTTTACTCAAGCTGACAACCCTTCGTGGATATTTAGTGAACTATTCTTGTTTTTTTATATATAAAATTTCTAAGTATGGCTAATCCTACTAACTTTATATATTATATTATCTTCCTTTTGAATCTTCGGATTTTGTTGTTAAGACACCTTTTTATAATACATATATAAAATTTTAAAGAAACATTTATTCACATATCGTGGATTTAATAGATTTTATAAATAAATATGAAACCTACCATAAATTAATAATTACTATAAGGAAGACTTTTTAATTGCTAAATATTACATAACATTATGATTCTAAATGATAGGAGCATTTTTAATGTGAATGTTCTACATATTATATACTTATATGGTAAATAAATGTCTATTTCATTTTTCTTCAACTAATAAAAAGTAGAACACTATCGAATTGTTCATAATTGAACTAAGAAACTTTCTTCAAGCCTTCTATTGAAGAAGAAGAATTATAAAGAATCTGCAGTAAGGGAATATTAATAGTCTTACAAGACCAACAATTCTACTCATATATAAAAGAGAATGAAATTTCAGGTAGAAAAGTTGTATTTTATAAATCTCGGTAATAAATTACATCTCTGAAAGAAGTATTACGATTTTTGTACAGAATATCTAAATATAATAAATCCCGAATAAAAGAAACCCGGATAGGATTACATAAAATGTCAGAATATGTAACAATTTAGCATCTCATCTTTCAGATTGGAGAAGCCAATACCGAAATGATATGTAACAAAGCTCGAAATATAAAAGATTGGGTAATTGAATTCTGCACAATGGTACGAAAGGAGAAATGTATGTAAATTACGGCACTTGGAGGAGATAACAGGGGGTAGTATACTAAGATTTTACACTTCGCCGATGGCTGCCAATCCCTCTAATATTATTATGGTAATGCACCCAATTTCAATAAAAGCGTTCGCTGGCAACGACATTTTCTTTTAGATAGGTATAAATCTGGCAGACATGTGACGGTTACGAAGACACGGGTCTGAATTTGTAGCTCATATCTTTCCATGGTTTCTCTTCGAGAGAATTTAAAGCGAATCTAAGAATCGGTAAAAGAATTATCGCCTCGAGTTTTCCTCATTCCACAGAACATAAAACTCATTTATATAACATAATATTATGTTTAATCATTTGCAAAGTTCTTTCATTGTAATACCAATGTTCATTCCTCATTTCACTGGAATTGATGTGCGCTACAAACTATTAAGCTTTAAATATAATTAATTTTATATTTCGAGGTCTTTGTATAAAATAAATCAGATCAAGTCGAGAGTAATAAAATGTGGTATTGTATATTCAATTTCAATTATTTTTTCTTATTATTAGTTATTATTTCAATTATTATATTTAATAATTTTATGTATAACCATTTTCTCTAATATTTTATGTGATAAATGTATATCACATAAAATAATAGAGAAAATGGTTTATTTGATGATATTTGATAATATTATATTTGATGTACTTTATTAGTTGTACATCATCACAAGATTAAATTAACTAAGTAATGTGTGTTACAGCTATAAATTTAGATTGTTCGTTCATTATGAAGATAGAAATATAATTAGCCCACTTAGTGGTTATAAAGCTTATTAATATTTACTCTTTCGTAAGACTAAAACTATTTCTGTCATCCATAGCGTAGTTATGAATTGAACTGTAAATTAGATAATTTTCACTGGGCAACATTATATAATACATTATGTAATAGAAGTCAGCTTTACACATATGTTACTCGAATCACATACGAATAACTGAAGCATAACTAATGTATTACTTTCACGTAAAGTTTTCACTATACAGCTTACGAATATGAATGTTTTTATTATTCGTTAAAGTTACTTTCCTGTTTTCTAAATGGCTGATTTCTGTTCTTCAAGTTTATTAAGAGACAACATTTTGTTATAATATTTTTCATTGTATTGGAAACAAATTAAGCATTAGAGCTAGCATTCACATCAATTACTTTTTTGGAAGATTACATGGGCTATTAATTAAAATAAGTCATAAATTTATACATAAAAACATTTCAGTATTAGGATTCGTTTCATCACATCTTTTTCAGAATAAATCCTACAAAATTTAACAGCATCCACTCGGTACAAACATATAATATGATTAGGTTCATCACATTAATAAGTTATGGTTTTTACTTGTATGAAAATATAAATACAGTAAAATCGAAACTTCAAATGAAAGAAATCAAAAAATCATACAGTACAATTTCAAAGGAAAAATATTTAATATTATCTTTAATTACTATTTGATTGATTTGACTAATTTTTTTAAAGGTATTTTACTATTGTTTATTTTTGAACATATTTGCTATTGTTCACAATAAACATTAAGTTCAGTTAATCCAAAAGTAAATTAGATTTCTATAGCTGATGAATCGTTAGAAATTTAACAATGTGTGCATTTAAAAGCATTTTTATATGATTTTAAAATTGTAAAATCAGTATGTCAATTCGCAAATCATTTGTTCGTATTATAAAAATGAATGTTTAATGGAGCGAATGAATAACAGTAGGTAGAAGGTGTTTTATTTCGAGCGTGCTGCCGCATAAAAACCTTTTATTGCATGGCTCCCATTTTCAATATTTGCATTCCATTTCTGGTTACAATTTCAGTGCGGTACGAAGGCAATTCTTGGCAACTTCTCTTATTGTTCCGCGTGTCTTTTGTACTAGGTTATGTACAACTTCTTACATTTTATATATCTTTTGTCATATTTCCAACTTTCTAATATTCGTGGTAAGCAAAAGTACGCGGCTCGTATAATTGACAGGTCATAAATTTTCCTGGCATGCCGCTCTGCAACATTTTTACTAACACGAATACTCTCCAAACGTAATTATTATAAAAAATAATATCTAGTTACAGAAAAAATTACAGATTATAAATAAGAAAAATGTGTGAATGTTATTAAAGTATACCTAATTAGTTCGTATAAAACTTTAGATTTATGAAATCACAACAATAAATAAAAAAATTTGTTCAATAAATAATAATGACTGAATGTGGAAAATATATACATATACAGTCGGTAAACTTAATAAGTATTGATTGAAAGACACAATCTGTCCATAGGGCTCATAAATTCGGTATGGATGTTAAACATAAATGTAGTGGAGATATTAAAGGCGCTAGGTTCCATCGTTTATCAAGTTAACCATATGTGGCAATAGACACGGGGATAGTTGGCAGCAAGCGCCGCGAACTAAATTAATGTATTAACGTGGCAAAAGGGACTTCTCACATAGAGTTACTTATAATTATCAATACAGAAACTTTTGTACATTTATGTCAATAAATACAATGGTATTATTTTAGGATTTATATGTTTTTTAATAAAGAAATATTAGTTTTAATTGACCTGTTTATTATTAGGTACAGATTTTTTTATCTAAAAATTGATTATTCCAACTAGTTAGAGCATTCTAACAACATTTCCGTTTTATAGTTGTGCAGTGAGTGGCTGTATATCATTTTGTTTTGTTTTCGACTAAAAATGCGTTTTAAATTATTCCTAGAAACAATACATTTCTCAGAATAAAGAGTTTTCATTTTGCAACCAAAATTTTGTTCAAGTGTAGTATTTCTGATGAAACTTTTAAGTAAATATTTTAGTTGTAAAAATTTCTTGAACAGAATTGTACAGTTTTAAACGAAAAATAATTTTTAATGAGGTCGTATTGGGTTAACATTTTTAAATGTATAAAAGTCATGTTAGAATGAAAGGTTTTATAGACGTTACCACATTTAAATGAAACTAATATTTTCGGATTTTACTTCGCGTTTTATTTGACACGAGATGTGACATCTCGTCTTCCCGTGATCACGGTTGCTGAAAAGTAGCCGAAACGTCGGGAGTATGTAGTTTCTAATCAAAAATAAAACGCGAAGTAAAATCCGAAAATATTAGTTTCATTTAAATGTGTACTCGCGAAAATCTTAGATCTTATTACGTTACCACATTTCTGTTGTCATGGAGATTGAGAGGATCAAACGAATTGCGAATGAGGTAAGGCGGGATTTATAATGCGAAATTACGAAATCCAATATGGCGGATACAGGTTGATTTTTTGTGCCATAGTATTTTATTACACATTTAATATGCAGCAATTGTTAGGTTTTTTATTATTAGACATAAACTTATATTTTTGATTATTGAAGTAAAGGAATGTTTTATCATTAAATATTTATATATTGTTCAAGTCAATATGAAATGTCCAACTTCCCACCTGCCGTTATGATCCAGTTTCGAGGCGCCGCTATTGAAAATGAAAACATAATTTATGATCTTTAATACGAATACGGTTGTGTATTTATTTAAAACTTGCTTATTGAAATACGTGAAAGTATACATTTGTTTCGATTTAACGCATGTAACTTGTTGAAATTGTTAAGTATTTTCTGATATCCTCTATAAATCGTGATCTGCAAATATGTTTTCGACTTGTGTGTAGCTTAGAGTAAATAGCAAGTCTTTTATTATTCAGATATAAAATTGGAGATCGTTTATACAAAAGTAAAATGTATGCACATTCTGTAATAGTTCCATTAAGGACCGAAAATTAATGAAATTTTTACCTTTCTTCATCCCTCAGAGTACTTTTCATGATTTTAGGTCTTATTTTATGACTATTTCAATTCTATTTTTTTTGTTTTAAAAAAATACAGCAGAACCTTATGATGAAATGACTTTATACATAACTTGTTTTAAACTATTTCAATGATAAAGTAAGCCGCAAATAATTTTTATTTGTAATTTCAGATGGTACAGAAAAGTAATTCTTTATCTAACTGTTTTGCAACATTTGTGTCATAGCAATGCTTTACCATGTGGGAGCATTAATACTCATTTAACAACTTTGTGCATTCAAGTATACTGAAAGATGTATTAAAACATTATGTAGGAAGGCGTGCTGCATTAAAGTAATTAGAAAACTTTGCTTTTGAACTAGTTTGCACTTTCTGAACTGTTAATGCGGACGCTGTAAAGTGTGTAACCTTAGATTTATTGGACATAGATAAGGTATATGATGAATTCATTAAACACGTGTAGTTTTTATGTAATCTATTATTTTATTCCTGACAATTGATGTTGCAAAATGTTTTTTGTTGAACCTTTCTCAGACCGAGTTAACACCTCAGTCTAAGTAACAGTGTATTTCTAATATATTTCTTAAACATAATATTTTTAGTTTAGTCCTTACTGAATTAAAATTGACATAATTCAGGTTCTTTCACATATATCCAAACATTTTATATCAAGACTATTAGCAATATCAATGAGACTTTTTAAATATTTTTTTTGGCTACTAATTGCTTCTTTTTGATTATTTGAAATTACGGCGGCTTTTAAATGACGTGAAATTATAAAGAAATTGATGCGTAATGAAGTACAGTGCATAAAGTAAGATATACAGTGCTATGACGTGTGACTTATTGATTGTTACTAATTTTGAGAAATATATCATTTACTTGTAAATTATGTTTCGACACACTTTAAAGAAATCGTGTAAAATATTATATTCTGTTATGTTAGTACAATAAAAGTGTCAATATAGCCCACTTCAATTCTCCCCAAGAATTAAAATTTGTGATTTTGGATCGTCGTTGCCATGTCCGTCACGGTCAATAGATTATCTAAACTATTCATTAATTTTGGCAAAAAGATATATGGCACCAATCGAAATACTTCCAGTCTTTCCTAACGAAATTTATTGCTCAGTCGAACAAAATATGTAGATTTGTTTCAAGACGAAGCACTTATTGGAATTGCGTATTTAATTTAATGACATTTTATGCAGAAAGGATAAGGAGCGTGCCGGTTGAAAAGTATCTATTAGGATACTTGAAATTTATTAACTGTTTATTGAACAAGAAATAGTCTCCTTATTCTATAAAAAGGGTTAAGCATTTCTCGAGAAACATTTCTGAAGTTTCAACGAAGTCCTAAAATGTCGTGAATACATTAAAATATTTGTATTGAATGCGTATAAAATATAAAAATATCTTATGTCTATTTCATATATCACCTTAGTAATATGAACAAAATATTTATAAAAGTATAATGGCAAATCTCGACAAAGCATAATATTACTTTTTAAAGGACCTTTTTTCATTATAATTCAAATAAATGTTCAGGAACAGAAAAGAATAAAGAGAATTTATCATTTCTAAAGCAGCAAGAAGGGAATGGCTTTTATTCAATTATTAAAAAATAAAACATACATTTTATCATCCACTAACCGATCAAATAAGAAACAGTATAAATACGAGCAAGTGCAGGTGCGTTTTTAAATGTTTCGTGCATTGTTATGAAACGCGAACAGATTTCATGTGAGTATGCAAGAGGGAGTTGTGAATAAAAGTTATTATACTTGTACCGAAAATGAAGAAACGTATAATAATCCATTCATGATTTGATTTTCTTAGATTGTTGTCTCACTTACGTTATACATAGATGCGAATTTTGTGGAGTATGTGTGTATGTGTTTTAATAAAGTTTACTAAATATAATTAAAATGTAGAACAGTGTATATCTCCTATATATTCTCAAACACTATTTATCTAAATATAAACATATATCTCTGTTAGACTTTTTCTTTGAAATAAAAACTCCCGAATACTTTTTCCTTTAACGTTATTAGAACTGAATATTTATATAAAATATATTTTAAATCCAAAACTTCATAATAAACATCTATATTTTCAAGTAAATATTTAATGATGTCTGTTAATGTTAGTACATTCGAAGAGCATTTGTGTTATCAATAATATTGTGTAACATATACAAATTTGTTTGATGCAATATTCAGCTCAGTAAGGCTTAAATTTTAATATAGTATATTTGAACTAACATTTTCACATACGCGTAGCCTTTACGTAATCATGATTTAAAGTATATTTACTCTATAATAAACTATAAAACATCTAAAAATCTAGGATAGAGAACATGACACTGCATTTATATTCCCAGCGGGCAGAGCTATAACATAAATCATAACGCGACTTGAAAAACCTTTTTACTGCTCAAATACACTAAAACGGAAACAACAGGATCTAAAATATCACGAAATGTGAGTAAGATAGCGTAATGAGGGGTGACAAATTAGTGTCGAGTTCCGTCTGAGTTCCGTCCGTCGAGTCTGCAAACAGTCGCTAGCGTACCGCGGGATTATTCTGTTCAGTTTATAATAATGTTATTTTGTAATAGAAATAGAAATGTATATTTATTTAAAAAATACCAATATCTAACCTACCTAACATTTATCTAAAACAAATTGTTAAGATAATCCTATAAATAACAAAATAAATGCGATCTGATTTATACAATAATTATTATAATATATGTGTATAAACCAATTGCTTCTTTGATTTTTATTAAAAAAATATCTCAATGTAGTACATACATATTTATTTGATGTTTTTCTAGAATAATTCTTTGCCGTCTTAATTTGAGTCCAGAGCTAAATATTTAATTAAGAGCACTAACTTGAGGCCGGGACATCAATAAAGGAATAATTTATTTTAATATTGAGGTTCAGTTGAATAAATTTAATATAATATGAAAATGTATGAACCCATTAATTTTACTTATATTTTGTTCGTATATTGTAAAGTGTAATGAAAAGATTTATAAAACAATTCACTTTTGTAATAACGGAGTATTATTTGCACATTATTGTTATTTCAATAGTATAAAATTTATACTACAGATAAAGTATTGTATATTTTTAGAACAGATGTAACATTGGTTTTCAAATATGAATTTTAAACTGCACAGGAAGTACCCTTCGAATACAGAAACGCTGAGGTTTTGAGTCGGTACGTATAGTTTCCTTTTTCCGGGAGAAGGTGGAATAAATATGAGGTGAACTTTAAGCGATATTCACTTCCCATCTATACAGCTATGTGAAAATCAATGATTCTTTTTGTAAGATACGGTAAAAAGTAAAGCCCTATAAATTAAATCAAATTATTTACATATTTTTATAAATTAATGCGAATAATGAAAAATATTACAAAATTATTAATGTTATTATATAAGATGTAATCAAAATAATAAATAGATCTTTTAGAAAAAATCCTATTACGATGGTGAAATTTCATTACAGATCTTATTTCATTAGACAAGAGTTTATATGAAATTGATGAGATTTTACTTTGAATATACATATATTAGATGATCATTACAAACTTTTTAGAATAAATAATAGGTATTTGAGAATTATAAAACCGCTCGAAGCAACAAGTTACACATTAATGGATTTAAATATTCTGATAAATTGCATATAAGTTCCTTTTGAAATGATGAAAAGTTTGGGATGTTCTCACTATGTTGCAGCTAAAAGTTTCTTATTACACGAATGTTGTGAATACAATTTGTGTATAGCGTGTATAATGGAAGTATTCAGAAAACATTTGGTTATTAAATACAGTATTGATTGAATTTATAAGACTGTTTGTACAGTTTTAATACTACAGAATTTATTTAATTTAGTATTAAATAGAAAAATGAAATTTAAATATATTATTTGTTAAATTTTTCGTTTAGTCCAATAATGAATTTAAACTAAGTTAATGTTATGTTAATAGATCTATTTTAATAAGATTGATAATTAGAAGATAGAATACCATAACAAAAACCTATTTATGTCGGTTAAAAACTAATAAGATCAGAGTAATATTTCAAAACCCATTTTCATTGTGAAATTTTTATCTTTCAATATTTAATACATCTTTACAAAACCTTACATAAGTTATCACCGTGTCATTGAAGTAAATTATTCTCATAAAAATGCTCTGGGTAATGCCTTTCCCAAGTCGATGAGGTGAAATTTATTATTGCTCACAAAAAATACTCAACTGCAGTAAACCTTTGAAATTTGGTAAACATACTCCCTTATATACTAATCATTTTCAGACTGTGGCGAGTCTTGTTAATAACTAAAATGAGAATCACAATGAAATTCTATATACTATTTTCTTTTTTATAGTTTATATATTTAAAAAGTACAAAAGTAAATATCACAATAAAAAAAAATTCTAATGTATATATTGTAATTACAATTAAAATTTTGTATCACATAAGTTATTGTTAGCAAGTTTTAAGAATGAATTGAGTCACTTATATCTTATTTATATTACGAAAACATAAGGTTCTCAAAGTTGTGCGGAACATTAATAATTCTGTCGTGATGTTCAAATCTCCAGAAAGTATCTTTTACTCTTTTCAGGAAAACTTCGATAAAATTACCATTTGAAAGACGTGTATTAAAGACTAAGAAAAATTTGAGGGGACTTTTGTTTTATAAATTCTAATAAAGTTTCTATTTTTATCTTAAAATATGTAATAATAGGTTTGGCGGTGATTTTAAAACGGTCACTTAAAAATATATATTGATTTGTTTTAAATCAAATCTTTTGTTTATGTTTATTGTAATTTTGGTTCAAACAGATTTTCATTTATGGAAATTAATTGGTTTTAACGATTTTGTAATTGATATTTTAAAATAAATTTCAAATCAAAATCAGCTCCGATTTTTTATATTAAACAAATATTATTAGTCAAGTGAACTAATTGCGTTCATGTGCCATTACAGTAAATGCTGTAATCTATATCAGCTGTTACCAGCTTGCTGAAACGTTTTAGAGCTCATTTCTCTTTCTTTCAAATATGAATTATTGTTTTTGAACGAAACGTATTGTTCTGTAATTTTAAATCTACTAATAACAATTGAGGATATTATACATCTTATACCTGTAAATTGTATTATACTTTATAGAAATCAACTTATACTTTTAAATTTAGAAATGTAAGAAAGGTAATTATAGAATCTTTATTTATCTAAATTAAATAATTTTTTAAAAAACATAATTGGAGTTGATTGAAAGTATAAACTAAGTGCATATAAGCATGTAAGTATATTTATAAAAATAAAAAATAATATATTCTAAACGGTCTTTGTTTTAGGAGGTTTTTAAAGCTTATTTAAAAAGTCCTAAGATCTAATATACAAGAGTCCTTACCGGGGTAAGGAGATCTTTTATTGAGATAACCGTACCTTTGTGTACGATAAGTTAACGTTCTCGTTATCATTTTATTTTGTAAGCAATAAAAGAAACGTAATTACTTTTTATAGCGTGTAAGCTTTGTCTATGCCCCGTTTATGAGATTCCATGGAATATTATGAAACTTTATACAGCTGCGTTAAAACGAAACACTATATTTACCCGCGGTCCCGCTCGGGTATCTAAATTTTAGTATCCAAAATAAAATGATATTTCAGTGTGTTTAAAATATGATTTTTTTAGTACATTAGGTTCCTATTGTTGTATTAAAAGTTTTTCTTCATTTAAAGTTAATTGGTCATTTATAGAAACTTTAAAGTTGAGTTATGAATCATGAAAATTAAGTGATATGAAATAAAAAAATATATAACCTAAATAAAAAAAAATCATAGCATAACTGTAACATTAACGGTACAATCAAAAATAAACTTCAATACTTAGACAAAAATAGGACTTAATAAAACGGTGCTCGAGCGTTTATGAAACTTGGCTGAAGCTTGGGGCCTAATATTTGCATGAAAAATTCTTGCCAACGGCGTCAAAGTGTGAAGATAGATAATGAAATGAAGAGGGTAAAAGTTACCCGTTATTATTGTCATCCATCATGATTTGGGATTTATGTAGCACTTGGTCTGCCCCTGCAATCGAGTCCAGATGGTGATTTCTGGACTATCGAATGTTTCAGATAGTTTCGGATTACCCGACAGTAAGGATTCTGCTTACATATTATATTAAAATATAGTAGCAATATCTCCTAACCGCTCAATGTAAATGAACTCAAGATATTTTATTTTGTTTTTAATTTTTATATAAAAACTAGTAAACCCGGCGAACTCCGTTTCGCCACCAGGAGGTTTTTATATAATATTTCGTTTGGTGATTAAAAGATGAAGGTTATTTTTTGTTTTATATTTGAAAAGCAAAATTTTTATTTCATTTCACAACAGTAATGAATTCATTTCGATTACAAAAATGAAGTGTTATTTAGTTGTACTTCTCTAAGTAAATGAAAGTGAATCCAAAATAGATACCGAATCGAAGCGTTATACGTGTCCGAAAATTATGCGTTTCATTAAAGTGGTCCTTTGTAAACCACAGTTTCCAAACTCGTGAACACGCAAAATATAACGCCCATGTGGAAAACAATGATTTTCTAAATTTATCCCGCAAATACTAAATGGTTTTAAGAGTTTAAACTACAAATACTATACCGGTTTGTCACATGAAATTAACTGAGCAGAGAACAATGAGTAGCTGTCAAACAATGTATCATCTCTTACAAATATCTAATTGTCATCATTACGTCATTACATATCTGTCATTATACGTCAATTGCATAGCTGTCAATTGTGTTTCGTTATTCCACGTTTTATAGTGACTGACGTTTCATGTCAGTTCCCACGGGAATGCTGTCGAACGGTATAAAAAGTATCTTATTGCATTTTCCGGGCTCTAAACTACCTCCCTGCCAATTTTCAGCTAAATCGGTTCAGCCGTTCTTGAGTTATAAGTGGAGTAACTAACACGACTTTCTTTTATATATATGTATATATGTAGATAAAAAAAAGCGTAATAGCCATAGAATCTGTAAAAGCGTCTTAATAGCCCTAAATATAATTTAATTCGCGTTAATAAATTTTGATTTCACTTTAGATTGGTTAAGAGATGTAACTTCACTAAGGCATACGAATTTCTCTATACAGGACGTTTTTCGTTATGCTATAGTTTTGGTAGTTTATTTATGTTAGAGATTTTGTAGTTTAATAATCTGACTTGGGAGAACCTTTTAGATGGGAAAGTAAATTAAAACCGACATAAATATCAGGCTTTACTCCTCCTCAGACTTTATATGTATAGATAAATTAGGACGTGAAAACTTGAGTCCTCTCTCCGAGAGTAAGTTTGTTCCCGATGATAAATCGTGTCATTTCGGGAAGTAAAGTTTATATACATATTTAAGAACTTACATCCTTTAAAAATATGCTGTATATCTCTTGTACGTATTTTCTGTTTTGTTCATTGATTTACTTAATTTTAAAAATTGTAAAACGAAAAATTAAATTTTTTGTTCCTGAAAGAGCGCTTTTTTAAAATGCCAGACAATTCTAATATTTCATAGCCATTAAGAGATAGGTATATTAAAGTATTATTATCCATTAAGGTATAGGTATCTAAAGCATTGAGTGACAGATCGAATATCATAAGGGTTTGTTAAAAGTGTAGGAATCTCAAAGGATGCTATAGTATGAAGTAAATTTTTATCATAGTTATGAGGAATCTACAATCTACATACAAGTATTGTTATTTTTGAAGTCAAAGATAATAGGCATTTTACTTCAACTTTTATGTCTCAGTTCAATTTAAGCTTTCCACTAAGATTTGTATTAATTGTAGGTAAACCCCTCCTTACTTTTATAACTTTCGTCTATTGTATATGTTCTGACGTCCTACGGGATTTATTTGTCCAAGCATTTTTTTCTCCGTCATTTGGTAGCCTACATTTTTGTGGAATGAGATCCATGATAGTTCAATAAAATTAGTATTTGAAAACATTCGTTCCCTTTTTAGAATGTAATGATTTTCTAATTCCGTTTCTTACGTGATCGGAATAGTAATAAGCAATATATGATTTCATTAATTACTAAAAACCAATGCTTTCAATGTTATATGAGTTCTAATAGGTGATGTGCGTGTAGTTAGTTTGGTAATCAAATATTAAAATGTCACCAATTCTAGTAGAAATAACGTCGCGATATTGCCGTTACCCAGATGATTGCATGTATATTGCAATGTTGGACAAAATAATCATCAAATTTTGATTAGCATGGCAATTCGCTAATGTTCTCATAGCGTAGTTATTACACAATTGGTTGCAATATACCGATAGGATTTATTAAAACAGTTATTTTTAGTGATAATATTTTTGAATATACATATTTATATAAATCTACGAATGTGCAAAACTCAATACAGTAGATGGAAAATACAAAATATTTACATAATAATCTAACTTCATAAGTTAATAATGTACTTATGTATAAAATATACATATATAAAAAAGTAATAATGTAATTTTTTTAAATGCTGAAACTGTTTGTAGATCTGTTTATTCTAATTAAATTGCTCTTTGAATGAAATACTCAACAAGTATAATATAAAGAAAATATACTTTTGCAATTCAAAACACAAAAATGCTGAAGATGAAAAGGGTATTAGTTTGGAGGAAGATAATATCAAGTGTCAAGTGTCAAAAAAAAATGTTTAATTAAAAAACATTTAATTATCGCATTGTTATAATAAGTGTATTTATTATTTCTACTAAAAATGTTATCATTTGAACTATGTTTTGTTGAAATCCACGTAGATTTCTGTAATGAGTGGTCGTGGCGGTTAAAGGGTTAAAGGGCCCGCCTCTCGTTGCAGAGAGCGCGGGTTTGAACCTGGCCCGGGCAAGTACCAATATGACTTTTTTCGAGTCATATGTATTTTCTAAGAGTATTTAGATAGCACTGACAGCACCGATGGTGAAGGAGAACATTGTGAGGAAACCCGGACTTATAATTTCAAAAAAAAAAAGTTTGAAATCACCAACCCGTCTTGAACAAGCGTGTATATTTATTCTTTCCATGTAATATTATCATCACGAGTGATTAGAAAGAAAACTCAATTTTAACATGAAAAATTTGAGAACTTTGAAAAATAAGTTTAATTTAACTTTACGGTAAATATGCATTAATTGTTGTATTAAATAATATTACTGTCAAAAGTTGAGTATTAGCTTGGCCATTATGTAAATATATGTACGTATATTAGATGGCGTATTAGGACAGAAAAATATATGTAGCGGACTTGACTGAACGCATTTGTATAAATCGTGGTGCGCCGCGCGTGTTTGGATTATCAATGTATGGTTGGTTCAAGCTATTTATCACTTAGCTGAGTATCCATCTCTGCCGTTCAGAGCGAATCTTTGACAACTATTCCGATTTTAGCGTTAATGCAAACATGAAACAATACTTATTATTTTAAAACGTATGACTATTTTATTATAATTCTATTGTTGTAATTTTATTATTGAATTACTTTCATGAGAATAATATATTTCATGTTTATTTCCAAGTTTTTCATAATTCAACGGTTATATAACAACAATTATATTTGAAGGAACGTTGTTCACTCGCACCGTGGCAGGATTCCGGAATCTTGCCTAAAAATACTAAGCATATTTAATAATAGCCCCATAAATAACACTTTATGATAATGAATATAAAGCTGCAATGCTAATTTTTGTGAAATATATTTTCACCCCCCAACTCAATAATTTAAATATTTTTACACTAATTATACTCTTAAAGCATAAATGAATACAGAAGCCGCAATAGTTACGTGTTAAGAGGCCATTAACAGCTGAGCGGATCCACGGATCGGACTTTATATATTATTCAATGGTTGCAAAATGAAAATTGTTCCTGCAGATTTTATTCATGGAAATGTTACTCCGAATAACGATTTTCATATTAATATATATTGGTGCCGCTTTTTCTGATAAAAATATGAGCAGTTCGATAGCTGATTGTTTTTACAATCTCTTTTATGTCAACATGGCGACTTGAATCATTATTCAGCACTATCATTGTAAATATATTTTTTATGCTTCTGCTGAACAGAAAATTGCCTAACAATTTTGTTTTGATATTACGTAATTTATACTACGCGCGTATGACATACATATGTTCATCAGTGCCAGCCGATGGCTGACTTGAATGAATGTTATATGTACATAGTAAATGTTATTACATATACTGATGCGATTAAGAATAAGAGTGAAAAATACAAAACAAGGCAAGGAAAATGTGAACATTTTTATATTATTTCCTGTAAAATGAATAAACATGTAATAATAAAAAGAAATAAGTAAATACGGGAACATATTTTAATTGGCTCACGGTTTTTCACTTTTTTATGACTGACCCCTCGATATATCGTTACATCATCGTGGTGAGAGGATTCTTTGTGCCTTGTAGTTTCCAGAAATGGTAAGTTCCCTATATTCCCTATATAGTTGAAAATTATTTAAAATACTCCAAAAACGTCTTAATCGCAGTTTGGCTCTCTGCTCCTCAGTTTCTCACGGTAATCCGGAACGCGAACGTAATATTGGGACGAGTGTGTTAATATGTGTGATAAATATATAAAATAAACGTACATGTCGGGGCAAGGTTGTCTATAATGTATTATTAAACTAATGTAACGGTTCTAAACGACATCGCCACTCAATTGGTAACGTCTTCTTTATCAGTCAGAGTAAAATCGAGGTCCCAAATTCACGAATATTAGACTGTGAAGGTAACTATGTGGTTATCATAACTAGTCGGAATGCTTAAAAGAACTGACATAAAATGTTACCTGGAATGAATGCTTATTGATGAAGAGATATATGTACATGGTGAACGTAATAACTATTGCGCCTTCAAAAGTAGCGCACTTCCGCTTCATTAAGGATTTTTGAGTTGCTTTTTGCTGAATATAAATGTATGCTTGCCAAGATTCAGAGTTATCTGATTTCACTTTTAATTTATTATCTATCGTAAAATGTTCATAAAGTATAAAATTAATAAAGAAAGATGAAAAAGAAGCCTATTTTATGGGATATCAGATTTGAATATAATTAGATAGGTACATATTTCAATATTTTCTTAACTTTCAAATAATAGCCAATAATATGTAATCGTTCGAAAAAAAAATTAAAAAAAATTGGCAGACCTTGGCTAAAGCTGGAAAATTGCCAGGAAGAAGAATCGTTCGAATTAAATATATTTTTTTAAATAAATTGATAAGATTCCGTTCACATCCAAAATAAGTTCAAAAAAAAGAACGGGGCCAACGGTAACATACTCATAAGTATATATGTATAGAGGTACAGACCTTCAGGTTTGCGAATGGTACAGAAGATTCCCTTATCAGAAATCAATGGGCATCGGCATAACGAGAAAGGCACAGACACAGTCAGACTGTTTAATAAGATATTCACATCGAAAAAGTGCCAGGATGCAACGAGTTCATTGGAACCTGAATATCTTTGAGAATTATATCGAATCACCTCGAGTTGGAGAAAAACTAGCAGTGGTGTAGGAGTGGTATGTTACATTGATATTCGGAACAAGAAGTTTGTATAGTCTCTTTCTTTAAAAAAAAAAATCCATAAATATTCTATATCATAATACCTAAATCATATTCGATTTTGTCGTAATTTTAAAAACGTTACCAAAATACGATTTTGAGATAAAAGATAATTATTATTTATTGAAAACAACGAACACAGCTACATAGTGAAATTCTGTAAAGCATAACTTTCTTGCAAAAATATATTTATTCTTACAATAAAATGTTTAAGTTTAATGGACCTTTTCTATTAGTTCCAAAACACTTTATCCTTTTGTTTTCATTATGTATTGCAAACACAATTATTTTTAATCCTTTAGTCTAATTAAACCCAAAAAATTTTATTAAGAATCAACTTGAATCTGAAACGGCCGTTTTTACTCAACTCCAGAAACAAGTTCAAATTTGGAAATAAAAGTGCAATCATAATTGGTTTCAATTTCAATAATTAAAATATCATTTGGCAATAGAACTTTGGACAGTTGAAATGTTAAACAAGTCTCAAACAAATAAATGCAAATCGCGTTCCGTTTCGCATGTCTGCACACCATAAAACCGGCGATATTAGTTGGGAACTCGTTAGCCCGTACTTAAGGAAATTTAGGTAGGATCCGTATCGTGCCGTTCCGGCCAATTTATGAGGAATACCCACTCACTCCTTCCCAGACCCGGGGACAAATATACACAGCATTCCTTGTTCTTACAAGTAATTTTATTAATGAAATCCGCTCTAACATTGAAATTCTCGTTGTTAACACCTATTTATTTACTACTTCGTACAATTTATCCTTTTAAACAATTACAGACGCCTTTTAGGAGGTTTCTTTATGTTTTTTCTTAAATCTTTCTAATGTTTTATACATCCGTTAAATAAGGACTTTGTGTGAAATGTTAACTCAATAACATTTATGAGTTAGGTCAAGTCTATATATTTTTTTTTGTAGAAAGGTCACAAAAGCGTATTTCAGAGTATATTTTAGTGATTACTGAAGAACCCTTTTAGGGAAGGGAACCCGGACTAAAAGTATTATACACAAAAACCTTTGTAAAAACATCGAACAACGAAAACTATCTAGTATCAATCCAGAAATAGAGTGACATGTTTTGATTACAGTCTGATGTCATCGCTTAAGCCTACTATACGTTAGCTGCGCGAACACATATCGGCACTTGCTTTTGACTAATTCTTTTTATTTTCCTAAATAGACAAACGACATCTTTTTTAAATATTTATGACCTAAATGAAATAGAAAATATTGCCATCGTGTTTTATGCTAAAATTATATATTTTACAAAAACTCATTGGACGAGGAAACGTAATCTCGTCTAAGCGTTATCTTGAATGCTCTCCCTCAGTATTATTACTTTTTGACAATTACTTGTGGTTGTTTCCAAATTTTTCTTTCATATTTTCTTGCAATTATTAATTTAAAGTAAGTGCTCTATAGTACCTTGTCATTAAATATGTTTATTTGATACTACCGGCTGTAATAAGACAAAAAATACAAATAAAATAAAATCGTCGATTTAGTATCCGTCAAGAGCTTATGAATTTATTATATAATTATAACATTAAAATTAAAATGTATAATAGATCTGATTATTGTATGAAAGTATTCATACAGCGTTGGCAATTAATTCATTGCATCATTTTACTCTGATCAATGAAGCTTAAATATTAAAGCCGGATATTTCAGGTGCATTCCAGTGAAATAAATCTTGCTTTGAACTGAAGCGACCGCTGCCCGATTGACGAATTGATTGCAGTTTATTTGACATTTAATATGTTCTTTGTTTCCTTGCGGATGTTTAGTTTTAATATATCAGTAATATGTACTATTGATGAGCTTTTACATATAATTAACAGCTTGCTTCTGTTTTTTTGAATTAGTTATTTCAGAATATATTTACAGAATTAAAGATACCGTTTAACCACTCAAAGAGTAGGAGAGCTTTATAAGTGAGTACTTAATAATTTTTAAGAAATTGCATTATTCCTTAGTGTGTTCAAGGCTTAAGGTAAACCGTTTATATTATTTAAAAACGTTGCTTGTTAGTGGTATATAAATATTATCATTATATAGCGACTACTTATACTACTACTAGTCAGTGGTGGCTCAGTGGTTAAAGGGCCCGCCTCTCAGCCTGTCGTCGCCGAGGGCGCGGGTTCGATCCTGGCCCGGGCAAGTACCAATGTGATTTTTTCGAATCATATGTACTTTCTAAGAGTATTTAGACATCACTGATTAATGTTGATTCCCAAAAGAGGGTTGATGTCAGGCAGGCGGCCGGTCGTAAAAACAAATAGCCAAAAATTATTCACAACATGTAAGGCAGACCCTGGCTATAGCTGGGAAATTGCCAGGTAGAAGAAGAAGAAGAAGCGACTACTTCTTTTTAATAACTATCTACTTTCTGATCAACTTACTAGACATTTTTGAGTTAATTATTATAAAAAATGTCCAATTATTATCCATAGTTATATGTAGTATCACATTTTTACTGTTAGTATGTATATAACCAAGATGAATGAAGAAGCATATTTGTAGTATATATATTTATATATAATTATAGTAATATGCACCTTAATAGTATCCAGATGTTATTAATGATTACTTCTAGAAAAAGAATCTTTTTCTATTTGTTTGAAGGCGGGACTGCCTTAACGGCACTTTATTCTAACAATGGCTAACAAAGTAAGTACATTTTGTAAGAAAAGAATAATACTCAATCCAAAAAATTGCAATCAGATGTTTCATTGTTATGTTTAATATCATGGCTTAGTTATTTCTTTTAGTTAATATAATTTTTGGTATTGATTTGAAATTGTAATTAACAGTAACAGATTCTATAAAAAATAAATAAATTTGAAACGAGTAAAATTAAGGGTAATAGAAAGATCAAAGGCAACCGCGAACACCCGCATCCGTCCCCACATTTTACATAAGGGTTAGATCCTTTAAGTTTTATAACATTAAGCGTCGTAAATAAAGATTTTGAGTTTCATTGTATTAAACGCTTGCCAAAAAAAATAAAATGATATTATGTGTTACATTTTCAAGTAAAATATGTTTATAAAATACCTTGATAATATTAGGGTATTTTGCTAGAGTAGATATACTTTTTACGTGTATATATACATAATTAATACGTAGTTTTCATGATGTGTGGTTTCTTGAATACACGACGATTTTGTTAATACTTATATCAAATAACGCACATGAATTCCCAAATATCTACAAGTAAATAAAAAATTGGCAGGCGCTACTCAAAACAGCTATCACTCTATTTAGATGACAGAGTATAATTGGAATTTTAAGAAATTGTCACAATTTTATCCATCAATTCTAAACCGAAAGTTTGTTTTCAGATTAAAAATAAAATAAAATAATAGAAAGCGAAATAATAATCATTTTATTAAAATGTTAATAATATTCTTAAATGTATTACTAATATAACAAAGGTTTAAGGTTAAATGGACCTACATCCTAAACCCCATCCGGCGCTCTGAACGCCGGAGGGCGATGGCCGATCTCCAACCCCCGTGAGCGTTGGCAGGGACTATATTCGATACGTCACCCTGACGGAACTATATATAAATGTCTCTATATAACGAGAGTTGAGGTGGAAGTTTATTTTTAGGCGGAGTTTATGAATTTAAAAGCGAAATTTTCAAAATTGTATGCGTTAAAACATGAATGGGACACATTTTATTATTCAGTTATTAGGTCAACAGTCAACCGAGAATCTAAAATACATGTCTTCACAACTTGGAGTGTGATAGATGAGGAAATTATTATGAGCATGAATTGATATGAATCGATACATGTATGTACATATGTCGCGGAGCTACTAAAGGTTGGGTTGGGTTTTGTAGAGTTCAATACTCTACAAAAGGGTACTACGTGTAATAAATAAATATTTTAATAAGAAAATAATAAAGTTTTCTATTTCTTCTCAGTATTACTTGTGTTTGACAGTTTTCTTAAAATAAATATTTTTCAACATCTTTTATTGAGTCATGTCCTTAAAATATAATAGGATGATGATATATATATATATATATATATATATATATATATATATATATATATATATGGTAACAATTTTCCTAGCAAGAAAATAAAAATAAAGATGTCAATTACCGTCGTACTTTTGTTTCCTGTTTAAAATAATTAAAATTATTTCGCTTAGTTTGTTTTCGCCTGATATAATTTTTGTTATATATACATGTACATAAATACATATATTGTATTCGTAAATTTAATCTTTTTTGCAATACCAATATCAAAAATACCAATTACAGAATAAATTTGTTTGATAAGAATTGGTTTGGTTGGTTTCACTTGGTTTCACCCCACACAACAAAATCTTTACACTATAGAACACCATGTTTGATTTAATAGGTTTAGGTAAGTTTTTGAGAACTTTAAATAGACAAATTATTTTAGTAGTTTTTCTTTGTTCGCGTCAAAAGGAAAATAATGAGATCTTAATCCTAAAACCATTATATCTTTCCCTTTGTGTTTAACGAAGCCATTATCTTCTGAGCCTTGAGATTTTAATAAGTTCAAGCGAGAATACGGTTACTTTAGCTAGGAATAAACACAGATTATGAAAACAAAATAAATCTTAAAAATACTTCTTCTTATTATTAATGTCTTACATTAAAAATCTTTAAACAGTTATGAAATCTATTTGTGCTGTAATAAATAATGTGCATTTAAATCTACATTTGCTGTGGTTTGACAAAAAAGCTTTCTAAATAAATTCTGTTCTAGGAAATTACCTACGAAAAAATTATAAAAAAAAATATTTTTCTGATGTAACGAAATTATTATATCATCCTAATTTGTTACCTAGTATTTAACTAATTAAAATGTAATAGTGACTTAACGTTAAATGATGATATGGAGTCACTTGACATATCTGTCATGTGCAACTGTCGGCATCTTTGCTTGACTCAACTTGAATGTCTTTAATTTATTCATATGTTTCATTTGAGTAACAGGTTTGTAATGACTTATAATAATTATTCTGTACCTTTAGTGTAAGTTTAATTCCGTAAACTGAATTCGATTCCAAAATTACCCTCTTTGTAAACATTATTATTATATGTATATGTAAATATAAAGAAAGCCGAAAAGAAACAAGCTACAGTAACTCCATAGCTGTAAAATTGTGGACAAACTAATTTAACATACTTTTCATTAATTATTTATACAAATTTTACCTTTTGGTTGGTTATTTGGAAATTAATTGAAAAAGGTGAAACACTAGCAATTAAGAACCACGTGTAACTCACACTGTAGATATGTATGTATATGATATGGCTGGATTATATTTAAATTTCTTATCGATATATGCTCCAAAAAACAATAGAACAAATATGCTGGGTACTTTTGCATATAAAAAAGGGGTAGTTGTTTATTCAAGAATGAATGAATATCTAAAAGAAAAGTTAAAAAAAAAATATTTTTATTAGAGAAACATTTTAGAAATTCATCCACATTTTTTCTTTATTAATTCATATAAGAGATTTTTGAGAGGCACTAATTATTTTATTACATTTCACAATTCTATCATAAAATGCCTAAATACAAATATAATAATAATCTTATCTCATAGTAGATTACTATCGAAATAAATAGTAATATATTAATTAAACTTATGTACATAAATTATACGTAAAATATTAGATACGAAATATAAAATCCTCTTTTTGAAGTATGTTTAAAATAGACTTTTAATATGTTGGAATCTTAGGAGTAGTTAAAGTGATACATTTAAAACATAACGTTACTCTGATATGAATAAACTTCAAATAAAATTTAACTTGAAAAATAAATTACAATTTGACTATAAATTTTCTACGAATTCGCTGAACAAATAAAATGTGCAGATAAGCGAAATATATGGACATGAGACAACTGTTTTTTCTACAGTAGACGAGCAGACACAATATTTCTATTCTTAGTTCTTGTATAACTACATGTAAGTCGTTGTCAACGTTCTTTATTCTACCTGGAAGGTGAAATTGCCATTTTTTTAGTGGTTGTTCATAAAGTTAATAAAATTTATCCTAAGTCGATTAATCAGGTTTGTTAGACCTCTCTACGTTCAATTTTAAATGAACTTTACTTTCTGTTTTATCGGTTTAATTTTGGTTAATCGCGGTTTTCTAAAATGCCTTTATGTTTAAACGAAACTGGTGGGCGAAGGTAATAATATTTCAGTATAGTATGTTCTATTGCTAAGTTTATACCAAAATATTAGAATAATTAAATGACTATTCAATAAAACTAGAATGACGTGTTACGGAAATTGTTTTATTAAATTTTTCTGTCAATTTGTTATTATTTAAAGTGAATTAATTGAAAACATCAATGTTTCTGTATAGAAAGAAGATGAAACAAATAAAAGATAAAGAAACATGTTATATGTAGACTTTTGGAAATATTTGATCCACTTTCAATAAATACGAGTGTGGAGCATCTGATGAACCACTTCAGTCATAAAAGCTTGTAAATCAAAATTGAGGTATCAAATTTTCAAAACAGATCCGTTGATTATTTTATATTATATTATTGCCAGATACGTCATGGTAATTAAGAGCAGATATCAGAAAATCTTTCATTAAAAAGTATGAATGTAATTTTTTTACTGTAGAGTATAATATAAATATTATCAGAGGCTTATAAATCTATAAGTTATAACTTCACCTTCAAGGTAAATGAGTTCCCGTAAATTATCAAGGACAAATTAATATAAGATAGATATAAATATAGTACATTGAATGATAATTTAATTTATAAACTTCAGAAATGTAATTATAGGGGTATTTGATTATTGTTAACAAATGGCACAAATTATTTTATACTTTTAATGTAATTCGCCTCATTTCGAACTTAGTTCAAGAAGACAGTGATTGTTAAGACATACCAGTTAATCACCACCCAGATTCTGACGGAATGCAACAGTGTGGTCTAAAATTGAATAAGTAAAGAATATTAATCAGTTCTGTATGATTATTTTATATTAAAAGACATTATATTATACAAAGGTGAAAAAGTTAATGTTTTAATTTAGTCTTTGTGACTTCAATGTTCGTAAGATTTTCAATGGCAAAGTATTTGATGAAATTTACATATTATGTAGTTAAATCCTGGTTATCAAAACATAGGCTGAGAAAGTTTTATAATAAATTAACATGAGTTACTTGAATTGTGACAAATGCAAAGAAAAGTTCACCTTATCCTTATATGTATCTTTCCTTAAATAAAAATTCTAGAGACCTGTAAATAATAACAAGCAGTGGCGGCTGGTGGGTTATCGAACTGGTGGTGCACTTTACTAAAATATTAAAATTAGAAAATGCAATAAAACAACAATTGACATAAAATATGTTTGTTTTTTATACATTAAATCAATGCGACGACATTTTTCTGAAGCGAAATGTTCAATCACCTTTTTATTAAAATCGGGTATTGTTTGTATATATATTTTTTTCAATACTAAGAAAAGAAAGTACATTTAGCAAGTTCAAGGTATTTCGGAGAAAAGTTTGATTCTTTTCAATTCCAATTCGTCATACATCGGGTGCTCTCGGTAATCTTCGGTCGCTCGTGCGGCGCTCGAGAACCGACTGATTACTCGGTACATTTCTATGAACTATCTTTTGTTTCACGCGTCAGGCGTATTAACTCGCATCTCATACAAGATGTATTAGCAGTCCTCGTGTATTCGCCGAAGCGCACGAGATATTAGTTTAGTAAAGCGCTCAAACTTTTTGACTATACATAATTAGATATTTAATTTTTTATACGTTTTTGTATGTTTAGAAAATAAATATTAAAATGGTAATTTAAAAATAATGATGAAGTAATATTTTGTAATTTTTAAATCTTTTGAATTGGAGGTTCAGCGCACGAGTGCACTTAAGGTACAGCCGCCACTGATAACAAGGAATATAGAAGTAACTCGCTGAATAGATTTTTTTAATAGAAAAAAAAATAAAAAGAGAAAAGAAAATTCTCTACAATTACTATCTATATAAAAACAGTTCTAGCTTATACAATTTACTATGTCTACGCACATATATGTACCTATATCTAACAACTTTACTTAGACTATTAATAATAACATTTATATACATGTTTTTATAATTATTTATCGTCATAAAATTTCCATGCAGCACCAATCGTTTGCATCTGATCTATTCATATTCAAGTCTGAACTAAAGGCTAGAATGAAAGCTTCTATACAGCCAGCGTCAACTATATTCGAACTTTTGCTCAGTGCTTTTAATTCGCATATAACGAATGAAATGTATGCTCGCTTCTAAACAAGTGCCTTATTCATATTTCTAGTTTTAATTTACGAAGAGCGTACTTGCTAAAAGCTTCTTTAATATAGCTAATTATATTCACATAGCACCACTCAAATAAGTCTCTTTGTATGAAAATTGCAACTGTAGTTATTTTTACATTACTCCTGCTTTTTATTATCCGGTATATTTTTAATTAGGAACATAAAATGTGTGATTCTCATTAATTTTCATTAAAGTATAATCTTTTACGATTTGAAATTTTTCCAAAATGTAAGAAATATTCATAAAGTAAAAGAGCTCAGAGGATAAAATACTAAAAATATCCAAAATAGCTTTGGAAATGATATAATTTATGTATTAAAGTATGACAGATTCTATATCCGATGATCAAAAAATCGTAAATCAGAAAAGATAAGTCAAACAGCAGACCGCAGTGAAATCAATGCCGTGTGAAAAATAATAACCGACCTCTTGGCCACATGTCGACATAATACCGAACGTACGCTCGTAAAAAATAGAAAAAGAACCGCAAAATAGTCGCTATTACATTTGCGGTGTGTGCCAGAAAAATTGGAAATATATTTGGAGAAAAAACTAACGCTTTATCGATTGACGTTTGGATAATTCGTCTTACGTGTGAAGTGTTTGTTTAGGGCCTTGGAGATTTATGAAGAATATTATATCGGTTGTAAAGCCAAAAATTTTTATCATGCTTATGAGTAGCATTTTCAGCTAGATTTATAAAAAACAAAAATTAATTTCGAACTAAGATTATATCAAAAGGAGTAAGAATTTTAATGTTTTCAGTGGTTTCTTTAAATTTTTCTTAGATTAAAAAACTTAATGCCAATATTGAATCATTAACTATAAAATAAAAGACAATATAAAGCCAAAAGTAGTTAGGGAAATTACTTAAAATTGTTAATTCAATTTTACTAACTTTGTCTTATCTACATAACGCTGTCCTATAAAAAAGTTCGTAAAACTGAGTGAATCCAGTCTCGTTTTTATACGTCACTTGATTTTGACGCTTCAATTTAAATGAATAAAGGTTGCACTCTCTGAAAAAGATAGTTGTTGCAGATAAAATGAGTTGTTACGCCGCATCAAATAGGATGAGGATTCCTTAAAACGTTCGCTACCGCTATGAGAGTCGTTGAAACCCCTATAAAAATGTTAGTTCGCCTTTCATTACATTTTGGAGAGAGAGAGAATGCCCCGTGTACGAACTAATTTATACTTTAAATTCAATACGACCAGCGCGCTTTTTCCAATAATAGAAATGATATTTATTTTACAAAATGCTTGATATGTGTGTCATGAATAGCATATTCAAGGTGGTTAACAGAGTTTTGTTATAATTTTGTCTAAGCATTATGAAGTATATAAAGTAAATTTATTTGTGGAAGTTGTTTTGGCTGATTTTATAATACACATAGGGAATTAAATTGTAGTATATTATGTTTGTGGCGGCATAACATCTACTTATATATATACCCATATATATATTCGCTGACGTGTTTATGAACTGGATTATATAGCACTATAAGTTCAGTGCTACACGGTCTATTTCCCTTGACGGCCATTTTACTATGGGTAGTACCAACTTAATAAGGAATTCCAGGCCCGCTGGTGACTATCGAAAATCCACCTTGCTGAGACGTTTCTGTAATTTTGAGAGATCTTGCTAGCTTGGTTATAATATAAGCGAAACGGAGACAGGCTTCCCCACAGTGTTGTTATTTGCACCTGTAGTCACAGATAATATGGGAAAAATGGTTGAATATATACCGGCGACAGCACAGACATAACATTTGATTTCAATTTAATTATATATATGTGTATATATATATATATTTATTACGTAAAAAATAAATGTGTTGTTTTTTTTTTCTAACCTGTTCTAAATATCTTTAAAGCTTTTACAAAAATACGGATTTCAGATTTGAAATTGAAATGGACTTCCATGTTGTGGGCTGACTTTTCTAAAATTCCCTCTGCTGAAAATATAATGTTGTTAAGGATTTACAGACATTTTGAATCCGCTGTTTTGATTTTGAACAGGAAAAGATTCTTCAAATGCTAAGGTAAATAATGTAGGAAATATTAAAGACTAAAATGATCCTTGGGTTGCGTTAAAGATTTTATTCCTTTGTTAAATAAATATCCAAAAACATTAACTTCTAATCTATAAAAAAATAATTCTTTCAATTCAGATATGATATAATTCAAAGCTAATTAAAAAGAAAATGTGATAAAGAAGCTTTTTAAAAAGAAAATGTTATAAAGGAACTCAGGAAACAAACATATTCACCAGAAGCGGATTTGAGAGGCAAAATAAAATATTGTAGTAAATAATTTTTTACTTTATTTTGTTAATAAATATTCGCAAAAGATTAATTATTAAAATCTTCTGTTAGCAGTTTACAATTAACATTATCAATTCAAGCTATAAGAGAAGTGATAAAATAAGTTTTGAAATCTCCTTCTAAATCCAGAGCTGCGCACAATGTAATAAGTGATAATGATAATGTGGCCATAAGTACATACGTTTCTGTAATATATAAGAATTAATAAGAATCAGCGAATAAATAACATTGATGAGATTTAAGATTTTTGCCAGTCTTATTTATTTAAATGAAACTAATGTTTTTGATGTATACTACATTAATATATTTTTATAAAAATAAAATCGCGTACTGTTATAACCTAGGATTGTAAGTGTAATTGCGTAAATGCAATTCTATAATAGACAGGTCAGCATTTATCATTAGAACATTAATTAGAACCCCTTCATTTAGTTAGTCTTCACCTAGATCTTGTAATGAGCGGTTGTCCTTTAATTATTAAATAAATCAGTTTATCTTTTTTTTAAAAAGTGATTTTAATTCTCCGGGCTAACATTTTGGTGGCAGCGGTGGGATACGAAATTCCCCAGTGCATAACTCCGCTCAAAAGACTCAATTGTATAATCGTATCCTACAAATCTACAAATTATCAACATTATATCCTTAAAAAGGATTCACGCTCCTACAAGGGAGACCTACGGCGATATCATAAGTCGTCAAATCACCGAAACTTCGATTATCCTGCTTGCATCCAGTGAGAATCCCGGGATTAAACGTATAACAGAGATATACCTCACCGAGTCAGTTCGACGTGCATCCACATTCTTGAAGATCATATTCCAGAAATGTGCAATCCGAGAGTCGTCGTGCTCTTATCAGTCGTGCACGTGTTAATGCAGTAAGTCTTTGGCCATTGTTTTGTTCAATGAATTAGGGTTCCTTTTACAATACTTAATATTATAATCTTTTAATTGTGAGTTCATGCATGCATATATTTATATTAGTGTGATTCGTAATTTCAAAACAGTTTTTATAAATTTGTTTTAAACCTAAATTATGCCAAAAGTGCCTAAATCAGAGGACGGCAAACTTAACTTAGATATTCCTGACCTAGATCAAGTACCTAGTGATATTTCTGCTAAATCACCTGTAACATCACCCCGCGTTACAAGGCGGACTGCCGCTAACATCGCCATGGCTGAGTTAGACCTAAACATCTTGTTTAAATTCATCAAATCCTATGACGGCAACAGAGAAACTCTTAACTCATTTATAGTAAATTGCGATAATGCATTTGAACTCGCTTCCGATAGTCAGAGGCCCATTCTATTCAAGTTTATACTTTCACAATTGAACGGCAAGGCAGAAGTTGCTTGATCGATAAAAGATTTTACAAACTGGGAGCAACTTAAGGAGTTCCTTAAGACCCAGTTCAGTGAAAGAAAACATTACTCTCATCTCTTGATGGAGCTTCAGGAGAGCAGACAAGGTCCGCAGGAGAATGTTAACCAATACGCGCTAAAGATGGAAACATACCTTTCACAGCTACTCACTGAAATTTCACTTTCCACTTCTAAACTAAAGGAGCTTCCTGGGCGCACAGCGGCCATGGAAGACCTCGCCCTCCATCATTTTGTCATGGGACTTCAACCCCGCATTTCCAATATTGTCAGATGCAAAACACCAAGAACATTAAATGAAGCAATCAATTTCGCCATTTCGGAGGAGAGAATCCAACAAACCCTTTATAGGCGACCACAGGTCGAACAAAGGTCCAACAATCATAATAGATTTAGGGCTAACCCGGGGCCAAGCTCAAATTCTTCTCACATTCAGTCAGTACGACCAAATTCTAACTCGGCTCCTCTTCAGAGAGCTCCATTTAATACACCCCCAAGGAAGCCATATAACAATAATGATTCAAACCTTTTCTGTCGTTATTGCAAAATGAAAGGCCACGAAATTTCCACTTGTAAGAGGCGCGAGTATAATAACGCCAGAGCTCAAGGGTTTCAAAATTCCCCGCGCGTCAATTTTGTTGAACTGCCTCAAGAGGAAGTAGGCTATGATGAAGTCGATGAGGTAGAACAATCTCAGGATAATTTAAACGCGTAAAAGTCTCGCCCCGGTGCCGATCGAGACAAATTAATGTGATAGGCACCGAATTTAATTCTAAGGGTCATAAACAGGGTAACCAGCCCCAAACTCGCACCCTCTCTAATTCACTGAGCCACGAACAGGGTAACCAGCCCCAAACTCTCGCTCATCCTAAGGGTCATGAACAGGGTAACCAGTCCCAAACTCGCACCCTCTCTAATTCACTGAGCCACGAACAGGGTAACCAGCCCCAAACTCTCGCTCACTCTAAGAGTTCTAAACAGGGTAATCAACCCCAAACTCTCAATCATTCCAAAGAGGTGTATGAAGTTCATATTGATACTACGAAACGGCTTTTACCGCATGTCCTGCTAGAGTCTCAAGCCTCAGATATTCCTCTATCTCTGCTAGTCGATTCGGGCTCCGCCATTTGCCTCATAAAAGAATCAAGTATCCGATCTAATCAAAACCTAATTAAAGAACCTATCAAACTCAAGGGTATAGACCCTAGTGACGAGCCAACTCCTACTATAGGGCATTTCCAATTAAAACTAAAACTAGGAAATAATAAATATCTTTCTCATAAATTTCACGTAGTCCGCGATATTAACTTACCTTATAATGGAATCATCGGTACAGATTTTCTAACTAAATTCGGATGTAAAATAGATTACACTCACGATATTCTAAAGATAGGCAAACAAGAAGTCAAATTATTGTTCTCTGAACCATTCTTTGTCATTCCACCCCGAACCGAAGCCGTAATAGAATGCGCTGTCCAAGAAACCGATCTAAAAGAAGGAGTAATTCTAGACCAACATATTTCTATACTTAGGGCATATTATCGGTCAAAATGGAGTACAACCTAACCCAGACAAGGTCAAGGCCGTCACAGACTTCCCTACACCCAAGTCTCCTAGAGATATTAAATCATTTTTGGGCCTTGTATCATATTATAGACGTTTCATACAGGATTTCTCTAAGTTAGCCAAACCCCTAACTAATCTTCTCAAAAAAGATACTCCTTTTACATGGGAGAACACACAACAATTAGCATTCGAAACTCTTAAGGAAAAACTCGTTTCGGCTTCAATTTTGGCATACCCTGACTTCACACAACCGTTTCTTCTTACTTGTGATGCTTCCAACTTTGCCATATCGGCTATTCTATCTCAAGGACAAATAGGCCAGGACCGTCCAATCGCTTTCGCCTCTCGTACTCTTAATCGGGCCGAATGCAATTACAGTGTCACTGAAAAAGAGTGCCTCGCTGTGATCTTTGGCACTAAAGTTTTTAGACCTTACCTCTACGGACATCGTTTTACTGTACTAACTGACCATAAACCACTTGAATGGTTATTCAAATGCAAGGATCCAGGTTCCCGGTTGATCCGTTGGCGTTTGAAATTGGAGGAGTTCGAATACGATATCAAATATAAAAAAGGGAAAATCAACACGAACGCCGATGCTCTATCTCGGTTCCCAGTAAATCCAATTCAACCTGAAAATGCCTCTGAATTAGACGAAGATCTCATGGATCTACTCGTATCACCACCTTCTTTCAACCCTGACGAGTTAACTGCAGATATTCAGGATCCCTGTGAATATGACACCGCCGAATTGGCACAGTCGTCTGACCCTATCATAGAACCTACTCTACCAACTGACCCTCCTTCAAAAGATTCCATAGATCTATTAGTACCACCTAATGATTTTAATCCCGATGACTTAATCATAACCTCCCAAGATCAAGGTGAGCCTGTTAGAACTGAAAGTCAAAATACACCTAACCTCATCGTAGAGCCCGGTCCTCCTACAGACGATTCTCTTAATCTAAACCTACCTGATGATGACTATCCCGCATTCTTGAAAATAATTGCAGGTAATAATGCAACATTTAATACAAAAATCATAGAACATAATGAAGATATTCGCAAATCAAAAAGTAAAATAATTATCTTACCCACTTCCATAGACCTCGATGAATCCAACCCCTTTGTTCAATACGTTCTAGACAACATACCTGACAACTCCGAAATCATAAATAAAGAAAGGACGTTAAACTCATTTATATCATTCGAGCACGCCGGCAAGAAATATTACTTCCTTTTCACCAAAGTTTACCATTTCGACAAATGTTCATATGTTGACATCTATAACAGTCTGAGGAATCTCCGAAACGAATTAGTCATAAATGAAAACAGCGACTCAAACATTGAAATAGCAATAACAGAATTTAAAAATCCCTTTGATACACATCAATTCATCAAGATATATAATATGATTCTCTTCCTTTTCGATAAATCCGGTATAACCATTCATATTTATAAAGATAAAATAATTTACCCCACTCCTTCAGAAATTCCCAAGATATTAAAAGAAAATCACGATATTCCAATCGCCGGTCACCTTGGTAGTAGTCGAATGCTTAAAAGAATTCAAGAAATATTCAATTGGAAAAACATGCGCAGCGATGTCGAGAATTTTGTTAAGAAATGTCCTCAATGTCAACTCAATAAATCTCTTAGACAAATTAACCGCGCACCTATGCAAATAACTAGCACCTCAACCGAACCATGCCAAAGAATAGCACTAGACATTGTTGGTCCTTTACCTGAATCCGGTCCGGCGAAGCTCAAATATATATTAACTGTCCAGGACGACCTCACGAAATTTTCATCTGCCTATCCAATACGAAGCATTACAGCTGAAGAAACTAGCGAATGTCTGCTTCATTACATTTCAATATTCGGTATACCTAAAACTATTCTCACTGATCAGGGAACTAATTTTACCTCTGAATTGTTTAAAGAAACTTGTAAACTTCTAAAAATTAAAAATCTCTGGTCCACTCCTTATCACCCACAAACTCAAGGTGCTCTGGAACGAAGCCATTCAACACTTAAAGAATACTTAAGATCCTTTGTCGATGAAGACCAAACGAATTGGCCTCGTTATGTCTATACCGCTATGTTAACTTACAATACTTCTGTCCACTCTACAACTAACTATACGCCTTACGAACTTATGTTCGGCAGCAAACCTTTTATTCCAAATTCTATATATGAAGAAATACCCGGAGCCACTTATCCAGATTATGTCCGAATGCTTCAGAGCAGACTGAAATATTCGAGAGACAAGGCATTAGATTACATAAGAAAATCCAAAGAATCGTCAAAATCTTACTATGACTGTCACAGTCGCCCTGTGAAATATAAGGCAGGAGATTACGTTTATTTGAAAAATCATCTGAGAATGCGTAAGGCACTCTCACCAGTATGGAAAGGTCCTTACAAAGTTATTAAAATTAATGGTAACAACACACTTACCCTTCTCATTAACAGGCGTCACGTAACGCATCACTTTGATCAGGTGAAACCTGCTGAAACCACCGGAACTAATTCGCGTAGTCCGCAGTCAATTCCTTTAAGTGAATCTCCGGAACTCGTAACATAAGATTAGAGTAATAAGAAATAAAATAAGTGTAGTTAGGTATATAAAATATTAAAACGTAAATTTTATATTAAAAACATTGTATTAAGATAAAGTAGTAACTTACTTTAGTTTTGGCAACCGTTGTTTACAGTGTTACACGGGGAGAACCCCAGCGGAACTACGTCCAGCCGGTTACTTCAAGTTCAGGTCTTTATTACGACTACTTAGGAAATTTGAAAATCAATAATGTCCAGTTACAAGTTGTAATTCCAGTAGATATTTCCCATTTTAAGCCACACATCAAAAATATTGAAAATACCTTAGAAACCTTGAAATATCTTTGTAAACAAACCAGAATTGAACAAATAGATCAGGAATGTCATAATTTATTACAACCGATATCGGCGCGATTCCAAGATATGAGTAAGGAGTTCTCTGCTATTTCCCATCTTCTAGACAATAGATCCAAGCGCAGTGCCTGGATAGGTGTCATAGGAACAGCAATGAAACACATATTCGGTTCATTGGATGAGAATGATGGTATGAGGTATAATGAAGCCATAACGACTTTACAAAATGATGAAAAACGGTTAGCCACGTTGATGAAAGAAAATATCCTAGTTACTTCCTCTACTTTAAAGATACATAATGATAGTTTATTTAAGATTAGAGAAAATGAGAATAATCTCGTTGTAGCTATTGACAAGCTCTCTTTAAGTATAAAAAACATTACTGAATTAACTAACGGTCTGCAGATCCTCATTAATGTTAACGAAGTTTTTAACGCTATAGAAGCTGCCATAATTACTCTGTCCTTTCAACTGGAAGATGTCACTAACGCTATAATGTTTAGTAGTCAAAATGTTCTCCACCCATCAGTTATAACTCCTAAGCAGTTATATCAAGAGCTTGTCGATAATTACAGACATTTGTCTAATGATCTAGAATTACCTGTAGCATTAAATATTGATTCTATACATTTAATTCTAAGTATATCTAAAACAGTTTGTTTTTACATTAGAGATAAGATTGTATTTGTCTTAGAGGTACCGCTAGTTAACACGAAAGAATACGTATTATTCCATAATATAGCTATTCCGACGCCACATAATCCTAAGGAACCTAATTCATTTACTTTAATAATTCCTGAAAATAAGTATATAGCAATGACCATAGACAAATCGCATTATTGTGTGTTTAATGATCTTGGAGTGTGTAAGTCTGTAGGCACAGGAAACTTCATTTGTGACCTCCAGAATGTGTATTCTACGGATGCAAAACCTATTTGTGAAAGTGAGCTATTAGCTAAAGTGATAAGTGAAAAACCGATACAGTGCGAGACGAAAATCTTATACGGAAACCTAAACCTATGGAAATCATTAACAAACAATAATTGGTTGTATGTACAATCCGAACCCCAAAAAGTGTCTATTGATTGTATTAATTCAAAACTATATGAAACTAATATTTTAGGAACGGGAATTCTTAACATCCCAAAAGATTGTATTGGATATAGTAATAGCGCCACGTTTGTACCTACACATAATGTTCTACAGATTAAATCGCCAATTAATCATGTGCCAGATTTTAATTTAATTAATGATACTTGTTGTAACTTAAATAGAGTAAATTCTGTAATCGGTAATGTGTCTCCTATTCGTTTACACAATATAGACTTAGACAATTTCCACTCTGGAAATAAATTAAAATCTATATTAAATAATTTACATCAAATCGAAACGAGGAAATTGCCTCATATTGTGGAATATGGGACACAGTACTCAATTTTCATTAATATAATACTTTCATTTATAATTATTTTCATATTATATTTAGCGGTTAAGACTTGTTGTATTAAACTAAACAACCGCCCATTCCAATATTTTAAGAAGAAACAAGCAGTAACTTTGACAACCCCTGAAATTAAGGAAACTATAGACAGAACAGAAATTGATACTGAAATATCCAGTCCAGTAGCCCCACTTAGAACTAGGATATAAAACGAGACTTTGGAATCAACCCCAAAGCCTCTTCTTAAAGGGGGAGGTGTTATAACCTAGGATTGTAAGTGTAATTGCGTAAATGCAATTCTATAATAGACAGGTCAGCATTTATCATTAGAACATTAATTAGAACCCCTTCATTTAGTTAGTCTTCACCTAGATCTTGTAATGAGCGGTTGTCCTTTAATTATTAAATAAATCAGTTTATCTGTTTTTTAAAAAGTGATTTTAATTCTCCGGGCTAACAGTACTGTATCCGAAAAACATTAGTTTTAGTTAAATAAATAATACTGAAGTATATGATGATAAGTAAAGTATATACCTTATTTTATTGATTTTTTATCGTTCTCACAAATGATATAGGTAAAATGAAACCTAAATTACTTTTAATATTGTACAAAATGCTTGTCCATTGTGGCTTAGCCTTTTGTATAGCGTCCACATTTGTAATTAAAAAACTTTATAAGTTACTAAGGTCAGGCGTCAACAACTAAAACCTTTTTCGGTAAATACCAAAAAACCGGTATCGATAAAGCTTATAAAATTAAAACATGATGATATATTTTTTTAAATTTAAGAAGGTTTTTATTGGATACAAATCAAGAAGTCAATGAAATTAATCATCTATTATTCTTAAAGCCTAATATTAGTATAAAGAAAATAATATTTTATTTCAAACGTGTAACAAAAGATAATTGTAAACTAGTCTTTATCTACAATTTTGAATTAAGTTCGCCATCAGCCTATCAGAGCCCACTGCTGAGCAAAGGCCTCTTTCTCACATGGAGAAGGTTTGACCATTAATCACCACGCTTGCTCAAGACGGGTTGGTGATTTCAAACTTATAATTGTGAAATTATAAGTCCAGGTTTCCTCACGATGTTTTCCTTCACCGTCTCTCAGTGGTGTCTAAATTTAGTTCTGGTTAATCAAACCATAAAAATATTGGGTGTTAATTTTATCTATGAACTAGTTACGACCAAGATTAATGAAGGGTATACGAAAAACGTATTTTTCTCATTATGTTTTATGCTTGTCAAAGAAAAACTTAAAATGTTAATTATGAATCTTTTTACGGTGAAAGTTAAAAATTTACAAATGTAATTGTAGCATATTTATACACAGGTTTAGAATGGATGGATGGATTTAAGGAATCTTTTGTATTATTAAAAACGTTTTCTACTGATGCCTTCGGGTTTAAGAACTTTATTTAAAAAAAATTACTTTTTTACTTAAATTTAAATTTACTTTTACCTTAAATATGCTGTTTATATTTCACACAGGCATTGTGTCGCTACGAATGCATGTTAGAAGGAAGTGCTCAAACACTATGGACTACGTGCTAGGAAACTAGAGTTAATTGAGAAATAAAGACCTAATATAAGAATATTCTCTTTACAATCTTTATGAAAAAAAATGCTTTAACTAAGTATACTTTTTTTGTTTGTAAATACTTTTTATTTGATGTACTTATTTACTCCTAAATTTTACTTTTACCTTTCCTACCAATAAATAATAACGTATTTGCTATTCTCTCTGCTGCACCTGTATGGACGTGGATGATGGTTGATATATGTATTTACGAGGGGTATCGTTTGTGTTTTAGCCCATATAATAAAATTGATATACGGACTATTTTTATTATTCATATCTTGAATGTTGAGACAAAATCTATTAATAGTCAAAGTAATTAGTGACATCAATTTAATTACTTTCATAGTAATGATGTGTGATATTATAGATAATTATTATAATTTTCGAAATAATTTGTTTTTGTAAAGCGTTGTATCATCGTTGCCCACACGATGAGTCATTGTAGCCCGTAATGATATCATCTGCTTCAAACCGTAAATGGTATTACTTAATTGTAACTGTTTTTATAAAAATATCATTTTTTCGAGAAGAGTATCATTATTTATTAATATAAAATATTATTTTCAATACTATGATTACTTTTATTGGCTTTCGAGTATATGTCCGAGTTAAAGTTTAATTAATTATAATATGTAGTTATAGAAGTGAATATACTGTAAATGAATCTAATATTTTTCGGATTATGCTCTGCGACTATAATCCGAAAAATATAAGTTTCATTTAAATGAATAAAACTCACGAATATATAGATGTAATTATGAATATACTGAATTTTATTATTAAAAATGAAATGCTAAAGTTTTTTGTAACATTATAATATATGTTCGGTTTTTAAATATCTTCATCATATTTACACAGCAACAAATTAAAATGCGAGCAAACATTATAAAACCTTTTACATGGAGAGGTTAAAGGCAAAAATAAATATTTGCAAGTTAATAACAACTGCTTCTCCCTTTTGGATCTTACCAAGGTTTTTAATAAATTCATATGCATAATGGAATAAAAATGAAACTGCCGCTATTTATATTTAAAAGGTTTAAATTGATCACACTTATATATAATTTCAATAAGATTTGAGATGAAGTTTCAGTTACTAGGGTAGGGAGAGAGGCTGTGAAATAAATTTTTGACTGAAATCCAAAGATTCCTCAATTTTATGAGATCAATATCTGGCATTATCGTGAATTCGATGACGTCGAGTATACCTGGAATGTTTACACCAAAAGAGTATTCATATTAGATTTTCTATATCGCAATGCCAGCCGGCCGTATCAGAATGTCACCGATACATTCGATACTTTATTCGAGTCTATTCGAGCACACCGCTCGCCGCGACGCGGAACACTGTCAAATAAATACAGTTTGAAATATATCCGCTGCCGAGTTCTGTGATCCTGGTATATTCGTGCCATTTGAAGAATGAATTTTTACATGTTTCTCATGTTCTTCGCTTATATTTTCACCTGGAGCAGCGGCATGTTGTACCGGCGCGACTCCGATAATGTTTTGAAACCTGGTGAGATAAATTTATGATTATTGTTTATAAATTTTTATTATAAGCATGTGTGAGCTTCATGTGAAAACATATTTTTAAATTACTTCCGCCATTGTTATCATATATGTAGAACAATTAACTAATTCAGTTGTTCCATATTTAAATATTTTTCTGAGTGATTGTATTTTTTTTGTGTTAACACGAATGTTGTGCAACACGAATGTCGGGTAAAAATGAAAGACATAAATTTTTCTCAATTCGATTGAATATTTATTTTGCGATGGATAAACTAATAAGTGTTGATCACAACAATATTGGTAGTTTGTCCTTGTTATGGGTCATTTATATTGCAAAAAAATAAATGATTACAATTTTAATTCATAGAATTATTATAGAAATTGTTATTAGTTCAAATAGTGATTGATAATAATTGATCTTAATAGACTTCTAAAAGTTTGTGCATAAAAATTATTGCGATATTTTGTTTACATCACTTCTCGAGTAGTGGAAGGTGAACAAGTAAGTAATAATACTGCTATATTTGAAATATATATAGTACCTTGCCTTGAAGTTTCGCATGCGTCGCAGGTTGTAACTGCACTTTCAAATAATTCAATAAAAAAATATTATGTCAAAAAAGCTTCAAAGAGTTATATGGCAATTCTTCGGTAATTTTAGGTTAATGGTTTAGAATTTAGAATTACATAGTTGAAGAATAGCATTTTAGTTTGATAATCTATTCTTATTCGTGATTAAAATCGCATTTACTGACACTCGTACAGGTTTCTAAATGCCCATGTACAGTTAAAAATATATGGGTTTGTAATAGTACTTTAGTTATTTAGTAAAATAAATGATTCTATATTGAACACTATAATTTCAACGAACTTGTAGCAGGGCCCTGTTAAATTAAAATGATGTATGAATGTAAAATTAAAATAATGTTTATCATTTATCAGGCCCTTCTAAAGATTTGTTGGATAACTTGTATTTATAAGAATAACTATTGACTTTAAATATTAACTAAACTAAGGTATCCATTTTTATGAGAAAAAAATAAGAAAATATCTACTTTTTGGAAATTTAATCTCAATACATATATATATATATTTCGTTAGCGATTACCCGAAATTCAATTACAGAAATAATTTGTGATGTAGAATCGGTGTGTATAGTAATGCGAAATATTCCATAATAGCAAACCATATATCTTCTTCTTCTATATATATAAAAATGGATTGCTGTTCCTTAGTCTCGCTAAACCTCGAGAACAGCTGAACGGATTTATCTTATCTTAGTCTTGAAATGTTCGTGGAGGTTCAGGGAAGGTATAAAAGGTGAGAAAAATTGATTCATTTCCGGGAAAACCTTAAAAACAGCCCTTTTCTATTTCCCATACAAATGTTTTCTTTGACATTAGATTTGACAACTAACGAATATGTCAATCATTCTGTTCAATTGAAACAGGAAACACCTGATTATTAATGGCCTCTAGGACAGAATAGAGTTCGCCCGGTCAGCTATACATATATTAATAATGACGAAATTAACGCGGACGAAGTCGCGGGCAAAAACTAGTATGTATATAAAACTGAATAATGTTTTCACTAGAGATAGATTTTCTTATAATTTATATAATTAAATTAATTAAAATATAAGTAAAATAATAAACAAAAATGTCATTCAAATCTTACTCTAACTCTAACATTATTATAAAACGCATTTATAACTCGAGTTATATAGCGACAAAGACTTAGATTACATAGTTCCTTGCAAAAATTTTCAAATTATTTTTAATTAGTAGGTTAAGTCTCAAAAAATCTTTGTCTTAAATCAAAATTTGTTTTTTTATTCGGTTTCGATATCGCTAGGATTTCGGTATAATTACATCTTTATTTAATCGCATCTAGATTACTTTTCTTTTGTTTCCAGTAATTCTAGTCGCTTGATATTCTTTATAAATAATTAATTAATTTAACTGTGAGTAATGTTACTATTCATATTATTTTTGGTCCAAAGTTTGGTCTGTAAGCTGATTACACATTTACATTTATCTTTTAATAATAAACCGTAGACACAATACAATTGAAAATTGAATCTTCAACTCACAGAGGGTTAGATTGTTTTGTTAGCCATAGTTCTCGTATTTCTAATATTACGGAGAGCTAGAAAAAAAGCGTATACCCATTATAATATAGGTATGAAATAAACTAGTTTCAAAGAATTCCTTATAAATACAATGTTTTATTTTTAACTTATAATGATATGTCTTCATATATACCAATCCAACAAAATCAAAGTTTGTACTATAGTCATAAACTTATAAAATATTAAGTATAATATACGCATAAATATTGATATTCGGAACATATTTATTTTGAAAATTAATATATGTATATATATAGTACATACGGTACATCAATTTCTAAATAACTAATTACAACATTCACTAAAATTGGTACATTTATCTCACGTTACAATTCGCTAAACGGGCTCTATATCGTACCCTCATACATATTGTATCAATCAGTAGCGTGACAGAGAAACAACTCTAAATTGCCGACATCAACTAGCGGTTATTTCAATTCTACGTGACGTATTCTATCCGATCCACCGATGGCTCGCTCACGTTATATGTAGTTAAAAATGTCACATCAGGCGACACAAACGGCTTTGTTAAACTCCATTAAGCCTTGTAAACCAGCAAACTGTTTTGGGTAATTGTTTAAAAAAATCAGTATAACTGTATGTATACCATAAAAATTAAGAGGAAGTAAGTATGAGTTTAAATGTTTTAAAATATCGAAGATGTATTCTTTATTGGAATGCCGTGAATCTAAATTGGAATGTTATTTTTTTTTCCTTTTATATATTACAATCTCAAAGTAAATTACTTTTAAACACAATTCATTCCAATTATCTTTTAATATGTTTAAAAACATACTTTGTTTGTTCGATGTTTATGAACAGGAACAAATAATTACAAACCATCCGGCTAAAGAAGCGAACATAAAAGAAATGAACAACATACATACATTTGTTCGACATCGAGTTGTATTTTTATTTAATTATTATAATGGCTCACCTTTATTTAAAATACAACACCCACATCCATTATTATTTGTTGTTTGTATTTTGTTTGATGAGTAATAAAGACGTCATTGAATTAACTAATGTAAAGTTGAAAAACTTGAAGCTTATATACTTCTAGTAAAATGATAAGCTTCAAGTTTTTTCACTTTACTTCTAGTAGAATGATAAAGTATTAAAAACTAATCTTTTGGAAATACGATACAACGAAAAATACTAATATAAAAACATACAACAAAAAATAATAATTAAAAATTATAAAATAATAAATGTTTTATATCAAACAATAAATTGCTTTAATTTAATCACGTGATGCTTGATGCTTTTTAAAGACAAACAATAATTTCTGAAGGTTATCATAGCTTTGTTGAGGCGTGAGTGCAGTTATAGTTACGGTAAATGCAGCTAGCCTTGTGCCTGTGGGCCACGGTCAAGAATGCCTAAGGAGTTCTTATGTCACAAACATTCACAACCTGTCCCCATTCTACAGCCAAACATAAAATTATGTGTATAGAATAAAATTTGTTGGAGCAATTCAAAAATAGACTTATTTTTATTATGAAATCGTTAAATTGGCATGTTGATATCTTATTTATCTTTCATTCATATAATTTTGTTCAGATACATTTATTTTTGTCAATGAGTTTCCTTTTTAGCATTCATTTTTATTGTAAGTAAATTATGAAATATTTAGTTAACCTATTTTTGCCATAAGTTTTCCCAATATTATAATACCTCTTTATCTATAATAATCAGTAATCACTTAATCCGAGCAATACTTATACTTTATAATCCCTTGGTGGTGTTAAAATTATTGTGAGCTTTAATTTTCTATTTTCAATGAAATGTTCTAGAAATATCTCAGTTATCAAAGGATATTTCAATGTTTGTTTTATAAAATTTTTCTAGAAGGGTAAAAGTATTTGATCTTGATCTTGATCTTACATTGTTCTAAAACATTATTCTTTCACTGAATTACGTATGTTCCTTGCCTGGTACAGACTTATCCGTATATGTATAACGTTTTTATTTTTTGCTTGTCTCGATTTAGCATTATAATTAGATCTGTAAATCTAACAAAATCCATCGTTCAAATTCAATAAATAATATATACGTTCGGTTTTTATACAGATAAGAACCGTTTTCAAAATATTGATTTCCCCAATTTGTAATGAATCTAAAAATGCCATCGGAGCTCTATATATACACCTAAGAGTTTCTCAGAGAAAAATCCTGTTGATGATGACGTCGTTACATCGCTCCCAGAAGACAATACTACTTCCTACTAATATTATAATTGCGAAAGTTTGTAAGTGTGTGTGTATGTTTGTTACTTCAAGCTGAAGCTAACATCCAGGAATAACACATAGGCTACTTTACATCCCGGAAAATGTTCGACTTTTCCTCATATAAGCGAAAAACCATATTTACATACTCGAGAATTCAACTCCTAGCCAAAATTACGTTACCGCTATGTATCTTTTACCGGTATATGTAGGCACGATCGACAGCCAATAAGCATTCTTTTCGTTAAAAGTAAAAAGAGTTATGATGGACAATATCTATAGACAACAGTTTCTTTCTGTAGTTAATTTGTTAAATACTGCCAAACTATTCATGTTAACGTAATTGTTAATTTTTATAACATTTGTGGGCTTTCTTTTATATATGACTAATGCCGAAATTAACGCAGACGAAGTCGCGGGCAAATCTAGTAATCCTTTAAAGCTATAGTCAAGACTTCAATTCCATAAGCAGTTTATGATAGGAGCACAGATTAGGGTTAGGATTAAGAAAGAAGGCCCTCGATACGGATATATTGAAGTCTTTTATTCTGCAAGACGAGAATGATAAATATAAAATCCATGCAATGAGTTGAATGAATGAAAGAAGATAGAAAGAAAGAATGCAGAACGAGTGGTTAGACATAGGAGAATTTTACATCGCATTAGCACTAAAATAGCGCGCCTTAATTCATGATTGCTAAAATTCTATCTCAATGATTAATCTAAAAATGCGAGGTTTGTGTTATTATGTCATAAGGAACCAACGCAAAATTAAAGAATTATATAAAATATTATTGAAGATTTAAAAGAAATGAAAATATAAAATATAGCTGTTCTCCTTGCAGTAGCCCTTTATTAATAGTTATGAACAGTGGCGGCCGGTGGGTAATGGAACCGGTGGTGCACTATACTAAAATATTAAAATTATAAAATGCAACAAAACAATATAACGAGATGTCAATCATGGCTCAATTCGTCGTACATCGGGTGCTCTCGGTAACCTTCGGCCGCTGGTGCGGCGCTCGAGAACCGACTCGTTACTCGGTACATTTCTATGAACTATCTTTTGTTTCACGCGTCAGGCGTATTAATGCGTATCTCATACAAAATGTATTGGCAGTCCTCGTGCACACACATATGAGTTTAGTAAAGCGCTCAAACTTTTTGACCATAATTAGGAAATTTAATTTTTTATACGTTTTTATATGTTTAAAAAATAAATATTAAAATGGTAATTTAAAAATTAAGAGGAAGTAATATTTGTAATTTTTAAATCTTTGGAATTGGTGGTTCAGCGCACGAGTGCACTTAAGGTACAGCCGCCACTGGTTATGAAAAGGATGGTAAGGACCGACTTTGTGTTAGTTAGACCCCAGGCAGGGTGAAACCATTGTATTTATGTTGTACCAGCACAACGACGCGCGGGACGTGCTGGAGTCAGTATGACCGCATGGGCACACGCCGTGTTATGAGCGAATAGCGGTACTAAATTGTTTAAGTTTTAAGAATTCTAAATAACACAGTATTTATTACGAAATATGATAAAATACGGAATTCAATTTCACTCGTTACATATCATTTATTATAAAAGAATGATTAAATATCGATTTGTAAAAACATAAGAGATACTATTTCGATTAAGTTCTGTAAGGTATTTCGTAATAATAGTTTGAAATGTGTTTAAAAATAACATTATAATTCTCATCAAAATTAATTCTGACCCAATGGTTGTCGACTACAGGTCGTGAACCATTTGAAAATTAAGGAACGGTTTCCAATCCCTTTAATTAACGATCATATAGATAGATAGACTAGGAGACTGTTCACTGTTTGTAATATGCTAACCAGATTTCATCGTATAAACTCCATAAGGAGTCGGTAAGGAAGAAAGCCTCTGCAACGCCAGAAGGCCACTATAAATACCTTAAAATGCCGTATGGTTTTGTGAATGGGCCAGTTGTTTACGAACGCATAGTGACGGATATGTTAAAATCATACATAAAATCCGGATTTGTATTGGTGTACATTAATGACATCATTATCCTTCAATAAGGTTGCGGTGAATATTAAAACTTTCACCGTGAATAACTTCATACATATTTTAAACTAGCTTTTGCCGCGACTCCGTCCGCGTGGAGTAGTGACTTCCGGCAGATTTTTGGTTCCTCCCACATAGTTCCCGTTCCTGCGGGGTTTTCGGAATGGTCGAGTTCCCGTAGAGTTGTCAGGATAAAACCAATGTTTTTTTTTTAAATTCACAATGAAGTACTCTTAACCAACAACATATTTATTTGTTTATTTCAATAAAGATTTTATAAAATTATTTCGACGAAATTAGGTACCATAAAAACGATTTTTGTGAGTTAATCTTAAAAGATAGACATATACTATCGCGGATTTTTTTTATAGATCATTAAAAGGGCTATTATTCTTTAATACATATTTTTGTGTATCTTGAACCGTTTTCACGGCGCACGCAACGGAAGGCTTCGAAGATGAAATAATTTCTCCCGTTTTTTACACATTTACCACTATATCTTTGCTCCTATTGGTCGTAGCGTGATGTTATATAGCCCACAGCCTTCCTCGGTAACTGGACTATCCAATACAAAAAGAATTATTCAATTCGAACCAGTAGTTTCGGAGATTAGCGCTTTCAAACAAACAAACAAGCAAACAAACTCTTCAGCTTTATTATATTAGTATAGATGTATAATTCCAGATTGTTATTGATGCCCTTTAAGTGTTAATATTTTAATATATTTCTTGTTCAATTCCCCAATTGAATTAAGTATTCTAGTGAGTTAGTGTTAGTAAATAGTAACCACACATGTACCTACGGAAATAGTCCGCTAAGCCAAATAATTGTCTAATTTGTTTGATGTGGCTGTGGTTATTGAACCAAAGCTTTTATTTTATTCTCACTTGTCATTACCTGACCATGACCACTAATTCTACCAACATATTCAACTTCTGGAATTTAAAATGTACACTTTCGAACGTTAACTGAAAACCCAGCATCGGTGATTGTCTTTAAAATGGAATCTTATAACTTTAAAACGGCGACCGGAGAGACATAATCAAAACTTTTTTTAAAAGAAAAGAAAATAGTGTAGTGATAGGACAAAGGCTACGAAGGAACGTTATACACTTAACACGAGTTTAAATCAGTTCATGATGGAAATATGCTTAGTGAAGACCAGACAATTAATGAGTCAATTTATAAATAATAATAAATTGAGTAACCAATATATATATGCTTAATTGGTTAAATTTATAAAACTTTAGAATAAGGGATTGATGTAGAGTATGTATCTATACAATAGATATAATACACTGTCTCACGTACCACACTTGTGGTGGTGGTGGGGGTGGCATGCGCTCGACAGTCTAATGACCAGCGCGGAACGGATACGGTTGCGTGCGCCTGCGTTCTAGGCGGGGTAGTAGTGAGCCAGTAACTAGTTATACTTACATGTAGGACCAGGGATCCTACAGCTGGTAAGATATCACCTGCAGGCTTTCGATGCTTGTATTACCTGTAAGAAAAATATTATTAAGGAAGAAATAGTCAATGCATTAATAACCTAGTCATTAATACATATAATAAATTTATATATTTTTTATGTTTCACCATTATTCGTATAACGTAGTATTTATTAATTAAATGTGTATTCGTGGAAAGCATTAATTAAAACGAGCATTTGTAATATGTACGTCATCTGTTTAACACACTCCTACATTGAGATACATATGTCTATATAAATAATTACGTTATTGACATTTGAGCAATATTAAATGATTGAAAAGAATTAAAGGAAATTTTATTCTTTTGTACTGTTAATTTTTGTTCCATTTTTTATTTATTAGAACTTATTTCTAGTCAAATAAATTCTCAATTGTAAGGCTTCTACTACAACCAAAATTATTTCTATATATTTCATACTTAATTCATATGTTAACAATAAAACACTATGGTGCGTTCAAGTACTTTTATACGAAAAGTTAACTACAACTGGTAGGAAGTTGTAACAGTTAATATCAAACATACATGTTAATAAGAAAACATTTAATAGTGCATATACATAGTATCAAGTTCCAGGAAGTTAAGCAATAAAAACTTCCAGGAGCGAGTAAAACTTTAAAACCAACAATATTCAATTTACAAAGCTGAAAAGTCCGCATCGCTGAAGTTTGGGAATAGAAGCATTATTACCAGTTGCTGTTAAAACATTAACGTTGTTGTACCAGCTTTGAACAATCAGGATATGTAAAGAATATCTATTAATACTACTGTTATAAAAATATGATTTATTTGATTTGGTAGCATTTTTAAATAAAATCTATTATTAAGTTTAATATTCACTTAAAATAAGTTTAATTTAGACGTTTTGATGTCTTAGAATTAATATATATTAATGAATATTAATGATGGAGATTTATTATTTTTTATATTTTATATTATTTTTTATTTCACACTGTCTTTCACAGTTTTATTACTTCCAATAATTTTGAATTTGTACAAGGATGTTCCCTTATGCCCAATTGTATGCCAGATTGACAGATTGATTCACCAAATCAGAAACTAGTCAAAATTGTTTCAAAGATATTATTACCACTCCCAAGTCATACAGAGGTATTTATTAGGGATTGCTACCTGTTAATGATGTAAAAATAAAGGTATGGTGCGTTTCGATGAACAGTTGTTATTCAATAGTTTACCTGTTAGTGACTGCATCGAGATTGTAAGAGATAAGTTAACGGATAACAATATATAAAGCGTTACCTAACATCTAGCTACCTTATGTGGAAGGATCAATTCTATATACAAGTAGATATAGTTACAATGGGTTGGTTTCTCTTGTTGTCGCCGATATAGTCATGGAGGCGTGAGCCCTTTGCTTTACTACACTGAAATGTCACTTAAAATATCACGGCAAAAGATTTATTTAAATATGTTCAGACTTTTCAAGAGTAAATAGTAATTCAGATTTATATTCCCTTTGTGATTATTATATTATGAAAGTATTTAGTTAATGTATGCATACCACCCAGTCAGATTTGTTGACCAGAATTTTCATGTAGGTTTCCCGGAAACTAAATAAAATGTACCTGCATGTCTACTAAATTACCCCATATTATAGATATAAATTAATTAATAAACTAATTCCCCCCAAGTCAGCTAATGAAATTGATTCGCAGTCTCCTTTTGAGGAAGTTACGTGCTTACAGAAAGATGCCATTGCTAACCAATACCTCTTGCTACCGATTATCACGCTTATCAAGGGTGTAAGTGAGAGGTTGCTAAATAAGGTATTCAGTATACACTGGCGAGCCAAGGTATTGACCCTTCTACTCTCAGCGTAGACGTATCACAGACGCACAAAAGGATTTAGTACATAAAATGCCTTCACGTTTTCCTCTTTGGCAGATCTGGGAAATCCCAGCGTTGGATAGTATCTAGCTCAATGGCCATCTCCCGAGTTTACTAAATCCACAACGAAAACAAATCCTTTTCTCTGTGGTGGCCAAGCGGCGACCGGTCCAAGTTTTCAAATTGGTCATAGAGATAGATAGTTCTCAACTCTCATATTGTTGACCACCTACTTTAAAACTTAATAAAAACGACGTTTAGTCTAGGGTCATTGAAATGTTTTTTTTTAATATTTTGATTTTTAAAGAACATCTTCAAACTTCAACACTTTTTAGATGTGTGCATAAATTTTTGTTTGAACAATATTTACCTTCGTTAAATTATATATTATTATAGTGGAAATCAAAAGAACTTTTATTAAGTCATCCTTTTCTGTCACACATTCTTGAGATATATGGTTACAGGACTTACAGGAAACATGTTTATAATTTTGAACCGTTCCAGAAGGGTTTGTAGGGTTTATATTAAATATTAATGATTTAAAAACACGTTTTATTTTCAGATCTTCTGCCGGTATCATCAACTGTGATGCCACTACCGTATTATTCTGTGTACGGATTCGAAAAGAAATTACTTCGGGACAAGAACAAAAAACGACCCCAAGGGAAAATCTCGCTAGTAACAAAACAACCAAAATAAAAAAATAAACTACTATTACAGCAGTTTAGCTTATTCTGTATGTAGATAAAATTGTATGATAATTTGGTGTAACGGTTTCAAAGCGTCTGTAATTGGAGTGGTAAAAAGAATTCTGAAGTTTCTATATCAGCTGGAAACATTATGTAATTTTTGTGTCACTTTTCGATCTGAGTGAATTTGCGTGAATTCCATTTAGGTTATTTTTATAATAAATTACCAATCGAGATATTATTTATTAACAAAAATATGGTGATAATAAAAAACACAAATAAGAAAATATGAATACTAATTTTAATGGGGTAAGAGATTTTATCAAATTAAATTTTTAACCCACTTCAAATGTGTTCTTAATTTTGTATTTCCTATTTAATACAAAATATGTATTATAGGATTATAAAGTAAAAAAAAAAACAATCGATTGCAGAAAAAACTCATAGACTTTATAATGGCTATAGTTGGGTGAAGGTAGTTTATTGTGAGAATTTATATTCTTGTTATCCAACTGTTCACTCCATACCGAATTCAGCCAGATATATTCTCTGCCTAGCTAGCTTCGACATCCTCATATCACCACGGAATTCCTTCCTTTGCGCCTCTACCTTGTTTGGGGTTGGCATTTCTATATAGTAACGCAAGGGACCTTGCCTCCAGATCTCATGGCAGAGATCCCGCCTACACGAAAGGTGCCGGCAAGACGATGTGGGTCCTCTCAGGTTCGGGAGTATACGCCTAAGTGCTGTGTGCTGCACCCAGCAATCTCGGTGGGGCGGCAAGACCTATGACAGAGCGTTTGTTGGTTTGCAGGCGATCTTTATACCACATTTCTCAAAATTTTTACGGGCTACCGAGAAAAATAGTACCTAATAAAAATATTTCAATATTGATTCTTTACCCTGGTAATTACGGTCTTGATTGATCATTTTAAACGCATTACTTTAAATATTTGAAAATACGAAGCACAAATGATGTTTATGGATAGAAATGTAACAAATACGTAATATATTTTATAGCAGTAAATTTATTGCATATTTAGACAAGATTGCAAAAAAATGCTTAGTAAGTATCCGGCTGTTTATTGAACCTTTTATAACGAGATCCATATTAACTAAACATTTCGCACTCTCATTTATTACTACAAACTCATGAAGAAATCCTGAGAGTAGAAAACAATTATGATTTCAATAATATAGTTATACTCTTGTTTCATTTTGCTCAATGGTAATTTTATGAACAGTTTATTTTAAGCTGGCTCTAATGTACGTATGTTCAGTACAGTCGGGGCTGTATTTATATAGTTTCGACGTTCATTGCGCGTCAAAATGTCGAGCGAGCAAATACGTTCGGCCGATTTTAATTAAAACTATTCGCTCAGTAACACTGATCCAAATTAATTTAATATTAGCGATATATATTTTATAAATAAATACTTTAACCTTCTTTAGATACTTATATAAACTGTGTAAAATTTAATCGTAATATTTATATTATGTAAAATAGCTGCTTACTCTGTGAAATATATGAACTTTGTTTTAGACTAACACTAATGTCTTGCTTTTGTAAAAGCAAATTATCATAAGAATACCAGTTTTTGTATATAAAGACAATCATTTGTCTCCTGAAATATTTTTTTTCTAGAATAATGCTATTGTGGATATTGTTATATGTAATATAATATTTATGCATATGTAATAATGTTTAAGGAGTCACCTGAACAATTGATATTTGTAAATGTTTAGAATTCAATTTATTTATAACCCTTTAAAAATGGTTAGTACAAACGAATATTAGGCAATAATTACACTTTTATCGGCTTATTATAGCTCATCCACTTGTCAAAGGCTTACTAATAATAATACTTGATGTTAATCTGTTCAGCTCGTGTTTTATAGGAAAGCGGTATGGAGAGTGAAATGTTCTGGTGTAATCTGACCAAGTGGCATTCCAGTTCCTCTTTATACCTATATCTGAATTGAGTCCCAGTTATGTGTATTATGTTCTCAAGAGAGCTTTATGTTACAGAAGGTAGAGGTATAATGGAATGGTTCTGTAATAATTTTGAGTAATTATAAATTTATATTGAACTTCTAAGAGTATATTTTATTAATTTGATATTTTACAAGTTTCTTACACAACTAATGTGAAGTTCTAGACAATTTCTTTATCACGCGTAGGAACACAAGATTCCATGTGAATATTATATAAATCTCTTATTTAAGTCTGATTGAGAAGTAGCCCAACATTTTTACCTTTTTTATACATTATTATAAAAATAAATTCTAAGACATTATTTACAATTTTTTTGGTTTATTTTTTTCGTGTATTCTCATATATAAATAAAAATTATTTTGTTTAAAAAATAAGGAATTACTTAGTGAAACAGGTATTTGAAGATTTGGCAACCTGGTAGTTCCGGCGGTCCATACACTACTGTGAACGTTTACTATCAGGAGGCAGTTCTGCATCGACGTGACATAAAAATTGTCTTCAAACAATATCCGTGTGATAAATTAAATAAAATATTTACTCCTCTTAATATTTGTAAAACACGTTAAATCGTGTTAAAGTAATAAAGCAAATGTATTTTAATGTTTAATCTTTACTAAAGATTTAATAATAAACACGTGTATGTATATGTACATCAAAGCTTGCTTTGTCAAGGTGTTTGTATCAATGCAAGTGATGCACGGTTAAGTTCACACCTCGGAATATATCTGCCAACATTCAGGTTTATGCTTCACTCGTAGATTGAACCTGATTTGTAGGTTATGGAGTTTGAAACGTTTCACTTCATTACTATAATAACTATATTACTACCCAAGTACAAGTTTAGACTTAATAAACCACTATGTATGAATAATATGTTTATAATCTAAAGCAGATCCTATTAATTAAAAATGAAAATATAAAAAGATAATAATGGGTGAACTGATTACCTAAAGTATTATCATTTACCAGAAATTATGAGAAAAAGGACCTTGAAATAATTAAACAACTCACAAAAATTTCAGTTTATTAACATCTAACATTGCTGATTTAGAAATAAACTGGTTTATTCAGTTAAAAACATTTAACATATATTTAGAATAATATTTAACTCATATACTTGTTTATATAAATTTCATGTATTATAATGAACATAGGGGATATAAAGTGAATTCTTACAGAGAGACAAGGGGAACGATCCTCATAGTTCATAAAGGATAAGCTAATGGACGTGTCGCAATGGGAGTATTATAAAAATAACGTATTAGTAGGATTAAGTTAAGCAGAAGATAGATCGCTGGAAACGCGTGGTGACTGAGGAACAGGAAATTGGCAGTATTAGCGATATAAACGCTCCAATGGTAAGGGAGTTCTAGTCTGAAAAGGGAAAAATATTAAAAGGAAACCTTGTTCTATTACGTGACGTAATGAAACCAGGTCAGACAATAAAATACCGAGCTTAAAATACCGAGCTTAAGCAAAGCTTAGCTCTTTATATATGGGAATATATGTTAAGTAATGAGTTTTAAAAGGATTAAAATTTTATGAAAATATTACTTTTAAACAAAATTAAATGAAGAAACAGCTAGCTCAACACTTAATTAATCAATACTTTTTATTTTGCTAACAATGTTGGTGTACGATAAATAAATTTCTTTTTTACTGCTTCCGTCTTTTGAAAGGAATTTTAACAAAATTGAATAGAGATGCCGTTTTATTTTGTAGCAAAATAGCGATACGATGCGGATGATTAGTGCTTCGTGAATTATTGATTTAGACAATAAACAAAGGTATGGAAAGTAGATAAAACTCTTTAACAAACTTTTAAGGATAATGATAATAACAATTATAATTTTGTTAAATTTTTCTTATTAAATAAACAATTGATTTCAATTTGTATAGTTTGTATTATAATTTATGTGTAAATTAAAATAAAAGATGCCGTAGGGTAAACAATCAGAATTTTAAAGGAAAACAAAATTAACAGCATCAGTTCCGCGTAGCTTAAACAAGGAGTTCTTCCAGTAAATGAAGTGGTTGGCGAGTTCATTGATGGCGCGATTGCTTCAGACATAGTAATCAATCAAATATTTGGCAAAGTCACGAAAAAAGTTTACAATTTGAGATGTTCAAGTTTGCGTGCTTTTGGATCTCTGTGTTGTATTTTAAAGTTCTTATTTTTTTTTATTTGCTATAATAAACTTTTCTATATGCTGATTAGGTATAAAAGTTGTTATGATTGATTTTAAAACAATTGCTAACTTTAATTAGTTGACAATGTAATCGTAAAATGTTGATATTAAATTAAATTGTAAAATGTTAACACTAAATTAAATTTCATGAAACAAATATTATTTTTACAATTTCATATTAAGCAAAAACGAAAAGTATATAAAATATTTCAGTTTTTAGTCACTTATAAAGTTAATGTAAGTAAGTCAAGATAAAACTATAATATACACATGTACATACTTCATTTCTAAATGACACCTCAAAATAGAATGAGGAGGTAACTGTAACTTTGAAATTAAATATATTTTCGTTGTTTCTAAAGATGCATTGTATAATATCTTGAATACTATCAACCTCAAGCTTGCATCCTAGCCAAGTTATTTGCCTACCTTTTGCTTAGCATATCACGGAACAGCCACATTCCAACTGAGAGAATAAATGTGACTAATATTGAGCAAACTACCTTCTTTCTTCCGTTATAATATGCTGTTCTGAAAAAGACTTTGTAGGTAAAACTTAGTGTTGAATCCGGCTTGTTATGTTTAAGGTTCTGGAGACCTTTTCACGTTCACACGTTATGCCAAGCTCGCTTTACTCGCTTGTTCATGTTTGCGTTGCCGGTACTTGTCAGACAAACTCTCACTTTGCTTCCCGCGACTTTGTGATTTGGTATTGTCTTTGGAGTCTGAGAGAAAATTGTATGCATTTCACTAAAACTCGACAGGGGCAGGATTCCTTTGCTAAAATTATGAAAGGTACTTCAAAAGACATGAAGTATTCATTTCTTTTTAAGTTAAAATCATTATTTCATATTGCTTTAAAATAGAAAAAAAGAAATTATTTATTGAATGAACCTATAACACAATACAAATACTTATACCGTAAAAAAGTTGTAGAATTCATTTAAATAAAGTTTCAAACCTTATCAGAATATTTTTATTTAAATGGAAACAGTCAAAATCTTACATAACATTATAAGATATCTACGTGTTAAATCTCTAATTTTACAATCACCAGTCAAACAAGGTTTGGGAGCTATTGCAGATGGTATGAAATTTTATAACGAAATTGGGCAATAATATTTAATAAACTCGTCGCGTACACGACATATAGAGATATTTTGTTTCAAAATATCTGCTCATATTTATATAATTATCAATAAATGCTCATTTCAAGTAATAAAATTCAAGACTATATAATGAAGATAAAAAATAAGATGGAGTCCATTGAATATCTCAACTATGTCAATTTATCATAGCGATACCAGATATCTTTCAGTGAAATTTGCAGAGACATCAAAGTTTTATCGGTAGGTACTCTTTGTCAATACAAACTTTGATGGAAGTATCGAACTTGAGAGGAGACAAAAACTACATATATTGTTCACATTAACAGCAAGCAGTAATTGATGGAACTAAGATAAATGAGAAATGGCATAATAAATTTACGATCGCTTCTGTACTTATATTTATTCGATAAAAGGTCTAATTATATTTATTTCGATAAACTTCACAGCCCTAACAACATTTCAGGACAGATGGCTCGCGGCTCAATATTCAAATATCCAATAAAGAGCAGCTACATTTTTATGGGCCATTCGAAGGGTCACCCACTTGGAATACCTCAACTTGGGTTTAATCTTTTCTCGAGTATTGTAATGACGTTAGAACTTATCCAAACCTATATTAACCTGAGCCCGTACTTGCGTCGTTTCATATCGTTACCGCATCCAAGTAACAGTTTTAACAGCTTCAAATATTTAAACACCTCTGTCTAATTTTTGAGTTTGATACAGTAAAAATATCAATAGTCTCGAATTACACTAGCACAGCTCAGTATGTCTTAATATTCTCTTTCGTAGTATATTCTTAATAACAAGCACTAGAATACTTATTTCACTATTATCCATTAAATAAAGAAGCAGAGCAGGGACCTCGGATGATCTTGGCAGCTCCACAGGGGATTTATCTTTATTGCTTTCTAAATGTCAATATTAATGACTAGCTTTTGCCCGCGACTTCGTCCGCGTGGAATAGTGACTTCCGGCAGATTTTTGGTTCTTCCCACATAGTTCCCGTTCTTGCGGGATTTTCGGAATGGTCGAGTTCCCGCAGAATTTTCTTTTTTTCGAGATCCAAACTATATCTGTACAATTTTTAAAGTAAATTTAAATATTTTAAAGATCTTCTGCATATACTACATTTTTTGTTTTATTAGCTTGTGGCAGAAGAAAATATTGATTTTAGCCACAGCCCGATCTTGAGAACGATCAACACTCGATTCCCGTTGCCGGTTCGCCAAAGTTCGGAAATTTTGTGAGGCTAAATGCTGCGGACGTTAAACGCTTGATTCCCTTGCACGGTTTTGTTCAGTAATTGCTCGTTGTGTAGCCAACCTGTGCATATTTTCATCCTTAGTTTCATTGCTGCGCAAAACTCGCAGCCGCTTTGCGGTAGCAGTCTGCCGAGAAAGCTGAGTTCTTTTTATATTATAGTGATGAGGAAAAAACGTAGAAAATGAAAACTTAAGTAAAGCGTATCTCGTAATAAAAAAAAAAGAAATGTAAGATTAAGAAGATTAATAATTAGGAACCTAATTACTTTTGTTTTTAACGATTATGTTAAAAGAACAACCGTGAAATGAAAATAAGGTAAACTAACTTTATGCTTAAACTTAACAATAATCTAATGAGAATAAATAGGTAGACCACACTTACTTACAGGTTTTATCTAAAGCCAAAAAAAATAATAATAAGAAACTAAATACGTTAAACTAAACCCTAATCTAATAAGAATAATTAAGTAGGCGACACTTATTTAGGTACCTACAGTTATTATGTACCACAAAAAAATATTAGAAACTAAATACTATTTTAAAACAAACAATACTATACTTACAGAAAACACATACTTATAAATTAATAATCTACATGAAAACAAAAAAGTGTTATTAATGTGTAACTAAATACTATCCTAAAACAAATAAAGTACCTACTATGTATATAGAAAACAACTACAAAATGAAACTGTGTACAAAAAGTAATACTACGATGATAATTATATAGCATAAAAAAATTAGCGCTGCATTCAACCGGCTTGCCCGCAAGCACCGCCCCTCTCCCGCCGCGCCGGCCAGCGTAGAGAGCGAGTTGGTTTTGTTTCGGAGTTATTGTAATCTTTAAAGTTTTTTGTTGAAATTAAGTTATGTCAAAGACAATTTTATTCACAATGAAGTACTCTTAACCAACAACATATTTATTTGTTTATTTTAATAAAAATTAATATTATTATGTTGATACAACTTAAACAAATTATTTCGACCAAATTAGATTACCATTAAAAGAGCTATGATTCTTTAATACATATTTTTTGTGTATCTTGAACCGTTTTCACGGTGCACGCAAAAGAAGGCTTCAAAGATGAAATAATTTCTCCCGTTTTTTACACATTTACCACTATATCTTTGCTCCTATTGGTCGTAGCGTGATGTTATAGCCTACAGCCTTCCTCGATAACTGTAATATCTAACACAAAAAGAATTATTCAATTCGAACCAGTAGTTTCGGAGATTAGCGCTTTCAAACAAACAAACAAACTCTTCAGCTTTATAATATTAGTATAGATAGTTTAAAAAAATAGTTTGAAAAAACATTACGATCGATATTTATGAATAAAAAAGCATTGAAAAGTTAAGTGGATTGAATATTTGTGCGGAAGAGTAATTAATATATTGCAAAAGAACAAAAATATATAAAAAATTTAATTAAATCGAGTTAATTTTTTTAACGTGAATGGTCTAAACTACTGGCTATGGCTCCTTACTTTTTATTGGATTTTGTTTTTAGTGACCCATAAAGAAAGAAAAAAAAATGTTTAAAAGATTTCAAGAAAACAAAAACGTTTAAAATCACATTTTCATTTTGATAGAGAACTGCATAACTTAGCCCTTAACAAATCTTCTTTTTATTCTTTCTGGTAATTTCCCAGCTTTAGCTAACCTGTTGTGAATAGTTTTGGCTATTTGTTTTTACGACCGGTCGCTGCCTGACATCAACGTTCTTTGGAAATGCTTTAATCACCACATTGGCTCAAGACGGGTTGGTGATTTCAAACTTATAATTGTGAAATTGTAAGTCCAGGTTTCCTCACGATGTTTTCCTTCACCGTCTGTCAGTGGTGACTAAATTTTCTCAGAAAGTACATATGACTCGGAAAAATCACATTGGTTCTTGCCAGGATCGAACCCGCGCCCTCATGTATGAGAAGCGGGCCTTTAACCACGAGGCCACCACTGACCATTAGTTAGCCCTTATCAAATATTTTGATGTATATATAATGTATTATGATATAAGTGCAAGATACAACGACTTTTTGTAGAATATTTCAAAAAGATTACAATATAATTAACGGAAAACTTCGAAGATTATTACAATATTTATCTCCAATATTTTATCATAAAGCTAATTGAAGCAACGTTGTTTATTCATATAATACAGCTAATACACTAAATTAAAAAAAAAATGCATCGAAGGCTACGCGGACAAAGAAATAATTAACGTAATGAAGAAATATTGAACTTGCAATTCCAGAGAGCAATTTTATTATATTTTATTATTCAGTTTGATGTTTTTTACAAAAATTTCTATGAGTAAAACTAAATAAAATTGTTGTTTCTACAAAGTATGTACTTCATACTATTTAGATTGAAGCATATAATTATAAATTAATTATTTTTTAATGGAAATATTTGTATCAAATGGCCACATCGGCTGACGATTAACGATATTACAATATTAATTTCAATTTCTGGTTACTTAGATGTATGATTTAGGTTTAAGCTTTACAAATATCAATCGTTAAATGTCACATGCTTTCCAAATATGGCGCAGATCGAAGAAAGAGAACTTCGATAGCAATGAAATATGGAGGCTGTTATTGTTTCACGAACTTTCCAGTCGCGCTTTGAGTTATCGGTCGCGTATTTCATTTTATTTGATAAGTTTATTTGTGAAATGTGTAATGTGTAATAACAAACTTTTGTTTATTGCTAATAAACAGACCATATATTACAATTTCACATATAAGTTTTATAATATTCTTTATATTCAATATTTACAAGTGTTTTATGTTTTTAAAGTATGACATGAAAAATGAGGCTCCGTCATTTTGTCACGGTATTTGCCTTTCGTCGTTTCTAGAATAACATGGCTTATACGTCATTTAGAATTCCTTTCACATTTATCGGCTTATAAAAGAAACTATAATAGATCAAAATAAAGCTGATTTATACCTGAATTCAGTGGTTTAAAAGATAGTTCACGTGGAAAATCCTTTCATAATTTTTCTATTATAGTGAAAACACCATTACCTGATTCAGAGACTTTTTTAAAAATCCGCTGAGAATGCCATCTACGCCGAAAACTTTGGCCTTCGGCATCCAAATCTCGTGGGACACCGTAATATTCACGATATTCAATAAAATGAACTAACACGTTTGGCTGTCGGGTCGGACCTTTCATAGCGAAATCCCTCGCGCATTACAATGTAACTATCCAGACTTCAATAATATCAAATCAAGAAATGATACTGGAATATTTTAATGATATTCTATTTAAACAAATGATTTTCATAGTATTGTTTGCTGAACATCTATCAATACCATAATCTGGTAAATGCTTCAACTCTTCCTTTTTGTGTATCGTATATTAGTGATAACACTCATAAACAATGAAATAGGAGTTTATCTAAGATATGTAAGACGTGTATTTAAATTAAAAACAGAACAAAATTTAATACAACATACGTATTAAGAAGAACATAACATTTGTTTGAACTTAGCATTTTTTTGTATCGAGAAGCGAAAGAAAATGCAAAGGCCGCTGCCTTTTTTGCTTTCATCAACCACGCTTTATTTTATAACTCTCAGCAAAGGAAAGTTTCAACTACAGTAAAAATATAAATGCTACAATATTAAAATTCTTTCTGCAATGCTAGAATTTTGTTATGTTTTATTAATATAAATACATAACACCTTCAAAGTTTTATTCCTTTTTATTTTTTATATAAGAAAGCGTACGACTTCAAAACTTCTATTTTTGAATTGATAATGAAATTAAAAATACTGTTATAAGTTCCCTATATAAGTCTAAACTTAAATCCATTTGTATAAAAACTAAGAATTCAGGATTTAAAAGAACGTTAATTTATAATGATCCATATTTATAAAAATGGTAGCTCTTTCATTTCAAAGTTTATTAAATTTTCTTTTTCCATTTTCTATAAAAATAAAAGTAAATAATTTTCACAATTATATAAATCGCCAACGTTTGTTCGTTTGATAGATAGGAAACATAAAACTTGACGGCTTTAAAAGGCTATACATTATTTAATAAGGCTTTCAGTCACTTTTCGTTTATTGCATCAAAACATTTTCTCACAAAAATTAATTTCGTTGTCGTCGGCATTTTCTAATTAACTGTTTACCCTTTCTGTACGATGGCCGATGGCGTTGATTAATCTATAAAGATGAGTAATTAATTTTCCTTTTTATAATAATTTTAAAAGTTTTGTTATCTTGGTGTTTTGCACTCGTATTTCATAATATTTTTATAACATCTCTAGCATTGACGGCTTAAAATAATGTTTTAGTTTCGATGATTTGCCATTTATACCAGTGACGATATACATATATGGCATATTAAATGCGTGAAGGATGATGGAATGTTGTGATATAGGGTGCGATTATACATTGGTTACAAATTATATTTACGAAAATTTAAATAGTCACTTGTATTGTTTGATTAATAGTATACCATTCTATAACTTTGTCGTTATTTATTTAAAGCACATAAAATTTTAAGAATATATATATATTTTTTATATAATAATAAAATACAATGTCTTTATATGCTATATATATTTAACTTCAGATTAAAACATCTCGGATATACATCCAATAAGTTAGAACTAGCAGCAAACGTGCACGTAGCGGCTAAATTATATCGTTCCATTTCATGTCCTAATTACACCACATTCTGTACATACCTCACCGGCTCTTGTAAAAATTGGCAACAAGAGTTATTGGTTCCTTGTTATTCAGGAGGTGGCAGGACAGGACCTATGACTAAATTCAACGAAATTCAAAAATACTTCTCTAATATGAATCTATTTCAAGAAATTTGTTTCTATACTATTAGTAATATATTAAACTTTCTTTACTATGTGAAGAGAAGTAAGAATACAGATACAATATATTTAATAATAGCGACCCGGCCCGACTTCGCACGGGTGCAATGCTGATGCTAAATACATTACAGAAAAAGTGTGAACGTTGTAATGGATATTTTTATTCATATAGCGGCTCCGCACGGGCACTAAACTTGACATTTACATAAATATTCACAATTTTTGCTTCAAAAAAAAAAATTAATTAATATGACTGGTATTATATGAGGAAGGGTTTAAAATCTCATTGATGTGTATTCAATAAGTTTTTGTTTATTAAAAATCCATCGTCAATCGTATTTATAAACTTTTAGACGAAATCCATAACCATTTTTGGGGGCTTTGAGTGGTTCTTTATTTAAATAACGTCATAAAGAAATATCGTGGCTGTAATATCGGACCATCTGTCGACGAAAAGAAGGGAACTTTCAGCTACGGTTTATGGCTCCACCGTGTTATCCGATATTTAGTATGAAAATGTTTTTTGATGTCAACTGCCATTCATATTTATTATAACGGTCTAAGTTTTTCTAATTTGTTCGTTTTCGATAACTTATCGTTATATTAATCGCTTAAATTTGACGATCTTGAACGTTTTAATGTGGCTACCTACCATAATGTTTAGTTAAATTATCATATACTTTTTTGTACTTCAAATGGCCTAGAAATAGTATAATAAGTGTGAGAATAAAACAAAACTCTGAAACTCAGTTAATAGTATTCTGAATTGAGAATGGACAGTAGATAGAGCTTGAAATAGTTTATATTAAATGTTAGCCTCATTCCCTCCGTGATTCAACCCGTACGTCGAAGAATTATTGATGAAGTGCACGATCTATCCGACCGCATTCGGAGCTCACCGTATCGCGATTGAAACGTCGATTTTCATCTTCATAACATAAGTGTATTCAAGCCTGTTGTACAGTTTACATACCTATGTACAAAGCTCTAATATATCATCAATACCCTAGACAGTGATATAAATTAAAAAAAAATTATTTTATGTGTAATGAAACAGAACTGATTATGGACTTCGTAACAAAATTTATTGATAAATTTCAAGTGCCTAAGAATGAAACAAAGAATTTCATTGCAATCTGTCAAGTAGTTATGCCTTAACTCTCGCAAAACTGGCGGTATCAACATTTTTTTTTACCATTTTTTTTATTATCGCGGTGAAAGGTATATACCTACCCCTCCGTAAAGGGAGACAGAGGCGGTTATGTGAGGTTCATGAGCCCCAATGGCCCGAGCTGCTCACTAAAATACCAGCGGACACTCTAAATCCGCACCTAGTGCCGCACGATACCTACGTCTGCGACGATCCGGTGGCAGACCGTAGACGGCCACTTCCCCTTACCCCTCCCAGCCAAGCCCACGCGGCCAGTCTCAAACCACCCACCAAGGAGCACAAGCGTTCGACGGCAGACACAGCGGAAACCGGCCATCAAGCGAACTCAGGCCTCCGGAGAGACCCAAGTTACCCCTCCCCCCAACACAGCCACGAATGGCCTCCTGTCATCCATGACTGTCTATCTCCCGAAGGGCCGAACTTGGCGAAGGCGTAGGGCTGTTCCGCCGCCGAGCCTTGTCCGACCCACCTTCTAGGGCTGCCCCTCCCCCTGAACAGAGACCCCAAAAGGAGGTAAAGGCCCTTTCCCCCCCCCCTCTGACTGATTGTGTAGGAATATTCCCGTCCTCACGTCCCGACGCCTAAACATTTTGTGAACCTTTTTCATTTAAGTAATATACAAAACTTATTGTTGACGTTAATATCCTATTAAAAGTAATATCAACTATATATCCCACTGAGGTCATAATGAACAGTGAATGAAACAGTTGGGCGTTTTAATCGTTTGTCCGACTGGTCCATAATATCGAAAGTTTCAGAGCCAATATTGTTGTGTGTGTGTGGCAGCTAATAAAAGATAAAGACAGCTGTAACTCGTTTCCAAGTTCAACCTCGCTAGTTAAGCCTTGTTATTAATTTTATCTCCCCTTTCTCTGCCTCTTTATTTATGATCGTGATATTAAATTTGGCTTAATGATATAAGCTTGGTGAAAGAAGTAGTGTAATGCGATTTAGTTTTCTAGATTTTGATGATATTTTTGGTCAGGAATCTTATTATAATTACAGTTAAATGATAAATATATTTACATTCTATTTAGCCTAGATATATATTTTGTTGGATACGAATTGCTACATTTTTTATTATTTTCAAGTCTACAATATTACGATGAACGATCTTCTAATTTATAAGTTGGTCATAAATAACATACGCATATGCATCAATTTAATGACATTGGTTCAATATTTAAAAATTTTCAGTGAATAAGATAATTTATTCGTTACTAGAAGACCTGGCGAACTTCGTATCGCCTTATAATCAAGAAATATCTATTACGTTTTTTTATTTATATTTTTGGAGTTTACCTGTAAGCATTAAATCTCCGTGTTTTGAAGTGCGACAGAATGATTGACATATTAGTTAGTTGTCAAATCTAATGTCAAAAAAAACGTTTGTATGGAAAATATAAAAGGGCTGTTTTTATGGTTTTCCCAGTAATGAATCAATTTTTTTCAGCTTTTATACCTTCTCTGAACCTCCACAAACATTTAAAGACTAAGATGAGATAAATCCGTTCAGCTGTTCTCGAGTTTTAGCGAGACTAAGGAACAGCAATCTATTTTTATATATATAGAAGATAATCGGAGCCGCCTGCAACTGTCATCTGCCTATCAGAGCCCACTACTGAGCAGAGGCCTCTTTCTCACATGGAGAAGGTTTGAGCATTAATCACCACGCTTGCCATCAGGACGGGTTGGTGATTTCAAACTTTTAATTGTGAGATTATAAGTCCAGGTTTCCTTACGATGTTTTCCTTCACCGTATGTCAGTGGTGTCTAAATACTCTCAGAAAGTACGTATAATTCCGAAAAATCACATTGGTACATGGCAGGTTTGAACCCGCGCCCTCGTCAACGAGAGGAGGGCCGTTAACCACTAGGCCACCACTGACTATATCAATAGAAATATTTATAGTCTTTTGGCCAACTAATGATCGCAGGTAAATTCAACCGTAAAAAACCGTTTGGACAGCCAGTGCATGTCAATTGAACATCTGTTTTCACTTCAGCGTTTAAATAGAGCACTATTGCACAAATTTCAGTTACTGAATATTCAAGAAAGCTCTAGTTTATGGATTTAAAAAAATCCAGAAGAAGTTTATTTCGGGCTCAATAAAAAAAATTACATGTGTCAAATTATGATTTAGGATACAATGGACAGGATTTTGTATCCATTTTCTTATTGAAAATTATGTAATTTTCAATGCCATAGTAAATCAAATTGTTGAAAGGTATGTATGTAATATTTTTTGCATATTTTTTCCTAAGGTCTTACTTTTCAAAATAACTGATCTATAATATTGACATAGCATTCCAATAGGAATAAATATTATAGTTTATTTTTAAAAGAAAATGTACCTTACAAAATAATTAGGTTTTTAATAGTTACATTTTTATTAAAATACTTACGTATTCAAATCAATGTTACGTGTACGGTAATCTTAACGTAAGGACATCACGTCTGCAGTTTTATCAAGGTTAGTGCAATCGATACCCTTAAGTGGTCATTGAATAGCTCCTGACCTTTCCGTTTAGGAAGTAAAATAGATTTGATAGAACAAACCGTTGTGTTTCCTAGTCGAATGTGTAATTTCGGGTTAGACAGAGGGTACAAACGTCGAACACCAATATTATTTTAAGTTTATAATTCTTTATTCTCTTTGGACTCAAATTGAAAAACAGTAACATGACATACGTCGTGTCTTTTTATTTGGTCTACATCATATTAATGATTATTATTATTAACTCAATTATTGGAATCAATCTGACTAATACATCTGAATTTGAATATAACGAAAAAAATTTTAAGTCTACAGTAGTTTTATGAGTTTTCATAGTTCTCACCGACTTTGAGACACCCTTTTGAAAATAGTTTGAAGGTTATTGTTGAAGTGCGTTAAAAACTCTGCTTAAAATATTCGTTGTAAAGAAAATTAGATTTATCACGAAATTAATCCGAATACCGTAGTTTCATTTCAAGGTATTCTATTGTATGAAGTGTTCTCTCCTATCTTATGATACTGACGTTAGAACAACTGTATTTCAACTGCTGAAATAAATTAGTTTTGAACTATTTTACTTAAGATGTGTTTTTTCATACAGTTGGCTGCATAGGAGGGAGTGGAAAAGGAAAGGTATTAATTTCAACGTTCCATGAAATGGTTTTCGTAAGATATATTTTTTGACGTGATAACGTCTTTAAAATCGTTTTAGTCGGGTGACATATTCAGAAACTTGTGTCACACCAAAACCTCACGAGCGCGATCGCAGGTATAATAAGAGAGAGAGACGGACCGATCTCCCGTCTCATCTCGAGCGCTGCCAGTCATTCCGTGAAACTTGTCACGCGGAATCCTCACGAGCGGAGGCAGGCATAGCGTTCGAGTGAGTGGACCGACCTTCCGTCTCTCTCACTCTAGCGGCATACAAACGAATGAATACATACAAACGAATACACCCGAAATTTATCATCAAAAGTGTGAATAAAACGATAGATGTAATTTAAAATTTGAAAAAATTGTTATCTTCATTAATTCCTTACTTCCCAAAAACATATATCACCAATAAGACGTTATCACGTAAACATCTCGATCGTAAACCTACTTTACAAACAACCAATTTTTTTATCATGAATTATGATGTATAATATGTATATATTTTCTTTTTGAGCATTTCTTTTCAAATATATATTTATTATAAAATGTCACTAATATATTGAGAGCATATTTACCGTTTACTATAGATAAACAAGTTGTGCCATTATACATATATTACGCAATATCTAGTCACTTTAGAGCTTGGAAATAACACGTATATGCTTAAACCTTTGTATGCCTGCCAACCTGCTTGAAACAAAACCTCATTCACCACATTTTTAACAAATATATTATGTTTTCGTGATTATTTACGAATAGCGGTTTTATTTGTAGTTAAAAATTAACGCATATATTGTATTAAACGTATTGACAACGATATTTTGTTGGTTAAAATTTAGCGTTGAACAAAATTGAAATTACTACAGTTTATTCATTGGAAACATTATAAGTAAGTTGTATTCATAATGAAAAACAGCATGAATTTAGCTAATCCTGATTAATACTAATATTTATAATTACTTAAAAGCAAGTTAGAATTAGGTTTAGAATTCTTATCTATTATACTGTCAACCAAGGTAACTTGTAAACATTATGCAGTACCAATGAACAGGCTCTTCCCTCAGCATTACTACCCTCAATCATTAATTAAACTAGCCTTTTATAGCGCTTGCTAAACACCCTTTTCTGCTCCGATGAGGTGGGACGGAGGGATTTATTTTGAATCTGTTTAGGAACATCGTCTTTATTGTAAGTGATTTCCGCGTTACGGGGATTTCTTGTTAATGAATATCATTTAGTATAGGACGATACTATAAAATACTGTTAATGTTAAACTAGCAAATTGATATTTTTTTTCAAGAATTTATTTAATTGTGTTCCATAACAAAATATTAAATACACAGTTTGGCCGTAAATACTGTTACAATTAAAATAAACAAAATATTAAATTTGAATGTGGAATCTGTCATTTTTATATAATTTTTCAATTTGTTTTTTTTTTACTTTGGCGCCAAGACATTGTTAAATATGTTGCGATATTGAAATAGTGTGGGGTGATAAAAAGAACCGAAAAGTGAGTATGCAATTTTTAAAACTCTACACACGCTTGGCATTAATCAAATGTTTGTGTACCGGGCTATTAATAGGTACAACGAGACCTCCTTTGTTTGTGACAGAAAAAGTTCTGGCCGTCCTATTAGTGTTCCTACGAAAAAGGGTGTCAAAGCAGTAAGGAAAAGAATTCGAAGAAATCCCGTCCGAAAGTAAAAGATTTTATTTCGGGAGATGAATGTAGCACCTAGAACCATGTCGCGTATTTTAAAAGATGACTCAGGACTATAAGAAATGCACTGGACATTTATAAAATGATAATTTAAAAAAAGTATAGGGTGATGAAATCTAAGCATTTACTGAAGCGGTCGCAAACGGCGGTCACAGAAAAATTTTGTGTACGGATGAGAAAATTTTTACAATTGACCTACATCTTAACAAACAAATTGACCTTATCAATGGATCAAAGCTCTAAGGAAGCTTCCTATTTAGTCGACAGAGTACAACGTTGGCATTATTCGACTTCAGTGATGGTTTCGATGTTAGGTTTAAATTTGCATGTTAGCTATGAAGGAGTGCCTGAGCCATACTTTTGTGAAAAAGTACCAAAACATTAGCACAAGTGTATCAAAATACGATTCTTGAGAATGCAGTTGAGCCCCTTAACAACACCATGTTCAATAACCAACAATGGTTCTTCCAGCATGACTTGGCGCCGGGTCCTAAAGCTCGGCCCACGAAGTCTTGGTTGGAAACGAACGTTTCCGACTTCATCAGAGCTGAAGACTGACCGTCGTCTAGTCCTGATCTTAATCCGCTGGATTATTATTTATGGACAGTTTTAAAGAGTAGGGGTTGCTCAAAAAGCCATGATAATTTGGACTTCCTAAAACAATCCACAGGATCGGCAGTAAAGAATTGTCCCATGAAAAGAGTGCGTGCTTCTATTGATAACTGGCCTCAACGTTTAAGAGACTATATTGCAGCCCATGGAAAAACTTTGAATAAGCTTTTTATGTTTTTAATTGTTTTATACTTATGTATTAAACTTGTATACTGTAAAAGTAATAAATTTTATTTGCAATAGAAAAAATATTTTATTAAAAATATTTATGGCTAGACTATGTGTGTATATATTATAAATATTAAAAAGATTTTGAGTCAAACTATTATAAGCTAAAAAAACTAGTATTCAAGATAATCAAATATCAACATCATTTTATGATCTGATATAACAGTTTCCTTTAAATAGGCTTGTTTTTAATAAAAATAAATCGGATGAGTTAGTTTCTAAATATTGACTTATATACATACATATATTCATTGACATTTATATCGGCAACGCAATTGCAACACCTCTTATGGTGGAGATGTCTGCAGGTAACGGTAACTAATTACCATTTAGTAGTACGTCTAGTCTGTTCGTTTGCCCCTATAGAACATAAAAAAATACATATTTAAAAAAATAAAACACTTTATAAAAATAAGTAAAGATAAGTGACATTTTAGAAGAGAAATGATAAAAAAAATTGGTATTGGGTCACGTGGCAGTGAACGGTAATCGAAAAATATGAAGTCACGCTGTGCAAAAGTTTTCATAGAACATTACCTCATTATTTTTTCGTTATTAGCATTTGTTAATGTAGTTTATCCACAGAACAGTAGTTCACGTTAATACAGTTCTTAGTCATTAGTTTATATTTCTTCGTCTTTAATTCTTATATCACCATGGAATCTTGAATAGCAATATTTCAAGCTTTTAAAACTATACCTATTAAGTAGTTTGTAATTGTTTTACCACTATCTTGAGGAAAAATTTCAGTTTTTTATCTAAGTGTCAAATAAATTAAAATAATTATGATTACAAACAGTGAGTATCGTTCCTCGTAAGTGTTAGACAATTTTTTCGTATGCGTTTGATTTGAGCTGAGCTTTGGATTTGTATGAGTGCACACGGATAGTGTAAGGGTGATGTCAAATTTTTGAATGCCACTTTCTTTTGTAGGTTTGAATCAGTTAATACTCCTTTTACTTCGCCAAGCACTCTCCGCACTTCATCCATTGCCCTGGTAGCAGCGTGAAATGTAGAAAACGCTATATCAAATGAAAAAGAATTTGCATAGTTTTCAAAAATTTTATTTATAATTTTATTTTTCACTCTGGCCTTTTACAAGTTTTGCTTATTTTATTTTTAATCTAGAATAGCTCTCGCATTTATGTATCTATTTAAAATATAATAAAATTTAATTCTAAAAGTTTTTTGTCTCACTCAGCTCAGCCGTACATACATATATACATCGTGTGGAACATAGATAAATAATTTGTTTCGGGTATTGCAACTTTTGTTTGTATATTGGGGCACTTTGTGTTCTGTGTGGCACTGTTTTTGTAATACACGGGATTCATTTTAAATTAAAAACATTGACAATTTCTGTACACAAACACAAAACATTGCCAAGGCGTGACGTCATTTAAGACGCCATGACAGTCTGGGATGTTTTGTGCCGAAATTTATTTGATTTTTGAATTAATCACATTGTATTTTTTTAAATTAAGATAAATATATTTACTTAGGAATGTCATAAACAGTAAGCTATATTATTAACTAATTTTTAAACTTTACTTAGCTAATAAGCTAGCTTCATATGTCGGGTTTATTACAACTTGATCGTTTAAACGAAACAAATATTTTTCGGATTACACTACCCGACTTCATTTTTTAAAACTACATAGTCCCGACGTTTGTCAGACATTCACATCTCGTCTGCTCGTGATCACGATTGCTGCAAAGTATCCGAAATGTCGGGAGTAGGTATGTATTTTTTTTACAAAAAAAGTTGCGTAAAATAATCTGACAAATATTAGTTTCATTTAAATGAATAAAACTCGCGAGAATCTTCGATCTCATAACTTCATCGTTTTTAAAAGAGTGGCGTCAGAATAACTGATTTTACCAAAGGCTTTCTTCCCATCTGTCATCAGGGTCTCAAGCTATTGAAGGTAACCTTGTAGACGGTTTGACAAATCTTTTATTTCAAAGGCCTTAGTGAGAATGTTTGTAACATTTTCTTTTGTTTCGGCTTGTCTGTTACTGTTAACCCTAATGGCTTTGACGGCGTCACCGGGAGGGCTGGGTGGCCCGATGGGATTTAACTGTTATATTTTCGGTGCCTATTCGGTTACTTCTTCTAATGATGACTGTAGTACTCTTATTGGAGTTGATCTCTATTTTCCATTTGCGAAATCATTTCTCTAAGGTGTTGGCCCCGTTTTGGAAGCGACAAATGATATACTTCAGAGACCTTCATGAAGTATATACTGCTGTATTATCTTCGAAGAGACCAAAGTGTGTTGTTCCTTTTAGAACCCGAATATCGCTCATGTATAACGAGTATAGAAGAGGGGAGAGGACAGCCCTGAGGGACTCCTTGTTTTATTAAGCGGAGAGGAGAGGGTGCCCACCACTTGTTAGCGGAAAGACAAGTAGGTTCGCACGATGTGTACCAGAGTGTCTGGAACTTCTAATATTTTAGCTATACATAATTATTAACTACCTAAATACAACGTATTCGCTCCGACATATATATTAAATTCGAAATGTCAAATATCGAATAAAAAGGTTTTGGAAAACAACTAAAGCGCAGAGAATAAATATTTTCAAATACCTTTGTATTGTTTTCAGTTCTACAAAAAATTTTAATTTCAAATAATTATTATGAATGAAAATATTGTTGTTCTTTAGAAGTTAAGAATATTGTATATAGTATTAACTTAAAACGTATGTTATAAATAGAGTGCACTGCATATTGTTATATTTTAAAATAAAATACATTTCTAAGTCAACAAAAGAAGCTTATAGTGCTACAGAAATGTCTTTTCTTACAATTTATTAAAAAGCATCCGATTTTAGTAGTCCAGGCAATAATTTGCTGTTTATATTTATTAAACCATACAAAAATATTGGTTTAAATTAAAATTTTCACTTGAAGGTATAGATTGAAGAATTCGTGTCACGATAGCTTAACTGGTAAAGCAACTTCAATATTAGCAAGCAACATTAGCAATTTTCTAATTTACAATTAAATATTAGGTCAACATTAGTTTACTATTTACATTATTGACATATATTTTTGAAGTCCAACTAAAACAAACAGTTTTATAAATTATTCGGGCAATTGTAGATTCATTGTAACTAGTTTGCAAAAATGAAATAGAAAATGAAATTTGGCTGAAAAAAAAAAAATTGTCCAAAGAGAAACTTCGATGTACGGCCAGTAATGTTAACCAACTGCCCTGCACGAAGTTATGCACTTGACAATTATTGCTTTCCGTTGACGTAATTTGGAGTGATGTACATATTTATTACATAGCATGTTAAAAATATTTAATACTCAATGTTGTGATTAAGAAAGTAGTATATGATTTTTTAACGACTTCAAATTTTCAGACATGCAAATATAGCAGTCGGATGGATTAATTAACTTTTGCAACTAATATACGTATTCATTTATTTGATAACTTTTGTAGATGTGTACTAAAATTTTATTATTTTCATATGATTCTCAAGAAGCCTTTGTCGACATCTTTCAGAGTTTTCGGAACAAAGAGGTCTTCAGAACGTCTTCGCGAACTTACTGCCTTAAAGTATTTTGATTTATTTAAAATTAGAGAGAACTTAGGAAATATACGCTAACGTTTTAATTATATATTTTGTGAAGTATATTTTGGTTTTATTTTTAAGCAAAGGAAGTATGTAGTAACCAACACATTTTATGATAATGGCAGTGTCTCAGAGCTACCAATTCAGCTTTAGGGACCTAATAACAATTTCAGTTAAAACGCTGAATAAGACAGCAGTTTACGGATAATCGCAGGATAATCTTGTGGGCACAATTTTGTCATAGTGTTGATACCGTATTCGGCATCAACACTATGACTAAATATAAAATAATTGTCGTGGTAAAATTATATATTTTCAGATTAACTAGTAGTTTTTAGATATAAAAATATCTTTAATATTATATTATCGTAAAGAGATTAATATTATAATTTAAAAAATATTCATAATCTAACAAACATATATGGGTATGGTCCTGAATAAAATAACTTATGGAAACAGTTGTGTATTACTTGTACATAATTTTTATTAATTAAAATAGTTGCCTGTATATTTAATGTGTAATTTAGAATATTTAAATTTAACTAAGCATGGGTTTAGTGTTAACCCATCGTCATATTGATTAAATCTTCGCTATCCGTCGAAGTTATTCTGCATCGTAATAGTTAAGGGAATTGGAATAAAATTAGACAACGAGTGTAAATGGAAGCTAGTTACTTCCTGTGAAATGGATTTTCAGAAGCCAAAGCAGTGTTATTACTGTGTTTTTAATTATTTTATTATACATTGTAGATATTACTTTAAATCTTTTCAATTGATAAACAGATGTAGTAATAACTACATTTAATTATGCTCCTGAATCTTTATGATTTTTCTATCGAAGCCATTTTGGGTATAATAGCTTAAGTCATATATGTGATAAATAAGATATTTCTTTACGACTCATGTTGTATTCCATTAAATTGTTTCGTAAAAAAATAGATAATTTGCCATTCAGAATATTTTTGTGTGTATCAGATATTTCTCTACGAGTTTGAAATATTAGGTTGGTGCGTATGAAATGTCGGATTCTTAAGTGATTGTATAAAACTGCATATCTTTCTTCAAAAGCTGTTTATTCAATCAAAGTGTGCTTCATTTGCTTCAATACACTTCTCCCAACAAGATTTTAAAGCGTAGATGCTTGTCTTAAAAAAATTTTGGTCTTTAGAATTAATAAACTCTGATATCGAGTTTTTTTAGACTGTCTTCATTTTCATAGTGTTTGCCCCTTAAAAACAGCTCTAAATGCTTGACAAAATGAAAATCGGCCGGCGAGAGATCCGATGAATATAGTGGATGCTGCAAAACTTCATATTCCAGTTCGTTCAGTTTCGCAATTGTTTTGTGCGATGTATGCGGCCGAGCGTTGTACCCACTTGTCCATCTTCTTAACCCTGCCAATCTCAGAAAGGTATCTCAATATCGTTGTATGATCAACTTTCATCCTGATAGCAAGTTCCCTCGTGCATACGGCTGGATCCGCTTCCACTAGAGCCTTCGGGTCATCATTCTTCACAGACGGTTTGTGTCTTCCGCGCGGCTCATTTTGCAGTGAAAAATCGCTAGTCCGAAATTATTTTGAACCAACGCTGCACTTTCCGATCGTTAATCGTATTCTCCCCAAACGCTTGGTTTATGTTGTGTGCAACTTTTGCAGCACTATTACCAAGTTTGTACTCATATAAGAAAATGACGCGAATGTCGGCAGAATTCATATCGGCAATATACTCAAAAGACATAACAAAAGGAAAGACCTTTGAGAAAACCTATTTTGCTGAAATGAGTCTCTGACAATGGACAATACGACTGTGTATGAGGTTATGACAAAGACAAAAGTATAACGAAAACAGGGAGACAAACGTCCGCATGTAAAGAGAATCCGACATTTCATACGCACCAACCTAATACATTGAAATATTCGATTCATGGATTAAAACTAAAGGCATGTGTAAGAGAGAAATATACTTTTTCGTCCATTTTGAAAATCTATTTTAATTTAGGTATTAATAAAATGCATTTATGGCAGATTATTAATACCTAATTATATTAATACAAAGTCATCATCAAGTTAGACGAGTGGCGACGTGTTGTGAAGCGTGCCACCGCACATCATGATGACCACGACCGTTCTGCCAAGAACGTATCAACTTAGAAGAAGAAATTAAATGTATTTTTTGAAAAGTAGGAATTATCCATGGCTCAATGCATGTACATACATATTAAATTACACTTGAGCAGACGTTCTTGAGAATCGTTTTGATTATGGAGTTTATCTGAAATTTATAACTTTTATAGCAGTAAAAAGCAAATTTTATAAAATATTAATTCGATATATTAAGTCAATTAATTACATTGAGTAAACCCCTAATGGTGTTATCTTTACACTCATTTCTTTTATTTTTAACTTACTCTAACAATTTGTTCATTTTTAAACTAAGATCTTTAATAATTTAAATGATACACGAATTAAAAACTGTCTAAAATAAGCTTCTACTATCTTTAGAGTACGTGCATTAACTTGACTAAAAAATGAAATTAACGCAGTAGTATTTTTTTTTAACTCCATTTATATATATGTTAAAAGTAAAAATAATTTTTGTTAATATTTATGGAAATGAAAATGAAAAGAGCAATTACAATATAACGGGATGTACTTTTCATATTTTATCCCTCTAACGGTCCATGCATTCGTTTTGCATTACGTTGCTTAGCTGTAATAGGCGGATAGGATCTAGAATTTTTCTTACAAACTCTAGTTATAGTGACATTAAGTGAGTAAAGAATATTGAAACAATTTTAAATTGAACCTATTCTTTAATATCTATGGTTAATTTAACATCGCAGACATTATTCGTCTAATAAAATTTAATGTCATTGATATATGTATTATGTAGAAATATAAATTGCAATTGTAAAATTAAACAAATAAATTAAAATAATTTTCCAGGATTCCTCAATAACATAGTTTAAATAAGTTTCAAATTTATCAAGAACTCCGCTTATCCGAAATCTAAATAGTTTTACTCTGGCAGAATGTATCAATATAGATCAATATACTAAAGCTATAATTATTTAAAGGTAGTTTATAACTTCACAACAACTGATTTAATTTTATATTTGATAATGTTGAAATACAAGATTTATTTATTTTTTTTTACATTAGAATAAAGTTGTCCGTGGAACATCAAAAGGTAAGTTTTCATCAAATATCGTGACAAAATATTGTTTTTTGTAAGAAATAAAAAAAACAATAACTTGGTTTTTGAATTTGTCACAAACTCGAAATTTATGTGAAAAATTCAAAAACCATGTAAATACAAAAGTTGTAGGTCTTTTTATTACCTCTAACTTTGCCATATAACTTTTTTCTTTAGGACCTTTAGTTTTGCTGGAAATCGAGAAAACCCTTTTTTTACCCTTAAATACCTACCCCCTACCCTTCCCGACCTCAGATCGCCCGTAAATAATTTTTCCTTTAATTTTTATAATATTCCCTCCTTTTCTAATGGGTTTCATTCTACTATTATTTTTTTCACTTTTCATTAATTTTAAAGGCTTCTACCCTGGCCGAAAAGGCTTATCTAAATGAGACGAAACTTCTCAGCATTCCATGGATTCACCGTGAGGGTGCCGGGTCCATCGCGTTGCAAGGAGAGGAGCTTCAACAGTGCCTGGGACTTGCGACCCAAGTGTAGGTTTAAGGGGCCCCTTAACTGACGCGCGTTATACGCTCACCTCCACTGTCCAAGCTTCTTTCCCTACCTAACCAAATTTGAAAAGAACCTACTAGGGCTGCCTTCGATGTAGGTTCCAAGAATGCATTAATGTGAGTTCTGGACAAGCCCAAGTCTTTCAGTAGGTTTTAGAGAGATTTCGCTGTTATACCTCTCGCTTCCAGGTGGGAGGTAGAGATCTACCGCGTACAAATCTACGACGAACCTATTTCGAGTGAGTTCGTAATATATGTTGACCTTGATGGTATGGTCTTTGGGGATGTTGGTTTCGCAAGGGACGGTAAGCTCTATCATCACTACGCGCTTTAAAATTCGCGAAAACAGAAATATATCCGGTCTGGAGGCCGACGCACAAATATCCTCGGCGATTTTATATTGTTTTTCATACGTGTCCATCATTATAGTCCAATCCGACGCCGCTTTAAGGATGGAGTAAGGCTTGACATTTGAATTTGTAGCCCTAGTGCTTCTCTCACAAAACATACTGATCGTTCCTTTGTGGTTATTTCCCTTTGCGCTGTGGCTACCGAAAGACTAACCGCTTCACGTATGATTTCTAGAACCCTATCGTGACGACGCGAGTATTGACCGCTGTCCAGGAGTACCTTACATCCCACCAGACGTGCTTAGCAGTTTCAACTGCCTTTCCATAGATATAGCAAGTTTTTTCGGTTCCTTTACCCCATCTTACTAAATTACTCTGATATGGGAGAGTCATCTGGAACGCATTGAGATAGAATTTTAGCAATGCTGGCGACTAATCATAAATTAAAGTGCGACATTTTAATATACATATACATATATGTATATATATATGTATTTTACAACAACGAATATATGTATATTTACGAGTTCGTACGCGGTTTAAGTTTGGATGTAAATAAATAACAATAATAATGAATATCCGTTTGTGGTTAGTACATATTAATTACAGTTTTGAAATTCTACCCCTAATTAAAGCGATACTAGTCGTTATAGTGTATATATAAATGTTGAATGATTTGTTATCTGTAATGCAAATAGCAATAAATTGTAATGTAAATCCACAAGCATATAATACGTTTGTAATCTATTTATTTTTAGCCTTGCTACTTTTAGGTTATCTCTACAAGATGATGCCTTTATGGTGCTACAACCTATCATACGAAATGAATACCATAGCATATCGCTATAAAATGAAAAGTCGATGATATAAACTTTTCGAGTTATAGACATCATCACGGCGTTTACTGCTTAGGTAGCTTACTCCTAGTAACTTTAGTTTCTCAGTTATGACCTTTTATCGGTAGTAATGTACTGTAATCTAAAATCACTAAAAATAGTTTCATTAAAAATAGTAAATATTTAAATCCAGATTAAGATGTTACTTTCGTATGGAAAATACATAGTAGAGTTGAAATATTTCAGAGAAAATAATATTGTGTTTTACCGTATTAATATTGTGTTTTACCGTATAATGCCTGCCAGTAAGTATTGTTTCTTGATATCTGCCACCAACAATTTCGTATTTTTTTCGCGAATTGCCACAAATATCTAGAAGCGTAGCGATGGACATAGAATTTTTTTATTTGTTTAAGTTCTCTTCTACTTTGTCTGTAGGACTGAGTTTGCAATTTCAGTTAACTTAGCTGTTATTTTATTTCAATACCGGCTTTTTTTAAATTGTCATTTCTGTATTATTTTATGGGAGTCTTTAATATGTCGGACTTTTGTGGTAAAATATTTTTCATATGATAACTTAATTATGTCCAAGAGCATCTGATTTAAGAGTCGAGGCGACTGAAGAGTCTGACTGTCGCCGTATCACTTTTGCAAATACACCCAGACATTCACAGTCGATACGTAATAGTCGAAAGGTAAGGTTAGGCCACACAAATCTCCCCCTTTTTTTAAGTCTGCCAAAAATCCCTTCAAACTAGTGTTTTTTTAATACCAATAAATTAATATTATATTCGAAAGGCTTCGTTTACGTCCTGGTGAGTTAAATAGTGTCGTAAATCATTAGTAGCAATTAAAATATTGCTATGAATCTTGAAAAAAATATTTTATTTGTATACAAAAAAAAAAAATAACAATACAAGTAATAAATAGTTTTTCATTACAATTAATGTATACTATGAAAAAAATGTAATTGATGCAATTCAAATATTTTAATTCTTTATTATTTCTGATAAATTGATTAATTAATTTAGATATTATTCCTACTTGTAATTTTGAATTTTATTATATGTCAAGTTGCGTAATTTCTTCAGTTTTCTGTTTAATTATTTATTTATAAATACTTTTAAAAAGTTAATTTAAAAAAAACCTTAGATAATATCATTATTTTTTAGCAACGTTATAATAATGAAATAAATTTTATTGCTTATGGATCAAATTTATACCTATCTTATGTCACAAAACAAACTCAAGCATTGCAACACGTATAAAACACATTCCCCTTTTATTATTGGTTTTTTTTATGGCAGTTTCTTTTATTAAATTATCATACCTAAGCTTTTTGCTGCATGAGAAACTGTTTATTGAAGTGAAACTTCTAATACACCTTCCGACAAGTTAATATTTTTGGATTACTACGCATATTTTATTATTTCTTAAAACTACATTGTGACCACTGGCAGGAGAGATATGTGTGATTTTTTAAATAATAAAATACGCGTAGTAATGTAAAAATATTAGTTTTATTTAAATGAATATATTATTTGATTCTAACACTTTCTTTCGTCAACAAATTGTACAATACTATATGTTATTCTGATAGGTAAGATACGAGTACGTGACAATTAAGTTTCATCTACACAAATAGTCATATATTTATCATTCATCGTCTGTGCAAAATTTCTATTATGTAAGAATAAGTTAAGTAGTAGAATTATCCCATAAGTACATATATTGTCAAAAAATCTTGTTCTCGCTGTATTTATATTTATGTATCAAGAGGGCTAGTTAAAAAAAGATTTATAATAAGTGACTGTGTGTACATAAAGGTAAAAAGTGACTGTACATGCAGAAGAAATTTAATAATCAAAAAAATAATAATTTCTGTATCAAATCAACAAGGAGCGTGTCAAAGGAAGTTATATTATTATGGTTAGCTGAGCAACACTTAATTGATATCTTTTAATGATGTTATATTTTTGTGTTTTGTTTTCCAATAAACACTTTTATTAGAAATATATAGTTACTTTGATGTATTACAACTTATAACATGTATAGCTACATGAAATACTTCATTAAATTATTTTCATCAATCAAAAAAAAAAAATAGTAATTACTGGTGTCGTTAAATAATAAAAGGGAGTTTTAACTAACAATACATAACTTACTCAACTTACCTTATATTTTTCCTTAAGACATCCGGAATGTCTAATGTGAATTTGGCTAGAGGAAACTTGGACATTTTAACAAATTGATAATTCTCACTTCATTATACATACTCGAGATGAACCAGGTCGAAATTACCTAGATTCCGGATGTCTTAAGGAAAAATAATAGGTAAGTTTTATTGTTAGTTAAAACTCTCTATTATTGTTCCATGTTGACATCCGGAATCTATCTTGAGTGACGTGTTTGTTATCACCTGGTCATAAATATTATGCCGTTGCTGTAATGTGTCCAATAAAAATTAAATTATTGGAATGCAATAATTTATTTTAATAATATATAGAATAGATTCAAAATAGCTTACCAGCTAAGCTTCTGTACTTTCCTGTGACCGATTTAATACAACTCTTTTAAAGTCTCTTCTAAAAGATCTTGCCTCCTGTTTCTAGTTTCTAAATTTTATCTATTTGAAAGCATTCCATCCAGTTAAGGAAAGCTACTGCAGATCTTACAGATCTGGGAGAAGCTTCAATACCAGCTCGTTGTGTAAAGGCTTAATCCAAACTCATAACTATTTTCGACGCCGCTCCAGGTCCATCCTTCTAGCGGTCAAATATAATTCTAATAAATTCAACCAATCAACCAATCGGGAAACATATTCCAGGGCTTGTAATGATTTTTGTGAAATTTCCCATCCAGAATGTCTGTAAGTAATTCTATCAGTCTTGGATTCGGATCGTGGCCAAAATATAACTAAATATTTAGAATATCTTATATCTCCTCTTCAAATTTTTAGATTTTTATTTTTATTTTGCCATCATCGTAGGTACCCTTTTATCATGAGCATATGCAACTATTAACCAGATTATTGAATTGTGGTATGATAAAAATACCATTTAATAATTAAATATCACAACAAACATTTACATTAATGAAGTATGGTTTGTAAACTAAATTGAAATCTTTGTGTGGTTGTCGTCGTAGTCGGTAGTGCTGTTTCCAATATTTAGTCAATAGTGTAAATTATGAATTTTTAATTTTCGAACCAAAGGTTACTTTTTGTTACGAGTGAATTAGGTGTTGCAAATTAAAAGTATATAGTATAAAGTACATAGTGGGAAAAGCCTTATAAAAAATTGCATTTATCGAAAGATGTTTTTTGACAGTAAGTTATAAAAGTATATCTAACAATAGAAAGTTATAACATGATTGTCAAATATCACAATTTATGTAGTAAATATTAAAGGGGGTACAACAGCAACGAAGATCTAAGTATTTTTGTTGAGAAGACATACGAAATAAATAGTTATCTCCTGGATCTGGAACTTATTCAGTAAACATGTTCAACATATGTAATGATCGTAAGGTTTTCGTGGGCACTCATTCAAATCATACCAAGCTTTTCGGATACTATGTATTTTTTGAGCATATTAATAAATAAAACGCTTAGGATCCCAAAAACTTAGTTTCATTGGAAACATATAAACAGTATCTAAGATCCTTATATGTACAACAAAAGTCATTAATATTAGAATTCATTATATCGTAATAAAGTTAATATTTTAAGAACTGATTACTTTTATATGTATTACGATTTGCTATAATTTATATTATAGTAGTAATTTGGTTGCAAGAGGTATATGTCGTTGAATCCATCATTACACTGCTCTTAGCTAATAGTTATATGTTGTTGAATCAATTAATATACTGCTCTTGGCTCTATTATGCAACAATGCACCTAGCTTACAAGACCCAGTCAGTGTTACATTAGGTATGCACTCTCGCAATTTTGCATTATCATGATTTCAACTGTTATTATACATAAGTCGATTATATAGCAAGAGGTTACGTTATTAGATTATAGTTATCGTTGTTAGATACAAGATAATTATATCAATACTTTACTGAACAAGTCCTTGTAAGTTTATTAAAAAAATATAACTACAAAGCCTACTAGTTTAAAGTTAATTACTGCAACAATTGCTTTCCAAAAAAGTTTTATCATATAAGAATTTATTTCTTTACTGATTAATTATTACCAATGAACCGGTTATGTTGAAAGTTTTCACTCCCATTACCCAATCCTTATTTCTATATGTAATGTACATACAAAGTAATAAAAATAATATATAACGTGGTCAAATCGTGGGAAACGTAGTATCTAAATCCAGTCATTACAGATTTATGGATAATAATTACCACTACATTGTATAAATAATCTATGCTACATAGTCGGAAGAGAGCCGACAGCGACGTGTCACCACTGCAGTCGCGTGGAAGACACCGCTGACCACACCTTGATGGAATGTCCAGCGTGGATATCTGAGCGGAGCCAACTCATCCGCGTGGTTGGCGCAGACCTTTCGTTGCCGGCAGTGGTCCAGGCCGTGGTCGGCAGCGAGAGGGCATGGCAGGCGGTGGTCGACTTCAGCGAGAGAGTCATCTTGCAGAAGGAAGCTGCTGAACGAGTGAGGGAAGACGACCCCTCCTCGGCGCCGCTGCGCCGACGAAGGCTGGGTCGAAGGCAGCGGGCTTATGCTCGCGACATGCCTCCCCAGTGAGGAAGCCTCCGGGCGTCGGTGGGGAACCGGCGTCCGGGTAACACAGGCTAGAGGAAGAGCGGCGTGTTTGGCGTTCCCGGCACGCTGCTCTTGAGTCGGAGGGGTGGTGTGGTCAGCCAGTCAGTGTTTCCCCCGCGGCAGGAAGTCTTTAAAAGATTCTCCTCGTTAAAAAAAAAATTGTATGAATAAACTAAGGAATGCCAGTTAATTTCCATGTAAAAAAGGGACTTAAACAACAAAATAAGTTTATAATTGTTTCAAATATTAAGTGGCACCTACATATGTAATTATATTATTGTGGTCAGAGTGACATTGTCCGTATAGAAACAGAGATATCATACTACACATACATTTCAAGTTCTATTAATACAGAGTATATCTATTCTATTTCCTATTGTTTAAAACTAAGAATGTTTGGACATGTGGACGAATCATTTCAAAAATGCATGGCAATGTGAACGTTTATATTTTAATTTATTAACCTTATTTTGTCATAAAATTCCACAACCAAAGGAGTAAAAACATTTACTCTTTAATTTCACGTAGTAAATAAAAATCTCCTCATTTAAAAATTTATTATATGTACTTGTTGCAATTATTATAATGTGTCTCAAGAGCATCTGATGTTAAAGTTACATAAAATTATACACGCACTTTTATTAAAAGACTGTTTGGACTTATAACATTTAGTGATATTATGACCATTGAAAAGTATCATAGTATATACACGATATAATGTGTGATCTGGATATCTAATTACGATGATATAGATTTTAATACAAAATGTAGAATAAAGAAACACCTACTCTAAGGTAATTCAGTTGTTGTATCTTTTATGGTACTAAGACATTAATTTTAATAAAAAGAGTCTTAGGAGTAATAAACTTTACAATTTGTAATAAAAAAATCCTGTGCAACATAATAATATATTTAAGGTTTTTTGGGTTTGCTTCGTGTGTTATAGTAAAAAACTCATAAATTACATATTTAAAAATGTGACGAAGCATTTTCTATTTTGGCTTGACTTTAAAAAATAAACATATTTTTATTAGAAAATTTGTTTAATACATTCTCTGAATCCTAATGGACATTGGTATAGCGTGATTAAATACCTCCATATCCTTTCAACTGTCATTCCTTTCATTGTTGATCTTCTTTAGATCTGGACCAAGCATTCCCTTCTTTCACATTAGCTTACCGAAAATTGTAATATGGTGTGGCGAACGCGACACTTACATATATAATAAAACATTATATATATACATTAATATAATATCTCGTATGTATTTTGTTACATTAAATAATATATATATATATATATATATATATATATATATATATATATATATATATATATATATATATATATATATATATATTGAAGTCAGTGGTGGCCTAGTGGTTAAAAGGATCGCCTCTCATGCATGAGGGCGCGGGTTCGATCCTGGCCCGGGCAAGTACCGATGTGATTTTTCCGAGTCATATGTACTTTGTAAGATTATTTAGACATCACTGACTAATGCATTCCCAAAAAAGAGGGTTGATGTCAGGCAGGCGGCCGGTCGTTAAAACAATTTGCCAAAACTATTCACAACATGTAGGGCAGACCCTGGCTAAAGCTGGGAAAATTGCCAGGTAGAAGAAGAAGAAGAAGAAGATATATATATATATATATATATATATATATATATATATATATATATTTGTACTTTAAATCATACAATTAATTAAATAAAAATAACAATTATGTAAATGACGGAAGGCGGTCGCCGAGTGGTCGTATGATAAAAATGTCTTATGTCAATAATCTTTAAACAAAGAAACGCAAGCGCATCGGCTCGGCCGCCACCCGCCAACTACAAGTTGAAACCTGGATTTCAAAGTAAACGCACGTCGCTTATCGCTTAAAATTTGCTACACTATATTGAACCTTATTCGTATTAGTAATAAGCTATACTTCCTATTTTTATCCAAAACTTATCTTCATATTTGTTCTTCTCAATTTCATTTCTATTCTGTGCTGTGCCTATCAACTTTCTACAAGAAATAAAATTATTAGTGAAGAAACTTTGTTTTTCTTAACATCATTCAAACATCGGCTACAATAGTAACACGTACGATATCGATCATAGCAACATTTGTACGTTCACCATTTATGGTAAAGATTTTCCGTTGTCGTTGGGTGAAATAAAAGTCTAGCATTATTCAGTAGCTACATAAATAAAATATCAAAATTACAATTATCTTTGAATAGAAAATACAGTAATACATATATGGTTACACAACAATTTTAGTGGTATAATACAGAGACTCGTTCATTCGGGGTTCATCTGTCACAGCCACATGAAAAGTATTGATAAGTAGCTGGGATCGAATACGTCTTTTCCAATTTGATAATATGATAAATCATTTGTACAGACTCCGTTTTGTACATAACCGGTTTGCGTTTGTATATGTAACCGGTTATAAGGACTTTGCATACGTATTATGATAGGATTTTAATTATTTTATATATGTACTAATTACAGAGTGACTTTTAAGTGAATTAAGGACTCGGCTAGTCCTCTTGTGACTAAAATCTTTTATTTCCATTACTAATTCACTACGTCCTATACGAATAGACAACATGAGTCAATTGTCGTACTGTTAAAAGTTTGTAATCTTGACAGAGCAGAACTTCTTTAAACTTCAATCGCTGGCGACCGCGATGTCAATGTCAGTGTGAGAACTTTCGTCCGTATCGTGATTTTGTCTTCTTTGTGAATGAACGTTGTACGATCATCTGTTACATATCTTGTAATGTGTAATCTTATTTACAATGTTTTATTTTTAATTACTCAAACAGGGAGGGGTATATGAGGTTTAGGAACATGCAACACTTTTTATCATAATCCAGAGAAAAATATTTTTTTTATTCAAATCAACATATGATTCTAATTCTTCTGTATAGTTTTGTTTTTATTTATGTGACATAGTCATTGTGTTCATTCCTGACAAAAGGTTTTACCGTCGTAAATTTGTTAAAACTTCACCCACGATAGTATAATAAAAAAATAAAAAATAAGACAGTGAGCCAACGAAAAATTTAAATTCAATCATGCATTAATTCACTATGAATTTAAAAAATTATTAGGTATTTTTCCAACTAAGTTATTAATGTTATGATTATCCATGGTATCAGCTATAAATAGTGCTACAAAATACCTCACTAAGAGTTTGATAACAGCCGTTGATATTTTATGAGTTGAATTTCAATGGCAAGTACCTTGCATTAAACGGCTAACCGTAGGGATGGGATATATGTAGTAGTACATAAATAAAAGCCGCTACGGTCTTTTGCAATCTGCAATGCGCTTGTTTGTTTATTTTATTCGAAAAATATGACTTTTAAATATGCAAGGTTTTACAAAAAACTTATTGAGTTTCAGTTGTAATAAAGTAAGGAATAAAAAGTTGAAATGATTCTACAAATTTCACAAAATGTAAGTCCCAACATGTTCCTATTTTCAAATGGGTAAATAATATTATGTACATACATACAAAGGACATCGACAAGTGACTCGAAAAGTGATAAAAAATTTAAGAACCTGCAATCCTGCTAATATTTACAATTAATTATAATTTACAGAAATTAATTTAACTGTTACTTACTGAATAATGCATATTGTGCTAAAAGATATTTTTCCGATTAAACATCAAAAGCGAGAGTTTTCTGATTTTAAGCATGACAGTAAAGTTGTCAACTTAGGATTAAAATAAAAAAATCCTCTTGATCAGGAATGTACGACACAGTGAAATTTTATTAAAAAAAAAATTATGTACGTATGTCAAAACAAGAAAATACAATTGTTTTAGTGAACATTGTGGAAAAAAAATCACAGGTGAAAGAGTAGAATTCAAAACAAACAAATACTTAAAACTTCAGTAAAAATGAAGTCAGTTTTAAAGGATATCTCTTGAATTGTATTAATCAAAGCATTCATTTAGTTTCTAAGAAAAATATGAATGTTAAATTGAAAATTCCTGACAAATTTTGACTCAAAGCTGCTGCTTACATTTATTAGAGAAGTTGCAACACAATAGTGTAATGAAATAAATGATCCAAGAAATAAATCTTCGTCTTGAGAGAACGATTTTATGTTCTTCCGTAAAAAATATTAAGTTTAATAAAAATATGTGAGCATATTTAGGAAGTGATTCTGCATCTGGAATATTTTCACCAGTGTACTTAAAAAAAAGAAATGGTGAACATCCTACAAGAGATGGTGTTAAGGACTGGTTATCCCTCAAGATGTGTACTTTCTCTATCATACATACACAGAATACCTAATATAAAACATTTATCTACGTATTTTCGGCAAAAAAAAATAGCCTATGGAAATGTTTAGCGATCGAGCTATTTTAACTTTGAAGAATAGAAGCTGCATCTATAAACGCTGTAATTTAAAAAGGCAGTCGATAGAGAAAAAAAAATCATTTGACACACCATGACATGTACATAGATGATGCTTTTAGTTACTTGGTAGAATTCTTAAATTCCCCAAAACCATCTTGTCTTTCATGCAAGTCAAGGACTTACACAACAATTTAGTTGAGACCATTACTTTGACAAGATGTTCTGGAGGAAACACGGTATTCTTTAATTTTTGAAAAATTGATACATGAAAGTGTTTAGTGAGGATTAAGTGTGAGGCAATACTAACAATATCAGCACAATCAGCTGCTTCATATACCCACATATGCACATACATAAAACGATGAAATAAAACTTCGGACACTTTATTAAAATATATTTCCTTAAACTATAATTTCACAATTAATATAATATTCCTAAAAGTGAATGATAATTTCTGGCTATTATCTAATACTTAAATAAAATTAATATAAAAAAGTGCAAAATTTACCTTCGTAACAATACAATTATACGAACATGAATTTGTTCTTTATATTACAACAATTAATAGCTTGAAAATATAACACCACTGACTACATATATGTATTATACGGTAATTCACACTTATTATAATATCGAAAATGTCTAATAAATGCAGTTGTTGCTGCTGCCGATAGTGTGGAGTGTTTACGTTGTTCCTGCCAATTCCATCGAGTCTACGTCGTCTATTTGAGTCCCGATGACAGAATACCGAAATGGATATGCAAGGGATGCAAGCCGAAGCCTTGTTCTCCAGCAATATTTACCGACTTGGCTTCCTTGCAAGGGGCAAACAACACCGAACACTCATCGTTACTTTCAGCCGTGGAAGATCCAGGAGTGGTTAGTTCACTTTTAGAACATATCAAGCTCCGTCGGGTCGAACTGGTCAATTTGACGCGGGAAGTATCCTCGTTTCGTCAGGAGCTTGCATCATTGAAAGGTACGTTGTCCGAAGTTTGCAAGCGAGTCGATAATGTCGAAGCGCGACCGTCTCAACTTGAGAATAAAACACCGTCCGTGCCTGAGAGTCACTTATTGGAAGACATTGCCAACCTGAAGACGGAACTCAAAGAGCAGTCATGTCTATTGAACGACATTGAGATCTCAGGCATTACTAAACGGAATGGGGAAAATCTTCAATACGTAGTAGGCCTCATTGTGCGTAAGATTAGCGTCACATTAGAAGAGCGCGACATTGTTTTCATCGACATTTTCATTGACACCAGCGAACGGTCACGGTCACGCCCTAGTACATAGTACGACTAGCGCGCCGCACGATTCGCGATAAACTACATATGAAATCTGGGGGGGTGCGCGTCTGCCGTGGGACTGATACATCGGGTTTAGATACAGATAACAAGCCTAAACGGTTTTACATCCATGAGCACCTCACTAGAACAAATCGTACTCTTTTTTACAAAGCACGAGAGGTGGGCCGCCGCAATGGATGGCGTTATATATGTACTCGCGAGGGCCGGATCTATGCCTGGCGGAATAAGGAAACTGCTGCTTATAGGCTACGATCACAGCATGACATCCCGAAGGATTTGTAAAAGCACAGGTTTGAGCTGTGAGTTTCAGTTTAGGAGTAAGAAGAATATTTTTGACTTACTAATTGTTTATTTTATAAAAATAGTATATAAAAAGGTGTATTCTCTAATTTCTTTCATGCTTTTGTATTATTTTAATGTTAAGTGTATTTTTATTAATTATAAGGATACTATCGTTTATTTTTACAGCAGTGTAATACATAGCGGCAAGACAGTTCAAAAATGTTCAAAAATAATTAATTATTATGAATAAATCACAAATTCAAATTAATTACCATGAAAAAAAACAATTTTATTTTTAACATATTTGCGTTTTTAAAATAACTCCGACCATATGCGTCGATTAAGATTTACTAACCGTAAAATTTGGTTTCTTCTCATTAAATCTTGTCTCATTTTTGGACATTGGAAATATCGTAGCATGATCTATTTTACGTTTCAGTAACTTGGGTCTGATAAACCAAATTCTATGTAAAAATTTGTGTCCAGTTTTTATAAGTTTATTCTTGACGGATCTCTTGCCTATGAAATAACAATTTTGAATGTCGTCATGTTTTTGAGGTAAGAGTTTTTGAAAGCATTACATTCAATTGTCCTGAGAGGTTTATTTTAGCGTAATATAATTTTGTTCTACAAAAAATATATATTTTTTTTCATTTGTGCACCACAAAAATATACATATTTAGGATTCATCAATACAACGTTGTCCGAAAAACGTTTTTGGATAGATCTTATTTTATTCAGAGAGTTATTATTAGGAATTCTTGCACACAAAATATGAATAATATGCATAAATTGAATTATACACTTCAAACTTAAAATGCCATTTTGTCGTCAAAGAAAAAATATTGGTACAAGTGCTATTAATCAAGACAGTTATGCTTTAATATTATTAAATAATCTTCTTCTACCTAGCAATTTCCCAGCTTTAGCCAGGGTCTACCTTACGTGTTGTGGATAGTTAAGGCTAATTGTTTTTACGACCGGCCGCCTGCCTGACATCAACCCTCTTTTGGGAATGCATTAATCAATGATGTCTAAATACTCTTAGAAAGTACATATGACTCGGAAAAATCACATTTGTACTTGCCAGGCCAGGATCAAAACCGCGTCCTCGTGCATGAGTGGCAGACCTTTGAACCACTAGGCCACTTCTGACTAAAAATTAATTTTATTTAATAATATAATAATACAACGCAAGTACAAGTCAGTGGTGGCTCAGTGGTTAAAGGGCCCGCCTCTCGGCCTCTCGTCGCCGAGGGCGCGGGTTCGATCCTGGCCCGGGCAAGTACCAATGTGATTTTTCCGAATCATATGTACTTTCTAAGAGTATTTAGACATCACTGATTAATGTTGATTCCCAAAAGAGGGTTGATGTCAGGCAGGCGGCCGGTCGTAAAAACAAATAGCCAAAAACTATTCATTACATGTAAGGCAGACCCTGGCTATAGCTGGGAAATTGCCAGGTAGAAGAAGAGAATATAATAATACAACGCATTTACATATTCTACCAAAGATTTATTACATTTTACCTAACTTAATGTATATGATATATAAATATAAATTGCCAAAGTAAAAAAAAAACTACTTACGAAAGCGAAACCATATCTTCAAATATCTACAATTATTTTAAGGTCACACTAAAACTTGCCTTTGTGTGGTCGACGTTATCCTTGAGTTAAGTAATACTTAAGACACGAGTTCACTAATAATTTGTTAAGTATCAGTAAGGTAGGCGTCCGTTAAACTAAAAAATAAGTTTAGATAGAATAATTTATTTTCCATTTCCACTTCGACGCCGGTTCGTAATCAGTCGATTTTTAATTATCACGTCTGTAATACGTAGTTGTAGATGGCCTGATGGAGTAAGAGTTTAATTCATATTTATTGCAAACTAAATCAACATTAAATTATTTTACTTCTAATCTCAATGAATTTGTTTCTTTATCCTACTAATACATTAAAATATTGAATAAAATCTCAGTAAACCTCATTTTTAATCATCATTTAGGTATATAAGGGTGGATGGAAAAAATATTTTTTTTGTCGAAAAAAATAAGAGATTCTCTCTGTTCCCTTCAAGAGTCGTCTGTCACTGGACCTAAGAGGTTAAGTATTGACAAGTCTTTGAGAACACGTCATTCCCAAGCTAGTTACGTAATTGATGGTTCTATACGATAAGTTACGTGTTTGAGACTTTAGTTTAGCAAATTGTTAAATTAGTTAGATGCTTGTGTGATGATCTACTTTTTATTACATTCATACATGTTTCATTACAATGAGTGAGTTATTTGAAGTTTGTGTATTTTAAAAGTAGTTTAAAGGCTAAAGTAGTATAAAGTTCAGATTTTAGAATGTCTGCAAAAATATGTTGCATATGAAATGTCGATTTGTTGACTTTTTCTTCTCAAATGCTGTATTGACGTTAAGAAGTAAGGCTATAAAATTAAGAATTGATTTGAATTGAATCAAAACCCCTTACATAGTTAAAAAATACTTTTTGATAATAATAATTAATCTCAATATCATAAGAATATAATAAGTAAATTGTCAAACATAAATTCTATCAGAATTGATTTAAATTATAACCAATTATGTTCATAAAATAAACTTATACTATTTATTTTATTCTTATCATTGTCGAGTACAAAAAATCAACACACATGAATGTAGTTTTATATCCAAATATATCGTTATTCGATGCTGATATTCAAATTGAGTTTACAAGTTAAATCGACTGATGCTTCGCAGCTTAACAATGAGACAATATGTTTGCTCAACACGTTCCTTATAAATTTTATAGAGAATGCAAAATGTCTTTTGAGCAAGAATTATTTTTCAATAATATAATTGAACTCAGTATAAACACACACACACATATATATATATATATATATATATATATATATATAAATAAGACTTGCTCTTAGATAAAAGTGTTTTGAAAATTAAAAACTCATATTGTATATGTGGTTTAAAATACGAAAGTGTACCTTTATAGAGAAAAAAACTTGCAAAAACTCATAATTTCTACTTAAAAGATGTAATAAACGAAGGTGGGATAAAAGAAAAACAATCATAACTGTTATTTCTTTTATTCCTAATATAGCAACCAAAATACAATATTATGCTGAGAGATAATTTTTTTACCTATGATTTGATTTTAAACAAGTGGAATAAATCATAATGATGGTGATGAAGACGACTATGGTATTAATAAATCTTTCGATGAATGATATATTTATGTTTTAATGCAACGTTTACGAAATACATTTATTATTTAGCCAAACAGAAGACCACTTCTATTATAAGTGTCAACAATAATTATTATTATAACTTGAAATATATTAGGAACACAAGTATATTGTACAAAAAAAAATCAACGTGATGAATTCTTATCCCTGTCCGGAAAATTACACTTAGCTGGAGTAATTAATCCCAATAACTATGGTACCACATATTAAATAAGAATTATTTCAGTCATAAAAGTCACTTTTATGTAAATCTAAAATCTGAAATATAGTGTTTAAATGTACAAAATCTAAATATACCATTACATTTGTTAGAAAAACTGTGATATAACTCTCGTCATATGTTGTATAAAACGTACTACTGTACATTTCTCCAAATTGACCTTATATATGTATCATGTTTTATTCCAAATACAATATATTACAGTATGGATATATATAGTGTTAGAATTGTAATAATTACTATACTGGTGCATAGCTGTAAATACACATTTGCGTTGGGAGGATCGGAGGGCAAAATTGCCCCATTGGTACATAGCTTAGATACTAAATCTCGTATTAGCACTTACTGACTCTATTACGTTACAATGATAAATTTCCCAGCCATTATTATGTATGCGTAGCGGTACTTTGCTTATCATATTTTGCGATATTACATCCACTCTTTGTTGGAGTGGGGAAATTTTCATTAGCGTGAAAATCTGATGTAACTTAAAATAACTTTAATATCGGTCACCGTACTTAAACAAGCATTGTCGATTAGATGTTGTTATTTCACAATTCTTGATACATTATTACTTAAAATTTGAATCCTATAATATATATTTAACTTTATAATATATTGTAGGTATATAATTCAAATAGTTCAGTATGAATTGCATAGGATTGTGAAAAATAATGACTAATAAATTATGTAACCTAGGCGGGGTGAATCATAACAACTTTTTGAGGATTAATTAAACGTTACTATTTTGCCAATAAACCTTATTAAAGGCACTTTTATTAGAACATGGTTACACGAATTTTAATTTCGCCCCAACCGCACTGGCATCCTCATAAAGATAACGCTAGAACGACTGGGTTTCTCTTAATTTACGAACGAATATATGACACACCTTCATACCATCTTATGTAAGGTATAAGTGTTGTTGGGATCCAAAATTAAGTCGTTTTAACAAAAATTTTAAGGATGAGGAAATTAGTAACGGATTCTTGTATGTATTAGAGAATATGAAACACGCTTTTAAAAGAATTCCCTGTGTGATAATTATTTTTAGGTATTTAACAGCTTCTTGTAGAAAATTCGTAGTTTGAAAACATAATTTTATATTTTAATACTAGAAAAACCTTTTTTTTATATACCTTATCCTTACCTAATTGACATGTTTTAGACTCAAATTTCAGAGTACCAACAAAAGTAATATGATAAGTATTTTAAATAAATTCGATTTTTTATATTCCATTAAATTGAGAAACTATGTTTTAAAATACAGATAAATATAAAAATATTTTTATTTCATAAACATAAAGTATTGCAAACACACGACGATTTTAATCTTTGAGACAAAAGTTTTGGCTAGAAACAATTTGTTTAATTGAAAATTTAATGGTTAGGTAACTTATAAGTCGACTAGAGAACAAGTCATTACAGCGCTGGGAAGGTATATATATCATAACTTTACAGTTTCTAAATATATTACGAGTTAAAGCAGAGAACATACGGAGGCAAAATTATCGAACAAAACGCTTATGTTGAAATACAAAATATTAATAAGTTAAATTTGATTTAATGTAAGGTAAATTAAAAATATAAAATATGCCTATTTATTATTTGTTAATCAAATAACAACATTTTACAAATTAGTCTTGCATTGTGAATGTTCTACATGATTTAAATAAAAAATATATATTTTTTTAAATATTAAAACATCTTTTTTCAATGTCCAGAAAAAATAATTTTAAGAATGGCACTTACGAGGTCGAAAGACAAAAAAATTTAAAGATATTGCACTAAATATAACAGCAATTCACGCAATATCAGTAATATTATCTTTGTTAAAGCTTGAGTCGATAGATTCAATTGAGAACAATTAACTTGAATTTTCTAAATGATTTTGTAGGAGTAGCTTTGCCATTTCGCCTTAGCATTATTATAGTTGCAAGCTTTTATTTGTGGTTTTATTTTAATGGACTATAAAGAAAATATTTATAATGCAATTAAAGTCTATTCTTATTGTTAATAAGTCATGTGCTCACTTCTGACTTTATGATTGTTTGATTAGTATATTTTTAATTTTTTACGCTTCAGTGCCCTGGCTATAAAGTTTTGACTTAAGTAATTTTTTCCATGATTTACAATCAAGTATATAAATACATATCGCACACATATATATATATATATATATATATATATATAATTCTTCTGTGAGTGTGTATGTCACTGAAATTCTCTCAAACAACCGAACCGATTTTGACGAAATTTTGTGTGTGTTCAAGGGGATCTGGGAATGGTTTAGATTCACAATTTTGTCCGCTGGACAATGTTTTTAATTAATTTTTAATTTATTAGTAGTTGTTGATACAAACGTTTCTTTTGGCATTAGATTCCACAACTAACTAATATGTCAATCATTCTGTCGCGCTTCAAAAAAAGGAGATTAATGGCTTTAATAGGTAAACTCCAAAAATATAAATAAAAATCCGTAACAGATATTCCTTGATTATAGGGCGGTACGAAGTTCGCCGGGTCTTCTAATATATATATATTTAGACATGCATGAATAATATGATTTTGTCTTATTTTTGAACTAACTCAAATTTATTAAGGTCAAATCTCAAAGGTCATCAAATCTGTTTTAAATATCACTAACGGTTGAAAAAGGCAAAAGAATAACAGAAGTCAATGGAAATAATTACTGTTATTTTGTTAAATTGTTTATCAAGTATATGTGTATAAAAGGTTGGCTGTAAAGCACACAAATTACTCTAGCTTTAAGAAATAAAACTCAACCGAATCCTCAGTTAACCACTGTTGAGAATTTTGAAAGCAATTTGAAAACAATTTGATAACAATTATCAACTCACTAAAAATATTCTTAAAAATTTTTGTTAAAATTAAAAGTAATTGAAATACTGAATAACAACTATGACTATCATAGTACATATTTCTGTACTAAGGGTCGTTAACTGGATAAAAGTGAAACAAAATTTTAAACAAAACGTAAATGATTGTACTGGTAAGTGTCTGGTGACTTCTTTTAAAAAAAAAAGAAATGTAGATTATTTTTCAACATGTGACCTGTTATATTTATAAGTTGTTTTTTAGATGAATTGAAATCATATTTGAAAATATATAACAATTTTTACAATGAAATATTTTGACTTAATGTTCAGATTTCTGATATAAACATATAAACAAAAATTTGAAATAAAAGGTCTATAATTTTTTTTATTATAAATATATAAAATGTGTGAATGAACCAAAAAGAATGATCTCCTTTAGAGTAACAATGCTCTAAAGGAGATCATATATGGGTTTCCCACGGTATGAGAACATACGTGTACAAGCACAAGGCCTGGAAGATGAAATTATAACATTAAATGATGTATAATTAGAAGACTATAATTGTGATGTTTTTTGTAATAAAAAAAATACGTGAATCAGTTTTTGTGTTTTACTTATATTATCCTAAAATATATTTTTAGCTATATATAGAATGCTATATAACGTTGTTTTAATATATAAAAATAGCACCCTGATGTACACATTAGTGTAGACAAAAAATAAAACCAACAACAAACAAATTGTGTTGCATGCGTTCAGATACTGGGCAGAACAACGTCTGTCGGGTTCGCTAGTAATACATAAAAATGACCGGTTTCTAACATGTACAAGATAATAGATTATGGCTTTCTCGCTATAATGATTTGCTTGAGAAGCTTTTTTTTTTTTGATGGGGAATGCATTGAATTGCATGCACACGGGGCGTGGGGACGATAAGATTCCCCCTGTGGTATGTGGGGTTCCCGGCCCCTGAAGGGCATCCGGATACCCACTAAACCCCACCGGTCATCCTTCTCTCCGTTATTGGTAGGGCCACGGGAACGCGCGAGCATACTTCGGGAACCCTGCTGCGGATGCCTGCCTCGTAGGCAAGCTCTACTTGAGGGAGGAACAGCTTGAGAAGCTTAACTCTAGCAATATAAATCATTATTTTATGTTTTCTAGAACTTTCAGAAAAATAAATGTAAGAAAATGATGAATCATAGAACTTGTATAACTTCTATATCTTGGATCCTACAACTTTTGCGCCATACTAACTATTGCTCCGAATGGTTAGTTCTAAGAATATGTACCATTTTTTTTGTTGGCCGGCACTTTAAGAAAAGGCCCAAAACTGTATGAAACCTGAATGATCTCCTTTTTTGACAAAAACCTAAGGAAAATTTTAAACAAAAATTATAAAATTAATCCCAGAAATAGTTTGAAATGTCATTATTATTGGAACGGATTAATATTAATCAACTTTAATCTTTAATATTACAAAATAAGTATCATTTAGTTAAATTTAATTTTAAGTTATATCTTAAATATTTGCAATATTAATAATATTCTCACTTCACAAATAATTTACTACTCTTCAGTCAATGCACATTCAACGCAGTTTCAATTTCACATAAATTTATATTTAGAGATTTCCAACAATACACTATATTGAATAGCTTGAAATTGAAAACCTTAACTTATAAGAATACACAATTCACAATAGAAAAGTGGCAATTTTATAAGCCATTCACAATTGGTATAAATATTAACTTGGCAACAAAAAGCAAAAAGTCCAAGGTAGTGCTAATTCAAATAGGGTAGATGTTTGTTCCTTGCATAACCAATAAACGGAAATTTCTATATTGTCTTATTTCATTACAAGCGGACGGAGTAAAAATTTACAAAAGCAAAATATCTATAGTTATGTAAGGATGTGTGTGGGAGCAAACTAATGAGAGTTTCTTAGCTTTTATTACTAAAAATTTATTAATAAGCCCTACAGGAATAAAACTTAAGCCAAAATCTAAGCGGGCGTGATTTATCGTGTATACACTGGTTGCCGCGGCGAGGTGGTGACAGTGCGGAGTTAGCAACGTCACACGTTATGCGACAATTTATCCAAAAAACGGAGTTATTCAAACGATTTTTGTTTTATTTTTTTTTAACTTGTAGAACACGTAATATATCACAAAAAAATTCATAACATAATTGTTAAAATGTATAGCTATTAATTTTAATTATCGTCTGGTTTAGATTATACCAAGTTGAGGTAATCAATATCCAGTGTACATATGTTATACTAGCTTTTGCCGGCGACTTCGTCCGCGTGGAATAGTGACTTCCGGCAGATTTTTAGTTCTTCCCACATAGTTCCCGTTCTTGCGGGATTTTCGGAATGGTCGAGTTCCCGTAGAATTTTCAGGATAAAACCTATGTTTTCTTATTCACTCAAAATGAAGTACTCTTAACCAACAACATATTTATTTGTTTATTTGAATAAAGATTAATATTATTATGTTGATACAACTTAAACAAATTATTTGGACCAAATTAGGTACCATAAAAACGGTTTTTATGAGTTAATCTTAAAAGATAGACATATACTGTCGCGGACTGTTTTTTAGATCATTAAAAGAGCTATCATTCTTTAACACATATTTTTTGTGTATCTTGAACCGTTTTCACGGCGCACGCAACAGAAAGCTTCAAAGATGAAATAATTTCTCCCGTTTTTTACACATTTACCACTATATCTTTGCTCCTATTGGTCGTTGCGTGATGTGATTATATAGCCTACAGCCTTCCTCGATAACTGGAATATCCAACACAAAAATAATTATTCAATTCGAACCAGTAGAGTCGGAGATTAGCGCGTTGAAACAAACAAACAAACAAACTCTTCAGCTTTATATTATTAGTATAGATTGGCGAACAAGCCGTGTAAAGAGTAAGTACGATTGAAGTAAAGTCAATGAAATCCACGTGCCTGGTTACATAATATAGCGGAAACCTCAAATGGAAGTTATTTGGATTTGGCAATCTGCTTCCATAAACAACAATAACAGTTAACCGCGGTTAATTCAATGCACCCGCAGTTCAGCATCTCATTTGTTCAAACATTGACCTCATTATTGACGCTTTTGTGAGTTTACACTTTGTTAATAGTCTATTTCGTTATTATTCATTTTACGTTCTTTATATAAATTATTCTTGAATTTGTTTTGAATTTCAATGGAAAAATTACGCAATACTATTTGGATCCCGATATAAAACGATCTTCACCAAGATGCCAGCTTGACAGTTCGACAACAAAAAAGACTAATAATAATAATCAATCTGTTGATTGTATTAATTGCACTGATTTAGCGTTGAAGTTAGGGATCAAGCTATGCCAAAGTCTTCTCGCCTTCCACACGTTTACATGTTGCGATTACACGACAGCGTTTTATAATAAAGGAAAAGTGAAACCTTTTGAACTATTTTTCAAAATTTAGGACTAATTTAGGACTGATTTTTCGCAGGCAACCCAATACCACCGTGTTCATAATAAAATAATCTCTATTTTCATTTAAATTTGATTAAATTATCAGACCGGTGCAATAGCTATTATCTATGTACCTGTTTATCCCTGGCAACCCGAGAGCTGTGACTGGAAAAGAATAGGCAACCTAACGTTTTCATATTATATGGGCTCCATTCTTTCGATTGATAATGAATTAATCTAATACTAATCAAACCGGTGAAATATTAAAAAAAAGATCTTTTTTAAATTATTAATTACTCATATCCTGGGCTAAAGTTTATAAGGCATCCCATATATAAAATAAAATTTATGACATATTAAATTGAATATAAAATATGTTTCATCAAATAAGCAACTCGGTGAAGGTCGTTTTATATCGGGATCTTAGACTACTAGGGACATTATATTTTGAACCTTATTGTTAAAAAAAATACAATTACGTTGTTAACGTCAAAAAGTCACATATCCTATCAAAGTGTCTATATATATTGAGGTGTTAGTTTTGTTTTAATGTCCTATATTGTGTAATAAGGTAATACTCCGTTCATTGCCTTCAAAGCTCAAGCGTATAAGACTTATTTGTACGTTTTCCAACATGTTTTGTCTTCCCTTAAAGCCTTGGGTCAACTTATTTATTAAACAAACACTCTATTAAAAGTAATTGAGTGCCAATCAATAACAATTTGGATGTTCCAATTAAACTCCGTTTCGTAGAAATAATGATGCCAACCCCTCATAGAAACACCATTAATAATAAAATCCTAGGACATTATTATTTAATGACTCGCTCATTTAAACGATATAAAGAATAATAGGTTTTTGTTAGTTTGATTATATTATGAGAGATTGTGATAAGGTTTTATAATTTTTTATACAAATGCTTTAATAATCCTGTGTTGGAGAAAGTGTTATTAAATTTTATAGACGCTTCCTAACTAACTTCGGTTTGCAATAGCTCAGACTTTTTATCAATATACCAAAACAATGCTTGTTATATGTACTTTAAAACAGCTTTGTCAAATAAAAAGGTTTAACGAAAAATTTTCTTTAAAAATATATACTTTTGTAACAAAGTGAAGTAAATTAATGACAATGATAAGAATCGGAATATGTGTTTTCTTCAATATCACAATATTGAAGTGTTTATGAAATTTTAGATAATCCTAAATAAGTTAGAAGGATGTTTAAACAATTCGATGTGACTCTATGAATTAATTATGATTTTATATTTTTATTTATTAAAATATGTGGGAATTTGATTTGATATCATAAAATATAAAACCTATGAGCACTTATGTTGTATATAAATATTTCAAATAAATTAGAAAGTTATTTTTTAATTGATCATACTTCATGGTCACCTTTAAAATAAACGAGAAGTATTGAAGAGCGTTATAATACGTTTACTCAATTTTCGAGCTATAAAACTTTTTCGTTTTTCCTGCATAGTTCTTAGTCTGTCTCTTAATTCACCAATATAGGACCACGGTTTAAAATTAATTGCTTTTAGATTAAAATTATTTAATTACATAATTTTAAATAGGTCTTTTAAAGATATAAACTTTAATTGTGTAATACCAAGGTATCATTAATTGTATCGGTATGTAATTATAAATAATTAGGGTCAGAACTTTAAAGTGTAAAAGTAACTTTTCAAAATTGTTCTGCTATTTATTTTCTCTGATACTGTGAAAGATTTCCCGATTAATACGATTGTTACACTTGTATTAATAACATTAAGAAATTAATTAAGCTATCGGCAAAACTTGACTACCATGAAGAAATTGTTTTTGACGAAATTAATAATCTTGAAAGGGGGCTCAAACTGTAGGTACTATTGGTCTGAATGTCATTATAAAGCAGCTTTTGAATTACGTTCGTTCCTAAATATTACATTTCGACGGTAACACCCCTTGTAAAGTGTTTGCATTTTGAATCAAATATAAATTGGGTTAAGGAACTGTTGAATACGTAATAAAGCTTGATACTGTGTATATGTATCGTTAACTAAAATTGGTGTGCTTCAATAAAAATGGGAAACGATAATTTATATAATTATAATAATGTTTTATACCAAATGTTATTTTAATCATAATTTATCGAAATTTTTAAATTAAAACTATGTCTTGGTTTCTGTTTCTTAGTGGTATGAGAAAAAAAATCATTGCTAACTGGGTTAATTGCGGTATTAATATTTAATTCTTTAGTAATTTATCAATCAGAGTCCATAGATAACCAGTTGTATATTTAAAACTCATCAAACTTTTTTTTCTGGATAAAAAAGTCATATCATATTTGCGGAGGGCTCATCTATTGTATACATTTTTAATATTAAGTCCGAATAGTCAGCTAGTGAAAAAAAAAATCCATTTCAGACAACTGTAACTGTAACTGTAACTCTTCAAGTAGTTCTAAGTTGTTGTTACAACCCTGTATTTATGTTTCGAAGCTAGTAAGAAATGTTTTTAGGTATGGAGGCAGATTATTTTAAAATCTAACAATATTAATATTTTATGTGTTGTATGAACAGCTTCAGGGATACTGAACCAAAGTGGCAAAAGGATGTTGGCTGCGTCTAACACATCTGTAAATTTAATTTAAACTTTGTTCGAACATGACGTGATACATATATTGTTCTATATTAAACGTATCATAAGAAGCATCAGCAATTGTCAATTGATAAAGTAATTATTGACATTTTATTTGCATATGCCTCAAAATTGCGTTTATAGTTAAAAATAAAAATAAAATTCTGTTTTAAACTCGAACATTGTTCATTGTTTGATTTAAAATCTTACAATATCTTATCTTATGTAGTTTCATTAAGTATCACTCCGTTAACACTCTTTCATTACAGTTACAACGACATGATTTCAAGGTTCAGAAAAAAAAATATTTTATGTACATATTTTAATAATAAATGTTCAGTAACGTGTACGTATAGGCTTTAAATATTTTTTTCATTTTGTCATGGTTACAGTATTGTTTGAATACCTATGTTGTTTCCATTGCAGCTTCAGTTTAAATAGTTTAATTCAATTCTATAAAGTGATATAATTTTTAACTGTGACGATAAAAGTCATATAACTCATTAGATTTGTATGACTTTTATCCTAATATTTAAACTATGATTAGTTATTTATTATTTTAATGACTCCTAAAAGAACTTAAGAACCAGATATAGTATGTGGTTAATGAGTAAACTTAATCGTTTAAAAGTAATTGCTCTCATATTTATCCTCCATAGTGCTCTCATATCAGATAAGGAATGTTATTTAGTCCCCAACGTATAATAGCGTAATTCCCCACATTGATGTTGAATTTGCTAAAAGTCGGTATTCGCTGATGAAATACAGCCACAGTAACGAAACTTAATTATCACAATTTCATAGAAATTTGCTATTTTCATCCAAAGTATAATAAAACACCAATGTAAATTTTTAATAATATAAAAACAAAAGAAAACAGCGGTAACCTTTGTTACTACATATTCATAGTTTAGCCATAAATATTGTTACGAATAAAAAATATATTTTTTCTCTTGCAAATAACATTTATTACTTTTGCAGTATGTACCTAAGTTTAATACAAAAGTATAAAACAATTTAAAACTTCATAAGCTTATTTGAAGTGGTCTCCATTGGCTGCAATACAGTTCTTTAAACGTTGAGGCTAGTTATCAATCAAAGCACGCATTCTTTGCATGGGAAAAATTTTCACTGCCAGTCTTCAGCTCTGATGAAGTCGGAAACGTTCGTTTCCAACCAAGACTGCGTGGACCGAGCTTCATGAGCTGGCGCCGAGTCTTGCTGGCTTGCGGTTTGATTACCCACAGATCATCGCTCGTGAATACAGGTAAATACCGAGGTTAATCCGTGAGGCTATTGAAATAAAATAATATCCCAATTTTAATAGAGAAGATAGCTCGAATCTTTCCAACACATGGGAAACCTTCCTTAAAAATATAAAATCCCATGTCCGTTATCACACCGCTCAACATAGTGAAACTGAAAGCGTATTTTGCCGCACTCCAGAGCGGTATGCCAGAAAATTAAGAAATAATAAATAACCAGACCAACTGACATTCATCAGATCACATCTCATGATTACGTTTGCTACAAAGTGACCAAAAAGTCGAGAGTATGTAGTTTTTAAAATAATAAATGCGCGTAGTAATCCGAAAAATATTAGTTTCATTTAAAAGAATAGTCGCGAAAGTCTTACATCTCATTTTAATTTAAGTAACAAATAGTTTCTTTGAAATATTTAAGATTTATTAGGTGATCGGTTTTATGAAAACTATACTTGGAAAGAGTAATTTCATCAAAAGAATCATTTGTTGTAGAAATAACTGAAGCTAAAAATTTGTAGTAACCATAGTCATTATGTTATTGCTCGTCATTACCTATTATAAAACGATTTGTCATTTGTCAGTATTTATAGCTCTGGTTTATTCATTTTACAGATACATTGGAATATTCATTTTACAAATAAACAGTGTTTTGACCAGCTTAAAAATACAAAACCACGTTTCAGATAACAAAACATAAAAGCGTTGTTGTGTCTATTATATCTATCAAGAAAATTAATAATAGGTACATATGTAAAACGTTATGTAATAAAGTTAACAAATGTTTGAATAATTTGATTAATGTTATAGGAGATCCGAAGATGTCATATAAAGCTATGATTATTACATACATTATTTTGTCACGAAATTTGATGAAAACTTACCTATTGATGTCCGAAATATTTTTTAATTTATTTGATTAGAGATATTTATTTTTACAGCTTATTTTGAATAAATATCGAAAAATCAGCCGTCAAAATATCAGCTTTTTTTAAAATTTTAGAGGTGGTAGAGCCTAGCTGTGGTCAAGTAACTACAGCTCGAACATGGGCTGGCTCGTCCGGGTAAGTACCACCCTCTCACAGAAGATCGGTATCAAGTAGCCTTTAATGGCTGCTTTTCGTCCAATGAGTCAGAGAGCCGGTTGCCCTTACCCTATTCCCTACCTTTTCCTGACATTCCCTTTATTCTCACCCTTCCATATTCCTAAACAAAGATTGGGAACGCATCCGCAACATCTATGTTGTGGATGATTTCCTGGAGATCTTTCAGAGTACACAACTATTGTATATATGTAGACCTCATTATAGCAATTGTTGCAAAGATCATGTTGAACTATTTCCTAACATTTTAAAACACGATATCAAGATTTTTTTCAAAAAAATATTCTAATAGTGTATTTAATTGTAATTTTATTTCAGTAAAATATGTATGTTAAGTTAAAATTTAGTGAATTGTGAATTTAAACGTAATCCTGTTTATAGAGACGAAACCTCTTAGTATGCAATGGATTCACCGTGCGGGTACCGGGTCCATAGCGTGGCAGGGAGAGGAGCTTCAAGAGTGCGTGGTACTTGCGACTCAGGTGTAGATTTAAAGGGCCCCTATCTAACGCCCATTTAACCCGCGTTACACGCTCACTTCCACCATCAAAGCTGAGGAGCTTTGAGAGAGAGGTCTCTACCTAACCAAATTTGTAAAGAACCTACAAGGTCTGCCTTCCGGGTACGTTCTAAGTATAAACTGATGTTAGTTCTAGATAAGCTTAAGACATAGTTTTACCAATCAATGTTAAATAAGTATCATCGTGTTAAGGCGTTTGATGCTGTTAGATGTATCGAGCGTCCCACCACGCACAAATGTCCGTTTAAATGTCTTAACCAGCCACTAATATGTATTAATTCCTACTCTGGAGCTCCGTGTAATGGTTAACAGAATATTAAGTGCATTGTCAAAACTCAATTGTCCAATCACAGCCCTGATTTCTTGTAACTTGTCATCTGTTTTGTCAGTTTCGACTATTTCCTTGTCATTATTAATAAAGTGAATTAAAATTTCATTTAGTATGATGATTTTGCCTCCAGCTTTTGTATGACATTACAAATTAAGTTTTCTTTTTATTTCTTATAATTTGAACATTATTTATGTAAAGTAAAAAAATTTATTATACAATAATATATAACACAATTTATTGACAACACGATTTTGACAAGTAACACCTAGTAAATTGAAAAGAAAGCTTTTTGTGTGCTAAATGTATGCAACCAACGATATATAAAATTTGGTCGCATTAGCTTACAAGTGACGTATCGAGGGATATATAAATCAAAGTATAAAGTGGTGCATCGTGGCAAACGTGCCGTGTTAAGCGCTGTAGTTTCCACTTGGTCGTCTTATAACAAGAACGAATAATTTGGTAGTCGGTTATTTGAAATGACGTTGACGTTGCGTTGTTAATTTGTCATCGTGGAACGTAAATATTTTAACAGACATGTATAATTTTGAAGGTTGGTCAGTAAATGCTGTGATTAGACAAACAAACTTTGATTGGTGAAACTGGGTCTAAGTCTTTTAGTTACGATCCAAGTTTTTTAGATAGTTGTAGAGAGATTTAGCTCTTATACCTCTATACCTTTTGACTAAGTTCTATAATGAGTTCGTAATATTAAGCCGCTTTAAGGATGGAGTAAGGCTTGACGTATGATTTTTTAGCCCTAGTTCCTTCTTTCACAAACGTGTTTTTTCAATTGAATTACGGTTACGAAAAATGCATTAATCATTATCATGCATTAATCAATGCAAAATTTCGGTTACGGAAAATGCATTAATTCAATTTCACTAATTGAACCGTAGAAAGGCATTAGCTGCCTTACGATAATCCCGGATCTTACGAGGTATATCTTGTATTTAGCTTATTGAGAAACAGACAGAGACATTTATTAGCTTTGGTCCTCAATCCACCTGTCCACTAATAGAATTTATCCACATCATCCAATAGTATTTGACAGTGTTTGGGGTTGGGGTTACATGTTAGTATTCCGAGATCGTCAGCGAAGGCTAAAACGTTGTCCATGTATTTATTATTAAATTTGAATCTATCTTTTCTCGTTGATGATTAGTTTATCTACTAAAATATTCATTACAATATTAAAATACTGTATCATATATCATTTTCTCTCTAGAAATAATACAACGTAATTATTACACTTAATCATAGCCAGGAACTATAATAATTATTCACATAATAAGTTCACGAGTATATATGAACAAATTTTCCTTCTAATAATTATATGTCAAATATTTTTAAAGATGTATTATTTTCAAGTATCTCTTTTAAGAACGAATTTATACATCTCTAAAAATAATCCTTATTTTCTGGTAGTTTACAGTATGTATATTTATTCACAGTACTTTTTAACTGCAAAAAAGTCACCTGCTTTCCGAAAAAGTAGTGTTGGAGTTCGATATTTTAATAAAATTTAGTTTCCTAAAATTTAAAATAAGTTTTCTAAAAATAGCGTACGTAATATTTTACGTAAATTGAGAGAATTCATTTTTTAACTATTTTTATTATGGTATTAGTTTTACAAGTTCAAAGAGAAGACTTAAAAATTTTAAGTGAATCATAAAATTTTCTTACTAATATTTGGAAAGTAGGCATATAAAATTGTAATATTATACATATATAAAAAACAATATCATATGTAAATTATGTTATATTTATATAATTGTCAATACTAAGAGCGACGCCCCTATTATTTTAAAATTAAGCACAGTAAACATAAACAGAATACATTTTGTCCTTATTTTATTTGTAAGAAAAAATATACCGACTTTCTAGTTGGTAAAAAAACTACATTCCTACCTATTATTTTTAGAAATTAATATCACTTTTTATTTTAAGGCTATATCTTTTATAATTTTTTCAATTTTGGAAGACAATATTATTGCTCTGTCTTAATTCAAGCATTAAAATGGTTTTATAGAAAATTATCCATAGCAACAATATGACAGTTTTGATTGGGGTTACATTTAAAACTAGTGTGCAATTTCAAAAAAAAAGGACAATATTTCTAAGAATCATTGTTCAAAGGTAAAAATTATAAAAATTATGGTCAAAGGTTTCAAAAATATTTATGTGTATTTTCAATGTAAGATATATTGAGTTCATTTGCTTTTAGGAATTGAATTTTATTTGGTCATATTTTAATTTAGTCTCAGTAAAATATGTTGTAATTTCATTCATGAATGTATTCAATAATTTTGTGTTAAATTAGTAATTTTTGTTAAATACAACATAACGAAAGGTTTTTAAATAAAACTTTTTTTTATCGGATTATACTTCGCGTATTTTATTATTGTAAAAACTACATACTCTCGACGTCTCAGTTACTTTTCCGTGATCCCGACTGCTGAAAAGTAACCTAGGCGTCGGGAGCATGTGGTTTTTACCATAATAAAAAAAGGGGTAGCATAATGCGAAAAATATTAGTATCATTTAAATGAATACTAGCGAAAGTTTTAGATCTCATTAAAAGATTTTAAGTATGGATTCTTTATGATCATCAAAATATTGGTGTTTTAAGTAATACAATAATTAATGATAGTATTATAATTTAACTTTTTAGCTTCGAATATATTTCATACTGAATCAAATTTATTTCGATTAAAAATAATTTGGTATTGATTAGGAATACACGTAAATTAAGCAAATAAAGGCTTCTATATACATAATCCGATAATAAAGTAAAACAAATTGGAGAAAATGAAATGTTACACATATTCATAATAAACGTTATTATGGTATATGGTGGTACAGTTTATCTATTCATACCTTTACTTGTGTAACTCGACTGGAATTTAGTTATTCATGTTAGGCACTAAAACAAACTTGGTAATTCCTTTAGAAACATTAAACTTATGATGAATGTCTTCTCAACCTCGTAATGACTTGTGCGTCTAATTCTGTTCCACTTAAAGATTCCATTACTTTTAATGTTACATAATATTTAAATTTATTGGTGAATTATTAATTAAAAGTTACGAGTATGTATTACATTTATTTAATATAAATAAGAGAACCATAAACAAATATTTGTGACAAAAAATAAACTTGCTCTATTTATGTTTCAGAATCATTCAATTTCATTCAGATTTATTGTTCCTGGAGTTTTTTTTGATGTTTTATATCAACATCCAGTACTTTTTAAATAATTCTATACTTTTGCATGCTTTTATATGGTTTCAACATCAAACAATTTTTTTCATAATAAATCTACCTGTTTTGTGTTTATGAGAAACAAGGTTGCAATTTTTATCATCAGTATTTCATACATTTTAAACAAGAATAACGAACAAGTGATGAAGACACCGCAGCGAGTTAGCCAATAGCATCTAACCATTACTCTGAGAAATGCCAATTTAAAGTTGTAACGAGGTTTGCGCAAGTGGTGGCAGAACAAAATTAAAAAGTCTAGAACGGATAGCTATACTGACTTCGGTGCTTGGTGCAGGCCTAACTTCCGTCCTAACTTTGTTTACCTGAAAATTTAGTCTTTTTAATTGTAGGCTTAATACAATTATGGTTACTAATAGCTCGAAAGGTGTGTTTGTTCTACAATGGTAAAGTAAAGTTTTTATATAATGATAGAAGTAATATAAAATTATTATTGGTTTTATAATAAAAAAATTTTGTAATATAAATAATGTATTTAACACAAAAGTGTTATTAGGTGATTTTATTATAAGACTAGAACTTGAAGTTTGCCTGATTTTTATTACTATTACGATATTGATGAAAACTTAGTTGGGAGATGTTAAGGTTTTTGAGTATTAATGAAAACATTAAAAAATAATTATAAATAAGTTAATCCTTTTCTCGACATTAAAATATTAAATCTTCCTAGACAAAGAAAAAAAAACTCTTGAAATTCATGTATACACGTTATTTTTTCCCAATAAACATGCAAATTTTTTTTTCATACAATTTGTTGTATATGGTTGTTATTGTAATTGTTATTACATAAGTATGTATTATCATATAGCATTGATTTCGATACTTGGATAAAGTAACAGATAAAAGAGTTTTTTTTTTCAGCAAATGGGCAGTGAATTAAGAAATAAAGTATTGAACATAGTGTCAAGTAATTAAGTAACTACATCAAATATCCTGTGAATGTTCCAGCTGAAGTGCTTGAGTAAATGAGCGGGGGGGTCATGGGTTAAGTGCTAACTATACTCCAGCTAGCACTCTAGGAAGTGGCGTTTAGTGTTTGGATTTGATATCAATCTTCATTGTTATTAAAAAAATATGACAAATAATTGATAGCACTTAGAATAATAGGATAGGATACATATACATGTATGTGAAATATTACTTAATTACAAATATTATCTTTATGAAAACAAAACATACATGTATATATTCTCCATATTGAGCTATTTGAGATTACAGTACAAAAGAACAACAAATGATCGATTGACAAGGCGCTTTATCTTGAAGCAGTTTTAATCTTCGTTCTCTTTAATTAGTTGTAAAAGAATAATACACGATCATTCGGTAGATTACAATCTCATTTTTTTTTTAAATTTTGTCTAGGGATTTATTTAACTTTTCCTGAAAATTCATCTTATTAAATTTCTAAAACTAGAAAGCATATATATGTAGGATTATAATACAACAGCATATTTACGATGACATAATTCATTTAATTCTCTCTATTTTAACCGCAATAACGATCGATGGAAAGCATTCATAGCTTTTCGTTGCACTTGAGAAAGCCGTCTGAAAACTGTTTCACATGAAAGTCGTTGTAATGGAGTAAAACTAATCAATTAATATAGTCTTATAAATAAGCTTTCTTTTCTATATTTTTAAATTAATTTTGCTAACCATAATGTATATAAAAAGGCAAAGCTAACTCATGTTCAATGATGTGACTTTTTCACAACACATTACTACAATTTAATTTCACATTACTCAGAAGTTTTTAATATAAATATATCAGTATTATATATTTTTGAAATGCTTATAATCGTTTTTTAAGGTTTCGTAAAGAATATTATGTATAATAAATAAATAAAATTACAATTAACTAACATAGTTTAAGATGGTATAATGTTCGGGTTACCTTTTAACGATACCTAACCGTATACTGCTGTTTGCCGCTGTCGAGATATCTTTATACATTAGTTTACACAAGGAGAAAAAAAAAGTTGCGCCTACATGCGCCTTTTCTCATACGGTGCCAAAACATATTTAAATATATTTATTTTTATTTTTTAAATAAATTAGTAAACATAATTTTCAAAATTATTATTTATAAAGTTATATATCATTCAATTTTGAAATAACTAAGATACGGGGTTTTATGACAAAACATATTCGATTTTCCCATAGTGCTTTGGGTAAATTAAATGTTATATATATTGTTTTATTTTAAATTAAATATATTATTAAGAAACATGACTCGATTATTATGATGATGTTGAAAGGTTGTTCAACCTAATATAACGACTCCATAATATTCAACCCCGTACAAAATTAATAGAAAATTTTCGTTTTTACAATTGTAAAAAGGTATTGAATTTGATTAGTTGTTAAATACCCAATTTCATTAGGTACTTTTATTTTTCTATAAATCGGGGCAGACATCGATTTCAAAAATACTTAGTTGGTATATAACAAAGTTAGTTTATTTAAAATAGACCTCTGTTATATTCTTTAAAAAAATATAGGTAAGTTATTTACGTACAATTTTCAAGTCGGTTTTATTTTGTGAATTTAAATATATACTTTCAAGGACACTAATTTAGAATTTATATAAATAACTAGTTTTTGCCCGCGACTTCGTCCGCGTTAGTTTGGTCAAGAGTAATATATGTAGGTATAGCTGACCGGACGAACTCTATTCCGTCTTAGAGGCCATAAATAATCAGGTTTTTTCTGTTTCAATCAAACAGAATGATTGACATATTAGTTAGTTGTCAAATCTAATGTCGAAAAAAGCGTTTGTATGGGAAATAGAAAAGGGTTGTTTTTAGGGTTTTCCCGGCAATTATTCCAATTTTTCTCACCTTTTATACCTTCCCTGAACCTCCACAAACATTTCAAGACTAAGATAAGATAAATCCGTTCAGCTGTTCTCGAGTTTTAGCGAGACTAAGGAACAGCAATCCATTTTTATATATATAGAAGAAGAAGATAATATAATAAAATAAAATTTACTTTTGTTTACACATCCATGAAGACATAAGATATATTTTTTCTTTATAACAAACTACAAGTTTTAAGAAAAAAACGTAACATATTACGCATGTGTTTGATGGTCATTCATGTACAAAGTTTTGTACGGCTGACTTTATATGACCCGAGAACTTACATACATTGTATATATATATAATAAGCTAAGCGACTATTTTACAACACAAAGCGGGTAGGGGAACTGCAGGCAAAACGGATCCTGCAGGTAAAACGGACCAGTTTGACAACTTTAAAACTACAAGCGCCATTTGAAGGTGAGTACTGTTACAAATAGTTGTCTTCCTCCCCGCTCTCGGTCAGTGTCGGCGAGCCTTTCATACGCGTGAAAGTAATTATTGTGCGGTAAGTATTTTTGTTGTTGTTTCGATGTAAAAAGTGACGTTTTTGACTAGCCTGTGCTTTTGTTATACATATTATGTATAGCCAATATTATGCATTATCATAGTGATTTAAATTATATTGACCTTTTTATAGTGTTAGTAGAATCAAAAAGAGTCGAATGTAAAACCTCAAAATTTATTTTTGATTTAAATGTTCCCAAATGGTCCAGGTAAAATGGGACACCGGCCTGCATTGCCCTCAAAGTAACGAATCTGCAAGGTGAGATGAGCAGCTACACTTAGTTATTATTTAATTCAGTGGATGCTCAGCGTTCTGCGACCATGTCCCACGTACAGGAAGAACAGTCTATTTCACAGGAAAAGAAGAAGATAATACAAAATGTTTTTACTGATATTATCTTCATTCAGAATCAAAAGAAAGCTGGGTGCGATGAGAGATATACACCCGCTTGTTGTAAAGGAATAAATAAACTTGATTGTGCCTATGGCTTGTCATACATCGGACAGACAAAGAGATGCATCGGTACAAGGGTTAAGGAACACATTTCAGACTTCAGGAATAGGCGCGCGTCGAAGTCAGCAGTGTGTGATGGATGATTACATTAGATTTGATAAACCACATATCCTCGCTCGTGAAGACAGATATATACCAAGGTTAATCCGCGAGGCTATTGAAATTAAAAAAACACCTAGATTTCAATAGAGAAGATAGCTGGAACCTATTAATCACCTGGGATCCTCTTCTAAAAAATATAAAATCCGTCCGTGACCACACCGTAGGGCCTCGAGACATTGTAAGCGCATTCTGCCGGCACCCAGAGTGGTACCCCAGAAGATTAAGAAATCGATGGCGGTAGGTGATAAAATAACCAGACCAACTGACAGGCACTCACATCTCGTCTGCCCGTGATTACGGTTGCTGAAAAGTAGCCGTAACGTAGGGAGTATGTAGCTTACAATCAAAAATAAAAACGGATTTTTTTAATCTAATAAATTTTCTGTAATCCATTTTAACATAATTAAAACTTTTACAAAGGTTTTAGATTCAAATTTTAAATAAAAATTAGTAATTAATATAAATACTTGCTTAAAAAAAAAAATCAACAACACTTTCTGCTCCTGAAAAACCATTACTAATGAAAAGTGGCTCACTGAAACCAATTTTACATCATATTATTAATATAATTACTAAATAATACATATTTATTCATCTATAAATCCAATAACGTTAACTCGATACTACACGACAGGCGACGATGCAAAGCACGTACGCTGTCTTGCCATCTGGATTGTTCCTCAACGAGTATCTAGTTCGTTTCTACAACCACCCAACGACCAGTTTCAACTTCCATACTTGCCACACGCCCTCTATTTTACATAACTTTAAAACTAGGTTTAGTTTTTTAACTGAGTTTAGTTTAAACTGAGTTATTAAATTTTTAAACTACGAGTATCTTGGGTCCACCAAAGTTACACAATTATTTTTGAATTTGTACATGATGCTACAATATCCAAAAAAGATTTTAATTATTTGTTAGCGATCTCAACTAACTACTTATAACTCGAATATATATATAAAAAAAATTTGTAATACAAATTTGTAAATTTTATTATTACTCAAAAAGTAAGTAACATACAAGAGAGGAATATATAAATTTCATCGAGACTTAACATTTCCATCTACTTAGTGTTACTATATCTTATTGTGGTGCCAATCCTACTTAAATCAAAAAACAAAATGCAAACTTGACATTAAAAGAATGACTTTAAACAGAAAAGTGTAATGTCCTAACATTCATTAATAATATTTTCTATAACGTTTTTAAGTGCCTTTTGTGAATTGCTAAATTTGTTAGCACTTTGTGTCAAAAATAAGTGTTTTTTTTTCTCCATTACTTTAATTAAACATTACTGTAGACACTCGTTAAATCGACAGCTTGTTACAAGACCTATTAAAATATTTTGTAGTAATTGGCTTTATTTATTTTATTAACTTATCGTTTTTAATCCCTTAGTAATAGGTGTATAGGTGGTAGAGCCTAGCTGTGGTCAAGTGATTGCAGCTCGAACATGGGCTGGCTCGACCGGGGAAGTACCACCCTCTCACAGAAGATCGGCGTGAAGTATCCTTAGTGGCTGCGTTTCGTCCGATGAGTGAGAGAGCCGGTTGCCCTTTCCCCCTTTCCTTTTTCCTCCCCTTCCCATTTTTCCTGCCCCTCTTCCCAAATCAAGGGTGGTGACACATCCGCAACATGTCTTATGTCGCGGATGTCTATGGGCGACGGTACTACCTCCATCAGGTAGGCTGTCTGCTCGGTTGCCCCCTTTAACATAAAAAAAAATATATAATGAACAGTATGGTTTTCAAATTATCCTTTATTTTTTAAACATTAAAATCCAATAGCTTATGAACTGTTTCTGTGTGATTTCATTAATTATAATAAACCCCATATTTAAAAATATATTAATATAATTTGAACATAAATATTAAGTACAAATGAAATATAATTTCCTAGCAGATAATTTTATTTTATATACAACTAGTAAGCCCGGCGAACTCCGTTACGCGAAAAGGTGAAGATTTTTTTTTTGTTTTAAATTTGAAAAGAAAATTTTTTATTTCATTTCACAACAGTAATGAATTCATTTCGATTACAAAAATGAAGTGTTATTTAGTTGAACTTCTCTAATTAAATGAAAGTGAATCCAAAGTAGATACCGAATCGAAGCGTTATACGTGTCCACAAATTAATTATTATCTACTTAAAATATTGATTTGTAATACATGTTATGTATGATGGCGCTGTATGTAAAAAAGATTTTGTCAATTTTCTGTTGAATTTTTTTTGTTATAAACCTCACGGAGCCCGAGACCTTTCCAACGAATGCAAACCCGTTTAAATTGGTTCGTTCGTTCTGAAGTTATAGCGTCAGGATGGAAAACCGGACTTATTTTTATATAGTAGATCTCTTACAAATATCAAATTGTCATCCATACGTCATTACATATCTGTCATTATACGTCAATTGCATAGCTGTCAATTGTCTTTCATTATTCCACGTTTTATAGTGACTGACGTTTCATGTCAAGTCCCACGGGAATGCTGTCGAACGGGATAAAAAGTATCCTATTGCATTTTCCTGGCTCTAAACTACCTCTCTGCCCATTTTCAGCTAAATCGGTTCAGCCGTTCTTGAGTTATAAGTGGAGTAACTAACAAGACTTTCTTTTATAGATATAGATTATGTAAAAGTATTTTAAATATAACAAAATTTTTCTTAAAAGACGTTAAATATTAAGTATTTTGTTTATATACTTTTGTTTATAACATAGTATAGTCTCATCAATATTTCATTTGGTATATACAATCATTTTTTTTTGATACAATCTAGGTAATACTTTAATCTAATTCTATTAAATGGAAGATTGAAATACAGCCAAGCCAATACACTACCTTGGAAATACCTTATACAGTTTTGTCTTGAAGCGACGAAAGTATAAGTGTAAGCATACACAGACACAGGAAAACTGTTTAAATCCTGTATTGTGGAAATCGCTTTGTCCGGATGCAAGGATGGTCTGAAGTCTAACCCGAAAGTAGAGAGTTCCGGTATGTATGGTAAAAAAGAATGTAGAAAATAAATCACGCAATTCATGCAAATATTATCCAAAGTGTAAAGGGGAAATCTTTCTTCCATAAAATTTTGAAAATCTGGCTACTTGGAACCTGTGTTAAGGTATTATGTTGAACGTATTGTCTCCGGCAAACTTTTTGCATGCATCTCTATAGAATCCAAGGTCATAAAATAATATTTAGCAGGACTTGCTCGATGATATTTCAAGCGAACATTCTTAAATTTATAGTGAAGGTGAGCGGACTACCTTTGGCGGTAAAAAGAAATGCTTGTGTTTTGTTGCCTTTAAATTTCACAAGTTTTTATCGTTCCATTTGGAGACTTTATCAATTGTGTTATTTTGCAATGTTTATAGAACCAATTTAAAGTAGTAATAATAAGGCAATTAGTCAAAATAAAGCAAAATCTTGTGAATATCGTGTAAGAGTTTAATTAAAGAGCGAAAAGAGAGTTTTAATCGAAAATCACTTTAATCAGAATATTTTTAAATTATTACATTTAAGATTAAATATGTACAGAATCTAATATTTTAAGATCAAAAACTAAATAGATACAGCACACACGATCAATCTTAAACACGTTAGTCACTTTTTAACAAAAGGAAACATTTATCACTAAGATGGAAGCTTCATTTGCGAAGATTTAGTTTGTTCTTTAAAAATGTACTGACCAAAACACTTAGCAATCGAAAGTTTATTTCTTTTGACATTCACAACTGAAATAGAGAGAAGAAAACGTTTAATAAAATCTGTATAAGTCCTCAGACGAACATCAAAGTCGACAAAGACGCTTTTTGTATTTCATCTGATGGCTGGGAAAAGAAAAATGGAATAAAAAATATAATGCAACAGAAACGGGCGACAATCGAACCGCGAGATGCAGTCAACATCTTATTAGTCAAGTTCTAAATTCTCTTGTCCTTAGGGATTTGCTTGATTTTTTCGACAAACCTCTTTTTAATTAATATTGATGATATTGACTTTTTTATCCTCATTAATATCGAATTCAGTCGTAAGCAGTTTAATGAGCTACGGATCTCAGTCTATCTTTGAAATATAATTTATTTGTATCATAAGAAATGAGTTTGTCAAATCTTAAACTTCTTTTTTTTAAACGGTTAGATCTTTGAAGTGGGTGAAAAGTAATATATAAAGTTTGCAAATGACTCTATTAGGAATTCGTTGAGGAATGAGTTATTATCTCATTTTATGATTTTTTAATATTTTTAATCAGATTTTAATTTACCTTATAAAACATACAATATATGTACTTTAAATTTTAAACCTATCAATCCTTATGTAAGTGTATACAAAGAAAGCAATTATAGTAGGTTGCTGCTATCAAAGGTTTTTATTTGGATGTAACTTTTAAAAACCACATAAATAGGAAACCAGATAAATCCCAATGATCTAAATTGAAATCGGCAGTTCGTTTTCAGAAAGCGTTCACGATGCGTTAATGTCACTTACTGATAAGATAGTTAAACTATATATAATGAACTGAATGAGAAGAATAATAATAGACAAACGCTTAAGAAACTTTGCACAACGTTTTAAAAACAATCAGAGAAAAATTATAACCAGAGACTTGATAATGATTTACAGAATTTATCAGGTTTTCTTATATCAATTCAATACTACCAGTGACGGCGCAGAGTGATTTATTAAGATATGACCCGTTAGTTGATGACCGGTCGAATTAAAAGTCAATGCTTATTAACTGATTTGTGTTATTCTTTTTATCGACCTTCGTTTCAAATTTAAGTTATATTTGATTTGTTAAAATAATTATAGAAAAAGCATTCAAAAATATACAAAAGCTTTTTCTAATAGGGCATGGTCTAAAACAAAGGACATTTGTTCACATATTTTTTTCAAGGCTGATTATTTGTAAAAGATAATAAGTATTATCAAAATTGTTACAAATTTATAGCAGATCTTCAAATCTATATAAATAAGGGTTTATCAATTTATTACTTAACAAATAGGTTAGAAACTTAGAAGTCCCGTAGATAAGCCGAAGTCTCAACAGTCTTTATTATAATTAGTTCTTATTATTACGCTAAGTGTTGTAATTGAATTTGCCTACTTTATATTTCATCTGGGACCATCTTGTATTTTTTATTTTGTACTATGTCGTGCCAAGATTTCCTATACTCTAACAAATTAAATTTCCACTCATTCCTTGTTTTTATTTTATGTATTTAAGTATGTTTTGCATTGTAAACAATATTGAATTGATTTTTTACATTAATAAGAAAATAAGTCCCATAAAAGTTTTTTTAAGGAATTATTTACTTTTTTTGGATGCTAAATGCATTTGTCAAAGTGAGGGAACGGTTTGGTAAAATTTTGAATAGTTTATATTTGGTAGCTCACAAAATTCAATTGATTATCAATGAGTATGCTCCAAATTAAGTATTTGACTAGAATGAAATATACATGATTCACTGTCTAAGGCTAAGGCTAATTTCTTATATACTTTTGCATTTTTAAAAAGCTATTATAAATATAAATGACCTTAAATCTTTCAACTAGTATTTGTTAAATTTCATCAAACATTTATTGAACACTTTGTGCTTAAAGCTTAACAATGTCATTAACACTTTTCTAAATATGTGACGTATTAAATTTTTGTACAGTATACGAACGATGTAAAACATGGAATCGACTTTCGTACTTAACACTTTGTGGAATAAAGTAATATATATATAAAATAATTTGATAAAACTTCGACTTTAATTATAATTACATTTGCCATCCGTACTTTGTGTTAATAGATTAGAAACAAAAAATATGATTTTGTTTTGATTTTTTTAATTTATTGAGAGTCAATTTTGTTATCAGAATAATAATCTCGAAAGTGTCTTCAATTGTGTTTGTTATTATTTCGTACAACAACAGAATGTTGAATCATCATGAATTTTAAGAAATTCTTTATTTCTTCATTTTGGATACTTTATTACATTGTTCGCTAAATTTTAATTACATACTCGTACATTCATGTGTATACAGTCTTTCATTTTATTTTGTAGCAAAGATAAATCCAATTGTAGTCTTTTACTTGGTAGGTTTATGAAATAAATTATATATTTGCGTAGGTCTTTAATAAAATAAAGATTTTAAGAAAATTTTGATATTCACGCATTGGTTCGTACGATATTTACGAGTATTTATATATTTAATAATAGATTATTTCAGTCATCTGTAACATGTTAAGGATTATTGATCTCATTTTATTTGAAATATTTACTCTTTAAATGAACATGTAACTCTTATCATTATAGTACCAGTTTGTAAACATACCTTCACTAGAAAATTTTAATAAAGAATACAATAATTTTTTTCACTTATTAACATTTTACGTTTTTTATGATACATATCTCATGTATGATAAAGGAGATCATTGAATTTATCAACAGTAATGTTTTATTTCTTCTAAATAATGTGCGTGTGGCTAAACGATATTAAGCAACACAATAAAATATATATAAGAGAAAATACTGCTATAACGTTACTTTTGGTAATGATAAGTTTAGTTTAACTAGGTTTCGTATAGTTTTGATTTTAACGAATTACAACGTTGACTGATATTGGCCGAAAAAATAATTCTTTATTGAACCTAACCATCGCAAGCACTAGCTTTGCTTCTAATATTATAAAAGAGAAAGTCTGTATGTGCCTTTTTCTTTTTTTTATACAGAAAAAATATAAGTCGGATGAAAGTGAAAATTTTACAATAATTCCAGTTTTTACAAGCCTACAATTCAGTGGTTTTATAAATATAATTAAACAAAAAACTCAGCTTGTGAATGAATGCTTTCAAAGTCTGTTAATAATTTAACGACAAATTTGATAGAATGTTAAGAACATTTATCAATCAAATTTGTGAAATAATTTTATGGACATTAAGAATACTAACTTTGGAAAAGAATGTAGAATATTATTTATCCTTTTTTTCCAAGATATGTTTGAATTTAATTTTTGTTTGATTATATAACGAATAAGATGGCTTATTATTATAAATTAAGGTAAAATTTATTCCAGTTGAAACCACGGCCGTAATATTTTGGCAACTTCATTCAATGAATTTTAATTTTAGAAGTGGGGCGTGGCGGATTGTTGGGTTGTTTTTAGAAAGCTGTTTATACCCAGTTCCGTGATGCATGCAACCGTAATTTGTGAGTGACTCGACTTGTTAATTGGGTTTTTGAATAAATTTTTTTTTTGTGATAAATGGAAAGATCATATATAAGTTTTATAACAAAACTATTTTTATTTTATTTTTTTTTGCAATATTTAAAAAGTTATTTCAAAATAAAAATTAAATTTTAAATTCAGTACCGAAAACAAGCCGACAGCTCGGGAATAAACCCGAGCGCGTGTGACGTCACAATGTTAGTTTTTGCTCATTGTACGTAGCATACAGAGATATAATAATTAGTACAGTGTTTTGAGTTTTTATCTAGTAAATTCTGTTGGCATTGTTAAATAATCAAAAGTTTTGTACCATTATGTACAAAGACTACAAAAACAACTCCTGAAAAAATGTTTTTAAATGTTCCACAAGACGAAAAACGTCGAAAGAAATGGTTTCAAGCAGTGCATCGAGATTATTCAAAAACAAAATCATTTTTTTTTGTTGTGAAGATCATTTCGTTGTAAGTTTTCATAATAGTATTGTTATTAATTATTATTTATCTAAGTGTATAAATCGAATAAGTATAGTTCAATAATTAATTTTTTTACCTGGGCTCCAAATCATAACCTTTAGAATCGTAGCATTAAAAAATTTTAATTGATAATTCAAAGCGATTAAATAGTAAATCTATATGTATGTTTGTCTAATAATTGGACTTCAATTAATAGATATTTTCATAATTTTATAACATTCTAGGTTCTGTATCAGACTACATTTAAATTTTTAAAGTACATATATGTTATTTTGGTTTTTTTATAATGTTATAATAACATTTTATTAATAATGATTTAATGAAATAATTATTAATTATATTTAATAGAGAATAAATACTTATTTTCATTTAGAATATTATTTTTTAACAGACTTACCTTGATGCCTTATCACCTCGAACTTCAGCAGAATTAAACCGAACGTCATTTTTTAAAAAATTAGTTATCATAAATATATCAACATCAGGAATATTATCCGATTTTGCTTTTATAAATCCTTTATCACACATAGTCGAAATAAACTTTTCAAATCGTTTTTCACTAATAAATTTGAGATATTTTTATCAAGTTAAAGATAATAGCCATAAACACTGTACTATTATGAAATTGCTTTAACATTATGACGTCACAAGTATGCTGACCAATCATGGCGCGTTTACAATCACGTGATATATTTTTGAATTTTATCAATTTTTAATTGTTTATAATTAATTTAAAAAAAATATTTCAAGTTTTTTGCATTAAAAATCCAATATAATTAATAATAAAGTTTTAAAATACATAAAAAAAATCAATACTTTTTTTTTTTCAAAAACCCAATTGTTTGAAATTGTATTTGCATTCACCATTACCTGAATTCTAGACGCTGCTCTATTATTATACTTTATTTTGTTCATATGTAGTTTCTTTTTCCTTTATATTTTGATTAAAATGTTATTTATAAAATTCTGTCACATTAATGTCGTTGCTATCAGATTATATAGAAAAAAAAACAAACGGCAACATTTTAGACAAAGGATGCAAATTTTTTCAAATGCACAAATCTCTCATCACGCTTGAAGTTAACTAATTTATGGACATTCATCTATCTCAATAACGGCGAACGGTTGCAATCACGCAAACCGGATTTAGAAGGGCCCCTTGTAGAAATCTCCTTTTGCTACAAATAGAGGGAATGAAGTCTACGAAGGAAAAAAGGAATTAGTTTCTCTGAAATGAGTATATATTAATCATTTTCGACTAGGCGGTATTGTGGTGTTATAAAGTGGCGTAGTACATACAATAGAGGGTTTTACTTTTCTTTGATAATCACAGTCATTTCAGGGTAACGCTATGTAACTGTTTATTATGTATACTAATATTATAAAGAGGAAAAGTTTGATTTTTTGTTTGTTAGTCTCGAATAGGCTGCGAAACTACTGTACCAATTTGAAAATTTTTTTCACCGTTGGAAAGTTATACTGTTCCGGAGTGACATAGGCTATATTTAGTTTAAAAAAAATTGGGTTCCTTACCGAAACTCCGATAACGTAAAAAATATACCAAATAACTTTCTTTAATCGTGAATGCTCCGAAAACGATTGAAGATACAACAAAGTGATGTACTACAATTTTGTAGCACTTATCATTATCTAAAAAGAACGTCGCAACATCATATCTCTAACTATTATAGTTTTGTCACCATAAGCGATTGTTTATTTTTATAAAATAATTATTTAAGATACCACTGCTTGAAAAGGCTCTTTATTTGTACCTTAATATTAATATTTATCAAAATATCGTTTCAAAACCTTTATATAAGTTTTTGAATTATTAGATTCTGACATTCCATTGAAAAGATATCACGAGTTAAAAATTTTGAAAAATATCCGCTCGACGCACTATGGGAAGACCCCACACAAGGCCGTTTCAAAACCCTTTCACATGAAAGTCGTTGTTATGGAGTAAAACAATAAATTAATTTAGCTTTCTATTATAAGCTTTCTAGTATATATTTTTTAAATTATTTTTTGCAAACCATAATGTATATTAAAAGGCATCAAAGCTAACTCATGTTCAATGATGTGATTTTGGCACAATACATTACTCGAAATTACAATTCAATACCATATTACTCGAAAGTTTTTTATATAAATGTATGAGTAAGTATTATATATTTTTGAAATGCTTACAATAACGTTTTTTAAGTAATATATATATATATATATATATTTTATGGGAAAAAGGGGCAACCGAGCAGACGGCCTACTTGATGTTACCGTCGCCCATGGACATCCGCAACGTAGATTTGTGGATGTGTTGCCGCCCTTGATTGGGGAAAAGGAGGAGGAGGAAAAGGTTGGAAAGGGAGGGAAAGGAAAGGTTGGGAAAAGGGAAAGGGCAACCGGCTTTCTCACTCACCGGACGAAACGCAGCCTTTAAAGACTATTTCACGCCGATTTTCTGTGAGAGGGTGGTACTTCCCCGGTCGAGCCAGCCCATGTTCGAGCTGTAGTAACTTTACCACAGCTAGGCTCTACCACCTCTAAACCAAACCTCTATAATAAATAAATAAATAACAATTGACCAACATAGTTTAAGATGATATAATTTTCGGGTTATTTTTTTTTAACGACACCTAGCCCTTTACCGCTGTTTACCGCTGTCGAGATATTTATTGTATAACGATCTTTATACATTTGTTTACACAAGGAGAAAAAAATTGTGCCTATTTGCGCTTTTTCTGTTACGGTGCCAAAACATATTTAAAATATTAATATTTATTTTTTAAATAAATTAATAAACATAATTTTCAACATTATTATTTTTTATATTAAACCTTATACTTTCATGTATATATCTGCAAAATTACAAATCATTCAGTTTTGAAATAACTGAGAAACGGAGTTTTGAGACGAAACATACGCGATTTTCCCATAATGCGACGGCTAACTATGTGTTGTAGAGTTAAGGGGGGTTAAGATCGCGAAATAACATCTAAGAATTAAACTTTCTATTTTTTTTATTTGACGCAAAATATTGTGAATATTTGTGTAAATGTCATGTTTAGTACCCGTGCGAAACCCCAACTTCGTCCACGCGGAGTCCGGTTATATCGCGTTTCCGAGAGAAGCTTTCAAAAATCTGGGATAAATATTATCCCATGCTATTTCTCACGGTCAACTCCATCTCTGTACGAAATTTCATAAAAATCAGTTCAGTGGTTTAGACGTGAAAGCGTATTTTCCATTGTCAACCCCCCCCGCAACCCCTCTTGTGGGTGGAATTTCGTAAAATCCGTTCTTAGCTGACCTATACTCGGCGAAAGGAATAATCCTACCAAATTTCAAGTAGCTACGGGTTATGGTTCCAGAGATATCGTGATGAGTCAATATATAGGTGGAAATCTCGTTTATATGTATATATATACATAACATCCAATAGGATGTTGTCCAAAGAGATCCTAAACGTTGTAATCAACGTTGACAGGTTTTCTTTAATGTATTTAGCATCAGCATTGCACCCGTGCGAAGCCGGGACGGGTCGCTAGTATCTAAGAAACAAACAATCTTTCACATCTTGACTGTATATCAAAAAAACCTTTAAGTTACAGAGTCAAGTCTAATGGTGGATAAATAAATCTACTTGTATCATGATATAAATATCCTTAAAAATGATAGTAAGGCTTATCACTTTGTAAAGGTTTTTATTTTAGTCCAAATTGAAGCGCAAGCGTACTTTTCAACGAAATTAAAAGTAATCATCTATAGATTTTGAGTGAAACTTTTTTGTATTCTTCAGACATGCGAAGTCACTTTTTCTTCTTCTACCTGGCAATTTCTCAGCTGTAGCCAGGGTCTGCCTTAGATGTTGTGAATAGTTTTGGCTATTTGTTTTTACAACCGGCCGCCTGTCTGATATCAACTCTCATTGGGAATCAGCACTAATCAGTGATGTCTAAATACTCTTAGAAAGTACATATGACTCGGAAAAATCACATTGGTACTTGTCAGGGCCAGCATCGAACCCGCACCTCGTGCATGAGAGGCGGATCAATCTTTTAACCACTACGCCACCACTGACTACTACTAATTTTTATTATTTGAAAAAATAGATATACGAGTAATGATTGTGCAGTAATTTGTTTAAGATTAAATAACAACATTTTGAATCTTCGTCTAGAATATTTGCAATTTAAGGAACATTGGAAAAATATTTAAATTTAAAGAATATTTATTATTATATTTGCTACTATAGAATATAGAATAGGGTTAGGATGAGGGTAGAATTTTTTTTTGGTTATTTATAACTGTCCTCAATATAACATTGAAAAAAATTTGGGGAGACCTGTAACGAGGCGTGATAGGAATTTGGATTCATTTTAAAGATATTATAATATATAAAGACAAAATAGTGTACGATGAATAAATATAAATTATTGTAACCTGTTTCAGACACTGTGTAAGTGACCTATGAAGATGGCCAAAAAGCAACGTAAATTTCGCTTAACAGAACATTAGAGCAAGGGGTTTAAATATACTATTTTGTTTTAATTGAGTGATAATAGAAATAACTTTACGTAGCATGATTTAAAAAAATGTTATTTTATTTTAAGGAAAGTAAAAATTCTCAACAAAAAACTTTTCAAGCAGGACTCCTCACTCTTGAAATGTAATGTAATTTTATTAACAGCCCCAATATTAACTTTACGAGTGTAAGTACACAGTCTCTACACTTTATTCGAAATAGATATTTATTTTACATTTTGTTTTTATATTAATTATGGAAACGTTAGAATTGTTGGTATAGTTTATAGTACTTGAATTCGATGTTTAAAATTAACAACTTATTACTTGTATAATAATTGACTTTCATAAATTTAAAATTTAAATTAAAGATTTATGCAACTTTAAATATATAAAATTATATTTGTTTTACTATATCAAATTTGTATATGTGTGTTTTGTTGTATCAAATTCTTCATGCATAAATTGAAATACATTGACATTTTAATATAGAAGACCACTTTCAACTTCAATAATTTCTAATTGCCGACAGACGGCATACAGAAATAAAACTTAAAAATATTAATTTTCATGCATAGATTGGGATAAATTCGGAGTATACCTTCAATAAAACTCTGGAGACAGCCTGTACCTTCCACATTATGTTTGATGAAAAACATTCCCATAAATTAAACGTGATAAAAATATGAATGTTCATAAATATTTTCAATTCGTTTTCCTTAAAATAAAATAATATGATATTAAAATTAAGTACTGACGCCTATTAGAATTTCGAAAACTGTTACGTTCAATTGAATTGCTCATTCATTAATTGCCACTGATGACACTGCCACGTACAAATTTGTAATGATAAGAATGTGGTTAGATAAAGTGATTATATGCATGTATATTTGTGATCAATCTCAACGTATGGCTTGTGAACATCAAGCTCAAAGTTGTAAATTAAACCATTACAAAATAAAAACCTAGTAAAAGTGCGAGGAGTAATAATAGTAAGCAAGCAAAGTATACATACATATGACAATGTACGACCTTTCGTTATTTAAAGAGTGAAATATTTAAGCGATTTACACCCTAAAGACAAGGACAAAGTACCGTATTATTGTATACTAAATGTAGGCTGAGGACAAAAATATTTATCACTTCAGTTAATGGTTACTCATAGGGGTACTTAAACTAAAAGCTGGATTGTCATAAACGTTTTGAAGGTTAATTTGGGGATGGGCAGAGACGTTGTATATTTTTGTATTTATTTTGTTATATTTAAATTGATTAAGTAATTTTCAGCAATGCTCAAAACTAAAATTTGTTTTATTATTGGTCCTTATGAAACTTTCTGCCACAAAAATCAGTATGTATTATTAAAAAAAATAAAATCTTTAGTTTAGAATTATAAAAATAAAATATTTTTTCAAATCCATTAGCTTTTTAAAATAGTTTGTGAGTACAGAAACGAAAATTTTATCTGTAGGTTCATCGTTAAAGCAGCGAACTGTAAATATATTTGAAATCAATATATTGTAGTAATCAATTTTAAGTTTTAGAATATTATTGAAACTTTTCAAAGTTAATTTTATTAAATTTGTAACAACTTTTCATTTAAAACCAATAAAAACAGTTAAATAAATTTTGATATATTTCATAATATATTCACTCTATCGCAATATGCTACTTTTATATAACAACTTGGATATACTGGTAGTACCTGCGTGTTTTAATTTATTAGATATGTTTGTGAAACAATTTTATAAATATGATATTAGTGCCAACAATTTACTAAACTACATTACGTTAGTGTAGTTCGGTAAATTTTTCATGCTTCAGAGTTGGAAAATATAATCTTAGAGAACGAAAATTTAAATTAGAAAGAGTTTACATTAGATTAGTAAATCATATCATATGTTGATAGCATAAAAATAAATTTTATTTCCGTACCATAGAACAACATTTAAGCTATTTCTGAAGAAACCAGTATGTGTCCTTACATATGAAATTAGAGTTTTGTAAGGAAGGACAACATCGGAATACAGTTTATTCTCATGCAACAAGTTAGCCAAATTTCGAAAAAGAAGGTAATCTATTGAGTAAGAGTACTTTACATTTGAGGCTCTTCTAATTTGATAAATGTCTATTGTGCAGTGTGTGGTCTGACGTTGTCCTTAAGCAGCAGTTGTCTACGGTTATCGACTAGCTAGATAACAGGTAACTTCCGTCACGCTCTGCAACTGTTGAGAATACTCATTCACATCTACTGTAATCATCTGGTCAAATTTAAGAAAACTGAAGTCAACAACACCGGCTCTAGTTAATAAGTAACTTTTTAAAATTTATTTTCGCTTCGAGAAGAATTTTGCTTTTTTTACAGGGTTCAGCAATTGCGGTAAGCGTTTCCGATTATTACACAAGATCCACTTTTCATCAATTTGAAATACCTTCAACGAGATAAAGCATGTTACGAAACCATCGCTTTTATCAGATATTTGACTAATGTATGTTTTAATAAAGATGTCAATTTCGCAAGAAAAGACAAAATTTATAACAGTGCACTTTCAACGACCTTACTAGAAGATAGGAGCAACTTAGGTTAACGGTTTCGCTGTTGCTTCATCTATTTTCAGTCAATAAATAGTTTCAAATATTTTAATTTTACTATAGTGATTGATCTTGTTGCTTGGGTTTGGAATAATCATTTTCTATCTTAAAATTAAATAAAAAAATATTCTTTTAACATATATATATATATATATATATATATATATATATATATATATATATATATATATATATATATATATATGTATGTATGAACGTCTGGAAAGAATATTCCTATATTTATTATAATACACAAAATAAAAAATATCTGTAACCGTCCTTAAAAGCATAACCAGAATTAATATTGTGCAACAAATAGTACTGTATATCGGTGCGGCGCTACCAGCTTTAATAACGGATGCGACAGGAAAATAACTTGAGCCTGTGAACAATTATTGTTTAAACTCATTACATAGTATTCCTGATTACTGTTAAAAGTAAAATGATATCAAAGATTGTTTAAAAGGAGAATAGAACTATGTTTGAATCTTGGTATATGACGTCTAGACGCACGACAGCAGAGTTCAGTTAGTGCGGACCATTGTATAATGTGATTATGAAAAACCTTCGAGAAATACAGGAACATTAAGAACAATTGAAGTTTCATTTTAAAATATCATGGAACGTTCTAGAAGAAGTGGTGTCAGCAAGGCTGGCGTCCCTTTCTTTAAAAACAACGAATTTCTAATAAACCCGATATATACAAAAATATTATTATAATTAGTTGCTAGATTATCATGAATTGTATGTAATTAACGATTTAGAAAGTTTCGACATGAAATTATTGAAATAAACATTAAATTGAAGTTAAAATATGGTTCAATAAAGCCAACTAAATTGCATAATTACCTATTAAGCCCTAATTAGTCAATTGATGATATATATGTACATTAAAGGTAACATTAAGTGAATATGAATCATTGAGTTAAAATACTAGTCAAATTAAAAATCTCCGTAGGCCACCATGCAGGCCCGAGTTGAGATTTCATACTCTCCACCTCTCTGTTTCTCAGAGTTTAGTGTGGAGCTAAAGAACTTTTTTTTTGTATCGTATTGTGGTTCCCTTAAAAAATGTCTCTGAACTGTTGTAAATATATTTCACCTCTCTATCTCTTGTCTCCCTTGTGGATCTCACTGTTCTTAGTCAACGATCCCGTTCATAGTGTAGGTTACTCAAGGTTACTTAGTTGAAATGTCTAATTAAAATTTAAATATAAAGCTAATACATACTTCTCAATTTAATTTACGTACCTATATAACGTATAACCACTTACATTCTTGTAAATCTTGTTATTGTATTATTTACACTTTATTAAATTATAATAAAAAGTCACAAAAAAGGTTATTTTAAGAATTTATGAAGACTTCATTTCAGTTTACCTCTTAGTTGATGTATTTTCATTTTTCAAAGTTGTTAATCTATGAAACATCAGATACAATTATACAGCAGATAATAATTAATAAATGAAATAAGTTGAAACTGTCTTTATAAGAAAACGATTCCACTCCTACGATTGGTATTGATTTTATGTTTTCATACCAATTAAATGTAGAATTTTTTAATAATGTTATTACATCTTACGAATTATATAAATTACAAAGTAATTAAAACAAAACTTGTTAAATAGCTAATTATATAATAATCAGAAAATTATTATTTTTCACAATATTAATCAAAAATTTTTAATTCGTAAAGGTCTATTTAAATATAACGATTTTTACTCAATAGGTACGTTACAAGAATGGTAATAAAAAAGATTATGATTTAGTTTTACATTTTCCGTTTTATTTTAATCTTTTATATTATACGATTGTGTGGAATTCATTTTTAATGTTGAAATCTATTATCCTCTACTTATCAAGTCGCTGAAGTTATATGTAAAATTCAATAAGTAGAGAATTTGTTACACGGTTTTTTTAAGAACCGTAATGCATTTCATTTCATTGATATAAGATTATAATTATTTCCCTGTTTAAGATTCAAGAAAATAAATATAAAAGAGCTTTTATTAATAAAATCATTTCAATTAATACTTAAAAACCCCATGTATTCATAATTAATATATTTATTACAACGATATCCCTGTTCCTTATAATGGTTTCATAGTAATGAATGCCAAGAAGTAACCGGTAGTAAAATACGTTACCGAAAATTACCTCATTATGTTACCGAAAATTTACGCTCATATTTGAGATACTATACGATGTTGTATAATGTTTATTACGATGTTACGAGTATCGGATGCATTTTGGCGACATGTATATGTTATGATGTTGCATGTTCTTGTAGTTTTCCTTCAGACAGCTTATGGCATCTAATACACACTGGTCTACGCTAACGCCACAACATTTATGTACTTCTTTATACTTACTATTTACATAATTTCTTAAACTGAAAATTGCAGGTATTTTTTTTTTCCTATTGTCGATTCAGAGTTGTTTTACCAAATTATTTAAATATATATAGTCAGTGGTGGCCTAGTGGTTAAAGGGTCCGCCTCTCGTTGCCGAAGGCGCGGGTTCAAACCTGGCAAGTACCAATGTGATTTTTCGGAGTTATATGTACTTTCTGAGAGTATTTAGACACCACTGACATACGGTGAAGGAAAACATCGTGAGGAAACCTGGACTTATAGTTTCACAATTACAAGTTTGAAATCACCAACCCGTCTTGAGCAAGCGTGGTGATTAATGCTCAAACCTTCTCCATGTGAGAAAGAGACCTTTGCTCAGCAGTGGGCGCTGATAGGCTGATGACGATATATAAGCATTTGATTTTTACATATTTTTGGCATCTGTTTCTACGAATGCTGTCCACAGTAAAAATTTAAGTTGATAATGTTTTGCATTTGCATCAATATCATTGTTATATACATTTAAATGTTTCGATATATATCACTCACTGTTTCCTTATATCCTTCCAATGGAAACTTCAATTAACTTGCGGTCAACCTCAAACTATTATACAGTAATGCATTTGGTTAATTGGACATAAGCCAGTTAAGACAACCTAAACTGCTGCTCGGGCTATAATTAGCTTAGAAATACGCACTGCATTACTTGAGGCTTGATTGAGAAGTCATAATATTGTACAGATGTGATAGGTTTTAAGATTTTATATTCAATTTTTTTTTCTAGAAACATAAAAATAAAGGTTTTTCATAATTTCTTAGTTTTTGATTGTTTATTATTGGCTCTAATTAGAGACGTTCATATATTTTGTCAATGATAATTGTCCTTATTTGGATATTGGATGTAATTTAACTAAGAGAACATTTAGCTATTACTTAGCTTAACCTTCCTATACCCGCGTATTGGTCTGTCAGACCGACAGTTTAAGTTTGCGTCTTTTCTAATTAACAAGAAATGTTAGCACATTGGGTTAACTGCATGAATCGTCGCCGGCATCTATTAAGCATTTCGCAAGCGCTTGTGCGGATAGCATGTGTGGACGTACACGAAACCGTTTGGTCCATTAGACCGACGCGGGTATAGCTGTTACAGTTGTAGGTGAGTGCTGTGTTTTATTACTTCTATAATTTTAATGATTTCTTATATTATATATTATTGGGTTATTATTTTATAACATACGTTTATACTACTTTTAGGTTAAATTTTCGTCTCAAAATGATCGACGAGCAAATAACACTAATTTTAGAGGAGAATAATTCAGATTCTAACTACGATGATGAAAAAGATAATGATTTCGAGGATAGTGTGGAAATCGAAGCGGAAAAAAGCGATACTGAACAAGAGAAAGATTCTAATAGCGAAGTAGGGTATTGAATTATTTTTAGTGACTACTGTATCGGCAAAAATAGTAATCAAACAAAATAGAATAAAACTGCTCCGTCGAAGACTGTGATAACAACATTGTTACTCACTTTTACTCTTTGCTGGTGTTAGACGAAATAGTAGATTGAATGCCTAAGATTTATTATGACATACATATATGTCCACAATAATCCCAACAAAAAAATTGTTCACAGATATATAATTTTTGGAAGCCCCATCATATGATCTCATAAAACTACATCGAAAAAATACAAACACACATTTACCAAGACTGATAAGACAAAGACTTGTTAAAATTTGCCAATTAGATTATCCAGAGTCCACAGCTACAATAAGTCATCAGCCTATCCAAAGCCCACTGCCGAGCAAGGCCTCTTTCTCACATGGAGAAGGTTTGAGCATTAATCACCACGCTTGCTCAAGTCGGGTTGGTGATTTCAAACTTATAATTGTGAAACTATAAGTCCAGGTTTCCTCACGATGTTTTCCTTCACCGTATCTCAGTGATGTCTAAATACTCTTAGAAATTACATATGACTCCGAAAAATCACATTGGTACTTGCCAAGGTTTGAACCCGCGCCCTCAGCAACGGGAAGCGGGCCCCTTAACTATTAGGCCACCACTGACTTATAAAATAGTTAATTGCTATTATTGCAGCTCCAAAAAAAAAATCGCAAGACCTGATATAACTGCACTACTTGCAAGAAATAGTTTTGTATGGAACATGCAATTGTGGTGTGCTCTGACTGCTATGGTGGACCACCAGAGGAAAATTAATTTAAAGTCTTTTATTGTTTATTTACTCATTTTAAAGAAGTAAGAGTTTTTTTTTGTTTGATTTCAGCAAAAGTATTATTTGTTGCAATTTCAATACCTTATAAGAATAAGTACTGTTTTTCAAAGGCTGTAATAAAAAGCCTGTTAGTTAGTAATAAACATGATTATTGTCATAAATTTTGTTTATATTGATTGTGTAACAGTCCTTTTTAATCATAAATTACATTTTTGTGTGGTTAAAATGATAGCTATGTATTTAGTAAACGAAAGAACTAACGGTCTCAGTGACCGACGCGGGTATATGTGTTAGGGTATTTGACGCGGGGATAGGAAGGTTAATGATTAGCCCCATATCATTTTTAACTTTATCAAAATCGTTTTAATCGTAGATTAATATATATTTTCCATTGTTATTCATCATATCTTTGAAAATTTAACTTATGTACTGTAAGTGTACTTCTTGTGCAAAAAATAAAGCCTGAGGCTGAATTGACGCTCCTCTCCTTGCAGCCACACATTCTCATGATCATAATGTATTACTTGGTACTTGTCAGCGAACGAGGATAATCATTCTAACTGTATTCAAATTTAATATTATGCTACAATAATAAAATATTTTTATAGAAATTCTATAATTTAAAATATATTTAAAGTGATTGTATTCCAGAGATGGTATATGATAATTTTAAATTTTATCTGGGGTATTGAAATTCATATGTAATTTTGACGAAGCGATAGCAATGAAGAAGTGACTTTTAGGTCATAATAGAAACATATTGTAGATAACATTATCAGACATACTATCGACGACCTCAATGTGCTAATGGCGATATAACTTTGATTAAATGTATATTGTTTATTTTGTACAAAGTACTTCGCTTGTTATGTTATCTGTTTAACAGGAACGACGTGCAAGGCAACGTTAAACCCTGACACAAACAAGCTCATTATCTGTGGTCGGGATGCCTTGATTATGGAAAATACAACGTGACGACGCAAACACGTATATTGCTTCTCAACAATGATTTGTTTGAAATATATGGTTAACATAAAAACCAATCTCTATACCTTTATTAATATCATCGTATTTTTATTATATCGTTCTGTTATTATTTCGTCAGAAAAATATATACATAAAAAATTATTGACATACTTTTTTATTAGTAATTAGAAAAGATTCCACCTAAGTTTAATTAAAGATTTTTCTTACAAGTTATTGTTATAAAAATGGTTGAAACACTTAATTGTAAACTAAGAGTCAAACAGAGCACATTTTCCATTTTTTCGTATTTCACCATAGTCAAATAATACAATCATATTAAAAAATTGTGAAATTTGTGCAGTCATCGAACAGAAAAGTTTAAAAATGACCTAACACGATACAGAATAGATCTGCCAGTATTATTCTAGTGTTTTTTGAGTTTCTATTGTAAATTTTGGAGGCGACGAAATATCAATACGTCTTGAACCTGTTCGAATAAAGGAGATATATATCAGCCATCCATATGTGTCTTTCCTTTGTTGCTTTCAGGGATATAATTTGGTATGATCCTGGCAAAATCCAAAATGAAAATTTAATCTCAATTTTTGTTGCGGTTTACTTTTGAACGATAATAAATAATCAATACGACAGAAATTTCCAAATGTATGCCTTTGCATAATAATCTCAAAATCAAAATGTTAAATTATATACTATATTATTTATTACTGACCGTATTAACTAAACTATGTATTATTTGGCTATATTTATGCGCTGGGTTGTAGAGATGTGTATATACAGAAATACATGTATCAGATCACATCCAACCTGATTCAATAATTATTTGAAGATTCAAACAGAATATGCGTCGTTACAATATGTGTCGAAAAAATTGTACCTACAAATTTTCACTAGTAAGGGAGCTAGAGAACCAATGCCCCCAATAATATTGGTAAATATCTTAGTTTAGCTAGGCCCAATAATAGAACGTTGACCACATTATAGCAATGTGCCATTGTATTCGCATATAGATGAAATAATCTGAACATGCAACGAAATTCTTTGCTGTAAATTTGTTCAACAAAAATAAATTATTCAAGATAATACGTTTCCGTTGTGTTAAATTTTATCTGTACTGACTTTTCCAGCTTTTACCAACTTATTTTTGTTAAATGGAAATGGGCAATTAGAGGTGGAGAATAGTTTTTTCTACAAGTCGAGCTCGGTCCGATTAACGGTTGCAATTTGAATCGTTAGATTGTACCCCTGAGATTCTTGCTGCCTTGTTACACAATATTTTCAAAGTTTTAACTGTTCAGGACTTTTATGGCGGAGTGGTAAGGATTGTTTATTTTTTTTCTTCGGATTCCGCAAATTTGCTTATTCATAACTAATGTAATACGGAATTGAAATGGGTAAAAATTTAACAACAATTGAATGTTTTTTTGGATTTGAACTATTTAAAACGCATTTTTTTGTGGCTTATACTTTTGTTCTGTTAAAATGTTCTGGCTACTTAAATAAATACATATGTAAGTTAAGATTCTTAATCTTATTTTTAACTATCTAGAAAATAAATCAAGTTAACAATATGTACGATGTTCCATTAAAATCACTTTAAACAGTTTGAATCCAACATCCCTAACAGAAGGCTGCTAAAGGATTACAATTTTATTTATTATTTATATATATATTCATTGATATAGTTACAAGTGTTCAATAAATTCAATTTTATTTTATAATTTTTAAGGTAATAGTTAAACAAATTATAACAGTTTTGTAGCGGTGGGAAGGAAGAAGAAAATCTCGTTACAATTTCTGGAACTACCGTAAATGATGTCATAACTTCATTTGGTGAATAAAGAGAATGTAAAAGTCAATGTTATGAACATATTCCCATTAAAAATGATTTTTTTTATTTTGTACAAACACATATGTATATAGTGCGTTACATATCATAGCGGCATGCTGAGAAAAGAGTTTAACTTGTAAATTTAAGTAGACCAGGATATGAAAGTCCGATGCTCCATTTGCTGCTATCACCCTTTGATTTGTCCTTTTTTTGCTAAGGTAATGAAATAGTAGTTAAATGTAAAATTATTTTTTGTTTTTTAATAACTGTGTTCCTATTTTGATTTTTTGAAGTCAGCTTTTTTGATACCTATCCATTTTATAATATTAGAAAAACTCGAATGAGTAGCTACTTAATAAATTATTATTATTGACAAAAAAAAAAACAATACGTTTACTATTGATTAAATTTTACGTAGTTCACATATATTTTTAATATAATTTAAAAATGCTAGCTTAATGTGCTTTACCTGGTACATTTCATAAAAGCGCAATACAATTACGTGCGTGGCCGTAAAGGCCAGGTATTATGATGCTTGACGCTAAATTGTTTTTGTTTTCTCACTCATTAAATATGATGGAAAATTATATAGATTTTGTTAAAATATTTAACGTAGATGAAGTTAATATTTCTATTAAAAAAGATATAAGCATGTATGCAGTTATTATAAAATACAAGAACAAAAAGTTTAGTGATTGAAGTGCAAAAGGTGGGCTTATAGGTAAAAAATTCTTTTCAGAGCAACTATCGACTTGTAGCGCAGAAAATATATAAAATTTTAAATACACAACTGTAAAAACTAACAGTTTATTACATATATCTTTTTAAATAAAATTTTATTGATGTATGTATATTACTGAACCTATGTTACTGAAACCCCTTAATAAAATAAAATTTTTAATAAAGTTGCAATAATAGACCTTTTAAGATTTTTTTTTTGGGATTTCTGCAATCCAAAAATAAAAATTAAATTATTTTTTAATATAATTCATTCCTACCAAATAAATGCAACCACTGATATAATAAACTGAAAATTGTGAAGTTATTTCTATGACAAATCTTTATGTTAATCAAATATGTCACACACAGCACAGCACACTATGTACATATAAGCATTCTTTACATTTGTTTTGAGATTTACTACATAAAAAACAACATAGTTGATATAACAGATGAGTTAATTGTCTTTAATGATTTAAAGTTATTTATCTTTTTATACATTGAATTTGCATTTTATACTTTGTTTCGAGACTGAATACAAAATTATAAAATATTCTGGATGTTGGTGGAGAAAAAATTAAATTTATAATATAAAATATTGACGTGTGTATATTTTTGTCTCATATACACTATTGCTGCTAAGCCTCGACCAGGACGCTTCGTTAGACTCAATTTCCCAGGCCAATGGCTTTTCATATTACTGCACTTGGGTTAAAGCAAATTCAACATTTTTAGCATATATATTATAAATCGCTGGAAACCTATGAAATAAATAATGTTAAAAATAGAATTAACGTACTAAAATATGTATATTCAACAATATTATATAACCCACTAACTTATTCAAGTAGTTTGTTAATAAAATGAAAACTTTATACTTAATCTTTTTTGAGTAAAACAAAACAAAAATAGAAATAAAAAACATAAAAATGTTAAACGAATTACGTAGGCAATTGGAGGTTCCAGAAAAACTACGAAACTTATATGTATATTATAATGAAAACTACATATTAAAACTTATATATAACCTATACCTAAGACTAGATAAGATACTAAGATTGCCTGATGTTAGGGTACCCATAACATTCTACTGCATATGTGGTATGTGGAATCTTCTGGTTCACAAGGCTCGGTATTCGTTCCGCGGAGTCAGTAGCGTCACTCTTTTTATATTAATTTACCCATACAAAAGATTTTAACCGGCGACGTTCTATTATTTCTTAATATGTAGCGCATACGTAACAGACGCATCACAAAGATTTCATACAAAAATTAAACTGACACAGCTTTTAATTAATATGAGAATCCTTTTATAAAGAATTCTCTTATATAATGAAACAAAAGACTACTTTTGTCATGTATTATTTACAACTGAAGAATCTTTTAAGCATATTGTTTAATATTATTTATGAAACATAGTGTTTATACTTATTTTTAATTTAAGTATTTAACCAAACTGAAGTCTACTAGGACTTTGTTAACGGTCATTAACAGATGATAGTGTTAACAACTGAAATGGCATCAGTTTAACCTATTCTCTATTTATAGTGAAGGACATAACCACTCAGGTTCAGAACTTTCGTTAAGTAAACTGTATATATATTATATTCAAATATTTTTTTACAAATTATGTAAGAACAATGCATTGTTTATAATTAATGTCAAAAAAATCTTTGAACATTATGTACAATACGAGTATATTTCGTAATCTCATAATCCTTTTATCACAACAAACATATAAAGTAGGAAGGATATTCAAAATCCTTTGCTTATTCAAAATAAAAGAATTTTATTTTGACTTAATTATAATTATTATTTTAATCATAGGAATATAACCTACCATTGTAGGAGTATATTGATAATTATTTTTCTTTGACTGGTCGTTTTAATATGTACATACAAAAATAAATAAAATAATAATACTTATATATTTATAAAAGTATTTATCGTGGCCATATTTTAATATAAATAAATGGGGATTTTGAATTTATAATATACTTGAGTAAATTGTGATGTATACACTGACAAGTCATGTGTTTTAATTGATTTTAATATACAGTGTTTATATATTATCTTTTCCAGTTCTAGGTACTGGTAAAAATATAACTAGAGTCTACATTAAAAATAATAATTTAATGAAAACTTTCATTCTAATCAAGAAGCCCCTTCGTGGTTCGTCCACACAGTACTCAAGATTTAACTCGTTCAACAAATATAATAGAAACATTTTCAAAATATTTTATAATTCCAGTGTAAATGAGGCATGCGAATGAAAATATACAGTGTTATTTAATATATAGATTTCTCATATAAATTTCGAACTCATTTTCAACTAACACATATGTTTTATAAATGTAATGTTTTATTAGGAGCATTTAGCGCTTAAAGCAGACATTGATTTTGTATAAGAAGTTATACTCCAAATAGTAACTATAACGCAATAAAATAATATAAATACTGGTAAATTCGGTATTGTCGATTGTATTTTATTTCGCCAATTTTCCAAAACAATGCTGAACCATTCGTTACAGAAGAGAAATAAAAAGAGAAAGAAACCTATGCTAGGTTTCTTTTATCAAATTGTTATTTTATCATCCTTTTTTGGATCTTTTGGAGGTCATTCAGTAACGATACATAATGATGAATATAAATAATTTTATTATTTCTTATAATTATATTGAATAAAGTGTAATGCTACCTAGTATTTTTAATTTATTTATTCCTTTAGGTTATTTAAGAAAAGACTGATAAACTTTTAAGGACATTTGAGATCATAGTCTTAGTGTAAACCTGATCGCGAATCAATCAGACGGATGACATCTTTATGAATGAAACCCATACTGACGAGAAAACTTTTACAAAAGATTTATTTTATTTTAGCCAAAGCTTTCGTGTAATGCGTACAGATTGATTGATTGTAAATTTATCTATGGGTGTTTGAGTTTTAATCATATTTTGAAAATCTTATTTAATTTCATTTACTTTTTAATGTGTTTGACATTTGTTACAAGTACAGAATGAATGTTTCAATAGAAACCTACAAGAGCTATAGAAGTTGAAAATACTTCAAAGCATATCATGTATAATATCGTTAATTATTCATACATGAATATAATGTACGGCAGATTCCGGAGAAATGTTCTGAAATAGTTTTTACTAGACTATAACAGAAAAAATTTTGGTTTATTGTTTCTGTAATAATTTCGTATTATGAACTACAAAACTTGATTTCTTGGACGCTTATAATTCCCTCAATAATATCCATATGTTTTAGTTTATTGTTTGTTAAAAATGTTTACTGATTCGTATTAATTTCTTTATTGTTAAAGTACAATCTACACCACGATTTTCATATCAATAATTCACATTAACTATGTTGAAATTATTCTGTAGTTTTTCTGCTTAAGATTTAAATTTAAATAATTTTGTAACACTTAAGTAGTGACTTTCATACTGGTATTGAAAAGTATAACTATCCGGAGCATTTAGGTACAGCCGAAAAAACTAAAATTAAACTATGCACATGTATATAAATTTTTTTTGGAAGTTTCTACAATAATAATTTATATTAATAAAAATGCCACATTTACTTACTTTTTCATATCCAATTATCATCATCAGTCCATCAGAGCCCACTGCTGAGCAAAGGCCTCTTAACACATGGAGAAGATTCGGGTATTAATCACTACTTATGCTCAAGATGGGTTGGAGATTTCAAACTTATAATTTATAATCCAGGACTTATAATCCAGGTTTTTTCACAATGTTTTCATTCACCGTCTGTCGGTGGTGTCTAAATACTCTTAAAAAGTACATAATATGACTCGGCAAATCACACATTTTTTTTATATAAGTCAAGGAAAACATTAAATAATAATGAAATCTAAGACATTCGCCAGTATTCTAGAGTAGTGGCACTTATTACCAAGTTTTCATTTAAACAAATGTAACAACCAGGAGCATTTCAAGTTTCTATAAAAAAATTAAAAAATTTGGAAACTTAGCCTCTGATTTCTATAAAAGTATATGTGTATTGTGTAATTATACGCACGTATATTGAAGTTGCTTACAGACTACACTTACAACTTTCAGAATATTTATTTGCTTGAATATATGTACAATATGAGCTTATTAGTTTTTATTTTCTACGATATAAAATAACTAGAGAGTAAAAATGAAGGAGTGCGAACATTCAGTCTATTTAATAGCGTGACTATTTTAACGAAGCTCATTATTGAGAACCGCTGGGAAATGGCCAGGTAGAAGAAGATTATTAAGAAGATTGTTACCTATATTAAAATTATCATATTTAAGACATTTATGTTAATATCTGAACAAATACATTATATATATTAGTTAATCAAAGACAACGCATTCTATTAATTAGACAAGAGCTGGTTGAGGTAGTAGTTAAAGATTTTCCTCGTTAAAAAAAAAAAAAGGTAGTAGCTGTTTAACCTAAATTGTCAATAGACGCGGCTTATACCATGTACATAAATATAAACAAAACTATATGTATTAAAAAAAATAATTTAATTGCAATTTAAAATTGAAAATATTTTTAGCTCAAAATATTCTGACGTTCTGTGGATTAAATATCTAAAGAATTCCCGTGGATTAAATCTACAGAATTTTTCGATCGATTTATTTCACAGAACATTGGAATATCCTGACCCAAGTATAGACTCAAACATGAATGAGGAAATGTGACATTCTCTGTATGCTCCATTATAATACATACATTAAATTGAGTCTATATCTAAATTGTAAGTTAAAGAGAGAAAATACTAGTGGTCAAAAACTACTTAATTAGAAATCATTAATCATAAGAAAGTTATGTATATATGTACTTTTTATTAGAAAAGGTATTAAATATTAGTATTCAAGGAGAAAATGAAAAAAAATTAGGCGTTAATCTTCATAGTCACACAATAAATACTGTTCGAAATGTCCTACGTATTTTGGTGTAGAGTTTTAGTTGTAATCAGAGTTAAATATATATCTTTGTGCTCCCGATTAGGTAATATTTTTTGTTTATTTATTTTCTTCATGTTTTTAAAAAGTGAGCGTTTTACGTATATACTTTGTAAAGCGTAAGAATCAATTTGGTTTTCAAAAGGATTCACAAAGTTTATTTTCATAAACGAACATTGTATTCAAGGGTAGTACTAACAAAGCCTCTAAAATGATTGCCTATATATTACGTATCCTTTCATTTATTTTAAATTTTTATTATTTGATAATAATTATTGCTCACTTGTTATCATTAAAGAAACATTAAATTTTAAAATAATATTACAAATTTTACAAGTGGCGAATTGCATTTGCAATTAACATCGTTTGGCAATTCTGGTGTGATACATCAAGCGCGCTGTATTATGGTCCCTATTTAGTTTAAACTGCGTAATTCAAGATCCACCTGCCCGTGTTTTCATGCCTGTGTTGACTAAAACAGAGCGGTATTATTGTGTCGGAGTGTAACCAGTTATAAATGAGAGCACTTTGAATATAAAAACTTCCTAAATGTTACATAACATTCAAGTTGTGTTAAATATGTATATATCATAATATATATATTCAGATACAAGTCTACTATATTGGATGTAATATTTAAATACATGTGCAGAAAAAAAAACAACCAATCTTAAATCTTGTAACATTATTATCTTTTTTTTTTTGAAATATGTACGTGTAATAAAATAAAACGCTTTAGCTTTCAAGCGAGTGGATATTGTAGCTATTTATAAATAAGGTCCAGTTAGCAAGTTGGGGAAAAAAAATAGATTTATTAGTCTGATTAATTCTTACCTTACTATGTAGTAGTATCTAACATATGTGGGAAGATCATAATAATCAATTTGTACTTTTATTATGTTTAAAGCAAATGGAACTAAGATTAAGTTCATCTCCACATTCGCGGGTCAGCATCGAGCACGTCGCTTCGGTAGATACAATTTCACACTCCACTGAACTCTGATATTACTAACTGTAGGATCTAAGGCAACACGAACATGACAATTTTTTGAGCAGACGAATCCTATTTCGTTACTGTGATTGCTCATCGTTTTATTTTATTGAAATGATATAATGTAAAAAAATATAATGTAATTACGATTTATTATGTTATATATAAATATAATTCAAAACTTCCAAAATAAAAATCAATAACAATACTTTGGATCTTCTCAGTAGTAAAGTAGTAATAATATTCATAACTTCAATTTAGCTACAAGATGCGGTGTGCAAAAAATATCAAATATTTCAGAAAATTACAAGTTCAATAATTAATCCACGGAATCCATTTTAGCCTTCGTTGACGATCTCGCAATACTGACACGTAACCCTAAATACTGTCAAGTACTATTGCATGAAGGGGGCGGTACCGGTACCTCCTCGTTGGTGCCCCTGGGCAACGTCTGGGTGCGCCACCCCGCCCTTTACACGGGGTGAGGTGCTCAGACGGCTGAACACCAGTCTTTCTCTGTCTTTTCTTTCTTTATATAGTTTACTCTTCTCGTTGTTTTTATATGGTATACATTCTGTCTTTCAACGTCTTTCTTCTCTGTCTTTCTAATAGATATTTCTTGTGCGTGATGTATGTGTGCGGATGGAAAGGCTTATACGGCCCCTAATCCCCGGTTTGTGGTGCCCGGCCTTGGGATGAATGGCGAGCGGGTGGCTCGTCCCGAGGGCACTAGGGCGGCCCTACCTCTATAGGGCCACAAACTTTATGGCGTCGGTAAATCATGGAAATGAACTACCCCAGGAGGGTCCCAGCCCCAAAGAGGCTGGGGAATCCCTCACCGACTCGTCGGTCTGCCCCACGTATTCTGGGAGGGGCAACCAACGCCGAGAGGGTCCCTCTTCAAGGGACCCTCGCAGACGAGGTGCAGTGGGCACGGACGACCTAGGCATGAATAACGGACTCGAAAATCTTTGCGACAAGGTTCCTGTCGGCGGTGTCGATAGGTTAGAGAGGAGTTTGGCGGATACGTCGAGGACAACTTCGCGGTCTAGCAAGCGACAGTCCTCCGTATCCAGGAGCGAGGCAAGCCAGCGTCAGGGTGGCTCTGATTCAGACGTGGAGTCGATGGAGATGTGCTCCGAGCACGAGACCATCGCTCCCGTCCGTAAGCGCCCCCTCAGGCTGTCTTCGGGCGGCAGCTCATCGGGACGTAGCCCGAAGGTAGCGGCCACTACCTCGGCCAAGCGAGGTAGAGGACGGCCTCCCACAACGGGAATGTATGTCGGCCTGGCTGAAGCTAAGGCGGCGCTGAATCGCCAGAAGCGCGAGGCGCTCCGTTTGGAGGCAGAAGAGGAGGTGGTGAGGCGGGCGAAGAGGGTCGAGGTAGCGTTACCTTCCCTCAGGTCTCTGCCGGCCTCATCCCTCGAGGTCGAGATGGACAAGGCGCTCGAAGCCATTCTTGAGGTCGCCCGGAAATCCGGAAATCTCAAGGGTGGCTACGTTCGAGCGCTGAAGTCTTCGGCGCAGCTGCTGAAGGACGCGAAGGAGGCGCTCCTAGAGAGAGGGGCCAACGACGAGGTACGCATCCTGCAGGCCCGTCTGAAGGAGGAGCAGGAGAAGAACGCCTTGCTCCAAAAGGAATTAGAAATGTTGAGGGAGGGGCAAGCCCGCTTACGGGCCGACGTGGACCAGTTGGCCGTCGCCCCCCGTCAACAAGATAGGGAAAAAGGGTTGGAGGAGCTTCGCGCCAAGATCATGCTTGATCTTGGGAACATGATGGACGCGAAGCTCCAAGGCATCCAGGACAGGCTCCTCCCGGAGCCACGTCTGCGGCCGCCCCTAGCTTCCGACAGGGCCCAAGAGTCAGCGTTGGTAGCTGTGGCAGAGCCCGAGCGCCACGTTCAGCAGGTGGCCAGTAAAAAGAAAGGCACGGAGAAGAAAAAGAAGTCTTCGGTGGTGGGCAATGCCCCACGCTTCTTGCCTCCGCCACCTCCGTCCATGTCGGAGAAATGGACGGAGGTTGTAAAAAAGAAGAAGACTCCGGGTGCTGGTGCTGGTCCGATTGCCGCCCCCAAGAATGGGCAGAGCAACGGTCGGACCGCACCTAAGGCCAATTCTTCCTCGCAGGCCCAAACAGGGCAAACGAAGAAGAAGAAGAGGAAAGAACGCCAACGAAAGCGGACTTTGAAGGAGGCAAAGACGCCGGCGGTGGTCTTGACGCTGCCAAAAGACACCGCTAAGTCTTACGAGGACGTCCTGAAGACAGCGCGGGCAGGACTCGACCTGGCAGAGCTTGGTCTGCCGATGGGTCTTGTCTGCAAAAAGACGATAACCGGGGCCCGGATGTTCGAGCTCCCGGAGGGCGCAGGTGAGGACAAGGCAGACCTACTAGCGCAGAAACTCCGGGAGCTGGTCCCCGACGTCAAAGTCGCCCGGCCCGTGAAGTGCGCGGAGGTGCGAGTCTCCGGGCTGGACGACTCGGTGTCCCAGGAGGACGTCCTCGCGGCGATCATCCGCCAGGCCAATTGCTCTGCCGAGCAAGTCAGGGTGGGCCCGATCCGCTCCCGTGGAGCATTTGGAACGGGGGCCGCATGGGTGCGATGCCCGATCGCGGTGGCCAAGTGTCTCGTGGAGGCCGGTCGGCTTTTAGTCGGCTGGAGCTCGGCACGAGTGCTGCCGCTGGAGCCGCGCCCCATGCGCTGCTTCAGGTGCTTACAAGTGGGCCATGCCGGCCTCAAATGCCCCTCATCAATCGACCGCAGCCGTTTGTGCTTCCGTTGCGGTCGTGAGGGGCACATGGCCCAGGCTTGTACATCGGACCCGCGGTGTCCGATCTGCGCGGATGCTGGCGTCGCCGCCAATCATATGGTGGGGGGCAGGAACTGCCACCCACCCAAAAGCCGCAAAGGTACGGAGCGCCCGAAATCCTCGGCTCCGACCCTTAATGCTGCCGTCCCGGAGGTAATCACAATGGACGAGTAATGGCCTGCTCGCCCATCAAATTCCTCCAGGCGAACCTTAACCATTCCCCAGGTCCGCAGGATCTCTGCCTGCAGGCTTTGGCGGAGTGGTCCATCGACGTGGCAGTTCTCTGCGAGCCGTACTTCGTTCCCGATCGTCCTAATTGGGTGTCGGATACGGTTTGTTCTGTGGCGGTGGTGGTCTCGTCGAGTGTGCGATGTCCTCCCCCTACTGTTCTCGGTAGGGGGGACGGATACGTTGCTGCTCGATGGGGTGACTTGGGGTGGCGTCTATCTCGCCCCGAGTAAGCCCGTCGCAGAGGTCGAAAGACTTCTCGACGAGGTCGGGGCTGAGGTGAGGCGTGCGTCGCCGAGGCAAGTAATTGTTCTCGGTGACTTCAATGCCCACAGCACCTTGTGGCATTCCCGAGCCACGAACGCTCGCGGAGAGGTGGTGGAGGAGTGGGCCACGGCGCTTGGCCTTACTCTCCTCAACCGAGGAAACGCCCCCACGTGCGTACGACCGCAGGGCGAGTCCATAGTGGACTTAACGTTCGCTACTCCTGTGGTCGCAACGCGAGTGCGTGATTGGCGTGTCTTAGTTGGGGAGGAAACGCTTTCGGACCACTCCTTCATAAGGTTCGAGGTTTCTCCACAAGGGGGCTCTCTGCCTCGCCGTCGCTCCGGAGGGAACACATCGGTGTTCCCACGCTGGTCTTTGACCAAGTTGGAGAGACAGTTGGCGGTGGAGGCGTCGGTTGTCCAGTCCTGGACCATGCGGGTCGAGCAGCCCGTTGAGGTGGATGAGGAGGCGCGCAAGTTCCGCCGGTCTCTATGGCGGGTTTGCGATGCGTCGATGCCCCGCGTCACGCAACGCCCTCCCAGACACCAGGTGTATTGGTGGACTTCGGAGATCGCGCAGCTGCGTTCAGCTTGCACGGTGGCGAGACGCCAATACACCCGACAACGGAGGCGGCATCCTCGCAACGAGGCCGTTGAACTTCGGCTTCGCGACGCCTACAATGAGGCAAAGAGCGAGCTTCGGCACGCTATTTGCAGGTCAAAGAAGTCGGCTCGCGAGGAGTTAATCGCGCGTCTGGACAATGACCCGTGGGGGCGTCCGTATCTCGGTGCTCGGAACAAAATCCGGGCCCAGACCGCCCCGGTCACGGAGAGTCTAGAGCCGGAGTTTCTGCGAAGCGTCGTGTGCGCCTTGTTCCCCAGGGAGGTTGCACACATGATGCCAGCAAACAACTCACGTGAGCTGGACCGGTCGGAGGCCATACCGACCGTCACTCTGGAGGAGCTTGAGGGATTCCTGTCACCACTCAGAGCCAAGAAAACCGCCCCTGGGCCGGACGGCGTTCCAGGACGCGTCCTGGCTCTCGCCCTGGGCGAGTTGGCCGAGTGGTACTTGGGTATCCTCAATGAGTGTTTGAGGACGGGCCGCTTTCCATCTTCTTGGAAAGAGGGGAGGCTCGTTCTGCTCCAGAAGGGAGGAAGACCTGCAGACTCGCCGTCTGCATATCGTCCCATCGTCCTGCTAGACGATGCGGGGAAGCTCTTCGAGCGGATCCTCGCGTCCCGTGTCGTCCGACACATCAGCAGGGATGGACCCGATTTGGCCGAGTGCCAGTATGGTTTTCGGGGTGGGCGGTCTACTATAGACGCCATCCTGAAATTGAGGAGTCTCGCAGATGACGCCGTGTCTAGGGGCGGAGTTGCGTTGGCGGTGTCCCTCGACATCGCCAATGCGTTCAACTCGCTACCCTTTGGCGTCATCGAAGAGGCCCTCCGACACCATAGACTGCCGCACTACATCCGGCGGGTAATCGGGTGCTACCTCCGCGGACGGGAGATCTCGTTCGTGGGGAGCGACGGTAGGTTGCATCGTCACGAGGTGCGCTGCGGTGTTCCGCAGGGGTCGGTCCTTGGGCCTCTCCTGTGGAACCTTGGGTACGATTTCGTGCTCCGCGGTGCCCTCCCAACCGGGCTGAGCGTCGTCTGCTATGCGGACGACACGCTCGTTGTAGCTCGAGGCGATGACCTAGCAGAGGCGAAGGCGCGTGCCGAGGCGGGAGCCGCCTTAGTAGTACGGCGCATCGAGATGCTCGGGCTGAGGGTGGGTCTCGACAAAACCGAGGCCCTCCTGTTCCACCGCCCTCGAGCAGGACCTCCGACGGGCGCCTGCATCACCATCCGCGGCGTCCGCGTCGAGCTCAGTCCCCGGATGAAATATCTGGGGCTGACTCTGGACGGAAGGTGGAACTTCCGGGAGCACTTTCGCGGGTTAGTCCCGAAACTCCTCGGGACGGCGAATGCTCTCGGGAGGCTTCTCCCCAATCTCGGCGGTCCGAGTGTGACATGCCGGCGTTTATACACCGGTGTGTTACGCTCAATGGCGCTGTACGGAGCTCCAGTGTGGGTCGGTGCCCTCACAAGGCCGAACGTGGCTGCGCTGCACAGAGTGCAGCGCGTCATGGCGGTGAGGGTGGTACGAGCATACCGCACTGTCTCTCATGAGGCGGCTTGCGTGCTGGCTGGGACGCCTCCCTGGGAACTGGATGCCCAGGTTCTGGCGGAGGTTTACCACCAGCGCGCGCGAGATCGATCCCGGGGAACGAGTCCGGACCGGGATCGGGTGGATAGTTGGCGACGATCTGCGCGGTCGTCCTTGTTCCATCGGTGGAGGCAAAGGCTCTCTGAGCCAGTGGCCGGGTTGCGAACCGTGGAGGCTATTCGCCCGCTCCTCATGGAGTGGGTGGACCGCCGACACGGATCCTTGACCTTCCGGCTGGTGCAGATCCTCTCGGGGCACGGTTGCTTCGGGAGGTATTTGTGCCACATAGTCGGGAGAGAGCCGACAGCGACGTGTCACCACTGCAGCCGCGTGGAAGACACCGCTGACCACACCTTGATGGAATGTCCAGCGTGGATATCCGAGCGTAGCCAACTCATCCACGTGGTTGGCGCAGACCTTTCGTTGCCGGCAGTGGTCCAGGCCATGGTCGGCAGCGAGAGGGCATGGCAGGCGGTGGCCGACTTCAGCGAGAGAGTCATCTTGCAGAAGGAGGCTGCTGAACGAGTGAGGGAAGACGACCCCTCCTCGGCGCCGCTGCGCCGACGAAGGCTGGGTCGAAGGCAGCGGGCTTATGCTCGCGACCTGCCTCCCCAGTGAGGAAGCCTCCGGGCGTCGGTGGGGAACCGGCGTCCGGGTAACATAGGCTAGAGGAAGAGCGGCGTGTTTGGCGTTCCCGGCACGCTGCTCTTGAGTCGGAGGGGTGGTGTGGTCAGCCACTGATGCCCCTGCCGATGGCGGAGTCCCTTTCGGGACTCGTGCGTAGTGAGCGGAAGTATGGCTTGCCGTTCCCGCTCACTAGTCTACGCACAGCGCAGAGAACGTCGAGGTGGTTTAGTGGGTGGAAATCCCACATGCCCCTGTCGCGTTTCCCCCGCGGCAGGAAGTCTTTAAAAGATTCCCCTCGTAGAAAAAAAAAAAAAAAAAAAAAAAACTATTGCATGAAGTGGATAAATTCTGTGAGTGGCTGGATGGGTTGAGGTCAAAACCCAGTTATTGTCATTGTCTGGGTCTTGGTAGGCGGAATACAAGATACACCTCATACGATAGAGAGTACGGTTCCTTGGGAAATCAACATCCCCAAAGACCATACCCTCAAGATTAAAAAATATTACGAGCTCACTAACGAACTCACTCGAAGTAGGTTCGTTGTGGATTTATATTCGGTAGAGTGGGAGCAAAAGGTATAACAGCTAAGTCTCCCTACAAACTACTAAAAGACTTGGGCTTGTCCAGAACTCACATTAATACATTCTTTGAATGCACTTCGAAGGCGGCCCTAGTAGGTTCTTTTCAAAATTGGTTAGGTAGGGATAGGAGCTTGGACGCGTGTTAGATAGGGGCCCCGTATACTTACACCTGGGTCACAAGTCACAGGCACTGTTGAAGCTCCACTCCCTGCAACGCGATGGACCCGCCCCTTGCACGGTGAATCCATGGAATGCTGAGAGGTTTTGTCTCGTTTCATTTTTAGTCCAGTCATTTGGTGAAAAAAGGGGGTTACTTGGAAAATATTCCGGGTAACGTTTTGAAGATTCTCGTATTTATAGGTTTCGGTATTCTCTTTTTCAATTTCAACTTTGCCACCTTGTATTCCCGCCGCTCTCACAACATATTGAAAATATGGCGTTTAAAACGGTTTTTTTGAATTTCTCCTTTCCGACGCATTTTACGATAAAAATATTAATGTACAAAATTAAACTAGACAAAATTTTAAACAATTGAATAAGTATTAATAATTGTTTTTTTTTAATTAAATCTTTTTGGCGTATGAGCGGCTCAAAGTAGTATTAATCTGGACCACAACGTGTTAACACAACAATATTTTTATAATTTTATACCCTACTAGTAGTATTGGATTTCGTGTATGGCTTAATAGATCTTTAAATATTTAAAAATATACTTCAATATTTCATGAAGTATGTGATTATTATTATGATCCTCAAAATTTCTCCGTAAAAAGTTATTTCACAAAACTGTAATATAATGCCTTGGTTGCCGAAAGTTTTAAAGATGTCTTATAATCACTAAAGATAAGGATCTGTCCGAGGTCAGATTTCTGAATTAGTGAAATTCTACTTTTCTTTTTGCTTCGTTTGTTTTTGCGGTCGAAATTATCAACTACATGCTTTTAGCTCAGTGTTTTCGGCAAGGTGTTCTGAGACAGTTTTGAGTTGTTTTTTTATTCCTTATTACTTGGTTTTATTGCTGACATCCCTAGTAACATAGGAAATGTTACATACCCTTGTAAATAATACCTACTTACTTTAAAAATTTATATATGTCTTACAAATTAATATTTTGCACTTACGTTGTGAAATACTGTATTACCATTATTATTATTCTTAATATCTGAATATATTTTTATGTTTTAAGAAATCTTTTTACATAAAATACTTGAAGCGTTTTATTTATAATCTGTTAAATAGACGCAAATGAAAGAGCAAATTAGAAAAAAAATTAAAAGTCCATTAAATTCAACAAGAGGTTTATGTCTGAAGTTGGCTGCAAGTAATGTTATTTTTAAAAAGGGTGTAACTTCAGGTTTCTTAAAACCCACCTCAGCTATTCTAAGTTGGCTTATCTTGACTATAGTTTAAGGCTGCGCTAGCATCTTTTATTTTTAATCTCTTTGCGAGTTAAAATTACTTTGTTCTTAAGCAAAGATCGAAGATCGGAGTCCATTTTTCAATACTTTGCTAACTGCTATAGCTGAAAGTTTCGTAATTAAGGATCAAGTTGATAACTTGCTACTTCTTTCTATACTGAATTTAATTTCATGATCTTTTTTTATTTAATAAGAGGGTTGAAAACAGAAATGTATATTTAATCGTTTCGGTTCGAAAAATCAATTTAATGTTTATTTTTTGCCATTCTTGTGATCACTGTACGAACCAAATTATTACTAACTTTTCATCTCGTATTTCATTTTGTATTACAATCAAACTTGCCTTGTAGTTTGAAGTATTATATTGTACATAATGGTATTAAATGACATTTATTTAGTAATATATTTTTTCGTACAATATATTATTGATTTAATAAAGAAAATTTTATAGTTATTATATTATTATTATTATTTAGAATTTTTTTAGTTCAGTATTACTACTACCAAGGTCCCTTCAAGTTTTAATTAGGTACTCATAGTTGAAACAACCAACAACGGTAGAGTTCTTAGTAATCCATATCAATACGGAACCTTGATAAAGTTTCTTAGATCAGATTCTTAAACTTGGTAGCAGTAAATTATATTGTGTGACATCTGTGAAAAATAATTTTTTTATAAACACTTAACTTTAAATTGGTTTTTTCATCTGCCACGAGAAACGTTTTTATTTGTCCTCTCATTTGGAATAAGGAAAACTTTTTATAATATAAATGATAGCTAAAATAATTAAGGTAAAAGCTTATTATAGTTATTCATTTCATATACAAAAAAAAATCACTATAATTTTTTTTCGAAAGTAATGAAATGACATTAAAAATAGGAAAACATTTTTCTAAACACCATACCTGGAATTCTGTAACATATTTATAAAATAATAGCTTTTAGAATTGTAGTATCATATAAAGTTTATTTTTTTTTATGGAGTCTATATCAAAATCACTGAGTTGGTAAATTTTAATACCAAAAAATATTTTGCTTATTGTGAAGATTCTTTAATTTTTATGAAAAAAATATACTCTGAAAAGTAGTAAAGAGTTCTGAACCTTTACCTAATTTCGAGCCATCAATCTATTATGGTGAATTATTAATGTCTTTGTTGTCTAACTCACGAGCTTTCTTACGTATTCCTTTATAAGTTCTAAACTTATTTAAAGTCTTCGTTTGGTTCATGGAACTCGGATTAATGGAAGCCTTAAGCTGCCCCGTTATTAAGTTATTAAATCAGTGAGTATTTCGTACAAAAAAAAGCATAAATCATATTATGCTTATCGTTTTCTTTATTTACTTCATTTTGATCTAAATTAAATATTTAAAAACTACTATTGGCATAGTATGTACTTAAAGGGAAATAGTCATATACATATATATGTATATAGAAATAACTTTTTCAATAAAAACACTTGCATAAATGATTTGATTAACTTAGTTTATAAATTCATAAATATCTATTATATGACACTGACAAGGAAGAATAAAAACACACACACAAACACACACACACACACATATATATATATATATATATATATATATACAGGGTGACTGGTGAATTACTATCGATATTTGAGGACGTGATATTTGACGATCATATATGACAAAATAAAAATTAATATAACATAAATATTAATAAACTTCTAAGTAAAGTTAACCAAAAGTTATGTAATTAATTACGCATCGTGTGAATACCCTACAGATTAGGAATACACTGACACTCACACATACGCGTGTCGTGACGTGGTGTTGTATCAACACGTCGCCGCACGCGTCCACACTTGAACACTTGGAACGTGTCAACGCTTTACTTATTTATACGGAAATTTTGTCAAAAATTAAGTGTCTATTTTTTTTACATAATTCGAATGAGAATCATGTACCGAGTATGCTCCTTAAATATTGATAGTAATTCACCAGTCACCCTGTATATATATATACATATATGTGTGTATATATATATATATATATTTAAAATATGAAGGGAGGCAAACGAGCAGACGGCTTATTTGATGGACGGTAGTTACCGTCGTCCTGTTTTGAAATGCAGCCATTAAAGGCTACTTCACGCCGATCTTTCGTCAAAGGGTGGTACTTTCCCGGTCGAGCTGTAGTAACTGACCACAGCTAGGCTCTACCACCTAAAAATATAAAGGATTTATTCAATATTTTTTTTAATTTATATAATTACTAATAATGATGTCTTCCACGTTCTGATTTTAGAATGTTTTCATGCATTATGATATTAATGTTACATTTATATTAAATACTTCCATAACGTCAATATCCACGAACAGAGGCCATAGCGAAAAGTTGTCTGGGACTTTTCCCGCTTTATTTATGACTGTTTCCCAAAATTGAATATGTAATTAAAGAGATTAGAAATACGGTTATAAAAACTTTCATAACTTATCTTTATTACTTGCCCAATAAAATACTCCACACCAATATATGTATATACATATGTACATAATAAAATAATGTCACTGTGGGTTATAATCCAGAAAAAAGATTAATAATTCATAAGCCATGACTGGGGCTATTATACGGATGAATTTATGTCAGAAAAAATACAGTTATATTATAGTTTTGAATGAATAGATTGTGAGTCATTAATTTAGTTCAGTCTGTATGTTGTTTTTTGGATTACCATATTATAATATTTTTATTCATTGCTTTAATATCAGCATTTTCTAACTTCAAAATTTCAAAATTTTAAAACTTCAAAATTTTCTCGTAAGGCTGAAAGCTGACAACTTTATTCAAGAACCTGTTGATACTTTACTTTAATTTTATTAGAGTCCAAGCAAGTTATGAGAAAGTTATGAGTTTGATGCGAGAATTATGTTAATAACTCAGCTGAGTTTGATTGCTGACAAGTATCGCAAACCTCTGTGACTTGGGTTACTTAATTAAATTTACGGCCGAGCGCTTCATCCTTTACAAAACTTAATATGTTGTCCAGTAATAAGAAAGGTTTATTTATGAACCAAACGAGGGATATAACCACTGGTAATATTATATTGGTATACTCTGCTGATCCTTAAAAACATAAATTGATTTTTATTAATAATTGTAGAAGATTTGTTGACTTTTCTTTATTGTTTGTGAGGTAATCAAAATTATTCTCTTATGCTCTACCCACAGCAATTCTAAATTCTTCTGGAACGTAGTTTCGTAGTTACAAAACTTAATATATTCACTACTGTACTGCTTTTTGCGGGCCTACCGTATCTTACTAAATCTGGAGTTATCATGGAACTTTAAAGTTATTGCTATGGTTATTCTGGACTTTTCTTGTCCTGTTTTAAGTGCTATGACTATCTGATGATAGTCCATATTATAGCCACCGTTGTCAGAAGAAAAATTCCTTCAGCCAAGCTTTGCATTATGATTTGTAATACATATAATGCGCTTCATATAGCGATATTTAGACTTCATATATTATGGTGTTGATAATTTTATATCTTAAGGGCGATAGTTCCATTCCGAAATTTTTATTTTTAGAGGAATTCTTTGGTTGTTTAGTTATCTTCCCCTTGCTTAAACTACCATGTCACGCTAGATTAACGATTATACGTTATTGATTACCAATATTTATTTTTACGTGAATTCCTGAAGCAAATATGTTTTATCTTTGGATTATTCTGTCATTGTCATTTTTGTAACTATTGTTATATAATATTCTACTGTATTTTTTAATAGAAAGAAAATGAATGTGGTGTAATAATTTAAAGCAACACAACCTAAATAAATATATCAAATAAATATATTTATTAAATATTATTTTTTAAACATTTTTATTAAGCCTTATAACACTTATTATTTTGAATTATTTAATAGAAAGAAAATATTGTTCCTTTTAAACTTGTTATAATTAAACAGTATTTCTAACAAAAAACCATACTTACAGGGACTAAAGTGACTATGAACTCTTTCTTCACGTGTTAGTTTTTTAAATTTAATGTTATATAAATGTTATATACCTATATATAAAATCACCATCTATGTCGTTATTTCAATATGAATCTATTTTTGATTCATTTCTTGAAAATATTTAAAATAAAATCCTATATATATTATCTTTAAAATTATATTCTTTTTTGTAATGTGTAATTTATATTATTGTAAAATAAAAATGATTTAAATTTATACAAGTATAAAATGTAATAGGAAGTTATTATTTCTCAAATTTGGGTTCATAATGTCATTTTAAATATTATCTTTCCAGATTGTCTTTTACTGAATTAATTTCAGAATTCAGTTAATTAGGAAAGAATGAGCGAATAAATTTGCTAGTAATAAGTTGCCTTTAAAAGAACTTTTCGGGAACTATGCTAATCAAAGGACAATTGTACTGATTACGTCTATTTTGAGAATTACAAGGCGTGGAAATGAACCTTAAAATTTTCCTTGATTCCTAATTTAAACTAAAGGGTTTATTGAAAAAAAAAACTCAGATACATTTTATTATAAAAAATTGTGGTTTTTATTTAATATAGGAGCCCTGTATTAACATCATATGCCGTGAATTTTTCAGCTTAGTAAGAGGGAAGCTAGCCAGATGAATTCAAGGCGAACAAATTGTTATCAACGAATACAAAATTGATAAATAAACATTTTAAAAAATACTGAAATAAATTTTGGCCTATGGTTATAAGTTAAAAATCCTACCTTATTACATATTGAAAGTATTATTGAAAGCAATACAAAAATATTAAAAAGGATTTTTAAATAGACGTCCTACGTATTTTTTTAATAAAGTGAGTTACGAATACATACTATTCGAACATATGAACGGATCATATTGTGTAGTATAATATTCGAAAGCGCTAAGAATATAAATTAGTCAAACGTTGGAAGGCGACCTCACTCCATCTTGCTTTGGCAAGCGTGCGGATGGGACGTGCCCTCTCTTAGTCGGAGACTTATTTATCACTATCGTTCCTCCTATCCTTCCAGTTTTCATTTATGTAACAGATAAACAATAAAAAAATAATAAATCACACACGTTTATTTATAATTGGTATCAATCGACAGTAACGTCGCTCCGCTTTATGAAAATTAAATATGAAGTCTGAAAATTTTATATTGGTCTATTTTTATGTTTATATATTATAATGACCAATACTTGTACTATGACAATGGTAATGATGATTATCTAATAATTATTATAACACATTTTAACTTTAGCTATAGGTTTAAAGGTCTTTCAAAAATTAAATGAAAATCTATGTCATTACTAACTTTGCTTCACGATTATGACAAGCTACTGTTTCATTTCAATACAATTCCAAATGTTACGTTAATGCAACACGTACCGTCTGCAATTATGAAATTAAACACAACGTGCTATTCAGGTGTGTTCATTATGTATTTACATTTTGTTAGTTCCCTCTTTAATCCAGTGTAATTTAAAAGCGGTAAGGGAATTTTAACACTTATGTACATATATAATGTATATTTAGTACCGGGAATGAAATTGTTATTAATTTTTATGTTATAAACTCATAGGAAGTAAGAGTGTTACTATTTTAACTTGTATAATATGTCCTTGAAGTAATTATTTTTCATTCTAATATCGGTTTCTTTACAAATTTTTTAAACTTGAAAAGAAGTGATGAAAATTTATTTTTTACTATTTATTATAATATGTACAATTGTTAGTCCATTTAAATAGCTTGTATAAGATATTTGTATTCCTGAAAAACACGGTGATGGTAAATGTATTTTAGTAAGATGCTAAAAAAGGATTTCTTTGAATCTATATCGAAACGAATAAATCATATCTTTGTTCTATTTCTTATCTATTTAACATCATTAGTTCCTTTTATGGCACTTACTGAATATTTCACCCTAATAATTTTCGATAGACTGAAAAAGTTTAACCACATTTAAATAAAAATGTCATAATCTATATATATATATATATACATATATACATAAATGGATTGCTGTTCCTTAGTCTCCCTAAAACTCGAGAATGGCTAAACCGATTTGGCTAATTTTAGTCTTGAAATACTCCTGGAAGTCCGGGGAAGGTTTAAAAGGTGAGAAAAACTGGAATAATTGCCGAGAAAACCCTAAAAACAGCCCTATTCTATTTTCCATACAAACGTTTTTTTTGACATTAGATTTGACAACTAACTAATATGTCAATCATTCTGTTTGATTGAAACAGGAAAACCTGATTATTTATGGCCTCTAAGACGGAATAGAGTTCGCCTGGTCAGCTATACCTACATATATTACTCTTGACCAAACTAACGCGGACGAAGTCGCGGGCAAAACCTAATATTATATATATTTTCTGTTTCTTTAACTGGGGTAAGAAGGATACTACAAAACCTTAAGAATAATGATTGCTCAGTAAATTCACTGACAAGCGTTGATCTTAGTAAGCTGAATCTGTAACCTAATTATCATTAACATTTTGTTCTTTAATATTAGCTTTATTCTGTTTCACCTTTATTACGTTTCACCTTATATCACAATTCAATTTAAAAGATTTTGTCTAAATTGTATGAATCACTTTTATTCGTTGTAGATGCGAGAAGAACCCGTATAGGTAATTGAACATCTAATTAATTGGTACCCTTTTGCCCTTTTACTTTTATTAAGAGCTGAGATATTTTGTTCCTCACGTTGATCCCTGATAGAAGAAATAAATTTTTATTTATGTCTTCTATCATAATAATTTATTCCTTTATGTAGCTTATTTTACTCATAATTTAGAATACATTTATGTGAATAAATTTCAATCATGTTAGGCGTTTAGAGTCTACACATTTTTATTTAATTTCCTTTGTATTTCCTCAAAGAATAGTTCTCTTATTGCTAATTACAGCTATTGGATTGCATACGTATTCAACTTTAATTATACATATATATTTTACGGTTACTTATACGGTTATAAGACCTAAAGTCTTTTTTCGAGCGTACACAGTAAGTTAGTACATTTTGTGTGGCCGATTAGTTGCACAATTTATTACAGCAGAGCTCAAGTTCGAGATTAGTAATTAAGTAATAATAAACGGCGTTCTTAACAAAGTTACCGCTCATGCCACAATCATAATAAAATTACCCAGCATTCGTGAAAAGGGGCAAGATATGGAAAATTGGTTTTAATCTTTTATTAGTATTTCACCGGAAATTTTGTTTTTTTCCTAAAACATAAGGATGTTTATATTATACTGGATGATATTTGGATAAAGGGTTTCTTGAAGAAACTAAAGGCTTGCTTTACGTAGATATTAAAATACAGGATAAGTTGTTTGTAATCATGGAATTTTAGATGTGAGTTATAGTAGGTTTTTCTCTAAGACCTTAAAGAACGGTCTAAGTACTACAAATATAGGAACAAAATAGTTAAGAAACGTACTTTCTAAAAGGCTCGTGAGATAAAATTCATTTAAGGATTTATCTTTTAAAACTGGTGTTACTACTCTCTTTACTTTTTTTTTATTATCAAGTAAATCGTTTTGAATTTTTTTAATGTAGTATCGTCAACAATAATTAGTATTGTTTAAATTTGGGCACTGTTCTTTTCTCCAGCGACAAAATAATCTAAATGCTTAGACAATATTACTTATTTTATATCTAAAGTAAGAAAGAAATAAATTGATGACGTAGTTAAAAGGTTACGGATGTATATATGTCATTGTAGTATTACATATACTTCCTAACTTTTCTATCCAATACATGTAGAAAATCATGCATGATGAAGTTAAGTGATTCCAATAGTCTAAAAGGAAAACTGATGGTGCATGAAATGGGAAGTAACGTAACATGGGTAAAATATGGTTTATTATCCTTAATACAAAACGAAAACGGCAATATAGGTAAGGATTGGATAGTTTGATTTTTTAAAATTCTATATAGAAAAAAATCCTGTTGCATTAAATTAACAAGCTTTCAGTATGATTGCCGATAAACGAGCTTGTATGAGCATCAAACACAATTTATGTTATGCTTCCAGCGATTGAAAGTGGCAAGATATTTATAAACTCGTAATATTTTTAGGAAGCTATTATTACAGATGGATATAATCGCTGAACACCATAAAAACAAGAATTTTGGCCAGTTTTGGAAAACCACCAATAAATTTAATCAAAATCCAGGTCTTCCTGTCAGTGTGGGTGGTGTTCATGAGCCCAGTGAAATTGCTAATTTGTTTAGGCAGTATTTCAAAGTAGAATCCCCACTGGGACCCTCGTTGCAGGTGTCCGATGCTGACTGTTGTAACTCAAAGCGTAGTATAATATTTACGGCTAATGAGGTAGCCGAAGTGATTAAGAATATGGTGAGAGGGAAATCCCCTGGACACGATAACCTCAGCATTGAGCACCTGCAACATGCAGGAGTTCGATTGCCAAAACTTTTATCATTGTTTTTCAACCTGTGTATAGGGCACTCATATTTACCTGATGGTCTTATGCGTACTGTAGTGGTACCCATTATAAAAAACAAAACGCTTGACTCATCAGATGTTCCAAACTATAGACCGATCTCTCTTGCCACTGATATTGCGAAGGTGCTTGACTGTTTGCTTGGAAAGCGACTGACTGAACACGTATCTCTTAATGACGCACAATTTGGCTTTAGACCTGGCCTTTCTACTGAGAGCGCTATCCTATGCCTCAAGCAAACAGTTCAGTACTACACTGTAAGAAAAACACCGGTATATGCATGCTTTTTGGACCTCTCCAAGGCATTTGATCTTGTTTCCTATGACGTTCTATGGGATAAATTAAAAAAAGAAACTAATATGTCTGATGAAATCTTATTGACCTTTAAATATTGGTACAGGCACCAAAGAAATATAGTTAAATGGACTGGTGAGCACTCGGAGGAGTATAGATTGGATTGCGGGGAGAGGCAGGGGGGTGTGACTTCGTTCACGCTTTTCAATCTGTATATTAATAAGCTGCTTGCGGAGCTCAGCAGTACCCAAATCGGTTGTCATATTGACGGAGTCTGTGTCAATAATATTAGCTACGGCGACGATATGGTGCTGCTGAGTCCCTCAAATGGTGCAATGAAAAGACTCCTCAGTATTTGCGAGACTTATGCAGTGACTCATGGACTTAGATACAATCCAACAAAAATGAGTTGATGATATTTAAACCGGATCACAAGCGTTACAATGATATACCACATATTACACTGTGTGGTAAACCACTAACAAAGGTTGGCCGTTTTAAGTATTTGGGTCACAGGATTACTGAGGATTTGAATGATAATCTTGATATAGAGAGAGAACGGAGGTCGCTGTCTGTTCGCTGCAATATGTTGATCCGCAGATTTGCAAAATGTACTAAACAAGTAAAAACTACGCTCTTTAACGCATATTGTCAATCTTTTTATGCGTGCAGTCTGTGGGTAAACTATTCTCGGAGGGCTTACAGTGACTTACGTGTGCAAAACAACAATGCGTTCAGGATGTTGATGGGGCTGCCGCGATACTGCAGCGCTTCTGCTATGTTCGCAGAGACTCACACAGATGGTTTTGCTTCCATCATGCGCAAACGCTGCGCGTCCTTACTTCGACGAGTAAGGGACAGTCCCAACACAATCCTGCATGCATTGTTGGATCGCTGGGATTCACCAATCTTAGCACACTGGATATGACTCCACGTCAAGTAAAATTTATGTCTTGTTATAAAATTAGTTAATTAGTTAATCATAAATAAAATTGTTTTTGTTTTGTAAATTTATTAACCAATTTATTTATTAAGTTTAATTAGTAGTAACACTATATGGATCTACAATAAGGTCTGAAATAAAAATTATTATTATTATTATTATTCTTACACGACCGTGACGTATACATTGTTATTAAAATGTCTTTATTAACTTTATTAGCTAATAGTCATCATTAATTTAAATTATCTAGACACTGTAAGTAATCAGTTCATACCTTTACATTTGAGTGCTTATCAAACAGCATAAGGCAATCGGCTTATGTTTCTGCTCTGGTAAGCAAACTGATGGTACATAGGTCCAATATTATTATGATTTCTTATTTTTTATTTAGAATTTCTTTTATTATATTAATAGAAACCATTATCTCAATAATTTATACGGAACAAATTGTTTTTATAATTAAAGCTTTACATTTTTTTACATCAAGTATCATGTCCACTATAAAATTCCTGTTCACTGTTCAAAAGCGCTGAGAAAGGTACACAATAACTGCGCATTGTGAGTTAATTTGAATTTAACCGTCCTTAACCCAAAGTTAGTTAAAATGATTTACTATAGAAAAAATAATTTTGCTTAGATTATTAAGAAATTCAGAGACTTAATAATTTTCAATACTTTTGTTAAACCTAAATAAGAATGTTAAACTTATTTAAAATATTTTAGAATTGTGGCATTGAGAGAAAAAGTCATAAATGAAAATGTATTTCTTCAGGTTTCTTTTGTAAATTCAAACAATTCTGAAATTATGTTACCATCTTCATACTATTTTTGTATTCATTGAGATTGTTTTCTTTTATTATATAGTTTTATTTAGTACTACATAGAATGGTTTTTATTTCCCTTTAAAACTCCATCCCTTCTGTAAAAGTTCCTCTTAAATGAGAGGAAGAATACTTTTTGAATACTTTTTTTTGTTCGAAAATAATTTTGAATTATAGTTAGGTAATTATAGGTGGTAGAGCCTAGCTGAAGTAATGTAACTACAGCTCGAACACGGGTTGGCTCCACCGGGGAAGTACCCTCTCTCAAGTAGGCCGTCTGCTCGATTGCCACCCTTGACAAAAAAAAAATAATTGTTTTTAAATTTTTAATAAATGAATGTTTGAATAAATAAAATCTACAACTTCGTTATCCGTCATGAAAAAGCCCCTTTACAAGCTGATTTCATCAACTCGTTGAGTGACGGATTGTTTTGTTAAAGAAATTTACGTTATTATATAAATGTACCCATTGTTTCGAAATAAATGTTTAAATTTTTTATTACCACTTGCATTACATTAATAACATTTTTTTATTAAATGTATAAGGAAAAGTAGTTATATCTTGTTTATTCATAATAATGTGAGTTTTTTTGCTATGTGTATATATTTCCACTTCTCATATTATTCCATTGTCAATTAAGAGTTGATTGGTTACATACCGTTTTTAATCAGTTAAAGTATATTATTTAACAAAGAAAAGATCTCTTCGACATAAAAGAGAAATTTAATTACATAATTAGCTAGATTTCATATTTATCTTCGTTGTCGTTTTTAGAGTTTACCTTTTTCTTGCAGTGTTTTTAATATGTATAAATATTTTGATGCAATCTTGCAACTGAGTTATGAAGTAAATATGCTCAAGATTGTATTTTCAGGTAGGTTATGTTTTTCTAAAATAAAACTTGAAGAGATCTTAAATTAATAGCTTTTTTCTTTGTTACATACTCGTATATATGAAATTTGATGATAAAAATCCAAGATCCATTCATAAATTTGTTTTCATTGCTACTTAAAAATTCATGTTTAAATATCAACATTAAAAAAAAATATTTCATTTCATAAACAATAAAAGAATATAATTATTAAAAAAACGGGTTCAAAAAAGCACCATAGAAACAAAAGAATTAAGAAGCAAAAAATATAGTATTTACACTAAAATACTTTCTACGGCCTTTTTTTTTAACGCGGTGAAAGGTTTTATACCTGCACCTCCGTCTAGGAGAGACGAAGGCGGTTATTTGGGACTAACGGGCCAGAAGGGTCCATGCTACCCACTGAAACACCAGCGGTCACTCTCTGGCGCCGCCTAGTCGATCGCCACGGGAATCGCCGAAGCATACATCCGCGACGATCCGGCGGCAGGCCGCGAACGGCCAGCTCTCCCCCCCCCCAAGGACTCACTTCAAGTGACCAAGAGCGTCACCCCGTCTGGCGGGCTTGCTTAATCGTGAGAGGGTTAACCCCTTACCCCTCTCACCCAAGCCCACGCGGCCAGTCTCCAACCACCCACCGACGAGCGACAGAGCCCGACGGCAGACAGAGAGGAAACCGACCGACCACAAGCAAACTCAGGACTCCGGAGAGACCTGAGTATCCCCTCCCCCCCCAAGACAGCCACGGACGGCCTCCTGCCAGATCACTGATGAGTGCAATCCCTGATGAGTGCAATCCCTGTCTATAAATAGGACATTTTCATATTGCCATATCATTATTTCGCTAAAAAATATTCAGTCAAATATCGTATAGACCTACTTTAAGAATAAACGAAATTTAGTTTAAGTTTCATACCGGTTACTTGTTATTTATTAAATTTATCGAGTTATATGAGAATAAGCGAAGGTTAATTGAGGTTTAGGTTATTTTAAAGTCGAGATCACTGCTTTTCTTGATAAAACTGGATAACATTTATGCAACAAATCATATGAAAATTATAACGAGTAGGCTTCATTTATTTTATTACGTATATACGTAATCTTTTATAATTTGCTTGTCTTATAATGTGGTTTATCAGTTACGGTTCCTCTTTTGTCTATCAGTTTATTCGTTTAAAGTTGAGTGCAATAGCTATATTTATTACGCATCTTTAACTGAAAATACAAGATTTATTGAAATAACTATAATTCATACTACCCTAAGCTGAAATTCCTAAAACAGGTAACGTCATGAACAAAATACGGTTTGAACTATTTCCAGGATGTGTATGAACATCAACAGTAAATAAAATTTTATAACTTTCCAGTTAGACTATATTGGTATACTTAGGCAATAGTGGACATGTACTTTACTCGATTGATGAGTTTTCGACAAGGCTGTTTTGAAAGTTTTTCTTTGTCAGCAATGGCTGACATAAGTAATGACTTATTAGCATTTGCTACCTTTGGGTTTATGACATACTGCGTTTGATCAACATACTTCTTTGCTAAAATAGCTCAGCTGATATTAATTAATACTAGAAGACATAAATTATAAGTTAACATGCTATAGATTATTCACTACATTTACCAAAATCATTGTAACAATAAATACGTAGTTACAAAATATTATTTCCAAATTCAGTAAGAAATTTAACAGTTTCTTGATAGCTGCAGCTTTTCTGTTATAAAATAAAAAATATAATTAATTGATATCCGTTTACTTTACTCAGAATACAATAACTTTAATCCCTTAACAGAGAATATAAATATAATTGGTTTGATTTATTACCTGACAAAAGACTATTGAAAAAACCTACTGTTGAACAAATGATTAAATAATTTTAATTAGTAATTGCAACGTCACCTCATGAGTAGGTAAATATTGAAATGAAACTAATGTTTTTCGGATGTACTAGGAAAACATTTTTTTAAAACATTACTCATTTATTCAGTTCATGAAAATAAAATAAATAAATAATAATTAGCTAACCTGACGTACTGACATGCAATTATGCAAAATCAAAACTGCCCACGCGGAAAACAAACGACGTCATAGATGTCTTATTTCGTGAAATTCCTTTAAGTTCCTGAAAGTATCTGCTCATAATTTCTTTCAGGCCAAAGCTGTTTTTTTTTTGATGTCGCAGGGAAACTTTTTTTACGAGCCGTCCAACCAGCCTTGGTGGGGCCGGAAGGGATGTGTGAGGCTCGGCCTGGGCAGGCCCCTACTCACTAAAACCACTGCGAAAGCCATCGGCCTCTATGTCGGTGTACCTACCCCGGATCTGTCAGCGACAGGGCAAACTGGTTCAAGCCAAAGCAGGTAAAATTTACCTTGCCGATCAATAAGAATTCCTGTTGTGAAAAGTGTTAACTTCATCCCTTTAAAAATACTGCTGACTTCCTAATTCTGATGTCACATTTTTAAGAAGTTGTCTATCGTCGGTAACAATGGTAAAATGAAAGTACTTCTACAATATGGCATGAGAGCCTGTGACAAAGGAACTTCTGAACTTCTTAAAAAAACTCAGTTGTCTAGTTATAAACATTATATTTTGTCGTTATTTATTATTTTTACGTGATGATTTTTTCCAGCACTATCAACAACACAAACATGACTAATTTAAATCTGTTTTTATTACTAATTAAAGCCTGTTTTTATTTTTGTGTTATAGGACAATAATTTTCAGTTATTATCCTTTACATATATATCAAATAATTTCGACAATAAAATTAAACTTGATGTCATGGAATAAACTAAATTCATCTCATAAACTGAAGTTATATCTTTTTGACAAAATGATTATATGATTATAAGAATATCCTTGTTCTAAGGAACCTCAGACGGTGCCACTGTAAACGCTTTTTTTACTAAGTAGAAAATCTAAAGTCTTACAGAGTAATTTAAATATACGGTTTACAAGCCTACTTACAGTTTTAAAAGCTTAGGGAGATAATAGGTCTCGTATTGCTTGTAATAATAGAGGAAGTTTGTTATCACTATATTATTGGGATGTACTAAGTATATTTTACCATTTTGACGCAAATATCAGTACATTGCATTATCCCAATTGATTTAACGTTGGGCTAGTTTAAGTTCCTTAAATATTACGAATAAAAAGAGCCAGTGGCTTTCAGATGCCACATGTATTGATAAATAAAAATGTTTAATAAGATTTTTTGCACCCTTAAAAATCGAACTATTATCACTAAGAAGGGACGAACACAATTGCGATAATACATCATAGAGAGAGAGGGTTTTTATCTGAAATTAAAATGAGTATTAAATACAAAATAAAAATAGCTGACTTTTACTTAAGTTTTATACGAAGTACTTGAATTGTAAGAAAAAATATTTTTCTTCCTTCTTAAATAGAAAACCATGTCCTTGTATGTAGTTGTTATCATATGAAATGATGTCAAAACAAAAGTTCAATTAATGTTTGTATGTATTTCTAGTTGCAATTTTAAAATTAAAAAGATTCTTCATTTCATACGTTTACAGATATTTAATGTTTAAAGCAACATATTCGCTTTTATGTTTAATAGTCATAAATAACAAAAAAAATATATATTCGTCATCTCATTAAATCCTTCTCACTTTTATTTGCTTCATTCGGTTAAAAGTATTATCAAACATGGATGATAAAAATATACAGCGTACAACAATGAGTACATTAAATAATAAATTAACAGATGTGAACTTTTACAATGAAAAACAATATTGAAATAAACTTAATTATAATGTGTAATGTAGTAAGTTATCTGTTACCAGGTTTTCAAGGATGGTGGACGGCGACAAAATTACGTTCAATTTACTCGTCATGATTAATTTACTGGATATAATGACTTTATTAGATGCAAGATTTAAACTCATTGTTTTAGAAATTTCATCTATTTTGATTAGTTAAAGTAATTCGACAAGCTCATGGCGATAATAAGTCAATTATGGCTAGAAACAAAAGCTTTCACACTGAGTTTCTATAATATTTTGTTGTAATAATCTACATAAAGGCATTTCTGTAATATGTATTTTGGATTAAAATTATATTAAAAAATAATTTAATATCAACTCGTTACGAAAATAAAGTGAATATTTCTGTTTAAGAAGGGGAAAATTTGTTTAATGAATTATAAAAAGGGCGTTAAGATGCTACAGAAAACATATATATAACTTTTCAAATAATTATCTTGCTAATCATGAAACGAAAAAATATTTTTTTTTTCGTATATTCGTATTTGTTCTATATACATATATAATAATATATATTTTAATTATAATATTGATAAAATTTTGAGCAAAGAAATTTGTTATTTTCAAATTCTTTAATTTATCAAGTTTCTCTTTTACCTTTTAAACTGCAAACCACGACACTATCAAATTTGTATGCAAGCATATTTTTGTTCAAATTTTATAGAATGTTTGTGCCAATTAGCTGTTACTATTGTAGTAATCTAACTTTCAGCGTTTTCACTAACAGCGAAGCTTCTTTAGGAACGATGTTTGCATTCGAAATGCAACTCTCGTTGTAATTAAGCAATATGAACGTGACTAAAGAAATGTTTTTTCACAATGCTGGGTGGTTTCTTAAATTATGTGTAAAAATCAAATAAACACCCTTGTTTAAAAAATGTTTCTTACTTATGTTTATTAAAACAAGAATCGGAAAAGACATAATGGTTACCATCAAATTCGTGATGATCTGGATTTGTTGTTAGAATCTGTGATTTTGTAACATAAACACTAGTTCTAAAGCCATAAAAACCATAAAATATATAATTTTAATATTGTTAGTAAAAAACTCAGATATTTCATATATTTAACCTTTAAGATGGCCTTAGCTTAGGAAACGCTTGGAGAAATGCGCCTTTGAGACTCAAAGAGCTACTCGTTGTTGCTTGCAATAACAGTTTCTTTTAAGTTAGTGCAAGTAATAAATTTAAATAATATATAAACGTTATTATGGACATAAAATATATTTTAGATATAAATTACGGCTCTGGAAATATTAATTGAAAAGGTTTTTAGTCTATCAAAAATAAGCTTGTGATTTAATGATTGGCGATTTAAGAACATTATTCTGAAAATTTTACTTTTTATTCCACAAACTATACCTATATATTTCTCCAGTTTTAACTTTATATATTTAGTATTGTATATAACCATAATTGTCGAATAAGTTCTCCGTTGTTTACTTGATTAAATATACTTAACATGGTTTATTAGGTTAATTGTAAAATTTCTATCAGCATTAATATATACCCAAAGTCAATAATAGTCTTTTGCTTATCCTAAGGCATAAATAATGATGACCTAGATAAACTTGTTTAGTTATTAGAACAAGTTAAGCGGTGTTATATATTAATTATTAAATTACAAATGCAAAGTATTACATGTTATATTCACTAGTACTTAATTAATTAATAAATATATGAATGGAATTTGTAGTTATTTTCCTCACAATATAGAATAGCTGGAATAAGAGACATAATATGTAAATAGGACCAGTTTCCCACAATATTCTCGCAATTCATCCCTAAATATTATGTATGGAAGCGAAAAGCACAGCCCCACCGTCACCTATCCATTTTACCGGGAGAAGCAGATCAGTGGAAAGTGCTTGCAGAAGGAGGTTTGACAAGTCAAACGCCACCGTGTCAAGTTTCTGTTATTTTGTTATCAGGGTATAAGTAAGATTTATTACGATGTCTATTTTCTATCGTTTTGTTGTGATTTCTATGATTATCGAATTTCCTGGTATACCAGGGTGCGAAAGTATATAAGCTGCAGTGTCATTCGAGAAGTGACCTACGTGCGTTGGTACTTTTTACACCGCGGGATATAGATAACGAATAATAAGAATAAAAGTCTGAAGAGGACCGAGTGCTAGTGTTCTGTACTCGGTAGTGAATAAAAAAATCAACAAGTAGACTCGTATAATTGAACTGTAATTAAATGTATTAGTCAATTTTATACCATATTTTATTACAGCTTACCACAAAATATGTCATAAAACAACAAGTCAGTCTTGGCTGATTTGGTGGCAGCCCTGGTTTTCATAAAGGGATAATCTTGAAAAGATATTCCTGCATGGTCCATTGCTTTGGACGTAAGCCATTCCGCATTAAGAGCATTAAAATCTCTAAATAAGAAAATTTCATCAGAGAAGATCTGTTGGACTACGGAATCTGAGGTCATTTGGACATGCTCAATAAGACGGTCTCTTTCTGTCTTCCCGCTTTGAAACCTATGAAGAAACCCATAGATGCATAGGTAGTCTTCGCAGTCTACCCGTCTCCAATCATCAAATAGGTTCCTACCTTCGATAAAGTCTAGGTAAAGTTAGTAAGTATTGTCTCGGCCATACACGGATACCCCGGTGAGGGGCAAAAAGTTATGATCTATGGTGTAGCTTGGGCATCGGAGGTAAGAGATTTCGATCAAAGACGATAACTAGGTTTCAGTAAGAAAGAGAAGGCCCGGCTTGGCTGCCTTGAGATGGTAGTGGACGGCGTTGATATTAGAATGTAACTCCCTATTGTTACAGAAATTTACTAAAATCTTACTTGAAATTTGGACAGAAGTGTTGAGCAAGATATTGCCTACTCCCCAAGACTCAAGGCATCCTGACAGAGTGTGCGGGAAGGGATTCTCTGATGCAAATTGATTCGGTTCCCTTCTAGGGTTGTTTATTTTAGTATCCAGCTGCATTTTGAGAAATGTTGGGAAGGGAATAAAATGAAAGGAATAATGATTTCTCACTTACGACCAATCCAGAAAATGGGTCTCCAGCACTCCCACTTAAAATTTACAATGGTTCTCTCTGACTGTCTGAAATTTACTCTGACAAGATCACATTACTTCTCTGTACTCCATTTCTCTGTGGGAGGGTGGTACCGCCTCGGTGCGAGCTGACTTTATTCAGCTTTATAGCTATAGCTTAATGTTGTATTAAAAATAAAGCTTTATTTTAGCACCTTAAATAGATTTTTTCAAACATTTCCAGTTAATCTTTGATGTGAAACTAAATTGTCACTGTTATCGTGGTTCCATAATATCACATCACATGACATTTACTTTATAGTATTGGTATGAGTGACAAAAAAAAACTTAAAGAAAAGATCCTATTTAATATTTTCTATATAAATTCTTCATTGGTACCACTATATATAGATGGAATTATAATCCTGACGAACGTTGTGGAGAAATACTACAACATTCTACATATGTTTACTAAGTTTACATTTGCCATCCGATAACACCGTTCTGTATATTTACACACCTGCTATATGTGTTTACATTAAACCTAACTTACGCTGAGGTGGCTTTGGTAATTAAGGGTTTAATTTGTACAAAATTCAAATAACATTAAAACAAAATATATTTTCATTTGTTTTTTTTTTTGCGTATTAATACGTCTTTCTTTTAAAAATTGGAATTCTTGTTATAGATTATTTTTTAAAATTAGCTTTTATACAGTATAGGGATCGGGAAAATTCTGTCTGTTTCAAGGCGAAAAAAGTAGCGGAGACACAGATGATTTTGATAGCATATACACGATAATATTTGAAAGTCCTTTTAAACCTCAGATTTAGCATTAAGGGGTTACCTACATCCATGGGCATGAGAATTTATAAGACGGATATAAAATATTGGCAAATACAAATGTTAATGATTGCAATATTTGATAAACTTTTAAAAGGTAGTTTGTAATAAAAGATGACCATTAATAAATCGCAGGATCAAACTTTCAACGTTGCAGGATTAAATTTAAGCGTGGAGTATTTTTCACATGGCCAATAATACTTATGTCGCGCTGTCTGGAGTGACCTCTAAGCAAAACATGTTGGTATTGTCTAATGACGGCGGGCGGGTCACTAGTACACATATATATGAAACAGTTTTGAATTCCCTTAATTTTTATCAAATAATAATCCAGGTTTTTGTTTTACACTTTCCCTTAAGGGAACACATTTTCTAATTAAAAGCAATCAAGCTTTCAAAGCAGTCACTTAAATTTTCTTCTTAAAATACTTATCACTTTTTTATTTCACTAAGCAATGTAGGTATAACATCTAGAGCCAAATTCCTGTTAAAAAAGAGCTGGAGAAGTCATCTAATAAAAAATAAGTGTATATTGTATTATACTTTCATCTTAAACTTTAGTAAGGTATACCACAATATTACCGGCTATCAGGTTAGAACAACAGCTTCATTTAACACGTGACAATCCTTATATTTCAGCGTCGAAATCTGGAACAATATAACAAATATAGGTAACGACGTAATGGAAACTACATAGGCATTAATCAAGCCAGGTCCAGGTCAGTAAGGTTGAGTATATCTCAGAGAATCTAATTTGGCTCGCTCGACCCGGAGAAGGGTTAAATATGTTATAGTGAGTGTTAATATCACACAAGTTTACTGTCTGAAGATTTTATATAAGAATAATTTTATTATTTTGACGGTAAGTTTGGTTCCATAAAAGAACATTTTACTTTCTCATTAATAGTTTTAGTAAGATATGAATACACAGACATCGAACTTAAAATTTAAAAGGGGTTTTAAAATGAAAATAGGAAAGAAATCTCTCATTTGAATTTACGTCTACATATTTTTTTTAATAATCAATATATACTACCTACGACTTAAATCACACGAAACAATTTATTAGAGTACTAATAAGATTATATTATAATTCAATAATACTTCGACAAGTATTCTTTACATAAATTTACATAAATTAAAAAAAAATACTTTTACATAAACTTGCTAAACGACTAATAAACTAAACAAAAAAAATAAACTTCTTCATATTGTATTTTTTTTTAAAGAAGCAACAAAAATGCCAGTTATATAATAATTGTTTTAAACTCATCTTAAATCCAAATACCATTCCTATACATCTTTTTTCAAGACATATCGAGTTAGTTTAGACATAATTTAATTACATTTCTATGGAAATTAATATTTACAATGTGAAATAAATGTTTTTTTTCATTTATAGAAATACAAAATATATATTTAATTTTTATAAGTTCATAAGATCGTTGGCTTTTATAATCTGTTGTTTGTTTCTTATATAATCTGTAACGAGATGAAACAAAAACGCTTTGTAATGTACAATACTTATAAAAGTAATTGTTACTTTCACGTAGTGGAATCGTTTAATATAAATGTATATTTTTTATTATTATTCCGAGTTCACCCTCTTCCTTGAGAAGAAATTAATTCGTTGAACTTTAATAAAGTTTGGTACGTTCTACGAAGCTGCCACATTTTTATTCCATTGTTTATTTATTAATTAAAACGCTAGGAGTAGTATGTAGATCAAAGAATAAATTAATGGATGCATCATGAGCTGTGACTTAGCTTACTGACTTCGCAAGTCACTAAAGTGACTTTGATTAGTGGATTTAGGTAAAAGTAAATGTGAACTTTTCGCTGTAATTAGTAAATTTATATATGTTCTTCAATAAAGTTATTTATAATGAAGTATTATGTTTACTTCTTAATTATAGTTAATAACAAATTATTAATTTCTATCATAATTTATACAATTATTGCATTTTGATTTTAAAATCTTAAATTTGGATAAGTAGATAGGTACTTCGATTATAGCTAACTAGCTGGTTGTGGGAAATATTTTTTTTTGTTCATTTACATAGTTTGTTCGTTATTTAATAGTTTTTGTAATACTTATCTATTATTTTCATTTGAATGCCCAAAAATATCGGTTACTAGTTTTTGCCCGCGACTTCGTCCGCGTTAATTTCGTCATTAGTAATATAGGTATAGCTGACCGGGCAAACTCTATTCTGTTTTCAAAAATCCAGTATTGGTATTTATTAAATTTCTACTGTTTCTATCGAACAGAATGATTGACATATTAGTTAGTTGTCAAGTCTAATGTCAAAAAATCGTTTGTATGGGAAATAGAAAAGGGCTGTTTTTAGGGTTTTCCCGGCAACAATTCCATTTTTTCTCACCTTTTAAACCTTTCCTGGACTTCCAGGAGTATTTCAAGACTAAAATTAGCCAAATCGGTTCAGCCGTTTTCGAGTTTTAGCGAGACTAAGGAACAGCAATCCATTTTTATTTATATAGAAGATTGTTGAAGTTATTTACAAAAAGCTCTAAAAATTTGATCCACTGGGAATAACCAAAAATATTATATTACATACATCGATAAATAAAATCTAAGATTTTCGCGAGTATTCGTTTAAATGAAACGAATATTTTTCAGATGTACTACGCGATTTTTATTTTTCACTAACTACATACTCCCGACGTTTTATTTTTCATTTTCATAAACTACATACTCCCGACGTTTTGGTCATTTCCAAAGAGGGTTGATGTCAGGCAGGCGGCCGGACGTAGAAAACAATTAGTCAAAACTATTTACAACATGTAAGGCAGACTTTAGAATTTAATGAGCTTTACTTGCACGGTTACACTGATATGTTAATGATGTATAAGTTATTCAAGATAGTATCCTACTAACAAGAAAGTCCGCTGCCTGCATTTTTCTAATTCTCTAATAATTGCATGAACGTAGAACCGAAGTTAAGTGGATACCTTTAGATTTCATTTATGTAATAAAAAAAATTACACCTCACTAACTCAAACAAATCAGGTTGTAGACATATGGATAGTAATTTCAAAATGAATTAAATAGGATTCGTTAACTTAATTATGTATTAACTTTTTATGGGCTTCTAGTAAAGTTTTCTAGGATTCACGTTTTGTTATTGCTTATAAACCATTGCCGATGTCCACACTGTAATTGCTCCTTTTCTGTCCGTAGAACGTGCCAGATGCTTATAAGTAGGTATGCTGTAATTGAAGAAAACACATACTTTCATTTATATTATTAGTAGTATTCCTGTGAAATCTGTCCTGGTTATAATTTAAAATTAAATTATAGTGTTTTATCGATATATTTAGATTAAAAAAATAACTGCTTTGATAATCTAATTTCTTAAAACCAGGTGTATATTTTTTGAGTATTTAGAAAAAGATATTATTAAAATATTTGTTTGGCTTCTGGATTTTTTAAGGTTATGGTTCCTGCTATACAAATACAAAATAAAAATAGTATTTAGCTATTCTTTTTAATAATTTCTTTATATTTGCAGCAAACAATCATTAATTAAGGACCAGTCGTAATCCTACCCGGGGCGTGGTTGCCATTAATCAACCGATAGTGGTAACTCTTTGCGATTTCTATAGTAAGGCTGATTGATGAACTTAGATCATCAGAATATTCACTTACAGACTAAACTTTAAAACTGCTGACTATCAATACAACTGGCAGTCTGTATATGGACATATTTATATCGAATTTTCCTTCATTAAATATAAAAAAAAATAGATACGATAGGGACACTAATCCTAAGAATTGTAGATTTACGTAAATATTAAAATGAGATCAATTTTATGCAAAGACGTAAAGTCCTTATACCATATAAAATGTGATATATTGCGAAAGTATTGGCTTGAGTTCAAGATATTTGTTGTTGTGAGAATTATGCAAGACTGCTGCCAACTACTGACCTAATTTTGCTATATGTAAATTTATTAATACAAACCCAGAGGACAGAGTACAAAACCTAAAAGCGCAATATAACCATACTCATCTGATTCTATCGTGATTATAAAAAATATGTGGTATTATTGTTCATGGAAAAGTTAAAGACGAACAATTTTTTTGTTTTTAAAAAGGTGGGAAAGATTCTAAGTTTTATATCAAACATTTTTGATAAGAAATAAATTTTGTAAATTTAATAATTTATTAATGAATACTGCTGTTTTACAGAAATTTGTAAAAATAATCCGGTGAAAGAAGTAAATTAATAAACTCTACCAATTTAACATGAAAATGTTTTTCATATCACTTTATTAATATATTGATAAACAAAGCTAATTGATATAATTAACGATAACGATCTCATTTGTCATTATAAATAAACCATTTCCAAGTGACGACACATATTTAATAACAATATAATAAACTGACAAATTTATGGAACGACGCGAGGGTTTAATATACGGAAGCATTGTTTTGTCGGATAAAAATTTGTTTCGTGTTTTGAATCCTATCAATAACATCTTAGGTGTATGTCAAAAAAAAAGCATTTAACTAAAAATTAAACCATTAAGCCGATTATATGTACATAATACTGAGTTTTACTCAAAATTAACAAGTTTTACTCTATTAGCGTGAATTGAAACTGCGTGAATCAGTTAGTTTTATCTCCATTCCTACGTTCTTGTGAATCTAGTTGAAAAGTAATTTTTATCACAATAGACAACAAAAATTGTCACACTGAATCTTAAAATGTCTTTACTATTATGTTTAAGATTTGGATAAACAAAAAATTAGACAAGTTATAATTTAAAAACTTCTACATATATTTTTTTACATTAAAGTCGAATCACAAATAACTTTATGAAGGAAAACAAAAATAGGTAAGATTTATTAATTTATTAAAAAATTAAATAAATACACGAATCAATTTCAATAAAAACTTTATGTTGAAACACTAAGTAAAAGGGTTTCTAATAACAATTAAAAATTATTATCTTCGTATAGACGAATATTTTATGCTTTGTTTTGTTTTCAGAAAAACAAATATTATTTTGAGGTTAAATATTTATGAAAAAAAGTGTAGATTATATTGTATTCTTTTATTTTAATAAATTTATTAACTTAAATCGAGTTACAAACTGTCAAAATTATAAACTCTCCTTTCACCTTTTATTTATTATAAGCTATTATTTTCTTTAAAGAGACACTGGGTTATTTCTATATGACTTTCACTACGTTGATGTTATCATATATTACTTTCATCAACTGTAAAAGATCTTCAGAAATATTTTCATCTATCGTTAAGGGCATATTCTTCTTCTTAATTACTACGAAAATGGGGGTTATTAAAAGAATTCCTCCAAAATTATATGAATCGGGTTACACTTAGATGAAGGAATATAAATGCCCACTTCATGTAACTTTTTTATAATTTTGAATATTGGAGATATTAGGTATATAATTAACAAAAATATATAATTTAATTAATAATAAACAAAAATATCTCAATATCTTTAATTTATAAAGAAAAAAGGGTGTTATACGTTTGAATAGAAACAATTTACGACATAATTTAACATAATTTTGTTGTGAATTCATTTTTACACAAAATAAAATACCTATCTCTCCGGATATTTTTATAAGACAATTTATATACAAATACTAATTAAACTTACATATTGCCTCTTATACAAACATACATGACTTGTGAAAAATTTCATTATATATATCGGCGCTATCAACTTTAATAACGGATGCGAAATGAAAATATTTTGAGGCTGTCATCAATTCTTATTAAACCTCATTAGTATTTATGACTATTGTTAAAAGTAAAACGAAATCAAAGGAGAATAGAACTATGTTTGAATCTGGTTATAAATATGACGTCTGGACGCACGACGGCAGACTCCAGAATTGAGATTTCAGAGTTCAGTAAGTGCGTATCATTGAAGTATGTCATTATGACGAACCTTCGAGAATTACAGGAGCATTAAGAACAATTGAAGTTTCATTTTAAAATATCATGGATCACTCTAGAAGAAGTGATATTAGAGACGTCAGTGAGGCTTGCGTCCCTTTCTTTAAAACCAATGAATTTGTAATAAATCCGATATATATAATAAAATTCAGGATCATGTGGTGTGTCATTTGTTTTTCAAATTTATTATATTATTGTTTCTGATCGTTGCAGTATTAATATTATCATAGCATTTTTCTGGCACCGTTTTTGCATTCTTTATTTAATTGATAATTAATTGGTAGTAGTTTTGTTTAAATACTTATGTCCAGCAGTGACCTCACTCGGTTAAATGGATTGATGGATGATTAAATTAGTGGTACTCTTATAATCGTTCCAAGGATTGTTCTATTATGTAACTTGATTTTCCTTTTTGTAGTGTTTGTATTTATACGATAGATATATTACATGTCTCATATACCCCACTAGAAGGATGGCATTTGCTCGGTAGTCTCACGACTTGCGCGGAGCAGCACGTGCGCCGGCGTTCTATGCGGGGGTAGTAGTGAGCCTGTGACTAGTTATTCTTACATAGAGGACCAGGGAGTCCTACACTTTTGAATCCTAATCTACTAAATAGTCTACATTTCATTGTTCATAGGATAACGGGATATGTAAGTTCTGACATAGTAAGTATAAAAAATTATTATATATTATATATATGTAACATTTACTTTAATAATAAATCAACTTAATAACATGAAGACAGGTTTTTATTAACACTTGATGCAAATTATAATATATTTTACTCGTCTTTTTAAAAGTGACTGTAAATTACGTAAAAATTGGACGTTTAAACCTCTATAAATTGATTGCAAGGCAGAACGATATATGCCGCTTGTGCGACCCAAAAACAAAGCTGTTATTTTAAGGTAACCGGGGTGGTAAAAACATAAAGAGAATTATTACATATATCATACAAAAATTAATGCTCTAATATTTGGTCTACTAAACTAAGCAAATAGTAATAATTAACTAATAATTGTTTTTGATATTAATCATATAGACCAAAATGATCCACTTTTTATGTTCTTTCTTTACATACGTTTATTAATAAATATGTTTTATTATGAAACATTTATCATTTATTTATTTTTGTCTGTTTTTTACGATTATATTGTTTTTAATTTTAAGATCGGAACTTAAATTAATGACAATATTGAAATATTGGTAATATGGAATCCATGGATATATCCCGAAAATATATCCATGCCCTGGATATATTTACGGGTTCTGAAATATGTACACCCAGCTTTAAAATACAACTATTGAGCGTCCTACATGACAACATACTGGTTAACAATCAAGCTATTAAGAACGCAGTTTGGACTAAACTATCGATGGATACATCCAACGTAAACATTTACTATGAAAATTATAATTTATAAAGATTTAACTTTAACAAAAAACTGGTTAAATAAAACGAATATTTTCAGATGTTCTACTCGTTTTTTGGTTATTTTAAAACGAGATAGTCTCGATGTTTCCATTACTTCTGCGGCAACAATGATGAAAGGCAGACGAGATGAAAATATCTGTCACTTGGTCTTGTTATTTATCATCTACCGCCAACAATATCTTAATTTCCTAGCGTACCGCTCTAGATATCTGCAGAATGAGCTCACTGTGTCTCGAGGTCCCGCGGTGTGGTCACGGGTGCGGGATTTTATATTTTTAATGTGGGGTCCCAGGTGTTAGATAGATTCCAGGTATCTTCAGTAATGACATTGTTACAATTCTTTACTCGTGGATTACTTTTGGTATGTACTTGTCTTCCCGAGCGCGAATCTGTGATTTATCTTATTTTCAACAAACACTTGAAATCCCACCATTAAATGTCTCAAATATCATCTGAGTTTTTTATTTATATTCATATAATAACTGAAAATTAAAACATGAAACCATTTTCTTCTTAATTAATTAAAATAAATAGTCGTCTAAATCATTTAACCCTTATTTATGAACATTGTCACACGAAACAAAATCCAAATGGGACAATTTAATAAACCGACATTTAAAACAATATAATCAGTGTAGATATGTAGATTCTCGAGTAAATTGTACGCTATCATTTGCATAACTTCGTCCGAAATCCAGGAAAAATAACGGTACTTGGGAGACTACGTACCAATTATTGTTCTAATGTTTATTTTTACCCACAAAATTAAATAAGGTCACTGTATTATTAAATTTTCAAAGCAAACTTGCGTGTCTGTGTGGACTAATGAAATGAATTATTTTAATGAAGGGTTCTTGGCCACCACTATTTATATACTCGCCATGGGTTTATGTTCTTTCGTTCAACAAGCAACAGTGTTCTTTATTACTTGTTAGTAAAGTTTTATTTTAAGAAAACTAGACTTACAATTTGTCACTATATGCTTTTAGTGTAATGTAGCAATTTTATTCGAAATGATAAGTAATGCTATTACGTAGTAAAGTTGCGAAAATGTTTTACTTCAATATTCTCTATGGTGGCTTTTTAATATCTGGTAATTTTAACTTAAAAAAATGTGACATGTCAAAACTTAAAGATTAAGTAAAATATCCAAAACTTTTAAGTGTGCAAGAAAAAAATAAATAAAAATTCTTAAATTACAGTTTAACTGCCAGCAACTTTACTCTCACTGAAGTTGCTTCGTTAAACTAGAAAAGATAACGTTATTTGTTAATATAAAATAATATTATTTACCAATATTACCGATATCTTAAGCATTCAATATTATATTTTTAGTATTAAAAAGAAGATTTACTGAACAGAATTTTTTTATGGAAAACCAACGAATACAGCAAGAAAAACGCGTTTTGCTATCCTTATCAATTCTTCGTAAATAAAAATAAAGTAATCCATTATTTACAGAATTTAGGGATGACACAAGAATAGACCTTTGTGACATAGAAAATTCTTATTATTAAGATGTATGTTGATATTATTCCTCACAGATAATTAAAAAACATTTTTAAATGACAACACTCGAATACATGTTAAAGAGTTTGAGCCTAAAACGTTCTTCTAATAAACATATCAATAAATAATCATCATAAAATTTTTAGTATCTTATTTTGTTTAGTAGAAATAAATATATCTTTTCTTTTGATGTTGTGACAAAAAAAATCAAGGGGAACTTATATTAAAAGTTTGCTTAAATGAACTTATTGTCTGTTTGTAATATCCAACTGGTAACTCTTCACTAAATGCATATGCATTATATATATTTATATTATTTTATATTATTATTATTATACTTCTATAGAGAAGTATATATGCAATCAAAATTTTTTTTTCTATCTATTCATCGGCTGGTTCAACTAATATATAGTGCAATAAGTGCTTTTAACAAAAATATTACTTTTTTTTCTTCATTATGGTTTTTACAACATTTTTTGGTTTTATGAAGTCAAATATTATTTTTATGTTACTTTTTTATCTATTCATGATCCAATTTATAGACTTATACAAAACCTAAGCTTACACATTTTTTTCTATTAATTGATACCATCATTAATTGTAAGATGTTTTTTGGAAGTTTCTTTTTACTCTCCTAAACTTACCATTTTTTTTTTAACGAGGAGAATCTTTCAAAGACTTCCCGCCGCGGGGGAAAACACGGCGGGGGCGTGTGGGATTTCCACCAACTAAACTCCTCGGCGTTCTCTGCGCTGTGTTTAGGCTAGTGAGCGGGAACGGCAAGCCATATTTCCGCTCACTACGCACGAGTCCCATGGACTCTGTCTTCGACAGGGGTTACAGTGGCTTCACCACACTTCCCCTCCGACTCCAGAGCAGCGTGCCGGGAACGCCAAACAAGCCACTCTCACTCCAGCCTATGTTGCCCGGACGCCGGTTCCCCACCAACGCCCGGAGGCTCCTCTCACTGGGGAGGCATTTAGCGAGCGTAGGCCCGCTGCCTTCTACCCAGCCTTCGTCGACGCAGGGGCGCCAAGGAGGGGTTAACTTCCCGCGCTCGTTCAGCGGCCTCTTTCCGGGAGATGATGCACTCGTTGAACCGGACAAACTTACCATACACAACTATCTTTAAAGTACTTAAAAACGGGAATCGGGGTTAAGTAACTACATGAATGGATTGGGAAAAAGGTGTTTATTTTTCTTTTATTTAATTTGAATAATGAGATGCAGAAGATATGTTTGTATTGTTTTTTTAAGGCAATTAAATTAAATATAGAAAGTGATATATATGTACACAAAGTGAAAATAATAATCAATAAACTGAATTGCATTTGACGGAAATTTTATAGGCACCTTAAAGTAAACGTTTGCAATAAAACTGCAACCAGTCGTACGTTAACAATATATTTTACCCCAATAACGATTTATTAGTGTAGTTAAAGATACACTGGATCATTGTATTACATATACAGATAACAGTAACTGGAAAGATTAAAAATATCTAACACATCGAAGACACTGTATGGATGTTGAAAAGAACTTTTTCAAGGACTGTATATATTTACTCTTGCAATAAAATATAGCAATATTATTCAAGTTCCGAACTGTATCACAGTATTACAATAACCATAAGTTCTTAACTTATTCCCTAAGCTCGAGAAACTATCCTTAGCACCAATACTACTATTACAACATAGATACTTACCAACTCTTGTATGGCCGCTGATATAAGTACTATAAGTAAGGTAGATTTCTCATATATACGAATACCTACATATATATATATATATATATATATATATATATATATATATATATATATATATATATAAATACACTAGGAAATATTATAGATATATTGGGGAAAAAAGATATATAAGTATATTAAAAACGATAAAGAAAATGACAGATGTTTTGTAGTTGGTGAACAATATAATGATAACCTATTCGGTCAAATCAACACAAAAGATTAATATAGTTATAATTTACTACCTCAATGTGTTCTTAATTACATGATGTATCTTTCCAAAATTATATGAATATATTTACGTCTAGACGAAGAAAAATACGAGTACACTGTGTCTAATTGTCTTGTATGCACTTTAAACTTAGTATTTAAAGTGCATACAAGATAGACACAACACAAGCTTTAGAGCTTTCAATATAAAATTTAATTAGAATTATAAACTTATATCTCTTTCAATAATTTAAATCGATTATAAAAAAATCGCCTAACAGCCTTTACTCTAAAAGATATAATGTAAATGGAATATACACTATAATTTCGTCATTCTTAGAAAATTTCATTCGATTTCCTGAGTTCTCTTTTATAAAATCCTGACTTTATGACACCGGCAGTATTTCAGGAGAATACTTTTAGAATAAAATAAAAAATATATTGAATATCTGTTTATAATTGAAATAATAATAGCATATCTAAGTTTTACTACAAATCAGATCCTCCTCCTTTTTGGGGCATTTTTAAAAGTAGCCTAACTAACTCCTTATGTTATTATTTTCAAGTGAAAATTCCTGACCTAATCAGTTTCCCTAAACTGCCATATATTAGCTGAACCAGACGTTGAATACATAGAAAAAAAATACTATACTTCTAGTATACATATATATGTACTTCTATATGCTTTTAGTGAAGATGCAATTTGATATTACAAACAGACACTAATTTCATTTAAGCAAACTTTTAATATAAGTTTCCCTTGAATATTTTTTTGATGATTTGATGACTATTTATTGATATGTTTATTAGTAGAACGTTTTAGGCTCAAACTCCTTAGCAAGTATTCAATTATTGTCATGTAGAAATTTAGAAATATTTTTTTATCATCTGTGAGCAATAATAACAACATACATCCTATTAATAAGAATTTGTTGTTTATACTTCAAGACCTAAAAATTATTGTATGTATTGCAGCTCTACCTGTTATATATTTTATAGAGTATGATATTGGATTGCCTCTTTCAAATATTAAATTTGAGTCACGTGTTTCATTGTTTCTATAGGAACGGGATAGGTTAACAAGTTCCGTAGGTTTGACTCAAGGAAAACAATTCCAACGACCTCTACTTGACTGTAAATATAATATCTAAGGGAAACTACATAATTGTTTATTGTACGGTGTACATATATCTATTGTAAAATAAGTAATTAATATTCATTAAGTTATCGTTCTTCTTGATATGTAATATATATAAAATATCTAATATACGTGCATGTAATATTCGATTTGTATGCTTATAGAAATTTCAATAGCGATTCATGCAATTAGAATAATTATAATATAATAATAATAATAAGGAAACTTTAATTTGTATTTGCATAAATTATCTTATTAGTTACGTATGAATTAAAAAATAGATTATTAATAATTATAATTAAGTAAACACAAATCCACGGAATAAATATCCGCAATGTAAGTTTTCAGTGGTGTCCCGGATGGATAATCCCTGTAAATCTGCGGAAGCCGTTAAGGCGGGTGTGTTTTTATAAGACTTCTTTTTGCTAAGCAATACACAACCTTAACGTATAAAAGGGATACACTTTAAAGTTACCCACCTGCTGACCCGCAGTAATTGCCCAAGCTCATATTATTCCGAAATTATTGAAAACGAACTTTTCAATTCATATTTCAGGATTAAAATGTATTGCAACTGACCTTGTATCATTTTATAAAATAAAAAATATGTGGAAAGAAAATAATAAAAAACAGGTTTTTTTATTTTTATTTAAAAGTTCTTTCTTATACAAAATAATATTACACTTCGTATTTAGTTCCAAAGTTTACTATTTACTTAATTCGATTACATTGTAAATAATGTTTATTAACAACATCGTTTTGGTTACTTATACAGGGTGACTGGTGAATTACTATCGATAATTAAGGACGTGATATTTGACGATCATATATGACAAAATAAAAATTAATATAACATAAATATTAATAAACTTCTAAGTAAAGTTAACCAAAAGTTATGTAATTAATTACGCATCGTGTGAACACCCTACAGATTAGGTATACACACACACTCACACATACGCGTGCAGCGACGTGGTGTTGTATCAGCACGCCGCCGCACGCGTCCACACTTGGAACACTTGGAACGTGTCCACACTTTATTTATTTATACGGAATTTTTTTCAAAAATTAAGTACCTATTTTTTTACATAATTCGAATGAGAATCATGTACCGATTATTCTCCTTAAATATTGATAATAATTCACCAGTCACCCTGTATATTTGTTTATTAATTATAATACGTTATAAGAAAAATGTATAACGAATAATCTATTTCTTTTGAATTAATGAATGAAAATATTTCTTTGAACGGTGATAAATTCTGTCTACCTATTAAAACACGTGTCTGGTGACTTAACAATTTGAACAGGTTATCGTAGGATTTCGTTAGTAACTTTACATTTGCTCAGATTTGGGTACCAATTAATTGGTCCTGATATGGATTGGGTTTTAGAAAGGAATATTGATAGTTAAAAAAGGCTGAATCGGGATAGTAGAACTCTTTTGTTCATTCAGACCATTAAATTTTTAATGCGAAAATTGTTTATAACCATGAAACACAAATATTATCATATTGTTTTGAAATTCAATTTTGTAAAATTAAATTAAAAGCATCTAAACTAAATTTTATAACAATCATCAAACGCTGTATTTCCGATTAAACATGCTTCAAATGAACGTGATATATGTATATTTAGCGCTATATTTTAAAGTTACTTAATGGCGCTCATCGGCACGGAAAATTAAAAAATGTAGACCTTGATATCGATAATCGAATTTCTGTTTTATTTTTTCTATAAAGGTTCTCACACGATTTCTCTCTCTCACACACACACACATACACGAACACGCACACAAACACGTACACACACACACACACACACACACACACACACACACACACACACACACACATACACATATGTGCTTCTAATAAATTTACGTATCAATCAAAAACAATTGAAAATAAAGAAAATATCGGTAAGATGTTTTGGTGATATTTTATAAATTCTATAAGGAATGTTTGAGATAATAGTCCTGGACCAAAATTTAATAAACCAATTTAAAAGCGACAATTCGTGGGCAAAAACTGTATATTAATTGAATTGACACCAATAAAAAACTTTTAAATTGAGTTGATTACCTCAGTGAAATGGGAACCCAGTTTAGCTCAAGACGAACGAGTTGAAAAGACCATTCAAACAGAGCGACGAACATTTTCTTTTCTAAAGACTGCAATTCTTGGATCGTAATATGCGTATTCAAATCTCAATGACTTCCTCTAATGGACAAAATGAACAAGGTTTTAATAAAAAGTAGGTGTATGTTTTCAAACGAATAATTTAATATATTTTTTATTATATCCCAACTTGGAGTAGTTCAATATTATTCAGTTTCATAAGTGAAAATCAAATTGAAGAGATCTGACAAGGATTTATACACATCATTTACCTTAACACAGTTTTGTGATAAATGGAGGTATCAAGTTATATAGGCGTTAGTCAACTAAACTACAGTCAGTCGCCACGTCATTGTTGGCAGTGTAACTCGATTGAAGTTTATAGAGGACTGAAACTCAATTTTCGCTTGAACCTCATAGGGTTACCTAAAATATTTGAATCCACACTTTATATGAACAGTGATAACATACTGAGTGTATAATGGTTGAGTTTTTATATCATTCTTACTGAGTATTCGTAATAATATTACTTGGATGAGATTTATTTAACAACATAAATTTCTAATTATATTCGAACCAAAAATTATTTTTATTTATTTGTGGGATTTTTATGAACTTTGATTACATTTATAAGTAGGGTAAAATATAATGAGTTAAATATATAAAAATTATAGTCATTTTGTTCAAGTTAATAAATAAATAGAAAATAAATATTAAATACGCTCAAATGGTATTACTATTATATGTAGGAGGTATGAATATGGACTGAATTAATAGGTATATGTATGTATATTCAAGTGCGAAGGTATAGACTAATCAAATTCTTAAAAGCTAGTTAATTTGTAACAGCTGTTCTAGTATGCAGAGTGGAATCATGGAAGGATGAATTTAGCGTGCTCGACTTGAAATAGCGAATTCTTTTCAATTGTACCTTCAATTGTATAGGAGTTTTACTTTTATCTTCATTTTTTTTAATATGAGGAGCTGAAGCCAGTTTATTGATATTATTATATTTTTTATTAAAATTGCTTGTATGATACTTATTTATTACAATATGTATGTAAATTTTATTTTGGTTTTTCAATTTTTCATAAAAATTTATTATTTACTACAAATACGGCATACTTATAATATTTCAAGTAATTGTTCAGTAATTTTTTTTAAGAATTTCTTATTCCAGGATATAATTTTTATGGTAATATTTATTTATGATAGATATAGTAAACATTTTGTTGATTTCAGATAAAAAGTAAATATCCAAAATGAAAATATCATTCATAATGAATAAACGTTAATAAATGTGTGATATTACTTACTGCCTTAGTGATAAATCCATAACAATTAACATTATTTAAATATTTCTTAACACATGTATAAAAAAAGATTTCATATGAGCCTCAGGCAATAATGTCCAGTCTTATTTTAAGTAATATAGTTATAAATATTTCGAAGGTTTTCAAAATCATATCGTACACATTTAATTAAAGAATATATAATTGTCTATTTTAAACTTTCTTTGACTCTATTAAAAGATGTCCACAATAATATGAAATAAGGTTTGTTTTTATAACCTTAACTAATAATTCAGAAAAACCTTGTTAGCGATAAAGCTATGCCCCTCGTCAAGTTCAAATACAATTTATAAACTAGTAGTTACACCTCCGGTATTTATTAAAACATTTCCATATTGTTTTGGATATTTTAAATATAGTCTTATTATTACTTCTGAATTTAAATATTTGTTTTTGAAAACTTTGATTAATTTTATGCACCTCCTCAGTAGGAATTAGATTGCATAGAGCTTTTATGTTTTTTATTGCCATTCTTTATCCAGAATTTCATATTCAAGCTAATTAATCAATGAGTACCTATACATATTTCAACGACCTGTTAGTACATTTGTGTGTTGTCTTCTTCTGTTTTTGTTTTCGACGTATTGAGTCTCCGAAATCCTTCCTGGTTATTTTCACGGGAGATTAACTGGGTGGATTCCATTAATGTCAGCTAACGACCGGACGCACTTCGGATTGGGGATTAAAAGGGTTGAGTAGTTTTGTACAATCGTTCTGATAAAAGGGGTTGAATGTAGGCTCTAGGCGATTTAAAAGATGTCTCGAGCGAAATAATTTTATTGATAAACTATTAAGAATGTTCCGTGAAATTCGTAAAACAATCCGCAAAGTTAGGTCCTTAATAGTTATATAGAAAATATTAAAGGGCTCAAAAAGTTGAAAAAAGATTCGCAGTATTTTTTACTTATTGTGTTAGGTACACGGGAATTTAAAAAAATGTGCACTATGGAAATAAAAACTTATTTAATTAAGAGCAAAGAAATAATTAAACATTTATAGAGAACTTCAGCTAACTCAATATCAGGTATACATTACTTACTATAAAAGAATTACGGAGTTGTGAAAAACCATCATATCACAAATACCTTAAATACCGAGGCTGTCATCATTCTTCACCTACATATTAGCATTTCTTTATGTTTCTTTGTATTAGATACAGTAATAAAATTTGTACGACTTGATAAAATTTTCAAAATATTGAAAAAGTGCCTAAATTTTAGGATTTTATTACCATACTGTACATTGACACTTACATATAATGAAAACGAATTTCTGGTGAGTCTGGAACAACAACTTCACGTTAAGAGGAGATTAAAGTGTCCATAATATAGTCCTGTTGCTTAAAATGTAAGGCTAACTATTTAATTATGATAGATTATTATTTATCCTTTTAATACATACATATTCTTAACATAACAAAACGAATAAGTTTTCTTTCTATTCCTAGAATTGGCGATATATTAATAATAAATTTTATAAAACACGCATTAAAAAAAAAACAAAGTGGCAAAAATCGAAGGAAACTACGCTTGATGAAATTTTAAATACGCTTACCTTGGGGAAAATATAATGAAAGGGCTATCGTTCCAGTAAAACCTGTAAAAACAGGTGCAAAACTTCATGTAGTCCGGAGTTAAAACAAAATTTACACATTTTAGAAATAAATTAATGAATAACAACGAAATTAAACATGTCAAAACTTTTATGACTTTATGCAATTAAAAAATGTTCTCTCGTCACTTGTAGAAAGTTTCGTAGCTTATATCTTTTTTACGTTTGACCCATATTGACCTCGCGATATATAACTATTTTTAATTAAAATAAAAATATAATTATTCCTTTATTGTCAGTTAATAAATTTGGGATTTATTTTATCATTCTCAACTTATACATGTGTCAAAAAAAACTTGTAAGTGTTTAGTTGTATATAACTGTAACAAGGATTGTTGACCTTTTGAAAACTTCATGTTCTGATATTACCCTTAAATATTGCTTAAAACTAAAAAGTAACTTATATATGATAACTATTTTCAGTAGTTACGTATATTATAAGTTGTAGTGAAAATTCGGTCGGCGCATGCGCTGTAAATATTTGAGTGCAGACTTGGGCTGGAAGTTCAGTAATTGGCTGGTGGTAGTCGGGTACGGACTGGATGATATCGTTTATGACCAGTTTCTCCGATACTCACGCTGTCAGAACGTAATATGACAATTATGAAAATACGTCGCTTTGTAACTTTGTAAATTTATGTGATCAATAATCAATTTAGATGTGAACAGTTTAAAAGTTGTCAATAAGTTTATGGAATAGTTGAAACTTCAAAGTGAAGTGTTTTGTGAACTGAAAGTTTGGATTTTTTTATTTTGGGTAAGATTTTTTTTTAAATGAACGTATTTTTTAATTTAAGTATTTTTATTAAATACTCTGTAGTGTTTTGCTTTCTAAATTTGTAATCTACCTAAAAATATTATATTACATTATATTATGAAACTTTAAATTAAATATCTGTTCGGTTTTTTTATTGGATATAAGATTGGTTTAATTTTTAAAAATTTGCCTCTTGAGTTACTTTAATATATTTATGATTTCAGAGTATGAGGGTGAATTAAATTTAAGTTTCAATGAAAGAGTTACAGTTAGTTAGTTATTTACGCTTTTTAATTTTAAATTTTTCAATATTTTATTGAAACAAATAAATCTTTAAATAATAATAATGCGAAATCGAATATAATTGTGGTGAAGACAAGATTTTATTTACACAAAAATACGTTTGTTACGTAAAACTATTGAATTTTTTTTTTTTTTTTTTTTAAGGCTGAAGTTTAAACGGTATCTACATACATAATTAAATACAACAACATTAATTCGTTTTAATAATATGTATAACTTTTAATAATATGAACGTATAGAAAAGACTTTGTAATAACATAAAATAAAAGAACCTGTACGTCCTCACCAAATAAGTAGTTGTAATTTATAACAAAATTATATACAGAACAATATGCAAATAATAATGAGGTTAGTATTTAACTGAATGCATAATGACACCATATAATATACATATAAAAATTTGTTATATAGTAACAACGTAATCTAAGTTGTGCCTTTTACCTTTTGTAGGATTCTAAAGTTTTTGTCTTAATATCTCTCAAAATATTTGAAAAAATAAAGATTTGTATAATATGTAGTAGTCTTAGATAAAAATGTATCATGGTTTAATTTATGAGATTAGCCGGAGGCAATAAATTAACAATGAATTTCCTATTTCGAGCCACATTTTCAATCAGATTTTCTAACAATGCGTTATACGAGTTAGTAGATAAAATAAAATTAAAGCCATTTACGTGACAGTGACAATCGATAAGTGATCATGGTGAGAAGTAATTTTGAGGAATCTATCCATTATTGACCATTTCATAATTACATATGTGAGTACCAGCTATTCATACTTATGGCAAATGTAATAGAAGTGAATAAGTACATTAATTAAAAAACAGGAAATTATTTCGATGAACATATCATTAATATCATATTTGTAGGAAAATTTCGTATGTATAGAATTATATGCCAAACACTATAACAACACCTTACCTTGAAAAATTTATAATACATAGTTTTACTGTTCTGCATTACTATGTTCAGTGACAAAGTGAATAGGTAATTTAAAAGTTACTAATAATAAGAATAATTTGATTATTGATTTAAAATTATTATTTAACGAGAATTTAATTTATCCTAATTTAAAGAGTTTTGAAACGAACTGCTCAGTTTTTTTTTTTAATATGTATGTATAAATGTTAAAGTATATAATTTGCCGTAAAAGGTTTGTTGGCTTTAAAAGCAACAAATTTGCATTGTTAATTTCAATAACAAAGTTCTGATCGTAATGTTCTTTTTTAATGTTACACGAACAATTTGGGTGGCATGACAAATTCCTAATTGTTAGGTTTTAGGCAATTTGTTTTAAATTAGGTTAAATTTTGGGTCTTCTGTATCGTTTTGAGACCGAAATCGCCCCAAAATTTATTATAACGTTTATGATAATTAAATAAACTATTTTATACATTTACTTTGTCTGGAAATATGAATAATTAGGAAATAATACTACTAAATGAATAATTGCTTTACATTTTTTCAAAATTTCTTAAAGACACTTAACAATAGGACATTACCATTCACCTTGAATACAAAAGCTATAAACACTCCCTGTATACTATATTTTAATATATTTTCGTGATCGTCAAGCAAAATTCATCTATATGATTGGGTAGTAAATATCAAAATGGTATATGAAAATGCTTTTCAAATCATGCGTGTCCACAATATTGTAACACGCGAACTGACCGTGCGATTGACTTCAGTAGCGTTTTTATAAAAATAATTTATCAGCTCCAAAGTCCGATTTAAGTGGAATGGTTGATGTTTTGTCTTTTATCAAAATGATGTACTATTTTGTTATTATAGCATATTAACAGCTATTATCTGATAAAGTAAAACAAAACCTACAATTGACATTACAGGTCTTTTGTTCTAACAGAAACATTAAACGAAAGTCAAAGTAAATTATTTCATTATATTAATAAAAAGCCTTTCAATTAATGTCTTGAATTTTTTTTAAATAATGAATTATTATAGTTGTGAGAATGACTTTTTGTAAATAATATTGTATGTTATAGCCATTAAATATGTAATGTTCAGTCTGAATAGGCGATTATATCACAAATAAGTATAACGTTGTATTGCAATAAATCTTTCGGTTTTAAACAGATGGAAGGTCATTTTTCACGAAATCCTTTTGTTTACATCAACACAACTAAGTTGAAAAATCGCCTCGAGGAAAATTGACGAAATGCGTTTCGTTACCCTTGCTGGAGGTTTATATATGTAGTCTAAATGAATTTTTAAACCTAATGAGATCTAAGATTTTCGCGAGTACTCATTTAAATTGATCACGGTTACAGAAAAGTAGCCGAATCGTCGGGAGTATGTAGTTCGTAATCTTCTATATATATAAAAATGGATTGCTGTTCCTTAGTCTCGCTAAAACTCGAGAACAGCTGAAAGGATTTATCTTATCTTAGTCTTGAAATGTTCGTGGAGGTTCAGGTAAGGTATAAAAGCTGAAAAAAATTGATTTATTACTGGGAAAACCATAAAAACAGCCCTTTTCTATCTCCCATACAAACGTTTTTTTTGACATTAGATTTGACAACTAACTAATATGTCAATCATTCTGTCGCACTTCAAAATACGGAGATTTATGGCTTACAGGTAAACTCCAAAAATATAAATAAAATAACGTAATAGATATATCTTGATTATAGGGCAATACGAAGTTTGCCAGGTTTTCTAGTCAAAAATAAAAAACGCGAAGTAAAATCCGAAAATGTTAGTTTCATTTAAATTTTTAAACCTATCCTGTTTGAAAAAGAGCTTCAATCGAAAAGAATTTTTTTTTGATAAAAAATTTACTAAAGTCAATATTTTAGTGGCATTTAATAAACTTTGCGTTTAGGTGTTGCTTGAGAATTCTTTTAATCTAAGTAATTAACAGCACAGCAAGAAATAATATTAAAATTAAAGTAAAAAATCTATTAAAAAAACAACATAAATAAACAATTGAACTCGCGAACATACTTTTGAAATTAGTTTCAAAAACTTTTTTATGGTATGATGATTATTTTTTGTATTTTTATTTAGTTGCCCTTAAAATTTATGATGGTATCAAATTTAAAGTAATTATAAAATATGTTATTTCTTAAAATTTTGTTTCTTAGGAACTTAAAAATTGTTATTAACGATAATAACAAATAAAACGATGATAACAAATGAAAACAAATAAATATAAATCTTTTAGAACATTATGCACTGTCTGTTAAACAAAAAACAGAATCGAAATCACAACTTGTCCGCCAGCCTGGTTAAAGCTAATCCACGATGTTGTAAAGCCGTAAGATTGGAGTCATGTCGAATAACTGCGAGTTAATGTTTGAAGTAGATAAGCTTGACAGGCTTTATTGGGTCGTGTAGCTTAGTTTGTTGACGACGAAATGGAATTTATAAATATTCTACGGCAAATGGGACGAGGCATTAGCTTTTATGTGTCACCAAGATCATGTATGATTATAAGATTTACATAGGTAACTTCTACAATTTGTACTCGTACTTTAAATTACGCATAATTGTTATAAATATCTTGTCATCATTAGAAATACCCTACAGGAAAATTATTCCGAATATAAATTGAATGTAATATATATATATATATATATATATATATATATATACATATATATATACATTCGTTGTTTTTAAAGAGAGAGACACCAGCTTCGCAGACGTTACAAATGTCACTTCTTCTAGAACGTTCCATGATATTTTAAAATGAAACTTCAATTGTTCTTAATGCTCCTGTATTTCTCGAAGGTTATTCATAATCACATACTTCAATGACAATCACTCACTGAACTCTGAATTCTGAAGTCTTAATTCTGCCGCCATGCGTCCAGACGTCATAATTATACCAAGATTTAAACATAGTTCTATTCTCCTTTTCATTTCGTTTTACTTTTAACAATAATCATAAATACTAATGAGGTTTAATAAGAATTGATGAAGGCCTCAAATTATTTTCATGTCGCATCCGTTATTACAGCTGGTAGCGCCGATATATATATATATATATATATATATATATATATATTGTTAAAAATAATAATCATGTTACCTTTGACACATTGTCCCATTAAATCATACAAGTGACAGCACATTAAATCGCGCGATATATTCAAGGTCCATACCGGCCACGCGACCGCTCCCAGAAAATCGTTTTTCATTCCCAAATTACATTTGTATACTAAGACAAATAATACTTATTCTAGATAATATTATGTTATTTATGTTGACTGAATTTTATCTTATCATGTATTTTAATATTTTTAATTTAAATATAATATCCATTATAAAAATAATATGGTATTCATTAAGACATATTTTTGTAGTATACCATAAAGGTCACATTTAAACAATATTTAGAAAACACGTTATTGTAACATTTTAAAGGTAACAGAAGTGTGAATTATTTATAATTGAATTATAGTTACATAATGAAAATTTGACAAATGAAAATGGAATCGTAGTTTAATTTTGGTAATTTACCTCAGTGGTTGTTGAGCCGACCCCGTATTCCGGCTCATATTAAAAGCGTTATCGGTCAATCTTAACTTCTTGCTCTGTAGCAAAAACTAAGGTCTCAACTGAATATAATATAGTTTCATTTGTTACATCCATAAACTTAAAGGTTATTGTACGTTCACAGGGGTGTTTTTTCCTTGCATGGTAAATAAAAAACATGCTGATTTTTTTTCTATTTATTTGATAAATTATGTATGGGAAAATCGAATTTTTGAACCATATTGTTACAATTATGTATTTCCAAACACTTTTTCTATATAATATATATTCTTATGCGAAATGTAACGTAAATATTGTTTACTTGGAATACTTACTTTTTTATTTGGAATTCAGATGGTAAAATTATCAATTTAAGAAAGTATTCTTTTTGTACAAGAAAAATGGTACTTTAGTATATTTTTAACAGTTGCTTAAAGTATTACGAAATTAAATGTCGAACAAGGAATATATTTATTTATTAATTATTTTTTTGCTACACACAGACATTACATATATTATACAGTTATACAGAAGAAAAAAAAATAATTAAAGAATACAGTGTAGCAAGGGGGTCCATCTCAGTATAAGCTATGCTAATGCACAGCACTGATTTTCAGATGGCCCCTGAATATTGGGTAAATATATGTATATATAATATATTGGTTTTAATTCAATTATCTAAATAACCAACAAAGTAAATGGAAGTTCTTCTCTAAATCTAGATATATTTTTACCCCAAACGGCGAAGTATAACATTGTGTAATAGTTTAAATAGCCGAAATTCACTTTATGATGATTTTAGGAATATTTTTGAGTTCGTGATGTAAACCTTATACTAACTATGATCCTTAAACAAGATAAAGTTTTTAATTACATGATGTTAAACATAAACGTCTTATTCAGACTCAGTTACCATGTATCGTATTGAATAGAACAAGGGATTTTGTACAAAAAACAAACACAAAAAAAATTATAAGCCAAAAAAACAATGCTCTATTTATGAATGGCATTATTAGAAATGGCATTTTATCATTATTTAGGAATTTCATTAGATTTTTTAAATTAACCGATTTCAAAACAGAAGAAGGTTCTCAATTCGTCGGATTCTTTTTTTATGTATGTTTCCCGATTTCTCGAATTTTCCTGGGTGGATTATAAAATATATATCTGAAAGGTTGTATTCTTCAAGTGGTTTTATGGTCATCAGGTCAGGTTTTCACAATGGGTTCCTCGAGAAATTTAAGGATATCAAAAATACGCATTTAGGAAAGTCTTCCTTCTCTATTGTCTGATGACTCTTATAGACCTCGTTCTGTATTTCTTTTTTAATACGCCTTAGATGAACAATTTGTCAACATCAGTTTTCTGAACTCGACTTTTCTCCTACGAGATGCACGTAAAGAAGGTCTACAGCTACTCTAAAACAACTCTATCCTACGTATGTTTTTCATAATTACACTAAACGGCATAAAATAAAATAATTTAAATTAAAAAAAAAAACAAGAAAGGCAGGAACTAAATAGGTAAAAATAGTTTTTTACTTGAACACTATTTCCTAACCTAACTTACTACTGATAAAAATAAAAAACATTCAGTTTCAGTGTCATATTACTTATTGTTTATTAAATATATCCAGTACGATGAGAATAAGTCATTATGGATTACAATAGAATAAGTCATTATGAATACAGGTAGTAACCTCCTTATCCTAAAAGTATTTAGGGCGTTGTTATTTAATATTGTATTACATATAATATATTAGCATTTAATTTGTTATTCTGTAGAAGGCACCGACTTCAAAAGGTGATTACATACTAAGAAATTGTACATATATTTTGTTAAGCATTAAGTAATTTTACTGGATAGTAAATGTGAGTTGTGTTCGTTTAACTAAATTAGGTGTTTAGTCAATTTTTGTTCAGATATTTTCACTTTTTTATTAGATAGCTTAGGTTAGGAAATAGTATTGGAGTGAAAAATATCTTTTTCCTTTCTATTTCCTGTTTTCCTTTGTATTTTTTTTCGAAATCAGTTTTTTAGAGAAAAAACAAATATTATTCATTTCATCCGACATTCAATTTAGTAGTAAGTTGCAGTAACCGTAATCCCGGGAACAAGAGATGATAGTAACGTGTTCCCGTAAATGTTTCTTATAAAATAGTAAAATCCGAAAAATAAAGTTTTATTTAAATATATACTAGTAAAAGCCTTAAATATAACTATACTTGTTAATAATTATAAATTTTATAACGAAACTCTTAAAAAATCTGTTTTTCCCGAGAGAGTAATGTACATAATGGATTTTGTAATGTTACTAATGTTATGAATTACTTTTCAGATTTTTTTTTACAACATTGTCTTGGTAATGATATTGCAAATAGATCTAAAAGCTTTTATCAAAAAAATTAGCACTTTTCTGGCGGACGGCAATATTTTTGGCCTTTTGTTTTATATTTCTTTGTCTGAAGAATACAAAAGATATAAATAAGATATTAATATTAATGAAAGTCAAACAAAATAAATATATAATTAATCGATCCGCAATGGACGCTATTCAAATGTTCATTTTATTGATTTTTATATTGACTTAACATGTTCTATGAATTTTAATACATTTAAAAATTCGAAGTGATTTAACACTCAAAGCAGCACTTTCCTTTAAAAGCTCAGAAAACTCAAATAAGTAGGAGTGCTAAGTATTTTGTATTTTCCAAATAATGCATTTTACTCAAACGTTCTTAAACATCTTTGAAAAAATATACCGAAAGACTTGTACATATGAAATCGAACATTTCGTGAAATTTATTAGTCAGTGTGGCCTAGTGGTTAAGGGGCCCGCCTCTGGTTGCCGAGGGCGCGGGTTCAAACCTGACAGGTACCAATGTGATTTTTCGGAGTCATATGTACTTTCTGAGAGTATTTAGACATTATTGACATACGGTGAAGGAAAACATCGTGAGGAAACCTGGACTTATAGTTTCACAATTATAAGTTTGAAATCACCAACCCGTCTTGAGCAAGCGTGGTGATTAATGCTCAAACCTTCTCCATGTGAGAAAGAGGCCTTTGCTCAGCAGTGGGCGTCTGATAGGCTGATGATGATGATGATTAATTAACATGACAACTACCGTCCGTGACCATTTTTCCCCACTGACTGTTTTAGCCTTGTGCAAAAAAAATCTTCATTGGTCATAGAACAATGCGAAATTAATTTTTTACGTACAATTTTTTTGAAACTAAAAATACTTGAAGGAAATTGTTCAAGTAGTTTCAAATAGGTATGAAATATTCCATGGACAAAGTTGCTATGCTAGGTATTGTTGTCATTACCATTTCAAACTTTCGTTCGTAATATTTGATTTAATAAACTATTTATAAATTATAAATCAAATAATCCTTTAAAATATAGGTGACGAGACATCGCAAAATATATCTATATAAATAGTTTTAATAGAAATGTAATAGACGTTCAAATTTTTATAAATACAATATTAGTTCAGAAAGAAAGTTACCCTATCCTTAATTGTCTTATCATAAAACTAGCTTTACTTTTATAAGACGAACGTGTACGAGGGCACAAGTCGCGTCAGAGGGCTTATCTTATCTTCATTCGGGCCGTGCCACTGGAGGTGCACTTGGAATTTTTTGTATTGTGTTTTTTCTTTATTACCTACCCTAGCTTTTTCTTTATTATTTCAACCCATAACTGATAAAAGGTTGTTTTATTTATCGATCATTTTTATTTATCATATTTTTATCATAAGTTATGATTTTTATTTAAAAAATAATGATAAAAATTAAAATATGTAAAGGATTTGTAGTTATTACATATATTATTATTTTTTCTCTGTTATGTCATTTAAAGTAATAATTGCATAGTTTCGATGTTATCAAATATTATTTGCTAGTGCTAATCTACAAATAATAATGCATTTAAATTGTGATTGAAATGATACTGAGGACTTTTAAAGAGAACAAATAATAATAATGTAACAATTTACTTTAAATATAACTATGGTAAAAGATTCGAAATCAGAAATTACTTCATGGCGAATGTGATCATCTAAATAAGGATTAGTTTGGTAAGTTAGCTAGATCCATGACGTCACTTTCAAACTGAATCATTCAATATAGCGAAGATACCAAGTTTCTTGTTAAATTTATTCTCATCAAAAGAATTTTTATAAATCTTGACTTTTAAAACACATTTAATATTTAAGCCTTAACTATATCTATATTAATACTAATATGTAGATATTAAGAAAAAGTGGAAAAAAATATATTTTTTGGTTACAGAAAATTATTTATTTAAAGTAGGTCATATAATAAATTTAAGTGTAATTTTATTTATTGGAGAATCAAAATCCAATATGAATATAATATACGAATATGCAAATTGAAACGTTCGTTTGTAAGGCAGTTTAAAAAATATCATAGTATGAAATCGTATAAGTATTTACTTATATTAACTGGTTGAAAAGTTATTTCTGATCTTCACAACATTATGAACGAAGGTTATAATTTGATTTGTAAAAACTTTTGTGGTTGTCTCTTAGTTCGCTCTTTGTAAGGAACTTAAGCGCTTCAGAGGGCTTATTACGTCAGAAAAATGGTTCACTGAGCTATTTAAAAATTAGAGTCTTTATAGCGTACAAATTTAAAGACCGAAATATACTTTACTCGGTCAAAATTTGTTCATTGAAGCTTTGATCCGGTTAAGGTTTCTTATTAATTAGCCGTTTCTTTCTTTATTTTTTTATATAAAAGGTGACAAACGGTCAGACGGCATACTGCTTGGGCAGTAGTCACCATTGCCTGTGGACATCCGCAACAGAGATGTTTGTCAACCTTAGTTATTGAGGAAAAGGGAGGGGTGGAATTAAGGAAATGGCAGGAAAGTGAGGGAACAGAGAAAGGTCAACCGCTTATCTCACTTACCGGACGAAACGTAGTCATTAATCGCAACTTCACGCCCATCTTCTGTGAGAGGATGGTACTCCCTCAGTGGAGCCAGAGCATGTTTGAGCTGTAGTTCATTCATCATCATCATCATTCATTAGCTGTTTTTTACTCATTAGCTGTTTTTAAAATCGCTATTATATTGCTATCTACAAATGAGATGGTTTTAGGTTTGATAAATAAGCATAAACCTAAGTCATTTATACACTCAAAGTAATACATAGTACATCTTCAACGTTTTTAAATTTCATTAACCTGATTGAAATTGTAACAGAAACTGCAAAAATTAAAAACATATTTCGCAAGTGAATCTTGTTCGTTGTTGCCTTTTTATTCCTTTGTACATGTGTTAAGCTCGTTTTCTTAAAAGTCGTGAGGAGACAACAAAATTTTCATAACATACTCATGTCTATCGCTTTTTGTGCATAGTGACCTACACTGATGAATACTTTTAGTGCCCAAATCGTTGTTTTCTTTGAAAAGAGTGACGTCAGCATAACGACATCACTATTCTTAAATGTAGTCAAAATCTCTTTTGAAGATAACCTCGTAAGATGGTTTGACGAATCCCCTAGTTCAAAGACGTCTGATCGAGCGAGACTATCTGTAATCTGTACTCACGCCTTTATTAATACCAACCGACACTCATTGTTGTGACTACACTTGCACAGGGGGCTACGCAGGTCGTTATGCGGGTGATACCTGATAATTTAACTACCTTCAATTATTGATTATTCAAAAAATATGAATTCCGCCGATATATATAATTTTCCATATTAAAGCTATTTATTTACAGTTTGCAAATCAGCCATGACAAATATCAATAAAAGAAAATATGTACTGATTTCTAATATTTATTTTCCTGTACAATAATTTGGCTATTACAGGAATGTTATCTTCATTTTTAATATTTATAAACAATATAATGTGAAAACAATTACCTCCTTATCTCGGGGAGCGAGTATAGTAAGCATTTTTTTTTACGTTTCATAATTACATTTAGGATGATTTAAGTAAACTGTCGGAATATATTATCAATAGTTAACTTATTATATGCATGATAATTTATATGCATAATTTTTATTTTTATACGTTTCATTAATATTTTAAAAACCTTGATTTCCTCAATAATTCATTTCGTGGTGATTATTAAAATTATAAGAATTCTTTTGGGTTACCTAGAAAGCAAAATTATTTCCACTTTCAGAAATACTAAAAAATATACATATATAAGTTACAATTAAATTTTTCAATCAAACTTCTCCAATTTTTAATACTCTGACTGTAGAGAGATCAATAGTGTGTTGATCATTCAGTGACGATTATTCTCGTATCCGTATTTAAGCAGTCTCGGTCTTGAGTAGTTTCATATTTAGCAAATTAAGTTTAAGCCACAAATACCGTTGATATTAATGATAGCATATATATATATATTTATTAATGCTAGCATTAAGAACATTTCAAAAAGATATTTAAAAGATACTTCGTTATTTTCGAAAATAGGATTTTGCAAATAGAAGTGAAACAAAGGCTCTCGGAATTACAAAAACCCTACATATAATTTTGCCAAATAACGAGATGCCACGTGAAGCATCCATCAAAGAGAATGGTGTTACTGAAAATATATTTGAAGTTATATCGTGTTGTTCCGTTTCTATGTCTATACCCAAATTCTAAGAATTTAATATTCATATAAAAATTATAATTTATCATAATTATACTTAAGAAAACAAACGGTGAGATAAAACATGACATTATTTTTTATGGTTATATCTTCCGTATCGCCTTTCAACATAACATATTGTATATTATATGTTCTTGATAGTAGATAAATTCTTGATATCAACTTCACTCACTGATAACTTGGTGTTCATAATATTTTCTCTATTAATTGTTATGAAAACGACTTATCATTATAGAATAAGTCAATAATTGTATGTCAAGATTTAGCTCGAAAACTTGTTAAGTATACAAGTACGTATGAGTAATATGATATTGATGTAAGAAATGACATCAGAAAATCAAAGGCGGAATATAAAGGTAATTGAGCGATGGATAATAAGGAGTGAAGGAAATTTTTATTACATAAAACAATGAATGTACACAATAAAGTATATTTTTTTTTGCATCTTGTCATTGTTGTATTTTCTAAGTACCTAAAAATATCTACTATCATTACATTTAAGTGACATTAATAGTGATAGTTTTTATTTAGAATGCTATTTTTAATTCAACCCTTGCACGTTTCCCCAATTTGAGCATTAATATTTCTACGTGAGATCTCTTACTTCTAACATTAAGGGATTCGTTTGATTAGTGACCACCCGACGTTCTGACGGATATCGACTGTCGGATCTAAAGGAACAATTTACGAAAGTGCTGGCTTTATATAATTATCCTTAACATATTACTGTTCTATTCAAAATGTAACGGAAGTTTAAAATTTTTGGTTTCTTACTGATTACTGATTACTGGTTACTTACTGGTTACTGATTTTATATATAAATGTTTATTTTATCAAACACACAAATTATTTTATTTTGTTACTACTCGTATTAGCTAAACACGTTTTATAGAAACTAAAAAATTGTAACGAAAATATACGCTTACTTCTTATTTCCGTAAATCCAATGACGTGAGACTGGCGTAAAGCAATGACATTTGGCGATAAGTACCTACTCTTAGACGTTCAAGAGCTACTCATCCACCTTTCGAATAAACGAACCATCCGTGTCGTATCGAAGAAATTTGATTTGAGAAGGGATAAGGGCATAGAAGTAATTTTAGTGTTTTTGTTCATTATTCCACCGCGAGTTTTTCTTATAGTTCTTACTTCTACTGGACTTTATGATAAGAGATAGATAACAGCATACTTGTTGTATGCTGTTTTTAGGGCAGAGGAGAGATCTTTTCTTAGAAACATTTACAAAATGATAATCATTTAATTAATCAACATCTTTTTAGTTTTTTATATTGAATAGGATGAAAACAGTTGAGATAAAAAAATAAACTCTTATCAGATGTATTAAATTGCTGTGTAGTAGATGAATTAACGCAATTTATACGATGTACAGGCGTCGAACGGAGGCCAAAGTTTGACTTACGTGGATTATACTTACATTATTATGATAATTTGTTGCATTTAAATTAATCTAAGTATATAAAAATTAAAAACTGTGTTTCTGATTTTGAATAGTTGGATGAAGTCATTTAAGAAATTCAATGAATGGATAACAACTGCCGCTAGCAGACCCTTATTAATACCCTGACAAAAAAATAAAAAACAAAAATTCTAAAGTTGACTAATTAAATGCTTGTAAACATTATAATTTTAAATTATTATTACAATAATGTAATTTTAATGAGTACTTTCTGTTGTATCATACAAAATTCTATAATACAATAGTTTTAAAACATACGTTATTTGTTTAGATGTACCTATAAAAGTCAATATTAATAATTTTACTTATATTAGAAGAGCGGTAAATAATCCTTGATGTACATAATTAAATACACAAATTCGCAAGATCATTTATTATTCTTAATATTATCATAAAATATGCCAAATCCATTTAAGCGCAGTTTTCTTTCCAGCTTACTGGCGTGAAAATATTGTTATGGTTGAACGTTGGGCGTAGAAATTTTAATAATGAACCCGCACTTCGCTCGATATTGCTACGTTTTGTATTCAACGGCGGGAACTTTCGTTAGCCTATATAGTAATGTGTCGACGATGTACATTTTTTCATTATAAATGAGCCGTAGCCCAATATTTTAAGAACATGTTTGTTTAAAATGAAACAACCGATTGTTATTTTAGTTAATGTTAATAGTATTATAGAATTATTTATTATTTATAGGTTTGTTCAACTGTAAACTCGTACATCATTTTGATGAATTTATGAATAATTATCTTAATATCTGGTTGATATTTATAATTAATTTATGAAATCAATTATTAAAATATTTTATAGATTAGAAAATTATATAATAAATTAAATTTATGTGAAAAAAAAATAATTTTCATATTTCAAAGATTAAGCATGCATTGGTTAAGTGTCAAAAAGGAGCTTAAAATAAAAAAAAATGAGTATTGTCTTCATTTATAAGTATCGATAATTTTTATGACATAAAATAACTCCTTATTTAAATTTAAATAAAAATATTGATCATTTGGAAAAAAACATGTCGTTTAAAACACGTAATAAAGTAATATGCAGCAAAATGAAGAACAAGCCTTAACGAATGGGATCAATATTGTTTTGTTTGTTGCTTTTGATGCACTTTTTACAAATTAAGCTTTATTATTTTGGCAACTTTGCTGAAAAAGACACGTAATTCTGTTGGTTTCACACAAACATGCGGCTACTAAAGGCTGGAGAGGTATTTATCGTGAATGGGGCTAACGGTCGTTTAGGATTTACTGCGGAGATTTTATACTAAAGCCTTAAATTCCAAGAGTTATAAAAGAGTTTGCCTTTTGTATACCACCAGTTGTGTGTGATATTAACTGCATTTAAAAATTTAATTTGATTGAAATTTTATTTTAAATTTCTTATCGCACTTTAAAAATTACACTTTCAAGCCGAGCATGATATTCCTCCCAATTACATAAAGGTTATTAATAATGCAATAATAATAAAATTATTACTCACTGTCTACTAAATACATAATCAGAGTGATAAAACATATCCTTAACTTCTGAAAAGATTTCATCACTCGAAAAACTGTTTTAAGAACACTTTAAAATCAACCGTTTATAATAAGTTTTCGTTTTTATTAATAAACAGCTACTTATGTGTCTTTATAATTTTTTTTTAATATTCAACATGGAGGTGAGTAGAGTATTGTTTGATACATATTTTCCTTTATGATTTATACTTAACAATACACAACACCACAATTAAATAAAATTTATAAAAGTATGTTCACAAAAGTATTACAATATTTGACGGTTACTGCAAAAGTAAAATCAGAAGTATGTAGTTTTTAAAAATAATAAATAACTCGAAAATGATTATTTGAAAATATTAGTTTCATGTTAATGAATATTCTCGTAAATATTAGATGTCATATTTTAAACATAAGAGAAAGGAAATGAGAAATATTAATATTACTCAACAATAATAGTTCGGTAGTTCTCAAAATATAACATATTATGTTTATTATATATCATTAAAAATATTACATTATTTAGTATACTTCTCGTGTTTTGGATGATCATCATATCAAAGTATAGTATAGTATCAATGATCAACTTTTACTTTCAGTAGTTACTTTTTTAGGGTTTCACAAAACGTAAAACGAATATTAATTTTTAGTTTCCGTCAAAAGTCTCCATCGCCTTTCGAGATTTTCTGAATTTTCTCAATATCCATTTATAGTTGTTTCTCATAAATTAAGATTCCTGATTCACTAAATTAAACTGGAGTTAAATTTTAGCTCTAAAAAAATTATCTTCATTATCGTTGTTAGCATATAGAGGGTTTAACTGTTTATTCAATTATTATTATAATGTTAAATATTATTCAAGCATATATATTAAATCTAATCAAATGGTTCAAACCAGAGAATATGCTATTCCAAATATAACTACGCCGTTAAAATCATGTCAAAGTTATTGAATATCACGCAGCTCTATCCAAATTTTCCTAATACTGTTGCAGAATACTTTGTTTTTTCATATTTTGCACTCTTCTAATAGAACAACAGCATGACACAGCTAAAACTGGAGTTATTTGAAATAAAATGTTGACATGTTTTGCCGAAATTCAGGGCCAAAATTTGAGGCTTTGCTATGACGTGAATTGCGTCTTTAAGTAAAATGTTGGATCGTAAATAATAAAAAATTGCTGCTTTGTATATGGTATTGTTACAGGTAACATAAAATCATTGGTCCGATGCTATGGTAACATTAAGGCCCCTCAAGGCGCCACGCTTTGCTCATCAATTTTCCTTACTTTTTTATTATTCTCAGGTAGGAGAAAATGTTTGACGACTTTCTTTCAGTTACTTTTCATTTTATTAACAAAATTTTACTCGACCTCTGCCCACCTCAGCTGGAAAGTCTTTCTTGAACTTTTGTGCTTTATTTAGCAGATCGATTTTTAATTTAAAAAGCACAGCGCTAATGGTCGGACTAATCTAACTTTTAAAATCAAATGATTTTTTTGAATATTTTTAAACCATTACATTTAAATGCCACTTGAGAAACTAACATTTCCCAGGCAATGCATACGAGATATAAAATCATGATATACAATTGTCTCAGAATTACGGAATATTAGTAAACATAATTCTATCAAAAAAATTATTTAAGAGTAAAAAATGGGTTTTCTGGATTTCCGGAAAAACTAAAAGTCCTTTATCACGAAATTTGATAAAAACTTACCTTTTGATGTCCTAAACACACCGTAATTTATTTGATAGGAAATATTATTTTTTTCAACTTGTTTTGAATAAATATTGAAAAATCAGCCTCATTTTCAATTGAAAAATCACCCGTCTCAATCAGCTTTTCTCAAAATTTTGGTATTTCTCTGTTCGTTGAAATCTCTATTTGCGATGATGAAGAAAAAAATATAATTTTCTTACTAGCAGTTCCATTTTTGGATAAAATAAACATGTCTCTTTTAATGAAATGACAGTCGACATCGTATCGAAATTTATGTTTATTAAAAACGCAGCCATTGAAGGCTACTTCAAGCCGATTTTTTATGAGACGATGGTACTTCCCCGGTCGCTCCAGCCCATGTTCGTACTGTAGTGACCTACTACAGTTAGACTCTACCACCTTCAAAGTTATATTCATATAGAGTTCTTCTCATAACTTCGAATGGACTTCCTTACAATAAAATAAAAGATTGAGTATTTAAACGTCTTACACCTCAGCTAAGGTTTTTGTGTCACCACATACTTATGCCAGCCACAATCTAACCTGTTTTATATACGTATGTACTCGTATTACATTTCTTTCAAACCTTTATGTTGTCTTATTGTTATAGGGTGAGAGGATTTTGATTTAAAATTCAATCATGTTTAAAATATCTACTGTGTTTAGAAGATATCATTATAATTTGAGTTAAAAATATTAACAGAAATGTTTTTAAAGTATCTAATGAGGACGAATAATTAATCAATTATTTTGTTTCCACATTTCGAATCTCAACCCTCAACCCTCTTTACTTGCCTTCGTAGTAGTTGGATAAAAATAATAAAAACAAAATTTCTTATACTCTAAAAACAATCATCATGGAATAAGTTTTTGAAACATATTCTATTTTTTAATGTATTTTTAAAATATTCCATATTTCCACTATACTACACTGTTTCAAAGTAATTAACCTACAGTCTCAAACTAACAATCATTGCGCTAGCGAGATCTAGAGCGGCACTCAACCGAAACTTCACATAGCTCTGTGTAGCCAAAGCTTATTTTATAATTTTTTTTTTCTAAAAGAAGAATATTTTTCAACGCGTCCAAACAATAATTCCCGTAACTTTGAGTTTTTGAGTATTCATACAATACGTTCTTATTATTATGGCTATTGCTAATAATCCTTTAAAACTACTGACTTTTACTTGTACAAATAAACTTTTATTTTATATAATGAATAAGTATGAAATAAATTTACCCAGCCGTCCGTATAAATTTATCTTGTATTATAATTACTTTCTAAAATTTACCTATAACGTCTCATTATAAATATGTAGCAATTCGCAAAAATATGACACAGAAGTTGCAAAAATATACCAAAATTGTGTTGTAGATGACCACGAGCGACGGTGAAACATGTGAACATGTGTTCGTGCATTACGGGATGGTCTTGGTTCCTATGTGGTTAAGAATAATATTGTACTATCCTTTGAATAAAGAGCAATCTAAAGTCACTTGTAATAGCTTGTCTTTCGATAAATGAGAATGACCAGAGCACTAGGTCCTTTAGTTTCTATCAAAAAATAATAACACAACATGCCATCCATTTATTTGTCTACTCATTTTATGTCTATCAATAACAGTAGTAGTAAACATTATTATATAATAATAAACTTATAAAGGACAAAGCATTAAGGATATTTTTTGTTTCGTATTTTAATGAACTCTCAATATAATTTAAATGAAAATAGTATTTTTTGGATGTACTACGCGATTTTATTTTTGATAAAAAACTAGACCCTAGCGACGTTACGGCAACCCTGAAATATATTAATTTAATTTAAATGAATACTCGCGAAAATCTTACATCTCATTATCTCAATATTATTAGATGTAAAATATTAAAAGCCAATAATACTCACGTCTACTATGACGATAAAGAATTTTTCTTGTTTTTATTCCACAACGCCATTGTTATTGTTTCGCCTTGAATAAAATTTACACTTTGTTTCAAACGTTCTCAGTTTAAATCTGATGCTGCTGCCTGACCTATTTTTTACTGCAGTGTATTTGTTACTTTGAAATTCGGCCGTTTGATTATTTTTTTTGTTAAATGAAATAAGAAATTAGATACGCATATAAAATTGGTGAATTATAAGAATATAGAAAAGTAAGACGCACATAAAGAAGAAATCTAGGAATATTGACACTTTTCTAAACGGGAAATAAATATACCGTCCTAAGTATACAATGTTGATATTCCAAATGAATTGTACGTCTCTTAAGTCAAAACAATGTAAAAAAAAGATATATTTATTTTACAACCCATTCGGCAAGATGTTCTTTCCCAATTATGGAATATCATTACATACAAGAAGAGAAACTGTTATGTTGGTGTTTTTTTTTCTGCCCCGATCCCACTTTATGTAGGGTCGGCACAACATATTCTTCTCTTCCACAGATCACGTTGTAAATGGTTGTTTTATTATTGTTACAAAAATAAATCAGGTAGTTTGATGTGGAGGAGAAATGTATAATTTTTCTATATTATGAATCAATTTAAATGGAGATGTGTTGAGAAAATTTTATGAACAAATATGTGAGAAAAAAATTATATTGTATTGTGTAATTAAAAAGAAGCTGATCGTTATTGTAAAATAATTTTTTTTATTCACACAATCAATTAGTTCAAATCTTTCCTTTTTATTTATTTTATATTGCTTTCGAATGACCAAGTAATGGAATATGGAACAGTTGCAACTCTGGTTTATCCATTTACCTGTTGCTGATGTTGCAAGTTTATGTTTGAAACTGTTTTTGTTAAATAAAAAACCTTGTTTTCCAACTTTTGTAAGTAAATAAAGAGTAATATATATAAACATACACATACTCATATGTATAACATCAAAATGTAAAATAATATTTCTTTTACAACAACTGTTGATGAAAACCTTTCATTTCAATTTCAAAGATTTTTTTTAAAGAAATAAGTTCTTTAAGTATCTATAACTATTTTATACGTGAATTAAAAGGTCATAAAATGTAGAAGGGCTGTGATGGCTTCTTTTAATTCTTATCTACAGCTTATGCAGTAGCCGTCAATTTTAACGGTAATTGTTAACTCAAGGCCATCGGTATTTGATTTTATATTGTGGTTAATATCTGGAGTGTCGTTAAGAAAATAGGGTTGCTGAATATTCAGGAAGCTAATCGTAACTGTTTCGATCGCATGCCTTGTTTTCATTAACATGATTGGCCTGACCCGCTTAAATTTAACCGTATGCCCTAACCGTAATGAATAAACACTGGGAGGTAAGAGGCACAAATACAAATGTAATAGGAATTCTCTATTGGTCAGAGTTGCACTTGAACATTCACCAGTATTTTGTTATCTGCAGTCACCATCACGATAGATTTCAATTAAATTTAATAATGGGAAGCACAGGCCTCTAACAAAATTTCTTATTCCGTTTTATAAATTAAGATCATATTAATTTAGTACCAATTATATAGGGTGGCAACCGGAGGTTCCAGGAAAACTACGAAACATATATATATATGTATATTAAAATACGAATTACATTTTAAAATTTATAACCTATATCTAAGACTACATGATTGCCCCGATGTTAGGATGACAATGGCATTCTATTGCTTGGGTGGTATGTGGAATCTTCTGGCTTACACGACTTGTTGTTGGTTCCGCGGAGCCAGCGGCGTCACTCGTTATATGATATTTTACCAATACAAAGATTTCGCCCCGGCGATGTTAATTTTTTTTTCTTCATATGTAGGGGTACGTAATATGCCTTTAATAATTTAAAAAACACAAAAGTATTAATCTGTATAATATTATACATTGTTTCTATACGAACAGCAAACACGAATAATATTTTTTTTTAATATTTTCAATGAATATTTTCGAACCATATTAAAATTATTTTATAAATATAAGTCATTTGTAAATAAAAAAGAAAAACAAAACTAAAATCAATTTGGTATGGAGATATACATACACATATTCTTATGCATACCCCACAAAATCAATAGCAGAGTTGAGAGTGACAGGTTATTAATAGTAGAAAGTATCTAATCTTATGAATGAAAATATATATAACAAGCCTCTATTGCTTTTTCACTCGGTAAATTGATTAAGTTTTTCATGAAAACGATTTTTAATATCGAAAATTTGACCATATATTTTAAAATACTAAAAGGGTTGTTATTGTTTTCCTTACCATTGCTTTCTTTTAAACACCAGCTGTGGACAATATGTTGAGTGATTGACGTTAATAAATACAAGCCACAAAAAAGTCTATTAAACAATTAAAATAAAAAAAAATGTGTTTCAAAATAGTTTTATATATAAAATATCAACATTCATTGATCACCATTTAATTTGACTGTTGGTATTTCAGCCTAAACAAGGGGATTCTGCTTTATTTAATATTCTAATTTCCAATTGTATTACGTTCCCGCCAGAGATTTTTAAATAACTTGTTTTTTGAATTTTTAGACAGTTGTTATAAAAGTTTTGCATTTTTTACATATAGTATATACAAACCGTACCGAACACATGTGATAAATTTGGAATTTAGGTATTTACAGACACTATGTATTAAAAGCAAATACAAATAAACAAGTTTAAGACTCAATTGCTAAAATTGTAACAATATTGAATATTTACAATAATTTGAACGGGATTTCCCAGAAAGTTAATTAAATTCATATAAATGACCGATTAAAACTGATTACCTTTTTCAATTTAACAACCTGTGTTGTAGAAAAGGTACCTATAATCGAATACAAACGAGTTTGTTTGTTATAACAAAGGATCATAAATTATAATTGAACCAATGTTAATGTTCTAAAACTCAATGTTATTTCAATGCCTTTAATGTATAACATGATATTAAATAAAATTATATAAAATACTGTGCACTTTAACTAATAAACTTAACAGGCCAATGTAAAATCCGATAGTGAAATTTGTTGACGGTCCATTTATGATACTCGTCTAGAAACCTTTCTTAGGACTAAGTGAAAGTTTATTCTGTACAAACATCTTTTAATCATATGAGGTGAGAAAAAAGTATATAAATTATTATATACGGAACCTTCAAACGAGCATATTTATTATTAGAAAAACAATCGAAAGAAAATGATGATGAAACAATAATAATTGTAAATTGTATTTGTCAATTTTACAATGTACATATGTTATGCTTCATAAAATATAACACAAAGTTATTGTAACATTAAATACTATTTTTCCGCTTGTTTATGAAACTCCATAAGTATTTCGTAATACCCAAGGCTTTGATTTTGAACTTACAAGGAGAATTTTCTTAAAGAGGCCACACAGGTATATCAACCTTTATGTTATTTTTTCATTGGAATCAACTCCTTTTTTGTTTGGCATAGATGAAGAGTTCACTGTTGTATGTATTTGTGACTTTTTGTTCTATAGAGTCTGCAATCATATTGTTTTCCATCCATATGCCTCTACTTAATTTATCAATATCTCGATGATTTTCATGTAATATAAGTGATCACTTACGATAAAAAAGTTCAGTTTATGTTTAAACCTCACTATGGAGTCCCTTTCGAAATTAACATGAGGAAACTTTTATTCTATATGGCCATTAATTTTTCTTCTAAATAACATACTCTTACAGAATCTAAGGAAAGCATTATCAACAATTTTTCTTTACATACATAAATATATATGTTGTATAAACAGCTTCATATCGAATTGAATAACTACAGATAGCCGCAACTTCTTCAGTCCATGAAGACATCTGGATTAAACACACAACAAAAAATAAAAATAAAATGTTAATAAAATAAATTTTAACTTCACTAACGCCTGTAAAGATTTTTAGTTCAAGAATTAATTTCAAACCAAGCGTAACAAAATATTTCATTGTGATGTAAGGTAATATTTATATTACATCTGTTTGACAACTATAGCTTGGAATGACAACCTAAATTTAAATTTATTAAGTAAGATGAGACTATTTATCATAGACTTTGGCTTTTGATTTATTATAACTTTCATATACATCATACTCGCATATGGAAAATTGCAATTTAACGCAGAAAAACAGATAAAATAAAAGTTTATAAAATTAGATACTGTCTCAATGTGCTTAAATAAATTTTTAGTACTAAGTGTATAAAAACACTTGAAGCGTGGTTAGAACTAGTTTATTATTTTTATCACAATTATGGGAGCGCGGTATACGTGACGCTATATGTAACTATCATGTATGAAATGAGTTAGAATATCAGAGTCATTATTTAACACAATGGCCTAAAAATATAACTTAATTTTCTGTCTTTTTGCGTATATTTAATGGGTGATTTATTTTATATTTCCTTTTTTGTTCAATTAATTAAATTCCTTTACTAAGACGGAATTTAATTTGTTTAATATGAGAGTAACCCATCTTTTGATATTATGATTTGCTAACTTTGCTATTTTTAAATTTTAATTATGAAAAGTATGAAACTTTTTGACCAAAGAAACAATACACAACTCAAATTAGCTTTACTGTTTTTCACATTTATTTTACGGGTATATTCTATTTTGAGTTTTTAACACCAAACCGAAAATATTATAGTAGGATATTTAAAACATTATCAGAAGATAATACTAAAAGCATTAATATTATTAATTCTGTATTTTCTTACCTTCTCCAGTTTCGGTGAGCAACGGTAGAAAGTGTATCATACAAAAAGCATTTTGTTTCAAAACAAAGTTCTAGTGTTGTAAAAAATTTTTTTGAGTCTAATAGTTCCTCGTATCAATACGTTAAAATAACCTTCATTCAACAAACACAAATACTCTTTTTAATTATTTGCAAAAGTTATGCATAACTTACAAATAGAAAATAAATGCTTTGTTTGTATTATGTCATGTATAATTTATAATACCGTGTTTTGACTTTGACTGTTAAATAAACAATATTTTTCAAGAAAAATAGAGGAATCATATTCATTCTGAATCTTATGTCATTCACTATTTTCACGTCGGAAACACGTATTGGAAATTCATAACCTAACCCTTCGACAAACCGGGAAAATACCAAGAAAATGTTTTTTACGTCTAAAAAATGACAGCTGTCGGCCTGCTTTCAATATTTATAAATGCGCTCTCTAGGTTTTAAATCATTTTTGTTTCAATTAGAGCGTACATAATTTATTCTGGCACCTTCTATTAGGAAGAAATGTTTTAATTTGTTATGTTATCAACTAACAAGGATATCTTGAAATATTGAACAAAGTGCTTAAGTTTTGTAACGATGTCTATTTATGTATACCAAAAATATATAGAAATTAGTTATTATTTTTCAGTTAATATATAAAGATATTTTGATTTCTTCAAGTTGAAGGTGTTAGAACAAACATTTTCCTATGTTTGGAAGTCTTATGTAACTCTGAAACAGCTCGCGAGAGAATACTATTATATTTCAAGTCGCAATAATTCGAATAACGTTAAAGTTTTAAAATCGGAATCGATTTCACTTGGCCTGATTTGTGCCTTCCACTCACCTGTAGAACTCCATCGCTAAAGAAAACTGCCGCGATGTTATTCACGATCCTGTTAAAGTTTTCCCCTTGGTGACGTTTGTAATAATGTTATTTTTTGTGATATTTTATTTAAATTAAGAGGCGCCTGTAATGATTCACATAATTAATCCAGTGATGTACATGTAGAATAAGCTATAAATTTACTTATTTTAAATATTTGAAAAAAAGTCAAATGATTAAACAAGTAATCTAAATGAATTTTATAATAAAAATCAAAAGTAAATAGGGAGACGGAACCCAAAAGTACTTGGGAAATATACCACATTTTATATTCACATTTTATTTAATACTAGATTATATCCACGGTTACTCGAACGTGTTGAAGCTTCATATGTTACTATACAAATGTAGATGTGCTCACATACATATATTATGTGTGAACTCTAAATGGTGATATCTGTGAACTCTAAATTTAATTCTTAATTGTGAGTTATGGGTAAAATTTTGTGATTTTTACTTTACATTTATAAATTACCTGAGCTTGAACTGAACACCTAAATAGGTTTTAAGTCTATATTTTCAATTAAATTACCTATTAAAAAACATGCTAAAATATGTAATGTATCGAATTAAAAGAATCAGCTAGCTGGAAGTAATCTGAGTAAAGTTTTTGAAATTTATAATCTTTCTCTCAGTCTCTAAATCTCTCAAGGGAAATTGTAAGAGAATCGATGAAATTCGGTGTCATCAAACAATATGCGGTTGAGAATACTATGTGCTACATATTCCATCGAAACAGATTTCGCAAGCAAGCGATCTCCCTGTATTATTAAATGGGTGATGCTGTTAACATTAATATTCAATTTTGTACGGTATCTTATCAGTACTAGAATTCACTTGATCTAATATAAAATTGTTGTATTTAACTCGTTCAAAGATGCCCTTAGAAAAGTGTACTTATTAATATACATATTTTAATGAAAATGAGTAAATTACATACTATGTTATTAAACTGCCAAAATAATTATAAATAAATTTATTCAATGTCGGTAACTTTCGTTTATGTCTGCTAAGATATGTATGTAAATAAATCACAAAAATTTTTTAATTGTAGAAACCAAGAGGCGCGATACTTAATCTTTCTTTAATGATCAATCTGTCATGATAAGCATATATGAGGATGCAAAGAAATTATGTATACTGCTTCAGCTAATTGGGCTGTCAACCGCAGCTGCATTGACTCGCTCTATTTTAAGCTTCACGCCGCGCAATAACTTATGAGTCTATTTGCCTTACAGCCACAGCTTAATTGACGTCTTATATTGAGCAGTGATATCACAGTTCACTGGAATCTTCTTGTTATTGTAATAAAATTATAACACTTTATTGCTTGTACAATATACTTTTTTTTCTAATTGTCCAAGCGTTGATTGATTGATAGATGTTCAAATAATGAAAACAATAAAATTTAGTATATTGGATCCAAAAGAATAGGGTACTTTTAAGTCAACGTTTTACTACCATTTTGTGTACTACTGAGTATATATTGTGTCGGTAAAATAAAAAAAATTCAAGATGTTTGTGTATTACAACCTGTTCATATAATTTGCGTAATTGTTTTATTACCACTAGTAGGGGAGCCCACGAGGCTAAATGGGGATTTACTCGAGCGTCGTAGAGACCTACTGTGATGTAAAGCTTAGATGATAAGAAGAAAAAATGTAATATGATATATACCTTTACATCGGTGGGGGAAGCGGCTATAGATTTTTAAATATGTAAAAAAAACTGTTGCATGGACATCCTCGAGCGCGTCAGATATTGATAGCATCAATGCCCTACGTATTTTTAATAATGTACGTATGTTAATCTGATCGTTTGCATGATGCGGGTGGTTGTATTTAAGGGTTGAAAATGAAAAAAAAAATTTAGTCGAGCGCGTCAGATTTTCTAAGGGAGCTTTTTTTTGTTAAGTGCACCAAAAAAAGCTCTCATTCACTAATCTGATGATTTCATATTGTGCAAAAAAATCGCCACTTCGTATTGTGCAAAAAATCGCCAAAATCGCCATTTTGAAATACTCAAGCGCGTCAGATTAAGATATATATGGTTAATCTTTATGTTCTAAACGTACTGTCTCATAATCTGATAATCTCTCTACATATAGAGGGATTCGCCTAATCTGACAAAAAAAATTAGAAAAACGGTTCACCTTAAAGGCCATCCCTGCAACTTCCCGCTAATTCCATTCCTGGGCGCTTAAAATTGTACTTATGACATTTTTGAGCTCAAAATATAATTTATGTGATATTTTGAACTAGCTGAGTTCAAAAGAAATAATATTTCGAAGCATTTGAGCTCTCCCAGCTCGAAAGTCTGATAGAAGTTTTATAGAACACTATTTTTGGAATTTTCAAACCGCAATAACTTTTGAATGGATCAACCGATTTCACACGGTTGGCGGCATTCGACGCAGTTTTATCATCCTCATAAGTAATTTTGCAATTTTAATTGATTGAACCACAAATTTCGGAGTAATCCTGAAAAAACACTTTTTCGGGTTTCTTTCGTTCACGATATCTCTCGAACGAATCAACCGCTTTTGACCAACTTGGTGGCAATCGACGTGGTTTTTCAAGATAGAGAGTAATAGATAGAGAATGAGTGAGAGAGAAATAGAAACGCGGAGAAGGAAATGTAGGCATCACGCAGCTGCACACATTTAACTTTATCGACGAATTTTTGTTATTTCGGCTTGTGGAAATCGTCAGATTATATGTTTTTCATTATATTTGAATAATTTCCTTCAAAATAAAAAAAAAAATTTGCTACGCTCGAGAATGTCAAGATGACGATTTTTTTTACAACTTTGTTGCCCTCCCCTTTTTTTACGACACTCTCAAATTGTCAGATTAGTGGAATATACACTTTCTAGGGTGTAATTCACTCACCCTACCTTAGCGCTCGAGAATTTCTGATGGTCAATTTTTTTTTACTAATCTGATCCTGTATCCTTCACGGACGGCCTTACATATGGGCTCATGTTTTGTGGAGGTACTTAACTGGGTACAAGGTATCCCCCTGTATATTAATCTGCCGCGCTTTTAAATCCCGAAATCCCCGCTTGGGCTCCCCTACTATACTGTTTCTATTTTATCAGCTCTAATACTCAATATTTCATACATAATCATAAGGTTTTTACTGGAAACATTTACTTAACTGTAAAACTTTGTAAATTGTTCGCTAATCTTACTTTTTAGGTGTATATTATTAAAAAGTTAACCTAATATTTACTACTGATGTCTTTTAAGTAAATAATAACATGTATTCCCTCCTTTTTAAAGAGGACATTTTATATTACATTCTGAAAAGCCTTCCAAACTTTAAATAAATAGGAACAATTCTATTATATTTTCAAACGACACTTTCAACATCGCCGTTTAAGCAATTACTTCACAATTATTATTAATATTATATGTAGAAAGGTTTGAATGATAATATATCATAACATTTGGAATTATAAATTTTAATTATATGTATTCTGTCTATTATTCACAAAATGTTTGCACTTAATTGTTTCAATAATAACACAACGCTCACTCCCTCTGGTTTATAGTTGCCAAATATTCTAAATGGATCATTTATACATATGTTGTTAGAGAAAATCGTTTCACGTGAGCTTTGGTAATTTTGTCTTTGTTATCAGGGTAAGTTTGTTGCTACAGCGCGTTTTGTCTCGTAGGACTTGAACGCAATGAAAGAAATTGTGATTGTCGATCTACATTATCCATCTTCAAGAGGGTTGTTACGATTTTTATAATTTTAGCTAACTGGTTCGTTGTTATTTGTCATGTTAACAGAAACTTTTATTATTAAGGCTATATGTACGTAAATTATCCAAATGTAACTCATCCGAAGCTTACTTTTATAGTGTCACAAAGGTTTTTTTCAGTTGCAAGAATTCATATATATTCTTAATTTATATACAATAGTTACTTTAAGTCACATATACGTGTACATAGTTCTAGGACAGTATCAGCATTTTCAACTGTGTAAATTTTGGATCAGTATTATTGTGTATTATGCCAAATAGAAATATTATGATAAACTTGAGGTTATAAGCTAATAATTATTTTATTATGAATCTCAAAAAATATAAAATTGTTGCCATTCCTAGACAGAGGAAATCTACACAATCATTTTTATTCAATTTCACGAATATAATTTCTTGAACAGCAATAACATATGACGGGAAGATTTCATTGAATAGCTACTAAGAAACTGTCATAGAAATGAAATGGCTCATGAAAGCATGATTTTCTACCGATACACCATCGCTGCAACCCATTCAAAATGGTTGAATAAAAAATACAACCATTTTGAGCCCGCAAGAAGTCGAATTAGGATGGTCTTAATTGCCGTTTATATACATTTTATTATGTGTATTACTATATAAAATCTCAGTTTTAAAGAGGTTATGTTAAATTGAAACCTCTCTTTTATCAAAATAGAAATAACTTTATTTGCTAATCAAACGTTTTTTTTCTTTGATTCTATTTTTTTTAGCACACTCAAATAACGACTATAAAATTTAACATACATTTTTAATAAAGTATTCTTATAATATGATGTATGTATAAATTCTTATAAGTGACATAAAACATTATAGTATCTATATGAAATACAAATTTAGATATTGCTAATTATTGTCTCTCTTATTATATTAAATTTTGTTTAAAGAATATTTCTTAATTGCAGAGGTTTTTTCTTATTTTTTGCATTTTCTTTGATAAAAGGGCAGATGAAAATGTCAGTCTTAACAGGGGTCACGGAGAAAGACATTTACTTTTGACCTTGGTTTTTTTGGAGTTAAGATAAAAACAAAAAGTCGATTAAATGCTTAGATAGCCGTCACCCATAAAGAGATTGAATTTTTGGATAATCCGAGGGACTGAGTGTTTTTGTTAAAAAGATTTTCGAATTAAAAGGTGTCTACATTTTTATTTCGTTAAACTTAAACTAAATTTATAAAAAAAATATTTTTAGAAGTAATAATTTATATAACAAATTATGAATGTGGGCTGCTTATTAAACAAATCAAAAATAATTACCATTATAATAATGAAGGTATTCTCAAAAAAAAATTAAGTTTATTTTAAAATAATAATGTGCTTAACTAAACTTTAGAAAATATAATTGTACATAACATACTTTTGGTACAAGACAACAATCAAAGCATGTTCAGTATATAAAGTGCGTGAGCTAATCGAGCTTAAAATATAGAGAAACATCTTGATGTTTTCAGAATTCTTTCATGCTATGAATAAAAAACTTTATGTAATAGATCGTTTCAAACCACGCCTAACCTTCATCTACCGCTTCCCTTTATTAAGTATTTTCATCACACCACTTCGTATGTAATAAGTGTACCAAAGAACCACGGTGGAGTGAGCCGTTTATCTTGAATTTTTAAAATTTGTGTAATAGCACAGAAGACTGCTAATAAAATTGCTGCTTGTAAAATTGAATAATTTGTTGACAACTTCCTTACCTTTCTGCCTATCCGTTTTATACGGCAAACTAATAACATTTCAGGAATTATTATTTACGTAATAATATTTAATAGACAAAACACCTTATAAAATGTCAGCCTGACTGATTTCAGTTACCTTTCACCTTTCACATTATATATATTAACAACTTTTTCATAATTTAAAAGATCAGTATATTAAAATAAAAAGTGTTATAAAGTAAATCAGTATTATCAGTATGTAGTAAGTCTTAGATGTCTTCCTGGAATGACGTAAATTAACCCTGACCTTTTCAACGGAAGACCTTATATAATATAGATAGTAATTTATAGAACATCACTTCACCCTTGAATTAAAAAAAATTTCTTCATACCTTTTGCTTTTTTTTCAAAAAATTCTTTATAGATTTTCCATTCGCAAACGTAAGATCATGAACCCTTAAGGATTGACATAATTCCATAAGAGCTTTTTTTATTTTACCTAATTTATAAAGTATAGGTAACTATGGAGTTATCGTTTATTTTTCATTTTTTTATACATATTTGTCATTTATTATCCATCACAGCTTTACTTATTTTTTTTATAAAAGATAGCAAACAAGCAGATGGTCTACTTGATGGACAGTAATCACCCTAACCCATTGGACATTTGCAACATAAGAGATTTTGCGGATGCATTGCCGACCTTAATTAAGTGAACGACATACGACATAAGGTGCTATTGCACAGCAACTACCTTAACGTGAAAGTAGTACTCTATACGTTACTGTAAAGAGTCCGAGAACTGGATCCTATCATGTCAATCGTTCAACTAAGTAACCACGAATACTCGCTAACAGCATGTTGGTGTTCAGCAAAACCAGATTTGTTGAGAAGCCAGACCCCTGATAATTCTTACGTAAAAAAAATTATTTGGATAAGCAGCCATTGATTACTTCTATTGGAGTACAGTCACTTAAAAAGTCAAATATCAAAGTAATCAAACTAGGGTACTCACAGAACTAAATCGTTTATTTAGTTTGAATAGTTTTCTTCTTTCCAATATAGGCTAACATCTTAGAGGTTTAGGCAAAGTAATGAGATGTAAGATTTTCTACTCATTTAAATGAAATATTTTCGGATATACTACTACTTTACCGCAACCGTGATCACGGATAGACGAGAGGACAGACACTCACATCTAATTTCATTTAGGCAAAGTAGGTAGAGAGGACCAGAAGTCAAACAATAAGTTTTGGTTTTGGCATATAATGATGATATTAAACTTGGTTAAGGATGCTTTTTTTAAAACTAGCATCCGAAGCTTTGCAGTTTCAAATCCATCCCGGAGAGATTCGAAAATTTGTTCTTCTCGCCCTAAACACGTTAGATCGTAAAACAAGGGTGATCCTTGTCACCGAACGATGCATCAATTAAAACATCCACTTCTTTCAAAGGATCAGCATTAGAGAGCCAATCCGCCGCCAAGTAAAAGCTGCAAAAAAAATGAATACCATCTCAATCGGATGACATGTATTGATACATTTGCTATATACAGTGAAGTTCATATTTAGGCGGAGAGCTTATAAGGAGAATCTGTATTCGTGATCAGAGACCTTATACAGAGATAAGAGTTTGATAGTATTATTCTGTCTTGATCGAGTTGTCTTGTATATACCGTTGTCCAATAAGCAGACACCGATAATTACTATTTTGTTCATACCGGTACCCAACAACATTCAGAAAATAGACAATTTGTGGTCTTGAAGTTAATGGAGACTCTGATAACAAATGTTGCTATGTGTTAACACACGTACATATACCGTGTTAATTAAATTTATCCTCAAATATGTATCCCGAGTAGTTTAGAACTTTTAATTAAACCTCGCTTAATTTTTTTATTACTTTATGAGATTATTTTTTAAAACAAATAAATGAAATCCAATATTATAGATAAGTTATGAAATATAGAAAAAATAATAATCTCAGTATAAATATGTGTACTTATCATAACGGTAAAACGTTAAATACGTCAAAAATGAAATAGCAAATCAGTAGTTCCACAAATGTTCTATACTAAAGTAATTTCATTCCAAATTGTGTTTTGTCAAATAATGTCCGTTAATGCTCACAAGTTACAGTATTTAACTTGTCATCAAACTAAAGTATTTGCAAATTTTATTGTAAAAGCTTTTACGTTATTAACTTAAAAGGTTTAGACAATTAAATAAATTTACTGTTGCTTCACTTTCTTAAGGTATTTCCCTCTGAAATTTGATCATTACTTATCTTTTCAATAGTAGTCGGATTGTTTACCAACGGTCTTTAGCTTATATATAAGACACAGTTGATAGTCTCACAAAATCTTGGACTGTCTTGGACTTGAAATAGTTAGATGAGTGAAGAATGTCATGATAACATATTTATTTTATAAAATCCATTTCCAAAATTCATTTTCATATTAGATTAATTAATTATTAATAACATTAATTGTTAAAAACATATTTTATATATTTATATAAGGTGTACTTGATACACTTTTTTTGTTTTTAAATTAGTAGCCTTTTAAGAATGATATGTAAATCTTTACGTGTTTATACTGCAGAGAATTCGTCTAGGGTTCTGAAACCTCGTCTGAGTGAACTTAAATAGTAAGAAAATATAATAAATATAAAGAGATGAGCTGAGAAAGGTTACTTTGGAAAAACCATAAGCACCACGACTGGAACAGCATCAAAATTTTAATATTCTTGTATAAAATTTAAGTGAAGAGAAGAGACGTTTTCAAAAATAAGGAAAAGAGTTACGAGAAGAGGCAAAACTAAAGTTGGGTTAAATATAAAATAACATTAGTATACCACTAAAATAATCATTTATTTTTTCAGAATTGGTTATTGGAATTATAACCAATTCCGGATTTATAGGAATTTAAATTAGCCTTTTCTCATCTATGATTTTAATAAGACCGTTTTATCAAACTTAGATGCAAGCGTCATAAAGATGTTGAAGTTGTGGCTCGAGTTCGAACGGACAGACGGCTGACATCGGTTTTATTGAGAGATCGCAATAGTTTTGGGATGAATCTAAAAAGGCCTAATGCCTAAATCTCTATACACACCTAAGAGTTTCCAAAAGATATATCCTAGGTAAATCCCATGATGAGGTCGTTACATCACTGCCAAAAGACGTTCGTCAACTCTTTGTTTATGAAACTGTTTTACGCAAACCCAATACCCTAACTTATGTCGATAATCATGATAAAAGGTGAGTAGATATAATGTTCCACATTGATAAACACAGAAGTAAACTTGCAGGGAGACATTATTATATAATAAGCTCCAGATTATACAATAAAATCAACAAACTTATAAATATATATCGTTTAGTATACAAAAAAAATTAGTATACAAACATGATTTAACAAAATTTTACTTTAATAAATAATAATCATTTATTATTTCATTCCATGCCCTGACTGATTGTTTAAGACCATAAATTGAACGATTGAGTTTGAGAACACAATTTTCTTTACAATCCAAATTGGGTGGAGCTTGCATGTATACATTTTCATGTAGGTAACCATTTAGGAAAGCTGTTACTACATCTAAGTGAGTAATTTGAAAGTTAAGTTTAACACTTAAAGCGAATAAGAGTCTTAATGTAGAGTAACGAAGCACTGGTGAGTATGTTTCATAATAGTCCACACCCTCTCTTTGGGTGAAACCTTTCGCGACTAGTCTTGCCCTATAGGGCTCACTATTATCACTTTCATACTTTCTTTTGAACACCCACTTACAATGAACTATTCTATCAGCTTCACTCCTGTCTACAAATGTCCATGCTTCATTCATTCATTCATTCATCGCAGATTCATAACTCAACTAAACCTCGAAATTCTTTGAAATCCTGAAACACCTGGTTCTTTTCTTTCAAGAAGTAGACAAAAATCATTCCGCTGGCATCATCCTCGAACAGAAGAAAATACTTTGAATTACCAATTGATCTCGTCTCCATCGGCCCACATAAATCTGAGTGTACTACATTCAGTAGGTTTTCACTTCTATGGTTGGCTGATGGGAAGGGTAGACGTGTCTGTTTCCCCTCACAGTACACACAATTCTGTATCTGAATGTCAGCTTTCTTATCAAAAAAAAAACTCCTATCACAGCACCTTCATTCATTTTTGTAAGGACTTACTGTTTACATGTCCTAATCTCTTATGCCATGTTCATATTGCTAATAAATAATTCTCTAATTTTCTTGTGTTTAATTTGTACACACCATTTATCAAATTAGCTGTACCAAAAAGCTTATTCACTTGATTGTATATCAAACAGACATCTTTTTTGAACACTACTCTATTGCCATTAACTATGAGTTGGCTTACTGACACTAAATTTGTTGTCAACCCTGGAGCACACGTAACATCTTTCACTGGTATCTCATATTCACATTGATCAGTTTTCGTCATAATATTTACGTCGCCGGAACATAATATTTGAAACTTCTCGTTGTTTGCAACACATATCTCTCGCATATCGTGGTATGTTGCATTCTTCATCCACTTTTCATTGGCCGTCAAGTGCATACTCGCGCCAGAGTCGATGTACCAGTCGTACTTGTTGAATTGGCCACTCAAAAACACTGCACTGAATGCATTACTCTGTTTACGTTGCAATTGTTTCGAATGATTACATGAATTATCATTATTTGGGCATTGATTCTTGTAGTGACCCGTTTGTTTACACCGGTAACATTTGACATGACTTTTGACACCACCACTGACATTGACGTTTGACTTAACTAGACTTTGAGCACCGGCTGACACATTTTTATTTTTCTTAGGTTGCCACTTCTGCGCGCCACTTGCAAATACCACACTAATTTCACTAGATTGAGAACCCACTTCCGTTTCCATATCCATCAGCTTGGTTCTAATGGCGTCCGTTGTAATTTGGATACCAGAATGCTCGATGGCCAAGATCATCGGCATGAATTTTTCCGTCAATACAGCTAGTAAAAGACAACTGGGTCGCAAGGTGTAGGCACTATTGAAGCTCCCCTAACTACAATGAGATGGACCCGGCACCCGCACGGTGAATCCATGGAATGCTGAGAGGTCTAGTCTCATATTGTTTTATGTAAAGCAAATGACCATTACTTACCAATGAAATTATATTTGTTTAACGTATGTATGTATATTGATTTTATTTTTTAGAAATATTGCAAATCCTCTTATGATAATAGCTCAAGTTTGTAACGATTATGCTGATTATTATATTACTCAATAATAATTAATTATGTTCTTGTTTCAGATTTGAAGAAACAAAGTGAAAATGTTAGCAAGATTAATGGAGTAGTTAAGGTTGTGTAAAATGCAGTGTACTTTCCGCTTCAGAACGACGCTTTCCCTATGGACTTTGCTCATCGGAAGCTTTAATATTGCAGGTCAGTAATATGATTACTGTGTGAATATATAAAAACAAAACAAATGTAAGCTCTGTTATCGTCATAAATATAGGACTTCGAACGGGGAGAGATAAATAATTGTTCCCATATTTTGGTGAATAACAATATATGTAAATAGATGTTCCAAATAAGATCACCCATGTTTATAATTCAGTCTAAGATAATCCTTACAATTTAAAGAGAACATTCTTTACGCTCCTATTCCTAAATTATTAATTTCCTTATTTAATTATTTATGACAAAAGGAAGATAATGATTTTTATGTCCGCAGTATGTACTATAAGTATTAATTACATATCCGAACAGGATATCAATCAAGTATATTTCTTACATTCTTTAATGTATACAGAAATTATATATATATATATATATATATATATATATATATATATATATATATATATATATATATATAATATATTGTTATTACTATAATTTATAAATAAAACAATTATTGCAACTTATATAAACATACATTAAAAAACCTAAAATTTGTTTTAAATATTGGTGCTGCAGAAATATGTATAATATGTATATATTTCTGTTTATCGATCTCGACAAAGTCGATTAAAGACGGAAAAGGTAATGCTGGTGGCAAAACCAATATTTAAAACAAATTTTAGTTTTTTTATGTATGTATGTACATATTAGTTACAATAATTATTTTCTATTTGACAGTTTTAAAATGAATTAAATATATGTTTTTATTTAAAAGTTACTTGTGTTATACATATATGTATTAAATTTAACTTCTCCTTAATTTACTGTATATGTCAGATTTTTTACAAATTCGTTGTTTTTAAAAATAATGACCCCATCATCGCCGACCTCACTATTGTCACTTCTTCCAGTACGTTCCATGATATTTTAAAATGAAACTTCAACTGTTCTAAATTTCCTTGTATTTCTAGAAGGTTCTTCATAATCACAGTCTTCAATGGTCCCCAGACACTGAACTCTGCTGTCGTGCGTCCAGACGTCATATTTATACCAAGATTCAAACATAGTTCTATTCTTCTTTTAAACAGTCTTTGATTTCGTTTTACTTTTAACAATAATCTGTTCTGAATACTGATAAGTTTTTATAGTAATTGCTGGCAGGCTAAGTTATTTTCATGTCGCATCCATTATTATTAAGGCTAATTGCGTCGATATATGTATACATATTCTAATAAATAGTGTTTTATTGTTGGACGAGTTTTATGTCTTCTTCTTCTTAAATTCTTTAAAGAATCAGAAAGAATTATGATAAGTTTTGTCAACGGATAATAAAACTCTTGGTATTCTATACCGCATAATTAAATAAGTGCGAGGAGCCACGTTCATACGATCATGACTCATACTACATTTTGTTCAAACATGAATTTCAAATAGAATGCAGCTCAATTTTGTTTAACCACACATTGAAAGATAAAGAAAGTAAAATTATTATCTATCATCCGTTTACAGTTTTCTTCTTTTGATAAATATCTTTGTCTATATTTTCTAATATTTTTCGGATGTACATACCTACTACGCGATTTTTTATGTTTGATAAAAAACTACATAGTCCCGACGTTTTGGCTAATTTACAGCAACCGTTATCACAGGCAGACGAGATGTGAATGTGTGTCCAGACTGTCAAGAATGTGAGCCTTTAAGCACAACGGCGGTATGCAAGCTTTTAAGAAGTCTTTTCAACTTAATATTTAAAAGGTTTTATTCTTAAACCATTTTAATGTAATATTTAATCGAAAACAGTATTTTGGCTTGTTTGTTCTTCATTTCGTACTTGATGATCAACAAAACATTAGTCATCACCTTTCTGGCTTTGACCCTATTATATGCAATTTTTTATTAAAATTGCTGGAATCTTTTACTATTTGAGCCTTATTTATTCATAAAATAAATGATTTTGATCATAATTTTAACCGTAAGAAACTAAACAAAATTCTCGAGTCTTCGATAATCCATCCTTAAAAAGATAATTAAAAGTAAAATGATATAGAGCATCTTTCTTACATCTCTGAAATGGAGAAAATAGAAAATAGAGTGCTTATTGTGGTCGCCATATGTTCCTTCAACTATCAATAATATTTAATCAAGTTATTATTTTACTAGTAATGGTGTCTATTATTTCCGGTCCGAATACAATGAATATAACAATAATATTTGTTTTATTTACTTGTAAGCAACAGTTAGTTTGTCTAAAAATATTACTATATTTATTATAACAGATTACTAAAATAGATTTGAAACAATTTAATTATGCCTATAAGTTCAACAAGCGGACATCCAATAATTTCAATGGCTCAAGTATCTGTTAAATCATCATGGACAAACGGTTCCCAATTGATCAGTCCCATTAAAAGGTTCGTTTTATTGCTGAAATCACCACAGTCCGTGTAATGTTCATCGAATACACCGAAATTGCTTTCGAGAATTGGGACATTTGAGCAAAGTAGAGTGTACCGTGATAATTCCAGTCTGTTCCGTAAAATTCATGATGAAGAAACTAAATCGTTGTCAAAAATTATTTTACCCCTGAGAGATAGCGGTTTATTACAACAAGGCTTGTTGTAAATAGTGCTTGTTGAACACGCAATATTTCCTTCTAGAACCAATTGATAAAAGTAAAAACACATTTCAATTTGCTATTCTTTACAAAAAAGCGTAATTTAACAAAAGAAACAATATATATATATGAACTTTTTTGGGCTAAGAGAGCAAGTTATTTAAAAAAGGAACACAGTTTATGAAGTCTTAATATCCTTCATTAATATTTTTTTTGTTGAACTTATTTCAAAGCAGGGATATAAATTAAAAAAGCAGGCATGTTGTACTACAACATATTGTGAAATAGGTATTGTGAGTCATCGCTATTGTTTCATTTATCAACATATACATGTATTTGCTGTAGAAGCAATTACAAACGTTTGTTTTAAAAAAATGTTAGGAGCATTTTCAATCTTCTATGTTAAAGCTCCAACAGTTTTATTTGAAATCCGGTCATCACTGTTAGTTTTGATAGCAACAGTGTTGTTATTTATATGTTGCTGAGTGTTTGTTTGTTACATTGTCAATTTTTTTAAAATTAACATAAAAGGTCAAATTTGTTACGATAATTTTTTTAACATTATGCTTTATTTCATATTTGATGAAAAGCACAGATAATTAAAAATATTTAATTTTGTTAGAGACAAAACCTCTCAGCATTCAATGGATTCAGTGTGTGGATGACGGGTCCATCGCGTTGCAGGGAGAGGAGCTTCAACTCACCTTCACTGCCCAAAGTCCTCTCTCTACCTAACCAAATTTGAAAAGAACCTACTAGGGCTGCCTTCGAAGTAGGTACGTTCCCAGAATGAATAAATGTGAGTTCTAGACAAGCCCAAGTCTATTAAGAGGTTGTATAGACATTTAGCTGTCATACCTCTCGCTCCCACTTCTACCGCGTATAAATGCACGACGAAATTATTTCAAGTGAGTTCTTAATTTCTGAGCTCGTAATATTTATTGACTTTGATGATACAGTCTTTGGGGATGTTGGTTTCCCAAGGAACCGTAAGCATCGCAACACGCTTTAAAATTCACGGAAAATAAACTGCTTATGAAATTGAAGTCGTAACTGTAGATCTGGAGCATTTTCGTCTCTTGGGAGCGATGTAACGTCGTCATCATGGGATCTCCCCAGGATATATCACTTGGAAAGTCTTAGGTGTTTACATAGGTCCGATGGTCATTTAACACTCATCCCAAAACTATTGCGATCCCTGAATAAAACCGATGAATCAGCAGTTAGCGCTAGCCCGAGTCACAACTTCGACATCTTTATGATCACTGCATCTAATTCCATTGGCATATGTATGGATATACAAATGCAATTCAGTCAGATCATAGCTTAAAACTCATTATTTAAGGAGACATCTTCAACCGATTGAGCTGAAATTTTGTATACGAATTCATTTTGGATGGTTTAGATCTTGACATCATACCTAATCCTTCATGGCGGTGTATCCAAGCAGTTTAGTTATTTTCAATGCACTAGTGCTATATTTATAGGTTGAGATTTATCGATTTATTTGTATTTAATATAATAAATGAAATATTGCATTACTTTGTACAACGTTTTAAAAATCATGCTTAATATTTCTGGGTTTGAATAAGATGCTTCGTTCTTTGAAAGGAAACCAAAAACCGTTTGAATAACTTCTGTACTTTTCAAAATATGTAAATATTTTTTCTAAATGAACTATACTTACAGATATTATATATTCATAGATCTATAAACAATGGACAATCTTTTGTAATGTTTTAATTATAATATCTAGGAGTTTAACGAATAGTTTACCACATTCGGTTGGTAGTGGTCGCAATTTAATTAAAAGTATTTATTTTATTTTATTGTCTAGTCCAAGTTTTATAATTTAGAATATATTAGAAAAATGATGAAGTGGAAAATTATGAAACCGTATCGTTTAATGTTTCTTTTCTTTGTAGTTTTCTTTTCCCAAAAGACTTCACCTGCAGTTGTTTCTCTCGACTGTACAGATTTATGTCGCCAATGTTCAAGATAACACATATTCAAAGGGTCAATTCGCCATTTAACTTTTGAATACACATATTGTTTGCGAAGTTTTTTGGTTCATTTTGGTTTTAGGCTTTGTTAGTTTTCTTTTTTAATTTACTCAAACTCTCTTTTAGGAATTTATTATTTATCGTCATTATAATCTTCTAAGTGTCTTCTTGCGACTTTGATCACATTTCTTAAGAAAATTCAATTGTTAATATGTTAATGTTGACCTATGTTTAATTTTGATTTATGTCGGATTAAAATATCTTTCACTATATAAACTTATACTAGGCAGACGACTAACATAAAAAATATTGATTAAAAAATTATCATTAAACAAATTTCAAATGTAGATCTATAAAACTAAACCAGTTTTTCTTAAAATTATACAATAAAAATGTTATGTTGACTGTATTTAAATTACGAGCATGTGTTAAACTTGTCAGCATAAATTTAATGCCATCAAAGATGATAAATAAACTTATCACTGCCTACTGTCTAACGGCCCCAAGCAGAGTCTAACTAGGTCCAATATAATTAATCAAAAGCGACGGGTGCAATGGTATCTATATTTCACCCTATCTCTATGTTGGCGCCAAGAGCTTATTGAAAAATGTTTGAAATCAATATTTTGACATCCTAAGTCCAAAAGTTTCTAGTGGAAGATTTAATTTACAGACAGATTGTCATACCAAATATTTTACATGATATAAGGCAACTACAATGTTCAATAGAAGTATTAGGCTTATTACTAGAAATAACTTTAATCTAATAGAATAAATGGTGGATGGTAAAGCCACAAATTTATTGTTGTGTTTTCTTAAAGGTACATGAATATTCTCATGTAAAGACTGATTTAAAATACTAAAAAAACTAGGTTTTAAAATTTTATTTTATTAATATTTATAGTCTTTGTTACAAACACAGTTTAGAAAAACTTAAATATCAAAGTCCAGTAAGTTATGGAGAGGGTTGAGTTGCTTAATCTCGTTGAATTGTCATTTTCAGAAAAAAAATCATATAAAAAAAAAGTCATACAAGATAAAATAATATTTTCCTTGTATAGCAAATTAAATTATAGTTTCATTTGATGAGGAAAAAATGTCAAACTCTTAAAGTCAGATACAAATGGTTTTTGAAAATAATTAATTTGATAGTTAAATTACCTGTTACCTTTGGAACTGGAAGTTTTATTCTAAATATTGGAATGTTTAGGTTCTTTGTAGAACGTATTTAGGTGGGTTAATATACTTACTTTCGTATTTTACAATAATATAATACATGTATAGGATTCTAACAAAATAATTAAACAAAATAGTTTTCTAATAAGGCCAGAACTTTTCATTAACAAATAAATCCTTAATTAGAACAAACTAATTATTATCTTAACCCAGTACGCCTTAAATAAGTTAAATTCAATTTACAAAAATACAAGTCGTGTTCACAAAATACTTTCCCGCGTAAAAGTGCACAAACCAAGCGTTATCGTTTAATATTACTTCGGATGCGTTCGGGAATTAAAGGTCGAATCAAATTAAAAGTGTGTTTCCTAAGTATATATTATGTATCAAAATTATAATAAAAAAATATTTAATTTATTCTGCTATTTTGACGTTTTTGTATTTAAGTGGAAATTTATCATTAGTATTCGCACAATGAAATATTTCAAAATGTAATGTATGTTCTTATTGTAATAGCACTGAATTATGATAAAATTCTAGCACTAAATTGCTTCGAAATTAAAGCAAAGAATTGAAGCAATATACATCTAAAATAGGTTTTTTTTCAAAATATTTTGTTCTATTTTCGTACAATATATATTCTATTCTTGAGATTTTATATAACATTGTTAAAAAATAATTTGAGCTTTTGTACAGTAGGTAATTAAAGTGTCTGCAACCAGATGCAACTTAAAAATATATTTAAAACAAGAATGGCGGTTATCAACCATGAAAGTTGAGATGCAGAGTAATTTGTAATGAAGACTTAACAATTTTTTTTTATATAAATTAAAATCCTTAATGAAATACTCAACGTTTCGCAGGATGTGCCCATATAATGATAAAAGGATTTTCACACTCGTTTTCCATGTGAAGATTACCAATTTGAGTAACTTAGTGTCAGTCGATAAGAGACTAGAAACTCCACAGAGATTAAATTAAAGGAAGAATGTTTCATTACTTATTTTAGGATAAAATTTAATCATAGACAACATACACAGTGCCTTTCAGTTTATATGTACTATTCATTATCTTTTTTAGTTAAAGCGAAGTAATCAACACAAAATATGCGAAACATTATTTATTGCAGAAGAAATACAGTTCTCAAATAGAGACAATAATACGAAGTCGGTGTAGAATGTCAAATGCGATCAAACTTGTCGGAGTAGTAGCGTGCACTAACAATTCGAGTAATTGCATTGAATTATACGTTTGTATCGATCTCACTGCACCCCGTCTTGTACAAAGTTTATTTATTGATTTATTAGAAAGAACCTTTATGATATTTTCACTTTGTTTTATCTTACATGCAATATCACGGTGCTTGATTATACCTAACAGAAAAAGTTTACGTGATTTAACTATGGTGGACGGTGTGTGTAAAATTCGTTTTTAGTTATTATTTTGCTTAATTCAAAACATATTGATTAATATTTAAAGTTCCTTGATTGATTGAATATAAATAGTTGCAAAGACATATTAGTGGATTATTGTTCAAGTAATATGGAGTTTACGATGTTCTCATTCACAGAAGTCACGAAATCCCTAAAATATACATTTCCAGATTGAGTTGTCTTACAATCTGCGTTTCGAGTTACGTTTACCTAAGCCTTTAAAGCTTTCACCTTGTAAATAGGTATTATAGGTAAATTTGTCCGTTAAAGCTTTGAAAGTAAATGTAATATTAAAACAAATTATTTTAGCTAAGGAATGTTGAAGAAATAAAATAAAATCATCTGAGGAATGAAAACTTTTTTGTAATTCTATAGTTTTCACATTACATATAATTTAATTTAATTTAATTAAAAATTTTATGATCTTATATAAATTTTGATTCATAATAAGCCATTTTAAAATGAAGAAACGGAAACCTTGTGTTACATATATCTATGATCATAAAAAGTCTTATGATTGGACATGCTATTATTTTTAAAACGTTAATTACCTACTGACCTGCCCTGCCATTATGAGAACCGATTTATATTTACCTTTTATAATGCCCTTGTTAACTCATGCTTTGTTCTAATTGTGACAATTTTTAAAAAGCACATTAATATTCCCTTATGAAGCAATGAAATCATTATTTTGTTTTTAATCTTTCCATATAGGTACTTTTGGTCATATTATATTGAATTGTTTTTTTTTAATTTGTATTTCTTAATAAGAAGTTATAATGACATACCTAATAGGGAAATGGGAGTGGAAATAGTCAGTGGTGGCCTAGTGGTTAAAAGGCCCGCCTCTCATGCACGAGGGCGCGGGTTAGATCCTGGCCCGGGCAAGTACCAATGTGATTTTTCCGAACCATATGCACTTTCTAACATTATTTAGACATAACTGAATAATGCTGATTCCCAAAACTATTCACAACATGCAAGGCAGATACTGGCTAAAGCTGGGAAATTGCCAGGTAGAAGAAGAAGAAGACCTAATGAGGAAATGGATTCATAAATTAACTGCACATACACATGAAAGATTGGGATTGACTTGGGTGATGACGTAGGTCTGTTGTGAAAAGTTATGTTTGAATAGGAGAATTCAAATAAATTTGTTCTACTCTTCTCTAAGTCACATTTTTTTGTTGTGATGTACATGTGTAATTCAATAATATTAAGTATAGTTTTTAATACTAGTGGTGCTGATAACAATAAAACTAATCTTCTCTAAACTAATAATAATAAATAAATAAATAAAACTCCTTTATTCCATTCGATAATCTCGTTTTTGTTTTCTCTACATAGTACTCAAGATTTTTATTCATCCAACAAATAAAAACCTTGACATTGGCAATATATTCGATGATTTTGGTGCGAATGAAGCCATAATCTAAAAAACTGGTGCAGTCCTCCGTCGGGACGCGACGACCCCATCGCCCACCGATGTATTCCTGTGCAATCAGTCACAGGGTGGGAGGGCCTTGACCTTTTTGTGGGGTCTTGGTTCGGGCTGGTGGTACGGCCGTGGGAGTCAGACTTGAACGTGGGAGTCAGAAACTTCAGGAGGAAACTCGGGTATCTCGAGAGGCCTGATTTCGTTTGATGGTCGGTTTCCACTCTGTCTGCCGTCGGGCGCTTTTTCTCGTTGGTGGGTGGTTGGAGGCCGTGTGGGCTTGGGTTAACCCTCTCGTGAGTAAGCAAGCCCGCCAGGCGGGGAGACAATTCTGGTCATTTGGAGTGGGCCCTCGGGGGTGGGGAACTGGCCGTTTGCGGTCTGCCGCATGATCGTTTCGGATGTATGCTTCGGCAATTCCCATGGAGATCCACTAGGCGGCGACGGAGAGTGACCGCTGGTGTTTTAGTGGATAGCATGATCCCTTTTGGCCCGTGAGTCCCACATAACCACCTCCGTCTCCCCTAGACGGAGGGGTAGGTATAAAACCTTTCACCGCGTTAACAAAAAAAGGTCATTTTCTTTAGTGAAAAGTACAAAGGTTAAAATAGTTGGACTAAAATGATCGCTTAGATCAATTTAATAATAGAGTCACATAATGAACTTTCTAGCGGAAATCGTTTTCATCAACCCGTCTTACTGCCTTGCTTAAAAAAATATTCTAATTTGCTAAATTCTTGTAACCATCTTATCCTATCCTAGTTTCAATTTAATTTATGTAATTTAATCATCCTGAATGAATTTTAATATTTTTAGAAACGAAAGAAAATGGACCTAAACGTTTATTTGTATCATTTCATATCTCCGCCTCAATTAATTTCAACAAAGCGCATATAAAAATAAAAAAGAATCCTTTACTTATTTATGCACTTTTATATCTGAACTAGATAGAAATTCAATTTTAATTATTCAATATTACGTTTCATGTCCATGATCTGTGCTTTATATCATAGGAAATATGTTTTATGTGTTTTAATAAACATAAATATTAATGAAATTATTAAGGAAAACAGATCAAAAGACAGATTTTTTTCAATTACTTTTTTCAATTACTAATTCATCTTAACATTAATCCCCTTAAATTAAGATAATGAATGTGGGAATTTATTATAGGGATGTAAAACAATTTTAATTTAAAATTTTATAGAATTAGGAACCTAAAAAAATCAACCTGGTAATTTAAAATCATTTATAATAAAATTTCCATTTGTAGGACTACAGCTCGAACATGGGCTGGCTTGACCGGGGAAATACCACCCTATCACTGAAGATCGGCGTGGAGTAGCCTTTAATGGCTGCCTTTCATCCGATGAGTGAGAGAGCCGATTGCCCTTTCCCTATTCCTACCTTTTCCTAACATTTCCTTATTCCCATCCCTCGCTAGCCCTAAAAAACAAGGTTGGCAACGCATCCGCAACAAAGATGTTGCGGATGTCCATTGGCGACGGTAACCACCTTCCATCAAGTGGGCCGTCTGCTCGTTTGCGGCCTTTCACATAAAAAAAAATGTGAGTGTTATCTTCAAGGTTTTTTGATAATTTACTCTGAGAGAGGACAGTTTTTCAAAAAGGGAAAAAAAAAATTCCCCCAACCACAAACATAATTTTCATTTGGTCCAAAGACTTTTCAGTTTTCTTTGTATTCCATAATTTATACAAAAATTTATTAGTTATCATAAACAAAATATAAAATTATTTTCTTTATAATATTATATATCTCATAGCCTTGTATATGGAACTAAAGATTATTTTTGATATATAAAATATTCTGTGTTATGAATATTATAATAATGCCCAGATATAAATAAGTATTGATAAGAAAATCAAATAAATTACAATGTATTTGGGATATAAACAGGTAAGTGTTTACCTAATTTTGTGACAAAATATTGTTTTTTGTATAAGATAAAAATAAAATTCATTAAATGTACGTACTTGTGTTCGAGGCAAAATTTTTTATCTTGTTTATTCAACAGATGTATTGGAATATATAATTTTTTTCCTGCTAATGGAACAACATTTACAATTGATTTCGGTAAGAATGTTTCATTGTAATATGGTTAATAAACCTCCTCATATTTAAAATAAGTTTTCGTTTTCTAGATGTTTATTCATTTTTGTATCGTCTGTACTGTGTCCTAAAAATGACGCCAATGTTACGAATAATAAACTAATATTATAATATGATAAAAGTGATGCGCGAATTTTAGAAAACTAACTGTTTTAAATATTAAACTAAGAATATGTTTCATAAAATGTCAAACCCCTTACCCATGCAATAAAGATATTTCAAATACCCACGTCATCGATCCGTAACAAATTAACAATTCAAGCGTTTTGTGCTCTTCGCAATTTTTTGTAAAAGCTTAATAAAAGGGGAAAACATGAGTTTTAAATAGTATCAAACTTTATAAACAGTTTTAATCGAGATAGAAGGAATAATAAGATAGCGTGAATCTTTAACGGTAACACTTTTTGACATCGTTTTATAAATCAAAATACATGATAGCATACAACTATCTCTTCTCAACTACTAAAATATCTTAAAAATAAACATAAAAGACAGGTAACATTTTTTAATTGAATAACTGAAATTATTCACGGAATCTGAAATATTAATTACTAATAAATATATAAGGATATGTTTGTTACACACTATCCCAATACAATCTTCACAAATTATAATTGGTATAAGTTTTTAATACAGCGAAACCTCGTTGAAACCTGAGGGAACCAAGGATTTTGTATTATTTATAGAGGTTTTTCATTTATCCAGTTTTCCTATTAGACAGATTTAAAACAAAGTTCTCTCATTTATCGACGCTCTCATTTATACACTTACATATTTCGTTTCGTTTTTTGAAACCCTCTTAACATCTCTTATTACCATAAAAAAAAAATATCAATATGGAGTTTACGTGTAAATTTTTGCGCTTTCTCTTTAATTATTCACCTATTTGAATGTTATTAAACAGTATCTGCTTTATAAATGTCGAGAGACATTTTTCAAGTTCGGAATACTCAGGTGATCGTATTCACTGAGATACACTGATTAGATTCAATATACTGAGGCCGAATTTTCTCGTTGTTTTGAGTAACATAGAGTTGAGTTTGGTACCTTATACTCCGTATACAGTTTATTACATTCATTCATTACTTTACGTTCATTCATTACTTTCCACAATCATATTCTAATAAAAGCTTTAGTTTTTTAATCGCTGAAAATGTACTATATTTACGTTTTAACATTTTTAACAATTTAACTCCCTTATTTATGAATGAATTATAAGTTGTAAGTCATTCGGTGGTCTATTTTCTAGATTGAAGTGAGTGAGTGAAGATATGTTTGGAGAACGTTGATTTGCAAGCTTCGATTTAAAAAGCCCAAGGATACCTGATCTGCATGGGAAACCAATATATTTGCAAAAATTGGAGTTGTGCCCCTTTATCTGGAAGTAAATTACCGATCAAGTGATAAACTTGCCCTTGAACTTTAAAATTGGGAATAAAGTTTCCTTAACGAATTTCTCTGGCACTAAATGAAGTCATCTGAAATAATATATTAAATTTTCTTGAGTGATATAAGAAATACTTTGATGATATCAGTTCTTTTAAAACTGTAGTTGGTTCTGGAATAATAGGTATATTTACTTTTTCCGCCACTACAACACAGAATAGGAGCTTCAGTCACCCATTTTTTTGCATATTTTATACATTTCACCAATATCAATGTCATTTAGCTCAGTATAGTCAAGGATACAACCGTAAGCAAACGCAGCATTTAATAAATTAAGCCTTCCTCGATTAATGATCTATTCAATAAAAAAAGGTTTTTCAATTCGAACCAGGAGTTCCCGAGATTAAGCGTCCAAATAAAGAAACAAAAAATCTCTTCAGCTTTATAATATTAGTGCAGATGGTGTATTTTCTACCTTCTTCATCACTAAACACTACATTGCTACGTAACTATGTCAGCGTATAGAAAAATCCTTTGATATATTGGGTCGTTATTCGCGCAATCTCCTTCGTTGGGACTTGGATTGCTAATCGGGCCATTTGTCACGGTCACGCTTGTTATTCACTGCAAACGTACGATTCAAATTTCGCAAACAATTTCGAACGAGATCTGAGCGGTTTCTTGGTTGGTTGGGGTTATTACCGACTAATGCTAACACCGGCAAACTATTCGCTTTTATTATAGTAACCTAGATAAAGATCAAAGAATTATTATTCAATATTAAAAAGCTCAATTAGAAGGCGGATTAATACAAGAGTTGTAACTTGTTCCTATATATTAATAACGTATAATATATCTAAACAAAAATGTCATCATTATAATATTGTTGTTTAAAATTTAAGTGTTTGTTATAAATATTATAAAGCTGAAGAGTTTGTTTGTTTGTTTGAAAGCGTTAATCTCCGAAACTACTGGTTCGAATTGAATAATTCTTTTTGTGTTAGATAGTCCAGTTATCGAGGAAGGCTGTGGGGTATATAACATCACGCTATGACCAATAGGAGCAAAGATATAGTGGTAAATGTGTAAAAAACGGGAGAAATTATTTCATCTTTGAAGCCTTCCGTTGCGTGCGCCGTGAAAACGGTTCAAGGTACACAAAAAATATGTATTAAAGAATAATAGCTCTTGTAATAATATAAAAAACAGTCCGCGACAGTATACGTCTATCTTTTAAGATTAACTCACAAAAATCGTTTTTATGGTACCTAATTTGGTCGAAATAATTTTATAAAATCTTTATTCAAATAAACACATAAATATGTTGTTGGTTAAGAGTACTTCATTGTGAATTAAAAAGAACGTAGGTTTTATCCTGAAAACTCTACGGGAACTCGACCATTCCGAAAACCCCGCAAGAACGGGAACTATGTGGGAAGAACAAAAAATCTGCCGGAAGTCACTACTCCACGCGGACGGAGTCGCGGCAAAAGCTAGTTTGTTATATGTAGAGTAATTTAAAAAATATTTTTTTATGTATAATAATACAGATAACACTTTTTTCGTTTAGCTTTTTTCACAAACGCGCTTTTTCACACAAATTTGTGAACCGCGTAAGCTCTTACTTAACTTTAATTTACGACTTATGCTAATACTAGTGTACTATCGTGATGTCCTAATGTTTGCAATTTACCAACTATCTTTTTGTGTCTTCAGGATGTGAAATATATTTCATTCAGTTTGTTACGTTAAATTTCAGTTTCAAGAAGCTGGTCTTCTTTCTAAATCTTTAATATAATATGGATATTAGTGCTATAGGATACGAAATCGTTGACTCGCGGGCGCGGGCACGAAATATCAATAGCGGTCACATATGACGTGATTTCTAAGTTTTCACGTTCAAACGTCCAAGTAGCGAGCTAACTAGCGACTTGCGCATGCCGTGCGCTCGCGACAATTTCATACGCCTGAGACGTTTGGTTGTATTCATGTCAAACTAGCGGCAGCGCGCGCGATTCACTCGCGACGTCAGGTAAGTTCAACCATTTTGAACTTTTCACTAGAAACGATAGCACTTTTCTATCATGTCATTCAGTACAGATGATTTTATTGGTGCTGTTCAAATAAATAAACCTTGAAGGATGTTCCCTCAAATTACCCTATAAAGTATGAAATTCACCATACCGTTCTCTTTCTTTATTAATTTCGGGCATGCCCATTCTAATTTTTAGCATTTCCCACTTTAGGTTTGAATTTTCGGTTAAAAATTAAAGATCTCGCATGATCCATAATATTTACGACCTCTGACAATACGTCACACTCGCGCGAACGCCTGGCGGTTAACGTGAACGCGAGCTCGCAACGTTTCCCGCGCCCGCACCCGCACCTGCGCTCTCGTGTTCCAACGTGAACGAGCACTATCAGGTACTGTTTCCATTGACCGTATTGTTTGATCAAACTAAAAAATTATAAATATTAAATCCGAATTCGCTATAAGCGAACCAAAAAGATGGCTTATATTTTAAATTTCCTAAATTCTCTCGACAGATGAATTTTGTCATTATTGGTTTTCTAAATTTGGAATACAGTAGGCAATAGAGTTTGTATCATGCATAAAAATAAACAAGAGAAGTGTAACTAAATTATCTTAATTTCATACATATATGTATATGTATATAGACATTATATGGTTGGTAATTTAAAATGCGAAAGATTAAATTAATATTCCTGAAATTATCCTTGGTCATTTTGCTATTGTGTAACTTTGAACAACAGATAGGAACTCTCTTTAATATTATTATTGAAATTTGTAATCAACTATTAAGGTCAGTCTTTTAATATGAAACATTACTTTGACGTTAAAATAAATCATATTTTTTTCATTCCTACATGGATTTTTAGTTCCTCTTTTTAAGGCTAACACGATGATCTTTCAATGTATTTGAGTCTTAATTTAAATCAACAGGTCTAGGGCCATGGCCGAGCGTATGGGCGGAGTCTCTAGACGCAGTCAATTTGTCAGCGGTGTCAGGAGGAGACATAACACTGCCTTGCGACTCTCACTCTCCACCACCGCCTGATGCACTACTACTCGTCGTGTGGTATAAAAACAACATACCTATTTACAGGTAAGTTGTAGTCAGCTATTTAAATAAAACTAAATACACATTTTCGTGTATAAATGATAATTACAATGAATCTAAAAAATATATTTAAAGATGAAAGTAATTAACTATAAATATTTTAAAATATTGTATTTAGTTTTGAATGAAATTGCGCTAGTTTTGTTTACGACGATAGTATTATTATACATAGTCTAGCCATAAACATTGTTACAAATAAAACAGATATTTTTTTCTATTGCAAATAACATTTATTACTTTAACGGTATGTAAGTTTAATATATAAGTATAAAACAATTAAAAACGCAAAAAGCTTATTCGAAGTTGTCTCCATTAGCTGCAATACAGTCCTTTAAACGACGAGGACACTTATCAATAGAAGCACGCACTCTTTCCATGGGAAAATTTTCACTGTCAATCGTATGGATTGTTTTAGGGAGTCCAAATTATCATGGCGCTTCGAATAAACCCTACTCTCCAAAACTGACCATAAATCATACACTTGATTGATTTTTATTGATACACTTGTGCTGATGTTTTGATATATTTTTCACAAAAGTATGGCTCAGTTACTCTTCCATAGCTAACACCCCACCAAACCATCACTGAAGTCGGATAATGCCCCGATTAAATACGCGACGTGGTTCTAGATGCTAACTTCATCTCCCGAGATAAAATCTTTTGCTTTCAGACAGGATTTCTTCGCATTCTTTCTCTTACTGCTTTGACCACCTTTTTCGTACAGAGTAAGTCTCATTGTACCTATTAATAGCCTAGTACACAAACATTTAACTAATGATAAGCGTGTGGAGTTTTAAAAATTGCATTTGGCTCCATACCTACTTCGTGTAATGCAATCACAGCGATTCTGTTCTATTTATCACCCCACTCCATTTTAATATAACAAAATATTGAACAACTAGTTCTGCATGGGACTTTCCGCGTTAATTTCGGCATTAGTAATATGTATATAAAAGAAAGCCCACAAATGCGGTAATACCCAACAACTACAACAGAAATGTTATAAAAATTAAGAATTACGTTAATATGAATAGTTTGGCAGTATTTAACAAATTAACTACAGAAAGAAACTATTGTCTATAGATATAGTCTATCGTAACTCTTTTTTTTTACGAAAGGAATGCTTATTGGCTGTCGATCGTGCCTACATAAACTGGTAAAAGGTACATAGCGATAATGTCATTTTGGCTAGGAGTTGAATTCTCGAGTATGTAAATATGGTTTTTCGCTTATATGAGGAAAAGTCGAACATTTTCCGGGATGTAAAGTAGCCTATGTGTTATTCCTGGACGTCAGCTTTCCGTATACAACATTTTATCAAAATCGGCTTAGCCGTTTGAGCGTGAAGAAGTAACACACATACTCACATATAATACATTTTATCAAAATCGGTTTAGGCGTTTGAGCGTGAAGAAGTAACACACATACACACACACATCTTTATATATATCATTCTTCTGTGAGTGTGTATGTCACTGAACTTCTCTCAAAGGACTGGACTGATTTTGATGAAATTTTTTGTGTGGGTTCAAGGAGATCTGGGAATGTTTTAGATTCACAATTTTGTCCGCTGAACAATGTTTTTTTTAATTAATTTTTAATTTATTAGTAGTTGTTGGTACAAACGTTTTTTTTTGACATTAGATTTGACAACTAACTAACATGTCAATCATTCTGTCGCACTTCAAAACACGGAGTTTTTTGGCTTTAATAGGTAAACTCCAAAATAAAAATAAAAAAAACGAAACAGATTTTTCTTGATTATAGGGCGATACGAAGTAGGATGTATTGGCTCCAAAATAAGAAAACAATGAAAAATTATATAAAAATGACAAATTCTAAATACAAATGTAATATTTTGTTTATTTTTAATTGCAACAGTATTTATGACCAGAATGTGTATACATAGTTTAGCTTAAAGTATACCAATAATAACATTTTTTAACTTTCACAATACTTTCTTAATTATATGAAACAATTATTTGACTTTTTCTGTTTTCTGTGATAACTTCTGATGTAGGTGTGTATTTTTGGATAAATATAGATTTTTTTCATATATTTATTCATTACTAAATATATTTCATTTTTAAATTATTTGTTTTTATATAAAATACAACGTTTTTTGCCTGATATAGTTTCCTATTTGAAACATTTTCTACTCCCGTGTGTTACTGAGAACCCGTCGGTATATTATTTAATACTAAAACCTTAAAACCAGATTTAATGAAACACGTTATTTCCAAAAAAATATTCCGTACAGTTAACGGGGTTGTATAAATATTTATACGTATAATACATTACACACAAAGAGACGTACATATGTACTAAAAAATCAAATTTGATGTAAAAAATTAGTTAAGGATTTTTTTTTGCACAATAGATGTATTAAATTATTGTTTTGATAACCTCTAAATAATTATATACATTTTTTTTTCAAATTGTTGTAATACATTTATTTCGTGATTTTTGACAATGTCATTTTATTTAAATGCGTACAAGTTATGTTCATTGAAATGAATATGGCAATAAACAGAATTTAATTACTAAATTCAAAGTATCACAAGCTTCTGTATTATCGAGGTCAATTACTTATTTACCAATTTAACAAAACAACAAATATATACTCACTGTATAAATTCATGAGAATGTAAAAAACTATGACAATTTAATTCGTACTACCTTGCCCTAATTAGGCTTAATAAAATGTCATATTTATACAGCGATAATTATATTGCGACCCCGATGCCCAGATAACTTTCCACCGGACTCTTATCATTTGATTTCTTTACTATTATATTTATATATCCATTGGGTATTTTGAATCGTTTTCGTTTCCTATTAATAATATGTCCTACAATTATTAATTTCAAACATAAGTTTTACTTAGTGAAAAAGCCGATAATTTCAATTTAAAGGAATTATTAGAAAAAAAAATACCGAAAATACAACGTAATCAAACTTAAATGTAAAAAAAAAACATATTTAAAACAGTTTCTCTAAGTTTCTCTATCAAAGTAAGTGAATTTAAATGAAACTAATATTTTTCGGATATACTACGCGACTTTATTTTTGATATAAAAATAGATATCTCGTCTGCCTGTCATCACGTTTGCTGAAAAGTGGCCAAAAAGTCGGGAGTATGTAGTTTTTATTAAAACTAAAGTCGAGTTGTTTAATCCGAAACATATTAGTTTCATTTAAATGAATAAAACTCACGGAACTCTTCGATCTCATTAAATTAAGTGAATATTGTAATCATAATTTTTTCGAAACTATCAACAAAAAACAATTGAATAATTATACATATTTGTTTGTGTAAAAAATATTTTGGTCCGATACTTTTATCTTGATACTTTTATAAATTTTAAGAACATTTTTTTATTATAACTGAGTATTTTAGATGGTTAATTAAATATAAGTTATAGTATTAAGTCAATAATTTTTAACGACACTTGTCTTTATTAAAATACTATTAATAACTTATGAGGAAGTATGACCATTTTTTGTTATTAACAAATTTTTAAGGCAGAAAATAATATGGCGAAGAAATTAAATATTATGCTCTATAATGATTTCTCTGTATTTACCTACTGTATTAGCTACGTTTCAATGACGGATTATGACGAATTTACGTTATACTAGGAATTTCTCTTTGTCGAATTTGATTGATGATACATTGGTAAATAGCTAGTTATTATAAGTACATAAAGTCTTGTAGGTAGGTTTATCACATGGCCATTACTCATAGCCACGTACTGTATATTTTATATAGTTGATTTTACTGTCTTCAAAAACAAGAATTTCAGAATTCTACTATATTTTTTTTATAATTTGGCAATAACATAACGCTATTCTCATACAATGCCAAATATTTTTCCTTTTCGAGTTCTTGTCAAACTGACCTGATATATATTTCCTTGAGGTTGGATAAAGGAGTTAAGTAAAACAAAATCTCCCCACAAACATATACCAGAGATAGCCCAAGAGCCCTCGACGGCCAGACCTTCGTTATATTATAAGTTGAAAGTTTCTATGTACTTGTCTCCTATACAGGTAAGAACTACCGGCGACTATAGAGTTTGGGTTGTAGTAACGTAAGCTGTTAGCAAGTAGTAAAGGTGTATCAAATAGTACTTAAAATTTGTTAAAGTATGAAGTTCAATTTGTTTTATATTTACTACAGGATAAGTTGAGAAATCACGACACCCATTGCCAGCCACTTATATTAATGTCTTGTTAAGACCCAGTTTCACCAAACTCTGTTTGATAAATCTAAACAATTCATTTACTTAAGAACCTTCAAAATTATAATTGTCTGCTAAAATTGTTACGTTCCAGGAACAAAAATTAACAACGCCTTATTAAATTTCATGTTAAATGATCGACTACCAAATTATTCGTTCTTGTTACGAGTATAAGGCAACCAAATGGAAACGATAGTGTTTAATAGGACACGTTTGCCACGATGCACCACATTTACTTTGATCGTATATATCCCTCGATATTCGTTAGCTAATATGGCCAAATTGTATACATCGATTGACTTTTATTCTTCCTTTGTTCGACCGGGTCTAGAATATTGTGCTCAGGTTTGGTCTCCACAATATGAAGTCCACATCAAACGTATTGAGAGGGCTCAAAAGCATTTCCTGTTGCATATTGCATATCAATACAATAAGGCAAAACAGTTACCGACATATCATAGTCGGTTAGAATACTTTGAGCTAAATAGCTTGCTCAATCGGAGACATTTATTGGACCAGATTTTGCTTCACAAAATCGTTAATGGCAAGTTAGACTGTCCTAACCTCGTAAAAAAAAAAAAATTTAATGCGCCGTCAAGGTTTCCCCGTGCAAGTAAATACGTTCCTTTTTCGATTCCACGCTCAAAAACAAATTTAGGACAGAATGCTATCATGAGTAGGCTACCTAGACAGTATAACCTACTCATAAAAAAATCAAGAAATTGACATCGACATTTTCTCAGACAGTCTGCCAAAATTTAAAAGCAAAGTTATAGCTAGTTTTAAATCGCCCAGTATAAATTAATTGTAAGTTGAAAATAATAAAATAACGATCACATTCCAGTCTTTCAACATCGATCACGTTTATATTGAGTCGTTTAGGTTCTGTATTACAGTTGTTTGTTTGTTATTTTTGCTATAAAATTTTTGTTTCAAAAAATTTCATTTTATTCATTTTTATTTTTTAATTGCTTAGTAATAAGTTGGTAATTTGTTATTGTCTTTTGTAATTTACATTTTATATTATATTGGTAGTATTTTTTGTTTCCCGTTTTTATATAATTTTAATTTAGTATAATTTTAATTTCCCCTTTTGTATAATTTAAGGAGAAAAAAAAAATTGTGTTACATTAATAGAAAATACTGTCCTTTTGCATGCCGTGATAACTTTTAACTGAAACAGCACTTAGCTAGAAATTTAATTATCTTTATTTTAAAACTTATAAATGGTGTATGTTTTGTAAGTTGTCCTTATATAAATAAATAAATCGTTGGTTGCATTCATTTGGCAAACCAAAAGCTTTCTGTGGTGCTACATAGGTATATTGTATTTCAAAATATTAAAAAATGGGCATGAATTGAAAATCTTATCACTGCTTCAGCACCAAACAATGTCACCTGGAAACAACTTTTATATTTCTGAATGTTGGCCAGGAAATACTAAGAATCATTATCAATGCCAGAAATTAAAGATTGTAAAGGATCTGTTGGTGGGACATGAGCACAATACTGACATTTCTCCAATTGATGCTAATACGTCAGTACAATACTCTAATGCTGATTAATAATTGAATGCATTTTGTTCCAGAATCACAGGAGCACAGCATTTGTTGAATCGATCAATTTCACTATTTCGTATTCGCTGTTGTTGTGTTCGATTTGCATGAACTTGTTGCATTCTAAGCTTATAAACGTCATTCTCACTCAGTAAAGAACACAGTTCATAGCAATACCACTAGTTCTTTACCGCCCCGGGCCCTTCAGGTCTGAACTTAAAGGGTAGGTCGCATCAGGCCACCCCTGCCGATGACGCTGTCGAAACCATTAGGGCTAACACGTAAAGTGAAGTCGAACTAAAAAAATATTTTTTTTAACTGTCTCCCTCCCGTGGTCAATTCGATTAGCACGTAAGTCATCTCTTCGCACATTTCGTTAAAAATGCACTATTGGTCAGATATCAACCGACAATCGACATAAAGGTATATCGTCAAAAATTATTGTTCCGTCCAGAAATTTAAGATTTATCAATCAATGTAAAAATTATACATACATAGTTATTTATTATATGGTTATTCTAACAACTGTAGCTAGCAAAAATAAAGTGTATTTTTTACCCAATGAGAATAAATATGTAGTTCAAATGATATAAAAATTCTAATTAGTTATTAATTTTAAACTATTTTATCAAGCTGATTTCTAAACGCCATAACGGGAGATGCAAAACGATATATTTTTTTTTATTTCTTATCATTTTCAAATTATTTCTCTCTTTAGACCTTTCGTGGTAGTCCACGAATATTTCTACTGAATATTTTTTTTTAATCTGATGTTATGATTACTTTTTCGTACACGTGGAATGGAATGAAGAAAATATCCCAAGCTATTTCGTTTCGTATGAAATGTGTATGACCTATACTCCAGCCAAGTAGGTACCTTTAAATAGATCATGAACAATTTACGTAGATAATGATGCTGGCCTGTAAAACAATAGCAGTTTACTTAAAAAGATTATGTTACCAATCTCTACTTAGTGCTTTTTTTTTAAATAATTTAAATATGCAATATCATAACAAAGTTAACGATTTATTATCCTCTTCACTAACTTTTCTATCTTACAGAGGCAATATTTAAGAAAATATTATTGATTTCAGCTTTATTATCGATCACAGTTGCCTTTATCGATATTACTTAATCTTAGATATAATTTCATGTGCAACAGTTTTTCTAATTTAAAACAAACAATATTTATTGTTCAAGGGACATTGAACATAATTTATATTGTTTGTTTTAAACTAGGAAAACGTTTTTAATGAATCCTGAGTCTCTTTGTCCATTGAGATATCTAACAAGGCTTTTATTTCAATTCGAATTTATCTAGACTGTATTAAGTTTCATTCAAAGGAAACATATTTCCTTGCAATTTCTATTTCCTTTTGATGTTTTGTCAGTTTAAACAACTTGTCATTGAGTAAAAAAATATACATTGAAAGATAATGTATTCATTTACATAATTTTTCATTACAAAGATTAAGTTTCAATGGACAAAACTCATAATTATGCCATGACTCTGCCTGATAATAATTAAAAAAATCCATTTCTTTTAGAACATCCATTTATATCTTTTTGTTACGGCAGCTACGATGGGCGCGTAAAAGGGCCCTCTGCACTCTGGGCGGATGCAACGCTGGTGGGCCGTGCTGAATGGCACCTTTCTCCAGAATCTGTGCTCCACATCCGAAATGTCGTTCCAACAGATCGGGCCCTTTATCGCTGCAGAGTTGACTTTAAAGTATCTCCAACAAGAAACTACAAGTACATGCTACAGGTGATCGGTAAGAACTTCGATTTATGTAGTTTTAACTCAAAGTTAATAAAGTAAACTCAACGAAATTGAGTGTCAACATAGCTAGGGTTCAGGATACAGGTAGAATTATAAATTTGCACGATAGCTGTGAATATAATGAAACCTTACACTATGTCTCTTAATATGTTTTAGGACATTAAAATGATGTAACAAAGTAATTATCTCATTGCTAATATTCTCGGTTCCCTCGGTTCTCGGTTATGTTATGCTCAACTTGAAAAATAACCTTTTAGTTTAAAAAAGAATCAATCATTCGTTGAAGATCTGATGACTAAAGGGAGATTTTCTTCTAGACTCACGAATCACTGTTCCATTAGTTTTTTGTCAAAGTTCTTTATTTAATTCGTGCCAAAGGAACCCATTTCACCATATATCTATACATAGGTACAAATAAGATAAACTGTTCATTAGTTGTTATAGAGTATATTAACTCGTATGTCTTATTTATTAAAACATATTTAAATCTTATTATTATTTAATTAACCTTTAAGAAATTCAAAGTGACATCACTTTATTATTTAATCCAGTAACAGCTTTAACACATGAATATAAATCTAACGAGTTGCATTTCATATCCTCATTTGAATATTGTCTTCCTGGAGCTAACTTGTATCTTAGAAACATTAAAAAGATTTATAAAATATAGTTAGTATTTCTGTTATTATGTATTTGTTATTAAAAATTAACATTTTTAGAATCACTATAATTTTATTTTCACAAATCTCGTTCACAAAATATGCTGAGCAAAATAAAAATACAAACTTTTCTGTTTATCAGCATTCTGATTGGGGTTACTATCATTTATTTTATAAATCCCACACGTAGACAGTAGTCAAGTGTTTATACGCCATCAGCAATAAAAAGGGATAGACAGTAAAATGTTCTATTATTGTTGGAGATAAAAGGAAGCTTAATGGGTTTTTTATTACCCAAGAGAAATTTAAATTGTTAGTTTTGTATAAAATATTGGGGTAATTTATGTATATAACAGTAAATACTCAAAAACGCTTATGGTATCGTATTCTAGTAAGAAGTACCTATGTATTTTTTTCAGATCTATTCTAGTCAAATAAATTATGTACTCTTAAAATCACTTTTTTAATGACTGTATAAATGTCATCGGATTTTACTGTCAAAAATATTAACATTTTATATTGCAACGTTAATCCATTTAAATTGATTAAATTTATGCATCAATTGACGGTGAAGGAAAACATTGTGAGGGAACCTGGACTTATAATTTTACAATTATAAGTCTGAAATCGCCAATCAGTCTTGAGGAAGCGTGGTGATTAATGCTCAAACCTTCTCCATGGAAACTCTTTCTCAGGAGCCTTTGCTCAGGAGTGGGCTCTGATAGGCTCATGTCGACGATACATCAATTTCATTCATTCGGATTAATTCCATAGTTAACTTTCGATATAAAATTTTTATTTCACTAATCGAGTCTCAAAAATCAACCATTGAATTCATAAGTATTATACCTAATTTTGTAGTGTAGTAAATATAATTATGAAGTTACTTATTGTAAATATTAATTAAATCGTTCGTTATACATATATATCATTAAATAGATTCGGCACCTTAATTTACTGTTCAAATATTATTATATTTGTCTGTGAATGTTCAAAAATTTTAACAATATGGTTATCAATTAATTGACACCCTACAAGGATATCCGGAGCAATTTTAATACATTTACAAAATAATGCGATTACTTAAAATCACTTGAAAATATTATATGGGAATATAGGAACGAAGCCAAACGATAGCGGTTTATAGATCTTGATGATGAGATTACATCACAGAAAGTCCATTTCTATAGTTAACGTTTCAAATTATCACATAAGTTTTATTATCGCATATAACAAAACTAGCGGGAGAGATATTTTCGAAGAAATATAACTTTTTTTTACCTAATACTAGCTTTATTCTCGGGCTTGCTTCTTACTTAAAATTTTTGGAAGAGAAATAGGCGGAGGTATTTTTAGTTAAATATTAAATTTTGTACAAATTGATTCCATAGGTATTGGGAATCTTGAAATAACTGCGACATACTTTTCTTAAGATATTTTGAAGACTTTCTATTCATTAGCTTGGTACTTTCCAATGAAATGTTTTGATTGAACATTGCGACCACAAAATCTACTCTAACTCCTAGTACATTTTAATCCCTCTATTCACTGATCTAAATCGATACTTGTGTGTTAACATATGCAGCAATATGAATGCTTCGATTAATTTGTTATTGGAATTATCTAATATATTCCTTTTTTTATGTGAAAGGTGGTAAACGAGCAGACGGCCCACTTGGTGGAAGGTGGTTACCGTCGCCCATGGACATCCGCAATATCATTGTTGCGGATGCGTTGCCAACCTCGTTTTTTAGGGATAGGGAGGGGTGGGAATAAGCAAATAGCAGGAAAAGCAGCCATTTAAGGCTACTTCACGCCGATCTTCTGTGAGAGAGTGGTACTTCCCCGGTCGAGCCAGCCCATGTTCGAGCTGTAGTAACTGACCACAGCTAGGCTCTACCACCTAAAAAATCCTAGCTAATTAAAACAGCAATATAAATTGATCTTAACTAGTTGTCTTGTATCGTTTTTAACATAAACAAACAAATTTAATTTACCACTTAAGATAAACATACATATATACTTACGTACATATCATGTAACTTTAATACATATATTAATGTAATTGTTGTTTTGCAAATTTGTTGTAAATGTGTCGTTACTCGGTTTTAACTAAAAGCCACAATCGTATATCACATGAATAGAATATAATTTGTTCTAGCACCTTTAGAGGTTTAAAATATTTAACAATGTTAAGCTTTTGTTTATTAAACAGTTTTCATGATATTTATTGTATACTATGTAGTAAACTCGGCGAACTCCGTTTCGCCACCAAAAGGCTTTTATATAACATTTCATTTGGTGATTAAAAGATGAAGAATTTTTTTTGTTTTATATTTGAAAAGGAACATTTTTATTTCATTTCACAACAGTAATGAATTCATTTCGATTACAAAAATGAAGTGTTATTTAGTTGAACTTCTCTAAGTAAATGAAAGTGAATCCAAAGTAGATACCGAATCGAAGCGTTATACGTGTCCGCAAATTATCCGTTTCATTGAAGTGCTAATTTATAAACCACATTTTTTATTTTTTGGTCTAACTTTAACACAAATAAAGCGGATGGTTTCCAAACTCGTGAACACGCAAAATATAATGCCCATGTGAAAAACAATGATTTTCTAAATTTATCCCGCAAATACTAATTGGTTTTAAGAGTTCAAACTACAAACACAATACCGGTTTCTGACATGAAATTAACTGAGCAGAGAACAATTTTATTCTATTTCCATTCTTGTATTTCAAATCTATGGTAAAACGAAAACATTTTGAAACATAATTTATAATTTCCCAAGTGAAAATGCTATCTCAAAAATCACAATAACGATGATGAGATTGCTTTGGCTCGAAAGTAATTTATGTCGGAGACGACTCTGGTAGGCTTTTATTTTAGCGATCTACGGTCTGGGAAAAAAGTTTAATGTAGGGTAACTCAATTATGGAGTCCCCACCTTATGTGTTCCTAATTTATCACCGAAGATCTTCTATTAAGAAAATCAGTATTTTATATTTATTAAAGTACACCGACTATTATATATTGTTAGAAATAAATTAGGCAGTACTTCCACTTAGATCCTCAGTCTAACTCTTGTATCCTATTTATAATTTTCAATGGTATAATATTTAGGTGAGGTTAGGTTATAATATAAGGCGCTAGTTCCTCTCATGAGAGTTTTCATTAAATAATAAACTCTTAACTGTATGTAAAACATGTTAAGGCTCTAATTATAAATTGTAAAACTAAATTTTTAAACGTAAAATCGTACTCTTTTGAGATTTTGCATTCAAAACAGGAATTTTTTTCTTCTTTTTACTGTCTCCAAGTCAATATTTTTCCCTTACACAAAGATGCATGAAAAGTATACCTAAAAATTTGTGAGCAAAATCTGTTAATATATTTATAAAATAATATATTTCGAAATATGTGTAATTTATATTTGACATATGAAAAGAGTATGAGAGAATACGATATGTTTTATTCTATTGAAACGATGTATTTTCAGCTTACTGGAAAAAATAATCGGTTCTAGGCCAAGAAAGAATCATCTTCTTTTAATTTCTATAGTTGATAGTGGATATATAAATGTGCCATGACCTCACTTCACATTTTGAATTTGAAGCTCTAAGTAGAGCAGAAGAAGGTCAGATGTTTGTTGATTTTCAATGTCTTATTACAGTTTTGCAATTCATCACTTAGGCTATAAGGCATAAGTTGACCACAGAAATGTAAACAAATGAGTTAAACCTTAAAATATTTTTGGACTTGAAAAAATACAAACACATATTTTTAACGAAATAATTTTAGTGCAAAAATAATTTTTTTGCAGAACTTCCAGAAAAACCAAAAATTTTTGATGAAAAGGGTAAAGAAGTTATAGGAACGGCTGGACCATACGTAGAAGATTCAAGTCTCAAGCTTACCTGTGTTGTAAGTGGAGGTAAACTAGATTACAGTTAGATTTTGTGATGCCATACTTAACAAGTTATCCCTTATTCTGTGTATGGAGCTATTTTAATAATTTTATTATTAATGGAAAGATAATTCTTTTAACATTTTAAAGTGGTTATATATCGAAATTTATTTTTTTACTGATTTATTTTATGACTTTAAAATTTAAATTAATAAAGTCACGACGAAAACGGTAACATGTCACAATATATAAATGGTATTTGGTCTGTATTACTTACCTAATTTGAAATAATGAATTCATCGTATATTTAATGGTTTTAGCAAGCGTTATATAAAATTTTGCAATAAAATGATAAGAATAGTTGCAGTCATATTATAAGTTTAACTCTGCAGAATCATGCAATAGTATGAAAAGCTAAGCAAGACTTTTTTAAATTTTAAACTTGTAGTTAGACTATCCCTTTATTTATTTTTTGTGCGCACTGGGAAAAATGCTTTACGCATCCCCTCCTCGTTAGGGGACGGGACTCCCCAAGAAAGGATTCCCGGTATACCCACTACAAGAACCCAGTAGCGCTCCGACCTCGCCGGACTGGCAGGGGGCTGGGAATCCGGTTGCATCCAGCCCCCCGCTGGCGATTGCCCGCCTTGTGGCAGACCCCTCACGCCCCCCCTTGTGGGGGAGGGATAGTTAGACTATCCCTAAACAACAAACTGCTTTAATATTTTCAATAAAAATAAAACTTACAATATTCTATATTGTACCTTTATATAGATTACTTATTTGTGAACCAAATTAATGCACTGGAAATTTTTAACTAGTGAGAGGTTATAAAATTTAATGTTATAATATGTCTATAGGTAAACCGATGCCACGCATAAGATGGTGGAAAGAGGAAAAAATTATGGCTCAACTGGATCCAGTCGAGGATGAAACACGGCTCAGTGTCCTGGAACTAAGGATTCACTCTTTAAAGAGGGACCATTTCGAAACAGTTTACAGTTGTACAGCAGAAAATACCGCGATTGTGCCGCCTTTACGAGTAAACGTGCAAATACAATTGTACTGTAAGTCGTATTTTGTTTATATGTACATATTTAAAACATATTATGTGAAATATATGAGTAAAAATTAAATCTTATTTAAGTTTAGTATACATATACCTACTCGTATGAGTACAGAAATGCATCAGCAATGAAATAATTGATGTAAAAAAATATTTTAAAAGTAATCATCCCTATTATATCACCCCCAACATCCATATAAAACATGAACCATTCCTAGTTTTTTCTCTGACTGAAAAGAAAACATCGGTGTTACTTAAAAATAGAATATTGAGTATAGAAAAAGAAATTTTTCATAGAGATATTTGCTCCCCTGGGTCGGCCATTGTGGGTTGGTGTAAAGTATGGAGTTCTAAAAGTGACAGTGGAGTATCATTAACTATACGCTACAGTTCACACGAGATATAAAAAGTATAACAATCATGAAAACAAACAGATAATGTTGTAAAAATGCTTAATATAACGTTGATTGTTAAAATAAAAATATAAAATAATTCCTTTGTGTATATGTATAGAAGATTATATTTTTTATATACAGTACATATAACTAACAATAATTTATTTGTCACTAATATTAATTGAACTTACGTGGCTACAAATATAAGACTTAAATTAATTGAAGAGCAAAACAATGATTCATAAAAAGTATTCCATTGTACTTTCATAAACACTTACTTATCTTTAGATACCTAATCAATGATGATGAGTTAAATTTTGATATTATAATTCACGCATCCTCTATCTTACTGTGGATTAAAATGGTCTGACATTTTCTTAATAAATTTGCTTGTGTCATAACATCTCATCTCACGTCATAAGAACGAAATGAGTGCGAGTAAATTTGATAGTTAGTTTCATTTATTTATGTTAAGTACTGACTGTATGTATGTATAAAGAGTATCTCTTTTACATGTTTATATTTTAAACTCAAATATATGTATTAAAATATTGCAGTTGCTTGAAATATAAGTTTATTAGATTTACCGTATCATAAAAATAAATGTCAGCTAAATTGTTTATTTAAAGAAGAAAATCTAAAAATGTTAAAAATTCCTTAACTATAGAATAACAATATAATGAAATACAGGACACATTCAAGGTAAAATTACATTTGCTAGTTACATAGCGCACAAAAAGCAATGCAATTTCCAAAATATTTGTCCCGTGGAATTGCATTCTCACACGTGACTGCAATCTTACTTAGCTGCATCAAATTTTTTGGTATTATTTAAACAGTCCTAATAATGATACAAATATTGTATGGAAAATTGTCAATTGGTAAATATTTGGTACGATTTATTGTCACTTATACAACTACTATTATCATGTACTCATAGTAGATGACCCGATTGAAATTTTTAACTATGTATTAAAACTGTGTTTTATTATTATTTTTACATTATGCTTTATATTCTATTATTAATAAAGTAAATATGCTTAGTCAGTAGTGGCCTAGAGGTTAAAAGGCCCGCCTTCCATGCATGAGGGCACTTGTAACCGGGATGTTACCAGGATGTTATCAATGTAAGCATTGGTACAAGGGCTAAGGAACACATTTCAGACGTCAGGAATAGGCGTCCGTTAAAGTCAGCAGAGTGTAAACATACATTGGACAAACTAGGCAACATTAGATTTGATAAACCACATATCCTCGTTCGTGAAGACAGATATATACCAAAGTTAATCCGCGAGGCTATTGAAATTAAAAAACACCCCAATTTCAATAGAGAAGATGGATGGAGTCAGTGGTAACCTAGTATCTAATATGCCCGCCTCTCCTGCATGAGGGCGCGGGTTCGATCTTGGCAAGTACCAATGTGATTTTTCCAAGTCATATGTACTTTCTAAGAATATTTAGACATCACTGATTAATGCATTCCCAAAGAGGGTTGATGTCAGTAAAAACAATTAGACAATTCTATTCATAACATGTAAGGCAGACCCTAGCTAAAGCTGGAAAATTGCCAGGTAGAAGAAAAACAATAAAGTATAGATGTAAAATTGTGTTTAATAGTATTTCCTTAATATCAGTCATAAAAACGGTCACAATTATTCTACGTATATTAAAGAGCATTCAAATTCACTGTAGTACCATAGGTATGCTATCAGCTTATAGATTAGTTTGTATCCTTTCCTTGTGTGAGGTGGTAGAGTCCAGCTGTGGTCATTTTACTACAGCTCGAACATGGGTTAGCTCGAACGGGGAAGTACCACCCTCTCGAAATAATTCTTGTGAAGTAGTCTTTAATGGCTGCGTTTCGTACGGTGAGTGGGAGAGCCAGTACCTTAGCCAAGCCAGTAGCCTTTATCTTTTCCCACCGTTTCCTGCCCTCTCCTTTCCCTCCCTTTTCCAGTGTTTTCCTCCCCCTTTTTTCCAATCAAAGACGGCAACACATCCGCAAATCCACGTTTCGGATGTGGATGGGTGACGTTACGATCTACATTAGGTAGGCCGTCTGCTCGGTTGATCTCTTTTACCATAAAAAAAAAGATAAGTTTTTATTTGTAGTCCTTAACACAATCATTTCGCATTAAAGGGAAGTTATACTCTATTATCGTTATGCCAACCGTAATATAATCTATTAGTAATATAAATTATATAGAATTGCGATATGTATGTATTATATTTATTAATTTTCATTTTCAACGAGTTGCCCTGTTGGTTTTGTGTTAACATAATTAGGTGCTGGGTTTTGCATTTTATTTTAATAAATCTTTTATAATAACAGAAAAGAAAAGCTTATACTATACATCTCTGAAACTATAACGAGATTTACAAATTACGTTGTTATATTAAAAAAACAATTTTGAGTGAAGCATTGTTAATAAAACCGTAATTGACGTTTGTTCATTTTTAAATTAGTTGACGTTTAAGTAATTCAAAATATTCACGTTTCATACCATGTATTATTGCTTTTGTGTAGCGTGATATGTCATAAAATATAACAACATATAAAAGAACAAATGCACGTAAATTAAAGATATTTGTTTATTTTTTCCTCTAACAACGGAATGAAGTCATGAACGAAATTTTTTTTACAGTGAGGCCATTATTTGTTGAAATCTTGGAGAGAGAGCAGCCATTGTCTGTGGGCCAAGAAACGGATATCGCTTGTAAAGCTGTTGGTGCTAGACCACCTGCAACCATAACTTGGTGGCTTGGTGATAAAAACATGGTCGTGAATACACCACAGACGGTATTTTCTTCGTTAAAAAATTGTTATTTTGAATTTTTATGTTCAATATTTAATTAAGCTTTTTCATTATTTAAAGGTTTAATTATACATATGTTTTCAATTAGTTGAGTCAAATTTATTTACTTTCTTAGTATTATATTTCTTGTTTAAGATAGGTTGAATAAGGACTGACGTATGTCACTATTAATTATTTTTTCCCACAACTTCCCACTTTACTTCTGATCAACTAAAATATTCAACAAATAAATAAATAATTTTATAACAGTTTGGCAAACGTTTTGTTGTTTTAGAACTCAGAAGACCGTAATGAGACGATATCGTTCCTACGTTGGACTCCGCGAATGGAACACGATGGCCAAGTACTCACCTGCAGGGCATCCCATCCAATACTAGAACACGCTACTTTGGAAACTACTATAACACTTGATCTGCACTGTAATTCTTTTTTAAACAGTAGAAATCGCAAAAATCATTATCATTATCAATATCCTTAACACCAAAAGTGTTAAAAGTTAGAAGGGCTTTTGTAAATACATATGTACATAAAAAAATTACAGGAATATGACGTAAATTCTTATGAAACGTATATACAAAGGTATCTAACAACTTTCAACATATACACTTGTTCTTGCCAAATATTACGTTCTTATATGTATTTTAAGAATTATTTTATTTTTTTAACTTAAAAGCATTGATTTATTTATTAATTTTGAAAAGCGTTACGTAACACGTTTTCGAATGATATATTTTTATTATTATTTGAATTGAAAATGTTGATGCTCAAAAGCGCATGAAGTACGGTCATAAGAAATATCTTTATAAAATGTCGATTTTGTTGATTCAATATCTATGTCAAATATATGTACAAACAGAAAATGTACAAATGTACCACAACACGTACCAACTTCTCTGCTTTAATTTTAGGATGACAATAATATACTGAATATATTTGCAATAATAAATTTATTATTTATTATTATTATTACAATTATTCATAAATAATATAATTATTATTTAATAAATATATTATTTATGGAACTTAAGCCATAAAATCCATGAACGCTCCGAAGATAATTTAGTTAAAGAGCTGTTACCTTCTTTTTCTACAATATCAATTAAGATAATCATGATTTAATATATTAATTATTTTTTTGTTATAATTTACGAAATATAATATTATAGAATTTGTTGTTATCGACTTTTTATTTCTGAATATAAATTTAGTAGGTATTATTACCTAAGGGTAAACACAAATATGGCTTTATTAAAGATTACTTAAGGTTTCGAATATTAAATTAAATAGCTTGTTTTGTTAGTGGAAATTAATAAATGTTATTTAAGCGGTAAATCTCCTTTCTTAGTTCAACAAAGTGATCCTCTATTAATTTCCAGATGTTCCCATAGTCCAACTACAGTTAGGTTCCAAATTGAACCCTAATGATATTGAAGAGGGCGATGATGTTTACTTCGAATGCATCGTGCGAGCAAATCCACCATCTTACAAAGTTGTTTGGGAGCACAATGTAAGTGAAATAACTTAAAACACTCATCAACTCGGCTTGTTTTATAGAAGAGTGATTTAGAAAACGGAGTTGCAATTATCTGTGTAGTTGAAATAAAAAGACTTGAGAATTTATTTTTTTTTTTCAAATGAGATTGTTTTTTGGGAACATAGAAAATTACAAAAAAGAATAAAACGATAGCACATACTTTTATTAAAAGCTATTTCTAACCTAAAAAAACAACTGTGCTATTTTTATATTACATATATGTAGCTCTGCAGATATTAAAAATACTCCTTTTGCTATGTTAGATTGTAAACATGGCATTTATTATTCCATCTTAATAATTTTTTTTAAATTATATTCTAACAGAATTTATAAACTTTTATACGTAGAAAAAAGTAAAACGTTTATAATTTTACTAGACTGCTACAATGAAATAAAGTGTTTTTACATAACTGATTAAATTATGAAGAATTTAATCTTCCGTATCAATAAACTACAAAAGTTACTAATGTTGTAAGAATTGACAGGGTCAGGTAATGACACACAACCAACGTGCTGGAGTAATAGCTGGGACGGCGCACCTCGCTCTACAGGGAGTGTCGCGGGATCAAGCCGGACAGTATGTCTGCGTAGCTAGCAACGTGGAAGGGGATGGACGATCACTTCCTGTGTTTCTTCAAGTTATTTGTAAGTATTGATTTAGAATTATCAGCGCAATAAAATTAATATATACTAACTGTGCTTAAAATTTTATGTGCATGGTATTTATTCTCTGTTCATATCTACTCATACTGAAGAACATGTTTAGCCTCAGCTGAACTTCACTATCGGAAGCAAAATTTACAAATTTCTATGACCAATAAAACTAAGATTTTCAATAAAATACACGAAAATTAAATATATTGAATGGAAAATTATTACATTGAATTGCATATAGGTACCAAATGTAGAATTTTCAGGAACTGGAAAAATATCTAACAGTAAAATTGCTTATCAGGATTTTCTAAATTTATATAATTCATGAACCAGTTGATATAAAACAAACGGTTCATTTTGCTTCAAGCTTACCTCATGCTTTGAGACAGACTAGTATATAAAACTCAACAGCGTTACACCTACTTTGGGGTCTAAAAAAGTGGAATGGCTCGACTTTACTCGCCTTTTCCCACTATCGAAGTAAGCTTACAACGCTCAGCGTTAGTCGTCACTTCTTCAGTGCCCTTGGAACTCCACGATACTCAACATTATAAATAACCATATCAGTGCAACAAGTGCAATGTATAATGACGTGGGTATTCGTTGTGTCTTCTGCCTTACATGTTCTGTATAAGGATTTGGACTAATAAATGTTAATTAAAACTACTTTTCAAATCAACTGTGACTATTCTGAACTGCTTATCACTTAAACGGAGTAGAATCTGTCTAAGTCTATTGCATCAGGACCCAGTAAATTAATTTAGTTATGATATATTTAATTTCCTTTTGACAAGGATATCAATTGCTGCTAGGATAATAGCTAGACACTGCTTATAAGTTGTAATAAAAAATTATAAATATCGATTGAAACTACATTTCTAGTGTCTGGTACACTGGGAAGATTCCAATTCAAAAGTTTAATCTATCAGTTTATATTCTGTTCCATTCAAATTTAATACTTTATATTGTTTTTAATCAATACAAATTAATATATGTGCTTTAAAACCGTTCTTTTTTAACTTCATCTGGTCTAACATAATGTATGAGTATAAAAAACCTGAAGGTCCATCCAAAAACAATTTTATAAAAAATAAAACTGATTAAAATATATAAGTTGAATCAGTTTTACTGTTGATAAAATAATAATTATTATTCATAACATCTTCATATTCTATCTGAGATTGTTGAAACAGTAATAGAGCAAAACATTTCATTTTTTATCTCAAATATTTCAAAAACCTTATAAGTGACATTTACAGTATGACACTTCGTATAAGTTGAAATGGGAAAATTATTATATCATTGGCGAAATCTATAAGGAAACGCCACGAACTAAAGAAGAAGAAGAACATTAATATAAATTTGGAACTTTATAAAAACATATTTAAAGAAAAGCCTTTATTCTATGCGAAAAATTCCTTCGAGTTATGTATCTCCACACAGTAACCGAGATTATAATTCGTACCACATCAATTCCTGACCGATTAAAGACTTTGACAATGGCAAAATATTCCACAATTTAAGTTCGAATGAAAACATAGCATTAAAAGAATAATCGAGACATTCACAAACATTTTACCTTAAAAAATTAATAAAATAAAACTGTATTGTTACAATAAATTAATTCAATGTTACATATATTTTCATTGAATCAACAACTTATCACCTGGTAAAATTTTCATCACATAAGTAGACTTTTCCCATTAATAAATTACTGCTTTCGTCGATTCAGAGTTTCTTATAAAAAAATAAATCCTAATATTATACTTAAAACCATCGGTCTTATTAGTCGAAATGCTGACAAAAAGTGGTGACCGAACATACATTGAAGTAATAGTAAGAATAACGTTTTCTTTTGCTTTCATCACGTCTAAAATGTAAGTCTTATGGGACAATAATAGCGCCATTAGTATTTGAAAGCATAATGGAAAAATTTTGCATTCGGAGTTGATTGTTCCTTATTTTAAAATATTCCTACAAAGTTAATTCTTGGTATTTTTAATAAAATCAATAACAATACTATGTTTAAAAACAGATTCATTTTAGAAACTAAAAATATATACAGTATGTCCTGTGTCGTTTATAGTAGACTATTTGTTAGGTGAACATCACAGCAGTAAAGTTTAGATTACTAAATACCTGAAGACAAATTTCTGTGATAAAATCTAATGTCTTCTTACTACATAGTTATGTGCTTACATTGCAACATTCCACTTTAAAAGTGAGTTTGTTTCGTAAAAGTATCTATAACAATTTATAGCTGATGTTTCGTATAATCATTAAATGGGTCATTGAATACGATCTAAAACTTTACAAAACAGATCGGAAAATAGAAACTCTCTAAGACCTTTTTCTTTTGGGTAATTTAACTTCATCGACATAGGCCCACATGGTAAATTGTAATGTAAGCTGTTTATTATAATGTAAAATCGTCAAAGTTTAAAGCCACAATGTGTTCATAGAGTAATTATATTTATAGGCCATTGCTACGGATCTACTTTATAAAATGGTTTGTACAAAATAGGAATGTCATTGCTATATATAATAATATCATCTTTATTTTATACTAGCAACCTGGCCCGGCTTCGCACGGGTGCAATGCTGATGCTAAATATGTACATTACAGAAAAACTGTGAACGTTGTAATGGATGTTATTATACATATAGCGTCTTCGCACGGGCACTAAACATGACATTTACACAAATATTCAATATTTTTGCGTGAAATAAAAAAAAAATAGGAAATTTAATTCTTATTAATTACCTCCGTGCCCCAGTCACCCCTACAACTCTACAACGCATAGTTAGCCGCCGAGAGGATATTTTCAAAAGTTTTAACTCGTGATATCTTTTGAATGGAATGTCAAAATCTGATAATTCAAAAAGTTATATAAAGGTTTTAAGACGATCTTAAATAATAAATAATTTATTTTGATAAGGATACTAAGGGTACAAATAAAGAGCCTTTTCAAGCAGTGGTATTTTAATTATTTTTTATATAAAAAAATTGCTTATTGTGACAAAACTATAATAATTAGAGATATGATGTAGCGACGTTCTTTGTAGATAATGATAAGTTTTACAAAATTGTAGTACATCATATTGTTATATCTTCAATCGTTTTCGGAGCGTTCGCGATTAAAGAAAGTTTTTTGGTATATTTTTGACATTATCGGAGTTTTGATAAGGAACCCTATTTTTTAAAACTAAATATAGCCAGTGTCATTTCGGGATAGTTTAGCTTTCAACAGTGAAAGAATTTTTCAAATCGGTACAATAATTTCGGAGCCTATTCGAGACTAACAAACAAAAAATCAAACCTTTCCTCTTCATAACATTAGTATAGATAAAAGTCATATTTAAATTTGTACTGACAACACAATGAAATGGACTACTTTTTTGTAAATGCTGTATATATTAGAACAGAAATTTATGATAAATATTTTATTTCGTTATTATTGAAATTCAAGATAATGTTTATAAGTTATTGTTATTAATTGCAATTATTGTTTATACACATTGACAGTGGTGTCCTAGTGGTTAAAAGGCCCGGCTCTCATGCATGTGCACAAGGGCGCGGGTTCGATCCTGGCAAGTACCAATGTGATTTTTCCAAGTTACATGTACTTTCTAAGAGTATTTAGACATCACTGATTAATTAATTCCCAAAGAGGGTTGATGTCATTCATACGGCCGGTCGTAGAAATAATTAGCCAAAATTATTCACAATATGTAAGGCAGAGCCTGGCTAAAGCCGGAAAATTGCCAGGTAGAAGAAGACACATTGACAATCACAGATGTTTGAAATAATTAAAAAAATGTTTACCTACTGCAAGAATAGCAAACTCTCATAATACATTTTTATCTTTTTAAGTATTTTATTAATATTTTATAGTGTATATATTCAAATAAAACAAATCATTTACATTTAAATTTATCTATATAACCGATAAACATATTTGATATTCATTAGCACTAATCTTGGTAAAAAACTATTTAATATCCGGTCTAACAAGCGCAGCTATTAAAATTAACAAGGCGTGATTAGGTAAAATCTTCCAATTGAAAATCATTTAGCGTAGAAAAATAAAAACTATAGAAATTCATCCATGTAGAAATGCTTCCACATTATTATTTTTTCATATATATTTTTTATATCGGAGCTTATTTAATATTTCTAATATAATATATTCAGTTATGTGAAGTAATAGGATTTTATTGATCTATTGTTCTTATAGTTTAGGGTGGGTTAGGGTGGGTTATATAAAGTGTAAACCCTGGAAATAAAATCATAAAATCCTTATATATAGATAAACCTATATGCAAGAATACGATGACAGCAGTAATAGGCGCAGCTATCAATGAGGCAGCTAAAATCACCTGTGCAGTCGATGCCTCCCCACTGCCAAAGAACTTTCAATGGACACTTAATAACACTTTGGGAACTATTGAGTTAGATACGGTGAGCCCTTTTTTATTTCTGTATTAAATTAAAGTGTATGTTTAATAAATTTAACGTCTATAATTAAATATAACATTATCTTGTATTAAATTAGTGCAAGGTTTCATTATTATCTGATTTGATGAATTTGGAATTAGAAAGCAGGATATTTTTTATTAAGAAATCGTTCGCGGTAAGATTGACTTATCTTGTCTACTACAATTTTGTCTGATTGAACCTTATTATATGTATTTGGAAAATAAATCAGAATAATGTTAAACCATTTTTGTGACTGCTTTATGTTTCTGTATAACGGTAATACAATTTTTATATTAAGATATATGAAGTTCTGAAAGTAATAACTAGTTAACTTTTGATAAATAAATGATATCTAAGACTTTTGCGAGAATTAATTTATGTGAATATAACTTATATTTTCGTATGTTCTACATGTGAGTAACGTGCAAACAGTTTAGCCTGACGCTTAGTTTTGTCACAATACGAGTACATTAATTGTAATTAAAAAAGTATTACATACCTTAAAGAAACATTCCTAATAATTATAATTGTTAAATGAATTCTTTGAGTCTTTTTTATGAAATTAGCTAGGATAAATATTATACCAACCATTTACACTCAGAAAATAATAACAACTTACACATTATACAAACATCATCAGGGAAAGTTCACAATAGAAAAGTCGGGTCGTTCAATTCTCACGTACATACCAACTTCTGACATGGACTACGGGTCGTTGGCCTGTCGAGCTACAAACTTGGCGGGACAACAAATAGAACCTTGCAGATACACCCTGCTACCAGCCGTCAAGCCGGACCCGCCTACTAACTGTTCGACCTTGAACTTGACTGATGACTCAGCCGAAGTAAAATGTGTTGCTGGTAAGCCTCAGGTTCTTCTTGATATACTTCTCTGTTGTTTTTTTTAAAGGTAGTTACCGTTGCCCATGGATATCCGCAACGTGTTTGTTGCGGATGCGTTGCCAACCTTGTTTTTTTAGGAATAGGGAGGGGTGGGAATAAGGAAGTGGTAGAAAAGAGTGGAAATAGAGAAAGGGCAACCGGCTTTCTTGCTCACCGGACAAAACGCAGCCGTTAAAGGCTACTTTACGCCGATCTTCTGTGAGAGGATGGTACTTCCCCGGTCGAGCCTTGTTCAAGCGGTAGTAACTGACCACAGCTAGGCTCTACTACCTAAATTATTGAAACCTATAAATACATATAACCTGTAAATACCTATATATTAAATTTTTTTTTACAATCTTTATTGATTTGTTTATTTTTATTTGCTATATAGTCCACTTAAAATAGACTAAATTATGATTCCAGTTTGCATTTATTCCCCACAAACTGGATTTTTTTACAGGCCTTGAATATGTTATTTCAAATGATATGTGAAAAGCCCCCATCGCTCCTACTTCTGCGTTGCTTTTTATTCAAGGTCAAAAATCAAAAATTTGTGTTTTTGTGTTTATCTCTGAAACAAGAAGAGATATCGAAAAATGTTCCAGAAAAAGTTTGTAAATCGTAAAAATGTGTACAAAAAAATCTCAATATTTTTCTTCTTCAAACCATCGCTTTCGAGATATCATGATTTAAGACTGTAGGAGAGTCGTATTTTCGACTATATTTATATATATACCTATCCCACATTTATACATATCCGCTATAGCATTTTCAACCGCCCTTTCTTTTTATTTTGCTTTTTTTTTATACCAAGTTTTGCTGAGGACGTCATGCTGACTGTTTATGAAACCAATGAATATTGAACTTCCCAATTTCTCAGTTATAATGATTCTATTACAATCCTTTAACTTGAGTTTTGACTGAATAGTTATATTATAGATTGGTGGTTCTTTGCAAATGTCTTTCAATTTTAATATGAAAATTGACAATTATCATTATTTTCCATAAATGCAAAAATGTCTTCCATGGCCGAAATAATAGAATTACTTTCAGGACAACCGCTTTTACCTCCACTAACGGATTTCAGAAACGAAGTGTAACAAGCTCTGTGATACTTAGCCCCAGCAACATCTAATTCGTGTTCGTACTGAATGCGAGCAATGACACTTTGTGCTAGCTCATCAAAACGAGTCTGAGCTTCCTTCAAGATGGTTTTTTGAAGTCAAGGGTTGTAACTTCAGACACTTGTTTTACTTATTGAATCGTGCTCTAGTACGAGGAGGATTATTCCCAGATGTGGTAGCTATCTCAGCCTCACGCTGTCTTTTAGCTGTAGCGATGCTGCTTTTCCGGGTGTATACATCACGACACTGCTTATGTATCGTTACAGATCGCCACTTTCAGTACTTGAATCCATTAAAGTTTTTAGCCAACGATCAACAACCACAATTTCACTTTCAGTGAAAAATTCATTACAAATAAAGCAAAACTGCTCACATTTTTGCAAAATTTTGTTACGGCACTGTTTGAAATAGAACATAATTCACAAACAAGTCTATTCACTACGAAAAACGCTTCAAAACTAACTGCGTTTACTAGAGGTACTTCTTTCGTCAAAACAGGTATACGCTGGTTTCGACCCGAAAAATGGAGTGTCACAGGCAGATATTTCTAAAGGCCAACCACCCAATAGAATTAGGGACGGACGATGACTCACTCAGATTTATATATTTTTACGTACTTGTGTGTACTTAGCAAAATAATACTATGTTCTAATAATTTTTGAAAAATATTCAAATCAGTTTTGTAGACAATTTTAAGATCTACAAACTTTGTTTGAACCATTCTTCGATAACTCTCTATGTTTTAGACATAAAGGCAAAAAAAAGTAAATTTGTAATCTTTGACCTCGAATAAAAAACAACGCACAAGCGGTACGGATGGAGTCTCTTGATATATCATATTAACTAACATATTCAAGGCTTGCACAAAAATCCAGCTACAAAAATAAATAAATGTTGAAAGTTGAAACTGTGTTTTTAACACGTTTTTATATCTAGGATTGAATGTTTGTATGTAATGGAATCTTTTAGCTTTATTTTCACCGGTTTCTTTTTTCTTTGTAATTTGAAATTATTTTATATTTTTAGTTAGGTTAGCTATAAAAGGATATTTTTTTAAACTATTATTTATTTTAATCTTAGAAAACCTTGTGATAAAAATAGAAATAGGATAATTTATAGTTAATTACTATTTCTTTTCCAAGGCTATGATGGAGGTCTCCAGACTACGTATTTTGTGGAAGCATGGGAAGCGGATGAATTAATAGCAAATGTGTCAACAATACTTCCCGTTTGGAAGTTACAAGGGCTTGGATCTGGGAAGGCATTACAACTTGTATTTTACGCGAACAACGCAAGGGGGAGATCTGAAATAACTGTGCTTAGAATACACACGTTGTCAAGATTAGCATTACATACGGGTAACTTTTTGAAGACAGAAACTAATTTTTATCATTTCATGTTTGTAACAGTTTCAACTACTGTCCCAGTTATATTAAAAATATTCAATTTCATAACACAGAAGCGAAGAATAATTATATGATAATTGACACGAACTGGGCCCTGGGTATTGTAGCGGGTGCATTGGGTACGCTTGCTGCTGTAGCTGTTATAACAGTCTTGGCTCGCAGGCGACAGAGGCCCTTGGAGTATGATGGTAAATCATAAAAAAACTCATTTTTTTTATAATAAATGTATATATTTGCATTTGTGATAGGTGATTAAAATACGCTTAAGACTTTTTAAAATTTCTATTTCATTTGTAAACATAGGAACAATTTCATTATTATTATTCTAAAACCTCTCTTTTCCATTGATATACAACTTTAATTTTCATTTGACCAATGTGCAATGTTTTAGATTTGTAAAAATCATTATTAGATCTATTTTAAAACGGAATTATGTCATTGTGAAGCTTTTGTGGTTTCATTTTGGTAACATACATTATCGCATCACGTGCAGAATATCTACAGGATAAATTGTAAAAGGTTAAAGTTTGAATTTTTACAACACCATTATCACTCACATTGACAATACTTTTTAAATTTGATTTATAGTCCATTATGATTCGATATTTTAATGTGGTTGTTTTGTTACAATTTTATGAAGCAATGTAGGAATTTCTGAGACTAAAGTAATGTCGAAAAATACATTTTTAATAAGATGTTTTTTGAAATGCGTATTAGCCACGCACAGACTGGTAATAAAAAGAAATTGGTTGACTGATAGGGATTACCTTGGGAAATATTGATGTTATAATAAAAACACGATTCAGAAATTACACTGAATATATCACGTCTAAAGTCTTAAATCTTTGTATAAAAGGTAAGAACTGTAGAAAATTTTTAAACAGAAATTTAGCATAACAGTAATGACGGTTTTAATACCTTTTATATCTAAACAGTTTCCTTTGGCTGATACTGCTAACATATGATTTGTTATATAAGTCTAACGTTCAAATACCTATTAAACCGTGGCTGCTTGGAAAAAATGTTTCTGTTAATTTTTTTTCTTTGGTTCACAATCAATTTTAATTAATAAAGAAAACAAAGAAAAAATAATTTTCAATAACAAAAGCAAAACTCTTCAGAACCCTGTAAACTACAAAGTAAATTGAAATTGTTTGCTTACTTAAGTGAGGGATAAAGAAGATAACTTGTGTGTCGAATTTTCAAACGCTTTTCTAAGTTAGAAACTTCCTTTACTGCATTTCAAAGGTGATTTATGTCATTCTATATTTCAACAGATATTGCAGCTGTTTCGTCATTCAGTTCCCGACATTTTTATTAAGTTTTCTCTTCACTAGGACCGCATAACGAAACATCGTGTAATGATTTGCAATATTCAGAATGCAATATTAAATTCCATGATTTGTTTTAAATTTTAAGAAGTTCTCACAAATTATTTACACCATTTTTTTAATTGAAAATCTTCATATTGCCGGTTTCTACACCTTTGTATATTATGTTAACATTATTTGTATACTTTATTATTATAGGTGTGTTTTAGCATTTGAGACTACAGTCTTATTATAATAAGACACGTAATATCGACAACATTGTTTTGTTTTAGAATTATTGATATTAGCAATTATAAAATTGTTCATAAGAACATTATATAAAAATCCTTAGTGAACCTGCAAATGTATAAATAATATTAACTTTTGTGTAACATATTGGATAGCATACATCAAAAACACGCCATGAGCTTAAGGTATAAAATTTTTACAATTATCCTCAGTAGGAACGGACGACAGATAGTGACAACAATGTTTTATATGAAAAGCTCTTAAGAATATCAAGAGTTACACGATATTGCTTTGAAAGTAAATTCTTTCGAATTTCAAACGAAGAAATTTGAAGTAACTTTCAAGCTAGTGTCTGAATGAAATGTCAAGAATGTATAAATCGTACTTATAAGAACATTTGTAGAGTTTTTATTTTTTGACTTTTTTTCTTGCATAAAAGAATTTTATTAATAATATTTTTACAAGAGTCTTATTTGAAAAATTTTTTAGTTCCATTACAAAATATGAAAGCGTGTAAGGATGCAATACATAGCTCCAACCATTCACCTATACAAGACGACAAGAACCCAGACGTTGTACCTCTTGGAAAAGGTGTGTTTGTGTATTTTGTACAAGGCTACTATACGCATTGTTTGTTTATTAATTAGAACGATGCCTACAATTTTAATTTTGATCATTTTCCTTCTGAACTAAATATAAGATAAATTTATTATAAAAAATCGAGTAGGTTGTAGTAACCGAATAGTAGTGGTAGTAAATAGTATATTAAAGCTTGTCTTTGTCTGTTCAGACTTCACTAGTACAAGAGATTCTGAGCTCCCTCCGGAACCGCCGCCTTACGGGATAGCCCTATCGAGTATTCAACCGGTGGGTGCGTCCAAAAGCGCGCACATACTCCACGATCGAACGAACACACCGCACTCTCTTAATGCATCTGGGTCTGAAGGACAGGTTAGTTAAATACATAACATATTGTAATTTATAATTAAATTACTATATTTCTTTCAATACGATATTTGACTTAAATATTATAATCTCAATAAAGTTATAATAAGATACATTTTATTTTATTTTATAATCCACAAAATAAATTAAAATATTAATAAAAAAATACATTGAAATTAGTTTCTACTTATAGAGTGAATATTAGTTTAATTTCTTCATGTTATAGAGTATCAGTACACTGAATGAGGATCGGAGGAGTTTCACGAGTGGAACAATAGCACGGCGGAGAGAGATCGTTACGACTAGGAGCACACTTTTAACCAACGCCAAAGAGAGTTGTGTGTAAGATAATATAAACTCTATTTCATATTGAAGGAAACATTAACATTTCTATGTGTATTATTTTTGTACAGTTCAGTGTTAGTGAAACTGTCGTTAACAATATGTAAGCTTATATTTTAGCAGTAAACGTTCAAACGACTATTTTATATGGTTCGATCCTTTACTAATTTCAGATACAAAAAAAAGTGATATTTGAAATGTTGCTACACTTATTATATAAGGTATCTTTTTTCTACAAAAATAAATATGATAAGTAAAGCTATTAATATATTCAGTAATTCAACCTTTAAGAAAAGAGGTCGGACTCTCCTTTAATATACATTTATAATGATCTGAGCTTGTCACTTTCGTGCTTTCTTCTTGACGTGTTAATTAACTGAAAATGGCCTTAAGAATTTAATGGACTGAAACCTTTTACATTATAATATATTGTCAGATGGTAGAATGTTTTTCTTTTTTAAATCGTAGAGTTTCTTATAATGTCATTAATTAAGTCCAAAATCAAAATAAATAAATTTGGACGTAATAAAACATAAACCGAAGTTATATCAAGATCAATGAGAAAAGTTGTTATTTACGATTTACGAGTTTAGGTAAAAGTAAGATTATAAAAGATATAAAAAACTTGAATTTTGAAAGTTATCATCAAAATTTTACTCGAACTTTTTTAATCTATTTAGACGGTTAGTTGGAAATTGTAAAGCGTTTGTAACTATTTCAGCAAAGGTTGGGCGGCATGCGCTAGTTTGGATTCAAATAACGAAAAATGTAATTTAATACCTGCATACAAACCAAACTAGGATTAATGTATATGAAATATATCGATTAAAATTGAGTAAATACCTAAGGCCTAATACCGATTCCATAGCGATATTCTTTTTGAAAGGTAAATAATTGTACAGTATTCATTTATTTACAATCAATAACATACCTATTTTATTAGGTTTATGCAGTTGTATTTGAAGTTGGCTCTGATTTTATTTGTTATCGTTATAACCCATTCGATATTGCAAAAAGGCATTTCATTTTAATCGTTCAATAAATAAAAGCCATTCAATCGATTTAAAAATTCCAATAAACCCTTAAATTTATGCAATAGAAAAAATGGGGCTCTAGTTCTAAAAACTTTATTTTCAAATGTCAAGAACACTTGCATCGTTGCTGTTACAACGGGCTTGAAGCGAAGGACGTGAATAAAACATATCGTCGTAGTTACACGACGGTTTTAAACTCACTTGTTTCTCCCTGCATGCTTCATTTGTTTTTGCTCAAATAATGTAGATATATCGATTATTCCTGAACTAATAACATTTATGATAATTATATCATCAGCATATCATAAATAACAATACATATGTATGTTATTAGTTGATTGTAAGAATAACGTGTATGACATGTTTTTCTCTCAGATATTCGTTTTAATTTGATCCAGCTACCTACCTACTTTATGTGTTAAATTCTATGTAAAACTGTAAATAAACCATAATTTGTAAGAATAAAAAATAATAATCAAAAAAGGTTCTTCATCATATCAGATCTATGATGACTGCAAAAATTAAATCTAAGAGCAAGATTTCAATATTTTGTAATATTGAAAATTAAGTGTATACTTTATATTTTACGCCATTGATGCCATCTCATATATGTATTTTGTATGTAATAAAGAAGATAGTTATTAAAACATCTCTTTAAGACTGTTGTTAATTAATAGCGTTTCCTTCAATATAGATATTTTAAACATGTACCTAATTTTGTAAAACTAGTAAATCATAGATAATTATACTCAATTCTAAAAATATTGACAGGCTATTAAGGATGTACTAATTTGTATGAAAAATATGATGGGGAAAACATGACTAATACAAAAAAAAACTAAATAAAGTAGTTATAATTTTTATTTCCTACTACCGAAGTCGTGATTCGGAAAGGAAACGGACAATAAAGCTATATTAAAACAAATTATTTCCGTTATATTTTTTTATATATAAAATATACTTTCTGTTGTTTAAAAAACTAAAATAAATTATTTTAGAGAAAAAAAAACTTAATAATTAAGTAATTGAATTTATTGCACTAATGTGTAATTTTGTAATATCTATGTATTATTGTATTTAACATGAATTCACTGTGATGCTATAAGTTATTATATGTATTGTCTTAGATAAATGTAAATAACAAAACTAATATGTTCTACCGTAATATCTCATGTGACTTGAGAAATATTACAGTTTTTAAAAATATATGTAGGTAAATATTACAATCTATATGTGAACAATTCTATTGACAAAAAAATAAATGTTACCCTTATTATAATCTTTTATTTATTTTGCAATTAGCAATTTTTCTTTGTATAATTTTAATGTATATACTTACTGTACTATCTATTTCACCGACAGTTTGTTCTGTAAAAATACATTACGTTCGGGCATTTTCTAAAGACTTCTTGACACATCGTAATATGAAGCAGATATGTGTAAAGATTTTTAAGTAATAAATTTGCTTATTAGAAATTCTTTTATTTTATTTTTAATGCCATTTTTTCTGATTTTATAACATTCTTTTACATTCGAAAGCAACTAAAAAACTACAGATTTGGAAGACGATTTACGCGAAAAACCAAAAAAAATAAAATTAAATGAATGACATTTGTAACAATGAATTTCAACTTGATGATGAAAGTAGGAAATAAGAATTTTCTCAGAAAATGAGATCACTTTAACGCCGATTTCTTGAAAACATAATATTCATCATCATCTTTATTTTCCAGTTACCAAATATTTTTAAGAAGTGTTATTAAATAACTCCTTTGAAAAGTTTGGTCCTTATTAAACATTATTTAGAAAAGTTAGATTAGTTTTCAATCAGTCAATTATATTTCAACAATCTCAATAGAATTTTCGTCAAATTTACAATATTTAAAATGAAAACTCAAAAACTTCTTTATTAAAAACCTAATATTTTTATCATTTTAGTTAGTTAAATTGTAAAAAATATTTTAACTCACATACTTTTCCCTATGCACTTATATAATATAAAACAAATAATTTAATATCAATATACCCTCGTATGGAATTGAAAAAAATAATTATGTGGTATAAAAAGGTAGACTTAAACGCGCAGTACCGATGGCGATAAGAATTTTATCTTCGCCTTTTCGAGACTTAAAAGGTGGGGTCTTAATGGACATCATAGACTGTGATGAGTTTCTTGTTTATGTCTTTGTTTATAAGGTCTCTGAATAGAATAATCTCGAGAACAAAGGAGAATAGAGATGCCTCCAGCGTTTTTTAGTTCGTAAAGCTGTGACGATAACCCCGAAATCTCATATTTATAGTCTCAGGAAAATATATTATCCATTGACAAACACAGCAACTTGTTTACGAAGCCTGGTTCATACATAATAACAAATTGATACTTTTCTAAGTTTAAATTTTAATAAATTTATAAAAAAACAAAATTGTAGTTCAATAAAGAATTAAATAACACTGTATTTATTAATTCATTGCTTTTGATAGACTTTTCAACGTTCATTCCAAACATTCCCGAAGCGATGGTTTCGGTGTGGTAGAATATCATACCAAAAAAGGGTCCAATAGAATAATTGAAATACAAATAATTTTTATATTAAAGACAACCTTATATGACGTATTTTATATTTTGCAAATTGCTTCAATACATCAGAAAGCCAAATCAAGTATTATAAAAAGTAATCATGGATAACTTGACTTTATCATGAAAAACTCATATTATTAATATATCATACATATAAAATAAACTATAACTGAAATGGTTATAAAATTTTAAATTCTAATGACAAGTTTCACTTCTACATACATATTTCTAGTAATTGATTAATCTCATTCATTCATCCATTTGACGACATTAGTTTGCTCAACTCTTGAGGGAGGAGAAAATTGATGACAGTCAGGAATCGAGTGTTCTAATTAGTGATTGTTATCGGTGTATATAAAACAATAATAATAATTTTTAGAAAGATCTCTATGAATTATATTGCAACATCTTTCTATAATAAATACAATGAGTTCTCAAAGCTTTTTCAATTGTTTGTTATAGACAAAAGGATTGTCTCTGTTTTCCCTGTTTGAGCCATTGTGTAATTTTATCGACAGCTGTGACCAGAAATAGTATTCATACAATTTTAGATTTGTTTCTGATTTAACACCACTCGTCATACCATATTACAAAGTATGACCAAAAGTAGCATTTTCAAAAATATAATGTAATTAAATAAAGGAAATAAGAGTCATGACATTGTGTGTAGCTAAAAAATTAACAGTAATTTACTTATGTTGATTAAGTTTTTTCTTGTTTAATAGAAGCGTAAAATCTAGCAGATTTCATAACTTAAGTATACTTTTGTTTTAAAATATTTCCAGAGACATAGCAAGTTTTTTCGGTACCTATACCTCATCTTACTAAATTACTCTGATCTGGGAGAGTCTTCTGGAACGAATTGAGGTAAAATTGCAATGCAAAAATCTCCTATGTCTAACCACGTGTTCTGCATCTCTAAACTTATTGCATAAATCTTATATTTAACATTCTCGTCTTGCCGAAGAAAAGATTTCAATTTCAACATCTTTGTTACTTTTTGCTCCTATCATAAACTGCTTATTAAATTGAAGTCATAATTAGATCTGGGGCATCTTTGTCTTTTGGGAGCGATGTAACAACGTCATCATGGGATTTCCCCAGTATATATCTCTTGGAAACTCTTAGGTGATTACAGAGCTCCGATGACCCTTTTTAGACTTATCATAAAATTATTGCGATCCCTGAATAAAGGCGATGAATCAGCCGTTAGAGATAGGCCGAGCCTCAACTTTAACATCTTGAAGACGCCTGCATCTTATTTTGAAAAAAATTACGTCATTAAATTTTTTATCAAACTTGTAATATATTTATTAGTAAGAAGCCGTATTCAAAAGTTTTAATATATAAATTAATTGTAAATGGCATTCTAAGCTTTCTAAATGTATTAACATCCTAGAAAACCGATTTAAGAGACTCATACTGCAGATTACTTTGGAGCTGAAGTATTACTCAACCAAATGAATGTTGACGAAAGACAACTGTGAATATAGACAGCATAATTAAAACGGTTTGTAATCGTCCGTATATGGAAGATTTTAATTCACTCCCTCTTTAAAATTCGCGTCCATTCTTATATGCAATGGAAATAGTGAATTCATTCTACTTTAATAGAATGTGTTAATAGAGAAAGATGGGATTGTTAGTTTTCAATTTTATAATACTCTAGCATCGATTGACGTTTTTATTTATTTAACAGTTAAATAAGTTATTAGACGAATCGATGATACACCTTGTTTGAATAAAGCATGAAGTGCCAATTGATAATTTTGACATTCGGTATACGCTGCAATCAGTTATAGTTGCTGTGATTGGATGTTAGCTGTGAGCTGGTTGTTCAAACATCGTTTTATCTGTACACCCTCGGGGCTACCCTGTAATTGTGAAAATCGTTTTATATCTTTTTTGTTGTTAAAATTTTGGACAGACTACTTTTTAAAAGGTTAGATTTAAATTGGATTTTGTAACACAACCTACATCATTGCTTGCTTAATAAAACTTCTCTGTTGTAGTTATTATACCATATTCGAATCAGTGTTAAAACCAGTAACATATATATATATATATATATATATATATATATATATATATATATTTCTGCACTGGAATGAATTGAATGCTTTACATTTTTACTGCACAAGAAAAACTAGATGGCAAGTTGTTTTAGTTATAGGTTGTAAAATATTTATTCCTTGACTTTAAAAAAAATATAAATATATTAAATTTGTTTCATATAAAAGATTCAAATTATTGAGATCTAGCCACTAATCTTCATCTTCTACCTGGCAATTTCCTAGCTTTAGCCAGGGTCTGCCTTACACGTTATGAATAGTTTTGGCTAATTGTTTTTACGATCGGCCGCCTGCCTGACATCAACCCCCTTTGAGAATGCATAAATCAGTGATGTCTAAATACTCTTAGAAACAACATATGACTCGTAAAAATCACATTGGTACATGCCAGGCCCAGGATCGAACCCGCGCCCTCGTGCATGAGAGGCGGGTTTTAACCACTAGGCCACCACTGATTGATCTATCGACTAATATGTATACTAATTCAATAAACAATTAAGTAGCAATTGTTGATGAATAAATAAATGGATTCATGTCGCGAAGTCATACTTTTGAAAAGAAAATTAGGATGCTTTTTCGATATTAATTCAAAATAAGCTGAAAAAGTACATGTTTCTAATCAAAAAAAGTAAGTTTTACTACATTTCGTGACAAAATATTGATTATTTTTGTTTGTAAAAGATAAAAACTAAAGTGTCATATTTGAAATCGTTAATTTCAATGAATTCCGTAGAAAAAAATATTAATTTGAATTATATATTGAATTAAAAATAATCAAATACTTATATCAAGGTAATCTTTTCCACAGAAATATTGTATGAAACGCTAGTATTATCTTTAGTGTTTAGAAGTGTTTCACCACAATGATATATAACATATCTGCTGCATACCTAACCTAAAACTTAATTAAGGCATTATATAAATAAGGTGCCACCTGACAAACTAAGACAACAGCAAAACTAAAAAAACAGTGTTGCTTGATAAAGCGATACGGAACTTTGAAAAATAAAGGTTACAGTTATGATATTCCAGAAAAAATGGTTTTAATAGACTGAAAAGTATAATAGTAAGTAATTTAATACAAAAAAGGAAATGTTATTTGACTCAGCTATTTTAGTAATTATACAATTGAGGAAGAGTTTAAGCAGTGGCTCGAACGAGTGGAAGTATATGTATTCCTCGTACCGATTGGTAAAGACGATCACCAGACATGGGTGAAACAGTGTGAATCTGCACAAACTCTAGTATACAGATTCACCACAATGCTACTGTTGTGTTGGACTATGCTGCTCAGCGTATAGCGGGTCATAGCCTAGCGAGGTGCCCATCGTTGTCTAACAGGACGGCTATGTTAATAGCCGCCGTCAAACTGAATCTTTCACTAGAGGGTTTGTTACTGGATATGTTCTCGAGCAAGTGTGCCTAGCCGGCAACGGGGTTCTTCTGTAAAACTTTCAACACTTAAAAAGAAACGATGAAGCGTTTGACGAGAGAATGAAGAACAATTCACGCTAAGCGAAGATATGACGCTCTTGACACAATTAAAACCAGAAACTAATTGGTAACTGATGTAAGGTTATCTTCGTCGATATTGCACTAAGTCACTGTACCCTTAGGTGGGATAATTTCGCATAACGGACTAGTAATGCCAGATCTCTTTAACAATTTGGAAGTCATAAGTAATTTACCACTGTTTAGGCGGTCCCACTAGTGGCAGCACGTTTTAAACAGGATTCTTGCTAGATCCCTCGTCAACGCCTTTCCTCTTCCATAAGGAGGATCCAGGAAGTCCAATTTATCGCAGTGCCTTCAGGGCAGTGCAGGGCTATCATATTTTTCTCCGAAACAAAAAAAAAGTCATTGTGCTGGCACTGATTGCCTTAACTCTATTTATTAACTCATTATGTGAGTCTTCTAATTATTGGTAATTATCGTTTAAAAAATCATATATAATACATCATTAAATATATATTTATAACAACTATAACTCAAATATAATATACCGTAACTCAAATTAAGAAACTGAATAAATATTTTTTTTTATATAAATTTTATTTTCTTGATAATTAAACTTTAATTAACTAAATAAAGAATAGTTAAATGAAAAAAAATGATAATATATGTATATAATTTTAACCTAAATAAAAACAACTCAAGAATTAGACAACTTCCCATTTTTACGTGATTTATATATGTATTTACAATATGCAATTCCCAAAGAGGGTTGATATCAGGCAGGCGGCCGATCGTAAAAACTATTAGCCAAAACTATTCACATCATGTAAGGCAGACCCCGGGCTAAAGCTGGGAAATTGCCAGGTAGAAGAAGAAGTATGCATATAAATATATTTTAACAGGACTGGGTATTGGCAAGAAGGTTTCAAGCTCCATGAACCAGAGTTTCAATTGAGCTGTTGCACAATGTCTTTATAGTAGCAAAATAAAAAACATATTTATATTACTTGAAAAAGTGAGCTAAAATGATATATATAATAAACGTTATTACTGTAAATAAAAAACTGTAAAATTAAAAAAGACATAAGTGGGCAGGTCTGATATTACAGCTTGATTAATAACATTATAAATCAGATTAATTACATTATAAATCAGATGGAAATCCCGTCCTTAATGTGAGAATAAAAACGGCAATTTAGATTAAACGAAACGCTTTGCTGTTTCTATCATTAATATTACGTTTTTAACGCTCGATAAAAGAAACAATACGAGAACATTTATTTAATAACTACATATTATAAAACAAAGGTTTTTTTTTTCGATGGCGCAGGGAAACTCTTTTTACGACCCCCCAACCGGCCTCGGTGGTGCCGGAAGGGATTTGTGAGGCTCGGCCTGGGCAGGCCCCTACTCACTAAAACCACTGCGAAAGCCATCGGCCGCTATGCCGGAGTACCCCGGATCTGTCAGCGACAGGGCACACCAGCGACTGGCCGGTCCTGGTAAAGTCCGGACTTACTCCTTCGGAGTATGGGGGCGACCCCGGCAATTAGAACTGCCCCGACGACGCCGGGCTTTCACAGGAGTCGGGTTACCAAGCCGACCCCAACCCGGAGCGCAAGGGTGCTATTGGAGGCGTTGGAAGGGAGGGTGCATCAGCCGCACCCTTACTTTCCCGCTCAGATGCCTCCTTCGTGGACATGACCGTTTCACAGAAGGAGGACACCGCCAGCCAGGACCTATCACTCTCGAGCATCTTCTCCACGATACTCGGCAGCGACAAGTCCACCCCGCCGAGAAAACAAAGATTGCTATAGCTTTAAGATAATTGTAATAATCAATTAAAATATGTTTAATAAATACATTAAAAATCATTATTTTCAACAAGAACACGTTTTCATTTCATTACATAGTGTTATTGCTGTAATAAGTAACTCGGTAAATAACTCACTATCACAAAGTTTTAAAAGTGGTATTAACGTAACACTACTAACGCATAATTTGAGATTTCTGTATATTATATTTGACCCATACATTTTATAGTAATTATAATCTTAAATTTTTGCAGTAAACCAGATTACTTAAATGTACACTAACGTTTAACGTTTAAAGTAAAAAAATGTGGTTTCAAACCATCATAAGATTTTATATTTAATTTTTAATGAAAACTTTAAAAAAATCATATTAACTTTAAAATTTGAAGAAAGTGTGTTTTATATCTCTCTTTCTTAATCTATCACCAGATTCGGCGACTAAAACGATTGGTATTGGATTTTCACCGCACGGTAGAAGAGAAGGAGTCTTAATGTTCGTTGTTACGCTTCGTTAAGAATTATGGAATATTTCTTTACAAAGACCTATTTTTGCAACCTTACAAATGAGTGCTACCAAGTTTTATAAACTAATAAAAAAATAAAACGTCTTTTCCTTTGTTTTACCAAGATGGATAAAGGTCAGTAATAAATATAATTGTCAATACCATAATTTGAAAGTGATTGGAAGGATTCGTTATTTATTATATAATACCGGACATATACCTACAGTAATAACTATTGGTAATATCACCAATAGATTTATATCTTTCAAAATATTCCAAAACATCATATTATATCGTGGTATTATATTGTTCACAATTAAATTCAACGGTAATTGACGCGGACCAATTCTAATTTATCACCGTTCGATACAAAGTACACTGCAATGGTGTATTCCGTTTAGGACTTGTATGAAAATAAAATTCTCTTATTCAATGAATTATTTCCTTCTGCTGGTAAAAACACTGAAAACTCAATAAACATTATATTGCGTCATTATCAACAAACTACAACTGTGAATAACATACCATAAGTTAAAATACATACATACATATATCAGAACGTGATATGTTTACCTATAATTAAAATTGAGAAATATATTAATACATTCTTTTTCCTTTACAAGTGACACGCATATGTAAATTAACCTTTCATACTGTAAAGGAATGAACCAGAATGATTTAATTCTTGGTACGCTATGTAAGCTATGCAATTAAAATTAATTGTGAAAACGCTCTGTTGTCGTTCCTGCTGTTGCTGGTGGGAGACGTAATTGTTTGAAGAGAAGAATGTTAAAATACTTTTTTCAGGATATTGTAGGGTAGTTGTGCCAAATTATATTATACCCAAATTGATTGTTAATTAATTATTTAAGACAAATATTCTCGTATTGTTTAAAGCCGAGGCAAAAAACTACCAGACGTAGGGGAAAATAAAAAGTTTGTTAAATTCTAAGTTTTTATAACTTTCAAAACATCTGCAAAACAACTCTTCTTCTACCTGGCCATTTTCCCAGCTCTAACCAGGGTCTGAATTACATGTTTTGAATAGTTTTGGCTAATTGTTTTTACGACCGGCCTCTCTCTTTGAGAATGTATTAATCAATGATATCTAAATACTCTTAGAAAGTACATATGACAAGGAAAAAATGACATTGGTACTTGCCAGGGCCAGGATCGAACCCGCGCCCTTATGTATGAGAGGCGGGCCTTTTAACCACTAAGCCACCACTGACTATCTGCAAAAAAAATATCTGCAAAACAACTGAACAAGACAATTCTCACACGCCCTTAAATTTATGATTTCATAAACATTTTATTTGTATTTTCAAAAATATTTTATTGTTATTAAGATACTCTTATCTAATTAGACGGCTACAGTTTCATATTTGGAACCCTCATAAATATTGTTTATGAGCTCAGTAAAAAGCATGAGATAAATAAATAAATCCCATACTAGCTGACCCTTATGGGCCACTAACGCTGCCTCTCTATGTCAAAGTATATTTCTCTTTGTTTGTCACTATTACTATGGTCACACTGACAATACCCTGTAAACTAACAACTTTCTTAACCAATCAAGAAACATAAGAACATCCCTTCTAAAAGGAGTGACTTCGGCATTAAGAAACGAAATTAAACTTTGACAAAATTACAACCGATCTAGCTATAATCAGATCATATATACAAATGTACATACGCAAGGTCTCAGAGAACATCTTGCTTTCAAACTTTAGATTCAATTTCACCATTTTATGTATTAATTATGCATTCTTTAATTTTCGTTCTTTGTTATAAATAAAGCAAATTAAATTATTGTATTCGTTAATAGTTTAAATTAAAATAAACTAAATAAAACATCAACACAGTTAAATAACCCCCTAACAAATTGTCGTAAAATTCTCTTAAAGACACATATTCAAGAGAAGAAATTACCTTATGATATTATTAAATGTCTGAGGGTAGGGCATTACACAAGAATTCAAGTGTATGACGATCAATCAATACCCCATGGGTACCAAGATTGGACATGATCGTTAGTTTATGTCACATAACGACGAGGTTATTAGTTTAAAGGCCCTTGAGAAACTGATAGCCAGGACTTTAAAACGAATAAAGTGCAAATTTGATAAATTCACATATTTTTAAAGAAAGAAGTATAACGCTAATTTAGTTGAATGCAAACATCCATAAGTACAAATAAATCCAAGAAACGAAACTAGTTTTCAAGATCCATCCTTTTGTCTGACTTTTGTTGAAGCATTTATTCTATTTGACTTGGAATAGTAATAGAACCAAACATTACTAAGTAAATTTATTAATGCATAAAAATATTTCGGACATAGAGATAAGTAATTTTTAAGTATTTTAAAATAACACATATGTAATTTTATTCATATAATATGATATGTTTATTAGTATGTAATTTAGTTTCGAATGTTTTTAAATCAATATTTAATATTCTTATAAAAAGCATTTGACTTTGACATTTGACAACGTAAAAAACATTAGTGCTGCACGGTAATTAAAATTAAGTAAGTAAGATAAGATAATAATAAAATTGTGGTACTCAAACGGGGTTCGAAACCATTTTCAAGTGACTTTAGAAAAGGACTCCTCCTTTTTTTATGTTTGTAAACTTATAACGTTTTGGACCTTGTGAAGCGATTTTAATGTTTTATTCTTGTTTTAAAGCTAATACTTCCCGTATGTTCCCATTTTAATTTGGTGTACTTCTGGTAATAGCAACCATGGCAATCCAAATAAGTCTAAAATTAACATTAAGTATGTGTACGGCAAATGCACAAGTAATTTTAACCTCAAACAATTTTTATTTATTTATTTGTAAGGGTGGACTTCACAAATGATGATGATGATTTAAATAAAACCTGATTATGGAAATGGAATAAGGAAAATTTAAGGAAATCATTAAAATGTGTTGTCATACATAATGCACATTAAATATTGGCATTATTACGAGGTCATATATATTATTAAGAGGTTTTATGTGTGACCTTCATTGTCCGAAGACAGATTTTGTACTCATCAAAAGAGGAGGAGGTTTTCAATTCGTCAGAATCTTTGTTTTATGTATGATTTTTCGAACACTACCGGACCGATTTAAGATAATATTTTTTTTTGTTCCGTCTATAAGGTTGAATCGCTCAAGTAGTTTTAAGGCCATCAAGTCAGGTGTTAATTATGGGATCTTCTAATATTTAAAAATTTCTTTAAAAAATTATGAATATGAAAAAAAGGAGCAAAATCAATTCTTTTTATTTAAATGTTTATTTGAGAAAATCTTTCTCAACGTTTTATTGAGCCGTAGACTCTTGAAGACGTCATGCTGATATATATCAATATGACGCATGAACACAATAAATAAATATATATACATATATATATATATATATATATATATATATTTACGCACAAATTTTTGTTATGTTTTGTATTTCAGAGTCCTAAGATTGACCTTCCTCCTACGAGATAAAGGTAAGAAAGGTCTCCCCATCTTGAAACAGCTAATCCATCCTGAGTATCTGTTTTATAATTACAGTTATAAAAAAATTTTTTAGGTAAAAACAATCAATATTAAATGTATTGAATCAATATTTTTTTGTTGTAATTTTTAAACATGTCATTCTGAAAAAAAATACTCATTTTTTGGAGTATTTACTATGAGTCGTCTCTATTACTCCCCGGTGGTTAAGAACACTAACCATCGACGCATGCGCAATGACTTAAAAGCGACGTACTGCTAGTATTCGCTATTCTCGTCTGACAAATGATGTTACGTGCTAACTCTCTTTCACTCTACCTTAAATATTTATCATTTTCAAGAGTAACCCTTTTTGGGGCCAGATTTAATGAAGTACCCATATATGATAATTTATAGAAAAAAATTGCCTCAATTTGATATATAATTAATGAATATATGTATATATTTCATGAACGTATAAATTTATCGAAATTATACCTGTTTACACCTGGCTGCGAAGAGGTGCGGCTAGGCGCGCAATGGCAACCGTGATTTTTTAGAATCTTTATATAAATTACTATCATGAATAGGTTTTTTTATTTAAAAAATAAATGAACGGATTTTTTTCCAAAAATTAATTAAAAATAATTTAATTAATAATAATGGCGGCCAAATATGATAGGAACCCTAGTAAATATATATTCTCCTAACTATAATAAACAAAAAAATGGTTTTAAACATATAACCGATGAACGCACCAATCCTGCAGTAGGATCTTAGACTATAATACATACATATATGTATACCTATTTATGAAGTCGTAGTTTTACACCTATATGGCTAATATTTGTAAGTAAATAGAACAATTGTCGGTTAATAATACTTTTAGCGACTAAATAGTTTTTAAAGAAATTGAATTTTATTTTTAAACCATGATATAAATAAAATTTGTTGAAATATACAAATTTTCATCAAAAAGTTAATGAATACTATCAAATATGTTTTATGTTTGAATTATTGTATATTGTTTCATACTATAAGTCTCATGTAACTGTCGGTATGTGCTACCGAAATTTCTGCAAATAAAAATGACCAATACAATTTGAAACCCGTACAAAACCCAAGGTCCGATGAACTCATAAGTTACGTCCATGTTTATCCTTCTTTATTCTTAAGCGGGGCATATTCCTTTACTTTAGGAATCAATACTTATCTTTTTTTCTGTAAAACCATGAAGTTAATGTAATCCAAACGGATACAAAGGTGAATTACTCCAATCACTTGGTAGATTTACCTGGAAAGCTTTCCGACATTTTAAAGTTAGGTCGATTTATAGATTTTGATATGCTTATTTTCGTAATTAAACTTTGCCACCTCGTACTCCTTCCGCTCACGCTGCCAAATTGAAAAAACCGTTTTTGGGTATATCTTCTTTACGACGCATTTCACGAAAAAAATATGTATGTATAAAATTAAATTAGACCAAATTTCCTACAATAACACTTAACTTACGAAAATCTCCAATCCTTTAACTTACTTACTTACTTTTACTTCAATTATTCCATTTTCTAAGTGTGAATTGTGAGAAATAAAACGATTTTCTGTATTAGAAGTCATGGCTCTAAGTATACAAACAACTCTGTACGACGATATACGCATACTGTTGACTCAGGTAAAACCAAATATTTCTTGAAATATAGCCTTTACCGACAGAAGTGTTATTGAAGGTAGAGAGTATGAAGACTATACTGTTGACTCTGGTTAAACCAAATATTTCTCGAAATATAGCCTCTATCGACAGAAATTTCGTTAAAAGTAGAGAGTATGGAGACTGTACACAGTATACAGTCTCCACAAACGAGTGAAAGGGACCCAATACAAAGACGATATATTACCATAAAACCTGCTTCTTTGAAACCGACGGTAGTAGAAAAATATTTTAGAAAAGTATACGAAAATACGTTGTGATGCAGATAAATACTACTGGGCGGCGCTCGTACACCAAAAACTATTGATGTTATAAAAAAATTGTTAACACATAAACGGTATTAAATTTTATCTAATTTAATTTTGTACATAAATATTGTTTTCGTAAAATGCGTCGGAAATAAGATATTCCCAAAGAGTCGTTTTCAGACGCCATTTTATCAACATAACGGCGCGAGCAGAAGAGATAAGAGGTGGCAAGGTAAAAATACGAAAAGAGCATACCAAAATCTATAAATCAAAAATCTCGGAAAACTTTTCAGGTGCCCCTTTTTACAACAAATAACTGGACTAAATAGCCACCAAGGAACTGTAGAATGAGTTCTAAGACTTACAAAAATATATAAGTGAGATTTGTTCAACAACAAGTCGAAATCAAGGTAGCATATATGAAAGTTAAATTGGAAACCTATCAAATTTTTGAATGTAAAGTTGTTTTAAGCGAATGCATAAATACTGCAGGTTTGTCGTCGATAATATAATATTTATAATTCTCAGAACATAAATAAGTATTTGTTTTGATTTCTATGTATTTACAAATTAAAAAGAATGTAACGCATATATGTAGAATATTTACAGTTTCTGTCATAGAAATGCAGAAGGCATTTCGTGCGAATAAATTTCACAAATCCGCGTACGAGCTCCGTTGATTTACATCGGGACCTAATTCACCAATATGTCGCTGTGGCTTAGTCGCCAGTGATGGTATACAGTCTGCGATTATCGCAGAACTGGCTCGATGCTTTATAGTTATGAAATTGTCATTTGAACTGCAAAGATAATTGCGTTATTTCTTTTCAATTGTTAAAATTTTTGCAACATAAATTAATTGCGAGTTTGAGATTTCTATACTAAATTTCCTTTTAATAGCATTTTGTAATAAGATACAGTTTAATGCTTTTTAACACAATACAATTAATTTTTTTTGTGATTTATTATTATTATTATTATTATTTTAATAAAAAGAACGTTTGATATTGAATGCAAATTAATATTTGAATTGGACATGATCGATTGTAAATGTCAAGATGTGATTGTATACTTAGACACAGTTTAATTGTTTACAATAACAGTTACCTACGGAGTTTCGTGAAGTACAAGTAATCAAACTAAATGTTATTGTTCTAACTGGTTTCTCTGATAAATTTGAAATTCAAATTGCGATTCATGGTTTGATTAAAATTTGAGTTTCTGTGCTAGATGCTTAAGTAGCTTTGGACCAATTCACATTATTTAATGTATAACACAAAAAGAAACAATCATTTTATCTTGACTTTATTCACTTTGTGTAAATTTAGTACACATTTTTATTTGCTTCAATATTTTTTAATATTTTAATTGTTTTCTATGATCACAATAATTAGTTATTCACCTTTGTGTAATATTTTTAGATACTACAGTAGTTTTATTTATTAGTAAGGTTTTTAACTTAAAATAATTATCTTTATATGTTTTTATGTTTTCCAATGTTCTACTACTATTAAGGCCATACAAAACTTTAATATATGATTAGCTTGTTAATATTTTTCGCATATACTTTTTAAACTTACTTAATTTGACTAACAATTTATTCATTTTAAGGAATTGAAAATAAATAGTATCAGCTACTGAATTGTCTTTATGAAATGATAAATTTTATGATGATGAATTATTGATTCACTAATAAATATGTAGCAATGCCATTTTTAACTATTCATTACAAATAATTTAAGTTTAAAACTATGTTGAGATTTATTGACAATAGATTAACATACATATATTTATTAATTATAATTAAAATTTAACGTAAATTATTTATTAATGATATAATAAAGATATGGTTTAAGTATTAATCTTAAACAAATAAAAGAGTTTGAATTTAACAATACCTTTGTAAGTATTGGTAAAAAACCTGAAATATCCGAACACATTTTGAGGTTCTCCAACTGCATGGTACATTAAATTCAAACATAGAATACATTTTGTTACTTTATTAGCTTGCACGATGATTACAGTCTGCATTTTAGCTGAGATCTGTGTTCTGTACTTAAATTATAATAACCTTATGCATGTAGCTTTGTTATTAAAAGACACAAATTCATGCCATAATTAAGAATTCACTAATTTATTATATACTATTAACCCATCCCGGCTTCACACGGGTGCAACACTTATGTAAATATACCTACTATAAAATGTCCTTATACTCCACGTTCACAGCTTTTTGTCTTTAGACAGTAAAAAAAGTGCTTATTTACGACATCGCATTCGTTTCTCTTCTATATTATGCATGTATTATACATATAAACCTTCCTTAACAATCACTCTATCTATTAAAAAAAACTGCATCAAAATCCATTGCGTAGTTTTAAAGATCTAAGCATAAATAGGGACAGACAGACAGCGGATAGCGAGTTTGTTTTATAATATGTAGTGATTTATTATCTTTAATTACGTAAGTGCCAATTCATTAATTAACATATTATCATCAAGATATGTTACAACATAACATATCTTGATGATATGTTAATTAATTTTAACATTACAGAATATCTTCACGAAAGCTATTGGGACTTGTCACTATTGTAACAAAAAATATAGTTTGATTTTATGCATATATGTATATGTATAATTTTATGACTAATATTGGTTGCATTTATTGAATAAAATTTTACTTTTTATACATTTTTCAAATATTTAAAATAAACAAGGTTTTATAATTTAAGGTCACTGTATTTCTTTTTATTATTTATAATTATTATACATATGGTCAAGGAATTAATTTATCTAAAAAGGAAATTAAACATTTAACTATCTATATAAACAAATATCAATAGCACATATTAAAATTAAGAACGAAGATTTACCTTAAAAGAACGCTGTATCCAAAAGAACACTCCCCAAATAGCTACATCAGCGAAGTATGAGTGTCAATCAATTTAAGCAGAGAGTGAGATAAAGAATGACAAAATATTTTTATTTTCATAATACATACATGACAGTACATAATTTCAATTTGTTTTTTTTTTTTGGGAAATTTTCCTTTTTCCATTGATTGCAGTAAATTACCAGAACAAGTTTTCAATAAAAAATAGTTTCAAAGATATGTATAGTAATAGTTTCGTTTTTATATTGCATAGCTTCTCCTTTACCGAATTTATCAATGCAAAGTGATAGTGAGAAATAGCAAATATTACAAAACTTGTGCAATTCTGATATTATAATGTCGGTTGCATTTGTGGCTGTTTTTGCCACAGTAGGACCATTAAACGTTTATATCTCCAAAGAACAGTCGACGGCTTTTCGGTACAAGAAACATTGGTTTTGTATGAGAGATATATCGTATTATACCCTATTACATTGATATACGGCTCAAAACGAATGAAAATTCAAGCCAAACATTATGTTCTATTGAAACTATTTTAATGGGATTGTCTGGTTGATATTACACGCAGTGTGTTTTTAATAGTTTTAACGGAAGTGAAGTGAAATAGAAGACTGCCTAATTACAAAAAATGCTTAATTACTTTGATATCATCTTATGTTGTTCCATTTTATTTGAATTTTTTTTCACTTAGTGGGAGCAACTAGTTCGAAAAAATCTTTTAGAAATTTATGTTATTGAAGAAAGTTATTTAGTCCATAATCTGACCTTTTTATGCTTTATTAAATGGTTTTCAAAATTATGTGAAAGCAATTTTATTTTTAAATAAGAAAAGCTACACTCGTTTGAAGTTTTATAGTAAAACCAAATAAAAGGGCTAGTTATTTGATCTTTGATCTGTTTAAGGCCTAACTATTTTCATCTTAAAAATATTTTTAAAAATTTAAGATAGAAGAGGTTAATTTTTTTTCTGTAATGATAAGTTAGCTTTTGTAGGTACATATATGTAATTATGTTAAGTGGCTTTCTACTATGGATAGGTATGTAAACTATAATAGCTGTATATAGACATAAATTATAATTTATAAGTATATAATTTGTCACATACACCTCTTCTTCTACTTAAGTTTTTCATTACTTCTAGTTATTTTTGGGTTATTTGTTTCAGATTGGTTTTTAGCGATAAAACCGCTCTTATACCTTTGTATTGTGTCTGTATTTACCCTTGAGATACTACAATAGGCATTATTATTATTAAATATGCGACATAATTTGAAGAACATCTTTTTTAAACTGTAGAGGAACTACTACTTTAGAATACGAATAAAAAGAGGTTTACCGTAAACTATTCCATCTTGCGATAAAGTACTAAAAATTAAAAAAAAATACAAAAGAATAGCCCAATATTTCGGTTCGGCGAAATCGTAAGGCAATGCAAATAATGATCGTAAAAAATATGAATGGTATATTGATATACTATTTCTCTAGACTCTTTCTTCCAATTTTCCTTCTTGCTCAATGTAACGCCTGTATAAATCTGGCAAACTGTTATTGTTTCCAATTGTGATTATGGTGTTTGAAATACTGTTTGGATTATGAAATATTATGAAAATTGTTTTATTTTTTATTTTTATAGAAATATAGTATAACCATTTAAAAACCCGATAAGCTAAGTGATATATATTTAAAAGCGGATATTTAAAGACAGTTATTTATATTTATTATAATAATAACGTTATTTATATTTATTATAATAAAAATTTATTATAAAAAAGAACAACACTTAATATTAATTAATTGCAAATACCTAATAATATATGACAACCACTGTTTTGATAGCAACTCATGAAAAAAATGTACATATAAAATCAAAATTTCTGAATGAATCAATTATTACATAATCGTAATGGGTACATCAAAATTAGGTTAACCACGAAATTCTTCGAGCAGTTAAGGATTCTAGCACAAGTCTAAAGATTAATGATAAAAGATCGTTTTAGGACCAAATCACACTGTGAAAGCAAGCATCCAACCTTTACACCGGATCAGGGACTACATCATTAAGAAACTTTACAGCAGATGCTTTCATGTAACGAGCGCAATCTTTTTCAATGTTGCAACATCGTTTCAGACAGCCGAGCTTTCGAGGAGTCAAGAATTCAAGTTCAAGCATAATTGTCAATGGGCTCCCCCCAGGGTAACGATGTCAAAGCCTACAATACTAATAGTACCTAATAGTCAAGAAGAAAAAGACAAATGTATTTTGTATTTGTTGACCTAGACATGTTTTTATAGTTTTCATATTTAGATCAAGCTTATGTTATACGATTGAAGTAAAAGTAAATTTTAAGCAGGAAATTCTTTTACTTTCGTGTTATTTCACATTTTACTCAAGATATCGAAAAGCCTAGTGGTTGGCTTCTGCTGAAATTGTTTCTTTATTTTGTCTTAATTAATTCTTAATTTCTACTTTTAACTTCTGATGCCTTTGAAATGATGTTAGTATTTTGATATTAAAAATACGACAAAGACTTACATGCCTGCGCACTTTTAAATTAAAGATAAAAGTATGAATGCCTTAACAAGCAAAAAGCTGAATTAATTTATATGATACATTGATATTTAATGCGTTTGTTACAAAAATATAAGATTGAAAACTAGCATAATATTTACTTATTTATGTTATTAATATAAATTGCTTTTATTTCAATTATAAAGAGCAAGGACTAAAACATAACAGAATATGATAAAAATATTAAAAATAAAAATTTCGATCAGTAACATCACGTGAGTTTACGTTTATATTCTAAAAAGCAATTTGCTAGCCACTGTGGAAGCGGACTCCATTAGAATTTATGATACATGGGCCAGACAGTAATTAAAAGAGTCCACAGAGGAATCTAACTTACTGTATTGCTGCCAAGTTATGGTATTAAGTCCATGTTCAGAGTGAGCTGTGAATAATCATGCTTTGTTATATTGTATAAAATTTAACTACTATATATGTATATACATATATATATATTTTTAGTCTTTAAATGACGTGATGATGGCTTTCAAATTTTTACTAAAATTATTTACATATATTACAATAACTTTGATTAATTTGTTTTTGACTATAAACTATCGTCGGGAATATGTATTCCCGACATTTCGTCCGTTCATGTCCATGACCACACCGCAGGACCTCGAGACACCGTGAGCGCATTTTGCATACATGCAAAGCGGTACGCCAGAAGATTAAGAAATCATCAAATCGATGGTGGTAGGTGATAAAATGACAAGACCGACTGACAGACATTCACATCTAGTCTGCCTCTGATTACGGTTGTTGTAAAGTAGCCGAAACGTCGGACTATGTAGTTAGATTTTCAAATTGATGTGCTGAGTCATGAAATACAAAAATGTTTGTCAAAGACAGATTCCCAAAATTGCTTTGATATTATTAATAAACGTGAACTATTCACGTATCAGTCTAAAAGTAATAAAATTAAAAAATTAAAAAAAAATACGGACAAAATTTTAGTTAGAAATAGAAATGGCAATAATCCTAATATTAATTTAAGTCGGGCAACACAGTGACCGGTGACTGTTGTCAATCTGTCAAAGCAAACTGTAGATAAACAAACAGTGGCGGTCCTTAAAAAAGGATTGAATTTTGCACCTGTACCATTAAAATTACCGTTCGAAGACATTATCTGTAACGTTGAGGAATGTCTTCATAAGAATCAGGTCACGAAAGAAGAGCATGAAGCAATCCGGCAGGACCTTGCATATGTTCTGCGCCGGAGCAAATTGCCTCCACAAAACAGGAATCAGTTGCACTTAAACACCTTCGCAACAATGAAGACCCGACTGTCCTCCGTGCTGATAAAGGGAACGCGACCGTAGTAATGGATACGAGTGATTATGTTAGTAAAACAATTGAAATTCTTTCGGATAATTCTGTTTATAAAAAAGTTAACAAAGACTCGACAAGTAAAGTTTTAATGGACACAAAGTTATTAACAAATAAATAGAGTTTGAAACTTAATCCGAATATCAAATCACTCCTACCATTGTGTGTAAAACCACCGAAATTGTATGGGTTACCCAAAATTGTAAGCCAGATTGATTCATCAACTTATAAACAGGCTAAATTCCTTTCAAAGATATTATCACCACTCTGGGGCCACACAAAGGATTCCTACCATTTTGTCAATGATATTAAACACCTAAAATTTACAGACAATGACATTATGGTTAGTTTCAATGTAGTCATTATACACTAATCTACCTGTTCTTTACTGCATTGAGGTTGTAAGAGGATAAAAATATGCCTATTGAATTTGCAGAACTGTTAAAGCGTGGTCTAACATCTGGCTATCTCAAGTGGAAGGATGAATTTTACATACAAGTAGTTGGAGTAGCAATGAGTTTGCCGGTTTTCCCCGTTGTTGCAGATATAGTCATGGAAGATTTTGAGGTGCAAGCCCTTTGCTCTCCTCCAATAAGACCTTTAATTTATAAATGGTATGTAAATGACACCTTCACAATATTAAATAAAAACAAAACATCTGCTTTCCTTAACCGTCTTAATTCTATCAATAGCAAGATTCAGTTTACTATAGAATTAGAGGCAAATAATTTTTTAGCTTTCCTTGATATACTTGTCATCAGGAATCCTGACAATACTTTGGGACATACTGTTTATAGGAAACCCACACATATGGATAGGTATCTCAATGGTAACTCACACCACCACCCTATACAGTTAGCTACCACTGGCAAATCTTTGTTACAGAGAGCACAACACCTTTGTGAAGCCACCTACAGTTGAGCGACAACCTGCAATTCTACCATATGTGAAAGGAGTTACTGACAGAATAGGCAACATCTTGAAGAAGGTTTTGATCAAGACTATTTACAAACCACATAAGAAAGTGAGATTATTCTTGAAACCAATCAAGAGTAACATTTCTTTACATCAAGCGGGTGTATACAAACTTGATTGTGACTGTGGCTTGTCATACATCAGACAGACAAAGAGAAGGGCTAAGGAACACATTTCAGACGTCAGGAATAGGCGCGCGTCGAAGTCAGCAGTGTGTGAACATGCATTGGGCAAACCAGGCCATTACATTAAATTTGATAATCCACGTATCCTCGCTCATGAAGACAGATATATACCAAGGTTAATCTGCGAGGCTATTGAAATTAAAAAACACCCAAATTTCAATAGAGAAGGTGGCTGGAGTCAGTGGTGGCCTAGTGGCTAAAATGCCCGCCTCTCCTGCATGAGGGCGCGGGCTCGATCCTAGCAAGCACCAATGTGATTTTTCCGAGTCATATGTACTTTCTAAGAGTATTTATACATCACTGATCAATGCATTCCCAAATGGGTTGATGTCAGGCAGGCGGCCGGTCGTAAAAATCATTGAATGGATTGCGAATAAATGACTATCGAAATTGATGTTTAATTCGGATTTAGGAATAGTGGTTACAGCTTTGCACATGCGGTGCAAAAATGTATGTAGCTATGTATATAAATATGTAGCTTAAAGTATTATAGTCTAAAGTTTGTATTGGAAAAGATATATATTATTGATGATAAACACATAAAATGAAATTTTTTTGAAAGTAAGAATGGCGTTGTCAGTTTATTTTCTTTTGTAATAAATATAATTCGAAATAAAAGAAGTTATAAACAATATTCAATGTATAATTATTAAAAACAGAAATAATCTGTAACTTTTGTCAAAACACAAAAATTATTGTGTACTTACATCTCTTATGGACAATTTATTAAACAAAAAAATAGGTAAATAATATATAAATGTACTTTCTTCCTTTACATCTGTAAAAAAAAATATGTTTTGAATTGAACATTATTTTGGATAAGTTCATTTTAGTGATAATTTTACTATTAGCAACTTACTGTTTTGTATACTACCTACCGACTTAAACGGTCAAATTACTCGTTTAACCATGGGAATTGATGCATAAACCGCTATAAATACAACTTTAATTCCGCTACGCTTGTTATGCTGGTTTCAGGGCTATCGGGAACGTTTTTATTATTTGTCCATTAAAAAACATTTTTTAATATTTTTAACCCTTCACTTGTCAAAATATTTTTGTAGTGTAATTTCGTAACAATCATTGTAAATATTTTTTTATATTTTATATCACATAATTTTATTATAATTATAGGTGCAAATTTAATAAAAGCTGACAATAATAAAAATTGGTTAATTGAATTTAAAAAATGAATAAATTTTTCATAAATAATAAAAATTCCTTTTGATAACCTTAACTAACGTGAATGTCTTCTTTTATTACATGCATGGGACCAATAAACCCTGCCCAGTTTTATTTCAAAGTTGCATCTTTGGCATTTCATGTATGTTGATAAAGTCATAAAAATTCTTTAACAACATTTCCTGCAAAAACCTGAATAGAAATTTTTGCGATATACATAATTTTTTTTTTGACGATAATACCATTTAGATTCTCGGAAGCAACGAAACAGTAAAATTTTTATGTTTAAAATATAGAATGTTTCGAATCAATACGTAGTAAAATGCATGTGCCCATAATTTTTTTTTAATTGCAAATCCAACTTGTTCAAAAGGCAACAATGGATTGTGAACAAAAATAAGAAATAATTTGTTCTACATTCGAAAGCGAAACAATTATCACCTTCCTTATTTCATTAAAGCTAAAATATAAAGGTAGCTTAGGTTACACAGTTATTTTAAAAATAATTGTTATTTGCCACACCTTTTTAAATTTAATGTTATGATTTTTGGTAAGGATTACAAAGAATATATTTTCTACGGTAATAGTTTGAAAGATGTAGCTTTGTGTTCATCTAAAAAAAATTGAATGCATGTAAATGTACGTGCTTTTAATGGTCAATATATGTATTATGTAAGGAGTTCTTATAAATTAATATGGATTTTACAGATATGTACTGTTAGTAATAATTATTTATAATGATTTAAATGTTTGTCTACTTCACAATTCTAAGCTTCACGTTATTTATATTCTAATATTTATTGGGAATTCTTATGATAGTAAGCTAGCGCCATCTGTATATTCGGTTTAATAGTGTAAATTTATGTTAATAATATTTCTGTACAGTAATTTAAATGCCCAAATACTTAACAATTGGTTTTATAATTTATAATTAGAGCCTTAGCATGTTTTGCACAATGTTAAGTGTTTTATTATTTAATGGAAACTCTTGAGGGAAACTAGTACCCAATATTATAACCCACTCTCACCTAAATGTTACTTTTGAATATATATTATAAATACAAGTGTTAGACTGGGAATTCGGTTAAAAGTTGTAGAGCAGTTAACATCTAAGTGGAAGGGCTGCCCAAATTATTTCTAACAGTAATTATATTGTATTTGCGTTTTGATTGAGACATATTTTTATGCGTTTAATTGTCGCTAAATTGCTGTAACTTAACAGTTTTTTTTTAATTTTACAATACTAAATAAAGAAATATGTGATTACGGATTATATTCTTTTATGTAAATAGGCAGTACAAGTAAGTCTTATCATTACTATCTATATTATTTTATTTATATAGAGATAAATGCATGCCTATGTCTATTGTTTTTTACTATGTAGTTGAAAGCTAGTTAAAAATTTTCACTTGTGACCCCTCTGATACATGTTAATATATATCTTACATTTTTTTTTAAAGATTACATTTTATAATTTCTGCACGTAAATGGACTTGAAAATGTTCTACAAACAATAAAATTACTAACATATTTATGGATAATGCTTGTTGCATTATGCGTTTAAAGATCTAAAAGCGATCTATTAAAGTAACAAAATTCTACTTAACGGACTAGAATAAATCCACTTATCCAACTTATCTGCAAATTACATAACAGTGCAGGAAAATACGACAACGGAATTCGTCTTGTAGCCCACTACTCCCAAGTAACGATGATGTTTGAAGTCTCACGGGAACTCGTGGCTAGGATTGAGTTGACCTCTTTCGACGAGATATAGAATGGGTCACTGTATCGTTATTATAAATATATTCCCAAAATGTAAATTAAATGTAAATTACAATTAGGTATGTAAATGGTACACTGACGTGTGACACTTGTGGTCGCACGTTTAGTGCTAAGATTGGGTACTTTAGCCATGTGAGGTCGCATCGCAGCTCTTAAATATTACCTATGTAATCTATAAAACAAAGCTAAGTCACTATAGCCGAATACGGCTGGGTAGATACCTACTACTATTCCCAAAATGCCAAGAATTACTTAAAGAATTAAATCAAATTTATATTTCATTAAAAAGCCATAAATATTAGTCATTTCCATATTCCATTTTTAGGTTTTAAGTATAATTAGGTAGTAGTTATTCGCTTTAAAAGCTTAATTCGTTATATAAAATTCTCATACGATTAAAATTATTTTAATATAATATAATTAATTTAAACAAAAAATACATACAGTATAGGATCCCGATATAAAGCGACATTCACGGAGATCCTTATTTGATGAAACATAAATTATATCCAATTTAATATGTCAATAATTATGTTATTCCATGTCCATGGACGACGGTCACTACTGCCCATCAAGTAGGTCGTCTGCTCGTTTGCCACCTTTGACATAAAAAAAACGTACTCGATTCAATGTATTCGTACAGTTTTGTTTCGAATTCAAATGTCATTTATTGATTAGTAGTTTTCGTGTCCTTTCGTTGTAGTTCAAAGTCTTACTAATAATAATTTGATGGAGCGAGCGTAACTCAGCTATTCGATTGTATATTATATTATATGAGATATAATGTTATATTAAATAAAATAAGGTACTTTTCATTGACAATTTGAATGATATAGAAAAATTTAGTCTTTTTTCAATTTTCGTGGATTGAAAAAAAGTAGATAGCAAGATATGACATGATACAATTAAATTCAATAAATGTTTGAGTCTAAGAATTATTTTCTCCTATTTTAATAATAATAACAATGAGCTTAATTATCACTGACTCTTTGTGATAGCGAAAACAAAAATGTAAAAATCTCGGCGACATCTGGAAATAGGAAAATTATGAAACCGAGACGAACATAAGCATTCGCTTTTGTTCGCACTACGGCTTTTGTTTTTAGTTTTCAGAATTTGATTGAAAATGAGTTTTGGTCGGTGAGTGCATTTTAAATGGAAAGGTTTTTGTTTATAAGTTATAAATTATAATACGTTGTATTGGTTATTTTGGAGCATTTAATTATTAAATTAGTTTTATTCCTAATAAAACTAATAAAACAAAACATTTTAGATAAAATTATGTAGCTTAAAGTTTCGATATTGCCCATTAAATATTTAAATTAAATTTCAGTACAGAGGACTTTTGTAATATGCGAAGTTTGATTAGTTTTCAAATAGGACCCACTTCAATGGTATTATTCAGCAAACTCACTGTGTTTTCTAATGTAGGTACGTATCAAATAAAACATATGTTAATAAAAGACTGAAAAAAAAGCACTATTTTATGTTATATTACGATATGCCAATGTAAAAATTAATTAATAAATATGTACGTAAATTTGTAGGTAATGATATATAAATACTAGTGAACTTTTTACTTTGAGATTTTATAATTATTGCATATTTTACTCGGAAATAAATATTCACGTATGTCATATCGGATTTCTAAGGATTAAATTTCGCACTTCGTGCTTTTATAACATTTTAGTAGTGGTTTTCGTGTTCATCTGACACTATTCTAGTTAAATTCAACAGATTTGTATTGTTTTTATTGGTATTATTCTGGGTAAAGGCAATTTAGAATTGATCCCTCGTACATAATACGGTTGTTTGTTCCTTACATTCATTTTTTCGCTTCCAGGGTAAATTCCAGAAATAGATTAAACTTATGTAATTTTTTTAAATAATTTATGAATTCCCTTTATTTCTTATTTTTTCTTAGAACATCGTCAGTATCATTACTGTTTACAGTTTAATATAAAACATGCAAGGAACTTTGTTTTTAATATTACATTTCAGATAAGTAAATACATTTGTTTCTCAATTACATACTTGTTCCATAATAATTTGAAATAAAAAATCATATCAGTTCTGCTTGGAAATTTGTCCTTGTTTTGATTCAGAAACTTTCAAGTTCTCATCTCATCATGTATTTGATGATTATTTCAACTTAATATCAAGCGATTTTGAAATGGTTTATAAGTATCTAAAAATAAAATTGACGATTATGTGCTAAAATAAAGTGATCGAGGCTTTTAAAAATATTCATATTTATTTCTATATTATTCTAGTCTAAGATTCCATTTATACATAGGTCTCATTGTAATATTTCTTTTTGAGTGTTGCATTCATTTGTATAGTTAGCAATTGACGAAATATGTTTTGGGTACGTTTTATTTCGGACGTAAAAGTTATAAATATATTACTAAAGTTTTATACATTAAGTATAATAGTTTATTTATTTTATATTTTTATCAAATGTTTTGAAACAAAAGTATTACATTATAAAATTCATATAAAATATAAAGAATAATAACAAAGGTAAAAGGAATCATCCAAAAGAGTAAAATAATTTGACATGAAAGCAACAAGCAAAATACATATATTACTTTCTATACTAAATGTTTCTTCTGAACTTTCAACGGAAGTTTTAGCCAGATCGCTCGGTTTCTTAGCAAACATTAACTCAACTACTTGTGTATAAGATGGTAAAGTTCAATACTCGTATAACTGTCTTAAAATTAATTACTCCTGTAATTTTTTATAACATATTAACTTTTTATTTTGTGTTTAGTCGATTTAAAATATTTGCAATTATAAAACAATATTACTGAAATAAAAAAAACATTCGATTTTCAATTGTATAATGTCGGCGCAACAACATTTAAAACCCTTATAAGGAGTAGTTGGTCCATAAATATTTTACTTTATAGGGTAGATGTGACATAAACAAATCACTAACGCCATTGCGATGCTAAAGACTACTTCACGCCATTCTTCTGTGAGAGGGTGGTACTTCCCTGATCGAGCCAGCCCATGTTCGAGCTTTAGTAACTTGACTACAGCTAGGCTCTACCACCTAACAGATTATCTAATTGCAAGTTCGAGTTAAAGCAGTCAGTGGTGGCCTAGTGGTTAAAGGCCCGCCTCTCATGCGTGACGGCGCGGGTTCGATCCTGGCAAGTACCAATGTGATTTTTCCGAGTCATATGTACTTAGATACCACTAATAGACGGTGAAGGAAAACATCGTGAAGAAACCTAGACTTATAATAATAATAATAATCTTTTATTTCGACCAGTCTGATCATATTTATAATGACACAAGTATTAGTTTGAAATCACCAATCCGTCTTGAGCAAGCGTGGTGATTAATTCATTCCCAAAGAGGATTGATGTCAGGCAGGCGGCCGGTCGTAAAAACAATTAGCCAAAAGTATTCAAAACATGTAAGGCAGACCCTGGCTAAAACTGGGAAATTTTCAGGAAGAAGAAGTGTGAGTTAAAGTCTGAAATAAAGTAGTGACAGTGTTTGTGAGTGTATTAATAATGAAAATGGAAGGTGGATAAGCTGACTGTTGAAAACAGTGATTTTGACGGCAGCAATGCTGACGTCACACTTTTTAAAAATCAAATATCTTTCTTCGAAGAGCAACATAATGGTATGTTACTTACCATAAGTAACATACCTACCATTATGTCGCTCTTCCAGGGCTTCTAAGTGCTTATTCTATTTTCTTACTTTTTATTTAATTTGTTAGGTAGATGTGAGTTTGAGTTTTAAATCTAAAAATTTGTTGGTTTGTGCGGGATTTTTCAGTTTATCTTTCATCAATCAAAATCTTAAAATGGCCAATAATAATTGATTGACTTTAATATTGCTCTGCATTAAAATATGAAAGGCAACGCAAACACTTATAAATTTAAATTACTTAAAAACAAACAAACTTTCTTGAAGGCCATGAGTAAAATAGAAGAGTACAAAAAATATAGTGTAATATTTATTTAAGCGGTTTTGCTTTACAGGTGTTATAATGAAGAAATGGCAATGGCAGGAAATGGACTTGAGGCCTGTGCTCTAAATACTACTTCGCTGCTTAACTTAGTAGTTTGAATCTTTATTTGGACAATTTACATAATAATTTATTTGTCGTTGAATGATGGAATAATTGAAATTTATGTTGCAATTAAAATATTTTGGTAAAAATTTAAATATCATGCAAGTTGTTAATATTTCGTAGTTTATCGAAAGAGACTTTAAATTTTATTCAACTTGCAAATGCATATAACAGTGGCTTCATCTTATATATAAAATTCGCATGTCGCGGTGTAAGACTGAGAACTCCTCCAAAACGGCTGGACCGATTTTGATGAAATTTTGTGAGTATATTGAGTAGGCCCACATTTATTTTTCATGCCCTTAAATCATAAGGGTTGTTCACCCTTAATTATTATTATTTTTTATTTTCAGACGATTTTTTTTGTTTTATTTTTTTATAATGTAACAAAATACATACAACCCATTTTATTTTTTTTACTTTTTTGCCACCAACCCCTATTTTTTATGTGGCAAAACAACGTTTGCCGGGTCAGCTAGTTCAAATATGTATATCTTTTTAAATTACGATAAATATCTCTAAACGTATATACGATAAATCAATTGATACACTGTATGTTTACTATTTACTATATCGAGATTTATTGTTTTATTATTAAGAAAGCAGTTCATACTACTACGGTACCGGGTTCAATAATTAACTTATCAATAAGTACGTTCATAACATAGATATGACGTAGTGGTAATGGGGGGTTGTTCTCCTTTGACCCCCAACACAAAAAGGGATGTTGAAAATATGACGTCCATATCTATAAGTATGAACGTTGGTGTCTCCATGTGTAAATGCATGTGAATGTTAACCTTCTTCACCGCCATATAAAAAATATGATACTTAGTGTTTTCAGACACTTTGGTTGTTTAGTTTTAATTCATTAACTCTTTGACTTCACTTAGAGAAAAACTTTATAGAAATTATTCAACAGCTATCAGTTAAGATTGTGAATGAAATATTAATTTCACTTTTCACCAAACCTTCTAATGCTTGCAAGTGGTTTTATTATTCATCGCAATGTTTACTCACATCACTAGTGGTATAGATAAGTCTGTCAATAACTGCTGCTGACGTTTGTGTACAAGATTGAAAATTTCTAACGAAATTAGCTATATATATATCTTTGATCCTCTCGATAGTGACAAGCAATTTGTTATGAGATACGGCAAATAACAATCTTAAATGGAAGCGGTAAACACTCTTCACTCACCAAGCTGTATGGCAAAAATATAACTATATGTAATTAAAAATATAATTATAAAAATATCTTACACATTTTTAATGTAAAAAAAATTAAAGATCAATTCGTAAGACGCAATCAGCATTAGGGATTATTGACATCTACTAATTTTGATACACTAAAAGACATAATATATGGGATGGTCATCAGATTTGATACTAGCAATAAGTTCGTGAAAGTCCCAAAATTAACACTAATAATAGTCAGCAACTATAAGAAAATTTAAGTATATATATATTTAATTTTAGAAACCCTGGGCATCCGTTTTTTAATCAAGGATTATAAAGATTATTTTTCTCAAAAACTCACAACAAATTTTCAATAATTCCTTCAATTATAATTATAATAATTCCCGAGATATTAAAAATTTTATCGTATAAATACTTTTCATATTCAATATAGGAATTCCAGAGGGATAGAAAATATTATTATCGGTGTAAGTCTGAAAGCCATTGAGTACAAGAGCTCTCGATTTTTCCCTAATGGCACTTGAGACCGAGCCGGGTCAAGTAAATTGTGCAATTATTAATTAGGAATGGTAATAATGACTATGAAAAACAATCGATTTAAATTGAAAATGTCAACGGAGTCAATTGAAACCAACGTTTAAACTTGAGTGTCCTCGCTCCATTTTACATTCAACTCAAACATTAGTCTAGCTCTTAACGTAGAAGAAGAAGTATTAAAAACAGAAATATTAAATTATTTTTAATTAAAAAAATGAACGACATCAAAAAGAAACATACCAACTTACGAACCATTAAGCAAAACTAATTTTACACTTAAATACAATATCCTTATCTAACCTACATATCTAGTAATTAATTCAAAAAATCTGCACAAAAATCAACTAAACGCCTGATATAGATAAATGAACACTTCAATCCACGCCACTTCACTCAAATAATTTAATTTAATACCCAACTAAATATATATAATTTCGTAATATCTATTTATTTTTTAAGTGAGTGCTTTAGGCTTACAGGTAAATTGGTAATATTACTCAGTAAATAGAATAATTGCAGATTAAAATCACTACTGGTGATTAAATATCGCTACCTGTAAAATGAAACGCGCTAGCGGAGTTATTTGTTTTGAACTTGAGTGTAGACTTCCCTGTGCTCCATATGACGTTTTTCTTTTACAATATCATTCTTTTTTAACGATTCAATATCTTGTGTATTTAACGAGAGTAAGTTTTAGTTTCATACAGATTACTTGCTATTTATTAAATGTATCGAGTTATATGAGATTAAATGTAGTTAAATTTAGGTTTCACTTACTTTTAGGTCATTTTAATTTAGTATTCTTTCGTTATATATTAGTGTTTAGTTATGTAATCTGTACTAAAACATTTCAAGTCAAGTCATCTTTTGAAGTCGGTTCAAAGGATGACTTTCTTATTTATAAATGTTAACATTTGCATCAGGCAATGGATGAGAAAAATGTGACAGTAAAATAATACAACAAAGCTGTTAGTCGCGTAAAGAGATAAATTAAGAGAGTGTATTGATGACTGACCAAGTATAATTAGTATTAAATGCAAATGAGAAATATTGCTTATGTTTGTCAAGATGAATTTGCTTATAGAGAAGTGCTATTATCTGATTTTTATCTCATATCATGAAGGGAAATTGCAGTAAGTCACGGTTTTCGGAGCGACTTTGAACCTTTTATCTCCATCAAAAAATTTCTAGTTGTGTTTAATTTCGGACCGTAGCTTTTTAACTGAGAAATGGTAATCTCGTCTATGTAAGTATTTTATTTGAACTACCTTCACATTTCAGTTAATAACGTGTATAGTTTTCAATCAAGATGAAATCAATACAAGGAGAACCATTTTATGAGATTATTTTATTATATACTATGAGCACATATATACCTGTCCATATTTAGGTATATCGAGGGCGCGGGTTCAAACCTGGCAAGTACCAATGTGATTTTTCGGAGTCATATGTACTTTCTGAGAGTATTTAGACACAACTGACATACGGTGAGGGAAAACATCGTGAGGAAACCTGGACTTATAGTTTCACAATTATAAGTTTGAAATCACCAACCCGTCTTGAGCAAGCGTGGTGATTAATGCTCAAACCTTCTCCACGTGAGAAAGAGGCCTTGCTCAGCAGTGGGCGTTGATAGGCTGATGACGATTTAGGTATATAATGGTAAAAAATATATATATTTTATTTAGGGTAACACGTCCAATATTGATCAGACGGACACACGCCGTAAAAATCCAACGCGAAGTTATTGGAAACAATTTTATTGGTCGTTCATGTCAAAGCTGATCCTTCATAAAAATATGTACGGTTATTGTAGGAGTGACGATGATCCTAAGATATCCTTGCTCATGTACCTAATGTTCACGCAAAAGTGGGTGTAAATACATACATTTTATATTTAAGAGTGAGGAAAATTACTAAGAATGCTGATTCAGGAATAAACTATTAGATATCGTTTCGTGTACACACATAATGTGTTGCTTCGTGAGTTGCATTTTATAGAATAATACGTAGAATTATTGCATAGATGTATTACACACATATCTCAATATCAAAATAGCACTCATTCATTTTTGCTGCTGCATTCAGGAAGTTTTGAGTCAGGTTTGTTAAAATAACTTTGATTCATATTTACACATTTGACTTTGATCATGTCTTGATCCTAAAACAATATCAGAAAAATTATATAGATCTGTTTATACATATACGTAATCTTAAATTCATTAGAACGCTGTTTGGGCTTTCTGCGGACTGCGAGCAAGGGTAGCTCACTGCCCGATCCGAACCAGACCCGAGCCTACGACTCGTAGCTTACCGCACCTGCCTCAAAGAGCCATCAAACCACCATAGATGGGTCTTAGAGCCGATGTTAAGACTGGTTGTGAGTGTAAACGCAATGATGTACCGTCTAGCTCGGTGCAGCAGAAGGTACAGGGCGTTTTTAGTCTGCAGGAATCTGAAACTCTCTCTTGCCCCACACAGGACATGGTTTTCCCCTTTAAAAAAAATTTGCTGTTTCTATAACGTAAGTCTAACAAATTTAGACTTCCATGAAATAAATAGTCAATACTTCGGTAATATTTAAAAACTTATTTAAATTGATATCCATTTCCTAATAGCTCACGGATAAAAATGTCAGATGATAAACTAAATGACACCGCATAAAATATTTTTTGCCTTACTACCTTCTACGTTAAAATTAAACTCTCCATATATTTTTCAGTTCGATCCTTTAGCCTTTCAACATTTAGGAATGTATTAATTGGATGTATCTGAAAAATGTTTAATGTTATAAAATTAATATTCCATATAATTTATACCACAGTTGATTTAAAATTAGAAATACATAGTTTTAAAAATAAAATATAAGAGTAATTCCTACAAATAAACGCTAAGTAGAATTCAATGATTAATTCTAACATTACATATTCATTTGGATTTAACTCATATGCAAAGTGTGTGAAATATAGGGTATTTTATTTTTTGTAAAACTCAACGTCTGTCAATTGTTTACAAGGAAAGTGATGTAAAGGTTTCCTTTTCTCATTAACATAAAATTTTCTAAATACATGCGTTCTGTTAAAGGGATTAGTTACAACTATTTCTTTTTTTTATTAAAAGTGTGAACAATTAATTATTATAATAACAATAATTTACAGAAGCTAAAACAGTAAATTAATATATATATATACGAGTATATATATATAAATAAATAAATATATATATATATATATATATATATATATATATATATATATATATAAACACGATACTGATATAAATATTATTTTTCGCATACTAGTATTAATTAACTCTGTCTCAATATGGCGGCGTGTCGAGATGTTCTATCGTTACGTATGATTTCGAATAAAAGGTGTCCTACGAGAGTTATACGTCCAGTAAAGTAGTCTTTAAATATTTAACACTTGCATTTTACAATTTACAGATACGTCAGAAATCCGAACAGTACTATGGTGCCAAGAATGGCGGTAAAAGTTGTAATTATTAACACATACTAGAATTTTTTTCGATATAATGATATGTCATTAAGAACATATTTTTGTTAGGTTTAAGGATTATAATCAAAATTTTTATAGTTTCTTATTTTAATTTACTTCCTATGATTTTGTAAGCAACTGGATGAATGAGATGACAAAAGTATAAAATATTTACATTTTGATATCGTATGTATAACATTTTGTAAAGTGCGCGAGGTATAAGCTGAGATTTGCACTTGTGTGAGTGCACATGGATAGTGTAGGTGTGATGTCAAATTTGTACGTGCCACGTGCTTTTCTTGGTTTGAATTTCTGTATACTGCTTCTACTCCACCGCGCACCTTCCGCACTAAACCCTTTGTACTGATAGCAACGTCAAATGTTGAAAACACAATGTCAAGTAAGAAGAACTCGTATATTTATGGCACCATTTTTATTAATTATTTTTCCATAATAGGTATTTACATTTTGCCTTTTACAAGTTTATCTTATTTTATTTTTAATATAGAGTTGCTCTAGCACTTATGTAATGTATATTCATTTCAAACGTTTTTTACATATCTAACTCTACTTTTACTTTCACTCACACAAATGCTAATCTCAGCTTAAATCTAACGGACTATACTCATCTTTCATTTGTAATGTATTTTTTTATATGTTTTTTTTTTCGTCAACTCGGGAATATGCGTATGCCAATGAAAATTTGGGTGCGAGAAGTTTACTTGTCGCACTCAAATTTTAATTGTGAAGTGCTCAATTAGCATCTTTTCGACCCCAAAAACCAAGCGCAAAGATAATATCTTCCCCGCTTGAGTAATAATAAATGTATACCCGTTGAAAATTTTCAACGTGAATTCTCACACTAGATTGACGGTGAGTAAACTAATGGCGGTGTTTTAATTTGATTAAAATCCTCCAACTTTAACGTGTAAATTTGTAATAGACCGAACTAAATTTAATCTGACAGGAAAATAATGATCCAAATATAAATCTTCGTTAGTCCTAACGTCAATCAAACACCATTAAAGATACGAGTATTTTAGACACATTTTTAACTTGACGTCTGATTATATATGTTTTTGTTTATGTTATATTAATGGAAAACAAAACACAAATTATTCACATGTGGCTGTAATAACATGATTCAAATAATATTGAAGTAAAACTATCGCTTTTTTTGACATATTATAATAAACTATGTCGTCCTCCCAAATATTCCAGTTTAATTAATTAAACAACAAAACGAATTAAGGGATGTGAATAGGAAAATAAATCAAAACTTTTAGGCCTGAAGATAGGCAACATCAAGTATAGTAATAACATCAATGGGTAGGGTTTATAGTGATTTATGCGAGGTGTCAATGCGTTTAGCATCGAAGAGCCCGTATGGCTGGTTTGGCGCATTTCAATTACTACATAGTGTTGACTCTTGAATAATGCATGCGAGAACTTTGATTGAAACGGTCCGAACCCGTTTTGGTCTTAATTTCTGCTTGTTTGAATTGTCAATTCAGGATGCTTAGTCAGGTTCCTGTTTAATCAATTTACAGAAAAGTTAGAGGGTCTTTACGAGCTACTAAACAAGTTAAGGGATGTATAGAGATGATAGTGCTTCTTTATTTAGTTTTAAACATTACAACAAGAGCTAAAACTTGACTTGAATAAATGTTTAGATAATATGTTACAACCATTAAAGTTTTAACGAATATTTTCTGCACCTTTTAAGGAAGGAAATCTTATTCACAAGTTATAACTTTTATAACAGCTACATATGACACTAAAAGTGTAAATCCAGATTAGTCGCTTTTATAAAGCTTAAAGTAGAAGATAGGAAAGGTTCCAGAGGAAACGGAAATTCCGCCGGAGGTTGAGAGGCGGCGGCAAATACTACATCCGGTTGATGTAAACAAACTCGGCGACTAAAAATTAACTGTCATTCCGTTATGCACAAATGTGAATAAAATGTTGTTATAATTGCTTTCACAGTATTTCATGATTAAAAATTATTAACAATCATGATAATGATGCAATTATAGACAAATATAATAAAAATAAAATAACAAATAAAAGTATCTAATTATATGTATAAACGTTGTAGAATTAAAAGTACATAATACACAAATAATAATATTGTCCTTGCAGAAGTAAAAGTATGTATGAAATTTACTAAAATATTGTTTCTGATCATGGGAAATAAGATAGATATGTACCTACATATATTATGAAAAAATATCTATGTATAACACAACAGGTGCTTAAAAATTCTCAGTAACGTATTTAATGTTTTCGTTTTTCATACATTCTAGTTTATTTGTTCCAAGTAAAAGCGAAATTTATTTTTCTCGAATTTCGCGTTTGCGTTTACTAACTTCCTTTTGAGGCCTTACAGTAAGCTTGACTATTAGAGTTTTATTAAACGTAGCACTGTCTAGTATAACTCTAAGAAATTATAAGAGCTGTGTTGCGTGCTAACCCCAACTGATTGAAATTGGCGCCCTTCAAAACACACATATATTTGAAGTACATATATTGTTAAAATATATTTTCTAGCATTGAAATAGAAAGTGTTACGGAAAAATTACCTCCTGGTCTCACGACACTTTCTATTGGTGTTCGTGATCCTGAAGCTTCAAGATTTTCCTACTTTACACTACATACTTTTTTCTAAAATATTTTTAAGGACTTCTTAAGTATGTATATTGCCCGATGAAACTTTTATAATTTGGGTGTAAGTTGGTAGATAATCTTAGTTTTTCCAAAGTAGGTCTCGTTTTTTCTGTATTAATTTTGGTCTCCATGTTATAGAATGGATGGAGCGTAATTTGTTTATTCGAGTTTTTGTTTCGTTTAATATTAAAGCTAACTTTTATTAAACGCCCTGTACTTAGAATATTCAATAGTTTCTTTATTATTTTTTTAACTGTAACTGTTTGTTTTTATTATTTTGTTCCTTTATTATTATTATTTAACTTGAATTATGCAACTGTACTGTTCTTTCTTTGAAAATTGATTACCGTAATGCACTTATAAGATTACAAGTAGGGGTTGTTAGCGGACTCATAAATATTAGACTGAAATTTCTGAATAAGATTACTGGAAAATAGTCTGGCAGTCTCAAAATCTTCCACTAGACAAAACTATATTTAGTATTGTATTTTGGCATAGATTATATTAGTAGAAAATTATAGTAGGTAAATCCTAATGGTCTTGTTGAAGTTGACAACAAAACTTTCAACAGCGTCTTCGATTCGAGATTTGACAAGTGAAATCATTAACGAATATAATAAAAAACTATATGTGTTTGTCGAATTAACCCTATCATAAGAGTACCTAATCTGTAACCAAAAAACAAATTTAATCAGAGTTTATTCAAATAAATGTGCTAAACCTTCCAAAAGATAATATTCCAATAAGCGGAATGCGATCGGAAAGCAAATAAATCATGACGCAGCATATTTATTACCTGTAACTAACGATAATCTCTAGCAAATTAGCTACGGACTCCATACGGGAAATACTTTATATCCGTAAAATGGAATAGAAAACTTTAAAGCAATTGAAATACCTAAATTTATTTTAATTTAAGTATTCTTAAAATTACTGTTATTATCCAATTTTATAATACTTAAAAAGATATTATTTATTGGATTATTTAGTATTTTATATTTTTAACTATGAATTTGGACATCTCCAAGGCAAGAGTAAATAAGGAGAAAGGTTTCATTTTCATTTACTATCAATTCTTAAAAATAAATATGTAAATCATTTTAACAAGAATAAAATATTTGGTAAGTATTTAGAATCAATTAACTACATAATCCCTGAAAAAGAATATTTAATGAAACATATATGTATGTATATATGTAAATATCGGATTTATTACATATTCGTTGTTTTTAAAGAGACCAACGCCAGCCTCGCCGTCGCATCCGTTATTAAAGCTGGTAGCGCCGATATATATATGTATATATATATATACAGGGTGACTGGTGAATTACTATCAATATTTAGGGAGCATACTCGGTACATGATTCTCATTCGAATTATGTAAAAAAAATAGGTATTTAATTTTTTACCAAATTTCCGTATAAATAAATAAAGTATTGACACGTTCCAAGTGTTCCAAGTGTGGACGCGTGCGGTGGCGTGCTGATACAACACCACGCCCCCGCCGCGTGTGTGTGAGTGTGTGTGTTACCTAATCTGTAGGGTGTTCACACGATGCGTAATTAATTACATAACTTTTGGTTAACTTTACTTAGAAGTTTATTAATATTTATGTTATATTAATTTTTATCTTGTCATATATGATCGTCAAATATCACGTCCTCAAGTATCGATAGTAATTCACCAGTTACCCTGTATATATATATATATATATATATATATATATATATATATCAGATGATATATGTTTAAACAATTTTGATTATTAAGTTTAAAGAATATGATACGAAAATGTGCATTTAAACGGCCTCATTAAAAAGTCTTATTTTCGCAAATTAGTTTACATATTTTTTTGACAAAATGCTCCGGTATGATCATGTATTTGAATATTTTAAAATATGTATCTTATGAAGGTTTTTATAATATATTGTACACGTTTTATTTGTTCATATCAGTGCCATCTCTGTTGTATTATATGAACTCCAAAGCCTAACTCCAAAGGTTTAGTCATACCTAGAAGGAAGTTCCTTGACTAAAAATATTTTAGTTGAACAACAGTACAGATAGATGTATTTACTCACCACTATGTATTGTTTAGCTACGACCATTATATTTTATTTATAGTCGAAACTTTCAGCTTTGGCTTAGTGTAGCGACGAATAAAAATAAGAACAGTTTTGGTCTTTCTAAAAGTACCTGTATTTATCTTAGTAAAAGTACGTGTATAGTATAATTTAACTTTTCTATATGTGTCTTCTTCTTCTACCTGACAATATCCCAGCTTTTAGCCAGGATCTGCCATACATGTTTTGAATAGTTTTGGCTAATTGTTTTTTACGATCGGCCGCCTGCCTGACATCAACCCTCTTTTGGGAATGCATTAATCAGTGATGTCTAAATACTCATAGAAAGTATAATACATATGACTCGGAAAAATCACATTAGTACTAGTCCGGGCCAGGATTGAACCCGCGACCTCGAGCATGAGAGGCGGGCCTGTTAACCACTAGGCCACTACTGACTTATATATATTTCTGTCTGTCTACATGTTTCCAAAAAAAATGGGGGATAGTTTTATCGGCATTTAACATTTGTGTTATTACATCCACACCATAACACATTACACGTCATTTCAAGTAGTAGTCGTGGCAACTACACAAGAGAAATTATAAATTTAATTGAACGATGTCATAAGCAAAATTTGTTTCTATCTTAATGGATATAGAAAAAAAATCTTTTAAAAATTCTCTCTTTCTTCAACTCTTTAGATTTATATAAAATTTAATTCCGTTTCCCTTTTTAGGCTTTCAATATACATTCTCTCATTCTCAACTTATAATAATCCTAAAATAAAACGAGACCATGAATAAATTCTTCCTTTCCTTTTGATTTTACTCCAGCTTATCTGCTTGAGCATACGTGAGCTTGAGCATACGTGCTGAATAAGATAGAGTTATCTTAATTACTATTGTAAATTTATGTCTTTAATCTAGACAAATCTTCATTTTAACAATATTTCTGTCCTTGCCTGTTGAAGTGGTATGACTTTTGAATACAAGAAAAGAATAAAATATTTATTAGTTTATTTAAAATATTTTTTCTAAATATTAGAAATATAGGTTTGCATGTACATATATATTATATAATATTATAAAACATAAAAAACATCATCGTAAGTCAAATAATAAAAACATATAAATCATACAACGTTTAAATTTTTGGATTTCAAATTAATGAAATACTTTAATACAAGTAAGTAAGTAATTGAATTTCATCATAAATTAAAACAAGCTTCAAAATATATATTAAAGTCTCACTAAATATGATAGCCAATTCGTCATAAGTCTGTAATGTTCCACAGTAACATGTGTTTGTAGGAACGTTAATGTGTTGCATACAGTCGAGACAATTCGCAATAAGCGGCGTTGAGACAAACATTCTGAATTGAAATATTTATGTATTTTAACTGAAGCAATGTTTTTAAGGAAATAATGGAATACATCATCATCTTGTAACAATCTTCAGATGATAGTTGTTGCTTCTTGATTAGAATTTTAATGGCTCTTAAATCTTGTTAAGAATAAATTAATAATGAATGGCTTCACTTAAAATAAATTAATTATATCCAGTTAGAAATCTCCTTTGTTAACAAAGATTTTTTTGTGACTTTTGTTGATAATGGTTGTTTTGTTTTTGCAAAAATATATATATTTTTGGTCTCCAGTATAAACTTTCACAAGTCGCAAAACACGACTTTTACAGTGTTAAAAGTTTATTAATATTCGAAATCTGGTTTTAACATATCTATAAAATATAATTACCATTTTTCATACCTATACTGTTTAAATTTTAAAATGCCTAAAAATGTTTTCATTGCTTATTCGCATGTTTCACTAAACGTGTCACGTTTTATTATGTGCAAAGCATGAATATGACACACAAATCAAATTATAGAAAAATTCCCAAACGTGAGCCGTGAAAATGATTATCAGAAAGCTCATTAATAAACAAAATAAAAAACATGACGAGTTGTGTTTATAACACTGAGAGTATTAATTTGTTGCAGCATTAAAATTTAAGCAAAATATTCAATATAATTCTTTTTTCATCACCAAAATACAGAATTAAATGGAAAAAACAAAACATAAAAGTACGCAGACAAAAATGTGAAACAATTGTTGATTTGTAACAGATAAAGTTAGGTCTGAAAAAGACAAAAAAAATAACATAATACGAGTTTACAAATATTACAAAAATTCAAATAATATACATTTATAATATGGAATAGATACTTTATATTAAAAAATAAACTAACAATATGAATATAACTATAAAATTGTAAGAGCTAATTATCATCAAGTTATTTCGTAAGTGGCCTTAGAAATTACATAAATATAAAATGGGCTTAAAGGCTTAAAGGCCAAACAAAAAAACATAGTTTTTTGATTAAAATTAGCTTTATTCATCAATATCATTTACATCAACGCAATTATTAAAGCACCGATCTAACATTTCAATACACTTTTGTAGAACAGTTTACCTTTTGTCTCAAAATAAGCCTCAGTTTCAGCGATAACTTTTTCATTCGTGCGAAATTTTTTATATGTATAATATTCACTGTTAGTGGTATTTCCTTTCATCATTCATTCACCAAGGCCATAATCTTTCTAGTCGATTGTTGTAGGTACTTTCGAGCCTTATAGTCAAGAAATATAGAGATATTTCTTGATACCTTTCTTACCTTTTTATCTGAATGAAGTTAATTTCTTTATAAAGTATACACAATTTTCTGTCTCATTAACTGTGATTATTTTATTCTAATTGGTATATTAACAAATCAAAATTTTACAAAAACAAAGTGTTTATTATTCTAATGCTTTATTTTAACTACGCGAAAAACTAAAAAATAGAGCTAAAAAATAAAGCTTAAAAAGAGTAACAGATTTAATTCACTATAAAAATGTAAATACACTTAAATTATTATCGTTAACTAGTTTTTGCCCGCGACTTCGTCCGCGTTAATTTCGTCATTAGTAATATAGGTAGGTATAGCTGACCGGGCAAACTCTATTCCGTCTTCAATAACCCGGTATTGGTATTCATTAAATTTCTACTGCTTCAATCGAACAGAATGATTGACATATTAGTTAGTTGTCAAGTCTAATGTCAAAAAATCGTTTGTATGGGAAATAGAAAAGGGCAATTTTTATGGTTTTCCCGGCAATAATTCCAATTTTTCTCACCTTTTAAACCTTCCCTGGACTTCCAGGAGTATTTCAAGACTAAAATTAGCCAAATCGGTTCAGCCGTTCTCGAGTTTTAACGAGACTAAGGAACAGCAATCCATTTTTATATACATAGAAGAATAAAAGATAATATAAGAATGATCTATGTACTATAAGATACTCTGTGAAAGGGGACATTAGAAGCAGCTGGTTACGTATTAATTCTGTATCAATAATTTAAGAGTTGCATAATCAGATTGGTCGTTAATTTATTATCTTCGACCAAATATTAGTTTCTTCGTTAATCCTTTCTTTTCACAAAGTAAAAACATAGCTTCTTTTCTTTCTAATAGACAGATGAGATAAAAATAATAGTATAAATTAATACAAATCTTCTATTAATTAGTAATGAAGATAAAAATTCAACGTAACCCTTCCTTTAAACTTTATGATGTTTTTGCGCGATATTTTTTACTACTAAGAAGATATAACTCTCTTTAATCTTGAGTTGACTCTCTCTTCTCAAATTTCAATAAAACCCGAGCTATAATCAATCAATATCAAATATTTCTCTTTTCCATACTCTAACAAGCTTGTCCCTACTTTATTCCACGGCAATTTTGACATTGTTATCAGAAATAATGGTTATTTTGCAAGGTTTATTTGAATTCTCCCGACAAACTTTACAACTCTTTATAAATAATTCTTTATCATTAGGTAGGTATAAATGGCAAGAACAAAAATTAACGAGCACTTTTTTTGCATCATTCTATTCCTTAATGGTCATGAATTATTTTCAACATTTCCGTTTTTAACAAGCTAGAAATTAATAATTGTTTATCTTTAAATATCACTCTGCCCAAAAGTAAATAAGTCGGTAAAAAACACATAAGTTGGTACTCTCATGATCTAACTTGACCGACCATTATCCGGAATTGGTATCCAGAAATAAGTAGATAGTGAATTAATTTACTAACGAATTATGGAAATTATAACTGTGAGCTCTACTGGTGACGTGTTTTTAAAGAAATTAATTACGAGTACATATATTTTCAAATTTTCGTTTGACTTTTGAATTTATCATTGTCCTTTGTTGTTGTTTGATGACACAAAATAATTACAAAGGAAAGGTGTGTGACCAGTTGATATTGAACTAAAAGAAAGGTAATATAATTCGTTTTAATAAAAAGTATTTGTTTTAATATAAAGCTCTGGTTGTGTACAAATAAGTTATTTTATTTTCCTTTTTGTTGTTTCCAAATAATAATACGTATCTCCAATGGATATTCCGATTTAAATAACTTTCACAAAGCGGTGATGAACAAATCGTAATCGTATTAAGAGATTTATAAAATATATAGATGTTCGATTTGATCCGGCTACTGTTACTTTATTCACGAATATTATCCATCTTTAAATGAAACTAATATTATCAGATTACACGGCGTATTTTTTTTTTTAATATTATTTTAATTTAATTCAATACTTGAGAAAGTTCTCACTATTACCAATGCTTTAGAGGAGGAAGTTATGACTATTTTTTTTCAAACATAATACTCTGCTTACCTATCCCAAATCTCTGTGCACAACCCCGGCCCCAACTGCTCCAACCGGTTAAGTGCAAAATCTCTCATAATAAGCATTACTTTATTATTACTTTACAGCAACCGAAACGTCGGGAATATGTAATACAAATAAAAATCGCGTAGTAAATTCAAAAATATTAGTTTCGTTCACGCTAAAGTTTGTTGATAAAATAAAGTAGGCATTAGTAGTCTCAAAGTTTTTGTCGATCTCAGATGTTTATCTGTAGTACACGGAGATTTAATATAAGTATTGTGAACTTTTGAAACTTTGAAATTACCAAAATGTTTGGAGATTTAATATCACAGTGAAAATGTTTTCTCTTTTTTCAATCAATATAATTAATAAAGCGAAATACTTCTTTTTCTTCCTGGCAATATCTCAGCTTTAGCCAGGGTCTGCCTTACAAGTTGTAAATAGTTTGAACCCTCTTTAGGAATGTAAACTTATAATTGTGGAATTATGAGTCCAGGTTTGCTCACGATGTTTTCCTTTACCGAATGTCATTGTCAAGCAATATTCCATCCTTAAAGCGGCTTGAAATGAATTATAATGATGGATACGTATGAAAAGCAAAATACAATCCTATAGGATACTGTTCGTCGGCATCCAGACAAGACATATTTCTATATTCACGAATATTAAAGCGCTTTGTGCTATAGAGCTTACGGTTTCTAGGAAAACTAACATCCCCGAAAGACCATGCCATCAAGGTTCATATGTATTACAAGCTCACTAATGAACTCACTAGGAACAGGTTCACTAGGAATATTAAGAAATGTAAAAGCTAAATATCTCTACAGTCCACTAAAAGACTTGGGCCTGTGCAGAACTAACATCTATTCATTCTTAGCACGTACTTCGAAGGCAGGCCTAGTAGGTTCATTTCAAATTTGTTTAGGTAGAGGGAGAAGCTTGGAGGGTGGAGATGAGCGTTTAACGTTCCTTAGATAGAGGGCTAACACCTTCACCTGAACCGCAAGTTCCAGTCCCTGTTAAAACTTCTCTTCTCCCTTACATGAACCCATGCACTGCTGAGAAGTTTTCGTTTAGATACAAACCCAATTCTCTGATTAGTGACGTAAAGTTAAAAAGTTATATATATATATTGTAACAAAGATTATTATCTGATCATTTTACCAAGTTGTATGGAGAAATATATATGTTTGACTTAGTGGTAATTATTATTATTCCTTGAATAAATTTAACAACTAGACATAATGAACCTGATATAACGAAACGAGTAATTTTAAGAAGTTAAAGCCCCCAAACCGCAAAATTCCCATAGCTGTATCTCTTTTAATGTTTATTATGGAGACCTAATTAAATAACAGCTATTTTAGCTAAATTTATACAATCTAATCAAATATTTTTTTATCTTCATGTTATATATAGAACTAATTTGGTTTATTAAAATTTTACTTACTTTTAAAAAATAAATCCTTAAATTATTTACAAGTTCAAAATATTTTTACATATATAAAGGAATTTCTATTTTCATGTTTTATCTCTCAGCGTATAAATACGTAATAAAAATTGAGCTCAATTCTGTATTCTGATCCTTTAATATATATTCTTTAAAAATCTTCGCTTTCTGTTAAATATATGCTAAGTGACCCCTATTGTCAGCTATTTTATAGACAACTTCAATGAGGTTATACTTTTAAATATTCATATATAATGACGCGCCCTTCGTAATTTAAAGGTATAAAAAGAGCTATTCCATATTATTTCAAGAAGGTATTTTTTGTATATAATGGATATTTGTATATAAGGAATTTAATGTATATAATGTTGTATTAATATGAATATATATGTTTTATTAAGTAAAGTTTATAAATGACATGATTAATATGCTCGTTAATATTAATTAATATGAAAAAAAGTCTGTGAATATAAATCATGTATTAGTAGGAAAAATAACAATGGTAAAAAAACCGTTTATTAATACTTAAATTATAAAGGATAAATTTAATAACATTTCCTAAAATTCTTTCATGAATGACGTCACATTTAATTTGTCGATTCTTACACACCTATTAATTTTAACACTTCAACAGAAATTGTATATAACTCGGGGAACAAAGATTCATTAGAGTTGCACTGAAAATAAAAATAATTTAACATTCTCGCAAAAATCGTAGTGCAGTCATACACTACGATATTTTAATTCCGTAAAGTAAAAGTTTCTTGTTACTTGTCTGAGTGAAGTTATTTAAAGATGAGGATCATTACGTTTTCTAATCCTAAGTATTTTAATTTTAAATTAAATCTCAATCTCTTAGTAACCTTTATAAATATCGATTCTGTTTAAGGAGCTTAAAAAGGATTTTTTCACTAGAATAGTTGTTATGTAATAGTTATAATTTTTATAAAGAATGCTAAGAACACTTATTTTTATTACATTCGACGTCTGTTTTTCTTTCTACACAACCTTTAAATGTTGTAATATAATACTGAAAAGGAGCACCAAAATAATTTTTAATTAGTTCCTATTAAGTCTAATATACTAATATAAAGCCTTATTATAATTTCAGCGAATGGAATGGAAGAATGTAAAAGATTGTGGTGGCTAAGAAAACATGTTGTCTAATACTAGAAACTAAAAATCCATAACTGTCTCAAAATAATGAAATTATGAACTAAAATTACTCGTCTAATATCATGTTTTCAATATTTTTCCTTTAATTTTGCCAGCGCTGCCATGATTGGGCTCAAAGAGACTCATGGCTCATATTAATTATTTTAAAATAATAAATTTATATATGCAGTGTTTTCTAATTTAATACAAAATAAAATCTGTTATTGTTACGTGTGGTGATCGCTCAAGAACTAAGTTATACTTTTGGATAAATTATTCCCTACGAGTACGAGTAATCTAAACTCGGTTAGTAGTTTTTGCAAGAAAGAGTAACAAACAATTTTAAATCCATACATCCATGCCATCCATACATACTAAATAAAAAAACCTAGAACAGAATATTAATTTTCAAAAAAATCTGACGTGTTTTGTTGGTAGGAAATAAGAAATTATGTCCACAATACTGTATCACTACTGTAAGAAATCACTTACAGCCCCATCGAGAAACGTTTTAATTGTAATCGTGATAATTGTAAATATATGAAATAAAAGGTTTATGTCATATTAGAGGAAGGTCACAGGTTTGTTATATAAATTGTAAGAGACTGTTATTAAAGTGGTAAACAAGTCAGTTCAACTTATATTTGGAGTTCTGAATTATAAATTGGGTGTCTTTAAGGAAAAAATATCAAGTTGTTAATATCGAAATGCGTTCACTACCTCGAGCTTTGAGTCGAACAATAGGAAAGCACTATCTAGTTGACATTGAAAACAGCATACTCGTAGTAATTTTATAATGCAAAATACTAGATTGTTTATGAAATTATTTTAATAGAATGATGTTATTTGTATGACTTTTTATACAATATTACAGCCATTTTAATCATGATCTGATTAGTATGTAATAGAATCATCAATCACAATGAGTGTTTAATGAATAAGGACACATTATGAAAAAATGTTATTCTATAGAATTCAGGAACTATTACTTCTGTATTTAGGTTTATCGCATCAATTTTTGTATTTTGTAAAACATGTATAGATTTAATAATTAATTGGCTTAATTTACTTCAGAACCACTTGGCAATCTAAATATTTTACACTATGTATATTGAGAGACTAAAAATTAAAAACTCTGGTTCTTGTATAACTTATTTATTAAGATTTTTGTTACTTCTTTATATTGTTCCTTATATTTCTTCAAAATTTTTGTGTGCTTGTTCAAAAACTGCATGTACACTGCAATAAACTTGGATAATTTGTAAATCTTTTTATACAATTAAAACTACCATTTGTTGATATAATCCTGTAAGTATATATATATATCCTAGCTATATATCGAGGGGAAAGTAGTTGGCATTTTTTAAACAGGAACTAAATTCCCATGAATAGTTCCTGCATTTCACGCTTAAGTGGATTAGATGAATACCTACTACTATACAGCCATTTGAAATTTTTATTCTTAAAACTGATAAATTTTAAATTGTGTGACCGATAGAAAAAAGCGAAAATATTTCATTTTGAATTATATGTTGAATAGTGTGAACTGGTTTAAAGTCGACAGACTTTTAAAATATGAAGTTACCTTTATTTTTGATAGATTTTGATCGACATTAGGTAATAAATTTATTTTATAATCTTTACTCTAAAACGTATTTGTAAGACCGATTAATGCACCCCTAGAAATGCAGTTAATTTTGACCATACTGCTTAATACTCTTAATTGTCAAAACTAATTAAAATTTTCACTTCGTTTTCGACTGTATGTTAGAGATTATTTTGAAAGGTTTTAATAAAATAGATGAAATTTGTCCAATTAATATGTAAATATTACAGCCACAATATAATGGGAATTTATATTTTTAATATAATTTTCAATAAGCTAAAATATGCAACATATTAAATAAATGAATTAATTAACAATTTCTAACACGTGTTGTTTATAAACATATAAAAAGTGTGAATGTTATATTGCGCTGTTAGAAAACGTTCTAGTACAGCGTCTGAAATGTTGTCGAGAGGGTCGTCTGGTTCTCCCACTCATCTGGCGTACCGTCAGTACATCAAACGGAGTAATTATATTTTCTCAGTAGAAGAAAAAAGTTATATTATTATTAACTCGGCGGGAGGCGGTACCGGGTAAAATTTACCACATAGTGCATACTTTCGAAAATATTTATTTTTGTAAGAAATTTTGTGCAACGCCGTTTTAGATACCTTTCGACAGATGTTCGACGGTTCGACTAATAAAGAAAATCGTGAGATACTTGAAGGTGTTGCCTGTGTCTCTTGTATTGCCACAAATTTAGTGTAAATCTACAATCTTAAACCTGCCTACATACATTTATGAAAAGTAAAATAATACTTTTACTTGGTGTTAATGGCGAGCAAAATAATAATATTCCGAATAAACAACAGGAAAGAGCCCTCCAGCCACACTAGCAAATATTTCGTTTTGTGCACAAAATGGCTGAGCTTTTGGGCTATGTTTTAAAGTTTCAAATATTACATATAGAGTTATTAGTTTCCAACTATCTTGTTTAATTGAAAATGTAGCACAATATAATATAAAAATTGGTTATATTTAACTATCCATAAAATAACACTAGTTCTTACATTAACATTATTGTGGTATTTTTTACCCAGTAGCGACAGTCAGTGTTGGTATATGGGGCGCGCCTCCCGCCGAGTTAAAAAAACACAATAAAAATTGTGTAATGACCATAATATGTACAAATTTATCTCCATAGTTTCAAAATATGTATTTTTGGCTATTACAAAAATTCAATAATCGATATATAGTTAATTTTAATACAAAAATACCAAAAAGATATTTTTTATTTAAAGTTATCTTAAAAAGACATTATCATCTCTCACGAATATAATTGGAAATTATCATAGAAAGTGAATGTAACAAAGAGAAGGAGATTCATGTCCCCTAGCTCATTTAGGGGTACCCATTCACGTACATTGCATTTTCGTGTAACTGATACTGTGTTCTTCATGTTTTTTTGGAACGTGAGTAGTTAGTAACAAGAAAGCAAAGTGACAAGTTAATTAAAAATACTCCATAGAAGCGGATATATCTAAAAGCGGTGGCAACACAACTTCAAATAAATCTTGTGTCTCTGTTACATATGCTCGTTTATTATTTGTAAATATGCAAACAATAAACACTGTGTACGAGTTTTAAATTTACAATTTTAACATGTCTACTACATGATTCGGTGAGCTTCCTGCTATTTTAACAATTCTGTTTTTTACTTAATTAATTTCGGTTTGGGTTTCATAGATAACTTTGTTTTCCTAAGTAATAGATAAATAAACGAAAACATAAAATATCGGCTATCCACAGGTATAATAATTTAATTCACTTCAGTTGAGATTCAAAATATAACAATTGGTTTGAAATCGGCAGCTTGTAAACTTACACAAATAACTCTAAATGTAGAACATATCTTTCTTAAGATGTGCTTGTTTTATAAAAATCCCTAATATTTTTTACCTCAGTAAATTATTTAAAAAAAATAATTCTCAACGTTTCACATTGGTTTTAAATTGAGGCTTGCCAGAGAAATATTGTAATCAAATACCAACAACATTTTAGCAAAACGTTTGCATACTGTAATTGAGACAGACGAAACCTCTCAGCACTCCATGGATTCACTCAGCATTCCATGGAAAGGAGTTTCAACAGCCTGCCTGAAACTTGCGTCCTAGGTGTAGATTTAATGGGACCCTATCTAACGTTAAACGGTCACCTCCACTGTCCAAGCTCCTCTCTCCGCTTAACCAAATTTGAAAAGAACCTACTAAGACTGCCTTCGAAATACGTTCCAAGAATGTATTAATGTGAGTTCTGGACAACCCCAAGTCTTTTAGTAGGTTGTAGAGAGATTTTGCTGTTATACCTCTCGCTCCCACTTCTACCGCGTTAAAATCCACGACGTACCTATTTTCGAGTGAGTTCGTTTGTGAGCTTGTAATATTTAATGACCTAGATGATATGGTCTTTGGGGATGTTGGTTTTCAAAAGAACCGTAAGCTCTATCACCACGACGCTCTTTAAAATTCGCGAATACATAAATATATCTGGTCTGGAGGCTGAAGCACAAATATTTTTTTCATACGTATCTATCATTATAGTGCAATCGGAAGCCGCTTTAAACGTGGAGTAAGGCTTGACCAGGAGTCGCTGTCCAGGAGTACCTTAATTCCCACCAGATAAATGCTTGTCAGTTGCTACTGACTTTCCACAGATATAATAAGTTTTTTCGGTACCTTTACCCCATTTCCCATATAAGTCTATCCAACAAACTGTAATTTGCCGCTCGCTCTTTCTAGCATCTTTTAAACTCTCCGACAGCAAAGTGTTATGTTCTAGGCATCCAGAAATCCCGGGTAAGAGCCCTTTCTGGTGATTTGACCTAAAATACTTGTTGCTGAGCATGAATTAAAAAGTACCTACTTCAAAAAGTTGTGGAAAACGTTCTTGACTTAAATCATTATTAGTTTATTTGAACGTATAGTTATAGATATCATAATATTTTATTACAGGCAACATTCCATTTAGGATACTTTTGGAATAGTTATAATATATTCATATTAAATTATCTATGTATACATAGTATTAGATAAACACAATATAAAAATATACGCATTTATTAGTACATTTGTGTATATGCTTTTTATATGTTGATTATTTAATAAATATAACAAATCAAAGTCTGTACAGGAGAATTTATTTTTAATTTTTTGGTCGAGTATGAAAATTTAATATAAAATTTGAGTGTTTAAAAAATACTGACTATAAAACAAAACCTGTAGTCTAAGATCCCATTGCAGGATTGGTGCGTTCATCAGTTAATTGTTTAAAACCAAAGGAGATTGTCCACTTAGTATGGGGACTTTGGCCTGACGTGAACAGACATTTTATCATATTTTTTGTAATTAGTTTAAAAGCACTAACTAGTAATAATGAGAATATGAACTTAATTTTGTTTCAAAATATTTAAAAAGAGATTTTTGTCATGTGAGGAAAAACAGGTTAAAGCAAAATAAAACAACATTTTTTATGATTCATTTTTATTCTGAGACATCATATGTTATTAATATGTGTTCAAGAAATTAGACAGGTGGTGAAATGTGTTCCTGATACCTTGCCTAACTTAAAAACCATAAAATAGTCATTATATGAGCGCAGCGACCCACTGTCCTTCGGCCAACCATGCAATTACAATAATATTCTTTTATAGCTTCCTTACCATTGTGATTATTTCCATATAATATACATATAAAATATATTTTTCGACTTACATGCCTGCTTTGTATTTTTCCACGCAATAATCTGCAGTTGGCCAAAGGGATTGGGTAGTCAACCAATAGGTCACTGGATATATTTCTACATATTTCTATAGTATAGGAACCATCGCCTCTAATGTGCTGCCCATAATACGAGCAAGCTTGTTTTAGTTGGTATGATATAAGATCATTATATTCTATTCTTGGAAATATGAAACTGTCCATATTTACATTTATAGGTTGAAAATCTGCCCGCCTTCTATTTAAATTATTTTCGATAACAAAGTCGGCTAATGTGTTAGGAGTAAACATCTTTTCATTTATTATAATACAACAGTATATAAGGATTATAATTATATAAAACAATAAAACCTCATTTTGCATTATAGGAATAGCATATACAATACATATCTATTAAAAAACTAGTAATTTAAATAATTAATTGAATTGACACTTTCTCGTCGAGGAGCTATCCACTGTCTTATAATAGACTGAACCTGATTAAGATCTAGACTATGTCGCCTTCGCTCTATCAAATCAGTTCCACAGTTTATGCATCTCAGAGATACGGATTGGTAAGAAGTCACTTCGTCTGTGTGCAGACTATCATGAGACACGCTTTGGTTTTGTTCAATGTCCATATTAAAGCCGTGGTTAGCGATGGAGCTAGTTTCGGGGTCCATATTACGTGAGTGTTGGTCATCGTTTATGCCTTGATCGGAGCCCATAATACAAAAGCCAGGGTCATCGTTTGAGCGAAATTCGGGGTCCGTAGATGTGCAAGGGTCATTGTAAAAAGATAGGTCGGAGTCCATAATGAATAAACAATCGTTGAAAGAAAATCCATAATTAATCAACACTCTCAATGTAGGTAAACAAAGCGAATGTAAAGTGTAAACAATCAGTCTGTGACATATCAATGTCAATTTGTATTTTTTTGTTTTATTAGTGTTGCAATAGAAAAAAAACATAAAAAAATCGATCGAAAACAGATATGATTACGTTTAACATTCTTCATATTTCAGTTTATGAAACGTTTTAAATCACGAAACTAATTAAAAACATATATTATTAATTGTTTTGTATTAAATACTTATAGTTGTATTAAGTACTGCGAGATGATTCGATTTGACGCAATCGTTAATTGATCTTGCTGGTAACACAAAACGTGGATCAATAAAGCAAATCAATGAAGATACTTTAAACATATTTTTTCAATAAAATACAAATGTACACTCAAACAACAATAGAATAGCTAGCTAAAAAAAAAATTTTTTTTCATAAACTTGTTTTTTTGATAGCAGCTTGTTCACGCTAGGCCAAAAATGGACATTGCCCTTTAATGTTTATTTATAGTTAGGAGAATATATATTTACTAGGGTGCCAGTCAAAATTTGGCCGCCATTATTTTTAATGAAATTATTTTTAATAATTTTTTGGGAAAAAAATCCGTTTATTTATTTTTAAATAAAAAACCTATACATGATAGTAATTTATATAAAGATTCTAAAAAATCTCGGTTGCCATTGCGCACCCAACTCTTCGCAGCCAGGATGTGAGCACCATGACACATTGTTAATATTTTCGTTTTTCCTGGATTCGTACAGACAAAAATTCAAAATATAAGAAAAATAAATTAACTATTAAAAAGCCAATACAATATCAGAATAAAGAAAGTAAATCTTAAATTGAACTTCACAAGTATTTAAGTTTTTAACCAGTGTTATTTATGCTAATGAATTTCATTATACAATTAGTTTTAAGAGAATATTCCTATATTTTAGCATTTGGTTTATTTATCGATTGTTTCATACCTTTTTCTAAAACCCACTGTTTTATTTTATAAAATCATTTACTAAAGACCTACAAAGATACAATGACACTTTTTTAATCTTTATATATATAATTCTTCTGTGAGTGTGTATGTCACTGAACTTCTCTCAAACGACTGGACCGATTTTTATGAAATTTTTTGTGTGTGTTCAAGGGGATCTGGGAATGGTTTAGATTCACAATTTTGTCCGTTGGACAATGTTTTTTTAGTTAATTTTTAATTTATTATGTAGTAGTTGTTGCTACAAACGTTTTTTTTGACATTATATTTGATAACTAACTAATATGTGAATCTTTATGTCACACTTCAAAACACGGAGATTTATGGCTTTACCAGGTAAACTCCAAAAATATAAATAAAAAAACGTAACAGATATTTCTTGATTATAGGGCGATACGAAGTTCGCCGGGTCTTCTAGTATACATATAAAATATATCAGTGGCGGCTGGTGGGTTATCAAACTGGTGGTTCACCTTACTAAAATATTGACAAAAACAACAATTGACATAAAATATTTTTATTTTTTGTACATTAAATCAATGCGACGACATTTTTCTGTAGCGAAATGTTCTATCACCTTTTTATTACAATCTGATTCCAGTTTCTGTCCAAATCGATTTTCCGCCAAAAATAATGCAAGGAAAACAAAAGAATGTATTAAGACGCTCACATCCACACAACCATTTCTTTCTATTATACATTTCACTTTTAAAACTTCGTATAAATGCTTTATTTTTCGATTTACACTCTTGTTTTAAATTTAAAAAGGGCCGTGGCGGCCCGGCCAATTTTATGTTCACTTTACTTTGAAAAATTTTGTTATTTTCTTTAATATAATCAATATTTATACTCATTTTCAACTAATAAAAAACACAGTACAGAATAAAAGTTCTATTATAGAAACGAAATAAAAACTAAAACGAATTACGGAAATAATTATAAACAATAACGAATTAACGCGTCACGCATACAGTGAAAGTTGAAACAATACCAATAACGATTAACGAAATGTCAATCATAGCACCCATCCTTTCGGCCGGCCCCTTGCCGGCCGGCTCAATACGTCATACATCGGGTGCTCTCGGTAACCTTCGGCCGCTTCGTGCGGCGCGCGAGAACCGACTCGTTACTCGGTACATTTCTATGAACTATCTTTTGTCTCACGCGCCAGGCGTATTAATGTTTGTCTCATACAAGATGTATTAGCAGTCCTCGTGCACTCGCCGGAGCGCACGATATGAGTTTAGTAAAGCGCTCAAACTTTTTGACCATAATTGGAAATTAAATTTTTTATACCTTTTTGTATGTTTAAAAAATAAATATTAAAATGGTAATTTAAAAATTAAGATGACATAATATTTTGTAATTTTTAAATATTTTGAATTGGTGGTTCAGCGCACGGGCGCACTTAAGGTACAGCCGCCACTGAAATATATACATATTTTGGGACTATATTTCTTGGTTAGCATTTCCACTTATGGATGGATGGATCTTGGAAAATGTATTATGTTTAATGTGTTTCAGATCAGTTTTAGATTTTTTATTATTTACTATGTTACAAGGAATAATAAAACAAGTAAAAATGATAGTTATATTAATTTTTTAATACTGAAGTACTTAAAACAAATATTACATTTAATTGCTTACATTTATGTACGTAATATATAATTTGTACTTGCTGGCGAATAGTAGGTTCTAGGAAATAAGAACAAGGAGAAGTAGTATCCAAAGAGTAAACCAGAATAATATCAAAAGCTTGGTTTTATCATGTTGGTATTGTTAAAAGTAGTTTTAAATTTGAAGAGCACGTTATATAAGATCCACATGCAACTTTTACCTTTTCTATCTCTAACGTACCATAAGTACATAGATATGTAGCCAGTACTTCTAAAAACGTGTCTAGAAATAGATATTGTGATTGTATCCATCATAATGCTATTGATGCCGATAATCGTCAAATATCTCTGCACAACTTTTATGGTAGAATTTCAATCTTTCGATTATTAATAGAGATTTCAATCTTTCGATTATTAATAGAGATTTAATAGAGAGTTTCAATGTTTCGATTATTAATAGAGATAAAAATTTAAATAATATTGAAAATGTAGTGTATTTCCAATTTCGTAAAAATATAAAAAAACAGTAAGTTTCGTGAGTAATATTTTTGGAGTAATTAAAAAAGGACAAATTTTTCAAAATTTTGTAATTTTTCTTTCACTAACAGATAAAATTACTACTTTCAAATAACATGTAGTCTGTTAGAAACGATTACACAAAAAATTTCAAGTAAAACATGAACTAATTAAATATATAATTGCCTTAGTTACCCATAATACACAAATTCAGTATTTTAAATATAGTTACCTGCTATCTTTGAGCTATATAAATAAATACATATAAAACCCAGGGTGACTGGTAAATTACTATCAATATTTAAGGAGAATACTCGGTACATGATTCTCATTTGAATTATGTAAAAAAAATAGGTAGTTAATTTTTGACCAAATTTCCGTATAAATAAATAAAGTGTAGACACATTCCAAGTGTTCCAAGTGTGGACGCGTGCGGCGGCGTGCTGATACAACACTACGCCGCCGCACGCGTGTGTGTGTGTGTGTGTATACCTAATCTGTAGGGTGTTCACACGATGCGTAATTAATTACATAACTTATGGTTAACTTTACTTAGAAGTTTATTAATATTTATGTTATATTAATTTGTATTTTGTCATATATGATCGTCAAATATCACGTCCTCAAGTATCGATAGTAATTCACCAGTCACCCTGTATAGCGGGATGCACAAAACCAAACACCTGATGCCATGGCCATTATATTTCAACATTAAACTACACTTAGTAAACTTTCTGGCAATGGGGCCGAAGTCGGTGTTTGTGAACATAGTTTTAGAACATGAACATAGAACATAGCTTTCCCAATTTGAACACACTACTTTAAAAGTTGGAATTTTTGGAAGATATTTTTATTGTTCAGTTAACAATTTCGTCACTACTACATTGCGGAGGAATTTAATAAACTAGAATTTAAACTGATTATGTTATACTTACATGTCTTTTTATAATATAATTCGAAACTTATTTTAATAGAAAATACATATTACCTACCTTCGTTCTACTTGTAATACCAGATTGTTTTATTCAATGATGAGCAATTACTGGTAAAATTACTTTTATACCAAGAAGTATTAATTCACAAAATTTTGGTGTAGTTCGTTTCCAACATTTCGACAGGCCTTCGGAAGCATGTTGACAAGTTTGGCTACTGCCGATCAAGCCTGCAAACTAATTCAACTATCCTGGTAACTTAATCTTATGATTGGGATGTCCACAGTCCACTTAGCTATGCAACAATCTGAAAGAAAATTCTAAAATTTAAAGCATTACATATATAGTTCTTGTAAATATAAAAGTGTTGTCTGTAAGTATCTAAAACGCATACATATATATAATATCAACTCAACGTTTAGTTATCATGATGAAATAAAAAAATTAAGGAGTATTTTGTGATACATATAGGTACGAGTATACATATATTTTATATTGCTTCATCTATAAAATTCCAAAGTAATGAATCCTTTTTAATAACTGATCCTTTAAAGGAAAACCTCGTAATACGACACTAATGATGGCACTACGAAAATCGAGCTATTAAATGAATCTCCGCTCGATCGACCCAACTTAAGCCTATTACTTGTACCGCATGTACGTAATAATTTTTACAGATTTACTTGGTAAGCTAATTGAGTAAAGCTTTGTGGAAGACTTTGTAACGCTTTGTTTGTGTTACAGTAACTTCTGCAAATACGTGTATTAATAGGAATTGGAATATTTTTTTTACTAAAAAATACACGTGGACAAACAATGCTTATTAAGTAAATAAATTTTTCTACTATTCTAACTACAAATGACAAAAGAACAATATTATTTACAAAATAAAAAAAAAACAATTATTATTAATGTCCATTGACCTCATATTTTACAATATTGATGGTTTAACAAAAAAGATCATTTAAAGAAAAAATATTTTTGGAAAATATTTACATCGCTCCAAATAATGTATTTTTAAAACTGATTTCAAAAAAATTTTCATGTCTTATGTATGGATGTAAAAATAAATGTTAAGATTCAATATCTTATAACATAATGTTTTAAAAGTAAAAGTTTATTCCAAAAATGGATTCCAATAATGCATAGAAACTACATATTAACACACCCTACCGAAGAAAGACGGTCTTTGGTTTCCGCTAAGGCTATTTCATTCACTCTAACATACAAATGGCTGACGTGTTCAGCAAAACGAATTGCCTCTAAGAAGCTCCTTGACTTATTGGCCTCTTAAAACATTCTGTTAATAAACCTAGTAGTACGCATGTGTACTTGTAGAGTATTTAGTAAGTAGTATTTCCATGTGACTATATAAGTATGTAAAAGGAAAACATCGTGAGGAAACCTGGACTTAAAGTTTCACAATTATAAGTTTGAAATCACCAACCCGTCTTGAGCAAGCGTGGTGATTAATGCTCAAACCTTCTCCATGTGAGAAAAAGGCCTTTGCTCAACAGTGGGCGTTGATAGGCTGATGACGATATAATTATGTATGTCTTTTGAAATTGGATGGTATCATTTTGTCAAACATCTATTAATTATTAAAAAATATATGAATTTAGTTTTATTTTTACTGTACCGCAATAAAAAAATGTATTAAGAGCTAAAACTGAGTAAAAGTATCTATAATCGATAAAAATATAAGTTTTATACAATCGATGCCATCCATAAACATGTTAAATTATAAATTACCATTTTATTGATTTATTTACAAGTTATTTAACTGTACATATATTTTTTTGAATTCAAATATTACTCTCGTTTATGACTAGAAAATGAAAAAAAAATCACAGTCTATTCAAGCAAGCTTCAAACTATTTTATCTACGTCATTTATAAAAAGTATATATTTAGAATAAATCCTTATGTATTTATATACATAGAAACTTGCCGACAAGCAAACTTATTGGGACCAAAATCCGTCATTGCCTAACTTGGACAACGATTAGCTACGAATGACTAGACGGCTGTGTTCAACCCAGCTAACAGGGTCACCAATGTCGAGGACTATTTTGTAATACTGTTATCAGTTATTACTATAACAACGATTAGCTACTAGTGACTAGACGGCTTTGTTCAACCCGGCTAATAGGGTCACCGACGTCAAGGACTATTTTTTAATACTGTTATCAGCTATTACTATAAAAAGTAATAGGACGAATAAAATTTATGTAACTTGGCTTAAAAGTACAAATTATTGAAATACGATAATGACATTAAAAAGGTTGACATTAGATTTTGCTTAAGGAATTTTTTACTAAAACTACATAGAACCCTACTTTTTATCAATTTTAAGACTGCGGATGAGGAAGAGGTCAGCTTCAAGTTGTGGCCTTTTAGCTTCAGTTTATCATCCATCCTTTCTAGAAAACAAATTCAAATAGGCCGCAGTGTTCTGAAGTAAGATTGTCTAAAAGTACAAGTTTACGATTAACCCCTATAACAAGAGTTCAAATTCAGGTTCTATCCTGAGTAACTACCTGCCTTGGTATGTATATAATATATACATACACATATTTAAATGACTATAATCATATGATATGATCATCACCATGTAATTACATACAATAAAAGAAGGAGAAAAATTTACAATAATTTATAAAATCTTATACAAAGATAAGAAGTGCTTACAAGAAAGAACTGACTCACTAACTGTTGTGACCTACTACTAAAAATATTAGCAACATGTATAAATATGTGTATCTAATAATTTTCATTTTAGAAGTTATGTTTTCATATGCAATCTGACTCTTATTGTTTTTCTACGAGCTTTTAGATATTTAACAATTTATGTATGTAATTTGTTGGTTGTAATTCTTTCAACTGAATTTTGTAGCAGATACATATGTTCCGATAAAATTGATATTTTCTACCAAGTTTAGTTTGGATGACTCACTATAAAATTCATGTAGTCATTTTAATTCGAACATTGTGGTATATCCATACTGGTGGACTACTTATGTTTAATTCAGTTCCACAAAATGGATTACATTATATGTATATAGGATATTAGCGTAAAACTAAAGGCTACCATTCATTCGAACACCTAATAACTTGTCATCTCTTCTCTCCGTGATCTCTGCTGCAAAGTAAACAAAACGTAGAGAGTACCTATGTCGTTTGAAATCCGAAAATAATAGTTTTATTTAAATTAATACTTGCGAATGATTATAGCATAGATAGCATAAATTCGGACACCATTTAGAAACCGTTGAATAAACTCTCTACAGTCAGTTTGTGTATGAAGCCACGTGACGCAAATTATGGTCTCGCCTCCTTTTGGTTATCATATATTTTGTTACATACCTTTTATATACATTCTCAATTCCGGCTATTCAAGTAAAAGCACCAGTAACCACATGGCTGCCAAAATCTATGTTATATTCTTAACAATAAATTGTTAAAGCGTTAGTGCTACCGGACAGATAAACTTGCTCAATATATCGTAGGTAAAGACAGTACTTTTAAATAATAATTAAAACCTTAACTAGAAGATGGTTCGATAGACAAGGGAAACAAGGTTACACAAACACATTAGTTGCTAGGGATTGCGCTAGTCACATATATTTATGGATTGTTATTATAATACTAACACCTCCGCTTAACAAAATGATTAAAAGTTTCAAATAGCTATAGTAAACCAAGTTTTTTAGTAAAATATTTATGATTTAAGGAACCAAAATTTTTTGTTAAAATATCAACTGGAATTTTAGCAGTTTATAAATAATCAATTTTAACAAACTTATCTGCTACTGCCTGTCTCACAAAATGATATCTAACATCTATATGTTTAGATCTATGAAATACTGGATTCAAAACAAGTTTTTGTGCACTTTAACAATCATTACACAATGAAATTGTTTCTGAATTACCTACAATTTTAAAATTAAATTAACAAGGCCAGTTGGATGGCTCGTAAAAGAGTTTCCCTGCGTCATCAAAAAAAAAGTCTCACGGTAATCAGGAATATAAACAGTTGTGTCAGTAATGCTTTTTAAAAACAATGCAATGGTGTATATATATATTATTAGAATAAAACACGGTATGATTTTTACAATAACGTTCGCCGGCGTATGGCCTTTTATTAATGTTCAAGATTAATTAGGGCGGAGCTTCTTCTCTTGAAAAGAGTTGAGAACAAAAAGTGTCAGAACTCAGATTGTCCCTATATAGGTGGCTTGAGGGTTGCTAGTTTAATATTTGATTATCATTTAACAATATATTTATATTATATATACTTAGGAAACACAATTTTAATTTGAACCGAACCTTTAACTTCCCGAACGCATCCGAAGTGATATTAAAGCGATGACGCTTGGTTTGTTTACTTTTACGCGGGAAAATATGTTGTGAACACGACTTGTATTTTTGTAAATTGAATTTACCTATTGAAGGTGTATTGGGTTAAATTAATAATTTGTTTGTTCTATTTAACGTTTTATTTGTTATTTAAACGTACTGGCTTTATAAGAAAACTATATTTTTTAATGATTTTATTAAAATCCTAAATTCAGAAGTGGGATACCATTCACGTTCACACTTGACAGTTATATTTATGTTATACGTTTTCTATCACATAAAAAGTAATAAATAAAATAAAACGCTAGTTATGTTTTAAAATCTATTTTAACAATTATTTGCGTGTGAATATGACTGATAGATAACTTTAGACCCAGTTTCACCAATCAAGGTTAAATAAATAACATCTTGTTAAGGCGTTTGATGGTCTGTTAGATGTATCGAGCGTCCCACCACGCACAAATATGCGTTTAAATGGCTTAACAAGCCACTAATATTAATTCCTGCTCCGGAGCTCCATCTAATGGCTAACAGAATGTTAATGCATTATCAAAACTCAATGCTCCAATCACAGCCGTGATTTCTTGTAACCATAGTAACGTCATCTGTTTTGTCAGTTTCGACTTTTTCCTTGTACTTAATAATAAAGTGAATTAAAATTTCATTTAGTATGATGATTTTGTCTCCAGCTTTTCTTTGACGTTACAAATTAAGTTTTCGTTTTATCTCTTATAATTTGAACACAATTTAAGTCTATATTCATAGCACAATAATATATAACACAATTTATCGACAACACGATTTTGACAAGTTACACCTAGTAAATTGAAAAGAAAGCTTTTTGTGTGCCAAATGTGTGCAACCAACGATATATAAAATTTGTTCGCATTACCTAACAAGTGACGTATCGAGGAATATATGCGATCAAAGTATAAAGTGGTTTCAATTTGATCGTCTTATAACAAGAATGAATAATTTGGTAGTTTCATGTAATATGACATTTAATAATGCTTTGTTAATTTGTCATCGTGGGACGTAAATATTTTAACAGACATTTATAATTTTGAAGGTGTGTTAGTAATGTATAGGAGTAGATTTAACAAACATTGATTGGTGAAACTGGGTCTAAAAATGGCATGTGAGCATTTTGAGTAGGTCTGAAAATCGGCCAACATCTATTTTTGTACCCCTAACTCATAAGGGTTGTCCACCCTTAATTTTTTTCATCCGAAAAAAAAGTATCAATCTGATTTTTCTGAGTATTCTAAGTATTTAAATACCACTGACAGACAGTGAAGGAACACATCGTGAGGAAACCTGGACTTATAATTTCACAAATAGAAGTTTTAAATCACCAACCCGTCTTGAGCAAGTGTGGCGATAAATGCTCAAACCTTCTCCACGTGAGAAAGACGCCTTTGCTCAGCTATGGGCTCTGATAGGCTGATGATGATGATGAAATTTTTTGTTTTTATTTTTTTTATAATGTAGCATTAAAAAATACATACAAACCTAAAATTTTTACTTTTTTATCTCCAACCTCTATTTTTTTATATGACAAAACAACTTTTGCCGGGTCAACTAGTAAATAATTTTTTTATATTACATGAGCAATTTTTATGTAATATTGTCGTCGTAGCTGTGGATGTAGATTTTTTTAAGTATTTTGGGGTAAACAAAAGTCCAGTGTCAAGGAAAAATATATATTTTTTTATGTATTTATACCACCAAGTAGGTATTTATAAAGTACGATTGAACCAATGGTTGTTCACATTTTAATTTCTAAAACAATGAAATTATTACATATTATAATTAATTTCATAAATAAATGTAAATTTATAATCTAGGTAGAACAAATTTCCTCCGTATTACGAAACAAACTTTTCATTCATCCTACGTAATTGACGTCTATATGAATGTATGTAGTTATATAATAATTACGCATATCGTTATTATATACATTAATGCATTCTTGGAACGTACATCGAAGGCAGCCCTAGTAGGTTCTTTTCAAATTTGGTTGGGTAGGGAGAGGAGCTTAGACAGTGGAGGTGAGCGTATAACGCGCGTTAGTTAAGGGGCCCCTTAAACCTACACTTGGGTCGCAAGTCCCAGGCACTGTTGAAGCTCCTCTCCCTGCAACGCGATGGACCCGGCACCCGCACAGTGAATCCATGGAATGCTGAGAAGTTTCGTCTCTTCAAATATTAAAAATAAAATTGTGAATTGTGTCATTGTCTATTATGATGTGATTTGTAAAGCTAAATCATAATAAGGGAAATAGATATCAAAAAAATATCTATAAGGTTTAAATATAAAAGGAGGAATTTTTAAGTTTTTTTTTATCATCACAAAATAGACTATAAAACATAAACAACTAATAAAATTGCTTAAATTTTTATAACAAAAATAAAAAAAATATTTTAATAAATTAAATATGTAAGATTATATAATTTAATGTTGACTTGTTTTACTTATCCTATCTATAGTATTTTTAATGTACAATTCATACAATTTAATTTACAATATAATGTAAATTGTATGGAATAAACAAGGTTAAAACGTTTATAAAACCTCAATTATTATGTATATCTAAAATTAAAAATTAATTAAAATTCGTTCCACGTTATTCTTTATAAGTACTTACAACTATACACAATTATAATATGTATTTTCAATGTTCACGCAAGACAACTACAGCAAGGTTAAAAACGAAATAAAAAATTTATTTATTAATTTATTTCAAAGAAAAAAAAGAATAATATTTAATAAAAATACATTTTTAATAATGTCCATTAATTATTTCACCAATTATTTTTCGTCTGCGCTATTAAGAATAAGTTGAAATTTTACATGTAATAACAAAAGAGTAATTAAACCAATAAATAGTATTTTATTTCGTAATGGATTTAATATAATCTGCGTATTTTAGGACATTGAAGTAATTGTGTTACATATGCATTATACATATAAGTACTAGATGACCCGGCGGACTTCGTACCACCCTATAATCAAGAAATATTTGTTATCTTTTTCAGATCCTCAACTAATAATATTCAAAACCAGTTTTAAAATGTAACATTTATATTTTTAAGTACATATGTATTTCAAATCAAGGCCTGCATTTATTAAACTGCTAGCGCCATCTGTTATATTTTTGAGCGAGTTAACTATATGAAACTCCAATTTCTTTCGTTAGATGTCGCTAGAATATAATCTTTAATTTACACAAAATAAATTAATATACGCACGCGTAAACGTTAATCCTTTATCATTATTTCTGAACTCATGTCAACCATTACCTATAGTATTTGACAATAAACAACAAATGTTTGACAAATTACAGGTACAACCCGTTTCGATCGATCCTGGGAACCCGGTTTCGATCCTTTTAACATGTTTTCCTCGAGTTTTCTTGAAGTTTTCTTTTTAAAGATTTATTCTGCTGTTCGGGGTGGAACAAATCCAACGAACCAAAAACCATGAAAATTTGTCTAGCCGATCTCGAGTTATAATTGTTGTAAAAAACACGACTTTCTTTTATATACATATATGTAGATTATATAATTATAGATACAAATTCTGTAAATTTTCATGATTTACTATTTACAAAGTCACTCTATCTAAACATTATTAAACTATAGGTACTTTTTTCAATCTCAATTTTCCTTTTATTATCAATGAAATTATAAGTATAGAAATAATAATATATCGTAAAATTGTTTATATTTTAAAATTTTATGTTTTGACAGTCAGTTTTTATTGAATATCTACATCTACTATATTATACATTATTTGAGCAACAAGTATTGAAATCCTATAACAATATCATAACTTTTGTCAAAAACAGTTACTGACTTTTTTCTTTTGTTTGTTTTTACGATGTAAAAAGTAGCATTAGTAATTTCAAAAGGTTTCAACTGTTTTTACTAATACCATGAATTTCCACTTACATTAACACTCTCATATATACTTTGGTTTTTATTTTATATGAAAAAAAACATAGTAATAGTTATTAACTACATTAACAATTTTACACACAGCTTTCTTGATGCGGTGCTAGCAAGGGGGTGCGAGTTGTCACAACCTCTCGAGGTGGCCTCGCGTTACCGATAAAAGGTCGTTCGTTCTGAAATATAATATAACATTAACACATATTTTTAGATGCCTTGACACATTTCATTTTTGTTACATTAAAATCCATATCAAATTCTTTATACTGTAAAATAAATAGTGTTTGAGTGTTTTAGTTATGTCTATACAATCTAGTGCGATCCATAATATAATCTAGCGATAACACAATCTTATATAAATGCAGTTGAAAATGTAGGAAATACAAGATCTTTTCGAAAGCCTTCTTGTTCTAATAGCATGTGAAAATACCCTTAAGGATTTGCTTATTTATCGAGATAAATTTTACCTTTACATCTCAGAAGATTGCTATATTAATTCGGTTTTAAATAATAATATAATAATTAATAAAATTAGTATTCTTTTATGAAACCATAAAAATATTTTGCAAAATATCCAATGTCAGCTTTAAGAAAATGTTGGATAGGCAGTTTATTAACCTAATATTTAGTATAAGAATAGACACTATTCACACAATATCTGTAGGTATGGTATGAAAGATTCATAAGCATCTTGGGATTGATTGCAGTGAATTATAAAAGTTCAAATCTTTAGGGACACACTACAGGAACCTCATATCATTTACCCTGAATTATGATCTCTTAACTTTGATTTTAAGATGATCTCTTAACTTTGATTTTAAGATGACGTCTTGATCTCATTTAGTTAATTAAATATATGTGAAATTAATATAAAACAGCAAAAATTTCACTGTTGAAAATTATAAAAGCTATACTATACGTAACTCTTTAAATTTGAACTCACCAATAAATCATGTTGAGTATTAGTTCTCGAGCTTGGGCATTGGGTGTGTGCCAAGCTGTGAGAGCTGGTAGAATTTTTCGCTTCCTTTTTAGGTACGACTCCTGAATATTGCGGTGTTTCAGGAGGGACATCTGTGACACCTATGATAATTTATCTCTACTTAACTATTTCATAATAATTGATGAACATTTAATAAAATAAACTTAACGATAAAATTAAGAATACGTAATGTATTACTATTGTTTTGATTCATATCAAATCAAAACACAAAGCGCCTGAATTTGTTTTGTTACATTTCTCAGTGTTTTATACAGGGTGACTGGTGAATTACTATCGATACTTGAGGACGTGATATTTAACGGTCATATATGACAAAATAAAAATTAATATAACATAAATATTAATAAACTTCTGAGTAAAGTTAACCAAAAGTTATGTAATTAATAACGCATCGTGTGAACACCCTACAGATTAGGTATACACACACACACACACGCGTGCGGCGGCGTGGTGTTGTATCAGCACTTGGAACGTGTCCACACTTTATTTATTTATATGGAAATTTGGTCAAAAATTAAGTACCTATTTTTTTTACATAAATCGAATGAGAATAATGTATCGAGTAGTCTCCTTAAATATTGATGGTAATTCACCAGTCACACTGTATAATACAGATTAGTAAAGTAGAAAGTACAAATTATGTAGTAAAGTTTTATATAATATCGAACCTTACTATGTAATAATATTATTGTAGTTAGTAGTATAATTCCAAAATTTTAAATTACTTCTACCATAATATCATTATATTTTTAAACCATAGTTATTATCAATTAAATTCCGTTATTTAACGTTCATAAAATAATTAAACTTGAATGTATATAGCCCAAGGTAAATTCATAAAAACAACGCAGAAAACTTTTAAAATCGTTTCGTGACGATACGAGTAATTATTCACAATCCTCGGGGACGCAATCGATCAACAAATACGTTGGGATTACTGTGTTCCAATCATACAGTTTAATACAAATAACAACGCATTTTTTAGATCTGCATCTTATGACCTTTAAATTTATTCATTTATAATACGTGCGAAGTGTAATCATTTAAATTATTAATAACACTTAGCTATTTCTAAAATGTAACTGATAGTTGTATACTTTAATTTATAAGTACAAGATTTCGATGTAAACAGTAACTGCTCTTTTCTTGCTGTATAGTAAACCGCTTGATACGAAGTGTCAAGAATGATCTTATAAGATTAAGTGTTATTAGATTCAAGATCAATCAAATAAAACTGAGTTAATGTAATCATTAAAACTCAGTTAAAGTAACGTTCATGACAGTAAAATCAATTATTATTCAGTTAGTTCAGACCTCTGAAAGATTTTTTCTATGACCATTGTTGTAAATTAATTATTGGCACTAATAAAAACAAAATATTATTTCCTTTATATTTTGCCTTTATTTCAACGTACCTAAATAAAAAATAAAAGAATGATTTATCATTTCTTGACACAACTTTACCCTAGGTTATTATACTGGATTGTAGTTGAAAATATTAAATATATACAATAATACACAATCTTCACGATAAATAATAGAAAAAGTTGGTCGTATGGAAGAATATTTGTGACTAAATTGACTGAAGATGCAGGGGAATTTCCATTTGAAGCGTAAAAACTACGGATTTATGTGTTTCGCTTTTTATTTAATTTATGCTGGGAAAAAGTATATTATATACAACGTGTAACATAATTAACGCACACCCTGAAATTAGTTTGTTCAGAATCGGTATCTGGATCGATTTTTATAGTTTTTTTATGTAGGTATTTTTTTTCTCAAATTTAGATAGAACTAAGTAAATTACAGTCATCCTACACACAGTTATCTAAACACTTCATTGAAACGAAAATGGATCGTAAGTCAGAGTATTAAGATTTTTTAAATGAAATATTAAATTAGTAATCATCATTCAATTAAAGAAAACTGATACTTGTTTCAAGGCTAAAATAGTATTTTACAAATATCTACGCACGCACAGCGACAGTCGGCATACATCAAATACCTACGCACGTGTCCATTGACCTCCTAGATCAGCTGATTTGACGCGACTCGACTTTTTTTGTGGGGGCGAATTAAATCGTTAGTTTATAACACAGAGACAACAAGTGTCGAGGAACTAAAAAATAAGATAATTATCGCCTTTGTAAAAGTGAAAAGTGACACTGCAGTATTAGCTAAAATAAAACCACAATTGCGAAAACGGTCATTAAAGTGCATTAAACAAGGCGGTGGACATTTTGAAAATGTTTTAAAACGACAACGCCGTGCGAGTGCAAATTAAGTTTGTTTATAATCTTTAAATTATTGTTAATATTTTGATTCACACCATTTAAACACGCCGACTTGGTCGTAGGTATTGTGGTGTCTAATCAAATCACGCGTTATCAGCTGTTTAATAATTCTTATTTACAAATTTAATTTAACAAATCAGTAATTATAAAATATTGGCTTCACATTAAAAAAAAATCAATGTCGACAATCTAAAGCCTGAAAAGTGTGATGGAAAGAAGAATCATAAATCATAATGTAGTTATTTCGTGTACTTATTATTACCTACTTTTTATTATTGTCGAACGGCATTCGGAGAGAGGGGCGCGGGCGCGGCGAGTATGTACATTGTGTCTGTCTGTGTGTGCGTGTGCAGTGGAGTGTTGGTGAATAGCTGCCCATATTATTTGCACGAAATTGGGATAACTAATTTAACAAATAAAAAATGCAAACAAACATATAAATAATATTTGGTGTATGCCTTGCGTTTATATTATTATATTCTAATTGGGGTGTTTGAGGGTGTGCGTTAATTACGTTACACGTTGTATATAATATCCTTTATTGCACTAAACCAACACAGAAAATAACATAATAGAAAAAACAAACAAAAAGGCGGACTTATCTCTAAAAGAGATCTCTTCCAGTCATCCTATGGAGGTGAGTGATAAGAGTCATACAGCGGGCGATTCAGTGCAGACTTCTGTTTATATACATTGTAAAATAAATACATTATAAAATAAATATATTCTTGTAAAATAATATTTATATAAATAAACATACATACACATACATACACATATATACATAAATAAATACATATCAACATATACATATATACGTACAAAACAATGTAATACATGAATACATATATGAAGAGATCAGTTTATGAGTAAGGGAAAACTTGGGCCAGGAAATGCTGTCTTAAGCGTTTTTTGAATATATCAATACTAGTACTGTCCTGTATGAATTTAGGAAGTTTGTTCCATAGTAGCGGAGCTCGTACTGTGAACGACCGAAGTCGAAATTTGCTGTTACTCCGAGGCCATCAAGCATCGTAGTGACGCAAGAACGTCTGGAGCGGATCGAAGGAGGAAGCAGGTTAAGGCGGGAGCTGAGGTATTCAGGAGTATTAGGGTTTGTAAGAATATTGAATAGGACCGAAAGGATGTGCATATCACGGCGAAATCGAATAGGCAGCCATTTAAGTTGAGCGCGGAAGAAGAAAACATGGTCGAACTTACGTAGCCCGAAAATTAAACGAATAGCTAGATTTTGTAAGCGCTCTAACTTATTAAGCTGCTCTTCTGTCACATCCAGAAAGTAATTATATATTTTCCTTTATTAACTTTTAAGTAAGTATAAGCATTCTTTTAATATCGTCAAAAACTTAAATGACATGAAATTTCTACGTAACCTTTCTTTCCAATCTACACTTAAAATTTCACATATACATTATATGGAAAAGTTCTTCTTTATTATATTCAAGAATAATTCTTTATATTTTTCGTTTTTAAATATGTGTATATTCCATATTCATGACGCTTACGAGTACAAGAATTCGAAAACTGAAATAAACACTCACTCTATCTTTACTGTTAGTAAAAAATTATATTTTACACGTTATAATTAAAAATCTATATTATATACCTTTTTTTGTTTGTTATTCTCAAATTGAGAGAATACATTTTGATTAAAATAGCGTATGCTCCAACATGACAACGTAAAATGAGAAAAGTTTAAATAGTATAATAACATCTGCCTTCTGGCACCAAACGATTTACCAGAATCAAATTGAAAGTACGTCCATGTTGTAAACTAAGGGATTTTAACTTAAAAAAAATATTAAAAAGAAATATAAACATGTATTAAAGATTTAATTTAATTTATAATTTGCGGAGTATGTTTTTTATTTTCCCATTATAGCTTATACAAGAAGTTGCTACTTAAATATTCATATTAAAAACAAAGTTTTGCGCCGCACGTAATAAGTAATATATAGGGTGACTGGTGAATTACTATCAATATTTAAGGAGCATACTCGGTACATGATTCTCATTCGAATTATGTAAAAAAAATAGGTACTTAATTTTTGACCAAATTTCCATATAAATAAATAAAGTGTTGACACGTTCCAAGTGTTCTAAGTGTGGACGCGTGCTGATACAACAACACGCCGCCGCGCGCGAGTGTGTGTGTGTGTGTATATACCTAATCTGTAGGGTGTTCATACGATGCGTAATTAATTACATAACTTTTGGTTAACTTTACTTAAAAGTTTATTAATATTTATGTTATATTAATTTTTATTTTGTCATATATGATCGTCAAATATCACGTCCTCAAATATCGATAGTAATTCACCAGTCACCCTGTATATATAATAAAACACAAAGTATTCTTGAAAGAAAAATCTACTTACTAAAAATGTAATGTTTCACTTTTGCAAAGGCGCTTTTAATTTTATGCTGAATGCCACCACTTTAAAAGTTATTAAAAATTTGTAATGTCACACTACCTTGGGAAGCTTGATATAATATTATGTTTCCGTTGAAGTAAGAGGGGCCCATCTAAAGTGTCTTTCATGACGACATTTTAAACTAAGCTAACAATATAAACGAATAATATGATTGTCATAACAATTTTCCCATTTAAGAATGACTGTATTCTGCCTAATAATACTTTAATAACGTTTATTAAAAAAAAATATAATGTGTTGATTGACAAAAAGAGAATAAAAAGTTTATTTTGGTAATCCATCAATATTTATTAGATACTAGTTTTTGCCCGCGACTTCGTCCGCGTTAGTTTCGTCATTAGCATTATATGTATAGCTGACCGGGCGAACTCTATTCCGTTTTAGAGGCCATTAATAATCAGGTTTCTCCTGTTTCAATCGAACAGAATGATTGACATATTATTTAGTTGTCAAATCTAATGTCAAAAAAAACGTTTGTATGGGAAATAGAAAAGGGCTGTTTTTAGGGTTTTTCCAATTATTCCAATTTTTCTCACCTTTTAAACCTTCCCTGGACTTCCAGGAGTATTTCAAGACTAAAATTAGCCAAATCGGTTCAGCCGTTCTCGAGTTTTAGCGAGACTAAGGAACAGCAATCCATTTTTATATATATAGATAGAAGATAGATTAGTATATGTAGATTAAATGCAAATCGATTTTTCCAATAAATAACTACGAATCAAGTTTTATCGAGATACAATTACTATTTTCGAATATCCTGCACCTCCAGTAGCTACATATTACCAGAATATCCTAGTAGTGCCGACTATGTTATCACAGACAGTCTACATAGTAATCTAACATATCAATAACTCACTTCAAACATCCATCAGATCCGAAATAAATATTCTCCTTCTCCTACCTGGAAATTTCTCAGCTTAAGCCAGGGTCTGCCTTACGTGTTGTAAATAGTTTTGGCTAATTGTTTTTACGACAGACCGCTGACTCATCATATCCGAAATAAATATTCTCCTTCTCCTACCTGGCAATTTCTCAGCTTAAGCCAGGGTCTGCCTTACGTGTTGTAAATAGTTTTGGCTAATTGTTTTTACGACAGACCGCTGACTCATCATATCCGAAATAAATATTATAAAATAAATAAACGTAGAATTTCATAAGTTGTAGGTTAAATGAGTTTTATTCTTAATTTTTTAGTTTATCTTTTTATTTTATAACGGCAACGGCGGCTTGGTGTCATAAACAGTATTCTATGTATAGATGTTTTGACCTTACATGTTTGCGTAAACTAAGAAAAAATATTTTTAACGGAAATATGTTAGAATGTTATGACATTTTTATTGGTTTCAATATTCTTTCTGAGAGGTTGGCTGGATGATATAAAAACCCAAAAAGTTTTGTTAATGTAATATAGAATAGGAGCACAGGAGACAGTTTTTAACTTCAATATCTTTTAAAAGCTTCAAAATTTTTGTAATTTACTTGTAATTACTTGGATATATTCATGCTATTCTAGAACGATAGAAGTATTTATACTATATTCATCTCTAAAATTGTAAAAAAAAATATTATTACTTTAATTTAAATAGCAAGTTGATCAATACTTATGCCAAGAAAAATGCAATTTTTAAGAAAGGAGCACCCGTTCTAAAGAAGTTAATTATTCTCTTTACAACACTGAGATGAAAACGAACAAAAAGAACGCTTAACTTCCTTCCTTAAAACTCTTAAGTTGGGATGAAAAGGTTCGAGAGTACAACTCGGTTTTAATAAGCAAAGTTTGGAGCAAGTTCAATACTCTAAAATCATTTGTTCACAAATTATAACGCAGTTTGTCTAACAGCATCTGTGACGTACAGAAAACTTTATTGCACACGTTTGAGTAACAAATGCATATTTAAATTTTGTTTCCATTACTATGACGTTGATGTGTTCAAAATTAATCAAACTGTTAAATATACCTAACATAAATCACGACCACAACTGTTTTTGGCGAAATAAAAAACTTAAGTCACTCACAAGTATTAAAACTGATAAAAGTTACCTCGAAATATTTATAATAAAAAAGGGGTTTCGATATAGGAAGATTACTGGTGTTTATAAAAAGCAGTTGAAAATTAAAAAAAAAGACGCGTGGCACTTTTACGTATTGAAAAAGTAGTTTTTTTATTATTTAAAATGAAAATCAAATCTAAAATAAACCAACAAGAAAACAAAATCATAAAAAGTAAACTGTTGAAGTATAATGAAAAATTGCCACTTGGATACGAAAACAACACGCGTTTGAGTGTTGAGTTCTGAATCGTGCTATCAGTATTTTGTAGCTTGCTGACTATATATACGAGTATGTACAAGTGGCAATGCTCATAGCAAGGAAGTGTATTCATAAGTGCGATGTCACTACTGTAATAAGATCACTAGCTTCTCGTTAACAAGGTCTAACAGCATGTGACGTCCGGTCGGGGTATATTTCGACGTTAGGAGTAAGAAATTTCGTTACGGAATTTCTGGATTCGGTCTTCACACTCAAAGCCTGCCATAGAAGCAAATGCAAATAGCTTTTGAAATTAAATAATATTGAAAACTGTACAAAGTATTGCTGAGTGGGCTCTGTAGATTGGAATCAAATTTCAAGCCCCATAAAAACTCTATATGTTACCACTTTGAACATTAAAGCTTTTTTTTTATTTGGTTCCATTAGGAAAATGTGTTTGAATTTCACAATACTTTATAACTAAAAGTAAACAATTCAGTTTCAGTTATTAGACTCTTGATTATTTGAAATATATGTTGCATTGGTAACATAATAATTCCGAGCTATGTTCGCTTATACATATGTATAATGATCTCCATAATGGAGAATAGATGAAGGATGATGAATTTTGTATAAGGACATTTGTGCTTGGTTAATCAGTTCGTGTGACCACTTGTTAAAATAAATATATACAACGTGTAACATAATTAACGCACACCCTGAAAGAAGTTTGTTCAGAATCGGAATCTGGATCGATTGTTATAGGTTTTTAAGTAGGTCATTTTTTTCTCAAATTAAGATAGAACTAAGTAAATTACAGTCATCCTACACACAGTTATCTAAACACTTCATTGAAACGAAAATGGATCGTAACTCAGAGTATTAAGATTTTTAAAATGAAATATTAAATTAGTAATCAATAATCATCATTCAATTAAAGAAAACTGATACTTGTTTCAAGGCTAAAATAGTATTTTACAAATATCTACGCACGCACAGCGATAGCCGGCACACATCAAATACCTACGCACGTGTCCATTGACCTCCTAGATCAGCTGATTTGACGCCACTCGACTTTTTTTGTGGGGCGAATTAAATTGCTAGTTTATAACACAGAGACAACAAGTGCGAAGGAACTAAAAAATAAGATAATAACCGCCTTTGTAATAGTGAAAAGTGACACTGCAGTATTATCTAAAATGAAACCACAATTGCGAAAACGGTCAATAAAGTGCATTGAACAAGGCGGTGGACATTTGAAAATGTATTAAAACGACAACGCTATGCGAGTGCAAATTAAACTGTTAGTTTGTTTATGAATTATGATTTATGATCTTTAAATTACTGTTAATATTTTGATTCACACCATTTAACCACGCCGACTGTGTTTAACTTTGTCGTAGGTATTGTGGTGTCTAATCAAATCACGCGTTATCAGCTGTTTAATAATTCTTATTTACAAATTTTATTTAACAAATCAGTAATTATAAAATATTGGCTTCACATTAAAAAGAAAATTCAATATTGTCAATCTAAAGCCTGAATAGTGTGATGGGAAAAAAGAATCATAAATCATAATGTAGTTATTTCGTGTACCTATTATTATCTACAACTTATTATTGTCGGATCGAACGGCACTCGGAGGGAGGGGCGCGGGCGCGGCGAGTACATTGTGTCTATCTGTGTGTGGGTGTGCAGCGGAGTGTTGGTGAATAGCTGACCATATTATTTGTACAAAATTGGGATAACTAATTTCAGAAATAAACAATGCTAACGCACATATAAATAATGTTTGGGGTATGCATTGCGTTTATATTATTATATTCAAATTGGGGTAATTGAGGGTGTGCGTTAATTATGTTACATGTTGTATAGTAAAAATGCGAAACAAACAAAACTATTGTTAAGATTTGTGTTTGTCAATTTTTTTATTTATTTTGGACGCTTGAAATAAATATTTATAAATAATTGCTTTGCGTAGTTTCAGTTATAAAATATTTAGCGTTGCAGTTTTGTTTCGAGTAAAATATATATATAAATCAACATTTCGATATTCAGAGGGAAAAAACGTTTTTCATTTATTACTAAGGGCACATGGTAATTATTTTACCTGTAACATCTCTCAGAAATAGAAAGAGATTAAAAAATACACTTACAAAAAAGAAATATGAGATAATACTATAATTACTTTTACTGAGCGGAATGAGATCTGGATTACGATCGTCTGGCGAGCACCTCTTCTGGAGACTCACCTTTTGATTCTTCGTTGATTGTACTGTCACTATAAAAAGAAAATAATCATAAGATAAATAACAAATATATAATTGGACTAACTCCATTATTTATATTAATAAATATATATCTTAATTCAAACCTCCGCAGTATTTAGCATTGTGTCGTAATCTTGAAGCAATAAGTGCAAGACATAGTATGACTGCGACTGTAATAGCACCTCCAAGAACACCACCGACAGCCCAGTTGACTTCCCATGCCTCTTGCGCTTCTGAATATAAAATTTTTACATAAAATAAAACTTATCAACAAATCTAGGAAGTAATTAAAATATTAACAAAAGCTAGAGCTAAAATTGTTTCTGATTCTAATATTTAACATACATAATATAAAGAACACATTTATATACATAGAGGAAAGTCATATAAAGTCTGAAAAAAATATATAAACGGAGGACTTAATATAATAAATTAAATAAATACTATTATTTATTTGATTTATTTAGATAATGTTAATGAAGGCTTTGTTTTCAATACTAAATTGAAAACAAAGCTTCCATTAACATTTTTGGCTTTGATAATTTGAGTTTAGTCAGTAGATAATAAAGAAATAAAAATCTTTGATATGGATAATATCACTCGATAGGGTTCAGTTTAGATTAAACATGTAATTATAAAGTAATGAATCCCGTATATAAACCAAACTTTATCACCTTACCACACATAACAATTAACAATTGGAAGTTGTTTGAATAGCAACTTACATAAGTCGATCGACATAATTTATCACAAATGTTGAGGAATAGGAACACTCTTGTAAATTCAAGTAAAGATAAAAAATGTTATAACTTCGGTTTTACAACCAAGTACTAAAGTATTCATAATATAGAATAGCTATTAACAAGGTAATTGGAATGGGCGCCTGTTTATTCATGGTAGTAAACATATACAAACAACTAGTATAACAACTTAATGTCCAAGATGTTCGAGATTATGGATCCAGTTCCCATTAAGGTTAAACGAGGTAATTTATAGAATTGATTTTTCTTCTTCTTTTTTCCATCTTTTAAGGCCTATGTGTCTATAGATTTAACTCTCATCTCTCTTTTGTAATACATATTTACGAATGTTAATTTCTTTGGCTCCAAAAATTATAGACCTAATTTAACATTCGCATATGGTGAAATTACATAAAAGCTTCATTCGCTTTTGAGTATATCGTTTTTATGAAATGTTTTATAAAGGCCGAAAAATAGCTCAACGTTGAATGTGATGGTTTCACTGAAAGTTTTCTTCAATTAAAAAATAGAAGAACATATTTTCAAAAAAGTAAAATGATCAATAATGAATTTAACCTGCAGATTAAACTCAATGTACTTTAAGTTATTTTCTAGAAAACTTAGATTTTTAGAGGAACAAAAATTAGGCTTGCATCATGTTGACGCCTATGTTCTCCAGAGTTGATTTTGCTCAAAAGTTTAACGAAAAATATACAATACAAATGCCACTATGCCAGCCATTAAATAAATTTTGTTTATAGAACGAAACTCAAATCTAAACCAACCAAATATTATATTATAATACAGTTTTGCGAGAAAGCCGATACTTTCGCCTTATGTCTGAAACTCGAAACTTTCATGTCAGACGACCGTATTTTGAACATTCTATGGAAAGGATACTAAGAATAACTCAAATCACAAACTAAATAAATATATGTAAATTTTTCACAATTATTTCTAACAAGATATGCTAAAAAAAATTAATATAAATGTTAGTCAACATGAACTTTTGGAGGTCAACATTTATATAAAAATATCTTTAACATATAAACCAACAATCACTAAGAACAGAATCTCCGAAAGAGCTTTTCTTGTTAATTAACTTCTCATTTTTTAAAATACCACTTATAATAAATAGTCGCTATCGCATATACAGTACAGTTTCGGACGTGTTTAAAATTTGTATTTTAAATGAAATTGTTTTTAAAATATATTAAAAATTCTGTCTAAATTCAGATTATATTTATGGTTTCTAATGATAATATCTGTTGATATAAAAGCAAAAAGTGAGACGATGATAACCCTTTTGAGTCACCGTGCTTTGTAGATTATTATCATATGGACTCAGCGCTGGATGGAGTTGAGTGTGCAAATTATGCAGAGCGCATTCAGTGTAGAGGTTTTGTACTTAGAATGCATGCAGATTATTATGTTTACAGGAATTATTTTTTATTTTCTTTTTACATCCCATCTCTTTAGACGTCATGTAAGTGGCCTTTCTTTTTTAATATTTTTTAACCAACGCAATGTCTACTTACATTTACTGAAATCATTTATTGTTTCGATTGATTAATACAATTGACAGACAAAACTAAAATTTGTTACTGACGCCTGCTATTTCAGGTCGTATTTTACTATAGTGAAATACTTATCATAGACTATTAATGATTCCCACTTAATTACATGCATACTCGCATATTATTTGGTAATTGAACTAATTCAAGTATTTCTCATAACATAATTTATTAAATAACCTTTCAATTATACTTCGGTATTTACTTTTCATATAAAAGTTGTTTAGCTATTTGAACAGAGTATTAGTATTTTAGTATTTTATAGGTGGTAGAGCCTAGCTGTGGTTAAGTTACTACAGCTCGAACATGGGCTGGCTCGACCGGGGAAGTACCACCCTCTCATAGAAGATCGGCGTGAAGTAGTCAGTAATGATTGCGTTTCGTCCGATGAGTGAGAGAGCCGGTTGCCCTTTCCCTTTTCCCAACCTTTCCTTGTATTTCCTTATTCCCACCCTTCCCTATCCTTAAAAAGAAAAGGTTGGCAACGCATCCGCAACAAATATGTTGTGGATGTCCATGGGCGACGGTAATTACCTTCCATCAAGTGGGCCGTCTGTTCGTTTGCCACGTATAACATTAAAAAAAAACAGAGTGGTTTCTCGTCTAGGAGGTACGTTACTGCAAAATTCAGTTACTACGTTAATTTGTGTATTGCCCATAAAGATTATAATTATGATTTATTTCAATTAGATTTGAAAATAAATTATTAAATCTATTATTATCAATAAGCATTGATCTCTTTAGTTACATTTTTTATTTCATTGGGTTTAGCAAGTAGTGCTAATTCACAACGGCTTATTTTCTCTTTATCAATATCAGAAGCAAAGCAGGCAATAGTGTTTGCACTAGTCTGTATCACTTTTAGTTTTTGCAACTTCACAATTCTCATGTGTAGTGATATTGGCTGAAATTTTATTAATAAATTCTCGACGTTAAATATATTTATACAATATTACGTAGATACTCAGAACTAAACCTTTATGTATCACGAGTCTTTTACTGACAACTCCAAGTCCTATAACGAGAAAATGTTGGAAGAAAAGGATCAGTACAACTACCCGCAACATGTGATTTTCTATTGTTAAAGGCAAAATAATATAAAAATAATTACCGGTCCTCACATTTTACATGCTGGAGTGACAATGTGTAAAAAGATACCTACGACAAATAACATAAAAATGGGTCGAAATCCTTAAATTTTTTATTAAATTCATAAGCATGTTTAAATATAAACACGAATACGTATTAGATCTAATTATTTTTATGGTACAAATAACAACTTTTTCATTCCTCATAATCGTAGTGTTGTTTTGATTTGATTAAAGGGTGGAAAATGCATACAAATTACTTTCCACCATAGGGCCGGAATGAATTTCAAAAATACAACTACTGTCAGCGGTGACATTGTATGTAAAAATTTTAAAAAATTGCTGAGGTCATGCGAGTTTCTACATAGCCAGTGTGAACTTACTTAGCGCAACTAGTAGATATTGTATTCTCATCGTCACGAACTTCTTTCAGCGGAATAAGCCGCAACAAATACGATGTGAATTCCATATTCAAAATTATTATACAACGTGTAACATAATTAACGCACACCCTGAAAGTAATTTGTTCAGAATCGGTATCTGGATCGATTTTTATAGTTTTTTTATGTAGGTCATTTTTTTTCTCAAATTTAGATTGAACTAAGTAAATTACAGTCATCCTACGTACGCAACACCAATAGCGACAGTCGGCACACATCAAATACCTACCGCACGTGTCCATTGACCTCCTAGATCAGCTGATTTGACGCGACTCGACTTTTTTTTGTGGGGGCGAATTAAATCGCTAGTTTATAAGACAGAGACAACAAGTGCCGAGGAACTAAAAAATAAGATAATAACCGCCTTTGTAATAGTGAAAAGTAACACTGCAGTATTATCTAAAATAAAACCACAATTGCGGAAACGATCATTAAAGTACATTGAACAAGGCGGTGGATATTTTGAAAATGTTTTAAAACGACAACGCCGTGCGAGTGCAAATTAAACTGTAAGTTTGTTTATGATCTTTAAATTATTGTTAATATTTTGATTCACACCATTTAAACACGCCGACTTTAATAAAATTTATAAAAGTTATATATACATCTAATATTAAAAAAAATAAGATTAAACAATTCTGAAATGTTATTAAGTATTATATAAATTAATCTTATTTATTACTAAAGGATTTATTGCAAAACGTTGCGTAATATAAGAAAACGAGACTCTCAATATGTAGGAACATTTATATTTGTTTTACGACTCAGCAGTTTTCGGTCTATTCTCATAGCTGTCTTCCTGATATAGGACTGAACTAATGTATTAAAGCGTTAAGAGACCCACTAACGCCTTCCGAATTTATTTATTCATTCATAAAAGACTATTCAAATATCACATTACTTTACACATTTTGCAGTGAATAGGTTAAATTTTAATATATTTAATGTATTTGTAAGTGAAATTACATATGTGATTGCATTTTCATCTAAAATCAATAAAGTACGGAAATTGAAACTGGAATTTAAGCTAAATTACTATTTTGATGACTGTAATAACGTTTACTTTAAGCTAGCTGTGATATTTGTGAAGCGTTATTTGTTTTGAACATACACATTTAACTATGAAGGGTTTGAGTTTGTAAAACTTAATGCCATAATATATGTAATTTACAAAAATAAGTCACAAAAAGTTTTGTAAACTGCAATATCAAAATAAATTAATTTCGGAAAGCCACCATTATTGAATTTTCATAAAAAATGCACTGTTAGTATGTACCGTGAATATCGTAATTAATCGCAGGATATCATATTGTATGTGTTAAACAAACTGGTCGAACAATTGGATCAATGAGCCAGATTACATATGTTTATCTTTCCCGTCTTTTAAGCATATTTTAAGAGGTTACAAGAATTAGCAAAAGAACTATAGTACATGTATAACACATAATTATAGAATATATCATCACTGGCAAAAGTATATATATATATGAAAATAAGTATAGGTATTCAAAGTAATAATTTAATATAGCTGTAAAATCATAAACTAAAGTTGTTAATTTCATAATTTCTTTGCATCACAGAAAGAATATAAAATTAAATCTTATTTCCAAGATATTTGAATTTGTTTCTTTTTTCATACAGTTTCTCATTAATATCTTTAAACAAAATATACTAGTATTGTACATTTTTTAATGTAAATGATGTCGTATTATTATCTCAATGTGTGGAAAATGACATATCACTCGACAAAAACACCTTTTGTGTAATTCATTTGTACTGTAAAATTAATACTGATCAAAACAAACATTGCAAATTCAATAAAAGCTTGTAAACATTAAGTAAGTATGATATGTATCTATTACAAGATTAACGTAATGGGTGTACATTATGTTACAGTTGATATTGTCAGGAAAAATATTTCTTCTTACTTATTTTAATAGAATGCAAGTAAAATATCAGAAAAAAATAAGAATCATTTAAAATATACTGCTTACATTGGGATGTATTAGATTTATACAAAAATAACATAAAAGAAACAAAACAGTATTATAAATATAGAAGCCACGTATAGAATCGTAATCGAAAAATTTATTAAAAGTAAATGTCATCGTAAATTAAAAAAGGCAGGATAATAATCTAGTGATTGCTTCTTATTTGAATATGTAAATGCTATTAAAACTCTAATCTAGAATTGAAAACCTTGTATATTAATAGCATAATTAAGAGGCGCTAGCCAATACTATCAAATACGTAAATTTTCAAGAAATTGCATAAAAAATGTTTATAAATTAAATAAAATGTTCAACTTTATGGTTTGGGATCTGTAAAAATTTAATTTGAATGTTGAAATCATTAGTGAGTATCAAAATAAGTATAAGACGGCCACTTGCCCGATAAGATTACATATCCTTGATGGATTGACTGTAAAAATATTTTATTTATAAAGCAAACATTATCGCTATATTTAGAATACAAGATACATATATACATACCTACATATATTATATTGCTATATTTAAAATACAAGAAGATTGTAGTGTATTGACATTGTTATTAACCCTAGAGTGGGCGCGTCTCTTTGCGTAACGTCAGTAGGCGCGTGGGGAGCATTTTGCCGCCTCATTTTCTTTGACTATTTTGACTACTAATATTGCAATTTAATATTTTTTCTTTTAGGATTTAAATAAATAAACAGTAAGTTATAATAAATCAACATATTTATTCAACTTTGTTCTATAAACTTTGGTTTACAAAGGACTTTAGAAAACTTAATATTTTAAATGACTTTTTTTCTCTTAAGCTACATAATACTTTTTAATACTTAAAAAATAAAACAAAAATAACAAAATTATATATTTTCTTAATCTACAGGATACGCTTTATCAAAACAGTCTTCACAAAGACATGTACAATGTTCATAGCACAGTAACTTTTGGCATCTGGAACACCCTTTTTTCGTGGGCCTGTTTTTCTTTGAGGGACATATATTGCATTTGCCCTCCTTTTTCTAAGAAGATGCTTGTTCTACTGGGACAAAGCGAGCAATTTGATTCCTCAAAGAAATATTTAAAGTGCCTATAGAAGTCCTTGTGGTCATATATTGCTTGACAAGTACCATGGCAATTTGTTTCAAATATTCTCGACGTAGCATCAAATGTTGAGTATTGGCTTTGTATACAATTTGACTGTTTATACCGGCACTATTCAACATTAAAAAAATAATCTCATTAGCCATCTGCGAGTCATCCTCCCAACAGAATATTTTTCCTTCATTTAGTCAACCATGTCAACACCACCTTTAGTACTATTATAAAATGTTATCATTTCAGGTTTTGCACATGTCATCATTTCAGGTCAAAGTTGATAATAGCAATACTATTTTCTTTTGCTTTTTATTTGGAACATAAGATAGTAACACTTTCCTGTCGCCAAATCCAAACATTGAAGATGGTTTCGCTCGATCTTTGGTGTTCAAGATTTGGTATCCCACCAAATCTTTTGATCTTCTATTTTATCCATTTTTATTTATTATTATCAATCAATTCTTTGAAATCCTAAAACAAATATATTTTTAGTTGCAAAAGTTATTAATGCACCATAAAATATAGTCAACATTTCGAGTTTGAAAAAATTACATTATACAATATTACTTACGTGAGTGGGCGCGCGGTGAGCGATTTGCCGCCCGGCGACACCTGATAGTAGATAACTTCTTCTCCTGCGGTCCCCCGTGCACTGACGGTGTCCAGATTTAAGGCAAACTTTGCTAATGAGATTGGGAGCAGCTACTAAGAAGCACAAGTCTAAAGGCTAGTTGTTTTAATTATTATTAACGGTTTTTTAGCGCGGGCGGCAAAATGCTCATAGCGCGCCCACTCTAGGGTTAAAAAACTATTTTTTTTTTTCAGTACGGTTTAGATTTTATGAAATACATACATTTCTGTTAAGTTTTAATGTTCAAATTACTAGGGCTTAAGGTACAAATGAATCAGTTTTTAAGCAACCAACACAAAAGATAAACATTATAAAATTTAATCTAAATATCGTTTATACTTATTTAATCCGACTATTTCAATTAACATTTACTCTGTTAAAACATGCTTAAACAAAACACTCAAAATTTCACCGACCATAAGATTGGTTATAAAAACTTATTCCGAGCAAATGCAACCTCAACGATACAAAGCAATGGAGTACAACAAAAGTTTTCATATTTAGATTATATTTGTGGAAAATAGTTTTAAAAAACTTCGTTTTTAGGGTATATACATATTCTATAAGGAAATCAAAGAAATAGTTTGTCTTAAATATCTGAGTATGATTTTCTTAAATTAGAAAACCTCGTAAAAATCCTCCACTGTTTTAAAATTGTCATTGTTAAAAAAATCACCTTGAAAATCAAGCACAATAAGTTTAATAAAATTAAACAAAGCAATTCAACAAGTTTTATGTGCTGTTTCGTGTGTGGTGGCTAAAAAACTATATTGTAAAAATAACTATAAAATGGTAAAAATAAATGACCTACCTGTTCTAGGGAACACTTGGGGGGCAGTTTCTACTGTTAATGTGACATGTTCTGACCTCCCCCTTGTGTTTGTAGCATATACCACAATATTTAAATGTCTGTTAGCGCCAATTCTTCTAAGATTCCAAACTGTAGCAACATTTGTTGAATTTGTTACTAATCCTTCATTTGCCCAGACTTCTGCTACGTAGGTACATTGGAGGCCACCTTCATACCCTACAAGATATAGAAAAATAGAAAATAAAAATAATTTTAATTTGAATTCTAACCTATAAATAATAGAACCTACCCGCAATGCAAGTTAAATCCAGCGAATCATCAGTTAGATTATATACCGAACAGTTAGAGGGTGGGTCAGGTCTAGTTGTAGGCAGTATAGTGTACACGCATGGGAACATTTGTTGCCCGGCAAGGTTTGTTGCACGACACGACAACTTTCCGTAATCCTTGTCAGATACAGGGACGAACGTTAATATTCCAGCTTGGCCATTAACGTTGAAACGATCCTTTGAAAAAGAAAATCCATTTAAAACTTTTCCAGCAAACTAAGAACTTAGCTTAATTGTAAGAGAATGCTTTAGTAATTATGAATGTTTTAATAAATTTCTCAGCAAAGGCCTCTTCTCACATGGAGAAGTTACATACAATTCGTACTTATTAAGTAAATAAAAATACAAGCTAAATGTAATTTCATTGTTTTAATAAAAAGTATAAGTTTTTTTTTTTTTTGTAGCATTTGTACTTTATTTCAAACTTTCTTGTTTGAATGTAACATGTTGAGATTTGTATTTATACGTAAATTTATTATTGATTTACTTACTTCTTTAAGGTAAATATCAGGATATATATAATATTAAATATACTGGGAAAGATTATTTATGTGTATCTTATTTAAATAGGAAAAGTAATCCTTTTCCTCAATATTTTTATAAGCGTAGCATCGGAGTATTCCCAAAGTGAACGCTGTCGCGACTTTAATCGGTATGGGATCAGAATGTATTTCCTTTTTACTAGCTTACTTACTGTCAAAGGGATTCTTTGAACGAAAAGGTGTTTAAATATTATATAATTTATAATATATAATATTATTTGTACGACAAACTTAAACTTATGCTATATCTCTTTAATTTTGAAAGGTTTCTTTATATAACGTAACATTTCTTACATCTTTTAGAAAAATTCTTATAATATCAATATCAAACTGAATATTACGTTAAGTAAATTACGGATATAATGTTATTAAATCTTTTGTAAAGATGAAAGACCTACTTACAGGGTCAATCGTTATAGAGCCTGCAGAATTATTTAGTGTCCACTCAAACGTGTTTGGGGGAGGGAAAGCATCTACCTCGCATTCAACCTTCGTTGGTTCTTGTAAGGCTGCACCTATTATTTTCATATCTTTCGATCGACATATGGGTCTATCTGTATTAAATGTATTATACTTTAATAAAATATACTGATATCTATTATGTTTTTTTCAAAAATATGATTATTTTAAAGTTAAGTGTTTTATTATTGTTTTTGTTTTTTCAAAACAGCAGCTATTTTTCTGTTTATCATTCTATTAACATATATTAAAATCATAAATATGTTATGTAAAGGTTAATTAAAAAACTTACAAATGACTTGCATTCGCACGGAAGGCGACTTCCCGTCTCCTTCGACGTTCGACGCAGTACAAGTATAGTTACCGGCTTGTTGTCGTGATACATTACGTAGTGCGAGGTTCGTATTGCCAGTTACAATCACTCCGTTGGCAGGATTGTGTTGAAGCAGAATACTCTGGTGATTTATTTTAATTGGTATAACATTATAAACTAATAAAGTTATGATACACTTGAAAATACTGTAAAAACATAAGATAGGTATGCTATAAAACAGAGTAATGCGTATTAGTGTCTCATTTAAAAGGAGAGAAAATATTCGTCAAACTTGCCAAAAAAAAATAACTTTTAGAAATATTTTAATGGCACAAATATTTTTTCCGTCGCAATTTTGGGACAAAACTCAATTCGAACGCACAATGAATTGACAATTTAGATATGCAAACAAAGCTGTCGTATCAAAAAATAAAAAAGTTTTAGTTATAAATAGAACGTGTAACTCACAATTCAGACGACACAAAAATGTAGAAAAATGAATAACAAAAATATTCTAAATATTAATATACAGTGTGACTGGTGAATTACTATCGATATTTGAGGACGTGATATTTGACGATCATGTATGACAAAATAAAAATTAATATAACATAAATATTAATAAACTTCTAAGTAAAGTTAACCAAAAGTTATGTAATTAATTACGCATCGTATGAACACCCTACAGATTAGGTATACACACACACTCACACAGACGCGGCGGCGGCGTAGTGTTGTATCAGCACGCCGCCGCACGCGCCCACACTTGGAACACTTGGAACGTGTACACACTTTATTTATTTATACGGAAATTTGGTCAAAAATTAGGTACCTATTTTTTTACATAATTCGAATGAGAATCATGTACCGAGTATTCTCCTTAAATATTGATAGTAATTCACCAGTCACCCTGTATATATCCAAAGCCAAGCCAACGTAGACTTTTTTTCAATTTAAATTTTAGAGGGAAGCAAACAACGTATTAAAGTATAATGGATTGTCTTAAGATGAGGAGCAATATTTAAATATTTTTTTATATCGGTTGTTTTTTTTATTAACAAATACTGGACGTGGAACAGACATATTTTTATATTAAAAAAAACTATTTTTAATTCTGTGTATACAATAACAAGCAACACCTTTATTATGAAATTAAACGCAAACTTTAATTTAAAATGTTTGAGCACTTTAATAAAATTGAAATATTATAAATTATAATGTTAATTAACTTTCGACGTATGTTTAATTTGGTTTAACTCTAGGCAGCTTTTTAGTGAACTCAAAAATATATTGTAATACTTAAAAATATTTTCTACTGATAAAACAAATTAAAAAAAGATCAGAGCTCTAATCAAATATGTCAAGGTTAAACTTTTTTCCTTCCGCCGATTTTTATTTTACGTCATAAAAGAGGAAAATATTTCGTAATATTTTAGAAATTCGAAATAAATTTAAACTCACGTCATGTTCCCACACAACTTTATAAGCAGGCGGATTGGCATCAACTTCACATCCGAAGTACACATCGTCTCCTTCTTCAATATCGTTCGGGTTCATTTTCGCACCAAGATGTATTGTAGCAGTCGGCACATCTATTCAATTATTCATTCTATATTAAACGAAATAGAGTTCTATTCTCGTTGTCACCAACCCTCTCTGCAGTAAATAGGTGTGAAACGATTTCATTGGAGAAACAAAAGAGGTTCATAGTCAGAACATTAATATATACACAGCATACCCATATAGAAATAAAAGAAAACAATTCAGATGATATTGACAGGAACTTGTCTATGCCCCTAGTTAGGTGAATACTATTTCAAGATACGTTACTCTTAATTATTATATAAAAGTATTTATATAAAAAATATTTAAATTTATTCAAATTTTATTAAAAATTTATTAGTGAGCTTTTTTATATTTAGAAATGCAGAACCGGTGGTTACACATAGGAGATTTTTGATTCCCAGTAGCACTAAAATGGCGCACTTCAATTAATGATTTAGTATTATTATTATATCACTGTTAAAATTTAATCTCAATGCGTTCAAACTGACTCTCCCAGATCAGAGTAATTTAGCAAGAAGAAGTAAGGAACTGAAAGCACTTGCTCCATCTGCGGGGAGGCAGTTGGATCTGCTAATGATTTGCTAGTGGAATGTAATATACTCCTGGATGGTGGTTAATACCCGATAGGGTTTTAGAAATCATACGTAAAAGCGTTTAGTCTTTCAAAAGAAATAACCACAAACGAACAATCAATATGTTTTATGAGAGAAGGCACTAGGGCTATCAAATTAAACGTTAAGAGTATAGTAATGGATACGTATGAGACACAATATGGTATACCAGACATATTTCTGTATTCGAGATTAATGTTTGTTTTGAAAGAAACGCAGACGAAATTGTGTGCAAAAACTAGTTTGAAAAAATCTTGAAGAGTACTCACATCACTAGGGGCGTAGACAAGTCTTAGTCAATAACAGCTGATCGTTCTTTTACAAGATTGCCAATTTCTAATGAAATTAACTATATCTTTATATGATTCCCGACTGTTTTTATCAATTGATTGGAGATATTATATATTTCGTTTAACCCTTTTTGGTTCATATAAGCATCATTTATATTGGAAGGTTCTATACATATTTTTAAAATAATTAAAATAAAATATTTTCATAATAACTCGTAATAACGAAAAAAATATACTTTATATCATACAACCACAGTGATGATTATATTTACCACAAATCTATAATACCTCAATACATGTGTATAATAAAAATAACACTTTTAATATTCTTTAAGTATCCCCAAATACAAACAAAAACGAATCCAAAGCAAGAGTACTTACAATAAATATTAAGTAGCAATTTGCTCTCAATCGTTGAACTATTGAATTTGGAATTTTCTGCTTTACATGTGAGTATTTTTCCGTTTTGTTCCTTTGATGGTGTCCATTTCAACAGAGACTGAGTTTCGTTCCTTGCTTCTAAGTCCTATTAAAAAGTGACTTTATAAAATAGTTTTAAATAAAAGAGAAGAATATCAATTAAAAATCGTTATTTTTTAATAAATCTACCTGTTGTTTGGTTATAGATTCAAGTTTTTTGCCACCTAGCCACCAAGTGACAACTGCTGGGGGTATTGCACCGGTTGACTTGCACCAAAGCTCGTCTTGTCTGCCCGCTGACAATGGTTGCTCCCTCGATAAGATTTCGACTGACACTGGCCGCACTGACAAGAAAATGTTTTATGTTAACGGCAATCGCTTTGTGAATAATCTAAATCAGCAATCCCTAAAAATTGCTACTAAGAGTATAAATAGTAATTTATTTGAATCGTGGGCCAAAATTACAAAATTTTAATTATTATTATTGATTTTTTTTTATTTAATAAAAGTTATATTTTTATAATATGATACCAATTAATATTTTTTTAATAACCAAAAGACTTATAATCAATTGAATCAATAAAAAGTGGAGACACATTAAACGTTGCTGAAGCTTCAAAGTAGAAGAAAAAACTAAAAATAACTTAACAAAAAAATGTATTTTACTATTTCACAAAAATTAAAAGTACTAATGTTTCCGCGGTTGCAATTTTCACGCCACACTCACAGATAATGCACCTGCAGTTGTATAATTTTGTCCAAATTAAGCAGCACCCAAAGGAAATACTTGTAGAACAAATGTGTATTTATTTTAAAATTTACAATACTTAAACAGCCTAGCCTTATGTAAGTTTTAAACATCTATAAGTTACATATATGTATATGTAAGCTTTTCGTCAGTAAATATTGATAATGTTTAATTCCTGTTCTGATACGTATGATGTACAAACAGCTCATTTCAAATGAAACAAAAATAGTTGTTGCTTTACCTCTACTATAATATTTTATTCAAAACGGATCGCAGCTTAATCACAGATTACACCTAAAGAACGTGAATATTGAATTCCCTTTTGTTCAAACTTCAAAGTTCTAATTGGATTAATATAAATTCAGGAAAACCTATACTGTCACTGACTACAATTGTTTATTTATTTGGTTTAAGACTGGATTAAACTATAATATAAGAGCGATTTACTCTTGTCCTTTCTAAAGGGGTTCCATTAGCTTTGACGAAACACCTTTTCCATCCCATATTCATTTATTAAAGGACTTTTGCATCCCGAAATTTTCAAATTTCTTTTTCATTTAAACAGGGCTTTTTATACAGTGAAAAATTTCCAAAAAACTTAAAACACGACAAATGCGTTGCAAATATAAAATTTTCTTATTTTTATTTATTTGTGATGAAAAAAATTTCTCCCCAGTTTTAGGAAGTGCAATAAGTATTATTAGAAAGAAAAAAAATTTTAAAGTGCATTAATTACATGTAATATTTTATTTAAAGGTTTTACATCTAAATTCATTTAATAATTAAAGCTTAGAGTTTTTTTTGTGTCTACCGTTATCTACAAAACTTTTCCTTAACTTCATGTAATTTATTTTTCTTACCTTTATGTTTTTATCTGCCTAATGGAGCTTACAATTGTGTACATTTAAAGACACTCAAAGTTTTATTTGGTTCTATTAGATAGCAAATAAAACGTAAATAGGGCTACAATTCAAACATTAATCTTTCTTAGACGTTGTAAATTGGAATTGAAATTGGTGTATAGTGTCTATTTTCTTTATGTCATATGTGAAACTTTATGATCAATAACTCATGATTATATACATATGTATATATACTTACAATACAGATCTACACGCACGGAGGCCTCTTGGGGAGGAGATAGCAGTGTATTATCCGCTGTGCAGGTATAAACAGAGGACACGTGTGCACGGGTTGCGTTTCTAACCAAGAGGGTCAATGACCTGGTGTTACCCACTGGCATCTCACCCGCGCTCAGTGAAGAAACTACAGTTTCACCATGCAACCACTGCACTCTTGGCGTAGGATTGCCTGAATGAATATAAATTATTAGTTAATCAGAATATTGTGATCTAATGTAAAATATAGCTATACTATATATATCTACTACTTCACATATTTTAGTAAACGAAAGAAATAAATTATAAAAATATGTAAATTTATCAAAAATCGTCAATAAAAAAAATCCTTAACAAAAATCTCAGCCTACATGATTGACATATTCCTTATTTCTCAAAGTAACCCTTATACAACTCATCAGTCAAAGGAAAATTTTATTTCCTACCACATCATTCGTAGCAATCTAAAAAAATATTTTGAAAATTACAACTATTATTGTCATCGTATGTATCTATAAGTATAGATAACATAGTCTGGCCATAACTACTGTTACAATTCAAAATAAACAACATATTACATTTGAATTTGAAATCTGTGTTTTGTTATTTTGTCGCCAATACATTGTTCAATATTTTGCGATATTAAAATGGACAAGGGGTGATAAAGAGAACCGAATCGCTGTGATTGCATTAGGGGCCGTCCATAAATTACGTCATAGATTTTTTCAGATTTTAGACCCCTCCGCCCTACAATCATCCTATCGTCATTTCTTAATGACCCCCCCCCCCTTCTCACAAAATTGACGTCATTACCAATTTGACAAAAATTAAAACATTGCAGATTTGAGAACAATAGGGTATTATATGATTAAAACACTTGGTTATAGAATCCTTTACATTATAGTTAAATTTATAGTTTTAAAAAATAATGTAGACATGCCTTGACCTTGTAATAAACAAATAAATAATGAGTCAATAATTAATACCCTTAAAAATATCACAAGAACACTATCTTTCCTTAGTATGAGACATGTATTTAAGTATAAGTATAGTATTTATGTACTTTTATTAATTATGTAATGTTGTAGTTATTATTTAAGTATGTACTGTGTTTATTATCAATACATTGTATAAAATACATCGGTGGGGTGGAGCCAAGTGCGGCTCTCATACATGGAGGCACGACCCAAGCACTGCTTCAAGTGCTTGGGAATGGGGCACGTTGCGGCCGCATGCCCCAGTCCAAAAGACCGCAGCGGCCTGTGCTACCGCTGCGGCAAGGAGGGCCACAAGTCCGCCCAATGCACCGCGTCACCGCGCTGCGCTGTGTGTGCGGACGCGAGTAAGCCGGCGGACCATGTGATGGGGGGCCATTCGTGCCGTCCTCCATCCACCCGTGGGAAACTCCCCGACCAGCCTAAAAGGGCGGGGGTTTCGAGGCAGGCGTCAGGAGCTGAGATGTCCGAATAATGGCCGGACATCTCAGGTTCCTGCAGGCCAACGGCAACCACTGCGCCGGGGCTCAGGATCTTTTCCTGCAGTCCATGGCGGAGTGGGCCGTAGACGTGGCGGTCATAGCGGAGCCGTACTGTGTCCCTGCCCAACCTCATTGGGCGGGAGACGTGGACGGCTTAGTTGCGATCATCACGCGGCCGGGAGCCGGGCCCCCCCTCGCCGTCAAAGCGAGGGGCCACGGGTATGTGGCGGCGGTTCGGGGGGAGATTGCCATCGTCGGGGTATATTTCTCCCCGAATCGCGACCTGCCGGCCTTCGAGAGATTTCTCGACTCTCTCGGGCCGGTGGTAGGGCAGTTAGCGCCTCTTCAGGTGTTTGTGCTGGGGGACCTCAACGCCAAGTCCACGGCGTGGGGAAACCCCCGCACAACACCGAAAGGGAGGGAGCTGGAGGCATGGGCGCTGACTGCCGGACTGTCCCTTCTCAACTCGGGGACGGTCCAGACGTGCGTGCGACGGTTGGGAGGTTCAGTGGTGGACGTCTCGTTCGCCACTCCGACCATCGCACGCAGAGTGGAGGGATGGAGGGTTGAGGCAGGAGTGGAGACGCTTTCGGACCACCGTTACATACGGTTCGAAGTGTCTCCTACTCCTGCCGGTCGCCGGAGTCCAGTGTCGAATTCCTCGTCGCCTCGGGAGAGAAGTCGGTTCCCGCGTTGGGCGCTGTCAAAGCTCAACCGGGAACTGGCTAAAGAAGCGGCCGTCGTCGGTCGCTTCTGTCTCCCGGAGGGTGCGGAGTTAGGGGTGGATGAAGGGGCTAGCCGCTTTGGGGACGTTCTTCAAAACGTCTGCCGAGCGGCGATGCCCCCCGTAGGACGTCCCCCTCCGCGGGGAGCGGTATACTGGTGGTCTGAGAATATCTCAGACCTCCGGGTCGCCTGCAACGGGGCCAGGAGGGCATACACCCGGAGTAGGCGACGCCGCCCCCAGGACGAGGAGCGAGATGGTCGGCTGTACAGGGTCTATGTGAAGAAGAAGTTGATCCTGCAGCAGGCCATCCGCCGGGCCAAGGAGGCAGCCTGGCTGGAGCTGGTGGAGGGTCTCGATCGAGACCCTTGGGGCCGACCGTACAAGCGGGCGCGGAACAAACTCTGCGCCCAGTCGGCCCCCATCACGGAGGTGCTCCAGCCGGCTGCTCTGAGGGGGATCGTCGGGGAACTCTTCCCCGACGCTCCAGCGGGATTTACTCCCCCCAGAATGGCCCGGCTGACTCTGGAAGAGGGCGACCGCGTTCCGCCCACCGTCACGGAGTCTGAAATGGAGGCGATTCTGGCTCGCCTCCAGAGTAAGAAGAGCGCACCGGGTCCGGATGGGGTGCACGGGAGAGTTCTCGCTCTCTCCCTGGTGCACCTCGGTGGAGCCCTCAAGGAGCTGTTCGACCTCTGTCTGAGGTCCGGGCAGTTCCCGAGGGCCTGGAAGGAAGGCCGGCTTTGCCTTCTTCCAAAAGGCAACCGGCCTCCGGACTCGGCTTCGGCGTGGCGACCGGTGGTTGTGCTGAACGAGGCGGGGAAGGCCCTGGAGAAAATAATGGCCACCCGTCTCGTTCGGCATCTGGAGGAAGGCTCGGGCCCGGGACTGTCAGAGTTCCAGTTCGGGTTCCGAGCCCATCGGTCGACCGTCGATGCTCTCAAACGCCTGAGGGCGGTGACGGAAGAGGCGGAACGCAGAGGAGAGGTAGTGGTTGCGGTGTCGTTGGACATCGCAAACGCGTTTAACAGCCTCCCACACAGCGCGATACAGGTGGCACTCGAGTATTTCGGAGTGCCCCTGTATCTGAGGAGGCTGATAAACAGCTACCTCTCCCAGAGGAGGGTGGCAGTCGAGAGCCGGAGGGGGTCCATAGAGTGGTGGACAGTCGAAAACGGCGTGCCACAGGGGTCGGTCCTGGGACCGGTCCTGTGGAACGTCGGATACGACTGGGTCCTGCGGAGTCGTCTCCTCCCCGGGATGGGTGTCATCTGCTACGCCGATGACACCCTCGTCTTATCCCGGGGACGAAACTACAGGGAGGCGGCGCGGCTGGCCGAGGTCGGAACTGACCTCGTGATCAGCCGCATAGAGAGGTTGGGGCTTCGGGTGAGAATAGACAAAACCGAAGCCCTCCTCTTCCGCGGGACTGGGCGGAAAGGACCCCCGCCGGGTGCCACCCTTCTCATAGGAGGAGGGAGGGTCAGGGTGAGTCCCACCATGAAATATCTGGGGCTCACTCTTGACGGAGGGTGGACCTTCGTGCCTCATTTCAAGGAACTGGGGCCGAAGGTCGTGAGGACGGCAGGTGCGCTGGGAAAATTCCTCCCGAACCTCGGAGGACCCAGCGCAGCTTGCAGGCGGCTATACTCTGGGGTCTGTCGGAGTATAGCCCTGTACGGTGCTCCCGTTTGGGCTGATCGCCCAATGAGCCGCAGGACCAAAGCCCTGCTGCGCTCTGCGCAAAGGGCTCCTGCGGTGAGGGTGATTAGGGGGTACCGTACGGTCTCCTGGGCCGCAGCGACTGCCCTTGCCGGCGATCCGCCTTGGGATCTCGTGGCGTCGGTTCGAGCCGAGTTGTTCTCCTATGTCTCGGGTAGGAGGGCACTCGGCGAGAACCCTTCGTCGGAGGAGATCCGAGCGGTTCGTCGGCAGGGGGAGGAGCGCCTTATGCGGGAGTGGGGGGAGGACCTGGCGGAGCAGCCGTACGGTAGACGTACAACGGCAGCGCTTCGCCCGGTCCTAGAGCGTTGGATGAGGCGGAAACGCAAACCCCTCACTTTCCGTCTGACGCAGGTCTTAACCGGGCACGGGTGCTTTGGTTACTACCTGTGTCGGACGGCCAGGAGAGAGCCGGGAGAAGGCTGCCATGAGTGCGGCGCTGCGGTGGACTCGGCCCAGCACACCCTCGAGGTGTGCCCGAGATGGGCTGCGCAGCGCCAAGACCTTGTGGCGGCTCTCGGCGGAGTGGACCTGTCGCTTTCGAGTGTCGTGGAGAAGATGCTCGAGAGTGATGGGTCCTGGTTGGCGGTGTCCTCCTTCTGTGAGACGGTCATGTCCACGAAGGAGGCATCTCAGCGGGAAAGGGAGAGGGCGGCTGATGCTCCCTCCCCCCGCAGGCGACGTACGGGGGTGCGACGGAGGCAATTCCTACGCCTCCAATAGCACCCCTGTGTTCCGGGCTGGGGTCGGCGTGGTAACCCGGCCCTTTTGAAAGCCCGGCGTCGTCGGGGTGGTCCTAATTGCCGGGATCGCCCCCATGCTCCGAGGGAGTAAGTCCGGTCTTTGCCAGGACCGGCCAGTCGCTGGTGTGCCCTGTCGCTGATAGATCCGGGGTACACCGACATAGCGGCCGATGGCTTTCGCAGTGGTTTTAGTGAGTAGGGGCCTGCCCAGGCCGAGCCTCACACATCCCTTCCGGCCCCACCAAGGTCGGTTGGACGGCTCGTAAAAAGAGTTTCCACTACGTCATCAAAAAAAAAAAAAAAAAAAAAAAAAAAAAAAAAAAAAAAAAAAAATTGTATAAAATACAGATATTATACTTACATAGATATATACATAAATATATACAAATATAATAAATACATAAACATTACATATTATATTAAGGTAAAAGTGACAGATGTCTCTTAAGTCGTCTCTTATTTTAGTATTGTACGCGCCTTAGCCGCCTCTCACATTTGCAGTCTCACTTTCTAGGTGTGCTGGAAGAAATATCTTTTTAGAAATAATCTTTTTGTACGCGAACAATAAACTATAAATAAATAAATAAGAATGACGTTAATTTCGAAACACCCCCCCCCTTCTATCCATCATTTACCGTCATCCGCAGACCAACCCCCCCCCCCTCCCTTATTTAGAATGACGTAATATATGGACGGCCCCTTACACAATGTGGGTATGGAGTTCAATGCAATTTTAAAACTTGGCATTAGTCAAATGTTTGTGTACGGGGGTATTAATAGGTACAATGAGATCTCCTCTGTTTGTGACAGAAAAAGATCTGGCCTTCCACGTAGTGCTCGTACGAAAAAGGTGGTCAAAGCAATAAGGGAAAGAAAAAATTCCTGTCCGAAAGCAAAAGATTTTATCTCGGGAGATGAAGTTAGCAACTAGAACCATGTCGCGTATTTTAAAAGATTACTTAGGACTTGCAGCCTCTAAGAGATGCACTGGACATTTTCTAAATGAAAATTTAATGAAAAGAATAGGGTGTTAAAATCTAAACAACTAATAAATCGGTACGCAAGGGGAGGTCACAGAAAAATTTTGTTTACGGATGAGACAATTTTTACAATTGAGCAACATTTTAACAAACAAAATGACCGTATTTATGCTCAAAGCTCTAAGGAATCTCCCAAGTAGTCGTCAAAATGCAACGTGGGGTTTATCCGACTTCAGTGATGGTTTTGTGGGGTGTTAACTATGACGGAGTGCCTGAGCCATACTTTTGTGAAAAAGGTATCTAACATCATCACAAGTGTATCAAAATACCATCCTTGAGAAGGTAGTTAAGCCCCTTAACAACACCAAGTTCAATAACCAACAATGGTCCTTCCAGCAAGACTCGGCGCCGGATCATAAAGCTCGGTCAATGCAGTCTTGGTTGGAAACGAATGTTTCCGACTTCATTAGAGCTGAACACTGGCCGTCGTGTAGTCTCGATTTTAATCCGCTGGATTATGCTTTATGGTTAAGTTTTAGAATGTAGGGCCATAATAATTTTGACTCCCTAAAACAATCCATACGATTAGCAGGGAAGAATTTTCCCATGGAAAGAGTGCGTGCATCTTGATAACTGGCCTCAACGTTTAAAGGACTGTATTGCAGCCACTGGAGACCACTTCGTATAAGCTTTTTATTTTTTAAATTGTTTTATACTTATATATTAAACTTACATACTCTAAAAGTAATAAATGTTATTTGCAATAGAAAAAATATTTTGTTTATTTGTAACAATATTTATGGCTAGACTATGTATAATAGATAAATCAGAATAAATCTATTTAATAATAAGTACATAGATTAACAAAATATTATATGAGATTTTTTGATCTTTTTTTGGAAGAGCAGGAAATTTGGGCAAATCATATACTCACCCCCATTCACGGAACAAATAAGCTTAAAGTCGCCCCCTTCGTTGAAAGGGCCGGCAGTTCCGGTTATTTCTTTACCGAACTCGTCAAAGATCACCGGTTTTGAGGGTAGCTCTGTGAAAGAATCATTAAGTTACGTTTGTTATGCTTACTCATTGTTATAATGAGGTATTGTCTAGGTTAGAATGAAATGATACTGTACAGAAAAATCATGAAAAATTTAAAAGAATTTGATAACTAAATTTTTTATGACAAATTCCTAAAAGTACCAAATGTATATATGTATGTACAGTATGTTATGTAAAAGAGGGCGTTCTCTTGAACTCTTTAATATATATCACTGATAGATTAAAAAGAAATATATCAGCAAATAAAAATAATCATAAATTAATCTGAATTAAAAAATAATTATATCACAATAAATTCGAAACATTCTGTGCAAAATCAAAATAGTAGCGCGGAATTGTAGGTAGGTATCTAACGTAGTAGCATTGCCCAAACTAGCAACGTTGCAATACGCACGATCCCTGTTGCCAGATGGGGCTATTTAGCGCCAATGGGGCTATCTCCCTTACCAAGCGGCGATATTATTTTATCCGCTGGCTACAGGTTGCTGATTTGGCAATTTTTTTTTTTACAGTAATATTTAATTAACAAATCATTTTTATGCAGAAAAAAAAGAATTTCAACACCAACTCTCAGTTTCAATAAGTTTTATATACATATATGTATGTGAATGGATTTTAAAACGTTAACTGTCTCGCAATATACAACATGTAACATAATTAACGCACACCCTCAAACACCCCAATTAGAATATAATAATATAAACGCAATGCATACACCAAACATTATTTATATGTGCGTTAGCATTGTTTATTTCTGAAAATAGTTATCCCAATTTTGTACAAATAATATAGTCAGCTATTCACCAACACTCCGCTGTACACCCACACACAGACAGACACAATGTACTCGCCGCGCCCGCGCCCCTCCCTCCGAGTGCCGTCCGATCCGACAATAATAAGTTGTAGATAATAATAGGTACACGAAATAACTACATTATGATTTATGATTCTTTTTTCCCATCACACTTTTCAGGCTTTGGATTGTCGACATTGAATTTTCTTTTTAATGTGAAGCCAATATTTTATAATTACTGATTTGTTAAATAAAATTTGAAAATGAGAATTATTAAACAGCTGATAACGAGTGATTTCATTAGACACCACAATACGTATGACAAAGTTAAACACAGTCGGCGTGGTTAAATGGTGTGAATCAAAATATTAACAATAATTTAAAGATCATAAACAAACTTACAGTTTAATTTGCACTCGCATAGCGTTGTCGTTTTAAAACATTTTCAAATGTCCACCGCCTTGTTCAATGCACTTTAATGACCGTTTTCGCAATTGTGGTTTCATTTTAGATAATACTGCAGTGTTACTTTTCACTTTTACAAAGGCGGTTATTATCTTATTTTTTAGTTCCTCGGCACTTGTTGTTTCTGTGTTATAAACTAGCAATTTAATTCGCCCCACAAAAAAAGTCGAGTGGCGTCAAATCAGCTGATCTAGGAGGCCACTGAACTGTAGTGTTGCTGTGTGGCGGCTGTCGCTGTGGTGTTGCGTGCGTAGATATTTGTAAAATACTATTTTAGCCTTGAAACAAGAATCAGTTTTCTTTAATTGAATGATGTGCATGATTACTAATTTAATATTTCATTTTAAAAATCTTAATAACCTGATTTACGATCCATTTTTGTTTCTATGAAGTGTTTAGATAACTGTGTGTATGATGACTGTAATTTATTTAGTTCTATCTAAATTTGAGAAAAAAAATGACCTACATAAAAAACTATCAAAATCGATCTAGATTCCGATCCTGAACAAATTACTTTCTGGGTGTGTGTTAATTATGTTACATGTTGAACATGTAGGTATATATAATTTATCCTATTTTAGTATGTTAAAATTTTTTAACTCAGTTCTATCAAAGGTTTATCTGTAAAAAATATGCAATATTTAAAAAATATTTATTATATAGTACTTATTCAGATAATATTTTATAAAATTTAATTATTTAATAATACTTTTTAAAACAAAGTGCAATCAATAAAAATAAGAATCTTGACCATTTGTACTTCAATAATTGAATTTATTTCTATTTGAAATAAATTACTGTTAAATAATAGAACGAATTTAATGAATATAAAACCAATAATAAGCTCATGAATTTATTTCAACTTTCCCGCCTTAACTACCTTTGAGCCATGATGGAGCTATATCGGGGCTACACGCGCGCTCCATCGGGGCGATTCGAAAAAAAAATATTCTGGTAACACTGCGCACGATGCCGAGCGGCAACTTTTAAAATGGCGGCATATTGAATTATAAAGACACGTAGTGGGATTGAAGAATAAACATTTGAAATGTATGTTTAGTTTTAGCAATAACACTTAACCCGTGTCAAATGTATCGCTGACAAAGGAACGTGTCACTGAGGTACCTATTAGCAAACAGTAAATAAAAAAAAAACCTAAATTCATATACGTACATACATATCTAAGCCAAGTTAACCGGCGCTCGTAGTCAGCTGTACTAAGCAGAGCTTGCACTTTTTGAAATGAGTACGGAAGCTGCTTATTTTTCTTTAAAATTTTAAAGACTGCGACGTGACTCATATTGAATAGGCGGCTGGCTATTCTAGTGCTTGAACCGGGCTCCTCCTCAAAATGCCTTAGCACGTTCTCTTCCTGCCGCACTGGAATCACGGGTCGCGGGCACTACCGGCTTATTGTTACGTATACGCACCAGGGCACTCACAATTACACGAGAATTCCACGGTTGGTGTGCATTAGTGTACCTGTCAGCATACATCCTCAAAGCACGTGCGCCATCATAATTACACTCAGCATAAATGAGCACCATGTCCACATACTCCTGCGCACTGAACTGATAACGCGGCATCTTTCACACGAAAATGACGCAAGATGTCGCAATGCGAAAACAAAGGACGTCCGATCCCGGTCAGCGCGTGAGATTACTACCGAAGTACCGAATAAAATTATGCGAAGTTCGGGGGTAGGGGGTGGGGCGGAACTTAAAAATCGCAATTCGTAGAACAAACGATCGCCGCGTAAGCGGCCTGTCATTCATAAATAAATAGAGACGATGCAGTTCTTCAAGTATGCGTGTAATGAGTATTTCTTTACATTTCAATTTAACACTTTTATTGTTTTGGTTTAATAAAAAAAATAAAAAATATTTTGTTTTCTATTGGTAATATTTTTTTTATGTAAGTATGGATGCTCTGTTAGTGAATATACTGTATATATGACTACTTAAAATCCTAAAATCTTTACGGAAAATAAGTTAACTATCTATTCACCTCAAATCGTTCATAACACCTTTTTTTGTTAGGAATCAACTTGGGCTTTAAATAACGATAAAATGAAATTAAAAGCTCTCTGTCATACTACAGAATAAGGAAGAAAGTTTTTCAAGCTCTATATCAATATAAAGATGGAGACTTTCCTTCATTTCATTTTTGTTATGATTTATAATGTATTTAAAAGATAATATGATAAATATTCCTAATCTACGTATGTAGATTTATGATGTAAGAGATATATTTACTTGAATTTGACCTTGGCAAATAATGAGTTAATAACACATAATTTATATATATTACATACTTATAATTTTTCATTCATAAATTAAAATATTTATTTATTTATCCTCATTATCATTTTTATATTAAAATTACTAGATACCCACCCCAGCTTCGCAGGCGTACTTTACAGAAAATATAAAATAACCTATGTTGCGTATAATGGTTTAGTACTTGTTGAGTTAAATGAAGACAAACAAAAATTTCATCATCCTTCTTCGTTAAACATAAAATAAGTTTGAACTTAGAAAAATTTTTAGGTTAATAATCGTTTTTTACTAAAATAAAATTACAAAAAAATTATGTGATCTTGTGAAAAAGTAAACTATCGCGTGATGTTAATTTTGAGAACTATTAAACTTATGATAACTTTCAAACGGTACGTCCGAATTAAATAATTCAAAAAGTAATTTACAGATACTGATATAGGTTTGAACACGAAGTAATTTATTAGATTTAATATTGTAATTATGAACATGGCTTTCCTATAAACGCTTTATGACTACAGACAGACAGACAGACTCTGCGGGGATGTTATTTTATATATATACTAGTAAACCCGGCGAACTCCGTTTCGCCACCAGAAGGCTTTTCTATAACATTTCGTTTGGTGATTAAAAGATGAAGAATTTTTTTGTGTTTTATATTTGAAAAGGAAAATTTTTATTTCATTTCACAACAGTAATGAATTCATTTCGATTACAAAAATGAAGTGTTATTTAGTTGAACTTCTCTAAGTAAATGAAAGTGAATCCAAAGTAGATACCGAATCGAAGCGTTATACGTGTCCGCAAATTATCCGTTTTATTGAAAGGGTCCTTTGTAAACCACATTTTTTGTTCTTTGGTCTAATTTTAACACAGATAAAGCCGATGGTTTCCAAACTCATGAACACGCAAAATATAACGCCCATGTGAAAAACAATGATTTTCTAAATTTATCCCGCAACTACTAAATGGTTTTAAGAGTTCAAACTACAAACACAATACCGGTTTGTCACACGAAATTAACTGAGCAGAGAACAATGAGTAGCTGTCAAAGAATGTATCATGCACTGGCGCCATTTACTTAAAATATTAATTTGTAGTACATGTTATGTATGATGGCGCTGTATGTGAAAAAAGTTTTTCCCGCTTTTCTGTTGAAATTTTTTGTCATAAACCTCACGGAGCCCGAGACCTTACCAACGAATGCAAAACCGTGGAAATTGGTTCGCTCGTTCTGAAGTTAGGATGGAAAACCGGACTTATTTTTCTCTTACAATATAATATCTAATTGTCATCATTACGTCATTACATATCTGTCATTATACGTCAATTGCATAGCTGTCAATTGTGTTCCGTTATTCCACGTTTTATAGTGACTGACGTTTCATGTCATGTCCCACGGGAATGCTGTCGAACGGGATAAAAAGTATCCTATTGCAATTTCCATGCTCTAAACTACCTCCCTGCCAATTTTCAGCTAAATTGGTGCAGCCGTTCTTGAGTTGTAAGTGGAGTAACTAACACGACTTTCTTTTATACAGGTGACTGGTGAATTACTATCGATACTTGAGGACGTGATATTTGACTATCATATATGACAAAATAAAAATTAATATAACATAAATATTAATAAACTTCTAAGTAAAGTTAACCGAAAGTTATGTAATTAATTACGCATCGTGTGAACATCCTACAGATTAGGTATACATACACACGGCGGCGGCGTGGTGTTGTATCAGCACGCCGCCGCACGCGTCCACACTTGGAACACTTGGAACGTGTCAACACTTTATTTATTTATACGGAAATTTTGTAAAAAATTAAGTGCCTATTTTTTTAACATAATTCGAATGAGAATCATGTACCGAGTATTCTCCTTAAATATTGATAGTAATTCACCAGTTACCCTGTATATATCTATACTAATATTATAAAGCTGAAGAGTTTGTTTGTTTGTTTGTTTGTTTGAAAGCGCTAATCTCCGAAACTACTGGTTCGAATTGAATAATTCTTTTTGTGTTGGATAATCCAGTTATCGAGGAAGGCTGTGGGCTATATAAGATCACGCTACGACCAAAAGGAGCAAAGATATATTCATGAATATGTAAAAAACGGGAGAAATTATTTCATCTTTGAAGCCTTCCGTTGCGTGCGCCGTGAAAACGGTTCAAGATACACAATAAATATGTATTAAAGAATAATAGCTCTTTTAATGATCTAAAAAACAGTCCGTGACAGTATATGTCTATCTTTTAAGATTAACTCACAAAAACCGTTTTTATGGTACCTAATTTGGTCGAAATAATTTTTTTAAGTTGTATCAACAGAATAATATAAATCTTTATTCAAATAAACAAATAAAATATGTTGTTGGTTAAGAGTACTTCATTGTGAATTAAAAAAACATAGGTTTTATCCTGAAAATTCTACGGGAACTCGACCATTCCAACAACCCCGCAAAAACGAGAACTATGTGGGAAGAACCAATAATCTGCCGGAAGTCACTATTCCACGCGGACGGAGTCGCGGCAAAAGCTAGTAGATACATATATATAATAATTTTTTATGTGTGTTCAAGGGGATCTGGGAATGGTTTAGATTCACAATTTTGTCCGCTGGACAATGTTTTTTTTAATTAATTTTTAATTTATTAGTAGTTGTTGATACAAACTCTTTTTTTGACATTAGATTTGACAACTAACTAATACATATGTCAATCATTCTGTCGCACTTCAAAACACGGAGATCTATGGCTTTAATAGGTAAACTCCAAAAATATAAATAAAAAAACGTAACAGATATTTCTTGATTATAGGGCGATACGAAGTTCGCCGGGTCTTCTAGTATATGTATTTATTAATCGTGTTTGTTACAACACTTATAACTCGAGATCGGCTAGACCAAGTTTCATGGTTTTTGGTTCGTTGGATGTCTCCACCCCTAGAATAAATCTTAAACTCGACGAGAACATGTAAAGGATCGAACCAGGGATCCCAGGATGGATCGAAGTTCGAACCGGGTTGTACCTGCCATTCGTCAAACAATTGGTGTCCATCTTGTCAAATACTATAATATAATTAATAATGGTTGACATGAGTTTATAAACAATGACAAATGATTAACGATTACGGGAGCGTTCATTCATTCATTTTGTGTAAATTAAAGATTATATTCATAAAACAATTTATAAGGTTTATTTTATACATTAACGAAAACATAAATGTCCCTTTGTGATGTCTAAAATTTTTTAAATATTTATTTTATTGTGATAAATAAGTTGAGCTTGGCATTTGTGTGACTATATTAGTCTATGATAAACTATTGTCTCTGTCTTAAAAGTTCAGTTAATCTTTCAAGTTTCAAAATGTTTGCAAAGAGTTTGTTTTGTGTGGTTTTCTACGAGTACATATTCAGTTTTACTATATTTTGTGGCCGGAGTTATAATAACTAAATACCTACATAATTCCTTTACCATTTCTTAGTGTAATTTTCACATTGGTTTCTACAGGATAATTTGTACTGTGTTTTTTTCTGAAGTGTTTGTTCAACTAGGTAAGTCAAATTATTATAGTTGTTTATAAATTATCAAATTATTATAATGTTGGAAAGTTTTGATAGATCATTTTGATACTATTACAAAAGAATAGAAATAGAATAAGAATAGTGTTTTTTATTTTCAGTTGAATTTTTGTCTCAAAAAATGCCGGCAATTAGACGCACAAACTTAAGTCGCAGAACCCTTAATGCCTCAAGTCAAAGATATAGACGAGCAAGTCAAGCTGATGAGCAACGTGAAACGCCGACCGAAGTTGAACGGAATCGATGGAACCCAAACCAATGATATAGAAGTATTGCCTTACAGTACAATAAATTTTATGCTAACTTTTAAGGAAATTGTATTGAAAAACATTTACCACTATTGTTGACAATTTTCAACTGTAATTGTCAATTGTAATGTATCATTTGAAATGGCTTAAAGTACATTTGTAGCTCTGTGAATTACTTTAAGTCGCCAGAATTAATTGTGTTAAAAAGTTGATGGGGGAAATGGTAGTGCTGACAAAGTAGTTTGAGTGTCACTTGTTTGAACAATTTACTTTACAATATGTATATGTAATACAGGAATGTCTACCTTTGCAGATTCAAGGACAAGTATATCATAGAACAGGATCCTTATTACCAGTGCTAGAAAGTTACAATAAATTTTTGCAAATTTATTTCATAGGCGATTCAGGAAGACAAGTGGATCAGTGTTGTGCACACAACTATTCTGTAAAAGACCAGTAAAAGCCGTCAAGATGTCTGCATGGCGACACGTAAGACATTTTAATGCCCCAACAATTGATGAAGTCACTATTGTCATTGTAGGTAAAAATGTAGATAGCCGCAATATTGTTTTACACTGGTTTGTAGGTTCTGAAACTAACAAAAAAGTAGGTTCAATGAATTATTTTTCATACAGGCTTATGGTTGTAGAAGTTGAGGTCAATCACATCTTAAAATGTTGGCATCTCTTTATCTAATATGTTGTCGATATGTATATAAAAGTAATATATAATTGATATTGAATATTAATATTGATAATAATGATTGATTATTGCACTTCTAGGTAAAAGGTACAGTGATATTATTGTAAATTCTGAACCAAGATACCTCGAAATCATTTATCATTTTACTAGCAAAAATTAATCATAAAAATAATGAAATATCTCTTTTATTCTCCTTCTTTCATGTGAATTAAAAACCACTTATAAATTGACTTAGTTTGCCATAAGCTGGAAATTAAAATTTTAATATAGCTTTAAAAAATCATCACTTATATGTAGTAATAATATCATTTACAATTAAAACTTATTTTTTATTATACATCTATCAATTAAAAAAAATAATGTTCATATGTCAAAAATTATGCAATGTATTATTAGCTGCTCTGAAAGTTTTTTATCACTGACTATCTTTTTCTTTAATTGTTATACATAACTATAAAATGAGTAGTGAATACTTATCATATTGTTGATTAAGTTCAGCTCTAAGCATAACCACTATTCCATTTTTTGATCAACAAACCTTTTATTTAACTGCTCAAGAGGATGACGATTTGAAATAATACTAAATTTCTCAAACTTACTCGACAAATAAAATTATAAAAAAACTATAAGCCAGATAATTTAAAACAATAAAAAAACATAAATATATTCTTAACTGGTAAGAATTTGAGACATGTTGTGACTTTTACGTATAAAATACCACTTGTATTCATAAATACTCATCTGTCATAAAGCGTCTTGTATCCGTTTTTCCTCATAAGCGGCTACGAACAACAGCTCGTAAATTGTTACTCGTATTATGTTTACGCCTCCTTCGCTCTGTATTTTATTTTTAACAATTATGCTGTTAAAGCATTCAGTTTCGAAGGACATGAGTTAATTTTTTGTAAATATTGGTTTTATCTTTTGGATAGTCCATACAAAAAAGTGGCATGATAAAACAAACAAGTATAATTTTAAAGTTATTATGGCAATAGAGCGACAATATCTCTTAGAATATGATAAATACTATCAAGACAATGTGATTTTATAGTTTAATATTAAATATTAAAAAAAAGGTTTAGATTACATAATTAAAGAAAAGTGTTCTAAACAAGAAATAATTTTTCCTGTAATTGTTCTATCAACCTACTTCTATTAACCAATCAAAAAATATATATTAAGCTATCGTCGCCTCTGTAATTATATGTAGTATAAGATAATAATAAAAGGCCTAAAACTAGACAAAGTGCTTTATAGTAGGTCAAAGTTTTATAAAGACATATAATTTAGGAAACGCCATTTAATGACCAAGTAAACAGTATTTTAAATGTAATGAGAAGCACAATTTCATTATTTTAAGGTTTTTCACTATATAGTTATTATAAGACACGGACTTCCTTCTAAAATATCATCTAGTGTTATTTTTTAACAGACCAAATGTCTCAGTATTTCATGGATTTACAGTGTGAGGGCCGCATTGCAGTGAGAGGAGCTTTAAAAGTGCCTAGGACTGTCTAAGAGGCCCCATCTAACGCGCGTCAAGCGATCACAATCCAAGCTCCTCCTCTACCTAACCAAATCTGCATCAAACCTATTTGGGCTGCCTCCGAAATGCGTTCTAAGAGTAAATTGATGGTATTGATTTTGATGGCCTGGTGATCTTGGATGTTGGTAAGTGACACTCAAAATACTTTGTGAGCACTAAAATTTCAAACGACGAAGACAAATTCAACGAACCAAAAACCATGAAAATTTGTCTAGCCGATCTCGAGTTATAAGTGTTGTAACAAACACGACTTTCTTTTATATATATAGATATCCTTAGATCACAACCTCAGTAAATTGCTAATTCTTTCCTTGACTTTCTAAATTTTAAGTTAAAGAAATAGAGAAGTGGACTCTTCAATTCTTTTCTCTGTACGCATGAGAAAGGATAGGTACTTAGAGTTTTTATATTATAATAATGTAATTTTAAACATTGTTTACAGAAAAAAATCTAATCCTGAATGGAAACACGTCGAATGTAGGATCTTAAGATTTCTAACAAAATAACGTTTAAAACAAAGTAGAGAGAAATAGTTGAAGAGTGTCACGAGGCCATTTTACGGTAAGCCTGTCTGCTTCTTTTCTGGATATTACAGACATAATACATAATATATAAAAATAATTATAATTAATTTTAATTGCTATCAGTTCTTTCTGAACGTGGTCCTTTAGTTAGATGATATTTATTTTAGTTAGATTATATATATTTTTTTATGAATTTCAAACTATTACATGAGATTGGTTTAGTAATTAGTTCTTTAAAATGTAAATATAGTGATCAGGCTTTATGCTGGGGCATATATTTGACTTCAATAAAGTTATGTAAGAGATGGTCCACACTTGTAAATACCTTGTAAGTACTTTGGTCACTACGCTGCTCTACTTACAGTTTGCGTGTTTCACTTCAATATCGTTGTTTCATTTTAAAAAGAACTGTATGATTGACGTTGTTTAGTTGGAGTAATAACTGCGATGATGTTGTAAATTCCGCAATTAAGTATACCAAGTAATTGTCGAGTTTTTTCAGACCTTGTTAGAATCAACATTCTGAGCTACTATTGAATACATTTTATTTTGGCTATGATCTCTAAAATATAAAATTATTTTCACTTTATTTATGGCAAAGTAACTGATTTGCCAGGAAAAGAGGGTTATTTTCGAAGTTTTCCACAACTTAAAATAAATCCAATTAGACTTACTAGATATTTTTATCATTTTAAAAACATCTCATGTTAATAAATCCTATTTTATCATTTTCACTGAAGTTCATAGAAACATAAAATTATGATAATATTATATTGGAACCAACTCGGAGATCATTATATATGTAATTTATTAAGAGATAATTATATTTAAAATTATATTACATAACGATTTTTTTTTTCAGAGAAATAGTCATTACTAATATTGGAACGCTTACCAATAATATCGAGAGCTATTCTATAATTTCTTGTCGGCGATACTTGGAAGTCGACTCGACATCTGTATATGGATCTATCCTGAGGCTTGACATCCCGGACAAGGAGACCGGAACTTGGGAAGGCGATCCACCTTGCTCGATCTCCGAATGTGTCATCTGACCAGTGACCCTTGGACCCTGAGAATCTCGTGTCATAACTGCAATATTAAATAGAACATGTTCATATAATTTCTTATACATGAGCCACTATATATTTTTATTTTTTTTAAATGAGTACATACACTACATTTGTTTGATTTATAAATAAAGAAGATATGTAGAGTTTAATAGAGAAAATAAAGCAGATTATCTCTTGATGGCATTTCTGATATATTATTGCTTTTTCCTTTTCAGTTTCTAGTAAATGAAAATGAAATAAACGTAATTTCATCATACAAAAGATAAAACTTAAAGCCACATTAAAATCTGACAACATTTACGCTCTCTCGGTCAGATAATGTTATTGGACCGAATTTATTTCATCTCCATTACAATTAGATTACACTGATTAATGCGCAAAGCTGATTGTGAATAACCTTTCAATTTACGTTCCATTTTGCATAATTTTGAATTATAGTGACAGATTTGGTAAACGCTCAAAACACTATTATTTACATCAGTGTATTTATTAGTTTTAGAACTCAAAATAAAAATTCAATGCGTATGAGTAAAAATGTTATAATATACTCCTTCTGATAAACGTTATTTGTTTAGTTACGTTACCACTAATATATACATTAAAACACTTATTTCTTTCTGTAAGCTAAGTTTGTGGTATTAAATATTTTACCTTTTAATGCTGTATTGGAACAAGCGTTAATAAACTTTTCTGCAGAAATTTTCATCGCTCTCACCGATATGAGTGTATTTTGCGATATTTCAATGGTAAAAATTAAATATTTACAATATTATTTATTGAGTTCTTGAATTATATTTAAGTTACATTGAGTTATTCGATTAATAAATATAGATCAATAATTTGAGTGTAATTTTGTGTTAAAAAAATAATAATAATTTATTTATAGAACAGCTCGTCATACGTGTGAAGTGAACCCAATAGAGTCTTTGCCTACAAAACCACAATACGGGTGCATTCAGTATTAGTATGAACCATTTGACACTATTCAAACGGTTTACTTTAGCATTGTAGCACTGTGAGTAGTTTGGAAACCATTGAAATTATTTGTTTGCTTTATTAACTAAAATTATTGTTGCAAGAATATTTTCAATTCATCCTGGAAGTATGGTATATACCACAGACCGATATATGTATGTATAGGTACGTATATTAATGAGTGACTTGGTCTGAAAGAAAAAATGGATGACTTTGATCTTAAACAACGATATATACTTATTCTTCCATTTGTAAATAGCCATCAAAAAGATAGATACCATATTACTTGTTACTATTGAATCTGTTATTTAATATATTATTTACAAGTATTCGATACAACACACCAATAGACAGATAAATTACAGTTGAGTAGAATTTACCTATATACATATATTGACCTAGCCCCGATGGAAAACTATAACAGGTACAATTAAATGTAATAAATTTTTATTTGTAAAATACTATAAAAATATCGTTAATTTAAATTTGTTACAAGAAATTTATAGAATACTTGCACTTTAAAATACCAGGTTTTAGTTAAGACTACTTTCCGCTAGTAAAGTTAATTTAATTATAACAAATTGCAAGGCTTCATCAAATAATATAATAAGTGACTCGAACTGTACTTCCGCTCTTTGCCATTTCTATTCAATTACATCATCATTCCTTAATAAACGCTTCAATGGACTTTGTTGGAATACAATCTCAGTATTTCATTAAAATCCAAAACAAAATGACAAGTATCAAGATTTTTTTTTTAAAAAAGCCTTTGAAATTGCACAAGTCTATCGAAAAAAATATTTACCGACGAAGGAACGTAGTTTTTAATATATTTTTCAATATTGTGTGTGTATAAATGTTATCTGTAAAAATTTATTTAATTTACTAACTGCTGCTTAAATTACAAGAATAATATATCGTAGGTAGTACACGATGTGTAAAAGGACTTTAGTCATCAATGGACAAAAGTAACGTTCTATTTAAGAACAGCTTAGTATAATAATTTTCCGTCATCCCCCTTTATTTTACATAAATTAGTCTTCAGCATTTTATTATAGGTAAAATTATTAACTGCTAAAATTATATTAATAGGATTACTTACTCAAGATTTTTAAGTTATGTTTATTTATATACCTATATTTATAGGTTTAATGTTTATATATGTATCTACTTGACTGAAAAATTTATAAATTTTAATAATCTATAAAACAAATGATCTGCTTTACGTATTATATATAATACATGAGTTTTACTGGCCTATTATTATAAAAAGAGATTGCAATTCGGTTATAATATATAATCATATAAAATACATAGTATCTATAAATTAAGCCATAATCATGAAATAATTAATTTTATCTCATAGATAAAATTGTTCAGAAAATTCTTAAAGTACTATTACGTAAGTATGGATAATCATTAATTTATATAATAGTTAATTATTCCTTTAAAGTTTCCTATCATAACAATAAAAAAAGTTTATATTTTTAAATGCAATTTATTACTAACATTACTTTTGTATTTTGCATGGATAAAATTAAAAACCAATTCAAATTACCTAAATTGATTGTTTAGTAAATTACTAGTTTTACATTTTACATTTCCTTAATTTCTCTTCATCGAAGGGACCAAACCGAATTATTAGAGATAATTATTATTAATTACATTATTCTAAATTACCTGTTTTTGTGACTTACATACCTATTTGTTTAGTTTTGGAAACATTTAATTTCAAACAAAAAAATCATACATATAAAATTATAAATACATAATAAATAGACTTTAAATCTTTCTTTTAAATTACTCTGAAAATGAGATTGTAAAATATTTAATTCACCGGCATGAATATTGATAAACTTTGTTTAAAATTTTAAATTGTAGTTCGGTTTGTTCAGTTAACAGCTATAATTACGTATGATTGCGAACGACAAATGCTAAAGCTGTCGAAAAATATATTGACCATCAAAACTATTTTATGTCTACTACTTTTTTTAACTTTTTTTTGTCTGAATGATTTGTAATATATTGCAATTATTTAAAAAAATATATATTAAATTTCACTTTGATTTTCCGTAATAATAATTCTGTGGCTTAAATGTAGACAAAACAATAAGTTAAAACTAAATGTATACCACTCGAAGTATGTAATATAATCTTATACTTTTTTATTGTATAGCCTTTCTCAAAATATTATACATTAAATTAATTTGATGAATCAATTCGTCTACCGGTTTAAATATAAATGATTTTTGACTATTAAAGAGTCATATATCTCATGATAGCAATGAATACTTATTTTTTGTAAATGTAATTAAATACTTTCGAATTAATTAAAATTGAACTAATTTAATTGTGACTGAAAATGTGACCAACTGGAATTTACAATGATCTGTGGCATTCTTACCGAACAATAAAGAAGTTGTAACATAGAATATTACTATAGACGAAAGTTATTGAAAATATATATTTTATTAGATTAAGTATTAATTCTTACATTTTTCTGCCATAAAACCAGGATATGCTAATTCATTTACAGATTTTTCTAGTTTCATAGTATCGGTCATATTAAGTTGAAAATATGTTAATAATGAATGTTCACTGCAATTTCCTTATGTTATATTTACCCTTTAATATTCGTCAGGAATAAAACGATAATGTTTATTTCACTTAATTAATATTTTAATATCATTTGTGAATATATGTATATTGTTACCGAATATCGAATATTGCTATCTATATGTATCCTATATTTCATTAAAAAATTTTGAAAATATAACATTTTTAATTTCTTAAATTAAACCACTTATAAACTGAGAGAGAAAGTGGTTGAAGGCTTTTACAATTATGCAGTAGTCTGGAGAGAATAAAATTTACGTGTAGGAATTAATTAAAGAGTTAAATTATCTCTAGTAGATAAGAGACGCTCGTTTCGGATTTGGACTAAAAACAATTTGGAATAGAAATGTACCTACCTACTGTTTTAAATAAACATCATATTCTGTTTATTTAGATTTAAACATTTAAATGTAGAAAACGAAGAATTACTTTGACACTAAGAATTTAGGACCCAGGTTTGTCCTGATTTATCGGATAAGGTGAAAATAAAGCTCGCTAACATGAGAGGTCTGCATATTATACATATAAGTCTCCTAAATGAGAATAGGTTTACACCGTTAGTAATTTTTTGTGTATAATAAATCTCACTAAATATTAAATCTAGGCTTAGTAAAAATCAGAAGTGGGTTGATTATAAGTATAATAATACCTCTTGTTTCTATTTAAGCTTATTTATTTTAAACGTACATAGTGACTAACTTTGCTCCCGCCATTCGCCAAAAGAGGACAGTAGTTGTTGAAATAATAAAGTAAACACAGATGTCAAACACTTTTTTAACATTTGTAGTTAATATGAGCCTACTAAGATATAACTTAATTTGTGTTTGCATCATAATAAAAATATTAATTAAATATGTCGGAATTCAAATCGTATTCTCGTAATATGCAAAAAATATTGCTTTTTTATTTCAATATGAAAAGATCTTTAGCTGTTACTCAACAGACTATCTCAGATACTTGTGGTAAAACATATATTAGTAACAGAACGTGTCGGAAATGGTTCAAAAATTTCAAGAGTTGCTATTTTGTTGTAGAATACCGGAATATTGGTTGACGGAAAAAGTTATTGAAGATGCAGAATTGGAGGTTGCTCTTAATGAAGACTCTTAATGTCAAACTTGAGAAGGTTTATCAAAATTGTTGGGTATCAGTCAGCAAAAGAAGCACATTCGTAATAATATATTGAGTTAAAACATTTATAAAGATCAAAATAGTAATAATAATATACCGCAATAAAATTTTGAATAAATTTCCCCTGTGGCATATTTTATAATACTTAGTTGATTTGTAAATTTTCATTTACAATTTTAATTTATAAAAAAGTGTGTATATATATTTTTTTGCTATTAAAATAGGGAATTTATGGAAACAAACCTTATTCTTGAGATTATAAACTCACAGTAAACTACATATTACCCCTACGAATTAACTGTGCACTTCTCTGGAATGCGACCCCTCTCCCGCTACCCCGCGCGGCGCCCCGCATTCGCCGTAAGCGCTCAGTAGCGATAGCATCTTTGTTACATTTACTTATTATTAAATACAAAAATGATCTTAAACTTTGAAAAATATCACCGCAATAAAAAATCTAGCGTCCACTTGCCGTTTTTCATATGTATCTATTTAATTGGAAAACTTCGTGAGTAAATTGACCTAGTATTATGACGCCTAAATATATAATTTATATATTTTTTATATAATTCTCAGTTTTTTTGCAAGCGGTATCGTTCTAATGACGTCACAGAGCGAGGTGCACAGTTAATACGTAGGGGTTATAATAACTTTTTGCACTCTAGCGTACTTATTACGCGATTCCAATTTCGATAAATATGGGATAGTTTATTATAACAAATTAATTTCATCTAAATAAAATACTAAATTTTCTATTACTTTTATTGAATTTTCAAAGATATAGAAAGCAATCTTTGATTGTTCCCGGTTTTGAACTAACTTAATTTTTTATTTTGTTTCAATCAAATCAAATTACTACAGCGCTTCATAAGAATGAAGCGATATATTTTTTCTGCTAATAAGGCTAAACCCTTTAAGGTTTATATATCCTAATGATCTGGTAAAGTATTACTTATATTATTATTTTTCTACATAAAAATATTCTTTAAAATTATTCTACTTTCGTTATACTGTGACTGTATCCATTTGTTTTATGAATATTTTTAGTAATATAAAAACGACATAATTCATAATAATTTAATTTTACCGCTGTATTAATAAAAGATGGTCTTGGTTTATGAATAAATATTTGCAAATTATGAGAAAATATTTCAAGTTCCTCTTTGGAAATTTTATTCATTAATATCGTTTTTTACTAACTATTTAAAGCTATATCTTTCCCTTATTTCTCAGTACTTCATTAAGTTAAAGTGTGTTAAAATGTCTGCTTCAATAATAAAATAATAAAATTTACCCTCACTTATTTGCCCGGCCCTTAACGTAGTCAATACGTTAATAACCTCTCGCAATTAAGCTCACTAAAATAAAGATGAATATTTCCTATGTAATTTAAAAATAGACTTTTAAAGTAAATACTTGAATAACTTAGGGAATTTAAACATTATTCTAAGACACTAAAATAAAGATAATCATTACTTGTCACAAAACAAGAGACAATAAGTTTCAAATTAAATTATAAATGCATAAATATTATTTTCTTTTTTAGTCCAGTCATTAGATAGAAAGGGAGTTATCTGGAAAGTTTTCTGAGAGTTTTAAAAATTGGAGGATATGTATATAAATTTTTGGTATGCTCTTTTCGAATTTAAATTTTTGGGAATATCTTCTTTCCGACGCATTTTACACAAAAATATTTATGTACAAATTTAAACTAGATCAAATTTCCTACCTTTCATAATTTTTTTTCATAAATTCAATAGTTTTTGGCATATGAACGCCGCATAGTAGTATTAATCTGCACCATTATAGTTTTTGTACATTTTTCTAATAGAGCAAGAACCCAGAACTACCAGACTTTACGCATTTTCTGAAGTATGAAACATGGACGATTGAGTAGCGTTAGTATGTACTATGATCGTATGCCTACGTACTTAGTTGGTTAAATGGTCAACTTCCAAATAGCAGGTAACGAAGGTACATAAAAACATTACTTACTTCACGTAAATTCTCAAAGCTGATTTTCATGTATGTTATAACATGTATAGTTAAAATTAAGTTGACAATGCTGGCAGACACTTTCCGTCGGCCATATTGCTCTGCAGACGCTTTAAAGCTCTCAAAATAACTACATAGTTAACTTCATGTAAATTCTGAAGCTCCATTTTTATATATCTTTATCCAACAACTGTTAAAACCTCCGACCAGAAGGTAGACCGATCCAAGGGACAAGTCAATCCCTAAACTTAATTTTCTTAGCTCTGTCAGTGCGAGAGGGTGAACATCACCTACGCCCATGAAACTGAGACCGACTGCGTAATTAAGGCCATGAAAAATACTTAAAGAGATATTTCATAATTTTTAGGACTTTTGTTTATAAGTAAATATGGTAAAAACTAAGGAAAAAATTCCATTTAGCAAATAAACTTTAGTACCTATTATGTATTTTTTTTTCATTTAGTAGCTGGCATTTTTATAATTTTTTTCATTTCTTAATTAGAACAAAAAAATATTCTTTTAAAATATTACTGATAGTTTGTATTTTTTTTTCAATAAACAAATCTAAAAAATATTGATGTCATCTAATTTAATTTTAGTTTATAATAATTATTACAAATTAATATAATTTTTAAAAAACATAAAAAGTAGTGAGGTGACAGCTAACTTTAATTTTATTAAAAGGCGCATCAGGCCAACAGCAAAAGTCAGTCACAAAAAAAGAATTGGGTGTTCTGACGTGTCTGTTGAGTGCAGTTGTAACTATAACGTGACTAGTAGGTACTAGTGTTTAATATATATATATATATATATATATATATATATATATATATATATATATATATATATATACATTTACTAAATTGTAGTTTTTGTGTAAACATTCTGGTGTTAATTTAATATTGTTTTGATTGGTTTTATATTGGAAGCAAGAAAAATAAACATGAAAAATTGCTATGAAAATATATAAAGTTATGGTTACGGATCATATTATAACGTAAAGTAATAAGGAGAGCTATACGTTATCCCATGTTATGAATTACGTAGTTGCGGAGCCTTAAAAATTGTCGGTTGGGGATTGTCATATTATACACGCAGTTCATTACACACGTGAGACTGATTAAGTTAGAGCCGTGATAAGCCGTATAAGGCATTATATCCCAAAGACTTGACAGTTGATGTTTCGTGATTTTGCTGTCCTAAATAATATTTTTTATTGTACACAAAAACTATGCTATACACAATGAAATCATCACAATTATACTAAGTAAAATATCCCACTGTTAAGTTGAAATGATTGTAATTTATCTAACGAGGCACAAAGATCCCGTACAATTGTCATTTATAAAGAATACTCACGTTATACTGTAATAAAGACTAGGCGCAGAGGCTTAAGCTATAATTGAAATGTATTAATGTTTTTACTTTAATTTACTTCAATACAACCTGTTTATGAGAATTTACTTCTTTTGTGACGTACAATTATAATTATATGACACAAAAGAAGTAAATTCTAATAAAAGAAGTAAATTTTAATAAAACCGGAGGATATTTTTTACTTCGATATTATCTTTATCTTGTTCTGAAATTTACATGAAGTGAACGTAACCTTCAAGCTTTAAATTCCTAAGCTATAATTATGGGTAGGTACTTGTAATGAATTTTCAATCAACTCCTTGAAATTTTCTTCTTTGTGTAAAATTTCATTTAAATAATATTATAATGACAATAATGGTGAAGTCATGAAACATTGTAATTCAGCCACTTATGAAATTATTTTAGTACTTGAATGCCTCGTGATCTCATGAATTACAAATTTTGAGAAGATGATATATAGGACACTGTATATTTTCCAGAGCTACATTGCATTTTACGAGTACGTTAGATATCAGGGGTTCACAGGCGATTTACTTATAAGTAAAGATAAAAATGAAAGAGTATCTGTAGATTTGCTCCGATGTGTTCAAAATATAAGATGTTGGTTTTATTTCTAAGCATTTTTATTTATGATATCTTCATCTTATACAAGTTTAAAATATTTTACAGATATGGCAAAAAAATCCATTCGTTACGTTTTATTAAAATTTAAAAGATTCATAATAAATAAAAACACAATGCTTAAAAATATACATTTCAGTGTGGTAAAACAAATTGATCACAATAAATATGACGTGAAGATTTCATTGAAGTAGATCTTTACAGAAAAAACGAAGCCTCTAGTTCAACAATGTGATATTTTTAGTCAAAGGGTAATTCTTACAGAAAATAACAAGTTCCATTGTTATAGCATTTTTTAAAATGTTATAGAAAGTCAGTTCCTTTCAAAGAATCGTATACCTAAGCCTAGATCAAAGCAGAAGCGATAGCAACAAATATCTGGAATCACGCCAACACAAAAATCCCTTCACTAAAATTATTATAAATTTTACTTTCATGGCCAATTAATTAGGGGTATTATATAAAAATTGTGTTCTTTTTTTATTTGAAACTCAATTTTCATACACAAATATATATAATATGAATAATAGGATAAAAGTGACTGTTTCGGAAAATATAAATAATATTCGATTTACATTTTCTTTATTATATTGAAATTGTACTTTTTGTTTGAAAATATAATAATCATATTCCTATATTATAATTAAAAAAAGAATAAGTCACCAAAACTTTAGAAATAGAATAGATTAGAAAATATGATTTTTGTAATATATTATTTTAACTTAATCAAGCCTGCAATTCTACATACAGTTGATATATCCTCAGCCATATTTTTGACGTCGAACGGTAACTGTATTCATAGTCCATTACATTAAATATTGATAACTTGTGGAAGTTTAAATTTGCAATCGAAATTCATTCAATATTATTTTACAATTACAATCTTTGTTCTCAAATAACGAAATATTTATTTCTGATTCTCGTTTTGAGACAAAAAACACGAATTATAGGCAATATTGATTAATAAGTATTATTAATTAATAAGTACTTGTTTTTTTTCTACAAATTTGATACAGAGAGTTTATAATGTTAGTTAAAATAAAAGATATGACAATCAACCGACAGCATCATTACCATCAGTGCTACTTTTTGTTGTTATTTTATAGCCAACACAACTGCTACACGGTGATCCCAAAGTAACATCACATAATTTCGGGATAAATTATAGACATTATCATATTCTAAAGTTTAATCTAAATTACTGTAAGGTTCAGACAAAATCTATGCTAAAATTTTAGCGTGAATAAATAACAGCCATCCATATATCCATAAATCCATTTAATTTTACAACAATTCTCATTTAAACTATTATCAGTAGGATAAAATTAAATTTATAATATTGTATTAAATGGTGTCTTTATTAAATAATTAATAAAGCTTTATATTTCAATAGCTGCATTCATAAAAAGGATATAAATAATCCACCAGCCACATATACATACACATGTACCTATTTAAATAGCATTGTCTCCAATGAAGGTTTTTAATAATTCCCAGATTAAATTCGTTGTTACAACTCGTAAAGAGGCAGGTGCAAATTCGCCAAAACGAATAAGTTGAAACCAATATAAAGCAAAGTATAAAATGTTTAATTTTAAATAAATATATTTAATATCTACTAAAAAAAATTTGGTACTAGTAACACATTGATATTTTTTTATTTTATTTTTATTTTAAGTAAATAGGCATAACTGATATACTCTCCATACTGTTTAATATTTTTTTGTGTGATGTAAAAAAATATCCACAAATAAGATCTTAATATTATAATAAACATAATAAAATTGATAGAAAAGTGACGAATAAAAGGTTCTTTAAGTTGCTTCCTTCAACAAAGAAGCAACCTATTTGTTAGTAAAATTATTTTACATACCAAGGAAATTGGATTCTGAGAAATATTTCACACAAAACATCGAATCATTATACGCTTCCGAAAAAATTTAAATCAGAAAAATATTTATATATTTTTTTATACATGAAAATGCAAATGAGTCTTCTATGTATGGAACTATAAAATATGATCCGAACATAATATAGAAATTCTTATTCCAACAAAATTTATCATCATCCTATAAATTGTATATAATACCTTAATACAACAATTACTTAATCTAGTGTTTGGTTTCACTCAAAGCAATGAAGCAAAAAGCCGACTCAGTACCTACTCACCTTAATTGCGAAAGATGGATAAAAATTCGAAGTAAAAATATGACAAATAAGAATTACAATAGTATTTAAGGCTAAATGAAATAATTAATTCTTCTTAAAGAGAAAATACTACTCATGATTATGTGAAGTTTAAAAAATATATCTATGTTTACACATTTTGTGTAAGTAGTTTTTATCTACTCTTATAATTTTGCTCTTGTACTTTAGTGATATTTTCCAAGTGATCATTCGATTTAAGTAGATAATATATTTAAATAATCTATTTAAATAAATGGGACTTCATTTTAAATTTCGTTTACGTGAGTTTGATCATATTATATAAATAAAATAATAAACTGTTTTATAAAGCACATAAGTTTTAACATTATGTTGGGTTAAAATAATTATTGCATTGTTACCAAACGTTGTTTTTGTAAATCTTGAACTTGGCACTACCTTAAAATTAAATTGAAAATCTTCAAATTAAAATAATTTCGCTTCAGTACATAAAAACAATACGGTAAATGGTTAGGCATTTGTTAATTTTTTTGATATTCGTAATAAGGTTAAATTGCATTTAACTTAAACACTTCCTTCTACTTTAAAGAAATAGCATGTATTTTTTTTGTCCCTTATTAAATCAAGTATGAGTTTTTATAATTATGACCAAAAATAATAACAACAATCGATTAAGGAGAATAAAATGAATTTTACATAAAAAAAATACATGTACATACATATGATTTGCAAAAGCGGTGCAAACAAAGTAAAACACATTAAATTAAAACCAAATTGATTGTCGATCAATTGATAGAGCATAATAAAGCATAATATGTTATTAAAGCTATTGTATACCATACTTATAATATATTGCAGTATGCAACAAATAAAGTAATTTATTTTATGTATTTATTATATAAACCAAGTAATTACATACTTTTTTTGTTTTTAATCCCTACTTATATTATAAATGCGAAAGTAACTCTGTCTGTCTGTCTGTTATGCTTTCAGACCTAAACCATAGTACTGATTTTAATGAAATTTGGTACAGAGATGGAGTTGACCTTGAAAAAGAACATAGGATAGTTTTTATCCCGGACTTTTGAAAGGTTCTCTTGGAAACGCGATATAACCGAACGCCACGCGGACGAAGCCGCGAGCGGAAAGCTAGTAATGTATATACTATATACATAGAAAAGTGATTGCCAGAAGTTGAGAGTCAACATAACACAATCGCAGTTTTATTCCCTACTAAACGAGTTTCGGAGTTATTCCACAAAAATTGGCGATAGTTGAAACGTCGACAAGCTGCAAACGAAATGAGTTCTATTTCACGAAACATTGCTTTGCAAGCTCCGCTAATATTTTAACAACTTATTACCCTGAGTTAGAACTGTAACAGCCTAGCGTGAATACAAGTCGAAACACTGAAAGTTTATATGTTTACAATTTTTTTAACGAAAAAATATATTTTATAAAGCGATGTTACTGACACACAAAGGAAGATTGAGATTTTAATAAGAATGAAATGTTTTTTGTAATGTTTCTTTAAAAAAAATTATTTAAATAAGTTCACATTAGTTATGCGATAAATTTAACTTACAGTTATATAATTATGGTGTCTTAGCACTTAGATAAATAAGAAGAACTATATTTTTATATACAAATGGGCAAAGGTAATGACGACTTTCAAAAATAATTTTACAGAATAATTTACGTTAAACTCCTATTTCATAGAATAGTAATGGCTTCATCAGCTTGCATAAGTAATTTTTACAAAAAATTAATTTCATAAATTAAAATTAATTCACATATTTGTAAAATATAAAACTAAATTAAGGAGAATAAAATGAATGATGAATCATATAATGATCATATATATTTAATATTGTTAGAAATAATTTAATTTCATATTTTATTTCAATAAAGATTTGGTGTGGTACTCAATTATAAATTTACATTGCAATTGCAATATTGCTTATATTCATTCTTATTAAAATATTTAAGGAAAATTCTTTATTTACAATTATTAAGAAATCTTGAAAATATGACTAGTTATTTTGTTATTCACATTCGCACAATCGAAATGCGGGTATGAATAATATATTACTTGTGTATGACTTATGAGGCCTATGTCTTAAATTTTGCTATGTGAGTTTTTGGACAATAAAATATTGTATAAAAGGGTTGACCTTTTTGTTGAAGTTCATAATATTGGACGTATATTTTTTTTAGTTTGAAATAATCTGTCAGTGGAAAACCATGTAGCTTTCAACTCTTTTCCACAGTAACATTCCATATTCGAAGTAGTTTGAACACGTGTATTTTGCTCCTGTTTTTCTTTCGTACAAAGTATTTTTAGCCATAGAATAACGTTTAAGTAAAACGCCGTAGTTTTTGAATAATTAAGTGAACTGCTGAAAAGTAATCCAAATAATAAATATAGTCAGGGTCATACATTTTTAAGTAACTTAAATAACTTTTATATACAAACATGATTTTAAAACTAAAAATACATTAAAATAACCTATATACTTGAAATAAGTATGTTAAACCCTTTCATAGAATCGGTTCTCGAAGAAAAGAAAGACAGAGGAGCTAAAAATTATTTATATTGATAAAATTTATAATTTTAAGCTGTCAAAAGATACATTTCAGTCAATATTATATGCTCTAAAACGATTGAGGTGACATCATATGTCGATAGTTGTATCTTTTAATGTTGTTGTCGTAGGACTTTTAGATATTAAATAGACTAGACCTCTAAATTCTAATCATAACATTTAATACTTATCAAAGTGTGTAATCCACTTTACTTTATTACATCTTATAGAAATTTAAGATTCAGTCAAAACCCAGATTTTAGATAAAGAGTTTTGATTTACTTTCGTTTGGTTACTTGACATCAATATGAAGAAAATATAAGCTTTAATCCAAATTGGATTTATTCGACAAATTTTTAATGGCGCTATTTAAAAACTTCTTACTTTAATAATTCGATTTCCCCTTATTATATATTTTATGAAAATGAAAGGTATTTCAAGAAATTCTATAAGACATTTATAATAATCTCTCTTGTTCAAGTGTCGCTATTTGAAATTTCTGGAATAATTTATAAATAAACTTCGTAATAATTTTAATATTAATGTCTCAGATTTGTCTTGGCCTTTTTATCAATTAATTTTAACTTTATGTACTAACTCTTATTATGAATCAATAATAACATGTATTTCTGTAAAGATTATCATTTTCCAATTATGAAAAGTTGTTTATTTGATCTATAACAAATATATTTTCTATTTATACCAATCACCCGAAGTATTCTCCGGGGAAATAAAATTTGATATTAACAAACAAAGTTTAAACCTGTATACAGGGTTGTCGTCCCTGTACCACACCACAAGGAGCAGGCTGTCATTAAGTTGTGGAGGGCGCGAATCGCAAGGTAGGCTTGCGTCTCCTCCCACTACCGATGACACCCTTGTGACCGTCCCAGTCACAGAAGAGAACGGACTGCCTGTGGGGATAAAAACAGATTATTTACTGGGTACATAACTTTTTATTGTGTATATATATATATGTAGTTAATTCGTTGATAAAATTCTATTTCTGATAACAGTTTATTCCATGAAAAAAAAAACATTTAACTTCCTCTAAAAATTTATTTAAATAGAATTTTGTTCGTCAAATTGAAAAATTCGTCAAACGAAATAAATTAACGTGTATAAAAAAATGTAATAGACAAATATTTTCACTCCCGAAATTTTAGCAAGTTAAATCACACGCCCATCATCACATATACAGACCTTGTCAGGCGTATGCATAAAATTGTTCAATCACAAATATAGTGAAATTATTTTACACTTAAAATATAAGGACCGTACCTAAAATTGAAGCAATTTTTTTTTCAAACCTTATTTGTATTTGTAAATTTTCGTGAATATGTGAATATGTAATATAATACGATTGTTACTTAATATTTGATCTTTGTTGATTCGAGAAATGTATGTAGTTCATAGGTGATCACTTATTTTTATCAGAAGCATAATATAACTGTTGAAATTTCACCCCTGCTTATGAGATGCAGACCTGATGGGAAGTAATTACCGTTACCCATGTAAATCTGCAAAATGGTATTGTCGATGCTTTGCCGCTTTTTAGGTGAAAGGAATGATGGATAGTAATGGTCCAATATCTATTTTGTCAAAGAGCATTGCCGGTGATATAAAAAAAAGTCAAGTACTGTATGTTACTAGCACGGGGTACGAAAAAGCCCCGAACTGACGGTAGTACCAGGGTCTCCCTGGACGCTTTAAAAATTAAATAGAGGAATATAGCACCTCAAACCTAGTTTGAGGCTGAAATAAAAAAATAAATCTAGATTTAGGCTGATGCTAGACAAAAGGCCATTGCACTCATCAATACCCCGAGAGAGGAAAGAGTTGGCAAAAGGACAGGGCTCTCTCAGTTATAAAAGAAAAAGAACCATTAAATACTATTTTAGGCCGACCTACTGTGAGAAAGTTTTACTTTTTGTTGTAGTAGATTTACCACAAAAAGGCCTTACCACTTAAAGTTTTTTGTATTATTTACAAAGAAATAGTATCAACATAGTAAGAACATATTACAATACTCTCATATTTTTTAAGTTTATAAAATTTTAAATACCATGTATTGTCCGAAATTTTTTCACGTGCCAGATCTCTCATTCGTCGTAGAAGCTGAGGTGGTTTTTGATCTACAATTTCCCTTAGTCGTTTTTGAAACTGCCTTGTTACCTATATATTTTATTTTTGTATTTATTATATTATATTTTTGTATTTATTTACTTACTATTTTTAGCTGACCCACGGAAATTTTTATTTAATATTCACTCTGTATAATATATCACATTTCACATTGACAAAAATTTGTTTTCAAGTTCATTTTATTTTTTCAATAACTATTTGACATCCTATACATGTTTATTTTCTCAAAAGAGCAACCGTAAGTTGTATCGTTAGATGTCACTGGGGTCACGCACCCAGCGAATAGACAAGTGGTAGATAATTTAATGTATTAAGTTGTCTTGTCCAGACCAGCTATAGTTTACAGTGTATGTTATTTGAATCAGCTTAATAACTCATATGGTGAAATCCATTGGAAACATTGAAAACTAATTTTAAAGTACTTAAAAGGTTTGGCCTTCTGTTTAAAAAGGATAATTCTTATATACAAGGACATGTTGATGCAGATTGGGGTTCAGATTCGAATGACGGAAAATCTTTTTCTGGATTTTGTTTTATCTGGTACAGTCATTTCTTTTGAATATAGAGAAAACAGAGAAATATAGCTTTGTCTTCAACAGAAGCAGTGTATATTTCCATAACAGAAGCCAGTAAGAAGGCTATTTATGTAAAAAAAACTATATTTTGAAATTGTAGGTAATTCAGGAACAATTACTTTGTATAATGATTGTCAAAGTCCACAAAAAACTTATTTTCCTTCCAGTATACCATAGAAGATCTAAACATATAGATATTAGATATCGTTTTGTGAGACAGGCAGTAGCAGATGAGTTTGTTAAAATTGATTATTTAGAAACTGCTAAATGCCAGCTATATTTTTACAAAAAATAGGTTCTGTAAAGTCTAAGTATTTTATTAAAAAACTTGATATACTGGGGATTTCAAACTATTAATGATTTTGTTAAGCGGAGGTAATACTAACAAGTATTATAATAACAAGCAATACTAACAAGTATTATAATAACAAACCACAAATATATGTGACTAGCGCAATCTGTAAGTAACTAGTAAGTAATGTATTTGTGTAACTTTGTTTCTCTTGTATAGTAAATATTGTCTATCGAACAGTCACTGTGTGTACTCTAACCAGAGAGCTCACCAGCTGCTGATGCAATATCAAGTCAAACAAGTATTACGTAAATCGTCAGAGGCGGACACAACGTTCTCACCATATTTATATTTTAATTTTCTTAATTAAATATTCACCGTTTAAAGGTAAACTAAAACCTAGTATACGTGGACCTTACGGGGTAGTTCGAGACCTATCCAGTGGTTGCTACCAATTTTATCAGATCAGTTGTTTTTGTGGAAAAACTATACAAGCAGCAGCTGAGTATATGGTACCTTTGGACCGAGAGCGGTGTTCAGAATCATGAGCAGTTCTTAAGATTAAGTATCTGGTTGCATAAAACAAGCTGATGACTGGCTTTGACACATAATCATATTTTTTTTTTAAAGGGAAAAGGGGGCAACCGAGCAGACGGCCTACTTGATGGTAGGTAGTTACCGTCTCCCATAGACATCCGCAACGTAGATTTTTATACAATTTCGATGAAAAAATCAATAGTTACATGTTTTAAACTGTTTGGTGTTTGAAATTGGACAAATATAACCTTTACAGTAATTTTATATCAAATAATTATAAATAAATAAATATAAGATTTTTCAATCGATATATGTATATAACAACAATTAAAATACCAGAGTACGCTAGTCAGTTGACAAGAATATGGATTTATATATACGCTTACAAATTAAAAAATATATTTTTCATCGGCCTCTAACTGGATTCATATGAGACATTAATGTCTATTACATCCTTAAAATAAATATTGTTTGTTAGTAATAATCATTATAATGAAAACTAAGATTTTAAATTACAATTTCCGAAACTTATATAATACCACTGGCAATATGAAAGAATTTTAGTTTTATACATTTCAGTCTTCTGACGCTCTTTAAAGCCACTTTATTATTATGTTTTACTTATCTCACTTGACGGCAATAATTGCTACCAATTCATTTCGATATCTAATAATTGATTGAATTGATACCTTACACGAAAGAAAGATAACTTATTGCTTTCTCATTTTTATCATGTACTTAATTAAGGAAACTTTCATTTTTTTTAACAGTAATATATGTTAAATTAAAAAAAAATGATATTTCATCATAATTAAATTATCATTTATTACAATTATATTAATTATTATTTTAGAGTATAAAATATATAATTTATAATATTCTTTTTTAAATTTACTGTCATATAATTTTAACTCTGCTTAGTATTCATAGCAGAAGCATTGTTTATAAAAACCGTTGACATATTTGCAATGTGAATAAGGCTTACGTTCACATTGTTATGAAGACTGACGGACAGCGAGTAGATAAAAAATTTGTATCCAAGTTACCTTTTATTTTTATATACGTATACTTGTGCTTAGTAATCATCAATTATTGTAATTTGTAATAAATAACATATCAAATAAATTACAATATTTGCATAATATCTTTTTTTATTAAACTTTGATTGTCCTGTTAAAATATATAATTTTTTTTTATTAAAATTTCAATATCTTTAGGGTTATTTAAAGTAACCATTTTTTTTTTCAAAGCTGATAATTATTTTATAAAACATATCTTCAGAACGACAAAAAGTAAGTTATATAAAAAAAATATTTAATGTCGAATAATTGCTTTGTTATCTTAATAAATTTGTAAAATATATAAGTGTACACAACAAAGATAGATAAATTAAGGTATTAATAGTCCCGTCCTAGAGCGCTTTGCGCAAAGGGCTCCTGCGGTGAGGGTGATTAGGGGGTACCGCACGGTCTCCTGGGCTGCAGCGACTGCCTTTGCCGGCGATCCGCCTTTTGATCTCGTGAGGTCGGTTCGCGCAGAGGTGTTCACTTATATCTCGGGTAGGACGCCACTCGGCGGGAAACCTTCGTCGGAGGAAACCAGAGCGGTTCGCCGGCAGGGGTAGTATCGCGGAGAAGATCTTCGAGGGTGACAGGTCCTTGCTGGCGGTGTCCTCCGTCTGTGAGACGGTCATGTCCACGAAGGAGGCATCTGAGCCGGAAAGGGAGTATGCGGCTAATGCACCCTCCCTCCGCAGGCGACGTACGGTGGTGCGACGGAGGCGATTCCAACGCCTCCAATAGATGCCCTGTGCTCCGGGCTGGGGTTGGCGTGTTAACCCGGCTTCAGTGAAAGCCCGGCGTCGTCGGGGCAGTCCTAATTGCCGGGATCGCCCCCATGCTCTGAGGGAGTAAGTCCGGTCTTTGCCAGGACCGGCCAGTCGCTGGCGTGCCCTGTCGCTGACAGATCCGGGGTACCTCAACATAGCGGCCAATGGTTTTCGCAATGGTTATAGTGAGTAGGAGCCTGCCCAGGCCGAGTCTCACGCAACCCTTCCGGCCCCACCAAGGCAGGTTGGACGGCTCGTAAAAAGAGTTTCCCAGCGTCATAAAAAAAAAGAGGTCTTAACAGTCCCATTACGGACGTAGACAATTTGGTGAAACTTTTAAAAGAGTCCTTATGAATACAATTCAAGATAACATAAAAATGCTTATTTATTTTCAGTATACAGTCAAAAAAAATTTTGAGCAGAAATGCCATAGCAATATCTCTACACGCCTACAATTCATAGCATATTGTTTTTAGAAATCTGCTATGGTATTTAAAAAGTTTAAATGAAGTACATATTAAAAGTTTCCAATTCTACATTTTAAGGCCGTCTTCCATTAAACAGTAAAGCAAACTATAACCTACAAACGCATGTTTGTTTTAAATGTAACCGTCAAATATATTATTTAACTAGAAGACCTGGTGAACTTCGTATCGCCCTATAATCAGGAAATATCTATTACATCATATCAGTTAGTTGTCAAATCTAATGTCAAAAAAAAGTTTGTATGGGAAATAGAAAAGGGCTGTTTTTATGGTTTTCCCAGTAATGAATCATTTTTTTCATCTTTTACACCTTCCCTGAATCTCCACGAACATTTCAAGACTAAGATAAGATAAATCCGTTCAGCTGTTCTCGAGTTTTAGCGAGACTAAGGAACAGCAATCCATTTTTATATATATAGAAGACTAGAAGACCTGGCGAACTTCGTATCGCCCTATAATCAAGAAATATCTATTAAGTTTTTTTATTTATATTTTTGGAGTTTACCTATTAAAGCCGTGTTAATCTCCGTGTTTTGAAGTGCGACTGAAAGATTGACATATTACATAGTTAGTTGTCAAATCTAATGTCAAAAAACACGTTTGTATGGGAAATAGAAAAGGGCTGTTTTTATGGTTTTCCTAGTAATAAATAATTTTTTTTCAGCTTTTATATCTTCCCTGAACCTCCACACACATTTCAAGACGATGATAAGATAAATCCGTTCAGCCGTTCTCGAGTTTTAGAGAGACTAAGGAACAGCAATCCATTTTTATATATATAGAAGATAGAAGATAATACTATATATATAGAAAAAATGCTATATATAGTCAGTGGTGGCCTAATGGTTAGGGGGCCCGCCTCTCGTTTTCGAGGGCTCGGGTTCGATTCTGGCCCGGGCACGTACCAATGTGATTTTTCCGAGTCATATGTACTTTCTAAGAATATTTAACCATCACTGATTAATGCTGAATCCCAAAAGAGGGTTGATGTCAGGCAGGCGACCGGTCGTAAAAAACAGTAAGCCAAAACTATTCACAACATATAAGGCAAACCCTGGCTATAGTCGGGAAATTGCCAGGTAGAAGAAGACTATATATAGAAAAAGATTTATAAATTCTTAAACTTATCCAATTTATTCCTTTTGCAATTTACTTTTATAACTATTAATAAAATAATAGTAGACGAAGTTGATCGGACGTTTAATACATATATTGGTTAGAAGTATATCACAAGGCTTTTCGAGCTTTAGCTGAATGGAGTACCCAATTTATTGAGCTACAATATTTATAAAACAAAATCTAATAGTATAAATATTTTATTAAAATAAACAAAGAAAACGTATGCCTTTATTGTTGATCTAATTACACTTATGGAGTGAAAATAAAACAAACATTTTCAGGTATGGGAGCAATCTCAATAAAAAAACTATGATATTTTGATTTAATTTTATATTACATACATGTTTTGTTTTGATAATAAAAATATTACAGCCAAGTTGAGACCAGCAAACAGTTATGTTAATTAATAACATAAATGAATGAGTTTTCTTTTGTTTTATCAATTTCCTTATGTTGAAAGTCGAGAAATGATAAGAAGTGCTTGCCAAAGCCCATAAATGTGTGCTTGTGCAACTCCTTTGTCAGACTGGTAACATTTGGGAAATAAATACAAGACGAAAATGCAAAGGCAAAAATATTATTAAACATCTGTTCTGAATAAAACACATATATATACTGAATAATAAATTCCTATATTAAATGCATATTATACAAAAAAAAACTGATTTGTAATTATTATCAAAGAATGCAATGGAAGTCGATATAAATTAGGTTATAAATTACTTCGCTGCATGATTATAAAATGTTAACAGCGTACTTTGTCACATACAAAATATAAGGTTAGAATAAATTTACAGGCAGTTTAAAAAACGTACCAAGTCGTGGTAAAAACGTGGTTCGTGTTTTGGTAACAGCAACCTACAATTTACAGCATAAATGAATTATGGTTTATGGGTTAATATCGAAGTTTTTTTTTTGGGTTAGTATTATGTTAAAATTTTCAATTTAGATATTAAATATAACGTAGAATAAAAATATGTGATATATACAGAAATGATTTATTCAAATGTTTTATTCATAATATTAACATTAATATTTATCGTATTATATGTTTTATCGCGTGACAATGGCAAGTAATTACCGAGATATAAAAAGTGCTCTCAATACTCCGAGTAGGTCGTAATAGGATTAGTACATGCAAAAGTGTAATCTATGAACGAAATATTTGCTAATTTATACTTTATCTTATATCAGAGATGAAAATTAAACCAATTAAATATTAAAAATTATCTTAATGATATTAATCATAATATGTAAAAATGAGTTTTTATTTATTCATAACATGGCCTACAATGCTTTTAAAAATATATTGCTTTTTTATTTTTATTTCCACCAATTGCATCATGTTTATTTGTTAATAAATAGGTAAATGTGACGAATAAAAATATAAACCAAAATAAAAATAAGTTTTTGACTCCTAAAAAATACCAAAAATAGAGCTTCTTTTTTCCGTTTATAGACCTTAATAACCTTATAAAGATAAAAGAAACGCAGGTCTAAATACGTTATTTGGAAAAGTATAAGGATACAAATATAATATAGTAATCAATATGAAATGGAAACGACTAGCTTTTAAAGTTGTAATTCCTTTAGAGTAATAATTTTCATAAAAAGCTTTTGTAATGAAAAAAAGAAAGAATGAATTTAAAGCTTTATTAAATTAGGTTTGTGTGAACGCCAGTTGTTCTCAGCCACTATGGCCACGGACGGACAGAGTTACTTTCTCATTTATATTATTAGGGATACATTTCTAATATCTTAGTTGAAATTAAGTGATTTGATGCTTTCAATGATAATTTTCTTCACAATCAAATGCTTAATATTAAAATTACTTTATTTTATAATTATAATGATAAAACTCTTTAGAAAATTTTTCATTATTAAGTACCCATAATAAGCGCTTTATACTTGTGATAACTTCTTAACGAAATGTCCGATTGAGATGGAATAAAAAGTATTTCACTTCAAAATTAGTGTTCTTGATAATATAAGGCTTACCTTTTTTTTTTTTTTTTAAGGGGAAAATCATCAAATGACCCCTCTTGCCTGGGTGGGGCAAGAGGGAGTGTCAGACTCTTACTGACTAAAAACCCCCCGTACCTACTCCTGCTCCGAGCCTGGCCGCGGTACATCATTGCGCTTACACCCGCGACCTGGCCAGGCATCGGCTCTAGGGCCCCATCTGTGATGGTCCGATGGCTCTTTGAGGCGCGCGCGGTACGCTACGCGCCGTACGCTCGGGTCTGGTTCTGATCGGGCGGCAAGCTACCCTTGCTTGCCGTCCGCAGACCCGCGCTTACGGTGGCTGGAGATCATCTCGTGATCCCCAACACCTGGAGCGTCCCCTGCGGCGGCTGGGGCGTGAGGAGGATCGTTCCCTCACGCGCTCCGCCTCCTCCTTCGCTAGCATGACTGCTTCGCAAAAGGAGGAGACTGCAATATAAGGCTTACCTTAGATAAGGATTAATATTACGATACACATTTAATGTAGTTTCTTTTTTTTAAACAAATTGATATTTTTATTTTTAAATTACGATGGTTAAAAATATACTATACTATAAAATGTTTTGGTTGTATTGCCAAAACTCTTTGGTGAGCTCAAATTACATAAAAACGTTTCCACAGAAATATTGAAAACGTTAATCTATTAAAGTATGATAAATTGACACTCCGTAATGAAGTACTAATTTCTCAATTGATAACCGTCGATAATAAAGAAAGTTGATTTATTAAGGTATAGTCATTTGACACTCAGAAATGAAGTATTGGTTTCTCAAATGTGTCAAACTTAAACCAAAGATTGATGCCCATTGAAGGTTAATGTTAAGTGAGACTTAAGAATAGTATAAATACAGTTTCATAATTTTACTAACATTTTACATTATACAAGCTTCCATCGAGAAAGTCGTGCTTAATTCATGTTAGGTTGTAAAATTTTAAATAAAATTAGTTAAAGTAACATTTGGTTTTCCTTCGGCCTTCCGTCTGTAGCTGACGTAACTCACGCGTAAATATCTTTTTGATTGTGAACCTTGCGTAACAAAGTAGCAATTTTCTTACGGATCTCTAACGCGTGATTACAATGAAATAAAGCTTTTTGCCTTCTTCAATAAATGGACTATCCAAAAGTGAAATTATTTGCCAAATCGGAACAGTATTTCCTGAGATATGCACTTTCAAACAAACAAACAAATTCTGGAGCTTTATAATATTAGTATTATCTATACTAATGTTACAAAGTTTCAAAATTTGTTAATGTATATAAATAACATAATTTCTTTCATAAAAATATTTGTATATACATATATCCTTTTCTTTTTCTTTATAATATCAAAATAACCTGACACTATGACAACATCGAATTGTTGACTATGAAACAAGAAGAAATGATATTATAAAATAAAAAAACAAAAACATATATTTAGAATTTCAAAAAAGTGAGTGATTTTTTAATATTATTTTTGTAATTCCTTAGTTTTATTTGCAAAACTAAGCCAAGTAGTTGAAAATCATTCTACTTAAAACCTCTTTAAGTTTATGGTTTTCTATAGAAATATTTTGAATTCAATGCTAAGGTTTTGAATGATAAGTCATATAAGTGCTCAACATATATAAATTAATAAATGGTATTAAGTTTTTAAAATTCGTCAGCGTCTTAAGTGTGACTAAAGGATTAATCCAGTAAAAACAGTGCAAAAATTCCTAACATTATTCCGAAAGAGAGTTGATACTCTTGGATTACTCGACTGGTATTAAGCACAATCACTAGAGCAAGGAAATGGATTGCAAATGAATACAACCGCATCATAATTGGTCTATGTATCTGAAAGCTAGGATTCACTTGAAAGGTCTTTTTGCGTGGAGGTTTAAGAATTAGGCTGGCATCTAAAATTTTGACGTGTACACATTAAAATTTTTCTAATACTATTCGTTGTCTTTTATTTTATTTCTACTTGTTCCTGACGTTATGATAAGTTTTAAGTGAACGTGATCACAGTTGTAAAAATGTATATGTATGTACATATGTATAAAACGTGTATGTGTGTAATTTCATTCAAAGCATACTATGTCTCTTTGTCATAGTCTTAAAATTTTAAAATAAGTTAGTTATTTTATTAGCTTAATATTATTATTTGACTATAATAATTAACCAGAGCGAAAGTGACTAAAGAATCTAAAATATGATTAGGTCATTCAATATCACAATATTACTAGGTAGGTAGTTAAATTCATGTTAATCACAGTTTTAAATAACTGTAAAAAAATTACAATATTTTAAATAAAAGACTATTTAATTGTTATAAAAAGTTTCCTATAAAGTTTAATCACTGAATTCAATTTTATTCTTTTAAACAAAATTGATATAAGTTTTAGTCAAGAAATACAATTTAGCAAAGTCAGATACTAAAAGGCTAAGAAGAATAAAAGGATAGTTACTTGCAAATGTGATTGAAACTTTAAGACATTAAAATTTTGCAAAGTACAATTCTCCCAAGACCTTTCTTTGAGTTGTAAGGAGCACTTGCCAAAATTTGTAATTTAATTACTTAGTTAAACTAAAGTTTTGTACTATGGTAAAAACAGTATATAAATACAAATAAGCATTATAATTTAATTGGTTTATGTTGTACTACTTGAAAACTGCATTTCAGAAGCACGTTTAGTTCAGTCCAGCTGGAAGTGTACTGAATTTTAATCTAGATATCTTGCATAAAGAGAACATTAATATGCGTTAAGCAACGTTGCCCTAAAAGAAATGGAACTGGGTGACTCATTATAAATTCGTTTGTTCTGGACCCCCTGAATAGAATACCAGTGAGGTTTCTGTACATGTACTGGTCGTTTATTCATAAATAAGTTTATACTTGTTTTGCAACAGTAATTATGTAACATATTTTCATCATGCGTCCATAATACTGAATTATATGTAATTTAGTTTTGGGCGGAGAAGCGCCAGGACCTAGTCGGGGCAACGGAGGCTGGAGCCCTATCGCTACGGCACATGGTGAGCTGCATGGTGCGGAGCGAGTCGGACTGGGACGCCGCGCTCGCCTTCTGCGAGGCGGTAATGTATGCAAAGGAGGAGGCCGAAAGGGTGAGGGAAGCCACATCATCCATTCTCTCTCGCAGACGCCACACTGGGCGCCGCTGCAGAGGCGCCCGCGACAACCTGAGGCCACCGTAAGCACTGCCCATGGCGCGGACCCCAACCAGAGATAAACGGCAAAGGGAGTTGCATGGTTGTGTTCCCTGTGCAACTCCTGAGACCACGTGAAGAAGAGCGCCACATGAGGGGGGGGGGACTGTACCAGAGCCCCCACAAGACGAGGGGCACACAGAGGCGGGCCAGCCTGTCGTTGCTCCGACAGAAAGACCGTCGTGGAACACCCTTGGGTTTTAGTGGGTAGTGGAAACGAGTCCCACGTACCCCGCTGTCCTAAAAAACGGCGGGGACGCGTAAATGCATTTTACAAGGATAAAAAAAAATTAATTTAGTTTCAAAAACTTGAAGTTTTTTATAACTTTAATGTTGAATTAACTTTTTTTTTTACTTTTACAACCTTTAGTAAATGTTGTTGAACTCTAAGTGCAGGAAAATAATGGGGAAATACATATAAATGATGAGTCAGATTGATGTTGCAAGTTGTAACATGGCACCAATTGCAATTTAGAAAGTGTCATTTTTTTTTAAGAAGTCTAATATTTGGTATATCAAATGTGGTAATCTTTTTCATGGACAAAATTATAAATAATTCATTTTAAATTATTCGATATTCAGTTTTATTCACAAACGTATACATATAATCTTTATATTATTATTATTATAACGTATATAATACACATTATCTGTAAATGACTTCGATGTTTCATGTTTGGAAATCAAATCGATCGCAGCATTTTTGAATTCTATATATTTTACATAAAAAAATAACGATTGAATCCGATACGTAATCGTATTCTTTAACATCCTATCTTCTATATATATTATTTCATTATTATATATACCTATATATATTATTTCATTATTATATATTCATAAATAACGATCATGAATAAATTTTAATACAAGTGTATAACCGCCGCACTGTGTGGTATTTAGCCTCAAAAGTTGGCCAAAAATATTTTTTGTTACAGGAAGTTAGATATACACTTATTATTTGATTTTACATAAAAATAAAATAAAAACAATCATTTTTTTAGGTAAATAATTATTTATTCATCATCACTGCTATCATCTATATATATGTATAAAAATGAATTGGTGTTCTTTAGTCTCACTAAAACTCGAGAACGGCTGAACGAATTTATCTTAACTTAGCCTTGAAATGTTCGTGGTGGTTCAAGGAAGGTGTAAAAGCTGAAAAAATTGATTCATTTCCGGGAAAACCCTAAAAACAGCCCTTTTCTATTTCTCATACAAACGTGTTTTTTTTAATATAAGATTTGACAACTACAACAACTGTCGCACTTCAAAACACGGAAATTTAAGGCTTAAAGGTAAACTCCAAAAATATAAATAAAAAAACGTATCAGATATTTTTTGATTATAGAGCGATACGAAGTTCGCCGGGTCTTCTAGTCTAAAATATTAATATTTGTAATATCAGTTTCACATAAATTAATAACATCTGACGATATTTTCTTCTTTTTTCTACTTGAGCTACCCCTCATACCAGTTACAAAAGGATCAGAGGTCAACAAAAGTCGGTTTAGGACGTCCATGTTGCACTCTACTCGCGAGAACTTTCTTGTGAAGTTCAGCCTGAATGACCTAATGTTTTTGTTACGAGCTTCAGCAGCTTCTTCGGATAGCTGGTCAATTGGGAGTATTGCTTCCTTGATGACAGCTGCTTCATGTCGAAGAATTTTGTGTAATGTCGGGGTCGTGGGGTAAAATGTATAAAGTGAGACATATACATAGTTCAGTAGTTTTTTGGCAATATTTTCCAAATTTTTCAACATTTATTTTCATACCAGAACATAATGCATCCAGAATGACCTTTAGCCGATAAATCAAACATTTATCCACCCCTGTTATTTCTGCTGAAATTTCATACTGCTCGAAAAATCTCCTACTTGTATTACCATTTGTATTTCCAAAATTAGTTCTGGGCATGTCAACTAAAAGTCCAAGTTTTTCTTTAAATTTTTTTTGAATTTCTTTTTTTTATCTTCCACTATTTGTTTCTCCTCAGCAGAAAGCCGAAAGTGCCACTTTTTTATCGGCAACCTATATGCCACATGTAGCATCGTCTCAAAAAAACGTATTCTAGCATGTAATAACGATAGCCAGAGATACGTGGTATTTTTTTCTTCGAATCTCTTTCTCAGTTTGCGAGATGTCAACCATTTTTGTTTGAATTGGTGTTTTATAATTGATAATTTGTGCTTTATATCAGTTATTTTTAGATCGTCTTGCGAGTAGCCTTTAAACAATTCAATCTCCATAAATTTATGTTTTTCATTAAATGTTGACCCCATTGATTTTTGGGCAATGTCATACAACTCATTCCGAGTCATAGTCTTCATACCAGAATGTCCTATAACAATTAAAACGAACAATATTAAATATTTTTTTTTTATCAAATATTGTACTTCACTACAAAAAAATTAACCAAAAAAAGAGGTGCGGTTTCGTGCGGCTACTTTTCTTTTAAGTAGCTAATAGACTAAATTGATCATGTTATGACATAGTTTTCAATGCTTAGAAATGTTCAGAAACATAACAAAACCCTTTTTGAAATAATAAATTATATATTTTTATAACAGTTAGTTACGTCTAGATTGTCGGCTATAAATATCAAAATCTACAATATATTTGACAAAACTATGTTATAAAATAGAAAGTACATACCTGGAATAGTGCAATCCATCACAAAAACCAATACTAAACCACTTCACTTAACAGTAATAAGCGTTTGAAAACAACAAAATGAGAGCGTATCGAAAAATCACACGTCTGGCATAAGCGAGCTGTAACTTCTGAGGGACCGCCCGATGTGCTGAACGACGCTAGCGCTGCACTTTTTTTACCATTGGGTGCAGTGACTAATTAGCTTTTAGGCTAGTAACAACACTAACAAAACCAAAGGTGCTGGAAATGAAAGACTAGCTACTATTATTATATCGTAAGATAACATCAATTTCCAAACTTGATAGTAGGTACTCCAAATTGTACGGTAACAATTAATATGTCCGTAATATTTATATAGGTATGGGTAACAAAGTAACTGCAACATGAAGATCTTATTAATACCTAAAATATTCGATTCATGGTTTGATTCTCTAAGACCCAATTGAAAAAAATTGTTGAACCACTATCTTCTATCTATCTAATTGTTGAAAACCGGAGCCTGAGTGCTATGTTATTACACTACAAAGATTTGGTGTTTCTCGTTATTGAATGTTGATTCTTCGTCTTTGCTTCTTTATTTGTTCAAAGTCGATATCAAGTCACGACTTGGTGTCGAATGCGAAGCTAACATAATACATCTGCTGTTGCTGAAGATGTGTCTCGTTAACCTGATCGATCCACCGCAGTTTGTCACAGGTGAAAGCAGGCGGGCAATGAGGGCGAAAAAATGAATAAAAATTACTTGTATTTTACATGTTTGTGTATTTGCTGATTTTGATTTTAATCTCCCTTATTTTTAATGTTTTGCAGACATGAAAACTTATTTAGTACTCATTTAATGATGTAATAATAATTAACTATATTTTGATAATGATATTTGTAAACTTAGTATCATAGTTGCAGCTTACTTTATTTCCAAAAATTTAGTTAGTTTGTATATTGTGCATATGTGCATTTATTTGCCGAAATTTCACAAATATTTGATACATTGGTTGTTTTATTCACTTACTATTATTTTTGTACATTGGTTAACGATAGTGAATATAATAATGTTTGCATACTATGTAACATGTTATTTCAAAATCACTCTGTATAACAGAACATCAACAATTTAAATTGTGACTTGTACGTCCATATAATAATGATACCTAAAGCTCTTTCGTTTCAACCTAAGATACAAAAATAAGTCGATATAACAGATAACGAAAGTGTTTCTGCACTGCGCATAAGCTACTTTCAAATAATGAGATGAATGATTTCTATATGAAAGTCAGAAACAGTATTTGTTACTTTTATGTTTCAACCACCACTACTCACATACAAAATAAGATTCCAAGCAATTATACTATTGCAGATATTATGTACTAAATATTCTTGGACTCACTGTTGAAATAATAATACGATGTTTTAACTAGACAAATGTTCTTAGAAGAAGTTTACACACGAACTTACATCAAATAGGAATTTTTAAAAATATTGCTTATATGTTTTTTTTGCTAATTCGCTTGTAGCTTACGTTATAGAGTGTACTTTAGGACTTCTTAACTAACATCATAAAGAAGAAAAAAGTTATCTATTCGATTATTTGTTGGTACGGTATTATTCCTACGATAATAGGTTAATTTACAAATATATTTTTTAATTAAAAAATTACTATCCTGAGGTAGTCCCATAGACATTAAGTCAACACTCTATAAGGGGTTCTTCAGAGGATCGAATAAAACTACATGAAAATAATTGCGGATTTCTCACATTATTCTACCAAAAACGTAAAAGTTAATTACTTACTTCATGATTTTTTTTATTGTAACCATGTTTCTTTTTATTTTATTTTCACAAATCTTGAGCAAATTACATTTAATAACGCTTTTAACGGTAAATTGAACGTTGCATGTATACTTTGCCTTTTAAAAATGCTTGTACCTAAATATAGATAATCAATAATACCTATAATAACACGTTCTCTAGTTTGACGTTACAAAGAAACCTATAAATGCATTGAAAAATTAAACAAAATTTGTATGTTGTAATTCACAAGCTTAATAATTATTATCTCTAAAAATAAATAGCAACAATATATATATTCTTCTTCTTCTACCTGGCAATTTCCCGGCTATAGCCAGGGTCTGCCTTAACATGTTATAAATATGAATAGTTTTGGCTAATTGTTTTTTACGACCGGCCGCCTGCCTGACATCAACCCTCTTTTGGGAATGCATTAATCAGTGATGTCTAAATATTCTTAGAAAGTACATATGACTCGGAAAAATCACATTGGTACTTGCCCGGGTCAGGATCGAACCCGCGCCCTCGGCAACGAGAGGCGGGCCCTCTAACCACTAGGCCACCACTGACTTAAGGCTATTTGTTTTTACGACCGGCCGCCTGCCTGACATCAACCCTCTTTTGGGAATCAACATTAATCAGTGATGTCTAAATACTCTTAGAAAGTACATATGATTCGGAAAAATCACATTGGTACTTGCCCGGGACAGGATCGAACCCACGCCCTCGGCGATGAGAGGCGGGCCTTTTAACCACTGAGCCACCACTGACTCCTATATATATATATATATATATATATATATATATATATATATATATATATATATATATATATTATACTAGTTTTTGCTCGCGACTTCGTCCGCGTTAATTTCGTCATTAGTAATATAGGTATAGCTGACGTGGCAAACTCTATTCCGTCTTCAATAACCCGGTATTGGTATTTATTAAATTTCTACTATTTCAATCGAACAGAATGATTGACATATTAGTTAGTTGTCAAGTCTAATGTCAAAAAATCGTTTGTATGGAAAATAGAAAAGGGCTGTTTTTAGGGTTTTCCCGGCAATTATTCCAATTTTTCTCACCTTTTAAACCTTTCCTGGACTTCCAGAAGTATTTTAAGACTAAAATTAGCCAAATTGGTTAAGCCGTTCTCGAGTTTTAGCGAGACTAAGGAACAGCAATCCATTTTTTTATATATATATATATATATATATATATATATATATATATATATATATATATATATATATATATATATATATATGATGAACTATAATAATAATATGAGACTAAAAAAGTAGTATTATTAAAGGCAAATAAAAATATTCTAAATCGTATAGCATTCTTTTACTTACCAAAAGGTGTTAATTTATTTTTTTCCTTTGTTTGTTCTCCTTTCAATACTAATCAATTAAATTTATTGCCCTCTCTTTAAGATAAATTTCTATACAGTTTTGATTACAATTAACCTGACCTTGCAAAGAGCATCAAGTAAACCGTCCCTCGTAAGGAGCTCCGGATTTAACTTAAAATCCTACTTGTCGTTTAAAAATAAACCTTCCATACTGAGTGATAGAATTCTTTCATAGATATATAAAATTTTTTGGTGTCCATAACAATTTGTTGTGAAAAATTTATTAAAACCGTCTTTACTCTGCATCTACCTTTTGCAAGTTAATGTTGCTGAATCCACTCGACTAAGTCTCACTAAAAGTTGCATTACACGAGTTTTTGGGCGGGTAATATCTTGCTATAACAAACTGTACGGAAAATATTTATGATAATTTTCCGCGTTAAGAAATTATTACGTAAACCAGAAGGTAACAGATAATATTCTAGGCAAAGTGTAAAATATTTTTAGCTTATGTATCATAAAAATATATTTGTTTCAGTCTATTTTGTTTTTGTTTGTGATTTAACTTAATTATACTTAATTTCAAATAGCTCATTTAAGGGCACAGGTGAAATTTTATCATGATTCTTCCAAATGTCCCTTTAGTTTATAGATATTTCATATTAAAAGTCCAATAAGCGCCTGGAGAAATGATGGAATATTTGATACATTGTTGTCTATAAGAAAACGCATTAAAGCAGTACGTTTAAAGGATAAGGTTAAATAATTATCGTAAGATCTCGGACTTTTAACAAATACTAAGTCCAAGCAAGAAAACTCCGCCACTGGTTTAACTTTTTAGTCTGGCGACCCTGTACCAGAACCAAAAATTTGATTCGTTTTTGATTATCTTACAAATTAGTATTACTGTCATGACTAAACGGAAAGCAAGGCGCAGGTTCTATCTACGTAATCAATATTCATTATGCATAATATCTTAAGACTATTCTGTGCTTGATTCTCAAAGGAATATAATATGGGGAATTGATATATTTTCATTATTTGGATATTAACATAAAATCAGCATTGATACATATATATGTTCAATTAGAAATAAAAAAATGACAATTGATCTACAAGAGTAGGATTCAAACTTGCGATTTTTGAAATATCTCTCCGTTTATCAAGAAAGTTACTATGTCCTTACTACAGTCACTAAATCTAGATTTTTTTTTAAATTTATCATATATATATATATTAAATCTATCCTTAACTTAGTTTTGCTATAAAATCTTTAAACTATTGTAATTACTTAATGATAGTAAAAATAGCGTATAAAAATATTACAGTATCACAAAATGGGTCTGTTTTTTTAACGTCAACTGGAATATATTTCTTATTTGTAATTTGTCGGTAGTTTCACTTTACTAGCCGGCAATGGTACCGATATAACTGTTTGTGTTACTACTACACGGATTACTATATTTAATATACGTTTCAGGGTTGACTGTTGAGATACATTTCTAACTTATCATCATCATCAGTCTATCATAGCCCACTACTGCTGCCCAAGGCCTCTTCTCACATGGAAAACGTTTGAGCATTAATCACCACGCTTGCTCAAGACGGGTTGGTGATTTGAAAGTTATAATTTAAAGTTCAGGCTTCCTTACAATATTTTTTTTCACTGTCTTTCAGTGGTGTCTAAGTTCTGTTAAAAAGTACATACGACTCAGAAAAATCACATTGATTACTTGCCAGGTTTCAAATAAGCGCCCTCATGTAGGAGAGGTTGACTTTTAAGCCCTAGGCCACCACGACATTTCTGTTTGTACTTATTTTTAACAATATGTTGGTGAATATATATTTTTTTATCTATATGAATAAATTTATTATCGTATTAGACATATGAAATTCTAATTAAATATCAAAATATACTTAATATTAATTTTATGTTATTTTATGACAAAGATAGAAAAATTTTTGTAGTTAAGATACATGCTATCATGCTATCATGCTATTACATGTACAGCGTCTGTCTCGTATGATAGTAAAGTAAACAATAAGGAAACATTAATTTGTAAAATATTTACTATAATGCCCTAAAAAGATTATGACAATATAATATTTTTGGTTTGATTTATTAAGAATACCTTTTAATTAAATATTTCATTCTTGTTGGTAACAATAAGAATATTATACTACAAAAAATCCAGCAGAGAGTACCCAAGATACAATGTAGCCAAAATTAGATTACAATGTGGGATACAGAAATATTGAGTATACGTGAATTTATTCATATTTATGAGTGAAATATATTTCTGCAAATAGTTCAGAAGGATATGGTATTGTGGAATATATGTAATTATATATACAGGGTGACTGGTGAATTACTATCAATATTTAAGGAGCATACTCGGTACATGATTCTCATTCGAATTATGTAAAAAAAATAGGTACTTAATTTTTGACCAAATTTCCGTATAAATAAATAAAGTGTGAACACGTTCCAAGTGTTCCAAGTGTGGTCGCGTGCGGCGGCGTGCTGATACAACACCACGCCGAGCACGCGTATGTGTGAGTGTGTGTGTATACCTAATCTGTAGGGTGTTCACACGATGCGTAATTAATTACATAACTTTTGGTTAACTTTACTTAGAAGTGTATTAATATTTATGTTATATTAATTTTTATTTTGTCATATATGATCGTCAAATATCACGTCCTCAAATATCGATAGTAATTCACATGTCACCCTGTATATGAATATGTGAGAGCGAGGGGATCCTTGTGGAACCGAGACGAGACCCAAGTTCCTTAACCGGCTTTCGAGTCTGGGCGTTCAGTACCGATGACAATGGACGGGTTTCCATTTTGAGGAAAACATAGTCTTTACTCAAAATGATACTTGTTTATTGCTTACAAATTCTAACAATGAATGTCAAGAATTGTTCAGCAGAGAGTCTACCATAGTGGCTCCTAAGAACGATTACTGTATTACTATGTAAGATAATTTACTTTAATGAAGGGGGTAATTTGAAAACAATTAAAATGAAAGAATACAGGAAAAGGAATATTTTTGATGCGACTGGCCTTTCGGCGCGACATATATGTATATATGTCACTACTATGTACCCAAAGTCTATATTTTATATAGTATTGCTAAATTGTTTATTCTTCCAATATGTATTTCCAAGCTGTTTTTAATCTTTATCCATTATTGACATTATATGAGCATGAAGATTAAAAATCCACATCGAAAATAAGGACTGCAACATAAGTTAACTTTAATCAATGCAATATATAAAGATCAAATGTCTCCCCCATTAATACACCCTGCTCCCATAATTTAAATTGCGTCATCGTTGTTAAGATTTTTTTATCGAATACTGTTATTTCTCACAGTATATATTGTGCAGTAGTACCAAACTGAAAACAAAGTTTGCAGCATCCTTATTAACAGTATGTAAATTTTTGATTGGTATTAATTTCTCAAACTTTGAAATAAATACTGATTTAGTGTTCATATTTGTTATTTTTTTTAAAAAGGAATATCTACTATTATTAATATTCAATAATATAAGAATATTCGCCTAATAGTAAAAGTGAAACAAAACAAATTCTGTGAAATCAGTTCAAGTTTGGAGTAAATTTGTAAACGGAAGCGTAGAGATTAGATTTAGTTGTAGTTAGTTGTATGAAATATCCGATGTACGAGTACATACGTCGCTGTTGCTTAATGATAGTGTAAATAATTGAAATCGGAAATGTAGTGTTAAAACAAGACTGGCAAAGTTAGATTTATCAAATTGCTTTCATTCATACGATTGCTTTTATTAAATAAAAACTATTTTCAAATTATCATCTGATATTTATAAACAAATACCAACAAAGCACTATCTTAGTTTTTATTGTGTACATTTTTATTAGATATTTGAACAATATAAAATACTGTAAAATTAAACAGTTAATTTTCATTTTGCGTAAGTCTGTTTCATTGGTTAAAAGCTTATTATATGAATTTAATACCAGCATCTGTGGATTCAAATTGACTGGACATACCCATATTATCTTAATGGAATATCGATTGTGTGAAGAAGTTGAACTGTTTAACGTTCACAAATGATTGATATTTCTTAAAGCAACCGTTTAATTATAAATAATAAATCATTAATAATATTGTACTTATATTCCTTCGTATTTCATAAATGGAATTTTATTTTTAATATATTACTGGTACGAGTATATTACTGCTTCAGATTTATTTTCCCTGTAGGTCTTTTGTGGGCTTCAAATATTGTCATATTATAACGGAATACTGATTTAATCAAATTTAAATTTAATTTTGGTTTCGATCTTATAATGTGCCTTTACTAAATCTTAATAATATGATATATGGCCTGACATATTATGTTTGACTATAGTAGGGGAACTCTAGGTAGTATAACCACTTACAAAGTAGTCATTTTCAGATTGATTTTTTCCAAGCATTATTTTCTATCGTCAAATCATTAAAATTACCTAATTAAAGTTAAAAATGTGCCTTTTGATATGTAACTTTTGTTATTTCGAATAAAATTACGACCAAATTGTATTATTTTATACCGCACTTTTAAGTATCTTTTTTCTCAGTCGAGTCAAGTTCTTTTTAATGATGATCGTAACATTTTGTTGGGATCAACTCTCTAAAAACATATTTTACAGCAACCTTCACGTTTACGTAAAGGATGGTACTATGTATTGATTTGCTATATATTGAATGGTCTGAAGAACGGTGAAGATAATATTTAAATATTTTTTTGTTTATAATTCTATGTAATATTCTGCTTTTACTTTTATAAAAATATGCCAGTTAAAGAATGTTTTTTTTTTATGTGAAAGGTGGCAAACGAGCAGATGGCCCACTTGATGGAAGGTGGTTACCGTCGCCCATGGACATCCGCAACGTGTTTGTTGCGGATGCGTTGCCAACCTTATTGTATTAGGGATAGGGAGGGGTGGGAATAAGGAAATGGTAGGAAAGGGTAGGAATGGGGAAAGGGCAACCGGCTCTCTCACTTATCGGACGAAACGCAGCCATTAAAGGCTACTTCACGCCGATCTTCTGTGAGAGGGTGGTACTTCCCCGGTTGAGCCAGCCCATGTTCGAGCTGTAGTAACTGACCACAGCTAGGCTCTACCATCTTAAAAATTAATAGCATTTTTATATTCACTAATTCACTTCTTTTCACTAATTTTATACCTAGATATAATGGTGTATGTATTATAAAAATATGCCGATAAACTTTGTAATATTATTCTGTGTAGCCTGAGAAGAAAACAATATGGTCAAATGGCCACCAACGGGTAAGCAAATTAAACAAATCCTGCATAACCTATATGTAATTTGAATATGCAGTTTTAAACAACATAATAATTTTATGTAACGAATATTACAAGCTAGTCCTCGATAAAGATCACGTGTTATTGTTATACATATTTATAAATAAAAAACAAGTCAGTGGTGGCCTAATGGTTAGAGGGCCCGCCTCTCGTTACCGCGGGCGCGGGTTCGATCCTGACCCGGGCAAGTACCAATGTGATTTTTCCGAGTCATAATATGTACTTTCTAAGAATATTTAGACCCCACAGACAGACGGTGAAGAAAAACATCATGAGGAAACCTGGACTTATAATTTCACAATTATAAGTTTGAAATCACCAACCCGTCTTGATCATGCGTAATTGCGTGATTAATGCTCAATCTGATATAGCTCAGTAAGAACATTCCCAAAAATGGGTTGACGTCAGGCAGGCGGGCCGGTCGTAAAAAACAATTAGCCGAAACTATCTATAACATGTTCTGCGGAAGAGTTATTTTTTTTAGGCAGACCCCGGCTAAAGCTGGGAAATTGCCAGGAAGAAGAAGAATGTTCATGGGATAAGAATGAATAGACAAGTTTTCATTAAATCGTAATTATAATCAATATTATTATATATGATCCTAAAAGCTAATTTGTATTGATTTATTATTCTAAAGGAAGGTATTTATGGTATTTATCTTATAAAAGCCACAAAAATATTTGAATCACAAATATTTATTGTTTCTTTATATGCATAAAGAACAATGGAGAGTATTATATTTGAGGATTTTGGATGTTTCAAATAAGAAACCACAATTTTTTAACACATTTTACGAAACTATTATTTAAAAAAAATATATAACAAAATATTACTAGGTCTGAAAAGTTCATATCGTTTTAAGGATAAATGTTATAGTTAATATATGACATTTTCATTCATATAAATTTTAATTGCTTTTGGGTTCTTCTCAAATTAATGGTCAATATAGTTTATACAAAAGAGTTAATTAAATTGTTGACGTATAAAATTAAAATTTAAATTCACCTTCATTAAATTTGATTTACGTTGTTTTTACTAATGTACTACAAAAGGAAATAATTATGTCCATACAAAACGAAATAAAATATATGTATAGCTACTATAAAATATGCTTTATAAAAGTTATCAGAAATAAGTAACTTTGTAACACAGCCATTCCGTGCTTAATATTAGTTATTCAATTTATTAATTAACTTGCGTATCAAAGTCAAATTACAACACATCGTTGAAACCTAAATCAGTATTTAAATCACATTCATTCCTAGAAATTCAACTCGTAAATTTTAGTGTACCGAAAAATATTTTTAGTGCTCTTAATAAAAATGACAATACTAACAATTACCAATAGCTGAAATTTAAAAAAAGTAACTTTAAAACATACTCAATTATAACTGGCGGGGAATGTAGTTAGCCTGTAAATCAAGAAAGTGGATTCTACACATTTATTTATTTTATTTATTTATTTGTAAAAACACTTAACGTTGCAATTTACAGTAAGCGTCGACGTCCACACTAGGCTAGGCCTGTATCGTGGACATCGATTCATTTTAGAAGACAAGATTCAATAAATTATTACTACTCTTATAATAATAGTTAATGACAATCACACAGAAAGATGAAAATTTTGAAAAAAAAGTGATTTGGTACTGCACTTAACGTTGTTGGCAATAAAAAATCTTTATACATAGCCATCGACATATAGGCCTACTAATGCATGTCCTCAGATATGAGAATTGTGGCACACCGAAAGAAAGAGAGGAAACGAAGTTTCGGTCTATCTTTATCTCTCTCAAAATAGTACCGTACTTAAGACGTTATGAGCCCCTTCTGGATAACTTATTATTTCCTAATGTCATATACCTACAGCTTTACGTTTAACCTGACTTTCTCTGATTTTTAAGGGCAAAATTAATTTATATGCCGTGCTTGTCATGAAAACTGAGCGCCAATCATCTATGAGGAAAGAGATAGTGCTAGACCGAAAGCATAGGCCATCTCTCTCACTCTTTTCAAATCAAAAAATTACTGCAGATTATACGCGTACGGCATGTCCATTAGTAGGTAGGTATATGTGGATGTACATAGCTCTTAGCCCTAATGGCTTTGACAGCGTCACCGGGAGATTTAGTTGACAGATTGTAGATTCGCGTATACATATTGTGATGAAATTTTAAATGAGATGTAATAAATCAATATTAATATGATATGACTTATATATAACATTCATATAATGGGTGTAGGTTTTATCATATAATAATAAAATAATAAGTTACCTGAACTAACAGCATTCTGTGTTGCAGATGGTGATGTAAATATAACAATTAGGAGCAATTTTAACACAGTCAGTTTATAATACCACACTGAGCACATCGCGCTTTTTCTGTTTCACTCTAAACACTCATGTATTTTTATAAGCGATCTTTGATTTCTGTAACTAATATGTCCCATTTTCAGAACTTTCCATACCTGAAACAAATATTACAATCATACATTACACATGAAATTACAGGAAATGACTGCACTTTATTATTATATATCTTTATATATGTATATAATTCTTCTGTGAGTGTGTATGTCACTGAACTTCTCTCAAACGAATGGACCGATTTTGATGAAATTTTTTGTGTGCGTTCAAGGGGATCTGGGAATGGTTTAGATTCACAATTTTGTCCGCTGGTCAATGTTTTTTTAATTAATTTTTAATTTATTAGTAGTTGCTGATACAAGCGTTTTTTTTTACATTAGATTAGACAACTAACTAATATGTCAATCATTCTGTCGCACTTCAAAACACGGAGATTTATGGCTTTAATAGGTAAACTCCAAAAATATAAATAAAAAAACGTAACAGATATTTCTTGATTATAGGGCGATACGAAGTTCGTCGGGTCTTCTACATACATATTATTAATATAATTTTGGGTCTATTATTAACACACTCGTACTTATATTAAGTAGATAATTTACAAGTTCTATTATTTTTATTTGTTATAATGTAATGTTATTGATACATTTGACAACTTTGCAATAATTGGGCTAAAGACACAATCATATTAGTTTTAAATATTTAAAGATTTTATATTACTTATTATATGAGATCTCATTTAAAAATTCAAACTAAAAATTCAAACTTATGGCGATTTAAAAATAAAACAATACTTAAAACAATTAAGTTTGAAAAAGGCCATAAAAATCATGAAAACTTTAATTTTATTAACGTGTATCTATACTAATATTATAAAGCTGAAGAGTTTGTTTGTTTGTTTGAAAGCGCTAATCTCCGAAACTACTGGTTCGAATTGAGTAATTCTTTTTGTGTTGGATAGTCCAGTTATCGAGGAAGGCTGTGGGCTATATTACATCACGGAGCAAAGATATAGTGGTAAATGTGTAAAAAACGGGAGAAATTATTTCATCTTTGAAGCCTTCAGTTGCGTGCGCCGTGAAAACGGTTCAAGATACACAAAAATATGTATTAAAGAATATTAGCTCTTTTAATGATCTAAAAAACAGTCCGCGACAGTATATGTCTATCTTTTAAGATTAAGTCACAAAAACCGTTTTTATGGTACCTAATTTGGTCGAAATAATTTGTTTAAGTTGTATCAACATAATAATCTTTATTCAAATAAACAAATAAATATGTTGTTGGTTAAAAGTACTTCATTGTGAATAAAAAAAAACCTATTTACCCTGAAAATTCTACGGGAACTCGACCATTCCGAAAACCCCGCAAGAACGGGAACTATGTGGGAAGAACCAAAAATCTGCCGGAAGTCACTATTACCGGAACTATTACCGGAAGTCACTAGGCAAAAGCTAGTTATTAAATATTGTTGTGTAGGTTGTATTTTAAAGCTCAAATGATCAATAATTCAATATTTATACCGTTACGAATACCTATTTACAATTTTATTTTAACATCATCCGTATTTAGTTCTCTACTTAATTTTCTATTATGATATTCTATTAAATAAATATTTGCAAAACTGTCAAAATTTACAGCGCAGACGAGGTTTATTTAAACCAACTGAACGTTTGGTACTCGTAAGATAAGCTGCATCTTTAGGACTTTCAGTTGGAGGTTCAATACAAACTATATCCTTTACCATACGATGACAAAGCTACGATTGTCTTTTTCTAAGGCCCATGCTGCATTACGTTTCGAAGCGAAAGAAAAATGGGGCTGAAAGTAGGATAATGTTTTTGAATAACCTTAAAATAATGTGAGCATTAACAAGAATACCTTTATGCACTGCGTTTACTGCAATCGACTGGGCTATAATGCAGGAAAGAAAATCAATCACTATGTGTCTCTCTTCTCTTTTGTCTTGTTCAAATGCTTTTTTGTTTATCTTAGTATTTTACATTCAATAAATTTCTATTAATTAGAAAATTCATTAAATTGAATAATTATATTATCAAGTTATAAGGATACAATTACAATTAATAGGAAAATATTATTAAGTTATATCTGGAATTTTTGTTACTATTAGTACCTTACAGAAGTATTATTATGGATTTAGTGTATGTATTGTTATCAATAAGTTATGGTATGTTTTTATGACTATAATAATCAAAATTACGAGTAATTTTTACTTGTCGTTAATTAAAGTTAATCACGTTGGCAATTAAAGCCACAGAGGGGATAATAAAGAATATGTATATGTACTTTTGGGTAACTTTAAATTTTATACGGAGGAGAGATTAAAGATACGAATAGTTTAATAAATAATTTATATAAGCATAGAACTATGGTAATTTATGATTATTCATAATTATGAGACTGTTATTTTTGTGTGACGTTGCATAGAAAACGATGGCCTAGAGTTTCATCCACTTTTATTTTGTAAAGTTTAATTAAATAATTGCGTTATGATTTTTTTTGTAAATGTTTTTAAAGATCTGGATACGAATCCTTTTGAGCCTTATCGTTACGAATTGTCATTGTCTATGTATGACAGTTCATTTGAAAAGCACACTGAAAATCCGTTATTGTTTGTCACAGTTTTTAAATCACTTTGTATTATTTACGTATTATAAACTTTAAACAGTATCCGTAATAAATTTAAATAACGGGTAAAACCGTAAAAATATTTCTCCGTTTACAGCAGTGTCTGAAGAATTTGTGACACGGGCACACCTTTGGAGACGAGGTCAAGTTCACACACAAGTATCAGTCTTTGTATTCGATATGCTGGACATTAAAAAAAAATATGCTGCAGATCTGCAAAATTATGTTGGCATTCTGGGCAAGTAGGACTTTGTACCAATTGTAGATTATATAAATGACTGGGCGTTCGGCAGTGGCCGAGCCTCAGTCTGTTGATTGTAACTATAAGTTTCCTGTTATACTGCTTTAATTTGTTATACCAAGGTTGGGCGGGCGAGGCTTTCTGTATGTCTGCGTACCATGCTCCTTTCTCTTTGCTTACAGTCTTAAAGTACTCTTTGTATAATGATTTCAGGGCCATGGTGAATGTGTAGTCAAAAGTCAGTAAATGGTGTCTTCATTGAGTTGCTGTGGTTTTTATCGGCGCGTCCTCTAGTGGCCTGATCAGCCAATTCATTTCCAGTTATACCATTATGCCAAGGTACCCATTGAAATTATACTACTTTACCATGAATGTGCATATCATATAACATTTTTTTAATTTCATATAGAATATATCTAGTGTTATATTTCAGATAAGTATTTTCCAAACCGAGAAGTGCACTTTGAGAATCAGTTAATAAATATAATTATATGAAATTTATTAACATTACATGCATGTTCTACAGCGTTCAAAACATTCAGCTGTGTTAATTGTACAATTATGATTAATTTGAAAATATTTTGAAATTTTCAGTTGAGGATTGTAAAGTGCTGATGTTACACCATATGAGCTCTTAGACCCATCACTGTAAATTCTGTACACACCATTATTGTCATCAATAAATTTAAGGAGATCTGACGGAGTAAGTATGTTATTATTATTAATATTTACTGAGGGAATTAAGGCACTAAAACTTGAGCTATACCTTTGCCATAACTCGGTTATGTTCATATTAACAAAAACAGATTTTATAAATACACAAATTCTTAGTAGTTTGGGTGAAAATCCAGAAAACAATTGCTTGAAATATTGAATAAATTGTAATATTATTGAGTTTATTGTTATAGATTTTATATACATTATGTAAAGCATAGTTTAAATTATTAACAGCAATATTCACATTTTTATTTACACTCTATATAGCTAGATCATCTGCAACCTTAAGGAAGTTAACATTATCTGCTTTTAAGTATTTCTTAATTTGACAAGTGTAGATATTATACAATAGAGAAGAGATAGTAGCTCCCTGCATTGTTCCTTTGTATATAGTTGTAGGTCCATGAAGATTGTTATTATATTTTATGTACATAGTTCTTTCATGTAAAAATTTAAATATCCATTCACAGACTACTCGGGACTCCAATATCACAGAGTATTTGCACAAGGACAACAGGGCTGAAATTATCAAAAGCGCCTTTGACATCAAGAAAAGCACATACTGTTGCTGAGTGATTATAGAAACTATTCTTGATGTCACTGATAAGAGATATAAAATTTTTAGAAGCACTTCTGCCCCTATGGAACCCAAACTGCTCAGGAGGTAAAATCTTGTTTCTTTCTACATAAAAGTCTTACCTAGTTTTAAGCATAAATTCAAACATTTTGCCTATGCAAGAAGATAAAGATATAGGTTTATAAGAATCAAAACTGTTTCCTGGCTTGTTAGGCTTAAGTATTGGAACTACACACTGAGTTTTCCAAGTAATTGGTATATTTTGTGTTTCAAAGAGGAACTTAAAAAATTTTAATAAAATATTTTGAGCATAAGTGTTCATCTCTCTTATTAATTTATATGGTATGTCATCAAGTTCAAGGGTTGTATCCCTTCTAGACTTGATAGCCAAACTAAATTCATGAATAGAAAAAGAATTCCATAAAAAGACAGCTAAATAAGATTTCCAACATTACTAAAAAATATATTTAAGTTTGTTTCTGCAATATATATCTTTCAGGTGGCGTTAAAGGAGCATATTTGTCTAAAATTAATTCATCCAACTGTCATCTTTACTGTTTCTGAAATGGAATGTGTTTAAATCTCCTTATATGTATAATTACAAATAACACAAACAGGTGTATTGCGATTAAATGTCTCACACAAACTTTTCCAACTATTCTTCTTCTTTTGCCTAAGTAGTTTTTTCTTAATAGCATCCAACCTTTTATATCTTATAAAATTTTCTATATTAGGCATAAGTCTGTAATAATTAAGTGCATCTATACTTTTCTTTACAACATCTGTGCATTCATTGTCCCACCATGGAACTGGTTTTTTAAAGGTGTATTGTGCTATTTGAGTTGCTTTTTTATACATTTATCTTTAATAACATTAAAAATATTAAAATGTTAATAAATTTATCATAGCATGAAAGGGGATCTAAAGTGTTAATAGTAAATTCTTTTTAAGTTTTTCTTGTTTCAGAATTGAACAAAGTCCAATCTGCTTTTTTGTACAAATAACAGTCAGAGGAATAATTATTGACTTCATATTTTTCTGCTTTTAGATAAATGCCACAAGTAGTGGGATAGTGTCGCTGCCCATTGGGTCATCATGTAATCTCCAGTGGCAGAAAGGTGCTATAGATAGAGTGACGCAAGTAATGTCTTTAGCTGACTGGTTACGGGATATATTACCTACAGTAGTGTAAGCTCCTGTATTAAGAATACATAAGTTACATTAATCTAATAAAATATATACATCACTGCCTCTTGAGTTAGTGGAACGACGTCCAAATGCTACATGATGAGCATTTAAATCACCTGCACGTAACATTGGCATTATTAATTTATCAATTATTTGTTTCAGTCTCTTACACTTAAATCTACCCCCTCGAGGAGGGCTGTAAGCACAGAGAACCGATAATTCACAAAATTCTGTTTTAAAACAATTGCCACGGATTGTAAGAATTCATAAAAATGTATATGTACTATTTGGTATTTAAATGTATTTTTTAATAGTATAGCAACTCCTCCCCGGCCATTATCAACAATCTAAATCTATTTCCATCCTTCAAGTTTTTTCAATAAACATTTGCAACTATATCATTTTCTAGAAGATAACTAAATAATATAACTAAATATATAACTATATAATAAGGGTTTTTTATTAGTAATACTCTGTACATTGTATTGTAAAATTGTAATAAATTTTTTATCCATATTTTAAGTTTTTTAATTAATATTTTTTCTATTACATAAAGATGTTATTATACTTCGATTATTGTTGCCACTGCCCCTACTAAACCTTTTAAGACATAGTAATTTTCAATAATTTGATTAATTAAGTCTATAATGGTCAACTTTAATTTAATTTCTTGCACTTTTGGTTTGTCATTTCTACATAATATTATATAATATTATATTTTTAGTTGTGCTAATGTGTGTTGTTTCTGGTTTCGGTGTTAGTGCTTTTGTAAGTTTTGTTAAAGGTAAACTGGGGAATTCTGTTGAATTCATGAGTTTAGGCGTATTAACAATTTGTGAGAACGAGATTCTAGACAGTCTTGCATCTCTTTGAGCAATTTTTTTCTTCTTAAATATACCTAAGCTTATAAGTCATTTTTAGGGTGAAAATCGCGATTTTTTAAAAACCAATTGGCATTTAATGTTTGTTCAAAATATATCGAAACTTTATTTGCTTTGACGCTTAATGTTTTCAACACCCTTTACTTTATTTTAAATAGACTGACAAGTGCGAGTGGATTCTGGTTCTCCAGTTAGTGTAGTAGTGTCTTTTATGCTTTCAACAAAAACAGAGTACTCACCCTTCAGGTACTTTCACACATACACGTGTGTATCCCCATTTTTAATACGGTTTATAGTAATTTTCGTTGTCTTCACTGCTATTGTTACGCGAAACCTCGTCTCCGGAATAATGTCCTTTAGGAGGTGGAGGCCTATAGACTCCAGGGTCGGCCAGGGGAGTATCCCCCGGAGGTTCAAACATTATACACTATATATACTTTATTATTTACAACATTTTTTATATCAATAGTAATTATTTAAATAAATATTTTAAATTTTAAAATTTCCCGCTTCTAGGTTTGAAAAGCCCGCCAACTTTTTCCGTTCTGATTTTAAACTGTTTACATTGCCAGATGTTTCAAACTTTTGACTTTCAATTAATTAAACCAGGGATGTCCGAACTTGATCGGATCCAGGGCCACTAAAAACAACTAAATCCATTGTAAAATAGTTATGTTCTTTAACCAACTAAATAAACCTTTTTCTTGCAACAAATATTATGAAACAAATGCAAATCTTTATTTAAAAAGTTATGTTTTTAAACTATTTTTTCTCTAAGTTTGATAAAATTTTGGACCCACAACATCCTTATTTGACCCCTAACGCTACTTTAAGACGTATTGCAATTTCATATTTATAAAAAAATAACCATCAATAAATTAAATAGTGTTAATAGGGAAAACACTATTTATTCGAACCGAATCTTTATATTCCCGAAGGCATCCGAAGTGATGACGCTTGGTTTGTTCACTTTGACGCGGCAAAGTATTTTGTGAACACGACTTGTATTTTTGTAAATGGAATGTTACTTATTTAATGAGTATTGGGTTTAGATAATAATTGGTTTGGTCCAGTTAACGTTTTATTTGTTATTTAACAGCTTGATAAGAAAACTATATTTTTAATGATTTTTTTAGAATCCTAAATATATATATCTATATATATAAAAATGAATTGCTGTTCCTTGGTCTCACTAAAACTCGAGAATGACTGAACGGATTTATCTTATCATAGTCTTGAAATGTTCGTGGAGGTTCAGGGAAGGTTTAAAAGCTGCAAAAATTTTATTAATTTCCGAGAAAACCCTAAAAACAGCGCTTTTTTATTGCCTATACAAACGGTTTTTTGACATTAGATTTAAATAATATGTCAATCATTTTGTCGCACTTCAGAACACGGAGATTTACCTTTAGGTAAACACCAAAAAAATAAATAAGACATAATTTATTTCTTGATTGAGGCAGTACGAAGTCTGCCGGGTCAGCTAGTAATATATATCCTAGACTCGATAAGTTATATTAGCTATACTTAGTTGAGTAGAGTATACTATGTTGAGTAGAAATTTAGTCTCACCCTAAACACAACTAGTTTAAGACAATGGCCTCTATTATTTGTTGATGTGGATGATGGATCTATTGTCGGGTATCATCGGGTAATATTAAAGGTCTTATGCCCGTAAGATAAGATTCTTGGAAGGAAGATCCGTGGTTTTTAAGGACCCCTGAAATTCATCTGGGTAGTTGAATACTTTATAGTCTGGGTAGTTGGATAAGTCTATTGAATGGTATGTTTATTTCTTTTCTTTCACTCATTTTTGCATCATTTCTTAGTTACCGCATCGTGATCTTGGAATCAAAATAATGTATATATATAAAAAAAACTTCTAGATTTTTTTTTAGGTGATGGAACCATTATGTGTAAATACTTTAATAAGTAATTCTTGAATAGTAGCCACATAGTCCTATACTCTCATATTTATCCTAAATCTAATAACCCTTATTTATAACAGAACAAAACTCTTGAGACAGGTTTTAAATTATTTTACAAAAATTATTTTTATCATTTATCTGTTACTTGTATCTGGAATATGTTTCTAATTGCAGCTCATACGCTTTAATGAAATTTAATAGTTCTGTATGTATCATACCAAATATATCGAATAGAATCAACATCTACTTACAGTACAAATGATGATGGGTTTGACAGGCTATATCATGATACGAAAATTTTAAAAGTTCGTCTCAGTTACTAATTTCTTCACGTAAAATCTTGTAACTGGATCAGATTAAGATACATATTGAGAAAATTTCTATTTTCATCATGACACATTAGAATGGAATGTTATTTTGATCATAGTGTGCCTTTCTAACATAGCCAAGTTGAAGTCAAGCATTAAATCGTATTAAATGGGATTGCGTCAGTTTTTCATCTCCATGTTTTATAATTTGACATTTATTGCAATGTTTAAGATTAGCGACGAATTGAATTTTATACCACATTTTAGAACAATATTAACATTGATGTAAAAGATAAATTGGTGAAATGAATATAAATTAACCTTTTAGCAAAACCGGATCTCAAATTCTTAGCAGTTTTCCTCTATAAAAGAAAATAACGTGGTCACGTTTGAGGTCATTGAGAATCTAGTAAGTATCACTTCAAAAAATTCTTCTTCGTTATCAAAATGATTGCTAATTAAAAAAAATCTAAACAAACCTGCCTATCTTATTAGCATCCAACACAAGGAGAAATTTAATAGACCATAGGTATAAAACTTGTAATCTTTTAGAACTTTCTAATTCATATTAGTAATATCCATACCATATAATAATCTAAACCTAAATAAAAATGAAAAGAGTTGTTTTGTTAATTATATACAAATACCGCAATTTTTTTATTCACTGAGTAACATCTATCACATCCCATTGTTACTGGGATCCTGAGTGTGGGAAAAGCAGCTAAATTGAATTATGTTTTTCCATCAGTATGTATAAGATTGATATTGAAAAATAAATTGTTTGCAGCTCTTCTCGCAACGATGACGAAAAATATAACCGTATAGGTTTTTCTTTCGATGACACATATGTATAAAGGAACTTATAAAAAACTCATTATAAAATATACATTTATTTTTTATACAATATAATTTCAATAAGGACGTTTTTATATCATTAACATTGTCTAAATCTAAGATGAAACTTCCTCGGTATAGAAGTCAGGATTTTTTAAAAATGTCAAATTTTGTCGTTCAATCATATCAAAATCTATAAAGAAACGACAATGTTGAGATAAAAAGTTATTTCGATTTCAATAAATATAATTACAATCTTTTATAATAGAAAAATTAAGAAAAACATTTGTTTTAACGCGCTTTCTTTTATTATAAGCTTGGGTTGTACATATGTAACGGAAACGTTAGGGACAATTTTTACTACGAGTACTTTCCAGAAATGTAATTTGATACTTTTGCATACGTAGCAAGGTCCGATGACAATGTTATAATTTGATAACAGCTTTTCATTTTCCTTATGAAGACCGCCAGGATTAATGAATTCTTTCATAGATCCTCTGCAGTGGAGTGCGAGGGACAGAGTTAGTGCGCGGTCTGCGCATGTCTGCAGGTTGGACTTACTTTTTTAAAATTAATTGAACTAAAAATAAAAATTAATAATAGTTTAAAAAAAACTACACGCTTTTATAGTCAACCGAACTAAAAAATATAAATTATTTTCAATTACAAAGAAATGAATTCAGAGTAAAAAGCGTGGGGTGCATTTGACTACATTCATATCGTTCCTCTTAGAAATAGTTGCCTCTAGAATGGTTGTAACATCCAATATCAAGCATCCCACGTAGTTTACGCTGAACTAAAATAATTTCTTTTGAAATTGGAAAATTATTTTCTATTTTTATTTCGGTTTTCTATACAGCGTGTTTCGTTTAGTTTTTTTTAAACTATAATTTATTTTATTATTAAAATATATTATTTCTTTTTCCTAGTTCCTTGATATGACTGTTTTTGACTAAAAAAGCTATTGAAATATTAACTTAAATGCATCGGGTTTCGAAATCTAAATAGATAATATATATTGGTTAGTTACATTGCCAAACAAACTAATATTTATATCAGTTGTGCAAGAAAATTTTATTGTGATGGATATTGTATTATAACGATATTGAGTATTTTTATACATAATATGTTAAAGCAATGTTGTAAACCATACTATTATAGTTCATCTCCTCATAAGAAGCCTGTATGTAGTAATGTGATACTCTTTTCAAACTTTACTTAAAATAATGTTTCCCCGCATTAGTATAATTAATACAATTCACCGAGTACTTCGTGTTAACAACTTTAGAAATACATATATTATCCCCAATTTATAAATCATAACCTGTAAACTTTGAAATACGCAATAATCCGAATTCATTGTACCGCCATTTGCTCCTTTGAGACTTCAATCCCTTTTCAAACAGAAACAACCATTATAATCCTTTCAGGTCTGGACATTTAAAAAAAATATTGAATTCTTATTGATCTTACCTAATCATTATTAATTTCATGTATCCTATTCTTCAATTTTTAATGTGGATTTATATAATTACGAAAATTTTTAAGTTCACATTTACTATTTACATAAATGCCTTTTGTTGGATTTATGGTTCAAATTAGAGCACTATAACTATGTCTAAGTTGGGTACTTACCCATGAATGAATACTTTTTTACGACATGAATACTTTTTTCTAATAATTAGGTAGGTACGTTGCTGTGAGTATTTTCAGCTTTTCATGAAATCATTGTAAATTTTGCGCTATCGAGGCTAAGTTCGTTATTATGTAACTTAAGTACTAGTTAACCTAATTTTTAAATGATTTTTAAGATATTTTTGTCACGATATTGTTAAAAATTATTGCAATAAAATTACTAATCATCATCATAATTAACTTAAGAATACGATGTGAAAATAGTTTTTCAAAACTTTATAAAGAAAACACAATGTCTTTAGATTTTTAAGATTTATACAAAAAGCTAAGTCGGCAAAAACAGCAGTTGGCCTTATCAAAATTAAGGGATGAACTCCTTGACGTTGCAAAACTAAAAGCTGTAATAAACGAAAACGAATTACAAACTTTGATCCTAGTAAGATCAAAGATTTGTGCGAGTTTTATTCATTTAAATTAAAAAAACTTTTCAGACTATACCTACTAGTATAATGCGAAAAACAATTGATCCCAATAAATTATTCTTTTGTATTTAAAATATTTTAAAACAGAAGTTTTGTGTTTTTATCATTACGTACGTCACCAATGAAGTTATAGAATATGAATAGGATTTTTACCACAAAAGGTGTCCAGGCCCAAGGAAATTAGTTGAATCTGTTTAATAATATTTCTTATTTTGTGACAAATATCATTAATGTTTAAACAATATACATTTAAACATTTATGATCATAAAATAATTTTCTTATAGACCTTACGTCTGTTGAAAATATATTAATTCTGTTACTTTAATTCATATAATATAAGCGAGAATATGGATGTGAAATAAAAACAAAATATATTTTATAAGAAATCACTTTTAGACAACACATTTAATAACACTAAAGAAATCGCGGGCTCAGCAACAATCATCCATACAAAAACAAAAACAGTGACCACGTGATTTTGCAGACTGTTAAAATATATTAATATAACTTTATTCTAAATTACAAACTTATTCAATTTCTCAAATATCATTTTTTGTATTAATTATTTTTTAGAGCAAAAACAATGAAACTACTAACCTAACCCGGTAAAAATATCATTCGCAGTAAATATTCCTTGACCTGTAAAAAGCAATGGGCATGTCACTTTGTAGCACTGAGGTAATCTTGGTATGTTTTTTTTTTTCATTTTGTTAGGATGTAAAAACTAAGAATGAACAAAATAATGGCCAGACGATTATATGATATATTAATACCAATCTGATGAAAAGAATACTTTTTTATTATTAAGAAAAATATCTCGATATTTAGAACAAATCGAACATACAAACGAAGGTAGAGATGAAAAAATATTGACACAAAATATCTGACATTTTAAATTATTACCATGGCACTAATTAAACAAATGACAGTTATTCATTATGGTCCTAAAATGGTAGGTAACGTTGACAGGTTTCTAGAAGCAGTCAATTAATATGGAAATTATAGAAGGGTGAATAATTACAATTACGAATAATGTCTTTTATTAATTCATTCTTGGTAAAAAGGCAGACGTGTAAGTTACTACTGACTAAAGAGAATTAAATTATTGAAGTTATAGTTCTTTCGGCGCGATGGAAAAATATTAAGAGAGTGAATTTTTACGATGCGCTCTCACACCGACAGCGACATCGTGAAGTTAGTTCTAGGTGGCACATTAACCGATAACTATGTTCAAGTTGTATATTCTAGTATTTTTATATTTAGAACATCATATGTTTCGTATCAGAACAATTAAACAGTGTAAATAAATAAATATTGTTTTGGTGTTTTGATTAAATCAATTTCACATACGACGGTAATAGTATTAACTAATAATTTATGAGTATGTTCTAGGGCACGAGGGCGCAGGTTCGTTCCTGGCAAGTACCACTGTGATTTTTTTGAGTCATATGTAACTACTCAGAGTATTTAGACACCACTGATAGACCGTGAAGGAAAACATTGTGAGAAAACCTGTTCCTATAATTTCACAATTATAAGTTTGAAATCACCAACTCGTCTTAAGCGAGCGTGGTGATAAATGCTCAAACCTTCTACCTGTGAGAAAGACGCCTTTGCTCAGCAGTGGGCTCTGATAGGCTGATGACGAATATATATTGAATATCAGTGATAAAACTGTTTGGAAGGCATATATAGATTTGAGGTTGATAGTCGGTATGTATGATTTATTTATTTATTTTTATGTGAAAGGTGGCAAACGAGCAGACGGCCCACTTGATGGAAGGTGGTTACCGCCGCCCATGGACATCCGCAACATTTTGTTGCGGATGCATTGCCAACCTTGTTTTTTGGGGGTAGGGAGGGGTGGGAATAAGGAAACGATAGGAAACGGTGGGAATAGGGAAAGGGCAACCGGCTCTCTCACTCATCAGACGAAACGCAGCCAGTAAAGGCTACTTCACGCCGATCTTCTGTGAGAGGGTGGTACTTCCCCGGTCGAGCCAGCCCATGTTCGAGCTGTAGTAACTCACCACAGCTAGGCTCTACCACCTATAATTATTACATCGTTATTTAAAAATTAATATAAACTTTAGTTCATAGACTTCTGAGCCACTAATATTTTTTTAATGAAGATTTAAATTTATCGATCAATAATTATTCTTCAGTTTCAACAACACGGCATGGTACCACTATTGAAGGTGTATTTACAAGATACTTATCTACAGTTTTAACGAGACCATTTATATCATATTTAAGGTACCACAAACCTCTTGTTACTCACGTGCCTGTTCAGTGTCTACGAGAATAATCTACGAGTATAAAATAGTTTATTTGAAATATTTATATTTGATTAATTGCCTTAATGGTTGTATAATTTTACTGTATTGTGATTTTTGAACGTTAATAAAAACTTTTTTATTTAAATAAAATCTTTTTGATATTTTTTTTATATTTTTCCTTAATCACTACAGCATTTTAGTTTTTTTTTCTATACGGCAAAGAAGTGTGCCTTTTAACTCGTGTACATAAAACACTTTTTTTATTGAATAAACAGATACATGTATGTGAAAGTAAATATAAACAATACATAATATTATAGAAAAAATATTTATAAAGGTACAAATTAGATCCGAACCTATTATTATATAGACAAAGGAATTAGGTAGAGCTATCTGTATCATCATTAAACACGACACCATTATACTTGTATCATATACTAAAAATGGAACAAATTGAGCAGATGTAAAGACAGTAGCTGTAATGGAAATAGTTGACACGATTTCTACAAAACAACCAAGGTCATAAAATAGTAATTCAAACAAACTCTTTCGCTTTTGTTTTCACCTATTATGGATATCGCTTTGTATTTAATAAAACAGTGCAATTTTTATTTCCCTGATATAAATTAAAACTAACTATTAATTCAGTTTAATAATAATGGTAAAAAATCTTTGTAACAATTTTTTGACGAAGCTAAAAAAAACATTACGTTACCCCGATCTAAATAAAACAATTTCATTTTTTTTTACAAAACTAATCATAACATTGACTTACCGTAATCTGAGATAAATTTTCTTCGTCCATCATTCGCCACATCACATCACTTCGTGACACAACCCGTAAACTAAAAACAAAGTTTTATAAACAACCGAAATACTTTAAAACTTACTTCTGAACTTATAAAAAAAATAAAAATTAATTGTCTTATTCGCTTGTATTCACAATAACTTTATCACCTTATCCATAAGAGTTTTTATTATTTTTTGTTTTCTGGGGAATAAAACATCGTAGATTAAGAAAACAAGGGGCTGTCGTGCAACTGGCTCGACTGCTGAGTTTAAACTACCTACGTGCATAACTTGACAGATTCTTATAGCGCATGCGTAAAACTGAGTGACTCTTCGGCCTGGCGGAGTTCTTTACCAGTTAATTAATATATCAACTTTTTTGCCTTTCGGTATTAAGCGAGGCCCTTAATAAAATATTTGGTTTGGTGTCTACAATGTTAATTAAATTATTCAGTTGGCTCTCTGAATTTGACGCGTTGTGCAAACTTAACTTTTAGCAGCAAATAAATAAATCATGAGCTGTTAGAATTTACAAAAACTTGTATGTCACTTAAAAGACGTTATATGAGTCTTATTAAATTATTAAAACAGGAGACACTAAGTAAACTGAAAACAAATTACCCGAATATGAAATAAGAAAAGCTTTGATACTTAAATATGTACATACATACACATATATTAGAAAATACTTCTGTATATATGTATGCCATACTCTCTTTTCGAATAAAAAATAATATGGAACACATACATAATGTACCTAATGTTATTTTACATAATTCTAAATGTAAAATTTATAAAATTGTAACAGTATATATATAAAATATTTGCTACAAACTTTAAAATTTTTGTCTTTATTAATTTAATTTATTCATTTTCAATACCGTGAGACTACGGCAAGGCTTATGAACTTCGCACGTCCGATCATTGTGGGTGAAAGAAATGTAAACCAAGTCTTCGTTTACCTCCCAAACAGTCAATTCTAATGTAATTTATATTCGTTAACCTTCCCTTAATTGAACAATACCATATAAATTTATTAAAATAAAATCTATCAGAAATACAAAAGGTATAGAGGATAAAATAAAAAGTAGAATTTTGATTAAAAAAAGACAAAAGCTACAACAGTATTTTAAATGACAAATCAATATTGTTCAACGAATGATAGTTATTTCGGTCGTTTTGGTATATACTTCATATATACATACATACATTATATTTCCATATTTATTTCGAAAGAGTTTTTGTCCATAAATATTAGGTACTTAGTTTTCAAATCAGTGGTGGTCTAGTGGTTAGAGGGCCCGCCTCTCGTTGCCGAGGACGCGGGTTTGATCCTGGCCCGGTCAAGTACTAATGTGACTTTTCCGAGTCATATGTACTTTCTAAGAATATTTAGACATCACTGATTAATGCTGATTCCCAAAAAAGAGGGTTGATGTCAGGCAGGCGGCAGGTCGTAAAAACAATTAGCCAAAACTATTCACAACATGTAAGGCAGACCCTGGCTTTAGCCGGGAAATTGCCAGGTAGAAGGTTAGGTACTTAGTTTTCAGTGTTAACCTTTAAAAGAGAATTTTAGATGCTTAAAAACAACACGTTTTAATTAATTCGAGGTCAAAATTATTTTCGGGATAAAAAAAACTTATGTAATTCTTAAGACGAATCATAAATAAGTTAGTCTTGATTTAGAATAGCCAAAAAAAAAACAAAAATTATATTACTTATACGAGAACTTAGGTTATTTCATTTACTTTTTAGTCTGTAAGGTAGCTTTAGAAATTAATTTAATTTGAACGCGTCAACTGTTTTTTTTTTTTTTTTTTTTTCTACGAGGGGAATCTTTTAAAGACTTCCTGCCGCGGGGTAAACGCGACAGGGGCATGTGGGATTTCCACCCACTAAACCACCTCGACGTTCTCTGCGCTGTGCGTAGACTAGTGAGCGGGAACGGCAAGCCATACTTCCGCTCACTACGCACGAGTCCCGAAAGGGACTCCGCCATCGGCAGGGGCATCAGTGGCTGACCACACCACCCCTCCGACTCAAGAGCAGCGTGCCGGGAACGCCAAACACGCCGCTCTTCCTCCAGCCTATGTTGCCCGGACGCCGGTTCCCCACCGACGCCCGGAGGCTTCCTCACTGGGGAGGCAGGTCGCGAGCATAAGCCCGCTGCCTTCGACCCAGCCTTCGTCGGCGCAGCGGCGCCGAGGAGGGGTCGTCTTTGTCAACGCGTCAACTGTGATCTAACCAAGTACTTACCTATGTAACTAACTAAATTATTTTTATTGTATTATTTTCTTCAAAGATATTTAACATCGAATAAAAATCCTTTATTTCAAATTGAATGTTACTTTGATGCCAATGATAATATTTTAGTCTATGTTACGTACAGGCTACATGTTAAAAAATACATGAACATCGCCGGGCACGAACACCGAACGAACACCAAGCCCAGTGAACCACAAGATTCCTGATACAAGCTATGGAATGACATTGCTTTCCTAACATCGGGGCAGTCATGTGGTCTTAGGCATAGATTGTAAATTTTAATATGTAATACATATTATAATATACATGTAAGTAAGTTTCTTAATTTTTCTGGAACTTCCGATTGCTACCCTATCTAATTTCTGTTTCTATAGTAAACATCTGTCGTATCTTGATGTAACAACATAAATTATATTTCTATAATACAAACTTACATAAGTAACCTTGGTATTTTATAGAAAAAAAAACATATTGTACATATATGATCATTGTATTTTTTTTTTAAAAATGAAGTCGCTTTTCTTAAAGAAAAAACTTTTAAAGTATCGATTATGGTACTATTTTCCTACTTTGCTAATCTCAATTCGTAGCTTTAACAAAGGACCTCACAGTCATAATTTTTTAATATGACAGTACATAAATAAATTTTGGTTAAAATTAAACGAATTACAAAAAATATTTAAGTCAGATATTAGATATGTATCAGTTTTCTCAGAATCAAACTACGGTTTACCTCCATATTTAGTTTTAGCCCCGTACGTGCAAATAATCAGTTTTTGTACCTCGGGATTCTTACTTTTACTTACTTTACTTACTTGTCTGACTTAGAATCCTCGGGCACTTTAAACCTTATTTTCTTTAAGAACTAGTGCATATTTTTAAGATCTCCTTGAGCCACGATTCAGAGATTAGGTTCTTATTATCTTCATTGTAATATTATGCAAAAATTGGAAACAATCCTATAATAACAAGTATAAGGATTCAGTTAGTCTTTATGAATGTTATCTTCAAATAGTGAATCAAAAAGTCTTGGTTATCTTTATAAAATCTATTATATTTGGTCTAATGTGATGATCTAAAAATTAAATTTATTAATTTGACGAATTACTGACTGTGAATAGAAGGTATACGACAAAAATAATATTCAGAAGTTCATAAATGTAAATAGAAACCAAAAAACTTATTAAAAGTTATTAAAATTAAAAACTTTCTATATTAGAGCTCGTTTTTTCTTTGCTCTAGCATGTTTCGTGTCCGTTGCTTTATCTGTAAAAAAATGTTTTAGTAACCAAGTTTTTTTCTGAATATATGTAGGGATTTTCACATGGCAGCCTCTGTCAGCACTTGGAAATAGAATTACGGCGTATAAAGGGACCAACTAAAAAACTGCTAATACAGACCATTTCTCAAAACAATATCAATTTAAAAGTGCCTAATTTATTTGCGGTAAATTTTAATAGTATAAATAAAAATTGGTGTACACAGTATAAAAATACTGATCATATTTGTAAAGGAAAAAATATAAGTTCAAATCCCAAAACCATCTATAAAAAAGATTACTAACATTTCATCAAATCAATGAGTTCACGAGCTCCGCGTATGTCTGCGGCTACATTGTTAAAACGTGACATCTGTCATCGAAGCTCAAGCTCCGCCCTTTTTTCGCCGCCCGCCACCGCTCACTCTTTCCGAAAAGAAACAGTTTTGATAGAATAGTTACCTCAAAATCAATTTAAAATTATTGTAAATTTACTATTTTATGAAATTAGTAGTAAGTTTATATTGCTAATTCGGCCTTTTTAAAGAGGCAGTGCTTCTCTCGTAAAAAAACAATTGAGTAAATCGTGCTGTGTTTGTCTTTTAATCGAAAGAGGACAATTAAAATATCTGTAAGTCACTAAGATACATACCTATACAAGCTGTGATCAATCGACTAGTACACGTAAACAAAATATTTAGGTACTATGACAACAAAAAAGTAGTTACTAACTTTTCTCCGGCACACGTACACAAACGCTGTTATAAATTTTCTCACACATTTTTTTCGAAATTCCGGAAAAAGTTAATGAGTTTGGTTTTGGTTTCATTTATTTATAGTATTGATCAAGTTCATGTCGAAACAAGCATTTTCGGACGAATAGAGCGTTTGCAAGTCTATACAGGAAATTGTAGATTATATGGAATACGCAAGTTTGAACAAGTTACAGTCGTTTGTCTCATTAAAATATTATCTGTTTAGTTAGGTGCTTAAAACAATGTAGGTAGACCCTTATAAAAGCTATGCTTACATTTTTGGTCTTTACTCTCAAAAGCAAATAAATTTTCGTGGACCCCCATCAACATCTTATGGACCCCCATTTTTTGTTCACGCATTCGTAGACCCCTGGGGGTTTACCTGTATCACTCTGGGAATCACTGGTCTATGCGTTTGTGAACTTTAATTGTAAATACGGTGTTTTGCGTAATACGTGATTTTTAATAATATATATTGGTAAACTTCATTTGACATTTAATGTTCATTCATATCTAACACATTAAAATTAAAACGAGTTTGGTCAATTTCATGAATCATGTCGGAGATCTACACCTACAAAACAAGCGGGTGTATAGAAACTTAATTGTGACTGTGGCTTGTCATACATCGGACAGACAAAGAGAAGTATCGGTACAAGGGTTAAGGAAAACATTTCAGACGTCAGGAATAGGCGCGCGTCGAAGTCGGAAGTATGTGAACATGCATTGGACAAACCAGACCATTACATTAGATTTGATAAACCACATTTCCTCGCCCGTGAAGACAGATATATACCAAGGTTAATCCTTGAGGCTATTGAAATTAAAAAAAACACCCCAATTTCAATAGAGAAGATGGCTGGAAGCTATCAAATACCTGGGATCCTCTACTTAAAAGTATAAAATCCCACGTCCGTGACCACACCGCAGGACCTCGAAACACCGTGAGCGCATTCTGCCGGCATCCAGAGCGGTACGCCAGAAGATTAAGAAATCGGTGGCGGTAGGTGATAAAATAACAAGACCGACTGACAGACACTCACATTTCGTCTGCCCGTGATCACGGTTACTGTAAAGTAGCCGAACGTCGGGAGTATGTACATAGTTTATAGTCAAAAATAAAAAATCGCTTAGTAAATACGAAAATATTAGTTTCATTTCAATCTTATATATAGTTAAATTCTTCACATAGTTATACTCTTTAGTAACACACATACTTATACTTTTTATCAAAAGTATTATTAAAAGGATCATTCCGAGTAGTAAACAAAACTGCTTTTAATAACTCAAACAGAACATGGCTGTGAAATGGATACGTTTAGTAATTATTCGTTTCTTAAGAATAAAGCACTGAACAATATCATTTAATGGCTTGCGAATGAATGGCTATTGAAATTGATGTTTGAGTTAGGCGTTTAAGAACTAGATTTTCTGTTGATCTATCACTAATCTAGACCAAAAAAATTCAAGCCCTTCATTAAGAAAAATTGTTTTTGATGAACAAAGTACAGAAACGCTCTCCACTATTATCCTACAATAGATAATTGTGTAAACAATTAGAGAAATGACATAAATTTGTTAGTATTTAAGGGCTTTTTACTCTTTAAATTCTTGGATAAGAAAATGATATGTAAATGATTCTAAGCATTTCTTGGCTAATATTCAGAAATATAACAGTTATTTCCAGATGACATCGTTTGGTGCTACACATATTATACAGGACAATTTCATACCCAGTTTCAAGGTGTTATAAGTTATAACTTATAACCACACTTTTTTTCATTATATTCAAGTATGTAGCTATATATTTATAGGAAATAATTATTGTACAAATTTTTAACAATTACAGATACAGGATCTAATTTATCACTTACTGGGGCTGTTATAACTCCTACCAATTGATGATCATACATTTTTAGAAATTTATTTTATGCCCAATTCAGTTATGGAAGTTGGCAAGAGTTATACTCATAATTCTACAATAAAAAGAACCGTTGTTCGAGAATTACAAATGTTTTTCCATCAGAACAACAATTCAGTAAACATGTTCTGAATAGGTTTTGTTGGAATGCCATCAGACGTCCACAATAATGTCACTCTTGCTGATAAAACCCTGTGAAAACACAAGAAAATTTAATTCACAATCTTCTAGATATATCACAGTGACAAATTTGATTTGTTTGTTTTATTTTTTTTTTGTCTTGTTTCAGTTGAGCATTAATTTATGAAAATATTGATGACTTTAATATGACCATTTCTTTTTCTTAGTTTTTAAGTGTCCATATAAGAATAAGTTTACTTATAAATTTGTTTGATTTTAGAATCTGAAAGTATTTTGTATAAGAAGTAGTTTTTATCCATCATAAAACATTTAGTAGTCAATAGTTTTTGTCAGTTTTATTAAGTTGAGTTACATAAGTAGGTTAGATTATTTATATTGGTTTTTAATACTAATATAATAGCAGTTTTTTTTATTAATATAGTAATATATTTAGTAAAGCAAACGCAAAAAAATGTAACGTATACAATTTTTAAACAACATTTTAATTTGAGGTTGACACGCTTTATCACCATCAAAACAGGAGTATTTAGCTTTCATAATAAGTAATCCTTACCCATGATATTACTATACCATACCATCATAGAAAAAGAATATTTATTCTTATCGTTTTTTACACCAATTATATTTTAAAGCTAAATAATAAACGAAATTTCACTAAAATCAGTAATGTTTTAACTACACCATAAAACAGGAAAAACCATTTATTTAAATAAGGGGTTTAAAGAGCAAAGGAAGTGACATAAAAATTTTGAAACATGGCATAGAAGGGATTTGCATATTACGTCGTCGAAACCATAATTCAATAATAAGTTGATATCTTTCCTCCTATTTACAATATGGTCAAAGTCTTCTTAATAGCTGTGAGGGGATATAGTTACTCATATTATATATTATCTCTCCTCAGTGCCGGCGTTAGAGGGACTGACACCCTGGGCAAGAATATTTTGGCGCCCACTTGAAGAAATCAATATCGAGTATTAGATATTTTCTGAACGAATGTGAACACTGAACGTGTATTAATAATTCTATATTCCATCTACCATCTTCCATCTTTTCTTTAGCGTTATTAACGTTACCCAGAGTTAACGACGTGGACGTAGAAAATTATGTAACTCCTATTTATTTTTTTAATTTTTTCATTTATAAGTATCCTACCTCCACTAATCGCCCCCCCCCAAATTTGGCGCCCAGGGCCGTCGCCCCATCGCCCCCCCCCTCATAAATAAAAACACACTTGTGATTTTTAATATCTAATTACTCGATTTCTTAACAATTGTAATTAAAATTACATTGAAATAATAAGATGAAAATAGATTATGAGCCAATAGGTTAGGCTAATAGTGGCCGTCCTCAAATCCAGTGACAGTCACTACCCTATTTAGCCCTGGCCGCTCATAATTTTTATGGAACTAATCAACTGAATTCCCTAAGAAGTTTATTATTAAACACATCCAAAATTTGACGCTCCGTCACAGATATACATATAATTCGAATCTCGGAATAGGCTCCAACAATTTTCATGAAAATTAGTATATAGGGGTTTCGGGGGCGATAAATCGAACTAGATAGGAATCATTTTTAGAAAATGTCATTTAATGAAAAAAAAACAAAAGGAGGCGTTTAAAATATAACCCAACCTAACATCTTTTGGCGAATAATAGTACTACTGTTTGTTAATTGTTTTAGCGACACAACGAAAAAATCAATGAAAAAATTAAAAAAAATGGAAAAATATTTATTATCAATAAAAACAACATTATACAATGAAATGTCCAGTGGTACCCACACTAGGTATTCCTATGTCGTGGGTACCAATTGATAGTTTTACACTACATATTTATTGTTGTCGCTCGGCTTAGAATATAAATTATATAATTGTTTAACAAATATAGCATACATAATTTATGTAGAATTAACTTACAAATGGTCTTATGTCAATGAATAGGTACTATACTAAGTGCAAGAAAAGTTTTTCGGTGGTATGATAGGTCAATGAGGAGAGCCAAGAAATAATTATTGTTTTGGCTTGTTTAACGGAGCAACGTTTAATATCACAAGCGTTGGCTACTTTATTGTAAATAAACGACTCAATGAAAGGACTGAAGCGTCTAGCAAAAGATGTCTTAATGTTTGGCAAGGGGAGCCTATAGTCCCGACGTTTGAGTAAATTTTTTTAATCTATTGAAGATATACTCGTAGTTGTGTGATGAACTTTAAGTGCGATTTTTAGTATGTATAGTTTGTGTACAGTTAGAACTTCGCTTTCCTGATAAAGCTTGGTTGTTGAATAGTCAAAGGGTTTATTCAATATCGTTTTGAGCACTGATCTTTGGGCTCGTTCGAGATGAATTAAATGCGCTTCCCCAGGAACTGACGCAATAGGCAATCAGTGACTGACAGAGAGCAAAAGCAATGAGTGTTTGTATTGAGGTTAGACTAAGAAATTAATTGTTGATTTATATTGTGTTGCATCTTTTTAACGTGTTCAGTTTAAAATGCCTAAACAAAATAAAAAAAAACACAAAAATAAATACATACAATTCCTATATACCGAGCAAAGCCCGATGTTCAGATATTATAAATTAATATGAGTTTATAAGCAAGCTATTTTATAAATGGCATTCCTAAACTTCAAATTTATTAAGCTATTCAAACCGAGAAATTATTAAATAATGACTACCTTTTCATTCAAATTCTTATTTCCTTTCTTTGTGTACTTTCCCTGAATAATTTTTACCACGGTCGTACCAAATTCTTACCAAAATATTTTTTTTACACAGAAAACTTAAATGTAAAACGGGAAATCACTGGAATAAATATTAATTATTGAGCTGTCGACTTAGCATTCAGCAAGTATTCGATATAGCATTTATTTTATTACCGATTCATCATACTCGTAGTAGTAGTGTTGTAAAATATGGTATAATATTTTAATTAAAATATTGAAAAAAATGACATACAGAATTAAATAAAAAACTTAATTAATTCTTCAAATAATAATATTTTTTTCTTTCACCATGCATAGGAAAATGAAAAGTACTTTATATGCCAAAGCCAACTTACTGATGGACCTGAGACTAAATGGCTTTTATACATACCTAGTTATATAGATATCACATACATTGAAATATAACCATTCCTATAATCAATAATATATATATATATATATATATATATATATAGTGTATATCAGGTAGGCAGTGTATATCAGGTATATATACCTGATATACACTGCCCAGAAGATGATATATTGCTACAGTTAATTTGAATTAAAAAAGAAATATATGTATAAATTAAAATATGTGATATTTATGTATTTGTAGGGAGTGTATTAATTAAAAAAAAATCGCCTTCTTACGTGATTCAAATGAAAATACTCTGTAAAGATAAAACAAAATAATACAGTACAATTAACATGGGATTCACATCGACATTTTAACTTCGTTAGCGTTCCGAAGCATTGGGTTTAATATAATCTATATTGAAATCGTTATCAACCCGCATGTATAAACAATTATTCAAGCATATAATGCTTTTGACGACCTAAATATCTACTAAAATATAAAATTAATTATTATTATTAATATATATTACAATTTTAAAGTAAGTATATATAGTGGAAAAATAAGTTGTCATTGGCCTTGTCAATTCGTCTATACGTCTATATTCGTCTCTCGTATATCACATAAACTTTGGTATTTAATGACTTAATTACAAAATATTTCACACAATTACTCTTTCATTTTCTAATACTTCACTGAACAATAATAGACATCTTAAAAGAAATTTCATAAAATAATTGTACAGTGACATCGTTCCATTTCCAATCTCCTGTCTTTAATAAAACGTGATTTATAAGAAAGCCATAATATGTATATTTCAACATGTTTTTTATATTAATAATAAAAACGATTTAGTATCATTTAATCTTATAATGAATTTCAATTACCGGGCATCAAATTATTCTATTTATGCTTTTGTTGTTTATGTATTTCTTAATATCAATTACTAATAAGTAATTTTAAAACGATTCTAATAATCTTCACTTGCTAGTCCTGCTGCAATGCTGGTATGATACAGTTCAGATTATTTGCTACATATAATATACAAAAAATAACTTTTGTGGTTGAATTTCATAGAAGATTTTTTTGTATTCACTTAGGTAAAAAACAAATAAAACTACATATGACCAAAACAAACATGCAAAGTAATACAAGGGCCGAAAAAAAACGAAAAATAATTTTTAAATAAACTAATATTCGTTGGATATAAGCAGGAAAATATGGTTTCTATCATATAAGTACATCAATATTGAAGGATATTTTTCCATATTTAATTAGCGTCACTTTTAACAACTTTTGGTAATTCATTATATGTACATATTTTAACAACATTCTTCTTTACCAGAAAGTGCGGACGTAAAAAGAATAAAAATAAAAAAGTCAAAAACACTTACAAATATGATAAAATGTTTATATCACATTCAGGTCATTACAAAACACAGCACAAGGTAAACGTGAGAGCTTAATAACACCCTGCTTCTGGCAATTACGGTAACCATAAGAGAATGCATCAAACGATCGAATTAGATTGAGCGGGTGAGCTTACGAGTAGATTAATACAATTAATTCATTATTAGATAAAATGATACTTAATCGTTTTTATTATTTATATTAAAAGCATGTTGAAATATATTATGGCTTTCTTTAAATAACGTTTTTTAAAGACATTGAACATGGAACGATGTCAATGTACATATTTGGTTTTATGAAATTTCTTTTTAGCTGTGTATTATTGTTTAATAATAATAGAAAAAAGGAACAGAGTATTTTATGTTGATAAGACTTAATACCGTATTTGTATAAATAGCATTTTTATAAACGCCTAATAAATGCCAATTTTTAAAATTCAAATGAAATTTGTAAAAGTAGATTTGCTTACTAAGTCAAACAAGTTTAAATATGGATTTTTGTATTTTTTGACTTCGATCTAAGAATAGCTGGGAGAATTAGCAACGATACTATTCTCTTAGACGGTGTTGAAGTATTAAGTTTCAGGACAGATCTTGCTTCCATACGTGAGTTATACTGTCTAGAAAATGAAATGTCTTAAGAGAACTATTTAAAATACTACCAGGGGGCCTCTTTTTATGTATTGGGATTATGGATGTGTGACAGTGTATTCTTTATAATGATTGTAGATATTATTTATTGCAAGATTATCTTTTGTAGAGTTTTTACAAGTGGTCTTCTCACCATTAAGGATCAGAGAGATCTGACTCCTTACAACCATATTTCTACAGTAGTCCTTTTACATTGTGTAAAATTTAGTGTTTTTATGCAGTCTATATGATAAAACTCTAAAAGTACCTTTTTTGACTTGTAATTCGAGTATTTTAAACTATCTTTCTCCGAAATAATAAAACCTTTCCAAGGGTAAAAATGTGTTTAACAAATATTACTTTAAAAAAACCTTTTACTTTAAAAACATTTAAAGATATAATATCTTAAAAGATAACGTTTTTGTAGACGAACTCAATATTTCAATAATTGGGTTGTTCGCCAATGACGAAATCTTTCCTCACATTTTCACGCTCTAATGCTGGCTCGCAGTATAATTTCAGAAGAATTTCCACTACGAATACTGGCGCTATGGAATAAATTCCCTAGTTAAGTTTTCCTAGAAGATTACAGTACGAGGTTCTTCAAGACAGGAGTAGAGTAGTATTTAAACGACAAAAGTAACTAATACTTCTGGTATTGCAGCATTCAGGTACATATGAATTATTTATCAATAAAAAGTATTATACCGTTATTTTCCATAATAACCAGAGTTTTATGTAATAAATCAATGTTTCTTAAAGTCAACCCTGTAAACTGTGATGTTCTGCTAAAATTAGTAACATACATATGTACATCCCTAATTTAATACAGTACAAAGACAGCCAACGCTCGTTCATGGAAAAATAACACGAAAGTGTTAGGTATGAAAGCTGAATTTCAGGAGAGTGACTATCTATATCTACGTCAACGTTATGAGTAAGACGCTTTAATTATTATCCGTTTCGTAGAATCTTGTTTAGTATTTCAGGTGTCGCTCGAACAAGGAATGACTTGAAACTCGGGGATTATTGTGAAGACCGTTGGGAAGTGCACTATATGAATTTTAAACTAGTAATGCCCACGATAAATTCCGCATGGATTTGTATTTTTATATTAATAAAATATACAACATTTTAAAAATAGAAGAATCTCAACTTACTCCTAATTAAATAACCTAGGTGAAAGTATCGTCATAATAGGTCTTCTTAAGGTCTAGTTGATTACGAACATGTATCGTCTTAAGTGAAAGGCGCTTCATTTTTACACCTAACAAACACCTCAGTAAAATTTATTTGTATGGATATGGAAAAGGGAGACTCCGGTTATAAAAATTTGTATTTTTACTTATTAATTACGTTTGTTTCATTTTGATTTATTTGATTAGTTTTACTTACATACTTCTCTGATTTTTTTTTGTGTTATGAAATTAACTGAAAAGAGTAGTGGAGGACTTTATGAGCAAAAAAAATATTTTACACCGTTATAATAAATTAAATTTGAAAATTAGGAGATATTATTAATTCTAAGTTCAAATAAAGTCAATGATTTAGAAAAGAGTAGTGGTTTAGAAAATATCCTTCCAAAGTAAAGAGTCACACTATCGTATAAAATAGCCAGAAAAATATTTAATAAGTAATAATTTTATGAACTACTAGCATTTGCTCGCGACTTCGTCTTCAAAGAATAAGGACTTCCGGCAGATTTTTAATTTTTCTCTTAGTTATCGTCTTTTCTGTGGTTTATCGATTACATGTGTAAACAAATAGTAAAAAAAAAACAAAATATCCCTCTTTGAAACTGGTTCAGGCATAGTTTTGCTCGGGACTGTATATCGTTAATATTGTTCATCCTTCAGAGTTAAAACAGCTCGTTTGCAAAACCATTCCCGAGACTTGTCTTTTAAAAAGAATTACCTGGAAAATGTGTTTGTATTAGCTGCTCGACAGTATTTATTAATGTACATATGTATATTTCTATGGATGTCAAATACAGTATATTTAACAGGATCACTATTTAGTATGCTTAGTAGACTGGTTGAAAATATATACTACCATCAGAAATATTTCCTAAATAGGCTCTTATATTTTTATTCAACTTAATAGTTTTTAAGCAAAACCACAAATCGACCTCTTAAAGTTCATATCTTTGTACTTAATCTCGAGTTCCCTTAGATATCATTGGTAGAATTCGTCAGAAATCTTCATCAAATAGCACAATTCCGAGCCATTCAATTGTTGCATATTTTAATGCTTCAGAGAGGTGAATTTGTTTTGAAATACTATATCAAAGGCTTTCACGCGAGTCCAGTCAAGTGGCAATTTAAATGTGCACACGCAGTAGCAGCAGTAGCACATTAATTAGATGGGTTTTTCCAGTACCATCTGAAGCTTATATGTAGAAAGACGAGTTGTCGAGCGTTTGTGTAATTACTATTTACTATTTATAAATGCATGGTTGTGTTTGTTCAATAATAATTAGACTGAATTAATGTCGTTCACGAATCTCTCTAATTACAAAGGGTGGCAACTAGAGATTCCAGAAAATCTACGAATCTTACCCATATGTATATTATAATGAAAATTGTTTATTAAAACTTGTAACCTATCCCTAAGACTACATGATTGCACTGATGTTAGGAGGACAATACCAATTTTATTACTTGTGTAGTATCAGGATTTTTCTGGTTCACACGGTTTGGTGGTTGTTCCCTTGAGTCAGCAACGTCACTCGTTATATTCGTGATATTATCCATATAACGACGTTGCCCCAGTGATGTTTATTTTTTTATATGTTGCGCGTAGGTAACATTCTACTTAATTTTTATTGTATTTAGTCTCTTTAAATAACATATTGTCCCCCTTACAAGTAGCTTTGTGGGTTGGGGTCGTCCATATTACTAAAGTGAACGGCCACCTTGTAACCAAATATTTTCCTCCAGAATTTACAAGCATTTTTATATATTCCGAAGTCCTAATGGATCTGACACTTGACCAAACACTAACTATGTATATTACAAACAAACCTAAAGTGTCATTGTGATCCTATAATAAATTGGTCAAAGTGTGATAATAAATGTTAAAGATATTCCAGGTACCTTCTCAAGTATCAATAAAATGAGCTGTGCGTTTAAGTTTAGGTGATGTGTATTCACTTACCTTTCTCAGTGACCATAAAAATCAGGGTAGATAGACAGAAACATATTTATGATAGGATGATGTGCTTTCTGAGTTAATATGTAATGTCTTTATAAACTTTACGTGTTTGACAGTGATAAAATAAAATAAAATTTGTTATAAAAGTTTAACAGATTTCAAAATAAAAAAAAAGGATAAGTGAGAGGCGGACTCGCAAAAGAAGCGTTCCCAACTGTTATATGTGAAATGACCATTATATGAGTGTATGTGTGCAACTACCAACGTGATTTTTTTCGAGTTACATCTACTTTCTAAGAGTAGTAAGACTCCACTGATAGTTAGAATAAGTTATAATTTGTGAAGATTTTCTCACAGTCTTGGTTATATCTAAATAAATTTTACGGGATGATTTTCTTTTATTTTTCCTGTAAGTTATGTATTGTTTTAAAACAGTTTACGTCATATTGCCCCATGGAAATTTTTCGGTTGTTAAATTACTGGGTGTTGAGATCTAAATTTATGATTATTAATGTGACTTTTTTTATGTTTAAAAGAGGATATTAAACTCTGTTTGTTGTTTTAATAATTTCCTCTTTAGTTTGAGTTGCCTCGGCTATTTAATTAAGTTTATATAAAGCAACTAGAACAATGTGTGGCAGCAATACTCACAAATTTGTCATATTAAATAGAATAGTTATTGTTGATAATGAATCCCCTTTAATAGCAGGAAATTACTTTTCTTGTTGACCAAAAGTGCTAGTGTTGTTGTCCGCTTAAGAAGTTTGTACATTATGCTTAAATTGATTACCGTCCATGTGATTATATCTATATAATATGATATATAAATGCCTAATAAGGTCACGATATGATTAAGATACTTTTATTTTCATAATGTGTTTCTGAAATTGGTGCTTTGGTTAACGCAATAAAGTTATTAAATTCCAAGAATAAAAGAATTTATGAAACTACATAAATGCTTAGACATTGGTAGTAAACTATAAATAAAACGTAGAATATGTTTGTGCATGTGCATGTAAGCATGCGAGCATGCGAGTTTGTGTGTATTTTTAATATTAAGTAGCAAAAATTAACGACTCAAATACAATCCAGCATAATGATTATTAAATTTTATGTTTGTTTATCCTCGGGTTTGCGCATACTTATCTCAGAAACAGATTAATAGATTAATACGTGATTGTTACTTATGTATTATAGTTAGTTTTACTTAATATTCAAATGAATTTCATATCAGTAAGATCACAATTAAAAAACAATACCTATTTCAAGAATCTTTTATGAAATTTAATCTGATGTGTATTCTATAAAATGTAACGAAGTGCTGTTTCCACATGGAAAGTATGCAAGAAAATATATACATATTAGGTACATTTCGTTAATATTATTTTAATCATAAAACACTAATATTTTGTCTTGGATTTTTTGAAATTTTTATCTGCATAAGATTATGCAGATACAAATCAAATTAGATAATCAGTAATAAAAAAAACACATTTATACACCCCAAAAGTTAAAGGAATAATCCATTTAACCATGTAGTTTTAAATAATGTCAGTGTGAACTTCTACAAAATGTTATGACTTATCATCAGCATTTAAGGATATTAATTAATACAATGACTGGCTTTACTAGATTTGTATTCACGTTTAAGAATCCACCGTCCTATTCTGTGACATATGTAGGTAAAGGTGATACTAAAAGCTATTAGAACTGAAAATGAATCAACGCAAAGTTTGATTGCTCCGTTATGGACTCATTAGCACCCACAAATTAATTACAAGAAAGTTAATATCGTAATAAATATTTAAGTAGTTTATTAACTTAAGTTCCAATTTAACTTTTAGTTTAATTTTTACTTAATTTATTCACGTTACCTAGTAAATTCACAGCTTGTTTTTGCAACTTTAATATGTTTATATACAAAAAATATTGTTTCAAATCAATTTCATACGGAAAGCATAAATGATTAAAAAGCAGAAATACTTTTACTCTTAAGCTATTCATTAAATAATGACAGCATTATATCGTTAATATTATGTGTTTAAAATTAATAAGCGACATAAAAATCATTTAAGCGTTTATTAAAATGGAACGAACTTCCATAATAGAGTGAAATACATAATTGACAGGGATTATTATATTTATTGCATTAAATAAATGAATAACACATTGAAAGTATAAAGTGCCATAGCAAGTTTTTATTAATATAATTTGTAAAATGAAGTCATCAATTGTATAAATTCATCAGATAGACATAATACAAATATATGTACCTATTCAAGAACATTGTGCGAACTACACTCGACATAATTACAAAGTCATGTAAATACACGCATTATCATTCGTGTTCCATTTCAAAACGGCCCAACGCCAACTCAGTACACGTGATCATGTTCCGGTTCTGACTTTATCCACGTGGACAGCCCCATCAGGTTTGGAGTACCCTTTCGTAAGAAGTAGGAAGGAGTATCAAGCACAGCGTATTAAACGGACGCTCAAATCAAGTTTTTGAGTCATCGAGACGCACATCAGAAAACCATTGGCATCAATACTGAAACATTAGTCAGGTGACGTGGCGGTAAGACGCACATAGCGTAGCGGTGAAAAGAGCCGAAAGGAAAGAATAAAAAAATATGAAGATGACTTTTTCGGACGCCGGCTGGATCCTAACAACGGGACGTGTCTCCGCCCACAGTTAGGCTCGCCCCGTCCGACCAACCACCCAGACCTCACTGGCGCAGGTGGAAGGCAGGCCATTTGACACCTGTTCCCGGTCAACGCCTCGCCGGAGGCGACCTCATCATGACACCCGGGCTGCAAAACGCCTGCCTGCCTTCACCAGCTCAGTAGAACCTACGCCCCAAAAAGTTAACCTCAACCTCCCCCCCTTCTGTGGGGGCTGAGTTGACCTCGGTGTCCTCAGTTGTTTCCTAGGCGGTGTGGAAACCCTTAATTAGTTCTTACCGCCAAAATTGTTTTTTTAGTTTGTGATTTGAAACATTGTAAATAATGATCCAAGTAACCCTTTGTTGCAGTTATACGTGTACCTTTATATATATTCATGAAAGTTGTTTTGTAAATATCATATACAAAGCAATACGTATCAAAGCTAAACCTTTTACTTTCATGTGAAATTCCACTTTGAATGTAATCTGGCGTAAAGTTTTTTTATTGTAACGAAATCACAACTTTTTTTATCCTTCCGTCAGATATCTCGGCCTTGATTGCATGTGATCCTAATGAGGGTCGAAATCGATCAATTTTAACAAGGAAGCTAGTTCACACAACAACACTTCATTTCAAACACAAGTTTCGCTTTACATATGCTTTAAGGGCTTTTTAAAATACAACAAAAAATATACATAATTTACAAATACATAATATTATGATAAAATCCTGTCATTCTTCTTGTAAAATATATAGTTTTTCATACGGCTTCTCATATTATAATTAAGTAGTAGCATCGTTCACAGAATGAACTCTTCGATTTATGATTATTCTTAGAGCATTACCAGAGTGAGTTATCGGTTTGGAAGATTTAAGTCTTTTTATCTTTTTTTTAATAATAAACCTTTATAGAATAATAAACTCAGTTTTCAAGTTTCTATTATTGTCTACTTTAATGAGGAACTAAACAGTTAAATTACAAATGCCGAATATTATAGAAATACATCCAAATGAGTTTATGATATATTTTTTCATAACAGTGACATTGTTAAATGCAGAAAAAGGGGCAGCTTTATTATGCTTGAAATACATTATTTTATGATATTTTTAATTTGATTTCATATAAATATCTTCATTTCAATCCAAAGCATATCATCTAGTAAAAAATAAAGAAAGCAAATCGTAATTGTAACCTTTCACATTGCCATACTGAACTTGTTATAGGAAATCACAAAAAGATAGAATTGGATATTTGAAGACATGGGAGACAAGGGATCAAATTACTTGATTTTTCAATAATTCATTCATGGTATAGCAATAGTTTGCAAAAATCTATTCAATGATACATTGAACTGAAGTCTCAAAGAGTTAATAGAGTTATATTACATAAATATCTGATAAAAATAAATTTGTAAAGAGTTGATATAATAAATGAATCAGCTATCATAATCCTATAAAGCTAATATAAGTTATATATTTATATCAAAACATGTAGTGTTTCATCAAACAATCAATCACACTTTTCAAACATGGTACGGGAATCATTAAATATTCATTACGATACTTATCGAATGACTTCAATATCAATTTGTTACGATCTGTTTAATGAATAAAACATGAGCAATCCCTCCTATGACAATTTTACATCAACGACAAGGATTTTATTAAATCAACATGTAACTTTGTTCTTGAAACATTTCAAGACGTAAATAGATTTTAGAAAAGCTTACCTAATTATTTTTTACCTCTTGATTGGTTCTAATTATGAAACTGTGCTTAAAATTAATTAAGGTTTTATAAATTATACGAATGCTATATAACTAAATATACAATATTTTCAAGGGATGTACTAACAGCCGAGAATATTTTGGATTAAGAAATTGATTCAATGTATAGCGGTTATACATAGAACGACTTAACATGAAAAGTCGCTTAGAAATTCATTGTGTTGTATTTATTCGTAATCGATCCATTTTGAAATCATTATTTATTATTGTTATTATTTATTGTAATGTAAATGGAAGTAACTTATTAATGTAGGTAGTATATGTAGGTATATGTGTAGCATATGTATATGTATATCTGTTAGGTGGTGAGCCTAGCTGTAGCCATGTAACGACAGCTCGAACACGGACTGGCTCGACCGGATAAGTACCACTCTCGCACAGGAGATCGGTGTGAAGCAGCCTTCAGTGGTTGCGTTTCTTTCGACGAGTGAGAGAGCCAGTTGACTTTTCCGTATTCCCTCCCTTTCCTTATATTTCCCTAGTCCCACCCCTCCCTTTTCCCCACCAATCAAGTTTGGCAACGCATCCGTAACACCTTTGTTGCGGATGTTTATGGGCGACGGTAACTACCTTCCACCAAGTAGGCCGTCTGTTCGTTTGCCACCTTTGACATAAAAAAATAAAAATAAAATTACAAGGATTTTAGAGTAAAAAGAATGAAATAAGCTTTAGAATATTTATTTTTACTTCAAAATTACTTTTGAGAAAAGTAACGCTCACTACTTCGATATAAGAAATGTAAGTCTTCTTCCTCGATGCTGTAAAAGTAATAAAAAATAATAATTAAACATTTCGCTATGACCACATTGAGAATTAATATTTTTAAAATTCAAACATGCAATCCTGAATCTGGATCCTTTGATGAAGTGAATGGAATCCTCTTGTTAAAATTAATACCTTTATATTAAATTCAATTTGAATGCCAATAATTAACTCAATAGTTATTAAATGAAAACCATATTCGATATGAATTTAATCTTTTTTGTGAAATTTATATTAACTCCTGAAACTTTATATTTTAAAAAATTAATTATAATAAATGATATGGAGAAGCGTATTACATTTTTTTTAGATTAAAAAAAAAGATGTTAGAAAAAACGAGCGACACATTACAATTTGTTGGATAGACTTAGAAAACGCGTTCGGGTCGATACAACACGAATTGATGCTATTCGCGCTTGGATGGTATAACTTTCCACCCTTAGCCATATGACTGAGTCGCATTACTCAAAATTAAAGTTTTTTATAATAACTAAAGAAGACTCTTCAAAATATCTTAGTAGACCAAATAATCTTCAACGAGAAAAAATGGGGTTATCGGTTCAAGTTTAACAATAAATACACGGAATCCATTTTTGCCTTCGCTGATGATCTCGCAATACGTAACCCCAAACACTGTCAAGTTCAATAGAACAATAGGATGAAGTGGATAAATTCTGTGAGTGGACGGATGGATTGAGGACAAAACCAAGTAAATGTGACTGTCTCTGTCTTGGTAGGTGGAATACAAGATACAACTCATACGATCCGTAACTATTGTTGGGCGGTGAATGCGTTTCTATGGTTACGGAAAATGCACCATTTCAATTTCTCGGTTGTAAGATTGATAATATAGGTAGTATGCCATCTTTAGAAGGGCAGCGAATTTATCTAAGACTTTCACGAGTATTTATTTAAATGAATCTAATATTTTTCGGATTTGTAAAAAAGAACATACTAACTACGTTTCGATTACTTTCCGACGTTTCAGTTACTTTCGGATATAACCGAGATCACGGGCAGACGAGATGTGAATGTCTGTCAGTTAGTCCTGTTATTTATTACCTCACGCCATCGATTTCTTAATTTTCTGGTTTACCTCTCTGAATGCCGGCAGAATATGCTTACGGTGTCCCGGGGTCCTAATAAGGTGTGGTCACGGATATGGGATTTTAGGAGGAAGGGAATCCCAGGTGTTTGATAGATTTCAACCATTTCCTCTATTGAAATTAGGATCTTTTTAAATTTTAATAGAATCGCGGATTCACCTCAGTATATACCTGTCTTCACGAGCGAGGATTTGTGGTTTATCAAACAGAATGTAGTGGCCTGATTAGTTCACTGTATGCTCACACACTGCTGATAAAGATTTAAACTTTCGTTTAAAGTTAGACCACGTTCGATCATTGGTAGCCCACTCGCGTAGCCTAGCTTTGGCGTTCCCCATTAGACTGGTACCGACTCTCCATAAGCATTCCTGATCGCTCCATCCGTTTTCGTCTCTGACGCGATCCACTTTGTCACACCATAATTCAACGTTATTTACGAATGGATCAAAATGTAATAGTGCTGAGATCTAACCGGTTTAGTTTTGACGTGCGAGGGTAGTTGCCTCAGAAGTCGCCGAACCATTCACTCGAAACGCCTCGGATGGAATAGGACTTGTCATTCTTTTGACAGGCGACCGAGACTTGTACGCATAGTGCTTTGCAGTACGAGAACGAGAGCGGGACCTATTACGAGTTTCATTTCGAGAATGACCCCGCTGTAAAACGCTGAGCGATCTATGTCTACTTTTGTTATGTGAACGACACCTAACATCGTCGCGAGAACCGTGCCCACTACTATTCCTCGAGTCGGACCGCGCTAAGCAACGTGAGCCATTACGCAGATCATGACGCCGTCACTATGTCTACGAGATGTACTCCTCAATGCATCTCTAACACGATGCTACTTCTGAATTCCTGACCTACTTCTACACAACTCTCCCATATGGCTATGTGATCTGGATCATTCCATTCTTGAATTCCATGTAAACTTATACAACAATTGAACACAATAAAGAAAAATAATAAAACTAGGTGGGCACATCAATCATCATTTCAATAACTTTAAAAGAATAAAAATTAAATAAATAATAATAAAAACGTTTTTAATCCCACTTTTGATTTTTTGTTCGGAAGAATAAATAACTAAAAAAAATACTAATTACAAACGAACAATTTAATAATTCTTACAAATTCATGAAATAACTAAAGTAATAGGTTTATTAATGACACTAATACACAATGATGATTGATACCTCATATAATCTAACAATTTGATAATAAAATAACTCACGCTACTGAATTTACAGTCTACAAATATATTATTTGAAATATGGTTTTACCAAATGTAATTAGTTTGACATCGTTTATATGTAGGTATATTTCATTCAAATTAAATAATAGATAGGCGTATATATCTCGTGAACTTATAAATATTTCCTTTAAATACTGAACTGAATTAATAGTAGCACTTTTATAATTACACCTTATGATATTCTTCTATTATCTTTTATACCATATGACACAAAAAATAACGCGGATGAATTCCACCGCCCATGTATGTATGTATACAGTTGTCACCTATCCCTGTATTGCATATAAAATTTACAAAACTTTATTTTAGCACATTATAAATCACATTTAATGAATCACTAAAACTTGATACGTTCATTATAGGATAAACTAAACATCCCACTTTGTTTTAAAGTTGTATAAAATATAAGTGAAATTTACGGAAAAGGGAAAATTCAACATTCGTTTATGTACAGCGTGTAATGCACACACACAAATCAATAACCCTTGAAAGTCACTAGCAAAAAATGTAGTTTACTTTTTATTTTATATCTCAAATATATAAATGTATCTTTAAAAATAGATTTAAATTATACAGACTGATCTAAATGGTTTTCCTACGTAAGTTTCAAAACAAATTATCGTTTGAATCGTGGCTGTTTACGCCGTGTTGGTTGGTTGAAATGCGACGAAGCACAAGCTTAATACTGTAATGCCGCAAGCGTGTTAGACGATGTGGGATAAAGCCTTTTGATTGAATTTCGCTCTTGTGTAAAACAGAATAAGTTATTAGTTACGACGCTGTAGTGAGATGTGAAGTATTTTTGGAGGTTCCTTTATAAGATATCGTCAAATAAGATTGTAAATAAATAGGTGTCAAAAGTAAGCAAGGTTTAAGTAATTAACAAAAATTCGAATTTGTTTATGCTTATTATAAATCTAAATAAAACTTAAAAAAGATTAAAAAACCTAAATTACTATTAAAATATTTTAAATGGGCTTTGCTCTCTAATTTAGATATGATCAAAACCATCCAGTATAAGACATGTTACCAAAATGTTTATGGAATAAAATCCAGTATCAAATAGGAATTTTCCCTCGAGTTGCAACATTAATACAAAGCAACATTAATTTTATAAAAAAGCATTAATTACTATTATATATATCGGATTTATTACAAATTCGTTGTTTTTAAAGAGAGAGACGCCAGCTTCATTGACGTCACTTAATGTCACTTCTTCAAGAACGTTCCATGATATTTAAATTGAAACTTTAGTTATTCTCCTTGTATTTCTCGAAGGTTCTTCATAATCACATTCTTATAAGGTCTGCACTAACTGAACTCTGCCGTCGTGCGTTCAGGAATGATATTTTTTTTTAATGGGAAAAACTGGCCACCGTGCAGACGGCCTACTTGATGGTAGGTAGTTACCGTCGCCCATGGACATCCGCAACGTAGATTTGCGGATGTGTTGCCTCCCTTCATTGGGGAAAAGGAGGAGGAAAAGGTGGGAAAGGAAAGGTTGGGAAAAGGGAAAGGCCAACCGGCTCTCTCACTCACCGGACGAAACGCAGCCTTTAAAAACTACTTCACGCCGATTTTCGGTGAGAGGGTGGTACTTCCCCGGTTGAGCCAGCCCATGATCAGCTGTAGTAACTTGACCACAGCTAGACTCTACCACCTCTAAAATTATAATCTAATAATTATTTATACCAAGATTCAAACATAGTTCTATTCTCATTTTAAACAATCTTTGATTTCGTTTTACTTTTAACATTAATCATGAATACTAATGAGTTTTAATAATAAATGACAGGCTCAAATTATTTTCATGTCTCATCTGTCATTAAAGCTGATAGCGCCGATATATATAATATCGTTAACATTGTGGATTATTTTAAATGTTGTACTGTTTTACAGTAGTTATTTGAAAAAAAATTATACCCTATAACTGTAGTCAATTTAAGTTAAAATTTTCTAACTATATCCTAAACGATACTGAACAGCTGGCTACTGGCTATTTTATGCCAAAGCTTAAAGCTTTAATCAAGTGATTGTCAACAAATAAACGGTTTTGCATGTACTCGTATTTCCATGAAGCAAAAGCTGTGAAGTGATACTTGGTAGCGACTTAACTGATTCTCCGAAATGAATCTAACTTACTGACAAGGTTTATATTCAAGATAATATTGCACCTCATAGAAGTCTTATTTTATTCCGCCACATTCACCTTTCACAGTAAAATTCGTCTTGAAATGGTGGATTTATCAACACAAACTTAAACAGAGTGTGGTTAGAAACGCTAACAGAAGATGTAATTACTGATTTACAAGAATGTCCATTTAGACTGAATAAAGTTATAATCAAAAGTGTAACAAAATAATTGTTTACTATTTAGACTAGTCCTTCAAAAAGCTCCGTCATACAATATGCTGAAATATGACAAATTGGTTGGTGATATACCTACCGATGCTTGGTGACTATGCTCAGTCAGTTGTATGTTAACAAAGATACCATTGAAAAAACTTTGGATGAATAATTCCCTCTCATTGGTAAATATGTCAGGTGATTGTTGACATTTTATGCCGTCGGATATATGTATGTTCTTTTATGGTTTAATAAACCTCGCAATGGTATCGGTATATTCTATGATAGTATTATTACATTACATTACATTACACAAATGATTGCTTCACTTTGTAAAATCATAGCATAGAGGAGAAAAATTAATAATTACTATTCGACTATTTTTATAAAAACAAGGTTTTGTAAAATATAAAATATAGTTTATTAGAAGCAAGGTCAGTTTGATCTCATACATTAAAGTTTTTAGAATATTTCCAGCTTTTATACAAAGGTTCAAAGTAAAATTTATTATGAATAAAATTTTATTCCGTTTCAATTACTTAATTATTATTAAACCTTATTCTATATATAAATTATTTATTTGAAATCAAGAATTTGTTGACTGTGCTGTAGATATTACATATATCATTAACTAGTAAACCCCGCGAACTCCGTTTCGCCACCAGAAGGCTTTTATATAACATTTTGTTTGGTGATTAAAAGATGAAGATTTTTTTTGTTATATATTTGAAAAGGAAAATTTTTATTCCATTTCACAACAGTAATGAATTCATTTCGATTACAAAAATGAAGTGTTATTTAGTTGAACTTCTCTAAGTAAATGAAAGTGAATCCAAAGTAGATACCGAATCGAAGCGTTATACGTGTCCGCAAATTATCCGTTTCATTGAAGTGCTCCTTTGTATACCACATTTTTTGTTTTTTGGTCTAACTTTAATACAAATAAAGCGAATGGTTTCCAAATTCGTGAACACGCAAAATAATGTATAACTGCCCATGTGAAAAACAATGATTTTCTAAATTTCTCCCGCAAATATTAAATGGTTTTAAGAGTTCAAACTACAAACACAATACCGGTTTGTCACATGGAATTAACTGAGAAGAGAACAATGAGTAGCTGTCAAACAATGTATCATGCGACGGCACCATCTACTTAAAATATTGATTTGTAGTACATGTTGTGTATGATGGCGTTGTATGTGAAAAAAGATTTTCCCCCTTTTCTTGGTTCTTTCGTTCTGAAGTTATAGCGTCAGGATGGAAAACCGGACTTATTTTTATATAGTAGACTTCTTACAAAAATCAAATTATCATCCATTTGTCATTACATATCTGTCATTACACGTCAATTGCATAGCTGTCAATTGTGTTTCGTTATTCCACGTTTTATAGTGACTGACGTTTCATGTCAAGTCCCACGGGAATGCTGTCGAACGGGATAAAAAGTATCCTACTGCAATTTCCTGGTTCTAAATTACCTCCCTGCCAATTTTCAGCTAAATCGGTTCAGCCGTTCTTGGGTTATAAATGGAGTAACTAACACGACTTTCTTTTATACATATATATAATATAAGATGTATGTCAAAGATAGGAAGGGTTGATTAAATTTCATATTTTTTGTGTCCAGTAGGCTAAACTACCATACAGCCTTCTTTGAGAATGTCAAGAAAATGGTCAATCTATTTACGATCTGTGACTTAGAAATAATCAGATGTTTAAAAATCTATTTGAAGAAGTATTATTTTCTTCACACCTACATTGTTATGACTAAATAACACCAGTCTATTCACTAAATAGACCGTGGTGACATTTATTTCATTATACAATTTTAATAATTTCACCTCCGTTAACTAGACTCACTTGCTTAATAATTTCTACTATCCACCTCATTCTTTTGGAATCTAGATAGGATCTATTGTTACACATCTATTTGGACTATCAGTGTTTCCGGGTTGAGTGTGTGATTATAATCTTTTCGGTCGAGGATTCCCTTATATATGTATGACAGGACTTCACTTAAAGTAAGTTATTTTATTTAATCGTTTAAAGCTTTGAAAAATCATGTTCGACTACTAAACATTATGAACATTATAAACACATAAACAATCCTTCTTGTGAATGAAGAATGAAAAAAAAACTACTAGAGCTTGCACTTTTGCAGCCTGCTTTTGGAATTTGGTAATTGTAGACAGTTTTGTCTCTTTTGAAATGTGGTGTACCGTGTGAGGGGAAGTCAAAACGTTATTGTGTACTGTATTTTTTGCTAGTATAGTGATTGAGTTGTAACAGTTTGTTATGGTTACCTAAAACTACTTAGAAGTATAATTGCTTAATAATAACAAGTGAGTCTTCTACCTTTGTAGCAAGTCAATTCTGATGTTATTTCTAATCTATACTCTGAAATTTGTAAGCAGATAACTTAAGCGAATAATTTGCTTTAGAAAGAGCCCATTTATATAATATTTATGTTTTGTATGTGAATATGAATTTAGTCTATTGCTAGAATTATCTGCTGTGTCGAATATCACCAACGTTATAAAAAAATACTAGATATTAATGAAATTAAGATCACTTTTCTTAACTTATGATTATTGCGCAAGATTTAAATTCTTGAGATAAAAGATAAAAAAAAAACCTAGACGTAAATAGCTTTTCCTAAGAAAATACTATATTAATAATATATTAAACTACTAATAGTTTAATATATTTAGACACTAATTAATTATTTGAGACTGGAGTTATTTGAGAGTGATGAAACATTAAAAGATGCATTTGCTGGACGAGTAAGAGCCATTAGACGACACTACGCTAAATAAATAAAATAATATTCTCTCATTTAATTTTCTTGTTTATATACTTACTTGTCTAAAAGACGAAGCACGAAGTATAAATATGATAATAATGTATAAAAACGAAGTATAGAACAATAATGTTAACTATAAGCACACGATCTAAATGCAAAATTTGAAATTGTCCTTTATTTGTTGTTCGCGTACATGGAATTAATATTAAAAGTTTTCGTAACCCGTGTCAATGTCAACAAAGGGTGAAATGGTCGACATTCAACACGAATTATAAAAATGGAATATATTTTAAAATTAATTTCCTGCTCTTGACTAGCTTTTTGGCTTTTGAGCAGTTTCAGGTATTCCACTCAGAAAAAAATGTGTAAAAAAGTTTGTATATTAAAAATATTTTTTAAACAATTATAAAAAAATAGTTAATAATAACAACCTCAACCCTTAAAATTTATTATATTGTATTAAGCTAACATTTTAGAATGTTTGCATTAAGTACGTTTTAATGTAGTGTATTTAGGGAATTGTCCTGCATTCATAATATGAGATTCCACTTCTTATGTTTATTAGAGTGATTATTTATTCAAACCGCACACGTTGTTTGTCTCGGATTCTTTTATTTGCCGTATGTGACCTCTGCAAATATTTGTGTATTCTGCAAAGTGAAGTGAAGTAGAAATGCGGATAATCCAATTTCCCTTGGAGCAGAAGCGTTTGCGTTGGCACTGGTTTTTTATATATTCTTTATATCATTTATTCTTTAGGTGTAGGCGTGATTAAGTTAAGTGGAAATTGATATCTATTGAAAGTTTTTGCAAAATAATATATATATATATATATATATATATATATATATATATATATATATATATTAATTTTTTTTTTAACTTGTTATTTAGAACTCTGCACGCTACTCAGTATTATAGCAATAAATTACTTTAAAAAGAACTTCACTTAATTCTAACCTTTGTATGTATATACATATGTATGCTTTTCAAACTTTAACGAATTATACCTTAAGTATATAGATAGATATCTATTAAATTGGTAATTAAAAATGGATTTTGAACTTTATCACCTTTATTTAGTTTTTCTATTTTTATTTAGAATTACCAATCTCCCTGACTCATATCACGACTGTATAAAAAATTTATCGATGGACCAAATTAGATCATATGCCATACCTATTTAAATTTCAATTATAATATCTATTTTATGATTCTATATTATGATTATTCATCAGAATATCATCAAGAATCATAATATATCAATATTATGATTCTTAATACGAATTAATAACATTAATTAATTGCTTTTTCTGTATTTACAGAAAAAGCAAAAATAAATAAAATTGGGATTTCCATCATCATTTGGTTAAGAGAACTTGAACTAAATACATATATATAAATGCATCCCAAATCCTCCTTATAAACCTTATTGATAATCCAAGGAAAGTTTGTAAAATTTTAATCGACATATTATTCTCACTCAGACGTGATATTTTATGTTTTCATTAAAAATACAAATTTGAAAAAGTCTACATTAGCTCGTTAACCGTCAAAATCCTTAATTTTGTTTGAAGATGGGTATTTTCGTTTTGACCACCTGTTAGGACCAAATGTTAATGTTACAAAAATAACTATAAAATTAAAGTTTCCACTTGGCCACATTTAATATAGGCTCCTCAATTATTCCTTTGGTGCGTGTATTATTATTTGTCCCAGTTTTTAAATAAGAGTAATGACCTATATAGTATATGACTATAATGTATAACAATCGTTATTTATAAAGGAAAGAGGAATTTTGATGTGAAATGTATCTTCTTTTTTTATTACTTCTCACCTACCACTTACATTAGGTACTACTTCTACTTATAAAAACCTCACCCGTCGTGCTGCTTCTAATGACAAGTTATGATTCCAAATATCCGTTATAAATATCAGATATATTATGGATTACCAAAAAATCTACTAAGGCCCGATTTTTCAATCCTTTGATAAGTCCCTAGACTTCTTTTCAATCCTTTGATAACTGACGTGTAAAAATAACTGGCTGTTTAACAAGGGAATAAATATTTTCAATTTTTCAATCGTTTTTTAACTAAAGAATAGCTATCTATCTGTTGTCTATGAATATCTGTCGCTAATTTCATACTAACTATGTACGAGCGAGATGAGCGTATGCAGTCATCGTGATGTTAGACTGAAACAAGTTATGATTGACATTTGGTTTGGTTTCATTTAATTAATTTGGTTCTATTATAAATAAAAATGGATAAAAAGAGTGAGCGTGCAAGCAATTTCGATAAAGCCGAAACGCGATTATTGACGGAATTGGTTACTAAATATAGGCATATAATTGAAAACAAAAAAAACGGACGCCGTGACCAATAAAAATAAGGAGGCTGTCTGGGGCAGAATGGCTTCTTCTTTTAATGCAACTACTAGTGGTACGATACGAGCAATTATTATAAATATGTATAACTAGTTTTTGCTCGCGACTTCGTCCGCGTTAATTACGTCATTAATAATATATGTATAGATGTCTAAATACTCTTAGAAAGTACATATGTCATTATCACAAAGGATCACATGAGTAAAGAAAGTTCTCGCGCATGTAGCGGTAATCGTCACTCACAAAGATATGTAGATGGATGCATTCATAGAATACCTTAACTATGATCGTAACATATTATCGTCAAACTATTTTCTTTGTTCTGATTTTTTTATTTATATTTTTAGAGTTTACCTTTAACTTTTAAGCCATAAATGTCCATATTCTGAAGTGCAGCAAAATGATTGACATATTAGTTAGTTGTCAAAGTTGTAATGGTTTATTTTAAATCTAATCACTGGTAGAAGATCCTAGCTGTGGTTAAGTTACTACAGCTCGAAAATGGGCTGGCTCGACCGGGGAAGTACCACCCTCTCAGTGAAGATCGTCGGGAAGTAGTCTTTAATGGCTGCATTACATCTGATAAGTGAGAAAGCCACCTGTTCTTTCCGTGTTCCCAAACTCTCCTGCCATCTCCATATTCCCACCCTTTCCTCCTTCTTCAACGAACAACGCATACGCAACAAGCCTTGTCACAAATGTCCATGGGTGACGGTGGCTACCTCTCATCAAATAGTCCGTCTACTCGTTTGCCAATTTTGAAATAAAAATCTATTAATTCTTATTATTTTAACATAAAATATCTGACGTTGAAAATAAGTATGAGTCGAGGTTAGCAGCAGACAGACAAGTTCCTAACAAAATTACAAAACCTCAAACTACATACATTGTGATGAAATCGAATGTAAATTTTTGACTTATATATAATTAATTATATAAAAATCATTTAAATTGCTTCACCCAGTCGGAAGTTATAAGGTACAAACATAAAAATATACAGACAAATTGATCGCCTCTTCCTTTGTTGAAGTTAATCTAAAAAAATAATATTGAAATAAATTCTAGTCAGTGATTATGAGCACATTTTCATGAGGCTAATAACGAAACGAACTTCATCATGTTTGTTAATAATTCCAAACAAAGTCACACTCAACATATCTTCAGGCAACAAAAGCATCATAAAGAACCAATAAGGGGGGTAAAATAATAATCCGCTTGGAACTTTTGCAATATCTACTCTTACGGGATAAATTCACATCCTGACAGCATAAGTTACAAGTCTATATGAAAATTCATACGTTCTGAATTTATTTTTACTGATGTAAATAGGATATGAATATGAAATTATACCTTGATTTTATAAAACTTCCGAAATTAATATTTATATTTTCAAAATCAAGAGAAATGTTCTTGAGATTTTAGATTTCATAAAATAACCTGACCTAAAGTATATTGATTTGGGAAACGCCGCTTAAAAATGGCCGCTGTTATAAAGTCCTTGTTATTGAAATTTTTAATTTGACGACTGGGACAATTTTCAACTGCAAATAGTAGCAGAAGCAATTCTTAATTTGATCCTTTGTTATTAAAGGTCCATTAACTATGACAGCCTCAGCTTTCTATACATTCCGAGTAATGTCATATTTATTATAACTGTTAGAACAAAACAATTTCACGCTTAAACATTCAAGACATTTAATTTATACGTATAATACATTATGAGTACCGTGCATACTACGAGTATATTCAAATTTACGTTAAAATTACACATATTCTATATGCAAATTTACGTTAAAATTACACATACCTATTCTATGTAGTGTTACAGATATAATGTAGTTTAATAGTAATATCTAGTTTTTGAAGTTGCATGTTCGTGTGAAACATTGCGTTTTTATTCTAAAGCATTATTGTGGTGGATATAATGGCCATTAAACATACTAATTTGTGGATAACCATTGCCTAAGGGAGAGACATAGTCAAAACTTTATTTTCATGAAAATGTTTAAAGTACCAAATGATGTAAGAAGTATAAAATAAACAGTAACTTCTCAACAGATTTGACAAAAAAAATCTTACTCTTTTAATGCCAATGCCAAAAAATGTCAAGCTTTAATCAATAATGGATTTGATATTTCGATTTAAGTAAATATATATTTTTTTCTGATATTGGCGTCAATACCGGAGCTTGTAGAAACTATGTGATATCTAGGTATGAATTTTTGAAGGGTAAAAAGATGACCACTTATTGCTTTAAAAACTTATTTAATAAAGATATGTAAGTCCTTATTGAATGAATAAGTATATGTTATATTAGTTCAAAAATGATTTTTTTTATATACTATCTACATTACTTGATACAAACGTAAGAGAAAATTAATTTAGAAATTTTACAAGTTCTTTATAAATAAATATGTAATTAGTAGTTCCATTAATGATGAAATATCTAAAAAGTAATAACTAACATATTAAGATTGGGTGTATATTACATATTATTAAATAAAATATTTTTTACATTTTTAACTATACTAGTGATGTATTTTTATCATTAGAATTAAAAGAGTTATTTAGTTAATTTCACTTAAGTGTTGTTATGAAAACGAGGTGAACAGCTTAGTAGACGCGGGACGCCTTTTTAAAGGTTGCTTAATTGTCGTTCTTTTTAAGATCTCACATTCAGTCCCGCAAGATCTCAATAGTTCTACCTTCTCGATACAAAATATCCAAGTAATGAATTATGAGATGTTAAGTTTGGTTCTTACCGATATCTAACTTTTTGTTTATAACGATATCTAAGCATGAAGTAACCCAAATAAAATTCTCACCGAACTGTAACATATGCATTGTGATTTTTTATGCCTAGAATTTTGATAGAAAATTTTGTTATTTAAATTTTTATATATAAAGAGAAAATACAACAGTTAAATTTCATTTGTATTTATACTAGGGATACTGTAACTAATTATAAAGAGTTTGAATGGATTTTAATGGTCGAAAACAAAATCTATGTAGAGAATAACATATTTGTTTCTTTCAAACGGAATTAATTACTTTTAGAAACAATAAAATCGAACGAATTATTAACGAACGAACGAATTATTGTGAATGCAATTTTCGCAAAGCGATTAATATTTTTTATTTATAATCCCCACTTCATTTATGGAATTTCCGTCCAAATCGAAATTCGCTTGTACATATACATGTTCTATTGTTATCTATATAAGTTACTGCAAAAATTAAATGTGAGTACATATTGTTATTATAGTATAAATGAGAAAATCAATAAATTACGAATAGCTATAAAAATGAAAAATATATATAAAATCATTCATCTACTTATAAAATGTTCTATAAAATATTATGGACTACAATGCGATGTTCTCCAGAAAATAATGCTAAGCAGAGAAAACTTTTACTGGAGCTCGTAAATTAGATTAGCATTTGCAAGTAGTAAAGTTCACCCGGAAATTCCGTTAAACGTAGATTGAACCGTTATCCATTTCTGTAGTATCGAGTGGCAGATGAAAAAATGTGGAATATTTTAATCTTACAAATTGAATTTAATGCCCAAGTGAAAACAACATGTGTGATAGCAAGAATTATAAATACTATGCTTTGTGTTTTTAGGTAACAGTCGAATTATACGTTTTAATATCAATGATAGAAATAAGTAAATACATATATTTAATAAACATGACTTTTTTGATGATCTTTTTATTTTATATTCTAAGAAAATTTTACATTAAAGAATAGAAAATAGTCCCAGTAAATAATAGTTAAAAATATGGTTAAAAGAAGTATACTATAAAGAAAATAAAATATTTACTTAGAAATGTATAGTAGACATAATAGATACAAATATAAAAGATACTCATATACACAGAAAAAGTTAACAACATAACATGATAGTTGATTTAAGCATAATACATATAAGTGTTACCTATAGTTGTTGCATAATATTTGATTAACCATATTCAAAAACAGAAATATCTAATTTAATATCAATAAATAAAGATTAAATACAATTCAGGCCGATCTGAGCGTTAAGAGTGAATAAATTGAGTGGCAAATAAAGCCCATTCGTCGGCAGGTTACCCGATAATTTGGTCAAATTTGTATTCATTTATCTCGGTTTTGGTTAACTGATTAATTATTAATAAATTATTACATTATCTGATTTTCTTGACATTAATTTATAAATTCTTTTCATAAACTCAATTTATTAAGGCTTGTTGATATTACCTTGTTGTCTCAGTTTGAAGAAGACATTCAAACTTTTTTTGTAATAAATAAAATGGAAATTTGGGTTTTAAAAGATCTAAAAAACAGTATATAAACTATTTGTTAAATTGTGATTCGCTTATGTACATATTTAGTTTCTGTAAAGTGAAGAGAAAATTGAATTACTCCTATCAAATGAAACCTATTCATGAAACTTTATTGAATGTTAATAGGCCTTTAATTTTGACTACATTCATGTTACTTGTCCTACAACTTCTCATTATGCCTAAACGATAGAACAAAGCAATTAAAAGTTATCGCATTCATCTCGCTTCAATTTTAGAACGTTTCTTACATATTTGCTAATCACGAGCTTTACAATATAACTTTTAATTAATTATTATCACTTTCTAAACCAAATTATCTATAACAACTCTCTAAATTAATAGTTTATAGAAGATATTTTTTCTTATTTTAATTTAGTTTTATGAATTCGTATTCTTTTTAGGACTTTGTTTAATTAATTTAAAGATATAAAATGCTTAAATTAGTTTTCCAAAAAATAATTGTTATTATTTATAGCTGACTGATGGTATATTTTTAAAAACAAATCACATTGTCTATCATCTAAGTATTTTGTTTCACCTGCCAACAAGTAATCAAAAATGTATTTATAATAAACATCATATATTTTATGTGAAGTGTCCAGAAAGGTTTATCACATAGCATCAATAAGACGATTATAAACTTATAAGTTATCTTAATGAGTTCATAACTATAGCCTGCCATTTATTGTAGTTTTAGGAATGAATTAATATTTTTATACAATACATTTATTTTAATCATTGATTTCAGCTTAACATTGTACAAATACACAGAGAACAAAATAGAAATGGGTGAGTAAGCTTTAAATAACCAATGATTGCTACAACATGAAATTAAAAGTAGATAGCTGAAAAAAAAATAGTTTTGAACATAATAATTTATGCAGCATGCGTGAAAGGTCTCACGTACTACTATCTCACATACAATTGTGGATATTTATAATGACACGACGTTCGATAATGTTAAACAAAAATCTATTTTTTTAATTATATGTATTATGGTTCAAAAAACATGATAACGCACTTCGGTACCTTCAAAGGAATGAGAAAGAAAAAATACAGATAATAACGTATCTTCACTCTTAATTCAAAATGACGGAAGATGCGGCAGATTAGGTATTTTTATCAATATTATGTAACAAATAAAACTTGTTGTGTAGGTTTTGGACATTACGATACAAGTGCAACCTTTTATTACATTGTAAATGTTTAACAAAAAAATATATAAATAATTATAAGGTATTGAGGTATCCTCAAACCTTAACTTTTGCGGTTCATTAAGTCCAAGGCAAATGCAACTGCAAGAAATATCGGTGTCCTCTTAAAACTAGTAACAATACTTCACCCTGGAACAGCTTCTGTGTCAAAAAGGCATAGGTTGAGTCGTTTGTAGAACACTATCACATTGAGGCAGGTTCTGCCTAATCTTCGTGGAGAAGATGCTCGAGAGTGATAGGTCCTGGCTGGCGGTGTCCTCCTTCTGTGAGACGGTCATGTCCACGAAGGAGGCATCTGAGCGGGAAAGGGAGGGTGCGGCTGATGCACCCTCCCTCCGCAGGCGACGTACGGGGGTGCGACGGAGGCAATACCAACGCCTCCCATAGCACCCCTGTGCTCCAGGCCGGGGTCGGCGTGGTAACCCGGCTCCAGTGAAAGCCCGGCGTCGTCGGGGCGATCCTGACTGCCGGGATCGCCCCCATTCTCCGAGGGAGTAAGTCCGGTCTTTGCCAGGTCCGGCCAGTCGCTGGTGTGCCCTGTCGCTGACAGATCCGGGGTACACCGACATAGCGGCCGATGGCTTTCGCAGTGGTTTTAGTGAGTAGGGGCCTGCCCAGGCCGAGCCTTACTTCACTACTTCGGATTCCGTGGAGATACGTCAGCCTTAAAAGACAATTAATTGTAAAGTTAAAATCAATGAGGTTTTCACTCAGTAATTAAGTTTTAACAAAATGAATGTATATTTTATTCTGACAAGGAACGGAAACAATACTTAAATCATATACTTATAGTCTTAGCTATTTGCGCTTTTGAAAAATTATAATTTATATACCTAAATCAAATAGGAGAAGAACTTTTTTCATTAAATTATTTATAATAACAAAATCTTAAGACGTTTTTGTACTTTATGACCCGTGATAGGACTCAAAGTATACTTTGTACAATCATTTTCATATACAGTAAAAGCTCCTTATTCGCGGGGTATATGTTCCGTAAATATACCGCGAATACAGAAACCGTGAATACGGAATGGTTATTTATATGGGATTATAGGGGATACGTTCCTAGGTGACAAAAAAAAACAACAAATTTATATAAAAAAATATTTAATTGAAGTATTTGATCATTATAATTAATTATCTTAATTATCTTAATTAAGGCTTAGGCAATGGTTTGAAGAATTTTGTAATTTTTTCTTTCTTGGCAGTTTTTAAAAGCTCCTTCAATTCAGACTGATACACAGCAGTCGCATTAGCAATTTGCCTCTTAAAAATAAGACTTCGTTCCATAAACGGATCAATGTTCATAAAGAAATCGCAAAGTAATTAGGTAAAGTTGTAATAAGATCTATATTACTTTTTAATTAGTCCATTTGACAAGGATATTGTGTTGGATACCTATTTGGAATAATTTTATTATTATGTATGTACTTATTAGATCCGCGAATAAAGAAATTTTTAGTCGCGAATATAGGAATTGGTAGCATTTTTTTAATCCGCGAATAGTGAAAACGCGAATAAAGGAAGCGCGAATAAGGAGCTTTTACTGTATTACCGAAATGAGTTAAGTGTGAAAGTAATTTTTATTTATTTGAAAAAAATAAATGATGTCATTAAATTATTTGAGAGCCTAAGAAAGACGTCAGAGATGATAAAAATATGATAGTTTCGAATACATTACTAGTAATAATCGCCATGAAATGATTCAGTCTTGTGTTAGAATCTTTTTGTTTATTGTTATATGGGTTTATTTACGTAATCCGTACAAGGCACCGATTTCAAAAGGTGATTAGATATTAAAGAATTATATATATTTAGTTAGATATTAAATTAGATAATTAGAAAGTAAATTAAAATAGTGGTCATTTATCTAGATTTGGTGTTTAGTCGAGTTTTGTGAAGATAAACTAAGGTTAGGTTTAGTATTTTTGTCTAAAATTATGTTTTGCTTTTTATTTCCTACGTTATTTTTTTGAAGTCGGTTATTTTCTTACTTGAAGATAATTTTATTTATTGTTTTTTAGTGTTATTACAAAAAAGTACATATTAGGATAAAATGGGTGTCTAAAACATAATCGAGAAAGAAAAACAGCACGTCTTCAAGAATTATATGAAAAACCTGAAAAAGGACTTTCTCAAATAAAAAGCACTAATTTTAATTAAAAAGAAATTGTCGGCTATATTAAGCGTTTTTTTAAATACATAGATACTCCTGACATTTCTGTTACTTTGTAGCAACCGTGATCACCAAAAAAAGTGGATGCAATTTCAATTTTGATGTCAATATTGATTTTATGACCAGAGTTGCCATTAAGAGCCATACTAAAAATATAATAAATCTATCATCGACAAATTTAAGGGCAATATAAAAAGACAACTTTTTATCATACCTTCGGAAACTGAAGAAGCTTGACACCATCTGACATCGTGTTTGTAAGAATAAATAATCCCATATACTCGTATGTATATAAAACGACCTCCTATTCTCTTTCAACAAATTACTTCTCAATGAAGTTATACATATATAAACGTAGGTCCAAAAATAAAGGTTATAAATACTGCTTGGTTCCAAATTGTACAGTCATGGCACGGAAATTGGACAATTCACCTATCATGGCCCATAACTTTAAAGGAGTGATTAAAAAGATTTCATAAGTGCTACTCTAAGATGTTACTTTTGTTGGCCATTTTAGTGTTTATTTCGTTATCACGATTTAATGGAGGGTTGTTTTTGGAATTAATTATTTTGAAGTGTTTTGGAATATATACATACCTATACGTATTGATATGATTGTATCTACAACTTGGTAAAAATATTTACATCTTTATAAGTTTTTTTGTAATATGTAAAACTTATTTTTATATTAATCATTTTTACACATAATTAATATTATTTATTTTATTTTGTGCGTCAGCCTCCAGACCAGACATATTTATGTATTCCAGAATTTTAAAGTTCGATGCGACGTGGAATGGTTTCACCTATGTGATAATGAGCCTCTGTTTTCTGAATTTTTGTCTGACCTAAGCTGAAACAATCCAAACGACCAATTTATTGTTCTAGCAGAATTCTTGTGCTTAATAGTAATAAATAATAGACGTTTGGATCACATAATATCTAACCTTCGGAGTAATTTTCGGTACAAGTTGATATCACCAAAAATAATTTAGCAGCTGCTCGACGCATAAGTCGTAACTTTTATGATGTTAACTATGATTCCATCATTGGTGAAATACACAACATGAACTGGATACAGGACAAATAAAAATAATAAATTTTGACGCATGAAAATTAAAAGCTTATTTTATGTGATGTAATTTATTATTTATATAATATATAACATACTTACGACAATTATGTTGGTATGGATTTCTCGCAGAATTATTTTAATTTAATATTTCAGTGTGACAGACTTCATCTCATAAAATGATAATCTTTATATTAAATAACTTTGGAGTAGTTCTCCTAACTTGAAATGTAACAAATTTCATTAAAAACTTCTTATAATGGAATTATTTGGAACTTTTATTAAATATTATACTTTCTAATAAAATACGTATTTAATATTGTACATATTATACAGATATTTCACAATTATGATGTAATAATATAATCATCTGAGGCCCAGAACGATCCAAACATGGATATCACGAGTAACAAGGGTCTAGTAGGAAAGCTGACGTACCACGAAACCAATAACATAGCTTGAGATGGGACTTTCAATATCGGCTCACAACGTGACCTACTCTCAATTTTGTTGTGATTTGACAGGGATACTTTTATAACAGGAGAATTTTTATTACGAATAGGTAGTTCCTTTAAAACTTCATTTCTAAGCATTTCTTATAGTTTTAACTGGTGAGTGATTCTAGAAGTTTTTTGTAAAATTTCTTTGATGTTTATTCAAAATGTATATTTAAATTCCTATAGGAGAGGTAACCTTGGCAACAGCAGAGACATTAGAAGTTTTCCTTCGGATGATTTCCAAATGATCTTATAATTTTAAAGTTTTTTAAACAACCTTATTCATAGTAAAATACAATTTGGTAGGCACCTATACAATGATTCACTAACTTCATTGTAAAAGGTAAATTTATAATTAGTAAAATTGTAGAAATATCACAAATATTGAAATCATGTTTAAAATTCAAGATTCACTTTTCATTTAATCCGTCCGAAAATAAAACCAATTTAGAAAATTACTGACCTATTACAATATGGGGGCACTTTATTTTTTTACTAATGAAGGAACTTCGTTTCCCAATGTAAAATTCTTGTAAATATTTCCTGTAAATAGTTTTATACAAGTTTACAAATAATATAGTTATATATTTTTATTATCATCAGTCACAATTGTTTTTGTTCTAATTAATTTATTAGACTCCGAAATTATTAATTTATGATGATGAAAATGCAGGTGTTGTGGGTTAAATGATAATGCTGTCAGTTGACCTAACTTATCGGGATTATGGATATGTGACGGTGTATTCTTTATAATGGTTGAAGATATTATTATTGAAAGATTTTGTTTATTGAAAATGTGTTCACCAAATGTTACTTAAGAAAGACGACTTTTATTTTAAAAACATCTAAAATACCTGTAATAATATCTGAAAAGAGATTGATTTTGTAGACGAACTCAATATTTCAACAGTATTAAATCAAATAGATCACTTAGAAGAATACAAAAAATTTATGGTGCATAGCTAAATTCAATACGTCCAACCCTTCAACAAAATGAAAAAAAGAATTATTTGCCATGATAAGGCTATTAACTTTATTATTTTCTACAAAATCGGAAACAACTTGTCATCGCCCTTAAACCCGTCGACAATTTCACTAGCATGTTCAATAAATGTGATTGGACCTCTGCTTATTCTTTACTCTTAAAATTTTAAAGATAACTTATTAGTATCAGTAAAAATCCCTTGGAAAATATTTGTTGTAGGCAAATTGAAAATAGTTTAAATAAAAGTATAATTTTGAATTACTAAGAGTTATTTTACTATTTTAAAACTACGAGTTACTAAAAATAGTCACGATTATACGAAACTGTGACAACCTGAGGTTTTTTATGTATATATTTAAATAGAAAAAGGCCCAAAGATTTAAGAAACCTTAACGCTGAAGAAAAACTTTTCTGTAAAGCAAGATAAATTACACTTTCTTCAACTTTCACTTTGGATAGACTTGACTCTCATGTATTCCGTGGTGAACAATTAACTGGAATCTACCAGGAGTTTGCTAACATCCGTGAACATCTTATCATTCCAAACATAAAAAAAAATTGTCATGGACAAATACGCGACAATAGTTAAACCGTCCTATTAAGGTATCCGCGCTCGTAACAAAATAATAAATAAAGTAATAAAATTTTAGTTTAATATTTTATAGTTAATAAACTTTTAACCATTAATGAATATTGTTCAGTTATTGACTTCAAATATTATATTATCAAATAAAGCCACAACGATTTCAGGAAATTACTTAATAACGAATAGCATTAAAACATTACTTACTCTGTAATACACTTTGCACCGAAAACCTTATTGGACGTAATGAGAAAACTTTCCCCATATAACTACAACAATGGCCACCAAGGCATGCTATTACGTTATTATTAACTTGAAACTTTATTAATTTAATGTTTATCAACTACCTATGCAAGTGTTTGAGCAATGCAAATGCAATTTAACGACTTATTGGCACTTCGTCAACTGTAATGAAGTTACCGTGATGAGCATGTTGAGTGATATTATGATAGGTAAATCCTTTTATTATTTCATTAAATTATTACGATATTCTGTAATTACTGTTTTATAACCTGCCTAGATAAGTATAAATATTTAAACAAAAAATCATATACAGGCACCGTAGAAATGTCGGTGACTCTCGTTCTACAACGTACCTCCTCATTTCTGATTCAATCCCTTAGAGAGACTCCGAGCATAGCTCACTGCACAACTCTTTGAGCGACCCTGAGTCTATTTATAAGGCCTTTGATAAAGCACAAGGTATTGGATCCATATGTCATCACTGGCAAAACACTATGATTAAATACCTTTGCGAAAAGACGTTTCCGGAGCTTCCCATTCGAACGCTGCCCATTCGAACTGGAATCGGCGATTGACCTCTGTCTCGAAGCTTCACCTTTCTAACTGGACTGTTTGTCTCAGTTATACATACGGTTCAACAACTTGAAGTCCTCAACCATAACAGGTATAGGTGGAACGTGAAAATTACACATGAGTTTCGTCTCGTGCATGCTCATTTCCGTTGGGAGACTTCATTGATTCCTTGGAGCATTGTACTGAGTTCCTCCATCGACTTTGATATGACTACGATATCGTCGGCAAACCGAAGGTAAGCATGTATTTACCGTTAACATTGATGCCCAGTCCTTCGAATTCTAGAAGCTTAAAAGCGTCTTCCAAAGCGGCCGTAAACAGTTTTGGAGATATGACGTCTCCCTGTCTTAAGGTTCTTTTTAAGGGGACCGCCTAAGAACTCTGCCATGTATAAAAATAGTAATAATGAAATGCCATAAATTACAGTTATTTGTAGAGCCCAAAGAACAGTTCTGGTTCAGTGGCTACCGGAGAATTGCCATTCAACAAATTCGCTTTTTACAAGAGTTAAATCTATTTTATAAAGATAAAAAATAATATTTACGTATGTCTAATGTTGATCATCTCCAGACTGTAGCAAAATAATATACAACCTACTCAGTTAAAATATTCCTACCGTTTAAAAAAAAATCAAAGTATTTCTGATGTACCTATTTATCTAACTTGAATAGTTTTAAGAAACCTTAGTTTGATAGCGTTTTGCTTAAAAATGTATAGCAAAGCAATGGCTACATCTGTGATATAAAATTACTTAAAATACATATATTATAATCTAAAACATGTCATGGCATCTTTCACCAACTAGCTAATTATATTATCATTAAATTTTTGTTATTTTCTTATAATTACGTATAAATACAGATTAGGAATAAAAAACGGATGGTTAAATAACACTTATACAAAGCTGATCTATCAGAAATATTGCATAAGTGGTGTAGAGAAATTTATGATATTGCATTATACGTAAGTTCTACTGAACAAAAGATATGTAGTAGTCTAAAGTAAGTAAATACTATGTGAAACTCGATATAAAATACCTACATACGTCCTGGCACATGAAATTCCTACATACCTACATACGTCCTGGCAAATGTATTATATCACTTCAAAATATTTTCAATCGATGTACGGAGCTCAAACGTAAAGCTGGTTAATAGTTTATTAAAAGATAACCACGTATGAAACCAAATTTTACAGATTCACTTATAGAAATTATATAGAAAAAATGTGTTTTCGTTATAATTTACTATTGCATCGTTTTCTTTTTTTAATTAATTTCAAATCATTTATGATAACATTTATATTAAGTGATTTTAAAGCTTAGAATGTATTTTTTTTATATACACTATAATTACTGTTCGGTATTTAGACAGGTTAAAGAAAACTTCTTTGGTTTTACTAAATACTTTTATCTGAAGATACAGACAAGAAATCGTAGCGGAATGATATTCTAATTTGAAATATAAAGGAAGTAACGTATGGACATAGATAAAAAAGGATTACAAATTTATGTAGAATATCGTAGTTTGTATAGACAAAATCTCATCCCTACTAATATTATAAATGCGAAAGTAACTCTGTCTGTCTGTCTGTCTGTCTGTCTGTCTGTCTGTCTGCTACGCTTTCACGCCTAAACCACTGAACTGATTTTAATGAAATTCGGTACAGAGATAGAGTTGACCTTGAGAAAGAACATAGGATAGTTTTTATCCCAGACTTTTGAAAGGTTCTCTTGGAAACGCGATATAACCGAACTCCACGCGGCGAAGCTGCGGGCGGAAAGCTAGTATAAAATAAATGTAGTGCAGGTCCACACGTAGGCGCCAACATATTCCTTCTCTTGAACGCATAGCTTCGCGTTCTAGACTAGTCTTCTGAGTAAAATAAAGGGCAGATGCGTGTTAGGGATCGACGCACTATACCTCTCGTGGTTTGAACGTCCGCAACTCTTGCGATACCGTCAGACCCAGGGTGAAGAAGCGTGACTCGTCCCAAGTGCCAATGCAAAGGGACGGCATTGTCTTCTTGAAGGAGAACCATGTCGCCGATGCGTAGATTTTTATGATTAGAGCGCCATTTGATTCGGTGCTGTAGCTCGCTGATGTATTCACGCTGCCAGCGACGCCAAAAGTGCTGTCGTATTTGTTTCAAGCGCATGTAGCGGTTGAGGCTGTTGGGGCTGCAGTCTTCAATGTTCGGAGAAGGCAAAGCAGTCAATGGCCGACCAATCAGAAAGTGCCCTGGGGAGAGAGGAAGTAAATCGTTAGGAGAGGTGAACATGGGATAAAGAGGACGGCTATTTAATATAGCTTCCACTTATGCTAAAAGCGAAGTTAACTCTTCAAAAGTTAAATTATTATTGCCAATAATTCTTTTGATATGAAATTTTGCGGATTTAATTCCCGCTTCCCATAAGCCGCCAAAGTGAGGAGCGTAGGCGGGAATAAAGTGAAATTTTATTTGTTCGTCAACTGCAAAATCAGATATAACGGGATTAGTATTTTAGAAAATGAGATAGTTCCTAAGCCGTAGCAACAAAATTGCGACCTTTGTCGGAATATATCTCCGCTGGCTTGCCCCTACGCGATATGAATCTCCGTAACGCTAGTAGAAACGCATCTTAAGACAGATCGCTAACCAATTCTAAGTGAATACATTTATAACGAAAACAAATAAATAAACATAGATAACACTTAGAAGTTTTTGCACCTCGACCCTTTCTATCTAACATTGACAAAGGTCCCGCAAAGTCGATACCAACAGTATGAAATAGAAAGGCAGGCATCACGCGTTGGGTTGGTAAATTACCCATAAGAAGAGTAAGGCCTCGGCCTCGAATTTTGCGGGCAGCGGAGCGGCGGCGGCGGCGGCACGGAAACGCATACTGTTCTCCAAACTAGCGGGCAGCGGGCACCGCTGTATTCGAGGGTCGGTCCATTTGATTATACGCGTAAGATCCTGCCGCTCCCGCTGCCGCTCCGCTGCCCGCAAAATTCGAGGCCGAGGCCTTAGTCTGCCCTCGGTGACGGCGACAAGTAATGCAATCAAAATGTAGCGTTTGCGGCCCTGCATGGAACAGACGCGTGTGCTCGTAACAAAATAAAATCTTAGTTAAGTGATATTTAGCATCGAGTATGACAGGATGTTTTTTGTCATAGTTGTATGACGGTGACTCAAGCCTTCCGCCTAAACGCATAATTTTGTTTTCGTCTAGAAACGGGTTTAGGGATGAAAGTTTAATTTTTAAACTAATGGATTGTACCTTTAAAAGACAAGCGTATTCCTTAGGAAAAGATTCCTGTTGACATAAAATTACGAGTCAATCAAATGAATTGTTTAATTCTCACAGTGTTAATGGGCTAATAGTTTTGGAATTTCTGTTATTAGTGTTATTAATAAATCATAATAGACATGCAAAACAACGTATTAGTTTGATAAAATTAAAATAATTTTCGAAATTAATTAAGATTAAGTTTTTAATTCGGGTAATGGCTCTGTAGCCTTTGACATAGTAGGCCATTTGTCCTCCCCCTCGAAAAAATTTAGGCCCATGCTACCATAGCTCTGAGTCCTTTAACTGAATAGGCTCGACGCCTCGAGATATTAAGTCGGCGGGGTTGTGGTTTGTAGGTACGTGACCCCAAGCTAAACGCTCAGTGTTTTCGCAAATTTGAACGGCTCGATTTGCGACGAACATTTTTAAATTGGTAGGGGTACAGTTGATCCACCCTAATACTAAGCTCGAGTCACACCAGCGTACGCACCTTGTTATATGTACTCGAAGTGATACAATGCATGTTTTACTCGTGTAAAACGAGTTGTGCCGCGCACAGCTCGGCCGTGGTATTGTGGCGGGATTTATCGGAGCGACCTTTGATCGAGCGCATAGTAGGTGAACGCGTTCGTTGTTAGAAGCGTCGGTACATCTTAAATAAATTCATGCCCCATATGTGAACTGTGAACTGCGTAAAAATGGTTTATTTACGCCTAATGATTTTTGTTCCCTCCCTATAATCTCCCAAAATAAATCGGCACCTTTTAATGCATCAATAGGCGCAGGAGTATAGAAATTAGGATCAGCTAGTTTAATATGTGGAGGCAAATTAAATTGTCTGTAGGCTATGTAAGACTTAGGAAGATTGCCCGTTAGTTCAGGCATGATAAAACACGTGAGAAAAACACTATAGTCACTTTGTAGTGAATTAAATTTTACTTGACACCGCTCGTTGATATGATTACTAGCTACGTTCCCTATGCCTACAATACTAAGATTGGTGGGTATGGATTCCAACCCTAACCTATTTTTTAAAGATTGAGTTAAGAAGCTTGATTGACTGCCACTGTCTAACAGAGCACGTATAGTTTCAGTTTTCGAATTGACTGGATTCATGACTTCAATCATGACTGTTGACAACATGACATGCGTAAAAGTTTGTCTAGAAAATTTGACGCTTAGTTCGTCTTCTGCAGTCTGAGAAGAAGAATTTTTATTAAAATGTGATGACAAAGAATCGTTACTAGTTTTTTGTAACAACGTGTTGTGACGTCCCTTGCATTCGCGACATGACTCTGAGGTGCACTGACGTGTATTATGACCGGAACGGAAACAATTTGTACACAGCTTAAGTTTGAAAACTTAAATTAGAAGTGCACGAAAATGGTTTTTGATGTCTCGTAATCTTAAAATTATTACCATTGCTACTAGTAGAAATGTGCTTGATATGTTAAAATGATTCTAGTACATCAGCACGGTCCTTGAGAAACCTATGGAATTGATCTAAGTTATTAGAATATTGCGATGCTCCTCCCACTTCATACTTGTGTGGTTATCTAACTTTGAACTAACTAAATAGTCCAGTCATTATAGTAAGTTCACCTCGGAATTCGAGATACCCAGCTGTAAGTCTGTAAATAGTTGTATATTGACACCCTAAAAGTTGTCTCAAAACCTACATATGGTAGGGTGTAAGCTACTATTAAATTTTATGATCAAAGGTCACAAAAATCGGTTTTTTGCGCTTTTTTTGGAAATATCTCATTTCCTATGGGTTTTTTACTATTTGTATTTATTATCAATATTGTAGAAAACTAAATTCTATACAAATTTTGTTTCAAAAAATTTTTTATTCGGTGTACCGTTTTCGAGATAGAGGGCGGAGAGCGCGCGGTCACCGCATCACTTCAGGTTAACCGGTGCCTCCGGTCGAAAACGCGCCATATATAGTTGATGAACTATCAATAAATCAATGATTATAAATATTTGTCAATTTTTATTAACTATTATATTATATTTTATCATTTTCTTCATGCATTAAATCTATATCTATTCAAACCTTATTGGCAGTCTATAATGCTCCGAAATCTGTGAAAAGACTCGATCATCTTCGTTATACGCATTTCGTCAAGTCTACAAAACTTAATAAACCTGTGCAGCTTTCAAATATTCCACCAACAAGTGCAGCTGCTCATCAACATTTCAACCGTGTATATTATCAAGTTCAAACTTGGTTAGCACATGATTTGGAATCCCAGGTATGGGGTTGGGCAATGCGAAATGATTTTCTGGAGCCTATCATGACAATTTTACCACCTGCTCCAGAAAATTTGCTAAATACAATTTTCTGCAACTGCAAAAGTGGTTGTGGTTCGCGATGCGGATGCAGGAAAGCGGGCTTGAAATGCTCTTTAGCTTGTGGCCAATGTAATGGGCAAGCTTGTCTCAATGCTCAACCATATCAGAGCAACATTAACGAAGATGGAACCTTTGATCCCGAAATCATGGAAGAACTTGAGACAAATGTCGTTGAAGACGATAATGAAGACCAGTTTGAAATTTACCAGCAGCCAGAAGACGACGATGAAGAGGAAGAAGATGTTTAAAATTATAAATTGTAGTTTTTGTACCCTTTATTCCATTTTTTTACTTTCAATAAAAAATAATTTATTCAATGATATTTTTCAAAAAAAAAGATTAATTCATAATTTATTTGTTTTTTTTTTCATCATGTAAGAAGTTATTAATATTAATTAGGTTAAAATTCAAATATAATTCTTATAATTTCATTAACAATTTTGCAATTACATGGACAGGTAAGTGTTGTTAAATAAATTAATACTGAATAAAAAGTGGATAAGTTAGGAAAAAAATGATAAAATATAATATAATAGTTAATAAAATGACAAATATTTATGTATAATCATTGATTTATTGATAGTTCATCAACTATACATGGCGCGTTTTCGACCGGAGGCACCGGTTAACCTGAAGTGATGCGGTAACCGCGCGCTCTCCGCCCTCTATCTCGAAAACGGTACACCGTATAAAAAATTTTTGAAACAAAATTTGTAGAGAATTTAGTATTCTACAATATTGATAATAAATACAAATAGCAAAAAACCCATAGGAAATGAGATATTTCCAAAAAAAGCGCAAAAAAACGATTTTTGTGACCTTTGACCATAAAATTTAATAGTAGCTTACACCCTACCATATGTAGGTTTTGAGACAACTTTTAGGGTGTCAATATACAACTATTTACAGACTTACAGCTGGGTATCTCGAATTCCGAGATTCTTACCTAATTTAAGCTTAAATGACTGGACTAAAATGAATGATTGACGTATCCCACTGATCTGTGGGTTGGCCTAAACTTGCTAACGCACGTAAATTTTTACCGACGTGTTCAATCAAAGATCGTAATGACTGTTCGGATTCCCTACTTAACGGCTCAATATTGAGGTGGTCATTTATTAACTGATCTCTTATAATCGTACCGCTCGCACAGCAGATTCCACGCCTAGTTGTAGTTTATTTCAGAAACTTCCAAGTTAGAAATAACACGAGCGGCTTCACCCTCTGAATATGAGTTTAAATAATAAAAACTTATAAATAGGTAGGATTTTTTCTTTGTAATAGATAAGAGATCTAAAAGTATCACGAAACTCAAGCCAGCGGAAATAGGTTCCGTTGAATTTCGCAATTTGTATTAATGGTAGTTGAAAACCTATGCCGTGTGGTTCGCGTTGACATTGGGAATGCCTGCTTCCTTCGTCCTCTAACATCTGCGTAGATTTTTAATACCGTGCAATGATATTTTGAGCAATGCAAATACTACCATCGATGTCATTCTCAATCTCCTCGCGAATATCTAGCTCAGCTTCTAAAATATCGCCGTTCGAGATTTCGATCTGACCTTGCACGTCGTTAAACTCGCTCGATAAACATTCGAACTTATTTAATTTGATCTTTATTTCGTTTAATTGAATCGCGTCTAAACTTGATAAATTATTTAATTTTTGTATATAGTTTTTAAACTTAGTGACGCGTCCTTTAATACTACTGCGTTTTAAAATTAATTCTTTTAAAGTAGACATTATAATGCGAACAAAAGAAACAAATGTAAGTACTAATAAGAATCAATGACCGGCACAGCTGATCTATTCAAACGCGACAAACACTTCACTCGAGTGGGTAATAAAGTTTTTTACATACGCTCCTCCTTTGTTTAGCGATAAGCTAATTGCCTCGGACACCTGCAGAGACTGATCGCTCGCTAGTTCTCAGCGTGGCATCAATCCGCACGGCCAACACTCCCGTACGCTGAAAATGTCGGCAATATGTGGTTTAAATATTTGCCTTAAATGAATTATAAAATGGGATGCGTATGAAACTATGAAGTGGTTTAAGTTTAGGTTGCGAATTGTGGCACTGAAATTTACAGAAGTATCAGGAAATAAATTGAAATTCGTTTAAAATCTTCTATATATATAAAAATGGATTGCTGTTCCTTAGTCTCGCTAAAACTTGAGAACGGCTGAACGGATTTATTTTATCTTAGTCTTGAAATGTTCGTGGAGGTTCAGGGAAGGTATAAAAGGTGAGAAAAATTGATTGATTTTCGGGAAAACCCTAAAAACAGCCCTTTTCTATTTCCCATACAAATGTTTTCTTTGACATTAGATTTGACAACTAACTAATATGTCAATCATTCTGTTCGATTGAAACAGGAAAAACCTGATTATTTATGAACTCTAGGACGGAACAGAGTTCGCCCGGTCAGCTATACATATATTACTAACTAGAAGACCTGGCGAACTTCGTATCGCCCTATAATCAAGAAATATCTACTACGTTTTTTTTATTTATATTTTTAGAGTTTACCTGTAAGCCATAAATCTGCGTGTTTTGAAGTGCGACAGAATGATTGACATATTAGTTGTCAAATCTAATGTCACAAAAAACGTTTGTATGGGAAATAGAAAAGGGCTGTTTTTATGGTTTTCCCAGTAGTGAATCAATTTTTTTCAGCTTTTATACCTTCCCTGAACCTCCACAAACATTTCAAAACTAAGATAAGATAAATCCGTTCAGCTGTTCTCGAGTTTTAGCGAGACTAAGGAACAGCAATCCATTTTTATATATATAGAAGATAGAAGAAGATAATGAAATTAACGCGGACGAAGTCGCGGGCAAAAACTAGTAATGGATAAAAAAGTGCGTTTCAGACGTTGGAATATAACGTTAGCGTTAGTTTTGTATAACCCCTACGTATTAACTGTGTACCTCGCTCTGTGACGTCATTAGAACGATACAGCTTGCAAAAAAATTGACAATTATGTATATAAATTATACATTTTTTTATGTTGATAAAGGGTCGTTTTTATGATAAGGCGTCATAATACTAGGTTATTTTACTCACGAAGTTTTCCAATTAAATAGATACATATGGACCGATATAATATTACAGCTACAACAATAAAAAAGTGGCAAGTGGACGCTAGATTTTTTATGGCGGTGATATTTTTCAAAGTTTAAGATCATTTTTGTATTTAATAATAAGTAAATGTAACAAAGATGCTATCGCTACTGAGCGCTTACGGCGAATGCGGGGCGCCGCGCGGGGTAGCGGGAGAGGGGTCGCATTCCAGAGAAGTGCACATTGGATTCGTAGGGGTAATAGCAATAGTGATGCAATTGAAGTTATAGTTACATTGATTTATGTTACGATGACTTGGCAAATTTGAATTTTAACGGTTGCAATAAAATTTTGATTTTACGGGATATGAGATTGTACACTTGGTGGAGCTATAAAAATAGTGTGGTATGATAATGGTGATGATAGATAGATTGATGATGGTAATGGATGGATGATGATGATGATGAATGGATGATTGATAGATGGATGAACGGAGATTTTGTTGGATTGAAATATTTCTTGCTTAGCTGTCCTGTCACGGTCGCCACTTTTTATGTTCGGTATTTAGACAAGTTAAAGAAACCTTCTTTGGTTTTGCTTAATACTTTTATCTGAAGATACAGATGTTACTAAGACACGAAATCGTAGCGGAATGATATTCAAATTAGAAATATAAAGGAAGTAAAGTATGCACATAGATAAAAAAGGATTACAAATTTATGTAGAATATCGTAGTTTATATAGACAAAATGTCATATAAAATAAATGTAGTGCAGGTCCACACGGAGGCGCCAACAATTACAAAGGTTTTTTTCTAACTCAACAAGTATTTATTTAAAGTAAGCTTTTATTTTTTAGTTAAGATTTGATAGACAGCTATTTAAGTACTAAACTATTTAAATTTTTATTCATGTTCAGAAAAACAATAGAAATAGTGCATTACGTGCATTAGTTTTTGGAGCGTTGACGATTACAGAAAGTTTTTTGGTATATTTTTACACTATCGGAGTTTTGGTTAGAAACCCAAGTTCAAAAAAAAACTAAATATAGCGTATGTCACCGGGATAGTATAGCTTTCCAACGGTAAAAAAATTTTGCAAATCGGTACAGTAGTTTCGGAGCCTATTCGAGACTAACAAACAAAAAATCAAAACTTTCGTCTTTATAATATTAGTATAGATTGTAGTACATATGCATATACATAGTATATAATTTACCTTTTATATTTTTTATAATTTAAAGTGAAATGGACACCGAGGTCTCACCATATTATATTTCTCACTGCTTCCTAGTCCATTTAAACGCTAATTTAATCGCGTCTTCATTTTTCAAGCTTGGTGAAACATATTTTCTCCGCCGTGCAGTCGGAAGTTTTAAATGTTCATACCAACCCGGCGTATACTGAAAATATTTTAGAAGCCTTTTAAATACGTCAAAGTATTTATCAAAGGTAAATCGCTCAACTCCGAGCTCGATTTTATTGTTAATTTAAATTACAGCTTAAAGAGGAAAAAAATTAGCACTTTATTAATTTTTCGTCATTTTTTTTCTATATGTTGGCTTTACTTTAAAAATATGGTGAATGTTGTAGATCCACAGTAAATGATGTCGAATAAAAGTAATAGTAATAAGTAATGTAAAAGACATGAAAATATAATTAATTTTAATTCAGACCGGGGTCAAAGTATAAAAAGTTTTTCTTCTTGAAGATATATTCTTTACGTCTACGTAAATAGATGAATCAAAGTTTATTGGTTAGCTTCTCAGACCTCAATTGATTAAAAAATAATCTATGATGAGTAGTCATAAATAGAATTATCAAGTTTAAAAGTCTCGCATACGCAGTCGTCTTGTACAGCCGTTTCACCTGTTGATGATGACCTTTAAACGCGCATTATTAAAATGATTTGTTAATTTTAGTGCATTTCGTGTAATATAGTCATCAGTTTCGTTTAATGACCGCTTATCTTAAAACAAATTATTGATTGCTAATGAAACCACCCTCGTGAAAATTTGTACGTCAGCCTTTACTTGTGAACAAATAAAAAAATTTAAGACTGCTATTAGAATCGCTGTCTTTAGAAATACGTAGCAAGGAAAAAAACTCGAATTTAAAATGACATCATATTCATGTTCAAAACAGCTGAGCCTTATATGCTGACCATATTTAGAGCTCGTGATCTCGCAAAATTACCGCCTAAAGAGGTAGAAAATGAAATTTAATTTGAAAATAGTCGCGCTAACTATAAATAAAATTACAAGAGGCAAGTTGCTCGGTCATAACGGTTGAAGATCTTCAATTCGCAGGTCCGCATCTACCTAGAGTTTGAACAATGTTATACAACTTATTCATAAACCATAGTAGGTAGGTACTAGCCAGAAGAGATGATGAGAACTGTAATGGTAGACATTATAAAAAAATGAACAGGTAATCTCACTAATATCTAGAGCTATTTTCCTAACCACAGTGATCGCTAAAGTTTTTGACAGTGATCTTAATACGCTGCTTTATAACTCTATAGTACCTAATTCCCGATAATCAGTTTAAATATAGTCCTACACTGTCTACTGAAAGTTCTGTGTGTAAAGCATACTGTCAATTACTGTACCAAGCGCAGTACTTTGGTGTATGCTTGCTTCATAGATTAATCGAAAGCGTTTAATTTGGTTTCCTACGAAAGTTATGACAGAAACTAGAAAACACATGTATGCCCTCTGAAACTACTAACATTTTCAAGTTCTGGTACGGAAATCAAATAACAAAGTTTGGTGGACCGGGACTTTTTAGCTTCCGTAAAGGTTGGAGTGTGGGGTGAGGCTAGGAGATTCGAGCTCACCAGCACTCATCAATTTATAGGTATATTAAAGATCTAATTTCTATATTAGTATAACTGTAAGTCTGACCTCATGGTGTTTGAGGTCCAAGGTAAAAATGTCATAGATATATCTACTGTTTCACTAGGTGGAATGCCGCTAAAATGAGTGTACAAGTTTAAATATCTGAGGCGTATATTAACACCTAATTTACACGAAGATGTAGACATCGAAAGAGAACGGAGGGCGCTGTTGATAAGAGAGAACATACTGGCTCGCAGATTGAGCATTGCACTTAACGTTAAAATAACGCTATTTACCGTACCTACCGTAATTATTCATTTTACACGTGCAGCTTGTACGCCACGTGTACACGGAGATCGTATTGGGCTCTCTAATGCAATAATGCATCCAGGGTGCTGATGGTGTTGCCTCGACTATGTAGCACATTAGCGATGGTCATTGCAGCACGTATAGATTGCTTCTAAACTGTAATAATCAAGACGTTTACTTTTTTGAAGAAAATTTATAAAAAAAATACATTAAAATTGTTTTTATCATTTAGAGCAAGTATGTATTAAAGACGATACTTAAATTAAATAAAAAAAACTTCTAAGAATTTCAGCATTTTTACTAACGGCTCTTTCAAGTTTATTTACCTACATTCTATTCTTTTTTAACGAAATTTTATTAATGTTCTTCAAACTTATTTAGATTAAAATATTTCTTGTGAAGTTATCTAAGATTCTTTTTCGAGGCTCGTGATTGTTTTTTTATGACTTTAAAATAGTTTTGTAAAGTTTTATTTCATTCAGTTTTATTATAAGAGTTGATAAATAAGTCAGCATCAACTTTGATTTACTACTTATATAAATTTAAGATTTTAATTCATAAATTTATAACTCAGACAAATTGCAACTCTGAAATTTTAAAGTCAAAACAATTGCTTTATCATTTCACCGATACTAGCGAGGTTAGCGTCATAACGGTAGTAAAAGTTGGCGTTTGCCAACTAAGCCGATTACCGTATGTAATCCGACCCAGTGTGACACCGTGCTAGAGCACTTCAATTACCTTTACTCTGCCATTTCATGTATAGGGCCCAATGTGTTTAGAAATATTGAAAACAACTCAATAAAAGAATTGATTTGATTATTACTATAAAATGAATATGAATTCCTTATATTAAACAAGTGAAAATAAAGAGATAGAACGATAAATTTATTTCTCCTTTCATAACAATTTTCCTCAAAAAACATTAAAGCAATCTTATCTGTTATTAGCAACTACTGTAAAAAGTAATTAAATAGTAATTTTCATCTTAAACTTCTAAATTAGTTACAGCATACTTATATACTTAGACGTACTTGATTTCATAAGAACTTATTTATAAAAATATTTTCTTTTAAGAAACAACAAAATACTTTTCATTCATGGAAATTCAAAAAGTTGTCAGCATTTACAATTAATATAAATAACAAAGAATTGTAACTATTACTTAAGTACTTTCAAAGTGATATCTTAATTATTATTTGCTGATGTGTGACTCCAGGAGTGAAGGAAGCTTTAGAAGGCTGTCATAGGGAACAGCTATTTTTCCTAAAATAAAATTTCCTGTGACACATTTTCTGTTGTTCTACATTAACCTTAAGCAAACAATTAATTGAATGGAAGTAAAAGTAAATAAGTATTATAATAATTATGTTCCAAACACAGACCATAACTTTGCTTGGAGCTAAACAAAACTAGATCATATTCTGTTGGAATATATCTCATTGTATAGGTTGATGTTAATATATCAATATGTATATGGATTTTTCATGCATTCAAACAACCAAATTTGTGTATTGTAGTCAAGCTCAAGTATTGCTCATAACTCCTTCAGACTACACTAAAAGCAAGTAATCCATACCCAGTTCGAATATACCTATTTAAATATATACCCTTGATCATTCTGTTTAAATTTATTTATTTGTAATATATTTATTTAGAATATAATTACATATTTGTGTATAAGATATAATAAATATGAGAATATTTTTGTGATAAAATTATTTAAATTACTTAAAGCTATAATAAACATTAAAAACTTAAAATGTTTATTTACCTGTAACTGGATTTAAAATCTTCATTAAAAAATGATACCCATCTTAACCTTGCCAAAATAAAATAGGATATTGTAAAGGTAAAGCATCATATGTTTGATGTGTTTCGGACAAACACTGCAGTTGATCGCTACACTAGTGTTAAACATTATTGCCGTTGTCTACATTTTCACCCGCAATGACAATAGCGACTTCATCAATAGTTGGGGCATTAAATGTCTTATGTGTTGCCCTGCAGGCATCTTGTTGGCTTTGGTAACAATTTTGTGATTATCAGATGTCATGTGACCTACTGCGGTCTTGAATAATGCAAACAATGTGTTGTGTTGATGGAAAAATTATTGGGGCTGTTCCACAACTGGTCTGTTCACAGAATAGTTGTGTGCACAACGCTGATCAACTTGTCTTCCAGAATTGCCCATGAAATAAATTTGCAAAAATTTATAGCCACTATCCGGCACTGGCAAGAAGGAACCTGTTTGATGATATATTTGTCCTTGAATCTGCAAAGTTAAACATTCCTGTATTACATATACAAATTGTAAAGTGAATTGTTCAACCACCAAGTGACACTCAAAGTTCATAGTGAGCACTACCATTTCCCCCATCAACTTTTTTAACACAATTCCATCCGGCTACTTAAAGTAATTCACTGAGCTACAAATGTACTTTAAGCCATTTCAAATGATACATCATTACAATTGAAAACTGTCCGAAATGTTTTTCAATACCTTAAAAGTTGGGATAAAAATTATTGTACTGAAGTCGATTTTTTGTTATAATTATATGCAGCTCTATAGGGGTTAAATGCAACACTTCCATATCGTTGGTTCCAGTTCCATCGATTCCGTTCAACTTCATTTCGCGTTTCACGTTGCTCATCAGTTAGACTTGGTCTTATGTTTGACTTGAGGCAATATCGGTTCTGCGACTTAAGTTTGTACGTCTAATTGCCGGCATTTTTTGAAACAAAAATTCAACTGAAAATAAAAAATACCATTACTATTCTATTTCTATTCTTTTGTAATAGTATCAAAATGGTCTATCAAAACTTTCCAACACTATAATAATTTGACTTACCTTGTTGAACAAACACTTCAGAGAAAAACACACAGTACAAATTATCCTGTAGAAACCAATGTGAAAATTGTACTACGAAATGGTAAATGAATCATGTAGTTATTTTGTTATTATAACTCCGGCCACAAATAATAAAAATATTATGTACTCGTACAAAACCACACAAAACAAACAAATTTATTCTTTGCAAACAAATTTAAAGAATAACTGAACTTTTAAGACAAAGACAATAGTTTATCATAGACAAATATAATCAGTCACCTGTCACACAAATGCCAAGCCCAGCTTATGTATCGCGCACTATAAAAAAAAATAAAAAGTTTTAATTAACATAAAGTTCATTTACATTTTTGTTAATACATATGTAAAATTTTTCTTAAAAATTGTTTTTAGAATATATTTAATTTACACAAAATAAATTAATGAACTCATGTCAACCATTACTAATACACAGTATTTGACAGGATGGACAACAAATGTTTGACAAATGACGGGTACAACCTGGTTCGATCCATCGACATACTAATGGATATGAGAATTGTGGCACTCCGAAAGAAAGGGAGAAAACGAGGTTTCGGTCTATCTTTATTTCTCTCAAATTTATATACCGTGCTTGTCATGAAAACTGAACGCCAATCATCTATGACGAAAGAGATAGTGCAAGGGCGAAGGCATAGGTCATCTCTCTCACTCTTTTCAAACCAAAAAATTACTGCAGATTATACGCGTACGGCATGTCCATTAGTATATGTCGATGATCCTAGGTACTCAGGTTCTCTGACCCGATAAGACGACGCCGCCCGGAACGAAGGCGGATAGCGCATGAGCGCCATCTCCCGCCTTAAGGGGCTTCCGGGTGGCGGACCTGGGGATGTCTGCCACCTCACGGTCTAAGGCCCCGCGAATGCTCAGTTTCCACCACTGACAATACGAAGAATCTAGCTGACTTGGAAATGTCCCTTTTGGGGCAGCCGTTGCTAAGCCACAGCAGAATCGCTCTGCGGGCCCTGTGGCTTAGCAAAAGAGCGGCGCGTGGGACACCCGTGGGGTTTTAGTCGGTAGTGCGTCCTTTTCAGGACGAGAGTTCGACATAACTCTCCTTGCTTTCTTCCCCAAGCAGGAGAGTATGCATGAAGCATTTCCCCACGATAAAAAAAGGTACTCAGGTTCGATCCTTTATTACATGTTTTCGTCGAGTTTTCTTTAAGTTTTCTTTTTTAAGGTTAATTTTGCTATTCGGGGTCGAGACTAATCCAACGAACCAAAATCGCATAAAAATTGGTCTAGCCGATCCTTGGTGTTGTGTGAAAAGATTTTTAATTAAATCGTTTACCACTGCCAGTTTAGGTTATTAAGACAGAAAAAGTTTATGTTCTCGTATTAATTGATTTACTTCTTGAAAAACATCATAAATCTTTGTGTTAATAGTTACCTTTGTGTTTGCTCTGCAATTTACTGGTTCAATAAATATGTACAAGAAAATACTTAAAAGTATATGAACTGAAAATAATCTTGTTAATACTTAAGGCTAGTTTTTAATCTAACATCACAATATACAATTGTTTCCGAAAATATACATACTTGTTTCTCAAATTGAGAGGATATTAATAGAGGGTTACTTTAAATTATAAAATATTTTCTGCATTTTTTATTAGGTATATAACAACTTTGTCTCATTTGTATTTCTTGAATTAATAATTGAAGTAACCAGAAGAATAAGTAACTTGATAGAAAATGTATATAATTATACAATATATTAATTATTATTGCCTCAACCATCCCAAGCTATTATAAAAACTCTATTCCCAGAAACATTGAATAAATAGCCATCCGCAGGGTTAAAATATATGATGTCACATCATTACAAAGTAAATCATTAGTTTAAATTCATATCTAAAAATAAAAAAGTGAAAACAATATTCCGAGAGAAAGGTTTAACTGCTGTGGTGAAGAAACCTTATTCTCGATAGCCGAGAATGTCGATTGGACCCCTATTAAGAGAAGATTGAGCCTATTTCTGACCCCCAACTCCTAACGACCTTAAGAAGAAAATTACTTTATTTTCCAGTTTATCTCTTAGAATTTCTAAAGAATACAGCGATTATAAGCGTACATTCATACGGTCCTTTATCCTCTTAGACTAAGTCTCATCAGAAAGAATTTCCCTTATGTCATGACCCTCAAAGTATTAAAGATATTAAGGAGATCCTTAATTTATTCAAGTGTATGTTCCTATAATATGTTGAGTATGTGAATGTATACAGAATGAAGAAGAAAAAAACATTATTCATGAAATACAGATTAGTTAACAAAAAAAACATGTGAAAGTACTAAGTATTTTATAGCAAGTTCCTTTCATTTTTAAAGGTATTGAAATTAAACAATTTTATAGATATAGGAACCAGAAACTCATCTCATCTCTTCTGATAAAATAAATGTCACATCATCCCGTACAAATATGTGCAGTTGTTATGTGAATCTGGACACAAGTGTTTTCGCGAGTTTTTTTGTTTTATTGGGATACCAAATTGCTTTCTATATCGTAATTATGAAATGGCTATGATAGAAAAAAAAATCAGTAAAGACAATATATTGAACAAAATATATTTTTTATTGAAATGCAACTATTAAAGTAGGGAAAAAATAATAAATACAATCATTGAGATGATATTTTCGACAAAAAACACAAATTTGTCACACACGAAACAATGATAATTATAAATATGTTACATGGACATCTGAGTCGCATCATTTTTAACGCCATTTTGATCTTGACTTCATTGCTGAGACCATTGTAGTTAAAACCACTTTGTAAAGCTAAATGCTATAAATAGAAGAAATCAACTTCATTGTAAAAGTTGAATTGTAAAATATGCTCTTTTCATATTGATTATAAAAATACTAAATAATCCATTCAAAGTACCTACATATGTAACCACTTTAAGTCATTTTCTTGTATAACTAATACTTATTGCGTTAAAAGATTAGTTGGGTAAATTATAATATATTTTATTGATTTTGATTCACTCAATGTACTTTTTGGTCTTTAGTTTTCATCTCCGGTTACAGTCTTGGTGGGAATCACTGTTGGTGAGGACAGTATTACCTACATCGGTCGTAAAAACAAATAGCCAAAACTATTAACAACATGTAAGGCAGACCCTGGCTATAGTTGGGAAATTGCGAGGTAAATGAAGAAATAAATATATAAATAAATATAAGAACAATTGAAATAATTTAACGTTCCGACTGATGTGCAATGAGTTTTTATTCTTTATGGTAATTGGTAAACATTTCACAGATAATTGCTCCTCTCACTGACGGCGGTCTAATGACTAGTTTAACGCTTATAAAGTGCAAATTCTCTATCCTACTGTAATAGGAGACATTACAATACTCAATTTCAAGCTACAGAAATAATATAAATGGGTCACGCACCTGAGTAACGCGTTTTGGCACTTTTCATCTCTTTAATTTTATCTATCCCTGCGGGGTATCTATTACGCAGAAGTAACGTTGGTTGTAAATATTTAATATATATTATATTACGCTTTTTATAATTAAAGATATAAATTATTAATTTTTATCTCATGCGAATATGTACTGTTTTAATCAAATATTAAATGTTTTATGGTAACAAAACAAAATAACTTTTATCGGTACACAAAACATAAACATTAAAAAGCAACAATGCCCAAAAGATTCAAGGCAATCGAACAATCGTATCGAAACCATTAACAATATCTATACAATGTTTGCTTACATGATTATTTTGTGTATCTCATTTGTATACTTCGTTATTTCTGTCGTATTTCTATAACGGTCGGTTTCGATACCTTTTATTCAAATAGAATTACGTCGTTTCCCATAAAATGAACGAGGGTATATTCTTAGTCGAGATTTTACAAAGCTCCGTCCGATCCGTCGTTTACGCAGATTCACATGTCAACAATGGTTATTCGTTATGAAGATGAGCACGATGTGTGCTTTGGGGATGTTCGAATGTCGCTTCACGTTAACGTATCTGATTGTTTTTGTTATTACTGATTTCAATCACGTTTTATATTTTTTCGTAATCGCTTTATTGTTTGTTCGATATGTTATGCTTGGATTGCCTCAATACATTATCGAATTCTTACGTTTTCAATTCACAAATTTCAGACATGGTTTTACGATTTACAAGTTTACTACTTTCAAAATAAATTTCCTTTTCAATTTTCTGGATATTATTATCAATACGATTTACATTTTATTATGGATATTGATTAGACAATCACAATTTACATAGTGTATTTCATTTTGTAATTGAGTGTTTTGCTAATTGTTAAATCAAATGAACTTGTAGTTTTTATGAAGCTGTTAGTGGCCACGGCCATTAATTTAATCATCAAACCATTTTTCAATGTGTCACATATTTATAACAATTATATTATTTTTGATTAAAAGGCTATCCTGTTGACGTTGCGAGTGTCAAGAAACACATTTTTACTAGTTGAATGCTTAGGTCAATCAAGACAACTTACTTATTCAATTCCTTTCAGTGGTTTCTTATAAAAAAAGAATGGGTATTCACAGTAACGGGACCATTTTCATATCAACTGAAAATGGAGTGTACGTAGCGTGGAGCATCGGGAAACAAAGAAAGGCTTACTCTTTCAAATTGAAGACTAGCTCGGACCATACTAATCGGAGGCAATCTTACTTTTCTTAGCTTGCATTTGATATACTCATGTGATATTTATAGCTGTTATTTTGATTTTAAAACAAAAATTATAGGTGAATATATAACATTTAATGTTACTTATGGTAGAATAAAAAGTATGTATGATATATAAGTGAGACGTTCAAAAAAGCTACTTCTGTAGTGAAATAGCTCATTCAATTTATTAGCTCCAAAAATTCAAACCAGAGAAAAAGACAAATAACTCGTCTATGTACATATATCTAAGTATAAACTTTTGTAAATTCATTAAAAAGAGATTATTTACTTCTTTTACTAAACAACATATCTGCTTATATTTTTATTACGATATAATACCATTATTACTCTATAATACTACTTTATAACAAGCAAACAATTCCTCCAACAAAAATATATCAATAATAAAGTTACTAATATTGCTTAACCGCTTTTCAACCTAATCGGCTATTGACACCGCAATTCTGATACGATCATAGAGCTATCAATATCTGACATAATATATAGTTACATGAATCATTTAGATACTTGTTAGTAAAACCCTTATATTATTTATATTACCGTTCTAATTTTACTATTATTCTTTATATTAAAAGTATCGTTAACTTCCATTTCATTTTGATCATACCAATAACCTAAATTAAAACGAAATAATATTTTTATTATTCTATTGTCACCAATAATAAAGAAATTTAGATAAAATAATGTATTTTTATCTACCCGCCAGAATAAGGATGCGAATGCTCTTTTTAAAATGAAAAGAAAACACTACTTTCCAGCATCAATATCTCCGCACTTGGCGAAATTTAAAAGTCCATTTAGTAGCATCTTCCGCTTATGTGAAGGCACAATCAACTCAGACGCTTTGTAACAAATTAGACGAATACTACTATGTTTACAGAACACTCCAAAACAAAATCTATTTATATAATATTGTAGAACATTGTCATCTTTTTTTATTGCTGAATATATGTATATATATATATATATATACCTATGCACAAAATAATACATACAACACATTAATTACATAGGGTGGTAACGGGAGGTTTCAGAAAAACTACGAAACATACTTATATGTACTATATAAAAATAAAAATTACCTGTTAAAACTTATAACCTACACCTAAGACTACATGATTGCCCCGATGTTAGGATGACAATCACATTCTTTTGGTTGTATGGTGTAAGGAATCTTCTTGTTTACACGGCTTGGTGTTCGTTCCGCGGAGTCAGCGGCGTCACTCGATATATGATATTTTACCGATACAAAGATGTGGCCCCGGCGATGTTCATTTTTTTCTTTACATGTAGCGCGTACGTTACAAATTTACATACAATATTTATTATTTACAACAAGTAACGAAAATGATTATTAAAAAAAATACTAAATATACAATGAGACCTGTATTATTATCTGCATTAAAGAATGTGCAGTTAGTTTACATAATATTGTGGAAAACTGTATTGAAAATGTCTTAGAACTTTTTCAAAAATTTCAAACCGCAATATCTATTCGATCAAATTAAATAAAGCTGTCAAGTTCTTTACATTGTGGCGTTCAAGAGATGTATTTGTTTCTATCCCAAATTGATTTAAAGTGGTACAGTGAAAACTATTGTGATTCTTCATCAAAATTTAAGTAAAATCAAGTTGGATCGAATAATTCTACGAAATTTAAGAAATAATTGTTACCAAGGTATCGAGCTTAATAATTTTATTGCTTGTTTCGTAATTTAGTCCAAAATATTATAAGTTTTCTCATATTCAAATACCGTGTTGTTAATAACTTAGTGTTTTTCGTTTAAGAGTTATTCGATTTCTGTTATAATATTGCATAAGTGCACGCGTCCATTAATTGCCTAAAATTTACCGTGACTGATAGATTGAACAATTTTGTAGCAATCAAATATATAAGTTACAGTGAATATAAAATAAAGTAAAAAACACTTGTCATAATTATAAAAAGATCATTTATGTAAAGAAAAAACATTCACTACAAATATTATGAACTAAATTATAGTCATTGAGCATTGTAACAAGAGCTTGATATTATTAACTATTTTTTTATAACCACAAGTGTAAGAACAATTGCGGTACTCCTAATGCTAGTGATATTTAATGAATAGTTTATTATTTTTCATAATATTAGCTTATAAGGTTATATATGTTTATAACTCACAAAAAATATCAAATCGTCATTCACCTCTTCGCCTTACCTAATACGATATTGTAATAAAACAAATTCTTGGTGGAAGTTATAATTTTATTCCCATTAAATGTTTAGAAGCCATTGTCATCAAAATTAAATCTTTCCGCATAAATAAAAGCTGGCATTGAATAAATTTAAAATAGGGTGGTTTCTTCGAGCGTAAGATTTCACTGTGCCTTCACAAAATAATTACGTTCTGTCTCCGGGCAAGCAAGTAATTAATAGTACAAATAAATCTTAAACTTTTGTTGAGTTTGGTTACTTACATTATTTAATATGTTAATACTTCCTAAGTATTTATCTCTCGCGAACTGTTTTAGGGTTCAGCTGTGTTCTATAAGAAGAAGATCTATAAGAAGTTGCAATTGAAAAAAGTTAGATTTAATATATTCCAAAAGCCTATCATTCAAAGTTAAAAATCAGGAGCTGTTGTACAAAACTTATGAATGATTAAAATAAGCTAATAACAATTAGGTTTAAAAGACATTCTCCATAATTGTGACATAAATGATTTTCTTCTAAAATAAATCGAATTTATTTTAATGTCTATTAAAAAATAAACATTATAGCTAACTTAGAACTAGTTTAAATAATTTAAATTTATGATACGAAAAAAAAATATTGACAATATCATCACGATCACATTTTGTATTCAGCAGAGGTGTTGAACTAAGCACCTTTGAGAGTTAGCTACTTGATCCCCAGCTTAAGTTTCAGGCGCTGTTGTTGATAAAGTCTTTATTTTGTGGGCATATCTTTTATATATATAATGGAATGTCTTTTTCCCTTGGTCACCGCATCATAGCTGGACCGGTTTCACTAATTCTTTTTTTGTTGTATTTTTTATAATTAGGAGAAGGTTCTTAAAGGAAAAAATTACGAAAATTACTAGTATTAAAAATAACTAGATTATTTCACTTTTTTATTAAAATAATGTGTCACTGGAAGTAATATTCACGTAGTGAGAATTAGAATTAATAAAGCAATAGAATAATAAACACTGTCTTTGGAATAATTTTGATTTATTAATATACCAATTAGAATTCAATAACCATAGTTAAGAAGACAGAACATTGTCTGTCGGGTCAGTTATACTTAATAAAGAAATTAACTTCATTCAGATAAAAAGGTAATAGATTATAGGGCGGTACGAAGTTCGCCAGGTCAGCTAGTATATATATATATATATATTTCAAAACCTTATAAATAATTTAAAAAAAAAATACTACTACTATTACTACTTACTACTTATAAATTCATCATCACTATCAGTATCTTAATTGAATATTTGAAAATTACTTAAATATCATTAGAATGCCTTTAAAATATGTTTCACTCATAACTCCATTACTTAATTAAATTTTATAAAATGACATACTTGAATAAGTTTTTGTTATGTTATAAGATTCAAATAGAGATTTTGCCAGAGAGTACGACTCGCCTTGCTATCTACATTTGTAAACTACAGCATACAGTCAGTTGAGGGTAAAGTGAGCTTTTTTTATAAACTAATGACTAAAAGTTGGTAACTTATTAATCATAATATGTAGATGTAACGAATTTATTAAAGAATTAGCAATCGGACAACAGCGTTACCTCGGTTCTTTCATACTTAGCTGGCTGTAAGAGGAATGGTTTGAGTCCTCGAGAAAAACTAACCCTACATGAGATTCCTTTAGTATTCTCGATTATTTTCTGATTTTATTTCTTTTTGCTTTGATCTTGTAAAGAATTTTTTATTATTCTACGTTTTAAATTATGTCATTGATTATTATGAATCATTCATTTTTCCAACTAATTTGTCAACAAAATTTGTCTAAAACCAACAAAATTTGTCTGTGGATACTGAAGATATATGTCTGATATTTAAGCTTTTTTTATTTAAACGCATCTGGCAATGACTTGTAAGTTAAATGAAATATTATGAGTGCTTTTTATTAAAGTTCTTACAACTTTTTTATACTCTTAACTAAAGAAAATTAAGGTTATATAAACTCTTAAGCAAAACAAGAAACTTTATCCCAGTAGTTTTATTTAATAAAAAAATAATATTTTCTGATACTTTTACCTAAAAACAAATAAGTTCATAATAAATGTTAAAATTGGATTATTTGTTTCATTACATTAATTATTTTTATTATTATTGAGAAAGTTTTTAAGCTTATAATTTGTTATATTTATTATAAAAAGTATTTTATTGTAAGCTATAAAAAAAAACTTTTATAACACAAAACATCACATTTTTTCTTGGAATAATTGTTATTAGAACTTAGGATAATGTATTATAAATTTATACAGTAACACTTTATGTATTAATAATAATTAATTTTAGTATTGCTATATTATTAATATATCTTTAATACTTGAACCCACATCCGAAATTGTTTGGACAATAAATATCTCGAATTATTCCGTGCATGTATTATAAATCTGAAGAGTCAAATCTTTCAAGCCCTAAAATAGTCTTCGGTGCTAAATAAACAGAACAAATAAAAAAAAGTAAAACTCATTTCGTAAATAATTAAAATAATTGAATTACTCACCATTCTGGATATCGTTTTGGTAAATAGTTTCCGTACAATTCACAGTTTTCAGGTCAAGTGCTTTTACTTGTTTCAAGTGAGTGAGTTTAGTAAAATAAATGCCACACGAGGGGTCGTAAGTCTGAAAATGGAGACGGGTCGTCCCTGGATGCAAGTCTTTGAAAGTTCATTGTATTAAATTATTTCTACTAATATATTCAACTTTTATCAACAGCAAAAGGATAACGTATAGAATTCTATTAAGAAAATGTCATCGGGCTATGTAGTAATAAGTGAAATGTAAACAACGCTATTGTTGAAATTGTATATCCTTATCGATGTAACAGCATGTAAGAAAATAAATTAAAAGAAAATATATGAAGTTTCTTGTAACTAAAACTTTTTTGTTTGAAGGTTGGCTCGGTAGTCATCATGCTTACAAATTTAAATCAACCAAAACTGTGCAATGGAACACTTTTGGAGTTAAGAAAACTGATGAGCAATGTGATTCACGCGTTGATACTCAAAAGAAAAATTAAAGTTGAGGAAGTTCTTTAAACGAGGAAGAAATATAAACGAATTCAATTCCCGATTCGTCTTGCCTTCGCCATGACGATTAATAAATCACCGGGCCAATCATTGACTGTTTTTGGCCTCAATCTAGAAAATACATGTTTTTCTCGAGGTCAATTGCACGTGGCATGTTCACGTGTCGGTAAACCATCCGCTTTATTTGTTCTTGCGCCTGACAAGCAAACAAAGAATAACGCTTACCACAAGGTGCTTTAATGAACACAGTTAATACGAGTCCATCACAGGCTACACGAGATACTTTAACCTATTTTTTTGTACTGACACGTTTTTGAAGTACTTAGTTTTTATTTGTATTCTCTTTCTGTATGTTTTGTTGATCATAATAAAACACTTCATATGTCTATCTATTTTCATATTTATTTTATCATTGTATTACGTTCATTAAAGCCTAAATAAATTCACTAAAAGGTAACACGACATTAATTGACTGTTAGGCGGTACGAGGTTAGCTGAATCAGCTAGTTATATATATGTATGTAAGTATGTACGAGTACTTAATCCACATCTAGAGTAAAATTTAAAAAAACCTGACATTGAAACGATACATATATTTGTTATTAAAAAAGTAAAAAAATGTTTGCGAATTGTAATCTAAATAAAGAAATTATATCCACTTAGAAAATTAGAAACTACATATAATTTTCATTAGTACAGAGGCTCAGGGGAAACATTATTTTACAAGAATGATTATGTGAGCTAGCACAACTGGAGTCTTGTTATTACACAGAGCTGTTTAATATGGATTTACCGTTCTTTCAGAAATATACGAGAACATAATGACGTCTGTTTGACTTGAGCACAAAGGAGTAAAAGAAAATAGTAATAAGGAATATTACGCGGTAATTGGATGAATGGATAAAAGTTGTTTAATTTAAACAGTCAGTACGTAATCTAGAAATACTTAACAAGCTATTATAACTTTATTGTCTGATGGATAGTTCTCAGAATAGCTATGAGTCAATTTTATATGAAGTTAACTTTACCCGCACCTAGCTCGCCCCTCAGTTTTTCTAAATAAAATTATATTTTTTTTATTTGTATGAAACTCTTCACAAAATATTCAATATAAGTAATTGAACAACTTATTACAAAATTCTGCGAAATCTGCGTAATCAAAAAATAATTGAAATATTTGAAGGCTATTTTTCTAACTTCTCGGTTTCAATAGTCAATAGATGCTTAAGCTGTACTTAATGAATAGTTTAGTAAATACATACTATTGAACGTTTTAACAATGGTCTGAAATTTAATGAAATCAAAGTTATTTCAACATAATATTCTTTATTTTAACAAAAAAAAGTAGTGGAATCAAAAAACAATCATTCTATTTCTAAATCCATTGAATGCAAGCCCATTATTATTATTTATCCACATATACAGCTCAGACTGAGTATGATAGCGGCCAGTTGTTTGAATTATTGATGCCAATTTGTCGGACCGGCACCGTTGTGCCCTGACACTTTATTTATTCGATCAATATACATAGTTTCATTCTACTGTTAATGGAGATATCGAAGCTTAACAGAATATCTCATAATAGTTAAATGATTTCTAGATATAGGTATTTGTCTGGGTAATAGATTTTCTTTACCCTTTAAATATATATGTAAGGTTAACATTGAGATATATCTGTGTTATAAAAAGTGTTAAATCAATCAAGTAAGATAGCATCGATATAATTTTTGTAATGAATATTGATTGTATGAACAAGGTAACCTGTATAAGCTGTTAATAATTTCCATTATACCTATCGTATAAATATAACATTCATAATAAAACTAAGCTCTAAATTTACAAAACAAAGAAAAATCAACTTAATTATATGAAAAACAAATAAAGATGTGCTGAACAGTCGGATATTGTAAGGAATTTAATTTGGATTCCTAAACTTAACTAGTATGTAGTAATGGTTAACCAGCAACCGCAATAATTATATGCAATCGATTTGTAGTGGGTCTGCCACATGAATATTTGTTAGTGTAATTATACTAAACGTTACATTAATTTCTATTGTATAACTGACTTCTTAAAAAATTGGATAAATCCAAAATTAAAATTTAAATGAAATATATGTAATTTCAACTCCAAACAATGTATGAGTATCACTTTTATATAAATATTTTTTTGTAAAAATACTCCTCATTATGTACAGAAAATTTTATTTACAACTCTAATTACCTAATCTGTAACTATGGAGATACACAGTTATTAAAACAAATATCGACAAAACTTAAAACTTGTTTTTAGATTACTTTCAATAAGTAGGACTATAATTATTATTATTTTTTAAATTTTTCACCTCTCTCATGGGTAGTGACATATAAGCGGACGCATTAATTAATATTATATCTTGTGCCATGGAATACTTTATTTTCTTCGCTGTCGTATACATTATTAGTTTACTATGAGCTTCACAACTCACATTTAATCAATGATGTCTAAATACTCTCAGAAAGTACATATAAAGTACATAAGACTTGGAAAAATCACATTGATACTTGCCAGGATCGAACTCGCGCCCTCTTGTATGAGAGGCGAGCCTTTTAACCACTCGGCCACCACTGACTATGTGTCTGTGGGGCTAGTATCTACATATGTGTCTGAATAACTAAATAGTTTTCAATTTTGTAATATAAACATAAGTACGCATAATAAACAAGTTAACTTCTTTGTTCCACTTCATGAGTATCTGGGTTAACCAGTTCTGGTGGTTGCAGGTTGTGAGCTACAAGCTCCCCGCAAAACATCCTCAATTGGCCTGGAAAAACGAACAGCAGGATTTTGATTAATGCATATTACGGGTAAACTGTTTTCGGCTATAATGGGTTATAGCCTTGTTCGCCGCATAAGTTTCAAATGTATGAGTGTCTGTCCCCCAAAAGGTATGGTGTTTGGCGTTACTTTAATAATGATAATTATTATTCATAATTAATAATAATTATTATATATTAAATGCATAGGTTAAATCATATAGAAATAAAGTACAAGCTGCAGAAAACGACATATTTAAAAGAAAAATCTTTTGAATATGTCGTTATATTTTATTCCGCTTGCTAAACCGAAACGCGATCCTTGTCTTGCTAACTATTAAACTTACATGATTTTCAGTTCACAAACTGAAGTAAAATATTCCATGAATAATTCAAATTTCATACCAAGAGATGAACAAGACAAGTCATTGGTGCGGCACTGTGTGAGGAAATTTGCATGAATGGTTTTAAAAGTCACTTGCTATATATTCTTGCTGTATATTTTGGATCAAATACCTATTATTATTAACCTGAATGACACTTATGGATTGGTATGGTTAAACTTATGGAGGGTCACCTTCATAAGCACCTGTGAAAGTGCAGTCTAAACAATGAGTAAGTATTGATTAGTCTCTATTGAGGCAAAAGTACAATGTCAATCAAGCCGTTGAAGCGATCCATGCTTTACAAAGGATTCGCGAAGAGTCGCTAGTGCTGACTTTGTGTTTTTTTATACTCGCGGTGGGGATATTACTACGTCATATAATATTTATATTTACAGCATTACTTTTTATATGATAAGTAATTTCATCACATTTGGATGAAAAGACTTTTTAAGTATTTTTTTTTTCAATTCGGGTTTTTTCAAAGAATGCGATTTATTTATCTACCTACATCGTAATATGTTTTGACGGTAAATCCATTGAAGTAAAAAAAGCGGCATTTTTCATTGCCTTCATTATGACTCATTACTCCATTCATGTTTCATTACTTCATTCAGCTTTGAAGTTTTATATGCAATTTTTATTCTGATATACCTTCCTATGTATCGGTAGTTGTGGTTAAGTAGATAATAAATATTATAAGTTGAAAATAAAAGGTTATTTTGTTAAAAAAAATTATACGTTTAAAAGGAATCAGAAAGAAAAATATGTATTGAATTTTTTTTTCTATTTTGTGCAAATACTCGGTAAACTTGGACACATCCAACTACAAACAAAAACACTAACTTATTCACTTAAGTTCATTTCTAAAACTATAGCAATCTTAAACTTGAAAAGATATCACTATATTATTAAGAAATAAAGTACAAAAAAATCTATATATTTCGCAGAACGTTTTATAACACAATTTGAATAGTGCTCCTATACATGTATCTCGTCAATGTGGTTGTTAAGGTTGGCAATATTTTTAATTAAATTGTTCTTTAATTCCTTCTTGTTATAAGTTTCGGTTTTTTTTGCATATACAGTGTAAACTCTAAAGCGTCGAAATCATTTGACTTTGGTTGGTTTAGCTTGTTTACCATGCAATGATACACTGCATAGCGTCACAAACACTGTCAATAACGACGTCATTTAAGTAATAAAAAGTACCTTTTAAGTTGCTAAAATTAGTAAACACTGCGCAGCTGTGTACGTTATTTTGTCGCTTTGTTATCCTAGCCCGCAATAAACTCGACTATCGGAATCATGCACACTGAACTTTCTAAGAAATTCGTTCTTCACCAAGATGCCTCAATATCGCAAGATATGAATAAAATAAGTAAAAAAATACAACAAAAAACAACAAAATTACTAGACGTCAAACAAAAATAACAGACTATATGCAATAGCGTTCGAATAAAAAACAAAAACACTCTTTTTTATGTACAAAAGTACTAACACTAGCCTGAAATAAACTTTGATTTTTCTAATTCTGATTTTTCTTCTCTCTATTTAACGACAAGTCTCTATAACGCCATAAAATGCACAGTCCCTTCAGTGTCGTTATATAGAGTTTACAATGTTTTTTACCATAAGGTATTAAAAAATATTAAATACACTGCCTGAAATACAATTTGAGTCCTAGCAAATTGGTAACATATGTAAAATTCCACGTATAGTCAATACGGAATTTTTGAAACACAAAGCTTTGTGACGTCTGATAAATTCATAGAACATTGTACTTTTTCTGTATCAAAGCGTTTAAATGGAAAATATAAAATTTTATTTAATAAAACATTATTGAGATGAATTTAAAAACCCATGATGTTTATTACTGCTCTAGGCCACTAGTGTCAGCGGGGTCGTATCAAATACTATATAATATATGTATATCTTGCTGGGACTATGTGGATTTTGAAAAACATATGTACAGTTTTAATTTTGTAAAACGAATATAGATTTCAAATTAAACATCAAAATAAAACAATGTTGAATATCTGCCCTCGATTCTATTTAAAGTATGTCAAATTGTTTGATAGTGTTTTCTTTTGTTCATAATTTGATGTAATTATTTCAATGTTATACATATTTGTACACAAATCACGTAAAAAGCTAGAATGGTTGAAATCGAAAATATACTTTGTGATTTGCGGTTGGAAGTATTCCAGTGAAGTGTTACGAGTAGTTGCTTGGTTTCTTAAAACCTTAACAGTTTCACTAAGCTGTTATTGCTCTAATTGTCCGATATGGTGACGCCGTGAATTTTTGCCAATTTTAAAACTTATTATGATAAGTTCACAAATATGGTGCGACGGAAGTAAACATTCAGCATTCAGCTGTATTGTATGTATTTTTTATATGATAAACTGTAATGAACTGAAATAATTTTTCTGTTCAATTATTTCAATCTGCTTCGTTAGGATTCGGTTAGGGAAAACTTTTTGAAGTTTTATATCTTTACACAAGACATCAAAAGTCATGAAATTAGAAATATGTTTTTATCATATATATTATTATTTCTGGGTTAATATATATCTAGTTATTAATATTTTACTAAAGTTATTATTCCTTTATTTAGGTATATTGAAAATTATTATAGAATTTTGATACCAATCCCATATTTTTTCACATCGGTCGATTGATCTATGTCATGTTATTCGGACAAAATATGCAATTACCCTTACCTAAACCTTTCTTATATAAATATGTTAGAACATACGAATACATGATATAAAATACCTTTCAAAAAGTAAGGTTATATATGATTGTTTAGGTCACTCCGTTTCAGTTTTGTTTGTTCAACTTCAAAGTACTCTGAAGACACACACCAGATAACCATTTTATATAAAAAAATTTGAAAATACTGTGTACAAAGATATAAAATATATGATGAAATACCAATAAATTCTAGTTTTTTTTTAATCTGTTGCTAATTTCGAAAAATGTAGTAAAGTTAGTTAGTTGCGATCAAAATAAAATTTTAGAGATACTGTTTAAAAATTTATTATTAATTTAAACTTTTTTTTTTTGGCACAATGGTCCTCCTATTCTTAAATCTTAATATATTAAGAAATAACGTGTTCTTAAGGTAGAAGCAGAACAGGAATTCAGTTCGAAGGTCACAGCAAAAAAAATTGGAAATGGTTTGTCTAATTTAAAGGAGTATTTAAATAAAATCACTTAATCTCTGAACTATCTAAAAAACAATCAGAAACCAAACTATGTAACTGTAAATATCATTGTAACTGATATTGAGTAAAATTAGAAACAACATTCACAATAGTTACAGATTTATGTTTGAACTGTTTATTGCTGCTTTAAGATAATAATTTTATGTAATAGTTTTATACTTTGACAACAAAAAATTATTACTGAACCTTTTCAATAAATATAAAATTAGTGACATAAAAAAAATTAGAAAGGATAAAGAGGTAAGCAAAAATAAAAAAAATACCTCAGAAAGTTACATGTTTTTAATAAAAACAATTTTGCAACACAACGACCTTTCATTAATATTAAATATACAAATAAATAATATTTATTGGACAGCTCAAGACAGCAGCTGAATTTAGAGGAGCTAAAGTCTACCACTTTTACAATGCAAATTCAGGTAGAGAGCCAGTTGAAATATTGCAAGCTCAAATTAAATGTGCTCTTAGTTAGGTACTTAATAATATAGTTTAAATTAATGATAGCGTGGTTATTGGTAAATTTTAGTTTGGTTACTTTGGTATTGATTTATATTATTATTTGGTTATAGGTTTAGACGTATACAAACAACAAATTAGAAAGGTAATGGATACTTAAATAAATCTAATAAAACATGATTCCGAACTTTTTTTTTAAATGTTGAATCTTTTCTAACTCAACTTTGTGTCCCTCACTCTCACTTACAGTGACTGTTTCATAAAAAATATAGAAATAAACAATTCAACAACGTTATCTTCGAAGGCTTGAGTTCGCTTGATGGTCGGTTTCCTCTTTGTCTGCCGTGGGTGGGTAGATACTGGTGGGAAAGAAAAGGTGGGTGGATACTGGCCGCGTGGGCTTGGGTGGGAGGGGTAAAGGGTTAACTCTCTCTCAATTAATCAAGCCCGCCAGGTTGGGGAAGCTCCTGGTCACTTGGAGTGAGCCCTCGGGGGGGAGGTGGCCGTTGGCGGTCTGCCGCCGAATCGTCGCGGATGTATGCTTCGGCGATTCCCGTGGCGATCCACTAGGCGGCGACGGAAAGTGACCATAGGTGTGTTAGTGGGTAGCATGGGCCCTTCTGGCCCGTGAATCCCACATAATCACCTCCGTCTCCCCTCGACGGAGAGTTAGGTATAAAACCTTTCACCGCGTTAACAAAAAAAAAATGTCGTATAGTTACCATTTTTTTTAATAAATCTCTACAAACGTTATTATTTCTTTTTTACTTCTGTAGCTGTCTCGACCTCTAGCAACTCCGATACAAAAGTTTAGCAACCCCTCCCGAGAAACTTCTATTTCCCCCTTTGAGATCGCAACCCTCAACCCGCAACCCTCAGATTTAAAATCCCTGTAATAAATTAACAGTCACTTACAAACATTTAACTGACAATTAACAGACATTAATTTATTAATCAATTAACATTAATTAATAAATTAAAGTCCGTTTAAGACATTAAGACCCAGTTTCACCAACATCAAAAATTAATAACGCATTATTAAAAGTCACGTTAAATGACCGAGCAAATTATTCGTTGACATCAATATCTTTAGAGTCTACCTAAATATAATACTCAACTAACTATATCAGCTGTAACATTCAATATATATGTAAAAATATGATTTTTGTGCTTAAATTGTTTGAGATAATGTTCTTGATTAATAATGAAAAAAATCATAACTCCTAAAACAACGGTATCACTTCAGTACCAAAAAACCAATACATAAGTTTCATTATTAAACAAAGATATTTATAATCATTATTATTTGGACTTTAACTAACTCACAAATATAAAAAAGATTTGATTATACTAAACACTATAGAGTATTCAACAAGTTGTGATGAAAATCAGTCAATCAATAAATATTTCAACTGCTTTCAACAATGCGAATTCAGGTAGAGACCTGAATTTGCATTGTAAAAGTGTTAGACTTTAGCTCCTCTTAATTCAGCTGCTGTCTTGATCTGTCCAATAAATATTATTTATTTGTATATTAATGAAAGGTCGTTGTGTTGCAAAATTGTTTTTATTAAAAACATGTAACTTTCTGAGGAATTTTGTTATTTTTGCTTACCTCTTTATCCTTTCTAATTTTTTTTATGTCACTAATTTTATATTCATTGAAAAGGTTCAGTAATAGTTTTTTGTTGTCTAAGTATAAAAGTATTACATAAAATTATTTTTTCTGGTACCTATTAAGCAGACGGAACTAAACATAGGTAACGCCAAAAAGTACAAATTATACATTTTTTTTAAATCGTTAGTGAGCTTCTAATACTTATTGACCTTGATGGCATGGTCTTTCTGTAGAAACCAAGAATTTTTACTGCTATTGGGATGCAAACAACTCTTCTAGGTTCTCGTTTGCATTCTGCATTTCTATACTCATTAAAAAAAAGCTTACTAAGGACTACTTAACATAATTTTTATAAAAACACTAACAATAATTTTATTTAAATCAGTTGATCGCGTTTGTTTTAAGATTGCCAATTTCTTTTGAAATGAACTGTAAACTAAATCAGTGTACTTCAAAAGGTTAAGTTTGGATTACGAGGCACATATTCAAGGATTATAAATAAAGTTTACTATGCAATGCTTTAAGGTCTCAATTACGTAAGGGATTCATGAAGTCCTCGGCACTCACATTTATGCTGAAAGCAATAGGCAGACATAAATCCCGGGAGATTCAAGGTCTTTTAATTAAAGGATCCATCCCTCGGCCAACAGCTTTTAATCTTGATACCAGCGCTAAAAGACTTGCATAGTTTGTTGAATACTGGTGTTTATTTTGATATATAAAATGAATACTGTATTTTCCATAAGTGCGTGTATAAATCGAAAATAAAAAAGACTTATACAAAATTTATAACTTCTAAATATTCCAGCAAAAAATTACGAATTTATTATTCGTTGCCTTTTCTTGTACTAATAATTAATTGGAGCTACAAAGTAAGTTTCATTATTAACACAGTTTTCATGTTCAAATAAATTTCTCTCATATTTTTATAAATCTTGCAATCTTTATACTGATAATGATTATTTTTTAGAAAGTGTTTATTTCGGATGGAAAACAAAGGTTTTTAAAGGTTGTAACAAATTTATCAAAAATATTCATGCAGTAATATTTTTTTTAACATATTTCACTTGTTAATCAAGCACATGCCATTGTAAAACTATCTAAAAATCTATTTCACCTGAAGAAACAAAATCTTAATTAAAAGTTCGATCGCATACCTTTTTGTCATCTGCAAAAAAAGAAATGTTTTACCATATATTGAAGAAATTTGGGTGTGACAAGAACTGTCTTGTTCTCTCTACTCTCCATGTTCTCATATAAAACTTTTGTTTTAATTTGTTGTTCTAATTAATTCACTTACTTTAATGCTTATCATTCTAAACAATAATAATACACATATTATGTTTAATAAGTTGTTAATTAAAATTGTTATTTATAATTACACACAAAATGTTTTTCAGCGGTTCACAAAACAAGTTCGGCAAATCTTGTGTTTGACAATTAAATTTCATTAAGTCTCTCTAAAAACATTCAAAAACTTTAACTTGAGTATTTTAAGTACCTACATAACATACATATTCTACTAATATTTTCATTTTAATTATATCACTTGATCATTTGTCGTTAAAGCATTATAATAGAAAACTTTCTTTGAAAAATGTATTATATATGACATAGTTGACGATATTATTTATAGGTTTAAACTATTAAAAAAAATAATTTTAATATTTTTTTTTCATAATTATTCAACTTAAAAGACGCCACTAAAGCCCGAAAAGAAGAGACCGTCAGAGACAAATGATCCCAACTACCATTTTCTTCTACCTGGCAATTTCCCGGCTATTGCCAGGGTCTGCCTTACATATTGTGAATAGTTTTGGCTAATTGTTTTTTACGACCGGCCGCCTGCCTGACATCAACCCTCTTTTGGGAATCAGCATTAATCAGTGATGTCCTAATATTCTTAGAAAGTACATATGACTCGGGAAAAACACATTGATACTTGCCCGGGCCAGGATCGAACCCGCACCCCCGGCAACGAGAGGCGGCCCTCTAACCATTAGGCCAACACTGACTAAAATGATCCCAAATACCATATGTACACTTATTATATTTATATATACATATGTGTGTATTATTCGTTTTTATTTTAAAAATTCATTCTCATCATAAGTTATAAATAGTAACTGTTTAATAGAATAATAATTAATTGGAACAAATACTTATTTTTTACGATTTTATACAATCGTTTATATTTCCATCTTCCATACATGTTTATAATATTAAAAAATCGAACACTAAACGACATAATTCAAAATAATAATTTGTTTCATTTTATTATTATAATGTTTTTAAAGTTCAAAAATATAAAATATATTGAATGTTAAGTCTAACCAGCGCGGTAAATTAATACATTTATCAATTAATCCATATTCTACCAATTGATTTTATTTTATACATTGGTAAACTAACTAATAAAATATAATAATTTATACAAAGTACATATAACAATAAGAAAGAAATATAATTACGTTGACACTGAATAAATAACTAAATTCCTTTCATAACTAATCAACAAAATAACCAGTTTAAATTCAGCTTTAATACTTTACTATTTACTCGCAATTTATGAGCTAAACACATAAGCAGCGTCCACATCTTTGCATCTGTAGTTATACATATCATCACCATTACGCTGATCAAAATGTTACCAACCATGCCTTAACAACAGGCTAATCATTTTTGCATATATTTTTGTAACATATGACACAAATAGAAATATTGTTATAAAATTAAATAGTTTTAAAAGTAAAAGATTTGTTACGCTCGTTGTCCATTTATCACATGTCGTGTTACAGTCGGCCAAAGAATAGACATTAAACTAAATGCGGTGGGCTAAACAGCTAAGGTTTTTTTTAATACCTGGATATCTTGAAAACTCTTTAATTTTTCTTCATTTATTCATCAATTAGCTGTTACCCTCGAGTCCGTCCATTCATTCGAATAAACTAAAAAGAAACTAATAGGTTCATACTATTCAAACGCACAGGAACATAAATAAAATAATGGTTTTCTCAAAATGTTAAACCGATTAAAAAAATCTGACATATGTACTACGTAATTATCTACTTATGTAACTGAATTAAATAAACTGACAAAAACTACCTACTACCAAGTATTTTATGATGGGTAAATATTACTACCAATATACTGTACCTATTGATTTATCCATATTTCAAAGACAAACAAAACTATAAATTTAATACAGGAAGACTCAAAACTTAACTAAAAATGCTTATGGTAAGCTAATAGAAATAAAATTAATTAATGCTAAACTAGAGCAATTAAAAAAAAATGAGAACAAAAGTATAAAACGTAAGCAAAGCAAAGCACCGTGCTTCTGATCGGAATTCGGAATACGAATAATAGGTAGCCTATGTCCTTTTCCAGGGTTTCATCTCAGGGTAATGTAAAAATAATTACATGGTGTAACTATGTACATATATATATTTAACTTATGTGTATTGAAAGTCGGAAGTAAATTTTAAAATAGTCGATTTTGTAAAAATTCTCACAGTTTTAGTTTTTATAACTAGTTTAAAATATATATTTGTTTTGTCGCTATTTAGTTCTAAATTATTAAGATTTTTTATTTTGGTAAATACAAAATCAATGGTGTATCAAAATATATTAATATTATGTATATTATGTTACTGACTGACAATTCAAACTATAAGACGTAATTATCTCAGTTTTATTATTGTTTATTCTCGTTAAGAAAGAAAGATAATAGGACAGTTAATCCTGCGCTTTTACAACAACTTAACTAGAACATAAACAGAGTTAAGCTCGCCATTTATCATATTTTTTCCGGAATGCAGACATTATTTTTGTTAAAGTGTTCTTAAGGAGATGCTTGAGAAAATAAATTTACTGGCTTTTAAATGTCAACATTTTATTTCCCAACATTAGGCTACTGTTGCACAAGATTATTTCAAGCACTGAAGCTTGCTTTAATTGATCACGTGCTGTCTACCTCTAAGTTTTGCTTAAAATAAGCATGTTTATTTTGGACGGGCGTTCTATTTTTAAGCATGCTCCTAGTGGCGAGGGTGCAAGGGGGTGTACTTTAAGGATGTCTAAACACGTTTATTTATTAAGCATGAAAGTACCGATCAGTCAATTGCAACAGATGAAACATCATCTCCTCGTATTTCTGTAAGTAATGGAGCACTTGCTCCCAAATCCTATCTTCTCTTTCCTTTTTTTGGCGATCTGATATAAGCTTCTGGATGCATTGCATCACGATCTTAGTCATCTCCATATTAATATGTAGCTGTTTGTTTATCCATGACTTTGTTTGAACTGAACGAGAGCGGGAAAAGCTTGCTTTAAAAAAGCATGTGTATCTGGAATGTTTGCTTTAAGTATGCTTATTCAGAAACATGCTTAAAACGAGCATGCCTATTGCCGTCCAATTTAATGGGCTCCCAAGTATACTTGTTTTGAGCATGTTTTTTAGCATGTTTGTAACTGTAGTCTTACATTAAAGACGTTATTCAGTTGCTTAAACTGTGTCCGTTATTTTATCTCGAAATACGTGCCTGTATTTTAGGAAAAAGAGGAGAAATTTCAAGAGGTGATATATTTGCAATAATTTAAAAAGTAATTACATTTTATCATTAATTTTAATTATGATAATTTAGTAGAGTCACTGTACGTTGTCTTTTTTCTAAAAAAATGTTAAATAGAAATAAAGGCCCTAAAGATATGTGCGACAGCACATTCGATTCGGAATCACGTCTAGAAAAATGTTTTTAATTAGCATATTAGCACATAAAAAATTGCTATTGTTATTAACAAAATGAGACTTAAAACAGATATTCATTGTTTCGTAAATAACATTTAAAATAATAATATTTAAAGAATTTTGAAAAGTTAACAATTTTAATTAATTATGGTGTAATGTAGACATTTGAACGAAAAAAAACCTCTGGAAGCTGAACTTAGAAAGTATGCATCAAATAACGTATTGCTTCCAAAAGGGAACGCTACAGACGTCATATCAAATTATTATGATTTATTTATTAAGTTTATGACAATAATGTAATTATGAGAATATTATCATTATTTTCTCTCAAAATCTTTTGTCTAGTTTAAAAACTAAAAATAAATCAATATTATTTTACAAACAATCTCAATACTTAAAATAATTCATACCACAGCAATTAATTTCTCACAGTGTCGGAAGTATGGGATCGAATAAACGCGACAGGGGGTGTTCCAAGGTAAATTGAGGACTGGTCAGCGTAATTGGCAGGTGACGGCAGGATTATTGGATAGGCATCGATAAATTTAACGAAAATGTTTTCCTTAACCATCCTTTATTGTTTGTTTGTTATTGTGAATTTTTCTTTAATATCACACATTTATTTTCTTTATGAATGAGAAAATCGAATAACGAACTAATTGAATATAAAACATAGCAGAAGTAATGGATAATAAAGTATATTTATTTTTATTTGAACTAAGTGTATATACTGTATTTTAAACTAGCTCGGAGTATCAAGAGTTAATAAGGAATTGTTGTAAAAGTTTAAATTTGTAATATTTTACTCTTGAGAGCTCGCAGCTGAGGGCTTTCTTACTTAACACTTTATTATAGCATGAAGTTCATAATTTTCTAGAAAGAAATCCATTAGAAGTTAAAGGGATCTGTGATAAAAACACAAGCATTTTAGTTAATTAAATAGCTTTTTTTAACATATTGCAATACTTTTTAAAGGTGGTGGAAATGAAATTAAAGCTATGTTATACTTATGTATATAATATTGGATGTAAGTATGAATTTTGGGTATAGATTTTAAATGACAAGTTGAGAAGAAAAACAGAATATGTTTTCCTGTACGCTACATAAATTACTTCAAATGCCAGATGAAAACCTTAACATTAAATAAAATATCGAACACGAATATTCATGCTATTCGTGTTAATTTCATATTCCTACGAAATAGGCATTTAACGTTGTTTCTTTCTTCAAACGATTTAATATTTTTTAGAACAAAAACAGAAATTGTGACTAATTTGTGATGCTCAGATAAATACTCTCGTGGACATTTTTCTACATCTTTATGGGAACTATAAACACATAGCACATTATTTTGTTGTATTGTCTATACATTTTATATTTATATATATGTTTTCGATTTTACACGTTGGGTAACAAAGTAGCAATTTTCTTTTTTCTAAATATTTATAAGATCTTCAATTAATTAGAACATTTTATGGTTCTATATTTTATAGTTTAGGCAGCGTTAGCAAAATATGTAACATTTCTGGTTGATTTTTTTACACCTTGTGTCCGAAAAACCCAAATATCTTATGGAACCCTATTTTGTCTTTAAATAAAACATCACTTTTACTCGTGGGTAATGTAGCATGTAAAAGATTATTTAAAATCGGTCCAGTAGTTTTTGAGCCTATTTATTACATCCAAAAAATCAAAATTTTCCTCTTTGTAATATAAGTATAGATGAAAGATTTCACTATTCTAACTACTTAAAAATTGAGCCGGACATGTAAAAACTGTCGGTGCACTGTGATTATTTTACTAATTATATAATTTTATTATTTGCTCACCATTTGCACATTTATAATTTATTTGGTCAATGTGTTTTATAACTTAGTTTTAGTTTGATTTGATTTTATTATTTAATTAATTCAGAATTTTCTGAATGATTATACCTGACAAAAAGGGGAAGAGGAGGACTTTATCTAATTTAGGCTTATACAAACCAATCGTAATGAAATTTTACAGCATGATATATACTTATTTAAAATTTAAAATGCATCTACTACAGTAACGAGCGGCGTACTGAATAAAAAGATATCGATAAAATGCTCATATTGACCGTGTTTTAGGTTATTTTAACTGTATAAAGTGACTTCGAAACTAACAATTCATTACAATAATATACTTGACTGGTTGTACTCTTAAGTCAAAGCAGGTATGTCAATATAAAGATTTATAAAACACATCAAAATCAAAACTAAAATCTTCATGTTTTGATGGTGAACTTTCAGTAATATGGTCCGTAACTGAAAATTATATAATTCTATGAAATACACAAATACAATATGAAAATTCTTTACTTCGTTCTCTTCCTTCTGCTTATTTAAATAAGCTAGCTGTCAGAGATTAAAGCTAGTAGTAATAAAAAGGCGACAAAACTCTGTACTTAGTGTTTTTTAATTTATTTCAAACTTCTGTTAAAACTCGCTAGTAATTAACTTGATAATTTTAAACGAAATTAATAAAAGGTAGATTTGGATGCTTTGAAATTATTTAATATTACTTATGGCTTTAACATAATCCATATGAGAGATTTTAAACGTACAAAGTAATGTTCCATTTGTAAATTATTCAAAGCAAATGATATGTTGCCAAAAATAAATCTTGCTCCATCATAGAGTCCTCGGCAACTAAATATGTAGTTTGTGGACATGTTGGTAAGTGTAACTAAATGTTATACGTGAACTTTGCCCAAAACATAAGGATTTATAAGTATTCATATTCCATTTTTATACCGGTAAATATGTAAAAAAGACTTCTCTTCTTTAAAAATAAGTATTATTATTGAAATACATAATTGTTCAACTAACAGTTATGAAATGCTTGCTAGAGTATCAAAACTAAATATACTAACTAAATATGTTAATTGCTATAACGTAAGGGCATCATTATTGATTTATTTGAATGTACCTTATATCAAATTATAGCAGGATGGTGCTAGTTCTTCACATACAAAAGTTTTCTCGACGCATGGCTTGTTTTTCCATTCCCAATTCCTATTTTTTCATAAGTCGACACTCACAGTGATGGCTGGTTATTCAGAGTGATCTATGTAGATTTGATTCACTAATAATAATAAAATATGCATTGATCAACCTTGTCATTTTTTTATTAATAATAATGTTAATTAATAAATTTATTACTAATAATGACAATTCTTATTTAATCGATTGTAAGTCCTTCTAATGTAGTAATAATGCTAATATCTTATGGCGGTGGCGGTATTTAGAAGTCCTTGGAAGAAATACGATGAGAGTTATAAAATTCCATCTATAAAAGTTCTAAAACGGGACGTGGCCAAGGAACTTTGCCCGGGCACTCAACTGTATATAACTAGGCAATCGCACTTATAGTTTATAGCGCCGTTTTTGGGGAGGATCCCTAAGCTGGAATAAAAAATGGATAAGTTTTGTAAATGGAAAACAGATGAGAGATCTAAATATGTACGTTTGACTTACATTTGATTTACTACTGTTGTGCGAGCTGACTTTTGGTAGCTGCCGTAACTTTGGAGCCGTCGTTGTTTTTTCACAGATTTCCTGCTCTGTAGGTCAGAAGGTTTAGGGTTCCCATCAGATCTCAGATGGGAGATTATTCAAGCAGTTTGTGTGTGTTTGTTCTTAGCAAGATCGCCACCAATACCCCTCTCCAACCATTGCCTTTGCCATAAAATTGAAGGTAAGGCTTTACTTAAGGCGTTTAATTGACACATTCTGAATACTATGTAAGATTCGGAATAGAGCAAACTAACCTTGTTAAGGTGCATGACGAGACGATTTACGATGCTCTTGTTTAAGAATTTTTCCTTTTCATCTCCTTGTCACAAAGCAAAAGTCGAACAGGCTACTAAGTCTCTTTTCGTTGCACACATAGCCGATAGAGTTTCCAAACCTCAGAAAACTATCTTCAAGCCTATCTCCAAGACATCTGAGAGCCGGTTCAATTTGACGCCATCAAATATTGATCCTAAAAGACAAAAAAAATTCAAGGGACAGGGTCTTGAAAAAGGGAAGAGTAAGCGTTTTTTATACTCTGAATGAGGTTCTCTATCAATGGCCTATGATTTCCTTTTGAATTAAAATTTCGATAGACCGTATACTCATATAAAATTAAAATAAGTGAAAAATTTACAACTATTTATAACATATAACTATATCTTTCTTTATAGCAATGATAGTTTAAAGTAAACGATAAAAAATTAATTACCTTATCAATTATTAAGTGTTCAATGATTACACTGGTCTGCAACGAAAAACTCCTTTAAACAAAAATATGATAAGTATGAAGTATTCAATGTCCTGAATCTATATCTGTTTTTATTTTTTTGCTATCAGGTATATATTCCTTACAAAAAAATTTTTTTGAATAGCTTAAAATTCCATATATTTTATTGTTGTTCATGCGTTAGCGCAACTGTGTTTAATTGTGTTAGTGGGTAAGCACAAAAAAACGACTCCTACTGATAGAAAGAGAGCGAACGATACCGACTGAGTCATTTTTATACGAATACATTGAAAAAAAATTAAATATTCACAGTATATGTGGAATATTTGCGCTGATATTAAAGTTGTAGCAATGTTAACTGGCCTACAAGGAGGATATGCAAAATATTGTTGTTTTTTGTGTGAGTGGGATAGTCGGGCGAGAGATAAACACTATGTAGTAAAAAGCTGGCCACGAAGAACGAATATGATGCCTGGTTTCAAGAACATTAATGAAGAACCTTTAGTTCCAAGTGAAAAAATTTTTCTTCCTCCACTCCATAGAAAGCTGGGTCTTATGAAAAATTTTGTCAAAGCTATAAATAAGAATGGTGAAGTCTTTCTGTATTTAAAGACAAAATTTCCCCGAATCAGCGAAGCAAAATTAAAAGAAAAGGAATCTTTGTGGGTCCCCAAATATGCGAGCTTATGAAGGACACAAATTGTACAATAAAATAGAAAGAACCCGAAAAAAGCGCATGGACTGCTTTCGTCAAAGTGTGCTATAATTTTCTAGGAAATAAAAAAGTGAAAACTACCAGGATACTGTCACAGAACTTATTTCTACACCTAGGGTGTAGCATGTCTTTAAAAATTCATTTTTTGGACTCTCACTTGGATTTCTTCCCACCTAACCTTGGAGCAGTATCAGATGAACATGGTGAGAGGTTTCATCAAGATATTATGTACATAGAGAGACGCTACAACGGAAAATGGTCAGAAGGAATGCTTGCTGATTTTTGCTGGTTTATTCGGCGCGAAATTCCACTTCAAACTTCAAAATATAAAAAGAAAGAAAAGTACTAAGTAAAATAATATTAATAATAAGTAATAAACATTTTGTAATACACGTTTTAATGTTTTTTCATGGTCTGTATCCAAAATTATTATAATAAATAAATATATGATTAAAATATAATGATAAAAAAGCTATTTTATTTAAAAAATATATTGAAAAAAAAATATACGTGATAGAAAAATTTTGATACCATATTTCTATTTAGTGCTTTTGAATCAATAATAATAATTTATAGTTTTGTAAAGGAGACCCAAAAAATTTTTTTTTGCAGACCAGTGTTATTTACCTACAAACATATGTTTTGGATCACATAAATCAACATAATTTAGAATAAATTTTTAAAGCGCAAAAATAAATATCTGCTACAAATCTTTTTACACCATATATATTCACTAGTATTGTTGGTAAATATAAGTTGTTTTAGCATAAAATGATAAGCACATAGCTTTAGAGGCTTTTAGGATTACAAGTAAGCTTCTCAGCCATCTGTTCATGTTTTAACGCTTAATGCACTGTCGGAAAATAGTTGGAAATAGACACGTTGATAGAATTTTGTCAGAAACTTTTAAAGTTTCCTTAAGATGTCTTTGAATGTTGCGTCTTATAAATCTATTCATATTTTCGTTATAGGTACATACTTTAATAATTAATTTTACAACTCGAATTAAATAACATAAAAAATAGATACAAAACGAATTGAAATATATTAGACGAATTGCTAATAACAAAATTATGAAAACAAATTTCAGCTTCGAAAAAGTATATTGTTACACAAAATCCTTTTCTCAGTGAATTTTCTTCCTTTTATAAATTGCCTTACCATTTTTATGCAAGATAAGCTGTTCTTTTTTTATTTGTAGACGCCCACACAAGCGAATTTGTGTTGAAAAATCTTTTATCTAGAAATACTATTTTGAAGAAAATTATTTATGATTATAAAATAATATTTTTTTTATTCAATAAATACTTCTGAGTCGTAAAATTCAATTTAAGGGCAAGTATGTGAAAAATTGAACATATCGGAGGGATCTTTTGTTTACAAAATTAATAATTACGGACAGTTAAAATTATAAGGTATCACCTGCATAACCACCTGCGTAGCTACATGAGCCCGTACAATGAGTGTTGGTCGGTATAAATAGAGGCGAAGGGATAAATTAAAAACATTCTCACTGCATCTGTTTCAGGGATCTGACTTCTTCGAAATAAAAGATTCTGCAAACAGTTTACGAGGTTACCTTCAATAGCCTGCCTACGAAAAATGGCATTGGTGACACCAGTTATGGTGACATCATGATTTTTAAAAACAATGAAGTATGTAGTTCTAACTGCATAATAGTTTTCAAATTAATTTATCAATCATTTTTAACTTTTGGAGTCCTATTTTTCAAGTTATAAATAATAAAGGCTGACTGTTTCATTACGTTTTATCATTCTTTTATAATGATTTAATTCTTAGGAATCATAAGAATTAAATTTCTCGAAATGATTTTGAATTCAGCCGAGCCGATATTGTTATAGACATGTGTTTGCAGTTGAAAATCAGTGATCATATAATACAGGACATCTAAGAATAGGTAGTCTGTAAAAAAAATTGTTAATATTTTAAATATAATATTTTATACTTCCATAAAGTTTATTCAGCATAAATATGTTTTAATTTTTTTATTTAAAAAGAAGCAACTTAAAACAATTTCAATTTGATAAAGAGCTTGATTTTTTTTAAATTCGATATTGATGTTTGAAAATGATATGTTAAAAATTAAGAAAAAAATCCAAAATGACTCCATTGTACCATACGAAAAATTTAATATGTATGAAGGAGGCGTGAACCATCGTCACATTTTCAACACTACTAGAAAAGGAAACTTCCCAAAATTATATGTATTAACATGAATGTATATTTTAAAATAAGACAATATTGTTTTCCTAGGGAAATGGTATGAACAGTGGTAACAGTTATAAGAAGTGTATATTTCATGTGCATAATTCTTAAAGGAAGGAGTTTGATGTTTTTTATATTTTTAGTTTTGTCTCCCTCTGCGAATAATGTAAGAGTGTTTGTTTATATAATATGGCATATATTGTAAAATCTGCATTTTTGATATTTGTCAGCGGTATACCAAATTATATAATAGAAGCAAGAATACTTTTGGTCCTCAAAGGAATAATTCTATATTACTTCTTTTTCTTACTGATTTGTTTTAGGAATTTTATTTATTGAATTATATATGTTATTATCCAACGTCTTCATATTTATATCAGGAGATAATTCATTTTATAGAAAATAAGTTTTTCAAAAACAGGTATTTGGTAATTTAAGGATTTTAATTCATTTCGAAGCGAAGCGAAGATATGTGATACAAAGTTTAACTGTTAATAGTTGGATAAAGGTGTAATTGATGACAGTTGAATTTGTTACTCCATTATTTGTTTTCATTTTATAAACAAAATGATTAATAAAATTATTAAAAAATGTATTGTTTTTTTTTAATATCATCTAAATATAATTTTATTTTGAAAAATGAAAGTAGACAAAAAGACAGGTTACTAGAAAACAGTTCTTCCCTAAGCCCCATGTAAACATTCGATAAGTGTTTGCACGGAGTTCAAAGTATTCTGAAGATGTTCCACAAAGAACTTTTGAGTCTTTGAGACTTTGAACACAAAATCTAACTTACCTTTCTAGCTATAAAGTAGTCGAGAAAATAACTTGTGCCTAAAAGAAGCATCTGTGCGACTGAGATGTTTTATATAGGTAGATATAATATAATAATTTGGTTGAAATAAATGGAAAATATAAACAATAGGTAATAATGAATTATAAAATCAAGCCTTTTTTTATTTTGTGGTAATTATAAATATTCATGTAATAAAATCAAGTTGTTAATCACAGCTAGTATTGGGGAGAGTGGGGACTTCGAATGACGCGCTCGGTGATCGATGCAAGTGTTGTTTACAGCTTCGCTTGGGTAGCGCGTAGGCGCCGTCATAATATACTTATGTTAAGGTTAGGCGCGCACTAGGAGTTTTTCGCCGCGCGGCAGAAATGAGCAGCGGCATAATGTCGCACTGTAATACTGTATCAAACAGTTTTAAATTGTATTGCGCGCACTTGACGGCAGAGCCACCAAAGCGGCGAAATGTCTGTGACAAGTTACAACTTGCTTGCGGCGCGGTGGTTCATCGTTTTTTGTAACATATTTGAATAGCTTTGAATGCGCGCACTACACGACGTTTCGCCGCTGTTTTGTTTTGTTTATTTTGTTTCGCATTTCGAAAGCAACGATGGCTACGTCAATAATCAAATTGAATTTGGTAATCATTAAGTTCGGCAAATATTTTATAAAACTGTCCGTCGTTTAAACGATTACGAATAAGAGGATGAATCTAACATCGTTTTTTCTTTCTTCGAGCTCTAATTATCAGAGTTAAATACAAGTTGTTTCTACTAAATCCATGTTAAAACTAATAATTTTAACGCGGCAGAAAACCGTAGTGCTCGCGTTTGTAGATTTTTATTTGTTTCGCCGCACGCCATAATGTCACTGGTTTTTAGGCCGCGCGGCGAAAAACTCGTAGTGCGCGCCTAGCCTAAAAGAACAATGGAAACTTTTCTGGAAAATTTTTATATGCATACGAGGTTACATATTGGATATTACATACTTTATATTATTTTCATTCATAAATATACAGTATAAAGTATATATAAATAGTATAAATTCACACATGTCTCACGCCACTACAAATCATTTTAAAAAGAAAAATATTTTAAGTATCTTTTAGTTTAATCATTAAACAATATTTTTGATATAATCTGAGGCTATCGAAGGTAACCTCTCGGCCGGTTGGACGAATATCTCACTTCTAAACTTCCATCGAATTGCATCCATCTAAACCGTGAATGACTAGTGCCGTCATGAACGTAACTAAAACGAGCATTTACAAAGGTGGTCATGGTTGAAATGTGAGCACAGGCTGCTATAATGCATAATATATATATATGATTAAGGAAGAGAAGTAAATAGTGTATGATGCAATATTTCAGTTACAAGTAATCGTAATTATTTCTGAATTAATTTATTTATATAATAAGTACAAGTACGAGTCAGTGGTGGCCTAGTGGTTAAAGGCCCGCCTCTCACACATGAAGACGCGTGTTCAATCCTGGCAAGTAACAATGTGATTTTTCTGAGTCACATGTACTTTCTCAGAGTTTCCAGACACCAACTGACAGACGGTGAAGGAAAACATTTTGAGGAAACCTGGATTTGAAATCACCAACCCCTTGAGCAAGCGTGGTGATTAATGCATTCCCAAAGAGTCAGGCGGCCGGACGTAAAAACAATTAAACCAAGTTAGTAAGAAAACCCTGGCTAAAGCTAGGAAATTGCCAGGAAGAAGAAGAAAAATAAAGAAATGAATAAATACAAGTACGAGTCCCTTTCATGATTAAGTACTTAAATGACGAAAGTGGAAGAGATGAGCTAAGATTTGTATCATGATTTTTATCTGTAAATGTTTTTTCTTTATTTTATAAATAATTTTAATATATTGTTGTGTAAATATTATATATTTTGAGTGATTTGTAAAACATACATTTGTAGGACATGCATACATAATATATTGTAATTTGTAATATTATTTAGTTCAATAATATCAGAAATATAGATACTGTTTGTGCACTTAACTTGAAGTATCGGCTCTGTCCGGTCCGTAGAGTTCCGTGGTTCCCAATAAAGGTTAGTGAGGGATGCCCTAGTATGCCCTGCTCCCCCTCCATACTATAGCGTAAGGCGTGTACGCATGAGACGACAAGACTTTATATGTAATATGATCTACATACACTACAAGAAATATAATTATAAAGTAAATTGTTATTTATTAACCAGTTATCACAAAACAGAACACAACTATTTTGTGACACCTGTAGAACTTAATACTTTTAACGTAATGAGTATCATTTTGTTTGTATGAAAAAGACAGTGAAAATCAGGTTTTAGTCGCTTGTTACCACGGAGTCTCTGACGGGATAAATGATAGTAGCAATGTGGAGAAGAATTGCGTTCCAGGACTTAATCTATTTTTGTCAAAGTTTTATACAGATTATAAATGTCAAATATTCTAATAAAATAATAAAATGAAGAAATTTTTGGATTTTTTTATCTTTTGTATAGAAGTAGCTGGGAAAAAGCTGGGAAATTGCCAAATAGAAGAAGTCTGAAGTATCTCTTTAACTTGTTTTTCATTTGTCTTTAGTGATAAAAGTTACTAAGTACGTAGTAATTGAAACATCATTGAAAATATAGAATGATAGAATAAATTAAGTGAATCCGAAAAACAAAATTTTGTATATACCTATTGAAAAAGTTTTAAATTCTATTAGAAGTATCCGTTACTGGCATAGTTTTCTTTGAACGGGTATGTTTGGTTGATTAATAGGTTTGGCACTTTTTCATTATATGCTTTGTAAGATCTTGTTCAACATTACACAATACGTTGCGAGTAAGAAAAATTGCCTTACGTGAAATTAAAGTACCAAATATAGAAAAAAATCGTTTAAACATTTGTTGAACATTTCGAGAAGATTTAAAAACATTCTTAATTAAAAAATATTGTGTTCATTGAAAAAAAACTATATTTTTGAACTTGATAGGCTCATTGCCGTTAAGATCATATTCATTGAAGAAGGTTAAATAGAACTAAATATACATACGAGTAAAATATGATTTTATGTTTTTATTTTATTTAAAATGTATCTAAAAATGAATACATATAAACAACAATAACAAGTTAGTAAAGGTGCCATCATAAATTCATTCGAGTTTTACTGTGAACCAGTGTCGTCGCAGATTTTACAAACTTATTTACTTATTACTGCTTAAACTACAACAAATAATAAGAACTAAACTATTGCTTACCTATAAATTGATAAAAAATATATATTATTATAAAAATGTGTAACTAATTTTCTGATACAATATCAACTAAGTTTACTTAAATCTTTCTCGTTGTAACACTTTTTATGATTATTATCAATGTGGTTATAAATTAAAAATATATTATTATATTTCTTAACAAGGTGTATTAATGTGTGAAGGGAAAGGTAAACAAGTTGTTTCACTTAGTTATTTTATGATTATTAAGTTAAATTACTAGTAAAATTATTTAATAACATTAATTATTTTTATAAAGAGTTTTCCTTTCACTTTCAAAAGCAGTATTTACAACTTCATCTGTAGTTAATTTTAATCTGCCTGTAATGTGATTTAAAATGTGACACAAAAGACCGCAGTCGTTTTTGTTATTATATTTCGATACCTCCTACGTAAGTTGTTGTACACCAAAAGTGTAATTATACAGTAGAGCGTTTCAAAGATTCAAATTAAACCAAAATCTGCATTTATGGATACAATCTTTTCAAATGTCGTATTTAAATTTAAAATAATAGTCTCCTTAACTACGTTAAAAGATATTTTAATTAATATGCCTATTTGCAGAGATATTGCTGTTATATTTTTCATATGACATTATACTCCGGAGTAGAAGCTAAAAAAGGCGTTGTATCTGATACTTACAACATTATACCGCGGGGCCCAAATAGCATCACTTGTGGTATATTATAGTTACAACTGTATACGTTGAAAAACATAAATCTTACTCTGTTGTATGTAACTAATACGCGGCGTGAGTGCGTGATTTTACCCACCTCGCGCCCCGCATAAACAATTGCATAGGCATATACATCTGTTTAATCCGTTCGCGTTTGAAAATTACAACATTATACGTCTGAAAAATCCTTTAAAAATAGTGTTTTTGTTGTTTTTTTTAATTTGAATGGATATAATGATCAATAATAGGATATTCTTCATAAAAAAAGCAAAATAGCATTTTTGTGGCTTACAACAACTTACGTGGGAGGTATCGATTTGTTTGTATTTTTTTGTTGAATAATTTTGTTTTCGTAATTAAATTTTAGTATTTTGTCACTATGATTTTTTTTTCAACCGCTTTTGAAAAGCTTATCCCTATATTTCCATGCTTTAATAACTTTATCATTAACCCAATTATTATTAATACGCTTTACATTATAATTATTTTTTATAGTTTTCTTAGATTTTTTGGAAAACACTGCAAATTTATTTTATATGAAATCGAACATTTTATTCGGATAACAATCGGACATGACATATTATTTATTGGTTTCCAATATCTTAAATTTGGGTACTGTAATACTTTTTTATTAATAAAAACTGTTGTGTATTCGGAATAATCAGTATGTCTAATCTAACGTCTAAGCATTCAAGCAGTATTGCTCGTTGATCGGCTAGTGCAGTGTCGATGGCCGTGTAAAGGTCTTGTGTGCTAGATCTAGCGTATATGTGATCGATGTATGACTTGTTCAGTTTGCCAATACAGGTTTCGATTCCAGTATGTTCTGTTATTCCATCTACAAAGCCCATGTTAAGCAGTTTATTATCATAATAAATTTGTACAGCGTTAACTGTGCCAGTAATTATTAGGTATAAGTCATTATTTTTAGAATATTTACGAATTTTTGATTGAAGTTGTGTTACAAAAATATGTTTAATAAGACTAGGAGGGCGATATATAGCAAATACATAGCAGAATAGTTTGACTAAGTAGAAATACTGCACAGAATACTTTCACAATAATCAGCTTTTGTGTTAAGTGTTCTACACTTAATACAAAAACTAAATTTGGAAATTAAGTTACTACACTTAATACAAAAACTAATTATGAAATTAAGTTTTAGTTTGTGCTCAGATTATTTGCAAAGGAATCTTTATTAATATGTGATAATCTCACTATGTACTACACATACGAATCCTTTGATATAACTTATTAGATAAAATTTCTACATTGAATCCGTACAGTCATAATATTACATCATTAATTCGCACATCTCATAAATATGTATGAAATCACTTTAAATTCTGGTGAGAGAAACGAAAAGGGAACTGGAGTATAACTCTAAACTTTACAAAATTCTACGTGGTACAAATATAACCACTCTCCTTATTAGGTTGGAAGACAATGTACTTACAGTCAAATAGAATATTCAGGAAAAGCTATTGTAGAGGAACATGTTTCATTGTTCGTTGGACCATTGTTTAAATTCGTTTAGCTGTACTGGAGACTGCATTGTCTTAAGTGTAGAGTCAGTCTGATCCACTTCAAAGCAAATCAGAAATTAATTACATTGCACCTAGAGAGTATTTCTTTACATTTATGTTTATGTGAATTTGTACTATGGCTCTGGAATATATGAAATAGTACCAGCCTGACGAAACATTGTATTCCAAAATAAAAATTTCAAACAATAAAAAAATTATATTACATTAACATGATTGTACGAAGTAAATTATATTTTCATGGTCCAACGATGGCCCTTTCGATAGAAAATACAAAATACAATGATAAAGTCAAGAAATAATAATAAATATAAATATCGAAAAAAATTCATATATTCGCTTAAAACTCTTAAAATATTATTAAAAAGAAATAAATACTTTGATCAAACAATTATAAAGTACTACTGGGACTCGTTTATAAATTACGAAATAAAAATAATCCCAAAATCGAATGAGATAAACAACTCGGAAACGAATATAAACAATATAAGCTCCGGAGATCATAAATGTTTTGTTTAACTGTCCGACGAGGTTTTAATTATTTTTCATAAAGTTGTTATACTGAAACTCAAAAAAGTTACCAAATTTAATACACACTTTAATAGTTTAAATTACTACAGAAACGCTATCCGAGATGAAATGTTTTTTTAATTAAAATAAGCATTTCTCAACTATGTACCTAATATGTCAACGATTAAAGCTATCACTATCACACACATTTATTTTATTTATTCCAAAAGTGAATTTGTTTATACTATCGCCCGTACTAAAAGAAATGTTTGAATATTTTTTCGAAGTAGTCTATGTTACGTAACTTTTATGTTATGATGTAATTAATAATGTTACCTACTTTAGATTTATCATAAAAATACAGATCACATTTCTATACTTATACGTAAGTAAGTAATATATATTTACAGTTTTGGATTTTTGATAAAAATATTAAAGTAGTTGTCATCAAATATTAAAACATATAATTTGTATTCTTTTATATAATGCACAACAATAATAATTAGTTTAGTTGGTAATATATTATGATAAACTAAAGGAAGCCGTTTCAACTGTTGTAAATAACCCAAAATTACGGACTGGGCATTTAATATTTTATTTCATAGTGAAAAAAATTTTGCTACCAAGCTTTTCCTCTACACCCTTACTTAAGTTAAACAAGATAATATTCAGGGAGAAAAACATGTTCTTGTTGTTTTTGATTAACTAAGGATTATGTGGGCTTTCAGTATACCTCTATTTGTTGGTGGACATAAACTTTATGAAACTGTTAGAACGGTGACGAGATCTAAGTAATATCTTGTGGCAGGGCATCCAAACTGCTTAATCAGAGCCTAGTTATGTAGCCTTAGTATTTTACCTTAATATTAATAACTTATTAATGTTGAATATGTTTTATATAATTTCATTTGCCATTCACAAGTAAATCTAGTAAATCTAATAACGTATGCTTTTGTCTTTTCCTATATAATATATAAATGTCTTACTTGTTTATGTTTAAAATGTTTATTAATGAAAATGACAAGAAATACCTTCCTATATTAAATACATAGTCTTCTTAATATATTTCTGTTTCTTACAGTTTACACGCCGACACGTGTGACTACATCTAACTTTAACAAGGGGAGTTAAAATTTTGTCCATAACAAAATAGAGATAGAGAGATTATGGGTCATACTTTTCTAGTACATGTAAAGGGGCCGTTTTATTATTCTTTATTTTCTGAATAAAAGGGATACTTGGAATAGGTCTCTAGTATTACCGTCACGTGCGTACCGAAACGGTGCACGACTGAAGTTAAAGAGCGAGAGAGGTTTTGGCTTTGTGTATTTTGTTACTTTATGGCGAAAAAAATCTTAAAAATCACCGTCCTTGAAACCCGGGCCAACATCTCTTATGGGCTCGATTTGGACCTGATGATTAAACCAATTTATAGACGTATATAGAATCAATATTATTCTTTTTTACCTCAAAATTCAAAAAGTGTTTAGATCAGAGGTTTTAAAAAATACTTCAATCCTAATAGTGAGTCCAAAAAATCGTTGCAATATCTTTCACATTTACATATTTTTTTAAGATTGTAAAAAATTCATCTACAAGAACGATATGTATTTTAAAAAATAACCTTTAGCCATAATTTTTATAGGGAGTTCTTTTGGAATAAACATATGAATTCCACTTAAATATTTTACAACTCAATAATCAAGGGATTCGCAGCAGCTTATCATTCAGCATGGAATTATTCAACGAGTGTCCTTTATAACACCCCTAAGGGTTAAAGGGCATATGTGTATTGCTGTAAGTTTAGAAACATGATGCGAATGATAACAGACCTTCTTTCCAGATATTATTGTTTTATAACGAGGTTAAGAATTGTTCAGATTTCGTTTGTAAATCTTAACTATTTTATCTGTAATGAACTTCAAAACTGCGTCACTTTACCTACCTATCTATAATAGTTTCTGCTCTATAAGCATATGGAAATAGAATTTAAAATGAAACTCAGAACAAAAAGTCAATGATAAATTTCGTAACTATTTTAGAATATTCCCTTAAAATCAACCAAATAAAATAAACACTTCAAATTTACAATAATAGAAGCAACAGTACATATTGCATACTGATGTAAATGATCAAAATTACTATGAAACAGATACTTAGAATCGCGAATAGGTATTTAAACTTGTACGATTTTATAAAAACGATTAAAATTTATGAATTTAAACAAAGCGGTCAAATACCTCAATCTTTTTCTAGTGACCAAAAAACCTGAGTTTGAAGGGATTAATATAACTTGTGCAATAATTTATTTTACATTTATTTTTAAAATTTTTGTATATTATTTATAACATCTTTATTTGATAATAAAATACTCGAAGTTTATATTACAGTACTACTACAAAGTAATTAAGATAAGGTATTAAAAGATTTAGAAAGAATTACCTTAATTAAGTAATATAACAAAAATCTTAAAACTTACAGAGCGTTAACACCGGCTTAAATAAACGTTTTTATTATAATTATCTCTTTACCAAATCTTTGTCCAAATCGTTACTTCCTTCCAACCCCTTTAATATGGACATGATTGCATTAATAAACTATCAAAAATCTTTATACTGGTATATTTAGAGGAGTAAGGACTTAACACAATTTATTCACATCAAAACAATAAATAAAGCATAAAGAAACGTAAAAATTATTATCATTAAAGTAGATGCTTATTTGATAGACAGGTTTGACAATCTGCTCTAAGAATTCGGTTATATCTAACAAAAAAAAATGTTCTCAGTATAATCATAAAATAAGATAGTCCCAAAGAAACAAGGTACGTCAGAAAATAATAAGAAACGTAGAAACCAAACGCTCAACTGCTGTCGTCGATTTTGTGTTTGTTATATTTTGGCTTGTTTGAGTTACGTGCGTTTGAAAAATTGTAACTATTGTCAAAATGAGTTCCATTTAGTGTAATAAAAAAAGAGTAAAGATGACTCGTTACTCATTGTAATTACTATTCACCACAGATAATATTTTTTACATAAGTTTTCGCTATTTTGTAAAATTGTGAGGTGTATTCATATTTATTAACTAAATCAGAAACGTATTAATATCTTAAAAAAGATAACTACCAACTACCAGTTATCTGTTTAGTTTTTTAATGTTGAATAACATCAAAACACTTTATAAATATATATATATATCATCTTTAGTGACAGATGCGACGTTAAAGTAACTTGAGCCTGTCATCTATTCTTATTAAAACTCATTAGTAGATATTCATGATAATTTTTAAAAGTAAAACGAAATTAAGGATTGTTTAAAAGGAGCATAGAATATGTTTGAATTTTGGTGTAAATATGACGTCTGGACGCACGATAGCAGAGTTCAGTGAATGCCAACCGTTAAAGAATGTTATAAAGAGCCTTCGAGAACTACAAGGAAATTTAGAACAATTGAAGTTTCATTTTAAAATATCATGGAACTTACTGAAAGAAGTGACGTCAGCGGGGATGGCGTCTATCTCTTAAAAAACAATGAATTTGTAATAAATCCGATATATATAAAAATGACATACTTTAAATACCTGTAAAGTCAATTACAAAATATAATTATAACGAAACATTCTATAAATCGCAAACATTATTAAATTTTATGATCCATTACTAAGTATTCGGATACCGAATTGGACCGGGTCTATGAGTATATGACTGAGTAAAGTGCTGCTAGTAACGTGAAAGGGGGGGGGGGGTGAACGGCTGTGTAGCCACAGTATGGAGATAGGACGATGTTTGGTTCTGCTAGAAGTTATTTGACTTTAAACATAAAATAATTAAGATTGAAAATATCTTGAAAGTTTGTTCTGTTAAACCTTTATCGAAAATAATAAAATATTGCACTGTGTAATAGTAGGTGCTTTATATTGGAAACTTGTAATAATTTACTCTTCAAAGAGGAAACTATTTAGCGGACCCATTGATCTGGTTTGTTTTTTAGGTGAGATATTTTTAATTACAATATCGCTATAGCCACCTATTCTTCACATTTCATTCTCATTATAAACATTTTAATATTCTCAATATTACATGAGAAGTAATTTTAGCAAAACCTTTTTTTTCGTTTAAATAAAAAGATATGAAATAATATTTAAAATTTACTAGTCAGTAATATTTAGTCAGTGGTGGCCTAGTGGTTAAAGGGTCCGCCTCTCGTTGCCGAGGGCGCGGGTTCAAACCTGGCAAGTACCAATGTGATTTTTCGGAGTCATATGTACTTTCTGAGAGTATTTAGACATCACTGACATACGGTGAAGGAAAACATCGTGAGGAAACCTGGACTTATAGTTTCACAATTATAAGTTTGAAATCACCAACCCGTCTTGAGCAAGCGTGGTGATTAATGCTCAAAACCTTCTCCATGTGAGAAGAGGCTATGCTCAGCAGTGGGCGTTGGTAGGCTGATGAAAATTTACTATTTATAAAAATAAAACTCCTGACTCTATTACAGATTACTGATAAGATCGCTAGCTACAAAATGTGTAAGAGAGACGTCAAGCGAATAGCCACTGGCCATCTATCTGCCACCCACAAAAACGTGCATTCATTGAATCGTGTCATGTTCAATGCACTCATATGGTTCGCAAAACTGGTTATATTTTGAAAATAAAACTGAACTTCACTTTAACATTATCGTAACATTTTCCGAAAATAGATATTTAACTAAGTTACATACAATTTTTGAGTACAAATAAAGAAAATGTAATCTATATTATACAATTTTCAAATAAACGAGTGGATTGTATGAACAATAATTATTTATATATACACATTTATTTATTCTTTAAAAAAAAATTAAGCTTCTAGAAATGTGGAGTACCTAAGTTGTGCATTGCGTTATTTAAGGCTTTCCCATTTTATTTAAAATCTACTTTTATTATTGTTTTTAACTTAATTTTCTACGTTTTTGTATTTTGCCTATTGTTTTGAAATAAAATAAATAATTACAGTAACAAATACTGTTTATTTATTTTAAAAACTGATTATCTAAATAATTGCCCTTCTCTGCGCTACAACACCTGAAAACGTAAAACCATACCATTCTTAAAGCTTATTAACCATCCACATAATAAACTTTAGTATCAGCAAATAATACGAGTATGATTACTTTGTAAAACATTCTACTTGTACTACATACTTAAATTCAACAATTTTACCTAAAACGGTTTTAGCTAAAGTGAAAGAACCTTTTTACCTGAATGTCATGTCAATAACTTCTAGCCAAAATAGTTTCCGTCAAGAGTTTGTGTAACACCCAGGATAAAATAGACTGCGGTGTTAATAGCTGATGCTTATCAAGTTTCGTTCACCGTTTAGTTTTGTTTTGCTTTAGAAATTGACGGGCTACAATCCGAACTATTGCATATTACACAGAGAAGCTGTCACTTAGTTTCTAAACACAATACTGCCTAATTCATATTTAAAAGAAACATTTTAATTAGAAAATAAGGTGTATTTGTAATAAATTTTAATACATATAGCTTAGCTTTTAACTTTGCGTTCATATGTTCAATAAACAAAATTTAATATTTATATAATCACTACTTTTTGCCCGCAACTTCGTCCGCGTTAATTTCGGAATTAGTAATAAGTATATGTACAGCTGATCGCGCGAACTTTATTCGGCCTTGGAGGCCATTAATAACCAGATAGTGGAATTTATTAAGTTTTTTTTCTTTTTCAATTAAACAGAATTAAATATCCTATGTCCATCTCATGGGTCTGAACAATCTCCCCAAGAATGTTCAATCATATCCTAAGTCGTTCTTGAATTATAAATAATAAAGTGTCACCAACACAACTTTTTTATAAATAGGTATATAGATTCATTATTAAGTTATCTATTTCAAAACGGAATTCTTGAACAACTTATAAAAGAGTTTATTAATAAAAAACTCTCTTTTTTATATACTTATAGTATTGCATAAAATTGATTATTATTTATTTTACATTACCAATCTAAAAAAAATTCAGTTATAGTTTCTTAACAGAAGTATACATATTTTTAAGACGCAGAGACATAAGACTCCATTTAAGATATTTCCTTCTTTTATGTTGCCAATTTTTTTTATTTTCTATCTAATTTCTTTTTTGTAAAGTTTTTATTTATAAACGTATAATTTTATTAATTAGTTTTTTATATACAAGACATAAAACATTTACGATGAGAAAGTGGTATTTAAAGGTAATAATATATAAAAAGTGAAATATTACACAGATATATTATAGTTATTGAAAAACAATGCTTATATTCTTTTATTGTGGTTTACCAAGTAACAACGAGGTTCACAACGCCATGCTATGTTTTCTCCGTTTTCTTTAATAAAAGTGGCTGTGATTTATGAGTACTTTGTTCAATAAAATACGCTGAAACGAAACGAAAAGGAGTAATATTTGCTCCAAACTGTAGTCAGATTCCGACCACAATTTCCCGTTTTGCCATCTTGCACATTGCTAGAATATTTACCTTTATTCAAAAACAATGAGAATTTAACTTTTATATTTGAGTTTACGCATTAGTCGTACATAAATATGTCAAACTTTTAATGTAAATTTAATAAGCCGCATTTTAGCAATTATCTCTAAAGAACATAAATACTTCTTTCATAACATTTATTGTCACTTACAAAAATTAGAGAAATATAATGCGACATTTCTAATAGAAAAAGTAATTGAATGAAACTTCAGTAACAGGCACCTAAATAATTAATTAATTAAGTCAAATAAAAGATAACCTAAACGGAAAAAGCCATAAAGATGTTGTTTTAACACGATCGTTTCAATGTCTTGTCGCTACATATTTTAGTGAAAGAAGGCAACATGTCGAACTAGTCTGAAAGGTCTGTTAGTGGTGAAATTTATAAGTGCTTCGTCGAAGAAACGACATAGAAAAACTTTTAGTAAAAGCGGTAAATTTTTGTAATAGCATAATACATTATTTGCACATATTTTATAATAATTCATATGTGCATTTTGCTAAATAAATTACCAAAATTAAACATAAAGTACCTTATCTGATAGTTAGATATTTGGAACTCAACATTGAAGCGATATAACACAATTTAATATCATAATAGACTTAATTGAATGTCATTATTGATACATTTGATTCCTTTGTCCTACAACATTACGTAAACTTCCTTGTTCAACGTTGCGTAAGCTTGGAACAACCTTCACCGAAATCTTCGAAAATAAACCTCACTAGTTTAACATGTAATTGTGAACAAAATTTTTGGGACCATCGCCCTTTATATTGAATGTCATTAATTCATATCGACTACCCAACCTTTAATCAACTTTTCATTTTGTTGGGGTCAGGTGTTTTGAACTTATAAAATATAAATACAGCATTTCTAATATTGAATGAAATTAAATTAATATGGATTCCTTATTTACAAAATTATAATTTAGTTATTACTAAAAATCATAATAATTTTATGCTTTTTTCTAAATTTTAATATTATACATATATTGTACATACCTACCGCATAGGTACGTGAACTTTATTAGAAGTGCAAAATTTCTTATCTAGGTTTTCTTATTCTAAAGTTAAAAAAAATAACTTATTCGTCTCACGTTTCTCAAATTCCAACACGGAAAACAGTTTGTAATCAGACGTTCCTTGTAATTAATTAAAAATAGTCTGAAACGTTACTTGTGAACCGTGAATATGAGATCAACTCGTAGCTAAAGTAAATAACTAAGGACTCGAATGATTAAACAGACCAGCTGAACGCTAAATACACTTCCATTTACTAAGTAACAACAGATTAAATTTAGGTCACTGTCTTGGTTACGGACTTACCTGATTAAAAAAAAAACTTTCTCTGACTGACTGACTAACACAATCGTGATTTTTTTTCAATTAATTTACGTCAATAAAAGTAAGATAGTATAAAAACAAAATAATAGAGGTCTTTGACGTTTTCGTATTCATCTATACATATTATAAAACAAAGTCCCCCGCCGCGTCTGTCTGTCTGTCTGTTCGCAAGAAACATAAAACTTCTGCACCAATTAGCATTCGATAGAGTGATTCTCGAAGAAGGTTTCAATATATAATTTGTTAAGATATAATATAGGTCTACAGAAAAGACCACGATTTCATGTTAAGGATAACATAAGTACTTGGTATATCCATTTTAATACTTTTAAAAATTGACATTCATGAAATGTTTATAGGATAGCTATTTTCATAACTACAGTATCAAGTCTTATCAAAATAATTTGCTCCGTGTTCAAGCCTACATCAATATCTATAAATTACTTTTTGAATTATTTAATTCGGACGTACCATTTGGAAGTTATCATAAGTTTAATAATGCTCAAAATTTAATCCACGCGATAGCTTACTTTTTCACATGTCATTAATCATCAATCGTCATTAATTTTTTATACAAAATTTTTGTAAATTTTATCATTTAAAAAAACTATTACTAACTTAAAATATACCGTTTTTCTAAGTTCAAACTTATTTTATGTTTAACGAAGAAAGATGATGAAATTTTTGTCTGTCTTGATTTAAATCAAGAAGAAAGTACATACTTAAGGCATTTAAATATATTAATTAAAAAATATTAGTAACACTTCAATCGACTCACACGCTCCATCTAGTAAGACTAATGCAAACTCTAGTCTAGAATACATTCAGTGTAAAAAGTGCATTTTTTCTTTATCTCCAATTGTGCTGCCATCTTTTGGTAGCAGCGAAACTTTTTGTTTGTAATACGACACAACCGTATACAGGAATAACATAGTAATTCGCTAGATGTCTCTTTTAAAGATATTTTAATGTCATAATAATTAATTGTTGATTAAAGTTTAAAAAACTAAATTTTTAATAAATAACTCTTGAATTTCTTAAATAAATTATGCAAAAGAAATATAAATTATTTAATAGAAATATAAATACCTTGGATTAAAAAAATTACAAAAAATATAAATGTTTATTTCGTATCTAGTCATGTAAAGTTTTGATTCACAAAACAATCTTAATTTTCATTCTCAAAAAAATGTCCTAAATAAAAATTCACTTGTCAGGACCCAATCCATTCCTTATGTTAGTGATGAAGTTTTATAAATAAAGGTCAAATGTTTTTAATATACATCGCAAACATTAAAATAGGTACCTAGGTACTTTAAATCAATAGGTATTTAGTTAATATATAAATGACACTTAAATTAAATTGATAGAATATCAAACAACTTTAGCATTAGATACTTAGCATTTTATAAACTTACCAGTAGAAAGCTGAGGTTATTATTATGTGAGACTGTTGAGTTAACCGAGGCACCAAAATATGTAATATGGTGCCCTATAAAAGATACTATATGTATATATGTGTTTTATTGTACTTATATCGTTTTTTCTTATTTGAGATGGTTTCATAATTATCAAAACATTCATATTTATTAAACATAGATACGTCAATATTGTTTTAGGTATTTACAAATATTTTCCCAAAAAGTATGATATACATTTAAAGTAATATCCATTGTCGGATGGAGCTCACAACGAGTTAATTTATATCAAACTGCTTATATTACTAAAACTTAAAGTTATCTTTATAATTTATTATTAAAATATACATAAATATAAATGTATTACTATTTGTATGAGAGTTGCTAAAAAAATTTATTTATATTATGATGAGGTGCAACAAAAAGAAAACCAATAGTACAATGAAGACACTGTATAGTGAGTGAAAACTGTATAGTGAGTGAAAGAAAGGCCATTCTCCATTCCGACAGTGGTCCACGTCATGGACCATCGATTCCAGTCTAGTGAACATTTAAACTTTATTATCATTTCATTTAACACTTGACTTATGCAAAGTCTCCAATCCCTTTTCTTTCATTTGAATTGCTTAATTTTGTAAGAGTTAATTATTAGAAATAAAACAATTTTCTGTATATGAAGCCATGGCTCTAAGAACAAAAAACAATACTGTACGACGATAAACGTATCGTGATGACTCAGCCTGCACTAAAAATTTATAGCAACATAGCTTCTAGCGACAGGAGTTTCGTTGAATGTAGAGAGTAAGGAGACTATACACAGTATATATAGTCTCCTAAGTCCAAAGAAAATATTACAATAAAACTTTCTTTTTCAAAACCGATGGCAGTAGTATAATATTTTAGTAAAATATACGAAAATATGGTGCAAATGAATAATACTTAGCGGCGCTCGTATGCCAAAAACTTTTGATTTTATGAAAAAAGATATCATTACATAAATTATAGGAAATTTTGTGTACTTTAATTTTGTACATAAATATTTTTTTTGTAAAATGGATAAAAAAGTAGATATTCCCAAAAAACCGTTTATAGGCGAAACCCTTTCAATATGGCGGCTCTAGCGGCGGGGCTACGAGGTGGCATAGTGGAATTTCGGAAAAATCATACCGAAATCTATAAATCCACCAATTTTCCAAACTCCCAAACACTTTCCAGACAAACCCCTTTGTTTGCACCAAATGACAAGTTATACATTTTGTATATCCTTTATTATTTCACATAATTGTGAAATAATATATAAAAATATAAAATAATATGTCTTATAGATTAAAACGAACTTTCATCTTTTTGTTATAAATCTTTACATACAAAGTGAATTTGGTTGGTTGATTCAACGTAAAACCTACCGACTAAATTATAGGCTTATCTGATTCAATCCCGTCTGTTTGTCTAACATTTGTTTACCCAACATCTAGTGTAGCTGGGTAAACTTCATTGTAGTTGCATATAGGCGAAACTATCCAAATTTGATAAATTTTACATTAAGAGTACAAGTATATTATTTACCACCTCTTAATTAACTAATTTGGCCTTATGCTTTGAGAATATAATTATGTAAATGTATTGACAGTAGATACCCCGTTAGGTGGGAGGCAAAAACGTAAAAACATTTGTACTTACTTAGAAATAAAATTTGATATTTGATTAAAAATAGAAAAGAAAATATAACTGTCGTCATGCACATGCATGCAAATCATCATTCGCCTGGTATTTCGCACATTACTTCGTTAAGTACCTATTAAATCCAATATCATATTATCGAATCTATAAGCAATGATTTTTGAAAATTTGTTTTTAAAAATATACAATATAAAGATCGAAATTTAAAAAAAATATTTAAACGATGTAAATTAATATATTTTCAAACTTATACAACAGCATTGAAGTGTTTTTAATGTATTTTCTTTTGTGGAGTTATAAGAGTTTAAGCTTACATTAATTGCCTCTAGTAACTGCGGCAAGCTTAAATTTATTGCCTCTGGTAAAATCTAACTTTTATTATATTTATAAATAAATATTTAGAAAATTTATACAAAAGCTGCACTGATACTCAAAACCATACTTGAAACTTAGTTTTTACAATTACAAATGTAAAATCCAAAAATCAGTGTTAAATTAAAAGACATCAATAAAATATTCACTGGCGGCCACTTTATCCCAAATTCTGTTGAGGATGCTCAATTAATTGGACACCTTCCGTTTCAATTTGAGAGGAGGATGTTACTGCGCTCCTGGGAACAGTTCAAAATCTTGACTCGCTCCAAATGGGGACATAATGCCACCCAAGTTTTTGAGTTTGGGTAAGGTACGAATTTATAAGTTTCAAACAAGCGTTTTCGGTTTACAGAGATTGCTTCTACACCTCTGTAAAGCATTTTACTACTGCATTTGTCACGAATTTGGTGAATACTGACATTTTTGGCCTGATTTCTGCTTAACAAAAATGGATTTTATTCATTCTAATTTTTAAGATCAGTTGTATTATCTTTAGCCAGAGAGTAAAGAGCTTGAAAGACCGTTATTTTGAGATAGAGAAATTTACAAAGCAAATGTATAATGATAAGTAGGTACTCTCAAGAAAGTTATACCCAAGAAAGATTGCAGTCTTGGTTACATAATGTCGTATAATGGCAATAGCTCTTTTTTAGATGGGTGCTTTAATGTTATGCAGTGGGAAAACACGATCTACTTTCTGTTATTCAAATAACACATTTATGAAATAAAGTTGATGGAAATTAATTATTTTAAAAAATCCGACTTAATGACTTCTCAATACAAGAATATTTTATAATATTTATTATAAACAGTCATTTATTGACAAAATAATACTAACTTCTTTGGTAAATGCAATGGAATAAAGTTATGATTTAAGGAACAAATATACGTTTAGATATTAAATATGCGTAAGTTTAAAAACGCATGGCAACATATATTTAATACCGGATGGGCAATTAAGGCTCCGATTTTAGTCCACTAATTGATTTTAAAGTTTGGTTTTCGTTTTACATCTTAAACTGTTTTTTTTTTTTAATTTAAATTGAATCTTTAATGTTGTTTTATTATTTTCTTTACTTTATTTCAGAAAATCATATTCTAAGAAACATCACATCCATCATGATGCTGTGTAAATGATTGGTTCCATAAACGGAAAACAATGGACCGGTGTTATAGTAATATGTATAATGTTAACAAATATTGTATTCATTTGAGAAACATTACAGGATCGCCTTGGAAAGCAAAACAATGATCATAACTGAAAGTTAATAATCTTCCATCATTTGATTTATCGTTCTATTCAAACTTAGATTGCCTTTGCACTTTAATTGATCTTTATAGGTATATTAATTAATTACAGCGTAAGTGTACTAAGATGTTTTTTAGCGATATAAAAATATTAAGCCCTTTAAAAAAAATTATATGTACAGCCAGTTGATGGTTGGATAGTAAATAAATTAATAATATTCTATAGAAACTCCAAGATCACACACTTGAATGAAGTACTCCAGTAATTCATATTTATACTCTTTATTTAAACAAGGTCTTTTAAAGTAAATGAAAATAGCTCAAACCTGACATCAAGCTAGGGGAAGCGGCAAAAATACCAGCTTTATTTCCTGGGTGCCTGTTACATAGATGCTACAAAACACAAACTGAAAGCATTGTGGAAACACACAGAATATTACACTGATAAACATGAATGGTTTTAGATTTTATTTAAACAAAATAACACGAAGTATTTATAGTTCAGTTATTATTGTTATATCACATATGTTTATTAGTATTGTTGTTTTTTTTTATTCATTAATTTTTTTTTAAGATACATGTTTGAATGAACAGTTGAATTTTATATTATTAAAAAAAATATATAAACAATAGATATAGAGCTTTATTTTATAGAGGTAGTTGAACCTAGCTATGGTCAAGTTACTGTAACTCAAGCATGGTCTAGCTCGACCGGAGAAGTTCCATCATCTCATAGAAGATGGGCGTGAAGTAGTCTTTAATGGCTGCGTTTCGTCCGATGAGTGAGAGCCGGTTACCCTTTCCCTTTTCCCATTGTTTCCTACCCCTTCCCTCTTTCCCAATTTTCCCTTCCCCTCTTCCCTAATCACGGGTGGCGACACATCCGTGACATAAAAACTGTTGCAGATGTCCATGTGCGACGGTATTACCACCATCAGGTAGGCCGTCTGCTCGATTGCCCCCTTGCACAGGAAAAAGAAAATATTTTGTTTTTAGTGTTAAAATTTTAAACCCTGTATTTTGTTATCTCTATCAAACATAGGAGATGTACCCACCTTAGATGTTAAAGCATTGACACTAAAATGAAAGTGAGTTTTTGCACACAGCAAAACCTTCACCCCCCTTTTTTTGACCCCCCTATTGAAATTTTAGTATAAAGTCCAAATTTCATTGCAATTGTATAAATAATGATATTATATCACTTCAAAAGAAGTTGTTTCCCATGACTGATCCTGTGATGCTTTAAAACCCCAGTCAATTGTAAAGAAAACATTTATCTATTTCCTAATTCACAGAAAGAAGCTTACTATCTTTTATAAACACTGTTTACTTTTTAGAAACTTTTAATTATTAAACAAGTTAAATTCTTTTGGAGAGTTGTTTAAAAAACTTGAAATTTGAAATAATAAAAAAATTTAAGATTATAAATCTTTTAACATTTAATTTTTTTGGCTTATGACAAATTGTATGTACCTACTTTAAATTTATTGTATTAAAATACTCTCAACACAACAATTTTTATTGAAATTAAAATAATAAGTGTTTTAATTAAAAGCTGCTAATCGTTTTTTTTAATATAAATAAAAATTAGTTTCAAAAAAAGGCTAACATTCAAACAAAAAATAAATGCTAAGTTTCACTTAGCTCCCTCTCATACACCCGATATATTTTTTTTTATTTTTTAATCTAGTATACAGGTAAAACTTTAAATTAATAAAATTATTTATTTCTTACATATTCTTGCAATGAATGTAAAGAATTGTATAGCAGAGATTCTAACACTGTGGCTCCGGAAAGCGATCAATGTAGAATGAATTCAGTACCACTATGCTTGGAGTTTTATATGATAAATTCTGTATTACAATTTTAGGTACTTGAATAAAACTAATCACCCAATATGTTACTAAAATCATTTACATTGATGAAGTAATTTGAAAACAATTATTATAAAGAACTCTTTTTTTTACATTTTGTATTAATTAATTAATCTATTTTTCTTCACATATTACCAATACCTGTCCTTTAACAAGCTTTGCTTATTTTATTTAAAATAATATATTATAATAGCTGTCCTACTATTGCTACGTATCTATTTAAAAAAACGATAAAATTTATTTCTTAAAGTTTTTTGTCTGACTCTACTTTTTCTTTCACTAACAAAATTGTAAAACTCAGCTTTTACTAAGCTGAGAAGTTTACTAACCTACTTACTTCCCACATTGAGTAAATAATTGAAATACGACGGAGCTTACGAAAATTATCAGTCTTCCATTTTTATTATTTTAAACTTAAATTTTGTAAACTTAATCATAAATAATTATTACTTAGATACAGTCATAGGTACCAATACCTATTATGATTAAGTATGTTAAAAGATAATATTTCTAATATACAAATTTTAAACATATGTATTCATTGATTAGACTAAAATAAAATCATGGGGCACATCAAAATATCTACAAATGTCGATTAAAATGTTCGTTTTGTAAAGCAACAAAACAGTTTAACGTAAAAAAAAAATATTTTTATTTTCATGTTTTAGTTTTATTTCTTATTCTATTTAGTTTATTTAAGACCTCATTATTGCAATGGTCTTGGCAATTAATTTATTTAATTCTAATTCTTTGATAAATATTCCTCCAAACATTATATCTACTGGAATCCACGTAGCTCGACTTTCCTCAAATATATTCGCGTCTAAGTACACTAATTCTGCTTTATGTACAGTGGTAGTACATGCATGCCTGACAATTGACAATTGTACTTTTGAAGCCCTCTTCTTTTGATATCCATATCATATAACTTAATGTGTATACCTAGAAATATACAGGTTTACAGTCAGTAAATACAAAGTACCTCTTATGCAGCGCTTCATTTTTTTAAATATAATCATAGTGCTAAATTTTGCAAACGTATATGTTTATTGAAGAAACTTGGCTGAAGGATGGAAATAGATTTAGGACTCCCAACTACAATATGATAAATCAGAATGGTGTTAATGGCTGGGGAGGAGTTGCTATACTATTAAAAAATAGTAAATATAAATTTTTATGAATACTTACAATCCATGGCAATTGTTTTAAAAACAGACTTTGGTGAATTATCGGTTCTCTGTGCTTACAGCCCTCCTCGAGGTGGTAGATTTAAGTGTAGGAGACTGAAACAAATAATTGATAATTTAATAATGCACATGTTACTGGCAGGTGATTTAAATACTCATCATGACATGACATCCCAATACTAATTGGTATGTCTTTCCTCTAACTCAAGAGGCAGTGATGTTTATAATTTATTAGATGAATATAACTTATGTATTCTTAATACAAGAGCTTACACTATGTACTGTAGGTAATATATCCCATAACCAGTCAGCTAAAGACATTACTTGCGTCACTCAATCCATAGCACCTTCCTCCACTGGAGATTACATGATGACCCAATTAATGGGTAGCTACCACTATCCCACTATTTGTGACATTTACCTAAAAGCAGAAAAATATGAAGTCAATAATTCCTCTGACCGTTATTTGTACAAAAAAGCAATTGGACTTTGATCAATTCTGAAACAAGAAAAGCTTTTAAAGAATTTACTATTACCACTTCAGATCCACATTCATACTATGATACACTTATTAACATTTAAAATATTGTTTAAAGATAAATGTATACCAAAAGTCAGTCAATTAGCCCAATACATCATTAAAAAACCAGTACCATGGAGGGAAAATGAATGTGCAAATTCTGTAAAGAGAAGTAAATATGCACTTAATTATTAAAGACCGATGCCTAGTATAGAAAATTTTATAAGATATAAAAGTTTGGATGCTATTAAGAAAAAACTACTTAGGCAAAAGAAGAAGAATAGTTGGAAAAGTTTGTGTGAGACATTTAATCGCAATACACCTGTTTGTGTTATTTGGAATTATATAAGGAGATTTAAACACATACCATTTCAGAAACATAGTAAAGATGACAGTTGGATGACTTAATTTTAGACAAATATGCTCCTTTAACGCCACCTGAAAGATATATTGCAGAAACAAACTTAAATATATTTTTAGTAATGTTGAAAATCCTAAAGCTGTCTTTTTATAGAATTCTTTTTCTATTCATGAATTTAGTTTGGCTATCAAGTCTGGCAGGGACACAACCCTTGGACTTGATGACATACCATATAAATTAATAAGAGAGATGAACACTGATACTCAAAATGTTTTATTAAAAAATTTAACTTGCTTTTTGAAACACAAAATATACCAATTACTTCGAAAACTCAGTGTGTAGTTCCAATACTTAAGCCTAACAAGCCAGGTTCCAATACTTAAGCCCAACAACAGTTTTAATTCTTATAAACCTAGATCTTTATCTTCTTGCATAGGAAAAATGCTTAAAACAAGATTTTACCTACTAAGCAGTTTGTTTCGTAGAGGCAGAGGTGGTTCTGACAATTTTATAACTCTTATCAGTGACATCAAGGATAGTTTCTATAATCACTCAGCAACAGTATGTGCCTTTCTTGGTGTCCAAGGTGCTTTTGATAATCTCAGCCCTGCTGTCCTTGTGCAAATCCTATGTTAGATTGGAGTCCCGGGTAAAGTCTGTGAATGGATATTTAAATTTTTACATGAGTGAACTATGTACATAAAATTAATAACAATCTTCATGGACCTACAACTATATACAAAGGAACAATGCAGGGAGCTACTACTTAAAAGCAGTAAATGTTAACTTCCTTCAGTTCGCAGATGATCTTGTTATATTTAGTGTAAATAAAAATGTAAATAAAAATGTAAATATCACCATGGTAATTGAGAAGAACCCAGATAGCAGAAAGATTTTGTTTAAAGTTGATTTCTTTAAGCAATAATGTTACCTTAAGCCATATTTTACCTCCCTTTTACAATTTAATCAACAGTAAACCATACATGGACTATAACAATTGATTTCTGGATTTTCACCCATGTTTTTAAGAATTATTGTAGTTATAAAATCTGTTTTTGTAAATATGTACATAACCAATTTATATCTAATGTATGGCTTAAGTTTCAGTGCCTTAATTCACTCAGTAAATATTAATAATAACAAAATACTTACTCAGCCGAATCTCCTTCAATTTATTGATGACAATAATGGTGTACCGAATTTACACTGATGGGTCTAAGAGCTCAGATGGTGTAACATCAGCACTTTACAATCCTCAACTGAAAATTTCAAAATATTTTCAAATTAATGATAATTGTACAATTAACACAACCGAATGTTTTGAAAGCTGTAGAACGTGCATGTAATGTTAATAAATTTCATATAATTATATTAACTGATTCTCAAAGTGCACTTCTCGGTTTGGAAAACACTTATCTGAAATATAACACTAGATATATTCTTTATGAAATTAAAAAAAATGATATATGATATGCACATTCATAGTAAAGTAGTACAATTTCAATGGGTACCTTCACATAATGGTATAACTGGAAATTAACTGGCTGATCAGGCCACTAGAGGACGCGCGATGAAAATCACAGCAACTCAATGAAGACACCATTTACTGACTTTTGACTACACATTCACCATGGCCCTGAAATCATTATACAAAGAGTACTGGAAGACTGTAAGCAAAGAGAAAGGAGCATGGTACGCAGACATAAAGAAAGCCCCGCCCGCCCAACCTTGGTATAACAAATTAAAGCAGTATAACAGAAAACTTATAGTTACAATCAACAGACTGAGGCTCGGCCACTGCCGAACGCCCAGTCATTTATATAAACTGCAATTGGTACAAAATCCTACTTGCCCGGAATGCCAACATAATTTTGCAGGTCTGCAGCACATTTTTTTTCAATGTCCAGCATATCGAATACAAAGACTGATACTTGTGTGTGAACTTGACCTCGTCTCCGAAGGTGTGCCCGTGTCACAAATTCTTCAGACACTGCTGTATACGGAGAAATATACCAATTACTTTATTTAAATTTATTACGGATACTGTGGAAAGTTTATAATACCTAAATAATACAAAGTGATTTAAAAACTGTGACAAACAATAACGGATTTTCAGTGTGCTTTTCAAATGAACTGTCATACATAGACAATGACAATTCGTTACGATAAGGCTCAAAAGGATTCGTAACTATTGTAATTACACTTTTTTCACATAACTTTAAAGTTTATGGGAAAAATTCAAAAAAACAAGTTTTTGGATTTTTATTCTTATCTTATACAAAAAACAATATTTTGTCACGAAATTTGGTGAACACTTACTTTTTTATGTTCCATCCTTAAAGCAGCCTCGGATTGGACTATAATGATGGACACGTATGAGAAACAATATAAAATCTCCGAGAATATTTAGGCGACGGCGCCAGACCAGATATATTTTCGTATTCGCGAATTTTAAAGTGATTTGAAAATTCGTAGTGATGATAGAGCTTACGGTTCCTTGGGAAACCAACATCCCCAAAGATCATACCATTAAGGTCAACAAATATTACGAGCTCACTAACGAACTCACTCGAAACAGGTTCGTCGTGGATTTGTACGCGGTAGAAGTGGGAGCGCGAGGTATAACAGCGAAATCTCTCTACAACCTACTAAAAGACTTGGGCTTGTCGAGCACTCACATTAACCCTTTAACGGTCATAAGGAGTGGACGATGGAAAAACAAAACTAATGATGGTTAAGGGTATATAATGGAAGTAAAAACATATTTATATATAAATACTAGCTATTGCCTCGACTTCGTCTGCGAGGAATAGTGACTTCCGGCAGATTTTTGGTTCTTCCCACATAGTTCCGGTTCTTGCGGGGTTTTCGGAACGGTCAAGTTCCCGTAGAATTTTCAGAATAATTTATTTGTTTATTTGAATAAAGATTAATATTATTATGTTGATACAACTTAAACAAATTATTTCGACCAAATTAGGTACCATAAAAACGGTTTTTGTGAGTTAATCTTAAAAGATAGACATATACTGTCGCGGACTGTTTTTTAGATCATTAAAAGAGCTATTATTCTTTAGTAAATATTTTTTGTGTATCTTGAACCGTTTTCACAGCGCACGCAACGGAAGGCTTCAAAGATGAAATAATTTCTCCCGTTTTTTACACATTTACCACTATAACTTTGCTCCTATTGGTCGTAGCGTGATGTTATATAGCCCACAGCCTTCCTCGATAACTGGACTATCCAACAGAAAAAGAATTATTCAATTCGAACCAGTAGTTTCGGAGATTAGCGCTTTCAAACAAACAAACAAACAAACAAACAAACAAACAAACAAACTCTTCAGCTTTATAATATTAGTATAGATATATTTGTCAAACCTTTCCTCGGTAGTCCAGACTTCCGAGACGCTGAAGACCGGAATAAGTGGAGGCGCATCGCGGGAGCTGTTTTATCCAAAGAAAGTGCAAGTCATCAACCACGACCACTCTGTCAAGAGTGAACGACTGAGAAGAGAAGAGATATATTTTTTCAGCTTATTTTGAATAAATATCGAAAGATCACCCTCATTTTCAATAAAAATTCACCCACCAAAATATATATTTTTTTTATTTACGTTGGTATGTTTTCTGTTCGTTAAAATCGCTTTTTTCCGATCGTGAAAATAAATATATAAGTTTCCTAATTGTTCCTTTTAATTAAATGAAACTTGATATTGTTTTGAAAATGATCTTTCAATTTATTTTTAATAGTTGAGAAGCCCGAAAGGTCTCCTGAAAATCCCTGTTTTATTTCATTTAGAGGAAATTGATACTGTTAATTATCAACGATATAATTAGGCTAGTTACCACTATTTTTATTATTTGATAGAACGGTTCATTACGATTATATTACACCAAAAAAAATTTTTTTGAAGCACTTATCCTAATATATTTATATATTTTAAATTTCAAAATATATTTTCGCTTTGCAGCAAAAAACGCCGTCCCTCATGATGGACTATTAATTATCTGTGCCGTGACGTGCTATTCTTGTAAACAATACAAGTGACTATATCGGAATTATCGGAATTCAAAACCATGGCTTCGAAAGGATAACATGATAAAATATAGTAAACATCACTATTGTATCGTGCGGGAATGTAAGAATACATCAATAAAGAACCCAGAGAAGTTGTGGATTAAAGTACCCAGTGGTGAAAATATGCGAAACACCTGATTACAACTAGCTAAAAGAGATACCGTAACTCCGTTCAGTGGAACTGCAGTGTATTTCTGTGAAGATCATTTTAATATAAGTTCAAGAAACTAACAGCAAATTACTTTTTCAGTTTAAACTATAATGTAATAATATATTTTCTTTCTAAATAAAGTTTCAGTTAGCAACTATGTGTAGTCAATTGCCCACGTATTAACATTGGTTCTGTTTTTATTTAAGCTTGAAAGTGATATGGAAAATTATATATACAATATAAAATCATGGATTCAGTTAAATGAATCAGAATGAAAACTAATTGTGTTCCAACTCGATTTAGTTGTCAAAAGGAGAGAAAACGCAAGCATTTGGTAACAAATGATTAGAATGTTGTCAAGAAAAGAGTATACTCCATTGAACAATCTTGTTTTCTTTTTACGTGAAATAAATAATTATCAAGGCGTATGAATAAAAGACCACGAATAACCTGAACTAGCGTTTGACATTATGTTGTTTACAATATTGTGACGTAGACACGGCCTACGGTGTTTTCAATCAAGAGAAAAAAAGTAAAAATATAACTGGTTTCAGTTGAATTTTTACAACAATCCTTTATTAATATTTATTGAAGTTTATATATTTCGGACCCTTGTACGGTATAATATTTAAATTGAAAGTTATTTTTATAAATGGTGACATGAGGCAACTTTCATATTAATGAGATAATTAATATTCTTACAGTCGTATTTTTTATTAGACGAAGCCAACTGACAATAGCTAATGTCACTTTTTTAAATAATGTTGCCATATTTAAAGTAATAGTGATGCGTTGAGTTTTCGTTCAATCAGATGAATGTAACTAGTTATTGTAATAGTTAGTTATTATATATACATTGTGACTGGTGAATTACTATCAATATTTAAGGAGGATACTCGGTACATGATTCTCATTCGAATTATGTAAAAAAAATAGGCACTTAATTTTTGACAAAATTTCCGTATAAATAAATAAAGTGTTGACACGTTCCAAGTGTTCCAAGTGTGGACGCGTGCGGCGGCGTGCTGATACAACACAACGCCGCCGCACTCGTATGTGTGAGTGTGGGTGTATACCTAATCTGTAGGGTGTTTACACGATGCGTAATTAATTACATAACTTTTGGTTAACTTTACTTAGAAGTTTATTAATATTTATGATATATTAATTTTTATTTTGTCATATATGATCGTCACAAATCACGTCCTCAAATATCGATAGTAATTCACCAGTCACCCTGTATATACATAATGGTTAAGAATATTATTTGTATTTTACAATAAAATTGTATAAAAGTGCACTGATATAAGTTATTAGTAGTATATAACTAGTCAGTTTTTTGAGTTTATTACAAAGCGCGACGCGGCGACTAGTAGCAACAATGGTTAAAGCTACTCTTATAGACATTGTACGGCAGCACAGAAAAGAACATTGCGACAGGTATGTGGCAATACAGCATGGGATAAATTTTCTTACGTCTGCCCCCATACTGTGAGCTCAATCCCATTGAATTGGTATCGGCGCAGGCTAAAGGTTATGTTGCAAGAAATAACAAAACCTTCAAAATGGCAGAATTAAAAAAACTTTTTGAAGAAGGACTTCAACATATCACGGCTGATAAATGGAGTAGCTGCGTTACTCATATAAGTAATTAAGGAAGAAGATAAAATGTATGGTCTCGATCACATGATCGACAATGTTTCAGAAAGATTTATAATTAATGTCACCGAAAGTGAGTGATGATTTGTTATCTGATTATGAATAAACACAAATTATGTATTCAGTGATTTTTTTTTATTTCATTGCCTATGCCGTTGTTATATTTCATACATCTATAGTTTCATAATGTTCTGAAAACAGGGTTTTAATCTTTAAAATACTCGGTATTCAGTATAGGTAGATAGTATAGGAACATAGTCGTCGAAAAATCGTTTGTAAGTTTTAACTAAGCACTATTGGAATTCGAAATTCATACCTAATATCGGCAAATTGGCACTTTAACTATTCACTAAACAATCATTTAAACCATTTATTTGCTACACACATACATTACATAGATTATACAGAAGAAAATAATTAAATTTAAAGAATACAGTGTAGGAGCAAGGGGTTCATCTTAGTGTAACCCCTGACTATTGGGTAAACAAACACAAATGCGCGCACACGAAAATAAATAAATGAAATTATAAGAACAAAAAACTAAAAAGCCCTTATCCTTGAGAAAAAAAAAACATATCACACAAAAAGAAAAACATCACAAGGAACTTAGACATAAGATAAACAGACCTAGACAAGGCATTAAAAATAAATATGATAAGTACTAAGTCTATGAAGTAGTATGACAAACTATATTTGAAGGTAGTTACTCTGACTTTTGCTTATTTAAAAATGTTAGCGTCAAATGTTTTTTTATTCATTTAAGAGTTTTTTCAATCATTCACTTTGTCACAACACTATTGTTTTTTCACTAAAAACTGACAACACAGTAAACAATAGATACGTCATGTTCGTGCCTCAATTCTAGAAGCTCATTGAGTTTATCTGTATTGGGTGGTTGGATTTATTATACTTGTATTTGTCCTAATCTATTGATTTTGGGATCCTATTAATAAATTGACTCATATACGCAACTAATTGGTGTTATCAATTCATAATATTAGAGAAAAGATATTGATTTTGACGCTCCATATCATACATATGAATGATATTTTTCGTAAATTTGACAGTTTTTTTTTGCTTCATGTATTAAAGATTACTTCAACATTATACTTATTTGCTTAAAACAAGGTACCTATGTCCTAACCTAGTTTTTCGCTTCTAAAACCTCCGTTACGTTCAGTAGCAAACGAGTAACGGAGCTTCTATTACTAATAAAACAATATATTTTAGTTAGTATATAATTAAATATATATAATAATGTCTTTCCAGTAAGGGAATGCTCATTTAATACTCAAAATAAAATTCTAATAAATAATATAGAACGAAAAAATTTACCGTAGCAAAGTTTGAACGTGCTACTCTCAAAATATCGCTTTCCAGTGGCTTTGCTAGTTAAAATGTTGCTGGTACAAATCGTGGTAATGTCGTAATTTTTTTATTGTTTATCATGAATTACTAAATACCTCAAGTTATAAAAGTAGTTACTGTGCATTAAAAAAAAATTACCTACTTTTTTCATACTTCATTTAAGATTGTAATTTAGTTTTATATGATACGATTCATATGAGAAAAACTCCCATTTGTAACGTTGAATGATTGTATTCTACATATATGACGATGATGTATCAGTTTAGCAATCAATTTTGTTTTGTGTAAAGAAAACTAGAAATATAGCAATCAGAATTCAAAACAAACTCACATTTTAATCTCCAATATTTCTGATGTTACGAAATGATTTGATTAGTTTAACAACATGAAGCCGCAAAATAGTTTTATGTTGATGAAAAAATAATTGACAACTTTTTAAGAGAGACAAAACAATTTATTTCAATAGATTTTAAAAGTATGAAACATGAATTCGATGAATAAATATATGTAGAACATGTGCCTTTTAACTCTGTATACCGGTTATTTTCTAAATCGGTCTCGGTGTTTGTATTGAAAATAAAATGTATATGTCAAATTAGTTATAATTAAAATGCAATTTCTAGCAAAATATGAAGATTATGTCTTTATTAAGTTTTATTGTTATATAACGCTTACATAAGTTTGAAATGTACTGTCGAAATACTATATAATGACCATAACGAATGTGTAACGGAATCTTAAACTTATATGATAATTAGCTTTCCGCCCGCAGCTTCGCCCGCCTGGAGTTCGGTTATATCGCGTTTCCAAGAGAACCTTTCAAAAGTCTGGGATAAAAACTATCCTATGTTCTTTCTCAAGGTCAACTCTATTTTTGTACCAAATTTTATTAAACTCAGTTCAGTGGTTTAGGCGTGAAAGCGTAACAGATAGACAGAGTTACTTTCGAATTTATAATATTAGTAGGGATGTATTTTCAAGAGTCCAATGCTATATTTTTTTTCGTAATGAGCTAAGATTTTGTCATATTAATAACGTATAAAACTGTTTCTCGATCCCAAATTTTGTTAGTTGTAGGTATAGTACTTAGGGGAAATTTTCATCTTAATCTGTTATAAATCAAAGATTTCACGCAATAACTCTAAATGTAATCCTCATCATTAATGTGTCATGTTACACTATATAACTTTTAGTTAGCTACATATCTAAGATATTTAGAGTAGGTACTAATAGATGATCTTACTTTGTTAAAAGGGTTGTGTTAATTGCATATTCGTATTTTATTTAGATTTAAAACTTCACAAAAATACTGACTTTCAATGAAACTATAACAATAAGTACATACCGTTCATTTCAACAATTTTTTCAGTAGCCCACTAACCCACATCCCAAAGTTCTCTTGCTATTAAATTCATAACCGTCTTATTTGAATAAATCCATTGCCCTTCCAACAAAAAAGTCGGATGTAGTGAATTGGTAATATCAATTTTTTAAAAATATACATATGTGAATATTTATTCATTTTTATCACATGTCCGTTGCGGAAACAGTTTTATGTAAGTTCCTAAGAAAAACGATTGGTTACAGAAATTTGATTCTCGTAATACGACCTTGTTCTTGAAACATTTTTCAACGTCTTGAATAAAGAGTGGACAATCTTAAGTCTAAGTGCGTATGCGTTCAAACATTTGTATGGAACTGGATTTACATATACCTATGTATACTTGTGCTACCGTTCTTCCTGACTTTTTCAAGGGATCCAAAGCAAAGAACCGGATGAAACCGAATTTTCATTTATGCCAAAAAAAATGTTGTATACATTCAATATATTGCATTTGACACTATTGAAACATAAAACATAAGTAAAATAGACTTGTCGTTATAGTGACAAATTAATAGTTTAATAGCTAATTAGGTACAATACATGAATAATCTGCCATCGACATAATATTGTGTTCGTGACGGCATTGTATCTTATTTTTAAACAATTTCAACTATTACAACAATGCCGATGAATATCATCGTAATTGTTTTATTCACAAAAATATTAATTGAAGAATAGTTGCAGTTAATATTTGTAATTTAAAAAAAATTAAAGCACTGAAAGGCATTTCACGTGTGTTTATACAATTATAAATTTATTTATTATAAAATTATGAATATATACAAATCTTTCAATATGCTCAAATCTTTAGAATACAGAGAAAGTTTATAATTTAAAAAAAATCAAACTCCACCCTTGCTTCATATAAGGGGCAGGGTGTTTGTACAAGTAATGGATGTTTTTCTCGTCACAACGCAAAGGTCACAGTTTTGAGGAAAAGTCAGAAAAATTGCCTTCCGAGATTTGAGTAATCAGTTGCTTTTAGCCGATTACACTGGTTCTTATTTATTTATTTATTTAAAATCTTTATTGTCTAACTACACACGTAGAAACAAAAGGTGGACTTAATGCCTGAAGGCATTCTCTCCCAGTCAACCCTTAGGCAAAGCAGAAAGACATGAAGACGGTAGTATGTAAAAGTAAAACTATACATATTAATTTCCATTGATATATACATAATATATACACATATATATAGATACATATACATACACATACATATACATACATATACATACACATACATACACATACACATACATACACATACATATACATACACATACAAATACAATACACCAGAAACAATAATAAAAACAGAGACTTAACACAGATTCTGAGCAAAATGTTCCTGTAAGCGACGCCTGAAAATTGCCCTTGTAGGTGCCTTTCTTATTTCTAGTGGAAGTTTATTCCACAGTCTGATAGATTTAACAGAGAAGGAGTTGGAGAGGAAACCAGAGTGGTGGCTGGGAAGAGAGGAGGAGGAGAGAGTCATTAGAGCGTAGCTGTCGATCATGATTGTCGCAGAGAAATTTAAAATTATCTTTTAAATAAAGAGGAGATTGGGGATCAAAAAGAATAGAGAAAAGAAGACACAATAGACGTAATTCTCTGCGTTGGCGGATGGGAAGCCATTTGAGCTCTGCTCGACAGTGAGAAATGTGGTCAAATTTACGAAGACAAAAGATAAAACGTAAGGAGTTATTTAGGAGACGGTCAAGTTTGTTCAAAAGGGTTTCATTGAGATCAGGATAACACACATCAGCGTAATCTATAATAGGAAATATAAGGGCTTGTACAAGTAAGATTTTAGTTTTAATAGGTAAAAAATTCCTTAAACGATTAAGGCACCTTAACGTGGCAGTGACAGAACGACTAACTTCAGAAATATGCACATTCCAACTTAATGTACTATCAATATGAAGACCAAGATCTTTAACGCGGTGGAAGTATGGAATAGTCGTATTGTTAAAAACGATAGGTGACAAAGAAGAAATATTTAACTTAGACATGAGACGTGAGCTACCAACAATGATCGCCTGACACTTAGTAGGGTTAACTACAATGCCAAATTTATTACACCAGTTGTAAACGTAAGAAAGATTTTGATTTATTTTATTTATAGCTGTTTCGATATTGTCTATCTCTGAATTACAGTATAGTTGCAAATCGTCGGCGTAAAAATGATAAGAACAGTCGAGATGAAAAGAAAGGAAATTTATAAAAAGAGAAAAAATTATAGGAGATAAAATGCCACCTTGCGGAACGCCAGCAGAAAGATCAAGCCACTCGGAGAGGGACTGATTCAGCCTAACCGCTTGCCGGCGGCCGCGAAGATAAGAGGAGAACCATTCCAGAGCTGATGAAGAAAATTTTAAATGCTTGAATATGGCCAGGACGATATCATGATCAACCATGTTAAAAGCATTGGAAAAATCAATTAAGACCAAAATGGTGATCATTCTATTCTCCATGCCAACCCGAATATCCTCAGATACTTTGAGAAGAGCGGTAGCTGTGCTATGGCCTGGTCGGAAGCCAGACTGATATGAGGTGAGAATATTATTATTGTAAACAAAGGAAGAGACTTGCTTGTAGACACACAGCTCCACAATTTTCGATAGAAAAGGAAGAATAGAAATAGGTCTGAAGTTATTTAGTTGGGAAGGATTGGGAACTTTAGGAAGTGGAATGATGTAAGCTGTACGCCACAAGGAAGGGAATTCTCCAGATGAAATGGAAAAGTTTACAATATGAGTAATAGCCGACAGTACATAGTCCAGAATGAGTAAAATCATAGGTCGATTGATACTATCAACACCAGTAGCATTAGATGTTATTGAAATGATTATTTTACGAATTTCATCATCAGACACTGGAGAAAGGACTAAGTCGTTAAAAGGAAGAGAGGCCATGGATTCAATCTCAGAAATAGTAGATAATTTAGTATTTTGAGATAACGGAGAACTGGAAGAAAAATATCTGTTTAATGTATCAGGAGAAAACGAAGAGACAGCAATGTCTTCATTCCGTTTATTTATACCTAGAGTTTGAAGAAATTTCCATACTGAGGCCGAAGATGCATTGCTAACATTAACGTGACAATAGTGGCGTTTGGCTGTTCTTACCATTAGATTACATCTGTTGCGAGCTACCTTATACAAATCCCAGTTTTCTTTGCTCCTATCACGCTTAAACTTGCGGAAAGCGCGATCGCGTCGTGACATGGCCATTCGGACTTCTTTGGTAATCCAAGGAGCAGGCGGACGCCTGATCTTAACAGGTCTCAAAGGTGCGTGTTTATCGAACAGTGATAAAATAGACAAGTTAAAGTGAGAGACTTTATCATCTACTGTCGATGAACGGTACATCAAGGACATGTCCAGCGATCTTGCATCTTCTTTCAAAGCCTCAAGATCAATTTTAGCTAGGTTTCGCATCGATACTATTGGAGCTTTAGCTTTAGGTGACTTAAGCTTGTATGATAAATATATAAGGTCGTGACGAGAAAACCCGGGAGCTGCAAGTTGACCATATTCAATCACAGAATTTTTAGAAGAAACTATGATAACGTCCAACCAAGTGTCAGGCGAGTCAGAGTTATGATGAGTAGGTTCAGAGGGAAGAATGTTGAAATTCACCGAATCTATGAGTTGGGAAAGTTTAAGAGAACGTGGAGTGGTTTTCAACAGATCCGTGTTTAAATCGCCCATGATAATATGATGTGAGTAATCCGAAGAAAGGGATTCCAGGATAGGTTCAAGTGAAGAGAAATAGTCAACAGTAGGAGGACAATAGATAACTCCAAGAACAGCTTTTACACCCCTGAGACGGATTTCAAGGAATATAAATTCAGCAGAAAACGAGAAAGAAGAAGGAGAAGTAAAAAGAACAGTATAAGCAATATCCGAACGAAGGTAGATAGCAACACCTCCTCCCCCTTTGCCTACCCGATCGTTCCGAATCAGCACAAAGCCGGGAAGACTATATAAGGTGGAATTAAGTGAGGGTTTCAACCAACTTTCGGAGATCAATACTGCGTCTACAGGGGCGTATGAAAAGGCTTCAAGAAAATCAGAGAAATGAGAAGGTAAACTTTGAGTGTTAAGATGACAGACATTAAAAGAGCTAGGAGAGTTAAGAAAAGAACTACATAGCAAAGTCCCAAGCGTCTCAGGAACATGGAAAGAATCACCATCTGTGTACGAGGAACAACTACTACTGCATGCTGATAAAAATACATCATCATCTGTATCAGACATAATACTACAATTATATTATAAATAAGATAAAAATACGTATATGATAAATTAATTATTAAATAAATGGATTTAAATATATATGTATAAAAAATAAATAAAAATAGGTATATATAAAAACCAAAAAAACAAAAAGAAGAATAATAACAATTATTCCTGCTTGTCCCGCCAGCTGACGGTTACATTAAAACTGTACTAATCATTAAACACTAATGATAACAAAAAAAAATATATATATAAATAATTAAAAAAAAAGTTAAAGAAATAAAAAAAAAAAATTACACACTAAAATTTAAATGACCAGAGCAGTAGACTTAACAATGACAGATAACCTTAATTACTGTTAACAAGGGTATTCTTAATTATTATTTCTAAGAGCGACACCAAAGTACATAATCTAATAATCTTTTTTATTACAATAGAAAACCTATATCTAACATATCCACTAAGACTAAAAATTATTAAAACTGAAAGTGTCATATATTTACATAGGTTAAAATAAATATAGTTGTAATATAATATGATTAGTTGACACGTTAAATTTATAATCTATTACAATTTATGAATACATGCACGACTAGGCAACACAGTATATTGTCTTTGTCAACTGTCAGTATAGAGAAAGATACTATTTATGTCAAGTGTCAACGTCAAAGTAATTTATACAAATACCGAAGAAAATTCTAAGTTAAAATTAACCAATGAAGTAATAAAACATAAATGAATTGAATTACAATTCAATAATACCAGAGCGGCTTAAGTGAATAGTAAAAAGTATTATAGTTTAAATATGTACATGATAAATAAAGAATACCCTTACCTTAGCAACGATACCAAAATTGCTCTGGGGATTTGTTATTAATTACAAGATGTTCAAAAAAGCTTAATACTCGAATAAATACAATGATAAAAAAAAAGAAAAAATACGAAGAAATAAATAAATGAGGAACACTATTTCTTTGCCCTCACTGCTCGCTTGGGTTTGGAATTGTATCCTGATGATGAGTCCTGATTTCCACTTGAAGGTGCCTCAGCAGCGACATCGGTATTAACAGTCAGTTTAGAAAGGCTCTCCTCGGTATCAATACGGTGTCTGGTGCCATCGGGAAGCTTAACAATGATATTCCCGTCTAATGTCCAACAGTTCTTCATCCCCAATCTTTTGCGCGCGAGCAAGAACAACGCCTGACGTTGGTGGGTTAGAAACTCAGACAGCACAAAGGGGGAGCCCTTAAGACTAGCCTTCTTCTTCCACACAGCAGTTTTCAGATTGAGGTCGACAAACCTCACAAGCACGGGACGATGCTTGCCCTCAGAATGTTTACCAAGACGATGACAAGCAATAATCTTATCCTTGGTTACATCTCTTATACCAAGCTTATCATTGCAGATATCAGAAATAGAATTTGAAAGATCCTCATTAGGTTCCTCCGGTACACCATTAAATAACAGATACTTTCTTCGGTGTCTCATTTCAATATTATCAACAACTTGATTGAGATCAGAGATCTGTTGCCTCAAAAGGCTTAATATTGACCAGACATGGTCCTTGAAGCAGCTGAATTCATCATAAAGACCGGCAACACTGACATTGCTTCCTGGGATACGTTCTTTAACGAAATTTCTCTGATGCCAAGATTCAGGTGACATGCTACGTGAACAACCTCCAGCCTTATTTGAGAAGTCACATAAAAGTCTCAAATTCGTATTGGCTTGGTGTAACTTTGTTGTTTTCTATTTATATTTAAGAACACTACTGTGAACCCCTTCATTTCATTTAAAATTTAATTCCATATATATGTATTTGTAACGTTATATTTTAATTGTGGTAACAAAAAAGTAATCATATGTAAAGTAGGAGATATTAAAGAGGATATTTTACCATAAGATGAATTGTCTTGTTGGACACTGCTTTTCAATTTTACAAAAAGTAAAGTAAATCTGTGACCTAAAAAAAATTGGATGTAAGATTTAATTTCAGTAGATTTTTAATAAAAATCTTTTTTTTAAATCTGAGAGGCAAACTATTAAAATTGTATCGATATTTATACATACTTTTGATACATTTTAGCGATATATCGGAGACTTGTTATATATTGTAGGGTTAATGTTATAGACAACAGCATTCCTTTTCATTAATTATTTATTATCACTTTTTTTGATGTCCCAGGGAAAGTACCGATATTATATTAAATTTTTTATTATTATGTTCAATAATCTCATGTACTAACTAAAAATCTTTTTAATGAAGAATGATTAATACTTGTGTATAGAGGAATATACAAGGTTGCTTATTTTTTGTTAAATCAGGAAATTTATGCATTTTACTAAAACGTCAAAAATTTCCAGGAATGGGTAAATGGGAATTCATCTTCCAACTCCCAGGGTAATTTAGAAACTGTCCCAAAGGTCCAAAAGCGCGTGACGAGGACCGAAATATGTTGTAAAGAATTCACCAAAAATCTAATTTTACTTTTACAAATCCCCTTATGAATTTTTAAATGCAAAATTTACTTTGTAGGTACTTTATGGCGTTGTCCTCGTGAAAGAAAATTAAAAGTTAGTTAATATTTTCTTTGTTACTTATGCTTAATGTTTATGTGGAGGCATTATATATTTTTTTACAAAACAACAAAAATTATGTCATAATTTTTACTTAAACCAATTTAGTACTTTTTAGCATATGCAACAAATAAATAAATTGAATAATCAGCTTTAATAACGGATGCGACATGAAAATAATTTGAGGCTTTCATCAATTCTTATTAAAACTCATTAGTATTCATGATTATTGTTAAAAGTAAAACGAAATCAAATATTGTTTAAAAGGAGAATAGAACTAGGTTTAAATCTTGGTATAAATATGACGTCTGGACGCACGACGGCAGAATTCAGAATTGAGACTTCATAGTTCAGTTAGTGCGGACCATTAAATAATGTGATAATGAAGAACCTGCGAGAAATACAGGAACATTAAGAACAATTGAAGTTTCATTTTAAAATATGTATATGGAACGTACTAGAAGAAGTGACATTAGAGACGTCAGCGAGGCTGGCGTCCCTCTCTTTAAAAAAACAACGAATTTGTAATAAATCCGATATATATAATATATTATATAATTAATGCATACTAAATATGAATATATGCTAACTTGATGTACAATAACATCATTATGTCATTTTTAGTGAAAACGAGTACTAAGCGGAAAGAAGTAGAGCGACCATTGAAATGAATGAAAGGGAACCAGCAATTAAAAATATTTAAATCTGAAAATAGTTATGTACAAAGAGCCTCATTCATAAAATATATTAAAGTGTGAAAATTGCTTTATTGTATTAATAATGAAACCGGAAGAAGAAAAATCCTTTTTGAAATAAATTTAAACTAAAGTCAATTAAATACACTACAATATAATTACTTGAAGTGCTTATGTGGTGCTGTATATAGGGCTTATTTTTTGATCATTCATTTAACATGAAAAATATGGAATTTCTAACACGGATAAAAAATTGCGAGATTTTAGAATGGACAATATATAATAGTAAGTTGTAATATCGTAGGTAGGCGAATAAGAGTGCGACCGTCAAAATATACATATTTCTAAGGGTGTCGCTTATCTTTCAAGTTTTAAATTTGTAACGCATAGGTACGAGATTTGTTCATTTGCCTCTATAACAGTCGTAAATAGTTTTTTCAGCTTGATTGAAGAACTATAACCTTTGACGACATGCATCGAAAATTCTTCATATTTGTCTCACGACGGTAGCGGCGCGTGCTCGTGGTATTTGTCATTCTTTGTCAATTATTCTCGTTACTAACACTTATTATTTAACATTTAAAAAGATAGCAGTGGATTTAAGTAGTAATATATAATATGTTTTCTTAAAAAACTCAGTGGTGGCCTAGTGGTTAAAAGGCCCGACTCTCATGCACGAGGCAATTCAATCTTGGCAAATGGCAATATGATTTTTCCGAGTCATATGTATTTTCTGGGAGTATTTAGATACCACTGACAGTCGGTGAAGGAAAACTACGTGAGGAAACCTGGACTAATAATTTCACAATTATAAGTTTTAACAACAGCATTCCCAAAGAGGGTTAATGTCATGTCAACAATTAGCCAAAACTATTTACAACACATAAGGTAGACCCTGGCTAAAACTTGGAAATTGCAAGGAAGAAGAAGATATAATATGTTTTCTTAGTTGGTGGCATGAATTATCAAGTAACAGAAGCAAAGTTACCGTCAAACCGTCAAGTTTTAGCAGTACTTTCTTTAAACATTTGCTAGGTCATATTGCCTGTTAGTAAAATCCTTAATCTCGTTATTCGGGAGTGTACTATACATTAGGAAAAAACTAGAATCCCTACCAGAGCTATACCTAACTGTGTACAAAAACTTATCCAAATAAGAGACACCCTAATATTTATATAATAGTAAGTTTGGGATTGGAATGGTCGATGAAGAATATTTATTTAATAATAAAAAAACTTTTTAAGCTATATGGATGTTGTAAAGTGAGATCTCCGGCTGGATCAAGCCATCATCGATAAGATAAGGACTGTTTACATCAGGAAATGTACTATGCTCTACTATGGGAAAATCGCGTATGTTTCGTCTCATAAGTCCGTATTTCAATAATTTCAAAACTAAATGATCAGTAATTTTGCACACATATGGGTGAGAGTATAAGGTTTAATAGAAAAAATAATAATTTTGAAAATTATGTTTATTCATTTATTTTAAAAATAAATATATTTATAAATGTTTTGGTATCGTGTCAGAAAAGGCGCAAGTATGCGAAAATTTTTTCTCCTTGTGTAAACTAAGCGGTAGGCTTATGTTTATTATTGGTGGTGGGATTATTATTAAGGGAACGATGGGACTGACATTTAGCTTTGCCGCTAAAAAGTCCCTAAATAAAATCAGATTAAAAAAAAACTAAGTGGTAAACAGCGGCAAACTTGTGAGTCTCGTTAGAAAACCATCATACCATCTTAAATTATATTCCTTTATTTAAATTAATTAATTTATTATACATAATATTATTTAAAAGACAGTATGAGGGTATAATAAGGATTTCAAAATGTATGATATGTACTTAGGTATACATCTATATCAAAAACTTTCGAATAATATGGCGTTGAATTTTAGTAATGTATTGTGCCAAAATCTCATCATTGAACATGAGTTAGCTTTGATGCCTTTTTATATATATCGGATTTATTAGAAATTCGTTGTTTTTAGAAACGCCAGCCTCGCTGTCGTTACTAATGTTACTTCTTCTAGTACGTTCAAACATATCTATTCTTCTTTTAAACAGCCTTACATTTCGTTTTGCTTTTAACTTAAGTCAGTGGTGGCCCAGTGGTTAAAGGCCCGCATCTCGTTGCCGAGGGCGCGGGTTCGATCCTGGCCCGGGCAAGTGATTTTTCCGAATCATATGTACTTTCTAAGTGTATTTAGACATCACTGATTAATGTTGATTCCCAAAAAGAGGGTTGATGTCAGGCAGGCGGCCGGTCGTAAAAACAAATAGCCAAAAAACTATTCACAACAAGTAAGGCAGACCCTGGCTATAGCTGGGAAATTGCCAGGTAGAAGAAGTTTAACTATAGTCATGAATACTAAAATTTTTTATAAAAATTGATGAAAGGCTCAAGTTTTTTTATGTAATTAACGGTTAGCAAGAAATAATTTAAAAATATAGAAAAGAAAACTCATATATAAACTAAATTAATTAATTACGTAGTTTTACTCCATAACAACGAATTTCACGTGAAACGGTTTTGAGACGGCCTTGTATGGGGCTTCCCTAGAGTGCGCTGGTTTATTTCCACAGATTTATAGTCTCAGATTCTCTCAGTTGATAACGGTACTTTTGTCTGGATTCTGGGTTAGAGGAAATATTTCAAGCTAGAGCATTTACTTCAGATTTTGTGTTTCATGTTTAACAGAGCTCGATTAAAATTATACTGGGAAATGTTTCCAAAAATATCACTTATCTTTTGTGTAAAAATATCACTTATCTTTTTATCTTTTGTGTATTGTTAATGGAGTAAGTTGAAGTACGTAATCACGTAATTTACTCCCCATTTTCAAAATTTGTCCTTATAATCATTCCAATATCCGTTATGTACCGAAAACTAACTGAAACTAAATCCGAAAATATTAATTTAATTTAAATGAATACTCGCGAAACTCTTAGATCTAATTAATTAATTTCATATCAGTAATTTTGGAGCTTTCTTAGATATTTCTCAAGAGGTTGAAACTTCAGAGAACTTCAACTTGAGAAGAGAGAGGAAACAGTGAGGGAAAATTTAATGCACATTCTTCGTAATATAGTTTCCTCCCAATATCATATAATATCTTACTTGAGGGTATTTTGTTAAACTATATTGAATTTATAGAACACTGATGGTTTATAATTTTTTTTTTATGACAGGCTCAAGTTATTTTTATGTTATTAAAGCTGATAGCGCCGATATATACGACTTCATTATGGTTACCAAAAAATAATTTAAAAAATATACAAAAGAAAGCTTATTTATAAGACCCAATTAATTAAGGAGCAATGCTCGCAGTTCTCTAGGTACCTTTGATATTAGAATATCAAAAACTAAATTAGGAAGTAATGCCCCTATGTCTAGATCATCTCGGCTGTACAATATTTTAAGTCAAGATCTAGATATTTTTAGTAACTCTGCCATGACATTTCGCAAACGGGCGCTAGAATTATTGAGAGATGCAAATAAATACATAAATTATTAATGTTTAATAGCTATTTATATTGATTTTAGTTGGTATTGATTTGAATATTTTTAGTGATTTTTATGCATGAATTTAATGAATTATTTAATTTTAATTTTATTAAGTACTTGTTTGTTTTTTGTGGTTTTTAATTTGTATAAATTTTTGCTTATTATTATTATTATTATTATTATTATTATTATTATTACTTAGATCTTTCTCGCTGTAATTATATATTAATATATTTTTAAAACATTGTAATCGTTGTGGCCACTTTAAAAATATACACATGTAACCTATTTCGATTTAATTGTTTTATATTCAGCATTTAAACATGTAGTAGCTGCTAGTGGCCCTTAAAATAAATAAATAAATAATTAGTTAGTTTTATTCCATAACAATGACTTTCACGTGAATCGGTTTTGAGACAGCTTTATATGGGGCTTCCTATAGTGTTCTGGCTGTGACCACAGGCGAGATCCATCTTCATTCAGTAAATCAGAAAATATAAGTTTTGTTTAAATGAAATTCATTTTCCAATCCAAGATATCGTATGATCAATCTTCGAAAATAGGTTATAGTTACTCAGATTAAGAATAACTTCATCATCATTCTTATAAGCCTATTTGTACCCACTCAGCAAAGTTCCACTTGTCACAAATAGAAGGTTAGAACATTAATAACCACGCTTATTCAAATATGACTTGAAATTATAAGTCCACGTTTCTTTACGATGTTCTCCTTCATCACCTGTCAGTAGTGTTTAAATACTCTTTGAAAGTGTATATAATTTGGAAACCAACAAATTTGTGCTTGCCAAGTTTCAAATCCGCACTCTCATGCACTGGCCTTTAAACTGTAGGTCGCCGACTTCAATGATAACTTATGCAACGAAAACACTTTGATACTTTCTTGATATTTAGCAATTTTCAATTAGTTACTTATTAATTCGAAAATGTCTCGAGACAAGAAGCCCCTTAATTTTAATCGAATCGGTCTTTCGAATCGAAGCTACATGAATGTTGTTAAGTCTGGCTAGGATTATGGTTATAAATATTTATGGTACAGCTATGCAACGTAACCTTACACCTAATATTTTAGATCTTTTCAATTTGTTAATTACATATTTCTGTACCATAAGGTCTAATATCGTATGGACTGTAATAGTTTTAATCTAGATCTGAATCATGTCGTAAGCTGCACAGGTAGAAGTAGAAATTTATTGGTTTTCATCTGCATAGTTTGTTTATTTACCATTGAGCAAACTTCAGGCTGATGACATTGACTTATCGGCACCCTTTACGTGAGAAACAAACATGAATGGAATAAAGAAATTTTGTAATTTATTACTAAAAAACCTATTTGTCATTTGGTTGTTGACAGTATGATTGTGTTTTAGACTAATGATTTTGTAACTTAAAATAGACTCATCATTTTATAACTTAAGATTTGGTAAAATGTATAATAAAATGCTTACTGAGCTACCAATTTTCATGTAAACATACCTAACTTTTTCATCATAGTGTGGAAAAGTGACATTATTTTGAATTCACTTGAAGAATAAAGACAAGAATGTGTGAATACTTCATGGAATAAAAGAACTCACATGCCATACAAATATACGAATGCGTATATGTATACCGTTTTCATAGGTCTCCCTATTTCTATTTTCTCAAAGTTATTTATTACGGTTTGTATATTTGCTGCAAGTCGGAGATATTCATTGCTATGCAGATGACAGTACTGGTGATACGCTTTATACCGGAAAACGCACACTTTCTCGGGACCACGTCGCTGAGTGTCGGAATGGATTTGTGTCTGACATCGAGTCCTTACTCGATTAAGTGTCATCCTGGGGCCAAACCATTACATTTAACCCAACAAAGACACAAGTCTGTATGTTCACCGCGAAAAAAACACCCTTTGTCGTAACAGCTCGGTTCCAGGGCAATTAAACCACAGTGCGCTTCAAAAGAAACCCTCTGCCACGCACCACCCTGTGGAATTAGCTGCCTCGCGACGTATTCCCAATCGAATACTTCTTAGGGTACTTCAAGAAGAGATCGTACCTCTTTCTGAAAGGCTGGCAACGCAATCTCGTGCCTTCTGGCTTCTCGAGTGTTCATAGACGGCGATGACCATCTACCGTCAGATGGCTAGTCTGCTCGTTCGACCCCTATGTTATATTATATATATATACATATGTATATATGTGTCTTCTTCTTCTTCCTGGCAATTTCCCAGCTTTAGCCAGGGTCTGCCTAAACCTGGCAATTTCCCAGCTATAGCCAGGGTCTGCCTTACATGTTATGAATAGTTTTGGCTATTTGTTTTACGACCGGCCGCCTGCCTGACATCAACCCTCTTTTGGGAATCAACATTAATCAGTGATGTCTAAATATTCTTAGAAAGTACATATGATTCGGAAAAATCACATTGGTACTTGCCCGGGCCAGGATCGAACCCGCGCCCTCGGCAACGAGAGGCGGGCCCTTTAACCACTGGGCCAACACTGAATCTTATGTATATATGTGTTTATATATATACTAGCTGACCCGGCGAACCTCGTATCGCTCTATAATCAAGAAATATCTGTTACGTTTTTATCTGAATGAAGTTAATTTCCTTATTTCTCTGAATGGAGTTTTGCCTGGTTCAACCTGATAAACGTTAATCTCTCAGTTTCTACTTTTTAATACATATCGACAGCATATTGGTGAAAGAGGTGTCAACATTTTAAGATGTGTTTGATCTCAACTTCTCCAACCATATGCCTGTATGAATAATAATTCATTGAACTAACTTTTTTGTTAGTTTCAGAAACTGAAAACATTTTTTTGTGATACTGTACTCTATTCTGAGTTTGTTAGCTGTATTTTCATAAAAATATTTTTTTGCAAAATATTAACAACAATATTATCAATATACCCAGTGATTTTTATATATTATATTTAATCATTGATTTAACTGTAAATAGGTGTCGATTATTATTTTCGTTTTTATTAAAAATATTATTTCAATACAAATATGTAATCTGTGTCTTGTACATGCAAAAAGCCTCACTCAATGTTAACAAATACTGGTCTTAAACGTAAATGGTAAATACAAGTATCCAATTTTGCTATCTTAATATTGAATTATTAATAGGGTATAAGTGAAAGCCTTACATTTCTCCGTTTGAATTAAATATAATAGCAGCCCAGAACCAGGTTTCGTAATAAATAATAATTTGAAGACTCACAACTTCATTTATGAGGGCTATTAAACGGGCTTGGCAGTATTTATCGCGACTTTAATATTACACTGTTACTTATAGAACAAAACAAGTTTTTATGAATATTTTGTTACTATAAAGTCTTCCTTACAAAAAAAAGCATAAACCATTCACTGTTCTATAAATGGAATATAACGTAACAAAGTGCCCTCAAGTAAATTTAAGTTTTTTCATTAATATTGTGAGGAAGTTAGTTATATTACGAGGAATGTGCATTAAATTTATTAATAATTCTTTAATGTGCATTAGAATGCTTTACAATGAATTCGTGAAAAAAGATTCATTTTAATTTAATAAATAAGATTTTGCAAAATGTAGTTTTAAAATTAATTAAGTTTACTGTATTTATTACTTTTAAAAGATTTTATTTGTTTTTGAATAAAAATTGTAATCGGAATGATACTCAAAGTTCATTTTCCGGAAATATTATAAAACAGACTTAAAAAAAATTCCGTTTTAATTTAATAAGTTTTGTACTCACAGTAATCGCTGACATTTTTATGCAAATTAATGATAATGTTTTATGTATGAAAATGCTATTTAAGATATAAGCATATGTATCGATAAATAAGTGTTTTTGTTAAAAACTCTTTCAGTTGTCGAGCATAAAAACAAATGACAAAACGTGAATTAAGTAACGTAATAAAAATAAAGATAGAAGAAAACAATTTTGCTGTAGTCTTTATTCTCCATTACGGCATATTTTACCTTCTGATGTCAAAGGTTATTTTGTAATATGTTTCCCAAGATTCACTGGAAACAAATGAACCGCATTACTCTAGTGAATGGTGTTCCTCTGTTGTTAAAGTTATTATTACAAATATGTTTGAAGGCATTTTTTTTTTCTAATTTTCAAATAATAATTATATAAAATAAGCATTTATCAAATAACTAAATTTCTATTTAACATAAATTTTATAAAGTAATTTTTTACTTTTTCATTTGCATTTTTTGAAACTTTAAAACTATGTGAGAGTCACATCTCCTCTGCCTGTGATCAAGGTGACTGTAAAGTAACCGAATCGTCGGAAGTATGTAGTTTTTATCAAAAATAAAGTCGCCTAGTATATATCCGCTCAATATGAGTTTCATTTCAATGGATAAGACTCGCGAAAATCTCAAATCTCATGAAGTAGGTATATCAATTCCTTGTTCTTTATTTTAGGGTTTTTATATAAAGTACTGAGGATTAAAGTTTAGACGGTCACCCAAAAATGGTATAGTGTTACATAACATCATTCAAGTGGATGCTTTAACATCAAAGCCTTTGACTGACATTAAAGATGACGAGATGCATATCTATAAAACAGGTTCATCTCCACATTTGTTAAAGCCTAAAGGTTAAAAGCATGGCTGTATGAAAAAATGTCTGGGTAATTATAAGGGCATTGATATCGGTCACGTCAAAATAAAATCCTGTATAAGGGGCCGTTCAAGTATTACGTAAGATTTATTACAGAATTATTACAATTATTTATTGCAGATTTATAACAATTATTTACCCCCCCCCCATTCCCCTGGTAAGCAAAAGTAAGCAAAGCTCTTACCCCCTCCCCCCATGCTTACGTAAACATTTTCAATTACTCATAACTGCATTGTTTTTTTTTATATAAATCCATAAAAAAATATAATTATAATTTAATATGGATCTTCTCGATGTGACGATAAAAAAGTAAATAACTACCGATGACGTTATCATCATCTAGACCCCCCTTCCCCCATGTCATCCAAAATAAGCAAAGCAAAGAATATAAGCTATTAGTAGATGTAAGTAAAAGAAAACTTATCGATTCAATGACTAGTATACTAACTATTGGATCCGTAACTCTACAATACTTTCTTTCGGTTCGAACAATAAATTGTAAAATTGAGTACAGTAATATTTTCAGACAAATACTAAATCGTCTTAATAAGTACGGTATAACTATTAACTTATCTAAATGCGAGTTCGGAAAACTTGAGTTAAGTATTCTACGGTTTCGAGTATCCAAAGATAGATTGAAACTATAAGAATTAAGGTTATCTTGGAATTTCCGAGACCGGAAACGGAGTGTTCTCAGATTGATAAACTTTTACTAGCATCATCTGCTTAAGGTTCACGAAATACAAGTGAAATTAAACATATTTTTACATAAAGCCAAGGAAAAAGATAGAAGTTTAATTACGTGGACAGAGGAATCTATCGATGCATTTGAACTATTAAGGCACTAAAAACGCTATTACCTTATACGTTCCAGCACCGTTTGTCCGTTTGTGCTATTGACAGATTGCTTGAATGCTGTTAGGCGGAGGCGCTGTTTTACAACAAAGAGAAGGTAATTCATGGAGACAATTACGATTTTTTCAAATAAATTAATCGAAACTCAATAATGTTACAGCACATATGATAGAGAATTATTAGAAATATATATATGGCCATCAAACACTTTCGATCTTTAATAGATATTAAAACCGGAAAATACGAAAGACATGGGTTCCTAACGGTAGAAATGTTTACTTTAATTTTTTGCTCTCATTATTAAAAAATCACATTGTTAATGAGTTTTTAATAACATTGCTTTTTTCACAACTTTCAGTTAATAAAAAGTGGCGAGCTCATAATGTGTGTACTCTTAAATATAAAATTGTCATTATAAATTAAAAAAAAACTTTTATCTCTACAAGATTCCTAAAATGTAACTTGTAACCGAAAAAATACCTACCTTTGATAAATACGCTCTCTCTATTGAGTAATCTCCCTAATAGATTTACCTCCAATAACAAAATATATGGTATATCATTACACCGGATTTGATACGAGAAGAGGGATTTATTGGCGGTATTTTATTACAAGCATGGTCTAGGGACCGCATCTTTGAAGGGAATCTCATAGCAGATACATCACATTAATAGATATTCACTTAATAAATATCCTTATTTCTTCAATCTATAGAAAAGCAATGGATTACATTTTGTATAATACAACTTGTAGGACATACAAAACCCATTTATGTAAGTTAAATATGACAGGAAAATGCAGTAAAGAACTTAAAATAATTAAAAAGGATATTTTGGTAATATATAGTAATGATGAAATTGTTAAATAGAGGGAAAGTTTTATCCTCGTGTATATCATGATATAATAATTAGTTAACCCCCGAAAATTATATAATGCTTTTAACCAAGCTTTTTGAAATTTCGATTCTGTAATTTAAAAATAATTATCACTCAAGCTACAAAAACTATTAGCATGAATCATGATCTTTAATAATTCACTGATGAGCTTATACCACCTTTCAAAACATTGAAACGGTTACTAATTAATCAATTCTGTTACTTTTAAATGATTTTTCTATGCCAATAAAATTAAAATTATGTGTATAAATTATTGTAGAAATGAATGTACTGACATAAATTAATTTTATTACAGAGATTATCTTGCTTAATACCAAATTTTTGTCCTTTTGTTAGTTATAATTAATGATAAAGGCTACAATTATTTTTATAATTAATATGTAAGTTACTATATACATATATGTATCATAATAATACGGTATTATGATAAAAAACAGAACATACCTTTTCTTATAAAATGATTGAGTTTAACAAAGTCTAATATTTACTTTTTTTACTTAAGATTTTTATTTTGTAAAACATCCTTAAAGATAACTATGATTTAATCTAGAAGCGATTCCTTGAAAATCAAGTATAAAAATAAATTAAACTGTCGATACGAGCAATCAAAATCTACAAATACACAGTTTGCATAGTCTTTTCAATAGAGTTCATTAGGGATGTATATAAGACTTATAGAAAATTTGCTTTCCTACAGACACTGAATGTAATAAATATTGCAGCATATAAAACGCATTGAACAGTTATTCAGCAAATTTATCATTCATATTTTATATTAGTGTCTCAAATGACCATCAATAAGAAAGTGTAATGCTTCTATATTGAATAAAGTTATTTGAGTTTGAGTTTATTTTGAAAAATATGATACTTGTATTTCTTGATGAATTATTTTTCACTAAAGTAGCTGAAATAAGAAAACTTATATCATGCATTCTTATGAATAGTAAAAACTACAACATTTTATTCAACTTATAACAGCAGACATTATTTTCCTTATTTTTTAACTACTTCAGCCTTTATATGGTAGATAATTTTTTTTAATATATTTAGTTTATTAAATTAGATTATTGGAAAATAAATAAAACTTGTGACCGTTTACCTTTAATAGGTAGTTATTTATATAAGTTGGTGGCGGTAGATAATTTTTGTGCAGATATTTACAATTTATTATTAGGTAGGTTAGGTTAGGTAATAGTATTTAAGTGAAAAATATTTTTGATTTTTAGCTACTTACTGTGTTACTACTTTGTGTTTTTTAAGACGGTTTTTTCAAAAAGGGGAGGTCTTCCTTACTTGCGTCTTGTATGAGAAAAGTCGAGCTCAGGAGTGTAAAATTAAGAAAAATGGGCTAAAAAATCGTAATAGGGAAAGAAATACAGCACCATCCCTTGCAAATAAAAAGTATTCTAAAATCTATACAGGAGTATTCGAGAAATTGGGGAAAATACAAAAAATAGGACTCCAACAAACTGAGAACCTATCCCTATTTAGAAGTCGGTTAAAAACAAGATTTTGGTATCTTTCCTTCGACAATGAAGGTCAAACATAATATAAATTAAGCTATGCAATTAGTCAATGAGTATTATGTATGCTTATACATTTTTTAAGTTTTTCCACAAGTTTCTCAGGAATTTGTAGGTCTTATTGTTATCATCATGGGACTATCTTAAAAGTCTGTCCTTATGAATAAGAAAATCGTAATCGGTTGTCTTTGAGGCCACTCGCTCATTTGTCTCACACATAATAAATGATAATTCTAGACTTACGTAAATATGGTTCTCTTATGGTTGCCATCACCAGAACTGGACGATATTGATATGAGACCAAACGGGAAACATCAGCTATTAAATTGAAAAAAATAAAACATTCAATTCCCTTTACTCAGTCGAAAGTTATGAGGTAACAAACAAAAAAATACACACGAAATTATATCATTATAATTATTTTTAGAATAAATAGATACATAATAGATACCATTATAACAAACTAGATTTCAAACAAATACAGATATATTTATTAAATCAAACTTTGAACAATATTATTAGAATAAACAGGACGAGTTGTTGCAATGCCTAAAAAAACAAATCACAATCCAAATATTGCTACGTCCATACGGAATTATGTACAAATTTATTTCTATTAACTGCATTCCCATCCAATGTTTAATGTTTTGTAAAGTACTTTATAAATCACTGAGAACAAAAGGAACTCTGGAAGGGATTGGAAATAAAATACAAACAGAAAATGTATCTTTTCGTATTTCTTCCAAGGAATACAACTGCCACTTATTAGGATCTCGATATCGTAGTTTTATTTCATTTTTTCTTCATGCAGCTTAAAACTTTTCAGTGAAGTTTTAGTTTAAAGAATGTATTTGATTCACCCTTCAAACATCAGTAATTGTAGTATTTCAATCAAAATTTAATAATTAAGTTCATTTTCATACAATTTATTAAGATATTTACTAAAACTTTTTTTTTCGGAGTTTTGTTATTACAAACAAAATTTATTTGAATTATAAAATGCTATATTTTCTACTGGTCTATAATAATAGCCCCTTCTCCAATAAAAACCTTTAATTGCCTTTGCTTATATTACATATTTTATATTAAGCTACATTCAGAAATTTACTACTGTCTTTAAAACACACAACTAGTTCAGAAGTTTATGATTAAAATAAACTACTATTTATTAAAAATATTATTTTATGTATTCTTTTAAATATGTTCAAATTTCAGTATTTGTAAATGTAGAACAAGTCTATAAAACAAAATTATTTCTACATATAGTATTTATTTTAATTATTTAGGTATATAGTATTTAAAATGAAATAACAATATTTGACAATTTGAGTCAGTTTTTAATTTAAATGAACAAATATAAAAGGTATAATAGGGAACAAAATAATAAACTGCAAACACCAGCACAACAAAATAAACTACTTATAGAGTAATATATTTAAAGTAGCCTTATAACTAATTGCTAACACAATATTAACACTAAACTTCCTTGAGATATGTCACCTCGAGTACCGACAACAGAAAAGTGAGTTGGCGTCTGTTTAATACACTGCTCCCATATTTTTTAGAGGTTTCTTACTCCATGTGTGTCACGGAAGTTCTTACAATTGGAACGGATCTGTATGAATTCAATAAAGTAATTAACACTTGACGTATATGTTATCGTCGCTATAATTCAAATAATTAATTAACGCATACTTTAATTAACTAAACTCAATAACCAAGGTTCAGTTACAAAGTTCGTACTCAATATTAATCGAAATCACATTACGTTCCGCGAACAACGTGGCGTACGCTCCTCAGACGACCGGACTAATTCACCGATTCAAGCATTATACAGACAGTCCCCCGAGTTACGTCAAGCGGACTGTCACTCGAAGGCTTCTATCCTATCGTCAGTGACATTCGATTCGTTAAAGCGCTTTAACAACCCTCAATCTATCCTAAGAATAATCAATTTAGTCTCTTAAATTACAAGTGCGTCGTCAAATATATAATTTTGTTTGAAAATATGTCCCTAAACACTTTTAGAAATAAACACATATGAGCTTATTTTGTATGGTGAGGTATAAACCAGTCGCTTAAAGTGTTTTTCCACATTAAGAACAAAAGGTTAAAGGTTTCAGTTGGTCACTTTTGGTCATATAGTGATCAACACTGTCAAACATTTTCAGTTTTGAAACATGTTCCTTACTTAAGCATTATATTTGAAACTACTCATTGTCATTTCATTAAGTAACAAGTGCGATGTCAAACTGAATATTAATAAATGTTTTGTCACATGTGTAATTGTCATGTAAGTGATAATATTGTCTTAATGGGAATAACAGAAATAAATTAATAAGTGAAGATAAAATAGCGCAGCTTAAATAGGAAATCACCGAAAAATTAAGAAGGGAAGCGTATTTAAACCAACAAATAGATCCATCAATGCATTCACCCCATTCACAATCACAACCTTTAGTTCAGATACATAATATATGTAGTTACTAGTAGAAGTAGAATACACTCCAAGCTTGTAAATCCCACCACAGGAAAACATTGAAGAATTAAAGAATCTTTTAGAAACAGCTCTAAAAGAATATCAAGGTGCTGATCCTAAAAGTCAACCAAATTTACCGAGATTAAAAGAGAGTACATTACGTTATGATTTTATTTACACCTTTAATACTTGTATACTACCTACTTTTTTCTCATTGGATTCTGATTTACTGTATTTACATACATTAATATATTGTAGTGCTTTAGTAATAATAACCAAACTTGGCTATAAAATAAAGACATGCAATAATAATAATAACAACAACAACAGCAGCAACAGCAACAACAATATTAATAATTATACTTTTTCACACTCCAAAAACACTAGGTCACTGACCCGTGTGACTGGAATATATGTATATAGGATGAACATAATAATAATAATAATTGTTGTTGTTATTGTAATTATTATTTACTTTCATATTCTACTGATTTGTTTTTAAAAGGCAGCCTGCTGCCGGATCGTCGCGGATGTATGCCTCGTGCGATTTCCGTGGCGATCCACTAGGCGGGGAGTGAGAGTGACCGCTGGTGTTTTAGTGGGTAGCTCGGGCCATTTTGGGCCCTTGAATCCCACATAACCGCCTCTATCTGCCCTAGACGGAGGGGTAGGTATAAAACCTGTGAAAGGTTAATCAAAAAAAGGGTCGTAAAGTTCATGAAAATAAAAGATTTTGGATTATATGTTTGTTTAAAGTATGTTTATTTAAGTGAAACTTTTTATTAAAACAAATGCAAAGTAAAGGGTAGACTCGAAGACAAAACTTACTAACTGAAAGTAAACGAGAATAAATAACATATTCATAAACTTGGTTTATTAAATTTGAAATCTTAATACTGTAAGCTAGATTCAATATTAAATTAAATTTGTTAATAATAACTTATAATTTAATAATTCAATATTAAATTATAGAACTTTATGATTTCTCATAAATGTATATCTTCAGAATACTCATATTCAAATTATTTGGTACATTTTGTGTCATACATTTTTTAATCATAAATGACTACGCACTGTAATTTAGTATTGAAATAAAATTTACTATCATAAACACTTAAATACTAACTACAATTTAAGTATCAGTAAAGTATTATACAGTTATATTTAATACAAGAAATTTGTTAAATGATATGTGATTTTTTAAATTGTTATCCACGGGACCTGTTAATGAGATTTTATTAAATGCTTTGAATATATTGTTTATTTTTCTATTTTGATTTTCATGCCTAACATATTATTTTTTCTAATGAATTGTGTATCGAAGATCAAAATATATTATCTGAAGTTCTTAGGGAACGCAGCATAAAATGATTTATGAATATACTACCGTTATAACTTATGTTTTATATAGATGTTTTATGTATGTAAAGATTTTACATATGTACGTATTTTACAATATATTCATAATATTTTCATCCGGCCTTTTACAAGTTTTGCTTATTTTAATTTTAATCTAGAATAGCTCTAGCACTCATGTTATGTAGATATATATTTAAAAAAATAAAATTTAATTCTAAAAGGTTTTGTCTAACTCTACTTTTACTTTCATTCACACAAATGTAAAGCTCAGCTTAAGCCTAACTGACTTTAGCTAGTTCATAATGTTGCACCCTTTCTCTCGCACTGCCCCTCTTTAAACGAGTTAGTTACTCGATGCGTTGCGTGGAAGCCGCCGTACCATGGGAAAATCGCGTATGTTTCGTCTCAAAACTCCATAACTCAGTTAGGTATTTTAAAACTAAATAATCTGTAATTTTGCACTCATATACCTGAAAGTATAAAATTTTATAAAAAAAATTGAATTGAAAATTATGTTTATTAATTTATTTAAAAATAAATGAAAATATATATAATAACATTGATAAAATTAATTTCTTCAAGACACATCTCTTAATATACAAATTAAAGTAGTATTTAATATTTATATTTATCTAAAGTCTTTGCTTACGTACGTATATACTTTATTACTTATTTCGTTTTTATATATCCCTTTTTTTATTTGTCTGAAACATTGAACCGGCTCACAGTGGGACAATCGTGTACGTTTCGTCTCAAAACTCTGTATCTCAGTTATTTCAAAACTGAATGATTTATATTTTTTCACACCTATACGTGAAAGTATAAGGCTTAATATAAAATAGTAATTTTGACAATTATGTTTATGAATTTATGTAAAAAATATAAATATATTTTAATATTATATTTTTTTTAGGTGGTAGAGCCTAGCTGTGGTAAGTTACTACAGCTCGAACATGGGCTGGCTCGACCGGGGAAGTACCACCCTCTCACAGAAGATCGGCGTGAAGTAGCCTTTCCTTTAGTGGCTGCGTTTCGTCCGATGAGTGAGAGAGCCGGTTGCCCTTTTCCTATTTCCCACCCTTTCCTACCATTTCCTTATTCCCACCCCTCCCTATTCCTAAAAAAACAAGGTTGGCAACGCATTGGCAACAAACATGTTGTGGATGTACATGGGCGGCGGTACTACATACCTTACACCAAGTAGGCCGTCTGCTCGTTTGCCACCTTTGACATAAAAAAAAATAAAAAAAATAATATGTTTTGGCACCGTGTCAGAAAAGGTGCAAGTAGGTGAAACTTTTTTTTCTCCTTCTTTAAACTAATGTATATAGATCGTAGTAAAACAAATATCAGATCGAAAGCGTTAAACAACGGTAAACGGGTAAGTCTCTAACGATAAACTATATTGGTTTAATTGAATTTGTTTATTTATTATACATAATATCATTTAAGAAATGTTACGAGTAGATTATAAGCATTTCAAAATATGTACTCCTTATACATTTATATCCAAAACTTTCGAGTTATGTGGCCTTGAATTGTAGTAATGTTTGTGCCAACATCACATCATTAAACATGAGTTAGCTTTCATGCCTGTTATATACATTATAGTGTGAAAAAAATAATTTAAACGATACAGACAAGACAGCTTATTTATAAGACAAAATTATTTAGTTTTACTCCCTAACAACGACTTTCATGTGATACGGTTTTGAGACGGCCTTGTATGGGGCTTATTTATGTATGTATATATATGGGGCTTAGTGCGCCGCCGGCATATGTTTTTAATTTATTTTATGATATCTCTTGAATGGAATGTCTGAGTTTAATAATTCAAAAAGTAATCATCAGGTATTGAGGCAGTTTTGGATATTAAATTATTTATTTGGATAATAATATGGTAAAATAAATGGTACTGATAACACGGTCTGATTTTGATCGGTAATTCTATAAATTTGTAAAAAGTATAAAGTAGATATAGTGACGTAACAACAATAGCTAGACATATTATGTTCTCTAAGTTTTTTGTAAATATTAATATATTCTATATTATTTTCGGACATTTTTTTGTCCTACCATTAATACTCTTCGCAGCGTATGAAAGACATTTTATAATTAATTTTTTTACACCTTCGGTTGCTTTCATAATAATATCTAAAGATTTCTATACTATTCAATCTAGTACTAAATAAAGCCTATGTTACTCAGTAATAATGTAGCTTTCTAATGAAAAAGGAATTATTAAAATCGGTTTAGTACTTTATGAGTTTATTCGTTACATATCTACATATAAAAATACAAAAAAAATACAAATTTTTCCCCTTTATAATATTAGTATAGAGAATTAACAAAACTTTACTAATATTCAAAATAATTATAAGTTTACATATATTTAAAATCAAACTAGCTAATTGACAGTTCGTGTTTAAAATAGTTGCTAAGTACTTCATATTATGTATATACTAAAAAAAAACCAGTAATGATATATGGAATTTCAAGGTTTAATTTCAATTACTATTGCTCGATTAATTTCAATAATTATTTACATAACTACATGCATTTTGTTTAAGCAATACCTACTTAGTTTTTTGTTTTCACTGCATTTAAACTATCAAAGTAAAATATATTTGGATGAATAAAATTCTAACCGAAGCCTAAATTATATCTTTATCTTATCTTATTATTAAGAATACAAACTTTGTCGTAAAAGTTCTTGTTATGATCTAAGTGTACATAATGGATTTATAAGTAAGATATGACCATTTGCTACTATTAAAACTGTAGGAGCATAAACGAAATCACTAACTTATCTTTCAAGAAGCTTCCAGATTAAAACTTCATGTTTCGCTTCATGCTTCATTAAAATTTCCTCTTGTATAATGACTTAAACTAGAGAATCAAGTTTTTAATTAAACATGGGCGGTTCTCTTGGTAAATTGTAATGAGAAGAAATGGGTGTTATATGTAATATGTTTTTATGTTTCGCTCTTTTATCTTACTAATGGTCTGTAGTTGTAACCGTGCATATTAGCTTCTTCTTGTAAAGGGTGGTCAAAACCATTTTTAATCTTTGAGTGTTTTAAATTATATTTCTAACAATTTATTTGCAGTAAATTATACTGTATTCATGCGAATTTAAGGTAAAGAATATTACACCGTTAAGATTTTTTCCGTCTCGACAAATGAACTCTTCAACGTGAACAAGGGAATTTGCACGCAGAGCGTCAAATGAAATGGTTCTCACTACTGTAATTATTTTAGCTTTCAGCTACTTGAAATTCATTAGAAAAGTATCAAAAACACATGCCTTAAAATAATCCTATAAAAATATGACAACTGGGGATAAATCGGAAGACCTGGGTAGCCATAATATGTATGTCTGTAAAGTGAGTTATGTTATTGGGCGAAATAACGATTTAAGTGTGCCCACGGATATTTTAGCTCTATGAGTTGTGCCTCCATCTTGGTGAAACCGTGCATTCGATACATCAATATTCTCTTTTTAAAAAGATGTTTATCATGTCACTACACTGCTCGCTAGTCACTGTAATTGCTGAACCTCGGTCATGCTCGAAGAAAAATGGATAGATGATTTTGCTTGCAGGTATTGCATACCATACATTACCTTTGGGGCTGTGTAAGGGTTTCTAATGTATTTATTTGGTTTGCGCGAGGACCAGTAACGGCAATTTTGACAATTGACGTAACCTTCGAGGGGAAAATATGAGTCAACAGTAAAATAAACATTGTCCATCCCTTTTTCCTCAGAAAAAATCTATAACATCCTTTGTCAGATAATTTTTCACTTTGTGTAGTCTTCTGGTTTGATTTTATTAAATTATTTGAACCTTATAAGAATGTACCTTTAAGTCTAAGATCATAATTTGTTGAACACTTGAACGGTGTAGGTTTAAAGAGGTAGAATGATCGCACAGGTAAATTTTGAGGGACAACAGAATGATTCTGTAAATATCCTGTTGCTCGGAACATTTCTACCCACAATTTAATTATCTGAATGCTCGGGGCATCTCTATGCAACAAAGTGGTTACAAAATTTGCGTTGTGCTTCATTTAATAATATAAATTTAAAAAAATATATGAAAAACAGTCAAGAGTATTTATATGAACTGATTAAGGCGTCTGCCAAGCAAAATGGTCCATGGAAAGTGTCTGCTAGTATTGACAACTTATTTTCAACTATCATTTTATCAGGAGGGAGTCCGGAAGGGTTCAAATAATTAAGAAATTCTGTATATATATATATATAAAAGTCTTTTGAAATAAAACGGATTACGTACTTAAATTTATTATTTTTCTTTTGTGCAAAATTTCAAAAGCAATCACGTCCATTCACACGTGTGTACGACACGAGAAATTTAAAACGCATGGATTTTTTTAGTCAACATGCAATAAAATAATCATTATGATATAATAGGGAGATATTGTTTATTTCAGTAAAATTATGTCTGGGGCTAATTTTATTTATTGTTTTAGTTTAAGATAACACATACATTCTCATGCATACACAGTTATGTTTTTTGTATGCACCAATCGACCATAAATAGCCCTTTCTGTGTCCAGTTCATGATATATAATTTTAATTTGTTATATAAATGTTAACATTGATGTCCATATTTTTTATACAGTGCTAGCTGCTACCAACTAATAACTTTTCAGTACATACTACTACTACTACAGCTTGTACGTACACTCACAGGAACACAACATAAACGAAGCAATGTCCCTAAATGCTAAACTAATAAAAATAATCTGACTACTTATCTAACTTAACTAAATTAACCTGACTAAAACTATCAACTACTAAATGTTTTATGATGGGTAAATACTACTTCTTATACAATGTCCCTACTGATTTGTACCCATTCTAAACTCAAACAAATTTATAAGTAAACCTATTAATACATGGTCACTTAAAAACTAAAAAAATAGTCATAAATTAATGCTAAACTAAAACAATACCAAAGACAAAAGCAATAATATAAAACATGAAAAAAGCAAATTAGTCGCAGTTAAAAATTTTAAACATGGTCAATGGTAGCTTAATTAATCTTCTTGTGTGTTCACCGGCAATTGTTTTGTTAGCTTGAATCACAATATTATAGATGTCAAATGGCCTTCATTCGATCCTAAGCTATTTTGAACATCTTTACTAAATTGTTGTTTAGATGAAAAAACATTTGTAATTCTTGAACAATGGTTTAAAACCTGGCAAGTACCAATGTGATTTTTACGACATATGTACTTTCTGAGAGTATTAAAATATCGCTAACAGATGGTGGTGGAAAACATCGTGAGGAAACCTGGACTTATAGTTTCACAATTATAAGTTTGAAATCACCAACCCGTCTTGAGCAAGCGTGGTGATAATGCATTCCCAAAGAGGCTTGATGTCAGGCAGGGGGCCGGTCGTCAAAATAATTAGCGAAAACTATTTACAACATGTAAGGCAGAACCTGGCTAAAGCTGGCAAATTGCCAGGAAGAAGAAAAATTGTTGTTGTTGTTAAGATTTTATATACAGTGCTATATTGTCAGACCTTATTAAAACAACTGGTCTTTAAAAAAACAGAAATCTTTCAAAATAAAGTTAACATACATAAAAGACTTATGTATAAAAATTTAATCTGGCAGTAGCATAATTAAAAACAATAGTTAATGAATGAATATTAAGGTCTGTAGATATATGCAGTAGCACCATATGATAGTATTGAATAAATATTTTTTATACAGGTATGAAGTAAAGAATTTGAATTTGGTTTTCGATTACCATATTGAAATTATATTTATTAATGGTTAAAAATATATTATAACCCCAATACGATATGGTTATTATTATTAAAGAGGATCATTTATGTACAAGTTAATATTTTTTAAGTAATTACTAAACTACTGAATATTATTTCAATCAATCAATATAAATTCCTGATAAGCCGAAAGTTTTTTTAAAATACCAAATACAACAAAGAGTTTTAAAACCAATTTGTAATAAAAGTTTACGTTCCAAATCCTACTAACAAACTGACTACATGTAACATGGGCATACTACTGAAGAGAAATATTCCCAAGAGTAATGTTATTTAGAACTCTTTTATCTACCGATGTTTGAAGTGAAACTAGTAGTTTAACGTGAAGCCTCTTAAGTTTCAGTGACTGAGTTACTTATACTTTATTTTTTTTAAGCTGATACTCTATTAACTTTAGTCAAATATTACATAGTTTCATAACTAGTCACTTAAATAATTATCTTAATCGTCAAAGATAGTAAAACATTATCTAAAATCCTGTAATAAAAAGAAAAATTATGATGACAAGTCCTAATACTTCTTTAAAGAAAGCACTCATAAAACTCATTGAATAGTAATTGCAAGGAAGAAATAATAAAAAATAAATTAAAAAACTTTTTTACCTATGCACTTATTTAACAATAACAGTGGAAATTATGGTATTTTCAAATAAAGGTTCACACGAAGCATTTGCTTTAAAAATGATAATTAAAAAAAAATTACTAGTGAACGCAGGCATTAATATTAAATACATTTTATCCATGATCGCTATTTTTTGTGAGGTCCCTATACGATACTTACATCGAGAAGGAAAAAAGGTGTCAAGGAGTCTTATACTAAAAAGTCTCTAATTTTAATATATAATTATATCAACACATACATTTTATAATTACAAATTTAGTTCCTTGGTCAATAAATTCCACACAAATACTAATCAAGAATAGAATAACAAAGTTTCTGTACATATTTTAGTAAAAAATGTTTGTTAAGATAATAAAACACAAATGAAAGTAATCACATTAGGAAAGGAATTCTAACTGCAATTCAATGAGAGTGCAACGGAGCTTAAAATCACATCAGACTTGAACGATAGACGTTAACGCATCTGCCGCAGGTCATTACTGTGAATAGTCGGGAATAGTGAGTTATTTTTGTTCGATATTTATCGAAGAACAGAAAATTTAAGATGAAAAATTTTATTTTGTTATTTAAATCTGATTGAGTGTTGTGAGAAGTAAGTTAAGTTTTTAAATAGGAAACAAATAGGTAGGTACTATAATATATAACAGTAGTCTGTTTAGTTATTGAATCAGTTAATATAATTATAGAATCCAATTCTAAAATCCATTGTGACAGTTTTGGATTAACTTGTTTTATACTAGAGATGGATAGACTACAGATCTATTTAATTAAATCAAGCGAATAAATTAATAGGTATAATATTCACCAGGTCTTGGAATGAGTAGTAAATAGCGAGCCCTAACTTTGAGAATCTCTTTCGTAAATTGGATCTTTGAATAGATATCACTAATTGAATTAGCCGCTTCATCGACACGCTCGACGGCCTTATCGGCCTGTAATTGTATTCGATACGTTTGTAACGAGTACTTATGACGAAATTTTGAATGCGCATATTTTTCCATACAAATAACAATTTAAGTAATAATGTTTTTAAGTGTAAACAATATAAGTACGAAAGAAATCCGTCCAGTACGCTACAGAAACCAATTAACCAGCGACAGATTTTTTGTCGAAATAACCTATTAATACATAAAATCGTAGTTATGAAAAATCAAGACCATTAATTTCTGATTACTTGAAATCCCCTTTCCAGCTTTTAAATTAAGTTTTTCTTACTTTCTCAATGGAATGAATGCGGTTTTTGTTAAAATTTAATTTATGTAGGAATATGAAAGGGGTGGAGAGGGGTGAACAGTTGTGAACAGCAATTGTCATAAGAGATCAGGACTCTTTTTCGTTCGTAACAAGTGTGGGTGAGATAAATTAATCGATCGTAGATTTTCGGACTGTATTTAAATCTTTTGTTCATTCAGATTTGATTTTAAGACAAATTTTGTGTTACAAATTTGTGCTAGTGTGTGTGTATAACGGTTTGGGTAAATTTAATCTATACTAATATTATAAAGCTGAAGAGTTTGTTTGTTTGTTTGAAAGCGCTAATCTCCGAAACTACTGGTTCAACTTGAATAATTCTTTTTTTGTTGGATAGTCCAGTTATCGAGGAAGGCTGTGGGCTATATAACATCACGCTACGACCAATAGGAGCAAAGATATAGTGGTAAATGTGTAAAAAACGGGAGAAATTATTTCATCTTTGAAGCCTTCCGTTGCGTGCGCCGTGAAAACGGTTCAAGATACACAAAAAATATGTGTTAAAGAACAATAGCTCTTTTAATGATCTAACAAACAGTCCTCGACAGTATATGTCTATCTTTTGAGATTAACTCACAAAAACCGTTTTATGGTACCTAATTTGATCGAAATAATTTGTTAAAGTTGTATCAACATAATAATATTAATCTTTATTCAAATAAACAAATAAATATGTTGTTGGTTAAGAGTACTTCATTATGAATAAAAAAAACATAGGTTCTATCCTGAAAATTCTACGGGAACTCGACCATTCGATTCGAACTATGTGGGAAGAACCAAAAATCTGCCGGAAGTCACTATTCCACGCGGACGGAGTCGCGGCAGTAAAATACTAAAGAAATTAAGTCGAATATTATTTTTAAAAAGTCAATTCTTATCTTGTTTCTAAGAACATATTATACATATCTTCACTTATACATTGTAACAATTTCATAAAGAACTAATAATGTAGCGTTTTTGGTTAATTTTTTTCGCTATTATGAAATTCGGATTATAGTCTTGTTATTTTAATCATAATAGATACCTTTACTTTTTCTTTAAAATTTTCAAAATGTTATTGTTAAAATTATTATAGAAATTAAGAAGAATGAAAGTGATTTGATTAACCTCTTGGCCCTAAGGAAACGAATGTAATAAAGTACATACGAAAAAGAATATCAAATACTGATTTAATTGAAGACATGGTCACCACGCAATTGTATTTCGTATTCGAGACATCCCAGCGTCATCAGGCTTCCGAATACAATTTGTACGTCAAGCGTAGGGAGTGAATAATTTTGAAGGGACCTCGTTGACGTCCTATTGTGAAGTAAATAAAGCCTATCTCAAATCGAGCGCGAACGCCAATCTTCATCAATAAGAGTAGTCCATCTATTTATTTATATATTTACCTAACAATCAAAGTTATAGTTGTTTTTAACCTGTTTTTTGATCAATCTCTTAAAAATTACTTTAAACACAATTTTTAAAATGTTTTCGTCATGATAACTCGATAGTTGTGATAACATCAATAAATCCTCAAAAACAGTGTTTTCTTTTCATATATTGGTTCTAAAAATAATTTAAGTTTCTAATCCTAAGATAACCAATAATTATAAGCTGTTTCTTGATAATATACCCAAGGGCTTATGTACTTCTAACAATTGTGATAAAATGTATCATTAACTATTTAAATCAAATAAAATATAGGTATTAACATTTTACATCAAAGGTTAGAAAGTGATAGCCTATAGATGATAGATAGTCCTTGATAGCTTTAAACAAAACACACCGTTTATTCACAATAATATTTTTTCAAATACTCTTCCATTCAAGTAAATTAGTTAATAACTAGCTGACCCGGCTGACTTCGTACTGACTCAATCAAGAAATAAATTATGTCTTATTTTTTTTTTTGGTGTGTACCTTTAAGCCAAAAATCTCCGTGTTCTGAAGTGCGACATATTATGTAGTTAGTTGTCAAATCTAATGTCAAAAAACCGTTTGTATGGGAAATAAAAAAGCGCTGTTTTTACGGTTTTCCCGGTAATTGATAAAAAATTTGTCAGCTTTTATACCTTCCCTGAACCTCCACGAACATTTCAAGACTAAGATAAGATAAATCCGTTCAGCTGTTCTCGAGTTTTAGCGAGACTAAGGAACAGCAATCCATTTTTATATACATACCTATATAGAAGATAAATAATATGATTGTTGACAACTTGTGAGAAAATAACAATATTACAACTTTAAGCTTCAATGTAATCAATACATGATTTCAGCGTGATCTTACTCGAAGAGAATTGAACTGTGACTAAATTTTCAGGAATTCTGACAGTCACTTAAGAAATAGTGAGAGAATGCTTAAAATGTTTGTATGTTTAATTAAGTCTATCAATATCTCGCAACACATTTATATTTTTTTATTACTTTTTATTATTATTCTGTACTATTAAAAAAATAAGCTTTTGAACAACATCGCAATATTTTTTGTGTTTAATCCTTTAAAAGGATTAGAGGTGAAGTTTTTAATTCGACAGCGAATGAAAATGGTATTTCATACCAGTGATTGAACATATAATATAATAATATATTACACATTCAATTATCAAAGACTAGGAGCCTTTAGAGGTGATGTATCAAAGTATTGTAAGGTTATACAATATGACTTAACCATATGTTATATCTGCAAACTTAAAACTGCAGTACAACTATTGAATTAAAAATTTAAATATATTTATACTTTAATATTTGAATTTCAATAGAAAAATTCATTAAATAGATCAAAATATGCATTTTTTTATAAAAATAGCATATACTTATGATTTCAATACTGTTTTCTTTTACGTTTCGTATGTGGATTGTATTTATTTTATACTTGTTTAATCTAAATGTCTAAATAAATACTTGTCTAATTGATCAACATTGGAAATGTGATAATTTATTTAAAATTATTTACAAGGAACGTTTAAAATAAACATCTTTGAAACAGTGTTTATCTTTGTTGTGGACTAGCATTCGTTTGAACATAACTGTAATGTTTAAATAAAAATTCAAATTACACAACGATGTTTCATTTATTTTCGAAACACACAAAAAGTTTTGATTGGATTTTATCCATTAATGAAATATGCACAGCGAATTAACAAAAACTTACAATATAAATTTTGATACAAATATTTACAAGGGCCCTTATTCGTGAACAAATTTAAGAAAAATGTTTATATTTTACTTTAGCAATTACATCAAATTACAATCAGAAAAATTTAACAACAAGCATAATGATACTAAGTCTCGGAAAACATGACTTTAAGAATAAGGGCAAATATATAAATTTAGATCTACAATATTGTCCATAAATTCATGATTATATAGTTATAAGTTATAATAACATTAAATAAAAATAAAAGATATGATACCCTGTTTCGAAGAATAACAACATCCTTCATAAAACTTAACAAAAATTGTTTTGAAATAGACTTTGTACATGTACGTATATAGACTGATTTTTTTTACCACATAGCTTATAAAATAGTACTACATCAATATTTTGCACAATTTGCTTTGGTACCGTCATGTTCTCTAAATATTTTACATGTAGTGGTGGTAGTTTCGGTTTTTCCTCAACCCCAAATTGCCGGGTAAAAACATTTTATCAAAGTTTGGAATCGTTGACAGCATATTACATTTTAATTTTATTTATGAATAATTTATATTCGTCACAAATATTGTGATTCTATTACTAATTCAGTCATATTAGTTATATAATATTCCAAGTACGATGCGTGAGATATTACATATACTAAGGAAATAAGCGTTAGAAAATTAGTTTAAATACAAAAAAACTAACTAATTACATAGTAGACGTTCCATAACAAAATTGTGTTTCACACTCGAAACTTTGTCTAAAATTATGTCTTAGTTATAATATTTCAACTATAAAATTTCTGTTCGTTTAAGCTTCGTTAATGGAAAACATATGGCAAGACATCGAAATAAATTTTAAGTAATTTCTATACTTCAATATACTCTCGTGAGCAGAATGTAATTAAGTTTTCGATGCCTACAAATACCCCAAATTGTCATATTGACAGATAAATGCCTTGCATTTCCTATTCCGAAAAGTGAAGCTCAACTTTAAAAGTTCAACTTTTCAATTTCATACACTTAGAAAACATCACTTTTAAGTGGAAATATGACTAGTAGAAATAATTATGACCGGAGTATACAACAAATTACGTATGAAATACTCCTTACTTTAAAAATACAACCATTTTTAAATATGTGCTTTTATTCAAATCTGAATAATTTATTGAAACAAATATTTAATACTAAATATACTGTTATTGTTTCTTAACTAACAACTAGTTACAAAACGTCCAAATTCAGACCCACACCGTGAATAACAAACATTGATATATTCATAGAAATGCTATTTACAATTAGATTGACGGTTTTGTTATGAAAAATATTTAATACTATGGACATTCATTAGAATAAGAAGCTATTTGTAACTTAGCTCGCAGCTAGTATTAATTAGTACACATAAAGCTTTTATGCAAAAAATTCTGAATAATTCACGTTATATTCATAACTTTGGACATCATGACTAGACATTTAAATACGCAGATGTGTTGCAATCTTCATTTTGAGCGAAATCTGAAATATTGAAATCAAAATATGAAACAAATATTCAAAGATTTTTAATAAGTATTCAATGGGTTAAAAAAATAATTACCTTCTTACTTTGTTTCTTTTTACTTTAAAAATATAATTGAGTCAAAAGTAGCAGGACTATTAATACAGCGGCGTGATTACTTGCACCTAAAACAAAAAAATATTAATCACATACAAATTTAATTATGTAAGATTATTATTACATGCAAGATTTATATGTCTCTTTTTAATATTACAATCCCAATACTATAAATGTACGTATTGTGTTAATTTTTTTGTCATGTATTAACTATATTGTAATCTATCTCTTAATAAGTATATACATATGTACAATAATTGTTATGAACATCACTTTATAAAAATGTAGAAATCACTCCAATAGACATTAAGTTCTTTAACTTTATCTCGTTAAGAAAACTTCTATCAAAGTTAACGTTGTTTTCACATTATAATTAGATCTTAAAGCTTGTCTTTAGTTAAATATCTGTACTAATAGGCAAGTTGCTTCATGTCACCATTTATAAAAATAACTTTTAATTTAAATATTATTCTGTACAAGGCTCCGAAATATATAAACTTAAATAAATATTTATAAAGGATTGCTGTAAAAATTCAACTGAAACCCGTCAAGTTTTACTTTTTTTCTCTTGATTGAAGAACACCGTCCGCCATGTTTCTACGTCACCAATATTGTAAACAACGTAATGTCAAACATTTCATTCTGGTTCTTTTAACTGAACCCATGATTTTACATATATTGTATATATTTTTCCAGGTCACTTGCAAGTTAAAATAAAAACAAAACTAATGTTAATACGTGGGCAATTGACTACACATAGTTGCTAACTGAAACTTTATTTAGAAATAAATGATGTTAATAAATAATAGTTTAAAGTGAAAATTGAAAAAATAATTTGCTGTTAGTTTGTTGAACTTACATTAAAGTGATCTTCACACAAATACATAGCAGTTCCACTGGACAGAGTTACGGGATCTCTTTTAGCTAGTTGTAATCAAGTTATCATATTCTCACCACTTTAATCCACAATTTTTCTGTTTTCTTTACTGATGTATTCTTACATTCCCGCACGATATAATAGTGGTAATTACTATATCTATCATGTAATCCTTTCGAAGACATGTTTTTGAATTCCGAAAAAGTTTATGATAGTCACTTGTATTGTTTACAAGAATAGCACGACATGGCACAGATAATTAATAGACCATCATGGCGGATGGCGTTTATGGCTGCATAGCGAAAATATATTTTAAATTTTAAGATATATTAAGATAGGTGCTTAAAAAAAAAAAAAATATGGTGTAATATAATCGTAATAAACTATATTAAATATAATAGCCTATTGCTGAAATAAAATTGTCAACTTTCGCTAAAAGTTTTTTACAAAACAAGGTTAAGGAGTTGAATTTGAACATTAAATATTTGCAAGGAGTTCGGAGCAACTCGTTTTAAGCTCCATTTGTATCCATAATTAAGGATAAATCTGATAAATTAATTACATAAAACTCTTATAAACAGCAATTATTTGTTGCCGAAATTCTAACTCTGATAAGACTAGGAATTAACGGTGGAGTTTATTAATATACAGGGTGACTGGTGAATTACTATTAATATTTAAGGAGAATACTCGGTACATGATTCTCATTCGAATTATGTAAAAAAATAGGTACTTCATTTTTGACAAAATTTCCGTATAAATAAATAAAGTGTTGACACGTTCCAAGTGTTCCAAGTGTGGACGCGTACGGCGGCGTGCTGATACAACACTACGCCGCCGCACGCGAATGTGTGAGTGTGTGTGTATACCTAATCTGTAGGGTGTTCACACGATGCGTAATTAATTACATAACTTTTGGTTAACTTTACTTAGAAGTTTATTAATATTTATGTTATATTAATTTTTATTTAGTCATATATGATCGTCAAATATCACGTCCTCAAGTATCGATAGTAATTCATCAGTCACCTTGTAGAATATCATTTCCAATGTTGTCGTAAGACTTATGCTTCAAGCTATTGTACCTTTTGATCCCTTCGCAGCTGCAAGCTGCATATCAGCAGCGGTGGGCATCTCCGGGGTAGTACTTATAGGTCCTAGTAAAAAAAGATAAAATGTTAATTATTTGTACGAATTGCATTAAATTAAATCTCTTATTATATCTCTTTTTATGTGTCTTTATAAATGAAATGATTCTCGCTAAATGAATCAAAAAAGTAAGATCACGTCTTATACAATTGTAATTTGGCTGTAATTGTTAATTTATGTGTAAGAAAAATCATGTCTAAGACTTTAATTTTATGAATAGTATAAATTTAAATAATGCCTTTTATAAGCACATCTATTACGCGTAGAAGTGATAAGCAATTTATCTTCTATTTATTGAAGGAAAATTTTTAACGTTACTTTTCATATTATAGGGACTACTGTATTTTTTTTATTGACAAAGGGAGGCAAACGAGAAGACAGCCTACCTGAGGGAGGTAGTACCCGTGCCCATAGACATCCACTTAAGTATATTGCGGATGCTTTGCCACCCTTGATTGGGGAGCAAGGGGGAAATGAGAGGAATTGAAAAAGGAAAGGGTGGGATCAGGAAAAGGGTAACCGCCTCTCTCACTCATCGGACGAAATGCAGACATTGAAGACTACTTCACGCCGATCTTCTGTGAGAGGGTGGTACTTCCCCAGTCGAGCCAGCCCATAATCGAGCTGCAGAAAATTGACCACAGCTAGGCTCTACCACCAAGTAAGAGATTATGTACAAAGGAATGCTATATCTAATATTTTATTAGAACATTTTTTATAATAAGAATACAGTTAATGAAGCATAAAATTATTCAAAAGGTTCACTGAACGAAATGTATCATCTCATCTCCTGTTAAGATAGCTGTGCACACAAACTTTCCGCTGATAAAAAGCTTAAATGGCCCGCCCACAAATTATAACGCAAAATTGTTATTTTTGTTCCTAGCTTTATAATATATTACCATTCCCTCATTGTTTTCAGACCTACGGCAGCTTTAATGACATTCATGGACTTATAAAACGGTTAAATTGCTTGTCTTAAGTAAATAAACAACATTCTGGTAATGTCTACGCCGCTTTATATCGCTGGTTTACATGTAATTATTTCTAGTTAAGCAAAAAACAAGCAAGTTTCTTTAAAATGTTAACAGTTACTTGCCATTCTCACATTTTTATACGACATTTATTTATTATCTGAGAAATTATTGCTATAGTTATTAACAAACAGGCATCTAGATTTTAAGTATTTTAATAGTTGTTGCGGTTTTAGTTCAGCGGTCCCATAATGAATGGGCCTAACTGTGAACGAATGAAAAATGAAACTTTTAAAATATAATCACCATGACACACCATGACACACTCACATCAGTGAATCAAAACTATAAAAAATATTTTTAAGCTATTGTTTTGCATATATTGAGGGCCTTGAGCTTGGAGACCGAATCCAGAAATTCCGCAACGAAAATAAACGTAACACCTATTGTCGAATGTCGTTTCAGTTCGGCAAATTTTGGCACGGTGTATGTGTGTGTGCGACTACACGTATGAAGGTTAACTAGCTGCTAACTGCTAACAATTGATTCTATCTCTTTCACACACAACGCTAGGTGCTTTTTGTCTTCGTCCACGAGTAAGTTCAAGCCCGCAACTAGTTACACCTTATCGTGTATGTATATGGTTTTAAAATTATAAAAAAAATAATTATAATTGATGAGTTGATTGATAATGTTATGCAAAAGCTTTACCGCGGCAGTCTCCGAGTGCTACATGTATTTTATTTTTCCTTCATACGCCTGCAACAATCCAGGGCTTTAAAAATTTTCCTCTAAGTTCTGCGTTAAATTTGAAATTACATAAAAGTGCGACGGAGCCTTATCTGGACGATAAGGTAGATGTTCCAAATCGGTGAACCTGCACTTACAAACTGCATCCTTCGAAACACCAGCGGTATGATCAGGAACATTGTCATGAAATAACATAACAAATCACGAAAAAATTTCTGGAGCGCAGTGCACCATTTCCTGTCTCTGTACCGCTGAAAGAAATTTCAGTACCCATCTTCCAACTCACTTTTCATGTTAACATGAACCAGAACCTTAGAACCTCCTTTGTCTTCAACGGTTTCACTCCCGAGGCGAAAGTTTTTCACTCAATTTTACACTGTACTATAGAAAAGCATAAAACTCGTTATACACGCCATGGAATCGTTCTTTTATTTGGGCATGGGATAAATTTTCTTTAAATAGTAACTTTATAATTTTTTGATACACAGTTTTCAAAAAACAAAAAAAAATACGCGTCTCTTGTTATTCAAAAGCCTACTAAACTAGTACTAAGTTTTTCATGTCGATGGGTGTTACTTATATTAAATACAGGATAAACGTACTATTTAATACAACACAGCACGTAGCGACACGTTGTGATTGGTTACATCAGACCAGTTCATTAAAGAACCGACAAGGTATCTTGTTTTTACTTAGGGCTATAATTTAAGGAAAATATATATTGATGATTATTTAATGATTAACTAACCTGGATAATATATAGCTTCTTTTCGCACAGCATAATTTGCAAGGGGTATCCCTAAAGTGCATATAAACTCGGCTGGGAAAGGTAGATCAGCGTCCTGGAGCGTAACCGTCGCGATGGCAGAATATCGTCCGTTCTCGAGTTTCAAACTGTACGAAACACCAGCCAAGCGCCTATGAAAAGATATAAATATAAAAAATATATAAATATAATAATATAATATCACGGGCAGACGAGATGTGAGTGCCGTGATCACAGTTGCTGAATAATAGCCGAAACGTCGAGAGTATGTAGTTTATAATCAAAAATAAATACGCGAAGTAAAATCTGAAAATATTAGTTTCATTTAAATGAGTACTCGCGAAAATCTTAGATCTCATTTATTATTATCATTTGGAGTTTGATTCAGTTTGTATTATCATGGAACAAAATGAGTTCTGCGTGCTTCTGGTAATCTTTTTCTTTAATTGCAGGTACCTAAAATATTGTTAACAGTCTTAGTAACTTTTGAAATGAATTCGCTTCCTTTTAAGTCATTTTAAAAAACACTATTATGTTCTACGCCCTTTTGATTTTATAAAATTTACATCTAGCCTACATCGTAAAATAAAGCTAATAGTGTCACCTAGGTCAGTTAGGACTTCTAAGTTTTATCTGAATCCATTGGTGGAAGAAATATGAAAACGTATTATTAAAATATAACAAAGTTGGCAGATAGCATCAGGTGGTGAAAGGTACCGGATTTAATCTCTGCTTTCAGAACGTTGCCAAGTTTTTCAGAAATTTATTGTAAATCACACTTTGCAGAATACAGGCTCCAACAAAAAAGCATACTTTACTAATACATTAGATGCCATGATTCTATTATTAAATACAAAATAAAACATCGAAGCCATTTCAAACAGAATTTATTTGAAATAGTTACCTAATAAAAGGAATTTAATTTGAAATTTTACTCCCATTTAAAAAAGTTGTATCAACATAAAAAAATGATTTAAAAATTCTCGTTCAAATCTTTATTATATTATGTAGTATTGAAAATTAATGTACAAATTTAAATTCCCTATCAGTGTGTTGAAATAAAACAAATTAGGTTTAGGTTAAATTCTTTTTAACAATTCTATCACAATTCGATAATATTATTTTTTTATTTTTAAACAATGAATTATAAAATCCGGTTATCTTGCATATATTGATATTAGAAATTTAATTAAAATGTTGTGTAAAAGTTGTACAGCTGGTTTGCATATGAATTGTTAATAAAGACGTTGCCAATACCGTTATTTTAAACGATTTTGTATTAAAGAAAAGTTATCGTCAGGTATATAAGAAAATTTCGGAAAAATACAATTGAATTTCCTTACTTGAACTCAAATTACAATTGCAAATATTTCGGAATCGAGATTTACAATTTTGCCAGTAATTGGCTTCGGATATAATACTAACTATTACACGAATGCACTGCAATGCGGCTACTGTCTACAGAAGACTAAATACATCAGGCATTAAGTACTTTGTTATGTACTTGGCTCGCTATGTATACCTTTGGCCTGTTTCTTAGATAAATCAAGTTTATGAATTGAGATCAAAAAAACGATTGGATGTTACTCCTGTACATTAAAATATATAAAAAGTTAATTGTTTGAATATTAAAGTTACACATTCTTAATTTATAAAAAAAATACGTATTTCTTTTCTCTTTTAATATAGCTCCATATGTATATATAATTGATTTATTATAGCTAAATTACTTACTTTTAAATGGTTCGTATGTCATATATAATATTTTTAAAAGATGTCTTCACTTAATTTAAGTGGACCTCATGTTTCTTTTAAGTATAACTGGTACTTCTTTATCTTTATAATTATTTTAATCATACAAAATACATATAATACATATGAAAATAAGTGACTATTTATTCTCCTTACTTTTCATATCGGCAAATAGTTACATTAATATAAAATAATTGCGTTTAGAGCGTATTCATTAGCGAAATTTATGTTGTATTAACACTTCTATTACTTTCACAATAATCATATATAATCTTCTATATACAGGGTGACTGGTGAATTACTATCAATATTTAAGGAGCATACTCGGTACATGATTCTCATTCGAATTATGTAAAAAAAATAGGCACTTAATTTTTGACAAAATTTCCGTATAAATAAGTAAACTGTTGACACGTTCCAAGTGTTCAAGTGTGGACGCGTGCGGCGACGTGCTGATACAACACCACGTCACGACATGCGTATGTGTGAGTGTCAGTGTATACCTAATCTGTAGGGTGTTCACACGATGCGTAATTAATTACGTAACTTTTGGTTAACTTTACTCAGAAGTTTATTAATATTTATGTTATATTAATTTTTATTTTGTCATATATGATCGTCAAATATCACGTCCTCAAATATCGATAGTAATTCACCAGTCACCCTGTATATAAAAATGGATTGCTGTTCCTTAGTCTCGCTAAACCTCGAGAACAGCTGAACGGATTTATCTTATCTTAGTCTTGAAATGTTCGTGGAGGTTCAGGGAAGGTATAAAAGCTGAAAAAAATTGATTCATTACTGGGAAAACTCTAAAAACGGCCCTTTTCTAATTCCCATACAAACGGCTTTTCTGACATTAGATTTGACAACTAACTAATATGTCAATCATTCAAGTGAGCGAGAAATTTTCTCACTTTGATTAATTACGTTACGATGCCGCCGAGAAAAAATCTTTAAGGAGGAATAGAGTTCACTCAGTCAGATATACATTTCTAATTCTGAAACTAACGCAGACGAAGTCGCGGGCAAAAACTAGTAAATTATAAATCTCGAACGTAATGTTTTTTACGACTAATATTCATATTGTAAATTGGCTATAAATAGAAAACAAAAGAGTGTACCTACGCGCAAATTTTATTTATGTTGCTATAAAATTTAAAAAACAAATATGAATATTTGTTTTATATCGTAATAACTTTTATCATTAACTTCGCTAATTAATGACAAAATAACTTTATGACATACTTATTATATTTCTTATGAGATTATTACATTTTTCCTAGAAAAAGTTGCGCTTATCTTTAACCTTTAATACCTTTTGTATAAATAGGTATACACAGATTATATTCCCACTTTCCTGCTTATCCGCTTCATTAAATGTTATAATCTTATTCTACTCGGGTTTTGTTTTGTAGTGAAAATAACGTTTCGTTATAGACGTAATATTACAGGAGATTACGAGGCGTTTTATAAAAAATATGTGTATTTACGTTCCAATGTTTTTATAACACTTCAAGACTTTTTAATTTTATTACCATTGCCAAGTAATTTAGTAATAAAGCTAAATTTTGAGAGGTGTCAGACGTTTAATGAAATTTATTGAATAATATTAAAATTATCTCGAACTGAATAATTGGTCTTATTATTAAAAGCTTTGTTGAAATTTCAAGTATTCCGCAAGATTTTACGATTATAATACCTCTTGGAATCTTCGTGAATATCTTAGTTGAAAAACCTCTAAAGAAATACATATAAAAAATAGTAATAGAAGAATCACTCATCACTTTTGCAATGCAATTTTTATCGAAATGCTGTTTGATATAAAAAAAACAATATTTTTATAAAAAATGTATCAGACACTAAAAATTATCATTAGCTTCCTGTTCCCAATAATAAATAGTTATTAAATTAAAGCTAAATTTTCAAAAACCACGGTAATTTTCTTGTTTCCTAATATATTGCTAGACTGTATCTTTCTCTCTTCCAAAAACACTAGATGCTTAAATTATTATTATATTATAGAAACTATTTTTTTTTTATGGCAACTGAAATAGCCGAACAAAAAAATATTTATTTGAATGTAGAGATCATAAACCACTTAAGCATTTTGAATACCTGTTGCTTATGATTTAAAAAAATATAAATACAAGTATACAATATTATAATTATATATACATCGACTTGATATCTGATATCAAACCGGGATTCCTGTTAGCGAAATCCAATACTTGATACATTAGTAATAATTAAAAACTAATTATTAAATCCATTATTAATCATTAAAACTCAAAATAGTTTAGATTATGCTTAAACATTTATGTATTACGTAGAAAAAACAACAAATTATATCATCCGTAGAATTATTTGAAACGGCAAAGTATTATTATTATATAAAACATTTTGAACAACTTTTTAGATAATTATAGAAAAATATTGAAATAGAGAATCCTTCATAATTTTATATACACTAGGCAACTATTTTGAAGTTATGTAATTAATTAGCCTGACCTGATAAACGTGTCAGTATACACCGTTGTTGAAAAATTATATAAGTGTCAGCTACAAATGATGTAGCATTAGCAGCAAATGCATTTACGAGCCATGTGGTATCTAAATAGCAACAGTTTGTACCCAGCTCACAGAAATATACTGTTATAATATATGTTTCCTGTGCAATATATAATATATTAGACGTATAACCAAGTTATATAACAATCTATGTTTACATTATGACAATAGTATTTCTACTTTTATAGTAACCAAGATAAACCAGAAGTAATTGGTTAAATTTGCAGAAGGGAGTTAATACCTACGAGCATTACGCATAACATAATTTTCTGGTAAAATATAATCATTATATAAATAATTATTATCCATTTATAGCAAAAAATAAGCATACCTTTCCGGTGTGGCGAGAGTGAGGTTTGGTTCGGGGTAGGCTCCATCCGCTACACAGATGACGTTGACTGTGTCGTCATCGGTCTTGTTCTGGATCAGACGGAAATTCGTCTCCGGTACTGTAATATTACACTTATGAGGATACAATTTACGATAATATATTAAAAAAAGTTTAAAGAAGTATTTAATAAGTATATTTATATTACATCTGTAATATAGATTTGCAACACCGAGGTGTCTTTTGTTTATTTCGACTTAGTATGTAATTATTATGTGTCATTTCGAAATGGAAAATTATAAAACACTTTGGAGCGAACCGCATTAATATGACCTGCTTGAAAATAAAAGTAAATATAAAACAAGGCAGTTGCATTCCTTAATAGCGATCTCTTACAAACAATCTTATTTTCAAATGATAAAAAAATCAAATAGTGCATAGAATAACATATTATTTTGAATTTTAATGAAATAGTGAATTCTATAGAGGTCTCAACAGAAAATTAAATTTTAATATCATGTTGAACTACATTAGAATACTTATTAAATTTTCTCATTCAATTATTAACTTTATTTTTTTACAAACAGATTAAATACAAGTAAACTTAATTCTTTAAAAAAAAACGCAAAATATTTTTAGGGTCGAAAGAAGTATGGAATAAGGAAAATACCGGATAAGTTATTCTAAGACATTAAGACTAATGAGGGAATTTGGGAAAAGTGACTTCTAACCGGCAGTCGTATCTTGCAATAATGATAACCTAATACCTATATATTTTACTGGAATGTTAAAGACAGTCATGAACATACTTATTATATATTAATTTTATTCAAAAGCACTTTATAATCAAAATTTATTCACATAATAAGATGAAATGCAATTTGTGCATTACAAAAGTTGTTTTGTTGATTTTTCCAATAAAATATCTGAGAGCGGTGTTCTTGATGAGTCAAGAGCACTTTTTCTGATTTGAATAACTTTAAATATAAATTCAGGGCTAGTTTTATTTTGGTTAACAAGCGTTTAAGTCAGTTGAAATAAAAATTAATATTGAATGTTTATTGATTTAGTTATTATTAACATTTACCCTTTCCTGCCTTTTCTTTATTCCCACCCCTCCCATTTCCTAAATAAGAAGGTTGGCAACGCATCCGCAACATAAGACTTGTTGTGAATGTTTATGGGCGACGGAGACTACAGCCAATCAAGTGGGCCGTCTACTCGTTTGCCACCTTTCTCACATAAAAAGACATAATAAAACAAAAGAGTTCGTAGTTATTAAAGAATTATCAAATAGCTAGACTTTCTTTAATCAAAGAGTTACTGTTAAGGATTCAAGCATCGCTTGCTAAAGTAACAAAACAAAGTTCGGCAGTCTAAAACCAATTTCATGGCATTTAGTGTATTTCGTTTCGTCGCTTTTATCCGTTTTTTTTAGAATATGCAATTGCGATAGTGAATTTTCCTTTATACAAGTACGAAGTGAAAACGTTTTACAAATTTATTACATAGGTAAAAAAATAATTAACTCAATTAAAGATTACGATAAATAAAAACAAATGAAAATAAAATAACTTTACTAAAAGAGATAAAAGAACAGCTTCATCTCTTTTCCCGTTCATCAAAACTATAATAGCTCCCAAAATTTTCATAAAAGTTGCATTCAATACGAGTATATGAAATATTTTATCGCAAAAACGTGAGTAAGTACTCATTCTTCCTGTTTTACCTTTTCCATTAAAAATATGTACATAAATTCATGTACTGTACAAAGTTTTTGAAAGCAGCGTGCAATATATGTAACATACACCGACATTCTTTATTTAGTGCTATAAATTGACAACACACGAGAATAACATAAATATTAGTTGAAAATAAACTAAAAAAAACACTCTAGTAATTAATATTTATTTTATATGTTTAGCACAAAAATGGCCCACTTTAATTTATGATTGGCATTGCTAAAATCTCAATGCATTCCAGACGACTCTCCCAGATCAGAGTAATTTAGTAAGATGGGGTAAAGGTACCGAAAAACTTGCTATATCTGTGAAGAGGCAGTTGGAACTGCCCAGCATTTGCTGGTGGGATGTAAGGTAGTCCGGGACAGCGGTCAATACTCACGTCGTCACGATAGGGTTCTAGAAATCATACGTGAAGCGGTTAGTCTATCGGTAGCCAGAGCGCAAAGGGAAATAACCACTAACGAGCGATCAATAGGTTTTGTGAGAGAAGGCACTAGGGCTACAAAATCAAATGTCAAGCCTTACTCCATCCTTAAAGCGACTTTGGATTGGACTATAATGATGGACACGTACGAAAAAAAATATAAAATCCCAGAGGACATTTGTGCGTCGGCCTCCAGACCAGATACATTTTTGTATTTCCGAATTTTGAAGCGTATTGTGATGGTAGAGTTTACGGTTCCTTGGAAAACCAACATCCCCAAAGACCATATCATCAAGGTCAACAAATATTACGAGCTCACTAACGAACTCACTCGAAATAGGTTCCTCGTCGAATTTGTATACGGTAGAAGTGGGAGCGAGAGGTATAGCAGCGAATTATCTCCACAACCTACTAAAAGACTTGGGCTTGTCCAGAACTCACATTAATACATTCTCGGAACGTACATCGAAGGCAGCCCTAGTAGGTTCTTTTCAAATTTGGTTAAGTAGAGAGAGCTTGGACAGTGGACATGAGCGTTTTACGCGCGTTAGATAAGGGGCTCTTTAAACCTACACCTATATTTATTGAGATGTTATCTACTTCCACGTTTTTATATACGAAAAATGTAATCCACTTGATAATTTAGTATTTGAGTTAATGTTACATTGTCCTTAATTTTAGTTTTTCATAACTAAACAAGTTGATCAGCACCTCACATTTATATATTAAGATAAATTACCGACACTCTCTTGTGCTAGTCCTTCTACTACTTTCCAGATCGACTAATTGGGGACCTGTGCCAAGAAACGTGACTCATCTTACTTCGGGAGTTATAGTAAAAAAGACAACACCGAGAAAAAAATGTACTCACAATGTAATTAATTTCAACGGAAATACCTTTTCGACAATCGTTAATTTTTATCATTTATTTATAAAGTTAGATGATAGTTTTACAATACGTATTTTGGATAATTTTTTTATCACTTATAGTGATATTTGAAAATATAATAACGAGATATTTGTTATAAAAATAGTTTTTGACTTCAGGTTGAAAAATGTACCTTATATGTTCTTAACATTAATGTATAAAGATGAGAACAGAAAACCTTGATACATGCGATAACAACACTAAAGGGGTTAAAAATTTGAACAACTGTTAGATGTATTATAGCCCAGAATTGGAGATCGAGGATAATTGACAGAGATTTAGATATTAGCAAAGCAAATAAGAAACCTCTACATTTTCTCAAGAAGCGTTAAATGTCAGTCAGATAATTTATCACAATAAAACTATTTAGACTCTGCTGATGATACTAATAATAAAAATATATTTATAGGCTTTAAATACCCCTTCGAGAAATATAAATCCAAGGATGAGGTGATGTTTATGACAATAAGCCTCTTGTTTCTCTTTCTCGAATTCTTACGACTATTTTGCGCATAAAAAGAGATGCGAAACGGATAACAGATGCTGGCATAAATAAAACCTAACTGAGCCAAAATGTTGCTATGTGGTTAGGAACAGGACATAATTTTATTTTACTTAATTGTACTCGTAAGCTATTACTATTGTTATACAAAAAAATTCGGAAGCAATAGAAGATATTTTAATTTTAGTCTTACAGCTTGATAAACTGAAAAACACTTTATTGATTGGTACTTCATGAAATATTTTGAATATTTTTTAAGTAATTTAAATATTTTAAAGGAAAGCAGACATGTTATATCACTTAAACCTCATAGTATTTATCTACTAGCTTTCCGCCCACAGCTTCGCCCGCGTGGAGTTCGGTTATATCGAGTTTCAGGATTTACGAGGGCTGCCTGTCAAACGTTCACGTCATATAAGAAAAGAATATTTTGAATAAATCATTATAGAGGCATTTAGCATTTATCCTCCCATGATATTATAAAATTGCAGTTTCTTATTTTTTATTAATTATATGTTAACTAGTAAACCCGGCGAACTCCGTTTCGCCACCAGAAGGCTTTTATATAACATTTCGTTTGGTGATTAAAAGATGAGAATTTTTTTTTTGTTTTATATTTGAGAAGGAAAATTTTTATTTCATTTCACAACAGTAATGAATTCATTTCGATTACATAAATGAAGTGTTATTTAGTTGAACTTCTCTAAGTCAATGAAAGTCAATCCAAAGTAGATACCGAATCGAAGCGTTATACGTGTCCGCAAATTATTATTCATTTCATTGAAGTGGTCCTTTGTAAAACACATTTTTTGTTTTTTGGTCTAACTTTAACACAAATAAAACGGTTTCCAAACTCGTGAATACGCAAAATATAACGCCCATGTGAAAAACAATGATTTTCTAAATCTATCCCGCAAATACTAAATGGTTTTAAGAGTTCAAACTACAAACACAATACCGGTTTGTCACATGAAATTAACTGAGCAGAGAACAATGAGTAGAAGTCAAACATTGTGTCATGCACCGACGCCATCTACTTAAAATATTGATTTGTAGTACATGTTATGTATGATGGCGCTGTATGTGAAAAAAGAATTTCCCTGTTTTCTGTTGAAATTGGTTCGTTCGTTCTGAAGTTATAGCGTCAGGATGGAAAACCGGACTTATTTTTATATAGTAGATCTCTTACAAATATCTTATTGTCATCCATACGTCATTACATATCTGTCATTATACGTCAATTGCATAGCTGTCAATTGTGTTTCGTTATTCCACGTTTTATAGTGATTGACGTTTCATGTCAAGTCCCACGGGAATGCTGTCGAACGGGATCAAAAGTATCCTATTGCAATTTCCTGGCTCTAAACTACCTCCCTGCCAATTTTCAGCTAATTCAGCCCTTCTTGAGTTATAAGTGGAGTAACTAACAAGACTTTTTTTTATATGTATAGATAACATATAAAGTGTTTAGATATTTTCCCATCCCTACTAATATAATAAATGTAAAAGTAACTCTGTCTGTCGGTCTGTTACGCTTTTACGCCTAAACCACTGAACTGATTTTATTGAAATTTAGTACAGAGATAGAGATGACCTTGAGAAATAACATAGGATAGTTTTTATCCCAGACTTTTGAAAAGTTCTGTTGGAAACGCGATATAACCGAACTCGGCGCGGGCGAAGCTGCGGGCGGAAAGCTAGTATGAAAATACTTTCATTGTTGTCAGCACTTTTGGGTGGTTGGTTACAACTACATAAGTTATTTCGAGAGGCACCTTTTTAAAACAACTATTCAGTCATAGAAAGAATTAGAGAAAAAGAAAGATTAGAAAAAACTTCTTGTATTAGTTAAACTTCAACAGTAACCGTAACACATTTTTATATAAAGTGTTAGGAGATATAGGTTCCTGATATAAAAAACTATATCTGAGTTATAACGCTATCCGCCACCTACTACCGACAACATAAAATATTGAAAGTCCATAAAAAATCACTCACCAAAAACAATCATTTGCTTTGTTCTCGAATCTTCTTCCATAAATGTAGATACGACACATGTATAGTCACCCGAAATGTCAGTGTTCAGTTTCACTATACGCAACGCTCTATACATTTTTAATGGATCGTTCGAAGCTCGATAAGTCAAGTCGACTCGACCTCGTAAAATTCCCATATCCTGCGGTTTCTGCGTTGCAATCCATTGATACACGGGTCGCGCTTTACTCTTGAAGAACCATTTGACCACCAATCCTGCTGTATTGTTACCGTAAGTGTAATCACAGTCCAAAATCACAGAGTCTTGTACCCCGTACTGTATTATATCCGGTACGACTGCTTTCACTATCTTCACGGCATTTACTCCTGTAACAAATAACGTGGTATTGTTAACTTCGGACTTTGTTAAAACTTTGAATATCCAGAAGTTTGCTATCTTCAAACAATAACAAGTATTTTAATTGTTATTCCTAGCTCCATCAGTTCGGAAATATATTGTTGCTATTATTCATTCCGTTTAATACTTATTAATTATATCCTTTATAAAACAAATTGGAGACGTCGTGGCTATTTGAAAATTATGTGAATCGGTAGTTTGTAATGTAAAACAATAATAATGGAAATTGGATATAAAACAACTAAGAGGTCCACAAACGAAAGGGTCGCTTCATTAAAGTTAAATAAAACTATGTAAAAAAAATTACTTTAATAAATACAAAATAGCATCTTTTATAAAAATCAACTTGATCCACGTAAACAAAAACAATCCCTTGAAACTGACATGCCATTATAGGAAAAATCCAATATTGACTTTTTCTTTATTGGTAACGGGCATCGGAAACCAAGAGATAATTTGTATAAATTTTCGACAATTTTAAGATTTCAACATTGAAATAAATGAATGGAGCCAAAGAATTTAAACAGGTTAACACATTTCAGTTACTATAAATGAAAAACGAATTGGCTATTTTATATGCCTAGTACTACGAAGTGAATCATTGCGGCAATTTTTAAAGGCATTAATATTTACGCTCTTCTGGAATCAATATTGTTGAAAGCTTATTTATATTCAACCTTGACCCTACTTAAAACTGGGAATGACCTCTAATTGAAATTTTACTTAATATTTTATGAGTAAATATTTTAAAGGTATAAAAAATATGATGACACCAAAGAAATTGAAATATCAGTTAAATCAAAATTATGCATTTGTATATATTATGTTTGCTTTCTTAAGTCTCATATACTAAGAAATGTGACTGTGTGGTTTAAAAAAAAATCTTGATGCAGTGAATGATATAATTGTTGTTTTTGTATATATTTTAATATTTTATAATATAATTAAACATGTACATATTAAATATAGACATTTTGCTCAAGTTATATAATCAAGGAATAAATATCTGTTACGTTTTTGTCTGAATGAAGTAAATTTCCTTATTCCTCAGAAAGTAGTTTTGCCTGTTTCAACCTGATAAATGTAAATCACTCAGTTTCTACTTTTACATACATATCAACAGCATATTGGTGAAAGAGACACCAACATTTTAAGATGTGATTGACCTCAACTTCTCCAACCATAAACCTGTATGAATAATAATAATACATTGAACTAACTTTTATGTTAGTTTCAGAACCTAAAAACATTTTTTTGTGATAAAATTATATAAATTACTTAAAGCTGTGGATAAACATTAAAAACTTAAAATGTTTATTTACCTGTAACTGGATTTATCATCTTCATTAAAAAAAGATACCCATCTTCACCTTGCCAAAATAAGATAGGATATTATAAAGCATCATATGTTTGATGTGTTTTGGACACATGCTGCAGTTGATTGTTACACTGGTATAAAACAATATTGCAGTTATCTACATTTTCACCCTCAATGACAATAGCGACTTCATCGATTGTTGGGGCATTAAATGTCTTATGTGTTGCCCTGCAGGTGGCTTTGATAACAATTTTGTGATTATCAGATGGCATGTGATCTAATGCGGTCTTGAATAATGCAACCAATGCATTGTGTCAATGGAAAAATAATTGGAACTGTTCTACAACTGGCCTTTTCACAAAATAGTTGTGTGCACAACACTGATTGACTTGTCTTCCTGAATCACCCATAAAATAAATTTGCAAAAATGTATAGTTACTATCCGGCCCTGGCAATAAGGAACCTGTTTGATGATATATTTATCCTTGAATCTGCAAAAGTAAACATTCCTGTATTACATATACAAATTGTAAAGTGAATTGTTCAAACACCAAGTGTCACTCAAAATTCTTAGTGAGCACTACCATTTCCCCCATCAACTTTTTTAACACAATTCCATCATGCTACTTAAAGTAATTCACTGAACTACAAATGTACTTTGAGCCATATTAAATGATACACCAATACAATTGAAAACTGTCAACAATAGTGGTAAATGTTGTTCAATACACTTACCTTAAAAGTTGGCATAAAATTTACTGTATTTTAGTCCATTTCTTTGTTATAATTAAATGCAGCTGTATAGGGGCTAAACGCAACACTTCTATATCGTTGGTTCCAGTTCCATCGATTCCGTTCAACTTCATTCAGCGTTTCACGTTGCTCATCAGTTAGACTTGCTCTTATACATCTTTGACTTGAGGCATTACCGGTTCTGCGACTTAAGTTTGTACATCTAATTTATTTGAAACAAAACTTCACCTGAAAATAAAAAATACTTTTCTTATTCTATTCCTATTCTTTTTGTAATAATATCAAAATGGTCTATCAAAACTTTCCAACACTATAATAATTTGACTTACCTTGTTGAACAAACACTTGAGAAAAAACACACAGTACAAATTATCCTGGAGAAACCAATATGAAAATTACACTAAGAAATGATAAATGAATTATGTAAGTATTTTGTTATTATAACTCCGGCCACAAATAGTAAAACTGAATATTATGTATTCGTACAAAACCACACAAAACAAACAAATTTACGCTTTGCAAACAATTTGAAAGAATAACTGAATTTCTAAGACAGAGACAATAGTTTATCATAGACTACTATAGTCACATAAATGCCAAGCTCAGCTTATGTATCCCGTACTATAAGACATCTTTAAAAAATTATTATAGACAACATAAAGAGACATTTAAGTTTTCGTTACGGTACAAAATATAAATTACATATTGTTTTATGGTTTATAAAATTAATGAACGCACGCGTAAACGCGTCAAAAGAAAGGCCTACATTTATTAAACTGCTAGCGCAATCTGTTATGTTTTTGTGTGATTAATTACAAAAAACTCCAATTTCTTTTGATAGATGTCGCCAGTAGTAAATCTCTAATTTACTTAAAATAAATGAATAAACGCACTCGTAAACGTTAATCATTACCTATAGTATTTAACAGGATGAACAACAAATGACAGGTACAACCCGGTTTGATCGATGCTGGGAACCCGGGTTCGATCATTTACGTATCTGGGGGATCCTGTAAATGACGATGGCTTAATAACATTCTGGTCAATATTAGAAGCGTTTATATTCGCATCATTAACCACGGTTTCTCTTAAATGAATGTATGCGTCTGCTCTTAATTTTTTTAAGTCAAAGTTAGTCCTTTCAAAAATCATTTTGCCACCATATCAATACAATTTTGGTTGAATAACCCTTTGAAAAAATGTGTGCTGTTAAAGACATTTGACATTCTCACCGAGAGTCTAAATACTTACATAGAACTGCATACATGATACAGTTTTAGATCTAGCAACAGTATTCTGCCGTGGAATATTTATACAGTATCCGTCATTACCAAAGGGAAACAGAAAAGGATACTGAAGTTGATCGTAAGATCTATGAATTTCAGAAACTCGTTGAAGTCCACCATCTCTCACGGTCAACACAATAACTCGGGGACCTTTGTCTTTATCTATCAAAAGAACAGCTACGTCATCTACTATGGGATCATAAAATCGATCTCGATGCTCGTTAGGAGGTTTTTCAATTAACATGAATAATAAGTTTTAAGTCATTTGGTGGTCTCTTTTCCAGATTTAAAACTTTGAATATATTACGTAGGTATATGTTTATATTCTAAGTTCAACTCACTAGAACCGTTTTATGGTAATCAAATTTGGTCAAAATTAATGCATTATTACCAATTATTATTTGTTAGAGTTGAATCTACATAATAATATTAATCTTTATCCAAATAAATGTGTTGTTGAATAAGAGTATTTTTGTGAAAAAAATGTTTTTGACATTACTTAATTACAAAGAACATCTTAGAAGATATTATAGTTTTTTAAAATAACTCTGATATAAAACGCACACGTCCCGCATAATGTGCAAAATATGACGCTGTGCCTGGACGGAACGCGAGGAGAGGAGTTGCTTGCGGGCGACGCGGAGGAGGGGTGTAGCTCTACGAAATACCATGACGCGTTGCTCAGACGCGTGGTCGGCTCCCTTCTGAACGGTTGTATGTAGCGTTATTTGGTTTTGCTAATAATATCGTAATGTACTAATACTTTTATACTATTTAATTTTTTATTAAGGATAATATTTTCACGTATTAGAATGCTATTCAAATATGTTGAAGGATAATATTTTGGTTTTAATAGTTTAATAATTATTAACACTTTTTTGTTTTTTTGTTGTTTATACCTGTAACTAGCTGTTATCTTATTAGGTTAGGTTTAAGTTTAAGCATACAGTTAATCTTATTGACGATTTTCGGTTCGTCTTTATCACTTGATCGGTAACTTACTTCCAGCTGTACGGTCACAACCCGAATTATTGGAAATAGGTACCTATATTTCGTTTCGCACGCAGATCAGGTATCCTTGCGCTTAAATTTAAATACAAGCTTGCAAATCTATCTTATCAACGATTTTCAAATATATCTTCACATTCATAATACCTACTGTTGCATATTTTAGATCATTTCAAGATAAGAGGAATAATTCTCTCATACATATTTCTTTATAACGGAAGCTCTCAAAGATAACTAATTTTCCATTATTTCCTCACTCCTAGTAGTCGTAGCTTGATGTTATGTAGCCTAAAGCCTTCCTTGATAAATGGTCTATACAATATTTTTTTTTAAATTCGAACCAGGAGTTTAAAACTAGGAGATTAGCGCGGTAAAATAAACAAACAAACAAACTCCTTTAGCTTTATAATATTAGTATATATTTTTGCTGTCTTAACTATTGCTACTTATAATCTAATATCAAATCTAAATATGAAAAACATTGTGAATATTAAACAAACGAAAAATATTAACTAAAAATTTATTTTTATTATATCACTTTATATAATGAAAAAGAAATAAAACAAAACCTTATATTTTATTTCTTTCGAGGCTTATAGAATAAGAAAAGTAGCCTTCGGCTTTGCAAGGCATATTATTTTTTAATTTCATTCGTAACTTTACCAATACCGACCAGACTATTTTTATATTGAAACTTACCCGAGCACTAAAGAGTAAACGAAGAAAAAATAACACTCATTACATTTTAGAACAATCTTACACGTAAAGTATACTCCCATTATAGTGAATATTTATAATGTACAAAGTGATACAAAATGTCCAAGATGTTCAATATTATATTAAAGATGCTGTTTATACGACATAAAGAAACATCCACATTGATCATTGTTTAAATGAAACTAATATTTTGGGATTTTACTTCGCGTAGATATTTAATAGAAGTGCAATCCGAAAATCTTAGTTTCATTTAAATGAGCACTGCCGAAAATTCAGACCAGTTTATTAAACCAAGTTTAAAGTAGTTTGATGTATGGTATTTTTATACACATATGTATACATTAATCAAATCGATGGTAATCAAAGTGGGTTAGGGAGGTGAAGGATAGATACGAATACTTCATTAAGTTTAGGGGTTGGATAGTTTAAGTTAATAACTAGATTATCTTATTATGTCGGCTATCTAAGGAGATCCTAAATGTGGGGCGGCCTATTACTTAAGAATATATATAGCGTTTACACAAATAATTCTTATTGAACATAGAAATATTAATAATTGAATTTACAAATATTGAAAGAATAAAAAATATTGAATATTTTGTTCGTAACAATGTTATTACATAAAATTTAATATAAAAATTTCGAGAATATTTTTTCCCTGTAGGAAGAATATAAAGCGGGGTTTAATTAGAGGTTTGTCTGTTTGGTTGATAAGAGGATTTGGAATGTGTTGTACCTCTAATAATATTATCAAAATATTACAGAGAAACACATTTTTTAGGTAGACATAATTCCGAATTGTTGACTATGATTCTACTTCGCTCCACATTTCCAAGTGAAGTATGTAGTTGCGAAAGGTAACGATATATTGTTTCCCAATAAAGTCCCTAAGTTACCCCTTAGCTATTACTAACGACTATTCTTTGCCAGCTGTACATGTATCTAACAGAACCGATCGCACTTCGACTCTGTCATTTATTTTGTCAACTACGTTTGTTAAAAAATTTCGTAAAAATTTTTCAACAGAAATTTAAATTATAATTTCCTTTTTTACCGGTCAATTAACTCAATTATTCCAATAACCATATTTTCCTTTGCCGTGTCATCTGACTATAAACGAAATATTACAACGAATATAATATTATTATTCGTCATATTCCATTGCCGAGTTTATGATAAAAGTTTTGTACCTAAAACCAATAAAACCTTACAAAATTTTTATATACCAAAGAGTTTTTATTGTGACGGCGTAAAAGATTTCCCAATTATAAAGATGTCTTTACAGATGATAGAGCCGAAACAATAAGGTAAGCAGAGCGGCGCGGGTGGGCAATAATACTGATCTCCTAACGGACTCCAATGTAATAATAATAGCAATTAAATGAAATTAATTACATTTTTGTAATTTGATTGAGTGCGAAATTAGTGAAATAGTTACTATAAGAAATAAAAAATGTCTATTGTTTAGATACATAGATAAAATGTCCCCTTTAACACATGTAATATAATTTTATATTTCCAAGCGCAGACGGAATTCATAAAGTCAACATAACTTTTAGACAATTGAATTTTTTGAATTCCCACCAATAGTTTTCAAATCAATAATTCTGGTAAACTTTTGCGAATTGAAACTGTTATTCAAATGTACAGAGTTATCAAGACTTCGTTTTATAAGTATACATATTCTCCAGTTTTTTAAGCGATTCTACAACAGCTTAATTCCTGTATAAGAGAAAAGATCGATTGAACACATATACATATTACTAATATTTAATATTAAATTTGTAATCAGTCACATATACTATTATTACAGCTCCGCAAAACACTTTTTAATGAATTAAAGTTATAGGCACATAAATTAAACCTTGTAGCCTCTCACTTCTGTTCCATTTAAAATAAGAGTTCAATTTAACTTTATTACAGACAAGCCAATGATATTATTATATCTAAGGGAAAAATACATACTTTATTTATCTCAGATGCCGGAGAGTAGGTCACCCCGTCAAAGGTTTTAGGGGCTGCCTTAAGCTAGAAGATAATGGTGTTGATAATAAACCTAGCCTTTAATTACTTCTTATGTATTACTGATTCATATTCTCCATTTAATTATACCATTAAGTATTTAAATTTTCCATTTTATTTTTAAAAGATAAATTCTATTATTAAGTAAATCAGTGGTGGCCTAGTGGTCAAAAGACCCACCTCTCATGCATGAGGGCGGTTCGATCCTGCAAGTACCAATGTAATTTTTCCAAGTCATATGTACTTTCTGAGAGTATTTAGACACCACTGACAGACGGTGAAGGAAAACATCGTGAGGAAGCCGGGACTTATAATTTCACAATTATTCGTTTGAAATCACCATCCCGCCTTGAGCAAGCGTGGTGATTATTGCTCAAATCTTCTTCACGTGAGAAGGCTTTTGCTCAGCTGTGGGTTTTGATAAAAATAAATGCAATATATTATATTAGTTTAATTTTACCTATAAAAATTAAGTTGGAGTTTCTGTTTGTAAAATTAGAATGCCTAACTGTTCTTGTTAAATGGATACGAGTATACACATGGTGTATATAATGTATAACTTATGTTTTTAATATTTTTATTAATGTGTCTATTAGTTGCAGCTAATTACACACACGGCTGGATCAATTTTGACAAGATTTTGACTGGCAAGTAGCCATTGTAAGAAGGATTAACTAAAGTCGCTAGCACAGCCAGTTTAGGAAATAAAAAGAAAAAAATGAAGTATCTGTTTGTTACTTAATTATTTAAAACACAACTGATGTGATGAATTTGTTTTTGAAAGCTCTGTTGCTGAAATAATACAAAGGCTATTTATTTACAAAACATCGTTATACCTGTTAATAAACTTTAGCTTTGCAGTAAAGTTATAGAGAGTTTAGTCAGTTATAGTCCGTGAGGTTTAAGCTGAGCTTTGCATTTGTGTGAGCGAAAGTAACAGTAGAGTCAGACAAAAAACTTTTAGAAATAAAAATTTATTATTTTTTAATTAGATATGTACTTACATAACATAAGTGGGAGGGGTATTCTAGATTGAAAATAAATTAACCAAATTTGTTAAAGGCCAGGTGTAAATAATGAATATAAGGGAAAATATTATTATTTAATAAAAAATTTGAAAAAACCGAAAAAATTCTTCTTCACTTGACATATGTAACATTTTCAGAATTTCTATTATAATGTTCATTTTCCTTACAGTTATATGATATGTTGTTTATATTTATAAGAAATTGGCTTTGAGACCATAAAGGAGCCATCTTCCACAAGTTTCCATAAACTTGTGGGCCCAAAATGTAATGAGTTCAAAATTGATTTAAAAAATTACTTTATTTTTTTTGTATGAAATGCCAAAAATCTGCATAAATTCTCAATGTACTAGCGGAGAAATATGCAAATAACTTTTTTATGAAGCAATCGATTAACGATTAATTATATAAAAGATGATTATTCGATTATTTAGCTACAAAATAAAAACTTCACTCCTAGTTTTAAACTTATTATATATATTATAGTAAGTTCATTTAAACTACACCATATATTCTACAATACAATAAAAATAACTTTTCATAACGTGTATTAACATAATAATAATATTAAATATAATTTTAAAACATCCTTTGCGATTATCGATTCCATATCGATCGAAATCATTCAGTATATAGTCTATGGCAACATGACATTGACACTTAACAATTAGCATGCCAGATGCATTGTTATCTGAGTCTGACTTGTTTCGTGTTTTTCGATGCGTTTCGAGTGCTTTCCCGATCATTATACTTTTTCAACGACCACTGCTTTGTGTTTTACGGACTCCGAACCCGCCTAACGTTTTACGACCCTTGCTTTCTCATTGGACACTGACGATCGCCTGCACGTTTGACTTGGAATTGTTAATTTGGATTATTTCTCCGGCTCGTGGATTGGATGTTACTGAAACGATGGATCACTGTGTGAATTGTGGGATAGCAACAAGTAACATTGTACCCCCTGCACAGTTCCTAGACTATATTTTATTTATTATTGAAGAGGAATAAAATATTCCATTAAAATTATTTGTTTTATTTTATGACTTTTATCACATAGTTCACTCCTCCTGTTCCCCGTAAAATTCCATACTTGTTAATGTTACCGATATCTGTCTTTAAGTCTTTCTTGCCTTGTTATAACCTATCAGATATTCTCTTCTAAATATAATTATTATTTTTCACATACTTTTAAGTGTATTCATCTAACTCTTAAAGATAATGCAATATAACCTCACTTTTACTAAACCTCCAATAACTCAGTTATCTGATTGTCAATTTCTATAGAATTTTCAATGAAGAATTTCTTAATTTTGAACCTTTAAATTAATACTATTTTCATGTCTTTACATTGAAGGCCCAGAAGTGTAAGTATGCAATACTTTCGATCTCCTTTGTTACATATTTCATATGCATTTATTTGCATATTATATATAAAATAAATAATTTTACATATAACATATTGAGTATCAAATAAAATCACGCTGCTGTCAGTACAGAAGGTGAAAATCCGGTTCAAACCTAGAAAAGTAGGTAGGTACGTGGCACCCACAAATTTTACATCGCATCTACACTATCTGTGTGCACTCATACAAATGAAAAGATCAGCTTATGCTTTGCGCACAATACGTTGTTACAATTTAAAAATTAAGTATCCTAGAAATATACTAAAGGTTTTTAAGAAAACTTATTTTGCTTAGGAATGTCTTAGAAGGTTTTGTCATGACATAATTTTATTTCTTTTGATTTCTTTCAAATGTAATTTAGCCGTTATCGACAACTGTTTGGCAACAACCAAATCAAGTTCCACGTTTACTTGAAATATAATTATTGAAATCCATATTTAACTTAATCATAATAAAAATATGTGCGTACTAAATTCAATAGAAAAAGTGAGCTTCACTTTTTTAATTTTCTTATTTATTTCATGTAAAAACAATTTAAATGAAACGACATTTAGTATTCTCACGTAAATCTGTTACCTACTTATCTTCAGAAGTTTCCTACTAGAATTGAGAGCAATTAAAATAAAACTCTTGTTACAACTAGTTATAATAAACATCTAATAATATAAGCGTATTTCTAATTAATATAATTTTTCTCACTAAAATATATACCTAAGTTTATTAATTAAATATTCGTTTATTTACTCAAACTAAGAAAATTTATGTAATATTCCAAATTGTATCTCAATGTTCTAATATATTAAACTTTCTAGTCAGATTCTAATTAAAAAGTTCAGAAAGTTTTATTAATTCTAGTAAAACCCAATTATTTTCACTCGCCAAATAAATTATATTATAGTCTTAGTTAAAATATTCAGTAGCTTGAAATATCGATATATGAAATTCTTATAAAACAAATAAAACTACACATGAAAATACTTAAATAAGGAGGACTGCAAAAATGGAAGGAATAATCTTGTCTTTCTTGGAACAACACATTAAGCTCCTTCTTTCTGAATTAGGCCAAAATGTTAAAACTACAGAGCGTGTAATTTCTTGTGATCTCGAAATGCCCTCGGCCTCGTTCCACTTACATACTTTTTAGAAAATATAACACTCCTTGTTCAAATCACAATTTAATAAATTAAATTCAGAGATAATCATTGTTAAAATAAATCGAATAATTTATTACTAGCGTAAAACATCCTGACATTTCAGGTGTTATTGTTTGTACAGGTAGCCTGCTTTACATATGTTTATGTATGTCCTTTATAAGAGAGAGATAGGGTTATTCGAACACCAATATTATTTTAGCTTAAAATAATGAATTTGCCAGATTATACTTATTTCTTTTATTAAAGACTACCAAAAGATTATTCCATTATATAATTTAATGAAACAATTATAAATAATAATCACATATTCATAAAGGGGAATACAAATTTGTCCATTCATTTGAAATACATACATTTTCAATGGTAACTAAGATTCCTTAGTTGTATAATTTCTATTGATCCATTTGTTTATGACGAGGCAAATGGATACTCTTAAGTACTCTAGCTAGAATATTATTAATGAAATGTCACACAAGGAGTATTGCATCCTAGTACATGGCATCTAGATTGTTTATCGTATTTTTTTATGAATATAGTGCAGCTCTAACTGAAATATTAGAGGTGACGCATTTGGGCTGCTTAAAAAAAACTGTTTATTTTAAACTAAATCACTATAATATTTACTAAAATACACTATGAGAAACTAAATACATATATATAAACGTATATTTTAAGTATTGAGTCGTTAAAATTTTTGCACTTTAAAATTTCTTACCAACATTTAAAAGTTTTATCTTTATACTATACAAATACATAGTATGTATATATTAGCATTTTTTTTTAATATTTAAATATTAGTATAAACTTTTATGTTTTAAATATTTGGTTCTTTGTTTATATAATAGGTTACTTTTAATTAGATACTTTTCTTATTAAAGTAAATTAGAAATTTTGACTATCGGTGATTAAAATGAAATGAAATATGCAGGCGCACTATTTAATTTGGAATAATTTTTATCGGACTAGCGTAGACATTTATTTTTTTGTAAGACATTGTTTTATTTGGATACGAAGTACGCTAACCTATCATATAATATTTATGTCCTATTGTTAGGAATAACAAATTGGTAGGTATCGTAAAATTCACAATCTCCGAGCGTTGGACAAGAAAAATGTGCCACTCAATTCGTAGGGCAATGGGACTAGTTCCTAAAAGAAATACTTGCCAAGCAACAATGAATATCAGCCGGATAGTAATAGTTTTTTTTATCAACTGGATAGTAATAGTTTTTTTTAGGCCTAGTTGTTGTTGTTGTTATACATGTTGGGGGTGGGGAACACTTTGATAGAATCTTCATCTTTGTAGGACATTTATTGTTTTCAAGTTATATTTTATTTAGTTATAAAATTGTTTCAAGATTTAATTAATTAAATATTTCTTAGTAATAGAATTTGAACATTCACCCATTTGACCTTTTTGACGCCCCCATACTGTATTGGCCTTCACTTACGAGAATTTTCGTAGACAAACTAGTTGGGCGTCTCGTCAAAACGAAGCTACTCCAAACTATTCAGATTATTAGTATTCATTATGAAAAACTGATTCGGCCTCGTAGAATATGAGTAGGTATATAATTTTTAAAACGTTCATTATTTATATACCGTATATTATATTGTTGCGATTTTATTTTTCTTTAACTATTAAATAATAAAAAATATGTCAATCCTACATTAACATGTAACACTTATTTTATATTAATTATAATCTATATCTACTAATATTATAAAGGCGAAGAGGTCTAAGTATTTCGCGAGTTTAACTCATTTAAAAGAAAATATTACATAATTTTTTGAATTAAAAAACTACATACTCCCGACGTTTTGGCTACTTTCCAGCAACGTTGGTCACGGGCAGACGAGATGCAAATGTTTGTCAGTTAGTCCTGTTATTTATCATCTACCGCCATCGATTTCTTAAATATGTGGCGTACCTCTCTGGATGCTGGCAGAATGCACTTACGGTGGGCTTGGGATTTTATATTTTTCAAGAGGGAGTCCCAGGTGTCTGATCGATTTCAACTATCTTCTCTATTGAAATTGGGATGTTTTTTTAATTTCAACAGCCTCGAGTTTTAACCTGTATATACCTGTCTTCACGAGCGAGGATTAGTGGCTTATCAAACCGAATATCGGTGCAAAACATGAGGATACGCCTGGTTAGTTGTTGCTTGCAGGAGACGCGGAGGAGGGGTGTAGCTCTACGAAATACCATGACGGGTTGCTCAGACGCGGGGTCGGCTCCCTTCTGAACGGTTGTATGTAGCGTTATTTGTTTTGCTAATAATATCGTAATGTATTAATACTTTTTAAATACTATTTCATTTTGTTTTAAGGATAAAATTTTGGTTTTAGTAATAATTTCGCAATAATTCACACTTTTGTTAGTTTTAATGTGGATAATTAAATATAAGTAAGTATCACATGTAGTTCTCTTGATAGTATTGTTTGTACATATTAAGGATAGTATGTTTTCTTTCTATTAATTTTTCATTTTTTTTGTATTGTTGTAGAATATAAGACATGTAAATAGGTGTTATCTACATATTTATTCTTATTAGGTTAGGTTTAAGTTTGTATACAGTTAGTTTACCTTATATTCGTTTTAATTTAATTATTTTGACATATATTTAATTCCATTTACGTAAGTCAATCAAATACCAAATACAGGCAAAAATAATTAGATTCCTAATTATTAACCTAACGTTTGTTTTTTTCTTCAATAGGTACAAGTTACGTGTCGTGTATCGATTTTGACGACAATTTGTTAGGGAGTTATATTATATTAATTGAAACCATTAACGAATACATTAAACGAATGAAGATTAACTGATTCACAAATTATTACATGAAATAGTGACATTGAATTTAAAATTTGGAAGCAAGATGTTTACGGAGACGTTGCGTGTGTAATGTGTATGTATGATCTGTTTTACGATTACTGTTTTACGGTAAATGGTTGTAATTTTGTCAAAGTTCAGTTTCGTTTCTTACTGTCTAATACACTGCTTTCAGAAAGGATTTTTTTTACGTTTCTTGATTGATAAAGAAAGTTGTAGGCGTTTTAGAGGTTGTTGTCAATACGACGAAAGTAGAGGTGACAAAGATAGAGAAACATGCTTTGACAGAGTAAGATAGCGTTAGTGGCACATAAGTGTCAGCTTATGCTCTTTATTGAGATCATAAAAAATGATTATGAGGGTTCCAAGTATAAACCGACTGATATTTACTGAGATAAAATGTAAAAATAAAGAATTAACGGAGAGTGTTTTCTTAAATTTTGCAAAGAATAAAATTAAATAAAAATAAAATATTTATGAAACAAAAATAAAATTGTTAGAAAATTGTAATAACTAACGATGGAGAGTAGTTAGTGTACTAAAGAATTTAATAATGAATGATCTAGTTTCTTTTTATCTTTACGGAGTCTGTGTTTGAGTATGTACATAGTTTTTTACAAAAACAAAGTCGCGTAGTATATCCGAAAAATATAAGTTTCATTTAAATATTTTTTTTACATCTTAGTAGTTTCACAAGCTGAGCGACCCCTTTTTCTTTCAGTTTTTTTAATATAAAAATTTGTGTGACCCATACGTACATATGTACATACAAGCAGTGTGATGTTACGCTGTTACTGCGACTATATCAGCCACATTTTTGAAACGAGTTGATTTTTTAATTAAATCATTTAATGGGTTTTGTTTGTTAATATACTGTAATATATTGTCTCACATATAGTTGATTTGAACAGATTTTTTTCTATTGAAACATTATAAGAAAATCCACAAATACAAAATCAAATTTACGGACATCTTTAATTACTTCTTTTCTTTCCTTTACTTCTTCTTGTCTTTAACCACAAAATGTAGCTATTGCAGTCTCAACATAATATGGCATTTACAACTTCGATTTTTTGAATTTTCTGAGAAGATTTACCACAGAGTAATATATAATATATTCACCATCGGAAACTTCCCCCTTTTTGTAATTTTTTATTGTTTTAAAAGTTATCGACACTGGTCTACTTCTCGTTGGCAGGGCGACACTTTGGACGTGTTGTGAGATACAAATATTTTTTCTGTATAGTCGAAAACTCTAATTTATGTAATATAACTCTGATTAATGTATTCATCAAAAATTTATGTTGTATAAATGTCCCCCTCGGGATAAAAAAAAAATAAAGCATATGAAATAATTAGAACAGAGTTCACAATTTATAATGAAGCCTTTATAATTATAAACAATTCCGGAAATATATGGCAACAGTATTGTGTTTCTCACGGCATTCAAAGCTTTTGAAAAGCAAGAAATTGACTTGTAAATAAAGTAATGTAATGAACAGCGTTATTGCGGCATGAAACGTTATTGCGACATGGAGAGTCTTAATAAGAATGTAATTTGGTGTATACAAACATCTACGAAAATATTTGCCGAGGGATGTACATATTTCTTCTTTACAGAGAACATAATTTCTTTAATTACAATCAAGAGGACTGAGAAATAGGATTAGTAAGAGTTTTCATTTGACTTTACATGCAGGCATGCTTTGCTTGATTATAATGACTCTATTTATACATTTTTAAAGTAAAACTTATTTACGCACGCTTGACTCCGAAATAAGCTGGTGAATGCTTATGGTAAGTGAGATCAGGCGAGGCGAACGAAAGTGAGAGGGAGTTTTAAGTTAGTGAAGATAGATAGAGAAAATGTTACGGTTCGTGTGTTATACTGTAGGGGCAAGGGACCGAGCATTCTTTCTCCCTTCCTTTATGTGCATGAAATATGTATATCTAGTATGTATAGTTCTATATATATCAGTCAGTAGTTTGTTTTTAATTTTCTTTAATGAATTATCTTTCTTATCTTATTTTGAAAACATATGTATCTTATTTCTCATATCATATGCCTATTGTTTCGGTCTTACAACAATAGTTACTGATGTATCCAATGATGAATATATGTAATGAAAATAATAAACAAAAAGAAATATCTATATAAAAATATTCATTTATCAACGACAAATGTATATTTTTAGTTGTTTATTTAATATTTCTTAAACATTAATAGTATCGAACAGATTATAACCCTAAGGGTGCATGCACAACATGACAGGATTGCCAATTATTACAGTTAACAAATTCCAATACAGGAGATATATTTATATACATGTCTGTATTATATATATATAAACATACGCATGGATTGTTTTTTTTTTCAATTTGTATAATATTTTTATTCTTACTTTGTCGGGTTAAAGAATTTATAGTTTCTAGCATGAAATGTTAATGGAATAATTTTCAACGGTTTCTTACAAATAAAAAGCTTATTACAAGTCAACAACTTTCATTTTCTAACATTTATAGTTATTTAAACATTCAAACGCGACTTCCGGTTTGACCGTCTAACTGTGTAAACATCACGAAATGTTATCCACAAAGAAATACATAAAAGTGTTAAAAAACATACTAAAACATAAATTGTGCAAGTGAAACGAACATTAAAGACTAAATCTATGAAAATAGTAACACGTACTGTGTGTGTCTTCAGTGCATATCAAATTAAGTGGAAGTTTTATTGGGATTATTATAAACGACAAATAATTCTGACATTTATGCGTTAAGGCTACCAAAACAACAACACAATAGCAAAAATTATTATCCGAGGTGGACGACCAAATGCAACTATTATTTTCAAATCTAAAAGTAGAAATGGAAAAACAATCAAAAATAATAAAAATTCTATCAGAGAATAAATAGATGAAAAACTGAAACATTTAGTGGAAGAAAATCTGTATCTAAAAAATTAAATGGATAAATTAAATGAAAAGTTAAAACATATGGAATACATATGGAATCGGAGAAAAGACAGAATAATTTGATTTTCTATGGATTTGACGAGACCGAAAAACATAAAACTGGTATAATTGAAATGGGGCATTAAAATAAGCAAGCGAGATATTAACAAAGTGTTTAGAATTGGAAAATCAAATTGCAAAGCACTTAGTTTACTTTTTGAACGTATGGAAGAGAAACGAAATTTTTAGAAAGAAAAGTAGACTACCCAAAAATATATTTGCCAATTAAAATTTTAGTAAAGAAATTTTGGATAAGCGAATGGAGAGGGGACGATTGAAATTGCCTTAAAAAACATTCTTGTATTTATGAATAGCTTCTTTGCCATGAATATCAAGAAAAAATGGACATGGCAATCTCCAGATGGACCGTACAAAAATTAATTAGATTATATAGCAAAGGAGTCAATTTGATGTGATTATATAGCAAATGTCAAATGAGTTATTGAACGTTGATATCGGATTTGTTGATCTATTCTGTCAATCCTCAAATTTATTATGTATATATTTATCACAGAAGCATTGAACTCATCAAGTTGGCTTCGTGTTTCTTTATGAATAGGGAAATAACCTTTTTGTTTATTATTGAGATTCACCAAATGTAAAAGTTATATGATACAATTTATCTTTATTATTTTAAATAAAAATGTCCTCAACGGTTTCGATCTTTTCAAATTACCATTAATATATACAATACGAATGTATCGTACTTATTACTTATAAGTAATATCAGTATTCTCTTGATAAATTGATTTCATTAAAATATTATTGAATTATAAAATTTTAAGAAATTGTTAAATAATAATTCATTGTTAAGATATAATAAAAATTAAATAACTTAAAATATTAATCACTTTTACTACTTTGTTTAAGTACCTACTCGATTAGCTGTTTACTCTGTAAGCGTTTTCTTCTTATTTCAATCTATGCGCGAACGCCGGGCGCAACAATTTTTGACACCTCGACCTTATATATTAAAGGAATACTAAACGAAGTGAAACTTGTTCGCTAAAAAAGCTAACATAATAAGAAGTTGTCTATAAGATACATTACAGATAACAGTGTATTTATAGGTTGGATCTGTTGGAATTCTTTAATGTTTGTTCTTGTTCTTCTTTTCTCGGAATATGATATGTATTATGTTCGACACAGAGACTAATAACTAACATACGTACGGAGAAATAAAAAGGTTTGTTACATAATTTTTTTTATAACTTCCAAACATGTGCAAAGCAACTGTACAAGAATATTCTTTCATGCTCTTAAATTTATGATTTTACAAATATTTTATTTTTTTTTCTAAAAATTTTTAATTCTTATTTTAATTTACTTTTTATAAAATTTAAGAAAATATTTTACGTTAATCCTTTAGTGTCACATTTTTATCTACGTAGACGTATTTTTTCATATTTGGAACCTTCATAACAATTATTTATGACCTCAGTAAAGAACATGAGATAAAAAAAAACAGTGAGCTTTAGACGACGTGACTGAAGTAAAACTTCTTTCGCTCCATCTATATGTTTTTGTTCTAAACTCTTTACTTCCTAATTTATTAAGTTGATGTGAAATCAAGACAAAAGTATGTAGTAACATAAGAGCACTGAATAAGGAAAAGTTACGTAAGAAAAGCAAAACGAGAGCTAATTCTATTTAATCCCCTTTCTACTGTTTTTGTTGGTTGGTTAGTATTTCCTTTTAGAAAAATAATATATTTCGGGATGGAAAAACACTCACAATTTATTTCTAATTGAGGTAAGATATCTTTTATTTACATCCATGCAAAAGGTAAAAATATGTAACTTTTTAATTTAATTTGTTTGAAAAAAAAACATTAACATCTCAATAGTACAATGTAAGAAATAACATTTATTCTATGATGAATTCAGCTATTTTAACATTGAAATTAAATACTTACATTGAAATTAAATACTCACCCCTTCAAAAAAGAAGAGAAATAACAAAAAAAAATTGTTTTAAAAATTATTTCTTTTGTAATAAAAAAAATATAGATAATCATAACAAAGTAGGTTTTTCTTCAGAAATCCTTAACTTATGGTGGTTTATAAAAATAATTATTACAATCAATCTACAAATTATGTGAAGAACGAAAAATTCAAGATGTTAACATTTTATCAGTTTTGATTTCATTGTACATTATTGTCGTAACGGGAAAAAAAAAAGGTAAATAAATCGTTCACTACCAGATCTTCTTCCGGACCGAACCCAAACAAACATATAGACTTCAGTAAATCGATCTGGTGTTATAGGAAGACCGTTTACCGTCTGTCATCCCTCATCAGGTACGATATTATCCAACTTCTTCGCACTATTAAATTACTCATCCTAGGAAAATAAATAAATGCATTTCCTTCATTATTCTTGTATAATATTCTGCTTTTTAATTAGGCATAATACCTAGAAGAATTATTTTATACATAGCTTTAATTGTTTTTAGTATTAAACTTGATAGAAACTGTAATATGTTTACAGTTTTAGATTTATTAATATTTATTATATATAATTTCTCATAAGACAGGTACAATATGTAACTAGGTTCACCATGTTTTTCTGATCTTCTCTGTCTGTCTTTTCTTGATTGATATTAGCGTCCGGTTATTTAACCTATCATTATAAGTTCTGCGGCCATAGGTAATGGAGCAAGCGTTATAGTCGAGTGCTTGGCAATTTTAGCTTGATTACTATATGGTCAGATAAGTGACGATGTCATTTGGCTAGAATGACAGTAGTAATTTTGCTGATACGGACTGTATACTCAAAAATGCTTACCTTACAGAATTTGAATTTCTACAGACATAATAGTTATTTGAATTTCTACACAAATAAAAGTTTACTGAACATTTATTTCCGCTTTCAAAAATATAACAACTATCCATATAAATTAAAAATTAATATATTTAAGTATTTGGTTCAGTTTTTAAAATAAAATAAATAGGGAATTGATTTTAGTCGAGTGGAATCTTTAAACAAATTAATGTATTTTTTAATGATAACGAGAAGGCTTAGAAAGAAGTACTAAGCAATTTTATTACAAAAGAATTCTCATGTACTAGTTCTGTAACTTAACTAAATTCAAGTATGTTTATTTTATTTTTACATATAAGAATTTTCTAAAACTGCAGAATATTGAGAGGTACGTGCGAATACATATCTGTGATACAGTCTTTGGACTGTTTCATAATATTGTTACTTTATATGTTTAATATATATTGTTAAAACTGTTTTTGCATCAATTAAGGTCTATTATTTCTATTTTTATAAGCTATCAACTTATCATCTACATCTGCTTAAAATCTTCCAGTTTGCCATACATTAATTCACAAAATACATTATCTTACCTTATCATGCTGAAAACGACCTTCAAAGGATTGAAGCTAGAGTAGAAGTGATTAGACATTTTAGCATGAATCACTTTTACAGTTCAAGCGTGCGTATTCTCAATTATGCACTCACGGAAAGAGGTTCTTGTCTAACACAAATTTGTTAGTACGTAACTATAGTGATACTTAGTGACCGGCTTCAGATAATGTGTATGTTTGTTTAGAATTCTCCCACGGAAATATTGCACCATTCCCATTGCTGTTTAAGAATTATTTCAGTAAAGTGTTATAAATATAAAGTTATATAATATCATAATAGTCCCGGTGCAAGTAACAGTGCTGCAACAACAAGTAATTATCTCTTTAGATGCAAACAGATTAATTACAAATCAGTCCCCGTAGATTTGTTTTCCAATTAACTAGTCTGCGTAAACTGTATCAGATGTCGCAAGAGCAAAGAGTATGATGATGAGATGAATAATATATTATTGATATCAAGTTCATAGTTCATCATAGTCATAATTATTATTGGTTTGCGGTCTTTTTGTAAGAACATATTTATGTACATACACACATATATGTATATATATATTTATCATGTTTCAGTTTTAATTTTAATTTTAAAAATTGCTCATTTATTTTCAATTATGCAATTGATTAAAAACAGTCCCATGTTGTGTTGAATAAGAAACAGTTTTGTTTTCATTGAATGAAGTCGTTACACGCAGTTTTCATGTTGACATGAAAGTAAGAAAGGATAGGAAACAAACAAATCATATTAAAAATATTGAGTACTGAAAGATTATTTGTCTAATATGTAACAGAATTTATTGTATATTAGATAACAATGTTTTTCTGAGCATAATTTTACTGCTAAGACTACATTGTAAACACTGTAGGGTACTAACTGATACCCTAAATTGCTTTTATTTTTTGGGAAAACCAAATTATGACAACAATAAAGTGGACACTGCCTCTTTTTTTGTCAAAAAAAAAACAATACAATAAGCGTAAACTTTGTGGAAATTTAATACTTAATTGTTAAGGACATTTGGAGCTTTATTTAAGAAATTACAAGTTACTAAAATAGAATCATTTAATATTCGTGTTTCAATAATAGCTATTATGTGTAACTTTCTCTAATGTGTAACTTTCTTGCTATCTATAATGTGTAACTTTCTCGCCATTGAGAATTACATGTTAAATTTTCAATACTAAAATATGTATGTAATATGATATTCAATAAATAAATCTATTACTCAATTTATTTTAAAACGAAATGTATTCAATCTGCTGTAAAGTACCTACAATTCTATTCAATAAAACAATCAAGTTGTTCGAAAATAAAATATGTAATATTTATTCGTTGTGGACAAATCAAAAATTAATGATAATTATGTCATAAACTTACTGAATTTTATGTGTCTCTTAAATCGTAACAACAAAAGACATACTACCTGCGATAAAGCCGTAATATTTAATATGAATCTTCGAAGTTGAAAATTACTCTGATAACAACTTAATCCTAATATTAATAAATAAAGATCGTTTTTAATCAGAAAATGTGGACATAAAACATATTATATTCAGATGTATCTCTCGTAGTTTATTTTCAATTTTGTTTCAAAAATTACTATTAAAAGGTATGTGATTTATCTTTATACATTTTATAACAGTTTTTAAATGCTTTTAATCCTTTAATAAATAAAGAGATTTTATTTAAATTAAAAAAAAATGTTTTAAATGTTTAAATTAAGAATTTTAGTAATGTTATATAGTTTTTATTTATGTATAAAGTCTTCTTCTTCTACCTGGCAATTTCCCGTCTATGGCCAGGGTCTGCCTTACTTGTTGTCAATAGTTTTGGCTAATTGTTTTTTACGACCGGCCGCCTGCCTGACATCAACCCTCTTTTGGGAATCAGCATTAATCAGTTGATGTCTAAATATTCATAGAAAGTACATATGACTCGGAAAAATCACATTGGTACTCACCCGGGCTAGGATCGAACCCGCACTCTCGGTAACGAGAGGCGGGCCCTCTAACCACCAGGCCACCACTGACTTTAATTTATTTATGAATAAAGTATCAACATAAATTAAATTTAAGTATGTACTTTAATCTACTAGAAACTAAGTATTGTAAATTTTTGTGACATTTGTCTTTTCAAAATTATATCCTACTAGTATTTATTAAAAATTATATTTTTTCATCCCATTGTTTTTTATAAGATTATTTAAAAAACTTTCTATTTTTTTAAAAACTATTTGTATCAGGATATAACGAGCGGGGAATTTAAAAGAGATAATCCAAAGTTGAAATCATACTACATATTTCTGTTCCTTTAGTGACGAAATTTAAATTTAAAAAGAAACCTATTAAAAGATTAACAAACGTTTTTAGTTAGAATTTGATAAAGCTCTGGATGTCTCAAAACTGATAATATAACAGAAATCCCCAAATTCCACTTTATTTGTCAGCAATCATTTACGAAGAGCTATTGCAAAGTGATCAAGGAAAACAATTTAGAGAAATTCACTTTATTATTTCATAGCGATTTTAATTAATATTTAAAAAAAACCTAAAATTCGACAGGTTCATTAACCGAATCGACTAATTTTACATTAAAATTTTAAATACCTTTTTTTTTAAAGTGCATATTTTTTCTATAGAATTATAAAGTTACTACTTACTTATTGACAAAAATGTTTGCTTTAAATATAATTATAATTAAATCCTGCAGTTATTTCAGGGCCCTATGACTTTTTATTATCCTTGTGGATTTTTTAATTAAGGAGAGCCATAAAAACAACGGCATCATATTTTTAACACATTTCACATTTGTTATCAAATTTTAAGATAGATAATAAAAATATTATTCAAATATATTTGAACGTCCTCTAAAGAGTTTAAAAAGTGTCACAAGGTTAAAAAGTTACAAAAAGTGTGTGTAAAAGGTATTGTACCATATTTCACGAACCCTTTGCGTTCAGTTTGACCATTATAACAAACACAACTTACCGTGAATACAGGCAAGCAGCCAAAAGAAAGTAGCGCACAGTTTTAAATCTTTACGTTGTGCCATTATATAAAAATCACCGAAACACCAAACTACTTCAAACTCACTTTAAATTCAACGTGACATAAACTAAAGTTTCTACGCAATTGTCGGAATTCTGCTTGCGTTGAAAGTCCCGCTCGCGACCACAGTCACCGTTCAACTGAAGCTAGCGAAGCCTTTTGCAGGGGGCAAGGTACAAACTGCTCCGTATCCTTATCCGTGTACTGTTATTTACCCCGAGTGTAGAGACCACTTGACAGTTCTAGTAATTTTTTCTCTTCATGAACTTTTATTTCTTACTTTACGCGCCCGCTATGAACAATTCAAATAGATCTTTTACATTTTAATGAGTACAACATTCACATTTTAAAGACACAATTTATAAAGAATATATTAATTAAATTGATAAAAATCTTATTGAGTGAATTATTAAAAATACAATTATTGGTAAGTGAGAGAAAGCAAACATAAATATAGAGTCCATGAATTTATAAAGAAAACGTCAAAATACCACTGAAACTCGTATTAAACTTATTGGCAATAGTGGAACGTTGGCTGTGCCATAGCAGGCAAGTGATACCGGGAATTTGAAAGCCAAGTGAAGACCCAAAGTAATTTTGACGTTTACTACTCGATTTGTAAACTTTTATAAACAACTGTGACTAAGATTTCTTCAAACAACGCAACGCTACCTCTTTTAAAATAACTTTATCTCTTTTCAAATTTATTTTTTTATAGGTAATTAAAAATATATATTTAAAAATATTATTAATATTATAGAATTATAAAAAAATATTTTTCTTCAAAAGTTTCCTGACATTAATTATTCATTGAAATAAATTCGTCGTCTTTTCTTTCTTTCCTGAATTTTAAAATTAATTTAAGACAACACTTAAGTGGAACATTCAGCTCTCTTTCCGAGCGCATATTCATTAGTTTATAGTAAAGAATTTTTGATTCATAATATTGGTAATTTAAAAATTAAGCATTAACTGAAAAACATCACATTTTTAATAACATTTAGATATCCCTGAAAATGATTGCAGCCAAACTTATTGTAACATAAAAATCCTTACAATGAAGGGAAAAAATAGTGATACGTACTTCTTTCATTTAGATACGTACTTCGTTCACTAGGTATATGGGTTTAAATCAAATTAGGATTTTATTTTCCCATAATGCATCTCACATCTGAATATGGAATGGTTAATTGATTTTTACTTTTTGAATTTCAAATATTTTTCAACTCATTGATATTATGCTGAACTTATAGTATTACTTATTAGTAACCCTAAAATTGGTTATTATTAATAAGATGTATGAATGTATGAAAGTTTTCTGAACTTTAAAAATTATTCAACAGATTTTGATTAAATTTGACAGTGATATTGTATATTTATTGGATTTCAGAATAAGGTAGTCTATAATTTGATCCAGTATTCCCTGTTGTTCCCGCGAGATCATTGCATACAATTGAATCGCTTGAGAGATCCCATAACATATGTAGATTATGGATATTGGTTGGTCTATCGTTTTAACACTTTCTGTGTATCTGAACCCCATGTATTTTGCTCCATGGTTTTGTTCTTAGATATTAATGGGGCCTAATTGATTCTCTAAATTTTATAGGAATTTATAAATTCTATAAAACATACAATATTTTCAATACAACTAAATTTTTTTATTTTGCTTAAAAATATATGTTTTTTTCATAACAAAAGTTTTGTGTCTTTTATAAAATAATCATATAAAATAAAATGCTAATGTAATAATGCATATTATTATGACGTCTTTTAACTCTAACAACTTGGACACACAGGAGATATTGTGTTTTTTTCTAAAAATCGCATTGTTATATTATCCGAAAACCTGTTATGGTCCTATATAGGGAGGGGTTCAACAATAATTCAATCTATATCTATACATATAATAAAATTGTAGAAAAGTGCTGTCTGTACATTGAAAATAAAAATAAAAAAAATAGCAGGGGTTATTGTTATGTCGATGTCGAACCCAAAAATGTAATTAACTTTTTTTTTGTCTGTTTGCCTGTTCACGCTAATCTCAGAAACGGCTGATCCGAGTTGGATGCGGTTTTCACGAATACATTGTGGTATGCTTCAGTTATGCTTTATTGTTTGTTTCATGTCAATCGGTTCATAAATAAAAAAGTTATGTCAAATTAAAGAATCACGTCGAACACTATTCTATGTTTGTACATACATAGGCACCATTAATCGCATAGTGTTAAGAAGTCACGGGCACAGCTAGTCTTACATATAAATGTAGTACATACAATTTAGTTACACTTGAACCGTTTTAGATGCTGAGGGATATTTGCTTTGTTAGTTATAGTTATAGAATAGAGGATAGTTTACATATATCAATATTAACATCACTACTGAATCAATATTCAATAGCACAACCATAATTTTATATGAAATATTTTTAGTATATCATGCAATAATTAATAAAGATATTTCTTCTAAAAAGTTGTTTGTTCATAATTATTTGACATTTCTAAATATCATACAAAAATAACAAAAATAATTTGATTAAGATGATAAAGATACGTAAGGCTTTCTATTTTCTAGATATTTATTCTTCTAGATATCGAATATACCTTGAATATAAGAAAAACAAAACATTATTCGAAATATATAAAAATAAATATAAAATAATGCTCCTAGTTTTGTCAAGTTGTCATAAACATATTCAGTTATAAATTAAATTTTATAAATACTTAAAGAATGATCTGTTGCCAGTTTTATTTTAGTAATAAAACTATAAACATTAAATAATAACAAATTTTGATTTTAATCATTAAATCACTACTACTATTGCTTTTAGTATTTAGAACATTTATTTACATTTCTAATAATTAAAGTTAATTATGCATAGAAACAAATAAATATATCAATTCTCTGAATAAACTACAACCAAAAATAAAAAACATCAAGTCAAAGTCAAGTCGTCTGGAATTGAAAACCATAAACAAAGCGATGCCCAACAGAGCTACGTATATCAAGAGTCAGTGGTGTTCAGTAAATTACTAACACAAACAAAAACAAACTAGACCGCCGTTGTTTAAACTGTGTGACTTTGAATAAAGGATCGAACTAATAGACACAAGGTCTAACATCAACCGATTATTTCTTTAACTATATGCATAACCCACAATTATTTTCTGTAGTAACAATCAATCATTTCAATCATCGTTTGAAAGTTACAGGATACAGGCAGTTCCATTTTATTGGGCATTCCGATTATTTTGTTTCTGACGTTACATAGTACAAATAATTTATAAATAGTTCTCAACTTATAAAAAATGTATTTATCACATTAAACTATATACCATGTTAAGATATACATATAAAATATTTCTGTAATCAAAATTACTTTTTATTATAAACACAAATACTCTGAACAATAAAATCTATGAGCCGAACCGATGTGATACCTTTTTGTCCCCTTCAGGGGTGAAATGAAAACCTTATTTTGTTGTAATGGAGTCACGTATAACCGGAAACATTCGAGTACAGTCGTGAAGATTCGGGATTCAAATAATGAACTGTGAAAAACGGTTACCAAATTGAAGATCACTTTTAGTGACAATAGTTAACATTTAGAGCGATAATGAACTGCAAAAAAATGTTCCTTCTTAATATCAATAATGAACAACGAGATCTGAAATGAGAATAATATGCATGGGAACGCCAGGTATACACATCTACAGTTGTTATATTTTATATGTAACTAGAAGACCCGGCGAACTTCGTTTCGCCCTATAATCAAGAAATATCTGTTACATTTTTTATTTATATTTTCTGAGTTTACCTATTAAAGCCTATTAAAGGTTGCCTGGAAGAGATCGCTGTTTTAGCGATAAGGCCTCCTATTTGTATATTTTCCTTTCTTTGTTTTTCTCTCATTATTTCTGTCTATATTGGTGTACATTAAAGAGTAAATAAATAAATAAATAAAGCCATAAATCTCAGTGTTTTGAAGTGCGACAGAATGATTGACATATTAGTTAGTTGTTAAATCTAATGTCAAAAAAAACGTTTGTATCAACAACTACTAATAAATTAAAAATTAATGAAAAAACATTGTCCAGCTGACAAAATTGTGAATCTAAACCATTCCCAGATCCCCTTGAACACACACAAAAAATTTCATCAAAATCGGTCCAGTCCTTTGAGAGAAGTTCAGTGACATACACACTCACAGAAGAATTATATATATAAAGATAATTACGCATAGTCTAGCCATAAATATTGATACAAATAAAAAAAATATTTTTTCTATTGAAAAAAACCTATATTACTTTTATAGTATGTAAGTTTAATACATAAATATAACACAATTTAAAACATAATTATTTGAAGTGGTCTCCATTGGATGCAATACAGTTCTTTAAATGTTGAGATCATTTATCAATGCATGTACTTACTCTTCCCATGGGAAAATTCTTCACCGCCAATTCCTGGGAACTTGGAGTAATAACAACTTTATTTAGGTTACACGTTACAAAAATAAAACTGTGTTAAATCTTCAAACAAGCTATCTGTATCGTGTGATAATAGTGATCGTTGAGGTGTCGTTACTGTTGGATAATCCCGTCTATTCGCGTTAAGGCATCTATATCAAGTTTCAGTACACCATCGATCGTTTGTATATAGTAATTAAGATCAATTAAGTTCTCCGATGCAGTTCATGTTTAACTAATACTATAGTTTTAAATAACAGAACCCACTACAAGATTATATATGATTAGTATTTAATACTTTTTTCCTCAGAGTGTCATATGTAAATAAGTGCTATCCACGATATGTATTATTAACTTATTTAAATTGATAAAATAAAATAGATAAAACATAGTAAGATACGAAATATGTATGTGTTATGAATATTAGTACATTTTATGGAAACAGTACTATTAGTAATTTTATGAGTAAGTATAAATGCGTTTTCCATGTAATATGATGTTATGATTTAAAATATATATTATATATCCTGCTGTAACGATTCAATATCTTGTACTAAATATTATGATTTTTCATAATATTTAGTATGATTTTTCATAATATTTAGTACAATGATTGATGACCTATATTTTACTTTTAGGGCGAACTTTTACGAGCATTATATTAATTCACGTTTTCGCTAAGTCTGATATACATAGTTCCTTTGGGACATTACCCCTTCTTTTAATACTTCACAATAATTTAAACATCCAACTGTCAGTGTGGAGACTGCGTTTAAATAAACATAGTTAGAACGACCTGTAGTTAAAATTTATTTAAAATTTCAATAAATAAACGGTTAGTAACAGCATGCCAATAGCACAGAACCATAACAATACGAACACTTTCGGGAATCACTACCATTAGCAGGGAATGCTAAGGCGTGATAGGCTGATTAGAAATTTATTTAATGTTTATTAAAATAAATCCATACGTAAAGACTTTCTTCGATTACTAACTTAGTAAACTATCTACTATACTGTCTATTTTATAGAATATACTATTCTTTGATCTCGATTTCATCCACATAGACTTTTAAATTGTATTCAGAAAATAATAAAGTATGGTTTAAAAAATTATAAATTATGAACCGTAATAAATACTAAGACGTTACTATACATAGCATCTGTAACTTTATTTCTAGTTTAGAATCCCTGAAAACTAAAACCAACACAATAATACCCTCTAACATTTCCCTTTCATACACGTACCTGCATTAAACAGATACTACACTGTATACCGTATACGTAGTGACCGACGAAAGTTAATTTTGACTGATGTTGCTACAAAATAGCAAGTAATATAAAATAGTTATTGCCAAAATGTCTAGTGGTTAAAAGGCCCGCCTCTCATGCACGAGTTCGCGGGTTCGATCCTAGCAAACACCAATGTGATTTTTCCGAGTTATATGTACTTTTTAAGAGTATTTATACAACATTGATTAATACATTCCCAAATAGTGTTGATGTCAGGTAGGCGGCCGGTGGTACAATAAAATAAGCCAAAACTATTTACAATATGTTAGGCAGGCCCTGGCTAAAGCTCAAAAAGTGCCAGGTAGAAGAAGATAACATAAAAATTGCAGTGGAGCTAAATAGCTCGATTTTATTACCAAGGAAACAACATAAAAACTGATAATCCACGCTTAACTTCAAGCATCGTTAACGTTTTATTTTATCAAGAATATTGAGTGCCTTATACTTAATTGTTTTAAAATTAATAAAAAGAAATAATCACTTATTATCTCAACAACAAAGTAAATTATATTTCTGTAATTAAATTGTTTAGCTTGCCAACAATTACATACATATGTATAAAACGTTTTGGCTAACCTCAACTCCAATGTACAGTTGCGCCGAACACAGAACTTTTTCAATAGCATACGAGTATGTGTTGTGCCAGGATAGCCTCTGACAACCATTTTGGATATTTGTTACATTTTACAACTAACTTTGTTGTTATTCTGTTTTAATTAATAAAATACTTCTGTATACTAAAATAGTATGTATGCAGTTGCATTGACTTGAAATGTGTATTCAGCAAACATATTACTTTATATATGTACATAGTGGCTTCCCTATCTCCATATATGTTTCAAGATTTCATTAACTAGCAGACACACAAACACAAATATTTCGATAATTCAGTATGCAAACATGGCACATGCAATGAGTACCTCCATAAATATTAATTTTCAAAATGACTATGAAATTTTGTGTATAGGTCTATTTTGTAATTTAAAGCTGTCTCTGTGTTTCAACATACATTTATGTACTCTAATACAAATTTATTTTCTCAACAAGCCTTTTTAATAGAACGTTCAGATCTGAAGATTCTTTTTACACTTGAACAAAAGGTATTTTGTTTTAATAGCTATCGTAAAGCCCACAATTGGGTTACTCTTAAAAACATTGGTCGTTAGCTGCGCTACTTCATTTTCACTTATTAATCTATTTCTAACGAGAAGACCTGGCGAACTTCGTATCGCCCTATAACCAAGAAATATCTATTACATTTTTTTATTTATATTTTTGGAGTTTACCTATAAGCCATAAATCTCCGTGTTTTGAAGTGCCACAGAATGATTGACATATTAGTTAGTTGTCAAATCTAATGTCAAAAAAAACGTTCGTATGGGAAATAGAAAAGGGCTGTTTTTATGGTTTTCCCAGTAATGAATCAATTTTTTTTCAGCTTTTATACCTTCCCTGAACCTCCACGAACATTTCAAGACTAATATAAGATAAATCCGTTCAGCTGTTCTCGAGTTTCAGCGAGACTAAGGAACAGCAATCCATTTTTATATATATAGAAGATGATCACTCTATTTTGATCTGCGATACGTTGTTGAGATACATGTCAATTCGGATATTGTGTTTTAAATTTGTCGCATAGCCGTTGAGGGTACATAACTTTATCAGTTTCCAATTTTATAATATGTATAAAGATAAGGACCCATAATAAATAAGTTATTATTATTATCATTATCATGATCTTAAAAATTATTTTTTGAAATATTTAAAAAATCGGTTACACATGTAAAGTATGCTTAGGAAATGGATTAAATTCATAGTTTGCGGGCATTATTACCATATTGAATGTGTTGAGATTGAAAAGGGATTAAATACCCCCCGCTCCCAATGGAAATGCATACCATGTGATGATTGTCCGCCCAAAATATAATCATGAGAAACGCAATAAAAATACTAATTCACATCAATTCTAAGCTCCAGTAGCAATCATAAATCTACAATTATAAAAATGGGTAAACTTATTATATTTTGATAAATTGAAATGGGTATAATTTCCATTAGAAATATTAAATATTTATACGAAATAAGACGCAGATAAAAATCAAAAACAAGTTTTATTACTTAAGCACCTCGTTGTATAACAAAAAAGATTGCTGGAAACTATTTTACTTGACAGCAAAAGTGAAGGCAATCATTTGCTCGCCACTTTGGCTGACATGGTATATAAACATACTATTACTTAATAGTTTCTATGCTCTGAAATGTTTTAATATACATAGTATAATCCAGTTTCATTTTATTCAAAAGTCATTGGAATAAAATATAAATTGTACCGAGCATATATTACGATTGAAAGAAACTTTTATAGTTGAGCATGAAAACTAATCTGATTTACTCGTATCATTCGAAAACCAATCGAATTATGAATAACAATCAGCTTCTAACAATAAAATCGAACGCAACTGTATTATAAATCAAACAACAGTTAACCACTGCACCGAATTCCGGGACAAAGTTGGGACACTCTCAATATGAGACAAGTGGATAGCATACAGCGGATTTATTTTATTGATATTTTTGATGTTTTTGTGAATAGATATATCTACGTTATATTATAGAGATAAAAAGAAATTGAGTTTATTAGGTAATATAATACTTATTTTTCCAATCAATGGATCGTGTCACAATTGGTTTAAAGGATACATTTTGATTTATTTGTTTTTGTAAGACCCAGTTTCACCAATCAATGTCAAATAAGTAACATGTTAAGGCGTTTGATGGTCTGTTAGATGCATCGAGCGTCCCACCACGCACAAATATCCGTTTAAATGTCTTAAACTGCCACTAATATTAATTCCTGCTCTGGAGCTCCGTCTAATGGCTAACAAAATGTTAATGGCATTGTCAAAACTCAATTGTCCAATCACAGCCCTGATTTCTTGTAACCATAGTAACGTAATCTGTTTTGTCAGTTTCGACTATTTATTTCCTTGTAGAAGTCAGTGGTGGCCTAGTGGTTAAGGGGCCCGCCTCTCGTTGCCGAGGGCGCGGGTTCAAACCTGGCAAGTACCAATGTGATTTTTCGAAGTCATATGTACTTTCTGAGAGTATTTAGACATCACTGACATACGGTGAAGAAAAACATCGTGAGGATACCTGGACTTATAGTTTCACAATTATAAGTTTGAAATCACCAACCCGTCTTGAGCAAGCGTGGTGATTAATGCTCAAACCTTCTCCATGTGAGAAAGAGGCCTTGCTCAGCAGTGGGCTCTGATAGGCTGATGACATGACATTTCCTTGTACTTATTAATAAAGTGAATTAAAATTTCATTTCTTATGATGATTTAGCCTCCAGCTTTTTTATAACATTGCAAATGAAATGCTCTTTTTATCTATACTAATATTATAAAGCTGCAGAGTTTGTTTGTTTGTTTGTTTGTTTGTTTGTTTGTTTGTTTGAAAGCGCTAATCTCCGAAACTACTGGTTCGAATTGAATAATTCTTTTTGTGTTGAATAGTCCAGTTATCGAGGAAGGCTGTAGGCTATATAACATCACCCTACGACCAATAGGAGCAAAGATATAGTGATAAATGTGTAAAAAACGGGAGAAATTATTTCATCTTTGAAGCCTTCCGTTGCTTGCGCCGTGAAAACGGTTCAAGATACACAAAAAATATGTATTACAGAATAATAGCTCTTTTAATGATCTAAAAAACAGTCAGCGACAGTATATGTCTATCTTTTAAGATTAACTCATAAAAACCGTTTTTATGGTACCTAATTTGGTCGAAATAATTTGTTTAAGTTGTATCAACATAATAATATTAATCTTTATTCAAATAAACAAATAAATATGTTGTTGGTTAAGAGGATTTCATTGTGAATTAAAAAAAACATAGGTTTAATCCTGAAAACTCTACGGGAACTCGACCATTCCGAAAACCCCACAAGAACGGGAACTATGTGGGAAGAACCAAAAATCTGCCGGAAGTCACTACTCCACGCGGACGGAGTCGCGGCAAAAGCTAGTATCTTATAATTTGAATACAATTTATACCTATATTTATAACATAATAATATATAACACAATTTACAACCCGACTTTGACAGGTTACACCTAGTAAATTGAAAAGAAAGCTTTTTGTGTGCCAAATGTATGCAACTAACGATATATAAAATTTGGTCGCATTACCTACAATGTCTTATCGCGGGATATATACGATCAAAGTATCAAAGTATAAAGTGGTGTATCGTGGCAAACGTGCCGTATTAAACGCTATAGTTTCCGTTTGGTCGTTTATAACAAGAACGAATAATTTGGTAGTCGTCATTTGATATGACATTTAATAATGCGTTGTTATTTTGTCATCGTGGGATATAAATATTTTAACAGACATTTATAATTTTGTAGGTTGGTTAGTAAATGCTGTGATTAGCTTAAACAATCATTGATTGGTGAAACTGGGTCTAAGTCTCTCACAAAAATTAAATTTATGTCAGTGACATATTTTGTAATGAATATGGGTTAAGTCCTATTTTGGTATTGATTTTTATAGAGTAAAGATAAATAAAATTATTCAATTCATATTTTTTAACAACAATTTTATATTTTTAAAGTATAATTTTAAAACATGACATGGATGATTTTATAAAATAATGAAGTATTTGAATTTCATTTGTTGTTAGTGATTGTTACAATAACATATTTCGCCCAATAAACCTATCAAAATGAAAATAGATGAAAATCTCATTCATTTAATGGTTGTTTACTTGAAAGTGTAATTAAAACGAGCATTCGATTTAATCAATTGTGGCTTTAGTGAATTTCGTAAAAGTAAACACTTTGGCTATAGCTTTGGTCGTTCCGTCTGTGATGTGTGGCTAAATTCCCACTAATTTTCACTTACACCCCTGAGAAGCGAATTCCTTCGCTCGAAACTGGTTTGAACCGGTGCCGACTATTTCGAAAACTTCCCCTTTGATCGGGCTTTTGCCGGCCGCAATCCGCGATATATGTATCTCTAGATGAACATTTAAACATTTTTTTATGTTTATTATTCTCATTATAATTATTTCCTAGTAATATACATAGAGATAATTGTCTTTGAAAAAATCACGTCATTGATGTTGTATCTGTAAGGCTATGAACGCTATCTGTTTAACGAATAACTTTTACAGAGTAGAACTTATGTTAGATTTATAGTAAATGTCTTTTAAGTAAATCATGACAATAAAACTACTGTTTCTTGGAAGTGGAAGGTAAATTAATATATTATTATCTCCCAACCGGGTAATTTGATGCAAGATAACTTTTTCTCACTGTAAGTCGTTTATCGAATCTAGTTTTCAAAACAGTACACAGAATACCTTCCAGCCGTTATTGAAAATGATAGTTCTATCGACTGAACTATGTATAATTTGAAAGAGACTGTCTTAATCCTCTTTGAATATTTTATAGTGATATTATTAAGTTTTAATTAATTAAATATCTGCCATTATACTTTTTCGACTTCGATCTCTTTGGCTCGTCTTCAATTTCAGTCTTTAAGATATCGTAAAATAATAAAGTAATAGCGAAAAAATATTACTATACCATCGTATAATATAAAAATCGAACTCAATCTTGATGCTATAGGAAACCCGCCATGCTGTCTGGATCTCGAAAGACTGTGCAATCAAAGCTCTTATTTCTTATTTAGAGCTTTTAATAATTAAAGCCTTTTGATATAAGAATAATGTAAAAATATATAATCAAATCTTTTGAAGTACATATTCAACCATATTAAATGAAGACATAAACGGTTAAATGAGATCTAAGATTTTCGCGCCTTTTATGCATTAAAGTGAAACTAATTGTGCGGCATAGCAATGAAACATAGCATAAGTTACAATGTATGTGCGGAATAAAACAAAGCATAAGTTACAATGTACATATTTACGGGATAAAACATAGCATAAGTTACAATGTAAAATATAAATATATTGTGTGAGATAGCCATAAAACTTAGCATAAGTTGAAATGTAGGATATAAACATGTAATATTACAACAACCTTGTACAAAAAAATTATGTGTAAAAATAGTATGACTAATTACGCTCGGACAAAGCGAGCGTCTGATTGGGCGAACGCCTGCTCGGTTCGCTCGCGCACGAACAATGCGCCGTGCATGGTTAGATCTCCGTCTAGAGATGTTATGTGACTAATAAGCATGTTTTGTGGGCAATTAATGATAGCTTGATATCAATAGTATTCCTATAAAACCTTTCAAATTGTCTTTGTCAGATTGAAAGTTAAAAAATTTTATTGATGTGCATATATATAATATAAAAAACTGTGTTCGAGTATCAAATCACATTTTATCAACAAATATCTTCTCAAATAGCAAAAATGGGGTACAGTCTTTTACGTCATTACAATGATTGTCCTATCGTTGCTTTATAGCCCTAGACATCTCATATGTAGTGTAGTAAATTGGTAGTGTTTTTCTCCAACAAGGGTTAACACTAATAGGTTCAGACTCACGTGACCGTTTTATCGATGACGCATAAGTCGATAGCGGTTCAAGCTTGTTAATGGCGAGCGGTAATGGATTAAGTTGCAGAGAATAACGTCTCTGAAGAAATTTAAGCGTCCTTAAATAACTAGCAACATTAGTTTCCTCTAGTTATAAAGTGCTGACAAGGGACAGCGGACGTGTGACTACGCCTCCCCTTAAAATGTTTTTGTTTCATATTAGCATGTTAATTTAATAGTGAAAACTTGTTAAGAAAGACATAAAAATATAAAAATTTATTTATGTATAAACCAATAACATCATGTGAAATAAACTTTTGCTTTTAATACCAATTTTTCACTTATACTTCTGATTCTGTAGATACCACTTAACAATTAGAATATTCAAGACTACCACATCCAACACAAGGACTATGATTAGTCACCTTTAAGATAAGTAAGGACAAGGTTTTTTTCGCAAAAAACCTTGTCATTATTCTGATTATCACATCAGCCTCATCTGTTATTCGATTACAGTTTAAACAAAAGGAAGCCGATGTCGCAATTTGTTTCACAAATTAAATCGAACCGCGAGACAAAGAAGATGAATTGACGCGAAAATATCCAAATAATTATGAAAATGGCCAATCTTTCCACTGATAAAATAAAGAATCCAACCTAATCTTAGCATCAGAATATAAGAACGGCAATTTAAGCTTTATCTGAAGGTGTTTGCAATTATTTTTAAATTATTATACATCACGGTATGACAATCTTAACTTAGGAGTTTATTCTTTCTTCTTTCTTCCTAGAAGTTCGTTCTTTCTTTCTTTCATTTGGCACTAAATCCGTTGTAATTATATCCTACAGGAATAAATTATGACTACTAACGCATCACATGAGTAAAAATTTAATAAAAGTGCATTTTTACAGTATGGTTACAAATCTAGCTATTCTGTGTTCTTTGAAAATCAAAAGCTAATAATAATGAATCTTAGTTGTAATAGTTGCATAAAGCCTGTGAGTTTTTAAAATGTCTTTCAATTTTAGCCTTTGACGAATTCTGCCACATTTTTGTATGTTAAAGTTTTAAGACCTGAAGATATTTAATTAAAATGGATATAGTAGTAACAAGATATTATTTTCATAGAATGATCACAAGTACTAGAGTCCGACTGGCGCTAACCTGGGCGAAGAAAGATTTGAGCTTCATGCTTACAATTTTTGCAAGAGTTTGTTTTTAACAGAATTCAACTTTATGACAATAACTTTAGGTTGATAAAATTGGAATATTTAAGTATGGATAACCTGTATATTTGGCAGGCTCCCAGACGGGATTCAGTATGTTTGGAGACATATCGGGAGAAAACACATTCACGCGGCTATGCCACGCGATGCCACCGTTTGTACACTATATATTGTCGTTATTTGCTATCAAATTGTAATTTACAAAATGTAGTTCAAGTATAAAGTTCTGAAATACACTTAAAGTGGATTTTAATACTTGTTCATAAAATACGGTAAAATATTTTAATATAGTTTGGATATAAATCAAGAATTAGTTCAAGATAAAAGTATCTGAATTTTATCATCTTATATACAATTATAGTAAATAAAATTTTATATTTTAGTGAGCTCATATGAATTACAATTTTTATATTATTTGCAACTGCAAATAATATAAAAATTGTAATTCAATAAAAGAAACGGAAAAAATTAGGACTGCTTAGTGTAATAAACCAAGTCAAATTATTAAGGAAAATTATATTAATTTCAAAACTCATCATTAATCGGATAAGTTAGAATTGATATCTACTCGTACATATGTAGGTGTCATTCTTAATTCAGTAGTATTCTTGTTAATTATTATCGAACTGTTATAATTAAAACATAGCGTTTTTTTAAATTATGTCACTACTAAACAGGGGAACTGCAGGCAAAACTGGACACTTAAGGAAATACGAATTTAAATCAACAAATTATAGGTCTATTTTAGAAACTTTTATGGGAACAATCTTACTACTAATCAGTGTACATATTTTGATAATCAGACTTTAATTAAATTACAAAGTTCAAAGATTATGGATGATTTCCAAAATCTTCACTTTGGTCCATTTTGCCCTTGCATGTGGTCCAATTTGCACATAAACGGGCAAATTGGACCACATGCAAGGGCAAAATGGACCTGTACAACATGCTCATACTTTAGTCCGGTGAACAGTTTTTGAATATAAATATGGTGTCCGCATCATCGTCCTGAACGCCTGAACAACTACAATGTGCCCATTGGTGACAAATCTGGCATCGCACCCAGTCATCTTTTCATTCTGAATGGAGATGATAGCAGTTAAAACATTTTGTATCATATTCTTCTTTTTTTCCTGTGAAATAGATGGTTGTTCCTGTACGTGTGACATTTTCGCAGAACGCTGAGCATCGATTGAATTAAATAATGACTGAGTCTCGCTGCTAATCTCACCTTGCAGATTTGTTACTTTGAGGTCAAAGAGGGCCGGTGTCCCAATTTGCCCGGACCATTTTGCTTTTTGAGAACATTAAAATCAAAAATAAATTTTGAGGTTTAAAATTCGACCTTTTTTTGAATCTGTTGACACTATAAAAAGGTCAATATAATATAAATTACTATGATAATGCATAATATTGGCTATTCATAATAGAGAAAAAGTATATCTACCCAAGCCGTATTCGGCTATAGTGACTTAGCTTTGTTCTATAGATTACATAGGTATTTAAGAGCTGCGATGCGACCTCACATGGCTAAAGTACCCAATCTTAGCACTAAACGTGCGACCACAAGTGTCACACGTCAGTGTACCATTTACGTAATTGTATGTTATATTAGCAGGTGGACGTGCTTTTATTCGGTCGCGTTTGAGATCCAGTTCTAGTTTTCTTTTATCTTCAAATGCATGTACTTTTTCATGTACATGCCGTCTCCATCCAGATCTGTTTTCAGCGAGAGATTCCCAGCGAGACGGTTCAATGCCGCAGCTCTTCATGTGTCTTTTCTGAACATCTTTGAAGCGCAAGTATTGGCCCCCGCGTTTCCGCTTACCAAACTCTAGTTCAGAAAAGAAGATGCGCTTCGCTTTTCGCTCGTCTGACATTCTCGCAAGGTGTCCGCACCAACGCAACTGACGCTGCATCAAGTATGCCTCAATGCCATAGACATTAGCTCGTCGAAGAACATCGGTATTGCGAATCCGATCCGACCATTTAATGTTTATAATTTCGCGGAGGCATTTTAGATGGAATCTGTCTAGCGTGCGTATTTGTCTGCGATGTAGGCACCACGTCTCAGATGAGTACAAGATGATGGGCAGTACGGTCGCCATGTATACCTGTATTTTTGTACTTAATTTGATGTTATGGGATCTGAATACTCGGACTCGGAGACTACCAAAAGCAGCCATGGCAGAGCCAAGTCTACTATTGATCTCCAAATCAAGGTCGCCTTTGGCTGTTATGCTGCTACCAAGGTAACGAAATTTGTCTACGTGTTTTAATTTATTTCCGCTAATGTGTAGATTGAATGGAGCCTGATTTTCGGCACCCATAGCCATCACCTCGGTTTTTGCGATGCTAATTTTTAAACCAAATCTAACACATGCGCTATTAAGTCTCGAGATAAGGTCTTGTAATCCTTCAGAAGTATCCGCTACAAAGCACAAATCGTCGGCATACATGAGTTCAGTAATAAGATCATGTGATACTTTTGTGTGGGATTTAAGCCTAGCAAGGTTAAATATGCCGCCCTCCGTACGATACCGTATTCGAATTCCTTCCGTATTATTTTGTAGACTTTCCTTCACAACTACCGAAAAATACAGGGCAAAAAGTGTTGGCGCCAATACGCAGCCCTGCTTTACACCACAGGTGACGGGAAACTGCTCTGACTGCTCACCATCAACAACCACTCTACATGTCATATTCTCATGAAGAAGTTTTATCAGACGTATAAATTTGTCAGGACACCCCAATTTCGACAGAACAATCCATAACGCCTCACGAGGCACGCTGTCAAAAGCCTTCTCCAGATCTATGAAACAAAGGAACAGAGGTTGGTACTGCTCTCTGCTTTTCTCCTGCAATTGTCTTAACGAGAAAATAGCTTCGCAGGTGCCTCTGTTTGGTCTAAAGCCAAATTGTGTTTCAGGCAATATCCTTTCTGATAGATCCATTAGGCGGTTTAGGAGAACCCTAGCAAACGCTTTTCCAGCGGTGGAGAGCAATGAGATACCTCTGTATGAGTTACAGTCCGAGCGATTGCCTTTGTTTTTATAAAGGGCACAAATTAGCGAGACACCAAAATCAGAGGGCACTTTTTCCTCCTCCCATATCTTTTGAAAGAACAACCAGATCTTATGGTGTAGCGTATCTCCTCCATACTTCAGTAATTCTCCAGGAATATTGTCTACACCGACAGCCTTTTTGTTCTTTTGAGCCTTGATGGCTTCAATAACTTCCTGGAATGAAGGAGGTTGAACTAGATCTTCAGCTCTTGTTAATTCAGGGAGTAATCTCAGATATTCAAGATCAGCCAGCCGATCAACATTAAGTAAGTTATTAAAGTGCTCCGCCCAACGATTTAGAACATCTTCCTTAGCGACCAGAAGATTGCCATTCGTGGATTTAATGGGCACACTTATTCTATGTGAGTTTCCGACGAGTTTCCTAATCTCCCCAAAGAATTCGCCTAATTGATTGGTGTCTGCAAGCCATTGGATGTGTTCGATTTTGTTCTGCCACCATTCATCCTTTGCTGTGCGAGTGAGTTTCCTGAGTTTTAATGTACTCTGTCTTATTCTGTCAGAAACATTCATCTGACCTTCCCCACGAAGAAGTTGGCGATGTTTCGCCAAAGCATCTGATAACAACTTTTCATTATCATCAAACCAGTCTGCACTTGAGCGAGGTTTGATGCCAAGAACTTCTTTGGCAGCTCTAAGGATGTTAGTAGATAGGGAATTCCAAGTTTCAGTCGTGTTGTCAGCAGCAGGGTCAATAGTTGTTGTTAGATTGTAGATAGCTTCCCTGTACTTATCTACAGTTTCGGTTGACTCCAGTTTTTTTAGGTCAAGGCTAAACTTCCTGATTTTACAGGGTCTTCGGCGAGGCCATAGACGCAAACGCATTTTGGTTATCACGAGTCGGTGATCTGACCAACAATTTGCGCCACGCATAACCCGTGTAATAGTGATCTCAGAGATGTCCTGCTGTCTAACGATGGCGTAATCAATAAGGTGCCAGTGCTTAGACCTTTGATGCATCCAGGTGGTTTTGTATTTTGCAGGCAGTCTAAACATGGTGTTGGTAATAGCCAAACGAAATTGTGAACAAAGGCTTAAAAGTAACTGGCCATTGTCATTCATATTTCCAACACCATGATGCCCCAATACACCAGGCCAAGCTTCGTAGTCACGTCCAACACGAGCATTGAAGTCGCCGAGTAATAAGATTTTCTCACAGCTACGAATTTTGGACAACGTTTGTGAAAGTTCTTCATAAAATTGGTCTTTCACGTCGTCACTTTTATCAAGCGTAGGTGAGTATACACTAATAATATTCAAACGCTTGTCGTTTTCAAGATGAAGACGTAAGGACATTATACGATCTGAAATACCAACAGGATATTCTACCAATTTAGAGGCTAGTGTGGTTTTAACTGCAAAGCCTACTCCTGATCGTCTAGGCTCAGAAGCTGGTGTACCTTTCCAAAAGAACGTGTAACCACCGCCGCGTTCGATAAGTTCTCCCTCATCAGCCAGGTGAGTTTCGCTGAGAGCAGCTATATCGACATTATACCGTCCAAGCTCTCGCGCTACGATGGCGGTTTTCCGTTCGGGGCAAAGGTTGTTGGTTCGATCTATAAGAGTGCGGACGTTCCAAGCGCCAAAAGTCATAGTCCGTTGGATTGTTTTAGTTTTCAGCTTCTTTGTGGTGCGACCACGCATAAATGGGATGTCCAGGTAGCCGTGGTTACTACCTCCCATAAATTTGGGATGAGCATTTGTTTGGGGCACCTTTTCTAGCCCCCTCCTCGGCTATGCGAGGAAAGCAGTGCCTCTCTAAATAGAGCTGCTTTGTCACAGAGGGTGTTGCCGAAACCGCACTGTCATCCCGTCGCAGTGCGGGAGCGACCACTCTCCCTAAGCCGCCTATGTGCAGGTATTAGACAAAGAACGGTATACATCAAAACCGAACTTTTCTACCTCTACCTATCGCCACAGGGCTTCTAGTTCCAATATTCCGATAAAAACAAAGCCAAAGTCAAGTACGCAGGATATATTTAGGTGCATAAGTGGACGCGCAATACACAGATGCACCCTCTCGTCTACCTCCCCTTAATCCAATGGAACGGATACCCGCTACGATCGGAGGAGAGGGAGATGCAGTCTCTGGCAACGATACATCACTCCTATCGCCACCTTCAGGCCTTCAACGTTGCCTGGTTGTCTCGCCACTGAGAGTGGACTGCATATGTGCCAAGACAAACAGCACATGCACGGGGAGTTGCCGTGTTAAACTCGAACACTGACATAAGCCGTCGCAAAGACGGAATATGACAGTACTCGGGCCCCCCTCAGCCAGGTTTAGCCCGCGAGTCGACGCGGTTCCCAGGGTGTGGCCGCTGTGTGCTAACAGCTGCTAGGAGCCACTGGTGAGAGTACTTTTTAGACCATCAACGATTTTATCAAAGCAGAAAACTGTACCTTAAAGGTCGACTAACAGTAGCTGACGCTGACAATCTAATACACCCCAGAGAAAAAGTGCAGGCTAGTCAAAAATGACACTTTTTACAACGAAACAACAAAAAAAAATTTACCACACAATTTTTTTTTCCAAACGTATGACAGGATCACTGACACTGACCGAGAGAGGGAAGGTAGACATCTATTCGTAACAGTACTTACTTTCAGACAGCGCTTGCAGTTTTAAAGCTATCAAGCCGGTCCGTTTTACCTGCAAGGTCCGTTTTGCCTGCAGTTCCCCTAAGTGTTTTCATGTAATAATCCTAAAATAATGTAATTCGATGTGTGCATTGTATACATAACTGGTTCATATACTCGTATGTTGATTTCACAGCTACTTCAAAACTATATTAGGTTTATATTCTAATGCGAAATATTTTGGGTAATCTTTAAAACAAATTAATTAAATACCAGCATTAATACACAATTAATTAACTTTATTTTTATACATACAATGAACAATTTAAAAATAAAGCAATGGACAATGAAAAATAGATTATGATATCAACTAACCATAACGAGCGTGCATAAATGCCAGCCCAGCGTGAGGCACAACAAAAAGCTATCAGACGTAATTGTGTACCAACAAAAAGATAATTCAATGGAAAACACAGATTTACCTCGATTCAATTTTTAAAAAATCCAAATCTAATTTATGATTATGAAAGGTGGATAGCAAGTTCAAAGAATTGCGCGTTATCCTAACAAAAATAATTTTGGAAGCATTAAAAAAATGAACCAGGCGACCATAGAAAATTTTAAAGTAAATAAGTTCACTTTGTGAGATATCACAATTTTCAAGGGCATGGTTTTTTAAGGGTCAGACAAAGTCACGCCGTCATCCTCTTCATCGAGATCCAGTATGTTTTGTGAAGAAACCATAGAGGAAATAAGTCTGAGAAGTTCCATAATGTTTAAAGCCCAGTTATATACACTAAGATTTAACATTGTATTCAATGCTTGGTCATGGAGGCGCTGATGCTCCGTTGGCCTCCAGTAGATGATTAATTACAGAGCTAGCCAATCGTAAAATGCTATTTAAGTAACTGTTGTTGATCCCAGGGTGGTTCCATCTTATCCAGTTGAAAAATGGAATGCCGTTTATACAGGGTTGACCAAAAGTCCGGTAACATTTCGAATGGTTATAAAAATACAAAAGAGGTATTAGAGAAAATATAAAAGTACTAAAATTAGGGTTTTATTTTATAAAAATAACGTCGTCCAAATGTGTCCCTTGAGAATTGTATTTATTATTATAATTTTAAATATATATTAATTACATACGATGAAGAAAAACATCGTGAGGAAACCTGGACTTATAGTTTCACAATTACAAGTTTGAAATCACCAACCCGTCTTGAGCAAGCGTGGTGATTAATGTTCAAACCTTCTCCGTGTGAGAAAGAGCCCTTTGCTCCGCAGTGGGCGCTGAGAGGTTGGTGACGATAACGATTAATTATTTATCAAAGCTTTGACTACAAATAAAAAAAAAATTTTTTTTTTTGGAAAATAAAGGGTTATTACACTTCAAATACAAGTAAAAATCATCGATCTAACTTCCAGTCGTAAGGAATGCTTTCAGACGATTGCATTTCGTAGTCCAAGGGGCGTGCTCGAGGCTGTCAAATACTAGTTTCAGAACGGCTATCGCGTTTTAGAGGTATTCGTTCAGAATAAATTGCCTTCAAGTATGTCGTGGGTAAAAAATTTTAGTTATTAGAGTTCAAGTATGTTGTACAATTAAATTTCTTTACCATAAACACAAAACCTGACTTCTAATATACAATTTCACCACATTGTTAGAGATATTAATATCTTTTAGCACATCTATTCTTCCTATCTTATAATATTCCGATGGAAACAAAGCAAGGCTATTTAAAATTAAATTAAAATGAAATAAAACACCTCGGTGTGAAGTAACGTTTACCGTGAGAAAATATTGTTTATACTAGACACACACCCCTATTCAGAATGAGCCATATGTTGCTGCAACTACCCTATTGTCTTTATTTATTTTAAGGACGCCATCAAATATTTTGTATTTTGTATGTAAACATTTTAGAAATGATTATTTAAAACTGAAACACAATGCTTTATTAAACAATAGTTAAAATAAAAACTTTATTTATAACCTTCATTTAATAATGTAATTACAGCAGTAAACTCTTTATAATAACCAATTATTAAAATACTGCTATTAATAATAATAATAATAATAATAATAATTTATTTCAGACCAAATTGTAGATCCATATAGTGTTAGTACAAATTAAACTAAATAAATTAATTGGTTAGTAAATTTACAAAAGAAAAGCAATTTTATTTATGATACTTAACAAATTTTAAACAACACATATATTTTACTTAACTAGGTGGAGTCGTATCCAGTGTGCTAAAATTGGTGAACCCAACAATGCATGCAGGATTGTGTTGGGACTGTCCCGTACTCGTCGAAGTAAGGACGCGCAGCGTTTGCGCATGATGGAAACAAAACCATCTGTGTGAGCCTCTGCGAACATAGCAGAGGCGCTGCAGTATCGCGGCAGCCCCATTAACATCCTGAACGCATTGTTGTATTGCACACGGAAGTCACTGTATGCCCTCCGAGTATAGTTTACCCACAGACTGCACGCATAAAAAGATTGACAATATGCGTTAAAGTTGCAATGCTAAAATTTTTGGCAATCGAACTCCTGCATGTTGCAGGTATTCAATGCTGAGGTTATTGTGTCCAGGGGATTTCCCTCTCACCATATTCTTAATCACTTCAGCTACCTCCTTAGCCGTAAATATTACACTGCGCTTTGAGCTACAATCCTCAGCATCGGACACCTGTAACGAGGGTCCCAGTGGGGATTCTACTTTGAAATACTACCTAAACAAATTAGCAATTTCACTGGGCTCATGAACACCACTCACACTGACAGGAAGGCCTGGATTTTGTTTAAATTTATTGGTGGTTTTCCAAAGCTGGCCAAAATTGTTGTTTTTATGGTGTTCAGCAATTATATCCATCTGTATTTGTTGCTGGTTTTTTTGACACCATTTCAATTTTGATTTAAGTATACGTCTGGATTCACACATGTCAATATAAGTATCACCAGAACTTGTCCTGCCATGAAGTATCCAGGTGTGAAAATAAAATCTCGCCCTCACGTGGGCGTCACGCACATGCTTATTCCAACCAATAAGGAATTTCTGTTTACAATTATAAACAATATGACTACAGACTACGGACTCAGAGAGAAATCCTGACACTGACAAATTTTGATTTGTTTACAAAAATGCATAAAATCGTCATAAACGGCTACTTGCAAAATTTTATAACCGATCCAATCTAACTTTTCGCGTAAGAATCGGACGTTAAATCCTCTGCTTTTAATTTTTACATATCAGACATGTGTCGTGTCGTACTTGTAAAACATAACTCCTATTGCTATAGTAATAGGGACCTTTGTTTAAGTAATTTATAAAGTACAAGTTGTATCCTCTAAATAATGTTTTATTCTTCTGGAAATAATAAGGACGCGATGTTATTATTTTTATAACTTTGTTACGAGAAGTTCTTTCTGTTTACATTCAATGCATTTTAAAATACATTTATAATTCAGTTTAATTTTTAATAGGAATCTAGTTTATATTGACGATTGTGATTAACTTCTTGGTATTTTTTCTACATATTCACTTTCACCTATTTAAACGAACGTTATATAAACGTATATTTTACATCAAAACGTAAATTAATTACATAGAATTGATCATTTATATTAAGGTTTCACTGAAATCTTATAATCGGTTCGGAAATATTATTTGAACTCAGAATTCGGTATCATACAACTATTCCCTTGGAAGTATGAATTTTAAGTCTATTATTTTCGTCACAAACTACGACAATGTTATAACAAATTAACTTTAAGTTTAAGACTATTATTATATTATTATTTGATCTTATATAATCGAAATCCAATAAACAATAAATCTGGGATGTTGTTACTACATTATGTCTGTAGTCACTTAAATATGTCAAAGCAAATACTTATTCCATAAGAAAACGCTATAACCTCTCACATAAAATGGTTGTTTTTGACGTCGAAAATGTACTGCCTGTTTGTACCTTTGAGTGTGTTTTTCTGAAATTATGGCCAAGAGATCTCTTTTTAATATAAAATATTAAAATGGCATATTATGCATATGTATTTCATTTTCATCACATGTTTTCTGGCTTTAATATGAGACGAAAATATATGATTAAATGCTTTTGGGGGGGACAATTAACAGTTATGAAACATGTCTGGTATCGAATGTACCGCCTAGTAATTTATATAAATTACTGTTTAAGATAATATTCGCAGATCTCAGAACTTGATCCGACAAAAATAATATACTTGGGATGACCACAGTTAATATGAGGTTTTTTATGTTCTGTCAGTCATATATTTTTTATTACAACATTTAAAGACAGGACAACAAAACATTACTTTATGCAACTGTACTACGTAAATAGCAATGAAAATTTGTTTAACAAAAAACCTAAACTACGAAAGTGTTATATAGAGGTGTAAGGTTTTTTAATTTTTTCCGTAGAATGACGTTGCCAGCCAAGAATTTTAAACTTAAGAATGAATGCTTTGCTCCATTTGTGGAATTTTAAAAGTAAGTAAAGTTGTATCTTAAAGTTTGTGTGAGTATAGTTGTGTAAATATAAAAGGAATTAAACTAAGAGGACATACCAAAACAAAACATTTCTAGAAATTGAAATGCATTTAAATGAAACTAAAACAATTAACAAATAGCTAAGATATCAATCGTTTAAAAGAAAACTAAAATTGAAAGAATAGCAAGGAATTTGCAAAATAAAAAAGATTCAGCTCTTTATAAATATTCCTAACAATATTTATAAAGAGCTGAACATAAAAGTGACGTCTTCAAGTTCACTCAAGGGATTAAAAATATAAATACGTTTAAGCCAATCCAAGAATTGTTTAATATTATATAATTTCCAAGGAACATAAGCCGTATCGTTCTCTAGTATTAAAAAAATGAATCTGTTTTAACGATTTTTTTTATGCAAAAATATTTGTAATTTATCCTTACGTTTGCAAAAATATTATATATTATATTATTATGCATTGAAATTATTTCAAAAACAACTCAATACCTGAGTATATAAATTTACAGAAGATAAAATTCTAACGACCCATAAAACCACTGGCATTGGAATTTTGGTAAACAACTCGCCTAAATAACCTTAAGTATTCTTTATATAAGAAGTTAAACGTAAGGGTCGAATGTCTAAGACCTAAGTTAAACTATGGGGAACAATACTGGGATATTTATGGAAGGATTTTGAATTTCCTTTTCTTTGTTGATATTTTTCCTCGGAAATGTTTAGTTTTTTAACATTTTTTGTCAGTAAAAGTTGTTCTCAAAAGTTTTAATTTCAATAAGTACTAACATATCTTTTTTTCTTTTATTGTTAACATTACGACTGTCGTCCATTGATAGTTAAACACCAAGTCAATACCCAAGTAACATGTAATGAAACTTGATGCATACCAAGTATCCTTATATTACACTGGTAAAAAGATTTATGGGTCAAAATTTGTTCCTTATTTTATTTTGTAATAAAGTAACATAATTGACCAATTTCGATAACCCGTTTGTTTATTGGTTTTGGATAATAGCTTTCCAAAAATTATTGAATGTTTATCAATAAATCCTTTGCATTCATATATTGCAAGTATGAATAAGACAAATAAAATATCCATTTTAACTTTTCATTGTGCTCATAATGAATTCTTTCTATAAAATGAAGCATGAAATATTCATTCTAACTGCACTTCACATTGCTCTCATTATACATATTACAACTGTTTATACATAATATGTCTTTTATTATGCGAATACAAAGTTACTTCAACTTAAGTCTACGGCACAAACAGATGCAAATTTAATGTGTTGATGGGCTGGTACTGTTGACAGCAAAACTTTGCTTACACCTGACCTTTTCATTTCTTGCTTGAAATATTCAGGTAATGTTTTTAAATATTATTTTATTAGGTCAAACGCCTCATTCAAATGATATTTCTTTATATACCTTTTTTGGTTTAGTGTCGTTGCAAATAAAACGATTGATTAAATCTGTACGGAATTTATCAAGACATTTTGATACAAAATATGTTACAAAAATATTAAAATATTATATTTCGCTGTTGATTGTACACAATCATGGCACATTTAGCGAAGTGACACAGAATCTCATCAGTAAAAACTTAACGGTAACAGAACTTATTACTAAAGTATTTAATTACAATTTCATGTGCACACCATTTTATTTGTTTCAAATATTTAAACATTTAAGAAGACTGTTTTATCTTGAAAAATATAAAGAAACATAACATTTAAAAACCCTTAAATCAGAAAAAAATTTGATGTTAAAAAGGAACTGTCAAAAAGTACATAAACTCATAAGTACATCATAAGGAGAACTAAGAATATATTACCATAAATATTTTGTAAACAAAGGTCTTCCTTTCTTTTTTAGCTAACTAACTATTACTAGCGAATACAAAAAACATATTGACTTGTAAATCAGATAATACGGAACAACCCTAAGAGGCTTTCAAAAAAACTAGCTGACATTGAAACATTAATAGTTGAGATACCAAAAAATATGCTTCCCCAGATAATTTTAGTTAAGTTGGAACATTAACTTTTATCTCGCTTAAATTCGGAAGTGCTTTCCAGCCGGGATAAACGTTGATGTACACGTACCGTTTTGCTGAATGATTCGAACTGTATGTAATTTTCGGATTACTCTGATTCTGCAGTTTCCGTAAAACGTTAATTTACTTTATTTATCTCGATCTGTATCTAGATCTTACTTAGTAATCGATTTCACGAAAATACATTTTTTTATATTATTTTACTTATTTCATACAAAAGAATATTTTAATATTTAATGTTCCTTGAAATGACTAGTAAGATAAACGCTCTCCCCAATGACTGCTATTATACGCTGCAGTCGATTAAGTATACTAAAAAAGTGTTTTATTCAAAAGGTGAAAAGCAGAAACAAGAGGAAATATGCATTTTGACTCTAAATCATAGTGAGACAAAGTGAATGGGGTCGAAACCCCCGGCTTGCGGGCAGTCACGTAGATTAGACGAAATTTAATCTAGATTTGACACACGGAGCGGTCTGTTTACTTTTCATATTTGAAAAGCGCTGATAATTGAACGACCATCTATAATAAAAAAAAAATAGTGTTAAACCTAAATTTATTGTGCAATAAATTTAAGTAAGCAGTCGAGTCAGTGGTGGCCTAGTGGTTAAAGGGCTCGCCTCTCGTTACAGAGGGCGCGGGTTCAAACCTGGCAAGTACCAATGTGATTTTTCGGAGTTATATGTACTTTCTGAGAGTATTTAGACATCACTGACATACGGTGAAGGAAAACATCGTGAGGAAACCTGGACTTATAGTTTCACAATTATAAGTTTGAAAAAACCAATCCGTCTTGAGCAAGCGTGGTGATTAATGCTCAAACCTTCTCCATGTGAGAAAGAGGCCTTTGCTCAGCAGTGGACGTCGGATAGGCTGATGATGATGATGATGAAGCAGTCGCTTATGTGCCATTTCTTCAAGTGCATGCAGGTACAGTATCAGGTACCGCAAAACAATTTGGGCTCATGGTTTATTTGCTCTTTAACTTATTTTACCGTTCACAAAACCTTCGACTATTATCTGTCCTAGTGAACTTTTCATGGCATAGTCTAGTCAGTTTGGTTTTATATTTTGTGTTTTAGGATTTCAGTTCAGTGATGACAGATTTTATTTTTAATAAGCATGACAATTGGTGAGTTTAATAAAAAGACTAAAGTAGAATCATATTTTATTATGATAATATTTTAATTATTATGAATGTCTTGTTAATGTATTTGAAAGGTTATTTATTGTTAAAAACACAAAGAAAATAAGAAACAAATAATAACTTAGCACTATATCGACTTGAATTTCATATATTTTTTTATTCATCTAAACATACAATTTGTTACTTATTTCAGAAAAAGTGTTTTAGACGACCTTAATATTTAAAGAGAAGGGAGGAGAATTAATCATTCAACGTCGAAAACTTAGCAGTACATATTTTTTGTTACAGATATATTATTTTTTTGTCATTTTATTATCCCATTCTCATTGAGATCACTACTGTAATAATATTTTGCACTTATAATTATCATCAGAACCCGAAATAGGCTTTCTTACTTTGTTTAAAATTATCAGTGATTTGTTAGACTCGTACAAGCTATTTTACATAATGTACATAAACTATACGTTAGGCTTCTAGAATTGTAATTACGAAAACAATAAAAAATTTCTACCATCTCATAAGTACTATTATAACCCTATTAGGTTCTTCATGTTGTTGACTTACCTTTAAAGTAACATTAGGAGGGTTGTAAAAGTTTTTTATAGCAAAGTTTTAAGCTCACATGGACTACTTGCGATTAAAATTAAATTGAGAGATAACAGTTTTAATTGAAAGGATATATATTTGTATAGGATCCTTTAAAGTTTTAGATAACTCAAAACTACCTTTATATTTGCATTTTAACTCTACGTTGAGCGATGAAATAGTAAGAAGCATGAAAATATAGTTTATGGTTTGTTTAAATATAATAGTGAGTACAATGTTTAGTGATCATAGTGATTGTTATAAATTATAATTCAAGTAATGTAAAACATTATAGCACTTCATTTTAAATGCAATTGGTTTTAGAAATTATATTAGTAAATCCATTAATGCACTTTGAACATTACAAAATTTTTCTGAGTGAATACTTCAGAAATGCAAAAAACTAACCAGCTTGTTTTGCACACGATATCTTTAATTTGATTTATATCAATTAAATATTATGAATAATATAGAAAAAAAAATATTGATAAATAAAAATTTTGAAAAACTATACAAATTCTTATTTGACTGACAGATTGACATTTCGTTTTCAACATTTAATTTTGCTACCAGTACAAAAGGTGAAGTGAGGAAGGTGCGGGTCGGAGTAAAGGCAGAATAAACTTATTCAAAAATAGAAAAGAACGTGGCATTCAAAAATTTTACATCACCCTTACACTATCCGTGTGCACTCACACAAATGCAAAGCTCAGCTTAATCAAACGCACTATTGCCCAAACTGTCAACGTCGCAATACGTACGATGCCGAGCAGCGACTTTTTAATGGCGGCATATTGAATTAAAAAGACACTTAGTCGGATTGTTATCAGTGAAAATAAACATGCTAAATGTATGTTTAGTTTTAGCAATAACACTTAACCCGTCTCGAATGTATCACTGACAAAAGGAACGTGTCACTGAGGTTCCTATTTGCAAACAGTAAATTAAAAGAAAACATAAATTCATGTCCCAACATATCTAAGCCATGGTTGAATAACATTACAATTAAAATACATAGAATTAGACAGAATCTGCACCAGCGGCCGAGTAATGAACGCGGTGCCTACTGCCGACACGTCGCGTCGTCGCCGAGGTCGCGCGCTCGTAGCCACAAAATAAACAAATACTAGTTAATACAGAATGTCTACTCACGGAAATGGGTACATGAATTTGTTGTATGAAAGTTTCATTTATTTAAACCACAGTTTAGGCTATGATGATTAATAAATGATTTTAGCGGTATTACACGTTAGAAAGTGACTGTTTTCTCCAATTAAAAAAAATTAAAAACTCTTACTTTATGCTAGTTACCTTCGTAATACCTAAGTTATATTTGCGTTTATTAATAAAAAGTGCGTAGCGTCACAATGGTAACACGTTCGTTGAACGCGATAGAAAACAGGTTTAGGAAAGACTGGGCCTTCTGAACGTATTAATTTTGTGGCACACTCGTTTAGTGTTATTTTTTATTTTAATGTTCTCGAAATGCGTCGGCGTCGCGCTCGTAGTCAGCTGTACTAAGCAGAGCTTGCATTTTTTGAAGTGACAACAGATGCTGCTTGTTTTTCTTTAAAATTTTAAAGACTGCGACGTGACTCATATTGAACAGGCTGGCTCTTCAAGTGCTTGAACCGGGCTCCTCCTGAAAATGCCTTAACACGTTCTCTTAGTGCCGCACTGAAATCAAGGGTCGCGGGCAACCAGAGCGACGCGGCACTACCGGTTCATTGTTACCCATACGCACCAGGACACTCACAATTACACGAGAATTCTTTTATATTACAATAATTTATTTGATATTGTACACATTATAGCAACGCCATAATATTTATGACCAGGTGATAACAAACACGTCACTCATCATGGATTCCGGATGTTAACATGGAAACAATAATAGAGAGTATTAGCTAATAATATTTAAAACGTTTCGATATCAAGAAATTTATGAAATCGTTTTATTTAAATTTATACCATGTTTTATCTTTATTTTATGCATGTACGAGTATATTAAGAGACTTTTGTATTATTACACATTATTTTTTTATCTAAATGTTTCTCAGCGATCATGTAAGGTTTAGGTGGTAGAGCCTAGCTGTGGTCAGTTACTACAGCTCGAACATGGGCTGGCTCGACCGGGGAAGTACCACCCTCTCACAGAAGATCGGCGTGGAGTAGTCTTTAAAGACTGCGTTTCGTCCGGTGAGTGAGATAGCCGGTTGCCCTTTCCCTTTTCCCACCCTTTCCTTTCCCTCCCTTTCCCACCTTTTCCTCCCCCTTTTCCCCAATGAAGTGTGGCAACACATCCGCAAATCTACGTTGCGGATGTCCTTTGGCGACGGTAACTACCTACCATCAAGTAGGCCGTCTGCTCGGTTGCCCCCTTGTCCCATAAAAAAAAATGTAAATATCACATTAAAGTAGTATCTAGAAACTAATCCCATCGTTTCTCTCATCTGCTTGAGAGTACCACTTTGAAATTTTATTGGGGCATATAATGATATTTTGCAAATATTCTACGAGAAAATGTAATGATTTTCATACATTTCAATCTTCCTCAATGCAATATACTATAAAAGCTAATAAACATAAGATTGTTGTAAGTATAATATATAAAAGAAATTATAATATCGAACATAAGTTTTGCTTATTTTTTTATATAAGATACTCTTTATGATAAAATATAATATATTCTGTTTACAGAACCACTTTATGTATTTATTATGGTATGAGAAACGCGGCGTTCTGAGTATTATTCAGCCTCCGTTCCAATATACTCTTTACATGTATTATGTAAAAACTAATATTTTCAATCTTCAATATTACATAACATAACAGATGTCGTGATTTCTTTCTTAACTAGTTGTTACCCTTAGGTACATTACTTATACTACATTTTTAATGTTGTTGCATAAAGCCATGACTTCTTTAAAAGTAGCTATAAAGTTGGAATTACTAATAATGTGCCCAATTAACCATTTCTATATGTGTGACGTTGTTTGTTCGCTTCTTCTTACCAATTGTTTATGAACTACAAGAAAGACTTTGAAACAATGTGCATTTAAATGTTGCATGTACAGTTAATAAAAGTAAGAATTTAGATAGTAGTTGAAGATGCCTCAAGTACGACAGCGTGATTTAATCATTCGCAATGTAGATAATTAATTAACAGTACTTCTACATATATTATGTTTTTAGATTAGGACATAGATTTTTGCGAAATTTTCGTTCATATTTAAGTCACTTCAGTAAATTTCATGAATTTAGTATAATTTTATTTTGAAGTTTATAAACGGAAACTTTTAAAAAAGAAGCCTGTGAAATAATTATTAGTTAGTAGAGACTAGCTGTGGTCAAGTTACTACTGCTCCGACATGGGCTGGCTCGCCGGAGGAAGTACAACACTCTCGTACCAGACATGGAAGAAGTATCTCCGTTTCTACCCTTCCTGTCCTTACACTATTCTCATCTTTTCCTCCTCCTTCAAGCATCAAGTTTGACAACGCATTCGCAGTATCCTTTATGTAGCAGATGTCCATGGAAAACGGTGAGTACTTCTCATCAAGTAAGCCGTCTACTCGTTCGCCATCTTTGACGTAAAAAATGACACATCTTTTTCGAAAAATTAAAATTAATATGCACAGAACGTTAGATATCCGTAACATTTTCTGTGTTTACAATCTAATTAAGTGATTTTGCGTGAATATGATAATAACAACGGGACTGTAAAATTTAGGCATTTCAAATTTAAAAGCAAAAACGACTTTTTTGCTTATGTATACATCGTAAATAAGAATCATAATACCGTACTGCACATCATATTAGCGTTTTAAAATAAACAAAAGTGAAAAATATTAAACAGCTTCATTTCAATGCATTAACTCACGTAAAATTAATCCATGAACTCTAAGTAAAAACGCATATAAATTTTATTCAATTTTTTTCATTCACAAACACATTCCATAACTACATAAATGTGAAACAAAAGAATATTTGTTTAACGTACCTATTTATGGAGTCGTTTGCATGCATGCATACACGAGAAGGCTCTTGTGGTTTTGAAGAAGGTTTTGGCTAACCAAAGCTACTGGACTTATACTTCTTGTAATAATCTAAACTATGTTAGTGGGTTAAGGCAATTTGCAATGCGGACATTTCTCAGGCAATAATGATAGATGTAGCAAACACTGACCAAGATTTTTAAATGTTTAGTTTCATATTTTTGTGCGTATTGTACTAAAATCAGATATTCAAATTTTTTTTAAATGAGTAGGTACAATGACATAAGAGGAATATCTGTTTTTGTTGTTTTGATATAATTCGGTCCTTAGAGTTAAAAAAAATGTTTTTACATTTATATTCTAAGAAATTAAATATTAAACACATTATGAGCAAATTTCAATGTTCAATAAGAAAAAAACAAAATTTTGTAATGGTATGTATTAAATTAATTAATTAAATTTTATCATACTTTTAACAAACAAATACAAAGACGCCTTTGTTTGATCAAATGTACCTTGTGACGTGTTATATTTAGAGAATAAGAACTTTGAACATAAAATTTGCCTACCTTTCACAGATATCTTCACATCTAGTAAGGCACACTGTTCCTCAATTAATTAAGTCATAGTTAGAAATGGGTTACAGTATTGCAACCACAAAATATACTTGTAATCAAACGTACTATCTTTGTACATTAAGCTGCAGGTAGCAACTGGATTTTCATTTTAATTCCTTTATGCAAAGGCAAGATAGCTTATTAAATAGTTTCTTTCTAACTGCTGCAACTTATCCACCTTGTAATTTTCTCTATTCAACTCTCTGACGAACTGAAATGCGATTCATGTTAAATTAGGAGAGGGACACGAGCAAGCGAATTTGAAAAGGTTTTTAGAAGAAGCGGGTTTGTACTTAGGAGCGAATTTTCCATGCGCTGGAAAACATTTTGTTTAATTGGTCTGCAATGTTTTATTTATTTTAAAGTTGCTGTATTTTCCCTGATCAAAGAGGGATCGTTTTAAATTTAAATTTACTGATTTACATTTATTGAGACTCTTGACTGAATTTATCTTCATGTCATAAATTAGAACAAAACATTAGACTAAACACCTTGTCTCTGATATTATATTTTTATTTTAATTAAAGTTTATTTTGAAATCTAAAATAATTCTGATGTTGATTTAGAATTAAAGGTATTTATATTGTAACGTGTACCACACTTATAACATTTTATAAACCTTGCATAAATAATAATTTTTTTGATGATGGTCTAGCTTATATTTCAACCGTCCCTCCCGAAGAAATTCCCTGTAGGATCAGAAAAAAAAAACATATTGTTTTGGAGGTTAAATATAACTAAAAACATCCATATTGCTTTGTATTTTCGACTATGAAAATTTCAAATCTGAACTAAAAACCTGGATTATTGAAAAATACTGAATACAAACAAAGTTGTTTTGGTCTTTTTTATAAAGTATCTTTAGCAATTTATTGATTTTTCTTCACGTAATAACTATCCGTTTAAAAATTTCCAACCTCAAAGTATGCAAGAGATTAATTCTTTTGTGGATAACCAAAAAGCACCCGCTTCCTTTTTTCTGTTTTTGCCAAGCGCAAGGCTTAGCTGTGTACCACCTGTTTAGAGTAGTTGTTTTATTTATTGCAGTTTTAATAAATATCTTGTTTGGACTTATTACAAAATAATAACACCGCTTATGTAAATAATCATTATGAAATTTTGTTAAATAAAATAACTTCCAAAATGAACTTTTACGGGGTCACATCGCTCCATTAAACGAACAAGAAAGTCAATATGTAGGCAATAAGCAAGCTTCAATACTTAATACGGCATTACTATTTTTTTTAGTATTTTTCATCATATTGTTATTTTTTCTCTCTAAAAATGCATGTTACAAGTTTACTAGATTGATATTTATTTTAAATGTGAATTTACGTAATTATAGCATTTTTTTATCTTTAAGAAAATTCAAATAATTCATTATCAATATCAATAATTTTATAAATCCAGCGAATTTGCGCAACAGGTTTTTGAGTTTTGAAACTTTTTTTTTAATTGTTATTTAGTTCCTGTCAAAGGTAAAATTGGACTTAACTGTTATACAGAGAATACCAATAATATCTAAAAGAGATAAAATTTTACCAATCAAAGTTACAATTTCTACGATTACCACGTTCAACCAAATATTTTTTTCGGTTATATAATGTTACTTGTTAGTATACATATTCATGAATAGTTTTGCTTTTATTATTTTGAAATCCAATACCGAGCACCTCTTTAAATCATAAAATTTATCAGCTCCACTGAAATTTAAATTGACTTAAACAAACTAAAGGACAACAATTGTTTATATTTAAATAACGTATACATACCCCTAAGCATTAAATGTGCATAATAAATAATTTTATTACAATAAACTCAACCACTTTTATAACCGAACTCTGGTAATTGTGTGGAATACATTACGAATGTCCTCGCACGAGTGTGATTACAGTAAGCCAGTGTTTGGAGGTTTAAAACCATGTGGACACATTTCTTTGATGTAAGGTTACCGCCCAATTGCATACAGCACGACAACGACTACATTATAGTAAAAAATGATTGTCTAAATTGTTAATTATTACTTAAGCTCTCTTTATAAAAAAGAGAACTTAATTGATTTTATTATATTTAATTAGAAACAATTTTTTTCCTACCAGTTACATTATTAAGGACTTCTTTACAACTTATAAATTCAAGATGATATAAAATAATTATTTCAATAATCTTTAAGTAAAATCTACATCAATGAAATAAAACAAGCATGTACACATTAACAATAATTTTACTTTAAAATTACAAACTATTAAAATATCCTCCCACGGCATTTTTATTACTTTCCATAATTGATTTCACAAAAACATGGACATAAAAAATAGTTTGAAAGTAAAACATAGACATTTATCATTTAAGCACCTATCCCTGTCGCTCGTCCCGCTCAGGGCGGGAGAACCCAGGGTCCCCTTTCCTGCTAAAACATAGACATTCTCATGTTATAATATCAATTGTTAACATATTTTTTATATATTTTATTAAAACAACAACATAGTAGAAGAACAAATTCACTAAGTTCTAGAAATAAAAAGGAAATATGTACCTAGTTGAATGCGTGCCAAAAGTGGTGTTAATAAATCAAAAACAAATCAGTTAATTCAATATTTATTATTATTTACATGCAGCATTTACGTTAATAGGTGCGTTTCAAAATTCGAAAATGTATCATTTTAATTCATACGGTTATAAATGGGAATCACGTTGAAAGACAATTTATTTAATTGTTTTTGTAAATCAACTTTGCCGTCTACCTTCAGTATTCAGTATCAGTGCATAAAATAAAAACAACAACAATAATGGTTTTATAAAACAAAATCAATTCAGAATTTAAGGTTAAACTTTTGAACTCGAATGCTAGTGTGATGAATTAATTTAATGATTGTTATTAACATTTAGGTTACTGGTGGCCTAGATAATTAACATGCTATGACTTAAAATTTTACATTAGCGACATCAAAGCCAAGTGGAGTCATAGAAATATAATTCATAAATGCTAACATTTTAAAATTTTACATTTCCACTAGAACTCGTCGTCATTAGGAACCATTTTGAACTCAAAACGTCCGGGGCGTGAATCCGTTGAGTGTATTTAGCTAAATTAAATAGCAGGACCTCACTGTTCCCTCTAATTAGTGAGCTATTTTACTCGGCATTTCAATTTCTTGCAGCTTGCATGTTTTGGTTACAATATTTTTTAAGTAAAGTTCTGGTTTAAGTTAAAGGTATTATATATAAACATAATAAATTTTAATACATCTGTGTATATGTGTAAACAAGTTAATTTTATACTAAAAGTAAGTTGCAGTATGAAAAGATACATCATGTTTTCTGTATAAAGTATTAACAGTGTACGACGGTTAAAAGAATTGTTCGGAGATGCACCTTCGCTTTCTTTTTTTCCTTTCGTTCAAAAAAACAACTCTCAGTCCATGTTGAGCAGGAACACCGCAGCCTTACGGTATCGCTCCGTTTTTTTTTGTTGGACATAGATTCCGTTTGCCAGACGTAAAATTTAAATTAGTAGTTCGACCTATTTTTAAACCACCTTATTTTTACCTCCCCTTTAAACACCCCAGATAATTGGGATACCAAACAGAAAATATCTGGACTCGATCAGACAACTGGCTGTAGTGGATGGATGATGGATGACCTGAGTTGTCAGTATAGCGTTCCACTGAATTACTCGAAAGTCAGAAAAGTAAGCAGAGAGAAAAAGCGTCTCCAAAACTTTATTTTTAAAGAATAATTAAAAGTATCTAAAAAGGAGGTTGTGTACTTATGCACACTCTAAAAAAATGCTGTAGTGATTAACGATAAATATGAAAATTAATCAAAAAGATATAATTTAAATAAATTATATTTTTTTACCTGTGGTAATAACCTGAGGTTCAAAAGTCATTAGCAAACTTGATGTTGATGGAGCATATAACTTCGTTCTTAGATTGGAGTTTTTCTGCAAGCATTTTTTTCGCTGTCTATACTGTCGACAATTTTCTGAGTTCTTTTTTTTTCACTACAACCTGAGTTTTTGTTTTTTTCGGGAACGATATTTTTTACAGTTTTGTGCATTTTTTTTGAGTAATATCTTCAGACATCTCGAGAAGTAAAATAGAAACTGAAATTTAATTATGTAGTATTAATTTTGCAGAGAAATTTAATTTTTCAGAGAAACCTGCAAAAGATCATTAGAATAGACAATGTTAGATTAGTTAGATATAAATTAGTATAGAAAATTATTTAGGTATATTGTTCTATTTAAGTTTATTTCAATTTTAAGTTTATTTATTAAAATTTATATCAGAATTTATGTTTCATTATTTCAACTACTACATACTTAAAACATTAAAAAATATGTTTATATAAATATATCATGTTAACCTGAGTGCTTTAAGTGCTTTAAAAGATTTTAATAAATTTTATGTTGTGATAGGAATTTAAAAAATAATTAAAATATCAATAAATTTAACAAATAGTTATAAATAATATAAACAAGTATAGAAAATGAAATATTTTATATATATATATATATAAAATTTTTCAATATACCAGTAATAAACAAAACGAAAAAAAAATTTTTTTAGATATAAGAGACAAAACCTCTCAGCATTCCATGGATTCACCGTGTGCGGGTGCCGGGTCCATCGCGTTGCAGAGACAGGAGCTTCAACAGTGTCTGGGAGTTGCGACCGAAGTATAGGTTTAAGGGGCCCCATATCTAATGCGCGTTAAACGCTCCCTTCACTGTTCAAGCTCCTCTCACTATCAAACCAAATTATTAATTAACGATGTAAATATATCATATATACCGACAATTAACTTCAAATCTATAAATACACTCGAAACAGTTTTATCACTGATATTCAAAATACAGTATGTGATATAAATGAGGGCGGTTCTTTGAACTCGTTAATATAAATATATCAGCATAGAAAAATAATCATAAAATAATCAGAATGAAAAAAAATAATCAATTCACAATAAATTCGAAACCTCCTGTGCAAAATTCAGTTTGTTGAGTGTGCAATTTTGTTTGTTGTCCTCCTGTGCAATTTTGTTGAGTGTACCACTTGTATTCGATATTCTAACAAAAATACCTGACAGCTAATGGGTCAACTACCGCAGTTCAGAATCAAACCTAACAGATCCTTTAGATCTTTTCACCCGGTATGGTATCTGAGTCGTATAAGGGTTATATATGCGTTTTTTGTGTGTATGGTAAGTAAGGCCACACACTTGAATTTGATCACAGATTTGATAGCTTAGGGATTTCTAGCAGCGTTCCGGAGATTTACTGTGAGACGTGGGAATTTTCAAGACATCTATAGTGACAAGTGTCAAATGAAATAGCCCACTTGTTAACGTTAGAGCGTACTACGTGGCACTTTTACCGCCACACGCTCCAAACTTCTGAGGGTTATGGGAGGCTGGGGTTCGTAGTACTAAATCACATTTAAAAGGGTCAAAGGGGACACCGCACTCACTTATGAGGAACTATCTACAGTTTTAGCTCAGGTAGAAGCTTGTTTAAATTCACGACTTATGTCACTTCTCAGTGCCGACCCTAACGACCCTCTTCCACTGACACCAAGTCACTTTTTGATTGGTGAACTTTTAGTACACCTCGCTGACGAATGATTTACCAAGTCTAATGTTAGCAACCTTGAGAGATGGCGTTTAACTCAGAAAATGGTCAACGATTTCTGGAACAGATGGTATAAAGAATATCTTACGAATCTTAATAATCGTTATAAATGGAACACCAAAAGAGCTGAGCCCGAAATCCATGATATAGTAATTTTAAAAGAGGACAATATGCCACCTTGTAAATAGTTATTAAGTAAAATTGTTGATAAACATGCTGGCCCTGGTAAACTCACTAGAGTTGTCCGTTAAATGTAAAACCGGTATATTAAAGAGGCCTGTCAGCAATAATAGCTACTACCAAATAACATGTTTTGTATATAATATATTTTAAAAATTTTATTCCAACCGTGCTACAGTAGGCGGTTGATTATCACTTGTTTAAATTTATTTAAGGATATCTTTTTTTAGTATTTACGAACATTTTGTTAAATTTATGTATGTGAGTTATAGTATTTATTGCTGTCATGTCACTTCCGCATTACCCATTGTTAAAATTTATACTACATATGAGAAAGAACCGTGTTCTTTGGTGGGCTGAATGTCTAAGATAAGACGTAGCAAACAGCTGATTGACTCGCCCTATATTAGAAGTCAATATTATTTATTTTCATAATTATGTGGGTATATTTGATACAGTTGCAATTCAATGCAGTAGGCATTGTAAAATTTTAAATATTAGTAACAAATAAACCACTACATCGCTCACACTTCTCTTCATTACGAATATTTCCGCATATTCAAAATTAAGCCTTGTCGTCTTGAACAACCACAAATACGATGAAATATTCAAATTTCAAACTACACGGTATTGTATATAGCCCGTAGTACATAGCGAAATTTATTAATTTAACAATTCATTTAAATATAGTGTCATGGTTCAAAAGATGATTAGTAATTTCTCAATACACAACTGTTTAAGTTTTCACGATATTAAAGTTTCAATTATTTCTAATTTACTTTTTATTTAAAATACTAAATAAACTAAATATACAAACTATGAGCTTTGTAAGATTTTATATATTAAATTATAAATATATACATACATACAATAATATAATGTTTGAACACTAACACCGACTTATCTTGCAAATTTGTAATTTCCTCTTCGTTTTTTGTTTCATTATTTTTCGTTTAAAAAACATTACATTTTAAAATAAAACTAATATGACTTAGCTCTTTTATTATTATTATTATGTATTATTATCATTATTTCTTACTCTTTCTTTACAATAACGGTGATCAGCGGCAGACGAAATGATGATTTCCTATTATATTGAAAACAAATGTTTTTTTACAATTTCTGTAACACTAGTAATTCATTCAATCTAAAAATTTGTACTTTAATGGATAGGTACGTATAAAAATTATTTTTGATGACATGACATGATCTCAATAATTTTTAAATGTTTAAAACACATACATACATTAAAGAGAGTATATACATATGTATATGGAAGAGCATTATAGTAGATAAAATTAGATTGGATCACACCGCCTCTATTGAGAAGAATTATTTAGATATCATACATCAGTGTCGATTGTCGACCTACCAAAGTTCAACGATATGAAAGTTCTAAACACAATGGAATTAATTGGTTTAGTAGTAATTAATTGGTTTCACTTATCTTTTCTTCCTCAACATTAACAAAAATGCAAATATTATAAAAACAGTTACAATCTTGATAAAGAAATTTCATATTTACTCATAATGAAATAAAAAAATTATGATGATTTCATATTGTATTAGACAAGAAGCTCTTCTCAAAATAGATTAAATTATTAAAGTCTTCTTCTTCTCCCTGGCAATTTCCCAGCTATAGCCAGGGTCTGCCTTACGTGTTGAGAATAGTTTTGGCTATTTGTTTTTACGACCGGCCGCCTGCCTGACATCAACCCTTTTTTTTTTGGAATCAACATTAATCAGTGATGTCTAAATACTCTTAAAAAGTACATATGATTCGGAAAAATCACATTGGTACTTGCCCGGGCCAGGATCGAACCCGCGCCCTCGGCGGCGAGAAGCCGAGAGGCGGGCTCTTTAACCACTGAGCCACCACTGACTATGTATGTAATTATTATCCAATTATTATCCATTATTCATATTAAAGTATTTTCTATTATAAAACTTTTAAGTTTTAACATTGAAGTACTTAATAAAATCAAGTTCATTGTCATTATTTATACTTAAACATATATAAAGTGACAATGAAATAATGATATTTATTTATTTATAAAGTGTTATTAGTAAATCGAACAACAAACATGTCATTTGCATTGATAATTATAATTAGCTCAATCCACTTCAGTGGGAGATATGGAAGACGATTTTTATTCCCTATTTAGATTATATCAGTTGAAAGTGTATCTTTGAACGTCGATTGGGTCCATTCATAATGGTTTCCCAGTAATGACTCAGGCAAATAAAACTTTTAAAGTTGAATTTTCCAATCAAATCTGGTCTTTAGTCAATGTATACTTCATGTCTTTATTTTCTATGTTTCTTCAATAAATATAACTACTAATATTTAAATATATTTTAATTAGTTTTGAGCCCAAAAAATATTACAATAATATTTGTAATTCAAACAAATTCCGATATCATAATTAAAATTATTGTATGTACAGTATATTACCAGCACGTGTTCACACCAATGTATTTACATAAAGTCAGTTTTGATTGTTCTCGTTATTTATATTTAAAGGTAAAGATGACATTGGTCCGTCATTTGCTATGTCCGGACTTGTGGTGGATGTAACGTTTGTTACAAACCATTGATTTTAAATATTCTGATACTAAAGACGCTTTATCGATTTTAATGTTTCATGTTGTTAGACACTAGACAATTTTACTCAATAAATAACAGCAAATACTGTCTGAAACCTACTAAATACTAGGGCTTGTCCAGAGATAACATGTGTTCAATCTTAGAACGTACTCCCCAGGAAGCTTTGGTAAGTTTATTTCAAATTTGGTTATGTAGAGAGCGAGAAGATTGGATGGTGGAGCTGATTGTTAAACGGACGTCAAATAGGCGCCCCTTACTATATACCTAGGCACTGTTTAACCTCCTGTTTAGCATATGTGTACCCAAAATATATAAAATTTTTTGCTTAACACATCTCAAACTGCATATCCAAAATTTATAAACTGAATTATTTGTCTTTTATTGATTGAACAATTTCAAAAATGTAACAATAAAATATTATATTATGATGTGTTTCCTTCTTTAATTAATAAATGAATCCATAATTTATTTATTCCTGGCAAACTGCAAAAAGTGGTAATTATAATATGTGCGGACCTTGTGTTACATTTAATTCATTGATCGGTTTTTCAAAGGAAACTAAAGTTCAACTGTTTCCCTACAATTCCAATAACAATTTTTTTGCCTTTTTTAAAGGTTACATTCTCTTGTGATAATTCATTATAAGTTAAATCTACTAATGCAAGTCAACGAAAAAGGTCTAGATGTTGGTTAATTATAGAACATAAACCTATGACTTCAAAGGTAGGGTTTAATCTCCTTAACAAATATTATTTTTACTGAAACCTTTTGATTATCATAAGATTCCAAAGAACCTCCGTCGAATAAGAATTTCTCAGAGAAAATGCTTAAAGCCATGCCTTTGTTTTTTAACGGAAGAAGGAAAACTTGGGTTAATCTTTACAAAGAAGAAAACCTGAGCTTTCATCAAATTAATAAAATAAAATATATATTTGATGAAACTAATATTTTTCGCATCTACTAAGCGATTGTTATTTTTGATTCTAAAATACATACTCTCGAACTTTCGGTTACTTTACAGCAACCGTAATTACGGGCAGACGAGATGTGAATGTCTGTCAGGCGGTCTAGTTATTTTATCACCTATCGCCATCGATTTCTTAATTTTCTGGTGTACATCTCTGAACGCCGGCAGAATGCGCTCACGGTGTCCCGAGGTCCCGCGGTGTGGTCAGGGACATAGGATTTTATATTTTTAAGACGAGGGTTCGAAGTGTGTGCACTTTATTTGTTGTTTTCGATCGCTGTTCCTTTTTTTACAAAAAAAGTGGAAGAGTCATTAAAACTTTTTGACGAGTCCCTCTATTTGTTACGTCGGCGTTTTAAACAGTAAGTATGATTTGGATATATGTTCTTTATCTATCGAATTAAACACTATTCACGTGGGTCCTATTCAGCCAAATTACAGCTGAATTGTAACAAAAAAAAAAATAATTTGCTCTATCCTTATACAAAACTGTGATGTGGAATATACATAGTAAGAGACGTAGTTTAATTACCTATATTGTTTAGTCCATAAACTTTATTATTACATATTCTTGTGACTTGTGAAAGAAATAAACATCTGTTCAATAAATATAATATAAGTGACTAAAGTCTCAAATAATTCCTGTATATAATGGGCTCATGAAAAAGTTTATAAAAAGAATTACTTCTCCTGGAAACGGTGTATCAAAATAAAATAATATATACCCTAAAAGAGAGTTATTTAGACTGCCTTTTATATCCAACGCGGGAGTTGTATGCCAATTTGATGTTTAAAGGACCTCATAGGACAGATTAATATTTTTAACATCATAAAGACAAGTCATACCGAGAGGGCGAACGAATTTAATTACATAAAAGTAGTATAGTGCTTTTGTTCTAAGCTGAGTTTTGCATTTGTGTGAGTGCACACGAATAGTAATATTTATTGTGACCGTTTGTAGAATTCAAACTTAGGAACGTGCTCTGATAGTGCGGCGCTTATGAAACTTGGCTCAAGGATAATCTGGTACAACTGAACTTTTATACCCAATGGATAATCATTTCCTGTATTTTTAATGAAATTGTTAAACATAGCATTACAATTTAAATATTGAAACACCTTTTGCTCAGCTTATATTAATTATAAATTAAATGTTTGAAAATCAAAATAACTCTAAAATCAAATTAAACGTCCCTTTATGGCTTTTAAATATATTAAACATATGTAGAATAAATTAGAGGCAGATGCATTCGTATAATTGTCCTTGTAATATTCGCAATTTTTTGTGTGCCGCAAACTATGTAATTTATCTAATTAATTCACTTACACACACTGTCACGGTGAAATATTAAAATTACGGGCCGGCCCCGTCATTTTTTCCAAATTGTTGGAAAGGATAACATTGTATTGACGCCCGACAGATTTTCCTGTTGTTGTTCCAGAAGCCTTGCGGTTTATTGTTAAATTTAACTTAAAAATCATCATTAAATAAATATGATTGGAGTAGCTGTGCTGTTTTCTTTATTCATCCTTAGTTTATATAGTCAAAAGAATATGACTATTTGTTCAATAGCTTCAAAGATAAATACTAATTCATTCACGATTTTAAAACTCGTATCTTGTTAATAAAATCCAAGTATAGCTGTCTTCTTTTACGCATTACTTGTTCATTTAAATACCTTAAAAAAATATATTTATACCAAACTATGAAGGTTATCTCAAATATGTACATAATTATTAATCTTATAAATAAATTTGCAGAATAGATTTATTTACTTCCACCAGCGAAAAGGTATTAAAATTATTATGTTTAGTTTCAATTGAGATAAATTTGCATATCTAATTAGTTTTTAGTTACATTCTAGCTTTTTGACGTGGTCTTAATTACGTCGCTGTCAAATAAACTTTTGTGACAACGTGAGAACAACATCATAGTTCCAAGTTAAGTTACATTGTGGAATATCTTCGGTCTTGTATAATCTACAAACTACTAGAAGAATATTAGTGTTGATATTCTTATAATATTATTCTAAATTAGATGGTAGTAATAAATGTCTGTATAATTGGATATATATGTAATATATAAATTTAGGGAGCAGACGTGATAATAGTCTATTATGTTGTCTATTATTTAGCCTTTGACTACGGAACTTATTAACAAAATATAATACTGATTATAGCTTATTCAAAGGCAGTAACTCCTTTATAACATGACAAGATCGATAGTAGAGCTATTAATTTGTAAATAGAATCCATTGAAAGAGAGTAGAATTTAAATCCATACTTTAATTACTACAAAGATCATAAATGTCCGGATTTTACCCATAACTTATACAAGCCTTCTGAAAAATATTATACTTAAAATTAATTATTTTTTTAAACCTGTATAAAATTATGTCAAAAAATGATATCGAAGAGTTTGGGTTCCCTTTTAAAAGATATATTTTAGCCCCGCAGATCTAATTGACCTAAATAAAATATTTATGTATCAGCTCTCCTGTACTTATAAAGCAGTCTTTAGTCTATTTGTAGATTGCGTCACCTGCATTTGTAATGACATTAACTTGGATCTTGGGCTTATCTCAAAGGACACTCAACACTAATTGCTATCTGTAAATAGTCTTTTATTTCCTCTGATAATATTTTTAGCTTTGCTAGGAAAACTATTTCAACAAATTTCCGTTCCGATTCCGTCTTTTATTTTAAACTATGCTAACCTTTTCAAAATAAAGCAATTAATAATGATGTTTTGTGATGAAGTCGCTGATAAAACAAATGTGTATATTTTGAAATATGTAACAAACATTTCTTATTTGTAAAAATAAAAAAATATATATTCATCTGAACTACGTCAGTAAACAATTTATATCAAGTCACCAAATACAATACAGATTAATGGACAGTTCGTTTTCATATTCTAAGAACACCGGGCAAATAATCGACTTTGTTCATTATCATAACAAATAACATACGGTCTCAAGACTGCAAGAACGTGAATAGATTAACTCCATGCTATTTTTGAGGAATTATAATACGCTAAGTATAACTGATTCTATTACATCAATACCCTCTTACCCCGACGTACATTGGGAAAGCCCCATACAAAGCCGTCTCAAAACCGTTTCACATGAAAGTCATTTTTGTGGAGTAAAACTAAATAATTAATTTAGTATTATAAATAAGCTTCCATTATTTTTTGCAAACCATATAAAATTTATATAAAAGGGCATTAAAGCTCATGTTCAATAATGTGATTTTAGTACAATACATTACTACAATTCAACGCCAAAACGCTCAAAAGTTTTTGATATAAATGTACATATAAGTATTATACACTTTTGAAATGCTCATAATCTCCTCATACCGTTTCTTAAATAACGTTATGTATAATAAAAAAATTAATTAAAATTAACCACTATATTTTAGATGTTATAATTTTCTGTTTACTTTTTTTTATAACGAGACTTACCCCTTTGCCGCTGCTTAACGCTGTGTTTTTATTTGTTGTAGGTATTACAATCTTTATACATTAGTTTACACAAGGAGAAAAGAAAAGTTGAGTATATTTACGCCTTATCTGACACGGTGGTAAAACATATTTAAATATATTTATTTTCTTCTTTAAATAAATTAATAAACATGATTTTCAAAATTATTAGTTTCAATATAAAACCTTATACTTTCAGGTATACGTGTGCAAAAATACAGATCATTAAGTTTTGGAATAACTGAGATACGGAGTTTTGAGACGAAACATGGCCGATTTTCCCATAGTGCGACGCCCAATTCAAATCGACGGCTAGTATGTAGTAATGGAATAGGCATTAAGTACGTCTCAGCCCATTTGCGCTGGCAGCTATCAGCGCTAATAAATCTCATTATCTCATGAATCTTGTGTCAGGATCAATTTGTTTCTTTACACTAAATTACACCTTCATTGTCTTATTCAAAAGGATTAAGCGGCACTTGAAGTTACCTTCATTTCATTCCACTAAAAGCCAAATTAATAATCCATAGCTAAATATAAACCCAGCCCGTAACGAACTTTAAAAAGATTTTCCTTCATGTCAATATCAGCATTAGAAATAAAATATAACCTGACGCTTTATATGAGGGAAATGTAGTGCTAACAAAAATGAACTCCGAAGAGTAAGTTATAATTAATATATGCTCACAGAGTCATTAGACTGTCGTAAACAACTGTGGACTCTGATTATTTTTTGAAATATTGTAGTGATTAGGAGAACAGTAGAATTATTTTTGAGTTTTTTATTGCTAGTGTTAGTTCATTAGTTTTTAAAGCGAATAATACGTTAGGCTCCTATAGAAAAAAAAAATGTTTTAATTCCCACCTTTCCCTATTTACACTAGTAAATCAAGCTGTGTTTCCAGGGAGATTGTAAGAATAATATAAAAGCTATTATCACTTTATATTTATTAGGTAATTAATTACTCTTTTAAGTAAAATTCCCTCATTTCATACCAATATGATGTAAATGTATAAAAGAGTCGCTACCAGTGGTATACCTGTTTAAGGATTGTGACTTATTGATTCTCACTTTTAAATCGCATAACTACTAATTTAAAATAAATAATTGAATATGTCTAAATTTAATAAAATCAGACAAAGACACTGTTTAAAAATATTCAAATATACATATGATTGTTCGGTAATAACCAAATTTTTAGGTAGTAATAACTAGAGTTTCTCTAATACACTTTTTACTCAGTATTTTTATATTAAAAATGAATTTAAATTGGAAAATATATAATGAGAAATTCATTGAACCGAGCAGGATTTTTTTTATCGTTTAAGTTCTAATTTAAATATTAGCTCAATATTGCCGTAATGTTACCAATATTCTACTTTTTAAACATGTCATTGAAATATGTACCTACCTTTTTTTGAAGAGTGAAATGATGCTGAAAAAATTATAGGTATACCTCATTTTTAAATTTTCATATCAGTTTTATTTTCTTTTACTATTGAATTATACTAACCCCGAATAAAGGAGGTAAGCATTTGTTCCATTTCAATAAGTCTATGTTAACTTCGTTTATAACTAATATAGAGCTGTTTGTCTTACAAGTTAATATTTTATTATAATTTTGCTATTCCATTGAACCAATAATAATATGATGGAGTGCTCATAATAACACAAATAAATAGCCCCTCTTCACAGCAATGGATTATAAACTTTTAAAAACATAAAATTAAATTTTCAACGCATATATTTAATATGTATTTTTTAATATGTAATTAAAACTTTTAACCTACACCTAAGACTATATGATTGCCTCGATGTTAGGATAGCAATGCATTTCCATTGCTTGTGTGGTATCAGGAAACTTCTGGTTCACACGGCTTGGTGTTCTTTCTGCGGAGTCAGCAGCGTTACTCGTTGTATGATATTTTACCCATACAACGATGTCGCCGCGGCGATAATTATTTATTTTTTAATATGTAGCGCGTACGTAATAAATGGTATGTTATGCTATGCTAACGTAATAAATGTTTAAAAAGTACATACAATATTTCTGACATTAAAGCAATGTTGATCTAATATTTAAATTAGAAAATAAATAATAAAAATCCTTTTCGGTTCGTTTTCAGATTTTTCATTATAAATATTGCAATTTAAATACATTTTTAACAACAAAACACTGAGTAAAAAGTGTATTAGCAAAACACTTGTTATTACTACCTCTCAATCTCCAAATTCAAATACCAAATCTGGATATTGCAAAAAATCAAATATTTGAATTTGATAACAGTGTCTTCGTCTGAATATAGCAAATTTTAGGCATATATAATATTTAGTTATTTGATTTTAAAGTAAGAATTATACATCAGAAATCAAAAAACTACGAAACTTACTTTTATGAATATGTTAATATACATAAAATTAAGTTCCGTATTTTTCCCGGAATCCCTTATTGCAACCCTATATAATTCATACGCTAACAAAAACACAGTATTGTCATATTTATTTAAAACTAGTTTTTGCCCGCGACTTCGTCCGCGTTAGTTTGGTCAAGAGTAATATATGTAGGTATAGCTGACCAGGCGAACTCTTTTCCGTCTTAGAGGCCATAAATAATCAGGATTTTCCTGTTTCAATCAAATAGAATGATGACATATTAGTTAGTTGTCCAATCTAATGTCAATAAAAAAACGTTTGTATGGGAAATAGAAAAGGGATGGTTTTAGGGTTTTCCTGGCAATTATTCAAATTTTTCTCACCTTTTAAACCTTTCCTGGACTTCCAGGAGTATTTCAAGACTAAAATTAGCCAAATCGGTTCAGCGGTTCTCGAGTTTTAGCGAGACTAAGGAACAGCAATCCATTTTTATATATATAGAAGATATAAGTAGGCAGAATTGTTACTATTTTCTAAAGATGACTATTATATAACAGAAAAACAGATGATATAAAATTTAAAGTATATATGAATATTTGATGTAATACTATCAATATTAGACCTAAATTCCTTTGATTTTATCGAAATAACATTTGATATCCGTTCACTAAAACAATATGGCTAGAAACAAAACATTGGTTCTGGAAACCATTCATCCAACTTTTCGACAAAATATATAAAATGAAAAGACCTAAATTCCTTTGATTTTATCGAAATAACATTTGATATCCGTTCACTAAAACAATATGGCTAGAAACAAAACATTGGTTCTGGAAACCATTCATCCAACTTTTCGACAAAATATATAAAATGAAACATTATATATATCACATATTTCCTAGTTTTTCACATATACGATAAAATGATAACTCTATCCGAAGACATAACAAGTGATTTAATAAGGACGCTGAGTATATCAAGTATCATTTAACCCATGATTTTTTACGGTTTCAAATTTAATCAGGAGTTGGAGAAGGTCGTGTGCCTTTATAAAGGAGTCTACTCACGTGTCTTATTAAATATAAACTGACAATCTATAAAGTGTATTTTTGTATAAGCTAAAAACAACATTAGAGTAATATAGGAATTAAGTAAACAAATTTCTAACAACCCTCTTTATATAGACAAATTTAATTCGTTCCTCCGTACTCCTCCGAAACGGCTTGATTTGATTCGCATGAAATTTAGTGACCATATTGAGTAATCGGAGAATCAGCCAACATCTTTTTCTCTATCCTCTAAGCCAAATTTTTTTTTTGGACCAAACTTATTGTTTTTATATTTTTTATAATGTGACATTAAAAATACATACAACCCAAAATTTTTACTTTTTTATCACCAACCCCTATTTTTTTATAGAGCAAAACAATGTTTGCCGGGTCGGCTAGTAAAATATATAGAAATGCAGTGAACTGAAGCCCACCACAGTTTATTAAACCTCCGACTTTTATTGCTGTTAGAGAAAAAAGAAATATTGTCATTATTACATTGGACTCGGGGACATCTTTGTGGAATGAAGTTAATAAAAGTATATTTTTCGTAATGCCTTTTGTTATCATTGCAACGAATAATAAAAACAATTATTAAAACCAACAAATTCATGATTGCTCTCAATTTTCGACTTCAATTTTTATATGTAGAATATTAAAAAAAGCACAGAAAGTTTGTGTTTGAAACTGTAGAGATAAAGTCTTTGAAGTAATCTGACATATCATTATTGTGTATTTAATATTTGTGTATAATACCAGATAAAGAACCATAAGCGGGAGCCTACATATTTAAAATTAGCTCTCAATAAAATTTTACAATTACTATCTACTGCGAGGTATAAAATAATAATTTTAACTTTATATTTAAATTATTTTTGCCCTTGTTTTGTATTTTATTGTATTGTAAAAGGGTCCTAATTTTTTATACTTCGCCGTTATCGTAATTTGAAACACATGTCGCGGATATGACACTCCTCTGACAAATTTCCTATATCACATTTTTAAAACGACACCGATTACTCGGAAGCCACTTTACAAAATGATATTATTTTTAAAATTATTTGTTTCTCTAAAATAACTCATGTGTCTAATAAAAAACATTTTTATAATTATGACTACTTTAACTTGCTTCGTGGTCTTTGTTTTACCCTCGGGATCATTTTCACAAGGCTAATTAAGTGTCCCGTGGTTTTTGTCTTACCCTACCCGCTGTTTATTAAGTCATAAAAAGTCATAAAGAATATTAACAACATTAACTTAGCTGCAGTAGTCATGAGTAATATTTTTAATAATATAAATTTTAATTCACTCAAGGCATTATATATAGTGTTATCTTTTTATTCATAATCACAATAGAATTAGTATTATATACTCAATAATTGCTGAACCTCGCTGCCTCAACACCTCAGTATTTTATATGGGTATTTGAATTTTGGTGCGATGAGAGCACAGAACTGGATTTCAAAAGAATCTCGTTTTGCGTGACGGATGTGCTGTTTACCAGGATTGTGATATTTTGACATTCAATGTTAAAAAATGTTCGTAAATTTTTTAGTAATTACAATTTAATTATGTTTTATTACAAAACATAACTAATATTGAAATCTGATTTTATAAAATTATTTAATTTTTATTTGTACAATCATTTTACAACAAAATACTTGACTGTGGTTAATAATACAATATTATATAATATATAATTCTAAGATTACTGCGATAGACGTATGACTGGCAATTGTAAACCCATTTGGGTAAACGGTATTAAGTTTCAAGCTACGTTAAGCCTAATCAAAATTACGAGTTACATTAGTACAATATAGGATACAATAGGATCAAGTAAGAAAGTCCAAGATACGGATATATTGAAGTCTTTTATTCGGCAAGACGAGAACGATAAATACAAGATCCATGCAATGAGTTTAGAATGTGCACTAAAATGGCGCACCCTAATTCATGACGCGACATCGTCTGCGTTACTTTTAAAATCAGAAATGTATAGTTGTCTGGTTAAATAAGAAATATTGGATTTAAAAAAAAAAACAATAATATATACGTTACAAAATATCAATATATAATAAATACTTTAATATAATTATTAAGATTAAAGTACTCGCATCACTAGGGGCATAGACAAGTCTCTATCAATATATATATTTTTTTTATGTGAAAGGTGGCAAAAGAGCAGACGGCCCACTTGATGTAAGGTAGTTCCGTCGCCCATGGACATCCGCAACATGTTTGTTGCGGATGCTTTGCTTACCTTGTTTTTTGGGAATAGGGAGGGGTGGGAATAAGGAAATGGTAGGAAAGGGTGGGAAATAGGAAAAGAGCAATATCAGCTGATCACGTTTGTTTACAAGATTGTTAAATTCTATTGAAATGAACCATAGGGTATATTTGTCTATAATATACCGTGAAGCAAGTTATGTTAGCCTTATACAGAATTGGCTGAAAAGAACACGTAGAAAGTGGTTGGTTGCCATAAAAGTCAATATAGTCCAAAATGTAATGTAGGTAAAACATCTCAAGGCTTAAAAGGTAAATAAATATGTACTGGAATGAAAAGGGATGAGGCTTTAAAATTGTGGTTTTTATGATTCTGTAGGTATATATATGTAAACATAATTATAAATGTTTTAAGGTGTATGACAAAATTAAGAGGTTCAGGTTTAGTGAAATTACACAGTGAGTATAAATTGAAGAGTTATTTTATCGAATTTGGTACAGAATTTTATATTCTTGCTTCAGCACATAACTAAAAACATCATTTTAAAAATAATATATTTATCTACGTAATATACATATACAAAATGTTTTACTGAATAAAATGTTAATTTAAATGTTAAACTATGTATGTACAATAATAAAGTACAGTCATCTTCATTGCTTTATACATATAATATTACGTTAATTGTAAATGAATTCATTATTATTTTAAGTTAGATTAAAGCATATATCTTGTCCCATTAACCGTTTTCGGCCGACTATTATAAATTAAGGTCGCTACAAAAACACAGCTTGTGTAATACTCATTGTGTTAAAACCTATTAAAATTTGCGTTTTGTGAAATTAAATATGCATAATTAATATTTATAGATATATCCTAAAAATATTTTAGTTTGTATGTTAATGATTATGGGTTATATTACATTTTAGTATTCAACTCCCGAATTTGTAGCAATGTCCAATGAATGTGAGCGCGTAATGAAGTACTATCCTTTGAAAAGTGCTTTCCAAAGGCACTTTTACATTCATCCAGGACGTGTTTGACATATTCCTATAAAGAGAATAATAAAAATCAGAATACTTTCCATACTCCATACACTTTAGTGGGTCAAAATAAGTTAGCTAAGACGGGAAGTTAACACGCCCCGGGCAGCTGTAAACAACTTCGCTAATGGCCACTTTAAGTTAGCAAAGTAGCCACATTTGGAGTCTTAAATTTTTTTAGCTACACTCAGCGCGTTTGATAACTAAATTGCGTGATATAATTCAAGTTTATTTGTTTAACTTCACTCTATGAAATAACATAATGGTACTCTCATAAAACAAGCATGAAACATTGATATTTAAGTTTTATTTATTTCTAATCTAGAAGATAAAATTATGTCTTGGACTAAGTTACTTTTTCGTTTCTAAATTAAAAGTATCATAGTAGGGCGGGGTATTATTTTGTTATTTAGATAAGTAAGCTTGAAGAGACTTGATTTGATTTATATTGATAATAGTTTATTCAAATGCTCCACTGAAATTATACAATGATTATATAATGGCACCACAGGCCGCTCTTAGAAAAGGGTTCTGAACCCTCGTATCTTTTTGTTGATGGGTTATGCATAATCCATTTGAAACGTGATTTACTATAAAAGTAGTCATAACATAGTAATAAAATTATCCGAGTACAATAAATGAGAAAGTTATGATATATATGTTTGTTACAAAAAAACTAAACCATCATAAAGTGATAACGCAAGACAAAAGTACAATACTGCAATTATGTATGTATATTAAAAAAATAATAATAAGGTTACATTTACCTTGGATATGTTACTTATTTGTTAGATTATTAGATTATGCACTTTTTATTATTTTTATATGTTTAGTTAATTTTATATTATAATATGTACATTAAGTACAAAATATAAATGTATTGAGATGTCAAAGTAGTTGTGAGTTAACGACGATGAATTCCAATGTAAGGAAAAACCAATATTGGTTTATGAGACACTGAAAACTTAGATATAAATGTAAAAAATACCAACATAATTGTATTAAACAAATAAATAAATAAATAAATAATAAATAATAATAATCAATTTTCATGACATCATTCAACAACTCACAATCATATTGAATTAAAAAACAATATTAGCACTTCTGTAAAATATAAACCTCGATCATCAATTTCGTATGTAATAAATACTTCTATAATCTGTATGAACTGTCACATCCGGAAAATACAAGAGTTTCTCGTAATATTGCCGTAAAATCGATTTCACCGGATACGGTAATCGTTCTTTCATATTCCATTTCCCTTCGTGTCTCTGCTTCTCGTTTAAATGCAATCTTTCATACCTGAAAAATGTCCTAAGGTCATCTATAGGTACTCAACTGTTGTTCTTTTAAAACTGAGAAGACGTATTTTACTAAAGATTTTAGTATCGTTTATTTCAACATTTTGACAAAACATATAAATTACTCTATATCTTTATTACTATTTCATTTTTATCTGATAATATTTTAAATATTTTTATGATATTTAAAGATCTAAATCTAAATAAAGAACTTAGTGTTAAATAATTTAAGTAATTGAATTTTTAAACAAAATATATTTCGCTGAGAAGAAGCTTCGAGAAGCTCTCTTTTATGTTGAATAAACTATTTAATAGATATCGCTAAAGTCATAATGTTGTAATAGATATCGCTAGAGTCATAATGTGGGACAATATTCGATGTGTTTTGGTACACCCAAAAAAGAGATTTTTTTTTTCAAAAAGACTTTTCCCTATTTATTGTTATAATTCAAATCGAATATTTTACACGTTTGCAAGAATATATGTATGTATGAAATAAGTTTCATTAAAGTAATTTTTTTTACGTCATTACAACGTGTCACCCACTTTAGGTATATAACTGAGTGCTTAAAATTTATTTTTTTTAATTCGTGTGCTTATTAAAGACTAAAATAACGGTTTGGGCACGCGAAGCGCATACGTAGTCTAGTGTGGTACAAGTTACTGGAAACTGAAAAACTAAAATTAACATATCTGTCAAAAACATAGTAAGGTTTTTGAGACATTCAATTGTTTTCAACTCAAACACTACTTACGTAATATGAAAGATGCATTGATGAAAGGATGAAAAAAAAAATTTCATAATTATGGAAATAATGATTTTATACATTAATAATAATTAAACCAGGAAACTTTCTCGTGAACATTTTTATTATTATTCTCGCCTTCGATGCAGTTTTTTCAAATTAGATAGCTTTATTAACTTGGAACAGGCTACAACAAACGACCATGCGTCAATTTTTTACACAGATTTGGTATGTATCTTTTTTGAATTCTCTTTGAGCCCTGTGGCATAGAAAGAATAGGTACTTAAGTTTAAAAATTCTACTATTTTGAAACGAACGAAAAAATTTCTATTTTAATAAACTTTTCCGTATTGTTGAATAAACATGTTAGTTATAATTTTTTATTGAACTTATACTTTTTTCCACGCGATGGAGAAAAATGATGAGAGTGAATTTTTACGATGCTCTCTCACACCGACACCGACATCGTGAAATTAGTTCTAGGTGACATGTTAATCGATAACTATGTTCAAGTTGTACACTCTAGTATATATATAGAACGAAATAAAAATATTCATATAAACAAAACATATTCATATAAACAAACGATATTCATATAAACAAAACGAGGATATTCCTAGTATTATTCCGCCTCTTGCTTTTATTTAAATCTATGATTAAAATAATTTTATTTCATGCAGGTCATTAATAAAACTTCATTGTAAGTGTGATTTGTAAAAAATATTGAAAGATTTATTTAGATATAAAAGAGTTGATGTGAAGTAGTTAGAATATTTTTCAGTATTAATATTTTTTGTTATAAAGCTTGTATTACTCTGACACTTGTCAATTTAAAATTCAATTTTAAATTAAATTACAAGAAATATAATATTGAGTGGAACAATTATTTTTCTTTAAAACCAATGGCCAGATTTAATTTTAAAATTATTTTACAAATACATTTTTGATATTAATTTTTCGCCAACACAAGAATATCAAAGACGAAGTTTGTTCAACCAACGTATATGGTACAATTCAATTCAAAGTTTATGATATGTTTTAAAGTGTGTGAATGAGAATATTTCGTACACTACATTATTTTAAATATGTTTTTATTGCTAGTTACGTTATTACATAACTAATATTAGTAATTTTTTATTGAATAAACATAAAGACAATTTAAAATGGCAACTTACAATTTTTGTCCGACCATCCGTCCCTTCCTTTTTACGGTCAAAATAGAATGAATTCCTCTTTGAGACTAAAGCCTTAACGTCGCCCGTCCTCATTCGTCAAGCGTCTGCAAGTTTGGAAAAGTTACTGACTTCGAAAATAACGGAAAAAATCATCATAATTCAGCCAGATTTTTCACAAAACATGTAACAAAAAATATACAGTTGATTTGAGTACCTTAGTCTTTTTGAAATAGATTAGTAACTAGAAGAATATAAGAAAAAAATATATAAGTAATGAATGCAATAATTTATAATATCTCTGTCTTTCGGTCTATAAATAGTTAGGAAAAGAACTTCCAGTTATTTATTCTCCATTTATCTAATTTTAAAAGTTTGTCGTATAAAGTTGACTGATACAGCTTAAGTAATTTTTAATATAAAATGCTTCTCATTTCAACATTCCTAACTCTCAATCTCGCCGCTGGATGTTTAAATAATGCAACGTCTTGTAGTTTTAAAGTTTTCTTTTTGAAACAGAAAATGATATTTGTCAATCCTTACTAGAATTAACTTGTTTGCTTTATTTTCATAGTGAAAGCCCTTAGTTCGCCAAGACTTCGTGGCGGCTCGCGGCGGAGTAGATTTGTTGGAGAAGATGTTCGAGAGTGATAGGTCCTGACTGGCGGTGTCCTCCTTCTGTGAGACGGTCATGTGCACGAAGGAGGCATCGGAGAGGGAAAAGGAGAGTGCAGCTGATGCACCCTCCCTCCGCAGAAGACGCACGGGGGTGCGACGGAGGCAATTCCAACGCCTCCAATAGCACCTTTGTGCCACGGGCTGGGGTCGGCTTGGTAACCCGACTCCTGTGAAAGCCCGGCGTCGTCGGGGCGGTCCTAATTGCCTTGATTGCCCCCATACTCCAAAGGAGTAAGTCCGGTCTTTGCCAGGACTAGTCAGGTGCTGGTGTGGCCTGTCGCTGACAGATCCGGGGTACACCGACATAGGGGCCCGATGGCTTTTACAGTGGTTTTAGTGAGTAAGAGCCTGCCCAGGCTGAGCCTCACACATTCCTTCCGGCACCACCAAGGCCGGTTGGACGGCTCGTAAAACTAGTTTCCCTGCGTCATCACAAAAAAAGCCCTTAGTTATAACTCAGATTTAAGAAGCCAAGTTGAAGGTAAAGATCAATATAAAGTATCGCATAAAAAACTATTGTGAAGTTTCATAATCAGATTTAGTTAATAAATTGATATTAATTGAAAAATTCGAAGAAAACAAATAATTTATAATTTAATATTTTGTCATAACCAGATATAAAGCATATGATATTGTACAAAATTACGAGAAAACCTTTCTTTGGAAGTAAAACGCAGTCATTATGATCAATTTCAGACTGCTGCAAATTTTAATTAGACGTACTAATTAGCAATCAAAGGATTTATCTCATTGAGACATTCATTAAGATCATTGACAAGCTCTCTTTCAAGTGCAAAAAGAGGGTCCTAGTCTTCTACAAGCTATCGTCGTAAAATACATATTTGTAAAATTGTGTTTATGGATGAAACCTGTCAGTATTCCATTGATTTACCGTGTGGGAGCCGGGACCATCGCGTAGCAGGAAGAGTAGCTTCAACCGTGCTTGGACTTGCGACCCAGGTGTAGGTTTAAGGGGCCTCTAGCAAACGCGCGTTAATCGGTCATCTTTATACACCAATCTCCTCTCCCTACCTAACCAAATTTGAAAAGAACCTACTAGGGCTGCCTTTGAAGTACTCTCCAAGAATGAATTGATATTAGTTCGGGACAGGCCTAAGGCTTTAAATAAGTTGTAGAGAAATTTACTTGTTATACTTCTCGCTCCCACTTTAATAGCGAGTTCGTTTGCGAACTCGTTATATTTATTGACCTTGATGGCATGGTCCTTGGGTATTTTGGTTTCCGACGGAACCGTAAGCTCTATCATCACAACGCACTTTAAAATTCACGACTACATAAATACATATATCTGGTCTGAAAGACGACGCACTAATGTCCTCGGAGATTTCGAATTGTTTTTCATACCTAAATGAATGACGTCTTTATGGGATTTCCCAAAGATCTCTTAGAAACTCTTAGGTGTTTATAGAGTTTCGAGGGCCTTTTGAAATTCATCCCAAAACTATTGTGATCCCTGCATAAAATCGTAAATCATAAATCATTCGTTAGCGCGAGCCCTAGCCACAAATTCAACATCTTTATGACGCCTGCATCTAATTTTAAATTAAAAGTCAATTAAAATGTGAAGTTACGTAATTATCGTACCTACCTTTACGTTTAATGAAAGTTTATCTTTATCTTTTATTTTATTATTTTAAAACACAAAATTAAAATTTTCAAACAATATCATTGATAATGATGATGATAATTATTAAAAAAAGAAAAACAATACTTTCTTCGAATCTTACATGTTGACTTTTGTATATATTACAAATCAAGGTGCAAAATTTTAATTGAGATTACAAAACATAAAAATTGTTTTCATTGTGTTCTCCTAATGCCTGTGCTAAAATATAAATTAAAAAATCTTGAAAACATAAAATAAATAGAAAATATGTGACAACTTTACATAACAAGACTTTAAAATTTAGCACACATTAACCAATCGAACATGAAATGAAAATTATTTGTATTCTGAATTTATTATTCTGAAGACCTTGTCTGTGTATCGTTAATATCCCAAGTTTTATTTTTTAATATATTTCGGAAATAACCGAGAGTGATTAAGTTAAGACCATGAATATAGGCTTCAAAAATATGCAGTGAAATTAAGGCCAATTCAGACTACAAAGACATCTACTTATCTCAACTTGAGGATCTGATATACGGCAGTAAATTTCTGTTGCAGGTCTTAAAGTCTAAATACATACAATATGTAGATAAATATTTACCTAGGTACTCGTACTTCACTTTCTGAAAATAAAATGCTTTTTCAAGCCTTTCTCTAATAATATTTGGCAGCACATTTTATTGAGGAAAGAAAGTGCTGAAAATAAAACTTTGTTATATAAAAAAAAGAAAATTTTGCTACGGCATACATTTCAATGAATTCAATTTCGATAAGACCCGTATCTCATTCGCAAACAATGACATCGGTACATTCGCTAGACTGAGCCTTTCAAATTACAAAAAAATTTAAACTGTTTTTTGATAATGAAATTATTAAAAATGAAATCCATTAGTTTAACATGAAATTTGTTTTTGTTTTCAAATAAAAATAAAAAACATACCTTGAAAATGTTTTGACTGTACTCCAAATATACGAAACCTTTCTTTTACCATTTTAACTTAATTTTCGTCTATAGACGAAATCTTAAGAATTTAAAGCTTTTACAGGAGTTTTTTCTTCATAAAATGTTGAATTCAAAAAGTATTTAAAATAATTTTTATTCTGTAGTTAATAATAATTATAAACATATAAAACATTTAAAGTAAAAAAGCTAATAGTGTCGTATATCTAAGCAAAGCAACATGGTATGAAGAAAAACCACAAGCACCTTTAAGCAAAATACAAAACGTGAGAAATTTCAAAATGTAAATGATTTTCGTATAGATAGAGGGAAAATTGTCTTTTTTTTACGAAACCTTAAAACAAAAATCAGTGTGTTGTATAATTATAAAAGGTACATATCCTTTTGAAATCATTTTTAGAAGGTACTAAAATAAAGGTCTATGATCTAATTCCAGAGATTTTAGTATTTGACTACGAAATGCTAAAATACCGAATCGGACCATAACAGTAGTCACGGTATCTACCATAAATAAACGTTGTAGTCGACAGCATACAACGACGAGCAAATGTCTTGCCATTTTAAATATATTGTACCCTGTGTGTATTATTGCCTACTCCTCTTTATTCTTCATGGTTTCATATTCATCTTAACTAACACAATACAAAACTTCACTACGATCCATGATCACCAAAATGTATATCGCATTATATATTTTTATTTTACATTTACAAACCTAGTTGGCTTAATGAGATCTAAAATTTAACCGTGATCAGGGGCAGACGAGATGTCACGTTATTACGGTTGCTGTAAAGTAGGCGAAACGTTGGGAGTATGTAGTTTTTAGTCAAAAATAAATAATCGCATAGTAAATCCCAAAATATTAGTAGCTAGCTTAGTTAAGATTTAGTTTATAAACGAAAACTATACCATGCCATTTAATTGGCCCACGGTATAGTGCCAAGCTAAATTATGGTCGGTGCGGCAACAGCGTATGTATAGATTAAGAAAGCGTAACAAAACAAGTTTATGGTCTTAAACAATCGAATTCTTTATCATGTGTAAATGAAAAACAGTGCTTTAAACAAAAAGCAGGGGAGTCTTTTATATTCCACAATATCTTTGCAGGTGAACCAGTTGTTCAATCGAAAAACCTTCAAGGTAATACAAACATAAAACGTTTGCAACACTTTTAAGAGTAAATAAGATTGTAAAACGTTTTGAAGAGAATATATACAAACTGGAAAAAAGGATTTTTCAAAACAAAATACACAAGCACTGAACACAAACTGCACATAATTCGATTAAAATACAATTTACGTGACGGCTGATTTTTTTATTTAATTACCGTTTTCGATATTCAAATAATTTTTAATTTCCTCCAAAATCTCCATTCCGATATCAAAGAACACAAAAATATGGACAAAAAATATTTAACGAATTAGTTACAATTAACTTATGACAAAAAAAAATTCAACAGTTGGATTTCTTTGGAGATAATTTATTAAAACTAGGGATAATAGCAAAAGATATTTATTCCGGGCATACGGAACTTCCGGACGTCCGGCGTAAAACTTCCGTCTCGTCACGGCTGACCAACAGCCCTCCGATCAGCCAAGCGCTTTATAAGGGTCCAATATTTAAATATACGAGATTGTGTTGCTATGCATAATGATTTGTTCATTTATTTATTTTTATTTTTTGATACACAATTACATTACATATATTATATAGTTATACAAAAGAAAAAAAAATAAATTTGTAGCAAGGTGGTCCATCTCAGTATAAGCTATGCTAATGCACAGCACTGATTTTCAGATGGCCCCTATTAACCTTCCCATCTTTATATAACAGTTCTTATATTAATAGTTACTTTTTTATTCATATTTTGTAATAATACAATTAATTAAATACATTATATTTAGCTCCAATTACAAATTTTCGTTTAATGTAGTATACACGAGAAACAGATAATTCACCAATAATAATTTATTTGTATTCTATTTAATATTAGTAAGCTAAAAGTTTAACAATATATGGATGACCGTAATTTAACTATGTCTGTGCAAAAACCCTTCGCGGAATACTGTCAGTTTGTTGTTATTTATTATCATAGCCTCTGTTTTGTGTTATTGCCTAAGTGAAAAAACGACTAAGATACCAAAATATCGAATTGTTAAGAAAGTTGCTGAAATAAACCAAAAAATCTTTACATTACACCTTTTACTAAAATAGAATATACTTACATATTTCTACATATATTTCTAAACTTGAGATTTAATTTTCAGCTTTCGTTTCAAGTTTATTTATTTAAAATTGAGAACGAAATGTATAAAATTAAAACACAATCAATCATAGCTGAGTAAACAGTAGCAAATTAACGGCCGAATTGACTCTGAGGGGCTTACTGATCATATATCGGAATTAAGCCAGCTTTGGCCGAATATCGCGGTAAATTTTTTATCAATTATAAGGGTATTTTTGTTATATATGAAAGCAAACCTAATAAAATAATATGGACACAACAGAGATAATCCATAATAATTAATATATTAATAATAATAAACTTTAGACAAACATTATTTCCAATAAAGCCAATTATGTAAGCAGAAAGAGCTGGTAAGTAATAAAAATAGTTACAAGATTTATAGCCCAATAATAAGAACAATAAAAACTAAAGCAACAACAATAATAATTTCCCAAAACATTGAATGACAGTTCGATTACGCAACAGTTTAAATTGTATTATATGTATAATGTGATTCTTTTGTTGGCTTTATCAGTGTAACAAGTCGATTCAATAAAAGGACATGGCACCGGACGCCTCGCCGATAAATATTAATTAAGCGAGATAATTTTATTTATTGTGGACGGTGACTTACGTATCCGCCTGACTATCGCTTCGTATAGACATAGGTTATCAGTTATCATCAGATTCGAATTCATATAACATCTCATACGTGTTTCTAATATAAAACTCAATTAAAAATTATAGTCAATAACATCCTTTGTCTATACTCAAGTTATGGCTTCTTACTTAAGGTTGGCTTTATTCAATCCTTAATACCTTATGTCATTACTATTTTCTGGATTATATACATATTTACAAATATAACCATTATATTTTGTATTTATGCTGTCTACAAGTGTAATCGATTGTTAATTATTTTAATCGCATAATTATATTTGACATAGATATACTTTAAAAATATAGTATGCACGTTTTTTTAAGTCAAATGTAAAGCCAGAAGCATATCTAACAGGTGATGTAAATATTAAAAAGAACTTTCCGCTACGGTTCGGTACTCGTTGGCGGTTAGTTAGTACCCCGGGTTCAAACCCCACACACGTTGGGATTGTTAAATGCATACTACACTCTGAGTTTGTCAGTTTGTGCTTGTAATGTGTTAAGTTAACTATGTGGTGGTTTATACAATTAACGATCCTATTACAATGTGAGTAGTTTCTGAATTCGTTTGTTATTTTTTCCGTTTATACCTTTAATTATAACATTTGTTATATGTAAAATAAGATATTATTGATATATACATATTAAAACAAATATCATATTATTTTTATTAAATTGAATTCGCAAATTTAAAATATGAGTTTTAAAAACTTAGTCAAACCTTACGACATTTTTAAACGAAAAATAAATAAAAAATCTTTTGTCTTATCGCGCTGTCTAAATGTGATGAAGTAAACGTCATTTTGACACTAAAATATTTGAGCGTCAAAACTGTTTGACAGTTTGTGACAGAGTCTAACGGTTCAGGTGGAATAGATAATAGAACAGACAAACAATAATATTTTTTATTGCTTGTGTGATTTTTAAGTACAAAAAATACGACCTCTATAAATACATGTCCATGTAAAGTATCTTTAAATAATTTTATTACTACATATTTTATTATTTTAATTTTAAGAGAAATTTATATCAACATTTCTGCCCGTGATCACAGTTGCTGTAAAGTAGCCGAAAAGTCAAGAGCATGTAGTTTTTTATCAAAAATAAAATCGCGTAGTACATCCGAAAACTATTAGTTTCATTAAAATGAATACTCGTGAAAATCTTTGATCTCTTTATATAAAAATATAATTTATGCAAGATACGAAAAAAACTTTTTCAATCAATGTCATTGAGCTATGTATATTTCAAAATTCATTATTCAATAATGTTAAAGTGACATTCAAACATATTGCTGAGTGTAATTAAATCAAAAAATAAAATTAATTGATCGTGAAATTGTTTGAAAGTGTAAAATCTGTGTAAGTGAAAATGGGTTTTTGCCGCGTAAAATCGCTTAGTGATCTCCTTTAATTGATGCACCAATCATTGCCTTTTATGTGATTACCACGAGCTTTTCAATTGAATGTTAAATAAAATCACTGAAAATTAAATTGAAAACATCCAATGCTCTTTTAGGTTTTAAAAGTTTATGAAGCCGTTAAATTATAATAGTTTTCGCCGGTCTAAATAAAAATAGTAGAAACCTACGTAGAAACAAGCCTTCCATTTATGCTAGAATCCGAGATTAGAAAAGAATAAATAAAACTAGTACTTTTTGGGCGCCTTATTAAAAACAATCTATATATATATATATATATATATAAAACTGGATTGCTGTTCCTTAGTCTCGCTAAAACTCGAGAACGGCTGAACCGATTTGGCTAATTTTAGTTTTGACATATTCCTGGAAGTCCAGGGAAGGCTTAAAAGGTGAGAAAAATTTGAATAATTGGCGGAAAAACCCTAAAAACTACCCTTTTCTATTTCCCATACAAATGTTTTTTTGACATTAGACTTGACAACTAATACGTCAATCATTCTGTTCGATTGAAACAGTAGAAATTTAATAAATACCAATACCGTTTTATTGAAGACGGAATAGAGTTTTCCCGGTCAGCTATACCTATATTACTAATGACGAAATTAACGCGGACGAAGTCGCGGGCAAAAACTAGTAATGAATAAATTATTATCAGCAAACGAAACTATGCTTTTTGCCTAAGAGAGAACTCTTTTTGGAGTTTATTAATAGTTTCATACGCTATAACATTGATATAATTACCTGTTTAAGTTGAGGGTGATCAAATGGAATTAATTGAGATGACGATGTCATATTTAATCTTCAGGCAACAACTTTAATCTCTGTTTACTGCTTCCATAGCACCTGGTTTTAACTTTAAACACCAAGGATTTAATGCAGAATACATAAAAAAAAAACAAACAAACCTACTAACACATTTGACAACAGAAATAATAAAATGAAATTTAGCATTTTTGTTTAAACAATTTTAATATCCATATATATAAATAAGGACTCCTATGTATTATACATTCACAAATAATAAGGAAATATGAAATACTTCAATTATTAAACATTCTGGGACGTTATGGAACATTGATAGAAAATGAATCTCAGTTTCCTAATATATTCTTAAATCCATATTAAATAAATCCCATTTCAGGCTAACACCTCAAACGACGCTGTAAGTCTTATTTTATATGGCTTACATAATAGAATGTTTATATTAAAAATATGTAGTTAATTTTAAAAATATTAATTAATTTAAATAACGAGATATACATATGTATGTTTTGTAATGCGGATATCGGTTGTGAAGCCTTATAAAACATAGTACACCGGTTACACCGACGGAAGCGGTTCCCATTTTAACATATGCGGAGATACAAAAGATAAAAAACAATTATTATCAAGAGCGCTTACTCTTTTATATCCTTATTTATAAAAAAAAAACAATTGTTCTAAGCCATTACAGTAAACTTATATCTTCAAAGTTATTATACATCGTGTGTGACACATAATTAGGACGTTACACGGAAACACGAGACACATCACAATAAATCACCTTAAATTCTTTTTCCAAAAAATACAGAAGTGAGTGCGGGGCCCGCGAAAATAATTGAATTTCAGATTCCAGACGCGTTAAGCCGCTGAACCGTTCAAGTGTGCGTAATATGTTCATAAATGATAAATCATTGTCACCCAAATATCTATGACCAAGATGAAATATCCAAAAGAATTTTATGATTTTAGTTTACATGGCAAACGATGAATTCTCCTCTAACATTAAATATTATTTATAGGAAGAAAAAAAGTGTGACAAAAAATAAGCTGAGTAATAAATTTCAAAGTTGACGTTAAAAAATCATCAATTCTTAACAAATACTTATTACTATATGCTGACCTAAAACAAAATATTATTGTAAATATTTATTTATCTTTTTTTATGAATATGTTTAGATAGAATGCAATACATAGCATAGAATCTACATTATGATGAAACATTTATAAATTATTATTTTTCATGCAGTCGCTACACAAATTTCTTTTTAATGGAAACGCTATGTATGACAGTCTTTAAATTAAACTATTCTGACTTGGACGCCCGGGATTATGAGGCCTTTGTAATATTCTTGTTTAAAACTTCCATCATAGCCGTAAGACTATGCATAAACTGAATTTAAATATGACTTGAAGAAACTTGTGTTGATAGCTGACGAAGCACTGGCTAAAATAAACTTTGTTTACACATTTCATATTTAGTTTTATAATAAAATATTAATAATGTTTTGAAAATTTTTAATGAATAGTTGTAATTTTATTAGTTTTATTGCTTTATTGCTGACATAACGGATAGGATTCGGGGCAGCATGAACGAAATAAGATTCTATGCTTCGTTCCGCCTGACTGCCATTGTACTGAATACGTGCTGCAAATACTGTGAAGATACTCGATTTCAAGTGTACACTATAATCCTCCGCATCATTGCACTTAGACTACAGATCAAATGCTTCGGTATTAGTTTTACCTTGTTAAAAATAAAATACCTATGATATATGTGTATATTGAAAAGTAATAATAATATTGGTATAATTTTAATGATATTGTAATAAAACATTTTCAAATTGTATTGAATATCAACAGATATTTGTTATCAACAATTATTAAATTTTTTTTAACGCGTATATAATTATAGAACATTCAATGTTTAATATTTTTACTAGATAAGTTGTAAAAATCTTTATAAGAACAAAATAATCAAAGTATAATTTACCAAACGTATATTTAAAACATATATGTAAATATAGAAGTATAATTCTAATAGATATGTTGGTAGACATCAAATATGAAGTTAACTGTGGTATAATTATGTATGAAATTTATATGGAAGTACGTTCAAGGAGATTTTTGGTTCCTAATGAAAAGTTTCGACTGTACGCAGTCATTTAAAAAATTCAGAGAGCTGAATTATTAACGTCAAGCTACTTTGATCGCATACTTCTGTGGCTTTTAACGTTTTTGTTAAACAATAGTTTGGACCATTTTTGATTACGAAACATTTAAAAAAAAATGAAAGTATACCGAGTTGAGAATTATATGTATATCATAATGTTATTGTTATCCAAACTTAAGCGGTATAACATGGAAGATTATAAATATAAATATACTCTAATGCAAATATCTTCGAAATATTATGGTTGAGATTTATATCACACAAAATGATCATCAAATAAAATAAAAGCCGACATTTCTTCGTACTTGAGGTGTGATTTTCAGTCCTTAACTCGAAGCATGCACAAAGGCTTAGAAAGCGCATCTCAATTCCTTTGTTTCAGTGATACGCTTAACCAGCATGCGTCTACATATAAAATATGCTTGCAGTCTTGTGAGTAATACAAAGTTTTTGTAATGAAAAGGATGCACGCTCTGCCACGCTTGCCTTTTAATGTATTTTTTATAAAGAGAATTGGAATTCAAATATAGACGCTTCTGCTTAAAAATTATGAAGGAAGTGTTCATGTTTATCCATTGAAGGCTACAAGAAAAAGAGCCAACTTCTTTTTTTATTCCTATACTGTTTTTTTTATCATTTTTGGCAACAGGTTTAAACAGAAAAAAATAACAATCCTGCACAAAACAAAAAGTCGAGCAACTGTCGTTTTAAACCAAACGTAAGATAATATAGCTTCTTCACATATTGCACACAGGTAACGGTTTTTTACCGATGCGGAACGTTGCGCACGCGCCTCCGTTACGCTTACGATTCCACATATGTCTTAAGATCTTGTCTTGCTCACTCTTATTACGATAATAAGTATTCCGTCCCTTTTTTGTAACAAGTACACGCTCCATGATCCTTTTGTTTGCTAAGCAAGCACTTCTCTTTTTAACATAGCAATTAAGCGCGTGCTGTAAAACGAAATATTCTTATGAATTTACAATTTGAGCGTTTTAAGCGTGATTATATGTTCTAATTGAGGTATTGTATTCGAACAATATGGGTGGTTACAACATGTGTTAATGTATTTTGACTTCTTTTTGAGGTGATGGAATTTCATAACGATTGCATATTGATGCATATCTGACTATTTTTCATTAAAACCTACATGAAGTTTTGATATTCATTTAAAATAATTATATCGCTTTAAATTCATATTTTAAAATTCATTGACTTCAACAAACACATCCGTTTATTCCAGTAAGTTACAGTATGACTACTATTGAGAGTCAGGACGTATTATTATTTTTTCTGTTCCTGAGGGTGATCAGTGAACCGTTGTGCAGGTGCCGTGCAATACTCCCGATTCTTTAAGCGATAAACTATTTTGTATTTTGTAGTTATAAGTTTAAATTCAAATAGCATTCAAACTAAAATAATATATACCGATAGCTTCAAACGTTTGTGTTATTTCAGTTTTGTTATATAAAAAATAAATAACCTTGATATACATAAATGTGGTATTTCTTGAAAAGAACAATGCATGCGTGTTATAAAATATTCATAGCAATAACTCATCGTATAACTTCAAGTTCTGTTGTCAGAAATATCTACTTGCATTTATATTTGAAACAAAGGGAGTTTAAGGATAAAAGATTACGTTTAAAGAATAATCGAACGAAAGTTACAAAGAAATATTAAAGCAATCAAAAATCAGTCCTGGAAAATATAGATACCTAGTAGTGCGCAGGTAAATCAGCGGAACTAAGTGCGGGTACTGGCTCGATGTAGCTGTCTCACATAAAGTATATTATCTAAGTTACTAACCATGACTACAATATCTAAAGTGGCCGGAATACCATTATTTTGAGCTCCGTTTAATTCATATCATGCTTTGTTACAAAGCTTTCTAAATAGTTACAAAATAGCAAAATTAAAAACAACACTCACATCTCGTCTGCCCGTGATCATGGTTGCAGAAAAGTAGCCGAAACGTCACGAATATGTAGTTTATAATCAAAAATAAAAAACGCGAAGTAAAAATCCGAAATTATTAGTTTCATTTAAATGAGTACTCGCGAAAATCTTGGATCTCATTGAAATTAAAAAAAATGCGTTATAATAATATTTAAAATGTAGGTGTTATTTATAAAAAATCTATGTTTAATTTCCCATTATCCTATAAATTATCTACAAACAAGTAAGCAACAAACCACTACAATAGAAATAACTTCAAGAGAAACGGAAAAATCAATTCCACACTGATAGGACCTCGAGGCAATATATATTGGTATCGATAAAAATATTCCTGAAAGATATATATCGCGACATTCAATTCACTGTCAGATTATTACAAGAAGAAATAGCTAAAAAGTTAACACGTAATTTCCATGGATAGTTGAGAATTATTGAAAACATTTTTGTTGATAATTATTTGTTTCATCTTCATCTAATCACATATCAGAGCCTTAAGATTTTATTAAAGTTATTTTCTTTATACATGTGTTAGTCTATTTTTATATAATGGTATAAATTTAATAACATGCTCATAACGTTTGGTATAGATCCTGTTCTAGTAAAGCTATATAAACCAAATCTATGTTGTTTGTTGGATGTGAACTTAAACTAGAACAATTATTATTTATAATTCCAAGGACCAAAGTCCGTTTTTATCTAGTTTTTTCTAAACCAAACCAACAAATTATTTTAACAGATAAACAATTTAGCTAAAAAATCTGTTACTATTACTAAATTTGTTTCAAAGTAAACCTTTAAAAGATATTAATTTTATTGGTTGGCGCTACTTGCCTTCCTTCGGATTACCACTGTTTCCAAGAAATGATGGAAACATACCTTGACATTTATTAAAACCTTCAAGTCAGGGTTTTGCAAATACCCCGCTGACTTATAATCGATTACAGTCTTTTAATTTGTTACGTTTTACTCTGGATACATCTTTCTGTTTTGCCTTATATAATAAATTTTTATCCCTTGAGAATTTCATTTTTCTTATTGAATGCTTTCAATTTCACTTAAATAGATGAATTATTTTATGCTTAAATGATTTCCAATAACATTTTTTTGTTAATCGGACTTTTATTTATTATAACTTCTTAAAGGACTTTCGTTTAATTTTTTTTTATAATAATCTTTTCTGATGATCAAAAATACTACTAAGAATTGTTTAGAGATTAATTTAAAAGAAATTTAGTAATATTTTTTTATTCAGGTGTTCATTCAGTTCGTATTATAAGCATACGTGTCCCAGAGGTTCTACAGTACGGAAGCAAAGACGCCATTACATTAGATTGTGACTACATCACTAACAACGTAACTGGGCTAGTTGTGAAGTGGTTTTACATGGATAGATCACAGCCCGTATACCAATGGATACCACCGCAAAAACCTCAAGCTTTAGGAATTCTAAAAAATAAGGTATTGTAGTACACAAATTCATATAAACATTAATTAACATATCCTCACTTAACAATATACAATGAATTGAAAAATGTATATACGGCAATATAAAAAACAAGTTCGACTTTTATATTTGACTTTATTTTCAGCTTGATCTATCATACAAAGTATCAAAAAATCCGTACACACAACATCGGGCTCTGCGGATTTTGTCTCCTAGCACAGAGCTGACGGGAAACTACACTTGTGTTGTATCAACTTTCCTTTCAGAAGATGAACGTACAAGACCTATGACTATATTTGGTAAGTTCATATCCATGCAGTACAAATTATTCAATGCTTCGAGTATATATTTCATTCAATATATACTACAAGCATTTTTTATAATATTATTTTTATCACAAACACATTCTCAACGAACTTATGAATGGCAGTAGGCTGATAAGAAAAAGTCGTTACAAATCTTATTCTAGCTTTTCTATCTGACTTTAACAAGAGAATATTAAGCAAAATTAAAATGTCCATATTTACATTTACAAGTTACCTGAGTATAGTTTCTAATTATACAGGTTTCAGTGTACACTGTACAATGCTCATAAATAGAACTCTACGGTAATAACTGCGTTCAATACGCTTTAAGCTTAGACATAACGGAAATTACTTCGTGCAACTTTGCCTGGGCACGACATTTGACTGTAACGCTAAAACAAGCGAGAGATTCAAAGTCTGGAAAACAACATTACCTATGTATGTTATTGCAATAATCATTTAATTATTCAACTATTGCTTAAAAACCATTACAAACTTTTTTAGTTATGTAAAATGAAGTATCGTTTGTTAAGTATTCATAATAAAAAGCAATTTAGTAACTGAGGTGAGAGTGGCTATCTTTGAAAATATTAAATAATAATTAAAACATAAAAATATAATATACATCATAAAATCTTTTAATATTTTTTAATCACAGTTTTCTCATAAGTAACATAAATGAAAAATCTGATTGACAATTGCATTTTCTTAAAACTCACACAAAAATTGGTTGAGGTCACAAAAATATAGTAAAGTTTTGAACGCAAACAAAAGAATTTTAATGTATTTAAGTCTTAAAATATATATAATAATCCTTAAATTAGGTTTGCTGCACGACGATAAGTATTTTTAAATATGCAAAAATCTTTTACCTTAAATGCATTTGCTCCCGATTCCTCCAAAGCGGTTCCATAATGTACGATAATCTTTTACGGTATATTGCGTCTTTCAGCTTACTATGAATATATTCAAGAGGACTCAAGGTAACTCTTAATGGCTAATTTATTTAATTAATAAAATAATATAAAATTGTTCCTGTTTGTAAACTCCTATTTAAATTTAAATAATTTTACTAAACGCTGATAATGAAACAAAATTTAGATCGTAAATCTTGGAACTAACGCAAGCAATTCAGTCAGTTATTTTTTGCAAAACAAATAATTTTAGCCTGGAGTGACCTATTGCGTTTTAGTTTTTTTGCATGTGTACGAAATTTAACAAAAAACAAAGTAGAGAAACTAAAGCTAATGAATACAAATGAGAGGTTAACTTAAACGATCGATGCATTTCATTGTGACACTAGATGTTTCTGTAAAAATATCCTAAAATGATGATATTCATTTGTTAAATAACATCTTATATAATTAAAAAACCTCATAAATAAAGTTTCTGTAAATACCCTCTTACTGAAAACTAGATTTGCCCGCGACTTCGTCCGCGTTAATTTCGGTATTAGTAATATATGTATAAAAGAAAGCCCACAAATGGGGCAATACCCAACAACTACAAAACAATAGAAATGTTATAAAAATTAAGAATTAACGTTAACGTGAATAGTTTGGCAGTATTTAACAAATTAACTACAGAAAGAAACTGTTGTCTACTGTTGTATACTATTAGATATTGTCTATCATAACTCTTTTTTTAACGAAAGGAATACTTATTGGCTGTCGATCGTGCCTACATAAACTGCTAAAAGGTACATAGTGATAATGTCGTTTTGGCTAGGAGTTGAGTTCTCCTGTAAGTAAATATGGTTTTTCGCTTATTTGAGGAAAAGTCGAACATTTTCCGGGATGTAAAGTAGCCTACGTATTATTCCTGGACGTCAGCTTCCTGTATAATTTTTTTTATCTAAATCGGTTCAGCCGTTTGAGCGTGAAGAAGTAACAAACACACACACACTCACAAACCTTCGCAATTATAATACATATTAGTAGGATTTAAAACGTAAATATTACATTCTTTCAAGCCAAGAATTTTAGTTTATTATTAATTTGATTTCAAACTTTTTAACAAAAAACAATTATATGTATTAAACATTTTATTTTAAGATTTACAATATTAATCAATATACTAATCGTAATAGATTCCGTAAATAAAAGTCTACGTTTAACTTGTAGGCATTACAAAAGGCCCAAACGGTACTTCGCGGTTCCTAAAATATATTTTGTACCAATATTGCAATAATTTAATGACAGACATTTTAACCTCTAAACAAAACCTAATAATAATAATAATTTATTAAAAGCATTTAATGCTACTTCTTTACGTACAAGAATTAAAAATAAATATATCGGATTTAATAGAAATTAGTAGTTTTAAAAAAAACAGACGCCAGCCTCGCCGATGTCACCAATGTCACTTGTTTCAGTACGTTCCATGATATTTTAAAATGAAACTTCAATTGTTCTAAATTTTCTTGTATTTCTCGAAGGCTCTTCATAATCACATTCTTTAACGGTCCGCACTCAATGAACTCTGCTATCGTGCGTCCAGAGAACATATTAATACCAAAATTCAAAAATAGTTCTATTCTCTTTTTAAACAGTCTTTGATTTCGTTTTACTTTTAACAATAATAATTTATATTAATATATAAATTTAACTAACTAACGAACAGCAATTAATTTTTATATAATTATAAAAATTAATTGCTGTTCGTTAGTATCACTAAAACTCGAGAACGGCTGAACGGATTTATCTTATCTTAGTCTTGAAATGTTCTTGGAGGTCCAGGTAAAAAAATTGTTTCATTTCCGGGAAAACGAAAAAGACACGTTAAAAAACGAAACATTGTTTCCATAAAAAAATGTTCATTTATTGTTTTATCTGTACACCATTTTTAACCAACCAACCACAATACATTTTTAAAAGGCTATACAAACTCCATATCACAAAATCATAAGTTGAGATTTTTTTACTCACTATTATAAACCTTTAAATCTTCTCGTAAAAATTTCTTATTTTCAAATAAATTGAAACAAAAAACTCGTTTTTATTATCACTAGAAATATTACGAAGGATGTTTAATTCTGCATAACGCTTGCGTTTATTTGCGAGGCAAAGAAATTTTTCCGGTTTTCGGTTAGCTTCTTCATTACCTAGCGATGCATGAGCAATTAATCGATTCATTCATTACCGCATAACATACATAAGTATTTCGGTTTTGTATTGAAAATTTATACTTTAATAAAATTATACTCGTAGTTGTGTTAGTAACTTATCATCAAAATACGTATGGGTGTTTTTTTTTAGTTCCAGAAACAAAATTCGATATGATTCAAGATCGGCTGAGTGATGGATATTTGAACATTATATGTTCTGTTGAAGGAGTGTTTCCACGACCAGAGCTAGTTATATTAGCGGGTAATAGGTAAGATTTTATATTATAATTTTATAACCTTCGTAATATTTTCTGTGCTTCATATCACAATTCCATTTACCCTTCGAAATATCTTGACTACAACAAGTTTTACTATATTTAGTTTAAGAGTTAATTTTTTAAAGTTTATCCAGAAGTTATGTTTTATGAGTAATCATACCTTTAACAATAATTGCGAGATAACAATTTGACAACATTTGATAAACCTTGACTAAATTAAAACTCTTTCAACAAAACAACGATGTGTTTGGTATGTCAAGTAATATGTAACAAGGTACAGATATAACCTTTTACGAGGTAAAATTCTGTCATACATTTAGCAGTAAACAAAATATTAACATGTTTTAAAGATAATGAGATGTAAGATTTTCGCGAGTACTCATTTAAATGAAACTAATATTTTCGGATTTTACTTCGTGTTTTTTATTTTTGATTACAAACTACATACTCCTGATGTTTCGGCTACTTTTCAGCAACCATGATCACGGGCAGACGAGATGCGTGTGTCTGACAGACAAACGCGAAGTAAAATCCGAAAATATTAGTTTCATTTAAATGTTTTAAAGATTTTAAAGAGGAAAACAAACTAAAACCCTTATCAACAAGCCAGACTCTGCTTCTGTCGGTAAACGTTGAAAAATTATTATATCGTATGTAAGCAAATTTAATAAACTATTATGAGTTGTAATTAAAATCTGCCAACATTTACTGATGAATTACTATCAATTTATAATTAAAACATTCGGTAGACATTCGGTATACAGGTTAAAAATGTAAGTGTTCACTATTGATAAATTAAATATTTAATTTTTGTCAAATATGTCACGTTCATACAAATAGTTTTTTTTTCTCTATTCAACTAGTTTTTAGTCAATAACGAAAATTTTTGATGTTTGCCTTTCATAACCACCTAGAGGGTTTTCGAACAGAAAAAACAAAAATTGTCTTAAATTTTAAATTGATCAAAAAGATAATATTATACTGTGTCTAAAAATCACATACTATTTGTATTGGATAATTTAATAACTCCTGTCAAAATTCGATAGCGACATCATTGTGCACCGTCATTGCTCATATTATTAATCTTTCTGTATTATTTTATGTCTACCGACACAGTTTCTTTTTTGTTATTCACTCTCTTAAGATTACGCCCTTCAAGTGAATGTACTGACCTCAAGCTGTAATGATTGCATAATAGTTTCTTTACCATTTTTAACTACTTTATATAGGTATATGACCGACATAGATAAAATTCTCCTACAATAATATTAGCCATGTTTTATTTCTAGAACTAAGCCTTTCTTATATAAACCGATAAATAATACCTTTATTCGCATATTACATAATTACATAAATTCAAATAAATCACTGTCACTCCTGAGATTTTTCTCCTTACCCGTGAAGCAATGAGAAACGAAATACAACCTCGTCAGGAATCTGAAAACGGCAAAATTCAAATCAGTTTTAAAATTTATGAATTTGAGAGAACGATTTTGTTAAAGAATTTTGTGTATACGAATATAGTTCTCTGATTTTAAATAAAATGAAATGGTAGTTCGTACACAAAATGCTTCAAGAGATATCTCGTCTTATAAAAATATATAGGCTATAAAAAATATAGGTATGTACATATATAGAGGGCTTTCGTAAGTTAATGTTATTATTTCTTTGTTTTGGTCAATTGAGTCAAAATTTTGTTTTATCAAAAGCGTCATCTAAAAACTAATAAAATAGCCTTCATCTCAGTACATATCATTCTACTTATTGAACATAAATGTGGTAGAATAAAATCTAAGTGCATATTTTAAGATCTCATTTCATTTAAATTACCAAGTATTTGCTATAATAATAAACGTTGACACAAAAACATGTACATTTATAATTGAAATTTATGCTGGGTTGTAAGGTTTTGGGGTAAATTTACTAATATTTGAATTTAAAACAACCTAATTACACAACAATAATAACTAATTAATAGTTTAAACAAAAACCACTAATGTGTATTTTGGTCAGTTATTGCTCTCTGGCTACTAATAACACGATATAAACCCTGTAAGTATAAATAAATCTTTTGCATACTTATCATATCTATAATTAATTTCGCAAACAATAATATTTCATATAAAAGTAATGCTGATATTTTTCTACTTTCAACAAATATAATTTCCAATAATGTTAAATACTAAGTATAAATACATTTTCCATTATTTTATTCTTGTTAACTTGGAGTAAATATTTTTAAACGTAATTGCGTTTAAAAATATATGATTAAAGTGTGTATTTCATAATTTACTTCTTCTAAAGTGCTATACGTAGATAACAGTTATCTATTAATAAAAAACTTTCTATCCGAAATCGTTTATTGGTAATATCATATTGTACTCATAAACGCCTTTCATCTGAAAATCATACTAGTTAAAATAATACTTATCGACTAACAAATGATTGTTGCTTCCTAAATAAGATTGGAATTTTTAATTGCTTTGAATATTTTAGTTGAAACAGTGTTCAAAATGTATATTGTAAAAAATCTCATACATGATATGAATAAATCAAGATGTATATTATTTAATATAACTATTGACGTGAACATTGGTAATATGTACAATATTTCGATTTGTATTTTCAGTACTTGGAAATTCTGAACTAAATAATTCAAATTCTTCACAAGAGTTCACTAACAACCAAACTATCTGTTCGCCGGTATTATACGCTTCTGGATTAAGTTACATATTCGTAAATATTTGGAAAAAAAAAACGAATCGCTACTGTAAATTTGTTTATAGTTAAAGAAGTATAAATGACACTTAATACCTTACAGTCCTAAAATATATAGGGAAATGTTTGAGAGTCCAATTATAAAAAGAATATCTACTACAAAAGTTATCTGTTAATAAATTAATATTAAATTAAACAATTAATACAATAAACATTTGTATATATTTACATACTATGTCGTTTAGCACTTTGTCGCGTGTAAGGCTACCTGACTGTAATGGCTCGTAGGCAAGCTGGCGGTGCTCCGGTACTCGCAGCAACTAGAGCATCGTTGCTTATTCGCGTTGGTTGTGGATCGTGGTGTGTTCTTTGATAATATTTAGGTTTGGTTGAACTTTGCTTTAAACCACCAGTCTATATAAAATTATATTATTTTATTTTCTTATACTTATATTTATGTAATTAGTATGAAATTATATATATAATATATATTTAAATATCTCCTCTATTTTAATTCTTATAATTATATCACATATTTCACTTCCTGCGACGCGACTTTTTAGTTTTTGGCGGCCACAGAATATCAGCGTTGAAACTCATTACTAGTATGATTTTCAACATATATGCTGAGTGGCTTACCAATTTGGGCATCACAAATTGTTTTGTTTAATTTTCATCTTTATTTTTGTTTATATTCTCTATCTTCATATGTTTGGTTTTATATATATACGTTCTTATATTGTTTGCATAAAATGTGTGTCCAAATAAAGATTTTTTGATTTGATTTGATTTGAGTATTGACAAAACTTATTAAATATTAATAAATCAATCAATTATATCAATAACATGACATTTGGTATTTCAAAATTGATGAAAGAATCGTATTTTTTTATAAAAAAATTCATTTCCAGACTATTAAATTCAAAGTCCTCTATCAAAATCATAGAAGGACGCTACACAGCATTGACAAGTGCAGTTATCAGGATCGACTCTTTGCCACCTACTGTTGAAATTCTCTGTGACATGCAAGTTCCACTCGCTAACTACTTCAGCAGAAAGAGGGATATATTTTTTAGAGGTAAAATTTACTTCCATGTGTTTATGGATTTCCTATGGTTTGTGATTTGTCAACCGAAATTTTAGAAATTTAGCAATGTAGTTTATGTGAGAGGAGGAATATGGTGTAAGTATTCAAGTAAAGCACTACTAAGATATTTTATTACTAGCGAACAGATAATACGACTAAAATCTTGTTGCTTCCAATTTATGTTTTCATAATTGTTTAACCTCAAATATTTGTAAGCGTTAACTAAAAGTATGTATCACTGAAAAATTATGTCTTCTTTTTTCTCATTAATAAACAAAGTCAAGTTTTTTCTCCTTATAACTATCCAGAAGAAATAACTAATTTTGTTAATATAATGATAATAAAATAATACCGCATTTAATTTCAACGTTGAAAATTGACATAGTCTGACGTTTGTGTTACAATCCGCACCACACTATGGCTGAATTTACAAAGAAATTTTATAACAGAAATATTAACGGTGCAAAATATTAAGCTGAAATAAAAATCGTAAAAGCATACCTTTTTATGTAGTGTCTTTTTAAGGATTATCCGTTATAAAAATTTGGCTCATAAATCGTCAATAACAAAATTATTTTCTCGTACAAATTTTATTCACATACTTTAATGAATCTTCATTATGACTTTTTACTATAAATAATGCACTATGTAGTTCATGAAATATATTATGAAAAATGAGAAACATTGCAAAAATAATTATTCTCTACTTAAACCGAATTAAACAAAAATACTGAAATTATTATCTATAACAATGTTAAACGATCACCACGGCTACTATAAAAGACCAATAAAAAATTTATATCTGATTTATGAAAGTTTAAATGAGCATAATAAATAAATATTTTCATTTAAAAGCTCATTTACTTTGATTGAAATTATTATTTGTTTTTTGCAGTTAAAAACAAACGCCCTATTTTATCTTGCTGTTGAATATGATATAATATGTACATGTATTAAAATTATTTTATAAACTCACTTTTTCCAAAATGACTTACTTTAAACAAATATTCTTTTTAAATTAAATACGATACCTATGAAACCAATGCAGTAGTATGTGTATTGTATATTTATTACAATTATTAGATTCTGGTCGTTGTATCGTCGTTTATAAATTTTAGGACTATTTGTTATCTTTTACATGTTATATTTTAAAAATTCCATGAGGGCCAATCCTTTTAAATATACCCTTAACGATTTTCAAATATTAAAAATACTAAGGTCATTCCCAATATATCATAATAAACTAAAATTTTCAAACTTTACGTCAAAGCAAAACCACTTAAAAAGATATTATACCGCGCCTCTCCGTGTCGTTGAAAACAAAAACTTTGTATTTATTCAAATTGATAGAATTATTTAATTGTTAAATTCATGTACTTACATTTTGAACTGCGTTTATATTCTCTATTTTATTAGTTTATTCATGATCTTTTGAATATTAGATTCCCTTCTAAACCGTAGAGAAATGAAATATAAACGATTTCAAGCAAAATAAATAACATAATACTTTTGATGAAAACTATCCATAATTTAGGATAAGCTTCAGGATATTTATGGTGATATATAAAAATATATAATTTATGTATAATAGTAGTATTACTTTCAAGAAAAATATTTTTAATATATTTTTTTTCATTCTCATAAATCATAATGACGTAAATTCACAGGTTAAAGTGAATTTGATGGCATTGATAACATTGTAATAAAAGTCAAGTATATAATAAAAATATATAAAGAGTGTATGACTACAATTCTTGCATTATCTTATATAATATGAAATATAAAATATATACACGTATATAAGTATGAAATATTTCATATTCATCTGGTTCTTGAATGTTAAAACTAAATATTAATTTAAGCTTTTCACTACAGATCCGACCATAAATACAATTGAGCACATCCATTCGTTGAGTCCTCATTCGGGAAACGACAAAGGTAAAATATAAAATATAAAAATGACAGAAATATTCATCACAATACATATTTCTTATCATATGTTCTTTTTATAAGAATTTTTCTTATTATAGTTTTTTGGTATCAATTTCTTAAAACCATAACAAAATATGGAGACCGAGGAGACCCTATTATTCCTTTTTCTATCTGTATTTATATATGTATTTAAAAAATTCTAAACCATCACTTGTGTATACATCCACCCACCATTGTCTGCCATTTTTATCATATTAAAGCAATTTGACGTACTTAATGGATATCTAATTTGTTTGCAGGTCCCACGACAGAAGTTGCGCCTGTCACGTTAATTGTATGTTTAACACTATATTATTGTTTTAAAATAACGTAAATTGAAAGTGTTATAGCATCTAGATTATTTCATTAAGTTCACACTAATATATATGCATATAAAGTAATTTAAAAAATTTGCAATAGAATTAATTTTAATTTAATTAAGAAAATCATATAATTAGTTCTGTACATTTATGAAATTGATTGAAAACACCAAAGACCGTATAGAAAATTATGTAGTTGTATATTATACTGATAAAATTAAAACATTGTTTCTTATTTGTTCATGATTTTTCCAAAGACTTGTTTATTTCTAGTCCTGATTAAAGAACAAAAAACGTATTGCCTTTTATTTTACTCTTTATAAATTAATAATTTTATTGTCATTATATGTAGATAAAAGAAACATTAGTAATTTTAGTTGCTTGTTTGTGTTATAAAAAAAAATTACTCAGAATTTACTACCTCTCTTTAATTACTTGTATACTTAAACATTGAACTGTAAATGTATAAACAATAAATATATATCCTTAAACAAGTTTTATCTTCTACTCTTACCGGTCTTTATTAGAAATTAATACAATCATTTCCTTTAATAACCTTCCTTATCTTTTTTACAAAACAATGTTGGATTTATTACATTTTTAATTATAATAACACTATAACTCTATGTTATTTTCATGAAATATATTTATGTTAACAGGAAATATTATTTAGCAGAAATCATTCAGACTTTTGTCTTAGATTTTCTTTCGTCTACTAAAAGTGAATCTTCAAATACCTCAATGGATATCCGTGGACTATTTCTGTATGTGCATAAAGATTTGCATAACGAGTAACACAAAACATCTTAAGGTGTAGAAATGACAAAAAACAAGAAAATAAGACTAGGTATATGACGATAGTTTTTTTATAGACAAAGTAGTATTCATGAAAAATAAATCGAATATCATCTAATTCTAATAAATACGCTACTGGAGTAATTAGGACTTTATTCTTTTGGTGCTGTAAACAATTTTTTCATATTAATATAATTATATAAAAAATTCATAATTGTGATACAATAGTTCAGTAATTTTCTATTAATTTCCACGTCATACGTATTAAATAAAAAACTTTGTCTGACAAAAGAATTGTCTGATAAAAATAAAATATATTCATGTAATTTTCTCCCATAACATGGGATTTAAAATTATGAAATTTTAATTAGAAGTATAATTAATTTCATAAAAATGCTACTTACTAGAAGATTGGAATTTAATTAATTTCAAGTCCATTCTTTCTAGGACTTTACATAATAGCATATTTTTCTCAATACCTTTTTAATAACAAAGTAAAGCTAATTGCGATTTAAGTTTATTACAAGTAAATTTAAAAAAAATTAACGTATATAGATATAAGTTGATTTTTATGTTATATGTGTGACAAAAATAAGTAAATTAAATACTTCATACATTTTTAAAATCAGGTCATTTAAATTACTCTTTTAAAACTTAAGATCTTATTGTTCGGGTCACATCGTTATTTCTTTATAGTATAGTTAAATCAATTAATTAAATAAACTTGCTTTAATGAAACTATACCAACACTATCTTCATATATGGTTAAATAAAAATCATTTTTATCACTACGCTTATTTAAATCAATTTGCTATTTTTGTTTATTTTGCTATTTGGTTGATTTTGCTCAACTTTAAGGACTTAGAAGTTATACATAAATAAACTATGCCAATTTTTAATATTGCTTCTTATGAAGAGAAGATAGAAATTGTACCGAGTAACAAAAAATATTTGTTAGACGAAGATGATACTTTCCAGTTTAAAATGTCTTACAACTGAATCGACGTCCCATCAACCATTAAAGATAAACCAATAAATAAACCAATAAACCAATAAATGTTGTAAGGAAAAATGGGAATTTTTTTATTTAAATTGTCTTAACATCTTTGATATTTCCATTATTAGTAGGATTTTTTTGGTAATCTATAAATTACACATACGGATATTTTATTATTATATAAGTTTGTATTAGTATTCGTTTATGACATCCACAAATCATTTATATAATGAATTTTTAATTTTCTTTTTAATATAGAATATTAATAAATCTTACATTTTAATCACTGTTGGCATTCAGATCGAAAAATTGAAGGTAATGTTGTGAAATAAATTGAAATGCTATTATTGATAGCTTTTATTTTCTTACTATTTACATAAAAAACTATGAATTAAAATATTTGTGAACAAAAAATAATTATTAACAACAAAAGTACAGGTTTCATATAAAAACGCAAAGACATAGCTAAAAACATTCATAAAAAAACTATTGGCTATGACTCACTTGTATGCATATTTAAAATTTAATTTGTATTAAATTATAATAATAATTGTATAACTTTTAAAGTGTCCAATTTGTTTTCATAATTATGAAAAGTAAGTAAATATTAGTTTTTCATTAAAAGGTTTATTGATTTGATTTAATAAACTTAAAAAAAACACCGGTATATCTTTTACAAGCTTTGTAAAATAATAGTCGATTTATCTGGGAACTAGACGTCACTACATGTTTCACTAAAATCGGCATCAGTGACAATACATTGCTGGCCGCTTCCCACGCATTACAATGACTGCTATTTTTGCAAACAACATCGAATCTCATCGTTCCGATCTCAATACAATCGTGTGCATTTGGAAACTAGACTGCACCTGCTACTCCCGTCAATAGCTACAGTTCAATTTTGAAAAAACATACTGAAAATTTTTCAATCAATAATGAAATGCTGTTAAATCATTTTTGTTTTAATATTAATGAAGCCTTTTTTTAAGGGGAAAATCATCAAATGACCCCTCTTGTCCTGGGTGGGGCAAGAGGGAGTGTCAGACTCTTACTGACTACCTACCGTACCTACTCCTGCTCCGAGCCTGACCGCAGTACATTATTGCGCTTACACCCGCTACCTGGCCTGGCATCGGCTCTAGGGCCCATCTGTGATGGTCCGATGGCTCTTTGAGCCGCGCGCGGTGCGCTATGCGTAGTACGCTCAGGTCTGGTTCTGATCGGGCGGTAAGCTACCCTTGCTTGCCGTCCGCAGACCCGCGCTTACGGCTGGAGATCATCTCGGGATCCCCAACACCTGGAGCGTCCCCTGTGGCGGCTGGGGCGTGAGGAGGATCGTTCCCTCACGCGCTCCGCCTCCTCCTTAGCTAGCATGACTGCTTCGCAGAAGAAGGAGACGGCTTCCCAGTTCCTCTTGCTCCGCACCATGGCCTGAACTAATAATGCCGGACGCGAGACGTCCCCGCCACCGATGGTCTCCCTGAGAACACGGCGATGCGAGCTCATAAACGAACTCACTCGAAATAGGTTCGTCGTGAATTTATACGCAGTAGAAGTTGGAACGAGAGATATAACAGCTAAATCCCTCTTCAACCTACTAAAAGACTTGGGCCGTCCAGAACTCACATTAACTCATTCTTAGAATGTACTTCGAAGGCAACCCTTGTAGTTTCTTTTCAAATGTGATTAGATAGAGAGAGGAGCTTGGACAGTGGAGGTGGGTGTTTAACGCGTGTTAGATAGGGCCTCCTTACTCCACCGTGTCCTTTGGTTGGTCATCGCAATGTCGACACCCAGGCGTTTCCTCCCTTTGTAACCGAAACAGGGAAACCCAAAACATTCGTGTCCCGTCAGTACATGCGGCATGCGGAAGATCAGGACACCGTGATGCCTCTCCAGCCACTCCTCAAAGAGGGGTGTTACCGCTGCGATAGTAGCGAGTCTGGCCTTCGGCTGAGACAACCGCTCTTTCTACTGAGCCATAAGATCACGCTGAAGCTCATCTCGCCACGCCCTGATCTGATGATATTAATGAATCCTGGCGTTACAATAATGTAAACATATCTATATATATAAAAGAAAGTCTTGTTAGTTACCCCACTTATAACTCAAGAACGGCTGAACGGCAGATATGTAATGGCGTATGGATGACAATTTGATATTTGTAAGAAATCTACTATATAAAAATAAGTCCGGTTTTCCATCCTGACGCTATAACTTCAGAACGAAAGAACCAATTTCTACGGTTTTGCATTCGTTGAAAAGGTCTCGGGCTCCGTGACAACAAAAAATTTCAACAGAAAAGGGGAAAATCTTTTGTCACATACAGCGCCATCATACATAACATGTACTACAAATCAATATTAAGTATTTTTAAGTAGATAGTGCCGTCGCATGATACATTGTTTGACAGCTACTCATTGTTCTCTTCTCAGTTAATTTCATGTGACAAACCGGTATTGTGTTTGTAGTTTGAACTCTTAAAACCATTTAGTATTTGCGGGATACATTTAGAAAATCATTGTTTTTCACATGGGCAGTTATATTTTGCGTGTTCACGAGTTTGGAAACCATCCGCTTTATTTGTGTTAAAGTTAGACCAAAAAACAAAAATGTGGTTTACAAAGGAGCACTTTAATGAAACTGATAATTTGCGGACACGTATAACGCTTCGATTCGGTATACTTTGGATTCACTTTCATTTACTTAGAGAAGTTCAACTAAATAACACTTCATTTTTGTAATCGAAATGAATTTATTATTGTTGTGAAATGAAATGAAAATTTTCCTTTTCAAATATAAAACAAAAAAAATCTTCATCTTTTAATCACCAAACAAAATGTTATATTCTGGTGGTGAAACGGAGTTCGCCGGGTTTACTAGTTTCTTATAAATGATTTTAAAATTTTATAAATTGAAAATTTTATTAATAAAAACAAAAGAGCTACATATTACGAGTAATTGCGGATTAATACTGTCTTATATTCATCCCGTAGGATATACTTAATCGTGTAATTATATGTCAAAAATATCTTACAATATCTTTTTTTCAAGAGAAGAAAAGCTAATTGCACAGGTTACTCGACCGATATTAAACAAAAATAATCGCTGCAAGGAAACTGGCTTTGAACGATAAAAGCTGCTGCGGCATTGGTCAATCAATGGTCAGACATGCTCGCAAATAGGCACGCGCAAACAAACAATAACAAACCTCTATCTCAAACTTATAACAAACCTCATTTTCGTAAGAAGTTTCAAAATAATCATATATACCTTCTAAACAAACGGATTAGAATTCAAATAAAAAATAAATAATTGTAAACAATCAATCTCGTCTCTGGGTCTTAGGACTTAGAAAAATATATGTATTTTCTTACTAATTCTATGGTAGAAATAGGACATTAAAGGTAAATTATAGAGGCTTAGGATCATCTACCGTGAATAAATTTCCCAGGAGACACGCATTTTTAATCGGCTGGGATAGCCAGGATGCCATGTGATCTGAAATATTGTTGGAACTAGAGTTTTCACATTTTAAGATTAAATTTTACGAGGTAAGCATTATACAATAAGTTCACGAAAGTACACTATAATATGTAATTTATCATGTGCCCTTTATATATATCGCTTACAAAGTACAATTTAATAGAATTTATTCAGTTCAAATTTTATTTTTAATGCAATTATGTATATTATATTCACTTTAGCCCAAAAAAAATTTTCAGTTATTTTTGCATGTTGTCTTCTTCAACCCAAGAATTTATGTCTTCCAAACTAACAATGTACCCAAAGAAGAGTAATTGATATAAATCTCTCCTTCTCTGCCTCTCTTACACTTTCGACTTAAAATCATAAGTTTTACTTTGAATCTTATACTATTCCTGTTACAGTTATGTAAAGAAAAATACTACCTACTGATATACAATCACGCATTGATAGGCTTTTGCAACCACGAGCAAAACTTGTAAACCAAGTACTGCCTAAACATTTAAGTCAGCAGAAAATTGGAAAACAAATTCGCTTATTAAAGATCTAGGTAAGGTATTTGAAATTTCGTAAATTTACTTTAGAAAAAAAGTTGAACTGATAAAGTAATTATAAAATTCCAAATCGGTACATATCACCTACATATGTAAGTGCATTTGAATATTTGATGAATTTGTTTTATCAGTTCTACACTTTAATGATTGTAAAGTAAATTGTTATTTTACACAAATGTTACTATGTAGTTTCAACCCATCAGACGATAGACAGTTTAGTTTTACGACATTTGAATTGAAATTTATTATGTGGAGCAAGGTCGACTAATAGCCGAGCTCAAATTAAACTTAATAGATTAATAATGCGAAACAAAGTTTAAATGTATTTTGTTCGCTCATATTTCATTTTAAACTTACCAGTCGTGAACAAATATAAATATGTAATCCAGTACTATCTCGTAAATGTATATCACACACTTAAAAGATGTTATAATTATTTATACATTGCATTGCATTTTCCTAATATTCGTTTTTGTATAGCAACGTACAATAAAACATGCAATCAGAAGATTCTTTTTATCGTTTTTGGTTATAAAGTAATATTTTTTTTATTTTTTGTGGGTACATAACTTTCAATACCAATAAATTCGTTCTAAGTTAAAAAAATGACGAATTATTTGATAACAGTACTGTAACTTTGTTATATTAAGAACACTTTTTTAATTTACTATGTTAGAATATATTCTATTTTACAATATTTTTTAAATATTTTTTGGATGTTTGATGTACAGTGTACAGGTACTCATTGAGGGAGTAGTAACTCACCTCATAAGTGCCTACGCCCCACAGGCCGGATGCAGTGATGCGGATAAGGCACTGTTCTGGGAGCGTGTCGGTGACGTGCTAGCCGCCACACCGTTGTCTCATGGTATTGTTTTGGGTGGTAATTTGAATGGTCATATGGGAGAGACACACGAGGAGTATGGACGTGTTCATGGCGGATATGGTTACGGCCGAAGTAACGCGGAGGGAGAAACCATTCTCTGAACCTGCGTCGCCGCTGACCTGGCCGTAGTGAACACGTTTTTACCGGGATAAACGCTAGGAGGATGATGATGATGTACAGTAGATTTTTTGCCAATTAGTAGGAATGTAACTAAAAATTTTAGAACATCATTCGAAAATGGGAATGAATAAAAGTTAAATGGGAAATCAAAAGTATAATATTTTAATTTCAACTGCGGGTTTGGATGGAACAGAGAATAATAAATAACATTCATTCAAATAGGCGCATGTTAAAATTCAACCAAAATGTTTATTAAAATCACAAATAAACATGGAATTATCGCAAAACACTTGCATAAATTAATGAGATTACATATACTACCCAGCTGATACGAGGGTAACGAAACGAAGCAGAGTTTTTTGTTATGTATTTGTATTTAGTAAACAAATTGTATTATGATATGCGGCAAAGGAAAAAGAGAGAAACTATTCCAATACGTTACATAACGCTATTGCCATATTATTATATGTATAACAGTTTAATAGTGAGGTGACTGTTTTTTTTTAAGTATTAATTTCCGTAGTCACAAATCTAAGTAGTCACTGAGTAATTTGTAGTATCTAATGAACGCAAATAAAATAAAACTACTCTATACTTTTTATTGTTTTGTTCCATCATAATTTTTCGCTAATCCTTTTTAAATCCAGACCAGCGCAAGAGCATTTTATCCAATTAAAATGTTAAGCTGCCGTTCATTTCAATCTGTATTGAGTATCGCTGCTTCGGGCACATTTACATGCATGTAAAGAGTTTCGCGCTATTTGCTTGTTCCAATATGTTAGTTGCCCGATACAGGGTCTTTTGAGATGCCAACATCGCATCATGCACTTTTCATGTCATACTGCCTCTTTTGTTTTTGAGTTTTACCTATCAGCTTGTTTCAGTAGAACAAAACAGAACTCTTTACATATTTGAACAGATGGCTAGTGAGTGATGAATCTATATTCGTATTGTTACAGCTCCAGAATATAGAATCTTTATTTTGCATTCATATTTCAGTTATAAATCTCGTAGTATAAATCAACTTTATAAATGTTTTGAATGTACAATAATATTTTGAACAAATAGTTTTCTTTCGTGTTACTTCAAATAAAGATGATTCTCGTTATATGTAAGAAATTTATTCGTAAATGATTTTATATAATTGAAAATAATGTTCTTTATTAATCATAAGTACTAAATTATCTCAACAAAAACGTTACCACGTGATAAGTGACCACTATGTATCCAATGTTAAAAAATCTATTTTATATGGTATTGCTTTTAAGTTATAAGAAATAACTGAGATGCAAGAGTAAGGTAAAGATACACCAATTTTCTTCAACTTCATCATATTAAAATATAAATAAATATATTTAAAGTGGTATTAATATATTAAACATTACAAAAACTGTATATTTCAAAATACTTTTAATGTATACAAAAGATTCCTTACGTTAAATTTCAATGTCAACTAATTCAGATATTCTTTGGATATTTAAAACTCATTGTTGTTATAACAGAGGTAATTACTTTATATTGGAATCGATTGCTTTAAATTCAACCACACTTAGTCAAAACTTACATTTTTGTTGTTACTTCAATTTCGAATTTTCAATTTAGGTTATGTCTTCTTTAATACTGAATATGTGAAATATCTCTCCTTTATCAACGTTTTTATTCATGGAAACCAATAACAATTAAATTTTGAATACTACTAGTGATTATTAAAATATGGTCAAGTAAATTTGACAAATGCAGTGTTTTAAATTTTCGTGTTCAAAATAATTTTATAAAATAAAATAAACATATAAATGATGTAACGCTGTTAAATGATGAAAAGATAGTTAAAAACAGCGATGTCGTCATTGAGATGTAATTATTTTCAGGACTGACATTTAATTGTGCGTAAGAATAGAGTAATCGTGGTCAATTGCATTGTTTACAAGCTTGTCAAATTCTATTGAAACTATAGATTGTTACTGTGTCAGTACTATTTAACAAAAATATTTATGTATTCGCGAATTTTAAGATGCATCGTGATAATAGAGCTTACGGTTCCTTGGGAAACCAACATCCCCAAAGACAATACCATCAAGGTTAATAAATATTACGAGCTCATAAACGAACTCACTCGAAATAGGTTCGTCGTGGATTTACAAGCAGTAGAAGTTGGAACGAGAGATATAACAGCTAAATCCCTCTACAACTTACTAAAAGACTTGGGCCGTCCAGAACTCACATTAACTCATTCTTAGAATGTACTTCGAAGGCAACCCTTGTAGTTTCTTTTCAAATGTGGTTAGGTAGAGAGAGGAGCCTGGACAGTGGAGATTTGTGTTTAACGCATGTTAGATAGGGCCTCCTTATACCTACACCGGATCACAAGTCCCAGGCACTGTTGAAGATCCTAGCACTGTAACGCGATGGACCCGACACCCGAACTGTGAATCCATTGAATGCTGAGAGGTTTCGTCTCAACAAAATCACCTGCTCGCAGGTCCTAAGCATTACTTCGCCTATTTGTGAGACAATTATTTTCACACGGAATTTTGAAGAAAACCTTCCACTGGAATACCTACTCTGGAATATATTGGATTACGAGGACTCACGAGAAATGTGTTGCGTAGCCATGATTGTTGTCATATAAATTACATAGTTTTCCGTTCTTTAGTCTGTTAATTTTAGTTTAAAGCAAGTCAGGATATTAACATGGAATACACGACACATATAAGTCTCAGCAAAATAGCTTGGAAGCTTAATCTTATCATATCGAATGACAAATAGCGATAAACTTCGAGACCCGACCAAAGTTAAATTACTGTCGCTCTAATTGGATCTCAGTCAGTGAAATGTATGAGGTTGTGGGAAGGAGTTTATTAACTTAAGATTAACTAAAATAACTAGGACCTGTATAAAATTATTAAATTAGGTCATCGACTTTATAGATGTTTTTTTTATGTATGTTTAATAAAAATTAAATATAATAATTTATTATATTATATATCTTCCAGAAATTTCATCCATTCCTCCAACATCACATCTAAGTACCCGAAATTTAACCGTAACCCTTTAAGACTATATTTCCTTACTCACGTCTTTTTTTACTGGATTTATACAAGAATTTATACTGGTAATATTTTTATGTCACTCTCGTAAACAATAAATTGTGCATATTTCACTGTCTTCTTATTAAGTGCGGGTAACATAGATAAAAAAAAATGATTTCAAATCGCAAAGTGAGACTTAGTCTATAAACAAAAACGATTTAATTTTACTTTTCCCAAGAAACAAGACGTAGAACGCAATTTATTCCGTTTAGTATTTCACCATTATTAAAATTATTATAATATTCCATCATAATGAACTAAATACGTAGAAATTGAGGGTTAATTAGGAATAATGGTATTTAGAACTGTGTAACATCTACGATGAATGTATTAAATTTCATGCAGACTCAATAGATGTTAAAAGAAAATAATTAAAAAGACATATGTTTGGGATGAAGTATTTATATTATTGAATTCATATTGATTTGAATCATTCATTATTATCATCATCAGTTAAAGCGTGGGGTGAAAAATGAATTTTAAGCTAATTTTGGTTTTTGTTTAAACAACTCCAGCTTTTGTGCAACTGTAAATGATTTATGACAGTAACTCATTAAACAATTTCCCTTTTAAACTCCATGCATATGCTTCAATATAAAACATCATAATGAATGAATGTCTAGATAAAATAAGTTAAATCGAATAATTATATAAAAAAGGTATTTAAATATAGGCGTGGATTATTTAAAAATACACAAAGATAAAAAAAAAATAAACAAATATTTACTACATCTTATAGATTTTTTTTCTGCACCAGTTTTCATTAAAATTATATTTTCATTAACAAATAAATAAATATTTCTTACTTCATTTGAAGTAATATTTATTTTGCGTTCATCCCTCGTGAGCTTTCTGAATATTAGGTAATAATGCCGTACCATTATTGCCAGAAGCCCTTATCTGTAGTTCACCCTTAGGCTTCTCTTCTAAACAATTCCATGCATTTGAAATTTATTCTATCAGCAACGTGTGTGCCATAGTCAATTGTCAATTATAAAATGTAATGTTTCGTTTTAAATTCAACAAAATTATACATTATAATTGCAAAACTTGTCAGAGTCAACAATAAATAATAATTTCCATGATTATTATTACAAGAGTAGTGGTGAAAATATTACCAATAGTCTTTTCGTTATATACATGAACTAAACGAGCTGTTTTATTGTATCCTTGTAAAAGTTTTTCTATATAAAACTTATGTATGCCTTTTTAAAAACATGGGTAAAGGTTACAGAAGCAATTTATTACTTTTCATTTTAACTCTTGTGAAACAAGCGTTTTTGCTTAAATCATTTTTGTCTTAAATAACAAATTTCATTTTTGTCTTAAATCACAAATTACTTACTTAAAGATAGGTCAAATAAAGACAGATCAAATAATCTTATTTGACAACATAATCTACATTTCATCACAGTTGAGAATAAAAAATTCTTATTTTTAATCACAACGACTTCATTTTTCTTTACAAGATAATTCGTTTTTTAATTGGAATATGTAAAATTCTATTATTTCCTTAGTCAATCTCTGTTTTTAGATTCGTACGCTTCAATCTACATAATAAAATAAAGTTATAAGAAAATATTTATTTTACTTAAAATGCCATTACACTTATATTTTTGTGTGTTATTTTACTTTACTTTGAAAAAATGTGATATTGAGAGGGTTCCAAGGATCAAAGTTATAATTAAATAACTAATTTAAACTGAAGTTCATAACAAGTTACTATTCAATAGAGCTGCCTTAGTGTCGTGCTTAGTGTCTTTCTTGAGTTTCTATTAGTTACATAATTCAAGAAGCATTTAATCCCTATTACATACATATTGTATGGACTGTTATATTTTTTATCAAAAAAATAAATCGAAAAAACAGTGAAATTTTATTGTGAGCGTTTCTTATTATACAAAAGGTTCCTTTGAATGATACTTTTCACAACTCTTATTACTCTTCTCAGGGTTGCAATGACTATGAGCTGTTTCACTAAGTAAAATTAAATCCTTTGCTGTAAAACCTTATGCTAAATCAAGAGCACCCGCCTTAGCTAATATATAGAATAGCTAAGTAGTCTCTAATCTGAGAAATACTCTCCGGTCGCGTAAAAATTTGTGATTGTAGTCAACCTAATTGTAGACTTTGTCAATGTCTTGGCAATACTTGAGCAGAAACACTATAACCAAACCCTTTGAAGGGATCTTTTATTATAATCTTCACATTAACCATATTATATAATCATAGATCTTTAAAACACTAACTCTTCTATTTCAAAATCTTTCGTCGTCCATTTGTATATTAAAATTTTTGACACATAACGTATCTATTTCTGTATTGGGACCTAGTGGAAAACTTAATCTTAACAGAGTTAACGATGTCAATTTCTTTACAATAGCAGAACTTCTCAACAACCTCAAGAACCAGATTTATGTTCAAGACTTGAGAATTCAACCATGTGGCAGCCAGGACCCTTTGTTTATCAAGAATATGGCTTATGGCATCAGGACAAACCATGAGCTGTAATTTATCATCTCTTAATATTTGTATTTTGCATAAAGACACCTGATGTCACTGATGTTTAGTTAAAATATTTATTGGTTTACACTTTATACATCTCTGATCAAAATTCCGAAGATCACACAAGATATTTCTAAAATTTCATGAAATATTGGCCAAATAATTATAACAAAATTAAAAAAAAATATGTATAAACTTTGCAATTTCGATTAAAATAATGCTGCTCCTTTATTCTGTATTATGTATTTTCGCATTGAATTCGATTTTTAAATGAACCATAGGGTTCAGCGGATTAATCAACTTCTTTATCTCCTGGATGCTTGTAACGTTAACATCGAAAATTTTAAATTTCAAGTTTCCTTTGTAGCTCAGCTGTGGAACGAAAATTTGATTTATCATTTCACTGAACTAATCCTCTTCCGTCCTGTTTTTTTTTTGAACTGATTGTTTTTATACATCATAATTTACTTGGGAGAAAATGGGGCTAACTTCCTACTTTATCTCTATTCAGTGTGAGTAGATTTGTAAAATGACTTAATAACAATGAGATGTCTCAAAAATATATTAATTGATATTAAAAACGTCTTTACTGTAAAGTTGGATCCTCGTTAGAACTCGATTGTATAGAATTCTTAAGTCCTTCGCAAATCACAATTATCCTACTACATATAATTAAACGCAAATGCAAAAGCAGCACATAATTCAATCATTCCTGTGTTAAAGTATGTTATGATTCCTTATTTGTTACAAAAAATCAGTTCTGCGATGTAATGATGTTTTAGTAAGAAAGTTTCGGTAATACAATAATTTATACAAAAAGATTCGAAAAGATAACAAAAACATTGTTAAACAAGGAAAACCTCAGGCAGTTAATTACAATATACACTTTTTTAGATGATTGAACTTGTCTATTACATAATATACTCATGGGCGTATGCCATGGAAAACGTATCATTTGAAGTCAGAAGGAGAAAAAAACGAGTAAGAGGCAAGGTAAGTAGAATTTGCAATTTATAACAAATTACTATACATTGCTCTCTAGCTAAATCCATCCAGTGCTATTAGCCTCTTATAACAATCGATGTATGGCAACAGGTTCAGATGTTCATAAACTTTCTCCCTACTATTACATGGCTTTAGTAGAGGCATGAAGTCATCAAGACTATCAAACGCTTGGCGCGTGACTTGGAGAACTAATTCTACCATTCAACAATATCTTGGACATCGTTTAGAAAAAGTATGCTCAGAAAAAGGATACACAATTCTTTTAACTTTATTAAGATTGTCTTCTAATTGCAATACAATATTTATTTTCATCGTATGATTTGCTTATTCATTTTGTACCTTGTTTCTTTTATGTTTTGATAGGTATTCCAATACTCTGTCGATAAAGGACCAAAAGTAAAGTTAAGTTAAACATTACTAACAAGAAAATAACATAAATACCTATATTTTATAGTGAATGAAAATCTCAACGTAGGAATAGGAACCAATTTGTTTTATTGATCCTCAATAAAATGTAATAAAGTATTAGTATGTGGAAAATTTGTATTTTTATCATTGAATTGACTTCTTTTCAAAGTTCCATTACGTGTTCAATTTACAACTTCACTTTAACAAGATTTACGATTAGTGAGCGGGGCTTAAGCCAATCTTGGCTAACCTCTGTTTGACCTTAAAGTATACACTTCGTTCGTATTACATTTATACTTGATGGAATGAATTAGTATGGAAGCTATAAAACACTACGACATAAAGCAATATTTGGATAAACGAATATGTCGAGGAAAAATTTGAAAAGGAATGCTAACAACTTTCTTATTTCTAATATCCTTTCAAATACAAATTTACCTGATTACAGCTTATATGTAACTATTGATAAATACGTTAATAATAAGTCAGCAAACTGTTTTTCGGTGGAAAAATCGTCAGCTGATACTTTAAAGGTCTTTACGTAGAAGTTAGCATTAACGGGCTATTTAAAGGCATTAGCTGACCAGGTTTCCCTCGACTTGCTGCTATCTGATTTTATTATTTGTTATAGAAGTATATTTAAAATCAATTTATAATATAAAAGTAATTGTGTAATATATAATTTTTAATCTGTATGTCAGTGGTGGTTAAAGGGCCCGCCTCTCATTTTCAAGGGCGCGGGTTCGATCCTGGCAAATACCAATGTGATTTTTCCGAGTCATATGTACTTTCTAAGATTGTTTAAACGCTACTGATAGACGGTGAAGAAAAACATCGTGAGGAAACCTGAACTTATAATTTCACAATTATAAGTTTGAAATCACCAACCCGTCTTAAGCAAGCATGGTGATTAATGCTCGAACGTTCGCCATGCGAGAAAGAGGCCTTTGTTCATCAGTGGGCTCGGATAGGCTAAAAAAATTAATTTCCTTTAATCCTGTTTAATTTTCCCTCATCTTCCAAAGATGATAATACTTACCACTAGATGGACCAGCTAGAAGTTTACCTTTCCACAATAGATTCCTATAAAAGGTTACAATTACAAAAAATCTTAAGAAACAATATCGTTACTAATATTATAATTTCATTTCTACACTAGAACTTTTTGTTGCTAAATTCTTAAAGAAACTAAAAAGTTAAAGAATTTAAATAAAAACATTTTTAAACTAAAACTGAGGACTAATATAATAACATATTAGTCCTTAATCAAAATAGATCCAGCAAGTTTACCCTGGGGGACTAAATATTTTGATCTACAAAATATTTGCTTTCTATAATAGTTTCTTTACCTTCAAAATATAAAACACATGTGTATTTCTGGAAACAAAAAGCTTTCTTCGTGATATATTTCATATTATAAGAAGTATTTATTTAATTAGCTTAACTGCATTAAACTTCAATATTAGGTATACTTTTAATATTGTACGACAAACAACTGCCGAGTTAAAAGTGTCTAAATTTCTGTATAAATATGAAACCCTGATCCCGTTCAAAATATAACATTGACTTCAAAATACTATTATATACTATAGGTTATAATTTAATTATCACTTGTTTTATTTATATTTGAAACTGTAAAATTATAACGACGTACTGAAGTGACGTACCATTGTAAATTATAAAGCAAGTATCATTATTTGAGTTGAAACCTCAGCGACGTCTAGTAGTATGTATAAGTATCTATTATAACAAAACGATTACCCCAAGGAATACAAAAGGAAGCATAACAATTAGTTAATCCACCATTAATTTTGCTTTATAAAAATAATACCGAGTCACATTAATAAGGTTTACCTCAAAACCAGAACTGAAATACAGCAGCAACACGGTATCGCGAGCCTTCCCGTCACCTGTTCCAATCCAGTTTGGCATCTAATTAATAACGGATTTGCTACACTGGAAATCATTTATTGAAACATTTTTTTTCCTAAAAAATATGCTCCTGCTTATCTGCTTCTCTGAAAACAATCTTCTAATTATTCTAAGTCGATACGTTCTTGGCAGAACGGTCGTTGTAGTCATGATGTGCGGTGGCACGCTTCACAACACGTCGCCACTCGTCTCTGATGGCGGCTTTTCTGGAGCACTCGTGGACGGGAGCATCCACTGCAGAGCTAATTTGGTCTGTCCAGCGCATGGGTGACCTGCCACGCGGTCTTGTGCCCTCAATTTTGCCCTGCACTACAAGCCTCTCTATTGAGGTCTCTCCACACCGCGATACATGGCCGAAATATGATAGAATACGGGCTTGAACTATGGAGGATAGCCGCTGCTTTACGCCTATCTCACGTAAGATTGAATAGTTCGTGCGAAACGAAGTCCAGGGAACTCGCAACATTCGTCTCCAGCACCACATTTCTAAAGCGTCAATCTTACGTCGCTCGCTTTCTCGCATAGTCCACGTCTCTGCGGCATACAAGAATATGGGAATATAAGTGTACGCACAAGGCGGCTTTTGGTAGTTCTAGTGATCTTTCGATTCCTTCATATTCTCTTCATTTTATCCATAGCAGACCTAGTGATTGCCATACGTCGTTTTATTTCATCTGTGCAACCGCCGTTGTTAGAGATAAGCGCGCCTAGATAATTGTTTCTTTTTTGACGTAGATACTTCAGAAGGGCGTATGGTTATACCGCCATTGCTGAAAACAATATGGCTGTAACAATTATAAAAGCATGAACAAAATTTTAAAATTTTCATTACTTTCCTGGAGTTATTAAAAATATACATATACTTTATAACAATCAATATTACCGGTAAATTTCAAAATTAAAATACTTATAAAAAAAACTTGCTTAAAAAAATAATTAATTATTAATAACTAAAATGGTTTTACATATAAGAATTATAATTTCTACTTTAATATTACAATAAATACAGAAAAGTATGTTAATAATAATAATTTATCAAAGAGTTTTAATCTTTTCTATCTATACTAATATTATGTTTGAAAACGCTAATCTCCGAAACTACTAGTTCGAATTGAATAATTTTTTTCGTGTTGGATAGTCCAGTTATCGAGGAAAGCTGTGCGCTACATAACATCACGCTACGACCAATAGGAGCAAAGATATAGTGGTAAATTTGTAAAAAACGGGAGAAATTATTTCAACTTTGAAGCCTTCCGTTGCGTGCGCCGTGAAAACGGTTCAAGATACACAAAAAATATGTATTAAAGAATAATAGCTCTTTTAATGAACAGTCTGCGACAGTATATGTCTATCTTTTAAGATTAACTCACAAAAACCGTTTTTATGGTACCTAATTTGATCGAAATAATTTGTTTAAGTTGTATCAACATAATAATATTAATCTTTATTCAAATAAACAAATAAATATGTTGTTGCTTAAGAGTACTTCATTGTGAATAAAAAAAAAACATAGGTTTTATCCTGAAAATTATGCGGGAACTCGAACATTCCGAAAACCCCGCTAGAACGGAAACTAAGAACCAAAAATCTGCCGGAAGTCACTATTCTACGCAGCCGAAGTCGCGGCAAAAGCTAATATTATATATATCTTAAAAGTGGCAGACGGGCGCTGGCAATTTTAACTTCACTTCACCTTAATTGTATTCAGTTAATTAGCATACGAAATTTCATTTCCAAGCCTGGTAATTAATTACTCGTTTAGCTAGTATATTATTAGTACGACTCAGTGTGAATTTTGTTGAATTTTTCTCTAATATTTTGTTTTATCATGATTTTGTACGTCTTTGTGATCTCACATCATACATTTTCCTGCATTATAAAATCACCCACTCTATATAAAGAACATGCCCTATAACAATTCGTTTCGGAGCTTTGAAAGTAGCTTACTCTTAGTTCGTTAAGAAATGTTGTTGACAGTTCCTTATCGGCACTCGAGTTTTCATTATTCATTCTCAACCTCAATATTGTTTTGAAAATTATTTACAAAAAATAATTCTGTTAATTATCTGAAGATTTAATCTATGTCGTTGTTGAGGTTAAGGACGATTTTGAGAAAAGTGATTTTGAACCCTTCGCAATCAAAGCCAGTTCGTAAATTATTGCTTCAATTAGGAATTTCAGTGCGTAACAATCAATTGACATCAAAGAGTAGTTTTATGATATGCATATATACATTTTATACAAATAAATGGCAAAAGTATAACTGGATTTTATTTAAAGATTCAAGCTGTCTATCGTTCTCTAGCGTGTATTAACTTTATTTGGATATATTTATATCCAAATAAAGTTAATATAAATGGAAGTGCCGTTCTCTTGTCGTATTAAATTTATAAACATAAAAGCTATGAAGTCATAAGACTTAAAATATGAAATAACACTAAATTTATTATCATTCACTCGGATTTTAAAATTTACCGTTGCCAACAACGCTGAGTAATAAATTTCTTTAACGACAAAGTGCGTCTGGAAAATCCATAATAAGTGAAGGTGCTTCTGACGTTTTAAAGCTGTGATAGCGTAGTATATTTTACAAGAGACTTGGCTTTATTAAGGATTTTCTTTAAAACACATTTTACGATCGACTCTCAGAATTCATAATCTGATGAATGTAATATTCCAGGGTTTCCTTGTAATGAATAGATGAAAGCCATACCAGCTTCGATTCTTCTGTTTTTTAATATTGAAATTTTCAGATAGTTTTTTATTCAGAAAAGGAGAACTATTTTAATATATGACATATGACGTCATATAAACAGTTTTATATCCAAAGACTAAAATAATTATACTATAAAAATCTGGAACTAGGGAGTTATATGAATAAAACATAGAATCACATTTTATTGATATTAACTTTTTTTTTTGTTAAGCCGCCATACAAATTTAATCCATTTATTATTAATGAGCGCTTTTTCTTCAATTCGATATCTTTTTATAGCCTCCATTGAGTTTCCTCTCAAACAGAGCATTTAAACCAGTACCTACGGTCTATACTATTTTTATTATCTAATTTTATTTTAATATAGAAATGAATTAACAGGGAATTCTTTCTATAGCAACTATTATTATACGAACAATACAATAAACTCCCACAAATTATATTTTCTCTGCCTGTTTCATAAAAATTTATTACCTATAGAATTTTCAGATCTGGGGTGTGAACACACTTATTTTCTGTTTTTATTTTAGTTGTATTTTTAGAATTTATAAGCTTTTCTCTCAACTTCTGGTGGCAAATTTTGATATGTTAATTGTACAAACCATTCAATTACCTGATCTTGGACTTCAAAGGAATGAATGTCTTCTATGAAGTTTACTTTACAAGACTTGAAGATGCTGCAAACTCTTGGCTTAAGATCATCTTTCAAAGACCGATGTTTAACTTAGTGCTAACATTAAATTTGCTTCCTTAACACATAATACAATTAAAGTAATTGTGTATTATTTGAAACTGTGTTTAATTGTCTATACTTGACCTTTATTAATTTACTTAAAAGTTTTTGTTTTCAATTCTCCCTCTCATTACTATTTTTTTTTAACGAGGAGAATCTTTTAAAGACTTCCTGCCGCGGGGTAAACGCGACAGGGGCGTGTGGGATTTCCACCCACTAAACTCCTCGGCGTTCTCTGCCGTAGACTAGTGAGCGCCTCTCATTACTATATTGTAAATATTTTTAAGCTTTAAATATGACTTAACAATCATAAAAACCCTTCCCCACCTCAGATCGCCCGTAAATTATTTTTCCTTAAATTTTTATAATATTCCTCTCCTTTTCTAATTCGTTTCATTCTACTATAATTTAAGTATGTTTAAAAGCTATCGGCAGTGGTCTAAAAAGCATAAAATGAGATATCTTTTGATATTGTAAATAGCATAATTTATGGCCAAAACTTGTTTAACGTAATGTTAACAATTAATTAAATTCCAAAAATAAATGGTAGAAAATGTTCTTTTGTAATAATGATTACATTAAAATTTTACCCTTATTTATTTTTAACCGTGCACTTTTTATGAATCATAGAGCTTGAAAACGAGACTTTAGTATCATTTCATAAAATTACCAATTTTTAATAATCAAAATCTGAATAGTTTAACAATCGAAAATCAACTTAATGACATTTGCTTTGTATTGTTATATTAAACTATCGAATAAATAATATAAATATATTTGGGCACCAAAAAATTAGTTTCTCGATAATGGAGTGATTTGGCCAAATAACTAAGTTGAGTAGTTTCCTCTTTTCCAGGATACTCGTGTTTTGGCCTGCTTATCCCTCCAAGTTAATGTAAGCCACGACCCTATTAGAGCAAAGGATGTTGGCTTTGGGACGACCATTTTTGTATGTATTTAGCTTAGTTTTTAGTTATTTATTGTTAGGTTTACTTAGGTATAATCTTTTATATTTAGGATTGCGACGATTTCTATGAACTATGAAGTTTCTTATTTTTCTACCTGGCAATAAATAAACTATGAAGTTTATTATCTCCTTTTCAGTAGAGTTATTTTTATTTTTCTATCCTTGAGAAATTAACTTGTATAATATTTAAATCGTTCATTAAATTATTAAATATTTCCTGAATATGGTTTTATTGTAAGCAAGCATGATTTTGTAAATATTTTTGTGACATAAAATAAGGAAAGTTCTTTTAAATACATTCTTATCAAAAAATATTTTTTATTAAAAGGCATTAAAAAAATTCATGGACCTACTGATCTGACTATTAACTTGGAAATATATCACGTCATTAATTTTTATAGGAATAGAATTTAATAAGTTACATAAAGAGAGGGCCAGGACCACCCAAAGTGTTTAAAAACTACAAGAAATAACATAAAAGGGTATAATAAGTAATTTTGGACAATGTTTATTTTAAGTTTTCTTGATCCAGCAGTCACATTCATTCGCAGCGTCAATTATTTTCCTGGAAACAGTAGGAGTATTGAAAAGAAATTCCTTGTTCCATTTGAAATGGTTGTTGTCTACCTCTCGCCAGTCTCCAAAAAACAGCCTGCAGTAATTTGTCTACAACCTTCTTTTTTTAATTAGTTAAGGATCTTCTCAGAGCATATATCTGCGGTATCATTCTGCTTAAAATGTGTTGTGTTGGTAAATGACTTTCTATTCAAACATTGTCAGGCTTCATCTGCTTCGTTGTGAAAGCTTTAATTCTGATTGAACGCTAAAAAAAAGCCTCTTCGTGTTACTTATATTTCTTAAGTGTTCGGTGTACTTTTTTAAATCCTTGGTATCTTTAACTTCCCAGTCATGTCCAAGCATGCTCAGTTGTCCCAGTTCTTTGAAAATTTCCATCTCCATATTCCTTTTTTTCAAAAATAGTTTAATTACAACTGTTGAATTCAAAACGTGTTTTTTCAAATGGCGTCGTCTGACCTACTATTGAGTTTTTAAACCAAACTTTTTAGACTAATTTTTGTCAGAAGGCAGAACACGTTTTGTTTGTACCACAATTTTTGTTCCAAGGAAATTCATACAAAAAAGCATGCTGTAATTAAACCTTTTTTTGGCGAAACGAGTACGACCTATCAATCTTATGAGAGAGAAATTTAAATGGTGCATTTTCTGTAACCGTAGAAACGCATTGACCGCCTAAAGATAGTCCCGAGTCGTATGAGGTGTATCTTGTATTTAGCCAACCAAGACACACAGACAGTGACATTTACTTGGTTTTGTCCTCAATCCTTAAGTCCACTTATAGAAATTATCCACTTCATCCAATAGTACATGACAGTGTTTTGAGGTTACGTGTCAGTATTGCGAGATCGTCAGCGAAGGCTAAAATGGATTCCATGTACTTATTATTAAACTTGAACCGATAGATTTTTTTAGGTGGTAGAGCCTAGCTGTGATTAAGTTACTACAGCTCGAACATGGGCTGGCTCGACTGGGGAAGTACCACCCTCTCACAGAAGATCGGCGTGAAGTAGTCAGTAATGACTGCGTTTCGTCCGATGAGTGAGAGAGCCGGTTGCCCTTTCCCTTTTCCCAACCTTTCCTTGTATTTCCTTATTCCCACCCTTCCCTATCCCTGAAAAGAAAAGGTTGGCAACGCATCCGCAACATATTTGTTGCGGATGTCCATGGGCGACGGTATCCACCTTCCATCAAGTGGGCCGTCTGTTCGTTTGCCACCTATAACATAAAAAAATAAAAAAAAACCATTTTTTCTCTTTGCAGATTAATTTGTCTACTAAGATATTAATTACAATATTAAACACAATTGGAGGTAGAAAACAACCTTGAAATAGTGCTACATTGTAACTCAAACTTTTTGAAGGGCCATCTTTAGTTATTATAGAAAATCTTAATTTTTAATATTATGACGCGATCATATCATTAACTAGGCGTGAACAGTTGTACAATCATAGCGCAAATAGCATTAAATCATGTTGTATCGACCCGAACGCGTTCTTTAAGTATTTTCATCAAACAGTAATTTGCCGCTCGCTTTTTCTAGCATTTTTTAAACAGCAAAATGTTGCATTCTAAGCATTTTTCTAGTATATTTTAAACAGCAAAATGTTACATTCTACGCATCCAGAAATCCCGGATAAAAACTCTATCTGGTGATTTGGCCTAAAATACTTTTTGCTGAGCATGATTCGCGTCATTCTCGTTCGTAGAACCGAGAAAAATATTTTAGATATGGTGTTTGTTACGGCTATCGGTCTAGTATCTTTCGGATCAGTAACTCGATCTTTTTTGGGAATGAGGACAAAAATTGCTTTCCCGAAGCACTCCGGGTTTTGTTTCCTTGACCAGATTTTACCGTATATACCTATTTATGAGATGTTTACAAACAGACGGACATTTTTAAAGACTATATATGAGATACCATCGGGATCCGGTGCAAATTTAGGTGATTATTATTCTAGTATTGGCAAAATTGTTTGGATCTCAGTTTAATAGAAACAACAGTTTTTGATCTCGTAAGGACCAGGCTAAATGCAATATGTATTCAAAGCGGGTGTGATAGGGAAGGTAATTCGACTAGTCCCGAGAGGCGGACGCTAAACGATGGTGAATATATCTAACAGTGTATGGTTGTAATATTTAAATAGTAATAACGTATTAAGATCTAAGATTTTCGCGAGTACTCATTTAAAACTAATATTTTCTGATTTACTACGCGATATACATATTATTTTTGACTATAAACTGCATACTCCCGACGTTTCGATTACTTTACAGTAACCACGATCACGGGCAGACGAGATATCTCGTAGCAATAATAAATAATAAATCTCGTAATAAATCCGAGAATATTAGTTTCATTTAAATTAGCAATAACCTGTTTACAGAATCTTGATTATAAGTTACAAACCTGGAGCTTATCTTGTATGTTGTGGGTTCTGATTGCTTTATATTTTTCCTACTATAGAGTTTCCCATTTATTATTTTCTACATTGTTTTATTTTTACAAAAATGATTATTTTAATAATAGGGTTACATTTTTAAATTTATACATATTATTTTCTCCTTTTAAAATTTATTCTTAAAAGTAAGAATAACTTCATATAAGAATTCTATAGAAACAATTTGTTTTGTGATTTCATGAAGAACGTTATGTAAAATAAAATCAGTTTAAGGTAAATTATGAATGCTTAAATTTCATGGGATTGTAAATAATGAATTTTATTTGAAGTATAATGAGAGGGTCTATAAGCTGTATACAGAATTTCATTCATCTTTTATGTGATTCGAAGTAAGAGGGTTCTGAAAATGGCTCGTAATTTTTCGTGTAAATATAGCTGTGAAGTGCTTTGGACTAGAGAACTTGACCTCGCTGTCTCGTTAGACCAAATTTATTTCGAAATCGTATATGTACAAAAAATTTAGGTCAATCATTTAAAATTCAAGACACGTACTACGAAACAAATTATTTCATCTATAGAGTAAATATAGAAAAAAATAATACTTTTATAAATAAAAGATGAAGCATCTGCATATATATTATCTGCATACATATATTGCATTTTCGACGAATATATAAGAGAGAATTGCATTAAATAACTCAACTGACAGCAGAGGAGATCTCAGTTTCTTTAAAATTTATATTATAATATATTATTTATGAATATAAGAAAATTCAGAACTCTATTTACACCTTATATAAAAACATTCCTTAATATATTAAAAGGAGAAATTTCCAATACACTTTGGAAGGTTCGGTCATTTATATTCGTATCGAATTTAATTTTACATTCAAGATTAGCTTAAAGCAGCTTTCGAATAAATGAAGTGAAAAATATAATAGGAATATATTATTGATCGGTTATCATACAAATTAGGGAAAACTTTTTTCACATTTCCATTTCATATCTTAAGGGAAGATAATTAATAATTTATATTTTATCTATTTATTAATTTCAACAAAATAGTATTTAAAGAAAGCAATTCTAGATGACCGTCTTGAATTTAGGATACTGTATCTTCCAAGCTTAAAGTACTCAAGTTGTGCGTATAACTGAGTTGGTTAAAGTGTATCTAAAAATTCCAATACAATACATACATCCTAACCATTTAAGTTCAATATATAAAAATTTGGAACCACTATCAAAAAAAGTGTGTAAAATTATTAAATATTTCGTAATTCACATACATAAATAGACATACAAAATTATTTTTTGTGACATAAGTATAAGATCTCTAAAGATAATTTTACGAGAACTTACAAGGTCTGAAAAGCTTTTATTCAAGTATTTTATTTAAGTAGTGAGTGATATTTGTAATTTTTATAATAAGAAATACTTAATATTAAAAAAATATAAATTTAAGTATGTATTTTAAATTATTGTTTAAAAATAAAAGCGCTCAATCAAAAACTAAGGTTAAATTTTTACTTTTATTCGATAGTGAAGTTCACAAGACAATACTCAAATAAAAATGAGAAAATTATTTGAAAGATCTTAATTTATATACCTTAAAATTCCTAATTAGAAAATTAGAATTTACTACAGTAAAGCGAAAAGCAAAAAAATCATCCCTAATTTGCCAAAACCCATTTCATTACCAAGTTCAATTCCCGTGTAAATTAGCGATAACTCAAAAGTAGTTCAAGATAAGCATAATCTTAACATTTTCATAGACGAATACTTAGAACTTTTCCTATTTCAACTTATTCTTAGTATTGTCAATCTCGGCTGGATTATGCCAGAGTGATAATTCAACTTAAAAATATTTGTACACTTCTTAGCAGATTAGCGATTAACAAATTTAAAGTATTTAATTTGAAATTAATAGACACATATATATTATAATATAAATATATTGTAAAATATCGCATAACCTTGATATATAGTCATTTATAAATTAAAATCAATCAGAATAGAGTATAAATGATAACGTTATAAAAAGGATACTCTCAAATAAATTTAGTCTGTATATGATAAGGGAATTTTAACTTTATGGTTGGAATCATAAGAAGAGTTTTTGTGTTTTTACAAATAACTCATAAATGACTCATCCATAATGTGCCATACATGGAGCTCAACAAACAAATATAGACAGATTGATAAACGACAGACGGACAAGCAGATTTGTACTTCTGCCAATCACCGTCCGATTACGAAATTGATGCGAGCATCACGACTCATCCATAACTTTTTCTAATTCATCATTTACAAATACATATATAATATACATCTGTTAGAAATGTATATATTAAACATTTTTTTTAACTTAGTTATAGGTTGTGCTAATATAATTGACATTATAAAATATATTTTTTAAGATATTTATAAAAAGAAATATATATTTAGATTAACACATCGTCTTTTCTCACTAAAATACTAATCTAAATAAGATATCATACACTCTGATTCAATGATTTTGCTAGGATATTGACTTCCGTTTGTTTGTTCTACATCCAAACAAACAATAAGTAACGTACGTCGCTACTCTTTTAAATGGTTCCTTATTTATTAAACATTATTTATATTTTTTAAACCTTTATATCTCTAATGTATTCACGAATTAAAACCAATACTATGGAAAAGTCTCGCTTATATAAGGTTTCATACATAGTTTCATACATAAGTTTCATACATTATATACGAAACTATTTGGATAAAGATAAAGCGCAAGTTATTATTATAAGGAAATATTAAATGTAACTTACCCCATCGAAGTAAAAAATTAGGAATGGCAAACACTTAAATACTAGTAAAGTCCGTGCAGTGGTTAACTCAAACCTTTTGGACGTCATTTTATAATTTAACGTCAGGATATTTTTACGGGATATTAAATATTTATAAATTTACGTTAAGACAAAGACAGACACTATTGAAGTTTGAGATTACAACTGTCAATTAAAAATGATACACAAAATTCTAAAGAAAACATATATGAAGAATGTTAAAACTTAAGACCCGATCCTTCACGTCGCAGAGGTCAATCTTACGGCATCAGACCCACATTAACCCCGACCGCCCGTTGGAAATCTCCAAATCTCCGCTGATAGTCTTATTAACCTGTTTTGTATGAAACTTCTAGCTGATAAATTAATATTTTTAAAGCTCCGATAAAACTTTCTTTTTTTCTGCCAAAATAAGTATTTAATCTTATAATAAGTGATACCTCTATATTACATGACATATATACATTTAGACCGGGATAAATTTATAAATATATCACTTTGAAATCTTACAAGATCTATGGAAAAGTATATTCCTCATGTAAGTGGTTCTTGGATTGCGTTACAAAGGCTGATTACGCATTAGCCACGCAACCGCCTTCAAAGGAAATGGTCAAGATTTTCGGTAATGCTTCCATTGATTTTATTGAAAGTGAACCTCGTCTTTTGTTCCGCCTATTGCTTTACCGGCCGTGTCAAAATATATTTGTAAAAGTAAACCCAACTGCTATTGAATCCACCAGGAATATTGTTACATAATATTAATAAAAATTTTCAGTTAAATATATTATAAATGAGGAAAATAGAACAGATAAATATAGACAACAGCAATTTATTATGAATTATAAAAACTATTTTGAATAAATGGTATAATTATTTAAATAAACAAAGCTTTTAGCAAAAAATATATTTCAAACACAACATCAGGAAAGATTTCAATGTAAGATATCCTTGGAACGAAATCACCGCGATGTTTCCTGTTTTGTATGCAAAAAGACGACTTAAGGACAATTAATATTAATTCTTGCACGAGATAATTTAAAGTGAAAATATTTTGACCCATTAATAATTTTTTTAAATTTGTATGTATTTTCTGAAAATTGAAAAATTTATTTTAATGGTCAAATTCCTTTATTCTTGAAGTTTTAATTCTTAAATACTCTTTTGATTGGATGTAGTATAGGCTTAGCATGTATTTAGTGCAAGAAGAGATGACAGTATATCAATTTGTTATCACTATAATAATTATTTTCAATCAAATTAAATAAAATAACAGTTTGCCCCTCCCGTGATGCCTACTCGAAGAGTCCACCGTTTGACAATGTAAAACGTAAAAGTTGTAAAAACCTATTCTGGAGCCGACCGCTTTATGATATTCAAACGAATATAACCTATAATTTTTACTTAAAATTTTATTGTTTTTAATGCTTATTCAGTGAAAATAATTATTATTTAAACGTGAGGTTAATTAAATATTTTTAAGCAGAAATTTGTGCGGAATATTTAATATATATTTTAGGAATATGAGAGGGTAAGAGAGACTCAGACGACATATAAGCCGTTGTCAGAGGACATATGTAAGTACTCTTTTTCATTGTTAAGAGCGTTGGTGAGATAGATGTTGTTGTCGAAGTGTGTGTATGTTAATCCTCAGTTTGTGGTTTATTCAGATTTCATTTCATGATAAGTTTCAATCAAGAAAGTTGAAAGTTATTAATTTAAAATAGTTTTTAGTTTTGTGTAAATTTAATAAATTAGTAGTGAAATTGTATCCAATATTATTTTTAAAAAACTTAATTCTAATCTTGTTTCTGAGAATATAAATATCGGATTTAATACAAAATCCGTTGTTTTTAAAGAGAGAGACGCCAGCCTCGCTGACGTCACTAATGTCACTACTTTTAGTACGCTCATATTTCTACTAATATGAATATGAATATGAATAGCTTTTTATTTTTTTCTTTATTTTAACTTTAATCTTTCTTACTAATAAAATGATAAAAACTGTGTAAGAGTACAACCTATTTTAATTATATACATATATCGGCGGTATCAGCATTAATAACGGATGCGACGTGAAAATAAGTTGAGCCTGACAACATTTATGAAAATAACTTGAACCTGTCAGCACCTTATATATACAAATAAGATAACCACTTTATTTTTATATATCTAAATACTAATAATAAAATATTAATTCACAAACTTAGGTTTAGCGATACTTCTCTTAATGAATGCCAATAACCAACGCAATCATGAAATACAATATCACAATGCCACGGTGGTGCAATTCATAAAAACTTCAGACAAATAACTTTATAATATTAAAGTCATTATTTAATTTAAGATTTATACCTTTATATATTAAAAAAAGAGAAGAACGACAATATATTATAATACTTAACATAACCTATAAAGAATTTCTGAATACTTTAGTCACATCACTCGCCACAAGACAGATAATCGAGAAAAGTTGATTTTTTTAAACAAAGTTAAAATAACCACGTAGCAAAACACCAAGCAGCTGGTATGACCTAATCACGGCTCTAACCGGTTTTTCCATAGGAGTGGTGTTAAGAGAGGCACCTAACCGAAGGAAGTGGAAAGATATATTAAAAAAAGCTTCGAGAACCTCTCAGGGACACGACCTTCGGTAATCAAGCAAACGATAAAGAAAAAGAAAAAGATGATGATCTCAAACTGGGTGTCTTCTTTATCTGACGTTTTTCTTAGAATGTCTAAACCTATTGATTCTTATTGTAAATAACGATTGGTTGCATTAGCTAACTGTGCGAAATTAGTATCCATCAATCGAATACCCATCAATCAATTTAAGTAACCCACTAAAATAAAAAGCTAAACCGAGATACCCTAAAATAAAAAGTTTAACCTAGAACACTCTTTTAATTACAAAGTTGACGAATTTTACATAGTGTTATAAAATAGTGTAAAACAAAATCCACCGGGCACTTTACTAATAATTAATCGTAGTTAAATTCATATAAATGATTACTCAATAAAGTTTTATATCTCATTCGGATTAGTAAACCTGTATAAAAAAGTCCTTTTTTTACGCTGACTTTAAGTCCATACATTTTGTTGTTAAAATTAATAAAAATAATTACGAATTTAAAAACAACTCCCTACGCATTAATTGTCATTTAACTTTAAACGGTCACTAAGGCCTTACTAAATCAGGTAATCTCAGTCCAAGAATGTCTTACGTTATTCTCTAGAATAGAGCTGATAATAATAACAGAAAGATCTAAAGCAAAGAAACTGGCATTCAAATAAAGAAACTATATCGAAGCCGGTCGATCCGTTAAGGCGCTACGTTGCCACTTACAGATAGACACATACACACACACAACAACGGCAGCGCTTCGCCCGGTCCTAGAGCGTTGGATGAGGCGGAAACGCAAACCCCTCACTTTCCGTCTGACGCAGGTCTTAACCGGGCACGGGTGCTTTGGTTACTACCTATGTCGGACGGCCAGGAGAGAGCCGGGAGAAGGCTGCCATGAGTGCGGCGCTGCGGTGGACTCGGCCCAGCACACCCTCGAGGTGTGCCCGAGATGGACTGCGCAGCGCCAATACCTTGTGGCGGCTCTTGGCGGAGTGGACCTGTCGCTTTCGAGTGTCGTGGAGAAGATGCTCGAGAGTGATAGGTCCTGGCTGGCGGTGTCCTCCTTCTGTGAGACGGTCATGTCCACGAAGGAGGCATCTGAGCGGGAAAGGGAGAGGGCGGCTGATACTTCCTCCCCCCGCAGGCGATTTACGGGGGTGCGACGGAGGCAATTCCTACGCTTCCAATAGCACCCCTGTGTTCCGGGCTGGGGTCGGCGTGGTAACCCGGCCCTATTGAAAGCCCGGCGTCGTCGGGGTTGTCCTAATTGCCGGGATCGTCCCCATTCTCCGAGGGAGTAAGTCCGGTCTTTGCCAGGACCGGCCAGTCGCTGGTGTGCCCTGTCGCTGACAGATCCGGGGTACACCGACATAGCGGCCGATGGCTTTCGCAGTGGTTTTAGTGAGTAGGGGCCTGCCCAGGCCGAGCCTCACACATCCCTTCCGGCCCCACCAAGGCCGGTTGGACGGCTCGTAAAAAGAGTTTAGACTACGTCATCAAAAAAAAATACACACACACACCAAACAATGGAAATTTGCTTCAAAAGTAATATTTGTCTGAAATAATTGACAGCTTAGCTTTTGACGATTCTGTAAAAATATTCTTAAAGCTTTAAAATATAAACATGTTCAAATATTTACCAGTCATTAGCCACGTTTGTTAGTATAATATTACAGTATTAAGAGATTACAAATAGTTAAAATTAAACAGACAACATAATATAATAGTATCAACTGAATAATAAAAGTTAATTCTTCTGAATAGATTGTTACGGTCGAGTGTGAACATTTGCACTCTTTGATCTCTGCGGCCTCAAACAGAGCACGCTTCGACGCATTATTACTATTTATAAATTTTACAATATGAAGCAAAACAATAAAATTAAGCAAAACTATAAATGTAATACACTCGGAACAGTTTTCCATTTGAATTTTTATGTATAGGAAGGAAAAACTTATTTAAAATTTTACTGTAGTTATGCAAAACCCGACCATGGTAAAATTTTTGTTTAATGATTAGTTTTTTTTACATTTCGTTGATAATAACAAGTACACGTTGTTTTTTAAATATCTAAATTGCGAATCCCGAAGGACGAAGCAGATAATATTTGTGAACTTAAAAGAAAATTTATTGTTTTTTTGCTATTACTTTTAGTCTATGCTTTGTTGTGAACTGCCACTACATTAAAGGAGATATACATAGATTTAAGGAAAATATACAAAATATGATAGTACAATTTACTAACGGGCGTTAAATGTAAAAATTATTGAGAATATCTTTATATTGACTATTAATACATAGTTAGTAAACATCGTTGAAAAACTGCCTTATGTGAAAATATACATATTGATTGGAACAAAGAATTATTTTTTTGAAAAGAATATACTTTTATTGTTTAATTTTAAATTCATTTAACGAAATATAACATTATTTTCTGTACCTGAAGTCATTTATTAGAATACTAGTTTTTGCCCGCGACTTCGTCCGCGTTAATTTCATGATTAGTAATATATGTATTGCTGACCGGGCGAACTCTATTCCGTCCTAGAGGCCATATATAATCAGATTTTTCCTGTTTCAATCGAACAGAATGATTGACATATTAGTTAGTTGTCAAATCTAATGTCAAAGAAAGCATTTGTATGGGAAATAGAAAAGGGCTGTTTTTAGGGTTTTCCCGGAAATGAATCAATTTTTCTCACCTTTTAAACCTTCCCTGAACCTCCATGAACATTTCAAGACTAAGATAAGATAAATCCTTTCAGCCGTTCTCGAGTTTTAGCGAGACTAAGGAACAGCAATCCATTTATATATATATATAGAAGATATTGTAATTCTATTCAAATTTCGAAATAAAATAAATATGTATATTCAAACCCAATAAATTCTAAATATTCGATTTAAAAATACTTCATAATATAATCACAACATGATATAAAAGTCTTTTTATTCGTCCAGTTAACTAAAAACTTAAGATTGGATAATAAAAATAAGTTTAACATTTAATGTTTTTATACAGATACAGAGTTTAATCTTAAAAGTTACATTTTAGTCCAATGTCATTTATAATTTTAACGTAACCCAAACATAATTTGGCTAAACATTGTCTAATTCCTTTAGACTTAAGATACTATTTAATTATTTGGAATCTTATTTATAACAAAAAAGCTGGGTATTCACACAAACAGCGTAATAATACCAAGAATATATATTTTTATTTGACCAACTTTAATATATATTATTTTAATATATGACTCAAATAAGCAGGAATATTAATTCCTACACATAACATTTATTCAACCGGGGCGTTTTATTACACAAAACTTTTACACAGTCGTCTATGATTCAGACACGTCCGGCTGCTACAAGTTAATATAATAAATATTGTTGATTAACTGCAAAATATTACATATTTACATATTGATAAATAATAACTTCGATAACATACACACAGTATCGGAATTGCTAATTAGTACAGAATTAAATACATACATATACATATGTATCTTTAACCGTCTCATTACTTAATTTTTTTATCGTTACATATTTGCTTTGTTTCCAGTCAAAGTGTCATCCTTCTAATTTAAAGATCATGAGTATTATCTGCGACGAATATCTACCCTAAATATGACAGAAAGCCTTAGCATCTACAAACAGAAAACTAAACAAAACCCTGTTAATAAACCAACATCCACTTCGTCAGTCTAAGTTATTACAATCATTTTTATACACAGTTCAGTTTGTATTGATTTGGAGGTTAAAAATGAAAGATTCATTATAATGGAATGATTACTGTATTACATTTATAACTAGATAACAACTTTACGAGCCTGGTTTCTACTTAAAACTTTTGATTTAAGCTGCATTTGCTAACTCGACTGCAACAGCAAATGCGGAATAAGTCTATTAACACAGTTCATGCTGAACTAACTATAACTATATATTTCTACTTTAATCTTAAAGCTGTATTAAAGAAGTTTTTATTTTAATTTCGTATATCATTTCAGAATGTATTTTTTTTATGATTCTACTCTTATTTTATGGTTACAACAGACTCTTTCTAGATATTTAAAAAAGTTTTTGAATACCGATGATAATTTAATTCTACAACTTTATAAATAAATAAAGTATAACGGGTTCATTCACAGCGCTATCACCATCTATATATTGCTAAATTACCAACTATTTGTTACGCAAAGTACCAAACCGTTACCCGCAACCAAACATCTTGTTAAAATTATACAGCTACGTTTACCAATTACGTATCTATCGGAATGTGTTCAAAGCTTACAATTCCATAGACCTTTAAAATATCGCCATTTAAATGGTACCTTATTTATTTTTGCAGTTTCAATTTTGCCTCTATTGTAATAAAGATTATTATTGCATATAGGCCTTTATTATTTGCCGGGTGTACCATCGAAAGCTGCGGGTAGGCCATGCAAATGAGTGGATCTAATTTACATGTAGCACGCATTAGCCGGATAGCTGACAAGAGGTCGGGGAAGTTATTTGAATCGTAAATACTGTATAATATTGCTTTAATAGCCATTGTTCAGATATTCACTAATTTAAAATGAGTATATCCATTGGCTTGGATGTAAATTATAAATATATTTAGGATGAATACTGAAGAAAGACGTGGCAACACCAATATTTGATATAAGAACACTGAAATGAAACACTTATGTTTATATCATATTAAAAGGAAATAAACTGTAATTGTCTAAACAAAAACAAACAACTGCTAATTAATCTTATATATAAAGTAACTACAAAGAGTTAAATAACATTATAACTGGCAAATAATAACGTAAACAAAGTGTTACTTAATTCCGTCTCACCTCATATAAGCTAAGTGAGTGAAACGCGTTCTCGCGTTTAAACTATAACATACATATATAATTAATATACGGAGCAAATTTCATGCAAAATTATAGACTCCTGTGTAAGACACCGCTACCTGTCGAACGGTATTGAGTCCAAATCACATACAAAATCTTAATATCGAATAATGATGGGATATTTGATATTAAGGCAAAAGAAATATTTTACTCTAATGTACTGTAATCATTAGATACAAATTGCAATGTCTATGTTTGAAATATAAATTTAGATGCTTAATAAAATATTCGAATCTAAAAGCCCAAAGTTGGTGACTTGCACCGTAGACTACAAAGTCACACGCTCACACCTCTCCCTAAGCAAGCTATTCAGTTGTTCGGCTTCACTTGTTGATATTAAAATGAAGCTGAAATTAATATGTATGTTGTTACATGAAACAATCAGGTTCTAATGTTAGCCTTGAGTTTCAATAGAGGTGCGTGTCTTTGGAAGCTCATTCCGAAGTTCGCAAGTCAAGGATTACGGTATAAAGACTGTTCTGGAAGTTTAATAGAAATAATAATTGATATTTATTATAAGAATATTAAATAAAATAATATATTGAAAACTAATTTATGAAGAAATACATTTCTAAAAAAATACTCATTTTTATGTCTGTAAGTTTTATTCTACTCGTTCAATATTGTTTTGTTGGAATGTTTGATTTATTATTTACCCTTAAATTAATCTCATCTTTTAAAAAATATCTGAATACTCAAATTATTACATTTATATATGAACATTTTTTTACTTAAAGACGACACGTCTTCATTTCCGCCATGAATCAAATCCAATTTATTTCAACATTCCCGTTACTGGATAGGAGATAAAAAGTACATTTTTAGAACTTAACTCAAAAAATCAAATTATCAAAATTGTCTAACATTTACAGACAGCAGTAGACATTACTCAAAAATCTTAGAATATTTCAAGAAATATATCGAGTAAATTTTAGTCTATAAACATTCTGACTTTATTGCCTGGTAAAATATGATTCTGACTTTATTGCCTGGTAAAATATGATTTGTTTCTCTCAAAACATTACGGCTAGTAAAACACCGAAAATCAATATTGTAAAATGTTTTCTAACCCTCGCGTGACACCCTAACATCCATCGCTCGTCCATCGAGGCTTGTGAGAATTCGTGAACATAACGATACGGCATTTTATTTTAATAACACATTTTATTTTTACAATCAAAGTATAATTATAATTTGACTGTTGAATATTTTATTGTGTTTATTAAAATTTGTATTTATGTACATCAATTTATGATATTATTTACAATTATAAAGAACTGTTCAGTTTACAAAAAAATTAATATTTTAAAGATGTAGTATAAAACCGTATATTATTTGAAATCGTTCATACGATGTCATTACTAAAGAAATCGTGGTTAAATGGAAATATATCCGATGAAGTTCTCCCATTGGGGTTTGTAATCGATTCGGCAGGGATTTTCTTCTTGACAGACCATTTACAGGTCGATTTGACAAGGGAATGTGTATTGCTGTTATTTTGAGGGTTTTGAGTGATGTCTTCATCAGCAAGCATATACGTATAGTCAACATAATTATTTAAACTGATGTTCGTTAGTATAGATAATAATGGGAATAGAATTGTAGAAGACCGAAACTTGATCAAAACGGAAAAATCGTGTGTTAATCATTAACAGCACAGTAATTTTTATAAAAGTATGTAAATATTTCTTTCACATAACTAATTATTAAGATGAACTTGCCAAGATTAAATATTTTTTTGTATCAAATTTTTTAATTTTAAAATTACTATTTGCTTCCTTATTTCTCCCCTTTTTATAAAAAATTTCTTTTCTTCCAACAAAAAGACGTAGAAGTTAATCAATGCAAAGTATTTTTTTTACATCCTATCACTGGACAGTATACACTTCCGTTTTTCAAGAAAAATCCTCAATACTGTACAAAAACAAAAAAGTCTTAAATATTACTGTCCCTGATTTGACCCAGTTAAATATGTCTCTTAATAAAAATAAAAATCGATAGCTAACGCTTAAATTTTATCAGCCGTATATACCAATACCGCACTGACTTTTTATTGGACACCGATTGAACTCATACTCAGAGCTGGTCCCGTTGACCGTTTTAGAATGTGCTTATTGCTCAAAACTTTTTATTTTATAATACAACACTGGCAAAATCAATAAAAATAATGACGGCAGTGTAAGGAAACTATTTATTATTTATATCCGAAAATTATTTTTGATAAATTTATAAATTGTTTTTAAAAAATATGTAATTTTTTTTTGTATTTGTAAGCAGCACACTTGTAATAGAAAACCTTTTAAAATATTTTTTTCAAATGAAATTGCAAGAACAATAAGTAAAGAAAATAAGATTAAATTTTCATTATCAACTTTTTCATTATCAACAAATCAAATCAATTCATAATTATTATCTAACAGACTTAATCTATCAAGTGTGATAATGGCTTAATAATAGTGTTTGATAAGCACCTTGTTTTCAGGTTGTGAATTAATTGAAACGCCGACCTGTGAGAATTGCTATTACTTTACTAATTACCACTAGACGAAAGTTTCTTGACAGGTATTTCAAAGTTTTGCTTGTCTTTAGTGAATTGGTTGTTAGCATACAGTCACAAAGTTTTTAATTTTTACTTTTCACATTTTTTTTCTACTTACAAAGTACATTTTGATACCTTCACGATATTTATTGTCGATGATACTTGACCTGGATTTCTATTCTTGTTCAGTATTTTAGTACATTGTTTATTACACAGGAAAAGGATGTAGACATGGAATTAGTTTCAAGGTAAGCTTATTTCTGAAAAGAAATAACACATCAGTGAAATGTTTCCTTTAATTATTATCTATCCCGTTAAAGGAAATCAATGAAAAAATAACTCAATGGAGATGTTTATTTGCTCTTACTAATTACTTCGAAAACATGCTTCAAATACTGTAACATGGTATGTTAATAAAATAATATAAGTGTATCTGAAAACCTCTTTAATATACTTTACGGTTAAAAGTGATTCAAAAGTATATTTCCGTATCAATAAGTGTTGCAGGATTAAATAAAATATCACAAGACAAATATTCCATATATCTCCCGGGTACTGTAAACATAAATTAAGACGACTGAATATATTTAGATGAGCATACTGTATCACCATTGGGGTTGGTAACTGAATCTCGAACTACTTTATTTACCACTAATCATTCGCTTAATGGCATTACTTTACATTAATACGGTATTCGCTTGACAACACCTGAGGGTTTGAGAAGTGCAGGCGATTTATAATATCAAAATTTTTTATACTTGAAGCTATAACAAAGTTATTTTTTTAAATATTTGTTATGATATTTTTATTTTTTTTTTGGCTTCAAGACATAATATTAATATAGATGTGAAAAAAATGGTTCTTTTCTAAAAAGTATTCTCGGAGGCTATCAATAACGGCATATTTATTTAATAGTGTATCCTGATTCCTTCTTCCTGGCAATTTTCCAGCTTGAGCCAGGGTCTACCTTTTAGTATGTGTAATGTGTATCCTGACTATTCGGATTTAACTATTAATAGTTGGTCCGCTACTCAACGACGTTTATATATTTCAAAGATCATTTTAACTATCGAGATGAAGTCAGGTATTTTGAAGATTTACTAGGATATCTTTAAAAAAAAAGTTATTATGGTTACAATAAAAATCATACAAATCTGTTCCTCTCTGTTTAATTTATCAAGTACAGGTAAAAAAAAGTAAATTTCGTTAAACATATTTTTTCCTAATATTAAATCGAAAAGATTATTTCTACTCAGATATTTCATATGGATACATAATATGAACTAATAAATATTGTTCTAAGTAGATTGACCGTAATATTCTTTCATTAGAAGGTTTATAAGCAGTATTGATATACGAAGGAAAAAAGGTCAAAAACATATTTTTTTTTAAATTGTTGTCACCTCATCAGTCCTTTTAAGTATTCTTATCAAATCTCTTACCGAAGCTCTAACATTTGAAGTCTTTTACTTTAAACTTTCTGTTTACTAATATAATCTTATAGTTAATCGACTCAAAATTTTTCTTTCAAATTTATTTTTACATAACAGTAAACATTTTCTTCAATTGTTTTCAAATATTTATCTTAAAACTAGCTTAATAGATAGTTTAATAGTTATACAGATCAATTCATTCGCTATCTTCACCTTCATCCAAAAACCTTAACGATGTAAGCTTCCACAGGTGTATAATAAATCTCGCTACAAGTATTCTACTCTTTACTTTATAAGCGCTATAGATTCAAGTTTATCCACCGCTAGTTTGGTATGACCTTATTTATTACACTGTGCCATAACAATCGTAGTATTCTCTATATTACGTTACTAATTATTTAATTAGTATCGTTTGTTGGTTTTTATTACTAAACAAGTTAAGGCTTTAAGTTAGGACTGCATTTTTTATCAACTCTAATTTGGTTCATGTTCCATTTTTCCCTCGACGAAGAGTTTCAACTAGTTTTCACTAATAATAAAATAAATTTTTATTAAATTCGTACCACTCATAAAAGTATTTCGAACTTTTAACAATTTCACGTTCCCCCATTGAAGATATCATAGGTGAGAGCCAAAAAGTTTTTCTAAATAGAATCTATCAAATATTTTTTATCCAATACTGGATTGATTGACTATACAAAGTCAATAATCTCATTTGATTTTTATTGTTTTAAGATTTCCTGACAACATAAAACAATACAGAGTAAATAAATGATAATATGCTATCGATGTATTCCAAACAATTCGAACAACTAATGGGTTTAAAATCAACAAAATAAATCTATTTCATAATTATATTTAGATAACACAACATTGTTAAATAAACGTGACTACAGTTAAAAAAATAATTCATAATTTTACTAGTGTTGCCTAACTTTCAATATAACATCTCTTTCACGTGTCAGAGATTTATTCATGGAAAGTAATATAAATATTTTTGTAAGGAAATACTCAATAAACCTGCGGGAGTAACGGGCAATTTACTTGCTTACGAGGCTGAAACATTTCTTTTATTTGCATAATGTCTTATGTTACATCATATTTACATTTTACCCGAGGCACAGTTGGAAGAAGCGTAAAAAAAATTCATTTTTACTAAGAATTCCAATTACCCTGACTCGCAAGCAACACATGGTTTTGAGGCCAACATTAGACAACTGTGGCTATAAATGTCTGACAAAACTTTATATTTATAACATAAATTAACTAAAATAGTTTAATATCATAATGGACAAATGGATTCTTGCTTTATTTTTTAATGTAATGACTTACAACAGCTATCTTTGCATATAACCTGATTACAGCCAATTGTCAGTAGATAATAAACAACAGTTGTAACTGAACACATATTGACAGAGCACATGTTTATCGTTACCTAAATCTTTTTGTAAACCAAAATTCAAATTAATGCCTCATAAAACCAACTACTGGTATACATTCATTAACAAATTCCAATAAATTAGAATAACCAAATGCAAACGAATGAATTAATAACATAGCTACATGTTTACCTTTAAATCGCGTAACCAATGTTGGGTTATGCCTACTTAATTTACGTGTCTGGATTTAAGACTAATACTGGTGGTTTTGCAACTCCCGCAGATCTGTTGTATCTTCCATCATAATTATTATATATACAGCTAATTTTAACAATGAGTTTTTTCATGCATTCAACACAAATTTTAATTATCATCCATTTTGTTTATTTTATTATTACTTTATTTATATTGATGTGTATATTTAATATTATAGTCGCTATATATGTATTGTAAGCAAATGTTTTAACCATTTTCTTATCGACTATAACTAATAACATATTTTTTTAAATGTTCTCTGTGATTTTTTATTCTTGGCTATATCTGTTTTCAAATAATTCACTTGCAATAGTAACATGAAAGATCGGAAGTGTTTCAAAAAATATAACGTTACTTCCATTAAAATTCAAACCCAAATCCATTTTAATCTATCAAGTAAAACTTGTTAACGAAATGAAAAAGTTATCTCATACTCAATAAACAAATTGAAAAAGATATGAAATTGGAAAATTTTTTAGTTATTGGACGTTACAATCATGTTGATATAAAATTATAAATAAAAAAACAATATGAGTAAATTCTCGAAACGAAAAACGAAAAATCTTCTCTTTAATAATATATGAAGTGAAAAATAGAATTGAAATATCCACGTGTAAATTTACTTCTTAGAGACCTATCACTCCGACTGTGAATGTTATATACTTGTAAATTTAACTTTCTATATTTTTAGCAATGTCCTATAAGGGACAAATGTTTCCCTTGAACTTTAGAACCCATTTCACTTAGTCGTAAAATTATCTTTATATTATTTATAGATCAAAAAAATATATTTCTCTACCATTCAGTGACATTTTATTTCATATTTGTTTAAAATTATTTAAATTTACTGATAACTTTTTTAAAAATACATTTTTAATAATTAAATTAAAAGGTTTTATACAACAACTATCGTAAATTTGAAAAACCATATTTGCCTGCATCATTTATGCTGGAATCATATTTTTATTTTTCCTAATGAAATTATATATGTTTTTTAATTTATATTGAACAATCAAACTATTCAGTATACATTATATTTTCACACAATCATATACACGTATCAACACAAACATATAAGTATATACATATACCATTTTATGTATATATGTATATATGTATGTATACGTAAATCATAGTGAAAAAATTTAAATAATTTGTAGTACATATTTATTAGAAGAGCCATAGAAGCAAACTCTTATTACATGTTTATTATTGTAGAACGACAAACATTGCTTCTTAATTATTTTAATTTGAAATTCATGATTAAACAAATTCATCTTCTATTTAATTTTTGTAGTTGGTTTAATAGTCTCTTCATTTTTTATGTTATTCTCGACGATCCTAAATGATTGAAGGAATTGTGTACTGTATACGCATAACTCTTGATGAGTTCAAACTTAATGCATTTTTGATTCAGCTTCGCAAAACTAGTTCAGCGGTGATCCACCTTTTCAGCCGACTTCAAAAAGGAACAGGTTATTAATTCATCTGGATCTTCTTTATGTATGTTGCCTTATAACTTTGGACTGGGTGAAGAGACTTTAATGTACAGGATGGTGCTTTCTCGTATGGTCCCATTTCAATTCGGTTCAGTTCTAAAAATTATCGATTTTTTTATTTATTTGAAAACTTAAAAATATATTATATTTATAATTAATACGAAAACCTTACAAAAATACAATTAATTATCTACAATTGAAAATTTATAAAATAGCCGTGACTTAGAATTCGCCACGATTGATCACCATGCGAATGACGTCACAATGAACAATATCAATAGTTTCTACTACTGAAATTATCGAAAATTTAATGTTAAATAATAATTAATAATAGAAAGTAATTCAATTTAGTCATTTGTTATACAGGATTAAAAAATCTAATTCCGATAATATCAGATATAATCATACATTGTATATTTATATGTGGATATACTTATATACTAATTAAGCATTACTGACGAAATATTTATATTAGTTTTAACACTAATACTTTCTAGTATAACATCTTGAGGGAAATTTATAAATATATTTTCGGGGGTTGTTTCTATCGTATTCCTACATAACGGTACGAAGCAAGCACGATAACATTTAAAGTTCGACATTTTTAATATATGTATTTATCGATATATTGACGATAATAACGTGGTATAGTCCGTTAGACTTAAGCTGAGCTTTGCATTTGTGTGAGTGACAGTAAAAGTCGAGTTAGACAAAAAACTTTTAGAATTAAAACTTAATTATATTTTAAATGGATATATCACATAGGTGCTATAAAATAAGCAAAACTTGTAATAGGCCAGATGGAAATATTATGAATATTATGGAAAAAAAATATTGATTAATAAAATTTTTGAAAATACTATACAAATTCTTATTCACGTGACATTGTTTTTTCAATATTTGATTTTGCTACCATTACAAAAGGTGAAGTGAGGAAAGTGCGGGGCGGAGTAAAAGCAGAATTAAACATTTCAAAACTAGAAAAAATTTTACATCACACCTACACTGTCCGTGTACACTCACACAAATGCAAAGCTCAGCTTAAATCAAACGCACTTTATACTATCGCTTAAAACGTCAAAACACTGTATCAGCGCTATATTAGAATGAGGAGACATCTACCTTGTGACTTCGCGTCGGTTTGTCGAGAACTGTCGGCGTGATTTCAGTGCTAGAGTCAAAAAATTATTATTAATTTGATTTTATGAAAACTTTTTAATTATGCCGAAATAAAAATGATCTTATAAAAACTTACATACGATCTTTCCATTTATCATAATTTCTTTATGCTAAAGGGGCAACGGAGCAGACGGCCAACCTGATTGCGGTGGTACCGTCGCCTAGAGATATCCGCAACATAGATCTAGGAATATGTTGCCACCCTTGATTGCGGAATAGGAAGAATGGGAGAGAAAAGGAGAAAGGTCAGGAAAGGATAGAAAAAGGAAAAGGGTAAGCGGCTCTCTCACTCATCGGACGAAACGCAGCCATTAAAGCCTACCTGACGCCGATCTTTTGTGAGAGGGTGGTACTTCCCCAGTTGAACAAGCCCATGTTCGAGCTGTAGTAACTTGAACACAGCTAGGCTGTAACATTTTTGTTCAAAATACCAATTGCAACCATGTGAAAACCATATAAGTCTCAAATTAGCATTAACTATGTTAGTGACAAATAAACGAGTAACTTTGATAGACCCTGCTAAAGCTGGGAAATTGCCAGGAAGAAGAACAAACGAGTATCTTCAAAGTCAACAGGTTTCGATATATTTATTTAAAAGGTAGACTTCACAGAATGTCCCATGATTATACAAACAAGACGAGATGTTAATGTCTGTCAGTTGGTCCTGTTATTTATCATCTACTGCCATCGATTTCTTAATTTTCTAGGGTACCGCTCTAGATGCCGGTAGAATTAACTTACGGTGTCACGGGGTCTTGCGGTGTGGGACATGAGACTTTTAGTTTTAAGGAGGGGGTCCCAGGTATTTGATAGATTTCAGCCATCTTCTTTATTGAAATAAGGATATTTTTTAATTTCAATAGCCTTGCGGATTAAATCAGTACGTACTTGTATTCATGAGCGAGGATATGTGATTTACCAAATCGAATGTAGTGGTCCGGTTTGTCTAATGTGTAATCACACACTGACTTCGACGCACTCCTATTTTTGAATGAAATTTGAATCTTTTTTCATCTAATTTAACCTTTATTAAAAATGAGTTCTTTTGAATTATTAGAGTAAGCAATTAACTAAAGTATATGCCAGAAATGCCAGTATTCCCTGTTCTCCCTACAAAATTAATTTGGCCCGTTATCTTAAGTAGGAAATATGACTACCTGTTATATTTGAGTTAATTGGTTCTGAGAAAGATTTCATCGTGTAAAGTTATGATAAATATTTTAACTAAAATTTAAAATTTTAGGTGTCTAATAAGTACCTTATTAAATAGCACAACAGTACTAGGTGTTGCAATGAATGCAAATAAGCACTGTATACCCTAAGCATATAACAACTAAACCTATATTATCAAATTCTTACTTACATACTTTTAACCATACATTACGAAATACAAAATATGTTTAGAGGCATTTAAAATGACATTCGATTCACAATTTGTTATAAGTACATAAAACGAAATATGTATTTTCGATCGACCAGTGCTAACTTCTAGCGCCGCTATGCAGCCATAGCGGCGGTATGCACAATCACTTCTTGCTTATTTTCCATATAAAAATTCTCAAGGACAATCTACAAATCTCGTGTTGTATGGAGGAAATTTTTGTATGCTTGAGTGCAACCTATGCATGTGTTAGTGTTCGACAAGCACATCGTAATATTTCTATTGTTTAAACTCTCGTAGAAAGTCCGATAATTGTCAAATAAGACGGAGCTCTCTGATTGGTCGGTAAAGTGTTCATACATATATATTTTCGTCATTTTATTATTATTGAAAATTGTCATTTGTCTTCCTAAGCGCGAGTGAATAAGTTTTAATTAGTGAACAGTGAATTAATTTATTAACTAATTGTGGTAAATTATAGCTGTGAGCTGTGTGCTTGTGATGTGTGTTTATCGAAATTAATTACGAGTAGATTTTCAATACTATCGTTTGATAATAAAATTAAATTAACTACAAAGCGAAGGTGTGTGACCAGTTGAAACTGAACTTAATGAAAGGTAATGTTATTCGTTTTAATAAAAAGTATTATGATAGTTTTAATCAGTAAGCAGGTTGTGTACTCACAAATAAATTATTTTGTTTGCCTTCTTTGTTGTTTTCAAATGATGATAACAAGAATGTTTCAATCTAGACTGGATATTCCTATTTAAATAACTTTTATAAAGCTGTGATGAACAGATCTTTATCGTTTTAAAGTACTTTCGTGGCTAAGAGGTAGTTGCGAGATTTATAAAGTATATAGATGTTCATTCTGATCGGACAGCTGTAACATTATGCGCAAATATTAGCAAGAGTAAATGAAACTAATATTTTCTGACTAATCGCGTATTTTTTTATGTATAAAAACTACATACTCCCGACGTTTTGATTACTTTGCAGCAACCGTGACCACGGCAGAGATCTTGTCTGCCCGTTAAAAATAATAAAATTCGCTTAGTATATCGAAAACATTAGTTCCATTTAAATGAATCCTTGCGAAAGATCTCATTATTATCAATGTTTTGAAAGTGAAAGAGTGAATGAAACTAAGAAAAGGAAGAAATTTATTTAGTTTTTGATTTATTTTTATTTAAGACAAGTCTTAACGATCTTGAAGACTGAAATGTACTTGTTTTGTGAAAATATACCCAAAACATTAAAAGCAGCCAAGACTGTACAAAGTTCCTTAAATCTCGTCAAAGGACACTTATCCAGAGGGTTTTACTCTTTATTAGTTCTTATAATATGTTCAAGATCCAGGAAAACTTTACGTGCAGAGACATACAGATGCAGAACGTCAGGCGGGTGGAGAGTACTTAACATCTTCACTACCAGCTAATATCGCATGCATGCAATCGTATGATGGGCCAGCCAACAGTTTAGCAAACACGACCGTCGCTACCAACGCCACCATAGCAGATGCTAACTCGCCGCTAAACGTATGTCAGGTAGTGTAAAGTTACATTCTTGAATTCAAGGGTGTAAGATTTAAAAGGAGAAATTTTGCAGAATTCTTTACCCGCTAATAGACGATTATACATTTTTAAACAAGTTCATAAAGATATTAATTGTGATAAAGACCTAGAGAAAAATGTTTTTGTGTATTTTGTAGCTTCTGAATCATATAATAAAAGTTATTTCTTTAAAAATAAGATTGATTAATAAAAAAAATATGGCATCTTTTCATTTAGAGGATATATATTTTTTATTTAATACCGCAATAAAACTATTTATGTACTTACCGCGATATAATTATAATGTTCCTCTTCGTTGCAATCGTCTGATGTGTTGTTTATATTAATAACAAAATCTTCCATTATAACATCAAAAGGGGAGTCGTGACCATGAAAAATTTTTTTTCATGGCCACATACATTATTCTGTTCTTGAATAGACAAAGTATCTACTTTTTAAATATTATATATTAAATATTAATTAACGTGGCGCTGTTATCAGTACAAAGGGTAAAGTGCGACAGATGCGGGGGGAGTAAAAGCAGTATAAACCGGCTCAAACGTATAAAATGACATGGCAAGCACACATTTGACATTTGACATTACATTATCCGAGTTCACTCACACAAATGCGAAGCTCAGCTTATGCCTCGCGCTCTATACGTTTAGCACTTTATGTTCAGAACTGGTTTGTTTTATTAAACTACAAAAATCAGTTATGGAATATGTTAAGAATCAGAACATATTGTCTGTTCTTAGACAATTTATTCATTTTAATAGTATAGGTCATGCAGCGAATATCAAAAGAACTTAAAAATTCCAGCGACGTTTTGAAGTCATTAGGTTTTATTGTAAATAATGAAAAAGAGGTCCCTCATTCCAAATACATATTTTAAATATTTAGATTTTATTTTAAGTTTGACTAAATCAATTATTCAGTTAACCTCGAAATGTAGAAATAAAAAAATTACTATAATAATTTACGAAAGTTTTCAAAAAAGAAACAACGCAGTATACGTAACTTGGCACGACTAAATTGTCTCTTGCTTTCTGCAAGTGCAGTCCTAAAATAATCAGGTCTCGACACAAAAAGAACTTAAACGTTAGAGTACTTGTATGCATCTAAAAATCTAAGTTACATTTGTACATAGGTTTGGCAGAAGAAGTTAACTAGTTAAGCAATACTTGGTTAACCAGAAAACCTGGTTAGTCAGAAGTTAATCATGTTAACCAATATTAATTGAGCTTATGATTACAAAAAAAGCAATTCTTATACAGGGTGACTGGTGAATTACTATCGATACTTGAGGACGTGATATTTGACGATCATATATGACAAAATAAAAATTAATATAACATAAATATTAATAAACTTCTAAGTAAAGTTAACCAAAAGTTATGTAATAAATTACGCATCGTGTGAACACCCTACAGATTAGGTATACACACACTCACACATTCGCGTCCACACTTGGAACACTTGGAACGTGTCAACACTTTATTTATTTATACGGAAATTTTGTCAAAAATTAAGTGCCTATTTTTTTTACATAATTCGAATGAGAATCATGTACCGAGTATTCTCCTTAAATATTGATAGTAATTCACCAGTCACCCTGTATAGCGAGATCTAAAAATTTTAAGAGTATTTCTTGACTTAAGACTAATATTTTTCGGATTTACTACACGTTTATAATTATTTTTAACGAAATACCGTGATTCAAGATCAAGGAACAAAATTATTATAGAATATTATATATAGGTAATATTATTTTTAGGTGGTAGAGCCTAGCTATAGTTTGGTTAGTTCAGCTCGAATATCGGCTAGCTCGAACGGGGAAGTACCACCCTCTCACAGAAGATCGGCGTGAAGTAGTCAATAGTGACTGCGTTTTGTCCGATGAGTGAGAGAGCCGGTTGCCCTTTCCCTATTCCCAGCCTTTCCTTATATTTCCTTCTTCCCACTCCTCCCTTTTCCCCCATAAGTAAGGTTGGCAACGCATCCGCAACATCTATGTTGTGGATGTCCATAGGCGACGGTCAGTACTGACCATCGAGTGTCCCGTCTGCTCGTTTGCCACTTTTTACATAAAAAAATATTTATTTTATTTATTTATTTGTAAAAAATATAATAATAATAATAATAATTTTTAAGCATTAAAGATTCCGTAATTCTTTTTTTAATTGCAACTATAAGTTATCTAATCCTATGAATTTTTATCTCAGTATAAAAATAGATTATCGTTTTAAAGAATAGCTGTGGATGAAATTATCAAACTGTAATGAACAGACCAAAAACGAAACTTGTCAATTGGTCCGTAACACTGACAGGCCTAAAACGATCTAGAATTTAAATTAAAACCAGTACAAAAGTTACTCTTTTAAATTGTTTTTTTTTTTTTTCATTAGGTAATATGTTGTAGGAAAGTGTGTTGCTACTATAAAAATAGAAATATGGGGGGGAAGGGCGATGGTAAATGAGCTCTGGAAACTTGGTTTCATTTATTATGACTGTCTGTTTATTCCCTATATACGATACAATTTATACATACCAGTCATAAATACTAAGTATCTCATTTAAAATTAAAATCCATTATGTTTTCAAAAGAAGGCAATAAATTGAAACTGAACAAATCATTACCTTTTTATAACTTAGTTTAATTAAATAATTAATTAATATAAATTATATTGTATTACAATAAATATAAAAAATATGAAATATGCTTATTGACTTTTATCTGACTGATATTGAATTGGCCTTTAAACAGAAGTCGCGGAATTTTGTCTTGTAAACGAATATTGTATGGGTTTTGAAAGATTCCGAAATTTGACTTTATATGGAACAAGACATTTATTTCACTTACAGTAAACATTTTGTATTTTCATAGTATCTATGTCCAAGTGTAGTACACATTTAAATTGATAATATACAGTTTAGGAAGTTACGTATATTGATATTGAGTAATTTGATTATAATTACATATTTTAAATTGACGTTTCAGTTACTTTCAAGAATTCTTCTAAAAAAACACAAATAACATATTTGTTTTAATAGTACATACATATATGTTGGTAGTGAAATAAATATGACATCTTAAGATAGTGTGGATTTTGTTATCCCGTAGGATTAAAAGTTCGCTCCTCGAAACTATATTTGTGGATGTCGGATAATAGATAGTTGAACCCATTGAAACTCTGACTCTGATTTTGCTTTTAACAACTAGTTTTTTTTTTAATTAAGATCAGTCAAATATAAAGATATACAACGAAATGTAACTATATACAAGTAAACTTGTTACATTTAAGGTCATTGACAAATTTGGGTACTTTTCCGGATTGTAACTAAGTTTATAATTTTCTTGAAATAAGTTTGTCAATTTATATAGAGCTATATGATAAATGATGAAAGGTCGTTATAGGTAAGTCTAGTTTATGAATTTACGGTAACTGATAAACAGTTTATCTTAAGAATTATTGTCTTCCAAACCATGAAAATTAAATATCTGTATTAAGGAGATCCCCTTATTATCCGTTGACTTGCCCATTGCCAATATGTGTACAAGATACTACATTAATTTAGAAAACGTGTTATTACGTGATTTTTAATATTTTTAAAACAGTTTAGTTTAAAACAGTTTTATCTGTAAGTGAGCCTAAGCTGACGTTATAAGAGATTAAAAAAACATCAACATAATCACCGTCGTGCATTAAAATAAAAATTTAAGATTTAGCTAAATGTCCCTTTGCAAATACTTTAAAATGTTCTCGCTTACATGATATGTTTATTAAATGAAATAAATTGTAAGTCACTTTAATACAATTTAAAATATTCCTAAATGGGTGAAAGGAAATTAAAAAAAAACATAAATAAATAATTACGACTAAATGTCTAAAGGCTAAAAATGAAAATAACAACAAAAAAAGCTCTTATTTCGCTTTGCCTTCATTCATATCGAAAACGATTCAGATCGCATCGCGAACATTTTCTTCAACAATCAGAAATTCAATTACACTCCGATGTTTATAGCGGAAAAATAGTTACAGCATGGTCTATTTTTCATGTTGGCAATACCGACTCAATAATAATAATTGACACTGGCAACTTGAACTAAAGTTGTTAGTTATATTCAAAAGGGACTATTAGCCTCACAATATTGCTTTTTCATTTTTGTTGAAAAGTATGACTACATAAATAGTCCATATTTTTTTATTTGTTTCAACATTGAAAATGTTCTGAAATTGATTCGAATTTAATGCTACAAAATATATTTATCACTTTATTAAAATTTTACTTTTATTATACTGCCTGTTTTTTTTTCTTCCGTCTATGGCATGTGGAATTATAAATTAGTCGTTTAGAATGGCACAGTGAAAAAAGATCAGCTGGGCACAGGCCAATATCGCAGAACCATTGGTTTCTATTGGCTAAACATATAGTATTCATTTATTACCAACTCATGCGAGTACGCGGAAATGTTTGTGTGATTTGATTAATAATATAAAAAAATATTGAACTTAGTTTTTATAAGTGTAATTTTAAAACCACCTAGCAATCATTTTCAACAAAATATAATCAGTGTCACACATTTATACTTAGGACGTTTATTTTTATTTACCTGCCAATTATAAATAAGAATCGACTCACTAAGATCGACATTTAAATTACACAACAAGTTGTAATATGTAGTGATTTTGATTGTTTTACGTGCAACCTACATTTGATATTTTTAAGTGAAACAGTATATATAGTTCTTGGCTATTATCTTCCTGATGATAAGTAGGGATTAAAATTTAGGTGGTGAGAGTACTATCTCCATAAAATAATATTCCCACTTTCCTTGGAGATTGGCGGAACCTAAATAAACAAAACAGCAGGAATCAAAACACAACATAAAAATTTAAAATATGAAAAAAACTTAATATTTTGCCATTGATACCTGTAAATCCAAAAATCTAATAACCTATAAATCACTTTTCTAATTTTTACTAACTTATAATTAAATAATTAACATAGTGAAAATTCTGACTTGGACTCCGTAGAGGTACGGGAAATAAACAGGTTGTGGTCATCAATAAATTTTACTAACAACTTAGTTAATTCCAGTCTAATCATCTTAAACTACAGGCGAAATGTATCCAACCTCTAGGTACATAGGTTTTTTTTTATGACTCATAGGAGCAAACGGGCAGACATTCTGCCAGGTCAGATCCGGGATACACCAACATAGCGGCCGATGGCTTTTTTAGTGGTTTTAGTGAGTAGGGGCCTGCCCAGGTCGAGTCTCACACATCCCTTCCGGCCCCACCAAGGCCGGTTGGACGGCTCGTAAAAGAGTTTCCCTGCGACATCAAAAAAAAAAGGACATTCTACCGAGGTAATTACCGTTGTCCATGGACATCTGTAATACATATAAGAGGTGTTGTAGATGTCTTGCAGACCTTGTATAAGATAAACCTTCTTGTCAACTAAAAAACAGACTCACATTGAGAAATTATCCTTTCATTGTATACCTATTTAGTATCTAGACTAAGCGATACCTTTCGCTGTTCCTGCATCGCACAGCAAAAAGTAGAACACTCTTCCTGTGTTTGAGTTTCCTACCAAGTGAAATTAATGAATCTTAAATACTACAGTGAAAAGGCTGTTATTACGTTAGTGCGGTTATTACCGATGGCAAAATTTCTCGCTTTCAATGGCTTAAATGATGCCACTATCGTGTCTAATAAATAAGGAGAACAATTAATACAAATAAAATTTATAGCATTAAAAATATAAACATATATATTTGACTAACGTACATACTATTAATATATGAAATGTAGATTTTTAGGAAAATCTGCTGATTACATGTTAAGTAATAAAAGATAGAATGGAGTTTTATTACTTTATTTCAAAAAAAAAACTCTTTAATATCATGAATATTTTTCAAAGTTTGAAAAATAAAGGAAAAGTTGAATGTGTGTTAAAAAACCATGATTAAAAATAAATGAATGCTTCGGTGATGATGAATGTGAAAAGACATTTTGATGAATGTAAAATAAATACAAATAATGTGTGAATAAAATATTTATATGTTAAAATCACTAATATGATTATTTTTTTTCATCTATATGGATATCATAATAATTTTAATGAATTGGTTAAACTAATGATGTATATAGATTATATATAATTTAATTCCTGTTGAAAACTAAATTATTTTTTGTACTCGTGATAGCTAACTTAATCATATAACTTTCTATAGTAAACGCCGCGCGGTTCTTCTTGCAATTCTTCGGGTTTCGGCTTTGGCACATATGGATTCTTTAAAGGATCCGCGTTCAGTCTAGAAATGGGAAACAGAAATGTAGTGACTTAGGTATATATTTTTTTAATAAAATATAGGTAAAAACATTAAATTTTAGGAAATATTGACAAAACATTTTCAATATCAAAAACTCTATTCATATCTTGATTAAAATTCAAATGAATATAAACAAAATATATAAAACAATAGTAAACACCAATCAGCTTCGGACCTGAAATTTTCGGAACATCGACACTCGGACGCATTTCAAATAGCTACTAATATATCAAAATGTATTAACATTCGATACTTTTACCATCACACGGGATAGGAAAATCTTAATAATAGCAATTTTCCTTAACTTCGCTCTGTAGAACAACCATTTAATTTTTCCATCTTTATTGATTTATTTTCTTTAAATGAAACTCATATTTTCGGATTAACTACGCCATTTTTTATTTTTGACTATAAACTACATACTTCCGATGTTTCGGCTACTTTACAGCAACCGTGATCACGGGCAGTCGAGATGATTCACGGTTGCCGTAAAGTAGCCGAAACGCCGGAAGTATATACATAGCTTAAAATCAAAAATTAAAAATCGCATAGTAAATCCGAAAATATTAGTGTCATTTAAATGAGTACTCACGGTAATCTTAGATCTCATTATGATTTATTTCCGTCTATAAAACCGGCCGATATTAAATTATAATACCGTTTACTCACTTATAGTGTTCGATAGCCTTAGAACAGTCGACATTGTACCACCAATCGCAAGAAAATTTTGTTTGATCAAAAAGTGTCCCGTTAGTACAAAGGAAGGACGCTCCCTGGTGACCCTCGCGGCCGTCGTGACACACGTGGTATGCCTGAAATATATTAATTACTTTATTTTAAGTAAAGTGAATCATTATCTCTAAAGATAAATGAAGTTATGAAGTTATGAAGTTATAGTTAGCAAGAAGAAATTATTAAAAAAAACCTATTTAAGATAAAAAAAGAAAAAATTTTTTAGATCAAAAAAAGTTCTTTCATAAGTATTCAGAGATCATACAAGAAACTGCCTGTGTTTATATATATAAACTACAAAGAAATGTACTCTGTTCTTTATATATGTAAATATATTTTAAGTGATAATATCGTGGAAGCAAAGCACGTTTCTGAATCAATGAGCCAGAACTTAATCCATACTCAGATAATAAAAATCTTTAAAATATTAACTACTCAACCTTTAGAATATTCAATTATTAATAACAAAATTATTATTGGACATACAAATGGGTATTATATTATTACTAGAAGACCCGGCGAACTTCGTTTCGCCCTATAATCAAGAAATATCTGTTACGTTTTTTTATTTATATTTTTGGAGTTTACCTATTAAAGCCATAAATCTCCGTGTTTTGAAGTGATTAGGAATGATTAATAGTTAATATGAGAGTTACACTGAGCTAGCAAAATAATAATTGTCAACGTTACTACTACACTTGATGCACAAACAATAACGATGGCCGACAACTGTGTAGGGAGTGAGAGAAGTCTAATTGTGTGAGAGAAACAGAAGACCGGCTTCGTTCTCATCCCTACTCCGTGCTGTTTACTGGGTCAGAAGTGACACCTGTAGATATCTGGCGGGGATAACTTATTAAATGACGATTGATCAGTTATCGACCGGAGATGAAAAATGATTAAATTACTAAAATAGCTATTAAAAAATAAGGGTTGATCGTAGAAGGGTGAAAATTTAGGATTGTATGTATTTTTGTACGTTGTATCATAAAAAAATAGTAATTAAAAATTTTGTTTAAAAAATAAAAAAAAAAATTTAGGGGTGGACTACCCCTAACATTTAGGGGGATGAAAAATAGATGTTGGCCGATTCTCATAGCTACCGAATAAGCACAAAAAATTTCATCAAAATCGGTCAGGTTGTTTCGGAGGAGTATGGGCACGAAAACTGTGACACGAGAATTTTATATATTAGATTATTTGTATACAAGTGTGTCAATATGCGTATTCTTTACTACTTCACTATTGACGAGTGCCAAGGTCTGAATTGGGAATCACATATTGGAATAAAACAGAATCTTCAGTACAGAGAAAGTTAATATTATAAATGTTTATATTTCCCACATCATTCGAAATGATTTTTTGTATTTACATTTCATTACTATTACTATCTACAATATGAACAAGTCTATACTTTTAATTTAAACAATCCCAATTATTATTAAAGTATCATCAAATTTAATTGTTAAACCGTTCTCATTTAAAATGTTCCATTATTAAAATGAGTTTCCCTTTCACTAACTTTCAAGATTTGATTCTTTTGTAAATTCAACTTCATTAATTTCTTAGAAATAACGCGATTCAAATTATAATTTTGGATTACAGCACAAGAGTTAGGTTAGGTTAGTCATGCGCGCTAACAATATCTTCAAACTTATTCAATTTAGGGCAAATTGATTGGCCATAGTAATTTTGCTACGTGAAAATAACATGATTATTTAGAGTTCGAACTGAGGGTTCAATGACTAAGATATGCAAAAACTTTGAAAGGAAATCTAATCGCAATTTTAGATTAAGCAGAATTCAAAGAAAAGGAACAGTCTTCCTTATATATTATTATAGTAAACAGGGCCTCTTAAAATTATTAGTACTGTCAAGAATTATTATATAATAAAGAAAATAATAATATGACTTGATAAATAAATAAATACAATCATAGACATACGTCAATATATATTTAAATTCCGAGTATTCGTATTTCAGGTATTACTGTGCCTCATATTAAATACACGGTTAAATGATGAACAAACATTTTAAGCGACATTAAATTTAAGAACATTTGATATTCTGTAATAATGTCATTTACGTCAACTTTTGATATTATTTTTCTTTTTATTACAATTTACCATTTTATCGCGTGCAAACTACAGATTTTATTATCTTATATTGTAAATTTATCATAGTTATCCATGTAACAAAGAAAATTGTAATAATATTACAACAAAATTTTTAGTTTCCTTTCAGTTGACTTTCAACGAGATAATTCCATTTAAAATAGTTCAAAAATAACCAAGAACCGACTCGGGTCATTTGTGGAGTGAGGCGTTTGAGCAAACATTTCGTTAGTAACACTTTTTCGTGTGTCACTTAAAAATGTCACAAACGTTTTCTGTTAGATTTAACGTAGCGATTTTTTTCTTTAAATAGAATCTCCATATTTAGTTCTACATGACTATAAGATTGTGAAAATATTTTTAAAGTAATAAATAATAATATTAAATACAATTGTAATACAAACACAAGGTACTTTTAACACATTTTACAATAGTTGTAGTAATCATTATACCTGACATCCAGTTTCTACGTTGGCATACATTCCAGGATGGATAGGTACATGAGCACACGAAAAGCTGGTCTCTGGGACTGAGTGGTATATCGGAAAGTCGACTCCGGGAACGCCAGGGACGTTGCTAAGGTCCTGAGGCTTTTCATGTTCTCTCAAAGGCTTCTTATACACCGCCTGCTCATACCGGAAAGGATATGCTTCGTATTTCTGTAACAAATGTATGATATTCATATGTTACACATTAAATTCTCATAAAAATAAGACAATTATGTATAAAATTATATGTTATACAAAAGTTAAATATTTTAACAAACAATTCATAGAAGAAATTAATTAATGAGTATTATTTTAAAACTATGACCGCTTCTCAAAATCACTATATTAATAAATGTAAAATACAAATAGGTATATTGAAAGTAATCAAAAACAAAAAAAAGAATATCTATTCAAAACAAACAAATGTACAGTTTTTATTATTATCCCAAAACACCAAAAGTGTTAATCTAAGTATGTTGATAAGAATGTAGGTTTGACAAAATCGAAATAGGATTGTACGGAACCCGATAGTGAAAAGCAAAATGGCCTCTCAGCAATTAAAACTGAATCCAATTTCGATTAATGTTAACCCAAATCATCTCAAGCCAAGCCGGAGCCAGCGAAATGTTATTATTACGTTAGCAAATTGACCCACCTTGAGTGAAAGGCCGCTAAGAAAGATAATCAAGAATTATTATGTAACATGTGGCTTGCCTTGACTGAGTTCCAGTTTTCACAGTTCAACAAAACGAAAGTGAATTAAGGAAGTCGAAAGTTACATCACTCCGAGTGGATATTGGTTCATGTAATAGCTAACATTTCAACCTTACGTAGAATTAGGTTCACTTTCAACGGTTAAATTTTAAGGATTTTTAATCAAATAAGTAGCATGACGTTATACTACATAATATGATTTGAGTTAAAAATTGTTAATTAGCTATATTTTCTGTTTAGTTTTAAAAAAATATGATTGTGAAAATAATAAGTAAACATTATTAAGTATTCATATTCGAAAAAGAAAGGGAGGAATGGGCGTGTTATAACAATTGTTGGCATTGTTGGACTTCTTTAACATATCGTTTATTGACGTTTTGTAATACTTCATATTCAGATGCGAATTTATTGTTAAGAAACAACAATAAGTAATATTTAACCTAATCATTAAAATATATAAATAATGAAATAATGTTGAAATACCGATTGAATCGATTACTTTTATATTTTAAATCTTTAGATGATTTAATAAAATACCAGGACATTCAGTTTTTTCGATCTATATATTTATAATAAAAATATTATCTGATAAAAAACAGGTTACCTATCCAATCACTATCAATTAATGCTTATAAATTAAATCCAAGCCTTTATTGTCACATATGTTCCATTTTACAAGCATATGAAGGTTCAAACGAAGTGTTATAAATTAAACCTTATATTTTCCACGTCAAGGTATACTTCAGATTGATTGCAAAAAACTCGCTTTATTATACTTTGACCGTTATTTTAGAATATTATTTGATATTACAGTCACCAGGGATTCAAACGTTTATTTTATTTACATATTTTAGTAAACTCGCTTAAAATTCAAGTTATTTATATATGTATTTCCGACTTCTTATGTCTAAAATATAACAATTTCTTCATACTATAAATATAATATTATGTTTAACTATACTATTAAAATATAAAATTGTTTTAGGTATGTACGTTTATAATGTTACTGAGTGATGAATGATGAAAAGGCTAAAACATCTTTGTTTAAACATTTTAACCGATCACTATTCCTTAATTCATAGACAGTTATCGGTAAATTGTTGTCTGCTGTAAAAAGCAATCGTTGTAATTAAAAAAATAACTCATTCTAAATATATTTATACTTGTGTGTGTGTGTGTGTGTGCGTCTATATATATATTCAGAAGAAACATAGTATTCGAATACTACTTAATACAATGTTCATAAAATATATAAGAAATATAATACCCAGAAGCATTCTTATAACTCTGGATATTTCCCAATGCGACTGCGCAAGACCCCGTCGACCATGACTAGGGAACGTACTGTCACTTAATTCCACACTTACCTTAAATGTATACGCAAGATCTAGGCTATATTTTATTTCTAAGGGCTTAATTTGCAGTTTTACGATTTCTTGTTATTTAAGCAGTGGTTAAAAAAATATTTGATTCAAAAAGACTTGATTATATAGAGTTAAAACATATCAGAATTGTTGCATATTTTTAGATTAGTTTAATGTAGACACATATAGTCCATATTAATATACATTTTAATAGTATATTTTATTTTTACCATATTATAATTATTGAGTTACACTTTTCGCCCATAAGTTTTTCGATTAGGTAAGAACAGTATTTATTTAATAAAATTTATTATTATACAATTTAGAACCTTCATTTGAAGTGAGAATCATAAATGTTTCAATTGATTCAATTTTCATAATATAAATTGTATAGTTTCACATTTACTATTTATACGTAACCAGAAAAATCAAATTGCTTGGCTTATTGTTCTGTTTTGCTATATTTATATCAAAGAAACAGATAAACGATTACGTCAAAATAAAATTATGTCACAATGGTATCGTGTAATAAATTTATCATACTAACAGTTTACTCGCAACTTGTTTAAATAAAAATTCAATTTTAATGTATATATAAACATATTTATGTAAAGTTTTATTTACCAGTTTCCTGCTTATCAGTTTCAGTATTACCATATAAGCTGGATATACTTGGTAAAACATCAGACGTAAAGTTTCAAATATAATAAAAAGCGCTCTAAACTATACATGCAAACTCACTTTAAAGCAAATCCACTGCTATTTCGAATAAAATTTCACACTTATCCTGTATAAGTGTATTCGTCTGCACAAAAAACAAACGAAAAACCTCTGATACCAACCGAATAAAACGTTCCCATTCCGTCGAACGTTGGAGGCTTAAGAAAAAACACCTAAAATTTAGCAATAGAGATGAAAAAATAACAAAACAAGACGTTCAATCAAATAAAAAAATAGAGGAAATGTATGATATATAATATTATAATCATAATACGGCGGTAGTCTATATAAATAACCAATTAATGTCTAAAGATGCAATAACTAAAAAGAAAGTCTTCATCATAAAAAGTTTAATAACTTTTTCGTGAAACACGGAATTATATTAGAACGTGTTGTAATATTCAGTTTTTTTATCTACAATAAGGTAATTATTATTTTGATTGTAAAATGAGATGGTTTAAAAATATTTTTTCATTACGTAGACGTTTTTAGTATTACCGACATATATGTTGATATCACAACATTGAATATGTTGACAAAGTTTACACCTTTAATAATAATTCTGCCCGCGGTTGTGCCCAAACTGAACAAGCTTAAACTTGTACTATATGGAGTTATGATATATTGACTTACTAATTATCTTTCAAATCTGTGTAACCTTGGATATATGTATAATATTGAATATTATAGCAGAGCAGAGAAATGTTGTTATTATATCGTACAGCTTTATCTGTCCTGACATATTAGTATAAGAATGATATAATTAAAATAAACTAACATTATATTGAACTGTTTACTTTAATTCAAATTTATCAAAAAGTATAGACCAGATATAAATTATGGCACTTGCGAAGACCAATATATTCTATATTAATTTAATAATATCTTCTATGACCAAAAAACTTCTACAATGATTGAAAATGGTATTACAGTTTTTATGATGAACTTTAACAGAGTTATTTTCATAAATAAAATAATAAAGATAGATAAACTTTTTTATGTAGACATTTTGAAGTTCAGCTCCTTAGTAAGAAAATTATTCAACTTCCACTTCGTTTTTGTAAGGAAAAATTGAGTTCATAATTCGATAAACTCAAAAAATTCCAAGTATCGGAAGAAAATAATTTCAATCTTAAGTGTACTTTACTTTACTTAAAAATATTACTCTAATATTTTTTACATTAACATATTAAAAACAAATTTATACTACATAAATAAAACTATCATGTATTTTAATAAGCGTGTCGTTAAAAATTGAATATAAATTAAATAGAATTTAATAGGATCTTTACTAAAACTGTCTAAACTGAAATATGTTATTTTCATAAATAATTTTAAATCTATAGCTATCCCAAGTAGAACTGTATTAAAATCAAACAAGGAACAGTGAGCAGACAGTGGACACACTATCTCCTCGTTACACTGAACAAACCGGGCCAAAGTTTTTACTTTTATTAGTTTTACCTAAATCTTTTCTTATTTCTTACTTATTAGTTTCCCTTTTTGTTTCGAAATTACATATGCCTACATGATGAGTACTTTTGAATCGAAACTTTTGAAACTAACTAAAACAAACTAAAAGACTACTAAAATGTTTTACTTGATTATATTTTACGTTTTGAAATGAAATATTTCTTTTTCTTTTTGTACAGTTCAAAAATTTGTTAATTGCAAAATATTTTTAACAAATTAATCACCAAAAAATTGAGGTATGTATAAAAACTATTATGAGACTCTTTGTAAAGATTGTCATAACAACATAAAATTAACTATGTAGCATACTTCTCTTTATATTGACCTAGTTTATATTGAAAAAGGTCTGTTAATGTGAATAACTAAGAATATCATATATTTTCTTTAAAGTACTTGAAAGAAACAACAAATCGTCTTAATGCAAATACTGTTAAATTTAGAAGACTTTAAAGTACTTTAAAATATAGACTTGAATTCTCAAATACAAACATTTGCAATCAAAAGGTTCTTTAAAATTCGTCATTACATATTTTTTTACTAGAAATAAAATAAGTCTTAGAAATTAAATACCTATATATATTTTTTAAATATAGTTTCACAACAGATAAATCGGTAATTACAAAATTATTAGTTCTTTATTCAATGATTAAAAACATATGACATTAATAAATATCTACAAATACACTAATATCATGGGATGGATCTAACAAATTAGTTGATAATAGCACAAATTTTTTTCTACAACCGAAAACACAATGCATCTACACAAAAATAAAACAAATAGAGTGAACTTCAAGAGATGAGAATTTGTGAGTTCACCTCTGAATACAAATTTAGTGTTAACAAACTTTCGAACAATTTCTACTTTGAGAAACTTGATCAAAGAAATGAAAATAAAAAGCAGACCTTACGAAATTGAGAGAAAATTTAATCGATAGTAATTCGCCTTTGAAGGGCTAGGAGGAAAACCCGAAGGAAAATTGCGAAAGTTAGTGTTCCCTTATGAGTACGCGAGTTATTGCTACTAGATATTTTAAGAACCTTCCCTTTTATTGCCATAATTCTAGTACGAGGACCAATTATATCAAAACTTGGGCCCGTGAATTGCGCATCGGGATTTAAGATTCGAGAACTTCTAAATTTATTATCATTTTTCATTCTGCAATTTACTGCTTGACTTAAAGAATAAATTTTTAAACATAAACAAATTTTATAAATTTTGCAACAATCACACGAAAAAAAGTATGTAGTATAATACAAATTATCCCATGAAAAATATCTTTCCCATATTCAATAACTTTATTTACTTAATTTATCTCCGTAATATGATTGCTTATATAACAGAAATAACATTCTGGCAACAATAACATTAAATTGCATCTAAGAAAACATATTTTTACCTATAAACTCATGCCGCAATTCGAAAAGTCAATCGGAAGTCAATTTGTAGGAACTATCGAATTTGCTAGAACGAAAACAAAAACCATAGAAGTTGAGCATCCATCCTCCAATACCTTGTTTAATTTACCAAAGAGTATACATAGAAATATTTTATAGTTTTTTCAACATTGATAGTCTGGATGTCATTTAACATCCTGCAAGTTTTTTTTTGGCCTTAAATTGAATTAGATGCAGTGGCTAAATTTTGAAAAAAAAATATAAATGATAATGATATTATAATTTATTAACCTAATGTTCATAACTCAAGTCATTATAATTGTATTAATATCTATAAAAAGGTAAATGCTAATTGATCCACACAACGAAAATTATTTTTTGTTTCAAAATAATAATAAGCCTACCTGTAAATAAGCAGCATCTGACACCAATCCACAAAGGAGGGCTCCCGTAAGCGCCCTCAAAACAGCCTTTCCCATATCCCCGCACATTTCTGAACTATGTCTTATAATGGATATGAACACAGCACTGGTTCCTCAGTGACTGATTGTGACCGGAGCCCCCACTTGAAGTAGGGTGAAGTGAAATGTTAGTGGAAGGGTGAGCCCGTTGTCATTGAAGTTTTAACTTCAAATTATGTTTAAAGTTGTGAAACACCATATTAATGTAAATTTTATGGTCCAGCTTTTTTGATCCGATAAAATTGAACTTTAGGATAATAATTATTTAAAATAAATCATGTTTTCAAATATCTCGATTACCTATGTGAATATAAATAAAAATATAATATAATATAATTGAAAGTAAAATTTAAAATATAAATATTTATTTAATGCTCATATGCGGTATGAAGTATTAAAAACTTATATACTTAGCGGCCCCGTATACAGTGTATTGGAAAAAACCTTTAGTTAAAGTACAATCTTCTTACTTAAAATTTTGTAAGTTAAATTATATTTTGAAGTTTATTTTAAGTTTCATGTTTTTAATCAGGATAAAATCAATTAATTTCTGCATGAGTTCAATGCTTCAATTTAAACTTTTGTGAACACGTTTTAGGTAAAAGAAATAATGTGTATATATCAAGCATTATAATTTGAATTTTTTATTTTTCCCTAAAACCACACTTAGTCTTCATTTCCATCCCAATGCTCAAAGACTCTCCCATTCTATTGTTTATGTTTTTAATATTATCTACATTTATTTAAAATAATACTTACTAAAAATTTATACATGTTATAAATTAACATTATAAAGCTAGCTTGTCTTCAAGGTAATATGTTGAGAATAGCATATTTATAATAAGCCATCCTTTTAAATACAATAATTATTAGCTAACATTTATACGAAAATGAAAGAGTTTTAATGTTTATAATATGTGAATAAAATATAAGGATACCTATATTCAATATTAGTAATACAGCACACATCAAAATCAACGATATTCAATTAAAACATACTGCAACTTAACAACAGTTACATTCTCATAGTGCACTCCAAAGCTACAACTTAATATGGGAATAGCATCAAATATTCGCTTTAATCAGAACAATGCTATCCGTAAAGGCCTTCGTTAGTATAACGACTATAATGTTTTAGAAATCAGTCAATTAACAGATGCTTTCAGTGTTCACGGTTCGTTAGTAATACGGATACACTTGATGTATATCCGATTCGATTTCACTAAGCCCGGAAATTAATGAGCTCTATTTATAAATGAAAAAATATTTTCTAGTACTAATCCATGTCTTTGTACTCAAACGTATATTGAAATGAGTGTATAATTTTTATGGATTTTAAATCATCATAAAGGTAGTTACTAAGCTTTGCAATAGGTTGAGTACATTGACGTTATAAATTTCTAGACGCCTTATGACATTTTAGTTATACTATGGAAATGGGAGTAGTGTCAAAGACTGTAGCACTGATCTAACCAGTTTATTGTGAAACTGCCACAGAGTTTGAAACAAACCTACGGCTAGCATGCCTTGTGAATGTGCATTTAAAATCAGAAGAATTATACACTTTCTATATTAATAGTTTATTTAAAGATTGTCTTTGAAATATATTTTGTAGTGGAAATCGTTATTACTAATATGGACAAACACAGGTTTGGATAAACAATATTCTTCAGTATATTACCTAAGCAGTATATAATTATAATAAAATATTTATTTTACAACTTTTATTTGTATTTTATTTCTAAAACAATGAAATTGTTTTTAATTTTACTGTTATTATTGTAGTTTGACAAGACTCAACTTATACTTTAGTTGGCCGGCACTATCGAGCTATCTAGACTTCGTTGCGTAAGTTCACTTTAGCCTGACAGGTTACTTACTGCTTTGCTTATGAATTTACTGTTAGCTAGTTAGACGAAAGGTTTAATTTAATATTATTTGACAATAATAAAAATGTTCGGTTTCAACTAGTTTATTTTTATTAAAGTAATAATTGCTCCATAAAAAAGTGTTTTCATGATTGTAAATTTTAAAAGCTATGCTACAATTTTCTTTTTTATATGATCCATTATAAGTATGTTAGGCTCAAGATCACACCTCGGATATCAGAATTCGATTCCAACTATGTAAGTTATAGATAAAGAGTCCAAACTGCCAACTAACTGCAATACTAACCTATTCAAGCAAACGACAATTATTATCGTACTAGAAGGATCAAATTATTCTTTGCCTTAGTAATAGTTCAAGTCTCTTTCTTATTTGATATCTTCATATAATTAATCCTTAAATATATAATTAAGGCATATATTTACAAAATATTTAGGTTTTTACTAACCTTAAACTTTCTGTCTAAAATGCTGTCTGCAAAAAAGAGTAATAGATAATCTTTAGAAACAACTATTAAAATGTGATTGAAAATATAGTGGTATTTATTATGGAGACACTTTCTTTTATTCTATGTTTTTGTCCTCTATATTGTATTATGGAGCATAAGGGTATAGAGAAAGTTTGTTAGACGGTTAATTTTCTCAGTTTAATAGTTGCCAACGATATCGAATTACTGTAGGATAAGGGATTATTACTGAATGGATCGACATCAACTCTTTAAATGACGCTTCCGCGCCATTTAAAAGATCTCAACATATCTTGTGCGTTATAAACATCTAGCTTAACCTTGAACTAAGTCTTGAACATTTAAAACATATCACGTATATTTCGAAGAGTTGAAAATCTTTTTCAAGTTATAGATTCGTGACGGAACTATATTTAATAGCTTAACCATTTATCTTTACTGTAAAACATTTTAAAACTTTGTTGAGGGGTTCCCTCTCATCCGTTTTAAAATCCTGGTAAACTTTCAAAGTTCCTCTTTCGCTGATTCACAGATTAACGAAATCGACAAGTTTTGTCAAAGTTAGTTTGGATTTGTTTTGGAAATTTAAAGTATTTGTATACTTTGTAGTGATAAAAATTTATTATATGTAGCTTCTCCTTCTGGTCTTACAAAAACATTTTTTTAGTATTTATTCCCTTACATATATTTCAACACTACACTACTAGCTGATATATTTCAACAAAAAAATTACTATCATTTTTAGAGAAATGTAATGTCTATGAAAACGAATCAGTATTTTTTTGGTTCTAAAATTAATATAACTGATAAATTTTTATTTATTATGTATTGAGCTAGTGTTGGGTAAATGATCGCAAAATATTCTTGTAATTGGTACATAACAAGTGCTAATGCAACGAGGAGGTGATTTCACGTCGGAAGTTTTTTGATCACGCCAGTGTAATTACCATCTATAATTAATTATATCACAAAAACAAAGACAGCATTGATTTTCTCTCTAATTCTTGTAACTTTGTTTCAACTTGTTATTTTCTTAGAATAAAAGTAATATACTGTTATTATTTTGTTTATACTATTATTATTATTATTATTATTTTGACTAAAAAACAAAACCATTTGTATTTCAAGCCGCAAAAACACTTTATATGGGACAGAAAATTAAGGATGATCGTAGTTCTTCCATATTGTATGTAAATATTCAAATGATCCCCGTAGTGACAAATGTTTATATTCATTACGTATTCCAGTTGAGACGATATTGGACAGACATATGACTTGTAAGACGTGTTTTATTAACGGGTCTAACGGGTTTAGGTTACTCATGACTTTTATGAATATCAATTGTTACGAGAAATCGAGGATTTTTTTCATGAATGGATCTCGTGTATTACGCGAATATAAATATATCGTTGTAATATAAAGATTTCGTAAAGAACATTAATCCTCGCCCACTTGATGGTATTTATTTACTAGTGTACGGTTAATAAATATATTCTTTTAATCAAACCACGGCAGTTTAGATGGTAAAATGTATATATCGCTAGAACCCTGACGTCGAATTATCAAATCCTTACTCTTGTCTGTATTATATTTTTAATGTAATTAAATTGTTCATATCACATCCATAAATATATCCGAGTGATCCTAAATTTGTCGTTCTGAAAAACTCCACCTACACATGTTTACGAGTACGTGAGTAGGTGTATGAACACCCGCACACAAACTGTAAATATATATTTATAATTTAATATGATATTCCAGAACATTCACATAATTCAATTATGTGTTTGTGCCTATCGGATTTTGCAATTAATAAGGCAGTCGCGGTTCAGTAACTTTCAACATATATTAATAAAATAATTTTTAAGTCAATAAAACCACTTGCAATAATCAACATAGGAATACGGAACACGGTTACTACAAAGCAAAAAAATATTATACATATAACCACTAATTCCTAACCTAACCTATCTAATCGTTTATGCAAAATATTCTTCTAAAGTACGTAATTGTAAAGTGTAAATCGATTAAACATCTAATGTAATAAACAAACACTAATTTTATTTACTTTCTAATAATCTTATTTAATACCTAGCTAAATATGTATATACATTTTCTTAATACGTAATCACGTTTTGTAATCGGTTTCTTAGGGTTACAGCTATATGGGTATTTCTTAGCAAATAAAATTAATAAACGGCTTATATCACTATTGGTAACTAAATAGTACTGCTGAACGTACTTATTGGTATTGACCTTGAGTGCAATCCGAGTCTATACTGGTCTATAGGATGTTTTTCTTTTGCACAAATAGATTAAATTTGTACAAATACTTGTACAAATTTAAATCATTAGACCAATTGTGTGAACTTAACCATTACCGTGTAATCGAGAAAGATGAAAATGGAACACTAATTGCTAATATTATTGGAAAAGTTATTGTGGATATTCTGTAAGAACTCCTCTAAAGGTAAAGGCCTCTCCTCCAGTGATTATTAGTAAATTCTTTGAAATAAAAGTGTATAAATAAGTATTAAAAAATAAAAAAATACTATTATAGAACGGTCAGCTTTTTTATAATGAGGAGGGGGCACGGGGTCCCATCCGAGGACGCCACTGTTCATACCGATTACTTATTGAATTGATTGAGTTAGACGAGAATACGTGTAGTTTAGGTTACTCTTCGTTGTACTTTAGTATCCTATTAGTGTTTAGAAATTTAGTCACTAGAACCCCCGACCAGACTCACCATAAGACCAACTGGGGATGGAACACTACAGAAAAAAGGAATTTCTTAAATTGTTCAGATAGTACTTAACAATTACAGGGAACATACATGAAAAAATATTCCGACCAATTGAGAACTTCCTGTTCTTTTGCAGTCGGTTAATAACAAGATCAGGATATCTGTCTTCCGACAAAGAAGGTCATATACTATACCTTAAGTAATGCCAATTAATTTGTATTATATATGCATATTTTAATGATTTTCACCGGATTCCATAATTAGATTGTTATAATCATTATGGGACATAGTCCCACATATATATCAGAGATAGCTGTGAAGTCAGCCTTTATAAGTTAACTAGTAAACCCGGCGAACTCTGTTTCGCCACCAGAAGGCTTTTATATAACATTTCGTTTGGTGATTAAAAGGTGAAGATTTTTTTTTTTGTTTTATATTTGAAAAGGAAAATTTTTATTTCATTTCACAACAATAATGAATTCATTTCGATTACAAAAATTAAGTGTTATTTAGTTGAACTTCTCTAAGTAAATGAAAGTGAATCCAAAGTAGATACCGAATCGAAGCGTTATAGGTGTCCGCAAATTATCCGTTTCATTGAAGTGGTCCTTTGTAAACCACATTTTTTGTTTTTTGGTCTAACTTTACTTTTTACTGAGCAGAGAACAATGAGTAGCTGTCAAACCTCACGGAGCCCGAGACCTTTCCAACGAATGCAAAACCGTGGTAATTGGTTCGTTCGTTCTGAAGTTATAGCGTCGGGATGGAAAACCAGACTTATTTTTATATAGTAGATCTCTTACAAATATCTAATTGTCATCATTACGTAGTTACATATCTGTCATTATACGTCAATTGCATAGCTGTCAATGACTGATGTTTCATGTCAAGTCACACGGGAATGCTGTCGAACGGGATAAAAAGTATCCTATTGGAATTTCCTGGCTCTAAACTACCTCCCTGCCAATTTTCAGCTAAATCGGTTCAGCCGTTCTTAAGTTATAAGTGGAGTAACTAACACGAGTTTCTTTTATATATATAAGATAAATCGAAATCGGTTGACTTTCAAGTTATATGTTCATTTCTTACTCTCATATTTATTGCTAATTTTAAACTTATATGGTTTTCTGATGTCTACCGTTGTCAGAACTGAAAAAAAAGGAAATGGAGCAACGCGGAAACTCAAACTCAAATAACTTTATTCAATACAGAAGCATTACACTTTCTTATTGATGGTCACTTGAGATACTAGCACCGATTCGGAAAAGAAAATACCCTCACCTGAGAAGAACGGGAGAAAGAAAGCACGAGCTTTCAAATAAAGCCTTTAAAATCGCTTCACCCAGTGAAAAATTGAGGTAACAAACATAAAAGAAATACTGACGAATTGGTAACCTCCTGCTTTTTTGAAGTCGCTTGAAAATATTTGAAATTCTTCTTGGTGATTACAATCAACCCCATCCTTAAATGTAATAGTTTTAGTGTTAATGAAATTGTACAGGAAAGTAAAAACTTAAGGACTAAGAATGTCAAAAAATAATGATAATTTTAAATAAAATCGCTATTGCTATTATGAAAGAGAATTAGAAAAAGTCTTTGGGAAGATTCTTATAATCTCATAGATAACTTTTTTCATAGAAAAATTACATACATATTATACATGATTTATTAAACTAAAAAATATGTTTGATAGATAGAATATACTTTATATAATTACTAATAATAATAATACTTATTACTTTATATAATGTGAAGAACATCAGAGTGTAATTGGTTTTAATAGTCTGAGTATAAAACAGATGATATCTTGTTCTAAGTAGTGTAAGGTAACATAATAAATAACTGAGTCAGTGTTATCATCTTCTGAACGAATAGTTAACGTTTCCCAAGCAACAGGGCTCCTTATAATATACTAGGAGCTGATAAATTATCATATAAAAATATGTACAAAATATGAGGTAAAACATATAATACAAAACAGGGTTTTGAGGGTATGGAAATAAATATAACATAGATTTAACTTTTTACTACATTATTAACGTAAATATTTCAGACGACTTATATATTATTATATTTATTTATATTTATATGTCTAATTGTTCATTTATATTTATTAGTATATATATTTATGTATATATGTATGTATTATATGTATCTATTTATATATGTATTAGTGTATATACAGGGTGACTGGTGAATTACTATCAATATTTAAGGAGAATACTCGGTACATGATTCTCATTCGAATTATGTAAAAAAAATAGGTACTTAATTTTTGACAAAATTTCCCTATAAATAAATAAAGTGTTGACACGTTCCAAGTGTTCAAGTGTGGAGGCGTGCGGCGGCGTGCTGATACAACACCACGTCACGACACGCGTATGTGTGAGTGTCAGTGTATACCTAATCTGTAGGGTGTTCATACGATGCGTAATTAATTACACAACTTTTGGTTAACTTTACTTAGAAGTTTATTAATATTTATGTTATATTAATTTTTATTTTGTCATATATGATCGTCAAATATCACGTCCTCAAATATCGATAGTAATTCACCAGTCACCCTGTATAAGGATAAGGCACCACCTACCTTTTCGCTGCACAATTTCCCCAAATCGAAGGTTGTCTGGCAGAAATCGCTACTTAGCGATAAGACCGCCTTTTTGTACATTTCAATTTATTATTTTTTTCCGTGTAAAATTTATTGTTTTTGGTGTACTATAAAGTATATTCTATCTATCAAACATATTTTTTAGTTTAATAAATCATGTATAATATGTATGTAATTTTTCTTAACAAAGAAAAGTAAAATTGTATTTTTAATTAACTTTCTTGATATCATATTAACATAACCATTTAAATAAAATATTTTGTGCGTAATTCATTCCAAATAATTTAATATCAGAAAAAATAACATGTATAACTTAAAGACCATTTACAGTAATAGATATTAATAATGATAACTAAATCATATCTTTAAAATATTTTTACTTTAAGTTTTACGTTTTTGATGTACAATAGACTTTGATGTTGTAATATATAAAATATTACTACATCAAAGTCTTATTTTACAGATACTCAACCAGTATTTACCTTTATAGCATGTATAATTCACAATGGCATCAAAGTTGAGAGGACCTGAGAGTATCGAGGAATCGATTCAACCATCTCAGTCTTACACTTAGTGGGCTGTTAGAGTACACGTAGGGTGCAAGCTGATGTGGGCATAATAGTAAGTAGTCTGATAGTGGTGTAGTAATGGCCCATTATATTTTATACACCATTCCAACATTATGTTACTAGAAAGAACAGTACGACTTAATTTTATACGTTACATCGCTAGTATAAGTCATAAAAATTATTCATGTTTGCCGTTTAGTTAACGATTTCTTGGTTAGTTAAATTTATTTGTCATACGAGTATAATTAAGAGTTTATTCCGATGCGTTTGTGATTAATTGTTTTGTGAATATTTTTTCTAATTACCTTAAAAAATATATGTATTTTTTATTGAATTGTTAAAAATAATTCCATAGTGGTTTTGGTTTGTGACTTTCTCGTTTTAATTTATTTGTCGCCTACATCTGTATTAATTTACACACTATATTCGGCCAATTGAGCGTAGATTGATTATGACACGAAGAAGGTTGCTCTAAAGTTCTAATAATTCAAGTGGATACGTATAAATATAAATGTATTTCCGACTTTCGCTTTGTCAGTTTAAACTTTGAGATCTCAACTGACTTCAATTACTATCAACTATTCTCAGCAGAATGGTTTATTCCGCGATTTATATTTAATTTAACTACACAAAAACTAGTTTCTAAAAGAATCCGCTTTGTTATAACTTTTGTTGCGTCTAAAAATTTTATATCCCTTGTTTCAGTTTGATCTTAAAAAGTTAGCAAGCTGAAAATACTAATATAAAAAATAACTCTTTTTTTCAGTTTTGATAAGACTTTGCCTATTAATAGCACATTATTAAATAAGTCGTATTACCAGAGCGTTAAACAACGTTTTGAATAAAATATAGGGATGTCTCAAATGCAACTACTTCAACTATTTAATAAAATGTACAAATTAACAAGGACCCATTATTGAAACAATTTATACATTAAAATATTTTAGCTTGTAAACTTTTCTGCAAGAAAAAACAAAATTCTATTAATAAATACATTAAAATTCTTAGTTCATTTAATTGTAAATTAATCAAGCCAAGTAAATCAATATAATATACTTCCGTTCTTTAAAAATTCAATAACCTTTATTTTTCGAACTATCGCATGAAGTCTTTTATTCAACTTCGGGTACCTACTGTGAACATCCGTCTGTTTTCATGCCTTTGAAAATACATTTACATATATAATAAATATTTAATCACCTGATGACGGTGCGGTTGCCGGGTCCATCGCGTTGCAGGGAGAGGAGCTTGAACAGTGCCTGGGACTTGCGATCCAGGTGTAGGTTTAAGGGGCCCGTATCTAACGCGCAGTGTTAACAGCAAATATCTTAAATTTTAAAAATGTAATAAGTTCGAAAGATCCTCCTAAGTTGGTACAATTCTAGAAATTCTTATATGGTTACTTAAACCGACACACAATAATATTTATAGAATACTAGCTGACCCGGCAGACTTCGTATTGCCTCAATCAAGAAATAAATTATTTCTTAATTATTTTTTATGATTTTACCTTTAAGCCATAAGTCTCCGTGTTCTGAAGTGCGACAGAATGATTGGCATATTAGTTAGTTGTCAAATCTAATGTCAAAAACCCCGTTTGCATGGGAAATAGAAAAGCGCTGTTTTTAGGGTTTTCCCGGAAATTTAGTTTTTTTTCAGCTTTTATACCTTCCCTGAACCTCCACAAAAATTTCAAGACTAAGATAAGAAAAATCCGTTCAGCCGTTCTCGAGTTTTAGCGAGACTAAGGAACAGCAATCCATTTTTATATACAGGGTGACTGGTGAATTACTATCGATATTAGAGGACGTGATATTTGACGATCATATATGACAAAATAAAAATTAATATAACATAAATATTAATAAACTTCTAAGTAAAGTTAACCAAAAGTTATGTAATTAATTACGCATCGTATGAACACCCTACAGATTAGGTATACACACACACACACACAGACGCGGCGGCGGCGTGGTGTTGTATCAGCACGCCGCCGCACGCGTCCACACTTGCAACACTTGGAACGTGTCAACACTTTATTTATTTATATGGAAATTTTGTCAAAAATTAAGTACCTATTTTTTTTACATAGTTCGAATGAGAATCATGTACCGAGTATTCTCCTTAAATATTGATAGTAATTCACCAGTCACCCTGTATATATAGAAGATACATTTAGCTAGAATTTGAATTTTTCCCTCGATAAAAACAAACAACGGCTAACAGTTTAAGCAAATTATAAAAATTTTAACTCCGCTAACGTTATTATTTTGACGAACATTTATGCCAACGGCTTGAAATTACAATTAATTTTCGGTTCAACAATTTCGAGCTGTGTAATCTAGGATATAAGATTGAATTTTAGAGTTCGATGGCATATACATATAACCAACATCGAAGTCATTATGGTAACTTCGCATATAGTGGCCTGTGATGACAGACTTTATTAAAATGTAATCTAAATTATATTACGTGAAGATGAGGTAAAAATAATAAAGAAAAATATGAATCAATTTTTTACTATACGATGATGTAAATTAAATAATAGGGGTTTAATTCTAAAAGGACATGAAATATGTTACTATGAACATTTATTTAATTAGTGTTCAGTTTTAGAAACACTTATGAACGTGGCATAAAACTATACCAAAGTTAGAGTGGAAGGGAAGGCTAGTTAGAGTTACGTTTTCAACAGTAAAGATGCCAGCATGAATTCCAGTAAATAATCATTTTAGAAAATCTTTTTCTATCAGAAAACGCGTAAATCAGTAATGTACATATTTTCTTATTAAACGAAGTAAAAACGAAAAAAATTTGTCTAGTAAAAAGTTTTAGTGTTGTATTTATTTGTTACTGGGAATATACAGGGTGACTGGTGAATTACTATCGATATTTGAGGACGTGATATTTGACGATCATATATGACAAAATAAAAATTAATATAACATAAATATTAATAAACTTCTAAGTAAAGTTAACCAAAAGTTATGTAATTAATTACGCATCGTGTGAACACCTTACAGATTAGGTATACACACCCACACACACACGCGTGCGGCGGCGTGGTGTTGTATCAGCACGCCGCCGCACGCGTCCACACTTGGAACATGTCCACACTTTATTTATTTATACGGAAATTTGGTCAAAAATTAACTACCTATTTTTTTTACATAATTCGAATGAGAATCATGTACCGAGTATTCTCCTTAAATATTGATAGTAATTCACCAGTCACCCTGTATATATGAGAATCGAACTCACTCAGACATTCTTGACCGATCTCTGAAGGATTTGCACAGATATTTGTCTTTGATTTCAAGTTATCGCAATCCTCCTCGCAAAAGTTATGATTTATAGTTTTTCTGAAACATCTTTTACTGTTTACTTTACTCATAATATTATTAAAAATATATTAAGGAACTTCGTTCGAATTTTTAAAAATAAAATAACAGTAAGACATTTGACAATTTGACTATGCGATATTAATTAAAATGAACAAATATAAAAGGTAAATAAAGGAATGAAATGATAACCTGCTAACTCCAGTTAAACAACAATTAAAGTACTTACAGAGTAATATCCTTAAAATAGCCTTAGACTAATTGCTAAACCAATATTAATAGTCGAAAACCCATGAGCGATGTCGCCTCGACGACGGACCACCAGAAAGTGTCAATGTTTCTTTTGCGCACTGCTTCTATTTTGTTTCTTGTCCAAGGAGTTTCCTAACTATATATATATCTTCTATCTTCTATATATATAAAAATGGATTGCTGTTCCTTAGTCTCGCTAAAACTCGAGAACAGCTGAACGGATTTGTCTTATTTTAGTCTTGAAATGTTCGTGGAGGTTCAGGGAAGGTATAAAAGGTGAGAAAAATTGGAATAATTGCCGGGAAAACCCTAAAAACAGCCCTTTTCTATTTCCCATACAATCGCTTTTTTTGACATTAGATTTGAAAACTAACTAATATGTCAATCATTCTGTTTGATTGAAACAGGAAAAACCTGATTATTTATGGCCTCTAAGACGGAATAGAGTTCGCCCGGTCAGCTATACATATATTACTAATGACGAAACTAACGCGGACGAAGTCGCGGGCAAAAACTAGTATATATATATATATATATATATATATATATATATATATATATATGAATATCTTATTAATTCTGACTATTATTTTTATCTTACGTCGAATTTTTAACACAAAAAATCTATGTACTCATATATATATGTCAGTAATTTCGACATGTAAATTGATAAATTTCGTACTATTCGCTACAAATATTTTTGCTAGTTTGACCAGAATACCTCATTCACAATAATTTTAAACTTTAATAATTTCGTAGTTACATACTTATATAGTAGTCAGTGGTGGCCTAGTGGTTAAAGGGTCCGCCTCGCGTTGCCGAGTGCGCGGGTTCATACCTGGCAAGTACCAATGTGATTTTTCGGAGTCATATGTACTTTCTGAGAGTATTTAGACACCACTGACATACGGTGAAGGAAAACATCGTGAGGAAACCTGGACTTATAGTTTCACAATTATAAGTTTGAAATCACCAACCCGTCTTGAGCAAGCGTGGTGATTAATGCTCAAACCTTCTCCACGTGAGAAAGAGGCCTTGCTCAGCAGTGGGCGTTGATAGGCTGATGACGATACTTAAACAAAGTTAAACGTTATAACACACAATAGAACTTACTTTACCTATTTCATGCATGGCCGAGATGTTATCAATTCCGAAATGTCAAAGTATCCTGGAACAAGAGTTACAATTTCATGAAAATCTGCTATTAAACCATAATGAGTCTTGTCACAGGGGAACAAAGAAGGATATGGTGTAAAATCCGATTTGTGCAGTTTCAAGTTGAAAGAGGAATATCGCGGAGCGTCGCATTTCTTCCTTCGTAAAACATTTTAAAAACAAAGACTATCGAATGAACAGTTTCAATGTAAACGAGTAACGTTTTCATTTACTTACAAACTGAATAACATTGCAAATAGAAATACGATGTACTGGAAAATATTACTCTGTTTATACTGTATAGTAAAAGACAGGATACAATTTGCATCTCTTTATAGTTGACAAAGAGTGCTGAAATATTTTAATAATGTATCTTAATCGATTTAAAATAGAAGAGATTTCGTTTAGCGAACCTTAATGTATTCCAAGAAAGTATATGTACTCGTATATTAAACGATACATACAAAGTAACAAAAAAAAAACTCAATCTGTTATTCGTGTTCGAATCTTTGACAAACAGAGTGTGTCTGATAATGTTTGTTGGTTGCACAAACAAGGCTACCGATAGGTTGTGTAATATGTAATTTAATATTATGACATAGTTGTGCCCTAATGTAAGAATGTATCTAAGTAACACAGAATATAGAAATATACGTTGTAATAGTATTGCATCCTGTAATCGCATATAACCGTTTTGAAACAAAAATATATGTTATATTTTTAAAGTATCATTAAAGACATAAAAGAGACTTTTCGAAAAATTCTAAAAGTAACACTGAATATAGGAGTTACTACCTGTTATAACCGACTTTAAAAATATTAAAAACTAGTAAACCCGGGGAACTCCGTTTCGCCGCCAGAAGGCTTTGTTTTATGTAACATTTCGTTTGATGTTTAAGAGATGAAGAATTATTTTTTTTGTTTTATATTTGAAAAGGAAAATTTTTATTTCATTCACAACAGTAATGAATTAATTTCGATTACAAAAATTGAGTGTTATTTAGTTGAACTTCTCTAAGTAAATGAAAGTGAATCCAAAGTAGATACCGAATCGAAGCGTTATACGTGTCCGCAAATTATCCGTTTCATTGAAGTGGTCCTTTGTAAACCACATTTTTTGTTTTTTGGTCTAACTTTAACACAAATAAAGCGGATGGTTTCCAAACTTGATATCTTTCAGCACTTTGACCTGTCAATTAATATGAAGGCCTAAGTGAAGTCTGAGTTTTGTACACTTGCTATTTTAAAATAGAGATTGAAATAGTGAATTCATAATAAAGTTATATCAAGGATTATTTAATTTTTTTCTAAATGATATATTGAAATAAGAAAATGGTAAATTCATAATCGTATCTCTAAAATTCTTCAACAATGAGGATCTACTACGAACATCTCAAACGAGTTTCAGTTCTCTATAGTTGACCTTATTATAAAAATACACGACGCTTCATAAATTGTACAAGCCTTAAAATGAATAAAGTAGAATTAAAGTTTTATATAAGAAATAGTTTTACTACATCCTATTCAGACTTTCCCTTAAGTTTCTATAGTCTATACTCTTGGTAAAACAAATAAAACATAATTTCTGCCTTTACTTTGGTAAACGTAATTCTCGTGTAGTTAGTACTGTTTTAGCAAAACCTACTAAAGATTAAGATTAATCAAGTAAGTTTGTATAACAATATATTCTCTATCTAATCAAATTCTGAATGTATTTCAGTTTACCTGCATATCAGAAATTTTCAAAAACCTTAAATCTGATTTGGTTGGCACATATATTAAATATAATATAAAGAGATAATCTTAATTTATAATAAAATAAATATAGTTTAATATCTCTTGAAGTAAATACTGAATTTCTTTTAATATAATTAATTGTCAGTTTGTAAATAATAATTATTCACTTTCCTTTCTATTAAGGTCCGTGTAAGTTTCCTCATTATAAATTTTGAAATTCAAACGAATGTCAAGGTTCCTCGAAACAATTTTTATTTTTTAACATTTAGTCATTACCTTACATAAATATGTACATATGTATGTATGTATACATTACATACCAAACGTACATTGATATGCGTTTTATTTTGTTTGATCCGTTTATAAAATATTGTCATTATATTATTTTCATAATAGACGAACAATGAATTCTTAGCCGTATAATGATAATATCAAACCATAGTACGGAATAAAACCACTTTATTATTACAATAATCTGTAAAACAACATAACTTTAATTTGAAATGTTAATCAAGAACTACATTGCTCGCCATTTCGTCAAGTTTGACGTCAAAATCCACTTAAAGGATTCCAAATTGAATGCGATTTCCAACATTAGCCCGGATGTCTCATAACGAAGACTGGATACATTAAGCATGGAGCGTCTTAGAAATGCACCGACTTTAACACAATTAATAATAATAGATGCTTGTTGTTTTTGTAACAATTGTAAATTTTATTAACATTTCTCCTAACTAAATGTTTTTTTTATTCTTTTGCTAGTCAAATAATAATTCAACAATACCAATTTAATTTTTTTAAATATATTTCTTGAAAAATAAAAGAATATTTTTTTAATACATTATTTTATTATACTTATTCTTTTTCCATTTAAGATATTGACTATTCTTAAAAAACTGTCTCAACATGTCTATATGGATTAAACAATCTAAAATAATGTATAATAAAATCCAAAAATACAATAAATATATTTCAATTATTGTTTCAACTGACTAGACTACCATTACTACCATAAAACTACCATAAAACTACCATTTATTTTAGACTATTTGATTTATTCGTTAGTCTACTACTTATTTATACAATAATGCTTAGAAAAGATGACACTTATAAACAAGAGTTACTTAAAGCCCTAATCAAAGTAGGATTTTACAAATGTAATCTAATCGGGTTTCGAAACGTTTGGGGGTTTACAAAGCTAGTCCGTTTTCGAAGGCCTCTTGTTCACTGCCATGACCTATATATAAAATACATATTATAGGAATAATGTTAAGTCCATCTTATGAAAAGTTATCTTTTAAAATATACTTAATGTAAATATTATGTCGTAGTTTTAAAAACCTACTCACATTTTATAAAGAGTTTAATTTCTTTAAAACATTTGTGAGACATACTTGACTAATCTTGACTGAGTTACGAGGATTTTGTGATTCTTATATAATCCATAGTAGTTAATAAAATTATGTATATTTCTGGTAAAAGTAACAGTAATAAAACAACAGTGCAAGGGAACCTTGGAATAGACCTCTAAGTTTTGTCCTTGCAGGGGTCCAGATGTTTTTAAATCGTCGCCAGAGATTTAATTAAAGAAACTTTCACAACCTATAAAGTTACCGCTTACATTTTGTGTGTAAGTTGCCCACCGTTTTGAATTACATGCGTTAGAATGTGACGTTTCAATTGGGAACTATTGAAAAGCCAAGAATGTAATTTAGCTGCTGTTAAGTGAAACCCAATCTTAAGTTCGCTAGAATTAGTACTTGTTACTAAACTAAAATGTTTTAATACAATACCAAAAGGAGTGTTACTACTTTAATGTCTACGATTGTTTGAGTGATTTAGAGTTACAGCACATAGTGTGTATTAATGAAATAATAATCAATTTGTGAATTTAGAAAAATAAATAAAATATACTCAAAGCCGCATAAAATTTTTAATCAGATTACAATTCTTTTCACTAGTTAAAACTAATATGGATGAAAAAAATCCTTATTGGACCAAAAAGCATAAATACTATGTAAACGAATGCTTCTGTAAAGAATAAGGGTTGTTTATTTTACACTTAAATTTTTATCAAAAATTATCACTTATACCGAACCTCATCAGGGGTATAACACAAATTATAAAAATACAAAATATAATGAAAGCATCGCTTCTATCGACATCATCAAAAAAATGTGATTGCATTCAGCTCAGCGTTACAGTTCTGATTGACGTCAAAATGACACAATGGTGTTTCAGCAGAGCGTGTATTATTATTCAAGCCGGATGTTTGAAAAGGAAAAAAACGCACTTCATAAACCACAAAGTAACGTGATCACCTTCAATCAAAGCGCTCTTTATCCACGAACCATATAATTGGCACCATAATCAGTATACTTGGCAACCCGTACACCACAGGTTGATAGTTGAAAGCGTCTTGAAAAATGAAAATTTATGTTTGCGTCAACCAGCAAAATAAAATATCAATTCATATGAAACACTAAATCTTTATTAAATGTGTGTTTAGTAGATTTTCAACAAAAAAACAATTCAACAGTTAAAGATATTCTAAGCATCTTAATTATAATACACATTAAATTAACTTACTAATACAATTTACATTTATAATAATCAGTGTTATATAAATTATATAAAAAAAAGAATTAAAACCTTTTCAGTTGTACAGAATCTTTTCACTTACACCACAATACTGTCAGTAGTAATACGTTGACAAAGACGCCTCAGGCACAGAACCTGTATTTCATTGAGGGACAAAGGTCAAAGAGTAATGTATGGTCACACGCTCCAAATGACAACTCCTTTTGATAGGCGCCCCGAATCATTTAAAGTACTTCAACAAATTAATTAATTGCATTGTCTAATATTTCACAAGCGCCTTGTGAATTTTTATATTTTTTGTTTTTCCTAATACTATTCTGAATATTAATTAAAATTGACTTTTGAATTATTTTTTGTGATTATATTTTTATATGAGCATAAAGAATTATGTGACGCACTTTTTGTTTGGCTGATGATAGAATATAACTTCAACGCTAATTAAAACAAATGCCTAAATAAAAAAAAACAAACAGATTTATTCATATCAAAAAACTTCTATTAAAGTACAAAAAAGGCCGCTACAGCATACTGCATCTTTTGGATTGGGCTGACAATAACTTTTTTTTTCTGGTAACAAATTTTGTTCTAATTAATTAATTATTTTCAAAGATGACTCATAGAGTTCATGTATATATGTGTATGTTTCTCTATATCTACTTCTGTCAGAAAAATATATACTACAATAACTTGAAATCCCATTTGTTTTGAATATTTGGAGAATAACAACACAAAACGAATATAAGATTATAAGACCCAGCACTTTTACTTAATGTTAAAAAAGTAATGTTATGTAAAGCAATGTAAGTACCTATAACACGATATAATATTATAATAGCTCCTGAACGTACATATTATTTTAAATTATGTCCACCTTCCCCTTAAAAGAATCGCCGTTTGAAGTAAGCGTTAGCCCAAAATAATTATTCTACGCGGCCAAAGTCGAGGGCCTAAGCTAGTTAATTAATATTTAAAATTACTCACCGTTAAGGCTTAGTTTGCAGAAACCGGCGTGATCAGTGAATATTAATTAAATTTAATACATATTGCGGATCGATACATAACAATCAAGGATTATTGATTCTATTATTAAATCGGTACGTGCCGTCATCAATTAACATGATATGTATATGATAGATACATAATAACCTATAAGTTATAATCAATCGTCTGTATGTACACCTTAAGATAAACCACAATATAAGTGCTTTCAAAAATTCAATAATATTACTACGTATATTTGAAACAAAACATTTCAAGGGATATGAAAATAATATCCGTATATTCCTACTATCCAAATAGCACAAATCTACTCAAATCAAGGCGACTGATTCTTTTCGCTCTGTTATATTGCAGGATTAAGGAGGGATTCGTAGCACGCCCGCTGGTTTCGCGGGAATCAAGGTATTCGAGGATTAATATTCCTATAGCGCCTCCTATCATAATTCCAAAACATGATATCAAAAGGCCGCACTACATGTCTTGGCGGACGGCATGCAAAACTGCTGCATGTGCATAGAGAGTTATTTCCGCACCAAGAAACTTTCTCTGAATATTAATCATATAATATGCGAAGACCTTAAAAACTATACACTTTAATATTCATTGTAAATAATTTAAGTAATTTCAAATGTTCACGTCTCTTTGAAATATATTCATAGTTTGTTTGTATATTTTATTCGCATTAAATTTATTAAGACACTGTTTACACTTAATTTTTGTTTATAATGTGCTGGGATAAAGTTTTATAACTAGGAAATAAGTTCTTTTAAAATACGACTTTATATAAGTTCAATTCATAATTAATAACTAAATTCTTAAAGTTGAAAATATGAAATTAGTTCTTTATTTTTGACGTCGAAATTATGTACTGAAGCAAGATTGAAATATACACATACAATTAAGATAACCTGATCCATATATAGATTTGAGGTTCATGCCAATACGGAATTTTATTTTTGTAAAATAAAGTGAATAAATAATGTTAAAAACAGAAACCTAACAAAAGGGAACATATAAAATAGTGAAAGGAAACAGTATAATTTACACAATTGTTGTTTTTTTAATTTTGTTTTTTTATTTAAATTAGGGCGACAGAATAAGGTAGTGTGTATATTTTATAGTAGATGCTTCTCTCAAGACGTAATGGACCAACAAGATTAACAATGAAGCTAGTACAATATTATATTAGATTATTAATAATATAAAACAATAAATTACTGTCAGACAAAATTAATAAAGGAATATGTTTTGAGTTGTTTAAACCCAGCACGTTGTTTTGTCCGGGAGTGTGGTGCGTAAAAGTAATTTGAACCTATACTTGAAATGGGCCAAATGTCCCGAAGTTTAGTTATCTTACGCAATTGCTGTGATGTTGTGAGTACGGATTTGTTGTTTGGCGTAACGCACAATACACAAATACTTCACATATTTAATGTATACAATATACACATGCCATATAAAAATAAAATTATATTTCATAAATTAACACCTGATCTTTTGATAATTATAATTTAACGGCTGATAATAAATTACAAAATAAAATCCTTCTTTCTAATAATAACAATACAATGGAGTTATGTTTATGGGAATTAGTTTATAAAATGTAAATGATGTTTAACTTTAACCGCCTCCGCTTTTACTCAATTCTAGTCAGCCGAAATTTAGTAATTAGTTTATTTGATGTCCTCTGGTAACATCAGCACCAGTCACACATTCTAATACTACCGCTCTGTGTCACTAGGATACACTCCCGTTATTAAAAGACGTATTTCATTCAAACAAAGAAAAACATTAACAAGTAATTAAACCAATTATATAGTCTGAATTTAATTAATCATTACAATACTTTCATTGTTATTAATCACCTCAAAATGGTATAAAAAATTTGTTGCTTTTTAAATATTGTATTGGCTTTTTACTATAATTACTCTAAAAAGGAAAGTAGTATGAATGAGTTCAATCAGAGTTATATTAAATAGTGAGTTGTATCGAGTTTTTTAACGGCACAAAAGCCGATATTATCCATAAATATTCAGCACTAGCATTACATTCAAAGACTCGTAAATTAATCTCTTTGTTGCAAAAAAGCCAATGCACTACTTAATATTATCTCTTCTCTCCGAGCCTTGAGAACTAGTCAAGTAAAACAAAAGTCAATCATTAAAATCTCAAATATTACAAGAAATTTAGACCGCTTAAATAAAAAAAAAAACAAATCCCTATTTTACAAATAATGGTTCCCGTTGTGAGAACGGAAGATTAACACCAAAAACCCCGATCCATTTTAATATTTAGGCAGAGGTGTGACAATTGTATCTTTAGTTTCTTTTTTTTTTTACTAAGATGACGGTACACAGTCATACGCCGAGAATGATGTTGTCACTGTAGTCTATGCAATACGAGGGCAGACACTTGTGTGTTGCCAGTCTAAATAGATAGAAGAAATAATCTAATAACTGTACTAATTATTATTAACTGTATTTTAATAATTGTGTTCTGTTGTATTGTTATATAGTAAGCGTTATTATACTAATGATTTTAAATATCATGCATAAAATATATCAACTAGACAATTTGAAATTATAAGCAAAGCTTTACAAAAAGAAACGGAAGAGAATAATATATCATTCATATTTATGTAAGTATAAAACTAATGGTTTCCTAGATAACCTGTCAGCTACACATTCAAGTTGAATTGACCACAAGGATAGTAAACTAGAAATAATGTAGGCAAGTTTTATACAAACGACTGCCTTGAAGTTGCTTTGGTAATCTTCTTTAAATAAATATGTTATAGGAAATCGAGCAAGTATCACTGTCTATTATAAACCATTATTATTCATTTTTCAATTGATATAAATGTTACAAAAATAACTAATATAAAGAAGACGTTTTCATTTGAATGTATTTTGATTATTTGGAAGATATAAATCTACTATGTACTTTCATTACATCAAATTTACTCAAATTCAACTATTAATTATAAAATTCATATTTGCAAAGACATTTAATCTATCAAGACCTAAAATTACACCATTACACGAAATTTATAAGGTTAATAATTTACAACAATAGCTTGAATTATAAATTCTAATAGTGACGAAATAGAACCGCAGTGTTTAAAAGCCTGGAGTACAGTAAGCAGCGAGTTATGGGTACAGGTGACACCCACGGAATTCAATTTGTTACTCCACTTACATGCATTCCATTGAGGAACATTTCACTTAACTAATTAAAAAATGAATAATGTTTAGATGAAGTAAGTTGGTTTTGTTGCTTGAGCTAAATAGTTAAAAGATTTAAGAAGAACTTTTTGCAGGCTTTTCATATAAACAACTTCAAATCATCTAAAGTCAAAAACGAAAAAACTTGTACTAAAAGACTGTTTATAATTAGCGAGCGGCCACAAGCAGCGACCAGACAGTAAATATAAAAGTTGCTAACGACTCTTCATAAATTACTGCGCTGTTATTTTTATGATGGATTGTAGATGCTATTAACAGTTATACAAAAAATACGGAAAGCATGTGTATGTCAATTATAAGCAACTTTATATGATCCAGTGTCAGAATTATTTATTAATGTAACTATTTTATAGAATAAGATTTGACATTTTGTGTTTTATGACAGTACTATGAACAAAAGAAAAGCACCTGCATAATAGAAAGCATGTGTATTTAGCGTTTAGGATTTGTATAAAAAGATCTCTCTATGTACTCTTCCTCGTATCATGACTGCTACGAAAATTAATGTTTTCAAATAAAATCCATGAAATTAAATAAAACCCTGAACACATTAAAAAAAAAATATTAATGTAACGCCAAGTTTTAACTTACCGTTTCAATCTACCTTACTTTAGCTTCTTACTACTACAGCTATTTTTAAGTCAGTCAATTCGTACATATTTACTAATATAGTACTAATTAGTACTTTTATTACATAATAAGTGATAACAGTATATAGTATATATTTCATTGAAATCAATACGTAGACAGCTCATTTGTTCCTATTCATAATTCACTTATACTTAAATAGTATAATCATACTGAGTGGGAAAGGTTCAGTATTGCATTTTCATTAGAAACAAAACTCGATATGATGACAAAATCAACACAATAAATCCTGTGACATACTACTCAACATAAATTGATTCTTAAAAAATTCTTCAGCTTCCATGCATTTCTTAGGTCACTCTAGATTTAATATTTTATAGGCCTTGTTCACTGGACAATATCCAACTGTTAGTATATTAACACGCAACTAAAATAGTTGTTCTTTTTGCCTTTGGCGCCACTATCTTCAACCCTTTCTGTTAATTCCGGTTGCCACGATTTGTTAGAGAAATAAAGTTTTCATAAGTAATAAAAATACTTTTTATTATTTACCTCAACTATGAAATACAAAACTTTACCAACGAAAATGTTCTTCATGAATTTTGCCTCAATTTTCTGATTTCCACCCACTTTCGGTTTGATTCCAAATAAGACCTTTCAAGTCATTGATTTTTTCAAAAACTACCCTCTTGTAAATGAAAAAGTAAATAAAAATATTTCTCAAGCAATTTTAAGAAATTTTCCACGTCGTAGTTTATGCCTTCGCCATACCATTTCGCATTAACATCATGCACCTAACATTCAGATGAGCAAATCGTCTTTGCAACGCCACTTGCTCCAAGCGGTGAGATCCAAGACACTGTTTGCGAACCAAGCTGCCGAATAGAGGAATATAATGCTACACTACAAACATACCCTTTGGCTTTGAGTCAGTAAATCTACATAGTTTATGCATGTAGCAATAGTGTAAAACTAGACGTCATTCATTACTACATATTTATAAGTCAAATGCCACCTGGAACCTTTTTTAACTTAATGCACTCACTAATATTAAATTATAAGTGGGATTTCTCACGGTTTAGGCTAACAATTCCGTCTGTTCACAATGCTTATAAGACTCCTCATAAGTTATAACTCTTGCAGAGTTTATTAGCTCTCTTAATAAATCTGATGATCCATTTTCCACCGCCATTATTAGTGTCATATTCATTGCAGAACGCGTTCGATACAATTAGAGAAAGCGGTGACCCTAGATCATTCAGTCGCTGTACAACTTCTCTGAAATTTCTCAATTTATTAATTATTCCCCAATTTACTAAATCATAATATAACATCCCAAGGAAACCCAAATCATAAAATATATAGCATAGAAACCATTCGATCGCTATTTTCTGACATATGAATAAATATTATAAAGGTGAAAATCGAGACAAATATTTCGAGTGTTTTCAATACACTTTTTTATACGAAAAGACAAAGCTTAATATGTATTTATATTTTTTTATTGCATATCTTGAATTTTTACTATTTGGTAAAAACGTATCACAAGATATCATAAAAATTCGTTCACGAAAATTCTTTATTTAAATATTTTCCAAGTAACAAAAACTGATCGTATATTTTACCTTGCATGTATATAGTGAAATTTGATAGAAAATATAAATCCAAAAATTTTAGGAAGACAATTTAAAAAAAATTTAATACGAACATTTTCACTACAAACGAAATGTTCAGCAAAGTTACATATACGTGGAGAAGTTTTAAAGTTTCGTCATAAAAGAATTTGTAACGTTTTATGAATAAGAAACTCAAGATTACACGAAAATTATCCGTTGCAAGGATTGTTGAATGGCTTTAAATATTAAAATTATATTACTGGCCATAAAACTCTAACAGTCCTTACATCTTTGAAAGGATAGTCAAAGAAGCTAAATACTCGTAATACTTTCCTGAAATTAATTTTTCAGGAGGAACTATCAAGCTGTTTAAACGTTTTGCTTCTTATACCATCCAAATATATAATCTTCAAAGCTGTTACATACTCCTTTGTATATTTATATAAAGTGCTCTCAAAAGGCATTGCTCCGTGAGTATTTAGCAGGTGAATAACTTGTACGTGATTTACTTGTTATGATCAAATAGCAAACTTGGAACTTCTAACTCGGTACACTGTGAACTAGACAAATATTTACTAAACAATTCATATATACTTATTATTTGAAAAAATCCATACATTAATAACAAAATAAAAATGTGTATGAATGAGAAATAAAATATACCAGTCACCATAATATTTATAATAAATACATAATATAACATACATAGCCTGCAGGGTTTAAAATATTTGTTGTGTTACTGAATAATAAAAATAATGATCGTTTTGCTATATTATATTATCATATGATTTATCCAAATAACTAACAATACAGAATTCTATATTTTTCTCAACAATTTCATAGTGTAATGGTACATAATAAACTGGTTACAGGAGGCACACGTGTTGCGACTAAAAAGCAAATTTAATTTCCTAAGGCATTGTCTTTTTTATAGATTATTCAGAATCTGTACAAAACTTAATATTTATATGGATTTTAATTTTAATATTTATATGGACGTATAAAAGGAATTTCCAACAATATTTATCTTAAACATTACATATATATGTAATTAAAAAAAATCCAGACAGATTAAATTATCAACCACAAATTTTCATACGCAAATTAACAACCACTTCTCTAAAAACACCTGTCTAAAAAGACCTTCTTCGGCAATAAAAGGGTATACAATGTCTTTTTCAAATATTTGGACTAGTTTGATGTAGATAAAGATTTTTCTCAGACCCAGGAAAGTTTTATAGAACGAAACATGTAGCAAGTAAAATTTGAGATGGAAGTTGACAAAATAAAGAATCCGATGTCGGGAGATAATTTTCCATTGTTGTAACATTCAAAAGAGGTCCATTCATGCATATGAAATTTATTACAGTCCCAAACCGTGGGACCGTAATTTTATTCGCGTCAATAAAACTGAAACTATCAGGAAATGAAATGTTAATTAGGAGATGGATTACAAATATCATTCATTTACGTAGTATATTTAGACATTAACAGAGGTATTTGTTTAAACACGAATTCTAACAAAGTTCAAACTAGCGTTGGTATTTAATTAAAATCGTACATTTGGATCATTCAATAAGGTGATAAATAGTTACGGCCCGTAACATTAATTAATATTTTAACATAAATACATAATAAGTGACTTAACTCTTCACTAAAATTAAGAGACACACTAATTAAGTATTAAAGAAAGTAAATTAATCTTTGTTTTGAGTTTTGTGCTGTATAAATAATAAAATCAAATCCACAGCATACACATGTTTCAACATAGTATTTAAAGTACTGTTGCTTCAGGATTGTACAACAATTCATACAAATCTCTCTTACTTGTTAGTAAATAGTAATAATAAAATAAAATATATATACATATATTAATTTAATTGTTTGACATTTTTAATTTTTGAATTATATTGAAATGTTTAATTGTATTTTTGTTATTATTGTATTGAAATGTTAAATTGTAATATTTTTATTAGTTATGTCAATTTTAGTAATTATTGTGTAATGTTTTATTAATTTATTATTATTATTGCAATTTAATTTGAATTTTGATTTACTACAATTATTATATGTATTTTGCATGATGTAATAGCCTATAATTAAAAGGACATTTAGGTTATTATTGATAGTTTATTAATGTAATGAATGTGTTAATGTTTTCTTTTGTTGGCTATCCAAATAAAATAAAAGAAAAATAAATAAATCTCTCTTAATTGTCAGGACATAGTTTTAGACATGCATTTCTAAACAAAATTGTATTATTTGTATTTTATTTCAGAAATCAAACCAATAAATACGTGCACATTGAATCACACTAGTTTCAAACTCATGTTGACGAAATCTGATAAGAATGTAGTGAGTTAAAATTTAATATTGTGAGAAAAAATATGTATGTGTAAAAAAATGCCTATATGGGCGCCATAGAGTCAATTTTTTATATAATATATTAAACCGTCAATCTCATTATTTATAGGATATTTTAAAAACCACCAAATGTAATAATCAGGGATATTATTCCACAAAGAAAAAACAGTTTTAAATCCAGACAATTCCCAACGTAATATATTTTTCATTCCTCATACTCGGAAAGTAGTGTTATTTTGATCTGATTATAGGATCGAAAATGCTTTTTTCCTCCCTAGGGCGGGAAAAACTCATACAAATTACTTTCCACCCAAGGGCCGGAATGAATTTCAAGGCCATTTCTAAGGCCATACGAGTTTCTAAACAGCCAAGTGTGCAGTTACTTAGCGCAACTAGTAGATATTGTATTCTCTTTGGCAAGAACTTCTTTGAGCGGAATAAGCAGCAACAAATACGCGGTTTATTCCATATTCAAAATTATTTGAGATGTAGTGAATAGATTATAGTAACTAAACATACTTATTAACCATTATATACTACGTAAGCTAATTTTGTACCTTTTTAATGTACGATCGATTAGAAATAAAGACAGTATCTATTCAGCAGTCTCGGCTTTCATTCCTCTCTCAGGGCACCACATTACATGGCGACCCTGCCTAAAGTAGATTCACGCGCGCGAGTATTCTGACACCGTCCGCCGCCGCGTCGCCGACCGATTTTACATATATGGACAGTGATTTATAAACAACGTCTTCTCGTCACAATGCACTCGTCGGATAATAAAACGAATTCTATTAAAACTTTTAAAAACAGTTTTAAAAACTATTAAAACTTACGACAGCGACGCTAGTGTGGTAAAAGTGGGCTTCGAAAATGGGGAAACAGCAGTCTAAAGAAGAGAACATCGTAATAGCACAAAATGCAGCCGGGGGCACAAATGATGCACCAATCGAGGAGTTCCTATTTCATATGAAAACGTCGAGCGTCCTGTTATGCGTGGTGGAATTTGATTTGAACGGGAGTGGCAGCAGGGTGCGACAACTTTCCTTTCGAGAGCGCCAGGGTTACCCCGATTTGAAGATCGATGATAGCAAAGTGTAAAAGTGTTAAAGAGCGTATAAAGTGGTATGAGGTGAAGTGCGGTTACATCAATATGTGTACTTATTTTCTTTTCTTTTAAATATGTTTATGGAAATTATTTAGTGGACTGTAATCTTATTTACCAAAGTATAATCAATATTGTTATAATATAATATATATTAAAAAAAAACTTATTACTTAAAAATATTATCTAAATATATTAACTTAGTTTAATTAAATATGTATAACTAAATGTATGTAACTAAATATACAATGTATAGTCGTGTATTTATAAATGTTACAATTCTTAATAATATGCGGAGGATCCAGGGTTTAAAACAGGTATGTTAATATTTCTATTATGGATATTAAGTATTTTTAAACTCTATGGCAAAATTTTTAAAGAAATAATATGAAAATTGATTAGTTGTGAGACAGTATTTAATTAAAATAGGACCCGCTAGACGACAAGGTAAAATATTGCTGACTAAGTTAGACGAAGCTAAATGTATTATTACACAATATAATAATTATATAGAAGGTATTGAACTGAAAAGCATTGAAAGGGACGAGCTTCTTATTTTTGAAAAATATCGTACGGATATTAAGAAATTGTTTGACGAAATTACTGAGTTGTGTCGAATTTCAGACGGTTCTAGTATTTTTTCAACGATTGGACTGATCAACCAAAAGTTGTAGAAATACATAGCAAACCGAAATATTTCACGGAATTACGTTTCATAAGCGCTTATGAATTAAATCGATATCGTAAATTGAAAGAGATAACGTATGAGAAGGGATGTTTGAGTTACGTACACTCAATGAATACTATTTTTATTAATTTAGCTTCTCGATCGCAACTATCGCCAGGCGAATTTGTGAGAGAGCTGGATATATTTTGTGGGAAAATAAATATTAAAGAAGTATACTTTATTAAGACTGAGAAAAATAATAAATTTGTGGAAAAGTTAGTAAATGAAGTAAATAAAATAAGTAATTGGTCCGGACCACGTATATGTATTTTAAGGGGAACAAAGAGAATAACTGATAAAGACGATAAATGTGTTATTTTAAACGATTTTCATATATTGCCCACAAGTGGCCATGCCGGCATAAGACGAATGGTAAATAACATAAAGAAATATTATTTCTGGCCAAAATTAGAAGCTGATGTTACAGAATTTATAAAAAGGTGTGACAAATGTCAAAAACAAAAACATTCTTCACATTATACTAAGGAACCTTTGACAATAAGTTCAACGGCAACTTCAGCGTTTGAGAAAGTATATTTAGATAGTAGGGCCATTAGACAGAGATAACAATAATTATATGTACATTTTAACTATACAATGTGAGTTGAGCAAGTATATTGAGGCCTACCCATTAATATCAAAAAGGTCAGATGAGGTAGCCAGGAACTTCGTAAACAATTTTATTCTCAGGTATGGTATCCCGAAGGAGATAGCAACAGACAGGGGAACGGAGTTTTTATCGGACACAATGAAAGAGGTTTGTAAACTTTTGCATATTAACAAGCTGCAGTCTACCGCTTATCATCATCAAAGCATCGGTGCCTTGGAGAATTCTCACAAACATCTAGGTAACTATTTGCGAATACAGACAGGCAATCACTCAGAAGCTTGGAGCATGTGGCTTCCATTTTGGTGTTTTTCCTATAACACTGCAGTACATACGGAGACTAAGTTCACTCCCTATGAGTTGGTGTTCGGTAAGAAATGTATTTTACCATCTAATTTGCAATGAGCACAAGTTGATCCTTTGTACAATTTTGATAATTATCCTTTAGAACTCAAATTCAGATTACAAACGTCACAAAAAGAGACGAAATTTTAATAGCTAGTAAATTAAAAAGAAAAAATAAGTATGATCGTAATATAAACCCTATAACTTATAAACAGAATGATTTGATTTTAATAAAAAATGAAACCGGCAGTAAGTTCCAAAACATATATTCAGGTCCATATAAAGTAATAAGGGAATGTTCACCCAATGTAGAAATAATTAAGGATAATAAAAACTATGTTATTCACAAAAACAGAACAAAAATGTATTTTGAACCAATTACCTAACAATTTTGTTAAAAGTTTATGTAATAAATACTTCAAAACTTTGTAGAGATAGTAATTATAATATGACATTATGCTATATTAACATTCGTTATATAAGCTAAAATAAAATAAATTGTATTGTTTATTTTATTTTTTTTATTGCGGTGGAGATGAGATGTAGTGAATAGATTATAGTAACTAAACATACTTATTAACCATTATATACTACGTAAGCTAATTTTGTACCTTTTTAATGTACGATCGATTAGAAATAAAGACAGTATCTATTCAGCAGTCTCGGCTTTCATTCCTCTCTCAGGGCACCACATTACATATTATACATACATACATATATTATCAATAAATGCTTAGTTCAGATAAACAACTAGTTTTATTTTACTCATTTATTCGAAATGAAAAGTAGAGTGTTTGTGTCTGTATAAAACGGTTTAGTATGTAGTGCAGTTTTACATTTACATAGATTGTGAATTTTAACGAATGGTAGCAACCTCATTTGTAATATAACGATATGTGACTCGATGGCCGTTTGTTATCCCCTTTGTTAGATTTCTCCTGATATAAAAATAACTTTTATGTAATCATCATAAAATATTCTTAAGACTTTTATATTAACTGATTAACCTGGAATATATTATATTATATATACTCTTTATTGCACAGTAAAATTACATAGTTATTTTACATCCAGAACAAGTTGACAAAGGCGGGCTTATTTCTACAAGAAATCTCTTTCAGCCAACCTACAGCTGTAAGGGTTAGTGTGTATAGCAGGTAATAAATAATCGTGCAATTAGATATGCTCTTAATAATAATAATATAATATAAAAAAAAACAATTTTAATATAATACATATGTAGTATAACATTTACATAAATATCCATGATGTAATAATGGTACGAGAGCTAGCAACGTTAAAAAAACAAGCATTTCAGGTAGGCTAGTTTTTAGATATGCTATCTCTCACACTCCCCTGGACGTCATACGGGCTATCTGGCTGCCGGTAGTGGTTGCGTTCATCAGTGCGCATCGTACTTGTGGAGGTAAAAAATTAATATATCAAATCATTTTAAGAAGGTTTTTATTATTATTATTATTATTATTGAACTATTCACAACATAAATTTATTATTGCCAGGTATTTTTATTGTTGTTTAAACGGTGCCAAGCGGCAATTTTGAATTAAAAATTTATTTTTTTCAAACTATTTTAGTATAGCTGAAATTTTAATAGCATGATATTTAACTATCTAAAAGCTCAGAATTAATTTGCCAGGAAAAAAATCGGTTGTTAAACTTTTGCCAGATCGAAATAAAGTGTAAAGAGATGTAGTATCATTTAGCTTGGTCTAGAAAATTAATCGTCTAATAAATGATGGAAGAAGGATTAAAAACTATTGAATTTATTTATAGATGAATACGGTATAAAAATAATACTTTATTGTTGTACAAAATTGAGAAAATGATCAATGTTAAGTTTGAAAAAGATCATCATCTTCATCACTGCTGTCATTTCCATTGTTATCATCGTCCTTAAAATTATTATAATTTTGTAATAAGCTGTTATCTGTAATAGAATCAAAAAATTTAATATCTTTCGAGAAATATTTTTTTTTTTGTATTTTAGTTCAAATTTTTACCTTTAATAATAATATCAGCAACTAATGTTGGTAAATGCTCCCCAACAAACCAGATAAAATCATATTTATCATCATTAATGGTCCAGCCAGAAGCTTGAGGTGATAGAGATGTTGGGTATTTTAAATAAGCGTTTCTCAAAAACGTTGTGACATAACGAACTCGTAGTAAGTGTTGATATAACTCAGCTTTACTCGGTGGTAGACTTGATGGATTAAAATTACGGAACTTTTTTCAAAATTATACGATAGGGTTTTAGAAATCATACGTGAAGCGGTTAGTCTTTCGGTAGCCAGAGCGCTTTTTCAAACTTAACATTGATCATTATCTCAATTTTGTGCAACAATAAAGTATTATTTTTATACCGTATTCATCTATAAATAAATTCAATAGTTTTTAATCCTTCTTCCATCATTTATTAGACGATTAATTTTCTAGACCAAGCTAAATGATACTACATCTCTTTACACTTTATTTCGATCTGGCAAAAGTTTAACAACCGATTTTTTTCCTGGCAAATTAATTCTGAGCTTTAAGATAGTTAAATATCATGCTATTAAAATTTCAGCCATACTAAAATAGTTTGAAAAAAATAATTTTTTAATTCAAAATTGCCGCTTGGCACCGTTTAAACAACAATAAAAATACCTGGCAATAATAAATTTATGTTGTGAATAGTTCAATAATAATAATAATAATAATAAAAACCTTCTTAAAATGACTTGATATATTAATTTTTTACCTCCACAAGTACGATGCGCACTGATGAACGCAACCACTACCGGCAGCCAGATAGCCCGTATGACGTCCAGGGGAGTGTGAGAGATAGCATATCTAAAAACTAGCCTACCTGAAATGCTTGTTCAAAAACGTTGCTAGCTCTTAGAATATAAATACTATAATAATAAATACATATATACTTATACTACATCTAAATACATAAATATTATATATATATATATATATATACAACAGTGAAAAAATAAATAAATGAATAAATAAATATATAAGTTAATTTGATAAATTTATAATAGTTGTGACAGAAAGTGCTCTTTTAGTCTTTTTTTAAAGGTTTACGTTAGGACTCTTTTCGATGGTTTTTGGGAGATTGTTCCAGAGGTTCGCTGCACGTACCGAAAAAGAGTTATGCAGAAACTTTGTATTACTTCTAGGCACTTCTAACTCTGAAGTAATACAGGAACGTCTGGAACGTGTTGGAGGCGGGAGAAGGTTGAAACGGGAGCGGAGGTAAGAAGGAGAATTTGGATCATCAAGGATATTAAAAAATGACCGTTTATATAACATATCACTTTATATTAAATTTTGCAGATTTTTATTCTTTAATCTGTACTCGTTCATCAAAAAGTATAAATATTAATTATAGTTAAAGGCTAAAACTCCATTTAAGAAACGGTCATTTTTTTCTGGGGCTAGCAATACTTTTATGTTTTATACTGATAATAACTGATAGAATAGACTTAAGACGATGAAGTATTGAGTGTCTTTTCAAATCTGTAGCCTAAGCCTCTTATTGAAAAGAGCGATGAGATAATATTATTAAATGTATAAATCTTAATGAGATGTCACAGAGCATTACGAAACATCGGTTTCGTACGTTATTAACCGAAGATCTGGTATCTGTAAATTATCAATAAACCGGCATTTTACACTTAAATATTAAATTTTTTTTAAATAATCTATGTAGTACTTAGACATTTTAAATCCGAATTTAATTAATTTTTCTGTTCTCTTTAAAATAGTATTCTCCTTTGGATCATAGCTTCGTTGGAACTAGAAAGTTTTTTAGTAACAAATTTTTAAGTACAATGTCTCTAATAAAACGTTGTGTATTCATCAGGTTTTAAATAAAATACGTAACTCTGAATATGTCGTGTGCTTACTAATATTATTTAATCTGTTAACGCAATATCAAAATATTATGTTCAAATGTTTAATTAATCATTTATTTCTGATATCTTTCACGACTGGAGCTAAAATTAAGATATCAATAAAAAGACGTTGGTCCAAAAAGAGTTCACGATGTCCTATACAGCAACGAGGCGAAGCCAAACTGAAGAAAGCAAAGCCAGCCGAAGAAGTTTTCTATCCTCTGACAAAAACAACGTTGAAAAGGCACAACGTGTGATGAATTTAATCCATGTAGATTTTTCGGGTTACAAAAATACGTTACATTTTTTCTAATGATTATTTAAATTATGTAAAAATGAACTTTATATTAATTGTAATATTACTTTTAATGAAACATTAAACTGATAAATTAAAATTTAGCAATAAATTCCATATTCTTACAATTTACAAAATATATTTATATCAAACATAGCCTTATCAAATGTGCATACACTGTTCAGATGGGTCATCAACAAAGCGCTTTTGACTCCTCGTGACCAAAAGGTGACGTAAACCAGTGTGATTGATCTGTGAGGAAATTAGGTCGTGATAATTGGCTCAGTATACAGTTATAATGATTAGAAACAGCCAGGAGCTGTTTTCAATCGTTGTAAAGTTGTATGATGTCAAACAAAATCTTCATATAAAATTATTCATATTATTACATAAAAAAGTTTTAATACGTACCTACATACGAGTATAACAGTGATTTTGAGAAATTAAAAAACCTGAAAATCTGAAACCTAAAAACTGAAATGACAAAGTACGATCAAAACTGACTCTCGCTATCGTAAATGAGACGTATTAGCGACGTTCCAACTAAAAATAAATCACAATTAAATCGCAATATAAGAACCATAACTTAAAAGCTTTGATATTCAATTAAAATATATGAAGATAAAAATCCAAGCAATCAGGAGTTAATAATATATAAGATGTAGAAAACAAAAACAATGACGAGCTACCGATGGAGAACAATAGCGATAGTTTCATAGAATTTCATTGAATTGTAGGATCGGTCTTTGAAGTCGGTTTGCTTTATGAACTCGAACGCAATCAATACGTATCTAGAAAGAATTGTTTACAACAGAATTTGCCAGCAACTGAACAATGACCGATCACCTTTTCAAATAATAAGGCGTGAGTGAATTTGATAATATATTAATAATTTAGACTATTTCAAAATAGTTTACAGATACACTATATTGAATGTTCATTTATTTCACATTTAGTCTTTTGACGTGAAAACGTCTTATAAATTGGTTTGCCGGGTGACACTTCAAGAAACTGCGTTACGCTCCGCTCACGTTATGCGCTCACAATTAGAGCGAGTGAGAGGCACGCGTCCCTTCCACTCGGGCATGGTTAGCCCGCCTAAGAGCGAGAGAGACTGAATACGAATGAATATTCACATTAAAATTATTTTACCACTCAAAGTCGTTGTCACGTAAAACTTTCGCCCGTATACCGACTTTACAGGCAACCAATTTTTTTTTACTATGGGATTCCTTCTTTGACATAGTTATGTTTCCACAAAAGCTACGATTTAGTATTTAAACGAGAAGCACCATTAAAGGACTATATATTTTAATTTTATTCCACCTGACCGTTAACAGAAAATACTTGCTTTTGTTCCATATTTTAATTCAAAATGAACTCCATGGTCTTATCGCACCAGTGTATTACTGAAAGTCACAATATGAAGTTATTAATATAGAAGGGCGCGGTTTACAACTCTCGCTATTTAGTTCACTTGTTTATTTATTCATGTTTTATAGGTCCTATCGTAAATCATCCTGTATAAAAATATATTATCTAAACTTTAAATTTTATAATAAAATATATTAAATGAGAATCTATTTATGTATACGTAGATAATAAAACTTAAAAAAGACTTACCGATATATCTATAATTACAAGAACTGTATTTTTAACAGATTTGATAATGGAAACGATGTTAAATGTTTATAAATAAGATATGTATTACATTTAACGTATCTTTAAGACCTGAAATAATTGTGGTTTAATTATTTTATGATATTTTCCACTATATAATTTTATATGATTAATTTTATTTATATATGTATATAACAACAATAATATGACAGTATGAATTTGATGCACATACCTTTTCGTATATTAATTCTTTGGTTTACTTTCAACACAATGATTGTTTAGAAAATTATCTTAACATATTCTGCTTCTTCTTAGTAAATAAAATGTAACCAGAAAAGAATATATTTTTAACAAAAGGTGAAATAAAATTAAAAATATGAAATTTATTATCAGTAAAATACATTTTCAGATACAACAATATACAGCAAAATGATTCGACAGAATGTCCATTTTGAACTCTTGAAAATGCAATACAAAAATTGTGGCTTTAATATCTTTTATAAAGTTATTTCTTTGAGGATATGTAATATACTTTGGATAGAAGTATTAACTGTATAAAGAATTTTATTCTATACATATATAAAATTTTCCGCTATCACGAAAAATTCTATCGAGTTATAATTTATATAAAAGTATCCATCAAATCATGCCCATAATATTTTAGCTATAGTACACATAGTATTTCAATCCATGTTCTAGTCAGTGTGATATAAAATTCTGCACGAAATATCCAACAAACTAACAAATTCCGTAGCACAGCACACAATCGGAATGACGATGGAGCCATCCGGCGAGATTGGATCGTGCTATTAGAAGTGTTGATATCATAACGGCTTTTCCACGATATACCTACGTTGGATGCGGTTATTGTTAGTTTTACTTTGTAAAACTTTATAAATTCACTATCTATCAGACATTTATTTATATAAATAGAATCACATTAATATAATAAAAGTTATATTTTACCCACATAGACTTATCAAGTCATTAAGAGTCATGTTTATAGAATTCGAGACATACATAACAATGAAAAAATTATAATATTCTTAGGAGCATCAAAGTCTTATTTCGAGTCACAGCATATCATAGTCTCTATGTGCCACATATTAAACATTTTGAGTTCAAATACCAATAGATATAAAAAAAACTATTAGCAACCGAGATAAAGTTTTACAAAGCTAACAAAATTTCAATGCGTGAGCACAGACATAAAACAAAAACTTAGTTTCCAATTTTATGTAGCAGTCTTGTCTGTAAAAAGTTAAAGGAAAAACAGAGAAAAGAGGACAACAGAGAAAATTATTTATATGGATACGTTATATGCTATGAACAATTAGTTCTGGTAAAAAAATTTGAAGTAGTTTATCGAATGGAAAATATATAAATGTAATATTATGCCCATAGCTATAATGGTTGCAGGCTATACAAGTATACACAGTCTAGCCATTAATATTTTTACAAATAAAGAAAATATTTTTCTATTGCAAATAACATTTATTACTTTTACAGTATGTAAGTTTAATACATAAATATAAAACATAAAAAGCTTATTCGAAGTAGTCTCGATTGGCTGCAATACAGTCATTTAAACGTTTAGGCCAGTTATCAATAGAAGCACGCACTCTTTCCATGGGAAAATTCTTCACTACCAATTGTATGTATTGTTTTAGGGAGTCCAAATTATCATGGCGTTTAGAGCGAGCTCTACTCTCTAAAAGTGACCATAAATTATAATCCAGCGGATTAAGATCGGGACTAGAAGTACGGCCAGTCTTCAGCTCTGATGAAGTCGTAAACGTTCGTTTCCAACCAAGACTGCGTGAACCGAGCTTCATGACTCGGCGCTGAGTGTTGCTGGAAGGACCGTTATTGGTTATTGAACATGGTGTTGTTAAGGGGCTTAACTACCTTCTCAAGAATGATATTTTGACACACTTGTTTTTGCACACTTTGATACATTTTCACAAAAGTAGGACTCAGTCACTCCTTTATAGCTATGAAGGAGTGACTGAGCCAGTTAGCTAACACCCGACCAAACCACTGCTGAAGTCGGATAATGCCCACGTTACAAAAATAGTAAAGTAAACAAAATTTTTCTGTGACCTCCCTTTGCGTACCGCTTCAGTAGTTGTTTAGATTTCATAACCCTATTTTTTTAAATTACCATTTAAAAAATGTCCAGTCCATCTCTTATAGGCTGCAAGTCCTAAGTCATCTTTTAAAATATGCGACAAGGTTCTAGTTGCTAACTTCATCTCCCGAGATAAAATATTTTGCTTTCGGACAGGATTTCTACGGCTTCTTTCCCTTACCGCTTTGACCACCTTTACCGTTTTGAACACGTTTTGAACGGCCAGATCTTTTACCGACACACACAAAGGAGGTCTAATTGTACCTATTAATAGCCCGGTACACAAACATTTGACTAATGCCAAGCGTGTGGAGAGTGTTAGAAATTGCATTTGGCTCCATACACACTTTGTGTAATGCAATCACAGTGATTCGATTCTCTTTATCACCCCACTCTTTATTAATATCGCAAAGTACTGACATCAAAATAAGAAAATGTAGTGACAAATTGTATAAAAATGACAGATTCCAAATTCAAATGTAATATTTTGTTTATTTTTAATTGTTAAGAGTTGTGAACAGTATTTTTGGCCAGACTATTTAAAAAATCAGAACGTTATGTTATGTTTGTTAAACAAATATTCAGACGGGATGCCACATGCCGGAACAATTTGGTTTTAAACAGAAATGTTTACTTACAAAACTGCACATATTTGCTTGCATCTGAGAGTTTCGTCTTCCTCAAACAATAAGGATTATTTCGGCAAAATCCATTAACTTTGTAACATTTAGTTTCAGCAAAAATATTTTGTTGTTGCTCAATCCCTAACTTGTACGAACCAGGGTACAATTTGAACAAACCATAGAGATACACAAAACACCATATACAGTTCAGAATGTAGGATTTTATATTGCTTCCAAAGAATATTCAGCTCTTTTCAAAATTACCATTAATTTGAAAAATAACTCGCAACAAATTCACAAACAAATCAGATCTGACTAAAATTTTAATATTTATTTGATAAAACGCTACATTTCACTTGTAAATAATAACTTACTCTGTTTATAAATTTTGTTTATAATTGTTACGTACGTCTACATTTGAAATAATTGAACATCGCCGGGGCGACATCTTTGTATGGGTTAAATACCATAAAACGAATGACGCCGCTGACTCTGCGGAACGAACACCAAGCCATGAGAACCAAAAGATTCCTTACACTATACACGCAATAAAATGTCATCGTCATCCTAATATCGAGGCAATCATGTAGTCTTAGGTATAGGTTATAAGTTTTAGTTAATATATAGTTTTTATTATAATTTATGTTTCGTAGTTTTCCTGGAACCTCCAGCTGCTACCCTATTTAATTAATTAAAAATTTTTGCTCCTGACTTGTTTACATAACTCGTATAAAGTTTTATTCAAATGAGTCTTTAGATCTGTGAATTAACTAAAGGAACAACGTAAGAAATAAGTAAAGTTTTCCAAATAATAATAACAAGAGATGTGAGTAAGAATATAATTTGCATAGATTTCTTTTATCACAGACAGACACTTTTTGTAAATTGAATAGGACTGTTACACATTATACATACAGTGCTAGTTTGACATGAATATAAATTAATCTTGTTACATATTTCAATTTTATCAAATAGCCATTATATTGTCCTCTTAATGTAGCATTTCATTCGATATTCCCATTCCACTGAAATTTCGAAGATTTCAAAAATAGAAGTTACATTTCAATTTCATACATAGAACTGATCTGTGTTCATTGAAAAAAATCGAAACAAAGCGTCAAGTTTCAAAGCAACAGATGGGATCCGGCTTAATGAAATGAGCAGCGGCGGACCCGATGTTTGAAAAGCTCTGTAAGGGTTTTGAAAGAAAATAACTTAACTAGTAATTTGTTATAAAAAGTATTTTGTTTATTTGTTTTATTTGAAGTTATTTATAGTGAGATAAGAAAGTTACAATTCATTGTTTTAATGCTCAGTTATAAAAATTAAGAGCTATATAATCTTATTAATGAATTATATGAAAGGAATTTATATTAAAAAGAAATTTGAAATACAAAATCAAATAAGCCGAAAAAAAAAAGAAAAATATTTTCAAGCAATTTTAGCACCATAGAAGCGTTAAAATTGCTACATATATCACGATTTTGAATTGTTTTAAAAATATTTTTTCATTCATTTCAACGCCGGCATTGTCAATTACTTTGACCTGTTTTTGTTCGGTGCATGTGTCTCTTAAATCACGTGATTCCTTTGGCATAAAAAATTTATTCTGTCATGCCTTTAGACGTCGTTTGTGATTCAGAACAAATTACAATTACTTCATCATGTCATGTCTTACAATTACTTTATTTCATATGTATCAGTTATTGTCTACAAAGTTTGTGTTGGGTAAACCTAACCTGTAAACGATTCAGTAAGGCAATGAAAATGATCGGCTCCCTTGGGAAGTCGCACTCTTTTCCTTTAGTTGATATTGAAACTGAGTTATAAAGACGTGAACAAATCGAAAACACTAAATCTCCCCCCTTTTCTTAAGAATCTCTCAAATTATTCATAAATCGCAATGTTTCTGCTTTTAATTATAGCAGGTATCTGCCATTAAATATTCATACGTAAATTAACTGAATAAATCAAATTTCATTATTATAATGTGTACACTTCATTTCCATTCACATTCAATAAATCTTGAGGCTTTTAAAATTTTAAAATTGAAATAGCAGTGTGTCAATAACAGTATGATTTTATTGTAGTTACATATATTAATTAAAAGTCAATCAATGACGATGCAATATCAATATCCAATTCCAGACCCAATACCCGGATCACGTATAAAATATATTTTTAATATTTTTTACGTACATTACACAATTATAGAGGATAAATACTTTTAGCAAATTATTTTTTTATTGAAAACGTAAATAAAGTCTAAAATATTTTTAATTTAAATTCAATCCACATTGCACTGCAAATTTATATTTATACTTATCAAAATATTTCTGTAAAAAAAATCATATTTAACTACACATAACTTGAAAAAAAATTAAAGTAATTAGAATATACATATGTAAACAATATGTCATTTACACGACGTGCAAACTTAAATGGAGTCAAAACAATAAACAAGTTAGTTTTAAATTCCCTAACAACAGACGCTGGTTTCGAATGCTACGAATAATTCCGTGGTAGGAGGTAATGTATGGAATATTTCGGAACGTAAAACGGCCTGTAGCTTGTGCACGTATGCTTGCGTCCCCCGTGATGCATACACATGAATCGGCAAATTGATTGATTGCTAATCTGCAAATAGTTCGGTAAGCAAATGCCGTTAGAGCACGTATTACTAGATTACACAACAAAATAGATACTACTAAATAATTCATTAACGGAACTTTTGCTGGGAATTTTAGATTCTTCGGGAGCAATAACTAAATCGGTACATTAATTATAGAAGTATTACCAATAATAACATTCTTCTTCTACCTGGCAATTTACCAGCTTTTAGCCAGGGTCTGCCTTACATGTCGTGAATAGTTTTTTGGCTAATTGTTTTTACGACTGGACGCCTGCCTGACATCAACCCTCTTTGGAAATGCATTAATCAGTGATGTATAAATACACTTAGATAGTACATATGACTCGGAAACATCACATTGGTACTTGCCAGGATCGAACTAACGCCCTCATGCATGTGAGGCGGGCCTTTTAACCACTAGGTCACCAATGAATCTAGGGCAAAACTGACTAAATAAAAAAATAAACGAACAATATCAATATTAATCTCGGATATACTCTACAACATAGCCATATAACCAAAACAGATAATAAAGTTGAAGCTTAACAACGTTCAAATCTGATCGTGATCCGTAATTCCATTCAAAACATTGTTTATATCACAAAGCCGATGTGTGTTGATATACCGCTTCATGAAGCCGCTTTAAAGAAAAACGTTGTGCATGCTATTGCGTTTTACGATGACCGTGACATAATACGGAATATTTACCTTTATAGAGCCACCCCTTGTATTGCTAACAAAAGATTCTCACCAACTTCAACATACAGACACGAATAGGGCCCGCTCTGTATATAGCATAATAGTCAGTAAATTTGTAAGCTTTCAAACATTTCTGTGTGAAAATGTTATTGAAAATTTGTTATTCGTAGAATCAACGATCTAAATAGAAGATAACAGAATACCTGGCTTTTAAAATTTTTGTACATTTTGCTACAAATAAATTTTTCCAAAAAAATTTTAGACTACATTTGAAAATATGAGTCGATAATATTCGTTTAATATAACCTCACATACTATTACCTCTTAATTTAAGTTAAGCTAAAAAAAAGCCATCAACCCAAAGATGGTAACAAGAAGCAATTACATATCAAATAAGCCCTTAAAGCTTATTAAGATTAGGGGCAGCGATAAGAGATAATTCCACCACTGTATTAGCTTTGCTTCTAAATACTGATCATAGTGACATATTACGGAGACAGTATGGATGACAATAGATAAAAGATTTATACGGCTTATGGTTAGACTACGGTTATTACATTATATCTATCATAGGAAGTGTACTTAGTATATTAAGAAGATTTATTATAACAATTTATATAGTAAACATATTTACTTTCTATTATATAAATGTATATGAGCTATATTAGATATTACACTAATGATATGTTGAAACTTTAATCAACTAGAACAACGCAATTTTCATTCGATTAAAGTTGTTCGTGGAAAACCAGCATGTTTATTCAAACCAGATTCGGCATAGTTTAGTTTAAAAGGATGTATTATCTAAATTGTTTAGCTGACCCAAATATGTTTGTATACGGTTAAGGAAAACAACAGGATCTAATGAGATTAAACTTAAATTTTAATAGTATGGTTTAATGCGTATGTACTCGTATGTAGTTCTGTGTAATTGTTCCTTGAGGACCTTTAGTTAATTTGTGAAGCTAACCTATAAACATGGCTTTGTACAGAGTCGATAAAGTGTATAGCTTAAGTAATAAAACTATAAAGTTTATAAGACCGTTCACTCTACGTTTGATTACACGATACACTATTTTTTTATGATGTTTCTGATTTGTAATTACCTATATTATGTCTTTACTATACCTTCTGTGTTAAATGAATATTATAACAAAGTGTATGAACATTAATCTGTTAGCATATTTATTATATATTATTGTTAGCATATTTATTATATTATTTATGATTTATTACTATCGGTGCATATGAAAATTGTCATAATCATTCCCTTGTACATAATTATGACAAGGAGCATAGCATTTAAATATCACCTTAACATTCCACATCTCCCCTATATTCCGGAAAAGTCGTATAGTTGTAATTTTCAAATGTTTTACACCTTCAGCATGTTCACAATGTAAAAAGTGAAAGTTTTCATCTAAAAATAAAGATATTTTTTCATCTCTGCCGCTTCCTTGAATTTTTTTTCCATAATGTATACAGACAGATATAACTTGGTGTATTGTATTATACAATAACAAAGATATGTATCTTATTAGGGTGTCCCATAAGTTTCTTCCGCGCTACGCTATGAATGACTCTGACTGGCTATGCTTATATAAACATGCAGGCTTACCTCTTAGCCGTTTATGGCATCGATTTCAGTCGTCCCAGAGCTTTTTCAAAGTACGTTTCGTTGGTGACAACGCCTCATTCAAAAAAAAATCTGCCCCGTTCAATATGGAGAACCAAAAGAAGCATTTACAGCATGTTATGTAAAATTGCTTTAAAAAAGGCAATAGTGCAAAGAACACTGCAGTCGAGATCTGCACCGTTTACGGGAGTGGTACTACGACCATTAGGACCGTCCGCAATTGTTTTAAGAAATTTAGAGCCGGCAAATCTGATTTACAAGATGAAGACCGCAGCGGCCGCCCAGTAACGACAGATGCGGACCTTATCAAGACTGTGCTCTCTGAAAATCCGCGAGATAGCGGATGACACTAACATTCCCAAGACAACGGTACATAAGCATTTGATCAAGATGGGATATGCAAATCGGTATGAAGTTTGGGTTCCACACCTATTGACGGAGACCGGCCTTATAAACCGCGTCTCTACGTGCGATTTGCTTCTTTGTCGTGTCGTCGTGATGGTCGTGAGACAAAAATTATTACAGTTCGATTGGAACGTTCTACCTCATCCTCCGTACTCCTCAGACCTTGCTCCTTCCGATTATTACTTGTTCCTCTCCTTAAAAAAATATCTCCGTGGTAAATCTTTCAAATCCATAAGCGAAATAAAAATTCACACAGACGAATATTTTGCAAGTAAGCCTCAACAATTTTGGAAAGAGGGCATAATGAGGCTTCCTGAGAGATGAAAGAAGGTTATAGAACAGAACGGTTCATATATAACTCAATAATGATTTATTGATACACGATATTTATTGTTTGAGGTTGATACCTCAAACAATAAATATCGTGTATTCGTTTCGCATCAAAAAAAGGGAAGAAACTTATGGGACAACCTATATACTTTTAGTTATTAAGTGAAATTTCTAGTATCTGTCGTGATGTAGAGTGCACAGTTTGTGTGAAAAAACCATAAATTCATTTAAGGTATTCGTTCCGTAATGAAAATTTAGGGGACCGAAATCTAGGACACCAAAAGATATTGTCCACTTTAATTTACTTTTAAGTTCACTTTATATATATATATATATATATATATATATATATATATATATATATATATATATATATATATATATATATATATGATTTATTTCCATAAATTAAACTCATACGTACTCTATTAGTTGATACATGGGAAGATTTTTTGAATAGAGATATAATAATTTGTTCATTTCAGAAATCTGTAATAAACAGACAAATAGAATGCATGACTTTAAATTAACGGTAACCTTGTAGTTTGCATAATTACAAAAAAAATAATATAACTGACAATTTAATCTTAATAATATCATGAAGGCTAATGACTTATTATTGCTTGTACTTGAAACTGAATAAAAAAACTTATTTCTAACATTTCAGTTTATTTAGGCATATTGTATTTGTTTTAAAATTGCATCTAAATGAATTTTACAAAACTGATTTATAATTCAGGACGATTATAATTTATTATAAAAATATTTTGGAATTAACTGTTTACTCGTGAAGAAATCATAATTAAAATTAAAACTTTTAAGAACTTCTTATTTTTTTTAAAAGAAGTGTATATCTATTTCATTTCAAGCAGTAAATAGTCACCCTGCCTGTCTGCTCATGTTTATTGAGCGGTTTATTAATAAACATTGCGCCAATATTTACTTCAAATGAGCTAACGACCACTTGAAAGCTTAACAATCGATGAAATAGTTTACCCACAGATGTCATTCTTATTTGTATTTCAAATTAACATTCTCTATATTAAGATGACTTTATCAACTATTTCCTTGCTATCCATTTTTCAAAAAAACTTTCACTCACATTGTAAAATGTGCACGCAATAAAGAACATATATCATCTATTGTTGTATTAATAAACATGTTTAACATGTCAGACAATGTTTGCAATCATGCCATACCTAAACTAGAGGAACACTACATTTGCCATGCATTGAAATAGCATAACGCATCTACTCGTACAACGGATAAGCTATATCACGTAAATTAATACAGCAACAGATACCGACATTTGAAACTATATAACTAAGCTCTATAATGGCTTGCTGTGTTTCGCGTTACATTAAATTTCTGCGGATGTCTGATCGCACGATGTGTGAGCTTCATTCGATTATCCGGCCCGGATGGCCTTATGCACAATGGACTCCTGCCGTCATGAATTGTTTGCTTTCGATAGTTGTTCAGAAAATGAAAGCATTTAGTTAGACCAAACGGTCTGATTGATCGCTCTAAATTATCGAAAAATCATTCATTGATCGCTTGTTTTCCATCAGTTGAGATATATTTGTCTAAAGTATCTTAATTTAACATACATATCAAAGAATAAGAAAATAGTACGTCTCTAAGTAATTGGGTTTTTGAAAAAAAAAAAGTATTGATTTTTTTTATGTATTTTAAAACTTTATTATTAATTATATTGGATTTTTAATGCAAAAAACTTGAAATATATTTTTTAAATTAATTATAAACAATTAAAAATTGATAAAATTCAAAAATATATCACGTGACTGTAAACGCGCCATGATTGGTCAGCATACTTGTGACGTCATAATGTTAAAGCAATTTCATAATAGTACAGTGTTTATGGCTATTATCTTTAACTTGATAAAAATATCTCAAATTTATTAGTGAAAAACGATTTGAAAAGTTTATTTCGACTATGTGTGATAAAGGATTTATAAAAGCAAAATCGGATAATATTCCTGATGTTGATATATTTATGATAACTATTTTTTTAAAAAATGACGTTCGGTTTAATTCTGCTGAAGTTCGAGGTGATAAGGCATCAAGGTAAGTCTGTTAAAAAATAATATTCTAAATGAAAATAAGTATTTATTCTCTATTAAATATAATTAATAATTATTTCATTAAATCATTATTAATAAAATGTTATTATAACATTATAAAAAAACCAAAATAACATATATGTACTTTAAAAATTTAAATGTAGTCTGATACAGAACCTAGAATGTTATAAAATTATGAAAATATCTATTAATTGAAGTCCAATTATTAGACAAACATACATATAGATTTACTATTTAATCGCTTTGAATTATCAATTAAATTTTTTTAATGCTACGATTCTAAAGGTTATGATTTGGAGCCCAGGTAAAAAAATTTATTATTGAACTATACTTATTCGATTTATACACTTAGATAAATAATAATTAATAACAATACTATTATGAATACTTACAACGAAATGATCTTAACAACAAAAAAAAATGATTTTGTTTTTGAATAATCTCGATGCACTGCTTGAAACCATTTCTTTCGACGTTTTTCGTCTTGTGGAACATTTAAAAACATTTTTTCAGGAGTTGTTTTTGTAGTCTTTGTACATAATGGTACAAAACTTTTGATTATTTAACAATGCCAACAGAATTTACTAGATAAAAACTCAAAACACTGTACTAATTATTATATCTCTGTATGCTACAATGAGCAAAAACTAACATTGTGACGTCACACGCGCTCGGGTTTATTCCCGAGCTGTCGGCTTGTTTTCGGTACTGAATTTAAAATTTAATTTTTATTTTGAAATAACTTTTTAAATATTGCAAAAAAAAATAAAATAAAAATAGTTTTGTTATAAAACTTATATATGATCTTTCCATTTATCACAAAAAAAAAATTTATTCAAAAACCCAATTAGTTAAAGCTTATATTGAAGTCTTAAAAAATTTTATTACAAACAATATATCTTTTAAATAAAATGTTGTAATACATGTATTATTATTCAACAATGTTCGGATGAATAATAGGAGGATGAAACACAATGTAACATTTCTAAAAAGCGTCAGTCGGTCGGAGTTTGACATTAGGTCATGTGAGTTAACCGTGAATTAATCTCAATTGTCTGCAATCTATGGTACCATTGGTATGCCAAGCCACGCCAGGTACATAAATTCCATTGCTGGATGTCCCGAAGCGCGATAATTGCCTACGGTTGCAGGGCGAGACTTTTAAACAATAACCTCATTTGCAGGAAATCTGCCTTGTTTTACTTTTGAATTTTGACCTTTGAACTGGAATACGTTTCTAGATCAAAATTCTATTTGATATATTTTCGGTTTTTGCAAAATTCTAATTGCGTCGAAATTAAACTTTTATTTGATCTGTTAAAATTGTAAAAGGAAATACAATATCAGTATAATAATTGAAATACGAAACCATTGGGCGAATATTTCGATATTAATTCCATCACTTTAGGTTTCTTAACGTCGTTTGGGGAAATTATTGCTACGAAGAGTCAGCCCTGGGCAGAGGATCAAATAAGACTAATTACTTCATTGTTCAACTAATGAGCAATAATCTTACTTTATACGTATATATACAGTGTTGAAGGAATGAATTTTGTCGAGTCATTTTTTTCTATGTTTAAAAATGTATGCACTTATATATTAATTTTTAATCAAGTACAAGCATATGCAATTGTGATTACCTCGTTTTAGAATAAATTTAACATTGTATGAATAATTTAGTAGCTATGCAAACATCACTATAATATTTTCTTGTTACCACAAGACAAAACAAAAAATAATACAATTTACATATCGTTAACAATATTAAATAAAATAATTATGGCTGTAAAATTATAAAAAATTATTTTGTAATTGAATAGTTTCAGGGAAGCGAATGTGAGTGACGGTTAAATAATATAGTAGGTGAGTTTAATAAGCTTATCTATTTATTTAGCTAACAAACAACAGAACTGATGATAATTAAAAGCGTATTGTCATGCATATCATGCCAGCCATGAGATACACTTTAAAATATACGTCACAATGTAAAATTTGATTAAATGTAAATAATTGCTAAAAGAAAATAAAATTAATATTGCTAAAAGACACTGCTTTTCGGATTATAAGAAAATGTTTATTATATTTGATTGTAATTTTTGTGTGCTTTAGCTCAGTTTGTTAAATGTTACGTCATATTTTTTTTATATTTATACCATATTAATATATTCACGAGTATATGTTACACTAAATATAATTAAATTAAAACAACCTAATCAAACACAAATATATATTAAGTTAATGTATCTCATGACAAGATTTGCCAATAAATAAATGTAAATATATTATTAATATTTACATGGTGGTACCCTATTTACTTATAAAACTATCATGAAACTTTTCTCGTATTATATTACGCTATCTATTACTTTAAATATTACTAGAACATTTTGTTAATTTATAAAGCAATTACATTTATTAATTTCATGGTAGAAATCCTCGAGTAGATATTCTATTAGGCCTGGGAAAAATATTTTTAAACAAGGTCAATTCGCGAATAATACAAACTTTATGCTGTTGTGTAATCATTTCTATCTACTGACAAAGTATAAAGATAAATTATTATACTCGTAGTAGTTGGTAACCCCATAGATAAAATTTAACACTAGTGTAACTGTTTAAAATGAAACAAAGCTATGTACAACAGTCTATTCTAGATTGAAAATACTTAAGAGTAAAATAACAATATATTTTCCACAGTGACAAATAGTAACCGAAAACAACTGATAAAAAATAAAAGAATATTTAGGTCTGAAATAAAATTCTCCTTGAAACGTGTATTAAATAGAAAAGACTGAATTCATTCACAAAATCCTTCACAAAAATAATTTTAAGTGAAGCCAAGTGAAGTATAGGGGTAGATACTTCGGAAATAAAGCCAGGAATTCGTGCGATACAGTATAATTTAGATAAAGCAATAGGTTAAAAAGCGAATATTAAAAGCGATGGCGCGCGATCTCTGCGGAGTGCAACTAGCAAACATGCGAGTGACAAGCGTTCGGGTCAAGAGCGAGAATTCCACTGCCGGAGTTGCGACGTCTCGGCGCTCACGCAGGCGCGGTTTGCGGAAGGGGGCTCATTAGCGAAACCGGTACTATTCTGCAGCTATCTACTATGAAGACAGATTTGTTTTTCCGCTTTTTTCCACATTATTATTTATAACATAAGAAATTTTACAATATATATAAAAACAATAAAGATGTATTAAACACAAGTACAATGCTACACAAGTATAAATTAAATGCTATGACTAATATTTTGTTTCACATCTGGTCCTTGTCTCGTAAGTAACCTTTTGGCAGACCCTGGCTAAAGCTGGGAAATTGCCGAAAAAGAAGATGGAAGAAGAAGATTAACTATTATAGATATAAAGTGGACCAAAAGAAGTCATCCGATGTTGTTTGGCACTTTTTTTTTCTAATCGAAAAACTTAAATGTTGTTATTTGACAATTTTTATTTGAACTTTCAAAATTTTACTGGTAAATCAAGAAGATTATATCGGCCAAATGGGCCCTGTCATAACTGATTGCCATATAGGCTCATTTTATGATATTTTTCATCACTCCAGAGAGAACTTCGGGTGACAGATTCTCGCACTCTAGTCCGATGACTCTCCTAGCGTAAACAGTGCACCATACTGTCACTTTGTGCGGATGTAATGGCTCTTCGTGCATCACTCGTAAATTTTCGGTAACAAGCAAAATTTCCGGAGAACAAGCAAAAGTTATACTTGTTGTGGTACCGGCTAACGCAGAAATGAGCCTCATCGCTCGTCATGATCGCTCGTCAAAAAATGAACCACTTCTTCCTCGAAATTTAGGATGGCTTGGGAGTAGATAACGCTCGTTTGACGGTCAACAGGCAGCAACTCATGCAAGAACTGAACTTATCAGTTAACATGAGCTGGTTTTTGTCATAGACATTTGAATAACACAACGTGTTGTTAAATTAAAATTATTTTACACAATCATCCTAAGAAAATATAAAGAATGTGTGTTTATTGAAACATTCATAGAACAAAACATATGTTCAAATTGCTTTGATCTAGTTACGACTCTGTATTTGCTTAAAGGTCCGGAAGATAAAACAAACTTCCAGCTCCACTGAATGTTTATATTTATTCAATCCTTACACGAGATTTGACAAAGAAAAATGGCACAAACAAAGAACTGCTTCTTGACAAAACAATAAATTATGTTTGGCTTTTCAGCAGTATTAGTTATAATAGTTTCTTTTTCCATTCTTTCTTTCGACTTTCCGTTTTGCTCTTTTTTGATAGCTGTTCACCTTAATATTTCTTTTATTAATAACCCTTCAGGGTCTTCTACGTAAACACGCCAAATAAAAAGAGATTTAAAACGGTTAATAACTTTTTGGAATCATGTAATAGTTAAAATGTTTTCTGTATAATATAAAAAAAAATTGTGTAATATGATAAATCTGTTATCATTCATATTATGTTAAGTTATTAAGTATTTGAAAAAATATTTTGTATTTGTTTTTCACACTTAACATCTTCACTTAAATAAAACTATGTTCTAAACTATTAATGGTGAAAGTTTGTCAAAACTAATAGAGGTTTATTGGTTTATGTTGAGTACTTCCCCATAGTCATGATAGTGTTCACCGCATCGTTAATTTACCTAACACGTTGCCAAGTCGATAGTGCATCGTTATTGACTGTTTAAAATTGCAAAACAACTTGTTTGTAATAGTAAATTACATTTTAAGAAAAAGTTGAACATCAACAATTAATAAACGTATTGCATGATTTCGATTGATATAATGAAGATCAAGAATGTTCTTAAACAAAAACTGAATAAAATAATGTAATCAATAAAATTACCTCAAAAGAATCACCAAACAATTTTAATTAAACTCACCTATCAAGTACAAGTCTTGCTTTGTGAGAAATTAAACAAACTAAATTTACTAGGCAAAAAACATATACGTATTACATAAATTATACATGTTAAATTAAACAGGAATGTAATATAAATCATTTCATATATAACTTCACCCATAATTGCTTGCTCAACATAATGCACAAAGTACTACAATATTCTAAACATCTCACAAAAAAAATATTTAAGTATTATGAAGAAAGTATTTATAATTGAAAGACACTAAATTTATATTACAGAATCGACTTTAAAATTTTACAGGAACTCTGTAAATAGGGAAAGTTCAACCAAGAATTAGAATTACTATGTATGTATTTATTACTAATGCTAAACTCCGCGCAAACTTCATTCTCATAATTTATAACATCTTAACTAGTATCAAATTTCGTAACACTTTTTTTTTTTTTTTTGTTATCGCGGTGAAAGGTTTTATACCTACCCCTCCATCTAGGGGAGACAGAGGCGGTTATGTGGGATTCACGGCCAGAAGGGCCCATGTTACCCACTAAAACACCAGCGGTCACTCTCCGTTGCCGCCAAGTGGATCGCCACGGGAAACGCCGAAGCATGCATCCGCGACGATCCGGCGGCGGGCCGCGAACGGCCACCTCCCCCCCCGAGGGCTCACTCCAAGTGACCAGGAGTGTCCCCCCGCCTGGCGGGCTTGCTTAATCGCGAGAGGGTTAACCCCTTACCCCTCCCACCCAAGCCCACGCGGCCAGTCTCCAACCACCCACCGACGAGCGCAAGCGCCCGACGGCAGACAGAGAGGAAACCGACCGACCACAAGCGAACTCAGGCCTCCGGAGAGACCCGAGTATCCCCTCCCCCCCAAGACAGCCACGGACGGCCTCCTGCCAGATCCGTGACCGTCTTACTCCCAGGGCTGTACCCCCAGCCCTCCCCCCCGTGACTGATTGCACCGGAATACACCAGTGGGCGATGGGGTCGTCACGTCCCGACGCCGGACTGCGCCGACAGTGGCCGAGGCCACCCGCCAACACGTAGGGCCGAACTTGGCAGCGGCGGTGTACACCGCCGAGCCTCGTCCTACCCACCTCCATGGGCTGCACCCCCAGCCCGGGCCAAGACCCCACGAGGAGGTCAAGGCCCTTCCCCCCCGTGACTAATTGCACCGGAATACACCGGTGGGCGATGGGGTCGTCACGTCCCGACGCCGGAAAATTTCGTAACACTTGATACTTAAGGGTAACTTTTGCAACGTTCAAATATTTTAATACTCAACCGCTTCCAGAAATTCTTTGATGTTTTATTAACTTTTTGATTGATGTGGGAACATAAGACGAAGATCTCATATTATGTGGATGTTCGGTCGTGGAAACTTATAATTTTATACTTAATATTTTTTGAACACTAGAGTGATTAAGACGAAAATAAAGGACCAATGAGTTTGGGACAAAAAGACCTAAGATCCCTTAGTCCACTCCACCCCAATAAAGTGGGAGCATTTCTTCACTTCTCAACCAAATTACAGATTCTGTCTCATCTCAATTTTGTCCGAGAATAACTTAACTGTTAAGTTTTATTACAATACAATAATAAATAGAATGTTGAGGAAGAAAAAGTACTTCATTGAAAATTGCACCATTATACAACCTTTTCCTCTACAGTTTATTGATGGTTTAGCCAGGTATTAACTCAGAGAGAAATGTTGTTGGTTTATAAGCTCAATGTTCCAATAGAGATAAAACCTTAGTACACCTTCTTGATTGGAAATGTGCTTCAGTGTTCTATAGTTATTTGAACTAATTGTGATTGAGAATTTAAAATACTGTCTCTGTTGTCACTGTTCCCCTATCCCGCCCCTCTCCGGATATCGCGAACTTTTCTCGTTAAAGTTATTTCCTAGCTACCGCAGGGACTCGCTTGTTATACTTATCGACCGCTTTATTAAATTACTTAGTAATTTTAATAGCTATCCTACGCCGCATCTTGTTAATTTTTTTGTAACTTTTCCTTGAAAATTTCGTTCCAATTAAATTTCAACCGCTTTAGGCCCTGATATGAGTTTTGTGTGATAATGTTTTCTCTTCACCCAATTGTGTTTTAGATTAATATTTATTCGAGCCATCTCGGACTACAAAAACACAGATTTCTTTACTGAAAAAAGCATAATTTTTTTATAATAAATTAAAAAATATACGTGTTTCAGTTTTCAAAATAATTATTTCCTTCTTATGTTTTAGAGCAACGAACGCATCGAAATAGTGTACTTATCTTAAAATACTGAGAATTCTTGTTCTAATCGCAATGTATTCACATTTTGGCAAAAATAAAACTCTCAGTCATCAACATTCATTAACTTTTCTTTCAAAACGTTATTCTTTACAACTAGTATGACTTTCATACATCAAACACGGAATACAAATAAATCATAAATTTATATGAATGTTTTCATTGAATTAAACAGGTCGGTGAGTGTACTGTGTTATGAAAATATAACCGTTCAAAGTTTGGTTCAAAGTTAATTTCTTCTCACACAGAATCTGATATGACACGGCAAACATTGATGTACATACATACCTAAGAAAAATACGTTTGCTGGATATATTAATCTTCTATTGCTGTCAGTTTTTAAGCCTTCCTTATCTTAGATTGAAGATATTGAAAATAATTATTATCTTCGTTTTCTTAAAGACTTTATAATGGGTAGCCGGTGGAAGTTTCTCTTTGAATCTATCGAAAGAATGTTTAAAAGTAATTGAACAAGTGCCACGACGTCGCAATCATAAGAAAATTTCTCGCAATCATAAGAATTTTTTCGGAATAAATACGATCTATCAAAATATCTTATGTTTCGCCAATAATACCAACCATAAAAATTAAAATATCTTCTTATCTAACATGATTAATGTTAAGTATAAATTTATTAAAATAATAATAGGAATATTTATAATTAACAATAATAATTAAATGTTCGTTTTCTTTGGACCAATATAATTTTTACACTTACAATACTTAAATTTTATATTAATTATAGTAAAATATTTAAATCTAGGATTTAAAAGCTAGAATTTAATTTTTATCCAAACTTATGAAATATGACAAAAATTTTGAAATCATTCATAGCCTCCAACGATGCACTAGAAGCAAAAGTAGTTAACCAATCACAATAAAACATCTCTTAAATGAAACCATATTAAAAATATATGACTATAAAAAGTATATTGTATTTTATAAAATTATTTTATTGTATTTTAATCAAAGTGGAAAAACGTAACGAATCAATAATTGAATTTATTTCTATGTGCGGATCTAAATCTTATTCTGTGTGAAAGGGTAGAAAATTATTTTAAAACAGGGCTGGTGTTGGAGAGAGCTGTCAACGATACTCGTAACGTCATTATACAAAGTTTATTCAGAAACTGACGGCTCGGCTGGATGTGAGCACTACTACTAAGTTGTTCAAAGAATAGAATTATAACGATGTCCAAGTTTGGTAATTCGTTCGTGAAACTACAGTTCCGCAATTCAATATCTTATATCAGAATCTACAAATAAATTAGAATATGCATTGAAGCAAAAAATATTCACAAAGAGGAAGTCCTAAAAGCCCCTTACCATTGAATTGGATCGATGTCAAATATTACATAATTTATTCAAGCGTCATTAATTATACAACTGTTTCTAGAAATAATTAAGAAGCTTTAATACGAAAATTAATGTACATTGAATTTCTATAAGCTTGGTTGACGAAGTGATGAAGTTATAAAAAGCGTCCCTACTGTATAAAAATGATGTCGATATCATACCTTAGCTATAATACCTGTATTTTTGCATTGTATTCTATGTTTTGATTGTAGATTAGAAAAGTTCAAACAAGTCTAGAACTAAAAACACTCAGTGCCAAATGATATCCCGAGAAACTAACTCATACCCTTAGCTTAGCATAAAATGTTGACGAAGAAATAAAGGCATAAATTAAGGCATTTTGGAAGGAATTTCAGTACACCAAATGTTCGTTCTCAAACAGTTCGCAATAAATTTGTGTACCCCTTTAGTGCTGGCTCACTGTTTGTTGAGTGACAAAAGCGTATGACAGCGAAACAGGGATACTCTCTTCAAGATCCTTTTACGCTTCATAATAACTAATAATCTGGTCGCAAAAGTACATGTAATGACAATTATAAATGGCATGTTCACTTAAAGAACACGGTGATCTTCACCAATAATTTCCCATTGTAACGGGAGTGTCACATTGTGATGCACTCTTATGTGTAGTGTTTAATCTCACTTCTTTACTTATCTTATATTATAACAACATAAACTTGAACAGTACACGTACTTTGGCAACGTCGAAAATCTAAGTCTATTAGGTGCAATGGAGAATAATCTTAATGAGAAAATAACTATTTCACTATGTCTGACGATGCAGTCATTCGATTCAATTCTTATCGAAATTTGATTCTCAACCTAACAAATACCAGAGCAAGTGATCTCATCTGTTTTTGTATTTTCTCAAATACTTTATTTTCCTTGAATACTTAATTTTATATTACAAATTTGGTCTGACCTCTCGTTTTCGTTAAAAACCAAATATTTAAAAAAAAATTAGTGACAATTCCATCCGTTACTCTCATGGAGAGTTTAAATTTTGTTAATCCGCTGATGGTATCTTTAGTAGACAGGGAAATTTATAAAATTTAGGAGTTTTATTATTACTTACATAGCTTTTATATTTGTTATGAATAAAAATCTTTTCCCGATTCCTTATATACTTATTGAATTTTTTTACTTATTATATTTAGCATAACTAATAATAACTATAACATGATTTTAAGTCACAAAACACAGTGAGAATGTCAAAAGCAATTACCCTCTCTGTATTGTTTCACCAATCAAGCCACAATTAATTTTTAATGAAAACTCCATAGTATTTATTGATATACAATAACTAAGAATTTACTGTATCAATGTTCGATTGAACATCTTATCACGATTTCTTTAGTCAAAGCCTTTTCATAAAAAAATCCATATGGTAAATGGATATCATTGCCAGGTACCTTCATACTTATATTAATTTTAGGGCTTACGATTGAAGTAACAAGTTTATTTCGTAAGACCTTCTATTAAATATTTGAATTTAGTTATATAGTTAAAGGTAACAAAAAGAAAAATTCAATTGTAATGGTAAAGTGAGATTGTATTACCATTGTTCTTAATAAGTACCTAGCTATTATCAGAATAAAAGTATTAAAATTAATGCTTATAAATTACATACAAACGATCAAGTGATAAAAGACGTATCACAATTATAGTCACGCAAATCCACAGCTAATAGATTTCCCACTGGAATAAAAGATAGAATGAATGATATTAAATGAAATGAACACACAATGCGCATGCACAGACAATTATGTAGTATATTTGTATTAATTTTACTATAAGTACTGCCAATATGAGCACCTCACTAATACATACTTTACACTGTGATAAGTCGAAAGTTACTTGATGGTTTAATAAAAAAAAGAATTATTCGGCAATCAACTGCGACTTTTAATAAAGAAGAATTCATATTCGGAATTTCATGCACAATATGGGGTAATCAAATAAACCTCTGCCTATGTTACAAAATACATATTCAAAAAAAAAATATAGCTGTTTGTTAGGAAATTTATTTTGAGAACTGAATTTCGACAAAGTTATACCACTTAATAACAATTGAAAGTCTAACTAAATTTTAATCATTAGAACAATGAAATAAAATTCAAATATAAAAATGGGCCGCGCCAAGTTGAAAGTGAGTACGCATAAGATAAAGAGCAAGTTGAGGTTAATATTAAAGAACCCAAAGATTGAAATTCTGCTTCTTTTATGAATTTTTTTATTTCAATTGTACAATTTAATTTATTAATGAATTGCATACAATGTAAAATGACTTGACTCTACGTCACAGGTTGAAATCCGGTCTGGATGGATAAATATTTTGTATCCCAATTTAATCCATTTAAGATTTTCTTTAATATTGCATAAATTATTTACAGATATTATGAAAGCATTTTGCGTTCATAATTCCTGTAGATTAAATGAAGAAATGAAAAAGTTGACGTGACTCTGGAAAAAAATATATATTATCAAATTAAAACAAAGATAATAAAAAACACTATTATTTTAAACACTGCATTTAAACTTAAATAGTTATCTTTCTCTAATAAGCCAAGACTATTTACATTACTTAATAGTTAAGGTTGTTTTGTTTTTTGCAATAAAAGGTATAATGACAATTAGCAATTAGGTAATTGTTAGCGAACTGATTTTTCTGATGTCAACTTGATGCTGCATACTCTAAACCACCTTTACTTTTGAGATGAACCTGAACAAGTGATCCGCACTGCTGGTCCATATATTTCTTTAATGTATTAAATCAAATTTGAAGGAACCTTGTCAATACTATAGTCTTGAACACATCTACATTAAATAACATACTTATGTTCGGATTACAAATCCTCAATAACGCTTGATGCTTGGATCATAAATAGACTACGTCCTTACATTGTTGTAGAACAATCGATAAGATATAAATTTTGATAGATAAAAACATAAAATCCTTACAATCCATACTATAATATATAAGACTAATCATCCATGAATTTAGACTAGCTCTTAATCTTTAGAGATAAAATAAATCTCTGACTGAGGTATGTTCGACGAAATTTGCCTATAATTGATCTATGCTGTCACCATTCACTTGAATTGTATATATTTACATTCGCCACATTCATTTTATATTGACGAATAAGATGAAAAAGTAGCGTTTTCCTGAATGTATCCTGCCGCTATGCTTTGCTTTGTAATAATTTAGCCCTTTTCGTCTTGAGATACTCCAACCACCGTATTTTATAAGCGATCTCCAGTGCGTATTGATTCACATAATGAGATCTAAGACTATTGGGATTATTAATTTATATAAAACTAAAACTTTCAACAGACGTGATCACAAAGTGATTCTGGGCAAAGAAACCCGCGAGTTATATTTTGTTCTAACAGTCTCCTTCTTTTAGGACTTGGTTGTATTGAAACGAGTTAGTAAAAATCTTTATGAATTTTCCTTTAAAGTTAAGAATATGTTTTTTTTTAAATAATAACAGGTATACTTGTATTTATTAAGAATTTTTTGGTTAGCAGTAAATAAAAATATGGAAAAATAAATTTGTTCCAATAAAATTATTTCAATGAAGCATTTCGTTTATATTAATTTAATATTTCTTGGACTTTGTGAATATAAAATAATTAAGTTTTTAAATAGTTTTATCTGTTGTGTCATTTCATGTTTTATTAATGAATTAATAAATACTGATTCAGGGAACAGAAAACAATTTGGATAATATAACTGCAATAATGTAATCATTTGTTTTTTTCACAAAACTGGTCGATACTAAAAAGGATAGCTGTGTTTTTAACTTAGTCAACTTTATATAATATGCAAACCTATGTATTTGAATATCTTAAGCTAACAAAAACGGGTTAACCTTTTTTAACATAACACATGATCCGTAAACAAAATCTAAAATTCAAAATTGCTGTGGTTTTATGCAAAATAACGTGAAGTCTAAAATTTTTAATATACAATGTGCACTACTCTTATACAATCTCTTACTTATAAAAAATTTTCTATAACTTTTTTACTAATTAAAATAATATTACAAATTCAGATAAGAAAACCAAGTTGGATGAATAAAATACGTGTATACATTGAAGAAGCAATCAAACACTAATTCCGTTCAAATAATGTCAGGAAATTAGAAAGGAGTTCGTGCGTAAACCATCCACCATTTTGAATTGGATTTCCGTAATGCTCGATAATGTTAACCATACTTTACATTTCGGAATGTGATCTTTTATATATTTTTTATAGAAATCGTTAATGTTTCTCAAGTCCAATCCAAATGAAACAGTCAATATTGTTGAAAACAGTTGTCATTGTAATTAAATTTGTAAATCATAGTTTAATTATAATTTATTTGAATCGAATTCTGTTAGAAATATGTATGTTCAAAAAGATATTTTTGATTTTGGAAAACAACGGCCGTTCCGGCACTATTCGGCTGTTATGAAACAAAGGAATGTATGAAAGAGTTTACATAAAAACTGCACAGAATTTGAACAAATAAATATCATAAAATGTTGTGACAGTCCTTTGAGGTTTATAGAATGCTGTACATAGAGCATTATAAAAAAGTTCCAAGTTGATGCTATCCTGTTATTCGTAGCGGGAAGCTACAATAATAATTAATATCACTACTTCTAGGAAGTGAAGAATTGAAGGAATCTTGGATTGTACTCACAGTAGATTGAAGCGAGTGAGCTTGGATTACTGCTGTGAATAGTTTTTATTATACTGAAATTAATATAAATATGCATAAAATTATAAGATCATTTATAAGATAAAAATATCCATACATTTTATTTACAATATAAATGAAAAGTTTCTCTCATAAAGAAAACTCTACCTTTTAAACATCAAAGCTTTTCATAAAAGAGAATTTTATCTTTCAGGATAGTTATCGTAAAGATTTTCTATGATCACGATTTTGTTGAAAGATTACAATTTAATTATCTATTGCCTTTCAAACTATAGAATGCATGAACCTTTACCTTTGTTAAAGAATAATAAGGAAGCCTAAAGAAACTTTAATACAATCTCTTTCTGTAGACAGAGTTGATTGAATTAATATCTAGCGGTAGAATTTCTCGTAACATTGCACATCAGTTAGGATCATTTTTAATCTAAATTCCATCGGAGCCCATCCTTTGTGAACAAGAAATCCCCCTGCATCTGTGATCATGGAACTACATATTATAGTAAAGGATACAATCATTCCACTTCCATAGTCCACATTAGATTATTATATTAGATTACATATAACTTACATTATAGTTTATCAAAAAAAAACCTAGTAAGTAGTTAATGGTATTAAGTTTCAAAATATTAATAAGAATATGCATAAAACAGTGACCTAATAAGATGAAGCACTAAAAGATTTAAATAATATCAATAACTGATTACCAAACTAATAAACTCAAACAACTGCACTAAATATATTGAACTTCAAAAATATATTTTCTGTATTCACTCCATCTGAAATAATCCCAAGTTCCAACCATTTCAAAATAAACAGCTCACTGAACTCCATCGTTTATAGCTCGATGCACTGAATAATTAAAGCTAATATTTAACATCCGAATAAGTGAATACAATATGAAAAACTACTACTATTTCATTATTACTCTCTATTTAATCGTACTTTCTACGTATTTTTTTTGTAATTTCTCTAAATTGCAAATACCGTATTTACTAAGAAGTTTTCCTATTGTATCCCTTAACTATTAACGGAAATTATTTATAAATTCAAAAGAATAATATGAAAAATAACGTGCTGTTGCTAAAGGTTAAAATGTTGTAATCTAAAAGTCTGTGTCACTAACACACTTATTGCTAAGAATGGCTGAACGTTCCAGCTCGAGTCAAATTAAATTTTACGTCTACGTGTTCTGTAAACATTTCCTCTCGGTCTAATGAGTTTCAAACTTTATTCTTTTGTAAGATTACGCCAAAAATTTAAAAAAAAACTTCCCCGCTTCTATGTTAAACGTTGTCCAACAAGCACAGAGTAAAAATAAATTTTGCTGTACACAAGTTATTTTTTTTTCTTTTGATTTCTTTTTAAATAAGTGAACCATGCAATAAACATGATATGCAATTATTTTTAACCAAATTTGAAAGAGTCAGTCAACCTTAAGTAAATGATTACACGATACTTTTAATAAGAACTTCATTAATATTAAAAACCTAATAAATGATAAAATATTAGCAGACTCAACCTTTTGTGTTACTTAAATAGAGTTTTTAATGTTCGCTTTAAGTTTACTTGTATTTATTTAAGTAATACACGGATAGTAATCTATGGTGAATATACCTGACTTGACTACAGTTTGTTTTTGCCAAACTTGCCGGAACTGTTCACGTTTACCTACTCGCGCCTACAGGGATTAAAACTTATGATGAAGTTGTTTTTATTACAATCATTTTCCAACCGAAGAATGTTAGGGCGCTAAAGTTTTGCTGGCTTACGTATTTACATTTTCTTGCTTGACACGTTTTAAATACACAACATTAAAGAATTATTTTATCTTAGAACAGGACGCAAGATTCATAAAAAAAACCTTATTTTCAGAAACAAAGTTTTAAAAGGACCTCCTTTTATATCACAGCACAAAAATATTGTTGAAACCAATCTTTATAGGTATTAAATATTAATTAAAAAATTCAAACGTCATATTAATACATAGGTTTAAACATAAATTTAACTGAACAGAAATTCTATGAACAGAAGCGTGGTCTTTTGTTTGAATAACAATCAATATTCTATTACAAAACTAAACTAGCGTCGACACGACCACAGCTGTCCATTTATTAGGATCGGTATTTAGGAAGTATGATATACCTACTATGTATTTATTGTTTATATATATATGTATTAAACCGGAGTACATATTGTCCTTCATTGGGAAGGACACCAAGTTTCCTCAAATCTGCCATGGACTCAATGAAACCCCTAAAGTTTATTGTGTTAGAACACGTTAGTACTAAATAACTCGAGGGGGTCGAATCTCCATGTATTCTTATGATACAACAAGAAAAGTCTGATCTATATTCTTTTGTGGAAATGATACAGAAATTGGCTCCTAGCAGTGGGGCCTGGACCCATCCCCAACTATAATTCCATCTCCAACTCATCTAACGTATATCGTAACTACAGCTTAATCAGACAACATATGGGTCCTGACCCAACGACTCGGTTCTCACCATAAGTTTGTGTTTGATGTGATGTCGTCCCACCAAATACCAAATAAATTACTAACTACTGAGATCTGACCCCAAAATGTGTTGTGTTTCAACTCAATCAAATTAATTTTATGTATTATTTTTTCGCATATTTTAATTATTATGACATAAGCACTATAATATAATTCATGAATTAAATTTGGGTCAAAACGCATCAAATAACAAACTCATATTCACCTGTAATTTGTTGGCCAATCAAAATTACATTATAATAATCAATTTAAAATGTAATGCAAAATAGTCGGTATTTTGAAACGTGTTTAAATAATAAAATTTCCTTAAATATTTATTAAACGATATTACTAATGAATTTCCATATCAACGTTAAAGTCAAGTTATATAAAATATAATAGTTTCAATATAACTTAAAAACAGTTTCTCTGTAAGTATACTACATACTATCTATACTTTTACCTTTAACCGAAGAAAACAATGACCAAACTTAAGTGGATTTTCTCTGTATATTTTAATATCTTACAGTATAAAATAAATTGATCATTTTTTTATTAATTTACCTCTACATTATGAAGTTTCAAATCCTTCTTCATCATTATCTAACTGACAAAAGAAAGTTTTTGCTTTCTACCACAAAATATGAACATCTTTTGTTATTTCAATTGTCGCCACTCGTTCAAAGTTCAGAGCTGTGACCCAAATAAATCATTGTGACATTTTAAAATCCAATAAGTTTTATATCAACACAAGAGATGATAAATCTACCGTGAAAATTTGGAGTTTATCAGGGATCAGACACACTTGCGCAGTCATAAATTGCTATAATATCATGGCTATTCGAGCGTTCAAGTTAAAGTAATAATAGGTGCCTTTGAAAAGTCCTTACTTTTTCGCATTGTGCTTGACTCTAACTTCGCACTCTCCCGAAGTAGTTCCCAACTGAGAAATTTCTTCGGAACTTTTATAAGTTTGAAAACACGCCAGCGAAAAATTTATCACCTTGAAACTTTGTTAAATTAAAATGTTATCGAGGTCAGCGTTTTTTAATTAGATTCTCGAAACACAATAAAACATTTTTTTTTATTTATAGCTTCAATAAACTTGAACAAAGAAAGTCCGATTTATAATTAAAAATACTTAGAATTAGTTCATTTAAAATAAATTAACTAAATAAAATATACAATTAGTACACACTGATTAGTTATTATTCTTGACTAACAATACATATAATAGTATATGTAATTATAATTTATCACATTTTTAAGGCAAAAATGTTATGAGAACACACTCTTTAAATATAAGTTATAACGAAACAGCATACGACGCTAACAACCAGTTCTCGGTCTAGACTCCCTTCAAGTAGGCTTTGAGGCGCCAGATTGTGATACAATGGGTGATATAAGAGGATAATCTTGATTCGGTATCGGCGGATATCTGGGAAGAACTATAGATTTGGTAGAGCCTTTTGAACAAAAATATATTTCTTTATTTTTTTCCAAGATTAAATTTATATTAAGTCACGAACTTAGAAATAATACATTTTAAATAAGTTGTATGTATATTAAAATTTACATATTTACAACATATCTTTATGACAATAGAAACAGTAGTTCAGGTAATAATTGAAAGAAACCATAATAAAAAATAAAGTTCTCAGCTCTTCTTATTCTATATATTATATATCTGAAATAAGTAAATGTGTTTTCAGGAGATTTCTATCATTTCACAAAGAAGTTTTCCCAAAAAATAAATTATAGAACATACCTAAATTGTCTGAAAAACCCCAAATTTCTTATTTCTCTTTCGTTAAAAATGCTTAATATATGTATATATATGTTCCTTTTACTTATTTCATTTAATCTCCAGATTTTTTTATTTATTTATACCTAATACGTGTTACAGCGAGAAAATAAAATGGCTCTGAAGTTATTTATCAATTAATTGGGTGAAGATATAGAGTATATTACTCAAATAATATAATAGATTCCCTTATAACATCACTACAACATAAGATACTTATTTAGTATAGAAGAAATATAAAATAACACAATAACTGCCACACCAATATGTATTTTAGTTACATTTTTAATGAAACACGATAAGGAGATTACCTCCGGCTCTTACGACTGTCACTTATAGTCTGAAAATGAAAATATACGAAGAAAATAGTCTCCGTGGAAACCACAAACACATCAATTGATACACCCGTAATTCACAGAACATTACTCGTTCGTTCTGATCGCAGTAACTCGCATACTCACGATATTGATATAGGCCGAGATGACAATTGTGTACTGCTTCTGTAACCACGACCTTGATACACAGTCACTAGATATGGTTTAAATAAAATAACATTGGATAAAATTCAGTCAAAATAAATAAGAGACTCTTAACAAAATTATCTTGTCATATTACTTACTTTATGTAGATAAATTGTTAGCAAATAGACAACAAATACTAAGTTTATTTTTAGTTTTAACATAAAAATAGGTATAAATATATATACATATATATATACGTACATATATTTTAAGCTTAAATACATGATACACAATTCTTATAGAACAATATCTTTTCCAGTAACATCGTCATTGTCTTCACCAATAATAAGCGACACCATCCAGAATTTCCCCTGAGCGCTATTCACAACAAGCCGCGAAGAAGAATAACCCAAGTGAATGCAAAATGAAAATTATCATACAAATTCCTTTTCTTATATGAACCGAGTTGTTATTCTATAGAATAACATGCAAAAATATGAAATCCTTTTCATTTTAGCACGTAGGTAAATATAACTCACTGTTTACACACAATACAATAACGTTTTAGAAATTCCACAAACAATGTGCATTATTCGAATAGTTATTCATATTTAAATTATGAAAAACTCATAACGGTTTTAAATAATAAATTTAAAGAATTTTATAATATTCTTTTAAAGTTTTGAATAACAATGTAATAACCATTAACTGAATATTACATTTTTGTTATAACTATTATACTACATACGTACAAAAATGAATCTATTACATACATACTGTTTTGATTTATTAATATTTCTAATTTTTAATTCCAGAAATTCGGTCAAAATCAATTTAAGTCAGAGTAAAGTACTCGTTAGTTTTCATTATAAAGAACAAATGTACGTCACAACCCTAATGAAGCAAGTATATAGATGCATACCAAGCTAGTAAACACAAGTCAAGCGTGTAACGAAGTAACTATACTGCCTCAGTTGATTTCATAGGGGCTGGATATAACAAGGAGTTTTTCAACAATACTTCAATAATTACTACATCGTGTTTGAAAAAAATTGTTAAATTGCTATTTAAATGGTACAGTTATCAAGATTTACAAAACTCTGATACGAAAGAAATGTTTTTTTTCTCATCTTTTCTCTTAAGTAAGTAATGAAAAAAGTATTCTTTCTTTATCTTTCAACGGATAATGTTTGACTGTCATTTTATCCATTAATAGATGGAATTTATGTCGCTTTTATTCCAATACTAATGATGAAAATATTAGGGAGCACATGATTCGCAGACACCTTACATTCTTAGTATGATGCTACATAAATGTAAGGTTTTCGAATTGCAAACGTGCGATTGACGTTAAAGCTTTGATCAGCGAATCGAACGATATTGCGTCAGATTTTACGCTGTTGCCAAATCTCGCGATTAATTTAATATTGCACAGAATTATGAACATTTATATAAAACTAGGAATCAAAAGCACCTTTACTGCCATATGTAACTGTCAAGTAAATTTTGTTATTCTGCTTTTCCAAATTCAATAACGGAAACACTTTGTATATTTATGTAGTTTAAAAACTTTTATTACACCTAATTCAGCGCAAAATGACTTCCGAAAGTACGAATGGCATATTTGTGCAATAAACTAAGCAAAATATAAAAAAAATAGGTCATAAAAAAAAAGATATTTATAAAAACAAATTGCTATTTTAAGCACGTTCTCGTATTCACATATCTCATATTACTTCGAGTACCTAAATTCTATATATGGTACTAGCTAAGACATCAAAAGAGACATATAAACGTCGTTTATAAAGTTCCCTCTAAATAGCTACTAAATAATATTTACTTTAAAAGATGTAAGTATTTATAACGTTGTGTTGTCAATAATATGGATATCTTTTTTATCTGAAAAATACATGTATTATATTTAGAGAATAGTCATTGCGGATTTAATGGCTTTTGTATGCGGCCAGGTGCAAGCTCTTTTTATATTCTTTTCTGTTTTTAGGAACTAAATCACATTTATGTGATATAGTGATATGGTCTATCGATGTTCACGATACAGGCCTAGCCTAGTGTAGATATCGAAGTTTTTTGTAAACATGTAAATTGATAAATGAAAATAATTATATTATTATTATTGTATGGGAATGTTTTCTATGATAAAAAAAATAAAATCTATTATTGCATACATTATTTGCATAACAGTGTGCTTATTCTAGATTTGCATATTCATATTGTATACAAAGCGTTTCCCGTTTCTCATTCAATAGCCTATTTTAATGCAATAATTTGCGAAGACTTCTGATTGAAAGTCTGTTATCGCTCCGTATGTTTTTTCTTAACACAGTAAGTACTTAGTAATTGTATTATAAAAGCTTAAAAGTGAGTTGATATAAATGTAAAAGGAAAAAGAAAAGCCGAAGCCGGCAGCGGCCATCTACAATAAACATAAGTGTTGTTTAAAGGCACAAATTACAAAGTAAGTTCAACAGACAATTGTGACAACAAAACTACACAAGTAAAAATATTGAGTTATAATCATATTTTGAAAAGTTCATTTTAGTCGTTACGTGATTTTATTAAGACGTCACGTTAAATAATAAATTACGTAAGAAATAAAAGTAAATTTAATTTTATACAAACTGTTCTAAGTTCCTTATTACTTTTCTTTTTAATTTTTCTGATATTTCTTCACTTACGGATCACCCTGAAGTGATGACTTTTTATCCATATTACATCGGTATTTAATTATTGTAAAATGTACCTATATGAAAACGTTTTATCTAACTGCCATGTTTTAATTTTTCTTTTTCTTACCATATATGTAGTTACAAAATCAATCCTATTAGAAAAAATACAAAACTATGTACTGTTTTCTTCTTCCTGGCAATTTCCCAGCTTTAGCCAGGGTCTGCCTTACATGTTGTGAATAGTTTTGGCTATTTGTTTTTACGATCGGCCGCCTGCCTGACATCAACCCTCTTTTGGGAATGCATTAATCAGTGATGTCTAAATACTCTTAGAAAGTACATATGACTCGTAAAAATTACATTGGTACCTACTTGCCAGGGCCAGGATCGAACCCGCGCCCTCATGCATGAGAGGCGGGCCTTTTAACCACTAGGCCACCACTGACTTATTATTAAACTATTTACTGTATCATAGCGTTATTAGAGATAATATGTTTTAAATTATTGTATATATATCGTATTTCCTTAATATTGTTTATAGTTAATTAAATAAAAAAACATTATAATATATTGGAACATCCACTGCTATTTTCTGTAATACTGTACAGAAACCACATCGTCAGATTATCCTACGTATCAGCACACTCGGAAACCGCACTCAAAGGAGCTTAATAATTATGTACGTATATATTTAACAGCAAATAACATTAAAACCTCTTTTGAAGATTTATTCGGAGTTGTTTATTTTATAATTGAATTTTAAATTAAACTTCTCGAGATGTTAGTTTATTAAACAATAAGATGACTCAAATGCTATTCGTATGATTTAGGAAATAACTAAGTGTTTTTTTTCTCTTGAGGACTTCTTATATAATTAGCTTATTAACTATTAATCTTCAGGACATATTATTTATAAAATCATATTGTGAAAAATTTTTATCTACATTTTAGGGAAGCAAAAATGCTATATACATTTACATCTTCTTCTTCTACCTGGCAATTTCCCAGCTATAGCTAGGGTCTGCCTTACATGTTGTGAATAGTTTTTTTTGGCTATTTGTTTTTACGACCGGCCGCCTGCCTGACATCAACCCTCTTTTTGGGAATCAGGATTAATCAGTGATGTCTAAATACTCTTAGAAAGTACATATGATTCGGAAAAATCACATTGGTACTTGCCCGGGCCAGGATCGAACCCGCGTCCTCGGCGACGAGAGGCGGGCCCTTTAACCACTGAGCCACAACTGACTAGACTGACTACATATACACGGATATTCTTGTTTTCGACAGATGAAGAACCGTATGCTTACTCGAAAGTTCCGTCGTCATATCATATGGAGCGTTAGAGTTTTTTTTTATTTCTCTATTGTATGAATTGTGAGCGTGCAAACTTATAGTAACATGTAGACCTGGAGCTCACATAACCTTTATAGTGCTGATTAAAACACTGGTTCACATCTGTCTTCTGTTTATTAGCTACAAAGCAACTACTACATTAAAACTCGTATTTAATACAAAAAAAAATGATCTCTAATAACTTGACTAAAAAATAACACTAGGAAAATTTTATTGAAGTCAGTTAGTCCGTATAGATATTTAGTAGTTTTCTCGCAATGACCGAACATTGCACATTTAATCTCTTATTTATTTATATAGCCAACAAGTTACATTCTTGCATAGAAAGACACTTTGAAGAGATATCCCAAAATTATTCATGTTAAGATCGCCATTTTAATAAAGTCTTTATATAAGTACTTTCAAACCTGTCCATCAAGCATGAAAGCTACGTAATCATAGCGGTGAAACGATTTTTTTAAATTGTATCATGAATCATTTCAGTGCAGTTCAAAAAATCTTACATTAATTTCTATCTTTCTCGACAATATCACGATTCAAGAGCAATTCGATGTTGGCATTTAAGAAATATTAAAATTATATTCCTTTAATGACATTGAAGCATTGAAAGCCATCAAGTCAATTATCATTAACATAATATACACAGATGTTTGGATTATTATTTAACACCTTTTTTTGATGACGCAGGGAAACTCTTTTTACAAGCCGACCAACCGGCCTTGGTAAGGCCGGAAGGGATGTGTGAGGCTCGGCCTGGACAGGCCCCTACTCACTAAAACCACTGTGAAAGCCGTCGGCCACTATGTCGGTGTACCCCGGATCTGTCAGCGACAGGGCACACCAGCGACTGGCCGGTCCTGGCAAAGACCGGTCTTACTCCCACGGAGTATGGGAGCAATCCCGGCAATTAGGACCACCCCGACGACGCCGGGCTTTCACTGGAGCCGGGTTACCACGCCGACCCCGGATCATTATTATGGAACACCTGGTTACCGAGCTTTGCTCGGTATTTAGGGATTATTAGTTATTGTTTTGTTTTATTTTTTTAATTTCGTTACGCATTTTTAAGTGAATAGGTTAAGAAGACACAAAACGAAATAAAACAACAATTAATTTCTTAGTCTAACACTCGTTGACCTCCTGTTACTTAACAGCGCCATCTGCTGTTGTGTCGTTAAAGCAATTAGCAAAAAGTAGTATCATTATTCGCCAATAGAGTCATGTTTTAAACGCCTCCTTTTTGTCTTTTTTTTTTCATAAAATAATATTTTCTAAAAATGATTCCTAGCTTTGATTGAAATACCGCTTTCGTGATAGAATATTTTGGTATCAGCTTCATGTTCTGGACATGAAAACCATTCTACAACCTTTGTCACTATCTTAGTAGAATCATCAACATCAACGACAAAAGGATAATAATTGACAATGTTCGACAAGCATGGCGTTTGAAACTATGAAATGGGTCTGGTTAATGAGGAAGCATCATCTACTTATTACCCAAGTACTATACGTCATAGTCTGTCCATAAATACTGTTACAATTAAAAATAAACAAAATATTACATTTGAATCTGAAATGTCATTTTTATATAATTTTTCATTGTTTTCTTATTTTGGCGCACATACATTGTTCATTATTTTGCGATATTTAAATGGAGTGGGGTGAAAAGAGAACCGAATAGCTGTGATTATAGCTGGGTATGGAGCCAAAATGCAATTTTTAAAACTCTTCACACGCTTGGCATTAGTTAATAGTTTGTGTACCAGGCTATTTATAGGTACAATGAGACCTCCTCTGTTGTTACGAAAAAAGATCTGGCCGTCCACGTAGTGTTCGTACGGAAAAGGCGGTCAAAGCAGTAAGGGAAAGAATTCGAAGAAACCCTGTCCAAAAGAGAAAGATTTTTTTTTCTTTTTATCTTTCTCAATGATAATTCGCGCAACAAATAAAAACAGTGACATAGTCAAAACATTCCACGATTCTAGTGCGAATGAAGCCACAGTTTTAAATAAGTAAGAATATGCATACAATACGAATTCAGAAAGTTTTTATTGAAAACAGAATTATGTAAATACGAAATCAAACTTTGTAAATTCTTTCAGCTTAAATTGTAGATAAACTTCAAAAATAATCACAAAAATGATGAGTAGATGACAGATATTTGGTAGTGTTATAAATAAAAAATAAAATCAAATTCATTTATTCAAAAAATACGTTATGTTGGAATACAGGAAACATTTAGTGGCTCTCAAACATAAGATCTACTCCTTACTTAAACTAAGTTACTTAAAAACAATATTAAATGCAAAGAATATTGGAATTTCAGTAATATTAAGTAGTAACACAGATAGTGATTTTATAATAACAGATTAGACATCAAAAGCTTTGGCATTTTACAATAAGTCTTAGCTAATCTAAATATTATTAATATAAGTAAATAATTTCACAAGTTAAAGAGATTCCCTATTAACATTTTAGTATGAGTTAATGTATTATTATATAAAACTAAAACTACAGACATCTTTATATGGCTCAGATAAAATATATATATAATGCGAAACATAAAAATAAAGATGCCATAAAAATATTTTAATTTCAAGCTAACAACACTGAGCTAGTTTTTATTTGAAGCGCCTAGCAACACTGTTTCAAAGAATAAAAAATTGTAAATAAATGGTGATAATATTAATGTAACATATCAGAATTAATCTAAACGATTTTTAATTTGTACGACATCATTATACAAATTTGTACCAAAGTTAAATGTTACACCAGAAATTTGTGATTCGAGTTGTAAATTAATATAAATTTTGTTGAGTCGCCAAAATCTCATATCGAGAACAAATATTCACCAATAAAATTCTAATCTAGAACTCGTCGTGCCTGGCCAGAGCCTCGCCAAAGTCGGTCGCCTGTGATCCGACGAACAGGTCGTACTTGTCTAATATCTCGTCTTTGGTCAACTTCTCGTCAGCATCTGAGTCTGCCTCGAACACGAGATGCCTCGCCTCGGCCTCGGCGTGGTCGAACTCGGGCGGCGCGATCCATTCCTTCACCTCACGCTCGTCCATGTAACCATCTTTGTTTGTATCTCTGAAATATGCAATTATATTAAAGAGCTTTCAAATTAAAACTATCTGTAAATTAAAACTTTGTATTTTGTTATTAACTAAGTAGTAATACTTGCAACAGACACATCTTAAGTGAAAAATATCATATCTCTGCCATATGATCTGCTCTTATCTACTTGTCCAACAACTTTCATTCAAATCCGTACAGCCGTTTTTGAGTTATAAAAGTGCAACTGTCTTTACTATTGTACTGTAAGCACATACAGTCGACTCTCATTAATTCGAAACTCGAGGGACTCTTAAAATATTTCGAATTATCGAATGTTTGAAACATGAAATGGTTCGAGTTTGTAAGAGAAAACAATAAACTTCGAACTACTAAGTATTGATAAATAATTATGTTTTAACTGCTATTTTATACATGCTAATTATACACGTACATTCGTGTTCATATATAAAACTATTCATAATATGAATTGATTAATGTTTCGAAAGAACTCTGTTATACCGGTTTGGTTCTGAACACATTGCTGTTGCTCAGACTGTTCAAAAACTTTTTTTAAAGAGAAAAAGTAACAAATGTTTTTTCATCACTTTTGTTTTGTAGACAGCAGCGTTCTAAGGTATCGAAGGAGGATCGTGCTTCCTTAATTGACTTCTGTTAAAGGTTTGTTCAAGTTTGAACTTACATTACAATCATTCGACCTCTTTCTCTCTCAAACTTTGAAGGCTCGACGCAAATGAGCCACTGACAACAGTAGAGTTACAGTACACAGTTACAGTAGTGTAAAAGTATGTTAAGTCGCCGTCGCTGGCCACCGGTGGCTGTCTACGGTGACAAATTTTCGCCGAGCCGAATTATCGAATGTTTGACGCCAATAAGTTCGAATTAAGGCATCATTTTATTATATAGCAATGATTTTTTCATTGGAATTATCAAGTGCATAAATGTACCTACTGATTTAGTTTAGAAGAAATATAAAGAGATTTTGTAGGGAACTCGTGATAACTTTGAATTATAGAGAGGTTCGAATTTTCGCAGGTTGGTATTAACGAGAGTCTACTGTATATACAGGGTGACTGGTGAATTACTATCAATATTTAAGGAGAATACTCGGTACATGATTCTCATTCGAATTATGTTAAAAAAATAGGTACTTAATTTTTGACCAAATTTCCGTATAAATAAATAAAGTGTGGACTCGTTCCAAGTGTTCCAAGTGTGGACGCGTGCGGCGGCGTGCTGATACAACACCACGCCCCTGCGCGCGCGCGTTTGTGTGTGTGTATACCTAATCTGTAGGGTGTTCACACGATGCGTAATTAATTACATAACTTTTGGTTAACTTTACTTAGAAGTTTATTAATATTTATGTTATATTAATTTTTATTTTGTCATATATGATCATCAAATACCACGTCCTCAAATATCGATAGTAATTCACCAGTCACCCTGTATATTAATGTTTGTATATATACCTGTATCCCGTGAACTGTTCCCTCTCCTGCTTGACCCAGTCCGGCTCGTCTTCAGCCACGTCTCCCTCCTCCGGCCTGTACATGTCACCGATGTATTCCTCCAAGGACACCTTACCGTCCTGAAAAACCAAAATTCATTGATTCACAGCCTAGGATTAATTTTGTTGTGTGTTATATCGTTTATGTTTGTCAAATATCAGAAAACGAATGTTTATTATGAGATCTTTGAGCAAAGATTAAGAATGCAAGATTTCAGTGTAGACAACAAGTTCAAAGTGTCTACATGGATCTGTATCTCAGTGTCATTTCATTCAATTACCTACAGTTAAAATTAAGTAATTGAGTTTGACGTGACCTCTCCTATTGTACACTACCCACTATACGCTACAAAATTATAGACTAAGATCACATATTATAACCAATTGAAATATTAATCCCTACTCTTCATTACATTGGCAGAATATTATGTACAAGTTTTCGCCAAAATTAAAATTGAAAAAAAAAAACAATAATTGTATAGGTAACCTAACCTAATTTTTTATAATCTGTGGTCTTTTGATGTAATGTTTTTAGGGTGTATTGTATTATACCTTATCTTTGTCTATGTCTTCCATAGTCTCCAGTACGACCACGTCTCTCATGCCGGAGTGGTCCTCGGGGTGAAGGAACCAGCCGAATTCAGTGCGATTCAAAGCATCGTCTTGATCACCGTCTGAAAATATCGGCATACAAATTTTATAAGGATTTAATTCTGATGTTTATGTTAACCATTAATTATGTGATATCAAAATTGACATCAAGTTAAAACTCTAAATGAAGCCAATATTAATAAATTTAACTAACCGTGATCACAAATATAAAGCAACCGAAACGTCGGGAGAACGTAGTTTAAACTAATAACACGTATGTACTAATCCGAAAATATTAGTTTTATTTAAATGAATACTGGCGAAAGTATAAGATCTCATTGAGTTTAACGTCTTTACAAGGGTGTATTTGAGAAATCTTTTGATAGTTTTTGTATTGGCAGTATAATAAATACATATAAAAAGATGTTTCAACTTTTAAAATATAAATCAAACCGATTATTACCAAGGGAGTAAGAGGATGTCAAAATTCTGGAAAATAAACTCATTGCATCATAAAGAAAGGGAAAATATGACAAGTCTATACTCAATGGTTAGTCATAATATACTAAATTGTTGTTGATCAAGACAACTTAGAAATAGCTATGTATATTTTAATGCACTTTTCAGTATTACATTGTACTCTACTCCAGTAAAGATGAACAGTTTGTTTATGAAAAATATTATATTATTTACATTTTCAAAAAATAATTAATTATTGCAATTCAAGGAATCACGAATGAGTTATTTGAAATACCTTTAATGTCAGCATGGATAATTTAAACGTGGAGCCTTAGTGTCAGCACCGATGATTTAAATATGGACCATAATAAATAGGTTTTATGTCAAAAAGAATTATATTATAAGAGTTTCTTCAAATTAAAAGTCTCTTTAACTATTAATTTAGATAGATTTATATATACAGGGTGACTGGTGAATTACTATCGATACTTGAGGACGTGATATTTGACGATCATATATGACAAAATAAAAATTAATATATGTAACATAAATACTTTTTTTTACATAATTCAAATGAGAATCATGTACCGAGTATTCTCCTTAAATATTGATAGTAATTCACCAGTCACCCTGTATATATAAATTGTTATGATTTTTTAAATATAGATATTTTCAATAATGTGAAAGTAACTTCGAGTTCGTCACTAGAAGCGCAGCAGGTGTGATGACGCTATCGAGTCTCATCGTGTTATACCAGTGGGTACAAACATTTGGTCACTCTACATATAATAATCATTTAATATTTAATTTTATTATTTTATGATAACGCAGTTAAGAGGGTTTACACAGTTTTTAGTACACCCTGTATGTACATAGATTTTTATATTTAAAAGAATATATTGTATTACCAGCATAATGCCACCTGCGCCTGTCCCTCTTCATCAAGTTGGTGTAAGTCGCACCCTCGGCATTCCTCAATTCATTATTTGTCATGTCTTCCATGAAACCATACACATTCTTCTTGTATGTCTTAGAAATAGAGAAAATTACATTTATATACATGATATACATAATTGATTTTCCACAAACCAAACAATTCGGTTAATATAATCTCTTTACATACATGTGTTGATAAAGTATATCATCTAATTGCTTAAATATTTATACTATATTTAAAAAATTATATGTATGACTAATGAGCTAATTATTAACGAATCCACAGCAAAACCTTTTTAAAAGGCTGTTCTATTTTTCCTTATTTATTACCACAGAAAACCTTAATTTATATGCACACAATGAGGGTATACAAGATATATACATAGATACATCTGTATTATACTATAAAAATATCTTGATAAAAACTTTACAAACAGAAATTTCTTAAATCTTTTACCTATACAGTACATGCGTCAGATGTATGTTATGAGTCATTATTTAATTTAAATTCTAAAGAAATTGTAGCCGCGATGTATGAACAGTGTTAAATAAAAATAGTTCTTACCTCCCAGGAAATAAGGTCGTCATGATTAGGGCTGTGCTGCTTCCAGTGTCTTTCCACGTCCTCCTCGATGTACCTTTTCTGCGTGTAACGAATCCAATCCTTCAACTCAACAAGCGAAACAAATCCATCATTGTCAGAATCTATCTTGTCGACGATGATTCTGGAAAGAATATTATCAAATATGATAACGAGGTCGGTGAACCCTAGATATGGAGTGGGCGAGTTAATTTCGGTGCATACCATCACATCTACAAATCAAATACGTACGAATGTACGTATCATTAAAATTTTATATAAAAAAAAACTCAAACAAAAATTTGATTGTCAGTTGTATCTATAAAGATATTTATATGGTTTAAGTTAATATAACATCGCATGTTTAAATAGCTGAGTACATATTTGAGGTGTTGTGCACAGTTTATGTAACCCACATACCGAGTGGGAGGCAGTAATGGTGGGACTTATAAATCCATCAAAACTGTTTACTTCTAAATAATTTACAAATCTAATATAATTAATACTGCAATACTTTTTATCTGTGAGCTGTGACATTGTCCATACAGACTTTGATTAAGGCTCAGAGAGATTATTATTGTCAGCGACACATATGCTGTGTCACATGATGTCATACCACATACAACTATTATTTGCTTCTGCTTGAACTAAACTGAATTAAGATATAAATTATACCATACTCTAATGTCTAAGATACATTTATATAAACACAATTTTATTATGAAAATATGTTACACAGATTTGTATGGCAGGACAACAAAAATAAAAAGTTTAATAGATAAATAAAAATATTCATAAATACATGTATGTATATATGCACAAATTTTTACATTTTTAAATAGGATATTATAACCAGATTAACCAGTTTAGTCATTTTAACTAAACCTGAAATTTTATTTTGCTTGTTTAATATCTTATCCTACTAATATTATAATTGCAAAAGTTTGTGAGTGTGTGTGTATATTTGTTACTTCTTCATGCTCAAATGGCTGAATCGATTTTGATAAAATTTTGTATACAGGAAGCTGACATCCAGTTATATAATAACACATAGGCTACTTTACATCCCTGAAATCCACAGGTAACACCGCAGGGTGCAGCTAGTATAAAGTATAAACACAAAAATATTTCACCAAAAATTCCCCTTTTCTTATCCAATTCAGTGACCAAAATTGCTATAGTAGTGTTCACATTATTGTAACATATAAACATGGCATTTCAAAAACTACAAGATAACTATTGAAATCAAGTCACATTTTTCCATATATACATTTTTTTAAAACAAAAAATTTAACACATAAAAATATCATACCTACAGAACACTATATAATTAAGTATTAAATATTATTCAGATTATAACAAATGATTTCATTGACATAATAGTTGGATATAAACAATTACTTTACAATGTTGTTTTCAAAAATTTGGAATACTTTGAATAAGAATTGACCTTTACATTTTAAACTTAAAGCAGAAAGTTCTAGACAATTTGGATGCTTGTTGCATATAAGTAAAATAATATAAGTCAAAATGTAGACCTACCCTAGTCGTCTCTTGCTTTCTTCAGGCGACAATTGATCAAATGTTTTAGCTTGATCTTCCCCGAGGAACGCGTCATGGTCAAATTGCTTGTTGTGATGTTCATTCCTATAATGTTCAGCATCCGACAAGTGGTCCATCATCCTCTTAGACTCATCTTGATTGGGAACACCAGCAAATACCGCTGTTATGGCAAGAACTGTGTACAATGTTATTAACATTCTGGAAAAACGCAAAAACTTTAATGAGTCGTACATACTTGTGTAATCTTACAAAGTAATTTAGTGTGCCATAAAAGATATATTTAATTACTTAACACTTATAAGCGGCCATTTTTATTGAGGAAAATATAAACTCGAAATAATTTAAAAAAATATTCGTATTTGAAAAAGCGCAGTAAATTTGAACCATCATGAGTTGCTATAGTAAAGTATTAAGAATTAATTAAAAATGTACATAATAACATTGTTTAAACATTTAATTAAAAAAAAAAAATGTACTTTACAAAACTGTAATGATTTTCTAATATTATCTATTGCCGGTAATTTCATAAGCCGGCTTGAAAATTTGAAAATAGTTTCGCTAAACAATATTTTATAGGAAAAAATACTTACATGTCGCAGAATATTAACGTAATTTCAGTCTAATAAAATTTTTCAGTCACAGAACCATACAAATCCCAACTTTATAGTTTACAACGCCACGTCAACAACGTACACGTAAATCCGGCACAGATTTTTAATTATGTTGCGTTCCCTATTCCTGTTTCGATAAGGGAACTCGCGAGTCGCGACTCGCAAGATAATAGAGTCGATGAAATTTGCAGTATATGAAACATGACATTGTGTAAAGCTAGCATAGAGTATAGAATAAATTAAAATATTTTCATGAAACTGATTATTCTAACAGACTTCTATACTACAATCGATTTTAAGAAATTACAAAATGCCAATTCTTTTGTTATAAAGTATTAAACTCCTTAAAGTTACAAATGAAGGAATAAGGATTTTAGAATTTAGAATGAAGAGTGCGTTTGATGCATCTTACAGGAATATTTAAAGACTATATAATTTAAGTATTACGTATAGTTTATTTCTATAGGACTAATAAAAAGTATATTATGATTTTTATTATTCCTAAAGTTCTCAAGTATAAACGTAAAAATATTATTTTTCAGTGGGAACTAATTTCTTTGAGTTGTGCCGTGTGTGCTGAAAAAGTAAGAATTAAATATTATTTTATAAAAACACGTTTTAATGAGTGTAATATAAATTATTTATTAAGTATCTCTATTTTTAACATCGATAAATTTTAATTTCATATCATACCGATTGGAAGTCGATTAAGTTCTACGTATAATGTGACACAGTGGCAAACCTGAAATTAAATGTCAACGAATTGATTGATTGTCATAGATTTAAGTTGACTGAATGTTATGCTTATTTTGCATAAGCTATACGGGTTCATAATTATGCTACTAAAACGACCGCTGAATTAATGTAAATTAAATTAATTGTCTAAAGTAACACTTGTTTTATCATAAAGTTATTTATACAGGATTGCAAATGTCAATATGTCAGGATCTCGGCCTTAACTTCCAACAGAGAATGGTAAGTTAAAATAAAATAGCAGACGTTGCTGAACACGTTTAAAGGGATTAATATTTAAATTTCGTCTGTGGATTATCGTGAAAAAATTTAATAACATTGTAACTGAATAATGTCTTGAATGTCTAATCAGAGTCTTACTTAAGATGAGTGGTGCAACATATTTTTGCAGGGCGCAAATATATCGCAGCTAGAAAGAGATATTGGGTCAGAGCAGTTTCCACCGAACGAGCATTATTTTGGTTTAGTTAATGTGAGTAACCAACTAACCTTTGTATAGATAGCTTCATAACATTGACTTGCTGAATACACAACATACTTATTTAATACAAATTATCTGTTATTATTTTAAATGGGTAGTAGAAAAAAATCATTTATATTTCTCTAAATACCCTAAGAATATCTATACTAAATATACTAATAATAAAATGTATTATGTAAGTGGTAGCGCTACTTCAGACATAATTATTTATCTATTTCATTATCTCCTATGACAGAAAATATATATTTTAATAAATTCTTCAAAATTATCAGTTTTATATATTCATTTTATTTAATTGAATTCAACATGAAAATTATCTTTTCAGTTTGGTAACACATGCTACAGTAATTCTGTTTTACAAGCCCTGTACTTCTGTAGACCATTTAGAGACAGAGTACTAGAATACAAAGCTAAGAACAAGAGAACCAAGGAGACTCTACTAACATGCTTAGCGGATTTGTTTTATAGCATCGCAACACAGAAGAAGAAAGTAGGATCAATTGCACCTAAAAAATTTATAGCTAGATTAAGAAAAGAAAAAGGTAAGATAAGATAATAAACTCATACAAATATAAAAATAATAATAATATGAATTAGTTACAACAGTATAATTTTGTTTACAGAAGAATTTGATAATTATATGCAACAGGATGCACATGAATTTCTTAATTTTCTTATAAACCACATCAATGAAATAATATTGGGTGAGTTTAGTGACATTATAACGATTTATTAAAGAAAAATTACATTTTATATGATTAAATTTTATTATATTAACTTATTATATGTTGCATGTTATCCAACTTACAAAATTAATTTGAATTTTATCATATCTATATTGAATACAGTTTATAGAGTTTATGAAGATTTTCTATAAATTATGACTTAGAATATATATTTATACAGGGTGACTGGTGAATTACTATCAATATTTAAGGAGCATACTCGGTACATGATTCTCATTCGAATTGTGTAAAAAAAATAGGTACTTAATTTTTGACCAAATTTCCGTATAAATAAATAAAGTGTGTACACGTTCCAAGTGTTCCAAGTGTGGACGCGTGCGGCGGCGTGCTGATACAACACACGCCGCCGCGCGCGAGTGTGTGTGTGTGTGTATACCTAATCTGTAGGGTGTTCATACGATGCGTAATTAATTACATAACTTTTGGTTAATTTTACTTAGAAGTTTATTAATATTTATGTTATATTAATTTTTATTTTGTCATATATGATCGTCAAATATCACGTCCTCAAATATCGATAGTAATTCACCAGTCACCCTGTACATATGTATAAATTTTGTGCAACTTCATAACAATTTATATATAGGTTGTAATTTTTTTGTAAAAGAATTATTTATACTCAAACATTCTGTAATTTAAGTATCTTATTTAAATTATTAAAAAATTATATTTTAAGTATATTGTAATCTTGATATATTTCTTCAGCTGAAAGAAATCAAAGCTCATTGAAATTACAAAAACCTGATGGTGTGAAAGAGAATGTCACCTGTAATGGAAGTATACCACAGAACACTGAGCCGACGTGGGTTCATGAGATATTCCAGGGAACCCTAACTAGCGAGACGAGGTGTCTGAACTGTGAAACTGTCAGCAGTAAGGACGAACACTTCTTTGATTTACAGGTATTCATAGCAAAATATTAAGACGCCACATAAATAAATACCCTTCATTATAAAGTAATTTTTTTTCTAACAAGCTGTTTTTATAATGCAGCATATAGATTTTAGAGGAATATCACTCAATTTATCTATTATAATCTGGACTTCATAGATCCCATTGCTTACTTCCAGGTAGATGTTGACCAGAATACAAGTATAACACACTGTCTCAAGTGCTTCAGTGATACCGAAACCCTTTGTAACGACAACAAATTCAAATGTGACAACTGCAGCAGCTATCAAGAGGCACAGAAACGTATGAGGGTGAAAAAATTGCCTCTGATACTAGCATTACATTTGAAGAGATTCAAATATATGGAACAATATAATAGGCATATCAAAGTGTCACATAGAGTGGTGTTCCCGCTTGAGTTGCGACTTTTTAACACGGTTAGTATTTATATTTTATATGTAATAATTAGTCCAGGATCCATGGCTCTTTTTTGCACTTGATCACTAACAAGCTAATTTTCCGTGAGTAGCTTCGTTTCATTGAAACTCTTCCTTTGCGATAATTCTCGATTGTGGTAGGAAACTTATCTAGCAGAGATAAAATATGTTGATTTGATATTTTTCCAAAATTTATTGCTAACTGGATTTTTTATGTTAAATCTGATGATAATTATCTAAATTATTCGAAAAAAAAATTGTCCTACAAAATGAATGGTTTGATTAAAGAGTTCTCCTCCTTTCAACATGTATAGATAACGAGGTCGTCGCAAGTATATTTATATAATTTAACATTAACATTGTCCTACAAGTTGCGTGGTACGCTATCCCGGTCCTACGCTTAAAAGTGGTTGATACCACAAGACCACTTTTCTCATTAATAACTGTAGTAGTACGAAAATACCCTATGATCTCTGCCCAAATGAAGAATTGTGATTTTTTTTGTTCTCTTACTTGTGAAATATTTTTTTAATAAAAAAAGAATAAATTTTTGTACTCAACTCACTAAAACAAAAAACAGTGTATTTACATAAACAAAAAATAATCTTCATCTGATTAATCTTCGCTGCTTACATCGCTGCTATCTTCCTTTATATCATCGTCTTCATTTGTGATATCTGACTCTATAATATCATGACAAAAGTTAGAAAATTATATAATAGTGTGTAATGAATCAGTAATTAACAATAATATTAATTGGGTACCTTGTATGTCAGAAGATAATTCCTTAAAGGATAGACTTTGGGGACCATCAAACCAATAATATTTATAATTGCCATCAATAATGGTCCATCAGAAATTTTCTGGAAATTTTTCTGTGGGGCACCGCATGTAAGCATTACACCATACTCGTATATTGCAGATGAATGCTGTTCTTTTAAATTGTTGCAATAATTCTGGTTTTGTTCGTGGCAAACTCAAAGGATCATATCCTACGATTTTTTGTTTTAAAATTTCTTCATTTTCTTTTTTTGATTTATACCCTTTTTCAAATAACTCATACTGCATTTTTTATATCATTTTTTGTTTTTAGTGATTACATTTTACATACATACTCTTTAATAATTTGAACTACCTTAATCGATGTTATTAGTGTCGTGTTTTCCATTCGTAAGAATTGAATAAAGGCCTCTTGAAAAAAATTTTTTTTTTTTTTCAAATACTAAAAGGTCTCTTTTTTCCCTTAAGAAAGAATGGAGGTTTATAATCATTCCTTGTAAAAATATGACAATTGGCGAAGGGTCAAGATAATTGATCTCCAAGCTTGGCATAAATTTCGATGATGTTTTTGATGTTTTCGAATAATTTAGATAATTATAATAAGATTTAATATAAAAAAATCCAGTTAGTAAGAAATTTTGAAAAATTATCTAATCAACATATTTTATCTCTGCTAGCTAAGTTACCTACCACAATCGAGAATTATCGCAAAAGGAAAAAGTTGGGCGTCTCAATGAAACGAAGCTACTCCCGGAAAACTAGCTTGTTACTGATCAAGTGCAAAAAAAAACCATGGATCCTGAACTAAATAGTTTAAGTCCATTACTCAATCTTAGTCAACATGAATTGGCTTCAGGGAGAAATGAGTAATTTTTGACCAACACCTTTCTTGTGAATTAGCTTAACCACCACATAATAGCCACACATATTTTGCTTTTGAAATATATAATGAGTTTATTTCTTGCAACTATTTACAAATTTTAACCACATACTACAATTACCATAGTACTTCTCTCATGCTTCTTACTTATATACACTTCTTTTGTGGTAAGACCTATGCCTATGTAATACTAATGTTGCAGTCAGATGATGCTGTAAACCCTGACCGTTTGTACGACTTGGTGGCTGTTGTGGTTCACTGTGGCTCGGGACCAAACCGTGGACATTACATCAGCATTGTCAAGAGTCATGGGTTCTGGCTACTGTTTGATGATGATATGGTTGATGTATGTATGAACACATCAGTAATGGCTTTCCCATCAATGCAATATATGAAGACAATATACACAACATTATATATCCAAGAATTATCCATAGTGAACAAAGCTATATCTACACAATATAGAAAAATGGCTTGTATAAAGTTTGCATTATCAATAAATTCTTTTATAAAGGAATTCTGTTAGTTACAGATATTTTATGATAGTATTTACATTGTCACTTTTCAACATTACATACAAATTAGAAGATAGAAGTTTACAAATTTCATACAATGGATTTAAATTATAAGTAAAACATTACACAGTATTAACAGTAAAATATATTGCTTGCAGAAAATTGATGCATCAGCTATAGAAGACTTCTACGGCCTAACTTCTGATATACAAAAGTCATCGGAGACAGGATATATACTTTTCTACCAATCAAGAGATGCTAGTTGTTAAGTTTCACTAAGTATAATAATTTATATAATTAAGATAGACACCATAAATAATGTTAATATGCCGCATTGTTAAAGTTGAGGTGGCATATGTTTTTGAAATTTAATTTGGAACACTGATAAAAGAAAATTATATATTATTCTTCTTATTGAAATTCATTCATTTGTAAATAAAAATCATTTAAAATTATAACCTGTGATATTTATTAACTTCAAACTTTTATTATCTGTACATTTTAAAAATGTTAGACGGTTTAAATGACGCTTTCTAAAATTTTACTTAAATCTAACAGTAGGAATTATTAATTTTGATGGTATTTATCTACTCTAAGAATAAATTAATGAAAAGAAGCTGTTTCGTCAAATATGTCAATTTTAAAATATTTTAGGTTCTTAATTTTATTATTGTGTAATAATATTAAATGTTTATCAGCAGAAGTACTTAACCGATTTAATAATAAAAAAAAATCATTATTTCTCCTGTTTGAATGATCATGATCATTTTTAATTTCTTTTTTAATTGAAGAAATCCTGAATTCAATTTCATGGATGGTTATTGAAATGTGGTTGGAATTTATAAAGAATTAAACAAAAGATATTGTTGCAAGGAAAGAATCTCTTAATAAACTATTGCATTGTATTTAACGACTACAGAGCGTTCCGATATATGATTAAAGGCATTATAAGGAATCAATGTGATGTTTTAGTATGGAAAAAATAGAAGTATTTAATTATTTACTCTTTTATGAAATTTGGTTGTTTTAACAAAATATTTTTAAATTTTGAGTCAAGTAATGAACTTGTAAAAAGTACCATTAGAAAGGTAACTAAATATTAGGCACGGGAACTATCCTTTCGTGTAGGTATGCCTTTCTAGTATCCAGACGAAATGAAACGATGGGGGCATTGTCTGCATTTACGTTTCCCCCCACTCACAGTGTGGTGGTCTTCATGGAAAAAGTTAATCAGATAGTGTACTGACCAACAATTGGAAATAATAATAATAATATACTTTATTGTACTCCACAATAAGAGACGAAACTACTCAGCATTCCATGGATTCACCGTGTGGGTGCCGGGTAATAGAAATTTAACAATAAAAATGAAATATAATATACAAAATAAAAGTAGATGCACAATAAGGCGGTCTTATCGCTAGGTAGCGATTTCTACCAGACAACCTTATGGGCTTAGAAACACAGTCGTGATTTCAGAGAAGGGTGGTGCCACATGTTATACAGGGTGACTGGTGAATTACTATCAATATTTAAGGAGAATACTCGGTACATGATTCTCATTCTAATTATGTAAAAAAAATAGGCACTTAATTTTTGACAAAATTTCCGTATAAATAAATAAAGTGTTGACACGTTCCAAGTGTGGACGCGTGCGGCGGCGTGCTGATACAACACCACGCCGCCGCACGCGTGTGTGTGTGTGTGTATACCTAATCTGTAGGGTGTTCACACGATGCGTAATTAATTACATAACTTTTGGTTAACTTTACTTAGAAGTTTATTAATATTTATGTTATATTAATTTTTATTTTGTCATACATGATCGTCAAATATCACGTCCTCAAGTATCGATAGTAATTCACCAGTCACCCTGTATAAACAATATAAACCGTATGGCGACGTTTTGAAGTCTCTCAAGTATTACCCGGTATTACAAAAATACTTGATTGGGATGATAAAAAAATCGGTCACAGTTGATACAGTTTTAAAATTATTAGAGATAAATAATCGAAATAGTAGAATCAGATAAGGACTTAGAAGAAAATACTAATAAATATTACTTCAAGATGAACAATCATATCGCCTTAAATTTAAAATGGAATACACGAATTTCTTATTTATGGCTATATGACTTATATTGATGTGATGGAAAGTTAATTTATTTAAATAAATCTATTTTTCGGATTTACTACGTGACTTAATTTTGCAACATTTTGTCAGATGTTTCCACCTCTTCACAATAAACCTGAACGCATGAACACAAGATTTACTCAAAGTATAAAATGTCGTTTGATAAAATGGGTCAGTAAATACAATTATTTTTTCTTTAGAGTACAGTACTCGTGACACTTAGGTATTGTTATATTATGTTAATTCAACTGACTACAAAATTTAATCTTATTTTACCAAAGTTATTAATAAATTTAAGTCGGACTAAACATTCGGAATCTACAAAATATGCTCAACAAATTTCCTTAGAAATACTACTGAAATATAGAAAAAGTTTGTATAGGGGTTATAGCTCTTTCACCCAAAATATACCGAACGGATGTTGATATAACTTGCCTTTGACATAGTTTAGACAAAAAAATAATATAAAAAAGCTTTAACTTATACCTTCATTATGTGTAATTCAAGTGGGATCACATCGTAGCAGATTTATTGTGCGAAATTACGTGACATTACAGACCTCGCTGTCAGCAAAGGTACATTATCAGAAGAATCCTAGTTTTTTTTTGTCATAGATTTTTTAGAATCCTAATTTTTTTTTGTCATAGATTAGATAAACATTTACTAGAACTAGATTGCCTTTTTAAAATATTAATTTGGTTTGTTTGAAAATAACTAGGCATCTAATAAAAATAAGTTACACATTTAAGTGATAAGAATGTTCAATGCTGATTTAAAAAAAAAATGCTAATTGACATATTAAACATATTATTAATAAAACCTCTAAGAAATTCAACCAGGTTAAGGGGGATTACATTTTGAGTGAAGAATGTATATAGTTATTAAAATAAAACATTATGTCTTACAAATAATATATTTCACTTTAAGCTACAAACTCATATGGAATAGGAGCGAGCAGGACTGGTTTTTCTGTACCGCTGACGATGTGAGCGGCCCTGGGTGGCTGTGGTTGTCTCTTGAGGTTTACCACCTTACCGGCAGCCTTGGCTTCTTTCAGCAACCTCTCATTCTCCTTCACACGCTTGAGGAAGTCCTCCCTGCACTTGGAGTGCTTGACGTGTTCAACGCGGATATTGATCCTCTTGGGGATGATCCTTCCACCAACCTTCTTGTTCACGATGACTCCAAGAGCGTGTGCTGTGACATTATACACTCTACCGGTCTTTCCGTGGTAAACTTTGTGTGGCATACCCTTTTGGACTGCACCATTACCCTACAAAAATTCATAAGAAATAAGTTCAAGTTCGAAAGCTTTAATGGAATCATATACATATGCACTGACTAACTAGTACTCACCCTAATGTCGACGATGTCACCGACTTTGTATACTTTCATATAAGTAGATAGTGGGATGGTGCCATGGGTACGGAACCTGCGGGCGAACAAGTCCCTGGTTCCACGGCGATAACCTTTGGAGTTCGTCATTTTGATGCCTGCAAATTATAACAATATCGTCTGAAAACACGCACGTGGCCGAAACAACTTGATCAGATTACACTTCCAGGAACTTAAATTAAGCAAAGTATATTATTAAATTGATATTCTTTACTATTTATTATCTGCTTTTATTAGTTTATATTCAGAATCTGAAAAGTAAAATGATTTTTAAAACAATTTACTAAGTAATCACCTTAGCTTGACAGCGCTTGGCTATTCAGAAAGAAAAGGTTATGTTGTCTTTGAATAGACTAAGATTTTTTTATTGCCATAAAAGAAATTATCGGATTACAAAAAAGTATTTTTTGTAGTCTCATAAATAAATTCAATAGAAAGCAATGGAAAGGTTAAATTTAACATTTATGTTACATAAGTATTTTGTAAAATATCTATTTACTTTACTATGCAATGATGACGATTATTGTAAAATTTATGAACTACTATTTAACACTTAACAAATACATCCGATTAAAAAAAAATCTTTCACTGTATAGAATTCATTTAATAATATTCTTTTAGACAAAGTATTAGAGTTTTAGAAAATAAATAACTTATTTTGTATTTTTTTATATATATATCCTTAATAATATCACATTTATATTAAACTTAGCAATTTTCTAAACGACATTGGTAAAATCACTGTCATCAGTCATTAACACGTACGTCATAAATCGAAAAGCACAACAAGGAAGTGGTTTATAATTATTATTACAAGAGATTCAATTATAATCTATTTTGTTATGTAGAAATCTATATGTTGTATTATTTTTTATAATTTTTTATTTATAATGGATACAGATTACAGTATTATGAACTCCTGTCCGTACACGCCCGTGTATTTTATAGAAAGTCCAGGCGTTACACAGGTAGTATTTATTTGATTTTATAACTTGTATTGTTTGTTTACAAATACTAATTAATGATTATTTTAGTCAAAATCGTATGTTATAACACAGAATATGCAGAGCCCCCAAAAACCCATTAGCGAGAATTTGAAGCGGTTTTACGAAAATAGCGGCAAAATGGAAACTAACCTTAATCATACGGAAAATAATTCCAAACCAAGGATTCTAAAAAAACAAGAATGTAATGTGGTTGGGAACAATTTAAAATTGGCGAGTTTTCTTCTTCCAAAAAGTGAAGTTAAAACTCAGACTAAACAAAACAATACCACGACAGCAAACAATGTAATCTTAAAGCCAATATACATAGCTAATGGTGCAAGTGTAGCAGCTTCAGTACCCAAACTGGACATAAACAGTAGAATAGTGAAATTGAAGGATCTCCCAAACATAACCAGATCTCATAACGGAAGAATATTGCCAAAGATAAAACCAAAGGAGAAGTATGTTACAACCCAATAAACATTTGTTTTAATACAAAATATGTGTTTGTATTATATTATTAACTTTCCAGATGTAATAAATCCCGTCACACATCTGTTCAGTTGTTGAAGCTGGGTGAGACATACCACAGGTGAGGTGAACTTAAGAAAACAACAAAGGAATATTAAATATTGTCGGGGATAGTGAAAACCATGTAACTACGATTGGATAAATTAAACACTAAATAATTACTAATTGTGAAGAAATTAGCTTAAAAGTTATTAATTTAGAAATATTTCAGCTTAAACTTTCTTCTGGTAATTTGATGCCAATGCAGGTATGCAGAATTATCCAATGGTAGTTACACAGATTTGCACTAATGGCGACAATATATTACTATATACATATATAATTTTTCATGCTTTTAGTATCGGTAGCAATAGTTAAAATTTATGTGAATTCAAATTTCAGTCTAAACCGCCTCAGCGATGATCAGATGAAGATTGTGAATCATGCCTTACAAATATTCCATAATCCTCAAAACGCACCACCAGAACCTACTTATGATCCCGTTACAAATACTAAATATATATATAAGTAAGCTATGATATTTATTGTGATATGTTTCATATGTATAAACTATAATACAGTTTTATTAATAACATATAAAAAATTTATATCTTTACAGGGTTGTATCACCTAAAGATTTAGCAGTAGTAGGTAAAAATAAGGAATTATTATTAGAAAAAAAGCCAGAGATCAAAAAGGAGATTATTATTAATAATGAAATAGAAGCTGAAAGTGAAGATGATCACAAAATTAACCTTGAGGTAAAATTATTTATAAATAATCTATATGTGTTACTTAATATACTTATTTACTAGTTATAACAGAGTATTTCCTTTAATATTCAGACCAAAGTGACGAGGAGTGGGAGAATTGTTAAGTTACCCAAAAATATTCTGCTGGAGGAAGTACCAAATAAGACCAAAAAGAAAAATGTTACATCAGTTACCTGTCTTCAGTGTTCCTCTGTGAGTGCTCCTAGAATATTATTGTTTGTCAACTTTTATAAATTTATATACAACTGTATGAGAATCAACAATAAATACAAAATTTTACATGCTTTATGCTATATAATCCTTAGTTTTAAACACAAAAAGAATTATTTCATATCTATAGTAACTATCATTAAATTAAACAAAATTTTGTTCTATATAACATTGGAATAAAATAAGAATATTTTTTTGTATTTCAGAAGTTTGGTAGTCCGCAGCGTTTGAATCGACACTATGAATATCACCCGTCACACTTACCTTCGAGACTGCACAATGATTTATTTCAGTGTTTGCTTGCTATTGTACAAGGGAGTCCCGAAGAGAAAAGACCAGAAACCTTTTTACAACAATTAGAATATCTGATTGAGAAACTAAAACATTTGGCACCATGCTTAACAAAGACTGATGATAAATTGAATTTGAAATCAAATAAAATCAATGAAGATGTTAGCAGGTGAAGATAGTTTAATCATTCAAAGAGTAAATTGACTAAAATAATGAATTCTACTTTCATTAGATAAGGTTCATTGTTGCTCGAGATCTGAAGCTTTGAAAAAAAAATTGATGGAGTCCATTGTGTTGAGATAAACATGAAATTTCTTTCTTAAGATTCTTTTTATAAATAAATTTTGTGATTTTATTGCCTAGTTTTCAGCTACAGAAAGAAAAATTGAGGTCTAATTTGTATAATTTGTTACAGATTATTAGGAGTAAGTCCAGGTGACTACAAACTTAATATAGATGCACTTAATTGTAAGAGAGACAATAATGGCCACTGTGACCACAACCCACCACCGCAACAAACAAAACTTATACAAACTCATGTAGATATTGAAGACATTATAAAAGCTACTATACAACCCAATGAAGACAAAATATTGGACAAGTCTAAGATAGATACTGTGAAACTGATAGATAAAAGACAAGCCATGGTTAAAATTGAAAATAGAAAGCAGAAATACGAACAATCCAATCATGATAATGGTGGGAAAAAAGTTAAACTAACAAATGAACCACAAGTCGGAAACCTGTCTATGGATGAAATTGTTTCCCTCATCTCAGAAACAAAACCAGCAGATAATGTATTGATAAGTAACCAACAAGTCAGAAACGACCAAGTAAATAATTCCAAACCATCACATATACAATTCCACAGTGCACATTTTGACATCAGATCATCACCAATAAAATCATCATCAACGGTCTTCCGTAAATTCCAGATAAACCCCGAGAAAATGGCAAAGTATGAAGTACAAATAGTGCAACCATTAAAATTAAATCAGTTGGCTCAAGACTTGGAGCAGGCTATTCACAACCCAGTCAATGAAACTCCCACAGTATTCAATGGAAGATCTGAACAATCACAAGAAACAACAAAAAAATGGCCAGAGAATGAGTCTGATTTTATAAGAACAAATAGTTTAATAAGCAATCAATCTGATGACTTCATGAGGTCAAATGCTTCTATTGAACCTGCACTAATACATATTAAGGATACACAAACAGACAACACATTAATTGATAATAATGATCTCTGTATAAATGATGATTATTCATCAAGCAATGGACAAGCTTTAATCAATTTCCTAGAATCTCTGGGCAATGAATTGACCAGCACAGAACCTACAAGAAGCAATCCTAGTGATTTCCAAATGGATTTATTCTCATTTAATAATTCATAGTAATATATTATGTGTGTAGTTCAATAATTTACATATTTTTTGAATAAATATTTTGATTTTATAGAATAATAGTGCATTTGTTTTATTTTGACTCAGTTTTCAGTAACAGTAATTATTTTGAAATATATTTAGGAGGTAGGTGTAAATTCTAAGGTATGGGTGTGAGATATAAAATATCATTAAAACATCCAGTATTAGTAATAAGAATTTTATTACTATATACTAAGCTTGTAGAACTGGTCTTTCGTTTTTCCCCTCCAAGTTTTCATTGGTCAGAGCGTAACCTGTACCTCCTCTTTGGAGTGGGATGATGTCTTTTTCTTTTAACTTCTCGCCGGTGAGCGGATGAAGCCAGTCTTTCTTGATGATCTTTTCGACACATTCCATGGTCACAACATGACCACTTGTCCTACATAACAAACATTTAGTAAGCTTTTTAAAATGTTGCAGTTTGTAAAATAGGATTTGTAACAAGGCATGCAGTAATAAAATATGGGTTGAACAAATGAATCTAGATATCCTACATCTCTTGCAATTTTTGCGGTATTAATAGAAGAATGGTTTGTATACCCATATTTTAGAAATTTGTTTATATCACAAAAGATTTATGTCATTAACAGGCCTACCTTATGACAGCACATGGAACAGAATTACCCAAAATGTCATGTGTTACGGGACACATATATCTGTTTTCTCTAGCTATTAATGACTTTTTATCATCAGGGTCATTAACAAGGGTCCATTTGACATCTACCAGGTCCTTCATTTTCAAAGGTTTACCACTAATGGGGCAATATACAGTTGGATCAGGTTTCTCCAGTTTCGTGATCTTAGCATCCGGCAGCTGAGATGGGACCCAGAAGCTTGGAAGCTCCTTATGTTTCCCATTAGCCAAGTTTGAAACTGATGTTGACGCACCACTGTCTGAAGATTTTCTGTGTGAAATATTATTTTCTCTGTTCATAAATTTGATAAGATTTGCTTGTTTTTCAGCATCGGCCAGCTCTTTTTTCTCATTTTCTTCTTTCTTCATTTGTTTTTCATATTGCTTTAATTTCCGTGTGTATTCAGTCTTCTTGCTTATAATATATTCCAATATAGCTTCCTTATCAAATAAATAACCCTCTTTGGTTACCACTGGGTCTCTGCATGGTTGCAATCTTAAACAGCAACAATCAAAGCTCTTCACGGAATCTTTTCCCAGCCTTTCGTTTTGTGTACCGTATCCCGATGCTGCAGCGTCTTTTTTCTTTTCATGATAAGTATACACAGCCCCAGCTGTACAATTTCTTGCGTGACGAGTCATTTAAAAAAGAAGCCCTTACCTAAAAAGTCAAATCGTAGAAATAATTATTATTATTGAAAATGTTGATCCAAACATTCAGCTCCAGTCGTAAATATAAACAACCATAAGTTTATCATAAATTACTTTGACAATTTAGAAGAGCAAAATTTTCTACACATAATATACTTACTTGTCAGGAAATATATGAAAGATGGATTTTAAATTTTAATGGTTTATTAATTCAATATAAAGCTAATTACTTCGAGTAGATTCGATATTCAATAAAATACAAATGACACTTGATTATAATTTATAACTAATCTAAAATCTTGTTTTAATATTTAGTTCAGAAATAAACGAGCTTTCCAGTCAACCTACTGAAAATAACAATAAATACATGTCACGTGTTACATTTAAGTATTGTAATTTATTTTTATAAGATGATATAAAAATATGATATTTCTCAAAACCAAATAACAGTAAGTAATTAGATTGCATAGAAAGTACACAATATGTAATACTAGACTGTATCTAAACGTCTATGTCAAATGTGACATTTGCTGTTATCATATATGACGACGTATCTCGGATTTTTTGTTTATTTTTATTTCTAGTTTTCAACTTTTCACCATTAAGATCAGTGATTAGTAACGTACCAGACGTGTGGTCAATTAGAATCGCTATAAACATCGTCATTGTTTAATTCTTATAGCGGTAGTGACCAGATAAGATATAAAATATCAGCTGTCAGTGTTATTTCTTGTTTTATTTAGTGAAGTGGAGTGCAGTGAACTGAAGTAATTGCTTGAAAAAAATATTTGCTTGCATAATAATGAACTTATCTTTCGCCGGTTGTGGATTTCTTGGCATTTACCATGTTGGTGTTGCAGTGTGTCTTAAAAAATATGCACCTCACTTGCTTATAGGAAAAATTTCAGGAGCTTCTTTTGGGGCAGTATCAGCCTGCTGTTTGCTCTGTGATTTGCCTATTGGTGAGTTACAATAATTGTAATTGTTGGAAATATTTAATTAGGATTTAAAATAATATTCCAACTAAGAGCATTAATATTAAATTTACCCATGTTATTAAAATAAAATTAAGAGCAATAGTTCATTGATTTTGAAAATAAAATTTCATTAAAATAAAGCAAATATTTATATTAGCACTAGATGAATAATTCATTGTTAAATAAAGAGATCCTAATTTGAAAGGATTTCAATAATTTAATACATACGTAACTTAAAATTTTCATCTAATTTTAATTTCATGTAAGACAAGATTACTTAAAAGATAGGAAGCCACAGAACAAGTTATTTTCTAAAATGAATTAAACTTACATTACTTACCAAATTCACTTACAATGTCACCGGTGGAGAAAAAATAGTTGAGATTAATCTCAATAATAATTTCAAGTAAATATTTATAATATTTATCAAATTTTTACTGTAGCGTAGTAAATAGTAGTCACAGATACTCTCTGTTGATAAAAACTAAAATACTATTATAAACAAAGAGACAGCGTTTCCACAACATGATAATTAAAATATTTAAATTAAACTAATATTTTCGGATTTACTACGCGAATTTTATTTTTGATTATAAACTATTTGTGCGTCGGCCTCCAGACAGGATATATTTTTGTTTTCGCGAATTTTAAAGCGCGTAGTGATGATAGAGCTTACGGTCCCTTGGGAAACCAACATCCCCAAAGACCATACCATCAAGGTCAACAAATATTACGAGCTCACAAACGAACTCACTCAAAATAGGTTTGTAGTAGATTTGTACGCGGTAGAGGTGGGAGCGAGAGGTATAACAGCGAAATCTCTCTACAACCTACTAAAGGACTTGGGCTTGTCCAGAACTCACATTAATGCATTCTTGGAACATATATCGAAGGCAGCCCTAGTAGGTTCTTTTAAAATTTGGTTAGGTAGGGAGAGGAGCTTGGACAGTGGAGGTGAGCGTATAACGCGCGTTAGTTAAGGGGCCCCTTAAACCTACACTTGGGTTGCAAGTCCCAGGCACTGTTGAAGCTCCTCTCCCTGCAACGCGATGGACCCGGCACCCGCACGGTGAATCCATGGAATGCTGAGTAGTTTCGTCTCTTCATTTAAATGAATACTCGCAAAAATCTTAGATCTCATTAATTAAAATATTTGTTATTGGTTTTCTATTGCTTGATATTATATTATAAAGATATATAAATAAGTGATAAAAGCTTTGTACAAAGCATTTTTTATTTCATCAAATAATATTTTATACTTATCTTTCCTTTGTTAAAAGCTTTATTATAGTTCATATGCTGTATCTTTGGATATATAATTTTAAGCTGGAAGATATAAACAAAAATTACACAAAGTTTATTTTGTAAAATCTTTTTTTTTTTTTGTGGTTATTGTAATAACTTTACTTTTTGATGGTTATGATTATTTTTACCCATATCATTTGTTACTTTGCATTGATTCTTTTAATTTCTTGAATAAGTTTTGAAATATTTTTTTTATTAATTTCAATAATTTTACAATGCACTCTAATAAAATCTTCTGAAATGTTTCTTAATGAAATAAAAGAAGATTAAGATTAATCGAATATTATTTTGAATGTTTTAAAAATATTTTCACATTTGCAACATTGACTGGCCACAGAAAAATATCCAAATTATTCAATTGGAAGTTATTTTTTGGCAACTGCCATGTTTTAATATACATAACTTCTTTACTTCCTTTGTTATGGTTGAAATGCATTTTATATATACATATAATTCTATTTTTCATTTCCTCTTCTATTCTCGCTAAATTATTGCTCAAGCATTGCAGAAATTTATTATAAATTTAATTACCTGTTCTAGAATAATATCTTGTATAGGCATAGGTATCCTATAATCAAATATGATTGTTGTAGGCGAGATAACGAGCGATGTTTTGAGGGTGGTTAGTGAAGCGAGGGCAGGATCCCTTGGACCATTCAGTCCTTCATTTAGCATTCAAAATGTACTTCTGGACAGTATGCAGAAGTATCTTCCGCATGACGCTCATAAAATCGTCAGCGGGAAGCTCCATATATCGCTAACCAGGGTTTACGATGGCAAGAACGTAATTGTCACTGATTTTCCAACGAGAGAGGACCTGTTGCAAGTGAGTTTTACTAGTTTTATCATTTCTTTCATGTGTACCAAATTCTTCGTCATATCGCTCTTGATATGCTTCTAAAAACGTTGTTGTTTATTGATAAGAATTCAGTTCGTAATTCAAAATGATAAAATGTTACCACGTCTAATTTAGTTTCTATATATGTATGGAAGGTAAAGTTATTTATTTATGGTTTCGTAGGCTCTGTTAGCGTCATGTTTCGTGCCAGTTTTCTCCGGGATGTTGCCGCCCCGGTTTCACGGTATAAGGTACATGGACGGAGGATTCAGCGATAATTTGCCCGTTTTGGATGAAAATACGATCACCGTCAGTCCGTTCTGCGGCGAAAGTGATATCTGTCCTAGAGACCTTAGCTCACAATTATTCCATGTACGTTTTGAATGATCTGATAATATTGATTTACTTTACCTGTTGTTTCTTATTTTTATGTACCGTTCCTCACAGGTGAATTTAGCGAATACCAGCATAGAACTGTCCAAGCAAAACATAAACCGTCTTGCTAGGATTCTATTTCCACCAAAACCTGAAATTCTCAGCAATATGTGTAAGCAAGGTTTCGACGATGCTCTTCGTTTCCTACATAGAAACAACATGATAAGCTGTACTAGGTAAATTAATATTAGCTTAGAATTATTCCTGTTGTTTGATGATTTTAAAAGAACTTAAGAATTATATTGTAATATGAAATTTCGTCAGATGTCTTGCTGTACAATCAACCTACCAGTTACAAGATGTTCTGGATGATAAAACGTATGATTACGATCCCGAATGCGAGGAATGTAAAACACACAGGCAGGTACGTTGTTGGAAATCTTTTCTCTCAATAATTATGTTTTACAAGAATTTATTTAGACCAAAGCATTCAAAAACTATTAATCATCATCACCAAAACAAAGTGAGTCGGATACCTTTGATTATCCCTTACAGGATGTTCCCAAAGCCATTCTCTATCGTCCCCATAGTGGTTTCTCTTCATCCATCAGTTTTTCTGTACTGCAGCTTGTTTCCAGGATGCTCTAGTGGATGATCTCCCGGACACAGTGATGACAATCTTCCAGAATGCTATCGAGTCCGCCAACACCGGCCTCGTCAACTGGGTCATGAGACAGAGAGGGATGCGATGTGTTTCACTACTGACGCTACCATACAGGGTCCCAGTGGATGTTATGTACGCTACATTTACCAAGTGAGTTATTATTTGTGATAACTTTGTTCATACACTTTATCATTAAATTATTTCATTATATCGAAACTTCAATTTCATGATGACTTAGATGATTATCAATTCGATCTTCGCCAATATAATCTGTTGTTTCTGGTTATGAATGGTGTTTTGGTTAGCGAGAGTTAAGTTTGGTCATTTGAGATTGTACTGGTTGTTTCTCATTTATGATTCCTCTTCTAAACATAAACTTTTTTTTTGGGATGAAAATATCAAATGAATCACGTATTTTATATAAGTGTACAAATTAAAACTGCTAACCAATTATATGTAATCATTTATATAATATTTTATCCAATACGGTCATTTCTTCAGTTATGTAGACTGTGACCGTGTGATGGTCTTCTAGCTGACCTTGAACGTTTTTAATTCGTTGTTTCTATATTATTCATAATTTTATTAACGTGACATATGTAGGAATACCGTCTTTGGCTGATATTGCCTATGTTATCGTGAGCTAGTACGAGGAACATTTGACGACATCGTGCTTTGTTAATATGTACTGATACTTTGTATTGGAGCACATACGTTTGTCATAGCTATACATTGTTACAGTATAGGAGATTAATGAACATTTGCTATGAGTGTTTTCACAGATATCGTATGTCCTAACGCTTTAAATTTTAGTTATATCGGTGATAAAGTAGAGAGGCATGCCGCTCAGTTCGAGGTGATGGGGAATTTGCGTGTTCTTAGGAAGAGGTGTATCCGACACAACAATGTTATGACTAGGTTAGTGTCAATTTTGATACTTGGTGGAGGATTTTGCTACAGCTTGGTCTTTTTTTTGTAATGGGTATTGTCGTTATCTTTGTAGCTTTGACAGCGTCATCGAGATAGTGGGCGAGTATTAAGAACCTAGCTTGCTTATGTCATCATATTGAAGTGTATTGTTGATAGTTTGCTTCTTATTGTATTATGTTTGGGTGACTCATCGTCCTGTAACTAAGTCTTTGTGTTCTCCTGTCGCAGCTAATATTGTCAGTTTTTGATATATGTGACTATTAAGTTTTGATTCTGATGCAGTCTCATATATATTTTTTTGGGTTAAATATTTCTCTTATTTGGTGAAGGTTTCAATACCATAATATATTTTACATTCAACAGTAAATAATATAATTTGTTTAATTTTTAAAAGCAAAAGTCGGATGAAAAAAATACCTATTGTAAAAAAAATATATAAATATACATATTGTATGTAAATTATATTTTTTTATACAATGACGATAATCAAATGACCTCGAGGTTCGACTGATATCGAAGTAAAACCACAATAAAATCCTAGCTTTATTTGATAACACGTCGAACGACGTACAGTAATTTCCTGTTTTTTAGTTTTATTAACTTTTTTATGTTTAAAGACTTAACTTTTGTTAAAAATAACAAATATTTGATTATGCTTTAGTTATTGAAAAACGTTAAATAATTTGCGGGAAAGTCCTAGTGGTATAAAAAACATACCTATATTTTATAAAATTTTCATCGTTAAGAGAAATTATTGTTAAAACAAGTTCTACAGCTTTCTCTATGTTTATCGACCCGTTCTAAGCCTCGTTATTGTGTACAACTTCACTTATTTCATAATCTGCATTTTAAACGTAAAAAATATTTTTATTACTTAAACTATATTATATTTCGATTAAATGGAAAGTTTGTTAAATGGAAAGTCAGAAAAATACGAAATAAAGTAGATAAAGAAATACTGTTTGAATTTTTCGGTTCAGTGTTCATAGAGTTTTTCGTTTCTTAATTATAATATTAATACGAAACAGTGTCATGAGAAATGCTTGAAGTTTTTATGATAATATTTTTACAAAATGTTACATTAAAATTATATTGCCTTTTCGTCATCCATAGTAACAAATCGTGAATGTATAGTCCACAGAGAGCCAAAGAAGTAATTATGTGATTTTGTTGATCAGTTCAATTAACCAATTTATGCATACAACCATATCATTTGCATAGAACCTGATGAAAATATGAATATTCTGCAGATTCGTAGCATGCACACCAAAGATGAGCAAGACTCTGTGGAAAGTTAGCTGGCAGATAGCTCGTCAGTTACACGGGTTCCTGTACTCGGCTCCAGACCGTTCGGAGGCTGCGAGGATATACTACAAGCTGAGTCACGAACACCGAGACGAACATCGTCTGGATAGAAGGTATGTGAGACTGCCATCAACTGAAGACGTACCCAAATATATCTTTGATGAAATTTTTTGTGTGTGTTCAAGGGGATCTGGGAATGGTTTAGATTCACAATTTTGTCCGCTGTACAATGTTTTTTTAATTAATTTTTAATTTATTTTAGTAGTTGTTGATACAAACGTTTCTTTTTGACAACTAACTAATATGTCAATCATTCTGTCGCACTTCAAAACACGGAGATTTATTGGCTTTAATAGGTAAATTCCACAAAATATAAATAAAAAAACGTAACAGACATTTCTTGATTATAGAGCCATACGAAGTACGCCGGATCTTCTAGTATATACATAATTTACTATGGGGTTTTATCTAACAATCAATTTCAACTCATTCTTCCGATAGTTTTAATATTTTTATTTATCTTCTGATTAGAGACTTAGTTACTTAAAAAGAAGGATTTCCTTAATATTTTTTTCTCGTATTATTTTTACTTTGTTTTATGAAGTCGAATATACTTGATGTAAATCATACATATATACCTGTGAAGGAGACACATTTTTGCATTAATATTAAATCATTGCAGCTGTTCCTTTGTGTTCTTATGTAACAGAAATATATAACAGTATTTTAAAGGCAATAAGTCATTCTATTGAATCAAATCACGTCTAGAGTCCCTAGCAATAGGGCATACTTTTAAGATTGCCAATCACAGAACGAGCTAAGATATTATAAAAACCGTTTTGTCTGCATAATTCAAGTTCTAATCGCTACACTAAATATGGAGTAAACTATTTTTCATTGATAAATCTTAGCATTTTATAGTATAACGTAGGTTATTGAATTGAATAAACGGGGAACTCTTAGTATGTACTATGACGATGCAAACCCGGAATAAGTATGATAATCTAATTTCTATATCATAACTGATACATACAATTTTTATAACTCAGTTCAGAAGACGATATAAATATTATATTATCAAGAGTTGATAAACTTGATTAGGTTGACGTTGTTGTGATCAGTTTATTTTCACTTTACTATGTAGAATGGCACTAGACGATTTACTAGAATAGTAATTCTAGTTGTTTACACATAGATTTTAGTACCTATCAGGCCTAAAAATGTTTAAAATATAGAGTATCGTCTCCGTACTTTTGACATATTTTTATGACTGCTTACTGAGATTTCTAAGCGTATTTTGTATTGAAGATTTCAATATAAAAAAATACAAATCAATATGTGATGTGGCCTTTGTAATTTTTTATCTCAGAAAAAGTATGTTATATGTATATATACTAATAAAATATATTTTACAAAGAACCGATTTTTTTAAAAACTTAAACACCAAATAAGACTTAAAAGTGTAAAATATATAGTGTAACAAGCAAGCAAGACGGAGCAACCACTTTATCTTTTATCTAGATCGATTAGAAGTATCATTGTAGTTTTTAGAAGCGTATTAAAAACGTTATGATAAATTATATTACATAATATAAATGTTTAATATTAAAGAAAATATTCTATATGAGAGAAGATTATAATTAAAGAACACGTATCTTTATGTAAATGTAAAATTTATGTAGAAAGATAAGGAATGATTAATGATGTCTGAATCCATTCGTTATTTTATTTTGCATAATAATTTGTAAACAAATATTGTTTTTATTGTATTAAATTTCACATACAAGTAAAATATATGCATATATATTTAAAGTCTTATAAATTGCATGATGTTATCTTTTTTGACGAATATACAATATTATCGGTTTAAATTACTTTAAAAATCTAATCAATTGTGACCTTCAGCTGACAATAATTATCATAATCAGATCTACTTTGATATAAAAAGTGGCGTTGTTTAAAAAAAATAATGTCGTAATAGTAATTATTATAATTAATTCGATGTTATTCAAGCGTTGTAAATGTTAGATTTCTTTTCTTGACTGTTTTGTAAAACAGTTGCAATGCAGTCTGTTAAAATCATGATTACGTCTAGAACATATTATTGATGTTTCACAATGATATAATTTAGTTCGAAGTCCAATAATTCTTTCAACATGATTAACATTGAAATGTGTTATCGTTGTAACAAAGTTTATTGGCGTGTATCGGTTAATCCGTGAGTGTCAATAACTTTCGGAACTTACGACCTTATGTGCTGTCAATCGTATTTTATTTATCACGTGATTATCATTTTCATTGTATTTCGACCCAATTACGGTCTCAGAACGAAGGGTCGTGTAAATTTTTATTTAAATTGATGAACGCATATGTGAAATACTATATTTATTTCTTATTTTTTTGATCTAGCAATAATTGAAGATGCGTTCGTGTATTTGAAACACAAAAGCGGTAGGAATCTATCAAGTACATTTGGATGACGTTTAGTCGTTACCGAAAACATAGACTATATAAATATTTATTTATTTTTTAATACATCATAATATATCATATGGGTAATATTTATTGAATATAGAATATAACTTATGGCTAATAATTAAAATGTGGTATGTTTCTTCGTCTGTTGTCCAACAATTTCTGACTATAATCTATTACATATACTAATCTCTATTAATATTTATAAGAAAATGATTCAACGATTTATTAATACAACCATCACCTTTAAAGATATTAAAATGAAGAAAATATATGAGATTTATTCAATATATTTACAATTTAAAGAGAAATATATAAAAAAAATCGTACATAAAGTTCTATTAAATACAGTATTTATTGTAATTTGCAAAACCTTTATCTTTAGGCCATATGTATTATTTCCACGATGTTCTATTCTCCAGTTCTGGTTTTCTTAGGAATTCATATCTGTAATATAATTTTTAAATATACATAATTGCGAAGGATTTTATCATTATCTCGAAAAAATTGTCTCTAAAGTCTAATTATGAACTGAGTGTATTCAATAATTGATCAAAGAAGTTTAAAATGGTAAACGCTGTGTTATGAATGGTAAAATTAAATGATAAAGAGCTTAGTCAGCTTTCATTTCGTACTTCAGAGCAAATAAAATGCACTCTTGAAACAAAACATTCTAGCTACGTTATGTTTTCATTTGATGAAAATATTACACAACTTAAGTGTTGAAAGTATAATATTGATTAAATTTAAATTTTTTACGTATACCGATTAAAAACTCTTAAACTCTGGGTAACTGGTAACTATTAGCTGGAAATGTTTAAGTTCATATGCGTAGTTCAAGTCTTCATAAGCGTAGTAATCCGAATAATATTAGTTTATTAAATGATACTCGTGCTGTAAGAATATCTACAGACATTTATTCTATATTGAATAAAAAATTAAATAATCTAAAGATTACTAGATATGACGACTTTAGGAACTAATGTTACTATTTGAAAAAGAAACAGTACTAAATACTATTAATAGAGTATTATTAAACTTCGCCTCGCTCCGATAGGATCAAGAATGAACGAAAAATAATCTTTTAAATTTCGCTATCATGTGCTCAGGTCTAATGTCAATTGAAACTCATAACGTAGCTAAAATAACTAAGTAATTATAAACAAAAAAATTTTTATCTTCTAAGCACACCAATCAATATTGTTCTGTATTTTCGCACAAAAAACGTATGTACGGTCACCTAACATGAGTTTTGGCAAGGAAAGTAATGATAGTGTTATCAGTGGCGCACTTCCAGTGATAATGTGAATTGTGTCATTACAGCGACCCCGCTGTGAAGACGTCACACGATATCGGGGCTAAGGGTTCAGATCGGATGGAAGTTTAAGGATAAATACGGGGATTTTTAATATTGTCAATCTTTTTTTTATATGTAATTATATTTTTTTTACTTAGTACAAATTTATCGTCACTATAAAGTATAGACTAAGCGTTTCCTGTTTCTCGTTTAATCTATATATATAAAAATGAAATGCTGTTCCTTAGTCTCACTAAAACTCGAGAACGGCTGAACGGATTTATCTTATCTTAGTCTTGAAATATTCGTGCAGGTTCAGGGAAGGTTTAAAAGCTGAAAAAAAATTGATTCATTTCCGGGAAAGCCCTAAAAAAAGCCCTTTTCTATTTCCCATACAAACGTTTTTTTGACATTAGATTTGACGACTAACTAATATGTCAATCATAGTGTCGCACTTCAAAACACGGAGATTTATGGCTTAAAGGTAAAATCCAAAAAAATAAATAAGACATTATTTATTTCTTGATTGAGGCAGTACGAAGTGTGCCGGGTCAGCTAGTACATAATAAATATTAATAATGTAACGTATGTATAAAAAAATATTTAAACTAAGTATTTTATGTGACGAAAACATGGGGTAAGCATAAAGATTACATCCGAGCTCACTATGAAGTATTATTATTCAAGTTTTTAATAAAAAATACTAATTAAATTATATTAATTTTAATTTATTCCAAATATAGGCCAGGGTAGAAGGTCAGGGTAGTTCCAGGCCTGTAAAATTTATGAAAAGTGAAAAAAATAGTAGAATGAAACCCATTAGAAAAATAGGGCTATATTATAAAAATAAAAGGAAAAATAATTTACGGGCGATATGAGTTCGGGAAGGATATGCGGGTGGGTATTTAAGGATAAAGAAAACGATTTCCTACAAAACTAAAAGTCCTACAGAAAAAGTCATATTGCAAAGCTGTAGATAATAAAAAGATCTAAAATTTTTGTATTTACATTTTTTCACATAACCTCAAAATTTATGTAAAAAATTTAAAAAAACAAGTTTTTTTTTATTTTTTACAAAAAACAATATTTTTCACTTAATTTGGTGAAAACTTACCATTTATACTTAAAAAAATATGTATACTGTAATTTATTTGATTTGATTTATTTTTTTTCAGCTTATTTTGAATATATGTATATCGAAAAATAAGCTTCATTTTCAATCGAAAAATCACCCGTCAAAATATCAGATTTTTCCAAAAATTTGATATGTTCATTGAGATCTCTTTTTTCCAATCGTGAAGAAAAAATATAAGTTTCTTACTTGCAGTACCATTTTTGGATAAAATAACCAAGTCTCTTTTAATGAAATGACACTCGACATCGTTTTGAAAATCCTCTTTCAATTTATTTTTAATAATTGCGCACTATGGAAAATCTCCTGAAAATCCGTCTTTTATTTTATTTACATAAAATTGACATTAAACTACTAGAACTATTAAAACCCTAAAACTATTAACATCCTTCCCGATCTCAGATCGCCAGTAAATTATTTTTCCTTTCATTTCTATAATTTTTCCCTCCTTTTCTAATGGATTTCATCCTACTATAATATTTTTTTCTGTCTTAAAAGTTATCGACACCTATCTAATATTTATTATTTAAATTATTCATACGTCAAAATTCGTTGTTTTATGTCAATATAACAAGATATTATCTCGCGATAAAAATTAATATTATATTATTAATTGTAATAAAAAAGTATCACAAAATATTTAATAATCAAAATAAAAGCTTATATACCTTAACCTGTTTCTAATTTCTGTTTATAATTAATCACAAGTGACGTACGTCTATTGTTGTAACATGTTTAGGATTATGAAGATACATATTTGCATATTACAAGCACGTTTATCTTACTTATATTTTTTACATAACATGTACATAACTGTTATGTAATATTTGTAAAGAAATAGTCTTATATAAGAATCTTGTCAAACGACTATTGTTGCCATTATTCATAAATCATAAGAAAAACAAGAGCGGTAGCACAGAATACATTCTTTATAGGCTATGATAAATTTATAAAGAAATATTTATTAGTTTATATTTTATATTCAAGGTCGATAATAATTCTGTTTTTTTAAGATATATTTTAATTGATTGATCTATATCTGAATATTATTATTTAAAACCATTGTTTATTATACAATTCTAATTATTACGTCACATGTTAAGATATCGCTGACGGTATGAATTTGCGGTTCAAAAACAATTATTGTTTTATCAGTATCTACTATCATATAAATCATATTATGCATGTATTACAAATACTTTTGTCCTCATCCTCTATTACTCGATCTATCCACATTTAATTATAAAAAAAGAAAGCTATAAAATGATAGCAATAGTGCCAATCAGGGGTCAACTTATTTTGGTAATACAATATTTCGATCACAAAACAAAATAAATATTTATTATAACGTACCTACTCGTACAAGTTCTTATCAGAATTCCAAAAGTTCTAGCAAAACTGAAGCCAACTTATTTTCATATTGATGTTGATGGTTCAAACGCAAAGATATCCCATTAAAATTAGCATAAAATATAGTAATTATTAAATTAATTAAGAATATATTATATGTTCCAGGCGTGCCAGTGAGTTGCGCGTGACGTATGGCGACATGCCAGCGGAGGCGGACACGTTTGAGCACATCCTGAACGTGACATCTCATAATGATGCTCTACTCGCCTATTACTATCTGGACAGTGACAATAAGGTAACTAAACTACGAACTAAAATCATTGAAGGTATCGTATGTACACACAGAACATTATATAACAAATTCCAGCCTTTTTTACAGCTTTAAAATTAATTTTTCAATCTAACTTTGAGCACGTGTTGTATAAAACCCTGTAATTCACTTACCATACGTCTTATGTCAAAGTAAATACGGTTACATTACCTTTGACATATGACGTATGGTATTAATACACTTACTATACGTCATATGTCAAACTAAATACGGATACATTTCTAGTTCTTTATGTATGAATTGAAAATTTCAAACGCTCGTAACGTGATGATATAGTCAATTAAAACTAGGTTGTCATAGTACGATTATGACTTTTTGCCTCTGAATATGGTATAGACAAGGCAGAGGTATTAGAAAAAAAATGAATCTTATTTATTACGAAATTATAACATGCATGTATTTTGCACTTTTGGTTAAGCTTATGTTTACCTACAATAAAATGCCTTACTTTATTAGTAGACTTTGACCTTTGAATTTGACCTGAAATGGATTTTTAATATGTTTGAAATAGAATTTGTTCTATGCTCGAATTATCAGAAATTCAAAATAAATAAATTCTATACATATATATTATAAACCCATTGTTAATATCTACTTTTATCAAAAATAATTTGTTGTTCATTTGTAGTTTACATTATTTAAATATATATCAATATTTCTTTCTCTATTAAAATGACGTTACGATAGTGTTGTTCACACGCCACGCCCTCTGACACCGGTTATCGTTTGTTTGTTACGGTTTTTATTACAGACTAGTATTTGCCCGCGACTTCGTCCGCGTTAGTTTCCTCATTAGTAATATATGTATAGCTGACCGGGTGAACTCTATTCCGTCTTAGAGGCCATAAATAATCAGGTTTTTCCTGTTTCAATCAAACAGAATGATTGACATATTAGTTAGTTGTCAAATCTAATGTCAAAAAAAGCGTTTGTATGGGAAATAGAAAAGGGCTGTTTTTAGGGTTTTCCCGGCAATTATTCCAATTTTCTCACCTTTTATACCTTCCCTGAACCTCCACAAACATTTCAAGACTAAGATAAGATAAATCCGTTCAGCCGTTCTCGAGTTTTAGCGAGACTAAGGAACAGCAATCCATTTTTATATATATAGAAGAAGAAGATTATTATATTCATTCAATTACAAAAAAAAATCTAAGACGTCAGTAGGAAAAAGGTTATCCGTTTATCGTTATTTTAATGCAATACAAAGACATGACGCAAAATATATCAACAATCGCAAAAAAATCATAACTATTGTAAATACGTTGTGGGCATTAAAAGCTTGCATATGCACACGATCCATCATATAGTCATGGGTATGCATTAATGATTCATAGTTTAATTGCGTCGTAGATCAGAATGTTTATTTTTAAGCGTTCCGATGCGTTCGTTGCTTATTGTTGTGTTCAATTTAACCTTTCACTCCAGTCGATAGCTGATTCTTTGTTGTTGTTATTTGATGTTTACTAGTATTGCGCAGAAATTAGCACTTCGGATAGCAGATTTGTCATTGTACTTCGACATAAAAAATTACATACTTGACGTCTTCTAGCTAAAACTATTTTTGAGACAATTAATCTTAACAGATAATAAATATTCAATTACAAGTAATTACACACAAGTCTATCATGGTACGAAAAATTACTTTGTGACAAAAATTTCGATCCATTGAAGATTTTACGTATAATTATATTTATAATATTTTATCTAAATTAGATGAAGATGACGGAGATCTATGACGTCACTGATGCGGACACCGATGCGGTACAGTCTCCAACCGAGCGTGATGTCAACAAACAACTGGAGTTCGACAACGACTGGTCGGGAGAACTGATGGCCGAAGACGGTAAGGGTCTAACATATGATGCTAGCCGAATATAAAATCCTCTCGACCACTATAACCTGAACTTTTATCAATAAAATGCTTTAAAAAGGTTTTCAAATTTCCCAACTAGACCAAAATCAGCAGGATTTAAGCAAATTCTGACTAAGTAATTATGAAAAATATTTCTCTTTGTTAATAGAAAAAATACAATTTCGTCCGTATTTAAAGATAATACAGTAGCTTCATAAATAGATTCTATTTGATATATTGAAGAAGTGTAGGTACTATAAGGTTATCTCGGTCATACAAGTAATTATATTATCTATAATAATATCATTTAATACTAAGCTTATGTAGATATTGATAAATCAAAGTGCGATTCAAAGAACGCTGTTTTATAAATAATCTTTTGAATAAATCGATTCAATCTATCATTGAAAGAGAAATGGTTTCGATTACATTTTATTATTCATTTGACAATATTAATAATAAACGCACCAATCACTATGTTACATACGTTATCCACCAGTTTACCTTCAGAGAGAATTGCATATATATTTTTTATCTTACTATCGCATTACATGCATGCGCGGAGTAAGAATGAAGTAAAGATGTTTTGTATACCAGTCAAATCCAATATGGCGACGTCAATGCACGTTAAGTGACTGTAGATTTTATTTACAATTATTTATTTTTTTTAATAAAAAATGTTTTCCTTTTAAATTCTAAGATCCCTATAAAAGTTGGATTCGAATGTTGTTTTTTTAAATACCCTAGCACACATATTATATTATTATTACTTTTTTTTATGTGAAATCAAGGTTGTCCATGATGTCCATAGGCGACGGTAACCACCTTCCATCAAGTGGGAAGTCTTCTCGTTTGCCACCTTTCACATAAAAAAAAACACATGTTATATGTCTACGATTACACTTAATTACATGTCGTCCATATCAGGTATCCATTTTAAAATCATAGATAATTGCGTTGCTAGCTGGAAATCATTTCTGAAACCATCCAATCATAATGCACAGAAATAAACTTATGTTGTTTTTTTCTCTTTTTTACGATCCCAGATAGAAAAATCGTGTTCCTTACTTTTGCGTTTAGTAAAAGATTATAAAACATAAAGTTCCTTTATATCCTAATATTGTCAAAGTTATTTTCAAACTATTAAATTTTTACAGATGAATTGGACTTGGATGGTGTTGACGATGATTTAGAAGACAGAAACATATTCTCAGACCCAGAGAGCGAGTGGACCAGACGGCAGTCATTTTCAAACTCTTCCAGTGAAGGAGATCAACCGGAATCAGACAGACAATGTGTTACATACACTTATTCTGAATAACCTAACAAAGTTGTGATACCAGATATTATATGATAATGATATCATTATGATATGATAAAGGTAGTGACATCAATTCCTTCGTTTATGCAGTATGGAAGTGCTAGAATGATATGAGGAACAAGAAGTATAAATTAAATTATTGGGGGCAATACAATTATGTTATGTTATTACAAAGAGTAAAGATTTTTACATTCACTGTACAGTGATTTCGATGTGAATGATTTTATTATAAACTTAATATGATTTATGTATTATAAATTTAAACGAGGTTTTATGTGACTGAAGGTTTTTATAAAGGCTTAGGTTTTTGTTGAAGGGTTTTGGATTGTCCTTTAAAAAAAATTGTTTAAAAGTTTTGTGTACCTGAAGACTGTATGGACATTACAATGTTTTATTTATTAATTTAGCTAGTTTTATGTACTCTTTTTAACATAGTACCATTATATATAATTTATGTCTTTTTATATGAAATATTAAAATTTTACTGACAAAGATGAGATTAGGGGAATATACGTGATGGTTTTAGCTTTAAGCTGTATTGTTACCAAATAAAAACTTTTTTGTTGACATTCAAAATCATTTAAATATAATATATGTATATATTTGTTAAAAAATATAATATTATATTGTTATCTTATATCATATAAGGTTTATATGAATCATTTAAGGAGTTCTAGTTTTTTGTTACATAAGTTATTGGTGTGGGGACCATCAATTTTGTACATAAATATTTGATATTTGTATATTGCAATAGAAAATATTAGTGTAATCTTAGCATCTTTGTTACATTTCTATATAAAGAAGTATTTATCTTGTTATACAACATTGTAATTTGTACTGTGTATTTAAAAAACTCACAAGTATAAATAAAAATGTTAAAAAATTACGACTTTTATTCCTTCTAATTTTTAAAGAATTATTTGCAACATAACAATGAGGTACACATTTATAAACAGTTATTGTGTAATTTCGAGATTATTAATAATATTATATAAAGCCGAAATACAATGTCAGCATTACCTCAGACTCCATCATCCCTTCGTAAAAATATTGTAAGTGTTCAAAATATAAAGCTTTGATCCAGGCGTATTTACAACAACTAAACTCTAATACTTATTCGCTTTTTTTTAATCCAATACGTACTTATATCATGAAATCTTATTAATTTTGGTACATTATAATTATAACTAAATATAAACGTCAATGTCAAAACTGTTCTAATTTTAGAAAATCTTTCATTGCAATTTTTGAGCTCACTTACTTTAACACATTTGTATCCTTATAAAATTTAATTCTTCTAACCAATATTTAGGCGCCGATTAGCGCATGTACGGATGTTTTTAGATTGTTTTGTTATACTTTAAAGGATGGTAGGAAAAGGTGACGTCAAGGGAAGTCGTATATTTCATCAATGTTATTTGAAATGTTGCAAGTTACAAAACCTTACCCCCTTGACTAATGTTATACCGTCCAGTAACGGTAAGGTGTTAGACTTTTGTGTGGATAGAATCAAATACGCCGATTGGCCTCCTATTCTCAATGCCCTAAGTTGCGATCTAAGTCTACATACTGTTTCAATAAAATGTCGACAGCCTGTAAAAACTGGTGAGTCTTATATATGTTTAATACAGAAAGGGTAAAGATTTTGCAATTCTTATAATTAATTTTATTTGATAATGAATCAATGTACTACCTACATCTGAATAATCTCAGTAATGTTTGCAGTGTTGGAACACATAGACTGTGAACGTTTAGCGAAGACGGTAAACAAGCGAGCCGTCATTCTCACAAAATTTATGCTCAGCAACTTGATAGAGGCGATCGCACAGTTATTATCAAACACTACGCTTCTATCCTCGCTGCTAATCGAAGGTTTACCTTTGAGGGTTCCGTACCTCAATTCTATTTGTGAGGTAATTCTTAATCATAAAGATTCTTATTAATGAAATATTTAAATGTCTAATTGTGAGGTAAATGATTTCACTTAAAATCGTCAAAAAGAGTGATTTAGACTTTTTTATTTCTTATTACCATACTATATTCCATTAAAGGCGATACTGACAAACAATTCCCTGCAACACCTCTATCTTCCGAGATGTTCAATTGGCGACGCCGGATGTTTGGCAATCTGCAAGGCTGTCAGATGTCTGCCAAACATTCTAACCATGGACCTTAGCGGCTGCGAACTGACTGCGACAGGCGTTGGGTATATAGCGGACTTGATCAAGGTAGAATAATCGTCTTAGATACTGAGAACAAAGTATTCGATTGATGGCATTAATGTGGCCATTCCTAACAGTATCAAAAAATCCACCGGTACAGTGAAAATTGGGTGCACACTCTCCGCTACCGGCTACCAGACTTGGACACGATGGCTGGCCTGAGAAGGATCAGTCTGTGTGGGAACAATCTAGGAGACATTGGGAAACTGTTTGACGTTTTGGCGGACGATTTGTGGATCAAGGGTTTGTGGATTGTTTTAGCGATAATCACCTTTCCAATACTCAAATTTGTACTTTATGGCACCAAACTTTATTTGGTATATAAATTAGGTGGTTCCTACACGATAACCATTTATTTTCCGAGTTTTTAAACCTAAATATATTATTAGAAAGGAAAATTAATGTCATAATTATCTTTATAGCGGTCGATATCCAAAACTGTGGGTTAACCGAAGAGAGCTCGGAGGCTGCCTTACAAATGATGCGGTCGAACACTACTTTAGTAATACTAGACATGCGACACAACCCGCTCATACCAACCGAAACACTCTCAAAAATAAGATCGGCTTTGAGAGAGAACGAAAGAGGAATCGGTGGTCAGGTAGACTCTTAGAATCCCTACTAATATTATAAATGCGAAAGTAACTCTGTCTGTCTGTCTGTCTGTCTGTCTGTCTGCTACGCTTTCACGCCTAAACCACTGAACTGATTTTAATGAAATTCGGTACAGAGATAGAGTTGACCTTGAGAAAGAACATAGGATAGTTTTTATCCCAGACTTTTGAAAGGTTCTCTTGGAAACGCGATATAACCGAACTCCACGCGGCGAAGCTGCGGGCGGAAAGCTAGTATATATATATGTATAGAATATTAATTACTGTATTATATTTTTTGATCTGAAACCGACTTGAAAAATGTTTTTATTGTAGACCAATCACATGAATTATTTCTATTTCTCAGTACTCATGGCTTGGGAACATCAGCGGCTGTTCCAGTGATGGAAGGACAGTGAAATCTATACCGGCTAAGTTAGCAAACTACTTTTCATATGAAATTTCAATGAAACATTTAATTTTAAAGTGTTTTTCTTAACTTATAGAAACGGCGTTGTAAAAGATAGAGTAGCATCTAACGTCAGGAACGCGCCAAACAAATATCCAAAGACGAGTTCCGTTAAAAAGGAAAAGTGAGTGATGTATCAGAAAACAAATATCTTTTGTTCGTATAGTAATAACGTAGGAAATGTAGAGTTCCTAACTTTGATATATTACATTTTAGTAATTTTGACACCATTGTTTCGTAAGATGGCAATAAACGAGAAATAAAACAAAAATACAGTCAAAAACTTACTTTATTTATATAGGGATTACACGGAAGTTTTAGAGGAGCAATTGCAAGAAGAAATCTCACACAGGCAACAACTCGAGGAATTGAACCTTCAACTGGTGGAACAAATGAAGACGCTCAAGCAACAGCATCTACAGATATGGGCCAATGGAACACAGTCGCCGGGTATAATTTATACATTTTAATATGCAATTGTTTATTCGGAAAAACTAACAACCTGGTTATATATTTACCTAAGATTAGCTAACGAAATCTTAAAAGTAAATCTGCCGTTGGTAAAAGACATTACGGAAAGTTTTACCCTTTTTTTATGAATATTCCCAGATCATATTATACTTTATTCCCAGGAACTGAACAATCTTTCCAAGCCAGTTCCCGTTCTGGGGACTTATCGAGCAGTTCGGGGTCCACCTCGTCTGTTCCCATCGACCAGAACACACTGTCATACATACAACAAGCTTTCAAGGACATTTACGCCTTCATCAAGAACAATCAATGCCACGGGTAATAATATACTTGCCTGAATCACAGTTGTACATCCAGCTTTAGAAATTTAAGATTATTTGGTCGAAGGCAACTCGTGGTTGCTGTAACTCAACAGACTGACTTATGGCAACGAGAGTTTGACTCAATTTACTCTTTATTTAGTAGAACATTGTCCACAACTTACAAAAGTGAGATGTTATTTGAAAGGATATCATAACACTTTATTCTATATTTCACACCAAATTATTGTGGACCTTGTTGATTCCTTTTGTCATACATTTCTACATCTATCTACCTATATATAGCTATACAATCAAAATTTCTCTCGAATGGTACCAAAATCTTGCTTAAAGTTGATGCAAAATGATAAAAACAAAAAATGATAAAAACCAAATTAATACTTCGGTAGTATTTAAAACCAAATATATTATAGTGAATGCCTGTATGAGACAACGAAAGGTAGCGACGTAGAACAGGACGGAGTCCAAGAAACTGACGATACAGATGAAGTTGACGAATCAGAACTCCGCATCAATATGGCGCCGAAGAAAGCTAAGAGCACACACTTGAAGCTCGTCAAGAATGTTAACATGAACAAAACTACCAAATCCGCTCACATGTTGAGCGACACACAGAACGGAAGAGACGATATGGTAACTAACAGATTACCTAATTTACTTCCTATTGACGCGATCATCGTCGTTTACAAGAAATATTTCAGATAATTGTTCAGAATTTCTTTTTATTTAGTACTACCTTGATAATATGTTGATAATATTGTTATATTAGTGATCATATCATGAGAGAAAGGAACTTAATATTTTTACAGAAAATGGAGATGATTGAGCGACAAATGGGTGATTCCAAAAATGCTCACGGCGATGAGGCATTTGTAGAGGACATAATCACCCCCCTAACCAAGAAAGTAAGTTACTTTACAAGGATGTTAATACACCTATTGTAAATTAGAAAACATTTGTACGTCTTGTTTTAAAACTGAACCGATTTGGATGTAATTTGGTATCGAATTAAATAGACCAAGGGTGAAGAAATTTTACTTGTTAAGGAGAGTTATTTATATGTAGTTAATAATAAAGTCAATTAGTTACATATTTTGCTCGAAAGCTGGTACTACTTATAACTTTTTTATTTTGTATAGCATCTAAAACTTAAGTTTAGCATTAATTTGTTTACAAAATTTATCACGTCTCGTTGGAACGTAGATAGATAATGAAGGTTTTCACAGAACACAGAGCGCAGTCCGTGCAACAGTGCGGTCAGTGACTCGTCAGATACATTGGTGTACACGCCGTCGTCTCTCAACCCAAGGGACGCGCTGTACTCCTCCTCGGACGAGGAAGACTAGTGGAGTCATCAATCGTTACAAGATTAAAGTTCATTTATTTTTAAACCGTGTTTCCGTTCCTCCTACTTTTTCTGTACCTTCATCAACCACTCAAAGCAAACTGATGAATATATTGGTAATATTTTATAGCTCATTCATATAAGCGTTGGTATCCTTATCACAAATATGCATGGCCAAATTGTCCGGGAAAAAATTACTTAAGTCATTCACTTTAATGATATCTAAGACTTTCGCAAGTATTCATTTAAACATAACAATTGTTTGGATTACCAAAACATTTTTTATTATTTTAAACTTCATACCCTGACGTGATTTACTTTGAAGCAAATATTATCATGAGTAGATGAGATGGAATGACATAATTTCCATATCAAAACAGACATTTAAGGTTTCAACTTCTACTTTCGACTTTAGGTTTAAACCTTCCTGTAAGCCTGTTTCTGATGCAGATACATGGAATCGCACTATCTATGACAATATACTGCATACAGATATAATAGTTTTTAACTAATAAATCTAAGCACAATAATATAAAAGGTTCATAAATGTTAACCTGAAAATGCTGTGTACAATGTAACAATAAAAACTTGTGGCCAGCATAAAGATATATAAGAAAATAGGGAACTTTTCAAATAGGAAATTTAAAACACAAACTAGATTTCGTAACTAAGTGATAGTACTTCTAATTATTTATTTTAAACCTATTATATTACATCACAAGTTAACTCTTCTCATTGATTTCAATGTTCTGTTGTTGTAGTTTAGCGATCATATTCTTTTCTTTGGCCTCTCTCTTTGCTAATTTCTCTTGTTTCTTCTGTTCCTTCTCCCTCTTAGCCAACATTTCTTGGAACCTTTCATCTCTAGGATCCAATGTGAAACCAAAGTGTCTCCTCACCTCTTCCACAAGTCTTTCTTTCTTTTGCTAAAATTATTAAATGCAAGGTTGGTTACATACAAACATTATTAATCATATTTATTTATGCAAAATAACAAATTTCGTAAAATACCTTAGCTGCTTGAACCTCAGCAGCTTTCTTGGCTATTTTGGAATTTAATTCTTTCTTCCATTGATCTAACTTTGCAAATTTAGCAGCTACATCCTTTTCTCTTAGTTCAATTTTTAAATTTTGCTGTCTCCTATTCTCTGCTGCCGTCTCCATCATTTCTTTTATTGTGTAAGGAAAGGCAACTGATTCAAATTCTTTTTTATCAGCAATTTCTTGTTTCGTCGGCCAACAAATATCTAAAAGAGATTATTAGACACTTAATAAAATATAAATTACAATATGCAATTATTTTTAAACATAAATAATAAACATAATAAATGATTTGATTGCGGAGCAATTAAGTTTTCTCTTCAATATAGAAAATTTGTATCTAATTTTTACTTGGATTAACTCCACTCGCTATGCCGTATTTGCCATATATTTTGCGGTTATATTTCACGGTTAAGTGAGCTAAAGACTTGGGTTCCTCATATGGCTTTCTGTCATTAATAATATTATAATGGGCTGATGATAGTCGAGAAATGTTCCTTTTCATCTCAATCTCTGCCTCTCTAGCCTTTGCATCTTCTGTATCATCGATCAGAACGTTTTCATTTTGCTCTGCTTCTGCTACCGATGTAGAAAAACGATAAAGATTGCTAATTAAGTTTGTTCGAAAAAATTTACTTTTGACACAAATATTCATATTTGTTATTTGGGAAAAATAACTTTTTATTAATTATTAAAGGTTAGACTTGTTATTTTGAGACAATTTTAAAATACAAGTCAAGACGTCTGATGACAGTTTTGAAAAAGTTGTATGGCAATATAAATAAATGAACTTAGAAATACATAAACACAAACTGATAACGTAAAAGTATGGATCAAATTTTAAATTCATAGTAAAATTTGATTTAACAAAATTTATTCCTATCTAACAAAAAAAAATCAAAATTGAGAAGAACTTAGTAAATCTATAGTACATATGTTGTAGTAATTTATAAATGGGACGTTTAAATTCGTAGTATTTGATATTAAGTAAATAATTATAATAATCAAACATTTAACTGTTTTGAAGCCACAGGCCTAACGAAGAATAAGGAGAAAGTGTCTGTAAAGAATTATGATAATCGATGCTTTTTACCTAAGCTTTGGTCATGCCAAATAAAAATTGTTGAAAGGTTTTTTTACTATACCAACCCTAACATTATCTTTGCGTTATTTATTCAACGTCAACGTTTGTCATATATAATTATTACATTGCATTAAGTCCACTTAATTTTTTTTTATTTGACTAAAATGGATGATTTTGGAGACAACTTTGTACAAACTGAAGTAGACCCAGCAGCAGAATTCTTAGCTCGGGAACAAAACCAGCTAGCAGGGCTCGAAGATGAACTAGAAACTGGTGCTCCGCCCCCACTTGCTGTCTCATCGGGCAGCAATGGACTTGACGATTTCGTTGGTAATGTTTGTTTTCACTAATATAAAATACTTAATACTTCTACCTTTATTTAAAAACTAGGTCTAAGAAAATTATATACATTTAATGAACATGATAAAACTAAGAATACAAAAACTTGCAAGGTATAATCCATTAGAAAACTTGGGATTGTATATAGCCATTGTGAAATAGATTTTACACAAATGGATCATGGCATGACATGGTATTGTTATTCAATATGTAACAAATTATTATATATATAATATGAAATATGTTCAATAAGTGTGTAAGCCTGACAGTGATTTCGAATTTTCGATTTAACTTTATAATCTCTTAGTATTCATTAAATTCTTGTTTTTATCTTGGAAATTAATTTTTATAGAAATACCAAGTTCTGCAGTATTTGAAGCTAATGATTTGATGGATGACGAACCACCTGCACCCGCCGTGGCTCCTGTGACACCAGTGTTCCGTCAGGAAAGAGAAGAACCAGAAAAGATAAAACTATGGAGAGAAGAACAGAAAAAAAGGTTGGAAGAAAAAGGTAATATATATACCTCACTAAAATTCATTATAGTTACATTACACACAATAAAAATTAAATAAAAAAGTTATATAAATATTTTGCATAAAATAAACACATTTATTCAATTCAGATGCTGAAGAAGAAGAAAAGAAGCAAGAAATGTTAAAAGTAGCTAAAAAAGAGCTGGAAGATTGGTATAAAACTCATGAGGAACAAATATCGAAGACCAAAGCAGCTAACAGGCATGTATTACATAATAGATTATTAGACAACATATATTACAATACAAAAATATATATGTAATTAATATAACACTTTACATATAGTAAAACTAGAATTAAATGGAATATTTTTTTTTAAATTATAGACAATGCATGTAAAAACATTTTAGTAAATTGTTCTACAAATATTTCACTCCTTAAATTAATAATTAATCATTGTTTCAATGCAATTACCCTTGTAGACATTTTAGTTCTTATAAGCATGTTGAGATTGTACTAATAAATTATTTCCTTTTCAATGCTGGCAGGGAGTCTGCTAAGTGAGTATATATAGCATTAAACGGGCACTAACACGATTTTTGGTGCAGGATTTGTCGTTTCGTCACTTAATTTATATGTTTCTTAACAAATTTGTGAAGTTATTCATTCTGCATTAAATTAATATCCCAATGTAATGCAATCATCATCATTATGTTAAATTTAATGAAGGGAAGATTTTGGGTCAAATAAATAACTTCCATTTGTTACAGTTTAGCTAACACATATGTAACTGTTGTATTAAATAACACTTGTCCAAATAGAAATGCAGAGAAGGCTTTAGCAAGAGGTTCGGAAGATGGACTCGAGGATTCCAATGAATGGGCTCGTGTTTCTGAACTGTGTGACTTTGGGCCTAGACGTGGACGTGACGTAGCTCGTCTACGATCCATTGTACTGCAGTTGAAGCAGTCAGGAGTTCGTCCCAAATATCCACCACGCACCACCAAGGTGTAAGTATGTAAATATATCTCTATCATATTAGAATAATAATTTACTACATAATTTCAGTTATTTGATTGGTAATGCTCACATATTTGCATACACTGTAAGGAAAGATTGTTGATTTAGATGGTTATGTTATTAATCAAAGATTTAACATTGAACTAAGCAAAAATTTAACAGTTTATTTTTAATATACTTTATTTTCAATGAATTCATAAATTATTTGTAATGTATTCTGGGATATTTTAACATATAATATATAAATAAAAATGTAATCTTAACTTTATATGTTCACAGGGCCTGAATATAGCCACAAAATAAAGAAATAATTGTTACGGACCTGAACAATTCCCACAGGCCAGGTCTTGTGTTATATCACATTATAATGTAAATTTATTATATAAATAGAAAATGTTCTTATACTCATCGGAGCATGTTATATGTTATAAGTGTTCATCTACAAATAATAACAGCTTTGTGGTAAATGTTATTTATTGAAACTTTTTATTTTAAATTGTTCAGCTATATGGCTTTAATTTGTGAGGGTAACCTCTGTTTATTTCATAATAGTATTAAAGAGATGTCATTCCATAAACAATGGTTTTATTTTTATTGTTCCTTCATTTTGGGACTGTTTCTATTATAACCCTTGGGTGAGAAAAACATGTACAAGCCTTTATATGTTTACATATTTATTAATTTATAATTTTAAGTCTTTTGCTATGTCAATATTTTTCCTTTTATAAATTCTGTCAGCGAGTTGCAGTAATAAATACATTAAGCTTATCACTAGGAGAAAAGGCCAAACGCCACAACTAAGATAATTCTTTAATTGCATCCCCAATGGTTTATTTTTGTTAGACAATATCCTGTTATATACAATTTCAGTTCTTTTCGTTATATCCATCCAATTATACATGCTTCTGACCATTTTATTACATTTGTATGGACATAGGGAGTTTCCTTCCTTTAAGTCTTTCATTGCAGATTCTAATCCGCTGATTATACTTGGAACATTGGGTTCAGTTAGATAGATCATGCTCAGTGGCAATACTTCCGGTATACCTCCTACTTTAGTTGACACTACCTTTAGACCACATGAGGCAGCTTCAACAATAGCCATACAATATGCCTCAGTCAAAGAAGTATTTAAAAATATATCACCCTTGACTAGTACATTTCTAACTTCAGAATGTTTTAAACTACCAAGCAGTGTAACGCAATGTTGGAGTCCTTTTTGTTCCCTCACTTCTTGTAATAACCACATTTTGGGACCATCCCCTCCGATAATAAATCTTATGTTGGGATATCTTGGACATATTTCTGCTATCACAGATGCCATCAAATCAACACCTTTTCTATATACTAATCTTGATATAATCACAATTGTCACAACATTAGGGTCTCTTTGACTTGGATCAGGTGTAAATGTATATGCATCAACAGCATTCGGTATTACAGACACCTTAAAAGCCTTTACTTTTGCCCTTAATACTGTATTCTCTTTACCAGTATGTGAAACACATATGCAATGATCGCATTCACACAAACACATTTGTAGATATTTATTTGTCAAAACGGCAGACATATCGGCAAAACCAAATAAACTGTGGTCAGTAAAAACAGTTTTCAAGCCCATCAGTTTACCAATAATAGAGACCTCATGTGCTAAAACACTGAAAGCCGAATGTCCATGAACTATTTCAACTGCTTCTCTTATTAAAATATAACGGACAATAGCTATGTTGCAAATCATGGTTGGTAGAGCACATTGGGAATAAAATACAGTAATTGGTAAATAATAAACTTTTAGCCCTCTAGTGAGATATCTGACACCAACTCGTTTCCCATAACAGTGTGTTATTATGACTACTTTGTGACCCCGCTTTATCAGACACTGCGATAAATTATAAATGTGTTCTTCGACCCCACCTGTGTTTGGAAAGAAGAAATCGGAAGCCATGCATATTACATGTCTTTTTTTGGGTCGTAGCGTCTCCTACGTAAACAAAAAATTTAAATCAATGAATATTTTATTGAGGAGAATTCTATGCATAAAAAAATACGTACGATTTCCATACTTATAGTAAAAATTGGCACTATATATAAAATTTTTATTAGGTGCAGCTAAAAACTATACATTACGGCATCGATAGTTAAACATAAATCGTAATGAGATAAATAAAAGATATAAGAATTGAAGAAACTTTTTTAAGAAGATAAGTCATAATGATAATCTACGATCCAAAACATTTCAAAATCCACATGTGTCAAAGCCATTGACATAACTATTGGACATGCCGTAAGCGTATAATCTGCAGTAATTTTTTGTTTTGAAAAGAGTGAGAGAGATGACCTATGCTTTCGGTCTAGCACTATCTCTTTCCTCATAGATGATTGGCACTCAGTTTTCATGACAAGCACTGCATATAAATTTATTTCGCCCTTAACTATAAGCGCTGGCATCGTATCACTCCACAATTCTTTATGTTACTCTGTATTGTAGATAGCGTAAAACGTAAAGCTGTATATGACACTAAGAAATAATAAATTATCCAGACCCCTTCTGGATAATTTATTATTTCTTAGTGTCTCATAACGTCTTAAGTACGGTACTATTTTGAGAGAGATAAAGATAGACCGAAACTTCGAGTCCTCTCTTTCTTTCGGAGTGCCACAATTCTCATCTCTAAGGCATGTCCATTAGTTATGTCGATGGTCAAAGCTAATACAGAGATATGCAACAGATTAAGTTTTTTTAGATGGACCCTTTTTTAAACCACAACAACAAGATAAAGGTGTGATAATTTTGATAAATTTGGACGAGAATCCTTAAAATATGAGAAATAGTGTTACGATTATGAGGTAAAGAAAAGTGGTTCACTTAGAACTGAGATACAAAAGAAAGTTAGAAATTTAGAGAAGAATTTATGGTAGTGCTGTAATTTCCAAATTGGGCAATTATTATTTTATTTTTTTTTCAGTTTTTAAAATGAATTCAAATTCAAGTTCCAAGCATAGGTATACAATGTGGCTCTAGAAACTCTATAAATAAATATATTTATTACCTTTTCTAGCAGTAAAGTTAATTTTATATTTAGAGTCCAATAAAAAAATGTAAAAATAATATTTAGTTATTGTGGTCATGAATTAGCCTTCCAATAAAAATACAAATAGTATTTTTTTGCTTCAGCTTTATATATTTAATAACTAGGCAACCCTTATTTATGAAATAGAGGCTACATACTAATTATACTAATTAATTACGATAATAAATAATTGACGTTTGGAATTATACACTTGTCAATTGTCATACTAAGTACCAAACGACAGCTGTCAGTAAATAGGTTATTAAAAACTTTAAAATTGTAACTTTTAAGTATATTAAAAGATAAGTGTTTGTTATTACCAGAATGGATGAATTGCGAAAAATAGAACGTAAAAAGAAGCGATTTGCTGTAAGACTTAAAAATTCTAAGAAAATTATATGTACCGACGTTCCCGGATTGGTAAGTATAGTTCGGATTTTAACTAGTTTTCATTTTAATGTTTTATATAATTAAGTAATGCAAATGTTTTTAGAATATAGTGCTCTGTAACGTAGGCCAGGCTACTGGCTTTAAGAAAAACGATTTATTATTAATGTTAGAGAAGATAACACCCGAACCGAAAGTTTTAAAATTCATAGCTGAAAAAGGTGATTCACATTGTTTTATTGTGTTCAATAGAATTGAAGAGGCGAAAATCTTTTACGATACATATGACGGTACTTTAAACAGCAATAGTGATGTGCCTTTATATATGAGTTTTGTTGAAAGTGGTAAGTGAATGTTATAAAAATTATTCTCACCTTTCCATCACTTAATTACGACTCATACTAGTATATCTTAATTTTCAGTTCCAAACAACGAGGTAATTTGCTCCTCAAGAAATCCTGAAGGTTTAACATTAATTGAGGGTTTTATCACTGAAGATGAAGAGACGCAATTATACCAACTTTTTGACTGGATTGATGAATCAAACTTGAAGAATAGACAGGTGAAACATTATGGTTATGAATTTAGATATGGCTCTAATGATGTAGACTTAGACAAACCCCTCGATGAGAAAATACCACAGAAATGTGAAATTATTTGGAAGAGACTTAAAGAGTATGGTATTAATTTTAGCATACCAGATCAATTAACTGTCAATAAGTATAGTCCAGGACAAGGTAAGAAAATAATGTACATTTCTTATGTGTTAAGTAATGATAGATATATATAAATTTTAAATTAATATTACAATTTGTAAACATTTGTTCAGGTATACCAAGTCATGTGGACAAACACAGTCCATTTGGAGATACAATTTTGTCCCTATCATTAAATTCATCGGTTGTAATGGACTGGAAACATCACAACAATAAATATATCCCAGTGGTGGTGCCCTCAAGATCATTGCTAGTGATGCGAGGTGAAGCAAGGTGCATCAGTAGTAAAATAATCAACAATACATATATATAATACATGAATCTTTACATAAATTTAATTTGAAACAAATCTCTAATAAGATATGACTGGCAGCACGGCATTCAACCGAGGACATGGGATCCCATTATAGAAGTCAGAAAAATTGATAATGAACTTGTGAAAGTGATTACGAGTGAGACCAAAGCTCGTGGGACGAGGATATCTTTGACATTCAGGAGGACGAGGCAGGGGCCATGTAACTGTTGTTACGAGACACTCTGTGACAGCAGGGTGACACCCAACTTGGATGAAGTCGCCTCACATTTAGAAGATCTCCATGTACATCAGGTTTGATACTTATATATTTTGTTGATTTAGTATATATTAGTAAAATCATTAATACTTGAGCTAACACATGAATTGAAATTCAAAGAAAAATTATAGTATTAAAATTTCACACACAATCATGATTCTAATCTGTTATCCCTGGTATGTCGAGTTCTACTATCTGGATAATTAACCTATTGCCCTCACTCTAGTGAATTGAACCTAATATTCGTCTATTATTTTCGATCTCATTATTATGTAAACTTTAAATGAATATCATATTAAAGTACAGATCCCATAATTATTTAGTCATTTCTAAGATCGACCCATAAACCCAATAAACCATAACAAAATAATCCAAATAAGTATGACCAATAAATATATTAAATCTACACTTATGGTCTCAATGCTTTAATAATATAATTCCAGGTGTATGAGCAGATAGCTGGTCACTTCAGTTCAACTCGCCACAAACCCTGGCCGAAGGTGGTGGAATTCCTTCAAGACATACCTCCCGGCTCTATCATACTGGACCTTGGGGCTGGGAATGGGAAGAACATACTCAATAGGAATGATCTATTGCAGGTCAATTCATTATACTATTTATATACAGCCGTTAAGAATTAAAAAAAAATCTATTTTGAATAAACTTCTGTTTCCGAACAGATCGCTTGCGAGTACAGCGTGGGTCTGTTGTCCGAATGCAGTACATTCACGCGCGCGTGCTGCGTGCGGGCGGACGTGCTGCACGTGCCGCTCTGTGACGGCCGCGCCGACGCTGTTTTGTGCGTCGCTGTCATACATCATTTCAGTACTTACGTGAGTTATCTGTAACTAGACATAGTGGAGGGTTTAAGAATTCGTGTACGGTGTGGCCAACATTGTGAAAATTTTCTTCAAAATCCAAGGCTGTATGCAAAAATTTCACGAGGGTAATAATATTAGTCAACTATAAAGTTATTTTATTTTGTATGTAAACTTGATGATTTATGAACGGACATGAGGAATGGTCATTCTTATATTTTATGCATAATAATAATCGAAGGTCTGGTGGTAATTTATCACATTTTTTCTTCTGGTGTCGCTGTTGTGTACATACTGACAGTACCTTATAAGTTATGAAGCATGTTGGCGTAATATGTACTGTTTATAATTAAACCTTTTTTGAGTATTATGTAGAATTTCGTCTAAAACCTATGATATTTTTGCTGATAGTAGAATTTAAAAAACAGGTTATATGATATATCATAGGATATCTTGTATCATATATAATATTTCAGGCTAGAAGACGTCAAGCGATTGCCACAATAGTTCGTCTTTTACGTCCTGGAGGGAGAGCACTTGTCACAGTGTGGGCGAAGGACCAGAGTAAATCGAACTACCTCTGTAAGGACAAAGAAAACACCGAGTCCGATACTTACAAGACGGTCGGCGTTCATCTACCGGTACACCAGAACAGGACGCAGTTCAAACATAACGACGTACTGGTGCCGTGGAAACTCAGGAAGGTCAAAGAAAATAAACTAGAAAATGAATCCAGCCAGACCCTGCTCAGATACTACCACGTGTTCGAGGAACACGAGCTAGAGGAACTTTGTCAAAACCAAGGAGTTATCGTAGAAAAGAGTTTCTATGAGGAAGGAAACTGGTGTGTCATATGTCAAAAGATTTAAATAAAGAATGTTATATGACATAATTCTCGTTTAATTTCAATAAAAAACGATCGTCGAACATGACATGCGTGTTTTATTAATATAAATTCGTTTACAAAACCAAAAAATTGCTATAAAACTCTATACAAAACAATATATGTATCTATATAACGGTGACGTACGCATCAACATAATTTGATCTTTAAGATAAATATATCAATTTGTTAACATTAAAAATGAATTCACTAATATTATAAACATATATTTTTATTTACACCTTGAGAAAACATTAAATCTATTAAAGTTATTGAGGTTGGCTTGTCTATCTTAGGTATTTCTACTAAATATGCTTTTATCAACAATAGTACTGTGTACTAAAACCAAAATTGTCATTAACCAAAAATTATTATATAGAGTAAATAACTCGTTTCTAGAGGCAATTTCAAGAAAATAAAATAACATTTTTTAAATTTACGATTTCATCAAAGCCAATTGTAATAAAGGTACGACCGAGATGGTCGACAGGTCCGCTAGCACAGCATCAACATTTTGTAACGTGTTTACCTGAAAAATATTCTCCTTCCTGAAACTTAATATGGCTACAGCTAATAGAGGTAAGACTTCCAGACAATCATATCCAAGTATCGCGTCCCAGAGAAGTAAGAGTTGGTCGGGCGGCAGATGTCCACTGAAAGCTCGCATTATCCATTTAAACACAACACGGATACTGAAAAATAATGTGTTGCCTTTACATAAATAAGATTATAATATGCCAAAATAAAAATCACGCTTAAAAAATACAATTTATCTATTTAAGTCAAGGAATTATTGCTTCATATAACAAAGATTGGTACTCACGGATTTATATTAATGTTACGGAAATGTATCCACAGCAAAGGTTCGTGAGCTTCAAGTAACCTCTCGTAAAGAAGACACAATGACACTATACCCTAATAAACAGAATTTTAATTATGAAATATGATAAAAACTATTATAATAATAATATTATTTTACCTGTGGATGCGTTGAAATATAATGCAGTCTGTGCCAATAACGAATGTAGAAACCGCGAAATATATAGTAGAGTTGAACCGGGTCGTCGTAAAGATAACAAAATGGTGTCGCTAGAAAAACAGTTATAGATATACATTGACCCAAAACTGTTATAGAAGCTTTTTAAAATACACACTATCAGTGATTTTTAATTCAGTTATTTGTTATATAATTAATTAATTAAAACACAACATACCGTACATGGTGAATCCATGGAACGGCACCACTCCGCTGGGCGGGAAGGCGGTCCTCTCATTTCGTCCCCGCACGGGTACAGTCAGCGCGGACGAGCGAGCACGAGACAACACCTCGCCGTCGCGAGAGAAACACAGCATCACCTAACGTAATAATATTACATATTTTACTCGTTGACTTTGTTCGCGAATTTCGAAATAGGCTTAGAGAAATGTATATGTAAACTGTTTTAAGGCTTTATATTATGACCAACGGACAGCGCCATCTATGGTTTGTGTGACGCCATTTCAAACGCAATACAACTGTTATCCATCTATAACTCGATAACTCCACGGATTTCCGGCATAAGTTATAGCTTTTGCCTTATACGGATGTCGAAGTCTACTGTAAAGGTTAATCAAAATCTGCTAAGTGATTTTGCGTGAGAGAGATCCATATATCCACACTAACTTTTGTATTTAAATTATTTTACATATTAAATTTAAATGTCATTCGTTGTATATTCAACCAGTTTGTCAGTTCTCACCTGATAAAGCAAATCCTCGAACACGAAGTACTGATCATCATTCGAGGCTGTCAATTGTACATCTTTAAATATAAGCTTGTCGATCATCAAGTCGACTTCCAAAACGCTCTTCTGTAACTGATTGAAGTACGCTATTTGCTGAAATTAATCGATATTTTTAGTAGCCCATTTCCTAACACGTTACTTTTATGACGTCATATGATTTACTTGTTGCTTAACTTCCGCTCCCAAAACCTGAGACCAAAGTTTCGCTCGCAAACACTGTGGGCTTCCCTTCTTTAGAAACTCCTGTATGACAGGAGCGTATCCTAGAGCGGAGACTCTCTCTCCTAGACCGATGCGTTCGGCCTCTAGAGTAGCGAAACCTGGCACAGTGCTGGGCATGTTAGGATTCACTCCCAGTAACGGTTCACCATTAGACCACTCCACGTAGATTTTTCTCTAGAAATTTGTCCTCATTTTTCAATTTATGGAATGCAATGATTGCTTTATGATACAAGACGAGGTAGGGTTCTGAAGACATCATAGCACGATTACAGCAAAATGAGGAATCAAAAAAAATATGTTATTAGTGTAGGGCGTATCTATTATGTATCAAATAAATGTTTTCCTACTATTCATCAATAATACTAGGTTACTAAACTTAAATTGCTGGTGATATTAATCGTTATACGAACCAATTGCTCTAAATTTTTTACTTGTAGAGGTAGATGCGAGAATTCCCATTTCGGCTCGTCTCTGAAATCATTTACTTATCTTATGAACGTGTTTCACGAACGTCTATACCTTCTAAATGACTATCATACTTACTCTCTTGTAAACGGAACGTAACCTGATAAGGTTAGTAAAACGTCTAAAAAGTCTTTTGGCGCGTAAACTGGTCTATATTTTGATAAATCTAAAACACAAAATATTTATCAAATAATTACTAGGTATTTCAATAGTATTTAAGCGGAATTGTATAATCGTGGTGCAATAAAAGGATGATTTTTTACAACTGTCATAAATATTACGACCAAATAAAATATTGTAAAGTGTACTCGCAGCCATGGAATAATAGTTATCAAAATTGTTAGTGACGAAACAAAATCAAGATAACAGATTTTTCGATACAAAAATTGAAATAGCTACCTAAACTGTAAGTGCTAAGTTCATTCCATTTTTCCGTAAGTTCTTCTTGTTCGCTCTGAGATCTTATTTTTGCTAGTGACGTCTCAAGATCTGAACACATTGAATTAAGCGACTTGTGTATTCGTTTCTCCCATTGCAAACTTGCTTTTGACAACGACGTTAAAGGATCTAACTTCTGTTAAAAGTATACATTATATATTTACTATCATGAACTTTGAAATTTGTGTAAAAAACAATATTAGCTTATGACTTATACATCATTTATTTATCATTTTTTAAAAGTTTGTCTTAGTAAAATATCTAGTTTTTGACTTAATAAATAAACATATTAGAGTGGAACATGTTTATATCATTTTGTCCCTTTTCAAATAGTTAAATTTATATTAAAACATAGTTCCATGTAATACTTACACTTTGTTTACCCTGTGTTCTAACCCAATGAAAAACTGTGTTTCTTAGCTTTGTATCTAAGCCCTTTTCTTTCATAGCCTGTTGTAAACTTTGTTTAAAATCTTCTTTGTTTACATTTGGCGAGGAAACTAATTTCTGTTAATCAGAAAATTTATCATGACATAAAATAAGTTAAAGTCATTTAATATCGCGTTATTTAAAACGGTCACTACGTAACCTATAGTTCACCTGAACATCACTATAAATCGATTTATATATAGAAAGATTTTTTAATTCCTCTGCTAATTTCATAGCAGTGTTATGTATCGCGTCATCTTTTATACTTTCCATTGTTTTTAAACATACATTTATTTTGATTTTGTAAAAAGTAACATCTACACTACACTATTTACTTTTTGTAAAAAAATATTTTGTCGAAAATGAAAGCACTTAGTAACTTAGGAAACGAATCAACAAGCTACACACTGTAACAATTGTCATAGGTTACATACATGTAGGCAACTATAACATTTATTTTACTAGCTTAAATAAAAATATTTTGCTTGTAAAAACATTTTGTGTCCCCGAGGTATTAGATCATGTTTATCATCACGGTAAAATAGGAATCTGTCTTTAAAATCTACTTCTCATTTATGAAGATAATGCTTAAGGGATCCTCCAGTATTATTTGTGTCTCATCTTATTATAAAACCCTAGGTACATTTCCTGGATAGGCTATTGAGTTAGTCCCATGACTGCGCTAGACTTCTGAAATAGAAAATATGACAATAGTCATAGGGCTCTAATTTTAAAATGTAGCTTTTTTTATCTATTATATAAATATTCATCTGTTATGTAATAAAATAATGAGACGAAATATTTATATCATTTACTAGGATTATACTTTTTTTTTATTGCAACAATGGACATACTGTAAATTATACGATCCTTTATATTATCTGTTTGATCAGCTGACAGATTCAGTCAATAAACCATCAAAACAATATATACAAACTTATAGTAACGTACGAGTCAAAGAGAGACAAAGGAAAACTAGAGAAATGGGCAAAATATTCTTGGACCATATTGGTGGGAACCGATTATTTTCATGTGCAGCATGCGATGTAGTATTAACCAACCGTTCAGAACTTATAAGTACATACTAGATTACAGGTAGTAACGTAATACAATGACCTTTATTTATATTTGTGAACAACATTAACATTTACATACATCGTAATTCATTATAGGACTCACGTATCTTTTCCACAAAGCAGTGAATCTTGTGTACTCAGAGGTTCAGGATCGTGTTATGTTGACGGGAAGGCATATGGTGAGGGATGTGTCTTGTAAAAACTGCGCGACGAAACTTGGTTGGGTTTACGAATTTGCGACAGAAGGGAATGAAAGGTAAACAAAACATCAAGGTCGTACATATAAATTAATATTAACTTTATATATTAAAATACGTTTGTTTCAGATATAAAGAAGGCAGAGTGATTCTAGAGAGAGCTTTAGTGAATGAAACTGAGGGCATTGAAGAAATTCCAGTAAACAATGAGGACTAGCTGTTTATAATGTCATTTAATGAGAGTAAATGAGTTTAATTTTTTATGCCTAGCAATTATTTCACAACTTAAAATGTTTTATAGACTAATTTATTTTGTACTAAATAAATAAATAATAAATGTATTATCTTTCTCAGAGTAAATATTCTTTTAGTTTCATTTCATAATTTCATTGCCTACTTCACTAACACTTCTGCTGCTGTAATTTTTTTATTTTTTAACTGTTATTGTTGTTTGAGGCTGATAACAGAAGAACTTTTACCTTTTTACTGTTAAATGACAATATTTACATTATAAAATTCAACTACAGTTGTCTTTAGTCTTACCAAAACTCAAAAAAGTTAAATATTTGCTTAGTTTTACAGGCTTGTTCTAAAAAAATAAAAAGAACATTTTTAAAGAATCATTGCCTCTGTCTCCAATTATTTTTTCTGTTGAAGGTTCAATACCATTATGTTTTGAATATTGTTTCTATAAAAATATTACCAAAATAGTTTTTATTAAACTACCAATACTAGTCTTGCCACTGAGGTAACAAAATAATATATATTGTACAATATCACATTTTATTAATTATTATTATAACACAACATTTATCTTCAGCAGATAACAATTTGCAATTCTATATTCATGCAATACTCAAGCTCAGCTTTAACATACAGGAATATATAAATAAAATGCCAACAAAACATCTCAAACTATGTACCAATTCTGAATAAACCACAACAGACGCCTTAGTTGATATCAAAATACAGTGTTGTATAATATGTAATTTTGTAAATAAATAATTCATCAAAAACCATGAAATAAAAATAATTAACAAATCGATTTCCAATTGTATTATTACATGTTATGAACGTATTATCCACCATCGCCTAAGACGATTAAGCACGGCACAAAGCACCTCAGAATTCTCACTACTATAAAATAAAAATATATAGAAAATAGAATAAATAAATTTAAGAAAAGTACTTCATTGTTAGAAGCCGATGTCTCTACAATAATTCGGAAATTATATATGTGATGGATGATACAAGATGCTTGTTATAAGCTCCCCACTACAAATATTTTTTAAACAATTAGTAACAAGATTCATAGCAATTTTTTTTGTAGAAAAATATTTTAAATCTATCTCTAACACCGCGGCCTGGATCTGCTCGTCTGAGTCACACATTTTTTTTGTTTTTATTGCTACTGTAAGGCCTATTATGATTAAAAGTAAATAATTTTTTCTCTAATTAAAAATTGATTCGAGATCACTTTGAAGTCAATCTCCTGACTCCATATGGTACATTTTTTTAAAGCAACAATTTGAAACATTTTTCAGGTCTCCATTATATTCTCTATCATTGATTTTTTATGCATTAAAAATTACACAGTGACGTAAGAGTAAGTATGAGGAAAAATAATCATGCCCTGAGTAACAATTAGTGATATAGTATTATTTATAGACTGTTAGCAATAAAGTCTACCTTATCGTGACATACAGATACGGAAAGTACAAAGACAATGTAACATTTACAGTCATTAAAAGACAGTAAGATCACTAATATACTGCGTCTTTTGAAAAAACGTAAATTGTATACTAAATTTATTAATAATTCCGTAATTATTATACATAAATATATTTCCACTTCTATAAAATATTGCAATATCTTCAATAAAACTATGATAAAATCAATAAACGACTTAGCGTAAATTCTTAAGTGATATTACGCGTGTGTGATCGAACGGTATAATATTCTTGTATCTATTCTTCCTTATATTTTCTGGTTTGGAACCCTCCATTCTATCGAATAGTTGTAGATTCTCCATCATTTGTAACGTTTCGAATTCCTCCCAGAAACCTTGTTTATAAGCCATGCTTTCTATGGGACCCTCGTTTTCCTTTTGGAGTTGTTTCACACGTGTATGAAAATGTTGCACTTGTATACGTGTGGCGTTGAAAGGTTGGATCAACCGCAAGACTTCTCCATTGGTCTCCACCATAGGATAGTTCCTGTAGTGTTCTATGAGGCTGACAATATCATCAAACTGCTGGCCTCCACCCACGTCGTATTTATTATCCTGTCGTCTTAATATAACATGAGTAACTCTGTCTCTCGTCCGAACTGATAGTACAAAGTCACCAGGTTGTCTCTGTGATTCTCTTACAAGAAAGGATCCATTTTTTCCATTTTCTAACATCATCCTCTCTGCTTCTTTGGCAGTGAGTTGTCCGTGATACCAACGTTCCGTGGTGGGGTCGGCACAGTTTAATGGTGTCTTAAGTCTGATTATATTTCCATTCTTCTCACGTAACTGACCCTGATTGTCCATATAAAATTGAACGAGTTCAGACAAAGTTGCAAATTTCTCTCCACCATAAAGATCGAGGAATTCACCATTATTCTGAATCTTAATGTGTGTTATCTCCGTCCCTCTTCTCACAGATAGCGTGAAGTCTCCTTTATTGCTCATACTCGGCCTGGCAAGGAAGTAGCCGTCTCTGCCTTTATCTAATAATAACTTTTCTGCATCTATACCATTGAGTGAAGGATGGAACCATCTCCTTGTTATCATCTTACTCTAGTCTGAAGCACCACTCTGACTTACAAATATACTTTATCAAATAAATCTATGATGATTTAGCTTTATATGCCATAAAATTTCATTGTTCATCTGTAAATAAATAAAAAGAATCAATCTTCACAACAATTAAATAGTATTTTCTCATCAGTTCTCACCTGATAAAGCAAATCCTCGAACACGAATTACTGATCATCATTCGAGGCTGTCAATTATACATCTTTAAATATAAGCTTGTCGATCATCAAGTCAACTTCCAAAACGCTCTTCTGTAACTGATTGAAGTACGTGATTTGCTGAAATTAATCGATATTTTTAGTAGCCCATTTCCTAACACGTTACTTTTATGACGTCATATGATTTACTTGTTGCTTAACTTCCGCTCCCAAAACCTGAGACCAAAGTTTCGCTCGCAAACACTGTGGGCTTCCCTTCTTTAGAAACTCCTGTATGACAGGAGCGTATCCTAGAGCGGAGACTCTCTCTCCTAGACCGATGCGTTCGGCCTCTAGAGTAGCGAAACCTGGCACAGTGCTGGGCATGTTAGGATTCACTCCCAGTAACGGTTCACCATTAGACCACTCCACGTAGATTTTTCTCTAGAAATTTGTCCCCACATTTCAACTTATAGAATATAATGATTGCTTTGTAGTATAAGGTAAGATTAACATCTTGAACAACCCGTAAATATGTATATACTTAATAACATATACATATATATATATATATATATATATATATATATATATATATATATATATATATATATATATATATATATATATATATATATATATATATATATATATATCAATATATGTATATAATTTGTGTACGGGGTAATGTGACAAATACTATTATGTTTCTTTACAGTTCATAATAAGCAATACAGTTAAGTGAAAATACAAGTAAAATTACACAGTCGTATTAATCGTTATACGAACCAATTGCTCTAAATTTTTTACTTGTAGAGGTAGATGCGAGAATTCCCATTTCGGCTCGTCTCTGAAACATTTACTTATCTTAGAAACATGTTTCACGAACGTCTATACCTTCTAAATGACTATCATACTTACTCTCTTGTAAACGGAACGTCTAAAAAGTCATTCGGCGCGTAAACTGGTCTAAGTATATTTTGATAAATCTAAAAAACAAAATATCAGCCAAGTTATGTAAATACTATTTCATTACTATTTGCGTAGAATTATATAATCGTAGTATAATAAAAAATACGGCTGTCATTAATATTAGGACAAAAAAATATATTGTAATTTCTACTCGTTGTTATGAATTAATAATCGCCATCACATTATCATAGTCACAAAAAAAATCAACACACAAAAATCAAGACAGGATCATAGATTTTTTGATTCCAAAATCCAAATACCTAAACTGTAAGTGCTAAGTTCATTCCATTTCTCTGTAAGTTCCTCTTGTTAGCTCTGAGATCTTATTTTTGCTAGTGACGTCTCAAGATCTGAACACATTGAATTAAGTGACTTGTGTATTCGTTTCTCCCATTGCATACTTGCTTTTGATAACGACGTCAAAGGATCTAACTTCTGTTAAATTACACATACATTACATATTTACTATTATGAACTTTTAATTTAGTGTGACATGTAATAGTTGTATGTTCATCATATCGAAATATAGCTTAATAAAAGATCTAGTTTTTTACTTTTATAAATAAACATAGTAGAGTGGAACATGTTTACATCATTTTGTCCCTTTTCAAATAGTTAAATTTATATTAAAACATAGTTCCATGTAATACTTACACTTTGTTTACCCTGTGTTCTAACCCAATGAAAGACGGTGTTCCTTAGCTTTGTGTGTAAACCCTTTTCTTTCATAGCCTGTTGTAAACTTTGTTTAAAATCTTCTTTATTTACATTTGGCGAGGAAACTAACTTCTGTTAATCAAAAAAATTATCAAACAAAATAATTAATGATTTAAAACGATTTAATATTACGTTACTTGAAACGGTCACGATGTAACCTATAGTTTACCTGAACATCACTATAAATCGATTTATATATAGAAAGATTTTTTAATTCCTCTGCTAGTTTCATGGCAGTGTTATGTATAGCGTCATCTTTTATAATTTCCATTGTTTTTAAACATACATTTATTTTGATTTTGTAAAAAGTAACATCTACACTACACTATTTACTTTTTGTAAACAAAATCTTTTGTCGAAACTGAAAGCACTTAGTAACTTAGGAAACGAATCAACAAGATATAATCTGTAATAATTGTCATAAGTCACATACATGTAGACAACTAGAACTTTTCTTTTAATACCTTCAATAAAACTGTTTTGCTACTAAAAAAAATTGTGTGCAAGGTATTAATAGATCATGTTTTTCATTACGTAAGGAGCAAAATCTCTCTCTAAAATCTACTTTTCATCTATGAAGTAAATTTTTAAGGCAACTTCCAGTATTACTTGTGTCTCAGCTTACTGTATACCCTACATTTACTAGATAGACTACTGAGATAGTTCTATCACCGCGCTTGACTTCTGTAATAGAAAACACGACAATAGTCATAACTCATAGTGCTCTAATTTTAAAATGTACCTTTTTCATCTATTATAAATATTCATAAATGTTGTTAAGTATTGAAATAATGAGATGAAATATTTGTATCTTACAATGACCATATATATTTTTTTACAACAATGAACATACTGTAAATATACAAGCCTTTATATTATCTGTTTGATCAACTGACAGATTTGTTAGAAAGCGAGTCAGTCAACAAACTATCAAAACAATTTATACGAACATATACAGCATACGAATCAGACGGACAAAGGAAAACAAGAGAAATGGGTAAAATATTCTTGGACCATATTGGTGGGACCCGATTATTTTCATGTGCAGCATGCGATGTAGTATTGACAAACCGTTCAGAACTTATAAGTACTAGATTTACTGGAGCTACAGGTAGTAATGTCTTATAATGACTTATTTATATTCATGAAAAACTTTAACATTTATATCCATCACAATTCACTGTAGGGCGCGCTTATCTTTTCCACAAAGTAGTCAATCTTGTGTACTCAGAGGTTCAGGATCGTGTTATGTTGACGGGAAGGCATATGGTGAGGGATGTGTCTTGTAAAAACTGCGCGACGAAACTTGGTTGGGTTTACGAATTTGCGACAGAAGAGAATCAAAGGTTAACAAAACATCAAGCTTGTACGTATATTTATATTTAACCTTTATTAAAAAACGTTTGTTTCAGGTATAAAGAAGGCAGAGTTATTTTAGAGAGAGCTTTAGTGAATGAAACTGAAGGCATTGAAGAAATTCCAGTAAATAATGACGACTAGCTGTTCATATTATTTAATGAAAATAAAATAATTGACTTAAAAATTTTGTCTAGCAATTACTTGTAGACTAGAATTTTTTTTGTACTAAATATAAATTTTCTATCTTCCTCAAAGTAAATATTGTTTTGGTTTCATTTCATTCTCTGTTTAATATAACGCTCCTGCTACAGTTTTTTTTAATTATTAAACTGTTATAGTTGCTTTAGGCAGATAATAGATGAACCTTTATCTTTTTTTTGCTATTTTACAATACTTACATTAGAAAATTCAACTACAGTTGTGTTAGTTTCACCAAAACTCAAAGAAGTGAAATATGTCTGCAGGCTTGTTCTCAAAAAAAAAAAAAAATTTAAAAAACCTTTTCAGGAATCATTTCCTATTTTTCTAAAATTACTTTTCTATGTCGAGATATTCTCTTCAAGGTTTAATACTATTATGTTTCGAATATTGTTTCCATTGAAATAACACCAAAATAGTTTTTATTCATGATTTCCACAAGGTTCAGGATTTTTATCAATTAAAAATACTAGTCTTGCTACTTACTGAAGTAATGAAATAATAATACATATATTGTACAATATCACATTTTATTAACTATTATAACACAACATTTATCTTCAGCAGATAACAATTTGCTTCATTCTATATTCATGCAATACTCAAGCTCAGCTTTAACATACCGGAATATATAAATAAAATGCAAACAAAACATTCCAATTTATGTACCAATTCTGAATAAACCACAACGGCAGCCTTGGTTGGTATTAAAAACATATTGTTGTATATTAAGTAAATTTTGTAAATAAAGAATTCATCAAAAGAAGAAATAAAACTAATTAACAATTCGTTTTAAAATTCTGTTATTACATGTTATGAAGAAGATAATATCCACCATCGCCTAAGACGATTAAGCACAGGTACAAAGCACCTCAGAATTCTCACTAATATAAAATAAAAAATGTATAGAAAATAGAATAAATATAACAAAGAAAAGGGTTTCATATTTAGACACCAATGTCACTACAAGAATTTGGAAAATATATGTGATCAATGCTACAAAATACTCCTTATAAGCTCTCGACTACAAATATATTTTAAACAATTGGTAACAAGATTCATAACATTTTTTTTTTTTTAGAAAAATATTGTTAGTCTATCACTAAAACAGTGGCCCGGATCTGCTCGTCTGAGTCACACATTTTTTTTGTTTTTATTGCTACTGTAAACATGAGTAAAAGTAAATAATATACTCTCTCTAATTTAAAATTGATTCGAGATCACTTTGAAGTCAATCTTCTGACTTCATATAGTACATTTTTTTAAAGCAAAAATTTGAAACATTTTCAGGTCTCCGTTTCGTGTTCTATTTTACTGTCATTGATTTTTCATACATTAAAATTACACAGTAACGTATTAGAATAAGTATGAGGAAAAATAATCATGTCCTGAGTAACAATTAGTGATATAGTATTATTTATAGTCTACCTTATCGTGGCGTACAGCTACGGAAAGTACGAAGATAAAGTTACATTTATTATCGTCAAAAGACAAAAAATCACTATTATCTGCGTCTTTTGAAAACACGTAACTTATATACTAAAGTTATTATAATTCCGTTATTATACATAAATATATTTCCACTTCTATAAAATATTGCAATATCTTCAATAAAAGTATGATAAAATTAAAAAACGACGTAGTGTAAATTCTTAAGACACATGTTAGATGTGTATTTTGGGGAACACTAGACATCTACTCGCCCCTTTACGATTAATAAAGCATTTTAAATGTTTTTTCATCTTAACGTATTTACATAACATATGGGATCATATGCGGGTGGCGTCCTGCGACGGGATTGGCACGAGACCCACGGCCCTTTGTTTTTCTGTTTCGATGAACTCCAAGAGAGCCATGTATATAAACTTGTATTGCGCCTCGTTCTGGACCATACCGGAGCGTTGGTCGCGGACCATTTGTACCGTACGATGGATATCTATTTCGAAATTAAAACCCTCCTTCCGTATTTGATCCAGAATCATATCAATAACTATGAAGGTGCCCGTCCTCCCGATCCCCGCGGAACAATGGACGCATATCACAGCCTGGTTTGGCGGGTCAGGGCTGGTCATTATCTGCTGAAGTCTGTAGTTCACGTCCAGAAGAATATTCAGAACTCGACCAGGCTCGGACGGAACCCCGTGATCCGGCCAGGCGGTGAAGTGGAAATGATATATCGTCCTCTTCTTTGTTTCTTCTTTCTTTGTAACCAGGAAACGACGTAAAGTGTAATCTTGGGTCGAGGATTCAGATTCGTTGTAAATAGTGTACTTCTTGATAACTTCCGTCTTGTTTAATTCGGGCCAGTAGCGTTCACACTTGACTTTCCCGCGCTCAATCTCCTTCGTTGTCATTATTATAATGCGCACATCTTCTTGCCATATCATTGACCAAAACTGATAGATGGTAGTGGAAAGACAACCCTGAGTCGCAATGTATATCTTGTTGTAAACTTTGTCAGGATCGCATTTATCTAACTTTTCCGTCATTTTCGGTATCGTTGTGTTAACGTAATTCGGATTCGTTCTCAGAACGCACGGTTCGAAGGACGGTATCGTTTTATGTGTTCCGTTGCCGTAACCTTTCATTGTTTCTTTGGGTTTCTCTTCAGTGATGATGACGCCCGTGTGCGTTGGAGACGACTTGTCTTTGGTCTTGGCCATATCCTTAGTATTGGGGCTGTTATTCTCGCTACAGCCGTTCACATCGTGTGATTCAGAATTGGAGTCGATAAAGTCACATCGGATGTAGTTAGCGTTGATATAGTCCGCACCTGGCGGAGCGTCAGGCGGGACATCTTTTAATATTACGCGTGTGTGATCGAACGGTATAATATTCTTGTATCTATTCTTCCTTATATTTTCTGGTTTGGAACCCTCCATTCTATCGAATAGTTGTAGATTCTCCATCATTTGTAACGTTTCGAATTCTTCCCAGAATCCTTGTTTATAAGCCATGCTTTCTATGGGACCCTCGTTTTCCTTTTGGAGTTGCTTCACACGTGTGTGAAAATGTTGCACTTGTATACGTGTGGCGTTGAAAGGTTGGATCAACCGCAAGACTTCTCCATTGGTCTCCACCATAGGATAGTTCCTGTAATGTTCTATGAGGCTGACAATATCATCGAACTGCTGGCCTCCGCCCACGTCGTATTTATTATCCTGTCGTCGTAGTATAACATGAGTAACTCTGTCTCTCGTCCGAACTGATAGTACAAAGTCACCAGGTTGTCTCTGTGATTCTCTTACAAGAAAGGATCCATTTTTTCCATTTTCTAACATCATCCTCTCTGCTTCTTTGGCAGTGAGTTGTCCGTGATACCAACGTTCCGTGGTGGGGTCGGCACAGTTTAATGGTGTCTTAAGTCTGATTATATTTCCATTCTTCTCACGTAACTGACCCTGATTGTCCATATAAAATTGAACGAGTTCAGACAAAGTTGCAAATTTCTCTCCACCATAAAGATCGAGGAATTCACCATTATTCTGAATCTTAATGTGCGTTATCTCCGTCCCTCTTCTCACAGATAGCGTGAAGTCTCCTTTATTGCTCATACTCGGCCTGGCAAGGAAGTAGCCGTCTCTGCCTTTATCTAATAATAACTTTTCTGCATCTATACCATTGAGTGAGGGATGGAACCATCTCCTTGTTATCATCTTACTCTAGTCTGAAGCACCACTCTGACTTATAAATATACTTTATCAAATAAATCTATTATGGTTTAATTTTATACTCCATAAAATTTCATCACTCATCTGTAAATAAAGAGAAAGATTCAATAGTCATACAATTTAAATAGTTGGTTCTGTTGTAAATTGATAAATATGTATGTAATATAAAAGCACTAACAGCTGAAATAATAATGAACAAATTTATTTAATTGTATATATATATATACCTATACATATAATCAAATATATTCTATCGAAAAACCTCTGAAGCTATACTTTCTACTTTAATAATATATATTAAGCCATAACAAAACCATAAGTTGAAAAAATTCCGAAAAAGTACACTACATTAAAAAAATATATATTAAAAAAGACAAGTTTCATATATTAAATTATATTATGTTACAAAAGTATCTATACGAATAGTTAATAGTAACACATTATATGTATTATGGCTGCATACACTATACGCTGTTAACTGAGAAACCACAAAGAGTCAGGGAAGGTCAGGTAAATTAGTGATTTAATTAACAACGTCTCACCTCATAATGGTACCGTTATTATAATTTCTTCCACTAGTCTTAAGTATAACGTTTAATAAGTTCAACTGTTGTTGCTATGCTGACTTAAGACTTTGTATCACTATTTTCAAGGGCGTATTCAGTTAACCAATGCAAGAAAATCACTGGTGTCGTGCAAAAGTTTCTGAGGAGTTTTAAGCACCATCTCTTACACCTAAATTTGAAATAAGTTAATATATTTAAACATTATCTTAGAGGAATAGGCAAATTTATTTCATTTCCGACGGCCTGCGGACATGTCACACAACTTTTTCCGTTTTGATTTTACTTCTATGTCCATTGTCCAGTAATGTCAATACAACGACAGTTATACGCAGACAATTTCTCTACCATATATCATATTCATTTTTTATCTGTTTTTGCATATTGTAAATAATTATATTTTGAATCGGTGCAGAATTATTCATTGGAGTAAGGATTTCAGCAATAAAATAATTAAAAATTAAAAGATTTTTAATAATTCATCATTAAAATTGAAATTGTATTGAATATTGTCGTCTCTAGCGCTAAACAATATACATAAAAATTTACTAGGACCACCGATATATACTAATGGAGTAATGGACATGCCGTACGCGTAAAATCTGCAGTAATTTTTTGGTTTGAAAAGAGTGAGAGAGATGGCCTATGATTTCGGTCTAGCACTATCTCTTTCCTTATAGATGATTGGCGCTCAGTTTTCATGACAAACACGGCATATAAATTTGAGAGAGATAAAGATAGATCGAAACTTCGTTTCCTCTTTCTTTCGGAGTACCACAATTATTCTCATCTCTAAGGCATGCCCATTAGTATATGTCGATGACTAGGACTTTCTAAACTTCTGACAAAATGTAGATTATTGATTAGTAAAGATCCACAAAAGTAATATTTAATTTTCATGTTTATTTTTCACGAAGACTATTCACGGTTTTAGGTATATAAAAATTTATTTTCCAATTTGATTACAGTTACAATTAAAAAACTAGTTTTTCGCGATTTCATCATTTGTTTTGTTTCTTGTTTATTATTTTCAATTACCTAAGTATTCCAACAACATTCTAGCTTAGAATTAGATCGCTTTCCGTGTCCCTTATTAAAATAAATATAGCACTTGAGGATAAGAGAATTTATTAAAATATAGAATTTATTTAACAATTTAGAGCACAATATTAGTTTTCATTTTTCTCGTTTGCAGTTTTCGGAGATTTTCCAAAATAGGTTGACAATACTTTTCTTACAGCTTGACGTTTACTTTGTGATGAACTTTCACCGTGCTGATTAGGAGATTTTTGCCAGTGATCGACAAAGCTTTGACGTCTGAATACTTTGCCAAGGGACTGCCATTTCTGCTCAGGGCTCATATCTTTTTTATCAAAGTTTTCCTTACTGTCAGAAGAGTGATCACCCTGACGAAATTGTGAATATCATATTACTTTTTAATTAAAAAGTATACAATTTATCTAAATTAAATCAGTATAATATGACTGATATTAAATACTTTGTCAAAATTATAAACAATACTTACATCGTGAGATTTTGTAGATCGCAATTGATTTCGAAAAAAGTTTGTTATAGACTTTTTCCAACTCTTAGGATGTTTATAAGAGTTTAATTCCAAGCTACTGGTACCTTCCACTGACATTTTTATATTTTTCTTACTGCTTTCATCTTCTTCTTTAACGACAGTTTCGTTTTTGTATTGTGCGCCTTCAGGACATAGCATTTTCTTAAAATACTTCCAATGTTTTCACATAAAATATTCCAAATTATTTTAACTATTTTACATATATTTGAATGAATGAAGCGTCATTTGTTAATTTGCTATGTCATATTTGTAAAAAGAATTTATTAAAAATAAAAATGTAAAAAGGTTCTATGTGCAATAACAGGTTTTTTTTTCTTGGGATTTTTATATTAAAGTAATTTAGGAAAAAATATTCAAATTAATAAAGTTTAAATACGGTTTTTTATACTTTAAGTCAGACTGACATATGAATATAGATAAAAGTTTATCATAATATTGGATGTATGTGTAAGCCCTTGGGCTTTAATAGAAGTAGAAAAAGTTAATAAAAATTTCCTGGAAAAGTTTGGCGGGAATAAAAAAAAATGACAATTGTTCAGTAAATCGCATTAAAGTTAATAATTAGTTAAATTTAGTGAAAAATGACAGCAACAGCAACGACTGCTTCACAGGTAAGTTTTAATAATTATTATTTTTTAACTCAACCTGACCAATACTAAATGTTAATGATAAACTGGTACGTTTATATTTTGTTAAACAATAATCTCCTACCGCAGGCAGTATCAGAATGGGTGAAAGTTTTTCCTAAGCAGGTAACAGAGAATTATACGAGTTCTGTTACCTTTATGAAACAATTGACAGTGATAGCAGTAAGTACTATAACGTACTTGAAGAACGCGTTCCCAGAGGATAGTTACACAGTGGAAACGTTTGCTGGCGTCAAATTGCGTATTCTGAAGAAAAAATGTAGAAACGAACTAGCGCAGTTCCTAAGCACTGCTTTGATCCAAGCATTTGATGCGTTCGATAAAAAGTTTGTAAGTTATTATGTTTATATTTTTCATGGTCACCTACCTCCCTATATTTTTGTTAATTTTTTTTTTGTTCAACATAATCATTAGTTAGAAAATCCTTTAAATTTACTAATTACTTTAAAATATTTCTATTAATCGACAAATATTATATTATTTTGCACTTAACCAGTTTATTTGAGATTAGTACGAGGTCACCTTTCTAATGATATATCACTGACACTAATATATAAGTTACCTAAAGTTTTGTGTTAGCAAAAATTTTACGTCAGTTAATGATGAAATATAATACTAAGCATGTACAGGCTAACATATTATATGTTAATATTGAAGTCCCAATCCCAGCTTCACCAGCTAGCGCTATGTTTCTACGAGGATGAGTGTAAGCCAGAGAATCTCATAGAGTATCATATATTCGAGTACTCATACAACAAAGAAGGCGTCACTCTCGACTTACACTCTAAGAGTCGCCACAGTCGCCACAGTCGCCACAGTCGCCACACCGAGTACACGTTCGAGAACGTTCGCGACCGGACCGTGCATCTCATACGCGCGTGTATTGTTATCATGCAGTCCTGTCACACACAGCTGCCCGCCTCATACGACGTCAGTCTGAGATTATATTATAATCAAGGTATTCATATATATATATCAAAGATTTTTATTTATACTTATTTCAATGAAACTAAATTTTTCTGATACTATGCATTTTATATCGACTGTCATTTCGTCTGCCCGTGATCACGGTTTGTGTAAAAGGACTAACGTAAGAATTATGTTGTTATCGAAAAACTTAGTCTCATTCATATAGTAAACTGAGTAGTAATGTCTTCTTCTACCTGGCAATATCCCAGCTACAGCCAGGGTCTGCCTTACATGTTGTGAATAGTTTTGGCTAGTTGTTTTTAACCCGGTTGTCTGCCTGACATCAATCCTCTTTGGGAATGCATTAATCAGTAGTGTCTAAATACTCTTAGAAAGTACATATGACTCGTATAAATCACATTGGTACTTGCCAGGATCGAACCCGCGCCCTCATGCATAAGAGGTGGGCCTTTTACCCACTAGGCCACCACATAGTAATGTATGATTCGTATAATTCAGATGCCCCTCCAGACTATCAAGCCCCGGGGTTCCTCAGTACCAACGAGTCCGAAGACCACTTGGAGCCCTACCTAGCGGACGCCATCAAGCTAGGCTGGGTTGAGACTCCGTACCATAAACTAATAGCGAGGTCCTTCATCAAGGAAAACGTCGGAGCAAGCCACGAGGCTAACGTGAGTATTATTGTTAACCGACTTCAAAAAAGGCAACTTCTAAATACAATATTTCGATTTGACAAAGAAATGGCAATATAAAAAAAGTTCATTAAGAAAACAAGTTTATTATTCATAAGTAATTATTTTTATTTATATTTATTTTTTACGTTATATTATTTTGATTGTAACTATTCATATTATAATGATTATATAATTCCCAGCCGTCACAGAACCGTCCAATATTAACCAACGATATTCAAGCTTCTGGTGAGTGTTTTATAGGTCACAATCATTTTTAATATATTAAGGTAAGGAATTGAAGACTTATTGTCCCTTTATAATAGTTGCAGGTAATATTGTTTGTACATATATTATTCTCGATGGACGGCCTCAAAACCGTCCGTTTTATTTTTATAGGCAACAATCCAATTTCTAGAATAATCCAGAACATTCTCGTTTATATTTCTACTTGTTTATAATAAAAGGAATTTTCCAGCGTATGTGTAGTTCATCCACTCGTCACGAAATAGCTCTGAAATATCAATGTCGAGAATATTTTACAATGTTCACTAAGACGACCTTTAAGCCTTATTTATATTGCATGAAAATATGTTATTAAGAATATTATATACATTTAAGGTTCAGCCATCGCACCTGAAGACGATGTCCAAATAGTCTGTCCCTGTAACAGGAATGAAGGCGGATGTGACGTCAGCGAGCTGATCAAGTGTCTGTGAGTAATACATGACTTTCTTCAATCATAATATTATATTATAAACATATTATAATAATTGTTGCTATATATACGTATGTATGTACATATACCAGTAAATATATCCATATTTAAGTCACGTATAGAACATAATATAATCTCTCTCTCTCTCTTTTTCTCTTTCTCTCCAGGTTCTGCGGCAAGTTCCAGCACGCGAGTTGTTTCGGCGTGTATGACGTCACGTCTCACTGCTGCGTGTCCTGTTATATAACAGACACTAACAGGCAACCCACTGATAAGAAACTGGCCGCTCTCACACAGGAGAAGAGAGAGGTCACATTATAAGGATATTGTTCTATATAAAACATTAATTACTTGAAAATTATGCCGAATAATTATAATATACTAGCTTTCCGCCCGCAGCTTTGCCCGCGTGGAGTTCGGTTATATCGCGTTTCCAAGAGATCCTTTCAAAAGTCTGGGATAAAAACTATCCTATGTTCTTTATCAAGGTCAACTCTATCTCTGTACCAAATTTCATTAAAATCAGTTCAGTGGTTTAGGCGTGAAAGCGTAACAGACAGACAGACAGAGTTACTTTCGCCTTTATAATATAAGTAGGGATTATCTGGTTTCTCCCTATAGTGAAATCAAATAGATTTAAATAGATGATATAAATTATACACGTAATAGGTTTGGGTCATAATAGATTCAGGTCAAATATTAGATAATTCGAATAAGAAATTATAGTAACAGGTTCGATTCCAATTGGTTTTCGTAAATATATTTTGTATAATGTATTTCCATGTTTATCTAATAACTGAAGTTTCAAATTATGCAGAGCCTGTGTATATTTCGGCGAGCGTTGGACTGGTGTACTAGAATACCAAGTGTGGATGGTCCAAGTTTATCACAGAGGTTCCGTCTATCAGAGAAGAACGCGCACAAACTGATGAGACTCCTACACTCACACGGAGTGGTGCCCGACGAACCCACAGAGTTAGTTATAATAATAATAATAAATATATATAAAAATGAATTGCTGTTCCTTGGTCTCACTAAAATTCGAGAACGACTGAACGGATTTATCTTATCATAGTCTTGAAATGTTCGTGGAGGTTCAGGGAAAAAATTGTGAATCTAAACAATTCCCAGATCCCCTTGAACAAACACAAAATATTTCATAAAAATCGGTCCAGTCGTTTGATAGAAGTTCAGTGACATACACACTCACAGAAGAATTATATATATAAAGATGTACTATTAGTCTGAAACTTCCAACGACATAGTTAATTTATAAGAAAACCATAAAAGTTATATACATATGTAGTAGTGTATGGAGTTTATAGTTTTCTCATTAAACCAAGTTTCAATATATAATAAGTTTAAAGTGTTGAAAAAATAAATAATAATTATTTCAGTTCGAAGACACCACAAGAAATCATAACAGTAGCGCTTGAATCGGCTATAACCAAGTTCTTTAATGTGAACAAAGATGTGGGGGAGCATCTGCTGGCGGAAACCTTCTTGGAGGAGTCTGACTCACTTTCAGGGGTCATCAGCCCCTTCGAACAGGTGAGCCTGACACCTGATGGCAGTAAGACAGGGGTCACGACCCCTGACAAAAACAGACACACACTGGACCAACAAGCCTCGTCCCCTGAGGATATGATGTTAGATGGGAAAAGTGCTAAGAGGAAGCTGAGTGAGAGGAATCTTAGGAAAGGGGTCCGTACTAAGAGGTCCAGACAACAATAAATATTATTACTCACTTACTTGATGATTATCTACTTTAAAATAATTACATTCTCATGGAAGACTTAATTTTATAATTTCTATTTTTAGTTCAGATATGCTAAGATTATTTTTTCATATGTTGTTTAAGTCAATTTAATTACATTGAAACATAATTAATAAACATTATATAATATGTATGATGATGATTTTATTTAAATTTCATTTCTGTTTGTATTTTTGGGATTGAGTGGAGAATATTCATTATGTTATAGCAATTTAAGAAATACAATTGAAATATAGAAGCATTGAAGGTTTCTTTAAAGATGTAAGAACTGTGACTTTAGAGCATTGGAAGTTGTAAAACGATGGACAGTAACAGAATTGTTAGTCAGGGAGTTAAAGAAAAATAGAGAGATGCAGTAGCTATGGAATTTATACAACACTAGGGTGGAACATTTATACAATACTAGCTTTCCGCCCGCAGCATCGCCCGCGCTGAGTTCGGTTATATCGCGTTTCCAAGAGAACCTTTCAAAAGTCTGCGATAAAACTATCCTATGTTCTTTCTCAAGGTCAACTCTATCTCTGTACCAAATTTCATTAAAATCAGTTCAGTGGTTTAGGCGTGAAAGCGTAACAGACAGACAGACAGAGTTACTTTCGCATTTATAATATTAGTAGGGACAAGGTAAGGGAAACTAACGTTTGTGTATGAGAGGAGTTTGTGTATGAGAAGATCCAGGATATATGAGTAAGGACTGATTAAGGGTGTGACGAACTAAAATTAAGGGGAAAAGGGGATGGGATAGAGAGAATATTTTCAAATAAATAATTCATTGGTGCTTAGATTTAAATTTAATTGGTCTTCAATTGAGTCTATTGTATTTCATTATTACTATAATCACCGAAGTTTGTCATCACGTAGCCCCAATACTTGGGGTCACCTCGAGGGCTCAGGGGCTGGTTGTTCGGAGGGACCGCGGTTTTATTCACTCTGTCTAGCTCCTTTAACATGAGTTGTAAGACGTCTGGATGTCTGAAATAATATACGAACATAGAATTGGGTTTTTGAAAAAAAAAAAGTATTGATTTTTTTTATGTATTTTAAAACTTTATTATTAATTATATTGGATTTTTAATGCAAAAAACTTGAAATATATTTTTTTAATTAATTATAAACAATTAAAAATTGATAAAATTCAAAAATATATCACGTGACTGTAAACGCGCCATGATTGGTCAGCATACTTGTGACGTCATAATGTTAAAGCAATTTCATAATAGTACAGTGTTTATGGCTATTATCTTTAACTTGATAAAAATATCTCAAATTTATTAGTGAAAAACGATTTGAAAAGTTTATTTCGACTATGTGTGATAAAGGATTTATAAAAGCAAAATCGGATAATATTCCTGATGTTAATATATTTTTATGATAACTAATTTTTTAAAAAGTGCGGTTTAATTTTGCTGAAGTTCGAGGTGCTAAGACATCAAGGTAAGTCTGTCAAAAAATACTATTCTAAATGAAAATTAGTATTTATTCTCTATTAAATATAATTAATAATTATTTCATTAAATCATTATTAATAAAATGTTATTATAACATTATAAAAAAACCAAAATAACATATATGTACTTTAAAAATTTAAATGTAGTCTGATACAGAACCTAGAATGTTATAAAATTATGAAAATATCTATTAATTGAAGTCCAATTATTAGACAAACATATATATAGATTTACTATTTAATCGCTTTGAATTATCAATTAAAATTTTTTAATGCTACGATTCTAAAGGTTATGATTTGGAGCCCAGGTAAAAAAATTAATTATTGAACTATACTTATTCGATTTATACACTTAGATAAATAATAATTAATAACAATACTATTATGAAAACTTACAACGAAATGATCTTCACAACAAAAAAAAATGATTTTGTTTTTGAATAATCTCGATGCACTGCTTGAAACCATTTCTTTCGACGTTTTTCGTCTTGTGGAACATTTAAAAACATTTTTTCAGGAGTTGTTTTTGTAGTCTTTGTACATAATGGTACAAAACTTTTGATTATTTAACAATGCCAACAGAATTTACTAGATAAAAACTCAAAACACTGTACTAATTATTATATCTCTGTATGCTACAATGAGCAAAAACTAACATTGTGACGTCACACGCGCTCGGGTTTATTCACGAGCTGTCGGCTTGTCTTCGGTACTGAATTTAAAATTTAATTTTTATTTTGAAATAACTTTTTAAATATTGCAAAAAAAAATAAAATAAAAATAGTTTTGTTATTAAACTTATATATGATCTTTCCATTTATCACAAAAAAAAAAAAATAATTCAAAAACCCAATTAATGGATACAGGTGACAAAAAACTGTGGAATTGAGTTCTTTACAAAATTAGTTATCCCGTAATGTATGAGTAATACAATTTGTATGGTATTAAAAGTAAGCCAGTGAGGTGAGAATTGTTATTTTTGAATCTTTTTGGTACGTACATATCAGCAAGATTCCTTGTTTCACACGGGTCTTCGTCGATGTTAAAGAGGCACGGCGTCTCTAGCGGCCTACACGGAATCGGCTCGTGGTGACCACACTCAACGGTAGCTTCAGATCTGAAATTATTTATTTAGAATATATATTCAGCAAGCAAGCAAGAAACTATTATATATTATATATATGTCCTAGTGTAATTAGTTTACAAAAACTCTACATTTCTTCTTAGGAACATCTCTTCAGTAATAAAACCTAGACAATTCTAGAAGCGTAAAGGTGTACAGATAATTAATTAATCAGTAAGAGATGAAAAACTGTTATTATGAGCTTTCATGTCGCGCGTAATATAAAAAATGAGTTCAATTTATATGTCTACTAGCTGCGCCCCGCGGTGTCACCCGCGTATTTCCGAGATTTTCGGGATTTCCGGGAAATAAAGTAGCCTATATGTTATTCCTGGACGTCAGCTTCCTGTATACAAAATTTTATCAAAATCGGTTCAGCCGTTTGAGCGTGAAGAAGTAACAAACATACACACACACTCACAAACTTTCGCAATTATAATATTAGTAGAAATATCTCCTAAAATCTTTACCTGCTATCTCTTGTATCTCACCTAAGTCTCAGTATATGTTCCGTATCCGGTAACATTCCCATGCCTAGTAAAACGCCGGCCGCCTTACTCTGTAGTAACCTCATAGTGTCGTAAACTCCCTCGCGTCCCGACGGACCGTACCAGCCGTCCCACGATCCGCCGTAGTTAGTACCTAGAGTGAGAAACACGTCACACAAAAGTACTACAACGCTTAAAAGTCTCAACAATTAAACTTATTACGTAGCAGTTTTTGGTTAGGTAGACGAAGGTTTGTTTAAATTATATAATTTTATAAAGGTATAGACGTTGAATAAATACAGATGTCTGATACACAGAGACAGGTAGATGATGTATTTAAACTTTGGATGAGATGGTCAAAATCAGGTTGAAGTTAGAATTAAAGTAGGTGACTATGAGCTAACGTGAAAGAGAGAAGGAAAGATATTTAGATAATAAGAGTGAAAGAGATGTACCTTTATGTACCTTCCACTGTTTGTATGTGATGGAAGCGCTGCCGTACTCATCGTCTATATTATGGACTAGGAAGTCTCTGGCGGATTGACGGTCCTGGGACAGCGCACACCACTGATCAACGCCATCTATATTTTTAATCGAACTGAAAAATACACGAATGTTAATATCTTTTATCTTTTCCTATCTTTCCGTCTTATCTTTTCCTTTCTCGGTCACCTAACATTCATGCCGGCCGCACTTAGTAAAGTCGGCAGCCAGTCCACTAGATGCATCCTCTGTGTAGCGACTCGGGATCTCTTGTCTATGAATGGACTCCACAGCCAGCCAGCCCCACGCACTCCTCCTTCCCATAGAGTATTTTTTACCTTTTGTTTCAAATATACAACTTATATTAATATTAATCTATAACATTATCCTACTAATATTATAATTGCGAAAGTTTGTGAGTGTGTGTGTATGTTTGTTACTTCTTAACGCTCAAACGGCTGAACCGATTTTGATAAAATTTTGTATACAAGAAACTGACGTCCAGGAATAACACATAGGCTACTTTACATCCCGGAAATCTCGGAAATCCGCGGGTAATACCGCGGGGCGCAGCTAGTTATATATATACCACAGTAAGGATTTAGAATTCATATTTTGTATGGAATGAGAAGTTTTGTGTTAGCTTTCGTAAACACCTGGAATGTGATATTCCAAATTCGATTCCCAGTCGTGTCTAAATTCCAACGCTGGAATATCTAATGTATTTATATTCACATAACTACTTACACCTCTGAGAGGATAGTTAGAAGCGGCGTTATCGTTGAACCCAGCCGCGGCGCCGCCGTTGTCTGTCGTGAATATCACGATACTGTTATCCAATATACCCTTTGCTTTCAACGCGGCGACCACTTCTCCCACCGACTCGTCCAGTTTCGTGAGCATGGCTGAAATAATATGTTCAGTAACTTAATAAAAGCTTGAAAAAATAAAGAGGAGCTGTATAGCCAAGGGAAGAGGTTTTATATATTAAGGCTGGCAAGCGAGCTGACGGTCTACCTGATGGAAGGTAGTCACCTCCCATGGACATGTGCAAAACAATGGGTGCAGTAGATGTATTACCGACCTTGATCATCGAGTAAGGAGGAAAGGGTGGGAATAGGGAGAATGGAGGAAAAGGTGGGAAATACTAGGAGCAATCGATCTCTCACTCATCGGACGAAACGCAGCCATTTAAGGCTACTTCACGCCGATCTTCTGTGAGAGGGTGGTACTTCCTCGGTCGAGTCAGCCCATGTTCGAACTGCAGTAACTTACCACAGCTAGGCTCTCTACCACCTCGTTAACTAGGGAGGGAGTGTGATTTACATGAGGGGGAGAAGTGTGGAAAAGCGAGTTCATATAAAGAGTATTTATAGATACAGCTATACATTATCGTGTGAAAATTAAGAATAATGACATTACTTAAGAAGTTGTAGATTTTTGATTATCTTTATATATATAATTCTTCTGTGAGTGTGTATGTATGTCACTGAACTTCTCTCAAACGACTAGACCGATTTTTATGAAATTTTTTGTGTGTGTTCAAGGAATCTGGTAATGGTTTAGATTCACAATTTTGTCTGCTGGACAATGTTTTTTTAATTAATTTTTAATTTATTAGTAGTTGTTGATACAAACTTTTTTTTTTTGACATTAGATTTGACAACTAATTAATATGTCAATCATTCTGTCGCACTTCAAAACACGGAGATTTATGGCTTTAATAGGTAAACTCCAAACACATAAATAAAAAAACGTAACAGATATTTCTTGATTATAGGGCGATACGAAGTTCGCCGGGTCTTGTAGTTCTCTATAAAACAGTTGTCTTGTTACTAAATTAATAATAGCATAGTTTTTTGTCCATCTGAATGCTCGTTATATATTGCTTAAAATATAAGCGTATCTAGGTCAGGGGTCTGCGACTGTCGTTCAGTGTTGTACCAATATTCCACATCCCGTCACAACAGACCCATTCCAATTAAATATTAAAATAAATCCAAATAGATTATCCTGTCTAATAAAATACAAACTCTTCGATTATTATATCTATGTGGAACGTGAATCAGTTCTTCAATCAGATCACGTCAACTTAATTGGTAGAGTAACCGAAATGGAATATTAGGGAGTTAGAATGTTCGATTTTCTTTATATTTATTATTATTTATAGGTACTTTTGATATCTGGTTGTGTGAGTGTCTAACGTTCATTAGATAGGGCCCCCCTTAAATCAACACTTGGGTCGCAAGTCCCAGGCACTGTTGAAGCTCCTCTCCCTGCAACGATGGACCCGGCACCCGCACGGTGAATACATTGAATGCTGAGAGGTTTCGTCTCGTCTCTAATTGAATGTTATTAAAACTAATTATACAATACATAATCGTACCCGCAAATTTTCTCCGCTGAAAGTCCTGTATATGTGTGAAGTTATCGAATAATGGTTCCGGAGCCCGAATCGGCTCAGACGGGTTCCCGGTGTGGACCGCGGAGTGAGACACCATCAGGAACAACGGGGAACTCGTGTTGTGGGTTTTTATTATCTGTGGAAATTTGGATTAGAAGCTTTACACATACATACATACAAGTACATTAAAACTAAGATACTTTGCTAAGTGTTATAAATAAGCTAAAGATTTAATATAGTAAATGTAGAAATAAAGTGAAACATTTATATTGTATGTCTTGACACGGACCTTGACAGCTTCGTTAGTGTAGACATCTGTGGCGTACTGACCGAACAGGTCGTGGGCCGTGGAGAAGTCTAGAACAATCATACACACATTACATAAACTCATAATACATAATCACGAAATATATTCTAACATTTTAGTAATCAAAAATTTTTCATCAATTAGACGAAAAAATTAAGTCACGATTATAAATATTTAAAAGAAATTGTCCTAACATATTAGTCGTACCTAAATATGAACAAAAATATTTTTATCATGTTTTGCTGTTTTAGTAAAATTATAATTAAGTTGGCGAACCGTTAGAACTCCCCGACGATTCGACCTTTTTATAAAGGAATAGACTGATTCTCAACTAATTGTTTATTTTATAAATAATTTAATTGAGATAATTTTGTAAAAGTGGTGTTGCGTCAGGGAGCTGATTTGGCATCTGTGCATGTAATTTAATATGAACGAACTGTGAGCCCTAAAACATCATGTGGGGTAACATTGCACGGTTACAACGTATTGTTAGTAGGAAAAGAAGCTGATTTGTCATTTATGCCTGGAATGTAATATGAACTGTGTAATATTCGACGGTTATCACTGAACGTATAGTAATGTAGAGTTATTTACAGGCAAATAAATATTTAAATATGCGTGACTTACAAAACAAAACATTAAAATAACAGTTTATTTTATAGTTTGTGTCATAAATTGTTCGCATAGCTCCACATTTAAATGGTGACAAAATGTAGTGACGAGAGACAATTACGACACTAAAACAGTTTGACACCCGGCTGGTTTGAAAATAGAACGAAATTTAAATATTTCGTCAGAGAATGTTACAAAAAAATCAACAGAATTGTACCTATACAAAATTAAATTAAGCGAGTTTCAAGAAAAAAATATTTGTTCACATCTTTCCTTTTTTTTTACATACAAACCTCGTCTAAAATCAAAGCCCCAATATCCTCTTTCCTGGTTCGTGTGGTCGTACATGTCTATTTTTCCGTTCCAAAATCCAAGATGACTGTCGAATCTTAAATAAAAAAATAATCCGCTACCTATTATTATACAAAAAAGATGAAAATCTTGTTAAATTAGGAAGTTATTTATATGTATATTTCAGTTTATATAACATATAATACATAATTACCCCCTATTTAAAGGCAAGTATTCCTTTTTGTATGATCCGAGATGCCACTTGCCAACTAGATGTGTTTTATAATCCAGCTCTTTTAAATATTGTGGTAAAATTTTCTCATTAAGCGGAAGCCCTCGAGGTTCAGCAGCGAAAATTACAGTGTGTTGCATACCTTAAATAAAATACACGAAATACAATTTGTAATGTTATAAGTTAGGAAATAAAATTAAAATTTTCAGTCCCAAACTAAATTTAATTCGGTTAATGTAGAACATTTTAAAAAGATCGCGTAATTCAATCGTAAAAATAGTATTTAAAAGATGTTACTATTATTTACTCAATTAAATCAAATAAAAAACAATACTTTCAATCAGTGGCGGCTGGTGGGTTATCGAACTGGTGGTTCACTTTACTAAAATATTGACAAAAACAACAATTGACATAAAATATGTTTATTTTTTGTACATTAAATCAATGCGACGACATTTTTCTGTAGCGAAATGTTCTATCACCTTTTTATTAAAATTTGATTCCAGTTTCTGTCCAAATCGATTCTCCGCCAAAAATAATGCAAGGAAAACAAAAGAATGCATTAAGACGCTCACATCCACACAACCATTTCTTTCTATTATACATTTCACTTTTAAAACTTCGTATAAATGCTTTATTTTTCGATTTACACTCTTGTTTTAAATTTAAAAAGGGCCGTGGCGGCCCGGCCAATTTTATGTTCACTTTACTTTGAAAGATTTTGTTATTTTCTTTAATATAATCAATATTTATACTCATTTTCAACTAATAAAAAACACAGTACAGAATAAAAGTTCTATTATAGAAACGAAATAAAAAAAAAACGAATTACGGAAATAATTATAAACAATAACGAATTAACGCGTCACGCATACAGTGAAAGTTGAAACAATACCAATAACGATTAACGAAATGTCAATCATAGCACCCATCCTTTCGGCCGGCCCCTTGCCGGCCGGCTCAATACGTCATACATCGGGTGCTCTCGGTAACCTTCGGCCGCTTCGTGCGGCGCTCGAGAACCGACTCGTTACTCGGTACATTTCTATGAACTATCTTTTGTCTCACGCGTCAGGCGTATTAATGCGTATCTCATACAAGATGTATTAGCAGTCCTCGTGCACTCGCCGAAGCGCACGATATGAGTTTAGTAAAGCGCTCAAACTTTTTGACCATAATTGGAAATTAAATTTTTTATACCTTTTTGTATATTTAAAAAATAAATATTAAAATGGTAATTTAAAAATTAAGATGACATAATATTTTGTAATTTTTAAATATTTTGAATTGGTGGTTCAGCGCACGGGCGCACTTAAGGTACAGCCGCCACTGCTTTCAATATAATTAAAAGGTAATAAGTATTATTCAATACTAAAAAATAATCATTGAACTATCGCAATGTTTCATGAAAGTAGAAGTTAATTATGTGGGCACACGAACAAATTAATCTGAATAAAGAACGTCTTCACATAAATTCTGTTAAACATAATAAATTTTCTTTAAAAATATATAATAAAATTTACCAGTATGTATCGGATATTTCCCGGTCATCAGAGCAGCTCTAGACGGCGTACATATGGGTGTCACGTAATAATTGTGCAACGAAACACCAGACCAGGCCATAATATCGATATTTGGGGTCGGAATTTGATTCGACCCATGAAATCCGACATCGTTCCAGCCCTACGGCATTTCATAGTTCTAATATTCTGTTTGATATTATTCAGAAATATCGTGAAGTAACTTGAGAAACTCAATTCATCAAGGTAACGAAAAATTTCTTATATAAAAACAAAAAAATGACAAGTATTAAAACTATACTGATGTTTTCGAAAAGGTACTCGAGTATTACATTGAATTTATTAAGTAATTAATTTGCTTCTTTATATCTTAATGTGATGTAGAGGCCATTAATAAATTTTTGACAACCCTTTTGTATAAAGCCCACGCAATGAGTTCCGAGAAACAATAAGTGAAAGCGGAAAGTTCATTTGTGACGGAACAAAAATTATAATCACGCGATGTATTTTTTATAACTGCACATAATTACACTTTTCGTGTTAGCATACTTATAATAAATTATACTATTATTATATTTTCCTAATATATTACTTTATCGTGCCATAAGTTACATTTTTTTAATAAGTATGAGATAAACATTCAAATTATGCAGTTTAAGTAAATATTTGAACCGTTATCTCATACGCAAACATATCGGAGAACCTTTATTTAAAAGTTGTCTTTGAACATAGGTCGTATGAGTCAATAGTTTTAAAAACTGCCAAAATCTACAAATATTTCAATAATATATACTAGAACAATAATATATCTTTCACTAATAAAAACATATGTTTAAACAAATTCATAAAACAGTGTCAGTATTATATAATTAATAAAAAAAAAACAGCTCACTAAACGTAATAAACATTTAAATAAATGATTAAAAAAAATTAATAGTTATAATACACGGACTTACTAAATCGTCAGCTACTATTAACACTATATTAGGTCTTTCGTGACACTGAGACAGACTGGTTACAGTAAACAATAATAAGAAAAACAACATACTGATGAGAGATTCAAATTCAAAAAGTTATTCTTCTGTCACCCGCGGACACTTAATGGAGCTGTCATATGAATTATTCATGTCATTGGTACATTCAGTTCAAGCCGCATTTAAATGTTCGTGCCGTTAAAGAATACATCGAACGAACATTTAAATTTAACTTGTTATTATATAAGACGGAAAAGGCGCTCTCGAATTATTCGCGATTTTATGCAGACGAGATATTTGAGGACAAATAAAACTCCGGATAACAATTTTTCTGAATTAATGTAATGTGTAAGGTTTGATACAATATCTTTACAATCTAAGCCTAAACAAAAATTATTCAGATTTAAAACTTTTCCAAAGAGATTAGCACTATTATTAACTAAAATCAGAGATGTAATTTTCTTTTTAATTGGACTGTTTAAATAAAAAATAGCAAAGATATTCCGACTTCACTATTTAAAATAGCTATTCTATAAGTTTTTATTTGGAAATACAAAGTTAAATATGTAAGTATATTCTATATAAAATACCTTAGTTAAAATAATTTACACTAAATGTTCTATCTATAAAGCCTCAGTTGAAATAATGAATTTGTGTCATAGAAGATTATTCAACTGTACAGGTAAAAACACGAGATGAACTAAATACGTTATTAATTCTATACGTGATACCGTATCACACATTGTAAAAAAAGAGCTTATTTAAATAAAACCAGTTAAACACTTATCACTTATATAAAGAGTCATAAATTCAAAGTGCAAAGTAAATTTGCCAAATATTTTTTTATCAATATTTTCTGATAGCAGTGTTTTTTAACATTTTTATTTGTAAGACTTCGTTGACATTGACAAAATATTCCACGATTCCAGTGTAAATGAAGAAATGGCATAATAAAATTATAATAATCTAGAAGCCCTAACTTTTGAAATGATTGAATTCAAATTATCTCAATTTTCATATTTAATCTCTTTAATAGCAAAGTAGCTTTCCGCCCGCAGCTTTGCCCGCGTGGAGTTCGGTTATATCGCGTTTCCTAGAGAACTATGTTCTTTCTCAAGGTCAACTCTATCTTTGTATCAAATTTCATTAAAATCAGTTCAGTGATTTAGGCGTGAAAGCGTTACAGACGGACAAAGTTCTTTCGCATTTATAATATTAGTAGGGAAGTAGGGATGATTTGTACTCTTTTATATCGTACTTTTGAACAAGCTTTTTATAAATTGTACTAATTAGCTGAACAGGCTCTTAATTATGACATTGAATGGACATTGGCCACAGATGAACATTTTTATTTCTAGATATTAAAAATACATAAATGGAAATCAAATTAAAAGACAGATTATAAATATTTATTTTATTTTCAATGTAAATGACAGTCTATTACCAATACCTCAGTATAATGTAATGCCAGGGAATACAATACATATGTATATCATTAAGACAATTATATAATTAATCTAATATTTAAAGTATTGACCTTAGCTTGATCTAATAAAACGCAAATGTATCACACTGAAACTAACATATTCTTAATAACTTTGACCAATAATTCACAAACTCCTTACATATTTAATGCGTTACATTTATATATACGAATACATTCTTTCATATAATATATAAACAACAGTATATCTGAGAAACAATATTTAGAATCTACATAGTGATACATTCAGTGAAATTAACTAAAAATGGTCCTTTCATACAATATATAAATAAAATTTAAGCCACACCAATACAACTTAATGTTAATAATATATTACTATACTCTCCAAATAACCCGCACAATACTATACAGTAAGTCCGTTAAATAAAATGCATAGAGACCTTACAAAACAAAACCATCTCACAAGTTACAACCTCAACTAGTAACATTTATTATGCTAAAAATGAAATCTAACATAACCAAATACAATTTGTTCAAATAAATATAAAAACTTTCTTTATACTTCTTTGGCAATGCAATAATCGAACATTTTATACTCAAGAGAACACAAGCTTTGAAATGAACATATTCTATGTTTATAAAATTGTAATAATTATGGTCAGAACAGTAATTTTATGTATAAATGAGAAGTTCCTTGACTCCAGCTACATATAGCTGTCTCACTCTAACATTGTGTTGCATCTCACTCACTCCTTGCGTGGTTTCCTCTTCCTCTGTCCATCACCAGCTGCTTCTGAGTCTACCAATGGTGCGGTCTGAAACAAAAAGTTACCACAATTGTTAAAATGAGCAGTATATGTTTATAATATTTTAAAAATATAAAGCAATAAGTTAATAGGGTCTGCAAAAGTATAGTAACATATATCTTTGGTCACACAAACAAGTTTTATTGGAATAACTAGATTAGTCTTTCCCAAAAGTGGGTAACAGAGCCTCTTTGTGGTCATTACAGGCCTTAAGGCGGTAAAAGATTCATTGGGTGTTGTGTATAGCCCTGGGTGATCGGTAGTTCCATTTAACTAGTATAAAGTAGTAATTTTTCAGTAGGTCAAATAAAATTTATTATCAAAGCAGGCAACAGACAAAATAAGCTTGAGAGTCCCTTATCTAGATTAATTTATGATGTTTTTAAATAATTAATTAATATGGACTGCTTGTATTGCCAACATACATCAGTTGTGTCAGCCTCGGGCTCGGGTCCTTCAAGATCAGCTTTGCTCGTCTTCTCACTAGTTCCTTCAACTTCCTCTTGATGAGGATCATCCTCTACAACCGCGTCCGTCTTCTTAACATCCGCTTCCGGATCCTAGTGTTGGATTGAACATTTTAAAATGAACTTTATAATATAATCAACATTATAAGTGTGTGAATTATTTGTATATTTGACTATTATATGAAGAGTACATAATATTAATATTGAAATAATTTCAATTTCAATAAGGACTTAAATTTTTACATTTTACATCTTATTTTATTGGACATTATAAGTTTCCTTTTTAAAAGCTGTTTAAATTGACAATCATTATTATTTCGTTAATTAATTTATCTGTCAGTTACCATCTCGAGTAAATTGGAATAATTTTTTCTAATAATATCAGAATATTTTATTAAACTCTATATGTACGTATATTTGTTATATAATAGTGTTTATGTATGTGTGTATATATACCACTCGAGGTCCACAACACATGTACGCGATGAAGGCCAGTAGAGCGAAGGAGACGAGTAGCGCGGCTGCCCACATCCAGGGCCTGTCACCCACCGAGCGTAGAACAAGCTCCACCACAGACTCCTAGCATCACAACTACTGTACTACTGACTAGCATACTGACACTACACATACGGGGTCAATGAACTTTGAATGGGAAATAATAAGGACTGGCTGGATGGAAGCTTTTCACAATAAAAACCATATACAAATAATAGTATAAATATATCAGTACTACACTTCAGTTCTAGCGTTCTATAATTTATACGACTATTCCAGGCGATACCTTCACATTATCGAATAGCTAAAACCAAGCTGAACATATTACAGCATCTTGTTTGATATTCTGGCATTTAATATAGTGTAGACCTCATAGGATCTCCTTATAAGGTAGGCGACGTATATAACGATAGGTATCGCGCAGTACAGCACGTACAGCGACACCGCGCCCGGACGATACTTCACAGCTATCAGTAGCTTGCCCCACCACGTTTTCTGATTCACCGTTATATTATAACATATCTCTGATAGTTTAAATTTAAATTTATTTATTGAAAAGAAAATTTCAATAAATGTAAAACATGAACACAATGTGAAAATTACATATATCCAGAAGAAATGTAAGTTTATGTTCGAACGCCTTTAATCTTAAAATCTATTATGATTATCCATAACTTAATAGTTTCCAAGGGTTGTCAACTCACCGAGTTGCTGGATATCTTCTGTTTCTTGAGAGCGAAGCCCTGAGCGGCCCAGGCCTCCGCCACGGTGGGGTCGTCTGTGATGATGAGGTTATCGAACAGGAGCATGGGAGACATCGACCACAGCTCAAATCCAACAGCGTGCTGGAAACGAAATATACAAATATTAGAATTTTCACCCAAAAATATGATATTTCAGATCTTAAATAATAATGTAAAAACAACTTTGGTTGGTTGGTTGTTTAAAATATGGCCTTCATTCGTATATAGAAGGTATACGTATATGGTACAAGATATAAGTTGTTATATTGCGACTTGCGATTGCGATTGCCAAATATGGAAAAATGTTCAAGTATTTTTTAAGACTAAGAGGTTCATGACTGTAGTAAATTTTATTATCCTTCCTCAACGAGTTGTGTATTAAATGTCGTCATAATTATAGTTACAATAGGCGTCATTCTGAAGGGATGTTCGTCGTTGAAGTAGTCCGGGTTGGGGATTCGTCTCGGACTCCACTTGCCCTTGTAGTTGGGATTGGGGATGAGAGGTGCTCGCCAGATTCCCTACAAAAAAGAGGAAATTAATAAAACCATAGATATATTCACGAACAGACAGCGACATCTATCGTCTGTATCACAGGACTTCTTAGAAATCTACTTTCATATCTTGTTCCTGCAGGAATCAAACGGTATTATAGAATAAATTATAACCTAGCTCTTATTCTGAGATGTAAACTATATCACTACGAAATTTCAACAACAGTTTTTTAGGTAATTTTTACTTAAAAACTACAGACATCCATACAAATTTTCGCATTACGTCGGATAATTAGCGCAAATCTGCATAACTACCATTGGATAATTCCGCTTATCTACATTGGAAGCAGATAATCAGAAGAAAGTTTAAGGTGAAATATTTTCTAAATTAACGACTTTTAAGGTAATTTCTTCACAATCTATGTATATATATAAAAGAAAGTCGTGTTAGTTACTTCACTTATAACTCAACAACGGCTGAACCGATGTAGCTGAAAATTGGCAGGGAGGTAGTTTAGAGCCAGGAAATTGCAATAGGATACTTTTTATCTAGTTCGACAGCATTCCCGTGGGACTTGACATGAAACTTCAGTCACTATAAAAACGTGGAATAACGAAACACAATTGACAGCTACGCAATTGACGTATAATGACAGATATGTTATGACGTAATGATGACAATTAGATATTTGTAAGAGATCTACTATATAAAAATAAGTCCGGTTTTTCAACATATACTACAAATCAATAATTTAAGTAGATGGCGCCGGTGCATAATACATTGTTCTCTGCTCAGTTAATTTCATGTGACAAACCGGTACTGTGTTTATAGTTTGAACTCTTAAAACCAATTAGTATTTGCGGGATAAATTTAGAAAATCATTGTTTTTAGCATGGGCGTTATATTTTGCGTGTTCACGAGTTTGGAAACCATCCGCTTTATTTGTTTTAAAGTTAGACCTAAAAACAAAAAATGTGGTTAACAAAGGAGCACTTCAATGAAACGGATAATTTGCGGACACGTATAACGCTTCGATTCGGTATCTACTACTACGAATTAATTACTGTTGTGAAATGAAATAAAAATTTTCCTTTACAAATATAAAACAAAAAAAAATTCTTCATCTTTTTATCACCAAATGAAATGTTACATAAAAGCCTTCTGGTGGCGAAACGGAGTTCGCCGGGTTTACTAGTTTTATATAAAAGCATTCTGGTGGCGAAACGGAGTTCGCCGGGTTTACTAGTTAGTAATAAATTAAACAGTAAATAATCAGTAATCCTACAAAAATTATGTTAAAAGTCGTTAATTTAGAAAATATTTCACCTTAAACTTTCTTCTGATAATTTGCTTCCAATGTAGTTACTCGGATTTTCACTATTCCCTAAGATATATAATATTCATGGTATAATATGTGTTTGTTATAGTGGAGTATGTTAAGGCACCTTGTATTTAGGGTTGGGTATCGTTGGTGGCGCCCATGTCCCACAGCCGGGCGCCGCGGCACATCGCGGGTTGTCCACCAGCGGCGCCTCCCACTCGCCGTCCATCTCCTCGTCCCAGTCTGAAGGCTTCTTGGCCTCCGGGTCTGTGGGGCATCGGACACAAGTTCAATATATGTATATTACAAATACAATTATTCATTAAAATGATATCATATTTGTGGTAGGTAAATCATGTTAATAGTCCGCCTTTCTTGAATGAAGTTGCGGGTTGGTAACCTGGGAAGTACCAATTTGATTTTCGAGTCATATGTACTCTAAGAGTATTTAGACATTACTGACGGACGGTGAAGGAAAACATCGTAGGAAAACCGGTACATATAATATAAGTATGAAATCGTGGTGGTAATGCCAAAATCTTCTCCATGTGAGAAGAGGCCTTTGCTCAGCAGCGGGCTCTTTTAGGCTGATGATAATGAAATTTTTATGTAATTATTTACAATTATAGTTCTAAGCCAGTAGAATTAATTTCCCAATGAGTCAAAAACACGATACTATTATTTTATACATGATACTGGCAATGTGATCATATTGCCATATTAAAAAATATATAATTAATGACTTGTGAGTTGTGTATGATATATATATAAGTGGACCTGGTATCATGTCAGGCTCGTCCTCCAGCCAGCCGTCTGGTTTAACAGCATTGAAGTCTATGATCTGCGCCGGCTCACTCTCATCCCAATCATCTGGCTTGCTCGCTGAAGGGTCAACGATCTGAAATCATACAAAATTGTCATTTACTACATGAAATATACGAATTTATTATCTATTAATAAATAACCAGGATATATGTGTCTTATAATCAGGTATTGACGTATATCGTCCCTTAGCTTATAACACCGCTTAAGTCATATTTACCAACTTTATAGGAGACGAAAAAAACTGTCTACTTTAAACTATCTGTGTTTTTTCTATTGCTTTTTAATACTAGTTAGCGGTTAAGAAATAATTATTTATACTTATTTTGACGATGTCGGTTCGACGCGCAATGTGCAGCTTCAGCCAGTTGCATTAAATTGTAAAAACCGCCAATTTTCCACTTGAGCGGTGTTGATAGCTAAGAGACGATATGTCGTTTTTATTGTTAGTCGAGCATTAAGCAATAATATCAGTTCCTGTATTTGTGCAGCAAAATATATGTCAGCTTTGTCTTTATCATAACGTGTGATCGATTGTAAAACCAAATGTGCTAAATAAATTACATATATAACATATTCTTTATTTCATAAAATCCTAGTTTTGTATTGTTGTAATATTTATTTGCAACTAGGTCTATCAATAGTAAAAGTACATACAAGAACTTTCCACAACTATGACATATTATATGTATATAAAACTTGAACAAAATCAATCAGAGTCAAAACCTGATTTCCTCTCATCTTTACATAATTAACCATGAAAAAGTCTTATTGTAATTCGAATAGAAAGCTGCAATGTTTGGACTAAAAGAAAACGCAGAACATGACTCGCTAACGAAAAAACTTGTGTTAGGTAGAGCATAAATAAATTCTTCATCATCAACTCTTGAAATAAATGAAACAAACTACCGAATTCACAGAAATAATGAGGATTTCTCTAACAACTTGCGTATTATATAAATTAACATTAGTTTTAAAGATGCAATGTATTTTAATCGTTTCTTGTCTAATATCAAGTACAAAATAATCTTCAAAACCTACTGAAGTAACCCAAAAATTATGTGTAAATATAAGACAATTTTGTCTTTTAAGGTTTTTTAAGAAACTAAACTAAAAGAAACTAAGTTCGCGTTGCTCCAAAGAAACGACTTTTAAAGTTTATTCCTTTTTCATTTCTCCTTAATTTCATCTATTGCGCTTTCCTGCAATTTTACCATCCTTTTTTCCAAAAACAATTTACACGTCATAAAAAAAAGTCTTTAACTAGCCGATACCATAGTGTTTACAGAAAAGAGTACATATGACAAGGCGAGACATGAGGTAATAATAACAGCATTTAGCTAATAATAACTGCAACTTAAACCTAAATAAAAACAATGCGTTTTTCTTTACATATATATCGCGGGTTCCTTTGCATAAAGGCCAATGTACAAAATGACAATTTTTCAGTAGATGCATTTTAAATTTGATTTCGATGATTTTAAATCTTTGCATAGCAACTGTGACCTACACGTATGTCATTTAAGCTTGATAAACTTTTTTGTAAACCTATTACGTTTTTAAATATATTTATTCTTTATAATATACATTATATAAGCTGTTATACGTTAAAAAGTGTGTTACTTATGCTTTTTTACTGCAATAAAATCTAAGTCTTTCCACCGACAAATACGCATTTTTTTAAATGGATTTTGTAGAATACAGTATTATGAAGAGTTTAAAGCAAAAAATTCAAAATGTCTAAATTACTTCATTGGCCCTTTTATACAGGGTGACTGGTGAATTACTATCGATACTTGAGGACGTGATATTTGACGATCATATATGACAAAATAAAAATTAATATAACATAAATATTAATAAACTTCTAAGTAAAGTTAACCAAAACTTATGTAATTAATTACGCATCGCGTGAACACCCTACAGATTAGGTATACACACACACACACAATCGCGCGCGGCGGCGGGTTGTTGTATCAGCACGCCGCCGCACGCGTCCACACTTGGAACGTGTCCACACTTTATTTATTTATAAAAAATTAAGTAAAAATTATATTTAGTAAAAAATTAAGTACCTATTTTTTTACATAATTCGAATGAGAATCATGTACCGAGTATTCTCCTAAAATATTGATAGTAATTCACCAGTCACCCTGTATAGGATTCATCAATATATGGATTCGGTCCTTTATTATTATGTTCTGTGTTTTATTTAGGTACACATTTCTTGACTATTTCAAATAACTATATATCTGGTATACCGTCACTATAATAATAATCAAACATTACCTTTTCCCTCTCATCCCAGTCTTCTGGCTTCTCATCGTTGGGGTCATCGACCTCTTTGGGAGGGTTGACGGGTGGTGTGAAGTCTTCCAACAGTGAACCAGCATTGAACTCCTTGTTGTCAACGAGGACTGAGAATGTGTTGTCTGGTCTCACTATCAGTGTGTACAGATGAGGCTCCTTGTCTTTATAGATGTCTTCAAGACGTTGACTGGAAAATATAACAATCAGTATAAATCAATGAATATTATAAAACAAAATCTCCCGACTCTGCTGTCTGTCTGTTCGCGATAAACAGAAAAACCACTGCACTGATTAAGTGGTTTCCACCACTCGATAGCGTGATTTTTGATGAGGGTTTTAGTATACATATAATTTGGTAAGTTTTGAATCTATTTGTGTGTACCTTAACGATATTTGTTAAAGATACCGGAAAAATATTAGCGTTCTGGAAGCTTCTAACAAAAAACGCTGCGTAAAGCCCTTGAGATATAGTAAAATAAAGTATGATGGAATTGTGTATCCTATATAGGCCTACAAAAAAGTCCGCGATGGCATATATCTATCTCTTACTAATAAGTATAAGTAATATCTGTTACTTACTATATCTATTTTATTACTTTGTAAAGTTGGCGTGAAGCGTTTATTGGAAAGCTATTTATATAAACACGGTATAAAGTCTTATCAAATTTATTATGCTTCGTGTTCAAGATTACATCAGTATCTGTAAATTACTTTTTGAATTATTGAATTCGTAGCTACCATTTGAAAGTTATCATAAGTTTAATAATTCTCAAAATTAAATCCGCGCGATAGATCTCGCACTTTTTCACATGATCACGTCATGTTCACGTAAAAAACATAACAATTTTATTATATTAAAAAACTATTGTTAACATACAAAATGCAGATTTTCGTAGTCAAGTTTAAAATATGTTTAAGGAAGAATGGTGAAGAAATTTTTGTTTGTCTTGATTGAACTCGAAAAGAAAGTACTCAACGCACTTTACGCAGCATAGGCTATTTTTATATTTTTTGTAAAGTACCAGTGTGAAGCCGGGGCAGGTTCCTAGTTTACAATAAAATGTTTTTAAATACATAGAAATCAATGTTTATATATAAAAATGAATCCCTTTTTCCCTTGGTCACGGCATAACGCGTGAATGGCTGGACCGATTTCAATAATTCATTTTTTTGTTGTATTTGTTATTATTAGGAGAAGATAGTATAAAGCATTAGAATAATAATCACTTTGTTTTTGGAATAATTTTGATTTGTAAATATACTAATTAGAATTCAATAATCACAGTTATACTTAATAAAGAAATTAATTAGTAGAAGAAGATACTTAATAAAGAAATTAACTTCCTTGAGATTACAAAGTTCGCCAGGACAGCTAGTAAATTAATAAATGTGAATATAGTAGTATGGACCACAAATTATACTAAATTTATAAGAAATTTTTTAAATTTCATGAGAATGATACACCAATAAGGTCATAGAATTTCAAAATATTAAAAAAAGTGTTTGCTATACCAGCTTATATCGCAACAATAAACAAATCCAAAAAAATTAAAGAAGTAAATCCCAAATCATTAGTTATCCTACCACACTTGGTACATTTAACTTAACATTATACCCATAACAATAAAGAATTATTTCTTCATAATTTTTAAATTTGTTTGAAAATCTGCAGTTTTTTTACTACATACAAACTATCTTTAGTTATATCAGTGGTGGCCTAGTGGTTAAAGGGCCCGCCTCTCGTTGCCGAGAGCGCGGGTTCGATCCTGGCCCGGGCAAGTACCAATGTGATTTTTCCGAGTCATATGTACTTTCTAAGAGTATATTTAGACATTACTGATTCCCAAAGAGGGTTGATGTCAGGCAGGCGGCCGGTCGTAAAAACAAAAAGCCAAAACTATTCTCAACATGTAAGGCAGACCCTGGCTATAGCTGGGAAATTGCCAGGTAGAAGCAGAACAAACTATGTTTAGTTATAAAATTTATTCTTACGTTGGTTTCTTGCAGTGTTTTTCTTCAATGGTCCCATTCTTGGGGTTTTTGTGTCTGAAGATGAAGTGCAGTTTATTGTCGTTGCCACACTTGTCGGGTCCAAACATGATAGTGTATGGAGTCTGGTCGTGGAACTGTTTGAGGTCTGCTTTATTGTTCACTCCTCGTGATAGAAGCTTTAAGTAAGCACCACCACAATTTTGACCTTCCTGTATAGTGAAGATGGGATTAATTACAAATGCTTAAGACAGAGGCGAAACCTCTCATCATTTAATGGATTCTAAGTGTGGGTGCTGGGTCCATCATTGTAGGGAGAGGAACTTCAACAGTGCCTGGGACTTGCAACCCAGGTGTAGGTTTAAGAGGCCCCTATCTAACGCGCGCTAAATGCTCAGCTCCACCGTACAAGCTCCTCTCTCTACCTAATGCATTATACAAATGACTTTTTCGGTATATATCTTTGATATTACAAAATTTGGTACTCAATTGTATTATTTATATTTTCATAATTAATTATTAATGACTTGTCACAATTAATTTATCAACATTTTCTAAGTAATGCGTTCCTTATGATTTTGTATCTTAATACCTATTAATAACACAAAGAATACAAACCAACTCCTCGTGTGAAATTGGAGAGAAGCCAATTACCCTATAATACTGCTTTTCATTTCTCTTTGTGATAATTTTAGACAATTTTACCAATACATAAAACTTAACATACTATCGGTTTTATATTTTAAATAATAATATGCAAAATAATACAATAAATGTTGTATTTCTTGAAATTCAAGTAATATGTATTACAAGTGAAGAATAGTGAAAGTCACTTGAAACTAATTGGCTTATCTGAGCGACAACATACAAAGTACCGTGAAGTAAAAACAAAGAATATTACATCATGCACTAAAATATAAGTACTAAAAGAAAAAATATCTACAATTATGAGTATGGTTTTTGGTGATAAACATGAATTATATATACTTATTCTGTTTTCCACAATTATAAATGATTTTTACCTGCATAGTCACTTCATACTGTACAATGAGTGGTTTGTCTTTAAACTCAAACGGTCTGTCAAGCAGTGTTGATATCGCGGCATGTTTAGCCTCAGTAATCAGCACTAACCCTGTGTCACTATTAAATATTTTTCTTGTAGGTATTTGAATCTGCATACAAAAATAATAAATGAAAATTAAAAATACACATTTTAGATTGGAAACAACTGATATAAGTAAACTTTTGATTACAAATATATTTCTTTTATTTAATAAATAATATTTGTTATAAAGTACCTCCCATTTTCCATCATATTTTGCTATATCTTCGTCGACACCTTGTTTTTTTGCTTCGGACTTAATCCACTTCTTCTTGAATGTTGCCACATCATCAAAGTTCTCAGCCAGATACACTTTCTTGGGATCCACTTGAGGACTCTGGTAGGTTTCCTCTTCAGTCTAATATGTAAAAAAAACGTAATAAACTCAAAACATTCTATTTTCTTAGACAATACTTACCTTATCTTACATTATTTTAAAAACATTTTGTAACACATTCATATTGAATTTGAAGACAGAAACATTTATATTAACTAGAATGTATTAACAGATCTTGTTATATTGCTATTTGTGTTACGAAAACTTTTGTTATCTGATTATTATTTAGATAATTAAATGGGTCAAAAGATATGGAAATGTTGAAAATAGATTTATAACAATATTTTCACACATTAAAAGTTTTAATGAATAAGCAGATATAAGTTACAATTATTTACATAACATACTAATTTATCCTACTAAAATTATAATTGCGAAAGTTTGTGAGTGTGTGTGTATGTTTGTTACTTCTTCACACTCAAACGGCTGAACCGATTTTGATAAATTTTTGTATACAGGAAGCTGAGGTCCAGGAATCACATAGGCTACTTTACATCCCGGAAATCCGCGGGTAACACCGCTAGTTTATAATAATATTGTTGTAATAGTTTCAATTAGGATATAAATAAATGTTACTTTTGTGGTGTTACTTCTAGTTGCTGTTCCTCACGTAGATAATTGCGATAAGTAAGTAAATTGAATCAACGACAGTTTTTAATAATTAGGACAAGAAAACTAACCTCAACAGTTACTCCATCTTCTGAGTCTTCGACATCTGCGTTAACATGCAGCGAGCCAGAGATTACTAAAAAGCTTAATATAAAGACCCGCATAATACCAGGTGCCATCTGCAATTGTAAAATTTTATAAAAGTCCAACTTAAAATGTAATTATGCACAATGACCGACGCACAGACAAAATATTTGAAATTGAATTAGTTTGTAGTTTACAATTGAATTAATAAAATTTAAGGCATGCTACAGACACCGGACGACGGAAATCCTCAATAAATACAATCATAAGCCTGGCTTAATGCTCACGGACCATACAGAAATCATGATAAGCTTTGATTACTAACCATGCACTTTCAATTTTCAGTTAGCGACGGTCGCTAGTTAAACATCCAATTAGAATAACAGCCTTTATCTGATTTAACACTTAAAGAAAACAAACTGATAGTAGACGCAAGTCACTACCAAGAGCCGCAAAAATATTGAACTAAGCTTTCCTAGTTCATACTTTCAATACTTCAATCATTTACGATCACCGAATTAAATGAACTCTTTTCATTAGACGGATGGTTTTGAATAATCTGTGGAAGCATTTGATTGGTGGCTCAAAATCAAACGTCCAATTGGAAACAAACAGTTGTCATCGGATGTCAGAGTAGCAAATGACATATATATTTGTAGAATAAAAAGATTGAATACACAGATATTCAATGAATAATATATTAAATAAATCTATTATCTTAAAAGAAATGTATCAAAAGAGACTTTTTAAATTATTTTTTTTGTTTTTCTTACTTTTTTTTAAATTGTATAATGCTATAGGAATTAGAATAATTTTATACAATAAAACTCGGTTGTATGGATATTCATATCTAGTGTATAATTTAAATAAACTAGGTTTTTAAACATATTCAATTTTATTAATAGAGAAAATTAATGAACACTGTGATTTTTAATAATTGATTTCTAAAAACACATTTTATTTTTAAAAAATAACAACTTACTTGACAGTATATTCTTATTCTTTAAACATTAGTTTTAAAGTTTCAAAATTCCCTTCAGACAAGGCAACAACCAAAAACCAATTCAACTTAATCTTCTAAATTTTGCATTAAAATTGAAATAAATAAATATTATATTCCAAAATATAATAAAAAAATAATGTTTAAATTTTGTCACCCTTAATTTATTTTCCAAAAAATATTTTTCAGATCGTACCATAATGTAAGTGAAGTATAGTATAGACCATAGTTTGTTAAACTTGGCGCTCTCAATCTTCAAATTGAATCAAATTTATGAAATCAACATGGCGGATAAATGGGAAAGTAAGTTTGTTTGTTTGTATTAATTTAAATTATTCTATTTTATATAGTTTTTTATTCTAATTCCTTTTACAAATTTTATTAACCATAGTTTTTTTTGAAGCCCTCTAGTGTCGCCTACTTTCAAATGGGAAATATTTATCAAGGTTCAAAATTTAAAAAAATTCAAATTTCCAGCCGAATTGTCATTATAAATTATATTTTTTAGCTTCTTGAAACTGAGTGCTGGTTTAAAACCTTACTTTTTGTGTGTTACAATACGGTTTAAAGTATATGAAAATTAATTTTGTTTATATGTTATTGAAACTAAATAACATTTATTTTCAGACGTTCAAAACGATGAAAAACATTCTCTTAGACTACAATATCAGATTAAAGCTGAACCAATGGATATGGATTTACCTGAAGACGATGAAGAGCCACCAGCTTTCGGTCCAGCGGCATTGGGCCTTCATAGAGTTGGGACAAAATTGCCGCCAAAACCAGCACCTAGTGAACCTATGCAAAAATTAAATGCCAGAGGTATGCCAGCCCGAATACGAAAGAAAAATAGATTTATATTTGTTGATGACTTTGTTAATACATCTCCACCAAAACAGTCTCCAAAGAGGACTCCTAAGATATTAACAAAAACACCAAGTAAGCCGGCTAGTGCAAAGAAACAGAAGTCGCCAATGAAAACGCCTAAACACAATGAGAAGATTGAAGAGAAGTGTGTAAATCAATCACCGGACCGTAAGAGTGGACAGAGGATAGGTATGAGGTTAAGAAATCTCTTGAAGTTGCCTAAAGCACACAAATGGGTGTGCTTTGAATATTTCTATAGCAATATTGATAAGGCTCTGTTTGATGGAGAAAACGACTTCATGATTTGTCTTAAAGAATCATTTCCCCAGCTCACTAATAAGAAGCTAACTCAGGTTCAATGGGCCAAAATAAGACGCATGATGGGAAAACCAAGGAGATGTTCACAAGCTTTCTTTGCCGAGGAACGAAAGGAATTAGAAAGGAAAAGAAAACTTATAAGATATATTCAGCAAAGGAAAAACGCTGATATATGTGTCAAAGACTTGCCTAATGAGATACCTATGCAATTAGTTGTAGGAACAAAGGTCACAGCAAGACTGCGCAAACCACAAGATGGCCTGTTCACTGGCTGTATTGATGCAGTGGACACATCAAATAATACATACAGAATAACATTTGAAAGACCTAAATTAGGTACACACTCTGTTCCAGATTATGAAGTCCTTTCAAATGATCCTCCTGATACAATAAGTTTATCAAGTATGACTCAAAAATTCAGGCCACGCTATGTCATGCAAGAAATCTTTAGTCTCTATCAACCAACCATCCCTAATAAAAATACGAGTCAAGGCGATCCCATGATGGGATGTACGGATTTGACAAAACATCTTGATTCACATCTAGGGAGTTATCCTTTCACGTTACTTGAATTGATAGTTAAACTAACAAAGATATTACAGGCAAAGAAATGTAAAATAAACAAGTTGAAAGAGTACAACTGTGAAGCTGAGAAGAGGAAGTCATTTGGTCAAAGAATGCCTGAGGACTTTGAAAGGAAATACGCTTCAGTTGTGATTGACCTCGAACGGATGAACATGGACTTGCAGGAATACATAAATAAAATACAAGTATACTGTCAACAGATTGCTCCAGGGCCTAGTTTAGCGGCGATGTTGGCACCTTCACACTTGAGGGAAAAATGTCGTGAAGAAGCTGCCTTACTAGTGGAGAAAAATAATAACGGCTCCATCAAAGACAATAACATCATTGAACTGATAACTGATCTCACAGCCCTGATGTTGCAAGTTAAAAGCTTATCTGACTCGGACCAGAATGCTTACGAGTTGAGTGTCTTACAAGGAACTATGGATCAGATAAAGACGAAACTGGAGCCGCAATATCAGAAGTTATTCCAAACTCATGTTGAATTACACATGCAGAGGATCCAAATGGGCTTAGGGCAAATGATAACTAGCAGTTATGTCTCCAGTACATAGTCACATACATGAATTTATACATAGATGATACCTATAATTTTATGAAATTTTGCATATATACAATTATGTATATAATATTTGAGCCTAGTGTTGTAATATTTGACCTTATTTAACAAAGAACTATATGTAAACCTGTAAATGTTTTTAAAAAAATTATAATATATTAGGTAAAATAAATAGTTGGTATTTATTATGAATATTTTGTTCCATTTCCCTGTTTCAGCAAATATTCCTCCAGATTTTTTGATTTGAAAATGGTGAAAATTAAAATTGAAACTTACACAGTAGTAATTTCAAGTGGAATATTAAATAGAAAATCCAAATAATACTCTTTTAGAGATGTGGATTCCTTTTCATAATATGGTTTAAATTAATACCTTGATTCAATACTGCAAAATATGGTTGGCTGACAAAAATAGGTTCATTTTAGGTATTACTTATATAACATATAAAGCTATGTATACATGTTACATATTCAAAGAAAAATAACACAACAAAGAATTGTACATTGAATTAAACACTGTTTATTTATTAGAACATTTTCCATAATTACAATTTACATACTTGATAAGTATGATCGATTGGGCACTTCGCATTAATCAGTGACGAATAAATGCCCAGACTTTTTCCAATTACAAATAAATGACAATACATGAGCGTGCAACACAACCGAACCTATCATCAATATTATCTAGGAATGTAAGTTATTTCATTGAAATTAATCTTCAAATATTACCTAAATTGCTTTTTAAATGTTGTTAGTTTTGTAGTCAGTTTGAAAACGGTTCAGACTTTGTATTTGTTTAAAGTTTCTAACAATTCATCGGCTTCTTCTGATGTCTTCACTCGGACCAGTACAGAGGTCGGTGGAGGTTTAGCATCCGGAGTGGGTATGCAGACCAACATCACATTGTTCTTACCCATTCTCTGGGTTGGAACACCCGAAGACAAAATCAAATTGAGTAAAACATTACCAAGAGCTGTGTTAGCTCGGACCAGAAGTTGGTGTTTCTCGCTGTTTTCTACTTTCTTGATATACAGAGTACCAACACCCTTATCAATGAAATTGCCATCTTTTTTGACAAATATTTTACATTTCTTATCATAAACACTGTTCTCTTCTACTATTGGTGTATATTCAACTTTAGGTGGTGCATCTTCATTATCGTTTGCATCATTGGCTGGTTCTTCGGGTTTCGGTGTATTTACATTTGTGCTAAAACTGAAAGGTTTGCCCATGCCAAAAGAGAATGGTGTGTTACCATTGGTAGTTGTAGCTGTGGTTAAGGGAGATGTGTTTAAATTAGATTTAATACCGAAAGAAAATCCAGTACTGGGAGTAGTTGAAGTCGAAAATGTACAGCTGGCGATGCTGGTGCCAGTATTGAAAAGAGACGTCGTGTTAGATGTCTTGGGTGACGATGTTACAGGGGCAAATATGGATGGCTTATTTCCTGAAAATAATGTTGATGTTGCACTCTTACTATCGGACATGGGTTTCTCGAGGCTGGTATTCTGTTTTGGTTCAGGTTCAGACTTGGCACTGTCTTTATTCTCCTGTTCCTTGTTTTTCTCATATTCATCTTGAATATCTTTTAGATATTTTTCATAATCTCTGAAGATTGGAGTTAAAATACATATTGGCATCTCTTCAACATGTTTTTTGATACAGTCTGATACCGACTCATTCAGGCCCTTCAGTTTGTTGTGGTATGTCATTAGACTACTTTTAGTTTCCGGTTTATTTTCAGGTTTCTTAGCATCACTGATTTTGTTTAATGTCTGAGTTGTTTGCTTCTTGAATGTTGCAAAGTTGTTTGATGTGGATGAAAATAATTTGTTACCACTGTTAGCACTGGTCGATGGTGCTCCAAATATAGTTGAGGAGACCTGGGATATAGGTTTATCTGATGCAGGGTTTGTTTTTTTGCCAAAATCACCTGTCAGGGGTGAGGTTACAGTAGACTGGATTTTAAATGGATTATCACTAACAGTTGAATCTGCTTTGGATGTCGTAAACACAGACTGAGAAAATAAAGAGCTGGTAGTAACAGTAGTGTCTGATGTACCACCAAATGGAGAATCTGTTGCAGGTTTGCCAAAAGCTGACTTTGTCGGAGTTGAAGTTCCTGATAAGCTGAATATTCCGCTACTTATAGTATTTGATGGGTTGCTGTTGACGGAACTTGATGAAACAGCTGTCTCACTTGTAGAAGTAAGACTACCATTATTCTTACTGCCGTTGGTTAAATTTGATAAGAAATCAAATGACGAGTGCTGAGTTTTGTTAAATCCACTGAACCCACTAAAAACACTCTTCTTAGCCTATAAACAGAAAAATCAATTATGGCAAAAAACGATTAAGTACAATGAATTAAAAATAATGTGAAAAAACACAGGTTTTCTCGAATATATGGAATGTCTAAAGTAACACGGACGATCATTACCTCACTGCCAATGGCTAGAGAGCGTCTTTTAGCGGTCCTTATCACACGCTTCTCAAGCACCTCCTTAGGAGCTATAGCAAAACCACCAGTCTGGTCCTCTTCTACCGGATCATCGTCATTCCAGTTCTCATGATTTAGTTCTGTTGGAGCCTGTCTTTTAATCGACATAATTACAGTTATATCCTAACATTCAATAATAAAACCTGTCGAAGTTAAAAACTCTGCATTATCATGGAAATCAAGCAGTTTTTGTATTCTCACACATAGCTTGATTTCAACTAGTAATATAGGAACAAAATTATAAACACATCTGTGTTTATTTCAGACGGAAACCTGCGATAATTGATAAAACGCGAAATGAATCTTAGCAGATTACTACCTTGTGGGAAGATGAAATGTCAAATAGAGATTATTTAGTATATTCTATATCGCATTTAAAAAGAAATAAAAATCATTTAACAAAATTCATCACATTTTTATACTCATACATTTTATAATTCATACTTAAATTAATTATATTAATCACTTCATATTTTCGTATCATTTTTATAAAAGGAAATAATCTTGTATCAGCATCCATGTAACAATATTATTATTTTTTTGCAAAAATTATTTTTTGGTATTATTTGTTTTTTAGGATATAAAACATTTTAGATTTTTGATAAGAAGTAGTAACCGAAGTAAATAAGAATCTTAAGAAATTCTAACACCTGCCGTTTTTGTTTACCGTGCCCAAGTAAATTAAAAATTTAAAAAAATGGGCAATTATTCAAGACCATTTTTTTAATAATCTTTTATTCCTCAAAAGGACTCGTATCCAGAGCCGTAAAAACAAAAACATATGTTTATATTTTAACGCTCGATTAGACATTGACACTTTATTGAATTTTGCAAACTCCGTCAATTTCCCGCTGCTTCCAAAAAACAAATTTTGGTTATAAATTTAGATTATTTTATATTATTAAACTGCTATATTAAATTTTGTATATGCCACTTTATTACTATCTTAGTAATTCAAAATGTTTCAAACCTTGCTAAGGGTAAGTTTTAACCCCAAAGTTTTAATTAACGTTATAATTATTTCGTTTCATCTATTAACAATAGTTATAATAACCTAATATAGAATAAAAGGATGTCTCTCTCGCCCTTATTGCAGATTCTACCTCGTCAACCCGCACATATTAAGAAACTACACACAAGTGTGACAAGATTTGATAGCCAAAACTCAGAAAAAAGTACGTATAATTATAAAATAATGCCCGTTACCTTGCTCACAATTAATGAAATATTTAATTATTGTTAACAGCAATCAACCAAGTCACTTTATTGGGTAGAGTCGGTGCTGATCCTCAAAAACGGGGTTCTGTGGAACATCCAGTGATAAATTTCCCATTAGCTACACATTTTAGCTACAAATATGAATCAGGAGATATTCTACAGAAGACAGACTGGCACAGAGTGAGTGTCTTTCGGCCAGGCCTTCGAGACACAGTATACAAATACCTCAAAAAAGGTCAAAGAGTGTATGTTACTGGCAAATTGTCCTACGGTGAAGTTAAACTTGATGATGGTCAAGTAAGAACAGCTTCTACGGTGATCGCCGATGATATTATCTTCTTCCAAAGCCAGCCACAAGAGTCTTAAGCATGTTTCAATGTTAATTTAAATATAAGGACAAGTTTATCAGTAATTAGTAATAAAGTGATAGAATAAATTGCTTTTTTTTATTCTCACTTAATTTTACAGCAATAAATATAAAGTATGTGCTTTCAAATTTTCATAAAAGTAATAAATTGTTTCTCTTTTATCTATGTGCTTACCAATATTAAAGTAAGCTTACTTAACCTAAGACTAAAAATGGCTCCAACCAAATTATTTAGTGTGAATCATCACTAGCCTATTGGTGCTGACTTTTGAGCAAAGGCCTATTCTCGCAAGGAGAAGCTTAGAGCATTAATTACCACACTAGCTCAAGATGGGTCGCAATGTGATGAATATATTATATACATTACATAATATACATTGTATATTTAGCTTATTGCCTTAATTATTCCCAGCCTGCATAATAATGACCACAACAACAAGTTGGCATTATTTAACAAAGATGTTTTAAAATATCATTAAATTTGGTTAATTATAGCACATGATAGTAACAACGTAGGTCTGTAAATGGAAAACTGGAAACTGTATTTAGTTTGAAACTGGGTAGGGGTTCTTATTACAATCTTTAATATGAAATTGAACAAGTTGGTTAAGATTATCTGCAATACTGTAATTTAAAATTATAATCTTTAGTATATCTCTGACTTTGTTTATTTATATATATTATTTGTATAGTCTTAACAAAAAAACATTAAAAAATTATGGTAAAGCCATAGTTTTAATGTATGACAACCTGTTCATATAGATCTCCGATACCATATGCGCCTGTTAATTAAGTCATTGAAATCATGGTGTTCATGCGTGACGTATTTATTTTTATTATAAAAGAGAAATTTAACAAAACGACTGCACAACATTACGAGTTCGTCACAAAAACTAGTCAACTAAAAATACTTATATCATTCCCCTTTCATGTGACTTTGCTATAAAAATGTTTCAGGAGTAATATTTCTATCACAACTATTCATGCTTATAATGAGATTGAATCACTCTTATGATTTAAAATTAACCACTTCTCACTTAAATGCACGTGAAAATATATACGGTACCTATATCAATTTTTAAATTTATTGCCTTTTTGTTCGATCTTGCTGTCTCTAAAACGCCTAAGTTCAAGGCCTTTTAAATTTTTTTTAATCGAAAAGATTTCGTCCTTAAGTGGTTCCATGGTCACAAAGTCAGGTTCTCTTAAAAAGATTCTTGCGAAATCAAAAGGAACCTTATGATGATGATAACGGGCATCTCAAAATTTAAATAAATAACATTAAATGTGATATTAATTTTATGCCCAATAGATTCGTGTTTTATTAACAATGTCCTTATGGCAGTCGAGTCAGTAACAAAGGCTATAGAGAAAAATGTACTGTTCTCTGTATACTATTGTCATCAAGGTGGACTATCTTAATATATATACAAATAAGAGAAATAACAATTTTGGAAATAAATTAGTAGACAGATGTGATAACTGTTTTTTTTAAGTTATAAAGATTGGGATATTTTATTCCATTAACCATAAAAATAATTTTATTATACCTTAAACGTTTTTTCTCATCTATTTCACGTTTGATATGGTACAAATCACACATAGGAACTATTTTATCCAAATTATCCTTTTTCCCTCCAAACATTGACATAGGAAATAAAATAAAATGTGAATATTATTTGCATTTATTTTAAATTATAATTCAGCCACAATATTTAAGATTATATTTATAAACATTGTCTTCAAGTTGGAAATCTTGGCTGATGCCTCATAGAAAAAATACAAAGTCACTTGTAACAATTCTTACCGATACCTAGGTACTATGATAAAGCTCCACATTTTGTTTGACAAATCATACATACACTCTCTTTTGGTACACTTAAACTAACTTAATAATTATCTAATATTTACAAAATCAATATTTTTTGACATCATTTACTTTACTTATATTGTTAAAAAGAGATCACAGAAAATTGTAGCTGGAAATCATGAGTGAGAGTCCTAGCGTAATCTAAAGACTACCACTTTATATATCACAGTGGTTTAAACAATTTGATTTAAAGGCATCGCTGATAATGTTAGTGAGGTTTATCGTCTTTGCTTGTAAAACATAAAATAAAAATTATATTTGAAGATATAAAAATAGAGACAAGTTGCCATATTCGTAATAACGTGGTAGCCTTCAAAATTTTTTACAGACTACAATTGAAATGTTCACGAAACAAAATTAATGGAAGACGAGATAATACACGTTTACTTCAAACGTTTCTTTTTCATCTATGGTTATTATAAAAATAAACATAAAAGTACACAATTAAATTAATTAACAAAATGCATTTCTATCGCGTATCCACTCGGTACAACTTGAAGTATTCAGTTAGTTAATTTGGCAATATTTTTTCTTAACTGCAACCGCGATTTTTCAGTCGGCTTTCCATAAATGGTCCATTGCACGAAATATTAAAATAGTCTCTATGACATAACACAAATAAACTCTTGACCCCTTTAGCTAACTACGTAATTGACGCTTAATATAAAATCACTTGGCACAAAGGCATCTCTAGGTCCATACCCTGTAACTCGTACCATTGATGATCTGATCAAAGTGCTCTCAGCTTCGTATTTATAATAATGTTTTCATATTTCACGGAAGACAATCAATCTGAGAGGAGTTCGACTAGATGTGTGGTAGGAGCGCCCGGTCACACGCACTGTTCACACGCGGATCATTGTTCACATTTTTCACTTTTTAAGTTGAGCGCGTAGTGTTCGGTGTAGTCGGGCTCCCGCTTCATGATGGCGTCTCCTATGAGGGCGCTGATGCGGTGTTTGTCTCTGGCGGGCTCGGTGCGTTGCCGTTTCCTCCACGGCTCGCCGCTCATGCTGAGGTCGGTGGGCATATCCTCATCGTTTTCGTCCTCGCACCGATCGTCCTTGACCTCTGTCTTAACAGCCGGCTGCTGGGTCACTCGCGTAGGACTCATCTGTTGCCGTAGCAACGATATGTTCTTTATGTTCTTCAGCTCCGTTGGGTTTCTTAAGAATCTGTAAAAAAAATATGGTGTTAAGGACCCGTTTTTGGACAAAAGACAAACAAACAAGTATTTACTAGTCTTAAAGTAGTCCAGTTTAATACTCAAACAGAAGAATCTAGAATTTATTTCGCTTAATAAATTCAAAGTTACTTGTATGAAGCCAGGTTGTGAACACTTACTGGTAGCAGTGTCGCTCGCCCTGGACTTTTCGCAGAATATTGACGCGGTAGTAGTACCGGAGGGCACGCGACATTTTATCGTAGTTCATCGATAAATGGTTCTTCTGTATCCCCCACAGCTTGGCCAGTCCAGCTGGGTCCACGATTTTGAATACACCAGTGTCTCTGTTTTTCCAGGCGATGTAGTTCGTGTATCGTTGTGTTGGATCGTTGAGAAGTTGCTGCAGGAAATCCCACAAGAGTCTTCCATCTGGGAATTGATACAATAAATTAGTAAAGAGAAAAAAAACTTCAATAAAAAACGTTTTTTTTTTCTAACAAAATTTATGAACTCACTTGTATTTGATTCGGGCATATCATTAGGGAAGAATTCTCTATGCTGTGCACGGTAGTGAGAGTGTTGTGGGGCTGCATGTGTCTGTGGGGTGACAGTGTTGAGAGGAGCGTCCTTGGGCGACCTCGACTGTGGCGCAAACTGAGCTTCCTCATCGGAGTCCGACTGATTACTGCCGGAACTCACGGTCTGGGTATTGACGGGAACTGGTTGCGCATAGGCGGGCGCGTAGCTCAGGGTTTCTCCTCTCTGCGGACTCCCTGAACTGTCCACTGACGGGGCTGGGCTTAACGTTACAGAGTTCGGTTGGGCCGCGGCCGCCGCGGTATGGAAGTGATGGAACCCGTCCACCGCCCACGTGGGTGTGGGCGGGTGAGAGTGTGGCGAGGGCGGGTACGGAGCGCCTCGAGCTGTGGGCGTCACTGGAGATGAAGGCACGCGCCCTAGAAGAGCGGCGTCACGAACTAACATCTGGAGAACATTGTGAAGCACATCGCCAGCCCCCGGACATCTCTCACCCAAGTCGGTTTTGGTCAGAAGACACAAAGCTTTACCTGCGAACAAAGCAATTCCATAAAGTGAAACAGTTCTAAACGGTATACAACATGATTGGTATAAAAATATACATATATATAATAAAGACTAACCATTCATTTGGAAGAGATCCATGTCGAAGTTGGGTAGATCGAATTCTCTTTCGCACCATTTTAAGAACACGGAGACATCTTCACGAGTCCAGAGCCTAGGTTCTGGGGGTAGACCCGCCGGCAGCTGGGCTTTTGTGTCGCCGAGGGGAGAAGGCGGTGGTGGCGCCCACGGCAATGGATAGCGCCACAATAGTTCGGTCGGACTGAACGGCAGCGGTAACCGCTCCATACTTGGCCCGGACGGCAATTGAAGGCTAACTACTTTCATCACGATGATCTGTAATAAATAATAATAAGTAAATTAAAAAAAAAGAAATTAGTTTGAATTATACCAGAATTTCAGATTTCTTTCGTCTACTCGACAATAGGTGGCGCTACTGGTAACCGATTAACTGTCTGCTCTTATCACCGACAATCTATTGCATCGTTGTATTATGTAAATACCGTAATGAAATAAAAAGGCTATCAAAAAATTAGACACTGCATTTTAAGCAATTCTATTTTTTTTTTCAAAATTAAACAGAAAGAAAAGTTTAGTCAAAAATTCGGCTATGCATTTTTTTAAAAGCGGCTGAATTAGTGTTTCAACTGGTTTATGAAAACTAAAATAGTTACAAATTTAATCGAAATTATTATGTATATTGATAACTTCGTTTCGATTATAAAATGTATTTAAGTATTATTTAAAAAAATTAATGACAAATTCATAGGTCAATAAAACATAACTATAATATGAGAAAGTACTTTTTTAATTTAAACAATGTTTTGTTATGGCGGTAACTTAATTGTAACTTTAACATAGTCATTCATCCAGTTCCTCGAAGTTAAGTCATATCTAAAAATACATATTCAAAAGTATGAAACCGGAATATGAATCGACAACATATCGCTTGTTATCGGGCGGGGTCGGAAATGCGTGAGTTTGTGATAATGCGGCTTGGCGTATAAGATAAAAACCGCTACTTACCGGCTGAACTGATTCCGGAACTAGCGGTGTCGTCAAAAATCCTTTAAAGCGGAGACGGAATTTGTAAACTCAGCATATGTATATATACATGGTCACAGCACTTAGCACAGTATCCAGTGTTCACAGACCACAATAACACACGCGTTGCAGCGTAAGTCCCTCCAAACGTGTCGTGTTACGGCACGCCGTAAACCAGCAGCGTATCTGAGGGAGCTGACTCGCAGACGAGCGTCTCAAGCAACTCTTCGACACGGACTGGCGATGCGGTGGCGGCGCGGGAGGACGCGGGCTCACCTCCTCCCCTCCCCGCGGCCCCGCCACCCCCGCGACCCCCGCCGCCCCCGCCACCAGCCGGCCACATCGCCTCACTTAATGTAGCGGAGAATGAGATAAAACTTCGGAAACTCGTTTGAGCAGAGTCCCATTTTTAAGGAAGGCGCGCTCCTTCACTAAACTTTGAAAGCATATTGTGTTTTCGACTCTCGTACTTAGTTCCTGTTTTATACTATATTTTTATACTTAGGACATGCGGAAGTGCCAGTGTGGTAAAATTACGTCAGCGCGCTAGTTTTTACAAATACCTTACCTACTTGGCAATTTAATATTTCCGTGTTTGCAATATACTCAAGTTGCGATATACGTAGCATTTTGGATATTATTTAATTTCTTAACTATAAATTTATTTTAATTTTATGGATGTATAAAGCTATAGTAAGTATACAAAAAGTTTGAAACGTGATTCCTTTTTTTCTGACATTTAAAGACACTATGACGAGTGTTTTATTTTTAGTTCTGCAATAAATATAATTGTTCATAGAGTATTCTTTTTTTGAATCGGTATCCAGGAAACGACTGCGCGTCTGCAGACGTGGTAATTGGTTTCCTGATACAGAGTATGATAATATTGACAGAACGGGGACCGGTTTTCTTTGTGAGATATTAAAAATAACCATAAGTACACACGTTTTGCTAGTACATTAATATCTCTATATCAAATTTAATATCTGGCGACGTTCAGTGACGTTACATATAATATGTTATACAGAATATGACTCCTGGCCCTCTCTCAACTACCGGTTCGTACAGAAATATTCGGCAGCCAAGGCGGAAGTGGCCTCGGAATCTTTACCTGTTGCTCCCTTCGCCCGCGGACGCCCCTATTGTATTCTCTTTTCCTCTCATCATAACACACATATGTCTGAGCGTGATGGAGTACGAGTCGTGTGTTGTGGGTTCATAAAGAGTAATATTGAAAATAAACCGTCACGTCATTTCTTTAGTTCATATACTTTCATCGTGACCATGACCGCAGAACTCAAAGCAATTCCTTTCGTCAAATTTGATAATAAAAATATTTATATTCAGAGTATTGTCCGTTTCTTGGTTGTAATATGTTGAATATATAAAATTTAAATGAAATGTATGAATTATTCATGCGATCTCCTTCAAAGGTCAACGTACTTGATGTAATAATAATATTACTAAAATGATTATTATACGTCGGAGCTAGTTTGGCGACATGTTTCAGATGAAAGGGTTGGTTTTAAAATGTATTAAATGATTATGAATAGTATTAATAAGAGGTTGCCGTTCGGAATGCGACGCCGGCTGGGGCCGAGTCTCGACACATGCGGAAGTCACCGAAATAAGTCCATTGCGTTAGAAGTTGTGTTCAGCAATCAGCTAATATTTAACGTTTTATTTGTAAACATATCGGTATTTTATTATTATTAATATTTTATCAATTTGAAGTAAAAAATTAAAAATCCTCTAACATTCAATATTAATATTTTATTATAAGAGATACATTAATTATAGACATATTATGTATTGTTACTTTATCTGTGATGTAAAATTTGATTGATTGAATAAAACCGATGTTATTATGATTAAAATAATTCCATGTAAATCTGTGATGGTGTACTGGCGACACATGAAAAGGAAACATTTAATTTATCGGATTCTTTTACCGGAACTTATGGCTGCGGAAGTACAGGATCTTTCGTTTCCTTACTACATATAACTTAGTCTAAGTCATTCAAATACTTAATAATAATAATAATAATAATAATTTATTTCAGATCATATTGTAGATCCATATAGTGTTAGTACAAATTAAACTTAATAAATTAATTGGTTAATATATAGAATGAATGATATAACGTATTGATATAATTTTTTTTTTTAATATTTAAAATTACTTATCGATCATCCTAATTAGCTTGTATTAAATCAATTTCTATCTAGCGTCCGTGGGAGAAGAAAAGAAGTATCTTAAGAAGTTTCTCTGTAGCCAACTATTAAAAACTAAGATGGCTGGTCACAGTTATAAATAGGATATCTACTTGAAGTTGAAGGAAGTCTAGACCGGATGCCCCTACATTGCACTTGCAATCGTATGGAAATGGTAGCACTTCCTGTGCGCGACCCGGATAATGTGGCTTTAAAACATTAACAACACGCGATTATTAATTAAATATAAACGATCTACATAACGTAATTAATAAAAGGTCATCATATCTTTTAACATAAATATCTAAAAACATAATTGTATAATATATAAATTTCTGAACGCACTTCCGAAACGTTTGTAAGGCGTGACCCCGATAAATGCGCGGTACAAGCGTTATATAATTGACAGCACGAAACTAGGCAATGATGTCACACCGAAAAGTTGCACCACATTCGCCTGTGAACATTGTGAACCAACTTGGTAGGCGATACTTGCGTAACTGAAGCCATACTTGTGGAGATCTTTATAAACTGGACGTTATTACGTTCCTGTAATATTAGATGACCTGAAAGGATTCATTTTCAACAATAAATTAATTGTCATCTTAAACAACATTTAGGAAGAAAATAATGAAAACTATTCCCAACATTGTTACTACATATTACTTCATTCTGAATATTATTTTATTGACACGCGATTGAGTTGAAATGTCCCTGTAGAAGTATTAAGCAATCTTGCGCTATAATCACCTACTTATATGTATAGTTTACTTACGTTGCATTAAGTTTTTTTAATGTAATGAGGTCTTATTATACAAAACAATAAAATTGTTTAGTTCCTGTCGTTTGAGATGCTGTGTCTTGAATGTTGTTCTATTTTCAAATTGCTATGCAGTGACATAAATATAATGCCGTCGAAAGCATTCCGACAAAACATAAACAAATTATGCGACTTGTAGCACTTTTAAGGCCTTGAGTAATTTTTTATATATAAATGATCTTATATTTTTCTGTTCGACAAAATAATAGATAATTATAATAAATTCATGGTAACGAGCAGCCCCCAGCAGAGTCTGTTCGTTCCAGTGTCACATGACAAAGCGACCCCTTCGTTGATTTGGGATCAACGTGATCAAAAAAATCGGATCGGGAATGCACCCGTACGGGGGTAGGCACATGCTTATTTAGCGTACTGCGTATCTAAAAAAAAATACACAAATTAAATTTGTCTTTAAATGTGTATTAACCGAGTTATACATACATTACATAAAGACATTTACAATTTTAAACGTGAATAATATTAGAGAATCGTGATGTGCTTTGTTATTATGGATATGAAATACGGTGTGACATATCATATTATATGGGTGTCGTAAAAAATGTATCGTCAAGGGGCTCGCTAGTGAATCCCGATCGGGCCATGTGCGTGCGCTCCCACGCGTAGCCGGCGCGCAAGTGTGCGCCAGCGCCACGACGGCCGGTCGTGTGTACAGGGTGTTGCGCGTGTGTGCGTGCGCCGCTACTTCCTGGTACAAGGCGAGATGCTTTATTTAACTGTGTTACATGTGTGCGTGCGTGTAGTATATTCATCTACAATATTATTACTTTTATGACGTGTGTGTGTCTCGAGTCCTTTTAATCTCTATTGTACTTCCTGATGGCGTGCATGTGTGTGTGAGCCACTTGTTTGAATGTTAGGGCGACTTATCTCAGCGAGGGACATAGTGCAGCGTCCGATTACATTATTGGTTCGGTTGTAGTGTACTTATTGTTTATATTCTTGTATCGATACAGTTACAGAGGTACGTTGAAGTTAAGAACTGTTCCGTTCATTATAATGTATCGGATGGCGCTAACAATGACATTGACAAGAGGAAACATGGACGGTAGCGTATCAAGAGCGTTGTTCTTGGTATAAAACAATAGCAGTTCCGCTATTGTTTGTAGAACTTATATTTTCAGGAAGTTACCATATTCTGATCGATTTGTTTGGATGTCGAACCGAATTATTACTCGTATGTTGTATACTTAAAAATAGCAAGGTGGACGTTAATGTACTTATTGAATACATTTACATATTAATTGAGCATTGCTATGCTATGCTAGAACTATTTGAGACTGTTCATAGGTACCTAGTGTTTATCGTCTGAAAACTTCGATAATCTGACGGCCCGCACTATTTAATTCTAGTGGACAGATGCCAGTCGAAGTTTGCACAATACAGTGGGGTCGTATGAGAGGGACTGAGTATTTGTCGCTCAGCCCTCCCATAGCTCACATCTGTCGCTACCAAGGATTAGATACAAACGTCATTAATTGATTTTAAGGGTTACAGATTACTTTAAAACCCGTCCCACATGTCACCGTTATTGATTTTTTGGACGTACCTAATGCTTTAAAAGAATATTCGTAATATATTGTAACAAAAACTATGTAAAATTGAATGAATTTGCTACAATTTATGACAATGATATGTAATTGAAATAATTAATTATAAAGTGAAATGAGTATGGTGGGTTGAACAATTTAGATAAAAAAAAACCATTTACATGAACAATTGTAGTTACTAGTTATATTATCATAGAACGTCAAGGTAGTGACCCGACTACATACATTATATAATCTACATATTTGCCTGGAATCTAACCTAACAGAATCTATACTAAGAACTTTTATGGAACAAAAACAATAAGGGAATGTGTACATTGCATAAAATTTTAAATGGCCTATAATATTTTTTCTCGAATATTTATTATCGTCATATTATAATGAAAAGGCGTTTTTTTATTTACTTATAGTTTAAACCCTTTAAATAATATTCAAAAAGCGCAAAATATTGGAACGAAATTCAAACGTCCAAAACGTTCATTGGTCGAACGAAATGTGACGTCATTTGATAAAACATTGCATCCATCAGCGTCGAAACTCATCCTATTTTAGAGGATTTTGTGCAAAAAGTAATAATTTAAAGCTATACATATTTCTGTGCTGATTGTATTTTAGAATCATATAATTTAATTTTATTATGTTGTGTTTACTAGAAAGCGGAATATAAAAGAAAATATCCCTTAAAAGTTTTATCAAATGATATAATTGTTTAGCTGATCCTAATAATATTTTTGGCTCTTTTTCAATAGTATATAGTTGGCATGAATTACATTTTTAAACTGTTTCTTATCCTCTGAATCGTTTTGCATTAATTCATAATTAGCAGAGGTCGTATAAGAATTAGATGATACAGAAATAGTATCTACTGTGTTTTCTGTAAACAACTTTCTTTTTACAACAGATAGTTTTACATGTGAATTTCACAATATTTTGTGGTACAAGAGGAAATGGTGACTATGCTACATTTTGTTTTTTAGTACGTATATTTACATTCACACCTTAAGACCCAGTTTCACCAATCAATGTTTATTAAATCTAAACAAGGCATTTTCTAACAAACCATCAAAATTATAAATTTCTGTTAAAATATTTACGTCCCACGGTGACAAATAAATAACTCATTATTGAACGTCATGTTAAATGACCGACTACCAAATTATTTGTTCTTGTTATAAGATGACCAAGTGAAAACTATAGCGTTTAACACGGCACGTTTGTCAAGATGCACCACTAATTTATCCTTTCATCGTATATATGCCTCGATACGTCACTTGCTAGTTAATGCGACCAAATTTTATATACCGTTGGTTGCATACATTTGGCACACAAAAAACTTTCTTTTCAATTTACTAGGTCTAACTTGTCAAAATCGTGTTGTCAATAAATTGTGTTATATATTATTGTTGTGTTATAAATATCGGCATAAATTGTGTTCAAATTATAAGAGATAATAAGAAAATTTATTTTGCAATGTCATAGAAAAGCTGGAGGCAAAATCGTCATAGGAAATGAAATTTTAATTCACTTTATTAATAAGTACAAGGAAATAGTCGAAACTGACAAAACAGATGACGTTACTATGGTTACAAGAAATCAGGACTGTGATTGGACAATTGAGTTTTGACAATGCCATTAACATTCTGTTAGCCATTAGACGGAGCTCCAGAGCAGCGATTAATATTAGTGGCTTGTTAAGACATTTAGACCCAGTTTCACCAATCAATGTTAAATAAGTAACATGTTAAGGCGTTTGATGCTCCGTTAGATTCACCGAGCGTCCCACCACGCACAAATGTCCGTTTAAATGTCTTAACAATGTCAAACGCCTTAACAAGATGTTATTTATTTAACATTGATTGGTGAAACTGGGTGTTACTCTTCTATAGTTCGGTTTAATATTAACTTGCACAGCTTTGTCACACTACAATTTCTCCTCAATGTGAGAAGTGTAAAGCTCTACCTGAGGATCACATGCAGTGCTGGTCCTGGTTGAACACAAACATTTATGTGGAAAGTACTTGGACTTATTCTGTGATCACTTTTTTGTTTAGGTATAGCTACTGAACTTTGCAAATTTCTTATAGGTTAGTTTAATTTTAAATCGAATTTTCTATTGTTAAAAATTTTCTAATGCAAAACTTACTTTATAATTCACACTATGCTGTATATAAATAAAGTATACTTACGTTAGAATTATCTTCACAATAATATCAACAAGATTTAGTTGATACATAATCCCTCATCTCCTTACTTTAATTCTATTTTTTAAAATAGAATTACAGTAAGGCGATAGTCTAGAGTATTTTGAAGCATATTTATATATTTTTTCCATGTTATAAAGTATTAAACTAATAATTCAAGACAAAAAAAACGAATATCCCTTATTACAATCTATACTAATATTATAAAGCTGAAGAGTTTGTTAGTTTGTTTGTTTGTTTGAAAGCGCTAATCTCCGAAACTACTGGTTCGAATTGAATAATTATTTTTGTGTTGGATAGTCCAGTTATCGAGGATGGCTGTGGGCTATATAACATCACGCTACGACCAATAGGAGCAAAGATATAGTGGTAAATGTGTAAAAAACAGGAGAAATGTGTGAAAAACGGGTGAAAACGGTTCAAGATACACAAAAAAATGTATTTAAGAATAATAGCTCTTTTAATGATCTAAAAAACAGTCCGCGACAGTATATGTCTAAGATTAACTCACAAAAACCGTGTTTATGGTACCTAATTTGGTCGAAATAATTTGTTTAAGTTGTATCAACATAATAATATTAATCTTTATTCAAATAAACAATTAAATATGTTGTTGGTTAAGAGTAGTTCATTGTGAATAAAAAAAACATAGGTTTTATCCTGAAAACTCTACGGGAACTCGACCATTCCGAAAACCCCGCAAGAACGGGAACTATGTATGTGGGAAGAAACAAAAATCTGCCGGAAGTCACTATTCCACGCAGACGAAGTCGCTTCAATATCGTATAAAACTATTATAAATTATTAATTATCTATTGTACCTACTTGAAATGGAACACGTTTGGCAATGCCATTATATAATATTAAATATTTACAATAGCGTTGTGCGGTGTTCTAAGTCGTAACGTCAAACGTCACAGTTTGTGTAATTTAATTATTGCCTACGCATGTCTGTTTGTTCTTTGAAGATAAAATACACTTGTAAGGTTTTTGTTATGTGCATCTGATTCGTTCAACTTCCTAGAATAATCGATTAACTGCCAGCGTAAGATAATGTGATAGGTCTATCAGTTTGCACAGGCTTCAAATAGCAATTATTATAACAAATGGATATTAGACATTCAACAGTTGATATATTAAATACGTATGACAATATTGCCATATTATTTTTATATGTTACTTTACCTCATAATTTGTATGGTTCGGATTAAAATTTCTTGAGTAGTAAAACTTGTAGATATGTTTTGGTTACATTTATATCCCCCATCATATTATTGTTTTGAAGAATGTGTTTTTTTTGTGAACCTGCATGCCGTGAGAAGACTTCGGAACCCTTCGTTATGCTACACAGGTGTAAAATCATTTTGAACCACGCCTCGCCCCTCTAACTATTTGAGGATTCGATTTCTTGTCCTTCCCTGATTATCATTATTTGATGTTATCTCGAGGATAGTGCGAGATAATATCTAAACTTGATTCCTGTTTTTAACCCAAATTCATTTTATTACCAACATAATTAAAAGAAATAAAGTGGCAGCAACAACGAACTATGAATAATTTTAACCTACTGATCATTAGATCACGAGGTTCAATTAAATCGGATATACTCATTAAATATCAATATCTACATTATTATTTTCTGTCTAATACCTATGTCATGTTAAGTTTATTGCGTACATTATAAAAATATTTGTATCTGTCAGTGTCCGCGCTATGTTAATAGTATAAACTCGCGAGCGGTTATTTGGACTCGTCTTGTCGATTAACCCCGTGACTTTGTTCTGTCTCTTTCTGACCTACTTGTAATATATATCTCTAGCTCTTTCTTACTATCGCGGCTTCCTATACGCGCCCGCGCTTTGGTCGCATGCAGTACAGCCAACATCCTTATTACATATTACACCTATACTTATGATGCAACTATTATGTCAGAGCGTGATTTATTCACTTAATGTTTTCATTGTATTACTTATTTCGTAACATTAATATTGGATCACACATTTCATAATTATGATATTTTGGAATGATATACAAGTGTTATCTTTTTTATTTACACAGAATAGTAAAATAAAGATGTTACACAAAGTTTATCAGCCTTACTTATTAAATATTAAGTATTTTTATTTCCCTGTTATCAAGATGTTTGCATTCTCAAATTTGTTAATGTGAAAAGGAGCTTATATTTAATAACTAAAGAGAAAATCCGTATTGTTTATTTAATTTTAGCTGAACATACTTCAATTGTTCAAAAGGAAATACAGAGTATACCATATAGGTGTAGAAATGCAGACTATACTTTAGTGCTACATCCGTATTCCGTACAAAGCCGGTGTTTGAGCAGGTGCTTTAACAATATTATTGTTTTCAATATCAGAATTTCTCACACATTTTTGGTTTTGTTTCACGTCTCTCTATTCAGAAAATAATAAAGTAGAGCATAATTTTAATGATTTAAGTTTTATATTGAGTCCAAGGAGATTTTAACCGTGATTTATAAATATAAATAAAGTAGGAAATGTGTCTGGTCATCACTAAAAAAAAAGTAGTATAGTGTTCTACATTAGAATAAAACACGTGATTGGTATAAGGTAATTGACAAAACAATTAAAACTATATTAGTTGTATTAATCGTGCCTATTAACTAGAGGATAGTCAACTGATATTTAATTACTTTTAAACAATTTCCGGTTGCAGCTACTCATCCATATGACGTCATGACAGATTTTGGTTTTTAAAATAATTACAGCTATAGAATACCTACTTAATTCCGGGGCTGTAGATATATTTTCGAATTATTTAACAAAGAATAAAATATATATTGATTTTACACATAAAAAACTAATTTAGAATGTCTGTGACTTAAGACTAAAATTCGTTGATTCACCAGACTTCTTAGCGTCGTAAAGTATTATTGTTCAAACCCAGAATATGTATAGTGTAATGTAACCACGAAAAGAAAAGAAGAAACTCATTTAGTCCAAGAGACACAGTCTTGTATGCGAGTGACAACACGTGAAATCCGTCTGTGGCAAGTGTGAAAGGGTTCACTCATTAGAAAGATTGCGAGGGCTCGGAACACATTGTTTCCTCCTATTCCAACCTTAACAATGTTCCTGATCCCGGCTCAATGTTACCAACGTCATTGTTCATTGTTTTCAGGAAGTATATAAACATTTTCTAACCGGGCTGGGCACAAAGCAAATGCATTCGGGTTAAACAGTAGTCTAACTGAGAAATGAAAAATGAACGCGCCATTACTGTGATTACATGAAAATATGAATATTTTTGATGGCACATGCTGATATTTGTTTTTTTTTTTAGCTAATGATGAATGAGGCTGCGTTTCAAATAGATAACAATGATGAGATAATATGGCACGAATAATTATCATTATTATTATATTTGTAATGATAACTATTATTAAAAATATAATATATAAACGTCATTGGAAAATAATTCGTTTAACATATTACCATATTTGATTTTTCTGTTTACGACATCTTGATAAAAATTTGAATTGGTTTAAAATCGTGACGCCGCGCCGCGCTGAAGTGATTATTATACAATTTTATCTTTAAATTTAAATATGAAGATATTTGTCGTTTAAAATAATCAAAGATTATCTTGACCGCTTGATATTAGTATTTATTTGAAACTATTTAATATTATATTTAACACATCCCACATTAAACTATGACTATGAATTTGGAGACGATTTCCGGATTTTTTGTCGTATTTATAATGACGTAGGTATGCTAGTTGCGAAACAAGTAATAAGTTAAAAAATAAACACTTTTTGTTATTTTCAAGTGACATAAGACGTTACGTTTTCATGCAGCTCTACTTGTTTTGATTATTTCATAATTGTAGATATAATTTTTGTAATCTTTTGCTATTCATGATTTTCAATACATGCAAGAAAAAATATTCGAATAATTCTTGTAATATTTACTATTTCGACCATCGTATTGACCATTTTATTAATTTTTCATATCTTCGTCAGAAAGTTTAAAAAAAATAAACAATGTTCTTTAATGAATAGAAATGATATTAATTCATTGCATACATTCGTGTTCGTTAATGTTCGATTAAGATTTCCTTATTAATAAAAAAAATAATGATATTATACATCTAGAAGTCACAAGTTAATCAAGAATCCAAGATGGCACAATCAGGAAGCGGAGCAGGAGAACGTCTAACGTCAAGGTCGGCCATCTCCCGCCTTCCACGTCACACGCTGGTTAAACAACTACTGCCATTGTCACAATACACTATACAGATATATAATATACTAGTTTTTGCCCGCGACTTCGTCCGCGTTAGTTTCGTCATTAGTAATATATATATAGCTGACCGGGCGAACTCTATTCCGTTTAAGAGGCCATTAATAATCAGGTTTTTCCTGTTTCAATCGCACAGAATGATTGACATATTAGTTAGTTGTCAAATCTAATGTCAAAGAAAACGTTTGTATGGGAAACAGAAAAGGGCTGTTTTTAGGGTTTTCCCGGAAATGAATAAATTTTTCTCACCTTTTATACCTTTCCTGAACCTCCACGAACATTTCAAGACTAAGATAAGATAAATCCGTTCAGTTGTTCTCGAGTTTTAGCGAGACTAAGGAACAGCAATCCATTTTTATATATATAGAAGATTTAACGCATTATTAACGACAGAATTAATTATTCTCATCGAACGAATGTTTTTATGACTTCAAACTGGATGTTTTGATTTTATTTTCAACAAATAAACAGAGACTCATAATAGACATCTTCCAAGTAACGATAAAGTGCCAAATCCTGTTTGAGTGTATTACCACAATATTGTTCGTTATTATGGACGGCCGTAGTCTATTATTCGATGGGTAAGTTCCATGGAATATGTATTTCTATAGATTTAAGAGGAGTGGTTATTTTTTGCGTCTATCAATTACAACGGCCGGCCCACTCGTGTAGTTTTGCAATGCATCTTCGCATTTTGCGCTGATCTCTCATAGATTTTCACTATTGGTATCCACATTAAGTGTGCAATCCGCACATTATTCTATTGAGAACAGGTAAGGTGCTACGTACAATGGATCGCCCGAAAATATTAACTTTCACACAAAGGCCCAACATTATATATCTAGTATAGAGAAGTTCCTCACTCGTGAACAATGGATTGAATGAAAGACGAAGTGGTAAACAGTGGTTCCTTCATACATCTAGCTCGGTGCCAGCGACCATTGTGCTTTGTGAGCGATTCGATTTTAGAGTTCCGTGACAACGAAAAGAACGATGCTGAATAAGGAATTCCGTTCATTATTTTTAAGGACTTTAAAATACTAAGAAGATCGAGGAATCTTTTAGATTTATTGCAAATATTTGGAATATCAATGTGAAAGTACTTAAATATAAACATCATTTAATATGACACTAAAATAAAAGTATATTTATTTAGGTAGAATAAAAATTCGTCAAAATAAATTTTACATAAAATCATAGTAGATAAACGTAAGATAAGAGTAAACATACATTTATTTTTTTACCTAGTACCTATGCATACATAAAACAAATCCAAATTCAGCGAGAACATTACGAGCGTATTAAGGAAAAACCTCAATAATAAATGGACTAATAGGATATTGACATTTTTATTCTATGCAAAGAGGAAATAAAAGACTCAAGGGTTTGAATACTTTATTATTTGTGAATATACAAAGAATTGCTAGGAAGTTCTTAGTGGCTCATTGTTCATAGGCGACTCGCGCCGGCGCTTTACTTTACGTGCTCTTAAGAAGGTTTAACAACCGATCTATGTATTAAATACCATTGTATATACTTACAATACTATTTTAAATACCTCCAAGTAATAATGATGTTTTGTTGACTGTTAAACTTGGATAAAACCATAAGGAATTTCATATGTAAATATTATGTCAACTTTATATGTGGGATCATCTCAAAGAGACATATGACATATTTATTTATGTATATGCCTTGATTTCATCATACAACTCATCAAAATATTAATTGGTATCAAAGAACTCTCGAGTTATATAATGTTATTATGAGCAATATAAGTAATAATAGTTTAAATCAGATACGCGTTGAAAGCGTACCTTTTAACGCTGTTTCGCCGACGCATTGTCTGCTCGCCTCGCCACATCCCAAAGGATTCGTGATCGTTATAATAGCGGAGAACATTTCCATAAAAATCATTCCCGATGGTTATCTCCCGGGCAGGTTGGATAGTTTTTTTCGAGTGCATCATTTATTATGTTTAACAAAAAAAGGCCTGGGTCCAAAGCGCCGCCGCGCGCCGTCCCTTCTGGGAAGTGTTCAGATTCGTTTGACACCGTTCCGTGAGATATAGAGCGCCGAGTGGACATCGCACTTCGAGGAATCCGGACGTCCACTTCAATCAGGTGCTCGCTCAAGATTTTATAATTACTCGTAGCATAGAAAACTCACGTATTTGACTCTGTATGAAATATGAAACTTCGAACTTCTGAGTTTGGGTAATGTTTTGATTATTACTAGTCTTTTGTCATCAGTGATGTTCGGTGCCCGTGAATAACTGTTTTCCCATCCAGGATTACGAGCATTGTGATGTTGGGAAAGGGTTTAAGGGCTTTACTTTTTTGGGTTCAGATCACGTCATTATAATAAGGTTATGGTCTTTGGATGTAACGTGTAACCGTCGTTGCGCAATTTCCCACAGTGTCCCAAAAGTAAATAGCTCCTATTGAATCGTGACACAATACAGGGCCAAGAGTCAGGTAAAGCTCTCCGCGGGGGTCGCCTCTAGAAGTTATATGTTTCCGTTTCTTTGTTGTAACTGAGAGAGCGATTAATAATTTCCCCGACTGACCTGAGTCTTTGTCACAGCTCCATGCTGTCTGACAAGATTGACTCCTGACAATTGTCTGCTTTTATGGACTTCATATTTGTGAATGACTCGCCTTTTTCATTGCCTGGCCAGTGGCTCATAAGGGGTATTTTAATTAATAAGTACATATATAATATTTGCATATTATTTTAATATATTTTCTTAGTTGATCATGGAAGAATCTTAAATGATGAAATAACTCTAGTAAGTATATATATAGATATTACTGTCATCTTTTCTTTTTTTTGTTCGCATAATTGTTCGTACTATGCGACGTTGTGGTATTTCCTGCTTGCGAAAATAAATTCAAATATATGCATAGTTTTTGTTGACCGCATCGCTCGGCCATGTTAAGCTTACTGGTTTTTCTGGACATCGTTAATTTTATAAAAAAACGAATAAAGCGAAATAGGTAAGACTCAACAATATCCACGTATCGCCGAGACTTTTTTGGTTTTAAACGTTTAATATAGCATTTACATTCTTTCCTCTCATCTTCGACCTTTGCCTGCGATATATTTGTTGAGTTTCGCTTATAATATTGAACATAAATTTTCCAATTATATGATTAGATATAGCGATAAACAGACAAACATTTGGAAGTCAACAGTCTAAGAATTCAAAGAATGCGAACCGAATTGTCATAATAAATAGATTTTACGCGAGACATAGCGTCAGTCTGCCAAAAAGACTACAGAGAAACAAGAAGCACGCGCGTGGGCACACTTCCTGGCGCGACACGTAATGAACCTATTAATGTGTTTTATAAGAAAATAATAATATCTTTTTTCAAATATAGTTCGTTTTATAATTATTACCGTTATTCCCAGACATCGTAATGTCTTATGAACTTCCTACGTCAAATGTTAAGCATTAATCGCTGTTGGCAAGTGATAAAAGTTTTTGGCCTTATCTAACCTGAAGTGATACGTATCTGTTATCTATATGTATATATTATTATCATTATTTGTGTTTAGGAACGTGTATATAATGAGTTATAATTCTTGATAAATCTCTATAATCCTCATCGTAAGTGTGACGTAACCATTCTAAGTACAAATATTTCCAGTAAGGCAGTACCGATATTCTATATTATTATCGCTAGCACGTGATACACGTGAAAATATATCGATTTTTAATGATTTTAATGTAATAAAAATTTGTTAACTGATGGCTTCTTCCATAAAAACTTTGATAATATATTTGTATTGTTTACGCTATAAAAGTATTGTATACAACGAAATGAAGAAACTTATTTGTTACTTCAACAGTACCGTTTTTTGTAAGAATGTATCAACTTAGATTGCTATTTGAAAGTACGAAGACTTACAGATCAATATCAAGTCTCCTCAAGACCTTCAAAAGATATTGTGTATCTTATAATCAATATGAACACGTGAGAGATATAATTCCAAAGCTGGTTATTAGTTAGCGCCGTGATAACGTTTCTTTATCTCGTTAAAACAAAATATTTTATTGAAAATGCTTTCTTAATTGATATAACTATGTGTGTTAGATGGACTCTGGTACGAGTTTAACAGCCGTGTCGTCTCGGTATGTGTCAAGCCTTAGCGGGCTACTTGCACTCTACTTGTACTTTTAATTGAGCGTCAACTATACAGGTGTTCAAGATAAACCAAATATAACTGTACTAGGATAATATGTAACTTATTATTTAAGAATTACTAAATTACACGCAGTTACGCGTAATATGATATGCGATAATGTTTATTAACTTTTATTCATAAGTTTATTATATAGTGAATCTATGTTGTACGTAGTGTAGAGCACCCTGTATATGAGTGTGCGGTGTGCGACAGTTAGCGTGTTTTTCTCTGGGATCCGGGTCAGCATCACGTAACGGGTGTAACGGGAGACCGAGGCCAGGTCGCACAGCGGGATGATGTACGCGGAAGTGGAATACATTAAACGTATATGCCGACTCTATTTAATGGCGTTCGTAGAATCACTCTATCTATGGAATGAGGATTTCGTTTTTATAGCTCTCGTTAAGTATGTTTCTTTAATGACCATCGAATAGATATGTGATCGATTACGATATTTCGATCAAATTAATGACACTATAGCATCGATTTTCAAAATGATTTTCTATTTCGAATGCATCTATACTGAGTATGTTTTTGAAATATATTTAAATAATAGTGTTAAAGTGTGTGTGTGTGTGTGTGTAATATATTAGTGTCAGTGTCAAAAACTCGCTAAATGTTTGTTCAATGAAACTCTTGTGTCGAGGCGAGTGGAAGAAAGCAAGTTCACTGCCACGGTCTCACTAGCCTTGCCACTGCATTTTGCTAAGGTTATTTATCTACGACGATACAACATTAACATATTCTACATTTGAATTATAGCACATTTTTTATTTTACTTATATAATACTTGACATATTTGTTATGTACCACATTTCTTTATCAATTCTATTGTGGAAAACTCAAATAGATTTTTGGTGTCGATAAATTTTTGATTCTACAGTTTAATATGAACTTCATTAAGAATATCGTAATTATTAAGTTGGAATATTATTATATTATAAAAAATAAGATATATAACGAAGAGCAGATGTTACTTTTCATTGTCCTTGTTAAAGTTGTTTATCTGGTACGTTGGTCACTGCACTTCAAGTAGCAATTCATACCGAGATCCGGTTCTACTCGCAAATCTTAGGTATATTTTTATTAATCCAAACCCTTCTGATATAAAAAAGAAATTCGGAGAATGTTCTAATAAAAAAACCTCTTATTTTGAATATTGTCTATTATAATGTATTTATTCATCGTGACAAATGAGAAGGTCACATTTAAATGACTGTCGTTTATACAGTTGTTAAATATAATTTATTGGTCTATTGTCAACTTACTATTAAATTATCAACTATATATTGTAATGGTGAGTAAAACAATTACTATTGGCATATTATTTATCTTCTTCTTAACTATTAATAATAATATTGGTCACGTCATTACATATGTTGAAGAATATTTTATTGATGGGTACATAGTAAGAGTTAGACAGTCTATATCTTTGTTTTTAACTTCTTCGTTCTTGTTTTTGTTTCAGTGTCACTGGAAATTTGAATCTTATTTTAACGTTATAGGTAACTTTGTCAGTTTAAACATTGGATTGATATCTTATATGTATGTTATTATAAGCTTTTGATCTTTCACAATGAAACAAATCTGTATTATATATAGAGATGTCGTATGTGTACGGACCCGTGCAGACTGTGTGTGATGTGATATCGACAAGTCAACAGCTGAACCTTGAGAGTCTGCCAGACTAAAGATTCCATAACGCTCAAACCACCTACGTGTTGCGTAAAAGCTGAATCACAAAACAGAAATGTTATGAGCAAGCCAGAGTCGATCGTCGTGATTCAGAGCGGCCGGAAACTTCGCCATGTTGGCTCGCCGCCGCCATGTTTATAGCGTTCCGGAAGTTGCGCGCGCGCCGTCCGTCTTTAGATATCATTTCCACGGCGCGGGATTTGTGTCGGAAATATCCAGCATCTATTTCGGTCAGCAACGTTTTTCCGCTTCTTGCAGACACACGAGTTAATCATACGATGACAACGTCGTGGATTATTTTAAGAACAAATTTGACTCAAACAGAATTTAGATATTCGTTATTAAGTCTGGGTTTTGTTTATAATGACGCGTAAATGCTAAGATATTTATTGAGTGGGTATGTTTGCGGATGGTGTATATATACAATAAGACAAATAAATGTGCATTGCTGTCTGTAGCAGAGCGGATTATTATTCAGAAACGTTACGGGAAGGAAACTGGCAACTCCTTGATTACTGGTTAGAACCGCGGGCACTAAATGAGCCAGTCATGATATATGACTCAGACGGTCATTTGTGTTTTAAATGTTAAATATATCGAAAAATAGCGCTCATGGTTATACGAGACCAAACACAGGTCTAATCATAATATTTACTCTCCATTGAATACCGATAAGGCAGCTACTTCCGAATGTGTTAACATGTAGGTATTGTTTGCGTGAATTGTTTTTAAATCATCGTCATAGTACAATTGGGCGCACCATAACCTGATGATAATTACATTATTATATTGTCTTTATTTATATTTCTTTGTCGCTGCGACCTTCTTGTGTTTCAATGAATCATAGATTAAGAGGAACATTTAAAGCCTAAGAGACTTGGCGTTTTGACTTTCTGTTTTGTGAAGACTATTGAATAAAGAATCCAGATTCTAGGACGTTCAGCGATAGCCTGGGGGAATATTATATGTTATTAGTGGTTGTTTTTTTTTTTGTATGGAAGCAGCGGTGGCGGGCGCAGAGGTTGTATCGGAATGCGGTCGGGCGGGAGCGGGAGGTTGGACAAAGGCTCTGGAACTGGTTCTGCTTCCTGTACGTGTCGGATGTCCTGCGGCTTCCTTCCCCCTCCCCTCGGCTCTCCCTCCCGCGCAACGGGTTGAGAGAAACCAGGGCTGGCGATGAGCTCATAATTACAGATCAAGTCTCGTTATGTCGCCATAAAAAAAAATCGAAAAATAATTACCTCAGAAGTACGAATAAATAAAAGTACGTAAATGGTGTCTTAAGGGGCCATCCATAAAGTACGTCACACGTAAAAGGGGGGGGGAGGGGGTCGACAAAGTGTGACATGCTGTGACAAGGGGTGGGAGGGGTCCTAAGTTTCGTGACATCACATTTCAAAATCTAGAGCTACTAATCGCGTAATTTGAAATATTAATTAAAATCTTTCAAACTGAGCGCGTCATCACATATACTTATATATATAGATATATATATATATATATATATATATATTCATTAGTTTATTTATTATTTCAAATATTTGATACTATGTTGATTTCTTAAAAAAGTACTTATTTTAAATGGAAATAAAACTAATTTCGGAACTGCTGTTTTAATTTAATAATTTTTCGATGTTAAATTGCAAAACATGTGACGTCACACTAGGGAGGGGGGGTCTCAGAAATGTGACCACCTGTGACAAGGACGGGGGAGGACTCAAAAACTCATGAAATTAGTGTGACGTACTTTATGGATGGCCCCTAAGGCCATTGTATTGCGTAAGTTCGAATCTGTATAACTGCACTATTTAAGGTCGGGAAGTTTTTATACCTTCGCCGTAGATTATGTTAAAACACAAAACACGTTACATAACTCTTTGTTACTTATATTAAATAAACTTCAAACTATATTATGTGTATAATAATAATATGTATAAAATTTTCCATTTCTATGCCTAATATTATATTTTACAAGGCTGCTTGGAAAATATACGTACCTAATAGTTTGAATTCCAGTAACAATGGTTTTTTCTGTACAAAATAATACGGCGTGTCATGGGCATTGTGTTGTTAAATTGCTCTAATTTAAACTAAATATTATTTAAGACAGCCCTAGAAGGTTGGATCAGGGATCGAGGACAATCTCTTTCTTTTGTTTTTGTTGCGGTCGACGTAATATAACACGCTTGTCTCCAGGATAGACTACACTCGTTAATTGCTCCTGTGGTACTTCACTTGATTCTATGACCATAGTACATTCTCCGTGCACAAACAACCCATGTTATGTAGGGACTTCTTCATTCTGTGAAAATAGTGAGGAAGATTTTGTGTGCTTTTCACCGAATTTGGAGCCTTTAAAAAGTAAACGTGTCGCGTTCAATACTTAGCAACTTATAAATTATACATTAGAATAAATTTAATTAATAATGATTGTAGCATTCCACGTGCTGTTTGTTTATCTCTTCGATTGTATAATGTATTTATTTTGTACCTATGCGTAATTAATTCGTATGTCAGCTGTGTGTACGGTTTATGTGAGACGACATTTAAAATAACGTTGCTATTTTGACAAATTGTATTCATTGAAGACGCATATATTCAACTGGAGGTCGATTAGGATATCTTACACTATCTATAAATCAAAATAATACTCCTATAAGAATTATGTTAATTTACCTAAATGCCGCTGAATAAATATATATTCTAATATTTAATCCTAAAAAAAACATTAATTCGTTGCAATTATCACGAAAATTAAACATTTAATAGAAAAAAATAAAAATATATTTATCAAAGTTGATCGTAAATTCATTTGACAGGATAAAAAGACGCAATGAGTGGGCAGATTAACAATGGTGTTGTGTTGTTTTTTTAATTATAGCTATATATATATATATATATATATATATATATATATATATATATATATATATATATATATAAATGAATTGCTGTTCGTTAGTCTCACAAAAACTCGAGAACGGCTGAATGGATTTATCTTATCTTAGTCTTGAAATGTTTGTGGACGTTCGGGTCAGGTTTAAAAGCTGAAAAGAATTGAATCATTTCCGGGAAAACCCTAAAAACAGCGCTTTTCTATTTCCCATACAAACGTTTTTTTACATTAGATTTGATAACTAACTTATATGTCAATCATTCTGTCGCACTTCAGAACACGGAGATTTATGGCTTATAGGTCAACTCCAAAAAAATATATAAAAAATTATTTATTTATAGATTGATGCAGTATGAAGTCTGCCGGGTCAGCTAGTTATAAAATGAAACATAGTCTGTTTACGAGGAAAAAGAAATATGCACCGTAATTAATATAAATGGCTTCCGTATTTGTTATTTCTATTATATTGAATGACGACAATAATTGACAACTATCTGTGTATTAAGAATAGTTATGTTTCTTTAATATACAATACATACATATGTGACACGTTTTGTTACAGTATTTATATAATTTATTGTTATATTATTCTTTGTAACGTTCGAAGGTGAAGTTAAGATAAAAATAAACATATTTCCGAACGATCTTTGACTTGTAAAAAAAAATATTTTTTACTTATTCTCATCAAGATTCGACTTAAATGAAACTAATATTTTCGGTTTTCTACTCCTACTGGCAAACGTGATGAGAGATTATAATTAAATGAATACTCGCGAAAATCTTAGACCTCATTATTCGAGAAGTTTTGCACTCAAACAACATACTTAAGTCTTTTGGAAGGCTAATTATTCGTAGTACAGTTTGTAAAGGCCTTACTGTCTATTTTTCTTGCAGCTACTTTGCATCGTCTATCTAGGGAAGCAATGAAGAGTCATGAGTTTTTTTAGATTTTTATAAACGCACGAATTTACTTTTTCACAAAAGAAAAGGTTTTAGAGTGTAAAAACATAATATCATGCAATGTAAGAATTGATTTTGTGTAAAATTACAAATATATCTTTATATATATAATTCTTATGTGAGTGTGTATGTCACTGAACTTCTCTCAAACGCCGGACCGATTTTGATTAAATTTTTTTTTGTGTGTTCAAGGAAATCTGGGAATGGTTTAGATTCACAATTTTGTCCGCTGGACAATGTTTTTTTAATTAATTTTTAATTTATTAGTAGTTGTTGATACAAACGTTATTTTTTACATTAGATTTGACAAGTAACTAATATGTCAATCATTCTATCGCACTTCAAAACACGGAGATTTATAGCTTTAATAGGTAAACTCCAAAAATATAAATAAAAAAACGTAACAGATATTTCTTGATTATAGGGCGATACGAAGTTCGCCGGGTCTTCTAGTATACCCTATACATAAATATATATATGTATATATTATACTTAGTGAAAACTACATTCAATAAAACAGTCAAATAGCAATAACAAGTAGGTAAGAAGGTTACATTGAAATAAACAAATTAATTTAAATAAAGTCTAAATTATTATAAAATTCCATACTCTTTGAACCGTATCAAAATATCACCCTTGTGTTGATTGCCGTTTCTTATTCTGCAGCGTCTCCATTTTGAATTGTTTGTAAATAAATATTTTGAGTAACACACATTATTCATAATATATTATTATGTAATATACATCCGCTTGTGATGCACGTGGCACGAATTTTTGCAATTGTCTTACTCATTTCAGCTTCATTGTTTATTAACTTGGGGATTTTTTTCAATGTCGCAATACGAAAGTCGTTATAGTGTTATTTATTGAGATGGCAAGTGAAATAAACATATTATGTTTAATATATTATGTTATTTATAATATATTATATAATAAATTTAACTAACGTCTCATATTTTAAGGATAAATTATTATCTTTATAATGATTATAAACGTCATCAAAAATGACAAGTGCTAAGTGTTCATGCGAAATTTACTCGATGAATTTCACACTCATATAATATGAATAAATAGAATATATCTACTTAAGACCTACGAAAAAGTTAAGTAAATACTGATAAGGAATCGTTTTAAACTAGTTTTTGTGAAATAATGAGGAAAAAAATTAACAAAATTATATTTAAAAAACAATTAATGTACATAAGTTAACGCTTGTTTTTTTATATACAGTAAATATTATAACAATATTATACCGAGAATCTTATCATTGAGAAATTTGTTGATTCATTTTCTCTTCACAAATTTCAAATTTGTCTCTTCAACACTGAAAGACGGACAACGGTCTTTGGTCCATTTTAAAGTTTATCGTTTGATAATTATGAAACTCTTAGTTTTGGTACTACGCTCTCCCGTAACTTTTAAAGAAATAGTTTATATTTCAATGTGCTATTGATGTTATTGCTACTTTATGATCCTGAATTAAATTAACATAATATTTACTTACAAAGACGGATCAAGGTCGTTTGACCCAAGCGGCATTTATTAAGATAAGCAGTATCCATTTGCAGGTAGGTCATAATAGTTACATTATTATTTTATTGTGGTTGTCACATGTGAAACTAGCTGTATAGAAAGTCAAACTGTTACTTTATATGAGCAAACAGTGTTAGTTAGTTATTTTACAATATGTAGGCTGAGTGATAATCAAATATTATTATCGTTAGAATCATCGCTTGAGGATCAGTTTTCGATAAAGGAAAAGATGTGGAAAGAAAATGCGATTCAGATGAAGAGATAATTCCATCACAATTGTTTTGAAGACAGACGATGACCAATGTTGGTCGTTGACCATTTATCACGCTAAAAAATTAAAAAATATATTATTCAGTACACTGCATACTAATATTCTAGTGGAGAAAAAACTTGTGACCGTTCCATTTTATAACTCTACTAAATATGGTGTTGATATTGTTAACCAAATGGCCAGAAAATACAGCGTCAAAACAGCATCGTGAAGATGGCCGGTACAAGTTTTTTTTATAGCATATTAGACCTTGTAAATAAATACATGAATTTTATATCAAGAAGTGAAAAACAAAGTGTCTAGAAGAGATTTTGTTTTCCAGCTAGTTTTAGGACTCAGCAATATGTAGAAGTTTTTTACCACAGCCTCAATACAACGAGCGATACTGTGTTATGTGTATTATATAATAGTATAGTACTATAGTATAATATAATCTGTGATATTTTGCAAAAAACCATTATGTGGACAATGCAATCCCACAAAAATATAAAAATAAGTTTTAGTTATTAAAAACTATATTATTATGAATGAAATTAATATTTGAATGATAATTCAACCATTTCTAAAGGTCATAAACGTATTTGCAATCAAATGCTCATTGCACGTATTAAATACATTGTTATTATGACGTGGGGTCAGTTGTCCCCGAGGCGTCTCTGTTGTTAAGAGTATTTGGCACCTTTCTCGTGTTAAAGCATCGATATATAAATCATTTCAGAAGACAACAGCACATAAAAATGTCATAAAAGAAAAAAAAATCTGTTAAACGACAGGATTTTACATCAGACATCCTCGATTACGTAATACGATAAAAACTAAAGAAGTCTCAATAGAGATGAATGGTATAGAAGCCGGACACACACAGGTTTCTCACAATTAACTGCCCTTTGTAACTATTATTATATATTTATTATAAACAATACATTCTATCATTAATTAAACAACGGATACGGTTTTTTATTTTCAGTATGAAAAGTCACGCATGATGTTTAATATTTTTTTAATTTTTCTAATTATGTAATGAATGAAATGTTTATCGAATATGTATTTTAATTGAGATATAATCACTATTTATAAAATCAATAATTGTATTCTTTATCATAACCATTGTTAAATAATACATCCGATTACATAACGCTTCTTATATTCTATTCTAAAACTTATCTTCGTTTTTTTATTGAATATTATTAAATTTTAGAACATCAATAAAAATGTCTATACACAAATCCGTTTCAGATTGTATGATTTAACCTGAAATCTATACTAGTTTGTTTTAAGGATTAAATTGAATTTACATTGTATCTGCAATTTCTGTTCTTTTAATATATGTACTATCTTTGTCATAATGAATTTGTTTTTCAGTTCAGTAGAGAGAGGAGCTTGGACCATGGAGGTGAACGTTTAACGTATTGGATAGGGGCCCCTTAAACCTACACCTGGGTCGCAAGTCCCAGGTACTGTTGAAGCTCCTCTCCCTACAACGATGGACCCAGCACCCGCACGGTGAATCCATTGAATGCTGAGAAGTTTTTTTTTCTCTTTTATCAATGCATTGTAAAATTTAACAGTAGTTATCTTTAATTTACTTTCCCTATACGTTTCACTCTGTAGAATATATTTTAAAAGAAATACATAGTATAAAACAAAACTGAATTAAATAGCTGGTAAACAATAGATACATGTGGCAAAAAAAAATAATACTCTCCGACCACTATCCGTCTAATACAACTTTGTGTTAATTTTAATTGAAATTAAATGATATTATTGAAAGAAAATTTTTATTTTAATAGTATTTTAAGTATAAAAATAGAAAGAGTTTTAATCTTTACTCTTTGTTTGTGGTCACGTAAATTCCTTAAACTCAGAAAGTGTCGTATCCATTGGAACGGAACGGGAGAGATGTGATACACGTCATTATTATATCAACTTGTTACATTATTCAATGTTTGCTTTAATTACTCCGGGCAAGTAATCTTTGTATTGCTCGATTGTATAATTTCTAATCCATGTAAAGCTACTTATCAAACTCTCGCAACTAGAGAAAAAGTTTATTTTACAGATTTCTATGATAGTTACTCGAGATCACTTCAGTTTGATTGCTACTTACAATTTCTTAAAATGAAATATGACAATTGTCGTAATTTTGAAAAAAAAAATCATTTTTTAAATAAAACAGATATACAAAGCAACAAGACGATAATCTTATCACACGAGATATCCAAAATTAGCAACATCCTACACACGTAAACGGAAACCGATAATCGTGATCGATAAAATAATTCAATATAAAATACATCTGTCCTTATAAATTGGTCACGAATTTAGAAATCGTTTGCCGACGACTCTGGCACGCGATACAGTCACTCTGCTGCCCTGAGACGAGAACAATACGATTTCTAACACATAAAAACAAAGATCATGCAACTGTTTAATACTTCACGTGACAATACATCACTATTCACTATTCATTATAATACAGTAACAAGTTAATTTTACTATTTTATTACTTATTATTATAGATAACATATGTACAACTAAAATATAAATTAAATAAATTAGGTTCCAGAACATTCGTGTAACGTATGTGACAACTGTTTTTAATTTTTCATGTCGCTTGTTACATTTCATAATAGTTATTGGTTTAGAATATCTTCTATGTAATATTTTTTACATTTAATCGATACTTCCCACATAAGTTGTTGAATCTCCAAAACTGTAAATTTACAGTAGAGCGTTTCAAAGATTTAAGTTAAACCAAAATCTGCAAAAATTGAAAATTACAGCATCAGGTATGCGTCTGACGAATATTTTAAAAGACTACTTTTTTGTTGTTTTTTACTTTGAATGGTTATAGTGATCCATAATAGGATATTTTTCAGAACAAAAGCAAAATAACGTTTTTGTGGCATACATCAACTTACGTGGGAGGTAAGTTTATACAAGTGTATAATATTATAATCGGATTATATTTATAGATAATTGAACCTAGCGTCAGTACTTGATAATTAGCGTCAGTACTCGTTAAATCTAGTTGCGCATCATTTATTATTACATAGAATATTTTGTACTCAATAATTTTTAATCATAATCATAAATTAATCCCTGTTATCTATATGTACCCAAATAAATATTATTTTTCTATTATTACATATTACTTCATTTGTTAAACAAAAGTTATGTTTAAAATTTCGTGACTTTTTTTAATATCGCAATATAAAGTTGATGTTTACCATATCATTAAATATGCATAATATGTTATACAATTTTTGTAACATATGACATTTAATAATATTATCTAAATTATTGTTCTGTGCAGTAAGGGACTGATAAGAGTTATCACAGAGTCCAACTGCCCCGGAAATTGACCGCTCGCTTCTGACGTCCCGAACTCGAAGACCACGCGGTAGTTCCTTGTTGATGTTTATTTTTCATACATAGATACTATATAAGATTATTTATATAAGGAACATGTAACTACAAACACCTCTATATTATGAACAAGTTATCTATACTAAGATTATAAAGCTGAAGAGTTTGTTTGTTTGTTTGTTTGAAAGCGCTAATCTCCGAAACTACTGGTTCGAATTGAATAATTCTTTTTGTGTTAGATAGTCCAGTTATCAAGAAAGGCTGTAGGCTATATAACATCACGCTAAGACCAATAGGAGCAAAGATATAGTGGTAAATGTATAAAAAACGGGAGAAATTATTTCATCTTTGAAGCCTTCCGTTGCGTGCGCCGTGAAAACGGTTCAAGATACACAAAAAATATGTTTTAAGGAATAATAGCTCTTTTAATGATCCAAAAAACAGTCCGTGATAGTATATGTCTATCTTTTAAGATTAACTCACAAAAACCGTTCTTATGGTACCTAATTTGGTCGAAATAATTTTATAAAATCTTTATTCAAATAAACAAAATAAATATGTTGTTGGTTAAGAGTAATTCATTGTGAATTTAAAAAAACATAGGTTTTATCCTAAAAACTCTAAGGGAACTCGACCATTCCGAAAACCCCGCAAGAACGGGAACTATGTGGGAACCAAAAATCTGCCGGAAGTCACTACTCCACGCGGACGGAGTCGCGGCAAAAGCTAGTATAGTATATACCTATATAATTTACAAGATATTCATGTATTGTATTTACGTGTAGAGCTAAGAGCCGCGTTAAATAAGTATGTCTTTAAAACAAAACATTTCCTTATCATTGTGATATCCAAGATTTTACTCAATACACGTCATTTAAGACCTATCATATCTGTCATTTCAGTTAAAAAGTGTAAAATTTAAATACATATGTTACGACATGTGTCCAACTTAAGATAAAATATAATGAACATTTTTTCTTCGTGTATATTTCAATTTGTATTAACAACAACATTTTAATAACAGTTATCTTCTAGTCGAAGAAATAGATAAGTCTATATCTCAATGTCATAAAAGATTAGTGAATATCAAACACTTTGAAGAAAAAAAAGATACGTAGAAAACTATGTACTTATAATAATATAATGACGTGTTATTCAAAGATAGTAAATGCATTATGAAGACGAAATTATTCGATTTTCAAAAAAGTAAACAAAAAAAAACAGTGCAGTTTGAAAATATACGTGCATAGTTAAGAAACGATATAAAATTAATATTACAGTTTATGATCAATTGTTTTTTTATTATAAAGGAAATACCTAATAAGAGATTGCTGTCACAAAATATAGTATTGTTATGAATAGAAGATATTTTATATAAATAGTGACAAGTGAAATGTTGGTGTGAAAGACGAGTTTGAAAAGTATCATTAAACTAGTTTTTGCCTGCGACTTCGTCCGCGTTAGTTTGGTCATTAGTAATATATGTATAGCTGACCGGGCCAACTCTATTCCGTTTTAGAGGCCATTAATAATCAGGTTTCTCCTGTTTCAATCGAACAAAATGATTGACATATTAGTTAGTTGTCAAATCTAATGTCAAAAAAAACGTTTGTATGGGAAATAGAAAAGGGCTGTTTTTAGGGTTTTCCCAGTAATGAATCAATTTTTTTTAGCTTTCAAACCTTCCCTGAACCTCCACAAACATTTCAAGACTAAGGTAAGGTAAATCCGTTCAGCCGTACTCGAGTTTTAGTGAGACTAAGGAACAGCAATTCATTTTTATACATATATAGATTATTTACTTTTTACAGTTATCCTTTGTACGAATCGATAATCATACAATGTAGTCGGAAATATTTAATAGTTTTTTTTATCTCAAATTACTGCTATTACATTAGCATATTTATTTATAATCTGTCACCTTTAAACTTACGTCAATTCGAATAAAATTATGAATATTATATTCTTGCTATCTCCGATTATGAAATATATATTTTTATTTTGCTAGCGAAATATCTAATTACCGTTAGTTAAGACTAATCTAGCAGCTGTATCATGTGTAACTAAAAATGGAGTCATATTCATTTTCTCTGGATGGCGCTCGTTGAATACAGGAAGGGTGACTAGACGGGCACCAATTGAATCAATTGCGAAAAGAAATCATGATACTATTATGTGCTGAAGTGTTCTATATCTATATATGTGTATCTTTTGATTTATTCACAATTTACGATACATTTTAGATTGTATGAATTTTCTTTAAAAGTATACCAAAATATTAAAATAAAGATTAAAAATCAATACAATATTATTGTGTATTAAACATATTTAGACCATTGCTTTGTCGCTACCTTGTTATATAGTTGTTGTTAATTTTGGTTCTCTTATATACATATCTATATATATAAAAATGGATTGCTGTTCCTTAGTCTCGCTAAAACTCGAGAACAGCTGAACGGATTTATCTTATCTTAGTCTTGAAATGTTCGTGGAGGTTCAGGGAAGGTTTAAAAGCTGAAAAAATCTTATTAATTTCCGGGAAAACCCTAAAAACAGCACTTTTTTATTTCCCATACAAACGGTTTTTTGACATTAGATTTGACAACTAACTAATATGTCAATCATTTTGTCGCTCTTCAGAACACGGAGATTTATGGCTTAAAGGTAAACATCAAAAAAATTTATAATACTTAATTTATGTACGAAGTCTGTCGGGTCAGCTAGTATTTAACAAATAAATTCATGTGGTAGGTACCTAGTAGGTATAGAGCACGACAGATGTTTGTTGAGGCGAGAATAGTTGGAAAGCGGAAGGGTGGCTCAATTGGCGCAATTGCCAGTAATTGTGAACGGAATGTCCGGGCGACGGGCGAACGGCGTCGCTCTGTAAGTTTCAAATATTGAACACTTGCGGCACAAACTTCAACGACGTCTGATTGCCGGCCTCTTTTTTTCCACTGTTTGTAATTATTGCGTAATAAACTATTATTAATATAATTAAATATCGTTTTATTACAATCGAAATTCAGATTACCATTTACATTAATGACATTGATTCCATTGTTGCTATACTAATATTTTTATTGTCAGTTTCTAATTCAATTTACAGTTATAAAAAAATACTCACACTTAATAAACTTAATAAAATGTACCTATATATTTGAATAAAATCTTAATTATTTCTAAAATATTGAATACTGAATACACGAGTATAAATAGGTAATTATAATATAAGAATTTACAGAAATTCTTAATGTTAAAGAAATCTTTTTACAAATCCTTCTATATTGCGTCTCTCAACAAGGATGGCCGCATTATTGTGAGCCATTCAAAGTCGCTACTATCAGTTTTATAGTAACTGCATTCAAATAGCTATCTTTACTGGAATTAGTCTGTTTCTTGGCTGCAATCGAAGTCTCTCTAAATACTTAAGGAGATATAAAGTAAATTATAAAGGATAATATGAATAAATAGTTTAAAAAGGTTTCCCAATAAATGTGAGGGTCGTAAAATATTTCCGTGTTTAAAAGTTTCAAGTGCCGATATGAAAGTTTAAGTCTGTAATTTCAATAGGTCTTAGAGATTATAATTATATTATTTTTATAGAATATCGTCAATTATATTATATAAATATCTGTGTAGTGTCGTACGGTAGGTGAGTAGTGTATGCAGCCGGTCACGATCGCCGTTCACGAGCAGGCCGACGCGGAAATCACACACTTCCGCGTGCCGCCATCTTGACGCTGAGATTCACTGGTCTTGAATGTCCCATATAGTGATACAGTTATTGGCGAAGCGTTCGGAAATATTGTGCAATTGTTAAATCATTAATTTTGTATAAAATTTATTATTGTGCCTCGATTCTGTTACATTAATTATAATTTCAAAATATGGAATTACTGTATTGATTTACCTAATGCTGTAAATTATTTAGTTATTTTCCACTTCATATGTCAGAGGGTAGTTATTTTCCGGCTCATCGGTTTCCACAGCGTATACGTAACGTAAACGTATGGATGGTTAGCAATACATAAGAATAAATTATGACATCTCATTAGACGCAATACTTTTGTGCAATCGAATAGTACTACTATTAGCATCGTTATAGAATGTTTGTATTTCTCACCCTCTCACTCTAATTACGGAACGTGTGTAACAAAAAGAGATGACCCACTTACTAACACCGGTCGTATGAGATCGGGCTCGAACCGTTGCACGTGTTACGTGTCTAAAGATGAAGTTACGATTTGTACCGATTCATGTGAATTTCCCGCCCTAGTGACTTTTTGTTTTTCCGATTTTCTGTCTGCTGTTGCGTAAACTACAACTCATAGTTTTGTCAATATGTTATAGAAATAACTGTAAGAAATTAAACGATTATACAAATTAAAAACCATGTTGTTGTTTACGATAATTTTTGATTTAACTTTGTTTTGTGTGAGAATTGCGTTACGACTTTGTTTATGATTACAGATATAACCTTAGGTAACTCAGACTTCCTATTAAGCTCTCCGTCTTACAAAACAGAATAATGTTACAGCTGCATTCCACATTCAATACATACTTTGTTTTGAATTTTGATTTCCAGATGTTAACTAGTTTCTTATTCAGGATAATATGTAAAAATTAAAAAGATATTAACATTGTAAACAGTATCACAGATAAAAAAGATGTTATTACAATAAAAAAAAAACATGACAACATGAAATGACCTTTAATGGCGTCATTTATTATCTGTATAGTTTGTAAGGAGGTTACCACTGGGTGTGACGTGTAATGGTATGAGGTGGTAGCTGCAGGTGGTAGTCGCTGGCTGGTGGCTACGTAATCCTCAGCACTTCCTGAAGGTGGCGCAAGCGAATGTCGGCCGGCGAGCATATCGCGCTACTTTCGTAATCCGTTGCGTGGACTCGCCGCCCCGCAGGAAGTAAAAGTTCGAAGGTAAGAAAGTAGGTCTCCGCTGTAATTGGCAGACAGCCTGCATACTGATGCCTATTAATAACCGAGCACCTGTACACTCAGGACATTCAATAATAAAAAATACATCCATTAAAACCTTTTTCATTGTTTTAATAAATCATTTTTTTTTATTCCAGCCAGTGAGAATTTTTTATTTTTTTTTAACCATTGACGTAAGTGTTAAAAAAAAACTGTGAAAATATTTCGTAATGTTTATTATTTAAACATTTATTTTTACTCTTTTCTTGCTGCTATTTCATTTTCTAATATTATACATATTTAAATTTACTAAATGATAATTTGATTCCAATGATGGCAATACATTATTCGCACCGTTACGTGTATATGACATAAGTTGCGTTAGCGCTAACCCGATATAACTGGGACACTATTTAATTACGTTCATTATGTTTATAATTTCACATGCTCAGATTTCTTTTATTATATATTTATTTATGCATTAGTATAAAGTTTGGCTTATTAATTAAACAGCCCAAGAATTATGTGTTTAATGTAGGAAGATTTAAACGAAAATCTGTCAAGTGATGTGAAACATGTTTAGTGATTTATATTAATAATAATATATCCGACTAGTGATATCAATTTTACGATTTAAGGAAACGGATATTTTTAAATCTCATATTAAGTACTAAAATTATGGTGCATTAACGGAAAGTTTCATTACACACATAAATATATGTCTCAAAAGAATTGCCAGTTAGTAAAAACTAAAAATGTTTTCCTGTAACACACAGATTTCATCTTTACTGTAAAAAGTTTTGTCAAAATATTTTATTGAAATATAAGACTACTTAGTCTGTGTTCAATTTAAATTTTAAATATAATCTATATATATAAAAATGGATTGCTGTTCCTTAGTCTCGCTAAAACTCGAGAACAGCTGAACGGATTTATCTTATCTTAGTCTTGAAATGTTCGTGGAGGTTCAGGTAAGGTATAAAAGGTGAGAAAAATTGGAATAAATGCCGGGAAAACCCTAAAACCAGCCCTTTTCTATTTCCCATACAAACGCTTTTTTTGACATTAGATTTGACAACTAACTAATATGTCAATCATTCTGTCACACTTCAAAACACGGAGATTTATGGCTTACAGGTAAACTCCAAAAATATGAATAAAAAAACGTAATAGATATTTCTTGATTATTGATCGATACGAAGTTCGCCAGGTCTTCTAGTGTTAAAATAATAATTGTAAACATTGTTTAAGTGAGCAGTAAGAACTCTTAGTCCATGTTTACATAATCACACTACACAAAGCGTTTGCTGTTTCTCACTCAATAACATATCTACGTTAATATTATCAAACGCGAAGATTTATTTATGAAAACTCTTTACTCTTAGTATGTGGTGTGACGTAAGAATTTAGACTAAGGATAATCTCCCTTAAATATGTTTCATGTAATAATAAATTATCCTAGCAGTCTATCAGAGACCACCGCTGAGCAAAGATCTCTTCTCACGTGGAGAAGATTTCTATATAATAATAAAGTGTGAGTTATATTGTAATGGTCATATCGATAGTAGTCAGTGGTGGCGTAGTGGTTAAAGGTCCGCCTCGGATACGAGGGCGCGGGTTCGATCCTGGCAAGTACCAATGTGATTTTTCCAAGCCATATGTACTTTCTGAGAGTATTTAGACACCACTGACAGAAGGTGAAGGAAAACATCGTGAGGAAACCTGGACATATAATTTAACAATTATAAGTTTGAAATCACCAACCCGTCTTGATCAAGCGTGGTGATTAATGCTCAAACCTTCTCCATGTGAGAAGAAGCCTTTGCTCAGCAGTCAGCAGTGAGTTCTGATAGGCTGATGACGACGATATCGATAGTTAATATGTTTTAATAATCTATACAGTTGTTGTTAGAGTTAGAACGAATAAATAATTAATCAATGTTTTATTTATACAGGAAGCGTTGAGTATCGTGTTACATAGAGGAGGCGCTGATTGTTGACAGTAATACAATAAATGTATAATATTTATTTAAATAAATACATGTAGTTTTGAAATATTGCGAAATAATCATCTTTACGATGTCCTTGATATAAAAGTATGTTTGACGTTTCTGAATGTAAAACTCATTGAGAAACTTAAGTTATGACTCGTTTATTTTCCTGTAAAATTATTACCTGTTTACTAAAAATATTATATATTTCACTCATCTTAATATAAATTTAGTGAAAGCTGCAGCTGTCGGAAGTTTTTTAATCTGTATGTCATAAACAGATAAAAAAGAAATAATGATAACAATAAAACAGTTTCCCTTATTTCCGTTTCCGTTGTCTTATCGCACTTTTTTATATTTTAAAAGTAATAAATTTTATCGAGAAAATATTCTACTAAGTATCTATTAATAACACGATATTTTTCCTTGACTTGCGTCAGATGGGAAAATGGAAATGGTGTGGGCGGAGGAAATTCTGACGTCAAAGGAAGCCGGAAACCGGAAACGCGGTAAGGGTTAGACCGGAGACGACGCCCGTTTCCTTAGGAAGTACGGCGCCAGGAAGGTGGGTTGAAAGATAAATTCCCCGACGCCATATTGCCCGCAAATCGATAAATCCGATCTGTTTTGCATGTGGCTTGTGAACAGCTTCCTCGTCCTGTTTACGAGCTCCTGAATAACTGACATATGGGAGATACGAAAAATAACATCACGTATATACCAACATATAGGAACTACACAGATCTATACATATAGAAAACTTAATTAGTACTATTAATATATAAATATAGTGTTGATTTTTGTTATTAAACAACTACGCATCAAGTCGCACGGGATCTACATAATGTTAATGATATATTCAAATAGTTTATATATCGTCTGCTAGCGAGTATATCACTAGGAAGGAAACGCCGTGATATTTTGCGTTTATACATTAGTCTTTAGACCGGTTCCACAAGTGTTATTCTGAACGAGTCTCTGGACTTTCCGGACGCTTTATTTTTATAACTATTTTGACTTTTTGTTGACGGACTGGAAAGGTCACTAACTAGTTAGTAGTTACTTATAAACTACATACATCAGCTTTACACTTATGACGTACGCGATTGAATAGTACAAATGAAAATAATGAACACGTGACTTACTACATTGAAATATTATCTGTGTACTATCAAACGATCAAGGAGTTCTCATTCGTATATTAAATCGAATTTAAAAAAAATACACTAATTACAGTCTGCATAATTTTAGTATATTAAAATTATATATTGTGGAATGTACAAAAAATACTTTTAATATATATAAAACAAAAACTCCAGTTAAGAATTATCTAGAATATTTAAATATATTTTTTACCTGTAACACTTGATACGTATATTTCTTATGTTTATGTATGTGTAGATGATTTTTGAATATGTATAACATCGCCTACTTGACCGGTCCGAGGTCAATGTCACTTGAATAACAAACTCACAATCAGTATAATATGACAATTTGATATAGTCCGTTAGATTTAGCTGAGCTTTGCATTTGTGTGAGTGAAAGTAAAAGTAGAGTTGACAAAAAAACTTTTAGGATTACATTTTATTTTAAATAGATACATATCATAAGTGCTAGAGCTATTCTAGATTAAAAATTAAAAGGCTAGATGGAAATATTGTGAATATTATGGAACGAAAATATTAATTAATAAAAATTTTGAAAAAACTATACAAATTCTTCTTCACTGGATATTGCGTTTTCAACATTTGACGTTGCTAGTACAAAGGCTGAAGCGAGGGAAGTGCGGGGCGGAGTAAAAGCAGTATAAACCGGTACAAACCTAGAAAAGAACGTGGTATTTAAAAATTTTACAACTCACACTATCCGCGTGCACTCACACAAATGCAAAGCTCAGCTTAAATCAAACGCACTATAACTTAAAAGTTATTATAAGATCGACATTATGAAAGACAGATTGAAATCAAACTTGTATTATTCAGATTCTTTTATTATTTCAAAAACTTCATACTCCAAACGTTTCGGTTACTTTTCAGCAATCTTTATCACGGTCGGACGAGATGTTGCAATATTAGTTCTATTTAAATGAGTACTCGGGAAAGGCTTATATCTCATTTGACAATATTTATTCAGCCTGGCCAAATATAGTTAATAAAAATAGTACTATTATCTGAAATATAACTCATTAATTTACTTAACAATAATCAGTTTAAAAAATCAAATTTATGCTATCGTAACTTGGGTTTTGTTCACGTTTAATAAATGCTCTTCAAGCTCTTTTGTGTCCATCTTAATTTCCTCCTTTCAAATACCTTAAAAGGTCTGGTCTATTGATCGTTCATTGAAAACTGTGACTTTATATTAAATTTTAATTAAATATTATTTTATGAAAAATTTAACCGCAATCAAAACGAGAGCGTGACCCAGATAAAATTTTTATATTCATGTCGTATATATAATATGTGTTTATTCAACGGTTTAGTATACAATGTAATAATAATAATTGAATATATATATATAACCAGTAAGCAGGCATGCTCGCTCGGCGTGACAGCGGTCCAATTGGTTGAGATTGCGTATTTCCGCTTGCCGGCTTCCGGCCGATAACACCAAGACGCAACGGTCAATGGACTTTCTGCTTTATAAAGTCTGTTTAATCTAGATTCTAAAATTATTATCTATGTATATAAAATTCTTGTGTCCCGGCGTTACACAGAAAACTCCTCCGAAACGGCTGAACCGATTTTGATGAAATTTTGTAAGTAGTAGTAGGTAGGTAGGTCTGAGAATCGGCTAAAATCTATTTTTCAATACCCCTAAGTCATAAGGGTTGTTCACCCTTTTTTTTGGATGAAATTTTTTGTTTTTATTTTTTTTCTTTACTCAATATTTTTATCACCAACCCCAATTTTTCTATATGGCAAAACCACATTTTCCGGGTCAGCTAGTATATACATATATATATAAATGTAAATGAGCATTTATCATAAAACATATTATTATTTCAAATAGTCGAAGACGTGTCAAATTATTTCACTGCACGCCACTGAGAGGATCCGTTATAGTGTCGACTGTAGTGGAACCAAACAATTTGTTATGCAAAATAATGTTGCCCACTTAAGATAAATAATATACAATAATATTACACATTAGTGTACTTAAGTACAGACGATCCATTTTAAGTGTATAAGATAATTCCTTTATTGTTATATAACTCAATAATATTAATTTATCGATGTAAAATGTTGTACATTCCAAGGAAAATCTTGACGAATTGATTCGCACACAAAGGTCAGACAGTACGAATTAATTATTAAAACTAGACGCATATATATTTTTTTAATATTTAGTAAAACATATTAAGTAGGTAGGTACTTCGAATTTCTTTAACGCAAGTTTAAAAATTACATTTAAACCTAATACACTAGATTTAAAATTTAAATCGTCCATTAGCAGTCACCGAAAAGCAGGAAAATAATAAAAATCTTGTTATATTATTCTGATATTATTATTATGTAAAAGTCGTGTAATAAAATTATCAATAGTAACAACTGGCTTCCTTTATCAACGTCGCTGTCCATTGTATGCATGTTAGCTCACTTATTATGATTGTATTGCTAAATACATTATTAGTATTTTACATCACTATATTTCCGTAATTATTTCACTGAATTAAATTTTGATTTAAAAATTCCTTGTAACATTCACTTTATTATGAGACATTATTTTACTTAAAACTTTTCGCTATTAGTCATTCAGGCTTCAATAATTTTTATTTATGGTCTCATCATCTCGAAGTATGTACGGTATTCAGTCAATGTCACGTACAATTGTAAACAGAACAGTCATCTTTGTTTCTTATATATAATATGTTAGTTTTCCTCTGTACGTGATCGTTGGTCGTGGTCACCCTACGTAAAGGAAATAGCTGAGACTCGATCGCAAGCGGAGCGGAAGCGGTCGACGTTCCCACGGACAGTCATCCGTTACTTCACCTCGGACATCTTGTGTGATATCTTATAACATTCCTTTGTTGCTTATATTAGGAATTAGAAGTTTGTTCAAAGGTCGAGAGGGATTTAAAGACGCGATTAGCACTGATATCACAATAGAGCAGTTGGTTCAGTGGTGGCTCAGTGGTTAAAGGACCTGCCTCTCGTCGCCGAGGGCGCGAGTTCGATCCTGGCCCGGGAAAGTACCAATGTGATTTTTCCGAATCATATGTACTTTCTAAGAGTATTTAGACATCTCTGATTAATATTGATTCCCAAAAAGAGGGTTGATGTTCAGGCAGGCGGCCGGTCGTAAAAACAAATAGCCAAAAACCCTGGCTATAGCTGGGAAATTGCCAGGTAGAAGATCACAATAGAGCAGGCAACTTCCTAGTGGGACGAAGATTGATGATATGTTTAAGGAAATCAGCCGCCAAGCTATCTTTTATCTTATACTGTTATATGTGGGCGTTACAAAGTGTCGATAACAATGTTTAATTAATGCTTATAACTCGATACATAACGTTGTTAAATTCTTTATTCATTATACATATTTTCAATATCCTTTCCTTCCAGCAGGTAACGTGGAAATACAAATTTTAAAAATGAGTTTTATTTATCTTTATTTTTAGTTGACAATATTACTATTATGTGATGTATTTCCAGTGTATCTCTTGTATCTGTCAGAGATATAACAAGCTCTTTACAGCTCAGTGTAAAAGTATGTAGTTATGAGATGATTTATCTATCTTTAAAACCTAGTAAAAAAAAACCATCGATGTACCTGGGTTTTGGTAAAATAGGAATATAACAACCCTTTATAATTTGATAATGAATGAATTAATTGATATATAAATGAATAATTGAATTGGTATATACTCATTGAGAAATAGCTATCGTGGTAATGACCAGGAATTAATTTAATTTTACTTTCCTTTTGATATATATAAATCTATTTACTTTTCGCATATTTAAGGGATAAATCATATAAAAATTGCTGTTGCAATTCCTGTTTTTCAATGATTCCGACGTTTTTGTTCCTATCTATTTTATTACATTATATCATATAATTATTTTTCTTTGTTATAAATCCTCGTACTTAATTATACTAACAACTTTTTGGAAAGAGTTTTTGAAATGTATTCAATTCTTTACCTAATTGCATAGCTTTGACCAACCAGTTTCAGTAGTATTAGTATGAAGGGAGGTCGCCCCTATCAATATGCGGGGTGCTAAAGGGTTTTATTAGGTTCCTGGGCGAACATGAACAGAACAAATTTCGTTTATCAATTGGAAGGGAGCAGGTTATTGTCACTGTTAAATGAAAGTTACTGAAATTACTTTTTGTATATTCTCGAAGGGAAAATTGTCTTTTACCACCATTTTATAGCTGTATGCAGTTAGAATAAATTTCCATCGACAAGATGTTCATCTGATAGCCATTTTTGGGTCAATGCTACATAATAAGGCTCATCACTATCGGCCCTCGATTATCTCTTAAATGTTTTCCTTTCGGTTTTCTATTAGATGTCATCTTTATATCAAATATCAAATGAGTTTTTATTATTGTATTTTGTAAGTAATACCAGTAATTGTATCACGTGTGTCGCCCCCACAGAGATCAGATTGTGTCCTTTGAAGACCAGTTGTACCTACATAGTTTGGGGGAGTTATTATTATTTTATTCATTAAAGTTCCTCTCGTAAAATATATATTTGGTATATGTATTGATGTCTTCTTCTAAATAGTTTCTTTGCATTAATTACTCAATAATTTGAGACAACGATAAAAATTAATCAGAAGTTAGCCTCGGAAACAAGATTGTGCCTCGTAAGAACGAAGAAAACAAGAAATAAAAAATTCATATACATATATAAAGAAAATAAAATTATCCATGAGAAATAATAAAATTAAACATTTGTATGTATATAAAAAATATATCACCTACTTATATGAGGTTAAATGTAAGAAAATAAAAAGTAATTTATTACTATAATTCTAAAGAGATTAAATGTTTTTATTTAATGAACAAGCAATTTGATATCAAGAGGTTAGTATTTCCTTGTACTTGATTATTTATTGTGCTGTATCATTAATATCTGGACGTAAAAAAGAAAACGTTTATTCTGTCCTTTTAAATGACGATTAATTTACTCTACCTATGCAACTTTTTGCAATATATTTATCGTCAATTTTAAAATAGCACAAAATATAATTGCGATTATGCGAGTTTGAATTATGTCAATTAAATATTTGACATCGTTCTAAAAGATAAAGTGACAGAAGATAAAAGAAGACCTATTGAACTATTTTAAATTTCACGAAACAATTTTTTTAAATGAATCTTTATAACTAAGTAATGAGAATTTTATATCTCGATTGTAAAACTGTTGTACGACGTAAAAACACTGGCCTAGATACAATGTCATGTATGATGTATTTCGGTTGTACAATGAAGGTTATTGTTTACATTTGAATATGAACCGATGTCGCTCGGAACCCACTACACCAGCTGATCTCATTGTTTAGTCTACGAGCGAACAGTTCCTACCATTCTCAATATACATATATGACCTGCAATACACACATAATCGGGCCTTATAACAGACATCGTAGTATTAATGTCATATTTTAATATAAGCGGTTTAATTGTTGGCTATAACCATCAGTGTCTGCGATAAAGTTAGTTGCTCACAATCCTCCTTTCATATCTACATACGTTCCTAGTATTTATCTGTTCGTTTCCTTAATGTTTATAATTACCTCGAGTCCATATCGTGATTATTATATACGCAATGATTCTATGTGGTTGACGTGATCTTTCACCGCGAGTGCTATTTTTACACAATTATTTTTTTTATGATGCGAATAAAGTAAAACAGTTCTTGAATGGATATTAATTAACTATTGAATAATAATTAATTTCACTTCTCACGTCACATGAGCCGCTTGTTATAAAGGTTAATGTATAAAGCGAGCAGTTCACGAAGCGTAACGCCTCCTAAGGGAGCGGAAGTCTTGCGCATCCGGAACCACGACCCGGAGATCCGCGACGACTTAGTTACCAACCGACGTCGTGACTTACGTTCATTTGTTGCGTTTTAAAATAACTTTTCACGGAACTATAGTTTTATATAACCGTGTATAAAATAACTTATACTTTTGAGTGATGCTTAATAGACATAAAAATAATATTAAATATAGTTAATTTCAATACAATTTAACAATCTTGTCGACAAACATGATCGGCTGATATTAAAGACTTGTCTATGCAACTACATCGCTAGTACTCTTTAAGATACTTTAATCTTTATTATTATATTAAAGTATTTATAAAAAAATTCTTTAATATATAGATATTTTTGTTATTTGTGAGTTTTTTTAACGAGCTTATAAATGCAAAACGAGTGGTTACATACAGGAGATTTAGGCATCCCAATGGTTCGTTTTATGCTAAGATAGGTGGAGAGATAACTTAGAAGCAGGATAAAAACAGGATACTTTTATACGTAATAAGATCTAAGATTTTCGTGAGTATTCATTTAAATAGAACGGGACACATCTCGTCTACCCGTGATCACGGTTGCTGTAAAGTAACCGAAACTTCGGGAGTATGTAGTTTTTGATAAAAATAAAAATCGCGTAGTACATCCGAAAAATATTGTTTTTATTTACTTTTTATAGCATCGAAAAAATATTATAAAATCCCATATCTTCTTATTAACTGCCTTTAAGGAGGAAAAGAGTTCAGCCCATCAGCTATACATTTCCAATTTTGAAAGTAACGCAGACGAAGTCGTTGGCAAGAACTAGTTCATTATGTATTTACCTTGTGCAACGCTCACTTTTCAAAGAAAAATAGACTTTGATGAGTAAAAAATGATCGTGTCAATTTGACAAATGCTATAAATCGCGATGTTCAAAATAATTTTATAAAATAAACATATTAAATACCAGTTGTTTCATGATGAAAAGATTGTTAAAAACAGTGGTGGGTTTATTGAGATGTAATTATTATCAAGACTGACATCCAATAGTACGTTAAAAAGGAGTAACCGTGGTCAATTGCTTTGTCTTTAAGATAGCAACATTCTATTGAAATGAATTGGTTGGTTGTTTAAAATATGGCCTTCATCCGTGTTCAAATAGACTTACCTATGTAATAAAACGCATATGTCAAAGTCGTTATTGACAGTTCGTGTCAGATTTTTACATTCAGTTTGTGTTTATCTCCAAGTATCGGGGTATGTGAAACGTGTAATTATAAGATACTAATAACATAAGCTTTATTGCGATGCTCGGGCCCAATGCCGTCTCAGTCGGAGCTCACAGATAATGAAGATCCAAGTCCTCTACCGCCCATCATATCGTGTAATCCAAGAGTAAAACTAGAAGCCGAACAGGTTATGCGTTTCTTATTATTACATGCTATTTATTCCTCCATACAAAAAAAGTAAACATTTTCATATGTAAGATATTTTTATACAATGTTTAAATCATAGGTATCGTTGTCAAACTTTAAGTTACGTAAAGAAAGGGATGCCAAACGACAAATCTCCGATCGGGAGCATCAACGAGATCCGAATTATCCGCTACGAATAACTTGGCATCCGACAAAATTATTAATTGAAATCAATAATTCCGTGATCGTCCGTAAGCTGAGGTATGAAAAAATATATAATAATGTCATTATCAACCTCTTTCAGCCAAATTGTTAATAAGAATATACTCTTTAGGATATGCAACGCCAGCTCTAGATTGTTATATATTAAAAGCGGTCGGTTTACGAACGAAGCCGGTCGTCTGGGTGCTGGCTGGTGCTGTTTGGATCGCAACAGGTTCCTCCTGGCCCCGGGCATCGTGGCAGATATTTCCATCAAAGCGACCCCACGAGACTTCGCGCCGATAGCATCAGCTAAAATGAGTTTACAGTTGACCGCGGCTCATATGAGAGACGTAGCTGTTGCCTACTTTGAGGTCCCAATTATTGTTAAGTTTCTTAAACACATACCACCAGAGACGGAGGAAGATGCTTGAAGAATAATATTTTTATTATATTATATCCTCTTATTTGTTTTTTGTGACATTTACATGTTTTATTGTTCTATTTTAATAAAATTTGTCATTGAGTGTTCGCGATTTGACTTTGAATGTTCACTGTTTGTTCCTTTTTTAGTACGGTATTGTTTATTAATACTATCGGGGCGTCCTTTTCGTAATATTAGTTTCACTTGTTATTATCGTAGCTATCTTTCCGTGTGCGTTTAGTTTATATGACGTAATATTTCAAGAATAGTTTGTGTAGTGATGTCCGTCGGCGCTCGGAATAGCAATCGAGACGGATCGCAAGCCAGTGGCGTTCGCTTTGTGTAAGTGTAATATTAGGATCTTCACACGTGACTCATCGAACTGCCTTTGTCGTAAACTATAATATAGAGAACAGACGAGTCGCGTAATACAAGTCATGTACATAATACATACGTCAATAATAATTTAATTGGATTTTTTAAAAACATATAGTAATAGGTTTGGCCGTGGAACGAGAAATAGATTTTACGACTGCCTGCGGCCCGATATTTACGCTTGTTTACACTTGAGACGATTTTATAGGAGCAACGACACCGCTCGCTAGTCGCCGTATTAACACCAGCCTGTGTTAAAGGATAGTAGTTCATGATCGTTGCGAATTGAAAGGAACACATTAAATATTATTACTCTTTCTATTATGTTGTTAAATAATTACGTTCCTTTGAGCATTCAATATTACTTTGTTTGTTTTATGTTTTAGAATAATATAGACATGTAAGTTTTGTACAAACTTGAGACGACTAGAACAAGACGTAGTGCTGTATAAGTCATAGAGGTTCCAGTTACAAAAACAGAGCTCTTTCTTATTATTTAAATTTAGTATTAAAGTCATATAAAATTTAAATCGTTGATTGATTCATTCAGATCTTTATCATTTATATAGTAAATAAAATTAGTCAGCTCTAATATATTGCTAAGCCTAACATCAATGTCAATGTCATTGTTGACAATCACTCCTAATATGGCTTCCGCGAAATAATTGTTTTTGTATGATAATTGTTCCTGATGTCATTAAAGCGACATGCATTTTACATGAAAGGAGATTGTACTCGATGTTATCTTGAAACTGATTATAATAAAAATAAATATTTCAGAATATATAAATAGATTAATAATAAAGAATCCAATTTATATCAACGCCTTGTAGCCGTCTATAGACGGTCTTTTGATCGAGATTTCATTTAGTGAAACTTAAATATATTAGCGTCAACCTTCATCTTGTAAAGTGAAAGGAATTTCTCTACTAATTTAATTTTCAAAGTCTCCTGTGATGTCTCCTCGGAACACAAATTATCGACTCGGTTTGATCCCACGGCTAAAATAAAATATCATATTTCCTGTCAGAGGCGATATTCAGGCGTTTGAGTGCCTTTTTTCATCATTTTTTTCAGGGCTCGAAGTTTTTTAAAGTGCGTAACACATGTTTGTCCAACATAGGCGACGTCTTTCAATTATAGATTTTTTTGTCGTCTTGTGTTCTACTTTTTCATATTTTTAAATTCAGACCGAAAATTTTCATAATCACCATTGACGTATGATATGGCGGTGAACAGAGACATAAATTGTTTGAAATATTACTTTTCCTCTGTCGGAATAACTGATAAAAAGAATTATGGAATAGTACGCAGTCTAGCGGTAAAACATTGGAAAATTGTGTAATAAAGTGGGTCATACTATACATACATGAGTGATCAATATGTTATGTTTATTGGAGTGTATGTTGAATGTTAGTCGCTTCTCACGAGCCCGAGCCGCTTCGCTTGCATAACGGCCTACAATTGGCACGTAATATGCCGTAACAGCATATTATGTAGACCTCATACACCTTCATCAAGTATCAACAGCGAGTCGAACCTACAAGCAGCGTACAAACATTCAGACAGCGACGATTATATTCGACGTTCTATTTAAAACTATCTCAAATGACATTATCTGTTAATCTAGACAAGGGGCGCATGCTGAATCATTGTAAAGCTACCACAAAAGGTTGTCCGGGTGTCAGGTTACGAGAGAAGAAGCCTCGACACGAGACATCATCTATCTGATGAATGCCTGAACATAGCCACTGACAAAATATCGTATTGCTAAGTGCAATCGAATCTGCACCCATTCCTCGGAAGCTGCAGGCGCCAGCTGCCTTCATAATATCAAATGCCACGACGATAAAGGATTCTTTAACAAGAAAAACGTAAGCGAATCGGTGCCACGTTTCAAACGTTTTTACGCTAAATAAGTCTTAAACAGCGAGCCTCTGTTGTAACTTACACCGCTCGCTTTAAATGAAATTCTCTTTCATACTCGGCGCATTACTTATAACTGTTGTTACGTGAAATTCTATTTAAGGATTATTACGTTATATGAGCGATTGTAACGGAATACGTATGAGATAAGAGAAAATATTTTACAAGAGATACATATACGATTTGTTTATGTTTTACGTGTTGCCTTGGATAATAATGTTCTATCAAAAACCGTGTGGGTTGTATTTGACAGTCGTTTTAGTAACTAGATTATTAGAAACTACAAAGGTTAGTCATAGGAGATAATAAATTAATAAACATTGAAATTAAAATCGCTAGATGATTTATTGTACCAAGTAAATAATTCGATTTGTATTGTTTAGAATTTAGACGAACACAATATTAGAATAATAAATGTAGTCTGTCTTTTATATAGAAATATATAATATGGTTTTGTATATATAAATCGTGTATTATCAGAGACCTCTGTAAGCTATTGTGGAGGAAATGAAGCAGGAAATGATCCCAGGGACACGATGATCCGCCGTCCTTGCGTTTCCGTGTCCAACTTATCTACATACATATTACAACTAGATACTATCCGATTTCCGTAGCTGTCTATATGTACATTTAAATTTCAAAGTAATAAAAGATGATAGCTTTAGAAGTGGATTTATAATGGAAACTCTTTATTAAAGATTTTTCCTTGAACTGCGGTTACGATGATATTAATAAAACACATAGATTTTATACCAACAACAATCCCTATATCAATCTTGAGATTTTCAGGAAACAATATTTCTCGTCTCGTGACGTTCTGTGAATTTGTCTGAATTATATAAACACATTGCTCGGTCTAAACCAAATTTTCTTTATAATCTTATTTGAAAATAATTTTAACAATATGCTAATATACCTGAACTCTGTCCTCATTCATTTCCTTTAAGTGCATAAACAAGTCCGAGGCAGACCTTCATTAATTCTCTCAGCGATTAAATATTAGTTATCTTTACATTTTTATTATAAGTATGGTTGTTTGCATCACAAAATACGCTTACATTCTAATCGTAGAATTAAGAAATTTTAGACCTCTGTGTTGTAATTTTTTTGTAAAAAACGTTTTAACGTCTGAGAATTCTAAATATGAATGTGAATTAACGCGAATTTACTCAAATTTAGTTCTTAAAATGTCATGTTTATTTTAAGTAATTCCAACTTTACTCATCAGCCTCCTCAAAACTCATCTTTAGAAACTAATTGTAAAATTTAAAAGTATTCTTAGTTATTTCTAGGGTACTATGAGTTACTGATTGCGTTGATGTTAATATACAGGGTGACTGGTGAATTACTATCAATATTTAAGGAGCATACTCGGTACATGATTCTCATTCGAATTATGTAAAAAAAATAGGTACTTAATTTTTGACAAAATTTCCGTATAAATAAATAAAGTGTTGATACGTTCCAAGTGTACCCAGTGTGGACGCGTGCGGCGGCGTGCTGATACAAAACCACGCCCCCGCCGCGTATGTGTGAGTGCGTGTGTATACCTAATCTGTAGGGTGTTCATACGATGCGTAATTAATTACACAACTTTTGGTTAACTTTACTTAGAAGTTTATTAATATTTATGTTATATTAATTTTTATTTTGTCATATATGATCGTCAAATATCACGTCCTCAAATATCGATAGTAATTCACCAGTCACCCTGTATAAGTATTGTGTGATGAATTTCTTTTCATTTATTTGATGATAACAATTTTCCTTCTTTTCATCTATACAATATTATTTGTCTGGTTTTGCTTCCATAAACATTTTTACCTGTACCTTAAAAATATTTTTCTTAGTAAAATGTTGATGTGAAATTATTTGAAACGTAATTTTTTTGGCAATGAGCCCGCTATTTTAATGATTCGGTAAAATTTAATATGAATAGATTATTCTTATTGAAATAAACAAATTCTTATCTTATCATTTTGAATATATGTATCTACACAAGAGAAATGATCTCGCGAATTATTGAGTAAAATTTGTGGCAATAATTATAGAAAAAAATCCAAAATGATTCTCAATTAATATACAGAACGTTTTTGTTTATCAATATTCAAGAGATTTCAATGAAATATTGTTGATATATAATTATGAAATAATACATGAGTGGCAGACGGAAAATTTAAATTCATTTAAGGGAATAAAACTATAGTATGAATCTAGAAGAAACGTCTTTTGTATTTAACACAAGAAAATATTAATATGTAGTTCCAAAAATAGAATTCATATAAATGAGATATTATATCAGCAAAACTCTGCTGGAAGACGGAAACTTAACTCACGAGCCGCCCTGTAAATGTAATATTAAAAAATAAAACAAGGTGTTACTAATTCAGATGGATGAGATGTAGATCATGTTTTGAGAGATGCCTGGCTCATTAAAAAATTTGGACGGCTCATTAAAATACATTTAACTGCACCGATAATTACTTTAAACTGTGCTTTTGGAAGCTCTCAAATTAATTGATCAATAAATAGTTTATGCGGGTGTATGTGTATCGTATTATTGAGGAGTTAAAAAGAATATAAATATATATAACTTATGCATTACTATTATATTTAATCAAACTGAATTATTATCACATGTTTGAATGTACCTACATACGGCTAGTTTTCCATTTTTTTATTCATTAATCTACTTCGATCCTATCATGTGTTTAGATATGATTTTCAATGAAAATCACTACTGATAATAACAAAAAAGTTTCGTCAAATTCATTCCGTTTTTAGCACAATGGCAATAAATTTTGGGGTAGTATACAATTCGAACCCTTTTTATTATCGTGGCCATATATTACACATGCGCATGTCCACGTGCAGTTCTCGTCTGACAAGTGTAATGACGTCTGTGGATATAGTTCTCGGAAGACAACCGCGGGTGAAGTCACCTCGCTCGCTTCCTTGTATATTATTACATACAAACAATATCTATTTATATTACACGCTTAGTTACTGACACATTGAAATTGCATCAAATATACATTTATATATATATTTATAACATTTGACGTATAAAAATATATAATAGTCATTATCTTTGGACATATACAGTTTATTAATATTATTAATCCAACAAAATTCACTATAAGTCAAGTAGATTTTAACAGGTATAGTGTCAGTGGTGGCTCAGTGGTTAAAGGGCCCGCCTCTCGTCGCCGAGAGCGCGGGTTCGATCCTGGCCCGGGCAAGTACCAATGTGATTTTTCCGAATCATATGTACTTTCTAAGAGTATTTAGACATCACTGTCAGGCAGGCAGGCGGCCGATTGTAAAAACTAATAGCCAAAAACTATTATTCACAACATGTAAGGCAGACCCTGGCTGTAGCTGGGAAATTGCCAGGTAGAAGAAGAGATTTTAACAGGTATCTAATATATATTAATACGCTCAAATGAATAGGTATTTCAGTGTTGATGTTGAAAAAATAAATTAATTCGTTGTTCATTCATTAAAATTGTAATAAATGTTAAGTAAATGAATAAATTAGGAGTAACAAAAAACTAAATCATTGACGTCCAATATAGCAACAGATGCGACAACAATGGATCGCCGCGGGGAGACAGTTTTATAACGCCTCATTGACTCTTCAATTGTAGTACATTCACACTGCTATTATTTTACCCCTCGAGGGTCCGGCAAACAAAAAAAACCTCTTCATTGAAGAGAATTTGGCTCCTCGATTCACCTTATTGCATGAGTTATAGATATCATCAACAATTAAAATGTTTTTGACCTTTTTGTGTAACAATATGAATAAAAATAAATAAGTATATTATGTAAAAACACGAAGAGTATTCTCTACGATCAACCATAGCCATCTTTGTTTTAATACTTACATGGAATTTCACGTCTATATAGTCTTTTTTTAAACACTCAGCGATGCTAAGTAACGTTTGTTTAAATCATTCTGCTGATACGTGAAATTATAATAAAAACGACAAATAAAATGTTACGAGGAATTTAAAGGTAGCATTAATTTTTTTCATCAATTAGTATGAAGTAATATAACAGTAGAATAATTATCTTCATAACTCCATTTCTGAAAATAATGCATTCTACCACGATTTCAAACAGAATGTGTATAAAAACTCAAAAGCCCCATCAGCTCCCTGATTGGAACCACATGACACGGAGGAATAAATTAAAAAACAATCACCACATCGTTTAAGTAAACAGAAAAAATGTTTAAGCATCGACACGTAGACGTCGCTCCCGAAAACAGATTTGGTTAAAGGCAAAAACTAAAACGCTCAACAGGACTCACCTCCGTGCAGTCAGCTAACGTAAACCGTAGCGTTTTTGTTTCAAGGGTTCATACTCTCAGCGTGGGAAACGTTAGGATCAGGTGGCACATGTGTTCAGAGAGTTTAAAAATAATTTAACATAACTAAATACTGGGTAAGTATAAGTCTTCGCGGGGGACAAGGAGACTCCTGGCTGGTGGTCCGCGAACAATAACAAAATGTAATGCAGTACTTACTCAAGCTTACATCATAATACCTCGAGGCGTTGTGTACTTTTCGCTTATAGAGCAATTATGCGGTACTTCATAAAATTGAGATTTTCAAACCGCAGCGTTAATAAACTTTATTACAACATTAAACTCATCAATTAAGTCTCATTAGATTTACATATAAGATGTTTATGTATACAGTCGCAAGTCATTTAATAATAGAAGAGCTTAAACATGATCGCTTACTGTAACAAGAAGCCGTAAGACGTAATTTATGATCTAAAGAATGGCAAAATCAATTCAGTTTTCTGCCGAGAGGAATTTCTTCACAAAAAACAGCGTTACAAGACTCCGTGGGACGGACGACGCATTGGTCGAACGTCGACGTGGGTGTCCATCATGAAAAACGTTATTGTGCAGCGATTATAAACTGGCGATGCGTTATGTTTTGTGTATTAAGAAAACATTCGATATTACACGGACACGGCTACCTCACTGGATGAAGTGGACAAAGTGAAATTCAATGACTTTCTAAGCTTCTACATAAACAGGGATTACAGGAACAATTACATATAATACAAAGTACGACCAATATTATTATTACATCTCTAATTTAATTGAATGTATCGAGTTATTTAACAAAACATTTTTTTGTATATGACAATAAAACAACACGTTTGTTCCTAATATGTCAATATATATTATTTCAGAACGCGTGTTCTGTTGTCATCGTGAACTGTCATAAGCGACGTCTGCCAATACGGAAGTTCGTTTATGACACAGAGTGGGTCAAGAGCAGGCAGTTATCCTTCACTACGGACGGAAACCCTTCTAAAGGTTCCATTAATTACTAAAAATAGCCTAAGATATATTCAAATAACGTGTTAACATATTTTATATATTAAGGTTGACGTGTGATTTATTTCGTGTTGACGATAATTCGAGAAGTACTGTTATGTAAAGGATAAAAAGCAAGGTGAGGACGAGATAGTTTATAATCTCTTTACTCATTGTTTTATTGAGAGAGGTTTAACTAGAAGTCATTGTCAATGCCTGAGAAGCCATTGTTCGTGTAATGGTTGTAATGTTTTAAAATGGTTTTGATAAATCCTGATACGTCAACGCTACTTGTTTGTGTAAAAATACTTAGAATTTTATTTAATTCCAACCTTTTTGGATGATTGTACCGTTTTAAACTGATCTAGAATTCTCATAAACGTCAATGAATTACTTACCCGCTTAAATTTGTATTACGTCAGCGTGTATTTACAGTTCGTGTAATAAAACTCTGTGACAGCTAACAGTGTGTTCTTTATTTAATGTTTTATCTAAATTGTGAGTACAAATTTAATCGCTAGCCTTGGTGTTACGTAAAAATATATATAATGTTTTCGATTATACAATGGAGGTATGTTTAATCAATCGGTAAGTTAGTTATATCAGATGTGTAACAGTTATGTAAGCAACAGAGAGAAAGCACTGGCCTTGGCAGTGAAGCGTGTGGACTGCGGTCTGCGCCTCCACGTGAAACGACGCAGTCTCGACTCACGGCACTTTCATCAATTATTATTTAAAAAAAAACACGTTCCATATTTAAATCCGTTTATATTAAATACGTACTTATTCCTATTTTAAATCATACAATAAGTAATCTTTATTTAGAAACAACTGTTTTTAACATCATATATTTACGAGACAAATTTCAGCTATTATAAAGTTTTTACGTGTATTATGTACGGTTTAATTATGTACTTATGTTTTGTATCCGTTAATATTCATCTGATAGTGACGTTAGAGTTAGTAACATAATCAGTTTACGCGCGAGTTTTCACGCACCACACTTTCATTGTCATTGAACCTGGAGAGCGGGTGTGTGCCATTGTCATCGTGTGGCTGAGAATGTACTCTCGCTAACAAGATCTTAAATCATATTACCTACTAGCGAGCTATTGGAAAACTAATTACTGTCGGCGTTATATGCAACACGTTACACATGAAATACTATCAGCTATTAAACACTAGACTGAGACTTGTAGTTTCAAATTGATGAGTAGGTACATATGTCTTAAAATAAAAAATATACATATATACTTTTTATTCATTTCGTGTTTCCTTATTGTATTTATAAATAAAATGACATAACAGTAACAGTATTTTGCATATGAGTACAAAAACCCATACAATAGATGAGTTAATTACGACAGTCGTAAGGCTTCGGGTGACAGAATCAGTGTTCCTTCATGGGAACGGAGTGGGCGCACATTGCTTCACTGACCACGAAAACAAGCACGGATACAAAACTGTCTTGAGACGTGTTGATACTTAAAAAATATTTAGTTATAATACGTTTTGTTACTTTAAATACTTACATATACCGTATTTTAACGTCGGCGGCTAGTAAGTCAGTACAATGTTTGCGGTTTTTGTACGTGATTTGTTTTCATAATATACTGAACTAAAATGAAGCAATAAATACTTTTTAAACCCTCCACACCTTTCTGTAATCTTAAATCAGTGCCTATAACGAGAAATGTCCAGGAACCGCGCTCCATTGGCGGCGTCGTTACGGCATCCCTTTAATTTTTAATATGACCTCGGTCCTCAACGCCATCTGACGGACTAACAAATAATTACTAAAAATGTTTTTAATGTAAAATTTTATAACCAGGCTATGGTTAATATTATAATGCCAACATTAAAAAATTAAAAGGTAAAATGGAAGTACATAATTTCCAATATCAATAAAACAACAGTTTTTATATTCCTAACAAATAATGTAATAATAAAATTTTTATGCACTTTAATGTTACGTGAATTTTTATATTGGATGAAATGCGTAATAGCGGTTAGTTATCTTTAAATACCTACTCGCTAAAATGATTTCCGCACCGCACAAGATTAACATGGCGTTGGGGTAATTATTCATCGGCCTTGACAATCTCTTATCGTTCAGGAAAATAGTCAGGAAATTACTTAATGCTTACGTATAAGAAATTTATGTTCTTTTTACTAACTCAAACTACTTTTGATTTGTACAAGTTATTTATTCCTTCTCAGTATTATTCAGTAACAATATACGTATATAAAGACACTGCGGAAGTACATTTATTATAATTAGCATCAGATTACATATTTTTTACTCCGCCTCAATGGTATGTCCATTCATTTTATTAATCAATAATACTTCCTAGATTTGTTTACATAAAAGTAACAGAGACAAAAGGTAAACATTATTTATGGATAATGATACAAGATTGTCCTAAGCAGCGGTAAATTCCATATGATTTTTTCCGCAACAAGTAAATTTATTAGTCGTATATATTATCTGTGAGACGGTAATCACAATTGTTGATAGTCGAAGGAAGTGAGCGGACGCGGCCTTGACATTTCCCGCCGCCTCTATATGAGGAAGTGGGAGGCAAGTCTGCCTGCCACCCTGTATGTTACTTGCGAGCTCATTGGTGCATTAATTACTTGTGTAATGTATAATGTATACGGGATTTTATAAGCAATAGGTATTACTAATAAAAACTATCAGGCATTAATACTTTCTCATATTAATGATAGTTGATAAAAAATAATAATACGGGAAATAAAGTCAGCCTTAAGGATGAAAAGTTTTGACCAACAACGTATATTTTGTGAAAGACCCAGAACGTCATGACACCTATCATTTTCATATTAGATTCATTTAAAAGTGGTTAATGTAAAAACAAAAGATTTGTGTATAATTAGTTATTCATGACAATCAGTAAAAAGTAACTGTAACATAATTCGTAATCGCAGGACGAATCGATGTCAGCACAATAATTCCACCCGTTTAATATGTCTCAATAAGAAAGCAAAAAGTCAATATGTATTATGGTCGAGAGAGCGCATTAAGAGCACAATATGCCCGCACGACGCTGCGTACTTCAATCAGAGCTCGAGACGTTAATAAAACCCTTTTGTGAGTACATTATTCACGAAACACGCCAATAAAAAGTTGATTGAGATCCGGCTTCCTAACTCCTACGTCTTTGACAAATTAATGTTCGGACGTTTTCGATTTCCCAATACGAATACTCCAAATATATAAAGAGAAATAGTGAAGGATTCTTACTTAATATATTAATGTACTGATAATTAATTAATCATCATAAGGTAACGGTTGGTTAAATAGTAAATAATGTTTATGATACTAAATACTTTAAGAAATATTAGGCGTTTAGCGACATCTTGTGTTTAATAGCTACACTACAGCTATCACTACTGTCACAGAGATGTCATTATTAATTTCCATCTAACGTAATCGAAATTTTAAATCCAATGATTCGTAATAATTACTTATTTCTCGGACTTGTTCAGATTCCCTCATAATCATAACCAAATATTTATATTGTATTAAATAAAAACAAAACACATGTTTACTAATTTTATTATATTAAGATAAATTTATAAGTAGGTACGCAACTTTATTATGTTCTTATATAAAACAAAGCAATTTCTTTTAAGATTGAGACATTATCACAGGAATAAATTTTCTATTTTTATTCCAACTATTAAATATCCTACGAATATAATTGAATGGGACGTGTATGTGAAAACATTTGTATGAAGCGTTGTTTTTCGATTGAGCCTAATACTTTTCCTTGTATGTGACCGGAAGCGATTGCTGCCGTATTCCCAGTATCAATTCCCATAAACCGATTTTCTCATAGCACATACGTGATAGCGTTGTATCTCAGCGTCGTAAATTACCCTGTTACACTGCTTTGACCGCCAAATACCAACATTTATATTCCATGTTTGACGCGACCGAACACTACGCATCTTAAGTTGATACCCTGGGTACTTTTCTTACATTTGAACCTTTTATTTTTACACAAATGTCAATATATTATTCAATGTATCTAATAATAAATAAGAAACGAGAATATAATACTATTTTTTAATTAATTTATGACACTTATTCACATTTGTTAAGGTTTTTGAACTCGACTAGAACCATTGTTGACATTTGAAATGTCAACTGTAAACGCTAATATGGCGTCCAATATATTGACAGCCAAATTTTATTCATCCTTAATCTGTAACAATAATATTTAAATAAAACATAAGTCTATTATAATCCAATAGTATAAAGGATAATTGTTTTATTAATGTTAAACGGTCGTTGACCCTTAGTCTATTGTATTGCTAGCAAATAACATATCATTTATAAAAAATGAGCAGCCAATATTTTATATGTACAGAATTCTTAATAAATATTTTATGCTCGTTAAAGCTGTAATTATATTTAAGTCTATGATTAAACTTTATGGTCTCGTTTATTAAAATTTTTTTACCTTTTAAAAATTCTTCTGAATTTTTATGGCTTGCCTTACTTTACAATATTAATTCGGCTCGAAATATTTTTTTATAAAATATTCATATTGATCATAGAGGCGTTACATAGTTTTAAAATAACGAATGTATTGCATAACTCAAGATGCATTATAAAAAAATGTTTATTTTTTTTTGTTTGTAATATATTTTAGATATTGCTCTATTTGGTTTAGCAAGACTTGTTATATTCTTAATGAAGGGAAGAAATATGGATGTGTAAACCAGCTATCGAAATTTCTTTCAAAATAAATAAATTCACTTGTTCTTATATACCTATAGATTTAAGATAACATCATAGTATAAAAATATAAGTTTATCTTATTATAGATAAAACATATATTTTTTTTAATCTGAGCACAATAATATCTAGTGTTTTAATATGTAGTTTTTTTTAAATCTACTTCGCCTTATATAATCATAAGCTTTGCTTATATCTTTAAATCCCAGACATTTAATATTAGATAAAAAATAAATTATTATAATTAATGTGTATTTAAAAAATGCAAATAATACATTCTTATATATTTATTGTTATAAAACTTAAGTTATTTTACAACATTTTATAATCTCAATTTATGTAAATAGCTCTTTGGTTTTTATTGAAGCACATAACAACAAACTATTCATGTGATATATCACGTAGGAGATAATACAATTGTCTCAACTCTGTTACTACATATCTGTTAAGTAGTATTCAGTGTACTATTAGGGTTTGTGATTATCATGCAGCGAGCGAATAAGGATCTGAATAACATTTGATGACAAGCATGGCTCCTTTACATAGTTATTGTCCACATTTGGCACAACACAAGGGTCATTGACCCTAGGACTCACGTAATAGAGGACGAGTGGGAAAAAAGAACATAAAATTTGACCCTTTTTCGCTATTCAGAATATTGTCAATCTTGTATAACAGGTATATATTTTACTTATATTATTTACGAATTATCTTTTGATATTATAAATAATGACTTCGGCCATAGCACCAACGCGACGTTCTAAATCTTTAAACAACGTAAATATGTATTGAAAACAATCTGCTCTTCTGAATCTCTCTGCATATAAAAATTACGTTTTACGTTAAACAAATAAATAGTCATAATTATGGTCACACGGATTTTATAATAAGTGAATTATTCCTTCATAATTTTTGTCTTGTAAAAGGTGATAATGTAAAATCATATTGTGATTCCCGTAAGAAAAAATATAAGGATACGATGAGAATCTATCGATTGATAAAGTCAATTTAAGGCAGTCATGGTCTTAGGGAAAATTGTGTAATGTTAGTGGAAGCAATAACTAAAATAATGGCTTTTTCATGGGATTAGATAAATTTATAATTAAACGAAAATCAATAACTTAAAAATAAAGTTAATAATCCATCACACTGAAGTATAGCACTTTCAATATAGCAAAGGAAATTTTGCAAGAAAAACTAGTTTTGAAGTTAAAAAATAAAATTGAAGTAATTGTAATTGAAAAACACTTTAAAAACCTATGCAACATCAAAAAGCTAAAAATATGTTAATACCGATAAAAAATAAGTTAGTATCTTTATTCAAAATTGTAAGATTTTTACGTTCCTACATATAATATACTCGTATATACAGGGTGACTGGTGAATTACTATCAATATTTAAGGAGCATACTCGGTACATGATTCTCATTCGAATTATGTAAAAAAAATAGGTACTTAATTTTTGACCAAATTTCCGTATAAATAAATAAAGTGTGTACACGTTCCAAGTGTTCCTAGTGTGGACGCGTGCGGCGGCGTGCTGATACAACAACACGCCGCCGCGCGCGTATGTGTGAGTGTGTAGTGTAGAGTAATCTGTAGGGTGTTCATACGATGCGTAATTAATTACACAACTTTTGGTTAACTTTACTTAGAAGTTTATTAATATTTATGTTATATTAATTTTTATTTTGTCATATATGATCGTCAAATATCACGTCCTCAAATATCGATAGTAATTCACCAGTCACCCTGTATATATATTTAAGGAGAATACTCGGTACATGATTCTCATTCGAATTACGTAAAAAAAATAGGCACTTAATTTTTGACAAAATTTCCGTATAAATAAATAAAGTGTTGACACGTTCCAAGTGTTCCAAGTGTGGACGCGTGCGGCGGCGTGCTGATACAACACCACGCCGTCGCACGCGTATGTGTGAGTGTGTGTGTATATCTAATCTGTAGGGTGTTCACACGATGCGTAATTAATTACATAACTTTTGGTTAAGTTTACTTAGAAGTTTTGTATTGTTTTTATATTTTTGTTATATTAATTTTTATTTTGTCATATATGATCGTCAAATATCACGTCCTCAAGTATCGATAGTAATTCACCAGTCACCCTGTGTATATATATATATATAAATTATAGAATAATTCTTGAAGTGGGCTACCACAAGTTTGAATCGTGCAACGTGCAACGTTCTATGCTCGTAAAACTTCTAAGCTTTAAATATTCCAAGTTAAGTGAAGCAGACACTTGTTTAAGAGCAACACCTCTTATCATTCAATGGATTCACCATGCGGGTGCCGGGTCCATCGCGATGCTGGGAGAAGTGCTTCAACAGTACCTGGAACTTGCGACCCAGCTGTAGGTTTAAGGGACCCGTATCTAATGTACGTTAAACGCTCAACTCCAAATATTTTTATCAAAATGTTATGAAATAGATTCGCGAGTTATAAATAGTTAACAACAGAGTTGAGATAAGTCAGATAGTATTCAACAGGGAGCAATTCTAGATAACAGACAGTTCTTTATTTTGTGATGACTTATCAGTTATAAGATAAACTAGCTTTGGCCCGCGACTGAGTCAGCGTGGACGTCAAATTTGTTCTCTGCCACTACGACCGCTGAATGCCAACTGTACTTAACGGTTCCAATCCAGTAGTTTTAATATCGGGATCGGGATAAAAGTAAAAAATAACACTACGGTCTACGGCCACTGAACCCGAAGTAAACTTCAAGGTTACATTCTTGTAGTTTTGGTGTTGGGATCGTGATTCGGGATTCGGGATTCAGATTCAGATATTTCTTTCTCCAAAGTTCCATATATGATATCGCTATACCAAAATTCATCAAAATTGGTTCAGCGATTTCGGCGTTAAAACATCACAAGTAGACAAACTACTTTCGCATTTTAACATTAGTAGTTATACTATTGTAAGATTATATTTGTAATTAAATTATTTCATGATTTCAATGACAATTTAGTTCACGATGAAATACTAAAGTTTGACACTTCACACTAGGTATATTATGTAAATAAAAACTCTTTGGTAAATGATTAATTAATTGTTATTAGATAACAATTCCAAGCGTCTTATAGGTACTCGTATTAACTTCTAAACGAAATATCTGATTGGGATGAAACAAAAGGTATTCTGCTTAAAAAAATGCCCTTGTTACGCTAATGCTTAACTTGGATAAATATTAATATTGCGTTATATATTTAACTTAGTTTCTTATTTCAGACGATTTAACAATTTTTTTTACTACAAAAGCGGGTATTGTGACTAAACTATACTTAAAACATATGTACTCTCGTTGTATTGTTCATAGATTTTACGGCGCACGAATATATAGTTTACTAGCTTTCCTCCCGCAGCTTTGCCCGCGAATCTTCCAAAGGTCTGGGATAAAAACTATCCTATGTTCTCTTTCAAGGTCAACTCTATATCTGTACCAAATTTCATTAAAATCAGTTCAGTGGTTTAGGCGTGAAAGCGTAACAGGCAGACAGATAGACAGAGTTACTTTTGCATTCATAATATTAGTAGGGATTTAATACGTTAAAAAATAAAATGCAGCGTATAGCGTAGATATTCATAGGATCAATTAATTAAAACAGTGTATGTTTCTATCTTTCATAATTTAGGCATTTCTAGTTGATTCAATTATCTTACGGAATCAATTTTTTTTTAAATAAAATTTAGCTTATTTCTTCCTCTTTATAATATTAGTGTAGAATAAATAAATACTAATATTTTATTTATTGAAATTACATTACAGGAATATAAAAAAAACACAACGCATTATTATAACTTCTGTACTATTGTACCTATAATGTATTTAACGAAGTAACTAAACATTCGAGTAACGTTAGCTACGATTTTTTTAAATAAACGAAGTTTTTTTAAATGTAATTCTATTCATTGAATGTCCTCATATTATAAAAAAATGTTATATACAGTTCGAAAATTGTCATATAACACGGGATACAGCCAACGGAAAACTTGGCTGGCACGTAATTCTCCTGTAAGTTCACAGCATTTCAAGAATCGTCTTGCATCGATCCTAATAGCAGTGATAATAATAGTTCAACATCATTAATTTTTTTCTATCTGTGGGTACATTGTTTTAAAAATAATTTGTTTCGTGAATAACTATAGATATCTATTTATAATCTATGTTTTTTGCGCTGTATTAAGTATAAAAAGTTGCAAGAATTTAATATCCGTGTTTTGTATACAGCAACTTTAATTAGTATCTATATAAAGCAGAATTTACAAAAAACACATGTAAAATCTTAAACAATGCTTCATACTTAATTGACCTATTATCTTTTTTGTCATTAAGGTACAGCTACGTTTTCACAGCAAACAGAGGTAATTAAATTGGTACTTCTTTGCCTTCAAGTAAGTTCATTATTATTTAACGAGCATGAAAATCTATCAAAAATGCAGTAAATTTTGAGTTGACTCCAATCTTATCCTTATTTATAACAATAATGGAATGTCAGAAACAAGTTAAAAATAGTATTATATGCGGTGACGCCATAATAGTTTTGTAATATTTGCAATTCTTGCAAGCGCCTGCCGCCATCGGAATATAAACACAATCGGCTCCTAAGTCCTCACGTAGAACGGTCACCGACATTTGTCCTCTCTTAACTGTCAACCGTTTACCGCGAAAATGGTCATTTCGAAGAAACAACCGGAAATAATAAAGCCTTTCGAAATATTAAGATACGAACACGAGCTTTCCTCGAACCGCTGGCTACGTGGTTTATTTTTAATAATCATAACACCAAAAATTCAACAGACGTCGATTTTTTTATTTAAATTTTATTTTTGTCTTGTACACATTTCTAAAAGTACCTAATTATGTACATATATATGCAATGTCGAAAATTCTTAACTTTCGTATATTTCTGTGACAGTGACATTTCAAAATATGTTATGAAATAAGGTTTTATTGATATCTAAATGGTTTGTATTTTCATTAGGCTCAGTAATTGAAGGGGTAATAAATGTATTGAACTGAGTACATCAAGGTTATTGTTGTATTGGGTAACCGAAGCTCGTAAGTAAACCCTGATGTAAGAACGAGTGTTGCAACCTTTCCGGTGACGCAACCAGCCTTTGGTCCTACAGACGTATTTAATACTGCCACTACCGATGCGGAAATAATTATTACATTGCGTCATCGCTCCGAACAAGTTTTGTAAAGTCGCGTTCACATTACCAGAGAGTCGAGACTTATATTGAGTTAAATAAAACAAATTAATGATATATATTTGTAGACACTTGTTGTCGAGCGTTACCTATAAAATATTCGGACGGCTCACTTAGAATGCTGAATACGCCACTCCCTCAACGATTCCCGATAAGCTCGGTTGGTCATTATTATAAACACAGAACACACCGGTCGACATAATAGCGTCACCATATTGGGCGGAATAACATTGCTCGGTGTGTTTCCGAACAATAGATTTAACAGTAAGGCTGCTTCTTATTCCGCACGGATACGGACACAGAGAGGCCGGTTGAAGTCAGTAAATTCCGTACATTGTAATTCAGATTGTATGTCGAAACGAACGAGTAGGCATGCGAGTACGCGGATGCCTCTTCACTGGTCGACAGTAGGGTTTAACGCACTTATCACTATCGTTGAATTATTTAAAAACATCTCAGGTCTCTTTCAAGATGGTAACTAATCAAATATTATCTAATAATACACATTCTTCACACATTATTCTATAATAAGAAGTTAGCGGCCGGCAACTTCCTCATCACTATATAGTTTATTAATCAGTAAATGTCTCGAGGGTCATAAAAGTGTCTCATTTATAGGCTTGCTATATAACTCACATAAATCTGGTTAAGAAAACTCGGATCCCGTGAAACGGAGCCAACATCACACGGTAGGTATTTCAAAAGCATCTTTTATAACGAGCTTGTAAACTCGGCAGTTTATAAAAGTTTGTCATTCAGTCTTTAAGGAGACACTTAAAAAATTAAAAACATATTTGTCTGCTTAAGATGTATTGTTTTTACTAATAGAAAAATAAATTTTATTCAAATTTTATTGATTGTTCTTAGTCATTAGTATAAATTAATAAGATTTTTTTATTGTTTTACTAGTTTTCCCGCTTCTCCAATCTTATAAATGCTGTTACGCCAATAAAAAGATCATAACCATTTCCTAGCTCTATCTAAATACCTGCAAAATTTTATTCGAAACTATTTATTTTAAGTTATATTGACATTTACAGTAATTTATTTTTATGTACCTATAGTTATTAGTTAGTTATTAATAGAAAATATGTGTCATAGTATTAATAGGACTTACAAATATATCAGAAAAATTATTTTGGTTCAAATTCATCGTTATTATTTATTTAGACGCAAATGAAAAGAGGTATTTTGTTGAACGTTAGTTAGTTTTCATATATGCAGAACTTTAAGTGTAATGAGTAATTAGGTTGTTACAGATACAGTACAGTTGTTACATATTGAGCTGTGGAAATTGTATGGAGTGTGCTCAGACGTGTCGAGATATTTTTAAACATTATGAGTCATTGCAACAAACATCTAAATAATTAATATGTATGAGCCATTCATAAATATTTTTCGGTAATTAAAGTTCAGATGAAGAAACAAAATCAAATTAAGATAAAAAAAATATTGAATAGACGTTATATTCACAACAGTTTATTAATAAAAAAAAATCAAAAAATACAACTTGCTGTTCTCGTATTATAACTAACACAAAAACTAATTGAAAGAGCAATCGGATATTTTCGGCGTTCCTTTTGTCGGCATTTTTGCAACTAGAAACCAAGTAGGCACTTCTGATGTACCAAAAGACGGAAATGAACTGCACCAGTGTTTGTCAACAGATCGTGTTAAAGCATTGTTCTCTTATTGTGCAACGATTCGTCAACATTATGAGAATTCTTTGCTTATCATTTACAATAATCAAAATAAAATATAATAAAAAATGTCGAACGGCTGTCGAACTTTTACGAATCAATTGTAAAAGACGCCGCGTTACCGACAAAGCTGCGAAAAAACGATTTCAATGAAATTATTGTACATTAAACACAATATTGATAGTAGGCGACCGCTGTCGGAAAGATATATGAGTAACCGATTTTATTATTACATTAAAAATGTGTACTGTATGAAATGTCATTGAATACAGATTCTGTTACAATAAAATATAAAAACTACTTTAATTTAATTTCTACAAAGATATTAGGTAGTTTTTTTTTTATTTATTCTAATTTAATTATTAAAATATCCACATCCGTTTTAATAAGTTGTATTTAGTATGACGGTATTTCATTTATTTGTATAACAAAAGAACTTTCCTATCATCAAAGTGACTACTGTTTCTATACACAATATGTAAGTCATAACCTTAAATATTTTACTCTATATTCCTTATTAATGAATGTTTTTTCCTCAATAACAATACAATAAAAAAACCAGACTACAGGTAGCTAGGGAAATACTGCCGTTAGAATTAGTCACGACAGATCAAGGAAAGATTTTAATTCCTAAGTATTTGAACCGATGTGTACATATCTATACTTATAATAAATCTGTAGAGAGGTCAATTCTGTGCATAAAATATATTTAAAAAATAATTATCAGGGGGTGCTTAGGGATCGCTACTGATGCCAAAAATGCAATCAGTAAAATTTTTGTCTGTCTGTCTGTATATGCGTTATGGAAACAAAAACTACTCGCCGGATTTTAACGAAATTTGGCACAATTATTCTTCATACTCTTGGGCAGGTTATTGTATACTTTTCATTACGCTAAGATCAATAGGAGCAGAGCAGTGAAGGGAAATATTGGGAAAACGGGAGAAGTTACTCCATTTTTTTAAACTTTCGTCGCGTGTGTAGGCTTATAAGTTAAAAAGTCATTAATCCACGCGGGCGAAATCGCGGGCAATAGCTAGTATAACATATAATGTAATACCACTACTTGTTTGTGTTTCCATGTAAATATTATCTAATTTCAAAACTTATACGTGATTTACAATGTCATTAAATTATATTTTTGATTTAAACTTCTAATTAACGAGTTAAATTTTAGTACCGCTTGGTTGTTATCGATTTAAAGTATGTTAAAAAATCTTTTCTAAACCATATCATCGAAGGTTTTTAAGATAAAAATAAGCCAGTTTTTTACAAGACCAATATTTATATATTATATTAAAAACTAATTAAAAACTAGTATGTACAAAAAGAAATTTAACGAAAAAATGTATTGAAACATAATAGAAAATAAAAAATTAATAACACACATAAGTAAAATCCTTTTTTTAAATCGAAATAGGGATCGGATTACAATTTACAACATTTATTTCGAGTAATTACTATGTAATACATTAAAAACCTTCTCTCTATGAGGAGACACTTCTGCTCACCAGTGGGCTTTAATAGGTCGATAACGACGACGACGATCACGTAAAAGAAAATGAGTAAGGTAATAAATTAAGGCGAATTGGACGCAAATGGCTCATATATAACATATGATCAATCAAGAGGAGTAATTAGCAAGCTGTGTGAAAAGAAAATATGCAGTCTGCCTATAAAAAGAAAAAAAATGTCTCATGTATGTAGCTATTGACGTGATAAAATTTATAGCTAACAGATTTTCCTCTTAGAGATAACCAATTTAATAAAGTTCTGTAAAGTTAAATAGTAATGTAACGTATGACTACTTAGTATGGTATCTTTATTATTAAAACTTGTCCTGTAAAAATAAAAGAAAACGTGAGTATTAATATTAAGTAGAAATGAATTTACTATGAAAAGTTTACATTCAAATAGTTTTTGAAAAGACGACATGTAAACTAAAACTTCTTTATTCATACGTACAACACCAGATAGACTAAGAGTTATAGGACCAAACATATCAGTGGTGATAAATAACAACAGAGATAATTTTACCAAACAATATTGGAGACAATGTGGGGTGTACTAAGCAATTAGCTTACTTGGGAAGTCTTTGTCAAAAGAGGAATTCTTTACCTATGCGAAAGTCTGTCAATATTTGCATAACTGTTTAAGCGAATATAATATGTTTACTTCAAGTTTGTCTCACTTCATAGAGAGCAATAACAGTTTTTTATTCATTTTTAAATTGTCACACATTATAACATTAACGCAGGACGTTGAATCATTGAATGAGAAACTGGAAACTCTTTGTATGTAGTGTAACGATGCAAAATATTGCCAAGGAAATCTGCAGCCCTATAAAGAAACCGATTAGCTATGGTTCTGAACCTGAATTATGGCTACCTTATACTCGTAGTTTTCAAGTAAAATGTTCAGTCTTTTGACTGAACGCTATGAGCCATCATAGTTTTATTGGCAAACTAATTTACACAGTTAATTAAAACGTTCATAAAGAGCTCTAGAAAAAGTGTAAGAGTTTTGTAATTATATCAATACCAATTAGCCTTAATCGCACCACTACTTAATTGAGACTTGAATAGAGAATTTGAATATAACAGGTTTTTATCGATACGATGAATTGTAAGTACATTTATCTACTCATTTTGGAAGTTTTCAAGTTTGTTGTAAGGTATAATCAAACGTTAAAAGTATTTTATTTATATTTGATAAGACCTTATTTAACGATCATAGTTTTTGATTCAATGTAGACTACCAAAGCTGTAAACTTTGACACTACTAACGCCATCTGTGAGAGTTAAAGAGCAAATGACGAACCGTTAAAGATTTAATTTCTTTAATTATTATAATATTGGAAGAGTTATAGTGACTATTTAATGAAATAAGAAGAATTAAAGCATCTTGAGAAACTGGTGTAGATGTTCTTTACTGGATTATTCAAGTTTTTAACGAAAAATTGTGAGACGGGAAGACAAAAGAAAAAAAAGAGATAAAGTTTGATATATATTCAGATGTATATAATATGTATATATTATACGTATATTCAGAAAAGTTCTTTATCATCTTAATTGTATGGAAAATATTTAAATATTGATGAATTGAATAAATCACTTCGTCAATCCGTTGCCGTGAAAGATATTTTGAAATGTTATGCACAAACAAGGTATCAATGAAAAAATAGCTGTGTTACATAAAATCTGTAAAAAACGTCGGAAAGCATTTAAAAAATAAAGTATTCAATAAACATTTACAAAGTTTGATAAACTTGTTCTTTTGTTTCTAAAATGAATGTAAGCTCAAATTTAGCATAAAATATCAACACTTAAAAAAAACTTTGTTACTTTAAATGTTGTAAATTAGTACTTCTATTTTTAATAAATTACAAAATTATCCAAATAAAAGGTTTCAATATTTCGGCTGTAAGATATAAGACCGTTGCCTTTCATAATGTTGAGACGATAGAAGAAAAAAGGATTTTAAAATTGTCAATCTGTCAAACGAATTAAAAAAACTCAAATGCAGCCGATAAATTCTTCTATTATTTTACTGTAATAAATGTATCAAAATTGGATATTACCCAGGGATAAAATGCAAAGTACAATAAAAGAACTTTTGGACGCCTTAGGGTAAATGCCTTAACAATTTCTTGGCTTTAAAATTGTGCTACCCTAATGTATTAATCAATATTTATTTGTTAACGCAGATGTAATTTAGAAGCTGATACCGTTTTAGACTACATCCAGAATGATCCCAATTACGGTAATAGCAGCTTGACAATCAAACAAGCCAATGAATATGCACAAAGACTTGCACTTAAAGCTTCTAATGCTAAAGTTTTTCTCAAAAAGTACGAGGATCTGAAAAATCGCAAGTAATAATTTATTATTACATTTTTTATAGTTAGTTCCGATAAAACACACATTAATTAATCTGTATCTCACCATGTACTGATTTCAGCACTGATAATTTATCAGATATGGTTGTATTATTTTATAAACTGGTGTGTGAAGATAAGAAAACACGAATCTCAAAGCCCAAAGTAGCGCCAAAACCTATCGTGGGCGATAATAAGCACCAGATTACTAAAGACGACCTGCCTCAGGTACTATATGTAATAATTTTAACGTAAACCCATTTTGCAGTATAATATATGTAACATTAAATTATTGATTACAGATTAAAGACAAATTACTGAAAGCTGTTGATGAGAGTAAGAAGTTGGTAATGAAGTCATTTGAGGAAAAAGAATCAAAGTTGAGACCTAATTGGTACAGCAGTCTGGATTTACCGAACTGGCAAAAAGACCATCCGGCTATGTCCTGGGATTTCCCCAAGGAACCAGTGCCGATAGTAGCTTCATTAGGTTAGTAACACATATAATTGAAACTTGAAACTAAATGTACATTGGCTTTTTAAAAATTATTGTGATGGGTTTAAATTATAAATATTTAAATCTAAAATTTGGAGTCAATGTTTATATTTAACTTTTGTTTCACATTTTTTCTATTTCATATAATTAAAATGTTTATAATTATTATTGTATCAAATTGTATTGAGAAAACTGTTTATTTCAGCTGGAATCCCAATAGCATCACAAGAAAATATAATAATTGAGGAGCTTTTGTATGTATTTTCTGGCATCCCTGGAAATTTCATAGTCCATCAACCTGTTAAGGACACATTTGATGCAAGAACGTTTTTAATATCTGAAGATTTAGATGATGCTTTGAAGCAAATTGTCCAACAAATGTTGCCATTAGCTTCAAACTACTCAATAGTGAGGAGGTTCATTGAGAGCTGTGATATGTGGTCGGGTCAAGTGTTGCATGCTTTAGTTGCTGGCATCGAAGTGTTACTGAAAGATTATTATGTGAGTTTATAATATAAAATTTTCCACTTCTATTCTATTCTTTTCTACTCTATCTCTACAAAATAATCTTGGTTTGGTAAGAATATATTAAATTTATTGAATAAATCAGGATATTAAGCCTTTGGGCTATTCCGTTGCACTTCTACTTCATATTCTGAACATGTTAATGAATTTTACTTTATACATCATCTATTTCATGTTTTTATCTAGTGTTAGACTTATTGTATTATATATACCATAAATATCTCTATAATCTGTGTATTTAAGATTACCAAACTCCATGTTTCTAGAAGTCTTAACTCTTTCTCTCTATATTGATATAGTACACTATGTCTTTATATACTTACTATATCTCTATATTCACTCTTCTTCCTGGCAATTTCCCACCTTTAGCCAGGGTCTGCTAATATATCTTTATATTCATTATAATAGGAGAATTTGTGAATAAAATTAAATCTTACTGCTAACTATGCCCATAACTTTTATGATAAATGCTTTAAATAAATATTTTTTTCTCATAACAATATAACATATTAACAGTGTTATGTCCGGAGAGTATTTGAATAAACTAATTCAACATTTCCAGACCATGTTAGCGCAACTGGAAACAGAACAAATGTCATCTAACTTGACACTGCAAAAGCTATGGTATTTTGTTCTGCCCACTATGCACACCATGCAAGTGTTGGCAGCTATAGTCACTAGTATCGGAAAGGTGAGAATATTTATATTGATCATACAAAAAAATTATTTCATAATGAGATCTAATACTTTCTCGAGTATTCATTTAAATGAAAGTAACCTCTGCCCGTGATCAAAGTTGCTGAAAAAGAACCAAAACAACTTGAGAATGTAGTTTTTTACAAAAATAAAGCGCATAGTCTATCTTAAAAATATTAGTTTCATTCAAATTTTATTTCATTCCATGACATAGTATCCATCAAAAAATCTGTAATTTAGAATGATTTTAAATTATCTCTTAAAAATTTTTGATCAAAAGGGCTTTTACACATAAAAGTATTTAATACATATTATTGTTGGTATTCACTATGTTTTCATTCAGATACTGGTATTTGCAGTAAAAAATAGTCTCAGGGTAAGTTAAGTTGGTTTCATCTATATTAAAGTAAGTTTTTGATCATTAAAATTGTCTTTTCAGAGTGAATTAAGAGGTGGTGCAGTTTTGACAGTGTTACATGAGAAAACAAATACATTAATGGGTGATGCGAGAGCACAAGAAATATCCTTATTTCTCACTGAGAGGGCATGTCGACCTTATTTATATATATTAGACCAGTGGATACATAAAGGAACAGTTATTGATCCATTTCAGGTAATAGATAATAAAGAATAATAATAATACAATTTATTATTTGCCATTCCATCCAAAAAATTTAAAGAATTCAAAATGTTTATATTACACACACATATATATAACCTGGACTTATAATTTCAAATTATAAGTTTGAAATCACCAACCTGCGTTGAGCAAGTGTGGCGATAATGCTCAAATCTTCTCCATATGAAAAGAGGCCTTTGCTCAGTAGTGGCCTCTAATAGGCTGATGATTATTATGATAATGATATTTTTTTCTGTCAATCTTTCTCATCTCATTATAATATATAATATAATTGTATAGTTAATTTAATTGTGTAGTTAAATTTAATTTATAATAACAAATGTAAGAGTATTGTTAATTTTACTTTGTTATTTTATTGAATAGTTAATTTTAAACTGTAAAACAATTAATATGAATTTATGATTATAATTGCATGTTTAATTTAATTTGTAATTTTAATTTAATAGTTAATTTTAATTTATAATTTAAACCTAATATTTGCATGCCTTATGGTAGAATGTACCTGAACTTATATTAAAATCTATTTGTACATCTATATTCTGTACCTACATTTAGAGCAAATAAATTTTATTATTATTACATATTACTATTATTAACCATTGCTATCAACACAGATTGTATTAATAATATTTTCTATAGACCTATAATATATATTTTATTCTTCAGGAGTTCATGATAGAAGATAATGAACTCATCAACAAAGAGGAACTGCCGGTAGATTATTCAGCGGACTACTGGGAGAAGCGATACTGCATACAACGAGATAGAGTGCCCAAGTTTCTGGAAAAATTTACAGACATCATATTAAGGACCGGGAAATACTTGAATGTTATTAGCCAGTGTGGTAAGACCTCCCTATACAATACTAGAATGGTTTGGATGAAACAGTTTAAACTAATGGAAAAAATTTTAAAAGACAACACAAAAATTTCTTGCTCATATTGAAGTGAAACACCGGGTTTATCTTTTATGGATGACTGACTACCTGTGCCTATATATAATTGCAAAACAACCTGCTCAGCTTTATAAATTATAGCTAATACTCATGACTTTGTCCGCGTCAATTTCTGTTACAATTTTAGACAATTTATTCTAAAGTATGTTCTTCTGAGACCTCTCCGCGTCGGCAACAAGAAACTCCTCTCAGTCTGTTTGTTTTCCAAATCATGCGGCGTTTGTGAATTTTCTATCGGGTTTTTCTTTTATGATAAAGGGTTCAACCGAGCAGACGATCTACCTGATGGAGGTAGTACCGTCGCCATAGACATCCGCAATGTAGATTTGTAGATGTTTTGCATTCTTTGATTGGGGAAAAGGTGGGAAAGGGAAAGTACAAGAAAGGGTGGGAAAAGGGCAATCGGCTCTGTCACTCATCGGACGAAACGCAGCCATTAAAGACTAGAGGGTGGTACATTCCCTCAGAGCCACCCCGAGGTTCGAGCTGTAGTAACTTGACCACTTGGCTCTACCACCTCAAAAAAAGTGTATTTAAAATTCTAATATCTTCTAAAATAATTACATCTGAGATTTTCGCGAGTTTTATTTCAATGAAACTAATATTGTAGTGTAGCCTGGTTTGTCCAATGTATGTTCACACAATGCTAACTTCGACGCGGGGCTATTTTTGACGACTGGGATGTGTTCTTTAACCTTCGTACCCATGCTTCTCTTTGTTTGTTCAATATATGACAAACAATATATAATAAGACCAACTGACTGAAATTCACATCTCATCTGCCCCATGATCACGGTTGCTGCAAACTGCAAAGTTTCCGAAGCGTCGGGAGTATTAGGTTTTTTGACAAAATAAACCGCGTTGTATATTCGAAAAGTATTAGATTCATTAAATCTTCTAAGATGTTCATTGAAATTAGTGATGTCAACGACAATTTTGTTCATAATTAAATACTCTTAATCAACAACATATTTATTTGGATAAATATTAATATTTTTATGTTGAGACAACTCTTACAAATAATTACTACATGGTATTTTCATAGTAATAATTAACAGAATTAATTCCTAATAATGTACTAATGTATTTTCATTTTAGGTAAATCAATAACGAAGCTGAACACAGAGGAAATCAAATATTCACTGCGCGAACAGAACTATGGAGCTTTAATACAGAAGGCGTATTCATTTGCTAGCAAGTCTCTGTTGGAGCTTTTGTTGAAGGAGTACGACCTGATGGGTCGCTTGAAATCCGTTAAGAACTACTTCCTCATGAGCCAGGGTGACTTCATTGTACAGTTCATGGATGCCACAGAACAAGAACTATCCAAGAAGATTGATGACATCATACCTTCCAAGTTAGAGTCGCTACTGGGTCTGTGTTTGAGGTGAGCTGATCATATATGTGTTATATATTATGCAGTATGCTATATATATAAAAATGGATTGCTGTTCCTTAGTCTCGCTGAAACTCGAGAACAGTTGAACGTATTTATCTTATCTTAGTCTTGAAATGTTCGTGGAGGTTCAGGGAAGGTATAAAAGCTGAAAAAAATTGATTCATTACTGAGAAAACCATAAAAACAGCCCTTTTCTATTTCCCATACAAACGTTTTTTTTGACATTAGATTTGACAACTAACTAATATGTCAATCATTCTGTCGCACTTCAAAACACGGAGATTTATGGCTTACAGGTAAACTCCAAAGATATAAATAAAAAAACGTAATAGATATTTCTTGATTATAGGGCGATACGAAGTTCGCCAGGTCTTCTAGTATATTATAATTGTTTGAGGTTAAAAATGTGTTGATATAGATAATACTATTTATAGTTAAAATTTGGACTATTAAGTGCAGGGACAACAGTATTAGAGTGGCTGGTCCAAATGTAACAGAAATATAAATGGCATATAAATTAAAAAAATAAACTTAGAGAAAACATAAAATTATTATTAAATATGTATGATGAATATGTACATGGTGTACTCGTATAATATGTATGTTTTGCGTTTTCCAGATTATCAGCTGCTAGTCATGATCCTTATAATGAAGACATGCGAGTTGAACTGCTGCCATATGACCTGCAATTCCAGATGTTCAAGATACTCTCCATTGAGACTAAAGATGAGAAAGGTACATGAATAAAATACTTTTTTTTTTATAAATACTAGTTTAAAGATTAATTAGTAGTTAGTGTGCATCTTGAAATAAAACTTTCAGTTAACATTTAAAACTGTTACATATACATATAGAACCTAAAGAAAAAATATAAGTCCACAAATTACCAGTTATTACAAGACATAACTGTATATCTAGCTTTCCGCCCGCAGCTTCGCCCGCGTGGAGTTCGGTTATATCGCGTTTCCAAGAGAACCTTTCAAAAGTCTGAGATAAAAATTATCCTATGTTTTTCTTAAGGTCAACTCTATCTCTGTAACAAATTTCATTAAAATCAGTTCATACACTCACAAACTTTCGCTATTATAAAATATTATAATAATAAGTGGGATTATATAAGTGTTCCAGAATACAAACAGAATGAAATATTACTGCATATACCTGGTTGTTAATAAATGTAACCAATTAATGTAATAAAATTCTACGATAAACGGAATAATGTCACCTACGACCGGTTATAACTGGTTATAACTACATAGTTATGTAATATCGTTCCAGAATACAAACAGAACAAGGAGTGCCCGCCGCTGTCCGGTATAGAGACGTTCTCGTTTGGTATGGAGGTGAAGTGGCCGGTGTCGCTGATACTTAACCACAAGGCCATCGCCTGCTACCAGATGATATTCAGACACCTCTTCTATTGCAAACACGTGGAGAGGCTGCTGTGTAGGTAAGAGAGCTATTTTATACTAATATCTATTAAGAACAGATTATAACATGTCTCTTGACGATCCTTAGTTACACATTTTATTCGGTAGGAGGCGCTAGTGTATATATATTTTTTTATTACTGAGGTCTTAATAACATTGTCTTGGTTTAAATCATTATTATGACTTTTCTCCTGAACAGTTCCCAGTTAGCCTTCTATTCCCAATCTTCTAAACACAATTATGTTACTAATATTATCTTGGTAAAAGTTTCAGTATCTCGGGATGTATGCGTATATGTTAGTCTCTGTATCTAAATATATAAACAGATTCACGTGAAACTCTTCCATACAATAAGTTAGACATGACAACAACATATAGGTTTAATTATTACAAGAATTCAGAAGAATTTATTAAAGAAGGCGGCGTGAAGATTATATTTTGTATGAAACTACTTGTCATATACAGACGCCACAGGATCGTCACGCTATTTGTATGACTATATTAGTATATTTTATTATTTATCTACTCTTCTTAGAATCTTTCCAAAGTAATGCAGATGAAGTCACGCTCACAATTTAGTACAAATAAATGTATTAGAATTGTAATTTAATTATCAAATAATGTATGTTTTAAGAGCTTAGCGTATTTAGACACTATTGAAGACGGTGAAGGAAAATATCGTTAGGAAACCTGAACTTATAATTTCAAATTATAAGTTTGAAATCACCGAACCGTCTTGAGCAAGTGTGGTGATTAATGCTCAAAACTTCTCCATGTGACAAGAGTCCTTCGCTCAGCTGTGGGCTCTGATAGGCTGATGATGATGATGATGATGATGATGACATGTTTTCTAGAGTGTGGCTGTACAATAAGGTGGTGAAGCGTTTCTCCGAGGCTCGCCTGTATGCGGATGCGTTCGCCCTGAGACAGCGCATGTTGAGCTGCGTCCAACATCTACAGTACTACATGTGTGTGGAGGTCATTGAACCCTCCTGGTGCCAGCTGATACAGAGCTTGGATAATGTGAGGCATCACTAACTTATATATTATAAATAAAACCAATATTTAATCAGATCTAAGACTATGGCGGATATTCAGTTGAATGCAACTAATGTTTTCGGATTATTTCACGTTATTTTATTATTTAAAAATTATATACGGTCAGACAGGATAAGATTCTAAGTTAAAAGTAGTTAAAGTACTCGATCGATTAGTAAATCTGAGAAATATTAGTCTTATTTCAATGAACGCTCGCGAGTCTTAGATCTCATTATATACTACACTTGAAGTGTGCACTGCCTTACTAAGGGGCCATCCATAAAATACGTCACACTAATTTCATGAGTTTTCGAGCCCTCCCCCGTCCTTGTCACAGGTGGTCACATTTCTGAGACCCCCCCCCTCCCTAGTGTGACGTCACATGTTTTGCAATTTAACATCGAAAAATTATTAAATTAAAACAGCAGTTCCGAAATCAGTTTTATTTCCATTTAAAATAAGTACTTTTTTAAGAAATCATCATAGTATCAAATATTTGAAATAATAAATAAACTAAGGAATATATACAGGGTGACTGGTGAATTACTATCGATACTTGAGGACGTGATATTTGACGATCATATATGACAAAATAAATATTAATATAACATAAATATTAATAAACTTCTAAGTAAAGTTAACCAAAACTTATGTAATTCATTACGCATCGTGTGAACAGTCTACAGATTAGGTATACACACACACACGCGCGTTTGGCGGCGTGGTGTTATATCAGCACGCCGCTAGCACGCGTCCACACTTGGAACACTTGGAACGTGTCCTCACTTTATTTATTTATACGGAAATTTAGTCATAAATTAAGTACCTTTTTTTTACATAATTCGAATGAGAATCATGTACCGAGTATTCTCCTTAAATATTGATAGTAATTCATGTGATGACGCGCTCAGTTTTAAAGATTTTAATTAATATTTCAAATTACGCGATTAGTAGCTCTAGATTTTGAAATGTGATGTCACGAAAGTTAGGACCCCTCCCACCCCTTGTCACACCATGTCACACTTTGTCGACCCCCTCCCACCCCCTTTACGTGTGACGTACTTTATGGATGGCCCCTAATACGTACTGAAAAATTCTTTTCTTATTAATCTAATAATAAATAATTTTCTTAATTTCTTCCTTTTCTTATTATAATTGTTTATTGATGTTTATATCTGATTCAGTGTTTTTAAATTTAAACTTTACTTTTAACTTTACGTCGATTTTAGCCAATTTACTATAAAACATACTCTTTTGACTATGAAAGGTATACAGAAGGGCATATAATTTTTTTAACTGTTTTGCATCTCCTTTGGACTTAATAGAGTTAGTTGTTTAAAAAATATATAGAAATATTTTAAGTTACAACTTAAACTATGTCAAAGATAGGTTTATTATGTAAGATAAATTATTTACTATTTGATAGGTTGTGACAAAAAAATCATAGGCATTATTCATATAACACTCTTAAAAACTTTAAGTAGCCAATAAATATATCGGCTTTTAATTCCTTGATCACTTTTTCATGGTATTTTTTTCGTTTAAAATGAAAGTCCATATATTTATTTTGATAAAAATTTATTTTTAACACATACGTGATATTAAATTACTGTATTTTTAAATATAAATTTTAATATAAATACATACAACAATACTGTTAAAATATATTTTTAATATATATTTTTTAGTTATGGACTCGTTGGCTCATGTAGCGAAGTGTGGTATATTTATAGTTTAATACCAAACATATATTCTGATCATTATTTAAGGTATGTCCATTCGTGTTAGAATCTTCTTCAATGCAACTTCCAAACCATTAATTTTATTTTCGTACGTAGAAAGTCTTGATTTAATTTCGTCGAATTCTGAAATGTGTGTTCTTCTGCTTATAATAAATTTAGCGTTTTTAACTATTCTTCGTTCCAATCTCAAGGATTGACATCGTTCAAAACAACACTGCCCACCCTCTATATCCTCGTAATCATCGCCAGCCTTCATGAGCGGTTCAGGTTTCGGTATTTCAATTCGATTGTTCTGATTCGGCATCACTATTATACGAAACTTTGGCAGAAAGTGTGGAAACAGACATATCCGCCTGGCGAACGGCTTGATGCACAACATTTGGGGTTTGACGAAATGTAAATTCTGTAAGTATGACGGCAGCCACGACCAGCATTTTCTTGGCTTTGTGTAGGCTTTACCAATGAGAACGCTTTCAAAGTAAGAAATGAGTTTAACACGTGATATGTGACCCACTAACTCAGCATCCGCTCTTATCTCTTGAGTGTCACTGACAGCTAAACCGTTTAATAAATTAAACAATACTATGGGCACCATGAACACGAAAACTGTGAATATAAGGTGACTCGTCACTGGGAAGGTACTGAACTTTATAGAGCCAGCGTCGAATTCACCAGTCAACATGACGATCGTCTTAAACAAGGAACTGCCAGGGTCTTCAAAGAAATCTTCATCCTCATCCTCTGAAGCTGCCTCGTTAAGATTCGGCGCCTTTTGATCTTGTTCGGAAATAACTTTTCTGAACAGCGTATAGAAACTAAGAGCGAATGCAATTATTAGAATGCAATACCAGAGAAGGAACTTAAAGAAATTCCAAGAGACAGTTCGCAGCATTACAATATTTGTTGATAGTGTTGGGAATTGACCGATTAGCAGAACAAGTTCAGCTGATGATAGTAATATGGCGACAGCTGATAATTGTTGTTTAGTGGATTCCTCTGCAGCGTCATAACCAAGAATCCAGGCTGTGACAAATATCAGAGCTATCTCCATCCAATTTTCTATACTCTGCAAATATCGCGTCGGTGATACGAGTAGTTGGAACAGTTCGCGCATAATCAAAAGTATCAATCCAATTACTGCTCCTACGTGCGTCAAAACATTCAGGGCTTCAACAGATTTATTTTTCTGACCTTCCACTCCATAGCCTAATATGATATATAGAATCAAACACAGCCACAGAAGAGAGTAAAAGGTTATGTTTGCATAGAACAGGCAACTTATCCGTTGCCATTTTAAGTAAAGGAAACTTGTTATGACTGGATGTTTTAGGAGCGGTCGCAATTCCTCATTTCTTGTCATATATAAGAGCGCTTCCGTTTCTGGAGCTAGTATGGCGTCACACTTTCTGATGCTGTTATTATTATTGTTCGAATTTTCCATCAGAGGCATCTGGCACAATTCATTTTCTAATGAATTATTCGGATACACCAGAAAGCTGTATTTCATATGTATTTCGTAATTCTCGTCACTCGGTCGTTCGCTGTTCGTTGTAATGCATTCGTCTAAGTAGGTTTCTAATGTTTTTGCATTAATATCGGCTAACGGGGGTTCATCAAACGCGTTATTGAGACCAACACACGCTCCGTTTCTCAGTAAATCTAATACAGTTTCGCTGTCTCCATTCCTTGCAGCATAGTGTAGCGCTGTATTGTCCTTCATGTCTTGGTGGTTGATGTCGACGTTAACTTTGGGATGTTTTAATAATAAATTCAGACAAGCTTTGAAATTGATTTTTGGACTCTCAACAGCTTTACGCATTCCTTTAACAGTGATTTGCACCAGAGATTCGCTGTTAACCGGGTCGAATAGACTTGATTCGCTGTCTATAAACATTTTAAGGATCTTATGATATCCATTGTGGCACGCTATAGCGATGGGTCGTCTATTGTTTCCTGAACAAGTTGCGTTCACATCTGCACCCGCATTGAGTAACGTTTGCACGACCTTTTCCAATCCTTTATCAACTGCCAATTGCAACATCGTATTCATGCCGTTGTCAGCCGCAAGCATGGGTCGATGTTCGTTCTTCCTACTCAATTTAGTGAAGTCTCTTATAAAATTATCTTCTTCATGTCTTAGTAAATATGAAAACAGTAAATCTTTGTCAATACTGGGCTCAATGTTCTCTATAGCGGAATCAAATTTTGGCAGTAAATGTGGAAATGCCTCTTTCAAATAGTACCTTGCTGTCTTACCCTTTATATCTTTATACGTGTCTAAATCGATTGGATCTTTTGAATAGTCTAAGATCAGAGTGACGACCCTCTCTAGACCTTGCTTGGCTGCTGAATATACAGGTGTTATACCTCTCAGATCTGGGGAATTAGCGTTGCATCCAGCTTTAAGAAGCTTCTCCACCATATCCTCGTATATATCTAGATCGTGTTCCCGATCTTCGTCTAAATCTTGTATCTGTTTGATGGCCATCAGTAGCGCGGTGTTGCCTTTCCACCTCGTGTCCAAATCTATTCTATCATCTTCTAGGAGTACTGCTAAAGCCTCGGCGTTACCGTTCTCAACAGCGAAATGTATCGGCGCTCCGCCATGTGTTTCGTTGATTTTATTAACTTGGACTTCATGCTGGAGAAGAAGTTTGATGAATTCGATTTTATTTGGTTCTGAAACTGCTATTTCTAGGCAGGTCTTGTAGTCTGGGTACGGGTACACGTATTCAAGGTCGACGGCACCGTAACTGACTAGCTTCTTGAATGTTCCGTAGTCGTTGGAACGGAGCGCGGTTCGCAATTGCACCTGAGGATCCCCACCGAACAGCGACCCGCCTCGAGACAGACGGTTGTTCATCTCATAACTGTCCTTCGTCATGGTTCATTAAACTCGACTCTGTAATTTAGAAAAATTGGCCCTTAAATTTCAGTATCAATTAATTTCATTGCTCCCAAATAAATGATTGCAACGATTAAACAATTGGATACAAGAAACTAATTTCTTTCGTACGAGTTGTATCTTTTAACGCGAGCTTTTATCTCGAGGATTTAAACTTGTACTAATTCGTTTGAAGTATAGTTTGTTTGGATGTTTTAGATTAGTTCGTAAACACGCGTGTGAATCCGCTGTGATGGGAGGAAATAAGTCTTTAGCTGAGCGTTAATGTTTGACATAACGAGATATAATTTACACCACCATACTAAGTATTGCAAGCAAATAGAAGCATTTCTTTAAGCTTCTTTATCATCCGACAAAAGTATCGTATTTAAAAATCATAATCATAGTATATGTTTTCTTTAAATAAACCGTACAAAGAGTTCTCATGAGCCTATTATTCCCAATTTACCTGAATGCCATAAAATTAATGCATGACGCGTGCGGTGCGAGACGCTCTGATATAATCAAGTAATTGCCCCCATTTTCCTTCCATCACTTGTGACTTTATTGTTAAACTAAGCTTTTGTTACATCGTTTCTTTAATAATGGACCTTACGATTATAGGGATAGCGTCTAATATACAATCTCGTATACGGTCTTATTAAGTCCAATTTGTATGGGACTATATTGCTACGTTTTAATGAGCGAAGTATTAATGAGCGCTGTTTTCATCTGAATGGTGTATTAATAAAAATCTAAACGTACGTATCATATAAATTATAAATGATGTTCAATGTTCTGTTATCTTAATCGTATAGCGTGTCTCTGGATTTGTAACGGCGATTTGTTTTAGCGTTCCGGATTATAAGAAAAATATTTGTGTTGTAAACTGTATTGACCGCGACTAAAATATTGTTAATAAACTATAAATGTATGTGTATGACCCTATTGTATGAAACACGAGCTTATTGTGATTAACTTACTTAATAATTTGCATATCTTCTATAGTTGAAAGCTAAAATTTAAAAGTAATGTTGTTGCCTCTTCTTCAATGTCTAACCTTTAATATGAATTTCCGTTCTAAATTTTACTCGTTGTGAAACTAGTTACTCCATCTTTTTTGTTTCTTCGCTCTCTTTAATCTACCTCAGAGATCACTTTTTATGAGACGTTTGAAGTCATCACAATAAAAACCGCGTTTTCTTAAAATATAGATTTAGATTTAATAATTTTAAAATGTTTCATTATTATTTACATATTAAATTTCATTCAATATATTCAGTAAGTGCACTTAAAATAGTTAAAAAAAAATATTTTTGTCATTAAACATACATATTATATCAAAAATTAATTAAAATCATTAGCACTTTCGTAATCTTTTAATTTACATACAAAGTTGAAACGCTTTAGGTATTTGAATTTATTTGTGAATATTGATACTAATAAAAGATTATTTCTTATATTATGTATGTAGTTATAATATATGTATCATTACTGATATAACTATAGTATAACAGATATTAAACTAGACAAGATTTTATCAAGACAGCAACCATTAAGCCTCCTGCATTATCCTAACAAAACAATATACTTAATCCTGTTTCAAAATATAATTTTTGTATAGGTATATTATACTAGACTTCCGCCCGCAGCTTCGGCCGCGTGAAGTTCGGTTATATCGCGTTTCCAAGAGAACTTTTCAAAAGTCTGGGATAAAAACTATCCTATGTTCTTTCTCAAGGTCAACTCCATCTCTGTACCAAATTTCATTGAAATCAGTTCAGCGGTTTAGGAGTGAAAGCGTAACAGAAGGACAGACAGAGTTACTTACGCATTTATAATATTAGTAGGGATTCAATTCAATATAATATGTATATATAACGTTACGTTCTAAGTACCTATAATAAATATGATTATTATCAAGGCTCGGAATATTTTCGTCAGTTAAATCGTCTCACCTACCGTTCGAAGGATGTTCATTAATTATTTTTATACTGCTTTATGATATTAATATAATTTATGTTAATTAACTCCGTCATAGTGTTTTATGTTTACATATAATGACTCAGACAGTCGTTAAGTACGTGCTATAAGAACTTAAAATATCAATTAATTCCCTTGAAGTAAACCAGAGGAAATGAGAAATTAGACATTAATTTAATATATTTTAAAAATTTCTCTTTCGTACCCATATTTAACCGATTTAGAAAAACGAGCAAGTTGTGAATTCATCCCTACTTTGTTACTTTATGACTTTCAATATAATAGGTATATTTATCAAGCATTAATCCACGTAAGTTATTTAAATCCTAGACATATCTTATCTACCCTAGATTCAATAATAGTGCCCATGTCTGAATGAATGCCACAGTTCTATAATCATAATGCCATCAGTTGTTAAAAGTTGCACATTTATCAGTAATAATAATAATGCCAATGTTTTGTTTGAACCGTTGTTAATAATTGGATTAATAGTCAGCTTCCGTTGTTACAATATTATATCTCTGATAGTACCGTTATCCGTGTTTTGTAATCGTGATGTCAGAACTGGAAAAGCATTAAAATTGTGGCTTTTGATTTAAAAAAAATAAATTACAATGAACATGCTATAACAGTCTTTGGTGAAGTTATTTAATAAAAACTATATAATAATTCTTTTGTTTAGAACCTTTATTCTCATAGTGAATCTTTTTATAAGTTAAACTATATATAATTTTAATATTATTTTTTCAGTAATACGTGTTTTATTAACGTTATTTTTGTGTATAAAATATTCCATTGGTAATACGTTTTTTTTTTATTGTACGTGGGCGATCGCGCTGCCTAATATGGTAAGCAAGGACTGAATCAGCGAAGGTTTTATATATAACATCATATTGAGAAATTCACAGACATAACGTTAAAATAAACTTACAAACAATTATTTAATATTATATTGGACTTAAACTTAGAAAATATACAAAATGATGGTATTTTATTGTTACACTAACTAAACTATGTATAAGTTTTGATTTACTACTTTAATATCAATTGTTATAATATAATTGAAAATTATAAATATAATTATATTTATAAAATTTCATAGCTTATAATCAACTTGATTAATATTTCTTTGAAATCGCAGTAGCAAAATACTACTTTTGTTAATCATAGTACAAGCAGAGACGTAACAGTTTTTCTTTCATAAATATTTATACACACACGAAAGGAATTAACTGGATTAGTTACGGCAAACGATAGTTTGTTGATGCGAACTTGTGGTAAGAGTAGTAGCTACCTACAAACATGCAGCTTAGTCTTATATACATATAGTGTATTTCAAACTTGTGCTAAATAACAGATAACAGTTTAATTAGAGTAAATGTAAACCAAATTATAATTTAGTTTTGTTTAAATTATAGGAAGAATGGTTGAATACTTTTAAAGACTATTTGGTTTCTCATACTCAAGAATATTAATGTGTTTCGAAGTATTTCGTGTAACATTTTTAGTGTATTAGTTACGCTTGCAACACGTCCGCTTGACCAAATGCCTCAATGCTGAGACGTATTTGAGATTTTTGACTGGATTGAAAAAGATCTGTTATGTTTAAGACGTGTTTTTGTATATATGTTACGGATTTTCACCTAAACTCGATTTAGTATTTCGTTTCCATCTTAAAAATCTGTTCAGTAAATAATATAGCTACATATATGTGGCTATACGCGGTTTTATTGGCCTACTTCAAAGTGGTAGGTTCTGTGTTCGGATTACGTATGTGTTCGCGATTTTATGCAAAATATTGATGTGATTTGAAACTGTTAAATATTATTATGATAGCACATTATTTTATAATGAATAACGATATTTATAATATATTATATAATTTATTTCCAATTTTACTGATGTGTTCGAAGTTAAAAGTATTCTTCTTGTAAAATCTTCCTCAGTAATCCATATATTTCTTGGATACTCAAATTTAAATGTAAGAAGCCGGGTCGCGGTATCAATTGACCGAACAGAAGGCAAACATTTAATGTTTACTTTGTATTTGTATTACACTGAACACTTTTTCACTTTAATATGTAACGTTAAACATATGTAGTTTACGTATTTTTAAGAAAAACGGATAGTTTAAAGTACGGAACACATGGTAAGGAGAAATAAAAATGTTAACTTAAATGTAAAGTGTAAGCGATGTTCCGAGTTACGAATCTATTTCGGCGTGGTGTTTGCGATGTTTTTTTAAATAACGTTTCCACCGACCGTTGTTAAACACTTCCCATCTGTTACGCACGGCGAACAGTGGCTTTTGTACATTTAGTTTTGATTTGATACATTTTATCTGTAACATATAAAATTCACTGGAATTAAAATATACAAAAAACGTAAAATACATCGACGAACGAACCCAATGGTATGGCCAGTTTAAAATAATATAACATATAATTTATTTCATTGCTTCCATATGCAAACTACACACACTATAGTTATAATATCGATAGTTGACACATTTGAATAGCATATCCCTATTTGGATGTCATACTATGGGTGATAACTCCGAGCCAAATCGAGTGTATGCGACCCGCTTGTCGGTTTTTTTGTGTCGGAAGTCACTAATGTATTCACCAGACAAATGAGATCGCATCATAAATTAGTTTTCCCATCACTATTTAAGTTTAAAAATCGATGTCAAATATTAAAACCGTATTTTGTATATTGATAATAAAAGTAATGAAAGAATTAATCTAGATATTGAATTAAGGTAACTAGAAATTGCATTGACATAAATACATCACTGAATAGTGTTAAAATATCTAAAATTACACTCAATAGATTAAATAACCGATTTGTAGCCCGCATCTTCTGCTCACACGGATAAAATCTAGATATATCTATGAAAAGAGAATAATATAGTATAGTATAGTTATAAAAGAATGTTGAATGTCTCATTATAATAAAGTTCAACAAACAATATAGTGAGTAAAGCGCATTCATTTGGAAATCACTTCAGTAAATCGCTGACTTTCAAATTTTAACCTGTGAGCCGTCTTAGGGTCAAATCTATTATGTCATGGGTATTTGTGTATTGCTTAATATATCCCATAAAATCTACGTACTTATATGTGAATAAATTGACCGAAAATTGTCTTGTGCAATTTACGAATGCATAACAGATATTCAACTTGCCAACCACAATATTGCATACACGAATCTCGCATCCGTCTCGTTATATTATATATCCTGTTATTAGTATCATCATCGAAGTTTTCATCGATACTTATAAAATCTATCGTAAATTAGGTTTAGATTTTTACGTAAAACCAATTTGTGTCATGATTCCGTCACTGTAACCGCAAAACTAGACGTAAAACATATAGTATTGCTAAGTATAACCAGTTTGATTCCAGCCTCCCACTTACTGCTGGTGTATCTATATTTCTTATTGGTACAGATCATTGAGTCAATTAAACTAGTTGTTGCCCGTGTGTTTGCATGTCCTGTGGTGACGTCATCACGACCTTGCTACAGGACCACATCATCCGATCCCCAATTCAATGTTTGCACCCACATATGTTGTACAACTTTGACCTTTCTCGTATGTTTTATTACGAAACTCGATGTTTGCTTTGTTTGACTGTGGTTAACAATATAAATTCTCTCTTCAATCGTTTATAAAATAATTGTATTGTCCATTTGAAACTAAATCCGATGTAATGTATACAATGAAATATATTTCTGATCGTATATTGTAACGTAAACACATCTCTTTGTCCGCAGTAAAAAACAAACACTTTCGCGTCTATTCACCACCATTATTAGATTAAATTCACAATTACTATTCTTATCGTTGATTTCAATACCAACCTGTATGTATATTTTATCCCAATAACCGAACACTAGCACTGTACAAGTGAGTTCTCATACCGAGCGGCCGTTTCGCTCGGTGTCTGAGTGTGACATGCGCCCGCGCAGCTCGGACCCCGCGATATTGCTGATCCTGCGGTACTAACTCAATTAACTATCGTATTACAAGAATAATGTTGCGAGCCTGATAGTTTTGTGTGAGGAATATTATAACAATCTTCGCAGGATATGTCCATCGGGAATTCATTTAGATTCTTTGTTCTTTTTCCATATATTTTTGCTGGTTCACTTCTTTAGCGATTCTGTGATGATTTTTTGCGGTAGGCGGGGCGTTCTGTAGGCGGGCTCTACAAAGGTTACATTAGTCAGTCTTGAATTCAATACACTTATTGACTACTATAATTGTTCACGGAATAAATAGTTTTTTGTTATACAGCTGAGAGATTTTCGTTAAGAATTGGAAAGTTTAGGATTATTTTTGTTCGATTTTCTCTGTGGGAGTTGGAGTCGACGATGCGTTTATTCATGCTCAGTTCACCTTGTACTGAGGACTTAATTTATATTGTTAATGTATATTTTTGTGGTGAATGATCTCTTTAAATTTTATTCCTGTTAAATATATTATAAATACAACAGATGAATGTCTTCGTCGTAACACAGTTAGCTGTGTTATCTCTAAGGATATCCCATTAGATAATACACCTAATGCATTTAAACACATTTCAAAATATGAGTCATCGAAAAAAAGATTAAAGATATTCATCTGCTGCAGATTTACTAAGAATTTTGATGTAATAGAACGTTTAAAATCATATATATATATTTTATTTTCTCATCTTTCAAGACTAAGGTCTTATAATACTATTACTGTATAACCCAAATCCTAATACGTAAGTTTCGTATCTTAGTAGAATATCAAACGATCTATCTACTGTAAGTAACTACGGGCGTCCTTGCTCTCAGTAATAGGTATGTATGAAAATATCAAAATAAGTAAAAGACATGATCACCAAAGTACAATAGGTATAGTCAATTAAGTTAATAGTTAAAAAAAATACCTAAGAAGAACGCGACGATAGTCAGGTTAAAACACTAGACATTTAATCATCAGTTCACAATAATATTTACAATGAAATCATAGAACTAACAAGTGAAGGTCATTTCAAGGACTTGGGAATTTGAGGTCTTTATGTGACTACCCAAGTGCTATGACACTGTAGTGTGTGTGGACTTGAGGAAATTCCGCCTAAAGTCCTGGATAGCAATCTATGAATTGTGATCTGGCATCAAAATAGTACTGCATTATTATCTCTGCTCTCCAAAAACACTGAAACACATATCAGTTATGTCATAGTAATAAGTTTCTTATAATTAATATTCCAGGTGAATAACGTGGACGAGGTTCTGGAGCGGCACAATGACTTCTTGGAGTCGTGTCTAGGTGACTGTATGTTGACCAGCCCCCAGCTGTTGAAGGCTGTCACCACTCTGTGCCTCGTCTGCGTGCAGTTTTGCACCTTTATACAGGTGAGTTGTTCTTCATTCGCCATAAGTATCACCTGTCTATGTAAAAACTAATTTAGGCTTCCCGCAGACGACATTTCATTCAGCTTATTGACAGTGGGATCCCATTACCTTATACTAAACGATCGGAATTCGTAACAATAATATTTAAAATTCACGCTCAAGTGTTGTTGATATTTGATCTATAAACGATCTTATTTGATAGTTTTTAATATTCCTTTATCTCATTATTACGAAAAAACTATAGAATTTAAATGTAATTGAGTGCTTATTTATCACTTGTAATTTGACACATAGTTTCTGTATATATTTATTTATCAAGGTGACGCTGAAAATTCACACAATGCAATTTTTTCAATATATTATAATATTTATATAGGGATTCCACTCTACTTCATCCTGCCACCACCTTTTATTTCATGTAAAATTTAATTAATGTTATTTCTTTATTTTTCTATAACTCAAGTATTTGTAGATTCAGAATTGATTTTGTGAAAACGATTATTAACAATAGCCGATCATCCAATACCTACATGTTATATAAAAATGCTTATTTTTCTTTATGAAATTATCCCTAAACAAATATTTGTGTTATTATAACTTCTTTATATGTTTAATTAGGTTATATTTAATATAATATATTTTAATATTATTTCAATACTCATTTCTTTGAAAACGAGACATACCTACGTATATGTCGCCTTCTAATTTTCTGTTTATTTAATTAACACAATTCTTTTGCTTATATGTGTTCTTCTATATAAAATAGGTGGTTTCTATTTTTTTAAAATATCTTTTCCAACCACAAGTCAGAAAACTAAAAGATATATCACAATGAAAAATATCCTTATATCTGGTCATATAAAACATGAATTAATGAATCATGAAATAGATCAATTCGTTGCTAAAGATAATTTAAAAAAATCCTAAGAGAAATCATCTATTTTTCATATAAATATGTAATACCTATGTAAATTTGTAGAACGAAAATAAATTTAAGAATTAAATTTATTTCTTAACGTTTTATAATTGCAATGTGCATGTTATAACGCCTCTATTCTAGTCTAGTACTAGTAGTATAGTATAGAAGCTTGTGATATTAATTTTATTTTGTGTTGTTTATGCGATCTAACATATAATTGGCAAAGGAGATGCGAAAATACTTCGTGGACGCCGAACTAAACAGTATGCTTGGGACGACCTATGATAATGATTACGAGGTATTGTTTACGAAGGGGAATATATACACGTAAAATAGATTTAAAATATTATTAATAGTACACAAAAAAAATCATATTAAACGTATATTTGGATTATGACTTGTTCTTACATCTGTTGCGGGTAGTTTTCTATCTGAGAAAGTAATTTTCATATACTAGTCGAGTATTCAATACAAATAATAATTTTTCCATTAAGTATTTCTTTGATAAAAACATTACATACATTATGTGTATTTTTCTTTCTTTCTTTCATGACTTTTCTGAATCTTTTATTCAGACCACGGTAAGTGTTTTCTGTCTATCAATTATTTTTTTCTGTATACGTAAAATGTAGTGTTTGTTATTTGATGTTAGTCTTTTGTGTATATATAAGTATTTTTTCTAACAGTCTGTGGTTTTATGAACTGTAAGATTTTGATGAAAATTGTCTATGGTGGCTTGCCTCCAAAAATATATATCGTTTTTTCAACCCGATAAAAAGCAAGTTGATTTCTTGTCGCTTTTAACGTAAAGCTTATGTAGATTATGAAAAGCTTAGGATTAAGAAGTTTTCTGAATTTATATTAAAATTTGTCGCACAATTCAGGCATTAATATACACTTACCATTTAATTAATACTGTTACTATAAAGAACATACAAAATAACAATTTTTTGAATTGTATTCTGTCGTTTTTGTAACACGCTTTTACTAGCTTGGGTTATATGTATCTATGTAACAGAATCTTGCAGCTTAATTTTCACTGGTTTCTAAAAGTCTGGACCGATGACAATGTAATAATTTGATAACAGTTTTCTATTATTGATTATCCTTATTGGGACCGCTAAAATTAATGACATCTTTTATAATTCCTCTCATGAAAGATAGAGCTAGGCCGCGGTCTGTGCATGTCTGCAGTTTGGGCTTACTTTTTTTAAATTAATTGAACTATAAAATAAAAAAATGAATAGTTTAAAAAAAAAAAACTAAAAAAAACTCGCTTCTATAGTTAACCCAACTAAAAAATATAGAATAATTTTCAATTACCAATAAATTAATTCAGAGTAAAAAGCGTGGGGTGCTTGATTTTGAAAGTTACTATCATTCTAGTGGCAACTATTTATAAGAGGAAATATTTGAAATGTAGTCAAATAAATCCCACGTTATTTTATTAATAAGATAGTTAAACCAAAAATATGCCCGCCATTCACGGGTTTGTTAAGCCTCATACATCCAATATGTTTTGTTCAATAAACAAGAATTATCAGTTTGAGAGTGTAAGGCTTGTTTTAAAAGCTGAACTAATTTGGAGACCCAAAGAATTTTTTGGAGAATCAAAGAAAGAGCAAAAATAACTCAACGTTTAAACGACGGTGTTGGAGCAAATGAGCCAATGATAACCATACAGATTTCTACATTGTATTATCAAGTAAAATTTAAAATATATTCCCTTTGTCATTGCAAAAGTATTTATGACGAGACAAAATATTCAATGAATCCATTCTATATAACACTTTATATAAATTAGATCAGATTTAACGAGCATTATCTTTCCATTGATCATTGTTTGTATAACGTATACAGACGAACAGACATAAATATAACGACCATAGTAAAAAATATGTATCTCATAAACTGTATGAATGTTTGTATCAGAGTGCGGAGGCTGTTCCCGGGTCGGGCTCGGCGGATTCGTTCTCTCGTTCCGTGTCACGCTACGGGCTGAGGTTCACGGCAGCGCTTCTGTCCGTTCTGGCCATCATCGAGCGAATGGCCAGAGATAACAACACCAACAAGCTGCTCAACATATCAGCCAGGTGACCTTACCTTCAACGAAATGACAATATGGAATATTAGAATCTGTTGTCATGGGCTACCAGGAGAAAATTTTGTATGATTCGTGTTCTAAATGTCTAATATAGTAAGCTTCGAATACCCAATCAACCGATATATTGCTCGAACTGAACTTTTTATTACATTACTTATAATATGGTGTTTAAAAAAAATTGAATTTATTCAATGATGACCACATGTAAACCATTTCAAAATTGTGCTAATAAAAATAATATCATAACTTTCAGATTAAATTTCAACACATACTACGTGAAGCAGTTGGAGAAGTTCTGTTCTGACGAGACGCTCCTAGAGACGGACAAGAAGTCGGGCGCCTCCTAGCATCCGGCCCTGCGCGTTACCGCGGTTTAAACAAAGCGCCATGTATGGAACAAAACAAACACTCATTACATTCACGTTGAACTGTTCTCAACATATTAACAACGCCATCTATTGAACAAAACTAGTAACTAGTAACAAAACTATTCATTCATAATATCCAAATTAGTTAATTGTGTAATCAACTTGCTATGCTACAATTAATGTAGCTTATAATATTTCATAGCACTTTGGAGTACCATCACATTATTATATTAAAAGTAATAAAATAAAACTAATCGAAGTTTAGGAAAATGTTCGGTATATAAATTTAGAGTACGTATTTAGTTTAGATACAAACACAATATTATGTACAAAATTATAGATTCGATAATAGTTCTATGAAATTAGGTTAAAAACTGTTTGGCTGTTATTTTTATATCACACCGAGATAAGGATTACCTAATCATATTTTGTATGATATCTCTAGATGCTTGTGGTAAATATTTTACATAAAATAAAGCAATTTCATCATTAATTATTAATAATGGAAGAAGTTTTCTTACCGCGGTACTAGTAGATAACTTAATTAAAGTAATCCATCTAACTAATGGTACAAATTATAAAGTTGTTTGAAATATTTTTAATACGAAAATACTTTGTACTCTAAAAAATATATTTTTTAACGAGCACATGTATTGGACTGAGATAAGAGAATTAAATTAACGTAGAATAAGGAACTAAAGATTGTGTGATGCCGAGGTAGTTTTAGGGCCTTAAATAATTTGGAAATCTCAATCCTTAAGTAGTCTGAGTAAGAGATTTGTTATAGAAGAACGTTAGTAGAACATTTGTTCTAACCGAATGTGTGTGAAGTCATATAATTAGATATTAGTGTCCAAAATTCCTTGCCATACTACGCCATGACATAGATAGCTGTGAAACTACTTCCTTAGATGTTAGAGATTATTTCTCACTGAATCTTTTCTATTAATATTTCTTTAACAATACTTGATAGTACTACTTCTGTTAGTTTAACATCTAGTTGTCAAGTTGCAATAAAGAGCTATTTTGTTTCCGTTCCATTAACAATAAAAGTCACAAAATGGATGACTAACAATATTTTAGCAAAATAAATAATTATTTTTAATATGGCGTTTTATTTAATAACTAACTGTTACGAATAATGTTTTCGTATGTGTCAATAGAAATACGCCTTCCTTAAACTTTATAAAGGGCGGGATATTTCTATTAATCGTATTAAATAAGTTCTTGTTTTTTTTCCTAAGAATTGAAATTTAGAACACTTTATTGCATTTTTCCAGTAGTAATTTTTCATGTATACTACTAGCGATCTCTAACGTGATATCCATGTAAATAATCTTGGATTTTTTGATTTTGGATTGGACTCAGATATTCAAAATTCTTGAGTGACTAATTTACGAACAGTATAGAAGTATGAAGTTCTTTAAAATATAACGATCTTTTCCGTTCGTCACAGATAACATTTAATCACATCTATCAAACAAAAGGCGATTTAGAGAATATGACAACGATTAGTTTCGTAATAAATGAGTTATGTACCTAAGTTGAAAAGCAGTTTTCAACGTCATAATGAAAGTTACTTTGGCTTAATTTAATGTAACTTGGTAGGGTCGTATAACAGCAATAGGTGAAACGGTTGTTAGTAGCCGTTCCTAGGCCTAGGCCTCTTACTTACCAATACTAGGGAAATTATTTATCGCTTCCTTTATAATGTGCGTGACTGCCTACCAATTACCAAATGGAATTTGTAAGTAATATATACAAATTCATAATTCATATTTTCTTTTACTTATGCTAATTAAATACGAGGAAAAATTTAAAAAGAAATCTACTTTACAAAATAGAGATTATTCCACATGTTAACATCGGAAATAAATATATGTGTGATACACTTATTAAAATATAAAATTGGTAATAAATCAGGATAAGTTTATAATTAGAAATTGTACTTGATCGTTTGCGATTCTATAGTCTGTTCAAAGAACTTATAAAAATGTTGTAATTTGGCATTAATTGAATATATTTTCTGTTGATAAGATTTACAAATAATTCGTCTTTTGTTTCCTACTTTAATATTATTTTTAATTTTTGGTTGCAGATCAACGTAATTATTATATTATTTAATGTTTTATAAAATTAAATAATGCTTATGTTTTGAATCATTCTATAATTTTAGACATTTTTTGGGAACTTCGTTTTAATTTTCGGAAATATTAAACTTATGATATGAGTAAAATAAACAATACACGGGAAAATTACTAGTTGAGTATATGAATAAATAAGTAAAGAAAACAAGACTCGGAAAACACAGTTACCGGTCGTGAATTATTGTCGTTCGGTGTAGTAGCTAAAGAAACAGTAGGAAATACAATACTGGGGAGGGAAGGGTACAGTCTCATATAAAACGACTGAGTGAGCTATTGCGCGGTATAAATTTAGAGAATCATTAAACTTGTCTTATAATAACTTTCAAATGGTTTGCCCGAATTAAATTATACAAAAAGTAATTTACAGATACTCTTAGCTTGAACACGAAGTATGTACTTTATTTTGATAAGATTTTATACCGCTATTACTTATTATGTAGTTGTAAAATGGATATAGTATGCTATCCTTAGAGATAGACATATGTCACCGTAGACTGTTTTGTAAACCTATACAAGATACACAATTTCACCCAATGGTTTTGTTATATCTCAAAGGCTTAAGGCAGCGTTTTCGTTACAAGGTGACAGACGGCTTATTTTTCCCGAAATCTTTAATAAATTTCGTTAATGTACAAACAAATCAATACAAAACCTTAAGTAATAATATACTTAAATCTTCCTCGAGAATCACGCTATCGAGTGGTGGAAACCACTTTATAAGCAGTGCAGAGGTTTTTTGTTTATCGCTAACAGACAGACAGATAGACGCGGCGGGGGACTTTGTTTTATAATAAGTATTGATATTGATGATATAGGTATATAATTAAAACCATTTCCATTATTAAACAAACTACTAGTTCTGTAAGTAATATATATTTATTTATTTAATTATAATTTCTTGATCAAAATGAAAAGCAGAAAATATTAATACAATACTTACAGTTAATCAACCATCCACCCTCCTAAGGTTATTTTGTAGTTTACTGTTCACTTCAACAGTTGTCTTCAACATAAATATTAACAAAAAAAATGATTTCTACTATTTGACACAAAATTTGTGACCTTATTTTGTATTGTTACAAATATGTAAATTTGAAGAAAAATTTGTAATAATGCGTAACATTAATATTTTCATTACGTACCTACTGATTCATCACGAACTTAATAGTGTTGGGGTAAAATTAATCATAGAACAATGGCACCCACGTAGAAAACAACTATATTTGCATCAAAACATTTATTGTATAAATTTTGTCTAACAATCAATTCTGGTTTATGTTACTTTGCGGGTTATCAGTTATACATTATTCTAGCAAGGAAAAGGAATGAATATGGACTAAGGTTGAGTGCTTTGGCTGTGTTTGAACATAAATCTGCTTTCTAGCTAGTTAATAAAAAATAAATTATGGACTGAATTGACTTCTATAATATACGGTTTCATTACGCCCCCTTTATATCTTACATATTATGAATATAGTGGAAAAAAATCAATTAATAATATTTTTGAAAAAACTGCAAATTCTTCTTCACTTGACATTGCGTTTTCAACAAAGGGTGAAGTGCGGAAATTCGAAATTATTTTTCGAACAGCGACATCTAGTTAAAAAAAGTATAAGAGTTTTAAATTTTTATGGAACTAGTTGATACTATGAAATGACTTCGCTGTTATCCAACAGATGGCGTTAAGGTCAAATTACATGCCTTTTGTTGTACTTTATTTTGCATATAATATATATATATACATTTATATAAAAGTTGACTACTAAATTACAAAAAATATATTATCAAAGGTTTATAAAACTATACTTCTGAAATATTTAAGTTTAATAAATTATCTTCTCAATAACTATTTTTATTCCACTCTTTCTATAAAGTTTTAAATCATTTTATGTAATCATATGAAAAACACAAAAAAGTTATGTGAAATTATTTGTAAGAACATGAGAGTTTCTTTGAAACAATGTTAAGTTTTAGTATGCCACATTAAAAGCTATTAAAATATATGTAAACTTATTACGGCCGCGAGACGATAACTATTTCTAGGAGTTGCATTTGCTTGTTTAAAAGCCAAATCTATAAAAAATATTGAGCATATAATTATATAGAGTGGAAACAAGAGGTTCCAGGAAAGTTCCTCCCTTTCCTCAACAATCAAAGTTGGCAACGCATCCGCAACAAAGTTGTTGTGGATGTCCATGGGCGACGGTCACTATACTACCCATCAAGTAGGTCGTCTGCTCGTTTTCTACCTTTCACATAAAAAATACGGGAAACCGTCGTACAGCTCTACCAATAAGCTATGTAAGCTTGTTTATTTAATAATAAATAGATTTCCTGGTTATAAAATAATGTGTTAAGAGTAAGGTTGTGTGTTCATATCAATAATACAAAATAGTTATTTGTATTTATTTTATTTTAACCATTTAAATAATCTGGATTCCTCTAAAATATAAATATTTTTATCTTATAACAAAATGTTACACGCCTATGTTACATATCCAAAGTGCTTTGTTCTCAGTTATAAAACGTCTAAATATGTAGTGATATGTTAAAGCAGATTGAACGAGAGGTATTTCAATAAAATTAGCTTTGTCTCAGGAGTCTTATGTTTTTACGAACAAGTAACAACGCGAAATGCATCCTACGATCGATTCATTTAATTTGTGTCTAAAATGAATGAAGACGATACATACATATAGTTCTCTGTAGAGTAGGTATACATGGATTTTGAAGACACTATAGTATATCAGCGGTTCCTTTGTTATTAATATTTATTATAATATATTTAAATTATGATTTTTAAACACATATTTCTAACTAAACTATTAAAAATTTACAGATGTAATGTTTTTACCAAACATATTTTTCTACACCAAAATAATACTTATCTTATATGTATATATAAAAATGAATTGATGTTCGTTAGTCTCACTTCAACTCAGAAAGGCTGAACGGATTTATGTTATCTTAGTCTTTAAATGTTCGTGGAGGTTCAGGTAAGGTTTAAAAGATGAACAAAATTGATTAATTGAAAAACCATAAAAATAGCGCTTTTCTATTTCCCGTACAAACGTTTTGACATTAGATTTGACAACTAACTAATATGTCAATCATTCTGTCGCACTTCAGAACACGGAGATTTACTTATGGCTTATAGGTAATCTCCAAAAAAATAAATAAAAAGTTATTTATTTATCGATTGAGGCAGTACGAAGTCTGCCGGGTCAGCTAGTCAGAAATAAAACACTCATCTTTGTTTCCCAAATATGTAATTTTAGTAATAATTATTATAATTTACATTGTGATGTACTTTATAATTCTAAGCTTATCATTAATTATATTCTGATATTAACTGGAAATTGTTATCATTATAATAGATAACAATTGCCATCTGTACATTTGTTATAATAGTTTAAATTAATGTTAATAATGTTACTGTACAGTAATTTCAATTTCCAAATACAATCGGTTTTATAATTTATAATTACAGTCATAGCATATTGTAGGTAATGATCAGCGTTTTATTATTTAATTAATACCTTCTGTATGTATGTAGGTAAATATAATATATATTTCCTTTGAATATTATAAATAGGATGTAGACTGGGTAATTCTATTACAAGTTGTGGAGTAATAAACAATATGGTTTGCTATTAAAGTATTAAATCTCAACTTGCTACATCCTTATCAGATAGTATGTATATATTTGTTGGAGTTAAGTAATCCAATACTTATAACACGATTTTGTTTATTGTATATTTATGTATTTAATTAAGATATTAATTAAAGTAACGGGCAGTTATTATTTATCAGCTTATTAAATGATCAAAATATACGGTTATAATTTAATACAAATGTATTACAACTAGCTTGAATTTATTACTTATTTATGTTTAAATTAATACATAAATACATCTTTTAATGACTACATGTACGTCGCATATTGATGATATTTGTGGCTCATCTCTTAATTAGCAGTTTATTTCCTGTGAATTTCTGCTTTAATGACGAAAATAAAATCGTGGTTCCACGTTTCAGGACTGTAATAAGTTTTAAATGCATAAATGGACCTCTTTCAAATGTTACAACAATGAAAATTTCTCTCCCGACATCGGATTCTTTATTTTTTCGACTTCCATCTCAAATTTTACTTGCAAATGGTTCGTTTCTTGCACACTTTCCTCGTTCTGAGAAAAAGCTTTGTCTAAATCAAACTAGCGCAAATATTTGAAAACGACATTTTATGCTCTTTAATTTTCGAAGATTGATAATTGAGATTGATAAATGTGGTTTTGAAGGAGTTTGTTAAAAAATAAGTTTTAGGTGTACCTAATTGGGAATACATTTAAATACTAACGTCCTTTTAGACCCTTCAAATATTTTTTTTATTTTATACATGTATTCTAGGACTGAAATTCTGGGTTGAGGTTAAAATCTTAGACCTCCAAAAAAATATATATAAACAACAAACGAAAATTATAAATTATGTATACCTACATTCCTAACTATTCATTAATCAATGATTACACGGTTTTTATTTAAATTTTTCTGTTCAAAATTGACCATAAAAAACTTTATTTGCTTCTTTTTCCTATTACCTCAAAAAATAAATATTTAATAATAAATTGACATAAATTACGAGAAAGCGTAAACTTATCACAATTCATATAAAAAAAATAATAGAATATAATTCTATGTATCAAAATACTCAGTATTTTAGTGTGATTTAATTTTTATATACATATGTATATCCTTTCCATCAATTAAAAAAACGATTACATTACATTTTTTTCTTACTCCTAATTTAACCGTACTAATTTATTTTTATTACTATTATAAGAATATTATAATTTATCAAATATTTTTTACATATAGAAAAATAGTCCCAGGCACAGTTGAAGTTCCTTTCCCTGAAACGCGATGGCCCCTACACCCGCACGGTGAATCCGGTGAATGCTAAGAGGTTTCATTTCATTTGGTTTTATTTTTTACGTAACTTACCGATCAATCCCTACTAATATTATAAATGCGAAAGTAACTCTGTCTGTCTGTCTGATACGCTTTCACGCCTAGACAACTAAACTGATTTTAATGAAATTTGATACAGAGATAGAGTTGACCCTGAGAAAGAACATAGGATAGTTTTTATCCCAGACTTTTGAAAGATTCTCTTGGAAACGCGATATAACCGAACTCCACGCGGGCGAAGCAGCAGGGGGAAAGCTAGTACTATCATAAATCTGAAATTTGTAGCAGTTGTTATAGAATTTAGTGAATAATTTAAAGAGTGAATTATTTTCTATTGAGATATATTTATATTTTGTGAAAGAAAGCAATTATTTTTTTTATCAGGTAGATGATTATTAAAAAGGATTTGTAGTTTCGTGATTTTTAATAAAATAAAATTATTCATTTTATATTGTTCGAAATTATAATATTCAAATAAAAGCTGCCTTAAGTTTGGCCATCGTTTTCGGTTTAAAGGTAAAAGTTTCGATAGTAATATGTAGTAATATACTTGAAGAAAAACTCTTTTTAAATTATTATGATAATATCATATGTGCGTAGTAGTGCGTAGTCATAATTTGATTATTCAAATTTGATTTTAACGGTGAATTGGAAGTTCATGACAATTTTCAATAGATATATAATTTACAAATTCGATGTAGAAGAGGAAATTGTTGGAATTATTGAAATACGTTTCAACACATCGACTATTTCGCATTACATTTTAATTTGATTATTATAACGTAATTTTGATTGGCCAACTAATGAGCTTTGACAGGCACATTTGACCCGTTATGACCCAAATTCAATTCATGAATTATATTTATAACAGTGCTATTATAATAAAATTAAAATTTGGGAAAAACTTGAAACGTGTATTTTACTAACAGTAGGAGCTCATTAATCTCGATTCGAACCTTTCTTATTGTATCATAAGAATGAATCGAGTATACCTTCTCGAGCTATTTAGTACTGAAGTGTTCTTACACAACAAACTTTGGGAGTTTTATTGAGTCCAAGTCAGATTTGAGGAAACTTGGTGTCTTTGACAATGAGGGACAATATGTACTCCGGTTTAATACACATATAGTAAACAATAAATAGTATATATCGGATTTATTACAAATTCGTTGTTTTAAAAGAGAGGGACGCCAGCCTCGCTGACGTTACAAATGTCACTTAACTTCTAGAGCGTTGCATGATATTTTAAAATGAAACTACAATTGTTCTTATTGTTCCTGTATTTATAGAAGGTTCTTCATAATCACATACTTTAATTATACGCACTCACTGAATTCTGAATTCTCAATTCTGGAGTCTCAATTCTGCCGTCGTGCGTCCAGACGTCATACTTATACCAAGATTTAGACATAGGTATGTAGTTCTATTCTCCTTTTAAACAACCTTTGATTTCGTTTTACTTTTAACAATAATCATGAATACTAATGAGGTTTAAAACGAATTGATGACAGCCTCAAATTATTTTCAAGTCGCATCCGTTATTAAAGCTGGTAGCGCCGATATATATCATACTTCCTAAATTCCGATCCTAATAAATGGACAGCTGTGGTCGTGTAATGCTATTTTAGTTTTGTAATAGAATATTGATTAGTATTCAAACAAAAGACCACGCTTCTGTTCATAGAATTTCTGTTCAGTTAAATTTATGTTTAAACCTATTAATATAACGTTTTAATTTTTTAATTAATACCTATAAAGATTCGTTTCAATAATATTATTGTGGTCTGATATAAAAGTCATTTCTTTTAAGATTTTATTTTGAAAAGTAAGGTTTTTTTATGAATCTTGCTTCCTATATTATAAAAGTAAAGGGGTGTTTTTTAAACTTGTTAAGTAATAAAATATAAATAAGCCAGTAAAAATTTCACGTCCTAACATTCTTCAGTATGAAAATGATTATAATAAAAACAACTTCATCGTAAGTTTTAACTTCTTTAGGCGTGAGTAGGTAAACGTGAACAGTTCAGGCAAGTTTGACGAAACAAGTTATAGTCAGATCAGGTAACATCAACTTAAATTATCCGTGTATTACTTAAAAATAATGGAACTAAAGCTAACATTTAAAACCTTATTTAATTATTCAGAGGAATGTAGCTGTTTATATTTTATGAGTTTTTAGCATTTAATATAAATTAAGAACAAAAATACACTCCTGATGAAATGTATTGTGTAATTCTTGTGTAAATCTTTTATCTAACTGTCGACTGGCTCTTTCAAGTTTGGATGAAAATAATTGACATATGGGACCGTTACAGTATTACGTAAGCAGATTTATTACAATTATTTACCCCCCCCACCTCCCCTATCAGCAAAAGTAATTTGATTCTTGCAAAGTTTGATACGCCGACCCAAATATACCACTCGGTCGATACAGTTCTCGACTGGGAATAAGCTGTTCATTTTCCTACAGAATTTCTTAATTTTTTGAATCCTTCCGGACTCCTTCCTTATAAAATGATATTGAAAGTAGGTTGTCCTGTTATTTTATTAAGAAACCTGAATCCTCCTAAACTTTCAATGGCACACGTTTGCTTGTAAAATCACTTAACTCTTTCATACTAGAGTGCACAATACTAACCGGATGTGGTACCGGAGGAGATGTATTAACTCCTCGAATTCTTCTAATACCATCAGATTTACCGTTCCAATTTAAACGCTTACAATTTCTGGTTAATATATCTATTGCAATGACCATGCATAAATTGCAGGGTAAAATTTTCAACGTTGCAGGATTAGATTTGAGTGTTTAGTATTTTCACATGGCCAATTATGTTGTCATGCATCGCCTTCCAATGTTATCTAATTTATATTAAGCGCCATTAATTATACAACTGTTTCAAGAAATACTTAAGATGCTTTAAAACGAAAATTAATGTTAAAAAAGTTCAAACATGTCTAGAATTAAAAACACTCAGTAAAAAATAATATCTTGAGAAAGTAACTCTACAAATAAAGGCATAAATTAAAGCATTTTGGACGGAATTCGAATACACCAGATATTCGTTTTCAAACAATTCGAAATAAATTTATGTACCTCTAAAGTGCTGCCTCACTGTTTTTTGAATTACAAAAGCGTATGACAGTGAAACAGGAACACTCTCTTCAAGATCCTTTAACACTTCATAAACTATACTTATAATAAATCTGTAGAGAGGTAAATTCTGTATATAAAATATATTTAAAATATATAAATCACGGGGTGGTTAGAGATCGCTACTGATGCCAAAAATGCAATCAGTAAAATTTTTGTCCGTCTGTCTGTATATTCGTTATGGAAACAAAAACTGCTTGACGGATTTTAACGAAGTTTGTCACAATTATTCTTCATACTCTTCCCCAGGTTATAGTATACTTTTCATTACGCTACAATCACTAGGAGCAGAGCAGTGAGGATAAATATTTTGAAAAAAGGAGAAGTTACTCCATTTTTTAAGCTTCCGTCGCGTGTGCAGGCTTATAGGTTAAAGCTACATAGAAATCATGTATGATGAAAAAAATTATCTTAAAATTATATAAAAACTATTCGTGGACAGCACATCTTTATCTTTTATGGTTGGCTCACAATAACACTTTAAACTCCCGATAGCTTAGCAATTCGGAGATTTCTGATTGTATTTGTCTATTCTACGTTTACAAACTATCACTCATCCCTAATTAAAAGAAGTTAACATTATTACCTATTCATTAAAAAAGAAACATGTAAATCAGTGTAGAATAATAAATCATCGCGCGTGAATACAGAGTCATGCTATAAGGATTATTTTATCACGCGTCGATGTGGGAATTAAAAAAATATTTATATTCGCTGTTGATGCGAATAGACGTTCTGTCTGTTCGACCTTATTGACGCACAATAATTGCTATTTGCAAACCGTGCTTATCATTAAGATAAAAAATGTGTTTAAGAAGATACAAGAATATTTAAGAATAAAAAAGTGTTTAAGAAAATACAAGAATATTTAAGAATAAAAAAGTGTTTAAGAAGATACAAAGAAAGATGAGATCACTTGCTCCGATCGTTGTTTGGATGAGAATTAAATTTCGAAAAGAATTGAATTACTTCATTGTTTGACATTCTGAAACAATGATTATTTTACGATTTTTCTCCGTTGCACCTAATAGACTTACATCTTTGAAGTTGCCAAAGTACGTGTACTATTCAAGTTGATGTTGTTATATTACAAGAATTGTATATGAACGTTTTAGTGGGTAGCATGGGCCCTTCTGGCCCGTTAATCCCACATAACCGCCCCTTTCTCCCCTAGAAGGAGGGATAGATATAAAACCTTTCACCGCGTTAACAAAAAAAGGCCTTTTCATAAAAAAAACATATGGTAAATGGATATCATTGCTAAGAACCTTCATAAAAGCCCTTGAACTAAGAAGTTTATTTCGTAAGACCTTCTAATAAATATTAGAATTATTAGTTATAACAAAATGAAATATTTAATAGCAATAGTAAAGTTAGATTGTATTCTCATTGTTCTTACCTAAGTACTTACCTATTAATTATCAGAATAAAAGTATTAAAATTAATGCTTATAAATTACATACAAACGATCAAGTGATAAAAGACGTATCACAATTATAGTCACGCAAATCCACAGCTAATAGATTTCCCACTGGCCACTGGAATAAAAGATAGAATGAATGATATTAAATGAAATGAAAACACAATACACACGCACAGACAATTATGTAGTACATATATTCGTATTAATATTACTATAAGTACAGCCAATATGAGCAAATCACTAATGCTTTATACTATGATAAGTCGAAAGTGACTTGATGGTTTTATAAATTTGAACTACATCTGTGATATTCGTCCTCAATAAAAAAAAAAGAATTATTCTGCAGTCAACTGCAAAAGAATTCATATTCGGAATTTCAAGCACAAAATGGGGCGGGCAATCACATAAACCTGTGTCTATATTACTAAATACATATTCACAAAAAAAATATACATAACTGTTTGTTGGGAAATGTATTTTGAGAACTGAATTTTGACAAACCTTTGTCACTTAACAACAATTGGACATCTGACCATATTTAACCATCAGGATAATGAAGGGCAAAATATAAAATAAAATTCAAATATAAAAAAAAGACCGTGACAAGTTGAAAGTAAGTATGTATAAGATGAAAAGCAACTTGAGGTTAATGCTCCAGAATATACAGATTGAAATTGTGCTTCTGTCAACATTTTTTTATTTCAATTGTGCGATTTACGAGTAATTCATCACTGAAATGTAAAATGACTGGACTCGACATCACAGATTGAATTCCTGTCTGGATTGATAAATATTTGAATATACGTATCTCAACTTAATTAATTCAAAGTTATATCAATATTGCATAAATTATAAAACGAAATTTAGAAATATAATAATAATTCCTATATATCAAATGAAGAAATGAATAAATTGATATGACTGTGGAGAAAAAAAAGAATATATATTATAGAATTCAAACAAAGATAATAAAAAGCAACACTGTATCATTTTAATAAAAATATTAATATTTAAACTTAAACAGTTTTGTTTACCTGAGACACCAAGATTATTTTATTCTAAGGAACCTTAACTCTTTACATTAGTTAATAGCTAAGGTTATTTTTTAAAGATATGTATATGTAATGGTTTATTTTGTAATAAATTTATAATGACAATGTAATTGTTAGCGAACTCATTTTTCTGATGTCAACTTGATGCTGCATACTCTAAACCACCTTTACTTTTGAGATGAACCTGAACCTAAACTAGTGATTCGCACTGCTTGTCCATGTACATATTTGTTTAAATGTATTAAATCAAATTTGAAGGAACCTTGTCAATACTATAGTCTGGAACACATCTACGTGAAATAACATATGTTCGGATTACAAATCCTCAATAACGCTTGATGCTTGGTTTATAAATAGACTACGTCCTTACATTCTTGTAGAACAATCGATAAGATATAAATTTCGATAGATAAAAATATAAAATCCTTACAATCCATACTGGATCAAAGATGTGTCAAGACTAATCATCCATGAATTTAGACTTTCTCAAAGTCTTTATAGATAAAACATATCTCTATTTGTTAGAATATATGTATTTGCCTATAATCGATCTATGCTGTCACCATTCCCTAGAATTGTATAAACATTCGGTACATTCACTTCATATTGAATAATAAGATAATGAGGTAGCGTTTTTTTGCATTTTGGAGTATCCTGCCGCTAAGTTTGATGTTTTTCTAGATGCTATTTTGACACATGTTTATATGATGTCATGATCCCGACATCTCCTGGGGAAATTCAAGCATTGCAATAATTTAGCCTTTTTCATCTTGACTCATTCAATCGGCATATTTTGTTAGCGATATCAAATTTTTATAATGAGATCTAACACAATCGGGACTATTCATTTATATAAAACTGATATTAAAAAACATTAAATCATTAAATATTTTTAGGAACAAACTCAAAAACCATATATTAAATTTATTTTAAATTAAATAATCTATATTCGCTTTAATAATTTAATTGTAATTTTCCATGTGTATTCTTATGCGAATAAAGACTAACAGCTAACCAATTAATGGTCGGCAGCCATAACAGTAAAAAACCAACCGTTCGTACGAGTCGGTTACACTACTAAGTTTTAATGCTCAGTATACATTAAAAACACAGTGAATAATATATATTAAACATGAGTTTGATAGTGTACCTAAGTATAACCAAATATGATATATAAAATTTTAAGTTACAAAATGATATTGTAAGTAGAATAGCCTGGGAAATGTACACAACATAATTTATTTACTATGTACATATATGTGAACTGCTGAACTCGTTTGTATTTTACCTACATTATTGTTTTATTTATTAATATCTCATGTAAGTGACTGCATGCTTTTAATTAGAAATAAATATTATTTAAACCTCAAATTAAAATTTTCAGACAGACGTGATCATAATTGCTGTAAAGTAACCGAAACGTCGATACTATGTAGTTCGAAATAATAAATAACGTAAAGTAATCTCAAAATATAAGTTTTATTCACTTCATGTTACTCTTCAACACAACCTCAACAAAAGAAGTATAACAAGTAGACTGTATTAGAGGTAGAACCTTATTCCGTAATGAAGGAACCCACGAGTTATTTGTTCTAGCAATCTCCTTGTTTTAGGACCTACAGGTATTTAAACAGGGTATATACACATATCGCTTAAAAGTCAGGAATGTACTTACCATTTTTTAAATAATAACAGGTATATCTCTATTTTATTAACAAATTTTTAATAGCAAAAAATAAAAATATGTAAAAGATTTTAGTTGCAATAAAATTGTTTCAATGAGGCATTTTGTTTATTTTAAGTTAATATTTCCCGGACTTTGTGAATATAAAATAATAGAGTTTTTGAATAGTTTTACTTGTTGTGTTGTTGTGTCATTTCATGTTTTTGTAACGAATTTATAAATACTAATTCAGAGAACAGAAAACAATTTGAATAAAATAACTGCAATAATGTAATCATTTGTATTTTTAACAAAATCTGTCGATACTAAAAAGGATAGCTGTGTTTTTAACTCAGTCATGTTTATATAATATGCAAATCTGTTTAATTATTTGCTGCTAACAAAAACGGGTTAACCTATTTTAACATAATGCATAATCTGTAAACAAAATCTGAAATTCAAAATTGCACCATTCCACCATTTTGAATTGGATTTCCGTAATGAACCGCCTAGGGTCCGGTCACATAAGAACAAATGAATGGCATATACATTGTTAACCATCATTTACATTTCGGAACGACTATAATCTTACAACTATTTTTATAGAAATCGTTCATATACTTATTTCCGTTGTCTGAACTAAAATCATAAATCTAAATAAAACAGCAAGCAATCAAAATAAGAAATATCAATATATTGTTTAAAAGAATCGTAATAGTAATTAAATTTGTAAATCATACTTACTATAAAATACACTACAAAATTTGATATCCGTTAATCCTATTACTAGTAATAACATGCATTGCATTGCAATTCAATGCAATGCAAACAATATCATTTCAAATGTAAACCTAGAACAGGAAACAGTTCAAACAAAACTCAATTAAGTTGCGTGAAAGGTATACTGATTACTCAATATTAGATGAACGTAGCGCTCAATGTGTTGTAATTCATATTTAAATACATATGTATGTCTAAATCGGGAAATTTCATTCAATGAGACGTAAATCCGTAACGTGTTCTCAGTCAACTAGAGATCATTATTAGGTATATAAATAGAAGTCAATGGCCTTATATATTCTAGTAAATGTCATAATGTTTATTTAAATTATACTCTGTCCTTATTTTTTACCGTATTTTAATATAAAAAGAAAAAAAATGTGATTGAATTTGTGGTCAAAATATGTTTAAAAAGACATTTGATTTCCCACATTAAATTTTTTAAAACAACTGCCGGGTTCCTGAACTTTTCGGCTAATATGAAACAAAAAAAAATTATGAAAGAGTTAACATAAAACGGCACAATATTTGGACAACGGAAAATAATAAATTGTTGATTCAGTTATCTTAGGTTTATACAATGCAGTACCTAGAGCATTATAAAAAAGTTCAAATTCCAATTTGATGCTATCCTGTCATTCGTAGCGGGAAGCTACAATAATATGACTGCTTCTTGGAAGTGAAGAATTGAAGGAAACTTGGATTGGATTTCCAGTAGATTGAAGCGAGTGCGCTTGGATTACTGCTGTGAATAGTTTGTATTATACTGAAATGGATTTAGTTTCCCGCCCCGGCTTTGCACGGGTGCAATACTAATGTAAATATACCTACTACAAAATTTCCTTATACATGCAATTTTCTAATGACAAAGAAGCTGTGAATATACAGCTTTTTTGTCATTAGAAAATACATACAATAATATTTTGCTTAGAGGTTACTCTAGACAGCGCGACATATAATATTCTAAGAGCTAGCAACGTTTTTGAACAAGCATTTCAGGTAGGCTAGTTTTTAGATATGCTATCTCTCACACTCCCCTGGACGTCATACGGGCTATCTGGCTGCCGGTAGTGGTTGCGTTCATCAGTGCGCATCGTACTTGTGGAGGTAAAAAATTAATATATCAAATCATTTTAAGAAGGTTTTTATTATTATTATTATTATTATTGAACTATTCACAACATAAATTTATTATTGCCAGGTATTTTTATTGTTGTTTAAACGGTGCCAAGCGGCAATTTTGAATTAAAAATTTATTTTTTTCAAACTATTTTAGTATAGCTGAAATTTTAATAGCATGATATTTAACTATCTAAAAGCTCAGAATTAATTTGCCAGGAAAAAAATCGGTTGTTAAACTTTTGCCAGATCGAAAGAAAGTGTAAAGAGATGTAGTATCATTTAGCTTGGCCTAGAAAATTAATCGTCTAATAAATGAACGAAGAAGGATTAAAAACTATTGAATTTATTTATAGATGAATACGGTATAAAAATAAGACTTTATTGTTGTACAAAATTGAGATAATGATCAATGTTAAGAATGAAAAAGCGCTTTGGCTACCGAAAGACTAACCGCTTCACGTATGATTTCTAAAACCCTATCGTATAATTTTGAAAAAAAGTTCCGTAATTTTGATCCATCAAGTCTACCACCGAGTAAAGCTGAGTTATATCAACACTTACTACGAGTTCGTTATGTCACAACGTTTTGGAGAAATGGTTATTTAAAATACCCAACATCTCTATCACCTCAAGCTTCTGGCTGGACCATTAATGATGATAAATATGATTTTATCTGGTTTGTTGGGGAGCAATTACCAACATTAGTTGCTGATATTATTATTAAAGGTAAAAATTTGAACTAAAATACAAAAAAAAATATTTCTCGAAAGATATTAAAATTTTTGATTCTATTACAGATAACAGCTTATTACAAAATGATAATAATTTTAAGGACAATGATAACAATGGAAATGACAGCAGTGATGAAGATGATGATCTTTTTCAAACTTAACATTGATCATTATCTCAATTTTGTGCAACAATAAAGTATTATTTTTATACCGTATTCATCTATAAATAAATTCAATAGTTGTTAATCCTTCTTCCATCATTTATTAGACGATTAATTTTCTAGACCAAGCTAAATGATACTACATCTCTTTACACTTTATTTCGATCTGGCAAAAGTTTAACAACCGATTTTTTTTTTCCTGGCAAATTAATTCTGAGCTTTTAGATAGTTAAATAACATGCTATTAAAATTTCAGCTATACTAAAATATTTTGAATTTTTTTTTTTTTTTCTTAATTCAACATTGCCGTTTGGCACCGTTTAAACAACAATAAAAATATCTGGCAATAATAAATTTATGTTGTGAATAGTTCAATAATAATAATAATAATAATAAAACAGGGTATCTAATAGATATAGCAGTTCCTAACACCCACAATGTTCAGTCTACAATATGCGAAAAACTTACCAAATACACTGAACTGAAAGAAGAAATAGCGCGACTGTGGCATCTACAGAAAGTAATAATAGTTCCCATAGTCCTATCCACGACAGGTATAATTCCAAAACAGTTACACCAATCTCTGAAGACATTAAATTTGCCCCCTACTATATATTATTTGTTACAAAAAGCTGTCATACTAAACACTTGCCGTATAGTCCGAAAATTCCTCCAAACAGACACACAACATTCTTATTCAACAACATCAGCTCCGCTCACAATACCTGTACTCCGCACGGCTCAAACCATCATGCCCAATTCTGAACCTAAATAACTTATTTTTCCCCTGTTGTGCACTTGGCTTTGGCCCGTACACAATAGTAGATATACCAACAATTTTGTTGAAAAAAATAAAGACACAAAAATAATAATAATAATAATAATAATAATAATAAAACCTTCTTAAAATGATTTGATATATTAATTTTTTACCTCCACAAGTACGATGCGCACTGATGAACGCAACCACTACCGGCAGCCAGATAGCCCGTATGACGTCCAGGGGAGTGTGAGAGATAGCATATCTAAAAACTAGCCTACCTGAAATGCTTGTTTTTTTGATGTTGCTTGCTCTCGTACCAATAGACAGGGGCTTATAGGACTTCCTCATTGTAAATATTTATCTATAATGGTTATTCTAATAATAATTTATTATTATCAATATTACTGAGCCATAAAATAAACTGAAGCTAATGATATAAGACAATAAATTGTGGTACAAATGTCATTGGTTTCAAGAATGATTTAAGTCAAAACTGTAGTTTCACGAAAGAATTACCGAATTTGGACATCGTTGTAATTCTATTCTTTTAACAACTCGGCAGTAGTGCTCACATCCAGCTGAGCCGTCAGATCTGATTAAACTTTGTATAATGACGTTACCGTTGACAGTTCTCTCCAACACCAGCCCTGTTTTAAAACAGTTTTTTGCGCTTTCACGGAACGAGATTTAGATCCGCACATTAAAATAAATTCAATTATTGATTCGTTACATACGTTTTTCAACTTTGATTAAAATAAAATAAAATAATTGTATAAAATACAATATACCTTTTATAGTCATATATTTTTAATATGGTTTCATTTTAGAGGTGTTTTATTATGACTGTTTAACTAGTTTTGATTCTAGTATATCGTTGGAGACTATGAATGATTTCTAAATTTTTCTCATATTTCATAAGTTTGAATAAAAATGAAATTCTAGCTTTTAAATCCTAGATTTAAATATCTTACCACAATAAACATAAAATTTAAGTATTGTACGTGTAAAAATTATATTGGTCCAAAGAAAACGAACATTTAATTGCTTGTTAAGTATAAATATTTCTATTATTTTAATAAATTCATACTTAACATCAATCATGTTATATAAGAAAGTATGGCGAAACATAAAAAATATTTTGATAGACCGTATACATTCCGAGAAATTCTCTTATGATTGCGACGTCGTGGCACTTGTTCAATTACTTTTAAACATTCTTTCGATAGATTCAAAGAGAAACTTCCACCGGCTACCCATTATAAAGTCTTTAAGAAAAGGAAGATAATAATTATTTTCAATATCTTCAATCTAAGATAAGGAAGGCTTAAAAACTGACAGCAATAGAAGATTAATATATCCAGCAAACGTATTTTTCTTAGGTATGTATGTACATCAATGTTTGCCGTGTCATACCAGATTCTGTGTGAGAAGAAATTAACTTTGAACCAAACTTTGAACGGTTATATTTTCATAACACAGTACACTCACCGACCTGTTTAATTCAATGAAAACATTCATATAAATTTATGATTTATTTGTTTTAAATGAAACTTCATGTTTAACGTATGAAAAGTCATAAAAGAAAGAAAAGTTAAGTATTTGGACGACTGAAAGGCTAACTTTTGCCAGAAAGTATTTAAACAAGAATTCTCGCAATTTTTAATTAAATTTATTGTTTCGATATTTGCACAACTAAAAAATAATAATGAGATAATTATTTTTAACAATCAGTCATCAATTAAATATAAAAAGTCGTGCTTAAATAAAAAAAATGAAGACCTGGTTACACCAAACTAATCTGTTCTTTTATACTCCGATTGAGCTCGAATAAATATTAATCCAAAACACAATTGGGCGAAGAGAAGATTATCACAAACTTAATTCAGGGCCTAAAGCGGCCGAAATTTAATCGCAATCAAATTTTAAAGAAAAAAGTTGCAAAGAAGTGAACAAAATGCGGCGCAGGATAGCTATTGAAATTACCAAGTTATTTAATAAAGCGGATGATAAGTCTAACAAGCGAGTCCCTGCGGCGGCTAGATAAAAGGAAATAACTTTGATGAGAAATCTTCGCGCTATCTGGAGAGGGGCGTCCGGGGCGGGATAGGTGAACAATGACATATTTTAAATTCTCCGTCACAATTAGATCAACTGACGCACGTTTCAAATTAAGATGGTTCAGGAAGGTTTTATCTCTTTTTGAGCATTTAGACCAACGTCTTTTCTCTTTGAGTTTATATCTGAATCAATAAACTAAAGAGTAAAAAAGTTTAATGAAGTTCTTTCTCTCCTTCTATATTCTATTTATTATTATTGTATTGGTAATAATTTTTTTCAGTAAATATTGAGATGAGATAGAATCTGTTATTTGGTTGAGAAGTGAAGAAATTCTCAGACTTTACTAGGGTATGGGGGACTTAGGTCTTGTTGTCACAAACTCATTGGTCCTTTATTCTCTTGTTAATCACTCTAGTGTTCAAAAAAATATTGAGTATAAATTATAAGTTTCCACGACCGTACATCCACATAGCATGAGATCTTCGTCTTATGTTCCCACATCAATTAAAAAGTTAATGAAACGTCAAAGAATTTCTTGAAGTTGAGTATTCAAATATTTGAACGTTTCAAAAGTTATCCTAAAGTATCGAGCGTTACGAAAGTTTATACTAATTAAGATGTTATACACTATGAGAATGAAGTTTGCGCCGAGTTTAACGTTAATAATAATAGATAGTTAGAGAGACTCCAAGCTGTCGTGAGTACGCCTGTGTTGCGTCATGTAATATGATAATTCTAATTCTTGGTTGAACTTTAGGGAAAGCCCTATTTACAGAGTTCCTGTAAAATTTTAAAGTCGATTCTGTAATATAAATTTAGTGTCTTTCAATTATAAATACTTTCTTCATAATACTTAAATAATGTTTTGTGAACTTTTTAGAATATTGTAGTATGTATGTACTTTGTGCATTACGCTGAGCAAGCAATAATGGGTGAAGTCATAGTTGAAATGATTTCCTGGTTAATTTAACATGCATAATTTATGCAATACGTATGTGTTTCTTTTCTAGTTAGTTTAGTTTGTTTAATTTCTCAGAAAGCCAGACTTGTTTTTGGTAGGTGAGCTTAGTTAAAAGTTTTTGGAGATTTTTTGTGTTTATTTTTTTTCAATCACTTTTTGTTCAATAACATTCTTAAACTTCATTATTTTAATCTAAACTTTGTAGTACAATTATTATTAATTGTTATACTTTTATAATAATTTAATTTACTATTAAAAACAAGTTGTTTTGCAATTTTAAACAGTCAATAACGATGCATTATCGACTTGGCAACGTGTTAGGTAGATTAACGATGCGGTGAACACTATCTTGACTATGGGGAAGTACTCAACATGAACCAATAAACCTCTATAAGTTTTGACAAACTTTCAGCATTAATACATAGTTTTGAACATAGTTTTATTTAAGTGAAGATGTTAAGTGTGAAAAACAAATACAAAATATTTTTTATAATATAACCTGACCTAACCCAACAGATTTTTTTGAATTTCAATATAATTTATATATCTTTTTATAGTAAAGTAAACATTGAAAATGTAAAAAATATTTAAAATAATTTTGTCTATATATTTATTATATTAGTTTCTTTTAAGTGTACCTGACATGTGTACCATGAACGTGGTCCTCCTAATTGATCAGTTAACTAAAAAGGTAGTGGTAGTCACTCAAAATCGTTTAAGCTATGTATTACAATAAAATAACATTTTCCTATTATATTTATTTATAAATAACTTCCATTGAGATAGTAGAACCACTTAAAATGTAAGAACGCAAAAGTTCCTTTAACAACTCCAATATACTGTTAGATAGTTTTAAAACCTCGTTGCTATTTAAAAATCCTACTCAAGACAAGTTTGTGATCTCAAACTTATAATTGTGAAAATATAAGTCCAGGTTTCCTCACGATGTATTCCTTCACTGTCTGTCAGTGGTGTCTAAATACTCTTAGAAAGTACGTATGACTCGGAAAAATCACAGGGGTACTTGCTGGGATCGAACCCACGCCCTCGTGCACGAAAGGCGGGCCCTTTAACCACTAGGCCAACACTGACTTTTGTATTTACATTTATTGGTTTGCAAATTTTGTCATCAGATACATTAAGAATTAATAATATTTGTGATTGGCTCGTTTGTTTTAATTCAATCATATTTAGTGTTACATATACAGGGTGACTGGTGAATTACTATCGATACTTGAGGACGTGATATTTGACGATCATATATGACAAAATAAAAATTAATATAACATAAATATTAATAAACTTCTAAGTAAAGTTAACCAAAAGTTGTGTAATTAATTACGCATCGTGTGAACACCCTACAGATTAGGTATACACACACACACACACAAACACGCGTGCGGCGGCGTGGTGTTGTATCAGCACGCCGCCGCACGCGTCCACACTTGGAACACTTGGAACGTGTCCACTATTTATTTATACGGAAATTTGGTCAAAAATTAAGTACCTATTTTTTTACATAATTCGAATGAGAATCATGTACCGAGTATGCTCCTTAAATATTGATAGTAATTCACCAGTCACCTGTGTACTCGTGAATATATTAATGTGGTTTATTTGGAACAGAAAATATGACGTAACATTTAACAAACAGAGCTAAAGCAAACAAAAATTCCAATCACAATAAACAGTTGCTTATAATCATACCGAAAAGCAGCTTTTTTTTCACAATATACATATTTAAATTTAATTAAATTTTAAAGTTTACCTCATTGCTGACATGATATGCATGAAAACATGCTTTTAATCATCATCATTATTGTTGTTTGTTAGCTTATTAAAGTCACTCACTATATTTTTTAGCCATCGCTCACGTTCTCTCCCCTGAATTGTAATAACTTTCCTAACTTTCAAAAGTTACAGCCATAATCATTTTATTTAATACTAGTTTTTGCCCGCGACTTCGTCCGCGTTAATTTCATTATCTTCTTCTTCTATATACATATATAAAAATGGATTGCTGTTCCTTAGTCGCGCTAAAACTCGAGAACAGCTGAACGGATTTATCTTAGTTTTGAAATGTTCGTGGAGCTTCAGGGAAGGTATTAAATCTGAAAAAAAATTGATTCACTACTGGGAAACCATAAAAACAGCCCTTTTCTTTTTCCCATACAAACGTTTTTTTTTGACATTAGATTTGACAACTAATATGTCAATCATTCTGTCGCACTTCAAAACACGCAGATTTATGGCTTACAGGTAAACTCCAAAAATATAAATAAAAAACGTAATAGATATTTCTTGATTATAAGGCGATAAGAAGTTCGCCAGGTCTTCTAGTTAGTAATATATGTATAGCTGACCGGGCGAACTATATTCCGTCCTAGAGGCCATAAATAATCAGGTTTTTCCTGTTTCAATCGAACAGAATGATTGACATATTAGTAAGTTGTCAAATCTAATGTCAAAGAAAACATTTGTATGGGAAATAGAAAAGGGCTGTTTTTAGGGTTTTCCCGAAAATGAATCAATTTTTCTCACCTTTTAAACCTTCCCTGAACCTCCACGAACATTTCAAGACTAAGATGAAATAAATCCGTTCAGCTGTTCTCGAGTTTTAGCGAGACTAAGGAACAGCAATCCATTTTTATATATATAGAAGATTGTCGACGGTATGCAAATTGCATTATTTCTTGTGATTTATTACAGGAATATATCATAGTGATGTTTGAATAGTTACTACATTATTTATAGAAAGGTATGTTTATTCTAAGCCGAGGCTAACACAATAGCATATGATTGTACTTGCTTGAAAATTTATATATGTATAAGTGCATACTTTTTTAAGCTTAGAATACAAAATGACTTGACAAAATTCATACCTTCAACACTATATATATATATATATATATATATATATATATATATATATATATATATATATATATATATATATATATATATATATATATGTATATATATATATAAAGTAAGATTATTGCTCATTATTGAATAAGGAACTTACTAGTCTTATTTGATTGTCTGTCAGGAAACGGCTCTTCGTAACAATAATTTCCCCAAACGATGTATAGGAACCTAAAATGACGGAACGTGTATCCGGCAGTGAGAAGGGCTGAGGAACACTCTTAGTTCACGAAACAAAAATTCAGTTCTCAAATCAAACGACAATATTGAAAATGTACTCGTAATTAATAACGATAAACAAGCACAGAGCTTACAGCTATAATTTTCCATATTTCGTTTATAAATTAATCCACTATTTACTAATTAACTAATTAAAATTTATTCACGTGCGCTTAGAAAGACAAATGCTAATATTCAATGATAATACAATGGCTATAAAAAATATATGAACAGTTTATCGATCAATCAGAGAGTCCCATTTAATTCGACAATTAACGGACTTTCTACGAGATTTTAAACAATAAAAATCTGTAGTACTTCTGGAACGCTAACACATGCATAGTTTTACATTCATACATATAAACATTTCCTACATACAACACGAGATTTGTAGATCGTCCTTGAGAATTTTCGTATGGAAAATAAGCACAGAGTGGTTGTGCATACCGCCACTCTGGCTGCATAGCGACGAATCAAAAATGTTTCCGTTTTTTTATTGACAGATGGGACTTTTAACAAATCATGAATCAAATGTCTGTAAACATTTGTATTTCGTAATTAATTTGTATTAATTGCTTTATGGGTAGGGTATGCAGTGCTTATTTGCATCTATGATGTGCACGACACTGATGATACCATAGATTGAAGACAATTGAGTTTAATTCACGGCTAACTCACATGACCTAACGTCAAACTCCGACCGACTGACGCTTATTAGAAACGTGACATTATGCTTCATCCTCGTATTATTCAACAGAATATTGTAGATTTATAGTTAATAATATGATGTTTTAAGACTTAAATATTAACCTAATCTAATAACCTAGTGACGTACTATTTTCTTATTGTTTGATATGTATGTTAAATTAAAACACACGGTATACAAATATATCTCAACTGACAGAATATACATGACCGATGATTTTCCATAATTTAGAGGGCTCAATCAGACCGTTTAGTCTAACTAAATCGTTTCTATTTTCTGAACAACCACCGAAAACAAACATTTCATGCCGGCAGGAGTCCATTGTGCATGAGGTCATCCGGGCCGGATAATCGAGTGAAGCTCACACATCGTGCGATCAGACATCCACAGAAATTTAATGTTACGCGAAACATAGCAAGCGCTTATATATCTTAGTCCTATAGTTTCAAATGTCATTATCTGCTGTGGTATTAATTTACGTAATATACCAAATGTATCCGTTGTACGAGTAGATGCGTTATGCTATTTCAATGCATGGCAAATGTAGTGTTCCTCTAGTTTTGGTATGGCATGATTGCAAACATTGTCTGACATGTTAAACATGTTTATTAATACAACAATAGATGATATATGTTCTTTATTGCGTACACATTTTACAGTGTGAGTGAAAGTTTCTTTGAAAAAACGATTTTAAGGAAATTATTGATAAAGTCATCTTTATAAAGAAAATTTTAAGATGAAAGAAAAATAAGAATGACGTCTGAGGGTAAACTATTTCTCCAACTTTAAAGTTTTTAATTGGTCGTTAGCTCCTGCGAAGAGAAAATTGGCGCAATATTTATTAATAAATCGCTCAATAACCATGAGTAGATAGGCGGGGTGACTATTAACCGCTTAACATGAAACAGAGATACACTTCTATTAGCAATGAATGCTAATAAATAAGCAGAGCAGCCAGAGCACAAAGGGAAATAACGACAAATGAGCAATCAAGTAGGTTTTGTGAGAGAAGACACTAGAGCTGGAAAATCAAACGTCAATCCTTGCGAAGAGAGTGGAGCTTGGACAGTGAAAATCTTAGATCACATTAAGTAAAGGTGAGCGTTTAATGCGTTAGATACAACACCTCGGGCCCTTGAAACAACACCAGGGTCGCAAGTCCTAGGCACTGTTGAATCCCCCCCCCCCCGCCCCCGCAACGCGATGGACCCGGCAACCACACGGTGAATCCATGGAAGGCTGAGAGGTTTCGTCGTGTTTAAATACAGCTAAGTGTATAGAAATCACACGCGTTCCGAAAAGTCTTAATTTTAATTATGATTTCCTCACTAGTAAACATTGTTTATTAAAAAATATTGGTATATTAAATTGTAATCGTCCTGAATTAAAAATCTGTTTTTTTTTATTCATTAAGACGAAATTTTAGTACAGATACAATATGCCAAATCTGAAATGTTATCTACGTCAAATCATTCCTATCTAATATGGCTGATAATAGTAGTGTAATATATATTGTGGTTAAAAATAGATTTATATAATAGTAAGTAAATATATTTGAAATATAAATTGTTATTATAAATCTTCTTAATATACTAAGTATACTTCCTACGTTAAATATAATGTAATAACCGTAGTCTAACCATAAGCCGTATAAATCTTTTATCTATTGTCATCCATACTGTCTCCGTAATATGTCACTATGATCAGTATTTAGAAACAAAGCTAATACAGTGGTGGAATTATCTCTTAACGCTCCCCCTATTCCTAATAAACTTTAAGGGCTTATTTGATATGTAATTGCTCTTGTTACTTACTTTGGGCTAATTGCTCTTTATTATCTTAAGAAGTAATTGTATACCTATTAATTTATTTGAAACGCATATTATTGACTAATATTTTAAAATGTAGTCCAAAAGTTTTTTGCATATTTTTTAGTATTAGCAATATATATAAAAAAAATGAAGGCCAGGTATTTTAATATTTACGATTTCAATCACTGATTCTATGAGTAACAAATTTTGAACAACATTTTCAAGTTGAAGTGTTAGAAAACTTAAATATGTATGTATATGTGTCTGTGTGTTGAAGTTGGTGAACATCTTTTGTTAGCAATACAAGGGGTGGCCATAAAGGTAAATATTCCGTATTATGTCACGGTCATCGTAAAACGCAATAGCATGCACAACGTTTTTCTTTAAAGCGGCTACATTAAGCGGTAAATCGGTACACATCGGCTTTGTGACATTAATAATGTTATGAATGGAATTACGGATGACTATGAGATATGAACTTTGTTGAGTATTATGTGTTTTGGTTATGTGGTTTTTCTGTAGCTTATATCCGAGATTAATATTTACGGAAACATTATTAATGCTATAACAATGTTATATGAAGAACATTCATTAATGACGTGTGCTTTACGACTGATTATTATTATTTGACTTATTGATTTGATATTGCGTTATATAGTTACTGATTATAATGTTCGTATATAAATTTTATACTTATAATATTCCTATATTAATAAATTATCAAATTTATTTATTGTTAACGAAAACCCTAAAATTCCTATCAAAAGTTTCGTTAATGAATGTTTTAGTAGCGTCTATTTTGTTGTGTAACCTTGTAATCCGTGCTCGGACGGCACATGCTTACCGAACTATGTATTTGCAGATTAGCAATCAATCGATCTGCCGATTCCTGTGTATGCATCACGGGGGACCCAAGCATACGTGCACAAGCTACAATCCGTTTTACGTTCCGAAATATTCCATACATTATACGTATCAAGAAATTATTCGTAGCATTCCAAGCGAAAACGTCTCTTGTTAATGAATTCAATAGTTTAAGAAAATTTCAAGACTTTAGTAAGTGTATAAATCAGAGGTTGATTTGATAAAAGTATATCCCTTATGATTGTGACGTATACTTTTGTACAAATAATTTTATATTATATTAAAATACTTTATATGTGATCGGGATATTGTCACTGGCATTGGGTATTGCATCGACGATGTATGATTTCAAATTAAAATAACTATAACAAAGTTATATTGTTATTGATACACTGTTATTTCTGGCGTCGATAGCCTCAAGATTTAATAAATGTGAAAGTAAATGTATAGATTATAATGATTATATTTGGTTTATTCAGTTAACTTATGTATGGCTATTTAATGGCGATTACTGACTATACTTTTAATTTACTAAAAAGCAAAAGAATTGAGATTTCAATATCAACTAAAGATCTTTTCTCAAAGACAAATCATATTCAGTGCCTAATTGAGTTGGTTACAGCGTAGGTTTACCAATCACAAACATTTTACATAATAACTAAAACATCTGATATAAAGTTGTAAGAAATAAAATTTGTCCTAAAACATAAAAGACTTGTATCAAAGCCATAACAGAAAAAATCTAAATTTATTGCAAAACGAATCATGTGGTTTGAAAGAACGGTGCACCAAATAAACACATGTCAGAGTAATAGACAACGCCATCGTACACGTACGTACCTTTTTCATCTTTTTATATGTAGTTTTTTTAAAACAAAAAAAAATGTGTTACGTAATAAATCCTTTGAACTCTTAATTAAGCTATGTTCTTACAAAACCTTTGCTGAGCTTTTCTAAAATCGGGTCCGCAGCTTCTCATTTCATTTAGATGGTTCCCAACATATGTTGCTTTGAAAGGAGATGGAAACTTGTGAGCCCAAAATGTAATGAGTTCAAATTTGATTTAAAAAATTACTTTATTTTTTTTGAATGAAATACCAAAAATCTGCATAAATTCTCAATCTACAAGCGGAGAAATATGCAAATTACTGTTTTTATGAAACAATCGATTAACGATTAATTAAATAAAAATGATTATTCGATTATATTTTAACTACAAAATAAAAACTTTACTTCCAGTTTTAAACTTATAGTAACATCATTTAAACTAAACCATATATGTATATCTACAATACAATAAAAATAACTTTTCATAACGTGTATTAACATAATAATAATATTAAATATTATTTTGAAACATCCTTTTCGATTATCGATTCCGTATCGATCAAAATCATTCAGTATATAGTCTATGGCAACATGACATTGACACTTAACAATTACCATGCCAGATGCATTGTTATCTGAGTCTGACTTGTTTCCTGTTTTTCAATGCGTTTCGAGTGCTTTCCCGATCATTATACTTTTTCAACGACCACTGCTTTGTTTTTTACGGACTCCGAACCCGCCTAACGTTTTACGACCATTGCTTTCACATTGGACACCGACGATCGCCTGCACGTTTCACTTGGAATTGTTAATTTGGATTATTTCGCCGTCTTGTGGATTGGATATTACTGAAACGATGGATCGTTGTGAATTGTACGATAGCAACTACATAGTAACATTGTACCCCGTGCACAGTTCCTAGACGATATTTTAATTATTATTGAAGAGGAATAAAATATTCCATTAAAATTATTTGTTTTATTTTATGACTTTTATCACATAGTTCACTCCTCCTGTTCCTCGTAAAATTCCATACTTGTTACCGATATCTGTATGTCTTTGAGTCTTTCTTGCCTTGTTATAACTTATCAGATATTCTCTTCTAAATAAAATTATTATTTTTCACATACTTTTAAGTGTATTCATCTAACTCTTAAAGATAATGCAATATAACCTTACTTTTACTAAACCTCCAATAACTCAGCTATCTGATTGTCAATTTCTATAGAATTTTCAATGAAGAAATTCTTAATTTTGAACCTTTAAATTAATACTATTTTCATGTCTTTACATTGAGGGCCAGAATTGTATGCAAGACTTTCGATCTCTTTGTTTTGAATATCTTCAATGAACACAAATCATTTATATATAAAAAATTGCAATGAATCTTCTTGTAAATTCTTTGAAATGTTAGGCAGAATGAGAATGTTGAACGAAATAAAATTACAATGACTATTTTTAAAAAATAAAATATATTAGAAGATTAATTGATATTATGGTCTCACTTGCACTGTATTAGTCCAAGATGGCGGGACAGCCAGAAGTTACGTATTTTTTGACGGATGAAGCGTGGATTGAGTAGAGTTATTATGTACTATGATCGTATGCCTACCTGCTAGATTGGTCAAACAGCCAATTTCTAGGTATAAGTTGATCAAGGTACATAAAAGTAATCTATGCAAATTATATTCTTACTCACATTTCTTATTATTACTATTTTGGAATCTTTATTGATTTCTTGTGTTATTCTTTTAATTAATTCACAGACCTAAAGACTCATTTGAATAAAACTTAATAAGAGTGAGGTAAATAAGTCACGAGAATATATTTTTATTACAAACAAAATATATAAATTGAGTTAGTAATTTTTCAGTAGCTTTTTCATAAAAAAAAAATAAAATAAAAAACTGACTTGCTTGTTAATTTGTTGCGAGTTATATTTCAAGTCATTGGGAAATTTGAAAAGCGCTTAGCATTCTTTGGAAGTAACATACAATCCTACATTCTGAACTGTATATCGTGTTTTATTATTTCTATGTTTTGCTTAAATTGTACTCCGTTTCGTACAAGTTAGGGCTTGAGCAACAATTAAATACGTTTGTTGAAATTAAATGTTACAAAGTTAATGGATTTTGCCGAAATAATCTTTACTGTTTGAGCAATACGAAGCAAATGTTCGTGACATTGTAGGCACCTAAGTAAACATTTCTATTTTAGAGCAAATTGTTCCGGGTGTGGCGTCCCGTCGGAATATTTATTTGTGTAACAAATATAATTTGTAAATAATTTTTACCTTTATTTGGTATTTAAGTACATCTGATAAAATATATGTCAAAATAATTACAGCAAAAGGTTAATAAGGTAAACTTAATCTATGTTGAAACTAAAACTTAATAAGAATAATTATGTAGATGACACCTATTTACAGATATTAACAACAACAAAACTAAAAAGTGTTAATTATTGTTAAATTAAAAGAAATAAAAGAATAAATCCTGTAACAAAAATACTAAATGTGAAATAAATGAGTATTCATTATTGTATATCTGTGAACTATTTTGAAATAGTGGAAAATATTGATATATATTCTCATATTCACTCACTCCTTATAATTTGAAAACGTGATCGGTTGTTGTTCAATTGCTGGCACCTTTTGTTGTAAACAATTCTTTCTAGATACGTATTGATTGGGTTCGAGTTCATAAAGCAAACCGACTTCAAAGACGAATTCTACAATTAAATGAAATTCTATGAAACTATCCCTATTGTGCTCCATAGGTGGCCCATTATTGTTTTTGTTTTCTACATCTTATATGAATATGAAATCCTGATTGCTAGGATTTTTAACTTCACACATTTTTAATTAAATATGAGACCTTTTATGTTGTGGTTCTTATATTGCGATTTAATTGTGATTTATTTTTAGTTGAGTGTTGGTAATTCGTCTAATTTACGATAGCGAGAGTCAGTTATCAACTTACATATTTTGTAATTTCAGTTTGTGGTACTTTTGAGACATTATATAAGCTTAATCTGAGTGTAAATAGCAGAATCTAAATTGAAATCCGCATTGAGGATAATGTTATAAAAAGTGAAATGTATTCAAAGGAAATCTCAAAGTAAGGATTGAAATGATAACTCAGCATATTGCCCACGTTCTCTTAGTTGAGTCCCTTTGATCCCTTGCTACATTCGCTGCTAATGTTGAATATGTGATAATATTCGCCTCACAAACCATGATTTTTAAGATATTATTTCTCTAATTCTTTCTTAGTATGTTTATTATATATTTTTTAATTTTATAAATGTTTAATATGAGAAAGAATAAATATGAATAAATAAGATATGAACTGTTTTATATGGAGATTTTGTTGGACAACTTCGCAAGAATTGAAAAAGCTCCTGGCTGGTTCTAATTATTAGATCTGTATATTGAGTAAATTGTCAAGAGGTAATTTCCTCACTGATTGGCCATACTGCCGTTTGTCACCGGTTAGTGATGTGGACTTAAAAAAGTTTTATTAATGTACCATCTGAACAGTATATGCACATTTGATTAGTCTCTGTTTGACACAAATATGTTTGTAAGTAAATTGAATTTATTACTGTATTGTGATTTATAAGAAAAATGTCTCATTGGAAGAAATAGTAAAAGTATATATTTCAAAATTATGATGTTTTTATGTTATTAAAATTAACTAGTAGACAAAATATGTATAACTTATTTAATTATATTTTTTATACCAGAAATATCGACAGGGATATCTATAGCAAATACGACCACACGTTGTGCCGTTTCGACTCTATTATTTCCGAGAATCACGAACTTCTTCGCCTGGCTTTGATAGCATAAGTTTAGTTCTCAGTGGGGAGGGGACATTTGAACCCTCAAATTAAGATCCCACAGTGGTGATCTAGTAAGAATGCTCTGCTTTAAGGTAAACCCTGAACTATCTTTAGATCAACTTGCTTTTATTGATGCCTTCAGTTCAGCTCCAGTATTGAGAGAGTATTCAATGCAGAGTCCTAGACATTTTTTTTATTTCTTCATTGCCACTTTTCCACCTCTCCATCACTTAATTTTGTTTCAATGTCCTTTATATCCCAAATCAGCGCATAGTCATTCTACATATTTCTCAGAAGTTCCTAGACCATACTTGACATTTCAGGAGTCATCCGATATACCAAAGGCTTATGTGCATCGGTGTTGTCGAATGAGATAATGTATTGAAGTCGAAAACATCAACTTTTATTTATTCAATGTCACTAGTTTGATCGTCATTCAAGTACTTTAAATCTGAATTGGATAGGTACATACAGTATTGCCATTTGTAATTAAACTCGATATGTTAACAAAATCACCACTATCACTACTGTGACATACTACTTTACGTAAATTTATTCTCGAACAATTCTATATTAAAGATTTTATAGTCTTTTTTACTTGACAATATTGAACTAGTAGCATATTGAAAAGAAACTAAAATATTTTTTCTTTTTGCCTGTATCTAACCTATTTACGATCCCTTCTGTCTGAATGTTACATGTAATATGTAGAAAGAAAGTTTTCTAATTTAATTAAAAAACGTTTCATTATTTACCACAACCAATAAATATATTTCCAAACCAACGAGAATCTACTTTATGCATTTTGCATCAATTTTCTCAGAGCTACTGCAATTCAAAGCATCTGGTGGCAGAAGCTTTTAGGCAAAAATATGGAATTGATGGAGACACTTGCCCCCGTGATCAGCTGTTCAATTAGAAGAATGTTGTTTTCTGTAGTCGCTGAATATTATATCGGTATTATTCAAATAGATGTGAAGAATGTTTTTATGAATTGTAGTCTCCTGGAAGACTTGCTGGTGGAACAACCGGATGGTTTTTTTTATAACGGAGAAGAAAAACCCCGTTTATACATTGAATCTATTAAACGGAGTAAAGCAAGCAAGATGCAGGTTTGTTTTAGAAGCTAACTGAAGGGGCTCTCTGTTTTTGTACTGTATTTGGACATTATTCTTGTGTTAACATCTTCAACTGCAGGTAAAACTAGATTTTCTATTTGCTGATGAAGAAATGTGAAATTTGGAAACTAGGAAAAGAAATAACCAAAACCACTCTTTATCAAGCGGACTACATTGCAATTGTTTTTAAGGGGTTCGATACGACAGATTGCAAATTGGTACACTTACAAATCACAATCAGATATATGACAGAATATTAGGCATATTTTGTTGTTATTTCTGTTTCTATGATTTTGTTTTTTAAATTATATGTTACTTATAGATTACTTTGTTGAGAAGTCTTGAGATTTTTTTCAGTTTAAGAGCAGGTGTTCGATATTTGTATTTTTTTTTAACTAAATAGAATGCTATAGATAACTCTGTTAAAATTAAGAATGATTATTATAGATTATAGCTCTCATACATAACGATCGTAAATCCTTGACCATATAGCTGCTATGTGCTATTTCCAAGTTCACCATCAGTTCGATTTATAGTAATTGACAACCCAAATCTTATTTTTGCCAAAAAAAAAAAATCAAAATTAAAAGAATTATTTCAGAGGAGAAATATGAGGCGAAATAATATAAAAATAAATTAATTAATTTCGACTGCATGGACCACTTTTAAATTTTTTTAACTGCGGTCATTCAAAACTTATGATAAAACAAATAATATTAAAGCCTTGAGATATTTTTAGTCAAAACTGCAACAAAAATATGTATATGTTCATGTACATATCCATGTGAGAATAGGAAATGTTAAAACCTTTTTAATTTAATTACCCTTTGATACGCGTGTTTCGATGTTTTCTAATTATATCAAATTATTTTTTATCATTAAATTATTGTTGACGCTACAAAATAAAGATGCTTTTATTGTCACACGCATGCTTTTCGTATTTTTTGTACAACTTTTAATAGCTTCTATAATCCATCATAAGGATAACAGCGGAGTAATTTATCAAGAGTCGTTAGCAACTTTTATATTTATTGCCTGATCGCTGCTTGCGGCTGCTCACTAATTATACATGTTATAGTCTTTCCTACATGTTTTTTCGTTTCTGACTTTAGTTGAGCTGAAGTGATTTATACGAGGTCGCAAAAAGTTTTCCTAAAATCTTATAACTATTTAGCTCTATATAAACATAATTAAAGAATATTTCATAATGAAAGAATTAAATTTGAGTAGATTTTATGTCATGAAAGTAATAGTTTTATATTTCTCAAATAAAATAAAGTTATCAACTTAGATCGAAATGAAAACGTCTACTTTATACAAGATTTTTTAATCATTTGTATCATTTGAAAAAGAAATAAAAATGATTCATAACCAACAGTAAGCTAGGGAGTTGCTCAATTTCCTGCAACAGATTTCTTATATGTAGAAGATTGCCAAAGCAACTTCAAAGCTGTCGTTTGTATAAAACTTGGATCATATTATTTCTAGCTTACTTCCCTACCGGTAAATTCAACTTGAATGTGTAGCTGACAGGTTATCTAGGAAGCCATTAGTTTTATACTTTAAATAAATATGAATATTTCATGTGACAAACCGGTATTGTGTTTGTAGTTTAAACTCTTAAAACCATTTAGTATTTGCGGAATAAATTTAGAAAATCATTGTATTTCACTTGGGCAGTTATACTTTGCGTGTTCACGAGTTGGGAAACCATCCGCTTTATTTGCAAAAAAGCACTTCAATGAAACGAATAATTTGCGGACACGTATAACGCTTCGATTCGGTATCTACTTTGGATTCACTTTCATTTACTTAGAGAAGTTCAACTAAATAACACTTCATTTTTGTAATCGAAATGAATTCATTAATGTGAGGAAATGAAATAAAATTTTCCTTTTCAAATATAAAACAAAAAAAAATTCTTCAACTTTTAATCACCAAACGAAATGTTATATAAAAGCCTTCTGGTGGCGAAACGGAGTTCGCCGGGTTTACTAGTTAATTACTAAAGCTCGCCTTCCTAGAACTGATTAAAAGCGGACGCGGTTAAAGTTAAATATCATTCACATTTCATAAACTAATTCCCATAAATATTAGTGTAATGTATTGTATTGTTATTATTAGAATAAAATAAAATATAAAATTAGCCATTAAATGATGAAAGGGCAAAGCTTTTAATTAATTAAATATAATTCTATTTGATTGTGTGCTGTATATATTGTTTAAATTAAATGTATGAAGTATTTGTGTGTGTGAGCGTTACGTCAAATAACAAATCCGTACTCACAACATCAAAGCAATTGCGTAGTATAACTAAACTACGGGACATTTTACAAATTTTGAGTATAGCTTTAAAATATACGCACCACACTCCCGGACAAAACAACGGGTTGGAACAACTCAAAACATATTCCTTTTATTAATTTTGTTTGACAGTAATTTATTGTTTTATATTATTAATCGAAATATGATTATGTACTAGCTTCATTGTTATTCTTGCTAGTCTACTACGTCTTGGATCGAAGTATTTACTATTACACATACATATTAAACGCAATTAAAAATCGAACAATTGTGTGTAAACTATACTGTTTCCTTTTATTACTTTTATCTTCCCTTTTCATCGGTTTCGGTTTTTAAAACTATTTATTCTCTTTATTTAACAAAAACACAATTCTTTATTTAATTTTGGTTTGAAGCTCTTATCTGTATATGTATCAGGCTGTCTTAATTGCATGTGTATATATATTTATAATCTTGTCACAGTCCACAATTTCCACTCCAAAAATGAAGATTCAATTTAATTTTTTAACTTAAGTCTGAATAAGTTCTGAATTAATATAAAGTCACATTAACAAAAAACCTGCTTCCTAGTTATAACATATTATCATATTACATTATAATAAAAAGTTAGTGTGAACAGTTTTTAATTAATTTAATGCGAATAAAATATACAAACAAACTATGAATAAAATTCGAAGAGGAGACGCGAACGTTTAAAATTAATTAAATTATGTATGTACAATGAATATTAAAGTCCATAGTTTTTAAGGTTTTCGCATATAATATTATTAAAATTCAGAGAAAGTTTATTGGTGCGTAGATAACTCTCTATGCACATTGCACATGCAGCTGTTAGCATGCCGTCAGCCAAGACATGTAGTGCGGCCTTTTGATATCATGTTTTGTAATTATGATAGGCGGGCGCGATAGGAATATTAATCCTCGAATACCTTGAATCCCGCGAAACCAGCGGGCGTGCTACGAATCCCTCCTTAATTCTGCAATATAACAGAGCGAAAAGAATCAGTCGCCTTGATTTGAGTAGATACGTGCTATTTGGGTAGTGGGAATGTTCGGATATTACTTTCATATCCCTTTTTAATATTTTCTTTCAAATATAGTAATATTATTGCGTTTTTGATAGCACTTATACTGTGGTGTATCTTAAGATGTACATACAGAAGGTTGATTGTAACTTATAGCTTATCATGTGGTGTCAATTGATGATGACAGGTGTGAATTTTATAAATGGAATCAATCCTTGATAGTTTTGTATCGACCCGCAATATGTATTGAAATTAATTAATATTCAATAATTACACCGGTTTCTGTAAACAAAACCGTAATGATAAATTAATTTTGAATATTAATTAACTAGCTTGTGCCCTCGAGTTTCTCCGAGTAGAATAATTATTTTACGCTAACGAGTATTACTTCCTACGGCAATTCGTATAAGTAGAAGGTGGAAATAATTTAAAATAATATGTACGTTCAAAAGCTATTATAAAGTGTTATATGAAGGTACTTTTATCAGTGAAAGTGGAGCTTTGAAATGATAAGTAAGAGTGGTGGGTTTTGAAATCTTGTAAGTTGTACGTTACTGTCTAAGCTAAGACGTAGCAAACAGCTGATTGGCTCGCCCTATATTAGAAGTTAATATTATTTCTATTCACAATTATGTGGGTATATGTGATACAGTCACACGTCTCTTCATTACGAATATTTCCGCACATTCAAAATTGAGCCTTATTGCCTTGAAGATTACTCTCCAAAAACTTAAAGCAAAGCAATCAAGTTATTGTAGTATATTTTTTTCCGACAGAATATATATTGATGGAGAAACAAACACATATATGTATACATGAACTTTATATATCATTATTATCTCGTGTGCGAGAGCAACTTTGAAAATAATTAATTTAAAACAAAATTAGATACCTCAAAAAAGATTATTGTGAGTCCAACTTCAAAAAGATGCCCTATGTCGTCGCGGCCTTTTTTATTTTTTCAAAATTTTTAAAGACGAACGAATCTATTATTATACATAATTTCTACGACACTTTCACCGTTACGCTAGCATTCAGCTAAAGCTCTCAAGAGAGACAATGGAAATCCCTAATTTTGAAACACTGTACCTTATGCTTTTAGATTGTCATTATATACAGCTTTCCTTCGTTACATACGAGTAGGATATCTCACACTTAAAGAATTTTCCAAATAAAATCAGTGGGTTCTGAGATTAGCAAGTTCGAGCAGAAAACAAACCCTACTGTTTTATACATTAGTACAAATAATAATAAAATTTTATCAAGTATCTCAGACATTTTCTTCAATAAGCGTAAGAATTATGTACCAGTTATAAAACTTTGAATACTTATTTAAAAATAGAAACACAAAAAGATAATTAAAAAGTCAATTTATGTTCAGAATAGTGTTAGTAAAAACTTAAACTATAGTTATTCAAAAAGGGTTTGTGAATTATTGGACAATATAATTAATTAATTTGCTAAGGACGTATTCTATATGATTTGGGGCACCAGTCGAAAGGGGTTGTCATGTGGAGCGTGTATCCATACATCACCCTTTGCCCTTCTTTAACGTGTTTTATAATTAAGGTGCTTGAAATGTCTTTACAATATTGTATTGTTTATTTGTTGAAAATCTACTGAACACACATTTAATACAGATTTAGGGTTTCCTATGAACTATTATTCTATAATTTGGTCGGTATGAGTCTGGTTGACGCACACATACATTTAATTTATTATTAATTAACTATGTAACAACAATTACGTTTACAATTAAACTATTATCTAATTAATAAATAATTCAATTTAATTAGTATTATTTAATTTTATTACTATACCTGTCAAATATAATAATATAAAATATAATGTAACGTTCAAGAAACAAGTGTCAAACGGCAATCGTAAACGGCACACGTCGAGCTAGTTTTCTCGTTCTACCCAATATCTTAATAGGAATAAATATCTTAAACCATTGAAAAAGTATACTCATTATGGTGCCAATTTTTTTTTATGGGAAAAGGGAGCAATCGAGCAGATAGCCTACTTGATGGTAGGGAGTTACCGTCGCCCACTGACATCTGCAACGTAGATATGCAGATGTGTTGCCGCCCTTGTTTGGGGAAAATGGGGAGTAAAAAGTGGGTAAGGGAGGGAAAGGAAAGGTCAAGAAAGGGTGGGAAAAGGGAAAGGGCAACCGGCTCTCTCACTCACCGAACGACACGCAGTCATTAAAGACTACTTCACGCCGATTTTCTGTGAGAGGGTGGTACTTCCCCGGTCGAGCCAGCCCATGTTGGAGCTGTAGTAACTTGACCACAGCTAGGTTCTACCACCTCTATGCCAATTATGAGGCCCGTGAATAAAAAGCGCTTTGAATGAAGGTGATCACGCTACTTTTTGGTTTATGAAGTGCGTGTTATTTTATCCCTTTTCAAATATCCGGCTTCACTAATAAAACACGCTTTGCTGAAAGACCATTGTGTCGTTTTGTCGTCAATCAGAACTGTAACGCTGAGCTGAACGCAAACACATTGTTTTTACTTCGATTATGGTCAATACAATCTGTGTTTTCTTCTTTATTTTCTTCTTTATTCTCATAATTTGTATTATACTTCTGATGAGGTTCTGTATAAGTGATAATTTTAATAAAAATATGTATACTGAAAAATAAACTTCCCTTACTCCCTTATTATAAATATTAGTTTAAATGTTATTTTTGCTTTCGGGTAGAATAAGGATTTAATATCATTCATATTAATTTTAACTAACTTCATATTAATTTTCATATTAATTTTAATTATAATTTGCTTGATAATTTTATGCGGCTTTCAGTATAATATGGTATATCCTTTTTATTTACTTTACTTAATTCACAAATTGACTATTATATCATTAATATAGGTACACTATGTTCTATAACCGTAAATTTCAAAACATTATAATAAAACATAAAACTATTAACGAAAAACTGAACATTCCTTTTGGTAATGTATTAAAATATTTTAGTATAGTGACAGGGATTTGATCTTGGTACCCCTCGTTGTCCGCCAATTTGAGTCAACTCTTACTTCACGCTGCTATCTGTGCAGACTTAAAAAGCCAACATCGCGCGTGTTCCCAGGCGGTCACCCATCCAAGTACTGACCGCGCCCGACGTTGCTTAACTTCGGTGATCGGACGAGAACCGGTGTATTCAACGTGGTATGGACGTTGGCTTTAATATAGTGACAAGTACTATTTCTCTTAGCCTAGTTAAGATTAGTGAAGTTTGTCTCACAAATATGTTAAAGAATGTAACCTATCTATAAAATATTAGTAATATTTTTAAACTACGATATAATATTTACATGAAATATATTTTAAAAGATAAAGTTTTATTGTATTGAAGTTAAAATACATAGTATTGTAAATTATTACAATAATTATAAATGAAAAATTTAATAACACACCCGACCCAAACGGGAACATGAAGAGAACCAGTCGAGACAAATTCAACGAACCCAAACTCGATGGGTTTACTAAGGCAGTAAAGGGTCACGTCGCCTATCTCCGAGTCCTAACAGCAGACCAGCTCAGTGGTTCCAAAAGACATTAATATTTCAAATATCCGATCCCACATACTCTTGCAAGCAAAACTGTGCGTGTAACATTTCTATCACACCTAACAAACGACCTGGTGACCTTGAAGACGTGACCAAACATGGCTAAGAACACTATCGATGGATACTATACCTTTGAAACAAAAACAAAAACGCACTAAAATCGGATCATCCCTTTTTGGAGGTACGTTGCCTTAGACATACACAGACACGCCAAACTTATAACATCCTGTCGTTTAAGCGTAAGGGGTTAAAAATACATTTTTTTTTTTCAATAAAAAAATATTTATATATTTTTATGTCTGATTTCATTATATATTATTTAAGAGTTTTTAATTTATATAAACATATGAGGATAGTGTTTTTGTTATTAAATAAAAAAAAATATAAAAACTTTCATTAGAAATAAATTTAATAAATAACATATTAAATTACAATCTTATTTTGTTGAAATATACATAGGTATGTGGGAAGAGAGTTTAATTTTTTTTAAATACCACCACTTAGAATTTTAAACTTAACCCAGAGTTTAATGTAGCAATACTAGAGATATGTCAATAGTAAGATTAAAAGACGATGTGAAGACGACTGTTATGTTCGCCAAATAAAATTAAGATATTGTATTTTCAACCATACTTTGTTATCCATACCTTCCACAATATATTTAGGCAATATTTTATTTGAAGGTGCTATGGTTGGGTTATGTAACAAGCGAAAGAAATAAACGTGAAAGAAATTCGTTAAGTAATGAAGAATACACTTAAAATTTACAAATATTACCAAAATAACAAACACTTATTATTATTATCTGGTCTTCCTTGTGAGACATCCTGGCTAATGTGAAATCCTTGAAGTGGATTTTGAGGTCAAACTGGATGAAGTAGCGAGCAATGCAGTTCTTGAATTACATTTAAAAATGCTTTTGGACACGATATCCGCATGTTATGTTGTTTTACAGATTATTGTGATAATAACTTGGTTTTATTCCGTAATATGGGTTGATACAATATTATCATTATACGGCTATGAATTAATTATTATTAGTCTTTTATGAAAATAACATCGTTTTATATTATGGCAATATATTAGAAACGTATGTCAATGTACGTCTGATTTGAAATGAGACGAAACTTACACAGACCATAATGGTCAGGAATATGAATAACCGTTTTCAATATGATTATATATTATTAAAACAGTATCTGCTTCCAGAGATATGTAATTATATTTAGTTAATTATATATCAAGATTATCTCTTTCTAATTTATTATAATTCATATATTTGACACCCAAATTAGACTTATCGCTTTTGAAAATAAAAGACAAATAAATTATAATACATTCATAATTTACTCTTATGTAATATATATTGTTACACAAATGTTTTACGTGAGTAAAATTTATCTTTAGTTAGTTTTTCTAACTACATGAGAATTAGGTTTGCCAAACTAAATACAGCAATTATGTTTTATTTGTTTTACAAAGAGTAGAACCTTAAGGGAAAGCGTGAAAAGGATACTACTAAAACTATTTCTTATATAAAATTTTTCTTACACTTTATTTTAAGGCTTGTACAATTTATGAGCCCTGTGTATTTTTATTACAAGGGCAACTACAGAGAAATAAAACCCGTTTCAGATGTTCGTAGTAGGTCCACATGGCTGAAGAATCTTCGAGAGGAGATTATGAATTTACTATTTTTATTCTTCTTCTACCTGGCAATTTCCCAGCTATAGCCAGGGTCTGCCTTACATGTTGGGAATAGTTTTTGGGTATTTGTTTTTACGACCGGCCGCCTGCCTGACATCAACCCTCTTTTGGGAATCAACGTTAATCAGTGATGTCTAAATACTCTTAGAAAGTACATATAATTCGGAAAAATCACATTGGTACTTTGCCCGGGCCAGGATCGAACCCGCGCCCTCGGCGACGAGAGGCGGGCCCTTTAACCACTGAGCCACCACTGACTAATTTTAATATTACTAATTTTACTATTTTTATTATTTCAACATATCATTTAGAAAATCTTAAATATTTCGTAATAGCTTTTTGTATTTGTCGATCTGTTAAAATAGCAAGTGCACAAACTACGATATGTGTTCAATGTGCTGAAAGATGTTAGAGCTAAAGTTATGGTAATATTATTTTCTTTATTCTGAAATATCATTCTGATCATGGCCGCATTATTTTTTTATAACGAATAATATATATAAGGCGTGGTTTATTTTATTTCATGGCAACTTCAGGAAACTGAGACTCGTTTTAGCGTTCATAATACGACTGTAGTCCAAAGTGATTAAAGATGTCAGAGCTGTAATTATACATCCTTATTTTCACAGTCTTAGAAGTCAAGCATGCAACAAAGTTTTGTATACTTTAAAATTATGCTAATAAATTAACAGAAGGTTCTTACGATTTCTTTAGTTATAGAAGTGAGTTGTACCTATTACTTAAGTGGTTCGTGTATATTTAATATTTTAAAAGTTCCTTATAACAGGTTGTAACTCCTTTTTTTCATTGTTAGGTTTAGATTTTTAAAATTACAATATATATTTATGCTTCAAAACGTGTCGATGTGATTACAGTATGCAATGCTATTATAACGTATATTTCTGTATTTAGATACATTCTTATATTAGGGCATAACTATGTCATTATATTAAATAACATATTATACAACCTATCGGTAGCCAACAAACATTACCAGACACACTCTGTTTGTCAAAGATTTGTACACTAATAATTGAGTTTTTTTTGTTACTTTTTATGTGTTCTTTATTATACACGTTTCGTGCCACTATAAAGTAAATCTCTTCTTTTGATTCGGATTAAAATACATCATTAAAATATTTCAGAAAACCTCTTTGTTAACTATAAAGAGATGCAAATCATATCCTGTCATTTACTTCACAGTATAAACAGAGTAATAATTCCCAGCAGATACTATGCAATGTTATTCAGTTTGTAAGGGAATGAGAACGTAACTCGTTTACATTGAAACTGTTATTCTATAGTGTTTGTCTTTAAAACGTTTTTACAATGGAGGGAATGCGACGCCTTGCGATATTTCTCCTTCAACTTAAAAATGAACAAATCGGGTTTTACACCATATCCTTCTTATTTTCCTTGTCATAAGACACATTATGGTTTAATAACTGATTTTCATAAAATTGTAGCTCTTTTCCAGGATACTTTGACGTTTGCGAAATTAATAACATCTCGGGCGTGCATGAAATAGGTGAAATGTGTCCTTTACCTATTATATCCTGTAAAGTTAAATGTTATATAAGTAAGTACAAAATTTAGTGAGATGTTAGAGCCTAGCTGTGGTCAGGTTAATACAGCTCAAACATGGGTTGGCTTGACCGGGGAAGTACCATCCGCTCACAGAAAATCAGTTTGAAGTAGTCTTTAATGGCTGTGTTTCGTCCGGTGAGTGGAAGAGCCGATTGCTCTTTCCTTTCCCCTCCTTTTTCCCCAATTAAGAGCGGCAACACATCTGCAAATCTACGTTGCGGATGTCCATGCCGACAGTACTACCTCCATCAGGTGGGCCGTGTGCTCGTTTGTCACCTTTAACATAAATAAAATTTACTTATAACTTAAATTATTACTATTTTTCTTGCAAAGAAGTTTACAAGTTGAAATGTTTTACTGCACATATTGTTTCAAAAGTGGAGTGGAAGAAGTGAAAATAGATGAAGTCGAGGCATTTGTCACATTCTTATATGGTATTTTTATTAAAACTTTATATAAATTTTCTGGTATCACGACTTATTTTATTTACCTTTCATATTTATTATTATCCAAACTGAAAAAAGTAGTTATATTTTTATAAATTCTGTCGGATTGCTAACTTTTTAATTTCAAGATGAAAAAGAAACATACATATAACAAAGCTGTTTTTTTAGAAACTGTTTTCTGTGTTGTTAGAATAACTAAAAATAGCAGAATAAACCATTCTGCTCAGAATAGCTTATAGTCATTGAAGTCCATTGAAGATACAAAGCCAAATTTGGAGATAAACTCGTAATTATACGTATTCACTTGAATTACTAGAACTTTAGAGTACTGAACGACCTCCTTTGTGTCGTGACCATTTCACGCTACATTGGGAAAATATAGTGTGTAAATTTATACAGATGAAGGAGTAACTGAATTCAGAAAGTTACAAACCAAAACCATTATAGTACTAATTTCAACAATGTAATAAAAAGCTCTTAGTAAATAAATACACATATAATTTACGGTCAGCTTACAAAAGATACAAAACAATTTATCACAAACACCTCGGAATAGACCCTTAATTATATGAAAAATAAAATAAAACTTAACTAACCACGAAATCGTTAACTAAGCGGCAAACATCAATTATTTTTATGACTTTATACTAGCGATATAACTATAAAATTAAGTTGTACCGTTCTTTCTAGTAACATAGTAATGGAATGGTGTATAAAATATAATGGGTCATTACTACAGCACTATCGGTCTATTTATTGTTATGCCCACATTAGCTCGCATCCTACGTGTACTCTAAGAGCCCACTAAGTGCTGAACTAAGATGGCTCAATTGATCCATCGATACTCTCACGTTCTTTCAACTTTGATGCCATTGTAAACTATACTTGCTAGGAAGATAAATACTGGCTGAGACTTTGATGTAGGTGTGCACAAAATTGTAAAACGTGATGAAAAATATTTTGAAGAAGTTAGTACATATCATTTGTAATATTTTTGTAAATGCTATTTCAGCTTTTCATATTATTGTTTTTTACATTAAATTAATTAAAATGACTTGATATAAAGTAAATAAATTTATGTAATTCATAATTCACTTTCGTTGGTTTTGAAAAATATCATAGACATAATTTACTAATCAAAAAAAAAATTTTTTTTTCTTCCATTTTCGTTCTCTCAAAATTTTGTTTGGTATTGTATGTTCAAATCATAGTTTGTACATATTTTTATATGATAACCTATCAGCTCCTAGTCTATACCTGTTGATTGGGAAAAGTTAACTATTCGTTCAGAAGTCGATAACACTGGCTCATTATTTTTTGGCATTTTTAGCCTTAAGGTTTAATATTTCGAATAATTTCATTTACACTAAAACCATTAAATTTAAGGATGGCATTGATTGTATTCACCGAGAAGAATTTGAAATACATATTTACAACCGACTTCAAAAAAGCGGGAGGTTACCAATTCGTCAGTATTTCTTTTATGTTTGTTACCTCAATTTTCCACTGGGTGAAGCGATTTTAAAGGTTTTTTTTGATAGCTCCTGCTTTTCGCGTTGTCAAATTTCCATTTGGTTCAGTTCTGACAAAGATAGACATCAGAAAACCATATAAATCTAAAAATAGATTTAAGTATGAGAGTGAGAAATGAACGCGTAACTTCAAAGTCAACCGATTTCGGTTTATCTATTTACAAAGGTAGACTTCACAGATGATCCCATAATGATTTAAATCTTATTATGTAATCCAGGGAAAATTAAGAGAACTCATTAAAATATAAATACAACCATTATACAAATTAATTGGCATTATTTAAGTTATAATATGTGATCTTGTTATTAACCTACTTTAAAAGAGGAGGAAATGCTAAATTGGTCGGAATAATTTTGATATATGTTCCCTGATATGTTGAGTAGTATCTCGCCGAGTTCAGAAATTATTTTTTTCTATAGTGTTTCATCCCCTGTTGGTCTTGTGGCCATCGAGTCAGGTCACTGGCTTCTAGTGACTAAATTTCTAAACAGTAATAGGATACTAAAATATAACGGCCTAAAAGTAATCTAAACCTAATTAGACTACACGTATTCTCATCTAACTCAATCAATTCAATAAGTAATCGGTATGAGCAGTGGCGTGGCCCCTGTGCCTCATTATAAAAAAGCTGACCGTTCTATAATAGTATTTTTTATTAATAATATGTACTTATTTAAACACTTTTATTTGTAAGAGTTTACTAATAATCTCTGGAGGAGGCCTTAAAATTTAGAGGGGTTCTTACATAATACCCACATTAACTTTTCCAATAACTTTAGAAACTGGAGTTTGATTTTCATCTTTCTCGATTACACAGTAACGGTAAAGTTCACACAATTGATCTCTTTCGGATGTATCTTGAATAGTATCAAATAAAATGGAATAAAATGGTGCGGTTACTATTTCATTTACCAGAGCTTTTTCCACTTTTTGAACAAGAACAGCATTCCCTCGTTGCATTAGCACTTATTTACAATTGCAACAATATTTTGCGTTCATTTATATAACGCTAGGTCAATATATGATTAATAAAAATTTATACATACATTTTAGAACCAAAGAAAAAATATTGATATCATTTTCATAGTTGACATTATATTTCTCTAAAAATGGAAGTAATTTTGTTGTTGAAAAATTTCAGCTAGAAGGTATGTAAGGGAATAAAAAAGTCTGAAAAATATATTTTTGTAAGATCAGAAGGAGATGCTATAATTATTTTTATTACTACAAAGTATGTTTACAAATACTTTAAATTTCCAAAACAAATTTAAACTAACTTTGACAAAACTTTCGATAATCTGTGATTGAGCGAATGAGGAACTTGGAAAGGTTACCAGAATTTTAAAACGGACGAGAGGAAACCTCTCAAAATAAGTATAGGTCAGTATTGGATTGCAGTTAGTTGAAAGTTTGGACTCTTTATCTATAACTTACAAAGTTGGAATCGAATTCAGATATCCGAGGTGTGGTTCTGAATCTCTACTAACATACTTATAATGGATCATATATAAAAAGAAGAATAGTAGCATTGCTTTTAAACATTTACTATTATGAAAACACTTTTTTTATGGAGCAATTAGTTATTACTTTAATAATAATAAATTCGTTGAAACATGAGCATTTTTATTATTGTCAAATAATATTAAATTAATCTTTCGTCTAACTAGCTCACAGTAAATTCATAAGCAAAGCAGTAATTAACCTTTTTTTTGTTAACGCGGTGAAAGGTTTTATACCTACCCCTCCGTCTAGAGGAGACAGAGGCGCTTATGTGGGATTCACGGTCCAGAAGAAGGAACATGGGCCATGTTACCCACTAAAACACCAGCGGTCACTCTCCGGCGCCGCCTAGTGGATCGCCACGGGAATCGCCGAAGCATACATCCGCGACGATCCGGTGACAGGCCGCGAACGGCCACCTCCCCCCCCGAGGGCTCACTCCAAGTGACCAGGAGCGTCCTCCCGCCTGGCGGGCTTGCTTAATCGCGAGGGGGTAACCCCTTACCCCTCCCACCCAAGCCCACGCGGCCAGTCTCCAACCACCCACCGACGAGCGCAAGCCCCCCACGGCAGACAGAGAGGAACCCGACCGACCACAAGCGAACTCGGGCCTCCGGAGAGACCCGAGTATCCCCTCCCCCCCAGGACAGCCACGGACGGCCTCCTGCCAGAACCGTGACCGTCTGAAACTCAGGGCTGTACCCCCAGCCCTCCCCCCCCCCGTGACTGATTGCACCGGAATACACCAGTGGGCGATGGGGTCATCACGTCCCGACGCCGAAAGCAGTAAGTAACCTGTCATGCTAAAGTGAACTTACGCAACGAAGTCTAGATATCTCGATAGTGTCGGCCATCTAAAGTATTAGTTGAACCTTGTCAAACTACAATAATAACAGTAAAATTAAAAACAATTTCATTGTTTTAGAAATAAAATACAAATAAAAGTTGTAAAATAAATTTTTGTTTATGATAATGTACTGCTTAGATAATATACTGAAGAATATTGTTTATCCAAACCTGTGTTTGTCCATATTAGTAATAACGATTTCCACTACAAAATATATTTCAAAGACAATCTTTAAATAAACTATTAATATAGAAAGTGTATAATTCTTCTGATTTTAAATGCACATTCACAAGGCATGCTAGCCGTAGGTTTGTTTCAAACTCTGTGGCAGTTTCACAATAAACTGGTTAGATCAGTGCTACAGTCTTTGACACTACTCACATTCCCATAGTATAATTAAAATCTCATAAGGCGTCTTAAAATTTCTACAAAAACAGAACTTCTCTCTTATAAGCACACTGAGTACTCCTATACAAACAGACAACTTGTTTTTTTTTTGTTATTAATTATACATATGTATATCATTGTACTCAACCTATTGCAAAGCTTCTTTACTACTTTTAAGATAGTTTAAACTCTATATAAATTATACACTCATTTTAATATACGTTTGCGTACAAAGAAATGGATATAGGACAAGAAAATATTTTTTTCATTACAAATCGAACTCATTAGTCCCCGGACTCAGTGAAATCAAATCGGATATATGTACGTCAAGAGTATCCATAACACTAACGATAATAATAATGACAGCGTCTGATAATAATTAACTGGTTTCTAGAACATCATGGTTGTTATACCAACGAGGGCCTTTATATATAGTACCTATTGTGCTAATCAAAACGAGTATTAGGTTCTATTCACATAGTAAGTTGTAACTTTAGAAAACAATATAAAAATGTGTTGTTTATTGGCAGCATGTTTTGATTAACGATCCTTGATTTTGCTTTGTGCTGTATTGTTTAATATTGAATATAAATTTCTTTGTATCTTATCCACATATTTGAAATATTACTAACTCTTTCATGCTCTTATAACTGTTAGTCAGTAATTATTGTATTCCACAGGATATCGTATTTTCGAATATATAAATTAGATGCTGTATTACTGTTAAAATTTTTGAAATATGCAATGCTCAAATACTTTAAGATATCTGAGGTTCGTTATGTCAGTTTATTACATAAGTAATTGTGAAGTAAGTATTATTTAAAATAAGGCTTGTTAGGAAGTGTTGATATAAAAATTAGAACTTTAATATGTATATATACATTATACATATTTATCGACGCTTTCAGCTTTAATAAGTGATGCGACATGAAAATAGCTTGAGCCTGTCACCAATTATTATTAAAACTCATTAGTATTGATAATTACTGTTAAAAGTAAAATGAAATCAAAGACTGTTTAAAAGGAGAATAAAACTATGTATGTTTAAGTGTTGTTATATATGTATAAGACGTCTGGACGCAAGACAGCAGAGTTCACTAAGTGCGGACCTTAGAAGATTCTAAAGAACCTTCGAGAAAGACAGGAACATTTAGAACAATTGAAGTTTGATTTTAAAATATTATAGAACGTACTGGAAGAAGTGACATTAGTGACGTCAGCGAGGCTGGCGTCTCTCACTTTAAACACAACGAATTTGTAATAAATTTGTAATAAAATTTGTAATAAATTTGTAATAAAAATTAATAGTTTCAACTACCTCAATTAGCTTTCGTTTTGTTGAACTGTGAAATATGGAACTCGGTGAATGGCAGGGGATATGTTACAAACCAGTTCTTGATTATCTTTCTTAGGGGTCTTTCACACAAGGTGGATCAGTTTGCCAACGCAATCATGACATTTTGCTGGCTTTGATCTTTATTTTGAGATGATTTGGGTTAACAATAAGATTAACATAATTACTCAACAAAGGAAAACTTAATATTTTTTAGTTATTTTGAAAGAGGCTTAAAAAAAATTGTCATGTATTTAAATTATATTCATTTTCTAATTGTAATTATGTTTTTATTTGTCATAGAAAACCCTTAACTAAAAATTCAATAACTTTTTAAAAGGCTTTTTATGGAAACTTGTCCCATATGCACTTATAAATTTGAATACGTCTCAAAGACGTATGATTATCTTTGCTGTAGGTCAAAATAAGATTATCTTTCTATGGTCAACCGAAATTGAATCTAGTTTTAATTGCTAAGAGGCCGTTTTGCTTTGCACTATCGGCTTCCTTACATTTCAATTTTGTCATACCTAATTTTTTATCAACATACTTAGTATTTAATACTTTTAGTGTATTGGTATAATAATAAAAAAAGTATTTCTACTTACTTTGAATTTTAAAGTCAACTAAAAGGATCCTTAAATTTTTTGTCTATGTAATAATTTTAAAATATTGTTTTGTTACTATTACAAGTTTATTTATTCCATGAATAATTATAATAAGTTGATGATATAAGATAATAAAATCTGTAGTTTACATGCGATAAACTGGTAAATAGTAATAAAAAGAAAAATAATATTAAAAGTTGACGTAAATGACATTATTACGCGGAAAAATGTTTCATGCAAATATGTATGCAAATATAAATGTATTAACGGAATATCAAATGTTCTTAAATTTAATGTCGCTTAAATGTTTGTTCATCATTTATATGACCGTGTTTATTCACCGTGTATTTAATATGAGGCACAGTAATACCTGAAATACGAATACTCGGAATTTAAATATATAGGGTGACTGGTGAATTACTATCAATATTTAAGGAGCATACTCGGTACATGATTCTCATTCGAATTATGTAAAAAAAATAGGCACTTAATTTTTGACAAAATTTCCGTATAAATAAATAAAGTGTGTACACGTTCCAAGTGTTCCAAGTGTGGACGCGTGCGGCGGCGTGCTGATACAACACACGCCGCCGCGCGTGAGTGTGTGTGTGTGTGTGTATACCTAATCTGTAGGGTGTTCATACGACGCGTAATTAATTACATAACTTTTGGTTAACTTTACTTAGAAGTTTATTAATATTTATGTTATACTAGTTTTTGCCCGCGACTTCGTCCGCGTTAGTTTGGTCAAGAGTAATATATGTAGGTGTAGCTGACCAGGCGAACTCTATTCCGTCTTAGAGGCCATAAATAATCAGGTTTTTCCTGTTTCAATCAAACAGAATGATTGACATATTAGTTAGTTGTCAAATCTAATGTCAAAAAAAACGTTTGTATGGGAAATAGAAAAAGGCTGTTTTTAGGGTTTGCCCGGCAATTATTCCAATTTTTCTCACCTTTTATACCTTCCCTGAACCTCCACGAACATTTCAAGACTAAGATAAGATAAATCCGTTCAGCTGTTCTCGAGTTTTAGCGAGACTAAGGAACAGCAATCCATTTTTATATATATAGAAGATTAATTTTTATTTTGTCATATATGATCGTCAAATATCACGTCCTCAAATATCGATAGTAATTCACCAGTCACCCTGTATATTGACGTATGTCTATGATTGTGTTTATTTGTTTATCAAGTCATATTATTATTTTCTTTAATATATAATAATTCCTGACAGTATTAATAATTTTAAAAGGCCCTAATAACCATAATAATATTTAAGCAAGACAGTTCCTTTCCTTTGATCTCTGCTTAATCTAAAATTGCGATAAGATTACCTTTCAAAGTGTGTGCTTATCGTAATCATTGAACCCTCAATTTGAACTCTAAATTATCATGTTATTTAAGAGTATTTTCAAGTAGCAATATTACTACGGCCGACCAATTTGCCCTAAATTGAATAAGTTTGAAGATATTGTTAGCGCGGCGTGACTAACCTAACCTCTTTTTTTTTTGATGTCGTAGGGAAACTCTTTTTATGAGCCGTCCAATCGGCCTTGGTGGGGCCGGAAGGGATGTATGAGGCTCGGCCTGGGCAGGCCCCTACTCACTAAAACCACTGCGAAAGCCATCGGCCGCTATGTCGGTGTACCCCGGATCTGTCAGCAATAGGGCACACTAGCTGGTCCTGGCAAAGACCGGACTTACTCCCTCGGAGGATGGGGGCGATCCCGGCAATTAGGACCGCCCCGACGACGCCGGGCTTTCATTAGAGCCAGGTTGCCACGCCGACCCCAGCCCGGAACACAGGGGTGCTATTGGAGACGTTGGAATTGCCTCCGTCTCACTCCCGTAAATCACCTGCGGAGGGAGGGAGCATCAGCCGCCCTCTCCCTTTCCCGCTCAGATGCCTCCTTCGTGGACATGACCGTCTCACAGAAGGAGGACACCGCCAGCCAGTGACTAACCTAACCTAACTCTTATGCTGTAACACAAAATTATAATTTCAATGGCTTTATTTCTAGGAAACTAATTAAGTTGAATTTACAAAAGAATCAATTCTTGAAAGGTAGTGAAATTAAAACCCACTTGGATAAATTAAGAACGGTAGAATATGTATTTCCCAATTAGGACCTTGGCACTCTTCAATAGTGATGTAGTGAGAAATTCGTATATTAACACAATTACATACTTATTTATATAATACATATATTTATGTTAGATAATTTTATTTTAAGTAATATTCTGTTTTAAAATCAGTTTTAATTTTATTACCGATTATTAGTTTAAAAATTTCTATTTAAATGAGTATGAATTTTGTGCTCGCTCAGTATTTTGAAAACGCTCTTTACTTAGATGGTACCATGACTTAAACTGTACTTATATGTACATATTAGCATATTTAGCAGAGATGGATAAATTCAATGGTTGTTCTAAAGAGCTAAGTTTAAAGATGGCCATTATTAAGATTTTCTATAAAACATAAAAATGTCATCCCTATCCTCTGTGATGGCAAATGTTCACACATTTTGATATATTGATAGCTATTTGAAATGCGTCCGAGTCTCGATGTTCTGGAAGTTCCAGGTTGGAAGCTAACTAAGATATAGAAGATATACATATAGACTTTAGATAATAGCATTGTTTTATCGATATGACTATAGGTTAAATAGTTTTTAAGATAGATTTTTAAGTCATTACATTGTTATTTCCCTTTAAGATACCCATACGTAACAAAGCCGAAGCCCTAAGAATGGCAGCAACAACTGAATACTGACACGTGACCCCAGACACTGTCAGGTGCTATTGGATAAAGTGGATAAATTCTGTGTGTTGACGGATGGATTGAGAGATTGACAAAACCAAATAAATGTCACTCCCTGTGTCTCGGGAGGCTGAATACAAGATATGCCTCATACGATCTTGGATTATGGTTAAGCGGTCAATGCGTTTCTACGGTTACGGAAAATGCACCATTTAAATTTCGCGGTCGTAGGATTGATAATATAGGTCCATCTTAAGAAGGAATAGTAGACAGTTTTTAAACAATCTCAACATGGTAGAAAGCCAACAGATCAGTAAGGTCAAAATACCTTGGATCTACGACAATTACCTAACTTGAAGTTTAAATTGGCCTTTCCTCGTCTATGATTTTAATAAAACCCTTTTGTCAAAATTAGATGCAGGCATCAAAAAGATTTGGAAGATGTGGATCGGGCTCACGCCAACGGCTGATTCATCCGCTTTATTCAGGGAATATCTTAGGAATCAAAACATCTCATCTGTAATAATCTTAGACATTTTTTTCTAATTTGATAGATCATTTAGGGACTATAAAAGTAACATAAATATACTAATTGATAGCAACGTGTTGAAGGCATTAGGTTCTATTTTGAATATTGAAAAAAATTGCCTCGTTCGAGAACGTTTTGTAAATATTTAGGTTTTATTTTTAAATGTCCTAAATTGATTATTGTTATACCCTCGAAACAACAAAACAAAAAATATAAAGTATATATACGAAAGTTTTCAAATATTAAACAATGACGTATACGTAATTTCGAACGACTAAATGGTCAATTTTATGTGCATGTGCAGCCCTAAATTATTCAGGTCTCACAAAACCAATTTAAACTCTAAAAATATACAAAATACAAAATGGAACCATTACAAAAGTTACTTTTACAAAGGACTTTATTCTATTAACCAATACGAGTATTATCGAAAGATGCTACTGTATCGATCAAAAGTTGCTATTCGAGCAATAGGAAAAATATTAGGGGCTAAGATAAATAATCTCAAGAACCTTGGTTTCATTTATTATGACTGTCTGTTTATTGCCTATTTACGATATGTTTTAACCAATATATAAACCTTACTGTATACACTAACAACTAGAATGCCTAGTATTATAATACTAAGTATTTTTATTTTCATGTTTTAAATCGAAAGCAATATATGTATTACTAAAAAAAATATTTCTTCATTATTTTCTTAAATTATTTAGAGTGTATTTCAATATATAAGTAACAAAACGCGAAATATGTTTATTGACGTTTATCTAACTGATGTTGAATTTATCTTCAAACGGAAGCCGCGGGGTTTTGTCTGGTAAACGAAAAATGTATAGCTCTTTATGATACCCAAAAATGTCTGGATATATATCTTTAGAGCGTTTATTTACCATCAGCCCATCAGAGCCCACTGCTGAGCAAAGGCCTCTATTCACATGAAGAGGTTTGACCATTAATCACCACGATTGCTCAAGACGGTTTAGTGATTTTAAACTTATAATTTGAAATTATAAAGTCCAGGTTTCTCTCACGATGTTTACTTTAACTATCTGTCAGTGGTGTCTAAATACTCTTAGAAAGTACATATAACTCGGAAAAATCACATTTGCACTTGCCAGGTTTCGTACCCGAGGCTTCATACATGAAAGTCGTGCCTTGAACCTCTAGGCCACCACGGCCTTAATTTAATTTACAGAAAATATCTGGTATCTTCATGGTATCTGTGTTGGCGTTTTCAAATTAGTTACATACATTTTTAAAGATAACATTTATTGATGTCGATAAATTTTAGTACGATTATTTTAAACTAACGCGGACATTTCAGTTAATTTCAGGAATTCATCTAAAAAATGGAATCAAACATATATTATTTGTCTGTTAGTCATATATAGTCAACCAGTCCTTAATTTTTGTGCATGTTGTTGGACACCAAGTTTACCTTTAAGAAATTTAAAAATGTTTGTTTGGTTTTAGTTTACCAGCATTTGTTTTTTGGATATCTTATATAAGATACACAAAAAATTATTTGCTCCCAATGATCTTGGTAATTATATCCACTACTAATTTATTATTATTACATTTAAACAGAACTAGAACTTAATAATATTTATAGGTAGTGGAATAAATATGTTTTCTGAAGATAGTTTGAATTACGCTATCTCACGTGAAGGTTTCAGGGCTCGCTCCTCGAAACTCTTCTTGTGGGTATCGAATAGCGGTTAGGTGATCCCATTGAAACTGTCAACCATTGACATTGTTAGCATTAATGCGAATTTCAGACAATGCTGGAATAATCTCCATATTTTTTAAAACAATTATAAAATTTGTAAATAATAAGGACTTAAATTTAACTACATACAACATACGAGTATATATCTCTATACCTTATCACTTAAGGTGATTGATAAATTTTGGTACGTTGTCGGAATAACGATAATAATTGGGTTTTTGAAAAACAAAAAAGTATTGATTTTTTTTATGTATTTTAAAACTTTATTATTAATTATATTGGATTTTTAATGCAAAAAACTTGAAATATATTTTTTAAATTAATTATAAACAATTAAAAATTGATAAAATTCAAAAATATATCACGTGACTGTAAACGCGCCATGATTGGTCAGCATACTTGTGACGTCATAATGTTAAAGCAATTTCATAATAGTACAGTGTTTATGGCTATTATCTTTAACTTGATAAAAATATCTCAAATTTATTAGTGAAAAACGATTTGAAAAGTTTATTTCGACTATGTGTGATAAAGGATTTATAAAAGCAAAATCGGATAATATTCCTGATGTTAATATATTTTTATGATAACTAATTTTTTAAAAAGTGCGGTTTAATTTTGCTGAAGTTCGAGGTGCTAAGACATCAAGGTAAGTCTGTCAAAAAATACTATTCTAAATGAAAATTAGTATTTATTCTCTATTAAATATAATTAATAATTATTTCATTAAATCATTATTAATAAAATGTTATTATAACATTATAAAAAAACCAAAATAACATATATGTACTTTAAAAATTTAAATGTAGTCTGATACAGAACCTAGAATGTTATAAAATTATGAAAATATCTATTAATTGAAGTCCAATTATTAGACAAACATATATATAGATTTACTATTTAATCGCTTTGAATTATCAATTAAAATTTTTTAATGCTACGATTCTAAAGGTTATGATTTGGAGCCCAGGTAAAAAAATTAATTATTGAACTATACTTATTCGATTTATACACTTAGATAAATAATAATTAATAACAATACTATTATGAAAACTTACAACGAAATGATCTTCACAACAAAAAAAAATGATTTTGTTTTTGAATAATCTCGATGCACTGCTTGAAACCATTTCTTTCGACGTTTTTCGTCTTGTGGAACATTTAAAAACATTTTTTCAGGAGTTGTTTTTGTAGTCTTTGTACATAATGGTACAAAACTTTTGATTATTTAACAATGCCAACAGAATTTACTAGATAAAAACTCAAAACACTGTACTAATTATTATATCTCTGTATGCTACAATGAGCAAAAACTAACATTGTGACGTCACACGCGCTCGGGTTTATTCACGAGCTGTCGGCTTGTCTTCGGTACTGAATTTAAAATTTAATTTTTATTTTGAAATAACTTTTTAAATATTGCAAAAAAAAATAAAATAAAAATAGTTTTGTTATTAAACTTATATATGATCTTTCCATTTATCACAAAAAAAAAATAATTCAAAAACCCAATTTCCTTGACATATGATGGTCACTTCATATTATACAGTTAAGAAAGTACGTAATGGATACGCCTTATTTATGAAAATACTGTACCCGATATAATATGAGCTGCTTTAGAGCTTTTAAAATTTTTGAAAACTTTTGCACTCGAAACCATGAAAACAAAATTTTTTTTTTTTTGTAAAAAGATTGCCTTATTATCCGCTAACTAGCCCATTTCTAATTAATGTGTAAAGTACAGTTTCATTAATTTGGAAAACGGGTTGTTAAATGATTTTTTATTATATTTTTAAAACGTTTCTGTGATATTATTTTATTTTATTTTTTTGGGAAACAAACAGTATTAAACAATCAATCAAAACAATACATACAAAAATACACTAACCAAAAAGCTTCCACCGATTACAATTTCATTTGGAGCAAAATAATAACATGATCAATGAGAGTTGAGAAAATTATTAAAAAAAGAAAGCATGAGATAAATAAATTAATAAAACAATAATAATAATAATTTTAAAATAAATTAATTACGATTTACAGGCTTTACTGATTTCTTTCCTTATATGTATTATTTTTTGTGGACATTGTTAAATCTATATTTGAAAAACATTTATTATATTTATCACAGCCACAGAAAATAAAAGTATTTTGAGCATATTTGGTATTTGTGATAGGTAAAAGAAAAAGGGACTGATGACGTGTATTAATTTTAGGACATCTAAAGCATATATTTTGTAACAGATAGGGTGAATCTACAGAATTTTGAAGTATCTTAAATAAAACCAATTGATCTCTCTCCATGCGACGGTATTCTAAAGACGGAATTATAAACACCATACTGCTCTAACATAAATAAGATAAAAAAAAAGAAAATATTTATTTTCCAAACACTTTAAAATTAATAGAGGGATTTATAAAAAGTCATAAACAACTTACTACCATATTATTAAGAATATTCCTGGGTAGGTGAAATGGAATACAAAAATAATATAAATGAATAATTCTAAGAAATTTTAGGCAAAAATAGAAATAGAAACACGAAATCCCTTTTATCTTCATTCTTAGTAAAAACGTTTCAGATCGCATCGCTTTCAATAACTCGTATTGGTTAATAAAATAAAGTCTATTGAAAAAAGTAACTATTTTAATGGTTCTACTACGTATTCTGGATATTTTTAGGCCTTTCAATGTTACGGACCAGTTGACAAGTTTAATTTGTTGGTCCGTTCATTAATCTTGATATTTTTAGCCAACGCTATTCTATAAACCTATTTGCTATATTTGTTCTAATCTTATATTAGACTTCACACAATTCGAAAACATATAATTACAGTTCCAAAGATAAACAGCTTGTAATTTTCGATGCTTAATAATTCGCTTTAAATGATTAATAATAAAATAGTTTTATTACGGTATTGAAATATTATATAGCGATTTGATGAAGTAATACTTACTAAAAAATATGCATTCCTTAAAGGATGGATGCCATGAAAATTTCTACTTTTCAAAATATTTTTCCACATTAAAATGCTGAGTAATAGAAAACTAGGAAACTTCTTAAGTCTTAAAATAATACTCTTGTCACTATTAGATTTAAAAATTACAAAATAAACATAAACATATTTCTCTATGGTCTTTATCATTATTAATTTATTCATAAACTGGTATAAACTTTTATAATCATTCATCATTAGTTGGTAAGAAAACCTTGCAAAATTTTCCCTTTCAAATCTAAGATCCTTAAATTCAAGAAAGTAACTTTACACTAACTGACATACGGTATGTTTAGTGACGAATCAGTATGCGCTGTGGTGGCGTTAATAACGAGGTTGTGTTTCAAAAACTGTTGGTTGACTCACCAAACAATTGCGTGCATACGAGTTTAGTTAGCGGTGAGGATGTTAATTGTTCCCTCCACCTGCCCCGTTAGTTCTGCAGTAGTACATCTCTGCACGTGACGTTTCTCCGGATCTTAAACATATCAGGAGAACTAGTGGAGACTAAAACTCTATGGCCAAGCACGCTTTGACGCGACTTAAGGACTCTTATACAGTCTTGGCTGCTTTTAATGTTTCGGAAATACTTTCACAAAACAACTACAAGTGAAGGAAAACACTGAAAATAAATCAAAGACTAAATGAATTTATTCCTTTTTACAGTTTCATAGTGATGCATGGACATATTGTGACACAGATCACTTCTAAATTTTGACATATAAAAGCAAAATACTGTTATAGTGCGTTTGACTTAAGCTATATCAGTTACCTTCTCCTTCGACGATCCACTTCTATTGTTCTCACTTCTATTGCTTTAATGTTTATTCCTTATTGAATCATAAGTATAATTACTGACATATTCGTTCATACAAATACTTCGGTCCAGGGACAAGGAATAACAAGTTCAGGAAAAGCTAATAAACTTCTAGGGTGTAGGTATGTGTTACCAGAAATAAAAATTTTAATACTATTTATCTAACTAAACTTACCATGCGAAGGTCGGGGATGTAAGCGAAAAATGTACCGCCGCCTATTTTGGAGCAGGAGTAGGTACGGGGAGTTTTATTCAGTAGGAGTCTGACACTCCCTCTTGCCCCACCCAGGACAAGAGGAATCATTTGATGATTTTTCCCTTTAAAAAAAGGCGGTATCAGGACAACATGGCAGAAATAAGTTATTAAGAATTAAGGATCAAAATATGATAATATTTTAATCTCTATAATTCAAGATTTTAATGTTTATTCCTATAATAATTGCAAGCCTTAGTACTGTTGTATTATTTAATAAAATAGGTAGTTATTATACACCATTATTGTAAATCGATAATTCTAATATTTATTATTACTTTCCACGATCAAATCTTCCTCGAAACCAATAAACTCAAATTAAATAGGTAGTCATATTTCCTGCTAAAGACAACGGGCCAAATTAATTATGTAGCGAGAACAGGGAAATATACTGGCATCTCTGAAATATATTATTTGTTAATGGTTTTCTCACGATTCAAAAGAATTCGTTTTAAATAAAGGTTATTGTTTAAAATAATCGAAAATAAGTATAAAATGAAAAATATTTATTCACAAAAAGTAATTAAAATTTTCAAAGGCTTTAAAAAATATGTACCTATATATTAAGGTACAGTTTTAGGTACGATTTTTATGTGTTATTAGCTGAGCCCCGCGGTGTTACCCGCGGATTTTTGGGATGTAAAGTAGCCTATATGTTATTCCTGGACGTCAGCTTCCTGTGCACAAAATTTCATCAAAATCGGTTCAGCCGTTTGAGCGTGAAGAAGTAACAAACCTACACACACACTCAAACTTTTGCAGTTATAATATTAGTAGGATTTTAACTGCTAGTTATAGCAAAGGATTGTTACTAATAAATATAAGAATAATATTTCATATGTAAAGGTGGGATTTTCTTTTCACATATATAAATCTCTAAAATTTTATTGAAGTTGCCGAACTTTAAGATGTTATGTAACATTGTAGGTTCATGCTGTAGTGGGTGTTCTCGGTGATGATACTGATCCAATGGTGTCCGTCATGAAGCTCGAGAAAGCTCCCCAAGAGACTTATGAGGTTATCGGTGGACTTGATACTCAGATACGGGAAATAAAGGTAAGAACTTGATTTCCCACGTTTATAGGACAATATAAAAGATGAAATACTATTTTCTTTTGAAGGCTTTTATATAACATTTCGTTTGGTGATTAAAAGATGAAGAATTTTTTTTTTGTTTTATATTTGAAAAGGAAAATTTTATTTCATTTCACAACAGTAATGAATTCATTTCGATTAAAAAAATGAAGTTTTATTTAGTTGAACTTCTCTAAGTAAATCAAAGTGAATCCAAAGTACATAGATAACTTATCGAAGCGTTATACGTGGCCGCAAAATATCCGTTTCATTGAAGTGGTCCTTTGTAAACCACATTTTTTGTTTTTTGGTCTAACTTTAACACAAATAAAGCGGATGGTTTCCAAACTCGTGAACACGCAAAATATAACGCCCGTGTGAAAAACAATGATTTTCTAAATTTATCCCGCAAATAATAAATGGTTTTAAGAGTTCAAACTGTATAAACACAGTACCGGTTTGTCACATGAAAATAACTGAGCAGAGAATTAGGGAAACCATCCGCATTGCTTGTGTTAACGTTAGACCAAAAAAACAAATATGTACCTATGTGGTTTACCAAAGAGCACTCCAATGAAACGGATAATTTTGAGGACACGTATAACGCTTCGATTCAGCATTTACTTTGGATTCACTTTCATTTACTTAGAGAAGTTCAACTGAATAACACTTCATTTTTGTAATCGAAATGAATTCATTACTGTTGTGAAATGAAATAAAATTTTCCTTTTCAAATATAATACAAAAAAAATCGTCATCTTTTAATCACCAAATGAAATGTGACATAAAACGAAGTCATCTAGTGGCCAAACGGAGTTCGCCGGGTTTACTAGTAATTTATAATATTGATATGTGCCTGAATCATAATGGAATTTGTAAAGGATTTATGAAATGTTATGTACCTATGTTTTGAACGGATGTTACGTGTAATATTGGAAATTACTGATGATTTGAGTTATATTTTATGTTTAATTTGGCCTAATCGAAATACACACATAACATATACTCCGTATTATGCTGTTTGTGTAAACTAACGTCTTTGTGACAAATAGTAAGAAAATTTATAAAGAATATTTTGATTCAAAGGATAGTATCTGAAGTCTAAAGGAATTAAAAAATATTTAAGCATGTTATACTTGGCCTAATATGTTAAATTTATAAATGACATTGGTCTAAAATATTAAAGCTTTGAATCTGTATAAAAATTAAATGTTATAGTTATTTTTATTTTCCACCAATAATGTAGGGTGGCAACCGGTGGTTCCGGTTCAGGAAAATGTATACTTACTTATTATAAGAATTACATATTAAAACTTTATAACCCATACCTAAGACAACATGATTGCCCCGATGTTAGGATAGCAATCCCATTCCATTGCTTGTATGGTACCAGGAATATTTTGGATCACACGGCTTGGAGTTTGTTTCGTGGAGTCAGCAGCTTCACTTGTTATATAATATTTTATTTATACAACGATGTTGCCCCATCAATGGTGACTTATTTTTTTATTAGGTAGCGCGTACGCAAAAAGCCTTTAGTTATAAGTTATTTCAATGAAGGTAAACTTTTTTTATATCCTTTTCTGATTGAAATATGAAGTATTTCTTCTCTGAAACTGTAGATTGTGTTGGGTTTGAATATATTTATTTTATTTCGAAAATTGAATAGAATTATAATTTATTGTAATCAATGACTACAGGAGGTACAGTAAATTAATATACGTTCCTTTATGAAGTTCCCTGCCAATGCATACTAAAAACTAAGCCTGGCGCCCCATGTGTTCTCTATTAGATTTTATTGTGGGTTAGGGTTAGGACTTAAAATATAATAATTAAAAAATATGTAACCATGCCATTTTTTTATTCATTTAAAATTTATCTTTTCAAATTATCAGTGTCAACAGAATTATTTGAAAAAATTAAAAAATCATCAACATACAGTGCAACAATTAATTTAATCTCACCTTTAGTTTTTGTGAACAAACAAGGTTTGTACTGACTATTTTTAAAACCCAAGTTACTAAGTAATTCTTTAACCCTGTCATACCATGCAAGAGAAGATTGTTTTAACCCATATATGGCTCTTTTAAGTTTCAATACCTTTCCCCCCCTTTTGTTCACAAAACCTTCAGGTAATGACATGTAAATATTTTCTTTCCAAAAACCATTTAAGTGTTGTAGTTACATCTAAGTGATCAATACTCATATTTAATTTAACACTGAGAGCAAATAATAATCTAGGTGTGGAATGCCTCACAACCGGAGAGAAAGTGTCTGTATAATCAATGCCAGGTTTTTGCAAAAAACCTTTAGTCACAAGTCTTGCCCAGAACCGCACATTAGTGTCCACATCAAACTTTTTATTAAGCACCCATCTACACTTCACAATTGTCACATCACCTGGGTTGTCAATGAGCTCCCAAGCATTGTTGTCTTCGTAAAGACTGTAGCTCGTCGGCCATGGCACGCTTCCACTGCTCACTCTCATTTTATTCATATCCTGACAATTTATGTGTGCCAGACTTCTGTGCCATAGTTTGCCACTTATCTCAGGTTCTGCCAACATACAACTTTGTGTACACAACCTCAGCTTCTAAACACCATCCGATAAATCAGCTGTGGCTACCAAAACATTGCTTTTGTTTCGTATATAGTAGTGTTTTTCATCAACAAACAACTGGCACTTTGGAGTCATTGGCTACCACAATTTCAGGAAAACAAGATGTGTTATTCATGTTTTTAATCCAAGATTCGTTTGCCGTCATATGTGCACTTGCGCCGGAGTCTACGTACCACTCTGTTTTGTTAAACTTTCCATTCAGGAAAACAACACTAAAAGCATTTGTTTGCTTATTTTTCTTTAATAATGGGCATTGGCTTCGATAATGACCATCTTCTTCACATTTATAACATGTTATTGTTTTTGATGTATTTGATATATCTGTTATAGCTGTCACTGTCTTCTTGTTTGACGTTGACAACCCGCCATATTTTTTTGTCTTTGTGACGCCAGAGTTAAATTTATTTCGCACGGCAAATGCAGCTCCGTTGCAGCAAAATTTTACCATTATAAGTTTAGCATAACAATAATAAAATTTTAAATAAGATAACCGAGGTACGAAACAATTGTAGATACAAAAAAAATTCCATATGTCTAAAAGTATTTCCAGTGTATTAAATTTATTATCTTGGTACATGTTAATGCTTTGTTTTATAATGCATAATTTATAAATAGTCATTATGCGTACTCTGTGTGAGACCGCAGACATCAAAGAGTCTAAAATGTTCACACTCGACCGTAACAATTGTGTGATTGATGTTATTATATTATTGTATTATATTATTGATATTATTATATGTTGTGTGGTATATTTTAACTATTTGTTATCTCTTTATACTGTAATATTCGACTCCAAGAAAGTAAGCCCGAATTTTTTTTAAATATTAATATCCTAAAAATATTGCTCTTTTAAAATCTGCTCTAACAGAATCAGTAATTGCTTCACTTCTACAATAATTAGTTGATTAATTATTATTTAAAAAAAAAAAACGATTACTGAAAACTTTATTTGACTAAGCAGCGAAAGATATTCATTTTTTCGTTCACAAAATTGATTTCAATATCCTTTATCAATTACACAAAAAAAAATTAACTTAGGCAATTTTTATAATAACTACCCAAAAAAATAAAATGAAAATACAAAATACTTGAATGCTTACTTTAATTTATATACATATATGTAAATTTAATATTCCATCAAAATTTCTGTTAAAAATATTTAATATTAACCATCACTAAAAAAAATTATTCTGCCCTCAACGGATCGAGTCTAGCAGTATACTATATTTTTGTGATACAAATAATAATTACAATTAACTTAATATCTTTTAGTACTCAGGAAGTATTTTTGCTAACTACTAGATTTCAGCAGGACTTGGTTACCTGTTGTAAATTAATCATGACTGAGTCAACTGAGGTTTAATTGCTGCACGTCCCCTGACAATCGCATCATCAGAGTGGTCTAAAACAGTTCGAATATAGTGTGAAAACTTGTTGAATTCATAATGTGAACTCATTGATTTCACAATGAGTAAAATTTTTATTCCCAATTATTTTCTTATTAACAAAAGCGTAAATTAATATTTCGTATTTCATACATCACAGACAGTAAATAAAGATCGGAGAGTTATTTAAAGATTTCAATGGAATATATATAAATATGTCCCGGCTTAAAATGTATTTATGTATATATACATAATACAATCTTTTCATACATCATGAAATATAGACTTTTAATTTATTATAAGCTTAAATACGTATTTTGACATAAAAGATTGTATTCTCGGAGCTTTAAAAATATTAATTTATCATCGAAGATCTGGAGTTTTCGAAGGAGCAGTCGGGTTTAATGTGGGTCTGATGCCGTAAGGTTGACCTCTGTGACGTAAGGGGTAAAGGTCTTAAATTAGAACACGAATGTATCTTTTTCTTGAAATATTTTACGGTCTTACAGTTCTTACGGTATTCAAAATTGTAGCCTAAAACTAAAATAGTTTCCGTCCCTTTCTTAATGTAACTTAATAAATATTTGAAATTAAATGCAAAAATATCCAGTAGTAAAATTATAAAATGACGTCCAAATAGCTGAGTAAACCACTGCACGGACATTATTAGTTTTTAGCAATAAGCGTTTTGCTATTTCTCTCTTTTTACTTACATCACTTAAGTAACATTTTATATAACATTAATAAAGAAACTAGTGCTACAACGACACCTACTTTCGTATTAAGACGGGACTTTTCCAAAGTGTCGGTTGTAAGAAATATGGATATTTTAAATTTTAATTAATGAATAGTTTAAAAAATAAGTAACAATGTTTCTTACGCAATGAATGATTCAAAAGAATGGCGACATACACGCACATTGTACGTCATTTGTTTGGATGTAAAACAAATGAACTGACGATAGATAACCTGGCAAAACATTTGTATCAGTTTGTGATGTCTTAGTTAGATTATTATTTCGATGAGAAAAGACGATTTTTTTAACTATGTTTCAATTGGCTAAAATTAATTTGAGTTACATCACTTTCATACTAGAAATTATTCAACGAAATCTACCCTAAGAGACGAAAGATTTAATGATTTCTAGATATATTCATTCAAGCCTAAATCTCAACATTATGTTTTAATCTAATCTAATCCCATTCCATATTCTACTTCCACAATTCGAGTTATTAAGCTGTAAAGCTAATAACTGTTCCGGATACCGACACCTGCTCATAAAAGTTCTTTCAAAATCCATAAGTTAATTTACAACACAAATCAGAACCTAACAAATCTAGACAGTTGCTTAAAAGTTAAGTAAAACTTATTTTTATAAATATCTCAAAACCTATTTAATAATATCAATTATATACTTTACATGACTCAGATAATCAGAATCAGTATGTAAATTAAAATAAATTGTTTGATAAATATATTTTCTAACAGTTCTTAGTATAATTTGAAAAAGGTTAGAAATGAGTCGTAATTCTCGCATCAATTACGTTATCGAATAGATGATTGGTAGTAGTATCTATCTGCTTGTCCATCTGTCGTTTATCAAGCTGTCTATATCTGTGTGAGCTCATTGTATGGCACATGATGGATGAGTTAATTGTGAGTTATTTATGACATATACTACACAAAAATTCTGCTCAAGATTCAAACAATAAATTTAAATTCCTTTATCATATGCAAACATAATGTGGCAGGCAAAACTTATTTTAGTAAAGTATTTTTAAGATTGATAGAAACTTTTCGATTTATACTCTATTATAGGAATATTTAAATTAAAGATTTGTTTATATCGATGTTGTGTAATATTTTATAAAAATTAATTTTAATTAATTACTCTCAGATTTTTAATTGCTAATTTGCTACAAATGTTTTAGTGTACAAACATTCATCACGCTGGCAAAATCTACCCTAGATTGACGATAAAAAGAATAAGTTGAAATTTAAAAAAAGTTCTATTCGTTTATGAAAATATTAAGATCATGCTTATCTTGAACTACTTTTGAGTTATCGGTCTTTTACACGGGAGTTGAACCTGGCAATGAAATGGGTTTACACAAATTATGACTTGATTTTGCTTTTTGCGGTGCGGCAGTAAATTCTAGCGTTTAAGTAGGAATTTTAAGGTATACCAATTAAGGTTTTTCAAATTTTAGATGGGAATCTTCTAAACAATTTCAGTATTCAGATAAAAGTAAAAATTTAATCTTAAATCTGATTGATCACTTTTATTTCTTACCAATTGTTTAGAAAAGTTACATTTATTTTATTTGGAAGATAAATTATTAAAAAACTGATAAGAAACACTCGAAACTAAAATGAATTACTTTAATAAAAAAACTTCAGACCTTTTAAGTTCCAGATAATATTAATTCCAGATAATAAATTAAATACTAAATAATTACATATTATAAAAAAAATATCCTTAAAAGTCGTTAATTTAGAAAATATTTCAGCTGAAACTTGCCTTTGATAATTTTCGTCAGATGTACACGAGTACAAGGTATGTGGTATTATCCAATGGTAGTTACGCGGATTTGCACTATCCCCGACGATATACGATTTCAACACAAGTCTGGACAAACGAGACAATGAGGTCAAGTTCTCTAGCCCAAAACAATTTCCAGCTATATTTACTCCAAACATAACGAGCTATGTTCATAAACCTTTTACACCAAATCAGAAAAACGATGAATGAACTTTTGTGTAATGTTTATGGTCTTATTAGATTTGAAATCCAATTTATTAATTCCAATTCCATGAAATTAAGGGAATTATATTATACCTCCAACTGATTATATCTTAGTTAACGTTCTTCACTAAATCACAAAAAAATGTGTGTATAGAATTATTATTATGTAAAGTTTTTCTAAAAACTATACAAAAGGAGGAAGTGGTATTTATAAATAATAAAAATGTAGAAAATAAAAGATTATTGAAACATAAATTTGAACCATATTTTATTAACCTCTTTTATTTCTTGAACAGCAGAACAGAATATTTACAAATAAATCAAAGAGGCGTAAAACTATGTAAACAATTATTCAAGGGAAACTTTATAGTAGAAAAAATATTAAGCAACCAACCCTAAAAACACACAACAAACAAAATAAGCTCCCGATTTGTAACTTAGAATAAGAATTGTGTAAACAGGTTATTGCCATTTAAATATTTCACCCAAAACACTTTTAAATTCAGATCCAAACTATTTCTATAATATTGGAATAATATAACATATTTAGCGGAAATGTAACACAATAGGTATTATGATTTCGACGGTCGGTAGATGCAATGAAACCATAATATAAATGGCTTAATTTAATTTTAAAACTATATTACAATTAACTTGTTCGACTATATTGTTCGAATGGTGAACAAATAGTGACACAATATTCTAAAAAACATAAAGTACATGTAAAACTAAAGTCTATTCACAAGGAACTGTCAAGTCAAACCCGTGTAGAATGAACAAGTTTACTTATATATTTTAATTTAACTATCACTATGACACCGTCGCATAACACAATGCACAGATAAAAGTTTTTGTTTTGTTGAGATTGTGATTTGTTTTGAAATTATTTTTTATATTAGATTACAGTTTAGAATAAAAATCGGAGCCACATTCCTTTTTAAATTTCAATAATTCGTCATCTGCTTTAAATTTACCTTTCTGTTCTACTCAGTTCTCTAATCACCTAGAATATGTGGCACATAACTTTGAATTTTAACAGAACCATACAGAATGTCCTATGAACGAAACTTTAAAAACCCTATCCCGATTGAATACGTGACTATATCAGAGACTGTCTTCACAATACCGCAAAATACTTATAAGGAAGTTGTTTTTAAAGATTTATAAAATAAATGATATATTATTTTTAGTCTTCGTGTTGGTTATTCGTGAATTCCATTAAAAATTGTGTTCCAAGAATCAGACTATAGCCAGTGTTTATAATGAAGTGGTATTTTTTAATACTCCCAAATGAAATAAAAATACCTTTGGAATGATTTAATAACTTTTCTAATAGACAGAATGTGATTTGTAATTAAGCCTTCAAAATAAAAAATATGCAAAAACTATTAAAGAATTTATAGAAAGTATGAGCTACGATACATATTATGAAGTAGCAAATACAGTTAGGGTATACAATCATTTGAGAATTAACATGATAACTTGTTTTTGTGTTTAAAAACGAACAATATATAAAATTTCTCAAACTTTGTAAAATTTTATAAGTATATATATAAAAGTATCCATTGTAAACAGAACTTTATTCTAGCTACTCTAAACTACCTTCAGTAGTGAAGATCAAGCGAACAAATTTCTTACAAATAGTAACTTACAAACAGATGCTATTCATATCCCCTTGTGGGATGACGGAGTTTATCCTGAACACAGTAATTTACTCAAATAAGTAAATAAGATTTTTTTTAAAGTATATCACTATTTCTTTAATATTGGATATGGATAATATATCATACAGAAAGTAACACTACTGACTTTGCAGAACGGAAGCCTGGCCATGTGTATCAGAAGATTTTTAATACTAGACAAGCAATGGTATGGTATTACTATTCTAACATTGTTGCAAACAGGTAGGTAACTTTGAAGAAGTTATTTGTCACAAAAAATAAATAATGAGTTATCAATACCATGTTTCTATTATTATTTGTCTACCGCTTGTTTCACAGAAGAATGGTTCTATTAAATCATATTTTGTGCATGAATTTCTTACGAGTAAAAATTATAGTAAATTGTGAAAAAGAGGTTAACATTGATATTTATAAATAACAGGGCAAATTAAACGTGCAAGGACATGACTTCGAACTTAAAGATACCAAAGTTTTTAAAAAGCACTTCAAGGACCAAAGAAATATAAACAATATAAAGATAATGTTTTTCAAAGTTAACATAGTAAATGGTAGGCTTTCAGTCAGAGTTAAAGCAATGAAGAACTACATATTACTACGAGGAGATGAAGTCTATCAAAGTCTCAACAAAAATTCATTTTCCAACACTATGTACGTTCAGTAGAATGATAATGGTATCTATGGAGAGATTTCAAAAAGAGAATAAAAATAAAAAATCTTTGTTTATTTCACAGAACAGAAATATTCATAAAATTATGTTTGCCTTCAAAAATAATAAAAAACACATATTCACGAAATTTTAAATTAAGTGACACATTTTAATATTACACCAAATTACTTTTCAATCATAATAAAATAAAAAAATAACTAGACTTCCTTAAAATTATATAATAAATATAAGAGATCATACAAAAATACACTTCACTACAAATTAAGCCGAATTCTCAAGAAAATGAGAAATATCACAAGCCAAGATTTAAGAAGTTTTAAACAACAAAAGGCTTATATAGCAGCTTGCAATAAAAACTATGACATCAGTTTTATACGTTTATTACAAAAACCCGCTCTTACAATTCTTTTATTATTCTCATAATGTTACTTATAAAAATGTTTCCATAAAAGTTCTGTATTGTGGTAACGTAGTACTCTTTGGGAGAGGGCGGCTGATGCTCCCTCCCTCCGCAGGTGACGTACGGAGGTGCGATGGAGGAAATTCCAACGCCTCCAATAGCACCCCTGTGTTCTGGGCTGGGGTCGGCGTGGTAACCCGGCCCTATTGAAAGCCCGGCGTCGTCAGGGTGGTCCTTATTGCCGGAATCTCCCCCATTCTCCGAGGGAGTAAGTCCGGTCTTTGCCAGGACCGACCAGTCACTGGGGTGCCCTATCGCTGACAGATCCGGGGTACACCGATATAGCGGCTGATGGCTTTCGCAGTGGTTTTAGTGAGTAGGGGCCTGAACAGGCCGAGCCTCACACATCCCTTCCGGCCCCACCAAGGCCGGTTGGACGGCTCGTAAAAAGAGTTTCCCTGCGTCATCAAAAAAAAAAAAAGAGTATATACTCTTTAATAATTCAGTGATATAAAGAACGTATATATGTTCTTTATATCATTTAATTAATTAAAACATTTTACAAATGTATTCGAATTGAATAACGATAATGTAGGAAGTTGGCTCCATTCTCTCCGAAGTAAATTATGCCGTATAAAGATATAAATTAAATCTGGTTATTGAAGTTGTTGAGAAGTTCTTTAGTTGTAACGAAGTTTAGATCGTTATATATGTTAAGATTAACTTTTGTAAGAGGTCAGAAAGCAGAGATAGATCCATTATGTGTCAAAAATTTGGAAATACAAATGCATGAAGAAATCACTTGAATTAGAAAAGTTTGTGTCGCAAAGACGTACTCGTACGATTAATTCAAAAATAAGAAGAAAAAAATCCTTCAAAAGGTTTGGTATAGGTCCTTCTGCTGTAGCATTGCCAAATCATTGACAAAATCTACAAATTGTTTAAATACATAATACATACAATCATAGATTTTGAAGTGTGCATTTCTCAGATGGAGAGACTGACTTTTCAGCTACTCACTGCAATTTTCTGACATTTGGTTTGATCAATTGACGTTTCAGGATCCTGACCGGAATTTTTGAAATTGCTTTTTAAATAGTTGAATTGTGATGATACATACTTATTGATAAGTTAAAGATCCAGCTGCTTCGTAAAGATTAACAAATAATATCAAAACTTTCATAAAATACTTGGTAAATAGGTTATCTAGTTCAACGATACTGTGCTATTGAAAGATTATCTACTATAAAGTGTGTGAGAAATATTCATAACTAACATTTTGTAAATTTTTAAGTGATATATAAGACACAGAAATGTAGAGAGCAAAGATAGATATGGTACATATAACTTAAGTTGGTTTGATATGTTTTATGGTTTAAATTTTGATTTACTTAGTGGATTTAAAGACAAAAAAGAAAAATGTTCTCTACTTCAGTTTAAATCAGTTCTATGTTGTAGTTTTTATCCTTGGAACTCTCTCAATATCACATTAGGTATTACTTTCCTATGAATTATCTTAAAACGAAGTAAAATATCACAAAGAAATAAAAATGTTATGCGCAATTTAAGTAGAATAAATAGTATATTAATATCATTTAATTTTACAATAGAAGCCAACGAGTCTAAGAATAGAAACTGACTAATGAAATAATAGAATTTTACATATTCCAATTAAAATAGAAACGAGCTTAATTGATATCCCATTTCAGAGAGAAAAAAATACCCAATCGGAATTTCAATTTGCTTTATGTATAGTTTGAAAGTTGATAATGTTATAAAAAAATTAAGTGGTTGTGATTCTAAGAATTGTATATTTTTCAACTCCTATGGAATGTAAATTATGTCATAATACGAATCTTATTTGAGCCTATCTTTATGTCAGTAATTTGTTACTTAAGATAGAAATGTCACGGAATTAGATAAAATGTTTGATTCCCAAGAGGTGAAATAAAAAGTAATCAATTGTTTCTGTAAACTATATCTATGGTATTTAAAAAGGATAACATATGTTCTATAAATTAATAAAAAGACACCATTTATTAGGTCACAATGAAACAGGTCGTTTAGTTCATATTATCTATAAAGAAAAGACTATTAGTAATTTTTTCACCACTGCTCTTGTAATAACAATTATGTAAATTATTTATTATTGAATCGAATGTACATAAGTATAAGTTTGTAAATTTAAAATCAAACATGGCAAACTATAATTTCCAATTGACTATGAAATACGTTGCTGATAGCATCAATGTCAAATGTAAAGAACTATTTAGAAGAGAAGACTTAGGGTGAACTACAGATAAGGGCTTCTGGCAATAATGGCACGACATTACTACCTGATATTCAGAAAGCTCAAAAGGGATGTTCGCAAAATAAATGTTACTTCATTTCAATGGTATGAAGTATTTATTTGTTAATGAAATTAAAAATGGCAAATGTTATTTTATCGAAAACTGGTGCAGATAAAATCTATAAAATGTAGTAAAAACCGGTCTTGTTTTCTTTTAATCTTTTTGTATATTTGAGCGATCCAAGTTTACTTAACCAACATTTTTATATTATTTAACTTATCTTCACTGCATAGCATAGCATAGCATAGCATTGAGGTTAAAAGGGATGTTGTTTCATATGATGAGAAAATGTCATGTATAATTTTCAGTATCACAAAAGCTGTTAGATATTTATAAAAAAATCAAAATTATCTAAGAATATTAAATTTTTGACTATGCATTGATTAATTATTTTTTCACCGCTTGTTGGACAGATTTATGATGACGATGCTTTATACTTGAAATCGCTCTAAGTTTGACTATGACACGTGAGAAGTCCTAATATAAATACTTCATTTCATACGTGTTTATTAATTGTTTTGCTTAAACATCCTTTGAGTCTGTAAATAATTTAATATAATAAATTCAATGTAGATGATGGTAGAATCACAACTAACCGTTATTCCTAATTAATCCTCAATTTCTACGTATATAGTTCGTGATAATGGAATGTTATAATAATTTTAGTACATTCTTCCTCTTCCTGGCAATTTCCCAGATTTAACCAGGGTCTGAATTACAGGTTGTAAATAGTTTGGCTAATTATTTTTACGACTGGCCGCCTGCCTGACATCCACCCTCTTTGGGAATTAATCACCACGCTTGCTCAAGACGGGTTGGTTATTTCAAACTTATAATTGTGAAATTATAAGTCCAGGTTTCCTCACGATGTTTTCCTTCACCGACTGTCAGTGGTGTCTAAATACTCCCAGAAAGTACATATGACTCGGAAAAATCACATCGCAGGATCGAACCCGCGCCCTTGTGCACGAGAGGCGGACCTTTAACCACTAGGCCACCACTGACTGACTGACTGAAAGTTTTACCTTTATATTATTATGTCCAAATCGGGTAATTTGATGAAAAATAACCTCACTCTCTGTAAGTCGTGTGTCGAAGCAAGATTCCAAAGCAATACTTAGGTAGAATACCTTCCAGCTGTTATTAAAAATTACAGCTTTAGTGACTGAACTGTAATTTGAAAGAGAACGTCCTAATCCTCTATGAAAATTTAATAGTGATATGATTAAGTTTTAATTAGATAACAATCATATTTATATTTGGATACTTTTGCGAATTCGATCTCTTTGGTTTGGCTTCAATTTCCTCTTTTAGGATCCCGTAAAATAATATAAATATGATGAAAAAATATTACCGTACTAAGGTAAAATATAAAAAAAGAACTCAATCGTGATACTTTAGGGAGCCCGCGATGCTGTCTAGCTCTGGAAAGCCTACGCAGTCAAAGCTCTCATTTCTTATTTTGATATTCATTTATCACCAAGGATGCCAAGGTTATAAAGCTTTATGTGGTGGTCAAAGATTTAAAAATTGTAATATAATAAATCTTCAAGCTCGTTAGGGTGCGACAGTCTTAATTACATAATTGTTTGTAGTTGTATATTTTACAATTTATTATTAATGTAAGGTGATCAAAGTTATATTATTCCTTAGCCTTATTCTAGAAGTGTATACTTAAAAACAAAAAATAAAACGTTTTTTAGATATTATTATTTGGTTTTATTATTTAATTTTTTCATTTTTGGATGTCTTGATTACTTTACATTTACAGTTATCACCGGCACACGAGGTGAAAGTGTCTGTTAGTAAGTCTTGTTATTTGTCACCAGCCTTGCTTACATAATAATAAAACCGAGAAGTCATAACTGAAAACCATAGTTTTCTAAATCCAAGATTTCATTATAGAAAAAAAATACGTCATACTTATATTATCACATACTTAACAGATTATTATTCTGCATGTATAATTTATATTGTATACCTAAATCTGAAGAGCACGAAATTTTTTTCAAAATAGATTAATTATTCTTCTTTATCTTATAAGATGCCCTAAACATCAGGAACTATGCTTACAAGAAAATCGTGACATATTACAAAGATCCCCCCTAATATTAAACTGCTCAGTTTGATTCAAATCCGCAATCCCCGAATGAGCTCCCGTGCTATAGAGCATAAATCCTATATATGTATATATAAATATATATATCTGCTCGTAATTGTTATGATAAAAAAATGCACTTTCAAATAAAAAAGATGTAATAAAATATCACCAAAAGCGTTTGTCTTGTTATTCACAAAAGACAAGAAACTCTAGAGAGTTTTGATTTATCGAAGTGTAACAATCTTACTAATAGAACTAAAATATATTTTACGAAGCTGCAAGCAGTAATAGATATGATAATAAAATTGGTAACGTTTCTTAATAAATCGTTTTAATTAGAATGATTCTGTTTGCATAAAGTTCATTATTGTTTCATAAATATAAGGAATAAAGGTATAAAATGAATCCATCAAAGCATATGTATAAGCTCGATAATTGGGTAAATGGGCGCTGAATTGGATACCACTTGTGGTCACGTGATAGTAGCCAGTCAACAAATGTAATTTTAAACAATTAAGGCAAATAAGGGGTTGTGTGAGTTTTGAATTAAAATATATTCCATTCATATGATCCAATAATGAATGTACCACCAGAGTAAACAAAGTTATTTTAAATATAATATTTTTTACTTTAGTTTGAATTGTTTCTAAATATTTTTATATTATTTTAAAAATTAAAAAAAACAGTCATATATTAACATTGGTAATATTTTCGATGCTCTATTTTTATTACAATATACAAAAACAAGTTGAAACAACATAAAACATTAATCTAAATTAGTTTTAGAATAAAATGTTTTTGTATGCTCGCAGCTTGTTTTCGTTTACGAACTCTAATGTAGCATTAGATTTTCTACGAAGAAATAGTTGCTAAATATTGTGTTTAATAATATGTTTTTTTATAGAAAAGGAATAACTATTTATTAAAAAATAAAAAAAAATTATATCTAAATATTTTTAGTGTTTTTAAACTGATAATTTCGAAGTCATTATATGTAGTAGTATGTAGTATCTTAAACGTCGGTTTGATAATAATGTTAATGGTAGCGAAATTAAATTAAATTGAATAGACTACGCAACATGGACGCTAATAATAATTAATTAATTATACCTAAAAATTCATCATTCGCCTAACAAAAGTAAAGTTTAAGTGAAGTTAAATATAGTTTAAGAATGAAGCTGGCGCAATTTTCTTTATAATAAAATCATGATTGGTTGAATGTGTTGTGTAGAAACTTTATATATGACGGGATAGTGCACGAGGCATAAGCTGAGCTTTTCATTTGTATAAATTATCACACGGATAGTGTAGTTGTCATGTCAAATTTGTGTTTGTCATGTGCTTTTTAGGTTTAAATCGGATTATTCTGCTTTTATTCCGCTCCACACCTTCCGCACTACACATTTGCACTGGTATTACCGTCAAAGTTTTTAATACTTAATATGTAATATTTAGAAAAAGTTTATACTATGTCTATTTAAGAAGGGAAAAATATGTGTAATCATGAAAAAAAAAAGAAGAAAAAAACTTTCATGGTCAGGACTCGTTCTTTATGATGTAACAATTTCTTATTTATGTCACCATCACATCAGAGGACAGCTGTTATAAAGTCGAACACTATAATAAAAATGTCGAAATTGCAATGTCAAGTGAAGAAGAATTTTTGTAGTTTGATCAAAATTTTACTAATTAGTTATATTTATTACCATAATATTATAATATTTACAATTTTTAGTCTAGAATTGCTCTCTCACTTACGTTATGTATCTATTTAGAATCTAATAAAATTAAATTCAAAAACTTTTTGTCTCACTGTACTTTTACTTTCACTCACAGCAATGCAAAGCTCAGCTTAAGGTTCAGGGACTACAGTAGTATTACAACAAATTAACAATTATGATATATGAGGATATTTATGATCTTCCCGTAATGCAATTTTTCTACCTTCTTTGGTAACGCCAGGTCACTCGGGTTTTTACGTCGACTCGCATAGTGACAGTAATAATATCGGACTCCGCTTGACGGTACCTTTGTCCGTCTCCGAGGTTATGTCGTCCCGATGAACCAATGGTCCAGTCGCGATTTGTAGGTATTCCACTCATGTTCTTGGTCATCATATGATAGGGACACCGTATATGGCTCCCACTGACATTTTTTCGTCAAATTATTATTAGTTCGCTCGTCATCATGTGTTAAGTGTTGTGTGGAGTGACAGGGACAACATTTAAAGTCCATGTCACTCCGCAGGGAAAATCATAAATCTCTTCGACTTCACACTTAAAAGATTCGGGTTTTAGTGAGAAGTTTCCTAATGTTTTTGAGGATAATCTTAAGGTTCTAATTCGTGTATCTTTACAAAATTACGTGTGCAAAGAACTGCATAGTTCACATTTGGGCATTCCGAAAGTGAAAGCGGAGGCTCGGAAACTGCTGTGGTTCCCGAGCGTAGACGCGGTGTCCGAGTGAGTGGCGGCCTCTTAGTGTAGGTATGATGTAGGTGCATTGGGGCCGGCACCACCGCACGCGCCACTGTTTGAGTGATCCCGCGCCCTCGGCAACGGGAGGCGGGCCCTTTAACCACTAGGCCACCACTGACTAGTTAGTTCCTCATAGCTCATAGTATTTGCTCGATTATGGATGGAATTTTATAAAAAAGCATCTTAACAATTCCAAAGTTATTCGGAGTTTAGAAATAAGGCACGCAAATATAAAGGTATATTGGAAATGGAGTATTAAAAGTAAGCAGTTAGTTATGATATGAACCATTTTTACAAAATATATGAAAATTTTATTTAATACATCAATGTATTTGCCTCAAATGCTGATCTAATAAAAGATAAAATGCATTTCTTTAAAAAATTTACTGCTTTTAAAGTGTATAATCAAAATTCTTTACATTTATTTTCAATATTAAAAACATAAATATATGTGTTGTTAAAAAATTCATATCAGAGGTATGTAATTTAAACATATAATAGTGTTACAATATAATTCTGATAATAGCGAAAATTGAGATATAAAAATAATATCTTCAATAAACCACAACGATAACACATAAGTCAACATAAACTAATATTTACAGGATATAAAATCATAAAACCAATGCATTAATAAGTGAAGTTTTTTTATTATATGATTAATATAATTTCTTATTAGTACTTCATTATGGATTTATAAAGGAACAATGTGTCTATGAAAAATGATATGGGAACCAGTCTGCAAAGTTATTTCAAACTCATGACATTTTTAAAAATATTATTGTTCCCTATTTCAGACAGTAATTATGATGAAATGTAGAGAGCGTGTGTTTTAGCTTACGTGATTATAAAGATATGTACATGTTTATATAATTATTTTTTTCTAAAAACATACTTATCTGTCGTATACAATTGTACAATGTAAATATATTAATTTAGTTCTTTGTAGCCCTTTGAAATATAATCATGCAGTTTATGTATTCAACAATAAATTATTGAATTCAAATCAATTATAATTTAAACCGACTGACGTGCATAATCATTGTATATTTATTTCTGTACTGATGTAATATATTGAATGTTACATTTTATTTATACATTTTTATATGATAGGGATTTTTATTACAGTCACTTTAAAGGAAAGATATATTCGGTTCAGGTAAATGGTGTGTACGACATTTATATATAACGTTGAAAAATTATTGAAACTCTATTATGTTATAGGACAATAAAAGGTTTCCGGATAATATCAAGATGCGATTTCCAGAAGGAAACACAATATCTCCTGTCAGTTCAAGTTGTTTGAGTTAAAAGATTATTTACATTGACATTTTATTAAAATTTATTACATTTGTGTATTTTCATACAAGACACACTATTGTGTATGTAAATATATATATGTTTTTTATTTAAAAATTATATAATTTTATAGTTTTTATTAATTCCTATTGAATTAAAATCTGAAATGAGGTCCCATTAATGTCTAAATACAAAAAGTGTTACAAAATAAATTGGATTCATATATACGAAAAGATTTAGAACAGTTAACAATCAACATCTATAGTCTGTGTCACGGGACCTCACGAGCAATATAACTGTTTTGCAATGATCCTCCAGGAATAACAAATGATACAGTTGAAAATTATTATTATTCTTTCATCTCAGATACTTCATTGTTAAGTTGTATCAAAATCTATTAAATTAATTTTAAAAATCAACATACCTTAATACATCCAACCAAGTTAATACGGCTTCGACAACTTTAATTTTTTTAATTTAAAAGGTGGAAAACAAGCAGACGGTCTACTTGATAGGCAGTAGTCAGCGTCACGTGATACCTCAACCAGGCTTTACCACAACACTAACAGAATTCTGTATAATTTAAGCCGAATTTAGCTTGTCGTAATTGGTGTTTAAATGGAGTGGAATAAATTATAAATAAGCAATATGTGTTTTTTTTTTATATTTAGATTATTAAAATAATATATTTTTAATTTACTTGGCTGCAGACACTTTCAGCCTTATCGAGAAGTCATAACAAACATGTTATTTTAAAGTTAACGCTTAATTTGTAAAGTGCAAATATTATCTAGTCTAGATAATCATTTTATCGAATTTCAATTATTCTAAATGTATAAATACACGTTCATAAATAAATGTTTATATTACACTTAAGTGTTGTCTTAATCAAGTTTAGAAGCCTGTTAGACTGATAGTCCAAAAAAGAAAAAGAGAATTTAGTTCAACAAATAAATAATGGCACGAAACTGATGAAGAAATATAATTGTAAAAAAAATATAAATTAATACTATTCAATATCAACATTTAAAAAATACCTGTTAAAAAATAAGAATTCTGAAAGGAGATAAAAATTATTTAAAAGAAATAACTGTTATCGTCGTCAAAATAAATCTTAGTCGCAGTTGTTCATAAAAGTTCACAAATCGGGTAGTAAACCTGAAAGTATTCTTGAAGCTTCACTTGGTTTTGAAATTCTTGATATCACGGGCCTTACATGGCAAACACAAAGTTTCACCATAGTTGCTAAGTTTATTATGTGCTTCAATGGAATTATGAGGTTACCATTATAAAATCGTTGACTTTATAACTTTCCAGTAATAATATTTTCAGTTATTCACTCCACAATACTTTAATAGATTTAAATTACATAGCCATTATAAACTGACGTTCTGTTACAGGTAAGAAAAGAGTGCTCATTAAAATGTAAAAGATCTATTTAAATTGTTCAGTGCGGGCGCGTAAAGTAAGAAATAAAAGTTTATGAAGCCAAAAATTTACTAGGACTGGAACGTGGTTTGTACACTCGGGGTAAATAGCGATATGGAAATACGGAGTAGTTTATCACCTGTAAAAAGCTTCGTTCTCTTCAGTTGAACGCTGGCTGTGGTCGCGAGCGGATGTTTCAACGCAAGCAGTATTCCGATCATAGTTGAGGAACTTTAGATTACGTCACGTTGAATTGAAAGTTTGAAGTTGTATGGTGCTTCGTAGATTTTGTCAAAATGGTGCAAAGTAAAGATAAAAAACTGGTCGCCACTTTCTTTTGGCTGCTTGCCTGTATTCACGGTAAGTTGTGTTTGTTATAAGACTTCAATTGGACACATAGGGTTCTTAAAATGTTATGGTACAATACCTTTAATAGTAAAGTTTTGTTTTTTAAGTTATATTGTCGCCTTTTAAAGGTCACCACTTTAAAGGACTTTTAAATATATTTGAATAATATTTTTATTATCCATCTTAAAATGTGATAACTAATTTGACGTGTTGTAATTATTATTATGTTCTGAATTTAGAATATAACTCTCTTATTTTTTTAGCTCTTCTTTGAGTGATGCTTTTATTAAAACATAACACAAAGATGATTATAATGTAACATTTTAGCCGTCGATCTGATAACAAAATATCTAATAACTAATCAACTTAATTATTCATAAATCTAAAGCAAACACTTTTGTCATAAAATATTTACTTTATAATTCTCTAGAAAAACTATGCACTTTTTTAAATGATTCTTTAAAATTTAAAAGTAAAATTAGGCGATTCGTTTAGTGAACTTTTTGTATTTTCATGATTTTTTAATATTTATCGCTCACATAAATTTCAAACAAGTTGCTATGATATTATGATAATAAAATGTATTTCTGTAAGGTATTTTCTTTAATCACTTTGGAATAGCTCTTCGTAAATGATTGATGAAAAATAAAGTGGAATTTTTGTATTTAATGTCGAAAACGTAATGTCAAGTGAAGAACAATTATTTGTAAAGTTTTTTCAAAAGGTTTATTAATTTTTTTTTCATAATATTTCTATCTGACCTTTTACAAGTTTTGCTTATTTAATTTTTATCTAGAATAGCTCTGGCACTTATATGTATGTATTATGTATCTATTTAAAATATGTATAATAAATTTTAATTCCAAAAGTTTTTTTTCTAACTACTTTTACTTTCCCTCACACAAATACAAACCTGAGCTTAAGTCTAATGGACTATACTAAGATATAAATGTAATTTATACAGATAAAATATTTTTAGTCATTTAAATAAAATCTCTTTATTTATTAATTGATTAAAAGCATTCAAAATCAAAAACATAAAAATAAAATGTGTCAAGAATTATCACATTGTTTTTAATACTAAAGTTTGAAATGAACTGAAAATTAACTACGAAAGATTTCTCGGAATATAAGAGGTTTGAATGCTAACAGGTTTCGTCTCATTTAAAATCACTACCAGGAAAATCTGGCTGACGCTGGAAAGACAGATGACGCTAGAAATATAGATGACTGTTGAAAAGATAGCCGAGGAACGGCCTAGCAGGCCAAGCCTGGTATTTATGAAGCTACAAGTCAAATTAATAAAAATACCCCTTAGACAGTCCGAGGTGGGGGGCGGGGCGGAAGATATGTCCACCTGTTGATTTCAATGGCGAAAACGGCGCAAATACTGACTTGAAATGCCCTATGTGCGGGAAAAACTACAAGAGACTAGTCTGGTTCATTAAACACCTAAAATCACATAATAGTGTTGAAGCATGACAATTGTCGGTAAGTTCTTCAACTTTCACTTCAGATAGAGTTGACGCTCATGTATCCCATGATTCACCATTTACTGGAAACTACCAGGAGTCCATTGTCATCTAGATACATCTTAGCATTCCTAACCTACAACAATCGATTTGGAAAGTTCACGACGACAATTTAACGGTCCTGTTAGAACATTCGGGCTTTAAGCAGGAAGTGCACTCGTAGGTAGAAACTCTCCAAAACATTATTTAAAACTATTGCAATGAACTCGGAATGATGATGAAATCGGAATACAAAACACACCCCGTACAATCCAGGACTATCGTTAGGCGGTCAATGCTTTTCTACGGTTACTGAAAATGCACCATTTAAATTCCCCAGTCGTAAGATTGATAATACAGGTCGTACTCTATCTTTAGAAGGAATAGTAGATAGCTATTTAAACGATCTCAACAAGGTAGAAAGCCAACAGATCAGTAACGTCCAAATATCTTGGATCCACGATAATTAAATAACATCATTTTTAACATCCCCAAAGACCAGCAAGGTCCATAAATATTAGGAGCTCACAAACGAACTCACTCTCTAGTATAAGTAAAACAGCTAAATCTGTCTACCAACTACTAAAAAACTTGGGCCTGTCCAGGACTCACATTAATTCATTCTTGGAACATATTGCGAAGGCAGCCCTAGTAGGTTCTTTTCAAATTTAGTTAGGTAGAGTGACCCTGAAACCTACACCTGGGTTGTGACCCAGTCGGAGGCACTGTTGAAGCTTCTCTCTCTGCAACGATATGGACCCGGCACCAGAACAGTGAATGCTAAGACGTTGCGGCTCATATGTTCATTGTCTTATTATAACAATATGCTCAATTTCACATAGTGTTCAATGTTCCCATTTTCTATTTAAAAACGATCTTTATTTATACATATTAAGATGTCGTTGTTATCAGAATACTTTTCTACTTCCAAGATTCATATTAAATTTGGCTTTATCGCAGTCAGTGTATCTTTTGTTGTTACGATTTACGAAACACATAAAATTCAGTAAGGTTATAACATAATAGCCTTTAAAATTTTATATTGTAGGTATACAACGAATAAGTGCTGCATATTTTAAGATTAATTGAAAAGAATAGCACTTTACAACAGATTGAATACATGTCATTTAATCAGATATAAAAGAAGCAGTGAGATAGATATGTATATGTTACATATTACTTACAGTATTTAAATTTAAAATAAGTATTGAAAGTTGAACATGTAATTATTATCGATAGCGATATTTCACAGTTTTCTTCATTATATTTATTAAATGAGAACGATTTTTAATTAAAATTATACCAAAATAGCAGCTTCTTTCGTGAGGATCAAGTATAATTTTTAAATTAAAAACACAAAATTATAATGAAGTGACCAGTTTTGTTATTCATACTACGTTTATTTTTATTTACAATGACTTGTAATTATGAATACTCATAAAATTTTAATATTACAAATTTGTGATGTGATCTTCTACAGGGTAACTGGTGAATTACTATCAATATTTAAGGAGAATACTCGGTACATGATTCTCATTCGAATTATGTAAAAAAAAATAGGTACTTAATTTTTGACCAAATTTCCGTATAAATATATAAAGTGTGAACACGTTCCAAGTGTTCCAAGTGTGGACGCGTGCGGCGGCGTGCTGATACAACACCACGCCGCCGCACGTGTATGTGTGTGTGTATACCTAATCTGTAGGGTGTTCACACGATGCGTAATTAATTACATAACTTTTCGTTAACTTTACTTAGAAGTTTATTAATATTTATGTTATATTAATTTTTATTTTGTCATATATGATCGTCAAATATCACGTCCTCAAGTATCGATAGTAATTCACCAGTCACCCTGTATATTTATGTTTATGTAAGAGCTGGTTATGACTACCTTAAAATGTTTCGCAACGATATGTGCTGACTTTTAATATACTACTGTATTATTGTTACCAAGAAATGAGTTAAGTCAAAATAAATTTTATTTACTGAAAAGCTTCCACAAGGTTCAGTTTCCACAAGGTTTACGTTTATTGTATTTATTTTTTGGCATTGTCGTCATAATTTTGCCATTCCAAACCGAATTTTAAAATCAACTTAGGATAACAATTAGTACCATAATTTTTTTACAATGTAGTATTAACAGAAAAAATATGATCAAAAAAACATTGTCATCAGTATAAATAAATACTGTTATATTTTAGACAAATATTCTTTCACCAATTTTTTTTAACATGCTCTGTTTCTTTTCCTTTCTTATTTTTTACTCTCTTAGTCGTGTAAAGATGACAACTGTGTGTTACAACTTTACGGTTCAATCAATACAACATGGTACTATTATTAATCAATTGCCATAATCTATACTTATAATAAATTTGTAGAGAGGTCAATTCTGTACATAGAATATATTTAAAAAAAACACATCAGGGGGTGCTTAGGGATCGGTACTGATGCCAAAAATGCAATCAGTAAAATTTTCGTCTGTCTGTCTGTTCGTTATGGAAACGAAAACTACTCGCCGGATTTTAACGAAATTTGGCACAATTATTCTTCATACTCTTGGGCAGGTTAATGTATACTTTTCATTGCGCTACGATCGATAGGAGCAGAGCAGTGAAGGGAAATTTTGGGAAAACGGGAGAAGTTACTCCATTTTTTTAAACTTTCGTCACGTGTGTAGGCTTATAAGTTAAAGCTACATAGAAATCATGTATGACGGAAATATTCTCCTTAAAATTATATAAAAAGTATTCCTGGACAGCATATCTCTATCTTTTATGGTTGACTCACAATAACACTTTAAACTCCCGATAGCTTAGCAATTCGCAGATTTCTGATTGTATTTGTCTACTCTAACGTTTACAACACTATCACTCATTCCTTATTAAAAAAGATAACATTATTACCTATTCAATAAAAGATGAATCATGTAAATCGATGTAGAAATACCAAAGTTATTTATGAAATAATAAGTCATACTATAAGGATTATTTTTGTGTATCGGTTGCCGGTTAACATCGACTCCGTGTATAATGTCAATGTATTAACTATTTCCGCTAATTAAACAAATATTGAGTAAAAATAAATGTTCAAAAAGTCAAGGAAATATATAATATTTTGAAGTTTCAGAGAAAAACTAACAAAAAGTGCTTTACAACAACAATAATACGAAACCACATTACATCAAAAATTACCGACTTTCTCAGTGTTAACTAGGAGAGTTAATAACTAACATTGAAGTGAAACCTTAGTTTTAATTCTGCGTTCCACAAATTGTGCCTTTTCTACTTTAATAAATTATTTATTCCGATATAACGTAAAAAGAAAGAAATCAAAAATACGTTAAGTCGTGTTCGATTATATTTTTTCCAAAAAGCGCCATCTCACGGCCACTGTCTAAAACAAATCGTCAGTCGCTTAGTACAAATCGATCATCGGATTCAACAAATATCAATACTACCGAACCAAGTAATTTCACCAACAACCACAAGAGGGCACCACGAGTATCAAAACAATATAATCTAATGAACATGGAAGAAATTTTAGACGCACTAAAAATAATAAAAAATGACTTGGAAAGTCAAAGACAGGAAATCCGGGAATCAGGAAAAGAAGAATGTTTGAAGAGAAATTTTCAACAATGATTCTTTATTATCAAAACTTGAAAGAAAAAGTGGAAGGTCAAGAAAAAGGTTAGAAAAACAGGCAGAATTTGATTTAAGAATTAACAATAATCCAGCAGAATCAACAACAAAATATAATACTAACATTGATGCAGTTTTTTCAAGAGATTTAAATAAAATAGTATCCCAAAAATATATTTCCTACTTCAGTTACCACAAGTCAATTATTACGTAAATTGAGCCTACTGATTAAGTTTATGTAACATTATATATTTGTTAATAATAAAAAAAATATTATTATAACTTAAAAAATATAAAATTTTATTACAATTCCTTCACTAATTAATCGAAAGGAACTTCGTTCCATCCGGGTGTACCTTGAGTCTTGACCCCTCTATTTTTTTTTGTGTATCGGTTGCCGCACGCGCGTCGTAGCGGGGGTTTAAAAAGGCGGGCCGCGGGAGTCCGCGCGCGTCACGAGCGTCAATCATACTACATACATATATTTGGCTGTTGATGCGAATAGACGTTCAGACTGTTCGACCTTATTGACATACAATAATTGTTATTTACAAACCGTGCTTATCAGCACGACTTTTAGTTTTTGTTAAGTTTATTTTCTGATTTGTTTTGTTCTTATTTTATATAATAGATATTATAAGTTTTAGTAGTGTTTAAATATATTATTAATTTTAGGTATGAGAGGTTTTGGTTTTTTAGTTTTCATTTTATTACTTAAATGTCAAATACTGTAAGTAATGGTTGACATGAGTTTAGAAATAATGACAAATGATTAACGTTTACGCATGCGTTGATTAATTTATTTTGTGTAAATTAAAGATTATCTTCTATATATATAAAAATGGATTGCTGTTCCTTAGTCTCGCTAAAACTCGAGAACAGCTGAACGGATTTATCTTATCTTAGTCTTTAAATGTTCGTGGAGGTTCAGGGAAGGTATAAAAGCTGAAAAAAATTGATTCATTACTGGGAAAACCATAAAAACAGCCCTTTTCTATTTCCCATACAAACGTTTTTTTTGACATTAGATTTGACAACTAACTAATATGTCAATCATTCTGTCGCACTTTAAAACACGGAGATTTATCGCTTACAGGTAAACTCCAAAAATATAAATAAAAAAACTCAATAGATATTTCTTGATTATAGGGCGATACGAAGTTCGCCAGGTCTTCTAGTATTGTATAAAAACAATTTGTCAGTGGTGGCTCAGTGGTTTAAGGGCCCACCTCTCGTCGCCGAGGGCGCGGGTTCAAAGGGCGCGGGTTCAATCCTGGCCCGGGCAAGTACCAATGTAATTTTTCCGAATCATATGTACTTTCTAAGAGTATTTAGAACATCACTGATTAATGTTGATTCCCAAAAAGAGGGTTGATGTCAGGCAGGCGGCCGGTCGTAAAAACAAATAGCCAAAAACTATTCACAACATGTAAGGCAGACCCTGGCTATAGCTGGGAAATTGCCAGGTAGAAGAAGATTGTATAAAAACAATTTCGGTTCGGTCCGTGAGAAGGCCTGATGTCCGGTACCCGAGGTTATAGCAAACAAATAACAAATTGAGTTTATTAAGTGTTGTTTTCATTTTATGTATATTTTTTTTATGAGGAGTCATTTGGCAGAGAATGATTTTTTATGTCCTGTCACAGCAATAATGTACAATCAAGTCAAAACAGATAAAATGTTAAGATCTTAAATTTTTTGTCTTTTGACATTATTAATTGTAATAATTATTTTTATAAACCACCATCTCACCAGGATTAGTCTCAAAGGCCCACTGCGTTACCATAAGGTATCTATAATGATTTTATTTTTATTACTAAAGAAATAATTTTTAATACAATATTTTTGTCGTTACTTTCTTATCTTTTTGTAGGAGGGGTGAGCAAAATTAGTGAGAGCATGTTTCGAACGGTACGTGTTTATTTCAATATTAAATTGCTGAATTCATCATAGAATAAATGTCACTTCTTACATTGTAATATTGAAAAGTTAGTTTTTTTTAAACAAATTAAATTTCAAAGTAAATTATTCTTTTAATACATATGTATATTATGTAAATAAGATATTTCTCACCTCAATGACAAATAAACTGTAAGAGTTTTTCCATATAGAGAAAGACTTATATCCAATTAAATTAAATGTGAAAACACCTGACATAATAATTTCAACAAACTAAACCGGTACAAACGGGATTAAACAGCATAAGCCACCAGTGTTGGTCGTTTTGCGTCCCTTTACGTAACTTTTCCTTATTAAATGCTCTAATGTGACTTCTTTTATATTCTTTTTGCATTAATTTAATATATTTAGAAGGAGAGATATCTTAACCAATGCATGTACCTACTTTTCTCACATTTTTAATACAGTAGTAGTAGCGGGTAAATAAATCCCTTGTATTGAGTGGTTTTATAACCTACTTACTAGGCATTTGGTCGACACATGAAAGGTGTTAGTTATTCGCATGAAAGGCTTATCCATTAATTTTAAAGTGGAATTGTATGGAGTGGAAGTGGAAGTGGATTTTACACCTTGGAGCTTAAATCTAGGAAACGATTATTATTTTAGACAATGGCAGCTGTATCTGAGTAACTCTGAATTTATTATTACTCCTATTTTGGAATACTAAAATCTGTAGTCAAAAATATTTTATAGTAGGTACAAAGTAAGACCTAATTTTAGAATGCAAATATATCATTCTGGACTTCGGAATTTTGCTGATAGAAAAATTTTGAAAGCGTATTAAAATTATAGGTCCATGCTCCGGAACACACGTCTTCCGACAAAATATTGCGATTACGAAGTATATGAAATTTTATCATAACTTATAAGTTACAGCATTGGTGCTATAATTATGTCTAAGTTACATTACCGTTACGTTTCCGCCGTTTTGTGGTTTATGCTTGAAAGAACAACAAACAATCGTGTTTTCATGCATGCTATCAAAACTTTCGCATACCTATATATGTAATATAAGACGTACAAGATAGTATTCTTAAATTATTATTATTATTTTACCTTTTTTTTAGGTATATATGACAATTAAATTGAGGATTTGATATTTTGCATCTACAGTAGGACCTCGATTATCCGGACTAATTGTTGTCGGTAGGCATCCGGATAATTGAAAGTCCGGATAATCCAATATATGAAAAAAACGGGCTTTTTGCATATGTACATATATAGTCTGTACCATACATATGTAATGTTAGGTGTTTATTTAAAACAACAAATACATATGAGCGAGAATCAACGTTTATTAAGAAATTGTACATAATGTACGTATAAGTGTTATAAGTGGCGTGGCGTTATGCAAGTTCTGACATGTTAATCTATCTTCTATATATATAAAAATGAATTGCTGTTCCTTAGTCTCGCTAAAACTCGAGAATAGCTGAACGGATTTATCTTATCTTAGTCTTGAAATGTTCGTGGAGGTACAGGGAAGGTATAAAAGTTGAAAAAAAATTATTCATTATTGGGAAAACCATAAAAACAGCCCTTTTCTATTTCCCATACAAACGTTTTTTTTGACATTAGATTTGACAACTAACTAATATGTCAATCATTCTGTCGCACTTTAGAACACGGAGATTTATGGCTTAAAGGGAAACTCCAAAAAAAATATTAAGAAATAATTTATTTCTTGATTGAGGCAGTACGAAGTCTGCCGGGTCAGCTAGTGTTAGAATAAACTCGTCGCGATTGGCAGTCCGGATAATCGCGAATTCGGATAACCGAGGTCCGGATAATCGGGGTCCTACTGTACTTGAATTTGAAATAATTTTCTTTACATATGTATTTTGTAACTTTAACATATATACAACAATAAAGGTATATATGTTAAATTTACATTTAACATTTTGATATATATTTACTATGTAAACTTGATTGCCAGTTGAACAATGGTATATTATATACGCTTACTCAATTTACTCAATGTTGGTGAATAGTTTTCTAATTGTGTATCTTACTTTTTTACTTTTAAATTAATGGAAGTGCAATCAATAGCGTCAATAAGGCCGTTTTAAAAGCCCCTTACCCTGAAAGCGTAACAACATAATATGATAAATCATATCTTTTAAACGGTTATGGATAAAACGTTGCTTGTATCTAAATCTACTTTTTTAAATTATTTGCATTGTTTATTATTTTTAATAAATTTCGTAATCTGTAGGTATTGAATCAATAGTCTATATGAGAATTCAGTAGTGGCTGAGAAGTCAGTGGTGGCTCAGTGGTTAAAGGGCCCGCCTCTCGGCCTCTCGTTACCGAGGGAGCGGGTTCGATCCTGGCCCGGGCAAAAAGTACCAATGTGATTTTTCCGAATCATATGTACTTTCTAAGAGTATTTAGACATCACTGATTAATGTTGATTCCCAAAAAAAAAAGGGTTGATGTCAGACAGGCGGCGGGCCGGTCGTAAAAACAAATAGCCAAAAACTATTCATAACATGTAAGGCAAGACAAGACCCCTGGCTACAGCTGGGAAATTGCCAGGTAGAAGAAGAAGAAGTCTATATGAGAATTCAATATCAACATAAAATTTTAACATAAAAAGATATTTAAGAACTTTCTTGTCGACTTATGTATATATGTATAAGATGTTTAAGTACAAAGTTATTTAAGAACTTATTAATGTCAGTACAGTTTAATTGTAATTCACGCTTTAAATAAAGCAAAAATATTATACTGAATTATCCGAAATCCTATATGTACGTAGTAGGTGTTAATGAAAGACGGAATATTTTTTGACATATGTAATAGTTTCGTGATAATGGCCTTATAAATATAAGGACCTACACTAAAATAATGGTTTGTACAGCGTCCGGCATGCGATAAGATAAATAGCAGAGTTTCCTCATTCTTAAAATAAAATGATATGCGGGATTATATATATATATATATATATATAGATTTATTACAGATTCGTTGTTCTTAAAGAGAGGGACGCCAGCCTCGCTGACGTTACAAATGTCACTTCTTCTAGAGCATTCGATGATATTTTAAAATGAAACTGCAATTGATCTTAATGCTCCTGTATTTCTCAAAGATTCTTCATAATAACATTCTTCAATGATACACACTCACTGAACTCTGAATTACGAGTATCAATTCTGAATTCTCAAATCTGGAGTCCGCCGTCGTGAGTCCAGACGTCAAGATTCAAACATAGTTCCATTCTCCTTTGATTTCGTTTTACTTTTAACAATAATCATAAATACTAATGAGGTTTAATAAGAATTGATGACAGCCTCAAATTATTTTCAAGTCGCATCCGTTATTAAAGCTGGTAGCGCCGATATATATATATATATATATATTTAATCAAAAATGTCAAATACGCTAACGTAAGAAGATAAATATAAAAAAGAATAAGATGAGGAAGTTCCCTTGGGCTATCGTTCATGTATAAAAATAAAATCAGATATGGTTTTAATCTAAATTTTCTATCTATAAGGTAAATCCAATACCCTGACTATACATATTTCCAATGGGACACTCTTTATATGAGACTGATGTTATGGTGACACATACATACATACATACGTTAATATTTATGAGATCCTAATTTATCCTTCACTATTGACAATATTTTACCATATAGTCATATCAATATATTATCATCTACTCTCGGATTTATCTACGCGTAATCTTGGGTCTTAGATAGTCCGATATATTATTATGCTTTTAAGATTACATATTCAAATTGATATGTTTAATATTTCCTTATTCAATATTATGTTATTTTATTAATATTTAACAGTGATAAGTAAAAACAAAAACTATTTTTGTAAACTTTAAAACTTAAAAAATAAACATTTTACAATAATCCAACTCTTAAAAGGAACTTAATACAAATGAATATTTTAGTTATTACTAGAAGACCCGGCGAACTTCGTTTCGCCCTATAATCAAGAAATATCTGTTACGTTTTTTTATTTATATTTTTGGAGTTTACCTATTAAAGCCATAAATCTCCGTGTTTTGAAGTGATTAGGAATGATTAATAGTTAATATGAGAGTTACACTGAGCTAGTAAAATAATAATTGTCAACGTTACTACTACACTTGATGCACAAACAATAACGATGGCCGACAACTGTGTAGGGAGTGAGAGAAGTCTAATTGTGTGAGAGAAACAGAAGACCGGCTTCGTTCTCATCCCTACTCCGTGCTGTTTACTGGGTCAGAAGTGACACCTGTAGATATCTGGCGGGGATAACTTATTAAATGACGATTGATCAGTTATCGACCGGAGATGAAAAATGATTAAATTACTAAAATAGCTATTAAAAAATAAGGGTTGATCGTAGAAGGGTGAAAATTTAGGATTGTATGTATTTTTGTACGTTGTATCATAAAAAAATAGTAATTAAAAATTTTGTCTAAGAAATAAAAAAAAAAATTTAGGGGTGGACTACCCCTAACATTTAGGGGGATGAAAAATAGATGTTGGCCGATTCTCATAGCTACCGAATAAGCACAAAAAATTTCATCAAAATCGGTCCGGTTGTTTCGGAGGAGTATGGGCACGAAAACTGTGACACGGGAATTTTATATATTAGATTGAACTAAACGTTAAAAGACTGTATGAGAAGTCATTTAAAAGTATTATTTAATTCGAACGTTGAAAATCAACGTTTATAGAGCGCTTTATTTCAAACGGGCAGGCTAGCATTAAAAGACGAAATGAAAATAACTTTTAATAGCTAGTTTGTTAGAGTATGGTTTGGTACAAGAAATGCAAAGTAGATCTTCTTTATACTACGTATATTTTTAGTTTTCATTTAACTCATTGACGGCTTAAAGTGAAACAGCAAAAAAGTGGAATTCAAATAGAAATTATGCAATATAAAAGTAAGTCATGCTTAAAGTATTGGTAATAAAAAATCGTGTAATTATAAAATAGAGGAAAAGTTGTACGCTTGTGAATGTTGTGCATGTTAATATAATTTAAGAATATAGACGTAAGGAGGTCTTATTCTTAAATTCTTACGACATTAAGCTAGTTTCGCAGCAAACCATAATATTATCTTTGCTGGGTTCATGCTAACCTACCTGGTAGTAGTAAGTGTTTTAGCTCTGAATAATCTCTCTCTCTCTCTCTTTGAAGCCACTCTATTACGATTAATTTGAATATATTCATACAAATATGTTTAACTTACAATCGTTTTGATTGATTATTATGAGATCAATTTATGCTTTTTATATATTTTAATACTTGAATGTATTGTTGTATAATTTAATTTTTTTTTTGATTCAATTACATTTTAATAAAATTTATTTATCAGGATAATAACAAAATAATAAATTAATAGCACTATTAATTTATTAATTAACCTAAATATGTATTTATCAAAAATAATTTGCAAGGAACAAACCTATTAAAGACGTTTTTATTTTAAAAATAAAGATAATTTTATGATATAACTTACATTTGCTGAATCTCAATAATAAATTAAAAGGTTATTTATGCGTAAGGTTTATGATTAATAAAGAAGCACGAAGACCGTGGTTATGAATGAAATGCTTCTGTGACAACTTAAATATATGTAATGGATTCGAGGGTTGACAGGATTGATCGACAAATCCGATATCAAAGTTCAATAATTCATTTGACATGAAATAAGTTGAGGAATATTTATAGAATAAAGGTAACATAAAAATTGATATATTATATAATTTAAAATACTACAAAATTCATCTTCATGTTTTATATAACATGTCTCAACATCAGTTTATTGGAGCCCACTGCTGAGCATATGCCTCTTCTCACATGGAGAATATTTCAGCATTAATATCCTCGCTTGCTCAGGGCAGGTTGGTGATTTCAAATTTATAATTGGAAATTATTCTTCACTTTCTGTCAGTGGTGTTTAAATACTCTTAGAAAGTACATATGACTCGGAAAAACCACATTGGTATTTGCCGGGTTTCGAACCCGGTTCGAACCAACACCCTCATGCATGAGAGGTGGGCCTTCAACTACTAGACGAGCACGACTTTTTAATGAATCATATTAAAATAACGAAAATAACGAAAAAACTAAATGTATGCATATATACTCGCCATGTAATCTGAGAGCTAAGTAGGTACGTTGAGACTTGAGTCACAATATCTTACTGTAGTAGGTCACACGTATGTGTAACAAATTAAACTGCAACTGTATAAAACCACAATATGTAGATGTAAGTATTTAGGCCTAAACATTGATAGTAATTTCAACTGGAAGATACATGTAAATGATGTTCGAAGCTGGTTAAGATTAGTATTATGTAAACTTTATCAATTAAATTCGGTGTTATATAAACATAGGTTAAGGATCGTGTACTTTGCGCTTGCTGACTCGTTGATAAGTTACGGACTAATTGTTTACGGGCGAATTTACAAATAAGACTGATCAAGTTCCTAGTAAGTAAAAAAGATAAGGATAATTGTAATAAGGACTATGAAAAACTCTTTACTGTTTGTAAAATTTTACCGATTGAAAAAAAATTGAATATTTAATAGGATTAGAGTATTATTACAATAAAGAATATAAAATATCTATAAAAAATGTATACAATACCGGGAATGTGGAAAAGAATAAATTTGTACAACCAAAATTAAAAATTTATTATGGAGAGAGATTGTCAGCATACATTGTACCTAAAGTATTTAATAAAATTGATATGATAAGAATAAATTATAAAATAAGTAAGCAAATGTTAAAAACAAAACCTAGGGACTTATTTCTCAATGACGAAAACCTGTCGTCACCGTGAAACAAGACCGCAGTGAACTTTATAATATTATAAAACTTATACATAGTGTTGATTTACTTTTTAAGAATATGATGTTATGTTTTAGGTATTTCTTTTATAATGGACCGTTATTTTTATTTTTTCATGTTAAACAAAATGAGCGCGTCTCACCGTCAAGCATAATAGCTTGGTGAGAACAAAAAAAAAACCATTGTAAACCATTATTATTAATAAGAAATAAATACATAACAAAATCTGGCCAAGCTATCAATTTTGGAATTTATTGAAAAGTTCATTTTTGTTCGGTAAAAACGCATTAACCTGGAACGAAACCTTGATAATTTACCACTCTCAACATCTTTTATATCTCGAAAATTTCACAAAAATCTAATATGCGTTTATAGTATTCAAGTTTCCTATTTACACAGAATATAATTATTCCATACTCACGCAGACTGGTACGGGAAAGACTTCTAGATGGAAACTAAAACAAAGCATGTTACTCTATGTATGTTATACCTACATACCTACATATATAGGTACTCTATGTATGTTATACTTACGTTAAAATTTACTTACATATGTTATAATTTAGAAGGGTTTTGGTATTAAGCCGGAAACGCTTTAAAGATAAAAAAACACGAATTTTATTGTGGCACTGCGAATGAACACGTCCGGCTTGTTTCCCGGTTTGAGCTCACGGTTCACAAGTAGAACCTTTGGATACAAAGCAAATTGGTTCACATTTTTCCACTGTACTATTTTTGGCGTTTGTGACTTTATGCTCCTTCCTTTATCATTTGAAAGTCTGAATATTGAAACATTGCTTTCATATTATAAGTCGTTTTAACAATTATAACATAGAAACCGGTATGAAATGTTTAATAATATCTTAAATATTGTGGTTATCAGATAAAAATATTTATTACAGCCAACAAACATTATTAAAAACAAAATAACACTCTCTACATTATGAAATTTATTTGTCTAAGTCAGTCGTTTTTTTTTGCCTTTTCATTCCCTGAAAGATATACTAAATAATAATCAGCAACGCAATATATATACATAAAATCATTTGCTCCAATACGGATAAAATCTTAGGCACTGATATTGGTATATAGGGATAATAGTAAAAAAGATACTCGATTACTATTACTCTGAGACTTACAAAGTTTTCTCAAAGTAAGCTAAATAGTGTTTGGTCCACACGAACAGAAAATTACAATTTTAAAAAGTATAAATTACAAATCTTCTATATATATAAAAATTAATTGCTGTTCCTTAGTCTCACTAAAACTCGAGAATAGCTGAACGGATTTATCTTATCTTAGTCTTGAAATGTTCGTGGAGGTTCAGGGAAGATATAAAAGCTTAAAAAAATTGATTAATTACTGGGAAAACCATAAAAACAGCCCTTTTCTATTTCCCATACAAACGTTTTCTTTGACATTAGATTTGACAACTAACTAATATGTCAATCATTCTGTTCGATTGCTACAGGAGAAACCTGATTATTAATGGCCTCTAAAACGGAATAGAGTTCGCCCGGTCAGCTATACATATATTACTAATGAAATAAAATATTTAAGAAATTCATTGTCAATTATGAACGTATATATAAGGGACGCTTGCTAAGAGAAATTAATTTTGTTTTTAATCTCAAATATACGTCACTACTTTCTTTATGAGAAATCAATTCCGTCCACATCATGGTAGAAGAGCATTATTATTTTCTTTCTTATAATTTTTCTTTTATTTTAGACCTCATAAATTTTTATAAAAATTCTGTCATTTCACTAAAAATATTCAGCGAAATGAAAACATATCTTTTGTGATTTTTTTGTTAATCAGATGAGTAAGTATGTATTTTCAAATGACTATATTCATGCAATTAAAAATTGCTGCTAAACTTTTAAAAAAATTTAGGATTCCTTAGTCTTACCTAAAAACATGCTAGATTTATTATAGCGTGTACAAAATAAGGTATATTTGCATATCGTACAAAGGAAAACAGAATACAAGGCATCTATTTAACATTACATAAAGTAAAGCGTCAGATTGTGATGAATTACTCTCTGTTTCGATTGTCGATAAAACAATCTTGTCCGGTTTTATTCGATTCTCTTCTAAATATATTTTAACTGCTTTTTTGCACGAATGTTTTCACGCTAAGGAAATAAAATAAAAGAATCCATAAAACAAACTACTACAATATGTTTGAATGTTTTAAATAGCTACAATTGTTACAAAATAAAAATTGTTTGATTGTAATAAAGTTTTTATCTGTAACATACTGTTGAGAATAATTCCCGTAATATTTCATATTAGAAACTAAAAACTCTCAATTAAACTCTAAACTCTGCCCTGGCAAAGTAACAATAAAAATATACAACATAAAATTAGAGTTATTAAACTCAAGCTAGTCAATGTGAAGTCAAATGAAAATTCTTAGTAATCCTATTTCCCGGATCTCTTAACTGTAATTAAAGAAATTAAATTCACTGTAAATAAGATACATCTCTCCGCTAACAGTTTCGCAGATGTTTCTATACACCAAATTACACTCGTATTAAAATTCTCTTTGTTTCAACGTTCTATGCCGCAAAAACGCTTTTCATTACATTGTTTTAGTTACAAGTCAGTTTCTCGCTTTTCAAAAGCTTTAAATGTCATGAGAAACATAATAATGTTGTAATATATTTCAATTATTATGGATTATGCTTTTTTATATTAAGAATCCCAAGGGTGACATTTTAACGACATACATAATACGAGTACCTATGTATTTGATTGACTGATCTTTATTTAGAGTCGTGGGTAAAAATGATTTTAACAATAGCTAGTATTGTATTTGTAAATCAGATACCTCATGTCGTAACAGAAATTCACGCATAAAACATATTATTGTAGAAGGTAAAGCATTTTTTAGCTTATTCACTAAACCGCCCAAATTCTTAGACTTGAGAAAAAAATATTTGAAGAAAAAATATTTGTCTCTCACAACACGTCCATAATGTCACCCTACCAGTGAGAAGTATATTCAGCGTTAGTATGACGTGTACGTAATTACTTAACGGCGTGTCGTACAGTCAGTCATGCCTTGTCATTTTCGCTAAGGCCTTGGCCTCGAATTTTGCGGGCAGCGGAGCGGCGGCGGCGGCGGCACGAACACGCATACTGTTCTCCAAACTAGCGGGCAGCGGGCACCGCTGTATTCGAGGGTCGGTCCATTTGATTATACGCGTAAGATCCTGCCGCTCCCGCTGCCGCTCCGCTGCCCGCAAAATTCGAGGCCGAGGCCTAACATTTCCACCTAGTCAGTTAAGAGTGGAATAAAACGTTACAAATTTAAGCTGATATAAAAGTAAGATTAAACCTTTGAGGATATTAGGTACTTTGAAAATATATAGTATGTTACATTTAGTGCTCTGTTCTCTACTTGATTTTATCGTAACATATTTTTACTCTTTAGGAAAAATAACCGTTAATATTAAATAACGATAAATATTTATGTTTAGCATAAAATAATTTGATAAGGTTGTTGAAATTTGTCATATAAGTATGTTATTTAATAAACTTTTTGCTAGCCAACTTTTACGGCAATTTATTTACTTATTTTTAACTTTGATATAAATTAAAAAAAAACATTTTTTATAATTGGGTTTACTAACGAATGGTATATGATACATCTGAGTTTCAATAATATTTTAACACAATTTTCTTTCACTCAACAAAAAAAAACTCCTGTAGAAATTTTGATTCTTTTGAACATATGCGTTTACGTGAATAATCTTTACTTTAGTTACATATTATCCAGGTAACAAATTATACACAAATGATCGTTTTATTACACAGAAACATTATGATTTATGTTATAAAAAAGCCATTATTACGAGTATGCCTTGAAATTGTACCACCCAGCACATCAATTTAGCCGTTTCTGGCATTATCAGCAGAATCTATAGAGTAAAAGGTATTTTCGGTGGCATGTTGACACCGTTGACCGCACCTCCATTACAATTCGTTATTTAAAAAAGATATTTAAAAACCTCGATTACATTAAACATTATCAGTAAAAGGTCAATATTAATATTAAAATCATTTTTATAATATATGCTTTAATACATATTAAACCACACCCAAATACAAGTTTTAACATCAAATAGCCCGAGCCCACGACGGCCAGATTTTCATTATTTTATTAAAGTTGAAAGTTTCTTTGTACATGTCTCTTATGCAGGTAAGAACGACCAGCGACTATAGAGTTCGGGTTGTGGTTACCTACGGGGTTAACAGGTAGTAAAGGTGTATCAAATAGTACTTAAATTTTATTAAAGTAAAAAGCTAAATTATATTATATTTCCTTCAGGATAACTTGAGAAATCTCGTCATCTATTGTCAGCCACCTATGACAGTTGCTATCCCTTGCCAGGCACCCTTAATTTTTAATAAATTACAATTACATATTATACTCGTACTTTCGTTATTGTATAAAGGCTAAATATTATTATGTTACATGGGGTCCTATAAAAAGATGTTACCTCTATAGCCGGACAGTTTTCATGTTTTTACGTCTTGCAGGCACACAGAAAGTCCATTGTAGATGCGAGCGCGAATGCTCAGTCGATTACTATTTTTTAAGAAATTTAATAACTAATATATAATTTTATTACGTTCATAACCAGGTTTTATAAGATAAAAAATGTTAGTTTAATATCATAAAAATATAAAAAGGTTTATTACAGGTAGAAAAAATTAAACTTATTTATTAATTTCAGCATTGTCGACGATTTTTTCATTTCACTACTACTCAAGTCGTTGGCATGTCAACGTAAACTTCTTCTTTAATTTCTGAAAAAAATAAGCAAGTTTATACAATTATAAATAAATCAAAAATTATGTATCATAACTTGTCATAACAATTATATGCCTGATTGAGTTTTGATCAAATCACTAACATAACTCGGCAGTTGATCCCTTTCAAACAATTTGAATTAGAATTTGTCCTCTTTTAATATCCATCCGTTATTGTCTAGTTGATATGTTGTAAGATTTTTCAAATAGTAATATACACATATACATTGTGTGGACATTGTTAACTACTGTAAAGTGGTTTAAAACGTTGTAAAAATATGATTTTAAAATGCCGTATATATGTTATTTCATATATAATAAAAATAAATAAATAATGATCCAATCTTCATAGCCTGGTTCTATAAACAACCATTTAACTCTACTTCATGATTGATGTTGCTCATTAGAATGGATTCTGTACCTAATTGTATTTAGAATAGAAGAAAGACGTTTGACATTTCTAATCTGTACACTACAAAAAGTTTCTTAATTGATTTAGGGATGGAAATAAAAGTATAATATAAAATTAGAATGAGTGCCTATAAACGTCTTTTCTGGAGGTATAAATCAAAAAGATTTTTACTGACAGAAATAACATGAATTACAAGAAAAGAAAAGAGTAATGTTCGTAAGCTTATCTTTTATGAGATTACGTAAGCTTATCTTTACATGCACGTACATATAAATATGTCTTTATTCTTGGGTATTAACGATGATACATATATATAATAGATAATGCAAAATTTATAATACGAATACGGCTTCTACATTCAATGAATATATGATTTATATTTAATGTAAAAGCCGGATTACTAGAGCAATTCACTTATTATAATTATTATAAATATTTAAATCAGTTATGTTTAGTTTAATGTGTAACTACGTCCACTCCTATATATCGGACCTTATTATTGTAAGAATAGAAAATTTCTTATGAACTTGTTGTAACTATCTATAATCTAGAAAATAAGACAAGCAGAAGAAATTAAAACAGTTGGACTTGCTTTTATAACCTTATGCCATTGCACTTTAGTATTCTGTAATCATAATATTCATTTTAAAAAGTGTTTGTTTCTCGCAATGAAGTTTTTTAAATTATTTGATGTGTTTAACGTTGATTCACAGTAGGTACGAATTTGTATATATCGGATTTATTACACATTCCTTGATTTTAGAGAGAGGGAGAGACGCCAGCCTCGCTGACGTATCAAATGTCAGTTCTTCTAGAGCATTCCATGATATTTTAAAATGAAACTTCAATTGTTCTTAATGCTCCTGTATTTCTCGAAGGTTCTTCATAATCACATACTTCAATGATACGCACTCACTGAACTCTGAATTTTGCCGTCGTGCGTACAGACGTCACATTCATACCAAGATTTAAACATTCTATTCTCCTTTTAAACAACCTTTGATTTCGTTTTACTTTTAACAATAATCATGAATACTAATGAGTTTTAATAAGAATTGATGACAGCCTCAAATTATTTTCATGTCGCATCGGTTATTAAAGCTGATAGCGCCGATATATATATAGGTATGTATAGGTATATGTCATTAAACCAGACTAGTTCGAATTTGAATCCTTATAAAACCTCTTAATATTCCAGATGTAATTATATACACAGTTTATTTAAAGTGTAAATGCAATTCAAAAATATTAAAAACCATTTATTTTATTCAACAAAACTATTTGTTAAGCACTTTGACAGATACGAATGAGTGATATTATTTTGATTGACTAATATTAAAAACAGCAATAATATTACGTTTTTTTCCATATGCGTTGAAAGGATAAGTTTGTTACCTTCACAAGAGAAATGCATTCAAATTCTGTAATTGCTTCATCAAGGAATCTACTGACATGTTGGTTTGAGTAAACAATCCAAAAGCTTTTGTCAATTATATATTTTAATGTCATTAATTATGTATTGCTTTGTAGAAAAATTCAGATGAATTGAATGAAATAAAATTAAGAGTACTTTAAAGAAAGCTATGTTGAGATTTCTTTACGAGATAAAGGAATAGATTTGCGTTTCTGAACTAGAAAAATATGGAATAAGGATTGCTGAATTAAATAGAAATCTCAAAGAAAGTTTTCAATAGGAAAATAGCTAGTAAAACCCGAAAACATAACTTATAAAAGTTAAGTAATTATAAAAGTTATTATAACTTTAAATTAAAATTTAACATCTTTTGTTTTAAATTTTAGATTTTCAGTGGTAATTTTTGTGCAAGTAATATAATGTAGCAGTCATTGCTTAGAAGCAATGGCTACTTTATTTACATCCTTGTCATTTAAGTCAAAATTTAATAAGTCTTACAAAACAAAGAGAAGTCATAGTCAAACTTTGGGAAAGTAATCATTTTTTTTTCTTCCCATCTTTGACGTTTCCAAAAGCTGAAAATTGAATGTTAAAATAATAATTAAAATTTTAAAATAAAAAATATTTGGTCATACATAAAAATATTTTTAAAGAAGATTTTTTGTAAGCTATTGGAAATGGAAATTAATAAATATTCCCAAGTACTCTCTATTTTTAAGAGCAAAATAGTATTCAGTAAAAATTATTTCCGTATTGTATACACGTACGTATGTATTATATTTGTCTATGGTATGTGAATGAATTGTTAAATGAAAAATATTCACGAATAGTTTGTACACCTGTACATTGTATGAGAATGTTACTACTTACAATAATATTCTAATCTGTATGTATGAGTATCTAAATAACAGTAATTGTTGGACTTCCTGTCGCGTATAATATTAATGTGTAACAATTGGAAAATCGTCGATAATATTTGATGAAGAGGACGTTGGCTCGATGAATTTAACGAGTTCTTTTCCACTCTTCTTTGAGAAGCGACAAACCCGAGGCAAGCCATTGAATCTTTTGTCAGAAATTACGAAGCATATTTCTATTTTCATTAGTATTACCATTGATTATAATATTTAGAACGTTTTTGTAATGAAAAATATTATTTTGGTAAGCCTTGTGGCTTAAAAGATTAACATTAAATCTATGTTTTATTTTTGAATAGAAAATAATTGTTTTATTTAAAATTGGGAGTAAATAGAACATTAATACAGCTAAAATAAAATACGATAAATAAATAATGAACTCTTTCAAAAGTATTATTATTATTATTATTAATGGATAAATCCTACTAATATTATAATTGCGAAAGTTTGTGAGTGTTGTGTATGTTTGTTACTTCTTCACGCTCAAACGGCTGAACCCATTTTGATAAAATTTTGTATATAGGAAGCTGACCTCCAGGAATAACACATAGGCTACTTTACATAAGAAAATGTTCGAGTTTTCCTCATATAAGCGAAAAACCATATTTACTTACTCGGGAACTCAACTCCTAGCCTAAACGACATTATACCTATGTACCTTTTACCGGTCTGTGTAGGCACGATCGACAGACAATAAAAATTCTTTTCGTTAAAAAAAAAAGTTATGATAGACAATATACAGGGTGACTGGTGAATTACTATCAATATTTAAGGAGCATACTCGGTACATGATTCTCATTCGAATTATGTAAAAAAAATAGGTACTTAATTTTTGACCAAATTTCCGTATAAATAAATAAAGTGTTGACACGTTCCAAGTGTGGACGCGCACGGCGGCGTGTGTGTATGTGTATGTGTGAGTGTGTGTGTATACCTAATCTGTAGGGTGTTCATACGACGCGTAATTAATTACATAACTTTTGGTTAACTTTACTTAGAAGTTTATTAATATTTAGGTATGTTATATTAATTTTTATTTTGTCAAATATGATCGTCAAATATCACGTCCTCAAATATCGATAGTAATTCACCAGTCACCCTGTATATATAGACAACAGTTTCTTTCTGTAGTTAATTTGTTAAATACTGCCAAACTATTCATGTTAACGTAATTTTTATAACATTTCTGTTGTTTTGTAGTTGTTGGGTATTGCTCCATTTGTGGGCTTTCTTTTAATATAGCACTAATTCCGAAATCAACGCTGACGAAGTCACGGGCAAAGACTAGTTACAAATAATAGGCACTTCAACATTTCTGTCTTTCTCAAATTTCCAATTGACATTTTTATTTTATTCTAGTGTCTAGATATATTTTATTCTTTGTTATAAGTTTTACTCAATGTATCTGAAAAGTATAGCATATATGTGTTTATTCAATCACGTGGTGTCGAACAATAGTTGATGATACTTGACCGCTAGAAGGACTACGGGGGTTTCTTTTTTATTTAGCATTTTTTTTATTTATTTTTTACCTCAAAAAGATATAAATCGCTTAAAGTAACAGTTTAACATCCAACCAAATATCTATAATACAAATTTTTGAATTATTTAAATGTATTCGAAAAAAAATATGAAGCAAGCATATTACTATAATAATATCTGTAAAGTATAATAATATAAAGCTTTAAAGTTGATACGAAATTTCTAATTTCAAAATGATTAACGATAGATTGATAAATGATTTGAAAAAGAAGTGTTTTCTCTAAATAGTGTATTAGTTCGAGGCCGAGTGCATTTCGAGATCACAAGAAAATTACATTCTCAGTAGTTTTAACTTTTTGCCCTGAGTCAAGAAGGAGCTTAAAGTGTTGTTCCAAGAAATATAAAATTATCCCATACATTTTTTCAGTCCTCCATACTTAAGAATTTTCATGTCTAGTTTAGTTTTAAATTTTATATGAACTAAATATTATATATATCGATATTTCAAGCTACTGAAGGTTCTAAAGTGTGACTATAGTATAATTTATTCGGCAAGTGGAAACAACTGAGTTTGAGTAGAATTAATAAAACTTTCCGAACTTTTTAGTTACAATCTCAGGGGCCGTTCCAGTATTACGTAAGCAGATTTATTACAATTATTTACCCCTCCATGCCCCTTGTCAGCAAAAGTAAGCAAAGCTCTTACCCCCTCCCCCCATGCTTACGTAAACATTTTCTATTACTATATATTTTTAATATAAGTCCAGAGAAAAATTATAATTGTATTTTTTTATGAATCTACTCGATGTGACGATTAAAAATTAATAACTACCGATGACGTAATCGATACCTAGACTCCCCTACCCCCCATGTCATCTAAAATAAGCAAAGCAAAGACTCGCCCGCCCCTCCATAGTGCTTACGTAATACTTGAACGGCCCCTTTTTTTTGATGTCGCAAGGAAACTCTTTTTACGATCCGTCCAACCGGCCGTGGTGGGGCCGGAAGGGATGTGTGAGGCTCGGCCTGGGAACTCACTAAAACCACTGTGAAAGCCATCGGCCGCTATGTCGGTGTACCCCGGATCTGTCAGCGACAGAGCACACCAGCGACTGGCCGGTCCTGGCAATTAGGACCGCTACGACGACGCCGGGCTTTCATTAGAGCTGGGTTACCACGCCGACCCCAGCCCGGAACACAGGGGTGCTATTGGAGGCGTTGGAATTGCCTCCGTCGCACCCACGTACGTCATTTGAACGGCCCCTTACTATAAACATTAATATGTATATAAAAAACATTAAGATTCAGTTTGGAACATATACATTTTCTTTATTTAAGTAAAGAAACGAATGTCAAATACAACAAAATTAAGATTTTTTATTAAAATTTATATTCATAAGATTTTTCAAACATGAAAAAGTATATCAAAATCAATTGTAAAAGTATATCAATAGTAGATAATTGCTTTAGGAAATATGCTAATCTTGTTTGTAATTAATTATAACTAGTTGATACTAGGGCTTAGTTTTAACTAAAAGGAATTCTAGTAAGAAAACGCATAAGATAAAAAAAAAGATAATTAACAGATCTACCTAAGAATACCAAAGGTCTTTTAAATGAAAATGCTTTTACGTGACATATGTGTTTTATATATAAAATAGTAATAAAAAAGTGGAAATCTCTCTCTTTTACTATAAAATTAAGTATTCATATAATTTAACTATTATTAAATTAAATGTGGACTACAAGAAATATATGTCAAGTAAATGCGTCATTTTATTGTGGATGATGCCAAACACTAGTCAAGCAAGCTAACCGCTGAATTACAATTGGAAGAAATCGAAAGAAATAAATCAACTTTATGGCGAAAGTTTCTTGGACACTGAAGAATTTTTTTATATAATTACATAATACGTATACATTACTATAAGTGACTAAATGCTTTGTAATTTTATGCTTTGAATTTCACTGACAGGTATAAAGTTATAATTTAGAGTTTTTGTAATAACGACTGTTTGTGTTATTTCAGAAAGAGCTTTCTTACAAAAAATCTATTACAGTAGTCGTGTTTTACGCTATTAAGGAAAAAACAGACTCTATTTTTCTCCATTTTATTTCCTAAACTGGCTAGGCAAGCGACTTAAGTTAATTCTCCTTACATTGGCTAGTCAAATTCTTATCAAAATTGTTACAGTTATTGCAAAGATTAATTGGAACAAATAGATGCAACGATAAAAATATTTAGAATATAAGTTATTTTAAGTTTACAACCAGAAACTGCAGCTTTAGTTTTATATATAAAATGAAACTAATATTATAAAATGCATTAATTTTAATTATTAGCAATACTAAGTGGAATGCTTGACTTTAACGTATTAAATTAATAAAACACTTTCTTTTAAAAATAACATGATGAATGTTAACAGTTCGGTACCACATAAGAAATAATAAAAGGGTTTATTTATTACCAACATCGTTATCTTCTACCTTAGGCATCCTCCTTAAACCTTCGACGGGATGACCTTCTCCATTCTATCCAGCATTTCCGGCATCTGAAACACAATATTTTGTATTTTTTTCAAAAATTATTCTATAATTTTCGTTTGTGTACTAAAGTTAAATGGAACAGAAGTTAAAGCGTCTACATAGTAAAGTTTATCTTGAAAAATCTAATCACATTGCATATATGTATTAAAGGGGGAATTTGCTTCTATTTCTCTTATATTATCTGAAAGTAGACATTTTTAATTTCTTACATACTATTTCCTTAAATTTCTCTCTCCATTAAATTACAAAAATGTAATTAATTATTAAGGACCCGTCTCTCGTTGCCGAGGGCACGGATTCGATCCTGGCAAGTACCAATGTGATTTTTCCGAGTCAAATGTACTTTCTAAGAATATTTAGACACCACTGACAGACGGTGAACGAGAACATCGTGAGAAAACCTGGAATTATAATTTCACAAATAAAAGTTTGAAATCACCAACCCGTCTTGAGCAAGCGTGGCGATTAACGCTCAAACCTTTTCCATAAGGGAAAGAGGCCTTTGCTCAGCAGTGGGCTCTGATAGGCTAAAAAACAATTATTTTTATTTTATTGTTCTTATTACATTGAAGTTCACTAAAAGCAGAGTATTATTGAACCCCCCCCCCCCCCCCCCCCGTTTTCCTTATTGTCTCAGATCTGTTATCTGTGAAGATTTCTTTATAATAACGAAAACTTTTACGCAATTAATATGATTCATGAAAAATCCTTCGTACTTAAAATTTTTTTAATTATATAAATTTAATTACACTTTCATTTATAATCAGGTGACATAGCAGGGGAAAATCTGCTTATTGGAATAATTGAGTTATTTGATGCGTTAAAAAATTAAGTTAAAATTTAAAAGTGCGATCGTTAGGCCTCTGCCTCGAATTTTGCGGACAGCGGAGCGGCGGCGTTAGCGGGGCGGGGAACGCATACCTGTTCTCCAAACTAGCGGGCAGATCACGTGGCACTATAGCGGTGTAGTGTTGTGTTCGTGGTTGTGTTGTCGAGATATTTGTTTTTATTCACGAACGAAATGTCTGAAAAACGGCGACATCTTTTTGATTCAAATTTATTCCTAACGCTCGATTTATTGTGGGCAAAAGAAGAAGTGGATCCCTACTATAGGGCAAGGAAAATAAATGGCGAGTTTTATAGAAATTATGAAGAACAGAGACAAAATCCCAACAAATTCTACGACTACACCAGAATGAGTGTAGAAACTTTTGACTATATTCTTGAAACTATCAAGAGTGATTTAGAGAGTGTTCCATATGGGTGTCCTCTCAAAGATTGCCGAAATAATTAGCTCTTGCACGTCCGAAGACATTTTGATACGTCACAAAAAAAAATTACAACACTATACCTACAATGCAGACGCGCAACGCGGGCGGTCACCGCTTGACTGGAGTGCACCCGTGCACCGCTCGTTGCCCGCCCCCGCCCTGTTCCTGCACCGCTGTATTCGAGGGTCGGTCCATTTGATTATACGCGTAAGATCCTGCCACTCCCGCGCCGCCGCCGCCGCCATCCCGCTACCCGCGAGATTAGAGGCAGAGGCCTTACTGTCAGGTGCATGTAGCGCTGGCAAAGAAAACCCGTCATTAATGAGGGGTAACTCACAAGCTTCCGTTGGGAAATAATGTATATTTAGTTTTCTTATAAAGCCAGTACTTTTAAATAATAAATGAAACCTTAACTAGAACAAACTAATTATTATCTTAACCCATAAATAAGTTTTTTATATACAAAAATACTAGTCGTGTTCACAAAATACTTTCCCGCGTAAAAAGTGAACAAACCAAGCGTCATCCCTTTAATATCACTTCGGATGCGTTCGGGAATTCAAAGGTGCGGTTCAAATGAAAAGTGTGTCCGAAGTCGGCCAATCCTGATGAAGCGTCGTCCTCGGTGCGCTACTCGTTACGGTCAGTTGTCAGTGAAGCCTGGACTGCAGCTGTAGGGTCGTCACTATATCCAGCTGTATTGGTATTTGGTCGAAATGATAATGATGATGACTCAATCTAGTCATTTACTTCGTCATCTGAAATCTGAATACTTGCAAAAGATTGTGATAATCTCATTTGTTAGACACAAAAAGTGCTATAATATGTGAAAATTAAAATAAAGTCTGTGAGGGCCCTCATAATTCGTGTTCCTGTTTACACCACTGTTCGTAGCCAGGTTCCGTCGACACGCACACCAGGCCTGCATCTGTAATCAAACCAGACAACTTAAAACAAAATCTAGAAAAACATTTTCTATCATTTGAATCTGAATCCCACCCTTCATCAACATATCCTTTATTTTAAATTTACTGCAAAAATGTCATAAACAAACAAAGCTATTATCACTGTCACATTTCTTTCAAACTTTTTAAATAAGCAAGGTTCTTACTTAAATTTTAAATGACCTAAAGTGATCATTGACTCTCATACCATGCATGTTAGGACTGCTCAAGTCCATAGATGGCATGTTTAAGCATTGTTATCATCATTATACAATACAGGTTTTTGCATAGACACAGAATCATTCAAAAAACCATTCAGGAAAGCTGTTGTTACATCAAGATAGTGTATATCTAAACCTAATTTTACAGTTAAAGAAATTAACATCATAGAGTAGAATAATGCAGCACAGGGGAAAGTCTCATGATAGTCTATGCCGGCTTTCTGTGAAAAACCTTTTGCCACTTATCTTGCATGATACCAACATTATCATACTTTGTTTTTAAACACCCATTTGTACTGAGCTACCGTAGAATCCCAAGAGTTATCCACAAGTTCTCATGCATCATTTATCTTAAACATTTCTATTTCTCTATACTTACTCTTAAAAATTTACTCTCATTTCCATTTAAAACTCCAATATTCATTTTAATCTGATTTGAAAAAGTTTCTGGAATATATGTGACATAAATAGTATCACATTCAGTATGTGTGCTATCTTCTTTACCTTTTCTTCTTCTTGACTCTGTTCCTAAGCTGAAACCTTACACTCAATAGGAATATTAATGGTATTTTTTGTTGGTTACAATATAATGATGTCTCTACTAGTTTTAACTGAGTTGTTTTCAGGATTATAAACCCTTTGTGTATTATTAAATAAATAATGCTACCGAATTCGGTAATTAAAGTAGAAAATTCGAAAATTCACCCACGGTCAGACACTATAAAGCCAAAGAGTGAGACTATATTGGTAAACATGAACTTAACCACCCCTATATGGTTACGAATTGAATATAGCAAATAAAACCTACCAAATGCTTGTAATATTAATTAATTAATAAAACAAATTATGTACCTGTTAGACTGATGCCTTAATTTGAATTGATTGTTCGTTTTAATTTTCCAGTGAAAGATCATACAAAGCAACAGTTTCATTATTTTAAACTTCGATGCTTAGTCGCTTTACTTGGGGTAGGCCGTCGAGCGTTAAATTTCTAATGCATTGATAGGGAGGCCTGAAAAAGAATGTGTCCTACTTCTCGATCGTAATCCAAACTTATATTCTTACATCGAGTTCTGTTCAAAACAAACGGTCCTTGCACTCTTGTCAACGCGACTCGTTGCGCGTTTAATGTTATCTATCAGTCATATTCACAAGCAAGTATATTTTAAAACACAATTCGTGTCTTATTTTATTTATTACGTTTATATATAATTTAATATAACTATGAACGTGAACGCTATCTCACTTTGAATTTAGAATTCTAACAAAATTATTAAAAAATATAGTTTTCTTATACAGCCAGTACTTATAAATAACAAATAAAAAATTTACTAAAACTAACTAATTATTATCTTTACCCAATACACCTCAAAAAAGTTAAATTCAATTTACAAAAATACCAATAGTGTTTACGAAATACTTTCCCGCGTAAAAGTGAAGTGTGAACAAACCAAGCGTGATCCTTTTAATATCACTTCGGATGCGTTCGGGAATTTAAAGATTCGCTTCAAATTAAAAGTGTGTTTCCTAAGTATATATTGACCTTCCGCAACTACGGCACTTGGAAATGCGAAGCGAAGTAGGGTCACAGTCGACATCTTGGAATTTCGTCTACATAAGAAGTGTGTTTCTCTATAATATTATGAAAATAGAATTATACTCCAACCACATTCGATGTGGAATTTTAGTAAACAAACCATGAGTCATCATAATTAGGGTTGATACACTCTTAATAAAAAAAAATATTATAATTACAACTATATTCATTATAACACGATTTCCTGTTTTGACACAAAATTTTAATTAAATATAGAATCCAAAAATTTTATTTAGCCGGTCAATACATAATTTATATGAAAATCAGCTTAACATAAAAGTTTAAAAATGTTGAATTACCACTATAATATATTTACTACAAAACTAACAACCCCATATTTTAATACTGACGTAAAAAATCGCAGGTTTGTGACATTTGAAGTGTTTTTTAAGCAATTGGCAGATTTAGTAATTATGATAGAATTAATGTTAAATGATTTATAAGACGCTTTTAATTAAAATCATAAATATTGTATTTGTATCCTACTAATATTATAATTGCGAAAGTTTGTGAGTGTGTGTCTATGTTTGTTACTTCTTCACGCCCAAACGGCTTAACCGATTTTGATAAAATTTTGTATACAGGAAGCTGACGTCCAGTAATAACATATAGGCTACTTTACATCCCGGAAATCCGTAGGTAACACCGCGGGGCGCTGCTGGTTTATAATAAAAATATATACTAATACACTACCATACCAACAGACGTTGCTTTTTCCAGTATTAGAGCAATTGTAATCTCAAACCTCCCATTGACTCATTCAAATATACACAAAATTTAATCTAAATAAGTCCTGTCGTTTGGGAGGCGATTGATAAAGTTAATAAAGCGAATTATGTAACTACGTGGTAATTTCTGATATCATTTTAAAATTGGAGGTATTATTTTTGAGATCTACATTATTCCAGATGATCATAAGTATTATAATTATATCCAAGAATGCGCTTAGTCCTTTGTCTTAAATAGTTTATTATCATCATCATCAATTTTCATTTTTATTAACATCAAAAATAAGTGTTGTACATATTTCTAAAACTGTTTTGAGCATCTGCCTGACGTTGGTTGCTAAGCGACGCTTTGTTATAAAACATTCCACTTCGAATTTGGCTGGAGTATAGAGCAACAACCCTTTCTAAATCCTTTTATCATCGATCTCCAATCCAACCCAGTTTTATATTTTGCCACAGAAAAAAACTTATAATTGATTTTTTTATATTTAGTTTTGTGTGATCATATATTGTTATGGACAATACAATTTTTATGTTTTACTGTATATATATTTTTATCTTATATATATAAAAGAAAGTCGTGTTAGTTACTCCACTTATAACTCAAGAACGGGTGAACCGATTTAGCTGAAAATTGCCAGGAAAATGCAATAGGATACTTTTTATCCCGTTCCACAGCATTCCCATGTGACTTGACATGAAACGTCAGTCATTATAAAACGTGGAATAACGAAACACAATTGACAGCTATGCAATTGACGTATAATGACAGATATGTTATGACGTAATGATGACAATTAGTTATTTGTAAGAGATCTACTATATAAAAACAGGTCCGGTTTTCCATCCTGACGCTATAACTTTAGAACGAACGAACCAATATCTTTTTGCGGGAATATCTTGTTTCACATACAGCCCCATCATACATAACATGTACTACAAATCAATATTTTAAGTAGATGGCGCCGGTGCATGATACATTGCTTGACAGCTACTCATTGTTACTACTACTTAATTTCATGTGACATTGTTTTTCACATAGGCGTCATATATTGCGTGTTCACGAGTTTGGAAGCCATCCGCTTTATTTGTGTTAACGTTAGACCAAAAAACAAAAAATGTGGTTTACAAAGGAGCAGGTCAGTGAAACGGATAATTTGCGGACACGTATAACGCTTCGATTCGGTATCTACTTTGGATTCACTTTCATTTACTTAGAGAAGTTCAACTAAATAACACTTCATTTTTGTAATCGAAATGAATTATTCATTACTGTTGTGAAATGAAATAAAAATTTTCCTTTTTAAATATAAAACAAAAAAAATTCTTCATCTTTTAATCACCAAACGAAATGTTATATAAAAGCCTTCTGGTGGCGAAACGAAGTTCGCCGGGTCTACTAGTTTATGTATATCTATGTATATATACTCAATGAATATTATTTTTCTAAACGCTATTAATAATGTTGAATTATACGGCTTCCCACATTTTCGAACTTCATAGCTAGAAGATAAGACAATCTGGTTATTAAATTTACTATCCCACCCTTAACTTAATGATGTATTAAAATCTATCCTTCTTCAGCCTGAGCCACGTACGGGTTCAAGGTGACCTTTAATCATTTGCACCGCATCTGCGTACTTTAAAGCGGACTTTTTTTTTGGGCTGGCCAAGTTAACTAGCAGTTAAAGTTTAAATATGCTTCGTTACCCATCACCGCGAGTAGAGTCGGTAGCTTTTTGTCGGCTGCGACCACCACTCACAGATTCATTTCGTTAGCCACCGTAGTGTTTAAAGGTAGATATTTATCTCTAAGAGAGAAACACACCACCATTCGATAGCTGCTTATTGCAGAACTGACACACAGTAAAAATATATCCATCTTACCAACGTTGGACAAAGTTTTAATAAAATCCGAAGTAAACAATACTGTGTTATTTGTTACAGGATTAAATGCCGTGAAAATAGTGAAAGTATCCGTACCGGAGATAGTACAGTATGGGGTACAAGATTCTGTGATTTTGGATTGTGATTACACTTACGGTAACAATACAGCAGGATTGGTGGTCAAATGGTTCTTCAAGCACAAAACGCGCCCCGTATATCAATGGATTGCAACACAGAAACCGCAGGATATGGGTATTTTACGTGGTCGAGTCGACTTGACTTATCGAGCCTCGAATGATCCATTAAAAATGCATAGAGCGTTACGTATAGTGAAACTGAACACTGACATTTCGGGTGACTATACGTGTGTCGTATCAACATTTATGGAAGAAGATTCGAGAACAAAGCAAATGACTGTTTTTGGTGAGTGTTTTTTTATGGACTTTCAATATTTTATGTTGTCAGTAGTGGGTGGTTGTTAGCGTTATAACTTATTTTTTTATATCAATATATATTTTTTTATAAAATATAGGTATATTTCCTAACTCTTTATATAAAATTGTGTTGTTTTATTACGTTACTGCTGATCTCACTACGGTCACGGTTGAAGTTTAACTAATACAAAAAGTTATTTAAGTGAATATTTACCTATAGCAGGTGCCTCTCGTAATAACTTATGTAGTTGTAACCAACCATCCCAAACGTGCTCGCAACAATGAAAGTATTTTCATATGTAGGCGGGCGCATTGTAAAACTTTAACTTCATATAAAAAAAGAAGACTTTGGGATATATGGGATATTGGGATCCTAATAAAACCATTTAGTATTTATCCTAACATGATATTATAAAATTTCTGTTCCTTTTCTTTTACTCATAATATGTTACTAACATAAAGCATTTAGATATTCTATTATATAGAAATAAGTCCTGATTTCCACGCTTTTGCATTTGTTGGAAAGGTCTTAGGCTCCGTGAGGTTTATAGCAAAACAAATTCAGGAAAACATTTCAACAGAAAAGCCTGAAAATACATAACATGTTCTAGAAATCAATATTTTAAGTATATGGCGCCGGTGCATGATACATTGTTTGGCAGCTACTCAGTGTTCTCTGCTCAGTTAATTTCATGTGACAAACCGGTATTGCGTTTGTAGTTTAAACTCTTAAAAACCTTTTAGTATTTGCGAGATGAATTTAGAAAATCATTGTTTTTCACATGGGCAAATATACTTTGCGTGTTCACGAGTTGGAAAACCGCTTTGTTTGTGTTAATATTAGACCAAAAAACAAAAAAATGTGGTTAAGCAAAAAGCAATTCAATGAAACGGATAATTTGCGGAAACTTATAACGCTTCGATACAGTATTAACTTTGGATTCACTTTAATTTACTTACGGAAGTTTAACTAAATAACACTTCAATTTCGTAATCGACATGAATTTATTACTGTTGTGAAATGAAATAAAATTTTTCATGTTCAAATTTAAAACAAAAAATAATAATTCTTCATATTTAATCAACAATCGAAATGTTACATAAAATGAAGCTTTCTAGTGGCAAAACGGAGTTTGTCGGGTTTACTAGTTTTCCTATAAACACATACTATAAGGTTTAAGTTATTTTTTTTATTTATTTATTTACAAAAAGCACACTTGCAACATACATATTGAATATTTACAGTTAAAGTGACTATATTAAAACATCAGATATGTACGTCAATGACAAGTGTACATAATATTTACCAACTATAAACAGTGAAAAATTAAAAAGTTTACATATTAATTTAAAGATAAAATAAAAATATTACGTAAAAATCACAAAATAAAGTAAAAAATTATCTACTATATAAACTTAGGAAAATTTTAACTTATATAAAATACATAAAATGAATAGGTCTAGACTTGGTAATTTTTTGGAAATGTCGTTATAAAATTTTGCTAATTGCACTACGGGAGACTGGGATTCAATACTAGTTTTAACGCGCGGGATGTGAAATGTGTTCGGAATAGAATTCCTTGGGCATTTATAAGGAACATTTAGAAGGAAGCGTTCGACTAGGCCACTGTACTGAATATCACCATTAAGTATTTTATGTAAGAATCAGAGACGTAAGTTATAACAAGTAAGTATGTTATAACATGTCTGCTACCTTTTAAAATATTTAAATTATTGTAAAAAAAATATTCATTGTATTTTATTAATTATCAATCAATAAAGAGGATTTTTCAATTTCTCCAACTGTAAGAGTAAAATTTAATCTTCTATTGCTTGCAATTTTTTTGTATAACAATAGTATTAGATTAAAGGCACAATAAATTACAACAAATTATGTCCTGTTTCTAACCACATTTAGGTACCTTTATTTACCTAACACAGTTAGGTTTTATTTATGCCAGCATCTGTTATCCGCTTCGCATCTCCTTTTATGCTCAAAATAGTCGTAAGGCTTCGAGTAAGAGTAACAGGAGGCTTGTTGTCATAAACATCACTTCATGCTTGGATTTACATTTCTCGAAGCAGTATTTCAAGCCTATAAACGTACAATTTTTTCCTTACTGAAGAAAAGTTTGCAGTATTTCAATAAATTCTATCTGTCTTGCAGTGATGTATCGTAATAAACTTTTATGGTATTCTTTTAAAAAAATATTTGGAAATGTGTTCCGCATCAAATCAAAATCTTTATAGCTCACTCTGTAGATAAAACCTTGTTACAATCATTTGATTTTCAAACTAACAAGTAATTGTGAATATATACTTTTATTTTATTTAAATAAAGCAAAGTTTAATAATGTCAGTGTTAGTATTAGAAGAAATGTAATACAATATTTATATTTTTATAATCACAACATTTAGGAACTTCATATTCGTCGCAGATAACTTTTTTGCATGAAGGATATGTGTATTCATTCATTCTGCTTTTTTATGATGAATTCTGCATATTTTGCTGTGTTTTTTTGTTAGAACTTGAGACGTACTTGAAGTTAGAACAATGGTTTTTATCAAATATTTTTCCTCAAACCTGATATATTACTACGTTTCTGTAATGACCGTCCTTTTAAGTCATCTTTGTTTGAATGACAGTTCATGGTTTTAGAGGTAAAAGGCCGTCTATTAAATGTTTTATATGTTTTAATTACACATATTAGGAAAATAATATTTCGATATACCGATTCGACCCCACAGCTTTAGTTAACTATATTGGTGTTAACTTTAGTAATATTTTGGCAATAAAAACTCTGGCTAGTATCTTCAGCGGAGACTTAATGGTTTTAGTGATAAATCCTCTGACTGTCATTTACAGAAATATCTTTTCATTATTATTTTTTATAGCCAAATCTGTCTAAATTGTCCTGGATCTCCGAATATGAGCTATAAAACATCGACTGGTATTTAAATTAACCACTCTTCAAGTGCTATTATAGAATCTATCAAGAATACTTAAGGTCCTCTGCTCCTATACTATACCTTTATCTTAAGCAAAAAAGGTACATTTTTCAATTTGGTGTCATAAAACATTTTTTATAACAAATATCTCGTGATCATACATATTATCAATTATTGCTATAAGTACCAAAAATGGTATACAATCCATTAAAACACTTTTCTTACTTTTATAAATAAATAATAATATTAACGATAGCCGAAAAAGTAATTACCGTTTCCTTCTTACATTGTGAGTATAAATTTTTCAAGTAATATGAGTCACTTTATCTTGGCACCGGTCTTCAAGTAAACAATCTGGAAGATTATAGAAGGATCATCACAAGAAAGTATCAGGAACTTACCTAAATATATAATATATGAGATAACGATCAACTCCACGATGAAAGATTGTGGTTTAGTTTTGAAAAACTAAAATTAAGTACAATGTAATATTAACTCAAACACTAAAAGATCAATTGCATTAAGGTTTACGGATATAAATACGAGGAAGTAGATAATATATAAAAAATCGCAATATTAGCTTCCTTAGAACACAGAATATTAAATATTTAATTGAAAGAATACATCAAATTTTGTTTGTGAAATTTTAAAGCATATATATGCATCTGACTTTTTTTATTGAAGGAAGTTTATACAAATTGTTTCAAAAAAAGTATGGTAACTGACTATTGAAAACAATTCTCGTTTTGTAAAATATTCGTGTGTTGTCAATTTATAGCACCATATAAAGAAATGTCGGTGTATATTGTGACTGTCAAAGGACTTAGGTATGTACATATTTTTAATGGAAGAGGTAAAACACTTAGAACGGCTAGTATAAATCACGTATTTGCTATAAAATATTATGTATAATGATATCATCATTTAGGAAAATATTGAGCTATTTTAATTTTGACGAATGGTAAAGGAAATAAAGCGATAGTAATTTATTTATTTTATTTTATTGGTTGTTCTGTATCCCAATATATTTTAATTTATTTAATTGGTATTTAATTAAATTTAAAAAAGTGATAAAAGCAACTAATACACTCAACGATATGAAATTGTTTTCAAGACAGCAAAACCTCGTTTAGCTACTTTAGCAAGATGTTGCCAAGTCTTTAATAGTAACTAATTGGCTCCAGTAAGTCTAGCTATTTTATAATTCTATAATTACTATATGTTTTTTGTTCTTTATAGTTAATTATAATTACAAACAAATAAAACAAAAAACAATAAAAATGTATGCTTTATTTTACTGGATATAAACGATTGTTATTTCATGTTATTCAAATCAGAAAAAGTACTTTTAACTCATTAAGAACTCCGCTGTCAGATAGTTAAGGTTAACAAGATAAGAAATTTAACAAAAAAATGCAAGGAATTTTATTTCACCTTCTTGTGTATTTTTATTTTAAAGTGCTTTTGAATTAAAGTTAATATACTATAATTATATTCATGAATGGCTCTAATATTCCAGCAAAATATATATTATTACGTTATCATTATTGCAAGTTACGACCGCCAGTAAAAGTCACATTTCCCAAATTCCCTCATTAGACCTAATGTCTCAGAATAACTTATTCCGGTGTTTTCCTTATAGAACATGAGCCCTCGACGACGTCTAGACCTTCGTTATTTTATAAAAGTTGAAAGTTTCTCTATACATGTAATAATGACCATAGTTGTAATAACGACGATAGTTGTGGTTATCTGGGCAGTTAACAGGTAGTAAAGTAAGGTGTATAAAATAATATTAAAATTTTCTCAAAGTAGAAAGCTCATTTTTTTTATATTACTTTCGAGATAACGTTAGGAATCTCGTCATCCATAGCTGGATAGTTATGACAGTTGCTACCCCCTGCCAGACACACATACATTTCTCCAAAATAGCGCTGTATTCGAGGGTCGGTCCATTTGATTATACGCGTAAGATCCTGCCGCTCCCGCTGCCGCACCGCTGCCCGCAAAATTCGAGGCCGAGGCCTTAAACTTAAATGAATTACAATTATACTTTAGTTACAGTATAAAAGCTAAATTTTATATATGTTACTTTGGGACCAATAAAAAGATGTTACCTCAATACCCAGTTTTAGTGGGTTTTATTTTTTTACTATTTTAAATTAGGTTGTTTGTTTAAGCAATAAAACCCTGTTGTATATTAACTTTAATTTTCAAGAAATATTTTTGCATACACATTGTATATAAATACGGTTTACTCTAAAGTTTATTATATTATATATTATCGTCGATTATAATATATATTATCGAAAGACAATGGTCTGTTTTCTTCTTATATATATTATATGTTTATATTAAAACTATAATAGTATGAGTCTTTAGTATTTCGATAATCTGTCCAGATCTCAACTAATAATATTCAAAAACAGTTTTAAAATGTAACATATTTTTATGTACATATTTCAAATCAATTCATGCTTTTATTAAACTCCTAGCTCCATCTGTTATATTTTTGTGTGAGTTAATTACATGAAACTCAAATTTCTTACGATAGATGTCGCTAGAATCATCATCATCCTAGTGTTTATCCCGGTTGTTCGGTTGTTTAAGTCGCTAGAATATAATCTTTAATTTAGATAAAATAAATTAATAAACGCACGTGTAAACGTTAATCCTTTGTTATTATTTCTGAACTCATGTCAACAAACAAACAATTGTTTCACAAATGACAGGCACAACCCCGTTCGATCGATCCTGGGAACCCGGGTTTGATCCTTTACATGTTTTCGTCGAGTTTTCTTTTTTAAGATTTATTCTGCTAGTCGGGGCCAAGACAAGTCCAACGAACCAAAAACCGTGAAAATTGGTCTATCCGATCTCGAGTTACATATAAGTGGTGTAACAAACACGACTTTGTTTTATATATATAGATTATTCCCAAATGTTACATACTTTATTACTATGTATTTTAAAAATATTACTTTACCGAAATAAACAAAAACACAACTCACTGTTATAAACCTACAGTACAAATATCATATACATGTGTACACAATATGTATGTCTTAAGTACTTAGTGTTCAAAATTCGATAATGCATTGACAAAATTTTAATTTATTTCATTATCGTAAATTGTATCCTCATAAGTGTAATATTACAGCACCGGAGACGAATTTCCGTCTGATCCAGAACAAGACCGATGACGACACGGTAAACGTCATCTGTGCAGCGGATGGAGCCTACCCAGCGCCAAACCTCACTCTCGCCACACCGGCAAAGTATGTTTAATATTTTTTTGTTATACATATATGGATATTTTTTTTACATACAATTACTCTTCTATATACATCCAAAAATGTAGATATTTTTACAAAAACATATGTTGTGCGTAATGCTCGCAGGTACTTACTATTTACTCCCTTTTTCCGAACTGAAAATTTAATCAACCACTAATTCGCCTTAGTCGTCTTGGTTAATAACTAGTACAAGCACTATTTTCATCATTGTAAACCTGATTGTTATATAGCCTGGTTATACGGGTAATATATTATATCTCACAGTTTCCTTGCAGTTTCAGTTGCACCAGAAAAATATATTATGTCAATACATTTCTGTGAGCTGGGTACAAACCGTTGCTATGTAGATGCCACATGGCCCGTAAATGCACTTTCTACTAATGCTGTCAGAGCTTGTCGTGTTTTCAATAAAACCACCACTGCTATTTGAACTCGTATATTTACTAGATTTCGAACTCAACCTTATTTAAAACACTTTGGGTATACATAATGAACGTGAAACATTTTGCTTGTGCGAAGTAACTGGTGGCTAGTAACAGCTACGATTTTATTATTACACTAATTACATACTCTAAGTTATCTTAATGAAGTGGGATATTTGATATTTGTTTCTTTTTCTTTTATGCAAATTGTTGTAATTATTTTATTTATCTCGCAATAAACATGTTACCTCATTTGTAGACGACACGTAAATAATTTTCCAGTAACAGTGTGTACCCACACGTTTATCAGGACAGGCAAATTAATTAACATCAAAGCAGTTCTCTAGTGTATATAAAATTATGAAAGATTCTCTATTTCTGACATCTTCTATACTTATATATATTCTACCAATCATATAATTTAAATCTGTTTTTATTTAATACTTAAACAAAACCTAAAATATTTTGAGTTTTTTTTGTAATGATCTTCTATGTATATAAAAATGGATTGCTGTTCCTTAGTCTCGCTAAAACTCGAGAACAGATGAACGGATTTATCTTATCTTAGTCTTGAAATGTTCGTGGAGGTTCAGGGAAGGTATAAAAGCTGAAAAAAATTGATTCATTATTGGGAAAACCCTAAAAACAGCCCTTTTCTATTTCCCATACAAACGTTTTCTTTGACATTAGATTTGACAACTAACTAATATGTCAATCATTCTGTTCGATTGAAACAGGAAAAACCTAATTATTTGTGGTCTCTAAGACGGTATAGAGTTCGCCCGGTTCAATACATATGTTACTATATATGACGAAACTAACGCGGACGAAGTCCCGGGCAAAAACTAGTTACTAATAATTTATGGGTCTTAATTGATTACGTATTCAGTTAGGCTAACACAAAGCTGATTCTAGATATGATATCAAGTTGATGTATTAATCATTAATTATGATAACCAAAACACTGCAGACGCCCCAAACTGATTTAATATTTAAAAATACATATGTACCCTATATTTTATAATTAAATTCACTTCCTCACGTAATAAGACAACTTATTAGAATAGTTCTACGAAAACTTGAAATATCTTAACTGTCTTATTAAACATAATAACATCTTCGACAGCTACAATATTATGTTCATATTTTTGAAAATTATAATTAATAGCTATTCAGAATATTTTAAGCCGATTATGTTCTATACATTTCTCAGAATGTTTAATCTGAGACTTCGGATGCAACAAGATAATGTAGTTTCTGAAATATTATAATAATTTAAGCTTTTAGTATTGTCGGGAAAGAGAGAGATAAATTTAAATATTATCAAATACTTTACCAACTAGCGTAGCAATATATTAAGGAAACCGAAATATTAATGTGTTTATTGAATATTTATGATAAATTTTATTTAATTTTTTATTGAAAACATGACGCTTATGTAAAATTTTTGTGTGTAATATTTTTTTATGATGAAATATTTATTTTTGATAACAAACAGGACATCAATCGAAAGGTCATTGCAAAAGAAATAAGTGATTTCTATTATTACTTCTTTTCTACTCAACTACATTGTTCACAAAGATTCCAAGAAGTATAGTGATATTCACATCCTGTGGTACACTTCAAATTCCAATAAAGGTTTTAGAAATAAAATTAAGAATTATTATGTACATTCAATACAAGATATTTTTAATGCTATTCTACAAATTTCATTAAACGCCTCATATCTCTCAAACTTAAAGCTAAAATATTTGGTAACGATACCTACCTTATAATTATAAAGTCTAGAAATGTTATTAAAATATTTGAAAGAGTTTTTTTTTAAATTACCTGTAACGATTATCTTTAGTAATATTCCACTTATAAGGCAATGTTATTTTCAATTAGTAAACAAAATTACATAGAATGAGATTATACTTAATACTCGATGAAGCGAATTAGCAGGCAAGCGGGAATTTATTCTGTTTACTTTTTATACAGAAGGTATTAACGGCAAGAAATAGACGCTTATTTTTGAGGGAAAAATCTAAATAGCCAATAAGGAATATAATAAGTACATAATAAAACTTTTTCTTGTTAATTTACAAAGTTGATGATTGAAGTTTTTAAAAAATACTCAAATTTCTAACCTAAATTTTAAAGGTAAATTTACTCGTAGTTAGACTATCTTGTTTTCTCTTAGTAGCCAATTTACAATATGACTATTGTCTTTTTAATAACATTACATTCGAGTTCTATAATATAAATAGTTGTTTAAGTAATACAAATGTTACTTGACCAGATTTTATTGTATACAGGGTGACTGGTGAATTACTATCAATATTTAAGGAGAATACTCGGTACATGATTCTCATTCGAATTATGTAAAAAAAATAGGCACTTAATTTTTGACAAAATTTCCGTATAAATAAATAAAGTGTTGACACGTTCCAAGTGTTCCAAGTGTGGACGCGTGCGGCGGTGTGCTGATACAACACTACGCCGCCGCGCGCGTATGTGTGAGTGTGTGTGTATACCTAATCTGTAGGGTGTTCATACGATGCGTAATTAATAACATTACTTTTGGTTAACTTTACTTAGAAGTTTATTAATATTTATGTTATATTAATTTTTATTTTGTCATATATGATCGTCAAATATCACGTCCTCAAGTATCGATAGTAATTCACCAGTCACCCTGTATATTTGTGGAATGTTTACGAACTGATGGACATTTTTTAAAGACTAGGTATATATGGGATACCATCTGGTCCCGATGCTATCCCATATAAAATGATCGTAAACTTGTATCGTTTGTTGGTCAAACTAAGCTGTCCCCGTGCTTTCATAAAAATTGTTTTCGAATACTCAAAAGGGTTTTTAATTTTTATCAAAATCTACTTCCAGTTTTTCTCGGTCAAAATAATCGCGATATTCTGCGGTTTGCACCTATATTCTTTGAATCAATTCTAGAATTGACTTTGTTTCTACTTGTTCAATTCAATTTATGACTTCAATTTAAGAGTTCAATTCTTGCTTCGAGCCCGGATGCTCTAACAGGATGCTCTACGTTGTCGTCGTGAACTTTTCAAGTCGAATGTTTCATGTTTGGAATGCTAAAACGTGTCCGGATATCAATGAACTTCTGGTGGTGTCTAGTTTATGATTCATCATCGGATACATGAGAGTTAACTCTATCCGAAGTGAAAGTTGAAGAACTTACGTTGTTTAAGAATTGTCGTGCTTCAACACCATTTTGTGTTTAATTTACCAGGTTCGTCTCTTGTAATTTTTCCAGCACGTAGGGCAGTTCAAATCCCTATTAACGCCGTTTTTTCCGTTTACATCGACCGGTGGGCAGAGCTTCCTCCCCCCTCTCAGACTGTACCAGGGGTATTGTTTTTTATTTGACTTTTAACTTTACATACCGGGCTGGGCTTGCTAAGCCGTTGCGCTGCTTGCTTGCTCGACGTTATATCTGAAACGTTCTTGTATAAATATATGACGAGAACACTTTTAAAACATAAAATCGTTGGAAAAAACAGTATTGGTCTTTACGTCTAATTCCTATATAAACTAGCTAGACAACATTTGAATGAAATTTCTAAATGAAATCTACAAAATAATCAGATTTTGTTATTCAGTGCTTAAAGATGAATTATAACATAGTTAACTTTAAATAGAATTGTTGTATTCTTCTTAAAACTTCAAATATATATAATTCCTTTAAAAACTGTTAGATCTCACTGTTAAGAAAATTCAATTTTACACATATTTTCATTACAATAATAAACATTTGAACGAGAAATAGTTAAAACATTGATTTGTTTTTTAGACTTTTTTAACTAAGATTTTTTAAATTTAAATTGGTTTATTTTGTAACTACTTTAAGTAAATAGCTTCTGTTTGAAAATGCCTCAATGTTTTCTTCTTTATTTCATTACAGAATATGGCACTCAATTTATTTTTAATAAATACAATTTTGTTTCTGCAAGGTGTGATTTAGGTACAATAAAATTTTGAATGAACCATAAATTTATGAAAAACTTGGCAACGTTCTGAAAATACAGATTAAATCCTTTTCACCACCTGATGCTACCTGCCAACTTTCTCATATTTTAGTAATATGGTTTTATATTTCTTCCACCCAAGCATTTAGATAAAATTTACCTAAGGAGATACTATAATTTCGTGTACACTTGATGAAAATATCATAGAATCGAAACAGCATCATAAAAATGATTTCATAATTTTTTTATGAATTAAAAGGAAACGAATTCATTTAAAATTTTACAAAGACTTTTAACAAAGTTTTAGGTACTTTTAAGAAAACTATCAACAGAAACTCAAACTGAACGAAACTCAAACCATTATAGATACATATATATCATTATATTCAAAAAACGGGATTTTGTAATCCTCATATATTTTTTTATTTCCGCATAGGCGATTGGATGGTGTATCTCACAGTGTGAAACTCGTAAACGGACGTTATTCTGCCGTCGCGTTTATTACACTCCAGGACACTGATCTATCTTCGCCAGCCGAGTTTATATGCACTTTACGTATACTTCTTGCACAATATGCTGCACGAAAAGAATCTATATATTATCCAGGTAAGTTAATTGTCATTAAATAATCATCAGTATATAATTCCTTACAGCCTTAAGTAGCACAATAATATTATGTAGATTATAGTATGAGATATGAGATTTTTATATCGCTTAAGCGAAGACGTAACAACTACATATAAAAAAACTTACTAAAAATCTATATGCCTGATGAATAATAACTCCAGTAAATTATTTCGCCTGCAATGGTAAATAAATTTTGTATAAAAATTTAGAAAAGGCAAACATCTTTGTAGCTGCTATCGTAACTGTAAACAGTTAAATGTAATTTGCATGTTTCTTGTTTTGATTCAACAGAATTCTGTTTATTTATTTAAGACAAGTAATTTAAAAGGCTGTAGGTATAAAAAGAATATGGGAATGGAAATAACAATTTTACAGTAAAATTTTGCGGGCGGGCCATTTTAAGCTTTTTATCAGCGGAAATTTTGTGTACACAGCTATCTAAACTGGGGATGAAATGAAACATTTCCCCCAGTGAACCTCTTGAATAATTTTATGCTTCTAATAGAATAGTAGATATAACATTCCTTTGAAAACAATCGCTTCGAATCTCTTGTAGGGAATACCCCTATAGTTTAAAAAAATTGAAGAAAAAAAAAATATATTCAATAAATGGAAGATAAATTACTTATCACTTTCAAGCATACTAGAAGTGCTTTTAAAAGGCAGAATCTATACTAATATTATAAAGCTGAAGAGTTTGTTTGTTTGTTTGAAAGCGATGATCTCCGAAACTACTGGTTCGAATTGAATAATTCTTTTTGTGTTGGATAGTCCAGTTATCGAGGAAGGCTGTGGGCTATATAACATCACGTTACGACCAACAGTAGCAAAGATATAGTGGTAAATGTGTAAAAAACGGGAGAAATTATCTTTGAAGCCTTCCGTTGCGTGCGCCGTGAAAACGGTTCAAGATACACAAAAAATATGTAATAAAGAATAATAGCTCTTTTAATGATCTAAAAAACAGTCCGCGACAGTATATGTCTATCTTTTAAGATTAACTCACAAAAACCGTTTTTATGGTACCTAATTTTGTCGAAATAATTTGTTTAAGTTGTATCAACATAATAATATTAATCATTGGAACTATGTATGTGGGAAAAACCAAAAATCTCTCGAAAGCCTCTATTCCACGCGGACGAAGCCGCGACAAAAGCTAGTTAAAAATAAAACGACTTTTATTTTCAATAAAAAGTATTAAGTGTGATTTTGTGAATATTAAGTGTGATTTTGTGAATATTAAGTGTGTATAATATATGAAAATGGATTTTGAAACTGTCTGAAATATTTTTGTATATTGTTTTCATTTATTTATCAAAGAAGTTAAATTGTTTGCAATTCTTAGAAATAATTAAAATTTTATCTTTTTTTACTAGGACCTATAATCACTACCCCGGAGATGCCGACTGCTGCTGATATGCAGCTTGCAGCAGCGGTGGGATCGAAAGGTATTTTTACGCATAGACCTTACGATAAGATATGAGAAAATACTAAACATTAATAAACAATATGTATATCATAATGTAGTGTTATAAGGACTGAAAGTTTGGCAAGAAATTAATTGGATTTATAAGACTTTTATATTATTTATTCATGTAGTTTATAATCAATTATTATGGATAAGAATAGAGTTTAAAACCAGTTGCCATGGATGCTTTACAAATATTTAATATTTAAGCATACACCTATCCCTTGTTGCAAAAGAAATCCTTAGCGGAGGGATTTAATTTCATTTTTAGCAATTAGTAGAGTTATTTAACCTAAAACAAGCTACTAGATCAAATTATACTGTGTAACCAATGGTAATTTTGGTAGAGGTTGTCTTAATGAGATGACTTCATCGAGCTTAATGGCTATTTCAATGATTTTAACATTTTATACCTGTTTATTTTTTGTTTTAGGTGCAAGTTATCACGCTGCTGTATCAATAATTCTGCTATGTTTGACTTAATTACATATTTAAAGAAAAGAAACAAAATAAAAAGGAACATTTTTTTTTGAATCAATTTAAAAATTTATTAAAAATATGTTTTGAATGTAAATCCTTGAAACTTTTCTGATGTTTTGATTTCAGTTTTATTGCAAGATGAAGGTTGTGAGGTATATAAATGTGAAATTTATTTATCTAGTCCCGATTTTCAAAGTTATGAAGATTAAGTAAATTGTTCATAATTCTCGGTAGGTACAAACGCTTTTAGTGTACATACTAATTGCGACCTAAGATTTACCGATCATATTTTAATATACTAGATAAAAATGGTACTGATTATATGAAAAATTAATTTCCATATTATTAAATGTTTTTCATAACAAAACCATTACATATCAACAATTATATATCAATATAAAAAAGTTTATTTATTTATAAGTTTATTTATTATTATTATATATCAATGTTTGTGCTTCACGGTGCAGTGTGGGCTTGAAACTGGACGTTTCGTAACTGGTATTAGCTAAAATACGATTTAGCATTATAGGTACCTATATATTAAAAAATATTTGATTAAATAAATTATTTAGATTTGAATAAAAGCATATATTTAACATTGGTATTATTAAAATGAAAAAAATTTAAATTTATTAAACTTCATATTATAATCGTAAAAAGGAGATTTTCATGTGTATTTTGTATTATACTCGTAATTATATGAACTAGTATATTCGATGGTCAAAAACCCACCTAAAAGTGATATTTTCGTAGTGTATTAAAGTTAAAAGTTGAGCTTTCAATGTTGAGCTTCACTTTTCAAAATAGTACAATATTATAACTGACATATTAATTTAGACAAAACTTCGATTGTAAAACACAATCTAGTTATGAAACGTCCACTGTGTTATAAGTTAGTTTTGTTGTATTTAAAATAATTTTACTGACGCTTATTTCATTAACATGTTTAAGAACACACTCATCATACTTTGAATATTAAATAAATAAGAGTAAAACCAGATTTAGTTTTACTACAGGTATTGGAAATTTTCGATTCATTATTATATGGTCGGCAAAATTCGTTTTGTGGTCGAATTTATAGGATGTACCTGTCAAGAAAATAAACAATTATTAGTCTCTGAACCGACTAAATTAGCAATAGAATAACAAAATTTTGTGAAAGATACAAATTATTCATAAATAAATAAAAATAATATTTGATGGTTAAAATTATCAAATTTGGATACATTTTTTGTAAACTTGTAAAATATTAAGAGACCATAATAATACTAAATCAAATAGAGCTAATAATTATTGATGTGTACTTTATAAGCTATGTGGTAAAAGAAAATCTATGTATATACTTAGTCTATGTAAAAATAATTTGTTAAGTTTTGTGAAGGATGATGTTGTTCTTCAGAAACAGGGTATCGTGTTTTTATTTTATTATTATTTAATGTTATAACTTATACTAACTATACAATCGTGAATTTATGGACAATATTGTAAATCTAAATTTAGATATTTGCCCTTATTCTTAAATTCCATAAGTAATTTTTTGCGAGACTTAGAATCACTGTGCTTGTAGTTAAAATATTGTGGTTGTAATTTGATGTGATTCTTAAAATAAAAATTAAGCATTTTTTTTTATTTGTTCATGAATAAGGGCCCTTGTAAATATTTGTATCGAAATTTATATTGTAATAATTTTTTTTTTAGTAAGGAGAATTTTTGTTATTTCGCTGTGCATATGACATTAATGGATAAAATCCAATCAAAGCTTTTTGTGTGTTTCGAAAATAAAGGAATCAATCGTTGTTTAATGTGCATTTTTATTTAAGATAACTATTTTATTTTTAATATTCCTTGCGAAAAAATTTAATTTAACATGTCACATATACGAGATGGAAATATTATATACCTACGTATTATGTAATTCCTGTCCACATTCTCTGAATCGGGTCCTATAAAATCCTGAGAAACACATTTTTTAAGAGTTTGAAAGTAAATACAAAAACTTATGAAGATTCAAGTATAAAGTATGGAGGAAGTAGTTGAATTAAAAAAAAAGATGTCAAGGAAAAGAGCGGATATTCATAGCTCTAACCTAGACAACGTGCCTAGATTATAAAAATTATATACACTCTTACGTAAATTACTTAAATACTCGTATAAAGAACAATTACTTCGGCACAAAAATACTCTTTTCATGTGCTATTTTTAATTCTTAATTAGGACAGCAAGTCTTATTTAATAAAATAATGACTTTTTGATATAAGACAAAGAGAACTAAAAATTAAGTATACTTATTTTTTAACTTTCCCACTTCTTAGTCGTTGGTAGTATTTAACTCGAAATATATGAGATAATTTTGTAAGTTTATCAAGGTAATGTAGAAATAAATTAGTTATAAAAATAATTATCATTACCTACTTTCTTCACAAAGTGGTTAGTTCGACGGATCAAATATGTTTATTTATACCTATATTAGAGCTTTGGTTTTCAATGTTGTGGGTTCATTTTTGAATTTTTTAGAATACTTCAAAGAACATTTCACATACTTTTGAAAAAAAGTCCATCTCTGAAAGTATAAACTATAGATGATCTATTGTTTGGCGATTTCAAACTTATTATTTTGTAATCATTAGTCCAGGTTTTCTCACGGTCTTTTCACTGACCGTCTATCAGAGTTTATCTTAATGGATAATATCATCAAATAGTCTGACCTGTCAGCATTTTTCAGAGAAAGGCGTGTTACACTGTGCCGCTTCACGCATCATATTGTGTGTTATTAATTAAAACATGTGTTTGACGCTAACTTAAAAACTACTTAAGTTTGTTCTTATTATTTTAAGTATCAGTTTTGACTATTTAATTAATAAAAATATGACTTTGTAATAATATAATACTTTATGAAACCTTTTTATTCAATAGCTTTACGTCCCGATCAGGTAGCTAATTATAAAATTACGTTAATTGAGAAATACGCTTATCTGGGTCTTATATTATTCTGTATTTTTTTTATAAAACCGACCTTATGTCCATCTATGTTTTATATGTTTTTAAGACGTTTTAATAAAATGATGAAGAAATTAAAATACAGAAGAAGTCTCACTCCTGTTTGAAACAATAATTACAAGAAAAAATGTAAAGTTTACTCCAAAAAATATGTTTCGCAGTAAAAACCGCTGTCGAAGCACGATTTATTTTCTTTTCTCTTTCCTTATTGTACTTACAACAAAATTAATAATATTTGCGACCTGAGGAACCTTTCACATAGAGAAGTAAAATAGATATCACAATTTTATTAATAAATTGGTCTTACGATGAATCCGAACACTTTATATAAAAATTGAACTAAAAAAACTAAATTATATCAATGGTAAGCCTGTTTTAGATATATTTAGTAAACACACAATTCCTACACTCCTATAATTGATCAGTTTTTTCTTACGTAATTTAGGTTATAAAATATTGTAATATTATAATATCATAAATAAATAAATAACGATATCGGATAGGGAATATTAATTTCATTGTTTTTCGTCACATTCCCTCAGTATATAATGCATTAGATCTGTACGTACGAGTACTTAGAAACGACACATAAGTAGTAACCGGACAAACATATATTATGGCTTTGCGGACAAAAGTCAAATCAAATCAAATCAAATCAAATCAAATCCGTTGATTTGAATTAAATCAATAGTAAGATTACAAAAGTTGAATCAATAGTAAGATAAAAGAGCGATACATAACGTTATATTTATAACAGCTATTTGTTGATTTAACAATTTATCAAGAGAAAAGCCCATTCTTCTTTGTAAACACAACGAGCTCCTTTTGTAACAATATAAGTACCTATTATTCAGACAAGTAAATGAATGAAAAGTTGTTTAAGAAAGCTGCATTGAAAGCTTTAACATGTTGGCATTGAAATTTTATAATTACGATAGAAAATCTTATCTCAATTTTATTAATAGAAAATTCTTAATGAAAAACTTAATTCTCTGGTTTAATTGGAATACGAGTAGAACTTTTCATAAAGCATGAAGCTTAAAATGAAGTTTTCGTCTGGGTGCTTTTTGGAAGATAAGTTTGTGATTTTGTCAATACAGATTTAATGGTCTTTCCTTCATTATAAATCTATCACTTAGACAATAACAAGAACTTTTAAGACATAAAGTTTGTACTCTGAAACAAAACGTAAGATTTGGACATAATTTGGGCTTCGGTTTAAATCGTTGGCCAAAGTTTTTTATTAATCCATATGTTATTGAATAGTTTATATGCAGTGAAAACACAAAAAAAACTAAGTAAGTATTGCTTTCACAAAAGGCATTAAATTATGTTGTATGATATTAATTAATCTTCAGCATATATGAGACGAAACCTCTTAGCATTCAATGGATTCACCGTGCGGGTGCCGGGTCCATCGCGTTGCAGGGAGAGGAGCTTAAACAGTGCCTGCGACTTGCGACCCAGGTGTAGGTTTAAGGGGCCCCTTATCTAAAGCGCGTTATACGCTCACCTTAACTGTCCAAGCTCCTCTCTCTACCTAACCAAATTTGAAATGAACCTACTAGGGCTGCTTTCGACGTACGTTTCAAGAATGAATTAATGTTAGTTCTGAACAGGCCCAAGTCTTTTAGTAGGTTATAGAGAGATTTAGCTGTCATAGCTCTCGCTCCCACCTCTACCGCGTACAAATCAACGACGAACCTATTTCGAGTTAGTTCGTTAAGCTCGTAATACTTATTGACCTTGATGGCATGGTCTTTGGGGATGTTGGTTTCCCAAGGCACAGTAAGCTCTATCATCACAACGCGCTTTAAAATACGCGAATATACATATAACGGTGATCGCTTCGTAAAAAATCTAAAAGTATTGTCAACTTTCTAAATTAAGACTTTCTCCTTTCTTAATCATTTTCAGTATTACCTTGGTATCTATATTTTTTGGAAGTAATCTCCGTTTCTTCCTACCAATCGCCACATTCCATGTAACCACTGAGAAAAATAATGGGCTCATTCTTCCTTAGGTGTCTCTTCTATGGAATTTTCGTAAGCTTTCAGCTTAACTCTAGTCAAAATTCAACAGTCGTTTCTGGAGTGTGCTAAAGCACTGTCGTGATGAAGAAGGAATCTGATCCTAATGATTTATTGCCACGGCAACAGACAAACAGCGATTGATGCACCAATCTGCAGTTCTTCCATCTTCTAGCACAACTATTGTGAAAGGACCTTTATGAACAAAGAATGAGGAAATCATAATTTTTCTTTGACTTCTTTCTTTTTTGTCTTTTGATTTCATTTTTATCACAATATATCCAAATTGCATCACTTGTGATGATTTCAAATACAGTATAGGTATGAGTCACCGCTATTGAACTTATCTAATATTTGGTGAAATTCATGTTTCTTTTCGTCGGTTAACGTATGGAGAATCCATCGGGTACAAAGCTTCCTGACGCTTAAATGTTCGTGTAGTATTTTATATTGTGACTCAAACCAACGCCTAGACCTGCCTTTATCTGACGATAGGTCATTCTCTTTCTTCCTATATCATACCTAGCACAGCTTTGAAGTTATATTTGGCAGTCGCTGTTAAAGGATGTTTATCAAGTCGATCATCATTGAGATTGCTAAGTCCACGCTTAAATAATTGTATGAGATGGGGCCTCATTCAGAATAACTAATTGCATCCTATCATAGCTTTCTTGTCGAGTTAACCCACAACGAAATTCATAATTATAAATCATTCATAATAATCAGTAATTTTTCACATATAAAAAGAGTTTTAAATTTGCCGCCAATGTGAATGGTGATAAAATAAGTGACAAATGAATACAATATACTACAGTAGGTTACCAAAGAGATCTTAAATTGAAATTTTAATAAATCTGGCTAGTTCTAAACATTTTAATTGTTAATTAAGTCTAGTCTCCGAGGGAGTAAGTCCGGTCTTTGCCAGGACCGGCCAGTCGCTGGTGTGCCCTGTCGCTGACAGATCCGGGGTACACCGACATAGCGGCCGATGGCTTTCGCAGTGGTTTTAGTGAGTAGGGGACTGCCCAGGCCGAGCCTCACACATCCTTTCCGGCCCCACCAAGGTCGGTTGGACGACTCGTAAAAAGAGTTTCCACTACGTCATCAAAAAAAAAATAGCGAATCCTTTGAAATATGTATAAAAGTATTATAGAAATTTACAATTTATAAGTGAAACAGATATTTTTTTGATCTAGGTTTTACTTTCATAGTATAATTTTGTTTTGAGTGACATTTATTTTCATGTAATTTTAATATATATAAGAAAGTCGTATTTGTAATAAGACGTACTTAATAGTCGGCATGAGTTCAGAAATAAAAACAAATGATTAACGTATACTCGTGCGTTCATTAATTTATTTTGTGTAAAGTAAATATTATATTCAAAAAACAATTTCTAAATTTATTATATACGTAAAAGACAACGTGAATGTCTCTTTATGTTGTCAATATTTTTTTAAAGATTTATTGTAGTGTGCGATAAAAAAGCTGAGCTTGGCATTTGCGTGACTATATTAGTCTATGATAAACTATTGTCTCTGTCTTAAAAGTTCAGTTATTCTTTCAAATTGTTTGCAAACAGTAAATTGTTTTTTTTTGTGTGGTTATGTACGAGTACATATTCAGTTTTACTATTTTTGGTCGGAGTTATATTAACAAAATACCTACATCATTCATTTACCATTTCTTAGTATAATTTTCACATTGGTTTCTACAGGATAATTTGTACTGTGTGTTTTTGCTCAAGTGTTTGTTCAACAAGGTAAGTCAAATTATTATAGTGTTGGAAAGTGTTGATTGACCATTTTGATAGTATTACAAAAGATTAAAGAATAGGAAAAGGATAAGAAAAGTATTTTTTATTTTCAGATGAATTTTGGTTACAATAATTGCCGTCAATTAGACGTACAAACAAGTCGCAGAACCCGTAATGCCTCAAGTTAAAGATATAGAAGAGCAAGTCTAACTGACGAGCAACGTGAAACGTGGAATGAAGTTGAACGCAATCGATTAAACCGTAACCAACTATATAGAAGTGTTGCTTTTTACCCCTATAGAACTGCATTTAATTATAACAAAGAAACGGATTATAGTAAAATTAATTTTATGCCAACATTTAAGGTATGTGTATTGAAAAATAGTTACCACTATTGTTGACAATTTTCAATTGTTATAGTGTATCATTTGAAATGGCTTAAAGTACATTTGTAGCTCGGTGAATTACTTAAAGTATCCAGAAGGAATTGTGTTAAAAAGTTGTTGGGGGAAATGGTAGTGCTCACAAAGTATTTTGAGTGTCACTTGGTAGTTTGATCAATTCACTTTACAATATGTATATGTAATACAGGAATGTTTACCTTTGCAGATTCAAGGACAAATATATCATCAAACAGGTTCCTTATTACCAGTGCCAGATAGTGACTATAAATTTTTGCAAATTTATTTCATGGGCGATTCAGGAAGACAAGTCAGTCAGTGTCATGCACACAACTATTCTGTAAAAAGACCAGTTGTGGAACAGCTCCAACTATTTTACCATCAATACAACACATTGGATGCATTATTCAAGACAGCATTAGATCACATGCCATCTGATAATCTCAAAATTGTTAGCAAAGCCGACAAGATGCCTGCAGGGCAACACATTAGACATTTTAATGCCCCAACAATTGATGAAGTCACTATTGTCATTGTGGGTGAAAATGTAGATAACCACAATATTGTTTTACACCAGTGTAACAATCAACTGTAGCATGTGTCTGAAACACATCAAACAAATGATGCTTTACAATATTCTATCTTATTTTAGCAAGGTGAAGATGGGGATCACTTTTTAATGAAGATGATAAATCCAGTTACAGATAAATAATTATTTTAAGTTTTTAATGTTTATCATAGCTTTAAGTAATTTATATAATTTTATTACAAAAATGTTTTTACGTTTGAAGTAACAAAAACATTAGTTCGATGAATTATATATTATTCATACAGGCTTATGGTTGGAGAAGTTAAGGTCAATCACATCTTAAAATGTTGGAGTCTCTTTCACTAATATGCTGTTGATATGTATGTAAAAGTAGAAACATTTATCAGGTTGAACCAGGCAAAACTCTGTTCTGAGAAATAAGGAAATTAACTTCATTCAGATAAAAATGTCACAAACATTTCTTGATTATAGGGCGATACGAAGTTCGCCGGGTCAGCTAGTATATAAATATTGTTAGAAATAATTTACTCAGTACTTGCACATAGATGTTTAATGCTCCACAACGTTTTTGTAAATAATGACATAACAATTTAAATATGTAATAGATCTATAATTGTTTCGCTTAATGGAGCTCTTTATATTTAGGTAATATTTAGCTAATAAAGTTATGCAAAAAAAAAATATTCCAGTTAATTATGATTTTGTTTAATTAATTAAAAATGAAAATTCTGAAAAGTATAATTTTTTTGTAATGTTTTGCTATTGCTGTTCTCGCATCTAATAAAGGTATTAATAAATAATAGATTTTTTTTTAAAATAAAATGTATATAGATATAAATAAGGAATAAATTGTTTATAAAGAGGCTATTTTGGGATTAATTTTTTTTTACTATCTTATAGCATAGATGAAATGATGATTTAAAGGAAATGATTTTAAATATTTTTTTTATTGTTAATAACAATTTTTTTATATTTCAAGTGTTTAAATAATTAATATAGATTTTTTTTTATTCTTATAAATAATCATTGACCCTCTTCAATAGGATAGCAGAGATTTTTTTTTATAAAAAATTTATTTGTTTATTAACTTAACAATTTGTTATAAACCTGTCCTTTCAGCTAGACCGGCAGTTTAGGGTCACACATAACTCCCATGACCTCACGCCACTTCGCTCAAGCCGCAGCTATACGGGCTTTGGTGGAGTGCTCGATGTCACCAGACGCATCGGGTACAGAGCCGAGGTACTTAAAATGATCTGTAAGTCCTACCATGACGTCGTTTATCCAGATGGAGGTACTCGTAAGATTCGAGCTATTGCAAGCCATTTACTCCGTCTTCGTCGCATTAAGTTTCAGCCCGCCGTTCTCAAGTACTCCTTTCCTCTCATGCACACGCTGGGTTACAAGTTGTGGAGCATCTAAGTGCAAGTACTGCCGAAATTATTTCTAATAGTACATATAAATAATCACACCCTTGGTAATCTTTACGAGTGTATATACACAAATGAAAGTTTCATTATATAACATTTACAATAATACTTGGTGAGTCTTATAATTTTTGTTAAGGAGCTTTTTATTCGAAAACAAAAATTAAATTCGGTTTTTTGTTAATTATGTTTTTACTTCAAATAGCAAAGTTTGCACTGCTAGATGCTTACTACGACAATACCTAGAAATTAGATCCATAAAAATAAAACTTGAAGCTAAATAAATACACCATACCTATTTTAATTTTTCGAGTTTAAATAAATTAAACAAGCTTTACAGTTATTAAAATTCACGGATGATCGGCTTACCAAATGTAAACCCATAAGAAATTTCAAAATTCAGACAGATAATAAATAATATTTCATTTATGTACCAATTCCATATTGAACTTTTATTTTGTCGCTACTATAAAATAAAATCGTGAATATATAACATGAAATATAATCAAATTAATTTAAATCGTGAATATAATATATGAAATCCAACACGTATATTTACGATAAATCTATATATATTTACATATATAAATGAATTGCTGTTCGTTAGTCTCCCTTAAACTCGAGAACGGCTGAACGGATTTATCTTATCTTAGTCTTGAAATGTTCTTTGAGGTTCAGGGAAGGTTTAAAAGCTGAAAAAAATTGATTTATTTCCGGGAAAACCCTAAAAATAGCCCTTTTCTATTTCCCATATAGACGTTTTCTTTGACCATTAGATTTGACAACAAACTAATATGTCAATCATTCTGTACGATTGAAACAGGAAATTTTAAATAAATACCAATACCTGGTTATTTAAGACGGAAAAGAGTTCGCTCGGTCAGCTATACATATATTACTAAATTATCGCGGATGAAGTCGCGGGCAAAAACTAGTATACTATAATTATATGTAATAATTAACGGTTTTACTTACCTGAATACTTTGATTTTATCTTTTATATTGTAGCGGTTGTTTGTTAGGTTAATACAAAATTATGATTTTAATGACGTGACAATATTAATACCCTTAAAATGAGGGAAAAAAATTTCCTTCAGCCATAAATTTAACCTTTAAGAAATGTGGAGATGAATCTGTTTTATAGATATGCATTTCGTTATCTTTAAACTTTAAAGTGTCTGTTAAAGGCTTTGATGTTAAAGCATCCTCCTGAACGATGCTATATAATACAATACCAGTTTAGGGTGAGCTTCTTAACTTTACTCTTCAGTTCTTTATACAAATAGCCCGAAATATAGAAAAACAAATGGATATAGGTACTAACTTTAGTGAAGAAATACCGAAGTTTATATTTATAGAGCCTGCGATTGACAAAACATGGGGAAAGTTGAATGTGTTTAGAATAACCTTGTTATTTGACGCTAAGTGACATCATGAAGTATTTACAAAGTTTTGGTCTCCAAACGATCACAATTTTTATACAATACGTCAATGTCACAATTACTCACTCTGATACCTACTTGATATCATTGATAAATAAAATAATCTTGAAAGTTGAAAGTCTCGATCGTTTGAAGTCTAAGGTATCTACCTACTGTTTTAATTTTTAAAATAGTTTAATTGTTACGGGGATGATAAAGATGTATGTTTTCGCTTCATTTTGAATTGCTTTTAGAATATTTTGTTATTGCTTGAATATTTTGTTATTTTAAATTGCTTTTAGAATATTTTCTAGCAGAACTTAATTTTACGTTAAAATTTGAGCACTATTTTATAATTGACAAGCTGGAAGTAATCCTTAACAAAACGACTTTGTGTTATGCCGGAGTGGTGATATATTTTTTTTTAAGAAATTTAGCCAGTTTACAAGTTGGTGAATCAATCTGGCTTACAATTGGACGTAATGAAACAATTTGTTTACGAGTTTTAGGTAACCCATACAATTTCAGGGGTTTTACACACGATGGTAAGAATGATTTGATATCTAAATTTAGTTTGGAACTGTATTTATTTATTCATGTTTTTGATTCCCTTTAAAACTTTACTTGTCATGTCTTTGTTAACTTTTTATATAAATAGAATCATCCGAAAGAATTTCAATTATTTTACCATCAAAATTACTACGGTCGTGTTCCTTTTATCTGCACGGAAGACAGTCAAGTCTTCATTGTTGCGAAGGTGTTTGAGTGCAACTGATTCCTGACGAGAGATGTTTTGTCGATGCAATTTGCCGCAGAACTTATGATACTTCCTGCCGAAAAGCTTTTCGTGATCTGATTCTTATGAAGACATTCCTTAATGTTACAGATAATGTCTGCGAGCGTTAATTTTGATGGTACAGGTGCAAAATTCAAACCTTTTTTAAGGACCTCAATGGTTTGTTTACCTAAAGTTTGCTTAGACAGATTGATTTTTTGAGTAATTTTTACTTAGATAGATGACATTGCTGAGTATTGGTGGACTTAAAAATTAATCTTTTGTCATTAATTTTAAGCTTTCATAAATAATTATTCAGGGGCTGAAACTTCATGAGAAGATAAGGGAAATAGTTACTGAAAATTCACTGCTCTTTCTTCGTAATATAACTAACTTCTACACAATATCAATTATATAACTTGAGATCATAAACCTCAAGTAACACTGTTACATTATACTCCATTTGCAGAATACTGATGGTTCATATAAAGTTGTTTTGTCAAAAATAATGATCACTTAATTTTCTCCTCTTATTTAAAAAAATGTTTTACATTGGTTCTTAAAGTTGCTGTTTCGCTGTGTTAATTATAAATTTACTAATCTTAAAATTTGTTACGTCAATAACAATACACAAAAGATTTAAAAAAAATCTACAACTTCAAAAACATAGTGATATTTTTGGAAAGATTTCTCAAAATAATTTTTATAAAGCTCTTTAACATAAAAAACCATTTGAAGTAAACAATCGGGCATGAAATATCGCCTCTAACCCAGGATCCAGAAAAAGTACCGTTAACATCTGAGAGAAGCTGAGACTACAAAACTGTGGAAATAAACCAGCGGTTAGTGTCCCGTTGTAAAGTCTTTATCTCATCGAGTCAGGTGAAGAGTTCGATAGGGAACGTTCATATAATATATTATGTTGCTTAAAAAGTTCTCTTATTATATTAAATAAATAAACTTGATTGACAATTGTAACTCCAAACTTGCTATTTGTAAATATTATATCTAATATATATTTTGATGGTCTTACCCATTTATTCGCATACCTATGATGATATTACCAGAAACTGTTGCATAATATAGTAGGTACCTATACTATAATATCTCGCAATATTTTCCATTGTTCTTATTTTCGACTTATTGTTATAGTAGATGAATGAGCACAAAATAATTAACTTGCTCCATATACAGCATCACATGTTTACTTCAACTAGTTATATTAATGTTTTTAATTTACTTTAGTTTAATTTTTTTTTTTGAAAGAATATTTTTGCCTATTCTAATTTTAAAGTTAATAATATGGAGTAATTTCCACACTTTAATATATTTCATAAATGAAGCTCTTTGTACACAACCATTTTCAGATTAAAATATTTTAAATTGCTGGTTCAGTTTCTTTTATTTCAATGGTCGCTCTACTTCTTTCCGCTTAGTGCTCCTTTTAACTAAAAATGACATAATGATGCTATTGTACGTCAAGTTAGCATAAGCATATTTAGTATGTATGTATAATATACCATATTCTTTTTCAATCTATTTGTTGCATATTATGCTAAAAAGTACTGAATCGATTTAAATAGAACTTTTCTCATAAATTATTCTTTACATGTTTCTAAAAATAATATCAGAACAAAGAATACATTTTTATAAAATAGAATATAATATTGTATAAAAATATATTTGTCCATAATGCCTGAATATAGTCATGGCTTAAATTTCAGCAACAAAGCAAATACTAATTAACTTTTCATTTCTTTCACGAGGACAATGCCATAAAATACTGAGTAAATTTTGCTTTTAAAATTACATAAAGGAACTTTTATAGGCAAAATTATATTTTTGGTGAAATCTCTACAACATATTTCAGTCTTCGCCACGCGCCTTTTGGACTTTTGGGACAGTTTCTAAATTAACCTGGGAGTAGGAAGATGAAATCTCACTTACCAGTTCCTGAAAATTTTAGACGTTTTAGAAAAATGTAAGAATTTAATGTTTTAACAAAAAACACAAGCAACCTTTTATAAATTATATGTTTAGTTTTATTTTCTTGAAGCAGAAGAACATATTTGTTTTCTCCTCCACCCGCTTTTGACAACTCGACAAATAGTTAGCCAAGGTCACTCTTTCTCCTAAATCAAGATCAAATCCAATTTTATTTACAAAATGAGGTAACAAATAAATAAATTAAAGTTGGTTAAATTTCAAATAATAATAATTATAAGTATCTTCATTTAAAAATGAAAGTCGTGTCAATTATACCATTTATAGTTCAAGAACGGCTTTACTGCCTTTAAGGAGAAATGGAATTCCCTCAGTCAGCTATACATTTCTAGGTTTGAGAGTAAAATAAAGGAAGTCGCGGACAAAAAGTAGTTCATTGTATGATTATTATGTACAAAACAAATTTTTATAAACAAACTAGATGACCCGGCGAACTTCGTATCCCCCTATAATCAAGGAATATCTGTTGCATTTTTATCTGAATGAAGTTAATATCCTTATTCCTCTGATCGGAGTCTTGCCTGGTTCAACCTGAAAAACGTTAATCACTCAGTTTCTACTTTTACATTCACATCAACAGCATATTGGTGAAAGAGACACCAACATTTTAAGATGTGATTGACCTCAACTTCTCCAACCATAAACCTGTATGAATAATAATACATTTAACTAACTTTTTTAGTAGTTTCAGAAACTAAAAACATTTTTTGTGATAAAATTTTATAAATTACTTAAAGCTATGATAAACATTAAAAACTTAAAATTTTTATTTACCTGTAATTGGATTTATCATCTTCATTAAAAATAATACCCATCTTCACCTTTCCAAAATAAGATAAAATATTGTATTTATATATGGTTGATGTGTTTCAGACACATGCTACAATTGATTGTTACACTGGTGTAAATCAAAATTGTGGTTATCCACATTTTCACCCACAATGACAATAGCAACTTCATTAATTCTTTGGGCATTAGAATGGCTTATGTGTTTGATAACAATTTTGTGATTATCAGATGGCATGTGATGTAATGCGGTCTTGAATAATGCAACCAATGGGTTATGTCAATGGAATAATAATTGAAACTGTTTCACAACTTTGTCTTTTCACCGAATAGTTGTGTGCACAACGCTGATCAACTTGTCTTCCTGAATCGCTCATGAAATAAATTTAGAAAAATTTATAGCCACTGACCGGCACTGGTGATAACTAATAAGTTCAATGATATATTTGTCCTTGAATCTGCAAAGGTAAACATTCCTGTATTACATATACATATTGTAAAGTGAATTGATCAAACCACCAAGTGACACTCAAAATACTTTGTGAGCACTACCATTTCCCCCATAAACTTTTTTAACATAATTCCTTCTGGCTACTAAAAGTAATTCACAGAGCTACAAATGTACTTTAAGCCATTACAAATGATACACCATAACAATTTAAAACTTTCAACAATAGTGGTAAATGTTTTTCATTACACTTACCTTAAGTTGGCATAAAATTTATTGTACTGTAGTCCATTTCTGTTATAATCATATGCAGCTCTATAGGGGTTAAAAGCAACACTTCATATTGTTGGTTTCGGTTCCATCGATTCCGACCAACTTTATTCCGCATTTCACGTTGCTCATCAGTTAGACTTGCTCTTCTATTTCTTTGACTTGGGACATTACGGGTTCTGCGATTCAAGTTTGTACGTCTAATTGCATGCCGTGATGTTTTGAAACAAAAATTCAACTGAAAATAAAAAAATACTATTATTCTATTCCTATTCTTTTGTAAAAGTATCAAAATGGTCTATCAAAACTTTTCAACACTATAATAATTTGCGTTACTTTGTTGAACAAACGCTTCAGAAAAAAAACACACAGTAGGTACAAATTATCCTGTAGAAACCAATGAGGATTTTACACTAAGAAATGGTAAATGAATTATGTAGGTATTTTTTTATTATAACTCCGGCCACAAATAATAAAGCTAAATATGACGTACTAGTACAAAACCACACAAAAAAAAAACAATTTACTGTTTGCAAACAATTTGAAAGAATAACGGAACTTTTAAGACAGAGACATTTTTTTTTTGGTTATGTTCGTTCCGTTCAGAACAGGCAAAGAGAACAAAGCCCATACAGCCCTGTCTTTTATATTTTGTATCTTTAATTATTTTTAAATGTCTTAATCTCCTTTTTATTCTAGACTTAAGTTTTTATATCAGGCCTAAGCCATGTCTTCTTTTAATTTTCTTCGTAAAACAATTTTTTTAATTTAGGGACGAAGCCATGTCTTCTTGTAATTTTTCTTCTAGAATACTTTTTTAATTATAAGGCCGAAACCATGTTTTTATTTAAAATATTTTTTTTTGTGAAATTCTTGCTTTTTTTTACATTCCGTCTTTTTCAATGTCAAGTCCTTGTAATGTCATTTTTAGTACAATAATTAATTTGTCAAAATCGATATAACAGTCAAATTCTAAAAATAGCTGAAAGGAAATATCTAAAACAAAACGAATAAATTTGTATTATATACATATGTACAAATAACAATTAGATTTCATTTATAGTAGAAACAATAAAGCCATAAACTGGCAAGAAGCATTCTTGAATGCTTAGTATTTGCTGAAGGAAGCGCGGGATATCTTCAGCAGTTTCAAAATACTTAAAAGTTGGTCTACAAGGATCATCCTTTGAATACTAAACTGTGGACAATCAAAAAATATATGTTCGAGGGTTTCATCAGCACTATTGCAATATCTACAAGTTGAAGAGTCAAAAACACCAATCCTAAAAAGGTGAGCACCAAAACGACAATGTCCCAGACGCAAACAACAGATTGTGGTATAATACTTTCTATGGCTATAGTCACTACCCCGGGTAAACCAGGGAGAAGAGACCCTTTTCTTTATTGTAGCGAACCATTTTTCTTTTACCTTTGCCACCTGATGCCACAAGTTGTAAAATTCTTTCTGTAACTTGAGTTTGAAGAGTGATAGAGCATCTGAATAAGGAATTGGGAAATTTAAAAAGTTATGACTTAATTGATTGTGGGCCAGATTTGTAATAAATTTAGCTAAATAGTCTGCTTGCTCATTTCCATGCACACCAAAGTGGGCTGGTGTCCAGACTAGAACTGTTTGCTTGTTTTGAGACAGCAGGTGAAACAAGTCTCTTATTTCATATATAATATAGTTAGTTTTTGATTTTAATTGTGGATTTTGTAGTGCCATTAATAAACTTAAACTGTCCATTATTATAATCCACTTTTGATCTGACTATCATAGACAGCTATAGAGACTGCTTCATTGTTCCTAGACCCACCTGTATACTTCTGATAATATCCCTGCCACCTATCAAGTTCCCTATAAATGTCTTCCTTATACTTTAGAAGATTTTTGGCAACAGATTTAATCTGAATAAATTTTGTTCCATATAACCCAGAGTAACAAGGCCATACCACGCTAGAATTTTTTTGTGTCTTTTTAAAAATTTGTTCTGTTTCAGAAAAACCTTGAAACAAATATGAATTAATATTGGCAGTCCTGTTAATAGTGTCCCACAGTTTAACAAGAAGTGGATGATTAGTAATGGAGAGCAACCTTGTAAAAAGTTTTGATTGTAAGTATTTAAGCCAAAGTGCTAATGGAGGTATATTACATTCCACTTGCATTGACACTATGAGAGGAGTTCCCATTATAATATGCAAACATTTCTTTTGTATCTTTTCTAATTTTTCCACTATAGTTCTAACCCCTGCAAAACAAAAAAAGTGTGTCAAAATGACTCCTTACTAATGATTTATACAATGTTAATAAAATCCTTGGATCAGCACCCCAATATGTGCCTGTTGAAGATTTTAAAACATTATAAGCATTTAAAGCTCGAGGTTCTAGAGTTTCAGCATACTTATTCCATCTAGAATTGTTTGTAAAAATAACACCTAAAAACATTACAGAGCTCTCTACAGACATTACATTATTATTGAACAAAATATTTACATTCCTATTTCTAATACCATTTTTGGAAAAGACAACAACTTTCCTTTTTTCATTGCTGACCTCCAGCCCAAGGCTATCAAAATAGTTCTTCAGTCTTTGAAGAGCAACATTGAGGACTGATTGTACACCTAAAAAAATTGTATCAGAGCAATAAACAACGAAATCATCTGCAAACTGCAGATTAGAAACTTCACACCCCCAGAGTTGAATTTAGCTGATGTATGAATAGGATAAAAAGCAGTGAGCTCAATATACCACCTTGTGATACACCTCTACAAGAATATCTTGGACCAAATAATTGATTGTTAACCTTAACAAACACTTTTCTGTAGTTTAATAAATTAAAAATCCAATTTACAACTTTTCCAGGTACCCATAGTAATAATAAAATTTGTTCAGATCTACATTATTGAAAGCACCTACAATGTCAAGAAAAACACCAACTAGTACTTTATTCTCGGAATGAGCATCGTGGATATCCAGACAGAAATGACGTAGACTCTCACAAGCAGAACGGCCACAACGAAAGCCAAACTGATTGTAAGGTAAAAGATTATTACTTTCTATGTGAAAAATTAATCTCTGTTTTATTAATTGTTTGAAAATTTTTCCAACACATGAACTCAGTGTAATAGGACTGTAGGCGTAATATCAAAATATATATGTAACTATATTATATTTATTTATTACACGACATATTTCATATATAAAATTATATTTAATATTTATTTACGTATATTACACTCTATACAGTCACACTACACATTTATATATTCAATATTATATTATGTATAAAAATTTATGTAATATTATTTATAATGAATATTTAATTCACGAGCGTACTCGGGCGAAACGCGTAGTATGCGGCGAAGCGAACAGGCGACGATATGAGTTTCACGTTTACCCACTGCTTCGTAAGATTTTAATATTCGATCGGATTAGCGAACAAAGACATTCAACCTTGCACTTCGGTACTGAATACTCTCGTCATCATACTTCGTGTACATTAACAGTTAATTATTAGTTTTTCTACGTCCATAGGACGATAAGAATCAGCCAAATTAAAGTCTTTGCCAGTTTTTAATATTGGTACCAAACAGTCAGTTTTCCAATCCTCTGGGATAATAGAAGACGACCATAAACTATTTAATAGACTTAAAAAAATAGATAGAGTTTGAACATTTAAAAGTTTAAACATTTTGTAGGAAAGCCAATCCAGGCCACATGAAGAATCTTTTCTTGATACTAAAGCAGATTTTAACTGTTGCATAGTAAAACAACCAATCATGGATGAATTATCACTATTTACTCCAAGAACATTATCTATACTTATCTGTTGTGAAACAGTATCCGGTGTGTATTTATATAAAAATGTTTGAACCCAATTGAGGTCAGAAAATAAGTAAATTCAAAAAAGCTTTCCGAGTTCTAACTCGGAAAGCTTTTTTGAATTTACTTATTTTAGTCCAAATGCGATTTATAGATGTCAAACGATTTATTGATGAGCGGAATTCAGACCAACTTTTACAACGTTCTTCTTTTAAAATGCGTTTTTTAAAGGCTTGTGCGCTTTTGAAATTAATGTAATTTTTACTATTAAGACTAGTTTTGAAATTAATGTAGGCGTTCTTGCAGTCTTCTACTACTCTTACACATTTATCATTCCACCAAGGTACTTGACACCTTTTTCTAGGACAGTTTTTATTACTATCAGTTGTGTTATGGTTTAAGCTGGGCCCGGAGAATTTTATTGCCAATAGAATAGTCACATAAAACTTTCTGTATGAGTCAAGGAGATCACTATTGTCAACTTTAAAGTACATTAACATTTTATTAACAATTTGTTCATACCTATCCCAATTTACTAATTTCAGATTGCTGTGAAAAGGAATGTTGTTCAAGGAAATAGAGGGCTCATGTTGATCTTTTACGAGAGTAAATTTTGTGATAGTTGGCAGATGATAACCATAGTTAAATCTAGACTGTTTGGTTTCCAAATATGAGAGCCTATAGTTGTTGGTTGACCATTATTTAAAAGTATTAAGTCATGGTCATCCATGGAATCTCTAAATAGCTCTGCCCCGAGAATCTATGCGACTGCAACCCCAAAAAGTGTGATGGGCGTTAAAATCGCCTGCAATTATAAACGGTTTTGGAATACTGTACAATAAACGATCGAACTTCGCCTTTTCAAAAGCAGGAGAACTATTACCAGGACTGTAAAAACTAACCAAAGAAATGCATTTATGTTTAAGTTTAATAACAATTCCTACATTTTGTAACGAATCATCATAAAAAATATCTAGTTTAGAGAAATGTATACCATTTTTAATTAATATTGCTACGCCATTATGATCATTACAGCAGTCATTCCTAATAATGGTATAACCACGTAAATTAAATTGAATGCTAGGCTTGAGTTTCTGAAATAAGAGCTACATGTATATTATTTTGGTATAGAAAATTTTGAAACTCAAGTCTGTTACTTAGCAGACTGAGTGTTCCACTGTACAATATTTAAGATTTGGTGGTTGAATGTGACGATTTGCTGTTTTTATCCTTGATGGTTTCTTTAATAGCTGAGCTAATAAATTGTGAACTAATACTGATATTTTGAGTTTTATTTAGAGTAATAACTTTTACTATAGATTCTGTTAATAGGGTCATTGCTTCAGAATTTGATAGTATTGATTGCATTACTTCTTGGGTATTTAATTTTTTATTAAGGGAGGAAAAATTTAATGATTTTTTTAACGTGTCAGCATATGACTTGGGTTTACTGTTTGCGATTTTCTTTTGCCTTATAGGGCACTGGCTAAAGATGGCAATGTGATTGCCATTACAATTAATGCACTTAGCTTTTTCAATATTAACCTTGCATTCTTTGAAAGAATGCCCCTCTGTGCATATGGAGCATCGCGGTGAATTTTTACAAAACTTAGCCAGATGATCATAGCGTAAACATTTAAAACACTGTTTTATAGGTGGGACATATGTGGAGACAGGCAGGCGCCACATCTTAATATGAACATAGTCCGGCAGTGACGTAGCAGACGCAAAAGTTATTACTACGCTCTGAGTAGGTTGCAGTGTGAGGTGTTATTTTCTCCTTTTACCTTACGCATTATGAATCGGACAGAAATGACTTTTTTTTGTTGTTGATATTGCTTTATACATATATTTTGTGATTGGACAGATGAGTGGGAACCGAAGAGATAACTCCCGATAGTTCAGTGGCCCCTGCTGGTATTGAAGCTTAAGTCGTTGTTCCTTTAAATATGTAGTATTTTCTAAAAAGGCATTTGCCAAATTCGCACGTATGAAAACAACACCGACCTTATATTTATTTATTTTTAAAAAATATTGTATACCTTTCACAGAGAGTATAAAACTAGTACTAAGCGACATCATGTCCCTATTACCGAGTGGGACATCATTAGTACTTTCGACAAATACTATGAATTCAGACTTGGCTTCCGCATCTTCAGGGTATCGGCGACAATAATCAGCGACCCTAAAGGGAGCGAAGGCATTTGCATCCTGCAATACTGGTGACTCCTCGCAATCGGAATCGCTGCTTGTGCTGAAATTCAAGGACTCACCCGAATCCTTCTTTTTACGTTTTTTCACCATCTCTCCACATAAACACTTATATACAGACTAAGTTTTACTTTTTACAATAAACTAAACAAAAATTTGCAAATTATAGTATAAAACTATTTAAAATAATTAAAATTTTCAAAAAGCCCCCGTCAACGTTTCAATTCCCGCGCTCTTTTTCCTAAGACAGAGACAATAGTTTATCATAGACTAATATAGTCACACAAACGTCAAGCTCAGCTTATGTATCGTGCATTTAAAAGTAAGTAATTTTAATCATGTAAATCATAATTATTAACAAAAAAATCAGTTCTATTTTCATTGTAGTGGTTTGTGATAAACGATGTTTTTTGTTTGATTACCTGGCGCATAGACAAACAAATCTGATGGTTATTATTATATTTTGTGACTATTCAATTGGTCGGGTCCGCGATCACTTTTTTTTAGTTTCTGAACGCGACATTAAATCCTCCGACGACGTATTCTGTGCTCCAACGCACACACGCACACTGTTTTGATAGATATGATTGAATTTGAACTTTGTACAGCGGTAAGAAAGTGCAAATTTACTTTTTGACGTTAGGAACACACCTTCATTTCTTAGATAACAGTGAGTGCTTGTAATTGAATATAAACTTTATATAATAGCAATAAAGCTCAAATTGATTCTACGTTTTAGTTAGAAAACGTTTGTATGTGAAAAAGAAAAGGGTTGTTTTTAGGGTTTTCCCGGCAATTATTCGATTTTTTGTCACCGTAAGAACCATCCTTGGACTTCAACGAACATTAAAAAAAAAAGAATTTCTAAATTGGTTCAGGAGTTGTTGAGTTATGCGCTTACCAACACATTTTGAGATTCATTTTTATATTATAGATAGACTTTGATGAGTAAAAAATAATCGTGTCAATTTGACAAATGCAATAAATCTTCGTGTTAAAAATAGTTTTATAAAATAAACATACCTATACATACACAGTTGTTTAGTGATGAAAAGATTGTTAAAAACAGTGGTGGGTTCATTGAGATGTACTTAATTAGTATCAAGACTGATATTCCATTGTATGTAAGAACGGAGTAATCGTAAATAGTCAGTTGCTTTGTTTATAAGATTACCAATTTCTATTGAAATGGACTATAGGTACTTAGTTGTATGAATGAAACCGTAATTTTGACTTATATTAAACGGTCACTTTATTAAGTCCAATTAATTTTTTTACAGTTAATCACATTGGTAAAGTGATGATAAAATAATAATGAGATATGAAGTAATATAATAATTTTACACTGTAAAATAGTAATAAATCTTCTTGGTTATTTTTAATGAAATGAAATGTTTTTGGATAATTAAAAACCTATATAAGTATATTGTTTTGTAAATAATAATCGAATATGATATTCAACAAATATATTCAATGAAGCCGTTTTATGCACCGGTCCTTAAATATAATTACCTCTATGATTAACTATTATTTGTGTTTATCGCACCGAAAATTAAAATAACATAGAATGTTATCTTTTTTTTAGTGATAATTTTAAATTTTTATAATTTATCCTTATGTATTATAATTACTAGATTTCTAGAATGCAAGGAACTTTATTTATCTATTTTTTATTTATTTCTTTACTTTATGTTAGATTTAATCAATCAAAATACTAACTTTGATACTATCCCACAAATAAAACTGCGTATATAGAAAATTAATAAATAAAAATCCGTATTTTAAAATATTGAGTTCGTCTACAGAATCATTATCTTTTAAGAAATTATATTTATATATAGTTTTCCTTCTTAAATCACACTTGGTGAACACATGTTTACCCTTGAATAAGATTTATTATTTGGGAGAAAGCTATTTTAAAGTACTCGAACTACTAGCCATAAAAAAGTACAATTCAAGTGTTGTATATACTGCATAAAAACACTAAGTGTCACGTAATGTAAAAGGGACAATTGTAGAAATATGGTTGTATGCAGTCAGTTCTCTCTGGTCCTTAATGGTGTTAAGACAAATTTCCAAAAATCTATTTTTATAAAGAAAGTTTTCGATAATAATATTTTCAATCATTATGAAGAATACACCGTCACGTATCCATAATCCTAATACCGTAAAATGGATATTTTTACTGTAATACAAATAAAGTTTTCAGTAATCGTATTTCTTAAAAAATAATTATAAATCAAATAATTATTTTGGAAGTGGATATAATTAGTAAAAAAGAGTGTGTGTACTTATGTACACGCGTTAGAAGTTATACTTCTTTGGCGTATAGAAGTAAAAATAACTAAAATGCTGTAATGATTAAGGATAAATATAAAAATTAATCAAAAATGTTTATTTCAATAAAAAGGTTTTATTAACTTAAAAATATGACAACACAGTTAAAATATACAACCATTAATCATTAAGGCAATGAATCAAATATATAGGGTGACTCAAGCCGATTTTAAACTTTGAGTATTTATAAAAAGATATCGAATTAATGTTTTTAATCTAATGTTTTTTTTTGCAGCAAATTATAGTATATTAGTGCGGACTTTAGGTAAAAAATATTACACACGATCAAGATTTTTTCAAAGCGGACGAACGAATTTGCACAGCTAGGTCGCAGAACGTCAATTGAAATACTTAGCTCTCACTTTTATCGTTATTTTATCTTTTAGCTATTCGAAATGAATAAGAGGGATATCAAAAACTCCTGTTATATAATCCCATAAAAAAGTGAACTGGGGATAAATCGGGATACCTGGGTCGAAACAATATTTTAGTGTGTCCAAGGAAATCTTAGTTGTAGGGGCTGTGGCCCCATAATGCTGATACTATGCATTCGATACATCAATATTCTTTTCTTGTAGGTAGCTGCGGTGCAAAAAATTTGTTTATCATGTCACTATCCAGCTCGCTAGTCACTACAACTGCTGAACATCGATCATTCTCGAAGAAAAATGCAGCAATGATTTTGTTTGCCGGTTTTACACACCATACAGTAACTGTAGGGCTGTGTTATGGTTTCTGATGTTTTTATTTGGATTTCTGGAGGACCAGTTACAGCAATTTTGACAATTGACGTCACCTTCGAGGTGAAAATGTGACTCATCAGTAAAATAAACATTGACCGTCCCTTTTTCTGTGAAAAAAATTGTAACATCTTTTGGCGGAGAATTTTCCTCTCATGTTGTCTTCTGGTTTGACTTTTTGAGTAATTTGAATCTTATAAGTAAATTTAAAGCCAAGGTCAAAGTCGTTGAATACTTGAATAGTGTAGGTGTAAAGAGGTGGCATATTTTCTTTCTGTTATCGCAGCGGGGATGGGGTCGATGTTTTCAACCGATCATCGCACAGGTCTATTTTTAGGGCTAATATAATGATTCTGTAAACATCCTGTTGCTCTGACTTTTTCTACCCACGAATTAATTATCTGAATACTCGGGCCTCTCTTACACGGCGGATTACAAAGCGACTTCAAAACTTGCACTGTGCTTGACTTGACAAATACCATGCAATGCAAAATGCAATAGAAGCATATTTTTGCAACGGGTATGCAATAATGCTTATTGAAAACTTTGTTTAACGTTTAAAATCGACTTTGAGACATCCTGTACTAATAAATATTTCTAATAAACTATTTTATACTCGTAGATTATTGTCATAGTCACTGAATAAGCACTTGAGTAACAAGAGGTTTGTGGTAGCTAAAAAATGACATAAATGGTCGTGTTGAAACTTTAGAGTCATAATTAAACGATAGACTTAAATCTTCATCAAAAGTTTAATCAGTGGCTCAGATATCTTTGAACTAAAGTTTCTGTGAATTTTTATTTAACGAGGTAAATAAATCATACATACCGAAAATTAACCTTAAATCTATAAATGCGTTATAGGTGGTAGAGCCTAGCTGTGGTGAGTTACCGCATCTCGAACATGGGCTGGCTCGACCGGGGAAGTACCACCCTCTCACAGAAGATCGGCGTGAAGTAGCCTTTACTGGCTGCGTTTCGTCTGATGAGTGAGAGAGCCGGTTGCCCTTTCCCTATTCCTACCCTTTCCTATCATTTCCTTATTCCCACCCCTCCCTACCCCCAAAAAACAAGGTTGGCAATGCATCCGCAACAAAATGTTGCGGATGTCCATGGGCAACGGTAACCACCTTCCATCAAGTGGGCCGTCTGCTCGTTTGCCACCTTTCACATAAAAAAAAAAAAAAAAAAAAAAAAAAAAATGCACACAAAACAACTTTATCACTGATATTCAATATAAACATAAATTATTCGTGAATACTATTACCGCCGTATGAGTAATTAATTCATTAAAAACACCAAAGTAACATTTATTTATTTACACTGTTTAATTGTACTATTACGAAACCCGTGTCCTCAATATAAAAATATTAGAATATACAACTTGAACATAGTTATCGATTAACATGCCACCTAGAACTAACTTGACGATGTCGCTATCGGTGTTTGCGCGCATCGTAAAAATTCACTCTCGTCATTTTTCTCCATAGCGCCAAAAGAAATATAACTTCAAAAATCCGCGCCCACTCTCTTGGGATAGGTATCTATCTCTTTGTGGTGCGAAAGCTTTGATGTTTAAAAAGCTACTTCACAAGTGTACTTACGCACTTCAGCCGCTTGATTAGAAGGCAGTTAGGGTGGCTCAGAGGGAGTCTGGAATCCTGTAATTGAAATTTCAACAACATTTGTAGTTCTGAAACTATAATATGAGGCGGCATCCACAATAATTTAGCAATTATTAAATAACTTTTTAGTATTAAATATGTTCTAGTAGAGCTAGGTATTTCTATTTAGTGTATATTATTTTGAAACGTTTACAATGTGACTAATACTTATAAACAATGTATACAACGTGTAACATAATTAACGCACACCCTCAAACACCCCAATTAGAATATAATAATATAAACGCAAGGCATACACCAAATATTATTTATATGTGTGTTTCCATTTTTTATTTGTGAAATTACTTATCCCAATTTCGTGCAAATAATACCAACACTCCGCTGCACACGCGCTTGTTGTCTCTGTGTTACAAACTAGCGATTTTTTTGTGGGGGCTAATTACGCCCCCACAAAAAAAAATCGAGTCGCGTCAAATCAGCTGATCTAGGAGGTCAATGGACAACTGCGTAGGTATTTGATGTGTGCCGGCTGTCGCTGTGCTTGCGTAGATATTTGTAAAATACTATTTTAGCCTTGAAACAAGTATCAGTTTTCTTTAATTGAATGATGATTACTAATTTAATATTTCATTTTAAAAATCTTAATACTCTGACTTACGATCCATTTTCGTTTTAATGAAGTGCTTAGATAACTGTGTGTAGGATGACTGTAATTTACTTTGTTCCATCTAAATTTGAGAAAAAAATTTGACCTACATAAAAAACTATAAAAATCGATCCAGATACCGATTCTGAACAAACTACTTTCAGGGTGTGCGTTAATTATGTTACACGTTGTATAGGTATGATGAAATTACCTTATATGTCACTTTTAGTTATTTATTTTTAAATATTTTTATTTGAGTAAATACTTATTTAAATGAATATATTTCTAGTTAAATTAAAACTTTGAGCGAAATGAAAATCATTTTGCTAGTTCATTATTGTGTACTTAGCTTTGTTTCAATTTCAGTTGCGTAGGTCGGTTTTCCGAAACAAAATTTTTCACACAAAGTGAGGGCAGCCCTTAAAGAACAAACTAGACAACAAAGTCAGGTACTATTAACGATACTAAAATTAGAGTGTCTGATTGTAATATTGATTTTTTTAAATGTATGCATATCTGGAATGACCAAACTGATTTTGACGGGAGTTTTTTTTAACTTTTGGTTAACTTTACTTAGAAGTTTATTAATATTTATGTTACATTAATTTTTATTTTGTCATATATGATCGTCAAATATCACGTCCTCAAGTATCGATAGTAATTCACCAGTCACCCTGTAAATTGTTTTTTAAATATTTAGAGATATACTTGTTATATTAATAAGTCAGAATGATACATTTTCTAAATATGTGTTATAAGTACTAAAATTTTAAGTCTTTATAGTTAGTTTAATAAATTATATCGAGTGATAGGATAATTAAAATTAATCTAGCTAGGACCACCACTGAATAAATTAATTTTATATAAAATTCATTTACTTTTAGGAAGAGTTTATTCAGAATCATATTTCGAAATCTAATTTCCCAACCTCTTCAAACATCTCAAGATCCTAGCACTGTTTTATTAATAAAAATGAACTTAAAAAAAACAGTTAAACCAGTTCATTTCAATACAAATACTTCATAATTGTTACATTTATATACTATTCCAAGTATTCATTTAAATTTAAGTGTTAATTATATAGCCTTATTAAGTATTTAAACTTCAATCAACAATTAATTTTATTATAACATAAAAGTATTCCCCAAAGAGTCATCTAGCGAATTACTGCAGTACTTCCTGTACATGGTTGTGGCGTTTTTTAGACAAACAATAGATTATATAAAATTTTGGTCTGCGCCCAAGAGATGGCAGCACAGGTTGAAATAAAGCAAATATACACTTATCATGCTAACTCCATTCTAGTTTCTAGTTTGGAAAGATATAACTAGATGGCGTGTGTGAATTAACTAAAGTGTTATAATTGATGTTTTTATTTTTGTATTCTTTGTAAATATGAAAACGACAATGAGTTCTGTTATTTGCCTTATTTCTACCTTAAACAGTTCAAACTGACCTTAATAGATTTTAAATAATATATAAATTCATAATTACTTTTTTATTTGTAATTCTTATGTTCATAACCAAATAACACAAATTAAAGTGTATTTAGATTTTAGTGCCAAGCAAGTCTGTTTAATCATTTGAGTTTTTAGTTATTTAGTATTTACCTAAATTACGAGTTGATCTCATCTTTATTCTTGGGAAGTAACGTTTCAGAATACTTTTAATTAATTAAGCAAGCAAACTTTTAATATGGTCGCCTGAAGAAACGTCTGATTGTAAATTGTTTTCCGTTTTGGACCCACACTTTAAGTAATTCACACGCGCAGTCTAATTATATCTTTCCAAATTGGAAACTATGTAGAATGGAGTTAGCATGATAAGTGTATATTTTCTTTATTTCGACCTGTGCTGCCATCTCTTGGGCGCACAGCAAAATTTTACATATTACATTGTTCGTATAAAATACGTAACAACCAGTTACAGGTAATACTGCAGTAATTCGCTTGATGTCCTTTTTGACAATACTCTTATTCTTCTACCTGGCAATTTCCCAGCTTTTAGCCAGGGTCTGCCTTACATGTTGTGAATAGTTTTTGGCTATTTGTTTTTACGACCGGCCGTCTGCCTGACATCAATCCTCTTTTGGGAATCAACATTAATCAGTGATGTCTAAATACTCTTAGAAAGTACATATGATTCGGAAAAATCACATTGGTACTTGCCCGGGCCAGGATCGAACCCGCGCCTTCGGCGACGAGAGGCGGGCCCTCTAACCACTGAGCCACCACTGACTGCTCTAAATATCAATACATATTATATAATAAAGCTTCCTGTTACATCTGTCTGTCTGTCTGTTCGCGATATTTTATACTTATAATTAACAAGCTATTTTCATCACTCGATCGCCTGGCTAATTTATATCTAGATCTTCAACAAAACACATAAACATACAAAAGCACCGGAACAATAGTAAATATTTTTCCGCTACCTCCATCAGTACAACACTTATTGAAAATTAAGATTCTCATGGACTTTATTTATTGCTAATCTATTTTCGATTTTTTCGTTTCCTTTTCTAATCAATGGAGATTTTTTTTTTTCAAAAAATCAATTATAGTTTAATATCACCAGTGACCGACTCAAGGCATCCACATAAACTATGGATCACCTCAGCCTATACTCTTTTGTGCAATCATACTGCAGAATGTGAATCCACTATCAAACACTCGATCAAAGTAGCTATTAGACTGTGGCTGATAGTAACTAGTTACCTTGCAACCCCGGTAAATGAAAAACAAATCACTTTATTTTTTTAATCGTTTTTGTTTTGAAAGAATATTAATTCTTTGTATGCTCTTTGGTTTTTACTCTAATTTCGACCCTTAAAAAATTGTCCAAGTCCATGCTATTATCAAAACGTTTTCACCTTCTTACAGTTTGAGTTTACTGGCATTGTGGCAATGGCGTGATAAAATAGAAGATTGTTAAACAAATGCTTTTTCAAAAATATTGTTTAATGACTTAACTCAGAGATGGTTAAAAGATTTTTCTATCTATACTATTTGGTATTGTGGTTAGATATATGTGGGGTGATACTATTTATATACTTTATATACTGTTTATTTATTTAGAGGAAATAAACAGCTTATACTAAAATATGTAACCTAGTATAACAATTCGCCAGAATGGTTTCCACTTAACCTTAATATAAGTTTAAAAATAATATGATATTTGTAATTTTGAATTTTTTTAAGGGAAACTAAAACGTATCATCATTTTTAAAGTAAGCTAAAATTGAAAGAAAAAATCAAAATGTTGTCAAAAACTAGGTACATTTATTTTTTAATGTATTTCAATTGCAACTGACATTGGTAAAGTTATATTTAGAAAATTCAATGTTATCTTATGGATGTTTATAATCATCACAAAAACACATGATAAATCGTTTTATTTTATATCTAATTGGTATTTATCATTTATATTTTATATTCATTTGAAATAAATTTTCCATAAAACTGCTCACTTGCAGTGATGCTTCTTTGAGACAAAGATATTTTCTCAACTACATATTTTACTAGTTTTTGTTGATAAAAATCGAAACAAATAATGTAGAAACAAATTCAACTGTGTTATCCATTACACCTTTATCTAAACACAATCAGAGCAAGACAGTCAAACTCAGCATCACATATTTCTTCGCTTTGATACTGATTTATTAGCAACACCTAGAAGATTAAGTGTACAACATTTACAGCTGAAGGATTAATACTGGGATGAATTAAAATCTTTATATTACCAAATACTTTTTGTTGGAAAACCTAATTTCTGTAAAGTGATATAAGATCAATATCTCCTATTATTAAAAAGTTAACTATTAGATAATAAAATACGCAATTTAATAAATAAAAGTCGTAGAGTCGATAATTGAAAAAAATAAAACGAAGTTACAAAAAAATAATCCTTGGGGGTCCATTAGTATTCTTGTTCCCATTATACAATTTGTTGTTCCATTGACAAACATTATAAATACAGATTTTACAATATATGTCATATTATATTTACAAACACTCTTACATCGGTTATGTAAGCATAACCAGATAATAAGTTAACGGTATAACAATGGTATAAAGTACGGAATGTTGACTTCGTGCCATCGGTGGGAATGGGAAAGTGAAGTGTACTCGTACACCGCACGCCTTGCACCATCGGTGGGAATTCAAAATGGGATTTAACATATATTCAGTCTGGAGTCAACCGCTGACTTACAGACAACTATTTAGGATGTAGTTAGTTATAAGATTTAATTATAGAATGGGTCTTTAGTTAATCGCTGACTTAAAGACCCCACTTTAACTAGTATTTAAATTTAAGTCTTAATTGTTAAATTGAATTTATTTTATAAGTAAAACCGGTTTTTTTTTGCATCATTCTTAAACAGAGGCACATACAGAAATAAAAATCGAAGACGTCATAATACTTTCCTTCTTTTGGAATTACGCCAGTCGGTGTAAACGAGCTAGTACATAGTAAATGATTTTAGCCAAAAATTGTGTTCAATTCTCATACTGTAATTTAATCACCCATAAACCCTTCCTTCTCGACTTTTGTCAGGCTCTCAGGCTTTTGAAGGTAACCTCGTAGACCGTTTGACGAATACCTTATTTTGAAGCGGTTCGATTCCTGCAACTGCTCGAGGTAGAATGTTTATATTGTATGTATATCCTCGCTTCTATTAATACCGATAAATACTCATTGTTGTGACTGAACTTACAAAGGTGGTTAACCAGGTGGCTAAGCAGATGACACCTGATAATTTTAACCGTCTATAATTATTAATCAGGTAATTTAAAAGTATTCGCTGTTATATGAACAATTTTTCACATATTTCACCTTGAATTGAATTTTAAGACTCAGAAGTTTTTATTGAATTAGAACAATATTGTTTTCAGTCATTAATAACTTTCTGGAAAAAAAATTTCATTACATAAAAGTTTTTTTTCAATTCCACAATATAAGGTAAATCTTACGTGTGTCTCAGGTCTAAGTTTAATAGGATTACGCTTCATTTTGTTTAATTAAGACATTTTTAACGAATAAACACAAAATCACTTGTATGGGTGTGTACAAATAAAAAAAGAACAGCTACTATACCATAAAAATAATAAGGCAATTTACATTTTAAAATTCTGATTGTATTTATTTATTATGGTGTTTCAATTTACTTTTAAAATTAATTATATAAAAACAAATATTAATAGAGTTACAAGATGCAGAAAGAAACAAAGACATCTTAAGGAAACTTTAAAAGTTCCTGACAAAACTCTATCAACTAAGTTACATTTCCAACTATTTTCCGACAACGCACTAAGCGTTAAAACATCAACCGACCACAGTTGCGAAGCTTACGTGTAATCCTAAAAGGGCAATATTTTGACAGAAAATAGATCCTAACCTCTTCGAGTACATTTAGGTATTTACCGCTTCCATTAACCCCATTAACGCCAGTATTTTGACCAGAACGGCATTGTCAAAGGAATTTAGAGAAACGAGACGGTTTTAATAAAGTTTCTTATCGTTTGGACAGAGTGGTTTTTCCATGAATTTTACCTACTTTTAAAAATTTTAAATATTTTCCATAATAAAATAAATAAAAAAATATTATATAATATATGTAGTTAATGAAAAACCGATGGGTAAAATACATAAAAATATTTGAAAGCACTTCGTAGGCACATTTTCGGGCCAGTAAGTAAGCATTAAAACTGTTCTCTGCCTCGGGCAGCCATGATGACCTCAGGTAAAGTGTCACAAAATTTTATTTTACAATACAGTAATACCCCGCTTAACGCGACCCCGTTTTGCGCTGTTTCACTATAACGCGATTTTCAAAAATTTATTTAGTTTGGGACATTGCAGAGTATAGACAATGATGATGACCGTATCTTGAACGTGTGTCAAATGATTAAAAACAGTGGTTGGTGTTATGAACGTATTTTACAAGAACGTAAACAAAACGCTACCCAAAAGACAATACATGTATTTTTTCGTAAAAAATAGGAGTACCTATGTATTGTATAGTGTTCTTAGAATTAAAGTGATTGATTAAAATGATTTTTATATTTGTGTATTAAATTTTGACTGTGTTTAATCATAAACCTCGATATACGCGAATTTCAGTTAACGCGATTTTCTTCGGAACGTATCCCTCGCGTAAAGCTGGGTATTACTGTATAACGTTGGGACCTTTGTGTAGGAAAATTTGGTTTCGGAATTTTAGAAGCCTTCTTCTGTTACTGTCCTTTTCAAAGTCCCTGTTATATATAAATACATACTTAAGTCTTAGTGCTTATATTTTTTTAATAAAATAAAGGCCCATATTTATTAAAATATACTAGATAATATTTAGTGTGTAGAAAGATTTTAAAAATAGAATTGTCTTCTTGGGTACTTAAAAATTTTATAAAATTGTTCTAAATGATGCTGATTTATGTGATTCAAAAAATATGTTTGTAGATAAATCATCAAACACTTATTAGTTAATTAGGCAATTTTTTTTTGTGATTAGTTGAAAATATTATTGTTGTAAACAATTTAATGCTTGTTTTTATTGTTGTAAATATTGAAAAATTATTGATTTAAATGCAAGAATGTGTTGAATGTACTAAAATTTACCTTACACATATAACAATGTAGTAATGTATCCTATAGCGTCACAAGAATGTATTTTATAATTTTAATGTTTTTTTTTGTGAATAAATACTGAATAATTTTGTTTAAAGACGCAGACTCAGTCACTTTCAATACTTTAAAGGCGAAAATTTAATTTTTAGTTTAATCAGCGTATTCTATGAATAAAATCGTATTGGTAAAACTACAGAGAAAAACTAATCACACTTTTCAATTATTTTTCCAGGTATTCCCTCGTTTATAATTCCAGGTATACACAAGACAATTAGCAGTTACAGTAACACGTTATAAATAGAAGTAAATTTTTATATATACCAGACAAGGGGCCAAATTGGCATCGGTATTTTTATAAGTACTATAGTCCTTATCTTTGTTAGATGATTTTTGCTATAGTGAGATCTAAGATTTTCGCGAGTCTTATTCATTTAAATGTTACAAATATTTTTGGATGTACTACACGACTTTACTTTTGAGAAAAAACTACATACGCCCGACGTTTCGGCTACTTTACATCAACCGTGATGACGGACAGACGATATCTCGTTCATCGTTTAAAAATAAATTAAAAATAAAGTATAACAAGTTTAAAAATAAATTAAAAAAAGAAGATTGTAGTCGCATTTTTATTACTACACGCTTCAATCAAGCTTATTTAAATAAGAGTTAGCTAAAGAACGATTTAAAAAAATAGTCAAATTGTTCCTTTTTCTTCTCAGTTATTTTCTTTTGATTCTCAGTTGTACTAAACTAAAATTCATACTTACATCCATTTATTTGTATAACATACATATATATTTAATTTCCAATACCTTCTAAATTATATCATTGCGATATAATGCAAAAATTATTTAACTAACTCAAATGTTTGTAATATTTAGCACAGATGAATGTAACGTCTAATGGATTTTTTTCTTTAAAAAAATATGAACTTCATGTTATGATAAACAGTTAATTAAGAAAGCCCTCAGTGGGTGAGCTCTCAAGAGTAAAATATTTCAAAATGAAACTTTTACAACAATTCTTTATTAACTCTTATTGCTCTCAGCTATTTTAAAATACAGTATTTACTTTCTTTCTAAATCACAAAAAATATTTAATTGATATTAGAAAACATTTTTCATAGTAACAAATATCCAATAAAAGACAGTTAAGGAAAACGTTGGCGTTAAATTTATCAATGCCAATCCAATAATAATCCTACCGGTCACCTGCCAATTACGCAGACCAGTCCCCAATTTACCTTTGAACACCCTTGTCGCGTTTATTCAATCCCATTTTTTTGACAATTGTTTGAATTATTTAAGGATTGAGAATAAATAATTTTTTAACGATAGTTTTATTTTTTAATTCCTACAATACATTTTTACAGAATATAATGACAATATTTGCATAAGTTATTGGTGTATAATTAATAAATAATTTATAATAAATTTGATATAACTTGTACGTTCCAATTTAGAGTATGCATCAAATATCTGGTACCCATTTTATAACACTCATATCGAAAGACTAGTGCGGATAAAACAAAATTTTACCCGTTTTCTTGCATACAAGGATACTCGTTGTCCTTATCGCGCTAACTACAATAATAGGCTAAAACATTTTAAAATGATATCACTCAAAAGAACATGAAATCAGCGATGTTTTGACCCTACACAAACTGATCCATGGTCAAATAATGTCATCTGAACTACTTCAGCAAATCAATTTAGTTGTTCCCCGCAAAATTCCTACACACCCAATAAAAAATCCTTTCAGAACTAAAGCTTTTAAAATAAATTTAGGTAAACATGTACCCCTCAACAGAATAATTAATTCTTATAATGAATATTCTTCTAACGGCAATATCGACATCTTTGCCCAAAGGAAGCCAACTTTTTTGAATCTCTGTAAAGATCTCATAGTATGACTTCAATCAACCCTTGTAAATTTTTGTTGTAGGGTTTAAATTTTATGTTATGTTTAATTATCTATAGTTTGTTTTTTATTTTTAGTAAATATATAATTAGGTTAGTATAGTCTTATCTTAAGGTCAATGTTGTTTACACCTGTAATGATTTATTCACTAAGATTTTATATCCTGTATTTACTGCTAAGTGAATGTGTTAGTGATAAGTCAATGGTGTTACTATTTCTAATAAATAAATAAATACATCAGCAACGTTACCTTTAGGAAATAATCCGTTAATCAATTCATAATACTTACTTAGTAAGTTTACCTTTCTTTTCTTTTTTAAAGAATACTAAAATTATTCCTCCAAACCATAAAACTATTTTTTATTAATTATGAAGCATGTCCCGTACGAAAACCTGTTACATTACTAATATTGAAAATTTTATTTACGCTGCTTGCTTTATACTGGTTAGCTTTCAATCAGCCAAAGAGCTATAAATACAGCAAACTGCTTTAAAGCACCTCTGGTTGAAAGTATGGCTGGCAAAGTATTTTTCGCTTCATTTTTCTTTTTTACCCTCAAAACGCTCTGCAATCATTTTAAATAAGAGCCAATTTAATTTTCCTTAATTAACTTAAAGCGACAACGTTATATCAGAGATAAAATAAGTTTTGCGTATGACTAATATATAGGTACATTATTTATGAATTATGGTTCTGGATTTATCATATAACCTTTGATTCAGTTTGATATTAATCTTAAAAATTACTTTAAATTGTGAATATAACGTGAAGTAGGCGTATTTTCAGATAAAGTTTCGTTGTTATATAAGAAAGTTTTAATAGTACATATAACACAATTATGAAAAGTAAAACTACTTAATTCTCATAAAATAATAATGATAAAATGTAAATTACTTGAAAATTTATTATTATTATTATTTAATGTATTATTGGAAATTTAAATAAATGTCGACATTCAAAAGCGAGTAAAATTATTTTCTCTAATAATTCCTTTGGAATTGGCTTTGAGCTACCTTTAGCTTCTTCTGGAAAAAATATGATGTCTGTTATAACTGTTGAGCTTAACTTTGTTTATATTCTAGCTGTTTTATTCATTCATTAACTGTCTGTCTGTCTGTCAAGAACTGATAATAGAACTGATATAATTATCTCTTATATATTTTTAATTGTAATAATATAGGTATAATTTTCACATTGAATACTTTTTTTAATTTTATTATTATTAATTTTTATTAATAATATTAGATTTTCTTGTTTTTATTAATAAAAAGTGTATATATAAATTTCTTTAATTCATTATTAAAGAGTATATATTTAAAACAAAACATTGTAAAAATATAGATATTATAATTGATATATTTTTTCCACACTATTGTTTTTCTATTTACTGAAATAAAAATTCTAAACAATTTGTAACTAAATAGCTACAAAACAAATATATATTTTAAACTAGTGATGAAAACGAAAACTGAGAGAAATTACTTCCTATTTTCAATACACATACATATGTTAAACATTGTTACACTATGCAATGTTCCATTAGTATTGATTTTGATGAATTTTTGTATAGTGATAGATGAAACTCTGCAAAAAGAACTAGGCTATCTAATATTGTTATTCCGAATGTCGATCCCGAAATTAAGCATTATCACGCTTACGTTTTATAATTTATCATTAATTTATGTTGTTTTTATTACTTTACCATGAGCATTTTTTTGGTTTTGAGTGTTCCTGCATAAGAAGGTTTACTTATATTTAAATGAAACTAATATTTTTCGGATATTCAACGCTTTTCATTTTTTAAAAAAAACTACATACTCTCGACGTTTCGGCAACTTTTCAGCAACCGTGATAACGGGCAGGCGGGCATTTCTTATATTTCTGGCGTACCGCTCTGGATGCTGGCAGAATGCGCTCACGGTGTCCCGGGGTCCTGTGTGGTCACGGACATAGGATTGTATATTTTTGAAAAAGGGAATCCCAGGTGTTTTATAGATCCCAGCAGTGGCGGCTGGTGGGTAATAGAACTGGTGGTGCACTTTACTAAAATATTTATATTAGAAAATGCAACAAAACATAACGAGATGTCAATCACTGCTCAATTCGTCATACATCGGGTGCTCTCGGTAATCTTCGGCCGCTCGTGCGGCGCTCGAGAACCGACTCATTACTCGGTACATTTCTATGAACTATCTTTTGTTTCACGCGTCAGGCGTATTATTCCGTATCCCATACAAAATGTATTAGCAGTCCTCGTGCACTCGCCGAAGCGCACGATATGAGTTTAGTAAAGCGCTCAAACTTTTTGACCATAATTAGGAAATTTAATTGTTTATACGTTTTTGTATGTTTAAATAATAAATATTAAATGTTAATTTAAAAATAAAGATGAAGTAATATTTTGTAATATTTAAATCTTTTGAATTGGTGGTTCAGCGCACGAGTTCACTTAAGGTACAGCCGCCACTGGATCCCAGCCATCTTCTGTATTGAAATTAGGTTGTTTTTTAATTTTATTTATTTCAAACTTTGAACATCACTATAAATTATGAAAGGAATTTCGTTATTTATTTTGGATATGTACATATATATCAACGTAATTATTTTTTTTACTTATTGATATACTTAGTTAGTTAAGCAATGGTTAAAAAAAAGTTAAATTGGTATAATATGGATTAACTGATAAATGTATTAATTTGCCGTGCTTGTTAGGCTTAATATTCAATAACACGATAAACATTAACATTTTTTGCATAATTATTACTGGCTGTCGTCCAATCTGTAATGCATAATAGTTATTGTACTTTAGGGCTGCTTCTAAAATATTATCAGAGTTTTTATGTAATATGGTTTCTCTTTGTTTTAATTGACCCAAAGTTTACGCTATCGTGGTAAAAACAATAAGAAAAAAATTGACGTTTTATACTTTATCTTACTACTCATTGTTTGTGACATTTTATGAAAAAAAAAGGAAATAAATTTCTTGTAATTCCTATAATCTGTATGCAATTTTATTTATTATTTATAAACTACATATAAAAACCTAATAATAATAAAAAAGATAGATCATTATTATTCGCATTACATTGAAATTTACTGTTTGCCTTTTTGCTGATTGCAATACAAAAGATTGTATATAATCGTAAATGATAAGTATATGAACCGATTTTTCCATTAACCATTTACTTTTCATAACTCGTGATGAGTATGAGTGAGAGGTTTAGTAGTACTGTAGTTTTTTGTTGATAATAGTTTTCTTGTTATAAAAAAATACAATATTTCTTTGTTTACAACATTAATGACATGATCCAGTGAAGAAATTAACAAAATTTTGTAAATAGATAATTCTGGATAGGTTAACATATAACTGATCGTGCGAAAAACACAATGTGCTTAAGTCTACTTCAGAAAAAATATGATGTTCCACCCTGCACTTTATTAAATATCACTCCAACAGCTATCTTAACGGGAAATTTGCGATTTTAACAATTTCGACTGTGTGGTTGTAATTCTGACATTAAAACCCGTTTCCGACATTCACTTTAATACTCACTCGATCATAAATCGTTCACAATTTATATGTAAAATCTCTGTGGAAAAGGAAATAAATACTGTGAATGTTTCGTATCAAATATATTTGTTTTAATTTACTGAAATCCTCTCCTTCTGACCTTATTATTTAACATTATAACAAAAAAAATGAAATTTACTTGTCAAACTTGCCAACTTTTGTTTTCAACCGCTGAAAAACAATTTGTGTGTAATTATAAATAAGAAAAAATATGAAGAACTTTTTAAACATAATAAATAAATTATTACTGTTTTTAAATGATAAGATGGCAACATTCAAATAAGTGAATTAATTAATATTATAAAATTAAAGAGAAAGTTTTATATGAGAACATGGGCTATACTGTCTTTAAACCTACACCTACCTTTATGTGATACATTCAAAAAACCAAATTTTTGATTTTTATTTTATCTTTTACAAAAAACAATATTTTGTCACGATTTTATAGCCCCCGTGCCTTCTATACCTTATATGCAAATAAAAATTGGGTTATTGGGGGATAATAATATTCAAAGAATTTTTTTTGTCGGAATATTTCGAAATAATAAATTCTCTTTTTTTTCTTTTTATACACGTAGTTATGAAAACTATATTTTCCATTTTTTATGGATATATAGTACCAGTATTAAAAAAAACTATGCTATGTTACTACTTCTGTCAGACGGCCAGGGAAGAGCTGGGAGAAGGGTGCCATGAGTGCGGCGTTGCGGTGGACTCGGCCCAGCACACCCTCGAGGTGTGCCCGAGATGGGTTGCTCAACGCCAAAACCTCGTGGCGGCTCTCGGCGGAGTGGACTTAACGCTTTCGAGTATCGCGGAGAAGATGCTCGAGAGTGACATATTCTGGCTAGCGGTGTCCTCCTTATGTGAGACGGTCATGTGCACGAAGGAGGCATCTGAGCAGGAAAGGGAGGATGCGGCTGATGAACCCTCCCTCCTCAGACGACGTCCGTGGGTGCGGCTAATGCAATTCCAACGCCTCCTATAGCACCCCTGTGTTCCGGGCTGGGGTCGGCTTGGTAACCCGGCTCCAGTGAAAGCCCGGCGTCGTTGGGGCGGTCCTGACGGCCGGAATCGCCCCCCTTCCTCCGAGGGAATAAGTCCGGTCTTTGCCAGGACCGGCCAGTCGCTGGTGTGCCCTGTTGCTGACAGATCCGGGGTACACCGATATAGCGGCCGATGGCTTTCGCAGTCTTTATAGTATGTAGAGACCTGCTCAGGCTGAGTCTCACACATCTCTTCTGGCCCCACCAAGGTGGGTTGGACGGCTCGTAAAAAGAGTTTCCCTGCGTTTACAAAAAAAAGGTAGCCTGGACTTATAGTTTCACAATTGTAAGTCTGAAATCACCAACCCGTCTTGAGCAAGCGTGGTGATTAATGCTCAAACCTTCTCCATGTGAGAAAGAGGCCTTGCTCAGCAGTGGGCTCTGATAGGATGATGACGACTTATCTTACAGCATAAATGTAAGTGGTGACCTCAAAGCATTAATATTCTTAAACACTGATCCAGGGTAGACAAGACTATCCGACAGTTTCATCTCCTCTTTGTGGTCACGGTTGCTGAAAAGAAATCGAAACGTCGGGAAAATGTTACTGAAAGAAGGGAAAATGAAATACAGGAATAAAAAACGCGTAGTTTGCCAAAAACCTAGTTTCTTTTAGTAATAATAATAATTAATACTTTAAAGTTATTTTTATGTTTTTTAATTTTATCATCCCACTTATTCATTTTTCTCAGTTTAACTGAAAACTTTTTAACAATTTAGCAATAAGAATATTCTTTAATAAATAAATTCATTTGCTGATATGGTTATATCAGGGATAAATTCGTTTAAAGACACTTAATTCAACAATAGATACGTTCTTTTGAATAAGTAATTCGTATTTATATTCAAGAAATAAACCAATTCTAGTGTAATTAAACGTCAAACTGTGAACAGAGAAACTAAAACAATTACTTCTATCTGTGGTAAGCGTCAAAAGAGGTAGCGTTTTTATTTTACGTAATATAATTAAATTCATTATGATGACTTTTAAGTGAATACTATTGCTAAGTCGTTTTCCATTTGCTTCTGTTTTATTTATTTTTAAATGTTGCTATTCTTAGCTTCATACTGAAACTTATTGGCTTATTACTTGATAAGGTTGTTTATATTTTCTTTAATTAACTGAAATAGCTCACCTTGTTATATTAAAGCCTTTTTAGAGTTTATGAATTAAGAACTTGTTATTCTAACTGTGGTAGTTGTTAAACAACAATTTCACTAGACAATTTACATATTCTGACTTCTTTAATATAATAACAAGAGTTAATTAAAAAAATTATTACAGTGAATCTGTAAATGCAAGAATAGTTTGTAAAATAAAAGAGTATTGTATTATATAAAAAAATATTCATGACATATCTGAAAGCACCAACAAGTGCCAACAGCTAATTCCCAACTGCGAAATCTAATATTTTTAATGAAACAATTAATGGGGACATGGTTGGGGAAAGTTGAGCTTTGATTAAACTGAGACCACGTCACACTTCATCACCACTTTAAAACTAACAGTGTAAAATGGTTTTATGACATATAATATTTAAAATTTGGTTCATTACAAAAATTATGAATGAACTTCCATCCATCGACGATGGCATCCATGACACAAGCTTGCTTAGTGTGGACGCCCCTGGAAATCGCGCGAAAGGTTTAAAGAAAGGTAAAAAATGGCATGTTCTACATTTTGTGCAATTTTCTGTTTGTTAATAATTCTTAATATGAAGAATAGCACTTGTTTAATGTGTTCATAATCAATTTTTATTAAGGACTACACTTTTACAAAGCACACCATTTTTCATTTATTTTGAATAATAGACAGGCATATCAAAAACAAAAATAGGATAACAGTACCATAGAGAATATACAGTACTGCCAATAGAAATGTACTATTTATTACCAACACGCCTCCTTACATTTATATTGCAATCAGTCTACGATACAAGTATTTAATTATAATGTTTAATATTTTATATTACTTTATACATTTTTTTTTATATTAGTAAAATTTATATTAAAAAGAAAGGGTTCTCAAGTGAATATTTTAATATAAAAATAATATTTCTAATAGGGTTTTATGTTTTAAATGAAGACTTTGGGAAATATTTTTTTATTATGTTGTTTTATTATATATATAATATTTATTATCTTGTTTTATTATGACACATACGTGTTGGTATTAAAGGAAAATACTGTACAATGATGATTCTCTATATGAGACAGTAGAAGTATTGAGTATCAAAGCACGCAGGATGCTAGCATTAATAATATCTGACAAAACTCCGATAAAGCCATATAGAACGATGAATAATGAAGTCATAGGATATGTTTACCTAACATGGAAACAAATTCTACAAAGGTACACTTACATATATTTGTACATAACACTTTGTGTACACTGTACGGCCTACAATTGTTCAGCCTTAGTTGAACCAAGCCTAAGGCAAAATACTTTTTTGCTGTGTTATATTATATAGATTTCAGGAAAACTGTTATGGGTTATTCAAAATTTTCAAAAATGTCACTTTTTTTCTTTGAGTTTTATTACAATTATTTTTATACATAATCACAATTTTATTTGGAATAAATAAAATTAACATAACTTAATTATTTACTAACCTATAACATGAAATGAACAATGTTAAATGTAGCTAATCACATTATATTAGTGAAAGCAAAATTTTAATCGAATAACCCTACGAGGGTTCTGGAAACCAGTCGCGGTACGGCAGCTCTAGGGAAATCTCTAATAGTGTTCTTGATATAAAGTGTGAACAGTGAATAAACTTCTGATAATATACCAACGTGTGAATAACTTATTGTCCTTCCGTTTCAAAATATCATGAAATTTTACAATAGTAAACCTAATTTTTAATAGCAATGATATAATCTTTTGACACTTTCGCAGTTTTCACTTAAATAGAAATCGGAAATTAAAATGAATTTTATATACATACATAGTCTAGCCATAAATAAAAAAAATCTATTTCAAATAACATTTCTTCCTTTTACAGTATGTCAGTTTAATACATAAATATAAAACATAAAAAGCTTATTCGAAGTGGTCTCCATTGGCTGCAAAACAGTCCCTTAAACGTTGAGGCCAGTTATCAATAGAATCACGTACTGTTTCCATGGGAAAATTCTTCACCGCCAATCGTTTTAGGGAGTGTTTTAGGGAGACCAAATTATCATGGCGTTTAGAGCAAGCCCTACTCTCTAAAAGTGACCATAAATCATAATCCAGCGAATTAAGATCGGGACTAGACGACGGCCAGTCCTCAGCTCTGATGAAGTCGTAAACGTTCGTATCCAACCAAGACTGCGTGAACCGAGCTTTATGACTCGGCGCACTATGGGAAAATCGAGGATGTCTCGTCTCAAACCTCCGTATCTCAGTTATTTTAAAACTAAAAGATCTGTAATTTTGCACACATATACGTGAAAGTATAATGCTTAATATAAAAATAAATTTTGTAAAATATGTTTAATTATTTATTTAAAAAATGAATATAAATATATTTAAATATGTTTTGGCACCGTATCAGAAAAGGCGCAAGTAGGAGCAATTTTTTTTTCTCCTTGCGTAAACTAATGTATAAAGACCGTAATACAACAAATATCTCGATAGTGGTAAAAAGTGGTAAAGGGTTAGGTCTCATTAAAAAAAAGTAACCTGATAATTATACTATCTGAAACTATGTTGGTTAATTGTAATTTACTTACATATTTATTATACATAATATTATTTATGAAACTAAGTATGGCTCAGTCACTCTTTCATAGCTAACACCCAACCAAACCATCATTGAAGTCAGATAATGCCCACGTTGCACTCTGTCGACTAACAAAGCTTTCTTAGAACTTTGAGCATAAATATGCACGGTCATTTTATCTGTTAAAATGTTGCTTAATTGTAAAAATTTTCTCATCTGTAGACAATTTTTTTCTGTGACCTCCCTTTGCGTACCGTTTCATTAGTTGTTTAGATTACATGACCCTATTCTTTTTTAAATTATCATTTAAAAATGTCCAGTGCGTCTCTTACAGGCTGCAAATCCTGAGTAATCTTTTAAAATACGCGACATGGTTCTAGGTGCTAACTTCATCTCGCAAAACAAAATCTTTTGCTTTCGGACAGGATTTCTTGTCTTTATCACCCCACTCCATTTTAATATTGCAAAATATTGAAAAATGTATTGGCACTAAAATAAGAAAACACAATAATCATATAAAAATGACATTCCAAATTCAAATGTAATATTTTGTTTATTTTTAATTGTAACAGTATTTATGAACAAATTACGATGGGTGCAACCGGAGGATCCAAAAAAAATGCAAACTTTTCTTACAATTACTTTATTAAATTATTATAAAAAATTACATTTAACTTAAAAACTAGTAGAGTTATAATCGGACAAAGTTGGTACCGAGAATGAACAATCAATATACATAATTTTAAACAAAGACTTTGATTGACGTCAATGGCTGCTTGCAACACTGCTAATTTTGATGAATTTTCAGGGCATCGCTGAAGCGACAGTTTACCCGCGTAGGCTATGTGTAACAAACAGACTATGTATATGTTAATTATTATATCATGAGTTAAAAAAACCTTGTGAATAATCGATATACATATATCGATATTGTATTTAAATTTTTGTTTTGTTATAATTTTATTTTAAAAACTCTGAAATAAATACTTGAATTTGATTTCAAATTTCTGTTTAGCATATAACTCAGTTTGTAACTAATTTACACATTTATGTAGTCTCTCCAAGATATTTCATTTCTCAAATTCCAACTAGGACATATGTTAAAAAATAAATATTATTCCATTCTCACTATATTACAATGAATTGAAAGCAATCAAGCAAAAATAATTATTTTGATATCGATGAGATAAATATCTAAAAAACTTATTTTATTGAATTGATCCTTTTCCATGGAAATGAAGTAGTATCTTTTTATTTATTTAAAGAATAATTTTATTTCCAGGTAATCGAGGCGGAATACTTATTAAAGTTAAAAGCTTTTGTTCTGAAAATGTTTTTAAGATTTTCGAAAATTATTTTTTTCCAAAGGCAGTTATTCTCTTAAATCTGTTTCTAATATTACATATTTATAATCTGTTTCTAATATATATATATATATATATATATATATACTATGTATATATATTAGTATACATATATAGTATATACGTATAAACTCGACATCGGCTCGGCCAATTTGTCTAATTCTAGTCTTGAAATGTTCGTGGTAGTCCAGAGAAGGTTTAAAAGATAAATAAACATAAAAATACTCGGAATTCAATAAATTTAAATGAGTAACTAAGTCGACGTCTTATAGCTTTTTGAATAGACATTGATTTCCATTATGTAAAAAAATAAACTTAGTTTTTGCTACCTACAGTTGATATAATAACTATCTAGTTATTAAATATGTATTAGATTATTTTGATATTGATTGATCAATTTAAATTTCTGGGCACAACCATAGTATTTGACATTTGACAAATATCTTATATGTCAATCCGTCTTCTATATCAATTGTCGATACCTGAAACAAATAGTGTATTTCTTATCTTTATGATTAATTACACATACGTCAGGGATTCGGCTCTTCTTTGTGATAGTGACCACTGAATTAAAGTATAATTTTTATGTTGATCATTTTTAATAGAGATACTTCACTGCTAAGTGCACGGGAACTTGCAAACATTTATTACCTATAATTTAAGATGCCTAGGGGAAGACGACCGGACTTAAATCGTTTTAATTTCTTAGTTTTTTTTGGGTTTCGACTTAATTGTAGCTGTTAGCCCTAATGGTTTTGACAGCGACATAGGAATGGGTGGTTGGCCCCATGGAACCTAACCTTTAAATTTGGGCCTGAAGAGCCAAGGGGTGTAATGAAATAGATGTATTGCTATGTCTGAACAATGTTCTTTATTTAATGAGATAGAAGTCGATACGCTTAAAATGCAAAAAATTCGTGAACGACAAATACAACAACAGCGAGCACGACATAATGAAATTGAACTATTCCACAAATGCAGTGTTTCTGTAATTTTGAAATGAAATGCACTGTACTATTATTACGTATCCGGCAATAGATAATTGTGCTAACAAATTGGTAATAATTGAGGAAATAACAATAATTTGTACATGTTTTAACCCTTTTAAATACAGTGATGAATGTTCTGGATTATGTTGTGCTGATGTCCACAACCAGATCCACTTTTTAATTCCTGGGATTGGTAATTGCGATTGGTAATGAAGGAACCAATTGTTCAAAAATTGCAAATGTGTTTTCTTCTGAACAACAATTTAATAAAGGTGTTAATAGCTTTGAATCGGATGTTTTCTCAAAGGCATAACATTGCCAATCAATCTGACATGACACCTACCGGTGAACACAAAGAGATTTAATTGACTCACTATCAACCATGTTTAAAAATTTTCACAGCGATATATTTGCTTTGCTAATGTTTTATAATATTATTTTAGTCTTTTGTATTGTTTTAGTTAAGCATTAACTTGTGAATATTTCGATTAATTTTAAAATTGTTTTTATTAAATATTTTGATTACTTTTATAATTGTAATTATAAGATATTTTGATTATTTTTAAAATTTAAATTTGTTTAATTTTAGAATGTGTACAAATCAGTGGATAAATTGCATGAGAAGTAGTATTTATCCATCATAAACACATTGTTTCGATTTTGTTGTGGTCTATGGGTGTACGTAGTATGCACTGAAAAGTCATTGTTTTTTTACGCAGACGAAGTCGCGAGTAACAACAAGTAATCTATAAAACACTGTTAATTAGTTATCATGTCTGTATATTTTCCCATTATTTAAAAAGCAAAAGCAGTTTCTCAGAAACTTATTTCTTTGTTACGTTTTGCGTAACGAAGTAAAAGATGTTATTATTTTATACATTTTTTAAGTAAATCTTATTTTCTTTAAAACAAAAATCTTGTATTTTAATAAAACTTTGAACCTTATCTTTACATTCTTAGATGGAAGACTTTGATTTTCAATAATAATGATTTAACACATTATTTTTTGTAGCTGATGTCTATAATTAATGTTGCTTAGAATGAAATTTTTGATCATCAGAGGATTTCTTTGAAAACCATTTTTTTATGTATCCAGCTATCTCACACACGAAGATACAAATTAAGTCTTAAAAATTAATACTGAATGACTGGACTTGTACAGTATAAATACTGCAATCAATCCCTGCATATGTATCAAGACAACACACTAAATATTTAGGTCAAAAAGTAACGCTTCTCCGATCAGTGCAAACACCGAATGTTAACTTATGTTATTTGCAAAGTTAAAAATTTACCTACTTTGAATGCACCACCTCCCTAAACCTGCCGTAAGGCATTTTAGAGAAGTATTACTATCTCGAATTCGGAGGCTTACCACGGTTTTTATCGCAGATTACCATTTTCAAGATTGCTATTGACAAGAATGTGTATAACGGAAACTATGCAACCATTTGCCACTAATCGTATAGAAACTTTTATTGATAGAATTAGGGTTATTATGATGTAATATTGCGAAAGTTGTCATCTACAAAATACTGTTACGGAATTTTGCGCTTTCAAAGCGGTAAGCGAGATATGATATCGTTAGCTGTAGATGACAAATAACAAGATTAACTGACCGACTGTTTCATTTTTTTTGCCTGTGATCACGGTTTCTGTAAACTAAACGAAACGTAGGATAAAAATGTAAAATAATGTAATAAATGCGCTTAGTATGTCTGAAAATCATAGTTTCATTAAAATCTGTACATTCAATTTTAAAATATCATTATAAGTTATGAATCTAAGGGAAATGCTTATTTTCAATTTAAATACCTGGGAATATTCTAAATATAAGTAGTTAAAAGCAAATTTAAAAAGGGATATTAAAATGTAGTTCGAGAAATAAAAATCAAATAAGTCTTAGACTTTCTCAAAGTTAATTTCTTCTTTAAATTAGCATTCCTTTCAAAAGCTTCAATTATAAGCTGTATGCAAATGATGTACAAATAAAGAAGCTAGATCTTACCTGCGACTTAGTTTGTGTACAAAAAAAGAAAAACTTTTCAGTGCATACTACGTACACCCATGGACCAAAACAAAAACGAAACAATGTATGTAGTTACAGCTACAGTAAGAGACGAAACTTCTCAGCATTCCATGGATTCACCTTACGGGTGCCGAGTCCATCGTAAATTAACCTACTTATGTAACTCAACTAAATAAACCTGACGAGAAGTATCTACTACTAAATATTTTATGATGGATAAATACTACTTCTCATTAAATTAATCTACCTATGTATCCATTCAAAAATCAAACAAATTTAAATTTTAAAGGTAATCAAAATATTCATAAGTTAATGGTAAATTAAAACGATACAAAAGACAAAAACAATATTATAAAACATTAACAAAGCAAATATGTCGCTGTGAAATTTTTGAAACATGGTTGATAGTGAGTCAATTAAATCTTTTTGTGTTCACGGGCAGGTGTTTTGTTAGCTTGAATGACAATTTTGTGGCTTTCAGAATCCATCCAATTCAAAGCTATTTTAAACAATTTTACTAAATTGTTGTTTAGAAGAACAAACAGCACAATGATTATCAACTTGCACATCTGAATTGCTCATAAAATAAATTTGTAAAAATGTCTGATTTGCAAATATCTGGTAGGCCTCATGCTACCCCAGTAAGTGATAAATCTGTGCCTGTACATGTAATTTTCAAATATTTGTCCAATAATAATTATTTTTGAAGTATGCATTAATACAAACTTGAATATTATAAAAAAATATTAGGGTATGACACATTGAAAGTTAGCATGGAATTGATAAGTGTGTTCATTAATCTATATTTTATTTAAAGGTCACTGTTAGACAAAGTTATGATCATGTAGTTGAGTACTAAAAGATTAAACTTTTTGGAAAAAAGGTCGGAATAGTCTTTAATAAGATTTCTTTAATATAACATTAACTTTCTAATTTGTTATTTGTGTATGTATTAGCCTAGATACCTAAGCTTTACCTCTCCTCTCCTCACCATACCTCGCCCGCTGCCAACTCAAACCTTATTCTATACAGCTTGAAAATGTGATAAAATAACTTTTCATTTTAAATGTGTGGGAGATTATTACTTCCCTAACTATTTCGGAGGTTTCTTGAGTATAGTAATAGACTTGTTGATGCTTCAGGTGGAATGATTTTATTTAAAAATTACACAGGTATATATACAATGACAATTATAAATAACCAATAAACAATATTTACAGAAATTCGTCTCCAATAAAAAGATTTACATTATGACCAATGAAATTGGATTATAATGTGACTTACAATTTAATTACAAATTTATCAATCAAAAGGGCTATAAAAATTAAAATATTTAGTAAAATTATGTACAGATCAAACATTGGCTTTTTACCAAAAGCGAGTAAGTACATATGTATGAATAATAATTATTTCTTACGAAATTGTACAAGAGGTGCGGGGCGCACCGTCGCTGCGGGGGTGTCATATAAATACGCGCCTGACTGCGTCCATACAAAACTCAGCGTATGTGCTCCTACGCTTTAGCAACCGCGCCTTCGACGCTCTGCGACGCCTTCGACGCTGCGTGTAGTAGGTAATGTAGATCCCACAAATGTATAGCTGTATACACAATTATATATAACGTAGCAGTGTCACAAATTCCTAGTTCTTGATTATTATGTTTTTCAAGCGACTTTGAAATCCATTCATCCAAATTTCCTCAGACAGTGGCGCAACAATCAGTGATCTTATTCGCTCCTAAATAAAACATGTGAATTATTCATGGAATATTTTACTTCATTCTGTGAACTCGAAATCATGTATGTTTAAGGGTTGGAAAGACGAGGCAAGGCAAGACAAGCGGAATGAAATATGATTTTTCTTTTGAATCTATCGTCAGCTACCTATTGTTATATTTCTATATACTATAGAGCATACATTTAAAATACATATGTCGTTAAACCTTTAATTGATATCATTACTTTTTATAAACAGTTTTGTAATAAACTCTTGTACTCGCTATATTTTAAAAATAAAAAAATCTAAAGGGTGCAGTTATATTGAAAAGTATTTTTCTTTCTTTTCTCTCCCCTGGTCTCACTTTATGTAAGGTTGGCATAGTATATTCTTATCTTCTATTCTCGCCTATCAGACGTCATCTCAACAGACACCCCTTTCTTACTCATATCATCCTTCAGGCAATCCCAATTTACAATCACAAGTATTCATGTGACAGACCCACTACAATTCGATTGCATATGATTCCTGCGGTTACTGTCTAGGTTAACCATTATTTCATCCTAGGTAAGTTTAAGAAACCCCATTGGACTACATAATTCAGATGAAATTCCTCACAATATCCGACGGTTCAGTACAAGGTTATTTATTTTACACTAGCTTTCCGCCCGCAGCTTCGCCCGCGTGGAATTCGGTTATGTCGCGTTTCCAAGAGAACCTTTCAAAAGTCTGGGATAAAAACTATCCTATGTTCTTTCCCTAGGTCAACTCTATCTCGGTATTAAATTTCATTAAAATCAGTTCAGTAGTTTAGGTGTGAAAGCGTTAACAGACAGACAGAAAGAGTTACTTTTGCATTTATAATATTAGTAGGGATATCATTACTTTGATTTGTTTTTCGTTAATTTAAGACTAAGTTTCATTTCATTCTGTATGGTATACTCAAACGGTAGTCATAATGACAATTAGTAACAGCGTATACAAATTACCTTGTTTGACAATCATAATTCGTACATAATGACGATGCTATCTTACCTGATAATAAGGTAAACAAAAACTCGTAGAAGCTATAAAAAAGACTTCTTCCATATCCAACACTTTAGGACTGATACAAAATCCCCAAAATTATTAAACGTAAATTTCGTTAATGTTGTAAGACATATATAGTGCCAAATTTTTTGACTTCAAAAGAAGACAAACAGGTTTTATATCTATTTTGTTTATTTTCTTAAATTGGGTATAGCGCTGGATAGGTTGAAATGATAACATTTTAAAATAGCTACTTACTAACATTTAAAAATAGCTAAACAGTAATTTATCTACATATAAATATCCTGACGGAGTTACGCATTTCTTTTTATAACATTAAATTTATTATTAACAAACTTTAATTAATTTCAACCCCAGTATCTTTAACATCCAAAAGACTGAAAATAAATTTCGTTCTAAAATTATTTGTAGTAAATTCTAAATAAAATTGAATTTTCTTTACATTAAGTTTATACTTCGGTCTAAACTCAGCTAAGTTAAGAAAACCGTCTAGTTGCACTTTGTCTTCAAAAAATAATATAAAGAATGTATCCTTTACATATCAAATTCGTATGAAACCTATCTACTAATATTGAAGTATTATATATTATTAATACGTCTATTATTTTATCAAACCTAATGAGTAATTGACATCTGGTACGAATTATATCTATTCTTATTAAGCTTGCGGACATAGGAATCTTGGGTAAAGTCCATTTGTGTATGATGAACTCTCGGGGCTTTGTGTTAGATTTTTGTTGTCTAAACAGGGCTGCCAATGAAAATGATTAACTTTAAAGATTGTATAGTAAATATGTATATATATATTTTATGTTTCAGACCTTAAATGAAGAAAATATTTAGCATTTTGCAAAATAAGATCTCAATTTCATGATTTCTTGAGTAAATTTTATAATAATTTTTATGCTTGTCGCTATACTATTTCATTACACTACCATAATGTTATCCTGAAATAAGGAGTGTAGGAGAAACAGCAGCATCTTGATTTACAAATTACAATGTACTGTGAATGAAAGATGTTAATTGAAAATTATCTCAAAAGTGAGATTTAGAATAAATTATGCGAATATTCTTAACAAGATTGATCCCATAGGTTTTCACTTTACAATCAATTTGTTTAGGTACTTTTAAATAAAAATTACTAAAATTTACATACTAATGTATATAAATTTTTGAATAAAAGCATTTAATAGAGAAAAGTTAATCACACTTTAAATACAACCAATATATGAAGAAAAGTCTTATTAATGTTATTAGGTTTTTCTATGGCCAAAATAAAATTATTAAAAATAATCTAATCTCTTATTCTTTATCGACCGTTTTCTTTGTACATATATATTCTAGAAGTTATGAAAAATAGACCGCACTACACATACTGATTTCAGAAGTTGGACTGTGATCGAAGTAAAATAAGCTTGATGAACGATATTGTTTTTCCAGTTATAGCTTTGACGTTGTTCCTCGAATTCATGGAACATAGTTTTTAGAATTGTGCAATGGCAGGTTTAAAAAAGGTTGCTATTAAAAAAACTTACAAATAAATGTCTTAAAAACAAAATACACATGTATATACTTTATATATCATTTCTCAATTCGGAAATTGGGTATATAATAAATATTATATCAAGTATTTAAAAGCACTTAAAGCTTAGCAGTTCCAATTGCCTTTCCACAAATATAGCAAGTTTTTTCGGTACCTTTTTCCCACTTTACTAAATTACTCTGATCTGATGATTTCAAAATCTAAGGTCAAAAAGTGTATATTAGTAGTACTTGAGACTTGTTGATGCATGTTATATAAATTATTATATTCAAAAATAATATTTTTTTATTTACTACTGCACATTTTATGTTTTGGCAATGATTCTTTATTTAAAGCTTAGTTTTCTATTGCTATTTGTTTATTTATGTAGGTATTTGTATTTATACATTGTAAATCTAAAACCAGTGACATAAATAGATGTTTTGTAGTCGAAACTATAGCAGAATATTAATTAATTCCTAGAACCAGATCAAATAAAAGCTCTCTAACTTTATAACTTTATTAAGATTACTAGGTATTTAGTTTATAAGTAATTTAACATGTATATATTCGAAGAATTGATGATTTAGATTCTAATGAAAGATATGAAGTTAATTTGAAATACATTTCTGATTACAATGTTATTTGTGTTCAAAATATAATAGTTATTTATAAAAAGAAGAAAAAAAATAACCTATTTCAAGGAATCGAAATAACCACCATAATACGGTGTATTGCAGTTTGTTAATAATATGGTGTATTACAGTTAGAAGGTCAATTATGTACCAGATTATGATTACGGGATGAAGACTTAATCAGCTAGATGTGTATCTGTTATTTAAAATCCTTGCTTCAAAACGATTTGCTATCATGAATTTGGTATAAAAATACTTAGCTCCTAAAGTGGGGGGTTTATGTAAATTATAAATAATGACAATAATTTTTTTGGAAAACGGAATTAATCACAGTTTCCTCCAATTAAATTAAACAAAGATCAAAAAAAGAGAAGTACATACTTTTAATTTTCAACTTAATAATATACGAAAAAACTAATTTAGAGACTTGTTTCATATATTTCAATATTTATTATAATTAAAATTTATATTGTAAAGCTCGTGATTAACAAAAACGAAAAGTTTTAGAATCGAAAGGAGATGCATGAGATAAGTTTTAGTTGCTATGTTTTGTAGTTTAGGGATAGTGAGAGATTGTAGGACAAATAATATAAAGGTACTAAAAATTTTGGGCTATTAATCATAAAACTCATTTGTGCGCCTTTTTACATATAATATTCGGTAAATATTTTCATTTAACTGTTAAGCTCCGCTTTAGCTGTTGTAAGATTCACTTGATAAATAGAATAATATAAACTTGATAACTAAATTTATCAAAAGACTTGTATCTTCCAAACCGATAACTAACCCTACAATTCTCCAATAATAACCACAATTCGAAGAGTTCATGCTGCGAACTCGGTTTCATAATTATAGTATAAGCCGCATGGAAAGGTATATATTTTTCAAGAGATGTAAAGGGGCTTTATTATAATTAGTGTTGGTAAATTATATATACAAATATTATAAAGACAAAAACTTTGTTTGGTTGTAATGAATAGGCACTAAAGCTTATGGACCGATTTTAAAATTTTTTCACCGTTCGAAAGCTACATTATTCACGAGTAACATAGTTAAATATTTTAGTTTTTCCGATTCGTAAGAAAATTGCTACTTTGTAATCCAACTTTTAAAAACGAAAACCTATGTATGCGTGAGGGTAAAATCTATGGACAACAAAATAATGAACTACAGGTTTATAGGTCCCATTAAGATTAAGATAACGAGATCTGAGCATTGTAGTTTAGTTCAATTTCTGCTTTTGTGCTAAAAAAAAATATTAAATCATTTGCAGAAAGAAACTACTAAATCCTAATCTTAAATCTGAAACTAATCCTTATCCAAATCAAGCATTAGCTTATCAAGAAAATGTATTTTAAAGTAGAATACTTTTAATAACATCAGAATTGGATATTTTGTTTAGAAGTTATGACGAGTATAAGACGCTCAGAATTGTTATCTAATAATTAATTATTTTCCGAAGAGTTTAATCAACATAATAGACCTAATATTATAAGTACTTTAGTATTTCATTGTAACAAATTTGTCATTGAAATCATCAAATAACTTGATTTCAATCAAGATCTTAGAGTAGTTTCCCGACTAATATTAAAAACGCGAAAATAACTGTCTGTGACATTTTAACACCAAGATAAATGAATCGAATTTTGGTATAGCGATATATTATATATGGAATGTTGGAGAAAGATAAATGCTAGTTTTTATCCTGAATCACGAATCCCGAACCTGACAGCAAAACTACAAGAGTGCATGGAACTGACATACATGGAAGCATGAAATTGGGGTTTAGTTGCTGTAGTGCTATTTTTAAATTTTATCCCGATCAAAAATTCAAAACTGCAGAGGTGGAACCATAAAATGCAGTTCTGATTCAGTGGCCGTAGTGGCAGAGAAGAACTCTGATGTTCACGCGGACGGAGTCGCTGGCATAAGCTGGCATATATATATAGTTGTGTTATAAATTGCGTATAAGTAAAGATTATCTCGGCTAAAACATATGTTTTGAAGAAACCTTAACTAGACTTTTAAATCTCTAGCAATAATAACCAAAATTATGAAATTAGTATCATAAACATCACCTTAATGACTATTTCTTGATTTGCAATAATATTTTATATCACCCAAAAAAAATAGACAAACAGCAGATTTTTTTTTATTAAAGTATTTTCCATTGATGATGAAAGTTTGAAGTTGCTCAACACCATTCAAAATTTCAACAGCACCTTAAAATTAAAAAATCTGGTTGCTTTTAAATATTATAAAAGAAAAACGAATGCTAAAGAATTAAGGACAAAAGGAATTAGTTTTGATTAAAGCTGAGTTTTCATTAAAAGAATAAACAGTGTCCTTTTTTCAATACCTTAAGCTTAATATATACAAACAGGTACTACCGTAAAAGTATTTTGGAATATTTAGAAATAATGGTTTTTAGAATCTTTCGTAGAAGCGAAGTAATTAAACTCGTTGTTAATTTCTCTTGGAGAAAGAAATTTCACATGGAGAAGGTTTGAGCATTAATCACCACGCTTGCTCAAGACGGGTTGGTGATTTTAAGCTTATAATTTTGAAATTATAAGTCCAGGTTTCATCACGATGTTTTCCTTCACCGTCTGTCAGTGGTGTGTAATTACTCTTAGAGAGTACATATGACTCGGAAAAATCACATTGATACTTTCCAGGATCGAACTTTAAGCTATTTCAAATGATACGCCATTACAATTGAAAATTATTAACAACAATGGTAAAAGTTTTTCAATACAGTTACCTTAAAAGTTAGCACAAAATATTGCTGGATATGAGTTTAAAAATGGCTGGAATCTGACCCATTTGCGGAAACAAATAAATGTGTCTGGTAGCGGTACCAACGGCGTCAATATGACTTGACCATTTAAGCAACACAATTCAGGGGCTTCATTTTCAAACTTAAATGCCTTGAAATTGTGACAAACAACGTTCATTGGTCCAATAGCAACGATATACACTGTACTAAAGTCAATTTTATTTTGCTTATTAGTTTGATTTGCTTTTGTAATTCGTTGCCTTGCTGCATAACGGGTTCGGCAACTTAAGTTTTCAAGTTTAATTGCCGGCATTTTTGAAACAAAAAGTCAACTGAAAATAAAAAATACCATAGTACCTATTCCTTTGTAAAAGTATCAAAATGGTTTATCAAAACATTCCAACACTATATTAATTGGACTTACCTTGTTCAACCAACACTTCAGAAAAACACAGTACAAATTATCCTGTAGAAACCAATGTGAAAAGTACAGAAATGGTAAATTAATTTTGTATATTTTGTTACCATAATTCCGACCAAAGACCAACTACGACCGATATATGTATTTGCAAAGAGCATGTAATTTTTTTTACATTTTCTTTATTTTAATGACACATTATTTTATTTAAAAAAGTGAAATATTCTTGTTTTTTTTCTAGTAATTTTCGTATATTTTTCTTATATAAGAACCTTCTTCTGATAATAACAAATACAACAAAAAAAATCAATTAGTGAAATGGGTGAAAAGATTAAAAAAGGGATTCATTTTTTATATAAAGATAGTAAAACGATTAATGATATTACTAGTCTTCTAAAGTTTCTCGGCAAATAATACTTTTTTTTCATAAATAAGTTTATAAACTTATTTAGGAGATTCTTTCTCTTTTACATATCAACGTGCATGTTATATCTTTTTAGTCTTTTCAAACTTAACAATATTTTCTATATAACTCCCGTATTTAGATGTTGTGCATTTTACCTAATCCATAACCACTGCAGGATTACACGAAATATGTTTTAAGAATAAAGCAAATCAAGACAGTTTCATCTCCTCTTACCGTGACCAAAGGTGCTAAAAAGTAATTTGGTGGAAACCATACACTCCACTATTTTTACCTGCCACCATGTTTAATAAACAACATCTTTAAATATTATATTGCCCTCAAAAGTACAGTAATTTTTTAAAAATTTACTGTTTCCTGTTTGCCTTTGAATTGGAAAATGACTATATAGATAATACATATTTCATAAATCATCAAATGACAGATCTACGGTATATCAAACATCCCTTGCACTTAATATTGTTTGGGGTTGTAGTCAAAACCTCCATATTTACATAGCAGAAGGCAATTCAACCCGTATTATGTAGATCGGATCACGTTTGAACCCCTTAATATCGCTGTAGAGATTTGAACTACTCTTATATTATAGTTACTGGAATTGATGTGGATAATAAAAGAAAACCTCTAATTTAATTTACACAAAAAAATTAATGAACGCACGCGTAAATGTTAATCATTTGACATTATTACTGAACTTATGTCAACCATTACCTATAGTATTTGGCAGGATGGACAACAAATGTTTGACAAATGACGTGTACAACCCGGTTCGATCGATCCTGGGAACCCGGTTTCAGGAGTAAAAACCTGGAATCTTATATAGGATAACCCTTTGACATAATGTCAGAATTCGGGAGAAGTCATCTTTAGAACATAATTTGAACGATGTGGTCATTGCTGTACCGGGGTTATTGAATACAACATAATTTATATTATTTCAATTAAATACAAGTGTTATCCATTTCCTAACTTAACAGCCAGATGTAGCAGTTGGCGTTCATTTATGTATATCTAAAGACATAATTCGAAAAAGTGCTTCAGAACTACTAATGTAGCGACCAGATTGAAATTGTTCCACTTCATTAAACGATTGTAAGCTAAACGTAATCCGATCACTACCTCCAACTATGTATTTTCTATGAATTCTTTGTAATGCTGTTTGAGAAACACATCTTCGACTAATAAATGACAAGTGAACATTTCTCTGTTGATCATTTTCGTTACTTCATATCACACAAACTCTCCTTTTAGGAGAGGTATTACGTACTAAATTAGGTCTTCGCCGAGGCATTCTTATATTCTTATTTATTTTGATAATACTTAATACTGCAATTATGTAAATAGCTTTCATATAAACTTTTCATGAATGAGAAGTTTTAAAAATAGTAAAACGGATAAGTATATGTAGTATGTTATCAAAGCCTTTTCGTGAAAAGTTCATTTTTATCCAACATCTTCAACAAATATTGAGATTTAACACATATGTTAATTCAAAAAACTTAACAAATTATATATTAACCTTTCTCGAGAATCAAGATGTCAAGTTTTGAAAATCGCTTGAAAATCAGTGCAATAGTTTTTCTGTTTATCGCGAACAGACAGACGCGGCAAGGGATTTTATTTTATAATATGTATTGATAAAATATATTTCATTGAAAATTGGTAAGTAAATATTTTAACATGCCTATCAATAAGAATTAAATGAAACTATTTTCATTCAAAATGAAATCGAACGTAATGAAATCATAATTTGCACAAAACATTATACGAAGCTTTGCAAACATTCCGGTACAATATACATACAATGTCGGTTATGAGATCGTTCCGAAACTGCTTAGTAATTATTGAGTCAAAGCAACACAAACCTGAAATATCAAATTAGTAGGTACACAACACATAGTAAGGCGATAACGTTATAAGGAATAAATATTTCAAGGTATAAGAATTTTAAGACTGACTATAGCTAACTGGCTGATATCAATCAGTTGTATTGCAAATCTATGTAATATCTATTTTTTGTATTATTCCATTTACTAATTTTTAAGTGAACAAGTTAAGAAGACACAAAACAATATAAATTATATAAATTTCTTAGTCTAACCTCAAAATAAACACTCATCGACTTCCTGTTACTTAACAACGCCATCTGCTGTATACATATGTATACAAGAATTACTACATAATTTAAAAATATAATATATATATATATATATATATATATATATATATATATATATATATATATATATATATATATATATATATATATATATATTAGTTTAAGTAGTTAGTATACGAGTTTTCTTATAACATAGGCATGGCGAAGTATTGAAAATTATTCCGACGATATATCGATAAACGCCTTGACCTAGCACAAAAATGTGAATATGTAAGACAAGCTCATTATTACCTATCCAGATTTTTGGTCTGAGATACATTGTAAAGAAACCATTATTATATTCGCTTCACAAAATCCGTTTTTATTGCCATAAAGGAAGTTTATATTGTCTTTATTGTCATGTTCTTTACCCTAATTGCTAACATGTTATGTGACAAGAATATATTGCTAAGGTTATAATTTTTAAGATAATCGTTTTAGACTCAATTCTTAATGGTATATAATTTGAGTTTAAAAAAACGGTTCTTTATCTTTTATTTTATTTTTTATGATATTTTTCTCCTTAATAAATACAAAAATAAGTACAGTGGCGGCCTAATGGATAAAAGGCCCGCCTCTCATATCTGAGAACACGGGTTAGATCCTGGCAAGTACCAATGTGATTTTTCCGAATAATATGTACTTTCTAAGAGTATTTAGACATCACTGATTAATGTTCTCCCGAAGAGGGTTGATGTCAGGCAGGTGGCCGGTCGTAAAAACGATTAGCAAAAAACTATTTCACAACATGTAAGGCAGACTCTGGCTAAAGCTGGGAAATTGCCAGGTAGAAGAAGAATAAATACAATAATAAATCAAAAAATATTGCCAATGTATATTTTATATTATTAAGGAAAAACGTTACATAGAGAAATGTACACAAACAAGTTTTCATCGTGCATTATATTATCATACCATAAAACATTGAAATTTCAAAACCCGCACTAAAGGAAAGTACATCTACCAGAATTTAAAAAAGTTGATAAATATGAAATAGTATTTCGAATGGGCGTATTGTCTAGCTTCCTTAAGCTTTTTTTAAATGGGTTACTCGCAAAAGAGACATCTTAATTTCAACTTTTACTTGATAGCCTATCAGTAATAGAAAATCATTGGGAGGACATTTAGTAGATATTTTTTTGTTACTTCTATGAAATACAGTTGAAAGAAATATAAGTTATTGAAAAAGTAATGTCTTATTGTGAATCGATATTATGAAGTTGGGCAAAACTTCTCCGAAAATTCTTAAAGGTGTGCGGCGTGGTCAACTCAGTCAAACCCAAAGCATACTCAGTACTGGTTACCAAGAGTTTCATATTAGAATTCCATGTGCCCGATCTATGCCATAGCTTCAAAGTGCAATTAATCATATTGGTCTGTTCATTGGCAAGACAAAAGAAACCTTTTCTAGAACCTCACACTATCACCATTATGACAACATTCTATTATGCATTGATCACTTTTTGTTTTTATTTCATGTGATAGGCGGCAAACAGCAGATGGCCTACTCGGTGGGCAGTAGTCCCCGTCTCCCATGGATATCGGCAACATCTCTTTTGATGGGATGCGTTGCCAACCTTGGTTATTAAGGAACAGGTTGGAACAGGTAAAGGGCAACCGGCTCTCACTTATCGGACGAAACGCAGCATTTAAAGGCTATTTCACGGCAATATTCTGTGAGGGGGATAGTACTTCCCCGGCTGAGCTAGCCCATGTTCGAGCTGTAGTAACTGACCACAGCTAGGCTGTTCTACATAAAATTTTATAATTTTAAATGAATGAAAATATTGTTTTGACCATAATCTCACAACCAAAGATTATATCAAGCACACGTTGCCTTAAAAAGTGATATTCTAGACTATTTTGTTTCTAAATCGGATATTGCATCGAGTACTATATTTAATAAATTTATTAAAAGTTTATGCGCTGGCCATAGGCGTCTTAATACTAGAGTAAGGCAGGGCTCACGGCTAAGAGAAAGCTGTATGGCTCATTGACATGTTAAGGCCGAAGTTTGTGTTGTTCTTTAAAGTAGAAAGTTTTGTGCAATTTATAGTGCAAGCTGTTCCAATTTCCACGCGCGTTTCCACCAGTAATTCTTTCTAACTTAAACGTTAACCTCATCTACTTTTTTATTATAAAATTGTTCTTGCGTATTAATTATTTTCAATCACGATCCAGTTCAAAGTATTATCTGCGAGAAAATCTCCTTTAACCCTACAATATGAGACCTAAACTACCGATTTCTTTTACCAACCAAAGATTTTTGTCACGAACAAAAGAAATCGGTTCAATATGTGGTATTAAAAAAATCTAATTTGCGGCAAAATCACCAAAATCGAATCAGCATCCACAATACTCCTTAAATTACTTATCATTAATAAGACCATCCTTTCTTTATTCTCAGTTCAAATCTATGTATGTTTTAATTCTTTTCAGTCAAGTAATTTAAAAGATTCATAAACAGGTAAACGCTGCGGACCTTAATAAAATTTTAAGTAATACTTTAAATAAGATATTTTAACAGAGTTAGTCTGAATTCGTCTCTGTTTACTTTTCTTTTTGTCTCTAATCCAAGAAAGCTTTTAAATAAATAATATAAAATGAAAAATATATTTTTTATTTTAATGTCGTGTCAAGTATCTAAATGTATGTATTTGAAATTTTTTGTTCATGTTAATGAATTAAGCTAGCTAGCTAGAGCTACGTAACTGTTACATAACAATACTCTAACTGAAACAAAGAATATTAAATATTATGTCCTATTAGTTCAATACCAAATACTACCAAAACCTAAAAGAATCAACTAGTATAGATCAGTTTTTCTTTTTGTCATAAAAACACACAAAGAAATCAATTTCATAATATAAATTCAAATAGGAAATATATGTACACATATTTAACTGGAATGTGGCATTCGAAACAAAATAAATATGAATGTTTTTAAATATCTCTCATGTTTTATTGACATGAGAGATATTTAAAAACATTCATATGAGACTTGTATCTGATACGATAAACGTACATTTATTTAAAAAAATTCTCTCCCTACTTCAGCCAAACCTTTGTTTAACACGTGCTTTTATATTCATTTAGATACGTCTCGTTGTTTAAGAAACATTTTCGTATTATTCTTTTACAAAAACGTTTAGTTGTAAAACTATTAAAGAAGTCAGTATTTATAACTTATTAGTTTTAAGTTAGAGAAAAATGATTTGATTACGTCTATAGTTAAACGAGCCATCCCGTTTGAGCATAACCATACGAGAATACATAAGCAACCGAATTAGATTGAGTGGGTGATCTTAGGTCAATACAATTAACAAGCGCTATTAAACTCTCACTTTTACCGCCAGCTTAACACATGTGAGTATTTATTCGATATGATGTCGTATTTCAATGAAATAATATAATTCAAGTACTAAATAACACGTTTCGCTTGACGGTTCCATTGAGATAAGTTAGTCACTTGGCTACTTCACCGTTGACGAGTTGAAAAGAAATTAATTTATATAGTTATCTCAAAGATAAAAAGTTTATATACTTATATAAATAGTTTACATGCTATTCTGACTTAAAAGTAACCTAATTATTATTGATAATATAAGAAATGTGCCAATAATTTTGTTTATTTATCCTGAAATAATAATTCTTCTTCAAAATTAATGAACACATATTGTCTTAATGCATCTAACAGTCTCACCTAAAGGTCCACATTGAAAAACTAAAGTACGCAATGTTTCGAGAAAAGAAACTTAACTATGGAAAATAATGGAAACTATGGAAAACCCATTCTGAATTTTTACTATTAAATGTATTTTTTATACATCTTTTGGGTAAAAAATCATTCATATTCTGGATTTATATATATATATATATTGATTCCCAAAAAGGGTTGATGTCGGGCAGGCGGCCGGTCGTAAAAACAAATAGCCAAAAACTATTCACAACATGTAACGCAGACCCTGGCTATAGCTGGGAAATTGCCAGGTCGAAGAAGAAGATATATCTATATATATATATATTCTGGATCTTCACAGAGATATCAATGTAAAAATTCAAAGAAACTTACTAAGAGAGATGTTGAAGAATTAGTTATAGTTCATTGTTGCATATCCAACATATTGGTATGCAACTGCATACCAAAACGACCGAATTCACTATGATACATTGGATAATATTGATTTGTGATTTAAAACATGTTCTATTGTTGAAGCCCTTGTCTCTTCTTTATTCCAATTTTGTAATTTATTTTTTTCTCTATACCGTTTATATTTTATTTTATTATATTTATATAGTATTATGTTATATATAAATATATTAAAATTAAATCTATTAATTATCATATGTGAAATAGTTATATTGAATTAAGTAAAGATTACCTTTTATAACTTACATAATATGACTGTTTGGAAGCTACGGTGACATTGTTTACATTTAATTAACTCAAAATGATCGGATGTGCAAAGTCCAAAGGCTTTGATGTAGTATCACTGTATTGAACTGAATTATTTTAGTTAATAAGGACGAAATAGAAAATGGAAACAAATAATCTGATTAAAAATATTTTATATATAGTAACAATTTTATCAAAATACAATAAGAGTTTTAAAAATTCAAAATTACTTATGGTTGTATTCCACATTCTTTATTGTTTAAAAAAGGATATCTTATGTCATATTTTTGTAAATTGTTTTGAATTAGTTAGGGTCTCCCTGTCTTGGTAATATAATAAGAAACATAATTTGTGTCTATTAAGTGAAAATACAAATTTATTTGCTATAAATAGTTAAGTTTATATAACCCGTCAAATTCAGAGAGCCAACTGGAAAAAATAAACATTCAAGACACCAAACGCAATATTTTATTAAGAGCATCGTTTGATACGGAAGGGCAGAAAAGTTGATATATTAATTAACTAGTGCAATAAGTAAGCTAGGCCGAGGAGTCACTTAGTTTTACGCATGCGCTATAAGAATCTGTCAAATAAGTTACGAACTTAGGTAGTTTCAACTCTGCAGTCATACAATTTGCACGACGCGATACTCTCTCGTTTTCTTCGTCTGCGATGTTTTATTTTCCTACTAACTAAAAACAAAATAACTCTTATGGAAACGGTGACAAAGTTGTTGTGAATAAGAATATATATAGATACATTTTTATAGTCCGAAGTGACTTTTAAACTACATATTTCGGTTGTTTATAAAAGTTATTTTTTATTTTATTATTTGTATCACGAAGTGATGTGATGTTTCTGATTATGGACTATATAACTTTATCCCAGTCTATGGTAAGTCAATGTTAACTTAATAATTAACTTTCTCTCATGTTTTTTGAAATCGTTTTTATGTGATGAGAGGTATATTTTTTTTTAGTTTCGTCAATAACTTACTAACGACGTTTCTTCTACAATTATCGTTGAACTGAAAGGACTTTTACATATAAAGAACTGCTTCTTATTTCGGAATAATTACGTTTAATTTATTACTATAGAAATTTACTACAGAAATTTTGTTGAAAGTTTTATTAGATGCAAAGCGATATCAACAGTAGGCAAAAACAAAAGTGAAAAAGAATTTTTGTTTGTGGTTTATTACTTACAAATTCTACAAAACAAGTCGTAAAAGACTTGTTTTGTAGAATTTGTGTAAACTATATCCATAATTATGATTGTTTTTACGTATGCTTATTTTTTTAAATTTTGATATGCCATATAAATATAACGTTGACGTAATGAGGTCTAAGACTTTCAATAGTAATTATATAAATTAAACTAATATTTTATATTTGATATTTTTTTATATATTTTATATAATACTAGTAACCCCGGCGAACTCCGTTTCGTCACCAGAAGGCTTTGTTTTATGCAACATTTCGTTTGGTCATTAAAAGATGAAGAATTTTTTTTTGTTTTATATTTGAAAAGGAAAATTTTTCTTTTATTTTACAGCAGTAATTAATTCATTTTGATTACAAAAATGAAGTGTTATTTAGTTGAACTTCTCTAAGTAAATGAAAGTGAATCCAAAGTAGATACCGAATCGAAGCGTTATACGTGTCCGCAAATTATTATCCGTTTCATTGAAGTGGTCCTTTGTAAACCACATTTTTTGTTTTTTGGTCTAACTTTAACACAAATAAAGAGGATGGTTTCCAAACTCGTGAACACGCAAAATATTACTGCCCATGTGAAAAAAAATGATTTTCTAAATTTATCCCGCAAATGCTAAAAGGTTTTAAGAGTTCAAACTATAAACACAATACCGGTTTGTCACATGAAATTAACTGAGAAGAGAACAATGAGTAGCTGTCAAACAATGTATCATGCACTGGCACCATCTACTTAAAATATTGATTTGTAGTACATGTTATGTATCAGAGATGTATGTGAAAAAGATTTTCCCGCTTTTCTGTTGAAATTTTTCCTGTTTTTTTTTGTTATAAACCTCACGGAGCCCGAGACCTTTCCAACGAATACAAAATCGTGGAAATCGGTTCGTTCGTCCTGGAGTTATAAGTGGAGTAACTAACACGACTTGCTTTTATATATATAGATATATTTAATATTTTATTATTGTAAGGGGGGAGGGGGTCCGAGGTATTGATAGGTTCCACTCATCTTCTCCAATAAAATATGGATGTTTTTAATTTCAACAGTCTTGTGAATTAACCTCGGTATGTACCTATCTTCACGAGCGAAGATTTGTGGTTTATTAAATGGAATGAAGTGGACTTTGTTCACTGTATGTTTACTAAATGCTGATTTCGTCTAACTTCTATTTTGGATGTCTAAGGTGTGTTCCTTAACGTTTGCTTCGATGTTCCTCTTTTTCTATTCAATCTCAAGCCACAGTCGAAGTCGAGTTTGTATATACCGGCTTGTTGTAAAGGAATAGTACTCTTGATCGGTCTCAAGAATTGCCTCACCGTTTTGTTTTTTATATATAGTCTTGATCGAAACCCTTTTCAAGATATTGCTTACTCTGTCAGAAACTCCCTTCAAACTGGTATCCATTATTATTTAAAAAAAGATTGAATTTTGATCATACATTTTTCGACCGGTGGACAGACTTGCCGCCTCACCTCTCGGACCGTCCCAGGGATATTTTTCTTAATTGAACTTTTAACTTTATAGATACCGGGCTGGGGTTGCTAGGTTGCCCTCTTTGCCCTCTGCCCTCTAGGTCTTTCCAGCGTCAGCCCGACCATCATCATCCGATTCACCATCCGTGATATACATACAACTCAGTTTCCTAGAACCTCCGGTTGCTACTCCACGTTTTTGAAGCAAACGGTAGGACTTCCGACGTTATAGTCTATATTTTACGTTAAATAGAAATAGAGCTGCTAAAAACATATGCGGTACTTTATTCGAATCGGAAGATTTCTAGAAAAATGTTTTTAAGAGTATATTAGCAATTAAAAAAAATTGCAATTGTAATTAGCAAAATATGATAGAAAAACTTATATATGTAGTTCTTCGTTAACAACTTCTAAAATAATAATTTTTAAGGAAATCTAAGAAAGGATCATCAAAGGGAAAATATCCGATATATAACTCCTGGAACTCAATCTACATATATCTAATATATAAAATTCTCGTGTCACAGTTTTCGTGCCCATACTCCTCCGAAACAACCTGACCGATTTTGATGAAATTTTTTGTGCTTATTCGGTAGCTATGAGAATCGGCCAACATCTATTTTTCATCCCCCTAAATGTTAGGGGTAGTCCACCCCTAAATTTTTTTTTTATTTTTTAGACAAAATTTTTAATTACTATTTTTTTATGATACAACGTACAAAAATACATACAATCCTAAATTTTCACCCTTCTACGATCAACCCTTATTTTTTAATAGCTATTTTAGTAATTTAATCATTTTTCATCTCCGGTCGATAACTGATCAATCGTCATTTAATAAGTTATCCCCGCCAGATATCTACAGGTGTCACTTCTGACCCAGTAAACAGCACGGAGTAGGGATGAGAACGAAGCCGGTCTTCTGTTTCTCTCACACAATTAGACTTCTCTCACTCCCTACACAGTTGTCGGCCATCGTTATTGTTTGTGCATCAAGTGTAGTAGTAACGTTGACAATTATTATTTTGCTAGCTCAGTGTAACTCTCATATTAACTATTAATCATTCCTAATCACTTCAAAACACGGAGATTTATGGCTTTAATAGGTAAACTCCAAAAATATAAATAAAAAAACGTAACAGATATTTCTTGATTATAGGGCGAAACGAAGTTCGCCGGGTCTTCTAGTTATTTATATATCTGTAACGTAAATAAGTTTTTGTAAATAAGGCTCCACGAGGGCTTTACGGCATAAGCGCGCTGCCCAAAAAGCTGGTATAATAAGCTATATAATATAATATCGCTATACATATAATAAGTTGGTAAAAATATATTTTTTTAAATATTAAATAACAATTTCAAAATTTGAATAAAGTATGTATAATCTAGACACTTCAGGAGCTTTATTTCTATTTAACACGTTTTTGAACTTGTTGACTAGACTATCAGTTACATTTAGGATATTCTAAATATGTTTAATAAATGTATAATGTTTCGTCAATTAGACGGTCTAATTGACGAAACATTCAACCCATATCGGAATTCCAGAACATTATAGAATAGGGATTGCTGCTGGAGCTCGTCTCACATCGACGGAGAAAGACTACGATTCAAATTAAGTAAATACACCAGAATCGCTCTTGTGTTACTTCTTCCTTAATAATAAGATCCTCTATTTCTTTAAAATTGCATCGAGCAAATTTGAGGTACATATGTAGTAGTTATAAATTAATGAGATATTACTAGGTACATTTGCAATAAAAAAAATAAATGAACTTTTTCTTTTGATTTTATCAATTTTTTGTATTAAAATTTTATATTCTCATTAAATGAATAGGTTATCAAGTATGCTTATATTTAATTAAAACTTTTTAACATATATCTACTCGTGTCACATTGCCTATTCTAAATTATCCTATCAATTACTTTTGCTAAGTAACTGTGAGACTATTTTTGCTGAAAATTCCCCTAATTGCAAATGTATTTAAATGCGGTAAGGTACTATAAATATGTGGTTTTCAATGGAAACGAACAAATGGGAAAGTGAAACTGAGAACTGCGTACATTTATGATTGGAATGTTTTTGGCATGGCCACTATTATACATCCCGAATGAACCTGCTATGTGGTTATTTTATTATTTATGATTTATTATTAAAAGGTAGTGTTAATTTATTTCTTTGTTTGTTTACTTATTTATAGGAAAAATTGCTGTTTATATTAGAATAAATTACTTCGGTAGGGTAACACTAATTAAAAGTTCCTCGTTGAAAATCCAGGCATTAGTCAGGTTTTAACTAAGACAGTTCTTAAACCACTAACGTTTTGATGTTGAAAGTTGATAAAGTCATTTTAAAATAATAAAAATATAATATTAATCTTGTTTTGTAAAAAGATTAACATAATAAATACGTTACATATATTTAAAAAATATAAAAATCTACAGTAAATATTTTAACCATGTTTTAAAAACAATCACTACCATACTTCTTTTTCTTCTTCCTCTACCTGTCAATTTCCCACCTGTAGCCAGGGTCTGCCTTACAAGTTGTGAATAGTTTTGGCTTATTGTTTTTACGACCGGCCTATTTTTATTTCGCTGCGAAATATTATGCAAAGAATGATTTAGTTATATATTTATTCTATTGCCTAAACTTTCTTTAATTTTAGTTAAGTAATAATTATTATAATTGGAAGAATATAGTTCATAATAAAAGTGTAAATTTGAATGATGATAAAAAATATGATACTAAATGATTCATCCTTTCGTTAATAGCTAAGATCGAAAAATGTTTTCATATTTATCTTACCTTAAGCTAATTGAGTCTGTCCAGAAATTAACCATAACTCTTAGGGTCGTAGACTTCCTATACATCTTTTTAGTTCTGAGCCTATAAAAAAGAAACAATATAAAGCCAGAATTTAATTCTACGCAACAGTTTTTAGTGTGAATTGTACATCATTCAGTGTGAGTCATCAGTCAAGGCTTTGTAACTATATATCACAAAATGAATTATTAAGAGACAATATTACGGCAAAAGCTTTGAATACGAATGTAAATTAATAATATTAAATGGCACTGGTGTCTTGCAATATTCTATTCCTTTGATAAGAGCAAACTAGAGTGTTAATATGTATTCTACACATATATCTGATGAAATTATATGCTTGTGATAGTTATATAATATCAGTGGCGGCTGGTGGGTTATCGAACTGGTGGTGCACTTTAATAAAATATTAAAATTAGAAAATGCAACAAAAAACCAATTGACATAAAATATGTTTATTTTTTAAATATTAAATCAATGCAACGACATTTTTCTGAAGCGAAATGTTCAATCACCTTTTTATTAAAATCGAGTATTGTTTGTATAATTATTTTTTTCAATACTAAGCATAGAAAGTGCATTTAGCAAGTGCATGGTATTTCGGAGAAAAGTTTTGATTCTTTTCAATTCCAATTCGTCATACATCGGGTGCTCTCGGTAATCTTCGGTCGCTCGTGAGGCGCTCGAGAACCGACTCTTTACTCGGTACATTTCTATGAACTATCTTTTGTTTCACGCGTCAGGCGTACTCGTATTAATGCGTATCTCATACAAGATATATTAGCAGTCCTCGTGCACTCGCCGAAGCGCACGAGATATTAGTTTAGTAAAGCACACAAACTTTTTGACTATAATTAGAAATTTAATTTTTTTATGTTTAGAAAATAAATATTAAAATAGAAGTAAAGTAGAAGTATTATTTTGTAAATTTTAAATCTTTTGAATTGGTGGTTTAGCGCACGAGTGCACTTAAGGTACAGCCGCCACTGTATAATATATTGCATATAGATTTGTATTAGATCTCCAATCAAAAATCCAAAAGATTTAGCGTATCTCTCAAGTACCAACCGTTAAGAACGTTTAAATAACCTTTAGCTTCATTGTAAAATGCATTTCTTAGTATTTATTTCGCAATAAATATAAAATAAAGTGTATGTTTATATAAAAACTAAAGTGTATTAATATATACAAAATTTGTTAAGATGAAATCGTAAACATATGTAACGGTTGAAATATGTATTCAATCTTTTATCATATGAGCTAAAACGAATACACTTATAAACTTTCATTACAATATTTATTTATTACATTTCAATAAAATTTTAATTTTAATGATTTTGCATGGCTTTCTTTTAATGTTATTGTTTTAAATATATTAAGTTTTATTTTTAAAACTCCAATTGTTTCGAATTTTCAGCATTATAGTGTTTGATTTCATGTAATAAGTTTAATATTGGAAAGGATTAATAAAAATCCTTTTCAATATTAAGAACCCAGATGATTGTTGAGCGCAATTATTGCAAATTTGACATATATATATTAATAACTCTACATAACAGTTAGATAGTTTATCTACATATTAGATGTTTATTAACTATAGACGCATTATTATATTAGAAGTTGTAACAACCACAATATATTACGTCTCCTGCAATTGATCAATTAAAATGTTTGATTGTAATATTTGTTTCAGGTATAGAAAATTCTAAAATTTGGAGAAGTTTGATAAAGGAATCGAAGATCACTTGAAAAATACAAAAGAGAGTAAAAGTGAAGAAGAGAAAAAGCGCGATGCACTGTTTGTGGTGTTATAAAATGACTTTGTTAAAATTTCTCCTGATTGTTATATGGACATCACCATCTGCTACACAGAATACTGTTTATTCAGGTAGCTTGTTATTTTATTATTTTATAATAAAACCTATTATTTTATAGTAAAAACTTCTATATAATATCAATATCACTATAAGTTTTATCATACTAATATTTATTGATTATTTCTCACTAACAATTTCAACAAATTTTTTATAAGCGAATTTACATTCGGTCCACTAAATTCCTTCTAAGTCACGTGGTCAAAGCCATTAGGGCTAACGACTACATTCAAATTCAGTAAACGAGCGATAATTCTTGTATTAATGTTTTTTAATTTAATGAATATGTTTTCATTATTCGCTCCTTAATAAAAGCGGTTGCGGATTGGACTATTACTATGGATACATATGAACAGCTTACGGTTCCTTGGGAAACCAACATCCCCAAAGACCATACCATCAAAGTCAATAAATGTTACGAGCTCACTAACGAATTCACTCAAAATAGGTTCGTTGTAGATTTTTCAAATTTGTCAAATTCTGCCACGTTACTGACCCGCATCATCTTTGAAAAATTTTCATCAAGGTATGCTGAAGCTATACTGAAAAAAAAACACGCTTTTACAGCCAACCGAACTAAAAAATAGAAAATAATTTTCAATTACCAAGAAATTATTTTAATTCAGAGTAAAAAGCGTGGGATGCTTGATATTGAATGTTACAATCATTCCAGTGGCAACTATCTATGAAAGGAAAGATATGAAATGTAATCAAATGCACCTAAAGCTATTTTTTATCGACTTGCATTCGTTTGATGAAAATTACAAATCAGACTTATTTTAAGAATATAAATTGTGTTTAGTGTAGGAATTTATTATTCAGTATATATTTTATTAAGGCCAGATCTTTAATCATCTTTTTTTGAATAGATTATATAAGTATGTAATACGAATAATAAATAAACGTCAAATTTGAAAGAGTTATAGGGTTGTTAATAAACTTTGTAATTTAAAATGTTTAAAAATTAGTGAAGTAACGAGTCTTTTTTATAAATGTCAAATAACCAAATTCTTTAATTAAAGATGACCAGAAAAAAAGAGAGAACTGCAATATATTATTACTTTTGATACTACTTATTTTTAAAGAATAAAAAATATTAAATCTTGAGGGGGTAAAGTACCACCCTGTCAAAGAAGATCGGTATGAAGTAAGTAGTTTTTAATGGTACGTTTCATCTTATAACTGAGAGAGCCCTGTCCTTTTTCTCATCTTTTCCTCTTCCGGGGTGTTTATGTGTGCAAAGACCTTCTGTCCTGCATAAGCCTAATTATAGTTTGAGGCGCTGAGCGTATTTAATTTTCATAGGGTCCAGGGAGACCTTGCCACTACGGTCGGTTCGGAGCTCTTTCATATCCCGTGCCAGTAACACACAAAACTCGACTTTCAGTTTAGATCACGGACAATGCTCTTTGACAAGATAGTTATTGGAACATTACTATCAATCATTCTTACACCTCTAGACCGGCAAAGCATCCCCTAAATCATGTTGCAGATATGTTTTTGAACATTCGATCACTTATTTTTAAACACGTCATATTGAACTATTTTGCCAAGATCTAATAAGATCTGGACAGTAAAGAAGGTATTTAAAGTCGATAATTTTTGTATTTACCAAAAATTTATTTATTGGGGTTGGATTCTGTTTAAAAATTCTATTGAGAGATTTTTTTATTTTATATAATTTATATGTATCATTTTATCGTATGTTTATTTAGAATTAGGCTTGATATCTTTCTTGATTATTGATCATTAAAACAAAATAGATGCAAGGAAATAAAAACAAGGTTCGAAAAAAATGACAATGCTTCAATGTTACAGTACTTGTATTTTTAGTGTAAAATAATTTGACTATACTAGTGATTGAACAATTTTAGGAAGGCGGGCAAAAGTCTTTTGCCCCTTTTTAAGTTATTCTTTCGATAAATAAGAAACTTTTACTTACTTTTAGTGCTACGTCCTCCCGTCACTTTTAATAAAGTAGTTTATACTTCAATGTATTGTGAATGTAATGGTTATATCGTAATTCTGAAGAAAATGAACATAATATTTATCTACAAGACGGCACCTGGTCAATTGACCCAAGCGGTTTTTTTATACTCGTTGCTTAATTGCGTTTGAAGCATTATTTAACCTCACAAACAAAATTCAATTTGATATAATTTTTAGAGGAAATGCAAGGTTTCTATTCATGAATTAAACTGCTTTGAACAAAAAAATTCTGTCAAGGAAGTCACTATATGTATAACAATAAAATACAGAGTGAAATACCAAGTAAGTAAACTGTTTTCATCCCCACAGACGGTCCATTCTCTTCTGTCACTGGGACGGTCACAAGGGTGTCATCGCTAGTGGGAGGAGAGGCAAGCCTACCTTGCGATTCACGCCCTCCACGTAATGATACCCTTCTCCTTGTGGTGTGGTACAGGGACGACAACCCTGTATACAGGTAAATCAGAATAATGTTTTTAAATGATAAACTTTGTTATTAATATCATATTCTATTTCCACCGTGAATTACTACGGTGGTTGTAATAAATCGAAATCATATTTGTTATATATCAAATAAACAACTTTTACTTATTTAAAAACTAGCTGGCCCGGCAGACTTCGTACTGCCTCAATCGAGAAATAAATAATTTCTCATTTATTTTTTTGGAGTTTACCTTTAAGCCATAAATCTCCGTGTTCTGAAGTGCGACAGAATGATTGACATATTAGTTAGTTGTCAAATCTAATGTCAAAAAACATTTGTATGGGAAAGAGAAAAGCTCTGTTTTTAGGGTTTTCCCGGAAATTAATAATTTTTTTCAGCTTTTAAACCTTCCCTAAGCCTCCACGAACATTTCAACATAAAGATAAGATAAATCCGTTCAGCCGTTCTCGAGTTTTAGTGAGACTAACGAACAGCAATTAATTTATATATATATATATATATATATATATATATATATATATATATATATATATATATATATATATATATATATATATATATATATATATATATATATATATATATATATACGCGCCGCCGCACGCGTCCACACTTGGAACACTTGGAACGTGTCCACACTTTATTTATTTATACGGAAATTTGGTCAAAAATTAAGTACCTATTTTTTTCACATAATTCGAATGAGAATCAAGTACCGAGTATTCTCCTTAAATATTGATAGTAATTCACTAGTCACCCTGTATATGTATGTATAAGATAAGATAAGATGGTAATACTAATAAAAAATTGTTATTATAAAATCATAATAAGAGTTACTACATAAAATTAAAAAAGTAAAAATTAAGTGATAAAAAAACACACAGAAAAAACAGAAATTATTATTAAAATTATTTCGATAACTATTTATAAATTGTCATCGAATTTTCAAGTAGCTTCATTTGAACAAGAGACATTAATATAAATACTACTGAATATAAGCTAATAAGCTTACTGAATTATTTAGAATATCTTTCATCTTCATAAAATATATAATTTAGGACTACGGAAATCAAATTATTACAGTAACAAGTTTTTAAATAACTCCAATACAAATTATTACGAATAAATCCAATCTGAATTGAAGTTTATATTTTCTTCATATTTTAAAAACAAATAACCACACTAAAGTAAATCAAAACTGGGTTTTCATTGGAACATTAATTTACATAGGATGTAATAAAGTAAAGTGTACTACATAATTTGTTTAGAATTAAATGTTATGATTAGTAGTCAAGTCTGTTTGATATCTTAAAGTTCTACTGTGGAACGAGAAAACTGGAAAGATTAATAGAAACAACCATCGAAATGCATAACAGATGTCTTCTCAATCCTTATAAGTCTTATAAAATTTACTGAAATTTATGTAAATGTAATAAATGTAAATGTTTTGACAGTTTAAATAGATTAAGTTTATTAAGAGAGATAATTTTTGAGCTCCTCTGATTTTAAGAACCGAAAGAAAAGAATTCTTTAAGAACCGATTCTATGAAAGGGTTTAACACACTTATTTCAAGTGTTTAGTTTATTTTAATGTATTTCTAGTTGTAAAATCATATCTGTATTTCAAAAGTGATTTCAATTACTCAAACTTTGACTATATTTATTATTTTAAATACTTTTTAGCAGTTTAAAATATTCTTAAACTACGGCGTTTTTCTTAAACGTGATACAAAGGCTGAAAATACTTTGCATAAAAGAAAAACAGAAGCAAGCTACACATGTTCAAACAGCTTTGAACATGGAATATTAATGTGGAAAAGTGTTTAAAGCTACAAGTGTTTTCACTGACAAATTACTTTATACAAGAAAAAAAGATTCGACCAATATTATGTACCCGCAAACTAAGGGGTTGTCCTCTTTCATATTTTACTGTCCAAAAACTCTCGTAGCATAAAGTTTCAGCTATGAGCCTTATACACCATTAATATATTATTCGTAGTCACACTTCACTTGTGCGAATGTGAATAACAAAATAACGAGTTCTTGAATTATAAATACATAATTTTTCTCAAATGTTTTTATAAGAATGAATATCAGCAATTTTGCATTATAATAATTGAACACCACAACAGATCTTCATTAATAATAATATGATAAATGTACAATTATTTCTAACAAAATTATATTTGATCATGTTAAATAATTTAGTATAAAATTTAACAAATATATTAGTTCATTTAATTTATAAAATAACAAAAAAATACTTACACAAGCTGATGAAGCCCTTAGTTTACTACTAAGTAGGAGTTTAGTGTCTATTATTCTGTAAAATTGATTTTGAAAGTCGTTATTAGTTTTGCTTATTTGTATATAAAAAATTGTCGTTATTATGTATCTAAGTACTAAGAAACCATAATTATTCACCTGTATGTCGTAAAGTTTATCGCATAATTAGTATGAACCTATTTAAAGTTTTTTTTTTAAATAATACTATTCAAACATTTTTTTTAATGATTCTTAAAAAAGTCTTTTCAAAATCCCAATCTTCATTTGTGTGTCTGTAATAACAGTTTTTAATACATATTTTTTCGTTAAAATAATTGTAAACTTTAAACAGTCTCTCGACTGTATTCACGCTAGGAAGTTATAGTTCTAAATCAGTTTAATAAGTAGTTTAAATATCAGCGGAACTTACAACGCAATGTTTCGTGAAATAAAACCTATTTCGTTTTGAGCTTGTCTATATCAATTATCGTCAGTTTAGTGAAATAACTCCGAAACTCGTTCAGTAAGGTATAAAACTGCAATCGTGTTATATTGACTTTCAACTTCTAGCAATTACTTTTCTTCTGTATGAAGCTATGCTTAATTCTATTCTATGAATAGATCGACAATTAATTTGGTTTTCAATTGATAATATTATCAAAACTCTCAAATATTGCATTTAAGCAGAAATAAATAAAAACTTCAAGCACGTATAAACTTTTGAAGCATCCAAACCAAGCATCAATTTTAATTTTTTTGTTTTTATCAAAGATAAAATAATCACCTTAATAAAGTATTGTATATAAATTCATTTTGTTCTCTTTACTTGAGTGTTATAATTGTATGTTATAATTAAGTAAAAAAAACTATAAAGTACCTGCTACTTCTTTAATGTCGAAGAAAGTGCTATTTATAATGATCAAAGTGGTAAATTAATTTGTTAATTACTCTTTTGACCTTATTCAGAATATGAAATAATTTAACAAATTACCAACCACTTATCGCATTGAATTTATGTCAGTAAGAGAACTTACTTTAGTTTGAAGATTTTTATTAACTTCAAGGCTCCAAGTTCAAGATTTACAAAAACAACTATTGATAACAATGCAATAATTATTTTAACCCAACATAATATTAAAAGTAATGTGTTTTATAAAATAGTCTATTATTCTATCTACATAATACTATCAAACTCACAAAACTAAATTTAAAATGAAGTCGCATTTGTTTGAATAGATTACTGAAATCGAATGATCACTTAGAAAAATATCATTTAAGTACATAAGCATAATTATAAGAGTAAATAAAAACTACTTACACTAAAAGTGTGAACTTATTTTATTTTAAACTTCATACAATCATAGTAATATTTTCTCTTTCGAGAAGAATTATTTTTATTTAGACTTAATTAATGTTATTATTTTGTCATATTTTAACCTCCAATTTTTATAAATCATTCGTAATTAAGGTGCGTCGGCATTTAGATAAAGCTAAATAAGACCAAACAACGCTTTGAATAAAACCAAACAATGCGGTACGAATCTTTATTTAAATCACATTAAATCGTCCTAGGGACGATGTGTGATACATATAATGAAACAGATGATGTATTAATGTTTTAATATATACATAGTATTAGTAATCCTACGTTGCTATTCTTTTTATTTTCAATTATCTTAATTTTTTTTGGAGTAAGATTGGTAATGATTAAATTTCTGTATTTCAGGAACATAAATATGTTCCATATGTATAGTTCCATAGGTAGAAGAATCATTAAAATTGTCAAGTATAAAAAATATCTTAATATTGTTCTATTAATTATTTTTTCGGAGGCATATACTGATTATATGATGTTTGGATTGAAATATTTTTCAGAATCGAATTTCTTCGGTAAGTAAAATAATCTTACATTCAGCTTGAACCAAAACGTATTATTTCATAATTCATTGTTGATAGAAGTTGTTGGAGGAAGCAAAGAACCTCTTATGAGAAACTTTTCTATCAATTTAATTTAATTATATTATGATCTCATTCTTGGGATTTTTTTAAACCACAAAAAAGAATTATGAAAGAAGCTTGAATATCATACCTTTAATACCTATTTAGTATTTACTTAAAACAAAGAAAATAACTTGAATATTAATGTGTTACCAGTACCATCACATTTTTTGTGATATTATTTATATTAATTTAAAATTGTATAATTTGCTTTATATTAGATTCACCCTCTTCGTTTTGCCGAATTTGCACCTGCGGCTTTACGAGCTGAACAATGGATTTAATCTGGGAATTATTAAATACCTTTGTTGGACATATGACTATTTAAATAGGGCTAGTGGATTATTTGTATTCTGTTTAATTAATGCTACTATTGAAATATAAATCTTAATTATTTATTTAATAAAGAGACCATTTAATACAATGTTATTTATTTTATTTATAACATTTTATTATCCTAGTGATAATTTAAATGAGAAATGGGGAAGATGTACGGATATGTGGATAATAGTTATTTGTTTACGCTGAAACTACAGCATAGATTTTGTTTGAACCGTGCAGTAGTTTAGATTAAACTGTAGAATAAGATAAAGTCTTTAATTTATGACGAAATTATGTGATGTTTCCATGGGATCACTGTATAACAGTTGTCTTCTTCTTCCTGGCATCTTCCCAGCCCTAGCCAGGGTCTGCCTCACTGTATAACAGTTGTATTGGGTATAAAGTAACGACACATATATGTAGTCATAACACTGATGGCGATGTTGCTACCGGTTGATTTCCATATATTTGTTGTAACTAACTTTATAGATGTCTCTTTATGCCAGAGTTGCGGACAAAAAACTGGTATTTAATAATTCATACAACTTGTAAATTGTTTATAGCTATAATGCGTATTATTTAACTCAAAACAAGTATCAGAAATAAATATTTCGTTATTTAAGAGAAAGAAGTTTGAAATTAAATTGCAATATGCTTAAAAATAATTTAATTTGGGCTTCAAAATCATTACGTATATGATTTTGTTGAACTACTTTTAAATGAAACTTTATCGAATATATGAACATACATGTATTATATAATATAACAATAAAGTATATATCGAATATTAAATTTATAATTACTGTTTTTCTTAATTAATTGTTTAATATTTCCTAAATAGCGAATTTTATCCTATTGTTTATTTTATTTGTGTTTATGTAAAAAAAATGAAATAAAGAAATGGAATTTAATATGACATGGACCCCAGAATACATGGATTTCGTAGTTGGCCGAATTACAGATATTTTTAGCTACCGGTTTCGCTTTTATTTACGGTTTATAAAGTTCTGTGAAAACAACTGACATTCAATAACAATACAAAAAGTAAAATAATGTATGACTTTCTGTAAGAATTACCCTTTGACAAAAATTGTCATATTGTTCGATTCGGAGCTCCGTTTTGTGTCTTCGTGTCTTATTTATGTGAAAAAAAAATTTATTTGACCATACGTGAATACATATTTTTATTTATTGTAATTCTTTTATGAAAAGAGTTTTAAAAGTTAGAAAATGTAACGAATGGAAAAATTTACCACATCTGTAAAATATTTTGTACTTGTATGAGGCAAATCTTTATATACATAAAAATTACGTGTCACTTGTTTGTTCGTGATGGACTCCTAAACTACATAGTAAACCGATTTTAAATTTGATTTGCATTCCGTGTGCATTTTGATCCAACTTGAAAGATAGGATAGCTTACATCTCAATTTATAGTCACAATATTATTTTATTGCAAATTATTTTTCATTATTACAATTATCTTTTGACTGAGTTAAGTATTCAATAGATGGCGCTATGTTAAAAATAGAAAAGTCATATATGAGCGACTATTTAATAATAGCATAACCACCACGTGTTTCTGAAGCTAAGGTATAACCTAAATTTATATATTAAAAAACGTTACAGATATTTCTTGATTATAGGGCGATACGAAGTTCGCCGGGTCTTCTAGTATACCATAAAAAATCAACTTCTTATAAGTTGTACACGTAGGAGTAAATTTTAAGATGCCCTTTCATTTTTGTATTTACTAATAAGTAAATCGCTTGTGAAGTTCTGATATTTAGCAATAATATGCAGTAGCTGGGAAATATACTGTGTCTGTCTGTGTTCTCATAAGTTGCTCTCCCTGTGATTACAAGGTATTTAGGTAGTAAAATAATTTGAAAGGTCTGTAAATTCCAAAGTTTATAAAAATCACTTCCTTTTACATAAAGAAAAAAAGTTCAAATGTTTATTGAAAAGATTGTATTTAAGTAAAATGTTATAGGATATTCATTAAAACAGTTCACATTTGAAGTCAGTGGTGGCCTAGTGGTTAAAGGGCCCGCCTCTTGTCGCCGCGGGCGCGGGTTCGATCCTGGCCCTGGCAAAGTACCAATGTGACTTTTTCCGAGTCATATGTACTTTCTAAGAGTATTTAGACACCACTAAAAGACTATAATTTAAAAAAATATATAAATTTGAAATTACCAACTCGTCTTGAGCTAGCGTGGTGATTAACGCTCCAACCTTCTCCATGAAAGAGGCTTTTGCTCAGCAGTGCGCTCCAATAGGCTAAATAAAAAAAAACAGTTCACACTATTCAGGATTTTCATAAATACAGTATACACTGAAACCTCGACGATTAGTTCTTATTACAGGGATCGCGAGTATACCGTATAAATTATAATTATTCCGTGATCTTTGTTTCTCATTTAGGTGAATTACAAGTATTGCATCTTAACAGTTGCATATTTTAGTAAGTAAAGTTGTTTTTTTTATGTCAAAGGTGGCAAACGAGCAAAGGGCTTACTTGATAGCCAGTGACTAAAGTGTTTAGGAAAAGGGAGGGATAAGGAAATAGCAGGAAAGAGGGGGAATACGGAAAAGGCAACCGGCTCTCTCACTCATCGGATGAAACGCAGCCACTAAACGCCGATCTTCTCTGAGAGGGTGGTACTTTCCCAGTCGAGCCAGCTCATGTTCGATCTGTAGTAACTTGACTACAACTAGGCTACACCACCCGTAAAATTGTGATGGTTTAATTATGTATAGTATCGTTTTTATTTAAAACTTATTATTTAGGATAACAAACTCACGACACATCAGCTGTCAAGTCTTGGGGACACAAAGCATCTCGTCTCCAACTAAATCAGGCAAACGTATGTAAAGAACTACGTGTATCATATGAAAATCCCCAACCGTCAATTTTAAAGGCTCAAGTCGTACCTACATTATTCAGGACATGAGATAACGCATACCTCTCTTTATAACTTTACGTTATTATGTTCCGTAAACATAACTTTATATTACATATTTTCATAAAAAAATTAAAAAATTTATTACATCTTCAATTCCGTGACATAAATATATAAGTATTCTTAAAATAATTCAAAGTGTGTGTTAAATCTAGATTAAGATATCCAATTATAATTACTGTAATACCTTAATATGTAATCTATACTAATATTATAAAGCTGAAGAGTTTGTTTTTTGTTTGTTTGTTTGTTTAAACGCGCTAATCTCCGAAACTACATACTAGTTCGAATGAATAATTCTTTTTGTGTTGGATAGTCCAGTTATAATACCTGTAGGTACCTAAATAGGTGTCACCTACTTAATTATTTTTATTAGATTAGTGTTTAGTTTAACGTATTTAGTTTCTATTTTTTTTGCTTTAGATAAAACCTGTAAATAGGTGTGGTCTAACTATTTATTCTCATTAGATTAGCGTTAAGTTCAAGCATAAAGTTAGTTTACCTTATTTTCATATAACGGTTGTTCTTTTGACATAATCGTTAAAAATAAAAGTAATTAGGTTCCTAATTATTAATCTTCTTAATTTTACGTTTCTTTTTTATTACGAGATACGCTTTAGTTAAGTTTTCATTTTCTACGTTTTTTCTTCATCACTATAATGCCGAGAAAAAGAACTCAGCTTTCTTGGCAGACTGCTACTGCAAAGCGGCTGCGAGTTTTGCAGCAATGAAACTGAGGATGGAAATATGCACAGGTTGGCTACACAACGAGCAATTACTGAACAAAACCGTGCAAGGGAATCAAGCGTTGAACGTTCGCAGCGTTTAGCCTCACAAAATTTCCGAACCGGCAACGGGAATCGAGTGCTGATCGTTCTCAAGATGGGGTTGTGGCGAAAATCAATATGTTCTTCTTCCACAAGATAATAAAACAAAAAATGTTGTATATGCAGAAGTTCTTTAAAATAATTAAATTTACTTTAAAAATTGTACAGATGTAGTTTGGAACTCGAAAAAAAACATAGGTTTTATCCTGACGAAGTCGTTGGCAAAAGCTAGTCCATTTTATATACCAATTAGAAAAAAGGGTAATAAAATTTAGTCCCGTTTGTTTGTTTTGGTATTATATTTTGGTGGGATATTTCGATCTCTACTTCAAAGTGCTCAAGCACAAACTCCCCTTTTTTGGTTACACATTGTTTTAATTATGAGAAATGGTTAATGACACTAACATTCAAGGCTACGAAAAAGAAATTAAACTTAGGCACTTATAATTTAATTTAAAACTCAAATCCAAAGTAATGATAATTAATCTTTATTAACTTAAAATTCCCAAAATTTTTACAAGTATTTACTTTTACAGTCTATTTTTATACATTCCTATGTTCACCTTTATTTTCGTCAATCTAATTTAAAGAGGCTATTAACGAATGAACTACGATAGGGACTGGACAAATAAAAATTTAGATTTTTACATTAGGGTAAAGAGAAGATTATTATTTTATTATTGTTGCAGACATTTTAACACACTTTAACTTAATGAAATTATAACAATATTACTTTGTGGACAAAAATAAATTATATTGATATTGGTAATCATAATTGAACTATTTAAGAAATTTAAAAATATGTAATTCTATGGACCGATACTCCATAGGTGTATAAAAGATAATAAAGAATTTTTTTACAACTTTTCTTTATGTTGCTCTTAAATTTGAGCTTTAAATATTAACATAAAACAGGAACTATGACAGAAAGCGTTTTTTACTTTTCCGATCCAATTCCAAACTTCAAACAGACAGAATTGTCAGACATAAAATTTTATTTATCGTATTACAATTCACATGATTGCAATAATACTACCTTTGTAGATGGAAACATCACATTATAATTAAATACAATGTACATACATGGACATAGTGAACATATTTATTTAAATTGACTAACAATAAGAATATTAAAGTGTTAAATGGAAAACGAATAAATGTTTCAGATATTTTTAATTAGGTCGTTTATTAAATTATTGTTGTTTTTACCTCATCACCTACTTAGCAATAGCTATGACAATTAAACAGTGATCAATTAATTTAAATTTTATGCCTGGGAATTAAAGGATTATTTTTTTATATAATAAGAATTGTGTTATTAATTGTCTTATATATATGTATATTTCATATGATAGTGTGAACTGGTGAATAGCCTATCTTAGTAGCAGCCCTGTCAGTGTAGTCTTGAAGATATCCTAATTATTCTCACTGAGATTATACATATACACACCGCCACCGTTCAAAATTTCCATTACGCTTACTAGTCTGTAGGAGAAAGTGGACTGACAAGATATTACAATGGACAGTTCGGATGTTAGTAGGGGTCACTTTGAGGGAAAGGAATTGAAGACACTATAAAAAGTTACTTTCTTTTCTAACTTTTCATTTTTTAAGGCACCCGCTATCGCAGGGAGTTGTGCCAGCCCTACTTTCTTGCATGGCAAGAATTTTTCAATTTTTTATTTCATATATAATACAATCCTTGTCGATAGCAGAGGTTGCAGAATTTACAACACTATTTCAATAAATATTGAATTAGTTCAAGACATTTAATGTTTTTTAATTATTATATACTACAATAATTAAAATACATTAAAAAACACAATACATAATTAAAATTGAAATAATTTAAAATGAAATAAAATAAAATATTAAAATTAAAATTCAATTTAAAATATTTAAATGAAATTGCAATAATACATTACAATGAAATAATAATTTGAAATACCAATAAATTATTCAAAACAAATATATTACGGTAGTAAATTAACATTGAAATTGATAACCTAATTAAATGAAAGTAATATTTTCGGATTTACTACGTGGTTTTTTATTTTTGTCTATAAACTACATACTCCCGACGTTTCGGTCTGAGATGTGAGTGTCTATCAGTCGGTCTTGTTATTTTTAACCTAATTAAACTTAACAATAATAGTACACCATCATCTCGTTTGGTTCCGTTCGTTGCTTTTTTTACAATTTTCCTAAAAAACCGCTCGAGATACTGCCTGGAGTATTTTTCGGATATTAATTCAGCAATTATTGCCTCCGTCACTTTTTTACCGGTACTTAATTCCAGCTCATATGTGTCGCGGTCGTGCCTCGGACACTCGAACAAGGGATGCTGTACAGTCTCTGCGACCTCGGGTCAAAGAATTCCTGTCGAGGCACTTTAGAGTTCGACAAGCGCACCAAGCATCAAGGAAGAACATGCGGGTGACCTTCGCTGTGGCTTCTTCTGTTCCAGCCTGGACCGCGCCCTCTCACAATCGTCGTTTGTCATAGGCCGGGGTAACCCTATCCTGAGCCGCCAGCCTAGCCAACTCGTCGGCGAGCTCGTTTCCGGGTATCCCTACGTGAGCCTTCACCCTAAAGAACCGGAGGGTTTTATCCCTTCCCTACAACTCCCTAATATTCTGGCGAATATGGGTAGCGAGGGGACGGTGCGTTCCGGTTTCTGTACCGCCGCGGTGTTGAAGTTCCTCCCGACAACGGCTCCAGCCTCAACCGTTTGGTCCGGACCTCGACCCCCTCCCGCCAGTAAATGCATGCCGCCCCGATAGATGCGCAGATAAATCAGATGCGCGGGAAAGTTTAGTTCAGCCACATGTTCAGGGAGCATACTTTCAAAACAAACGTAATCCACGTCTGGTTCACTGGCAGGATAAAAGCCGAAAGGCCTCGGTATAGGCCGGAACTTTGCATTGGGGCTAGCCCACTATTTAGGTACCCTTCTGATTACGGGCAGCAAGCGGATCACTCATTTTCAGAATTCGCTACTCTCTAAGATCAAAATCCTGATACTACAGTGTGTTTCGTACTCAATGTCTTTTATACTTAAAGAAAATCACAAAGCAACTATTCGAACCCTACCTCCATACGGATTCAACAGACAACTTTCCGGAATTTGACGAATCATTATCGGATATGACTTTGTTTTTGATATTATGAAAGTTGAGGCCTCCGATTGAGAAAATTATAAACTTTTTCCGAAATTTATGGAAAGTTCCAAAAAACTTTTTACAGCTTTGAAAAAATAGTATAAAACTTAATATAGAAACCATATTGTTTGAAAATATGTATATTTATTAAGGAATATATAAGCTAGCTAAGATTTTCTCGAATGACGGATTTTTGTATTATTTTCTCTGGGATCGAGAAACTATATTAGTATTGACAGCTAATCTTCTATATATATAAAAATGGATTGCTGTTCCTTAGTCTCGCTAAAACTCGAGAACGGCTGAATGGATTTAGCTAATTTTAGTCTTGAAATACTCCTAGAAGTCCAAGGAAGGTTTAAAAGGTGAGAAAAATTGGAATAATTGCCGGGATAACCCTAAAAACAGCCCTTTTCTATTTCCCATACAAACGTTTTTTTTTGACATTAGATTTGACAACTAACTTATATGTCAATCATTCTGTTTGATTGAAACAAGAAAAACCTGATTACTTATGGCCTCTAAGACGGAATAGAGTTCGCCTGCTCAGCTATACCTACATAGGTATATTACTCTTGACCAAACTAACGCGGACGAAGTCGCGGGCAAAAACTAGTATAAAATAGAAATATAGCATGAAATAGTTAGTAAATAACAATATTATTATTTAAAGAATAAAACCAAAGAAGTTTTCACGTGACTGACACTATTTTAAAATTACGGCACTTGAAATTTTACTCATAAATCAAAATCATTTTTTTGTTAATACACCGGTAAAATATATTTTATCAATTCATAACAAACTTGGCTAAATTTCTGTTGTAGGGCCAAATATTTTTTATTGTTCATTAAGCGAAACATCTGATTGAGCACAAGCTTATCGGCCAAATTTCTGGCGAGCGCATTTGATTTCCTCTGACTGAAGTAAATTAGATGAACTTAATTAATATTAAATTGTCCCCTATTAATCGAAATTACAATCAAGTAGCAGTATTCCGTAACAATATGTAGATATATTCAAAATTCATATTAAAATATTACTTCTCTGAAATAATAATTATTGTTATTCATGACGAATATTAAAGACGGATTAATATACAGGGTGACTGGTGAATTACTATCAATATTTAAGGAGAATACTCGGTACATGATTCTCATTCGAATTATGTAAAAAAAATAGGTGCTTAATTTTTGACAAAATTTCCGTATAAATAAATAAAGTGTGTACACGTTCCAAGTGTTTCAAGTGTGGACGCGTGCGGCGGCGTGCTGATACAACAACACGCCGCCGCGCGCGTATGTGTGTGTGTTATATGTTATATGTGTATACCTAATCTGTAGGGTGTTCATACGATGCGTAATTAATTACATAACTTTTGGTTAACTTTAGTTAGAAGTTTATTAATATTTATGTTATATTAATTTTTATTTTGTCATATATGATCGTCAAATATCACGTCCTCAAATATCGATAGTAATTCACCAGTCACCCTGTATAATAAGGAAATTGCAATGCAAATTTATTATGGCATTAGCAAATCTTCGACTTAATTTGGCAGTCTACTATCAAACTAGAAAAATCTAGAAAATTAGGATTTTATTTCCAAGAATACAAACTGCTTAGTTTTGTGGTAGGAAAATCTACGAGTGAATACTTAGGCTAGTAAAAAAAATATTTTTAATAACATTCCTCTATAGCTATGTTCTATGATAAAACCTCTTTATTATTTAGTAACGACGCCACAAATCATTTGATCATGTTCATCACTGCCCATACTTTCTCTGTGCCTACTATCATACCGTCCTTGTCAAATTTATGCCCCAAATGCCAAATAGAGTAATAAAAGTACATAAGTCGGCACTTTCATAATCTAATTTGACCGACCAAAATCCATAATTGGCATCCAGAACTGAAAAATATTGAACCCCGTTCAGATAAGTTGCTAATTCACTTACAGTCGGCAAACGAGTATGAGCTCATCTAATGGCTTTCTTGAGAGGACGTGGATATAAGCATGTACGTATTTTAACATTTTTCTTAGCCACACAAACCACAGCGTTCACGTACCGCGTTGGATGAGTCACCTTCCATATTACAACTAGTTCTGTCATTCTATCTAGCTCCGCTTACAAGTTATTGCGCTAACTTCCAAAGCGCACATCACCGGCGTCACATCTCTGTCTCCCGTTATATGATTCTCTCCCGGTAAGCAATCATTAAACAAATCTATATTTTCAGCCAAGTTATATACTAGATAAATTTCCATAATTTTGACAAACATAATACTCGAAATCGCGGGACAGTCGACACCGTGAGCACAGTGGCCACTACACCTGGGACATTCTGTGTAGGTGATCACGGCGGTGACACGGCAAGCTGGCGGCCCCGGGGAACAGGGTACGTCAGCAGGTGCTTGCGGTGTCTAATTTAGACGGTGTTCGGATGCGTTCGATTGATGAAAACACATAACGTACTTCACGTGATACTATTACGCAGAATATTTATTGAATAAACACTTACAAATGCCTTTTCTAATTATTATAATCGCACCACTGCCACCATGTAGTTTAGACAAACGATTGTGTGCAGTCGACCACTGTTTATTATTTAATAATCTCCAAAAAACTCAATAGGAAAAAAAAATTATATAATATTAGAAATGCCATAAAGAGATAATCTACTTTCGTTATTTTATTTTTTTTTTTTCATACTTTCTTAATTTATAAATCAAATAAATGAACTTCATTCATTTTATAATTTATGATTTTGGGTCATATATAAGAAGTTATATATAAATGTTATATTTTATGTTGTAGTTACGACACGAGACTCTCAGGGTTAGCTGGTCACTGGACAGATGACACATTTGGAGATCGAGCAAGATGGGTCGGCTTTCCAAACTCCGGTCTCCATGTCCGTGATGTTCGCTCTCACGATAGATCCATATACAGATGTCGGGTTGACTTTGAAGTGTCGCCTACAAGAAATTATAGAATTTACCTCGATGTTATCGGTAAGCATTTTAATATTAGCAATGACTATTTCTGTGAATAATAAATGCATTATATGATATTGAATATGTCTTAATATACATATATATCGGATTTATTACAAATTCGTTGTTTTAAAAGAGAGAGACGCCAGCCTCGCTGACGTTACAAATGTCACTTCTTCTAGAACGTTCCATAATATTTTGAAATGAAACTTCAATTGTTCTTAATGTTCCTGAATTTCTCGAAGGTTCCTCATAATCACAATATTAAATGGTCCGCACCTATTGAACTCTGAATTCTGGCGTCATGCGTCCAGACGTCATATTTATACCAAGATTCAAACATATGTAGTTCTACTCTCCTTTTAAACAATATTTGATTTCGTTTTACTTTTAACAATAATCATGAATACTAATGAGTTTTAATAAGAATTGATGACAGCCTCAAGTTAGTTTCATGTCGCATCCGTTATTAAAGCTGATAGCGCCGATATATATTGTATAATGACGTTTAATTTGGTTCAAAATTATACTCGTAATGTTAAGTTTTTATTAGAGGCAATGAAATGGACATAAGCAATAAGTAATATTTTTACGTAAATATCAGACAACATGTAAGTCTTTGCCGAATTTCCACTCCACTAAATAATATTTTTTTTAAGAAATTTCTGAAATTCTTAAAATGTCTAGTACTTAGTTCTAATTTGAATTTTCTTACAATGTAGAAAATTTCGAAATTAGCCCTCTTTTCCAGGCTAATAATATATATATTTTTAAATGAAACAATACGATTGAACTTAAGCTCACAACCTACATATAACGAGAGCAGCCCAATATATATGCAGGTACAAACATATTTGCAGGTACGGACCATCTCTTAAATACGTTAAAGTCAATCTTCATCTGTTTAACATTTTCAATTCTTTTTTTTAAATACCAATTCTCACTACAAGTCCTGTTATAGTTAGTTATAATCCTGAAAAACAAAACTTTTTAAGATAATCTTTTTAAAAATGAATAATAAATTGCTTAAATCATAAAAGTAGTAGCTTTTACCGCATTGCTAAAAACTTTTTTTTTTTAATGTAATGTTGAACAGAACATGTAGTTAGGGCAATTATCGAGTTTCTTTTTTATGCTTAAAGGCCCGATTGTTATAAGAAACAATAAAAGAACATCGAAAAATATGATTTGTTTATTAGCTTTCTTTTATACAGTAAGAGGTAAAATTAACGTTTCACATAGTCTTCATTCTCTCCTTCAGGATAAAACTTTATCAAAAACGATACGAAATAAAAAAATGTTTTAAAAATAGGTGTAACTAAAGTCTTAATTTACTGAATAATTTGAGTAGTAGTTGACTTATGTAACTAATCTTGAATATGTAACGATATACTTACGAGTACATATATTGTAGCTATAAATTTAACTAGTTATTTTAAATACAGAACTTTTGTAGTTATATGTCCAATGTAGTTTAAAGGAGTGTTTTTTTTTAGTTCATAGTATTTTATCCTAAAGCTACTAAGTGGAAAAAAATATTGTATTTAGTACTGCACACAAATATTAACAAATTCTTTAATGATTAAAAGTATATTTTTTTTACTTTTTCGAAGCAACATTTTAATCGATTTTTATTAATAAACTGTTATCGATTAAGCATCCTAGCTTATATACATAGCTCAGTTTATTAATTAATTTTTTTTCGTTAATGAAAAAAAAAGAAGTTGAAAATATTGTTCAATAAAATTGAATCGTAACAGCTCTAAGTGCTAAACATCCTAAACATCAATATTAAATCATCAATATTAAACTAATGTAAGAGCGAATTGAAATTTTTGAATATTTAAACATATAAAAAAATTACTTTTTTAATCGAATTGGAGTGCATATAAATTGCTTTGTTAATTATTTAAGTAATGTTTATAATTACTAACAACCCGCCCCGGTTTCGCACGGGATCTTTAGAGTAAAACCGAAAGTAGCCTATGTTAAGTTAAATTGATTGAGTAGTACGAGTAAGAACATCATTTTGGGGTTAAAACAAGACAAACAAAAATTGTATTATCTTTCTACGTTAAATATTATTTTGAGTTAAAACGAAGATGTACTGTATTTTTATGTTAATAAAAGTTTGTTGACATAAAAAATACAATATTTCTTTGTATTCAAAATTAATACTCATAACATGATCCTGTGAAGAAATGAACGAATTTTGTACAAAGTAAATGCGGGATAGGCCAACATAATATTATAACTGCCTGTGCGAAAAATACTGTCCACTCCGGAATTTTTTTTATGTCTCACCCTGCAGTTTATTAATTGTTATTCCAAAAGCTATTTTTACGGGAAATGTTGGCCGTATAAATTGGGATGGCAATTTTGACGGTATCATAGGAATTCTGAAAATGAGAACAGTATCAACAACTGCGGTTTCTGTTAATACGACACCCTCGATTAAAAGTTTTTTTACATTGACTATTTTGAGTCCGAACTTTGTACATGTTTAATTTGTGCAATAAAATAATAAAAAAAAAGTATATTATTAAGAAGTTTATCTTATCGATTTGCTCATTTGTATTGAACCACTCATTGGATTGGACTCCACTGGCGCTTTAAGAGACATAAAAGCCTCGTTCGAAATAATTACAATACAATCTCTCATTAATTTTCTAGTATCAGTTTATTTAGAAAAATTGCAAATAGTAGTGGCGTCGTCACTACACATTTTTAAGGGCAATTTGTATGTGGAAGGGCCGGTTCGCCCACCTTCTAAAAGGATGGCTGCTTAATGGTGAATGGTGATTTAATTTGAGCTTCGGTAATTTTTCTTAATTAATGTATCAATAAAGTTTTATCTGTTTCACCAATGGCATCTAAAAAACGGTTTACTTGCATTTAATTAACTATTGAGTTTACTTGCAATTAATTAAATTTAATTGTGAACAATATTTGGCCCTAAACATTTTTTGGTTCAAGTTTCACGCGACATTTGTCTTGATTTACTTGGAATTATCTCTAACAATTATAGTTGGACTCTAGTAAGTAAAAAACATTAACTGCTGCATTAGCTGTATCTGCTGCAATGCTCTCTCTCTCTCTCTCTCGTCGGGCTGAGGGCATCCACAGTACGCCGCTATCCCGTTCGGTCTTGAGCTTCGCCTTTCATGTCGCTCCAAGTCTTCCCGATGTTTTTGGCTTCTGCAGTGATCGTCCACTGCTAGGTCTGCTTAGGGCGGCCACGTTTTTGCTTTCCAGTTGGGTAGTCCAATCTAGGGCTTGCCTTAGTATGTGTTCCGGGTCCCTTCGGAGCGTGTGGTCGATCCATTTCCACTTGCGACGTTTGATTTACAGATCAATTAGTATCTCACCGCAGCGTGCCCACAGATTCACATTGGAGACTTATCGGGCCAGTAAATACCGAGAATACGGTGAAGACACCGATTAACGAAGACCTGAAGCCGATGCGAGATATCCTTAGCGACCTTCCACGTCTCGCATCAATATAGCATCACGGTTTTGGCACTGGACCGGAATATTTTGAATTTAACTCTCCTGATCAGTTTCCACGACTGCCATACAGGACGGAATTGCGCGAAAGTTGCCTTTGAATTGGCCATTCTTGACGCGACGTCCTTTTTGGTCCCTCCACTTTCCGACACTACGCTTCCGAGGTAGGTAAAATTGTGGACCTCTTCCACCGCCTCTATGCCAATGAGCAACGGCAAAGAGGTTGTTGCTCCACAACTCTGTAGAGGGCTTTTATAAGGTTGATTATTTTGTCGGGGACTCCAACTTCACATAAACGCTCCCAGGTACCTGTCCATCCCACTGTGTCGAAGGCTTTTTCAAAATCCACAAAGGTCAAATACATATCCCTCTACCACTCTGATGTCAATATTAATCTAAAATCTTTTAGAGATTTTCCTGATATGAGATTTCACTTCTTTATTCAATTCGAGGAGAGCTTGATCAAAAATAGTTTCATAAAATCTGTATTTTACAATATATTTTAAGCTAAAATTTGTCTTTGCAAGATATGACAGCATAAAGCTGCTTCAGAAAATGTACTTTCCCAATAGGAGTCATCTTCTAAAAAACCTTTACAAATTCCTTGAAATGTTTGTTAAGTTGCAAAGTACGAAGACTACTGAAATAAGTGAAGCCCTTTTGCTACATAGAATTCTACTAGTAAAATCCTCAAATAAAAAGCAGACATCGTTGTTGTGATGAACTAAATAAACTCTGTTTGTGTTTTTTGCACGTCTATATACCCTTCAACTTTAGTACGTTGTTTTCGCAGTTGGAATTTTTTGTTGTTTTGCTTTAAGGTGTAATGACCCGAGGCCTTATATATATCATAAGCTTCTGATATATGATCACAATTCAGGAGAAGTCATCTTCAGAATATAATATGAACGATGGGGTCAATGTTGTATGTAATTATTAAACATATATTATGATAAATTTGAAATGGTAAGTCAGATTTAAGTGATTCAAAAAGTAATTTGCAGATACCATATCTGTATAGTTATATCTATATAGCTTGAACACAAAGTAATTTATTTGGATAAAACTTAATACCGTAATTGTATACATAGTTTTCCTATAATCGTTTCATGAATGCCAATTTTTAAAAGTAGTAAAATGTTATCTTTAAGAGCTAGACATATGCCACCGCGGACTATTCTGGAGACCCCTATAAGATGAATAATGTTACATCTTGGCTTTAACAGCGGTTTTGTTAAAAATTTCAAACGGTTAATTTTTCCCCATATCTTTAAAAATCGATGCAAAATCTTAACAAATTACATATTAAAACCTTACTCGAGAATCATGCTATCGAGTGATAAAAACTGCTTGATAACAATTGATAATGATTAAAAAATATACATTTTCAAAGTTCAAACAACTTAAGAGACTAAATATTCGTATTTTTTAATATTATACAACATGTAAGTAACAACAAAGACTAAAAAAACAAGGCTTAGTCTCTTTATAAACATATTTTTCGCTACATGGATTTTTTCTATACCTATTAAAATATTATGCCAGCTCAATCTAAAATCAATGAAACACCAAGAGTGAAAATAAAAAAAAGGAAAAAAAGGAAAATAGTAAGTAATAATAGACTCACAGTTGAAAATTCCATCGTTAAAATTTAAGACCGAAACCATACAAGTGCACAGTGGGAAAGCCCCATACAAGGCCGTCTCAAAACCCCTTCACATGAAAGTCGTTGTTATGGAGTAAAACTAATTATGTAATTTAGTCTTATAAATAAGCTTTCTTTTCTATATTTTTTATATTATTTTTTGCAAACCATAATATATATTAAAAGGCATCAAAGTTAACTAATATTCAATGGTGTGATTTTGGCCCAGTACTTTACTACAATTCAATACCACATTACTTGAAAGTTTTTTATATAAATGTATAAGTATTGTATATTTTTTTAATGCTTATAATATCCTTATAACGTTTCTTAAATAACATTTAATACAATAACTAAATAAATTGCAATTAACCAACATAGTTTACGATGGTATGATTTTCGGGTAACTTTTTTTTTAACGAGACCTTTTACCGCTGTCTACCGCTATCGAGATATTTATTGGGTTGCGATCTTTATACATTAGTTTACACAGGGAGAAAAAAAATTGTTCCTGCTTGCGCCGTTTTTGATTCTGTGCCAAAATATATTTAAATAAAATTCAAAAAAACTCAAAACTCAAACAACTTTATTCAATATAGAAGCATTACACTTTCTTATTGATGGTCATTTGAGACACTACCACCGGTTCGGAAAAGAAAATACCCTGACCTGAGAAGAACCGGCGAAAGAAACTCAGCGGTTTTTTTTTTTATATATATATATATATATATATATATATATATATATATATATATATATATATATATATATATATATATATATATATATATATATGTTGCTTCTCAATATACATATATTCTGCAATGTTATGTATGTACGAAAAAATATTAATGATTTCATGAGAAAATGTGATACTCATAGCATTGGTACAAGGAACAAACATAAACTTGTTACTCCTGTTACTCGACTACATAGAGGCAGTAACTCCTTTGTGGGGCAATAATAAATATACGGTTTTACAACAGGATCCCAGAAAGCGTTCAAAATGCCTCTATTGCTAAATTTAAAAAAAATATTAAGGAACGCTTGTGTGCATAAGGTTACTATACAATTAATGAGTTTATGAACGATAGCACACCTTGGGAATGAAACGATCGCCTCCTGGCTATTTCATCTCATATTAAATTGTGCATATAATATATGAGACAAATTTTTATATATATATATATATATATATATATATATATATATATATATATATATATATATATATATATATATATATATATATATATATATATAGTTACTGCCTCTATGTAGTCGAGTAACAGGAGTAACAAGTTTATGTTTGTTCCTTGTACCAATGCTATGAGTATCACATTTTCTCATGAAATCATTAATATTTTTTCGTACATACATAACATTGCAGAATATATGTATATTGAGAAGCAACAGTCAATATCTTGATTTCTTTAAATTTATTCCTTAACGATTCTTTAGCTCCTAGGTTATAGCCCTCTTCTGTAGCACAAATATAGTATGGATAGCGGCTGCGTTGCCCCACAGCATAATACCGTATGACATTATACTGTGAAAGTAACTGAAATGAATATATATATATTTTTAAAATAAATTAATAAAAATAATTGTCAAAATTATTATTTTTATACTAAGCCTTATACTTTCTCGTAGGTATATGTTTCCAAAATTATAGATCATTCAGTTTTGAAATAACTGAGATACGGAGTTTTGAGTCGAAACATAAGTGATTGTCCCACTGTGCAGTGTCGTAAAATTTGATGGCTTAAATATTGAAAAAAAGGCTGAACTCAGTTGGGTGATGTACCCTTTCTTTCATATATTAATATTAGTAATTGAACTGTCCTATAACAGCAGAAAAATATAAAAAGCCAAGAGGGATCGTAAATTGTCAATAATACCACTTCGATACAGTTCTTTTGCTAAGGGCTCTTTCCCACTTGAAATTAAACCAAATATACGTAAATTTCATACTAAGAGTAATAATACAATAGCTGCATAACGATAATAACATTACCAAGATTTTCATACAAAGATTGTAAATATTTTAATACATAAATTTAAAACAATGCTGTATTTTACTTATCGTAAAATTACACATGTATAAAAAAAAATCAAAAATAAAGTCATCATTTCATATGATACAAGATTTTTTTATGCAGAATAATAGAATATCCCTCCGATAACAGATCTTCAACTTATCTTCAATCACTTTACTGACGGGAAAAGACGTAAATTTAAATTCCTATCCGCATAAATTAACAGGAAAGTTTTACAGGAAATTTCAAGGCAAACTTTCCACTAGGTTTTTCGGCTTCAATTTTTATTGAAACAAATAAAGACACATTGGACTTAGCTCAAAAGTGAATTGATCTTCGATAATTTAGACATTGAATACATTTTTTTTATAACAAAGATTTGAACTTGAAAGTTATGTGCAACAAGTGTGTTGTGTTTACGAACACCTTGCGCTTGTGAATACAACTCTCTTATTACTTGGTTATTTCATGTCGTTTCTTAAATTATATTTATATGAGAGTATAAGCTTTCCCACTGCTAATATAAAGGATTTTAATTAATTTGAAGCCTTTTAGTATTCTCTTTTAAAAGAAATATTTACACAGGCGACGATTATATAAAATATTTTTTGATTGGTTTACAGAAGTAGGTTGATGGAACTGTTACTGGAATAATAATATCTTATTGTTTGTCGGTCGTTTTCCTTTAATTATGTAATATATACTTTTTTTAATCGTTTATTATTCAATATTTTATCAGAAAATCATATTGTCTTGATAGTCTTTATCACATTCACAGAGAAAATGTCTCTGTGAAGCCATAATTACTTTAAAACTATACATATCTGTTTAAATTCACCAAGCATCTTTTTATGGATATACAGAAGAAATAAAACTAATATGTACAAAAAATAAACACGTATCTTTAGAAACCGAGTGCTTTAACACCATAATTTTCCAAAACGAAATACTGAACGAAGGAGGCGAATGCATAATAAGAGTAACAATTTAATTACTGTTGTTCGTAGCGGCTTATGAGGAAAATTGGATACACGACACCTTATGACAGACGGTATTGTATACTTAAAAACATATCTCAAATTCTTACCAGATAAAATATTATTTATCTTGATTTAATGTTTTAGGTTAACTGACTTATTTTTTCTTATTTTTTTTTTTTAATTTATTTGACGAGTAATTTTGAGAACATTAGTGTTAATTGAAACTATCATCCTTTTGAGCAGTTACTTAAAACACTCATAGATATAAAAATGGTGTATTGGTTATGCTTGGATCTGAACTTAACCTACCATACGCTTAATATTTTAACTCATTTAATAGTTATGTATAAGTATTAACTAAAGACAACGGAAGAAAGAGATAATCGGAGTCGTTTAGTATCAAAGGCGGCAATCTGCAAATTTAGTGAAAATAAAGATTTTTATATGGACACACAGGAAATTTAAAATAACGTTACGTACTTCATTTACTTTATAACAAAAAACGACTATCTCGCAGTGAAATCCTTTTTGAAAATCAGGTTTAGTATCAAATCCGGCAATCTTCAACAGCATAAGAATCAAACCCGGCATTCTAACTCATTCCACCAATCACAAGCGTCCGTGTGGTCACGTGACCTAATGATCTGTTGGAAGTTTCTAACGACTTTGTGTCCGTGTTTTTATTGAATTATTTTATTTATTGTGATTACTGTTATAAAATATATGTATAAATTGAATCATGGATGTACATTCTAAGCCTGTAATAAATAAATTTGTCCGGAAACGACAGAGAAACTCAGAAAAATGGAAACAAAACATGGCGAAGAAACTCAAGTAAAATGTATAGGGCTGTCACGTCACGACTAAGACAAAGTGTATTCTATGTTTTTTAACCCTAACAAAAGATGATTGTTATAAAGTTGACCACTATACTATGTGTATATGTGTGAATGGATTTTCATGCGGTTCTTTTAATATTCCTGAACAAAATCTGAAAAAAAGTTACACAGTTTTAAATTATAATTGTCAGCTTTTTTTAAAAGACGCGACAGGATTATAGCTTCTCTTTATTGGGTGAAGGATTTTTAAAATTACAATATATTCTGCTTGTTTCTGGTTATAGTTTTCGTTTAATCAATCCCTGAAAGAGTCTGCACGCATAACACAAAATCGCTTAAATGTGCTACTTGTGCTGTGTTGTTGTGCATGCCGTGTAGTTTCATTATCACCACTTGATTTATACAAATAAAATCCTTAAAACAAATTTATAACATTTTTTTATATCCTTTTTGACAACCCTGAACGAGTTAATTTTTTTGGTAAGTTTCATAAACTGCAATCTCGACATAAGTTGGTATCAAATACGGCATTCTCAGATGTTTGGTTTCAAATCCGGCATTCTGCAAGATTCTTTTCTAAATTTCTTCTATGACAGTTTAATATTAAGCGCATCAATACTTACATCACTTAAAATAAAGTTACGTAATATTATTTTTGAATCGGACGACACAAACCGAAAATGTTAAATTCTCTGATTTCAGTCTAAGTGTAGATTGCCGCCTTTGATTCTATACGACATTCGGTCAAAAATAACATTATGAGTAGCCGAAAATACATTAAAAAAATTACTTGTGGTAACTTATTTTATTAATTTATAAATCTAAAAAAATTAGTTTTATTTATAAATAATATCATTCCTTATATAACTATGTACATATGAGTTAAGTTATAAGTGTTCTTAAAGTGATATTTAAGTTTAAATTTCCAGTTCAGGGCCAACTTAGTCAATTTATAAGTCCTTTTAATATCCCTTGAAATATCCTTACTTTTCTCCTGTATTAAAGTGTTAATTCATTATTTTTATGGTTAACTTTAGGACGAATTATATCTCGAGGCGCCTTAGTGCAGAATTTTACCGTTCTTTCTTGAAAATATGGTGTAAATACCACACTAAGTTATTTGGAGAAGTAAAATGCTGCAAATATATTTTCACTCTACTCTTTATCTAGAAAAAGTACAATATTCATTTCCAGATAACAATGATAATGAGAAGATAATTAACGGAATATTTTGATTTTTCAATAAAGTAGCATAATATATCTCTTTCATCATTAATCTATGTAAAAAAGAATCATTTATCAAACAATATTTAAGATACATTTTTAATCATAGCAAAAATGAAATGATCGAAAGTTTCAATATTTATATTGATGTTGAGCTTGAAAAACTTACTTCCTTATATGGTATTATAAGAGAAAGCTTTTTATGTCATATTATATACATATAAGAAAGCCCCAGCAGATCTTTAACAAAAAAAGGTCTCAAGAACAATTCAATTGTTACAAAATACATAAATTATGTCATCACTAACAATACTGCGTTATCTATAAAATTTTAAGGATTTTATAAATAGTTATATGTATTTGTTTATGTATTTTGTACTTTTAAGAAATTATTATGTTATAATAAATCTTGACTTTTTAACGGTTCTCTAAAATTCTTTAATAAAATTATTGGTCCAATATCCTTTTATTCTAAACCAGAGAATAACTCGTTATAACAATGGTTTAGCATAAGAAATGTAACTTCCCTATTCTTCCACAGAGCTACCCTCGAAACCGGTGATCTTTGACGAGTTTGGCGAAGAAATAACAGGAACTGCTGGCCCTTACAACGAAGGAGGCGACTTTAAGCTTATTTGCTCCGTGAATGGGGGTGAGTACATGATTTGGCCAAGTTTTGGTGAGTAAATGCTTGCAATTTTCAAAATATTTGTTTCGGTTAGTTCGAATGAAGTGGTAGGAAATAAAATATATGTTCATACGGTGATATATTTATTTGATATTATTTGTATGATTTATTTATTTGATACCTAATTGAGTTTTTTTATTGTTTTAACATAGTGTATAAAAGCTTAAGCGAAGCATTGAAATAATCATGTATAATTGTGACCTGTATAAGGATTACTTTTATAAATAAGTTATACATCAATCATGAAGGACGGCTTGTTTTGTAAAAGTTATTTTATTATTATATTGTCACTATTGTACAATCACTATTGTCGATAAATTTAATTTTTTTTATATTTATTTCTTTCTTAATTAAAATATTGTTCAGTGAAATATAATATAAACTAGATAGACTATGGTGTTTTTATATTAGATCACAATATTCAAATTGTATAATAATTTATATTCATTGACTTAGGCAATCCCACGCCAAGAGTACAATGGTTGCATGGTGAAACTGTACTTTCTTCACTAATCACGGCTGAGATGCCAGTGGGTAACACTAGGTCATTGACCCTTTTGGTCAGAAATGCAACTCGTGCACACTTGTTCTCTGTGTACACATGTACAGCGGATAACACACTGCTATCTCCGCCACAAAACGCCTCTGTGCGTGTAGATCTGTATTGTAAGTATATACATACATATAGAATCATAAGTTGTTGTTGTTGTTGTTGTTGTTTCAGTAAGGATAAGTGTTAATTGTCCTTAAATTACAGTTGTATTCAGTTTCAAACAATATAAATAAACAATTGTAAGTACGTTACTGTATAGTTTTTCCCATAGGTTGATGTTGTAGTTGTGGGTTGTTGTTGTTATACGAAAGACTTATTTCTCAGAACCTTGAAACATAAAAATATCTTTTATTTTTTAGAAAAAACCCATCATAACAATTTTATATTTGTTTTTCCTAGAAACAAACGGAGGAATTGTTGAAAAACATTCTACTTTATAACTTACATAGAGAATTAAATATTCCACGTTATTTAGATGTGACGTGATCTATAAATGCATTGTGATTCATTTTGAATAAAATAGTATAGTAAAGTAGTAAAACAAGAACAATTTATGTACAATTTACGTATCAGAATAAGAATTAAACATTATTAATATTTATAAGTTATTACAAACAACTGATACAAACTAACTTATGTAAGTTTAAAACTTACATACATGTTACTCTGCACTGTTTAAGTGTTGTATATTGTTGTTTATATGTATAGACATACATATTTTGTGCTTCAAGTACTTCCGTCAGATGCTGCTTTATTTGAAAAAAAATTATGCTAGTGCAGGTGCATGTTCTGTGAGTGTATCGATAAAATTGCAATCGTGCAAATATTTGTATCTTTAAGAATTTTTATGAAATGGGCAAATACATTTTTTGTTAAACTAAACTTTGAAAATTAAAGAAACATCAAACCGAAAAGTTTTCCTTCTACAACGATGCTTAAACGAGGTTTAATGTTTCTTCGATTTTTAATGAATTCAGATAATTATATTAAAGATGACTTTTGGTTATTAAAAAAATTGTTATTATCATGTTATAAAAGTATAAATTTTACAGAGTTGAAAATAATCAATAATGATTCAAATAATCTACTAATTATACTCTTAGTCTCGATTTTCAAACATAAAACATTTTCTTGTTAGTGCGACCACAGTCAGTCGAAATCTTATCGAGGGAGCAACCATTTTCTGTGGGAAGACAAGCCGAACTTTGGTGCAAGTCAAACGGTGCAAGACCTCCAGCAGTTATCACTTGGTGGCTAGGTGGCAAAAAACTTGAATCTATAACAAAACATCAGGTGCACTTATAAAACAATGATGATTTCTGATTGAAGCGATGTAGACTCCATGTTAGGCAAAATTTTCATTAAAAATTATATTATAATAACATTTTTTAACAGAATTTAGAAGAAAGTTACGAGACTCAGTCTCTGTTGAAATGGACACCTTCAAAGGAACAAAACGGAAAAATACTCACATGTAGAGCAGAACATTTCAAGTTCAGTAGTTCAACGATTCAGAGCAAATTGCAACTTAATATATATTGTAAGCATTCTTATTTTGTATTCACTTTTGTTTGTATTTAGTGATATAACATACAGAACATACATAGTTACAGAGCATTAAAATTATTTTATATTTTAATTAGATATATTTATATTTGTATAGATGTGCTGTAAATCTAACTTTATCTATATATCATAACTCGTAATAATAAAAATCTCAATTAAATTTTTATTATTACGAGTTATGATAATATTATCTTGTTTTAATTAAGTTCAACACATATCTTGAATTAGCCAATATATACGTGCGTATATGGTAGCCCTTATATGAATCGAAGGGCTTAAACAGAATATATCTTTTTTCCAAGCAGTTGATACAAGCAATTGATATGAACAGCCGAGAATGATATATAAATACCCGAAGCTTTAAAGTTTTTAACGTATACTTTTAATCCTTATTATTAGTAGCTAGAAAAAAAGAAGCGTTTTTTTCAATTTCATTTATATTATATCCTTAACTCATTTTAATAGTCCTTGTTAGGTTTTTTCGTAACAAATTGATCCAAGTGGGTGGGAAAATAAAAAAAAAATATTTTTTTATTATTTTCCCACACCACAATGGCTGTAAAAACTATTGGCAAATTACTATATCAATACATAACTAAGGTACTCGTAATTATTTAAGCACATTAAACATAATAAGTACTCTAAAATATCTATCATGGTTTTGGTATTAATGGCTTGAGTATTATACTAGATATTATAGACCTCTCATAGGCATTCAGAAAAACAGCATCCAAAAAGGTTTTTTGATGGCATTTGTCAACAGCAAAGGACTATAATATCAAAGTATAACAAATGTTTTTCTTCATTTTATCATTTGGCCTCGAATAAAAAAGAGATTCAAAGTTTCATATGAAACACTATTTTCTAGTGCTTTCTTTTATTTTAATATGGTGTATTTTGGTGTGTCTTGTATGAAGGCTATGAACCGCTTTTATTTCTACAAGGCAATCGAGTCAAACCTATTTGACTTAGAGAGGGTTTTTAACAAGCAGAATAGAACTGTATTTAATTATAAAAATAATAAATAATTCAACAGATGTGCCAGTTGCTACTGTGCACTTTGGCGCGATAATAAACCCGAACGATATTGAAGAAGGAGACGATGTGTACTTCGGATGTGAAATTGATGCCAATCCCCCTATTTATAAAGTGGTGTGGGAACATAACGTGAGTTTAAATTTATTTCGCCTTTCTATTTTATTACAAAATATTTTCCCCTTTTTTGTTATATAAAAAAATCGTTGGAGCGTAAATTGACCAGGTAATTGGTTTGAGCTCTAATCTTTTCTAAATTTAGCTTTACAAATACAAACATATTTTTCAGAATTATATTTTTTAGTTCACTAAAAGACTAACAGTGATGTACGAAATTAAGCGTGGGTATGTCAAAAGTTAATCAACATCATAATATTTCAAAATTATGAAAGTTTGAACATTTTAAAATAAAGTTTACGTTTAATTTCTATAGTGAGATTTTTATTAGGATACTGTAAGTTGTTTTATTCACAAAATTAAATATATTTAAATGTATACATATATATGTTCAGCGTCAGAAGCATGCCTCATGGCGGTCTTGCGTTTTCATATTCATCATGGGCGTTGTAACGATTGGAACTCAAAAATAAAAGCACATTTGTATGTACATTCCAATATCTATTTACTCTATTTCTCTACAACTGTATTTAAAATCACATTCAAATACATAATAAGATGAAAATATACTATATATTATGAGCTAATAGTTGTAAGTTATTTATTTATTTATGTACCAAAAAAAAAAAATTATTAAAATTAAATTATTATAAAAGAAATGTGATGTACAAAGGATAACTTATCTCTTAAAAGAGATCTCTACCAGAAACCCCTTGTATAGAGGAAATGAGAAGAGAAATGTGGAATATGTATAATAAAAAGAAAGAAGAAAAAAATAAAAAATAGGTTTATAGATATATATATGAATACAAACCTAATTGTAGTTTGTACATACGATATATACATAAATATATACAAACATAATAAATACATAAACATTACATATTATATTAAGGTAAAAGTGACAGAAGATGTCTCTTAAGTCGATATTTAAAGGCAAATGCACTTGGACTCTCTTTGTAAACAGAAGATGGGAGTGAGTTCCACAGTTTTGCACCTTGCACCTTGTTTGTGGTGGCCCGATCCTGGCCTCGATCCTGGCAAGTACCAATGTGATTTTTCCGAGTCATATGTACTTTCTGAGAGTATTTAGACATTACTGACAGACCGTGAAGGAAAACATCGTAAGGAAATCTGGACTTATAATTTCACAATTACAAGTTTGACATCACCAACCCCTCTTGAGCAAGGGTGGTGATTAATGCGTTTCCAAAGAGGTTTAGTGTCAGGCTAGTGGCCGGTTGTAAAAACTATTACAACATGTAAGTCAGACCCTGGCTAAAGCTGGGAAATTGCTAGGAAGAAGAAGAAGAAAAGATTATTATGAGCCAATAGGTTAGGCTTCGATTGTTAAAAAAATATAGGATTTTAAATAAAAATCAATTTTAATTTTTGCTTTATCGCCTTATAACTCTCAGCATAGGTAAATATATAAAAATGACTATGTTTAGACCCTTTTTTATAAGCTAAATGTTGATGTCTATGCGTGCGTTCTTATCTGTTTTAATTTTTCAAAATATAATAAAATAATATAAAAATGTCATCATCGGGCTTAGATAAAATAATTAAATTTAATGGAATATTAAAAAAAATTCTAAAACGGCAAGGAGTCAGTCGTTTTTTGAAAACTACGATGACAAACACACATACATGCACATACACAGGTACCCATGCACACAAATATGAACGCACGCACATACACCAACGTGTAGCTTATGAAAAGGAGTCTAAACATAGTAATTTTTAAATACTTATGCTGAGAGTTATTAGGCGATAAAGCAAACATTAAAATTGATTTTTATTTAAAATCCTATATTTTTTAATAATCAGAGTAATAAATAAAATTATTTTTAAAATAGATCCAAAAGATATTAGTTATGATTCTTAGTTTAATATTCAACTAAAAGTTTCAACGTAACAAAAGATTTTTAAAGCTATATACAAGTTTTCTCTCTTCATGGTTTTTGAGTACACCAGAGTACAAACAGGATTTATATCATCTTTCATGCATATGAGTATATCTGTCAAGCGTGAACTGACAATGTAGCCTTTATATTATAGTGGCTGAAAGTGGCTAGAAAGATATATTAATTTATTTGATAAATTACAGTTAATATTATGGAAAATAGTTTAGTTTAGAATTCATTTTTATGACTAAATTGAGTCGAAAAAAAATCTTTTTCAGAAAAAATATTTAAATTATTAAAGTATGTACATTATTAATTAAATTATTAAAATATATTTAAAAAATATATTTATTTGACAAGTTGACGAATATTTTATCTGCTTTTTAATTAAATACTAGTATGTATATTTTTTCTTATTGCAACCCTATCCTATGTTTTTGAAGTATTTTCATGTTTATCATAATTTTTTTACTATAAAATTTTTGTACACATGAAATTGAATTATCAGGGTATTCTGCTTCAACACAATCCTGCCCACGGAGTGATCCTAGCTGGACACACAAATCTAGCACTACGTAACCTGTCACGACACCAGGCCGGTAACTATACCTGCGCTGCGTCGAACGTCGAAGGAGACGGAAAGTCGCATCCCCTGCGAATGCAAGTCATTTGTAAGTTTTTTGTTTAATCTTTACAAATATGTTCATGATTTATATACATATATTTATTAGTATCAAAAAAACTGATTTAAAAAAACACAATAAAAAAATAATTTTTAACTATTAAATAATCATAACTTAAAAGAAATTTTAATAGATATGGGTAAATTTTATTAAATTTTAATACGTTTTATACAGATAGACCAATATGTCAATCGAAAGATATGAAAATAATAGGTGCAGCCTTACAAGAACAATCGAAGGTAGAATGCGATGTAGATGCTTTCCCTCCCCCAGACACGTTTGAGTGGACATTTAATAATTCAGCAGGCTCAATAAAGGTTGACCCTGTAAGTAGGTCTTTGATGTTTACAAAAGTGTCAATAACATATAATCCGTGAATTTTTTAACGTTATATTTGTTTTATGTTGATTATGTCAGAGTTTATCCTCAAGGTGTAAAAAATGTATTCATATTATATTTATAAATCTTTCAAAATTAAAGAGATATAACATTACTTCCATTTTCATACAACATTATTTACACACTTTCCTTCGAAGTATCTCTTTGACAGGAATTACGCCAGTAAAGGGAAAATATATTTTGAAAATACACCGATTGAAGTTGCGAAAGAGTTTAATCCTTGGGAATACTCTAATGCTACCCTTACAAAAATAATGAGTAAAGGATTATTAACTTCTACTATTTTTATGAGATACACATAAATGATCTTTCTCAGTAAATTTAATTTTATATTTATTTTGATACTTACTTTAACAAAATAAATAATAATACAGGAAGTTTTCATATGATTACAAATATAAACCTATATTCAAAAAAGAAAGGTAGAAATTAGGTAAACATATTCCGAGGAGAAATATTTCTAGTACAGTACAGTACTGATTTAAAATTATATTTGATATGTATAATTAGTTACATTTGATATATGTAAAGACAAGTCAAAAATGGAATTTTTTAATTTCATTATTGAATTAAGAATATCTATGTGCACATGACATAAGATTTTTTTATTTTGTTTAATTTAGTTAGCTACTTTTACAAATAATAGTATAAGCGAACGAATTAGTGTCGTATTTGCGGACATCTATACATATTTGTAGGGTGTTTTAAATCGCACGCCATTGGGTGCAAACAAGACCTTGGCTTACTAATCGCCATTTACTGGAGTTCCCCGAACAAGACAGATAGACGTTAGTAAAGTTATTAGTGGGTATTGCCAATTCGAGAAATAATATTTTAATGGTTTCTGAAGCAAAAGATTTCATTAATTCCATCGATAATTTCAATGAGGGATCTATTCGTTAGCCTGATAGAAGGTCAACGGATGCTAAATTAAAAACTTTCTTAGCTAAAGTAAGGTAAGGCACTTCCAACCCCGATAGGGTTTTTGACTGAAGGTCGTCTTTAATAATTTCAATTGGTATCTCCGCGGGGAGACCCTTGATGACTACGGATAGCCTACGCTCCTCCAGGGCGTAGGTGTGGTATTCTATGTTGTTTTTCCGTACAATTGCGGACAGGGCACGGTGTTCAACTGAAGTGGCCGTAGAGACCTTGATCCATACCGCCGCATTCTGGGCTGACATAAAATTGATATTTTTATCGTTTCCACCTTTTTTTTGCTATAACATGGAGTGGCGGCGATTAAGTCCATTTGACTCTTTTATTGTTATTCGCGATGGTTGATTAGGTTTTCCTCAAAGCTGCGCAAACAGGTGCATTCTCAGGTGCAGACACGTATGTGCCCACAAGTGCAGACACAGCTGCGCTGGCACCTGCAGGTTACCTCACTACTTTCTTATTTGGCCTTGATGCCATCAGTGACTCCGCCTTCCTGATTTAGATTCAACGCATCTGAACCCGTCATTATCCTCTTCGGCATCCGAGGTCACTAGGAGACGGTGAAAACTACCCTTTCGTTTAGTCTGCTGATGATCAACGCCGGGCACGATGATCTTCGAACTTCTTCAGTGCACTTAAAAAACTTTTTGATGAATTATACATCGGAACACTGCACCACACGACTCACTCTCTGGCATCTGTGCTGAGTACATCATCTTTTACAACATAAAAAGTACCTAAAAATAATTATGAAGAATCTTTGGGAAGTTTAGTGCGACGCCTAATTAAGATCAAGTCCGTTAGGATCCAGCTATAGGTCTAGTTCATCAAGTTCGGCAGTATACTAAAAAAGCAATCAAAAGAAACAGAATTACATACTAACAAATGTAAATGGCTAAATGAAAAAAGGAATGTGTTCGTTAATTGGGCTAAAACCCATGCATCGCGATTTGGCAAAACACAATTATTATTTTTTTAATGTTTGGTAGTCTATATCTACTATTTAAAAACTTTTAGAATCTAGGTGACCATTTGAATTGTTTGTTTTGTTATAAAAGAAAATTATCAGAATATAATGTCACTCTTTTTGACGTTGGATTAGAGGCAGCTACGTATTAAATGTGCAATGAAACAGTTGCTAAACTTGGCACAAATGAAGAAAAAGGCCACACCCAAAATGATGTGATAGCGTTTATGCCTTAACAGCAAAAAATAAACTAATTTACTTGCCAGATTAGTGGTCTACACTGGTTCGTTTGCATAAACAGAAAAGTCCTCTATACACAGTTTTAGAAGTAGATAAAGTTTTAGAAGTAGATTATAAAGCTTGGCTGCACATTAAAACTTGGACAAAAGATCCAAATTCAGAAAAAAAATCATTGGAATAAGGTACGAATAGTAAAAGTGAAGGGAAATAATTAAAATATAGTAAAACTTTACTGAAGTAATTATAGAAAACTAACCTGAAGTACTAACTTGAAATTGATTAGAAGGAGGAAAACAACGAGAATTAATTCCAGAGAAGGTGTACAATTATCCTTTTTATATTAAGTGAAATATAAAGAATTGATTGAGTATTCCTAATAGGTCTCATGACTTCTATTAAAACCTTAAGCATAGTGAAGGAGAACAGAGTAACGTCTAAGAAGATTGCTAAATTTATCTGAACTGTTTTTATACTTTTTTTTTATTTATCTACGAAGGGAACTTTGTTAGTAACAAGTCAAAGTAGTCTTAATAAATCAAGATAATTGCTAAATGTTACCATTTGGGTGTTAACGATTATTATGTCCTCAGACGATGGTGTGATGATTATACAATTTTACTAATTAAGGACATAAGCAGTTATTTTAGCTAAATTACCTTGATAAAACTGTGATAATTGTTAAATTCTAATTACCAATTGGATTACAAGACACCTACTTAAAATCAAAGTGGTTAATTACTTATATAAGACAACATAGTTTTTTATATTTGTTTCCTATTTCAGTGAGACTTTAATTATTTTATTTTAATTAGTTGCTAAGCAATCTCTTTTTTATAAAAAATATTGAATATATAAACCTTTTTTAGTTGATAAAACACTGTCCTGATCCTTTTGTTTAAAGAAATGATTTTGTTGACCTATCAAGAACGAAAGTCATACTCCAAAAGACTAAAACCTCCCTTCATTGAAGGGTTTTTTATGTCCATGGTTGAAGATTTCAGGATGTTGACGTATTGATTTTAAAATAGTAATATAAGCCCACATATTTATAAAACATTTTATGTAAATTCTATATCTGAGACAGATTTTTTTTACCCTGCGTATAAAAGGGTATCTTAGACATGACTGACATGATTCTGTTTTATATTGGCGTAAAGACGGTTACCTATAATTTTTTTCCAAGTAAATTCTAAAAGTTGAAGTTCAAATGTACGTAAATTGAATGATAAAGATCTTAAATAGTTAAAATATTGTAAAAAGGACATATTTGTTATTGGTCATGAAAATGTTTCTCGGGCTTGTTGAATATAAATTACGCTCTCCTGTAAACCAAGGGTTTTGACTTGACCTTATATACGTAGGAACCGTTGTGTTATTTCATTAGTATGAAATGTACTTTACATGAAATTGACAGAGTAATTCATAATTACTTAAATATTATCTTTATTAAGCTTGAAATATATTTCTTTTTTCAAAGGAACGATTTAACATCAATGATCAAGAAGGAAAATCGGTATTAACTTATGTCCCTGTATCTCACATGGATTACGGAAAGTTGTCGTGTCGTGCAACAAACCTTGCCGGGCAACAAATGTTGCCATGCGTGTACATTATACTGCCTACAACTATACCTGACCCACCCTACAACTGCTCAATATATAATTTAACTCATGATTCTCTGGATTTAACCTGCCTTCCGGGTACGTATCTACTTATTTTTTTTACAGTTTACAATTTTTTTTACGGTTTACAATTTTATATATTTCTGTATCTTGTAGGGTATGAAGGTGGCCTTCAATGTACCTACACAGCAGAAGTATGGGCCAAAGAAGGTTTAGTAACAAATTCAACAAATGTTACTACAGTTTGGAATCTTAGAAGACTTGGCGCTAAAAGACTTTTAAACATTTTGGTATATGCTGCAAACACAAGAGGGAGGTCTGAACATATCACATTAACAATAGTAACTGCCCCGCAATTGTCTCCTAGAACAGGTACCTACCTGGGACCTAGGACCTGGGACCTAGGGACCTCCCTTATTTCTCCATAGTATACCAATTTTTACTTTATAGTTTTGTATCCAATACAGACGACACAGCACACAAAACTTCTTGAATTGATTTGTTTAATTTTATTATTTTATTGTATTCTATTGATGTAGGTAATTTTTTAACAATGTAAATATTGAAGAATTTGTATGGAATTTCTTAATTTTAGAATAATCGTACCCAGATTTTTATGACAAACTTTTTCTTTGTATTCCTTAAACAGTATACCTTAAGAATGAAGATTATTAAAACTATTCTCCACAAATATAATCTGAATAAGAAAATTTATGTCGTACTCCGTTGAAAATGTTATTAAAACCACTTTCATGGTCTGCGAAATTTTGAGTATTTTGTTTAAGCTTGTTTTAACAGAGTAAATTAAAATTAAAATTAATAATTTAAATAAGAATAAACTACATATAGGTACATTAAATTTTATGTTTTTTTTTGTGTAGCTTAAAAACTGATTATTTTATAACCTTACAAAGTTTTCACGTGTGGCATGTAATTTAATCCGTGCTTAAAAGTAATAAACATTTTTAATACAGATGTCAATGCAATACAATCTTCATGTATTTTTAATTTTAAACTTCATATACTTTGATAATGACGTAGAATGTTTGCTTTATAAACAATGAAATAATTTATTATTTATTAGTTATTTCTATCAATTAATCAACGTTTATATAAATACATATAAATACATCTTATTTTGCAAGAGGCCGTCATAGGTATACACATTTATTTTGAGACTGACTAATGATCTAACATTGACTTTAATTATTGCAGATTTCAAATCATAAAGTTGAATATCTGAACCAGATTTACTTCGTTACTTTATAAACATTTTTTATTCTGATATCTTGGAAATACCTAGTTGATTTTTATACCAATATAATTTTGTTATAACGCATCTTAACATACAGAGTTTTCAATTCAAGATTAGATTTTAACAGTATTTAAATATATGTAACTAAGAAGCAATCATTTGCTTTTTAAATCGTTTCTTTTACTTTACGATAACATCTAAATATAAATTTGCTTCTGTAACTTTTTCAATTACGATTCTTTACACAGCTTCTGTATTTTTTTATTATTTGTGATTCTTTTATGTTATTTCTTCATAAACTTAATACGTTCTAATGTAAAAAAGAATGTATTAAGTTTATACATCATCAGACATCTCGTCTGCTCGTGATCATGGTTACTATAGAGCAATGGTTCCCAACCAGTGGTCCGTAGACCACCAATGGTCCGCAGAAGCCAAAATATGGTCCGCAAATGATTTTAAATTTAGCAGGCGGTGAGTCTTTGAGTCGTTTTGGTGTAAAAAAAATAATTGTTAAGTTAAACTTCGAGAAATGGCCTTGCGCTATTTTATGATTTTTTCAACAACTTATTTATGTGAACAAGGATTTTCTGCTTTATTGGTAATTAAAAACAAAGCGAGGAATCGTTTGAAAGTAAGTGATGATTTGCGTGTAGCTTTGAGTAACAATATTAGTCCTGGGATATCCGAACTCGTGAAGAAAATGCAAGCTCAGAAATCACGTTAATACAAAATTGCAGAAGTTTATCCTAAAAATATTATTATTTCTTGTTTTGTAATATCCTATTGATTTGTTAATTAAAGTTTCAGTTTGATTATTACGGTTTATTTTTATTATACTTACATAGTGGTCCCTGCTAACAAGAATAATATAAAAGTGGTCCGGAACTAAAAAAAGGTTGGGAACCCCTACTATAGAGTAACCGAAACGTCGGGAGTATGTAGTTTATAATCAAAAAAAAATCGCGTAGTAAATCGGAAAATATTAGTTTCATTTAAAAGAATGTTTTAAATGATTTTCACTTTTTATAGATATTTTACTTTCATTCTATTAAGGTAAGTAAGAAGAAATATTTTGCGTGTAAATACCAACTGTACTACAATGTACACATATAAGTGAATCTTGCAATAAATACATATCCATGATACTTAATTTTTACAAGCTTTTATCTGATTTGCCATGTTTTTTTTTGTTCCAGTATTAATTTTATAATACAAATGCATCACACAACAGTTATCTTTGATCGAGTGAGACGTAATTAATCATACACTTAGATTACAATACGACATCTTTTACATTTAAAATGTAAATCACTAGTCTACTTTATTTTAATAAATTAAAGCAAATCTGTGTGACAAAAATAAAACTGGATGAAAAAAATTTGACCGATTAGATAATATTATTTGCAAGTATACAAATTTTAGACATTAAAGTTGTGTCTTTAATTTTCGTTAACGGTCTTTCTTGAACGGTGTTATTGTGTGTTTCTGAAGCTGAAAGATATTATCAACGTCACTTAGTTATTAGCTTGGCGTATGATCTAAACTATAAGCAAGACATTTAAATACTGTAGATCAACAAACAGTACGACATTTTTTTTTTACAAGGTAGTTTCCCTGTTCATTAATATTTGTAATAGGTGCGAAGATACGTCCGACTTGAGTTGCTTTCTGAACAGTTTCCAATCTGTTATGGTTTTATGTGATAACTTGATAATCATTACGTATTATATTATACGTAGTTAGAACAAAAAGTTACCGAAATAGGAATTTTGTTGGAGAGAAAGGGTCACTATTTTGACAATCATGTCACAGGTGTGCGGAAAGTGGTTCCTATAATGCCTACGCTACACCAGAAGCAGCGGCTAGTTGAGTGTTATCGCGAGTTTTGTCAAGTGACAAGTGACAGGTGACAAAAGGGCACAGGGCATCCCAAAGAAATTCAAAGTATCCCGGTTGGCTGGAAAAATTCAGATTCCTCTGTATCTCAGAAAACAGTGGCCATGGTTTTTCAAGGTGGCCAAGACTCTCCATTCTTCTTACTGACTACGAAAACCGAGGTACTTCTTCAACTGGTTTGTACTACGCTATACTATTAGAACGCCTGCTAGACGTTGTAAGGAAGAAAGTTGACAAAAGAGTTGCACCTTTTGTGGGTTTTGGAATCATGGAAAATAAAGACACCAAGACACACTAGTTACGATAATTATAGTAAATATAATTTTACACGTAATTTCGTGTTCCACTACATCTGAAATGTGGAGAAAACAGAAACAAACATCCATGTAATATAGCAGCGCTTTTTTCAATATATGTTTGAAACAGGCATTGAGATGTTAACATTCTTATCTAAGATCCAAGAATTATTAAATTAACTCAAACAGTTGGGATAAAAAGTGTCAGAAAAGTTTGTTATCACTAAAGTTTTTATGTCATTACCGGAAGAGTATAAAAACTTTGTTTCTGCATTGTAGTCAGCCCCAGACGATAGACAAACAATGCATAACTCAGTTGAATTATTACTCGAAGAAGAAAAAAGAAGAAAGAAGAAAGAAGAAAAAAGAAGAAAGAAGAAAAAGAGGGAATGTAAGATAAAAGTGGACAATATTCTTCTTCAAGTTCGTGAGCTTTCCTTGTTAAGGATATAAAGAATATCAATCGTTATAAATGTAACAAACTTGGACATTTTCTTAGCGGGTGTAACTTTAAAAGTGAAGGACAGAATTACAAATGCTATTATTGTGGAAAGACTGGAAATTATAATTCAAAGTGTTGTTTTAAGAAGAAGAAAGAACAAAAGAAAAGTAACACATTTGTGGTGTCAAACTCATTAAGAAAACATTGTCAACCTCAGTGGTTAATGGACACTGGGGCCAGTGAACACATGTGCCTTGGCCGTGAATTATTTCCATCATTTGCCAGTACTGAACAAGATTATTGTGTAATTAAGAATATTATAGTGTTATTCGTCTCGGAATTAAAAACCAACCTATTCTTTGTGTGTCAGACAAACGTTATGTCATGTTGATAAAAAGACAATAAAATTTGTGCAGTTGCAAATCGAATTTAAAATTCAACTACTTTGAGTTACTGTATATAAATAAACTGGCTAAAAAGTTGAAATTACTATGCAAAAGTGGCACGAAATATTAGCACATCAAAATATTGAATATGTATGAAAAATACTATTGAAGAATAACATCGACGATAAGCAAACTCAGATTTCTAAATGTGACACTTGTTTATAAAGAAAAATACACAGAAATTCAGAACTTGTAAAACCGTTACTGAGAAAACGTATGAATTAATCCATATTGATACCTGCGGTCCTATGGAGGTCATATCGGTCGGCGAATCGAAATATTTGTAGTTTTTAAAGATGATTTTTGGAACTACAGATTAGTATACTTTGACAAGAATAAGTTCGAGATTAAAAATTGTATCGATAATTTTGTGAGCAAAGCAGAAAATGTGGCTGGAAATAAAATAAAGATGTTTAGATCTGACAATGTTCTAGAGTTAATAAATAGGGTGGTTCAAGAAATATTTAGTAAATGTGACATATTACATCAAACAAAGTACCTTTTGTACCTTCCACCCCGGAATTGGACATTAATTGAAGCCGCTCAAACAATGTTCTCAAAAAAGATTTTTTTTTACAATTACTAATTATTTAGTGTTTAATTTATTACTAATTGTAAAAAAATACCTTAAAAGTCGTTAAAAATTTAGGAAATATTTCAGCTCAAACTTTCCTCTGATAATTTTCGTCAAATGTAGATACGCGGTATTATCCAATGGTAGTCACACGGATCCTCTCGGGGCATGGTAGCTTCGGGAGGTATCTGTGCCACATAGTCGGGAGAGAGTCGACTGCGGCGTGTCACCATTGCAGTTGCATGGATGACACGGCCGATCACACTTTGGCGGAGTGCCCTGCGTGGGCTGTAGAGCGTCGCCAGCTCACCACAGTGGTTGGCGCAGACCTATCGTTGCCGGCTGTGGTTCAGGCCATGGTCGGTAGCGAGAGGGCCTGGGAGGCGATGGTCAAGTTCTGCGAGCACGTGATGTCGCGGAAAGAGGCCGCAGAACGTGCACGGGAAGACGACCCCTCCTCGGCGCCCTTGCGTCGACGTAGACTGGGTCGAAGGCAGCGGGCATATGCCCGCGACCTGCCTCCCCAGTGAGGAGCCTCCGGGCGTCGGTGGGGAACCGGCGTCCGGGTAACATAGGCCTGAGTGAGAGCGGCGTGTTTGGCGTTCCCGGCACGCTGCTCTTGAGTCGGAGGGGTGGTGTGGTCTAGCCACGGATACCCCTGCCGATGGCGGAGTCCCTTTCGGGACTTGTGCGTAGTGAGCGGAAGCATGGCTCGCCGTTCCCGCTCACTAGCCTACGCACTGCGCAGAGAACGCCGAGGAGTTCAGTGGGTGGAAATCCCACACGCCCCCGCCGTGTTTCCCCCGCGGCGGGAAGTCTTTGAAAGATTCTCCTCGTTAAAAAAAAAAAAAAAAAAAAAAAAAAAAAAAAAAATGGTAGTCACACGGATTTCCACTATACCCGACGATATATTGTAAAGCTTCAATGCGCTCGCTTGAATGTATGTCCAGTACCTATTTACTGTGACAACCAATCTGCTATATCTATTACTATTTTCTTTTCGAAGGTATAAATAAATGAACTAATCTTTGTAATAAATGTATATTTAAACGAGAATACACAAAAAATTAAAAGTATTTTTGAGTTTTATTTCTTATGTTTTACCCCCCATATCGCGCATTTAGGTGATAGAGCCCAACTTTAGACAAGTAACTACAACTTAAATATGGTCTGGCTCGACCGGGGAAGAACCACCCTGTCACAGAATATCAGTGTCAAGTAGACTTTAAAGCGGGGTCATGCTTCGTTTTATCATTTTTTATTGACCGATTAAAATGAAATTTATTTTAATGTAATATATCGCAAAAATTTAGTTAAAATGAGACAAAAATTTTAATAAAATATTTGTTTTAAGTTCTATTATTTATGTCAATTATAATTTATAAAGTCGTCCGGTAATAGATTTTTTGACTTTATTTAAATGCGTTCTGTGCATACTCATCCATTAGGTTCATTATAAGTAAAAAAATATAAATTTGAAACAATTTTACTTCTAACTTTCATACATATTTAGAAAGGTTTGATTTTATGTAATAATTTAATTTTCAGAAGCGCAAGAGGTATTCCCATACCAAGTCAACTGGGCTGTCGGTGGTGTTCTTGGCGCTGTACTTGCTGTTACACTTATTCTATGCCCTGCACTTATCGCTTCAAGATTACGACACAGTGTTAGAGATTACGGAGGTTAGAATTAAGATATATATTTTTTAATATAACTAATGTTGTTGTTAAATTATATATTTTTTTATTTACAATCAGGATCGGAATCTTATGATGTTTTTTTTTAGTGTCAGTACCATCAACGAACAATCAAAAGGTGGCTCTCCAGAAAAGATGCTCGGCGGATGATTGTACTCCAGTTCTCGTTCCTTTCAGTAAAAGTAATTACAGTATTATCCCACACTTTTTTTGTAACTGTTGTTTGAATCATTCTACATACATATATTTAAGAGAGATCACAAACTTTTTCTAGTGAAAATATCTAAAAACCTAAATCCGTAGTTTTTACGCTTCAAATAGAAATTCCCCTGCGTCTTGAGTTAATTTAGTCACAAATATTCTTCAATGTGTGCTACACTTTCTAATATTATATAACATGAAATTGCTGCCTTTTTTATGGAATGAATGAAAATCACTTTGATATACAATCCGATATTATTTTGAATTCAAAATACATTCCGATCCGACTTTTATTAAAATTTATGAAACAATTTTTAGAGTAAACTAGAATAAAGCAATAATAAAGCATCCCTTTATTTTTGATTCACGTTATAATAAAAGCAGAGTATAATGGAAATAATATTTTGATTTATTTCATCACTCCTTTTTCAACAAATGTCAAAAGTCAGAAACATTCGTAGGCCCGAACCAACTGTCTAATTATTTTAAAAGAATAAATTGAAAGCTCATGAATTGCAGGACAGAAAATATTTTATTGTTTGTATTAATCTGAGTATTGGAACAGAGTGATCCCCAGCGTATTTGTCGATCTATTGCATCCCATCCCAAACGATTTTGAATAATTACTTGTATAGTCACGAAACGATTTTAAACGTTTTTCTGAGTTGCTTTCATGAATTTAGGTTTCATAATTTATGAACGTTAAATGACTCAATTTAATTGATAATAACAATGGTTTAAAATTATAATCATATTTTCATAGAAGTCTTTTAAGATTTTGGAAACCAACTATGTACAATAACATTATTGTATAATAAGTTTTGGAAGTAATTTAAAATACTAGAAATCTAAGACAACTACTTTATGAAACAAAATTTTAGTAAAATATAATGCTGATTTGTGTTATAAAATGCATTTTATAATATTATATGTTAATCATTTATTATAAAATAGTTAAGATGAATTATCATAGGTGTCACAGATGCCCGTCCTGAACCACCGCAATATTCAGCAGTTGTAATTAAAGTGAAAAATTCTACAAAATCTCAAAGCTTGGCACACACCCAATCAGCAAAGTGGCCAACTAATACTCAGCATGATTTGTCGGTGAGTTCAAGTTTAAATAGTTATTTATAGTATAAGCTCGTGTACTTTTTAATAAATTTTTTTTTGATGTCGCAGGGAAACTCTTTTTACGAGCCGTCCAACCGGCCTTGGTGGGGCCGGAATGGATGTGTGAGACTCGACCTGGGCAGGCCCCTACTCACTAAAACCACTGGGAAAGCCATCGGCCGCTATTTCGGTGTATCTCAGATCTGTCAGCGACAAGGCACACCAACAACTGGCCGGTCCTGGCAAAGACCGGACTTAGTCCCTCGAAATATCGGAGCTATCCTAGCAAGTAGGATAGCCCCGACGACGCCGGGCTTTCACTGGAGCCGGGTTACCAAGCCGACCCCAGCCCGGAACACAGGGGTGCTATTGGAGCCGTTGGAATGGCCTCCGTCGCACCCACGTACGTCGTCTGCGGAGGGAGGTTGCATCAGCCGCACTCTCCCTTTGCCGCTCAGATGCCTCCTTCGTGGACATGACTGTCTCACAGTAGGAGGACAAAGCGACAAGTCCACTCCGCCGAGAGCCGCCACAAGGTCTTGGCGCTGCGCAGTCCATCTCGGGCACACCTCGAGGGTGACAGAAGTAATTACCGTAGCACCCGTGCCCGGTAAAGCCCTGCGTCAGACGGAAAGTGAGTCTACCGTACGGCTGCTCCGCCAGGTCCTCCCCCCACTCCTGCATAAGGTGCTCCTCCCTTTCCGATGAACCGCTCGGATCTCCTCCGACGAAGGGTTCTTGCCGAGTGACATCCTACCCGAGACATAGGCGAACATCTCGGCGCGAAGCGACACCACGAGATCCCAAAGCGGATCGCCGGCAAGGGCAGTCGCTGCGGCCCAGGAGACCGATCGGTACCCCCTAATCACCCTCACCGCGGGAGCTCTTTATGATCATTTTTAACACCTATGAAACTTTCATAATATACAGATATTGTGTGAACACAGTATCTATCCTTAACTTTATATTAAATATTATGTTAATAAACTGGCTATTAAATTTTTTCTTAAAAAAGTGGTTAAATACTTTTGAAATATTTCTATTTTTTCAGAAAAAGTTTTTGTAATTTTTTTTATTATTCGTCATGAATTAAAACCTACTTTATAAAGCAATCTTCTAAGATATAAAGGTAAAATTCATCCTAATAATCAAGCAATTGCCTAAGCGTATTTTTCACATGCTAAAAGAACAGAAAGGCTTTCGAAACGATCTTCTCGTATGCCCTACATTTTCAACTGCATTTATGTAAAGTTTTTACTTTGAGTACTAGTTTGTATTACAATATACATTACTACAACAGATGAACACTATTTATCTTAATGTATCAAGAATGAGATATTCAGTTTAATGCTTCAAAAAATAAATGTGTCAAGGCTTGTCTAAACTAGATCATTAGTGTTAACATAATTAATAATATTTCAGAACGAACGACCAGTTTACGGTTACGCGAAGTCGTATCGAGAGATTGTGACGACTCGTACCCCATTTCTGACAGGGCTTCAAGAAAGCTATGTGTAAAATTAAAATATAGTTATTAACTATTACTCTCTTGTATCATTGGCAGACCCTGGCTAAAGCTGGGAAAATTGCCAGGAAGAGGAAGACTACCTTGTATCATATAAAATAAAAAGTGAAACGAATTTAAATTAATTGTAATATTTAGATAGGTAGTCTTTATTATAATAATTGAGATTTTATAAATGTTTTGACGTAGATTATTTCATTCAATTTACATTATATAGTAAAATATTTTCATTTATTTATTTATTTGTAAAAACACTTAACAATGCAATTTATAATAAACGTTGACGTCCACAATAAGCTACGCCTGTGTCGTGGACATCGATTCATTTCTAGCAGACACGATTCAATAAAATTGTTGTATGAATTGTACATTAATAATATTATGGATAGAATATGTAAACAAAGTCAATGTTAAATAATATATTAACTTACATTATTTGTTAAAAAAAATATGTTATAAATAATAAATAAATTTTGTCTGTTTTTTTTGTCTATTTTGTGATGACCAAAACCTGTTCTTGAAAAAAACGTCTTTCAATATTTGGACCTTATTGAAGTGATATTAATCTTATCAGATATTATTTTGGATATCTAATCCCTCATTTTTCACATTACAATAGACTTGACACAATTAAAAATATAATTTTCTAAATTTGAATTATAAGTCAGTGGTGGCCTAGTGGTTAAGGGGCCCGCCTCTCGTTGCCGAGGGCGCGGGTTCAAACCTGGCAAGTACCAATGTGATTTTTCGGAGTCATATGTACTTTCTGAGAGTATTTAGACATCACTGACATACGGTGAAGGGAAACATCGTGAGGAAACCTGGACTTATAGTTTCACAATTATAAGTTTGAAATCACCAACCCGTCTTGAGAAAGAGGAAGAGGCCTTGCTCAGCAGTGGGCTTCTGATAGGCTGATGACATAAATTTGAATTGAGACGAAACCTCCTTAGCATTCAATGGATTCAGCGTTCCGGTGATAGGTCCATAGTGTTGCAGGGAGAGGAGCTTCAACCGTGCCTGGGACTTGTAAACCAGGTGTAGGTTAAAGGGGCCCTTATGAAAAGAACATTAAAGCTCCTCTCTTTACCTAGCAAGATTTGAAAAGAACGTACTAGGTCTGCATTCGAAGTACGTTCCAAGAATTAATATATACTAGTTCTTAGACAGGCGAAGTCTTTTAGTAGGTTGTAGAGAGATGTAGCCGTCATACTTCTCGCTCCCACCTCTACCGCGTAGAAATCCAAGGAGAATCTATTTATAGTGAGTTCGTTAGTAATAATAATATGTGTAATTTTATATATTACTATATATATTTATATTGACGTCAATTAAGGAGATTATTTGTTTTTAATTATAAATTTAAATTTATGTAGAAAATTTATTATAATATGTTGTAATTTCATTATTGCAGAAACAAAAGTTTAAAAAGTTATCACAAAAAAAGTGAACAACCATTCTTTCGATACTACTTCCTAAATATTTTGTGGTGTACACATGGAAAAAAAATATTTCTGTGACACCAAAATTTTTTTTATATCAAAATGCATAAAAAATATACATACTTACACGGTTAAAACGATAATTTTATATAACAATTTCTCTTATAACGTTAAACATATTATTTATTTAATCTTATGATTAAACAAAATGATACATCTGAAATTAAAGGATAATGTGAATATCTAATGTCTAAAATAAGAGACCCTTCATGGCGTGTGTTATACAAATTTACAAGGTATAGGCACTTTGAAAAAAAATACAAATGATCCACTGTGGCCAAGGAACGGGTCACTTTGGATCACTGCACGGGTGACAGTGAATCGGCTGGGGCACACTGGATCAATTGCAAAGAAATATTAAAAAAACATAAATCTTCATATTATTATAATATTTCTATTTGTACTAGGTACTAGACAGTCTTTTACGTCAAAATAATGACATACAATAAATTATGGAAGAACAAACCAACATTATGGCGATTGAAAGACATTGCTCTGCTCAAACTGCAACCCTTTGGAGTCCGCAACGATAATTAATCGATTATTTTTTTTTTTCTAAGATTATACAGACATTCAACAGCGCTACTTCGTAAATCAATCTTCGAACGTCTATGATGGTAAGTCCATAAAACATTTGACTGCACTTAACAATGTAATCGTCAATATTTCTTTCTTGTTCATCAGTTAATAATTTACGAACTTCATAGTTAGGTGTAAGCCTTATTGGTTTTTCCGAATAAGTTTTAGAGCATTACTCATTTGTTCTTCAGTATGAAGTCCGATAGTAGTCTTTCTTACTCGATTGCGAGGCATTTTTCCCGAAAACATAAAGTAAAAATTAATCTTAATTTGTTGAGTTACAATGGATCAACAGTTCAGTGACCCAATACAGAATGATTCACTGTGACCCATTGATACATTGATGTAAGGTATGACAAGTATACGTCATTGCAAAAACATCTACATATTTATTCTAGTAGGAATTAATTAAAATTAAATGTCTCGTAAAAAATTGGTTAGGTTAGGGTTACTTAGGGTCCGGAGTGAGTCAGAGCATGCTCCCACTTCGAGGGGCGCCGGCGACTAGTGAGCCGTAAACAGGTAGAACCGAGCGGTAAATATAGGTTTTTTCGTGTGCGAGAGTGCAACACATACTATGTTGTTGTACATTATTCACTGTGACCCAGTCTCCCTACTTGTGAAAAAATATTAATCATATTGACAACTGCATGCACACAAACGTACTGATAAACCCATACGTTTGTATTATTATATCTGTTTCTTATATCTAAAGTACTGTTTCTTATATCTATAGGTATAAGAAACAGTAAAATAAAATAGAAGTTATTTTTGTAAAAAGTAGTTCACAGGGTTTATTAGAAATTTTAGATGAAAAGGGAATTAATGGGAACGAAAATAAACAATGGCTTTTTAATAACATTGGGAAACAGTTTTCTTCAGAACAACTTTCAAACTAAAACGTTTATGGCATTCCATTACAAATCTAAAGAATATATTAGTATTTTTTTAAAATAAGATATAATTTTATTTATGCTAAGTATCACAACTTTCTTACTGTAAGGGACTCGTTGTCTTTAAGTCTTTTTATGTGAAACTTGTTTATTAATTTTTATTTTAAATTTACTACTTGAATAGTATTAAATACCGATAGTCATTTGAACAGTTGATTCTGGTTAATTTGCAAATAATTATATTTATTATAGCATGAAAATGGTTTCGCTAAAATTTTGTTTGTATTTGACTACAATATCTTGCGGGCAGGATTCAATTTAAAACCTATGTGAAACGTTGAGAATATTTTTTTTAATAATTTGCAGAGTTAAAAAATTTTAAGGATATTTATAAAACAAGAACCTCTAATGAAGTATACATATGTTATATCTAACAAAAGTAGTCTATATAAGACTTAAAGCTACCGATTGAAAACATTGATTAATTTATTTTGAATATCAATTAAATTTAACTAAATTATTGATTCTGTGGATAGTTGATTTTTTATATGTTATGTTTTCATATGTTACATTTTATTTTTGTTGTAAAACAAAATTGCTGTAATAGCAGGAACTTTACTGAATCATGTACTAGTAATTTAAAGTTTTTATATTTGATACTTGTGCAGTGTTTATTAGTTGTACATATAAACAAGTATAAAAGCACAGATAAAACATATATTTAAAATTGTGTTTCCCAGCTTTTAGATATATCCGCTTCTGTGGCGTTTTTTTAATAAACTTGTCACTTTGCTTTAGTGGTAGGTACTAACAAATCACGTTCTAGAAGAAAATGTAGAATACAGTATTAGTTACACAAAATTGCAATGTATGCGTGAATGGATATCTTTTAGTGAACTAGGGGACATGAATCCCCTTCTTTACGCTACATTCACTTTCTATGATAATCTCCAGTTATATTCCTGAGGGATGATAATTGCTTTATATGATAACTATATATAAAATTGTCTTATTGTATTAAAAAAATACTATACCTATCACGTTTTGAATTTTTGAGATCGTAAGCCCAGAATACATATTTGAAAACGATGGAGATAAATTTGTAGATATTATGGTCATTAAACAATTCTTATTGTGGTTTTTAATAATAGTCTTGTTTTCTTCTACTGAGAGAAAATAAGTACTTCATTTGATGTACTGACGGTACGCCGCATGAGTGAGAGAATCAGATAACCTTCTCCACAACATTTCAGACGCTATACAATAACGTTTCCTAACATCCCTATATAACATTCACACTATATGTTTAAAAACAACAGGTCTTAGATATTGTAAAATAAATCTTTTATTGTTATTATATTAGCAATATAATTACATGGTTGGTACAACTGTCTTTACTTTGTGAATGTTGCCGCTCCGTCGGTAAAAAAATATGTTTACCCACTTTTAGTTTTGATATAACTTGTATCTGCGCACATTCGGTACGTCATGTCTGAGATTAAAATAAAGCTTTGTACGTTCACCGACGTTAGATTAATTTTATTTAATCTCAACATTAATTTAATATGTTGCATGTTTTAGATTACTACACATCATTAAAAGTAAAATTTAATAAAATATAAATTCCAATTACATGGGAGCTGCAATATTTCTATATTAATTGGACAGCAGTTTAACTTTAAATTAATACATAGTTCAAGAACAAATTACAATATTTGTAAGGTTTTACAAGTCAAAATTAACTGCATTTCTAAGTGCTACAGTACAATAAATTACTGTTCAGAAATATTATTAACATTAATTTACACTATTATAGCGAATTTACAGATTGCGCTAGTTGATTATTATAAGAATTCCCAATAAATATTAGAACATAAATAATGTTAAGCTTAGAATTGTAAAGTAGACAACATTTTAAACCATTAAAAGTAATTATTACTAACACTACTTTCTACCACTAATTAGTAAATGAGTAATACTTTCAGAAATGTGTTTTCAATGTTTAATCTCTCCATACAATGAAATTTATTCAGGTTGCACGGGTTTTAAGTAATTTAAACCAATAAAATGAGTGCGTGTTTAACAAATCTTATAAAATTGATGTAGTAAACCTTAATAGAGGAATAGAATTTTTGCATTCTATACAACAATATTTATTCATATTATGTCCTTAGTCATGAAACATTTATAATTGTTATTGATGAAGCTATTGATATACAGGATGACTGGTGAATTACTATCAATATTTAAGGAGAATACTCGGTACATGATTCTCATTAGAATTATGTAAAAAAAATAGGTACTTAATTTTTGACCGAATTTCCGTATAAATAAATAAAGTATGGACACGTTCCAAGTGTTCCAAGAGTGGACGCGTGCGGCGGCGTGCTGATACAACACCACGCCGCCGCACGCGTGTGTGTGTGTGTATACTTAATCTGTAGGGTGTTCACACGATGCGTAATTAATTACATAACTTTTGGTTAACTTTACTTAGAAGTTTATTAATATTTATGTTATATTAATTTTTATTTTGTCATATATGATCGTCAAATATTACGTCCTCAAGTATCGATAGTAATTCACCAGTCACCCTGTATAATGTTGTATAAAAAGTTATAAAAATGACATAACTCTATTACTATAATTCATTAGGAAATTTGATAATTTGCATTGAAAAATTATTATGTTATTATCAATATCAAGTACTATAGATAGTGCTTCCCTATCATTCGATTCAAAGCTCGAGGCAGTAAACACAGTATGATATTAACAACTTAAGCATTATTTTCTTAAAGACATCCAATTTAAATATAAGTGACAAATGCAAATATAAATTGTGCTGACTTAATTGACTGATTTGCTTAGCGTTGTCATATCAGTCTTTAACATTTTATGTTACAAACTGTGACCGTTCTCTAGTTGTTAATGGCAAAGACAATGTAGACAATATTTTTATATGAAGAAGATTGCAAAATTTATCTTAAATTTTTATACATTTAGTTTTGTTATTTAATTATTAAAGGAACTTTACTAGTAAAAAGACGATTCAGTATGTAGAAATCAGTGACGATTGCTAAGTATAAAAAATTAAGTGTTTAAGATAAGGCACATTCTCAAACAATGTTGTGATTATTTAAAGTGTTTAATTAAGCTGAGTTAATTTTAAATAAAAAAGTAATTATTGTTAAATACTTATACCGATTGTGTTGCTAAACAAATGATTAGCCTGAAGCACGTGCTACAAATAAAAATGTAGAATTACTAATATAAGACAACAGAGATTTTTTTATCTTAAGTTCCTACTTCAGTGAGACAACATTTTACTATTAATTGGTTAAAAAATAATGTTGAATTTAGAACATTTTTTTAATTAAGGACATGACTTTGTTTACATTACAAGAACAAAAGTCATAGTCTAAGTGATTCACTGAAGTGCTTTTTATATCCATGGTTAACGTATTGATTTAAAAAAAATTGAAAAACATTTTATTTCAATTCTATATGTGACACAAATTTTCAGTTGCCTGCATATACAAAGGTATCATAGATATGAGGACATGCTTCTATTTTTACTAGAAGACCCGGCGAACTTCGTTTCGCCCTATAATCAAGAAATATCTGTTACGTTTTTTTATTTATATTTTTGGAGTTTACCTATTAAAGCCATAAATCTCCGTGTTTTGAAGTGATTAGGAATGATTAATAGTTAATATGAGAGTTACACTGAGCTAGCAAAATAATAATTGTCAACGTTACTACTACACTTGATGCACAAACAATAACGATGGCCGACAACTGTGTAGGGAGTGAGAGAAGTCTAATTGTGTGAGAGAAACAGAAGACCGGCTTCGTTCTCATCCCTACTCCGTGCTGTTTACTGGGTCAGAAGTGACACCTGTAGATATCTGGCGGGGATAACTTATTAAATGACGATTGATCAGTTATCGACCGGAGATGAAAAATGATTAAATTACTAAAATAGCTATTAAAAAATAAGGGTTGATCGTAGAAGGGTGAAAATTTTGGATTGTATGTATTTTTGTACGTTGTATCATAAAAAAATAGTAATTAAAAATTTTGTCTAAAAAATAAAAAAAAAAAATTTAGGGGTGGACTACCCCTAACATTTAGGGGGATGAAAAATAGATGTTGGCCGATTCTCATAGCTACCGAATAAGCACAAAAAATTTCATCAAAATCGGTCAGGTTGTTTCGGAGGAGTATGGGCACGAAAACTGTGACACGAGAATTTTATATATTAGATTATCTTCATATAAATGGTTATGTATCAGTTTTTACTAGAAAACACAAGAAAATAAAGTATGTGTAAATTGAATATTAATACCTCAGAATAGTTAAAATATTATAGAAAGGAAATATTTATTATTGTTCATTAAATAGTTTCTAGGGCGTGTCGAAGACAAATTACGGTTTTCTGTAAGTTACTGATTATAACTTGACCTTATGTGAGTAGGAACAGTCGATTTATTACTTATATTTAAAATTAATAGTCTTGTAATTTATATTAATATTTTCTCCTAGGCGTTTTATTTAGAAAGTACTGTGTACGGATGGCATTCATATGTGGATATATGGATACAAGAATGTTTGTTTCTCTTTGATACAAAAACTACTAAACCTGCTTTGATAAAATTTTACAATATCTTTGTTAAAAAGTCGGAACTGGTCAAAAAGAATAGTGTAGTTCTTGCGGATCACCGAAAGTATCAGCAATTGATTTTATTTTGTATTAAATTACATAAAATTCTACAAATGTTGATATGTTTTGATAAAGATATACATTATCTAAATATACTTTATATACATAATTCCCTTTCATCCCAGTCCAGTAGGCAGCGCGAGCAAAATTTAAAAGAAAGAATTTAAAAACATCATGTAGGACAAGAAATTTAAGTTCATAATTTCTCTATTTTAAGACGGTTATTGATTCTTACAGATTCTAGTATTAAAAGACAAATGGATTTCATAGCTGACATTTTTTTTTTGAGATTCTTCGATTTAATTCCTTAAATTATTGTAAAGCTTTGTGGTACTACATTAAACTTAACAGATACAAAAAAAGTAATTTTGGTAATCCTTTTCACTACGATAATAATTTTCAATATCTAAAGTTTATGTAGAAAAAAAAAACAAAGATTGACTGTCATTAAAGTAAGTGTTCTGAGCACTCTTTATAAAATATTATAACTATTAAATAATCCATATTCTAGTTATAGAATCCTTTTGAAGCTCTTTTAACAGACTCGATACTTTAGAAAGCTCACTAAGAGGTTGAGATTTAACTTAAATTTAAAATAGTTAGGACCATAAAACTTCATGATCTGCATCTTTCAACAACTTTACGCAAACAAGAAACAAGAGTCTTTTCTTAGTTTACACTGAAGTAAAACTTTGACTTACAGAGTTGAAAATATCGTGATTGGTTGGAGATCGTTAATTATTTTTATGACGTTACTTCATTCATAAGAGGATTTATTAAATCTTATTAGTTTTATCGTTTACTAGCTGACCCGGCAGACTTCGTACTTTTTATATACTTATATTGATTATAAAATAATTTTGTTATTGTAATTATTTCTAACACATAATTTTTATTTGCAGACATAATTTTTCATATAATATACGACTATTAGGTAATCATGTATTACTGACAAGCGTTACTTTTTGAAATATACATATTCTTTTGTAAAACAACTGAAAAATTCACACTTTAAATTGATAGTGTCAATTTTAAATTAGTTCCATTAATGATAGGATTTTTTAATTGTTTTAACAATAAAACAAAAATATCTTTCCAAACATAGAAAGCAAGAAAATCTTCCTATAAGTACCTTAAATCATTCCAAACAATAAAAAGCAAGAAAATTGTATAACAAAAATGTAATTGTTAAAAAGTAAAGTTCCCGCAGTTGCCATACTTTTTAGTTTTATTTAAAAGCGGTAATGAACGTAGTTCAAAAAGTTTTAACTGTTCACAGAACACAGCTTCTCTATTTTGTACCTTATATATATTATCCTATATATATATTATCCTATATATTATCCTATAGGTCCTGCGGTGTAGTCACGGATATGGGATTTTACTTTTTTAAGGGGATCCCAGGTGTTTGATAGATTTCACCCACCTTCTCTATTGAAATTTGAGTATTTTTCAATTTCAATAGAGTCGCGGATTAATCTCGGTATATACCTGTCTTCACGAGCGAGGATATGTGGTCTATCAAACTGAATGTAGTAGCCTGGTTTCTAAAATGTATGTTCAAATAGTGCTGACTTCGACACGCGCCTATTTTAAATGTCTGAGATGTGTTCCTTAACCCTTCTGCCGATTGTTGTCTTTGTCTGTTCAATGTATGAAAGGCCACAGTGCCAATCAAGTTTGTATAAACCCGCTTGTTGTAAAGAAATGGTACCTTTGATCGGTCTTAAGACTTGGCTCACTTTCTTGCGTGATTTGTATATAATCTTGATTGAAACCTTGTTCAAGATGTGCCAATTCTATTAGTAACTTCCTTCGCATATGGTAGTACCTCAGGTTGTTGCTCAACTGTAGTCTTCAAGTGGTTTTTGTGTTGCTGGCGAGGCTCGGAGGTGTAGTGCTCTTTATAACAGACTTGCCAACGGTAGCTAACTGTGTATGGTGGTGGTGTGAGTTATCATTGAGGTACCTATGCGTATGTGTGGGTTTTATAGAAACAATATGCCGTAAAATATTTTCAGGATTCCTGATGACAAGTATATCAAGGAAGTATAAAAAAATATGTTGCCCCTACTTTAATAGTTTACTGAACCTAGCTATTAATGGAATTAGGGTGGTTCAGAAAAGCAGAGAGTGTCATCTATATACCGTTTATATATTTTAGGTTTTATTGGAGAAGAGTAAAGGTAGGGAAGTAAAGGAGAGGCAATGGTTTGATAGCTCTGCATATTATTTAGACATATTTTTATCCATTAACTTACCATCCTCTTATGATCTCAATGCAGCCAAGAATAGGTGGACTAATGAATTACGACTCTACATCGAAACTCACCATACTGTCATTGTCTTTCAATTTTAAGTGTTTTAGATAACTCATACAATTTTGGTTGTTTTGCACATGATTTTGATTTGATATCTAGATTATGTTTTTAACTTATTTATTAATGAATAATTTTATTTTTGTTATACAGTTATTGTAATAATAAATTAGATTTTTCATTAATTTTAAAAACAGCTGCAATAATACATGAACATTATTTAAAGCGTTAATTATTGATTTCGGATCACAATTACGGCGTGACGCGATAGTATGTCATTACATATGGTTTCAAATTAAAGGCATCCCCCGGGGCCTAAATACATCCGTAAGTTATTCTGTAATTATTTAAGACTCATATTTCATAGTTTACTCTCACCTAACAAATTGGCACAAACCAACAGAGCAATCAAAACTATAGTAATAATAACATTCGGTAGCATTTATAGTGACTCGATGAAAGGTGTCAATGCGATTAGCATCGAAGAGCCGATACACCCGGTTTGAAGCATTTCAATTACAACAGAACGTTGTCTCTTGAATTCTATATACATACGAGAACTTTGATTGAAACGATTCGTACCCGTGTTGGTCTTCATACTCGTATTTTATGCTTTTTTGATTTGTAAGGTCGGGATGCTAAGACTTAACATACTTAGTATGGTTTCCGTTTAAGAGATTCACTAAGGATAATTACAAGCGACTAAACAATTTAAGGAAAGTGGAGAGCTGATAGTGCTTTTTTACTTAGTTTTAAATATTGCAACAAGAGCTCAAACTTGCCCACAGGCCACAAAGTACCTGTACTCATTATTTAAACGTACCAATACTATGCTTATTAAGTTTATATGTTACAGCCATGAAAGTTTTACGGATATTTTTCTACAAATTTTAAGTGAGTAAATTTTATTTTCACAAGTTATAATTTCTATAAGAGCTTGAATATTTTAGTATAGCTTATGGTTTTGATGCTATATTACATTTGATTTGTTCACATCAGCGCCATCTCTGTGATATCGGATGAACTCGAAAGTCATTCGGCTCAGTGTTTTTGAGTAAGAAGTTCCTTGACTAAGTATATTTTAGTTCAACAGCTCTACAGATAGATGTATGTACATACTTACCAGTATTTCTATTGTTAAGCTACAACCATTTTATTTTCTTTGTACCTAGACCAAACTTTCGATTTTAGCTTAGCCTAGCGACAGATTAAAATGAGAACTGTAAATGTCTTAGCATAAAAAATGTAAAATATATACTTAGGAAACACACTTTTAATTTGTACCGAACCTTTATATTCCCGAACGTATCGGAAGTGATAATAAAGCGATGACGCTTGGTTTGTTCACTTTTACGCGGGAAAGTACTTGTGAAAACTTGTGACTTGTATTTTTGTAAATTAAATTTAACTTATTTTAGGTGTATTGTGTTAGGATAATAATTAGTTGGTTCTAGTTAAGGTTCTATTTGTTATTTAAGAGTACTGGCTTTATACGAAAACTATATTTTTTAATGATTTCAGTAGAATCCTAAATCTATACATTTAAAAGAAAGTCGTGTTTGTTACAACGCAACTCGAGATCGGCTAAACCAATTTTCATGGTTTTTGGTTCGTTGAATTTGTATCCGCCCCGAATAGTAGAATAAATTTTAAAAAAGAAAACTCGACGAAAACATAAAGGATCGAACCCGGATTCCCAGGATCGATCGAACCGAGTTGTACCTGTCATTTGTCAAACATTTGTTGTCCATCCTGTCAAATACTATAAGTAATTGTCAACACGAGTTCAGAAATAATGTCAAATGATTAATGTTTACGCGTGTGTTCATTAATCTATTATGTGTAAATTAAAGATTATATTCAAAAAACAATTTCTAAGTTTTATTATATACGTTAACGAAAACGTAAATGACTCTTTATGTTGTCTAAATTTTTTTAAAGATTTGGTTTCGTGCGCGATTCATAAGTTGAGCTTGGCATTTGTGTGACTATATTACTTATTAGTCTATGATAAACTACTGTCTCTGTTTTAAAGGTTGAAAAAAGAGTGCGGGAATTGAAACGGTGACGCGGGCTTTTTGAAAATTCTAATTATTTTAAATAGTTTTATACCTATAAATGCCTTCGCTCCTTTTAGGGTTGCTGATTATTGTCGGCGAACCCTGCAGATGCGGAAGCCAAGTTTGAATTCATAGTATTTGTCGAAAATACTAATGATGTCCCACTCGGTAATAGGGACATGATGTCGCTTAGTAGGTACTAGTGTAATACGCTCTGTAGGTATACAATATTTAAAAAAATAAGTAAATATAAGGTCGGTGTTGTTTTCATACGTGCGAATTTGGCAAATGCCTTTTTAGAAAATACTACATATTTAAAGGAACAACGACTTAAAGCTTCAATACCAGCAGGGGCCACTGAACTATCGGGAGTTATCTCTTCGGTGCCAACTCACGTATCCAATCACAAAATATATAAAGCAATTTCAAGTCAAGTAAGTATTCTTTATTGTACACCAAAGAATAAATAAATTATACAGTAATTGCAAAAATTTAATCAAAATGTACAATTGGCGGCCTTATCGGTAAGCAGCGATCTCTGCCAGGCAACTATGTTACGTAGGACATAGTAATCAGTAATTAAACGTTTTAGGTGTACATATATGAGAGAAAAACATACTTATAAGAAATTATATATATACATAGTAAACATATATATACTACATTCAATATATAATAATCTATATGTATAATTTATACTACAGTTTAAATATGACTATAAGTAACATGCAATAATAAATTTAAAATATAAGCCAGATACATCGCAGAGTAGGAGTTTAGAATAAATAGAAAAATAATAAATATTAAGGAAACAGGTAGACAAAATTTTGTGGGGGGGAAGAAGTTTGCTTTTAATAGCAGTTTGAATGTTGCTAGGGATTGAGCACGCCTTATGGTAAGGAATTCCAGAGCCGTACAGCTTCCACAGAAAATCATATTATATCATCACAGATTTTTAAAATCAAGTTATCGTCAGAGCGAAGAGAGCGACAATGAGTATCACTCAGGAATTCAAAGCGCTTTTTAAGGTATGAGGGAGAGGTAGGATTAAATAGGATATTGTATAATAGGGAAAGAATGTGAGTATTCCTGCGAAGGCGGATTTATGGCCACTTGAGTTTTTCGCGAAATTCTGAAACATGGTCATATTTACGAAGTCCAAATATGAACCGTATACAAAGATTCTGGATGCGTTCAAGTTTATTAACCAATTCCTCACTTAAATTTAGATAACAGGTATCAACATAATCGAGAATCGGTAGCAGGAGAGATTGTGCAAGCACAATTTTAGTTGGTATCGGTAGAAAAATTCGCAAACTCCGAAGAGATCCGATAGATGCAAACACTTTCCTGCTCACCTCGCTTACTTGGGGGGTCCAGGTCAAAAATCTATCAAAAACAATACCTAGATTTTTTACAGATTCACTGTATGGAACAAGTGTTCCATCAACAATTATATTAGGCAAATTGGGCCAATCAATGCGGGAAACTAGTTTTTGACTGCCGATTATAATTGCCTGGGTTTTTAAAGGATTAACTTTAAGTCCATGTGATTTACTCCAAAGTACAATCGTTTATTTATCGTACAGTCTTTATTAATTGTTTTAGGCAAATCAATTAATTTTGACTGTTTATATAATTGGAGATCGTCGGCATACAGGTGATAGAGAGAAGATAATTGAGAAGTAATGCGATTAATGAAAATAGAAAAAAGGAGAGGAGACAACACGCCACCTTGCGGCACACCGGCCTTGATCGTGCAACTATTGGAAAAGGAATCAGTAAAAGAAGAAAATAACACCTTCACACTGCAACCTACTCATAGCGTAGTAATTACTTTTGCGTCTGCTACGTTATTGCCGGACTATGTTCTCATTAAGATGTGGCGCCTGCCCGTCTCCACATATGTCCCACCTATAAAACAGTGTTTTAAATGTTTACGCTATTATCATCTGCCTAGGTTTTGTAAAAATTCACCGCGATGCTCCATATGCACTGAGGGGCATTCTTTCAAAGAATGCAAGGTTAACATTGAAAAAGCTAAGTGCATTAATTGTAATGACAATCACATCGCCATCTCTAGCCAGTCACCTATAAGTCAAAAGAAAATCGCAAACAGTAAACCCAAGTCATATGCTGACACGTTAAAAGATTCATTAAATTTTCCCCTCCCTTAAAAAAAATTAAATACTCAAGAAGTAATCCAAGCGATACTTTCAAACCCCGAAGTAATGATTCTACTAACAGAATCTATAGTAAAAGTTATAACTTTAAATAAAACTCAAAATATCAGTATTAGTTCACAATTTATTAGCTCAGCTATTAAAGAAACCATCAAGGATAAAAACAGCACATGGTCACATTCAACCACCATATCTTAATTATTGTACAGTGGAACACTCAAAGTATGTTAAGTAATAGACTGATTTTCAACATTTATTATACCAAAATAATATACATGTTGCTCTTATTTCAGAAATCAAGCCTAGCATTCAATTCAATTTACTATTAGTAGGCATGACTGCGGTAATGATCATAATGGCGTAGCAAATATTAATTAAAAATGGTATACATTTCTCTAAACTATATTCTACTAGAAGACCTGGCGAACTTCGTATCGCCCTATAATCAAGAAATATCTGTAACGTTTTTTTATTTATATTTTTGGAGTTTACCTATAAGCCATAAATTTCCGTGTTTTGAAGTGCGACAGAATGATTGACATATTAGTTGTCAAATCTAATGTCAAAAAAAACGTTTGTATGGGAAATAGAAAAGAGCTGTTTTTATGGTTTTCCCAGTAAAGAATCAATTTTTCTCAGCTTTTATACCTTCCCTGAACCTCCACAAACATTTCAAGACTAAGATAAGATAAATCCGTTCAGCTGTTCTCGAGTTTTAGCGAGACTAAGGAACAGCAATCCATTTTTATATATATAGAAGAAGAAGATAGAAGATTTATGATGATTCATTACAAAATGTAGTCATTCCATGGATGACTTTTAAATAATGCTCAACCAACAACTATAGGCTCTCATATTTGGAAACCAAACAGTCTAAATTTGACTATGGTGTCTTCTTCTTTATTTCTTTCTTGTGACATACAAGTTCATCAGGACTAAAGAGTTCTCATCTGCCAAGTATCAGAAAATTTACTCTCGTAAGAGACCAACATGAATCCTCTATTTCCTTGAACAACATTCCTTTTCACAGCAATCTGAAATTAGTAAATTGCGATAGTTATGAACTAATTGTTAATAAAATGTTAATGAACTTTAAAGTTGACAGATGACAGAAAGTTTTGTGCAATTATTATATTGGCAATCGAATTTTCCGGGCCCAGCTTAAACCATAACACAACTGATAGTAATAATAACCGTTGTAGAAAGAGGTGTCAATTACCTTGGTGGAATGATAAATGTTCAAAAGTAGTAGAAGACTGCAAGAACGCCTACATTAATTTCAAAACTAGTCTTAATAGTAAAAATTACATTAATTTCACAGCGCACAAGCCTTTAAAAAACGCACTTGATAAGAAGAACGTCGTAAAAGTTACTCTGAATTCTGCTCCTCAATAAATCGTGTGACATCAATAAGTGGCATTTGGACTAAAGTGAGAAAATTCAAAAACAGCTTTCTGAGATCTAATTTATTTTCTGACTTCAATTGTGTTCAAACGTTTTTATATAAACACACACATATCCCGTGATACTGTTTCACAACAGATAAGAATAGATAATGTTCTGGGAGTAAATAGTGATAATTCATACATGATCGGTTGTTTTACTTTGCAGAAGTTAAAATCTAAAAGATTCCTCAAGAGGTCTGGATTGGCTTTCCTATAGAATGTTTAAACTTTTAAATGTTAAAATCTATCTATTTTCTTAATGTTGTTAAAAAGTCTATGGTGGTCTTCTATTATCCCAGAGGATTGGAAAACTGACTGTTTGGTACCAATATAAAACCTGGCTAACACTTTAATTTGGCTGATTCTTATCGTCCCAGTACACGTAGTTCATGAGTTGGAAAAATTTTAAAATAATTAATAAAACAGAGATTAATTTTTCACATAGAAAGTAACAATCTTTTACCTTACAATCAGTTTGGCTTTTGTTGTGGCCGTTCTGCTTGTGAGAGTCTACATCATTTGTCTGGATATCCACAATGCTCGTTCCGAGAATAAAGTTGGAGTTTTTCTTGACATTATAGGGGCTTTCAATAATGTAGATCTGAACAAACCTGGAAAAGTTGTAAATTGGATTTTTAATTTTTTGAACTACAGAAAAGTGTTTGTTAAGGTTAACAATCAATTATTTGGTCCAAGATATTCTTGTAGGGGTGTATCACAAGGTGGTGTATTGAGCTCACTGTTTTTTATTCTATTCATACATCAGCTAAATTCAACTCTGGGGGTGTGAAGTTTCTAATCTGCAGTTAGCAGATGACTCAGTTGTTTATTGCTCTGATACAATTTTTTTAGGTGTACAATCAGTCCTCAATGTTGCTCTCCAAAGACTAAAGAACTATTTTGATAGCCTTGGCCTGGAGGTCAGCAATGAAAAAAAGTTGTTGTATTTTCAAAAACTGGTATGGTAGAAATAGGAATGTAAATATTTTGTTCAATAATAATGTAATGTCTGTAGAGAGCTCTGTGATGTTTTTAGGTGTTATTTTTACAAACAATTCTAGATGGAATAAGTATGCTGAAACTCTAGAATCTCGAGCTTTAAATGCTTGTAATGTTTTAAAATCTTCAATAGGCATATATTGGGGAAATGACCCAAGGATTTTATTAACATTGTATTAATCATTAGTAAGGAGTCATTTTGATATGCTTTTTTTTGGTTTACAGGGTTAAGAAGTAAGAACTCTAGTACTGGAAAAATTTGAAAAGATACAAAAGAAACGTTTGTATATTATAATGGGTGCCGTGCAAACTACTCTGATAGTGTCAATGCAAGTGGAATGTAATATACCCCATTAGCATTTTGGTTTAAATACTTACAATCAAAACTTTTTACAAGGTTGCTCTCCATTAGTAATTAGCCACTTCTTGTTAAACTGCTCAACACTATTAACAGGACCGCCAATATTAATTCATATTTGTTTCAAGGTTTTTCTGAAACGTAACAAATTTTTAATAAGACACAATATTTTTTCAAGCATAGTATGGCCTTGTTACTCTGGGTTATATGAATCAAAATTTATTCAGATTAAAATTGTAGCCAAAAATCTTCTAAAGTATAAGGAAGACATTTATAGGGAACTTGATAGGTGGCAGGGATATTATCAGATGTATACAGATGGGTCTAGGAACAATGAAGCAGTCTCTATAGCTGTCTATGATAGTCAGATCAAAAGTGGATTTGGTCATAGGCTGAATCCACACACAAGCATGTACTCCACTGAATAGCTGTATACACAGCTATGGAGGACATTCAAACACAGACTCATCAAAATGGACAGTTTAAGTTTATTAACGGCACTACAAAATCCACAATTAAAATCAAAAACTAACTATATTATATATAAAATAAGAGATTTGTTTACCTGCTGTCTCAAAACCAGCAAATAGTTCTAATCTGGACACCAGCCCACATTGGTGTGCATGGTAATGAGCAAGCAGACTATTTAGCTAAATTTATTACAAATCCGGCCCACAATCAATTAAGTCATAGCTTTTAATTTCGCAATTCCTTCTTCAGACGCTCTATCTCTTTTCAAACTCACGTTACAGGGAGAATTTTACAACTTATGGCATCAAGTGGTAAAGGTAACAGAAAACTGGTTAGATACAATAAATAAAAAGGGTTCTTCCCCGTGGTAGCGACTGTAGCCATAGAAAGTATTATACCACAATCTGTCGTTTGCGTCTGGGACATTGCAGTTTTGGTGCTCACTTTTGTAGGATTGCTGTTTTTGACTCTTCAACTTGTAGATATTCCAATAGAGCTGATGAAACCCTCGAACAAATATTTTTGGATTGTCCAGAGTTTAGTATTCAAAGGATGGTCCTTGTAGACCAACTTTTAAACATTTTTAAAACTGCTGAAGATATCCCGATTCCCGCGCTCTATGCGATGCGAGCTATGTGAGACAAATTGACATTGACAATTGAATTGTACTATAATTTATAAATGACATTACAACTTACAAAGACTTGACATTGATAAAAGACGGAATGTAAAAAAACAAGAGTTGTTCAAAAAAAATATTTTAAATAAAGAAATGGCAACGGCCTTATAATTAAAAATTATTTAAGAAGTAATTTAATTGATTGTGCGCTTTGAAATTAATGTAATTTTTACTATTAAGACTAGTTTTGAAAGTAATGTACGCGTTCTTGCAGTCTTCTACTACTTTTGAACATTTATCATTCCACCAAGATACTTGACACCTCTTTCTACGACGGTTATTATTACTATCATTTGTTATTACTGTACATCTCTCACGTCCTCAGCCGAAACTAAATTTACCCTTTATCAGAGTCTGTGGTTGAAAAATAATATTATGTGTGATGGATTGAAAACCCGTTCTTACCAGCAATTCCATTTTTTATCTGCAAAATCAAATAAAAGAAATTAAAATTTAAGATACATTCGTAAAAAATATAATTTTGTTAAAAAGAGCTATTTGTTATGTATTGTATTATTTTAAATTGTTTTTTAATATTTATAATGAAAAAAAAAGTTCAATTTGATTTTACATTTTCAATAACTACCTATTTGACATCCATTACAGGACTGTTCTCTCAAAAGAGCCACCGTAAGTTGTCTCGTTAGATGGCACTGGGGTCTTGCACACGGCGAATAGCAGAATAACTTTAGTTATGAATATTTATTTTAAAATGTAGAAGATAACTTTTGAAATCAACAGTATACTATAAAATAATCTTATGAGGGTGGACGGTCAATTAACTGTATTCAATTAATATTTTCTGCTTTTCATTTTCATATATTCCACATATTTATAACCCCAAGAAAATTATTGCAAAATCATTTCATTTAACTCGTTATTAATTAAAAAAATTGCTTGTTAACTGCACCACTTCTAAAAAATATATAATTTCACATAACTTTTTGTATTACTGACTTGTGCACACGAAATCATTTCAAACATTATGAAACGAGTGAAATAAAAATACTTATTGAGATGATTATTTATTCAACTTAAAAGATTCAGTAATACAGGTTTATGAATCTATAATCTTCTATCTTCTATATATATAAAAATGGATTGCTGTTCCTTAGTCTCACTAAAACTCGAGAACAGCTGAACGGATTTATCTTATCTTAGTCTTTAAATGTTCGTGGAGGTTCAGGGAAGGTATAAAAGCTGAAAAAAATTGATTCAATACTGGGAAAACCATAAAAACAGCCCTTTTCTATCTCCCATACAAACGTTTTTTTTAACATTAGATTTGACAACTAACTAATATGTCAATCATTCTGTCGCACTTTAAAACACGGAGTTTTAATGCTTACAGTTAAACTACAAAAATATAAATAAAAAAACGTAATAGATATTTCTTGATTAAAGGGCGATACGAAGTTCGCCAGGTCTTCTAGTATATATATAAAAATGGATTGCTGTTCCTTAGTCTCGCTAAAACTTGAGAACAGCTGAACGTATTTATCTTATCTTAGTCTTGAAATGTTCGTGGAGATTCAGGGAAGGTATAAAAGCTGAAAAAAATTGATTCATTACTGCTAAAACCATAAAAACAGCCCTTTTCTATTTCCCATACAAACGTTTTTTTGACATTAGATTTGACAACTAATATGTCAATCATTCTGTTGGACTTCAAAACACGGAGATTTATGGCTTACAGTTAAACTCAAAAAATATAAATAAAAAAACGTAAAAGATATATTTTGAAATTAGGGCGATACGAAGTTCGCCAGGTCTTCTGGTAGGTAATATATTTTTTGAAATTTTATATTATTTAAAAAAAATGAAACACAAACAAAAAGGAATGTAATTCGATCCAAACGCCCTCTATTGGATAATGGCAAAGTCATTTCGTATTGAAGTTTCATACAAAGTTCATAAATTAATTAATAGATGGCAGGTTTATTAACAATATCCAAAAGTATTGATAACCTGGTATGAAGTATTTACTACAAACAGATATATGTGATTTCAAGATTTAGAGTTAGCTTAATAAAATCGTAAGTGACAGAAAAAGCAAAGCACTCGACCTTAGTCCATTTGACGGAATCTCAAGCCAGCAAGCCTTTATAAAAACAAGTGGTTTTCATTCTTCTGATAGTGAATATTCATGGCTTTTCCTGCTAGGATAATCAATAATAATTGTTCACCCGCATACATACTAAAAAAAGTTCAATTGCTTGTTAAACAAAATTTATACAGTAAGTGTTTTGATGCAAATTAATTTTTTTGTTGTTTATGAAGGTGACATTATTATGTAGGTCTTCACCGGGCACGGGTGCTTCGGTTATTATACTTATGTCGGACGGCCAGGAGAGAGCTGCCATGAGTGCGGCGCTGCGGTGGACTCGGCCCAGCACACCCTCGAGGTGTGCCCGAGATGGGCTGTAGGGGCCTGCCTAGGACGAGTCTCACACATCCATTCCGGCCCCGCCAAGGCCGGTTGGACGCCTCGTAAAAAGAGATGTTGAAGAACATCAAAAATTAAACAAAGTTATTTCATTAAATCGCGACTAATTAAGGACTTGATTCAACATCTGGTTTTTCACAGCCAATGAAGTGTTCACTGCATAAAACATCCATAGGTTTTGGAGACAATAACGATCCATCAATAATTAAAAAAATATATGACGGAACATGCACAATACGTTGTATGAAGTACCTTATTTTAAGAAAACTAGTTGATATTTTAGTTTCATTTCCTTTCATGTTTATATTTAAATGTTTCCGTTCATTTGAGTGATTTTAATTATTTTGAATAGTTTTATACTATAATTTGCAAATATTTGTTTAGTTTATTGTAAAGAAGTAAAACTTAGTCTGTATATATGTTTTTAGGTGGAGAGATGGTGAAAAAACGTAAAAAAAGGGTGCCGGTGAGTCCTTGCCTTCCAGCACAAGCAGCGATTCCGATTGCGAGGATTCGCCAGTATTGCAGGATGCAAATGCCATCGCTCCCTTTAGGGTCGCTGATTATTGTCGCCGATACACTGAAAATGCGGAAGCCAAGTCTGAATTCATAGTACGTACTTGTCGAAAGTACTGATGATTTCCCACTCGGTAATAGGTAAAGGTTATCTTATATCTTCAAATGAGCAATTCTTATATAATATTGTATATATATTAATATATAATCGGAATCGGCTCCAACGATTTTATTTAAAAAAAGAACAAAAAGGAGTCGTTTAAAATATGACTCTTCCTGACATCTATTGGCGAATAGTAATACTACTTTTTGCTAATTGCTTTAACGACACTAAAAAATTAATTGTTGATTTAGGTATATTGTTTTGTCTTCTTAATGTGAAAATACCTAAACTTGAAAATGTCTAAACGAAATAAAAAAAAAAACACAGTAAATACTAATAATTCCTAAATACCAAGCAAAGCTCGGTAACCAGGTATTAAAGTAAAAGAGAAAATAACACCTTCACACTGCAACCTACTCAGAGCGTAGTAATTACTTTTGCGTCTGCTACATGTTCACATTAAGATGTGGCGCCTGCCTGTCTCCACATATGTCCCACCTATAAAACAGTGTTTTAAATAATTACGCTATGATCAACTGGCTAAGTTTGTAAAAATTCACCGCGATGCTCCATATGCACAGAAGGGCATTCTTTCAATTCTTCTTAACATTGAAAAAGCTAAGTGCATTAATTGTAATGGCAATCACATCGCCATCTCTAGCATGTGACCTATAAGGCAAAAGAAAATCGCAAACAGTAAACCCAAGTCATATGCTGACACGTTAAAAGATTCATTAAATTTTCCCTCCCTTATTAAAAAATTAAATACTCAAGAAGTAATCCAAGCGATACTTTCAAACTCCGAAGCAATGACTCTACTAACAGAATCTATAGTAAAAGTTATAACTGTAAATAAAACTCAAAATATCAGTATTAGTTCACAATTTATTAGCTCAGCTATTAAAGAAACCATCAAGGATAAAAACAGCAAATTGTCACATTCAACCACCATATCTTAATTATTGTACAGTGGAACACTCAAAGTATGTTAAGTAATAGACTGATTTTCAACATTTATTATACCAAAATAATATACATGTTGCTCTTATTTCAGAAATCAAGCCTAGCATTCAATTCAATTTACTATTAGTAGGCATGACTGCGGTAATGATCATAATGGCGTAGCAAATATTAATTAAAAATGGTATACATTTCTCTAAACTATATTCTATTTATGATGATTCATTACAAAATGTAGTAATTCCTTGGATGACTTTTAAATAATGCTCAAACCAACAACTATAGGCTCTCATATTTGGAAACCAAACAATCTAAATTTGACTATGGTGTCTTCTTCTTTATTTCTTTCTTGTGACATACAAATTCATCAGGACTAAAGGGTTCTCATCTGCCAAGTATCAGAAAATTTACCCTCGTTAGAGACCAACATGAATCCTCTATTTCCTTGAACAACATTCCTTTTCACAGCAATCTGAAATTAGTAAATTGGGATAGTTATGAACAAAATGTTAATGAAATGTAAATTAACTTTTAAGTTGACAAAAGTGATCTGCTTGACTCATACAGAAAGTTTTGTGCAATTATTTTATTGGCAATCGAATTTTCCGGGCTCAGCTTAAACCATAACACAACTGATAGTAATAATAACCGTCTTAGAAAGAGGTGTCAAGTACCTTGGTGGAATGATAAATGTTCAAAAGTAGTAGAAGACTGGGAAACGCATACATTAATTTCAAAACTAGTCTTAATAGTAAAAAATTACATTAATTTCACAGCGCACAAGCCATTTAAAAAAGCACTTTATAAGAAGAACGTCGTAAAAGTTAGTCTGATTTCTGCTCCTCAATAAATCATTTGATATCAATTAGTGGCATTTGGACTAAAATGAGAAATTCAAAAACAGCTTTCTGAGATCTAATTTATTTTCTGACCTCAATTGGGTTCAAACATTTTTATATAACTACACACCTGATACTGTTTCACAACAGATATTAGTATAGATAATGTTCTGGGAGTAAATAGTGATAATTCATACATGATCGGTTGTTTTACTTTGCAGAAGTTAAAATCTAAAAGATTCCTCATGAGGTCTGGATTGGCTTGCCTATAGAATGATAAAACTTTCAAATGTTCAAACTCTATCTATTTTCTTAAGTTTGTTAAATAGTCTATGGTTTTCTTCTATTATCCCAGAGGATTGGAAAACTGACTGTTTGATACTAATATTAAAACCTGGCTAACACTTTAATTTGGCTGATTCTTATCGTCCCAGTACACTTAGTTCATGAGTTGGAAAAATTTTAAAATAATTAATAAAACAGAGATTAATTTTTCACATAGAAAGTAACAATCTTTTACCTTACAATCAGTTTGGCTTTTGATGTGGCCGTTTTGCTTGTGAGAGTCTACGTCATTTGTCTGGATATCCACAATGCTCATTCCGAGAATAAAGTTGGAGTTTTTCTTGACATTATAGGGGCTTTCAATAATGTAGATCTGAACAAACCTGGAAAAGTTGTAAAATGGATTTATAATATTTTGAACTACAGAAAAGTGTTTGTTAAGGTTAACAATCAATTATTTGGTCCAAGATATTCTTGTAGGGGTGTATCACAAGGTGGTATATTGAGCTCACTGTTTTTTTTATTCTATTCATACATCAGCTAAATTCAACTCTGGGGGTGTGAAGTTTCTAATCTGCAGTTAGCAGATGATTCAGTTGTTTATTGCTCTGATACAATTTTTTTAGGTGTACAATCAGTCCTCAATGTTGCTCTCCAAAGACTAAAGAACTATTTTGATAGCCTTGGCCTGGAGGTCAGCAATGAAAAAAGTTGTTGTATTTTTCAAAAACTGGTATGGTAGAAATAGGAATGTAAATATTTTGTTCAATAATAATGTAATGTCTGTAGAGAGCTCTGTGATGTTTTAGGTGTTATTTTTACAAACAATTCTAGATGGAATAAGTATGCTGAAACTCTAGAATCTCGAGCTTTAAATGCTTGTAATGTTTTAAAATCTTCAATAGGCATATATTGGGGAAATGACCCAAGAATTTTATTAACATTGTATTAATCATTAGTAAGGAGTCATTTTGATATGCTTTTTTTTTGGTTTACAGGGTTAAGAAGTAAGAACTCTAGTACTGGAAAAATTTGAAAAGATACAAAAGAAACGTTTGTATATTATAATGGGTGCCGTGCAAACTACTCTGATAGTGTCAATGCAAGTGGAATGTAATATACCCCATTAGCATTTCGGTTTAAATACTTACAATCAAAACTTTTTACAAGGTTGCTCTCCGTTAGTAATTAGCCACTTCTTGTTAAACTGCTCAACACTATTAACAGGACTGCCAATATTAATTCATATTTGTTTCAAGGTTTTTCTGAAACGTAACAAATTTTTAATAAGACACAATATTTTTTCAAGCATAGTATGGCCTTGTTACTCTGGGTTATATGAATCAAAATTTATTCAGATTAAAATTGTTGCCAAAAATCTTCTAAAGTATAAGGAAGACATTTATAGGGAACTTGATAGGTGGCAGGGATATTAGCAGATGTATACAGATGGGTCTACGAACAATGGAACAGTCTCTATAGCTGTCTATGATAGTCAGATCAAAAGTGGATTCGGTCATAGGCTGAATCCACACACAAGCATGTACTCCACTGAATAGCTGTATACACAGCTATGGAGGACATTCAAACACAGACTCATCAAAATGGACAGTTTAAGTTTATTAACGGCACTACAAAATCCACAATTAAAATCAAAAACTAACTATATTATATATAAAATAAGAGAGTTGTTTCACCTGCTGTCTCAAAACCAGCAAATAGTTCTAACCTGGACACCAGCCCACATTGGTGTGCATGGTAATGAGCAAGCAGACTATTTAGCTAAATTTATTACAAATCCGGCCCACAATCAATTAAGTCATAGCTTTTTAAATTTCGCAATTCCTTCTTCAAACGCTTTATCTCTTTTCAAACTCACGTTACAGGAAGAATTTTACAACTTGTGGCATCAGGTGGTAAAGGTAAGAGGAAACTGGTTAGATACAATAAATAAAAAGGTCTCTTCCCCATGGTTTACCCGGGGTAGCGACTGTAGCCATAGAAAGTATTATACCACAATCTGTCGTTTGCGTCTGGGACATTGCAGTTTTGGTGCTCACTTTTGTAGGATTGCTGTTTTTGACTCTTCAACTTGTAGATATTCCAATAGAGCTGATGAAACCCTCGAACAAATATTTTTGGATTGTCCAGAGTTTAGTATTCAAAGGATGGTCCTTGTAGACGAACTTTTAAATATTTTTAAAATTGCTGAGGATATCCCGATTCCGCGCTCTATGCGATGCGAGCTATGCGCGACAAATTGACATTGACAAATGAATTGTACTATAATTTATAAATGACATTACAACTTACAAAGACTTGACATTGATAAAAGACGGAATGTAAAAAAACAAGAGATATACAGAAAAAATATTTTAAATAAAGAGATGGCATCAGCCTTATAATTAAGAAAATATTTAAGAAGTAATTTAGTAATTTTGAAGTTGAAGTAATTTTGACACCTCTTTCTACGACGGTTATTATTTCTATCATTTGTTATTACTGTATATCTCTCACGTCCTCAGCCGAAACTAAATTTACCCTTTATCAGAGTCTGTGGTTAAAAAATTATATTTTGTGTGATGGATTGAAAACCCGTTCTTAACAGCAATTCCATTTTTTGTCTGCAAAATCAAATAAAAGAAATTAAAATTTAAGATACATTCGTAAAAAATATAATTTTGCTAAATATAGCTTATTGTTATGTATTGTATTATTTAAAATTGTTTTTTAATATTAATAATGAAAAAAAAATTTCAAGTTGATTTTACATTTTCAATAACTATTTGACATCCATTACAGGACTGTTCTCTCAAAAGAGCCACCGTAAGTTGTCTCGTTAGATGGCACTGGGGTCTTGCACACGGCGAATAGCAGAATAACTTTAGTTATGAATATTTATTTTAAAATGTAGAAGATAACTTTTGAAATCAACAGTATACTATAAAATAATCTTATGAGTTTGGATGGTCAATTAACTGTATTCAACTAATATTTCCTGCTTTTCATTTTCATATATTACACATATTTATAACCCCAAGGAAATTATTGCAAAATCATTTCATTTAACTAGTTATTAATTAAAAAAATTGCTTGTTAACTGCACCACTTCTAAAAAAATATATAATTTCACATAACTTTTTGTATTACTGACTTGTGCACACGAAATCATTTCAAACATTATGAAACGAGTGAAATAAAAATACTTATTGAAATGATTATTTATTCAACTTAAAAGATTCAGTAATACAGGTTTATGAATCTATAATCTTCTTCTATCTTCTTCTTCTATATATATAAAAATGGATTGCTGTTCCTTAGTCTCGCTAAAACTCGAGAACAGCTGAACGGATTTATCTTATCTTAGTCTTTAAATGTTCGTGGAGGTTCAGGGAAGGTATAAAAGCTGAAAAAAAATTGATTCAATACTGGGAAAAACCATAAAAACAGCCCTTTTCTATCTCCCATACAAACGTTTTTTTTGACATTAGATTTGACAACTAACTAATATGTCAATCATTCTGTCGCACTTTAAAACACGGAGTTTTAATGCTTACAGTTAAACTACAAAAATATAAATAAAAAAACGTAATAGATATTTCTTGATTATAGGGCGATACGAAGTTCGCCAGGTCTTCTAGTATATATATAAAAATGGATTGCTGTTCCTTAGTCTCGCTAAAACTTGAGAACAGCTGAACGTATTTATCTTATCTTAGTCTTGAAATGTTCGTGGAGATTCAGGGAAGGTATAAAAGCTGAAAAAAATTGATTCATTACTGCTAAAACCATAAAAACAGCCCTTTTCTATTTCCCATACAAACGTTTTTTTGACATTAGATTTGACAACTAATATGTCAATCATTCTGTTGGACTTCAAAACACGGAGATTTATGGCTTACAGTTAAACTCAAAAAATATAAATAAAAAAACGTAAAAGATATATTTTGAAATTAGGGCGATACGAAGTTCGCCAGGTCTTCTGGTAGGTAATATATTTTTTGAAATTTTATATTATTTAAAAAAAATGAAACACAAACAAAAAGGAATGTAATTCGATCCAAACGCCCTCTATTGGATAATGGCAAAGTCATTTCGTATTGAAGTTTCATACAAAGTTCATAAATTAATTAATAGATGGCAGGTTTATTAACAATATCCAAAAGTATTGATAACCTGGTATGAAGTATTTACTACAAACAGATATATGTGATTTCAAGATTTAGAGTTAGCTTAATAAAATCGTAAGTGACAGAAAAAGCAAAGCACTCGACCTTAGTCCATTTGACGGAATCTCAAGCCAGCAAGCCTTTATAAAAACAAGTGGTTTTCATTCTTCTGATAGTGAATATTCATGGCTTTTCCTGCTAGGATAATCAATAATAATTGTTCACCCGCATACATACTAAAAAAAGTTCAATTGCTTGTTAAACAAAATTTATACAGTAAGTGTTTTGATGCAAATTATTTTTTTTGTTGTTTATGAAGGTGACATTATTATGTAGGTCTTCACCGGGCACGGGTGCTTCGGTTATTATACTTATGTCGGACGGCCAGGAGAGAGCTGCCATGAGTGCGGCGCTGCGGTGGACTCGGCCCAGCACACCCTCGAGGTGTGCCCGAGATGGGCTGTAGGGGCCTGCCTAGGACGAGTCTCACACATCCATTCCGGCCCCGCCAAGGCCGGTTGGACGCCTCGTAAAAAGAGATGTTGAAGAACATCAAAAATTAAACAAAGTTATTTCATTAAATCGCGACTAATTAAGGACTTGATTCAACATCTGGTTTTTCACAGCCAATGAAGTGTTCACTGCATAAAACATCCATAGGTTTTGGAGACAATAACGATCCATCAATAATTAAAAAAATATATGACGGAACATGCACAATACGTTGTATGAAGTACCTTATTTTAAGAAAACTAGTTGATATTTTAGTTTCATTTCCTTTCATGTTTATATTTAAATGTTTCCGTTCATTTGAGTGATTTTAATTATTTTGAATAGTTTTATACTATAATTTGCAAATATTTGTTTAGTTTATTGTAAAGAAGTAAAACTTAGTCTGTATATATGTTTTTAGGTGGAGAGATGGTGAAAAAAACGTAAAAAAAGGGTGCCGGTGAGTCCTTGCCTTCCAGCACAAGCAGCGATTCCGATTGCGAGGATTCGCCAGTATTGCAGGATGCAAATGCCATCGCTCCCTTTAGGGTCGCTGATTATTGTCGCCGATACACTGAAAATGCGGAAGCCAAGTCTGAATTCATAGTACGTACTTGTCGAAAGTACTGATGATTTCCCACTCGGTAATAGGTAAAGGTTATCTTATATCTTCAAATGAGCAATTCTTATATAATATTGTATATATATTAATATATAATCGGAATCGGCTCCAACGATTTTATTTAAAAAAAGAACAAAAAGGAGTCGTTTAAAATATGACTCTTCCTGACATCTATTGGCGAATAGTAATACTACTTTTTGCTAATTGCTTTAACGACACTAAAAAATTAATTGTTGATTTAGGTATATTGTTTTGTCTTCTTAATGTGAAAATACCTAAACTTGAAAATGTCTAAACGAAATAAAAAAAAAAAACACAGTAAATACTAATAATTCCTAAATACCAAGCAAAGCTCGGTAACCAGGTATTAAAGTAAAAGAGAAAATAACACCTTCACACTGCAACCTACTCAGAGCGTAGTAATTACTTTTGCGTCTGCTACATGTTCACATTAAGATGTGGCGCCTGCCTGTCTCCACATATGTCCCACCTATAAAACAGTGTTTTAAATAATTACGCTATGATCAACTGGCTAAGTTTGTAAAAATTCACCGCGATGCTCCATATGCACAGAAGGGCATTCTTTCAATTCTTCTTAACATTGAAAAAGCTAAGTGCATTAATTGTAATGGCAATCACATCGCCATCTCTAGCATGTGACCTATAAGGCAAAAGAAAATCGCAAACAGTAAACCCAAGTCATATGCTGACACGTTAAAAGATTCATTAAATTTTCCCTCCCTTATTAAAAAATTAAATACTCAAGAAGTAATCCAAGCGATACTTTCAAACTCCGAAGCAATGACTCTACTAACAGAATCTATAGTAAAAGTTATAACTGTAAATAAAACTCAAAATATCAGTATTAGTTCACAATTTATTAGCTCAGCTATTAAAGAAACCATCAAGGATAAAAACAGCAAATTGTCACATTCAACCACCATATCTTAATTATTGTACAGTGGAACACTCAAAGTATGTTAAGTAATAGACTGATTTTCAACATTTATTATACCAAAATAATATACATGTTGCTCTTATTTCAGAAATCAAGCCTAGCATTCAATTCAATTTACTATTAGTAGGCATGACTGCGGTAATGATCATAATGGCGTAGCAAATATTAATTAAAAATGGTATACATTTCTCTAAACTATATTCTATTTATGATGATTCATTACAAAATGTAGTAATTCCTTGGATGACTTTTAAATAATGCTCAACCAACAACTATAGGCTCTCATATTTGGAAACCAAACAATCTAAATTTGACTATGGTGTCTTCTTCTTTATTTCTTTCTTGTGACATACAAATTCATCAGGACTAAAGGGTTCTCATCTGCCAAGTATCAGAAAATTTACCCTCGTTAGAGACCAACATGAATCCTCTATTTCCTTGAACAACATTCCTTTTCACAGCAATCTGAAATTAGTAAATTGGGATAGTTATGAACAAAATGTTAATGAAATGTAAATTAACTTTTAAGTTGACAAAAGTGATCTGCTTGACTCATACAGAAAGTTTTGTGCAATTATTTTATTGGCAATCGAATTTTCCGGGCTCAGCTTAAACCATAACACAACTGATAGTAATAATAACCGTCTTAGAAAGAGGTGTCAAGTACCTTGGTGGAATGATAAATGTTCAAAAGTAGTAGAAGACTGGGAAACGCATACATTAATTTCAAAACTAGTCTTAATAGTAAAAATTACATTAATTTCACAGCGCACAAGCCATTTAAAAAAGCACTTTATAAGAAGAACGTCGTAAAAGTTAGTCTGATTTCTGCTCCTCAATAAATCATTTGATATCAATTAGTGGCATTTGGACTAAAATGAGAAATTCAAAAACAGCTTTCTGAGATCTAATTTATTTTCTGACCTCAATTGGGTTCAAACATTTTTATATAACTACACACCTGATACTGTTTCACAACAGATATTAGTAGTATAGATAATGTTCTGGGAGTAAATAGTGATAATTCATACATGATCGGTTGTTTTACTTTGCAGAAGTTAAAATCTAAAAGATTCCTCATGAGGTCTGGATTGGCTTGCCTATAGAATGATAAAACTTTCAAATGTTCAAACTCTATCTATTTTCTTAAGTTTGTTAAATAGTCTATGGTTTTCTTCTATTATCCCAGAGGATTGGAAAACTGACTGTTTGATACTAATATTAAAACCTGGCTAACACTTTAATTTGGCTGATTCTTATCGTCCCAGTACACTTAGTTCATGAGTTGGAAAAATTTTAAAATAATTAATAAAACAGAGATTAATTTTTCACATAGAAAGTAACAATCTTTTACCTTACAATCAGTTTGGCTTTTGATGTGGCCGTTTTGCTTGTGAGAGTCTACGTCATTTGTCTGGATATCCACAATGCTCATTCCGAGAATAAAGTTGGAGTTTTTCTTGACATTATAGGGGCTTTCAATAATGTAGATCTGAACAAACCTGGAAAAGTTGTAAAATGGATTTATAATATTTTGAACTACAGAAAAGTGTTTGTTAAGGTTAACAATCAATTATTTGGTCCAAGATATTCTTGTAGGGGTGTATCACAAGGTGGTATATTGAGCTCACTGTTTTTTATTCTATTCATACATCAGCTAAATTCAACTCTGGGGGTGTGAAGTTTCTAATCTGCAGTTAGCAGATGATTCAGTTGTTTATTGCTCTGATACAATTTTTTTAGGTGTACAATCAGTCCTCAATGTTGCTCTCCAAAGACTAAAGAACTATTTTGATAGCCTTGGCCTGGAGGTCAGCAATGAAAAAAGTTGTTGTATTTTCAAAAACTGGTATGGTAGAAATAGGAATGTAAATATTTTGTTCAATAATAATGTAATGTCTGTAGAGAGCTCTGTGATGTTTTAGGTGTTATTTTTACAAACAATTCTAGATGGAATAAGTATGCTGAAACTCTAGAATCTCGAGCTTTAAATGCTTGTAATGTTTTAAAATCTTCAATAGGCATATATTGGGGAAATGACCCAAGGATTTTATTAACATTGTATTAATCATTAGTAAGGAGTCATTTTGATATGCTTTTTTTTTGGTTTACAGGGTTAAGAAGTAAGAACTCTAGTACTGGAAAAATTTGAAAAGATACAAAAGAAACGTTTGTATATTATAATGGGTGCCGTGCAAACTACTCTGATAGTGTCAATGCAAGTGGAATGTAATATACCCCATTAGCATTTCGGTTTAAATACTTACAATCAAAACTTTTTACAAGGTTGCTCTCCGTTAGTAATTAGCCACTTCTTGTTAAACTGCTCAACACTATTAACAGGACTGCCAATATTAATTCATATTTGTTTCAAGGTTTTTCTGAAACGTAACAAATTTTTAATAAGACACAATATTTTTTCAAGCATAGTATGGCCTTGTTACTCTGGGTTATATGAATCAAAATTTATTCAGATTAAAATTGTTGCCAAAAATCTTCTAAAGTATAAGGAAGACATTTATAGGGAACTTGATAGGTGGCAGGGATATTAGCAGATGTATACAGATGGGTCTACGAACAATGGAACAGTCTCTATAGCTGTCTATGATAGTCAGATCAAGTGGATTCGGTCATAGGCTAAATCCACACACAAGCATGTACTCCACTGAATAGCTGTATACACAGCTATGGAGCACATTCAAACACAGTCTCATCAAAAGTGGATTATAATTATGGACAGTTTAAGTTTATAAACGGCACTACAAAACCCACAATTAAAATCAAAAACTAACTATATTATATATAAAATAAGAGAGTTGTTTCACCTGCTGTCTCAAAACCAGCAAATAGTTCTAATCTGGACACCAGCCCACATTGGTGTGCATGGTAATGAGCAAGCAGACTATTTAGCTAAATTTATTACAAATCCGGCCCACAATCAATTAAGTCATAGCTTTTTAAATTTCGCAATTCCTTCTTCAAACGCTTTATCTCTTTTCAAACTCACGTTACAGGAAGAATTTTACAACTTGTGGCATCAGGTGGTAAAGGTAAGAGGAAACTGGTTAGATACAATAAATAAAAAGGTCTCTTCCCCATGGTTTACCCGGGGTAGCGACTGTAGCCATAGAAAGTATTATACCACAATCTGTCGTTTGCGTCTGGGACATTGCAGTTTTGGTGCTCACTTTTGTAGGATTGCTGTTTTTGACTCTTCAACTTGTAGATATTCCAATAGAGCTGATGAAACCCTCGAACAAATATTTTTGGATTGTCCAGAGTTTAGTATTCAAAGGATGGTCCTTGTAGACGAACTTTTAAATATTTTTAAAATTGCTGAGGATATCCCGATTCCGCGCTCTATGCGATGCGAGCTATGCGCGACAAATTGACATTGACAAATGAATTGTACTATAATTTATAAATGACATTACAACTTACAAAGACTTGACATTGATAAAAGACGGAATGTAAAAAAACAAGAGATGTACAGAAAAAAATATTTTAAATATAGAGATGGCATCAGCCTTATAATTAAGAAAATATTTAAGAAGTAATTTAGTAATTTTGAAGTTGAAGTAATTTTGACACCTCTTTCTACGACGGTTATTATTTCTATCATTTGTTATTACTGTACATCTCTCACGTCCTCAGCCGAAACTAAATTTACCCTTTATCAGAGTCTGTGGTTAAAAAATTATATTTTGTGTGATGGATTGAAAACCCGTTCTTAACAGCAATTCCATTTTTTGTCTGCAAAATCAAATAAAAGAAATTAAAATTTAAGATACATTCGTAAAAAAATATAATTTTGCTAAATATAGCTTATTGTTATGTATTGTATTATTTAAAATTGTTTTTTAATATTAATAATGAAAAAAAAATTTCAAGTTGATTTTACATTTTCAATAACTATTTGACATCCATTACAGGACTGTTCTCTCAAAAGAGCCACCGTAAGTTGTCTCGTTAGATGGCACTGGGGTCTTGCACACGGCGAATAGCAGAATAACTTTAGTTATGAATATTTATTTTAAAATGTAGAAGATAACTTTTGAAATCAACAGTATACTATAAAATAATCTTATGAGTTTGGATGGTCAATTAACTGTATTCAACTAATATTTCCTGCTTTTCATTTTCATATATTACACATATTTATAACCCCAAGGAAATTATTGCAAAATCATTTCATTTAACTAGTTATTAATTAAAAAAATTGCTTGTTAACTGCACCACTTCTAAAAAAATATATAATTTCACATAACTTTTTGTATTACTGACTTGTGCACACGAAATCATTTCAAACATTATGAAACGAGTGAAATAAAAATACTTATTGAAATGATTATTTATTCAACTTAAAAGATTCAGTAATACAGGTTTATGAATCTATAATCTTCTTCTATCTTCTTCTTCTATATATATAAAAATGGATTGCTGTTCCTTAGTCTCGCTAAAACTCGAGAACAGCTGAACGGATTTATCTTATCTTAGTCTTTAAATGTTCGTGGAGGTTCAGGGAAGGTATAAAAGCTGAAAAAAAATTGATTCAATACTGGGAAAACCATAAAAACAGCCCTTTTCTATCTCCCATACAAACGTTTTTTTTGACATTAGATTTGACAACTAACAAATATGTCAATCATTCTGTCGCACTTTAAAACACGGAGTTTTAATGCTTACAGTTAAACTACAAAAATATAAATAAAAAAACGTAATAGATATTTCTTGATTATAGGGCGATACGAAGTTCGCCAGGTCTTCTAGTATATATATAAAAATGGATTGCTGTTCCTTAGTCTCGCTAAAACTTGAGAACAGCTGAACGTATTTATCTTATCTTAGTCTTGAAATGTTCGTGGAGATTCAGGGAAGGTATAAAAGCTGAAAAAAATTGATTCATTACTGCTAAAACCATAAAAACAGCTCTTTTCTATTTCCCATACAAACGTTTTTTTTGACATTAGATTTGACAACTAATATGTCAATCATTCTGTTGGACTTCAAAACACGGAGATTTATGGCTTACAGTTAAACTCAAAAAAAAATATAAATAAAAAAACGTAAAAGATATATTTTGAAATTAGGGCGATACGAAGTTCGCCAGGTCTTCTGGTAGGTAATATATTTTTTGAAATTTTATATTATTTAAAAAAAATGAAACACAAACAAAAAGGAATGTAATTCGATCCAAACGCCCTCTATTGGATAATGGCAAAGTCATTTCGTATTGAAGTTTCATACAAAGTTCATAAATTAATTAATAGATGGCAGGTTTATTAACAATATCCAAAAGTATTGATAACCTGGTATGAAGTATTTACTACAAACAGATATATGTGATTTCAAGATTTAGAGTTAGCTTAATAAAATCGTAAGTGACAGAAAAAGCAAAGCACTCGACCTTAGTCCATTTGACGGAATCTCAAGCCAGCAAGCCTTTATAAAAACAAGTGGTTTTCATTCTTCTGATAGTGAATATTCATGGCTTTTCCTGCTAGGATAATCAATAATAATTGTTCACCCGCATACATACTAAAAAAAGTTCAATTGCTTGTTAAACAAAATTTATACAGTAAGTGTTTTGATGCAAATTAATTTTTTTGTTGTTTATGAAGGTGACATTATTATGTAGGTCTTCACCGGGCACGGGTGCTTCGGTTATTATACTTATGTCGGACGGCCAGGAGAGAGCTGCCATGAGTGCGGCGCTGCGGTGGACTCGGCCCAGCACACCCTCGAGGTGTGCCCGAGATGGGCTGTAGGGGCCTGCCTAGGACGAGTCTCACACATCCATTCCGGCCCCGCCAAGGCCGGTTGGACGCCTCGTAAAAAGAGATGTTGAAGAACATCAAAAATTAAACAAAGTTATTTCATTAAATCGCGACTAATTAAGGACTTGATTCAACATCTGGTTTTTCACAGCCAATGAAGTGTTCACTGCATAAAACATCCATAGGTTTTGGAGACAATAACGATCCATCAATAATTAAAAAAATATATGACGGAACATGCACAATACGTTGTATGAAGTACCTTATTTTAAGAAAACTAGTTGATATTTTAGTTTCATTTCCTTTCATGTTTATATTTAAATGTTTCCGTTCATTTGAGTGATTTTAATTATTTTGAATAGTTTTATACTATAATTTGCAAATTTTTGTTTAGTTTATTGTAAAGAAGTAAAACTTAGTCTGTATATATGTTTTTAGGTGGAGAGATGGTGAAAAAACGTAAAAAAAGGGTGCCGGTGAGTCCTTGCCTTCCAGCACAAGCAGCGATTCCGATTGCGAGGATTCGCCAGTATTGCAGGATGCAAATGCCATCGCTCCCTTTAGGGTCGCTGATTATTGTCGCCGATACACTGAAAATGCGGAAGCCAAGTCTGAATTCATAGTACGTACTTGTCGAAAGTACTGATGATGTCCCACTCGGTAATAGGTAAAGGTTATCTTATATCTTCAAATGAGCAATTCTTATATAATATTGTATATATATTAATATATAATCGGAATCGGCTCCAACGATTTTATTTAAAAAAAGAACAAAAAGGAGTCGTTTAAAATATGACTCTTCCTGACATCTATTGGCGAATAGTAATACTACTTTTTGCTAATTGCTTTAACGACACTAAAAAATTAATTGTTGATTTAGGTATATTGTTTTGTCTTCTTAATGTGAAAATACCTAAACTTGAAAATGTCTAAACGAAATAAAAAAAAAACACAGTAAATACTAATAATTCCTAAATACCAAGCAAAGCTCGGTAACCAGGTATTAAAGTAAAAGAGAAAATAACACCTTCACACTGCAACCTACTCAGAGCGTAGTAATTACTTTTGCGTCTGCTACATGTTCACATTAAGATGTGGCGCCTGCCTGTCTCCACATATGTCCCACCTATAAAACAGTGTTTTAAATGTTTACGCTATGATCATCTGGCTAGGTTTTGTAAAAATTCACCGCGATGCTCCATATGCACTGAGGGGCATTCTTTCAAAGAATGCAAGGTTAACATTGAAAAAGCTAAGTGCATTAATTTTAATGACAATCACATCGCCATCTCTAGCCAGTCACCTATAAGTCAAAAGAAAATCGCAAACAGTAAACCCAAGTCATATGCTGACACGTTAAAAGATTCATTAAATTTTCCCTCCCTTAAAAAAAATTAAATACTCAAGAAGTAATCCAAGCGATACTTTCAAACTCCGAAGCAATGACTCTACTAACAGAATCTATAGTAAAAGTTATAACTGTAAATAAAACTCAAAATATCAGTATTAGTTCACAATTTATTAGCTCAGCTATTAAAAAAACCATCAAGGATAAAAACAGCAAATTGTCACATTCAACCACCATATCTTAATTATTGTACAGTGGAACACTCAAAGTATGTTAAGTAATAGACTGATTTTCAACATTTATTATACCAAAATAATATACATGTTGCTCTTATTTCAGAAATCAAGCCTAGCATTCAATTCAATTTACTATTAGTAGGCATGACTGCAGTAATGATCATAATGGCGTAGCAAATATTAATTAAAAATGGTATACATTTCTCTAAACTATATTCTATTTATGATGATTCATTACAAAATGTAGTAATTCCATGGATGACAGTGGCTTAATACTTTTAAATAATGCTCAACCAACAACTATAGGCTCTCATATTTGGAAACCAAACAGTCTAAATTTGACTATGGTGTCTTCTTCTTTATTTCTTTCTTGTGACGTACAAGTTCATCAGGACTAAAGAGTTCTCATCTGCCAAGTATCAGAAAATTTACTCTCGTAAGAGACCAACATGAATCCTCTATTTCCTTGAACAACATTCCTTTTCACAGCAATCTGAAATTAGTAAATTGCGATAGTTATGAACTAATTGTTAATAAAATGTTAATGAACTTTAAAGTTGACAGATGACAGAAAGTTTTGTGCAATTATTATATTGGCAATCGAATTTTCCGGGCCCAGCTTAAACCATAACACAACTGATAGTAATAATAACTGTCGTAGAATGAGGTGTCAGTACCTCGGTGGAATGATAAATGTTCAAAAGTAGTAGAAGACTGCAAGAACGCCTACATTAATTTCAAAACTAGTCTTAATAGTAAAAATTACATTAATTTCACAGCGAACAAGCCTTTTAAAAGGCAGCACTTTATAAGAAGAACGTCGTAAAAGTTAGTCTGATTTCTGCTCCTCAATAAATCGTTTGATATCAATTAGTGGCATTTGGACTAAAATGAGAAATTCAAAAACAGCTTTCTGAGATCTAATTTATTTTCTGACCTCAATTGGGTTCAAACATTTTTATATAACTACACACCTGATACTGTTTCACAACAGATATTAGTATAGATAATGTTCTGGGAGTAAATAGTGATAATTCATACATGATCGGTTGTTTTACTTTGCAGAAGTTAGAATCTAAAAGATTCCTCATGAGGTCTGGATTGGCTTGCCTATAGAATGATAAAACTTTCAAATATTCAAACTCTATCTATTTCCTTAAGTTTGTTAAATAGTCTATGGTTTTCTTCTATGTATTATCCCAGAGGATTGGAAAACTGACTGTTTGATACCAATATTAAAACCTGGCTAACACTTTAATTTGGCTGATTCTTATCGTCCCAGTACACTTAGTTCATGAGTTGGAAAAATTTTAAAATAATTAATAAAACAGAGATTAATTTTTCACATAGAAAGTAACAATCTTTTACCTTACAATCAGTTTGGCTTTTGTTGTGGCCGTTCTGCTTGTGAGAGTCTACATCATTTGTCTGGATATCCACAATGCTCGTTCCGAGAATAAAGTTGGAGTTTTTCTTGACATTATAGGGGCTTTCAATAATGTAGATCTGAACAAACCTGGAAAAGTTGTAAATTGGATTTTTAATTTTTTGAACTACAGAAAAGTGTTTGTTAAGGTTAACAATCAATTATTTGGTCCAAGATATTCTTGTAGGGGTGTATCACAAGGTGGTATATTGAGCTCACTGTTTTTTATTCTATTCATACATCAGCTAAATTCAACTCTGGGGGTGTGAAGTTTCTAATCTGCAGCTAGCAGATGATTCAGTTGTTTATTGCTCTGATACAATTTTTTTAGGTGTACATTCAGTCCTCCATGTTGCTCTCCAAAGACTAAAGAACTATTTTGATAGCCTTGGCCTGGAGGTCAGCAATGAAAAAAGTTGTTGTCTTTTCAAAAACTGGTATAAGAAATAGGAATGTAAATATTTTGTTCAATAATAATGTAATATCTGCAGAGAGCTCTGTGATGTTTTTAGGTGTTATTTTTACAAACAATTCTAGATGGAATAAGTATGCTGAAACTCTAGAATCTCGAGCTTTAAATGCTTGTAATGTTTTAAAATCTTCAATAGGCATATATTGGGGAAATGACCCAAGGATTTTATTAACATTGTATAAATCATTAGTAAGGAGTCATTTTGATATGCTTTTTTTTGGTTTGCAGAGGTAAGAAGTAAGAACTGTAGTGGAAAAATTAGAAAAGATACAAAAGAAATGTTTGCATATTATAATGGGAGCCGTGCAAACTACTCTCATAGTGACAATGCAAGTGGAATGTAATATACCTCAATTAGCACTTTGGTTTAAATACTTACAATCAAAATTTTTTATAAGGCTGCTCTCCATTAGTAATTAGCCACTTCTTGTTAAACTGCTCGACACTATTAACAGGACTGCCAATATTAATTCATATTTGTTTCAAGGTTTTTCTGAAACAGAACCAATTTTTAAAAACACACAATATTTTTTCTATTATGGTATGGCCTTGTTACTCTGGGTTATATGAATCAAAATTTATTCAGATTAAAATTGTAGCCAAAAATCTTCTAAAGTATAAGGAAGACATTTATAGGGAACTTGATAGGTAGCAGGGATATTAGCAAATGTATACAGATGGGTCTAGGAACAATGAAGCAGTCTCTATAGCTGTCTATAATAGTCAGATCAAGTGAATTCGGTCATAGGCTGAATCCACACACAAGCATGTACTCCACTGAATAGCTGTATACACAGCTATGGAGCACATTCAAACACAGTCTCATCAAAAGTGGATTATAATTATGGACAGTTTAAGTTTATAAACGGCACTACAAAACCCACAATTAAAATCAAAAACTAACTATATTATATATAAAATAAGAGAGTTGTTTCACCTGCTGTCTCAAAACCAGCAAATAGTTCTAATCTGGACACCAGCCCACATTGGTGTGCATGGTAATGAGCAAGCAGACTATCTAGCTAAATTTATTACAAATCCGGCCCACAATCAATTAAGTCATAGCTTTTTAAATTTCGCAATTCCTTCTTCAGACGCTCTATCTCTTTGCAAACTCACGTTACAGGAAGAATTTTACAACTTATGGCATCAGGTGGTAAAGGTAACAGGAAACTGGTTAGATACAATAATTAAAAAGATCTCTTCCCCGTGGTTTACCCGGGGTAGCGACTGTAGCCATACAAAGTATTATACCACAATCTGTCGTTTGCGTCTGGGACATTGCAGTTTTGGTGCTCACCTTTTTAGGATTGTTGTTTTTGACTCTTCAACTTGTAGATATTCCAATAGAGCTGATGAAACCCTCGAACAAATATTATTGGATTGTCCACAGTTTAGTATTCAAAGGATGATCCTTGTAGACCAACTTTTAAATATTTTTAAAACTGCTGAAGATATCCCGATTCCCGCGCTCTATGCGATGCGAACTATGCGCGACAAATTGACATTGACAAATGAATTGTACTATAATTTATAAATGACATTACAACTTACAAAGACTTGACATTGATAAAAGACGGAATGTAAAAAAACAAGAGATGTTCAAAAAAAATATTTTAAATAAAGAAATGGTAACGGCCTTATAATTAAAAATTATTTAAGAAGTAATTTAAAGGATTGCGCGCTGTGAAATTAATGTAATTTTTACTATTAAGACTAGTTTTGAAAGTAATGTACGCGTTCTTGCAGTCTTCTACTACTTTTGAACATTTATCATTCCACCAAGATACTTGACACCTCTTTCTACGACGGTTATTATTACTATCATTTGTTATTACTGTACATCTCTCACGTCCTCAGACGAAACTAAATTTACCCTTTATCAGAGTCTGTGGTTGAAAAATAATATTTTGTGTGATGGATTGAAACCCCGTCCTTAACAGCAATTCCATTTTTTATCCTGCAAAATCAAATAAAAGAAATTAAAATTTAAGATACATTCGTAAAAAATATAATTGTCTTAAATATAGCTATTTGTTATGAATTGTATTATGTATTTTAAATTGTTTTTTAATGTTAATAATGAAAAAAAATGTTCAATTTGATTTTACATTTTCAATAACTACCTATTTGACATCCATTACAGGACTGTTCTCTCAAAAGAGCCACCGTAAGTTGTCTCGTTAGATGGCACTGGGGTCTTGCACACGGCGAATAGCAGAATAACTTTAGTTATGAATATTTATTTTAAAATGTAGAAGATAACTTTTGAAATCAACAGTATACTATAAAATAATCTTATGAGGGTGGACGGTCAATTAACTGTATTCAATTAATATTTTCTGCTTTTCATTTTCATATATTCCACATATTTATAACCCCAAGAAAATTATTGCAAAATAATTTCATTTAACTCGGTTTTAATTAAAAAAATTGCTTGTTAACTGCACCACTTCTAAAAAAATATAAAATATCACATAACTTTTTGTATTACTGACTTGTGCACACGAAATCATTTTAAACATTATGAAACGAGTGAAATAAAAATACTTAATGCGATGATTATTTATTCAACTTAAAAGATTCAGTAATACAGGTTTATGAATCTATAATCTTCTATCTTCTTCTTCTATCTTCTATATATATAAAAATGGATTGCTGTTCCTTAGTCTCACTAAAACTCGAGAACAGCTGAACGGATTTATCTTATCTTAGTCTTTAAATGTTCGTCGAGGTTCAGGGAAGGTATAAAAGCTGAAAAAAATTGATTCAATACTGAGAAAACCATAAAAACAGCCCTTTTCTATCTCCCATACAAACGTTTTTTTTGACATTAGATTTGACAACTAACTAATATGTCAATCATTCTGTCGCACTTTAAAACACGGAGTTTTAATGCTTACAGTTAAACTACAAAAATATAAATAAAAAAAACGTAAAAGATATCTTCTGAAATTAGGGCAATAGAAGTTCGCCAGGTCTTCTGGTAGGTAATATATTTTTTGAAATTTTATGTTATTTATAAAAAAATGAAACACAAACAAAAAGGAATGTAATTCGATCCAAACGCCCTCTATTTGATAATGGCAAAGTCATTTCGTATTGAAGTTTCATACAAAGTTCATAAATTAATTAATAGATGGCAGGTTTATTAACAATATCCAAAAGTATTGATAACCTGGTATGAAGTATTTACTACAAACAGATATATGTGATTTCAAGATTTAGAGTTAGCTTAATAAAATCGTAAGTGACAGAAAAAGCAAAGCACTCGACCTTAGTCCATTTGACGGAATCTCAAGCCAGCAAGCCTTTATAAAAACAAGTGGTTTTCATTCTTCTGATAGTGAATATTCATGGCTTTTCCTGCTAGGATAATCAATAATAATTGTTCACCCGCATACATACTAAAAAAAGTTCAATTGCTTGTTAAACAAAATTTATACAATAAGTGTTTTGATGCAAATGGTTTTTTTGTTGTTTATGTAGGTGCCATTATTATGTAGGTCTTAACCGGGCACGGGTGCTTCGGTTATTATACTTATGTCGGACGGCCAGGAGAGAGCTGCCATGAGTGCGGCGCTGCAGTGGACTCGGCCCAGCACACCTTCGAGGTGTGCCCGAGATGGGCTGTAGGGGCCTGCCTAGGTCGAGTCTCACACATCCATTCCGGCCCCGCCAAGGCCGGTTTGACGCCTCGTAAAAAGAGATGTTGAAGAACATCAAAAATTAAATCAAAGTTATTTCATTAAATCGCGACTAATTAAGGACTTGATTCAACATCTGGTTTTTCACAGCCAATGAAGTGTTCACTGCATAAAACATCCATATGTTTTGGAGACAATAACGATCCATCAATAATTAAAAAATATATGACGGAACATGCACAATACGTTGTATGAAGTACCTTATTTTAAGAAAAGTAGTTGATATTTTAGTTTCATTTCTTTCATGTTTATATTTAAATGTTTTGGTTCATTTGAGTGATTTTAATTATTTTGAATAGTTTTATACTATAATTTGCAAATATTTGTTTAGTTTATTGTAAAGAAGTAAAACTTAGTCTGTATATATGTTTTTAGGTGGAGAGATGGTGAAAAAACGTAAATAAAGGGTGCCGGTGAGTCCTTGCCTTCCAGCACAAGCAGCGATTCCGATTGCGAGGATTCGCCAGTATTGCAGGATGCAAATGCCATCGCTCCCTTTAGGGTCGCTGATTATTGTCGCCGATACACTGAAAATGCGGAAGCCAAGTCTGAATTCATAGTACGTACTTGTCGAAAGTACTGATGATGTCCCACTCGGTAATAGGTAAAGGTTATCTTATATGTATCTTCAAATGAGCAATTCTTATATAATATTGTATATATATTAATATATAATCGGAATCGGCTCCAACGATTTTATTTAAAAAAAGAACAAAAAGGAGTCGTTTAAAATATGACTCTTCCTGACATCTATATCTAATAATTCCTAAATACCAAGCAAAGCTCGGTAACCAGGTATTAGGTCATAATGAGTAAAGTAAAAGAGAAAATAACACCTTCACACTGCAACCTACTCAGAGCGTAGTAATTACTTTTGCGTCTGCTACATGTTCACATTAAGATGTGGCGCCTGCCTGTCTCCACATATGTCCCACCTATAAAACAGTGTTTTAAATGTTTACGCTATGATCAACTGGCTAAGTTTGTAAAAATTCACCGCGATGCTCCATATGCACAGAGGGGCATTCTTTCAATTCTTCTTAACATTGAAAAAGCTAAGTGCATTAATTGTAATGGCAATCACATCGCCATCTCTAGCCAGTCACCTATAAGGCAAAAGAAAATCGCAAACAGTAAACCCAAGTCATATGCTGACACGTTAAAAGATTCATTAAATTTTCCCTCCCTTATTAAAAAATTAAATACTCAAGAAGTAATCCAAGCGATACTTTCAAACTTCGAAGCAATGACTCTACTAACAGAATCTATAGTAAAAGTTATAACTGTAAATAAAACTCAAAATATCAGTATTAGTTCACAATTTATTAGCTCAGCTATTAAAGAAACCATCAAGGATAAAAACAGCAAATTGTCACATTCAACCACCATATCTTAATTATTGTACAGTGGAACACTCAAAGTATGTTAAGTAATAGACTGATTTTCAACATTTATTATACCAAAATAATATACATGTTGCTCTTATTTCAGAAATCAAGCCTAGCATTCAATTCAATTTACTATTAGTAGGCATGACTGCAGTAATGATCATAATGGCGTAGCAAATATTAATTAAAAATGGTATACATTTCTCTAAACTATATTCTATTTATGATGATTCATTACAAAATGTAGTAATTCCTTGGATGACTTTTAAATAATGCTCAACCAACAACTATAGGCTCTCATATTTGGAAACCAAACAATCTAAATTTGACTATGGTGTCTTCTTCTTTATTTCTTTCTTGTGACATACAAATTCATCAGGACTAAAGGGTTCTCATCTGCCAAGTATCAGAAAATTTACCCTCGTTAGAGACCAACATGAATCCTCTATTTCCTTGAACAACATTCCTTTTCACAGCAATCTGAAATTAGTAAATTGGGATAGTTATGAACAAAATGTTAATGAAATGTAAATTAACTTTTAAGTTGACAAAAGTGATCTGCTTGACTCATACAGAAAGTTTTGTGCAATTATTTTATTGGCAATCGAATTTTCCGGGCTCAGCTTAAACCATAACACAACTGATAGTAATAATAACCGTCATAGAAAGAGGTGTCAAGTACCTTGGTGGAATGATAAATGTCCAAAAGTAGTAGAAGACTGGGAAACGCATACATTAATTTCAAAACTAGTCTTAATAGTAAAAATTACATTAATTTCACAGCGCACAAGCCATTTAAAAAAGCACTTTATAAGAAGAACGTCGTAAAAGTTAGTCTGATTTCTGCTCCTCAATAAATCGTTTGATATCAATTAGTGGCATTTGGACTAAAATGAGAAATTCAAAAACAGCTTTCTGAGATCTAATTTATTTTCTGACCTCAATTGGGTTCAAACATTTTTATATAACTACACACCTGATACTGTTTCACAACAGATATTAGTATAGATAATGTTCTGGGAGTAAATAGTGATAATTCATACATGATCGGTTGTTTTACTTTGCAGAAGTTAAAATCTAAAAGATTCCTCATGAGGTCTGGATTGGCTTGCCTATAGAATGATAAAACTTTCAAATGTTCAAACTCTATCTATTTTCTTAAGTTTGTTAAATAGTCTATGGTTTTCTTCTATTATCCCAGAGGATTGGAAAACTGACTGTTTGATACTAATATTAAAACCTGGCTAACACTTTAATTTGGCTGATTCTTATCGTCCCAGTACACTTAGTTCATGAGTTGGAAAAATTTTAAAATAATTAATAAAACAGAGATTAATTTTTCACATAGAAAGTAACAATCTTTTACCTTACAATCAGTTTGGCTTTTGTTGTGGCCGTTCTGCTTGTGAGAGTCTACGTCATTTGTCTGGATATCCACAATGCTCGTTCTGAGAATAAAGTTGGAGTTTTTCTTGACCTTATAGGGGCTTTCAATAATGTAGATCTGAACAAACCTGGAAAAGTTGTAATTTGGATTTTTAATTTTTTGGACTACAGAAAAGTGTTTGTTAAGGTTAACAATCAATTATTTGGTCCAAGATATTCTTGTAGGGGTGTATCACAAGGTGGTATATTGAGCTCACTGCTTTTTATCCTATTCATACATCAGCTAAATTCAACTCTGGGGTGTGAAGTTTCTAATCTGCAGTTAGCAGATGATTCAGTTGTTTATTGCTCTGATACAATTTTTTTAGGTGTACAATCAGTCCTCAATGTGACTCTCCAAAGACTAAAGAACTATTTTGATGGCCTTGGCCTGGAGGTCAGAAATGAAAAAAGTTGTTGTCTTTTCAAAAACTGGTATTAGAAATAGGAATGTAAATATTTTGTTCAATAATAATGTTATGTCTGTAGAGACCTCTGTCATGTTTTTAGGTGTTATTTTTACAAACAGTTCTAGATGGAATAAGTATGCTGAAACTCTAGAATCTCGAGCTTTAAATGCTTGTAATGTTTTAAAATCTTCAACAGGCATATATTGGGCAGCTGACCCAAGGATTTTATAAACATTGTATAAATCATTAGTAAGGAGTCATTTTGATATGCTTTTTCTTGGTTTACAGGGGTAAGAAGTAATAACTGTAGTACTGGAAAAATTTGAAAAGATACAAAAGAAATGTTTGCATATTATAATGGGAGCCGTGCAATCTACTCTCATAGTGTCAATGTAAGTGGAATGTTATATACCTCCATTAGCACTTTGGTTTAAATACTTACAATCAAAATTTTTTACAAGGTTGCTCTCCATTAGTAATTAGCCACTTCTTGTTAAACTGCTCGACACTATTAACAGGACTGCCAATATTAATTCATATTTGTTTCAGGGTTTTTCTGAAACAGAACCAATTTTTAATAAGACACAATATTTTTTCAAGCATGGTATGGCCTCGTTACTCCTGGTTATATGAATCAAAATTTATTCAGATTAAAATTGTTGGCAAAAATCTTCTAAAGTATAAGGAAGACATTTATAGGGAACTTGATAGGTGGCAGGGATATTAGCAAATGTATACAGATGGGTCTATGAACAATGGAACAGTCTCTATAGCTGTCTATGATAGTCAGATCAAAAGTGGATTTGGTCATAGGCTGAATCCACACACAAGCATGTACTCCACTGAATAGCTGTATACACAGCTATGGAGGACATTCAAACACAGACTCATCAAAATGGACAGTTTAAGTTTATTAACGGCACTACGAAATCCACAATTAAAATCAAAAACTAACTATATTATATATAAAATAAGAGAGTTGTTTCACCTGCTGTCTCAAAACCAGCAAATAGTTCTAATCTGGACACCAGCCCACATTGGTGTGCATGGTAATGAGCAAGCAGACTATTTAGCTAAATTTATTACAAATCCGGCCCACAATCAATTAAGTCAAAGCTTTTAATTTCGCAATTCCTTCTTCAGACGCTCTATCTCTTTTCAAACTCACGTTACAGGGAGAATTTTACAACTTATGGCATCAAGTGGTAAAGGTAACAGAAAACTGGTTAGATACAATAAATAAAAAGGGTCTCTTCCCCGTGGTAGCGACTGTAGCCATAGAAAGTATTATACCACAATCTGTCGTTTGCGTCTGGGATATTGCAGTTTTGGTGCTCACCTTTTTAGGATTGGTGTTTTAGACTCTTCAACTTGTAGATATTCCAATAGAGCTGATGAAACCCTCGAACAAATATTTTTGGATTGTCCACAGTTTAGTATTCAAAGGATGGTCCTTGTAGACCAACTTTTAAACATTTTTAAAACTGTTGAAGATATGCCGATTCCCGCGCTCTATGCGATGCGAGCTATGTGAGACAAAGTGACATTGACAATTGAATTGTACTATAATTTATAAATGACATTACAACTTACAAAGACTTGACATTGATAAAAGACGGAATGTAAAAAAATGAGATGTTCAAAAAAAATATTTTAAATAAAGAAATGGCAACGGCCTTATAATTAAAAAATATTTAAGAATTAATTTAAAGGATTGTGCGCTTTGAAATTAATGTAATTTTTACTATTAAGACTAGTTTTGAAAGTAATGTACGCGTTCTTGCAGTCTTCTACTACTTTTGAACATTTATCATTCCACCAAGATACTTGACACCTCTTTCTACGACGGTTATTATTACTATCATTTGTTATTACTGTACATCTCTTACGTCCTCAGCCGAAACTAAATTTACCCTTTATCAGAGTCTGTGGTTGAAAAATAATATTCTGTGTGATGGATTGGAACCCCGTCCTTAACAGCATTTCCATTTTTTATCCTGCAAAATCAAATAAAAGAAATTAAAATTTAAGATACATCCGTAAAAAATATAATTGTCTTAAATATAGCTATTTGTTATGAATTGTATTATTTTAAATTGTTTATTAATATTAATAATGAAAAAAAATGTTCAATTTGATTTTACATTTTCAATAACTATTTGACATCCATTACAGGACTGTTCTCTCAAAAGAGCCACCGTAAGTTGTCTCGTTAGATGGCACTGGGGTCTTGCACACGGCGAATAGCAGAATAACTTTAGTTATGAATATTTATTTTAAAATGTAGAAGATAACTTTTGAAATCAACATTATTTTATAAAATAATCTTATGAGGGTGGACGGTCAATAAACTGTATTCAATTAATATTTTCTGCTTTTCATTTTCATATATTCCACATATTTATAACCCCAAGAAAATTATTGCAAAATAATTTCATTTAACTCGTTATTAATTAAAAAAATTGCTTGTTAACTGCACCACTTCTAAAAAAATATATAATTTCACATAACTTTTTGTATTACTGACTTGTGCACAGGAAATCATTTCAAACATTATGAAACGAGTGAAATAAAAATACTTATTGAGATGATTATTTATTCAACTTAAAAGATTCAGTAATACAGGTTTATGAATCTATAATCTTCTATCTTCTTCTTCTATCTTCTATCTTCTATATATAAAAATGGATTGCTGTTCCTTAGTCTCGCTAAAACTCGAGAACAGCTGAACGGATTTATCTTATCTTAGTCTTTAAATGTTCGTGGAGGTTCAGGGAAGGTATAAAAGCTGAAAAAAATTGATTCAATACTGGGAAAACCATAAAAACAGCCCTTTTCTATCTCCCATACAAACGTTTTTTTTTTGACATTAGATTTGACAACTAACTAATATGTCAATCATTCTGTCGCACTTTAAAACACGGAGTTTTAATGCTTACAGTTAAACTACAAAAATATAAATAAAAAAAACGTAATAGATATTTCTTGATTATAGGGCGATACGAAGTTCGCCAGGTCTTCTAGTCTTCTATCTTCTATATATATAAAAATGGATTGCTGTTCCTTAGTCTCGCTAAAACTCGAGAACAGCTGAATGGATTTATCTTATCTTAGTCTTGAAATGTTCGTGGAGGTTCAGGGAAGGTATAAAAGGTGAGAAAAATTGATTCATTACTGGGAAAACCATAAAAACAGCCCTTTTCTATTTCCCATACAAACGTTTTTTTTGACATTAGATTTGACAACTAATATGTCAATCATTCTGTTGGACTTCAAAACACGGAGATTTATGGCTTACAGTTAAACTCAAAAAATATAAATAAAAAAACGTAAAAGATATTTTTTGAAATTAGGGCGATACGAAGTTCGCCAGGTCTTCTGGTAGGTAATATATTTTTTGAAATTTTATATTATTTATAAAAAATGAAACACAAACAAAAAGGAATGTAATTCGATCCAAACGCCCTCTATTGGATAATGGCAAAGTCATTTCGTATTGAAGTTTCAAACAAAGTTCATAAATTAATTAATAGATGGCAGGTTTATTAACAATATCCAAAAGTATTGATAACCTGGTATGAAGTATTTACTACAAACTAATATATGTGATTTCAAGATTTAGAGTTAGCTTAATAAAATCGTAAGTGACAGAAAAAGCAAAGCACTCGACCTTAGTCCATTTCACGGAATCTCAAGCCAGCAAGCCTTTATAAAAACAACTGGTTTTCATTCTTCTGATAGTGAATATTCAGGGCTTTTCCTGCTACGATAATCAATAATAATTGTTCACCCGCATACATACTAAAAAAAGTTCAATTGCTTGTTAAACAAAATTTATACAATAAGTGTTTTGATGCAAATTAATTTTTTTGTTGTTTATGAAGGTGAAATATTATGTAGGTCTTAACCAGGCACGGGTGCTTCGGTTATTATACTTATGTCGAACGGCCAGGAGAGAGCTGCCATGAGTGCGGCGCTGCGGTGGACTCGGCCCAGCACACCTTCGAGGTGTGTCCGAGATGGGCTGTAGGGGCCTGCCTAGGTCGAGTCTCACACATCCATTCCGGCCCCGCCAAGGCCCGTTGGACGCCTCCTAAAAAGAGATGTTGAAGAACATCAAAAATTAAATCAAGATTATTTACATAATTAAATCGCGACTAATTAAGGACTTCATTCAACATCTGGTTTTTCACAGCCAATGAAGTGTTCACTGCATAAAACATCCATAGGTTTTGGAGACCATAACGATCCATCAATAATTAAAAAAATATATGACGGAACATGCACAATACGTTGTATGAAGTATCTTATTTTAAGAAAAGTAGTTGTTTTTTTAGTTTCATTTCTTTCATGTTTATATTTAAATGTTTTCGTTCATTTGAGTGATTTTAATTATTTTGAATAGTTTTATTTTATACTATAGAAGTAAAACTTAGTCTGTATATATGTTTTTAGGTGAAGAGATGGTGAAAAAACGTAAAAAAGGGTGCCGGTGAGTCCTTGCCTTCCAGCACAAGCAGCGATTCCGAATGCGAGGATTCGCTAGTATTGCAGGATGCAAATGCCTTCGCTCCCTTTAGGGTCGCTGATTATTGTCGCCGATACCCTGAAAATGCGGAAGCCAAGTCTGAATTCATAGTACGTATTTGTCGAAAGTACTGATGATGTCCCACTCGATAATAGGTAAAGGTTATCTTATATCTTTAAATGAGCAATTCTTATATAATATTGTATATATATTAATATATAATCGGAATCGGCTCCAACGATTTTCATGAAATTTATTATACAGGAGGTTTCGGGGCGATTAATCGATCTAGCTGGAAATCATTTTTGAAAATGTTATTTTATTTAAAAAAAGAACAAAAAGGTGTCCTTTAAAATATGACTCTTCCTGACATCTATTTGCGAATAGTAATACTACTTTTTGCTAATAGCTTTAACGACACTAAAAAATAATTGTTGATTTATACTGTTTTGTCTTCTTAACGTGTTCACTTGAAAATGCCTAAACGAAATTAAAAAAAAAACACAAAAACACAATATAAATACTAATTATTCCTAAATACCAAGCAAAGCTAGGTAACCAGGTCATAATGAGTAAAGTAAAAGAGAAAATAACACCTTCACACTGCAACCTACTCAGAGCTTAGTAATTACTTTTGCATCTGCTACGTTATTGCCGGACTATGTTCACATTAAGATGTGGCGCCTGCCTGTCTCCACATATGTCCCACCTATAAAACAGTGTTTTAAATGTTTACGCTATGATCATCTGGCTAAGATTGTAAAAAAATTCGCCGCGATGCTCCATATGCACAGAGGGTTAATTCTTTCAAAGAATGCAAGGTTAAAATTGAAAAAGCTAAGTGCATTAATTGGGTTTTTGAATTATTTTTTTTTTTGTGATAAATGGAAAGATCATATATAAGTTTTATAACAAAACTATTTTTATTTTATTTTTTTTTTGCAATATTTAAAAAGTTATTTCAAAATAAAAATTAAATTTTAAATTCAGTACCGAAGACAAGCCGACAGCTCGCGAATAAACCCGAGCGCGTGTGACGTCACAATGTTAGTTTTTGCTCATTGTAGCATACAGAGATATAATAATTAGTACAGTGTTTTGAGTTTTTATCTAGTAAATTCTGTTGGCATTGTTAAATAATCAAAAATGTCAAAACTCAAAAGTTATCGCTCTTGTTTTGTACCATTATGTACAAATACTACAAAAACAACTCCTGAAAAAATGTTTTTAAATGTTCCACAAGACGAAAAACGTCGAAAGAAATGGTTTCAAGCAGCAGTGCACCGAGATTATTCAAAAACAAAATCAATTTTTTTTTGTTGTGAAGATCATTTCGTTGTAAGTATTCATAATAATATTGTTATTAATTATTATTTATCTAAGTATATAAATCGAATAAGTATAGTTCAGTAATTAATTTTTTTACCTGGGCTCCAAATCATAACCTTTAGAATCGTAGCATTAAAAAAATTTTAATTGATAATTCAAAGCGATTAAATAGTAAATCTATATGTATGTTTGTCTAATAATTGGAATTCAATTAATAGATATTTTCATAATTTTATAATATTCTAGGTTCTGTATCAGACTACATTTAAATTTTTAAAGTATATGTTATTTTGTTTTTTTTATAATATTATAATAACATTTTATTAATAATGATTTAATGAAATAATTATTAATTATATTTAATAGAGAATAAATACTTATTTTCATTTAGAATAGTATTTCTTAACAGACTTATCTTGATGCCTTAGCACCTCGAACTTCAGCAGAATTAAACCGAACGTCATTTTTAAAAAAATTAGTTATCATAAATATATCAACATCTGGAATATTATCCGATTTTGCTTTTATAAATCCTTTATCACACATAGTTAGTGGAAATAAACTTTTCAAATCGTTTTTCACTAATAAATTTGAGATATTTTTATCAAGTCAAAGATAATACCTAGCCATAAACACTGTACTATTATGAAATTGCTTTAACATTATGACGTCACAAGTATGGCAACCAATCGTGGCGCGTTTACAGTCACGTGATTTGTTTTTGAATTTTATCAATTTTTAATTGTTTATAATTAATTTAAAAAAAAATTTTTCAAGATTTTTGCATTAAAAATCAATATAATTAATAATAAAGTTTTAAAATACGTAAAAAAAATCAATACTTTTTTTTTTTCAAAAACCCAATTGTAATGGCAATCACATCGCCATCGCCAATCTATAGTAAAAGTTATAACTGTAAATAAAATTCAAAATATCAGTATTAGTTCACAATTTATTAGCTCAGCTATTAAAGAAACCATCAAGGATAAAAACAGCAAATCGTCACATTCAACCACCAAATCTTAAATATTGTACAGTGGAACACTCAAAGTATGTTAAGTAATAGACTTGAGTTTCAACATTAATTATACCAAAATAATATACATGTTGCTCTCATTTCAGAAATCAAGCCTAGCATTCAATTCAATTTACTATTAGTAGGCATGACTGCAGTAATGATCATAATGGCGTAGCAATAATAATTAAAAATGGTACATATACATTTCTCTAAACTATATACTTTTTATGATGATTCATTACAAAATGTAGTAATTGTTATTAATCTGGTTCTTTGGTTAGTTTTTACAGTCCTGGTAATAGTTTTCCTGGTTTTGAAAAGGCGAAGTTCGATCGTTTATTGTACATTATTACAAAACCGTTGATAATTGCAGGCGATTTTAACGCCCATCATACTTTTTGGGGTTGTAGTCGCATAGATTCTTGGGGCACAGCTATAATGGATTCCATGGATGACAATGAGTTAATACTTTTAAATAATGCTCACCCAACAACTATAGGCTCTCATATTTGGAAACCGAACAGTCTAAATTTGACTATGGTGTCTTCTTCTTTATTTCTTTCTTGTGACATGCAAGTTCATCAGGACTACAGGGTTGTCATCTGCCAAGTATCAGAAAATTTACCCTCGTAAGAGACCAACATGAATCCTCTATTTCCTTGAACAACATTCCTTTTCACAGCAATCTGAAATAAGTAAATTGGGATGGTTATGAACAAATTGTTAATAAAATGTTATTGACCTTTAAAGTTGACAAAAGGGATCTGCTTGACTCATACCGAAAGTTTTGTGCAATTATTCTATTGGCAATCGAATTTTCCGGGCCCAGCTTAAACCATAACACAACTGATAGTAATAATAACCGTCGTAGAAAGAGGTGTCAATTACCTTGGTGGAATGATAAATGTTCAAAAGTAGTAGAAGACTGCAAGAAAGCATACATTAATTTCAAAACTAGTCTTAATAGTAAAAATTACATTAATTTCAAAGCGCACAAGTCTTTAAAACACGCACTTTAAAAGAAGAACGTCGTAAAAGTTAGTCTGAATTCTGCTCCTCAATAAATCGTTTAACATCAATAAGTGGCGGCATTTGGACTAAAATGAGAAAATTCAAAAACAGCTTTCTGAGATCTAATTTATTTTCTGACCTCAATTGGGTTCAAACATTTTTATATAACTATACACCTGATACTGTTTCACAACAGATAAGTATAGATAATGTTCTGGGAGTAAATAGTGATAATTCATACATGATTGGTTGTTTTACTTTGCAGAAGTTAAAATCCGTGTTAGCCTCTAGAAAAGATTCCTCATGTGGTCTGGATTGGCTTTCCTATAGAATGTTTAAACTTTTGAATGTTCAAAATCTATCTATTTTCTTTAGTTTGTAAAATAATCTATGGTTGTCTTCTATTATCCCAGAGGATTGGAAAATTGACTGTTTGGTACCAATATTAAAACCTGGCTAACACTTTAATTTGGCTGATTCTTATCGTCCCATTACACTTAGTTCATGTGTTGGAAAAATTTTAAAATAATTAATAAAACAGAGATTAATTTTTCACATAGAAAGTAACAATATTTTACCTTACAATCAGTTTGGCTTTTGTTGTGGCCGTTCTGCTTGTGAGAGTCTACGACATTTGTCTGGATATCCACAATGCTCGTTCCAAGAATAAAGTTGGAGTTTTTCTTGACATTATAGGGGCTTTCAATAATGTAGATCTGAACAAACCTGGAAAAGTTGTAAATTGGATTTTTAATTTTTTGAACTACAGAAAAGTGTTTGTTAAGGTTAACAATCAATTATTTGGTCCAAGATATTCTTGTAGGGGTGTATCACAAGGTGGTATATTGAGCTCACTGTTTTTTATCCTATTCATACATCAGCTAAATTCAACTCTGGGGTGTGAAGTTTCTAATCTGCAGTTAGCAGATGACTCAGTTGTTTATTGCTCTGATACAATTTTTTTAGGTGTACAATCAGTCCTCAATGTGGCTCTCCAAAGACTAAAGAAATATTTTGATAGCCTTGGCCTGGTGGTCAGCAATGAAAAAAGTTGTTGTTTTTCAAAAACTGGTATTAGAAATAGGAATGTAAATATTTTGTTCAATAATAATGTAATGTCTGTAGAGAGCTCTGTGATGTTTTTAGGTGTTATTTTTACAAACAATTCTAGATGGAATAAGTATGCTGAAACTCTAGAATCTCGAGCTTTAAATGCTTTTAATGTTTTAAAATCTTCAACAGGCATATATTGGGGAAATGACCCAAGGATTTTATTAACATTGTATAAATCATTAGTAAGGAGTCATTTTGATATGCTTTTTTTTGGTTTACAGGGGTAAGAAGTAATAACTGTAGTACTGGAAAAATTTGAAAAGATACAAAAGAAATGTTTGCATATTATAATGGGTGCCGTGCAATCTACTCTCATAGTGACAATGCAAGTGGAATGTAATATACCTCCATTAGCACTTTGGTTTAAATACTTACAATCAAAATTTTTTACAAGGTTGCTCTCTGTTAGTAATTAGCCACTTCTTGTTAAACTGCTCGACACTATTAAAAGGACTGCCAATATTAATTCATATTTGTTTCAGGGTTTTTCTGAAACAGAACCAATTTTTAATAAGACACAATATTTTTTCTATTATGGTATGGCCTTGTTACTCCGGGTTATATGAATCAAAATTTATTCAGATTAAAATTGTAGCCAAAAATCTTCTAAAGTATAAGGAAGACATTTATAGGGAACTTGATAGGTGGCAGGGATATTAGCAAATGTATACAGATGGGTCTATGAACAATGGAACAGTCTCTATAGCTGTCTATGATAGTCAGATCAAAAGTGGATTTGGTCATAGGCTGAATCCACACACAAGCATGTACTCCACTGAATAGCTGTATACACAGCTATGGAGCACATTCAAACACAGTCTCATCAAAAGTGGATTATAATTATGGACAGTTTAAGTTTATAAACGGCACTACAAAACCCACAATTAAAATCAAAAACTAACTATATTATATATAAAATAAGAGAGTTGTTTCACCTGCTGTCTCAAAACCAGCAAATAGTTCTAATCTGGACACCAGCCCACATTGGTGTGCATGGTAATGAGCAAGCAGACTATTTAGCGAAATTTATTACAAATCCGGCCCACAATCAATTAAGTCAAAGCTTTTAATTTCGCAATTCCTTCTTCAGACGCTCTATCTCTTTTCAAACTCACGTTACAGGGAGAATTTTACAACTTATGGCATCAAGTGGTAAAGGTAACAGAAAACTGGTTAGATACAATAAATAAAAAGGTCTCTTCCCCGTGGTAGCGACTGTAGCCATAGAAAGTATTATACCACAATCTGTCGTTTGCGTCTGGGATATTGCAGTTTTGGTGCTCACCTTTTTAGGATTGGTGTTTTAGACTCTTCAACTTGTAGATATTCCAATAGAGCTGATGAAACCCTCGAACAAATATTTTTGGATTGTCCACAGTTTAGTATTCAAAGGATGGTCCTTGTAGACCAACTTTTAAACATTTTTAAAACTGCTGAAGATATCCCGATTCCCGCGCTCTATGCGATGCGAGCTATGTGAGACAAATTGACATTGACAATTGAATTGTACTATAATTTATAAATGACATTACAACTTACAAAGACTTGACATTGATAAAAGACGGAATGTAAAAAAATAAGAGATGTTCAAAAAAAATATTTTAAATAAAGAAATGGCAACGGCCTTATAATTAAAAAATATTTAAGAATTAATTTAAAGGATTGTGCGCTTTGAAATTAATGTAATTTTTACTATTAAGACTAGTTTTGAAAGTAATGTACGCGTTCTTGCAGTCTTCTACTACTTTTGAACATTTATCATTCCACCAAGATACTTGACACCTCTTTCTACGACGGTTATTATAACTATCATTTGTTATTACTGTACATCTCTTACGTCCTCAGCCGAAACTAAATTTACCCTTTATCAGAGTCTGTGGTTGAAAAATAATATTCTGTGTGATGGATTGGAACCCCGTCCTTAACAGCATTTCCATTTTTTATCCTGCAAAATCAAATAAAAGAAATTAAAATTTAAGATTCATCCGTAAAAAATATAATTGTCTTAAATATAGCTATTTGTTATGAATTGTATTATTTTAAATTGTTTTTTAATATTAATAATGAAAAAAAATGTTCAATTTGATTTTACATTTTCAATAACTATTTGACATCCATTACAGGACTGTTCTCTCAAAAGAGCCACCGTATGTTGTCTCGTTAGATGGCACTGGGGTCTTGCACACAGCGAATAGCAGAATAACTTTAGTTATGAATATTTATTTTAAAATGTAGAAGATAACTTTTGAAATCAACATTATTTTATAAAATAATCTTATGAGGGTGGACGGTCAATTAACTGTATTCAATTAATATTTTCTGCTTTTCATTTTCATATATTCCACATATTTATAACCCCAAGAAAATTATTGCAAAATAATTTCATTTAACTCGTTATTAATTAAAAAAATTGCTTGTTAACTGCACCACTTCTAAAAAAATATATAATTTCACATAACTTTTTGTATTACTGACTTGTGCACAGGAAATCATTTCAAACATTATGAAACGAGTGAAATAAAAATACTTATTGAGATGATTATTTATTCAACTTAAAAGATTCAGTAATACAGGTTTATGAATCTATAATCTTCTATCTTCTATATATAAAAATGGATTGCTGTTCCTTAGTCTCGCTAAAACTCGAGAACAGCTGAACGGATTTATCTTATCTTAGTCTTTAAATGTTCGTGGAGGTTCAGGGAAGGTATAAAAGCTGAAAAAAATTGATTCAATACTGGGAAAACCATAAAAACAGCCCTTTTCTATCTCCCATACAAACGTTTTTTTTGACATTAGATTTGACAACTAACTAATATGTCAATCATTCTGTCGCACTTTAAAACACGGAGTTTTAATGCTTACAGTTAAACTACAAAAATATAAATAAAAAAACGTAATAGATATTTCTTGATTATAGGGCGATACGAAGTTCGCCAGGTCTTCTAGTCTTCTATCTTCTATATATATAAAAATGGATTGCTGTTCCTTAGTCTCGCTAAAACTCGAGAACAGCTGAATGGATTTATCTTATCTTAGTCTTGAAATGTTCGTGGAGGTTCAGGGAAGGTATAAAAGGTGAGAAAAATTGATTCATTACTGGGAAAACCATAAAAACAGCCCTTTTCTATTTCCCATACAAACGTTTTTTTGACATTAGATTTGACAACTAATATGTCAATCATTCTGTTGGACTTCAAAACACGGAGATTTATGGCTTACAGTTAAACTCAAAAAATATAAATAAAAAAACGTAAAAGATATTTTTTGAAATTAGGGCGATACGAAGTTCGCCAGGTCTTCTGGTAGGTAATATATTTTTTGAAATTTTATATTATTTATAAAAAAATGAAACACAAACAAAAAGGAATGTAATTCGATCCAAACGCCCTCTATTGGATAATGGCAAAGTCATTTCGTATTGAAGTTTCAAACAAAGTTCATAAATTAATTAATAGATGGCAGGTTTATTAACAATATCCAAAAGTATTGATAACCTGGTATGAAGTATTTACTACAAACTAATATATGTGATTTCAAGATTTAGAGTTAGCTTAATAAAATCGTAAGTGACAGAAAAAGCAAAGCACTCGACCTTAGTCCATTTCACGGAATCTCAAGCCAGCAAGCCTTTATAAAAACAACTGGTTTTCATTCTTCTGATAGTGAATATTCAGGGCTTTTCCTGCTACGATAATCAATAATAATTGTTCACCCGCATACATACTAAAAAAAGTTCAATTGCTTGTTAAACAAAATTTATACAATAAGTGTTTTGATGCAAATTAATTTTTTTGTTGTTTATGAAGGTGAAATATTATGTAGGTCTTAACCAGGCACGGGTGCTTCGGTTATTATACTTATGTCGAACGGCCAGGAGAGAGCTGCCATGAGTGCGGCGCTGCGGTGGACTCGGCCCAGCACACCTTCGAGGTGTGTCCGAGATGGGCTGTAGGGGCCTGCCTAGGTCGAGTCTCACACATCCATTCCGGCCCCGCCAAGGCCCGTTGGACGCCTCCTAAAAAGAGATGTTGAAGAACATCAAAAATTAAATCAAGATTATTTACATAATTAAATCGCGACTAATTAAGGACTTCATTCAACATCTGGTTTTTCACAGTCAATGAAGTGTTCACTGCATAAAACATCCATAGGTTTTGGAGACCATAACGATCCATCAATAATTAAAAAAATATATGACGGAACATGCACAATACGTTGTATGAAGTATCTTATTTTAAGAAAAGTAGTTGTTTTTTTTAGTTTCATTTCTTTCATGTTTATATTTAAATGTTTTCGTTCATTTGAGTGATTTTAATTATTTTGAATAGTTTTATTTTATACTATAGAAGTAAAACTTAGTCTGTATATATGTTTTTAGGTGAAGAGATGGTGAAAAAACGTAAAAAAGGGTGCCGGTGAGTCCTTGCCTTCCAGCACAAGCAGCGATTCCGAATGCGAGGATTCGCTAGTATTGCAGGATGCAAATGCCTTCGCTCCCTTTAGGGTCGCTGATTATTGTCGCCGATACCCTGAAAATGCGGAAGCCAAGTCTGAATTCATAGTACGTATTTGTCGAAAGTACTGATGATGTCCCACTCGATAATAGGTAAAGGTTATCTTATATCTTTAAATGAGCAATTCTTATATAATATTGTATATATATTAATATATAATCGGAATCGGCTCCAACGATTTTCATGAAATTTATTATACAGGAGGTTTCGGGGCGATTAATCGATCTAGCTGGAAATCATTTTTGAAAATGTTATTTTATTTAAAAAAAGAACAAAAAGGTGTCCTTTAAAATATGACTCTTCCTGACATCTATTTGCGAATAGTAATACTACTTTTTGCTAATAGCTTTAACGACACTAAAAAATAATTGTTGATTTATACTGTTTTGTCTTCTTAACGTGTTCACTTGAAAATGCCTAAACGAAATTAAAAAAAAAACACAAAAACACAATATAAATACTAATTATTCCTAAATACCAAGCAAAGCTAGGTAACCAGGTCATAATGAGTAAAGTAAAAGAGAAAATAACACCTTCACACTGCAACCTACTCAGAGCTTAGTAATTACTTTTGCATCTGCTACGTTATTGCCGGACTATGTTCACATTAAGATGTGGCGCCTGCCTGTCTCCACATATGTCCCACCTATAAAACAGTGTTTTAAATGTTTACGCTATGATCATCTGGCTAAGATTGTAAAAATTCGCCGCGATGCTCCATATGCACAGAGGGTTAATTCTTTCAAAGAATGCAAGGTTAAAATTGAAAAAGCTAAGTGCATTAATTGGGTTTTTGAATTATTTTTTTTTTTGTGATAAATGGAAAGATCATATATAAGTTTTATAACAAAACTATTTTTATTTTTTTTTTTTTTTGCAATATTTAAAAAGTTATTTCAAAATAAAAATTAAATTTTAAATTCAGTACCGAAGACAAGCCGACAGCTCGCGAATAAACCCGAGCGCGTGTGACGTCACAATGTTAGTTTTTGCTCATTGTAGCATACAGAGATATAATAATTAGTACAGTGTTTTGAGTTTTTATCTAGTAAATTCTGTTGGCATTGTTAAATAATCAAAAATGTCAAAACTCAAAAGTTATCGCTCTTGTTTTGTACCATTATGTACAAATACTACAAAAACAACTCCTGAAAAAATGTTTTTAAATGTTCCACAAGACGAAAAACGTCGAAAGAAATGGTTTCAAGCAGTGCACCGAGATTATTCAAAAACAAAATCAATTTTTTTTTTGTTGTGAAGATCATTTCGTTGTAAGTATTCATAATAATATTGTTATTAATTATTATTTATCTAAGTATATAAATCGAATAAGTATAGTTCAGTAATTAATTTTTTTACCTGGGCTCCAAATCATAACCTTTAGAATCGTAGCATTAAAAAAATTTTAATTGATAATTCAAAGCGATTAAATAGTAAATCTATATGTATGTTTGTCTAATAATTGGAATTCAATTAATAGATATTTTCATAATTTTATAATATTCTAGGTTCTGTATCAGACTACATTTAAATTTTTAAAGTATATGTTATTTTGTTTTTTTTATAATATTATAATAACATTTTATTAATAATGATTTAATGAAATAATTATTAATTATATTTAATAGAGAATAAATACTTATTTTCATTTAGAATAGTATTTCTTAACAGACTTATCTTGATGCCTTAGCACCTCGAACTTCAGCAGAATTAAACCGAACGTCATTTTTAAAAAAATTAGTTATCATAAATATATCAACATCTGGAATATTATCCGATTTTGCTTTTATAAATCCTTTATCACACATAGTTAGTGGAAATAAACTTTTCAAATCGTTTTTCACTAATAAATTTGAGATATTTTTATCAAGTCAAAGATAATACCTAGCCATAAACACTGTACTATTATGAAATTGCTTTAACATTATGACGTCACAAGTATGGCAACCAATCGTGGCGCGTTTACAGTCACGTGATTTGTTTTTGAATTTTATCAATTTTTAATTGTTTATAATTAATTTAAAAAAAAATTTTTCAAGATTTTTGCATTAAAAATCAATATAATTAATAATAAAGTTTTAAAATACGTAAAAAAAATCAATACTTTTTTTTTTTTCAAAAACCCAATTGTAATGGCAATCACATCGCCATCGCCAATCTATAGTAAAAGTTATAACTGTAAATAAAATTCAAAATATCAGTATTAGTTCACAATTTATTAGCTCAGCTATTAAAGAAACCATCAAGGATAAAAACAGCAAATCGTCACATTCAACCACCAAATCTTAAATATTGTACAGTGGAACACTCAAAGTATGTTAAGTAATAGACTTGAGTTTCAACATTAATTATACCAAAATAATATACATGTTGCTCTCATTTCAGAAATCAAGCCTAGCATTCAATTCAATTTACTATTAGTAGGCATGACTGCAGTAATGATCATAATGGCGTAGCAATAATAATTAAAAATGGTACATATACATTTCTCTAAACTATATACTTTTTATGATGATTCATTACAAAATGTAGTAATTGTTATTAATCTGGTTCTTTGGTTAGTTTTTACAGTCCTGGTAATAGTTTTCCTGGTTTTGAAAAGGCGAAGTTCGATCGTTTATTGTACATTATTACAAAACCGTTGATAATTGCAGGCGATTTTAACGCCCATCATACTTTTTGGGGTTGTAGTCGCATAGATTCTTGGGGCACAGCTATAATGGATTCCATGGATGACAATGAGTTAATACTTTTAAATAATGCTCACCCAACAACTATAGGCTCTCATATTTGGAAACCGAACAGTCTAAATTTGACTATGGTGTCTTCTTCTTTATTTCTTTCTTGTGACATGCAAGTTCATCAGGACTACAGGGTTGTCATCTGCCAAGTATCAGAAAATTTACCCTCGTAAGAGACCAACATGAATCCTCTATTTCCTTGAACAACATTCCTTTTCACAGCAATCTGAAATAAGTAAATTGGGATGGTTATGAACAAATTGTTAATAAAATGTTATTGACCTTTAAAGTTGACAAAAGGGATCTGCTTGACTCATACCGAAAGTTTTGTGCAATTATTCTATTGGCAATCGAATTTTCCGGGCCCAGCTTAAACCATAACACAACTGATAGTAATAATAACCGTCGTAGAAAGAGGTGTCAATTACCTTGGTGGAATGATAAATGTTCAAAAGTAGTAGAAGACTGCAAGAAAGCATACATTAATTTCAAAACTAGTCTTAATAGTAAAAATTACATTAATTTCAAAGCGCACAAGTCTTTAAAACACGCACTTTAAAAGAAGAACGTCGTAAAAGTTAGTCTGAATTCTGCTCCTCAATAAATCGTTTAACATCAATAAGTGGCGGCATTTGGACTAAAATGAGAAAATTCAAAAACAGCTTTCTGAGATCTAATTTATTTTCTGACCTCAATTGGGTTCAAACATTTTTATATAACTATACACCTGATACTGTTTCACAACAGATAAGTATAGATAATGTTCTGGGAGTAAATAGTGATAATTCATACATGATTGGTTGTTTTACTTTGCAGAAGTTAAAATCCGTGTTAGCCTCTAGAAAAGATTCCTCATGTGGTCTGGATTGGCTTTCCTATAGAATGTTTAAACTTTTGAATGTTCAAAATCTATCTATTTTCTTTAGTTTGTAAAATAATCTATGGTTGTCTTCTATTATCCCAGAGGATTGGAAAATTGACTGTTTGGTACCAATATTAAAACCTGGCTAACACTTTAATTTGGCTGATTCTTATCGTCCCATTACACTTAGTTCATGTGTTGGAAAAATTTTAAAATAATTAATAAAACAGAGATTAATTTTTCACATAGAAAGTAACAATATTTTACCTTACAATCAGTTTGGCTTTTGTTGTGGCCGTTCTGCTTGTGAGAGTCTACGACATTTGTCTGGATATCCACAATGCTCGTTCCAAGAATAAAGTTGGAGTTTTTCTTGACATTATAGGGGCTTTCAATAATGTAGATCTGAACAAACCTGGAAAAGTTGTAAATTGGATTTTTAATTTTTTGAACTACAGAAAAGTGTTTGTTAAGGTTAACAATCAATTATTTGGTCCAAGATATTCTTGTAGGGGTGTATCACAAGGTGGTATATTGAGCTCACTGTTTTTTATCCTATTCATACATCAGCTAAATTCAACTCTGGGGTGTGAAGTTTCTAATCTGCAGTTAGCAGATGACTCAGTTGTTTATTGCTCTGATACAATTTTTTTAGGTGTACAATCAGTCCTCAATGTTACTCTCCAAAGACTAAAGAACTATTTTGATGGCCTTGGCCTGGAGGTCAGAAATGAAAAAAGTTGTTGTCTTTTCAAAAACTGGTATTAGAAATAGGAATGTAAATATTTTGTTCAATAATAATGTTATGTCTGTAGAGACCTCTGTCATGTTTTTAGGTGTTATTTTTACAAACAGTTCTAGATGGAATAAGTATGCTGAAACTCTAGAATCTCGAGCTTTAAATGCTTGTAATGTTTTAAAATCTTCAACAGGCATATATTGGGCAGCTGACCCAAGGATTTTATTAACATTGTATAAATCATTAGTAAGGAGTCATTTTGATATGCTTTTTCTTGGTTTACAGGGGTAAGAAGTAATAACTGTAGTACTGGAAAAATTAGAAAAGATACAAAAGAAATGTTTGCATATTATAATGGGAGCCGTGCAATCTACTCTCATAGTGTCAATGTAAGTGGAATGTAATATACCTCAATTAGCACTTTGGTGTAAATACTTACAATCAAAATTTTTTACAAGGTTGCTCTCCATTAGTAATTAGCCACTTCTTGTTAAACTGCTCGACACTATTAACAGGACTGCCAATATTAATTCATATTTGTTTCAGGGTTTTTCTGAAACAGAACCAATTTTTAATAAGACACAATATTTTTTCTATTATGGTATGGCCTTGTTACTCCTGGTTATATGAATCAAAATTTATTCAGATTAAAATTGTTGGCAAAAATCTTCTAAAGTATAAGGAAGACATTTATAGGGAACTTGATAGGTGGCAGGGATATTATCAGATGTATACAGATGGGTCTAGGAACAATGAAGCAGTCTCTATAGCTGTCTATGATAGTCAGATCAAAAGTGGATTTGGTCATAGGCTGAATCCACACACAAGCATGTACTCCACTGAATAGCTGTATACACAGCTATGGAGGACATTCAAACACAGACTCATCAAAATGGACAGTTTAAGTTTATTAACGGCACTACGAAATCCACAATTAAAATCAAAAACTAACTATATTATATATAAAATAAGAGAGTTGTTTCACCTGCTGTCTCAAAACCAGCAAATAGTTCTAATCTGGACACCAGCCCACATTGGTGTGCATGGTAATGAGCAAGCAGACTATTTAGCGAAATTTATTACAAATCCGGCCCACAATCAATTAAGTCAAAGCTTTTAATTTCGCAATTCCTTCTTCAGACGCTCTATCTCTTTTCAAACTCACGTTACAGGGAGAATTTTACAACTTATGGCATCAAGTGGTAAAGGTAACAGAAAACTGGTTAGATACAATAAATAAAAAGGTCTCTTCCCCGTGGTAGCGACTGTAGCCATAGAAAGTATTATACCACAATCTGTCGTTTGCGTCTGGGATATTGCAGTTTTGGTGCTCACCTTTTTAGGATTGGTGTTTTAGACTCTTCAACTTGTAGATATTCCAATAGAGCTGATGAAACCCTCGAACAAATATTTTTGGATTGTCCACAGTTTAGTATTCAAAGGATGGTCCTTGTAGACCAACTTTTAAACATTTTTAAAACTGCTGAAGATATCCCGATTCCCGCGCTCTATGCGATGCGAGCTATGTGAGACAAATTGACATTGACAATTGAATTGTACTATAATTTATAAATGACATTACAACTTCCAAAGACTTGACATTGATAAAAGACGGAATGTAAAAAAACAAGAGATGTACAAAAAAAAAATATTTTAAATAAAGAAATGGCAACGGCCTTATAATTAAAAAATATTTAAGAAGTAATTTAAAGGATTGTGCGCTTTGAAATTAATGTAATTTTTACTATTAAGACTAGTTTTGAAAGTAATGTACGCGTTCTTGCAGTCTTCTACTACTTTTGAACTTTTATCATTCCACCAAGATACTTGACACCTCTTTCTACGACGGTTATTGTTACTATAATTTGTTATTACTGTACATCTCTCACGTCCTCAGCCGAAACTAAATTTACCCTTTATCAGAGTCTGTGGTTGAAAAATAATATTCTGTGTGATGGATTGGAACCCCGTCCTTAACAGCATTTCCATTTTTTATCCTGCAAAATCAAATAAAAGAAATTAAAATTTAAGATACATCCGTAAAAAATATAATTGTCTTAAATATAGCTATTTGTTATGAAATGTATTATTTTAAATTGTTTTTTAATATTAATAATGAAAAAAAAAATGTTCAATTTGATTTTACATTTTCAATAACTATTTGACATCCATTACAGGACTGTTCTCTCAAAAGAGCCACCGTAAGTTGTCTCGTTAGATGGCACTGGGGTCTTGCACACGGCGAATAGCAGAATAACTTTAGTTATGAATATTTATTTTAAAATGTAGAAGATAACTTTTGAAATCAACATTATTTTATAAAATAATCTTATGAGGGTGGACGGTCAATAAACTGTATTCAATTAATATTTTCTGCTTTTCATTTTCATATATTCCACATATTTATAACCCCAAGAAAATTATTGCAAAATAATTTCATTTAACTCGTTATTAATTAAAAAAATCGCTTGTTAACTGCACCACTTCTAAAAAAATATATAATTTCACATAACTTTTTGTATTACTGACTTGTGCACAGGAAATCATTTCAAACATTATGAAACGAGTGAAATAAAAATACTTATTGAGATGATTATTTATTCAACTTAAAAGATTCAGTAATACAGGTTTATGAATCTATAATCTTCTATCTTCTTCTTCTATCTTCTATCTTCTATATATAAAAATGGATTGCTGTTCCTTAGTCTCGCTAAAACTCGAGAACAGCTGAACGGATTTATCTTATCTTAGTCTTTAAATGTTCGTGGAGGTTCAGGGAAGGTATAAAAGCTGAAAAAAATTGATTCAATACTGGGAAAACCATAAAAACAGCCCTTTTCTATCTCCCATACAAACGTTTTTTTTGACATTAGATTTGACAACTAACTAATATGTCAATCATTCTGTCGCACTTTAAAACACGGAGTTTTAATGCTTACAGTTAAACTACAAAAATATAAATAAAAAAACGTAATAGATATTTCTTGATTATAGGGCGATACGAAGTTCGCCAGGTCTTCTAGTCTTCTATATATATAAAAATGGATTGCTGTTCCTTAGTCTCGCTAAAACTCGAGAACAGCTGAATGGATTTATCTTATCTTAGTCTTGAAATGTTCGTGGAGGTTCAGGGAAGGTATAAAAGGTGAGAAAAATTGATTCATTACTGGGAAAACCATAAAAACAGCCCTTTTCTATTTCCCATACAAACGTTTTTTTTGACATTAGATTTGACAACTAATATGTCAATCATTCTGTTGGACTTCAAAACACGGAGATTTATGGCTTACAGTTAAACTCAAAAAATATAAAAAAAAACGTAAAAGATATTTTTTGAAATTAGGGCGATACGAAGTTCGCCAGGTCTTCTGGTAGGTAATATATTTTTTGAAATTTTATATTATTTATAAAAAATGAAACACAAACAAAAAGGAATGTAATTCGATCCAAACGCCCTCTATTGGATAATGGCAAAGTCATTTCGTATTGAAGTTTCAAACAAAGTTCATAAATTAATTAATAGATGGCAGGTTTATTAACAATATCCAAAAGTATTGATAACCTGGTATGAAGTATTTACTACAAACTAATATATGTGATTTCAAGATTTAGAGTTAGCTTAATAAAATCGTAAGTGACAGAAAAAGCAAAGCACTCGACCTTAGTCCATTTCACGGAATCTCAAGCCAGCAAGCCTTTATAAAAACAACTGGTTTTCATTCTTCTGATAGTGAATATTCAGGGCTTTTCCTGCTACGATAATCAATAATAATTGTTCACCCGCATACATACTAAAAAAAGTTCAATTGCTTGTTAAACAAAATTTATACAATAAGTGTTTTGATGCAAATTAATTTTTTTGTTGTTTATGAAGGTGAAATATTATGTAGGTCTTAACCAGGCACGGGTGCTTCGGTTATTATACTTATGTCGAACGGCCAGGAGAGAGCTGCCATGAGTGCGGCGCTGCGGTGGACTCGGCCCAGCACACCTTCGAGGTGTGTCCGAGATGGGCTGTAGGGGCCTGCCTAGGTCGAGTCTCACACATCCATTCCGGCCCCGCCAAGGCCCGTTGGACGCCTCCTAAAAAGAGATGTTGAAGAACATCAAAAATTAAATCAAGATTATTTACATAATTAAATCGCGACTAATTAAGGACTTCATTCAACATCTGGTTTTTCACAGTCAATGAAGTGTTCACTGCATAAAACATCCATAGGTTTTGGAGACCATAACGATCCATCAATAATTAAAAAAATATATGACGGAACATGCACAATACGTTGTATGAAGTATCTTATTTTAAGAAAAGTAGTTGTTTTTTTAGTTTCATTTCTTTCATGTTTATATTTAAATGTTTTCGTTCATTTGAGTGATTTTAATTATTTTGAATAGTTTTATTTTATACTATAGAAGTAAAACTTAGTCTGTATATATGTTTTTAGGTGAAGAGATGGTGAAAAAAACGTAAAAAAGGGTGCCGGTGAGTCCTTGCCTTCCAGCACAAGCAGCGATTCCGAATGCGAGGATTCGCTAGTATTGCAGGATGCAAATGCCTTCGCTCCCTTTAGGGTCGCTGATTATTGTCGCCGATACCCTGAAAATGCGGAAGCCAAGTCTGAATTCATAGTACGTATTTGTCGAAAGTACTGATGATGTCCCACTCGATAATAGGTAAAGGTTATCTTATATCTTTAAATGAGCAATTCTTATATAATATTGTATATATATTAATATATAATCGGAATCGGCTCCAACGATTTTCATGAAATTTATTATACAGGAGGTTTCGGGGCGATTAATCGATCTAGCTGGAAATCATTTTTGAAAATGTTATTTTATTTAAAAAAAGAACAAAAAGGTGTCCTTTAAAATATGACTCTTCCTGACATCTATTTGCGAATAGTAATACTACTTTTTGCTAATAGCTTTAACGACACTAAAAAATAATTGTTGATTTATACTGTTTTGTCTTCTTAACGTGTTCACTTGAAAATGCCTAAACGAAATTAAAAAAAAACACAAAAACACAATATAAATACTAATTATTCCTAAATACCAAGCAAAGCTAGGTAACCAGGTCATAATGAGTAAAGTAAAAGAGAAAATAACACCTTCACACTGCAACCTACTCAGAGCTTAGTAATTACTTTTGCATCTGCTACGTTATTGCCGGACTATGTTCACATTAAGATGTGGCGCCTGCCTGTCTCCACATATGTCCCACCTATAAAACAGTGTTTTAAATGTTTACGCTATGATCATCTGGCTAAGATTGTAAAAATTCGCCGCGATGCTCCATATGCACAGAGGGTTAATTCTTTCAAAGAATGCAAGGTTAAAATTGAAAAAGCTAAGTGCATTAATTGGGTTTTTGAATTATTTTTTTTTTGTGATAAATGGAAAGATCATATATAAGTTTTATAACAAAACTATTTTTATTTTATTTTTTTTTGCAATATTTAAAAAGTTATTTCAAAATAAAAATTAAATTTTAAATTCAGTACCGAAGACAAGCCGACAGCTCGCGAATAAACCCGAGCGCGTGTGACGTCACAATGTTAGTTTTTGCTCATTGTAGCATACAGAGATATAATAATTAGTACAGTGTTTTGAGTTTTTATCTAGTAAATTCTGTTGGCATTGTTAAATAATCAAAAATGTCAAAACTCAAAAGTTATCGCTCTTGTTTTGTACCATTATGTACAAATACTACAAAAACAACTCCTGAAAAAATGTTTTTAAATGTTCCACAAGACGAAAAACGTCGAAAGAAATGGTTTCAAGCAGTGCACCGAGATTATTCAAAAACAAAATCAATTTTTTTTTTGTTGTGAAGATCATTTCGTTGTAAGTATTCATAATAATATTGTTATTAATTATTATTTATCTAAGTATATAAATCGAATAAGTATAGTTCAGTAATTAATTTTTTTACCTGGGCTCCAAATCATAACCTTTAGAATCGTAGCATTAAAAAAATTTTAATTGATAATTCAAAGCGATTAAATAGTAAATCTATATGTATGTTTGTCTAATAATTGGAATTCAATTAATAGATATTTTCATAATTTTATAATATTCTAGGTTCTGTATCAGACTACATTTAAATTTTTAAAGTATATGTTATTTTGTTTTTTTTATAATATTATAATAACATTTTATTAATAATGATTTAATGAAATAATTATTAATTATATTTAATAGAGAATAAATACTTATTTTCATTTAGAATAGTATTTCTTAACAGACTTATCTTGATGCCTTAGCACCTCGAACTTCAGCAGAATTAAACCGAACGTCATTTTTAAAAAAATTAGTTATCATAAATATATCAACATCTGGAATATTATCCGATTTTGCTTTTATAAATCCTTTATCACACATAGTTAGTGGAAATAAACTTTTCAAATCGTTTTTCACTAATAAATTTGAGATATTTTTATCAAGTCAAAGATAATACCTAGCCATAAACACTGTACTATTATGAAATTGCTTTAAACATTATGACGTCACAAGTATGGCAACCAATCGTGGCGCGTTTACAGTCACGTGATTTGTTTTTGAATTTTATCAATTTTTAATTGTTTATAATTAATTTAAAAAAAAATTTTTCAAGATTTTTGCATTAAAAATCAATATAATTAATAATAAAGTTTTAAAATACGTAAAAAAAATCAATACTTTTTTTTTTTTCAAAAACCCAATTGTAATGGCAATCACATCGCCATCGCCAATCTATAGTAAAAGTTATAACTGTAAATAAAATTCAAAATATCAGTATTAGTTCACAATTTATTAGCTCAGCTATTAAAGAAACCATCAAGGATAAAAACAGCAAATCGTCACATTCAACCACCAAATCTTAAATATTGTACAGTGGAACACTCAAAGTATGTTAAGTAATAGACTTGAGTTTCAACATTAATTATACCAAAATAATATACATGTTGCTCTCATTTCAGAAATCAAGCCTAGCATTCAATTCAATTTACTATTAGTAGGCATGACTGCAGTAATGATCATAATGGCGTAGCAATAATAATTAAAAATGGTACATATACATTTCTCTAAACTATATACTTTTTATGATGATTCATTACAAAATGTAGTAATTGTTATTAATCTGGTTCTTTGGTTAGTTTTTACAGTCCTGGTAATAGTTTTCCTGGTTTTGAAAAGGCGAAGTTCGATCGTTTATTGTACATTATTACAAAACCGTTGATAATTGCAGGCGATTTTAACGCCCATCATACTTTTTGGGGTTGTAGTCGCATAGATTCTTGGGGCACAGCTATAATGGATTCCATGGATGACAATGAGTTAATACTTTTAAATAATGCTCACCCAACAACTATAGGCTCTCATATTTGGAAACCGAACAGTCTAAATTTGACTATGGTGTCTTCTTCTTTATTTCTTTCTTGTGACATGCAAGTTCATCAGGACTACAGGGTTGTCATCTGCCAAGTATCAGAAAATTTACCCTCGTAAGAGACCAACATGAATCCTCTATTTCCTTGAACAACATTCCTTTTCACAGCAATCTGAAATAAGTAAATTGGGATGGTTATGAACAAATTGTTAATAAAATGTTATTGACCTTTAAAGTTGACAAAAGGGATCTGCTTGACTCATACCGAAAGTTTTGTGCAATTATTCTATTGGCAATCGAATTTTCCGGGCCCAGCTTAAACCATAACACAACTGATAGTAATAATAACCGTCGTAGAAAGAGGTGTCAATTACCTTGGTGGAATGATAAATGTTCAAAAGTAGTAGAAGACTGCAAGAAAGCATACATTAATTTCAAAACTAGTCTTAATAGTAAAAATTACATTAATTTCAAAGCGCACAAGTCTTTAAAACACGCACTTTAAAAGAAGAACGTCGTAAAAGTTAGTCTGAATTCTGCTCCTCAATAAATCGTTTAACATCAATAAGTGGCGGCATTTGGACTAAAATGAGAAAATTCAAAAACAGCTTTCTGAGATCTAATTTATTTTCTGACCTCAATTGGGTTCAAACATTTTTATATAACTATACACCTGATACTGTTTCACAACAGATAAGTATAGATAATGTTCTGGGAGTAAATAGTGATAATTCATACATGATTGGTTGTTTTACTTTGCAGAAGTTAAAATCCGTGTTAGCCTCTAGAAAAGATTCCTCATGTGGTCTGGATTGGCTTTCCTATAGAATGTTTAAACTTTTGAATGTTCAAAATCTATCTATTTTCTTTAGTTTGTAAAATAATCTATGGTTGTCTTCTATTATCCCAGAGGATTGGAAAATTGACTGTTTGGTACCAATATTAAAACCTGGCTAACACTTTAATTTGGCTGATTCTTATCGTCCCATTACACTTAGTTCATGTGTTGGAAAAATTTTAAAATAATTAATAAAACAGAGATTAATTTTTCACATAGAAAGTAACAATATTTTACCTTACAATCAGTTTGGCTTTTGTTGTGGCCGTTCTGCTTGTGAGAGTCTACGACATTTGTCTGGATATCCACAATGCTCGTTCCAAGAATAAAGTTGGAGTTTTTCTTGACATTATAGGGGCTTTCAATAATGTAGATCTGAACAAACCTGGAAAAGTTGTAAATTGGATTTTTAATTTTTTGAACTACAGAAAAGTGTTTGTTAAGGTTAACAATCAATTATTTGGTCCAAGATATTCTTGTAGGGGTGTATCACAAGGTGGTGTATTGAGCTCACTGCTTTTTATCCTATTCATACATCAGCTAAATTCAACTCTGGGGTGTGAAGTTTCTAATCTGCAGTTAGCAGATGACTCAGTTGTTTATTGCTCTGATACCATTTTTTTAGGTGTACAATCAGTCCTCAATGTGGCTCTCCAAAGACTAAAGAAATATTTTGATAGCCTTGGCCTGGTGGTCAGCAATGAAAAAAGTTGTTGTTTTTCAAAAACTGGTATTAGAAATAGGAATGTAAATATTTTGTTCAATAATAATGTAATGTCTGTAGAGAGCTCTGTGATGTTTTTAGGTGTTATTTTTACAAACAATTCTAGATGGAATAAGTATGCTGAAACTCTAGAATCTCGAGCTTTAAATGCTTTTAATGTTTTAAAATCTTCAACAGGCATATATTGGGGAAATGACCCAAGGATTTTATTAACATTGTATAAATCATTAGTAAGGAGTCATTTTGATATGCTTTTTTTTGGTTTACAGGGGTAAGAAGTAATAACTGTAGTACTGGAAAAATTTGAAAAGATACAAAAGAAATGTTTGCATATTATAATGGGTGCCGTGCAATCTACTCTCATAGTGACAATGCAAGTGGAATGTAATATACCTCAATTAGCACTTTGGTGTAAATACTTACAATCAAAATTTTTTACAAGGTTGCTCTCCATTAGTAATTAGCCACTTCTTGTTAAACTGCTCGACACTATTAACAGGACTGCCAATATTAATTCATATTTGTTTCAGGGTTTTTCTGAAACAGAACCAATTTTTAATAAGACACAATATTTTTTCTATTATGGTATGGCCTTGTTACTCCTGGTTATATGAATCAAAATTTATTCAGATTAAAATTGTAGCCAAAAATCTTCTAAAGTATAAGGAAGACATTTATAGGGAACTTGATAGGTGGCAGGGATATTATCAGATGTATACAGATGGGTCTAGGAACAATGAAGCAGTCTCTATAGCTGTCTATGATAGTCAGATCAAAAGTGGATTTGGTCATAGGCTGAATCCACACACAAGCATGTACTCCACTGAATAGCTGTATACACAGCTATGGAGGACATTCAAACACAGACTCATCAAAATGGACAGTTTAAGTTTATTAACGGCACTACGAAATCCACAATTAAAATCAAAAACTAACTATATTATATATAAAATAAGAGAGTTGTTTCACCTGCTGTCTCAAAACCAGCAAATAGTTCTAATCTGGACACCAGCCCACATTGGTGTGCATGGTAATGAGCAAGCAGACTATTTAGCGAAATTTATTACAAATCCGGCCCACAATCAATTAAGTCAAAGCTTTTAATTTCGCAATTCCTTCTTCAGACGCTCTATCTCTTTTCAAACTCACGTTACAGGGAGAATTTTACAACTTATGGCATCAAGTGGTAAAGGTAACAGAAAACTGGTTAGATACAATAAATAAAAAGGTCTCTTCCCCGTGGTAGCGACTGTAGCCATAGAAAGTATTATACCACAATCTGTCGTTTGCGTCTGGGATATTGCAGTTTTGGTGCTCACCTTTTTAGGATTGGTGTTTTAGACTCTTCAACTTGTAGATATTCCAATAGAGCTGATGAAACCCTCGAACAAATATTTTTGGATTGTCCACAGTTTAGTATTCAAAGGATGGTCCTTGTAGACCAACTTTTAAACATTTTTAAAACTGCTGAAGATATCCCGATTCCCGCGCTCTATGCGATGCGAGCTATGTGAGACAAATTGACATTGACAATTGAATTGTACTATAATTTATAAATGACATTACAACTTCCAAAGACTTGACATTGATAAAAGACGGAATGTAAAAAAACAAGAGATGTACAAAAAAAAATATTTTAAATAAAGAAATGGCAACGGCCTTATAATTAAAAAATATTTAAGAAGTAATTTAAAGGATTGTGCGCTTTGAAATTAATGTAATTTTTACTATTAAGACTAGTTTTGAAAGTAATGTACGCGTTCTTGCAGTCTTCTACTACTTTTGAACTTTTATCATTCCACCAAGATACTTGACACCTCTTTCTACGACGGTTATTGTTACTATAATTTGTTATTACTGTACATCTCTCACGTCCTCAGCCGAAACTAAATTTACCCTTTATCAGAGTTTGTGGTTGAAAAATAATATTATGTGTGATGGATTGAAAACCCGTTCTTAACAGCATTTCCATTTTTCATCCCGCAAAATCAAATAAAAGAAATTAAAATTTAAGATACATTCGTAAAAAATATAATTGTCTTAAATATAGCTATTTGTTAAGAATTGTATTATTTTAACCCTTATTCAAATATTGGGAAATTATTTCCCACTTGACAGTACCGTAATATTTCTTTATTATTTCTTTACTGGTAACTCTAATCAGTACCAATCCAGGAACAAAATAATTTTACACACTTTTTAAATACTTTACTTGGCAACATTTTGGACAAAATTGCGTAATGTCATCGTATGTCAATCTCAAAGTCACAATTTGAATTTTTTGGTGCACAAAACCGGTTCTCGTAGGACTTTCGAAAATTTTTGTAGAAAAAAAATCTGGTAAGTACATAAACAATATATTGATGTAAACTAGACTTATTTTCTGAATGCTTTTTACGGTTTCTGGCTTTTTGCACTGATATTTCTTGGATTTTATTAGGTTTAATTAGGTGGGAAATAATTTCCCAATGTTCGTTCCTGCTTTGATAAACATCAGTGTCTTTATATATATATATATAAAATTGTTTGTCAGCTGTAATAATAACGGTATAGGAACTTGTAATACGATAGCGAGTAAGTCAAATTAGTGGCTTTTTGCAAAATTGTGACTGCGTTTATGTGATTTCTATGCTTTATTCCAAACGAAGCCACTTATAAGTTTTAGGACTTTTGTAACTATTTGTGCAATATGCTGATAAAACTACATAATTGCCAACTTTTTATAATTTACTTTCAGCTATTCAAATATGGACGCAAGAAAGGAACGTAAAGTGCTCGCCAAGAAACTATTAGAAGAGGTGGTACAAAATTTAGACGACTTGTCTGATTTATCAGGCTCAGATTCTGTGGATGACTCATGCTTTATCAACAGTATTCGTTCAGTAATGTTATTTTCATATAGTATTTGAAAAGTTCTTAATAAAATATTATTTGTAATATTCTAGTTTCATTTTATTTTTATAATTTTATTCAATCACTCAATCATGTTATATTGAATTTTTTATATAAAAAAAAATAAACAAGTTAAGTAGGAGTAAGTAATATGTATAGAATTTGTAGTAAAAATGTCCCAAAAAAATGTAACCATTCCAGATGATGGGAAATAATTTCCCACTTACTTATATTTTGCTTTACAATACTGGATAATGGGAAATAATTTCCCAACGTAAAACCCCATTTCCCCTCTTTTTATAAAAAAAATGATGTTTTTTTCGAAATCTACAAAGCCCTTTTACCTAGAAACCATGTTTAATTCATAATTTTATAAAAAAAAAAATCCATTTGATTAAGGGTTAAATTGTTTTTTAATATTAATAATGAAAAAAAATGTTCAATTTGATTTTACATTTTCAATAACTATTTGACATCCATTACAGGACTGTTCTCTCAAATGAGCCACCATAAGTTGTCTCGTTAGATGGCACTGGGGTCTTGCACACGGCGAATAGCATAATAACTTTAGTTATGAATATTTATTTTAAAATGTAGAAGATAACTTTTGAAATCAACAGTATACTATAAAATAATCATATGAGGGTGGACGGTCAATTAACTGGTTTCAATTAATATTTTCTGCTTTTCATTTTCATATATTCCACATATTTATAACCCCAAGGAAATTATTGCAAAATAATTTCATTTAACTCGTTATTAATTAAAAAAATTGCTTGTTAACTGCACCACTTCTAAAAAAATATATAATTTCACATAACTTTTTGTATTACTGACTTGTGCACACGAAATCATTTTAAACATTATGAAACGAGTGAAATAAAAATACTTATTGAGATGATTATTTATTCAACTTAAAAGATTCAGTAATACAGGTTTATGAATCTATAATCTTCTATCTTCTTCTTCTATCTTCTATATATATAAAAATGGATTGCTGTTCCTTAGTCTCACTAAAACTCGAGAACAGCTGAACGGATTTATCTTATCTTAGTCTTTAAATGTTCGTGGAGGTTCAGGGAAGGTATAAAAGCTGAAAAAAATTGATTCAATACTGGGAAAACCATAAAAACAGCCCTTTTCTATCTCCCATACAAACGTTTTTTTTACATTAGATTTGACAACTAACTAATATGTCAATCATTCTGTCGCACTTTAAAACACGGAGTTTTAATGCTTACAGTTAAACTACAAATATATAAATAAAAAAACGTAATAGATATTTCTTGATTATAGGGCGATACGAAGTTCGCCAGGTCTTCTAGTATATATATAAAAATGGATTGCTGTTCCTTAGTCTCGCTAAAACTTGAGAACAGCTGAACGGATTTATCTTATCTTAGTCTTGAAATGTTCGTGGAGATTCAGGGAAGGTATAAAAGCTGAAAAAAATTGATTCATTACTGGGAAAACCATAAAAACAGCCCTTTTCTATTTCCCATACAAACGTTTTTTTTGACAACTAATATGTCAATCATTCTGTTGGACTTCAAAACACGGAGATTTATGGCTTACAGTTAAACTCAAAAAATATAAATAAAAAAACGTAAAAGATATTTTTTGAAATTAGGGCGATACGAAGTTCGCCAGGTCTTCTGGTAGGTAATATATTTTTTGAAATTTTATATTATTTATAAAAAAATGAAACACAAACAAACAGGAATGTAATTCGATCCAAATGCCCTCTATTGGATAATGGCAGAGTCATTTCGTATTGAAGTTTCATACAAAGTTCATAAATTAATTAATAGATGGCGGGTTTATTAACAATATCCAAAAGTATTGATAAATTGGTATGAAGTATTTACTACAAACAGATATATGTGATTTCAAGATTTAGAGTTAGCTTAATAAAATCGTAAGTGACAGAAAAAGCAAAGCACTCGACCTTAGTCCATTTGACGGAATCTCAAGCCAGCAAGCCTTTATAAAAACAAGTGGTTTTCATTCTTCTGATAGTGAATATTCATGGCTTTTCCTGCTAGGATAATCAATAATAATTGTTCACCCGCATACATACTAAAAAAAGTTCAATTGCTTGTTAAACAAAATTTATACAATCAGCGTTTTGATGCAAATTAATTTTTTTGTTGTTTATGAAGGTGACATTATTATGTAGGTCTTAACTGGGCACGGGTGCTTCGGTTATTATACTTATGTCGGACGGCCAGGAGAGAGCTGCCATGAGTGCGGCGCTGCGGTGGACTCGGCCCAGCACACCTTCGAGGTGTGCCCGAGATGGGCTGTAGGGGCCTGCCTAGGTCGAGGCTCACACATCCATTCCGACCCGCCAAGGCCGGTTGGACGCCTCGTAAAAAGAGATGTTGAAGAACATCAAAAATTAAATCAAAGTTATTTCATTAAATCGCAACTAATTAAGGACTTGATTCAACATCTGGTTTTTCACAGCCAATGAAGTGTTCACTGCATAAAACATCCATAGGTTTTGGAGAAAATAACGATCCATCAATAATTAAAAAAATATATGACGGAACATGCACAATACGTTGTATGAAGTACCTTATTTTAAGAAAACTAGTTGATATTTTAGTTTCATTTCTTTCATGTTTATATTTAAATGTGTTCGTTCATTTGAGTGATTTTAATTATTTTGAATAGTTTTATACTATAATTTGCAAATATTTGTTTAGTTTATTGTAAAGAAGTAAAACTTAGTCTGTATATATGTTTTTAGGTGGAGAGATGGTGAAAAAACGTAAATAAAGGGTGCCGGTGAGTCCTTGCCTTCCAGCACAAGCAGCGATTCCGATTGCGAGGATTCGCTAGTATTGCAGGATGCAAATGCCATCGCTCCCTTTAGGGTCGCTGATTATTGTCGCCGATACACTGAAAATGCGGAAGCCAAGTCTGAATTCATAGTACGTACTTGTCGAAAGTACTGATGATGTCCCACTCGGTAATAGGTAAAGGTTATCTTATATCTTCAAATGAGCAATTCTTATATAATATTGTATATATATTAATATATAATCGGAATCGGTTCCAACGATTTTATTTAAAAAAAGAACAAAAAGGAGTCGTTTAAAATATGACTCTTCCTGACATCTATTGGCGAATAGTAATACTACTTTTTGCTAATTGCTTTAACGACACTAAAAAATTAATTGTTGATTTAGGTATATTGTTTTGTCTTCTTAACGTGAAAATACCTAAACTTGAAAATGTCTAAACGAAATAAAAAAAAAACAAAGTAAATACTAATAATTCCTAAATACCAAGCAAAGCTCGGTAACCAGGTATTAGGTCATAATGAGTAAAGTAAAAGAGAAAATAACACCTTCACACTGCAACCTACTCAGAGCGTAGTAATTACTTTTGCGTCTGCTACATGTTCACATTAAGATGTGGCGCCTGCCTGTCTCCACATATGTCCCACCTATAAAACAGTGTTTTAAATGTTTACGCTATGATCAACTGGCTAAGTTTGTAAAAATTCACCGCGATGCTCCATATGCACAGAGGGGCATTCTTTCAACGAATGCAAGGTTAACATTGAAAGAGCTAAGTGCATTAATTGTAATGGCAATCACATCGCCATCTCTAGCCAGTCACCTATAAGGCAAAAGAAAATCGCAAACAGTAAACCCAAGTCATATGCTGACACGTTAAAAGATTCATTAAATTTTCTCTCCCTTATTAAAAAATTAAATACTCAAGAAGTAATCCAAGCGATACTTTCAAACTCCGAAGCAATGACTCTACTAACAGAATCTATAGTAAAAGTTATAACTGTAAATAAAACTCAAAATATCAGTATTAGTTCACAATTTATTAGCTCAGCTATTAAAGAAACCATCAAGGATAAAAACAGCAAATTGTCACATTCAACCACAAAATCTTAATTATTGTACAGTGGAACACTCAAAGTATGTTAAGTAATAGACTGATTTTCAACATTTATTATACCAAAATAATATACATGTTGCTCTTATTTCAGAAATCAAGCCTAGCATTCAATTCAATTTACTATTAGTAGGCATGACTGCAGTAATGATCTTGAAATTTGACTATGGTGTCTTCTTCTTTATTTCTTTCTTGTGACATACAAATTCATCAGGACTAAAGGGTTCTCATCTGCCAAGTATCAGAAAATTTACCCTCGTTAGAGACCAACATGAATCCTCTATTTCCTTGAACAACATTCCTTTTCACAGCAATCTGAAATTAGTAAATTGGGATAGTTATGAACAAAATGTTAATGAAATGTAAATTAACTTTTAAGTTGACAAAAGTGATCTGCTTGACTCATACAGAAAGTTTTGTGCAATTATTTTATTGGCAATCGAATTTTCCGGGCTCGGCTTAAACCATAACACAACTGATAGTAATAATAACCGTCTTAGAAAGAGGTGTCAAGTACCTTGGTGGAATGATAAATGTTCAAAAGTAGTAGAAGACTGGGAAACGCATACATTAATTTCAAAACTAGTCTTAATAGTCAAAATTACATTAATTTCACAGCGCACAAGCCTTTAAAAAACGCACTTTATAAGAAGAACGTCGTAAAAGTTAGCCTGGTTTCTGCTCCTCAATAAATCGTTTGACATCAATTAGTGGCATTTGGACTAAAATGAGAAATTCAAAAACAGCTATCCGAGATCTAATTTATTTTCTGACCTCAATTGGGTTCAAACATTTTTATATAACTACACACCTGATACTGTTTCACAACAGATAAGAATAGATAATGTTCTGGGAGTAAATAGTGATAATTCATACATGATCGGTTGTTTTACTTTGCAGAAGTTAAAATCTAAAAGATTCCTCATGAGGTCTGGATTGGCTTGCCTATAGAATGATAAAACTTTCAAATGTTCAAACTCTATCTATTTTCTTAAGTTTGTTAAATAGTCTATGGTTTTCTTCTATTATCCCAGAGGATTGGAAAACTGACTGTTTGATACCAATATTAAAACCTGGCTAACACTTTAATTTGGCTGATTCTTATCGTCCCAGTACACTTAGTTCATGTGTTGGAAAAATTTTAAAATAATTAATAAAACAGAGATTAATTTTTCACATAGAAAGTAACAATCTTTTACCTTACAATCAGTTTGGCTTTTGTTGTGGCCGTTCTGCTTGTGAGAGTCTACGTCATTTGTCTGGATATCCACAATGCTCATTCCGAGAATAAAGTTGGAGTTTTTCTTGACATTATAGTGGCTTTCAATAATGTAGATCTGAACAAACCTGGAATAGTTGTAAATTGGATTTTTAATATTTTGAACTACAGAAAAGTGTTTGTTAAGGTTAACAATCAATTATTTGGTCCAAGATATTCTTGTAGAGGTGTATCACAAGGTGGTGTATTGAGCTCACTGCTTTTTATCCTATTCATACATCAGCTAAATTCAACTCTGGGGTGTGAAGTTTCTAATCTGCAGTTAGCAGATGATTCAGTTGTTTATTACTCTGATACAATTTTTTTAGGTGTACAATCAGTCCTCAATGTTGCTCTCCAAAGACTAAAGAACTATTTTGATAGCCTTGGCCTGGAGGTCAGCAATGAAAAAAGTTGTTGTATTTTCAAAAACTGGTATGGTAGAAATAGGAATGTAAATATTTTGTTCAATAATAATGTAATGTCTGTAGAGAGCTCTGTGATGTTTTTAGGTGTTATTTTTACAAACAATTCTAGATGGAATAAGTATGCTGAAACTCTAGAATCTCGAGCTTTAAATGCTTGTAATGTTCTAAAATCTTCAATAGGCATATATTGGGGAAATGACCCAAGGATTTTATTAACATTGTATTAATCATTAGTAAGGAGTCATTTTGATATGCTTTTTATTGGTTTACAGGGTTAAGAAGTAAGAACTCTAGTACTGGAAAATTTTTAAAAGATACAAAAGAAACGTTTGTATATTATAATGGGTGAGGTGCAAACTACTCTGATAGTGTCAATGCAAGTGGAATGTAATATACCCCATTAGCATTTTGGTTTAAATACTTACAATCAAAACTTTTTACAAGGTTGCTCTCCGTTAGTAATTAGCCACTTCTTGTTAAACTGCTCGACACTATTAACAGGACTGCCAATATTAATTCATATTTGTTTCAATGTTTTTCTGAAACGTAACAAATTTTTAATAAGACACAATATTTTTTCAAGCATAGTACATATATCCTTGTTACTCTGGGTTATATGAATCAAAATTTATTCAGATTAAAATTGTTGCCAAAAATCTTCTAAAGTATAAGGAAGACATTTATAGGGAACTTGATAGGTGGCAGGGATATTAGCAGATGTATACAGATAGGTCTATGAACAATGGAACAGTCTCTATAGCTGTCTATGATAGTCAGATCAAGTGGATTCGGTCATAGGCTGAATCCACACACAAGCATGTACTCCACTGAATAGCTGTATACACAGCTATGGAGCACATTCAAACACAGTCTCATCAAAAGTGGATTATAATTATGGACAGTTTAAGTTTATAAACGGCACTACAAAACCCACAATTAAAATCAAAAACTAACTATATTATATATAAAATAAGAGAGTTGTTTTACCTGCTGTCTCAAAACCAGCAAATAGTTCTAATCTGGACACCAGCCCACATTGGTGTGCATGGTAATGAGCAAGCAGACTATTTAGCTAAATTTATTACAAATCCGACCCACAATCAATTAAGTCATAGCTTTTTAAATTTCGCAATTCCTTCTTCAGACGCTCTATTTCTTTGCAAACTCACGTTACAGGAAGAATTTTACAACTTATGGCATCAGGTGGTAAAGGTAACAGGAAACTGGTTAGATACAATAATTAAAAAGATCTCTTCCCCGTGGTTAACCCGGGGTAGCGACTGTAGCCGTAGAAAGTATTATACCACAATCTGTCGTTTGCGTCTGGGACATTGCAGTTTTGGTGCTCACCTTTTTAGGATTGTTGTTTTTGACTCTTCAACTTGTAGATATTCCAATAGAGCTGATGAAACCCTCGAACAAATATTATTGGATTGTCCACAGTTTAGTATTCAAAGGATGATCCTTGTAGACCAACTTTTAAATATTTTTAAAACTGCTGAAGATATCCCGATTCCCGCGCTCTATGCGATGCGAACTATGCGCGACAAATTGACATTGACAAATGAATTGTACTATAATTTATAAATGACATTACAACTTACAAAGACTTGACATTGATAAAAGACGGAATGTAAAAAAACAAGAGATGTACAGAAAAAAATATATTAAATAAAGAGATGGCATCAGTCTTATAATTAAGAAAATATTTAAGAAGTAATTTAGTAATTTTGAAGTTGAAGTAATTTTGACACCTCTTTCTACGACGGTTATTATTTCTATCATTTGTTATTCTTATTACTGTACATCTCTCACATCCTCAGCCGAAACTAAATTTACCCTTTATCAGAGTCTGTGGTTGAAAAATTATATTTTGTGTGATGGATTGAAAACCTGTTCTTAACAGCAATTCCATTTTTTGTCTGCAAAATCAAATAAAAGAAATTAAAATTTAAGATACATTCGTTCAAAATATAATTTTGCTAAATATAGCTAATTGTTATGTATTGTATTATTTAAAATTGTTTTTTAATATTAATAATGAAAAAAAAATTCAAGTTGATTTTATATTTTCCATAACTATTTGACATCCACTACAGGACTGTTCTCTCAAAAGAGCCACCGTAAGTTGTCTCGTTAGATGGCACTGGGGTCTTGCACACGGCGAATAGCAGAATAACTTTTTGGTTTTGAATATTTATTTTAAAATATAGAAAATAACTATTGAAATCAACAGTATACTATAAAATAATCTTATGAGGGTGGATGATCAATTAACTGGTTTCAATTAATATTTTTTCTGGTTTTCATTTTCATATATTCCACATATTTATAACCCCAAGGAAATTATTGCAAAATAATTTAATTTAACTAGTTAAATTAAAAAAAAATTGCTTGTTAAATGCACCACTTCTGAAAAAATATATAATTTCACATAACTCTTTGTATTACTGACTTGTGCACACGAATTCATTTTAAACATTATGAAACGAGTGAAATAAAAATACTTATTGAGATGATTATTTATTCAACTTAAAAGATTCAGTAATACAGCTTTATGAATCTATAATAGGTAATATATTTTTTGAAATTTTCTGTTATTTATAAGAAAAATGAAACACAAACAAAAAGGGATGTAATTTGATCCAACCGCCCTCTATTGGACAATGGCAAAGTCATTTCGTATTGAAGTTTCATACAAAGTTCATATATTAATTAATAGATGGCGGGTTTATTAACAATATCCAAAAGTATTGATAGCCTGGTATGTAGTATTTACTATTTACTACAAACAAATATATGTGATTTCAAGATTTAGAGTTAGCTTAATAAAATCGTAAGTGACAGAAAAAGCAAAGCACTCGACCTTAGTCCATTTCACGGAATCTCAAGCCAGCAAGCCTTTATAAAAACAACTGGTTTTCATTCTTCTGATAGTGAATATTCATGGCTTTTCCTGCTCGGATAATCAATAATAATTGATCACCCGCATACATACTAAAAAAACTTGAATTGCTTGTTAGACAAAATTTATACAATAAGTGTTTTGATGCAAATGGTTTTTTTGTTGTTTATGTAGGTGCCATTATTATGTAGGTCTTAACCGGGCACGGGTGCTTCGGTTATTATACTTATGTCGGACGGCCAGGAGAGAGCTGCCATGAGTGCGGCGCTGCGGTGGACTCTGCCCAGCACACCTTCGAGGTGTGCCCGATATGGGCTGTAGGGGCCTGCCTAGGTCGAGTCTCACACATGCATTCCGGCCCCGCCAAGGCCGGTTGGACGCTTCGTAAAAATAGATGTTGAAAAATTAAATCAAAGTTATTTAATTAAATCGCGACTAATTAAGGACTTGATTCAACATCTGATTTTTCACAGCCAATGAAGTGTTCACTGCATAAAACATCCATAGGTTTTGGAGACCATAACGATCCATCAATAATTAAAAAAATATGTGACGGAACATGCACAATACGTTGTATGAAGTACCTTATTCTAAGAAAACTAGTTAATATTTTAGTTTCATTTCTTTCATGTTTATATTTAAATATTTTCGTTCATTTGAGTGATTTCAATTATTTTGAATAGTTTTATACTATAATTAGCAAATATTTGTTTAGTTTATTGTAAAGAAGTAAAACTTAGTCTGTATAAGTATATGTTTTTAGGTGGAGAGATGGTGAAAAAACGTAAAAAAAGGATGCCGGTGAGTCTTGCCAAGCAGTATTGCAGGATTGAACTGCCTTCGCTCCCTTTAGGGTCGCTGATTATTGTCGCCGATACCCTGAAGATGCGGAAGCCAAGTCTGAATTAATAGTATTTGTCGAAAGTACTGATGATGTCCCACTCGGTAATAGGTAAAGGTTATCTTATATCTTTAAATGAGCAATTCTTATATAATATTGTATATACAGGGTGACTGGTGAATTACTATCAATATTTAAGGAGAATACTCGGTACATGATTCTCATTCGAATTATGTAAAAAATATAGGTACTTAATTTTTAACCAAATTTCCGTATAAATAAATAAAGTGTGGACACGTTCCAAGTGTGGACGCGTGCCCGCCGCACGCGTGTGTGTGTGTGTGTATACCTAATCTGTAGGGTGTTCACACGATGCGTAATTAATTACATAACTTTTGGTTAACTTTACTTAGAAGTTTATTAATATTTATGTTATATTAATTTTTATTTTGTCATATGATCGTAAAATATCACGTCCTCAAGTATCGATAGTCATTCACCAGTCACCCTGTATATTAATATCTAATCGGAATCGGCTCCAACGATTATCATGAAATTTAGTATACAGGAGGTTTCGGGGCGATTAATCGATCTAGCTGGAAATTATTTTTGAAAATGTTATTTTATTTAAAAAAAGAACAAAAAGGGGTCCTTTGAAATATGACTCTTCCTGACATCTATTTGCGAAAAGTAATACTACTTTTTGCTAATAGCTTTAACGACACTAAAAAATAATTGTTGATTTATATTGCTTTGTCTTCTTAACGTGTTCACTTGAAAATGCCTAAACGAAATTAAAAAAAAACACAAAAACACAATATAAATACTAATTATTCCTAAATACCAAGCAAAGCTCGGTAACCAAGTCATAATGAGTAAAGTGAAAGAGAAAATAACACCTTCACACTGCAACCTACTCAGAGCTTAGTAATTACTTTTGCGTCTGTTACGTTATTGCCGGACTATGTTCACATTAAGATGTGGCGCCTGCCCGTCTCCATATATGTCCCACCTATAAAACAGTGTTTTAAATGTTTACGCTATGATCATCTGGCTAGGTTTTGTAAAAATTCACCGCGATGCTCCATATGCACTGAGGGCATTCTTTGAAAGAATGCAAGGTTAACATTGAAAAAGCTAAGTGCATTAATTGTAATGACAATCACATCGCCATCTCTAGCCAGTCATCTTTAAGGCAAAAGAAAATCGCAAACAGTAAACCCAAGTCATATGCTGACACGTTAAAAGATTCATTAAATTTTCCCTCCCTTATTAAAAAATTAAATACTCAAGAAGTAATCCAAGCGATACTTTTTAACTCCGAAGCAATGACTCTACTAACAGAATCTATTGTAAAAGTTATAACTATAAATAAAACTCAAAATATCAGTATTAGTTCACAATTTATTAGCTCAGCTATTAAAGAAACCATCAAGGATAAAAACAGCAAATTGTCACATTCAACCACCAAATCTTAAATATTGTACAGTGGAACTTTCAAAGTATGTTAAGTAATAGACTTGAGTTTCAACATTTATTATACCAAAATAATATACATGTTGCTCTTATTTCAGAGATCAAGCCTAGCATTCAATTCAATTTACTTTTAGTAGGCATGACTGCAGTAATGATCATAATGGCGTAGCAATATAAATTAACAATGGTATACATTTCTCTAAACTATATACTTTTTATGATGATTCATTACATAATGTAGTAATTGTTATTCTGGTTCTTTGGTTAGTTTTTACAGTCCTGGTAATAGTTTTCCTGGTTTTGAAAAGGCGAAGTTCGATCGTTTATTGTATATTATTCCAAAACCGTTGATAATTGCGGGCGATTCTAACGCCCATCATACTTTTTGAGGTTGTAGTCGCATAGATTCTTGGGGCACAGCTATAGTGGATTCCATGGATGACAATGACTTAATACTTTCAAATAATGCTCACCCAACAACTATAGGCTATATTTGGAAACCAAACAGTCTAAATTTGACTATGGTGTCTTCTTCTTTATTTCTTTCTTGTGACGTACAAGTTCATCAGGACCAAAGGGTTCTCATCTGCCAAGTATCAGAAAATTTACCCTCGTTAGAGACCAACATGAATCCTCTATTTCCTTGAACAACATTCCTTTTCACAGCAATCTGAAATTAGTAATTTGGGATGGTTATGAACAAATTGTTAATAAAATGTTAATGAACTATAAAATTGACAAAAGTGATCTGCTTGACTCATACAGAAAGTTTTGTGCAATTATTTTATTGGCAATCGAATTTTCCGGGCCCAGCTTAAACCATAACACAACTGATAGTAATAATAACCGTTGTAGAAAGAGGTGTCAAGTACCTTGGTGGAATGATAAATGTTCAAAAGTAGTAGAAGACTGCGAGAACGCATACATTAATTCCACAGCGCACAAGCCTTTAAAAAACGCACTTGATAAGAAGAACGTCGTAAAAGTTAGTCTGAATTCTGCTCCTCAATAAATCATGTGACATCAATAAGTGGCATTTGGACTAAAATGAGTAATTCAAAAGCAGCCTTTTGAGATCTAATTTATTTTCTGACTTCAATTGTGTTCAAACGTTTTTATATAACTACACACCTGATACTGTTTCACAACAGATAAGTATAGATAATGTTCTGGGAGTAAATAGTGTTAATTCATACATGATCGGTTGTTTTACTTTGCAGAAGTTAAAATCTAAAAGACTCCTCATGAGGTCTGGATTGGCTTGCCTATAGAATGATAAAACTTTTAAAAGTTCAAACTCTATCTATTTTCTTAAGTTTGTTAAATAGTCTATGGTTGTCTTCTATTATCCCAGAGGATTGGAAAACTGACTGTTTGGTACCAATATTAAAACCTGGCTAACACTTTAATTTGGCTGATTCTTATCGTCCCAGTACACTTAGTTCATGAGTTGGAAAAATTTTAAAATAATTAATAAAATAGAGATTAATTTTTCACATAGAAAGTAATCTTTTACCTTACAATAAGTTTGGCTTTTGTTGTGGCCGTTCTGCTTGTGAGAGTCTACGTCATTTGTCTGGATATCCACAATGCTCGTTCTGAGAATAAAGTTGGAGTTTTTCTTGACATTATAGGGGCTTTCAATAATGTAGATCTGAACAAACCTGGAAAAGTTGTAAATTGGATTTTTAATTTTTTGGACTACAGAAAAGTGTTTGTTAAGGTTAACAATCAATTATTTGGTCCAAGATATTCTTGTAGGGGTGTATCACAAGGTGGTATATTGAGCTCACTGTTTTTTATCCTATTCATACATCAGCTAAATTCAACTCTGGGGTGTGAAGTTTCTAATCTGCAGTTAGCAGATGATTCAGTTGTTTATTACTCTGATACAATTATTTTAGGTGTACAATCAGTCCTCAATGTGGCTCTCCAAAGACTAAAGAACTATTTTGATAGCCTTGGCGTGGAGGTCAGCAATGAAAAAAGTTGTTGTTTTTGAAAAACTGATATTAGAAATAGGAATGTAAATATTTTGTTCAATAATAATGTACTGTTTGTAGAGAGCTCTGTGATGTTTTTAGGTGTTATTTTTACAAACAATTCTGGATGGAATAAGTATGCTGAAACTCTAGAATCTCGAGCTTTAAATGCTTGTAATGTTTTAAAATCTTCAATAGGCATATATTGGGGAAATGACCCAAGGATTTTATTAACATTGTATTAATCATTAGTAAGGAGTCATTTTGATATGCTTTTTTTTGGTTTACAGGGTTAAGAAGTAAGAACTCTAGTACTGGAAAAATTTGAAAAGATACAAAAGAAATGTTTGCATATTATAATGGGTGCCGTGCAAACTACTCTCATAGTGACAATGCAAGTGGAATGGAATATACCTCCATTAGCACTTTGGTTTAAATACTTACAATCAAAATTTTTTATAAGGCTGTTCTCCATTAGTAATTAGCGACTTCTTGTTAAACTGCTCGACACTATTAACAGGACTGCCGATATGAATTCATATTTGTTTCAAGGTTTTTCTGAAACAGAACAAATTTTTAATAAGACACAATATTTTTTCTATTATGGTATGGCCTTGTTACTCTGGGTTATATGAATCAAAATTTATTCAGATTAAAATTGTAGCCAAAAATGTTCTAAAGTATAAGGAAGACATTTATAGGGAACTTGATAGGTAGCAGGGATATTAGCAAATGTATACAGATGGGTCTATGAACAATGGAACAGTCTCTATAGCTGTCTATGATAGTCAGATCAAGTGGATTCGGTCATAGGCTGAATCCACACACAAGCATGTACTCCACTGAATAGCTGTATACACAGCTATGGAGCACATTCAAACACAGACTCATCAAAAGTGAATTATAATAATGGACAGTTTAAGTTTATTAACGGCACTACAAAATCCACAATTAAATTCAAAACCTAACTATATTATATATAAAGTAAGAGAGTTGTTTCACCTGCTGTCTCAAAACAAGCAAATAGTTCTAGTCTGGACACCAGTCCACATTGGTGTGCATGGTAATGAGCAAGCAGACTATTTAGCTAAATTTATTACAAATCCGGCCCACAATAAATTAAGTCATAGCTTTTTAAATTTCGCAATTCCTTCTTCAGACGCTCTATCTCTTTTCAAACTCACGTTACAGGAAGAATTTTACAACTTGTGGCATCAGGTGGTAAAGGTAACAGGAAACTGGTTAGATACAATAAATAAAAAGGTCTCTTCCCCGTGGTTTACCCGGGGTAGCGACTGAAGCCATAGAAAGTATTATACCACAATCTGTCGTTTGCGGCTGGGACATTGCAGTTTTGGTGCTCACCTTTTTAGGATTGCTGTTTTTGACTCTTCAACTTGTAGATATTCCAATAAAGCTGATGAAATCCTCGAACAAATATTTTTGGATTGTCCACAGTTTAGTATTCAAAGGATGGTCCTTGTAGACGAACTTTTAAATATTTTTAAAACTGCTGAAGATATCCCGATTCCCGCGCTCTATGCGATGCGAGCTATGCGCGACAAATTGACTTTGACAAATGAATTGTACTATAATTTATAAATGACATTACAACTTACAAAGACTTGACATTGATAAAAGACGGAATGTAAAAAAACAAGAGATGTACAAAAAAAATATTTTATACAAAGACATGGCATCGGATTTATAATTAAAAAAATATTTATGATGTAATTTCAAAGCTCACAATGTAATTTTTACTATTAAGACTAGTTTTGAAATTAATGTATGCATTCTCGCAGTCTTCTACTACTTTTGAACATTTATCATTCCACCAAGGTACTTGACACCTCTTTCTACGACAGTTATTATTACTATCATATTTTGTTATTACTGTACATTTCTCACGTCCTCAGCCGAAACTAAATTTACCCTTTATCAGAGTCTGTGGTTGAAAAATAATATTATGTGTGATGGATTGAAAACCCGTTCTTAACAGCAATTCCATTTTTTATCTGCAAAATCAAATAAAAGAAATTAAAATTTAAGATACATTCGTAAAAAATATAATTTTGTTAAACTGAGCTATTTGTTATGAATTGCATAATTTTAAATTATTTGTTAATATTAATAATGAAAAAAAAATTTCAAGTTGATTTTACATTTTCCATAACTATTTGACATCCATTACAGGACTGTTCTCTCAAAAGAGCCACCGTAAATTGTCTCGTTAGATGGCACTGGGGTCTTGCACACGGCGAATAGCAGAATAACTTTAGTTATGAATATTTATTTTAAAATGTAGAAGATAACTTTTGAAATCAACAGTATACTATAAAATAATCTTATGAAGGTGGATGATCTATTAACTGTATTCAACTAATATTTTCTGCTTTTCATTTTCGTATATTAAACATATTTATAACACCAAGGAAATTATTGCAAAATCATTTCATTTAACTAATTATTAATTAAAAAAATTGCTGGTTAACTGCACCACTTCTATAAAAATATATAACTTTTTGTATTACTGACTTGTGCACACGAAATCATTTTAAACATTATGAAACGAGTGAAATAAAAATACTTATTGATATGATTATTTATTCAACTTAAAAGATTCAGTAATACAGATTTATGAATCTATAATAGGTTATATATTTTTCGAAATTTTCTGTTATTAATAAGAAAAATGAAACACAAACAAAAAGGAATGTAATTCGATCCAAACGCCCTCTATTGGATAATGGCAAAGTCATTTCGTATTGAAGTTTCATACAAAGTTCATATATTAATTAATAGATGGCGGGTTTATAAACAATATCCAAAAGTATTGATAACCTGGTATGAAGTATTTACTACAAACAGATATATGTGATTTCAAGATTTAGAGTTAGCTTAATAAAATCGTAAGTGACAGAAAAAGCAAAGCACTCGACCTTAGTCCATTTGACGGAATCTCAAGCCAGCAAGCCTTTATAAAAACAAGTGGTTTTCATTCTTCTGATAGTGAATATTCATGGCTTTTCCTGCTAGGATAATCAATAATAATTTTTCACCCGCATACATACTAAAAAAAGTTCAATTGCTTGTTAAAAAAAAATTATACAATAAGTGTTTTGATGCAAATTAATTTTTTTGTTGTTTATGAAGGTGACATTATTATGTAGGTTCTAACCGGGCACGGGTGCTTCGGTTATTATACTTATGTCGGACGGCCAGGAGAGAGCTGCCATGAGTGCGGCGCTGCGGTGGAATCGTCCGAGCACACCCTCGAGGTGTGCCCGAGATGGGCTGTAGGGGCCTGCCTAGGACGAGTCTCACACATCCATTCCGGCCCCGCCAGGGCCGGTTGGACGCCTCGTAAAAAGAGATGGTGAAGAACATCAAAAATTAAATCAAAGTTGTTTACATAATTAAATCGCGACTAATTAAGGTCTTGATTCAACATCCTATTTTTCACAGCCAATGAAGTGTTCACTGCATAAAACATCCATAGGTTTTGGAGACCATAAGGATCCATCAATAATAAAAAAAAATATATGACGGAACATGCACAATACGTTGTATGAAGTACCTTATTCTAAGAAAACTAGTTGATATTTTAGTTTCATTTCTTTCATGTTTATATTTAAATGTTTTCGTTCATTTGAGTGATTTTAATTATTTTGAATAGTTTTATACTATAATTTGCAAATATTTGTTTAGTTTATTGTAAAGAAGTAAAACTTAGTCTGTATATATGTCTTTAGGTGGAGAGATGGTGAAAAAACGTAAAAAATGGTGCCCGTGAGTCCTTGCCTTCCAGCACAAGCAGCGATTCCGATTGCGAGGATTCGCTAGTATTGCAGGATGCAAATGCCTTCGCTCCCTTTAGGGTCGCTGATTGTTGTCGCCGATACCCTGCGGAAGCCAAGTCTGAATTCATAGTACGTATTTGTCGAAAGTACTGATGATGTCCCACTCGGTAATAGGTAAAGGTTATCTTATATCTTTAAATGAGCAATTCTTATATTATATTGTATATATATTAATATATAATCGGAATCGACTCCAACGATTTTCATGAAATTTAGTATAGAGGAGGTTTCGGGGCGATTAATCGATCTAGCTGGAAATCATCTTTGAAAATGTTATTTTATTAAAAAAAGAACAAAGAGGAGTCGTTTAAAATATGACTCTTCCTGGCATCCATTGGCAAATAGTAATAGGTACTACTTTTTGCTAATTGCTTTAACGACACTAAAAAATTTATTGTTGATTTATATTGTTTTGTCTTCTTAATGTGTTCACTTGAAATGCCTAAACGAAATTTAAAAAAAAACAAAAAAGCAAATACTAATAATTCCTAAATACCAAGCAAAGCTCGGTAACCAGGTATAAGGTCATAAAGAGTAAAGTAAAAGAGAAAATAACACCTTCACACTGCAACCTACTCAGAGCTTAGTAATTACTTTTGCGTCTGTTACGTTATTGCCGGACTATGTTCACATTAAGATGTGGCGCCTGCCCGTCTCCATATATGTCCCACCTATAAAACAGTGTTTTAAATGTTTACGCTATGATCATGTGGCTAGGTTTTGTAAAAATTCACCTCGATGCTCCATATGCACTGAGGGCATTCTTTGAAAGAATGCAAGGTTAACATTGAAAAAGCTAAGTGCATTAATTGTAATGACAATCACATCGCCATCTCTAGCCAGCCACCTATAAGGCAAAAGAAAATCGCAAACAGTAAAACAGTAAACCCAAGTCATATGCTGACACATTAAAAGATTCATTAAATTTTCCCTCCCTTAATAAAAAATTACATACTCAAGAAAAAATCCAAGCGATACTTTCAAACTCCGAAGCAATGACTCTTCTAACAGAATCTATAGTAAAAGTTATAACTGTAAATAAAACTCAAAATATCAGTATAAGTTCACAATTTATTAGCTCAGCTATTAAAGAAACCATCAAGGATAAAAACAGCAAATTGTCACATTCAACCACCAAATCTTAAATGTTGTACAGTGGAACACTCAAAGTATGTTAAGTAATAGACTGATTTTCAACATTTATCATACCAAAATAATATACATGTTGCTCTTATTTCAGAAATCAAGCCTAGCATGCAATTTAATTTAATTTACTATTAGTAGGCATGACTGCAGTAATGATCATAATAGTGTAGCAATATTAATTAAAAATGGTATACATTTCTCTAAACTATATAATTTTTATGATGATTAATTACAAAATGTAGTAATTGTTATTAAACTGGTTCTTTGGTTAGTTTTTACAGTCCTGGTAATAGTTTTCCTGGTTTTCAAAAGGCGAAGTTCGATCGTTTATTGTACATTATTCCAAAACGGTTGATAATTAATTGCAGGCGATTTTAACGCCCATCATACTTTTTGGGGTTGTAGTGGCATAGATTCTTGGGGCAGAGCTATAATGGATTCCATGGATGACAATGACTTAATACTTTTATTATGCTCACCCAACAACTATAGGCTCTCATATTTGGAAACCAAACAGTCTAAATTTGACTATGGTGTCTTCTTCTTTATTTCTTTCTTGTGACGTGCAAATTCATCAGGACTAAAGAGTTCTCATCTGCCAAGTATCAGAAAATTTACCCTCGTAAGAGACCAACATGAATCCTCTATTTCCTTGAACAACATTCCTTTTCACAGCAATCTGAAATTAGTAAATTAGGATAGTTATGAACAAATTGTTAATAAAATGTTAATGGACTTTAAAGTTGACAAAAGTGATCTGCTTGACTCATACAGAAAGTTTTGTGCAATTATTCTATTGGCAATCGAATTTTCCGGGCCCCGCTTAAACCATAACACAACTGATAGTAATAATAACCGTCGTAGAAAGAGGTGTCAAGTACCTCGGTGGAATGATAAATGTTCAAAAGTAGTAGAAGACTGCAAGAACGCATACATTAAATTCAAAACTAGTCTTAATAGTAAAAATTACATTAATTTCAAAGCGCACAAGTCTTTAAAAAACGCACTTTAAAAGAAGAACGTTGTAAAAGTTAGTCTGAATTCTGCTCCTTAATAAATCGTTTGACATCAATAAGTGGCGGCATTTGGACTAAAATGAGAAAATTCAAAAACAGCTTTTTGAGATCTAATTTATTTTCTGACCTCAATTGGGTTCAAACATTTTTATATAACTACACACCTGATACTGTTTCACAACAGATAAGTATAGATAATGATCTGGGAGTAAATAGTGATAATTCATACATGATCGGTTGTTTAACTTTGCAGAAGTTAAAATCTAAAAGATTCCTCATGAGGTCTGGATTGGCTTGCCTATAGAATGATAAAACTTTTAAATGTTCAAACTCTATCTATTTTCTTAAGTTTGTTAAATAGTCTATGGTGCTCTTCTATTATCCCAGAGGATTGGAAAACTGACTGTTTGATACCAATATTAAAACCTGGCTAACACTTTAATTTGGCTGATTCTTATCGTCCCAGTACACTTAGTTCATGTGTTGGAAAAATTTTCAAATAATTAATAAAACAGAGATTAATTTTTCACATAGAAAGTAATCTTTTACCTTACAATCAGTATGGCTTTTGTTGTGGCCGTTCTGCTTGTGAGAGTCTACGTCATTTGTCTGGATATCCACAATGCTCGTTCCGAGAATAAAGTTGGGAGTTCTTCTTGACATTATAGGGGCCTCACAATAATGTAGATCTGAACGTTTTTCAATTTTATTATTACTATGGGTACCTGGAAAAGTTGTAAATTGGATTTATTTTTTAAACTACAGAAAAGTGTTTGTTAAGGTTAACAATCAATTATTTGGTCCAAGATATTCTTGTAGAGGTGTATCACAAGGTGCATTGAGCTCACTGCTTTTTATCCTATTCATACATCAGCTAAATTCAACTCTGGGGTGTGAAGTTTCTAATCTGCAGTTAGCAGATGATTCAGTTGTTTATTGCTCTGATACAATTTTTTTAGGTGTACAATCAGTCCTCAATGTGACTCTCCAAAGACTAAAGAAATATTTTGATAGCCTTGGCCTGGAGGTCGGCAATGAAAAAAGTTGTTGTTTTTCAAAAACTGGTATTAGAAATAGGAATGTAAATATTTTGTTCAATAATAATGTACTGTCTGTAGAGAGCTCTGTGTTGTTTTTAGGTGTTATTTTTACAAACAATTCTAGATGATTTTAATGTTTTAAAATCTTCAACAGGCATATATTGGGCAGCTGACCCAAGGATTTTATTAACATTGTATAAATCATTAGTAAGGAGTAATTTTGATATGCTTTTTTCTGGTTTGCCGGGGTAAGAAGTAAGAACTGTAGTGGAAAAATTAGAAAAGATACAAAAGAAATGTTTGCATATTATAATGGGTGCCGTGCAAACTACTCTCATAGTGTCAATGCAAGTGGAATGTAATATACCTCCATTAGCACTTTGGTTTAAATACTTACAATCAAAATTTTTTACAAGGTTGCTCTCCATTAGTAATTAGCCACTTCTTGTTAAACTGCTCGACACTATTAACAGGACTGCCAATATTAATTCATATTTGTTTCAAGGTTTTTCTGAAACATAACAAATTTTTAATAAGACACAATATTTTTTCAAGCATGGTATAGCCTCGTTACTCCTGGTTATATGAATCAAAATTTATTCAGATTAAAATTGTTGGCAAAAATCTTCTAAAGTATAAGGAAGACATTTATAGGGAACTTGATAGGTGGCAGGGATATTAGCAAATGTATACAGATGGGTCTATGAACAATGGAACAGTCTCTATAGCTGTCTATGATAGTCAGATCAAAAGTGGATTCGGTCATAGGCTGAATCCACACACAATGTACAATGCATGTACTCCACTGAATAGCTGTATACACAGCTATGGAGCACATTCAAACACAGACACATCAAAAGTGGATTATAATAATGGACAGTTTAAGTTTATTAACGGCACTACAAAATCCACAATTAAATTCAAAACCTAACTATATTATATATAAAGTAAGAGAGTTGTTTCACCTGCTGTCTCAAAACAAGCAAATAGTTCTAGTCTGGACACCAGTCCACATTGGTGTGCATTGTAATGAGCAATTGACTATTTAGCTAAATTTATTACAAATCCGGACCACAATCAATTAAGTCATAGCTTTTTAAATTTCGCAATTCCTTCTTCAAACGCTCTATCTCTTTTCAAACTCACGTTACAGGAACAATTTTACAACTTGTGGCATCAGGTGGTAAAGGTAACAGGAAACTGGTTAGATACAATAAATAAAAAGGTCTCTTCCCCGTGGTTTACCCGGGGTAGCGACTGTAGCCATAGAGAGTATTATACCACAATCTGTCGTTTGAGGCTGGGACATTGCAGTTTTGGTGCTCACCTTTTTAGGATTGCTGTTTTTGACTCTTCAACTTGTAGATATTCCAATAGAGCTGATGAAATCCTCGAACAAATATTTTTGGATTGTCCACAGTTTAGTATTCAAAGGATGGTCCTTGTAGACCAACTTTTAAATATTTTTAGAACTGCTGAAGATATCCCGATTACCGCGCTCTATGCGATGCGAATTATGCGCGACCAATTGACATTGACAAATGAATTGTACTATAATTTATAAATGACATTACAACTTACAAAGACTTGACATTGATAAAAGACGGAATGTAAAAAAACAAGAGATGTACAGAAAAAAATATTTTAAATAAAGACATGGCTTCGGCCTTATAATTAAGAATATATATAAGAAGTAATTTAGTAATTTTGAAGTTGAAGTAATTTTGACACATCTTTCTACGACGGTTATTATTTCTATCATTTGTTATTACTGTACATCTCTCACGTCCTCAGCCGAAACTAAATTTACCCTTTATCAGAGTCTGTGGTTGAAAAATTATATTTTGTGTGATGGATTGAAAACCCGTTCTTAACAGCAATTCCATTTTTTGTCTGCAAAATCAAATAAAAGAAATTAAAATTTAAGATAGGTAATTGTTATGTCTTGTATTATTTAAAATTGTTTTTTAATATTAATAATGAAAAAAAAATTCAAGTTGATTTTATATTTTCAATAACTATTTGATATCCACTACAGGACTATTCTCTCAAAAGAGCCACCGTAAGTTGTCTCGTTAGATGGCACTGGGGTCTTGCACACGGCGAATAGCAGAATAACTTTTTGGTTTTGAAATTAATTAAAATTAAAATATAGAAAATAACTATTGAAATCAACAGTATACTATAAAATAATCTTATGAGGGTGGATGATCAATTAACTGGTTTCAATTAATATTTTCTGCTTTTCATTTTCCTATATTCCACATATTTATAACCCCAAGGAAATTATTGCAAAATAATTTCATTTAACTAGTTAAATTTAAAAAAAATTGCTTGTTAAATGCACCACTTCTGAAAAAATATATAATTTCACATAACTCTTTGTATTACTGACTTGTGCACACGAATTCATTTTAAACATTATGAAACGAGTAAAATAAAAATACTTATTGAGATGATTATTTATTCAACTTAAAAGATTCAGTAATACAGCTTTATGAATCTATAATAGGTAATATATTTTTTGAAATTTTCTGTTATTTATAAGAAAAATGAAACACAAACAAAAAGGAATGTAATTTAATCCAATCGCCCTCTATTGGACAATGGCAAAGTCATTTCGTATTGAAGTTTCATACAAAGTTCATATATTAATTAATAGATGGCGGGTTTATTAACAATATCCAAAAGTATTGATAGCCTGGTATGTAGTATTTACTATTTACTACAAACAAATATATGTGATTTCAAGATTTAGAGTTAGCTTAATAAAATCGTAAGTGACAGAAAAAGCAAAGCACTCGACCTTAGTCCATTTCACGGAATCTCAAGCCAGCAAGCCCTTATAAAAACAAGTGGTTTTCATTCTTCTGATAGTGAATATTCATGCCTTTTCCTGCTAGGATAATCAATAATAATTGTTCATCCGCATACATACTAAAAAAACTTGAATTGCTTGTTAGACAAAATTTATACAATAAGTGTTTTGATGCAAATGGTTTTTTTGTTGTTTATGTAGGTGAAATTATTATGTAGGTCTTAACCGGGCACGGGTGCTTCGGTTATTATACTTATGTCGGACGGCCAGGAGAGAGCTGCCATGAGTGCGGCGCTGCGGTGGACTCGGCCCAGCACACCCTCGAGGTGTGCCCGAGATGGGCTGTAGGGGCCTGCCTAGGTCGAGTCTCACACATCCATTCCGGCCCCGCCAAGGCCGGTTGGACGCCTCGTAAAAAGTGATGTTGAAAAATTAAATCAAAGTTATTTAATTAAACCGCGACTAATTAAGGACTTGATTCAACATCTGATTTTTCACAGCCAATGAAGTGTTCACTGCATAAAACATCCATAGGTTTTGGAGACCATAACGATCCATCGATAATCAAAAAAATATATGACGGAACATGCACAATACGTTGTATTAAGTACCTTATTCTAAGAAAACTAGTTAATATTTTAGTTTCATTTCTTTCATGTTTATATTTAAATATTTTCGTTCATTTGAGTGATTTTAATTATTTTGAATAGTTTTATACTATAATTAGCAAATTTTTGTTTAGTTTATTGTAAAGAAGTAAAACTTAGTCTGTATATATGTTTTTAGGTGGAGAGATGGTGAAAAAACGTAAAAACAGGATGCCGGTGAGTCTTGCCTTTCAGCACAAGCAGTATTGCAGGATTGAACTGCCTTCGCTCCCTTTAGGGTCGCTGATTATTGTCGCCGATACCCTGAAGATGCGGAAGCCAAGTCTGAATTAATAGTATTTGTCGAAAGTATAAAGTATATAATATTGTATGTATATACAGGGTGACTGGTGAATTACTATCAATATTTAAGGAGAATACTCGGTACATGATTCTCATTCGAATTATGTAAAAAAATAGAATAGAATAGAATAGAAATAAACTTTATTGCACTTAAACATATAGGAAATAACATTACAAACAAAAACAGAAAATTTAAGGCAAGGGCGGCCTTATCACTAAAAGCGATCTCTTACAGGCAACCCAACCGATGAGGATAACAAATATTATAGAAAGGGTAGTGCATATTATGATAAGTACATACACAAGAACGTAAAAAACAACTACATATACAAATACATATACAAAAAACGTAGACTACATATACATACCAGAGTATACATACACACAAGTAATTAAATATACATATATACATACAAACATACATGCATATATACATATATACATACATATTACATACATACATACATACATACATATATATATACATAAAATATATGTATATATATAAAAAGGAGTAGTTACAGTGACATATAATGAAGCTTGACTCGACTTTTAAATATATTTAACGACTGAGACATTCTTATGTCATGTGGAAGCGCATTCCATAATTTTATAGATTTGACGGTAAAAGAATCACTGTAACAATGTGACTGGCTAAGGGGCAACTGAAGTTTATTGTCCGATAGAGAACGAAGATTAAGATGAAGAGAAGAATTAGAGCCAAGAAAGGAAAAGCGCTCTTTGAGGTAAGTTGGAGTTTGGGGAAAGAAAAGAATAGAGTAAAGAAGAGAAAGGGCATGCAAGTTACGTCTTTGTCTGACTGTAAGCCATCCAAGTCGTGCACGATATTCAGAGATGTGGTCAAATTTTTTTAATCCAAAAATAAATCGTATGCACATGTTTTGCAACCTTTCCAGCTTATCAAGTAGCTCCTCGGATAGACCTAAGTAGCATACGTCTGCGTAATCTAGAATGGGAAGAAGAAGTGCATTCGAAAGATAAATTTTAGTTTTGATTGGCAACAACTTCTTCCACCTTCTCAATGAGCCAATAGCTGCAAACATTTTCCGACTTAGATTTGACACTTGCTCTGTCCAAGAAAATTTATTATCAATTATAAGACCTAAGTTTGTGACAATATTATTATTGATCAAAGTTGTACTGTCAAACAATACGGGAGGAACATAAACTTGACTAAGTTTTGAAAGTTGTTTTGGATTGCCAACTATAGCTAACTGTGACTTACTGGCATTTAACGCTAATCCGTATGACTTGCTCCACTCACTAATCGATTTAAGGTTACAATTCATAAGATCAATAGCATTAGCAATGTTCTCAACAGGAGTCGTTAAATAAACCTGTAAGTCGTCAGCATAGAGGTGAAAAGAAACAGAAAGATGTTCGGTGACAGTATTTATAAAGATTGAGAAAAGGAGAGGAGAAAGAACACCACCTTGAGGGACGCCCGCTGTGAGATAGCAACAGGAGGAGAACTTACCGTCAACAAAAACACGCTGTTGACGATTTGAAAGATAAGACTGAAACCAAGAAACAACACTGGCAGAGAAATTTAAGGAATTAAGAATAGCTAAGAGAATGTCATGGTCAACAGTATTAAAGGCATTGGAAAAATCAAGAAGAGCTATGATAGTAATTTCTTTCTTATCAATCCCAGAGCGGATGTCATCACAGACTTTGATCAAAGCTGTAGTGGTGCTATGGCCCGGACGAAATCCCGATTGGAATGGGCTTAAAATGTTGTTGAGTGTAAGAAAGTTAGATAGCTGACCATGGACAATGCGTTCTAGAACCTTAGAAAGGAAAGGGAGGATAGATATTGGACGGTAGTGAGCTGACAGAGTAGGATTAGCGATTTTAGGGATTGGTAGGATATGAGCTAGATGCCAACTAATGGGAAATATACCTGAGTCTAAGGAGAAATTAAATAGGTGGCATAAAACAGGAAGAACGGTATCAAAAGAAAAGAGTATCATTTTACGACTGATACCGTCACATCCAGTGGCATCCGATTGAATACCAAGAATACTCTTCCTGATATCATCAGGAGTCACTGGAGTAAAATAGAAGGGAGAAAAATTAGGCTTAGGACGTGTGGATATGGAATTCAGGGTGTGACATTTATTCGCATTGTCCATGGTAGCCGCAGTGAAGTGCTTATTCAGGGCTTCAACATCAACATTTCTTACGTCTAGTGACTGATGGCCAATACCCATCGCATTCAAGAAACGCCATACCTTGCCAGGGTTCTTGACGCTTACTGATTCGTGAATATAATTCCGTTGAGCATCTCTACAGACTTTGCTGCAATGATTACGCAGCCGTTTGTATTTCAGGAGATTGTTGTCTGTAGGACTCAGTTTATATCTCGACTTAGCAGCATTACGTCTTGCCATGATAACTTTGATATCTGGTGTTAACCATGGTGCTGGAAGATGCTTTAACTTAATCGGTCTTAATGGAGCATGAGTATCAAAAAGGTCCGTGAGTAAAGAGTTGAATAATTCAAGTTTTTCATCCATAGACGGAGCATTGAATATAACATCCCAATCAATCCGATCAAGGTCACGCAAAAAATTATTATTATCAAAGTTTTTAAAGCTTCGTCTCATGACAATGGTTGGTTTTAATTTAGGTGGACGGACTTTATATGACAAATATATAAGGTCATGGTATGAAAACGCTTCAGCGGGGTATTGGCCATACAGCATAGCATGATCAGATGAGGAAATAATTGTTAGATCTAACAGAGAAGGAGAGCAATTTGGGAAAAAGTGGGTAGGATTGGAAGGGAGTATATTTAAATTAGCGCTATTCACAATATTACGAAGGCGTTGAGCACGTGAGTCATTTTTATTCAGACACGTGTTAAAATCACCCATAATAATGGTGTGATCAACAGCAGAAACATATTTCTCAAGTAGGTGCTCAAAACATTGAAAATAATTTATATGAAGGGAAGGGCTATAAAATACCCCTAAAAGGACTTTTAACGAACCAAATAATAGTTCAAGAAAAATGTGTTCAGCAGAATCTGAGTATGGCGAGGGGGATTTATCTAAAATGGAAAAAGGAATATGACTACGAAGATAAATTGCCACACCGCCACCACCTTTACCTGTTCGGTCGTTCCGGATCAGATGGTAGCCAGGCAAACAGTACGACGTCGAGGATAAACTTGGTTTCAAAAAAGATTCAGATACAAGAATGGCATGAATATTTTTACTATCAAAGGAGGACAGGAAATCAGGGTAATGGGATGGAATACTCTGCGCATTTATATGCACTACGTTAAAGTTTCTAGAAACCCCAGAGAAAGTTGAGTCTAAAAGAGAATTTAGAGGAAGAGAAGCACTGTGAAAACTATCATCACTAGATAATACTGAGTCACTAAGATAGATACTATTATCATTTCGAGTCACTGACGCTGTGAACGTTTGAAATCATACTTTTAATGTAAATACAAGTTAATATAATATATATGTAAATAAACTAATTAAATAGAAATAAATAAATAAATAGTATAATAATACCAAAATAAATCAAAATACTAGAATATTGTGTTCTAATAAGCTACTCCTCCATCCCGCCAGCCGCTTGTGAGTAAGCAATTACAAAGATATACAATATTATATTTTTTATCATAAATATAGTAAAACAAAAAAAAAACCGGTTACAACATTAAAACAGAAAAAAAGTGACCAATAAACAAAATAAAAATACGATTCAAGTTCTAATAACATTAAAAAAAAATATACTAGTAAGTGGAGGGAAAAACATTAAAAAAAAATAAAAAATAATTAAACTAAAAAAACAAAAAAAAAACTACCTAATAAAAAATAAAAATAATAACTACATAGGCAATAGTTAGTTTTATCAATGCAGTTACTAAACGCAGATCAAACGTCAGATTGTTGACAATTGACATTATACATTCAGTCAACAACATATGATTATAATTATACCGACGTTTTACAAAATTAACACTAATTTTATCCGAAATATAATTACAATAACTAAACAAAAATAGATGGCATAAATAAATAACAAAACAATTTAATGGGGCGAAGACAAATTGTTTCTAATAAAATGAAAACTTACTTTTTAACGATTCTCTTACTTCGCATAACCTGAGTGGAGTTGGATGATTTTGAAATTGAGTCTACAGTACTGGTACCAGCAGCAGCAGCAAGTTTAGGTGCAGAGGGCATGTAATTCGGTTTGCTATTAATTGAGTTGAGCTCTGCTGTTGTGACGACACGGTGGCGCTTACCATCAGAACCCGTAACGATAACAACTCCATCCTTCGTCCAGCATTTTGAAATTCCGAACTTCTGTCTTGCAGACATAAACAGGTCATGCCTTTCCTTGGTAAGGAACTCAGACAGAGTCACGCCAGTGCTTTTAAGGGACGTTTTTGAATACCAGATCTTGTTTCGAAGCACTACATCATGAAATTTTACAAGGATAGGTCGAGGCTTATCCCTAGAGGAATGACCCAATCGCTGACATCGACTGAGCTTCTCTATGGTAAATTCTGGTACCTTAAGATGGCCTGATATAACACCTGACACTATGACTGGCAAATCTTCTTTTTTGTCTTCAGGAACACCATGGAATAGTAGCATCTTCCTTCTACTTCGCATTTCCAGCTGATTGTACTGCTTCGATAATATTTCCACTTGCATCTGAAGGCCTTCTAATGCAGATAAAACAAAGACTCTGAAGGTGTTAAATTGAGCCGCAATGTTGGAGTTTGGACTTGTGGCTGGGATGGAACCCTGAAGAGATTTTTGAAATTCAGCCATCCGTGTGTTGAAGTGTTCAGTTAGGTCCTCAATTGAGTGCTTAATGGATTCCATAGTGAAGTTATTATTCTTAAATCTCAACCTGTTTAATGTTCTTGTTTTTTGTTGATTATATTGGTGTTATGGAGATTAGCTGGCAGGTAGGAAACACATTTAGCACATTTCTATTTGTATAATTATTATCTTGTAATTTATATAATTAAAATTCTCAAGAGCTCATATAAAAACGTGTTGTCTTTTTTTTTGTCACCTACCCGAAAAAAAATAGGTACTTAATTTTTGACCGAATTTCCGTATAAATAAATAAAGTGTGGACACGTTCCAAGTGTGGACGCGTGCCCGCCGCACGCGTGTTTGTGAGTGTATACCTAATCTGTAGGGTGTTCACACGATGCGTAATTAATTACATAACTTTTGGTTAACTTTACTTAGAAGTTTATTAATATTTATGTTATATTAATTTTTATTTTGTCATATGATCGTCAAATATCACGTCCTCAAGTATCGATAGTAATTCACCAGTCACCCTGTATATTAATATCTAATCGGAATCGGCTCCAACGATTTTCATGAAATTTATTATACAGGAGGTTTCGGGGCGATTAATCGATCTAGCTGGAAATTATTTTTGAAAATGTTATTTTATTTAAAAAAAGAACAAAAAGGGGTCCTTTAAAATATGACTCTTCCTGACATCTATTTGCGAATAGTAATACTACTTTTTGCTAATAGCTTTAACGACACTAAAAAATAATTGTTGATTTATATTGTTTTGTCTTCTTAACGTGTTCACTTGAAAATGCCTAAACGAAATTAAAAAAAAAACACAAAAACACAATATAAATACTAATTATTCCTAAATACCAAGCAAAGCTCGGTAACTAGGTCATAATGAGTAAAGTAAAAGAGAAAATAACACCTTCACACTGCAACCTACTCAGAGCGTAGTAATTACTTTTGCGTCTGCTACGTTATTGCCGGACTATGTTCACATTAAGATGTGGCGCCTGCCCGTCTCCACATATGTCCCACCTATAAAACAGTGTTTTAAATGTTTACGCTATTATCATCTGGCTAGGTTTTGTAAAAATTCACCGCGATGCTCCATATGCACTGAGGGGCATTCTTTCAAAGAATGCAAGGTTAACAATGAAAAAGCTAAGTGCATTAATTGTAATGACAATCACATCGCCATCTCTAGCCAGTCACCTTTAAGGCAAAAGAAAATCGCAAACAGTAAACCCAAGTCATATGCTGACACGTTAAAAGATTCATTAAATTTTCCCTCCCTTATTAAAAAATTAAATACTCAAGAAGTAATCCAAGCGATACTTTTTAACTCCGAAGCAATGACTCTACTAACAGAATCTATTGTAAAAGTTATAACTATAAATAAAACTCAAAATATCAGTATTAGTTCAAAATTTATTAGCTCAGCTATTAAAGAAACCATCAAGGATAAAAACAGCAAATTGTCACATTCAACCACCATATCTTAATTATTGTACAGTGGAACACTCAATGTATGTTAAGTAATAGACTGATTTTCAACATTTATTATACAGTAAAATCTCTATAACTCGAACCTCGTTAATTCGAAATCCTCAGTAAGTCGAAAAAAAATGCCTTTCCCTTCCGCTGAACTCCTAAATACGCGGTATCTCGAATTATTTAGACTTTGTAACTCGAACAAAATGTTATTTCCCTACGAGGTATTTATAAGACATTTATACTGAATAACTCGAATTTCAAAAAGGAGACTCAATAAGTCGTAGTTAGTTAAGTAAAACAATGACGGTTAACTTACGTTAATGACGGTCTTTCCCCGAAGTCATATCAATAAAATCCAAAAGTTGTAAGTTCGGGGTTTATAATCTATTGTTTATGCCTTGTACACGTGCAGTAAATGACTGCATTCATTAGCCAGTACTCATTTGGCTGTTAACTAGCAACAACATGAATACCAAAAGGAAACTGAAGACTTTAACTCTACGTGAAAAATTCAACGTTATCAATGCGGTAAAAAGTGGTACGAAGAAAAAAGATGTGGCAGCTCATTATGGACTACCAGCCAGCACTTTGTCTACAATAATCAAGAATGAAGCCGAAATACTGCAAAGATACGAATCGAGTAGCAATTTGTCTTGCAAAAGACGACGTTTGGCGGAGTTTCCTGATTTAGAGGAATGCTTACTTACCTGGTTCAAACAGTGTCGGGACAAAAACATAAGCGTATCTGGGCCTATCTTACGCGAAAAAGCCGAAGAATTTTCGAAGTCACTGGGACACAGTTCGTTTCGTGCCAGCAATGGTTGGTTGGTGAATTTTAAGAAGCGTCATGAACTTGTTTTTAGGAAAGTTTGCGGCGAAAGTGCAAGTGTCAATAAAGAGGTATGTGATGAATGGATAAATGAGTTGCAGAGTTTATTGAAGGATTATGAACCAAAAGACGTCTTTAATGCCGACGAGACTGGCCTTTTTTTCAAGTGCTTACCTGACAAAACACTTAATTTTAAAAATGAAAAATGTCATGGCGGTAAGCACAGCAAAGAGCGATTTACAATATTGCTAGCAACAAACATGACAGGCTCTGAAAAACTAAAACCATTAGTTATAGGAAAGGCTAAAAAACCTCGTTGTTTCTCTGGTTTTAAAACTATACCACTAGACTACGATGCTAACAAGAAAGCATGGATGACAGCCGAAATATTTAAAGGATGGCTCATTAAAGTCGATAAGAAAATGATTATGGAGAAACGAAAAATATTGCTTTTGATTGACAATTGTACAGCTCACAACATAATTCCGCCATTGAAAGCAGTGAATGTTAAATTTTTTCCACCAAATACGACATCTAAGTTACAGCCCTTAGATCAAGGAATAATAAAAAAATTTAAATCTTTTTATAGAAAGGAAGTTGTAAGGAAACTAATAACTGATATGGAACAAGAGTCTGCTTCATCTATTAATGTATTGCACGCAATTAGGATGACAGACAAGGCTTGGAGAAGTGTATCGATGACTACAATAGCCAATTGCTTTAAAAGCTGTGGATTTTCGAGGCCACAAGAAGAAGCTTCAGAAGATCCTCAAGAGGCTCAAGAGCCGGACATGAATGTAGAACCCGATTGGAATAGGCTTCAGAACATAGAAGTTCAATTTGAAGACTATGTAACATGTGATGAAGGGCTAGCTACTACTGGAACGCTAACTGATGCTGAAATCATTGACGTAGTTAATCAGCATACAGATGATGATAATGTTGATGAAAATGACGTCGAAAATACTGATCCAGCAGATTTTGAACCAGTAGTATCAAACAAGGAAGCCAGAGCAGCAATTAATACACTACGAACTTACATTGAAAGATGTGACGATATCGAAGATCGTGTTTTCAGTTCATTGTTTGAACTTGAAAAAATAATTGATAAAAAATCTGCAAATTGCTTAAATCAAAAAAAGATAACCGATTTTTTTTAAATGTTTGTCTCAGTAATATGTAATTTGCATTATTAAATAAATACATATATAATATACCATAAAACTTAAATCGAATCGTTTTTAACTTTGACCCTACAAATACCTTTCTAAGTCGAAATTTTAGCAGTTCAATCCTTTGTATCTCGAAATTCTTTTTAAGTCGAAAACTCACTAACTCGAATTTTTTAGCATTTCCCTTGACATTCGAGTTATCGAGATTCCACTGTACCAAAATAATATACATGTTGCTCTTATTTCAGAAATCAAGCCTAGCATTCAATTCAATTTAATTTACTATTATTAGGCATGACTGCAGTAATGATCATAATGCCGTAGCAATATTAATTAAAAATGGTATACATTTCTCTAAACTATATACTTTTTATGATGATTCATTACAAAATGTAGTAATTGTTATTAAACTGGTTCTTTGGTTAGTTTTTACAGTCCTGGTAATAGTTTTCCTTGTTTTGAAAAGGCGAAGTTCGATCGTTTATTGTACATTATTACAAAACCGTTGATAATTGCAGGCGATTTAACGCCCATCATACTTTTTGGGGTTGTAGTCGCATAGATTCTTGGGGCACAGCTATAATGGATTCCATGGATGACAATGACTTAATACTTTTAAATAATGCTCACCCAACAACCATAGGCTCTCATATTTGGAAACCAAACAGTCTAAATTTGACTATGGTGTCTTTATTTCTTTCTTGTGACGTGCAAATTCATCAGGACTAAAGGGTTGTCATCTGCCAAGTATCAGAAAATTTACCCTCGTAAGAGACCAACATGAATCCTCTATTTCCTTGAACAACATTCCTTTTCACAGCAATCTGAAATTAGTAAATTGGGATGGTTATGAACAAATTGTTAATAAAATGTTCTTGACCTTTAAAGTTGACAAAAGGGATCTGCTTGACTCATATAGAAAGTTTTCTTCAATTATTCTATTGGCAATCGAATTTTCCGGGCCCAGCTTAAACCATAACACAACTGATAGTAATAATAACCGTGGTAGAAAGAGGTGTCAAGTACATTGGTGGAATGATAAATGTTCAAAAGTAGTAGAAGACTGCAAGAAAGCATACATTAATTTCAAAACTAGTCTTAATAGTAAAAATTACATTAATTTCAAAGCGCACAAGTCTTTAAAACACATCAATAAGTGGCGGCATTTGGACTAAAATGAGAAAATTCAAAAACAGCTTTCTGACATCTAATTTATTTTCTGACCTCAATTCGGTTCAAACATTTTTATATAACTATACACCTGATACTGTTTCACAACAGATAAGTATGTATAGATAATGTTCTGGGAGTAAATAGTGATAATTCATACATGATTGGTTGTTTTACTTTGCAGAAGTTAAAATCTGTGTTAGCCTCTAGAAAAGATTCCTCATATGGTCTGGATTGGCTTTCCTATAGAATGTTTAAACTTTTGAATGTTCAAAATCTATCTATTTTCTTAAGTTTGTAAAATAATCTATGGTTGTCTTCTATTATCCCAGAGGATTGGAAAATTGACTGTTTGGTACCAATATTAAAACCTGGCTAACACTTTAATTTGGCTGATTCTTATCGTCCCAGTACACTTAGTTCATGAGTTGGAAAAATTTTAAAATAATTAATAAAACAGATATTAATTTTTCACATAAAAAGTAACAATATTTTACCTTACAATCAGTTTGGCTTTTGTTGTGGCCGTTCTGCTTGTGAGAGTCTACGTCATTTGTCTGGATATCCACAATGCTCTTTCCGAGAACAGAGCACTAGTTGGAGTTCTTCTTGACATTATAGGGGCTTTCAATAATGTAGATCTGAACAAACCTGGAAAAGTTGTAAATTGGATTTTTAATTTTTTGAACTACAGAAAAGTGTTTGTTAAGGTTAACAATCAATTTTTTGGTCCAAGATATTCTTGTAGGGGCTTATCACAAGGTGGTGTATTGAGCTCACTGCTTTTTATCATATTCATACATCAGCTAAATTCAACTCTAGGGTGTGAAGTTTCTAATCTGCAGTTAGCAGATGATTCAGTTGTTTATTGCTCTGATACAATTTTTTTAGGTGTACAATCAGTCCTCCATGTTGCTCTCCAAAGACTAAAGAAATATTTTGATAGCCTTGGCCTGGAGGTCAGCAATGAAAAAAGTTTTTGTCTTTTCAAAAACTGGTATTAGAAATAGGAATGTAAATATTTTGTTCAATAATAATGTAATGTCTGTAGAGAGCTCTATGATGTTTTTGGGTGTTATTTTTACAAACAATTCTAGATGGAATAAGTATGCTGAAACTCTAGAATCTCGAGCTTTAAATGCTTTTAATGTTTTAAAATTTTCAACAGGCACATATTGGGGTGCTGATCCAAGGATTTTAGTAGCATTGGATAAATCATTCGTAGGGCCCGGACAAATATGTATTAAAAAATCTTAAATATGTACATAAAATATGGATTAAAAAATAAAAAATATGGAGTATAAAATGAAATATTTTCATAATTAAACATTGTTCTACTATAAGAAAAGGGTCACTCGTGACGTACATCGTTAAGTTACATTTAAAAACCGGTGAAAAAAAGTAGCGAAATATTTATTTCAACAAAAAATAACAGTTTTATTCAACTTCCATTACACTAGCCTTATCAAATTGGTTGCAATGCAATACACAATGACGTGCTTCTTTAAATTATCAAAATTAAAACTCTGACCATTTCGTCGAAATATAATCCTTATATCTGCTGATTGGTCTCATCTCAAGTCACATGACATGATGGGTGCATACTTAAACATGCTTAATTCAGTAATTTTCTAAGCCATGTCTACAGCCCTCAAAACAGAATTTTGTTAATTTTTTTAGCGTATTTAATCCTTTTTTTTTATCCAAAGCATTAGCGGCGGGAACGAAAATTTTATGTATATTTGTGAATATATGGATGATTGTGACATTTTCTTGTAAAATATGGACGTAACTTTGAAATATGGTAAAATAACGAAAAATATGGAGAATAAAAGTTGTTTTTTCACAGTCTAAATATGACAGTCCATGTAAAAAACACATTCTAGACCGAAAATCGCGTAAATTAAAAATATGTATTTACATAGTAATCGGGCCCCAATCATTAGTAAGGAGTCATTTTGCCATGCTTTTTTTTGTTTTGCTGGGGTAAGAAGTATAGTGGAAAAATTAGAAAAGATACAAAAGAATTGTTTGCATATTATAATGGGTGCCGTGCGAACTACTCTCATAGTGTCAATGCAAGTGGAATGTAATATACCTCCATTAGCACTTTTTTTTAAATACTTACAATCAAAAATTTTTACAAGGTTGCTCTCAATTAGTAATCTTCTTGATAACTGCGGGACACTATTAACAGGACTGCCAATATTAATTCATATTTGTTTCAAGGTTTTCCTGAAACAAATTTTTAATAAGACATAATATTTTTTCTAACATGGTATGGAATTGTTACTCTGGGTTATATGAATCAAAATTTATTCAGATTAAAAGTGTAGCCAAAAATCTTCTAAAGTATAAGGATAACATTTATAGGGAACTTGATGGGTTGCAGGGATATTATCAGATGTATACAGATGGGTCTAGGAACAATGAAGCAGTCTCTATAGCTGTCTATGATAGTCAGATCAAAAGTGGATTCGGCCATAGGCTGAATCCACTCACACGCATATACTCAAACACAGACTCATTAAAAGTGGATTATAATAATGGACAGTTTAAGTTTATTAACGGCACTACAAAATCCACAATTAAAATCAAAAACTAACTATATTATATAAAAAATAAGAGAGTTGTTTCACCTGCTGTCTCAAAACCAGCAAATAGTTCTAATCTGGACACCAGCCCACATTGGTGTGCATGGTAATGAGCAAGCAGACTATTTAGCTAAATTTATTACAAATCCGGCCCACAATCAATTAAGTCATAGCTTTTTAAATTTCGCAATTCCTTCTTCAGACGCTCTATCTCTTTTCAAACTCACGTAACAGGAAGAATTTTACAACTTGTGGCATCAGGTGGTAAAGGTAACAGGAAACTGGTTAGATACAGTAAATAAAAAGCTCTCTTCCCCGTGGTTTACCCGGGGTAGCGACTGTAGCCATAGAAAGTATTATACCACAATCTGTCGTTGGCGTCTAGGACATTGCAGTTTTGGTGCTCACCTTTTTAGGATTGTTGTTTTTAACTCTTCAACTTGTAGATATTCCAATAGAGCTGATGAAACCCTCGAACATATATTTTTTGACTGTCCACAGTTTAGTATTCAAAGGATGGTCCTTGTAGACCAACTTTTAAATATTTTTAGAACTGCTGAAGATATCCCGATTACCGCGCTCTATGCGATGCGAATTATGCGCGACCAATTGACATTGACAAATGAATTGTACTATAATTTATAAATGACATTACAACTTACAAAGACTTGACATTGATAAAAGACGGAATGTAAAAAACCAAGATATGTACAAAAAAAAATATTTTAAATAAAGACATGGCTTCGGCCTTATAATTAAAAAAATATTTAAGAAGTAATTTAGTAATTTTGAAGTTGAAGTAATTTTGACACCTCTTTCTACGACGGTTATAACGAAACTAAATTTACTCTGTATCAGAGTCTGTGGTTGAAAAATAATATTATGTGTGAATTGTGATGGATTGAAAACCCGTTCATAACAGCAATTCCATTTTTTATCTTCAAAATTAAAAAAAAGAAATTAAAATTTAAGATACACTCGTAAAAAATATAATTTTGTTAAATATAGCTATTTGTTATGAATTGTATTATTTTAAATTGTTTTTTAATATTAACAACGAAAAAATAAATTTCAAGTTGATTTTATATTTTCAATAACTATTTGACATCAATTACAGGACTGTTCTCTCAAAAGAGCCACCATAAGTTGTCTCGTTAGATGGCACTGGGGTCTTGCACACGGCGAATAGCAGAATAACTTTTCAGTTATGACTATTTATTTTTAAATGTAGAAAATAACTTTTGAAATCAACAGTATACTATAAAATAATCTTATGAGGGTGGATGGTCAATTAACTGTATTCAATTAATATTTTCTGCTTTTCATTTTCATATATTCCACATATTTATAACTCCAAGGAAATTATTGCAAAATAATTTCATGTAACTAGTTAAATTAAAAAAATTGCTTGTGAAATGCACCACTTCAAAAAAAAGATATAATTTCACATAACTTTGTGTATTACTGAGTTGTGCACACGAAATCATTTTAAACATTATGAAACGAGTGAAATAAAAATACTTATTGAGATGATTATTTATTCAACTTAAAAGTTTCAGTAATACAGGTTTATGAATCTATAATAGGTAATATATTTTTTGAAATTTTCTGTTATTTATAAGAAAAATGAAACACAAACAAAAAGGAATGTATGTTGATTCAATCGCCCTCTATTGGACAATGACAAAGTCATTTCGTATTGAAGTTTCATACAAAGTTCATAAATTAATTGATAGATGGCTGGTTTATTAACAATATCCAAAAGTATTAACAACCTGGTATGAAGTATTTACTACAAACATATATATGTGATTTCAAGATTTAGAGTTAGCTTAATAAAATCGTAAGTGACAGAAAAAACAAAGCACTCGCCCTTAGTCCATTTGACGGAATCTTATTTGATCTTTTATAATTTGATCTTTTTTTATGTATATTCCTTAACAATATGAATCTCAAGAATAAAAATCTTTACAGTATAACATAGTCCGCGTCAAGGCAATGATTTCTCTTTCCGAGTCCATTATAACACGAGTGATCTAAGGGTATTATTTTATTATGTAGGTAAATTTACAACGAATGGCCACCTTATTTATTCTCTTTTAACAGTAAGTATCATCGATACTTATAATAAAGATTTATTGGACAGGTCAATTCTGTACATGAAATTTATTTTCAAAATACGAGTATGTAACTATCACGGAGTGATGAGGGATCGATGCTGATGCCAAAATTGCAATCACAAAATTTTTTGTTTGTCTGTCTGTATATTTATTTAATAGAAACAAAAACTACTCGACAGATGTTAACCAGAATTGGTACGTTTATTCTTCATACTCCTTGTCAGGTTATAGTATACTTTTTATCAGGCTACAATCAATAGGATTAGAGCAGTGAAGGGAAATGTCTTAAAAAGGGAGAAATTACTTCATTTTTTAAGCTTCCGTCGCGTGTGCAACCCTAATAGTTATGTAAATCTACATAGAAATCATGTATGACGGAAATATTTTACGTAAAATTATATTAAAAATATCCCAGAACAGCATATGTCTATCTTTCATGGTTGACTCACAATAACACAAGTAACTTCCGATAGCTTAGCAGTTCGGAGCTCTCTGTTTATATTTGTTTACTCTTACGTTTATAATATTCTTACTCATCCCTAATTAAAAAAAATAACATTATTACCTATGCAAAAAAGAATCATAGAAATCGGTATAGAAACTTGAAATAGGCTAATAAGCCATCGCGCGTGAATACTGAAATTATGCTATAAGGATTATTTTTGCGTAACGGTTGCCGCGCTCAACGCGTCTCGCGGCAGTAAGGTATAAAGCTTCATTTCCCCTGCCGATGACGCTGTCAAAGCCATAAGGGCTAACAGCCACTGTCAATTCGAAACCGGTGACGCTGTCAAAGTCTTTAAAGCTAACAGCTACATACAGTCAAATCGAAACAAAACAGAAAGCTTCATTCAATATTTCATTCGTTCATGCTTTCAAAGTGTTTGACTTTAATATTGACTGACAATAATTAATATTATAAACCGTTTTTATCAGCGCGACTTTTAGTAGTTAAATAGTTTATTTTGATTTCTTTTGTTGTTATTTTATAAAATAGGTATTAGTTGTTTCGATAGTGTTAGTAATGTTTACGAAGATTGAACGAGAGAATTTCAATAAAATTAAATTTGTCTCGAGGACACTTATGTTTTTATTAACGACGCGTAATAAATCTTTCATCCAATTCGATAAATTTTGTACCTAAAATTAATGACGATAGTATATTTAGCTATAAATGATAAATTATTTTTTTTTGTATTTTCTAGTACAATAAAGAGAATAAGGTAATAATAGAATACTTTTCATACCTCCACCATGAGATGGTGGCCTTGATAACAATATAGAAACACCTGAAAAATGTTTAAGAGATACATACACCTTGGTAAGAGTCTCATTATCCTATATGCTGAAATAAAATAAAAAAAATACTGTTGACAAAAATATTTAAAATATACACACTCTTCAATTCAATCTTGACCTAGTAAACTAGTCTTTTTATATTATATTTAAATGGTTTTAGGAATAAAAACCACATACAAACAATTTAACATATGTATGTACCTACATAGAAAAAAAGGAGATTTAAGTCGACAGGGAAATATATCTGTTCGGGGAAGATAAAAGATCCCCGTTGAATATCACAAAGATTTGACTGCCATTCAGAGAGGTTAAACTAGTTAGTAACTAGGAGGGAGTAGGAAATAGAAAAACAATTAGTCCATAAAAAAAACTTACCAGTGTTTTTCCCAATCGTTTAATGACGAACTTTTAACTTTTTTAACTAACTTAATTTAATTCAGTTTATAAAGTAATTGGATCATGAATACATGCAGACTCGTTAGAAACTTAGTTGTGACTGAAAAGATGCGAGATGGTAGTCGAAGGAAGTGTATGTGGATACGTATTAGACTTATTTGGTCGAACATTTTTTGTTAATCTTTGCTTAATTTAATGACGAATTTTCGTGGCAAATTTTTAAAGAGTTAAATAACAATGTTAAGTGTTTCCATTTATAAAAAAAAGTAATAAATATTCAATTTAAATGCATGTTATCTCAAAAATTATTAATACAACTAAAATTTAGTAACACACTCTAAAATTTTGTTACACTAGTACACATGATTATAAAAATTATTACTGGAGTTGAATGATTTTTGAGACTTAATTTTTATTATACATAATTATAGTAAAAATAATGTCTCAAAAATCATTCAGCTCTCTCAATCATATGTATAAATAACGTTGTATGTTGTTATTGACCGTTAGACTTAAGCGGGGCTTTGCATTTGTGTGAGTAATAGTAAAAGTAGAGTTCGACATAAAACTTTTAGAATTACATTTTAAAATATAATTTTAAATAGATAAATATTAGATACATAACATAAGTGCGAGAGCTATTCTAGATTTAAAATAATATAAGCAAAACTTGTAAAAGGCCAGATGTAAATATTATGAATATTATGGAAAAAAAATAATTTACTAATATATTTTTTTAAAAACTATACAATTCTTCTTCACTTGACTTGACAAGGTGCGGGGGGGAGTAAAAGCAGTAAAAACCGGTTCAAACATAGAAAAGAATGTTATATTTAAAAATTTCACATCACACCTACACTATCCGTGTGCACTCACACAAATGCAAAGCTCAGGTTAAATCAAACGCACTATACGTTATTTGATTAAAGAGGCTTTTAGATATATTGGTAAAAAAACAGGTATTTTTATATAACATTATATGGAAGTTTTAGTCCAAAAATGGAATTACATGGATAGTGCATATATGTATGTATATAAAACATAATTGTCGTAAAAACAATTAGCCAAAAAACTATTCACAATATGTAAGGCAGATCCTGGCTAAAGCTGGGAAATTGCCAGGTAGAAGGAGATATGGTAGTCTAGATTTCAACCCTTGTTATTGGTTAGAACTGATATGAAAACAATAATTATTGAATTACATTGCAAGATTACAAATTTATTTGATTTCCGTCTTTTAGTATGTGAAAAACAGTACATTGAGTTTTTTACTGTTTTATTTAAAAAGGAAGTTTATTTTAGCTGCTAGTTTAAACTTCGTATTGAACAATCTACAAAATTATAAAAAATAAAAGGAATGAAAATTCAATAATTTAAATGACAACTTTTACACAATACACTTCACAACTTCTTATTAATCCTAAGTTGACGACTATGAAGATTACGATTAAATTTAGAGTTTAATTCCTTTTTATATTTACTAATAGAACAAAGTTAACTTGACTCATTTTTTACTGATTTTAACTAGAAAATATGTCTCTCAATCTCCATTTTTTGAATCAAGCTTCTTACTGATATTCCTTTTTAACCTCCCCTTTTGTGTTTTGTGAATGATGTATTCATCTCTCCAAGATCTCTGTGTACACTAGTAAGATTCGATATTGGACGGTGAGATTGGCGATAACCTAAGCAAGTGTCACTTCTGCTGGCAGTGGGATGTGTATTACAAGTTCGTAAACTTCCTGGAGCAGTAATATTATCTGAACGAATACAGCAACGGAAGCATTTGCAGTATGACCTGTAAAATTGGTGTCGATATTTTCCTGTAAAGAAATAAAGACTGATCAATTATTCATAAAATTGTTATGATGGTACGCTAGTAATTAATGTAAATTTTTAAGTGGGTAAGAGAGTTCTGATTTATGTTTTTTGGAGAGGCCTAGGCATACACCGATTTCGAGTATCTTTTGGTGGATCATCGATGTTGAGCATAAATTTTTTTTTGCACAAAAATAAAATATTTTCTATAACTAAATGATGATTAACATCGGATAGTCGTTTGTTTAAAAGAAATTTGTATGGTTCATTTGGAATCTTTTTAATCCAAAAAATTGCGAAAATAAACCCCGAAATGTATTGAAACGTCGGGTCGGCCCTAAGCACTTTTATTTTAACACCACTATTACTATAATACAGTATAACACAGTCCGTATTGTATGTAAGGATGATGTTGTACCTACTAATTTCTGAAAATGAAGGAAACGTACAAAATGATTTCAATCAATGCATAGGAGTTTTGGAAGGTAACGGCCTAAATCAAAGTAAGAAATACGGAACATATGTCCTGTATTTTTGATAGTGTCTCAAACTGAGAATACATCAAAATGTACATAGAGAACACCTCGCTTTCTCAGGTTGATAATTTTATTATATAAATGAAATCAGATAAATTGAGACACTCACCACACATGAAATTATAGATGAAAGGATTCACTGCTGCGTTGACGTAGCACATGACGTGAGATATCAGTGCTACGGCGGTCATCATGTCACTGTGTTGTATATTGTAGGCAAATCTGTTCATGTTAGAAATGAATGTTACGTAATATGTTATGATAATTAATTTGTATTACTATAGAAGAGAAAATATATACCTCAGAACACATAAAAGGTGAACCGGGAAGAAGCACATTGCGAACATGATAACAACAGTTATCAGCATCTTGGCTGCCTCCCGGTGAGAGCGTAGTTGTCTATTGGTAGATGCGTTGGCATGAATTAACGCAATCCTCTGTCTTCTGTTTGCAAACCCTGGGTGAGTATAATATTAACTTGTAACAATTGACAAGAATTATTTTTTCTTTTCTTTTTCTCCGAATAATTTAACATTGATTGATAACGTAAGTAGTTTATTACGCAGACATGTTTTTTGTGTACGTTTGAATTTGAAAATAAATAGTTTTTAATTTCACGACGTCATAAAGTATGAAAGTGTGCAAGAACTTCTTTGATATTATTTAGAAAAATACAAAGTAAGTTTATGCAAAATATATGTTAATTATTTTTTTCAACTGTAAAAGAACTTTATTGTGTTAGACTTAATGTGATTATTATTCTCCTTAGCTAGTTGCACAAGTAGGACACTCAATTTGTGTATCTAAGTTCATCCGCAACATATATTTGTTGCGATTGCGTTGGATGCGTTGCCACCATTTTTCGGGGAAGAGGGAGAAGAAAGGGTGGGAAAAGGAAAAGGGCAAGGCAAGGGCTTTTACTCTTTGGACGAAACGTAGCCATCAAAGACTACTTCAAGCCTTTTTTAATCAGTTGTTTATTTAAATTCTATCATAAATGACAAAGTTGAAGCGAGATGATGGCAGTGTAGTGTCGACAAAAGCGGAAGTCTTAGGGGAAATTGAGAACTTCTATGGATGACTTTACGATTCTGTGACAAAGCCTGTGTCTGATGTGGTCACAGACCCGAGAGCCAAACTGACCCGAGACTACACCGAGGATATCTCAGTCATCAGCCTGTCTGAGATTCAGACGGCCCTACGACAGTTAGAGAACAACAAGGCACCTGGTGAGGACGAAATTACTTCGGAGCTTCTGAAAGCGTTTGGATTACCGGTACTTAAAGTCCTTCAGAAGCTCTTCAATTCTGTATTGTTCGAAGGTAGTTCGCCTGAAGCGTGGAACATGAACGTGGTGGTGTTGTTCTTCAAGAAAGATGATAACACCTTATTGAAGAACTACAGACCCATCTCGCTCTTGAGCCACGTTTACAAGCTGTTTTATAGGGTCATTGCAAATTGTCGCACGAACGCAAGTTTGATGACTTCCAGCCTCCCGAATCAGAAATTTATAAACTGCCTGTAGATTTAAATAAATCTGCATAGTTTTCCGTTAAAGCCATCTCGGTAATGCCAGTACTTAAATAACATATGTGAAAGTAATAAAAACTTACCATTTGTTTGTACATTTGCTCGTAACTGGTGTAACTCTATTTGTCCTGAAATGTTATCTGATCTCCATAGGACCCTTACAATCTGCCAGTATGCTACCATCATCAACATAAGTGGTAGTCTGTAGAGGAATTATATTCCACTCAATATATATACCTATATACATAAAAGCTACAAAAGTCATGAAATATTTAGAATTATCTGTAACTAATGCCTTTAAGAATGCTATATTTGCATAACAGTCTAAACCCTAGAGGACAAATATGATTTCAATTTGTCATATTTAAAATTTTAACTTCTAACAACTTGTGTTTACGTTGAAAATCCAAAAAATAAATAAATGGTATGGTCACGAAATAGATAAAACATGCTTAACTGGCGGTAATATGTGATTTATTTTAAAATTAACTTCATGATATTGTTGGTTTAAGAGGACACTAATTATACTTCAGGATATGTTATATTCAAATTTCATAATGCTCCAGAACAACAAAAGACATCTTAAAGTAAGTAGTCTAGTCAACATTTTCAAAAACTATTACTGTAATAATAATGATAATTATTATTTTTTCCAAGTTATTAACGAAAAACTAAATACCGTTTTTTTATCTTATTTTTTTAATAATAATCGAAATTTTTTATGTCCTAATATACCACTAAAAAACATTTTTTCAGACGTCATTCCGAATCGAATGGGCTACCGCGAATATTTTTAAGAGCTTTATTTCTATTTAACACGTTTTTAAACATGTTGGCTAGACTAAAAAGGGTTATTTTACTTTTAAAATGTAAGTTATAAAGTTTTAATATGCCTCCAGACTAAACAGTTCTAAAATTTTAGAAAGGTTTGGCTCTCCACACTTTTTTGTTCATTACTAAAGAAGAAATGTGTACGTTACAAATTATTACCAAATATCAATTGATTAATTATCGTTTGCCTATATTGATTTGATTGCACTTTTATAATTAATCGTATATTAACGTAATCGTATATTAATTAATTTTAGTTTACGTGTAAAGGAAAAGCGCCCTTATTAATTGCCATGTTAGTTCACCCTCTTCTGACCACCCGTAGGTGCACTGCATGAAATACTGCTGGTGGAAACGAAGCTCAATGTTTGTTTGTACCTCCAAGATGACAAATTCTGGTATATCTACGAATTACAATGACGTAATTAGTAAATATTTCTGATTTCCATTAATCTAGTGATAACTTTGTTTATATTATATTATAACCCCTACGTATTAACTGTGCACTTCTCTGGAATGCGACCCCTCTCCCGCTAGCCCTCGCGGCGCCCCGCATTCGCCGTAAGCGCTCAGTAGCGATAGCATCTTTGTTACATTTAGTTATTATTAAATACAAAAATTATCTTAAACTGTAATATCATATCGGTCCATATGTATCTATTTAATTGGAAAACTTCGTGAGTAAAATGACCTAGTATTATGACGCCTTATCATAAAAAATACCTTTTATCAACATCAAAAAAATTATAATTTATATATTTTTCATATAATTTATATACCTATGTTTTATATAAATCTCAGTTTTTTTGCAAGCGGTATCGTTCTAATGACGTCACAGAGCGAGGTGCACTGTTAATACGTAGGGATTATAGATTATATGTAGTTAGGTTGGAGGAATTTCGGTACACGATATTTTGAATAAAATATTATAGGATGGTAAATATCACTCAGTAAGGAAGAGTTACGAGTACGTACTAGTTATGTGTACGTACACATACTCCATAACGATACGCTGATGTAGAATTCCCTTGAAGTGAACAACAAGGTGCATTTACAGCGAATTATACCCTTTAGTTTAAAATTATATGTATAACATAATCTTGATTTTATAATATTAATTTCATCTAATAGCTACAGTACAGTATTAATTATATGTAAGTCTTAATTGTAATTTAATCATAAGTTGATTAAGATTAGTTTTAAAGCTGTCTTTAATTTATTTTTCGACTTTCCGGCTGTAGTAAAAATAATTGAAGTAAAACAATTGTCAATTATATATATAATAAGAAAACAAACGAGGGTTATGATGTAATTGACAATTAAACAAAAAACACGGGAATTTGAATTATGTATTAATAGAAATTTTATTAAAACTATATTTTTTAATCTTATATAAATCAAATATATTATTGAATTTTTGAAGATTTATTTTTACATAAATAGAAATAAAAATTTGAACTAGCTATTTATGAGAAAATAATTGTATTATTGATGTATTGACTATAGTTACAAGTTTTCTTTATTTTAATAAAGATGAATATGTCTTAGTCGCCCTGATGGGACGGTCGAAACTGAAGAAACAAAACATATTAAAACATCACTCAGTTTAACCTTAGAACCAGTACCCTATTGACGTTTTTAATTCCATGAGTGATATTTTCAGATAATTATATTCGTATATTATTAATAATTACTTACTGAATATTACTGACACCAGCCATATAATAAGTATTGCAGTTTTTGCTCGGCTGGTAGTTGATTTGAATTTTAGAGGATAACAGATGGTGCACCAACGGTCCAAGGATATGAAGGTAAGTGTGAGCACTGACACGGTATCTGAAACGGACTGCAACAAACATGACTATGAACATCAATTTAAATACTATAACTGCAATAAAAATAAGTTTTATTATAAGTATAATGTAATATGTATCTTAACTGGGCCTTTTAAAAGTAACGATTTAAAAAAAAAACACAGAAAAACATGCAATTTAGACGAATTGAAGATACTATAAATAATGGCTGACTTTTCTTAGACATTATATCCTTATGCCACAGTGTTTACTTACTATTTTGAAAAATAATGCAGATCGGTATTTCTGTTCTAAAATACAGTTTTTTTTTTTAATTAATGGTCAGTTTGTAATATTTTAATTATTTCTGTTTATAACTTAAAATGTTGCGTACTATTTGACCCAGCTTTCTTTTAGATTAATTAAAGGTTTTTACTACAAATAATTAAAATTCAACCAACACATATTTTTTCTCTGACAAACAATAATTTATATTTTTCTGAAACTCCAAGTTATAAGTACAATACAATGCATTAATTTTGACCATGAGAGTTATAGTATTGCTAAGCTAATCATCTCCAACTCAGCATGAACTCATTTCCTGGCAAAGAAGTAAAACGATATTCTTGATTTAAATATTTTTGTATTTTTTATATGAATACTGCATGTTTCTATTACATGCATAGTAGGTACGTGACACTGTAATCTTGGACTGTAAATACTGGCCGTGTTCAAAAGTATCCTATTCCCTGTTTTATAGTTTCGTAGACCTGGAGCACTTGTTCTATGAAAATTAATTTCCAAGAATACGATTGTGTACTTCTAAACCTCTATATTGATTTTTGTACTTTTAGTCGAATTATTTCTTTTATTATATTTTCCCTTTAAGTTACTATTAACATTTTTCCAAATTTATAGCGGGTATAAGTAAACAATATTTCAATATATGTAATTACACACTAACTTACTTTCACCGTTTATGTCATACTGGTAAATACTTCTATGTATATTCTGCAATACGTCACGTTATTTACAATACACTGATTACATAGAATTTAGCAGCGGCGAGCACACCATAGGTGAAAATGTGCACTGCTTAACGTATCCATACAATCACTAAAGTTACATTGTTTAATTCTTTCATTACAATCAATTTTATACATTACTAGTCAACCCGTCGAACTCTGTTTCGCCACCAGATGGCTTCGTTTTATGTAACCTTTCATTTGGTGATTAAGAGATGAAGAAAAGTTTTTTTATCCAAAGTAAATAAAACTGAATCGTTATACGTTTTTGCAAATTATTCGTTTAATTGAAGTGATCTTTGTTGAACCACATTTTTGTATTTTGGTCTGACGTTAACACAAATAAAGCGGATGGTTTCCCAACTCGTAAACACGCATGAGGCAACGTATAACTACCAGCTATGTAAAAACAATGATTTTCTAAATTTATCCCGCAAACACTAAAAGGTTTTTAAGAGTTTAAACTACAAACACAATACCGGTTTGTCACATGAAATGAAACTGAGCAAAATATTGGTTTGTAGTACATGCTGTGTCAGAGATGACTCTGCATTTGAAAAAAGATTTTCCCGCTTCTTTGTTGAAATTTTTCCTGAATTTTCTTTGCTATAGACTTCACGGAGTCCGAAACCTTTCCAACGAAGGCAACACCGCGGAAATCGGTCCGTGCGTTTTGGAGTTATAGCGTCAAGAAGGAAAACCCGACTTATTTTTATATATGTACATTATATAAATAATAGTTTAAAAAACTATAAAACACGCTTTTATAGCAAACCGAACTAGAAACTTAAAAATAATTTTTAATAACAAAGAGTTTATACTCGTATTAGTTTAGGGATAAGGCGTGGGATGCTTGACATATTAAAGGTTATACAATCATTCTATTGGCAACAATCTATGAGTGGAGAGTTATGGAAATGTAGTTAAATGCACCCACGCTTATCACTCTGAATTTAACAATTCTATTTGTAACTTAAATTTTATTATAATTTTATTTTGAAGTAATTAACTATGATTGATTGTTTAACCTTTTGCTGCGGTAATATAAACTGTATAAATATACGGTTACTGTGCCATGTTTATTATCCGATGGATAAGCATTAGGAAGAGAGCAGCTAGAGCCAGGAGAACTGGAAAAACTGCATTTACATTACATTTGAGTTCGATAACTTAAGTATACCAGGGAACCTACCTTGTACTGGACTCCGGATCGAGCCTTGCGCTACAGAATTTGATACTTTAAGTAAAGGCAAGATCGAGTGACGAATGCTTCCCTCAATTTTATTTGGGGCAGTGGCGGTACATAAATTACAGGACATAACTTTAGATCAAGTAGATGTAGATTTAAGGAGAAAATTATTTGCAAAAGGTCAAGCTTACGTTGCTTTGAGCAGAGGGAAGACTCTCTCCGGACTTGCTATTAGCTCTGTCAATACTAAAAAATTGCTACATCAACCACATGACAAAAACTTATTTAGGGAATTAATCCTGTTATTTAATCTTACTTTACTGAAAAGACATAAATAAAATAATAATTAAAAAGAAACAAAAACCCGCCTGCATGGATAGTTACAATCAAAATACGAATGAAAATTATATGTCTTACTCTAAAGTTCTATTTATAAAGGGTGTTTTTTCTAGAGGTATAGAACTTTGAAATAAAATAAAACAAAAATGATTTTTATTATTGATATGAAATATAATATTTTGGAAAGATAATATTCTGTCATTATTATTTAAATAAGATTTCAGGCATATGACCTCCATGACTGGCTCGGACGTAGTTTAAACTGGCGGTCCAATTTTCAACGACTTTTTCCAACATTAGTGGCTGTATATCGGCAATAACGTGACGAATTTTATCCTCCAAGTGATCAACGGTTTCGGGCTTATCAGCGTAGACTAACGACTTTACATATCCCCACAGAAAATAATCAAGCTGCGTTAAATCACCGCTAAACAAAATTCGCTTATGAAAATTGGGATCAACGGCAATCTTATTTTGTGAATGGGCACAGAATCTACGTCTTGTTAGGTGATCGCGAGGCTTCAATTCTTGCACGAGTTGGATTTTGTAAACACGCAAAGCAAGATCTTTCCGCAAAATCTTCCTTAAGGTTGATGGACACAGATTCAATTCCTGTGCACGATGGCGGAAAGACTGATTCGGGTCTTCTTCTACTCTACGCTCTACATCAGAAATAACTTCTTCTGTACGCACTGTACGATATCACTGTGGATGCGTATTATCATTTAGAGGAAATGTAGTGCGAAAACGTTCCATTTTTAATCGAATTAATTTTTCTGATGGACGATTATGTGGACCGTAAAATGGACGTAGGGCGCGATACGTTTTTCGAAACAGAGCCATGATTTTCAAAATAAATTTGGACAATTTGGAGGCGTTGTTCAGGCGTTAGTCTATTCATGATAAATTGCCAAACCAAATTAAATACAAATCACATGACAGCTGTCAAAATAACTGCCAGTTAAGAAAGTATTGGCAATTTAAAGTTGTATATCTCTAAAAAAAACACCCTATACATATTTATACCAAAGATTATTAAATTCCGTTCAGCGATTTTAACGTGAAAATACTACAAATAGATAAAGAGAGACCTTCCGCATTTGTAACATTAGTAGGGATTAATTCCTTTAATATTTTTCATAATCAAAATGTTCCTTTCATTAGCCTTATCTCTGTGTCATAAAATTATTTAATGCCTTAAATGAGTTTTACCCATTGTCTCAATAATAAGTATGAAATCGTATCTTAAAAGACATAATTTCGTCTTAAACTTGTTATTGGGATACTTTATTCATGCAATGAAATTGGTATATGTCAAGATATACATAAGTACTCACTAGGCAGGAGACACCTCATGGGTACCTAATCACTGTAATTACATTTTTTATTTAGTAAAAAAAAAATAGAAAGAAATTTACTTAATGATTTACAACTTTAGTTTTCATCATAGCTAGTATAATTTTTTGTTACGAGATGATAAAGAACACCAATTTTTTGTTACATTAGAATTTGATGATGTACATCCAAATTATAATAAATGCATTTTAATTAATTTTAATTATTGAAAAAAACTATTGTGATTATTTTGAGATATTTCTTGTTTGTAAAATTAAGAGACAAAGATGATTTCCAGATCTTATAGATAATAAACACTCGTAAAAGCACAAAGTAAATATATTATCAGAAAAAAATATTATTAGCTTACTTGTAAATAAAGAAGTATGCCACATGAAGTTGCTCCGAAAAACCAAATTTTAGTTACAGCAAACAAGATGATCGGAGGCAAACATAACAGTATGATCAAAAAATCTGCTACTGCTAAGTTCAGGAGGCAATAATTAGCCACGTTCCTCATTGACTTTTTCTGGTAAAGGGCGACACATACTAGGACATTGCCAATTAATCCAGACACAAATACTAGGATATATACTACAATCAGAATCGTCTCGTATGATATAGGGTAGACGTACTCGTGTGACTTTTCTAAATATCTTTCTTTTGTCTCATTACAAAGTACGGGATCACTAAGGCAAAGTATTTCGTTATAATCATTATTATCCACATTTTTAGTTGTAGCTTCATCTGATCTTTTGAATAAAGTTGCGTCTATATCGTTAACGTTTTCGTCTCGAATACTTTCCTTTTTCATGAGTGTCTCATATTTTTCTCTTTTCTCATTCTTTCCATCATCTGCAGTAATTTTTTTTGTTTCGCCCGTGATTTCGGTGTATGTTTTCCTTATATCATTATATATAAAATATTTAGAATTCCATCGACCATTCCCTTTAAAAGAAATATTTATATTGCTGACAGGTTTTTCTTTTAAAGATTTTTTTCCAAAACTCAGCTGTATATTGCACATAAGAATTATAAAAAAAAATGATATTATAACTTGCGATGACATTATTTTGCAGTTTATTTCAATATTTAAATACCAAAACTAATATACTTTATTCAAATCAGTCTATGTTCTTCACTCTCGATAATAGTTCATAATATTTTCCATCTGTAAATAAAAATGGTCCAAATATAATTTTTGTTTTAAGTGTAACCAATATGTTGTTTTATTTAACAAATGTATTTATAATGTATATTATGACATTGACATACAGTGACTATTAGTATAGGATCCCGATATAAAACGACCTTCACCGAGATGTTTATTTGATGAAACATATTTTATATTCAATTTAATATGTCAATAATTATATTACATATGGGTTGCCTAATAAATTTTAGTCCAGGATATAAGTAATTAATAATTAAAAAAGATCTTTTTTTAATATTTCACCGGTTTGACTATTAGATAAATTCGAAAGTATGTAGCCCATAGAATACGAAAACGTTAGGTTGCCTCATCCATTCCAGCCACAACTCTCAGGTTGCCAGGGATAAAAAGGTCGTCGATAATAGCATTTTGCACAGGTCTGATAAATTAATCAAATTTATGAAAATAAAGATTATTTTATTATGAACACGGTGGTATAGGGTTGACTGCGAAATATTAGTCCTAAATTAGGGTTGTCGCTTTTTAAATACTGAAATGTTTCCAAGATTTGCGCATATTTCCTAACAAAATAATCAAAACGTCAGCATCAGAGTTCTTCATTACAATTTTTAAGCCTGGTTCTGCATTGAAAATCAAGAAAAAGAAAAAAAAACCTCTCAGTGACACATATTCAATAATTATTGATATATTAAATTGAATATGTTTCATCGAATAAGCATGAATATGTTTCATCAAATAAGCATCTCGGTGAAGGTCGCTTTATAATTTATTTCGGGATCTTAGACTATATTAAGGTAATGAAAAAGCTAAAACATTCTGTTTGTTTTTTTTTTTTCATTTAACAAGTTATTAGAGCAACTATTAATGTAAAGTTCTCTACAAAAAGTAATGTAAGTAATACATATAATACCTCCATAAATGCTGAGAGAAAATGAGACTATAAATAGACTATATATTTTTTTTAATAATCGTTCAAGCCCGCAACTAGTTAGACTTAATTGTTTATAGACTTAATAGTGTATGTATATGGTGTTAAAATTATTAAAAAATAAGTATATTTCATGAGTTGTTTAATAATGTTATGCAATAGCTTTACCGCGGTAATCTCCGAATGCTACATGTATTTTTTCTAAATTAATCGATAGCACTAATTATATAGCTGATTAAAGTTTTAGATGCATTATTTTATTAATTTGTTTTTAAACTTTCCCGACGTTTTCGGAAAATACTTTTCGTTCTAAAGTTTGAGAGACAGAAGCCACAGGTATCAAATGTAAAACGCAGGGATGTTGATAACTTATTGCATATATAATGCAATATAAAAAGGGGTCCATATAAATATAGGTAATTAGTTACTGGTATGTAATCTTCTATATATATAAAAATCGATTGCTGTTCCTTAGTCTCGCTAAAACTCGTGAACGGCTGAACGGATTTATCTTATCTTAGTCTTGAAATGTTCGTGGAGGCTCAGGGAAGGTATAAAAGGTGAAAAAAATTGATTCATTACTGGGAAAACCATAAAAACAGCCCTTTTCTATTTCCCATACAAACGTTTTTTTTTGAAATTTGATTTGACAACTTACTAATATGTCAATCATTCTGTCGCACTTCAAAACACGGAGATTTATGGCTAAACTACAGGTAAACTCCAAAAATATAAATAAAAAAACGTAATAGATATTTCTTGATTATAGGGCGATACGAAGTTCGCCAGGTCTTCTAGTTAAATATATTAACGACAGACTTAGTAACACACTACAAAGTAAGGACCGGTAATCAATAGTAATGAAGACCCAATACTGTCTATAGTCCACTATATCTTGCTGATCGACTGATTGCAAGGTATAAAGGTTATTAAGGCTGATTGCAAGATTGATAAATAACAATTTAGTTTATGGAAGCCAAATGAATGATCGTGTTAATTTGAAAAATTATTTAAGGATGCTAGAATATCTGTTTATTAACTTGTATAAATATGCACAATGCAGATTTAACAATAAACAGGATTTTTTTTCCCCAAATCTCTTCCTATAAGAATGAGGATGAATGTATTAAATTATAGCATAGTGTATTAGGTATTATTATAGGTATTATCATAGTTGTCATAGTATATTAGGGCCTGTGTAAAAAAATAAAAATGAGCTACAACCAATTATATGTCTTTTGGTCGAAGATTAATCATATAAGAGTAAATACTTCTGAATAACAAATATAAAAAAAAGTTATTTATACATCACCACTGATTAAAATCGAATCTCACTAAGAAACACAAATACAGAACGTACAAAAAACCATATGAAGTATATATACTCGTAAGGAGTATATATAAGAAAACAATGTAAATTTTTCGGCACAGAAATTAGTTTCAGGAACAGAATGTAGAATAAAGTCACCCATATCATTTCCATATAAATATCGAATGATATAATGTTTATTTAGTACATCAAATAGATTTTGTCTAAAAATATATATCTACAAGTGAATTTTGATTTAAAGGTCAATTTTGTTTTTAAAGGTCAACAATTTCTAAATATGACTATAAGAATAAATGTCAACATAGATAGTATTTTGGTATATATTATTATTTATGTTATCAAGTAAAATTAAAACTAACATTGAATAACGTAATACTTTGAAGTATGCAACATGAAAATATATTTTTGCTCTCAGCTTCGTTATGACTGTTATTCATATATTTGGTACCCTTTTTTGAAATATAAAATTTGGAGAAAGCAGAGGCCTCTTCTCACATGGAGGAGATTTGAGTATTAATCACTACGCATGCTCAAGACGGGTTGGTGATTTCAAACGCAAAATTGTGAAATTATAACTTCAGGTTTCCTCAATATGTTTTCCTTCAACGTCTGTCCGTGATGTCTAAATACTCTTAGGAAGTACATATGACTCGGAAAAATCACATTGGTACTTGCTAGGATCAAACACGCGCCCTCTTGCACGAGAGGCACGTCCTTAACCACTAGACCACTACTGACTTATGTAATAATAACCGGATTAAGTTTATTATACCAATAGATTTATATATAAACTCGTTTTCAGTAATGTACACGTTTAAAAAATAACTATATTTATTTCCATAGGTGCGATCAAAGTTAAAAAAAGTATCAAAAGAATAAAACTTTATGTTTCACGCATTTAAATATTATAGTATAAAATACTAGAACTTCTCATTGCTTCTCAACTATTCTAATAAGAAATTTCCTACTTTAAGTGACAGAAATAATGCACCGCGATGCGTAGGCATTGCAATACCGAAGTACCACCCTCTTCACTGACAAAGCTTACGCAGGGATGAAGCTGATTAACTATTAATATTATATTACATATCAGATGAAACTTTTATTTTTGGAACAGATTTGAAATATAAATTTAAGCATAAGGTATCAACACAAATTACCCTTGAAATGTATTTTTATTATGAAACGACCCCATCTCCCACAGGTGTATTCTGCTGCAGTTAGTCACGGGGGGGGGGGGAGAGGGCCTTGAATTTTTTGTGGGATCTTGGTCCCTAGCTGGCACAGCTCATGTTCACCACATGGACAAAAAGTAATAGCATATTATATAAAATCTTGTATAACACTAATTATATACGGTTAAAAGTTAACTGTGAGGTATTCACGTGCCGAAAACCTGATTGTGGTAAGTTAATACTGAGAATTACACAAAGCATTAGCCCATTTGTTGATAATTACCGTCTCCAAGAAAAAAAATAGAGTAAAAAAGCATAATATACATTACTACAGAGGATTTTTTAGAGAGTTGTCTGTTAATTACGTATGAGTGAACTAATTAACTTTATATTCTTTCCTCTTGGCTATAGTGGTGTTATAAACGTAAGCCGTTTACTACATTCACTGCAACAATATAAAATACATGTTTGGTATTTATTTTTATATTTCTATATATTGAACAATTGGTAGACTAAGGTTTTTAACAACATTATAACTACTTGATGATCGAATAGCGTTTAGTTTCTTTATGAGTTCACTTTCTGTGTTCGCTGCATATCTTATATATAAAATTATCTTGTCGCGGTGTTAGACAGAGAACCCTTCCGAAACGGCTGTACCGATTTTGATAAAACTTTGTGAGCATATTGAGTAGGTATGAAAATCGGCTAACATCTATTTTTCATACCCTTAATGATAAGGGTTGTTCACCCTTAGTTTTTATTTTCGGACGAAATTTTTTGTTATTTTTTTTATATGTAATTTAGCATTAAAAATACACACAAATCAAAATTTTTATTTTTTTATCACCAACCCCTTCTTTTTCATCTATATGGCAAAATAACGTTCGCCCGGATAGCTAGTATATAGTATAATATATAAGTAAATAAAGTCAGTGGTGGCCTAGTGGTTAAGGGGCTCGCCTCTCGTTGCCGAGGGCGCGGGTTCAAACCTGGCAAGTACCAATGTGATTTTTCGGGGTCATATGTACTTTCTGAGAGTATTTAGACATCACTGACATACGGTGAAGGAAAACATCGTGAGGAAACCTGGACTTATAGTTTCACAATTATAAGTTTGAAATCACCAACCCGTCTTGAGCAAGCGTGGTGATTAATGCTCAAACCTTCTCCATGTGAGCAAAAGGCCTTTGCTCAGCAGTGGGCATCTGATAGGCTGATGATGATGATGATGAAATAAAGTTTCATGTTGTGAAATAAATGATTGTATGCAGTCAAAGAGTGAAAGATCTGTTTAACTCAAACGTATACAAAGATTTTCTAAATAAAAAAAATGTATGTCGCATCGATATCTTATCGCATCGATATCGGTATCTTTAATTATTATCTCCTTCTAATACCTAAATTATGGTTCGTGATTAACACCACATATTCTCTGTCTCAATATGACTTTTAAAAAGTAGTCATCAAATTTGTACAACTTTTATTATCTTAAAGTCATAATTTGAATGCAATTACTATCTGTCTGTCCATAATAAACTTTCACCAAAGATATGAATAATTGGGAGCGAAATAGTGAAGACATTAAGTTTCATAACTTATTTGAAAAAAAGCTATAAATTTATTATCAGTCTAAAAAATGTGGATAAAAGGGGGATATTCTAAATTGATAACTGCAGATGCTATTCCAGGTTAATAACTTTTAGTAAACTTAGGAAGCAATAGAAGAATGTAAACATTTAAGTATTGAAATACATGTATTCTTGGATTGTAAGGTACATATATAGTTGTAATTTCTACACATTTCTTACAACATACCTTCTGGTAGCGAGGCTTTGTCTTGCTTACATTTTATTGTCCTTAGGAACTTAGTATGCCCCAAATACACATAATAAAATTAGAACCTTTTTATGCTTTTCTGTGTTATTTATGGAACAAGAAAATTGATGGCTCTATAATTGTGTAACAATTTCTTTCAGGCCCGGAAACAAAATAATATAAAATCTAAACTTATTAGGGGCTAAACTTAAATTTATTTTTAACTCAGAATAATATTTTTTAAACAGTTTTTTATGGTAAAGGGAGCAAACGAGCAGACATCCTAGCTGATGGGAAGCAATTGCCGTCACCGATGGACATCTGCACCATGGTGGCCATTAAACCTAATGTACGATGATCTTCTGTGAGAGGATGGTATGTACTTCCTCGGTTGAGCCAACCGCTGTTTGAACTATAGTCATTCGACCACAGCTACGTTCTATCACAGTTAGGTGGTTCGGCTTTTGAAACTTTTTATTTTGTTTTGCTGGTGAAACCAAATAAGCATAATGAAATTAGTACTTATAGTTTTTCAAAACTTTTTTGACTCATATTCTTATTATTTATAAATGTTTTAAACAAATTTATATAAAAAAAAAACATAAATGAATTTGTATTGGCCCATTTTAAACGGATTATTGTATGGAATCGCGGGTACTTCCATAAATTGCATTTACACAATCAGTTACTCGGTAATCCTTCATGAGCCCTACAAACATACAAAGCTAATAAAAACGAGCTTATTCCTTTAGAGGCTTAAAGTACAGGAGAGAAAATCTACTATCGTTGCTTCTTACTTATTAATTTAATAGAATATTTTTCAAAACCATATGATCACTATAGCAAGCTTAATTCGAAAGCGTTTACTGTTCACTTAGTAGATTAAGATTCAATTAATATATTCTTTAATAAAATCCTACTTCGTAGTCAAAAGATTACCTATAACATGTTGTTAAATTTAAATTGTTAATAACTTGCAGAGAAATAAAAATGTTATTCATTTCTTTCTTTCTTTTGTAACAACTTCGAGGATTAATGATAAGAAATAACATAAATTAATATTAGTGTAATTTAATCTATTTTCATGCGGCTTAAAAAATTTATGATGTTATGTAATAGTTCATGATTTTAAATACTCTTTAGTTTTAGTCTTTTAATTATGATAGCAGGTGATTTACTTTTTTGAGAAGTCCTATAGTTACATACCTGTCTGGCAAAAATATGTCCTTTCCAACAATTTTTAATGAAAACATAACTTTAATCAACTCATAAATACCACAAGAAAAGAATGAAATCTACACACAACAGTATCAAGAAAATATGAAATGGAAGACGTAACTAAGCTTACCAATATATATATATATATATATAAAGTTGTAATTATTTATATGTACATATATAATTATAAGATTAAAAATTATCTGAGGAATAAGAGATTTGTTTTGAGTAGGGCATCAATTCATTTCCAACTTAATGAAGAACTAACCATTTCTAAAAAATAGAAAATATGAAGTAACTTAAATGTTCACATAAGAACCTGTACGTGTACTCCAAGTTACAATCGTTATTGCATACCGAGTATAAATATTTTTTTATTCCTAACTATTTGCATATAGTAGTATTAACCTTTCTTATAGTACTTTACACTAGATAGGGACAATATCAAACTGTGCTAAACTTGTTGAAAATGAGGAAATCTTTTGCAATATATATTTTATCACCTCCTTGTGTGAGTTACGATATTAGCTTTTTTTAATTAATTAAGCTTTAAAATAGGCTGGCTAGACCGGGGAAGTACCTATCCATTAAAAGAAAGAATGTCGGCGTGAAGTAGTCTATAATAGTTTAAATGTTTCATCCGACGAGGGGGAGAGCCGGCTGCCTTTTCTCTGTTCCCACCCTTTCCTGCCTTCCCCCTATTCTCACACTTGCAAACAACCAAGACTGGCAACGCTTCTGGCAATATCTTACGTTGCAAATGTCCATTGGCAAGTAGAAAAAAATCATAGAGTGGTAAAATTAAACAGTATATAGATAGGCAGGTTTAAATGATAGATGATGGCAGCAAAATAAAAGTTAGAAACAGTTAAGACCTAACAATAAATAATATAACATAAAAGAATGGAAATAACAAGATAGCCAGAACCAAAAGTAGAGAGCAGAAGAAGGCAAAACCAAAACAAAACAAAATAAAAATTGTGTTTTAAATAAAACCTATATTACATTACAACAAATAAATGAAAAAGTAAAAAAGATAGTAAAAAAAAGAATTATCATTGGCAGCCCACCAATGTATAGAATGAATGAGGAAGGAAAATAGAAAGAAAAAGTGTATCGAATATATGGAATATTAGCTTGTGAAAACTGGTATGATTGAGTAATACTAAAATATTCGACCACAAAGTCAGAGGAATATAGATAGAAAAAAAACGAAGTACGTGGGAGACGGTGGAAACTTCCCATAAAGTAGACCATCTGCTCGTTTGTCTTTTTTCACATTAAAGAAAATAAGTGGTTAAAACTAAGACGTTACCTTTGTATTCTTCTACATCTTTTTTTAATTTATATTACTTTAAATTAAAAAGTAGTCCTAATGTTTACATTTTGTAAAAAAACTTTTTTTATTCAACTTATTTTAGTAATAAATAGGGGCTAAATATATTTTACTATAAAATAGTTTTTTCATTACACTTAAACAAAAAAAAATTGTGTAAACTAGGTTCTAGTTTCAAGTTTATTATTTAATAACAAACATTAAAATACTTACATATTTAGCAGATAGCGAAAGTTCGGAAAAGTTTTTTTAGAAAAAAATATTTAAATTTGCATTATCTGATTATTCTTCTTCGTAAATTCAAAGCAAATTATAGTTCTACATTAAAAATTAATTAAACACAACGCGATATTCTATCACATCGAGATTTATGCAAAACTTCATTGAATGTGCAGACTCAGGCATGCACTTGGAAGGGAGGTCGTAACGTAACTGATGTGTGGCCGCGTATTTTTATATTGGAAAAGCCTATAAATTTAAAAAAAGTGTACATTGAAATTTACTAGAGTTATCGATTTGCAAAATAGTAATACTTAATACTTGCTGGCAATATCTTAAAGGTAGTTAAAATATTTAAACAATTCATATTTTTGCAGTTATTTCTAAATTTTCATTCAACAGTTTATGTTATTATTCACTTTTGACGATTGAACCTAGCACTTTTTATATATTATACACTCACGTTATTTTTACACTTTCAATTAAGTTTTATGAATTTACAACTGACAGTCTTTCATATGTCTCGTGACATCACAAATTAAATTATTAACATTGAATATATTTAATATACAAATGTTTTTATCAATGTAACTTGACTGTAGCCAAAAATATTTTATTTTGTGTATTTTTGCATTTAAATTCCGGCTTAGAGACGTGAAAGACGTGTAAGATATTATATCATTTGAAATATCAAATCATAATTGTAAATGAAATAAGATTTATATTATTAAAACGGTAGAAAAATATATTATAACCTGAGATCTAAAAATATCTTCGGTCTACAAGTATTATCATTTGCCAGTTTAATACATGTATAACATCTTAAAATAACTTTTATTATGCTGTTATATTTGTATACTTATTAAATGTTGTTATCTTTGATACTTTTCCTCGAATAATAAATTATATGGTGCTAGGTTGAAGTGGACTTCTTGATGTTTCAAGCTTACAGAATATTATTATCTATTAAGAACAACTAAATTAAAAAATACATATATATTACTAATATTTAATTGGTTAATTATTGTTATTAGTTAAATAATCTTAATTTTAATCACCTCGTTATAGGAGTCGACAAAAATATCCGAAGTAAGCTCTGCTAAGCGCTTCAACATGTGGCCCGAAGTTCTGTTCAGGCTCAATACTGCCTTACATTAAAAATTTCTTTTCTTATTTTAAATTTTAGGATTGTTAAGTGCTAATCATATATATTATTTTTAAATCTTATTAATAAAATGTGACTTTTTTAATTATTTATTTATATTAAAATAAATAAAATACTTAAAATGAAAGTTACGAGACACTCGTATTAGACAAGTTATCTGGCAGTGAGTTTTTTTTAAATAAATCCTAACATTTCAAATATTAGGAAATATATCTGATTACGGAGAGAAATTGTTAAAAGAAATCAAAAGAAATAATGCGTTTTCAGGCATGTATTATAGCTGTAAAGAAAATTTAAAATGTGAATTGCATAGAAGTTTTAACAAATTGGAACGATGGACACTATGCATGCATGCGTGTGAACGCATAAATTAATATTCAATCTTCAATTCTATTTTGAGAAGTACCTATAAATAGAAAAAAAATATATGCAATTGTGGTTTATATGTATGATTGAACAGTGTTTTGTTTTAGAATATATGTAGTTTAAATACTTACTGTTGATGAGTAAGTATGCAGTATTAAATACATTAATACATTATTTTTATAAATGTACATAAAAGTGTCTCAGTAAAATATAAACCGTAAAAAAATTCTTTATGATTGTTTTGAATTATATATCGAAGTGAGCCAGAATAATACCTTAGTATTATGTTAGTTAGTTGTGACGGAATAACATGGTTATTAATTAATCGTCTCAAATTTCTGAAACCAAATATTATCTATAATAATTAGTGTTGCCTAAAATCAGTCTTGGTCTTGATCTTGCATTTTTGGAAGAACAAGACCAAGACCAGATATCTTTAGCAAGACACAGAACAAGACTGCCTGTGCAAGATTTAAGCAAGATCAAGACCAAGCCTGCAAGACTTTTGCGTCTTGCAATTAGGACTAAGGGTAGTTTCATAGGAGTTCGGGGTATATGTACGTTTAGGGACTCAATAAGACGCAAAAAAATTTTTTTTTTTGGTAAATTGAACTTATGCGAATTACGAACACTAGGTACCATAAACAAATGTTCATAGCGAATGAAAATATCCATAGAAAGAAAAAGTTTGCATCACTAGTTTTGACTAACGGCATTGTGTCTGAAAGTGAGCGGTGCCTTGTCAGCATCATCAAAGGTCGGGAGTACCCGACCCGACTGAGTAGACCTCTCACAGAAGTTTTGAAACTATTCGGAACTCCAAGATACACGCGCATTATATTCTATACTGTTTGATTGTCGCCAGAGAGTACAAGTGTTCCAAAAATAAAATAAGTTTTTGAGTGCTTAGAATGGATAGGAATACATTATTATGATCTGTTCTGTGTGGTTTTTAAATAAATTTAATTTATTAATTAATTATATTTATTAATAATATATTACAATATTTTGTAGACACTTATAAGTTTTAATACACTTCAAACATGTAAAAATTGTGTATAATAATAGTAACGGATCTAACATAAAAAGCGGGCTATAAGATTTATGTACTGTTTAGGAGCCCGAATATTTGAGAAAGCCGTTAAAATAAATAAATTGATATATTGACAGTTGCATCACAATATATTTTTGCAAATATTCATTTACGTGTAAAATACAGTTAAGTACTTTAAAATATAGTCAAGTTAATGTCATTAATTTTTTTCTATACCTTTAAACCATGGTTTTGTACATTGAAGTTGTTAAATGTAAACGTGTATTTAAAAACAGGCAAATTCCCACGGGACAAAGTTGATAGCTCAGTTGGTTAGTTAGAGCATTGGCACTGATCGTTAAGATCGTGGGTTCAAACCCCAGCCGGTGTCGGTTGATTTTTTTGAATTTCTTATGGAATGTTTAGACATTTATTTATTTCAAGCTGAGAATATACCTACTCTGGTGCTTTGTTGTAATATCTTAAGCAATGTTTAATAAATAGCGACAGACTAATAGGTAATTGCAAGACTCTTGCTGAAAGAATTGTAGCCTTTAATGGCTGCGTTTCATCCGATGAGTGAGAGAGCCGGTTGGCCTCTCCTTTTTCCCATTCTTTCCTACCCCTTCCCTTTTCCCTCCCTTTCGCACTGTCCTCTCCCTTTCTTCCCTAAACAAAGGTTGGCGACACATCAGCGACATAAAAAATGTTGCGGATATCTATGGGCGACGGTACTACTTCCATCATGTAGGCCCGTCTGCTCGGTAGCCCTTTCTTACCATAAATAATAATAATAATAATAACAAGACTGCGACCAGGTGTATTGATACAAGACCAACACCAAAACTGACCAAGTCTCGTCTTGTTCTTGTATTTAGGCAACACTATCTATTATATTTTAAAATCTTATAAAATTATGTCAGTAAAAACATAGTCTCAAAACAGTTAAAACAAAGTCTCGCAATTCGGTTCCTATACAATCAAAAGTAATAGGTTCCATATAATAATATGTCAGTTACTTTATTAATTTTTTGTAAAGATCCTTCTATTTTGAGTTATAACGTAAGAACATCTTAATGAGAGCATTCATGTCTGTATAATACATTTTTATATTCAATAAAATAAATATCTATGCAAATGTTCTGCACAGTCTCATTCAATGATAAATTTATTTTTTGTTGGATACATTGTGTTTTCATTCCATCAACATAAATACACATCGAAAATAACTGCCGGAAAAAGATATCAAAAAGAATTTGTAATATTAATATTGGTCTGTTTCTAATTAATTAAAATTACACAATTTAATTTTTACAAAGTGATACCGTCAATATTATTGTTGATCGGATAGTTAATTTATTATAGCTGACTTCATATAATATTTTAAAATGCACTTCATACCTATTTGATTATAAAAAAAATAAGTTGAAGTGTATTTTTTTTATTAATCTAAATACTTAATTGAGTAATGCATATTAATTGCTCAAAAGACATAAAAATATTCCTAATAGTTTGAAGTGGAATATATTGAGATAATTATGTAATTATGAGAAATTACTTGGAAAATTTGGAGACTTATATAATAAAGGAAATGTTTGCCTTCATATGAGATTTACTAAAAAAATATCTTGTTTCCATATATTTATTACATTATATATTCTGTAATTTGTTTTCTTCTTAATTATAATGATTATGAAACCGAGCAATACTGTCTTTTTGTAAAATATCTGCAAGTGGTTATAAGAACATATTAATGCAGTCAGTCACAGTAGATACAAACTTATGACGAATTAAAAACTGTTATAATAATATAACTTTTTTATTATTTTATAAAAATTATAAAATTTCATTTCGAAAAGCATCAGAATCAGTAAAATAACTTACGTGTCCCTGCTTCGTTATAAAAGAAAACTTAGGACTGGCATATTTGAAAATATCGAGACTCAATCAAAGGCCTCAGTAGTACATAACATGGATGGGTTTTCACAGATTTTACGAACAAGATTATGACAAAATTACTTATAGAATATTCTTTCAAACGATGAAATAAGACTGACGACGAAGATAACGATGGAGTTATATCACAGCATCTATAGCAGTACATAAAGTTTCGTTGAATGAAACGTAAGTAACAACCGTGATGAATAAATCTTAACAATGTTTACAAAACCCTTGAAGTATTGAATTTATTTTATAGAACTATGAGAACTATGGAACTCTTTAAATACCTTGCTAGGTTTAGAGTATACTAGTAGAAGTTTTAATGCTAGTGGCTTTTAAGTCTTTCGGGTGTATTCATTTAAACGAAACTAAATTCGTCAAATACTACGTTTTTTTTTATTATTTTATCACTACACTAGCTTCCGGCCGCGGCATTGCCCTCGTGGGGTGTCGATAAAAAGGCTAAATAAAATTAGGTATGTCTCTTCTTTTAAGGTTGCGTCACCAATGATGCATTAATTTTATTGTTATCAATACCAAATATAAAATCAAATAGCAACCTACGTAATATTTGTAGTCAAAATAAAAACAAAATTATTGCTCGGGCAATACGAAATTAATTTTGTTCCGCGTTATTTTGATTTTGCTATATCTCCTTAATTATTTATTTAATTTGCATGATGTAAAGGAAAAAGATAATCTTCCAAACCAAGCCAAGCAACCTACTTAAAATAATAAGGAATAATACCGTACTTTTATGTAGACTTATATAAGACACACAAATTCATCATAAATTATTTTGTTACAAGTAGGTATATCTTAACGGGTTTAGGTAACATTTTAAATATCGTTACTTATACGGTTTCACCCCTGTTGACCGGGAAAAAAGTAGCTTGAAAGCTAATCTAGGGTATCAGTTATCTGCATACCAAATTTCAACCAAATCGTTTTAGGCGTTTTTGCGTGAAAGAATAATAAACATGCATTCATACATTCTCACAAACTTTCACCTTCATAATATTAATAGGATAATCCCGAAGTTTCGGACTACCAGAAGGGTCTGCCCGTTATCACGGTTGTTGTAAAGGAAAAATAATAAAATGAAAACAGATAAAGGAGTAAAAGAATAATAGCAAGTGTTATAAAGATTCAAAATATTTTCTATGTAATACCTTATATCTTACCTGCATGTTCAGTTTTAAATCACACTCGTTGAAGTAATCTCTATGAATAAAATAAAAAAAATTCACCGGAGATCGATCAAATTGTGGAATAAAATGTCTTTATTATTATATAAAGAGTTATAGAATCACGAATGGTCTGAAATACAGGAAAAATATTTCAAGCTTCAATATATATTTTTCTCAATGTAACATGTATATTTTCAAAACTAAAAATTCAGGACAATGGGGAATTTAATATACGGGCAAAAAATGTATCGGTAATCTGTTACTTTTATCATCTACATACATATGTCGGTTTACGTTTACTTAATCAAGAATATAACAAGATTGACATTTTTATGAGAAAGATGGCAAACGGGCCGGCGGCCTACGTGATGGGTAGTAGGCATTGTCGCCCATGGACATCCGCAAAATGTTTTTGCGTATGCGCTGCCGCCCTTATTTGGGGAGATAGGAAAGGAAAGGTTGGGAAAAGGGAAAGGGTGAAAAAAGGGAAAGGGCAACTAGCTCTCTCACTCATCGGAAGAAACTCAGCCAATAAAGCCTACTTCACGCCGATCTTCTGTGACATAAATGTAGTCAAGATATAAAGATGAACTCTGGCATTTCTATAACTGGAAAGTTATTTCCGCATTCCCTCTACTATTGCTGTAACTGAATATCTATTTTTAAATTCCTTTTGAAATATTATTTTATTAAATAGTTGAGTTCAGTGAATTTCTATAATATATTGTAGAATGAAAATACTTTGTGCCACTATGCTTTATCGAGAATCTTCTGTGAATTATATCGTATACATATTTTAGTACATGTATTTATTTAACTATACAGGTTTTATCGTGCTTTCAACTGAGTTTTGATAAATATATGTATATTATAAAATTACAACATATTTGGTTACAAATGCTGACAAGAATTATAATAGAAAAAAGTTAATTAATAAACTACTCATACGTATATGGCAAACAGTTTTTATCTCCATATGTATTAGCTCTTAAATAAATATCGGATATTGAGCTTTGCTTATATTTTTAAAAGGACTAGTACCGATGACTCCATCAGTGCTGGTATTATATAATAATATGAATGAAAAGTAAATTATTGACTATGAATTTATTTATTTACAATTTTAAACAAAGAATTTAATTAGGAATAATACAAAATAAACAACATAAACATATCGTATTTTTAATTTCATTAAACTGCCTCCCAAATAAAATGTGAATCACAAATATCAATTCATAATATATCATGGCTTTTAATTTAAATTTTAGATCTCTTTTATCTTGGGTATAATTCCTTTTTAGTTATATTTTTACGTGTCAGTGATTCAAATAAATAAACGTTTAAATTTTTTTGATAAGGATTAAATTTGTCACAACAAAAATTTCTTTTCACATTGTTAATTGAAATAATGGAAATAGTAAAAACTTAAATAAATAAAATAATCAAAAGTAACATATGTATGTATTTCTTCTACGCCGAAGTTCAGATTGCAAATACGTAAGATTCTGTTTCGACATGTCAATCCTCCGACAGAGTCACATTATTAGGTATACGATAACTCTTAGTCTGTGATACAGGCAAAAAAAAAATTATTAATCTTTACACATGTTTAAAGTTGGTTATTATTGAGTTTCATTATTTATTTTGGTTATACCAATTCTGTATGAGAGTCCTTTATTTTCCTAACCACGTCATGTCAGCATAAAAGAAGTAAATAATGTACATAGTTCCCCTAATAAAGGTGGAATCTAATTCGGTGGCGGGTATTTCTGATTTACATTACTGCGTTTATTTTATCCCGTAAAGATAATATAATTTCGCAAAAACAAAAACGAAAACGTTGTCGTTTAAATATTTTTGAGAATGAAAATGTTGTCGACAATTATTTTGGTCTAGGTTCAGTGTAGAATTAATTTCCTGTACCCTTCTTCATTATATAGTGAAACTTCATATGCATCATCTCAAATTATTATTTATATATCACATTAAAGGCGTATTGTAGAGCAGCCAAGAGCAATCTAACATAACAATGATTCGTAGCAAATTTACTGTAAATACATACAAAGTGTTTAAAAAAACGTTTAATTTATTTTAAAAAATGCACGCATTTAATATTTTAATCACTTGTCTTAGCATCGTCTTGGAATGTAGCTAAATTGGAAAGCTCAAAGGTGATCCGCTGGTCCGCAACCACTGGGGTTTAATTAGCTGATGGTTTACTATTAACCGATAAAAAACCGTCCCTCCAGCCGTCTAAAGGGCTCCCTAATATTTTCGACAGCAGGATTCGAACAAGATTCCATGTCAAGTATTTAAGGAATTCTGAAATCTAGAGAATTACTACTAAGGTTATCACAATATTTTATTTAGTACAAAGCTATCATCATTTCGTTTAATGTTGAAATGTGATTCAAAATTCCATGTAATAGTATTTATATTAACCTTGACTTTTTTGAATTCGTTTTTTGCAAATTAATAATTCCCATACAACGAGGATGGTTTTGCTAATGATACGTCAAAAGTAATTATTCTTATTTAACTTCATTTGAAACTGGTAAATATTATGTTAATATTTCATTCAACATCCCTTTGGTTGGTGAGATTTAAGACTTACGAGAGTATTCATTTAAATAAAACTAACACTTTTCGGATTACTACATGGATTTTATTATTTTTTAAAAAACTACATACCCTGGCGAGATGTGAATATGTGTCAGTTGCCAACAAAAGTAACTGGCAGACATTCATAGCACAGACATTCACAGTTTTGCAGTTTAAAAACATAATAATAAAATACTCATATTAATCCCAAAAATATCAGTTTCATCCCTTTGTTTTTTAATGTTCAATATTTATTTTACGTAGCTATACTACGTTCATTAGTAAAAGATGTCTTATGATATCCTGAAAGTCATCAAATTTATAATGATGTGGATAAATTCTTAAAACAACTCGTTTCGAATTATGTTCTTTATACAGCACTAGGTACATAGGTTCAAAAAATAACATAAAATAGTCTATGTTAACAATATTGGTTGAGGAAATACTATTTGAGTCCAGACAAAAAAATCATAATCTTTCTTCATTAATTATATATAAGATTAAAACCAATAAATATTGTATTTTTATGTTAATAACAGTCTGTTAATATTAAAAATAAACACAATATTTAATTGTATATAACATAAATAGAATGAATATTTCTGAGAAGCAAAAAAAAATGTTTAGAAGTAACACGTGCCAGGGCAACGTATGATTCCCCCTTGGGACCTCGAGGCGAAGGTCCTGGCCTCCATCTATGAGGTTAGGACGGCGGCCCGGAGGGAGAACCGTCTAGTGACGCCTGAAGAGTTGCTCCGGGTACGCCGCGACGGCGAGGCGGAGGTCCACAGGAAGTGGACTATGGCTCTCCAGGACGCGAGGTACGGCCGGTGGACGATCGACGCTCTGCTCCCCGTCCTCGAGCGTTGGTCGGTAGTCGGGACGCAAACCCGGAGTCCTCACCTACCGGCTGGTGAGGACTCCGGGTACTATTCTTCTTACATATTATATGTTTAAATTAATACTATAATAGTATAAGTCCAGATCTCAACTATTGTTATGGTTAATTGTTTTTTTTTTTACGACCGGCCGCCTGCCTGACATCAAAACTCGTTTTGGAAGTCAGCATTAATAAGTGATGTCTAAATATTCTTAGAAAGTACATATGATTCGGAAAAATCACATTGGCACTTGCCCGGGCCAGGATCGAAACCGCGCCCTCGGCAACGAGAGGCGGGCCCTCTAACCATTAGGTCACCACTGACATATTATATATCGATAATTATTATCTAATATATCTAATAATAATTTAATATTATTTGGTAATGGGAAACCTTTGTGAGTGCCATCAATAAACTATGAAAGAAAGTTTATTTTGATAATAAATAGATTTTTGTCATAAAATAATTTGTTAAGAGAAATGTTAACTTCATTGATAATATTAAAACATATTTTTGTACTACATTTGCATTATAATTTCATATTTTTTGTATTAACAAATGATACTTCCTGTAAAAAGAGAATATATAAGGCTGTCATTGATTGTAAATTTATACAATACAATTTATACAATACTCCGAGAAGATCATATTTTGTATTATAGTGCAGTCTGAACGTGAAATCCCTGGCTTGACGCGAACATATTATACTTAATTTTTTTTTCTTGAAATTTGTATTATTAAGGAATATACATTAAAAAGATATTTAAGTTCTTGTGGTGAATATTATTAATGAATGTTAATAATATATATAAGTTGAAATCAATCTATTGCTCTTTTTTAAAACTGTTCAAAAATATTTTTATTTTAATAACAAATCTGCCATCTATAATATAATTTAAGAACTTTGTATGCAACTTAAATACGAAATTATCAATCAAACAGTGACATCTAGTAACAAAAAGTTAAAAGTTTTAAATTGTTATGCGAACGTTTGAAATTATGAAACGACTTATATTATCCAATAGAGGGCAAGAAGTTAAATTACATTCTTTTCCGTTTGCCTGTTTATTATTTTTCCTTATAAATCACGAATGACGCTTGTAAATTACACAAAATACAATATATTAATAAAGATGAATAACAATGTACTTCTGAAACTTAATCAATTGTCGTCTTAATGAGTATTTTTATTTGTTCTTTTCATAATGGTTTAAATGATTTTGTGTGATCACATCAATAATACAGAAAAGTTACGTGAAATCATATTTTATTAACAATTTCAATAATAATCAAGAATTCTTTAAAATGTTAATATTTTAATCTTATCTCAAAATGTTACACACCTATTCTATATATCCGAAGTGCACTGTTTTGGAACATACAGACGTCAAAATCGCACATATATGTTAACACAGATGGAACGAGAGGTAATTTAATAAAATTAGCTTTGTCTCAACGACACTCAAGTTTCTAACAAACGACGCGTATATAATAATGAATTCTACGTCTTATTCATTCAATTTGTACATAAAATAAATTACGACAATATACACAAAGCTATATAATACGTCGTTCCTTTGTTATTAAAATGTATTATAATAATCATAAATTATTATTTTTAAGTACCTACATGTTTTTTTAACATATTACAAATTGAGAGATATATTACTTTATATGTACAAAATATGTTCTCCTACAACAAAATAATACTAATCAGAAATTTGTTCATAAAATTTGAACCCCGAATATGTATTGTTAGTAAAACTTATTTATAATAATTTAAAATGTGATGTACTTTATTATTCTAAGCTTAACGTTGACACGAAGCCTCTTAGCAATCAATGACTTCACAGGTTGCAGGTTGCAGGGAGAAGAGATTCAACAGTGCATGGGACTTGCGACCCAGGTGTAGCTTTAAGGGGCAATTATCTAAGGAGCGTTAAACGCTCACTTCCACAGTTCAAGCTCCTCTCCCTAACTAACCAAATTTGAAAAGAACCTACTAGGGCTGCCTTCGAAATACGTTCCATGAATTAAATGATATTATTGTGTACTAAAGTTATCATCTTACAATTATGTGTTTTGGTGGTATGTCATTTTGCTGCAGCGTGTGTCGAAGATAAATAATTAAGTATAGCAAAGATATTCATGACCGAAAAATGTTATATAAAGAGCATTCATTTGTTTGGGTCCCGAGCTTAATGACGTGTGCTTAATGAATGTTTAGTATTTCATGTATTGATTTTGATATTACATTATTATATTAATGATTATAATGTTTATATATTTTATTATTTGTAATATTTCTATAACTGATTTACCGATTTTATTTACTGCTTCCGATAAATCTAAAATTAACATCGAAAGTTCCGTTAATTAATTATTTGGTAGCATCAATTTTGTTGTGTAATATAGTAATCCAAGCTCGGGTGGCACGTGCTTACCGAAATATTTGGAGATTGGCAATTAATCGTCTGCCGATTCATGTGTATGCATCACGGCGGACGCAAGCATACGTGAACAAGCTACAAGGAGTTTTACATTCCGAAATATTCCATACATTACCTTCCAACCACCGAATTAGTCGTAGCATTCCAAACGACAGCGTCTCTTGTTAAGGAATTCAATACAAACTTGTTTGTTAACTTTTTTGATTTCATTTAATACGTAAGTAAGTTTGCACGTTGTGTAGATGACATTATTCTTGAAATATATTACAATTGCTTATAACATTTTTTTCAAATGATGTGGAATTATTTGTCTTTTTTTTACAAAATACTGACAAGTATTAATATACATATACATATTTGTAGTACAATGTCGATTGAATTTTGTATAAGAAAATTCGAAGACTTTAGTTACAGTTTAAATCAAAAGTTAATTTGCTAAAAGTATATATTAATTATGATTATGTACGTACGTAAAAATTATTTAAAATACTTTATATGTGATCCGGATTTTGGTATTGTAATCTTTGATAGTCTTTTAATTAATATAACTACATACAACAAAATACTGTTATTGACACCCTGTTATTTCCCCCGTCAAAATATTTTTTTTTTGATGACGTAGGGAAACTTTTTTTACGAGCCGTCCAACAGGCCTTGGTGGGGCCGGAGGGGATGTGTGAGGCTCGGCCTGGGCAGGCTCCTACTCACTAAAACCACTGCGAAAGCCATCGGCCGCTATGTCGGTGTACCCCGGATCTGTCTGTTTAAGAATATTTTATGGTAATTACCTGCCATACCTTTTGTTTATTTAAATCCTTTAAATTCCTAATTAAGTTATTTTCTTATAAAACCCTTACTGAACTCTTCAAACATCGGGTCCGCCCCTGCTCATTTTATTAAGCTGGTTCCCAACATCCGTTGCTTTGAAACTTGACGCTTTGTTTCGATTTTTTTCAATGAACACAGATTAGTTCTAAGTATGTATAAAATTGAAATGTAGCTTCTCTTTGTGAAATTCTTCTAAATTTCAGCGGAATGGGAATATCGAATGAAAGGTTACATTTAGAGGACAATACAATTACAATGGCTATTTTATATAATTGAAATATGTAAAAAGATTAATTTATATTCATGTCAAACTTGCATTGTATGTATACTGTGTAACAATCCTATTTCATTTATAATTTATATGATTTAAAAACCTTAAATCTGAGGATGTGTCTGTGATAAAGTAATCTATGCAAATTATATTCTTACTCACATCTCTTGTTATTATTATTTAGGAAACTACTTATTTCTTGTGTTGTTCTTTAGTTAATTCAAATACATACCTATGTATATGATTCATTTCAATAAAACGTAATTAGAGATATTTTAATTATTTACACAATATATAAAAGGAATAAGTAATAATTGAAATGAAGCTTTTTCATCAAAAATATTTAAAAATCTGTTTTATATCTGAGTTATTTTTCAAGTCATTGGCAATTTTAAAGAGCGCTTAAGATTCTTTGGGACATACAATCCTATATTCTGAGCTTGCATATCATGTTTAGTGTATCTCTATGTTTTGCTCAAATTGTACCCTGTTTTGTACAAGTTAGAGCTTGAGCAACGATAAAATGTATTTGTTTAAAGTAAATGTTACAAACTTAAGGTATTTTGCAAAAATAGTCTTATTTTTTGAGACATACCAAGTTATAGGATGCCAGCGAATATTTGTATATTTGTAAGTAAATATTTCTGTTTAAGATCAAATTATTCTAGCTTGTGGCGTCCCGTCTGAATATTTGTTTGTTAAACAAACAAAACATAATGTTCTGATTTCTTTGACTCTATTGATCTTCCGAAGCCTGTAACTGTTATAGCGATGGCAATTTATGTATTTTCCATTCAATAATTTACTTCAATATTTGTTTTAAACGAAGAAGTTATTTGTAACACATATAGTCATATAAATATTTCTTTTTGTAAACATAACCGTTTTAACTTTTTAGAAACAACTGCTACATAAAATTGGAAACTCAGTTTTTTATTAGCGTTGTAAAACTTTATCTAGTTTAGGAAACAGTTTTATTTACATCTATTTGAATTTGAACGCAAAGTGTACAATAGGTGCCACATAAAAACTATAATATGCTATGACTCAAAATAAAACTTTGTAGCTACTTAATGCATAGACAATCATGTTTTGATTAATTTAGAGCTAATATCATTTTAAATGACATTTGATTATTAATGCTCTTGAAGATTTGTTCTTTTTTATCACCTCACCTTTATTATATCTTTAGTATTATATATATAATTGTTCTACATATTTGTTCTATTACCTACTCAAAATATCACCGGCATGATTTGATTGACATTTTTATATAAATTATAAAAAAATAGAATTTTCATGATAGCAAAAATTTTAATATATTTATAGAATAAAATCTTTATACAGTTACTATGTACTTCAATCAACTAAAATGTATTACGTAGCTTCAAAGAAATAAAAATATAGCAGATACTAAAGCTTCAATTTTTGTATTGCATTTTCAAGAGTTCAAAATGGACATTCGCGTTTGTCGAATCTTATGGTATCTGAAAATATATTTTACTGATATTAAATTTTACAATTTTTATTTTATTTAATCCTTTTTAAATATTGTTTTTAGTTAGTTTTCTTCACTAAGAAGTAGCTGAATATCTTTATCTTTATATATATAATTTTTTCGGCATCTTTAAAATGAAATAGAATGTAGGATTTCAGAAAATGAATTAGCTACTATTTTTTCAGATTTTATGCCAGATATGAAAAATATGAGGCTCTACATTTATTTAAAAATTTTCAACGCCATTTTCATTTACAAATCTATAAAAAATACAGTTTTTATTATTATTGATAAGTCAATGTTTTCTGTTTCGTTACCTATATTTAAATAAATAGGTTCATTTAAATAGGAACTTAGACATTTAATTATTCAATTTATTTTTAAGATACTATAGGATGAAAACCGATGATGAACGATAAGATATATAACAAACGAAAAAATATACCTACCATGAAATTAAATAACGGGAGTCATATTAATCACCCTACTATATTAGTAACGTTATATTGTACGAGTACTTTCAGCTACACACACATGCGAAAATTCTATGAAGTCGTTTTTCCAATACAATATATCCATATATAACGGGTCTATTATTTTCTCTTAACGGTCAACTGGAACGAATGTATAGTATAGCAATGATAAAATAATATTTTAATAGTGTTTCTCTCTTAAATTCGATCAGGCACTAAATAGTTTCGACTAAACCTTCATTTGAATAGTGTAGCTCGTGTGGGAACATACCTGTCAAAGAAAGATTCCCGTTACAAAAGGCTTAATGTGAGACAAATGATTTCTCAATAGTATATCTATGAACAATTTTGATATAGTGAAAAATATTAATACATTATCAAATACACTCATGCCTTATAAATTGAAAACGTGATCGGTCATTGTTCAATTGCTGGCACCTTCGGTTAACAATTCTTTCTAGATACTTATTGATTGGTTTCGAGTTCATAAAGCAAACCGATTTCAATGATCGATTCTACAATTCTACAATTATTGTTTTTGTTTTCTACGTCCTATATATGTATAAACTAATGATTGCTTGGATTTTTATCTTCATACATTTTTAATTAAATATAAAAGCATTTATGTTATCGTTCTTATATTGTGATTTAATTATGGTGTATTTTTTGAGATTTTATAAAACCTTCATCTGAATATTAATAGTAGAATCTAAATTGAATTCCGCATGGAGGGTAATGTTATATGTGAAATGTATTCAAAGGAAATCTCATAGTCAGAATTGAAATGATAACTCAGCATATTGGCCACGTTCCCCTAGATGAGTCCCTTTGATCCCTTGCTACATTCGCTCCTAATATTGAATACGTGATAATATTCGACTTACATTCCATGATTTTTCAGATTTTCTTGCTTTAATTCTTTCTTCGTACATTTATTGTACTTTCTTTATATATCAATTTAATAATAATATGAACGACGACATATTCCAGTATTAAAGATATGTGTATGTCTTCCGAAATACGAATATATCAGAAACATCTTGACTATTAATATTTGATTACCTATAACCTTACTATACCTGTTACTTACTCAAAATGAGTATATTTCCATAAATTATTTATAATTATATATAATGTTATGTATGAGCAGGTTGGAAAAAATAAAACGTATTTATAAAAACAAATTAGGTCAGGAGCGATATATACATAATTTATTTAAAAATAATTCGTCTCTTCCATAACTCGAATTCGTGGTCTGTGTCAGAATTTTGTAGGGGTGGCAAAATTTTATAACATAATTGATACATGTATATATGTACATAACTTTGATAACATTTTAAGTAATGTTTATAAATTTACAACACCGCAAATATTATTAAAAGTTTCTATGTAAGTTTATGAATATTTTTTTATGGAGATAACTTTTCAACGATTGAAAACAGTTCCTGGCTGATTTTAATCATTAGAACTTTATACTGAGCCAATTGTCACGAACTAATTTCCTCACAGATTGACCACACTGGTGTACGTCACCTTTTGGTCACGAGGACTTAAAAGTGCTTTGTCGATGTACCATCTGAACAGTGTATGCTATGTTTCATATAAATATGTATTGTAAGTATATGGAATTTATTGCTATATTTAAATTTATCGGTTTAATGTTTCATTAAAAGAAATTTTATAAATATATAATACATTTTCATGACATTTTTATATAATTTAAATAACCAGTAGAAAAAATGTAACCTATTAAATAATATTTTTGTAACCTGAAAAATATATGTCTAAATACTACATAGATTATTTAAAAAAATGTAATAATCAAGTGTAAAATACCGGTTTATTGATAATTTTCGATGATACCAGATCATCGGTTAATAACGTACGAAATCGATGTTTCGTAATGCTCTGTGACATCTCATTAAGGTTTATACATTTAATAATATTATCTCATCGCTCTTTTCAATAAGAGACTTGGGCTACAGATTTGAAAAGACACTCAATACTTCATCGGCTTAAGTCTATTTTATCAGTTATTATTAGTATAAAAGATTAGCGTCTTGCTAGAACCAGAAAATATGACCGTTTCTTTAATGGAGTTTTAGCCTCTAACTATAATTAATACTTATACTTTTTGATGAACGCGTACAGATTAAAGAAATCAAATCTAGAAACTTTATACAGGGTGACTGGTGAATTACTATCGATATTTGAGGACGTGATATTTGACGATCATATATGACAAAATAAAAATTAATATAACATAAATATTAATAAACTTCTAAGTAAAGTTAACCAAAAGTTATGTAATTAATTACGCATCGTATGAACACCCTACAGATTAGGTATACACACACACTCACACAGACGCGGTGGTGGCGTAGTGTTGTATCAGCACGCCGCCGCACGCGTCCACACTAAGAACACTTGGAACGTGTACACACTTTATTTATTTATACGGAAATTTGGTCAAAAATTAAGTACCTATTTTTTTTACATAATTCGAATGAGAATCATGTACCGAGTATGCTCCTTAAATATTGATAGTAATTCACCAGTCACCCTGTATAAAGGGTTACGTTACGTTAAATGGTCACTTTTGTTATATGTATATATCGGCGCTACCAGCTTTAATAACGGATGCGACATGAAAATGTCATCAATTAATTATTATTATTAAAACTCATTAGTATTTATGATTATTGATAAAAGTAAAACGAAATCGAAGATTGTTTAAAAGGAGAAAAGAACTATGTTTGAATCTTGGTTTAAATATGACGTCTGGACCCACGACGGCAGAGTTCAATTAGTTCGGATCATTGAATAATGTGATTATGAAGAACCTTCGAGATATACAGGAACATTAAGAACAATTGAAGTTTCATTATAAGATATCGTGTAACGTTGTAGAAGAAGTGACATTAGTTACGTCAGCGAGGCTGGCGTCACTCTCATTTAAAACAACGAATTTGTAATAAATCCCATATATGTATATATTTTTTGTTATGTGTATAGTTCATAAAATATATTAAAACTTAATCAGTTAAAATAAAAATCTTAACAATATTTTATGATGACAATTTTAAAGTTAATTTTACATCAAAAGACCTCTAACAAAAGAGATAACAAACGACATAGAGAGCCACATCTCCCTATACCACAAATGTGGCTACCATTCGTTAAAATTGACATCCTTAATGTAAAACTGCACAACTGATTTCCTTTACGGACCGTTTCATTATCCTATAGACCCATTTCGTTAGTATGAAAGGAGTATTAAGTCGGGCTGGAGGATAATCTGGACTGGAAAAATATGTATATTACGTTGTGAATTTTCAGGAATTATAACCATTGTTCTTTGTGAAACAATACCCTTGAATTACGTTAACATTACGTGGTTTCTAAAAAATAATATAAGAATAATTGGATTGACGATTCGATGGAAATTCGGATATTTTTCTGCAATATTAAACTTTAACTTGCTATATTCTTAAACATAACAACATAAGATTGAAACTTGTGTGATTCAATGTATACGTATTTATTTGTTTGAGTTCTGAAATCCAATACAAATATTACAATTTTTTTAAGAACTGCACGTCTACAGCATGTCTGACAATATACTGTTAGTGAAGATGACTATTATGAATTATAGTATAATACTGAAGTAACAGTATTTTAAATACTATGTTGAAATACGTGTCTTATGGATGTGATTTTATACTTTATACAGCACAAAATTCAAAGCAATGAGTATGATCATTTAATTAATGCTGTAAGTGTCTTTTAATTTAATCAAAGAAACAAAACCTCTTAGCATTCAATGGATTCACCGTGCTGATGCCGGGTCCATTGCGTTGCAGGGAGAAGAGCTTGAACAATGCCTGGAACTTGCGAACTAGGTGCAGGTCTAGGGGCCGCTATATAACGTGCGTTAAACGCTCACCTTCGGCATCCAAGCTCCTCTCTCTACCTAAACAAATTTGAAAAGAATCTACTAGGGCTGCCGTCGAAGTACGGTCCTAGAATGAATTAATGTGAGTTCTGGACTGAATCAAGTCCTTTGGTAGCTTGTAGAGAGATTTCAAGTGAGTTCATTTGTGAACTCGTTATATTTATTAACCTTGATAGTATGGTCTTTGGGGATGTTGGTTTCCCAAGGAACCGTAAGCTCTAGCATCACAACGCGCTTTTTAATTGGCTAATCTTCTATATATGTATATAAAAATGGATTGCTGTTCCTTAGTCTCGCTAAAACTCGAGAACGGCTGAACGGATTTATCTTGTCTTAGACTTGAAATGTTTGTGGAAGTTCAGGGAAGGTATAAAAGCTGAAAAAAATTGATTAATTTCCTTGAAAACCCTAAAAACAGCCCTTTTCTATTTCCCATACAAACCTTTTTTTTGACATTAGATTTGACAACTAACTAATATGTCAATCATTCTGTTTGATTGAAACAGGAAAAACCTGATTATTTATGGCCTCTAAGACGGAATAGAGTTCGCCTGGTCAGCTATACATATATTACTCTTGACCAAACTAACGCGGACGAAGTCGCGGGCAAAAACTAGTACATAATAAAGATGGAGTAAGGCTTTACGTTTGATTTTATAGCCCTAGTACCGAGGGAGTAAGTCCGGTCTTTGCCAGGACCGGCCAGTCGCTGGTGTGCCCTGTCGCTGATAGATCCGGGATACACCGACATAGCGGCCGATGGCTTTCGCAGTGGTTTTAGTGAGTAGGGGCCTGCCCAGGCCGAGCCTCACACATCCCTTCCGGCCCCACCAAGGCCGGTTGGACGGCTTGTAAAAAGAGTTTCCACTGCGTCATCAAAAAAAAAAAAAGCCCTAGTGCCTTGTTTCAAAAAACCAACGCTCGCTCGTTTGTGGTTATTTCCCTTTCAACTCTGGCTACTGAAAGACTAACCACTTCACGTACGATTTCCAGAACCCTATCATGTCTAAGCGAGTATTGACCGCTGTCCAGGAGTACCTTACATCCCACCGGGAAATGCTTAGCAGTTCCAACTGCCTTTCCTCAGATATAGCAACTTTTTTCGTTATCTTTACCCCATCTTATGAATGAAATGACACTGTAAAATTATGTATTTATGTTAAAATATTAATTAATGTTATCGGCAGTTATCTATACTAATATAATAAAGCTGAAGACTTTGTTTGTTTGTTTTAAAGTGCTCATCTCAAGAACTACTGGTTCAAATTGAAAAAATATTTATGGTTTAAATAGATCATTTATTAAGAAAGGCTTTAAGCTGTGTAACGTCACGCTGCAACTAAAAGGAGCGAAGAAATAATGGAAAATTATGGAATAAACGGGGAAAATTATTCATCTGTGATGACTTCCGTTGCGTGCTCTGCGAAGACGGTTTAAGATAACGAAAAATATGAATGAAAATATTTCTCTTAAAATGGTCTAAAAAAGTCTATGTCTATCTTTTTAAGATTAACTCACTAGAACCGATTATATGGTAATCAAATTTGGTCAAAGTTAATGCGTTATAACTAATTATTTGTTACAGTTGTATCAACAGAATAATATTATCTTTATGCAAATAAATGTGTCGTTGATTAAGAGTATTTAATTATGAGCAAAAGAGTATTTTATTATGAACACAACTGAGAAACATCTTTACCTAAATCAAACTAGCGCAAATATTTGTAAAAGACATTTTATTCAATTTTATTTTCGAAGAAATTGATTAAAATTGTTTGGAAGGAGATTTTGTTAAACAAGAAAGTTTTTAGACTTATTTGAGAATATATTCTAAACACTAAAGTTTTATACATACTGCAGCTTTCCATAAAAATAATACATACTAAAACAATGACAATTCTTTGGGCATATTAATGGATACATTGGTAGTTCTGAGTAAATTTTAAATCTATAAATTTTATTATAACTATTACAAATTAAACCCTTTAATTTTATAAGTAAATTCTTCATTTTCAAATATTTTACTTGTTCAAATTAAATGTTCAAGTTGAATCCTACATTGAATATATTTTTTATGGTTATCATTGAATGTCACTTATCATGTTACAAGGTATCGCCCCAGCTTCGTAGGGGTACTTTATAAAAAATATAAAAGAGTTTATGTTGCGTATAATGCGTTGAGTACTTACTTTTTGAGTTAAATCAAGACAAATAATAATTTCATTATCTTTCTTCATTAAACATATTTTAATATTAAACTTTTGATAACTTTCGAATGGTACGTCCAAATTTAATAATTCAGAAAGTAGGTAATATATAGATACTGAAGTAAGCTTGAATATAAAGTAATTTATTTTGATAAGCCTTTATGTCGTAATTATGTAAATAGCTTTAATACAAACGCTTTATGAATGCCAATTTTTAAAAATACTATCATAGATATATGTAGTATGTTATCCTTAAGAGGAAGACATACCATCGTGGAATTTTCTGTAGACCTATATAAGACACATAATTCCACGATACATTGTTTTGTTATATCTCAAAGGGGTTTGGTAGCGTATTCGTTAAAATCTGACAGAAGGCTCATTTTTCCCGACATCTTCAAAAAATGTCGTTAATGTACACGCAAATAAATACAAAGACGTAACAAATTATGTATTAAAACCTTCCTCGAAAATCATGCTATCTAGTGGTGAAAATTGTTTGACAAAATGTGCAGGAGTTTTTCCGCTTTTCGAGAACAGACAGACAGGCAGACGTGGCGAGGCACTTTGTTTAACAATATTATGTATGGTATGTATGTATGGTATTGATAACTTATTTCTTAAAACTTTTTGACTTACTTGTGATTTTTTGTTATTTTAAATAGATCTTTTTAGAGCAGTGATTGTTAATTTGCATATGTTTGTATGAAAATTTGTGGTTGATAATAAAATCTGTTTGGATTTATTTAAAATTACGTACATATATAATGTTTAACGTTTAATTTTTTTTTAAATTTCTTTTATATATCCAAATACGTATTAAAATTAAAACAGTTTTGTATCAATGCTGAGCGTCGGATGCTGAATAACCAATAGAAAAGACAATGCCTTAGGTAATTTGATTCGCATTTTAGTCGTAACACGTGTAGGTTCTGTAACCAGTTTATTATGTTACTATAACACTATGAAATTGTCAAGAAAAATACAGAATACTGCATTGAAAGTAAATAAGATAAATCAAAGGATAATAAAATACATCAAAAGGATAATCAAAATGATAATTATATTTAATATACATATAATCAGTAACACTACAAATATTTCAAATCTTTGAAACTGACATTTTTATGTGTATTTCTCATTCACACACTTTAATTTCGTAATTATTTTTTGATGTATGTAATTTTACAAAGCAAAAATGAATTTAAGATGTTAAATTGTATACTAATTCTATCTAGTTGACTCTGAATACTGTTATAAATTCCAAACAAAAAATCACGACCACCAGTTAAATGCAATGTCTTTTAAGAGCACTTTATATAAATATTCAAAGAAGGAACCGTTTTGAACATTTTATATTTAGACGGTAGAAGAAACAATGTTTAAAGACCTTGATACTTCCGCCTTAAATATCTAAATGTTAAACTGTTTCAGGAAAATATAACATTTCAGTTGTTTGAGTATCCTTTCGAAGATGTAAGGACGGTAAAAGTTTCACAACCCGATAATATTAATTTTATTATTTAAAGCAGTTCAAAAATCCTTGCAACGGATACTGTTAGTGTAATCTTGAGTTTCAATCACCAACGTGTCTTGAGCAAGCGTGGTGATTAACGCTCAAACCTTCTCCATGTGAGAAAGAGGCCCTTGCTCAGCAGTGGGCTCTGATAGGCTGATGACAATCTTGAGTTTCGTATATATTCATAAAACATTACATTTCTTTCTTGACGTATAACTCCACGTATAACTTTGCTGAGCTCCTTAACACTAAAATAGCAAGACAATTTTTGTGAACATTTAGTTTGTAGTGAAAATAGTCGTATTAAGATTATTAAAACAAATGGTGTTCTTAACCTTTCGGATTTATATTTGTGTTATAATAATATAATTATTAAATATATAATAATTATATAATACATTTTGCATTCAGATTTTGTTACATGAAAAATATATAAGTAAATATATGTAAGTTTTATTACTCCGATGACAACACGATAGGAAAATACCTACAACTAAAGAAACTTTTGGGCTAGACGGCGTCAGATTAAGTTAGTAAGAGAGGCCATAGCCTACCAAAGTATAGGTACTTTTCAGGTTGTATTAGAATATTCGACCCGCTCTCTTGATTTAGTACTGAAGTGTTCTAACACAATAGACTTTGGGTGTTTCATTGAGTCCAAGTCAGCTTTGAAGAAACTTGGTATCCTTGCCATACATATATAGCATATTATAAATTGTATATGATATGTTCTAAAATAAGGATCCCACTATATGAGGAGTTGTGGTCATGTCGATGCTATTTTAGTTTTGTAATAGATTATTTTATTAAGGACTACGCTTGATTAAAAATGTTAACACAACTTTTCATTTGATTAAATAATTTAAAGATTGGTTTCAACAATATTTTTGTGATCTGATAGAAAAGAAATGTTCCTTTAAAATTTTCTTCTTGAAAACTAGGTTTTTTCATGAATCTTGCTTCGTGTTATAAGAAAACATAATTCTTTAATGGAGTATAGTTCTTTAAACTTTTCAAGCAACAAATGAAAATAAGCCGGCAACACTTTCGCGTCCGAAAATTATTCAATTGGAAAATTATTGTAATAAAAACAACCTCATGGTAAGTTTTAATTCCTGTAGTTGGGAATAGGTAAACGTGAACAGTTCCGCAAGTTTGGCAAAGACAAGCTGTAGTCAATTCAGGTAATATCACTATTGATTATCCGTGTATTACTTAAAACAATACAACTATACTTAAAGCGAACATTAAAAACTTTATTTAAGTAACACAGAAAGGTGAGTCTGCTTATATTTTATCATTTATTAAGATTTTAATGTTAATTGAGAACAAAAATGCACCTATGATTAAAAGCATTGTGTATCTCATTTAAAATTGATATGCTCTTTCAAATTTGGATAAAAATAATAGACAAATCACATTTATTGCATGGTTCACGTATTCAAAATAAACTTGTACACAAGTTTAGCTTTTAATTGTAAGTACACAGCAAAAATGTATTTTACTCTGTATGTATTAGAAGCGGGGAAGTTTTTTAACAATATTTGGCGTAATCTTACAAAAGAGGAAAGTTTGAAACTCATTAGACCGAGAGGAAGTGTTTACAGAACACGTCGGGCGTAAAATTTAATTTCATTCGACCTGGTACCTTTAACCATTCTTGACAATAAGTGTGTGGGTGACAGATACTTTTTGCTTACAAATTTTTAACCCTCAGCAATAGTATGTTATTCCAAATATTTTTCTTTTGAATTTATAAATAATTTCCTGTAATGGTTTAGTGCACAACAGGAAAAATTTCTTTGTAAATACGGTATTGGTATAGAAAGGGCATATAGAAATAATATAAAAAGTACGAATAAACTAGAGAGTAGTTTTTCACGTCGTATTTATGTGTTCGGATATTAAATATTGGCTTTAACTATTGAGTATATCGAGTTAGAAACGATAGAGTTCAGTGAGCTATTCTGAAATAGTTGGATTTTGGGATTACTTGCGATGGAATGAACACAGACAGAATAGTATTTTTGACCTTCAGTATACATATTTAGTACAGGGGTTTGAGTTTGTTGGTTTGGACATGAACTACTATCACTATTTAAATCTTTTAATGGTCTATCTTATTAAATCGCTATTTTATTCATATTTTTATTGGTAAATTAAGACTTAATACCATGAACAACGATGAAAAATATGTTAGGCATTTAAATGAGTAGGTTTTTTTGGGAATCTATTATGTTTATATCACCGAGATAAATAAAACGCTGATAACGTCGATGGACTATTGAAGATTTTATCCATTCCAATAATGTCTAGTTCTATGATCACAAATGTAGAGGGATATCTCGCTTACAAAGGAAGGGCTTTCGAAAGAAAGAAAGATTGTATTAAACTTTCTTTAGGCTTCCTTATTTTTGTTCATCCCATGGTTTGAAAGGAAATAGATAATTAAATTGTAATCTTTCGAGGAAGTAATGAACATAGAATATGTTCACAATAACTAACCAGAAAAATAAAACTCTAAAGAAATGATTTGATGCTTAAAAGATGAATTTTTCTTTATAAGAAAAACTTGATTGATATTGTATAAACAATGTATGGATAAATTGAAACTAAATCCATTTCAGTAAAATAAAAATTATTTGTAGCATTAATTCAAGTTCACTCGCTTCAATCTACAGTGAATCCAATCCAAGTTTCCTTCAACTCTTCATGTGCAAGAAATACTCATATTATTGTAGCGTCAGCTACGAATGACTGGATAGCATAAAATTGAAACTTTTTTATAATACTTTAGGTACAGCATTCTATATACATTAAAAAAATATTATCTAAAGTTTATTATTAATGAGATCTAAGATTTTCGCGAGTACTCATTTAAATGAAACTAATATTTTTCGGATTTTACTTCGCGTTTTATTTTAGAAAACTACATACTCCCGACGTTTCGGCTACTTTTCAGCAACCGTGATCACGGGCAGACGAGATGTGAGTGTCTGTCAGTTGGTCTGGTCATTTTATCTCCTACCGCTCTGGATGCCGGGAAAATGCGCTCACGGTGTCTCGAGGTCCTGCGGTGTGGTCACGGACATAGGATTTTATATTTTTAAGAAGAGGATCCCAGGTGTTTGATAGGTTCCAGCCATCTTCTCTATTGAAATTGGGTTATTTTTTAATTTCAATAGCCTCGCGGATTAACCTTGGTATATATCTGTCTTCACGAGCGAGGATATGTGGTTGATCAAATCTAATGTAATGGCCTGGTTTGTTCAATGCATGTTCGCACACTGCTGACTTCGACGCGCGCCTATTCCTGACGTCTGAAATGTGTTCCTTAACCCTTGTACCGATGCTTCTCTTTGTCTGTCCGATGTATGACAAGCCACAGACACAATCAAGTTTATATACACCCGCTTGTTGTAAAGGAATGTTACTCTTGATTGGTCTCAAGAATTGGCTCACTTTCTTATGTGGTTTATAAATAGTCTTGATTGAAACCTTCTTCAAGATGTTGCCTATTCTGTCAGTAACTCCCTTTACATATGGTAGAATTGCAGGTTGTCGCTCAACTGTAGGTGGCTTCATCTGGTTCTTGCGATGCTGGCGAGGCACGGGCAGGCTGTTGATGGTCAGAACACGTCTTACATGCTGCAGCTCGGCCTCTAGGTGGTCAGCATCACAAAGGTGTTGTGCTCTCGGTAACAAAGATTTACCAACGGTAGCTAACTGTACAGGGTGGTGGTGTGATTTATTATTATCCGCGAGGCTATTGAAATTAAAAAACACCCCAATTTCAATAGAGAAGATGGCTGGAACCTATCAAACACCTGGGATCCTTTTCTTAAAAATATAAAATCCCATGTCCGTGACCACACCGCAGGACCTCGAGACACCGTGAGCGCATTTTCCCGGCATCCAGAGCGGTACGCAAGACAATTAAGAAATCGATGGCGGTAGGAGATAAAATGACCAGACCAACTGACAGACACTCACATCTCGTCTGCCCGTGATCACGGTTGCTGAAAAGTAGCCGATACGTCGGGAGTATGTAGTTTTCTAAAATAAAACGCGAAGTAAAATCCGAAAAATATTAGTTTCATTTAAGTTTATTATTATTTAATTTTGTCCAAGTTCTGTTTTTATGTAAACTGAAAGATTTTACATAAAAACAGCACAGAACTACATTCAACTACTACATTCTTTTCATTTCAGTATAATTTAATTAACATTATAACGTTTTACAGATTTTTTTATGTTTTTCACAAAACGACTACACTTTTTATTTTCGTATTAGTACTGTTTAAGGAATGGCTTATGTGCATTTTTATTATATATAATATAATAATGATCTCTAGTTGACTGAGAACATGTAACAGGTCATGTATGTGTCTTTGAATTAAATTTTACATATTCCAATATATATTATAACACATTGAGAGCTATGTTCATTTTATGTATAATCAGAATACCTTTCCAGCAACTTAATTGAGTATTGATAGAACAGTTGCCTGTTTTAGGTGTACATTTGGGTTCATATTGCTTGTATTGAATTGCAATGCAATGCAAGTTAGTACTAGTGAGAGTAATAATAATAATAATTAATATATATATATTTCGTGAATATATATTTTTTGATATAGACAGATAGTCCGGTCAAATTAGACCAAATAAGAACAGTAAGGTTACATAAATTCCCACCAAGCTGAAAATCGGTAAGATTGTTTGAAATATCATTAAAAACAAAATTTGAAAGTTCCCCATCTTTCCCCTGTAAGGAAAAAATTTAGTCAAGGTCAAAGGTAAACAAAATGAGTTTTTCGCGATTTTCCGCGAAACGGTAAGTTTTATCATAAAAATATCTCAGACGAAAATTGTATATCATAAAATTATCTACAAAGAATTTAGTAATACTTTTTTCTACGAGCCACCGTTTTGGAGATATAACGATTCAAAAAGTTGTAATCGTCATAATATGCATGAGTACGCCACGTATATGTATATGTATACTCGTACATCTCTATAGTTGTAATATATGTCAAAATATTATAACTAAAAATTTAAATATTTAATAGAAAAGTGTTTTACTAAATAAACTTGTTAGTTCAAGAGCTTGCATGAAGGTTCTTGGCAATTATATCTCTCTTTGTGTTTTGTGATTTCAATTAGATGTGAGATATAATCATTTGATAGTTATTAGTTATGTGTAACCTAATAACCGAAAACGTTCAATAAGTTTATAAGGGATCGGGAAAAGTTTTTTTTCATAACAAATATAAAAGTTGTCTAAGAAATAATTTTTATTATTTCTTAATCAGTGGATCATTTCATAATCAGTGGATTAACAAAAAATAAACTCTCGATGAGATTAGCGAATGGAATTGCTATTAGAATATTTTAAAATTTCATAACGGTTACATGAACTCGTGCCATATAAGTAATATAAAATGGATAAGTAATTAAGAAAAAACAAAAAAAGATGAGACTTAGATCAATTGCTCTGATCTTTGTTAGATTGAGTAATTATTATTAATAGCCCATCAAAAAGTAATTGGGCCAGTCTATTACATACAGTTACAAAGAAAAACGGAAAAATAAGACTTGCTGTGATTTGATAATTAAACGCTATGACGAAACCAGAACGATAACCAATACCGTGGTATTCAGGACTGTACTTACCTCTTACGTGGCGATGTAATATTTTCGAGAATTGACATTCAAAGAGCCTACTATAGGATATACTAAAAACTGCCATAACTACATGCTTTGGACTGTGTGAGTTCACAAAAATGACTTTTAGTTCAAAAAATGCTGCCCAGACTTTCCAAAGATTTTCAAAGGATGAAGTATTTTACGGGACTTTACGAGAACTCAATAACGGAATATAAGGACTAGAGTGTTCATAAGTACAAGTACTAAATCGTCTTAATAAGTATGGTATAACGATTAACTTAACTAAATGCGAGTTATGAAAACCTGAGTTGTTTCCTACGATTTCTAGTATTGAAAAAAGGACTAAAACGATTAGAAGACCAAGTTAAGGTTATATCGAAATTTCTGAGACGGAAAACGGTTGAAACATTACGTCATTTTCTCGGAATGATAAACTTTTACAGTTTTAAATTAAACTTTTTTTACATAATGCAGAAAAAAAGATAAAAGTTTAATTTCGTGGGCAAAAGAATCTATCGAAGCATTTGAACTATGTAAGCAAGCCATTGAAATCGCTGTTACCCTATCCTTCCTATATAATATGTCTGACAATCGAAGATGGCGGACCTGTTATTTTTTTGTGTTTTAGTGTTGATCATGAGCAATAGTTATAATTAACTTATGAACTTTCATCTCTGCCCAAAAAAGTTTTATAAATTAAACTCAAATATACTCTTTTAGTTGATAATTTATTAATAGGATAAGTTAAAGTTATTGTAATTAAATCATAGACATGTACATATGTAAGCGAAGTTTCGAGTACATTAAAGTGGACAATATCGTATGGTGTCCTGACATAATATCGTAAATTAATATGTATATAACCATTCACTCAGCTACTATTTTCATTATCCCAGAAACTACATAGTTTATTTTATTTCTCAATACATATTAAAAAAAATATAGTTTTTTGGCGGATTTAAAAATTTCTTGTCACTGGGATTTCGTTTCTGTCTGCAATAATATCGGAATATATCGTAACTTCTAATAACTATGAAGTCATCAACAATGATTCACTCGAAGTAGATCCCTAAACTGCCTACATTTTTACAATAGTATGATATACTGTTATTGGCCTTCCGCTTTTCAAGAATGAATAGAATGTACTCTACATCACGACGGACAAAGGAATCTAACTTAATAACTAAAAATAAGATATCTTTGTTTGATTTAATAGAATACATCAAGTTAGGTATATATTGTACGTTGGTAAACTTTGTGGATAAAAATTAAATTTTCAAGGAGGCGGCAGGGGTGAAAATATTATTTGTATTTTTAGATGAAAACTTTCACCTTTTATATCGTGAAAACGCTGATGGTATAAAACATTTAATACGTTTAATTAGATAACTTTCCCGGTTAATAGGGGAGATGTGTAATGTTAAGGCAAATTTAAATGCTATACTTCTTGTCATAAATATGTACAAGGGAGTCATTATGGAAGTTTGCATCTGCTCTTATATTAACAATTAATAACTATACGCGAAATCGTCGTCTCAAATCTTTATTAGTGTTAACTTTTAATGTATTGCCCCCACGAGCCTCATTCACTTTACGAATGGTTTTCTCACTAAATTTGCTAACAGAGTTATGGTTATACACTTTATAATGATATTCATATAACTCAGAAGTTGTAGCAAAGCAATAAATATCGTTAAAAATCAGAAGCATCACAAAAAAATTCGTGTATCGTGCAATCAAGCGTTGAGTAAACGGTCTTATAAACTTTATACATAGTTTTAGTACTTAAGCTCTGCACTTTACCGACTCTGTTCGAATTCATGTTTATAGGTTAGCTTCACAAATCAATTAATGGTCCGCAAGGGACAATTACACAGAACTACATATGCATTTTAATGCACTTAATTGTTAATAGTATGGTTTACCATACTATTAAAAATTAAGTTTAATTTTATTGGATCCTGTTATTTTCGTTACCCGTATACAAACATATTTGGGCCAGTTAAACAATTCAGATAATACATCCCTTCAAACTAAACTATTCCGAATCCGATTCCAATAAATATGCTGTTGTTCCGCGAACAACTTTTATTAAATGAATATTGCATTGTTCTATTTGATTAAAGTTTCAACATAACATAATGTAATGTCTGGTTGAAAACACATTTATATAATAGAAGGTAAATATATTTGCTATATAAATTGTTTTAATAAATTCCAATAGTACAACCACGAGTATTTTTAAATTTAGTTAGCCATATAAACGCTTCAGACATAGCACATTGATATAAATATATATGTAGATGTAGAGAAACTGTGAGTCACCTTTATTATATCTTTAGTATTATATGTATATATTTTTTATAATTTGTTCTATTAGATACTCAATTTCTGTAAAACATACATATTTATATTATTTTTAAGTATAAAATATATTAGGTACATATATATATTATTATATTCATAACAATAAATATCAGTTAGATAGTTATTTTATAAAGTATTACTAAAAATAACCGCATCAAACCTACATATATAATGGCAAAGCCGTTATGACTTCAATACTTCTAATAGCACGATCCAATCTCGCCCGATAGCTCCATCGTCATTCCGATTGTGTACTGTGCTACGGAATTTTTAGGTTTGTTGTATATTTGGAGCAGAATTTTATATCACAATCTAGAACACGAATCAAAATACTATATGTAGCATAACTTAAAATATCACGGGCATGATTTGATCGACATTTTTATATAAATTTGAAAAGATAGAATTTTCATGATAGCAAAAATTTTAATATATTTATAGAATAAAATCTTTATACAGTTAAAACTTCAATCATCTAAAATGTATTACGTAGCCTCAAACAAATAAACATATAGAAGATATCAAAGCTTCAATTTTTGTATTCCATTTTCAAGGGTTCAAAATGGACATTCGCGTTTGTCTAATGTAATATATTTTGCAGTGTATTATGGTATCTGAAAATATATTTTACTGATATAAAATTTTATATTTTTATTGTATTTGATCTTTTTTTTAAATTAGTTTCTGGTTAGTTTCCTTCACTAAGAGAAGTAGTTGAATATTTCAGTATAATTTTCTAGACAATCATTGTGTTAAAAATAAACCAAAGAATATACGATATGTACATGAAATTTATACAGTCGTATTGTTGTGTTGTTGGATATACATATATACATTATTCGGCTTCTTTAAAATAAAATATGTAGAATGTAGGGTTTCATAAAATGAATAAACCACAATGTTTTCAGCTTTTATACCAGATATGAAAAATATGAGGTTCTACATTTCTTGAGAATTTTTTAACGTCCTTGTCAATAATAAAAAGAACTGTATTTTTTATAAACCAAAAAAAAAAACAGTTTTTATTATTTTTGATAAGTCAATGTTTTCACTTCACTTTGTTGAAAAAAAAAATCTTTATGGGCTTGAACCACAAATCTGTATATGGATCAAGTTATCTTAATTGTATGTGTACAATTACGATATTATTAATCTTGCTTTAGTTCACAATTTGCAGACCAAAAATAAGGATTCAATTTCATATTTTCACTTAAAGAATTGATTGAGTTATGTATTATGATTGAATTAAAATAAAGTTACATTTTAAAAGAACCTGTTGCCTAGTTATAAAACTTTATCACATAATAAGAAAAATAAATAATAGTGTCTTAGTCAACTTTATGCGAATAATACATAAAAACAAACTAGGTATGAATAAAATTCAAAGAGGAGAATAGAACATTTGAAATTACTTAAATAATTTACAATGAATGTTAAAGTGGATAGTTTTTAAAGTGTTAGCATAAATTATGATAAACATTCAGAGAAAGTTTCTTAGTGCGGCGATAACTCTCTATGCAAATGCACCAGTTTGCATACCTTCAGCCAAGATATGTAGCGCGGCCTTTTGATATCATGTTTTGGAATTATGATAGGCGAGCGAGATGGGAATATTAATGCCCGAGTACCGGGAATCCCGCAAAACCGGCGGGCGCGCTACGAATTCCTCCTTAATGCCGCAATGTAACAGAGCGAAAAGAATCAGTCACCTTGATTTGAGTAGCTACGTGCTATTAGAATAGTGGGAATATACGGATATTACTTTCGTATCCCTTTAAATTTATTGTTTCAAATATAGTAATATTATTAATTTTTTATAGCACTTATATTGTGGTTTATCTTAAGGTGTACATACAGACGATTGATTGTAACTTACAGGTTATCATGTGTTGTTAATTGATGCCGATTTAATAATAGAATCAATAATCCTTGATTGTTATGTGTCGATCAGCAATATGTATTGAATTAATATTCAATATTTGCACCGGTTTCAACAAAACTAAACCTTAAAAGTGAATAATTTTGAATATTAATTTACTAGCTCTGGCCGTCGACTTTGCTCGACTTGTTAATTATTTTGGACTAACGCTTACTTCAAATGGCGATTCGTTTAAGTGGAAGGTCTAATTAATTTCAAATAACATGTACGTTCAGGAGCTATTATAGCTTATTATAGGTACTTACAACACGATTTTGTAAGTGAAATTTTGAAATTGTAAGTAATAGTGCCGGGTCTTATAATTTCATATTCTATATGGACGTTACTCTCAAAAATTGAAATGAAATCGGATTTCAGGCAATTGTACTGTATTTTTATTTTTTCATATATGTATATTATGAACTGTATGAATCATTATTATCGTGAGCAGGAGAAACTTTATAAATAATTAATTAATTTAGAATAAAATTGTCATCAGCCTATCAGAGTTTACTGCTGAGCAAAGACCTCTTTCTCACATGGAGAAGGTTTGAGCATTAATCACCACACCTGCTCAAGACGGGTTGGTGATTTCAAACTTATAATTGTGAAATTATAAGTCCAGGTTTCCTCACGATGTTTTCCTTCACCGTATATCAGTGATATCTAAATACTCTTAGAAATTACATCTATAAAACAAATCTATACCTAATACATGATCTTGGCCAAACTTTCATCCTTACACCAGCAGTCAGCAGAAGCTCTCAAGAGAGAAAAGAAACCGCCAATTATCAAACATTCATAAATATTGTTATTTTCTTTATGTTCTTAGCGTGTTATTATATACGTTTAATGGGTTCGTTTAATAGGCTATTTCACACTCTAAGATTTTTTTAAATGAAATAAGTCCACCGGCGTCGGGACGTGACGACCCCATCACCCACTTATGTATTCCGGTGCAATCAGTCATGGGGGGGGGGAGGGCTGGTGGTACAGCCCAGGGAGTCGTACGGTCACGGATCTGACAGAAGGTCTTGGGTGGGAAGGGATAGTCGGGTCTCTTCGGAGGCCTGAGTTCGTTTGTTTTGATTCGGTTTCCTCTCTGTTTGACGTCGGGCGCTTGCGCTTGTCGGTGGGTGGTTGGAGACTTTCCGCGTAAGCTTGGGTGGGAGGGGTAAAGGGTTAACCCTCTCGCGATTAAGCACTCGCCAGGCGGGGGGACTACTGGTCACTTGGAGTGAGCCCTTGGGGGGGGGGGGGAGAGGTGGCCGATCGCAGCCCGCTGTCGGATCGTCGGCGGGGTATGCTTCGGCGATTCCCGTGGAGATCCACCTGGTGGCAACGGAGAGTGACCGCTGGTGTTTTAGTGGGTAGCATGGACCCTTTTGGTCCCGTGAATCCCACATAAGATCCTCTGTCTCCCCTAGACGGAGGGGTAGGTATAAAAACTTTCACCGCGTGAACAAAAAAAAAGAAAGAGTAATTAACTCATCATGAGCCAAAATTAAAATGCAGCACATAATTCTTAGTGCATGTTTAAAAATATTAATAAAAGATCAATTTTTTATTAATATTCAGAAAAACATAACTATAATAATTCACAAAGCGCTTGTGAAATATTGGATAATACAATGTGTCCATACATCATCCTTTGATCTTTGTCCCTCAATGAAGTACAGGTTCTGTGCCTGAGGCGTCCTAGTCAACATATTATTACGGACAGTAGTGTGGTGTAAGAGAAAAGATTCGATACACTTAGGACTTAAAGGGTTTTTATTATTTTTTATTTAATTCTCTAACACTGATTTATAAATGTGAATTGAAACAACTTAGTTTTTAGTAAGTTAAAGATATTTGAAATGTGTATAACACTTTTGTATTGTTTATTTGTTGAAAATCTACTGAACACACATTTAATTCAAATTTAGTTTTTCACGTGAACTGATATTGTATTATTTGGTCCGTATGAATGTGGTTTAGGTAAACATAAATTTTCAAACCGCTTTCAACCATCAACCTGTAGTGTACGCGTCACCTACATACATAGTATACTCATTGTGATGCCAATTATGCGGCTCGTGAATAAAGAACGTTTCGATGGAAGGCGATCACGTTACGTTGTTGTTTATGTGGTGCGTATCTTTTTCCTTTTCAAATATCTGAGTTGAATAATTAAACACGCTTTGCTGAAAGACCATTGTGTCGTTTTGTCGTCAATCAGAACTATGACGATGAGCAATAAAACGCAATTTTTTTTTTTTTTTACTTTGATGATGTCAATAGAAGCTGTGTTTTCATTATCTTTTGTATTCTTATAGTTTGCATTATAACTCTGAACTGTGCAAGTGATAATTTTTAATAAATTTATGCTTTATTAGTTTTAACTAGTGAATAAAATTATGATCTGCGTAATAATTTAAATCTGCGGCTTTCAGTATATTTTACATCAATTTAATTTAATTTACTGTATCCATTACCTGGTGGTAATTTCGTTACCTCATTTATTAAGCATTTTTAAGCTTTAGTAAGGATTATAATAAAAGTATAAAACTGTTACTGGAAAAAAGATTTGTAGAGCTTAATTGAGTAACATTACTTTTGGTATTGTATTAAAACATTTTAGTTCAGTAGCAAGTAGTAATTCTAGCGACCTCAAGATCGTGGTTACACTCAACCCCAGCAAATTACTGTCTTGGCTTTTCAACACTTCCAAATTGAAACCTCACATTCTAACGTATTTAATTCAAAAGGGCCCGCTACAAAAAAAAATAACTAAGCGGTAACGTTGACGGCTTTTTTCTGAACTGGGAACAGGGGGCAACTAAGCAAGTGACCTACCTCATGGAGGTAGTGTCGTTGCCCATGGATATCTGCAACGTTGATTTGCCGTTCTGTGGCCGCCTTTGATTGGGGAAAGGAGGGAGGAAAAGGTAAGAAAGGAAGGAAAAGGAAAGGGTGGGAAAAGGGAAAGGGCAATCGACTCTCTTATTTTCCGGACGAAATTCAGCCATTGAAGACTACTTCACTCCGATTTTCTGTGAGATTGTGGTACTTCCCCGGTCGAGCCAACCCGTGTTCGAGTCGTAGTAATTGACCACAGCTAGGCTCTACTACCTCAAAAAAAAGTCACAAAAAAAAGGGTGTCAATGTTTCTTTAATTAAATCTCCGGTGACGATTTGAAAACACCTGGACCGTGGCACGGACAAAACATAGAGGTCTATTCTAAGGGTCGCTCGCACTGTTGTTTTATAATTGTTATTTTTACGAGAAACTTACCATTATTCACATAATATTAATATTATATATATATATATTTAGATCACCGCAGTGAACAAGAGGCCTTCAAAAACGGACTACCTTTGTAAACCTCCTAACGTTTCGACCCCAAGTAGATTACATTTGTAAAATCCTACTGAATTGTAAATTATAATAAAAATCTAGATGTTGTAATAAAAATTTCATTTCAATATTTTCATATTGGGATTTTAAAACAATATTTTAGAGTGCTATTTTATGCGATGATAGTTTTTTCAAATACATATATTCAATAAATCTAGGCAGTATTTTATTTTAAGTTGCTACTGTTCGGTTATTTAACTAGCAAAAGCAATAAAAGAGAAAGAAAGTCGTTTAGTAACGAAGAAAGTAATTAAAATAGTTTAAAGTTACCAAAACAACAAGCATTTACAATTATTTATCGTATCAGAGTGTTTGTAAGATATTAGCTGCAAGCGTAATTAATCTGGTTTTTCTTTGTGAGACATAATGGCTAATGTTGGTTGGTAACTTCATTCAATGTGGAATCCGTTAAGTAGATTTTTTTTACGAAACAAGCGCTCTAACTTAAGAGGGATAACATACACATGTGACACTTTCTTAATTTTCTAGTGAAAAATCTATTCGTATCAAATACTTTTCTGTCTTTAGTACTTGGCGTAAAGTAATAATATTTATGATATACCTACAAAAGAAGATATTTATAAATTGAAATTAAATACATATACACAAAATGTAAAGAAAGTTGATTCTATTTAAGTTTATACATGTTGAATGAAAAAAATAATACGAATGTATTATGTACGAGATTGCCAGGAAGAAGAAGAAGATGTATTATAACCTGTAAGTTCAGTATTTTTAACGTCACTTATAAATTGTATACCATATAAGAGATGACGGTCTTGTACTTTTAGCACAACTATTTACCGCCCTCTCACAGAAGATCGGCGTGAAGTAGTCTTTAATGACTGCGTTTCGTCCGATGAGTTGATGAGAGAGCCGGTTGCTCTTTCTCTTTTCCCATCCTTTCCTGACCTTTCCTTTTTCCCTCCTTTTCCCAATTTTTCCTCCCATTCTCCAATCAAGGCTGACAACAGATTCTCAGATCTATGTTGCGGATGTCTATGGGCGACGGTACTACCTCAATCAGGTAGGCCGAATGCTCCGTTGCTCTCTTTAAGATAAAACAATTCAAGAAAATAATTGTTTAAGGAACACAAAGAAACAAAATATTGGAATAGTAAAATTTATTTAGAACATTTTTTTTTATAAAAACAGGTACAGGGTACATATTATATAGTTTCTTTTTAAGAGTTTCTCTTAAATTCTAAATAAATTCACATTTTGGCAGTGACATAAATTGGTTAAACATTTTCATTTTATTTAAACTTAATTGTGAATAGAATGGCGCTGTATATCGGTTTGTTAAATTACTTTCAATATTGTTGAGTGAGGTTATAGCTCATGATTGAAACCACTGATCTACTCCAGACTGTGTTCGATTCTCATATATATTCTCATTAACAAATAAATATAATAGTTAAACTTTATATTCAACTAATTTATGGTTTTAGTACCTTTAAAAGGAAAATACACAAGTATCTTGTGGGTTTTCTGATAGAAAAATATTTTCTAAAATGATTATTATTTACTGGAATTCTTGTTTGCATCTTCGCCGTTGATACTTAATTCTAACTAATCTTAACTTAAAATTTATCTTTGTTTTATTTTTATGCCATTCTCGACATTCATAAGAGTGTCTAAGAAAGTACATATTAACATAATATAAGCATAAAAATTATAGGTTAACCGTTAAGTATTATCTATAAACAAAACTTTTTAAATTTAGTCCTTATTATATTTTTTACGTATAGCAAAAAAATATTCATATATTTTTCTTTATTGTTTTTACCACTTCTTCTTATAATATAATTAATATTAAATTTTAATGAAATCTGTCATAAACGGCCACTATATTCTGCGAAGTCTGTTGGTTAAACATATATGTCAGCTAAATTTAAGCTAAATCTTATATCCTTGAGGGAAGACGACCCCTCCTCGGCGCCGCTGCGCCGACGAAGGCTGGGTCGAAGGCAGCGGGCTTATGCTCGCGACCTGCCTCCCCAGTGAGGAAGCCTCCGGGCGTCGGTGGGGAACCGGCGTCCGGGTAACATAGGCTAGAGGAAGAGCGGCGTGTTTGGCGTTCCCGGCACGCTGCTCTTGAGTCGGAGGGGTGGTGTGGTCAGCCACTGATACCCCTGCCGATGGCGGAGTCCCTTTCGGGACTCGTGCGTAGTGAGCGGAAGTATGGCTTGCCGTTCCCGCTCACCAGTCTACGCACAGCGCAGAGAACGTCGAGGTGGTTTAGTGGGTGGAAATCCCACATGCCCCTGTCGCGTTTCCCCCGCGGCAGGAAGTCTTTAAAAGATTCCCCTCGTAGAAAAAAAAAATAATCTTATATCCTGGAATATAGAGCTCTAATTAGTTCATCCGAAAAATAATTGTAACTTCAAAATGTTGGCATAAATGTTTTGCAAAATGGTAACGTTAGCAATGTAAAAAATTTGTTAATACTAAATACTCTGCTACCAAGATATGGAACGACTTACCCCCTCCTCTGCGTAATAGTACGTCCCAGGTGACTTTGAAAAAACATTTGACGGTATTATTTTTAAATAAACAAAAGTCAGAGTAACAACCTCCAAATATAGTTTCAGTTATACTACCTCATAGACTTAGTACTTATCATATTTATTTTTAATGTATTGTCTAGGTCTGTATGTTTGTCTATCTTATGTCAAAATTCCATGTGATGTTTTTCTTTCTGTGTTATATGTTTTTTTTTCTTTTTTTTCAAGGATAAGGGCTTTTTAGTTTTTTTTTTACTTATAATTTCATTTATTGATTTTCGTTTGCACGCATTTGTGTTTTGTTTACCCAATGTTCAGGGGCCATCTTAAAATCAGTGCTGTGCATTAGCACAGCTTATACTGCGATGGACCCCCTTGCTACAAATTTAATTTTTTTTCTTCTGTATTGCACAAACTTTGGAGCATCTTTTGAACTAATTACACTTAACCCTAACTCTGATACTTGTTGGAGTTGTAGAACAAGTTAGAATAGCATTACAAGCAAGATATGGAATTTGAAAAATTCAATATTCTTATTACAATTTTCGTATGGAATGTAAGACCGATTCTCTGTCGGTACACTCCCATCAGTAACGAAGAATCTAAAACGTCTAATGAAAAATGCTCAAACAGTATGTACTGCATTGGTGAAATTAGAACTATAATACTTTTGGTAGTCGACTTACTCGTTTTAATTCATTTGTTGCTTCATCTGTATAAAGTTACACACTATATTTGGCAAATGTAGAATGAAAGTTTACGACTCACGACGCGAAGGAGGTTGCTCAGTACTATAAAGTTCTAATAATATGTACAAATGACTGCGTTTGAATACAAGTTTATTTCCGACTTTAGTTTTTGTAACTTTGAACTGTGCCGTCTAACGTCTTCAATTGACTTCAGTAGCTAACAGCTTTTCTCAGCAGAATGGTTTATTCCGCTATAATTAGTTAATCTAACAACACAGAAAAAGTTTCTAAAACAATGAAGTTTCTAAAAGAAAACTTATAACAAAGCTGTTCAGCTTTGTTATACATAAGTTTTCTTACGTCTAAAAATATCGTAATGGACTTGTGTCGAACATCGAGTCGTACCGTCGTACCGTGGTTTCCAGTAACATAATGTTGGAATGGTGTTCAAAATATTACGAGTCATTATTACATCATTATCGGGCTTCATAATGTTATGCCAACATTAGCTCGCACCCTACGTGTACTCACTAATAAGATGGTTGAATCAATTTATCGATATTCTTACGTCCTCTCATCTTTAATGAAATTGTAAATTACACGTGATATAAAGATATACTGGCTGAGTACTGGACAAGTGAGACTTTGATGAAATAGGTAAGTACTGTATAAAAACGAAAAATTAAAGAAAATTTTAACTCATTTTTTTTATATTAACAAAGGGGCAAACGGGCAGACGGTCTACCTGATGGAAAGAAGTAGTAGAAAGTAAAAGTTCAAGCATAATCGTACTGAATTCGTTCTACATTGTTCGCTCTTAGGAACCACTGTGGTAGATTCTGCAATATAATTCTTGAAATTCATTGTTAGAATTTGTAAGAAATAAACAAGTATCATTTTGAGTAAAAACTATCTTCGCTTCGAAATAGAAACCCGTCCAACGTCGTCGGTACTGAGCGCCCAGACTCGAAAGCCTTTTAAAGAACCAGGGTCTTGGGCTTGATTCCACAAGGATCCTCTCGCTCTCACAGATATTGTAATTTAGCTATCATTTGTACCATTTTACCAATTAAGCTGCCGTGCTTGGATTATAAGTATAAATTTACTAGCCAAACATTAGTAACATAAATACCATCAAGCAGGTGAGGATTAATGTTATTTGGTAAATCTAAATATTACAAAGATATTTGCAAATTAACATAATACACGAGATATATTCATGAAAAATTCCTTGAATTCTTGTGACAATTAATATTCATAAACATTGTGAGTCTCATGTAACCTAAACCCGTTAGACTCGTTTAATAAAACATGTCTTACAAGTCATAATATGTCTATCCAATATGGCCTCATAGGGAATACTTACTTAATGAATATAAACATTTGTCACGACGGGGATCATTTGAATATTTACATACAATATTGAAAAACCACGTTCATCCTTAATCTTCTGTCTGATAGAAAATGTTTTTGTGTTCTTGATTCTTGTTCTCTACAATAATAATAAAAAAACTTTATTGCTTCAGGGGGTTTCTTTATATCTTATATTTTTAAATGAGCAATTCTTATATATATTTATATATAATAGGAATCGGTTCCAACGATTTTCATGAAAAATAGTATATAGGAGGTTTCGGGGACGATAAATCGGTCTAGCTAGGAATCATTTTTAGAAAATGTTATTTTATTTAAAAAAAAAACAAAAAGGAGTCGTTTCAAATATGACTCTTCATGAAATCTATTTTCGAACAGTAATATGTACTACTTTTTGCTAATCGCTTTTACTAATTGCATTAACGACACAACAGCAGATGGCGTTATTAAGTACTAGGAAGTCAATGAGTGATTGTTTTGAGGTTAGACTAAGAAATAAATTGTTGATTTATATTGTTTTGCCTAATGCCTTAACGAAATAAAAAAAAAACAAAATAAAAACTAATAATTCCTAAATACCGAGCAAAGCTCGGTAACAACATTTATGGTAATAACACAATGTCTAACGACGTAATCAAGGAAAATAACAAGCTAAACCAAAGTGACAAGAATAAGGGAAAAAATCAATGCGGTCTTTATTTTTTACATATAATTATAGATGGTAATAAACGTGGCGTGATCAAAAAAATTTTCAACGTGAAATCACTTCCCCGTTAAATAAGCACTTGTTATGTACTATTGTAACAATATTTTGTGTTCATTCACATTTCAGTACATAATAAATAAGTTGATGAGTTACATATGTTTTAGAACTGAAGAAAGAAGACCGATATCATTTTCACTGAAAATGAAAGTACCTAATGGTTTTTTAATATTTCTGATATGACGGAAATGTAAGGATATAAAAAAGACCTAAAAATACATTTTTATAAGACTAGAAGGAGATAACAAAATTAATTCCTTTAATATTTGTACAAATACTATAAATTTCCAAACTAACTTTACTAAAAGATGTTGATTTCAACAATCTGTGAATCAGCAAAAGAGAAACTTTGAAATTTTACCAGAATTTTAAAACGAATGATAGCATGTCTCTTAAAATGTTTTACATTAAAGCTTAATAGTTGAGCTATTAAATAAAGTGTAGTTCCATCACCATCCAATAATAACTTGCGAAACATGTTCATCTCTTCGAACTTTATACGTGATTTGTTGAAATGTTCAGTACTTTGTTCAAGATTAAAATCAATTTTTATAACGCACGCGATATACTATGTTTTAAACGGCGACGTTATTTTAAAAGTTAATGTGTGCCCATTTAGTAATAATTCCTTATACTAGAATCGTTCAATATCGTTAGCAACTATTAAACTGAGAAAATTAGCGGTCTAACAAACTTCCTCTATACCCTTAATCTCCATTACATAATTTATAGAACAAAAACATAGAATAAAAGAAATTAGCCTTATAATAAATTACACAATATCTTCACAAACATTTTTAATAGTTGCTTTTAAAGATTATTATCTACTACTCTTTACAAAGATACAAAGTTGAGTGAAAATTAAATATTTTTAAAAACCACCAAATTAAACACTTAAGTATTAATTATATGAAAATATCAACAAGGATAGAGACTTGAACTTTTACTGAGGCAGATAATAATATGATCCTTCCCGTATGTTAAGTGTCCGTTGAATTGAATAGGTCACTGTTGTTTTGTAGTTAGTTGGATGTTTGGACTCGTTATCTACAACTTAGTTGGAGTCGAACTCTGATATCCGAAGTGTGGTCTTAAATCCAAAATAACATACCTATAACGGATCATATACATACATATAAAAAGAAGAATCGTGGCATTTCTTTTAAAACTTAGATATAAAGACACTTTATGGAGCAATTACTTATTATTTTAATAATAAAATTCTTTGAAATTTTAATATTATTGCTACAGTCAAATAGTATTGAATTAAATCTTTGGTCTAACTAGCTAACAGTAAATTAATTGTTTTAGAAATAAATAACAAACAAAAGTTGTAAAATAAATGTTTTTATTATAATAATATTGTCTCTTTTTCAGTTATGAACTTACTTGTAAAGTATTTTTTTGCATAACTACATGCTTGTCTCTGTCTGCCTAGACAATATACTGAATAATATATATTTAGAATTCTAATACAATCATTATAAAATGTAGTTTTCTATTAAAGCCAGTACTTTTAAATAACAAGTAAAACCTTAACTGGAACAAACTATTTTATTACCTTAACCCAATAAGTTCAATTCAATTTACAAAAATACATGTGTTCACAAAATACTTTCCCGCGTAAAAAGTGAACAAACCAAGCGTCGCTTTGATATCACTTCAGACGCATTCGGGAATTTAAAGGTGCGGTTCAAATGAAGTGTGTCCTAAGTCGGCCAATCCTGACGAAGCGTCCTCGGCGCAGCCCTCGTTACGGTCAGTTGTCAGTAAAGCAACTGACGCTGGAGGGTCGTCACTATATCCAGCTGTATTGGTACTTGGTCGAAATGATAATGATGATGACTCAATCTAGTCATTTACTTCGTCATCTGAAATCTGAATACTTGAAAGAGATTGTGATAATTTCATTTGTTAGACACAAAAAGTGCTATAATATGTGAAAATTAAAATAAAGTCTGTGAGGGCCCTCATAATTCGTGTTCCTGTTTACACCACTGTTCGTAGCCAGGTTCCTTCGACACGCACACCAGGCCTGCATCTGTAATCAAACCAGACAACTTAAAACAAAATCTAGAAGAAGATTTTCTATCATTTGAATCTGAATCCCACCCTTCATCAACATATCCTTGTCTATAAGAATTATCGTTTTTTTTTAAACAAGACCAAAGTTTTTAGTATCTTTTAAGCACTTTAAATGTTTCCAATGAGTTTTATCATATGAGTTATTAAACTGACTCAAATAACATACACTGCAGGCTAAGTCTGGTCTGGTCAAGACAGATGAATACATGAAATTATCTACCAGTTGTCTATATTTAATTTTCTTAACACAAAAACTGTTTTTGGATTTTTCTAGCCTTATATTAACCTCCATAGGAGTTTCTAGTTTTACAATGTAACATTTTAAATCATTTCAAAAATATTTCTACATATTGTTCTTGATCAACAGTTATAGCATTTTCATACATACATATTTACTCTTAAGCCTAACCATTGCTTTATTTGGACTAGATCTATTATTGTAAATTTACTGCTTAAATCTTGTATTAACTGATTAGTTGCAATTTAACATTTAGAGAATACAAAAAATTCATCAACAAACTAAGCTGTTATCACTTTAACATTTTCTTCAAACTTTTTAAATAAACAAGGTTCATACTTAGATTTTAAATTACCTAAAGTGATCATTGACTCTCATACCATGAATGTGAGGACTGCTCAAGTCCATAGATGGCATGTTTAAGCCTTGTTATCATCATTATACAATACAAATTTTTGCATATACATACATAGAATCATTCAAAAAAACCATTCAGGAAAGCTGTTGTTACATCAAGATAGTGTATATCTAAACCTAATTTTACCGTTATAGAAATTAACATCTTAGAGTAGAATGATGTAGCACAGGGGAAAGTCTCATAATAGTCTATGCCGGCTTTCTGTGAAAAACCTTTAGCTACTAAGCTTCTTTGATAATGCACATTACCAATATTATCATACTTTGTTTTTGAACACCCATTGTACTAACCTACCCTAGAATAACAAGAGTTATCCGTAAGTTCTCATTCATTATTTATCTGAAACAATTCTAATTCTTCCTCCATACTTGTTCTCCTAAATTTACTCTCAGCTCCATTTAAAGCTTCCTCATGTTTAATATTCATTTTAATCTGATTATATGATTTGAAGAAGTTTCTGGAATATATGTGACATAAATAGTATCACATTCAGTATGTGTGCTATCTTCTTTACCTTTTCTTCTTCTTGACTCTGTTCCTAAGCTGAAACCTTACACTCAATAGGAATATTAATGATATTTTTTGTTGGTTACATTATAATATCTCTACTAGTTTTAACTGAGTTGCTTTCAGGAATATAAACTCTATAGTCTTTTAGATTCTCGGTATAGTCTATCGAAATAAGTTCTCTATCTTTCATATCCAATTTCTAATGTTTTTCTTTATACCTGACAACTTGCATTATGCATTTTGTGTATTATTAAATAAATAATGCTACCGAATTCGGTAAGAAAAGTAGAAAACTCGTAAAATTCGCCCACGGTCAGACTCAAAGAAGCCAAAGAGTGGGACTATATTGGTAAACATGAACTTAACCACCCCTATATGGTAATGAATTGAATGAGTGTACTATTAATAAAACAAAATTTGTACCTGTTAGATTCATGCCTTAATTTGAATTGCTTGTTCGTTTTGTTTTAATCTCCAAGTGAAAGAGTATACAACAGTTTCGTTATTTTGAACTTCAATGCTTAGTCGCTTTACTTGAGGTATCGTTAAATTTCTAATGCATTGAAACGTGGTAGGGTGGCCTGAAAAAAAAAATTGTCTTACTTCTCAATCGTGATCTAAAATTATATTCTTCGATAGAGTTCAGTTCCAAAACCAAACGGTCCTTGTCTTGTCGTCACGACTTGTTGCAAGACTACTTAATGTTGTTTACCAATTACCATATTCATATTAGTCATATTCACACGCAAGTAATTGTTAAAATAGATTTTAAAACATAATTGGTGTTTTATTTTATTTATTACTTTAATGTATTGCATTAATATAACTGTGAACGTAAATATTATCCCAATTCTGTATTTAGGATTCTAATAAAAACATTAAAAAATATAGTTTGCTTATAAAGCCAGTACTTTTAAATAACGAATAAAACCTTAACTGGAACAAACTAATTTTTACCTGAACCCTATACACCTTAAATAAGTTAAATTCAATTTACAAAAATACAAATCGTGTTCACAAAATACTTTCCCGCGTAAAAAGTGAACAAACCAAGTGTCATCGCTTTAGTATCACTTCGGATGCGTTCGGGAATGTAAAGGTTCGGTTCAAATTAAAAGTATTTTCTTAAGTATATAATAGAATTGTTTTACCAAAAATTTGTTTGCCTTTTTTTAAAATAACATTTTCCACCACATTAAATAAAATATCATAATTAAAAGTGAGTACATTTCTTCTGATCTGCACATTCACAAGGCATGTTAGCCAAAGGTTTGTTTCAAACTCTGTAGCATTTTCAAAATAAACTGTTTGGATTAGTGCTACAGTCTTTAAGACTACTCCCATTGCCATAGTAGTTAGTACAACTAAAAACTAATAAGGTGCCAAGAGATTTGTATAAATTTAACAGGACTTTTAAGTTATTCAGACAATGAGTATTCTGAGACAAACAAAAAATTTCAATGTACTGTTTTCAGACCCTGCCTAAAGCTGGGAGGTTACCAGGAAGAAGAATAAGATCAATGTACTCAACCTAGCAATGTCCTGATCCAAGCAAGTATTTGATTCTATTCGCATATTAAGTTGTAGCTTTAGACTTTAGAGAGCACTATAAGAATGTAACTGTTGTTAATTTACAGTATGTTTTTAATTTATGTATGTTTTAACATTGAATATACATATGTATCTTTGTATGTTATCCACTTACATGAAACATTAATACTCTTTCATGCTGGTATAGGTATTCGTCAATAATAATTAATTATTGTTTTCAACGGGATACCTTATTGTCGAATTATAAATTTAGTTTTGTATTACTGCCGATATTTTAAAAATATGCTATACTTATCATACCATAAGATATGTGAGCTTAATAATTTTTAATTATTACATTAATAAATTTGAAGTAGGTATGTATTATTTTAAATAAATGTAGAAAACATTAACAACACAAACACAAAAATGTACCGGGCTTTGGGGAATGCGATGGAAATGAAGACTAAGTGTGGATTGTAAGAAAGTGTTGATAAAAAATTTAAATTATAATACTTGATATTTATTTATTTAACTCTTTATTGCACACCAAATATACTTAAAAATAAAAAATATTTTCTTTAACACAAAATATATTGGTGCAGCAAAAGGCAGTCTTATGGCTTATGAGGCATTTCTTCCTGACAACCCTTGGGTTAGAAGAATAATGTGTGAGGAAGACGGCAATATGGTGGTACAATAATAAACTTACATTATAAAATAATAATAAATATAACCTAATAAATATAGCAAATAGATAAATACAAAAAATAATAATAAATAATCATAAACAACATTAGGTATGTGTAGGTATATATCAAGCATTATAATTAAAATTTAAAAGTAATGTCCTTTTGCCCAAAATGTGCCCACAGAAGTTTAAATTGAAGCATTGAACTAACTAACTAAGTAATTAAAACATTCAAAATTTTACGTAAAACGATTGTAGACACACTGTCTCACTACACCGCTAAGTAAATAGGTTGTTATATTATTACCACACATGAACATTATCACTTGGTTGGATTATTACGAATAACAAAATTAAAGATTAAATTATTATTTATGTTACACATTTTAACCTTTAATTGTATTATATTTTATTTCGTTCTAATTCCAAATACGTCTGTGAGATAATTATAAAATATTAGTATGTAAAAATCAATTTTCAGTCGCATCAAAAAAGGTATCGACCATTTACGAGATGTTTCACAACTTAAGACAAACTTTGAAGTTATAACGTCAATGTTAAAGGGGCTCACGCTTCCACTAACATTACACTTCACCCTACTTCAAGTGGGAGCCTCGTCCACAGTCAGTTACTAAGTAACCAGTGCTGTTTACTTAGGCATACTTACTTAGCCATTGTAAGACATAGTTTAAAAAAAGTTGTATTGAGGGCGCTCACGGAAGCGTTTCTTTTGTGAATTGGTGTCGGATGCTGCTTATTTAGAGGTGGGTTTATTATTACTTTATTATAAAAAAATACATTAAGTTATTTGGATCAAGTAGCATTTACCTTTGTATAGACATTTATACAACTTTAATGACTGCAATTATGATTTTAATGACTGCTATTACGAACTTTACCGCTGCATCTAATTCTTTTATTGGATATATATAAATGTCAGGATGTTAAATCTAGGTTACCAACGTTAAAAAAGTTATCAAATATTTCCATGTATAATCTTTGGCAAATTATACAACGTTTTTAAGGTTGGACACTCAATTTCCTTGATTTTTTATTTTCGTTCCGATAACTTCGACAGTTTCTACAAATTGGACATTTTTCTTCTATTGACTTTTAAAATTGCGACATGAATTTGTAGGTAAAAAAAATTGTTTTTTGATGTAATTTAATGTTATTGTTGCCAGAATATGATTAGGACTGTTATCTAAGCAATCATATTACGTAGTATATATAAATAAATTGTAAAGCTATTGAATATGAGATAAATATTAATTGTCATAGGATAACTTCTATTATCTTACATAATATTATTTTATTGTGATTATTCTAAAATTTATAAAAATTGTTTGTTTTAAAATTTGTTCTTTATTAAGTCACTCAGTAAATTGCTGATTGAAAATATGATAATAAAATTAGAAGGTCATTAAACTTAAATCTCGATGCGTAATTCCCGGGTCCACGTTTCTATATGATTCGTCCTCGGACTGGAATTATATCAATAAAAGGGAAGGGGGCTTAAAATATCTAGTTAGCAATAATTAGCGTTCTCATAAGGAAACACTGACTTTGGCCATTTTCTTTCGGGTTTTCTTGCTAGCCCTTCAAAGGCGAAATACTGTTGAATAAATTTTCTCTCATTTTCGTAAGGTTCGCTTTTTAGTTTCATTTCTTTGTTCAAGCTCCCCAAAGTAGTTAAATTGTTTGAAAGTCTGTTAACTTTAAATTAATATATTCGCTAAATTATCTGTCAAATTACATAAAACTGCCTAGGAATATTACAGACAAGACGTTTTCATTCTTTAGAATATAGATACACCGATAAACTTTTTATAACCTATAAACTTTTTAAGTTGTAAAAAAACTTTTTTCAAAATTATGTTAAGAAATTACAACAAATACAAAACACAGTTCTGTATGGTCTTTATAACAATAATTTTTTATATAAATTTATAAACAACTTTATAATCATTCATTTTAAGTGAACAACTCTGCAAAATTTTTTCTTTTAAATCTTACATCCTTGAAGTCAAGAAAGTAACTTTACACTAATTGACTTACGATACTTTTAGTGATGAGTTAGCGTCGGGTATGGTTGTGGCGTCGGTAGCGAGGTTGTATCTACAACACTGTAGTGTGGTCCACCACTATATTGCATACATGTAATATTAGTTAGCGGTGAGGACTTTAAGTTTTCCGACTAACTCCTACGTCAGTTCAGCAGCTGTACTTCTCTGCACGTGAAGTTTCCCTGGCTCTTGAACATATTACAAGAACTAGTACAGACTAAAACCTCTGATTAAGCGGAATTTGACGAAACTTAAGGGTTTTTTGCACAGACTTGGCTGTTTTTAATTTTTCGAATATACATATTTTCACAAAACAAGTACACTTCAGTCTTTAAGGTCGTTAAGGCTTTTCTTAAATGAAAATCAATCAAAGATATAACGAATTTCATCTTATTCTCAGTTTCATAGTGATACATGGACATAAATAAATATATAAATAAAATAAAAATAAATAATGTGAGACGGATCACTAATGAGTTTAGAAAGATAAAACCAAAATATTGTCAATTGTTGTCATTAATGCTGCCATAGTAATATGTACTTAAATTTTTTTGTTGAATTACTATAGATAAACTTTTCTTGATAAAATTTACTGTCAAAGCTGTTTTAATCATCTAGATTCAATATTGATGATAGTAATAATATGCAATTCGTCGTCATCAGCCTATAAGAGCTCACTGCTGAGCAAAGGCTTCTTTCTCGAATGGAGAACGTTCGAGCATTAATCACCACGCTTGCTCAAGACGGGTTGGTGATTTCAAACTTATAATTGTGAAACTATAAGACCAGGTTTCCTCACGATGTTTTCCTTCACCGTATGTGAGTGGTGTCTAAATAATCTCAGAAAGTACATAGGTATGACTCCGAAAAATCACATCGATACTTGCCAGGCTTCAACCCGCACCCTCGGCAACGAGAGGCGGGCCCTTTAACCACTAGGCCACCACTAAATTCGCAATTCGAATAGATTAAATTCTTCTTGCAAATTTTTCCTTTTAATATTGTGAAGGTGATAACCCCAACATAGTCGTAGGTTCGTTCTCGGGGAATATTCCCGGGGAATATTTAGTTCTAATATATATTAGTCACCTTCTGTTTGATTCTAGAGTTTACTTTTCAGTTTTGATATCTTTTTACGGATATCGTCCCTACCTCAATATCTTTAACGTTAGTTCGTTATCGAATATTCAGTATTAATTACTATTATTTACATACAAATGTTTTGACTGAGGAAAACATAATGAAGAATTCAGAGAAACCTATTAAGCTCGTAGGGTGTATGTAAGTGTTGCCAGAAATTAAAAAAAAAATAAATTATTATTTTACTAGGAGTCTGCACTACAATATGTCAGAATAAGTTGTTAAGAATTAAGAATCAAAATATGATAGTATTTAAATCTCTTCAATTCAAGTTTTTAATGTTTATTACAATGATAATTACAACCCTTAGTGCTGTTGTATTATTTAATAAATAAGGCACTTTGTGGACACCTACAATTTTAAAATCAAAATGAAATTATATTTTATCATTACTTTACACGATGAAAACTTCTTCAGAGACAATTAATTCGAATGAAACAGGTAGTTATATTTTCGGTTTATATAACGGGCCAAGTAATTATTTAGAGAGAACGGTTATAAGTAATTGCTTTCTCATGATCAAAAGAACTCGTTTTATCTGTAGGTTATTGTTTAAAATAATCGAAAACGATTATCAAATGAGAAAGATACAAACTTAAGCTTTAAATTTCGGCAATTGCAATATCATTTTGCTAAAAGTAATAAAAATTTCATAGTTTTTGAAAAAAAAATATTAGGGTACTCTTTAAGGTCCGGTTTTTATCTCTGCTATTTAACTTTGAAGTTATGATTTAATTGAATATTTGAATTTATAAGAGTAGTATTGAGCTAATATTTTAAAATTAAAGTTCAAACATAAAAAATATAGAATTAAAAATGTATCGACAGGAGCTCAATTAAGTACTGTCTGGAGTCGGTGGAATAGGCATTTTATAGGCTATCATATCCCTTATAGAAATATAAATTCAATTTGAAATTTTAGACAAGCTCATAAATTAAAGAATTTATCAATTCAACCGTATACTTTATTTTACTCGAGTGTAAGTTAACATAATGAGTGATTGATTTTTGCTACGAGTACCTTTATCCATTTATTTTTGTAAAAAACTACATACTGCTGACGTTTTGGCTACTTTTCAACAACTGTGAGCATGGGCAAACGAAATGTGAATGTCTGTCATTTGATCTTGTTATGAATTAATTGCCACTAATTCTATAGTAAACTGAAAAGCAGCGGCATAAAACATATAACATATTATATAAAGCATAAGACATATTTTTATTTCATGTTGTGAAGGTGTCATCTACATACCATTTATAATATAATAAAGGTCTTATTGGAGGAGAGCAAAGAGCTAGCACCTCGAAGTCTTCCATGAATATATCAGCGACAACAAAAACAACCACAGTTACCGGTGTTGCCAGACTTAAATTAATATTAAAATTATCACTTATATTACTATTAAGACTAATATTAAAATTATTTCCTATTACTAATTTTAATATTGTCCGACTTTTTTTTTATTTTAAATTTTTATTATTTTTCGACTGATTACTATTCATGAATTTTTCACGATTATTATTCACTAGTCTACCTGTTTTTTGATTGTATTGAGATTGCAAAAGGTAAGTTCAAGGATAAAAATATGCCCATTGAATATGCAGAGCTGTTAAAGCATTGCCTAACATCTGGCTATGTCATGTGAGAGGATGAATTCTACATACAAGTTGATGGAACTGAAATGGGTTCGCCCGATTTCCCCATTGTCTAAAAGTATAAGACTCTATACGGGTCTTAACGAAAAAAAACTTGGAATTCCTCGTATCAATTTCTTCGGCATCCCACCAACGCTAGAGGAAGTAAATAGTCAGATAATGGGAAATTTGTCTTAATTTTCACCGGGACCTGACGTATCCCATATATAGTCTTTAATAAATGTTCATCGGTCCGTAAATATCCCATAGATAAAGTCGGTAAAATCTGGTTAAAGAATGTTTCTTAAAGCAATTTTTGTCCTCATTCCCTATAAAAATCGAGTTCCTCATTCAAAAGATTCTAGACCGATAGCGTTAACAAATACCATATTAAGAATCTTTTTCTCAGTACTACAAAACGAGAATGAGACGATTCATGTTCAGCAACAGGTATTTTAGACCAAATGACCAGGAAGTGTTTATACCCGGAATTTTTAGATGACTACAATACAACAGATTGCAGTCAGAGAATTTGAAAGATGCTAGGAAAAGCTAGAGACGATTTACGGGCTGTAGGATAGACTTAGAATTTATAAGGTATCAATAAAACAGTTAATATTATTTTTGATAAGTTAAAATTTATATATACTAGGCTTGTATCAAATTTGTATCATAAAATCAGTAAAATTTATTTTTTGATGCGATTTATACTCACAATAATAATCTATATCTTTGGAATGGTTCGTTGAACAAAGTGTCTCTATTCGTTTTATTAAAATAATTGCATTTAAATTAAGCACTGTTACATAAAAAATCCATATCGACTTCACCGGTAAGCACCATTTAGCGTGACCACTGACAGGGTATTTCAATTAAATTAATTAAATTTTTGCAATACGTTTGCAGACGCTTTGGAAAGTAGAAAATTTTAATATTATTTGCTTGAGTACATGAAATTCATTATCAAGAGGATTATGTTATCAGTTTATACATATATCATCAATCTATTTATTTTATATAATTAACTTTAAAAAGTATGATCGGCTATTTAGAATGATATGTTAATTTGAAGTTTGACCAATAAAATTATTAATAAGTAAAAACAAAAAAAAAATGCTTTAAAAAAACAACATAAGAACTAAAACGCAAAAATATTTTTCACTTTAACACGAACAAACCTATCTAATAAAAAAATCAAAATATCTGCACAAAAAAGACTACATACCTAATATAGATTAAGGAACACTTTTTTTATTTACTTCCCCACAATCTACTTGAATATCTAACTAAGTATACACTAACTTAATATCTTATCACCTTTAGAAGTTGGGGCCTTAGTTTCAAAGCTATATACTTAATATTTCATAGTTAGGGTAGTGTAGATTAATTCGGTTAATTTATTTTAAAGCCGCTCTGATTTAGTATTCTGTTAGTGTTTCGTTACTTTAAGTGTAGGAAGCACTAACCTAACTTGATGATTATAAGTCCATCTGGGTCATACAGTAAATTTGATAAAAAAGGATTTCTTAAATCCATCTAGGAGTATTCGAGAAAAAGGAGAACGTTTTTAAAATTGAATTGAAAACCTCCTCCTCTTTTGAATTCGGTTAATAAGAAGATTGCAAAATCTGTCTTCCGACAATGAAGGTCCCGCATAATACACCTTAAGTAATGGCAATACTTAATACGTATTATGTCTCATTTTAATAAGTTCCCTTAATTTTCAGAAAATCCCATAATTAGGTCTTGTTGTAGTCATCATGGGACTATCTGTGAAGTCTACCTTATAAATAAATAAATTGAAATCAGTTGGCGTCGAAGTTAAGTACTTGTTTATTTCACGAACACACTCTTTTTAGATTGCTAATTTTAGACTTATATGGTTTTCTGACGTTTATCATTTTTAGAACTCAACTAAATGAATATTAAACCAAGGCGAAAGGCACAAGATTTCAAACTAAAAAAAATAGATAAGTAAATTAAATATGAAGCTCAGGCATAACCCAGCATCAGTTACGCGATTTAAACGCCAACATGAAGCTATGTTATTAATTCATTAATTCGTTTGCATTTGGTTATTCTAATTACTGGAATTTATTTAAGAATGAATACTAGTAGTTGGTTTTATAAGGCACTAGTCTGAATTATGATCCGCAAGTATAGTATAGATTTACGTTTAGCAAGTATAGTATAGATTTACGTTTATATAGATTTACGTATCTATGTATAATCATGTGCTCTGTCAATATGTATTCGGTTATAACTGTTGTTTGTGATGTACTGATAATACACCATAATTAGGTTATATGGGAATATACATTGTTTTGAGGTCATGGAATAAAAAATAAAGCAAGAATCCTTAAAGAATATGAATCCATTTTATTACATTTATTTTATAACACGAAAAAAAGTTTTGTCTAGCATTTAAGAGTCACAGTTTTGTCTAATGTTGACCTCAAAGACATGTGTTGCTTGCGAGCCAGGGTAATTGAAATTCTGCGTAAAAATGAAACTTTTACGCGTCTTCCAACTGTGCCTTGGGTAAATTGTGAATATCATGTAACATATGACGCTATGCAAATAAAAGATATATTCCACCATAGAGCGGTAAAATTTCCTTAGTAAAATAATTATTTCACTTTCTAAAAATAAATGAGAAAGAGATATTAAATTTCAAAATTCTACACAATCCTCTGATCAGCCTGAATCTATTGCCCTTATAAAGTAAGGAATAGAATACTTGTAGCGAGACTTATTATACAACTGTGGAAGCTTACGTCGTTGAAGTTTTTAGATGAAGGTGAACCTAGGGAATGCAGTGAACTGTAATGACATTAAACTTTATATTTTTTTATTGGGATTATATTTATAAACAGAAAATTTAAATTAAAGGACTTCGTATGTGGAATGTTTGTTGATAAGAACACTTAAAATAACTAATGAGATGTCAACAATTTAATATTTAAGAATGTTTTGGGATATTTTATCATTAAATTCGAATTACCAATACTGCTTTTAACTTTTTAATGGAAAAATATTAAGGTCAATCATGACCTTAAATATCTACTTAGTACAACATTTAAAATACAAAAACTGAAACCCAATCCAAAATTACAGATTTTTTAAAGTTTTAATAAGTTTTAAATAAAATAAAATTATATAGTTATGTGTTGTTTACGTGAGCATCTAGATACTGATAAGTCGAATGTAATTTGTAATTGAGGCGTACCTCTATAAGAGAGAAACGTTACCTATATACATATAAACAATCAACTTGAAGTCTAAAAAGTTTGCTTATTACAAATCGCTAGCTGTTTTCATACACACCGGTGTTGTCAAGCGAATAGCGTATTAATTTAATGTAGAGTGATGCCACTAAGAGAACGATAAGTGGTAATTGAAGTACTCCGAGATTCGATTACCAAACCCAGTGGTGATTCAGTACACTAATCTAAATGTATTAAGTTAGTTTCTAAGTCGGTCGTCTTAATTTGTATTCATGGTACTCGGGAGAGATGTGGAATCTTTGCGACATTTTCCTACTTTTTAAATTACTTCTGCGACACTTGTTGACATCGTTTTAACTTAAAAAAATGTAATATAAATACATTTATACTTTTGAACCACTTTTAACAGTTTAGTATATTAAAGACGTTTTTATACAACCTTATTTTATTTTATTAACATTTGAAGTCATTGTATTTGAATCATATCTTCAGCGTAATTAGTAAGGATATACTTCGTTTAACGGAATAGATAATTGAGGAAAACATTTCATTAATGTGTTATTCCCGTTGAAAAATAAGCTGGAAGCTAATTCAATGTTTACATCATTTTCCTATGTACTAAATAAGTAATAACATAGAAATATACTATACTACAATAAAATCAAAGGTCAAGTATCATCAATAACAAATATGGTGAAAGTAACAAAAAGTACTTTGTAAATAGAAACAAAGATGTTCAAAGTAAAAATTAAGAACTACGTGACTGTATGTTAATAGCGAATTCACCATAGACAAGCAAAACTTTGAAATACCTGTCTAGAAACTTTCCTCTAGTGGTAACAAGAAAAGTATCAGCAATTATCACAGGTCGGCGTTTCAATCAATTTACAACTTGTAAACATGTTGCTAACCAAACACCATTACTAATTAACACACTTGATAGATTAAGTCTGATAGATAACTATTAATTTCTTTAAATTATATTTAAACAATCATTGTGGTCTGTGATCACAGGTTCGTAATGAAAATGCAATCTTCTTTTCGATATTTTAATTATATTTCTTGCCATTTAATTTCAAAATATTATTTTACAAGGTATTCTTTTACAAGATTAAAGGATTTTTTTGAGAAAGAGTACTCGAAAAATTTTACATAATTTTAAAAAGCAATTTATAAATATATCCAAAATATATTAAGAAATATAAATAATAAATAGTTTTCTAACATTTTCGTCATTATTTTTATTTATTTTGTCTTTGATTTTATTGTATAATATAAAAAGTTTTGAGCAATAGCACACTCGAAAACGTTCAGCGGGAGTTTGAGTATCATCGGTGTTTGAGTATCAACAGTAATATTTAAGTTCGTTTTGTTTTTGGATAATATTGAAAATTTTTTCCTAAAAAACGGAAGTGTCTACTGATTCAATTCTGTAAAGCTTCTCATAATAATTAGTGATGCAAAATAAATAATTTATATACATTCATAAAAATTATTGTTTTACTAAAGTGCTGTCGATTATCATTTTTCTTTTGAAGCGTGATCATCTATACTAATTAACATTAGGGCAAACATTGTGTTGTCTGTAGGAATGTCCGCTGATGTAGACATCATCAAACCCTCAAAATAACAGCAATATACATTCCCTTGACATATGTGATTGGTCTGTCAAGAAGAAAATCGCTGCCGAATAGATTACAAACGGCGATGCCAGAACGACATCGATTACATTTCCATAAACCCACGATTTCTTTAGTAATAACATCGTTTGAAGGATTTTTAAAGATAAAACCGATTTAATACTAAATCATTAAAATATTAAAATTTTGATCATCTGAATAATTATTTATTTTAAGTAATATTACAAATTCAAGAATATATTTTAATTTATAAAACATCGTAAAATAGTTATTAGTCAAGATATTATTAATATACTCTGGTTATAAACATAAAATGTGTTGTTAAAATATCATACCGTATCGTTATGATCACGGATTCTCACAAGCCACTATGAATGAGAGATGGAGTTCTAGGGTGTCACGCGATGTTAGAACATTGATTTTTAGTGTTTTACTAGATTTGCCGTCCTATTATTCCATTTGATAGAAACAAATCATATCTTACCAGGCAACAAAGTCAGTAACGGCTTTAAGTAAAAAAAATGCTGATACAAAAATTTAGTGACTTGATTATTCGGATATTATGCTAAAATATGAGAGTATAAACTGGATGTATATATATTATATGGATGTATATTATATGAGAGTATAAATAATTAAGGGTAAAAAATAAATCCATTATTTCCATTGAGACAGTATTGAGTGGAAGATGTGTTTAGTTATGTATTTTTCATAGTTTTGTTTTAAATCTATTATTTTATTTAATATTCCTATAAAAACTGTAAAAAATTGATCCAAAAATTAATTCTATTAAACTTCGAGTACAGTATTTACACTGTAATCATTGGGTTGATAACTTTAGAATGGGCTTCCATAGCCACGCACCGCTATTGAAACTCAAGGCAAACAAGGCACCCGATTGCTTTATGTCACGAAATACATATTCATTTCAGCTTCATTTCAACATGAACAAGCGAAGCCGAAAACTGAATAGCTTGTTTATGGAAAGGTGTGTGCGTGTGACTTTGTACCACAAGTCATCAACTTTGGGCCATCGAATTGAAAATTCACTACTTTAGTTTCGAATATTCATTAAGTATCTAAATTTATATTGCAATTTGTATCTAATGATTATAGTACTTTAGAGTAAAATATTTCGTTTGCCAATTTATTAAATATTCTACTATTATTTTATAACTAGCTTTCCGCCCGCAGCTTCGCCGCGTGGAGTTCGGTTATATCGCGTTTCCAAGAGAACCTTTCAAAAGTCTGGGATAAAAACTATCCTATGTTCTTTCTCAAGGTCAACTCTATCTCTGTACCGAATTTCATTAAAATCAGTTCAGTGGTTTAGGCGTGAAAGCGTAGCAGACAGACAGACAGACAGACAGACAGAGTTACTTTCGCATTTATAATATTAGTAGGGATAAGTTATTGCCTGTGCGTTGGATTCAATACCGTTCGACAGATAGTGGTGTCTCACACAGGCGTATATAATTTTATGAATGTATTTTGTTTCGTATATTATATACATATGTTATAGTTTAAACAAGCGAAACTCGCATTTCCCTCACTTATAAGAGATGAGATGGAATTAAGTAATACTTTGTTTGAGTCATTATCAGTCGATGCGACATGAAAATAATTTGAGGCCGTCATCAATTCTTATTAAACCTCATTAGTACATATTTATGATTATTGTTAAAAGTAAAACGGAATCAAAGGTTGCTTAAAAGGAGAATAGAACTATGTTTAAATCTTCTATATATATAAAAATGGATTGCTGTTCCTTAGTCTCGCTAAAACTCGAGAACAGCTGAACGGATTTATCTTATCTTAGTCTTGAAATGTTCGTGGAGGTTCAGGGAAGGTATAAAAGCTGAAAAAAAATTATTCATTACTGGGAAAACCATAAAAACAGCCCTTTTCTATTTCCCATACAAACGTTTTTTTTTTGACATTAGATTTGACAACTAACTAATATGTCAATCATTCTGTCGCACTTCAAAACACGGAGATTTATGGCTCATAGATAAACTCCAAAAATATAAATAAAAAAACGTAATAGATATTTCTTGATTATAGGGCGATACGAAGTTCGCCAGGTCTTCTAGTCTTGGTATAAATATGACGTCTGGACGCACGACGGCAGACTTCAGAGTTCGGTGAGTGCGTATCATTGAAGTATTAGCCATTAATTGTTATTTAACTCTTTGAAGTTAATTAATATAGGAGATTAATAGAGAAGTTGCATGTTTTGTGATTATATATTTTTTAGAAACTTTAATCGAAATTATTAAGGCAGTTTCAATAAAAAGCAACAGAAAAAAATATTTTTTATGTTATTGTTAATTAAAAATTATTCCTTTAGTAAGTGACGTCATTATAACGGTTTAATGACGCCACCACACGCTGAGCCGTTAAAACAACCATGTTCTTAGTGTCAGATGTCAATACAGAAAAAGTGAATAGTAATTAATGTGACAGGTTATATTTATTTTGACTATTTTGTTATGACTCATGGAGATCTAAACATGAGAAATGCCAATATAAAGCGCAATCCTGATTAGCGCTCAGAATCAACGGATATTTACATTGCGTTTTTCTTGTTCATGAATTTATTTATTTTTTTGTAATTTATTTAAAAAAATATTAAGTAAAAATAAATCATAAACATTATTAAAATTTTCTTTTGTGTTTTTTAAATTGTATATCACCAGAAATTTATATGTATATATAAATTTCTGGTGATATACAATTTAAGCAACTTCTCTATTAACATTTGTTTGTATTTGTATAAATAATTATAATTAGGTACTTTACTTAAAATATGACATAGGCATAGGTATTGAATTTCGGTGTCACTATACCAAATATTGGTGTCTCCGATGTCTTTCTTGAGTATTCTTTCTAAATATACATATTTATAATGTACATCTAAGCCAATCAATATACTCATTTCAAATTAGCAAATTTCTAATTATACGATATCTTCGACTCAAATAACTTTCCCGATCTCTTGCCAGCTATCAGGCTAATGCGTGCTACAAGTAAATTTGATCCACACATTTGCATGGCCTATCCGTAGCTTTTGATGGTACAGACATCAACAAAAAATTGCTTATATACAATAATTACCTTTATTACAATAGAACAAAATTAAAAGTGCAATAATAAATTTAGTAACATTTTATTGGTGATATTTCAAAAGTTTGTGCAGTTGTAAGCTTTGTACCCATTCAGATAGATCCGTAATTGGTAAACGTTGCTGTATAATTTTGTTGCATGGTTGCGTGTATTTTGCTTAACAAATAGTTTGTAATTTAGCAATATGTAGATGGTGATAGCGCAGCGAATATTCCCGCTATGCTTTATTCATGTATAAAGTTGTAAAATTAAATTATCATCGATATTCAAAAAACTTTTTCAAACATCTAGAAATTTTCTTTTGTAGCATTCTGTAAAAGATATACAAATATAAAATATACATTTATTTAATTCAGCTTTAAGACTAAAGTAGAAATATATAGTAATAGTTACACCAGTACGAACTGTGTTATTAGACTTAATCCGCATTTGCTATTGCCGCTGAGTTAACTACTGCAGTTTGAATCAGAAGTTTTAAGTAGAAACCTAGAAGCCTCGTAAAGTTATGATAATAATAATTAGTTACAAATGTACTGCAATTATCATTTCATTTTAATGAAACTTATCGATTTGAATTATTTGTATTTAAGTTTTCTATGAAAATGATTGTAATTACAATGTAATGAATGAATATATTTGCAAGTAAAATCCCTTTGCGGCGAAGGTAGACTGAGATTTGGTGAAATATTATTTTTGATTAAAATTTTGTTTTTATGTGTGTATGTGGTAACGTAGCGAGCTAACTGATCGATGCATTTCGATACAGTTTTTTTTATTTGAAAGCCAGTTTCTTTGCAGTAATTCTTTATTTGATTATTATCGGCTCTACTCCAGAGAATAACGTAAGACATTTTTGGGATATGATTAACTGATTTAGTAAGGCTTAGTACCAGTTTATATATTAGTACCAGTTTATATATAGTACCGGTTAGATGACAATGAATGCGTTTTAAAGATTTTGTATTTTTTTTTATTAATTTAAGAACGATATTAATAGACTATAACTTTAAGGCAATTTTTAATAATAAAAAACTACGTTTTCATACATATGGACTAAACGCAATGAGATCTAAGAATTTCATGAGTATTCATTTGTATAAACTTAACTATGAATGTTAGTACATATATTACCTGCGGATTGTTTTTAACTCATACTGCAAATAAAAACCACAAGGCATTATTTTGATCTATCGTCAATAGTGATTGAACTCGATGAAAAACAATTTATGTTCTTATGACGTACACGACTTTTTTTCTGGGAGATGACTATGTAAAATTCGTTAACTTTATAAAGTGTTATGCACTTAGGTGTAGCTTTTTATTTAAATGGGTTACCTTAACTAATTGACAGCTATTTGATTGAATTGTACCATCGTGGCAGCGTGATATTGTATTTACATGATTGCGTAAATTATTAGCATTTATTTAGAGAATTATCCTTAAATCTAAATTCTTAAATTAATATTTTATTCTAGGTATTTAGACATATGAAAATAACCAACCAACCAACATTACAATGAGTGTTTAGCAGCGCATGACAGTTTAATCAAATATACACTATTGTAAACTCTTTTATTTCTACTTTATATATTATTCATTTATACAAGAAAAAATTCACGGATAACTCAGTCCGCAAAAATATAATTCTCAACTACTTACCTTTCAATATTCCGTCCGTTATAGTTTTTCTTTTGTTTTCAACTAATTTATCGGTCCAAGGAATTTATCTAAAGTAAAAAAGATATGTTTTCAAATAGAAATATAGTGGTATTTTGAATTTATTTCACATAGTTCGTTTTCATTTCACTCCTATTGATTCACTCAGTTTCTTCAATTCACTCCTATTGATTTTATGTTAGGGAAAAAATACTACATTATTAGAATCTAGGACTTCAGGTAATGCTATGAAATTTTACCGATTCCAATGATTATTTAAAAGCCTGTAATGCAAATCATGCATCGTAGAAGCATTCTAAGATCACTGTTACAAATCTGAAAAGGCCTTGGAAAGTAATACATATATTAGACTGATCAAAAATGAAATGCTACTTTTGTTATGTTCAAAAGTATTATCTTCTATATATATAAAAAATGGATTGCTGTTCCTTAGTCTCGCTAAAACTCGAGAACAGCTGAAGGGATTTATCTTAACTTAGTCTTGAAATGTTCGTGAAGGTTCAGGGAAGGTATAAAAGCTGAAAAAAAAATTCATTACTGGGAAAACCATAAAAACAGCCCTTTTCTATTTCCCATACAAACGTTTTTTTTGACATTAGATTTGACAACTAACTAATACAATATCAATCACTCTGTCGCACTTCAAAACACGGAGATTTATGGCTTACAGGTAAACTCAAAAAATATAAATAAAAAAACGTAATAGATATTTCTTGATTATAGGGCGATACGAAGTCCGCCAGGTCTTCTAGTGTTAAATAAAAAATCTAAAATATTTTCATTCGAGTTTATTTATTAATTATCCATGACTAACAAAAGGTTTAAATGAAATTCAAATCGCAAATTTAAAAATAAAATTATTTAAACCTACAGCTAAGTACTGAATTATTTTTGGAATATTTTAGAGCAGTAATGGAAGTTTTATGTTTTCGTTAGATGCAATATAAATTGTTGTATTGGATTTTTATGGATGTCCCGGATGAGCCGCATTAAAATTTTGAAGAAGTTTAGAATTAAAATTGAGTGCGAAGATATTTTACTTTATTATGGCCGGAAGTTTCAAGAACGAATTATTTAATCTCTTGTTAAAGTTTTAAGAATTAAAAATAATATTTCCATTAGTTTCATTAGTATTTTATAATTCAACTACATATCGATTCTGTGAATTTAAGAAATTTCACAACAAAAAAAAATTGTGTGTGCAATAACGAAACTCAGTTAGAACGCATATTTTAAAGAATTAATCTTTGAACTCATTTTATTTTCAATTTAATTCCAAAAAAAAAATCAGAATGTAGTCAAGAGACTCCTTGTTCGTTTCTCTGAAAGATAATTTTTGATAACTGTAACTGAATTATATTTTTAAGTTCATTGGCGGTGTTTTTATTAAAGAAACTCAGTACGGCTAATATCATCAAAACACCCAAAATCTTTTTGAAAAACATCGTGATAGTGAGAGCTAAGATTTTCACGAGTCCTATTTATTTAAATGAAACTTATATTTTTCGGACATACTATGCGACTTTATTTTTAAAGAAAACTACGTATTCCCGACGTTTCAGCTACTTTTAAGCAACCGTGATCACGGGCATCTCGTTTGCGTCGGGAGTATGTAGTTTTTATCAAAAATAAAGCCGGGTAGTGTAGCTGAAAAATATAAGTTTCATTTAAATTAACATCGTGATAGATTCTACAAACAATTAATCGTTGTGAAACTAGAGCAAAATGGTTTCGTTGTTCTAAGTAGTTGTTTTCTTTGAAGTAATAAATATGGTTTCTGTTTACTTATTTTTATCTCTGACTCAATGACTTCGGATTTTGCTGATATAAATCTTATTAATAGTTGTTTTCTTCGAACTTATCGCAAAGTTGTTTTGGAATATATATTATTACATTTTATTTATTCGTTATATTTTGGTAAATATTTTATTTATATTATTTAATTTATTTTAATTTTATACCTTTAAATTTACAAATCATATTTATTAGACACTTTAAGAACCCAAATAGTGCCATTTTAGACGTCGGTACAATGATAAATAACACTGGATATTAAAGATATATTTGAACATTTAAATTTATTCAACTAAAATTCTTTAAACAAAATAACGCTCAAGGCGACTTTAATGGAAATAGTTTTAATTTATAGTGAAAAATTATAATAATTGTCAATATTAGGTTTTCAGTAAATTAGCAATATTTTAGGTATATTACACAAAAAAATAACACAGGAGGAACAGTCGGATTTCAATTTTTTTACTCATTATTCTTATTTGATACCGAGTGTGTACCCTGTATTTGGTTAAAGTTGGGAATACTTTTTAAATTATTCTTTAATCATGCTTTCTAATTAAATAATAAGACCGATGTACCTATTTTAATTCTCTTCTTTATGTATATTCTAACAAAATTTCTGCTTAAAAATATTTTGTATCAACCGACCTTAATTTTGTTAAGTACTCAAGAAGTGTGTTTGCTAAATAGTAGCTTTCAGCAGGACTTGGTCACCTGTGGTAAATAAATCACGGCTGAGTCAACTGAGGTTTAATTGCTGCACGTCCCCTGACAATCGCATCATTAAAGTGGTCTAACACAATTTGTATTTACTAAGAAAACTAACTGAATATATTATATTTTGAGTTCATTTATTTTATTTTATTTTATTTGGATAGCCAACAAAAGAAAAAATTAACACATTCATTACATTAACAAACTATCGATAATAACCTAAATGTCCTTTTAATTATAGGCTATCACATCATGCAAAATACATATAATAATTGTAGAAAATCAAAATTCATGCTTTTACCATTACATGATTTCACAAAGAGTAAAATTTTATAGCAAATTATTTTCAAAAACACAAGATCGTAAATTAATATTTCGTATTGCATATATTACAAATTTTACATGAGTGTATTTTTCTTATTTTTATATTGTCAATTTTAATTCTATAAATAAATAAAATAATATTATTGTATTGGATTTAAGTCAATTACTGAATCGTTAAATATTCTGTTGTCTATCCTTACCGAGGAATTACTGATGGAATTCACGATAAATCTCTAAACTTCAGCCTTCACGGGCCAATTTATACAAAACTGCGATTTAGTTCAAATATCCAGTTCAAAATAATATATAGCAATAGAATCTGAATAACTTGCTCAAACTGTTGCTTAACATTAATACACTTTATAGTATGTAAGTAAACTGAGTAAAGATTTTTAAACTTTTATGATAATAAATAAGGCTTAATTATTTTAATCAAAGCTTTATTATTGTCTTTACTTTTAAAATAATAATTATTTTTAGTAAATAAATATTTAAAATACTATAATTTTAAACAGAATTTATAAGTTAAATTCGTTTGAATATCATAAAACGGTAGGCGCCAGAATATCTTTTTACAACTTTTACGTTTTACATTGTCGTATAGTGGAATCTTTGAGTAGGTATCATCAGAAGGGCAAACTGTTATTCAAAGTTTAATATGAATATTAAGTAACGATAGTCGCCATTGATACAATAACAGGTAGGTTTATTGTTATAAATATATTTTGACAGGGGCGGTAAAGCAATAGGCGGAACAAAAGAAGAAGGTTCGCCTTCGGTAAAATCAATGGAAGCATTAGCGAAAATCTCGACCATTTCCTTTGAAGCCGGTAACGTGGCTAATGCGGAGTGGGCCTTTGTAACATGATCCGAGAACCACTTACATGAGGAATATTCTTTTCCACAGATCTTATAAGATTTCAAAGTGATATATTTATAAATATATCCCGGCTTAAAATGTATATAATTATGTACTCCTATATACATTTTTTTTTTTTTTTGTTATCGCGGTGAAAGGTTTTATACCTACCCCTCCGTCTAGGGGAGACAGAGGCGGTTATGTGGGATTCACGGCCAGAAGGGCCCATGTTACCCACTAAAACACCAGCGGTCACTCTCCGTTGCCGCCAAGTGGATCGCCACGGGAAACGCCGAAGCATGCATCCGCGACGATCCGGCGGCGGGCCGCGAACGGCCACCTCCCCCCCCCGAGGGCTCACTCCAAGTGACCAGGAGTGTCCCCCCGCCTGGCGGGCTTGCTTAATCGCGAGAGGGTTAACCCCTTACCCCTCCCACCCAAGCCCACGCGGCCAGTCTCCAACCACCCACCGACGAGCGCAAGCGCCCGACGGCAGACAGAGAGGAAACCGACCGACCACAAGCGAACTCAGGCCTCCGGAGAGACCCGAGTATCCCCTCCCCCCCTAGACAGCCACGGACGGCCTCCTGCCAGATCCGTGACCGTCTTTCTCCCAGGGCTGTACCCCCAGCCCTCCCCCCCGTGACTGATTGCACCGGAATACACCAGTGGGCGATGGGGTCGTCACGTCCCGACGCCGGAACTCCTATATACATCATGCAATATAGACTTATAATTTTTTATAAGTTTAAAAACGTACATATATGTATAGGGTATAAAATTATAATTCTATGAATGTTTTCTGGCAGAAAATAAAAGAATGTTTTATCGGAGCTTTAAAAATAATAATTAATTATCTTGAAGTTCCTTAAGAAATAGTTTCATAAGATTGTCAGCGGAGAGCTGGAGTTTTTAAAGAAGCGGTCGAAGTTATACTATGGCCGTTCAGAGAATGCGTTCTCTGGACGTTGGACATAATTGTAGATCAGTTCATAAGTTTTTTGAGAGAAGCAAAAAAAAATTTACAACTGGTATAATGTCGTGTTCAGTGACGAGGCATCGCTAAACGCCAATCACATGGACGGATGATACACAAGCCTCGACGTCTAAAGTAAAAATGTGAAAGGGGGCCCGTCTGATAATATGTCACGCAGGTTCTGCAAAATACGGCTTTGTGGAGAACGCGTTACTAAACGCGTTACAAAAACCACAAATAACTACCATGAGGAAATGAATGCCACTACAATTATATGCATTCTTGGTTACAAGTAAAAGGCATTGACGCAAATATGCAGATGCTAAGAGCAGAGCTAATTAAGGTGAGGCAAGTTAAATTAATTAAGTGTTGGAAAGTATTAATAGACCATTTTGATACTATCACAAAAGAATAGGAATACAATAAGAAAAGTATTTTTTATTTTTAGTTGAATTTTTGTTTCATAAATTGCCAGCAATTAGACGTACAAACTTGGTCGCAGAACCCGTAATGCCTCAAGTCAAAGATATAGAAGAGCAAGTCTAATTGATGAGCAACGTGAAACGCGGAATGAAGTTGAACAGAATCGATGGAACCGTAACTAACGATATAGGAGTGTAGCATTTAAGCCCTATAGAGCAGCATTTAATTATAACAAAGAAATGGATTACAGTAAAATTAATTTTATGCCAACTTTTAAGGTAAGCGTATTGAAAAACATTAAAAAAAAACACTATGGTTAATAGTTTTCAATTGTAATGGTGTATCATTTGAAATGGCTTAAAGTACATTTGTAGCTCTGTGAATTACTATAAGTAGGCAGAAGGAATTGAGTTAAAAAAGTTGATGGGGGAAATGGTAGTGCTCACAAAGTATTTTTTTTTTTTTTTTTTTTTTTTTATGTTAAAGGTGGCAAACGAGCAGACGGCCCACTTGATGGAAGGTGGTTACCGTCGCCCATTGACATCCGCAACAAAGATGTTGCGGATGCGTTGCCAACCTTGTTTTATAGGGATAGGGAGGGGTGGGAATAAGGATATTGTAGGAAAGGGTGGGGATAGGGAAAGGGCAACCGGCTCTCTCACTCATCGGACGAAACGCAGCTATTAAAGGCTACTTCACGCCGATCTTCTGTGAGAGGGTGGTACTTCCCCGGTCGAGCCAGCCCGTGTTCGAGCTGTAGTAACTAACCACAGCTAGGCTCTACCACCTCATTTTCAGTGTCACTTGGTGGTTTGAATAATTCACTTCACAATATGTATCTGTAATACAGGAATATTTACCTTTGCGGTTTCAAGGACAAATATATCATCGAACAGGTTCTTTATTACCAGTGCCAGATAGTGACTATAAATTTTAACAAATTTATTTCATGGGCGATTCAGGAAGAAACGTCGATTAGCGTTGTGCACACAACAATTCTGTGAAAAGACCAGTTGTGGAACAGCTCCAATTATTTTTCCATCAACACAATGCATTGGTTGCATTATTCAAGACCGCATTAGATCACATGCCATCTGATAACCACAAAATTGTTATCAAAGGGCAACAGGGCAACACATAAGACATTTTAATGCCCAAACAATTTATGAAGTCGCTATTGTCATTGTGGGTAAAAATGTTGATAACCGCAATATTGTTTAACACTGTTGTAAAAATCAACTGTAGCGTGTGTCCGAAAAACATCAAACATAATATGATGCTTTACAATTCCTATCTTATTTTGGCAAGATGAAGATGGGTATCATTTTTTAATGAAGATGATAAATCCAGTTACAGGTGAATATAAACATTTTATGATTTTAATGTTTATCATTGCTTTAAGTAATTTATATAACTTTATCACAAAAAATAAATTTTAGGTTATGAAACTAACAAAAAAGTTAGTTCAGTAAATTATTATTCATACGGGATTATGGCTGGAGAAGTTGAGGTCAATCACATCTTAAAATGTTGGCGTCTCTTTCACCAATATGCTGTTGATATGTATGTAAAAGTAGAAATTGAATGATTAACATTCATCAGGTTGATCCAGGCAAAACTCTGTTTAGAGGAATAAGGAAATTAACTTCATTCAGATAAAAACGTAAGAGATATTTCTTGACTATAGGGCGATACGAAGTTCGCTGCGTCATCTAGTTTTATATATGAATGAAATAGTTTTATATGCAATATGCATATTTTTATTCCAATTTAGAAATTGTAAATATATAATTAATCCCGAAACAAAATATCTTGGAACCGTTATCATAAGTTAATTTTGATAATATTTAAAGATACAATATTTATTTAAATAATTAATTTTAATTAATTATAGGAAACAGTGAATTTCAAGCAGGAAAATCCGGTATAAGTATCAAGAATATTTGTGTTTTGGTAAAAAATAGAGAAGAATGATTGAAAATATTTACTCCAATATTAGAAAAATATCAAACCAAATACTATATTGGTAGAACAGATCAAACGAATCAAAAAATCAAAAAATACGAATCGAAAAATACTTTGTCATCTCGTTTCTCTATTTATATTATGATGCATGAGGATAGATCATTGTATGTGCCGAGAAATTGAATAAATATTGTACTAAGTGCTGCTTTTGCATTGGTGTTTATTCATAGAATGCTTATTATGATTTGCGAAGGACTTTGGAATTCAATATAATCGAACTCCAACAAGCATCCAACTTTATAGTACACGAACCAACAAGAGTAAAGACCTTCTTTATAGCAATTAATCCGTCTTTTAAGACATCTCATAATATCTTATAGTATTTAAATCAGATTACAAATCTACTCAGACTGAATTAAGATAATGTAGGAAGTTAGCCCTATTATCACAAAAGTAAATTATGCCGTATACAAACAATAAATTTAAAAAAAATATATCGTGACGGAAGAGGATTTATTCAGTGAAATGTTGAATCTAATTTTCGTTCCACAGCTGAGCTACAAAGGAAAATTGCAATTTAAAATTTTCATTTTTTTTCACGATATAAGCAGCATCCAGGAGATGGAAAAGTTGATTAATCCGCTGAAATCTATGGTTCATTTTGAAATCAAATTTAATTCGAAAATAATACAGAATAATAAATCAGCATTATTTTTACTGAATTTCGAAAGTTTGTAGGTATATTTTTATGAATTTTGTTACAATTGGTAAGGCCAATATTTTATGGAATTTTAAAAATATGTATCAACTAGTTTTAACTTAGTTTTTCGTCCGTGTGATCTTCGGAATTTAGAACAGAGATGTATGAAGTGTAAAACAATAAATATGTTAACTAACCCGAATTGAAATCAGGTGTCTTTAAGCAAAATACAAATGTTATTTATATATTATATTTATTTATAGGTTCGCTAGCGATTTTCACATAAATGTATATTTAAATAAAGTAACATATAAAATTAAAAACATTCATAAACTGTGTAAAATCAGTTAAAAGTAAACACATGCATGCAAACATAATTCTTTCTTTTAAGTTTGTTTGATAAATATAAAACTAAAAAAAATGTATAGCAATTTACATTATATATTAATTAATAATAAACTTAAAATAAGTTCATAAACATTCTAAGAAATGGATACAATCATGATGCGGTTTCTGATGCAAAACAGTTATGATAAAAGTTATACATATAATGAGATGTTATGAGATGATAAATTATAGTTCAGGTTGTATCTTGATGTTTAAGCTACATACTTTTCATTCATTGTGTCACAGTGGGGCTGTGAAATTTCTAGTTCACAAACGGGTGAGATGAATCGTTGTATTAGGTTTCAAGTCCTTAATCCATTAGAGTTGACTGCCTTTATGGTTTCCTGTCGAATAGTCTTAATTATTACTTCTCATATATACCTACCTTAAATCCGAGTACTTGTCATACTTGATAGTGTCCCTTAATAAAATATATTGTTAAGGAGTCGACAGAAATCTTTTTTTATGAAAAGAAAAGAGTTTTAAAGAAATGTTTGTTTTCACCCTATTGCATACGAGAAAAAACTTTTATATATCGAACGCATCAGGCAGAAGCAGTTAAGTAGCTACATATAACGAATTTCTAAGACAGTATTAGGCTTAAAAGAAAAGAATTTCTTTACTAAAAAAACACAATCTAACAAAATAAAATAAAATAGGATATTAATGTAAATAAACTCAAAGATATGAATAATTTTCAAGGAAAAAGACTTTATAGAAATAATTTACAATATTATGGTTAGGAAGGAGGAGGAGCATAAATTGTTGAAAAATAAACAGATGCCTGGCTGCCACATAGTTGAACATAATGTGATTCGTGAGGTCATTGAGTAGTTTTTCAGTGGTAAAGAAGTTGAAGTCGTTATATTTGTTAAGATTAAATGTTGCACTAGGTCCCAAAACACAAATAGATTTGTTATATGTCCAAAATTTGTTTATAAAAATGGACGACGAAAAATCTTATTTCTTTAGAAGAGTTTGTGTCTGAAAGATGGACGATCATGAATATGAACAAAAGATCCCTTCAAAAGGTTTTTAGAATTGATAAGTAATTGACAAAGTATACAATCGGTTAACTACTATCTCAGATTTTGAAGCGATCGGAGAATATTTTTCTAATAAAAAAACTTACTAGTTATGCTATTAAGTGGAATATTTTTACCAAGGACATAACAACTAATCACATTCCAATCACAATATTGACGAATTCATTCACTAAAAGTTCATTGACGAAAATGCTTTTTAAACAGTTGAATTCTGATGATATACAATTTATATTTATAAGTAATAGAATCGGTTTCTTAGTAAACAATAACAAATAATGTCAAATGGTCTATAAAATTCCATTTAAAAAGGTTATCTAGTTAAAAAATAATATGTCATTGAAAGATTTAAAATTAGAATTGTCTACTCTAAAGCGTGTGAGTAATATTCATAACTAAAATTTGTTAATTTTAAGTAAGTCATATAAAGAATACAGAAATATAGAGAGTGAAGATGTATATAGTACATGTTACTTTGGTTGATTTGATGGTTTTTTGGTTTAAGTTTTGATTTGTTTAGGATATTTATAAATAAAAAAAAGAAAACTCATCAAATTAATTGATGGTACGATCTCAAAATGCCTTGTTGATTGATCTAAACATTTATGATAGGTTCGTTTTTGTGCTGAAGACGCGTGCTCCTGATTTAGCATAAGGGTTTAAAGCGCAGGTTTTGATTCTACTTAGTGGAATAGGGCTTAAAGCTCTAGGAAGCGAAATAAAATTATGTAAGGGTAAGCTTTAGGAAGGATGATAAATCAAGTTTTATGAAAAGTATCATTAAAAAGGAAAATGTATATAAAAAGAAACGGTGACAATAAAATTCGCAAGTGCTAAAATGCAGGAAGTCTTCTAACATATACATATATAACTGTCACTATTTTTTCCTTTTATTTTACTTGTGCTTATAATTTATTGATAAAACTTATATCAGAAAATATTGTGTAACATACGTGCAGTATCGACTGCTATAAGTTTTACGGATACGGATTAGCTACTTCTCGAAGTATGTAACTAACAGAAAGCTCAAGGAAGACAAAAGGCACGACAATATGGCTGCTCTTTTGAAGAGCAACTTGTTCTAAACTTCAGTTTAAATAAGTTCTTTAATTATGGCTTTCATACTTGGAAGCCTCTTAATATCACAGTATTCCTTTTCTGAGGATTATGTTAAAGCAAATAGTAAAATAACACACAAAAATAAAAATGTAATAAGCAATTTATGTAAATTAAATACTTCACTATCATTTTAATTTTACAATGTAGATATGAAAGCTAACGAATCTAAAAACAGAAACTGAATAAGGAAACAATAGAATTTTACATATTTCAATTAAAAAGGGAATGAGGTTAAGTGATTTCCCATTTCAGAGAGAAAAAATATCCATTTTATAAATGGAATTTTCTTTATCTATAGTCAGAAGGTTGTTGACGTAGTGAAAAATGAAGTAGTCTGAATTCTAACATTTTTTTATTCTTCAAACTGCTATGGAATGTTAATTATGTCGTAATACCAATCTTATATTTGAATCTATCTTTATGTTAGTAATTTGTTATTTAAGAAAGAAATGAAACGGAGTAAGATAAATTAAAACTTATAAGCTTGTTAAAAAAAATGAAAATCGCAAATGTAATTTTAGTGAAAACGGGTACAGAGTTTAAATGTATAAAATCGCGTAAGACTGCTCTTTAGCTTTCTTTTTCTTTGTATACCTATATTTGAGTAATCCAAGCATAATTTACTAACATTTTTATAAAACAGAACACAAACATACAGAAAATATAATCAGAAACAAAAAATCTTTGATGCATCTCTTTTAATGTAATAGAAGTATAAACCATAATAGTATTTAAAATTTCATATATATTTGTTTTAACAAAATATATACAGAATTTCATATAATAAGTTTATAATGAAATATCTGTGAAAATGTCATAAATAATTTTCAGTGCTATAAAAGCTGCGAGTTAGAGTTAGAATATTTTAAATATGCACTTAAACTATTAATTTTTCATCGCCCGCTTTGATTGGTATATTGGTATGGATATTCAAATCAATATCAATTCGATGATATAAATACTTCATCCCATACATATTTTTTTATTATTATTTTCTTTTATAATTTTTGACCCTGCATTTAATTTAATATAATACATTCAGCGTAGTTGTTGCAGAATTGTAACTACCATTATTCCTAATTAAGAATCAATATCTAGGTATTTAGTTCACGATGATGGTATATTATAATAATTTTAACAATGGTGAAATACTAAACGGAATATATTGAAATGAAATCGGTTTTGTTTAAAAAATGAAAAAAGGTCATAATATGAGATTGGATAATAAACTTGTTTTATCTATGTTACCCGTAGGTACTTAATAATAAATTAGTTTAAACAAGATTGTATTATTCAAATAAACAAAAAGTCCTAAGTAAGGAAATATTGTCTACAATGTTGAAGGTGAATTTCCGAGTTCTACAAATAGATAAAATTTTTGGAATATATAATTTTATTAAATTTTTATAAAATCAACATAAAGCTCCACCTTTTAAATCACTGTAATTAAATAATTTCATACAAGTCCTAGTTATTTAAGTGAAGGTAAAGTTAATACACTCCATGCCGCGACCTATATTTCACTGACTGAGATCCAATTAGAGCGAAACTAATATAACTTTGGTCGGGTCACGAAAATTATCGCTAATTGTTATTCGATATGATACGGTTACGTTTCCAAATATTTTGATAAGACTTGTATGTGTCTTGTATTCCTAGTAAATATCCTGACTTACGTCAAAATCAACAGATTTAAGTGTGAAAAACAATATAATTTATATGACAGCATTCGTTGGATACGATCTCTTTTAATTTTTAGATACAGTAAAATTAATTCATTGTTGATTTACTGCCAACCTCATGAATAAATTCAAATTCATTCTATGTAAGTGTAGCAAATCACACTTCAGGCTGGTTAAATCACGCACGGCTACGCAACACATTTCTCGCGAGTCCTCGTAATCCTATATATTCCAGAGTTGGTATTCTAATGGAAGATTTTCTTCAAAATTCCGTGTGAGAATTGTCTCACAAATAGCACATCATGACTTAGGGGATTTAGTGATCACAACCGTAAGTATGTATTCAAATGCGTGAAAACATACGTACCTATACTTGCTTGGGGTCTGAGTGCAGGTGATTTTGATTAAGCTATTTTACCTTTATGAATGAAAATGGACGCTTCTCTATTTTTTAACTCCCTTAACAAAAACCGCGGGGTGTTATAAGTCTGACATGTCTGTATTTGTGGCAGTGTGTGTATGTGTCTGTCTGAGGCAACGTAGCTCCTAAACGGGTGATCCGATTTTAATACTTTTCTTTTTGTTTGAAAGGTTCATCCATTGAGAGTGTTCTTAGCTATATTCGCTATATTATTTAGATATAAAACAGATTTGTAAAATTGAAATAATAAGGTCACTTGAAAAATTGAAATAATAAGGTCACAAGATAAGGATTCAATATTTTGGGGCTATAACAATACGGATATATGTAGATACATAAATCACTAGCCATCACTTAAAATATCTAAAGAGTTCTATCTTGTTCATCCAAAACAATGTGGGCAAAACTCAAAGAGAAAACGCGAAGTTTAACATGAAAATACTGCAACTGATGTTTACAACTGAAAAGACCCTGTATTGGGCAACTAGTATATTGGAACAAGCAAATTGTGGCGAAGCTACGTACATGCTATAAAACTGTCCGAATCAGTGACACTCAATTCAAATTGAAACGAACTGCAGTTAACATTTTTAATGAATACAATGTAGTTGCACCGGCATGGATTTAAAAAGTTAAGAAAATTCCAAAATACATCAACAACACCAAAATACTTTATAATCAAACAGTAATTACCTTTTATGCGTAAATAATACATTAGTTTTTCAAAAAAAAAAATTAAATATAAGTTTTAGTAAATAACCGATAAAGATAGTGCACATGATAAGTTATAGTATAATTTTGTCTTCTTTTAGTATAATGCTTAATAATCGATATATATATAAAAACGATTTCCACGTTTCCATCACGATATCCCTGGAACCATAAGGCGTAGCGACTTGAAATTTGGTAGGATTATTCCTTTTGCCGAGTAGAGATCAGCTAAGAACGGATTTAACGAAATTCCACCCACAAGGGGGTTGCGAGGGCGTTAACAATGGAAAATACGCTTTCACGCCTAAACCACTGAACTGATTTTAATGAAACTTAGATAGAGTTGACCTTGAGAAAGAACATAGTTTTGAAAGGTTCTCTTGGAAACGCGATATAACCGAACTCCACGCGGGCGAAGCTGAGGGCGGAAAGCTAGTTAATTATAAAAGTAACATTTAGTCATAAAACTGTGAAAACTCTAGTTCCAACAATATTTCAGATCTTAATATGGCATCCTGGCTATCCCAGCCGATGTAAAATACGCTTCTCTTGGGAAACTTGTTCGCGGTAGACGATCTTAAGCCTCTATAATGTTCCTTCAATTTCCTATTTCTGCCATAGAAGTAATATGAAAATATATATGTACATTTTCTAAGCCCCAAGACTCAGAGACGAAATTACTTGCTTACAATTATTTCTTTTGGCAATATTCGTTGGATAATTCAGTTTAAGCTTTACCTTACTTTATTTTATTAAAATTTTATAGGCTTTTTTATTTGAATTCTAATTCGTTGGTTTAGATTTTAGAAGGTATACATTATTTTTATAACCTCTGACGAAAAACGAGGTCTATTATAACTTTGAGGTAGGTGTTTGCCTCTGCGTGTGTGTGTGCATGTCTGTCCATGGATTGACCGATGCCGATGCAGCTTTTATCGTTTCAAAGCCAGTTTTTTTGCGGCAGTTCTTAGCTATATTAGGTTAAATAGCTATATTAGCTATATTAGGTCAGTTATTGAATTCATTGATAAGAAATATGTTTATATTATCTTAACGCTACTCTTCATTAAAACGTAACTAATTTAAAATTTCAATTCATTATCAGTCGCAAATTCTCAATATGCTTTTTTAAAATTGAACTGCAGATATCAACGGGAGTAGCAGGTGCAGTCTAGTTTCCAATTCACCCGATTGTGTTAAGATCGGAAGGATTGGATTGCATGTGGTTTGACAAAATAACAGTCATTGTAATAGGTACGTGGGAAACGTTCGGCAATGTATTATTATTGATGCTTATTTTAGTGAAACATGTAGTAACGACTAGTTCCCGGACAACTTTACTATTGTTTTACAAAGCTTTTGAAATATCCAAGCTGTTTTTTCTAAAATTTATTTACTTACCTTTCATAATCATAAATCCAAATTGCGACACCTTAAAAGCTTTGGAATAATTTTTATAATTTAATACGAATTAAATTTTAAATATGCTCACGAGTCAGTCCTTTCCAATAGTTTTTATGAATGGTTTTAACTATGCCTTTGTGTTTTTATTTGAAAACTCTGTTAATATTTTTAATCAAAAATGTTTTGATTCATAACTTTTTATTTAAAATGTAAAAAAAAAACTATCAGTAACAGCGGCTCAATTATTATCGGTAAAAAATAAAAGTTATTGTTTTTTATTTCACGATATTAATTTTTTCTATCTGTATGCCAACAATAATTAAAACTTGAGCTTTATTAATATTCTAAATGAAAAAGAAAATTTAAATTATATAACATAAATGATTTGTGGTTTTCAAAAACTCATACATATATAACAATAAAATATCCTTATTTGTATTACATTAACTACCAAAACAAATCTTACTAATACAGGATGTGTTTTCTCGTTTTCGTTGGCAAAGTTTTTGGTCCTTTAATGGTTGATAGGACGTCGACACAGTTCTCAGAGATTTTAAACTGGCAAGTGTCAACTTCGTCTAAGAATTTTTTTTACTCGGTACAACAAATTATTTCTGTCTTCTTTTTATGAGATGCAGCATTGAAATATGCTTATTTATGTATAATTTGTACAAAATAAAAGTTGCAGGGAATCGCAATAAGTAGCAAAATAAAAGAAATATGCACATTGATTGAAATAAGCGTAGTGATTTAAATGAAGTTGATTTAATCATATTTAGGTTAGCGTTTGTACAGTATCATTAACGTAACTTTATTTAATAGATTCATTTAATTGCGAAACTACATATATTAAAAGACAATTGTGACAAAATATTATTTAAAGTCCTGGAGGAAATAAATTAAATTGCAAGCTTCTAGTATTACCATCCTATAATCTATTATGCTTCTAATTTAAATTAAATAATTGTAAAATTTATAGTATGGGAGGTCATTGAAAATAGCATCAACTTATTTTTTTGTTATGTTGTTGCAAGAAAAACTTTTTTCTTTATGCGTACACTGATAAAATATTTGATAACTATACTGGGGCTTGCCGTCATTACCACATGGATTCGTTATAGACGCCTCGCAAGCACTATGATATGACGATTCTTTATTCACTTCTGTCAAACTGTTATCCTTGGTACGATTCCGAGTATCGAATTGACGTACTCGTCGTACAACATTATTTAATACAATGGCGATGATCACAAAATACGGAAGCAACAGCTTAGTAAATCGTTTAGCCACTACCTGTAAAGACTGATTTTTCACCTAGACATATTCAATATGAAGAAATCAGAATTTAAAAAGGCTTTAAAAAAGAGTGACATCTTAATTTATTCTTAAAACACACAAATAAGTACCCACTGACCACACACGCACACTCACACACCCACACGCACTAACACATTCCCACTCACTATAGCACACACACAACGAACAGTCTTGATAATTAATTTTGTGATCCGTGATTCATTAATACTTAAGTTTATGTATATACTTTTACTTTAACTGTGTAATCCTGTTTTGGTCTTAGTATTGTTTAGTTATATTTTATCATGTCATTAGCATAAGCACTATTGGATTATCGAAATAAATAAATAAAGCAACGGAAGAAAAGGGAAGTCCTAACTAGTCCACTGGCATTAGACATTTTTAGACATTTTTCACAATTAGATGCAATTCGATTTATTTTTCACTAGCTTTCCGCCCGCAGCTTCGCCCGCGTGGAGTTCGGTTATATCGCGTTTCCAAGTGAACTTTTCAAAAGTCTGGGATAAAAACTATCCTATGTTCTTTCTCAAGGTCAATTCTATTTCTGTACCAAATTTCATTAAAATCAGTTCAGTGGTTTAGGCGTGAAAGGGTAACAGACAGACCGATAGAGTTACTTTCGCATTTATAATATTAGTAGGGATAATACTAAGTTACCTATAAGAAAAACGATCATAATATACCGTAGATCTGACATAATAATAATTAGGAAGTGTTATATCAACAAAACTACGATTCTTATTGTCCTTTGTACACCTTATGATGTTTTGTATTAATATTCATGCAAGTCTTTATGTACATACAAAAATAATCTGTCAATGTCCACTGCGGTCTTTGAAGAGTCACTTTTAGTAGATAAAAGAAAACCTAAGACAAAAATCTATGTCCTTTTAAAATATTATGGAGTGAAATATTAAAAAAATATATGTTTTTCATAATAACATTGAGTTACAAAGTGTTCTTATAATTAAAAGTGTAATGTGTGTCTTAATTCAACATTGTTATACATATAACAAAAAAGTAAAGGCATTATATGACTGTATTAAATTTCTGATTAAGTCATGTAAGACTATACAGTAAAAACCTACTTATAGTTAAACTTGTTTAAACATATATATTTATTGTTTATACAGTTAGAATCAAACGTTCAAGTTTAAAAGTAATTAGAGAGAGGTATTATTGTTTGAGTAAATTGTTCTTATCACATCATCACCAGAAACCACTGCTGAGCAAAAGCATCTCCAGGCATTCTCCATGAAAAAGGTTTATATATTTCTTACCACGCTTGCTCTAGACGGGTTGGTGATTTCAAACTTATAATTTGAAATAATAAATCCAGGTTTCTTCACGATGTTTTTATCGAACGTCTGTCAATGGTGTCTAAATACTCTTAGAAAGTACCCGGATCCGCGGCCTCATACACGAGAGGTGGGCTTTTAACCTTTAGGCTACCATGACTCGACTATTTGCTAGTTTGTGATCGTATAACACAAACTAGCAACTAAAATTACTAGTGTTGATTTTATCTCTAGTGACAATATAATATTTAATTTTCTACAGATCAAACAGTAAGATAAAAGATAAGACTAGAAATATACGAACCTTTGGGAACATAACAAGAAAAAATAAAGTAGCAATGTTTTAATTTTATCAGTATAATAAATATCTTCTTAATTTTGCCTACGGTCTTTGGTGTTTTGGGTTAAATTACATAATCAAGATGCTATAACACTTACACACAGATGTTATAACACAAATATATAAAAACGAATAGAAATTGAGAAGTTGAATTTTTGTCTTAGTCTCCAAAACCTATGGATGTTATATGCAGTGAATACAATCAAGTCCTAATTACGCTCCAACTCTTTTTCCATCAGTTTGTAGAAGACGTAAAGTCAACGAATCCGCAGTTTTAAGTAGGTACATAAAACAATAAGTTTTAATTAAAATATTTAGATTAATAGAAATAATCGACAAAAAAAAATTGGCATATTATGTGATGTAGTTAATGATTTAGCAATACTTGTTTTATTTAATTTTATTCTTATTTATATGTATAGTAATTTATTTATTTAGACACAAACTCTTCATGGACAGGAGAAGAATATAAAAGTCAAGTTAAAATTTAACATACATTCAAAAAAATATAATTATGTTAAATAGAGCTATTTGTTATTGTATATATTATTTTAGATTGTGTTTTAATTTCAAAAATGATTTTTATTCTATATTAATTTTACAATAAACATCTCGACAGATGTCTTAATCTATTTTACTTAGTGAGACTTGTTTTATTTGTCGTTTTTATTTTACTTGCTGTTTTTAGCTGACCCACGGATTTTTTTTATTTAATACTCTGTGCAATATATCACATTTCATATGGATTTTTTTTTCAAGTTGATTTATTTTTTCAATAATTATTTGTCATCCAATGTTTATTTTCTCAAATGAGCCACCGTGACCAGCGGATAGAACTTTTACTTTAGAACAAATAAATTATGCAATATATATTTTAATCATATATAATTGCGTTTAATAATATTTGCTCCAAGTTAACAGAAATAAAATAAGGGATAATGTATTTGTACTTAGTGTTTTACATTACCTAATTGAAATTATATTTGTTGATAAAATAAAAATATTACCATTGCGGCTATGTTAAATACTATATGAGAAATTAATTACATAATAAGCATGCAAATGATTTATTCATACATCCAGGGTGAATGTCGTGTTATTATTCGCGAGGGAATAATAACTGTCCTGTGTCCAAAATACACATTGGTGGTTATTTTGTTCAAAATTATTAATTAGCTATTATTGTTGCGTAATTAACTTTGTTTTAAATTAAAATAACATCTCACTTTACATACATTTCAAATATAAACATATATGTTTATTGTATCAACGTTTATTGATATAGCAAATACGTAGCAATTTAAAGGGAGAGAGATGTCAAAATACTTACGATTTTATTTCAACACAGTTATGTGGAATCAGTAGAATAATATCTTCTGAGATGAATTCCATTTTATTCCTTTTTAGAGGACGCTTCTGCTATAAAAAGTTTTTACTAAATTAACTTAAAGAAAGTAATAATGATATTAGCTTACGAAAGCCCACTATGTTTTCTTTTGAAGTAACGGAGAGAAAATCTGCCTAATGATCTTTAAAACACCTGCCTGTTAAAAATTAGAATTTCATTTTTTATAATCTTGATTATTTTATAAGTCATACATCCAGAGATTAAGGCGACCTTAAAATAATAACAAATACAAACAAAAATTCTTATACTGTAGGTGTTGACATTTGAGATTACTACTTAATGGGTATTTTTATAATAGATCTAAGATTCAATGAGTCTATGATGAAACTTACAAATCAACCACTATGTTAGGCAGTGAAACTAGAACTTAAGATTTGATGGAGAGAGAAGAGAAGCTCACACCTAGAACATCGAGTTTCATTTAAAAAATCTAACCTAGACTGTTCGTTTATTTTACACTCAAGAACTAAGTGTAGAAGGTCCTTCTCTCTCTCACATCGCTTACCGTTTGGATCGTCTCTTGTTTTCATGATGAAGTTAAACTTGTTAAGTGGGATGTGATAGGTACGGATTCGGAAGCAAATAGTTAAATATTTTCTGTTGAGGTTTCTTGAAGGAAACCAGGGTTTGTGTGATGCATCGTCCACAATGCTTCTGTACCAGAGGCCCCTGTTTTGAGAGCACTCATTAAAATAAGATTTAAATTTAATATAATTTCCGTTTTTAATTTTTGGAAAATGGTCAGTATGGTGCGGTGTGATGATATCGAGAGGTATGCGTTCCGTAGAGCTTTGGATGCAAGTGAGTCTGCTACCTCGTTGCCCCTGACGCCCACGTGTCAGGAAATCCATTGTAGACGAACTTCAACCCCGTTACGTATAAATCTATAGATACATTTAATAATGAGGTAAGCTTATTTCTACCGACACAACCGCCCCTAGTACTTCTCAACAAATGTTGTAGATTACTCTTCGAGTCAGTAAGGATTACAATTTTATGGTATGATGTTGATTCTATATAATGCATTGCTTCTTTAATTGCTATCAGTTCAACTACCATGACGGGTATACATGAATTTTCAATTAGAAATTTGTCCCCAAAATCTGTAGCTACATATATCGTAAAACGCGCAACTAGAACCGTCTCTTGTTTTGGACCCATCGGTGTAAATTTTAATGTAGTCTGAAAACTGTATGTCTATCATATCTTCGGTAAGTCGCTTAAGATCGTGAATGGGTAATTGAGCTTTAGATTCATTAATAGTGTTCACAAAAATTTGAATTTCTTTTTCCTTAAAGTGTAATATTGTGTATAATTCAAGTAACAAGGTATTTCTTGAGGTATTTTGTAAAACATTAAGCGCCTGAATGCATTTTATTGTTAAAGTGAAATACTATATCATTTGATTTAAAAGCAGAGAACTGCAAATTGATGTACATACATAAAATTCTTTAATTAAACCATACTATGAAATTCATAGATTCCAATAAATTGTAACACTGATTTGACATTTGTTGTTTTCAGATTCCTGAAAATGTTGTATTTAATTTCCCATTGCTTCACAGGTAAGAAGAATAATCTACTGTTAAAATTATACTGTTTCAGGAATAGTCTCTTCTGTTTGGTTTTAAACACAAAGTCACCGATTTAGTAAATATTGTAAGTACTTTTTATACACTCCAAACGTGTAAAAATGTTCTATAATAGTAATCGAATAATATAAAAAGCATGTAATAAGATTTATGTACTGTCTAGGAGCCCGAATATAACAATTTACTCGTATGGGAGAATTGTCTAAAAAAATAAATTGATATATTGACTGTTGCATCACAATATATTTTTATAATTAATAAAAATGTGATTTGATATAATTAATAAAAGTGTTGTTCACTTTAATCACGTATAATCAGTCTAAAAATAATAAAATTATTAAATTTAAAAAATTAACGGCCAAAATTATAGTTAGGAATAGCAATGGCAATAATTCTAATATTAATTTAAGTTGGGAAACATAGTAATCTGTAGCTGTTGGTAATCTGTCAAAGCAAACTTTAGATAAACAAACTTTTGAGATCCTTAAAAAGTATTGAATTTTGCACCTGTACCATCAAAATTACCGTTCGAAAACATTATCTGTAACGTCGAGGAATGTCTTTATAAGAATCAGGTCACGAAAGAAGAGTCTGAGTTTGTAGTCATTTGTATTTAGTAGTTTGTAGTATTTGTAGTCTGAGTCATTTGTATTCCATCAGCTTTGGTTTCCCTGCTTTGTTTTTGTTCAATTTCGTTCACATACGAAAAAAAACTAAAACGCAACATCGCTTTTCAGGCTTAAAGTTCTTTTATTGCCAAGAATAACTGATTGAATGAATTGTATTTGTTCTAAAATTTACAATCGAACTTTAGTTTTTTACCAGTGTTTAGTAAAATTATATAGATTTAATAATAAGTTAATAAAAACAGGAAAAATATTTTAATTTTATATTCAAGAAGGTAACCAAATTTGCCATTTAGAGTTAGTTGCGTCTTCTTGAATATATTGATAGTAAGCTTAAAGATGCATCCTCTCGGGGCACGGTTGCTTTGGGAGGTATTTGTGCCACATAGCCGGGAGAGAGCCGACAGCGACGTGTCACCACTGCAGTCGCGTGGAAGACACCGCTGATCACACCTTGATGGAATGTCCAGCGTGGATATCCGAGCGTAGCCAACTCATCCGCGTGGTTGGCGCAGACCTTTCGTTGCCGGCAGTGGTCCAGGCCATGGTCGGCAGCGAGAGGGCATAGCAGGCGGTGGCCGACTTCAGCGAGAGAGTCATCTTGCAGAAGGAGGCTGCTGAACGAGTGAGGGAAGACGACCCCTCCTCGGCGCCGTTGTGCCGACGAAGGCTGGGTCGAAGGCAGCGGGCTTATGCTCGCGACCTGCCTCCCCAGTGAGGAAGCCTCCGGTGGGGAACCGGCGTCCGGGTAACATAGGCTAAGGGTAAGAGCGGCGTGTTTGGCGTTCCCGGCACGCTGCTCTTGAGCCGGAGGGGTGGTGTGGTGGAGCCACCGATACCCCTGCCGAAGGCGGAGTCCCCTTTCGGGACTCGTGCGTAGTGAGCGGAAGTATGGCTTGCCGTTCCCGCTCACTAGTCTACGCACAGCGCAGAGAACGCCGAGGTGGTTTAGTGGGTGGAAATCCCACATGCCCCTGTCCCGTTTCCCCCGCGAAGTCTTTAAAAGATTCTCCTCGTTAAAAAAAAAAAAGCTTAAAGATGCCCTATACTGTACAATATTGTACCTACATTACGGGAAGAATTGGGAGCAAATGCATTTAAGGTAAAAGTTTTGCATATTTAAAAATACTTACCATCATGCAGCAAAACCACTTCTAGAATATTCAATGTAATTTAAGTAATGGCTCACTATTCATATTAACATTTTTTCGATTGTTTCCTAACTTTTTATATTGTTATGACTAATGACTTCAAACAATATTTGTAAATTTCAAGTAAATACAACTATTAACAAGATTTTTCATATTATATGTAAACTGATAAGTAAACTGTGATTAAAAATGATTAAAAGATTTTATAATGCATTCATAAGTTGTTTGTATGGTTTAATTTATATTTCATATTTTCAAAGTAAGTCATTCTCGTCTCAGATATTACATGATTTTTATTATGAATATATTAGAAATGTTGGTAATGATTCAACCAAGTAATAGTTGAATAATTAAATGATTATTGAAATAATATACATAGTTATTGTTGTTTTATAGACTTTGAATTTATAGCTTTTTAATGTGGACAGTCAAATGTAGTGCACAGGTAAAGTTGCATGAAGTAATGTCCGTTATGTCTAAGCTTAAATGTATTGAAGTTAGTTCTTACCTTCGCATTCTATTTATGAGCTCTGTACAGTACAGTGTACACTGAAACCTGTATAATTCTAAACTAATGTAAACCAAGTAATGTGTCAATGTAAATATATAGGTATATTTTAATTTGCTTAATATTCATTTGTTGAAGTCAGATAGAAAAGCTAAAACAAGTCTTGCTACGACTTGTTATCAGCCATCTGCCAGTTATAAGTTCGTTAAGAATGTGTTTTTTTATAAAAATAACCTTACCAAAATGTTTCTAGTATATATTTATTGAAAGCTATAAAAAATTGTACTGCATGAACAATGATTGAATATAAACTACCAAATATAGTCATAGGTCTTATATATTCATCATCTGAAAGGAAAGTCAATACAACAAATGTATAGTTTCCCGTCAGCCAGTGCCAGGAGACAAAATCCGCAGCGCCCGATGTCATGTGTACGGATTATTTGATATTTTGTATGATAGATTAAGCTGAAAATAAAGTGTAATATAAAAGTTGGATTTGTTTTTATATTGCAACACGTAAAGTTTTGAACTCTATTCATTGTATATTTTTTAATGAAGATACGTCTATTAATGTTTATATGAATCTGTGAACTTCAATACCTTATTGTTTAGTATTCCAAAAACTTGAGGTTTTTGTGGTGGTATCCATGGGCAAAACCACTTCACGAGTAGCCCAGTCACGTTGATAGTGATGTAGAAATTTCTTTAAAACTAATCACTTATCAATTTTAACAGCTCTTTGTGCCATCAGAAAAGATAATTATAAAAAATTTAAATGAAACTCAATCCAGAAGTATTATAATTAATAAAAGTACGATCGACAAAAAAAATATTATTGGAAATAAATTCAGCATTAAATAAATCCATCAATTTAAGTGAAATTGGAAGCGCTCAACAAGAAAAAGGAAATTCTCAAAGGATAAAAATTTATTATGGAAAGGTCAAAACAGCATAATAATTAATACAGAGTAAAACGCGACAAATCAAAAGAATGTAATAGATTGTCAGTCCGCAGGGTATTTGCAAAGCCCTAAAATGAAGGTTTTATTAAATGTTGAGGTATGTTTCCATTATATCTTGGTAACAGTGGTAATTATAAGGGAAAGCTAGTAGCGCCTACCAATATTTTTTTTTAACTTTTAAAGGTTTACTTTGAAACAAACAAGTAATAATTTTTCCCTTACAATATTTCTTGTTGAATTGAAATTAGACAAGAATAGGGTATTAAATGTATCATTATTTATTACAAAAATCTACTAGAACTTGGACCATTGAGTTACAAATAATAATTGTGCCAGTTTAATATCAGATCCAAACAACAAGATATGTTTAGTTCATATAGCTTTACTAAAATGAGATCCATACCAAATATTATGAGTATATGATTAAATTTATACCATTATATAAAAAAGAAACTTTCACAAAATCTTAAGGATCTTACATTTGTTGTTAACGAAAATAGAACAAATAATTATCCACAAAATTTTTTTCAATAATTCTCAACCTGGTACTATTGAAATAACGCGTTAAATTTGTAGCTACATATATCTTCTTGCAATAATCTGACAGGGAATTGAAAGTGGCGATGTAGGGCGTAACGACGACGCTCTCTTTCAGAAATATTGTTATCGATACCAATATATTGCTTCGAGGCCCTATCAGTGTGGAATTAACTTTTCAGTGTCTTTTGTTGTGACTTCTTGTAGTTGTTTTTAGCTAACTTGTTCGTAGATAATGTATGTATATGTCGAAGCACCTTGTCATATTTCATTTTTAAGAAGTGTGACGTCATCAATGATGTCATCACAATCACTATCATCAACAATCAGATTATCCATTTTACATTTAAATAATAATACACTCACAAACACTCACTATTATTTCAGACTTTAGCTTGTACTTGTGATTAGGTAAGCTTCCTGCTGGATGGCTCTCAGACTAATCTGTCACTTCCCCAAAAGTTTGCGAATACAAATGGGTTTTAGCACGCTTTCATAAGCTTGGGTTATATGTAACTGGCTATGTAACGGAATGTTTGAGCACGATTTTTATCTCTTTCCAGAAGTCTAATCAATTTGAAACTTTGAATACTTATCACGGATCGAAGACAATGCAATAATTTGATTACAGTTTTTCATTTTCCTTATGAGAACCGCCAGGATTAATGAATTCTTTTATAGATAATCTGTAGTGGAGTTAGAGAGATAGTACTAGTGCGCGATCTCTGTTAATGCACATTGCTATATTATTACAGCAGGCACTTCATTGAAAACAAATAAGAACTTATATAATTAATTTTAAGACTACACATGAACACTATAACTATTTTACAACGAGTTACTTTAACGTCCAGTTTTAAATTTTTTACTCAGCTTATTTCTATCACACTTTCTTCCTGGTGTAAATAATATATTTCATTAGATGAAAATTCATCATTTTCCATGTTAACTAAAATCGTAAAATTCTTTTAGATATTCCATCTTGGTCATAGATTCGTGGGTGACAATGATTTATCATTTTTCAAGATATTACACACACTTGTATGGTTCGGAGGTTTAACGCGTCTTTAATCACAAATTCAATTATTTTCGCAGACCCCACACTCATCTCTGTATTTTTGGGAAAAAGAATTTAAGGTGATTTATTGTAATACGTCTCGTGTAAACGTGTAACGTCCTAATTATGTGTCACACACGATATATGTATAATAACTTTGAAGATATAGGATTTCTGTAATTGCTGAGGAAAATTATTTTTTAAAATAAAGGATATAACAAAAGCGGCGTTCCTGATAATATATATTTTTGAATCTTTTGTATCTCCGCATATGTTGAAATGAGAATCGATCCCGTCGGTGTAACCGGTATACTACGTGTTATAAGCCTTCACAACCGATAACCCCTTTACAAAACACATATCTCGTTGTTTTAATTAAGTATTTTTTTTAAGATAAACTACATTTTTTCCGAAATAAATTCAATTATTTAAGGCACATAAAATGAGATGAACAGTGGCGTATGAAGTGTTAAACTGAACTAAAATTTAATTAATATGGATTTGAGATTATATTAGGAGACTGATCGTTTTCGTTCAATGTTCAATAACGTCCCAGCGTGATCGATAATTAATTGAAGTATTTCATATCTCCTTATTATTTGTGAATATATGATATATAGTATATATGTGATATATACTATAGCAGTACGTATTTATATACATTAAAATTGTTTAAACAAAAATGCAAAAGTTCATTTTTTTTCAGTTAGCATGTTAATTTTTTTTCATGTATTTTTAATTAAATTCTGATCCTCGGTGTTTAAAGTTATAGCCAGGGGCTATGGTAGCAGTAAATAGAGATTAAAATTTATGCTTAAAGATTAAATGTGATATCGTCGGCTCCATGAAGTATGAAGACTGGTCAAAACAATTATAATCTAACAATAAAAAAAAACTTTAAAAACTTAAAAGATCAACGGATATGTTTTCAAATTTGTTTTCAGTGGTTTTATTTTAAATTTATTACATAAGTTCGTGGTAATTCCATAAAAGGTAATGATCTGTGCATCAATTACTAATTAATCACTATGATAATCACTTAGCGATTTTACATAGCAAAACCCCATTTTACTTAAAGTGGTTATACACTTTTAAACAATTTCACGAGCAATTAATTTCACTTTCAAGCGATTATACACTTTTAAACAATTCCACGAGCAAGTAATTTTATTTTTTTGTTGTGATTATCCTCATCCACATATTTGAATGTCACTTAAAAATTAATGAATTTTGAAATGTACATATCTCAATGATATTCATTGTAAAAAAGTGTTTGCATAGATTGTTTTTATATAACTTTCAAAATTTGTCTTTAAACTAAGATAATAAAATGTTAATAATATTATTTATACATGCTTTAAAACTTTACATGTATATATTTATAGAGGTCGTATTTTTAGTATTTTAAAAAATCACACAAGCAATAAGAAGTAACTATTTTTCGTCTGTACTATTATCTATTCCACATGATCCGTTCGACTGTCACAAACAGTTAAGCTTTCATCATTTAACTATCAATCCGTTTTGACATTATACACCGTACTATTTACTCCGTACCCCCCCCACCTTGGAACGAGCTCTTCATACAAAATATAAAATAGCGTATGTTACGTAAAATTGGTTAAATTGTGAGTACCTACTTACTTTTGGATTTAAATCAAGACACACAAAAATTGTAACATCTTTCTTTGTTAATAATAGTTTATTATTAAAAAGTTACAATATTTCTTTGAATACAAAATTAATGACAAGACCCTGTGAAGAAATGAACAAGTTTGTAAAAAGGTAATGAGGGATAGGGCAACATATAACGAAAAGCACTGTGTGCTTAAGTTTACTCCAGCAATTTTTGAAGTCTCACCCTGCGCTTTATTAATTGTCATTCCAAAAGCTATTTTAACGGGAAATTTTGGCATTTTAAATTAAAATGGCAATTTTGACGTTATCATGGAATTTTTATAAGGAAAACAGTTTCGACAAGGTCGGTTCCTGCTAATATGACACCTTCAATCAAAAAGTTTTCAAATTAACTATTTTAAGTCTTGTGTCGTTGCACAGTTTTGGTGGCCACATATTTCCAAGTGATATTATAGGAGTGTACCTACTTTGAATGTCAATTTATGTGGTGGGATACCTGGAAGTGTTAAAAAATTCAAATGGTATTATGCACTGCCTTGTCTCTATCCACTACTGTGACAATCGAGTAATAAATAATCAGCGATGAGGAACTTGGAAAGAATACAGTTTGATTTTTTTATGTTGTTTCGTTGCAGGTGTAATAACCTGGGACCTTACCGGTTTCTTCTACTATAGGCAATCGATACTATAACAATGACTGCAAACGATAAGAGCTCATTCTATAAGTTGTCATTAGTTGGATTAAGAGCTGCGACGAAACTTTATAAAATGGTATAAGTAAAAGTGTTAAATTACTAACACAATGTTTAAAGTGATAAAACGATTATTTTGTTAAGAAAATTATTATTAATTCGTTAAAAATATGATAACCATCTGAAATATCGTCAGTATTCGGGAGAAGACATCTTCACTACATAATTTGAATAATGCGGTCAATGTTGTATCGGTAGCAATGCTTACAACATCATTTATTTTATTTTTAGTAAAATACACTCGTTGTCCATTTCCTAAATGCACAGCCAGATGTAGTAGTTCGCGTTCGTTTACGCAAGTCAAAAGACCTAATTAGCTAAACTGTTTCAGAACTGCTAATGTAACGACCAGATTAAAATTGTTTCACTTCATTAATTGATTGTACCCTTAAGCTAAACGTAACTTGACCACTACCTCTATTTATGTATTTTGTATGAATGATTTGTAGTTCTATTTGAGAAACAAAACTTTCTCGATTAAATGATAAATAAACATTTCCCTGATGATCATTTTCGTTACTTCATATCAAATAAAGTCTTTTGGCAGAATAAGAATTAAATATTTAATTAGATCTTTGCCGAGGCATTCTTATTTTAATAAGTGACAGCGACCACCTCATGCCAAGCGACTAATTGACCAACGCGTGGAGTTAATTTTGTAAATTATTAAACTTATATTGTGATATCTTTTAAATAGCACGTCCTATTTAAGTGATTAAAAATATGTACAGATGTCTACTAAAATAGGCTAGAACACAAAGTAATTCATTTTGTTAATACTTACTTCCTCCATTATGTAAATAGTTTTCCTACAATCGCTTTTTAAATTCATATTGTCAAAAGTAGTAAATTAAATACAAAATGTTATCATTAAGAAATAGACATATGCCACCGCGAAATATTCTGTAGACCTATATATAATACACAATTCAACTATACACTTTTTGTTATATCTCAAAGGCTTTATGCAGTGTTTTTGTTAAAAGCTCCCAGACGGCTCATTTTTTCCCGACTCCCGACCGGAACGAAAACTGAAACCATAAGAAATTATATATTTTCTCGAGAATCACAATATCGAATCCCGAAAACCGCTTGACAATTGCTGTAGCAGTTTTTCCGTTTATTGGAAACGAAATTTATTATTGTTACTGAATTATTGTTTATCGAATTTATAATTGGACTATAAATTTTGTAACTATTTTATTACTTGCCAGTTCCTGCTACTTTATGTTGAATTTTTTTTCGTCTTAAAATAGGTTATATCTGTTGTGTCTATATTATTTCATAAAGCTCGCTTTCATATAACAAAAAAACCCCTAAAATTTTCTAAACTTTTTATTACGAAAATCTGGCAAAGCTAGCTTAATTCCGGTGTATGATCCGTAAGCCAATAAGAGTTAATTGAGCCATCAATTTGTTACCGTTAATTTACTCAGCTATGATTGATTGTGTTTTAATTTTATACGTTTTGTTCCCAATTTTAAGTTAATAAACTTGAAACGAAAGCTGTTAATTAAATCCAAATTTTAGAAATATATGTAGAATAAGTGTATATATTCTATTTCAGTAGAAGGTATGTAATATCAAGATTTTTTGGTTTATTTCAGCAACTGTTTCAACTATTACATATTTTTGTATCTTAATGATTTTTTCTGTTAGGGAATAAGACAAACAAAGGCTACGATAATAAATTAAACAAACTGACAGTATTCCGCGAAGGGTTTTTGCGTAGACGTAGTTATATTACGGTCATCCATATCGTGTTAAACTTTTTAATGCAAATGAATTCTTTTTAGTGAATTATCTATTTCTATATTAAAGGAAAATTTCTAATTGGAATTAAATATTTATATTATATGTATTTAATTAATTGAACTATCACAAGATATGAATTAAAAAAATTACTACATACTGTAGCTATTATTAGAAGAACTCTTAAATAAAGATGGGAAGGTTAATAAATATGCATAGCAACACAATCTCGTATATTTAAATATTTGACCCTTATTAAACGCCTGGCTGAACGAAGGGCTGTTGGTCAGCCGTGACAAGACGGAAATTTTACACCAGACACCCGGAAGTTCCATAGGGTCGGGACACCTTTCACTTATTTAAGTATATAGTGTTAGTTTTCTTATATCTACATATATATATATATGGAAGTAAGTCGTGTTTGTTTCTGTTACACTCATAACTCGAGATCGGCTCGACCAATTTTCACGGTTTTTGATTCGTTGGATTTGTCACAGCCCCGGATAAAAAAATAAATCTCAAAAAAGAAAACATTAAGAATCTCGACGAAAACATGTAAAGGATCGAACCCGGTTCCCAGAATCTATGGAACCGGGTTGTACCTGTCAGTTTTCAAATATAATGGTGTATCCTATGAATTGGCTTAATTTACATTTGTAGCTCAGTGAATTGCTTTAAGTAGCTAGAAGTAATTGTGTTAAAAATGTTGATGCAGGAAATAGTAGTGCTGACAATGTAATTTGAGACTCACTTGATGATTTGATCAATTCACTTTACAATGTCTATGTAATACAGGAATGTTTATCTTTGCAGATTCAAAGACAAATATATCTTTGAACAGGTTTCTTATTACCAGTGAAGGATAGTGGCTATAAATTTTAGCCAATTTATTTCATTGGCGATTCAGGAAGACAAATTGATCAGTATTGTGCACACAACTATTCTGTGAAGAGACCAGTTGTGGAACAACTCCAAATATTTTTCCATCAACATAACACATTGGTTGCATTATTCAATATTCATTGGTTGCATTAGATCACATGCCATTTGATAATTAATTAATCACAAAATTGTTATCAAAGCCGACAAGACGCCCGCAGGTCAACACATAAGACATTTTAATGCACCAACAATTGATGAAGTCGCTATTATCATTGTGGGTGAAAACATTTTAAGTTTTTAATGTTTATCATAGCTTTAAGTAATTTATATAATTTTATCACAAAAAAATATTTTTAATTACTGAAACTAACAAAAAACTTAGTTTAATGAATTATTATTCATACAGGCTTATAGTTTGAGAAGTTGAGGTCAATCACATCTTAAAATGTTGGCGTCTCTTTCACCAATATGCTGTTGATATGTATGTAAATGTAGAAACTGAGTGATTAACGTTTTTCAGGTTGAACCAGGTACAACTCCGATCAGAGGAATAAGGAAATTAGCTTAAGATAAAAACAAAACAGATATTTTTTATTGTAGGGTAATACGAAGTTCGCCATCTAGGATATATATATATATATATATATATATATATATATATATATATATATATATATATATATATTTAAAATGGACATTTGCTCGCCGGTGTTTGCTGTCGACTACAACATTTATTAATGGTATGTAGATACTGTGACTAACTCTTAGGGCCTGATTCTGTATTTTAACATTTCGTAGTCAAATACTAAATTCCTGTAATAAGATAGTATACCTTTATTTTATACCTTCCAAAAATGTTTTCAAAGGGATATGTATACCTTTCATAAAAATGACATACAGATTCTTGCATTCTTTATGTTTATAATAAAAAAAGAAAAATTTCATGATTTCCTCTGTTATTTCCTATTCTCTGTTATTTCCTCCATTTATTAGAAAAAAAGAACTTGATCTAGGAACGCCACTTAAGCAAGATCTTCAAAATAATAAATTAATTTGCGTTTTCTCTAATACAAATAATTTTCATTTCATATTTGATTGGTTAAGGTGTTAAATTTTAATACGTCTTGTTTTGTAAATATATTAACAATATATTTAATATTAATTATATGTTTACTAGATTTTTTATTTATATTTTAGCACAGGCACAATGAAAGCTATTGTTTTTTGTTTTGTTATCTCAAATATTTTTTTCATCTCGATCTGTAACATATACAAAAGTCAACACGTAAGATTTTAAGAAAATACTGTATAAAAGTAGTTTTTCTTTTTAAATAATTATAATCATCATTATCAATTATGTTGTTTGAAATTTGTAACTTTATTATACGAAGAAAATATTTCGTGTGTTTTATAATAGGTAATTACGATAATTTTTATTACCTATTTATTTTTATATTGTTCATACAATTTTACATAATTATGTTTATTGATAGCTTTTATTGATTTACGACAGTACCTTGTCGAAGACATAAACCCTCTCTTTGCGCTTGAAAGAGAGACTGTCAATGGTCTTTATAAATGCCTCAATGACATAAAGTATTTGATTGCTAATTAGGAAGTCTAATTAAAACAGCAGAAGTCTGAATTGGATCAAAAAAACTGCGTTTTACTTCAAAAGAAATTTTTTATGTAATCTTGTACAAGACCACATGTTTGATTTCTGGTTATGATTAAATATTGTAATACAAATTATTTGTTTTCTTTGAATTGTCGACTAATATCATTTTATTAATTACGTCTGATTATCAAACTTCACGAGAGTTTTTTTATGCGGTATTTTATATCGAACTTTCTGTCTTTGTTATATAACTTAATTTTACATTCTAGAAGGGATTTAGAAATATAATTCAAAGAGGCTGGGAAAACTTTAGAGCTACAAGATTATTTAAACATCCAGCGGCGAGAATCAGAATTAGGAATGTAATGCTTTTAGCAAAATAAGACGCACTTTATATTAAAATTACTAAAACTGTATCAGATAAGTTTATACTGCAAACTTTCATAATTATATAAATGAAGAAGAAATAACTTGGAAATTTCTCCTTTTCTAACAATTTTTAGACCGAAAAACAGATGTAGAGTGTAGACTATTGCTTTCGTTACATGAAAAAAAAATTCTTCTAGTAACTATATTATTTAAAAAAAACAAAGGTTCTTAATTCGATTATATACTTCTTGTAATGTGTTTTGTGAAAATTTTGTAGGAAAACCATAAATTATCATTATTTTTGCAGTTATTTTCGGAGTTGATAACTTTTACCGAACTAACAACTCGGCAGACGCTTTTTGTATGAGGACAGATGACGTTAAGGGTTTCGTCTTAAAGAGGGAGTTTGGATTTCATTTTATTTTAACCATAGAAAACGGACGGACGAAGGGTCGGACAAAAATTACGAGTTGCCACTTTAGATTGACATAATATGCTTGCTCAATGCAAATTTATTAATATAACTTATGTAATAAAATTACTTGCAATAAAAAATATTTAAAATTATGAATTGTATGAAATATTCTCATTCACAAACATTAAAACATATCATAAACATGAACGTCCTTGATATTCTTGTTAAAAATTATTATCAAAAATATGTTTGCAAACTAATTTTAAAAGTAAATCTGGCCATATTTTATAGAAAAATAAATGCTCAACTCAATATTATATTTCTTTTAATTTAATTTGCAATTGACTTGATGTGACAAGTGTGATACTAATAGAAGTTTTATAACGGATAATATTAATACTAAATAATATTAGAACTACTTTATATCAACTGTTTTACTTATAAATTGATATTTAAATATGTCTCAAAAATCAATCACTTATACATTGAAATTTTATTAATGGCTTACTGACAATAAAATTATTTAGTAATTATAAATTTAAATAAAGGCAGAGGCGGAATAATACTAGGAAAATCTACGTTGTGTTTAGTTAAATATCATATTACAAACAATATCACACAGAACTGAAACGATAAATTAGTTAAAGAAGCAGTTAATAGCGAGATCAGAAAATAAAGGGTATATGACATTTTCTAGGAGCGTCGCTTGACTCTGTTGGGGGCAATTTTAATGCGATTTTACTGAGCATTCAAATCTTTATTGCTAAGTTGTAAGAGTTTGGAATTTGATGCGATGGTCTCTTTTAGACGCTAGAAAAATTAAAATTATAACTAAAAAGTTAATTCAACAGCATGGAAAATTTTATTAAAGAAGAAATTATAACGTTAGCTTCAAAATCGTAGAATTTTTGAACATAATAAGTAAAAACATTTTCTAAGTTACAGGGCTCAAAGAGAATTCGAAAAAGATATTAAATCTGAGTAAAAATTTGATGCATGTTCGTTTGTTGTAGCCTATTCAAAGTTTATAAACTATCTTATCTGAAAAAACTGCTTCGAAGGCAAGAATAATATCTAAAAATTTAACGTCCAATTTCCTGGTTTAATTAATTATTAACGTATAAATTTACGATTTCCCAAATTTAGAAATAAAAATATTTTTATCCTTTTATCGATTCATGTATCATTTAACTACTACTATATTCCTGGAATTGATATCTATTAAAGGTCTCAAAAACCTTACATGTTTATAACGGATACATCTATTTTATTTTTCCAGTTTCCAGTAACTTGCACCAACAATTAATATGTATGCGTCTCACGTACCTCAACCGTTATTTTAGTCTTTAATAAGAGCACGCATAAAGAGATTTTCAATTTTAAGCACTCAATTATAGTCGTATAGTAGTCAACTCGTTCCATTTAATGACTTTAATAAAAGTTACTTGTGAAACTCGTTTCAAACAATTTGAATTGCAACAATAAATAAAGAAAAGATTTTTGAGAAATGAGCTTTTACTTGGACATCCAAAACGAATAGAATTTTTTCCAAATTATGACTTAAGCGATATGTATTACATCGTTAAATAATTTATTCCGTATATAAGACAGCTTCTTGCGAAATGTATTGCATTTAAAAATTTAATTACTTTAATTCCTTAATACCCTGTTGTTTATTTAAGTTGTTTAACATAAACATATGTATAATATTATCAAATAAAAATTAAATACTAATTTATACAGTAGTATATTTTTTTGTCACAATGTTGAAATGAAGAAAGAGTTAGTAGGAAAGGTTTTCAACTTAATTTTACACTAAAATCTGTATTACAATATGTCTTCTCAATTTTAAAACAACAATAGTTGCGTATGGATTACCTTAGAACTATTATCAGGTATGAAAGATTGCATTTAAACGAGAAGCAAATACATGAAGGGAAATGCAATGTGATAGACAGGTTACCGTATAGGTATTCGATGAAATCGGTTTTACGTCAATTTTAGGAGCAAACGTTCTAGTTTTCGGCTGTGAAAGTATTTTTACATACGAGGTTTACACTTTAGAGAGTTTAGTGGAAATATTAGCTTATTTCCTTCATGGGCAGAGCATACAGGTTATTGTTGACACTTGACGGTTCATGCTCGGAACCCATGCCATTCACCGCTGTTCATTCTGCATATCAACGACATGCTGAGTGCCGGCAACATTCGAGAAATGTCATAACATAGTTATAAATATATATGTATTGTCCAAGTATTACGAAAATTCGATAAATTATTTCTTTCATTTATATTTATTTAATTTATATATTATAAAGATTTATACAGAATCTGATGAACCACACAATTTTAAATACTCATACCTTTTCCTTCCAGTACATATTTATTTACTTTTTAAGCCTTGAGATAATAATATAATTTGGACTATTTTACGTGTTTTCTCAAGCCACTTCAATAATAATAATAGATCAATATACCTTAACTACCTTCCCTTTGAAATTCACGATATGTTATAGACAAATACATCCTACATATATTAAATTGGCTATGATGAAGTTGAATATAAAAGTGAAATAAAACAACACAGTTCATGAGAGCTTGGAATGCTATGCTATTTGTTTTATATAAAATGTTGAATTAACGGACACTTTTAATTTAATTACAATTCAGAATTACAAAACAAAAAAAAATAATGTATGTATTTTAATATCATTTTGTAAAGTATGGCTTAGTAGTAATCGTAGTACTAGTAAAAATGTGATATAGGAAATCTGTGAAAGGAGTGTCATATCCGCAACATGTGTTTTAAAAATATTAATTTATACTACGAGAGAGTAAGTATAAAATTTTATCAAAACCTTATTTTAAATATATAGGCTCTCGCTTATGTATCATTATCTGGCATTATATATGTTAAATACGCATTAATGATATGTCAGATTACCTCAATTACTTTATCTATACAGTTTAAATACAAAAACTCTTTCTTATTATATTTTTAACTATCCTACATATAGAAATTGTACCCGAAAATTGAAAGAAATCATGAAATTGTTGGTTTTAATAATAATTTTCCTTATTCGTTGCAACGATTACAAAAGGCATCGCAAAAAATATACTTTTATTTACTTCATTCTACGAAGATTTCCCCGAGTTCAATATAACGTGGCAATATTTCTTTTTTCTGTTACAACAATAAAAATTTGGGGTTTAATAAACTGTGGTGGGCTTCAATTCATAGCATTCATTTATATTTTATTTGATACAATTTTTCTCAAATGGAAAATGTTAAAATTGTTTAATTACTACGATGCCGCTTGTGTTACAATATGAATGCGTTTTACTGGAGCAAATTACAAGCAAGTGTCTGTTTTGAAGGGAGCTGTTTAAATTTAGTTACATAATTTTTTACATAAGTTATCAGTTTATGTATTTATATTTAGTAAAAAACGTGAGCAGACTCCTTTATAATGGCACACTCCCTTCCCCACTCCTGATTAAATTTGAAACCGTAAAAAATCATGGATTAAAGAATGTTCGGTACACTGAGCGCGCTTATTGAATCCATTATTATGTCTTCATATAAAGTTATCATTTTATCGTATATACTTTAAACCAGGAAATACATATATGATATATAATTTTTCAGTTTATGTATTTTATTTTAAACGATGGATGTGTAGTAGTGGTTTCCAGATCCAATGTTTTGTTTCTAGCCACATTGTTTGAGTTTACAGATATCAAATGTTATTTCGATAAAATCAAACTAAAAGTTAGGTCTAATATTGATTAAATTAAATATTCATTTATAATATAAATTTGATATCATAATAAAATACACAATTGTGCCGCCATAGATTTTAGATAAAAATGTCAAAACGGTGTTTGTTGTCGAATGCTTTGAAAAATTGATTATGTATTGTTTTTTAAGTTTATCCATTATCTTCTTCTTCTTAGTCGGTGTCACTCTTGACAGAGTGGTCGTGGTCATCTGTTTGGGTAGTGGTGGCTCGCTTAACAATTCGACGTCATTCTTCTCTAATCAATGCCTTCCTGGCGCACAAGTTTACGGGAGCTATCTTATAGCTATATATATATATATATATATGTATAGCTATAAGATCAATCAATCAATTATCTGTGTTAATTATTAATGTTAATCCAAGTATTATCCGTTGATACAGGGGGGGGGGTCATTTTATGTCACGTGCCAAAACTAAATCAAAACAAAGAACTTAATTTACTGGTGTAAATTGGGAAAGGCACGAATTATAACATTTGCCTTTCTAAAACTGCCTAATGAATTATTCACCTTAAAAACAATAAAAACTCAAGAAAAGAAAATGATACAAATAATACTTAGCACACAATGTAGTCTCTCTGATGATATATGTCATAAACTATTTAATACCTATAGAGAGATAGGGCTATTCTATTCTCCTAATCACTTAAATATTTCAAAAGACCACCGGAGTCAATTATACGTAGCATATTATGATTCCTTCAAAATAGCATGGAGTTAATCGATTTACGAACCTGCAGCCTTTCGGTGCGTTGTTTGTTATGGCAAAGTCGATTATTAGCCGGACCTTCTTGGTTTGTCAAATGAATTATCCATAAATCATTTTTGTATTTGTTGACGTGACGTATATTATTTACTTACGTGGTTGAAAAGAAACATCTTCATCGCAAAAAAAAAAAACTTTTTAACTGCTTTAACGCTTATTGTATATGTAATGACCACTTTGACAAGAGAATCATAGCTCAAAATAAAAGACGGCGTCGGAATGAAAATTTGTTAAAATAGCATTTCTTGCACAGCTAAGAATATCAACAGTGGAAATAAGAAACTATTTACAAATAGCAAATAGTGTCGACTGCCCTTTAAGATGAGCCCAATATCCAAGTAAATGTCATTACGAATGCACGCGACGCAATCTACAAATAGACTGAAGACTGCTTTGTAGGTACTTGAGAGCTGTTAAATATTTTATTCTGTCTGTCTTTATACTGCCCTGAATTATATTCATAGAGAACTCAAACTCTACGATATCATTTTAAATACAAGTTTTAAAACACTTATTCATTATACAATATAATATTTTTCAGGAGGTTTGTACAAAATATAAGGTAAATACTGACGTTAATGTCTTTGTAATAATTAATTAAAGTATAGATTTCAATTGTACTGGCTTTCAATGGATTCCATTTACCAATGAATAGCCCTACTAGCTATCTTGTTATGTTATAAAGGATCAACTGCCGTTGAACAAGCCATACTCAGTATTGTAATTTGCTAATAAGTCCCGTAGTCAAAGGCTATTTCAAACCCTGATAATAGACTATTATTTCTTCTGTTAACTTGGAGCTATGTTACTACGTTGGTTGGTTGGTAGTTTAAAATATGATCTTCATCCGTGCAAAGACGATGTAACCACGTTACTATCACGTTGTCACAAAAGTTTATTTGACAGCGCCTTAATTAAATCCACGCCAGAACGCTAGAATGTAATTAAAAATTAATCATTAGGAAGGAAAAACTAATTAAATATATGCAAAACTCAATTACAATTAAACATAATAATTTTAATACCTTAACTCTGATGGAAGTAGATTTATCTAATTTGCAAATTCATTTATAAGATTAATGTTTCTGTGTTTGAGATACCCGTACTTAAATTGGTATAAATACAATTTTCTACGCTATTTAAATGAAAGAGTAACGCATAAAAAGGGACAGGTCTACTTGATTTTTTTTTTACAAATAGCTAACCCGACTGACTTTGTCTTGTCAATAAGGCTTATATTGAGACAGTTTTTTTATTCCTACATATTTTACAGTCGGGGAAAAAAACTCCTGAAGAGAATCGTCACCCTTTTGATAAATGATTACAAAAAAGACAATATTTATTACAACAATATATAAAAAATAGGCGAATGTTAGAAATCAATAATTATAATTAATAGTATATTAAGTGTAATAAAAATATATTTTATTAATTTGATGATTGCACAGTATTTATATTTTTTTTGCTACACACATACATTACATATATTATACATACAGTTATACAGAAGAAAAAAATAAATTTAAAGAATACAGTGTAGCAAGGGGGTCCATCTCAGTATAAGCTGCGCTAATGCACAGCACTGACTTTCAGATGGGCCCTGAATGTTAGGTAAACAAAACACAAATGCGTTCAAACGAAAATCAATAAATGAAATTATAAGAAAAAAAACTAAAAAGCCCTTATCCTTGAGAAAAAAAAACATATAACACAAAAAGAAAACCTACACATGGAACTTAGACATAAGATAGACAAACAGACAGACAGACAGACCTAGACAATACATTAAAAATAAATATGATTAGTACTAAGTCTATGAGGTAGTATGACTGAAACTATATTTGGAGGTTGTTACTCTGACTTTTGTTTATTTAAAAATAATACCGTCAAATGTTTTTTCAAAGTCACCTGGGACGTACTATTACAAAGAGGAGGGGGTAAGTCGTTCCATAAATTCTGCTTTGTATAAGTAAATCCACGTTTTCCTACTTCCGTTCAGAAACGAAGGCATGGGGCTTTGAGCATTTTCTCTGAGAAATTCTTATGTGCCGAGGTTCTTTGGAATCTTATGATAAGCAAAAGATTTCAGTAAAAATAATATATGTTTAAGGGGAATGAAACGTCCTTTTCCACTCAAAGTCACTATTTTGTTTTAATATATTTAGTTTTAAATTTAATAAGTTCATGGGCCATAAATAACCAACATCTAGTGCTTCTTCGATAACTTGCATTTTAGTGTTAACTTGAAATGAATTATCACAAGAGAATTTAAACTTTAAAGATGGCGAAAATAATAATTATTTATTGGAATTGTATGGAAAAAGTGGAACTTTAGTGTCTTTTGAAAAACCATTCGATGAATCAAATATAACACAAGGTCAGCACATAATTGCCACCTCCTGCAGTATACCAGAAATATGAATATTATTGATTTATTTATTTAATGAAGAAGGAAAAATATTACAATGAAAATGAAAAAATGATTTTTTAACAAAAAACAACATTATACAATGAAATGTCCGGTGGTACCCGCACTAGGTATTCCTGTGTCGTGGGTACCAAATGTAATATATCTTTTAATGTTCTATGGCCAATTAAAAACAACAAAAAGAAATGTTAAAATTATTCAACTTTTAAAATAGTTTATTTATGACACTTGGAAAAATAGAGAATGTATTTTATCTTTAATTTATTCATTCATTAAATGGGACAAAATTTGTTTTATTACTTTTTGCAAATTTTGAATATGTAATTTGAGATATGTAAAGCGCAATATTTTATAAGTTGTCTACATATATGCTAAAGTCACAATTATAAGAGACGGAATTTCTCAGCATTCATCGAGCGGGTGTCGGGCCTTGGGAAATGCGACCCAGGTGTAGGTTTAAGTGGCCCCTATCTAACGTCCGCTAAACGCTAACCAAATTTGAAGGGAATATACCAGAGCTGCCTTGGAAATACGTTCTGAGATTGAATTAATGGTAGTTCTGGACAGGCCATAGCTTTTACTTGGTTACAAAGAGTATTAGCTGTTATACATATCGCTCTCACTTCTACCATGCACAAATTTAAGACGAACCTATTCTTAGTGACTTCATAAGTGAGCTCGTAATAAGCTTAATGCCATGTTTTTGAAGATTTTGGTTTCTCATGGAATCTTAAGCTCTTTTATAACAAAGCGGTTTAAAATTGACGGATACAAAAATATTTGATATATTGACGCCGACACACAATGTATCCACTAAGATTTTATATTTTTTAATTTTATATTGTCTATATTTATATAAAGTACACGCTGTGCCTACGACTCCGCACAAGCGAAATAGTTAATTTATATTATTTACATAAATAAAATTATATAGACAAATGAAATAAATTTCTATGTTAAAACTATTTTATATTAGCAGCCGTGCTATCAACCAGTGAAAGTCGTTTCATAATCGGTCTAGCTGTTTCAGAGACTAGCCAAAACAAACAAACAGAAACAGATGGACAGAAAAACCATTTGAAAATTGCATTTTCACTTCATTCATATTTTATTCACAGATATTAAGTGAAAAGCCGATAATTTGAAATTAAATACAATAATAAACTTTCTCTACAAAATTCTCCTTGCATCTAATACAGTTTAGTATAGTTTCAATATTGCAGTGACGATATTTTGTAAAAGTAACAGTCAGAAGTAACTTATGTATATATTCATACTAGGTACCCGCCCCGGCTTCTCACGGGCTCTTTAAAAAAAATATGATGTAGCCTATGTTACGTAAAATCGGTTGATTAGTGAGTAGATACGTTTGGATTTAAATCAAGACAAACAAAACGTGTATCATCTTTCTTCGTTAGTGATGTACTATATTTTATTATGTTAATAATACTTTGTTGATATAAAAAAATATATCTTTGTATACAACATTAATGACATGATACTGTGAAAAAATTTACAATTTTTTTAAATATGGCGATTTTGACGGTATCTATGGAATTCATAGAATTAACAGTTTCTTAGAACTAAGACCCCTTGAATCAAAAGGTTTTTTTGCTCTTGAAAAGAGCCCTTTTTGAAACCAATTTAGTATTTGGTTTGGTATGTTGCTAATGCTGAGATAAATATCTTCAGTCATTTCTTCTATATTTTTTACCAAAACACAAATAATCTTGAGACTTATACCCACTTTGCCTGCTTGAAACTCACCGCTTCATATAACTTCCTTCATTCATGCAATTGTAATTGGGAAAATTTGACAAAAATCTCCAGGAAATAAAACAGTACAATAACCCATTGCATTGTAATCCACAGACGCTTTAAGAGACATAGAAGCTTCGTCCTGAGTAATTACACTACAATCTCTCATTAGTTTCCTAGTATCACTTTATTTCAATATATTGCAAATATCAAATGGCAATATTGTAGGTTATAAAAATATCTAAAACTTTTGTATACACCTTCTTCACATAAACTCAGAATTTATATCAAAAATTTAAAAAACCAAGTATTTGGTTTTTCAATTATTTTGAATTAATAATGAGTGTTGTTGGCAGTCGAGAAGAACCGTTTTTTATCCTTAAATACCAACTTTATAAATTCCCGACCTCATATCCCCCGTAAACTATTTTAACTTTGATTTTTTTAATATTCCCCTCATTTTATAAGGGGTTTCATCCTATAATTTTTTTCACTTTTTATTATTTTTAGAGGTTTCTACCCTGATCTGTATTCCAAAATGTTTATTTCTTAATGATAAGCTATTACTCCATAGCGTACTGAATTTTTAAAGAACTTAGCTTGCAATGTTTTCAACAAGTTTGTTCAGAACCTTTCTTGCGACGATTTACATAGCACGTAAAACAGAGTAACTTTGGTTTTTCCGACTGATTTCGTGGTATCGCGGAGAAATTTCAAATTTATTCGTTTGAACTTTATTTTTTCCAAGTGATTCCCTTTTGTCAGGTGTCTGAAACGTTAGAGACAATCTAAATTAACATTAACATTAAAATACTTCGGGAGAGTCAAATACCTTGGAAAATGTTTATGCAAGTCCTGAAACAAAACAAAGATAAGTGGAATGGCAAATGTTAATATGAAAAAACAACAAAGCAAAATGCAATTTAGAAACCGTGTTTGGTATCGTAAAAAATAAATGAAACATAAAAATTAATAAAGCGTCTTTAGTATCAGAAGATTTAAATTCATTGGTTTGTAACAAACGTGACCGATCAAGCGACTACACACACCATACGTCCGGAGATAGGAAATGGTGGACCAATTTCGACTTTAGCTTTAGATATAAATATAATAAGAACCATCAAAAATCATTCTATGTAAATACACTGACTTGATGTCATTACACTTGTATTATACTGTGTACACATACAATAATTTTAATTATGATTTCGGAACTTGTTTGGATTTCATATATTATTGTTATAATTTTTTGGCTCAAAACTAATGAAATAGATCAAGTAGTAATATTTATTGAAAAAATATGGTAGATAAAGATAAAAAATAAACATTGACTAGAGGCCACATGTAATTAGAAAATTTAACATCAAAAGCTTTACTTCGCTGAGGTATAACTGGGAAACCATTATGAATCGTGTCAATCGACGTTCAAAGATACTCTTGCACCTGATATGATCTGAATAGTGAATAGAAATCGTCTTCCGTATCTACCACTGAAGTGGATTGAACGTAATAGCAATACAAATGACTGGTTTGTTGTTCGATTTATTCAGATCATTCAGTTAATAAATTAATATTATTATTTCGTTTTCACTTCATATACGTTTCAGAATATATTATTACAATCAACTTGATTTTACTAAAGTTTTTCATTGTTAAAACTCACAGGTTTTTTGATAGAGAATACTTATATATTTATATTAAGAAATGCTTCTTGTCTAATTCAATAGTAATGCGACATAAATATTTTATTTTATTTCATTATGAATAAAAATATGACAATTTCTTAATCAACAGTGTAACTGTTTATAATATTTGCACCTTTTTAAAAATCGAGAAAGAAGAGATTAGTAACTTAACCAATTAATCACATTTAGAAGTTTCATATCATATGAAGATAATCCGTAATACAAGCGGTATGATCCACTCTAATTTTCTCGTCTATACTTTTTCTTTACGCATAATACGTTAAGTCAAAATATTAACATTATTGGCCCAGATCCAGAAGAAAGACGACAAATGGAACTCATTGAAAGTTCAATATCTATTGAGAAAGCATTATTTAGTTTCATCGTAATTGGTTTCATAACAGGTACATAAAAATTTCTGATTATCTACATATATGTAAGTGTGGACGTATGTTAAAAAGAAAGCAAATCAAATATGAGGAAAGAAAGTGGAAACTCAAGAAAAAAGAACAGGGAAACTCAACAAATTTAACCTGTAACTGTCTGTTTATATATTAATTAAAAACATTGAACAATTGAAGTTAATTATTATTAAAACAAAATATGTTACAATATTTTTTGCACTAAACATTAAACGTACTATATATGCTCCTTTTAATGCGATATTTTAAACATTTAAAAGTTATTGTGATTATGTTACGACATTAAAAATATTTTTTATTGGTATCTACCCATCAAAGTACAATTTTTTAGAGTAAATGATTACATTGAGTTGCTAAAATGCTAGAGAAATAAAAAAACATATTTGTTTTCAATATTAAAGCAAATCACACGCTATCATTTCGTCTGCCGGTGAAAACGGTTATTGTAAAGGTTGGAAAATGTAAAAAATAAAAATTAAATAGCATAGTCATGTCCGATAAACATAGTTTTATTTTAAAAGAGAAAAATAATGAATCAAAAACAAAGACGAATTTTCATAGTTGCAAGATAAGTCGGTTTTAGTGTTCAAACATTATATTATGTACATAGTATGTATCTATTTATTATTTAGTATGTATAATCTTAAAGAGCACATAAATTGTATGTTTGATTTAGTTAGTATTTCAAATGAAAAGTAAATTATAAAATTATTGTAACTATCAATATCGTGAGAACTTAGACAGGTGTGTATTGACAAAATTACTAGTGGTCTTTTGAACCTTGATAGTTGATACTATATTATTTAAATGAATAGTTAAATTAAAAGACTATGTGGGGGCTATATACAATACTGCGTAGTTATGATGATGACTTGAATATTTTATCGCCTTTGTGGTATTTGGTACAAGTTTACTATACTGAAGACTGATCATTATTATTTGACCTTTTCGAATTAGTTTCAAATCGTGATGAAATATTTTTATCTGTTTCGGCTTTATTCTGAAATAAGTGATTTTAGTTTATATTTATTGAAATCTATTACCATTATAAGCATCTTAAAATATTTATATAAGGATAAGCAATGATAATGTTCTGGAACGTGTAGATTTCTTTTGTACTTTGAATCTTATCCCTAACTGAATAGGGATGTATAAACATATTATGTTTATTTCGTCTTATCTTCGTAGGTTGACGTCTCATTGGTAAATAGAGAATATAATTCGTTGTTATATTCGTTGTTGCCTACATTATCTCATAGATATTACGCATATCGTACATACATACTTCTTCTTCTTCTTAGCGTTAATCCCGTCTTGTGACGGGGTCCGCTTTCCTGCTGCTTATATCGTACATACATACGTATTTAAAAAATTTGCATTTTTTATGCTATGAATATTAGAGTTGATACTCAAGTATGGAATTTGTTGCTTTTTATTGAGAGTATCCTAATTCTATTATTTAAAAAAAATAATTAAAAACCTTCTCTCTGATTTTTGAGTGAAGTTAGCCGAACTCTACACTGAATACTTAGGTCATTCATCTCGGCAACCGACTGTTGGATCGAGTCGAGATTTTTCTGTTCGATAGCTGAGTTATCTGGGGTGGTTAACAAAAAAATGGTTCGGACCATTAATTAAAATTTTATGTCTGGAAAACGGAAAAAAAACAGATCGGTACTGAAAGGTTAGCGTGTCCGTCTCGACAAAAAAACTCTTTTGTCGGGCGAAGTAAGAAAAAGAAAGCGAAGGCGCCTCTCCGATTTTTTTTAACTGTTAACTGTCTTATTAATACTTCATACATCAAACGTAATATCGATTATCATACTGCTCCCTAATTTTATTTCATATAAAATTAACTTGTTTATACGGCTACACAGATATATTTTAAATATGTGAGAAATATGTGTATACATACATATAACTATATGCTAATGAGATCTAAGATTCACATGCACATGCACATCTCATCTGCCCATGATCACGGTTGCTGAAAAGTAGCCGAAACGTCGGGAGTATGTAGTTTTCTAATCAAAAATAAAACGAGAAGTAAATTCCGAAAAATATTAGTTTCATTTAACTATATGCTTTTGCTCTAAACTTTGCTTAAACGAAAACTTTACGTAAAGAATAGTATAAACAAAACATGTAAGTCGCAAGAAATTGAACTTGCGAGTGAAATAGCTCACTAATTAGAAGGAACAGGAAGGTCCTGCGATGCAATTTAGCTAAATGCACTCAACGGACGCACGCCCTCTGACGTGTTGTGTGCAAAATGGATCCTAATGAAGACGTGTTATAGCGAAAATGTGAACTTTTAAAATGTAAGTATTTGAATTATGTCTCTATGACTTAATCCAAATACTTACATTTTAAAAGTTCACATTGATGTCGTTAATATAAAACTTTCAGTTATAGCATGTCTTAAATTCCTTAACATTCATTAAATTAATTTATCATACCAGCATTCCAGTTTAAAAGTTTTACCTGAAATTCTGTAATACGTTTCTAATATAAAACTATTATTATACTTGTTTTTACTTTATGCAATTACTAGATGACGAATTTTCGTAATTTTTTCTTACATAAGAAACTTCTCCTAATACTAACAAATACAACAAAAAAAAGAATAAGTGAAATCAGTGCAGCCATTCACACGTGATGCCGTAACCAAGGGATTAATTTTAATATACATATATAGATAGACGGCAAAGTTTATTAACAGAAACGATTAAATTCAATAGAATTGCCTTTCAACGCAATTCTTATTTTGCAATTGTACGGATTAAATGGTACATTTTTGAATGATGGAACCGCACTTTTTAACGTTAATGCTGCATGTAAATAACAATGAATGTTTCGTTGAATAAACTGATTTGTTTTGGATTTATTCACACCACATTTTGGAATGCATTTAGTTAGGTATACAGTTCCCTTATAGATTCCAGAAATACTTATAACTTTACGTATTATTTGTAAAGCGTACATCTCAAGCGCAGTGAAATCGTACCATTTTTTCGTGTCCTCTTCCCCAAAAGATATCACAAGAAGAGAAAAATAAATAATATATATATATATATATGTAATGAGGTAAGGCGCAGCGTCGGCCGTCCAACAACGAGGTAGACGGACCACCCAGTCAAGGCCTCGGGTTCACGGTGGGTGCAGGCCGCCTTCGACCGTAGTGCTTGGAAGTCGATGGGGAGTCGCAGGAGGCCTATGTCCAGCAGTATACCTCACATGGCTGAAGATAGATAGAGTGAGGTAATAAAAAAAGATAGATAAATGCTATATCTGTAGGTAATATTCGCTTGCTGTGTTGTTTCTATTAACAGGAAAACGAAAAATACTGTTTGGCACAAAAAAAATGTAATAATTTTTATTATAACATAAGAATTAAGAATGTCGATGTTTTACTTTCAAACTATTTTCTCTGTCCATGTTCTATGAAAGTTAGAGAATATTTTGTAATTTAAATTGCCATTATTTTAATGACAGTCCTATGTAATTATATTATACATACATGCCTATTTTATTTAATTGATGTAGGTTTTACTTAAGGATAATTTTGTGTATTATACTATATTTTCTTGAAATTATTAGTTTGAAAGGGTTATAAATCTCGTCAAATAGTTCTAATAATTTATAATGACGCTATTAAAATTTATATCAATTTCTCCTATTATGGAATTAAATGTAATCAAAAAGTTGTTAATTATGTAACTGATACGAAATGAAGTTTCCAATTACATATTATAAAAGCAATGTAGTTCTATATTTAAAGGGAGCTTAAGTAATTAACAATTATAGAAAACCTTTTTTTTCTATGCACACAATTACCAGAGTTCGGTTTTAAAAATGACAGAGTTTCTTGTTATAAAATTACGTTATTATGCACATTTATTGCTTAGGAGTATGTATAATATATTAAAATGTATTTTTTTGTAATATAGTTTGTTTCAGAAAATTTAAATTTCAGTAGAGCTGAAAATTTTTCTTGATCTAAAGAGGCTCTCGATATTTTAATGAAAATTAATAAAATCAAAGCTAGCTATGTTAATGTACATATCTGTATTCTGTACTAATATTATTTGTTGAATAATTTATTTGTTTGAACGAGGTCATTGTTGAAACTGTAAGTTCGACAGGCAAAATTCTATCTCTTTCAGATACTTTTGGTATTCTCTCTTTAAGAGTCACATCCACTTTTTACCACTGTCAGGAGCTAAATATCAATCTACATAAAAGTTCCAAACTCACGAACCTCTTAAGCGAAATTGCTGGATTTATAATAAAAGGGTAAGGAGTTTTTCGAAGTTTCTTAAGGATACCAATACGATATAATGAAGTAAATTAAACATTTTAAATAAATATTGATCAAGTAAACATAGTAGCATGCATTTTTAAAGTAAAAAAATATAACAATAATGTACACGGTGTAACTGGTAGTCGGTACAATTGGAGTATATCGATGCATATCACTTTAAACAGTGATGCCATATTAAGTCAATTAGGGCTTGAAACTTACTTACTGCCTTCATATTGATATTATAGTTCGAGTAAAAGAGCGATGTGATCCCGTTCCCGTTTGTTTTGGTCGGTTTTTTGTTTAACAAAGTTTTATTATGATTATTTATATTAGCACTGTTATTAGTTTTTGAAAAGTTCAATCAAAATATATATTAAAACTACTATTAATATCGCAACTAATGGTCATGGGCAAAAAACAAAACAAAGGAACAGGGAATTTTTTAATGATCCACAAGAGACTTGATCTCTTGCATACTTTGAGGTTAGAAAATTTTCAAAGAGACGAAACCTCTTAGCATTCAATGGATTCACCGTGCGGGTGTCGGGTCCATCGCGTTGCTGGGAGAGGAGCTTCAACAGTGCTGGGACTTGGGACCCAGGTGTAGGTTTAAGGGGCCCCTTATCTAACGCGCTTTATACGCTCACCTCCACTGTCCAAGCTCCTCCCACTACCTAACCAAATATGAAAAGAACCTACTAGGGCTGCCTTCGACGTACGTTCTAAAAATGAATTAATGTTAGTTCTTGACAGGCCCAAGTCTTTTAGTAAGTTATAGGGAGATTTAGCAGTTATACCTCTCACTTCAACCTCTACCGCGTACAGATAAACGACGAACCTATTTCGAGTTAGTTCGTTAGTGAGCTCGTCATACTTATTGACCTTGATGGTATGGTCTTTGGGGATGTTGGTTTCCCAAGGCACCGTAAGCTCTATCATCACAACGCGCTTTAAAATACGCGAATATAAAAATATCTCTGGCCTGGAGGCCGACGCACAAATTTCCTCGGGGATTTTGTAATTTTTTCTCATACGCATCCATCATGATAGTCCAATCCGAAGCCGCTTTAAGGATAGAGTAAGACTTGACGTTTGATTTTATAGCCCTGGTGCCCTCTCTCACAAAACCTATTGATCGCTCGTTTGTGGTTATTTCCCTTTGCGCTCTGGCTACCGAAAGACTAACCGCTTCACGTAATATTACGTGAAGAATAAATGAACGTATTGCTAAAGATACGCTTTATAAAAAAGGTCAAAACAACTCTGTATTTAAATAGCACTTCGTTTATACTCAGTATTTTTCAGAAATCCAGGTTTTTAATTCAGATTTGAAATTTTCATAGTAGAAAATTCAAAACAATATATTTTATGCGTGGAGGTTTATTGTACCTATAAAAAAATATATTATTTTTCTGATCCTGTAGGGAACTTTTCCGGAAGGAACGCTTGATATGTAAGCATGACCAATATTAAAAATATAATTATTCTTACAAAGCCTATAGAATGTTATAAGTTTGATAGATATTAAAATAAAATTAACCCTTTAAATCAAAACCAACATCACAATAACATTTTACATAAAATGTAAATATAATGTCAAAGACCAGGTCTTTATTTAATGTTTTGTTCTAACTTATTATATACAGATAAATTCAGTTAAGAATCTCAAAAGAATGTAAGTCAGAAAATTGAATTAAAAAAAAACTCTCTTTGTTCAAGGGAAGTACAGCAACCATAAAATAAATAGAACATTGCAGACCAATTAGACAAAATATTTTACGGCGCATGGTAAAATCGCTCGTATGTACCTACAGACCCGCTTCCTCTAAAGTCCTTTTAAATTCGTTTGCTCGATTCACTTCTCCTAATGTAGAGTAAATCGCATTTCAGTCCGTCAGAGAGATAAATAGAGGAAATTACAAAGTGAATAGGGTGCAGCAGTAATAAAGAAACTATTAAATAAGCTACCTTGCCTCAGCGTAAAGGAGTTATAATGGATTTGAGGTTGCTATCTGCAGCTTCATGTAAAAAGATAGTACGTTTGATAAAATTTTTGTGGTTGCAATACTGTTATTGATTTCTACTACTTAATGGATTCGGAAACACTGCGCGTTACTATATTTGAAGATATCTGTGAAAAGTAGGCAAATTTTATGTTCAAGTTGCTTATTTCGTTATAAAATAAACATTCCTTAAATGGAAGAGCACGACAAAAATTACGTTTGATCAAACAAAGCCGTCTTTGTATTTGTTTGTTAATATTTAATTAATAATTCCAAGTCATTCAGTACAATTACAAAATAGGGTAAGATTTGTCTTCTTTGTTGTTTTCTAAATGAACATTGAAATTTTCTCAGAATATGTTTTATAATTAATCTTTTTGAATATAAATGTATTTCTTTTAATATAATGTGGAATGATATCAAAGCAATAAAATACATATTCCTCTTTCTTCGTTTTACTCATTAAAATAATTGTGAATATCTGATTTTAGTACAACATGCACCAAATATGAAAATAAATTTTTAAAAATCTTGGTCAATGTTTGCTTAGGTCTGAACTGTTATCCTTTGAGTTTGTGTTTCTTAAGTCCATTAATATTGCCTGAGAAATATCAAATTTGCAAAATGCCTTAACTCACTAATATAGGTAAACAAAAATCACTAGACTTGTACTTCGTGTGAATGTGTGCATGCAAACAAGACCATAAGTAGGTTAAACAAGTATTCTCTTATTTTTTCTTTATAAAGTGATGGAATGTGCTATGAATGAAAAACTCTGAAAAAAATTTGTATGCGTTATTACTTAGAATTCATGCATTTATTTCATGTGAGTTAATACATTGAAATGAAGCTGTTTTTAATGACTTTTGTTTATTTTAAAATGCTAATATAATATGTAGCAAGGCAATATGATTCTTATGTACAACATGCACCTTAGCAATAAAGTTGTTTTAGCTTAGTAGTTTGAAATACCTAAATTATACACTCACATCGTTATGATCATAGTCACACAAAATCGTTCAAGCGTGTACACGATGGTTTTGGTTTTGGTCGTATTACAAAAAACTATTTTTAACATTAAAATACGGACTTAATATATCTTTAACGAAGAAAGATGGTGAAATTTTTGTTTGTCTTGGTTTAATTCAAAAAGTAAGTACTCAACTAATTTAACGCAACATAAGCTATTTTATGATTATTTTAAAAGAGCCCGTGCGAAGCCGACCGGGTACCTAGTATTCAAAATAAAATTGTACTTCAAATTATTATACATATGTTAAAAAGATTTTATATATTATGCGAACACAAAATAATTATAAAATGAGTATAAAACAAGCCTTTAACAATTTAAAACCATTTTATACTTCGAAAACAGTATAAACCTTAATTACAGTAAACAATTATTACACCAAAAGTATTGTTTAATTTAAATTTTTATATCAGTTGCAGTCAGTTCATTGAAAACTTAAATGAAAATACTAAATTGATATGTGATATAGAATTACAAATTAATTAATTTTGCATTGAACAACCATGTTTTGATATTGAATATTTCGAACATTATAAGGGTTTCATAGACTAAGATTGGTTTAGAAGTTAATTATTAGAGTAACATTATTGGATGTGAATGTTATTACTCTAATCATACATTTTCGTGAACACATACGTGTGAACCAATTATTTATTAGTTGTAATACAATTTTGTTGATGAGTAAATATTATGCCAAAATTTATAAGAAACTCTATATCCGAGGGTACAAAAAGTGGAGAATCGAAGTCCGGTAAATAAAAACTATAAGATAATAATAAAATGTTTAGTGAAAACATATAATATTTACAAATAAAACACCTTAAAAATTTACGAACCAGTTAAAATTTCATCATATATAATAATTATATCTGTATTTTTCAGGTGGTAGACCCTAGCTATAGTTTAGTTACTACAGCTCGAACATGGGCTTGCTCGACCGGGGAAGTACCACCCTCTCACAGAAGATCGACGTGAAGTAGTCAGTAATGACTGCGTTTCATCCGGTGAGTGAGAGAGCCGGTTGCCCTTTCCCTGTTCCCAATCTTTCCTTGTATTTCCTTACTCTCACCTCTCCCTTTTCCTCCACAAATAAAGTTGGCAACGCATCCGCAACATCTGTGTTGCGGATGTCCAAGAGCGACGGTTACTACTGACCATCAAGTGGGTCGTCTGCTCGTTGGCCACTTTTTGCATAAAAAAAATACTTCGATTTTCTAAATAGTTTTAAGAATCGTGGTTCACAGCCATCCAGAACTTCCAGTAAAACAATGACACTAACTGACACATAAATTATAATAAAAATCACACAACTTAGACTTATATTTACTATTACATTATGGCCTCCATGTTATGAAAGGAATGACATTCCATTAGTTGAGTAGCATTCCTGACGAATTTGGTTTTGTGTGTGTGTGTGTGCGTTTGTGGCACAGACTCACAACGCTGAATTAAGCCCCAGTGATGTTTGTCCAATTTTCAATATGTTTCCTGTGTGTAATTATATTTTTATAAAAAAAAAACTTCGCTTCTTTAAGTATATTAGTTATATTTCATTCGCTTCTTTAAGTATATTAGTATAATTAGTGTATATTTCATTGAAGTAATATAAATATAAACACTGTTATTGTTGTTCTTGTATTTTAGATAAATAGAGAACTAAGTTAAGTAAGGCGAAGTGATTAAGACCTAATGGAATGGGTGGCAAGTGGTTCATTTATTTTGGCTCTCAATTCGTCGTCTAATCGAATACTGGACATCAATCTTGGTTGAATATCTGATGTATAATTTGATTCGACCAAATTATAGTATAAGGAAAACTATGCAAAAGGCTATGGATTTGAAAAGTAATGTGTAAATGATTCCTTAAATTATAAGGATTTAATCCAATTGTGAATGTTTAGGACATTTTTTTGGCTTGAGCTCTGAGAGATCTGTTATTATAAATCAAAAAAACGAATCTATTTCGACTTTTTTATATGTAAGTTATTAAATGTTTTACAATTTAACTTTTCTGGAAAATATTTAACTCATCTCTGAGTTTATTTCAATTAAGATTCGTCTTTCTTTAATTTAAATTTAAATTTGGAAATAAAAATGAAATTAAATTAGTTCTCAGATTCTATAAAACACTTAAGTAGCATCAAAGTGTATTAAATTTATGACGATCACGATCAGTCAGACATATATATAATAATAAAATTAATAAATCTCTGCTCTGAAAGATGACAAGTAAGTTTTACCTCCAGCTTTCAAATTACTGATGATAATTCTAACTTTTATCTTTGTATTGTCATTCTTAAGACGTTTTAGAACATTGTTGTTAACACTGATACCTGGGGTGTTGTCTATGTTTTGCTGCATTAATACATCCCATTCATCGTTATTTGAATAGTTTCTGAGTTTGCATATTCCGGTACAGAACATAATGACCTCGTATTATTTAGAAACGTTATAAGTTTGAATAAAGCCAAACATAGGTTAATTTGCTATCAATAATTTTATCGGAGATTTTATATTATAAAATAAATAATGTATCAAAAGAATGTTCAGAAAACAGAGGTACTGTGATGAATTTGCTTTTTAAAGTAAATTATAATTTTGAATGAAAAATCAAGAGCTACAAGGACACCTTATTTTTTTTTAAATAATTGAATATACTTAATATTTAAACAACGAATAAGCCTTCGCGGATTACTGGTGTAATTTTGTATAAATAATTTAAAAAGTTAAGTAAGACTAATTTTTATTTCTGCTTCGCAAAGTAAATAGTACTTAAGAAAGTAAATTAAGTAATTGTAGGAGTAGTAATGTTAAACCAAACAATTAACAATTGACGTTTGAAATGTCTCGAGAACTTGTAGGTTTTTACTAATGTGGATGCTTAGAGGCTTTCAAAAATAAAATATCATTATAAAATAATTTCTTTATATAAGTAGATGCCTGAGACAAATATTTAAAAACCGTTATTTAAATAAATATTGTTCTTGAAGAACGTCGGAGTTGTATTGTTTTGAAAGTAGATATTTTCATAAAAATATTAATATTATATTATTAATAAAATCAATTTACACCACCACGTTCATATTGTTATCATACCTGTCCATAACTAGAATATACAATGCTTAAAATTTTTTGTATAAACAGTCGTAACATGCAAATTTCTATAAAATGTTCATTAGCAACTAAACCATTAAGTTCATGTAGATTTAAAGGTTTTTGATAACTACAAAATTAAATCAAAATAAAATTAAATTAATAGTTTGTTAGTTTAAGAGAATAAAAATAAAACGAAACAATGTTTTATTAATGACAACAATCGTATAATAATTAGATCTTTTTTATTTAAGGCTAACTATCAGACAATATTATTATCATCATGATTCAGACAATTCAATGCAGCCATTCCATTCCAATGGAGGATTCCATTTGAGAGCGGCCATTTTTAGTCGTTAAACAGATCCATTAACTCTGAGCATAAAGGACTGCCGATTAGCGCGGTTAATGACAAGTTCGTTGTTTACATAGGACCCGACATATAACTTATAAAGTCGTTTAATCATCTTTCAACTAAAACCTCTGGGAAGCCCTTGATTTAGGTTACTTTTAATTTATACGTAATATGTGAATTAAACATACCTTTGACATACGGTTTATACGAGCCTTTCAGGTTCAAATTCACATTTTACATGATAGCATCAACTTAGGATTATGGATTTTCAACTCTGTCATTCAAAACTAAACTACTTATCTTACTTTATCTTTATTAGGTAAATCTAGCGTGTTTTCCTTTCCCAAATGTTGCTTTAGCACCTTGACGAGTGCTTATTTAGATTTATTGTACAATTAATTTTAGGTTAAATATGCATGCATGACCGTTTCATTTACCGAGATTTTCAAAAATTAAAAGTAAACGTACCACCTCGTGTTCCAAAAGAATTCTCAAATAGATGAAATTTATTAAATTCTCTCTAAGCTACGCAACTGCCCGCAGGCCGAGGACTTCAACCCCATTAACCTTGTCTCGCTATGATTTAGGAGCGAAATGCGTATTTCCCCTTTTTTCTGCTTTTCACATTTTGCATGAAACAGATTTTTTAGTATACTTAATCCAGTGGAGCGTATAATGGCAGTCATTGTGGAAAGGAGTTTATCTTTCCAGTCATTTAAGAAAACATAAATTAAATTATTCTTTTGTATGAAATAGGTAAAAGAATATAGTAAAATTTGTGTTTTCGCGAAATAGATTGCTATATAAGACCTTGAATTAATCGAGATAAATAAAGTAAATTAACGTTTTACGGAAACTGTACAATTAGAGTTATCCGGCTATCACATAGAGTTCAGGTCATTTAGCAAAACAGAACGTATACATCAACATTTACCCCGGCTCAAACGTAGTTCCAGGTCGAAAAGAGTTAAAACTTTATGTTAGAAATTAACCAAATTTATCGTCCGGGGAAATCAAATTTTTTTGTATACAAAACGTAATAATATTTCAATGTGTCAGCAATTTTTTTCAAAGCCTCTTTTGGTCGTTTGCATTCCATCTGATTTACTATTCAATATGTTTTTTCGGATTGGCTTAAAACAGTTAGATGAAAAAAAAAATACTAGAGCTTTGCTTTCAAAATGTTTATGGAAATATATTTTTAGTACTCGTTATGGTATATTTATGAGTTAACATCAGCTTCAGTCCTTTCCAGTCCCTTTTAGGAACATATGTTTTTTTCATTTTAAGGGTATTTAAATATTATTCTTCTTTATAGTTCTCAAGTTCAAATAATCTTCTCAAATATTTAAATAATTGAAAAAGGATGGTGTAAACACGAATTTGTAATTATATACTTAGTAACAATTTCTGTTACCGTTAAATATTTACTTATGAGACTTCAGTGTCACTTCGCTAAATGTGCTATGATAATAATGTACAATCAACAGCAAAAAAACAAACTTTAATATTTTATTAATATATTTTGTATCTAAATGTTAATACATTAAAATTCTGTATAGAATTTGATCAGTCGATTTATTTGCAACGACCATAAATGAAAAAAGGTATATGATGATGAAATATCGTTTGAAAGGTTTGGCTCATTAAAATAATATAGATTAAAGTTATCTGAATACTTCAAGTAAGAAATGAACAGGTGAGGTGATGAGCAAGTTCTGCTGTCAACAGTAACAGCCCACAAACACATTAAACTTGCACCTGTTTGTGCACTAGACTTTACATAAACCATCAAAATATTTATAATATATTAAAAGCAATTAAAGAAAGAAAAGATATATTAGTACTTATTGAAATTAAAATTTTTGAGAACAACTTTTACTGACAAAGAAATATAACAAAATTAAACCTTCAGAGATATAATATCAACAAAAAAAATTAAATTCAAAATCCTTCCATAAATATCCTAGTATTGTATCCGTTGTTTGACTAAGGTCTTAGACAGGCGACTCTTATGTTTGCGTCGTAACTTCTTAGATAAAGAATACTTGAAGTTATTTAAGCGAGTTGTTTACCAAAATTCTAGGACTAGTGATTTTATTGGTCGTTTGAATTTTATCTCGTGTAAATTTACATACTCCGGTTTTGAATTCTTATTGTTGTGTAGTTTTGGAAGTAATTTCCGTGCATTACATAATATATATATATATATATATATATACTAGATACTAGAGAACGATACGGCTTATATTCCTTGAAAATTATATTCTATTAAGCGATTCTTAGAATGGCTTTAACGGATTTATATTTTTAATCCCTCGAGTGAATTTAAAAACGTCACTTTTATATTCAGTCCTGTATAAATTTCTTTACGGATTTCTTTTTTCAAATGTACAAAGCCCTTGCTTTCATTTCAATTGTTTCTCTTTTAAATGTTTGAAGTCTTAGCAAATTGTTCGTTGTTTTAGTTTGATGAAAATGCATTTCAATTTATAGAATTGTTTGTTTTTGGTATTTTCTTTTATTTTAATTACTTTTATATTATCCAGTGACACAAATATACCCACTTCCGAATTCCACATAGAGAGCAAAGCATTCATACTTAGGCTTCAAATTCTTGGCTGGCGATGCAATTCCACAGAAAAGTTTAAGAAATCTTACATCTCAACTTATTACTTTCATAGTTTAGGCTTTTTGTTCAACAAATTTGCGTTGCTATTCAGAGGAAGCAGCGAAGTTAGGCTAAATTTCACGACACTTAAACTGGGCTATAAACTCGACAATAATATAATACGTACGAAATTATTGTTTATTATATATCAAAATAATTTCATTAAAAGATTTAATTTTAGACAATTTTAAGTAACTTTATAATTAATCATAAAAAATGTGCGAAATACTTTAATAATGTGATTATTTTTAGTTAGAAAATTTACTATATTGACCTCTATATTATAAGAGTAACAAAACAATGTTTTTTTGTCCTGAGGTTAAATGTAGTAATATGTGCTGCTTCGTTACAACGTTGTGAATAACAAAATTTATCCGAAATAAAAATTTTATAAGTATATTTGAACTTATAATTGAAAAAAATAAAAGAAGAATTTTATAAAATTAAAAATAAATAGAAAAAGAAGTGTTCGGAGATGTTACACTTACCTTCAAAGAATTGACTACGGCTTTGCCTCAAGTGGAGGCGTGCTTAACTGCTCGTCCAATATCATTTTTGAGAGATAATCCAGATGACAAAATGCCGTTAACCATTGGTCATATTTTAATTGCAGAGCCACTTATCACAATTTCTGATCAGGACTATTCTGAAACTTCACTTTCAAGCCTTCAAATGTGGGTTTTACTCAAAAGATGGTTAATGATTTGTGGCGAAAATGGTCTAATGAATATTTAGTGACTTTGAATAAAAGATATAAATGGTATACCAAAAAGACTGAGGCTGTAATAGATGATATTATTGTTGTAAAAGATCATAATTTTCCTCCAGCCAAGTATGTATTATCGAAAAATACCCAGACAATGATAATATTCCTAAAGTTGTTACTATTAAAACCAAAAATAGTATAAAAATCTAAACGTCTATGTAATAAATTGTGTTTTTACCAATGGTTTAAAACATTTGATATCTTAGGTTTATGTAATTTCTATTTTTATAGTATTTGTTTGTTGATTTTAGTTCTTAATTAATTAATGTCTAGAAAATTAATATATTTGATGATGTTATTAGTTATCTATTAAGATAATTTCCTACGTTAAGAAAATATCTACATATAAAATTCTTTATGTAAAAAAAAACAGATGATGGTGTGTAGTTTGTGTTTATATCATAAAATGGACTCATTGCAGTCAGCTGTGTTTGTAATTTATATAGAATATGTAACGATAACTAATAGTTTAAGCCGTTTTGAAAAGGATGTTATCCTTTTGGTGGGTAGGATGTTTAATATGAAATTAATTAAATAGTAATAAAAACAATATTTACAACAATTAGCATAATAGAAAAATAAACAAATATTAATTATCCCACCTCATGAAGAGAGTAGAGTAACCCACCTTAGAGTAATTAGCATAATAATAAAATTATAGATGTCACTAGCCACCAATTAATCAATTCTATTTAAAAAAATTAAATTTTCATTTAAAATAAACGTTAACATTTTAAATAGCTGCAAGTGAATTTGTAGAAAAGGTAATAAAAAGTCAATCACAATTGTTTATTTCATGTAAGTTTCTATAAAAACGAAATTGTATTATAAATATATTTTAAAATGCATTGAATGTGAACAATAAGAACTTCTCATAACAAAGTTATAAAAATATCAACATCGCGATTTCGCAATTCCCAGAAGAATAAAACATTCATTACAAGTTGCATTGTCTTTATACTCGTATACAGGGTGACTGGTGAATTACTATTGATACTTGAGGACGTGATATTTGACGATCATATATGACAAAATAAAAATTAATATAACATAAATATTAATAAACTTCTAAGTAAGGTTAATCAAAAGTTATGTAATTAATTACGCATCGTGTGAACACCCTACAGATTAGGTATACACACACACACACACACGCGCGCGTGCGGCGGCGTGGTGTTGTATCAGCACGCCGCCGCACGCGTCCACACTTGGAACACTTGGAACGTGTCCACACTTTATTTATTTATACGGAAATTTGGTCAAAAATTAAGTACCTATTTTTGTTACATAATTTGAATGAGAATCATGTACCGAGTATTCTCCTTAAATATTGATAGTAATTCACCAGTCACCCTGTATAAAAATGAATCCCTTTTTCCCTTGGTCACATCATCACGCATGATGGTTGGATGGATATCGCTAATTTTTGTTTTGTTGTATATATTTGTTATTACCAAGACAAGGCTCTTATGTAAGAAAAATAATGTAAATTACTAGAAAAAAAATACTACAAAATTTCACTTTTTAATAAATTAATGTGTTAAAACTGCCATTAAAACAAAGAAAAAATTGAAACAAATTGACGTAATCTTTGCAAATATGTCGGTCGGAGTGGGCTTATGGCCGGAGTTATAATAATAAAATACCTCCATAACTCATTTACCATTTCTTAGTGTACTTTTCACATTGGTTTCTAGAGGATAATTTGAAGTGTGTAACAGATATTTCTTATTATAGGGCGGTACGAAGTTCATCGAGTCAGCTAGTACTTTATAAATTTACTTAAATAATGGTCACTATTACTATAGCAATAAGAACTTTGTTTTTTTTAAGTATATGCTTGTCCAACATATGTGTGACATGTCAAAATTAAAAGCAGAGGGTTTAACGTCCGATTCTCACGCGACAATAAAATGGGGTCGGTTAGAAAATTTAACAAGTTGCCGCTTATGGTGACTTTATGCCTTTTTTGTAAACATGTCGAAATTTATGATGTCAAGGTTAATGGAATTATTTTAATAACTGGTTATTATGAAGTGTCTATTGCTGTAATTACATTATTAAATAATGGTTAAAAACAGAACTTTTATTCAAACAAATGTTTAATAAAGCATTGCGTCACAGTTTTAAATAATCATAAATACATTTATTACATACAAAGTACACAAATTTGATAGCGTCCTTAAAATAAATAATAGTGCAGTTACAGCAACATATGGCACCTTCTGAGTAGGGGTGTGTGTCAGACATAAACAATATTTTCTCACGGTAAACGTTATATTACCTCGAGGTATTTTATTTCATTTAAATTTAATTCTAAATAGTCATGGTGGGAACCATAACCTTACATTGTTTCCATCGGTATACTAGTTTCTAAGATCGGAAGAACAGGTGTGCTAAAATATATTAATATCTATAATAAAGTGGTGAAATTATATATTAGAAATCAGCTTTTGAGTTTATGGTAAACAAATTTAAATGTACAACTTATTTGAACTCTAATGACTATTAAGTTAACACTCACTCCATATATACTAGAAAACAATTTGAGTCTGAACTAATATCCCTAAAAAGCGACAGCCGTTCTAAAGCTACTAGTATTTGACAGCCTCGAGCACACCCCTTGGACTTCGAAATGCAATCACCTGAAAGCATTCCTTACCATTAGAAGTTAGATGGATGATTTTTCCTTGCATTTTGAATTGTAGAAACCTTTATTTGCACAAAAGAAACTTTTTTCATGTAACTAAAGCTTTCTAGTAATTAATGTATACCCGTTGCCTCAAAAATTTATCAAAATAATTGTAACTAGAAATGCAATTCTCTTACTCTTTCACCACCACCAAGTACCAAGGCCACCAAGATTTAAAATTTATTATAAATATGCTTCATATATATTATGTGAATGTAAGGGTGAACTAGCCGAAACATCGGGACTATGTAGTTATTTTTACAAAAATAGAGAACGTTTGTTAAAAGGCTCTAAGTGAACTTCTTTTCTTTAAAATTTTATTAGGGTGACTAATCTTTTCTCGAGTCTCAATTTTTTTAAACTTGCTTTACATCTTTTAGAATCATAAATTAATTCCTTAGGTTTTTATTTTAATTATTAACTACTTAATAAGTACACGCAAAAAAATAATAAAAAGAAACTCGTTAAAACTTGTTAAATACAGGGCTGTGTGTATAAAGATTCAGGTCAAATACTCCAAGTTTACAATAATAGGCAATTATAGGCCTTATCAAGGGCAATCTATGCTTTCCATCAAATTCTTTTTTTTTGGTACACAATTAAGTCTGATAGCTTTCTCCAAAACCACTTAAAGTGTATTTCAGAACTTCATACTTCTACTTCATACAAGACTATATTTTGTAAATTATAATTTAGTAGCAAACACCGACAATATAACCTTTACAAACGGTGGAGTCGCGTGCCATAGCAGCGTGAATCTGTTTTCTCCCGATTTGTCTCCAAACGTACCGAACCCATCTGGGCTCCTGCCAAATGTACAGCTTATCCATACTTTTATATTTTACATTTATAACCTTAAAGCTATAGTCATAAAGTTGAATTTTCTTAAAACTATACACTTGCAGAGTTTGTAAGCCTGTAGCTCAAATCTTCCTTCGCTCAGGCTAGCGCCAGATGGACTCTAGTGCTTCTTGTGATCATTCTATGAAAATAATATTTTTATTAGTACTATTTTCAATTTACTTATACCTATATTTTCAGATCTTATAACTTTAACATTCAAAAATTTGGTAGAATTCGTCAAAGGCTAAAATTAAAAGACAATTAAAATATATACAAGCTTTATGCCACTATAACAACTAAGATTAATATAAGATTATGATTTTCAAAGAATACAGGATAGCTAGATTTCTACCTATCCCGTAAAAATGCAGCTTAATTAAATATTAACTGAGTTGATGAGTTAATGGTCACCCTCATAAATTATTCCAATGGGGTATAATTCGAACGGATTTAGTGATAAACGAAAATGTTTGGGATGGGTTCAGGACTCAGAATAAACTTCAAAATTAAGATTATCATACAGAGCTGTATCGTTTAAAAATAAGTAATAAAAGTATTGAAAAGAAAAAAAGTATTTAACCTAATGTTATTGGTTTGTAAATAAACGACTTTTTATTATTATTTTATTATATGTTCATGTCATTCTTTTCATGTTTTTAATCTTGAATTATCATACTACATAGTATGAAACAAAGACATTCTAAAGGGAGGCGTAGTAACAGGTCCACTGTCCCTTGTCAGCACTTACTAGCTAGAGAAAACTAATGTTACCAGTTACGTAAGCATGCTAAAATTGCTACAGAGACGTTATTCCCTGCACCATCAAATAAAGACATCAAATAAAGACTAGCTTAAGTGCTCTTGTAAATTTATAACTGCTTTCCGGTTTAGACTTTGCATCTTAAAGCAATCATAATAATGTTCTTTAGTTTGAAATAAACTAGTTAACGCATAATTATAAAATCGTTTCCATTTATACATTTGTTTTTTATTAGGTTCGTTTTTATTTTCCTCTTCATACATACATACCTGGCATTTCTTTAACAACGGTCATTATTTTGATAGGCCTAAATATGATTCGCAAAAAACTAGATAAGCAGAGAGGTGCTAAGTGAGGAGAATTTAATTAGCCGTATATGCTGTGTATTATTACATTACATGGCTCGTGTTCCTCCCCTAATTTCACTGTATAAATTCATGAAGCGAACGCGTTGTGTCGTCTGAGAGGGCTTGTTTATCTCGGACGGGACAATTTTCTGGGGAAAGAGTTTAGCCCATGTGGAATCACAGATTGTTATGTATATTCTATGGTAATGTTGATGATATTGTTTTTAATTAAGCCAGGGTGGAGTAAAACAAGCAAAAATTGGAAACATGACGAATATTGCAACGTGATTAATGAATTTTTATAAAAATAATATCATGCAGAACACTAAAATATATTACTTTTTATTTTAACGGCTTTAAAACATTTTTGACAGTGACTTATATGAAACCAGAATACAGTTAAGTTTTATAATTGTGTAATTGTATTAATTAAATATACATATACTTAAACATACTGGTAGTGCAATTTACTGTCTTGTACTAAAAATCGCTAAGTGAAGCAATTCAAACAAATTTACAAACTAGTGCAAATAACAATCAAATCATATAACGGCTAGTCAGACAAAAATGTATAAAATATATGTTGTCACTCAAGTTATGAATAACAATCACCTTCTAACAATAATATCAACGCAACCGCATTCCGGTATAAAGTTGGAACACCCGCAATAAAAAAACAACAAAAAATTTTCGATGTTTATTTTTATTACAAATATTTTTAATTTCATGCCGAAACATTTATTTTATTGTGTTTATGAGTTATTTTTAATGTCTGAATAGTAATTTTTATGGTACACTATACAGATAAAAATAAATTAAGTTTATTGGGTAATATAATACTTATTTTCGAAATCGTGTCACAATTGGATTAAAGGTTATTTTCGATTTCTTTCTTTTTGTAAGTCTCTCACAAAATCAAACTAATTTCGGTGACATATTTTGTAAATGACATACATATAGGTTTAGTCCTATTTTTTTAATTGATATTGATAGAGATATTTAATTCATATAAACTTTGATAATTTTAAAACATAACATTGATGACGTATTTGATTTTATTTGTTATTAAACTGATATTTTGCCACATAACATAATTCGTGCAATAAACCTATCAAAATTAAAATAGTTGAAAATCTCATTCATGAAATGGATGTGTACTTGAAAGTGTGATTAAAACGAGCATTCGATTTAATCAATTGTGGTTTTAGTGATTTCCATTAAAGATAACATATTGAAAAGGCTGTACTATGGCCTCTCCGTGTGGCTTAATTCTCACTAATTTTCACATACACCGCAACAACCGAATTCCTCCACTCGAAATTGATTCAAACCGGTGCCAACTATTTCGAAAACTACAGATTTGATCTGGATTTTGCCTGTCGCAATTCTAGATGAGCATTTAAACAATTTTTTTTATTACTCTCATTATATTCATTTCCTAGTAATATATGTACATAGAAATGACATAATTGACACTTTTTTCATATCTCTTTATACGAGGTCTTTAAGACGTCATTGATATTGTATCTATTAGGCTCATATAACTCTGTCATGGATTTGTTTTACGAAGACCTCTGAAGAATAGTAGTTTTTTTTAAATATATAGTAAATGTATTTGAAGTAAATCATAAATTGCTATCTTCCTGACAATAACACTACTGTCCCAAGAAAGTGAAAGTTAAATTCTTTATATTATTATCTTCCAATCGGGTAATTTGATAAAAAATTACTTCTCTTACTTTAAGCCGAGTGCCGAAGCTAGATTCCAAAGCCATACCTAGAATACCTTTCAGCTGTTATTGAAAATGACAGTTTTATCGACTGAACTGTAATATGAAAGGGAATGTCTTAATCTCCTTTGAAACTTTTATAAAAATATATAATCAAATCTTTTGAAATATTCAAATATGTTTGACAAAGACATATACTTTTTTAAGGTGGTAGAGCCTAGCTGTGGTCAGTTACTACAGCTCGAACATGGGCTGGCTCGACCGGGGAAGTACCATCCTCTCATAGAAGATCGGCGTGAAGTAGCCCTTAATGGCTGCGTTTCGTCCGGTGAGTGAGAGAGCCGGTTGCCCTTTCCTTATTCCCAACCTTTTCTACCTTTTCCTTTTTCCCACCCCTCCCTATACCTAAATAAACCAAGGTTGGTAACGTATCCACAACAAAGATGTTGCGGATGGCCATGGGTGACGGTAACCACCTTCCATCAAGTGGGCCGTCTGCTCGTTTGCCACCTTTGATATTAAAAAATAAAAAAAATACGGTTTATCTTAACGTTCTTCACGTACTGACAAATGAACTGACGATTATCCGAATGGAATAATATTTCAATGTAAAAAAAATGTGAAGTTTTAATCATTGAACTTATCTCATTAAAGAGCACAGGAAAAAAATTAAAACGGTTGACGCTTAAAATCATTCTTGTCTGATAAAGTTTCAATCGCCGAGCATTTAAACTTTGCGATCACCTTGGTCCCGGATGCAATGAGTTTGAAATATTTTCCATATTCATTTCTACACATTCATTCATTCTACACATACACGGAACACCTAAACATTTAATTTTATTATTTCATTTATCCATTTTCCGAAAGTTTTGATTGTTTTGCACTGACAGTGAGTACTGGCAAATAAGATGAAAGTTTCTGTTAGTAAGTCTTGTCATTAGTCACTTGACTTGCTGACATAATAAAACCTAGTAGTTATGGCTGAAAACCATAGTTTCATTCTAAATATGTACTCACTAAGACGTCATTGTAAACAAAAATAGGTCCAACTTATATTTTTTCACTAAAGATTAATTATATATTTCCTTATTTGCTAGAATGCCCTAAATGTCAAGGGCTATGATTACAAGCCGATCTTGACAAAGTATAAAGATCCCCCCCTAATATTGAATTGCTCAGCTTGATTCAAATCCGAAATTTCCGCTTGAACCTTCGTGCAATAAAGTAGAAATCCTATATATTTATATGTACATATATATGTTATGATAAATAAAAATGAAATAAAAAAGAGGTACTTGATAATAAAACGACAACAAAAAGTTGTGTCTTGTTATTCATAGACGAAGCTCTAGATAGTTTTTATTTATCGAAGTGTATAAGTTTCACCAATAGAACTAAATATTACACAAAACTGCAAGTGGTTATTGTTAAGATAATAAAGTTAGTACCGTTTCTTACTAATTCGTTTTTAATTTTATTTATTCTGTTGTTGCTTTATAAATATAAGGAGTAAAGGCAAGAAATGAAACCATCAAAGCATGTAAGCTCTATAAGCGGTTAAATGGGCACTCAATTGGATACCACTTGTGGTCACGCGATAGTAGCCAGTCAGCAAATGTAATTGTTAACAATAAATATAAATGAGTGGTAGTGCCAATTTTGAACTAAAATATTACTAATCAAATGATTCAATAATAAACCTACCGCCAAAGTTAGATTTTTGTTTTATTCTGTGAATTTAGATATAAGATGATACATACATTCGAATCATAATATTATAAGCAAGTCTCCTCTTTGACTTATTAAAGCACCCACTAGTTAATTCGTTGTATAAAGATAAAAGGATCGATAGTCTTTTATCGAGTCTTTTTATTGCTCGTTAACTGTTGGAACAGTCGCGGCTTTGTAAATTGGGTAGCGTGAGTCATGTAACAATCACATTTTTAGGTTCTATGAGGTATCAAACATTATTCATCATCGATTATCATCATTGTATCACTAAAAACCTACTTCTTCACAAACTTGTAAATATTATTAAATTGTACGTTTGTAATTAGTATATTTTTAGTTATTTATTCTTCCGAACCTAAAAATATAAATAATATAATCGTAGTATAAGAATATGTTTGAAAAAAGTAAATTAAATTATAAAACTTTGTAACGTTTGCATAAAGTATGTAGAAATGTTTAACAGACATTAGAAAAAGAATAAGGTTCGGCTAAGTTTGTTAGCAATTTCATAGAACACGCCATATTATTTACATCGTAAATTGCATGATAGTGTAACGTTTCGGGCTTAGGCTAAGGGTTACTTTGACCTTATTCGATTATCTATTGAATTTAATGAATTCATGTCTTATTGCTATTTTAATTATAACATTCATCTGACCTACAAATATTTTGAAATATCGCCATATTTTGATATCTGTTTTGATAAGTCCAACTGAAACTAGTCAATCCAAATAAATAAGACTTAATTATTTATAATAATAGAAAGAAATAATTATAGGTAATAAAGGAGTTACAAACGGTTTTACGCGGAATTAACAAGTTTCTTGTTCTTCGGTTATTATCATCCACCTCAAACTTATTAAGATTAATGTACCATTCAATTTATCGATGTAACGTTTGTGTTGAACAAAGTGTTTTTATGTGCTATATATAAATTATGCCTTTAAGGGTCATTATAACAAGCAAATAACTTATACTACTTAATTATTAAGTGAGAAAGTAACGAACACAATATTGTACTCATTTGTTGGCAGTCCTTGATATGTATTTTTAGGTGGTTGAGCCTAGCTGTGGGCAACCTAGCTCGAACATGGGCTGGATCGACCGGTTAAGTACCACCCTCTCACAGAAAATCGGCGTGAAGTAGCCTTTAATGGCTGCTTTTCATCCGATGAGTGAGAGAGCCGGTTGCCCTTTCCTTATTTTCCACCCTTTCACACCATTTCCTTATTCCCACCCCTCCCTATTCCTAAAAAAAAACAAGGTTGGCAACGCATTCGCAACAAACATGTTGCAGATGTCCATGGGCGACGGTACTATCTTATATCAAGTAGGCTGTCTGCTCGTTGGTCACCTTTCACGTAAAAACAATGTAAATGTAAGAAATATTTTATAAGTTTGAAATCACCAACCCGTCTTGAGCAAGCGTGGTGATTAATTCTCAAACTTTCTCCATGTGAGAAGAGGCCTTTTCTCAGCAGTGGGTTTAGATAGGCCGATGACAAATAATATCAATATTTCTGAAGTGTAGTGAACAAATATTAATCTCATATAAAAAAATCGACTCATTTTGTCATCAATATTTCAAAATAAGTGAATTGTTTTTACAGAATTTTTTATTTTAACCGGATAATTCTATTTCTTTAAGACCATATGATTGTAGTGACAGTAGGGATTGATTTTAGGTTGCAATAACATAGAATAAAATCACCGGAAGAGGTAATTTCGTTCAACATATACATGTTCATATTTGAAATCATTATCATACTCAATTGTCTGACTTTCCAGCGGTTAAAAAATTGTTGCGCATTCTTATAAACGTTGGTTTAATTTTCATTATAGTTAATAGGATCTTTCTTAATTCTGCTCAAATTATGTTCCTTATATAAATAGCATTTTTTCATGTAATATTTTTATACACACCAAAAGATATAAAAAGAACAGTTGTAATTTTCTGTTAGGATTTCAACAAGAGTGCCTTTTTATAGTGGTTAAGTAACCCAATTGTGGGCTTTACGATAGCTATTAAAACAAAATACCTTTTGTGAACAAAGGGTAAACAAAATCTTAAGATTCGAACATTCTATTCGAGGGCTTGTCGAAAAAACAAATTTGTATTATAAAATATACGTATATTGAAACACTACGAGAGTGTTAATTAACAAAATAAACATATACATAAAATTTCATTGTCATTTTGAAAATGAAAATTTTTGAGTTTGTGTGTCTGCCTGTTAGTGAAATCTTAAAACATATGTGGAGACAGGAAAGCCACTTTGTATATAAAAAATATGTTTTCTGAATGTAAATTTCAAGTCAATGAAAACTGAATGCATAAAATTTAAGTGTACAAAAGTATTTTATTAATTTAAACAGAACTACAAATAAGTTAATTACAAAATGTTATAAATATCCACAATGGCTGTCAGAGCTATCAAGGCAAAACACATGCCCTATTGAAAAAGTTCTGTTTTTGGCGGAACTGCATTTTGCAGTTGAGGTTAGCCAAAGCGTTTTATATGGAACTGTCGGCAGGCTAAAATAATTTAATAATACATAGAAATAAATTTTATTTTGTCGTTGGAATAATTAGCGATTCTTTATATAGTTTAATTTTAAAACATGTCAGTACGAGGCACTCGATATTCTTGATTAAATAAAATGTTAACAATGCTTCATGTTAAGCTTGGATTAAAGATTTTTTTGTTGTTTTCTTAGTAATGAAATCTAGCTATTTATCTAGCTATCTTACTAAAATACTAAGCTACTTAAGTTGTATAATCTTAATATTCACAGGATTATTCTGTTTTTCATATTTTGTTTTCAAATATTAATGAAAATTATCTGCGTGAATTCTGTAATTGTAAATGTAAGTGTGAAAATTTATTTTTATTATTGCTTGTTCGCCATTTTAATTTTCTCTTTCTTTCTATGTTGTAACAAAATCGGTCAAAATTATCTTTCATCGGTCACAACGGTATACAGTTTACAGTGTTGTATAACTAAAGTGCAGCTACGTATATGAAAGACAATATTAGAGGATATTAACTTATTGTGTTGTGTTAAATTTTCTAAAGTGTATCTAACTAACAAAAGAAAAGGAAAAATCAAAGTATACTCAACATTGCTAAGAGCTTTATTTGTAAGATTATATAACGAAGAAATATTAAGATAAGGAGTTCAGAAGAAATTTTCTCTCATTAAGTGAATTAAAATAACAATTGCTTGGTTTAGTTTGTGAAATTGCCTTATAAATTTATTTATTTTAAACACAAATTATCCACAAGTCCTTTATTTTTGAATATCCTTCCAGACTCTTGTTTGTTGGTTAAGAGTGACGTCACAAAGTTCTTGTTTTCTCTCCCTCTTTCTTCGTGTACTCATGGGTAAAGGACGTGAACGTGAATGGGTAAGGGACGGTATTGAACTTGGGATTATAAATTGCTTATCAGGTTACTCTTTTTTTGCTCGATATTATTAAAGAGGTTCACACAAACATGTTTCATTGTCGTAGTTAGCAATTTTTTTCAAACGTTAAACATCCGTAGCTTTTTTTAACATTATATAGAAAATAAAACTGTTATTTTTTATAATTGGATACTGATGTCCTCCCTGCTCCTTCGACGCCCACCTTTTACGGATTGGATAATTTCCTGAGCGTGTTCCCACATTGTTGACATATCATATCTATCATTGTAATGTTATGTTTAAGGTATCGATTATAATCTGCCATTATATCTTATAGCCTACAGTACATTTATCCTTATCACTCTTAATTATTTTAAAGTCATTATTAAATTATAAGAGTAGTTATTCTAATCGATTTTCAACGGTTTTTTTCAATAATGAGATAAAAACGGTCAGTTCCAGAATACATTAAATTTAGTAAGTTACAATAAAATCAGGAAATAAAAATGAATTAATCATTCGATAGTTTGATGTGGCGTGCAGTTTGGGAAAATTAAGTCCTAATTTGATTTAACCCCATATAAGGAAGGAAGTAGTTATCACTAGTGAGTGCTATTTGTAAACTTTGAAGCCCGTCAAGAATTGTGTGTAATTTAAACCGAATTCAACTTGACGTTTTCTGTGTTTAAATCGAGTGGAATAAATTTTAAATATGTAAGCGTTTTGATTTTTTTTCTTTCGTAAAGATTTTTATGTTACAATTATTTGGTTTTTAAGTTAACGCTTAAAATTACAACTACATATTATTAATAATCATTTTATCAAATGTTATATAGTATAAATGAATAAATATGCGCTCTGAAATAAAGTTCGATGTTACACTTGTGTGTTGTTTTAAAATTAAATTGTGAACTATATTAATAATAAACGAAAATCATTCTTTTAAAGTTTAATTCCACTATTGCCGACAAGTTTAATACGAGTTTCAGTGGTATTGTGACGTTATCGTTATAATATCGTTGACTCTATATTTGTTTGTTATTTGCTTTCTCTTACTTGTTAATAAATGTTTTGTAGTAAATTGAGGGCAATAAGACTTTTATACATTTAATGAATATATTTTCTATAAATTGTGTCGTTCTATCATGTATACGCGAATAGTTGTACTCATTAAAAAGTAAAAGATCTATTTGAATTGTTTAGTGCGGGCCCGTTTTTTTTAAATAGAGAATTGTTATTTTAAATAGAGAAATAAAATTTCATGAAGACAAAAATTGACTATGACTGGAACGTGGTATCTACATTCGTGGTAAATAGCGATATGGAGATTCTGAGCAGTTTGTACCCTGCTACTTACAAAAGGCTTCGATAGCTTCAGTCCAACGCTGGCTGTGGCCGCGAGTGGATGTTTCAACGCAAGCAGAATTCCGATAATCGCCGAGGAACTTTAAATTACGTCACGGTGAATTTAAAATGAGTTTGAAGTTGTATGGTGGTTCGATGATTTTGTTAAAATGGTGCAACGTAAAGATAAACGTCTTATAAAACTTTGCGCCACTTTTTTTTGGCTGCTCACCGGTATTAACGGTAAGTTGTGTTTGTGATAATGGTCAAATTTGACCCAAAGTGTCCGTGAAATGATATGGTACAATACTTTTAATAGTAACATTTTGTTTGTTTAGTGATATTGTCCCCTTTTAAATGTGGCCACTTTAGATGATGTTTAAATTTTTCCGGATGATGGGTATCTTTGTTATCGTTCTAAAATTTGATAACAGATGTGGCGTATTTACTTAATATTTATATATTTATTAACTTAATATTTATATTAAGTTCTGAATTTAAAAAAAACGCCATTACTCTATGGCTCTTCCTTGAGTGACGCTTTTATTATAAAATAACACAAGGATGATTATAATGTAACATTTTAGACGTTGCTGTTATAATGAAAAATCAAACGGTCCTAAAATAACTATTTGACTAAATTTTTATTCTATTTAAAGTACAAAACACTTTTGTCAGAATATAGTAACTTTATATATTTTTTTTTTGAAAAATATGCTCTTTTTTAAATTTTCTTTAAAATTTATGTGTAAAATCAGGCGATTCGGTAAAAAAACTTTAATCTGTTCAGGCTTTTTAAATTTTTAGCGGTCATATATTTTTTTTATCAAAATTCGATAAAATAATAAAGTGAATTTCTCTAAGGTGTTTTCGTTAATCACGATTCGTAAATGATTTATATTACTTAGGCTAATTCCAGTTTCGAAACAGAGCTTTATCAAATACTAACTAAAATCGTTTGTTAATCCTATAATAGGTTTCTTTTTATTTTGAAATCCATCAGTAAAAGTATATGTATACTGCGAATTCCACTTTTCATTATCTTGTTTCAATTCCCGGCTCCTATTATCGTAGTTCAAATATTTCAAATAGTTTAATCAAAAGTAGAGAGCTATAATATACTCTTATAATATTTACTCGTAGGATAAATATAATTTTGAAATGGGAAATACTTATATATATATTATATATTATACTTTATTATATATAATACTTTGCTTTTAGTAGAATAAAAAAGTTGAATTTCTTTTTTTTTGATACTTTATTCGTAAAGATTAATACAAATATAATATTTTTATTTATTTCAATAAAATCTCTTATATCACATTCTTTTATTTCTTAAGTTTAAAAAAAAATTAAAATAAATAACGAACGATTCATCTGAATATTCAGATTACATCTTACTTATGTCTGTTATATAATAATACATACGTTCAATGTTCATATTTTCAATTTAAAACTGATCTTCATTAATTAATATTATGATATCGTTTATATGACATAATTATCATTTAAATTGTATATTGTAGGTATACAACGAATAAATATTACATATTAAAATCACCCAACAAATTGACTGTTAAATGGAAAGGAATTGCACTTTTCAGTAGATTGATTATATTTAATTTAAGCCGTTACAAATAAAAGGAGGTATAGATCTATGTTAAAAAATTTTATGCTTTACAAGTTTTTAAATATCACATTACATATAGTATTGGAATGTAAATTATTGAAAGTTGAACATATAATTATGAGGAGATAAAGTTCTCTTGGAAAGTTTTCCGGGAGTTTTTTAAATTGGTGGATGTATAGATTTCGGTATTTCGGTGTTTTCGTAAATATGCTACTGCCGCCGGTTTTCGACGAAGCAGGTTCTATGATAATATTTCACCTTTGGAGACTATACACTGCATATAAATATATAGTCTCCATACCCTCCATTATTCCATCCAAATGAAATCGTCACTAATCGGACCATATAGTAATCAAGCTGCTGAACTCTCGGCCATAACGCTAGCCCCATGACCGTAGCAAATATAATGATAGGCTAAATAACCAGACGCTGATATCAATCAAGAAAGTATCAAAACTGCTAAAATATGTATTTATTATAATGACAGAGAAAATCAAATTAACGCGGTTTATTAATTACTTATTGTATCTACATATCTTATAAGAAATTATATTTTATAAATATTAATAAATCTAAAACTCTAACTAAAGTACAATTTCTACTAAGTTTAGTATGAAAAACAATTTTTTAAACCAACGTTCTAAATAATTCTGCTAAGTATTATGATTAATTAGGGAGCAGAATATTATACTAGTTCACATTTTTTTTAATTAAAATTTTCATTATACTTAAAATATATTAAGTTCGCTGGTTTGTGAAACGACTTTGAAAAATTATAAAGTATATTTATTTTTCCTAGGAGATTAATTTAATAGTGCGAAGAGGGTTTATAATCCCGTACCTGCTGACAGATGGTTAACGGTCTTCCCATAACATTTTGAACAATTGAACCTGATATGTTTTTGTGGGTTCGGTCCGGAAGAAGGCCTGACAACCGACATACGAGGTGATAGCGCTTTTCAAATCAAGTTTATCGAGTAATATCTTCATTTATATATGTATATATAAACTTGATTTGAAAAGTAGTTATTGTAAAGTAGTAAAGTAATTTATATATATATAATCCTCATAATATATATTTATATTATGAGGAGTCATTTGGAGTAAACGACTTTTTTTTATGTGCTGTTAGGGTAATAATGTTCAATTAAATCAAAACGGATAAAATGTTAAGATCTTAAAGTTTTCCTTTTTTAACATTATTTTTTAGACTGACCGTAATTACTTATTTTAGTAAACTCCAAGCGCATAAGAGCAGGATTTATAATTAAATTATTATTGTTATTAGAGAAATAATATAAAAAAATGTTTTTCGTTGCTTTCTTTTCTTTCCTGACGGGGTATACAAACTAGAGAGAATTATGTTTCAAATGGTATGTGTGACTTACAATGCTAAAAAAACTGAATTCATCATAGAATAAGTATCAGTTCTTATAACGTAGTATTGAGATTTTTTTTTATCAAAAAAATTAAATTTTAAAGTTATCATTTCCTTTTAATTAGATGTAAAAAAAATTCACCTCATTTAAAAATATACTGTGAGTTTTTTAAATATATTTTTATTAGTTTATTAAATATATTATTTTTCTAAAAGGTGAGACTTATATACAATTAATTAAAAAGTAAAAAACCTGAATAATAATCAACCAACTACAATAGTAGAAACGGGATTACACAGAATTAGCCACCATTTTTGGTCTTTTTGCGTTCTTTGACGTAAGTTTTCTTGCAATGCTCTTATGTTACTTCTTTTGTCTTCATTTTGCATCAATTTAATAAATTAAGAAGTAGAGATATCTTAACCAATGCTTGGAGTTTTCTTGCATTTATAATACAGTAACAAATAATCATGATAATTACATATAAGAGCGACATAATACATAGCTTGAATTTTCAAGCGGTTGAATAAATCCCTTGCTATAGTTAGCTATCGTGTTACATTGCGTGTGTTTGTCACCTCTTATAAATTACAAGTAGGTATTAGTGATTTAGTCGACACATGAAAGGTGTTATTTATTTGCATAAACGGCTTATTTTAAAGCATAAAGAGTGTACAGCTCGGATCTTAAATCTAGGAAATGAATATAATTATTTTAGACAATGGCCACAGTATTTGAGTAATTCTGAAATTATAAAATCCTTTCCTGAAATATTAAAATCTATAATGTAAATTATCTTTACCGTACATATATGTAGTAAGGACGAATTTTTAAATGCGAATATGTTCTCCTGGACTTTGGAATTTTACACATTGAAAAATTTAGAAAGCACATGAAAATTACAGTTCTAAATACAGGTCAGATTAAGTTGTAATTAATAATTTATAGCCTTTGTCTTATAAAAATGTCAAAGTTACGTTACTGTTAACTTTCAATAAAGTCTGTTAAGTGGTTTATGCGTGAAAGAGCAACGAACACCTATAATTTCATGCATGGCCACAAAACTTTCGCATAAATAATACAAGGACAAGTTAGTACCTAAATTAAATTTTTAATTAGTTTCTTTTATATACCTATTACAAGTTTTAATAAAACTTTTACTTTTTTTCTTCCTATCAAAATCACATGTTAAATTACTGAAACAACACAGCCTAAAATACTTCCTAGAATTTAAGTATAATATGAAATTACTCTATTACTTCTATCTACTGAAATATTTTATATAAAAAGTTACTAATTGTTGCTTCGAAGGAGAATAATTTAAAAAATTAATTGTTATTCAGGACGTGCCGAATGTATGATTGGAACGGAAGTGTGCTGAGTAGCAGACTCTTGTGATCAAGCGAATAAGTCACTCAAAAATCTTTTATTTGGCATTTATTGTGATACTTTTTGACATAAATTTTATAGTTATATCGATTTTTTTTTTTAAATTGAGAGTATAACCGTTGAAGTTTCATTAGTTCGCTACCAAATTGATTTACCTCAAAACATATCTTCTTTACTTCAAAAGTGAAAAGTGGTTTACTCAAAGAATGTTTATTTTAATTATTTCATTATAAATAAATTTACTTTGGAACATATATTATTAATTAATGAACAATATTTGATATATTATAAATCATATTTGCCACCTATGTATATGTGTGTATCTTCATAAAATGGTTGAATAGTTATGAATTGCCGTACCTATATTTAACTACATATATGATTTTGTTTAATTTTTATAAAAAAAATACTTCCCTTACGAATGTAAGGTGATTAATATATATTTTCTTATGATCTAAAAATATATTTATTTTTTGCGACCAATTGTACAGTAGGAGTAAAAAAGTCTGGTAATCTGTAGTGAAGTAAAACTATAGATGTGTTTTAAGTAATGACCTATATTTTAACTCTAATGAGAAAGAAAATAATATAAGCATGAACCAAATTCCCGTTTCCACTTTGTTCCTTACAAAGAACTTTTATTGTTTGAAAAATATTCTAATTTAATTTATATAACAAATCTTGAGTATCCAACAAAAAAAATAGTTTTTGAGTTAGGCATTGCGTCGGCGGATAGTGGATTTTTTCTTACTGCGCCATTAGTGTTTTTAAGCTTTGTATTTGTAACGAATTTATAAGTATAGATATATAGATTTATATTATTAAAAAAGATGTTAAAAATATGGCTTAATTCGTTTTGTTTTTTTTTTCTTTATTAAAATAATTTATCTAATCCAAAAACTACTTTAAAAATCACCACACCATATAAATAAAAATCAAAAAAGCAATTCCGTACGGAACCGGAGCGGCGGCGATCTGTTTGCAAAGGACTAAACGTGTCGTCGTATTTATAATGAGCTGGGTGGTCAAACAAAAGGTACCCCTTATGGGTTTTTATGTTCTGCTAATGACCACTGCCTACGTCCCTGATGACTTCACTAAATAGCAGGAAACCTAAAAAATTTCTAACCTATTTATATGGAAATTGTCAATAATTAAAACAATTACTGTTGTATATATTGCGATGTTTTTAAAGGCATTAAAGCGAAGGCAACAATTATTCAACAGTTTTTTTTTAATAAAAATCAGAAGATTTATTCCAATATTAAAAATAAATTGGTATTAGGCAGGTACAAACTAATTTAATGAAATTAGTTTGTACCTGCTAATTTAATGAAAGATAATTCACTACCAATTTTCTTATTTACAATGAGAGAATGAAATATATATGATATCCTGTGAGAGTACGCTTTGAACTTCTCTATAATGGTATGAATATCTGAAATCTGATCCAGGTGGTATACTTCAATGAAAAATATAATTTAAAGGAGAACTTAATTATAGCAAAGAAACAACTCCACGCTATATAATATTTTTATGCGATGCACGAGTACGGAAAACTTTATTATTATTTGTTGAATTTTTCTTTGATTCTGGTTTATTATATCTCTTCGGAAAAGAAGTTAATAAGTAAAAATTTTATATTATATTATTTTGAATTACATTAGTTTTTTGAATTTTATTAACTTTATTTTTTAAATAAATTCTTCTACATTTTTTAAATATATGAGTCTATATTTTGATTTTTTTTTATTTTATTAATGACGTTATACACATTCAATGAATAAAGGAAATGAATTATATTTGTCCCTCTTTGACATTTTACGTCTACTTGATCATGAAATAATTTTCTTTACATATTTTGTAACTTCGGCATATATTATAAATAAAACTATATACATATAAACATTTTTCTGTCAATATGAACACTGGTATCTTAAATACGAATACGTTTACTCAATGTTGTTGAATATTTTTCTCATTGTGTTTTTTACTTTAATAATTTTATAGGAGCTTAAGAGGCGAGGAAGAGGCGATAAGGGGATTATAAAAGTCCCTCACCCTGAAAGCTTAAGAGTCATATATTTAAACGGTCAAGAATAAAAACGTTGCTCGTATCCAATTGTCCTTTTAAATAATTTGCATTGTATTGTTATTCTTAATAAATTCCTTAATAAGTAGAAATTGAGTGAAAAGTTTATATGAGAACTTAATATCTAATATCGGCACAAAATTTTATATCTGGAGTCTTGAAGATAATCACAAAATTCAAAGATATTTAAGAACTTTCTTTTCGACTTATATAGAAGATATTTAAGTACAAAGTTATTTATGAACTTACTAATGGCAGTGCAGTTTAATTATAAACCTTACATTTATTACTGATATACATAATTCAGTTAGACACACTTTTTATTTTGTATATCAACACATTCCAAATCAAACACAATAATATACCAAAGTATATGAAAAGTTATATTTAGTAGTAGGTTTTGATTAAAATGAAATGTTATTTTGGTACCAAGAATGAATGTTAAAATCTCTTTTACATAAAATAAGTTTATAGTTTAAAAAGTTCCAATATCTCATTCCTTAGGATACTGATTTTTAAACAACATTCTAAGACAAATAAAAAAAACTGGTTTAATAATCTGCGTATATACGTTTAGGGCGACGACATACAAAGGGGACGGTATAGTAAAAGTATGACAAATGATCTGATAAATAATTACTACCATACGTATTCATATAACTAATAAATATTACTAACTATCAAATGTCAAATCAATGCACTAAATTCAACTAATAATAGCCTCAATTTATCTGGTACACCTATGTATTTAAAGGAAAAACATTTATTTAGTAAGGACTGTTCTGAACAAAGAGCGTCTCCTACAAAATTAAGCTTGCGTACATTAAAATGAGTTTATTGATAATGGCCTTATAAATATAGACCCTGTACTGAAATAAAGTTTTGTAAAGCGTCTCCGGTATGCGATATAACAAAATAACAGAGTTTCCGCATTCTTAATATAAAATAATATGTAGGATATTATATTTTTTCTTTTCAATCAAGAATGTCAAATATACTAACGAAATGTTAAAAAACGAATAACTTGAGGAATTTCCCTTTGGCTATTGTTCATGTATGGTTATACATACTCTAAATTAGCTCTCTATAATGTAAACTCAATATCTTAACTTACAGATTTATCATTAGACCATCCTTATATGAGATTGACCGATGCTATGATGATATGTTAATATTTATGAGATCCTGATTTATCCTTCAATATTGACGTTATGCATTACCATTTAGACTCGGATTCATCCACGCATAATCTTAAGTCTTAGATAGTCCTATTTATATTATGGTGCTTTTAAGATTACATATTATGTAAGTTTATACATGTGTATAGTATTTCCTTTTTAATTATAATTTTCATTTCATTTTATTGATATTATAACAGTAATAAGTATAAATTAAAAATACTTTTGTGTAAACTTTAAAACTAAATGTATAAACATTTAACTGTAATTAAATTAAGTAATTCGAAAAATTGACAGTCAACGTTTATAGAGCGCTGTAATTGAAACGGAAGGGGCATATTAGGTGCAGGCTACCATTAAAAGACGTTATAAAAATAACTTCTAATAGCCAGTTTGTTAGAGTACGGTATTGTACAAGTAATTCGAAAGAGATCGACTTTACACTTGCTATAATTTTATTCATCATATATGTATTATGTAAAACTTTGACGACATTAAGTGTAACCGCAAAAAAGTAGCATTTAAAAAATAAGTGTGCAATATAAATGTATCTCAGGTTTAAAATATTAGTAGTAAAAACACTTCATATAATAAAATAGAAGAAAAGTTGTACGCTGATGAAACAAGTCAATGTTTTAATTTAATAAAAAATACATGTAAGGGGGATTTATTCTTAAATTCTTAAGACATTAAGTTAGTTTCACAGCAAACCACATAATATTATCTTTGCTGGGTTCATGCCAACCTACCTGGTAGTGGTAAGTGTTATAGTTAATTGAATAATGGATGAAGTACTAATGAATACTGAAGCCACTTTAGTACGAGATATTTGAATATAATCACACAAATATACTGACAGTCGGATTACTTGATTAATATGAAAGTCATGTATAACTTTATACATTTTTATACAATAAATTAATATTTTTGTTTCTATAAAAATGAAAATAAAATTAAATATTGCTCAATACAAAGAGTTTATCATAAATTACTCTGAGAACAGAAGAACAAACATTAAAGGATTCCAATATTTCCAACATACAAACTACACTATTTTCTGTATGTACTGACTCGTATAGATAATTTTTTGTCACTGGTTTTAGCTTTTATAGCGAACAAGTTTCTCTAATTTAGTTTAGTATTCCGTTAACATGAGCTGAAATACAAAACGTTGGGATCTCAGAAATTGTCGCTGTCGTTCAGGCATATAATGAGATAAGAAAAAACGCTTACAGAGTAAACAGCAAATCGAGCACTCAAAGAAAGTCGTAAAAGTTATTATTATCATTTTGAGTTATATAACTTTTTTATACTTTAACTATAAATTATCTTTATATCTTTATATATATAACTCTTCTGTGAGTGTCAATGTCACTGAACTTCTCTCAAACGAATGGACCGATTTTGATGAAATTTTTTGTGTGTGTTCAAGGGGATCTGGGAATGGTTCAGATTCACAATTTTGTCCGCTGGACAATATTGTTTTTAATTATTTTTTTTATTTATTAGCAGTTGTTGATACAAAAGTTGTTTTTTTGACATGAGATTTGACAACTAACTAATATGTCAATCATTCTGTCGCACTTCAAAACACGGAGATTTATGGCTTCAATAGGTAAACTCCAAAATATATATATAAAAAAACGTAACAGCTATTTCTTGATTATAGGGCGATACGAAGTTCGCCGGGTCTTCTAGTTATTTTATAATTTATTAACACTTTATTATTAATAATATTTTAATTAAATAAATTCACTTGATAAATAACAAATAAGTAGTGAGTTCTATACATTAGTATTGTATCTATTAACGGTTCTTTGAAAGAAACGAAATTATTCAGGAAGTTTTATTTATAATAACGAAGATAATTGTATCATATAACTTTTACATTTGATGAATCTCAATAATAAACAAAAAGGTTATTTAAGTAATCATAAAGAAAGGAGAAGCTAAGTTTTTGTGGCAACATATATATGTATAATGGATTTGAAGATTAACAGAGCAAAATCAACAAATCCGATATCGTTCAATAACTCATTTGACATGGAAAAAGTTGAGGAACGTTGTGTTTTATTGCATAAGGGTGTCAATAAAATTAATATATTATATATATATTTTAACTAGATGACCCGGCGAACTTCGTATCGCCATATAATCAATAAATATCTGTTACGTTTTTATCTGAATGAAATAAATATCATTATTCCTCTGAACGGAGTTTTGCCTGGTTCAACCTGATAAACGTTAATCACTCAGTGTCTACTTTTACATAAATGTTGACAGAATATTTCTTGAAAGAGACGCCAACATTTTAAGATGTGATTGATCTCAACTTCTCCAACCGTAAGCCTGTAAGAATAATAATTCGTTGAACTAACTTTTTTGTTAGTTTCAGAACCTAAAAACATTTGTTTGTGATAAAATTATATAAATTACTTAAAGCTATGATAAAAATTAAAAACGTAAAATGTTTATTTACCTGTAACTGAATTTATCATCTTCATTAAAAAATGATACCCATCTTCACCTTGCCAAATAGGATAGGATATTGTAAAACATCATTTGTTCGACGCGTTTCAGATACACGCTGCAGTTGATTGTTCCACCAGTGTAAAACAATATTGCGGTTATCTACATTTTCACAATAGTGTCTGAATCGATTATTGGGGCATTAAAATGTCTTAAGTGTTGCCCTGCAGGTGTCTTGTCGGCTTTGATTACAATTTTGTGATTATCAAATGGTATGTGATCTAATGCGGTCTTGAATAATGCAACCTATGCGTTATGTTGATGGAAAAATAATTGGATCTGTTCCGCAACTGGTCTTTTCACGGAATTAATGTGTGCATTAAACACTAATCGACTTGTCTTTCTGAATTGCCCATAAAATAAATTTGTAAAATTTTATAGTCACTACCTGGCACTGATAATAAGGAACCTGTCAAATGATATTTTTGTACTTGAATCTGCAAACGTGTACGTCTATTTGCTGGCACTTTTTGAAACAAAAATTGAACTGAAAATAAAAAATACTATTTTTATTCTATTCCTATTCTTTTGTAGTAGTATCAAAATGGTCTATCAAAACTTTCCACCGCTATAATAATCTGACTTACTTTGTTGAACAAACACTGCACTGAAAAAAACACAGTACAAATTATCCTGTAGAAAACAGTTTGAAAGCTATACTAAGAAATAGTAAATGAATTATGTAGGTATTTTGTTATTATAACTCCGGCCACAAATAGTAAAGAGACATTTACGTTTTCGTTAACGTATAAAATAAATTGTTTCATAGAATATAATATTTAATATACACAAAATAAATTAATGAACGCTCGCGTAAACGTTAATCATTTTTCATTATTTCTTAACTCATACTCAACCATCGACATATACTAATGGACATGCCGTACGCGTATAATCTGCACAAATTTTTTGGTTTGAAAAGAGTGAGAGAGACGGCCTATGCTTTCGGTCGAGCACTGTCTTTTTCGTCATAGATGATTGGCGCTCAGTTTTCATAGACACAAAAAATTATATAAATACTAGTATACATATGAATTTTATATAATTAAACTATAAATACAATTTATAAACATTATTTTTAATTAATTTTAAACATTTTTTTTTAAATATAAAAATTATCAAAATTTAATAGCATTATTATGTATCTATTTTAAATATAAAATAAATATATTTTTTCTAAACGAATATATAAACTATTTTTGTAGGGGTAATTATTAGTATTTAAATGGATCCTTTAATAATTATTTTTAATATACATGTATATAACATTTTATATGGTTAGAAATATATTTAAAAACTTTTGTATATTCGAGTAATGAGTTAAATCTACGAAATTAAAAAAAAATAATATTTCATAGATGTATATTACACGGGTTTAAATTTATAATACTAAAAATGCTAAAAATCAGAGAAAGTCAGGTTAAACGTAAAGCTGTATATGACATTAGGAAATAATAAATTATCCAGAAGGGGCTCATAACCATCGACATATACTAATGGACGTGCCGTACGAGTATAATCTGCAGTAATTTTTGGTTTTGAAAAGAGTGAGAAAGATGGCCTATGCTTTCGGTCTAGGACTATCTCTTTCCTCATAGATGATTGGCGCTTAATTTTCATGACATGACACGCCATATAAATTAACCAGAAGGGGCTCATAACGTCTTAAGTACGGTACTATTTTGAGAGATAAGGATAGACTGACTCTCTTTCTTTCGGAGGGATCCTGGTAACCCGGGTTCGATTCTTTACATGTTTTCGTCGTTTTCTTTTGTAGGATTTATTCTGCTATTTGGGGCGGAGACAAATCCAACGAACCAAAAACCATGAAAATTAGTCTATCTGATCTCGAGTTATAAGTGTTGCAACAAAAACGACTTTCTTTTATATGATACTAGAAGACCTGGCGAACTTCGTATCGCCCTATAGTCAAGAAATATCTATTACGTTTTTTTATTTATATTTTTGGAGTTTACCTGTAAGCATTAAATCTCCGTGTTTTGAAGTGCGTCAGAATGATTGACATATTAGTTAATGTCAAATCTAATGTCCAAAAAAACGTTTGTATGGGAAATAGAAAAGGGCTGTTTTTATGGTTTTCCCAGTAATGAATCAATTTTTTTCAGCTTTTATACCTTCCCTGAACCTCCACGAACATTTAAAGACTAAGATAAGATAAATCTTTTCAGCTGTTCTCGAGTTTTAGCGAGACTAAGGAACAGCAATCCATTTTTATATATATAGAAGATAATTATCACCATTCTTATATTATAAATATGTATTAAATAATATTGTAAATTGTATCGTGGTTAACCAAATAATACTTTAAACAAATCTATTTATCCATTCCTATATTATTCCATAAATTATTTAAAAAAAACATCTTATCTGCATAGTCTGTTTCTATAAATAACCATTTAATTTTACCTTATGATTGATGTTGAGAATCAGAACGGACACTGTAATTGTATTTTGAAGACAGACGTTTGACATCACTAATTTGTACACTACAAAGAGGTCTCTAAATTGGTTTAGAGGAGGAAATGCGAGTAAAATATAATAATATTAGTATAAACGTCTTTTCTGTCAAAAGGAATTTCACTGTCAGGAATGTAAAGAATCAAAAGAAACGAAACATTAACGATCTTAAGCTATTTACGAGATAAATTTGAATGTTTCATTATTATAATAGTTTTTAAATTAGGCCGAAGATAACATTAATAAAAGGAATTGTCACAAGGGTAAAGCTTTACGTGTATGTATATTGTATATGTATTTATATATCCTTGTTCTTTTGTGATAGCGTTGTAGTATATTTTTAATAACTTGTAAAAGCTGAAACTACTAGAGAATTTCACTTGTTTTTTTTTCTTAGTTTCCTTTTTATAATGCAAGAGCACTATACTGTCATTTTGTACCAAAAACTATGATAAAACTAGCTGCGTTCACGTGTTTTTGTTACTAATAATTTACATAAAGAAAAAATATTGGAATCTTTCACTTCAATTTGTAAATGTGACTGATTATGTTCATTGCTATTTAAGTAACGAAATATGTATTATAAAAAGTTAAATCAGTTATTAAATGTGTAACTACTTACACTTCAATATATCAGACTTTTTCATTATAAAAATAGAAATAGTGACATGTGAACTGGTTTTGTTAATATTGTTTTTAAAAGTTTTGAGTTTAATGATACTAACGACAAAATTTCAGATTAGATAAAAGATAAAATATTCACGAGATAGTTTAGCCACGTCATGTATCCCATTAAAAGTTTTCTATAGAGATGAAAAATGAAAATACTTTTATGTTCTGAAATGAGTTCTTACAGAGACTTTTAATGCACCTGACTTACTTTTAAGATAATTGAGAACATATTCGTATATTTTATAATCAAATTATCGAGATCATGAAAAGCTAAAATTTATCATTACCTTCCACTTGTAGAAAATTATAGATGATATGTCATACCGTATCATGTAGCTATTGGATTTTTATTAAAATAATAAATTTGGTTGTTGCAGTTTCATTCAAAGTACTATGATAATTGCTAAATAAAGATGAGTTAAATACTGATTTACTCCAATTATATTAGAAATTAAAAGATAAGGTATAAAACTATTAATTATATTCGTACATAAAAACAAGTATGGTTATTTTATAAATCTAAAGTAAAAATACATTTTATAAGAAAAACCTTTAATTTGAAAACATGAAAACGAAAAATATATTTTTTACTTAAAAACTTTTGCTTTGTAATAATAGACTTTACATTATTTGAATCATATCACGTTGAAGATTAGAAATGGTTTCAAATTGATCTTTTAGCAGCGGTAGAATAATTTGTTGTTTTATGTATAGCTGTAAAATTGTTTAAAAAAAAATCCAACTCTTTCAACTTAACTCCGTCTCATTTGCAATCAATTAAATAAGACAAGTAAAAGGCGTGAAAACATCTCGACTTGCTTTAATAGTGTCATGATTTAAATCATGCCATTGTACTTTACTATTAGGAAAAAGTATACTTTATTCATTACTAGCTTTCCGCCGGCAGCTTCTCCTGCGTGGAGTTCGGATATATGGCGTTTCCAAGAGAATCTTTCACAAGTCTGGGATAAAAACTATCCAATGTTCTTCCTCAAGGTCAACTCCATCTCTGTATCCAATTTCATTAAAATATGTAAGTTCAGTGGTTTAGGCGTGAAAGCATAACAGACAGACAGACAGAGTTACTTTCGCATTTATAATATTGTTAGAAATTATTCGTTTTACAAATTCATTTTTTAATTTAGTAGATGTGTTAACTGTTGACTCACAGTAAGTATTAACTTTTATATTACATTTATTATACTAGACAAGTTCGAATTTGAAACCTTATGAAACCTCTAAATATATTGAACATAGAATTATATACACAGTATGTTAAAAGTATAAATGTAAATCAAAAAGATTTAGGATTTTTTTTAATAAATCATAATTATTTGTTAAACACTTTAACAGATACAAATGAGTGCTAATAAGTTGATCGTCTCGTGATCTGGACAGCAATAATATAATGTACATATTTTCAATCGTAAAATGGAAGTAGGTTTAATCTTTTACCTTCGCAAAAGAATTACATTCGAAGCCTGCCGTATCTCCCTTACTGAATCTACTAACATGGTAAATTGATTTAGAAGCTGTTGTTAATGATATATCGTTATATTTTGATGTATTATTTATATTTTATATCTAAATTGAATGAAATAAAACTATGTTAAGATTTATTTATTAGACGAAGGATTAGGCTATACGTTTCTAAACTAGAAAATTATGGAATAAGGATTGCTGGAATAAATAGACATCTCAAATGAAGTGTAAATAACTAAATAGCATATAAAATCTAAAAACAAATTAGTTTGATAACTACATATAAGTTAAAATTTAACAACTTTTGTTTTAATTTTACTTGTTCAGACGTAATTTTCATGACATATTGTATAGGCACTAATTACTTTAAAGCAATAACTATTAACATCCTTGTCATTTAAGTGAAATAAAATTAATAAGCAACATAAAATCTAAGATATCAAATTCCAAAGGATAAAGGAGAAGTTGAGTGCTAGTTATTGTTTTCTTCTTCATATCGTTTACGTTTACATTAATTTAAAAGTCAATTGTCATGGAATATAAAAAGATTATTTAAAATAATTTTTTAATTTAAAAGTTATTTTTTAATATAATTCATAAAAAATATTTTTTTAATAAACTCGTATTCTAAAGTAATTTGAAATGGAAATATACTACGAGTTTATTCCCAAGTATGTAGTAATTTTTAGGAGCGTAATAGTGAATTTCATTGTTAAACGTATGTTTGTATGTATGTATGTTTGCATATATTGTAGGTAACTGTGGTATGTGAATGAATTGTTATATAAAAAATATTAGTATTTACAATTTTTTTTGTACAGCCTGTGTGTATAAGAATATTACTACTTGTAATAATATTCTTATATGTATGAGTGTCTCAATCACGGTTATTCTCGGTGATTGTTGGACTTCCTGTCGAGTGTAATATGTCGAGTTTAACAGTTGGAAAATCGTTGATAACTTTGGTGAAGAGGACATTCACTCAATAAATTTAACGAGTTCTTTTCCGCTCTTCTTTGAGAAGCGACAAGCCCGAGGCAAGTCATTAAATCTTTTGTCAGAAATTGAGAGATATTATTCTTTTTTTAACTAGTATTGCTCTTGATTATATATGATGTTTGTAAAGGTACTGAAAAAAATTGTTATATCTGTGGAAAAGCAGTTAAACTGCTTAGCATCTGCCGGTGGTATGTAAGGTTCTCCTAGACAGCGGTCAGTACTCGCTTCGTCACGATAGGGTTCCCAAAATCATACGTGAAGCGGTTAGTCTTTCGGTAGCCAGAAAGCAAAGGGAAATAACCACAAACGAGCGATCTGTAGGTTTTGTGAGAGGAGGCACTAGGGCTATAAAATCAATTATCAAGCCGTACTCCATCCTTAAGGCGGCTTCAGATTGGACTATAATGATATAAATCTATCAAAAACAATATAAAATACTCAGACCAGACATATTTGTATATTTAAATTTTAAAGCACGTTGTGATGATAGAGCCTACAGTCCTTTGGGAAATCAACATCCCCAAAGGCCATACCATCAATTAATATAACAAGCTCACAAACAAACTCACTCGAAATAGGTTCGTTGTGAAACTGTACGCGGTCGAAGTGGGAGCGAAACGTATAGGAGCTAAATTTCTCTACAAACAACTGAAAGACTTGGGCCTGTCTAGAACGCACATTTATTCATTCTTAGAACCTACTTCGAACTTAGTCCTAGTAGCAGTTTCTTTTTAAATTTCCTTAGGTTGAGAGAGAAGCTTAGACGGTGGAGGTGAGCGTTTAACGCGCGTTAAGATGGGGCCCCTTAAATCTATGCCTGGGTCACAAGTCACAAGCACTGTCAAAGCTCCTCTCCCTGAAACGCGATAGACCCGGCACCCTCACGGTGAATCTATTGAACGCTTTGAGGTTTGATACATAATATCTATACAGTATAATAATACTTACAAATCTTTAAATGTTTTGCGAATTTTCAAAATTGTTAACGATTCGATATTTGAAGTAGGTATAATTCGTTCATATTTATTGAATTTCTTAGAATGTTTTTTGATTTTTTTTTCAGCTAGTGTTTTAGCTATTCAGTTTCTTTATTGAAATTGTTCAAAAATAATATTTTTTAAAGGAGTAAATATGCTTAGCCTCTAATATTGCAGTTAGTTATATATATAAAAATTAATATAAACAATCTAGTTGCAATGTCCTAGGATGCAAAATTCCTTGTGTGACATTTCGTTAAAAATATTCTAGTTGGAGTGTGGTAGAGTGTCCATTTGCCTCGTCATAAACAAATGGAGGCAATAGCAATCATGCAAATAAGGATTTTTTGTAACCATTGTGAATAAGTTTCAGATGAATTCAGAACAAATTTGTATACCCTGTAATGAATATATGAATATTATATTTAATTATTTATTAAATTAATTATATATAGAAAGGAATAAGTCTTTAATAAAAGGAATAAGAATAGTCTGGTAAATTCATTATCTTTATTGAAATAAACTAGTTTTATTTAGCTTTTTTAGAAGCTTTATATTCAACACACGGCATGCTAAAATAATGCCGTTGTATAAATAACATATGTAAAGCAGGTAGACCCTGGCTAAAGCTGGGAAATTGCCAGGAAGAAGAAGATGTAAAGCAGGCTAAATGTACAAACAATAACTCTTAAAATTGTAGGATTTTTTAGGCTAGTAATAAATTACTCGATTTATATTAACAAAGATTATGGCTGCATTTAATTTAAAAAATTGTGATTTGAACACGAAGTGTTATTTCTAAATAGTCTGTAACTGGAACGAGGCGGTGAGCATTTCGAGTTCACAAGAAAATAACATGCTCTGTAGTGACCAGACGAAATCTCTTAGCATTCAATGGATTCACCTTGCGGGTGCCGGGTCCATCGCATTGCAGGGAGAGGAGCTTCAACAGTGCCTGGGACTTGCGACCCAGGGGTAGATTTAAGGGGCTCCTATCTAACGCGCGCTAAACGCTCACCTCCACTATCCAAGCCCCTGTCCCTACCTAACCAAATTTGAAAAGAACCTACTAGGGCTGTCTTCGATGTACGCTCCAAGAATCTATGTAACTTTTTGCCTTTAATTAAGAAAAAAAAGCTTAAAGTGTTGTTCCAAGAAAGATAAGATTATCCGTTACATTTTTGAAGTCTCCCTTACTTAAGCATTTTCACGTCTAATTTTATTTGTTTTATAAGAATTATACATTTTAAGCTACTTAATGTTCTAAAGTATGTCTATAAAATAATTTATTGGGAAAGTAGAAATAAGTGGGTTTGAGTGAAATTAAAAAAAACTTTCCGATCTTTAATTACAACTTCTCTGGAAATTTTAATATAATATAAGATAATTGAGATACAGTTTGGAATACATATATATATTGTTATTGAGTAAATAAACAAATATTTAATAAAAAAAACTTAATATATTTTTATTAAGAAAAGTTATATTCATAACATTTGACACAAACACGAATTAGAATAACGAAATTGAACAATGACCCAGAGTAATAACAAATTGCTAATATAATTTGTTTTTTATTATAGTTAATTGTTATTAGAGTTTAGTTTTAATTAACAGAAATTATGCTATGCTTTAAAAACAATAATAATATTATTCGAATAATATAATACCCAATATATTACATATTTCGATTGTATAAATTTACTTACACTTTATTTTATAATTTATAGTCAGATGACACAGCAAAGGAAAGTCAGCTTGTTGGGATAATTGAGTTAATTGACACCTGAGGAAAGTCAAAATTTAAATTTTTGTCGTTAAATTGGAACGAAATTTAAATAATAAAAGGCGGTCAACACGATAAATGACAGAGTATAAGTGCAATCGTTACTGTCAGATGATGTAGCGCTGGCAAAGAAAACCCTTTATTAATAGTTGGGGGTAACTCACGGGCTTCCTTTGGAGAATAATATATCGTGACCTCTCGCACCTACGGCACATGGAAAAGTGGGGCGAAGTAGGGTCATAGTCGACAACTCGGAATTACTTGTCCCTAAGCAATGAGCTTCTCTATAATATTTTGATAATAGAATTAGAGGTACAACACATTATAAGTCCTCTTATCATCACCTCCAAGCCTTCAAGCCGGCTTTATATTCTTCCCACAGGTAATAAAGTTATTGTTGAAATTTTTATATTTATTTTTATCATATTGTTAGGAACAAAACAGTTTTATGTTTTATTGTATATACATATGTACACTTATGTTCCATGAGTCTTATTTGTGTGAACGCTATATACAATCTTGAGTTATACGCCGCCCCACATTTAGTAACTTCATAGATAGTAGACATTATAAGATAATCTGGTTATTAACTAACCCACCCTAATACCTGAATCAAATATCCGAATCTATATCTATAATTCCCACTGAGTCCCACCTACTGTTGAAACTGAGATTTGATTATCGTCGATTCGAGTATATGATGGTATATGACGATTTTCCTGAAATTCAGTATATAGAGGGTTTTGGGTACGATAAATCCATCTAGCTAAGAATCATTTTTAGAAAATGTCATTTTATAAAAAAAAATAAAAAGGACGCGTTTGAATAAATTTTATGACTCTTCCTGATATCTATTGGCGAATAATAATACTACTTTTTGCTAATTCCTTTAACGACACAAGTGCAGATAGAGTTGTTACGAAACAGGAATTGTCAATAAGTGTTTTTTTAGGTTAGACTAAGAAATTAATTGTTGATTTATATTGTTTTGTGTCTTCTTAACGTGTTCACTTAAAAGGCCTAAACGAAATAAAAAAACTCAAAATAAATACTAATTATTCCTAAATACCGAGCAAAGCTCGGTAACTAGGTATTGAATATACCTAAATAAAAAAAATACCACATTTCAAACGGCTTTGGACCTTTTTTTAAACTTGGTTAAAGAAATGGGCTGAAGGAATACAATTAGCAATTATATCAATATGGAGGTTTCTTATAGTATATATGTTGATATACAACATGTAACGTAATTAACGCACACCCTCAAACACCCCAATTAGAATATAATAATATAAACGCAGTGCATACACCAAATATTATTTATATGTGCGTTTGCATTTTTTATTTGTGAAATTAGTTATCCCAATTTCGTGCAAATGAAATGGTCAGCTATTCACCAACACTCCGCTGCACACACACACACACAAACAGACACAATGTACTCGCCGCGCCCGCGCCCCTCTCTCCGAGTGCCGTCCGACAATAATAAGAAGTAGTTAATAATAAGTACACGAAATAGCATATGATTTATGGGGGCTGGACGCAAACAGGATTCCCAGCCCCCTGCCAGTCAGGCGAGGTCGGAGCGCCACTGGGTTATTTTAGTGGGTATACCGGGAATCCTTTTCCTGGGGAGTCCCACATACCCCTCTCCGTCTTCAACGGAGAGGGGATGCGTAAAGCATTTTTTCCCAGTGCGCACAAAAAAAAAAAAAAAAAAAAAAAAAAAAAAAAATATGATTTATGATTTTTCTTTCCATCACACTTTTCAAGCTTTAGATTGTTGACATTGAATTTTTTTTTAATGTGAAGCCAATATTTTATAATTACTGATTTGTTAAATTAAATTTGTAAATAAGAATTACTAAATAGCTGATAACGCGTGATTTGATTAGACACCACAATACCTATGACAAAGTCGGCGTGTTTAAATGGTGTGAATCAAAATATTAACAATAATTTAAAGATCATAAACAAACTTAGTTTAATTTGCACTCGCACGGCGTTGTCGTTTTAAAACATTTTCAAATATGTCCACCGCCTTGTTCAATGCACTTTAATGACCGTTTTCGCAATTGTGGTTTTATTTTAGACTAGCTTTTGCCGCGACTCCGTCCGCGTGGAGTAGTGACTTCCGTCAGATTTTTGGTCCTTCCCACATAGTTCCCGTTCTTGCGGGGTTTTCGAAATGGTCGAGTTCCCGTAGAGTTTTCAGGATAAAACCTATCTTTTTTTTTAATTCACAATGAAGTACTCTTAACCAACAACATATTTATTTGTTTATTTGAATAAAGATTTTATAAAATTATTTCGACCAAATTAGGTACCATAAAAACGGTTTTTGTGAGTTAATCTTAAAAAATAGACATATACTGTCGCGGACTGTTTTTTAGATCATTAAAAGAGCTATTATTCTTTAAGACATATTTTTTGTGTATCTTGAACCGTTTTCACGGCGCACGCAACGGAAGGCTTCAAAGATGAAATAATTTCTCCCGTTTTTTACACATTTACCACTATATCTTTGCTCCTATTGATCGTAACGTGATGTTATATAGCCCACAGCGTTCCTCGATAACTGGACTATCCAACACAAAAATAATTATTCAATTCGAACCAGTAGTTTCGGAGATTAGCGCTTTCAAACAAACAAACAAACAAACTCTTCAGCTTTATAATATTAGTATAGATAATACTGCAGTGTCACTTTTCACTTACACAAAGGCGGTTATTATCTTATTTTTAGTTCCTTTACACTTGTTGTCTCTGTGTTATAAACTAACGATTTAATTCGCCCCCACAAAAAAAAAGTCGAGTCGCGTCAAATCAGCTGATCTAGGAGGTCAATGGACACGTGCGTAGGTATTTGATGTGTGCCGGCTGTCGCTGTGCGTGCGTATATATTTGTAAAATATTATTTTAGCCTTGAAACAAGTATCAGTTTTCTTTAATTGAATGATGATTACTAATTTAATATTTAATTTTAAAAATCTTAATACTCTGACTTACGATCCATTTTCGTTTCAATGAAGTGTTTAGATAACTGTGTGTAGGATGACTGTAATTTACTTAGTTCTATCTAAATTTGAGAAATAAAATGACCTACATAAAAAACTTTAAAAATCGATCCAGATACCGATTCTGAACAAACTACTTTCAGGGTGTGCGTTAATTATGTTACACGTTGTAAAGGAAGTGTGTTGTTATTTAGGAACTCACTTGTTGTTTGGTAATATTGAATATTTTAGACGTTTTGTATCTCTTGGTACATTATAAATATGTATTATAATGGGAGTATACCTACTTTATATGTCACAGATTGTTATAAGATGCATTAAGTTTACTTTTTGCTTATTTGCATTAAGTTTACTTTTTTTTTATTTTTTTACCTTCAAAAACTCTCAAAAGCCTTTCCACTTGGTTGATATAAAAATTTTCTACCTTCTATTTCATTTAACTCTTTAAACACAAAGGTCATAAAACACAAAACTGATAGATACCGTTAAAAATAAACTCAAATTCAAAAATATATTTTGAATATTAGGTATTTACATAAGATTAATAATATTATAAATAAGAATTATAATAATTTATTTAGTTACTAATTGTACTTCTTGCCTATCAGAATTTTTACTTTACTAATAATTTCCTTTCTTATAAAGGTATCTATTACCCGAGCAAAATATTTATATATATGAAAGTTAAATGTTTAGTTATATTATAAATTTATGTTAAAATATGTGACAACTATAAATATATATAATAATATTATTAACTTCACCCAGCTATTTTTTTAAAACCACATAGTCACACGATTCTACATTTTGTTATTTGAGACTAAATATAATTTAAATAAATGTATAGTTATTAGATTTGGTCGATATTTCTATAAATATTCCTTTGTTTCCGATGCGCATTAACTATTTAAATCTGGTATTACGTCAACGTCAATATTGGATTTTCCTATTATGAACGCTACCATTAATGCCTTGTCAGTAACAAGGTAATGTTTTTGTTGACGTGTGTCAAAGCTGTCAAGTTGATCGTGATAATAGATGTGATTTTGTATTTATTAACGTTTACAAGAATTTTAATTTTTTTATTAAACTTTTGTTTAAAAAAACGGTAACAAAAAAGACCTCTAAGTTATTTTATATCCAATTCTCATTAATTTTGTTTACACTCTTCTATACAGTTTGCGGATTGTCAGAATTTTCAAATAGCTACAAAGCTTCGACTTTGTTTTACAAAGATTGTAATAAATTAAGTATTTACATTAAACTGTATAAATTGAGCACCAATATATTCCACGATAAATTGAGCTCGAAATAACAATTTAATTACTTGTTATTGTTTGTAGATAGCAAACTTCTTGATATTCAAAATTTTACTAAGTTCGAATTAAACAATACCGTGTTATTTGTTACAGGATTAAATGCCGTGAAGATAGTGAAAGTATCTGTACCGGAGATAATACAGTACAGGGTACAAGATGCTGTGATTTTGGATTGTGATTACACTTACGGTAACAATACAGCAGGATTGGTGGTCAAATGGTTCTTCAAGAACAAAACGCGACCCGTGTATCAATGGATTGCAACACAGAAACCGCAGGATATGGGTATTTTACGAGGTCGAGTCGACTTGACTTATCGAGCCTCGAATGATCCATTAAAAATGCATAGAGCGTTACGTATAGTGAAACTGAACACTGACATTTCGGGGTACTATACATGTGTCGTATCAACATTTATGGAAGAAGATTCGAGAACACAGCAAATGATTGTTTTTGGTTAGTGATTTTTATGGACTTTCGATATTTTATGTTGTTGGTAGTGGGTGGTGGATAGCGTTATAACTTAGATAATTTTTTAAATATCAGTAACCTATATTTCCTAACTCTATATGAAATTGTATTTTTAAAGTATTACATGACAGCTGATCTCATTATGGTTACTATTGAAGTGTATCTTATACAAAAAGTTTTTTTTCTGTATAAGGGAATATTTACTTATAGCAGGTTCTTCTGGAAATAACTTATGAAGTTGTAACCAACCATCCCAAAGTCCCTCAACAAAGAAAGTATTTTATATTTAGGCGGGCTGAGTGTAAAACTTTAACGTCATATAAAAAACGAAAATTTTGGCTATATTCGTAATAAAGGCATTTATCATTTATCCTTACATGATATTATGCAATAGCTGTTTCTTATTTTTACTCCTTACTATGTTAATAACATAAAGTGTTTACTCATTTTCCTATAGATAAAAGGTATGAGTTTAAAGTGATATAACATGTCTGCTTCCCTTTACAATTATTTAGTTGTTTTAAAAAAAATATTCATATTTTATTATTTAGTATCAATCAAGAAAGAGGATTTTTCAATTTCTCAAGCCTTAAAAGTAAAACTTAATCTTCTATTGCTTGCTAAACTTTTTGTTTAACAATAGTATTAGCTTACAGGCACAACTAGGTATAAAAAATTATGTCCTGTTCCTAACCATATAGCAATATTTTGACTCAGTTAGGTTTTATTTATGTCAGCATCTATTATCCACTTCGCATCTCTTTTTATGCTCAAAATAGTTATAAGGCTTCGAGACAGAGTAAATGGTGGTTTATTGTCATGTATTACATTTCTTGAAGGGGTATTTTAAGCCTGTAAAAATTTTATTATTTGCCGGAGCACCTTAAAAAATATTTTTTTAACAGACTACATTTTCTTTTTTAATGAAAAATATTTTGCAGTATTATCATATATCATTTATGATATTCTTTAACTACAATACAGGATGTCCCAAAATGCTCAAGTACCAGTGACACAGAAGTTAAATGAGCTTGAAATCTATCAGAACATCATAGTTTGACCTCAGAAAAGATATTTACACTTTTTTAATTTTTTAAAAAATTGCTACCTTTTGTCGGATTTTCTGCTATTGTTGCATGGAATAGCTTCGGATTGTATTTTTTTATTGTTCTGACCTCTTGAATAGCTTATCCAAAAAATAGAAGTATGTATTATTTTACCTAGAAATACTTTAATAAAAAAAATGTTTTACCGTGATTCGTGATGGATAGATAGAAAAGACAAAAACTTTGACTAGCTGGTGTGAAAAAACTGTATGACACCGAGTTTGAAAATAATTTTAAAAAGTGGTCTACTTAAAGCTGATTCAGGGATGGTAAATCACTAGTGTGTTTTTTGGCCAAAACTTTGACATTTAATTTTTTTTCCTCATAATGGCCCCATTAGCCAAATTCGTTTTAAACAAAAAAGATAAATTTATCTAAACTTACCACAGTACAATTTGTTGTTAATAACTCAGTTAATTGAAATGAAGTTTAAATAATGACTTATTAGTTATCTCGCCCTAGTTTTATTCTTTGAATGCCAAGTAGTAAATTTCTTAGCCCTTGGTTCATTTTGGTGCATACGATGCGATGCGATAGGATATGAGCCCAACACCGGCTCGTGATTGGTTTAACGGTCGCCATTTGTACCCCGCATAGTGCACCTGCACCTGCACTGAATCGTTTGGTAGTAAATTCTTTTTTATCTATAATAACACTAAAGGGTTGGTTGATATATTATAGCCGATACTCGAAGATCTATTACAATTTACAGACATTTAGCTTTTAGCAAAGCAATCAAGAGACCTCTACATATCTTCAAGAAGCGTTAAATGTCAGTCAGATGATTTATCACCCAAAAACTATTTAACCTCTGCTGAGAATATCAGTTCGTATCCGGAGTTTTTATTTACATAATGTTACTAAATTTAACACGAATACAGTTCACTAAAAGTGTGGGGTCCAATGGGTAAATATAATTTTCACCATCATCAGCATATCAAACCCCACTGCTGAGCAAAGGTCTCAAAGTTCCCATGGAAAAGATTTGAGCATTAATCACCACACTTGCTCAAGATGGGTTGGTAATTTCTAACTTATAATTGAAAATTATAAGTCAAGGTTTCCTCACAATATTTTCCTTCACTGTCAGTCAGAGGTGTTTAAATACTGTAAAAAATGTATATATGACTCGAAAATAAAACATTGGTACTTGCCCTCATACACGAGAGGCTGTCCTTTCAACCTCTAGGCCACCACTGACTAACTACTTACTTTCTTAAAATATGTATTATCTTATTATTGCAAGTTACGGCTGCTGGTTTGTAGTTATATTTCCCAAATTCTCTTATTAGACCTAATGTCTCAAAATAACTTATTCCAGTATTTTCCTTATTCCATACTTTTATGATCCTAAAAAATATTTTATGTGTAGTTTTTAAAAGAAAAAGGTTTATTATTCCATCTCTTTGTAAAACTTTATCATTAAAAATTAAATGAGAAAATTAGATTGTCCACTTAGTCTGGGGACTTTGGCCTGACGTGAACAGACATTTTATCATATTTTTTGTAATTAGTTTAAAAGCACTAACTAGTAATAATAGAATATGAACTTAATTTTGTATCAAAATGTTTAAAAAGAAATTTTTGTCATGTGAGGAAAAACAGGTTAAAGCAAAATAAAACAACATTTTTTATGATTTATTTTTATTCTGAGACATCATATGTTATTAATATGTGTTCAAGAGATTGGACAGGTGGTGAAATGTGTTCCTGATACCTTGTGCAACTTAAAAACCATAAAATAGTCATTATATGAGTGCAGCAACCCACTGTCCTTCGGCCAATCATGCAATTATAATAATATTCTTTTATAGCTTCCTTACCATTGATTATTATTTTCATATAATATATATATAATAAATTTTTCGACTTACATGCCTGCTTTGTATTTTCATCGCAATAATCTGCAGTTGGCCAAAGGAATCAGTAGTCAGCCAATAGGTCGCTGGCTATATTTTTACATATTTCTATAGTATAGGAACCATCGCCTCTAATGTGCTGCCCGTAATACAAACAAGCTTGTTTTAGTTGGTATGTTCCACATGCAATTAATATAAGATCATTATATTCTATTCTTGGAAATATGAAACTGTCCATGTTTACATTTATAGGTTGAAAATCTGCCCGCCTTCTATTTAAATTATGTTAACAAAAAAATTATTATAACAAAGGCAGCTAATGTGTTAGGAGTAAACATCTTTTCATTTATTATAATACAGCAGTATATAAGGATTATAATTATATAAAATAATAAAACCTCATATTGCATTATAGGAATAGCATATAAAATACATATCTATTAAAAAAACGAGTGATTTAAATAATTAATAGAATTGACACTTACTCGTCGAGGAGCTATCCACTGTCTTATAAAAGACTGAACCTGATTAAGATCTAGACTATGTCGCCTTCGCTCTATCAAATTAGTTCCACAGTTTATGCATCTCAGAGATACGGATTGGTAAGAAGTCACTTCTTCTGTGTTCAGACTATCATGAGACACGCTTTGGTTTTGTTCAATGTCCATATTCGAGCCGTGGTTAGCGATGGAGCTAGTTTCGGGGTCCATATTACGTGAGTAGTGGTCATCGTTTATGCTATGTTAGGAGTCCATAATACAAAAGCCAGGGTCATCGTTTGAGCGAAATTCGGGTTCCGTAGATGTGCCGAGGTCATTCGAAAAAGATAGGTCATAATGAATAAACAATCGTTGAAAGAAAATCCACAATAAATCAACACTCAATGTAGGTAAACAAAGCGAATGTAAACAATCACTCTGTGACATATCAATGTCAAATTGTATTTTTTTTGTTTTATTAGTGCTGCAATAGAAAAAAAACATTAGAAAATCGATCGAAAAAAGATATGATTACGTTTAACATTCTTCATATTTCAGTTTATGAAACGTTTTAAATGGCGAAACTAATAAAAACAAATATTTTTATTTTTTTTAAATTAAATTCTTATAGTTGTATTAAGTACTGCGAGATGATTCGATTTGACGCAATCGTTAATTGATCTTTTTGGTAAAACAAAACGTGTTTCAATATAGCAAATAAATGAAGAAACTTTAAAAAAATTTTTCAATAAAATACAAATATACACTCAAACAACAATAGAATCGCTTGCTAAAAAAAAATATTTTTTTTTTCATAAACTTGTTTTTTTATAGCAGCTTGTTCACGCTGGGCCAAAAGTGGACATTGCACTTTAACAAGTGTTCTAATGTATTAAAACATGATTTTAAAATTTTAAGTTTGATTCAGACCGCTATAGAAATTTCGTTAAAATTCAAAATATTATATTATTCTTTGCACTATTTGAATTTGTTTATCATTTGAAAATTAGATTGTATGAAAGAGAGAAACAATAAAAGCCTTGTTAAATATTTAGTTGCATTTTCAAGAATTATTTTTGAACAATCATTTCATATTAATGCCGTTCGCTGCAAAGTGAATTATTATTTTTCATTATTCCCAAATGGTACGTTATTATTACATAATTTATTATTATTTTAATAATGCCTCTTTGTCGAAATATAGAAAAACACAATTCAGTGTTGTAAACCTATAGTACAAACGTCATATAAATATACGTATTAATTATTAAATATTTATTTAAACTTCAACAATGTATTGATAAAATTTTAAGGTATTTCATTATCGTAAATTGTATTCTCATAAGAGACGAGACGAAACCTCTTAGCATTCAATGGATTCACCGTGCGGGTGCCGGGTCCATTGCGTTGCAGGGAGAGGAGCTTCAACAGTGCCTGGGACTTGCGACCCAGGTGTAGGTTTAAGGGGCCCCTTAACTAACGCGCGTTATACGCTCACCTCCACTGTCCAAGTTCCTCTCCCTACCTAACCAAATTTGAAAAGAACCTACTAGGGCTGCCTTCGACGTACGTTCTAAGAATGAATTAATGTTAGTTCTGGACAGGCCCAAGTCTTTTAGTAGGTTATAGAGAGATTTAGCTGTTATACCTCTCGCTCCCACCTCTACCGCGTACAAATCAACGACGAACCTATTTCGAGTTAGTTCGTTAGTGAGCTCGTAATACTTATTGACCTTGATGGCATGGTCTTTGGGGATGTTGGTTTCCCAAGGCACCGTAAGCTCTATCATCACAACGCGCTTTAAAATACGCGAATATAGAAATATGTCTGGTCTGGAGGCCGACGCACAAATATCCTCGGGGATTTTGTATTGTTTCTCATACGTATCCATCATGATAGTCCAATCCGAAGCCGCTTTAAGGATAGAGTAAGGCTTGACGTTTGATTTTATAGCCCTGGTGCCCTCTCTCACAAAACCTATTGATCGCTCGTTTGTGGTTATTTCCCTTTGCGCTCTGGCTACCGAAAGACTAACCGCTTCACGTATGATCTCTAAAACCCTATCGTGACGACGCGAGTATTGACCGCTGTCCAGGAGAACCTTACATCCCACCAGCAAATGCTTGGCAGTTCCAACTGCCTTTCCGCAGATATAGCAAGTTTTTTCGGTACCTTTACCCCATCTTACTAAATTACTCTGATCTGGGAGAGTCATCTGGAACGCATTGAGATAAAATTTTAGCAAGGCTGGCGACCAGTCATGAATTAGGGTGCGCCATTTTAGTGCTAGTGGAATGCAAAAATCTCCTATGTCTAACCACTCGTTCTGCATTTCTAAACTCATTGCATGGATCTTGTATTTATCGTTCTCGTCTTGCCGAATAAAAGACTTCAATATATCCGTATCTTGGACTTTCCTACTTGATCCTAACCCTACTCTGTTTATTTTGCGCTCCGATCATAAATTGTTTATGGAATTGAAGTCGTGACTCTAGCTCTGGGGCATCATTGTCTTTTGGGAGTGATGTAACGACGTCATCATGGGATTTTCCCAGGATATGTCTCTTGGAAACTCTTAGGTGTTTGTAGAGCTCCGATGGTCTTTTTAGATTCATCCCAAAACTATTACGATCCCTGAATAAAGCCGATGAATCAGCCGTTAGCGCGAGCCCGAGCCACAACTTCAACATCTTTATGACGCCTGCATCTAATTTAGATAAAAGGGTTTTACTAAAATCATAGACGAGGAAAGGCCAATTCAAACGTGAAGTTAAGTAATTATCGTAGATCCATGCTTTTTTTACGTTACTGATCTGCTGGCTATCTACCTTGTTAAGATCATTTAAAAAGCTATCTACTATTCCTTCTAAAGATGGAGTACGACCTATATTATCAATCTTACGACCGAGAAACTTGAATGGTGCATCTTCCGTAACCGTAGATTACGGAAATATACATATATAGTAATATTACAGCACCGGAGACGAATTTCCGTCTGATCCAGAACAAGACCGATGACGACACAGTAAACGTCATCTGTGCGGCGGATGGAGCCTACCCAGCGCCAAACCTCACTCTCGCCACACCGGAAAGGTATGCTTTCTATTTTTTGCTATAAATGGATAATAATTATTTTTCTATACATAGAAAGATGTGGATAATTCACCAGAAATTTATGTTATGAGTAATGCTCGTAGGTATTCACTCTCATTTTCCTAAAACGTACCTACTGAGTAGGCCTCAAAAATTTTTGCAATTTTACCCAACTACTTCTAGTTTGTCATGGTTAATTATAAGAATAACAACACTATTGTCATCATTGTAAACCTAGATTTTTATATAACTTGGTTATACATTATCTCACATTTTTCTTTGTACTTTCAGTTGTACAAGAAAAATATATTATTACAATATAATATCTTTGAGAGCTAGAAACAAACCTTTGCTATTAAGATGCCCCGTGGCCCGTAAATGTACTTTCTGCCAATAATAATTGACTTTAATTAATTTGTTTGCATAACTTTATTGAGTACCTAAATAAAAAGATCCCTACGAAGCTAAAATTTATAGACCTATTATTAAAATTTTTATGCCGTAATTTATAAAAACAGAGATTGGAATAAATTGTTCATTAACAATGATGTAACTTTATGAAAAATTGACAAATAATTTTTCGCCGAGGATTTTTCGTTCAAGTGTTAATTTCACCATAATTTATTGATTATTTAATATTATCATTTAATATTAAAGAATATATGTTTTAGGTGATATACCGGCCTTTTAGGCTGCGCGCCCATGCCGTAACGCCCTAGCGGAGCCCTATTTTCAGCGTAAAAAAATAATTATAAATAATATAGATAGAGTTCCGGGAGTTAGGACTTTTTATTGGAAATTTCCTCCTTTTTCAGGAGGAAATTTCCAATAAAAAGTCTCTTTTCTTTTTTCAAATTTCCTTAAATATTATTAATTTAATATTAAGAAACACTATTAACACACAAACACATTAATTTAAAGAAACACTGAATACCTTTTTTAAAAATCTTATTTAATTAATAACACTCGCAATTTTTTTATGTCCTAATATCCCCTTAAAAACATCTTTCTAGACGTCATTCCGAATCGAATGATTGACACATATTTTAAGGAGCTTTATTTCTAATAAACACGTTTTTTAGCATGTTGACTAGACTAAAAGCTACAATAATTCTATGATATATGTATATATGGTTGTATATCGAAAGAGAAAAGAGATACGTATTTTTTTTAATAAATTAAGAATGTGTGACCTTAAATTTAAAAATAAAGTTTTTATACCTTTTAATATAGAGGAGTACCCAAACCTTTTATTTGTGCTCTAAATTCATAAACTTGATTAATCTTAAGAACAGGCTAAGGATAGCCATAGCGAGCCAAGTGCACGCCAAAGTTGTTATTGCCTGTTGTATTAAGTCTACTGTAGACCGTAGCCGCATTACAGTGAATTCGTGTAATATGTAGTTAGTATGATATCTGGAGACATTGAATTGCAAAATTGTAAATCTCGATGCCGAATATTTGTAATTGTAACTTGAATTCAGATAAAGAAATTCGCTTGTATTTTTATGAGTTTTTCTTATATATCTGACGATTAAACGCTTTTTTCAATGTACAATCGTTGGAAATAATAACTTGCTACATAACTTTTAGACATTTTAATGAAATTTCTAAATTTGTTATATACAAGATAGTCGGATTTAATAATTCATTTTTAAAAAATAAGCAAATATATTGTTGAATCGTAATAGAATTGTTATATTTTTCTTAAAACTTAAAAAAATATATATTTTTTCTTTATTTCCTTCAAATAAATTTTTACTGCTCACTATTAGAAAAATTAAATTTTTGCACCAATTTTCACTACGATAGATTAAGATTTGAATGAGGAATTTTTAAAGCATTTTTTGATTTTTTTGACATTGTTTTATTCTGTTTCTTTTATTACTATTTTAAATATCTTCGGTTTGAAATGGCTTAGATGTTGTTTTTTTTTTATTTTATCACAGAAACATGGCATCTAATATATCTTTAATGTATACTTTATGTTCGATCCTGTATTCTGCAAGCTGTGATTTACAATAAAATCTTGAATGGCCCATAAATTTCTGGAAAACTTAATAACGTGCTACCTGCCAAATTTCTTATATTTTAGTAAAACGATTTCATATTTCTTCCACCAATGAATTTAGATAAAACTTAGAAGCAGTAACTAGCTAAGGATACTATTAGTTTCATGTCATAATGTAGGCTTGATGAAGATTTCATAAAATCAAAAGTTACCGTCGCCCATAGACATTCGCAACGTAGATTTGCGCCCTTTGATTTACAGCCCTTGTTTGGGGAAAAGGGGGAGGAAAAGGCGGGACAGGGAAGGAAAGGCAAGGGAAAGAATTAAAAGAAAACGATTTCGTTTTTAAAGTTACATAGACCAATGTTTACAACGTTTTACGTGCATGCAATTAAAGAAAAAGTTTACCAGAAACACACAGAACTCAAGCTGTTTCATGAGGATCCAAACTCCAAATTATAATAATAAAACATAATTGAAAACATGTGAATTTGTAATACTTAATTTTTTTATATTAATACCTTTTTTCATAGGTCACTGGATGGTGTTTCTCACAGTCTGGAATTTGTGAACGGACGATATTCCGCCATCGCGACTGTTACGCTCCAGGACGCTGATCTACCAACTCCAGCCGAGTTTATATGCACTTTACGGATACCCATTGCAAATTATGTTGTGCGAAAAGAAGCTATATATTATCCAGGTTAGTTAATCATCAATATATATTTTCCTCAAAATTACAACTTCATCATGTTCATCATCAGCCTATCAGAAACCACTGCTGAGCAAGGGTCTCATCTTAAATGGATAAGGTTTTAGTATTAATCAGCACGATTGCTCAAGATGGGTTGGCGATTTCAAACTTATAACTGTAAAATAATTTCCAGGAAACTCGAATAAACCTGGATTTTATAAGTCCAAGTTTCCTCGCGATGTTTTCCTTTATCGTCTGACAGTGGTGTCTAAATACTCTAAGAAAGTACATATGACTCGAAACAACTTTGTAATGCAATATACCTAGTCGGTCCCATAATGAACTGACCTGATATAGCACTACGCGACTTGTCGCTACATGTTGTGTTGCATTAAATAGTACATTAATCGTGTATTTGACATTACATTGACAGGAAAACCGTCTTAGTTTAGCAGGCCTTTAAATAATGAGAGTCGCGTATTTTTTTATTGATTCTAAATACAGTCGTCAACGGTGAATATCATGTTTCTTTAATACAAATATATAAATTACAAAACAAGATAAAGGTAAAGCGAAAAAGCAAGCTGTCTTAAGTTGTGTTCATGTCGCTGGTATTTCTAAGGATGCACTTCGTAAATCCGAGTTCACAGAAGTGAAAAATCTAGCTTACCATGCAGACATAGCCGTTCGACAATTATTTGTTTTCAAATTTAAAGCGGCACTCTCGAGGAAAAATTTCTTCATGTGATGAATTGTTGCAGGCTGGCATCTTAGATCATTTTAAGGAAAACAATTATGTATATATTTAGAGATTTTGATTCACAGATGTGAGAAATGTGATAGTATTCATGGAGATTATATTGAAAAAAAGTTGGTTTCGTTTCATTTTCTTCATTCGTTCTTAATTCAGCAAATTCATTATGGGACTCTTGAATTGAAACGCATCAATTATTAAAAAACTAAAAATCTTGTTAGATTGTAAATAACTCCAGCATTTATTTCGCTGATAAACATAAATAAATGTCGTATAAAAATGTGAAAATGGCGAGCAACATTTTAGCTGCTATCGTAACTGTTAACAAGCAAAAATATAATTTGATTACTTTTTGCTTAACTAGAAATTATACCAACGAAACCAGTGGCATAAAGTGGCGTGGACATAAACAGAATACTGTTTATTTATTTAAGACAAGCAATTTAACCGTTTTATAAGTCCACTAATGTCATTAAAGCGGCTGTGGGTTTGAGTGAAATGAGGGAATGGTAATATATTTAAAAAGTAGGAAGAGAAATAACTTTTTTGCGGTATAATTTGCTAGCGGACCATTTAAGCTTTCTATCAGCAGAAAGTTTGTGTGCACAGCTATCTAAACTGGGGATGAGATGAAACATTTCCTGCAGTGAACCTATTGAATAATTTTATGCTTCATTAAATCCGTTCTTCATCTTCTACATGGCAATTTCAGAGCTTTAGTCAGGGTCTAATTGTTGTTACGACCGGCCGCCTGAAAGACATCAACCCTCTTTGGGAATGTATTAATCAGTGATATCTAAATACTCTTAGAAAGTACATATGACTCGGAAAAATCACATTGGTGTTTGCCCGGGCCAGGATCGAACCGGCGTTCTCGACAACGAGAGGCGACGCCTCTAACTAGCTATTAGGCCACCACTGACTAGCCACCACCACCGCTTCATTAAATCCATTGTTATTATAAAAAATCTGTGATATACAGGGTGACTGGTGAATTACTATCGATATTTGAGGACGTGATATTTGACGATCATATATGACAAAATAAAAATTAATATAACATAAATATTAATAAACTTCTAAGTAAAGTTAACCAAAAGTTATGTAATTAATTACGCATCGTGTGCACACCCTACAGATTAGGTATACACACACACACACACACGCGTGCGGCGGCGTGGTGTTGTATCAGCACGCCGCCGCACACGTCCACACTTGGAACACTTGGAACGTGTCCACACTTTATTTATTTATACGGAAATTTGGTCAAAAATTAAGTACCTATTTTTTTTACATAATTCGAATAAGAATCATGTACCGAGTATTCTCCTTAAATATTGATAGTAATTCACCAGTCACCCTGTATATGTATATACGCAACATCTTATAATATTCCCCATACTATGGAAAATAAAGATAGAAATTTTCATTCAATAAATAGAAGATAAATTGCTTATCGTTTTCACGCATATTAGATGTGCTTATAAAAGGCATGATAAAATAGAATACTATTGAATTGCAATTGTATAATATACATATAAACTTACTATTTAAATGTTCTAAAATATTTTTATATATTCTTTTCATATCTAATTTATTTAGAGACATAAAATAGATTTAATTTTATGCAATTCCTAGAAATAATTAACATTTTATCTTTTTTTACTAGGACCTATAAGCACTACCCCGGAGATGCCGACTGCTGCTGATATGCAGCTTGCAGCAGCGGTGGGATCGAAAGGTATTTTTACGCATAGACCTTACGATAAGATATGAGAAAATATTACATATTAATAAAGTCCGCCTTTAATTGCTACTCCCATATCATAATGGAGTCTTATTAGAGTTGAAAGTTCGGCAACGAATGAATTGAGTTTATAAGAATTTTATATAATTAACTCATCAAATTAATCCTTGATTTGGGATAAGAATAGAGTTTAAAACGAGTTGCTTAGATGTCCATACACACCTATCCCTTGTTTGCAAAAAAGAGATTAAGTTAAATAGCTGAAGGTCTTTTGGAGTGATTTCTATATTTTTATAAAGCGATGTTCTTAATTATTGTATGTACATTTGGAATATTGTCTGCGATTATAATATTACTACAAAACATATTATAAATGTTGTATGTTATAATAATCTTATATAATTGAAATTTGTATGTGATTATTATTTTTTTGTTTTAGGTGCAAGTTATCACGCAGCTGTATCGATAGTTCTGCTGTATTTGATTCAATTATGTGTTTAGAATAAAAGAAACAAAAAAAGGTACATTTTTAAAAACTCATAGAGTGGTTATTAAAAAACTTTGAATATTTATTTAATGTATTGATTTCAATATTTCAGATTTTGTCCCAGATGAAGGTTGCAACACATCTATCTGCTTATTTAGATATCTAGTCACTGTTACCAAAGTTACAAAAATATCGTGAATTGTTCTGAATTCTTAGCATAAAAGCTTTTGGTGTACTAATTAATACTACCTGTTGGTAAAAACTTATACAGATTATATGAAAAATGAATTTCTTATTATTAAATGTTTATAATGAAAAACCATTAATCTAATTGTAAATAGCATTTCCTGGAATATATCAATGTTTGTTATTCACGGTGTGGGCTTAAATTTGGACGTTTTATAACTAGTTGTAAGATAACAATCATACTACATATATGTATTATAAATTATTCAAAATATTAATATTTAAACTATTAAAATTATAATTATAGAAAGGAGTATTTCATACGTAATTTGTATTATACTCCGGTCATAATTTTATTGCCTAGAAAATAATATTCCACAGTCAAATTTCCACTAAAAAAGTTTATATTCGAAATGTATTAAGTAAAGTGAAAAGTTGAACTTCACTTTCAGAATAGGAAATGGAAGGCATTTGTCTGTCAATATGACAATCTGAGGTATTTGTAGCCATCGAAAAGTTTATTACATGTTTCTCACGAGGCTATCGTGAAATATAGAAACATCGTAAAGTTTATTTAGATGTCTTGTGATATTTTTCCCATTAAAGAAGCTTAAACTGAAATGTAATAGTTGAAATATTATAACTAACATATTAATTTAGACAAAGCTTCGAGTGTAAAATACAATCTAGTTATGAAACGTCCACTTTATTATAAGTTAGTTTTATTAGGTAGTATATAATACATATTATTTTACTGAAACTTATTTCATTAGTATATTTAATATCACACGTATTGTACTTGGAATATTATATAATTAAATAACATAGATTGAAACCATTAACAAACCAGTTAATTTCCATTATAGCTCTTGGAAATTTCCGTTTCATTATTATTATTATTATCACTAGGGTTGGCAACATTCGGTTTGTGGCATGGCATATTAAGAACCTGTAAAAGGATAAACAATTATTGGACTCTGTTATGTCTTAATTAATAATAAAATTACAAAATATTGTGACTATTGTGTATAAATAAATAGAAATTAATATGCCGTTAAAGATACCAAACTTAGATGAAGTTTACTTCGTTTTAAGGAAAAACTGAATGTACCAACTCTAAAATATTAAAAGACTATGGCGATACCAAAGCAAATAGTATTAATTATTGATGTACCTCTATCAGCTATGTGGTAAAATGAAATCAGTCAATATACGTATATGTACATTGTGTATGTCATAATATTTTTTGTTAAGTTTTATGTCGGCTGTTGATATTCTTCAGAAACAGGGTATCGTGATTTTTTTAAATTTTTATTTAATCTAATAACTTATAACTATATTATCATGAATTTATAGACAATATTGTTAATCTGAATTTAGATATTTACCTTAATCTTAAATTTCATAAGCCATGTTTTTCGAGACTTAGTAGCACTATGCTTGTAAGTAGTTAAATTTATTTTGTTGTAATATGCTGTAATTGGTTAAGTATTTTTTTTTATTTGTTCATGAATAAGGACCCTAAATGTTTGTATCGAAATTTATATGGTAAGTTTTTGTTAATTTAAGAGTTTGTTAATTCGCTGTGCGTATGCCAATACTGGATAAAATCCAATCATAACTTTTTGTGACTTTCGCAAAATAAATTAAATATATAATGTGCAATTTTATTTAAACATTAAGTTATGCTAAAACGAGTGTTAGCTAACAAAAAAGATAAACGGTATTTCGAAGATAACTATACATTTTTTAAAAACATTCCTTGCAATTGATTTTAAATATCTTATCAGATATAAAATGACAGATTTCTTTGTTAAAAATATTTTAAATTGACAATACCTCTTAGCAGTCCATAGTTTTACCATGCGGGTGCCGGGTCTATTGCGTTGCAGGGAGAGAAGCTTCAACATTATGGGAGTATTGTTCTTGCTAATTTCTAGTCACTTGATTTCTTTACAACTGTATTTAAAATCACATTCAAATAAAAATATGAAAATAGATTATAAGCCAATAGGTTAGGCTTGTGCACTTCGTTTGATGGCTCGTCATAGCATAACGGCCGCCCTTAGTGACAATCACTACCCTATTCAGCTCTGGCCGCTCATAATTTTTATGGAACAAATCAACTGAATTCCCTATTAAGTTTATTATTAAACCCATCCAAAATCGACGCGCCGTCACGGTCATCCTGCTTCTCCACATGACCTCGTGTGAGTAACTGTCATCTGTAAGACAAACAGCCATTTACAGTGTACTCCGCTCGGTCTCCCTAATTCTAAAAATCGTCCATAATATTCCTTTACTCATACCATAACATTTAGTGGTTAAAAAAAGTTCAAATATAACAAAATCTTTCGTGAAAGAGACACATAACACAAGATTAAACACGGGCATCTGTCTGTTTGCGGCGGCGTCTGGTTGTCTGATTAGTTCAGCAATTACTACCATGATTACAATTTAGTGATAGTTTTTTATTTTTGTTAATTAATTTATTATAATAACATAGGAGATAAGTAATATTTATCACTAACAATAAAATGAGTCATAGTCACTTGAAATAAAAAATTATTATTATAAACAAAATACATAATTAACGTCAGTCTGTGCCACGCAGGCACATTATTAAACATTGTAAATAAATCAGATATATTTTTCATTATCTGAATTCATCAATAAACAACACAAGATATATTTTATTATTTATCGCAAAAGGCGTAATAGGTCCACACACATCTGAATGTTTATTAAATAATGATCTTTCTATACATACAGTGTTTATTTTTAAATTTATTAAATGATAGTCATGCTTGTTTACCGTCAATACAAGCTTCACACAAATCATTTCCAGGTATTAATTTCTTTAATTTTTCTACGTCATTAACTAAGTTCTAATTTCATTTTTCAATAATCTTATCTTTTCCTATATGACATAATCGTGGATACCATAATTTGTAATCGGAATTAAATCCTATTTGAATAATTAATGGAGCTTTTACTTACAGAAAAATCAACGGTAGGTAAATAGATTGTTCCTCGGTTTTACCAGTCATTACCTTCTTACCATTACGGCTTACTGTTCCCCCAGATACATTGAAGTTTACCAAGTATCCTGTTTTGTTGCATCTTGTACACTGTTACCAAATTATATGGTACATCAGTCTGTACAGCACATTCTCGATTGTCCCTTGATCTCCTGTATTGCTCATCAATATCTGCTAGATCCTCACGGGTTATCAGATGTTCAGAGATACCTGAATTTAAAAGAAAAGAAATTTTAATTTATTTATTACTATTTATTTAAAAGTTTTCAGACATAAATTCAAAACCATCTTCTTTCTGTGGGTCAGCTTGGGTGGTCTGTATTGTCCTTGGTCTTTCTGCATTCAGATTGTACTTCAAACTTTGCAAATAGTAACTACCTTCATTTTTATAATGCCCTCTCCTTCCTCAATGATGATTTCCTCCTCACTGATTGATGATTCCTTCCTCACTTAGCATTCTTCTTGTTAATTGCACTGTTGCTTGACGATTCCGCTATAATTTTTCCATGGTTTCCTAAAGCTTTTACTATTCCGTTTGATGCCATTAGGTTTCTGCTCCACATGGACAACCTTTTTACTTGTATCAAGATTTTCATTTGCAAGGTTAACTTCATGATCTAATAATCTTGATTTTACGAAACTCAATGTGATATTATCTTTCGATAAGCTCGACAACTGTAATCACGCCGTTGTAAGAAGTTGGTAAGGTCATAGATTGCAATAGTTACCGGATTCCCAGCCCCCTGTCAGTCAAGCGAAGTCGGAGCGCCACTGGGTTTTTTAGTGGATATACCGGGGTCATTAATAGTTGAGTCACTTTATCAACTTCTGAAATGGTTGCTCCGGCTGATGCTAACTCCTATATTAACGAATCAAAATCCATTAAATGTTTACACATATCTGTTTCACCTTCTAATATTAAATTAAATAATTTCTTTCAAGCACCCAGTTGTTTTGCTACACTTTTTCGCTTAAATATATTATCTAGAAAAGCAAAAATCTGTTTTGTCGACGATTCCGGTTTCACATTACTTAAATACGAATGGGACAAATATTCAATTAATAGATACTTCTCGATTGATTCCGATTTCTACCATTTGTTGTCAGGATTCTCCGGTTTCCTTTTATCGATCAAATTAATCACGTCGAGTGCACTCAAAGGACTACGGATTCTAAAGTTCCATATATCATTTTATTTTCACCGTTAAAAGGTTGAATGTTTCTTTTTGACTTAAATTTTTCATATTGCTTATTATAATTGGAAATACTTGATTATTTAACTAAGAAACACCTAACCACTTACTTTTAGTTTACACGCACTAATTTTTGATAGCATATGAAATTTGATTTTCTTGAAAATAATTTGAACATTAATACTTTTAATTAATCTAGAACGTAACTTGGGCCCATAATCCGTTAGGATTATAAATATGTGACGGCGTTTTCTTATTAATGATTGAAGATATTATTATTATAAGATTTTTTATACTCAAATAGAGTTTTAACAGCGTGTCTTAAACCCCTTAAGGATCAGAGAGAACTGACTGTTTACAACAATATTTCTACAATTGTTCTTTTTACATTATATAAGACATAGTGTTTTTATGCATTCTCTACATTACTTGAATTGTACCTTCTTTTATGGCTCGTACTTCGAGTACTTTAAAGTATCTTTCAATTCAAGGGTAAAAATGTGTTCACCAAGTGTTACATAAGAAGGACAACTTTCTGTACTTTAAAAAAATTTAAAATATAATTTGTTAAAAGCGAATGATTTTGTAGACGAACTCAATATTTCGAATGTTAAAACCCATTAACAGATTCTTGTAGAATCATGTATGAAACTAAGCTTCAATTTGAAAACCGAAAATTTAGAAATAGGTATATCGTCTAAAATTAAAAAAGCAAGCAATCCAATTAACAATACAGACATACGGTGGAATAGATTTCGAAATCGATTGTTTTAATTTTATTAATCCTTTCCTTTCGTTTATTCCATTTTAGAGTATTTCGTAAACAAAAATTAATTAAAAAAACCTATTTGAATATATTAAAGCACTATAAATAAAAAACTCAAAAAAAAACTTTTATACACGCAATTGGTGACGGTAGTCTCCAAAGGATAATACATTAATCATAATACATAATTTAATTATTCGACTTACAGACTTTTTTATTTATCAAATTTTATATTTAATTTGCTGATTATTTAAAACTTTTTAACACATACTATAAATATTGGTTATTATACAAATTATACATAGTTTTGATTTTTTTAAGTATTCTCTTACTTATAATAAAAATCAGCAAAAAAGTATTCGAAGCTACTTTATTCTCTTTGATTAATGGAAGGAAAAAAAGTTCAGAATATAATTTGTCATTACTAATTTTATTTAGATAATCTAACGATAAGCTGGACAGTGAAATGTAATGAATATTTAACTTTTGACAATAATTATCTAAAAACCATTTTGTCAATCACGCGATCGATACTTTTATTGCTTGAGTAAATAAGGCAAATAAGCAACAGTGCAAATTTATTTCGAATGTGTTTAATAATTTAGTTCAGTAATTCGACCCTGAGCCAAGAATATTTATTATTTAAGAAGTCCGAAACGGAACGGAAATGTAATGCATTCGCAAGTTTTTTTATTCAGTCTAGTATTGATTGTTTGTGAGTAAATAATTTACTAGTGTTTTATTAATTGACTAGCTTTTGCCCGCGACTTCGTCCGCGTGGAATAGTGACTTCCGGCAGATTTTTGGTTCTTCCCACATAGTTCCCGTTCTTGCGGGATTTTCGGAATGGTCGAGTTCCCGCAGAATTTTCAGGATAAAACCTGTTTTTTTTTTCGAGTTCCAAACTATATCTGAACATTTTTAAAGTAATTTTAATTATTTTAAAGAACTTCTGCATATACTACATTTTTTGTTTTATTATCTTGTGGCAAAAGAACATATTGATTTTCGCCACAACCCGATCTTGAGAACGATCAGCACTCGATTCCCGTTGCCGGTTTGCCAAAGTTCGAAAATTTTGTGAGGCTAAACGCTGCGAACGTTCAACGCTTGATACCTAATTTACCTAAAACCCACCCATAAAAACGGTTTTTGTGAGTTAATCTTAAAAGATAGACATATACTGTTGCGGACTGTTTTTTAGATCATTAAAAGAGCTATTATTTTTTAGAACATATTTTTTGTGTATCTTGAACCGTTTTCACGGCGCACGCAACGGAAGGCTTTAAAGATGAAATAATTTCTCCCGTTTTTTACACATTTACCACTATATCTTTGCTCTTATTGGTCGTAGCGTGATGTTATATATTCTAAAGCCTTCCTCGATAACTGGACTATCCAACACAAAAAGAATTATTCAATTCGAACTAGTAGTTTTGGAGATTAGCGCGTTCAAACAAAAAAACAAACAAACAAACTCTTCAGCTTTATAATATTAGTATAGATATTTTTATTTGTTTAGGTTCCAAGCAACATCCAAAAATTATTGGAAGAAAAAGGTTTTAAACAAAAGTATCTTGATATCTTTACATTTGTACTCTCAGAGCATGCAGATAGAGTATTCTCAAAGATTTCTACAATTGAATAGCCAAAATTCATTTATTTTTTTGGTATATTATTGGCCTCCAAGCTTAACTTCAACGTAACCTAAACACTGAAGGATTTTGAGCTTTTTAGTAATGGCTTTTTAGTAGTGACTAATGGCTTACTCCCAGCTCTTTTCTTTTACACTGATCAGTTTGGGGTTGTGAATGTTTCCCACATCAACAAGTGTCGAATGTTCTAAATTTATATTTGGGGTTAATTAAACCTTGCGTCGGGTTTCTTATTTTACTCAGAAGTTCAGTTCAGCTGTTCTCGAGTTTTAGCGAGACTAAGGAACAGCAATCCATTTTTATATATATAGAAGATTATTAACTGTATAAAGATAAAATATTTAATATTATTATGAAAATTTGTCTAATGAAGAAAAATCGTATATTTAAACATATATTCATCAGGCTCAAAAGGTCTAGGGTTCCAAATAATAATTATTATATTTTCTTTTATTATTAATTAGAATAAAGTTCGATATATATTTTTGCTTTGTTTCGTAATAATACATTTATGAATTTGTAAATTATGTAAACAATTTTCTTTTTAACTTTTCAACTGGTTAAAATAAGCTAGTTAGAAATATCTACACATATAATTTTAATCGTCAATAAAGAACTCAAATTAAACTTAAATTAAACAAATAATGATACAAATTTAATAATAATTAATAACACTAAATCGAAGTTTACATATAAATTTGACGGATTTTAATTGTAAGCTGTTTTATTAATTGGTATTTCAATTTATGTATCCATAGCATATTTAATCACAAATAAATTAAATCCTTTGTTCTGTAAAGGATATAACTTGTTTTTCAAAAGTAAATATTCACGTTGATTTATTAGATACCGTTCGTATGCATTCACTTCAAGTGTAAATATTAGTTTACGAAGTGTGTTATTTCTAGATGGAAAATAACAGATTTTCAACGATAAAAGGATTTGTCGGTTTCCCTCAGTAGTTTTTTTTGTAATCAGAATAACTTACAATTTATATTATTTGTAAACAGAAGCCCTTTTAAAAAACTTTGGATAGCAATTAGTAAGAGTCCTTGAACTATTCTGTTTTTGCGGTGACCTTTCCTTAACTAATTGCATCTCATTTAGAAAATATGGTATCTATAAGTAACCTAAGTTATTTTAATATAAAAGCAGTGTTTATTGAAAATTTCTGTCTTTGAACTAACTTTATCTAGTGAATATTTAAATATGAAAAATTGCTGAAGGTCTCTTTTGACGCAAAGGCGAGGTATAATTTGTATTCGTCTTTTAATCAAAAAATTATGCTAAGTACAAAGCACATATACTGAAGGGTGTTAAAGGCCTACTAAATGAAGAATTGGCGACAATAGAAGAAGAAACAACTATTCAGTTCGTTACGCGTTTTAAAATAATTTTGTTTGAAAAAAGAAAAGACAAAATGACATTCAAACAAACAGGTTGTTTCAACAAAAATGTGAAATTTTGGTTGTTCCTTGGAATTTATCCATTGTAAATTAATTCCAAATTGTACAACTTATACTCTAAAATATTTTTCTTTCTGTTTGTATTTCTATATGACTCTCTGGTTACTCTAAATTTTTATTTCTTACCAAAAGATTTAAACGTGAATATATTGAAAACATTGTGTTATATTTTACTTTTCTCTTAATAATATCTAAAGTATTAACATATTTCATTATAAACGAAAATATCAGAGATAGGTATGTATACAGTATATTAAAATTCCTGGATGGAAATAATAAACGATGCTAAGAAATTTAACGAGAAGTACCTACTGGAAAGTACATAGTAGCTATAATGTCCTATTTTACTATGATTACACTTTTTGTACTCCTGTAATTTTTCATCTCATTACATCAGTTCCATTGGAATTCATATTCAGTGGTTATTTTTTTTTGTCTGAAGATTTTAGAAGATACAATTTTTATTACATCCACTTCTACCAGGCAATTGATGCTCATTTCAATATGCTTTATTATATTAATATAGATTCGTTCTACATATATTGGTCTCTTGCTATTAGTGTATACTTCCAAATATTTATCCTGGATAAAAAATTAATAAACATTACAACTAATATCTCGGACTGTGACGGAATGTTAACCAGAGACATTGATCAAATACATATATACCTATACCTATAAGAAAATTGAATGACTGTATTCTACATTATGAAAATATAAGCAAGTATGTGATCGTCGGACTTTTTGACAATTGTAAGATAATTTCGTAGCTACCTGATGAACGTTTTAAATCATTTAATTTTATTTTGCCTATTAGTAGAGAAAGTTTTTAGTGTGACTCTTTTCGTAGAATTCAGCATGTCTTCATTTATAATTTGCATTTGTTTATACCGTTTAACTATGGTGAGTTTTATATAGGTAGTAATTTCAATAATAAGTTGAACATATAGACTAATTAAAAACTGTTAATTTTGCAGCCAGCACCTCTATCATATTACTTTTTCTTAGGGAGCTATTTATTTCTAAATATTATCCAAATATTTTTGCCATGTTTCTTTGGAACTTGGATCATGGACAAGGTACTAGAGTTAATTTAAAACATTTAAATTCATAAATAAATTACGATTTTCAACGATACTTAGAAATATTGTAATATTTTATTAAATACAAATATATTCGTTCTTTGAAACTTAATTAGGTATAAAGCATAACATAATCAGGTATAATAATTGGTCCAAATAAATGTTCAAAGTTGCTAAAAGTTCATTCTTTCAATAATATAAATAGATCCTGCTCTAATTGTTTATCAGATATTCAGGGTTTATCAAAATTAACTAAAAAATTCTATTATTTTCAGAGTAGTCAATTGTCACACAGTATATTGTTGTGATTAGATTCCGAAATCACGAAGTTTTAAAAGTAGCACGAGACTGTTTATCGAGAGGTCCCTGAGACTCCCTTCGTAACGTTAAAACGTTTTGTTGGTTTTCCCGGGACCCCTTGTTAATGAAAGACGCTCACCACCACAAAACAGACTTAGGATAATACAGGACAGAATTTTGAACAGCCCGTGAGGAAAAGGTGAGAAAAAGCAAAGGGCAACAGGCTCTCTCAGTCATCGAACGAAACGCAGCCATTAAATACTACTTCACTCCGAACTTCTGTGAAAGGACCAAACCAGCCCATATTCGAGTTGTAATTGGTTGAGCCGAACCAGACCTTACCACTCATAAATTTATTTCAGGCAATAATAAAATGGAGCCATTTTATTTTTATTTTATATAAAAAGTTCACAATAACTTCTTATTATTATACTCATCATATTTATATAAATATTTGATATAAAGATTATTTGTATTTTTTATATTGAAGTACACCTCCTTCCGACTCTAACACCAGTTTACGTTAAAGGGATAAGTTTCTAATGTGTCCCACTTATTGCATACCAAAATATTTTTGTTATTTTCATTTAAACTTCACACTGAACTCATTTATGTAACAAAATATGACGTCATAGGTTTATTTATAAATAAAAATAATATTACATGACTATTTTGTATAAATTCAAGTGGTCATATGATGATATGATGAATAATGCCTTAAAAGTTATAATCTTCATCACCTTGAGACATCTTATTTATCTGGTGATAGAGAAAATCATTGTTTACTTTATGCTCTCTGAAAACGCCTTATTACTATCTCGGCCAACAAATGAACTGTCTGTTATTGTCTCGAATCTAGGGCCAAGTCTTTGAAATTATAACTTAATGAATCTAAAAACATGAGTACAAATATTTTAAAGTGATTTATGTGCCTACTTCAAATATAAAAATACTTATTATTTATTATTTACTATACTAACATGCTGTTTAGAAGGTTAATCTCTCTATACTTTAAGTTTCATTTAATTGTACATTCTTAAGAAGAGTAAAGAAAGAATATGATGTGTTCATGATCTGTAAAAAAATAAAACTCGAATTATTTTTGGTGATAATGTATGAAAATTTCAGTGTTCCAAAGTAGATACATTTAACATTAAATTTTAATAACATTTCTTGGTGTATAAAAACAACATACTTTTAGTACTGAAAGGAATTTAAAAGATATGCTAATGATTTATACACTTTATTTTTAATTAGGAATCGTCAAAGAAATTAGACTTTGTTCCTACAACTACAGTCGAGATGCACATTACTTCTTCTTCTAAAGGCGTAAAAGCGAATCAGAACGTTTGATGTCTAAGGTGAGGGCGAGCTTTTGATTCTCGCAGACGTACTTTCGGAGTGCCACTCAACACATCAAAAGACCTTGAGTTTATATGGCTTTGACGGTACAACAAATTTGTCCGAATAAGCATCATCCGTAAAAGAGCTCAAAGCATTTAACTTATTCCTACCAGCCACTAAAGTGTTATAATTGTTTGCGTATTTTATTAATCTATATAAATCGTAATTAAACCATATTTTCAAAAAATCTTTGACTTCCATATTTTAATTTGTGTAATACTTTCACTGTTACAGGGATAAACGGGGGTAATAATGATATGTATGTATATGTTTTCGATTAATGCGTCGGGACGTGACGACCCCATCGCCCACCGGTACATTAATTTAGAATTTTGTGTGATATAATCTTTATCCAACACATTTTTTCATATACATGTTTGCTGAATATTTCCAAATAGATTGATTTTTTATTTGTTTGTTATTTTCGATCTCCATTACATTTTATTGACAATTAATTTTAATATTTCTCCTTTATTCATATGTATGTATGTACTTACGTATGTATGTATTCATCTGTAATGATTATTATACATTTTCGTTCATTCACTAGACTTAAATGTATATCTTCTGTTTATAAAATATTTTTTTGCTTCCTGACAATATGTTAAATAATATTGAAAGATAATCAAGCAAGACTTTACAGAAATAAAATATTATAAAAACAAGTGTTGTACTATAAATAACTGTGTAATATGAAAGTCGGTATAAATACTGACGAGACCGTTTTATAGCCCACATAAATCAATGTGATTCCTCAAATTATATATTATGATTCCTGGTTCCGGGCTCCTATTATACTTAAATACAATGGAAAATGTATGGCTTACCAATATACCCTATTAATATCTCAATATTAGGATAACGAAATTGAATAGGTACTTGATATTTACGTGTAATACCAGTATTTGTTAACATAAAGATTACAGATTTATATTTAAATAACATTTTGAATACAATCGAAAATAATATTTTATACTTTTATTTACAATTAAACCAATGATTAAATATATATATTTATATAATTGGTATATTGATAATATTGTTGTTTATAATATGTGCGAACAATTACTTTATGTACATACAGCTCACAAACTCAGTTATAGTAAACTTCTTTAAATATGCCATGAAACATATGAAAACAGTTGCGTTTTTCTGAATTTTAATATAATAAATATCAATAGAACATAAACATAATAAGATAACATAAGCATGTGAGTTCTTTTATTCTACGACTTATAAACACATTTCTGTCTGTATTCTTAGAATGAATTCAAAGTAATGTCACTTTCCCAAATTATCATTACAAAGTTAGACATGGTTACATGAAAATTGGTAGCATTCTGTTACACATTTTACCAAAACTTAAGTTATAAAATCGTTAGTCTAAATTTGAGAAAGAAAATACAAACACAATTATACTGTTAACAGCTAACAGCTAAAGAACAAATAGGTTTTTCAGTAATAAATTACAAATTACTTCATATTTATTTATGTTTGTTTCTCACTTAAATCAATGTCATCACTCATCGGCCTGAAGTTTAGATATTAAATGGCCTCAATGGTAAATAAAAAAACTATGCAGATGAAAAGAAATAAATTTCTACTTCTACTTAGTTTCAGATATCGATCTAAAGCCATTACAGTCCATACGATATTGGACCTTATTTATTTATTACTATAAATAAACAACTAATTGAGCATTTTTAAAATATTAGATGTAGATATTTATATCTAGAATTCTGGGCAAACTAAACATCATTCATGTAGCTAAACATTAGTTCCATTAAAATTTATTATAATTAATAAGTAACTAATTGGGAATTGCTAAATATCGATTCAATTAAAGAAAAGTTTTCCTTGAAGTCGTGGTGGCCTATAAGTTAAACGCCCGTGAATGAGGGTGCGGATCAATACGTATAATTTCAGTTCAAAGATCAAGCGTGGTGTTTAATGCTCTAATCTTCTATTTGTGAGATGAGGCCTTTGCTGAGCATTTGGCACCAATAAACAGATGATGATGAAGTTATCCTTAATCTCAGAAACTATAACCTGTTTTCCAAGATTGAACATTACAATTGGTGGATTAAAAAAATTATTTCATTAAAATAAAACTAATATTATCGGATTATCTGCTGAATGAAGACGAATATCATCCATCCGGTTTCTGCAAAGTCACCGAAACGTTGGGAGTTAACGAAGCTTAAATACTCGTAAGTCGTAGATCTCATTATTTTTTATTGTCAATAATTTTTGAGCTTTCATAGATATTTCTGAAGAGGCTAAAACTTCATAAGGAAAGAGGGAAAACAGTGAGGGAAAATTTAATACACATTCTTCGTACAATAGATAACTTCCTCAGAATATCAATGATATAACTTAACCTACTTGAGGGCACTTTGTAACATTATATTCCACTTATAGAACACTGACGCTTTATAAAAAGTGCTTATGTCAACAATACTGATTATGTAATTTTCTTAGCATTTTCAAAATTTGTTACATTAATCATTACAAATTTCCTCATTCCAATATTCGTTACTCAACTAACAATAGACAAAAGATAAGAGAGTAAACTCAGTATCCTCAAAAAATAAAGTGACATTTTTGGAAGAAATTCACAAAATAACTTTAATCCAGCTCTGTTTTAAAATAAAAACAATCTGAAGTCAATTCTCTAGTTTGAAATATTGCCTCTAACCCTGAATCCAGACAAAAGTAGCGTTAACAAATGAGAGATGCCGAGACTACAAAACTGTGGAAATAAGCCAGAGGCTAGTGTCCCGTTATAACCAGTCCTTATTTCATCGAGCCAGGCGGAGATCTTACTGGGGAATGTTCATATTACTTACAAAGTTTTTTTATTATTAAATAAATATCCTTGATAGACTATTTTAACAAAAAACTTACTATTTGTATAAATATGTATATTTTAACCCGGTCAAGTCCCCGCTCGGCCGGGTATCTGTGAGCAGATTTCGCCAGGGAAAACAAAACAAAAAAAAGGATATACTGCACCACATATGCACTTCACTAATTATATTATAATGCAGTTACTTTAGGTAGTTTAATTTTCTTTCGAAAAAGTAATTTTCCTCTTCTGGTTTTAAAATTAATATTATAAAATAATTTTCACACTTTAATATATTTTCAGATTAAAATATTTTAAATTGCTTGTTCCCTTTCATTCATTTCAATGGTCGTTCTACTTCTTTCCGCTTAGTGTTTTTTTTATTTGTTACATATCCTAAATAGTACTGAATCGATGTAAATGGTACCTATCTATGCCATCAAACTTTTTTATTGTTATTTAAAAAGATGAAATATATACAAATATGTTTTATAAATAATGATTCACAGTAGAAAAACCTTAATTATAAGTAACTAAGAAAATATTAACTAACAATCGATTTCCTTTCACGGGGATAGCGCCATAAAGTAATAAGTAAATTTTGAGTTTTAAAATTCATAAGGGAATTTGTTATAGCAAAATTAGATTAATGTGAATTCTTTTTCACCCTAATATTTCGTTCTTCGTCACGCGCCTTTTGAACCTTTGGTAGTATTTCTAAATTAACTAGGGAGTTGGAAGGTGAAATCCCATTTACAAATTCCTGGAATTTTTTTATTACATGTAACAATTCCCTTATTGAACAAAAATTGAGCTACCTTATTTATTCCTTTATACATAATTGAATAGTGTGTTTGTAACACTGGTTTTGACATTACTATATATATTTTTTGTTATTACATTATTTTATTGAATATCTTTATATATATAATTCTTCTGTGAGCATGTATGTATGTCACTGAACTTCTCTCAAACGACTGGACCGATTTTGATGAAATTTTTTATGTGTGTTCAAGGGGATCTGGGAATGGTTTAGATTCACAATTTTTTTCGCTGGTCAATGTTTTTTTAATTAATTTTTAATTTATTAATAGTTGTTGATACAAACGTTTTTTTGACATTAGATTTGACAACTAACTAATATGTCAATAATTCTGTCGCACTTCAAAACACGGAGATTTGTGGCGTTACTAGGTATAAAACTCCAAAAATATAAATAAAAAAACGTAACAGATATTTCTTGATTATAGGGCGATACGAAGTTCGCCGGGTCTTCTAGTAATTAATAATATGTATATGAATGCATTATTAATACTGCAATATATTACAAGTCACTTATATATCTCTGAAATCTATCAAAAGTGTGTATAAATACCGAATAACTTTTAAATGATATGCCTCTCTCTATAATTTGTGAAAAGATTTTTTGTATTTCTAAAAACATATTAAAATTAAATCTTAAAACCAATCATTTAGGTACAAGGTTGAATTGATGTGGAATTAAAAAACAATAAATAGACAATTCATGTTATGGTAAAATATTATCTTTTAATATCTCCTATATGTAATATTCGTGTCATTGGTATCCAAAAATGTGATCACTTCAAAATTAATAAATATACCTACCAATAGCCTATTGGTGTACCTGTAGTTAAGTTGATATAATTTGTAAAAAGGACACTAGAGTGACACGATTTTCATCGGCATTTGTTGTAATAGTTTAAATTGCTTAAAAGTTAGATTCAATGCTGTTAAAAAACACAATATTATGTCGATGACTGCATGTTAATTGTAGTTAGTTATTTTTTTAATTTGGTCCGATTTATTTTGTCACAATAACGACAAGTCAATGATTTATATTTCAATAGGGTCATATGCAATATACTCGTATTAAATTAATAAAATAATTTTTTTTGGTATAAATGAAAATTTTGTTTTATCCAGTTCTTGCTTTGCATTTCTACGAAAAGTAAGAAAGAACTTAACATAAGTATAAATCTAGTTCAATGCAAATGTTTGAAGGCATACAAGATTGTCAACCCTTTATTAAAGTCTTTAAAGAACAAGGTCGTATTACAAGCATGAAATTTTTGTAACTTACGTAAACTTACATTAAAATGTTTCCGCAACGAATATGTTATTAAAATGAATAATTATTCACATGTATTTTAAAAAATCATAGTTATTTTTATTCGTGTTTTAAATACTATACTAACCTATTTTAATATTTTTATCTTATACGCTACTCCTTTCCTGGTCTGTATTACTTTTCATGATGCTGTCACAATGCTCGTTTTTACCAACAATTTCATTAATATTAAAGTTAAATATTGTAACAGATACATTACAAATGTTAAACAATTAAAAAAATCAATTCAGTTCATCGGACGTTTTGTTTGGAAAGGGAATGGATTCCATTCATTCAAACAAAATAGTTATGAATTTAATAGCAAGAGAACTTTTGAATGTGGGGTCGAGGACTATTGGCAGAATTGTTGAAATGAACGATTATTGTTATATGTAGTTTTATTGAAAGTCAGTATTTTTGTGAAGTGTAAAAGTAAAATAAAATGCGTATATGCAATTAATATAACCGTTTTAGCAAAGTAAGAAAATCGAGTAGAACTCTAAATCTCTTAAATATGCAGCTGACTAAAAGTTAGTTAGTGTAGCATGACACTTCCATTATGGGGATCACATTTTTGCGTACCTTTCATTTATAACAGTATTAAGAGGAAAAGTTACACTTAGTAATATACATATAACCAACACATTTGTTATGATCATTATATTTAGTATTTTAACAGTACATTTCAAACTTAAGTAACAGTTATATTGTTAAAATAGTTAAATGAAATAAAACCCTTTTTAAACACTTCGATACATTAAATCAAATATCAACCGACAAATCCATAATACAACCAGGAACGACCACTCACACATAGATTAAAAAATATTCGCGCTGAAATAGATTATAAAATTTACTTATTTTCAACACGCCTTCTTAAATTTATAATCTTACAACATTTAGCTTAAATAATGATACAACTTTCATCATAACTAAATTTACAAACTTTTACATAGCTATCAATATAACTTCATACCAAACTAACATTTCATCTTTTACTTTTAAAATACTTTTTTTTTTTTTTTTTTTATATCATAGGGGGCAAACGAGCGAGCGAGCCATCTGGTGAGAGATAGTCATCGCCGCCCATAAACACTCGAGGAGCCAGAAGGCGCCCGAGTGCGTTGCCGGCCTTTCAAAAATAGGTACGCTCTCTTCTTGAAACACCCTAAGTCGTAATGGATAGGGAATACGTCGCGAGGCAGCTGATTCCACAGGGTGGTGGTGCGTGGCAGAAAATTTCTTTTGAAGCGCACTGTGGTTGACTGCCAGCTGTCAAGGTGGTGCGGATGGTATTGCAACCTGTGACGTGCAGTGCGGTGGTGGAATTCAGCTGCCGGCAGTAGCCCAAAGAGCTCCTCAGAGCATTCCCCATAGTAAAGGCGGTAGAAGACGCTGAGAGAGGCAACGTCTCTCCGCAGGGCTAAAGTATCAAGCCGATTGGTAAGATCGGTATCGTCGACCATTCGAGTTGCACGACGTTGGATTCGGTCAAAAGGAAGAAGTTGGCACTGGGGCGCTCCAGCCCAGAGGTGAGAGCAGTACTCCATGTGAGGTCTAACCTGTGCCTTATACAGCGTCAGGCGTTGACCCGAAGTGAAGTACCGCCCCGCTCTGCGAAGTACGCCAAGTTTTTGAGATGCCAACCTGGCCTTATCTTCCAAGTGACTACGAAACTGTACATCACTCGAAATGGTGACACCCAGAATACCAATACTGGCTGTGGGTTTAAGGGAATTGCCCTGGAACCGAGCTGTTACGACAAAGGGTGTTCTTTTCGCGGTGAACGCGCAGACTTGTGTCTTAGTTGGGTTAAATGTAACCAGATTGGTTTGTCCCCAGGATGACACTTGATCAAGTAGAGACTCGATGCTAGACACAAGTCTACTTCGACACTCAGCGACGTGGTCCTGAGAAAGTGTGCGTTCTCCGGTATAGAGCTAAATTAATTTGAAGTGTGTAACTTCTTTTTCAAAAATTTTGTCTTATCTACACTTTTAGTTAACATGTCTACCACATTAGTTGTAGTATACATTTTCACAATATCAATAACTTTATTTTCATAGTACTCAATTTTTTTAATGATCTTTCACTTCAATGTGCCTTGAGTTTTTCGTTAAATTACCATATTTAGCTATAGCAATTGCACCTGAGTTAGCAACATAAATTTTTATTAACTTACAAAACTTTACACAAATGATTCACTTAGCGAGTTCCTAATAAAAAGTACTTCTGTCACTGCCTCTGACATAGCAAGTAAACTCTGCAAAAGATGAACACTTAGTTACTTTACTCTGTTTACATGTTTTAAAAAAAAATTAAGTTCCAAACAACCTTATAACAAAACCAGTAGTAGACTTTCTATTTAATATACCAGAATCCAAATTATCGCAGTATGTTAATTTTAAATCCTTAGTTTTATACAAATGTTTAAAAATTCTCATAGCATACTTGTAAAGTGTTTAGTATAACAAGATTGGTAAGGCCTCATATATATATATGTAATTAACGATATAATATGCTACATCTGGCCTTGTGCCTGTACTTATATACAAAAATTCCCCTATTATTTTTCCGTATTTAATACTTTCATCTACTTCTCTAGCTTGTTCTAGTTTTAAATTTCTTTCCATTGTAGTATCATACAACTTAATATTTTGAAGATCATATTTAGCAGCCAAAGATTCAATGTACTTTGTTTGGTTTAAATTCATTATGCTTTTATCATCACTATATTCAATATCTATACCAATGTAACTTTTAATTTTTCCTAAGTCTTTCATAGCAAATCTTTTCATTAAACTAGTTTTTACTTCTTCTATCTTTGCAACAGATCAAAAAATCATCAACAAATATAATAATATGTATATTAGATCTTTGATTGCTTTAGTAATATAGACAGTAATTATAGTTACTTCTTACAAAATTTAATAGTTTAATAAACTCATTGAAACAATCATATCTCTTGGACTTTCTTTGAGAACATAAAGTGCCATCTGCAATTTGTAAGCTTTATTATTATCAGTTTCATAACCTTATGGTTGATTAACATATACTTCTGACCTTACATAAGTATTTAAAAAAGCTGTTTCTACATGTATCTGTTCTACAAATAAATTATTATTACAACTGTATGACAATAAAATTTTCAATATTTGCATTTTTCCTACTGGTGAATAAGCTATATCTATGTATTCATTCATTACTGATATATCCTCTTACAACTAATCTAGCGCTATAATTATTTTTACTCTTCTTTTTAAAACCCAATTAACATCTATGACTTTTTTATCTATTGGCCTTTCAACAATTTGCCAAGTATTGTTTTTACTTAAACTATTTTTTTCTGAGTCATTTTGAGGCGCCAACATATTCCCTCCTCTTGAACGCATAGCTTCGCGTTCAAGACTCGTCCTCTGGGTGAAATAAAGGGCAGATGCGTGTTAGGGATCGACGCACTACATCTCTCGTGGTTTGAACGTCGGCAACTCTTGCGATACCGTCAGTCCCAGGGTGAAGAAGCGTGACTCGTCCCAAGTGCCAATGCAAAGGGGCGGCATTGTCTTCTTGAAGGAGAACCATGTCACCGATGCGTAGCTTTTCATGATTGGAGCGCCATTTGATTCGGTGCTGTAGCTCGCTAATGTATTCACGCTGCCAGCGACGCCAAAAGTGCTATCGTATTTGTTCCAAGCGCATGTAGCGGTTGAGGCTGTTGGGGCTGTAGTCTTCAATGTTCGGAGAAGGCAAAACAGTCAATGGCCGACCAATCAGAAAGTGCCCTGGGGAGAGAGGAAGTAAATCGTTAGGAGAGGTGGACATGGGATATAGAGGACGGCTATTTAATATAGCTTCCACTTGTGCTAAAAGCGAAGTTAACTCTTCAAACGTTAAATTATTATTGCCAATAATTCTTTTGATATGAAATTTTGCGGATTTAATGCCCGCTTCCCATAAGCCGCCAAAGTGAGGAGCGTAGGCGGGAATAAAGTGAAATTTTATTTGTTCGTCAACGGCAAAATCAGATATAACGGGATTAGTTTTTAGAAAATGAGATAGTTCCTTAGCCGCAGCAACAAAATTGCGACCATTGTCGGAATATATCTCCGTTGGCTTGCCCCTACGCGATATGAATCTCCGTAACGCTAGTATAAACGCATCTTTAGACAGATCGCTAACCAATTGTAAGTGAATACATTTATAACGAAAACAAATAAATAAACATAGATAACACTTAGAAGTTTTTGCACTTCGACCTACCGAGGTCCCAAAACCTATGTACTCATTTGGTCATGTAACTTTTTGTTCAGAGATAGCTTCGACATAAAATTGCAATTAATTGAATTTGAATCACAGTTCAATAAAATAGGACCGGAAACTATCCATCCGAACTGTGAACTGCGTAAAAATGGTTTATTTACGCCTAATGATTTTTATTCCCTCCCTATAATCTAGCAAAATAAATCGGCACCTATTAATGTATCAATAGGCGCAGGAGTATAGAAATTAGGATCAGCTAGTTTAATATGTGGACGCAAATTAAATTGTCTGTAGTCTATGTAAGACTTAAGAAGATTTCCCGTTCGTTCAGGCATGATAAAACACGTGAGAAAAACACTATAGTCACGTTGTAGTGTATTAAATTTTACTTGACACCGCTCGTTTATACGATTACGAGCTACGTTCCCTATGCCTACAATATTAAGATTCGTGGGTATGGATTCCAACCCTAATCTATTTTTTAAAGATTGAGTTAAACTAGATTGACTGCCACTGTCTAACAGAGCACGTATAGTTTCATTTTTCGAATTGACTGGATTCATGACTGTTGACAACATGACATGCGTAAAATGTTGTCTAGAAAAATTGACGCTTAGTTCGTCTTCTGCAATCTGAGAACACGAATTTTTATTTAAGTGTGATGACAAAGAATCGTTACTAGTTTTGTGTAACAACGTGTTGTGACGTCCCCAGCATTCGCGACATGACCCTGAGGTGCACTGACGTGTATTATGACCGGAACGGAAACAATTTGTTAAGCTTAAGTTTGAAAACTTCGGCAATTCTCAACTCAGGTGTTTTCGCTAAAAATGCAGGGCAATTATAAATCAAATGGTTACTCTTGCAATACAAGCAACAAGTACGATTTTTATTTGTTTGATTGATACCTAAATTAGAAGTGCACGAAAACGGTTTTTGATGTCTCGTAATCTTAAAATTATTACTATTGCTAAGCGATGACGTACTAGTAGAAATGAGCTTGTTATGTTTAAATAATTCTAGTACATCAGCACGGTCCTTGAGAAACCTATGGAATTGATCTAAGGTTGGCATATCGCTTAGAATATTGCGATGCTTCTCCCACTTCATACTTGTGTGGTTATCTAACTTTGAACTAACTAAATGAATGATTAACGTATCCTACTGATCTGTGGGTTGGCCTAAACTTGCTAACGCACGTAAATTTTTACTGACGTGATCAATCAAAGATCCTAATGACTGTTCGGATTCCCTACTTAATGGCTCAATATTGAACAAAGCATTGAGGTGGTTATTTATTAACTGTCTCTTATTGTCATACCGCTCGCACAGCAGATTCCACGCCTTGTTGTAGTTTTATTTCAGAAACTTCCAAGTTAGAAATAACACGAGCGGCTTCACCCTCTAAATATGAGTTTAAATAATAAAACTTATAAATAGGTAGGATTTTTTCGTTGCAATGAATAAGAGATCTAAAAGTATCACGAAACTCAAGCCAGCGGAAATAGGTTCCGTCAAATTTCGCAATTTGTATTAATGGTAATTGAAAACCTATGCCGCGTGGTTCGCGTTGACATTGGGAATGCCTGCTTTCTTCGTCCTCTAACATCTGCGTAGATTTGGAATACCGTGCAATGATATTTTGAACAATGCAAATACTACCATCGATGTCATTCTCAATATCCTCGCGAACATCTAGCTCAGCTTCGAAATTATCGTCGTTCGACATTTCGATCTGACCTTGCACGTCGTTAAACTCGCTCGATAAACATTCGAACTTATTTAATTTAATCTTTATTTCGTTTAATTGAATCGCGTTTAAACTTGATAAATTATTTAATTTTTGTATATAGTTTTTAAACTTAGTGACGCGTCGTTTAATACTACTGCGTTTTAAAATTAATTCTTTTAAAGTAGACATTATAATGCTAACAAAGAAACAAATGTAACTATGTACTAATAAGAATCAATGACCGGCACAGCTGATCTATTCAAACGCGACAAACACGTCACTCGAGTGGGTAATAAAGTTTTTTTACATACGCTCCTCCATTGTTTAGCGATAAGCTAATTGCCTCGGACGCCTGCAGAGACTGATCGCTCGCCAGTTCTCAGCGTGGCATCAACCCGCACGGCCAACACTCCCGTACGCTGAAAACGTCGGCAATATGTGGTTTAAATATTTGCCTTAAATGAATGATAAAATGGGATGCGTATGAAACTATCAAGTGGTTTAAGTTTAGGTTGCGAATTGTAGCAGTGAAATTTACAGAAGTATCAGGAAATAAATTGAAATATCGTTTAAAATAATGGACAAAAAAGGGCGTTTAAGACGTTGGAATATAACGTTACCGTTAGTTCTGTATCAATAGTGATGCAATTGAAGTTATAGTTAAGTTGATTTATGTTACAACGACTTGGCAAATTTGAATTTTAACTTAAAACTTCGTTGGTTTTGCTAAATACTTTTATCTGAAGATACAGGTGTTACTAAGAAAAGAAATCGTAGCGGAATGATATGCAAATTTGAAATGAAAAGGAAGTGACGTATGTACATAGATAAAGAAAGGATTACAAATTTATGTAGACTATCCTTAGTTATTTATCACTGTTGAAAAGATTTTTTAAGGAATAATTAAAACCTAGTTCATCTGCATCTACATAATTTTCATCAATATCAGTAACTGTTTGCACTATTTACTGTTTGAACATCTTGTTATTTTAAGCAAATCAGATCAGTAATTTTTTCAACTACTTGTACATGTCTAGCACTAATTATTCTATTATTTAATAAAACCCAATAACTATTGTCATTAAATCCCACAAAAATTCCTATCCCTGCCTTATCATCCCATTTACTTTTTCTCAAAGCTTCAGGAACCCTAACATATACTCTACTTCCATAAATTTTTAAATGACTTACATTTGGTTTTATTATCTCATATGGAGTTTTATTTTCAACTGTATTTGCAATTGTTCAGTTTTTTAAATATGCTGCTGCTTTTATTGCTTCTGGCCAATAGCACCTATTAATCTTCGTTTCTCCCATCAAACACCTAGCTATGTCGGACGGACCCATTATATCTTTCTGCAACACCATTTAATTCATGTATGTAGGGTGAACATGGTAGTAATTCTACACACTTTTGACTTATAAAATCATAAATATCTTTATTTAAATACTCTTTGCCATTATCACATTGAACTTTCTTAAATCTTTTATTAACTTAATTTTCTACTAAATTTACAAATTTTATGACACAATTAGCAACTTCAGCTTTACTTTTAATGCAAAATATCCTCGTACGTTTACTATAATGTTAGAAAAACTCAACAAATTTTGCTTGATACCTTCAACAAAAATAAACATTTTTCAAATCTACTTATTTACGGTTCTAAAAGTTAATAAAAAAAAATGTTTATAGTACCTTCCTTAGCTTTTATAGTCAGTGGTGGCCTAGTGGTTAAAGGGCCCGCCTCAAGTTGTCGACGGCGCGGGTTCGATCCTGGCAAGTACCAAAGTGATTTTTCCGAGTCATATGTACTTTCTAAGAGTATTTAGACACCATTGACAGATGGTGAAGGAAATCATCATGAGGAAACGTGGACTTATAATTTCACGATTATAAGTTTGAAATCACCAACCCGTCTTGAACAAGCGTGGTGATTAATGCTCAAACCTTCTCCATGAGAGAAAGAGGCCTTTGCTCAGCAGTGGGCTCCGATAGGCTAAAAAAAAAATTAAGCTTTTAAAATTTTACCGTCTGGTAGTTTGACATTAACAGTACACCCACTATTTAAAAGCCAATTAATAACACAATCATTTTTACACTTTTCTTTTTCAATAAATCCACATACCTGAATTGTTTCCGGGTTACATACTTGAGCTGTATATTGATACAATATTAGTATATTAGTATAATATCCCATTACTTCGATTAATACAAATAAAATTCTCTAAGGGATCCTGATTTAAGTTACTTTTTAAAAGACTGCTTATGCCATGATATTTATTTAACTCATAAAATAACTCCCTTGTGTCATGAATGTCATGTATCCAATTTTTAATGGATTGTACCACAATAAAAAAAATTATACCATTTTTATTTACTTCAAATCTCATTGAGTTTAATACAGATCATGTTTTATCCCACAGTTTGAAATGTGGAGAATGCAATCCTATATAATTTAGCATCTTCCTGATAACTATGACCATTGAACGAGTCAAAGAGTTTATCTACAAGAAGCAGCAGGTCAGCTGTGGCGACACACTCTTTTGGCAAAATATTATGATCTGGAAATAAAAAATACATGTAAATTATTTTTAGACATAGGCCTTATCATTAGATAGATAGATCGATAAACTTCTTTATTGCATACTAGCTTTCCGCACGCAGCTTCGCCCGCGTGGAGTTCAAAACCTTCAGAACCTTTCAAAAGTCTGGGATAAAAACTATCCTATGTTCTTTCTCATGGTCAACTCCATCTCTGTACCAAATTTCATTAAAATCAGTTCAGTGGTTTAGGCGTGAAAACGTAACAGACAGACGTAGTTACTTTCGCATTTATAATATTAGTAGGGATTGATATAAACTAATTTTTATATTGAGTATTATGTAATATTTTAATATTATAAATCAATTAACCTAGTATTTAATTTTACCCGCGGATTTGAAGTTCTAAGATTCTATAACTCCCGGTTTGAAATTTATACGATATAGACATTGCACGCACATTCGCAGTTCAGCTAAGCACAATCAACATCGCGACGCGATGCAGCGAAACGCTTAGTTAATTTTTAAGTTACCCAAATTTTTAAACTCGCTATATCTTTTGAATGGAGTATCCGATTAAAATAATTTAAACAGCAATATAAAAGTATTGAACTACTGTTAAATAAAAAGTAAGTTATTAGATAAGTATAAATACCATGGTATGAATATCGACATCCTATTTTCGTTGCCGATTTAAATAGTTTGTTAAACTATAAAAGTTTTTATATTGGCGTAACTATAATACTTAGATATACACTGCCGCGGACTTTTCCGTAGATGATAATGCGGTCAACAAAATCGTAGTACATACATTATTTTGCTCCATCATCAATAGTTATTGCAGCGCACGCGATTTAAGGTATTTCAATAGTGATTTTTATCGACCGTGGTTTATGTTATCGAAGTTTTCGCAAGGATCCCTAATTTTTTTCAAAATAAAATATAGCCTATGTTACTTTGGAAAGATGCACAATCATAATGGTGAAAGAATTTTTAAAATCAGTCCAGTAATTTTTGAGCCTATTCATAACAAACAAACAAACAAAAAAACATTACCTCTTTATAATATTAGTTTAGATGAGTAAAGTTGAGAATTAATAAAAACAAAAGACAAGAAAAAACATAAGCATGCAAAGGAGGTCTTATCACTTATAATAATCTCTTACAGACAACCTCAGGAGTAAAGAACTGTTATATTAGTAATACATATGATAAGTGCATGGAAAGTTTATGTCAACAATAAGTGAAACTTACTACTACTATGAAAAGAATATATACTAACTTGGTAAGAACCGCATAGCTGCTGATACTCGCTGGCTGAACACTTGGGCTGCATATTTCACTTTCATTTTCGGTAATTTATCTTTATATATATGTGTTTCTGTTAATTTGTTTAATAAGAGTATATCACTTTCTCCGACGTCAACCTGTAACAGCATATGCAAATAACTACCTTTTGCTATTTTAATTTCTTGATTTTGTTGAAATAATTTTATAATTTAAAAATAAATATACCAATCATAGTTAATTTTAAGCTTAGTTATATGCCCATAACTTACCTTTAGGAAATAATTGAGAGGAATTAGGAGAACTCCTTTGTAGCTGCACTTGATTCATATTTAAACCAAAGTTGTGACTACAAGATGCATCATTGTTTTCTTCATGTGTATCAACACATTTTTCAGTTTCAACAGAATGTGATGAGTATACCGTCTCAAATGTTGATGCTGCTAAATAAAATACTTTTTTAATACAAATAAATATATTAAAAGAAAAGTTAAATAAAAAATCTTAAAAAAGAATGATAACAAATTGTCTTTATTGTATCTTCCTTCCTCGTTTCTTTTAAGAGTTTCTGATTGCATGTAAATAGACTTGTAATTTTTACTGAATTAAATACTGCCATTCTTATATTACGTAAAAAACTATAAACAACTTTTTTGGTTTGTAGTTATCCAGAGAAATTATAATCTCTGCATATTTAGAACACTTTGTTGTATCTATGTAAAAAGTGAAACAAATAGTTATTTTGAAATACTGTTTGTCGGCACATTCCTTCATTTTGATAAAAAAGGTAATAAAGACTGCACATTATAAATCTATCAAACCACATGTAAGTATATAAAAATGTAAAGATGACTTGTATATGTACCTATTTCATTATATTCAATTAAATCTATTTTTTTTGTTTTTAATTATGAGCACCAATTTCTAAAGTAAAATAATAATAATGTAAAATATTATCTATAGTTATAAAATACAATTGATTATTTATAGCTTTTTTAAATTAGTAGTATGTATTGTGCCTATAACTACTTGGGAAGTTGCTTACTTTAGGTACTTACTTAAGTATAGAGTTGGTACAGCATTTTGAGTGAGTCGTTTACTTGAACAACGGTAAAACTGTTCAAAATGACGATCACAATATATTCTTATTTTATTATAAATGTAAAAATCTTCCTTTTGTTTCATGCCTTCATTTAAAATATTTCCATTGAATGTATTTTTCCAAATTTGGGTATTCAGGTTTAGGAAATTGATGAAAAGGACCTGAAATGTTTTTATTAGAAGTCAATAAACTGTTACGGTTGAAATTGATGTAACAAGAGTAGTAATTGATTGTATATATACATATATATGACAAATATTATTTTTATTATAATTTATATAGATTTTACTAAATAACTATCGTACCTTTAGTCGCAGACCGAAAATAAAACTTAATAGTCGATTTTCGTGGCATTTTATCACCTTATCGATAATCCAAATTCGTATTTTGCAATCAAAATCCAAATGAGAAGAGCCGGGGTCGATCGTAGTCGCAGAAAACAAAGTCAAATTAAGAAAAGCCGGATTCGATCGTCAAAAGCGTGGAAATAGGAATCAATGATATATTAAGCTGGGTCAAATGTTTGAAAAAGAACGAACAGCACAAGAACAAGGAACAGTAAACAACGGCAAATGATTAATGAGCAACTGAAATAATTTAAAATTTGTCCTAACTCCTAATGTCAAATCAATTTGAGAGATACTTTCGCCATCTATGAAGTAATAAAGGAAAATAGTATCAAAATTGTTTTATCTTGTTCGTTAGATGGCAGCATTTTCTATACATTATTTTTTACATGTTAATTATATGACAGTTTCATCCCCATGGCTTTTCCTTTTAACCACGCTCTTCTATTATGTTAAAAAAAGTTAAATGAAAAAAAAACCTTTTTTTAAACACCTCCATAATATATTAATTAATCAAACATGAACTGTCAAATTCATAATACGACCAGCCACCAGGATCGACCACTCACACACAGATTAAAAAAAGGCGGTCGCTGTCACTTGATAATATAAGAATGCCTCAGCGAAGATCTACTTTAATACGCTATACTTCTTCAATCGAAAGAATTTGTTTGATATGACGTAATGAAAATGGTCATCAGAAAAATGTTCATTTATCATTTCATTGTGAAAGACGTGTTCTCAAAGAACATTCCAAGGCATTCAAACAAAATTAGTAAATAGAGGTAGTGAGTGACAACCAACTAAACTATGTCCATATTCCATAACAATTCTTTACATTACAATATTATAACTCATTCAACTACACATAAAACATACAAAATGGTGGTTATACTAAAATACTAACACTGTACAATATCAAAGTCCCTTACTTCAAGACAAATCGCAAATGGCGTCACTTGAATCTTGATGTTTTAGAGGATGTCGATATTTTCCATAGAATAGTAAGCCACCACTTCGTTACATAATATAATGAATGCTATAGGTAATGTGTGCAAAAATTTAAAAGTATGTATTTACCTTTAATTTTACAAGCCTTAACTGTAACTTTAACAGTTTTTTAGCACTCTACAAACACGTAATTGTTTTGACGGAATGTTGGATTGGTGACTCATCCGTCATTCAACAAACATCTGGTTACGTAAGTTACAAAACTAGGATAAACATTAATAAAGTTTGAGATGTGGTTGTGTACATAAGAGATAGGTAATTGGACCGCACAAGTACATGAATTAGACATTGTTGAAGCCAACTATCTCGCTGTAGAAATCCCTAACGTAATAAACCTCTTAGCTGTTTATAGATCACCCTCATTTAAAGTTAACATCCCTTTCTTAAAATCTTTAAGTATAACGAAAAAAAGCCTTTTTTCAAAAACCATGCTTTATCTTTACGGGGGACCTAAATATTATAATCAATCAGCCGATAACGAAACCGAATACTTATGCTTAACGGCGGAACTTCGTCTGCTTTCTGCTGTAGACAGGACAACTAAAAATTCATCATGAATGCATCATGTATTCTATTAAGGTAAGGTCACAATATGGTAATAACTGGAATAGCTAACAATAAAAATAAAAAGACGATCGAAAACGTTAGTACAAAAACGTTGACTAATTTTGAAAGGGTCATCCAAGTATTACAACTATTAAACTGATCAAGCTTGATGTCTACCACGAATATATCAGACCAAACAAATATATTACTCAAAACAATAAAAACCATAACCCAGGATAATACTAAAATCGTGAAACTTAGCCTAAGACCTTGGATGATCCCAGGCTTATTACGATGCGCCAAGTTTACTGATAAGCTACACATGGAGAGCAGAAAATCACCAAACCAACAATAACGTGCGATTGTACGGGACTCCAAAAGTACCCAATATAAAATACCTTGGAATCATGTTGATTAGAAAATGACGTTCAAATAACATATCGGTGCTATGTCTACAAGAACCCGCAAATTAATCCACGTTATAAAAGGACTTAGGGAAATTGTAGATATAAATCTTCTAAAAACTGTAGGTATATGTCACATTATATCGGTCAGTAATTTCCTACTGCATATAGGCCTAGGGTGGGGCAGCTCAAACACACCTAATTACTTAACGAAAGAGCTCAACGTTCTGTAAAAAAAGTCATGCTTAAAAAACCGTATTATAACTTCCACGTTAAACTTTGACATAGAATCCAAAATCCTAAGCGTACGACGTCTTTATATTTTGCAAGCCATATTAGCCACTCACAGAATTGTATTAAATTCCCCCGTATACAAAAATACAACAAACCGCACCAAGCATTGCAGTAAAAACCGCGTTTGCACCACGGTTTTCTCCTTTTCTCTTTCCTTATATTTACAACAAAATTAAAGTCTTTGAAGATTTGCGACCTTAGATAGAAGATATATCTTATACAAAATGTTGCATACTACAGATTTTATGAAACTATTTCTGATCCTGCTCTACTCGAGTTGAATAAAGAAGTCAAATCTCTATCAGGAAAATCTCTAAAAGATTTTGGATTCATATTGGCATTCAATTTTTATTTAAACGCAGCAATCTATGCGTATTACTTACGAAACACCAAGCATATATATTTGAGATTATTTCAAGTTTTCTAACCACAAAGATTTTTTTTAGCCTAAACAAGATTCTAAATAAACACTTCTTCAAAATAAATACATTTTATATCAAATTCATTTAATCTTAGCTAAATTAATTTTTAATTATACTATCACTCGGGGATAACTTATAAAATATAAAACTTTCTATTAAGACTTTTCATATCACATTTTGAAAAAAGTTGTAAGGTTGCGTTTTAGTGAAATGACAAGTATATATATCTTTAAATATTTAATATTAAGTTCTATTTTTAAACGCTGTAGTAGTAGGAATAAAGTTAACCAAACATTCTTTCTATTTCACTACAATGAAAATATATTTACTACATCTACCAAATAACTAGAGTACCTATATTTGTGACACATTTCTAATTGACATTTTAATTGCTAGCAAATGTATATATCTGATTTATTATAGATTTGTTGTTTTTAAAGAAAGGGGCGCCAGCCTCGCTGACGTGTCTAATGTCACTTCTTGTAGGATGTTCCATAATATTTTAAAATGAAACTTCAATTGATCTCAATATTCCTGTATTCCTCGAAGGTTCTTCATAATCACATACTTCAATGATACGCACTCACTGAACTCTGAATTCTGCCGTCGTGCGTCCAGACGTCATATTCATACCAAGATTTAAACATAGTTCTATTCTCCTTTTAAACAATATTTGATTTCAATTTACTTTTAATAATAATTAATCATTAATACTAATGAGTTTTAATAAGAATTGATGACAGCCTCAAATTATTTTCATGTCGCATCCGTTATTAAAGTTGATAGCGCCGATATATATGTATATTGCAATAATTTTTATTTAAAGTTTTTATTTTTATAAATTTTTCAGCTTTCTAAGAATAATTTCAAGTATAAAATTTTTATTTTATATAGTTTTAAGACTTAAAATTTTAAGCAAGCTGTTACCCGCAACTCCGTCTAAAAAAAATGCAATGAAAAATCTTTTGAGTGCATATACTACGTATGCACAGGACCAAAGAAAATTTTCAAAATGCTGAAGTATTGAAAATACAACTTAATTAGCAACTTATGTAACTGAACTAAATAATAATACCGACAAAAACTATTTATGTATTTTATGGGTGATAAATAAATATTACTACTTACTAATGAAATGTGCTTACTGATTTGTAGCTATTCTAAAGTTATATAGGAGTACTTCCAAGTTATTCATGGTCATTCAAAAATTAACAAAAAAATAGCTAACAACTAATAAAAAAATAAATCAAATTCATTGGAGAAAAATATCCTACCGATAACATATGTATATGTCTGTCCGATAAGCATAGTTACTGTCCCCCGTTCTACTTTCCAACGCGCATGTTAACGCTCAAGATTTTTGATTCAAGATCCGGATAAAAGTTAGCTTCTTCTTTCTTCGTCTTTCTTCAGAAGTTTTGGCGACATATAGTTTTAAAGCTGACTCACCGACTTCAAAAAGTGGTTATTTAGATTTAAAAGATTGTACTCGTATATATTTAGTTGTGTATTCAATTAAAACGAATTTATTGTTAGATAGGTTAAGTTAGGAAATAATATTTAAGTGTTATTTTTTTGTTTTTTATTTCTTGTGTTCCTATGTGTGTGTGTGTCTTTTTAAGACGGTTTTTTTAAGTTAAAAATAAATTTATTTTTTGCTTTTATTGTAATTATAAAACACGCATGTAGGATTGAGTAGCTGTTTCAAGATGGGGATACCTTCAGTTCAGGAGTTTGAAATTGACAAAAAATGAGAATAAATGAAAAAAAGAAATACAGCACGACGTCTTCGAGAGTCATCCGATAAATCTGAATAAAGACTAAAAGCGCACTTATATAAAAAGATGTGATTTTCCAAATTTTTTTTCTTGATTTCCCTCTACTTTTAATGAAGCCCATTAAACAACCTGACTTGATCACCATAGGATCACAGGGGAAAGCAACCTTTTAGATGAAAATAAGGTTTTAAAACTTTCCAGGAGTAGTCGCGGAAGCTGGAATAATCAAGTCCTATTGAAACTATTAGGGGACCAGTTATGAGGTCTACCCTTATAAATAAATAAATCGAAATCGGTTGGCAAGGAGTTACTCGTTCCTGTTCGAAAACACTAACATTAAAAAAATCGCTTGACCCAGTAGAAAGCTATTATATAACAAATATAAAAAAGAACAGACGAAGCAGTATTTGAAAACCTCCTCCGTTTTTGAAGTCGGTTGAAAAGTAGCCTAAGTTACTTCTTATAATATCCAGTTAGCTGCCATTAAAACTCTCGTCAAAATCGATCCAGCCAGTTCTGATACGAGCCAGAACAGACAAACAAACAGACAACTATTCTAAAAATATATTTGAAGGTGTATGTATGTGTATGTATATGTGTTTATAGGCATATAATAAAAAATGTTTATTTCAATATTACAAACCAATACTCCAATTTCAATTAAACATTTGTGTAGATTAATGCATTAAATACTTTTTTATCATAGTTGACATGTTTAAAAAGTGAATTATGCCCCATGAATATATGTAATTAAGTTTAAATAAACATATGTTATTAAGTTAAATAAAAAAGTTTTACTTAAGCGTATTTGTACCAAAAAAGTTATTCGTAACTACTGAATGATTTTTGGATGCCGCTTTATATTAAAGATTCGGAACTAGACATATTATTGAAAATTTATTCTACAGGATTACAAACTCTCTCTGAGCCATACTAACGGCCTTCTAATCAAGCGGCTGGAGTGTGTACATTTATGAAGTGGCTTTTTAAACATCAAAGCTTACGCACCCCAAAGAATTTAGGGGACGCGCAAGTTATTTATATATATACGCGCAAAAAAGGGAATTTTGAGGTTGTCAGTCAGTGGTGGCAAGTAAAAATGTGATTTTTTAGGGTCAAATGTACTTGTCGTAAAAACAATTAGCCAGAAACTATTCACAACCTGTAAGGTAAATGCTGGCTATAGCTGGGATTTTGACAGGTAGAAGAAAAAAAAAAAAGGAATTTTGAGGCTTCTCAAAACCCTTTTTCTTTGAATCTGGCTCGTTTTTATACTACATAATCCGTTTCTAGACAGAAATAAAGAGTCTTCAAGATATTTTTAATTAAGCTTTTAAGCTCTTTCAATAAGTATCTTCGATAGGTTTAGTCTAAGTAGGTATATAAACATTTCGGTTAATATATTAGTTACCCTTGTTGTATGTAGAAATTTTTGAGATCAAAACAATGAATATGATTGTAAGTAGTAGAACAAAACAAATATCTCAATTCAATAAAATATTAGAACTTTATTCTAACAATTAAATTCAATGGTTGTATAGGTATGCGTTAAAATTCAGAGTTCTATTATTCAACCGTTGTGAATGTTTTTAAAATAAATATGTATGTAGGGATTTCTTTGATTGAAATCATCTTTCGACGCAGTTTTATTCAGACTAATACTTTAAGTTCGATAATTTTTTTTTAACTTTTAAACACATTGAAAAACAAAATTCCTTGATTTTTTTTCTTATACTTGTAGCTTAATTTCTGTCACTGTTGATGATAAAATAATAATTAATAAGGTAAGAATCCTTGTACAATAATTTGAAACTGAAAAATACTAACTGAATCTACTTGGTTGTTTTCATGCAATGAAATATGTGTGGATAGTGAAAATTCCATTCATACGGTAAGGTAAATAATAAGTAAATATAATGTTCTCAAATTTTATTCCATTAAGAAGCCATTTCCTGTCCGTTTCTTAAATATGATTCCCTGTATGATTTAAAATTTTTTGTGTTGATCGCACTGAAAATGAGAATAAAATATAATTGTTGCTGTATTTACAATCAATTATTTAATCATTCACAATTTTATGGGCGAAAAGCAATTATTTTTTATTGATAAGAACATTTATGAATTACATTAACAAAGGTGAAATTATTTATTTATTATAGATTTAATTAATTAATTGTCATCGGCCCATCAGAGCCTACTGCTAGGCAAAGGCTTCTTCTCACATGGAGAAGGTTTGAAAATTAATCACCACGCTTGTTCTAGACGGACTGGCGATTTAAACTTATAATTGTTAAAATACTCGTATAAGTCCAGGTTTCCTCACGATGTTTTACTTCACCGCATGTCAGTGGTGTCGAAATACTCTTAGAAAGTACATATGACTCGAAAAAATCACATTGTTACTTGCCAGGAACCACTAGGCCACCACTGACGTTTGAATTAATTCATAAGATATTAAAATACGACCAACAATATTTGTATAAATAAGGGTAAATGAAATGTATAATGATTTGAGAATTCTTTGGTAAGCTCTTTGAATAATCCAAATTTAATGTAGAATTCCCATATAACTTACCTGGTCGCATTGCTATTTTGTACATAATATCCCTGAATTCTCTAGACAAAACATCTACCATGCTTTTGTTTCCATACCAAATGTCCAAAGCGCTATTCGTTACCCATTTTGAAGGTCTATAATCTCTTGATGAAGTAGGAGCGTCCTCTTTTAGTTTAATTTTTTTCCCGTCTATAATAAGTCTAAATACTAAAAGTGTTATAAAAACTGTCTGCATTATCGACAATTTTCTTGTAAACATCTTATTAATTTGTCTCGGGAACTATTGCAAGCAGGAATTGTACATTCTTATATAGTGCACATTAACAGGAAATATGTCTGTAACCAATGCTTCCTGTTGTTATTTGGTATACTGAAACACAATGATATCTGTGTTGAAACCGATCACTATTATGCTAACAATTTATATTTTTAAAGTGATACAAATGGAATAGAAGAGATAAAATCTTCTTTACGTTTATTCAATACCTACTTACTAATATTTTCGTCAGAATCCAATACTTACAGGGAATACTGACGGGAATATTTTTGCTAAGCAGAAATCAGACCTAAAAATTTTCACTATTGACCAAATACGTGACAAATGGAGCAGTAAAATGCTTTACTGACGTGTGAAAGCAATCGCTGTAAACCAAAAACGCATGTATTAAACTTATAAATTCCTACCTCACCCACACTTAGAACTTGGGTGACATTATTTTCCCATTTGGACCGGATCAGGCTTTTTAAACTGTTCTCAGGGGCGCAGTCACATCTAAGGAAATTGAAACGGAAGGTGTCCAATAAATTGAGCATCCTCAACGGAATTTGGAACAAAGTTGCCGCCAATGAATATTTTATTGTTTTTTTTTATTTAACTCTGAATTTTGGAGTTTAGTTTACCTTTAGTTTCAAGTACGGTTTCCTCAAGTATCTCTTCAGCTTATTTATAAACAAATGTTCTTTATTAAGTTTGGAAGTTGCGTTACCAAAGGAAAAAATGTCCTCTTAAACTTTTTATGTTTATAACTCCACATAATAAAAGACATTTCAAACACTTCAATGCTGTTATATAAGTTTGAAAATATATTTGTTTAGAGAGGTAATTAATTGAATATATTTAAAATTAAAAAATGTATATTGTATGTTTTTACAAATTTTATTATAGTAAATCATTGCTTACAGATTCGATAATAATTGGATAATGAACTTGATAAGTACTGTGCCAAATACCACGCTAATGTAAATTTGCATACATTATGTAATTGATATTGAGTTGTAATTGTTGTAATTGATATACATGTATACCAAATGTTGTTAACTTTTTGGTTTTTGTACTATATGACGACCGTTATACTTGCTTTTCTATTTTCATTCAAATATCAAATTTTAATTCTAGGTATGTAACTACAGAGATTTTTTTACTTTTTGGCTTAAGGCCAATCGGGGTATTTACTGTCAATACATTTACAACACACATAGCCAAATTAGTTACTTAGGGGTGGTAAATAATAATTTTTATTTCTCTTAATGTAATATTTATAAATATTCGACATTGATAGTTTTGCCTATATACAACTAAAATGATGTATATCCACCTACCTAAACGGAATTCAATCAGATGCGCTTATATTGAATTTGATCGATAGGTTGTTAGTTGAATCGACCCGTCAAATTTACTTTGTATGTTACGATTACAAAGAGATGCAAAGGTTGTTTTAATCTAAAAGATATATATTTTTTTATTTTCATATAATTTCTAATAATTGTGTGAAATAATAATGGATACACGAAATTTATATATCAGATAATTCAACTTTTTTACAAATTTGTTTAACAACTTAAACAAAAAATATTTGTTAAATTTCTAAAATATTCATATCAAATATATTGGATACCAGTTTTAGAATAAATTGTTGTACTTTATTAATAAAAATTTCATAAGTTTTATTTATATTTTACTTTTCGTTTCTAACGTTGTTTCAGCTTCTATGTCTGTCTAATTGAGTTTAGAGCTGGATTGCCTTTGGGATCACTGCTGCAGTCGTTGAACGCTGTTCGGACTATCGGGTCCCATGACTCGACTATTTTGTTGGCATGACGCCATAAAGTATAGATAAACTTGTTTTATCGTATGTTTTATCATTAAACTGTAAACACAAAATTATTCTTAAATTCATGTTATAGTGATATATACTTAAATGTAGATATACTTTATCGAAAATAGTTTTGGCATATTGATCCTAGCCATGACTACACTAGAATCCTATCCAAACGCACTCGGATATTCTTGGCAACGAAACACGCGGATTAATTTCCTGCTGACCCCGATGGGATAGGCAAAGCGTACGACTACTACACTAAAAGCCTCTAAAATTGCTTCGAATGTTTAATTTCAAAGGTTACAGGAAAATTCCACTGAAATTATCGTTTGAAGCGTTCTTTACACGTAATTGTATGAAATTGTTTAATCAAGTGTGTGTAGTGTATTCCGAGATCAAACGCAATAGCTTGCTTAGATCATAATGAATTCTCTGTAGGACTCTAAGGCCTCGGCCTCGAATTTTGCGGGCAGCGGAGCGGCAGCGGGAGCGGCAGGATCTTACGCGTATAATCAAATGGACCGACCCTCGAATACAGCGGTGCCCGCTGCCCTCTAGTTTGGAGAACAGTATGCGTTTCCGTGCCGCCGCCGCCGCAGCTCCGCTGCCCGCAAAATTCGAGGCCGAGGCCTAAGGCACAGCTTGCAACATTTATTGAAAAATCGGTCTCTTTCAATCGGTCTCGATCGCTCTCTCTCTCTTTTTCGACACTTCCGTTGCATACCGGTGTGACGTTACATCCGTAAAAATTTTAAAGAAGTTTCACTTCAATAAAAGATTATTATATTAGGTATTTCTTTTTATCCAGAAATGATCAAGAGATAATATTGTAATCGAATAAATGAATTGCAGTATAATTACAATTTAATTATAATTCCATTGATAACTGATCAACTACCAATCAATCAGTTATCCTAGCCAGGTCGTTGCTGTTGTCATCTCTCAAGAGTGAAGCATCACGGAGTGTGAATGGAGAATAGAATTTCTTTCACTGACAATACAGTTTTCGTACCTTTTTTTGCATCTTCATTGTACTATTGTTTTACTGTTTGGTTGCTCCTCATCACAATATCATTAAATATTTTTTCAGCAACTCGCATACAAATTTTATTATATAGTGTGTTTACATTTATATGACAATTCTATTAATATTAATGCTTATATAAATAATAATAATTTCTAAAGACAATTTTAAGTATCAGTAATATAAGCTGTTTGATACATAATAATATAAACCCGTTGTGAGCTCCGGCCGACAATGGCTAATGGCTATAATGACAAAACAAAAACGTACTTATCTGTGTTAAATAAATATAAATGTTTTCATAATTATCATCTCACATAAGACACACGAGAAACAATAAAAAACACATATTCATATAGTAATATAAGGCACCAAATTATACACCCCTGTACCCGCCACTTCTTCAGCGTGGAACACTTATTTTGAGCATTATATAATATTTATTTTTGCAAACAACCACCTTAGCTGTTACCCACGACTTTGCGTTTGCGGAAATTTCTGTTATTATCATGGACAATTTAGTTTTAAATTTTTAAAAGAGCATAGTTTTTATTAAAGTACTTCGTCGTAAATTATATATTTAGTTTTATTTTCTTGTGGCAGAAAAAAATATTGGTTTTCTCAACAACCCGATCTTGACAACGCGACATATATGTAGTTGGCCATGTAAAAAGTAATCTTGACGTAAATGGATTCCTATGTGTTTAAATATTTGCAACTGAGATTTATTAACTGTAAAGGCGAAAGATAGCTTAACGGGAAATTGAATTCTATTAAAATTAAAAGGTAAATCATTTTGAATCATTGGAATGCGAGGTAAAAGCACTGTTTGACCAACTGCTGGACCAGTCAAAACTATTGCAACGATCACATTATTGCGAAGAAATTTGATTTGAAGCCGGTCCCTCTAAATAAATTAGAAGCTCCTGTGGGTAATGGACCGCATCTTATTGATAAATTACATTATCAATAGATGTGTAGGTAACTATGTCTCCTGGAAGTTTACTTTAAATAAACTTTCGATATTAAGATTTAAGTCCTCAATGTTAATTGTTTCTCCTTAATCTCGATCAATTTCAAATCTATTTTCAATATAAGGCACATTCCCGTCTCCTATTAAAAGTAACTTTGAAGCAAAAGTTACACTAAGTACTCATTTAAATCATAAAGATCATGCGGTTTTCTCAACGCTATTTCTGACGGATCCAGATGATTAAGTGAATTAATCCTTTTTGATATAGGAAGTCGGTTAGTGATTTATCGCAAATCTCATGAATTTTATCTTCAATTACGATTAATCCATCATTTTATATAATATATATCATCATTATAACCTAAATTATTATCTTAATTTTGTGGATGGCTCGGAACTGACAGCATCTGACATTCTAAGTATTTCGCCAATTTTCATCTCCCTCCGGTAAACCTAATTATTTGCAAGCGTCTTGATAAGTTTGGCAAAAAACACCATTCAATTCCTCAGTCGGAAAACATTCATGAATAGGTAATTGGAAAATTCTTCCGAGGAACTCATATATAGCAGCGACCATTTAGATACTTTTCTACTTCATCGTTATTACTTTGTAAAAAAAATGTGGCTTGATCAGAACCTTTATGAATATACTCACAGATGTACTTAATAGCTTCGACCGATTGACAAAACCCAACTTTTTTTTGTGCATTGAAAATACATGATCGTGAACGTAAATAAGGTAAACTAACTGTAGTTTAAATCAAACCCTATCCTAATTATTATGTAAAAGATACCTATTTACAGGTATAAACAACAACAAAACAAAAAAGTGTTAATTGTTATTAAGTTAAAAGAAACAAAATACTATCCTTAAAACAAACAATACTGTAAATAAAACTATGACCACTAGTTATAATTAATTATCTACATCTCTATAATGTAATAATCGAAGTATTTGTATTATACAAGTTTCTTAAGAGCTTTAAGTCAGGTATTTATTAAAAAAACAATATCAACAATTATCTATATATTATAATATAAAAGATGGTCGTGTTTATTACAACATTTATAACTCGAGATCTGTTAGAACAATTTTCACGGTTTTTATTCACGGAATAGCAGAATAAGACCCAGTTTCAATCAATTACCTGCTCTAGAGCTCCGTCTAATGGCTAACAGAACGATAATGCAGTGTCAATTGTCAAAACTCAATCGTCCAATCACAGCCCTGTTTTCTTGTAACCATAGTAACGTCATCTGTTTTGTCAGTTTCCACTATTTCCTTGTACTTAATAATAAAGTGAATTAAAATTTCATTTAGTATGATGATTTTGTCTCCAGCTTTTCTTTGTGGTTGTAAATTAAGTTTTCTTTTTATCCCTTATAATTTGAACACAATTTATGTCTATATTCATAACACAATTTATTGACAACACGATTTTGACAAACTACACCTAGTAAATTGAAAAGAAAGCTTTTTGTGTGCCAAATGTATGCAACCAATAATATATAAAATTTGGTCGCATTAATTAACAAGTGACGTATCGAGGAATATATACGATCAAAGTATAAAGTGGTGCATCGTGTCAAACGTGTCGCGTTAAACGCTATAGTTTCAATTTGGTCGTCTTATAACAAGAACGAATAATTTGGTAGTTATATGAAATTTAATATGAAATGTAATATGACATTTACTAATGCGTTGTTAATTTGTCATCGTGGAACGTAAATATTTTAACAGACATTTATAACTTTGAAGGTTTGTTAGTAAAGGACATGTTTAGATTTTACAAACATTGATTGGTGAAACTGGGTCTAAATCTTAAAAAAGAAAACTTGACGAAAACATGTAAAGGGTCGAAACTTGTACCTGTCATTTGTCAAACATTTATTGTCTATCCTGTCAAATACTAATATGGTAATGCTAATGGTTTACATGAGTTCAGAAATAATTACAAATTATTAACGTTTACGGGTGCGTTTATTAATTTATTTTGTGTAAATTAAAAATTCTAACGACATTATTAAATTATATATTCTAGCGACATCTATTGAAAGAAATTGAAGTTTCATGTAATTAACTCACACAAAACTATAACAGATGGCGCTAGCAATTTAATAAATGCAGACCTTGATTTGAAATACATGAAAATATAGATGTTACATTTTAAAACTGTTTTTGAATATTACTAGTTGAGATCTGGACAGATTATCGAAATACTAAAGACTTATAATATTATTAATTTAAACAAATAATATATAAAAAGAAGACAAAACACTGTCTTTCGAGTCAGCTGTAAGCAATTAAGAAATTAACTTCATTGAGAAAAAAGGTAACAAATATTTCTTGATTATAGGGCGGTACGAAGTCCGCTGGGTCATCTCGTTATTATATAAAAGTATGTGTCAAAGAGACATCTAGCGAACTACTGTGGTATTTCTTGTATACGGTTCTGTCGTATTCTAAACAAACAAAAAGTTTCTCTCCGATTAGAAGATGGCAGCATAAATAAAAATGAATAAATTTGTACTTCTCACACTGAATGTACTATAGTTTCCAGTTTGCAATGATCTAACTAGATGGCGCGTGTAGATTGAAGTCTTACCAAAACGTCAGTGACCTCTCTTATTTTCTTTCATACTATCTTGAAACTTTTTAAATTGACATACCTACATTATTTTAAAATAATATACACATTCATAATTCGCGATTGTGTGTCAGAGAAACTTTTTTAAATCATGTAATTGTTATGTCCATAACTAAGACAATGACCTAAATTTAATCTGTTGTTATATAAATTAAAATGTATTCAGCTAGTCTGTTTAATCATTTAAGTCCTTAGTAATTTACCTTAATAATTACGAGTTGGTTTCATATTCATTGTTAATTTTTTTTTTTTCATACTTCAAAATGAGAAAATCTAGATAAGAAATTTTGTACTTCTAATATAATATTCACGTAAGTACCATTACCATACTATATTCAAATTTAGAAAACGGTACAATAATTTTCCTGATATGATTTTTAGTATAGCTCAATTATTACTTTGTAAAAAAGGACTTCATATTAATGTATTTACTTTTCAAATTAAAAGTGCTTTTCAATATCTTGATGTTCAAAACTCCTGATCCTAACAAAATGTAAACTTGATTCAAGGTTGGGTAGTCGATACTAATAAATGAAATTCAATATAAAGGGAGATTGAAAAAGACCCAAAAGATTGTCCAGTAAATCTTGTTCACAACTACACGTTAGATTAGTGAGATTTATCTCCGAAGATTTTGGTAAAATTTGTCCTAAGCTTGCGCATTGTTGAAAAAGGAAATTTACGTAATGTTGTAGGACAAACGAATCAAATGTGCCTATCGATAGTGACATTCAATTTAGTAAGACTATTATGATATTAAATTTTGTTATATCGCTTTGGTGTTTAGTTCTAGATGTCTAGCCAACAGATAAAGGTATTCTATTTTTAATTATGTAAATTTATAAAGGCAAGATAATTAGAGACAAACATTATAAAAAAATATTGCACATATGCATGATTATATTTTATGAAAATGTGAACATAATATATTATGCTATTCCAAAACTTTATCGCTTTTACTAAAAGTTTTCCTGTATAATTTCTTCGATAAAGCACTTCTAAAATGCACTACTAATAGAGCTTCCAGATTAGTTCGACAAGTTGCTTTCTTTCCCTAATAAATGTATCGACAAGATATTAAAACGCTCGTCTTGAAACAACATCTTTATGGATTTTTCAGTTTATGTTATCTTTTATTTGACTTTATTAATTATTTAGGTGATTGTTACTTCAGTTTCATTCAATAAGTTTTTCGATTAGAGCGTTATGTATTGCTGTAGTATATTTATCTGCTACTTTTGTAAGTGACAATAAATATTATGAAAGTGGTATTTATGTTCTTCATGGGTAATTCTAAAAATGTGGCTAATTATGTGAATGTATTTACATTTAAAGTTTCATATATTTACGTAAGACTAATACGCAAACATGGTCCAAATATAAAAGTTAAATTCAAATCATTTTTCGATAATGGTTCTAGTGATGTGCAAGATGGCGAAGAGGGAAATTGCGGTCGGAATCTGAGTACAGTTTCGTTCAAATATTACTTTAAGTTTCGTTTAAGCGTATTTTATTGAAGAAAATATTCATAAATCACACCCACTTTTATTAAAGAAAACGGAGAAAACATAGCATGGCTCAGTGAACCTCGCTGTTACTTGGTAAACCACAATAAATAATAAGAGTGTCACAACAAAACTTTTACATTGCGGGATTCACTGTATTTTTATTTTACAAATCGGTTTAAGGTAATAAAATATACAATGATTTTAGTTTTTATCATGTAAGTAAAAAAGTATTGATGAGTAGGGAAATTATTTTTTGCATACAATAATGAAGAGATAAAAACGTCTCATGAAATGAAAGCTTATATATGTATTAATAGTTGAAGATTTGTCTATAATAATAATTAATTAGTGAATAATTGAGGACTATTCATTTCACAAGCGTATATTTGTGTATGACATGAGTTCAGTTTAATTTAATGGACAAAAATTTGTGCTCTGCTTTATTATATTGTTGCTTTCCAGAAATTTTCCATTTCATATCTATCATGCATTTGTACTAGCTTTCAATCGTCCTAACAATTTTCAAATACAATCTTTCGTATAGCCATTATCATGTGCAGCGATGCGATTATAATGACATCTATGGTCCTAAAGAAGCACCCTCTTAAAAATATTTTCAAACCCATAGAAAAAATATTATGACAGTCAGTGGTGGCTCAGTGGTTAAAAGGCCCGCCTCTCATGCACGAGGGCGCGGGTTCGATCCTGGCCCGGGCAAGTACCAATGTGATTTTTCCAAGTCATATGTACTCTCTTAGAGTATTAAGACATCACTGATTAATGTTGATTCCCAAAGAGGGTTGATGTCAGGCAGGCGGCCGGTCGTAAAACAAATAGCCAAAACTATTCATAAAATGTAAGGCAGACCCTGGCTATAGCTGGGAAATTGCCAGGTAGAAGAAGTAGAAGAAGAAAAAATATTATGACATATTTCATAGGCTCAGTTGATCTGCCAATTATATTTATTGAAATGCCTACAATAAATTCGAATCCTAATGGGATCATTCAAATCAATCCCATGAGAGATGTTCGCGAAGGTTTCAATGACGGTGACTTGTAAGATTTTTTCACAATACAGTAACAAAATACATAAAGCCGAAATCGCAACCTCTCTTGTACTTTAATTTCAGACGTGCACCGCTTCTGTTCGAACGTGACGGAAATATTGGGGACCTATTCTAAGGATCCCTCTTATCCAGAGAATAAAGAATAATAAAACGAGTCCTTTAAGTGTGTTAAAAAAATGTGTACTATAATAATTTCTTTATTTCTATTTGGTAATGGACAAGACTTTCACAATACGAAATTGGATTTAGTCACATGAACTGTAAGAAAATGGATTACAGATCATCTTAGGTCAAAACAGATTAAGAAGGTAATGTATATAATTTATTTAAACCAAAACAAGTAAGACATTTATAGATTATGGAGGAAAAAATAAATACATATATTACTAGATTTACTTGCTATAACATGTGAGAGGTAGACGAAATTATATAAAAAATATTCAACATCTCCAAGTTATATTAATATTAAGGTATTTTTCCACAAAAAAATATATCCAAATAATTATTTTATCGAATGTTTACAGAATACCCAGTAGGCTCTGATTAAGCAATTTAGATGCCCTGCCACACGATATTACTTAAATCTCCTCACAGTATTTATAGTTTCATAAAGTTTATGTCCACCAACAAGTAGACGTATATATATAAATAATAATATGCTCATTTAGTGAAAAGCCAGTTTTACCAAAGTAGGACTATAGAGGAAAAGCTTAGTTGCAAACATTTTTGGACTATGATATATTAAATATCCAGCCCATAGTTTAGAGTTATTTATAACATTTGGATTTCTTTAGTTTGCCAAAATATATTGACATCTTAACTAAATATTGTTATTGTAAATAATATAAAATAATACAAAGTATATATTTAATTATTTGATGATAACTGCTTGAATTATGTTTATCAAAAATCCAAAACTGTAAATATATAAATACACTTACGTATAAGTATAAAAATGTGTTCTCTACTTTTATTACGTGTGAAAAGTAAAATTATTAATAATATCATAACAAAAAAGTAACGTAACATAAACTATTTCGAGAAAATATTCAAAATTTTCTATTTGTACAGCGATAGAATTTACTTTTGGAATATCCTCGACGGCTTAGGAGACTTTAACTCAATTGCCTCGATTACGGCATCGTTGATGGTACAAGTGTGCAAAATTTAAAATTTAAGATATTAGTTCATTAAGCCTGTAGGAAAACTGTGAAATGGACGTAATATCTTACGTTTTTCCTGAAGACTGAAATGATTATTTTTTTTAATAGTACACCTATATGTAGAGTTTAGCTCCGTTACAAAAAGACTTCTCGTTAATACGTGCTAAAACTTGTGTTTTCAGGATACTCAACAAGTCTAGATCCTTTGAAATGCTCACTTTCTGGAGAAATGTTTTTAATCAAACTATTTAATATTACCAGCTTAAACCTCCAGTAACTTTGTAATATTATTGACTTACAACTTGTCTTTGATATCAAGAATTGTCTTTAAGATCAAGAAGGTAAACATGTATGTGTTTATAGTTGGATTTATCTTAAGGATCATCCTCTTAAACAAAAGTTATTTGTCAGGAAAATCTCACCCTACTGATAGTAAGTATGACTTACTTTATTTGGAATTGTTTTGGTCGCACAACTATTTGTACGAAAATAAACTATTAAGGAAATTTTAATTACATGACTACGGTTAGGGAAGTTAATACAGTCAATTTAGCCTATAGAACGTTGGGAAAATAGCAGTTTATCATTGTGTTCAGTTAAAACTGTGCAGCAAAAATAAAATAAATGTGCGTGATAGCTTTAATCGTTGACATAATAAACATTTAGGAAATGCTTAAAAAAACATTTCATCTTGGTTGGCATTTCTGAAATAATTTACATTATTAAAGAACGTATTAAAATTGTTAAATTTTTTACAAGTTTTTTCATATAAAAAAATTAAAACCTCGTTGGAGAGTCAAACAAAATATTCAGGCGTGACAATCTCTGAGGCTTGTATTGTTTACACTCATTTACGTGTAGCTTATCTCATTAATTACAAAATTAAATAGTCCCAAAACCGGGATTATTTAATTCATAAACGTGTCCCAGTGATACTATATAATTGATTGATTAAAATATTTATTTCCTTTTATTAATATTTTAAAAGCTTTGAGGAATTAATCAATTATTATAGATGGTGACCTCAAATTTCATTAGGCGAACAAATTCAAGATACAGAACTAAATCAGATAAACATATATACATATAAAGGGATAGTCTTTCGGTGCGATGTGATTAAATTCTGACTCAGTGCACTTTAAGACAATGCGGTCTGCATTAGAGCTGACCGACTTTAAAAAATAATCCAACGATCAATCTAACATGTTCCTCTACAATAGCTTTTCCTGAATATTGTATTTAATTTTAGATACATTGTCTTTAAACCTAGTAACGAGGGTGGTTAATTTTTATTTATTTATTTATTTTGGAAATACCATCGGCATATTCACAAACCATATGTGGAAAAAAAATTAAAAAAAAGAAAACTTGTACAGTGTGATACACATTAGAGGCATTTACATTTTACTACTTACATGTTAACAAAGGCAACTAAACACTTCACTCAAACATTTAATAAAATCTGTAAGAATAAATTTTAAACAAAGTGAAGAAAAAAAAAACAACAATAACATCAATACAATAAGATAACAAACTTTTTAAATATTAATTACTAACTAAAACAGTATTAATTATTTTTTTAAACCTATCACTACTTAGGCTGTATATGTCGACGACATGGGAATCAATTTCATTGTAGGTTCTCATACACCTAAATTCTCATACAGGTTAAACTTGTACCATGTAAAAATTTGTAAAGTTTTGAGTTATACTTTAGTTCCCTTTTCGTTACTTTTACCAGAATTTAAAGTGATATCATACATATTTATGAGACGTGCTAATGAAGGATGTAATTTGACTGTACGGATTCAAAGTAGAAATTATATCTAATTAGTTATATCAAAGGATTCGTATGTGTAGTACAATAATGAGAATTCTATGTATATATTACAAGACGCTTTTGCAAATAAGCTGTGCTCAAACTATAACTTAATTTAATATGTATAATGATACAATCATATTTACTCGTATTTATATTAAGTTCAATTTTAAATTCGACGCATTTACTCTTCTTAAATGAATTTGATCGTAACAACAAAGAGCGTGTCAAGTTCAAAAATTAAACCAGAGTGCGTACATCACACGGCTTAAGTAAAAATTCTTTCACTCCACACACATATGTAATATGTATATGCATATTATGTTTATACAATGTAGATATGGATATACATACTTATGCAAATATTAATTTTGAACAAATATTTGAATACATCAAAGGTTATTGATACATAGGTACATTGATACATAGATTATTATTGATACATCATACAAACCATTTCCATCTTTGTAAATGCTCGTATCAGTTACGGTCATATCGGTACTAATCATTCACTGTTTAGCTGGATGCACTTAAGTTCACTCATTTCAATTTAATGTTGTATCATGATTTAATGTAGTTTTTGTTACTTTGTAAGTTACTTAAAAACATTATGAAATACACGAAATTCATTTTAGCCTTCGCTGTCGATCTCGCAATACTGACATGTAACCCAAACCACTGTCGAGTACTACTGGATAAAGTGGATAAATTCTGTGAGTGGACGGAAGGATTGTGGACAAAACCAAATAAATGTCACTCTCTGTGTCTCGGTAGGCGGAATACAAAATATACCATCGATCCAGGATTATCGTTAGGCGGTCAAAGTGTTTCAACCTTTTGTCAAATTTTATCTCAAGCGTTCCAGATGACTCTCAGATCAGAGTAATTTAGAAAGATGTTATAAAGTTACAGAAAAATCTTTCTATATTTGTGGGAAGGTAACTGGAACTGCTAGGTATTTGCTTGTGGAATGTAAGGTATTCCTAGACTGCGGTTAATACTCACGTCGTCACGATAAAGTTCTGGAAATCATACGAGCAACTGACGAACATAACATGGCGAACCTAAAGTCATTATCATGAATTTTAAAGTTCTTTACCAGTAAAATAAGCTCGCTAAAAGGGAAAAACAAAATATGCATCAAAAACCAAATCTACTTTATAATTTATTTTTAAGATATTTTCTCTTTTAATTGCAAATAAAATTGGAAAGGATTAAAAACTTCAATGTTATTATATGAATCTTTATAATTACTACAACAGTTAATAAAGAAAACTATTGATTTTATAGTTAATTAGTAATATTATTTATATTTTCCATTTATCCGATTTAGACCAATTCTCGATAACACATCTCACTTGTATAGACGCTTCATTCGGGCACAAAGTATATTCTCAACTACTTTATAGCTAGAAATGTTAGTAAGATTTTAAGTTCAAAGTCCCGATGACTCAAAAGTCCTTTGGAGAACATTTTCAGAATACTTTGAAGGACGTGCAAACTTTTATCGAATGTTTGCTGGGAGCTAAAGGAAGAACTGTTTTCTAGTCAGCTGTCTTTTTGTTAACTTTTATTTTTGCACAATAAAAAGTATATTCAGAAGGTATTGAAATAAAAAATTATATATATTTTTTAATAATTTTACTACAAAATATGTGATAAAATGAAAGCAAATAAAGGAGAAACAAATTAACTTAGGTGTCATCCATTACACCTAAATCTAACCACTAACAGTTAGAGCAAGATATTAAAACTTGGTATCACATATGTTTTCGCTATATTGCGGATTTAATATTAACTCTGTGAAACTTAAGCGAACGACATTTATACCAAAATGATTAATCTTTAAATTACCTAATACTTTTTGTTGGAAGACTTATTTTCTATAAAGTGAACTAAGATCAATATCACCTGGTATGAAAATGAAAACACTGGATTATAAAATACAGAATTAAATAAATAAAAGTCCTAGAACAAATCAGCGAAAGAAAGACTTTAGAATTATTACTTGGCGGTTCAAAAGGATTCTTGGTCGAATTATATAATTTGGTATCTCACTGTCAAATTCTATAAATGCAGATTTTACAACATATACCATATTATATTTACAAACACTCTTACATTCTTCAGCAGAGGGAGAAAAAAATATAAAAGACATCATACTCCTTCCTTTTACAATTTCGCCATTCGGTATAAACGGGCTTCTAAAATAAAATCTTTCAGATAAAAATCGTGTTCCATTCTCATACTATAAATTAAGCACTTATCAGGTATGCGGTTTGGTATCCAAAATAGATTCTGTCTCAAATGCTTTGTTGCGTACAAAATAAAGGACTGAACTTTGAATTTTGGAAACAATAGATTGTTGAAGAAATGTTTATAGTAAAAAACATACTACAAACTTTAGTGTTTAATTACCAGTCTTTTATTAATATCGATTGGGAAGTGCTTGACTGTCATTCCAGAATTAATGAAAACACTTAAAAAATTCCAGTTAAAGTCAAATCACTCTAATCTCGAAGAAACCTAAAATTTTTGCATTAAAAAAATACGGAAATATTAATACACAGCGTTATCAAATATAAATACAACGTAGAACTTATTATCACATTGGAAATACACAGAGCACTTCGTGGGACTGTGACTCAAACTGTTACCAATGTTGACACCAATTCCCTAGGAAAACATATTGGCTAATTCTAAAATATACATCCTCGTGTACGATCTTAATATAATTTGGGAAGTTTCCTTCTCACGTAGTGTTGAAAATGTAATGATTGTTCACGCCTCCTTCATACGACTTAAATTATTCGTATGGTACAATGGAGCCATTTTTTAAATTTGTTTAATTTTGAACATATCATTTTGCAAACATCAGTATTAAATTAAAAAATACATAATGCTCTTTATCAAATGAAAATTGTTTTATGTTACTTCTTTTTAAATACAAAAAAAGTAAACATATAAATATGTTTAATAAATACACGCCGTTCAGGCAGGCTATTAAGGTAAATTCGGAGAATGTTTACAGAATCCCTTAATTCGATGTAGTCCGATCCCTGAAACGGCTCGATCGAGAATGTTTTAATTTATCTTGTCATCTCTATTTATACCGACCAACAATCATTGCACTGGCACAGGTGGCTACACACTTGGTTATACACGTGATACCTGATAATTTTAACTAAGTATCTATAATAATTATTAATTATGTATTCGCTTCGACATGTTAAATTTTTTACATTTTTATCCTTGAATTGAATTTGTAAACATAAATAGTTTTCTTGAAAAGGATTTACCAGATAAAGTTTTTTTGAAATCTGAAATATAAGGTAACTCTCGCTTGTGTCTTAAGTCAAAGTTTATTATGAGAACGCCTCATTTTGTGTAAGTAAGATATTTTTAACGAATCAACACAAATTCACTTGTGTCTGCGTCTGCAAATAAAAAAAAAGAACAGCTCATCTGACATAAAAATGATTAGGCAATTTAATAAAAGGAAGAACCTTCAGTAAGGAAAGGCTTCTTTATAACAAAATATTTTTTCAGCGCGGAATCTTTTTTTTCATAATTTAGTAATCAGCAAATCGTCGTATATTTTAGAATTCGTTTTGCATTTTATTTTTGTTATTAATTCTAGATGTAAAATTAATTATTTAAGTACCTATAATAAAAATATTAATAAATTTATAAAATGAAGAAAGTTTTGAATATGGATTGAGCATCATCTCATGTTCCGAAATTAGTATGACAAATATTATTGATAATTTTTAAAATTATAAAAGTCAATAAATAAGAATGATTTTAAATATAATCTTTTTTAAAACGTTTTTTTGTTGATAAAACTTCTTTAATGAAAGACCGAAGGGATATATAAAAACATTTAAAAGTATCTGGTAGTCACATTGTCGGCCCGACATGTTAGCTTTAAAACTGTTCTCTGCCTCGGGCAGCCTTTATGACCACAGGTTAGGTAAGGTGTCACAAAATTTTATTTTAGAACACTACGTAAAGGAAAGTGCCAATTTTATGTAGATCCTTTACTGTTACTGACATTTTCAAAGTTCCTGTTATATGTACATGGTTACAAAGCTGCGTGCTTATAATTGAATAATAATATAGTTTGTATTTACTAACAATCTAGAGAATATTTATTGTATAAAAAGATTTTTTAAACAGATAAGTATTTTTGGGGGATCAAAAATTTATAAATTAAGTATTCTAAAATTATGTTGATCTATTTTATCCAAAAATATGTTTGTGGGTAAATAATCACAAACACTTGTTACTTGATAAGGCAATTGATTTTTTTAGTTATTAGTTCAAACTATTATTGTTATAAAAAAATTAACGATTGTCATTATTACTGGGAATATTAATATGATAAATGTAATACATAATGTGTTCAATATACTAAATTTATATACACATATTAACAATGAACAATCTATCTATAGGTAATTATCTTATAATGAGATAATAAACTTAACTTAAATAGGAAAATTGTATTGCTTTACTTGTGAATATATATATAGAATAATTTTGTTTAAGACTTATAGACCCGACCACAATGAAAAACTAATCTCACTTTCTGATTATTTTCTCAAGTCTTTCTTCATTTGTTACTCCAAGTAAGAACAGGAAAACTAGCAGTACCAATTCAATGTTATAAATAGTAGTGAATATTTCTGTTATTTATTTTTTATGTGATTATACGATCTATCCAAGTTTTAATTCAGAAGAAAGTCGTAGTTCATTGATAGAAACAATTCAGAGAGCAACAAACGCTTTCCCTTCCTCTTTCAAAGACCCTGTCCCTTGAATTACTTTGTGGCTTCTAAGGCCGAAATTTCATGGCGTCTGATAGAAGAAGCTCTAAGATGTCTTAGAGAGAGGCTTCTGTGAGGTAAACTCAAATGGTTCGACTTCTGCCTGCCTACCGGAAAGTTTTAAAATATTTTGAACTATGTTTTTACAAATTATATAACTATATTTTTACACATTTGATGTTTTATCACTAAATAGTATAAAACAAAGTCGCTATCTGCCGTCTGTCTGTCCCTATGTATGCTTTGGTCTTTAAAACTGCACATTTGATGCGGTCTTTTTTAACAGATAGAGTGATTTTTAAATAAGGTTTATATGTATAATACATGCATAATATATAATTTTTAGTACGACAATATAATCCGTATTTATTAAGTACCTACGTTAGGACAAATAAAAAAAAATGTAGATATATATTCGAATGTATTATAATAGCTATTTAAATAAAAAAGTGAATTCTTTTTTAAGACAAAACGTGCTTTTTAGGGCGACTTTTTAGGATTTTTCAGGGCGATTAACGTATAAAGATTTATTTTTAGGTTAGATAACCATGGTTTTCGTATTTCTTCTATAGAGACTTTGTTTTGAATTTAGAGTTAGGCAAATAAGTATTAAGGCAAGCATTTTTAATTATATTGAAAATTGTAATTAAGTTTATAAAATAACTAAATTGAATAGGTAATTTTTTGTTGTTGATTATATTTTAATTTTTGAAAATTGTACATCCAGTTCTTTATGTAACATAGCTTTAATTGAATTTCCATCACCTTTAAAAGGATTGAGATATAATTCAAAAGTTATTTAATAAACTTAAATGGTTGTGTATTAACTAAAGATTCATTTAACATCTAATGGATTTCTTCCAGGAAAATATGAACTTCATGTTATAATAAACAGTTAAATAAGGAAGCTTTGAGCAGTGAGCTCTCAAAAGTAAAATATTTCAATCTTAAAGTTTTACAACAATTCCTTATTAACTCTTGATGCTCTGAGCTATTTTAAAACACAGTATTTACACTTAGTTTAAATAAAAGTATATACAATCTCTTCTGTTCTGTTATATATTCAATTATTTCGTTATTCCATTTTTTCACACACAAAGAATATTGATTTGAGATATTTAAAAAATGTGCACAGTAACAAACATACAATAAGAGACGGTTAAGGAAAACTTCGGCGTTAAATTTATAAATGGCAGTCCAATGACCTTGTCGGTCACCTGCCAATTACGCAGACCAGTCCTCAATTTTCCTTGGAACACCCCCTGTTGCGTTTATTCAATCCCATTTTTCGGACAATATGAAAAATTAATGGCAGTGGTATGAATTATTTTAAGTATTGAGAATGTTTGTAAATTATTTCTTACTATATTAATGTTTCTTTAATTCACGACAATACATCATGAGAAAAAATAATAATAATTATGCGTAATTAATTGTCATGTAAAAAATAAATAAATAATAATATTTTTATCTAACTTCAGCCAATTATTGGCAGCCGGAGGTTCCAGGAAAACTACGAAATATACTTATATGTCTATTAAAATACGAATTATATGTTAAAACTTATAACCTATACTAAGACTATATGATTGCCCCGATGCTTGGATGACAATTGCATTCTATTGCTTGTGTGGTATGTGGAATCTTCTGGTTCACACGGCTTGGTGTTGGCTCCGCGGAGTCAGCGGCGTCACTCGTTATACGATATTTTACCGATACAAAGATGTCACCCCGGCGATTTTCATTTTTTTTTTCTTCTTATGTAGAAGCTTCGTAACAAGCTTCAGCAAAGTTACCTTTAGGATTCAATACGTGTAATTTACTTACGTAGTTTTGCTTTACACTGGTTAGTTGCTTTAAGTCAGACAAAAAGAGCCATAAACACGGAGGACCTCTCTAAAGGGGGCCTCTGCTTGAAAGTAGTTATGATTTACTTCAAAAACGATCTGTATTCATTTTAAATTAGAACTAATTTAATTTTCTTTAGTTAAATTATAGCGATGAGGCTAGATCAGAAATAATAAAGTTGTGCATAGGTACTAATGTTTTTATCAATTATTTCTATGGATTAATGACATATAATAATATTTGATTCTATTTAATCTTAATCCGTTGACTCTGTATTTTATGGTTAGATTTTAATAAATCATCGCAAGCTTATTTTAAAATTACTTTCAATTATGAATATAACATAAAATATGAGTATTTTTAGATATTTCTTCGTTACATAACATTTTATAGAATTAAGGACGATTATATAAAATAGCTCGACGTTAATATCCTAAAATAATAATTAATTGTCAATTATTTGGTAAATTATTACAAATATATCACACCTCTTGGTATTTCTTTGCCTTTTCCTAAAGTACAGGCACGTATTTAGATATAAAATAATGGAGACAGCTCAAGCAACTCAATGACGACTGTAATGTAATGTTGGAAATTAATAAGTTGACATTTAAAAGTGAGTTAATTTATTTTCTCAAGTAGCTCCTTTGGAATGCTGAAACAAACATTATGTCTGAAAAAAAAATATGATATCTGTTATAAATGGCGAGCTCTGTTTATGTTCTAATTAAGTTGTTTTAACAGCGCAAGAAAAATTGTCATATTTAATTGTGTCTTAACTAGAATAAACGATACTAGAACTGAAATAATTACCTCCTCTATATTTTTAATTGTCATAATAAATTAAATTTAAAATTGAATACTATGTTAATTTGTTATGATTAATATAAGATTTTTTAGTTTTCATTTATAAAAAAGTGTATATATTAATACATTTTTTTACTGATTATATACGAGTTATTTAAAAAAACACAACATTATTTCATATACATGATATTAATATATTTTTGCCACTCCATTGATTCTGTATTTACTGAAATAAAACGTATTAATAATTAACAACTTAATGATAACAAAACAAATATTTCAAACTATGTAGTTATAAAAAACTAAAACAGTGAGAAGTCAACGACGACTTTAAAATTACTTTCTATTTTCAATACACATATACGAAATGTACATACGTAGTTACACCATGTAATGTTCTATTACTCTCGATTTTAATGAATTTTGGTATAAGGGTAGATGAAACCCTGGAATTTTATTAATTTTGTTTTATGTCTATTCCTCGGCCGTCTGTATTACGACATGTAGTAGATGGACAAAAAGGGTAATAAAAGTCTTAGTTTTACTACATACTATTTAATTATTAAATGATATTTCTATTCATCTCACATGTTACCCAAAATTCCTGCATAATTAGCGTGCTGTAAAGGCATGGTTGGTAACATTTTAATTAGCGTACTGCTGAAGATATAAATTCAGTTCCAGAGATGTAGACGATGCTTGTCTGTAATGAAATCTTGATAATTGAATGTCATATAACCACGTCTAGCTCGTAAATAAAGATTAGACAGACGGGATTGCTGAATTTAAATAGCAAATGTTGTTATTTTGTTTATTTCAAACTTATAACTTCACTATAAGTTGTGAAAGGAATTTCGGTATTTATTCTGTATATATGTCAACGTTATTTTTCATAATTATTGTTAGACTTAGTATCAATCATTATATTTTATTAGTTAGTTTACATAGCAATGGTTAAAAAATGTTAAACCCGAGTTGGTTAGACTTCAGATGGAACATCAATATAAGTTTATTAGGAACATTTGTTGCATAATTTATACTGGCTCTTCTCCAATCCAATAATGTTAGAATTTTTATGTTATGTGGTTTCGCTAAATTCTATTATTATTATTAGCTTATTATTTTTAGTTTTTTGTTAAAATTTTTAGCTATAACTGATAATGTCAACTATGGGAATAAAGTCAATGGAAGTTTTCTATGATTCAGGGGTTATAAAATAATTTTATCTTATACATATTTTTTAAGACAAACGCTTAAGTGATATATTTCATATAAAAATATCAGTACAATACGTATCTTGTTAAGCTTCTAGTGTTTATTTAAAAACATAATTAAATTTACTTGTCAAACACAAGATAGACACAACTTGTTTTGTCAACCGCTGAAAAACATTGTGTGTAATTAATTTATACTTATAATAATTCTGTAGAGAGGTAAATTCTATACATAAAATATATTTAAATAACAAATTTTTGTCTGTCTGTCTGTTGGTTGTCTGTACATTCGTTATGGAAACAAAAACTACTCGGACTAACTACTAACTACGTAAAAACTCGACGGATTTTAACGAAATTTGGCACAATTATTCTTCATACTCTTGGGCAGGTTATAATATACTTTTTATCACGCTACTGTCAAAAGGAGCAGAGCCGTGAGGGGCATATTGGGAAAACGGGAGAAGTTACTTCATTTTTTAAGCTTCCGTCGCGTGTGCAAGCTTATAGGTTAAAGCTACATAGAAATCATGTATAACGGAAATATTCTCCTTAAAATTATGTCTTTATATAATTTTATGTTCCTAGCATACTTTTATGTTCCTGGACAGCATATGTCTATCTTTTATGGTTGACTTACAATAACACGTGAAGCTCCCGATAGCTTAGCAATTCGGAGATTTCTGATCGTACTTGTCTACTCTACGGTTATAACACTATCACTCATCCCTAATTTAAAAAGTTAACATTATTACCTATTTAATAAAAAAGAATCATGTAAATCGGTGTAGAAATTCCAAAGTTATGAAATTAAATGTCATCGCGCGTGAATACAGAGTCATGCTTTAAGGATTATTTTTGTGTATCGGTTGCCGCGGTCGACGGGAGGTATAAAAACGGGGGGTTCGCGAGCGCGGCGCGGGCGGCCTACAATATTTGGCTGTTGATGCGAATAGACGTTCAGACTGTTCGACCTTATTCACACACAATAATTGTTATTTTCAAACCGTGCTTATCAGGACGACTTTTAGTCTCTGAATAGTTTATTTATAGATTTGTTTTGTTGTTAAATATTTTAAAGTTCTGTGCCTTATAAAGGGTTAGGCCTCATGTGAACGTAATACAAACAACATTACCAATATAAATAATAGTAATAAATATTACCAATATCTTAACTTAATACACAAGGAGTTACACGCTGACGAAGTCGCGGGCACAGTTATCAATACTTTTCTGCCGAAAGTCACTATTCCAGGCGGTGAAGTCGCGGGCAATAGCTTGTTATAAATAAAAAAAGAACTTTTTAAAAATAATATATTAAAAATTATTGTTTATAACGATAAGATGGTAGCATTAAAATTTATAAATTAATTAGTACGATAAAGTTTAAGAGAAAGTTTAATATGAGAACATGGGCTACGCACTGTCTTGTTACACCAAAATGCTTTCAATGGACGGTATAAAGTTTCATATTTGTTTTTTGTATTTCAATTATTTCAAAAAAAAATTCATTTTTGGCAGATGTAAAAACAGGGTATGCACTCGAACGTTTAACTAAGATTTGTTGCTTCAGGGGAAATAACTTTTTAGATAGTTTTACCATCGCATGTGCTTGATTAAAAAGTGAAATATGATATACTGGATGAATATTTTATGATACAGTTTTTATAATCCTTGTTTTCTATTAGACAAAAATACTTTCTAAAATAAATATGTAATGTTATCAGCATAAAGATTGCAACATTTCAAAGAACTTGGCAAGTTTTTTAGCATTGCTATCAAGATTAAAATTGAGTCGAGGGTTGGGTCAAACCCTCGACTAAATTTTAATCTTTAATAAAGAGACCACGAATCTCCCCGGATTTATGTCGGCCTGTCACTTACAACATAAATGTGACTACCGAGGATTTCATAAATCCCTTCAATAATTGAACTTTAGTAACTTTAGGTTAAATTTGATATGCATTTGTTTGTTGGCACTCAAGTGGTGCATATGTTTTGGGAGTATCGCTAATTTTATCACGTTATTGTTAGACAAGAACATTTTCAATTAATGTGACAGCTGGTATAGTTAGTTTAGTATTACAGTTGTGCAAAACTTTAAAGGTATTGACTTCTATAATTTTCGAGTGTATGCAATTAAATGAAAATAAGTGCTTCGAATAGTAGGTGTTTTTGATTATTTTACCCCTACATGTTCGCGACGTTTTGATTGTTATATTATTCTTCTTCTACCTGGCAATTTCCCAGCTTTAGTCTGCCTTACATGTTGTAAATAGTTTTGGGTAATTGTTTTTACGACCGGTCACCTGCCTGACAACAACCCTCTCTTTTGAATAATTGTTAAATATTATAATTGTGAAAATTTATAATTGTCAAATTAAAGTCCAGGTTTACTCATGATCTTTTCCTTCACCGTCTGTCAGCGCTGTCTAAATTCACTTTGAAAGTACTTATTACTCGGAAAAATCACCTTGGTACTTGCCAGGATCGAACTTCGCCCTCATGCTTGAGAGGTGGGCCTTCAACCACTAGGCCACCACTGACCTAAATTAACACTACACACTTGAATATTATGAAAAAGATGTTATAACATCTTGAAAGTAGGTGTGAAAATGTAGTGTACAATATACATATGAATGTAGCACCAAATGATGTCATCTGGAAATAACTGTTATATTTCTGAATGTCAGCCAAGAAATACTTAAAATCATTTAGCAATCCCAGAAATTAAAGAGTAAAAAGGGATCTTATGGTGAGACCAAATGCGGGAATTTTACTTTGCCTTCAGCACAACATAACGTAATAAATTTACCACTGTATATCAAGCCATACCACATCAACAATTTATTGGCATTCCTCCAATGGTTACTGATTTGTAAATACAATAATCTATTGCTGGATAATAGTGGAACGCATCTCGTTCCAGATTCACAGGAGCACTGCATTTGTGGTATCGCTCAATTTCATTTCATTATGTCGCGCTTACTGTTGTTATGTTTGAACTCGTTACATTCTAAGCCTATCAAATGTATTCTCGCTCAATACAGAACGTAGAACAGACATAGCAATACAACTATATGATTATCCTCCCCGTGCCCTTTAGGTCTGAATTTAATTGTGTAGGTCCCATCGGGCCACCCCTCCCGTTAACGCCTTCGAAGCCACTAGGGCTAACAGCTACAGTCAAATCGAAACTAAAAAAAAAGAGTATTTTCTCGACCTGTCTCTCTTCAGCCATCAGTTCGGTTAGCACATAAGGTATTTCGTCACACATTTTATTGACTTCGATGACCTAAGTCAGGTCGCCTTCTTCTAGACATTATAAATTATAATTTATTAATGTGTGAAAAGTTCCCGCGTACTTAGAACTGAAGTATCTCTATCACAAAGGATCAACATAAAAATTATACTTTACTTCAAACAAATTGTACGTATCGGTATTTAATCATAAAGACATAAAAATGCACTTTTCGTCTCAGGTATCGATCGACAATCGGCGTAGGAGATGAATTGATATATAAGATAGTTAAAAATGTCAAACATTATGGTTGTGTCTAGAAATTTAAAATGGATCAATAGAAATAAAAATAAACTAATACATAGTTACTAACTATATAGTAAGTCTAACAACTGTAGCCAGCAAAAATTAAGTTTATTTTTTAATTAATGAGAATTAATATGAAGTTAAAAAAATACAAAATTCTAACTCATTTTAAACGGTTCTTTCAACTTGATTTCTAAACGATATGATGGAAAGGAAAAACGTGTTTTTTTCATTTTATTTCTAGTTTTTTCATATTTATTTACCTTTTAAACCTTCCATGGACTACCACAAACATTTATAACGTATACATATATGTATTCACTATAGGTTGTTTTTACTTTTATTGTGAAAGCATCATAGCAAATAATTTGTGTAGGAGGTAATTAAAAACTGCGAAACAAATGTATACTTATTTAGGTTGACAGCAAAAATATGAGAAATGTTATGATCATTTTCATATACTCGTAATATGCTTACAATTTTATATATTTAAACTTTACTTGATACTACATACCTGATCTTGATATAGTAGTTATGTTGTCATTGTTACTTTTAATAATGTAATATTTTTAATATGTTTTTATATATACTAATTATTACTTGTTCCTTTTTTTTTTTGCTAAATAGTTTTTATTTATTAAGTGTTCATAAACATTCTTTAAAATTTTTGGGTTATCAGCAGAGGTCCCATCAGCCATAAATGTTATTACGAAAAATAAGAAACAAATATTTAAAGTACCTCTATTATCGATTTATAAAAAGGATTGTTTCAACGTTCTGCAATAAAACCATGTAATTTTTCGTTTATGTCAGTCAATCTTGTATCCTTAAGCTCTGAAGAGAATATTTTCGAGTATCCATTGTCTGTGTACTGGAAATTATTTTGAGAAAGCGTTTCACAGAAAACAAAGGGCACTCTTTACCAAAGTATTATGTGGCGCATAGTTATCTCGACAACGTAAGAACCCACCTTACAATTTCTCTGACATCTATGCGATCTTTGAGAAGTGAATGCACAGATGCGTTCAGGGAACAAAGCTGGCAACGCATTTGCGTAGCTATTCGTTTATTAAACTGTCTTGTTTTAAATTAATACAAAAGTTTATTTTGAAATTTTTAATATTCGATACTTGTTCCAAAACGATAATTTTGAAATCATGATTTCTATAACTGGTTAAATTAAAGACGTGTTTTCAATGACAAGGTTCTTAACCTCATGGAAGTAAAATGTATGATACGTATTTGAATAAAAGTGAATAGTAGCTTGTACAAAATATTTTATTTTTGAGTTAGCCGTGTATAATGTTACTCCTGTGAGATTCGAAATGTAGTTAGTATTTTAAAATAAATGTATTTCTAACTTTGTGTTGGTTTTATAAAAAAAAATGTGATGTATGTATTCTTTATGCTTTTTTATTTTAAAGGATAAATGCTATATACTCGTAAAGTGAGGATCATTGAGTTCGAAAAGAATTTAAATTGTCAGTAAAGAATGATGTTGGAATCGTCTTTAAAAGAAATATAATTTGTAATTATCCAATAACTTTTTAATTTGTTGTTGGTTTTCATAGATCACAAAGATTTAGATAATAAATTAATAAATGATGACAAATAACAGTTTATTTTGAACTTTCAGTCATGACAATTAATTTCATATTTTGACATCTATCATATTCGTTATGATATCTTGGAGATGGCCTTTTTGTTTATTGTTAATAAATGTGGCAGTTCTAATTGCAGCTATTTTTATAGTTTTTTTCAGTTATATGATTTTCTCTGTTATATAAAATAGTATAGTCGTATGTTGAAAAAAGAACAAATATTCTTCAAAGTCAACAAACTGTTTTTATACATTGATTCTAGTGAATATTTGATATTTTTCGTTATGTTTAAAATCGTACCTTTTTATTGAAATATTGTTTATTTATTTATTTTTTATGATATGTATAATGTCACTGTCATTACAATGATACCGTCATGCGATTTTCTTACGTATAGAATGTAAGAATGTTTTTAGTAGGCTACAAAAAACACATTTCTGGATAAACGTTTCATAAAATTAATTTTACATGTGAATAATTCAATATTATATAAAATAGATTCAAATTAATCATAAATTTCACAGTCCATAAATTTAATAGCCATACGTTTTGACAAATATGGACATGTTTATCTGTATTTTCAAAGCAAGTTTTAAGTACAAAAAGCTCATACCTACACAATACATGTCAAAGAGTGACCACATTTGCTAGTGGTATTATCAGATAATAATATTCAAGCGCGTATACGATTTTATTTATGACATATACCATTGTTTGTTGTATAAATAGCTTTGTAAAGAATATTTATGCTACTATTAAGTCTGGTCACAGCGTCGGTTACAGCAATAACCACGCTATCATTATGTAATTTAAATTGAATTATTAAGTTCCTAACATAGTGCGCGTTTAATTTGAGCTTGCAATGTTTCAACTCGCTCTCTACCTGAATTTACATTGTAACAGCGATATAATTTAGCTATTCTAAATTCAAATGCTATGTCTTGAACCGTTCCATAAATATTATTTAGTGTTATTGTTAAAACGTCGGTGTTTTTCAAAATTGTTTCTTTTAAAAACATGTAGATAATTTTGTGACGTGTTTCTGTTTTTTGCGACCAACTCTGAATCTTTTCTAAGTTTTTTTTATGACACAAATTTGATGTTTTATATTTATTGAAATGGTTCATTAATAATAATTAATTTATTGATGTCAAATTATAAAACAAGTTCTTCGAATGAATATCTTATAACACTAAACAATTCAAACATGAATCTGTAACTATTTTGAACTTTGTTCCTGGTTTTACTCTATTTCTGTTACAATGGAACCATTTGCTGATTAACCAATGTTCCGAACCTATATAATATGGGGAACCTTAACCAAACTTAATTGGATGGTAGCTACCCACTTTAAAATACAGATTGTTGAAACAATCAATTGGATGTAGTTTAGAATGATTATGGTTCAAGTATATTAAATAGTATTGTATAATAAATTGATTTGAGGACTGTATTACAAAGTTTATCTACTAATAAAACTATACCTATGTAATGTTCTGAAACATATATTTATATTTATTAAAAAAAATGGTAACCGTTGTTTATGTATATATACTCTTTGCTTATGCCCTTATTCGTTATTATTATCGTTAATATGAGCATAAAACGTTACGTTTAATTATTAATAACACATTACTTAATACAAACATGGATTGTAAGAAAAGGAATTGTAATATTACGACATCTAAATTACATATACCATATGTCACTAAATAGGATAAAGTAAATATAATATATTAAAGTTCACGAACTTTGTAATAATAAAGCTGTTTTATGTCTCATCATTTAAAAAGCTACTGTAAAGTATAAGTATTATTAAGTCTGAAGTAGAATAAAAAAATCTTAGTCGTCTTGAGCTCATGACTTTAGATCAAACTAAACGAAATCATTAAGTGGAGACGGTTCAAACTTTTCGCCCCGCGGCCTAAGTAACCCTTACTACTGAAGTTCCCCATAAATTAAATTTGCTTACTAAAATTAATTTAACGGATCCACCATTGTGCCGAACAATTTAATTTTCTTCTCCGCAAAGTGGAGCTTCTAATAGTTCCTTAGATAGTTCAGAGATTTTAATGATTTTGTATATGAATAATTAGAATTATATTTCTTTACTGTGACCTTAAGAATTGAATTCTCATTAGACTTTTTGAGTGTAACTTACCTTAAAACGTTATTTAAAGATTTAAAAAGTATTCAAAAAATACTGTTCAATCAGGGGAACCATTATAAAAAAGGAAATTAAGATTAAATAAATAGATATATATTTTATCAACTGTATACTTAAAACTTATAGATACTGTATTTTTATAATCTTATAGTCGAAAAATCAATATATAATGGTTATCCGGACGTAGTGACATGACGTACATATCTTCAGGGAACTTTGAAGTGAACAAACAAAACTAATATGAAATGACCTAAACAACAATCATCAATCTCCGTTAAACCTATTTTAAGTTTTAACAAAGAGATGTTTCTTTATATACGACGTTAATGACGTGATCCTGTGAAGAAATCAATTGTTTTTTAAGAAATAATTCCTGATAAGACAACATATGCGTCCTGATAAGCACTGCGTGCTCCAACAAATTTTTTGTGTCTGATCCTGCGCTTTATTAATTGTCATTCCAAAAGCTTTTAATTTAATGAAATTGTAGCCGTTTAAATCGGGATGACAATTTTGAGGATATCATTGGAATTCTTAGGATTAAAACAGTTTCACCAATGGAGGTTCCTGTAATTATAACACCTTCAATCAATAAGCTTCTTAAATTTACAATTTTGTGTCTCGTGCTATTACACAGTTTTAACGGCCACAGATTTCTAAGTTATATGACAAGGGCACCTAATTTTAATGTTAATTGGTGTTTGGAGGTGTTTTAAAACTCAAAAATTCTGTGGTGTAATGCACTGCCTCTTCTCTATCCACTACTGCGACAACCAAGTAATAAGTAACCAGCGATGACGTACTTTGAAAGATTACGAAGTATAATAATGACAATTACGAAGTATGATAATGAGTTCGTCTTATCAATTTGCTCAATTGTAGGTGGTAATATAGCCCTTTCTTGAAACCTATTTTTTATTTGGTTTGACATGTTGCCAACACTGGAACAAACTTTGTAATAATTTCTTTCATATGTTTTACTTACACTCAAATATTGTTAAAACTTATACATACATATAAAACTAATTGCAAGTTTGAAACTGTTCTATTATCTTCGCTAGACGGTGAAAGTCTCATGTTGGTTTTAACTTTACATTTCGACGTATGTGGTCAAAAGATGAGAGCTTTCCAGCGACAGATTGACTTCATCTGCTCTGATTCCTTTAGTTTTAGTTTAGTTTTGGTTTAAATTTGGCGAAAATCCCAAGAGAATAAAATAATACAACCCATTACATATTTCCTTATACGCAGATCCCGCTTTGTCCTGTCTAATGTCTCCGAAATTGACACTTTATGAGACGTAGACAAATTGAACATAATAAAATTGAAATAATAATTGACAGAAGAAAAAGAAGCCAAAAAACAATGTAATTGAATTAAGAAAATGGAAACAACAAAGAAATGCGACTAAAAAGTTTGAAATGATTTACATTGGGAAAAAAATATATAACAATGGTCAGGAAACTTTGTAGTTAATAAGAAAAGAGAAAAAAGTAAAAAATAGTGGGTAAAACGGTGCGTAGAAGGGTCAGCTACCGTGTCATACGAAGCAACTGATCGAGCTATGGCGCGGATTAATTTCGAGAATTATTAAACTTATATTATGATTACTTTTAAATGGCATGCCCAACACAAATAAAAACAAAAACAATAAATTATACTAAAACCTTTCTCGAGAATCGAGTAGCGAAAATTGCTTGATAATAAATTATCGCTGTAGTTTTTCCGTTTAACGCGAAAAGACAGACGCGACGGTGGACTTTGTTTTATAATATGTATTCTTCAAGGAGTACCAAAAGAAAAGTAATAATTAATAGATATAATAAATACTTATTTTTTTATTTCATGATTTGTGGATGACTTTTGTAAAATTGTAAGAATTGCAACAGTTGTCGCTAAACAAGTCTTGAGAAGGGAGATATAAATGTAAAAAAAACTATTTCAGTTCAATTCAGTCTATTTTATAAAAACTGCATGCAGTTTAGCTAAATACTGTTTTCTTACGGTTTACCTTATTTGTGATCTTACCATAATAAGTTATAAAATTGGCAAGAATTTTCTACGAGATGTCGCAATATCGGACAACTGTAGCAATAACAGTTTACTAAATCTATTTCGGTTTTAACAAGCCAAACTACTAACACTTCTCTGGAAGTCTTCCAACCGAAAATAGCAAAATATATTTTCGAACTCAACAATTCTAGTGTATTTATAAACAAAAAAATAAAACTATCGCCTAGCTTACAATAACATTGACGATATACATATAAGAAGCACTATTATAGTCCAGTCAAAATAGACAAAAATAATAAATAACCTATGATTAATTCGCATAGAGCTGATAATTGGTAGAGACGTTAAATATGTCATTAAAAATAAAATGTCAAAAGTCCCCATCAATCGCGCTTTTGCAAAAAAAAATATCAAAAGTCAAAAACTTTTTTCTCGAAAACGGTGAGTTTTATCGTTTAAATAGATCAGACAAAAGTTGTAGATCATACAATTATCTACAAAAATGATCTAGTTACTTTTTTACTTACGACTCACCATTCGTGAGATACGGCGGTTTTAATTATTATTCGAAAGTTCATACTTTACACAATACGCACACATTTTCACACCACTTATGAACTAATGTATTTGGCGCATAACGATATTGTATATATACATCTAATATATAAAATTCTCGTGTCACAGTTTTCGTGCCCATACTCCTCCGAAACAACCTGACCGATTTTGATGAAATTTTTTGTGCTTATTCGGTAGCTATGAGAATCGGCCAACATCTATTTTTCATCCCCCTAAATGTTAGGGGTAGTCACCCCTAATTTTTTTTTTTTTATTTTTTAGACAAAATTTTTAATTACTATTTTTTTATGATACAACGTACAAAAATACATACAATCCTAAATTTTCACCCATCTACGATCAACCCTTATTTTTTAATAGCTATTTTAGTAATTTAATCATTTTTCATCTCCGGTCGATAACTGATCAATCGTCATTTAATAAGTTATCCCCGCCAGATATCTACAGGTGTCACTTCTGACCCAGTAAACAGCACGGAGTAGGGATGAGAACGAAGCCGGTCTTCTGTTTCTCTCACACAATTAGACTTCTCTCACTCCCTACACAGTTGTCGGCCATCGTTATTGTTTGTGCATCAAGTGTAGTAGTAACGTTGACAATTATTATTTTGCTAGCTCAGTGTAACTCTCATATTAACTATTAATCATTCCTAATCACTTCAAAACACGGAGATTTATGGCTTTAATAGGTAAACTCCAAAAATATAAATAAAAAAACGTAACAGATATTTCTTGATTATAGGGCGAAACGAAGTTCGCCGGGTCTTCTAGTATCTATATATTTATAAAAATGAATCCCTTTTTCCCTTGGTCCCGGCATCGCGCGTGACCGATTCCACTATTTCTTTTTTTATTGTATTTGTTATTATTAGGAGAAGGTTCTTATGAAAGAAAAAATTACGAAAATTACTTGACAAAAATTACCACAATATTTGACATTTTTAATAAAACTATGTGTCACTAGCAGTAATATTCACGTAGTTGCCATTAAAACAAAGAAAAAAGTTTTAAAAAAATTACATGCTGTTTTTTTTTTGTTTCAGCCCTTAATGGATGAAAATATTTGCCATTTTGCAAAACAAGATCTCAATGACATGATTCCTTGAGATGTTTTTTGGATATATTATTATTTCATTACAGATTTTCGAGTTATTATTTAAAAATGTGATATATAACTTTGCATGGTAAAAAGTTTTATTACAAATGATTATGCGTGAATTGTAAGTTCTGTATTGTATTTCATTGAGTGTGGGTCGTTAGACCTTTTTTTCAGACTTGTGCAAAATTTATCCGATATACTGAACGTTTCAATAAAGGTCGTGTTCAATACAACAGTACAAGCTTTAGAAAACGATGATCAACACATACATATATAGATTTGAGGAATTAAAAGATGTTTTGAATTATTATTTAACGCTCACAGAAGATCGGCGCCAAGTAGTCTTATAGGTCTGCGTTTCCTGCTCTTTCCTTTTTCCTTTCTCCCAATCTTCTTCTACCGCTTCCGTAACAAGGTTAGCAACGCTTTCGCAAAACTATTTTACAAATGTGCATGGGTGACGGTACCACTTTCATCAGGTAGGCCGTTTGCTCGTTTGTCCCCTTTGTCATAGCATAAAAATTCATGTTAAATTGAATAAGTAAAATTCATATTCAAATTTAAATTATTTTTAAAGAAATTAAGGGTACACATATCCAAACATATTAAACTAAAAATATTCTTTTACTCTTAGGTCGGATTAATTAATCAAAAACTAGTATCATATATTTGTCGACCAGATTTTAAACCAGAAATTCACAAAAGCGTTACTTAAATTAGTCATGACATTTTAACTAAAAGTTTTTATAAATAAATTTAGCTAAACGCGATGTGTCACAAAATTGTTTCATAAAAATGCAATGACAGCAGTCTGATGGAAATAAATAAATTTACCTCGTTCTACATATATTTTAAGCACGGATCAAACAGGAATATAAACCCTGCTACGTGTGTATAGAATTACAATTATCAAAATTATATATATAGAAAATTAACCCTATTCCCTTGTATTACGGTGTGTTTTGGCTTAGTTTTATGATTTATGTCTATGCATTCAAACGCATTCACTTTCTGGGGCGATGTAAATTGACCGTTAAATCTATTTTATCCTATTTGTTCCCGTGACTACTATTCTAAAGTAATCCAATCTGTTACTCTGTGTACTTATTTACGGCACCAAGTTAAACTTTTTCGTTTTTATTTAGCGATCGTACATTTTTGAATTAAAAGTGTAAACTTTTATACCAACTTGAATATATGGTAAAAATGTTTGTCTTTTTGTCTATCTGCTATTAGGTAACTTATTTTTAATATGAATAATATTAAAAGAAAATAATTATGGAATTAAAATAAAAAATGCTACAGTAACAATAAAAAATTTTGTTTCTTTTTCTTTACTGTTCATTTATTCTACGGAAAGTTTTTCATTCAAGAACTTTTATAATTTTTTTTTAAAAGAAATGAGCCAAAAGTCTCAATGTTGCAAAATATTATATGTATTTCGAAAGGAATAATATACATTAACTTATAATAATAATTTATGATATTTTAGGTCTCAGGATCTTTATTTCTTTTAAACAGTGCTACAAGAATTTTTATACTTAATTAATTAACAAAGAGTAATTTCAAGTTTAGCCCTCACTTTTACGGGTTTATCTATCGAGGCATTGTTTTCTATTGATAGTAAAAAAGGAAGCAAGGAGAACAATGGAATTAATATCGTAGGAAGTGAGAGAAAAAAATATTTAGATTTTATATTTTCTTGTAGATATATTTCACAATGAACTTCTATATGAAAATATCAATATAATTTTTATGGATTATTTAAAGATATTGAAGTCTTTTTTCTTTCAAATCTATATATCGCTTTTTATAAAACAAATACACCACACTGTTAAATTTAAATAAATATTTAAAGATTAAAGAATAACTTTTAACCATTCAAATATGTCTAGAATCATTCACCTAATAGGAGATGTTCTGTAAAACTTTCAGAACTCTACGAATAGTCGAATGAAAATATATTGATCGAATAAATGAAGCATGTCAGAATGGTATGTCTGAGATGTATATATAAATAATATTTTTGGTACAGTAGACTCGCTTTCAACGGGCTTGGAAATATAAGGATTGTTTTTAATTGCACTTCCTTTTTTTTCTCTAACAAAAATATTATGTTGAAATAACTTTTGAGTTCATTAAATTTCAATTAATTGTTGAAACGATAAGTAGTATGTATTCACCAAAACTATTCTTTAGAACCGAAGTATCTATTGACGATTATAACCCAGATGTTGCAAAATAGTCTTCAAATATTTCCATTATTGTTTTGATTACGCAAATTTTGCACAATTTATAATAAGTTCTTCAATTACTTATTATGAATATGTTGTGAAGGTTTTTTTTTATACAATGAGAAAAAAACGATTTATTTGGAAAAATTTTGGATCATGGTTCATGTGAAGCTAGATACAGCTTAACATAAAATTAACTCATAGCTGTTCCAACTACAATCCATCCGACATTAACATTATTGTGGCTTCTTAGGTATTTCCAAATTACGTACTGACAAAGTAAATTAGCAAAACTTTATAGATTCGTCCAGTAACACCGTAATACTCCTGGTTACTATTTTCTTTGTAATGTAAACAAATGTAATTATATTCTTGTAAACAACTTTAATTATATTCTCGTATATTTTTGAAAGAGCGGTAAATCCATGTTAAACAGCTATGGGTAACAACATGACTCCAGTTGTGTTAGCTCATGTATTCGTTCATATAAAATATTGTTGCCCCTAAGCCGCCGTACTAATGAAAGTATTAATTTAAATTTTTCTAAGTAGATATAATTACTTTATTTAGATAAAAATGCTCAAACTTTTATTATTTTTCAAATAACAGATACATCGATGCAATCTGAGGGTATTATGTTCTACTCTAGATATGGATTACGTATTCGTATATTTATATATATATATATATATATATATATATATATATATATATATATATATATATATATATATATAAGTCAGTGGTGGCTTAGTGGTTAAAGGGCCCGCCTCTCGTCGCCGAAGGCGCGGGTTCGATCCTGGCCCGGGCAAGTACCAATGTGATTTTTCCGAATCATATGTACTTTCTAAGAGTATTTAGACATCACTGATTAATGTTGATTCCCAAAAGCGGGTTGATGTCAGGCAGGCGGCCGGTCGTAAAAACAAATAGCCAAAAACTTTTCACAACATGTAAGGCAGACCCTGGCTATATCTGGGAAATTGCCAGGTAGAAGAAGAAGATATATATATATATATACTAGCTGACCCGGCAGACTTCGTACTGCCTCAATCAAGAAATAAATTATTTCTTAATTATTTTTTTGGAGTTTACCTTTAAGCCATAAATCTTCATGTTCTAAAGTGCGACAGAATGATTGACATATTAGTTAGTTGTCAAATCTATTGTCAAAAAACCCGTTTGTATGGGAAATAGAAAAGCGCTGTTTTTAGGGTTTTCCCGGAAATTAATTTTTTTTTCAGCTTTTATACCTTCCCTGAACCTCCACGAACATTTCAAGGCTAAGATAAGATAAATCCGTTCAGCCGTCCTCGAGTTTTAGCGAGACTAAGGAACAGCAATCCATTTTTATATATATATAGAAGATATATATAAGTTTATTTTTATAATTGCCATTGTAATAAAATTAAAGGTATAAAGCTATTAAAATTTCCAAATGGAGGGTTTTCCTATAATATATCCTTATTTTTACGTCTAAAAATGTTGCGCTAAATGAATTTATTTCTCAATGTTGTTAAATAATTGGTACATCATCTTTAGATTCATTGACCTCCGAGTTATCGCGTCTTCGTTTTGTAGCTTTTTAAGTTAATTGTCGTAGGTTGAGCTCTCCAATACGCTTTTTGTAATCTAATATTTTATGGAGAGATCGGAATAAGGTAGAAACATATTTTGTCATATTTGTTTTTTAAAAAACGTGATTGCAAATATAAGTGAATAAAAATCTTAATAAAAGGAAAACAAATGCAGAAGTGACAAGCATTTCTAACGTAGCTCTAGTTTTGAAAACCCGTCGTTTGTTCTGTTTTTGGTATAGGAAAATCGTAAAGAAAAATTTTCCCCTAAACAGACGGATCATACTGTAAACAAATATGTACTTATTTAAAAGCCTTGAAAAATAATCCTTTTTTTAAAAAAAAACCTTAATGTTGAATTGTTTTTATCTCCTCAGTTTACTTTTCATGTTATATTTTATATATGTATATGTCGGAGAAGAAGCCAAAACGTGGTTTTTAAAATGAGTGACGTCAGCATAACTGACGTCACCAGCGCGGTTTGTTCTCGAATGTCGTCAGCCCTTGAGGCTATCGAAGGTAACCTCACAGCCCTCACAGCCGGTGGGACGGTGTTTCACTTCCAAGAGGTTCGATCCCCGCGACGGCTCCAGCACGACTGTCTGTAATCAGTAACTCGCCTCTATTTATAATGACTAACAGCCATTGTTATGACTTCACTCGGACAGGTTGTTACGCGAACGACACCTGATAATTTATCTACCCTCAATTATTGATTATTAAAATGGTAACTGCGCCGACATATATTAAACGAAACTTTTAAAGTATTATTTTTCTTTCTATTAAAAGTCGATAATCTATGAAATCAGTTCCATTTCGCCTGTCCGTCATAAATGATGTTCTATAATAACCGGAATTTCGGGTATATGTTACGTAATTAATCACACAATGTATCCGAAAATCATATTTTAAAAGCAATAAAACTTTCTATAATCTATTATACTATCTGCTTATACTTTGCTACTACTTTTTTATTAAGATGATTGTTCTTCTATTGCCATAGCATATAACCGTCTGAGATATTCTGAGTTGAGAACCCCCCCCCCTCCCCAATTGAGAAGTTGTGTTAAGAAATGTTAACCATCTATCAGACTAGACGTAATTTTTGGTGGGTCTGGTATTTTTGTGGTTGATCGTGAATAGGTTAAAATTGTATTTATAAGAAGGCAAAACAAATGAAACGACAATCAAGTACTATAATATATGTATATAATATTTAAAAAAAAGTACCCAGAGCTTCGGCATGAACACCTTGCGAGTTATAAATGTCTATACCATCGTATAATATTTCTTAGATACCAAATCAGTACTCTTCACCCGTTACATTAATAGTGTATAGAATAAATGAAAAGATTATTCTTTAGGCTATTTTAAAAGAAACCATTTTTTATTTTGAACTATACGAGAGAAAATAAAAGTGCAAATACTATGTACTTTAACTATGAATTGAATGAATTAATGAAAAATAATTAAGGTATGAGATATGAAAATTTTTGTTAAAGTTGTTCTTTAATAAACGTTATTTTTATATTTTAATACGGTAAAATAAATTGAGGATACAAATATTTTAACACATACTATGTATGAAACAAAGATGAATAGTTTTTTATAAATTTGAACTATTAGTTTGATTGAAATATTAAATATAACCGAGGAAATTAACTTTTGTACGGAAAAAGATTTTTTTTAAAAAGGGCATATTATCTACTATGTCATAGACATACAGGTTTTACCACATGTAAGTAACTGTTTCAGCGGGACCTTTTCTATTTTCGGCTAAGTACCTACTATACTATACTTATACGTTGTGGAGATATCGACCTTAATGGAATCAAATGTGTTACAGGCTAGCTCCGAAAAATAATGTAAACCTGTTATATTTCTTAATACAATTTAAAAACATGTCTAATATGTATTTTTGTCATAATAAAGAAATTCATGTTTTAATAACGTTTTTACGTTTTACAAACTTAAAAATAAAGTACATATTAAATCATTTAACTAATAGATAGCATCAATAGAGTAAACCTCGAATAAGTATTGGAACAAAATATGTATAACATCCAATCAAATTAGTTATATATAGTAAGATATTCTTCTAGAGTCTACAATTTATGTGATTATTTTTGCCAAATGTGTGAAAGGGTTATAATAATTTAAAGATAATTAATCGTCATAATTAATTAATGAAACAAGTATTTGCTTATTTTATTAGTTGTTACTTTAATTACATTAATATAACTGCACGTTTTCATTAAGAATGTTTATATTAAAGTTGTCTCTTCCTTATACCTGTGTGTCCCGTAATTCAGCATACAAGCTTCAGCTTCATGATTGCATCCACCTTTTAATTCTGACGTTATCCTGCTTTTAGCCTGTGCTATTGCATTCATGAACTTTCTCGAGTGTATCAGCAAATAAATTACGTCAAAGGATCCTTTGAAATGGTGAAAAGATTCAACGTTGAAGTTTGGCTTTTACAAAAATGTTTTGAAAACTTTATTGTTTTGTGCTGCTCTTTCAATTTTTAAAGTAAGAACTGTAAAAAGTTATGACATTAACTTTATTTAAGTAATTTATTTATACCATTTTGGTATTATATTACGACATTATTATTTATCACCATGACATTAAATATTGTCTTTAATGCGTGTTGTACATTTTTAAAACAAGTGAACGAAATATCATTCATTCGTTTATAAATAAGCAATTTTTAATAAATTTTACGGAAAACCGTTCTGTTACATCCGTACACGCACACAAACTAAAATATTGCAAAATGTTTATTCTGATCATAGTGTAATGTAAATTGAAGATATATACCGGCTGTCCGGCTAGTCGGGGGTAAACATAACGAGTTTTGCCGTCAGAAATACAAAAGTGTTTGTCAAAACACCGTGATATATCGTTCTGGGCTCGTACCAACAGATTCAGAATAACTGTGGTGTAAAATTTGGTCGTGCAAAATTTAAAACGAATCTGGACCAATTTTACGGTCCTCGCTTCTGTTTAGAATTTTATTATTCGAATATGCAAATTATTATAGGAATATTTTTTATTATTATATATTATAGCTTATTTTATTCTCAATTTATAAGAATAGGTTTAAAATATTCAATCAAATAGTATACCCACAAAAATGTTTTAGTTACAAAAAAGTTCATATATAAATAAATTTGAATTTATTTTGCTGCATGCTTTTACATCGATAAGGATATACAATTAATTACATAATAGATTTGGTCACATGCCACCAATTACTACATATCCCCGATGACATTTTTCAAACAAAGTTGTATATTTAAACCTTTTGCTGTTGATAATAGAGTTGAATATACATATTAGAAGAACATATTTAATACAATGAACTCTCAAAGACTTGCGTCCAGATACAACCTGTCTCCACTTCTAGATTAACGACCCATCTTGTGGCATCTATTTTACTAAACCTACTCACTTGCAACACGCAAAAGCACTCGACCTGAAAACTGTGAATTTTACAGAAACTAACAGAAATAGTGAGTGATTAAATTATTTCCAAAATGAGATTTAGTATTTTATTTGTTCTGCTTGCGCTGAAGACTATTTTAGGGCTTGAAAGATTTGACTCTTCAGATTTATAAGATACACGGAACCATTGGAGATATTTATCAAAACTAGTTTTTTATGTTTGTTTAAGACTTAAAAATATAAGATATGTAATAAATAATAATAGAATCCATTTATATTAATGCACAAGCTGTTACTGTATAAATTTATAATACATTACCCTAACTTATAATTAAAAATAATCCAAGAAAAAACGGAATGTTTTGTGTTATTAAATTATTTTTTATTATATTTTACGATTAAATACTCTTTAAAATGAAATATAAAAAATTGTATGCTTCAAAATGTTCTAAATAATCATAAAAAGAAATAATGTAATGAAAATACTTTTACTCTTAATTCTTATTATGAATCTAGTTGTTTTTAGCTAAAAGTGTCAGAATATATATGTACATATATATTTAAATAAATAGCACTTTTGACTAAGAGTGTTTTATTGTGAAGACTGTTTTTCTTATAAGTTCATTTAGACTTATTTCTTTTAGTTTTAGAGTATTTTAAAAAAGGTAAGAGAGGTAAGGTAAGAACTTTGATAAAAAGAACTCATAATATTTCTTTTAACTGGCGAGTATTTGCTAGACGCTTATAAATAAAAAAATCCGTATCCGCGGATAAATTTGTAATTAATGGAGAATTAATATTTCGTGAAAACAAAGTAAGTATATAATTTAAAACATAGTAGATTAAAATGTATTTAACAGATCGCAGGAAAAGGTAATAAAATCAGAAGATAATCGAGAATACTAAAGGAATCTGATGTAGGGTTAGTTTTTATAGGCACTCAAACCATTCCGCTAACAGCCAGTAAAGCATGATGAAAAGAGGTATTTTCCGTCAAAATGAACATTAATGTGAATTCATTATATTGAATAGGGAAAAAACTTAAAAAAAACTACATAAATTTGCATTGAAAATGAGTAACGAAGTGAATTTCAGGATTTGAATTTTCTTCTAATTAAAATTTTTTACTTTTTAGTTTCGACTTGACTATAGCTGTTAGCCTTATTGGCTTTGCCAGCACCACCGGAAGGGGTGGGTGGCCCTATAGGACCTACCCGTTTAATTCGGGCCCGAAGTATTAGGATGGCGCGGCTTAGAAAGGGAGGACGGCATTGTCGGTATTTTTTTTTTGGTTTTTGGAAAAATGCTTTTCGGATACCTCTTGACCCGGGGAGGGCAGCTGTGGTTATGTGGGACTAGGTATAAAGTTGATCAGGGGTACACCGACATAGCGGCCGATGGCTTTCGCAGTGGTTTTAGTGAGTAGGGGCCTCACACGTCCCTTCCGGCCCCAAAAAGGCCGGTTCGACGGCTCGTAAAAAGAGTTTCCCTGCGACATCAAAAAAAAAAAGAGGGACTAGGTATAAAGTGTCCATACAATTTGACCGTGCGGCGGTCAGACTCTAGAAATGCTTAACGTTGTAACTCTTTAGTAGGTGTTTAAAAAATATTTAAAATTTAGCCTTAAAAATATTTAATATCGTACAGGATTTCAAGATTTTTCAAATTATCGATCACGATATCAGTAAATGAAAATCTGAGCAGATGGACAATGCTACATATATTATGTATTTTGATTAAAAACATCGTAATTTTTGACCCACCTGGATAATCTTGCAGTTTTACAGAATTATATCAATATTTTCATAGTTTTCATAAAAAAATAATAAAAGGGTATCTTAGATGTATGTTTGTATGGTTATCATAGATTAATAAGACACCAATCTTTTATTTATTAATTTATAAAAAATACTCACATTACTCTCAACTGACTGTAGTTCACAAATGTAGATAACAAGGTGAGTAGTACTCTCTGGCAAAATCTTAATAAACTAGCCCTTGTGTTTGATAGTTACATATTTCTAATTTCTATGTTTATTTCATTTCATAAAATTTAGTTCAGTACTAGAGTTATCAGTGAAACATATTTTAAAGACATACATATAATGATATTTAAAGTATTTTGAAATTTTTAAATAAGATACTGATAGTGATGTTGAATTTATAAAAAGAATTATTTTTAAAAATTTTAAATATATCAAGATATTACTACAAAATAAATAATTTTTATCAACAAAAGTGCCTGAAACTTAAGCTGCTGAATATAAAATGTGAACGTGATGAAACTGTATATAGTTTTCATATCATGAATTCAAATTCCTTATACTAAATCTATGTAAGTTAGCTATATCGTTTATTTTGATATAAAATAAAATAATTTCAATTTATTTTTAAGTACATAAATCATTTACATTTTACATATTTTAAAATTATGAAAAATGTGTTTTAAGCTCATTTGTTAGTAGCTTCTTTTAATTATTTATAAATTTAGTACATAATTTGTAACTTTGAATTTTGGTATAAATTAAAATTATCTTCTTAAATTCTATCCTCTTATAGAACTCTCAGCTGAACCCTAAAGCAATTCGAAAGAGATAAAAACTTAAGAAGTTTTAACATAATAAATAATGTAAGTAACCAAACTCAACGAAAGTTCAAATTTATTTGTGATATTAATTACTCGCTTGCCCGGAGACAGAACGTTATTATTTTGTAGAGGCACAGTAAAATCTTACCCCCCAATAAACCGTCATATTTAAATTTTATCTCGGTGCCACCTTTTATTTATGGCCTTTTAACATTAAAAGGGAATATAATGATAACTTCCACCAGGAATTTGTTTTATTACAATTAGGTGATCGTTTAGTGAGTCATATACATAACATTATAAGTTAACATTATTAAAATAATAAAATACTCATTCAATATCACTATTATTAGGAGTATTGGAGCTCACAACCATATTATGAGGGAATTTAGAAGACGCAAACACTAGAAATTTAGGACTACATTTAAAAAAAAAGTATTTTATAATTACGTACACAAAATTTTAATTAGATGCATTTAGTTTTTGGATTATTCAATTTATTACTTAATTTATATATAATATTCTGCCGATCTCACGTGGAGTTGCTTTTCATTCATTATAAAATGAAAAATCTTTATAATTTTTGTTACATACTAAAATAATTAGTTCTATTTTTTAATCAAATACTTACATAGAACCTTACAGTTACAATTTTAGTGTTTTGGCATTGTAAGGATATCCTGAATTAACAAAAAAAAAACAGGCATGAAATTGTATAGTATACCTAATGACAGTACATCTATAAGTAGGTCCTGTAAAAAAAACATATACGAACATATAACATTTTTGATAAAATTCCTATCTTGAACTAAGCAAAAACCACATTAAGTGCTATCCAACCTCCCAATCAAATAAATAGGACACAGGAAATAGTCACTTATAAAAACCCTTGTTTGTATAAAGGAATTATTACTATTTTGATTCATTCGCATTTCACAATAAAAATATTTTTATCTAAAAGCCTAAAATCTTACAAGTCTTCATTAGAATAATGAATATATTATAAAGAAAGTATTTCTCAAATTTCTTTTAGTGGCCAACTTCTACGCTACGCATTACAAGCGACTAAACATGGAAGGGGCGTGTTTCTGGGAAGTTATTGCAAGTAATGTATGATGGGTGCCTTGTACCAAATTCAAATTAACCTGCTGTCTTAAGAATGCAGTGAAAATAAATTATAAGTCTCTAGAAATGACAAAAAAATATTGTATCCAAAAAAATTATGTGTACGTTAATCTTTTCGGGATTCAAAACTATGTATTTATTTAGGGCCATGTTGTATTGATAAATATAGCTGGCTATTGACTTTCTAAAACTTTTAAATATATTTATTTCTTGATATAAAAGAAATAATAAATTTTGATTATGAAGTATAGGCTTATATGTATAACAATTCGTAGAAGTACAAAAATGAAAGAACTAGAATTTCAGAGAAACCATTACTTGAAAACGTTATTTGAAAGGTAAATTATTTTTGTAGTAATAATAAATAAAGGGTAACAAACTTAAAAATTACATATCTTATAAGTTATTGTCAACGCAAAAGAAAGCAAAGAGTGAATCACACTTGTTCTTTACGTGTTTAATTTGAATATAGAACAGGGTATGAAAACAATATTCGAATTAGTCAAAGATATTTTCTGAATATAAAGGCATAATTTATTGATTAAATGAAGTGAAGATAGAATAAAAGGACTGGATTATATTGGTAACAAAAGTGCCCCTATCACTTACAACCATCTTGCAAATATAAAAAAATATTATGAGTAAAAATCAAACAGAATTCAAAAATAAAAATTGAAGCAAGAACTTAAAAGCAAGAAATAAATTTCACACTTAAACACCATTTCCTAACTTAACCTATCTAATAAGAAATTTTAAATATCTGTACAAAAATTCACTCAGCAGACTGGCTGATTAATTAGTAAATAAAATAGTTAAAGCAACTCTATTTTTATTTACTAACCTAACCAAACTATATAGTAAGAAATTGTATATATGTACATATATACAATTTCTTGATATCTAATTACCGTTTGAAGTCAGTCCCTTAGGTGTAAAGCTACAGCATATGGGTAATATTCTAACATTGTAGGTAAATATAATTATGGGTGATTGACAATAGCGCTGTGTACCTATCATAAAACGCGCTAACGTTATTATTTGTTTTCAACCTAAGTGCTGAGTGCAGTCCCTATCTATAGTATCTAAAGTGCTCCTAAGACTTTTTATATTGCGACATTACTATATATAACGCTAAGGAATATTCGATCAAATTTGTCCTGGACTTACTTGTATAAAGAATAAACGAAATTTAGTTTTAGTTTCAGCCCGATTCTTTGTTATTTATTGAATATATCGAGTTATAGAAGAATAAACGTATATGTAAACGTATTTAAACTACGAATGACATTTTAATACTGTCTTTATTTTTTGCATCCTTTTCTAAGCTAACATATTCTAAGTATAATAATTTCGACCCCTTTCACACAATGACTAATCTTGCATCTGTATCTCTTTCACACTCTAACGGTTACACTTATCGTATATTAACTGCATACAAATTCAAGGATAATATAAAAAATGTTTAGACAGGTAATTATTCGCCTTACATATATTACATAATATAGGTTAAGGTTGCAACTGCCAACTTCGTAGAGCATTACAAGCGTAAAAGAAAGACATAAGTATATCACGGCGTCTTCAGAGTCATCCGAAAATCGTTAAGGAAGACCTTCTCAAATGATTTTGTATATAAAAAGAATTGATTTCCCTCACTTTTTTATTTTCCTTCAATAAATCGGTCCAGGAGTAATCGAGAAATTGGGGAAAAATAAATCCGTCGAAATAAAAACTTCTTCTTCTTTTGAATTTTATTAATAACAAGATTAACACCATAAGACATAATGGACCTTAAGTAATGCCATTTCAATATAATATTATGAATGCCTACACATTTTAAGGGTTTTCCTCAATTTTTTCAGGATTCCAAAATCATTGAGATCATCATGTTGCCATTTATGTAATTTACTCTTATAAATAAATAAATCGAAATCGTTTCCTTTTGTTAGTTAGTTGCACACATATTTAATGCAAATTTTGATAATATATTTGTAGAAGTGTTTTTAATTTTATTTTCACTTTAAATTATATTTTTGATTCATATAAAATCGTCCAATTTATAAACGACAATAAATTTTAAGTAATCAATCGACATTTATAACAGCTAATCCAAATAACTTTAAAACGAAAAACACTAAGTAAGTTTTAAATGAACAAATAGGTTGATAAAATACAGCATAGCGTTAGTTAGAGTAATACAATAATTTTTTTTATTATTCATTTTTCAATAATAGAATATGTGTCATTCATAAATAACAGACTAAAATTATTACCTCAAGAGCATCATTATATCAAAATTATTTGACATGATATATACATTGTTTAAGTGCCAATGCCAATATACATTGTTTGAGTGCCACTCACCTCATTGCCAATGAAATGTTTTAAATATTGGACTTTTATTTAATACAAATAGTTCAAGAGAGAGATATAATTCATATGGACATTAATTATTGAAGTGATTAAGCGTGTTATGATAAAATAATAAATGATGTAATATAAAAGATTACTGAAAAGTATTGAAAATAGGGCTTGAGGGAAAAAATTATCATAATCTCTATTGAAAGGTTTTTTCAAAAAGTCAAAAGTATTAAATTTATGCTAATGGAATTCGTTAGACATTGAAATTATTCATATTATCGCTTTTCTTATATATTTTATAAAATGTTGTCTCATTCAACCCAGAAGTTGCAAGATATGTATATCTACTTTTTCATTTTAGTTGATTATCACTTTAATTCAATAAAAAACAAGAAAGACTAATTTACGTTACAATGTTGTTCTGGATTAGGGTCGAGATGTCTTTGTAAGTTAAAGAGAAAATGTGTTGGTATTGTGTTTTAAACAAAATAAACTATATAGGATATTCTATGTAGTATCCAAAAAAAAGGAGTTAAATTCGGTGCAGTTATTTGGATAGGATTTAATTACTAATTATAAGGAAAGTTAATTAACTACGGATTGGCTGGGAGTTTTTTTATTAAGGTAAGTAGGTAAATAGAGTATTACGGCGCTTTCAATTTGTACGTTTCATGTCAGCTTGCTGCGGTGCCGAAGTGAAGCGACGATCCTTTTTGTTTCACACAGTACACGCGGTGCGGCAACAGTGCGACGCCGGTACCGCGAACGCTCGACAACTGAAAGGCAACGTCGCAAGCACCACGTGTTCATTTCGGTGTTCAATAGTGCGGTGCATAGAAGTCATAAGTAATTGCATGGAATTGTCATTTACGTATTTGCTAAAATGGATGATATAAACGTGGAAAATTTTATAAATGAAAATTGAAATACGTCCTGCTATATAGATCAAGAAGTTCGTAGAAACATTCTCTAGACATTCTAAGATAATAAAAAAAATGCTTGGATCTAGTATTAACCTCGGGTAAAGATTATGGGGCCATGTCCACGAAGGAGGCATCTGAGCGGGAAAGGGAGAGTGCGGCTGATGCACCCTCCTTACGCAGGCGACGTACGGGGGTGCGACGGAGACGATTCCAACGCCTCCAATAGCACCCCTGTGTTCCGGGCTGGGGTCGGCGTGGTAACCCGGCTCCTGTGAAAGCCCGGCGTCGTCGGGGTGGTCCTAATTGCCGGGATCGCCCCCATTCTCTGAGGGAGTAAAGCCGGTCTTTGCCAGGACCGGCCAGTCGCTGGTGTGCCCTGTCGCTGACAGATCCGGGGTACACCGACATAGCGGCCGATGGCTTACGCAATGCTTTTAGTGAGTTGGGGCCTGCCCAGGCAGAGTCTCATACATCCCTTCCGGTCTCTTAAAAAGAGTTTCCCTGCGTCATAAAAAATAAGGGTAAAGATTATGGCAATTACCAGAATTACAAGTTAACGAAAACTTCAGTGCTGCTGTTATACGGTGGCGTCGTTTTTGTTTCTCTTTGATGATTTTAACAAGATCACTAACAGTAATGTTTCTGCTTCATAGTCTATGGTTTGACTGATTTCACATCACTGAGATAAACACGCACGGCAGTAAAATACGCTTTCAATTTATGCGTTCGGTGCCGGACTGTTACCGTACTGTAGCGGTCCGACAGCGAAATATAACCTGCGGCACGATAAGCGTGTTGTAACGGTCGGACACGAAACACATATATTGAAAGCGCCCTTACGTAAGTAATGTTGATCACAGACATATAGTCATAAAGCGTTAAGAAATTACAAAATTCAATACCATTTTAATACAGTAATTCGTTACCTCTTGCTCTTCAAAATACGACGTTTCGTTTCGCTTTTACGATGTCTTATTCGCTTCTCTGGTCCTATATCCCTTATATTTCATATATATCTCTGTGCAATTTTAAGAAAACTTTTTCTCGAGATTTTATATAAAATCGCTTGTTTTATTTACTGATAATATGAAGGCATCAAGTGCAATTTTAGCATTCTATGCATAGAAGGGGGGAAATAAATTTCCTCTCTTGTATATCCATAAATACGTTATTTCCTTTCTTGTATATCCATAAATAAACAATATGAACGTTAATCAATCAGTTTCTACTTTTAAATACATATCGCCATCATATTGATGAAAGAGACGCCAACATTTTAAAATGTGATTGACCTCAACTTCTCCAACCATAAGCCTGTAAGAATAATAAATCATTGAATTAACTTTTTTGTTAGTTTTAGAACCTAGAAACTTTTTTTGTGATACAATTATATAAACTACTTAAAGTTATGATAAACATTAAAAACTTAAAATATTTATTTACCTGTAACTGTAAAAATGATACTCATCTTCACCTTGCCAAAATAAGATAGAATGGTAAAACATCATATGATTGATGTGTTTCGGACACATGTTGTAGTTGTTGTTACATAGGTGTAAAACAATATTGCAGTCATCTACATTTTCACCCACAATGACTATATATAGTGTCTTGATTGATTATTGGGGCATTAAAATGTCTTAGGTGTTGCCCTCCAGGTGTCTTGTCGGCTTTGATAACAATTTTGTGATTATCAAATGGCATGTGATCTAGTGCGGTCTTGAATAATGCAACCAATGTGATGTGTTGATGAAAAAATAACAGCACAGGTAAAAAGGAACCTGTTCAATGATATATTTGTTCTTGAATCTGCAAAGGTAAACATTTCTGTATTACATACATATACATATGTACATACATATTGTAAAATGAATTGTTCAAACCACCAAGTGACACTCAAAATACTTTGTGAGTAACATTCCCCATCAACTTTTTTAACATAATTCCTTCTGTCTACTAAAAGCAATTCACAGAGCTGCAAATGTACTTTAAGCCATTTCAAATGATACACCTTTACAATTGAAAACTGTCAACAATAGTGGTAAATGATTTTCAATACACTTACCTTAAAAGTTGGCATAAAATTTATTGTACTGTAGTCCATTTCTTTGTTATAATTAAATACAACTCTATAGGGGTTAAATGCTACACTTCTATATCGTTAGTTACGGTTCCATCGATTCCGTTCAACTTTATTCCATGTTTCACGTTGCTTAGACTTGCTCTTCTATATCTTTGACTTGAGGCATTACGGGTTCTGCGACTTAATTTTGTACGTCTAATTGCCGGCATTTTTTGAAACAAAAATTGAACTGAAAATACAAGATACTATTCTTATTCTATTCCTTTTTTTTTAGTTGTATAATAATATGGTGTATAAAGTTTTAATATACCATACTGATATAATAAAATCAATGTGGTCTATCAAAAACTTTCCAACACTATAATAATTTGACTTACCTTGTTGAACTGACAATTCAGAAAAAAACACACAGTACAAATTATCCTGCAGAAACCAATGTGAGAATTACACTAAGAAATGGTAAATGAATTATGTAAGTATTTTGTTATTATAACTCCGGTCACAAATAGTAAAACTGAATATGTACTCGTACAAAACCATACAAAACAAATAAGTTTACTCTGAGTCTTTGCAAACAATTTGAAAGAATAACTGAACTTTTAGACAGAGACAATAGTTTATCATAGACTAATATAGTCACATAAATGCCAAGCTCAGTTTATGTTTCGTGCACTATAATAAATCTTTTAAAAAATTTAGATAACATAAAGAGACATTTACGTTTTCTTTAACGTATAAAATATAAATTAGAAATGGTTTTATATAATATAATCATTAATTTACACAAAATTAATGAACGCACGCGTAAAAGTTAGTCTTTTGTCATTATGTCTGAACTCACTTCAACTATTACTTATTATTATTATTATTTTATAATATGGCCTTCCAACTATTACTTATAATATCTACATACTTGACAGGATGGACATCATATGTTTGACAAATGACAGGTACAACCCGGTTCGATCGATCCTGGTAACCCTGATTCGATCCTTTACATGTTTTCGTCGAGTTTTCTTTTTTAAGATTTAGTCTGCTATTCGGGGAAGAGACAAATCCAACTAACCAAAAACCATGAAAATCGCTAGCTGATCTCGAGTTATAAGTGTTGTAACAAACACGACTTTCTTTTATATACAGGGTGACTGGTGAATTACTATCGATACTTGAGGACGTGATATTTGACGATCATATATGACAAAATAAAAACTAATATATCATAAATATTAATAAACTTCTAAGTAAAGTTAACCAAAAGTTATGTAATTTATAACGCATCGTGTGAACACCCCACAGATTAGGTATACACACACACACACACACACGCGCGTGCGGCGGTGTGGTGTTGTATAAGCACGCCGCCGCACGCGTCCACACTTGGAACTCTTGGAACGTGTCCACACTTTACTTATTTATACGGAAATTTGGTCAAAAATTAAGTACCTATTTTTTTTTTACATAATTCGAATGAGAATCATGTACCGAGTATTCTCCTTAAATATTGGTAGTAATTCACCAGTCACCCTGTATATACTATATAGATTAACTAAAAAATATTTTGATATATTCCTTTGTTTCTTTTTTAACGCGGTGAAAGGTTTTATACCTAATCCTCTATCTAGGGGAGACGGAGGCGGTTATGTGGGACTCACGAGCCAAAAGATGTGCTACCCATTAATCGGCGGTCATGTTCCGTTGCCGCCAAGTGGATAGCCAATGGTATCGCCAAAGCATGCATCCGCGACGATTCGACGGCGGGCTGCAAACGACCATCTCTCCCCCCCAGGAGCGTCCCCCTGCCAGGCGGGCTTGCTCAATCGTAAGCGGAAACCGACTGACCACAAGCGAACTCAGGCCTCTTGAGAGACCCGAGTATCCCTTCCCCCCCAAGACAGCTACGGACGGCCTCCTGCTAGATCCGTGACCTTCTAACTTCCAAAGCTGTACCCCCAGCCCTCCCCCCCGTGACTGATTGCACCGGAATACACCAGTGGGCGATGGGGTCGTCACGTCCCGACGCCGGAATTTTGATATATTCCTAGATTATCTCTGAATTTGTCGTAATTGTATCGATTGCTGATTGGAAAGTAAAGGATTAGAAAGCTCTTTTGCACTACTCTTCAAACTTCACAGGTTTCAGCTTTAATTTAGACAAAACGGATATTGTATAACGGAAAGTAGACAAAAAAATATATACATAGTGTTAAATAGACACGACACAACAATTGAAATTTCTAAATTAAATGAAAATAACTTGTTATTTATATTTATTACGTTTTATAAATTACCAATTTCATAATACATACCTATAGTGTGATTATTAATGTTTTAAAAATAAAACGATCAAATGAAATCATTAGGTTCACAGCATTTTAGGTAAAAATCTTTAAGCTCGGTATGCATGTCACAATCTTTAAAATATTGTTTATTTTGTTGAATGGATCTCTGCTTGTGAAATGCATTTTATATCTTTCCTTTAATCAATATTTTTAAATATTTAGTTATATGTTTAAAAATGTATAAATTTCGTTAATTAAATTGCAAACAATAAATATTATTATGTGTTATATGTTATTTTGTAAAAAATAAATAATATTTTAGCCATCAAGATGACAATGTTCTACAACATATAAATAGATTTTGTTATGGAGTGTTCTGTAAACATTGTAGTACCTATTCGTCTCCTTTATAGCAAAGCGTCTGAGTTCAGGTCGGAAACAATGTGAGATTGTGCCTTCACTTAAGCGGAAGCTACTACTAAGTGGACTTTTCAATTTCGCCGAGTGCGGAGGAACGTAGTTACTTTTTATTTTAAAAACAGCATTCGCATCCTTATTCTAGCCGACAGATAAGAATACATTTTTTTGTATCTAACTTTTCTTTATTATATGTAGATATAAATCAATGAAAAAAAATATTAAGTTTTAATTTATGTTATGGGTATAATCAAAATTAAGTAGAAGTCAATGATACTTCTAATGCAAAGAACAATAGAAACATTAGAACAGTAATAAAAATAATATAAGGGTTATAGTTACAAGAATCTAAGGCTTTCAAGTAACTGTAGATACAAGCTGTTGATAGCTCCACAATAGTAACAGAACTGTGGTGTCAATAGCCGATTAGGATGGTAAACTTTTAAGAAAAATATTATTAACTTAAAGTTTATCGTTGATATATTTTTAATGGAGAACTTGTTCGCTTGTTGTTATAAAGCAGTGTTATCTAGTAATAAAATTATTATATCGTAAGAAAAATATAAAAAGATATGTTGTTTAGCAGTAGAAGTAAATAATAATCTTTAGACAACTATCTTTTTTTTCCTGCCGTGATCCCACTTTATGTAGGGTCGGCACAAGATGTTCTTCTCTTCCACAGAACATGTTGTAAAAAGTTTTGACTAATTGTGGTTTTTTTTACGACCTTAAGCGCAAAATATGATTTTGCGCTTAAGGTCACTCACACACATGTATTTTTACTCGTAAGAGTCGCCACCTGGTGTCAAGTGTTGGCTAACGCACTTGCTACCGCTACTGGCTTACTAAATGTTGTCAAGATTAGCCGCATGTCACGTTTTTATAAATATTGGTTCCAGTAAAACGTAAGTATTTTTTATATTATTATACTTATGTCCCTGCACTTACTGTCTGTATTATCGTTAAGTTATGCTTGTCCCACATTGCCTTATTCATTAATGTTGTACAATCCGAATTGTTTTTATTTCGTTTTCCATAAATTCTTAGCCTATGGGTAATAAGGCCTACAAAACTTTATAGTAGGGATGGTTATACTTATAGACATATATTTTTTAATGTTTGCACTATTTTCAACTTATTTCAGTATATTATACATAGTTCACAGGTCAGGAGGCTTCCTAAGCCAGAATTGTGGTCAGAATATGACTTGGTCTCGCGCAGTACGGAGACTAACGATGAGTACGTATGCGGCTGCAGAAATTATTACTCTTCATTTTAAACAACACGGCATGGCATTTACAAGATATTTTATCTACCACAAACGTCTTGTTACTCACGTGCCTACGAGAAGAATCTACGAGTATAAAATAGTTTATTTGAAATATTTATTTATATTTTAATTGATTCATTGCCCTACTGATTAATGCTTGTTTATTAAAACTGTATTGTAAGTCAATAAAACGTTTTATTATTTAAATAAAATCTTTTGGATAAATTTTTATATTTATCGTTAATCACTACAGCATTTTACGCCAAAGACGTATAACTTCTAACGCGTGTATATGATTTAAATCAATTCACAAAAGTTTATATTTAGATATGCATAGACGAGTTTTTCATTAGTTTTATTCATAATATATTATACTTCTTATTTTATGATAACTAACATTAAATGTTATATATTCACAAATTATTTTATTTTACTATAAAAATAACTACTATCAATATCATTTGAGAATTTGAAATGCAAGCTAAGGAACGAAAGGAAGATTGCTTCCGATTATGCAAGCGAATAGTATGGTCCGAGCTAGTCTTCAACTTAAAAGAGTGCGTCTTTCTATGTTTACCAGATGCTCCACGCTACGCACACTCCATTTTCAGTTGATACGAAAACGGTCCCGTTACTGTGAATAGCCATAAAGGAGCTTTTTATAAAAGAACCACTGAAAGGGATTGAATAACTAAGTTGTTTTGATTGATCTAAGCATTCAACTAGTAAAAACTGTCTCTCTTGAGACTTGCAACATCAACATGATAGCTTTTTAATTATAAAAACTCCATTTTCATTTTATTTAATAATAATTAGCAAAAAACTGAATTTCAAAATTAAATACAGGATGTATCTTGTATTAGTCACTCATCGGTGTCCAATGTACTTAATAAAATGTATTGTAAGGATTTTTATCGACAATATTAACAAAAAATTAAAAAGGAAAGATATTTTAAAAGTACATAATAAACTTGTAAATCGTTAAAACATCTCTTTTATTTGTGACTTGAAAACGTAACAATCCGATATTATATTGACGCACTCCAAGCATTACAAGTCGAACAAACAATAAAGCGATTACGAAAATAATAAAACGTGATTGAAATCGGTGATAACAAAAACAATCAGATAGGTTAACGAGAAGTAACATTGGAATATCCACAAAGCACACATTTTAATCTTTTTCATGAGAAGGAAAAACCATTGAAAACATATGAATTGACGTAAACGACGGATCAGATTCGTGAAAGATCGACAAAGAGTATACCCACGTTCATTTTATGGGAAGCGACGTAATTCGATTTGAATAAAACGTATCGAAACCGACCAATATGGAAATACGACAAAAACAGCGAAGTATAAATATACAAAATATTCTTGCAGGCAAACACTGTGTGTATATTGTTAATGGTTTTGATACGATTGTTCGATTCCATTGTAACAATACTTTGTTTTGAATCTATTGTTTTGTTTTGATGTTTATGTTTTGAGCATCAATAACAATTTGAAGGGGCAGGAGGGCTTTCATCAGAACTCATCTTGTACTGGTACGTTCGCAGGTGGACGTGAGCAAAAAAATCACAAATCCTTGTTATAATCCCAGTTGGTTAATCACTACAGTTTAAATAATCTCAATACAAACTGTGTCAAGGTGGTCGCCCTCACCACTATCGCAAATGACCCTTCGCTACGCTAACTTTTGTCAGCTAAAAGTGAACCTGACGTGTGACTTTGACGGATGCGCCGTCAAATTAAATTTATGTTTTGCTACCACAAAACATTTAAGGTGTGGTTATAAAAAGTATACATCCACAAGTGATAAAAAAATTATTACCTTTTATTTTAAAAAGGCTAGTGTAGTAAATATTAAATACTTACGACCATCGTTACCTCTGCGAAAGAGATACCTCGCAGAAAGATTACAATTAAATAGACGAGAAGAGGCGAAACGCGTAATAGGCAGGTGCGTAGCCCATTTATATTCTTTCTGAAACTTTGAAATTGGGTATTATAATGTCTGCTTTTACAGTATGACAAATATTTTGCACTTCATAAGCGTTAAATTGGTCATTAGACCCCCGTCGTCGAGTGGAGCATTAACTGGAAAATATTTATCATAAGCCTCAGACCTCATTGTACATTAGTCGGAATGTGTTTAAATTATTAAAATTGTTGTTACAAATATATATAGCAGAAATTTAATTATATGTGTAAGTATATATTATTTTTATGCCACTATTTTTTTCGGAATAATTATGATATAAAATAAAAAATAAGGCTATATTTTTTACTCCAAAATACTTTTTTTTTCTAGAGCTTATTACGTAAAATAACGGGCTGAATTTTTTTTTTTGCAATAAATTTAAAGTGATGAACAAACTTATTTCTAAAGAATAATTCTTTATTAAGATCGCAAAAAAATTCAGAATTAATAAAAGGTATTAAAAATCAACAGCAAAACTATTTTTCATTTAAAACGATTCTGATATCAATAGCTCGATTAACCAATAAAAATGGTTAAATTTTTTTTCCTGCCCTGATCCGACTTTATGTAGGGTCGGCACAACATGTTCTTCTCTTCCACAGAACATGTTGTAAATAGTTTTGGCTAATTGTTTTTACGGCCGGCAGCCTGCCTGAAATCAACCCCTTTAGGGAATGGATTAATCAGTAACTCTTAGAAAGTACGTATGATGACTCGGAAAAATTACATTGGTACTTGCCCGGGCCAGAATCGAACCCGCGCCCTCGTGCATGAGAGGCGGGCCTTTTAACCACTAGGCCAACACTGACTTAAAAAAAATGGTTTAAAATATATGTACAAATATTAATATTATGGAACATTTGCCAAATAAATTGAGGACCTATTTAATATCTTTAATACTTTTAAGGGACATCAAGATCATGACATTTGGGCAATTTGATCTGATGAGACATGGTCTAAGAGGATAAAGGACCGTATGAATGGACCCTTATAATCGCTGTACTCTTTAGAAATTCTTAGAAATAAACTGGTAAGTAAAGTAATTTCCTTCTGAAGACCGATACCTAGTAGTTGGGGGTCGGAAATAAGAACTATCCACCCTTTATCGGGGTTAATCGACATTTTCGGCTATCGAGAATAAGAGTTGTGCACCACAGCCGTTAGTTAAACTTTTCCCTCGGAATATTTTTTATTATTTTTAGATTTGAAGTATTACTGATTTTTTTATGATAATATATCCAATATTTAAACCCTGCGGATGTCTGCCCATTAATTATTTCTAAGAATCAAGTTTTTATAATAGTTTGAGATGGTTCAGGTTTTAATACTACATATATTATTAATTTATTATACATTCTCTTTCAAGTTATTTATTTTTCTAGTTACTTCAACTATGTATTAATTTAAAAATTACAAATGCGATTGAGTTCTTACATTATAAAAAAAAATCTGAAACCTTTTATAATTTAAAGTAAATATTACTTTTAATGTCACTTACACTTTTAGAAACGAGTGTATTTTCAGCACCATATTGAAAATACAAAAAGATTGCTTTATCAAAATTGTGATGTTGGATTAAGATCAAGCTTTAAAATATTAACAATATTATTTTCAGCACGATATATTTCTCACTTTTTTCTTGTATTTCTTGAAACAGTAAAATGCAGAGCTGAGACAAACTTAACTCGAATGTATATAACGCTCGTATAAATTAGAAAATGATTTTAATAATATATTTTTTCAAGAAGCAAATCAAATACGAGAACATATTCTGTCTCAATAACTTAATAGTCCAGTCATTTAAGCTTAAATTAGGTAAGAATCTCGGAATTCGAGATACCCAGCTGTAAGTCTGTAAATAGTTGTATATTGACACCCTAAAAGTTGTCTCAAAACCTACATATGGTAGGGTGTAAGCAACTATTAAATTTCAAGTTCAAAGGTTACAAAAATCGGTTTTTTGCGCTTTTTTTGGAAATATCTCATTTCCTATGGGTTTTTTGCTATTTGTATTTATTATCAATATTGTAGAATACTAAATTCTCTACAAATTTTGTTTCAAAAATTTTTTTATGCGGTGTACCGTTTTCGAGATAGAGGGCGGAGAGCGCGCGGTCACCGCATCACTTCAGGTCAACCGGTGCCTCCGGTCGAAAACGCGCCATATAAAGTTGATGAACTATCAATAAATCAATGATTATAAATATTTGTCAATTTTTATTAACTATTTTATTATATTTTATAATTTTTTTCCTAACTTATCCACTTTTTATTCAGTATTAATTTATTTAACAACACTTACCTGTCCATGTAATTGCAGAATTCTCTAATAATAAATAATAATTGCTGCTGCAGCTTCTACAATTCTTAGCCTTTCTGCTTCAGGATCTATTTTTTTACTTTCGTACCAAGCTTTTGATAGAATATTAGCTTGTGCATCACGGAAAGAAATGATCGTGAAAGCTCCAACTTCCTTCGTAATTACGATATCGGTTAAGTACTTCTGTTGTAGTCTTGTAATGATAGTTTTATCATCTGGCACATACCCTGTCAAGACATCTTTAAGCTCTTTTAGTGTGAATTGAGAATCATTATTATTTTCGATGTAATTGAAAATCTCTAACATAGCTTCTGTAACTTGATTATCTTGACGAGGTGTCTCAAGAGGCGATGATGATGATGATTTATTTGAAAAGATTGTAAAACAAGCAGCATGGTACTTCGCTTTAGTAGCGATCAAATCAAACTGTAAAATTATACGACTTTTCACCAATTCTCCAAAATCATCCCCACGTTTTTCTGCTTTTTTTGAAAATTGACAAATTGTATTTATAATCATTGATTTATTGATAGTTCATCAACTTTATATGGCGCGTTTTCGACCGGAGGCACCGGTTGACCTGAAGTGATGCGGTGGCCGCGCGCTCTCCGCCCTCTATCTCGAAAACGGTACACCGTATAAAAAAATTTTTGAAACAAAATTTGTAGAGAATTTAGTATTCTACAATATTGATAATAAATACAAATAGCAAAAAACCCATAGGAAATGAGATATTTCCAAAAAAAGCGCAAAAAACCGATTTTTGTGACCTTTGAACTTGAAATTTAATAGTTGCTTACACCCTACCTTATGTAGGTTTTGAGACAACTTTTAGGGTGTCAATATACAACTATTTACAGACTTACAGCTGGGTATCTCGAATTCCGAGGTGAACTTACTATAATGACTGGACTATAATGGGTGAAGGATAATAAACAATTTTTATAGGACTTTTCACGAAACACCAAGGACAAGACAGGAGGCTTTTGTTAACTTAATATTTTTATTTCAAAAAGAGCAAATATTCTCACATTGATTAAATCTTAGGCACAAAGAAATATATTCATCCTTTAAAGACCATATATTTATCTTTAATCAAAATGATGATAAGGGGATATAGGAATAATCGAACTGGGAACGGATTACTTGCTCGTTATCTAGTCTGAACGACTAATGAGCGATGGTTGAGCTTAAACTGTGCTTATACTATGATACACAAAGTTGGTTGTTTGTATGCATCAACATTCATATGCATATGTAATGAGATATATTAACAATATGAACAAGTACATATATTGAGATATATTCTAAGACAATATGATTTGATGAGTATTTTAACGCCAAGTAAGTTAAGCTTAGTGATTCATAAGGATCAAGCTAAAGCTGTATTAATTGCATTTTATGACTAGCGCCTCGATGAAAAAGTACGATTAATTTGATGTGACACAACTGCGTCTAACACTGCAAGGGAAGAGCAAAAGTAACTTTTGATTCGTTATGTTCAGGAGCATAGGACTCCATATCCAGACTTAAAAAAAATAATCTCAAAAGAAACTATCCTGCCTGATCTATAATTTAATCTTTAAATAAATATTTAAAAGAAAATTGAGTATTTCAATTGATTTAGTTACGTTACGGACAAGGTCAAAAATTGCAATTTTTTAATTCTTTCTGATCCTGTACGGGTTAACGTTGACGTAGGAACATTAAATTTTATATTTAAATTAGTCTAGGTAGTCCAACAAGAAATAGAGAGTATGCGTTTTAATATCTAAAAAAAACTGCTCATATAAGTGACACCCTAATATATGTACATTTATCGTTCTAACTCTTTATTTTAGGAAGATAAATTAGGAATTTATATTCACATTGTTGGATAATATCATATAAATTCTATACATGTTATAATAAATTCTATTTATATCATATAAATTCTATTATTGAGTTGTTTTCAATATTTATTAAACATTGGGCCCTACAAATGAACTGACAGTGTATAACTAATTGAAGTGTCTCTAACACGGTGCCACAGTGCGACGGATTACATACGGTAATCGGCTCAGTGGTCAAACGCCAAGTTTCACTATTGTTCTGACGTTGGCCTCGCTCGAAATAATAAAGCAAAATGTTTTACTTAAAAATTGCAGAGTTGCACTTAATAAATATTTAAATTATAATCTCAAATATAAATACTTTATCAAGGTGATGGTGTTGACCTATTTATCAGCCCTTGTAATAATACTTTACAAAAATATTTTTAAGTCCAAATAAACATTCACGATCCTCCGAAATGAATCCTAGGTAGCTTCACCGTGTTAAGAAATATTTTATGATAAACAAGTTTGACGAACTTTAATAAAATGACGTCAAAAAAGAAAAGTGATGTGAATAAACATAAAACAGGCGTTTTTAATAATGTTGAAATTTAAAAGAAATCTTTATTTAATTTTTATTTGCGCATTGCTGTTTAAATAAAGTCTTTTATACCTGCTCTAAATAATGAAGAGCATATTGTATGTATTTTTTGATAAATTTTCTTCAGTTTAATTCACGAGCACTAAGATTCTACTTACATAAGTTTTTAATTTTTTTTTTATTTCATTCAAAATACACAAGAACATCACGTTATATTGTATATTAATTGTTAGTAAGGCTCATTAAATGATGTCATCAATCATTAAATAATTAATAGAACATTAAAGCGTGTAATAGTCATAATTATCATGTCAATAAACTATTGCCGTGTTAGTCCATGATAAACGGCACGACAGCAATTCACATAGATACAGTCCAGCCTACTCTTAATTAAGCTCAGTATACTGTTATGGCTCCCTCGCACCCTGCTTGTCAAATAAGTGAACCTCTTACATATTATAGTGTAGTGTAGTGTAGTACAGTAAAATGACGTAGATTACGCTCTAAAGAGCGTTATTTTAATGTTAAGTGTGGAACGTAAAAACCTGCGACCCAGTATGCTAGCTCTTATCAACACCGCCCTCTGTTCTCTTTCGATGTCTGCATCATCGTGTAAGTTAGGCGTTAATATATGTATGATTCAGATATTTAAACTTGTACACTGTGCTCAGACTTCTTACAGTTATACACTAGATCTTGGTTTATTGCGTGTACTTCACATTGAGAAATAAGTTGACTCAAACCACATACGTCGTGTAGCTATTATTATTGAGGCCACCGATTAGATCGTAATAATATATAATGATCGAATAAACTTGTACGTATTGTGTTGTTAAGTTTTATAACTACACTGACCTATATGACAGATTCTATTAGCAGAGTCTTCGGCGTTTGGATTTGTTCACTCGTAAAGACTGACATACAAATCTTCACCAGAGTGATTTCATCAGCAATCCATATTGTTTTTTAAGACCAGAGATTTTTTTATTCAATTGAGGTCTGACAAGCTTGACAAGCGTCTACATATTTACGTAGACGTAAAAATATATCTTCAAATAGAAAAACTATTCATACTCTGATCCCGGTCCGAATTATAACAAATTCTATTTTTATTTCTTTTGTTTTACTTATTACATATTTAGTATTTTTATTAGAGATATATTTCTCTGAATCTACATTACATTATTCATCATATTATTTTTAAGTTAAACTAAAAAATAGTAAAATAAATGACAAAATATAGATATATTTCTTATTATACTTTGTAAACTGCTAAATTATTTTCGTCTCAAAGTTGTGTAAAGCTGTAGTTTAAATTAAGAATAAAATAAATACTTTGACGTATTTAAACGGCTTCTAAAATATTTTCAGTACATTCCAGGTCAGTAAGAATATTAAAAGTTTCCGACGGTGAAGAAAATATGTTTCACAAAGGTTTGAAAAATGAAGACACGAGAAACTAGCTTCGAAATGGACGAGGAAGCAGTAATAAATGATATGTCGAGACCTTGGCGTCCGTTTTACTTCACATTGTCCATCAAGCGTGGTTCCGCCATCGGAAACATTGCAATACTAGACTACTACAAAATTAAAACCAAAATATTTTCACGATTTTATATTTTGCTAGTAATAAAGTATGAAATCTTTTGAAAAGTATGAAAGCAGGCCTGTCAACTCGTTGCAATATATTCTCCGTTGTAAGGTTACACCCTTTGACCATTTTCCAAATGTACGGCCAAATGAACAACAATGGAGTGTCTCTCATGTATAGGGAACTTATACTTATATATCTATAAATATTACAAGTACATATATTCATTGATATATTTTTTAATTAAAAATATTTTTAAAAATTTAACATATCTTTTATTTCAAAAGTCAATCAATATACCTAAATTATAATGACAAAATACAATTTACAGAACAATTAATCTTGTTTGCGATACCTAATTAATAAGTTGAAACCAATGTAGAATAATATTAAAAAATAAAAAGACATCTTTTTGACTGAAAAGTTTCTTCTATTTCTAATCAAGTATTACAGATAGGTTAGTATCTTGCTAATTCTCTTTCAATGGAGTCTTTCGATAAAGGAAGCTAAAGTTGTTCTTGTTAACAGACGATGTTAAAGTAATTAGAAAACTCTGATTCAGAAACCGAATCTTTTGAAATTCGTTTCCTGTAATCTTTAATTTGAACACATATACCTTTTATATAAAACTGTGTTAGGGGATTTATATTTTTAGTACATGTGTATTTTGAATGAAGGACATATTAATTAAATATTTTGACTACTTTGAACATGCTTTTTGTTTGACTACTGTTCATGTGAAATAGCTATTTATTATAATTATTATTTAACTATTTATATTAGTTTCTGCAGCCTTCGATACCTAATTAAACATTTATTTATACTACATACATCGATTTTTTGTAAGGTACCTATTTGTTCTACCTACTAATTTTCTATTAAAGGTAAGTAGGTAAGAAACTAGATTTGATAATATGTTTACTAAAAAAGATATCTTATAAAAGAACAAACAAACATGCCTCCACATTATGTCTTGTTTGTGTTACATATAGATTCACATTTAAAGACTTTTCACCAATAAAAAACAGGTACTCCCAATTGAGTTTTTGAAAAAAATATCGATTTTCTTATTTATTTCAAAACATTAAACTAAATTATGTATGTTTATAATTGACGCGACTGCTGAGCAAAGACCTCTTTGTCCGGTCGAACCGGTGGTGCACTTTACTAAAATATTAAAATTAGAAAATGGAACAAAACATAACGAGATGTCAATCACGGCTCAATTCGTCATACATCGCTCGTGCGACGCTCGAGAACCGACTCATTACTCGGTACATTTCTATGAACTATCTTTTGTTTCACGCGTCAGGCGTATTAATGCGTATCTCATACAAGATGTACATATTAGCAGTCCTCGTGCACTCGCCGAAGCGCATGATATGAGTTTAGTAAAACGCTCAAACTTTTTGACCATAATTAGGAAATTTAATTTTTTATACGTTTTTATATGCTTAAAAAATAAATATTGAAATGGTAATTTAAAAATAAAGATGAAGTAATATTTTGTAATTTTTAAATCTTTTGTATTGGTGGTTCAGCGCACGAGTGCACTTAAGGTACAGCCGCCACTGGGTTTGAGCATTAATCACCACGCTTGCTCAAGACGGGTTGGTGATTTCAAACTTATAATTGTGAAATTATAAGTCCTGGTTTCCTCACGATGTTTTCCTGTACCATCTGTCAGTGGTGTCTACATACTCTTAGAAAGTAGGTACATATGACTCGGAAAAATGACATTGGTACTTGCCGGGATTAAGCCTGCGCCTTCGTGCACGAGAGGCGAGCCCTTTAATCACTAGACCACAACTGACTTTTAATTATAATTGATGCGAAAAACTTCAAAAAAAACTATTTTTCCATTATTTAGTAACAATGGAAAATTTATAACATTTTTAAAATAATCACGTGACTAAGAATGTGCCACGATAGGTCGCCATGTTTATGACGTCACAATGTTAAAATAATTTGAGGATAGTGTAGTGTCAACAGCTTCTACTCCTGAAAATATTCGAAATTTAGTGTAAAAAAATTATAACATTAAAGAATTCAATTTAGTCACACGTGATGAAGGATTTATATAAGCTAATTGCGATAATATACCTGATTTTATACTTTTATGATAACGGATTTTTTTTTAAATATTCTGTTCAATTCAGTTGAAGTTCGAGGTTCTAAAGCATATAGGTGAGTTTGTTAAAAAAATATTGTCAATTGAAATATTCAAATCCGTTTGAGATGATAAAACCATCTCATGTTCAAGATATCAAGTACTTATATACTTAGTCGGAGTATAAAAAATATAAGTATTATATTTTTTATACTCCTTCCAAGTTAAAGATTGATACTCTAGATCGCTCGGTTTTTGAATATGTATTTTGTTGAAAGCGTCCATGATCGCATTTGCATGATTATTTGAAGTCCTAAATGGTATCGGTAGTTTTCTTTAATTTTACGAGACTAAGGCATATAAATAAATGTGCTAGTACAGGAACTATTTTATTAAAAATAATAATAATATTACTGACGCTCATTCCGAAATGTTCAATTAATCTTTCAATAGTATCTAGGTATCGTATTTTCAATAGTGATGATTTTATGTTGTTTTGGGATTGGAACGATTGATTGCGACGTTTAACATCTTGAGGATCATTTAAAAATATTTTTTTCATATTTTGTTTTAGTACAATTTGTACATAACGGTACGAAGCAAGCACGACAATTTTTAATCTTCTATATATATAAAAATGGATTGCTGTTCCTTGGTCTCGCTAAAACTCGAGAACGGCTGAACCGATTTGGCTAATTTTACTCTTGAAATACTCCTGGAAGTCCAGGGAAGGTTTAAAAGGTGAGAAAAGTTTGAATAATTGCCGGGAAAACCCTAAAAACAGCCCTTTTCTATTTCCCATACAAACGTTTTTTTTGACATTAGATTTGACAACTAACTAATATGTCAATCATTCTGTTTGATTGAAACAGGAAAAACCTGATTATTTATGGCCACCAAGAAGGAATAGAGTTCTCCTGGTCAGCTATACCTACATATTATATTACTCTTGACCAAACTAACGCGGACGAAGTCGCGGGCAAAAACTAGTATATTTATAAATATGTATATTGACGACAATAAGGAGATATCAGTTAAACGTCAAAACACTGTATCAGCTGTGTGCTATAATGAAGAGAAATTAGGATTGTAATGTCACACGCGCTCGGGTTTGCTCGGAAAATATTGCGTGTTTTAGGTAATCGATAGAAAAAAATATTATTTTAATTTGATTTCACTTTTTCATTATACTTAAAAAAATTAGTTTTGTTATGATTCTTTTATATAATCTTTCCATTTATCACATTTTTTTTTTTTATACATGGTACGTGTTCTTTACACTGTAGGAGAGAATATTTTGTGAAAAAAAAAATGTTTGTATTTTGCATTCTTGATATTACAGGTCTGATTTATAAATCATAATTTGGAAAATTAATTGGATATCTCATGCTCTTTGATGCGTCAGATGTGTGGTCATTTTAAATGTTTTTTTTTAAGTAATTGGTTCTACAATTCCAGATATTTGTTCTACAGTTTATTATTAAAAAGTAAACATTCAGTTTTAATCGAAGTAAAATTGTAAGTAACTAAAACTATATATCGAATGTTAGTATTAAAAATGCTGCAAATCAGAGTAAATAAGGAAAAGCAACTAATAGCCAATGCAGATGCCTTTAAAAAAATGAAAATAAATTATAGTATAATGAAACCCATTAGAAAAGGTGGGGAATATTATAAACATTAAAGGAAAAATAATTTACAGGCTATCTGAGGTCGGGAAGGGTACGGGGATAGGTATTTAAGGGTAAAAAAGGGTGTTTTCTCGATTTCCGGCAAAATTAATAGTCCTACAGAAAAAAATTATATGGCAAAGTTGTAGGTAATAAAGATCTAAAACTTTTGTACTCGTAGTAACATTTTTTTAACATAACCTCAAATTTTATGAGAAAAATTCGAAACACCACGTTTTTGGTTTTTTATTTTTATCTCTTCCACAAAACAATTTTTTGTCACGAAATTTGGTGAAAACTTTCCTTTTGATGTTCCAAATGCACTGTAATTTATTTCATGAGAAATATTTATTTTTTCAGCTTATTTTCAATAAATACCGAAAAATCAGCCTCATTTTCAATCGAAAAATCACCCGTCAAAATATTAGCTTTTTAAAAAAAATTGGTGTGTGTTCTGTTCGTTGAAATCTATATTTTCCGATGGTGAAGAAAAAAATATAAGTTTTTTACTTGCAGTACCAATTTCGGATAAAATAACCATGTCCCTATTAATGAAATGACACTCGATATCGTTTGGAAAACGCTCTTTCAATTTATTTTTAATAGTTTTAGCAGCTTAATATCATTTTTCTCTAAATAACCTAAGAGAGGGGACTATATGGAGAACTTTCAGCGTACACAATATATACACTTACAGTCCGTATATACTTGTACTCAAACCTTTATAAATATAAAAAAGCCTTTTCGAATATTTTCTTCATTCTTATTTTAAAGTCGTGAAATTCCTATGTAGCAATTATACTTTTGTCTTTTTTATTGGGGTAGTGTTTTAATCCTGTCACTGTTATTATTGAACTAAAATGTTTTTGTCATTTAATTCTTTATTGACAATTATAATTACAATGACCGAAACCAAAAATAATAATTAAAATAAATAAACAATTATAGAAAAGTAACATGTTTTGTGTGTTGTCTACCTCTAAAAATAATTACCTATATACCTCTCATCATTAAAATATAAATTTTATTTTTAAAATCTAGTAAGAACTTAATTTTTAACTTGTTTTTTTTATATTTAGCGATTAGTTTGTATTTTTTACACTATTTTATTATACATAGTGGTTTTGAATTTATTATGCGTTGCACTATTGTTACTATAAAATTGTATATACTATGTATGCATCTGTACATCTTCTTCTACCAGGAAATTACCAGGCTATAGCCAGGGTCTGCCTTACATAACATGCCCGGCCGCCTGCCTGATATTAACCCTCTTTGAGAATCAGCATTAATCAGTGAAGTCTAAATACTCTTATAAAGTACATAAGACTTGGAAAAATCAAATTGGTACTTGCCCGGGCAAGGATCGAACCGTCACCCTCGGGCATGAGAGGCGGGCCTTTAAACTTCTAGGCCACCACTGACTCTATCTGTACATATAATTATTATATGTATCTACTTCATAAATTTGTCTGACGAGTAATGTACTTGTACAGTAAAATAAACAACTTTCGAACTATTACAATTTTCAGACTAAGCAAAATATCACTACTTAAATATTTCGACAAGCTGTTATGCCGTATTATTTATAAAAAGTAGTTATAATTAGATACGTTATATTTTAAAGTTTAAATAAAAACTTATTTGACGCATGAAAATGAAAGCTTACTTTTTTTGCTAGAATTTATTATTTATATATGCAATTTATTATTCACAATTATATTCATCATCATCATCATCGTCAGCCTATCAGACGCCCACTGCTGAGTAAAAGCTTCTTTCTCACATGGAGAAGGTTTTGAGCATTAATCACCACGCTTGCTCAAGACGGGTTGGTGATTTCAAACTTATAATTGTGAAACTATAAAGTGAACGTTTCCTCACGAAGGAAGGAAAACATTCACCGTATGTCAGTGATGTCTAAATACTCTCAGAAAGTACATATGACTCCGAAAAATCACATTGGTACTTGCTAGGTTTGAACCCGCGCCCTCGGCAACGAGAGGCGAGCCCCTTAACCACTAGGCCACCACTGATTGACAATTATATGTGTATTAATTATTCTCAGAATTTATTAAATTTCATATTTCAGTGTAACAGACTTTATGTAATAAAATGATAATCTTTATGTTTAATAACTTTGAGGTGGTTCTCCCAACCTGAAATGTGTCAAATTTCATTAAAATTTTCTTGTAATGGAACTTTTTAGAATTGTGATTAACTATTATACATAATATTTTCTCCATAAAATACGTATTTCATTTTGAATGACTCTTATGTTATTGGTGTAACTGTATTATGGAATACAGTTATATAACATTATTGATGTCCTTATATGATGTTTGGAGCTTAAAACGAAGTAAACAAGGACATCACGAATAACAAGGGTCGAGTAGGACAGCTGACGTACCACGAAACCAATAAACCATATAGGTCATTTTTGACAGTTCATGCTCGGAACCCATTTAATTAACGCTGGCGTACCCCAAAGCTACCCTAGAAATCAGTAACATTCAGTGCTATGCAAATGGTAGTATTGGTGACACTTTAGAAATTAAATTAGAAATTAAGAAGCCGATGACGGTAAGTGATAAATAACAAGACCAACTGACAGACATTCACATCTCGTCTACCCGAGATCAGTATCAATGTTATAAAATCTTGAAAATTGGAAATGTAATTTACCTTAAAATTATCATTAGAATAGAAATTAGTTAAGTGACTGATTATTTTATGAAAAACAGACCATCAAACGCCTTAACAAGCTATTACTTATTTAACATTGATTGGTAAAACTAGGTCTAAACACGGAAACCAAATAAACAAAACTGTTTTTCTTTAAACCAGCTTATTGAGTATGAGATTTAGATAATCACAGCCTTTACAAACCGTGTATGAACTTGTTTGACTTTATAGTTACTAACATACATATTTTATTTGGTGTACTGTGGTACTAACATACATATTTTATTTTATTAAGTCTACTTCTAAAATGTTATATGAAGATAAAATTAAAACAAAAAATCATATTATTATAATATATCGATAGTCCCTAAAAGTCACTTTTAACAGCCATTTCGATAAGTAAGATGACCAATTTTCCAAAGTAGCTTCAAAGTCTTGAGAAGTTAAAATCCAAATCATACTTCATTTTACTTAAAAGCTTAGTTTAGTGTTATGATTACCGGATCATGGCCGTCCAAGTTTTAGGTTCCCTAAGAGAGGGATTACTCTGAGTGCAGATATGAATGGGTATCTTTATAAATAAATAGTCTCTTTTTTGTCTTTTAACCTCGTGAAGTAAATATGTTTAAGTTAAAGTATTGTATTTCAAATGCTGGACAATAATATACAGTGTTGTGTATACGAAGTTTTAAAAATATATTTTTTAATATTTCTAATAAAATAACTTTCCAAAATAAGAAACCCAGAATTAAGATTATTTATGAAGCATCATCGTGCACCAAAGTGTATTTCCCTTGTTTTAACCAAAAAATATAGTAATACATTTAATGCTCAGGTATATCTTCAATATATGGATATACTTATTTTATGAGATTGTTAATAATTTTGCAATAACACAATGAATTAAAAAGCGAAAAAAAAAAATAAAAACCTGAATAAATTATGAGCGAGTCCGGTCTATTTCACGTTCGTATTTAGTCCAAACTAAGACAAAAAGGATGTTTTTGTATGTAAACGAACCCTGATTTAGGTAGTAGTGCCTCGAGCAGTACCCTGAAATAATATAAGTAAATTTTATCTATTTACTCTAAAATCAAACTTCAGTACCTCTACCATGATTTATTTATTGTTTTGAGAGAATATTTTAACCTACTACGTCGCTGTTTGTGAGTTTGACTATCATGAAAACGTATAATTTTGGTGACGATAGCAAAATATAAAAATTCATAACTCAACAATTTACATTAATAAAATAACTGTGACAGTCCAAGAGCTTAACCCTACTCAATGAAATTTTGTGTTGACCGACTTTTATAATAAATATAGGGCAGTTAAAATCATAAATACATTATAAAACATAAATATTGTATCGTACGTACATTTTATTACAATATATTACATTCATAATAGTTATATACACCTATAAAAAAAAAAAAATTTTGACAGTTTCAAATTTCAGTCAAAGGACCTCGATAACATTACAGGAATGGTTAATGTTACATAATTTTGAGTATACAAGGGTTAAACTTCGGTGGCCGACTTCAGCGAGAGAGTCATCTTGCAGAAGGAGGCTGCTGAACGAGTGAGGGAAGACGACCCCTCCTCGGAGCCGTTGCGCCGACGAAGACTGGGTCGAAGGGAGCGGGCTTATGCTCGCGAACTGCCTCCCCAGTGAGGAAGCCTCCGGGCATCGGTGGGGAACCGGCGTCCGGGTAACATAGGCTAAGGGTAAGAGCGGCGTGTTTGGCGTGCCCGGCACGCTGCTCTTGAATCGGAGGGGTGGTGTGGTGGAGCCACCGATACCCCTGCCGAAGGCGGAGTCCCCTTTCGGAGTCCCCTTTCGGCGTAGTGAGCGGAAGTATGGCTTGCCGTTCCCGCTCACTAGTCTACGCACAGCGCAGAGAAAGCCGAGGTGGTTTAGTGGGTGGAAATCCCACATGCCGCTGTCGCGTTTCCCCCGCGGCAGGAAGTCTTTGAAAGATTCCCCTCGTAAAAAAAATAATACAAGGGTTAAACTTCACCTTGAACTCCTAGAATAACTAAACACTGTCCATGTTTCGTATATATATATAAATGAATCCCTTTTTACCCAGGTCACGGCATTTCACTAATTCTTTTTTGTTTGTATTTGTTATTATTAAGAGAATGTTCTTACGTAAGAAAATTAACGGAAATTACTGAAAGAAAAACTATAATATTTCACTTTTTTTATTAAAAGTAATGTTTCACTGGCAATAATATTCACCTAGTTGCCAATAAAACAAAGAAAAAAATTAAAATAAATCTACATGCTCTTGCAAACCTATTGGCCGGAGTTTTATAAGAAAAAACCCTACATAATTCATTTATCATATTTTCTTTGTGTACTTTTGACATTGGTTTCTACAGGATAATTTGAACTGAGAATTATCGTTCAAGGTTATCCACATGTGTTTTCCACCAATGCATTGCGATGTATTTACACAGTCCATCCCAAACAAGACAAGTGCTTTATTTGCCTTTACTATAAGTCAATGTTCGTTGGCCAATATCATTCAAACATCTGCGAACTGTCAATGGCATATTGTGCGGCACATACAGACAAGCTTGTTAACGTTTAGGATTGCTAGAGAATGACGCTCATTGGGATCACACTCTTGAATATGCTGTGATTTCATCAAATGCTAAACCAATAAGAACATTGTTTTCAATAATTTGTCTACATGCTTTCCATCAACACCGATTGATTTATTTATTCTCGTCCTGTCCATCAATTATTTTTGGTCATATTTATCAATAACCCTAGAGCTTCCTCTAGAGTTACAGATACATATGAATAGCATCTTACTTGCCTCATCTACATATTTGTGATGATAGCCTTTTTCGGGTATATTTTTCATAAATGTATGTGTTTATTTATTTATTTACAACAAGCACACTTGCAACATACATATTGAATATTTACAGTTAAAGTGACTATATTAAAACATCAGATATGTACGTCAATGACAAGTGTACATAACATTTGAATCAGTTATTTACCAAAGGAAATAGGTCATCATTTTTCGGATATGGCAATTTTGATTCAGTTCGATTCGTTTTATATAGATCTTGAATTTTAATCAAGAAAAGAAATAAATCAGTTCTTTTGCCGATTAAATGTAGTAACTACTTTTTTTCTTATTTGCCTAAGGAGGTGTGTGAATTTGGGACTACTTTTTTTCGTATTATTTGCCTAAGGAGGTGTGTGAATTCATATGCAATGCCCACAAAAAATTCACATTATCTATGGTTGACACTAATAACATTCTAGACTTTAAAAACTGGTGGGCCAAATTTTATAAAAGAGATGCTATCTCGTTGGAGAGTCAATCAAGAAGTATTCCATGGTCTAACAAGCAACATTTTTTGGTGTCTAACTTCATGGAGTTTGAGTACTCCTCAAACATGTCACACATTTGATTTAAGAAAGAATAAAACTCATACAGTTACACTTCCAAAACAAAATGCTTATGATGGGCCTGTGCCCCTAAAAATTAATAAAATAGAAGATCTCAAGCGTACACTGCAATACATTCCAGCTGAACATAAAGACTATTATGAAAATGTAATAGAAAATTGGCCTATATGTTAATAAAAACTTATTTTTCAACGCTTATTTGTTTATTTTTTCCCTTAAAATGTCATTTAGGTACCAAAAGGAATAATTCAAACATTTTTATATAAACTTAGGAAAACTTTAACTTAGAAAAAAAAAATAGTCAACATTTTTTTGTTTGAATACATAAAATGAATCACTAAATAGGTTTAGACTTGGTAATTTTTGGGAAATGTCGTTATAAGATTTTGCTAATTGCACTACGGGAGACCGGGATCCAAGATTAGTTTTAATGTGAAATGTGTTCGGAAAAGAATTCCTTGGGCATTTATAAGGAACATTTAGAAGGAAGCGTTCGACTAGGTCACTGTACTGAATATCACCATTAGGTAAGTATAATGGTGTTCCATAAAATGTTTAAACATGTTACTCTATAATTACCTCTACGTGAGACAACATTCAATATCAACAAGCCTTATTTAATTGAGCTTATCCTAAAGAATTAATAAACTTGTGTCAAAGAAATCAGATAAGGCTATAATTTATTAATAATCAGTTAGGCAAAACCGAGATTAATTAATACAAACTTTACCAAATTGTCGGGTAATTTGCCGACGAGTGGGCTTAATTTGCCACTCAATTTATTTCACTCTTAACACTTAGACCAGCCTGACTTTTATTTAACCTTTATTAATTGATATTTAATTACATATTTCAGTTTTGAATTACTTACTAAACAATATGCAATATTATATATATAGAATAGTCCGTTAGACTTAAGCTGAGCTTTGCATTTGTGTAAGTGAAAGTAAAAGTTGAGTTAGACAAAAAAAAAATATTATATTGTAAATAGATACATAACATAATGGCCATAAAATAAGCAAAACTTATTTAAATGAAACTAATATTTTTCGGATTTTAATTAGCGTTTTACTTCGCGTGAGTCACTCACATCTCGTCTGCCCGTGATCACGGTTGCTGAAAAGTAGCCGAAACGTCGGGAGTATGTAGTTTTCTAATCAAAAATAAAACGCGAAGTAAAATCCGAAAGATATTAGTTTCATTTAAATGAGTACTCGCAAAAATCTTAGATCTCATTAAGCAAAACTTGTAAAAGGCCAGATGGAAATATTGACAACTCACTTGACATTGCGTTTTCAACATTTGATTTTGCTATCAGTACAAAAGGTGAAGTGTGGAAGGTGCGGGGCGGAGTAAAAGCAGAATAAACCGGTTCAAAACTAGAAAAGAACGTGGCATCAAAAATTTGACATCACATCTACACTATTCGTGAGCACTCACACAAATGCAAAGCTCAGCTGAAATCATACGCACTATACACCTATATTATGTTTAAATCAAATATAAAAATGTTAACATTTTACAAGTATATAAGTAATAAATTGTCTTCTTTTGGTTCTTTTTGTTTTATTTGTTATAAAAATACCACACTGAATTAACTGGAAGCAAAAAAATCTTGTTTATTTATCACATAGATTTCTTTTCTATAATTTTCAATAAAATTCGAGTGTGACCAAAACGCACATATCGTTTTTATTATTCGTGTTATAAGTCAACATATGGTTTTTATATTAGCATCGAATTCAATTTGTAAGATTAAAAGATTTCATCAGCCATATTACAGATTTGGATACCGTTTCAATCTACGTTATGAGCGGGATTTTCGCTGTTGGCTTTAAAACTTGAAAATGTAAATCTAATTGACGAGCGCCAGTAAACGCCTTTCCTGCTTAGCATTATTATCTAGAGAGCAACGTATTTTAGTCCATTAGATTTGGAAGAACATTTTATTACGAGATGAATTATTTTATATATAGGTAGTTTTTTATACCTTCGTTATTCTATTATTTATTCGTTATTTATAAATTTTTTAGTATTAAAGTAATTATATTCATATTTGCTTTTTACAGTAATTTTTATGGAAGCTGAAAATGAGAAATATGTATATGTACAAAAGTATTTCACTCGGGATGGTAGCAATAAAAGAAGTGAAAATTATAATTCAGAAAATATGAATTCGTTAGGAAAATTGCATCTGAAATGCCATGATCCCGTTTGATTTTAATATTACTGAAAGTAATTAATGCCTGACGTTTTTTTGAAAGAAAAATTCCTTAATTTTTAAAACTCATCGTAAGTCCTTATTGTTTACATAATTTCAGTATTCTTAACATAAATATGAGTAAAATTTATCATTATAAGTATTTGTGTAAAATGTAGTAAATAAATAAACAAAAATTAAAATTTATTAAGATTAACATTTTGTATACATATTTTGCTAGTATGGGAGTAGCACTTAATAAAGTGATATATGTACATATGTATATATTATTTTGATTCTATTACAGTAGCCGGCTCAAAAATAAATATTTTTTATTTATTTTTGCAATTATATGAATCAAACAAGATTTAACAGGGAAAAGTAAAAAGTTCAATATATGAAGTTGTAGGTAAATTAACTAACTGCAAATTTTTAACAATGTTTGATTTTTATATTGAAAATTTTTGTATGTAATTATATCTAATGTCAAATTAAAGATATTTAAAATATCTATGAAGCTTCCCAGTAAAGATTCAAAAGTTACGTTCAAGTAGCAAAACTTATAAACCATCTGGGATGAGGTATCCTAAAAGCGTGTTTGGTCTCTCTGCGTCAAAAAAAAAACCAAAATTTTTAATTAAAATGCCAGTAACAAAAATTCTTAATTGATATATAAGAAAAGTTGGGCGAGAGTTTTATTAATTTTATTTGTTAGTTGATAAACAAGCATGTCAGATATCGATCAGAACGAACTTAACATCTTATAATTTATTACTTGGATAACTTTTGGGGTTTCCATTTTTTATATCGAGAAGGTGAAACTATTAGGATCTTGGCGTACTTAAAGTGAGATCTTCACAAGGAACTATACCTAAGTAGCCTTTATAAAGGAGTCACGCGTCTACTACTACTTTCATAGTTATATTTAACTGGGGGTAGTTAGGTAATAGGTACCCCGTACTTAAATAATTATTTTGTTTCTTATGTAAGTTTAGTGACTAAAAATAGAAAAGTCTAAGAATATTTGCAAAATATATTCATTACTTAATAATATGTTATATACACCCAATCTTATGTTATGTTTTTTACTTATTTCATAATTAATAGAACTATTGATTTATTTGTAAAGAACTTGTGAATTTGCTGCAACTCGAAATGTATTTTCACTTATATTTGTATAATCTTATGTTGATCATTTATAAATCCATTATTAAACTAACTTAACATGACGTATTTATTGAATAAGTTTTTAAACTAACAAAAATGAAATACATTTTCCTAGTCTCCAAAAATCTATAGTCATATCATACTCGTAGATACATACAAGATGGTAATTTTAAATAATAGTATATATGTTCGTTAAAATTATAGTCATAAACCAATTATTGATATTAAAAAATAGTTATCTAACAAACATGTAAATGTTGTTTCAGGCAACAAATTAGTAGGTACGTTTCAATGGCGATTATGTCAGCCACAATAGTAGTAATAATGCAATTAAAATAAGAAGAAATGATTCACACGAACATGCAACTTCAACGACTAGATAATGTTATTAATAGATATAACTGTGTCTGTGAATATATGTGATGTCCAAACCGTAAAGGTGAATTTAGTATGCACCGTAAGTTATATATAGAAACTAACTGACTTGAATGTTTGAGCGTAGAAGTATTGTTCTTACAGTAATAATAAATACGCCTGTACCCTAAAGGTATGTATGTATAATGAAAGCTGTGGCTATCACCTTTACTTTAAAAAGGAACAAAATAAGTATTTCTTCAGCTTTTAAATGCAGTAGAAGTTTTTAAGTTTAAACAACGAAGACTTCATAACGGCGACCATTTTTAAAGAGACGTCTACCAACCTAATATAATTCAGGCCAGGTTATTTTAAAAAATCTGAAATCTCAAAAAACCAAATCTCTAGATTCTTAAACTTCAAAAATGTAAATATTAATTTCGGAAGTTTTATAAAACCAGGGCATACATCAAGTAAATTAAAGTCAGAATGTATAAACTTTCATATAGACTCGTAACTTATGGCGTCGGGATATGAATTAATCCCATAAGAGCCGATATTGCAAAAGTTCGAAGCGGATTATTATTTTACCCTCATATTGGTTCTTTATGAAGCTTTTATTGCGTTAAGAAATGCTGAGCGTGGCTTTGTTTGGAATTAAAAACAATGATGGTGAAGTACGTAATTTTATTTAATAATGTTCTCATAACCACTGATAATTAATTAATTAATGTGCGGGTTTCTGAATCACTTGTTTGAGTTATGTTCAATGCTTTATTTTTAACCAACTTAAACAAAGGAGGAGGTTATCAATTCATCTGTATTTTTTTAAGCGTTTGTTGCTTCACAACTCTAGACTAGTTGAAGCGTTTTTTTATGATTTTTTAAACAAACGATCGCCTCCTGGCTATTTCATCTCATATTAAATTGTGTATATAATATATGAGACAAATATATATATATATATATACATATATATATTTATATAAAACCGCTGAGTTTCTTTCGCCGGTTCTTCTCAGGTCAGGGTATTTTCTTTTCCGAACCGGTGGTAGTGTCTCAAGTGACCATCAATAAGAAAGTGTAATGCTTCTATATTGAATAAAATTGTTTGAGTTTTTTTGAGTTATTCAATAACTGGTTTTTCTATGGTGGTCTTCTTTCAATTTGGTCGATTTCTGACAATGTCCTCTGTGAGAAAACCATTTAATTCTAAACATTTTCTATTTATTTATAAGTGTAAACTCTACAGATGGTCCCAACATCGATGATTTCAACAAGACCTGACTGTAAAATCTTGAGTATATTGAGGAAAATCCTTAAAATGTGTTGGCATATACATATATAATACTATTTAAGTAATGGTAAATAGATATCAAGAAATTGTATATATTAAGTTAAGTATTACATTATATGTACAATTGGAAAATAAATGAAAATAGCGTTCCTTTTTCGACATTGTGTTTTGAAAACTTTGGTCCAGATATTCAAAAGTTAATAGATAGATAAGATTAGGTAATAGTATTTTAGTTTAAATATTTTTTTGATTTTTATTTCCTGTGTTCCTACTTGTTTTATAAAATCCTTTTTTACTTTAAAATAAGTTTATTTTGTTTAATAATTTTCTTTTGATCCATATGAAATTAGTAAGATATGACAAATAACTTGATTTTAAATTATGGATTAAGAATATATGTATTGTAACTAGGCGAACCTAAATAAATTGCATCAAAATTGTAACTTAAGCTTAATGTTAATTTCAGAGTATTTCATAAAATTAAGCCTTAAATAGAATTCACTTTCTTAATATTGTCCACAACGCTGTGAAACGCATATGCCATACGTAATATGGCATTATGCTAATGAATACTACCTAAATAGAGCCAGAAATATAAGCAGCAAATTATGCGGACTCACACACTAACTAGGATGACATTATTGCTGAATTGTTTTGTAACATAATCATTTCTATTATTTTATTACAATATTTTGTATATGTAAAAAAATGGACGCTGTGTCTTTAACAGTTTTCCTAAAGAATATTTATTATATATCGACAATAAAATATTACGAAACAGAAATTTATTTTAAGATTCTGACGAGACAAAAAACAGCTAAAACTCTGTTTCAGAATTCCACGAGAGTGTTTTTTTAATATTTTTGATGTCTTTGACTCGATGTTTGAGACTTTTCATTATTTTAAATAAACATTTAAAAAACACCAAAAAGTTAAGAAATTGCCCTCTTTAATAGTCTTACTTTTATCGCGTTATGCCGCCATTTCTTTAACTTCACATACTTTTGATGCACATCTTGTAATGTTGTCAGAAACTTGAAAAGTAAGTGAGGTTCTTTTTTTAAATAATTTATTGTTATAATAATAGGTAACATTTAAGTTTCAATATACATTAAAAAAATGTGTAATTATAGATATAATATAAAAAGGTTATGAATAAAATTCATTTAGATGAGTTGAACGGTGTAAATTGTGTTGGAAGAAGCTCTCAATATCAATTTCCACTTGACTTAATCACGTCTACACCTGAGGAAGACATGAGATAAAGAATATATATGAAAAAAAACTAGCACAAACGCGAACGCTTCTGGACCAATGGAAATTGAATTATCCTATGAATTGAACCGTCCGCATTTCCACTTCACTTCACTTTGCAGAATAAACGAATATTTGCAGAGGTCACATACGGCAAATAAAAATATAATCCTGGACAAACAAAGTGCGGTTAGAATAAAGAATGCCGTTAATTAACCTAAGAAGTGCAATAATGTTTTATAAATTTAAGGAAATTCTAATAATCAATAAATTAAAACATATGTAATGAACATGTTTTTAAATTTCATTTTAACATAACGAAATAATTTCTAAGGGTCTATTTGTTATTTTTATCGAGTTTATACTTATTAAAAATATTCAAATGTAGCAATCTTTTTTGTACATATTTTCTGAGTAGAAAAAAGAAATTGATCAAGAGCAAAACAAGATAAGTACTAGTCAAGAGCATGATATTAATTTAATAAAATTTGTTTTTTTTTTTTTGTAATCGTATTAAAGACCGATCAGTTCACCCTTTGTTGACATTGACAAAGCTAACCAAAACTTTAAATATTAATTCCATATATGTGAACGTCAAACAAAGGATAATTTTGATTTTTGGTCTGTGTCTCATTGTTGATATTCAACACTACGTTTCTATACATAATTATCATATATATCCTTCTTATTTCGATCAATAAGCACATAGGGCAACAAGTAACCTTCAGATTAGTAAATTGAGTAAGAAAATATTATCATATCTAGAAATCGTAGTTCATTTAACATATTATATCACTCTATCTAGTTACACTAAGTTGACGGTAGTGACATTTATTTAAATTTAATACCTTATTAATTTTAATATGGTATCCCATTTCACTTGTTAAGTTTTTTATTTACTTGTTAGGCTTTTAATCGTCAAGCGTATGCATCTTTTAATGTTTCTCTACTTAATACTATGTAGCTATATTACGACTAATAGTTTCAGTAACACCCTTTCTTACACATCTCAGGTTCCTTAGTAGAGACTGCCGTTTTATCTTTTAGGTTTATTTTTTAAACATATGCCGTTTTGTCTTTTAACTATAGGCCTCCTGTAAAAATTTAGATTTTTCTGTGTCTTTAGTTTTACACAATGTAGTCTCAAAAATTAAAATCCAAATTAAAGTTTATAGTGTGTGTTAGTATACAATATATATACAACATATACTAAATACAACATATACTAAAATTTGTTACAACTGATCCTTTTGCGGCAAAAGCGAGAAAAGTTAATGACAATTAATACAGATAATTGAAAACTCAGGCGTCGGGACGTGACGACGCCCTCGCCCACCGGTTGAATAATATAGCAAACTCCTGCTTAAAATAAATAGCAATACCGTGTCGTGCGTAAATGCGACAAAATAAAACAAGGCTAAGTCCTGAATATCCTCCCACCCGTTAAAAGGTCCCTTTCAACCATGGATGTCTTTGGCTGTCGGCTAAGGGCACAAGCGAACTAGAGGTCTTCGTATAGTTCCCATTGCGGTGGTAATGTCAGCCACTTGTGTAATACCATCATATCCAGGAAATAAACGGATTACCTGTCCAAGAAGCCAGTTTAGCGGGGGTACATTATCTTCCTGGAACCACGAGAACTTGTTTTTGTTGTTAAATATGGGGAAGGCAAGCCAGATAACGGCCTTCCTATCAGAAAGTGTCCAGGAGTTAAAATATCCATTATTTTTCAATAGTTATAAATTAAACAAGATCAAAACTGACCCATGGAATAGACCTACTGGAGAAACCACAAAAAAAACGCACTAAGTACACTACCTCATAGGTGGCAAGGAAACATGTGTATATTATGACGATTACAACTTTTACAACTTTTTAAATCGTTATATCTCAAAAACGGTGGCTCGTAGAAAAAAAATATAAATTAATTCTTCGTAGATAATTTTGTGATCTACAATTTTTGTCTGAGATATTTTTATGATAAAACTTACCGTTTTGCTGAAAATCGCGAAAAAGTCATTTTGTTTACCTTTGACCTTGAATAATTTTTTTCCTTACAGGAGAAAGGTGGGGAACTTTCAAATATTGTTTTTAATGATATTTTAAACAATCTTACCGATTTTCAGCTTGGTGGGAATTTAGGTAACAATACTCTTATTTTTTTGGTCTAATTTGACCGGACTATACAATATAATGTACATATTTTATTAAAACAAAAATATTTCATTAATATTTTTAGATGAGATATATCTGGCGCACGCTTTAATAACTGCATCTCTTTTTTACTGTCAAACAACAGTACAAAATATATGGTTTATGCAGCATTAGCAATTGCAGTGTAATATCTGTTTTCAGATATTTCAAGCAAGATAGTAAATTATTGTACATACTGTAGTATAGAATACGAATACATAGAATAGAATACAAATTCCAATTTGTATAAATCTACATACGTAACAAAGATTCATAAAATTCAAGACTTTGAGACTCTGAACTACAGTTGGGTTACAGTGACAAGATATATTATATCATAAAGATTCCGAATAACAGCTGGAAAACAGTATGACATTTAAAAAATCCATCTTGTTTAAGTTATTCTATGCAATGGCACTTGAATTCTTTTTTTATTTTAAAATATTGATAGATTAAATTAAAGTAGAAAGGGAAAGGAAAGGGAAAATAAAGTCGGTATGTCCCATACGTTATTGGGTTTTTAACATTAAAATTTGGGTACTACGCCTTTAAATGTATTTTTTTCCCTCAAATCTAAGTTAGAAAACAAAGCTTCATTAAAGTATTTTAATAATATTTTAAGTATATTTTAGTATTTTGTTTAGAATTAGTAATTATACGTAAATGAATTAGGATATATTTTATAAAATACTGTAATCTTGCTTGTGTACCTTTGATACCTATTAATTTGTATACGACGGAATCTTACAAAGGCATCTCCAAAAACACCTCATATCACTACAGCATCGTAACAAATAACTTATTCTGTTTTAAACAAGAGCGAAAATTCAATCTGGAGCCTTTCCCGCACATCGTTTAACTCCACGCCTGAGGCATTACACTATAAAGCTCGTGCTTCGTCGCGTTTCAACTAACCCACATCGAGTAAACCCCTACATTTAAATGATAATTTAACACAGTTTAGATCAGTCAGAGTAGTTTCGAAAAACAGTTACAGCTAACCTATTTTAATATTTGTGTTAAACAGCGAAAAGTAAACTATACTTTTGTTGACTTTCAATTAAGTATTAATGTAGAATTTGCCTTTTCCGTAAGTAGAACTTAAATTTTTGAAAACTTTAACTAAAATCAAAATCAGATATTTATTTGGATTACTAGCTTTCCGCCCGCAGCTTCGCCGCGTGGAGTTCGGTTATATCGCGTTTCCAAGAGAACCTTTCAAAAGTCTGGGATAAAAACTATCCTATGTTCTTTCTCAAGGTCAACTCTATCTCTGTACCGAATTTCATTAAAATCAGTTCAGTGGTTTAGGCGTGAAAGCGTAGCAGACAGACAGACAGACAGACAGAGTTACTTTCGCATTTATAATATTAGTAGGGATTACATAATGAATTTCGAAATTTTATCAACTTATAGAAATGAGACTTACTATGGGCTCATCAGAATCCATGTTTTTTTTCTATTTTTATAATAAATGCAGGGATATCTGAAAACTTTTCAAACATGTTATAATTTAGTCTTTGGTGTATTTATCCCAATTTTGGTTCAGAGTTCCTCATGTTTACTTACTGTTTGACGAAATAAGATAATCTATTATTTTGTTTAAATAAATTATGTAAAATATTATAAGTTTTCTCTAACATCTGAAACATAACCATCTTTATTCGCTGCCGTTGAATAAAACACTGTATATTTTCTATTATTTTAAATAAATCTATAAACATATATAAAAGAAAGTCGTGTTTTTTACAACACTTATAACTCGAGATCGGATGGGCCAATTGTCACATTTTATAGTGCCCCGAATAGCAGTACAAATTTAAAAAAGAAAACTAAAAAAACTCGACGAAAACATGTGAAGGATCGAACCCGGGTTCAAAGAATCGATGGAAACGGTTGTACCTGTCATTTGTCAAATATTTGTTGTTCATCCTGTCAATCACTATAAGTAAAGGTTGACATGAGATCAGAAATAATGGCAATTAACGTTTACACGTGTGTTCATTAATTTATTGTGTGTAAATGAAAGATTATATTATAAAAAAAATTATAATTTTAAGAAAATTATAAAAAAAATTATAAATATCTTTTTATGTTGTCTATAAGATTTTAAAGATTTAGATATGTTGCCAGATGAGGCTAACTCCCTTACCGAGCGTCGATATTATTTTATCCGTTGGCTACAGGTAGCCGATTTGGCTATATATACTTTTTTCAGAAATATTTAATTAACACATCAATTTTGTGTAGAAAAAAAAAACTTTCAACATCAACACTCAGTTTCTATGTTTTAAGTATATGTTATGGCAATTGGCATGGATAACTGTCTCGAATTATATATATATATAAATATATATTATAGGTACATAATTTGATATCAAATCCTAGTGGCGTCACTACTAATGTGGGTTCGATGGTATGTAACTGTGTTGCAAAAATTATAAACCTACAGAGTACATGCTTCAGCTTTTTACGAGCAAAACTTATGATAGCTCGGAAAACTCAGTACAAACATGTGAAAATTGTGATGATGCGATTTGTCATGATATTGAATTAAGTAATTTATTCTATTTTAGTATGTAATTTTTTTAACTTAGTTCTATCAAAGTGTTATCTACAAAAAATATGTAATATTTAAATACTGTTATTTTATAGTACTTATTAAGCTAATATTTTATAATTTTAAATTATTAAATAATACTTTTTAAAACAAAGTGCAACTAATAAAAATAAAAAAATATTGACTTTTTTTGGGGCCGTTGATGGGACTATCTCGGGGCTACAGGCGCGCTCTAGAAAAAAATATTCTGGTAACACTGTCTCTGTCGTTATTCTTTCAAATTGTTTGCAAAAAGTAAATTTGTTTGTTTTGTGTGGTTTTGTACAAGTACATACTCAGTTTTACTATTTGTGGCGGGAGTTATAATAACAAAATACCTTATGTAGGTATTTTAGGAACATGTAGGTACTCATTTACACTTTCTTAGTGTAATTTTCACATTGTTTTCTACAGGATAATTTGTACTGCGTATGTTTTTTATGAAGCGTTTGTTCAACAAGGTAAGTCAAATTATTATAGTGTTAGAAAGGTTTGATAGACCATTTTGATACTATTACAAAAGAATAGGAATAGAATAAGAATAGTATTTTTTTATTTTCAGTTGAATTTTTGTTTCAAAAATGCCGGCAATGCCTCAAGTTAAAGATATAGAAGAGCAAGTCTAACTGATGAGCAACGTGAAACACGGAATAAAGTTGAACGGAATCGATGGAACCGTAACTAACGATATAGAAGTGTAGCATTTAACCCCTATAGAGCTGCATTTAATTATAACAAAGAAATGGGCTACAGTACATAAATTTTATGCCAACTTTTAAGGTAAGTGTATTGAAAATCATTTACCACTATTGTTGACAGTTTTCAATTGTTATGGTGTATCATTTGAAATGGTTTAAAGTACATTTGTTGCTCTGTGATTTACTTTAAGTAGCCAGAAGGAATTGTGTTTAAATAGCTGATGGGGGAAATGGTAGTGCTCACAAAGTATTTTGAGTGTCACTTGGTGGTTTGAATAATTCACTTTACAATATGTATATGTAATACAGGAATGCTTACCTTTGCAGATTCAAGGACAAATTATGGGTGATTCAGGAAGACAAGTCGATTAGTGTTGTACACACATCAATTCTGTCAAAAGAACAGTTGTGGAACAGATCCAATTATTATTCCACTAACACAACGCATTGGTTGCATTATTCAAGACTGCATTAGATCACATGCCATCTGGTATGCACAAAATTGTTATCCAAGCCAACAAGATGCCTGCAGGGTAACACATAAGACATTTTAATGCTCCAACAATCAATGAAGTTGTTATTGTCATAAATGTAGATAACCGCAATATTGTTTTACACAGGTGTAACAATGAACTGCAGCGTGTGTCTGAAACACATCAATCATATGATGATTTACAATATTCTATCTTGTTTTGGCAAGGTGAAGATGGATATCACTTTTAAATGAAGACGATAAATCCAGTTACAGGTAAATAAACATTTTAAGTTTTTAGTGTTTACCATATGTTTAAGTAATTTATATAATTTTATCACAAAATTCTGTTTTTAGGTTCTGAAACTAACAAAATATACAAGCAGAATCCATGTTTTTTGGAGAAGTTGGAGAAGTTGAAGTCAATCACATCTTAAAACGTTGGCGTCTCTTTCACCAATATGCTGTTGACAGGTATGTAAAATTAGAAACTGAGTTATTATCCATCATCAGGTTCATGAACCAAGCAAAACTCTGTTCAGAGGAATAGGGAAAGTAACTTCATTCAGATCAAAACGTAACAGATAACTCTTGATTATAGGGTGATACGAAGTTCACCGGGTCAGCTAGATTAAAATAATTTTCACATAAAACAGAGACTTTAAACTAATGTAGTCAATAAGAAAATGTTGGATTAGTTATTATTGAAATAAATATTTTGAACACAAAAACTGGGGTACTAAAAATTTAAGCACCAATTTGAGTAAACATCCATCTAAAACATACTCTAACTAAATATGATTCTAAATTTTAATAATTATAATATTTTGTACAACATATTGACAGTAAATTTTTCGAAAACGTCGTTTCCGATTTCAGTATGGGTATATATGAAATAATGATTTAGGTATCGCGTTTTTAATGAAGTGGCCGTTGCACTTGAAATTTATCGTGGGGCAAGAATAGAACATTATTAGTATAACAATTTTTCATGGAAAATAATGATCATTTAATATTTTAGCAATGTAGTCCATCTTACTAAGACAATATTTAACATAATCAGAATTGTTTAAAATATGTATTAATTATAGCGTGTCTCGCACCACACTGCCTAAATATGTTTTATCCCACGAGACTAGTTAAGATTGTTTAATTTCCAACCGCATATTATATAATATGGCACCTTTGTGTTATCTCTTGAATACGTTGGCAGTCTCATTATATAACTTGACCCCTAGAGGTTTTCGCATCCCTGATATTTTATTTATTGCAAAATCTATATAACTTAAATATTTATCAAAACTAAAATTGCAATATTCTCGTAAATAATGATTGAGTGTAATTTTTTGATTTGAGAGTTTTATTACTGTTTGTTGTATAAGTGGTTAACTGTCACTATTAAACGCTGAACCAAAACGAAAAGAAGATAGGACTACTGATAAAGGTCTGGTGCAAAAAAGCTAGGTATTTTGCTTTATTGATCTTATTCTTGTATTTAACATAATGACATACAAAATAAAGTTTAATATTGAGATGTAAAAAAATGAACCTGTGTTGTAAAAGATTTCAATAAAGGAATAAATCTGTTAGCAAAACCTTCACATTCTAGCTAGCTAGCAGTTAGTTTTTCACGACCTTTCTATGAATACATATTATAATGGCAACAAATATGAAACTCGAGGAAATTCGATTTCTTACAAAGACTTGAACCGGTTCTGGCGAAATTTGAGTTATATTGTGGGTTATTCCATGGAGGTCTGTCTAATGGCCAGTAAACATATAGTAGTACGTTTAAATCCTTGGCAAATTCTCCCATAGTGAAACGATGATTGGCCAATACCATTTTCTTAACTTGATTAAAGTTTTCATCTATTTGTGAGGTGTTCCATCTTGATCTATGTACTATTTTAGCGTTCTTAAGATCTAGGCCTTTTATGAACATTTTGTAAGAATGAGTATAAATTGTACAATATATTTTATAAAGTATATGCAGTTGTGGAAGCAAATCGATTGTGTAGTCTACGAATGTACGAAAAACTTTCCGAAACTTTGTATAATTCTATATAAAATCTGTAAATACGAAAACAAATCTAGACTGATAAAATCCTTTTGTACCGTCGTTGCACGCTATACGACTTCTTAATTTAGACGGCTCACTCCAGAAAAGTATCAGGTGACTCACCTATGATACAGCAGAAACAGATGTGTCACTTGACACGTGACATGAATGAAAACTCTGCAGTCACTTAAATTTTTGGCGCTATGTAATTACAACTATGATATTTTAGTCATAATTTAAAAAGAGCAATCATATTTGAGGACAAACTTCGATAGATGTTTATGTTTGCTATAAACTCAAACTCAAACTCAAACAACTTTATTCAATATAGAAGCATTACACTTTCTTATTGATGGTCATTTGAGACACTACCACCGGTTCGGTTATATGCACCATGTACCCGAAAATATTCTCAACAAAAGTAACGAACTCTTGATAAGAGTTCGTTTAATTCTTAATCTCTCAACAGCGTTTATGTATCGATTGTGTATTAGGTATGTAAGAATGACTTATAAAAATTATCCTGACATTTTCCATAAAACGAAAAATACAATTAGCAAATTTTTAGAAGTAAACCTAGCTGAGTTAATTATAATATTATCTGTCTTCTTTGGTAGCTGAAGCGAAGCAAACATTTTTGTTTTCTCGATTATACTATCGCGAATCTTCTTTTAGGAATTGTAAGCCATTTTACTGCCCATCTGGACTACTTTGGAAATTAATGATATATGTAATCAAGGAACGGTGTTTGTTTGGCATTATGCATATTTTTGTTTTGTCAGTAAGAGACATGTTTTTTCAATAAAATATATTTAATTTTTATTTCTTATCTTTTTCAAGAGATCTCCCATGAAAATAATTATATTGACAAGGAAATAATATGAAAGAAAAAAACAATTACTTTCATTACAAGTAGGTACTTAGTTATTTTTGATTCTTTTCGCTAACTGGTTGCATCATGGCTCTTTTTCCTACCACGATCCTCTAGACTGAAAGTTAAATTGAGATTTCAGACCCTTATATACGATAACGTACTGAAATCGATCGTGATTTTTTTAAAATAAGATTCATAATTAAAAATTTATCTAAAATTATATTTTCGAAAAACAATAAATATTATTTCGCCATATCTGTAAACGATCTTTAGTAATTATGCAACAGTTTTCGTTTTATATATAAAAAATCCTAAGACAATATTTTAAATTTAGTAGCTTAGAAGACATCATATAATTTCAATTACAGCTAAACGAGTAGAAATTTTGGTGCAGTGGAAGATATAGAAAAATAATTATAGAACAGTACTACATATAAATGTTGAACTTATGTGAAAACGTTTCATTTATAAGCAGTTTACTTCTGTTGGACATGAAGTGATTGAGCAGTAACATATAGAAGTAAATTTTGTTTTGTTAATGCGTTCTTCGCTTGCTCAGTAATCTAAGATAAAGTGAGCTGCCCCTTGAAAAATAGGTCTAAATCGATTATTTTATTTTTATAGTATTTTGACATTTGACTACAACTTCTGTTTCAATAGAATTGTATTTTAAGAAAAAAAAAACACAATTAATGGATCCGTTTAAGTGCTATTAAATCAGAGTTTAGATAAAAACACCCGCGTCATTGATAGTCTTTATAAAAATTATGAAACAATTTGATACGCTTAAGTATAATTTATTCTAACTTTATTTAAATTTCAGGAATTAATCATAATTTCATAAGCAATATCATATCTTCTTCTCTTCTTTTTAATCCTATGACCCCCGATAGGGCAGAAGGCATATATGAATAAAGAAAAAGTTTTCGCAAATTTCAAATTCAGATGCGAGATATCAGGTTTGAAATTTTTATTCAGTCGAAAGTTTTCAAGCATTTATTCTAAATATAAGTAGAGTGAAATGGATATTTTGAAACAATAAAAATAATACGAAAGAATATTTTATTCGTATAGAAATAGTAAACATATAGGTATATCAAAAAATAGTATTAAAGTAAAAATAACTATACTAAACCGACTCTATTTTTTTTCTAAAACCCTATCAAAACTTACAAAATATGTACTTATAAGATAGCTACATTTATAAGTTACTTCAATCTACCACATACCTAGTAATAAATAATGATTTGTAAATGGATCGACTACCAATAATCATTATTAATACAACACAGTCATTTTCTAAGCGACTTTCCATGTTTAAGTCGGTCGATGTTTAACCGCTTTCTATTTTCTTAATCCCAAATGTTTTCGACTTATATAGCTTCTTTTAAGATTATTATATATACGGTGTTATATAATATCTAAAGTAAATTTTATAAAACCTTAATTAATTTTAAGAATATTTTCATAACTAAAAAAAATCAAGAGGTGCAGTTAAAAAAAAATAACCTTTTTTTGGGATGATAAAACGATTAAATATAAAAATATAAGTAAGTATGGCAAATCTGTCGAACTTAAATATTTTTGAGGATAATATAATATGATGTAATATAAAATCATTTTCGTAGTTCTAAAATTGTTGTGGGCAGGTTTGCTCATATCTTATTCATTGAAAAGATCTTAACAAATGGATGGAACTCATTCGATAAGTAGTCTGATGAATATTTAATAATAACCGTAACTTGTTTGAAAAGACTGATTAATTAAAACACTGCATGTTATGATGTAAGTGACTCATGTTAGCTTTATACATTTATTACTTCAGTTTCATACATTATATCCAATATCTGTAACCTTTTTTGACAAGTTTAACCTAGATGATCTGTATTGTATTCAAATACAGAGATTTTTATAAAATATAATAATAATCTATTTTAAGCATAACAAAAAAGGTGCCCCATTTCCTTCTCCTAATAATTTTGAAAAAACAAAATCCTATAACTCATTTGAGCACCTTTCTATAATATTCAGTTAATATTGACATTTAACTATTGCGCTCCACCTTCAGATATTATAAGATTAAACAGAATCATATAAACTTGATAACTAAGTTTATTAAATATAAATCGAAAGGCTTGTATCTTCCTAATGAAGATTAGTTATCGACTAATCCTCGCAATTCTTCAAGAATAAATAAGTTCATGCTATGAACATTGCTATATAATTATTATAAGCTGTATATTTTATAAGAAATGTAAAGAGAATTTATTATCATGTGTATTGTTGAATCATATATAAAGCGTGTCCTAAAAACTGTGTCCTCCCTTAAAGGTGGGTATACATATAAGTACAAGCTTATTATTAAAATTGTATAACTTAAAAAATATCAAGTAGAGGTCAGTTACAGTGCATAGGCTAAATAAATATAAATCGACATTATTTGAAAAAACGTTCCAAACATCTGACCCATAAACGGTTAAGGCCCCGTGTAGTCGCGCCGGCGCACGCGCTGCCATTCATCGCAAGGGGCGCCTTTTGATTTGAAGATTTGCAAGTTTAAAAATTAGATATATATATCTGTAAATATTCAATCTATATTTTCTGCTTTTGCTTTTCTTTTCACATTAAAATAATTTCATTTAAAATAACTTTTATTAATAATAAATATGTATTATAATTTGGAACTTCTTCAGGTAAATTAACTATGTTGTATTATTATATTATTAGGATAAATCGTTAATAATAAGTATCGAAATAATATGAATATTAAATATTTATTTATTGTTATGATTTTTAAATATTGATATTTAAAAAATATAATATTTATATTTAATTAATATTACCCAAAATTGTAAAAAGGTCATCATCATTAAATTATCTAAAAGCTATCGAAGAAGTATTCATTTCAAATCATCATCAACATCACAAACACCAAATTTTTTGTACGAAACTTGTTTTTGAAACATGTGTTATAGTGTGAAATACCTACCTTGTTAAAATTTATCGAGTTCGACCCTCATAAAGAACACATACAATCAAAGTCAAGATATCTGTCCAATAGGACAAAACATTTGTGATCGCGTGACAATAAAAAACCTTTACGCCAGATTGCAATCAATGGGCATTTCACATGATAGTGCAAGAATTAGCTTTGATACGTATTGCTTTGTATACGATGTTAAGAAAATAACTAATATACGATGTTAAACAAGGTGAAGACAAAATACATCTGTTTCCAAAAAACGGCTGCTTCGCGATCAGACACTGACTCAGACATAACAGTTCATACCAACCCGGAATGCTTATACGCTGATTCTCTGTCAACATTAAATTGCGATTGTACAATATAAAATACCTTGGAGTCATGTTGGACGAAAAAATGACTTTCAAGGAACATATCGGTGCTAATTGTCGGCAAGAACCCGCAAACTTTATCCACGTTATAAAGCTGCTCAGGGAAATCGCAGAATTAAATTTGGAACACTTGGAACGTGTCCACACCTTATTTATTTATACGGAAATTTGGTCAAAAATTAAGTACCTATTTTTTTTACATAATTCGAATGAGAATCATGTACCGAGTATTCTCCTTAAATATTGATAGTAATTCACCAGTCACCCTGTATTTTACGTTATATCAATCAGTAATTTTTATTGCATCAAGGCCTGGGGTGGGGCAGCTCAAACTCATCTCATTACTCTGGAAAGATGTCAACGCTCTCTAATAAAAGTAATGCTTAAAAAACCATATTATTACCCCACAACAACCTTGTACAAAGAAGCCAAACTCCTTAGCGTACGACGACTTTTTATTTTACAAGCCGTCTTAGCCACTCATAAAATTGTATCAAACTCCGTGCCCAATAATACATCAAAACGCAGATATAAGGCTCCAAGTTTTGAAGTAAAAACTGCTTTCGCAGCTCGGTTTTCTCCTTTTTTCTTCCCCTATATTTATAATAAAATTAATAAGATTTGCGACCTCAGAAACCTGTCATATAGAGAAGTAAAAATAAAAACCACAAATTTATTAATAAACTGGTCTTACGATGACTCAGAACAATTTTTAAAAATAGTGAAATAAAAATGTAGCAATGATAAGCCTGCTTTCGTTTTTGGATAAATTTAGAGACCATTACCAACTTGGAAGCGTACCCACACACACACACACATATACACCCACACGCACGCACGCATGCACGCACGCACGCACGGACGCACACGCACACGCACACGCACGCACGCACACGCACACGCACAACGTTTTTATTGTAAAGTTTTTACAAATGTATAAATAAATAAATAATAAATGGATCTCGATATATCTGCAATAAAGGGTTAATTTGATCAATGATTACAATCTTTTCATATGACAAATTGAGAAACAATTTTAAGTTTTAAACAAGAAGCCTTTGACAAGAAAATATACTTTTTATAACAGGTTAAGGACTAATGGCTTTCACCCCTCCTAGGTCTTAATTTTAGAACGCGAGTAAAAAGGCTCGATATAAGTACCGTAATGGTCTTTCCTAGCAATAGGAGATTAATCGAAATAGGTTATTTATAGCTTTAATTACTATATTCTATTTATATTGCTTTAATTTTTATTATTTTCAATTTGCACTTGCTCATATCTTAATATAAAGCAATACTTTTATTAAGACGTAAATATAGAGATAAAATCTGTAAGGGATAAAATTTCGACGGTTAATTAGTTACCTTAAAATGTTTGCCTCGCTCAATTCGGAATAGATATTATAAATCTCCTGAAGATATAAGTAGTTAATTATTAATGAATATCTGTTTTGGTTTTCCTTATATTGTCTTATGTTTCATGTTTTTAATATGCTCCGCTCATAGTCTATATCGTATACATGATTCTCTTATAATTTGTTTTTATATAAAAATATAAGTTTGTAAGACAGAACTTAGATGCCCAATATATAAAAAAAATAGTTTTAAAATTCATAGGTAGGGAATGTATCTACAATATATGTAGAAATAAGGATAATTGTGATGGATTCTGTAAAGTAATCGAAACATCGAGAAAACTATAAAATAAAGAAATACGCAAAGCAAATATACGATTTTATTCCAATGTTTACAGGAGACAGTCTTATATTTAATTACTCTTTAATTTTATTTGATTTTTGTATCAATATCGTGGGAGTAGTATTTTTTTATTATTTTATTTATATTTTGGAAACAAACAGTAGGTACTATTAATAATTATAAATGTTGTACATAATTAAACCTTAAACCAAAACAGTTTCCTATGACAAATTATACCTACATAAATAACTTTCAGAGTGTAGAAAGCATAATAATGATTACTATTATAAACTAGTTTTTGCCCGCGACTTCGTCCGCGTTAGTTTGGTCAAGAGTAATATATGTAGGTATAGCCGACCAGGCACACTCTTTTGCATCTTAGAGGCCATAAATAATCAGGTTTTTCCTGTTTCAATCAAACAGAATGATTGACATATTAGTTAGTTGTCAAATCTAATGACAAAAAAAAAACGTGTGTATGGGATATAGAAAAGGACTGTTTTTAGGGTTTTACCGGCAATTATTCCAATTTTTCTCACCTTTTAAACCGTTCCTGGACTTTCAGGAGTATTTCAAGACTAAAATTAGCCAAATCGGTTCAGCCGTTCTCGAGTTTTAGCGAGACTAAGGAACAGCAATCCATTTTTATACATATATATAGAAGATTATTATACATTAACAAACAATGAAATTATTATTCATATAAATATTAAAATTAAAACTTTAAATTCAAAATTATTGCGATATATAGTTGTGTTAAATATCAATCAGATTCATTCAATAAATATTTTACAGCAGATTGAAATTGACGGAGAGAGAGATGAAACATATCCAATTTAAAGAACATCTTGTTATGTTGTGTAGCACTTCTAATAATAAAAGCATTTCCTGCAAATTTGGTGCGGGTATACGGTATATTAAAAATAGGTTTACTTCGAGAATTTAATCTAGGACAATTAAGATTCAATCTAGAGAGAAGGTAACTGGAGTCGATTCCATTGTTCAGTATCTTGTATATATTTAATCTCTTTCGATTCTTCTATTACAAGGCAGCGGTTCTACGTTTTAAGTGTTTTTTAAATAAATAATGGATTTTATTTATTTTTTCTATATAAGTTTCGTATTGAGGATTCCAAACAACTGAGGCATATTCTAGTAAAGGTCTAACTAGTGATTTATATAAAAGCATAAGGGTTGACATATGCCTAAATTCCCTGGATATCCTCAACACGAACCCTAGTAATCTGTAAGCTTTGGATTGTAATATGAGTAATATGATCACCAAGATCTTTAACGACTGAACTGTATTATTGTATAACATTCTCCTATTTTATTCTTTGCACTAAAAATTACTATTAAATACACAACACTACTCCAGCGAGGTGACCGTTGACATATAGGTACCTACACACATATTATGTTAGTGTTAGAACTAAACAGGTAATTTGTGATTTTACGTTTCATTCTTCTATTAAGGTATTTTGTTCTCATAGTAGAAGTGGAATATTAACTTTTAGCACACAAAAATAATAAAATAAAAAAAATCTGATTTTAATACTACAAAGTATTCCCGTTTCATCGTACACTCTAGTTTAAAATTACAATCTACTTTGTTATTTTTTTTCTAAAATTGAGATATTTTTATCATATTTTGTTAAAACAAACCTCAACTATAATATTTCTTTTTTATATGTATATATTTCAAACATTTACTTATACAAAACATGGGATTGTTTTTCTTCCGAAATTATGTGAGACCAACTTCGAACTCGTCTTACCAATATCTTTATATATATAATTATCTTTTTAATTTATTAGTAGTTGTTGATGCAAACGTTTTTTTTTGTCATTAGATTTGACAACTAACTAATATGTCAATCATTCTATCGCACTTCAAAACATGGAGATTTATGGCTTTAATATGTAAACTCCAAAAATATAAATAAAAAAACAACAGATATTTCTTGATTATAAGGCGATACGAAGTTCGCCAGGTCTTCTAGTAAATATATCAAAATACACTGCAAAAAGTTATGTACGGAACGTACGGAAAAGTATTACTACATCAGTGACTAATGCCTAACCTCCACCACATCTTAGTCAGGTCAAAAAATCGTTGTAAATTCACAACAAAGGGGCATCCGCAAACCAACCTTCATGATATAATGAAAGTGAGGTTGAAGATTGTCGATGCCATCGCTTAGATTTTATCGTTTATATATGTACTAATTTTTAACAGTTAATTTTTCAAAATACCTTTTTCTTATTAGTTTCAAGGAAATACTTTAACTAAATTAATCTCATAGTGAGTAATGTGTTTCTCTTTAACTCACAATAAGTACCAACAGGTTATAGCAAATACTTAAACATACCTATAAGCTAGTGCTTAGCCCGTTCATTTTGATAAACATTTATTCAGTAATCAAAACATTGTGTTTGCTATATATATATATTCTTCTAGCTGGCAATTGCTCATCTATAGCCAGGGTCTGCCTTACATGTTGTGAATAGTTTTGGCTATTTTTTATTTTTTTACGACCCGCCGCCGGCCTGACATCAACCCCCTTTTTTGGGAATCAGCATTAATCAGTGATATCTAAATACTCTTAGAGAGTACATATGACTCGGAAGAATCACATTGGTTACTTGCCCGGACCAGGATCGAACCCGCGCTCTCGTGCATGAGAGGCGGGCCTTTTAACCACTAGGCCACCACTGATTTATATATATAATTACTATTTGAGTCACCTAAGTTGCTAGGGTATTGAAGTCCTTGTGTTAATTACTCTGACCTCCTGGGTTATGTTAGTTGCAGGAGGGGTATCAGATCATCTCTACCCTTAAATGAATGAATGTTTTGCTCCAGCTCATTTATAGCGTAGGAGAATAAAATACCTTGAAATGAATTGAACTATAAACAATTAATAAAGAAAAATATTTGCAATGCAATCATTTACCTAAATAAAATTGTATGGAACCCAAAAAAAATTAAAACTCAATTCGAGGATTATTTGTAATATAAAAATGTTGTATGTCTTGAATACAAAATTATTAATACCTAAATCATTAGACCCTGAGTTATTTCATTTATTAACAGGTAATTTTATGACGGGTGACCCCTGTTCATTTTATGACGGATGACCATGACGGGTGACCCCTGTTCACCAAAAATGAAAACAGATAAATGAGTGATATAGAAATTTATTTGAAAAGACGTCGAAAACATATTTGAATACATTTCGAGTTCTGTATGAGAATTCTTTCATTTAAATAAATATTACATTCCTATATGAAAACATTTCGCACTTTTTGCTGTTTTTATTCAAATAGCTTTTTAAATCTGTGTTACAGTTTATAAAAAATTTGAATATTTTTTTAATAATTTTAATTTAATTACATATGTTTATCATTATTTGGTTTTGTTTAGCTTAGCTTGAAAATAAAAATAAAATTGTATATTTTTACACATTCACTGTGACAGATACTAAGTGAAGTATCCAAAGATTTATTAGTCCTCAACTGTGTAGTGTAGATAAAAATCACTGACTATTTAGTTGCTCTTCTCCCAACCCATCACTCACAGACCGCAGAAGGTGACGAGCATTAATGTCATGGCTATAATTCTCATGCGAATTAAATCTATCAACATTCGTATAACTTATATATTAATATATACATATAGTTCCCATTACCCTAAATTACAAAATGACTCTGAATCCATACCATAAATTTATATCCTCATACTGTATCCTTTTTTTTCATTAAAGACATACATCTTCGCAAATTGTAGTAGGTATGTACCTACTACACGTACGTACGTACGTAAGTACCTAATACCTACTACGTAATATGTTATTACGTAAGGGTTTAGAGTAAGAAACGGAAATCCTTCGTAGATATTGTAAAACGGCAAAATTGTGAAACATTACGAATTAGATTTTTTGTACTAAATGTCTCAGGTTAATTTGAGATGTTGTGTGCGAGACACTGTAAATTTGTGCTAATTTTATATTTGCAACTTCGATACAGGTATGTATTGTACGCCTTAAATATAAATAATTTGAAAGTTTTCTCCTCTTACAACACAATTTTATCGATAAATTATAGTGAAATCAACTAAACAGATAAAGCACTTTAAGATTCTAAAAATATTGATTTGGACGAACGTAATATAATTACAAATGCTTATTTTTCGGTTTACATATAGAGTATCTAAAATCTCGATCATTTTAATTTGAACAAGAGGGAAAATTCAATCTAAAAGCCTTCCCGCACATCATTTAAACTTCACACGTGAGGTATTACACTATTAAACCGACCCACAACAAGTAAACAACCCAATTCCAACACAATTTTTTTCTGATACTGATGTAGCGAAACAATACCGCCTGTTGTTGTAATTCACAGTACTCGTATTTGACACAAGATTGTATTTAAAAACATGAATGTATTTAAAAGTATTTTAGAAAGAAAGCATCTCAAAAATGAAGTTAAACCGTAAGATTAGAGATTGTAAAAAAAAAATAACAAGGTTTTTGTTTTGCATGATATGCAAAATTAATTATAACTTGCAATTTTTATTTATATTTCTTAAATTTATAAAGGTATTTAATAACTAAGTTAACGTTACTCATATAAATTTATATCCATTATAATTTTCCACATTAATATCATTTCTGTACAAATTGCGGATGCATTTAAAAATGAAGCGGAATGTTTGGGATTATGAGGTCATATATTGTGGATTATGAGGTCATATATTGTGGTGTGTGTTTCTTAAAATCACATTTTTTGTAATGTTCTTATACTTTAAAGTCTTTTTTTATTTGTAACCCACACTATTACAACTGAAATATAGTTTTTTTGCGGTCTAATCAGGAGCGTTCTGGGTAGATGTCTGACTACTGCTTCTTAAGATTTTTGGTGACGACAGGTTCAATAAGGTTGAATGGGATTCTTGCTAACATTTTTCCTTCAGAAAAAAGGAACTTAAATTCGAAGCAACGCTATATCTAAACAACACCTAGATATCCCTGATTTTAAGACTTGGCTTATAACATCTAGTGAAACCCGAGCCATCTTTATGGAATGTCTGGAGGTTACACTTAGATATGAAGGGATTTTAAAGATACTTTCTCTGAAGTTTTCGTTCTCTGAAGTGTTTCTTTGTTATGGAGGGTTGACCGCGGCGTCGCATTTTCAACTACATATAAGACTAAATATGTTTATGTGATTATAATTATTCTATACTGTAGATATAATTCTATTTGGACTTTTGTTAAGCCGATTGCTATAATATTAAAACCCAGTAATTGGCGATACAAAGAATAATAGTCCTGTCAGTGGTGGCCTAGTGGTTAAAAGGCCTTCCTCTCAGGCTTGAGGACGCGGGTTCGAATCTGGCCAGTACCAATATGATTTTTCCGAATCATATGTACTTTCTAAGAGTATTTAGACATCGCTGATTAATTGTTTGTTGATGCCAGGCAGGCAGCCGGTCGTAAAAACAATTAGCCAAAACTATTCACAACATGCAAGGCAGACCCTGGCCAAAGCTGGGGAAATTGGCAGGTAGAAGAAGAATTAAATAGAAACGACTTTTATTTATACAAAATTTTAAGAAAATAAATTGACATATCTTATAACTTTCACCCTTATCTTAATTATGTCTTATATCGTTGTAGGTACTGACAAACCAGTTTCAATAAAAGTGAATTTATGGTCCCGAAGGTGACATAAATTTTGGGTAATAAGTACTACACGAGCAAAATAAATATTTATTAAAGTTTATTGAAAACGTTTTAGCTGGAATACTGAGAAATTCGAGGCTGCAAATAACTGCGAAATTGATTTTTTCTTACCTCATCAATTTTATATGCGAAGGACAGGGTACTGCAAGAGCTACTTCACAATTATTTTTTAATAGAAACTAGTAGAACCACAGGTGGTGGCCTGGTCAGACATATTTAAAGTGAAATTTTTGTCATGATTCATAAACAATGACTATTACTAAATTAACGATTTTTAAAATACTCACATTATAATTTTAAAAGAATAATGCCCAATAACAATAACATATTCATAACATGAAGAGATGATAGTATAAAATATATGAGATGAAATAAACATTTCATGTTAAAAGAGCGATGAACTCATTAGATAACAGATAACCTAAATATAATGTATCGCATGAGACCAATTAAGATTGTTTAATTTGAACCGCAGTTTATATATAAAACATTTGTGTTATCTCTTGAATACGTTGACGGTCTCATTAATTTAACTGAACCTCTAGAGGGTTTACTGGCTCTAATATTTAATTTTCTTTCTTCTTAAATTTTGATATGACTCAATCTTCTTAAAAGAGTATAATAGGACACCTCATTATTGTATAATGGATTTTTTATTAGGACAGTATACTGTATATTAAGATCAATATTTAAATTAAAATAAGAATTTTTATCACTTATCACATAGAAACGTCGTAAAATAAGTATACGTAATTTGTATGTGGTGATTATTAAATTGTCATTACCAAAATAAAAACGAGATAAAATAGATTATTATCAATATTTTTATTTAAGAATTTTAACAAATTTATATGATTAGTTTTGTCACTGATAAAATGATGTTTTTTTTATCACCAAGCATTCCATACAATACTTATTTATTTGTTTATGCCTAACCATTCTTAAAATCGTCTTTCAAAAAATTTATTTCTAGAGAAAAATATTTTCATTGATTTATTTTGTTAAAAACAGAGACCCACGTAAAAATACTAATATTTTAGATTACGGCCCCTAAGTTTATTGCATTTTTAACGGAGATACGTAACGCGCATATTTCATTTAATAGTCTTAATACTTTAGGAGAGGGAAACTTGAGAAGAAAGTTCACGAGATGTACAGAAAAGTACTTAAAGTTAGGAATTTTGATTCTAATTTTCAAGAACCTTTATGTCATCTGAAGTTGGAGGATTTTATTTTGCATAGCTGTAAAAATTTACTCATGTCAAATATAAAAAAAAAATGTAGATATAATTAATAAAGTGCTAATTTTATATTAATTATATGTATATAATTCGACTTTATCATATAAGAATGACTATATTATTGCCTCTTCTGAGTAAAATTAAAGACTATAAAGCTCGTAGTCGACGGAAGTATTGTTTTATTGTCGTAGGATGATTAAAAAACATCTATAAATATCAATGTACTTCATAATAATGACAGTAGTGACTTAAGTTATTAAAATGTTTTAGATATTGTGACTGTGTTTACGAAGTGTGTAGAAACAGAAAGAATGTAGAGGAAATAAAAAGTATCGACATTCTTTATAAACATCTATTTTTCAGTAATATAATTATTTAAACAAATAATAAATTACTGAACATTTCCATATCACATATTTCTGATATTTATGAGTAGAAAAGATGACGGTTAAAATATATGTTAAATATAAAGAAAAGTTATAAAATTAATGTAATTTTTATTTACATAAATGAAGATATTATTTCAATAAATCACTTAGTGTATCCTCGATTTTTCAAATATTGCTACTGAGTGTTTTGCGCAATTTCTTAAGCCAGACTATTCAAAACAAAGAAGGTACTTTTGTTTAAGTTCTGATTAAAAACCTCTGTCAATGTCTATTCTTCGACTACAAGACTACATTTTGATATAAACTCCTTCCTGGGTTCTTTTGTTCCCGATAAAGAATACTTTGCTATTTAAAATCATTTCTAATGAATAAGTTTATATTGTAGTAGGTGATATTTTACGTACAATACTTATATTGTTTATAGTTAATGGTTGAATCCTGTAAAGAAGAATCTTCTATGACAAAATAAGGTTGTTACTTGTTAGCGATCAACTTTCTGCTATGTAGATATAATATAATGGATATATTTATTTTATTTGGTATATTAAATAAATCAAAAAAACAAACGTTTTAGTATTTTAAATTTGCTGATTTTTTTTTAAATATTGATGATACAATTTAACATAAAATAGTTAGGAACTCTAACAAGTAGAAAAGAATTATATCAGACATAATCTAGCAATTATAATGTCCACAAAGTTTGTCGACCAACAATAATTTTCTTTTTAAGTATACAATTTTATAAACTTATTTTTATGACATTTTTATCGTAAAGTATAATAATAATTATATAAACAGCGGAAGTTATTTATGTAATATCACGATATATTAAAAGATATTAAAGGATTTGTACAACATGTATGTATGACACCTCGTGTCTTAAATATTGTAGCAGCATTTTAAATACTTCGGTGAAGCGTAATGAATATTCAGACAGTAATATTGTGATGTAGCATAAATTTTGATGCAAAAGTTTGTGTCAAGGGTACCTGATATCTTAATGCAGTGTTTTTTCATTTAAGATACGAAATTCAATTGTCACTTTAAAGGTATTTTTTTTACAGTTTATTTATTTTACAGTTTATTTACAGTACCAATGAAAGTTTAACTCCTACATATCCGCGTGCATAATTAATCTTTTTGTATCTTTCGACGTCCGGATTTAACTCCCGTATATTAATGAAAGGCATTTTACCTGATCCATGCACTTCATGTTGAGAAAGTTGTATGTTAAGAATAAAACAACTCAAGATTTATTCCAAAGCAAAACTAACCGACAGTGTGATCAAGGGTGCTGAAAGGCTATTTGGAGGTTTTCCTACTGCCTCCTCTCACAGAACCTACTGATCGCTCGTATGTGATAATTTCCCTTTGCGCTCTAGCTACCGAAAGACTAACCGCTTCACGTATGATTTCCAGAACCCTATTGTGACGACGCGAGTATTGACCGCTGTCCAGGAGCACTTTACATCCCACCAGCAAATGCTAAGAAGTACCTGCTGCCTTTCCACAGATATAGCAAGTTTTTTCGGTATATATAAAATAACCAAAACAGAGACAGACCCCCAATCAAACAATAACTGTCTCTTTTCCTTTGAATTGCAAAAAATAAATATTCAATTATGTATTACTCTTATGATTCTTTCCATATTTTTATAGCAGATCACGGTAAAGTATTTTAAACAATAAATAGAATTTCGCTGTTTGCTATAGTTTGTTTAATTGTGACTAAAAATAAATAAACGAATTTTTTTTACACTAAGATCATTTTTTTTAAAACCTATCAAAGTTATTCCCTCTTGATTTTAAAGAGATATGGATAATCAATAAATAAAAATATATTAGGTTTAACATAACATTATGCGAATCTTCGAAATAAGATAGAATAATTTATTTTGTTTCATTAATACAATTTTTCTGTGATATCTACATCTACAACATACTTATAAATTGTACAAAATAATATTTTTATCTTTATTGTTATCAGGTTTGCATTTGAATTTGAAAATGACTACATGGATAACAGATCATAAATGATTGACTGACGTATATATATATCTACCGTATATGAATCATCCCTTGAAGTTAACATTGTTTAAGGTGGTAGTCATAAACTCCATACTTACATAGCGGAAGGCAATTCAACCTTTATTATGTAAATCAAATCACGTCTGAAGCCCTAAGATGTCGTTGTCGAGTTTGGAACTGATCTTATATTATAGCGAGTAGAATTATTGTGGATATTAAAAGAAATCTCACAACATTTAACAATACTTGGGGTGTCGTCGTCAATAATAAATTGAAAAACTATTTGAAATACCATTTAAATATAAAAAAAATAAATACATATTGCTTTTATTTATATTCTTTCAATAAAAGAAATATATTTTTACAATTATATTATTTCAAGATTAATTCAAAAATCTTTTTTATAACGTTAAATAAAGTCTTTATTAAAATGTTCATTTTCACCGATATATTTTTTCTTTTGGAATACCATGTTTCTTTATTTTTATATTGCAATTATCTTTTTTCTTCTTTGTCTTTTTATCTCCTGGAATGCTTGGAAAACCGTTAAAGTCTATCGTTTTACATACCAAGTTAAATTTATTGTTTGTTAATTATTAAAGAAGAACCGTTTAGGAAACCAACGATTTAACTTAAAAATATTATAGAACGTACTGGAAGAAGTAACATTAGTGACGTCAGCGAGGCTAGCGTCTCTCTCTTTAAAAAAAACGAAGAATTTGTAATTTGTAATAAATCCGATACATACTTTCTGTAAAAGCATTTGCACTTCAGAATTGTTTTACAAAAGAAAAACAAATAGAACCAATGGTAAAATTACTTCCTTCAAAGCGAGTGATGTCGTTTCCGATTTTGTCACTTCAAAACATATAGCAGACCGTGATAAATCCAAAATGAAATGCAAGTTACAGCCACAGTGAATAGGAATTGCATTTAGAATGTGGGGATTTGATTTTCCTTTGCAAATAACGATAGATTTGTTACAGTGGGTGACTTGATTACTTAAATACGTAGTTCGATGTTTTTATACTTATTGTAGTATATTTTTTTACATTTTTATTTTTAATTATTCCGACAAATCATTTTAAACTCACAATTTTTTTTCATATAAACTAGTTACATAGGAAGGAAAATGTTATTGCATAATATTTCGTATAAAAAAACTTCAAGCTTTTAATTACAAAGAACTGGGCATTATTTTCGACAGGAATATCTTTCATATCCTTTCCAATCAGGTTTTAGTCTCCATCAAAGAATATTTACTGGTCATATTACTTTACTTACATATATGTGTTTCTCTGGTCATTTAAAGATAAGTTTCTAGGTGAGCCTAGGATACTAAACAAATTTCAGTTTTAACTTTGTCGGATTTAAGCTTTGCTTTCAGTACTTCTGTTTATGAAATTTTCGTACACGTTCTTGTTTTATGTATTGCGACCATAGGCATTTATATTGTGAAAATACAAAGGATTTTACAATATATCTAATTTCGATAACTTTATTTATTATTTAACGTCATAGTGTTTTATTTACATGACATTAAAATATGTATATATTATAACTTAACCAAATTCAAAATTCTCATCATAGAGTCTATTAAAGCCTTTTTATTTAATGTAGCAATGTTGACATCAGAACAATTTCATATAAATGCCAGGTTGTTATTATGGACGCTCCCGATATGAGGGCAAGGATTGATAAAGGAATTCGTTGTCATTTTCTTTATAATATAATATAAAGTAATGTTTTATTTAATTTCTGTTTAAAATCTTCGGTTTACTTCTGTATTCAATATTATTCTGAAAAATATTTTTTTTACCCCTAATTTGAATATGGCAACTAAGACTGCTTTTGATCAATTAAATTATGTGACCACTGAATGATGTCTATGATTTTTATGAGTACATACATCAATAAAACTATGGAATTAATTAATTATGCCAATAATTTTTATTCAAAAGAACTCCAGAACGTGCCTGGATTGTAAAGATTGCTTAAGAAAATATGAACAAACCTCTGAATTTCGTCACAATTTTAATAACATCTCATAAGAAATACGTATCATTGTTTTTTGTATAATACAACAAAAAACTTATAATACTTGAACCTCAAACCAATGAGTTAATCTGCATATATCTGCAATACTACTTAACATTTATATTTATGGAGGAAAAAAACACATACATAAAACTATACGCAGAAGTCATCAATAACAGTTATTAAGTACAATATTTAGTTACTAAATGGTGTTAATCGAGAGGTCGAAACGCTAGCTATTTATCTGAAATGAGTAAACCATTAAATGGACGTATATTATTGATTACATTAGGTATATATCTGTCAAAGCTTTGTAGTAAAGTTACGCTTGGTAAGACGAGTAAATTGAAAATTCTCACTAATTAATATACAGTTCATTCTTCGGTATCTTCCTTCCTTCCTTCCTTCCATAGCATAATAACACACAAACATGCCTCTACATTATGTCTTGTTTGTGGTACATATACATTCATATTTAAAGACTTTTCAACATTAGAACACAGGTACTCTCAAATGGGTTTTTGAAAAAAATATCGTTTTTCTTATTTATTTCAAAACATTAAACTAAATTATGTTTATAATTGACGCGTCATCAGCCTATCAGAGCCTACTACTGAGCAAAGGACTCTTTCTCACATGGAGAAGGTTTGAGCATTAATCACCACGCTTGCTTAAGACGGGTTGGTCATAAGTATGAAAACAGTTTTCTAGAATCGATATCAAAGAGACTTAGAAATTATGAAGTCAAATCTCTTGATTGGTTATTATAACACATAAAATATTATTATATAATTTTTATAGAACCTTTGCTGTTCAAAGATATGTTAGTCAATGGTATAATTCTTGTGGTAATTTCTGGTTTTAATTACTAAAAATTTACGATACTTCAGTTATACACAGAAATGCTCCACCTCCTCTCGAGCAAAAGTAATTAAATTCAAATGAAAGAAATTTTGGGAACCCCTAAAACATATCTTCATTTGAAATAAATTAACTAGTTCACTAAATAATATAATTGATTAACTCTTTATAACAAAAGAGACTCCAATGTCTTGTATTAAGAATAAGTATTAGTTTTAGTATTTATCTCCTTCATTTATTATTTCTAAAATTTAAACAACATCTTGATTTAAGAACGTATTTATTTGTCAGTTGCAGTTGCATTTATTCTTAAAGTGAGACATTGATAATTTATTTTGACACATGTATATACTTGAAAACATATTTGTATGATATTTAAATATTAAGTTTATACAATTTGTGACAAATTTTTACAATTTACAATATTAAAAACTTGGGGTGGCACTAATTTATTCAATGTAATAAATATTACAAACCCTATCAACCATTTATTACTTCAATTTTGAAAGTTTGTTCCGGTTTGGTATACACTTGAATGATTTTAAAAACATCATATTAACAATATAATGCTTTAATTATTTAAAGAAATAGCCTTGAAGTAAAAGCATTCCTGCTTTTTAAACAGTTTCTCAGACGTATGAAACCGATTCGAATCAATAATTTATAATAATAAATCTGAGAAATCTTTAATTAACGTGAATTAATAGAATAGAAATTAAACTAAAAGCTAAACTGGATGTAAAGTTAATGGACTACTTAAATATTTTATACGCTATCAACTTTCCTGTAATCAATTTGCGGGTCCTCCTAAGTATCGTAACGGAGCTATCAAACTTCGTGTTAAGTCATTTTCCGTTCTAATAGCTTTTAATGTCACTTTAACTTATGTCACAGAATGGGGCGCCAGCGTCTAAAACGTGAATGTGAGTTTGTTGATGCCAGCCATTGATTTTATTAATACCTTTTAATGCTGATGACAAGTCATAACATTTTGTAGAAGTTTACACCTCCATTATTGAGAAAGACATGATTAATTGGATTAAATTGTTTACTAATAGGGATATTAAATGTGTTTCTTTTTCATGCTTCAATTACTGCTACACTAATAAGATTGTTCAGATACAAATTACTGCAAAATAAAATATTTTAGTATTTTATTAATAGATGAAACTAATATTTTTGGATTGACTTTGCAATTTTTATTTTTGATTATTATATACTACATACTCCCGAAGCGTCGGCAGGCGAGATGTGAGTGTCTGTCAGTCGGTCTTGTTATTTTATCACTTACCGCCATCGATTTCAAAATTTTCTGTAAGTTACAGAACAGAAAATTAAGAAACTCACATCTCGTCTGCCCGTGATCACGGTTGCTATAAAATAACCGAAACGTCGGGAGTAGGTATGTAGTTTATAATTAGAAATAAAAATCGCGTAGTAAATCCGAAAATATTAGTTTTATTTAAATGAATACTCGCGAAAATCCTGGATCTCATTATTTTATTAATAGATTTGTATTAAATGGCGTTATATAATCAAAATGATATTAATATTGTATCTAGGATTTCAATTCTGAGAAAACATAATAGTATATGAGAAAGTAAGCCAGCTTCTAGAAATCGCCTGGATATTTCCCCAGTTTTCAAAAATATCTATGCGTAATAAATTGACTTTTAAATATTTACTATGAGATAGGCGTCCGGCATTGAGTTTGCATAAGTTATATTGAAAATGAAACATTCATTCTGTATCAAATTTATAATTATATGGATATATTTCCGTATCTTACTTTTTAACAAAACAACATATATATTTCTATGTGTAGACAGAGCTCGGTAACATTTTTATCACATGTATATATAATAATTAACTACATACATATTTAACATAATTTTTGAAATAGTTATCACCCTTTTAATTACGATCCAAATGATATTTTATGAATTTAAATATTAAGTAAAGTTAACAAACATTAATAATTAGTAAAACATACGTATTAATCTAATAAGATGTTTCTGAGATTATCGTGCTCAAAAGGCAGGAAAGACAACAATTTTAATAATCATTGAATGGTATGATTTTCAAGTCCATAAAGTCCCCAATGTTTTTTTTCATATATTTTCTATTAACAACGATTCGATAAATTTAAATTATTTGTAAGTATAGATTAAATTACATACTTCTGTCTTTAACAGTTGGCCTTGTTATTACTATTAATTATTTATACACGACATATCGCGACATCTATTCTCACCTCAGAACGAAGTGATATCATATTGACTTATTGTTAGAAATAATTTACTTACTAAAAGAAATAATTTAATTTTGTTATAAAAATGTACCTATTTAATTATACTTTCATTTGAATGTATAAAAAGTAATATTTAATAAATTAAATGGCCCAATATGTACATCTTTTAAATAAACTTCATCAATTTACTCGTATCATGACCCTAGATTCACTGAATATTACGTTAAAATTTCTAATAGTTGTTATATTTAAATTCAATAGAATGTTTTTTTGTACGACATTTATAAAATATTAAATTTTATTCAATATTCAATATCAATAATTATTTATAATTTAAGAGATTTTTTTTTATCTTACATTTGTAGATAATATGTCCTTTTTTTCAAATTCTCGAAATTTTCAATTATTAAATAAATTTTTTGCGTTATTTAAAATACATTTTGTGTCTTGTTTTATATCTTAATGTAAAATGGCGGTTTTTTTACTAAACGGTAAGTGGACGTAATTATACATATTTGTTTTACACTTCATTTTCACCGTTTGTATATAATATTTCACCGATAATTTTATCTACATATGTATATCTATCCAGAAAAATCACCTTTTTATAAAAAAGGTATTTTGGGGAAAAAATATATTTAATGATTAAAATGTTTTATCATGTTTACTTTCATCTGTCATTATCAGTATTTATAGATTTTTTGTTTGTCCTTATTATCAATACTACTATAACACTGTATTAGAATTCTTAGTTATAGATCGAAACTAACACTTGCTTTTCATGACAAATACTCACACTTTAAATCTGCACATTTCCGTTCTATGTCCATTTTTAATACAATTACAACATCGGATGCTTATGTGCATTATCATTGCGTCCACATTTATTTATTTATTTATTTATTTATTAACACCAACAAGACATACATTAATAAAAGCGAAAAATACAATATTGAACAAGTAATCATAAAATCAAAATGTTGTCTAAATTATAGGTGTTACACACATTTCAAAGAAAAATAGACACTTAACATGCAGATAAAATTATATTACATTAATTGCACAAAGAAAAATTAGAGAAAAAAAATACTAATAATAATGATCAACATAAACATTAAAATAATAATTAAAAGTGTATTATAAAAAATAAATTTAAAATAATTATAATTTTGTACTTTAATATCATTAATAAATAAAATAAAGAATTGCTATATCCAATAAAATGAAATACAACAAATTAATGAGTCACTACACGCAACCATCATATTAGATTACTTAACATTATAATTATATGTATATCGAATAAAAACTTAATAAATTACATAAAATTTCACAAGGCTATTACAAAATATGTCAATATCCATCTTTCTATCTAATTGCTTTTTAGCAATAGTGAATGAAGTACATAGTACAATTATTTTTTGTTAATTTATAGATAGCATTGTAACTTAACATTAATCTACTAACCGGAGTGTAGCGTCCTTGACGTGAGCGTGTAGGTTTTTCTACAAATGGAGTATAAGACGACGGTCTTAATGTTCTCACCGGTGCACGAATATTTAATTTTTTTAGTAAACAGGGACTGTCAATGACACCATTCACCAATTTGTATAGGAAAGTGGGATCATAGAGCTGTCTTCGATCCGAAAGTGACTGTAGTTTAAAGAACTTGAGCTTATCTTCGTATGTCCTAAGGGTTTTGACAAGGTAAACATACAGAAGACGTTCAAGTAAAGAAAACGTTCACGTTTTTTATCTTTACCAAATTTCATTATTATGAAATCAGGATAGTTTGAGTACAGGCTCCGTTAAATAATTAAGTAAAGAACGTGGTTCTTTAGAACAGGTGTATTGTTGGTTCCAGCTTTCAAAAGCGGATTACTTATGGAAAAAATAATGACTTCGCAGACTATATGGTAATAAAATACTTAACGTAATCATAAAACATGCTAAGGCTCTAATAGGCTAGTTGCCACTAGTTTTATTATTTGATAGAACGGTTCATTACGATTACATTACGCCATAAAAAAAAATTTAAGCACCTATCCCAATAAAGGTACATTACATTTTAAAATTATTTATTATTATTTTCGCTATGCAGCCATAAACGCAATCCGCCATAATGGTCTATTAATTATTTGTGCCGTGACGTGCTATTCTTGTAAACAATACGAGTGACTATCATAACCTTTCTATCGGAATTCAAAACCATGGCTTCGAAAGGATTACATGATAAAATATAGTAATTACCACTATCGTATCGTGTGGGAATGTAAGAATACATCAATAAAGAATCCAGAAAAGTTGTGGATTAAAGTACCCAGTGACGAGAATATGAGAAAAACCTGATTACAACTAGCTAAAAGAGATCCCGTTACTCTGTCCGTTACTGCAGTGTATTTCTGTGAAGATCACTTTAATGTAAGTTCAAGAAACTAACAACAAATAAGTTTTTCAATTTTCACTTTTAACTAGTTTTAAACTAATTTTCACGTAATGTATTAATATTTTTTCTTCCTAAATAAAGTTATAGTAAGCAACTATGTGTTGTTAATTAACCACGTATTAACAATGATTCTGTTTTTATTTTAGCTTTAAAGTGACATGGAAATTACAAACAGTATAAAATATGGATTCAGTTAAAAGAATCACAATGAAAACTATGTAATTGTGTTTCAACTCGATTTAGTTGTCAAAAGGAGAGAAAACGCAAGCTTTTGGTAACAAATGATGAGGATGTTATCAAAAAAGAGTATACTCCATTGAACAATTTTTTTTTCTTTTTACGTAAAATAAATAATTATCAAGGCGTATAAATGAAAGACTACGAATAACCTGAAACTAGCGTTTGATATTATGTATGTTTGTTTTCAATAATGTGACGTAGAAACATGGCGGACGGTGTTATTAATCAAAAGTAAAAAAGGAAAAATTTAACAGGTTTCAGTTGAATTTTTATAACAATCCTTTATACATATTTTTTGAAGTTTAAATATTTCGGACCCTTGTACGGAATAATATTTCAAACAAAAGTTACTTTTATAAATGGTGACATGAAGCAACGTGCCTATTATAAGTTGTAAAAACAAATGTTAAGTATTTGACCATTTTAAATTGCTGTACAGAAATATTATTAACATTAATTTACACTATAATAATAAATATATAAATGGCGCTAGTTGACTATCATAAGATTTCCCAAAAAATATTAAAATATAAATAACGTTAAGCTTATTGTGAAGTAGACAACAATGTAATTCATTATAAATAATCTTCTATCTCCTATCTCCTATATATATAAAAATGGGTTGCTGTTCCTCAGTCTCGCTAAAACTCGAGAACAGCTGAACGGATTTATCTTATCTTAGTCTTGAAATGTTTGTGGAGGTTCAGGGAAGGTATAAAAGCTGAAAAAAATTGATTCATTACTGGGAAAACCATAAAAACAGCCCTTTTCTATTTCCCATACAAACGTTTTTATTGACATTAGATTTGACAACTAACTAATATGTCAATCATTCTGTCGCACTTCAAAACACGGAGATTTATGGCTTACAGGTAAATTCCAAAAATATAAATAAAAAAACGTAATAGATATTTCTTGATTATAGGGCAATACGAAGTTCGCCAGGTCTTCTAGTTATTACTAAAAGTATGAAGGCTTTATGCATGTATGTATTGTTGCGTATTCGTGCGTATGCGCATCAATTACGGCACCTTAAAATTATACTATGTAAGTTTTTGTGTTTTAAAATAATACTAGCTTTTTCCAGGATAGCCGCATGACTGCTGTAACTTTTCAGGTTACATTATTCTCACTATTGTTTGTTTGATTCTTGCTATATATTATTTGAAATACACAAGGGGTCGCATACCAAAATATATTTGTAAAAACAGAAATTTGCTGGAACAAACACATAGACACAAGTAGTGTAATTTTTTTTTGTACATTTATCGTGTATGTATCTAAAAGCAATTATGGAAAGGCGATTCTTTTCATACAACTAACAAACATTCCAATTTCATTAATTTGTATAGTATTGTATAAATGACAGTGGAGGAATTCGGTTGTAAAATGATTATACATATTTCTACTTATAAATGATAACTATCTATGACATTTACGTTCCATTTGGATTTATTTGTTTTACTTACTTCTGTGAAGGTTTTATATTGGTATATAGAATTAACTGAAAGTAGTTTTGTATGACTTAATGAGCACAATATATCTTTTTCGTTATAAAATATTAATTTTGAGAACTTAGAAAATGTGATTAACTCTCAGTTCAATTAAAATTAATAACCAACTAGAATTGTTATGACTTAAAAAAAAAAACTTCCAAAATAAACAGTCAGTCATTGAAATATAACATACAAAGAAAGTTATTAATAAGTAATGTTTAGAATATTTATGAAGTATCAGAGAGTGCCCGCGTTCTCCACGTTGAATAATGACTTCCTTTGGAATTTGGGTTTTTTCATTTAGCTATCGCCTTTTCCTTGGTTTATTAATTACATGTATAAACAAGTATTTTAAAAATGAATTTTTTTCTCTTTCCCTCTCTTTCTGTGTGTGTATGAAAAACTATTTTAAAATATGTCTATATATTTTTATACATATAGACCGGATGCGGTCCAGGCTACCTCTTTCCCTCCCTTGGACCTTTCGGCCTTTCCTTTGGAAGGAACAGGGAGGGAAGGAAATTCGGCCTCCGACACAACTACCACCGGCGCCTATGACGCCGGTGAAGGAGCCGATGTCTTGGCCTCTTTTTGTATGGTTGTCTGGCAGATAGCCCTCTTATTGGCTACGGCGACGGCCGACTTGTCACCCGCCAGGGGGGGAGGGTGATCTCTTCCCTCGGGAGCCGAAACTCCAGCGAGGCAAGTCGTCCATCGACCAGTTTGCCAACCAACTTGGTCATGTTAGATTCCTCCGCCTGGAGTTGGTCTCCATTGATCAGGCCATCCGAAGCCGCCTTGGCTGCCGCCGTCCTTTCCCTTCGCATCTCCTCAAGGCGGTGAGCGCGCACCTCCTCCTTGAGAACCGCGTTCTCTCTCTGGAACCGATCCATGTCGGCTCTGAGACGGCGGATCTCTGTCGCCTCCGTGCGTTCACATTGGTACTCTTCCCAAGCAATTCTTTAATAAGGTTGAGGCTTTTCCCAGCCTCGGCCATTATCGCCTCCGCCCCCATCATCTCCAACTCCAGAGAGACCTCCTTCTCTTTTGCTTTTCCGTCCCTCTCCCTCGTGAGTTTCTTTTCCAAAGAGGAGTTGAAGGCGCAACGTCCAACTCCTCTTCCTCCCGCTCCCGTAAGAATTTTCGAGCCCTAGTCAGGGCCCGACCGCAGCCTCGTCTTCCGACCGGATCTGTTCCGGCCCCCAGTCTCGGTATTTGAGCCAAACATCTCTCAAAATAGATGCCTTTCTCATGATTCCGACCTTGGACGCGACGATATCGAATCATCCGCCGTCATACTCCCCAAAATCGAAACACCCGGTATCCCCCCTCGGGCATCCTCCCCCCTCCATCATACTCTCTACCTCTCATTTCAAAACGAACCAACAACCACAAAATCAAAGCGAAACAACCACAGCGAACATGTCAAATTATTTACCTAAAGAATAATGGTAATATTTAGACGAAAATATATCAGACCGACACATGAAATAACAAATAAGATTCTACGAAATGGACACATAAAGCATTCTTACTCATGACGATAACGTTGATACCTAGTTACTTTCCTCAAATTGTATTGAATGCTTTTGTACCTCCTGAACGCGCATGGCCTGTCCGTGTATTGTATTAATTTAGGATTGTATGTTACTAATTTCGACTTAGAACATCACAGTTTACAGGTTCAGATTTTGGAAGCATTGATTTTTGACAACAAACTCGTTTTATTTTGCAAAATAACGGTGTAATATTTTATTTATATATTAATATTTACATATATGGATATGTATATGTACATATACACAAAATTTACTTTCTTTAGAAAATATATGGATTGTTCAATAATAAATTTACTTTCTTGCTACATACATTTTTAATTAATACAGAGAAATATTTTCCTTTGACATCTTTGTCATAAAGATTGTTTGTTATAAAATACTAGGTATGTTAATAAAGTTTATAAAGGACCGACAAAAATATTATTTCGCATCGGATTTTACAATGTAGTGGAATATAAAAGGTAAGAAACCAAATATGTTTTGCCGCAAAGGTTAGATACTCACTTTTTAGATACTTTATTACTAATGTTTAGAAGAACCCCGTATATATATCGATTTTCTGCCATTTGCGGATGAGGCAATGACGAGAAGTTTTCATCATTTTAAATAATTCCTCGGAAAGCATTTAATAGACATTTAACGCATGTAAGGAAGCAAGATGATGAAACCTAATTGTTCATCAATGTCAGTAAGCACTTTATCATCAATAATTTTATTTTCGCAATTCGTGTAACATCACATACAGCAGTATTAGCGCCAGGGTGAAGTACCGCCTTTATGAATTCAGCATAATAGGTTTCATGGATGTTAACTTGGCCTTGACTACTAAGTGACTGTAGGATATAAAGTAACTGAAGATTTCAAATTCAGGAAGACTATTTGCTCTAAGGATACTCTAAACAGTACGGGCTTCGTTTGTGCAATGTATGTGGCCTAAATTCACGGAGTGGTCACTTATTGATTACCATAATTTGGTTAAAACCAATTTAATCAACTGAGTTCAATCAATCAATTTAATGACTGAGAGGAGGGCCTTTTAAACACAAGGCCACCATTGACTTAAAGCTAGCTAGATAGCTATATTAATTAAACCCTTACAGGAGTAAGCGAATCTATTTTTACACATTTTATTTGTATTTCACTTATTAAAATTGAACCTGTGCGATTTCGGAATTTATTAAGAGGTTAACGGCGTTTGTTAAGATCTCACATGCCAACTGCCACTTGACCTCTAATTTGTTCCCTTAAATTGGTTCAAATTATTAATAATTATCTACCCAGTACTCATTAGACACAAAAAATAAGATTGTTTGTTCTATGAATTTAGTAGATATCTCAAAAAAACTCACCACATTATAATCTGCGAGTGTTAAAGATTTTAGTTCCTTTAAAAAAATATGGTATCATCTAAAAATCTCTAAAATATTTAAATAATTTTATCATAGTATACTCCTATATAGTAAATGGACGTTGATTGTTAATTATTGCCATGACTTATCATGATAAAATTGGCTCCTTAGTTCTCGATATGTGAAGGCCATGCTTCAAGGACGGAGATACAACTTAGTTTTGACCTCTAAAAAGGTCCTTACAAGGGTCTTAGCTTTAAATTAATTTATCTTCATGCAAATTATAAAGTGTATTGTTAGCTTTTTTGACTACAATTAATTCATTTAGCTAACTTCAATTTCATATGTGTTGGGTTTTGGAGCTATTAGGAATATTTCTGCACGCCTAACAGATATTAATATCTTTTGTTTATTTTCTTAACTAATTGTGAACTGAACATGTTCAGCATAGTTGGTATATTTCAATTTCAGTCTTAGCCTTAGCTTTTTTAATGAATCTAAGCCTTTCATTTTTTTTACTTTTGAAGACCTACAACTCATAAATAGTTAGTATTGAATCATACGTAAATAAAATGTGATAGCTTTTTATTTCATTTTATAAATATAGACGCATACTTCGTGAATTACCTACGATCGGAAAGCAACCACACTAGGAAATAAATTACAAGACCTCATAAATACTTAATTAATTACTGCGAAAATAGTGCTAAAGTTGTGGATGTCGGTGTTCCCATTGCAGACAGTTGTTACTAATATAGACGCTAAGTTTCTGTAACAGGTACAACTGAATATATTATTTAGGATTGTAGTCTACTATATTGTTATGTGCTTAACTTTGTGCATTAGTACATAGTTGAATAGAAACTTTAAATTAATGAACGAATGTTTTATATTGTATTCATTCATTTTAATTAGGTATGAGCTGTAATGTCATTTATTATAGTAAACTTACTAGGTTAGGCTACAACCGATAATATTAAAGTTAAATCTACGTTTTTATTATAATTAATTGTTATAAGAATTTACAATATGCAGTTTAAGCTAACTCCACATAGTTAGAAGTTATTAAATCAAATAACAACAGATTTTGATGAGCATAACTGTGAAGAATTTGTTCTTATTAACGTTATTATACATAATTTCCGAGATGAAATTCATGGTAATACCTTCATAGCTTATTTCTATATCAATGGAAATGCTCTCGAGTATATTTATGAAAAGCGACATGAAGCGCATATATCAAATCTACTTACAATTATATCTATACTTATATATTTATGCTACAAAAAACAATTAACGTTACATACTTAAAAATTACCGGAATTACATATGTGTCATATTGAGGATTATTTTCTTCGTAACTATGTAGTTGCAGATAAATAATTCTTTTTTATTCTATAATAGCTTGATTTGTCCATTTGAATGATTTTTTTATTATATATACACTTCTATCATTTAAACATTATTCGGACGAAAATAGAAACCAGTGAATGTTTGTTAATAATGACTAAAACTATCAGCACATATTTTCAGTTGAAATGTTGTGATTCTTTGTAAATAACGGCATTCTATGTTATTTGCTTAGTAAGAATATATTATTGAAAAAAAGTACAACAATTACCTAATAAATAAATATTTAAAAGTTCTGTAATGAACCTCAATCACATGTTTTCGAAATATATCTATTTTCATCACTTGTGTGTAAAACAATTATATTTCCTTTTATTTTGATACAAATTTTTTTAACAAAAATAAATGTAGGTAATGATAACTAGAAATTATGTGTGAAGACTTTTTTTTAATAGAGAAAACCCAAAGTATTGATTTATTATTTAACATCATGACAAGATTTATGAAAAATATGGTGGTAAGTTTAAATAATACGCTGAGCACTCCCTTTGTACATAGGGGGTTAAACAGCTTTTGTCATATTTCTGTCTTAATCGTTTTTATATAATTTATTTTATAAATGAACTATATTTCTGTTTACTTATGATTCTAAAGTCTAACAAAATTTATATTAAAATAACATATGAAAATTTCTAGAACATTACGACAATAGTTAGATTGAATTCAACAATACAAATTTAAGAGTTGTGCTACAATAGCAAAATCAACCGCAGAGAAAAATATTTTTTCTCATGGCTCCACATTGTTTGTAAATCTCCTCTTTAATATAAGAAGTGGCTATTTATTTAGTTATTGTAAAATAGGAAAACAATTTTGAAAAATATTAATAAACATAATAGCCATTACAATTTTTATTGTTCTGTTCGTATAATTCTTACCCTTAATTATATCTTTTGTAATTTTACTAGAAACTCAGTTAAATCTTGCTGGCTAATTTATTAGTAACTTTTTGTTTGTTGGTATTTTAATGTAAAAACTATGTAATTGCGTCACTATAATAATACTTAAAACACAATAGGCTAAAATTTGCATATGTATGTTATTACGCGGCTAGCTACCGACAGAGTTTCTGTGTACGTAAACAAAACATGTAATGTAATTTACAATCTCTGAATTTTATGCGTTTTGTAAAGAAGAAATGATTTTGTTTTATTGTGGGTGTGTTCAAACTTTAAATCATGTAAGTTTTGAATCATTTCATTTATTATTCATTCAAAGTATAAATTTCATCAAACTGTATTATTACAAATGTTTTATTGATATTTAAATATATTTAATATTCGAAGTAACCTAACTATACTCAAGGTAAGTTGACAATTTAAAAACAGACAAGAACTGCTTCATTAATCATCATAATAGGAAATCTTAAATATGAATCTAAGTATTAATTAATACTATTAATACTATGAAAGAATACTAAGCAAGCCTTTACAAAACCTATGGATAGATTTGAAAGGGTAGGTATATGAGACTCCATATGATACGCTCGGTACTGACTTTTGTAAGCCAACATTTATCAGAATCGTTTGAATATATGACTATGACACTTTGACCTAATTTATCAACCCCCTTAAGGGTGCACCCTTGCAACATAGGTAGAGAGGGTAAGGCCTCTATTGCCCTCTCGCACTGATTCTAAGCACACTAAGCACACAGCTTTGTTACAAAACAGCTATACTAAACCATATACCCAAGGTGTTGAGTTAGACAGTTAAAGTGGATTTTCGTGAAGAGATTGCACATCTCATCCAATAACTCGATTAGCCCGTGTACAGAAGGGTTGCCTTCCGGGCAACCTTCTTTCCGAAATAATTTCCTTGAGTTCCGAGTTTTCAGAAATTGGTTCATGCGTAAGCCGAGGTTGACCATTTTTCTTAACCTTCCACGTAAGTGTGCTAGAACTATAAGCGGAACTAAATCTGAAATACTGTCCAGCTCGATTCATGCTATATGTTACCTTTGGTCTCAAGTTTTTGGAGTTTGCAATCATTCGTACAAAGCTAACCCGCTAAATTGTCGTTCTATTGACTAAGGTCAGGTTCATACGTCCCGATTCCATTCATGACCAAATATCACAGGACGAAGACCTTGTCAAATGTTACTTGCCTTAAATTTTAAGTCTGGTCGCTTGACTTATTTTGATAGGTAGTTACTATGCTGGCGACGAATGTTACGGTTTCTCATAATAAAAAAAATGTTAATTACATTAAAAAATGGTTAAAGTTTAAAGTGTATGTATTTAACATGTTGATAAAATTTTACGTTTTAATTAAATGTTTTTCTTTTATAAAAATAATAAAATACGAGTAAAGTATGTATGTATGTCATTTGCAAAAATATACCTTCATTATTTATATAAATGCTTATATTATGTACAATAAATTTTCATTATATGAACATTTAATTGAGATGGATCTTAAAGTTGAAAACAATTTATTATATGCCCATAATATGGTTAAATAATCATCATACGACAAAAACCGACTGGCGGTAGTTTTGTGAAACAAACATTGGGCATTTGTTTCTATGTGGTTGGTTATCATTAGAGCAAAAATATATTAAGAACCAACTTTACAGACCTCCAATCCTTTGCTTATGATTTTTGTAAAATTTTCTGAAAGTTACTGAGTGAATTACCTAAGTTTAAACATTCATGAGATGGCAACCGCGTCCGAAACCCTATGAATTAATAACGAATAAGCTTCGAAACCTAATATACACTTTGATGTGGGTTTTGTAAAATACCTATTATAAAAATACTTATGTATTGTTATATTTTATTTTGAAAAATACCGTAACCTAGACCCTATTAATTTATTAGTTTTTTATGAAATATTCAAATAAATTTTCATCATAAAGTAACAAATATTTAATAGTTTCTCCGATGGAGATATTGCTAATAGCATCAATAGGGTTCATTTTTCTTAGGTAGTACAAGTAAATCTCCTACCTTTTTTCTAACAAATAAATTTGGACTTTTCCAAACTATTTAATTTATAGTATTAATATGATGGTATGGTAACCAAGAAAATTCATAAGTAGAAAAATTATTTGTATCTAAATTAAAAAAAAACGATGAATGAAATAGGGATATGGTGTGGAACTATACATCTACAACAAAAGCGACAGTAGCGTCAGCCATCTTCAGAAAATTTATTGTTATAATACATAGTTGGTCTTAAATATGTAGTTGAAAAATCAATGAATAGATATAAAAACACACATGCTAGGTAGTAAGACCACCTTTTGCCATACAGTGATAGTATATTATGATCACCTATTTTTACTATTGGTTTTTCAAAAAAATATAAAAAAAGAGATTGCTTTTATTCACCTCATCAGAATAATATTGGGAGTAAAAGTGTTTCATATCTTTTTCGAGATTGAGATACTCAAAGAGATTATTTTGTCTAATTTGCACCTAAATTATGTTAATTATTTCGATTTTATTCTCTTGTGAATACGAAGCTTGTTAAACAAAGCTGAAGCTAAGTTGCTAATAGATTAAGTTTCCTTATTAGAATTTACTTCCTGTAAATGTTCGAAATGCGGTTTCTTATTGGAATGGTATTTGATAAATGTTTTGACTAATGCCTCTTATAATCTTATAGACTACTGAAAAGATTTAAAAAAATGTGCTTTAAGATGAAAATAAATCAATTTTTCCTTGAAGTTTGGCTTCAAAATACAAATTTTATGAAATTTGGAAAGAGTTATAAATAATGAGATTTTTATAAAATAAGTTTTAATTAATCTTTATTACATGTGAATACAATGTATATGTGAAAAATTTGAAAAATAATTATGATTTAATTCGAAAAGCTTAGTTATCTGCGAATATATGCACATAATATATATCGGCGTTCTCAGTTTTAATAACGGATGCGACATGAAAATAATTGGAGGCTGTCATCAATTCTTATTAAAACTCATTAGTATTCATGATTATTGTTAAAAGTAAAACGAAATTAAATATTGTTTAAAAGGAGAATAGAACTACATATGTTTGAATCTTGGTATAAATATGACGTCTGGATGCACGACGGCAGACTCCAGAATTGAGAATTCAGAGTTCAGTGAATGCGTATCATTCAAGTATATGATTATGACGAACCTTTGAGAAATACAGGATTAATAATATTTGAAGTTTCATTTTAAAATATCATGGAACGCTCTAGAAAAAGTGACATTTGTAACGTCAGCGAGGCTGGCGTCTCTCTGTTTTAAAACAACGAATTTGTAATCAATCCGATATATGTATATAAATACATGGAAATTAGTATGTACCCCTACAAAATATAGTTAACAAAATCGCCTTTTTTAAAGGCAGTTTATATAATTATTAATTTTTTTTGTTACTCCACTTATCATCGGTCGTATTTTTTTTTAAACATAGTTTTATTATTTAGTTTAGTGTCGTTTTTTTAAATGTGCAGGTATGCATAACTATATCTCAAAAATCAGGACGGCTTCGTAACATGACTTTTGTTTCTATGATCATAGTCACTGCAGAACAAGAAATTAAAATAGAACCATAAAATTTTTAATATAAACATATTTTATCCAAATATTATGTATGTACTACTAATGAAAATATCGAAAACAATATTTCTAACTTATTATTTCTGAAGTAATTATATTTTTGTTCTTAGTTTTCTTTCAAATACAAGAATGTAAAGACATCTGTCGTAAACTAATTAATGCCTGTCCTTTTGTACGTTACTTAACACCAATTGTCGTGTCAAATATGTATATTCGTCATCAATGAAGCATAGTGGACTGTCGCCACCAGCTTGTGTTATTATAAGGTCGAACGGAAATCATACGTCATCATAATTTCAATGCCTTACAAAATTTTCTTTTCTTGAACACTGCTTTTTTTATATTCTGTAATTTTATTTGCCAGGTAGTATTTTTCTACTGAGATCAATCGTAATTGTATTACTAGTTATTAACATAATTTTGCGCGACACTTATGTAGTGCTCCGCTTCAATAAATTCAATTTCCTTTAAATGTACTGTATGGTTGTTATGTTAATTGAGTATTGGACAATTAAATGAATCATTATTTTAGTTATACTAAATACAAGAGAAGGTACGTAAATATATATATATGTATATATATAGGTATACACACAAACACACACAAACGCGTTCGGCGGCGTGGTGTTGTATCAGCACGCCGCCGCACGCGTTCACACTTGGAACACTTGGAACGTGTCCACACTTTATTTATTTATACGGAAATTTGGTCAAAAATTAAGTACCTATTTTCGAATGAGAATCATGTGCCGAGTATCCTCTTTAAATAATGATAGTAATATATATATAATTATTATTTTAACTAACATTAAGAAATTAGCTTCTTGGATTAATTTTCAACATAAAAACGAACTTGTATATCTTGTTTATAACTATTACATTTTTTTATGTTACCTTGATATAAAACTTATTTTTTTCGAAATTGTTCAGGACGTATTTTATTATACTTATGAACTAGAATTAATGCAAAACTATTTTGATTCAAAATGAAATGCAACGTAATAAAATCGTGTTAGCACAAAACATTACACGAAAAGCTGCAAACATTCCGGCACAACATACTATGTCGGTTGTGATACTGTTCTGTGGCTTCGTAGTAATAATTAAGTGAAAGCAACAGAAACATGGCATAGCAAATTAGTTCACAATGCAGAGTAAAGCGATAACGTTATGTGGAATTAAATGTTAGAAGGTATAAGAATTTTACGACATATTATAGCTGACTGTACGGATATTATGAAGTTGTATAACACTTCTACATATATACATATATATATGTTAGTACTTGAACTATCATTGTACATGATATACAAGTTTCGTCAAATCATAGGCATGGTAAATTATTAAAAGTACTTCAGACGAAGGAATGAACGATTTATTACAGATATATCGAAAATCATGTTGATCTAACACAAATATGAGTATTTATTCGTTTCACAAAATCCTTGTCTTTATTGCCGTAAGGGAAGTTTATATTTTGCCTTACTTATCCTGTCCTTAACCTTAATGTGTAACATGTTATGTCCCAAGAATATGTTGCTAAGGTCATAATTTTAAGATATTTATAATTGTTTTACACTCAATTTTTAATACATAGAATTTGAGTTTAATAAAACGGTTATTAATATTTTTTATGAGTTTATCTATTGGTTACTATTGTTTTTAAATAAATAAAAAATATTGCCCATATATTTTTTATATTATAGAATAAATACCTTACATAGAAAAATATACACATACGACTTTTTATTGTACATTATATTAGCATATCATAACACATTGAAACTACAAAACCCGCACTAAATGAAAACATAACATATGTAGAATAGCATGACGAAAATGTGAAATAGTTGATAGCTTCAACCGTAACAGACATCACAAATTGATTATGAAAGCCCCCTGGTTTGAATCACAAATGTGTAATTAATGTGATGAGAGATTAATTTTATTAATAATAATGTTTTAGTAAATATAATTTTTACTATAATTAATTTTAAAATTTAGGGTAACTTTTTCGAACTAAGTGAGTCATTTCTAATGGGCGCGGGCGTTTTGTCTAGCTTCCTTCTTTCAAAATGAACTCGCAGAAGGAGACATTTGAATTCTAACTTTTACTTGATAGCATATCAGTAGATGATACTAATCATTTCTACTCACAAACAGTGATGGTGGTGGTTAGTGCCTAGACTAGTGTTAGAAAACATTAGGAGGCCTTATTTAGATTTTTTGTTACTCCTATGAAATACTTACTGAAATACTGTTGAAAGAAATATCTGTTATTGAAACAGTTTTATCTTATTTTGAATCGATATTATGAAGTGAGGCGAAACTTATCCGAAGTTCATTCAAGTTTTACGGCTTGGTCACGGTTTCATGTTTAAATTCTAACTGCCCGATTTGTGCCATAGCTTCAAAGTGCAATATTGGTCTGTTTGTTAGAAAGACTAAAAACGTCATCTAGAACCTCTCACTGTTACACTCATGACAATATTATATTATGAATCGTACAATAAATAAATAGGTTTTAATATGTTAAATTGAAAGTAGGTAAATGATAATATAGTTTTCATCATAATCTCACACCAAAAATTAGATCCAGCACACGTCGACTTAAAAAGTTTTATTCTAGACTATTTTGTTTCTTAATCGGGTATGGCATCGAAAACTAGATTGGGCAACTTTCTTTTAAGTGTAGCAAAAAGTCGTTATTAAAAGTTTATGCACTTGGCATAGGCGTTTTTATGTTAGTGTAAGGCAAGGCTCAAAGTTAAAAACAAGCTGAGTCTTTTGGAACAAAATTATATATATCTTTTTTTTTCTATTTCTCTAAATAACTCACCCACTCTAAATAACGCACTCTCTAAACACATTAATTCTGAATACTATTACGGTTAAAAAAATTATCTCCCTACTTTAATCAAGTCTTTGTTTAACATTGCTTTTACATAAATGTAAGTACGTTTCTCTGTTTAAGAAATATTTTCGTTTAATTTTTAAACCGTAAAACTGTTATTGAAGTCTGTATTTAGAACTAATTAGGTTTAAGTTAATGATAAATAATTCGATTTTGTCTAAAGTTAGAGCTGTAACAAGAATCATTCATAATTGACCATCTCGTTTAATCATAACCATAAGAGAATGCATCAAACGACCGAATTAGATTGGGCGGTGAACTTAGGTTAATAGAATTAACCGTAATTGCTGGAAGCAGGGTGTCATTAAGCTCTTACTTTTTCTGCCAGCTAAACGTGCTCTTTATCTGCTGTGTTGTTATGTAATGAACGGTATGTGATGTGAAAACTTTATCGAATATGTAAGTGATTTTGATTTTACTATTCGTCTTGTTTTATAAGTTCGCACGTTGCCTTGATCGTTTAAATTTATTTTATAACAATAAATGACGGTAACAGTAATATACTAAATAAAATATAATGAATAACCAAATGTCTTTAAAAGTGACACAAATTAAATATGGAAAATTAACCTTTAAGAGATTTTGTTATCTTAATAGGAATTTTGATGTACTAATATGATAAAATACATATTTTTCTGCTTAAACCCAACGAATTTTAGTTTACGTATTCTGTACGTTACGTTTGTATACTGTTTCGCATCTTGTAATACAAATTAGCATTCCTTTATCTTATGTATTTTATAAAAAAACGAAGTGAATACAAAAAAAATCTTATATGAAATTAACTCACAAATGTAAATTTTGATATATTTCAGCAAATAATCTGAACTGAGTCATATAAACTTAGCAGCTGAACCAGCAAGTGAAAGTAAGATCGTTTTAAAATTATTAGTAACTGATATTGAAATTTGCTTAAACAATAATAATATAATTAAAATAATTTGATGCACGATTATTAATATTAATTAGTAGATAAAATCATATATAATCGTTTTTATTGCTAATATTATTACGTTGTAGACTTACCCTCTTCATCCCTTGTTACAATCATATCATCCATTCCTGTGTGATTATTTATTGTACCAATAGTATTTTTGAGTGAATTTAATATTTTTCGCGCCCTGTTTGACTGCATTTTAGCACTCTATGCTCCTCATCGTATACTGAGCTGCGATGTAGTTGTATCAACGCGTCCTCCCTCACGCCCCGCGTACACCGTACGATATTAGTTAGATCAGTATACAATGTATGATTTTTACTGATGTTGCAATTGATATACGCATGCAATTGATACGCATGCAATTGATATGCGTATACTAAATACGTGAAATTATTTTGGTAATTATTGTTCTTTTTTAATTTTTTTTAATACAAACGTTAAGATCACGACTTATCACGTACGTTTATATAAAAATACCTAAATTTTTTAGTTGACTCAGTATACTTAGGAGGTATCGATATAAAGAGTATGTTGTAATAATAATTTAAAGAACTACATATATTTAAATAAGGTTTTTTTAAAGACATAAGATTGAAAAGTCACTGTACGAGTTTGGTTTTAAGAATATCCTTTTTAGATTTGTACATATTATTGTGTAAGAAAGTGTTAGTAAATGAAAGAGTGAGTGAAAGATTTTTTAATTAACTCGTTGAATATAGAAGTTTGTTTGATATTCAGACGAATTGACAAGGCTAATTTGTTGTTTAGTATTTATTATTAAATCAAATACGTCAAATAAATTTTTCTTTGCGAAATTAAAAACAAATGCAATTCCCATTAATAAAGCATACTTTTATTTGAAAAGCAATTATTAAAAAATCTCTCGCCTACAAAAAATATTTTATATTTGTTAATGTTTTTATTTATTCATTAAGCTTGTACGACCGGGAAGATTTAGTTTAACTGCCGCCTGGATATGTTGAATTAAAAGTTTATTGAGTGTATTGTGTATACACAATACTTGTTTGTAATTAACTTTTAAATATTATTGCTATAATCATTAAAAAAAAGATTTTTATTTACTTATTTATATACATTTAAATATAAATTTTTAGGAATTATTTTCAAAGTTACAATTTCATATTATTCTGTAAGTGAAGTTTTGATTCGTCTCTTTTAATTATCTATTTAGCTAACTGAATTGGAAATTCGAATACATCTTGTTCAATAATATTTAATAACAAGAAACGTCTAACTGGTAAAACATTTACGAAATATTGCCCCTCAAAAGCAATATGACTGTACCACGTTAAAAAGATCATAATTAGATGTAATAAAAAGAAACCAAAAGTCATACAGTTACATTGTATGTATACGTAGATATGAATAATTTACAAATTAATATTCTTAATCAACAACACATTTATTTGGATAGAGATCATATATCTGGTTACCGAGATTTGCTCGGTATTTAGAAATTATTAGTATTTATTCTGTGTTTTTTTTTATTTCGTTAAGGCATTTTTAAATTAAACACGTTAAGAAGATACAAAACGATATTTAAATTAACTATTAATTTCTTATCTAACCTCAAATCAAATACTCATTGACTTGCTGTTACTTAATAACATTATTCGCAAATAGATGTCAGGAAGAGTCATATTTTATATTTTGTAATTGTTTTTCATAAAATGACATTTTAAAAAATGATTCCTAGCTAGATCGATTTATTGCCCCCAAAACCCTTAAAGATGAAAAATTTTCCACGTTTTTTCCACATTTTCTAGTGTTCATTCGAATCTTATAGACGCAACATGATATTGTTAAAACCTTTTTTGATAAATGGTCTATTCAGCAAAAAATGATTTTTCAATTTTATAATGGTAGGTTGTAATAGCTGTCCATCAGTAAGTTTGCTTTCTTACATTTAAAACACTTTTCATTTGAATAAGAATTCATGGTGAAAGAAAATAAACTTAACTATTTTAAGAACTATTAACCTTTTATAAAAGGGAGTTTTTTAAATTAAAATAATATAAGCTATTTCTCTTAGCATTTTAATTACAATATGTGTTAAAATTGTCTTTGTTTTTTTTTTTGCGTTTTAACATATTTTTTCTGAAAAATACAATATATAATTCTGAATTATACAAAAATTTACACATGAGATAATTTTATGCTATTTTTTTATAAAAGTACTACTTTGATGAATCTGTAATAAATTAAATTCTATATAGAACGGTTAATATCGTGTATTTATAAAAGTCTACAACTAAATAATTATTAATGTTTACGACAATGGTTTTCCATTTTTCAGTTCGTTTTGGAAAGAATTAATCACTGTGGAAAGAATTAATCAGGAAAAGTACACAAAGTCAAGAAATAAGAATTTTAATGAAAAATGCTATTTAGGAAATAGCTTGGTTATAATTGATCATATTAATTTAAATTGTACAGCATTCCATAACATAAGGATCTTTTTGTCACATTGCTCATCTATGATTCTATTTGGTGTATTTTTTTTTAAGTCCTACATTTATTTTAATACGATATTTACTACATAGTCATATAGTTTTTAGAGAAATATAGAGAATTTTTTTTCCCGCAAAATGTTTTAAATTTAAATATAAAGTCTGCGAAATCTAAATTTATGTTAAGCTGTTTGTAAAATCAATTCACTCGATCAAAACTGAACAAAAGCTAGGACATCTAATAAATCTGTATATTTTAGTTTTCTAATATTAATAAGGCTTTGTTATCATAAGTAAACCATTACGTTACCTTAATTACTATAACACATTACAGCGAATATAAAACAATCTTTTCACATAAATTTATTATTTCTTTCTTAAAAAAAAAACAACCATCTATATGTATTAACACCTTAAAATCGTATACATGGGGTTAGTATTTTTATTGTTATATAATATATCATTAAGGTGAAACCGTTATTCGTGGTCATCCTTTTCATATATATATATATATATATATATATATATATATATATATATATATATATATATATATATATATGTATATATATATATATATATCGGCGCTACCAGCATTAATAACGGATGCGTCATGAAAATAATTTGAGGCCGTCATCAATTCTTATTAAACCTCATTAGTATTTATGATTATTGTTTAAATTAAAACGAAATCAAAGGTTGTTTAAAAGGAGAATAGAACAATGTTCAAATCTTGGTATAAATATGACGTATGTACACACGACGGCAGAATTCAGAGTTCAGTGAGTGCGTATCATTGAAGTATGTGATTATGAAGAACCTTCGAGAAATACAGGAGCATTAGGAACAAGTTGAAGTTTCATTTTAAAATATCATGGAACGCTCTAGAAGAAGTGACATTTGTTACGTCGGCGAGACTGGCGTCTCTCTCTTTAAAAACAACGAATAAATCCGATATCTTTATATACAATTCGTATATAATTCTTGTGTGTGTATCACTGAACACTTCTGAATGAACACACACTGAACTTCTTTCAAACGACTGGACCGGTTTTGATGAATTTTTTTTGCATGTGTTCAAGGGGATCTGGGAATGGTTTAGATTTACAATTTTGTCCGCTAGACTATGATTTTTTAATTAATTTTTAATTTATTAGTAGTTGTTTTTTTTCACATTACACACACGTCACATCACACGTTTTTTTTCACATTAGATTTAACAACTAACTAATATGTCAATCATTCTGTCGCACTTCAAAACACGGAAATTTATGGTTTTAATAAGTAAACTCCAAAAATATAAATAAAAAACGTAACAGATATGTATTTCTTGATTTTTGGGGCGATACGAAGTTCGCCGGGTCTTCTAGCATATGTATATAATATAATTTTCTTTTGATTTCTATTTTACATTATCTCCCCAAGTGGAAACTAGTTCAAGTCATAAAGTTCTTCAAAGAGAGATTTAATATATGTAAATTAGAGTAACTTTATCCCGTCAGAGCTATTAAGAAGACTTTGACCATTTGGTAAGTGGGAGGAAAGATATCAACTTATTATTGAATTATGGCTTCAACGAAAATTGCAGATCTCTTAGATGCGAGGTTTCAAAATTTTAGTGTCACTTTCTTTTCTCTTTCAACCCTCATTTAAATAAATGGTTTTGCATTATCTCTATGGGTTAATTAAAATATTATTCAATGTGTAGTGAAATCCTGTTTATTATTTAGCTTTAAGGCGTTAAGAATAAATACTTTTTACGGTGGTATGGTATGGTGATATCATGGAAACTGGTAAGGGATTATGAATGAATGAATGAATGAATGAATGAATGAATGATTATGTGAGTTAAATTCTCCTGCTTCAATGCTGGCAAAGACTGTCAACCTCAAAATGATGTTTAAGCTACATAAACATTTTTTTTGCGTTTGCTTAATTAAATATATAACGTTACGAGTAAAAATATTCATGTTACTTTATTAAACAACCTCGTTGAAAAATACATCAATGAATACATATCATAAAACAAAGTCCCAGGAAACGTCTGTCTGTCTATCTGTTCACAATAAACAGAAAAACTACTGCACCAATTATCAAGCAGTTTTCACCATTCTGCAGGGTGGTTCTCGAGAAAGGTTTTAATATATAATTTGTTAAGGCTTTTTATTGATTTGTGTGTACATTAACGATATTTGTTGAGGATGTCGGGAAAAAATGAGCCATCTGGGATCTTTTAACGAAAATGCTACCAAAACCCTTTGAGATATACAAAACAATGTATGGTGGAGTTGTGTATCTAATATAAGTCAACAAAAAAAGTCCGTACCTACGTGGTATATGTATATTTCTTAAGAATAATATTTTATATTTATTTTTCTACTTTTAAAAATTGGCATTCATGAAGCGTTTATAGTAAAACTATTCATACAATTACAGTAATAAGTCCTGTCAAAATAAATTGCTTTGTGTTCAAGCCTATATCAGAATTTAGTACGCTTCGTATTCTGTCCAAGTTCCTCATCGCTGGTTATTTATTAGTCTCTTGTTACAGTAGTGGATAGAGAAGAGGCATTGCATTACACTAGAGAATTTTTGAATTTTTTATAACTCCAGGTATCCCGCCACATGAATTGACATTAGAAAGTAGGTGCCCCTTTTATGATAGGGGCACCTACTTTCACTTTGAACGCACTAGACTCAAAATACTCAATTTAAAAACCTTTTGATTGAGGGTGTCATCAGGAATCGCAGTTGTTAAAACTGTTTTAAATCTAAGAATGCCAATCATACCGTCAAAATTGCCATACCAATTTAAACGGTTACAATTTTCCGTAGAAATAGTTCTCGGAATGATAATAATTAATAAAGTGCAGGTGGTTTTTATAGATGGTAGAGCCTAGCTGTAGTCAGTTACTACAGCTCGAACATTGGCTGGCTCGATTTTCACATAAAAAAAAACTTCAAACAATTGTTGGAGTACTCTTAAGCACACAGTCCTTTTGCGCGGGCAGTTATATGTTAACCTATCCCGCATTACCTATTTACAAAATTTGTTGATTTCTTCACAGGATCTTGTCAATAATTTGTATACAAAGAAATATTGTATTTTTTTTATATTGACAGACTATTATTAACATAAAAATACAGTATATCTTTGTTTAAACTTGTAATATGTTTAACAAAGAAAGATGATACAATTTGGGTTGTCTTGATTTAACTTGATTGATTTTACTTAACATAAGCTACTTTAAATTTTTTGTAAAGAGCCCCTGTGAAGACGGGGCGGGTAGCTAACACTACGGGGCGGGTTACTAATAAATGATGATATTAATTATAAGTAGTCATTAAAAGGACAAGAGTGACTGGGTAACTTTTCAGGGAACCAGCGTTTGCCACGTCATTTTAAAAAATAACGCAGGTGTTGTAAAATGTTGGGCATTATTCCAAATGTGATTTGGGTCAAGCCTCATGTTTTTAAGCAAAAGCTTACGTGATTAGTGTGCATGTTTCATGTGTCAAATAATATTTTATAGCACTTATATAATATATTATTCATAGAACTCATGAAGTATTCTAAATTAATATTAAATATAAATTAAAATTAGATTATGATATAATAACAAAAAATGTCACAAATCAATGAAGAATTTAGAGTTCTTTTTTATTTTCGTTAAAAAGTAAGATTACTTTATTGAGTCATATTATCTATGTATATCTGTAAATTCCCTTAACATGAAGATGTATATCTTCAATCATATGAACTTTTTCAATACTTTTTTTTCAAATAGATCATGCTTGAGTGTCATGCCACCCGGTTGAAGGTAAAAATAAATTCGTTGGTGGTGTTTGAGTTTGTATTATCGTGTCGAAAGATGAGACAGAACGAATGCCCATGTTTTAATACATATATGTTATATCATCCTTCGCAGAGTTCTCAGAACCTGATTATTAAAATTGTTGATCCGTATCATATAGCAACCCCAAGATTGTGTGCTATTGTTGTTTTCAAGACGTGAATTGTTAGAAAAAAAGAATTCTCTATTCTCCAAGACCCAGCACCTAACAGAACGAGGGCCATAGGACATTATAGTCGCTTACAATAATATGGTTCATTGATCATTGTAACAGAACTGAGGAGACACTTTATCTAATGAACTCTATCGAAAGTGGCATTAAAAAGATGTTACCGTCACTGTTACATTAGCTTTTTAAAAGGTGTTCTTGAAGTTTATTAATTGAAATTTTTTGAAAAATTTTAAGAAATCTGTTATCTTACTGTACGGTTTACTTGCTATTATTAAAACCATGCAACTCTTTGATTTACGGACATATAAACTGTAAATGAGTCATGATTTCTAGCTTTTGTGCAATTAAGATAAAACAGTGATTTAGTCCTAACTTCGATGTAAATTTATTAGTTTTAAGAATAAAAGATGGATTAGATACATAACTTTTTAAAGAAACTGTGGATAGAACTTGAACATGAGGCATAGGAGATTTAACATTGAGTGTGTAAACAGCATTACGGTTCCTATATTGCATTAACTAGCATTCGATAATGAACGATATAGAGGAAATGAACCTATAAAAAGTAAATGACAATAATTTTCCTCCTTGTCACTTCTTTATTATAGTTTCTATTCATTGGATAGATTTTTTTTTCAGTAAAATATTAAAACACTTATAAAAATTTGTCTAATGATAAAAACAGGCAGTTATATAAAATAAGTGTATGCTGTTTTCTATTTGACATTAGTACATTTAAATTTACGTTGAGCGTTAAATTTGGAAAAGAAAGGCTAAAAGAAGGGTAACTGGTTTACTTGGACTATTTATACAGAATAGTTGTTCCCGTCACTTTGTCTGGGTGTAATTATCTTCTTATATACCTTTTGTTTTATTTTGGACTATAAACATCATCGTTTTTATATATGCAATATTCAACGTTTTGCCATTAGACACCAAATCACAAAGCCTTTTAGGCTTGCTAACACAGGACGGAGCAACATAAAGCCATATTATTTTTCTCATTTATCTTACATGTACAATTGTACACACAGCGCACTTTTACATTTTTTATATGTATAGAAAGTTAATTATATCTCCGACGTGATTCTTCAAATTGGCAAAACTTTTTTTATTACGAGGTGACTGATATGAATGAACATTAAATTTGAAATGAAGTTTATAAATACATATTATTAAAAATCACGTTTTAAACAAATAAACTGTTTTTACAATTAAGGCTCACAAACGCAAAGACAATATAAAATAAAATTACACCCACAGGATTTTTGGGTTCTATTTACATTTATAAAAGTTTGAATGATATGTCTTGTTACATATTTTCAACCGATAGTCAGTAATTTGTCAAAATTTTATTAAATTTAATATATTTGGACGGTCCCTTTAGGGGGTTTACAAGATAGGTATTCAACAAGCCCTTAAAATTATTCTATGATCATTAATAAATATTTTCTTTTTACAATATTTTAACTGTTTTAAGACCTTAATTATTCAATTTAAACATAATATTTTCTTTTTAAATTTTCTTGGAATATGTGATAGATAACAGTTTTTATGCCTATACTGAAGTAAAAGCATGTCAGTCATGTCCATGATACCCTTTTATACGTAGGACACAAAAAACTGTGTAAGGTGTATAGAATTTTAGAAAAAATACTTCAATGAAGACAATACACTTTTTACGTGGTTTTAGTCTTTTGCAGTACGACTATTGTTCTTGTAATGAAAACAAAGTCATGTCTTTAAACAAAAGGATCAGGATTGTTTTTTATCAACTAAACAAGATTTATACATTCAATATTTTTTATGAAAAGGAGCTTTTAAGCAACTAATTAACACGATTAAAATATTGCCCCACTGAAATAGGAGCTAAAAATAAATAATCTCTAGGACTGTGCTATATTAGTAATTAACATTTTAATTTTAAGGATGTGCTTCAGCCTAATCATTTATATAACAATGAAATTTATTCCTAGTATTTAAGAATAATCACAGTTTTATTAAGAAGGTAATTCAGCTTAATAAATTCCTTATCTACGTCATTAATAAAATTATATGATCAATTTCGTCTGAGTATATACCTCATCTTTAAAACCTAATTGATAACATTTAGTAATCATAAATTACTAATAAAGTTCACTCAGTTGTTAAGTAACAAACTATATAAAAACGCTTAAGATAAATTTTGCAATCTTCTTCGTCATTAGCCTATTCTTTCTCTCTATGCTTTAAGGTTTTTAGAGAAGTCTGATACTTAGACTGAATAATCAACGAATCGCACAAACAAAACAAGCTTTAAAATCTAAGAGTAAGTCTTGATCTACTTCTACAACTGTGAATGGGCTATTCTGTTTAGCCCAATAAACCAATGTATACCATTCTCCTCCCAAGTAAATTTGTTTAAATTTTGATGTTCTTCCATTAAAACCTGAACGCTATTCATCTCATTTTGGATGTGGCCTTTTTCTAGGAAACGATGGGAAACATTTACCTTGAATCTATTGCTCGCATACAATTATATAAAAAGATAAAGCAAGTGCAGATCTGACCAGCACTGTTGTCTGACCAGAATCTAAAATATTTGACTTCCACTTTAACTTTGTTGTCAATGAAATAAAGCAAATAGGTAGCCACTTCCTCAGCGCCACGATTAGCAACTGTTTCATCTCACATGTTACACGTAGCTGCCTTTAATCGGGCATCACAAAAATGTTGAAATTATATAACGATAATTTTCTTTTAATTTTAAAGCACACTGTGCAAATGGTCACCTAGATTCCAAAATCAAAATATTATCTATCAAACGTTTCAAAATATTTTAATCTTCAGTTCGAAAAACATGGACCTTTTCGTTGTTTTTCATTTGTTGTTTGCCAGATTGAGTTGTATGGGCTTTACCAAAATTAACAAGCAACTTCCTTTTTTTATGTATCCAATTAGATTTGTTAGTAACTTTGTTTCTTGTTATGTTATTGGTTTCTCCTCATATTGACGTTTTTTTTCGATGGTGTTGTGTTGATGAACTAATAATTTCGCTGAATAATAAAGGCCTTGATTTTTGGGTGACTTGGGAAAGAATAGCAAATAGTTAAACTTGCTTACGGTGTCCACAAATATCATGCATGGACTTGGCATTGGTATTGTAACATAAGAACTATAATCATGTTTAGGTACTTATTCTGCTGTTTTATTTTCATAAATAGGTGTGACATTATCATTTTCAGAAGTGTGTTGTGGTGTTTTATTTTCACAAACTAAGATGTCCGGAAAGCAATTTCTAATTTTGTCATTTGAGGTATCCCCTACAATATCAATAATATAATTGAAATCACTTCGCAGTAATATATTAACTGCTATATGACTTTATTTTCTATCAATATCTGCTTGAACAACTTAATTTCCCTCTTTAGAAACAGCTCAAGATCAAACAAAACACTGTTTTGTTTATAAATACGCCGTGAGACTAAATAACTAAATTCAAGGTGTAATCATTTACACCATTACACCAAAGATCACATATATTTTCCCTAAAAACAAAAATAGTAATGAAGCGTTAATAATAATAAATTATAAAAAATATTGAGAGTTACGCGTAAAAACGAATATATATGACTTAACTTCATTTACTATACTAAAAATAAAAAGTTTTTATTCTTTCTTACAATTAGTTAGGATATCATATATTAACGAAGAATGCAATTTCATTTTTATTTGTAAAAAGGAATTTTCGAATTTACGAAGTCATAGTATAAGTCATGTGTGATATGACCGATTCTAAAACACCGTTCCAGAAGATAGGTATATACATATGTCCGCAAATACGACACTTAATCTTTATATTTGTAATACTTGTTATTTTATACGATTTGTAAAACAGGGTAATAACTATAATTAGTTATACGGGGTAACTATAATGTTAATACATAAAATAAAAAATCGTATGTCAGTATTTACGCATAGATAATAATCTAAAGCCAACGATAAAATAAAAGAAAAGTCAGTGGCTCAGGGAGGTCTTAAAAATATGCACTAGTTCGTCAAGAAAATAAGGTTTACAATTCCGCTGGATTCTAAGTCAGAAAAAGAACGAAGCATAGATTGTTACAATTAAGTATACCGAGGTACAAAAAACAAAGAAGAAGAACCTGGGATTAGCCTTTAGTATGAATCTAAGCAAACTGCCACAAATTTAATATGCGCTTTAAATATTTTGCTGTAATTAGTTTTAAAAAATACATATGACTGTGAAGTCCCTTGATAAAGCTACGGATTGAGATTAACAAAACAAGAAAACAATGCCATAATCGCTACTTTAAATTATTTCTCTTTAATAAGAGCAAACTTACTTAAAAAAATACTATTACCACATATGTTTAAGAAATATTCAAATAGCAAGGTGACTAATGTAAGTTTGTATTATAGTATAATATATTACGGTACGCGTACCGCAAATTACATCATGTTATACAGATGTTTATTACAAAAACAGACTAAAATATTGTTATTGGTGTCAACGTATTGTATTGTTTGTACAACGAATTATACTGTTTCTTCTTTATTAACATATCAACTTTTTATTTTATCCCTTACTCGTATATCTTTTATATTTCTGATAGATCTTATTTTAATAAATTTATATAGTATTGTTGAATTAAGTTAAGGTTGACGTAAATAGCTTATATTAGGATTGTCTGTTTGGGAGGTAAACAATGACTTTGTTTACATTTCATTAACCCAAAATGATCGAACGACAAAGTTCGAAAGCCTTGATGTAGTCTCACGGTATGGAAAATGAATAATATTAATTAATAAGGACAAAATTTTAAAAACTATTTAGCCAATAGGCTGGTTAAAAATATATTATATATAGTAACAATTGTATATATTTTAAATTAAGTATTATGCTAAATTATATTAGTATGTACATATGTACTCCATATTCTGTTTTGTTTGAAATAAGTGTATATAAAGACGTATTTTTAATATATATGTACATATTCAAGTATCAAAGCTGTTCTTATTTCACATTCTGTTAAATTATTTTGAGTTTTCTTAGTGTCTCCTGTCTTAGTAATATAATAAGAACCATAATTCCCGTCTTTTAAGTGAAAACATATTTTTTTCTAAAGGCTAACAGCTCATGATTAATTTATTTGCAGTCCAAAGTTAAGTTTACAGAACGCGTAAAATTCAGAGAGCCAACTGGAAAATTTCACCATTAAGAACACCAAACCAAATATTTTATTAAGAGCGTCGCTTAATACAGAAGGGCAGAAAAGTTGATATATTAATTAACTAGTGAATAAGTCCTCGAGGCCGAGGAGTCACTCAGTTTTGCGCATGCGTTATAAGAATCCGTCAAATTACGCGCTTAGGTAGTTTAAACTCGGCGGTCTGGCAAGTTACACGACAGTTCTCCGTTTTGTAAATTTGCGATGTTGTGTTCCCCTTGGATCAAAAAAAACTTAATGATACGATGATAAAGTTGTTGAGAATACAAAGGAATAAGAAATTTTATTATTATTATATTTTTATAAGTTCATAAGTGAGTTTTAAACTATTTCGGTTGTTTTTAAAAGTTTTATTTTTATTTTACGGGTTGTGTCACGAAGTGATGTGATGTTTCGGATGATGGACGAGGAAACTTTATCTCGGCTTACGGTAAGGCAATGTTATTAATAAATTTTAATAAAGATATTAAATCCTTTTATATAGATGTAAGAAACGTATTTTTTTTAGTTTTGTCAAAAATTTGTTGCAAAGCTTCTTCAACAAATATTTTTAAACTGAAAAAAGCCTTACATAAAATAGTGAATCTCGGTTTTAGTAGATATAAAACGATATCCATAATAGACAAAAATCAAAGCGAAGAAAAAGTTTGTTTGTAAATTATTAATTGTTTAAACTATTTCCATTACTGCTACTGACTTCACGTCTGCTTAGTTTATTTCATTTTTAATTAGAGATAAAAGTATTAAGATGATGTGTTTAATGATAATACAGATACCTAATTCTTTTGTTTGTGCGATTTTATAAAATAAGTAGTATAAGTAGTATATAATGGGTTTGGATCTAATTTATACCTTTATGTATATTTTCTATATAATATTATATATTTTCTTTCACATATGTACATGTATCGGTTTATTCAATATAATATAATTTAAATCTATTTAGTCAGCGGTATTTGCACGTCTGTATTTTTATCAAGAATGAATTGATAAAAGACATTATTCATACTTTTAATTATTCACCCTCCTATAATTTCCATAGTAATTGATACCTTCTAGAAACTTGTCATTTGCGTGACCTACCATGTTATGATTATATCATTCATAACTTTTATTTATTTACTTAGAGACATTTTAATAATTCAAAATATATTTATAAGAAGTCACTGTTGAATAACACATTTAATAACACTGAAGATGCCACAGAATCAATAACAATTGTCCATACAAAAACAATAATAGTGACCACGTGATCTTGGATTTTGTTAAAATATTAGGATGGCTTTGTTCTAAAATGTAATTCACAAACTTATTTATATTTCTTTGTATTCAAGTAACAAAAGGATGTTATAGGTATAGCTTAGTAAATAAAAAATGCAGTATTTGTATAAAAGCAACAAATTAAATTATGTTTTCCTTATATTTAATCTTAGAATATTATACATATATGAATTAGAAAGTTAGGAAGGATTAGGAATCTTATGTGTTTGGTTTATTGAAATTCCCCTTGTATTTATTGCCAATAGGAAGCAGCCGGTTTTGTTGGAAAAAATCTATAAATTTTGATAACACCTACTAAAAGTTAAATTTGAAGAGTCTTTGAAAGTAATACTAATTTGATTAATGTAAGAATTTTAGTTTGTTTATTATAGAATAACTAGTGAAAATTAGTGATTCTGTCATGTAATACGTTATTAGGTAATTAATTTAACAAATTGTCAACTATATCCATACGACAGTTTATGCGAATTAGAAACTAAAGTTCACATATTTCGGCATGTTTTTGAAATTTATAAATATGGTTGACAATAAGAAACGGCGTCAGGCGCAATTGGTAGAGCCTAGCTATGGTCAAGTTACAACAGCTCGAAGATGGGCTGGGGTGACCGAAAAAGTAGCACCCTCTCGCAGAAAATCGACATAAAGTATCCTTTAATTGCAAACTTATGTTGCAGACTTGAGCAGACGACGGTGTCTACCTTCCATCAAGTAGATTGTCTGCTCGTATTCCATCTTTGATATTAGTAAAAATAGATGTCTAAACAGCCCCATACAAATAAGGTCTTAAAAGTCTTTTAGCTGTAGCAAAAAAAGCCTTAGGCCAATATATCTAAGTATCAAAAAAAGATTCATAGCTTGCTGTGACAGATAGTTGAAATCCTGGCTGTTGGTAAGATGACGGAATTTTATTATTTTTAATTGACTTCAAAAAGGAGAAGATTATCAATTGATCTGTATTTTTTTATTATTTCATAACTTTTGACTGGGTGATTTCAATGATTTCTTTTCATTTGAAAACTGGTACATTCCGTTTGGTCCCACTTCAGTTTGGTCCAGTTCGAAAATGATAAAAACATATAAGTTTAAAATTAATATTGTGAATGTTTGTGAGAAATGAATGAGTAATTTCGATTTATAAATTTATGTATAATAGTAGACTTTACAAATAGTCTCATGATGATAACGATGATAATGATTATGGAATCTTGAGAAAATATATGAAATTCGCTTAAATGTTATTATGATTTCAAAAGCTCATAAGATACTCGTATTAAGAAATTCGGTATACATAGTTAGGTATGAAATTATATTATTTGAAAATAAATAAAAATAGTGTTTATTTATCTTAAAAAAGTAGTTAGACCATTTTTGTGCAGATATTTAGAATTTATTATAAGATGGGTCCGGTTATTAAGAACAAAAGAAGTACGTTTAATGTGAACTTGTACTCCAGGTGTTAAACGGGAACTAGCATGCTAATATCAGTTAAAGTTTTAGAGTTATAGGGGCACCGAATTGAAAGGAGCCTAGTTTCGAGTTATTTGGAGAGCTTTATTAGTTTTAAAAAAGTATGGGTTAGAGAAAAACGGTAATTTATCGGGGGGCATTTGACTTTACAGGAAAGAATCGATTTATTGAGTATTGTTCTCAGATCTATTATACATTCAAATCGTTGACAATCCCAATCTTAGAGATTTTAATAAAAGTAATAATTGTAAAACATGGAGGTGGAAAAGTAACTTAACCCCATAAACAACAATTTAATACGTGACCTCAACTTTTCTTTGTTTAAAATGTAGGTATACCACGATCATATTAGGTTCCTTTGCAATATTCTATTCTAAAGTGTTCTGGTGAAGGGGGGTTTTTGCTAATATATCTTCATCTGATTCAGACGCAAGAAATTAGTCTCAGAGTCGTACTTTTAAAATTAAAGATAACCTGTTAAACCAATTATTGTTTGTTTTGTAGATTTGGGTTTTTTATGATTTTGTTAATTTTTTTGTGTAATAGGATCAGAAACGAGATACAAGTAACAGACTATAAATAAAATAAAATTTTAAAATATTATCAAACGTAATCCTATATAATAACAATAATTTAAGTGTAGAACGAAAAGTAGCCTACAACGAAATCATTGCTAGTATAAAATTGAAAGTGGGAGGGATTTAAATCAAAAATTTGCGTAATACAGCGATAGCCTTCGGATCGATTTTACACCTTGTATATCGTATTTTTTTCCACTTCTGATACCAATAAAAAAATTTGATATGGTGCTTAAACTTTGTCATCTTTATTTATTTGTTGTATTATTATATTATTAGTATGGATGAATATAATTCATTTAAAAAGTATTAATTTAAATGGTAAGAAATATGATTTTAAATTATTCATCCTTTCGTTAATAGCTACGAAATCGAATTAAGTTTTAATACTCATCTTACCTTAAGCTAGTTGAGTCGGTCCAGAAAATAATCATTACAAAGAAAGACTCAGAGCCAGCAATAATATATCCGGAATTTAATTCCATGCGACGTTTTTGATGTGCATTGAACATCATTCGGTGTGAGTCGATCAGTCAGTGCTTTGTAACTGAATATAATATGTTACAAAGTTACAAAATGAATTATTGTTAAACTACAATACTAGAGCCTAGGCTTTGAATACGGAATATAATGATCATTACAATTTAATAAACAGTCCTGTGAATAGATATGGTATGAAGAGGAATTGTTGTCATACTGTATTCTATTCCTTTGATAAGAGCAAACTATAGTGTAAATAAATACTCTAAATACATTTGCCAATCGAAATGCTATGTTTGTGATAGAAAACTGCATAAGTTAAATTTTAAAAAAATACAATTAATTAATTACGGACGGGTTCTATCCACTTTCGCTTGGCTGTAAAGCCGATTGTCTTTGTCATTTTATGGTAGCGGATAAAGATTTGTGTTGGATCTCCAAATTAAAAATCCCAAAGATAAGTACTAACGTTCAAAGGTTAAATAAGCTTAGTCTGTAGTGTAAGATGCATTTCTTAGCATTTATTTTGCTATATAGTAAATATTTAATAATATGTAGAATCTATATACATATATAAAAATGAATTGCTGTTCGTTAGTCTCACTAAAACTCGAGAACGGCTGAACGGATTTATCTTATCTTAGTCTTGAAATGTTTGTGGAGGTTCAGGAAAGGTTTAAAAGCTGAAAAAAAAATTGATTCATTTTTGGAAAAACCCTAAAAACAGCCTTTTTCTATTTCCTATACAAATGTTTTCTTGGACATTAGATTTGACAACTACATAATATGTAAATCATTCTGTTCGATTGAAATAGGAAAAACCTGATTAGTTATGGCCTCTAAGACGGCTTAGACTTCGCCCGGTCAGCTGTACTTATATTACATATCATTATAAAAAATAAAGTATAGAACTATATAGGTACTGAAATAATTAAAATGAAATCGTAAATGTTTATTATGTTTGAAATGTTAAATCTTTTATCATTGGAGTTTAATGCTCAATCCATCAAACTTACAATACAGTATTTAAATAATACTCGTCACTTTAATTTTAATTTTCATAATTTGTATGGCTGTCTTTTAATGTTATTGTTTTTAATATATTAAGTTTTATTGTTAAAACTTAATTTGTTTCCAAATTTCAGTTTTATAGCATGGGATCTCATAAAATATGTTAATTAATCCCTTTAAATGTAAAGAATACTGATGATTGTTTTTATTTAGCATAAGTATTGTTTTTATGTAGCACAAGTATTTCAAATTTATCAATAACTGTGCATTATAGCTAGGTAGTTTATCTACATCTGCAGCGAAGAGTTGGGACGAAGTGGTCCGCCGTGCGTCACTCAACACCTCCCTGATTGTTCGGCGCATTCGTCTACTGGGTCTGCAAGTGGCCCTCAACAAGACGAGGGCCATCTCCTTTCATGGCCCACGACGAGGAACAAGAGAGGAGCTTAAAGTCCTGGTAGAGGGGGTCCTAATTTCTGTCGAGGGGCATGTGAGGTACCTCGGCCTTACGCTGGACTCTCGGTGGAGCTTCGTAAAACACTTCGAGCTCCTAGCTCCCCGACTGTGCGCCGCCGCAGCCAGCCTAGGTCGGCTCCTTCCCAACGTGGGAGGGCCGAATACAAAGTGCCGTCGTCTGTATCACGGGGTGATACGGTCGATGGCGCTATACGGAGCACCGGTGTGGGCTGAGTGCCTCAAACCCCGCACGCGAGCCCTTTTGTGCAGGCCGCAAAGAATTATCGCGAACCGAGCTGTAAGGGCATATCGCACGGTAAGCCACGGGGCGGCCTGCGTACTGGCGGCCATGCCTCCTCTGGAAATTGATGCACTTGTGCTTGCGGAGGTGTATCGGCACAGAGTCGAGGCACAGCGGCGGGGTGGAGCACCTGCTCTTTTAAACATGGAGCAGGCCCGAGTCGAGGCGCAGAGAGAGGCGCTACACCGGTGGCAGGAGGCACTTGCCAATCCCACCGCTGGTCACTGGACCATAGAAGCATTTCGTCCAGTACTAGTGGAGTGGGTGGGGTGCCAGCGGGGCGGCCTGTCCTTCCGCCTGGTGCAGATCTTGACTGGACACGGTTGTTTCGGTCACTATCTGCACCGGGTGGCAAGAAGGGAGGAGACGCCACAGTGTCACCACTGTGGCGATCCTGACGATACGGCCGAGCACACCCTATTAGTGTGCCCGGCATGGAGAAATGAGCGCCGTGTACACACTGCGGCGCTCAGCGGGAGGATCCTGTCGCTTCCAAACATGGTGAAAGCCATGGTTGGAAGCCAGGAGGCATGGGAGGCTGCTGCTTGCTTCGCCGAAGAAGTGATGTCGGCGAAGGAAGCTGCGGAGAGGGAGCGGGAGGAGGATGCTCTAGCCGCTCCCCTCCGGCGTAGACGTACGGGTCGGAGGAGACGGGTAAACCTGTAACCTTCGACCTGGAGGTTCGACCAGCCTGCATCAAGTGGCTCTGATGCAGGCATTGCACTTGGTCAACACGTCTGGGGATTATCTCGGCTCTCCCGGGTAATCCCCCACCGGCGCGGTAGCCCGGCACAGAGCTGGGCAGCCCGGGGGCGAATTGGTGAATTGCCATAGCAGGTCCCAAATCGCCCCCAAATACGGGCAGGAAGGGAAGCCGGGGAGTTTTAGTGGGTATTCCCAGGGCCAACAACATCAGGCTCTGGGCGACCCCCACACAAGTCCCACTGTCGAGCCAGGGCAGTGGGTAGTCCGTAAGCGGATTTCTCCCCGAAAAAAAAAAAAAAAAAAAAAAAAAGTAGTTTATCTACATAACTGTAAAATATATAACTATAGACGCAAAATTATATTAGAAGTTTTAACATTCACAATATAATACGTATCTTGCGACGAATCATGTAAAATGTTTGATTTTAATATTTGTTTCAGGTATGGACCGTTCTGAAATTTGAACATATTAGATACAAGAATCAAAGATCACTTGTAGAAACAGTGGAGTGTTTAGAGTAAAAAAGAAAAAAAAAAGTGCGATGCGCTGTGAGTGGTGTTATAAAATGACTTTGTTCAAATTTCTCCTGATCGTTATATGGACATCACCATCTGCTACACAGAACACTGTTAATTCAGGTAACTTATTATTTTATTGTTATATAATAAAAGCTATTCTTATTATATTGATTTTTATAGAAGTGTTATCCGATTAATATTGTTTAAGCACTAGTATAGTTCGTGATGATGTTGAATTGTTTTACATAATTAATTTCGGGTATTTATTGTATACATTAAAAATCGTCTTAGAATGAGAAACAATGAGTCCAAAGATATTTCCAAAGATAATCCATACTCATTATAAAACCAAAAAATAAAAAATAGTTCAGTAAAAATTTACTATACATCGTAGCAATAGTTAATGAAGTTTAATTTTACAGTAAGGGAAAATTCAATTGTTGGACGTCGGCTCGCCTATGCGACAATTTTGGAACCCATACTCATTAATGTAGTTTGTACGGCTTAAGTTTTTATTACATACCCTCCAAAATATATCCGGTTCCTATGTCACATTTATAATTTTGTAAATTAATTATAGGATATATTATAGGTATTAATATCTTATAACATACAACAGGAACTTTTGTTTATACTCGTACAATATATTTTAAACATTATTAATGTATCTCAATTCTTCCAAATACAAGGGTCTGATCGAAAACATTTTAGAAGCTAAAATATCACAAATCATATGACGTTGTTTTTTTGTGTAGCACACAACAATTTGTATTTATCAGGTTATTCGGAATGTACTTTCGTATTTTTTTTTTGTCAAAATTAAAGACGATTTTCATATAGAAAATATAGCATTAAATTATGTATACACTATTCTGATACAGCATCTTCCATAAATAATTTTTTGGTTGTAGCATTATATCACTTTCACAAAATTTTTGGTCTTGGTTTTGAGGTAAAGATTTTACCAACATAAAATTTTGCAGTAACCGCAACAAATAATAGTTCAAAGGCACAAAATCTGAAGAATGGGATTGGCGTGGTAGTGTATTCATGCTGTAAATTATCTTGGCAAGTGATCAAACTTCTATGAAGACTCGCGTAATCTTAGTGGAATACTACACCTTATCTGTTTATTAATTTTGGTAATTTCTGTTGATGTTCATCATCCGATTTATCCAGCTAATGACAGTAGTTGTATTAATTCTCTTTTCTGCTGCTTGATGTCTTGCGTTTATCATTATTACGTTTAACACATAATCGTGATGCGCTTCAAAAATGGATCGTTTTTGTAACATTTGTAGATTGCATAACAGAGTTCAACGGTTTAAAATATTTTTTTTCCTGTGAACATGGGGGAGCTTCAAGGGTAAACCGCAGGTCTTCGGGTGGTTATAAATAATTATATTCAACAATTTCAACCTTAAATAACTTTCTGAACTACATATTCTTATAATATGATAAAAGCATGCAAACGTATATCCTCTAGGAATATTATTTTAAATCTCCTTTCTTAAAAATTGATTTAAAATTTTATACATTTTAAATTATTTTGGAATAAAACCTAAAGAATCCACTATCATGATTTACTGGTCACTATATACGTCGCTCCGCCAGTTATATTTGAGGATGTTTTAAAGTTAATTTTCTTAATAACTTTAACAGTAACAAATTTAAGCTATTGGTAATTGCTACTTTTGACGTTTTTAGTAAGGGGACTAATATATTTCTAGGTAAACAAAAAATTACGAGTCGAATTTCTAGGAATCAATGTGATTTTAATGCAGTTTTAGGTTACAACGATGAGTTGTAATAGACTTTGACACGCAAGTTATAAACTGAAAGACTTATATAAACTACGGAATGTCTGTGTAATAAAATGGATTATTTCTGATAACTTCAATAAATAATATTATATATCTTTATATATATAATTATTTTGTGAGTGTGTATGTCACTAAACTTCTCTCAAACGACTGGACCGATTTTGATGAAATTTTTTGTGTGTGTTCAAGGGTATCTGGGAATGATTTAGATTCACAATTTTGTCGGCTGGACAATGTTTTTTTAATTAATTTTTAATTTATTAGTAGTTGTTGATACAAACGTTTTTTTGACATTAGATTTGACAACTAACTAATATGTCAATCCTTCTGTCGCACTTCAAAACACGGAGATTTATGGCTTTAATAGGTTAACTCTAAAAATATAAATAAAAAAATGTAACAGATATTTCTTGATTATAGGGCGATACGAAGTTCGCCGGGTCTTCTAGTATATATATACCTCGATTATTGCATTAATATACTTATTTCCTTTGTGGTACATAAATCAACGAAAATTAAATATAATGTAAGTGGCTTTTTGTTTTTATTTTATAAGTCAATAATAATTTAATTATTCCTCTTATATCCACTGTACGTTATGAACCAAAATAAACATTAATTTCAAACGAAGCCATTATGTTGATTACTAAAGTATAATTAAAAGGTACATGAATGAACATGTGATATATTTAGTATAATACTTATCCTTGAAAGGATCTAAACTTTTCAAACATGTTAAAATTTTGTTATCAAATAAACTTACTAAAGTAATACTTTAGCGACAGATCTTACAAAATAGTTTTTCCAATAATCCTCCATTTTCATACTGGTAGATGATTATTTATACATATCTTTGTATAAAAAAACAGTAAAATGTTTGTAATTCAAATATTAATGTGGCCTTTATAAACTAAAAACTGTAAATATCCTTCAGAATACTAATTCATAATACATTAGCTTTTAGAATCATTAATATAAGAATAGTAATCATAAGTACGGTTTAATGACAATTGGCCTTTTGTTCATCCCCATCCCAAGAATATTCACCAGTTAAAATATAAGTATGTAATTTGGTACTAGTTTTGATTAATTATAATCTATGACATCTGAGTAGTCCTTAGTAGGCTCTAATGGTTTACACATCATTGAAAATCCTATTTTCCATCCCAATGCTTAATAAATCAAGATAAAGTATAAACAGTTATTTTTAACATCAATTAAATAATGGGTCACTGAAGAATAAGGTTATGTTTTTAAAAAATGAACACGTGAGAAATAGAGTTATATAAATTATTAAAAAAAATTGAATTCCTTATTATTTTGACCGATATTTCATTTATTTGGATCTAATGCAGCTAGCTCCTATTGAAAGTCATCAAGCATTTCGATATGCTACAGTTTTCTAGAAATTATACCTGTATTTGAGCTGAATGACTACGGTTTACTACAACTCTGATTAGAGACTGACCATTCATGACATAGAGTGTTGTATAGTTGATATTTGCGGCTGGACAAGTCTACTAACATTTATATGGCTGGACAGTATCTGAATAGAAGAACGAAAAAGATTACTCAAAGTTGCAAAATAAAGTCCCACGTAACCGCTATGAAGACAAGCTTGTTAAATGGGAGAAAACTAAAGATTTTTAAGAAGAAATATGAGGTTACTATCAAACAAGACGCCAAAAAAGTTAGGCACACATGTAAGTCTAGGAAGACTCTTGTCATTAAGACAAGAATTCAGTAGAGTGTGCTTGATTTTTATAATTTTGTATGGAGATTTTAATAAATATACAAGTACATGTCTTATAACCCCTATTTAATTACATCAGAATACATCATAGTTAAATAAGCTTTTTTAATAATATAAAAAATACATATTTGGTGACAGCACACTAAATAAAAAGTGAAAACAATATATATAAACAATCCAAATAAGGGTAGAGTGTATAGAATAGAAGATATAACTTTAATATTAAAAGAATTGGTTTCTTACGTTCAACCAATTAATTATTATTTATGTCAATAAACACTGATAGAACTGAGTTATTATAAAATTATCATAGATAGCATCCTATTCAATTTTAAATAAAAATTATATGTTTTGTGAATTACCCTACCCTTATTCGAAGTAGATATTATGAATATATTTAAAACTTAGGTTTTTTATGTAGGCGGATAAAGAAAGAAAGAAAGATTAAAAAATATTTTCAATATTTTGAAACAGCAACAGATTATTAAATGTTATTTATTTAACTTACCTAATACATCTTAACCCACTTTGATTTCTGTAAGTGTTAAATGATAATAATCAATATTCACTTTGTGATAAAACGGTTCTTGATCTCAATTGTACAAGGTGGACGTTTATTTTAACCCGGCTCCGGTGAAAGCCCGGCGTCGTCGGGGCGATCCTGATTGCCGGGATCGCCCCCATTCTCTGAGGGAGTAAGTCCGGTCTTTGCCAGGACATAGCGGCTGATGGCTTTCGCTGTGGTTTTAGTGAGTAGGGGACTGCCCAGGCCGAGCCTTACACATCTCTTCCGGCCCCACCAAGGCCGGTTGGACGGCTCGTAAAGAGTTTTCCTGCGTCATCAAAAAAAAGGACGTTCATTTTCCACTGCCATAACGGTTATTGTAAAATATTGGCTTTGATTCTTTAATTAATAAATTAAAACTAGAATAACGGTTATTTTATAATATTTTTATGACAAAGTACATACATTTTCACGAAAATATTATACAAATTAGTTTGTGTCTTTTGTTACCATAAAATATTTCTTTTTACAAAAAAGCTCGACAAAAATTCTTTTGGCAAAAAATTTTTGAGAAATATAATTTTCTAAACAGACATTTTAATTAGAGTTCTCAAAAATATTAATAACATTATTTAAAAAATTATCTCATTCAGATAAAAACTAAGTTTACACTTACATATACCTGTGTATGTATTATAAAATATGTTGATGAACCTTGTAATATTTATGCATGTACCTTTAGGCAAAAGCAATACACTCCAATGGTCGCCAAAGGGCAATCAACGTAAACAAATCTCGCATATATGTATTGATATTAAGCCAAAATAACATAACCATTTATTTGACTAATATTACGAACTAGTTCTTGACAGAGTAATATTATTTTTTTAACTAAAAAAAGGTATGATTTCTAATACAAATATTAATAGTGAAATTATTTCTTTTAAAAGCTACTAAAATTGATTTCTGAATCCTTGTTTTATTTAGATTGAGTAAAAGATTATTAATCAACTTAAAATACTTACAATTCTGAACGAAACATTTATTACTCGTTATGGTTTATGGGCGCTTTCAGTATTTTGTATAAAACGTATTAATAAGCATATTATAATATGAGAAAAAGCAGAATATTAGGTATCATTACAAATAACTTTTTTTTCTGTCAAAATTATCTTCACCATTTTTCAGACCGTTTAGTTTAAAGCGAATCAATGCATAGTACCGTCGTTTACATAAATGTAAAGGTCGCTCAAAATATGTTTTTTAGAGAGTTGATCCCAAAAAAATATTACGATCATCAATAAAAAGAACTCGACTCGACTGCGAAAAAAGATATCCCATTCAGTATTTAAAAGCGCGGTGGAAAATAATTCAATTTTTTCATAAAAAGAGTGAATTTATTCAAAGTAAGAGAAATTTCAGATCAAAATGAAAGGCAAGGTTGGGATATACTGTTAATATTTAAGTATTTATAATGATCTTAAGAAAGAAAGTAATGGTTGGTAAAAAATCTGAGAACAACCACTTTGTAAGTTATTATACTACCAATAGTTCCATTACTATAGTAAAATACATGTTAGACTGTATTTTCTGTTATTAAGATTTTATTAGAGTTATTACGAGAGTGAACGAATCACTATTAAATTTCAGTTTGAACATAAGAAAATCACAAAAGGCCTAAAAAGAAAATAAATCTTGAGCAGTCATTGAAGTAAAATGTCATTCAAAATGAGATTCTATTAGATGAGTATATAACATGACTACAATTTTATATGTGATTGTCTATAATTATGAGGTCACTTTAATAACGTTATCGAAACATGAAATTAAGAGTCATCATTGATTTATTAACTTTACAGTTAAACTACCTTAAATCGATATTCCTGTTAGATAATACACATGTCTATAGATATGTATATCAAGACAACTTGAATTATAATTGAATAATAGACTTGAATTATAATACATATGTATATCAAGGCAACTTGAATTGTCACAGATAGTGCTATTGAAATTCATACAACAAGCTTTAAACGAATTAATCAAATTCAAGCAAAATTAAATTTGACTGTTTATTTCTACGACAAACATTGATTTGTATCATTTAATTTAATATTGAATCAAGAAATCAATAATGAATGATAAATATTTATAAATTTAACATTGCAACATAAATTATTATTTATATATGGAATTAATTCATTAGGACAATTTAAAGCTAATGTATAATATATAATATCTGGAAGTGAACACGTTAAGAAGACACAAAACAATAAAGATCAACAATGAATTTCTCAACCTTAAAACAAACACTCATTGGCTTCCCGTTACCTAATAACGCCATCGTTTTGTGTCGTTAAAGCAATCAGTAAAAGCAATTTGGTGCCAGATATATGTATGAGAATTTCAGGAATAATTTACTGATTTCTTTTTCTTAAAAATTTCCTGAAATTTTCTCTCATCAACCGACCTTTGACTAAATCAATATTGTTGATGCATAATAACACTACCGTTTAATAATTAACTTTATTTTTTTCCTAAAATTATTTCGCAGCCTAAAATACGGTCCTGTGAGAGGAGTGTTTTCATTCTAAAGTGTTGAAAATTAAGAAATTCATTTACTGAACTATAAAATTGTCACTAAGTTAGTAAAAGAAACACAATGACATGGTGATAGCTACCTTATCTTGCGCACAATTACATTTACTTTATACCTGTATATGATTAATTTTTATATCAACATTTTCGAAAAGGTTTTAAAAATAGCAAAAAGATGAAAATATGTGCTGTGGATGTACTTTGTAGAATACATTTTTTTGCAAATATTTGAAATTCCGTAATAAACGACGACATCAACGTTGACCTTTCAGAAGTATTTCACTTCTTTATGGATTTAACTTTTAAACAGCATTTTTTAAAGTCAAACAGTAAAAGAAGAAATAAGACGCATTTTTATAGTTACATTTGAATAACTTCTGAATTAAAATTTCCAAGGTATTCACCTGACATTTTTGCCCATCTCTAAATTTTCTCGAAACAGATAAGAAATAGGTAGTTTTAAAATTCACAAAGTTTAAAGTAAAATGCAGAAGAAAGTTAATAATTTATTTAGAGCCTCTTTTATTTTGTTCTTACTGCAAAATATCAAACTCAATTTAACTAGTTTGAAATTGTACGAAGGATAGGTAAAAAGGTTATTCAATTTATTCTATAACTAATAATGAATTAAAAACGTTGTTAAAAAAATATACGTACAATAGCTCAGTACAATTTGACAAATATTAAATTGATTACTAGGTATTCCTGTTACTTATTTTGATAGAATAATATGTTTTTAATTTAAAACATCATCATATTGAAAATTAAACGACAAATTAAAAATTTATACATAGAAGTCAGGTGGTAGGCTTATACATACATATACTTTGTACAAACTTCGTTAAATGCGTGTTTGATTCGAAAGTCACGTTCTGGACCAAATAGAATTTTTCTTCCACGTATTGAACTATATAACCATCGTAGCATGTGTAAAACATTCGATCCAATATCAACAAAACTTAAGGGTTTAATTTTAAGTGATGTTATTTATCGGCAGATGTAGGCAACATTTGAGTCATAAAAGGATCTAAGCCGTATATATAGATCAACTTAAAAATCAAGAAGAACCATGTGGTAAACTTGAACTTCAAATAATATCAAAGCTGTATCAAATCCTAATTGCCGGGATCGCCCCCCATACACCGAGGGAGTAAGTCCGGTCTTGGCAGGACCGACCAGTCGCTGGTGTTCCCTGTCGCTGACAGATCCGGGGTACACCGACATAGCGGCCGAAGGCTTTCGCAGTGGTTTTAGTGAGTAGGGGTCTGCCCAGGCCGAGCCTCACACATCCCTTCCGACCACACCAAGGCCGAAAAAAAAGGACCTTGGATATGATACATATAAAATGCAGTCTTTTTTCATTAAATTTTATTTTTACGTCAGTGGTGCCAATTATAAAAAATTCGTTATGTAGAAAATATCTTGAAAGTTTTCATTCATTACATTAAAAAGATTTGTTTCTGATAAACACCTCACTGATAGCGTTTTAATGGTTAGTCTATAATTATCATGGCCATTTTAGTTCCTACCTGACGTTTTTAACGACCCATTATGTAAGTCATGAAACAAATGTTTTTTTGGTAAGGCCAGGCTAAGGTTAATTTAGTGCTTATTTAATGTAATCAATGGAACACTAAAATAAGGCATCCGATTATTACATATCAAAGCATCGGTTACAAATATTTATGTTCCTGGTTCATTCATTGAGAAAGTGGGAAAAAGTGTATTTTATCACAAAAATAAGTTTTAATTTAACCTTAGTCATAAGATTGAGAGTTGCCTTCAATTTTGCATGAAATGAGTTGAGAACCAGTTATTGAAATAATTTCTATTTATTAAGATCTCATAAAGATTTTCTTATTATTTTTGTCAGAATAGTAAAGAAAATACAATACGTACTTATAATAACGAATAGACGAAGTAATATATATATTACTATTGCCAAAGGTGGCAAACGAGCATATGGCCTACTTGGTGTAAGGTAGTACCGCCGCCCATACATCCGCATCATGTTTGTTGCGGATGTCGATTATATCGCGTTTTCAAGAGATTCGCATTTATAATATTTGTAGGATAAGGTCCTTCACATTTGTTCTTTAAGATGTTAAAAAGCGAGACTTATTTTGTATAGTAATTGATCTATCTATTTTGATTTGATTAATTAAGGGATTGATAAACAAATATTATACGACTTCTTTGTGTTTAAGGTATATTTATAAGAAGTTTTTGAATCTTTTAATATTCCTTACAACCCATAAACAAAGTTTCAGAAGTAAATTAACTCTCGAAGTCTTTAAAACCCATGCTTTATTTATTCAGGTCTGTAAAGTATAACTATGTGTGTTAAACTTTTCACAATATTTTTTGATTATCGGATAATATCTTTCTTGTATTATAATATTTATTTCAATTATAAAAAATAGTATTTGACGTTACACAAAGGAAATGAATTATGTTCGATCCTCATATGATTTTCACTGTAGTAAAATCATCTGTTTTCGATGAATCAGTTAGGCACTGTGGTTAATATAATACCTTAAAACGTTTACAATCTGTATGTTACAACTTTATAAAAGTTATTTCAATAGTAATATCCAGTGGAGATTCAAAAATTGTTATTAAGTAAAAATTGCGAAAATAAGCACGAAGTGGTTGTGTTGAATGTGCAGCGACCGATCAAAAATGTTTCGTTTTTACATTGACAGGTGGGACTATTAACAAATCTTGAGTCAAATGTCATTTTAAATGTCTATTAACATTTGTATTTGGTAATGTATGACTAAAAGTACGAAAGTAGGAATTGAACAATATAGGTTTAGTTGTAATATGGGTAGGGTATAAGTGCTTATTTGCATCTATGGTGTGCACGCCACTGATGTAGATAATCGACATCGAAAATGTGGTGTTCAAAGAATTCTAGCAAAGTTAGATTTATTAAATTACTTTTATCAATATGATTCCTTATATTAAATGAAAACATTTTTTTCAATTATTAACCGATATTTACATCTTAATTTTCATTATCCAAGCACTATATTATTTTTTATGGATTAATGATTTTTATTATTACAGCAATTATAATGCCTAAAACTGACCAAAAAATCTAAAATTTCGTTTTGTAATACCTAGGAATAAATAAATGACAATCGTTATTAAAATTTTATCGTTTTTATTAAAATTCGACAGTAAAAATAAATATTAATGAAAATAAGCAGAATACAGCAGCTGTTTAGTTTAATTAATTATATGTAAGTAGGTACTTTCGTGGCTCAGAGGTAGTTGAGAGATTTATAAAGTACCTATGCAGATGTTCATTCTGGTAAGACTGCTGTACCATTATGCTCGATTATTATCAATGTTTAAATGAAACTAATATTTTCTGATTACTCCACATTTTTATTATGTTTAAAAACTATGTACATACGACGTTTCAATTACTTTGCAGCAACCGTGATCACAGCAGACATCTCAACTGCCCGTTAAAAATATTAAAAATTTTAGTTTCATTTAAAATTTAAATCAATACTTACGAAAGATATCATTATTATTATCAATGTTTTAGAGTAAAAATTATGAAAATTGGTACTTTATTTTTCAAACATATTCTGCTTACTCTATTTCTGTGTATTCCCCTGATCTACATTTTACACTATCGAAAAGCAAAAGCGAGGTAGAGCGGATATTTCATACCACTAACTACAACTGAATCTAAACTTCGCTCCCTATTATAAATTTACTCCAAACTTGTACTGATTTCGCAGAATTTGTTTTGGTTTACTTGCGGTGTTACGCGATTGTTTTCAATCTTGATAATAGTAGTTATTGTTTTTTCTAAGCAAAAATTCAAATTAACAGATACGATTAAGAAATAAGTATTTAAAACAAAGTGTAAAAATTTACAGTAAATAATGGTACTGTAAAAATTGCTTCGCATTTGCTATTAATAGGATATATCAATTGTGAGGAACAAAGTATTAAATTACAAAATCCTAACAACGCGGACGCAATTTTATTTATGGGACTAGAGCGTATTAAGGGGGGAGATATTTGATATTTATATATTGTATTGATTACAGTTGACTTACATTTTATTTTTGCAGTCCTTATTTTCATGTGCGCATGTTAAAACATCATGCTCTTTTTATAATGTCAATGATAAAAGATAAAGAACAGCTGGGAAATATATACATATAAGAATAAATAATAATTAAACAATACTATATAAAATAAAAAGTTTGTTTTGTATTGATATATATTAAAAAAAACAATATTCTTCTGAATTATCTGCAGAAAACTAGTTGATTCATAAATATTAATAAATTCAAGGATACCCAACATTTCTCTATTCCATATTGTAATCTAATTTTGGCTACATACATATGTATGTGTATGGCGACTGTATGCTTTGTATCTGAGGTCTATCATTCTCTTCTAGTTTTTTTTTTTAAATCTAATATTCTTTTTTATTAAAATTCGAAATAAAACATTTATTCAAGTGGTATTCTCAATGAATCCACCTAAAAATATCATATTGTAAAAGTTCCTTGAATAAATAAAATAATAAAAAGCATTGCAAATCGCTGAATTTTAAATATGAGGAAAACAATTTAAAGATTCTTAGGAAATTATTTAGATATCCCATAGTATATTTAGAATAATATATCTCAATACTTTTTTAACTATGTTATAAAATAGTATGAAATTACTATTATGTGCAATATATTTTTAATAAATAAGAATTATGTATAAGTTTCTTTTTGATTAATTAGACAATTCGAAAAAATTTATTCATATAGATTAAAAAAAAACTATTAAAATTTATTACAAACATTTAAAATGTTTCTCAACCCTGAAACGTATATCAAATACAGTAATCCATGTTGTAGTGACACAAAATCGGGTGAGTATGGCTTCAGATTTAATTGTAAGCTCACGTATATCGTTACCTTATCGACAGCATGTTGGTAAAAGAGACGCCGATGAGCCTGTAGGAATAATAATAATTCATTGAACTAACTTTTTTCTTAGTTTCAGAAACTAAAAACATTTTTTTGTGCTAAAATTATATAAATTACTTAAAGTTATGATAAACATTAAAACCTTAAACTGTTTATTTACCTGTAACTGGATTTATCATTTTCATTAAAAAATGATACACATCTTCACCTTGCCAAAATATAACATTGTAAAGCATCATATGATCGATGTGTTTCGGACACACGCTGCAGTTGATTGTTACGCTGGTGTTGAACAATATCGCGGTTTTCCACACCTTCACCCACAATGACAATAGCGACTTCATGTTTTGTTGGGGCATTAAAACATCTTATGTGTTGTCCAACAGGCGTTCTGTCGGCTTTGATAACAATTTTGTGGTTATCAGATGGCACGTGATCTAATGTGGTCTTGAATAATGCTTGTCGGCGACGCAGCTGATGTTTAGTTAATAATAGATAAGAAATGTAAAGGAATTAGGTTAATATTTGTATTGTATAATTAATAAGAAAGCGACTCTTGCAGGTGCGCAACACGTGTAAATAAAAATCCCTAATGAGCGTCTCTTGCAAGAGCACAGTATACTATTGTAATAAATGTATTGACCAATAAACGAACGGCGGTAGGGTCACTTGGCGGGTGGCGGGGCATCCACGCTGGCTCACAGCGGTACTAGGTGCGCGCGCGCAACGTATATAAAATACGGCCGCTGTGAGTCGAATAGTCAGTCGTCAACGTCAGTCGTCAACGTCAGTCGTCAACGTCAGTCGTCAACACCAGTTCGTCATCACCAGTCGTCAACGTCAGTCGTCAACGTCAGTAGTCATCACCAGTCGTCACCAGTCATCAGTAGTCACCAGCCAGATCTCGTGAAGACATCTCATACGCTTTGAAGAACAGTGAACAGTGAAGAACCCGAACAAAGAAGAACCGCGCTTTCAAGATAGTGACTAGGGACCACGTGGTCATACAAACCAAGTGATTCTGCCGCCATTACCTAACAAGTTGTGGTTTCATTCTAAAACGACGATACGACCCGCCACGAACACGGATCCCGAGGATCGGATCACCGGCCGCCTGCTATTGGAGGAATTATCATCCGATCCGATCCACCCCTCAAGCGGCGAACGATTCCGAACTCGATATTCGGACATCCCAACCGCAACAATGCTTGAATCTGACCCATTTCCGGAAACCAATGAACGTAATGGCTCTGGAGGCGGTAACAACGGCGTCAGTTTGACTTGACTGTTCGAGCAGCACAATCCAGAGGCTTCATTTTTAAATTTAAATTTAAAACAACATTCATTGGTCCATTAGAATTTATATGCAGTGTATTGTCGTCAATTTCTTTGTTATAATTAAATACAGCTCTATAGGGATTAAACACAACGCTTTTATTTTGTTGGTTCCGGCTCCATCAATTCCGTTCAACTTCATTCAGCATTTCATGTTGCTCATCAGTTTGACTTGCTCATGTATTTCTGTGACTTGCAGCATTACGGGTTCTATGACTTAAGTTTATATGTCTAATTGCCTGCATTTCAAACATAAAATCAACTGAAAATAAAAAAATACTCTTCTCTTCTTCCTGGCAATTTCCCAGCTTTAGCCAGGGTCTGCCTTACATGTTGTGAATAGTTTGGCTAATTGTTTTTACGACCGGCCGCCTGCCTGATATCAACCCTCTTTGGGAATGCATTAATCAGTGACGTCTAAATAATCTTAGAAAGTGCATATGATTCGGAAAAATCACATTGGTACTTGCCAGGGCCAGGAAAAATTAAAAATACTATAGTACCTATTCTTTTGTAAAAATATCAAAATGGTCTATCAAAACTTTCCAACACTATACTAATTTGACTTAGCTTGTTGAACAAACACTTTAGAAAAAAACACATAGTACAAATTATCCAGTAGAAGCCAATGTGAAAATACACTTAGAAATGGTAAATGAATTATGTAGGTATTTTGTTATTATAACTCCGGCTACAGTCCAACCCCGACCCATATAATAGGAAGGGCATGTAAATTTGTTTTAATTTTTTCTTTGTTTTAATGGCAACTTTGGGAATATTACTGCCAGTGACATATTATTTTATTAAAAAAGTGTAATATTCTAGTAATAATAACAAATACAACAAAAAAAGAATTCCTGAAATCGGTCAAGCCATTCACGGGTGACGCCGTGACCAATGGTAAAAGGGATTCATTTATATATATAGATTACTATAAAGAATCAAATACCACTTCGTCTGTTGGAGAAAGAAATTATTGTCCTTGTTATATAGGACAGTTTCAAAATAACACCTAATTACAAATTATTTAAATAACAATATAAATGGTCCTCGTAAGTGCTGTAAGTATAGGGTACCGTAAATTAAATACCAAGATATAAAAACTTTTTTTTCGTTTTTATATAAATGACTACGATATGCAAATTTGAAGTTCCACTTACATATTAGATGCGATTAGCCATAAATCACCTGTATATTACGCCTTTTAGTCTGAACTGTTCTATGTAATGCTAAAAGCTGATGTTATCTGACGCCTGAAATTGTTAAACATCTGTCACTCAAACGAGTTTCCATTTTAAGAATAAAATTGTAGCCACTCTCATTATTCTGTTAAGGCTTACTCGTTTTTTTAATAATTTATGGACACTACAGGTCCACCGTAATAAACTTCCCCATACTGATCTATATAGCACTAAAAATATTAAAGTACTGAAACACATGGCCTTTTCCCGAAATCAATTCATTCTTTAAACGGATTTCGAAGGTAATTTTATGAAAAAAAAATCGTTATGTAGAGAGAGGAGCTAGGACGGCAGTGGTGAATGTTTAACGCTCGTTAGATAGGGGCCCATTAAAACCACACCTGGGTTGTAAGTCTCATTCATTGTTGAAACCTGCAACGAGATGAAACCGGCACCCGCACGGTGAATCCATGGAATGCTGAGATGTTTTGTCTCATAATATGTATATATTAATATTATAGTGGCATAATTAACATTGTATATAGTTAGCATTCGTTGTGTATTTTAAGCGATCAAAATACACAAGTTAAATGTAATATATCGTCTCATCTCAACAAACATAAAGGAACGCTCATCGTTTAATCATACCTATTGACAATATAATATCATACCGGTTTCTATTTAAAGATATTTTCAACTGTACATAGATTATAATTATAGTTTCACAACTAATACTATTACGGTTAAACTGTATGCTAAAACAAGCTATTAGAAGTTGAGTATAATAATTAAGTTAAATGACAAACCAAAAATAGCTTAGAGCAAAATTATATCTATAGTAAGTAGATGAGTTGAAAAAAAAACACTGCTGTAGAATGAATTCAAAATACTTCACACTTTGCCTAAGATATTGTTTTATATTCTAATTTTAGTAATAATTTCTTAACGGGGAAAATTTTCCTCACAATTTGTTATATCTAGACATAACCAGCCTACAAACTCGTGTAATGCTACTTTAGTCGAGTGGATTCAGGAACTTTAACCTCCAAAAGACGGAATGCACAGTAAAAACAGTTTTAATTAATATTCTGCGACAAATGCTAGTCTGTTTTAGTACACCTAAAAATTTTATAATTGAACTCTATTACTCTATATAGAAGGTGCATTTTTAAAGGATAGTTAGGATTTTCACGTATGCTTCATGTTGGAGTACATTGCGGCAGAGTATTTAAATACCATTAAAAATACCGTAAAGACAGGCCAAATAATTTTAATTGATAGGTTATGAGAGTAGAGTAAACAAAGTAAATAAAATGAAACAACACCTTTTCTGTTGTTATAGTGATGCTATAACTAAAAGATTTTTTATCTGTCTGCAATATTACTACTGGTTTAGTTCTAATATCATGATTACGGTAAACCAAATAAAAGTAACAATATTGACTATAAATTCCTTTGATTAGAGCTGAAAGTTCTAAGTCGACATGTTTTGTTTTAATTTGTACGATGAACGATAATTGTGGCATAACTTTTCAATGTTATAAAGATCAATAAACAAAATAAAATATAAAAATACATTTATGAATTTTTAATACTTATATACCTAATGCTTTATTAGTGCTCTTAGACAATTGTTAAATGTATGTGTGAAATATTCGAAGTCCATGGGGACTGAAGTATAATTCTGTTAAGAGTGAAGTATTAATATTTAAAGCCGGCACTAAGAGTTACTCAGTACCACCAGTCTTATTGAACGATACACCGCTTAAACGAGTAACGCAATTTAAATACTTGGGACACTGGGTCACGGAAGATCTATGTGACAACCCAGATATCGAAAGGGAGCGCAGGGCGCTGTCTGTTCGATGCAATATGATTGCTAGAAGATTTGCAAGATGTACTGAACAAGTTAAGATAACGTTATTTAGAGCCGACTGTCAATCATTTTATACTTGCAATCTTTGGGTAAGCTATACACAGACGGCATACAGTGCGCAGCGTGTCCAATATAATAATGCTTTCAGGGTGATATTGGGGCTGCCACCATTCTGTAGCGCTTCTGCGATGTTCTCGAAAGCAAGAGTTGATGGCTTCCACGCTTTAAGAAGAAAGCGCGTCGCGTCTTTACTAAGCAGAACGCGAGCCAGCACCAATAGCATCCTGAGGGCATTGTGCGATAGATGGGATTGTCCTATGTTGTAGCATTGGTTCGGTCTCCATTAATAAATATGGGTGAACGTAATTCCAATGAATTAGTATTTATTTATGTGTATTAATTGATATGTTTAATTTTAATTCAAATTTATTTTAACGTCATATGTAATTTTGATATGGATGTAATGTCTGAAATAAAAATTTATTATTATTATTATTTATTTTACACTTGTCTTTTGTCAATAATTATTAAGTTTTTTAATTACAACATAGAAATTTTGTTTCATTAGTCAATAAAACAAAATTTCTACGTTGTAATTTATGGGTTTAAATTTATGGGTTTCTTGTTACGTGAGACTGGTGAACGTGATATTATGGTGTTACTGATTACCTACCTATGTTTAGTCACAAGCATTCATTAAGGATTAAATTATACATGCTACGTCCAATTTACTGTTAAATGCGTTCGTCAAATGTACATAGTTTGATCAAAATTGAGTGAAAATAAAATATAGAAAAGATAGGTAAATGGTCAAATTCAAAACAGGTCATGAAATAATAATTAGCGAATATGATCCATGGTGAGATCTAAGATTTTTGCGACTCTTTTTCATTTAAATAAAAGTAATATTTTTCGGATGTACTACGCGACTTTATTTTTGATAAAAAAACTACATACGACCGACTTTACAGCAACCGTGGTCACGAGCAGACGAGATGTGAATGTCTGTCAGTTGGTCTTCCTATTTCATCTTTTCAATTTCAATAGCCTCGCGGCTTAGCCTCGGCATACAGCTGTCTTCACGAGCGAGGATATGAGGTTTATCATACTGAATGTAGTGGCTTGGTTTGTCTAATCACTAATGTATGTTCACACTCTGCTGACTTCGACGCGCTCCTAGTTTTGAAGTCCGAGATGTGTTCTTTAACCCTTGTACCAATTCTTCTCTTTGTGTCTAATCTATGACAAGCCACAGTCACAATCAAGTTTGGATACACCCGCTTGTTGTAAAGGAATGCTAGTCTTGATCGGTCTCAAGAATTCTCTCAATTTCTAGTGTGGTTTGTGAATAGTCTTGATTGAAACCTTCTTCAAGATGTTGCCTATTCTGTTAGTAACTCCCTTCACATATGGTAGTATCACAGGTTGTTGCTCAACTGTGGGTGGCTTCGTATAGTTCTTGTGAAGCTGGCAGGCATGGGCAGGTTGTTGATGGTCAGAGCATGTTTTACATGCTGCAGCTCGGCCTCTAGGTGGTCAGCATCACAAAAGTGTTGTGCTCTCTGTAATAAAGATTTGCCAAAGGTAGCTAACTGTATAGGGTGTTAATGTAAGTTACCATTGAAATGTGAGTTACCATATGTGTGTGTTTCCTATAAACAGTATGTCCCAAAAGTATTGTCAGGATTCCTGAAGACAAGTATATCAAGGAAAGCTAAAGAATTACTTGCCTCTAATTCTATTGTAAATTAAATCTTGTTATTTGTAGAATTAAGATGGTTCAGGATAGCAGAGGTTTTATTCTTATTTAATATTGTGAAGGTGTCATCTACATACCGCTTATAAATTAAAGTTCTTATTGGAGGAGAGCAATATCTATCTTATTAGACAACATTTGGTCGGATGCACGGCAGGTAGATTTTCAAATCGAGGTTTTGAGTCACAAAATAGAAAAATGTTTGTCGAAGACAAATTGGCAAAAATGTTTTGATATAATTAAAAAACGTTAACAATTCACGTATAATCAGTCGATAAATAATAAAATTAATAAATTAAAAAAAATAACGGACCTTATTATAGTTACGAATAGCATTGACAATAATTCTAATACTAATTTAAGTTGGGCAGCACAGTCACCTTTAACTGAATTGTCAAAACGATAAGGCTTAAAAAGACTCGTATCCAGAGCCGTAAAAACATTTACAAAAAAAACTGTTGTCAATCTGTCAAAGCAAACTTTAGAAAAACAAACGGTTGAGATCCTTTAAAAAAGGATTGAGTTTTGCACCTGTGCCATCGAAATTACCGTTCGAAGACATTATCTGTAATGTTGAGGAATGTCTTCATAGAATCTGGTCACGAAATAAGAGTCTGAAGTAATCCGGCAGGACGTATCATATGTGTTGCGCCGGAGCAAATTACTTCGAAAAAACATCCCGCGTCAGGAATCAGTTGCACTCAAACACCTTCGAAACAATGAAGACCTGACTTTCCTCCGTGCAGGTAAAGTAAACGCGACCGTAGTAATTGATACGAGTTATTATGACAGTAAAATGATTGAAATTCTTTTGGATGATTCTATTTTATAAAAAGTTCACAAAGATCATACAAGTAAAGTTTTAACGGAATTAAAATATTATTAAATAAATACAGTTTGAAACTTTATCTATATATCAAATATTCAAATCACTTGTACCATCGTGTGCAAAACCACCGAAATTGTATGGATTACCTAAAATACATAAACAAGATGTTCCATTACAGCCGATTGTAAGCCACATTGATTCACCAACTTATAAACTGGCTTAATTTCTTTCAAAAATATTATCACCACTCCGGGGCTACACAAAGTCATTTGTTAAGGATTCCTACCAGTTTGTCAATGATATACAGCTACTGTATTACGTTTTTTATTTTTCTCACTTGTTGGCATCAACGGCTACTAATTTTTAATTATCTTCAATATAATGTATGTACAGATATTATTAGTTTTGTATAATTTGGTTATATAAAAGCTGATTCAATTGATATCCTAACATCAAAGCAAAATCCGGCAGGGTCGCGAGGCAAGCTTTTGGTATACCGTGGCCCTGCCTAGGTGGCGTGGATGAGGAACACCCAGGGGTTTTAGTGGGTCGAAACCCCACATAACCCGGTCAAGTCTCCGCTCGGCCGGGTATCTGTGAACAGATTTCCCCTGGGAAAACAAAAAAAAAAAAACATCAAAGCAAAATAATTATTGCTTTGTCATTTTTATGATGAACTTAAGGATTTGTTTTATGCTATAAAAGGCTTACATTTAATTTAAATTAAACTTAAATATGTTTTTCTTAAATTAAAAGAGTACTGCTTACAAAAAATCTCAACCATGGAGCAAAGATTTTTGGAATAATAATATTATGCCTCTTTTAAATTGTATAAAAATATTCATAACTATTTCATCATAATTAAATTATTATTTATTACATAATTTATATACTAATTCAATATTTTAGAGTATAAAATATATATCATATTTTTTTCTAAATATAATGTTATATAATTTGAAAAATTATTCACAATAGAAGCATTATTAATATATAATATAGAAAATATACCTGAAATCTCCATAAACATTATTCAACCGATTCCTTTTTATTTAAGTTTTCCCAGACATTTAAAGAAGCTTTTACATCATTCCATTCATAAAGAGTTCAATAGATATTGTACCTAAAGGAATAGTAGGACCGGTACACATATACATACCCATATACATATATGTATATAAGAGGAAAATATATTAATTTGAATTAGTTTTTGTCGAATTGTCAAAGGATTTAAAATATATACATTGCAAACTTTTTATATCAAACCGCAGTTTAAAGAGCTCCTCAATTTAACCAATGTTTCGTAAGCTCCTCAAGTTGTAAGAGTTAACAGTAAATACATAATATATATATTTATGCGAACAATGATTTTTGTAAAGAAATTCGAACTTCCAAAAAAGTGTTTATAACCGTAATTAGTGAGTTTTATCAATAAAAATCCTAAACAAAAGTTTCCCACTAGCATTTAACCTGTAATCTTCTAATACACTCATGTCATTCCTGTCATGACAGGATCATGGGCACATCTCGTCTACCCGTGATCATGATTACTGTAAAGTAACCGTAACGTCGGGAGTATGTAGTTTATAATCAAAAACAAAAATCGCGTAGTAAATCCAAAAATACTTGTCCATTTTGTGTTCACACATTGCTAACTTTGAAGCGCACCTATTTTTGATGTCGGAGATGTGTCCTTTAATCTCTCTACCGATAGTTCTCTTTGTCTGTCTAATGTAAGACAAGGCACAGTCACAATCAAATTTCTATACATCCCCTTGTTGTAAAGGAATGGTACTCGTGATAGGTCTCAAGAAATTGGCTCACTTTTTTTGTATGGTTTTTATATCTGCTTTGATTGAAACCTTCAAGATATTTTCTACTAACTTTCCATCCGCAGCTTTGCCCGCGTGGAGTTCGGTTATATCGCGTTTCCAAGAAAACCTTTCAAAAGTCTGGTATAAAAACTATCTTATGTTCTTTCTCAAGGTCAGCTCTATATCTGTACTAAATTTCATTAAAAACAGTACAGTGGTTTAGGCGTGAAAGCGTAACAGACAGACGGTCAGACAGACAGAGGTACTTTCGGATTTATAATATTAGTAGGGATTCTGTCAGTAACTCCCTTCACATATGGTAGTATCACAAGTAGTCGCTCAACTGTGGGTGGCTTCAAGTGGTTCTTGTGATTGTAACAAAGATTTGTTAATGATAGCTAGAGTTGCTAACTGAATATATGTTAAAGATTTGCTAACTGAATAGGGTGGTGGTATGAGCTACCATTGAGATTCGGGTCGGATACCTATTCGGGTGTGTGGGTTTCCTAAAAAATAAAGCACGCGTAGTATATTCGTAAAATATTACTTTAATTTCAATGAATAAAACTCGCGAAAGTCTTACATCTCATTAATGTGACTATATTAGGGATTGAACAATTTTATGCTTGCGCCTGACGAGGCGCGTGTATGTAATGATTGGCGTGTGATTTAACTTGTGAAAATTTCGAGAGTGAAAATATATGTCTATGTCATTTTTTATTCGTTAAGTAATTGCGTTTAACGCATTTTTCAGTTTTACGAACAAAATTCAACTTATAAGCTGGTATATGGAATAAACTTGTATAAACAATATAATTCTGTCAAGGAATACACTATATAAATTATATTTATATATATATATATATATATATATATATATATATATATATATATATATATATATATATATGTGTGTGTGTGTATATACATAAAATACATATTGAAATACCAAGTAAGTAAACTGTTTTCATCCCCACAGACAGTCCATTCTCTTCTGTCACTGGGACGGTCACAAGGGTGGCATCGGTAGTGGGAGGAGAAGCAAGCCTACCTTGCGATTCGCGCCCTCCACAACTTAATGACAGCCTGCTCCTTGTGGTGTGGTACAGGGACGACAACCCTGTATACAGGTAAATCAGAATAATGTTTTTACATGATAAACTTTGTTATTAATATCATATTTTGTTTCCCCGAAGAATTATTCGAGTGATTAGAAATAAATCGAAAATATATTTATAATATATCAAATAAACAACTTTTATTTTCTCAAAATAGTTATCCTAACAAAAATATATGCTATTATTGATTTGTAATGAGGTTTAGTATATAAAGTTAAATAAGTTAATATGAATTGATGAAAAGACCAAAAAAGTGAGACATTATTATTAAAATGATTGCGAAAATTATTTATAAATTATTCCAGAAAATTCAAATAGCGACATTTGAACAAGAGACATTAATATAAATAGCTTACAGAATTTCTTAGAATATTTTCAACTTTACAAAAGATATAATTTAGGAGTACGGAAATCAAATTATTCAAGGAAAAAGTTTTTAAAAAACGTCATTACAAATCTGTCGAATAAATCCAATCTGGATTAAAGTTTACATTGCCCTTATGTTTCACAACAAATAACCAAAAACAAGTAAAACAAAACTCTTCATCCAAAATCTGGATTTTTACTTTAACATATATTTACATAGGATTTAATAAAGTAAAGTGTACTACACAATTTGATTAGTATTAAGAGTTATGATTAGAAATCTAGTCTATGTAATATCTAAAAGTGCTACAGCGGATTGAGATTTCATCTCAATCGTTTTAAGTCTGTTGAAATTTATTAATTGAGAAAATTATTGAGCTTCTCTGTCTCTTTCTCCCTTGAGAACCGATTCAATGAAAGGGTTTATTATAATTATTTCAAGTATATACCTAGTTTATTAAATGTATTTTTAGTTGTAAAATCATATCTGTATTTTAAAAGTGATAACAATTACTTAAAAATGTATCACGACTACATATTTTTACTACATATTTTCAAATACTCTAGGACTTTGTGTCTTCTAAAATGTTCTAAAACTACGGCGTTTTACTTACACGTTATACAAAGGTTAAAAATACTTTGCACGAAAGAAAAACAGAAGCAAGCTATACATGTTCAAATAGCTTCGAATGTGGAAAAGTCTTGAAAGCGACATTTGTTTCCAGTGAGAGATTACTTAAAAAAAGACACGCCCAATATTATAAACCTCAGAAACAGGGTCAACCCTTTTATATTTTACCGTCTAAAAACTCACGCAGCATAAAATTTCCGCTACGAGCTTCATACACAAGTTATATGTCAATCGTAGCCACATTTCATTTGTGTGAATGTGAATAACAAAATAGTTGTCGTAAAATTTTTAAGATTACTTAATTATTACAAATAAACAATCGTCCTTAAATATTAATAAGAATTGATATGAGCAATTTTTCCATGTAAAATAATAATAATTGAACACCACACCATATCTTCATTGAAAAAAAAAAATGATATAATATTATTTCTAAAAAAATTAATTTTGTTGTTCTACAATTATTTTGTGTTATATTTAACAAATATGTGAGTTGATTTTAATTTAAATACACAAGCTGATAAAGCCGTTACTACTCAATGAAGTAGGAGTTTAGTGTCTATTATTCTGCAAAATTGTTTTTGAAAGTCGTAATTACCTTTGCCTATCTTTATATATATAATTCTTCTGTGAGTGTGTATGTCACTGAATTTCTCTCAAACGACTGGACCGATTTTGATGACATTTTTTGTGTGTGTTCAAGGGGATCTGGGAATTGTTTAGATTCACAATTTTGTCCGCTGGACAATGTTTTTTTAATTATTTTTTTATTTATTAGTAGTTGTTGATACAAACGTTTTATTTTGATATTAGATTTGATAACTAACTAATATGTCAATAATTCTGTCGCACTTCAAAACACGGAGATTTATGGCTTTAATAGGTAAACTCCAAAAATATAAATGAAAAAACGTAACAGATATTTCTTGATCATAGGGCGATACGAAGTTCGGCGGGTCTTCTAGTTTGTATATAAAAAATTGTTGTTATTATTTGTCTAAGTACTAAGAAACCATAATTATATACTTGTATGTCGTATAATTAATATGAACCCATTCAAAGGGGTTTTAAAGTAATATACTACATAGAACAATTTCTATCGATTCTTATAATAATCTCAATCTTCCTTTATTCGTCTGTAATAATAGTTTATAATAAACATTTTTTCTTTAAAATAATTTTAAACTTTCAGTCTCCCGACTTCTATTCATGCTCGGCTGGAAGTGTTCTAAATCAGGGTATTAAGTTGTTAAAATATCAGCGGAGCTATTATATTAAATATTTCGTGAAACCATTTCATTTACAACATGTCTGCAAAATTTTAATTATCGCCAGTTTTGTTTAATATGTTTGAAACTAGTTTAGTATAGAATAAAACTGCGATAGTGGTAAGTTGACTTTCATTACTGGCACTTACTTTTCTATGTTTAAAAACAAAACAAATTGTTACGTAAAAAATGTGTGTCAGTAAAAATGTATCAAGATCAATAAATATTACGAGCTCATTAAAGAACTAACTCGAAATAGGTTCGTCATTAATTTTTACGCGGTAGAAATGAAACCTACTAAAAGACTTGGGCCTGTCCAGAACTATATCAACTCACTAGCTTTTACCGCGACTTCGTCAGCTTGGAATAGTGACTTCCGGCAGATTTTTGGTTCTTCCCACATAGTTCCCGATCTTGCGGGGTTTTAGGAATGGTCTAGTTCCCGTAGAATTTTCAGGATAAAACCTATGTTTTTTTTATTCACAATAAAGTACTCTTAACCAACAACATATTTATTGTTTATTTGAATAAAGATTATTATTATTATGTTGATACAACTTAAACCAATTATTTTGACCAAATTAGGTACCATAAAAACGGTTTTTGTGAGTTAATCTTAAAAGTTAGACATATACTGTCGCGGACTGTTTTTTAGATCATTAAAAGTGCTATTATTCTTTTATATACATATACATATTTTTTATGTATATTGAACCGTTTTCACGGCGCACGCAACGAAAGGCTTCAAAGATGAAATAATTTCTCCCGTTTTTTACACATTTACCACTATATCTTTGCTTCTATTGGTCGTAGTGTGATGTTATATAGCCTACAGCCTTCCTCGATAACTGGACTATCCAATACAAAAAGAATTATTCTAATCGAACCAGTAGTTTCGGAGATTAGCGCTTTCAAACAAACAAACAAACAAACAAACTCTTCAGCTTTATAATATTAGTATAGATTCTTGGAAGGCAGCCCTGGTAGGTTCTTTTCAAATTTGGCTAGGTAGGGAGAGAGGAGCTTGGACGGTAGAGGTGAGCGTTTAACGTGCGTTACATAGGGGCGCCTTAAACCTACACTTGGGTCGCAAGTCACAGGCACTGTTGAAGCGCCTCTCCCTGCAACACGATGGACCCGGCATTTACGGCCTGTACTTTTCTAATGGATCATTCTATTGTTGTATTTTTCACTTTTTATTATATTTAAAGGCTTCTACTTTGGTCTATACATATTACATAGATTAACTTTTAGATACTTTTAGCTATTTGTAGAAAGATATATATTACTAACCTGCGTCTCACCCGAGTATTATTATTTAAAAAATTTTTTCGTTTCTCTAAAAAGATAAAAGGATCACGTTAAATGAATAATATTACTTCATTTTAGTCTAGCTGTTAATGTATTGTAATTATAATGTTTTATCATAAAATACATAATTAATAATTAAGTAAACATTACATGCTATTCCTTTAATGTAGAAGGAAGTGTTATTTATAATTAATTATCAAAGTGGTAAAATAACTCGTCAATTGCTCTTTTAACCTTGCTCCGGATATAAAATAATTTAACTACTGCCTAACCACTTACCTTATTGTATTTATGTACTGAAGCGACATTATTTTAAATTGAAAATTAACTTAAAGATAGCGCTAAGTTCAAGATTTACAAAAACAACTATTCATAACAATGCAATAATTTATAAAAATAATTTTAACCTCATATAATGTTAAAAGTAATGTGCTTCATAAAACAGATTATTATTTTATTTATATAATATGATCAAACTAACATAAACGAAATTTAAAATGAAGTTGCACTTATTTGAATAGACTAGTTAATACTAAAATCGAATGATTACTTTGAAAAATATTACTAAAGTACAAAAACAGAATTATAAGAATACCTAAAATGTAAATAGTATTGTTATTTTCATTTGTCATATTTTTACTTTCAATTTTGATCCATCATTCGCAATTACGGTCCGTTGGCATTATGATTTATTGCATCGAGTGAAACCAAACAATATGTAGGGTACGAATCTTTATTTCAATCATATAAAATCATTGTAGGGAATGCTGTATTAACATATTATTGTATTAAGATATTGTATAGAATTGGTAGTGCGATGATATTTTTGTAATGAGTATATTTGTGTACTCGTATGTTCGGAACATATTTTATAGTTCCATATACAGGAGACTCATTTAGATTGTCATGTATAAAAAATAATAATTAATAAAATATATAATAGTAATTTAATGTTTTTTATTTTTTCGAAGGCATGTAATGATTCAATGTTTTGTATGAAATATTTTTCAAAATCCAATTTCCTCGGTATATAAAATAATTTTACGTTCAACTTTCTAACAAACATGTTGTTTCGTTGTTGATAGAAGTTGTTGGAAGAAGCAAATTAGAGAACCTTTAGTCGTCACTTCTCTATTAATTTTGGTTATGTTTATTAAATTAAGATCTTATTTATGGGTATTTTTTAAATCACAATAAAATTGAATTATTAAAGAAGCATGGAGAGTATATCGTTTATACCTATTTACTTAAAAGAAAAAAAATAGTTTTAATATCAGTATGTTACCAGTACCATACTTTTTTGTGTATCCATTTAAAGTTTAAAAAAATATAATTTGCTTCGTATTGGTTTCACCTTGTTCGTTTTGGCGGATTTGAACCTTACGAGCTGCAAGAATGAATTTAATCCGGGAATTATTAAAAACCTTCGTTTGAGGCAATGCTATTTGAATAAGGGTATATGGCTGGTGAATTATTAATTATTATTTAATAAGGACACCATTTAATATCATGTTATAAATTTTGTTAATAACTGTTTATTCTACTGAAAATTTAAATAATTCTTTTTGTGAAGATGTATGGATGATGGTTATTTGTTCACGTTAACTACGGCATAGATTTTGTTTGAATCTTACAGTAAATTAGATTAAACATCAGAGTAAGATAAAGTCTATAGTTAATCCCGGAATTACGTGAAGTAAGCATAGGATCACCGTGTAGCAGTTGTATTGGCTGTTAAGTAACAACAAAAAATAATACTGATTGTGATGTTGTTGTGGGTTAATTACTTTTATCTTTTATTTTTACTTACGAGTACTTTATAGATGTATCTATACTAATTGCGTGGATAAAAACTAGTATTTAATAATTCATACAACTTTTAAATCACCTATGTCTATAATCCGTGTTTTTTCGTCTCAAAACAAGTATCAGAAATAAATATTTCGTTATTTGAGAACTAAGATTGTAATTGTAAAATAAAATATTGAATGAATCCTGATTGAGAATTACTCCACAAGTTATAGATATTTAATGTTATAGGCTAAGGATAAACTTACCTTTATAAGTCGGAAATCTGGCTCAGGCTGCGACAACTGTACATTTTATGTAGAATTGCAGGCTTGATTAACTTAATTTTGGTCACCCATTCTTTTGTAAATTATAATGTAGAAATATAATTCTTAATTTTTTTGTTATATTTTTCGAAAAAAATAATAATTTTCATTGCCTACCAGCTAAAGAAGTATAATTCAAGTGTGGCTATAAATTAATTACTGCTAGTAAATTTTATCTTATTATTTATATTATATGTAGTTGTGTAAAAAATATATTTCCAAGAACATAATTTTAATATAACACACTTATTTCTTATTCTCATTCTCACCCTATCTTAGTGAATTAGTATTGGCGTCATTCCAGATATTTGTAACTATTGGTTTCATTTAGACCTAGCCTTTGACGGTTCTTTGAAAGGAACTGACTTTCTACATTGTATAAAGCTTAATAACAATGACACTTATTACGTTCTTTATGAATTAGCCTTTAACCAAAAATCTCACATTGTTGAAGTAGAGGCTTCGGTTTTTCTGTTAAGATCTACTTCAATGAAATCTTCAGGTCTTATTTATTTTGATAATTTTTTAACATACTTAGATATATATTTTTGTCTATTGTGATTTTTATATTACAAGTCTTTTAAATTTTAATAAAATGTAACGAATGGAAATTTTTGGAGTATATGTAAAATATTTTAAATTGTATAAGATGAATATACCATAGATAAAATTAATGCTTATAAAAAAGAGTATATGTACACGCGTTATAAGTTATACTTCTTTGGCGTATAGAAAATTAATCAAATTTTAACAAATAATTAAGATCAAAGATTGTATAAGCACTCATCATTTAAGGTTTATATGTATAAACAAGTATCGAAAATGAATTCTTTTTTTATTTATACATTTTTTTTAAGAATGTAATAATTTTTAATTAACGATGTAAATAAATCACATATACCGACAATTTACCTCAAATCCATAAATGAACTCAAAACAGTTTTATCACTGATATTCAATATATATATATACTCATAAATTATTAGTAAATACCATCGTATGTGAATTTGATTTAATAACTAACTAACCACCTAGAACTAACTTCACGATGTCGCTATCAGTTTGCGTGCGTATCGTAAAAATTCACTCTCATAATTTTTCTCCTTCGCTCCAAAAGCAGCATAACTTCAATAAAAACAACTTCTTATGTTTTGAACACATCTTGAGATATCTTCAACCATCTTGAATCTTGACATGCTCTTTCATTTTTATATTTACTTATAAATAAATTGAGTTTGAACCTAACGTAACGTAAAACGCGATGCATCTCCGGAAAATATATGGTGTCCTATATATCACCTTCTCAAACTTTGCTCTTCATGAGACCACTAGGCATCCGGATTCTAAAATAATATAAAAAAGTTGCTGAATTACAAGTTTTATGACTTCACCATTATTGTCATTTTAATATTATTTAAATGAAATTTTATACAAAGAAGAAAATTTCAAAAGTTGTTTGAAAATTAATTACAAGTACTAATTAGCTTAGGAATTTAAAGCTTTTAGGTTACGTTGACTCGTTATAAATTTCAGAACAAGGGAAAGATAATATTTAGGTAAAAAATATCCTCTGATTTTACAATTATATTACAAAAGAAGTAACTTTAAGTTTAATATCCTAGAATTTTCATATGTAAATAAAAAGGTTAATACATTTCAGCGCTATTCAATAATCACAGTTAAGAAGACAGAACATTGTCTGTCGGATCAGCTATACTTAAAAAAGAAATTAACTTCATTCAGTTAAAAAGGTGACATATATTTCTTGATTATAGGTCGGTACGACGTTCGCCGGGTCGGCTAGTGAAATAAAAATGTTGCTAGGTGGTTATATTATCGACATTTTATTTGCATTTTTCGACAGCTTTACCATTTGGTATTCGTAATCATTCGTAATTATAGCTGTTAACTGTACAAACCGAACTATAATTTAAAATTTTAAACAACGTTCATCATTATTCATGCCGGTGAATTAAAGATGTCACAATCTCATTTTCGGAGTAAATATAAAGTAAGATTAAAAAGCTTTTTTTTTTTTTTTTTTTTTTTTTTTATGTCAAAGGTGGCAAACGAGCAGACGGCCCACTTGGTGGGAGGTGGTTACCGTCGCCCATGGACATCCGCAACAAAGATGTTGCGGATGCGTTGCCAACCTTGTTTTATAGGGATAGGGAGGGGTGGGAATAAGGATATTGTAGGAAAGGGTGGGAATAGGGAAAGGGCAACCGGCTCTCTCACTCATCGGACGAAACGCAGCCATTAAAGGCTACTTCACGCCGATCTTCTGTGAGAGGGTGGTACTTCCCCGGTCGAGCCAGCCCGTGTTCGAGCTGCAGTAACTAACCACAGCTAGGCTCTACCACCTAAAAATTATTATGTATTTATAATTTTATATGTATACTTTTTTCATGGTTGAATTTATTCTTCCCAAAACTATATGTGTATATACATATTTACCATAATATAGGTAATACATATACAAATGTATAATAATAAGTAATAGTTAATTATCGCTAATAACAGGATTTGTTCCTTTCAAAGAAGAGAAATTAACAAAATGTAAAATGTAAAACTACTAATTTACTAAACATAAATTCTATTGCTATACATACCATTTGGATAAATAAGTTTATAGAGCGGCCTTGCTACAATTAATAGTTCTTGTGCGTTGCATGCAATTCGATCATTTAAATTGATTATTACTTTTATCTATGTAAAATTCTTTGAACTTTATCAGAATAATATTGTGAAAGAGAAATTAATTGTATTTCAAATATACATATAAACCCATTTTACTGTTATAGTAGGAAACATTAAAAAAAATTAATGTAAATCAAAGATTATTATGCAGGTATTTTAGGTTTAGGTTTGGTTAGGTAGCTTTCTGGACAATTTTAGCTACGAAATAAAATTTATTATTTCATGATTATGTCTTTATATTACTACTTAAGTATATTATTTTTAATAACATTATAATGCCAGAAATACTTATGTATCACAAAAATATGATCATTTGTTTTATAGATTAAATTAAAATTGTATAATATTTTTCAGATAAGAGGATATGTATATAATTAGAAATAAATTGAAATATCACTCTGATCATATCAATCAAACTAAACAGACGCTGAACTTAGTTAACTCTTGACCTAACGTATAGATGACATATAAACTTAGACTAATTAAATTAACATAATATTAGTAGTTAAACCTATAATAATATTATCTGGAGGGTAAACGAAAATTATTATTATAAACTATCCCAAAACTGAATGTAATTATTTTCTTTCGATGACTAAAGTCATTATAGGCAAGCCCTTTTGACACGACGAGTACTACCTACTCATAATTTATGCTTGAAACTTACTAACAATATATACGGACCATATCTTCAAAGAAGCAACTGTTAGTGAATGTATACTGGTAACATTTATATATGATGTACAAAAATAACATCAATATTACGTTCCTTTGTTGGTTAAGTTACTTTTCGACGGACTTGGGTAATCTCAAAGGCTTCTGCATGAAGATATATTGACAATAGTCATTTTGTTTTGGGTTTTCACAAAACACAGAGATAGTATTCCAACAAAGTCCATTGAAGCTTTTATTAAGGAAAGATGATGTAATTGGATAGAAATAGTGAATTCCCAAGTGAAATTTTGTATCTTGTATAAAGTAATTTCAAGAATAGCGGAAGTTAGACATCATTCGTTCTATTATTTGATAAAGTCTTGCAATTTGTTATGATTGAACTAACTTTCGAAATTGAAAGTAAAAGGAACACCTCAACTTAAACAATGCATTATAAAGTCCAAGTACTCTATACAGTTCATGAAACAAATTTTTATTTTTTATCAAACTATTGTTTTATGATATTGGGACTACATATAACAAAGGTTGCTTACATTTAATTCTACCTGTTATTTTATCCATCTGGGCTACGATATTATTTGTATACAATTCCTACTTCAATATAATTTAGCTGTCTGTTGGCGTCTCGTAAGGGACGTTTGTGTATAATATATTAAATTTCAGATTCGATAGTAACAAGTAATTCGATATCTTTTGATGGCTATTTATAAATAGAAGAATATGATATAGCCGTCTGATCCATTTTAGCAAATTTAAGGTTATCTATGAATTCAGTACCACAAAAGTTATGATTGATTGAACAAAAAAATAATCTGTAATGTTACATATTGTTAAAACCTTTCATTCTGAGGTTCTGTATTTTATATGTTTGAAAACATTTTTGTTTCAGATCAAAGCCATTTTTTCTTTAGTCCGACCGAGTCAAATATTAATATTTGTAAACATATACATGTATATTTCTGGAATATACAATATACATGTATATTTCTGGAAAAATGGACATACCATAGATCAATATATGTATGTATGTATATATTGATCTGTGATATGTCCATTCTTCCAGGATATATAATAAAATACTCTGTCATAATATTTGTAATTTAAAAAGCAAATATATAATTTAATTTGTTATGAAATTATTCACAGTGCTACAGTCCTAATGTAAACCGTTTGAATCGTCCCAGATGGTTCATTCTAACACTGAATGCATCCGTATTGTGGTTTTATAAAGGCTCTATTGGGTTCACTTCACAAGTATGATGAGTTATTCTATAAATAAATTATTTTCTATAATACCGCGTTAAACTCGGAGTTAAATACAAAGTATTGCAACAATCTGTATTTACTACGAGAATATCTCAATGTAGCTTAAATAATAACTGAAGAACTCAATAAAAGCTGTAAATAAAATATTTAAAAGTTATAATTGATATACCGCAATAAACACTCCTAACGGTGAGAGTTCTGAAAATCGTTACAGGGTAATTTATAAGCGCTCGTTCAAATACAGTATTAACAAGTCAAATATTGAATATCTACCACAAGCTAAGCTTACAGAAAATGGTGTCAATGCATCTCGATCTCGATTTACTGAATATATCTGCGGTAACGTAACGTAAAGTAATATTACGTAGTCTTTATCATAAGATTTCAATTATGATATTTTAACACATATGGTTTGAATTTTCGTTTTGAATTCTAATACCAATAAGAACACTGATATTGAAAATAAAGTGTTTTGAACGTTTCCCGAATCTTTTATAATAATTAATGTTATGCAAATGGAACGTTAATTGAATGGTTATTCACAATCGGCTTTGCGCATTAATCAGTGTAATCTAATTGTAATGGAGATGAAATAAATTCGGTCCAATAACATTATCTGACCGAGAGAGCTTAATTGATGTCACATTGTAATGTGGATTTATCCTCTTTACTTTTATGTGTTTTCATGATGACAATGCGTTTCTTTAATTTCATTTACCAGAAACTCAATAGAAATATATATATTCATAATTTTTATATTTATAAATCAATAACTGAATTCTATTAATCTTATAATTTTTATAATGGTTCAAGTATGAGAAATGATGTATGTATATATGTATATGTTCGATTTATTTGTTGCAGTTATGACACGAGACTCTTAGGGTCAGCGGGTCACTGGTCTGATGAGATATTTGGAAATCGAGCAAGATGGCTCAACTTTCCAAGCTCCGTTCTGCATGTCCGGGATGTCCAGTCTCACGATAGATCCATATACAGATGTCGGGTCGACTTCCACGTATCGCCAACAAGAAATTATAGAATAGCTCTCGATGTTATCGGTAAGCATTTCAATATTAACTATGACTATATCTATAAGGGCATTCCATGATATAATATTATTTATAAATATCTCTTAATAAATTTCAAATAATAATGTCCAAGTTGGTTACAATATAATATTATTATAATATTATGTTTATGTTGATGTCAGTAGAGGGGACGGACATAAGGATTAAATATTATAATAACAGCTCTACCAAATAAGTCTGTGTTGAATTTCAACTTCGCTAAATAGGAATTTTTAACATAATATCTTTTTAAAATTCTCATAATGTCTAGTAATTCTAATTAAAATTATCGAAATAACCATATTTTCTAGGAAAACTGATTTACTTTGACATAAATAAAGTGAAAATAATTTTATATTTTCGAGATCACAACTAAAATAAAATATATTTAACAGTAGCTTAGAATGTTGATTCCAACAAGGTGGAAGCAACTCGGCAGTTACTCGGTATATTTCATTGTGGAATTTACAATATCGCTGCAATTAATACTCCAATTAAATAACGTCAATAATAAGTTCTTTTTCAAACGAAACAATACTGTTGAAGTCAAACACGTAACCTATAACTAGAGTAGCCCAGTAACCAATGTATTTACAAGTGCGGACTATCTCTTACACAACTTTGTTGAAGTGAATTATGTGGTCCAACATAAAGCCTGATCAGCCTATTAATATTGAGGAGAACTTAACCAATATAGTGTAATGGTTCGAAATTCATATTAGACGAAATAATCTAACTATGGGCAAATGTGCCGAAACAGCTGATAGTAGTTAAAATTCATTATATATTTTTATAGAAAAATCAAAATAATCGATAATTAAAGGCCACAGAAAAAAGGCAGATAGGCTAGCCAAAATGACCTTGTGACACGCTTTACCTATTTCTCTATACTTTGTTTTAAAAGAAATACTATTAGAAAACATTAAATACTATGTATATTCGACGTGTCTTTATTTAAGATTTGTGTTTTATTTGTTTCTGTAAACAATGTTTTGAATCATATTATTGTAATAAAAAAGATACTCTTTATCCTTTATCATCCATCCAAAGAAAAGAATTAAACACTCCATTTCCCTCTACGTTTCCCTAACTTCCAATTAAGAAAATCAATGGAAGAATTAACAGGTAACTTTACTGAGATTGCGATCTAAGGATACATCTCTAGTTATTACTGTTACCGCATTATTTTGTTTTGTTAAATAACGTTAATATTTAATATAATTTTTAAATGTATTCAACTATGACTATTAGCTAATATCGATTTAAAGAAAATGTGTTATAGAATTTATTTTACTAAATAATATTTATGTATTATACTTTATTTTATTTTTTTAAGGTTTTAAATTCCATCACATTATGGTAGATTTTCTAAGAATTGATTTTACGATAACTTTCCTGATTTTGACATAATATCATCATTTTCTTAGACTCTCTGATCTCTTATAGGTCTACGGAAATAAAATATAATACGACAAAGTTTATTAATGAAAGCAAGGGAACGGAGACGCAGAAAACGGTTTTTGATTCTTGTTTCTGTTACAATTTTTACAATAAAAATAAATTTTCTATTTATAAAATATTAGATTTATATAAATGAAACTTATGTTTATCATATATATTATGAAAAATATGCACTGACTTACATGTGTACAATAAATTTACAGTAAATTTAATTTCATATAATAATGAATATATATACGTATATGTTGTTTTTTTAATTTACAACCCATTGTTGTTTTAAAGTAACCTACAAAGATATTTATACCCGGAGATAAAATCCGAAACTAACGTTAAGATCGCAATATTACACGTTAAAACTTCCAAAAGCTTTTTCCTTACATCGAAGCGAAATTCCAATGCAACCGTAATTCCTTAACAACCTTAGAAATTACATAGCAATAAGGTAGCGCAAACGATGGGGTTGAACTTCTGAATTTTGGCAGAATAACGTTTAAGTAGATCTACATCTCTTTAAAATAAATAAATAATTTTTTTTTACTCTATAGTTTTCACTGCAAGTCCCCTTGCTGTTTTGTTTATACTGTTTAGGCAAGAAAAAAACTTTATAAGATACTCTTTTATCAATTTTCTAAGATCATAAATTGGTTTAATCATTAAAGAAGTACATGTTACGGTAATACCAACAATATTTCTTATATAATGTGAAATATAACATGTGTTTAGGGCAATAATTGAATTTCTTTGGTAACCTAATGGGCTCCGATTGTTATAAGAAGGAAACAAAAGAAAACAGAAAATTCCTTTAAGAACATGATTATTTTTATCTGCTTTTATCATTCTATTCACTAAGAGGTAAAAATATAGTATATCTAAATCTAAACTTTACCTTCAAAGTCTGCAGAGCAAATTACGAATGTTTCACATATTTCTCGCCTCGGGGTAAAACGTGAACACATATTTGGAGCTTGTGATTATCAAAACTTTTTTTACATTTTATTCCTATATTGAAAAGTGTTACAGAATTTCAATATAATGGAAAAGAATAGGTTAAATTCAGTGAAGTAATTGAAAGTAACTTCAATTTTGGTTCTCTGTTTCCTTCTTTTATGGAAAAATCTGAAAATTATATATGTTTATAAGTATTTTTATTTCTAATAACTTACATATATATATATATATATATAATTCTTCTGTGAGTGTGTATGTCACTGAACTTCTCTCAAACGATTGGACCGATTTTGATGAATTTTTTTGTGTGTGTTCAAGGGGATCTGGGAATGGTTTAGATTCACAATTTTGTCCGCTGGACAATGTTTTTTTAACTAATTTTTAATTTATTATTGGTTGTTGATACAAACTTTTTTTTGACGTTAGATTTCACAACTAACCAATATGTCAATCATTCTGTCGCACTTCAAAACACGGAGATTTATGGCTTTAATAGGTAAACTCCAAAAATATAAATAAAAAAACAGATATTTCTTGATTATAGGGCGATACGAAGATCGCCCGATCTTTTAGCATATATATAAAAGTGTGTTACACGAAGAGCATCTATTATTGAAATGAAATAACTCTTCAAAGTTCAGTGTGCACATTTTCTATGTTAATTATTTAAAATAATCATAAGAATGCCTTCTTTAATTTCTAACATTCGGGTATTTGTCAAATAATATAGGTCAATATTATATTTCGTGTTTACTCGGAGACAGTCTATCGATTTAATTGGTTCTTTTGTGACATATATTTATTATATAAACAAAAGACTATAGACCAAACATCAGATAACGAATAAATACAAATGTTCTTAAATATAGGTGAACAAAAATCTAAATATAGTGAATAATTTAAGTAATAGTTGAATTGTGTAACAGTTCTTGAATATATAACTAGATAAATGATAGCCATTAGTTTAACTAGTAATTTTAAATACAAAACTTTTGTAGTTATATGTCCAATGTAGGTTTTGAAGTGTGAATTTTTAAGTTCATAGTGTATTATCCTGATGCTTCTAGATGGAAACAAAAATACCTTTATTGTATTTAAAACTGCACGTGAGCACGAACAAATTCTTTGGTGACAAAATATGTATACATTTTCCTTTTCGTGTGAGTAAAATATTTGTAGGATTTGTATTCAATAATTTTGATCTATTTTTATTAATAAACTATTATTGATTAAACTACTTCTCATATAAATATCAATTTATGTACTAGTTAATTAAAATAAAAAAAGAAGTTGAAGATAATGTTCAACACAATAGACACGTAGCAGTTCTAAGTGTAAACATTATTACCTTTGTAATTCCTTCTATCCTCAGTATATTTTTAAATGGACAAGAATATTAAAGTAATGTAATAGTGAATTTCAACTTATATACATATATTTAAGCCTCTTAATAAAGTTTAAAATTTTTCTTATGTAACAGCCTAGAAATATTTTTTGAAGAATTGGTATAGACATCATTTGGTATGTTAAATACTTATAAAATAAAATACAAAAATAACATATTTACAAAGTTCAAAACAACTACATATATATATATAGGTATTTTTTTAATATTATATTTCATTTGAGTCGCAACAAGACTAAAAAAACTAAGGCTAATTGTCTTATATATATTTTTTTTAGATTTTGTCTGTACCTATTTTAGTAAATATGTAATTAAAACATTAAAATATTATGACACCCCTTACTAAAATAAACGAAATACCAAAAAAAAAGTTAGAAAAGGAACAAAGTAAATAATAATAGTCACACGGTTGAAAACTCCGTCGTTAAAATTTTGTGACCGAAACCACAGTAATGTTGTGAAATTTTTGTTAGTTTAAGTGTTGAATACAAAAGGCTGAGTTCAAATAGGCGATATACTCGTACATTCATATATTTTTATTAAGTATTTCAAGTTTCCCATGAGATAAATTTATCTAATGCATTGTTCCTTATATCTTTCTGTTCAATAAACCGGAGAGGTAATTTTTTTGGGAATTCGCCTATACAAAAAATTGTGATCACTGGCTATGGCCAGTAGCTCCTTTTTAAGCGGAATAGCTTTTAACAACTGAGTGAATAAATTCTTGTTTTTCACAAGTATTGATTTTAGGACTCTTTTCATTTATTCCGTTTATAAACGATAGAGACGATTCAAGTAGACAAAAAAAAGTTTAATTTACTTGACCAGTGCAGATGTAAAACTTAAACGTTAACGTATTACAAAATTTCATTTTTTGTTGTTAGTACTTTAGAAAATAAAAACTCAAAAGGTTTAATTAATAACTTCATTCACAAGAATCTATTAAATAAAACATAAAAGCTAGTCTTTAATATACGACCAGTACCATTATCAAAAGGTCTTATTATATAAGAGGTTTTTAGATATTTTCACAACTGGAACTAGTGTTAAAAAAGTTAATAATAAGAAAGAGTATTGGTAAATATAAGAGTATGTGAAACTATTAACCTAAAGGAACGAATTTATTAAAGTTATAAAAAAAAAATCCAGCGTTTGTCTCGTATTATTTTATTAAATCAGTTTGTATCTGAAGAGCTAATGGGTCACCACATAGCGGGTAGAAATTCCCTATTGTCTATAATGACACAGACACAGCGGGTAGTGTGTGTTTGTGTCTCCAAAACTCCGTTTAATTTATATTTACTATACAGGGAGAAACGTTAAGCCTATTGATTTAAATATTTGACAATGTTAAAGTAAATAAACAAAATGAAAAATGTTTGGTCACTGCTTTTATAAATTTGAATTGACAATTCAAATATATACCTACATATATAAAGATATATGTATATCCAAACTGTTGATTAGGTATATTTTATAGATTAATTTATAAAAACAAATGTTTTACTTAATAAAATAGATAAATAATGAAAAATCCAGAATGATAAAGTCTATCAATAAGTTAGGCAAATTATATAATATTTTAATAACTATATACATATTAGCTAAATTAATCATGACACTTTTTTGTATGGATTATACAAAAGAGATAAAACCAATATCTACGGAAAAAATAACCAATGTCTTTACACACTAAGACGTACTTTAACAGCATGATTTGAAAAATAAACTACAGAACGAAGGAGGCGTACTCATATGAGTAACAATTTACAAGTTTTTGTTCGTAGCCGCTTGCTTGTGAGGGAAAATAGAGACATTTCATGACAGATGAGTGTTAATGTAAAAAAGTGTTATTTTATATGTAAAAGTCACATTGTGTCTCAAATTCTTATCAGTTAAGAATATATTTGTTTTGATTTAATGTTTTAATTGTCTGGATTATTGTTTTATTGTTATTTTACTTGACGATTAAGTTTGAGAACGTTAGTACATATTATTTCAAATTATCATACTTTCGAGCAGTTACTTAAAAAACTCGTAGGTATAAAAAAGAGTAGCGGTATGCTTAGAGCTAAATTTAATCAACAATATGTTTAGTACATATTGAAAACCCATTTAATGGTTTTGAATAACAATGAAAGAAAGAGTTAATCGATCAAAAATAAATTTCAGAGCAGATATGTAATAATACCTCAAATATTTTTACATGTGGATATTTATTGTATTAATTTATAGATGTTCCAATAAAAGTTTTAATTATGAATGATATCATTACTTATATAACCTAAGATAACTAATAAGTGATAGTTTTTTAAAAGTTATAACAAAGTTTAGATTTCCAGCTTAGGGCCAACTAAGTCAATTTATAAGTGGTTTATATATCGCATGAAAGAAGGAGAATAAAAGAGATTATTTTTATGATTAAGTTTTTTCTTGTAAAATGCTAGACCCGCTGCGGAATTACATTTCGAGGTGCCTTAGTTCAAAATTACGCGTTTTTTTTGAAAATATGTTGTAATTACCATACTAACTTGTTGGGGAAAGTAAAATGCTTACAGTAATAATTTCACTATACTTTTTACCTAAAAGAAGTACAATATTAATTTTTATATAAATACGATACTGAGAGGATAATTGGCTAAATATTTTGATTTGTAAATTTAAAAATACCAGTTGATTGAAAAGTGAATTTATAAGTTATGCGTATTTTAACTCACCATTTGCTAAGGTCAGATTCCTATAAATATACTCGTATCTCTTAAATCATAAATCTAAGTAGATAAGAAATATTCAACAAACAATGTCTAAAACATTATAAATCATTACAAAATTTTAATTACGGAATGTCTCAATCTTTTATATTGTTATAGAGCTTTAAAAACTTTCTTCCCTATATTGTAATGTGACAGAAATCCTTTAACTTCATTTTATCGCAAAAGAAAGCCCCAGACGATCTTTAAAATAAAAAAATTGTTAAGAACTAGGTATTATAAAATAAGTTATTTAATGGCTAAATATAAAGCCTTATGTGTAAAGCTTAAAGGATTGTCTAAGCTTCTTAAGAAAAAAAACCAGGAATTTTTTATCCAGTATCATTCCATTCTAAACCAGACAATAACTCATTATAACAATGGTTTAGCATAACAAACGTAACACCCTGATTCTTCATTAGAGCTACCCTCAAAACCGGTGATCTTTGACGAGTTCGGCGAAGAAATAAACGGGACTGCCGGCCCTTTCAACGAAGGGGGCGACTTTAAGCTTATTTGCTTCGTCAGTGGGGGTGAGTACATATTTTGCCCGAATTTCCTGCTCTTTCAAAATTGTATGCATAAAAATTGAAAAATCTAAAATGATATTTTTTAATCTATGTACCTAATATTGTAAGACGTAGATTTAGTCGGATTTATATATTATTTTCTATACTTGTTATAGATAAATACTATGACAATAGTAGTTGCATTTTCAAAATATTTGTTTAGATTAGTACGAATGAATGCTAGGAAATAAAATTTTCTTTTAAATGATGAGCTGTATAAAGGTTATTTTGATAAATAAGTAATATTACAATCATGTATGCTGGGATTTTTGTTAAGAATTTTTTTGATTAACGATTTTCGATAAATTTACTTATTTTTATAATTTATTTCTTTCTTCATTACAATATTGTTTAGTAAAATATGTGAAGTAGTTAGAGAATAGTATATTTATATTGTACATTAGATCACAATATTCCGATTGTATAATAATATATTCTTTGACTTAGGCAATCCTACGCCAAGAGTGCAGTGGTTGCGTGGAGAAACTGTACTTTCTTCACTGAGCGCGAGTGAGATCCCAGTGGGTAACACCAGGTCATTGACCCTCTTGGTCAGAAACGCAACCCGTGCACACTTGTCTTCTGTGTACACATGTACAGCGGATAATACACTGCTATCTCCGCCACAAAGGGTCTCCGTGCATGTAGATCTGTATTGTAAGTATATACATATAGAATCATGAGTTATTGATCACAAAGATTCACGTATGACAAAGAAAATGACATACAATTAAAAAATATATATATCAAGGTGTGTTAGAAAGGTTAATGTTTGAATTGTAACTCTATTGTATATATTTATCATCTATTTTAGTCTGTGTTCGAAACATGTGAACCAAATAAAACACCTAAGAAGTAAGTGTCTTAAATATGTACACAACTTTAAGCTCCATTAGGCAGACAAAACCATAATATAGGACGTTTTAAAAAAGTTTTAAGCTTTAAGCATGAAATGAATTTAACTTCTAAAGTAGTTTTTTCTTTTTAACAACATTTATCACGCTTTCTGAAATTGGAGTTGATTTTTTTCATCATGCTTTTTTTTAATAATAAAAATAAGAAAACTGTAGGTATTTTTGCAACGCATTCATCCTTTTTTAAAGTTTCTTGTAAAATTTTCACCGTATAAAAAACCTGTCTAAAAGAAAAACAAATGTCCCTCGAAATTCGAAAATTTTCTTCATGCATAAGTCGTTTAATGAATGTACATATATGTATGTGATGGATAAGGTGTTTCAGCGTCAAAGCTAATGGAGCGATGTTGTTTCTGTCTTTAGTAACAAGAGTAAATTGCTCTTAATTTATAGTTGTATCCAGCTTCAAACAAAAAAAACGAACAATCGTAGTCAGTGACAGTATAGTTTTTCCCATACGTTGTATTATACGAAAGACTTATCCACTTAGAACCTTGGAATATAATAATATCTTTTATTTTTAAGGAAAGACCCACAATGACTATTTTATATTTGTTTTTCCTGGAAGCAAATTGAGGTATTGTTGAAAAACATTCTACTTTATCCACTACTAAGGGAATTCAATATTCCACGTTCTTTATGTGATGTGATCTGTGATTGAATTATGATTCGTTTTGAATAAAATATTATACATAGTAGAGGTAAAGCAAGAACTGTTTTTTTAAATAGCAAATGAGCTGTTTATACACGATACAGTATCAGAATAAGAATTAAATGTTATCAATATACAACTTTTTTGTTGTATCTTTTCTCCTTTTGTTCGATTTTGCCTGTCTACCTTAAGTTCTCTGTCTACACTTCTTCCTTCCTGGGTATACTGGAAGAAATCCCTTCTAGGGATAAGTATACCTTTTAAACTTATTTTTCCTATGTCATATTTCTTTGTCCTTAATGTTTCTGGTATGTTTAAAAAATTGTTAAATAAATAAATAAAATAAATAAATAAATACTCGTACATTGTTACTTACAAACAACTTATATAAATTAACTTGTAGAAGTTTAAAACTTACATGCGTGTTTGTCTAGGCTGTTTAAAGATTGCAAATTTTAATGTAAATACATGTGCTCATGAAGCAAGTTCTTCAAGAACAAAGCAGCAGCTTTTGGTCAAAATCATACAATTGCAGGTGCGTTTTCAGTCAGTGTGGCTGGAAAATTGGAACCGTGCATATATTTGTATATTTAAAAAGTGTTATGACATAGGAAAATATATTTTTTGTTGAAATATTTTTAGTTTTTCTTCTACTTTGAAGTTTAAGCAAGGCTTAATGTTTCTCCGATTTTTATTAATTCAGATAATAATTTATTATACTTGCATTTTGGTTCTTAAAAAAAAGATTTGTTTGTATCATGTTACGAAAATATAACTTTTATCAAATTGAATAAAATCGATAATGATTAAAATTAACCAATTTTGGTCTACGATTCAAAAAAAATACTATTTATACTCTTAATTTCAATTTTTAGTCATGGCTGGTTCAGATTATTTACGAAGCGATGGGCATTAACATAAAACATTTTCTTGTCAGTGCGGCCACTGTCAGTTGAAATTTTATTGAGGGAACAACCATTATCGGTGGGAAGACAAGCCGAGCTTTGGTGCAAGTCATCCGGTGCAAGACCTCCAGCAGTTGTCACTTGGTGGCTAGATGGAAAAAAACTTGAATCTATAACAAAACAACAGGTATACTTATTAACAATGTAAGCTCCACACTATGCAAATTTTTCTCCTATATTATTTAAATTATTTTATAAAGTCACTTTTAAATAGGATTTAGAAGATAGAAACGAGACTCAGTCTCTGTTGAAATGGACACCTTCAAAGGAACAAAACGGAAAAATACTCACATGTAGAGCAGAACATTCCAAGTTCAGTAGTTCAACGATTGAGAGCAAATTGCAACTTAATGTATATTGTAAGTATTCTTGTTTTGTATTCGTTTTTGTTTGTATTTAGTTTTATATTTTAGGATACCTATAGAACATTGAAAGTGTTATTTTTATTTTAATTATATACATGTATTGATTTATTATACCTTTGTGGTAAATCTAATCATGACTGTGGTTGTATGATATAAAGAATATTTTCTCCTTATAACGAGTTATTATAAAATTATCTTGTTTTAATTAACTTGAAATATGTCTAGAACCTACCAAAACATATGATTAACCTTATATAAAGCAAAAGGTCTTAAACAGAACATATCATTTTTGCAAGCAATTGATACGAGTACAAACAGTCGGGTTTCATATATAAATAACCGAAGCTTTTTAAGTTTTAAAGGTGTAGATTGAATCCTTATCATTACATACTCGCTTGAATAAAAAAAGGGTTTTGTTTTTATTTTATATGTATTCTACCCTGTTTTCATTTTTAATTTCTTATAAAGTTTTTCTTTATTCATAAGTGGTCAGAGTGGATCAGAAATAAAAAAAATATTAACTTATTTATTCATTCTTGACTCACGTTTCATTTTGTCAATTACGATATAAATATATAAACAGAATTTCGAAGTCACCAACTTTGCTTACGAAGGTATTCCTACTTACGCTACATATTTAAACAGATTAAACATAATAGGTACTATAAAATATCTGACATGGTTTTTAGATTCGATAAAAATTTCACAGCTGGAATATTATGCATATTGTAGAAGTCTTATACGTATTCAGTGAGGAATCCATAAAGGTAGTTTTACGGCAGTTGTCAACCTAAAAGCACTATCATATCTAAGTATAACAACATAACATTTATACTATGAAATAAGCTCGATTCTATAACTTCTTATTCTACCTTAAAATGTAATGTGACTCTTGAAATAAGTATATATATGTATGATTTTCTTTATTTCTATCATATATGCTCTTGAACAAATAGGGACTGAAAGATTTATACGAAACACTATTTTGGATTACTCTTTTTATATTGTTTTCTTTTATTTTTATATCGGTGTATTTTGTTATGATATGTATGTAACAATATTTTCTGTGCCGAATTTGAGTCAAATCTATTTGATACAGAGATAGTTTGTGACAAGGAGAATAGAACTCTATTTCATTTAATATTGAATGAACAATTCAACAGATGTGCCGGTTGCTACAATGCACTTTGGTGCGAAAATGAACCCGAACGATATTGAAGAAGGAGACGATGTGTACTTCGGATGTGAAGTTGATGCCAATCCCCCTGCTTATAAAGTTATATGGGAACATAACGTGAGTTCAAATTTATTTCGCCTTACTATTTTATTACAAAATATTTTATGATATAAAATAAAAATCGGCAGAATGAAAATGTTTAACCATGGCATATTTGATTTGGGCTCTGATCTCTTTTTTTCAATTCAGGATTTTAAATAGCAAAATATTTTTCAGTATTATATGTATGAGTTCACTAAAAAGCTGCCTAGATATATACCAAATTTAATTGAAGTACGTCGAAAGTTGATTATTGTTATAATATTTAAAATTTATGAAAGTGCTTGAACATTTTAAAATAAAGTGTACGTTTAATTTCCGTAATGTTGTATGTTATTTTATTCAAAAACTTAAAAATTCTTTTTTTTAATCATCCAATGAATTTTATACAACATTACTTAAATTATTAAACTTTTTTTAAATAAAATTTTTGTGTGTTCCATGTCCAGTGTAAGAAAAAACAAGAGATATAAAAATGAATTGAACAGTTGCTCCTCATCTGAAGACAATCCATTATACTTCAATACGTTATGTTCGCTACTCTCTAAAATTTATATTAAAAATGAAGTATACTTTTACGACAGCTATAAAAATACACTTGGCGTCTTCTCTCCTATTGATAAGATAAATTTATGTTCCAAGGCAATACAATGATTAAAAGCTATCTTTTATAAGCTCTATCATGAAGTTGAGCTAAAAAATTCCATAGCTACTCGTAACATTAAAGTTGATTTAATATTTCAAAATATAATAAAATAATATAAAAATCTCATCATTGGACCTAATTAAAATAATTTATTCTTATTTAAAAAAATCCTACCCATTTATTGTCCTTTAACGATTATTTTGACTCGTTTTGGCACTTTATCTAGTAATCATACGAAGAAAATGCCTTACATCGTTTTAGAAAAGAGATGATACTCTTATATTGCTGAACCGATACTAATCAATCATAACTAAGAATTTCTGAAGGGAATCAGTCCTTTTGAGAGCTATTTTGCATCAGGCTAAACACATACACGTATACACCCATACATAAAATATAATACACGCACAGACATCAGAACAGAAGCAAAAAGTTTAGTGTTATAATTGTTATAAATCCTTACTGCAAAACTTTTCTATCATACGATTTTTTAGTAATCAGTGTAATAAATAAAAGTGTTTTTGTAGATCAGAAAGATATTAATTAAGATTTTTAGAATAATATATATGTAATTTCAATAAATATTTTCAATGTAATAATAACAAAAGATTTCAAGCTAGACACAAGTTTACGTACAATTCATGCTTTTTGACGAGAACCGTAGAAAAACGTGAATCGTCAATATAAAGACTTATATAGTATTTTCTAGAATTATATATATTATTTGACAAATTACATAGTATACATATTATGCTTCTTAGTTTGCTGGTATTATTTTTAAGGAGATAAATATTGTTAACATATTTTCTGTTTTATATTTTTGTCTACTTTCACAAAAATATCATCTACATTGTTAGTTACACGTTTAATTTATGACTAAATATTTTTATTTCTCGCTACGACAGCTTTGTATGCATATCTAAATTATTTATTCATTCTGGGTTCAAATTGAGTTTTATCGCTAAATTGCAAAAGTACTCTGTAATTGGCAAGTTTGACAAACATTTTCTCTGCTTTTAATTAGACTAATGCGTATTACTCTTTGTTATTTCATCCCTATCATAACTTTATTCATTTAGAATGTTATACGAATGAAATTAAATCACCAGGGTATTCTGCTTCAACACAATCCTGCTAATGGAGTGATCCTAACTGGCAACACGAATCTTGCACTACGTAACGTGTCACGACACCAGGCCGGCAACTATACGTGCACGGCTTCGAACGTCGAAGGAGACGGAAAGTCACTTCCCGTGCGAATGAGTGTCGTTTGTAAGTTTTTTTATTTAATCTTTCCAAAAAATATTCATATGTTAATGGAGTGACCAATAGAAAACAGCTGATTTTAAGAACACGATTGATAAAAAGAAATTGCTTTTAAATTATCATATTTTATATAATTTTCGATAGATATGAGTATATTTTACTAAATTTTAATACTTTTTATGCAGATAAACCCATATGTCGCTCTAAAGATATGAAAATAATAGGTGCAGCTTTACAAGAACCATCGAAGGTAGAATGTGAGGTGGATGCTTTCCCTCCCCCAGACACGTTTGAATGGACACTTAATAATTCTGCAGGCTCAATAAAGGTTGACCCTGTAAGTAGCATTTCATCTTTCTTTATTAACACTATATACATTAATTTTTAAACATAATATTTTGTTTGATATTGATAATGTACGAATTTATCTATAGGATATAAGAAATGTTCTCATGTTCTATTTATAAACCTTTCAAAATTAAAGAGATATAGCATAAGTTTAAGTTTGTCATACAAAATTACTAAAACACCCTTTCGTTCAAAGAATCCCTTTAACAGAGAATACTCTTATAAAAATAAAATACATTTTGAGACTCTAATACTTGAAGTCTCGAAAGGGTTTAACTTTGGGAATACTACAATGCTACCCTTATAAAAGATTACTTGTGCTATTTTTCATTAAATACACATAAATAATCTTTCTCAGTACATATACTTTATATTATGTTTATTCTGATATTTATTTAATGAAGTAAATAAATCCGTGGTAAATTTAATTATAATTACAAATGACAACTGATATTCAAAGAAGAAAGGTTGAAATAAAATAAAAAATGCCAAAAAAAATATAAATAATAATAGAAGCTTATACTTTTTACTGAAACAATTATTTGAAATAATATTTGCTATGTATTATTATTTACTTAATTAGTATGAAATGTACGAAGTTATACTTTTGCATCAAATTTATTAAAAACATTCATAATTACTTAAGCATTCTTTTTCAATTTAGCCAAGCGCTTAGTTTTTTAGAGAAGTTTCAAATAGATTTTTTTTTTCAAAGGAACGCTTCAGCGTCAATGGTGAAGCCGGAAGATCAGTATTAACTTTTGTCCCTGTATCTGAAACGGATTACGGAAAGTTGTCGTGTCGTGCAACAAACCTTGCCGGACAACAAATGTTGCCATGCGTGTACACTATACTGCCTGCTACTAGACCTGACCCACCGTCAAATTGTTCAGTATATAATCTAACTGATGATTCGCTGGATTTAACTTGCATTGCGGGTAGGTACTTATATTATTACCGTTTAAAATTTTAATTAAAATAAATACATATTTTTTTATTATATATTTCTGTATCTTGTAGGGTACGAAGGTGGCCTTCAATGTACCTACGTAGCAGAAGTCTGGGCCAGTGAAGGTTTATTAACAAATTCAACAAATACTGCTACAATTTGGAATCTTAGAAGACTTGGAGCTAAAAGACAATTAAACATTGTGGTATATGCTGCAAACACAAGAGGGAGGTCTGAACGTGTCACATTAACAGTAGAAACTGCCCCGCAATTATCTCCTAGAACGGGTAGGTCCTTTATTTTTAGCATATTATCCTATTTTGTACCATAGAGTTTTGTAGGCATAACTAAGGAAACAACGAACAAAACTTCTTGAATTGCTTTGTTTAATTTTATTGTGTTTTATTTTCTTGGTGATTTTTTTTACGATATATGTATGTAAATAGTGGAGGATTTCTATGGGGTTTAGTTATTTTAGAAAGTCATATTCAGATAGGAAAGACAACCTTTTTATTTGGATTCCTTATAGGGTAATAATAATACTCCGAGCACGAAGATTTTTAAAACATTTTTCTACAAATACAATTTCAACATGAAACCTTTTTTCATACTAATTTGCTTTGTCTCTTTGAGGTTGCATTAGTTCCGAATAAGTTTCAAACACCACTCTCATGGTCGGTGAAATTTTAAGTGTTTTGTTTAAGCTTGTTTAAACATAGTAAAAGTATATTAAAATAGTCGAATTAAATAAGAATAAATGACATAAAATTGTATGATGTTTATTTTTGGGTTTGTACATAGTTAAAAACTGATTACCTTGTATCATAGGCCCTAATAGTTTGTATAATAAAACTTAAAGTTTTTATGTATAACATGAAATTTAATCCGTGCTAAAAAGCAATAAACATTTTAATAAAGATGTCAATACATCACAAACATCTTGTATTTTTAATACAACGTTAATGTAAATTTCGTATACTTTTATTATAACGTAGAATATTTGCTTACTAACAATGACATAAAATGTTTTTACAATCAATCGATCAAGGTTATGTAATCTTATCTGACAAGAGGCCGTCTGAAACATATTAATTTTGACACTGACTAATGATTTCAACGTTCAGCTTTAATTATTACAGATCCCAAATCATGAAGTCGAATATCTTAGTTAATTTATAAACATTATTTTTAATTCATATCTTAACAAATTATCTATTTGATATCTTTGTCTAGTGCCTCTTAATTACGCTCTTTATATACAGGGTTTGCATTTCGAGAATAGAGTTTTGATAGTATTTATACGCGTATGTTCAAATAAGAAGAAATCTTAGCTTTTAATCTTGTTTTTTTGTAATTTACGATAACTTATAAATATAAATTTGCTCTTTTATAAAAAAAATTCATTACGATTCTGAATATAGCTTCTATATTTTTAACATCTCTAATACGTTACTTTTGTTATTTTTGTATAAATTTAATACATTCCAATGTAAAAGAACGTTTCACTCTATTAAGGTAAGTAAAAAGAAATATATTCCACGTCAATATTAAGTACGCTATAATGTACACCCAGATGCCATGATTTACACAACAGGTGATTTTGGTCTAGGGAGGTGTAATATTTCACACATTGAGATAAAAATAAAATATCTATTTTGTTTTAAAAAATTAAAAAATGTATGAAAAAAAACAAATTTAAATGTCTCTCAAATAAGTTTTAATAACATATTCGTTATTTATTGCAAATAATATGTATATGAAATTAACGAGTTTACATGGACAGTGATGATTGTATATTGTAATTCTGAGTTATAAGTGTGCTATAGTTCTCTTGCTAATGCTTGTCACCTCATAATGTATGTAAAAAAGACGGGAGAGATAAACGCATATCAATCTGACACATTGATACACTTGTTCGACCAGTTTTGCTTAAAGCACATAATATAATATTCTGTGATTATTTACGGCTTTCACGATTCTAACTAAGCAACAACTGCGCATTTCCACGAATATTCAATAATGGTGACTTTACGATATTATTTTATTTTGATATTGCATTTTACCAAAACTTTCGTGACTAGTATTTGTAAATTACAAATATTATAGCATTATCTTTTATAAAATCAAACTCTTCATAGTTAAATGTGTATGTTCAAAACAAATAACGCTTCACAAATATCACGGCTAGCTTAAAGTAACCGTTATTCCATTGTCATCAAAATAGCAATTTGGCTTAAATTCCAGTACCAATTACAATACTTTATTGGCTTTAGATGAGAATGCGACCAAATAACGTCACCTATGTACTTATACTCCTTTAAATATATTAAACATTAACCTATTTACTGCAAGATGTGTAAAATAATGTTAATGTGAAAGAAATGTAAATTTGAATAGTCTATTGTGAATGAATAAATAAGTTGAAGCTGAGTGAAAACCATCTTTAAGTTTAATAAATCACATTGTAGACATTAAGGTTGTGTTTTATACAGCTGCGTGCAAAAGTATTAGGCACCCCTATTGTTAGTCACTATCTCATTAGATAGCGGTCAAGTGTGTGTTTTATGGTTTAGCTATTGTATTAGCGGCAATTTTTAACCAAATTAAGATAAAAGAAAATATTTATGACATCCAGGTGTGCTCCTAAGCAGTGTTTCTTCGAATTCGCTTTTTTTGCGTTTCGGGTTATAGTGTATTATCAGTGTTTGCAGTGAACATACACGTCTTCTACGCAACTATTCCTTTTACAATTCTAAAGACTAACATTTAATGTGTTAATCACGCCGAAAAAATCTGAACTTAGTGCTGAACAGCGTCTGAGAATTAAGATTTTACATGAACAAGGCATGTCTCAGGTTAAAATAGCCCGAGAAGTGAAGTGCTCGCGATGTGCAGTTCAATATGCTATAAATCGCTTCAAAGAGACTGGCACCCATGAAAATAGACCAAGAACAGGCAGAAGAAAAGTTACTACTGAACGGGAAGATCGATTGTTGATTAGGCAGTCTCTACAAAACAGGAAAAAAACTGCTTTAGAGCTCGCTGCAGCATTATCTGAGGCAAAGGGCAGCTCAGTGAGTGTTTATACTGTGAGAAGAAGACTTCTTAAAGCTGGATTAAAAGGATGTAAAGCAAGGAAGAAGCCGTGGCTGTCAGAACACAATAAGAAAAATCGGTTGGAGTGGGCACTCAAACATAGAGATTGGTCAGTGGAAGATTATCCAACATACTGCGGTCAGACGAATCTAACTTTGAGGTATTGTTATTTATTTTATGTACAATATTAAAACACATAAATGTTTTTAAAATAACGTACTGCAAGAAAAATAATAACTTTGAAAATAAATGGGTTTTTTTCGTTTGGCATAGGTGGTTTGGAACACCCGCTGTGACTTATGTTAGGCGAAGGGTTGGCGAAGAATACAACCCAGAATGTGTGGTTCCCACTGTTAAGCATGGTGGAGGCTCAATAATGATCTGGGGCTGCATGGCTGCCGACGGAGTGGGCGAAATGGTGTTGTGTGAGGGACGAATGAATAGTGTTAAATACACTGAAGTTCTGGAAACAGCACTAGCAACGTCGATAACGCAAATTTTCGATGATACAAACACCGATGGCCTGAAATTTCAGCAAGACAATGCCACTTGCCACAAGTCCGCGCATACCATGAAGTGGTTTGCTGAAAATGATATTGATCTTTTGGACTGGCCACCACAATCACCAGACCTCTACCCGATTGAGCATATTTGGTCCATTTTAAAGAAAAATATCCGCAGGCACTCGATTAGCAATAAACAAGCTCTATTGGCCGCGTTACAGCAGGAATGGAAAAATATATCAAGAGAAGAATGTTTCAGGCTGGTAGAGTCAATGCCAAAAAGAGTGGCTGCGGTTATTAAGTCAAAAGGTGGACCTACAAAATATTAATTATTTTCTTAAAATAAACCATTGTAATCATAAATGCAGTTTTATTTACACTCGCTATGCTAAAACACCCTAAAACTTGTCTTACTGTAGGGTGCCTAATACTTTTGCCCGTGGCTGTATAAAGGTCCCGCTTTGAACGATGTTAGTGTGGTTCTATAGGTAAAAATGTTTTTCGGATCATTTGGTTGTAAGCTTGGCGAGCTAACGAAACCGTCTGCTAGACATTTATATTTTCTAGATCAAAAAGCAGCAAGGGCCAATTCTTTTTTCCAGCAGTAAAATTTATATCACGGTATTCCTCTTCCTCAACCTTTGTGATAGATGCGAAAAGTCGATCGACTTAAGTTGCTCTTCGAACAGCTTACAATCTGTTATATATCGTAACGTGATAATCATAACTTGTTATCTTTGGTTTATATACAGGGTTTACTTTATAATTAAAAATGTCTATTCTAAACTGAACATACATATCAAAGATTTTTATTTTTTTATTATCTACTGATTAAACTAGTAAATTATCAGACATAAAATTTTTAATGAAAGCTTTGTTTTCAGTTCTATTGCTTATTACATTTATTATTTATAAAGTTCTCCATTAAAAGTTATTATATGAATTCGTTCTAGGTTTACTAATATGTTCTATATATGTACATTAAAATAAAATTATAAATAAATTATTCGTATCAGAAACAACTTTAGTTCTAGCTTTTATTAAATCTGGAATTGATTTTATGTAAAAATTTTATATTCAGAAGCGCAAGAGGCATGGGAAGTCAACTGGGCTGTGAGTGGTGTTCTTGGCGCAGCAGTTACGGTCTCATTCATACTCTGTCTTGCAATTACTGCTTCAAGATTACGACATAGTTCTAGAGATTACGGAGGTTAGAATTAAGATATATTATATTTATTAGTATAAATAATGTTGTTAGTTAAATTATATATTTGTTTATTTATAATCAAAACAGCACTCTTATGATTATTTTCTTTTTTTAGTGACAGTACAATCAACAAAGAATCAAAAGGTGACTCTACAGAAGAGGTGCTCGCCAGACGATCGTAATCCGGATCTCTTCCCGCTCAGTAAAAGTAATTATAATATTATTTCAAATTTCTTTTTTGTAAGTGAATTATTTATCTCTTTCTATTTCTGAGATATAATACAAGTAAAATAATGAAAAAAGTGCACTTAGTAACAAAAGAAAAACGATTCTTTCCGCTGAATATTAAAATTTTGAATCACATTATTATTATTTCAAACAAAACTGCAGGCAAAACTAGATATATCATATCTGCAAGCACACAACGCAATTCTTTATAAATTTTTATTTGAAAGAGTCCGAAATAAAAACAAAAATTTGACAAATACAAAGCTTAAAAGTAGTTTTGTTTCTCCCGTACATTTACTGAATATATTTTAACGAGCGGTCATACGAACCAATTAAAACCGCACAAATGTCCTTATAAAGAAATTCATGGTCATTTTTCTATTCTCCATAAAGGAGATCGTTATACCAAGCATAAGTAGCTCGGAACTATTATGTTACCAGTACATTTGTATTTCAAATAATCAAGAATCATATAAAACAAAAACTGAATTGTTTACTTTTTGTTATGAAATGTAACCCAAATACATTTTCCTAATGGATCCAATTTAAAAAAAAGCTTTAATATTAGATGCCGTAACATATAGAGTTTAATGGGTCTTGAAATTTGATTTCAATCTACACTTTTCAGCAATTTTTGTGTAGTTCTCAATATTTTTATATTATATATTCTTTAAATTTCAACTGCTTTTTATTAATACCAATGTAGTGCCCATATCGGAATCCCTTTATTTTATAGATATTTCTGGGTTACATTTTTCAGTTGTAATACTTGTAAGTGGAGTTCATTCTTTTTGTATCGTAAAAAACTGTTGTGGTCGTGATTTATATTGAATACAGCAGTTTGAGTATTTTTGAAAAAATTACTTTGTAGTAACAAAAACAAAATTTTAATATGCATTTGTTGCAATAAATCTTTCTGTACGTCACAGATGTTGTTAGACAAACTGCGCTTTAATTTGTGAACGAATGATTTTATTGATATACGCTGGGCAATGTGTGCTCCAAATTTTGCTTATTAAAACCGAGTTATACTCTCGAATTTTGTCATCTCAACTTAAGAGTATTAAGGAAGGAAGTTGAAAGTTCTTTTTGTCTGTTTTATCTCAGGGTTGTAAAGAGAAAAATTGTCTCCTTCTGAACGCGTGCTCCTTTCTTAAAGAATATTCAAACCAATAAAAATTTCGTAACATTTTGACAAATTTACCATATTTTTTTCTATAGTTATTAGTTAATAATAGTTATTGAATTTAATTTAGTAGTAGACATGAGACGAAACTTCTCAGCATTCCATGGATTTAGCGTGCGGGTGCCGGGTCCATCGCGTTGCAGGGAGAGGGTTATACATATTTAAAATTTAAATACGTAAATAGTATTTATTTAAAATTTAATTTTTTATATAGCTTTTTTTCTTTCATAGTATGCTTGAATCAATTCCTCAAACTAACTATTTACGACACCAAGCCGCCGTTACCGTCATTAAATAAAAAGATACACTCAAATACTGAGAATAAAAATCATTTATCAACTTGTTTTACAATTTTAAGTTTATATATTTTATAATATTTGTTTATACGGATATGTTTGTTTTTGCTGATGTAGACAGTCTGTCATAACAGCCGCCACTTATAGGATATTGCTGCTCGAGTTGCAAGATATTCGAGAATAGTAATTGTATCTCGGTAAACCTTGATTGGCATCTATTGAATGGATAAATCGATTTGCATTTAACCTACATTTCCTAATATCCAACAAGTGTTGATGGATTATCAAAATAGACTTTTTATTCTCTCTTTGTCAATTAACACATTATAATATTTTGTTCTAGTTTTGTTAAACTATTATTAAGCATAATACACTGATTCTTAAACGGAATGATAATTGTTTTGACAATAATATTTTTCGATTATAATTAACTTCGTTTAAAAGGTCATTAAAGACACATTAGATGGGCCCCTCTTATTCAACAGAAGCGTATATCAAGCTTTCCAAGTTAGTGTGACATTGCAAGTTGTTAAGAATTTGTAATGTGGTGGCATTCAGTATAAAATTAAAAGTGACTTTGTAGAGTGAAACGTTACATTTGAAGTAGATGTTTCTTAAATAAACTTTTGTGTTTTATTTTTTTTACATATAATATACTGCTTATTATGTGCAACGATTAAAACTTTGTGGTTAAAAGCAATATTGAAGTAGCCAATTCTTATATAAGCTATAATGGAATTATAAACAAATTTCATTCTTAATACTCGTACATGTTTATATTTCTTTTTCAATATTATTTACTATGCGTACATATGCTATAATTACTGTAATTAAAATTACTTACTTAACAACAATCTTTCAATTTGATAGTAAATTACTTGGTGCTAGGTGTTATTATATTATTTAAACCTTTTTCATTTTACGTTCTCATGTCGGAAAATACGCTAGTTTTATCAAAATGAATACTCTCAATTTACGAATAAAGAACCAAAAACGGCGATCTGAATATTTTACTTACATTAATAACGATAAAGTGAGCTTATTTATTTTGGTTTTTAAATTCTTGTATTCCCTATACTCGTTAGCGTCATGAATATGGAATATTCACATATTTTTAAAACAAAAATATATAAAGATTTTCTCATGAATATAATAAAGACGAAATTGTCGTAGTAATGTATACAAATAATTGAAACGCATTTTAAATGATTTTTATTACAAAGATCAATTACAGATTTAAAAGAAATGTTACTTAGGAATTTCACGTCATTAAAGTGGTTGACGATATCTTTTTAGAGAATTCTTATACCTAAAAATAAAAATAGAAAAATTATATACTTTTTCCAAGCATAAAATAAAAAAAGGTAAAAACATAAATTCGTTCAACTTTCAATAGTTTTTACGCTTCAAATGGAAATTCCCGAAAGTCGAACAAGATTGCGAAAACAGAGGCTAAGAAAACTGTAGCCAGACCCAGGCGGGAACACTCGCAACCACTATACGCGAAGTTGGTCTCGCCTGATTATTAAACACTCAATACCAAGAGTTGCGACCACCCGCACCACCTCCCAACCTAGGACTTATGCCACCGATTACATCTGGTGAAGTACTTTGACTTTGATTTGCAGAAGGCCTTTGACTATGTTCCAAGAGAGACAATTTGGTAGTCGTTGAGGTCCAAGATGGTGTCGAACACCTATATAGAAATCGTACGAGACATGTACCACAACTCCGATGCAATAGTCAGGACCGCGATTGGTGACACCACACCCTTTCCTATTACTGTAGGCATACATCTTTAATTCAAAATTATGAGACTAGTGTTTCGGTAGACAAGTGTGAAGGAATGATAAATCATTCCTTTGTTTTTTATTTACATTGAAATGAAAGGAAAATATAACGGAATATTTTTTTGTTTTTACTTTGAGTCAATAATCTTGCAACAAAGGTCAAAAGTAATAAACTTTCAAAGGTCTGAATTAACTGACTAATTATAATTGATTTCACTGTTATGAATTTTCCTTTAACTGATACTCAGTTTTTTTGATTAAGCTTGAATCTTATAACACTCAAAGATTTTTCTTAACACATCGTATCAAGCGTTTAAATATATAGCAAGCAAAGAGCAGTAACTTTACATGGAAATCTTGTATAATTACTCTTATAAATTAAAGTAAACAATTATAAGAAACATTTTATTAAGGAATAAGTGTTAATTTTAATTTAAATAATTACACTTCGAACGTGTCGTAAAAGAATAAATTTAAAACTCATAAATTGCTGGACATAAACTGCTTTAATGTTTATATTAACCCGAATGATTGAAACACAGTGATCCCCAATGTATTTGTCGATCGATTTCCTCCCAGAGGGTTGTGAATAATTACTTTTATAATTACGCAACGATTTAAAAAAAAAATCTGAATTGCTTTCATGAATTTGCTGTAGGCTGTGTACATTTAAGTTTAATTTATGAGCGTTAAGTGACTTAAATAATTTGATAATAATTATGGCTTAAAAATATATTTTGATAGAAGTCATTTAAGATTTTGGAATCCTACTTGTAACTACAATAACGTTATTGTATAATAGGTAGGAGTAGGTTTTGAATTGATATGAAACCAAACAATAGAGAATTCAAAATTTTATCGTTAAGTTTATTTTATTAAATGTTAATCAATTATTACGAGATACTCAAATGCAGATTAATTATCATTGTAGGTGTCACAGATTGTCCTCCTGAACCACCGCAATATTCAGCAGTCGTACCTAAAACGGAAGCGAAAAATTCTACCAGCTCTCACAGCTTGGCACACACCCAATACCCAAGCTCGCCAACTAATACTCAACATGATTTATCGGTGAGTTCAACTTTAAATATTTATTTATAGTATAGCTCGTATCATTTTTAATAATGAAATTTAGCTCAATGTTATAACAATAACACATACTTTAAATTAACTTAATGAGACCAAGACGTCATGTTAAAATCAAAGTTACGAAACCATGTAATACTTTAACGTAAATGAATATCATATCAGGTTCAAGTTTCAATTGCTTCTGGAATCCTCCTTTAGTGTGTCCCTAAAGATTTGAACTTTTATAATTCAGTGCAACGAATCCCAAAGCCTATTAAATTTCCATAATATACGGATATTGTGAGAAAACCGTATCTATCCTTATCTTTATACTAAATATTAAGTTTATAAATCTGCTATTCAATATGTTTTTGAAACTGTGGTTGAGTATTTTGCAAAATTTTGCAAAATTATTTGATTTTGTTAAATATAAAGCGATCTTCTGAGATGTAAAGGTAAAGATTGTCGAGATAAATAAGCAATTGCCCAAAAGCGTGTTTCCACAGCTTAACAGAATAGGAAGGCTTTCGACATAATATTCTTGTATGCCCTATATTTTCAACTGCATTGCACTAGATTGTGTTACTATATACATTACTTAAACAGTAAAACACTATTTATTTTAAAGTATAAAAAAATTGATATGGATTTCAATGTAACAAAAGTTAAATGTGTCAAGTTATGTAAAAATTGGTGTTAATATAATATTATATTACAGAACGAACGACCAGTAAACGGTAACACGAGGTCGGTCCGAGAGGTTGTGACCACTCGTACCCCATTGCTAGCAACGCATCAAGAAAGCTGTGTGTAAAATTAAATATATACATAGTTAATAACCATTTCTATCTGTTTTATATGAAATAAAAACGCAAACTATATTTCAAAGGGTAACCATGTATTTAACCATGTATTTAGTCATGGTATTTATAAAAACAGTTGAAGCCTTTCTTAAATAAAAAAAAAAGAAATAAAAATTCGTAACTTTTTCATCAAAAGTTATAATATTGTTATATGATATCAATATTTCTTGCTCAAATAATATACACAGTAGAAATTCATTAAAAACTGACAATGAAAATGTAAAATTCAAAAATATAATAAATTGTAAGACATATTTTTTGTACAGTTTTAATTTAATTGTAAATAAATAAAATTGAGATTGGAAAAAGTATAGTTTAATAATGTTTAGATAGAGTGACTTTTGTAAATAATAAATCATGAAATTTTGTAGAGAGACGAAACCTCTCAGCATTCAATGGATTCACCGTGCGGGTGCTGGGTCCATCTCGTTGTAGGGAGAGGAGCTTCAACAGTGCCTGGGACTTGCGACCCCGGTGTAAGTTTAAGGGGCCCATATCTAACTTGCGTTAAACGCTCACCCTCACTGTCCAAGCTCGTCTCTCTACCTAACCAAATTTGAAAAAACCTAATATGGCTGCCTTCGAAATTCGTTCCAAGAATTAATTAATATGATTTCTGGACAGGTGCAAGTTTTTTAGTAGGTTGTAGAGAAATTTAAATGTTATAACTCTCGATCCCACCGCTCGATACCGCGTACAAAACCTATTTCGAGTGAGTTCATTGGGGAACTCGTAATATATATACCTACATGATATGGTCTTTGGGCATGTAGGTTTCCCGAGGAACCGTAAGCTCTATCATCTCAACGCGTTTTAAAATTCATGAATACATAAATATATCTTGTCTGGAGGCAGACGCACAAATATCCTCGGGGATTTTGAATTGTTTTTATAAGGTTTGCCGTTTGATTTCATAGCCCTAGAGCCTTCTCTAACAAAACCTACAGATCGCTCGATTGTGCTTAATTCCCTTAGCACTCTGGCTACCAAAAAACTAACCGCTTCACGTATGATTTCCAGAACCCTATTGTGACGACGCGAGTATTGTCCGCTGTCCAGGAATACCTTACATCCCACCGGCAAATGCTTAGCAGTTCCAACAGCCTTCGAACAAATGTAGCAAGTTTTTTCGGTACCTTTTCCTCATCTTACTAAATTACTCTGATCTGGGAGAGTCATATGGAACGCATTGAGATTTAAACGCATTTTAACAATGCTGGTGACCAATCATAAATTAAGGTGCGCCATTTTAGTGGTAATGGAATGCAAAAATCTTCTATGTGTAACCACTCGTCCTGCATCTCTAAACTCATTGCATAGATTTTATATTTATCGTTCTCGTCTTGCCAAATAAAAGACTTCAATATATCCGTATCTTGGACTTTCGTACATGATCCTGACCATACTCTGTTATTCTTTGCTCCTATCATAAATTGCTTATGGAATTGAAGTGTTGTGTTCTAGGCATCCAAAAATCCCGGTTAAAAACCCTTTATAGTGATTTGGTCTGAAATGCTTGTCATGAATGGCGTCATGTTAGTTTGTAGAAACGAGAAAAAGGTTTTAGCCCAAAGCCCAGATAACCTAACAGGACCGCTAAGTTGTCGTCTTGAACTTTCCAAGTCGATTGTTTTATATTAGGAATTCGAAATATCCGGATGTCAATGGACTCCTGGTGGTTTCAAGTTAATGGTTCACCATGAAATACATGAGGGTCATCTCTATCCGAAGTGAAAGTTGAAGTACTTACCGATGGCTGTCGTGCTTCAGCATCATTATGTGTTTTTGAGATTGTTTAATGTACCATTCTCGTCTCTCGTAGTTTTGCCCGTACGTAAGGCATTCCAAATCCGTATTCAAGCCGCTTTTGCCGTTTAAATCGATAGGTGGACAGTTCATCCCTCTCAGATTGTACCTACCGGGTGTATTTTTATTTATTTGTATATAAATATATGTGTATATGTAACACAATTACTTTATTGTCCCTTAATAGGCAAATTATATTAAATCCATTACGAAATAAAATCCTTTTGATTGGTTTAGTTACTTATTATTATTTTATTGCATGTAAAAGTGTCAAGTTAGTTTTGATCGCACAAAGGAAACACAAGTAGTGAAATAATTAAAAGGCATTATTAAATATGACTCATTTTGTTTGCTTTTAAATAAATCAGTAACCTGTTTATTAATTTCGTTTTTAATCTTGCTGTAGTAATCTTTCATGATCATTGAAAATATTTAATTGTTTTATTATTGTACAAATAATGTATTGTGTAATGTACAATTATAAAATAATTTTAATTAATTAATTAATTTTTAGATAGTCATACTTGTAATAATAATTGAGGTTTTATAAACGTTTTGGATTATTTCATACAATTTACATTATTATAGTAAAATAAAGCTGTATGAATTGTACATTAAAAACACTATAGATAGAATAAGTAAAACAAGTCAATATTAAATAATATAATAATATCTTACATACTACCTTTATTAAAATAATTTTAAATTATGTTATAAAAATAAAGCAACTTAGTCGTTTTTGTTTTATTGTCAATTTTGTGATGGTGAAAAATTGTTCTTTAAAATTCCTCTTTTATATTAAGACAATATTGGATTGACGTTAATCGTAACAGATATTTTTTGATATCTACTTTCTCATTATGATTTAGCTTCACAATTCACATCATAATAGACAATGACACAATTCAAAATATATTTTTAAAATTTGATCTGTGTATTTAATAACAAAATGAGTAATTATTATATAACTACATTTATATTGGCGTCAATTACGTGAGTGAATGAAAACTTTGTGCCGCAATTGGTCGGATATTTGTTCTTAATTATATATTTACATTTATGTTGGGAATTAATTGTAATATGTTGTCATTTCATTGTTTTAGAAAAAAAAATATGAACAACCGGTTCCATTGAACCATATAAATACTTTGTGATATATACACACAAAAAATTATTTTTCCTTGACACTGAAATTTTGTTGACAACAAAATACTTTAAAAACCTACATACACACTACACAGTTAAGACGATAATATTATATAAAAATTACTCATGTAATATAAAACACATTATTTATATATCTTATGATTATATAAATTCTCAAAGCGTTGACATTGTTTGAAATTTTTTTTTATACATGTGATTAATAAAGTAATTTGAATAAAAAAAGGAATTATTTCTGTACTTAAATATATTTACGAGTTTCTGTCACATAATAACAGTAACATTTTTAATATATATGTCGCATTGAGAACTACTACATTGTTTTAAAATAGTGATCCCGCAAATTCCTATATTCCTAATTACCGTCAGTTTCTTAGGCTATTAAAGGTAACCCAGCAAGGTTATAACCGTTTATTTTGAAGAGATCCGATTCCTGCAATCGAGAATGTTTTTATTACGTACCCTTACCTCTTTTATGTCAACCAACATATGAGTCATAACAATGAGATGGAAAAAATTGAGTTACCTTTAAAGTTCTCATTGTCTTGGCACTTAAACTAGAGGCTTATAATTTTAATTTTTACACTTGGCCTGACATAAAAAAAATTCTCCGTTTCTCGTCAAAACGAGGTTGAAGGTAAGGACAAGTCCTTTCCTTTAACTCTAACATTAAAATTAATTAGAAATGAGCGTTTTCTTAAGCTTATCTTATTAAGGTAACCTTTCAATGGAATCATGAGGATTTTTTAAACTCCTTACACTTTTTAATAACATTTCTAAAATAGCACGGAAAGAGGGGCTACTTATATTACATAAGTTTTCCGCATGTAAAAAAAAAACCGAAAGGCACTATGTTCTTTAGAAGTTCAAAAACTTTAAAAACAACACCTATTTATTTTATTACTAGATAACCGGCGTTGCTGGCTGAAATAGAATCCGATTAAACTAGTGTTCGAATATAAAACTTTCGAGTAGATTAAATCCAGAACAAAAAGACTACATTGTGAATATTAAACTCTTCAATGTTTATCATAACGAAATAAATTCACATTGTGTCTTTTTACCCTTTTGTTTATAGTCAAGATATTTTAAGTATAAAAGATAAAGAACTAAAAAATATATATTTGAAGTTGTGGTTCCCCAGCTTTTAGGTATATCTGTTTCTGTGGCATATTTTTGATAAACTTATCACTTTACTTTGTTGTTACTAACTAAACACGTTCTTGAAGAAAATGTAAAACACAGCATTAGTTACATAAATTTCAAATGTTTGTGTGATTGGATACCCTCTAAGTGAGCTAAGGGACAGGAATCCCCTTCTGTACGCTACATTCACTGTCATGTCTCCGGTTATATTCGTGAGGGTTGATAATGGCTTTATACGATAGCTATATATAAAGTTCTAAAGAAATGTCTTATTGATTTTATTGTAAAAAAATTACCATATTAAAGCTTTTTTAATTTTTGCAATTGCAACATTCGTAGGCCGAGAATACAAATTATTGTAGCTTATAAACCCTTTGAAAACGGTGGAGAGAATTTTTTACATATTATGGTCATCAAATAATTTTTTATTATTTTTTTAAAATACATAGTATAAATTTTATTTTGTTCGACTGTGATATAATACTTCATTTGATGTACTGACGGGATGCCGTATGAGTGGGAGAACCAGACGTTCCTCTCCCCAACACTTCAGACGCTATACAATTACGATTCTTAATAGCCCTATATAACATTCACACTTTTTAAAGGTTATTAACAGCACGTCTTAGAAATAATAAAATAAATCAATTATTTAATATAAAAAAAAAATATACTAAAAATATAAATTCCAATTAAATCGTGAGTGCAATATTTGGATAGAAATTGGACAGCATTTCATCAGTTTGAAAAAAGAAATTTATTACTCCCAGTCGATCAGAATCTACATAATTAGGATAATTTCATATTTTAAAAAGTATGTTCACTTTAAAGAACTTCACTCGATTCAACATATTATAGTTGAATTTGAAAATATTTTCTCTCTTTTCTATCGGTCACTTAATTTAAAATTTGTCAGTTTTATGAATAAAAAATATCAAACGACTGCACAATAGTAAATAGTTAGTCAGCTAATCCACTAAGCGTGAAACGCCGGAACTAGACAGAAGGATTTAGTGCCTGTTCAAATATGCCACCTAACTAGTTTCTATCTGTTTATAGCTTTAATATATTTATTTTACTTACAGGATTATCTCAACGATAAGTTAATTTTAATTGTATATGTTGAATATAAGTAAATTTTATAATCTATGTTAATTCACAATATGTTGTTAATCTGTGTGTCAAAAGTCGTATCACAGCTATGTCGGATAAAGGTTGATCAAATATACGGAGGTCTTTAAAAAAGGGTTTTATTTCATCTAAGTATTTTAACATGGTAGCAGAGCGTGGTTAAAAGAAAAAACTCAATAAAAACATATAATAAGAAGAGTTAAAAGTACAGAATAAAGGTGAATACGATCGTGAATTTCAAGGTTAGTCTTACGCTGAGCCGGCAAAAAAGAAAAATAGTAAAGAAGTTTAAAGTATCGTCAAAATGGCTAAACAAGCAAAAATAGAAGATATAATGATGCCTATTTTCGACGGGGTTAACTATTCAAGTTGGAAATTAAGGTTACTGACTTTGTTAGAATATAAAGAATGCCACGTGGTCGCCATTATGAAAAATGAAGATGCCGCAGACGTCGAGTGGAAAAAGAAAGATTTAAAAGCTAGAACAATAATAATGAGCACAATATCAGATAAACAACTGGAATACATTAGTGAGTGCAGAACAGCGTTTGAAATAATGAAGAAGTTTGACAAAATATATTTAACCAAGTCCACAGCAATGCAAATAATATGTAGAGGTAAAATTGAAGAAATGAAATTAAATAACTACAGTACAGTTGAAGAATTTTTTGTCGAATTTGAAAAACAAGTCAATGAGTTCAAGTTGGCCGGAGGAAAATTGGAGGAATCAGAAAAATTGAGATACATGCTGAGAGCGCTTCCACCTAGCTACAGTTATATTGGAGATTTTCTAGATGTTATTCCTGAAGAACAAAGAACAGTAGAATATGTATGCAGTAAAATAAAAGAAAAAAATATGACTAGTACTAACTCAATCAAGAATAATGTAAGTACATTTGCAACAAAAACTACAGCTCAGTGTTTTGTATGTGGGAAGCCTGGACATCTAAAGAAGGACTGCTGGTATGGTCATCAGAAAAATTATCAAGGACAACACAGTGTTAGAGGTCAGCGAGGAATTCAACGAGGTAGATTCAACAGTGGTCATCGAGGCAGAGGTCAAAATCAATTCAGAAGTCAAAATCGGTCCAGCGGTGAATCTTCAACCAATTTTTCGTCAGAGTCATGGATAGCTCAAGTATGTAACCCAGAAATAAATCAGGTATGTGGATCTATTGAAAAAGAGGACTGTAACAATGATTGTGTAATTAATTGGCTTTTAGATAGTGGGTGTACTGATCATATAATAAATAACGATACATATTTTTGTAACTCTATATATTTAAAAAATCCTGTTAATGTTAAACTGCCAGACGGTAAAATGTTAAAAGCTACTAAAGTAGGATCTGTAAAAATTTATTTTCAAAACTATTATAACCGTAAACATGTAGATTTGAAAAATGTTTATTATGTTAAAGGTATTAAGCAAAATTTGTTGAGTTTTTCTAAAATAACTAAAAGTTGTACTATAATAGCTAAAAATGAAAATGCCAAAATTTATAATGAGGCTAGGGAATTAATAGTTGTTGCCAATAAAATAAATAATTTGTATTGTATTAAAAGTTTTGTTTCACAGAATGATATGTATGTACATTCAACAGTATTAACTCAAAAGGAGAAATGGCATAGAGCTCTTGGTCATGTTAATTTTCAATATTTAAATAAATTAATAAATAATAAATTAATTGAGGGTTTACCTGATAAGATTGAAAGTACTGAAATGAAGTGTTCAAATTGTATTAAAAGCAAAATGTATAATGTTCCATTTGAGAATAAAAGAACAAAGAGTAAAGAAATTTTAGAATTAATTCATACTGATTTAAACGGTCCACATTATACAATTGGTTATGGTGGAGAAAAATACTTCCTAACGTTTATCGATGATTATAGTAAATGTACAAGGATATTTTGCATTAAAAGTAAAGCTGAAGTTGCTGATTGTTTCATAGAATTTGTAAATTTAGTAGAAAATAAATTCAATAAAAAAGTTAAGAAAGTTCAGTGTGATAATGGCAAAGAGTATTTAAATAAACACATTTATGATTTTATAAGGCAGAAGGGTATAGAATTATTACCATGTCCACCCTATGTACATGAATTAAATGGTGTAGCAGAAAGATATAATAGGTCTGTTATGGACATAGCTAGATGTTTGATGAGAGAAGCTAAGATTAATAGGTGGTATTGGCCTGAAGCTATAAAAGCTGCAGCATATTTAAAAAACCGAACAATTGCAAATACAGTTGAAAATAAAACTCCGTATGAGATATTCTTTGGAATAAAACCAAATGTAAGTCATTTAAAAATTTATGGAAGTAGAGTATTTGTTAGGGTTCCTGAAGTTTTGAGAAAAAGTAAATGGGATGATAAAGCACAGATAGGAATTTTAGTGGGTTATAATGAAAATAGTTATCGGGTTTTATTAAATAATAGAATAATTAATGCTAGACATGTACAAGTAGTTGAAGAAAATACTGATCTGATTTGCTTAGAAAAACAAGATGATCAACAAGATAAAAATTTAGAGATTGACCAAAGCTCAAAAGATATAGTCCAAACAGTTAATGATAGTGATGAAGATTATGTAGATGCAGATGAACCTAGTTCTAACAATTCCTTAAAAAATGTTTTGTATAGTGGTAACTTAGATGATAATAAGGAGGATCTTGTAGAATCTAAAAAAAGAAAGAGAACTGCAGTTTCTAGATATGGTAATCCAGTTACACATTTTATATATGTCAATCATATTAATGCAAATGTACCATATACATTTGAGGAGGCGATGAACTCCAATGATTATAAACAGTGGCAAATAGCAATGGACTCAGAAATAAATAGTTTAAATAAAAACAATACTTGGCAAATTGTTGAAAGGCCAGTAGATAAAAAAGTTATAGATGTTAAGTGGGTTTTTAGAAGGAAGAGTAATAATGAGTATAAGGCTAGATTAGTTGTGAGAGGATTTCAGCAAAATGAAAACATTGATAATGCTTATTCACCAGTAGGAAAAATGCAAACTTTGAAAATTTTATTGTCATACAGTTGTAATAATAATTTATTTGTAGAACAGATGGATGTAGAAACAGCTTTTTTAAATGCTTATGTAAAGTCAGAAGTATATGTAAATCAACCAGAAGGTTATGCAACTGATAATAATAAAGTTTACAAATTGCAGAAGGCACTTTATGGTCTCAAAGAAAGTCCAAGAGTGTGGTATGATTGTTTCAATGAGTTTATTAAAACATTAAGTTTTGTAAGAAGTAACTATGATTACTGTCTATATGTCAATAAAGCAAGCAAAGATCCAATATACATATTAATATTTGTTGATGATTTTTTGATCTGTTGTAAAGATAAAAAGAAGATAGAAGAAGTAAAAACTAGTTTAATGAAAAGATTTGCTATGAAAGACTTAGGAAAAATTAAAAGTTACGTTGGTATAGATATTGAATATAGTGAAGATAAAAGCATAATGACTTTAAACCAAACAAAGTACATTGAATCTTTGGCTGCTAAATATGATCTTCAGAATACTAAGTTGTATGATACTCCTATGGAAACAAATTTAAAACTAGAACAAGCTAGAGAAGTAGATGAAAGTATTAAATATAGAAATATAATAGGGGAATTATTGTATATAAGTACAGGCACAAGGCCAGATATAGCATATAGTGTTAATTATTTGAGTCGTTATCAATCTTGTTATAACGGAACACATTACAAGTATGCTTTGAGAATTTTAAAATATTTGTATAAAACTAAGGATTTAAAGTTAACATATTGTGATAATTTGTATTCTGATGTTTTGGACTGTATGGTAGATTCCGACTTTGCAGGAGACAATGTAGATAGAAAGTCTACAACCGGTTTTGTTATAAGATTGTTTGGAAACTTAATTTTTTGGAAAACACGTAAACAGTGTACAGTAACTAAATGTTCAACCTTTGCAGAGTATACTGCTATGTCAGAGGCAGTGACAGAAGTACTTTTTATAAGGAACTTGTTAAGTGAATCATTTGATATAAAGTTTTGTAACCCAATAAAAATTTATGTTGATAACTCAGGTGCAATCGCAATAGCTAAATATGGTAATTTTACAAAAAACTCAAAGCACATTGAAGTGCAGTATCACTATATAAATGAGAACTATGAAAATAAAATAATTGATATTGTGAAAATTGATAGTACAAGTAACCTGGCAGACATGTTAACTAAAAGTTTAGATAAGAAAAAGTTTTTGAAAAACAGGTTACACTTAAAATTAATTTAGTAAAGTAAAGGATAAAATATTAGTTTGGTATAAGATTATATGGATAGCAATGTAAAAGTTTATAAGTTAAGTCATGATGAATGTTGTGTTATTTAAGCTTAAGATTATAAATTTAAGGAGGCGTGTTGAATATAAGTAAATTTTATAATCTATGTTAATTCACAATATGTTGTTAATCTGTGTGTCAAAAGTCGTATCACAGCTATGTCGGATAAAGGTTGATCAAATATACGGAGGTCTTTAAAAAAGGGTTTTATTTCATCTAAGTATTTTAACAGTATAAAAAGACTTAAAAATTGTCCAAGGTTTTGTATTTTATAGGCCGTTTTCAAACCAGCACACATTGTTTTTAAGAAATATAAGGAAGAATATAAAGAAGTAACAAAAAATTTAATAAATAAGTTATACTTCTAGTACTAGGGTTTTATTTTATCTCTTAATATATTGAAATTTATTTAGGTTGCCAAGTGGATCTAAAATATATTAAGACAATAAAATGCATGCATGTCTTACAAAACTTCTTGATGATTCTATTACATACTTATCAGATCATGATTAAAGCTGCTGTAATATTATATAAAAAGTTAAACAAATATCATTAAAACTATTTCTTAATCAATTTAATATTTTAAAATTGTTATGCTGTTTTCAATATCAAGTAGATAGTGCTTTCCAATCTTTCGATGCAAAGCTTGAGGTAGTGAACGCACTATGATATTAATAACTTAATCATTATTTTCTTAAAAACAGCTGATTTATAAGTTAGAAGTCCAAATCTAAATTGTACCGACTTGCTTAGGACATTGATAGCAGTTTTTACATTTTATGTAACAAACTGTGACCGTCCGCTAGTTTCTAACAGCAAAGAAAAGAATTATGAAATAAAAAGTAAAAAAATCCCGTCCGTATTATATAACATCGAACATAAACAATTTATTTCTTACATTTACAATTAATATGTTTCCTGGTAGGGATGTAAGTGATTTCTTACTGTAGTGATACTCCATTGTATGCATAATTTCTTATTTTCTATGTCTATACCTACATAATGTAACATGTTAGATTTTTTTATTAATATTATCTTCTAGGTGTTTTATTTAGTAGCTACTATGTACAGATGAAATGGTTGTATGGATCTAAGAATGTTTGTTACTTTTCATGCAAAAACTATTTAACGAGTGTTGATTAAATTTTATAATAATTTAGTTGAGAAATCGGAGCCAAACATTGGAAATAATTTATTCCGAATTAAATCTTAGTAAGTACTTGCGGGATCACCACAAGTAACAATAATAGACATTATTTTGTATTAAACCATAAAAGATATTTAAAATATTGCTACGGGTTGATTACCATATTTATTATTTTAAAATATTTTATACAATTCTCTTTGAGACCAATCCCGAAGATATTGGGGGCAAAATTAAAGGAAAAGTTTTAAAGCAAGATATTAGACAAGTAATTTTAGTTCATTATTTCTATATTATAAGACAGTTACAGATTTACATTCACATAGTTAAATAGACAACACGGTTTTGTTGTTGACAAAATTTTTCAACTTTTTCATTCCACACTGAAATGTTAATTAGGCTAAACAATCTAGTGAAAGCATTATTTTTAAGCTCTTTGAACAGACTCGATACTTTTAAAAGCTCACTAAGAGGTTGAGATTTAATTTAAGTTTAAAATAGTTAAACCATAAAACTTCACGATCTGCATCTTTAGATAACTTCACCCAAACAAGAAACAAGAGTTTCTTCTTAGTTTACAGCGAAGTAAAACTTTTCCCTTACGGAATCGAAAATACCGTACTGTATGACTAAACTGTGGTTGGTTAGATAATATTAAGTAATTTTAATTTTCAGTGCATTTCCATAAACTTATATTAGGTATATCAACGAATCATGCTTTAGAGTATATGCAATTTTAACAAAATTAAATCATTCATTATGTTATTCCACGTTATTAATCCATTAGGTCCCTCCATATAATAACAGCCCAAAATCATGGAAGTTTCAACTGCTGCCCAAAATTAATTATTTTTAAAAAAAAACATAGCAATAAAAAAGTGTCACTTAGCCAAAGAATAATATTATAGTAAAAAATATTTATTAACAACAGAGTTACCTAACTGAACTATATATTTATTTAAGTGAAGACATTTACTATTAATTTATTCTAAACCAGATAAAGCATATTAAAGCATTACAATAATTATCATTCAAATCAAGAAGCGACCAGTGTCAGCTGAAGATTGTCACAAGATGATGAAGTATTCCATTATGTCTATGAAACAGTGATTCAGTTAAAATACATAAAATATATTTCAATTCAGAATGTTGTTTCAACGCCGCTTATTGCGAAATGTCGCGACTGGATGCAACAAATGAACATTTCATACATACACGTGTCACTGCGAAACATTTCAGACGACGACGACATTATGACGAATTAGCTATTATTTAGTGAGATTATAATAAATATGTTGTAGCTTGTTTTAGCTTAATATGAAATTCGATTACTCATATTAAACAATCAAATTAATTTGAGAGTTGAAATAGTAGTATAAATGTTTATGTTTTCATTATTTGAACTTACAATGAAGTAAAAAAAAATGTGAAGATTGTAAAATATACATTGATGCATGTATTTCTTACCATTTTGTAATACAAAAACGTTTTCATAAGATTTTTATTCCTTGCTAAAATTCCAAAGTCTTTCCACTTTAAAAGGCAAGCACAGAAATACTTTTAAATCGAATACTTGTCCAGATTAAAGACATCAATTTGCGATAGCAATTAAGATAGAGCACGTATGCTTGAACAAATGAGGCAGAGAAATCTAAAGGAACAGAAGAATTTATTTATAATCTCGTTTTATTTTAGGATTATAATTAGTCTATAATGAAAAATGCATTGAAACGCAGTACATTGAAACGGAATTAGACTTGAACTTTATGCAAAGCTAAAGAGATGAAGAAAGAGAGAATTTTTAATAGATTTAATTTTTTCTTTATCCATTAAGGAGGAAACAATTTTACTTTTGACCAAATTTAAATAAATGAAAATATTGAAGTTATTATTTCCTTATTATATAGGTAGTAACAAGCTCTAAACAATACAACTTACTGATAATATCAGTCAACTGTTCTACTTCTATTTTATAGTCGTCACGAATGATACTTGTACTAACAGATAATTTTATACCTAATGTGAGTGTAATGATATGTTACACAAATTGTAAATGATAACAAAACTATTCCTCTATTATGTCTGAAAACATGCAGACAGACAGAAAGATAAAAAGTTAAGTTTTAATGTATAAGTACTTTTAATAAGAGTGAAGAACAGTGGCGGCTGTACCTTAAGTGCACTCGTGCGCTGAACCACCAATTCAAAAGATTTAAAAATTACAAAATATTACTTCATCTTTATTTTTACATTTCCATTTTAATATTTACTTTTTTAACAAATAAAAACGTATAAAACATTAAAAATCCTAATTATGGTCAAAAAGTTTGAGCGCTTTACTAAACTCATATCGTGCGCTTCGGCGAGTGCACGAGGACTGCTAATACATCTTGTATGAGATACGCATTAATACGCCTGACGCGTGAAACAAACCGAGTAATGAGTCGGTCCTCGAGCGCCGCACGAGCGGCCGAAGATTACCGGGAGCACCCGATGTATAACGAAGTGAGTCGGCCGGCCGCTTCATGTTTGACATCTCGTTATGTTTTGCTGATTTTTCTAATTTTAATATTTTAGTAAAGTGCACCACCGATTTGAAAACCCACCAGCCGCCACTGGTGAAGAATGTATCAAAAGGACGCTTCCAACTTTTTTAAGCTTGCATATCTTCTATACTGGGCCTTGAGTACAAATAAAATAAATTAATATAATTGCATAAGTTGATAAAAAATACTATGCAATAACTTTACTGCAGCCACGGCAGCCCTTGAGTGCCACAGTCTTTTTATTTTAGAACTACATATATGTTCTCCCAACTATAAAACATTTTATCTGTAAATTATTTTATATATAAAGAGAATTTTACCTGTTTTCGTTCTAAACTATCACCAAAGGTTGTCTGTGAGAGATCACTGTAACCGATAAGGCCGCCTTTGCGCACCATGTATGTACTTACTTTATGATTTGTATTTCCCCCTTTTTTTTCTTTTTCCATGTGTTGTGCAATAAAGCATTTTAAATAAATAAAATAAAATAAATAATGAGATCTAACATTTTCGCGAGTATTCATTTAAATGAAGCTAATATTTTCAGATTTTACTTCGCATATTTATTTTTGATTATAAACTACATACTACGTAGTGTCTTAGACTGTGATTACGGTTGCTGAAAAGTAGCCGAAACGTCGGGAGCATGTAGTTTATAATCAAAAATAAATACGCGAAGTAAAATCCGAAAATATTAAATATGTTTAAATGAGAACACAAAAATTTTCTCAAGCTTTTGTTTAACCGAAATAATTATTGGATAATATTTATACTCGAGAGCGAGAAAAGTCAATTTTATGACTAGAAATTTATATTTACCTTATTAAGAGGCTTCTTGGTTAAGTATCTTCTCATTCAATACATTTAAATTTATAGAAATAATGTTTGCTATGCTGTTTTAATATAATGGCTTAAAGCAAAAATAAATAAATTGAATGATTAAAATACTAAAATATATTGGATGACAAAGTTGTGGATTCCGCTAGTTGGCAATATATATGCTAATAGAACTCACCTTCTATTTTCAATCCCTCGAGAACAAATGTGTAGAAATGCTAAAGTATATAATATAATGTATTATTTACACATGTATTGTATATTGACAAAATAAATAGAACTTTTTGTATCGTTAAAAAGGTTTTATGATTACTTCATTTTAAAGACTAATTGATTACTTAATTTTAAAGAGTACTTAATTTTAAAGACCTATATAATAAATCATTTAATTCGTAGTACGAAATTGCATTGCGGCTACATTTAAGCATAAATTAAAAAGATCTTTATCAACAAACAATGTAATCTCTAAGTATAATTGTAGGAGCTTCGCTCGACATAATTGTGATATCATATAAATAGATGCATCATCATTCTTGTTCTATTATAAAATCTTAATAACTTATAATTTAATTCAGCTCGCATCCGGTCAGCAAGCATACCGGGCGTTCTCATCAATCAATCAATCATATAATATATCAAATTAATCAATCTAAGAAACACTATCAATATATATAATATTATTAAGTTTATGAGCAAGCAAGTTCCCGTACAATAATTTATTTCTATTTCATACAAAATGAATACTTTTGTAATGTTATTTGAATGGAACTCCACATGAGTCCAAATAATTATCTCTTGTACAACTAAATAAGTTATTAAAATTATATATTAAGGAACTTCGTTCGAATTTTTAAAAATAAAATAACAGTAAGACATTTGACAATTTGACTATGCGATATTAATTAAAATGAACAAATATAAAAGGTAAATAAAGGAATGAAATGATAACCTGCTAACTCCAGTTAAACAACAATTAAAGTACTTACAGAGTAATATCCTTAAAATAGCCTTAGACTAATTGCTAAACCAATATTAATAGTCGAAAACCCATGAGCGATGTTGCCTCGACGACCGACCACCAGAAAGTGTCAATGTTTCTTTTGCGCACTGCTTCTATTTTTGTTTCTTGTCCAAGGAGTTTCCTAACTATGCTTCTATTTTGTTTCTTGTCCAAGGAGTTTCCTAACTATATATATTAAAGCAGTTTGAACCAAGGGACTTTTTGTAATGAGTGTAGGAATGCAGAAGGACTGGTTTCACAAAGGAGATTTTTGCTTCCCAATAGCACTTAAATGGCGAACTTCAACGATCAATAGGTTTTGTGAGAGAAGGCAAGGGCTATAAAATCAAACGTCAAGCATTACTCCATTCTTAGAGGGACTCATGATTAGATTATAATGATGGATAAGTATGACAAATAATACAAAATAACAGAGGATGTTTGTGCGGTAATTTCCTCACCAGAATATTTCTGTTTTCTTGAATTTTAAAGAGGGTTGTTTGGGAAACCGATATCCCCAACGTCAACGTTATCAAGGTCAGGAAGTATTACAAGCTCATTAACATTAAAAGAAATATTAATCAATGCTTTTCAGCGCTATCTATATTTAGTTCCACTTGCTAATTACAAGAAAATAGTCCAATTTTACTGCTCAGTGTTAGCTGATTTTCATCACAGTGAAACACAGTAGTGTTTGGTATAAACAAATCTTTTTAATATTTGTGAGTTGGGTAAAGTTAAAATAATAATGATTATAAATATCTTTACATATAAAAGAAAGTCGTGTTAGTTTTAATATTTATAACTCAAGATCGGCCTTACAGGTTATGCTTAAAATTGGTGGAGAGATAGTTTAGAACCAGGTTAAAAAATTTATAAAAACCAAATTCTTCTTATTTACTCCCTTTGAGGATAAACAGAGTTCGACCGGTCAGCTATACATTTCTAATTTTGAAAGTAACACAGACGAAGTAGAGGGCAAAAACTAGTTCATTATATATTTATCATGAACAACACTCAATTTTCTACGACAAATAGACTTTAATGAGAAAGACATGATCATGTCAATTTGACAAACGCAAAAAGTTTTCCTGTTCAAAATAATTTTATAAAATAAACAAATAAGTCTTTAATGATGGAAAGATTGTTTAAATAGTAGTAGGTTCATTGAGATGTAATAATTGTGTTGACTAACATTAAATTTTTCATAAGGATGGAATAATCATGATAAATTGCTTTGTTTAAAGATTGTCAAATTCTTTTGAAAAGAAGTATACGTAAACAATAGAAATAGTGGCGAGTAAATACATCTATCTGTACAGTTGTCAACTAAAATATTCTTATTCAAGGAACTTCCGACTAGAAGCGACTGAGCCAAATGGCTTTTGAGTTCATGTGATATCACAGAGATGGCGTTTTAGTTTTAGTAGTTTAATGTAAATTTTCTGTAAACAAAATAAAAGATGGATTTTCAGGAAATCTTTCAGACTACAAAACAATAAAAAAAATCAAAGAACATTTTCAAAACGATATCGAGTGTCATTTCATTAAAAGGGACATTATTATTTTATCCAAAGATGGTACTGCAAGTAAGAAACTTTATTTTTTCTTCACCATAGGAAAATAGAGATTTAAACAAACAGAAAACATACTAACTTTTTGAAAAAAGCTTATATGTTGACGGGTGAACGAATGTATCTTTTCGATATTTATTCTAAATAAGCTGAAAAAATAAATATTTCTAATCAAATAAATTAAAGCGTATGTAGGCGAAGTACGCACTACAAAGATTAAATTTCACGTTTACATAGAGCAAGTGGACTAGATGTATAAAAAATAAAAAAAATCAAAGACGCTACTGAAAATTTTGAAGCAATCATTGTGTTATAGGTAATTTTCATACATAGTTTTTCTACAACCTGTACAGCATGATCCGCAACAAAGTAATTTTAGAAAATTTCACATGTGTTTTTACTTCTGCCAGAATATTGTAATGTCATTTATATTGAAACAAATTAAATATCTTTATTCTTTATAATTGAATTAATATCATTACGAAAACTTAGTATTTCCTTTTTCGCTGGGTGCGTGACCCCAGCGCCATCTAACGATACAACTTACAGCTGTCAAATAGTTACTGAAAAAATAAAATCAACTTGAAAAAAAAATTCAATGTGAAATGTGATATATAACACAGAGTGAATATTAAATTAAAAATATTACGTGGGTCAGCTAAAAACAATAACTTTTAATCTTTGAATATCTGTTTGTGTCTCAGCATCATATTTGTTACTACTTACAAGTTACATAACGATTACAAATATATGTTTTGATGATACATTGGAGGATGATACATTGAATTATATATTCGCTTCACAGGCTTGAGCCACCGTTTGATTCATGTATGTATTAGGTTGATCAGGTATTTCAGACGGTTCTATAATATTCATCACCGGATCTATTTCAGCCGTTAAATTTTTTATTATTCTCCTGTCCATGAAGCTTTTGTGTCTAAATAAATAAATAATAACATATATAAAAATAAAATTAAATAATACAAGTATTGCTCAGTCATAATAAGTGAAAGCAATAATAATAAAATTTTATAGATATTTTTAAATAAGGGAATGACAGTTAATTTTAAGTCTCTCGCCTCTCAACCTCCGGCGGCATTTCCGTTTCCTCTAGAGCCTTTCCTATCTTATACTCCCAGATATATTAAAGCGACGAATCGGGATTTACACTTTGAGTGTCATATGTAGCTGTTATAGAAGCTATAAATTGTGAAAATAAGATTTCTTTGCTTAAAAGTTGCAAAAAAATTTTAGTGAAAACTTTATTGGTTGCAACATATAATGTCAATATTCTATAATACTTAATTAGGATAGTATGATTAAATTTAAATAAAATTTATATCATGTGAGCAAGTTCTAGCTTTTGTAATAATAAAAGCCAAGTAAAGAAACACTATCAGCTCTTGACTTCCCTTAAATTCTTTAGTAGCTTGCGATTACCCTCTAACTTTTCTGTTAATCGATCAGACTCAAACCTGATTAAGCATCCTGACCTGACAAATCAAACAAGCAGAAATTAAGACCAACACGTGTACCGACCATTGCAATCAAAGTTCTCGCATGCTTTATTCAAGAGGCAACACTGTAGTAAAACACTGATTCATTGTCGTGCGCTCGAACGTATAACACGTGCCGGTGTAATAAAAAGTGATCTGTGATTACAACCAAAATGGCTAAATGTGACAAGTGCAATAAATATATTACCAAAAATAAACCTGGTTTAGAATGTAACCGATGTGAGAAGGTAGTGCATTTGAACACCATATGTTCAGAGCTTTCGAATAAACAGCTGTCCGCAGTACGTGCAGCGGATAATCTAGAATGGATATGTCGAGAGTGTCAAGAAAATTCTCCAAAACGTCACTCAATTGTTATTCCTGACGATGATGAAGAGGAGGAAGACAAACGAAATGAGGCTCCGGATCTAAAAATTGACATGCAGCAACTGTTGGCAGACATAACAAGGCAAATGGAGAAAACCATTAAACGCGAAATGAAAGAATTTAGTCAGTCCTTGCAATTTCATAGTGAAAAAATGGATGAAGTGATTACAATGCTAGAAGTTTGCCAAGAAACCATAAAAGATTTAAAGAAAAGGAACATCGAACTCATAAACAAAAATAATAATCTAGAGACGAGGGTAGGTGCACTGGAACAGCGTTTACAAGAAAAAGAGCAGCGGGAATTATCTAACTGCCTTGATATTTGTAATGTTCCCCAAATGGTTAATGAAAATACTTATCTTCTAGCTGAACAGGTTGCAAAAAAACTAAATCAACAAGCTGAAGATATTAAAGAAGCAATTCGTCTACCAGGTAAGAAAGAAAATCCGAGCCCTATCCTGATCAAACTAAAAAGTGAACAACTTCAAAACTCATGGCTAAAATCTGCAAAGTCAAGTTATTATAAAATTAAAGTGGTCGATATTGTTCCCGAAACTACAGACAAAATTGAAGGTGAAAAATCCATATATCTCAGAGAAACCCTAACACCGTATAATAAACATTTACTATGGTTTGCCAAAAAAGAACTAAGTACCACCTACAAATTCATCTGGATCAAAAAAGGAATTTTACGTGCACGCAAAGAAGGTGATAAAGAAAAAACAATAATTATTCGATCAAAAGAAGATGTTAATAAGCTAAAATAATTCTTAATTATACGTAGGTACATAGGTTATACTTATTGTTTTATAGATAAAATTTCTGCTAAATATGGATAACATCCGAGATGATATTTTAGAATTATCAGATTGTGCTAACTTTCAAATATTTATAGACAGTATACCTACTAACACAAATCTATTATGCATACATATAAACATTAGGTCAATAATCAAAAATTTCTCGTTACTGGAATACTGTATTCAGCAAAGCTCAAAAACTCCCGATGTAATTATAATCACTGAAGCTAATATATCAGAATCGCTAAGCTATTTGTACAACCTGCAGGGATATAATATGCACACAAAGTTGCGTACGGGACGCAAAGGTGGAGGCATTATAATGTACGTACGAAAAATTCATAGATTTACCACTAAAAATTACAAACCACAACATTTCGAGCTTCTTTTTGGTCAAATTAACACTTCATGGGGATATAATGCAACTTTGTGTGCTATGTATAGACCGCCTAGTAATAGTAAGCACTTATTTGTAAATGAACTAGACGTATTTCTTAGTAAAATAGAACAGAGTCAGGATATATATGTATTAGGAGATATAAACTTAGACTTAAAATATAACTGTCCTGTAAACCATAAATATAGCACTGTTATGTATAATCACGGGCTTGTGTGTGGGATCTCGGAATATACCCGTGTAGAAGAGTGTAGTAAACAAATTAGTAAGACATGTATTGATCACATTTACGCGAGATCCCGCTCACAAGTAGTGTACACGGCAGCGCTCGGAACTACACTAGCAGACCATCGCGCAATAGCTCTTGCTTGTGTCGGCCCACAGCGTATACAGGATGGTCCGAAGTACAAAATTATATATAATAAAAATATTGTTTTGAAATCGTTAGAAGAAATTGATTGGCAGCCAGTAAATAGTATGATATGTCCGTTAGAAACAGTGGCGGCTGTACCTTAAGTGCACTCGTGCGCTGAACCACCAATTCAAAATATTTAAAAATTACAAAATATTATGTCATCTTAATTTTTAAATTACCATTTTAATATTTATTTTTTAAACATACAAAAAGGTATAAAAAATTTAATTTCCAATTATGGTCAAAAAGTTTGAGCGCTTTACTAAACTCATATCGTGCGCTCCGGCGAGTGCACGAGGACTGCTAATACATCTTGTATGAGACACGCATCAATACGCCTGGCGCGTGAGACAAAAGATAGTTCATAGAAATGTACCGAGTAACGAGTCGGTTCTCGCGCGCCGCACGAAGCGGCCGAAGGTTACCGAGAGCACCCGATGTATGACGTATTGAGCCGGCCGGCAAGGGGCCGGCCGAAAGGATGGGTGCTATGATTGACATTTCGTTAATCGTTATTGGTATTGTTTCAACTTTCACTGTATGCGTGACGCGTTAATTCGTTATTGTTTATAATTATTTCCGTAATTCGTTATAGTTTTTATTTCGTTTCTATAATAGAACTTTTATTCTGTACTCTGTTTTTTTTAGTTGAAAATGAGTATAAATATTGATTATATTAAAGAAAATAACAAAATTTTTCAAAGTAAAGTGAACATAAAATTGGCCGGGCCGCCACGGCCCTTTTTAAATTTAAAACAAGAGTGTAAATCGAAAAATAAAGCATTTATACGAAGTTTTAAAAGTGAAATGTATAATAGAAAGAAATGGTTGTGTGGATGTGAGCGTCTTAATACATTCTTTTGTTTTCCTTGCATTATTTTTGGCGGAGAATCGATTTGGACAGAAACTGGAATCAGATTTTAATAAAAAGGTGATAGAACATTTCGCTACAGAAAAATGTCGTCGCATTGATTTAATGTACAAAAAATAAACATATTTTATGTCAATTGTTGTTTTTGTCAATATTTTAGTAAAGTGAACCACCAGTTCGATAACCCACCAGCCGCCACTGGTTAGAAATATATAAAATAATAATAAAAAATATTAAATATTGTTATGAAAAATCGCAAATTAAAGTCAAAGTATGTAATTATCAAAAATATTTTAGTAACGGATATCCAAATAAAAAAGTTTTAAATGCGTGCAAAAATAGGGATAACTTATATATGGAATGGTTAAAGGACACAGGAAATAAAATTTTAAAACTTAAATATAATCAATCAAGAAACTATGCTAATAAATTAATACAAAAAACTAAAGATAGTATTATAAAAGCAAAAATTACTAGAAGTAAGAAAAACCCTAAAAAGCTATGGACAATACTAAATGAAATAACGGGTAGATTAAAAATTTCTATAGATAATATCGTATTAAATGCTTTTAAAAATAATATCACTACAACTAAAGACATCGCTAATAATTTTGCTAATCAATTTCAAAACAATGTTAAAAATATAATACCCAATTGCAATACGGCACTACTAGACAAACCGACGTATATCCTCCCCGTAAACACCTCGTTAAATTTCAAACAAGCAACATCAGACAATATCTTTACATTAATAGAATCATTAAACTGTGATAAAGCCCCTGGGATAGATGGAATAAGGGCTTTGGACCTAAAGGCTCTAGGCTCCAAAATATCACCAATTATAGCGACACTAATAAACACATCTATACAAACTGGTAATTATCCAACTGAACTAAAAACTGGTGTAGTGAGACCTATACATAAAAGTGGAAATCACAAAACGTATGATAATTATAGACCAATAACAATTTTGTCCACCTTAGATAAAATTATTGAAAAATATATCTCTAATCAAATATATAAATTTTATGCTGATAATAATGTAATTAATGTAACACAATATGGATTCCAACCCAAAAAAAGTACAACACAATTGTTATCTAATTTCACTAACACTGTAAACAAACACCTAAATACGAAAAAACATGTATTGATTGTCTTCATCGATTATAGTAAAGCGTTTGATACATTAAGACACGACATATTAATTGATAAACTAGATAATTGTGGCATACGAGGACCATTAAAGGAATGGTGTCGAAATTACCTAAATAATCGTTCTTATCTGGTTAAAGTCGATACTGAGTATAGCAACAAAGTTAATGTCACAGAAGGAACGGCTCAGGGCTCAGTGTTAGGACCCTTATACTATATCACGTATGTCAATGAAGTGGTTAACTTAATAAAACATTGCGAAATTTATCAATTTGCTGATGACACATGTATAATAGCGGCAGAAACCGATTTAAATACGGCTATATTAAAATTACAAACTGATTTTACCCTGATAACCAAATGGTCTCATGACGTAGGTCTAGTACTTAATGCATCAAAAACTAAACTTATGTACATTAGTTCCAGTCGCAATAGAAGCACAATTATACCAAAATTAATTGTTCATAATCATGCATGTTTACATTCGAACACAAAATCGTGTACATGTGACGAAGTTGAGATAGTTAATAACCATAAATATTTAGGTCTCATTATAGACGACCACTTTAATTGGGCAGAGCATATAGATAAAGTATGTATAAAATTAAGATCAATTTTAGCAAAAATTTCTATTATAAAAAACAAAATCCCATTTTTAACTCGTCTATTACTATTAAACGCCCTAGCTGAATCTATCATATCGTATGGACTTAGCAGTTACGGAAGAACATCAAAAACACAATTAAATAAAATATACCAACTCCAAATACGATTACTCAAATCCGTAGTGCCAGATAAAACTAAAAATTTATGTAAGGGTAATTATCATAACCTGTTCGCTCAATACAAAATAATGCCAATACATGACAAAGTCAAATATACACTACTACTAGAAAACTTTTTTAATCGAGATTTTCAAAAAACGATCAATCATGAAATAGTAACCCGCAGTGTATCGAACGAACGACTTGTCGTACCCCGTACTAACAATCTATACGGTAGGCGAACCCTAGAATATCTTGTTCCAAAATTATTGAACAATCTGACTAATGATTTAAAACATGAAATAAGTACAAAAAATATAAAGAAGAAACTTAAAGAATATTTTTTAAATATTAATGAAAATACTTAATATACCTAATTAAATAAAATTAATTAATATCTCATAAATGGAAACGGATCATCCTGTATTTGAACATTTACAAGTTATTTCTTTCAAATACAATATCGCAAAACCGGTTTTAATGACCGACCGGTCGATTAGTGCATCGTAGGTGCCTAGTGTATTATTAACGTAATTTAAAAATCTTTTAACGTATACCCTCACATATGAGTTATAATTGAACAAACATCAGTTACTCAAAATCTTATGTAGTTTATAATGTTATAGGTAGTATATTTATGTACCAAAAGTTCCGAGTGCTCTCAATGAATGCCGGTGTACGGATAAACCCGACAGGGATTTTGTAACACCGTAAAAGAAATTTGTAATGTATAAATAATAATAATAATAAATAAATAAAAAAAAAAAAAAAATAATTGAAATGCGTCAAACATTCCTACAGGCTCTTCAAATCACTATAAAACCTACCGAATGATATTATTACTATATTTGATGTCGTTACCTATCGGCAAGAGTTAAAGTTTTGATTCCTACTCACTACCGATTATTAGTTTTTTTTTTTATTAAATTTAACTCGAATTTTAGGAGGACGGTTTAGTTTATTACAATATGTGACACGCATTTAGAGTCTGTCTGTGAGATATATAACTATGTCAAAAATAAGTTCTTGTTTTACTTTAATATTATTTAAATCACGTTATTACACAACCTCATATAAATAACTTTTTTCTCTCCCTTCAACACAATAAAAACAAAATCATATAATGTTATGTCAAGTTAAAAATGTTATTAAAATACCTACTTGTATCTTCAACGTTATTTGATTGACGTAAGACTAATGAATATTTATATTCGGATCATTATTTTCTTATCAGATTCAATTTAGTCTAGTCTATAACAAATTTGCACGTTAAAGTCGGAGGATTTTAATAAAATTAAAGCACCGGAAATAATTTACTCACCGTCAAACTCGTGGTATCTACGTTGAAAACTATCAACGAATAAAAATTTACATTACTTTATAAATATACTAGCTTTTGCCTGCGACTCCGTCAGCGTGTTACTCCGTTTATGTTAAATTAATGTATTGTTAATATATATAAAAGAAAGTAGTGTTTGTTACAACACGACTTAAACATAACTCGAGTTCGGCTAGACCAATTGGAGTTTCATGTAATTAACTCACACAAAAATATAACAGATGGCGCTAGCAGTTTAATAAATGCAGGCCTTGATTTGAAATACATAAAATTATAAATGATATATTTTAAAACTGTTTTTGAATATTATTAGTTGAGATCTCGACAGATTATATAAATACTAAAATGTTATACTATTATAGTATTAATTTAAACGTATCATATATATGTATAAGAAGAAGACAGACCATGGTCTGTCGAGTCAGCTGTAGGTACATAATTAAGATATTAGACATCATTGAGATAAAAGGGTAAAGATATTTCTTGATTATAGGGTGTTTAATATTATTTAATATTATTATTTATATTGGCTAGTTTAATATAGGCTAGTTTAATATTATTATTTATATTGGTAATATTGTTTAGATCACATTCACATGAGGCTTAACCCTTTATAAGACACAGAACTTAAAAATATTTATTGGTTAAAGTTTAAAAGCCTTATAATAATATGTTAAGGTTCAAATTCTGATTGCAATATAAGTACCACTGCTTTATAAAGGTAAGGTAAAGGTAGGTACCTATAGAACGAAAATACTTCAGTGAAAGCTTAAGAGTAAACTACATTGAAAGTTGACCCGTCCGGCACGTGAACATAAGATTTGTTGAACTGCTTACACGGGACAGAGCAACATACAACTGACCATGCTAGAAATAACTGACACTGATATCTAATTCAAAATCTTTTAGAGATTTTCTTGATAGACATTTCACTTCTTTATTCAATTCAAGTACCTAGAGCTTGATCAAAAATAGTTTTATAAAATCTGTATTGTGCAATATTTTGCATATAATAGATATATATGTTCAGCTGTAATTTGACTTTGAAAGATATGAACAGCATAAGGCAGCTTCAGAAAGTGTACTTTCCCAATGGGAGTCGTTTTCTAAAAAACCTATGGCTTTACAAATTCCTTGAAATATGTTATAAGATAGACCTTGCAAAGTATGAAGACTGAAACTGAAACAAGAGGGGGCCCCTTTGCTACCTAGAATACTGTTATATTCTTCCTCAAATAATAGCAGTTATCTTTGTTGGGATGAACTAACTAAACTTTGTTTGTGTTTATTGCACGTCTGAATACCTTTCGACTTTATACCTATATCGACCTTATTCAACTAAATGTCATAAATATCTTATAACTAGAAGACCTGGCGAACTTCGTATCGCCCTGTAATGAAGAAATATCTATTACGTTTTTTTAATTATATTTTTTTAGTTTACCTGTATGCCATAAATCTCCGTGTTTTGAAGTGCGACAGAATGATTGACATATTAGTTAGCTGTCAAATCTAATGTCAAACAAACGTTTGTATGGGAAATAGAAAAGGGCTGTTTTTATGGTTTTCCCAATAATGAATCAATTTTTTTCAGCTTTTATACCTTCCCTGAACCTCCACGAACATTTCAAGACCAAGATAAGATAAATCCGTTCAGCTGTTCTCGAGTTTTAGCGAGACTAAGGAACAGCAATCCATTTTTTTATATATGTAGAAGATTAAGAAAAACCTCGAGCACAAAAAAAGTCCTCTAGACAATTAATTATTAACTTAGCATAATATACCTATAATAGAAAAAAATACATAATAAAAGTGAGTAAAATTCGAGAAAAGAAGTTAAGAACAAAAACTATAAAATATTTAATAGTATTATTCTGTAAAATGCAACTCATGAAGCAAAACATTGTGCTGTGTACACAAAACGGCATCTAATAGATTATCCCTGAATCAGCATTCTAAGCAATTTTCCTGTCTTAAATATAAAATGTAAGCATTTACACCCACTTTTGCGTGAACATTACATGAGTAAGGGTATCTTAGGATCATCGTCACTCCTACAATATCCGTACATATTTTTATGAAGGATCAGCTTTGACATGAACGACCAATAAAATTGTGTCTCCAATAACTTCAAGTTGGGTTTTTAAGGTGTGTATCCGTTTGATCACTATTGGACGTGTTACCCTAAATAAAATATAGTTTTTTTACCATTATATACTTATTATACAATATATATATAAAAAGCTTATTTCAACAGAAAGTGGCAATCTTGTAAATAAACGTGATCAGCTGATATTGACAAAGACTTGACTATGCCTCTTGTGATGTGAGTTCAATATATTTTAATCTTAATTATTAGATTTAAGTATTAATATTCAAAAAATATTTAAATTTGTTCATATTTTGTTAAGTATTTATTGTTAAGCTTTTTGTAATAAAATTATAAATGCAGAACGATTTTGATGATCTTTTTTTTAATGAGTTTAGAAATACAGAATACAAACGAGGACACAAAAGAGTTGTTTGATTCCCATTAGCACTAAAATCCTTCGTTCTTTGGGAAACCATTACATATTAGTATCATTTTTATTTCAATTAAATATGATAATATACACGCATTTAAGAAAATACTCAAGTTGAATATTTGCGGAATTAATATACTCTTTTCCGCAATGGATTATATTGTTCATTGCTTGTTTTTATAGAATCGAACATATAAAACAGAAGTCTGTTCAAAAACACGAATTTTACGCATATACAAATATTTACTAGCGTATTTCATAATTTGTTCATTTTGATGATTTATTCATTATTTCATTCTAATCCGCATGCATTGTATATATCTGAGGTAACAAGAGCAGTTTTATTTATTAGTTTATTTATTTATTTAATTATGGTTTATTCAGATAGAATTAGCTTTTTTATTACTTTTATTAATCGTGTGCTGCTGACTAAAGGGTAGAAGTATATGAAGTTAGCAATATTTAACTATATAATATGACTAGAATTACAACAACTTCCCAACAACTTAAAACGATCTTAATAAAACTTATATAAAACTAATTTTAAATTAAATCTTAACAAATATCAGATATTATTTCCAAGTAAAAAGTTGTAATATGTAAATTACAAAAAATGTTAAACAATGAAATGGGGATCCCTCTTTATTTTGAAAGTGATAAATTAGATACGTTAAAGTATCACTACCTCATAAACTTTTAAGTTAGTTATATTGTATTTTTCAAATATGAGAATAAAAAGTCAATAAAAATATCTGCTGAATTATTCTGAGCTCACTCTGAACAGTCTTAATACTATAACTTGGCAGAGATACAGTATGTCAGATTCCTCTGTGGGCTCTTTTAATTAGATACTGTCCGGAGCATGTATCATATATTCTAATGGAGTCTGCTCCCACAATGGCCCGTAAATTGCATTTTAGAATATAAACGTAAACAACTCATGTGATGTTACTGATCGAAATTTTAATTTTTAATTTTTGTGTCATATTGTTTTACTCCTTACTCCATATAAATTAAATGTAAGTGATATATATATATATATATATATATATATATATATATATATATATATATATATATATATATATATATATATATATAAATAAAATAAATAAGTAGAAGATATTTTATTCTAACAATAAACTTATTTTATGACGATAATTTATATATTTATTCAGTATTTTTCTTTGTATTGGTTTTATAAAAGGTTGTAAATTTTGTACAAAATTTATTTACAAATTGCCATTCATTCAGAAATTCTGTTTTTATTTAGAGTTGGTATCACAACGGTGGTGATAGTTTGAAAAAATCCACTGTTTTGGTGATGGTTGGATGAATCATGAGTCATGACTGACATGATTGCTAGAAAATTTGTTAATTAATATTAAGTGTCGTTCTTTTAATAAATTGGCGAAATCAATATAACTATCAAGATGAAATTCAATTGAAACATCCGAAACTCATTATACAGCCTTAATGAGGAAATTCAATACACTTCATAACAATATCAGTACCTATTATAATAATTATTATAAATGTCTGCAATTAAATATCTGTTTTTAAATATATGTAATTCGCTTAAGTTATTAGGTTTTAAAATGGTTTGGTTCGTAACATCTAAAGTGATACAAAGCGTAATTTTTATAATCTTTCATTATCCAAACAATGTTTCCAACACCATAAATACAAATTGAAACAATAACGATCCGCCAGATTTATACAGGCGTTACATGGAGCAAGAAGGAAAATTGGAAATAAGGGTCGTGAGAAATATTTCAATACGCCATTCACATTTTTTACGATCGTCATGTGTGTTGCCTTACGATTTCGCAGAACCGCAATATTGGGCTATTCTTTTGTATATTTTTCTTTCTCATTTTTAAGTAGTTTATCGCCAGATTCACTTGTTCTCGGTAAACCTCAATATTTTTACCGAATTCTAGTTTCTCTATTCTTAGCCAATTCTTGAGAGAAATTAAGAGTAACATTCCTTTATAACAAGCGGGTGTATACAAACTTGATTTTGACTGTGGCTTGTCATACATAAGACAGACAAAGAGAAGCGTTGGTACAAGGTTTAAGGAACACATTTCACACTTCAAAAATAAGCGCGCGTCGAAGTCACCAGTGTGTGAAAATGCATTGAACAAACCAGGTCATTAAATTAAATTTGATAAACCACATATCGTCGCAAAAATAAAAATGGCGTAGTAAATCCGAAAATATTAGTTTCATTTAAATGAATACCGACAAAAATCTTAGATCTCATTATAAATATCTAAAACTATTTTTTTTAACTACATAGTTGCTCCAACCAAGTGAGAAAAAAACTCAAATAATATCCAGGAACTATATAAGATGATATGAAAGTAATAATATATAATAGATATATATTGTATTTAGCTAGTCATCTATTTCACTTCACTTTCATTAAATTTATTGAAAATACACTGCGTGTAATTTCAACTGCACAAACTAGTTAAAATATAATGTTAAGCTTCAATTTCCATTCGCTTTGAACTGTATACTAATGTAATAGGACTAAATGCAATATACCAGTATCTCTGATACAAAATCAATGTTTCTTGTACAGAAAAGCAGTCGACTGTTCTGTGTAGATATAAAGGTTAAATGGTCCTAGTGCTGCACAAATGTAACCGAGATTAATGTCAGAGATTCAATTGTACATGTTTGGATTATTTGCTATTGCGCATTATCACGTTATAGCATTGAGATATTGAGGAAAAGGAGAAGCTATACTATATAAAATCGACATTATTATTATACATATATTGGCTATAATAATAGGTAAATATTGAAAAACTATTATGGTAATTAATTATAAACGGTTCAAAACCGAATAATTCCAAGAAAAGCTGAAATTATCTATATTCATGTATGCTTTATGTTAACATATCTATTCTCCCATACTTTATCTCACTCCACTGCCTAAATTGACTAACACTCACACTTCACTATGATAGTTTTTTGGAAAGCTTTCTTTCGCATTAACATTCTTTTAAACTAAGTTGTCGTTTGTTGTTTTAGTATGTTCTGTTTAAATTTGTATATATAGATAATGAATAGCTAAATTTTAATTTTGGATAAATTAAATTTTTTGACCATATAGAGAATCATTGGTTGCTTTACAGAGTCTGACAATTAGTGTTGACCAAATGCAAGGCCAAGACGAGACTTGGCCAGTCTTGGTGTTGGTCTTGCATCAACATACTGAGTCTTGGTCTTGGTCTTGTTCTTGCAGGAAGAGTCTCGCAAGTCTTGCAATTACCTATTAGCCTGTCGCTATTTATTAAAATTGCTTTAGATATTAGAACAAAGAACAGATTAGGTATATTTTTAGCTTGAATTAACATAAAAACCAACCAAATAAATAAATGTCTAAACTTTTCATGAAAAATTAAAAAAATTACTGACAACGGTGGGGTTTGAACCCACGACCTAAGCAAACAGTGCCGATGATCTAACTAACCAACTGAGCTATCAACTGCATCCCGCGTGAGTCAGTCTGTTTCTAAATAAACCTTTACATTTAATAATCTTCAATGTACTAAAACATGGTTTAAACATATAGAAAACAAATTAATGATATTAACTTGACTGTATTATAAAGTTCATAACTCTATTTTACATGTAAATAAATATTTGAAAAAATATATTGGGATGCAACAGTCTATATATCAATTTATTTATTTAAACAGTTCTCTTATATATTAATAAATTCGGGATTCTAAACAGTCCATAAATCTCATAGCACTCTTTTTATATTATTCAATTATTATTATAGAAAAGAAATTCACGTTTGAAGTGTGTTAAAAGTCTTTACAAAATAAATTAATCGGTGATTTTGTGTTTTAAAACAACACTATAGATTAGCATAACGAATTCATATCCATTCAAAGCACCCAAAACTTATTTTATTCTATGGAATACTTGTACTCTGAGGAGGTAATCAAACAGTGTAAAACATTACGCGCGTATCTTTTATTTATTTATTTTATTTATTTAATTAATTACAAAAAGAGTACATGTAACATTGTTCTACATTTACAGGTGTTAACATAAATTTATTCAAATATTTCCGAACACCTGTTACACACTGTTCCGAACACTTATATAACGTATGCATAACACTAAAATACTAAGGAATCAAACAAAACACATAAGATAAAATAAAACAAAAATATTCGATACAATTAAATACAAAAGAAAAAAAAGAATCTAACTACATAATATTTTATTTGTACAGAAAAATATTAACAAGGGTATATCTTGCACTTTGCAGATTACGCGATTATACATAGTTTAATATTACAACCGTCGCGTCTCGTAACAAAAACAAATCTTGACCTTGTACTTCCGAATAGTTGCGAAATTTCTATGAAAGGTCTCTGATCTAAGTCTGGTCGGGTACTCCCGACCTTTTACGATGCCGACAAGACATCGCTCACTATCACACACAATGCCGATGGTCACAACTTTTTTCTTTTATTGGTTATTTTAATTTGCTGTGTACGTTTGTTTATAGTACTTAGAGTTCGTAATTCGCATACCTAAGTCCAATTTTCAAAAAAAAATAAATCATACATCTTTTGCATCTCATAGAGTCCATAAGCGTATACCCCGAAAAGTGAGTCTTTTTCTTGGTCTTGCAAAAATATCTGGCCTTGGTCTTGGTCTTGCATTTTTGCAACACAACTGACAATTAATTTGTGTTATAAAAAGGTGTGATCCGTTCTAAATTGAAGTTATTACATTATCTCAAAATATTAAGAATGAGTAAATAAAAAGAAATACGGTGACGGTTAATTAAAAACCCTAGTTTATTTTAAAGATTAGAAAAATCTATTAAAACTTTGGTTATTTCAATTTAAACAAAAATTTTATCATCTTTCTTCGTTGAATATAAAATAAGTTTGAGCTTAGAAAAACGGTATTTTTTTAATGTTAATAATAGTTTTTTAATATAATAAAATTACAAAAATTTTGTATACAAAATTAATGTCGTGATCATGTGAAAAAAGGAGCTATCGCGTGAATTTAAGCTTGAGAATTATTATTAAACTAATGATAACTTTCATATGGTATGTCCAAATTAAAAGATTCAAAAAGTAATTTATAGATTCTTATGTAGGATGGAAAAAGAAGTACTTGATTTTGATAAGACTTAATACTGTAATTATGAAAATAGCTTTCCCATAAGCGCTTCATGAATAGCAATTTTTAAAAGTAGTAAAATGGATATAGTACATATATTATCCTTAAGAGATAGACATATGCTATTGCGGAGTTTTCTGTAGATCTATATTAGATACACAATTTCACCACATATTATTTATTATATCTCAAGAGTTTTTAGAGCGTTTTCGTTAAAAGATCCCAAAAGGCAAATTTTTTCCCGAGATCTTCAACAAATATCGTTAGTGTACACACAAAGCCTTAACAAATTATATATTAAAACTTTTCTATCACGCTATCATCAGAATCACGCTATCGAATATTGAAAACCGCTTGGTAATTGGTGCAATAGCTTTTCTGTTTATTGCGAACAGACAGACAGACAGACGCGGCTGGGGACTTTGTTTAATAATATGTATAGATGATATGATCAAATTATATTTGTTTACGAAAAAAGTAACGACTCTCAATGACTCATGAATATACCCTGATATTAATATAATATGAAAAACAACATATCTTGATGGTTTCCCATTAAACACAATATTTACATTTTAATAATTTGTACTTAAGTAATTAAACATAACAAATATATATAATACAGATGGAGTGGGTTAATTAACTAACTTGTGTATATTAATAATATAACTACTCTTCTACCTGGCAACTTCCCAGCTTTAGCCATAATCTGCCTTACATGTTGTGAGTTTTAACTAATTGTTTTTACGACCGGCTGCCTGCCTGACATCAACCCTCTTTGGGAATGTATTAATCAGTAATGTCTAAATACTCTTAGAAAGTACATATGACTTGGAAAAATCACTTTGGTACTTGGCCAGGATCAAAACCGCGCCTTCATATTTAAGAGCTGGGCTTTTTAACCACTGACATATTACTATTATAATAATATGGCTACTATTCTTAATAAACTAAGGACATAATACAGATCCGTGCTAAAATGTGGACTGTATTCATAATAGTGAATAATATATGTTAAATAATATTATAATTAATATATACAAATCTATAATCGCAATAAATCTCATTTAAACTTTAAACGCAATTTAAAGTCATGGTTTATAAACAATGATGTTTTATTGATAATGTACAATCATTAATGGCATCAAAACATATTTATTAGTGAAACAATAATTCATCATTATAAAATTATCATTTCCTAAGTAAAATTTAATGGCTGATATTATTTGTTTTTATTCTCTGATATCAATAAATTGTTAGCCAAATAAAGGAGATTAGGTTAGAAAATATATGAAAAAAATATGATCAGGTCAATTACATCACAATATTGTAGTCTTGTGATGAGTACCTTTCATAGAAGTAGAGCTTTGGAAAACATATAAAAACTCGTTCAACATAAATACTACTAATATACACATATATATATATATATATATATATAGTGTCTAAAACTATTACACAAAGGTGAATAAATAATTATTGTGATCACAGAAGGTCCATTAAATTAGTGAAGCAAACAAAAAATGGGTATTTAACTTACAAGAAGTGAATAAAGTCAAAATAAAATGATTTATTCATTTTACTGTTATACATTAAGTAATGTGAATTAGTTCGAAGCTACTTACGCAAATAGCACAGAAACATAAATTTTAATCGAATCATGAATCCCAATTAGAATTGCAAATTTATCAGAGAAGCCAGTTAGAGGAATAATATTTACTTTGATTACTTACGAAACTCCGTAGATAACTTTTATTGTAAACAATTAAATAGTGCCTAAATATACAACCATATCTTAACATTTACGATCGATCACATGCAATTCAAATTTTATATAATACTAAAAGAAATAACATACATAAAAAATATATATACATCGAATTGTTATAAAAAGCTCCATTAAGTTTTTTCTTATAGTGATATGCCGTTATTACGAATTATTGTTTATAAATATAAATCTCAAATTCACAATAAAATTAGCGGTAACAAAAAATATTATTAATAGAAATAGCGCAATAATCTTTGCAAGTCAAATTACAATTTCACAGCTGTAATGCATCGAGCTAGTTCTGCGCTAATAGCAGGCTATATCCCAACACTGGCGACTAAGCCCCAGCGACATATCGGTGCATTAGGTCTCGACGTAGATCAACAGAGCCCGTACGCGGATTTGTGAAGTTTATTCGCACGAACTGCTTTCTGTATCTCTATGGCAGAAGCTGTAAATATTCTAGATGCGATATAATTGTTTTAAATTTTAATTGCAAACACTTTGAAATCTAAATACTTGTTAAATTAAAAAAATACTTATTTATGTCCTGAGATTTAAAAGTATTATTTCGTAAAAAGTTAACTTATCGGATGAGAAACCTGAAGGTTTTATATATAGGTACGCTTGAAATAATTAACCTCAAATTATAAAATTAGAAAGGTTTCCAATTAATCGTCATATTCTCTTTGATTTCGACTTATTGTCGAACAAAGCTTACATATATATTTTTGTATTGACCTGTGTATCCGTTTGGATTACGTTGACATCACGGTTGTTCAGAAAAAAGATAAGTATTGATTCCTAATGTGAGGGAATATGGCTCGCCTGAGAATCGAGAAGGATAAACATGGACGTAACTTATCAGTTCATCGGACCGTGGGTTTTGTAGGGGTTTCGAATTGTATTGGTCATTTATTTTTATTTGCAGAAATTTCCGAGCGTTATTTAAGATATATTTATAAAACAATATAAAATAATCGATAAATAAAACACAATTGAAGTTATTCATTTATTTTTTGCAGCCAATAATTTTTTTCAACTAATATAATTTATATCATGGTTTAAATATGTACTATAATTTATTACAAGTAATTAATTATAAAGACCTATCTTCAAAAAACAACATGGTAACTTGGAATTAAGAAGAAAAATATTTGTCCACTTAAATACTATTTCCTTATGTATCCTGCCGAATAATTAATTTTAAATACCTGCACAAAATGCACGAAACACCTAATGTAAACGAACAGCATTTAACATATACAATTTCTTAATATCTAATCACGTTTTTAAGTAAATAGAATAATTGCAGCTTAATATTAATATTGGTGCCTTAATGTCTGTCTGGAGCATAGGAGTAAACAAAAATAGAGTGCGTTTATCTAAATTCAGTTTTGAGTCGATTTTTGTTGAGATATTTAAAATTAAATTTTAAATAGATTCAGTTGAATATACATATGTATAATATATAATATATTACATAAAAAAAGATCCAGACAAATTGACAAGTGACAAGTTTTTTTCTGTCTTAAGACAATGGAGGTCGAACATAATGTACCCTATGTACGATTACCTAATTTGCATTTCTGACGCATATTACACATTTAAAGGATTTTCCTAAATTTTATCAGGGATCCATAATCAGGCTTTATCATAATCATCATGGGACCATTTGTGAAGTCTACCCTTATGAATAAATAAATATGTTGGCGTTGAAGTTACTCGTTCATTTGTCGTACACATATTTAAGGCAAATTTTACACTCACATAGTTTTATTACGGTTGCCATTGCCTGAACTGGACCAATGGGAAGTAATAGGTTTAAGAAAAAACCATTAAAATCGCTTCATCTACTCGAAAGCTATTACGTAACAAACATAAAAAATACAGAGGAATTGAGAACCTCCTCCTTAACTTTAATTAACGTTCAATAGTGATATTATATAGTAAATATATAATTCAAAACTGAATTATGTTAAAGATATATATATTTATATCATATAATATAAATTAAATTATAATTAAGTTAGTTTAAGATAATTCAAAATTACTTTTCTTTATAAACGAAATATTTTGAGTCATTGCTAGGTTAACTTAGTGATGTTTGATTTCCATTGTCTGCTTTTTTGAATGATCGCTGTAAAAATCATCTTAAACACTAAATTAACGTAGTACTTCTTTTATTTAAACATCTGCCAGTTTGTCAAATTCTGGTGTTTTGACCTACGCTTAGACATTTAATACATATCATAAAGTAATTACTACCCTTGAATATGAGAATGGTCTCAAAGGATTAACAATAAATTTTGATATCATATGAATTGGTATGACTATTTCAATGTCTCAAAAAAGTGTTTTATTATTATTCTATTGGGTCTATGGGCGCTTTCATTAATAATGAACTTGCAACCTGACTACTGGCTGACTCCTACGTACACAGTTCTCAACTGGTTATAGTACATAGGTCACTGTTTTAAATATTATATTTTACTCATGAAGTGACTGATATTAACTTCTTCAGAATTCTTATTATTGAAAGTTTTAGGTGAAAGACGCATAAAGAAAATAATGAACTCAAAATTTCTGCACACCTGATAAAACATATTCAAATTAAATTAAGCCGCAAATAACTACTTCTCCCCATAGCAACAATAAGAACGGACAACAAAGCGTTTTCGCAATTAATTTTTATTGCATAACTTACCGTTGCGTTAAATCATTCTGGTTTATTCCTTTACATCATTAAAACTTTATTTACATATGTGTGTGGCTTATTAGATAATAAAATAAATATAAGAATAATTTTCTTAACTTTCATTATAGGTCAGCATGTCACGTTCTGATATGACATGTATAATGTACATATTTTAACTTGTGACATCTTTTTACAGTTGCAGTTTGTTTATATTAAAGCTTTATAACATTTATTGAGTTTTCAGTTTTCTTTTCTTTTAACTACAACAACTTTGAACTACAAAATATGATTTTTATATTGAGACTCAAACGGAAAACACCTTTACAGTGTACTTCCTATCGAACTGTGATAAATTGGAATTGTTCCGCGTCCATTTCTATTGAATTTAATTGTGAACTATCTAATACCACGATATAGTATTAAGAGCTTGAAAGTTCTGAAAATCTATTGGTGTATATAAATCTATCGGTGACAATTACATTACCAACAGTTAGCATTATGTAGTTAACATTTAAACGTTTGTTTATATTAAAAATTTAATATTTTAATGGTCGTACACACGTTAACGTCCAATTAAGCAATTTGTTTTTAGCAAAAGGTTTCTGTATGATAATTAATTATCAATACCGTAAAATATGAGTTAAATATAAAATAATGGAAATTAAATTATGCATTAAGTAACGTTTCTCTATAAATAAATTTAAAACTTATTGATAAATTGTTCTGTGTTATTTATTACAGGGATATAACTACGTAACGAGAGAAAAACATGTTTATGTTGGAATTTTTTATGAATTATCAAACCTAATTTCATTTGTAATTTAAATTATGTTAATACCTTCATTTTAAAGTATATTGTTGTTAAATATACACATAGTGCTCTTTTCATTGAGCGTTAAAATCACAATATTAATTATAGAAACAGCAAATCGTTTTGTTTAATCTAAATTGCTGTTTTTATTTTTACATTAAGAACGGGATTTAAGTCTGACTTATTATGTAATTATTAATATGTAATATCAGACCTGCCCAATAATCTCTTGGTCAATTTTACTGTTTTAATACGCTTATAGTTTACAATAGAATAATTGTATAACCTTTAATATGTCAAGCGCCCCACGCTTTTCACTCTCAATTTAATAATTCTGGTGGTAACTTAAATTTTATTATAATTTTATTTTGAAGTAATTAACATGATTGATTGTTTAACCTTCTGCTACGGTAATATAAACTCTTTCTTATTGAAAATTATTTTTAAGTTTGTAGTTCGGTTTGCTATAAAAGCGTATTTTTTTAGTTTTTGTAAACTTTTATTTTATTTACAGTTACAACGTAGATTTTAAGTCACTTTTTCATGTTATCTAATATATAAAATTCTCGTGTCACAGTTTTCGTGCCCATACTCCTCCGAAACAACCTGACCGATTTTGATGAAATTTTTTGTGCTTATTTGGTAGCTATGAGAATCGGCCAACATCTATTTTTCATCCCCCTAAATGTTAGGGGTAGTCCACCCCTAAATTTATTTTTTTTATTTTTTAGACAAAATTTTTAATTACTATTTTTTTATGATACAACGTACAAAAATACATACAATCCTAAATTTTCACCCTTCTACGATCAACCCTTATTTTTTAATAGCTATTTTAGTAATTTAATCATTTTTCATCTCCGGTCGATAACTGATCAATCGTCATTTAATAAGTTATCCCCGCCAGATATCTACAGGTGTCACTTCTGACCCAGTAAACAGCACGGAGTAGGGATGAGAACGAAGCCGGTCTTCTGTTTCTCTCACACAATTAGACTTCTCTCACTCCCTACACAGTTGTCGGCCATCGTTATTGTTTGTGCATCAAGTGTAGTAGTAACGTTGACAATTATTATTTTGCTAGCTCAGTGTAACTCTCATATTAACTATTAATCATTCCTAATCACTTCAAAACACGGAGATTTATGGCTTTAATAGGTAAACTCCAAAAATATAAATAAAAAAACGTAACAGATATTTCTTGATTATAGGGCGAAACGAAGTTCGCCGGGTCTTCTAGTAAAACTATATTATTCATATTGTTACAATAAAAAAAGATTGTAAAACAATGCAATGGCAACTCCGATGTAACCTGTTTTCGAATAACTAAGTCCAGTTAAATATATAAATGCACGGAAATACATACATATGTACGTATGTATTATGTATATATGTACGTATGTATAATGTACATATGTACGTATGTATAATGTATATGACAAAAAGTGGAAAATAGTTTGTTTCTCTAGCATTTCTTATTTAATTTAAATTTGTATGTACATATATTATCTTTTAATTGATTAAATTACTAATTATCTAGTTAACTGAATTTTAGTTATGAATTAACAAATTAATTTAATACTGTATCTAAAATGTAATGTAAAATTTAAAGAAGCTTATTATCACTAACTGGAAGACTAACACAATAAGTTAATAACGTGAAGGTAATGAGCCCCTTTACAATGTATTCTTCTGTTTTTGGGGGAAAAATCCTATGAATACTTTCCACATATGGATGTTAGGGTGGTATTTGGGACTCCTGCGATCCTCTGATGGGACAGAAAAGGTGGTGACTCGGGGTCCAACGCTAGTCTACCTTTAACCACGATACCACCAGTGGGACAGCCTAAACAGTGGGATATTACTTATGAACTCCAAATAATTAGAAAAACATATCCTAGTGGATATAAGTCACTGTATCATGAGGTGACTCATATCCTAGTGGATATGAGCAGCACAGTAAAATACAGAAGAAGCTTGATGTTGAATCTTTCAGCTCCATTTCGTCCAGATACACATCGAAGTACCCATGTCATGTCAGTATATACTTCCACTCACTCGAGCCACTGTTTTAGGTTTTTCTCAATTCTGTAATTACTGAAATACTAAGTTAAATTACGTTTTTCCTTTATTCAAGTTCTATTTTAATTTTTATTAAATGAAAAACCATTTTTCTGGATTATCTTAATTATAACTTTTATTTTTCAAACTTTACTGCAGCTTTATTATGCAACACTGTTCTTTAGCTCCTCTTTTATCTGAGTTCTTTAGGCGGCACTTTATTTATACAATGTCTTAATTAACTTTTCTTTATATTCAATATTTCTTTATACTGTTTATCTTATCTACCGTTTTATTAGTCGCCATATTTTTAAGTATGAATGCCTTTCTTTGCTTTTAGTGTTAGAATTAAAAAAAATATATAATGATTTTCCTACCTTCGTAATAAAAAGGAGTGTAATCCCAAGATAGAGAAATAATGAATGAGAAGTTCCAAAGTAAACCAAAAATATGTGTATATTTTAAATTCATTACGTGTTTATAAGTAGCAAGTTCAAAAAATTTAAAACTCTTCAATAAATTTTATGACTTTATAAGAATATATCGGTGAGCATTCATAAAAATTACATAGCATTAAAAATTATTAGTTAGTAGCGGAAACAGTAATATCAATATATCGCAGAATCTTCTTCTCGTCTTTGACATTTAAATTTGATAAATCAACAAATTCTGCAGCAGATATGTATATTAAAATTATTATAATTAAACACTTTGAAGATACTACGAGTACTTAATATTTTTTTTATTATGATATCGATTTATTGTTGATATTAATAATTTTTAATATGATTCTAAAGTCCATTACTCACAATTGACTACTCTGGGAAATCCATCTGAGTTATCGACAATTATTTCTTAACTAACTGTCGTTTACTATACTCCTAGAAAGTTACCTGTTCACGTTACAGGTTCAGATATGTTCACGAAGCAAGTCCTTGCAACATTTTGCGGCCCATTTGTTCTGAAAGCAGAGTCTTTTATCACCAAACAGAGATACGTTCCACTATTACGTATGCTGTACTGGAAAAAAATCAGTTGTCTCCCTGAAGAAACTTCAATTTGCTGAAAATTATGCTGTCGGCACTGTTATGCAGAGAATGGAATATTCAATTTCTAGCACATGTAAAGATCTTAGATAAATTAATATTCCATTGAAGTATCAAGCTCAAGGTGGTGTTAATATAGCACCTGGGTATGATTGCAGTTATGAAGAAAGAAGAGACTCAAAGATTAAAAAAACGGTGACAACGTTAACTTCGTCAAAACATATGCACTTGCGTTTTTTTAGCTTTGATACATTCGTACCGTCTCTTTTTAATGAGTGGTTAATGCTTTAATGTTTATTATCCCAAGATTACTAATTACATTATAATCACAGAGTCATCCCAATATTCTTTTAGGTTCCATAGATTTAAATAGTTCCTAAATCTTGAGAGCTTGCCAAAGTTTTATCTGTGCCGAAGAAGGGAAACCGTTTAGGCTCTGGTGATTATCATGTATTTTTTATCCATAACCACTCATATTTTAAACGGATAACATATAGCATACTAAAAAGTCATATACTTGTCAGTGACCAACTATTCGGGTTTCTCCGAAATTGATCCATTTTTGATGTTTTCACACACATGACATATCTATGGTGGAAGGCTTTACAAAATAAAGATTAAACACTACCACTTTCACTTAACATAAACAGCACATAACTTTTTATGAGCTTGTGATGCATTTTTCCCTTTGTGGAAATAAAAAAGCAAAATATGACGAAGATGTTCCTTTTGTTTTTTTCATTGTTCAACGAACACCAAACGAAAACTACGCAACTGAATTGCCAAATATCATACAAAGAAACGTATTTTTCATTCTTCATACTCGGAAAGTAGTGTTGTTTTGATCTGATTATAGGGTGGATAATGCTTTTTCTCTCCCTAGGGCGAGAAAAATCATACAAATTATTTTCCACTCAAAGGCCGGAATGAATCTAAAAAATACAACTACTGTCAGCGGTGACATTATACCTATGTAAATATTTAAGAATATATTATGCTGGGGCCATGCGAGTTTCTAAACAGCCAGTGTGAACTTACTTAGCGCAACTAATAGATATATGTAGTATTCTCTTTGACGCGAACTTCTTTGAGCGGAATAAGCCGCAACAAATACGCGGTGAATTCCATATTCAAAATTTAAAATAAAAATCGACATAAATTACCGGGATACTAATATGTTATCGTATCTGTGACGGAATTGAAAAAAGTAAGTACCCAATAATCTTTTTTTTTCTTCATTTATTCGAAATGAAAAATAGAGTGTTTACCTCGTGTAAAAGAATCAATTCCAACTCGGACCACAGCATAGTCTAACTGCCTCGGGAATTGATTCTTTTCACCCTTGGTGAACAATCTACTATAACGTTTGTATTACGTTTGCAAACCTAAAAATTCAACTAAACCCGTCTCTGAGTGAAAACCGCAATTACTAGTTGCCAACCGATTAATGTTTGACGCTATGGCTTCGTAAGGAGCATCCATAATCAACATAATTTGAAATCTAGAAGATTCTCAATTCATGATTTATATAAGCATTACCGAAAAAAATACTATTATATTTTAACCTTACATTTACAAGTTGCAGCATGAATCCATATAATCATCCAATTATTGCTTCAGTGTTTATTGAGCTATTACTTACTATAGTCGCTATATCGCAAAAATTTATAATATTTTCAGATTTTATGCAGAAAAACTACGATATACAATTTTATATTTAGAAAGTTAATAAATAATTGTTTTGCAACCCATCATTAAAGTAACATTCCAGGGACTGATCTTCTACGGTAATAATTCAAAGCATTAATTCAATATCACAAATATAATTTTCAATATCTTTTCATAGTTTCTAAAACTGATTCTCATATGATGTAATAATTATAAAAGGTATGTTTTATTAAGCAATCAATAATGTAGGTTATTTTACAGAATCCAATTTAAACCTTCAAACCTTCTAAAAAACTCTCTCCAAAATTTTAACAGCAACAAAAAGATATATAACGATTTTTCACAATTACAGGATAGCCCCGAGGGAGTCCGGATAAAACGATGTTTGGACAACGAGCTCACTGCTAACATCCAATCACAGCAACTGTAACTGATGGAATCGTATACCTTACGGCATAATTATCATTTTGCTCTTCATGATTTATTCAAACAACGCATTTCATCGACCCGCTTAATTTAACTGTTATATAAATAAAAACGTCAGTCGTTGCAAGAATACTATTAAATTCATAATTTAATGTTGCATCTTTTTCTTTTAAAACATACCATTAAAATTGAATGGAAATTCACTATTTTCATTGCAAATAAGAATAGTCTCAATTATAAAGAGAGAATGAAATAAAATCATTCACACGCGGACGATTACAAACCGTTTTAATTGTGCTGGCTACGTTCACAGTTGCATGCCTTCCGTCAACATTCATTTGGTTGAGTGATAGCTTAGCTCCAAAGTAATCTGCAGTAATAGTCTCTTAAATCGGGTTCCTAGGATGTTAATACATTTAGAAAGCTTAGAATGCTATTTGAAATGACAAATTAAAAGGGATTTCATATTAAAACTTTTGGATTCGAGTCCATTACATTAAATATTTATATTGTTAGTTACGTTATCACAATTTTAATGATAGCGGCCCGTCCCGGCTTTGCACAGGTAGACATAAATAGTTACAGATATTTAAGTTATAAGCATGCTAATTAAAACGACCATGAATCACTAAATTAGAAAAAAAATGTATACCTATGTATCTTAAAGCCTCCCCGTACACTACGTTGGCTGTGGTAATTGTAGGTGGCAACAAAACGTATTGATTTTCAAGAGATCCTACTCGAGAAAGTGCTACATACATTTTTTTGACCTATTTAATACTCTTCGCAGCGTATGCGATGAAAGACATTTTATGGCAATTTTTTTTACACCTTCGGTTGGTTTTAATAGGAATATTTATAAATTTCTTTAGTAATCTAGTAAAGCCCATGTTACTCAGTGATAATATTCTAATGAAATAAGAAATATTAAAATCTGTCCAGTATTTTTTGATATTATTCTTTAAATATAAAATAAAAATCTTTCCTCTTTATAATATTAGTATAGATTGAAAGAGCTTCAAAAGAAGGGTAAACTTAAGGTATGAAATCGGGTAGATTACACTCTTCTATGAAACGATACAAAATTTGACCTATATAAGTCAATCACTTTTTATTTATTTTTTCGCTAAATAACATGTTACAAATATTATTACACTTTTTTAAATTGCATTATGTACTTGAAATTAGTATGGTAAGACCAGCCACCTAAAATCAAAAACAAACATTAAATAAATACTATTTCTAGTCACAGCTGTCGACATGATAACACAATGGCTCAAACAACGAAAGCAGAGACAATCCTTTTGTCTTTAACAAACAATTGAAAAAGCCTGAAGTAATAGCATCGAGACTTCAGAGGATTTATGAAAGTGAGATATTGTATTATGAATTAAGAAATCATTCTAAAAAATATTAGAATGTATACCTTCCGTATAGTACATGTATATACCTGATGTTGTTCCTGAATGTTCCTGACTGCGGCGAAATAGGGAGTTATTTAATATTTGAATCAAAATTATCAGAAAGAATTCCCCAGAACGATGTAAAAGTCTCATCAGTGAGATCAAAATGCGAGTTCCAATATCAAAAACGAGCGAACTATTAAATTAATTTTTAACTATAACTCCTCTCGAGGAGTTATAAAATTGTTGACATCTGTAGACGAGATATAGACGAGATCTATCAATTAATTATTATCAAAAGTATTTAAGAATAAAAGACTTTAAGAATAGATTAAAAAAAATTGAAAACATCTACAGATAAAAATATATGTATGTTTGACATATTAACAATATGAGTTTTTCATAACAAAGTCAAGTTATCTATACTTACTTTTATAATACTTGAACATATCGATTTGACATTGCTTGAACATATCGATACCTCCCACGTAAGTTGTTGTATCTCCAAAAGTGTAATTTTACAGTAGAGCGTTTTAAAGATTCAAATAAAACCAAAATCTGAATTTATTGATGCATCTTTTTAAAATTTCGTATTTAAATTTAACATAATAGTCTTCTTAACTAAGTTAAACGATAATTTAATTAATATGCCTATTTGCGGAGATATTGTTGTTATATTGTTCATACGACACTTTACTCCGGAGTAGAAACTAAAAAAGGTGTTGTATCTGATATTAACAACATTATACCGCGGCGCCCAGATAGCATCACTTGTAGTATATGATAGTTACAACTGTATACATTGAAAAACAGAAGTCTTACTTTATTGTATGTAACCAATACGCGGGACGAGCGCGTGATTTGACCCACCTCGCGCCCCGCGTATTCAGTTGCATAGGCATATACATCAGTTTAATCCGTTCGCGTTTGAAAATAACAACATTATGAGTCTGACAAATCGTTTAAAAATTGTGTTTTTGTTGTTTTTTTTTTTAATTTGAATGGATTTAATGATCCATAATAGGATATTTTTTCGAAAAAAAGCAAAATAGCATTGTTGTGGCTTACAACAACTTACATGGGAGGTATCGATATATTAAATTTATTTGCATGGGCTGAAAATGTGGTGGATTCCACACAATGCGCTGCTAACTCGGATAATCTCAGGGAGGTGTACAAGACGACGAAGATTTTGACCGTTAATCCAGCCCCGAAGAAAAAGCCCCTGAAGGACAAAAAAGGCGAACTAATTGTGACGTCGGAGGGACAGCTTCAACGCTGCTGTGAACATTTTAAAATCTTATGAGTCGGAAATAGCCCCGTAATGACAACCACAGCTGCCAACCTGCCCGTAGTAAGACTCGACATCGACGAATCTCCACCCACTGAAGAGGAAGTAGTGAAAGTTATCCAGATACTCAAGAACGGTGAAGCTCCTGAACACAACCTCATCACGACGGATATGATAAAAGCAGATATACCTACCGCTACAAACTCGCTAGCACTTCTTTTGCGGAAAATTTGGTCAACCAAAGAGTTATTGGATGACGGTACTAAAGGGCTTCTCATCACCGTGCCTAAAAATGGAGACCTCAGTGAATGCGCCAATTGAAGAGGCATTTCCATGCTCTCGACCCCGTTTAAGGTTCTGTGCATGATTATCCCAGACAGGTTATCCAGAGCAATCAAACCTCTTATTAGTAAAAAACAGGCAAGATTTATTTTTTATAATTTATGTACCAGGCAACGTAAACAAGTTGTTTTCTTTGTCAATGGATAATAATATTTCCATTTTCCTGAGACTACAAATATGATATTTCGGGGTTATCGTCCCAGATTTACGAACAAAAACCTTGGAAGCATCTTTTTTCTTTGTTCTCGAGACTATTCTATTCAGAGACCCTATAAACAAAGACATAAACAAGAAACTCATCACAGTCTATGATGTCCATTAAGGATCCACCTTTTAAGAGTCTTGAAAAGGTGAAGATAAAATTCTTACCGTAAACGGTATTGCGCGTTTAAATTTACCTAGATACGTCTACTTTGCTTCAGTTTTGTAATCACGTGCATTCACTACATATGTAGTTTAAAATATTTCAAGTAAATTTTCAATAAGTATATATTATAAAAAGATGAGTGATTTTATTATTTTATGCAGTCGCCATATGGAAAAGTATGTCAATTAAAATAATTTTGAAATTTAAATTATGATATTAGATATTAAAAAAATATGTTTTAAATAAAAAAAAGCTTTTGAGTTTCAAATTTCGATGTCGGAAATTTGACGAATATTCTATTAAGATTGTTGAAAAATAATTGAATTATTGAAATATAATGTAACATTACTTAATAAAGTATGTAAAAAAGGAACAACTTTTCAGAGGGGGGATTTAATATAACTTTTGAAAAATATGGGTTAGCAAGAAAAATAAATATCATGTTTTCAAAGAAATCGGCGTTTAAGTTAACGCATTTTCTAAGAAAGCTCTCATTTTAAACTTGTCGCATCAAGTTGAAATTCATTGTTAAAGATAAGATTATTTTTTTTTTGCTTTCCCGTAAATCCTCTAGTATATCAGTAGTTTTGTTGATGCTTTTGAAAGTTAAAATATCATGAAATTAGAAAATGGTGTTAAAAAATAAAATAACAGGATTTCCAATAAGCAAATTTATTACTTAAGAATCGTTACACATATCTGCTTAAACTTACGACATGTCAAGAAATCTTTGGAATATCACCGAACGTAATAACAAATTAAGTAATATAACACAACCATACTGTCTGTAAAAGAGATAGTACAGTACCTATATATGTACATTAAAATTATACAAAAATAAATGGCTAATCGCAAAATTAATATAAGATTATAATTTCAGTACATAACATTTATATATATATTTTTTTTTTCAATAGAATTGTTCACGTATAGGTTGTAATATTTAAATATATTTAAAAAAACAAATATTTCTCAAGTCACATGAGATATTAGAGTAGAACAAATTAATTTTATTATTTACATTTACCTTAGACAATATATATAAATATAAATTTTAAAGCATCACAGTGAATTCATATTTAATACAATAATAGATATTATATAATTACAGATTAGTCCAACAAATTCAATTACTTATTATTTCGAAATATTTTATTTCAGTTCTTTAAACAACAGTAAGTATGTTGTATATACAAAGAAGTATAAAGGAAGTAATATTTTTTTTAAATATCCCTATTGTCTGCTTCTTTTCCGATTGACGACTTCGGTACTATAAAATGAAAAATTTTGTTTATTTTATTTCAATTTCATTTGCATTAATATATAATGTTTTCCTCATCATACTACATATTTATTATAATACAAATGAGCAAATCCTTACTGACTTGACAATATTTTTTTAGTATTCACTATTTTTACAAAATTAAGTACATGTTTACAATCTCTATATTGAAGGAAACACTATCCCTTAATATCATTCTCAAAGAGAATTTAAAGTACAAAGTACATATATAATTACTTTTCAATATGACTAAATATAAAATTTTGCCTTTGGAGTCAGTTTTTGCGCTCACCATAAATCTGATTTGATGAAAAACCCTTTTTTGATTATTATTTTTTATTCTTACAATTTATAGTTTATTTACACTTTTACATAGAATTTCATACCCAGAGAAGGTAGGTCAAATTAATACGAATATCTAAGAAAACATGTCATATATGTTACTCTTACAATCAGCAATTGACATAGTGTTATTTATTTTATGCTGATAAAATAATTATTATAATCATGACTAATTCAGGAACAAATGATATATTTGCATTATTTGAGCAATACCAAACGAAGGAAGCATGCATAGAGAAACAAGTGAGTTTAAAACTATCACGTCACTGCGACGATATGTTTTATTCACGTCCTGCGCTTCAAGCCCGTTATCCGCAGCAACGATGCAAGTGATCTTGACATTTGGAGATAAAATTTTTGGAACTAGAGCCCCATTTCATCGTTTACATATATTTAAGGGTTTATTGGAAAATGTTTTAATCGGTTGGATAGCTTTTGCCTTGCTTTTTTTGCAATATCGAATTTGTTATTAAAATATAATCAGAGCCAATTTCTAATACAAATGCATAAATCTAATATAATAGATATGTTTTTTATTGTTAATAAGTAAATACTGTATAATTACCTTTCATAAAGGATATCGCTATGGAATAGGTTTTAAGCTTTATTTACTCAATGTTTATCTATGTATTTCATATATGTTAACCCTAGTTTAGATTGTATATAGGTGGATTCAATTTCATTTTTTGTAATTTGAATCCAAACTGGCGCATGCCGTCCAACCTTTGCAGAAGCCTTTTATTGCTTTAAGAATTACAAACGCTTTGAGCAACTGTTTTACAATTTCCAACTATCCGTCTAAAAAAGATAGAAAAAATGCAAGTAAAATTTTGATTAAAACTTTTGAAATACAACTTTTTTATATCTTTTATCCTGCTCATTTTTACCTTCACTTTATTTACATAGTCAGATTGTTAGAATCGATAATACTATATCATGAAAATTTGTAAATAACCAAACTTTTATCATTGAAATTAATATAACTTCGCGCATGTTTTATTAATTCCAAACGTGTTTTTCTTTTTCTACTTAATTAATGATATTCTAAGATAACTTTATGATTAAAAAGGGAACACTTAAGAACGTCTGACAATAACATATAAACTATTGCGGTTCATTAAATTACTAAGACGATTTTTAGTTTAATAACCTCACGAAACAAGCACAAACGTCACACGACCTCGTTAATTAAAATTTTTATAAATGTATACTAAAGGAGAGTTCTCCTCCATTGGAAAATATAAATCATTGAATATATTAATAGGTTTTATGGATTTTTACAAAAAAAAACCTCATATATCAATAATTGTAATGACATTTCAAACATCACTAATTTTCATAACTGAAATCAGTAAAAGGCCATACCATACCATATAGTTTTCAAAACATTTACTACTTAATTATAATCTTCTGCATAGTTAACAAAAGTTACACAAACGCTTGCCTGTAGAAAAATTTGTTTTCTTCAATATGAAAGATAATTTCTACTATCTTACACACAACTCTCTCTCGCGTTAGTTAAGAGTGTGGTCCGAGTCGTGACGACCTCTCTCCTCCGTGATAGTGTTCCACTCGTCAAACTCCTGCGATCTTCAGTAAGTGTACTGATGCTCTATAAATTGAAGAAAATAAAATAGCAGTCTCTATATGAGTAGAAACTAAGTTCAATGTATTTACTACTAAAATTTTGCTTTATTTTTATGGATTTTAGATAAAAACAAAATAAATATGTAGACTATGATACTTAAGACAAAATTCGTGTTGAATACAATGTATAAATTTCAATATATTCTGTATTTAACTCACCTGTCCATCGGACCCAGGCGTATTAAGAGTATGCGGTGTGTTCGCTCGATCGTGGAGACTGTGTATGGATTTGGACGCACCCACCGGTTGAATATTCGATAGGGCTATCCCGTAAGGCGGAGGTTCCGGAGGGAGCTCAGAATCCCTTGTATAATTGAAGTCTGAGCAAACAAAAACAAGATTCAGTATAATGGATTCTTACAGAAAAGTCAACTTTTAATCAGTTTAAAAACCAAACAAAATTGAAGTTTTAGTTATTATTCCAATTATAAACGAATTAAGAAAATTTTTTTGTTTCCACTGTTTAGTTGTATAAATAATCAAAGCACAGTTCACTCATATAGATTCTTGTTAAGACAACAAATAAATAAATTTGGAAGTGTAAAAATAAATACCATAAGTAAATGTTTAAAATGTTAAAATATGCATAAAAAATATTATTTGTAAGAATGATTTAAATTATATATAAAAATACATTGCAATATTATTTTAAAGGTTTATTTATTAACTCTCTTTATTGAAATGAAAACAAACAATGTGAATGGTATGCTCGTAAAAAATACACAAACACACTCACCTTTTCCGAGAGGTACTACGTCTGGGTTCTTGTCATCTTGTACAGGGGAATGGTTGGAACTATGAATTGCATCTTTACAAACTTTCATAGTTTGTAATGGAACTAAAAAATATAAGATTTTTTTTAATTTATTATTAAAAAAGTCACTTTAAATTTCTTTATTTTATATTCGAAAGAGTTAACATTGAAGGGTAACTTCTGATATTCGTAAGAGCTTTTTATATAAAATATTTTTGTCACTATCTGTCGACCAGTTTGACTGAAAATAATTATAGAAATTTACACCTTTAGCCCCCAGCGGGTTTTGGATGTATTTTAAAATATGTTACGTCAAAAGTAAATATTATTTATAAGCTTGCATATCCAGTAAGGATTTCGATTAAAGTTTCATAGAACTATTTATCTTAAAATATTCTAAAACGAAACAATACCGTCGATATTCCGTGTCGATATAATAAGATTGTAGTCTGACATGCTAAAACACATTTAGGAACAAGATTTTGTCGACGGCTGGTACTATCCTGGTACAGATTTATTATTATAATTAACAATAAGGTATACAAATAACGTTAATATAATATACAATGATGTAACAAAAGGCTGCTACGGAATTTTATGGAAAGATAAAGTTTTTTTTTGTAATTTGGTAAATAAATTATGAGAACTTTATTACATTTAAAACAGATCATGTAATTTAATATTGTATTCTGAATATTGGAAATCATAACACGATTTTCCTTTTTTTGGTCCCACTAGTGTAGAGATAACTTAATAAAAATTTTGGCAACTGAATCACGAAACATCTGCAATATCTGTTGAAATGCAGTAAAAGGAGTCTGTAACTTAAAAAGGCGTAATAGTAATGTTATTTATCCCTCACTTTAAACTATTTCAATTAACTTTGTGATTTACAGTTTTCTAAAGCGTTATTGTTATTGCTTTTCTAATCGGATTTTTAATTATTTTCTTTTATAATTAAAATTAAGATAATAAATTAGTATTTTCTAAGCACCCTTGATTTCATACAGAGACAAAAACGTTAATGTTCGTTTTACACTTCATATGTTAACAGTACCGAAAAAAAATATCGTTCAAATATACAAGGTATTACAACCGTTTTTAAGACTTTAGACGCATTATTTTTAGTTTTATATTTGAGTAATGATTTTATTATTACATAAATATCTTCCAAGGTAATCCCTATCAGTCAGCCAATTTATTTTTATTACTATGCCGTGCGTGGTTAATTCACATTTCAAAATACATCGTTTTGAAAAATGGTTTTTACGACATCCCTTTTCATAAAACACTTGATTGCTTTATCAAAATATAAAAAAAATATTAACGACATTAAAAATCAAATCAAATGCATTATAAATAAAATTTGAAATATTTTGTCACTGCGGGTGATAATGTTGTCATAAAAATTCAAACTTCAACCATTTACAAGTTATCCCGTAGATATTCTGCACGCGATGCGATAATGTATGTTACCACAATGAAACCATTAAAGCTTCACTATGAGATAAAGCTGTTTTGAAATGAATTTGGTAAACGTTTTTACAACGCGTAAACATTGCATTTTGGTGAAATGTAAATTGAATCTTTAATTAAATATCAATGGATAAGGGAGATCTTTAAGTAGTAATAACGAAATTGTATATGTGTATGCAAAGTAAACTTACCCTGATGGTCTTGTTCTTAACATACGAGTTGACTTTTTAAAGAATAATCTTTTGGTTTTATAAAAACTACACAATTTTAAACATTTACCATCACATCCCAAAGGCCTCTGAAGCCGTCGAGGCAAGATGATAATTACAGCAACAGCAGCAAGCGTACCCAATGCACCCACTACTATACCCAGAGCCCATTTTGGGTCAATTATCATATAATTCTCTTCTGTGTAATTAAATTGAATATTTTTAAATTAATTAAGACAATAGTTCAAAATATTACCAACATTAAATGATATAAATTAAGTTTATGTCTTCAAAAATTTACCCGTATGTAAAGCTAATCTCGACGTGTGTATTCTAAGCGTAGTTATTTTAGATCTCCCCCTCGCATTTTTAGCGTAAAACACGAGTTGTAATGCCTTTCCCGAACTCAGCCCTTGTAATTTCCAAAAAGGAAGTATTGCTGACATATTTGCTATTAATTCATCCGATTCCCATGCTTCCACAAAATACGTAGTTTGGAGACCTCCATCGTAGCCTAGGATAAGAAATATGTAGTTATAAACTTTAAATTATAGTATTTTATCATAAATAAAACAACAAAGAATTAAATCAATAAGAACCTCACACTTACCAGCAACACACTTTACTTCGGCTGAGTCATCAGTCAAGTTCAAGGTGTAACAGTTAGCAGGAGGGTCAGGCTTGACGGCCGGTAGCAGGGTGTATCTGCAAGGCTCTATTTGTTGTCCAGCCAAGTTTGTAGCTCGACAGGCCAATGACCCATAGTCCATGTCAGAAATTGGTACGTACTTGAGAATTGATCTACCCGATTTTTCTATAGTGAACTTTCCCTGTTTTAATATTTAATTTTTGAGTTGCAAGTAACAAATATTATTGATGTAAGTAAATACAAAGTATGTGCTACGTTATAAAGTTTTTATTATGTTTGAGTGTTTACGTAAGTGTATACAGTCGGTATAATATTTACCTTATCTAGTCTCTTAAAAATATCATTCAAATAATCCAACAAACAAACTAAACAAATATGAATAACAGTCATTCTTTAAGGTAAAACTTTTTAAATTACATGCGATTTTTGAAGCTAAAAGTAATATTTTCATATTAACTATTTGTAAGATACGTGTAGTATATCGAAAATATTAGTTTTATTTCCATGAAAGTCTTACATATCATGAATTGATTACGGGTTACGGTTAGAGAAATATAATCGAAAATAAATTCAAAACTCAAGCAATCACTAAAATGAATAATATTATTTAGATTTATTTTCCTAATATCATAAGGTTCGATCGCACAAAATTATAATAGATAAGATTAGTCAATCTTATGACGAACGATTTTCCAATAAAAAAAATAACATGATTTCCAATTTCAAATTTATTTAATACGAATGTAATAGAAGATAATATAATATGTAATTTCAATTCAAATTGTAATCATCTCAAATATACTCATGCTCAAATTTTACACATACTACTAATTTTATTTTACTATACTATTTATATTCTAAGTTAAATGATAATATGCTTAGCATACGCTATATTGTGTTGACTTTTTTCACTATTCAACTTTAGTAAACTTAGTAAAATGAATCCTTTGCAACAGGAGAGTACTGTCGCCTGAAATACAGGTTTATACCTAGCTCAGGGACAGTAGATTTTATTTACATATAATACCTTTTACCTTTATGCATTGTGATCAGATTATGTCAATGTCTATACAATTGTAATGTGTTTGAGATAAATAAACATTATTATTATTATATTATATGTAATAAATACAAGAAAATGAATTAAATAGTGGAATTTTAAACAAATTGTGTTAAATATATATAATTTATGTCAATATTTATTCCGAACTCAAGGGCACTGATAATACGTAAATTATAGAAAATTGACTTTGAAAAGATAAGAATTTTATCAGAAGTAGGCCAAAATATTTTTTTTATTATTATTATTAATTATAAACGAGAAATTAATAAACACATGTTTTACTTTAATACGGAAGTAAAATAAAGTACTCACTGCATCTAACTCAGTAGTTCCCAACGTGTTATTGAGTGTCCATTGAAAGTTTTTCGGCAGTGGGAAGGCGTCGACTTCACAACTGATTCTAACTGCTTCATTGATAGCTGCGCCTACAATTGCTGTCACGGTGGTCTTGCATAAAGGTTTATCTGTATTAAAGAGTTTTTTAATTTTATCTCCAGGGTTACATTTTATATACCCCATAAAACTCTAAAAGCATAGATGAATAAAACTTTATTATTTCATATGGTAAAATATTTGTATCGTAGAAATATTTAAATAGCTTCAAAATAAATAAAAAAGAAAATTGGGAGCTTTTCTTCCTTGATGAACTTCTATAGAAATATTTTTTTTGCGATTAATGATTTTCACTTGGAAGATTTCAAGTGAACACGATTTGTTAATTTTAATAACTTTGCTTAGACCGGGTATTAAATATTTTTTATGATTATGAAAATTACTGCAAAGTAATAATCAAAAATTTAATAACCGACTCATTTAGGATATACAAATAAAGTTAAATGTTTATGATTTGTTTTATTTGAACATATACACTATAATTATAATATATTAATAAAATACTGAATAAAGATAATGTATCTTAAAAAAATATTATGATGTGGGCTTGTCATAATATTTTGTAAATACATCTTATTAATAGTAATATTATTTTTAAATTGATTGATTTAATTTAAAAATAATATTACTAATAATATAACTATTAATATTAGTTGAAAACAACCTTTGTCAATATATTTTAGAAATTAATTATTAATTAATTTTCTAAAATATCACATAAAATGTTGAAATAAGTACAACATTTATCCAAAAGTCGTCAATTTTGTTACGTTGCTATTACAAATTAAAATATGATTTTTATGTTAATATCAATGTAATTAAATTATAATTATTAGTTGGAAATAATTATTTATCTCACTTTCTTAGTAGTAAATAAAAAGATTTATTTTCATACAATTACTACGTGATTGTTTCTATATCCATTTACAATACATTTAGGGAACACACTTTTAATTTGAACCGAACCTTTAAATTCATGGTTTGACATTTGGTTTGTGGAAGCGGGAGAGTATTTTATCAACAGGATTTGTGTCTTTGTAATTTGAATTTAAATTATGGTGTTTAGGTTTAAGATAATAATTATTTTTCCTATTTAATGTTTTATTTAGTTATTTAAAGTAGTACTGGCTAAGAAAACTATATTTTTTAATAATTTTGTTAGAATCCTAAATATACATTTAAAAATAATAACAGTTCTATTAAAAAAAATAATTATAATATGGATCGGTAGCAATGGCCTATAATATTCATTACTCGTTGAACTTATTATGGCTATAAAATTCACGAATTCATTTAATAATATACACCTAACATTACCATTTACCGTTGAATCCTATGTCGATAAAGTTAAATTATCAAAAGAAAAAGGTTACAGAGCTTCTAGTTTCCCATCTGTTCACGTAAAGTTTTTAGACCGTCTTCAATGACCCGTTGAATGATTAAACGAAACAGCAGCTATAAATTGTTAAAGATAGGTACTTTAACGAAATAAACTTACGTTGAAAGTGAAACGTTAAAGTATAAGCTCAATAATACATAGTAAGTAAACATTAGACGTTATAAGTCTCACACTGTCGGTGTCACTAATGAGGTTTTGCCAATATAAGAGATGAAAAAAATGATTTGCTCTATTCTGTCTGTATCAGACAATTCAAGCGGTATATGAAGAGCTTATAAAACATTATTATTGTTTTATATTTTATTAAACTGTTTCAACTATCATATTTCTGAAATATACTGGATTGATTAATTTATAATAATTATTTCTTTTATTACAATCATACATTCAACTCCAGTACTTACAATTTATCCTTTTCAAAATAAAACCTTTTAAGCGATACTACGATATATGTGAAGACAGGCAAATACGTAATTAAATAGAAATAATTAAAAAAAGTATCAGAACGTACATCAGTAAGCATTTAATTCTATATCTTCTATATATATAAAAATGGATTGCTGTTCCTTAGTCTCGCTAAAACTCGAGAACAGCTGAACGGGTTTATCTTATCTTAGTCTTGAAATGTTCGTGGAGGTTCAGGGAAGGTATAAAAGCTGAAAAAAATTGATTCATTACTGGGAAAACCATAACAACAGCCCTTTTCTATTTCACATACAAACGTTTTTTTTACATTAGATTTGACAACTAACTATGTAATATGTCAATCATTCTGTCGCATTTAACCCTTAATTTGGCAGAAGTTCAATGTGTTATATATATGTAAAATTTATGTATATTTATAAGTTTAGGGTAGTAAGGAATCCGAAAAAAATAAAAAAAAAATTTTGCGACCTTCAGGTTGCCAGGAAACCAATGTTCATCAGAGTGAACATTGCCAAATCTGTCGAAAAATACCACTTTATTGTAATGTTTACTGTGATGAACATAATCAAATTAGGGTACACATTCAAACAGGTAGTGGCGGTTTACAAAATATTTTTATTTATATAAAAGACTAAACAAAGACATAACAAAATATCTTTTATAACATAATAGAGCCTCTTCTAGCATTTCACAAAAAACTTTGTATTATTTTGTATGAAAATTGAGAAAACAATTACGAGATTTTTTTCCGGTAACAAAACAGTGTCTACTCGTAATATTATATTTCATGCAGTCATCGTCATCAACCTATCAGCGCCCACTGCTAAGCAAGGCTCCTTTCTCACGTGGAGAAGGTTTGAGCATTAATCACCACGCTTCCTCAAGGACGGGTTAGTGTTTTCAAACTTATAATTGTGAAACTATAAGTCCAGGTTTCCTCACGATGTTTTCCTTCACCGTATGTCAGTGGTGTCTAAATACACTCAGAAAGTACATATGACTCCGAAAATTCACATTGGTACTTGCCAGGTTTGAACCCGCGCCCTCGGCAACGAGAGGCGGACCCTTTAACCACTAGGCCGCCACTGACTTCATGCAGTACACAGTAGTATTTTTTAGGCAATATTTGTACCTCCTCATGTCTTCTTTTGTATTAGGAAAGTGGCAAATATTGTCAGAAATCATGCCACTTACTCCACCTCGCACGTAATTTTTGAATCCCCACTTGTTGGGTTTATCTTTCATGTACTGCTTTCTGTTGCCTGCCTTTCTTCCTTTATAAGCAATCGTCATCTCATCTATACTAAATTTGTTTTCATTTTCTTGCAGCAAACAGTTTTTTCTTATCTTTTCTGCTATTGGTCTTACTTTGTAATATCTATCAGTATCTTCTAAGCTATTATCAGCAAAGTGTAAAAATCTACCAATCTGTTGATAGAGTTTTAAACTCATTACATCTGCTATCGGAGCATACCGGAATCTACTGCTATTATAGTCTAGGTAACTAGGCATTGAGACAATACCCATAAGTACGAGTATATGGATAGCTATAAAATCACGCATTTCGTCTTCTGTCACTTGAATAGATTTGCCAGTTTTTTGACCAGAGTATAGGTTTGATTACCGTAGTAATATCGGTCACAATGTCTGAAGAAAAAAAAATTAAAATATTCTAGGGAATCTGCAGTGGGCAGGAAAGAGGCATCTATTATACATATTATGGTCTTGGTTTTCTTAAATTGTTGCTTGGTGACGGAAGGTGACGCTTTTTTTCAATTTATAGGTTAGTACGAATTTCGGAACTTTCTTTCGTCTTTTAGCCAGTACTGGAGTAATGTGTCTTTGGGCTCGAGTTTTCCTGGTAGCACTTTCAGGAGATGATAAAGGGGCTTCAGACGGAAGAGATGATATAGAAGATAAGGAAGGTATGTTCTCGTAGTTTGGTTCTCTAATTGGCGTAACTGGGCAAATTTGACGTAGAACTGGAGTCAATTGCAATGATTTCTGTAAAATCAAATTCAGGTGGATCGTCCCCAGTGTCAAGATCTTCAGCATCAGGTTCAGGACTGCTTAAAATATGCATTCGCTCTTAAGATGAATCTAGAGATGGTGATGATTTTGGATTAATTTATCATTAGGTATTTGGCATCGTTTACCGTGATGAACATAACAAATTGTAGGTTCTTTATAGGTTATTTGGCAATGTTCATCACAATAAACATAGGCTTTTGGCGGGTCATAAAACTTGAGGATTCACATAAAGGCACATAATTCACACACCAAAATATAACAAATAGTCTAGATAAGTTAGTAAAAGCATTAAAATACTTGAAACAATAGAAAATTAAGTAAAATCTTTATATTTACCTTGCGGAACATAGACGACCTGCTTGGCGCTGACATTTTGCTTTGACAATGATAAGTGAAAGTGTTGTTAGGTGCGTAGACTATTTTTTTACTATTAAAAAATATTATATACGGTACGATAATATTACAAAAAATACGAATTTGGTGTAAAAATATAACGAAATCATTTTTTCTCTCATATGTTTCTCACAGTGAACAAAATCAAATTAAGGGTTAAAAACACGTAGATTTATGGCTTAAATAGGTGAATTCCAAAAATATAAATAAAAAACGTAACAGACATTTCTTGACTACAGGGCGATACGAAGTTCGCCGGGTCTTCTAGTAATTATATATAAATAGAATTAAAAACTGAACGATACAGTGAAAGACGTAACTGAATCCTCTCCCGTCCGTGGTTATGTTACGAGGCCTCCGGGAGATGAGAGGATTACTTGGTTGTATGTAGCTTGGTTAGCCTAAAGATTTTTACACAAATAATATAGTGTAAGAGAAAAAAAATTGTGGAACTTTATCCACCTAAAAGAAACCATATCATTGATTTAAAAAAAAAAACTTAAGTATTTTTTTAAGTGCGTTTGTCTTGATTACCTTACATATTCATAAAATAAGCCAGATAAAATTGACAAGTATCTTCTTATAGGATATCTATTAATTTTGTATTCAATAAAAATAATTGAAAGGATTAAATTTGAATAAAATGGGAATGTTCACGGATAGATTAAACTTTCGATCTTCCGACGTGACGTGACGACCCCATCGCCCACCGGTTTATTCCGGTGCAATCGGTCACGGAGGGGGGGGGCCTTGATCTCCTTGTGGGGTCTTGGTCCGGGCTGGGGGTACAGCCTGTCTTGGGGGGGAGAGGAAACTCGGGTCTCTCCGGAGGCTTTGATGGTCGGTTTCCGCTCTGTCTGTTTGCGGACGCTTGCGGTGGGTAGTTGGAACTGGCCACTTAAGCTTGGGTGGAAGGGGTGAGAGGTTAACCTTCTCGCGATTAAGCAAGCCCGCCAGGCGAAAGGACGCTCCTGGTCACTTTAATAGAACCCTCGCAGGGGGGGGGGGGGAGGAGGCCGTTTCCGGCCTGCTGACAGATCGTCGCGGATGTATGCTTCCTCGATTCCCGTGGCGATTTACGAGGCGGCGACGGAGAGTGACCGCTGGTGTATTAGTAGCATAGGTAGCATTGGGTAGCATAGGCCCTTCTGGTCCGTAAATCCCACATAACCGTCTCCATCTCCCGTAGATGGACGGGTAGGTATAAAACCGGGTTAACAAAAAAAAAAGTATCTTCTCAGATGTCCAAACACGAAAAATTTTGTGTCTCTTGATAGGATAATTTTGCATTATATACAGTCTAAGCAATCCAAGCGACACGAGGCATCCCTCTTAAGAAGGAAATGAATTTTTCTATTTGAATACAGTGGTTATATATAATTTGGTGTGCCTAATTATATCCAAAGTAGGTGGGAAGATGTTGAGTTGTGAATACTAACCTGTGTCGTAGCATAGGAAGGCTTCGAGAGAAAATATGTATTATTTGTTTTAATTTAAGTGTTTTATGTATTATACTCTTAAAAATTTATGACAAACAATTTTTCTGTAAATATTGTTATTTATTGAAATTCTCAACTTCTGTATATTTATTCAATGTATTAATGTCAAAACTTTCGCGAGTATTTACTTAAATGAAACTAATATTTGCGGACTCCCGACAAGTTTGCAGTTTTTAAAAATAATAAAACCGCGTAGTATATCCGAAAATATTAGTTTTATTTCTTCATATAAAAATCTGATAGTGGAGTTCAGGTAAGACTAAACACGTTCATTAGTATTAGTACATGCGAAGATATAATAAATACAATGGAAACGATAGAATTTATTATTTATAGTGAAAAACTTAAAATAGTTCAATGATGATATAATTATGTACGCGAATATCTTAATTTACTATTTATAGTGAACAGATTATTATAAATTAAAACATACAAATAACATGAAGAGACACTGGAAGTGATCGTCCATCCCCCTCCACGTTGCTAGCAACACAGACATACTGTCCGGCTTGATCCCGCGACACTCCCTGTAGAGCGAGGTGCGCCGACCCAGCTATTACTCCAGCACGTTGGTTGTGTGTCATTACCTGACCCTGTCAATTATTACAATATTAGTAACCTTTGTAGTTTATTGACGAGGAAGATTAAATTATTCTTCAATTTATTAGGTAGATAAATAAACTTCATTCCATTCTTGTAGTATCATTAAATTAACTCGTGTCTTTTGTATATTATATAAAAGTTCATAAATTATGTTGAAATAAAATTCTAATAAAGACATCCAAAGAAGTAAAAATACCCTGCTTGCATTCTAAAATAGCGTAAAAGTATAAAAGTTTTGCAGAGCTATGTATATCTAACATAAAAACAGAAAAATTGTTTCTCCACTTAGTAATAGCTTTTAAAAAAGTATGGAGTACGTTTGTTATATTTTTTTTCTATGTGTTTTTCTCTAAACTCCTACAAAAAATAAAACAATTCAAAGTTCTAAGCTTTTTTATTTCAACTACATAGTCAACTGCAACTCCACTTTCTTAATCTCTCTTTCATAAAACAAGACGAGTGTGCATTAAGCCATTTCACTTACATTGTGCTCCCAAATAACTTTGTAAGACGGTGGATTTGCCTTTACGATGCATTCGAAGTAAACATCATCGCCTTCTTCAATATCATTAGAGTTCAATTTTGAACCTAATTGAAGTTGAACTATAGGAACGTCTGAAAATTAACAGAGAATTATTATTTATCTGAAATAAGGAATATTTCAGAAAAAAATAATCCTCGGTAAATTATCGGTAAAGCTTATAATGATATATAAGCCTTAACGATAAATTAACTTTTATTAATATCCATAATCCCAAAAAGCAATTTATTTTCACATTCAAAACTGAAATTAATCTTTAATATGTGTACCTATATCTAATACAGGTTAATAATACTACTTAGAATTAATTAATGTTCATAATATAAAGAGAAAATAACAAAAAGTTTAACAATTTTACATTTCGTAAATAAGAACAATAATTTAAGTAAAAGACATTAAATCCTAATGATCTTAATAGATATGTAGTTGAAAAAAGAAAACAACAGTTGTTTAATTAAATTGTATTCGCCGCGTTTTGTTTACGGCTTAAGTTGTATTAATAATTCTATGGTGATTATATCAATTTTACTAAATTTCAATTTTGTCATCATTGCATAAAGTAATATTTTATAAATAATAATTGCCAAAATATACAGTATAATACTATCCTCCTAAAATGAAATCAAAGAATTTGTTACGTGTGGACATTTGATATACATTAATTAAATCAATGTTTTGTAAAGAGGTTTTTTATTCACTTCACTTCACAAGTTTTCAAGCATTAATATTTTCAATTTATTGACTGAAATATATAAAAAATAAGTAACTAGTCTTTTAGATTCTGTTTTTTGCGATTGCTGTTACGTAGATTCGAGATGATTAAAGCAATTCGAAATACGATCGTACTTATACATTACACAATAGCAATTATACAATTGATATTTTTGAAGTTATTTCCCTAACGAAATATGAGACCCAACATACTATAAGCTTTTGAAATAATTTCGTACATGAATTAAGAAGCAACCTAACTACCTACTTACCTTTAACACCCTACTAATGATTTCATTCAAAATTGTGTAGTGAAATGAAATTATATTTTTAATAAGAAAAAAATATTATGAAACGCTTTACAAAATGAATATAAAATATTAAAAAACTGCTTTTAAATAAGTATAAAAAATACTTATTCCGTTATACATATAAAACATATTATACATATTATAAAACAAAGTCCCCCGCCGCATCTGTCTGTTCGCAATAAATAGAAATACATCTACACCAATTACTAAGCAGTTTTCACAATTCAAAAGCATGATTATCGAGAAATGTTTTTTAAGTAATTAATTAAGGTTTTGTATTAATTTGCGTGTACATGAATGATATTTGTTGAAGATGTAGAAAAAAAATGAGCCTCTGGAATCTTTTAACGAAAATGCTGCCAAAACCCTTTGGAATATAACAAAACAATGTATAGTGGAATTGTGCATCTAATATACGTCTACAGAAAAGTCCGCAAAAGCAGACACACGCTTAAGGATAACATACTATATCCATTTTACTTCTTTTAAAAATTGGGATTCATGAAGCGCTAATAGGAAAGGTATTTTCATAATTACGGTATAATCTTATCATATTAAATTACTTCGTGTTCAAGCCTACATCAGTATCTATAAATTACTTTTTGGATTATTGAATTCAGACATTCCATTTGAAAGTAATAATAAGTTTAATAATTTTCAAAATTAAATCCACGCAATAGCTCAAATTTTCATAGGATCACGCATTAATTTTGTATACAAAATTTTTGTTGTTTTATTTTATTAAAAACACTATTTTTAACATAAAATATACCGTTTTTCTAAGTTCAAACTTATCTTATGTTTAACGAAGACTTATTTTAGTCTTGATTTAACTGAAAAAGTAAGTACCTAAAGCATTATGCACAACATAGGCTATTTCATATTTTTTGTAAGGTACCTCTACGAAGCTGGGGCGGATACCTAGTTAAAATATGTATAAGATTGCGATATTTTGCAAAACAAGTGCATATTTAAAAGATACCTCGATACATGTACATTACGTTCCATAATAATTTGTGTCAAATTTCAGTAAAATTCTTATGAACATATTGAAAATGCTCTTTCTATCTTTAACACTTCTGGTTTTCAAGATATTAATATAGATATTGATTTTTTACATTTTTGTTGTTGGATACCAAATTTATATTAAAATAAAAAGGAATTACAGTGCAAATCAAGTGTCATAGTAGTTGCCAAAGTGGCGTGTTCTAGTATAGGGTGGGATGCCCTGCAGGTGAGTACTCGGCCGTCGTGTTCCATTCGCGGAGTCCAGCGTAGGAACGATATCGTCTCATTATGGTCTTCGGAGTTCTAAAACAACAAAAAGTATTCCAAACTATTATAAAATTATTGATTTATTTACTGAAAATTTTAGTCAATCAAAAGTGAACTGAGAGGTTATGGGAAATAATAAGAAATAGTTACATATGTCAACAGTTCTGGCTCTTCCTTTTCAGACAATAAATATATTACTAAACAGACTATATTTAACATTTAATTTGTCGTTTAAACAACGAAGAAGCTTTATTAATTGTGGAACAAAAAAATGCAAAAAAAAATTCGAAGAAATTACCTTTTGTAGAGTATTTACAACCATCTTTTTATCCCCAAGCCACCAAGTTATGGTTGCAGGCGGTCTAGCACCAACAGCTTTACAAGCGATATCCGTTTCTCGGCCCACAGACAAAGGTTGTTCTCTTTCCAAAATTTCGACTGATAATGGCCCCACTGCAAAAATATTCGTAAATGTTTTCTTTCGTTGATATGAAAACAACATGTTTAAAGAATAAAGAACTTTAAATAAATTTAGGATTAAAAAATGCCATACATTTTTAAAGATAATTATATCCTTTCATATTTGTCTAAACTAATTTATTCCTTTTATTTATTTTTTAGATTTGTTGTTTTACATATCGTCAAATTTTATAGCATATCAAGCTACACAAAAGCAAAACTACAATGCACTAAACGTCAATACTATGAATTTCCCAAACTTTTAACTGGGCGTGTATTAAGTTTTTATTAAATTTGTTTCATGTATATATGTTTTTTAGTTATCAGCTCCATTTGTAACTCTCAGTATAGTTTCGGTATAGCCCTTGCCCTTTATGTTATTATAAAAGAGTTGTTTAAATAAAGTAACATCGAATCTTATTATAAACTAAGAAATGATAATTCTTAGCATTCGACGTATTCACCATGCGGGTGCCGCGGAGCTTCGACAGGGCTTGGGACTTAGGACCGAGGTGTAGGTTTAAGGGGCCCATATCAGAAGCGCATTAAACATTCACCTCCACCGTTCATACTTCTCCCCCTGATTTGAAAATAGCCTGCTAGGGTTGCCTTCGAAGAACGTCCCAAAAACGAATATGGTAGTTCTGGACAGGCCTAAGAAGTTTAGTATTTTGCAAAGATCTACAACGCAACCATTCCTATTGAGTTCCTTAGTGAGCTGAAAATAGTTATTGACTTTGATGTAAGGTTTTTGGAGATATTGATTTCCCAAGGAATCGTAAGCTCTGTGAACTCAAATCTATTTAAAATTCCGTTTTGGCTATATGTAGAAACACGTAAATACAATGCAGAATTGTACGTATTGTAGATTTGTCTTTTATGTGGAACAAAATGAAAAGCAATAATTTCACTACCTCGTGAAATTTTGATCATTCATTTATTTATAACTAGCTTTCCGCCCGCAGCTTCGCCGCGTGGAGTTCGGTTATATCGCGTTTCCAAGAGAACCTTTCAAAAGTCTGGGATAAAAACTATCCTATGTTCTTTCTCAAGGTCAACTCTATCTCTGTACCGAATTTCATTAAAATCAGTTCAGTGGTTTAGGCGTGAAAGCGTAGCAGACAGACAGACAGACAGACAGACAGACAGACAGAGTTACTTTCGCATTTATAATATTAGTAGGGATAAGTACTAAGAATTAAATATGTTATAGACTAGTCTTCAAAATGATATTGTTTTCAAATCGTATTATTGGCATGTTCTAAACATTCGCTTAGTTAAATAAAGATTTTGTATCAATCAAATCTCGTTTTGTATCAACATGGAGAAATATTTTATACATTTTTGTATACTGAATTGCTTTAAATGTTTTTGAATCACTTACAAAAATAATTTAAGATATTAATTCAGGTGTGTGTTCTCTTATTTGATATTTTATTTGATTTTGTAAAACATTCAATAAATTATATCTTAAGTCTTACCTTAATTACATGATATCAGAGTATGGACATAATAAAATATTTTAAAATCTTTTAAAATAATACAAAAGATATTTAAACAATACGACATAACAAACATTCATAACAAATTCCTTGAAACTCAGCAACTTTTACTTTTACAACTCGTATTTGTTATCACAAAAATACTCTAGCTCTCCAGCAGCGTAACTCATTGTTATTGAAAATAAATAAAAAATAAGACATATCGCAATCCTTTATAAATTATATTACAAAAAGTTTATATTACGGGTGAAATAACGATAATGGAGCATAATTTCCAGTTATTGTAAGGTAATGTTATTAGAGCAAAACATATGGGACTATAAATAAAAACTAATGGTATATCTGAAAAACTAATGCATAAGCTGATATCATACCTGTGGTAATACAGAGAACTTGACATGCCACTTAATATACATATGGTCGGACATAGTGCAAATCCACATAACTACCATTGGATAATTCCGCGTATCTACATTGGAAGCAGATTATCAGAAGAAAGTTTGAGCTGAAATAATTAATGAATTGACCATTGTCCATGTTCATAATAATTTTTGTAGCATATTAGTACTATTTAAATAAGACCAAAATATTACATGTAAGTAGTATTGTATTCACATGTGAGGATGTACTGAATCCACTGGACGAAAAGTTCAGGTAATTGCATTGCGTTTTGGGGGCCACATAACGAGCAAATGTAATTTTACCTTGTAAGTGTCCTGTTGTCTAAAAATTTGTTATTTTATAGTTTAAATTTTTAGCTTTTATGGTCGTAAATAAATAGTTTTTTGACATGTATTTTTAAGATACGATAAATTTAATACATATACATATGTATGAATATACTTAAGGCAACTGGAATATTTAAACACATTTTTTTTGTTTATAATATAAACGTATAGAAGAAATACAAGATAGATGTAATTATCACTACCTTGTTTCTACTGCTTCTACTTCTACCTGGCAATTTCTCAGCTTTACATGTCTGACTTACATGTTGTGATTCACTACCTTGTTTCTATTTAAAATAAATAAATTTGATCACAATTTTTTATCGTCATCTTTTTATTTTTTATCCTTAAGGTCTAAAATTGTGAAATGACGCAATTTAGCAATAAATAGATAAAATAAGGATTGAACATAAATGGTATTCGAGAACCGAAACAAAACAATATATTTTAATTAAAAAAAGCTAAATACAATTAAAAAGCTTTTGAAAAGAAAAACGATTTGTAGGAACTTCAAAATGAAATATAAAAAACTCAAATGAGTTCAAAGTGTTGTTATGATACCATTATAACATTACCAAGAAATCTTCACAAAATAGAGGGCAAAAGTTACATAATAACTGCTTTGAAACAACTATGAAATCTCACATAATCTTCCGATCAACAAATCATGGTCTCGTAAAGTAACTGAGATAAATATCATAACCACCTACATGAGTATTGTACCACAAAAAAATGTTTGTAGTCAAACTGTACTGCAATATACTAAAACAATTGTAAGAACGCTCCTCTTCACCTTCCAATACGGCTTGTCACAACATATCAAATTGTACTTACACTGATAGCCCTTAACTATATGGTATGACATAGATATATGTTAGTCAATCTTAAGACTCCATTATATGACAACATTAATGAAGTACAATTTTATTAATCTTTAATATATTTTTGTCAGATTAAAAAAAAAAATTAGTCTCAAAGATAATTAGTTAATACAGAATGTTTCAAGTTTTCGGGAGTAGGTACTAATTTTAGTAAGACTATCGTTTTCTGATTTATTAAATCACAACTATTCTATAGGTGGAATAAAATATATAATAAAATTTAAAGCAACTATTAGTTTGACTAAGACACTATAAGCTTGGGATCAGAATAAATGAAGAGACTGGCAATATTCCACACATGACCGGACTTGTGGCTTTTAAAAAGACAAAGAGGCTGTTCCGGTGTAAATCAGTGTCATAGATTTATAAAGAAGCCCAGTTACTTTCTCTTCAAAACCACTGAGCCATTTAAAACTAAGATTTAAGGACACATCACTAAGACAGTCGAAGACAATCGATGTCTTCCACAGATGCCTTCTGAAAGTTGTTATCAAATTAAACGGACTGCCCTTGGTCAAAAAAGAGAAAGTGTCCAAAATAGATATGCAGAGAAGTCAGACTCCTAAGGATACCCTGTGTGGACCACCGTTGCCCCAGATGACCAGCCACTAAAAACTAGTCGTAGAGAACATGGTATTAGAGAAACGTTTAGAATGCTATAAGAGCCACTTTGCTCACGTCAAGACTTTATGGAGTGCTTTTACTTAAGAAACTGACCTCTATTATAGACGAACTGAAATGAATTAAGATTTATGGGATCGAAGTGGGATGAAGTAATTTTTGCGGTCGAGAGAATTTTGGGCGAAAAGGTATGAGAATAATATTGGTTTTTTCCTTATGTCAATAAGGTAATTAAAAAAATTAACCTTCTCGTGTTTACTTTGAGAACTTATCGTCTTGTGTTTGGTAGGTAAAATAGTATTATATAATAATTATTATTTTGTCTAGTCTAAATTTTGACATTTTTAAACCTGTTGTTGAATCTTGCAAACACTCATAATAAGTTGATTCAAGATGAAAAATAATGTCGTGTATCACATATGTACGTATTAAAATTCCTGTCGAAAATATTTTTGTGTAAATAAATTGTAATCGCCGAACAACTAAGTATACAACTAAGCATTTAACTATTCTCGCCAAACTTACTTACAAAATTAATGTCAATGTAACGTAAAACAAGAGTATAAGTTGTTTTATATATAAGTTGACAAGAATAATAGAATCTCATTTGCCGCAAAGGCAAAAATAAGCAAGTTATTTTCAACAACACAGGCAGAAATCTCTGGAGCATTGAGAATCTAATTTCATACCTTCTACTCCTTTCATTCTTATAACCTGAGACGGTAGTACAAAATATGGGAATTCAAGTGAAACTGTCAGATCATCTTAATCCACAGCAACACAAAGGATGTGTGAATTATAATATCGAAAATATATCGCAACACCATTAACTACATTGGTTTCGGAGGAAACGTAAGTGGTTGATAAAAGTGTATTTTTAATATTTGTTCTAAATAATTGTTTTGCTCTTTCATTTATTTATGTCTAATGTTTGTAGGTTAAATAATTTAAAACTTTTAAAAAATGTTACATGCCAAATATATAAATTTCCCTTTAAATATATAAATTATTAATAATCTTCAATATACACAAATGATAACAAAAGTTGCATATTTCTATTTAACCTTAACATAATTTTAATAATTTTCATAACCCTATTCTTTGTTTTTATTATTATTATTATACATTTAAGTATATAGTGCAGCGGATGGTTTACGACACTTTTTTGTCACTTTAGGAACTACATACTCTAGAGTCGACACCATCCCACAATGAGAGACCCAGGGGACTTAAGTTAAGGTTTCTATGAAAAGTTTCTTTATGTATTTTTAATATACTGTTTTTAGGTCACACCAACGTTTTCTGTTCAATCAAAGAAAACATATGGAGTGTTTTAGCTGTTGTTGATGGTGCCATACTACGAATTATTGTTATAATATATCTCTTTCGTCTAGATCACAACGAGTAAGTTTATATTTTCATTATTGCATTTTTGTACTCATTCGAGTACATTCTTCACTTCACTTAAAAAATAAACTTAATTTTCACTTATATACTAGTCATGTATTTTAAATATGTTCAAATAAATGAAATCAGACTTACAGTACAATTGTATTTGCACGTTGGCTCGTAAAGGTGGCACTATGTCAGTATTATCTGCTGTACAACCGTAAACTGCTTCGAAGTGATCCCTCTTTAGAGAGGGAATCCTTAGTTCCAGGATACTGAGTCGTGTCTCATTCTTGACTGGATCCAGTTGAGCAATAACTTTGTTCTCTTTCCACCATCGTATGCGTGGCATCGGTTTACCTATAGACACATTACATAAAATATTATACCTCTAATATTAAGACATCTTTACTTGCATTAATTTAGTTCCTAATAGGGTAATCTAAAGAAATGTAGAAGTAGATATTAAACAAAATATTATGTAGTTAATATTCTAAGTTTATTTTTATAAAAAATATTAAAGTAGTTACGTTGCTTAAAACTACTGGCACTTCAAGTTTAAAATAAAAGTCTGAGTTAGCTAATTAAACTGTTGCATAATTCTACAGTGTCAAATTTTATGATTGCAATAAAGTGTCATTTTTATTATCATTCTAATTTGATATTCTATACAAGGCTCGATAAAAATATAAAATAATATATAATATGATAAGTTATTTATTTTATTTTTAAGCAATATAGAGCAAATAACTCCACTAACTACTAAGAATAGGAAATAACTTGTTAAGTATGGCACCACAAAATTTATCTGTAATCTAGTTTACCTCCACTTACAACACAAATCAGCTTGAGACTTGAATCTTCTACGTATGGTCCGGCCGTCCCTATAACCTCATTGTCTTTTTCGTCAAATATTTTTGGTTTTTCTGGAAGTTCTGCAAAAAAATGTATATATTTTAATATAAAATATGTACTAATGTATTGTTATAAATACATATAGGTTTTTTTTTTAATTCAAAACATATTTCAAAGCTTTGCTCATTTGTTAACATTCTGTGGTGGACTTATGGCTTAAGGCTGTAGTTATGAATTGCTGGGATTAAACAAAACTGTAATAAGACATTGAAAAATCAACAAACGTCCGACCCTCTCTGCTCTACTTAGAGGTTTATATTTAAAGTGTGAAGTGAGGTCATGACACATTTAAATATTCACTACCAACTGTAATTAAAAGGAAATGATTTTTTCTGGGTCTAAAAACAATTAGTTTTTTCTGTCACATGACAATATATCATGTCAAGAGAGTGAAAATATATCGTGTCCTTTCATATTTAATTATATTTTTTATAAATTGTGAAGTACAAAATACACATATTTCAAAATATATGATTTTATATTTGTAGGGGTTGTTATTCCGGTTTCAGATATACTTTTAGTGTATAGTTTTGTACGACAAAAAAACACTGACTAGCTCGGAAACAAAAAACAGGAAAAATAAAGCTTTTTCAATGCAAAAACTTAATAGATAAAGATTTTTAGATTATACATTTTATAGAGTTACTTTTTTATAAAATGCGGCCTGTACCGCCAGTTCAATGTAGATATTTGTTATACTACATAGGAAATAAGTGCTTTTATGTGAAATAATGGTCTCCTCAATTTTAACCTCGGTTTTGTTAATAATCTTGAAAAACAAGTAAAGTTAGTTTCAAAGTAATTTGTCTCTTACATATTTATTAAAAATTTAAGGTCTTGTAGGGTCGCTTGAATAGTTGATTGGTGATTTCAAAAACAACCATATAGAAAAAGTTCAATTATTTATTACTTTATATCGGAACAATAATTCAATATTTCCTTAAATAATTTCTATAAACACATCAATAAATGTTAGTGTTTTAAATTACTGATCATTTTCTGTTAATATATGTACAGTTAAATAAATAAAAGATGCTGTGAGGTTAAAATTAACGACATTATGTCGAATTTATCTTTATCTTTACTGCTGACATCCCCATCAATCACAAAACTTTTATTGCAACATACGCCGATGATACTGCAATAATGTCAGTAAATGCCAACCCAGTAACTGTATCAGAAAACCTCCAATAACACATAAATGAAGTCGAAAACTGGCTAAAGACTTGGAGAATAAAATCAAATCAAAACAAATCCATTCACGTTCATTTTACCTTAAAAAAGGTGACTTTTCTCCAATAATATTAAACGGAGAACCGAGAACGTGCTTACGGGCAATCAAACGAGAATAATATACGGTTAGAAATAGTTGTACATAAGTTTCTTCGTTAGTTGAACTTGGAATTTAAAAATAATAAAAGTGTTTTTTTTACATAATCCAGTGTTCCACTGTTCAAAAAAAATTATTTTATAACCAACAACCGTATTTTTATATAGAAGTTATCCACCAACACAATTCGCACTTACTTTCTCTGACCAGTTTTAAATTTCTATTACTGGAAGTTCTCACAAAGACCTTTATAGAAGAAAAGAGCATCTTTTCAATGAATAATATCAACTTAGCTGTATTCTTGGAGTCAATATACCATCTTTAAATTAAAGAATATGAAATATGGTCAAAGTGTATGTGTGTATATAATATGTAGATACTAGTCGGCTATTATGTATATAATAGTAGATATGTTTTAATAATTATATGTATAATTCTGCTTCTGTTGAAGAAAAGATATTCGTTGATAATTTGGGACATACAAGGGGGACTCCAATATTGAGTTACCTTACATTAAATTTTTTTCCCCGGACCGTATATCGCTAAAATAAAAGTCTTCTAGAGTCGTCCCAGATACAAATTACTTTCGACCCAAAGCAATCTCATCGTCGTTATTGTGATTTTTGAGATAGCATTTTCACTTGGAAAATCATGAATTATGTTTTAAAATATATTCGTTTTCACACAGATTTCAAATACATGAGTGGAGCTCACAAACTTTGAGTTTTAAATGTTGTTTTGTACTTGTTTCTGTTTGTTCTGTTACATTTTATCTAAATTAAAATATGAAGTTAGCAAATATTAAAATATTTTATTGCTACTTCTAAAATATATTAATCTCAAATAATGATAAAAATATTATATTATGGTTCAGTTAGGTATAATTTAAGTACTCTGTTGACATAGTCACTGGAGAAGTAAATTTAGATAACATGTAGCAGTTCATAAAATATTACTTATCTCTATCATATTTCCCTATAACATGCACTTCATACCTCCCCATTTATTTGTGACAGTGCTTCACGAAATCACTGAACACGGAAGTTGGGGTCCTCATTAAAGTAAAAGGGTTTCAAAAAGTTCACAAACTCTATGAGTGTGGTATTGTGCGATAATGTTCCTTTGTACATATTTTTTTAATTTTGATCACACTCTACTGAATGTCTAGTTTATTGCGATCTCCCTCTATGTTACTTTTACAGTAATAGCTGCTTTGAAAAATATCTTCAATCTCAGTGTTTAGATTTTAAATAGGTTTTTTTCCTCTCCAAATACCCAACTCTACCTACTATTCAATATAACGTCTTTGTTATTAAATAGAAAATTTAGAACGATATTGATATATGTTATGGTCTACGCTGGGCGGTATTTATTAGTCGATTTTTTTTTGAAGATTATCTTAAATTAAAATTAATTAAATAGAGTTATTCGTCATAAAATTGTTCAAATAAGAAATATATAGATTATTAATTTTACATATGATATATATTATATATGTATAACTTGAACTGAGTCTTTAAATTCCCGAACGTATACGAAGTGACATTAAAGAGATGATGATTTGGTTTGTTTACTTTTACGCGGGAGAGTATTTTGTCGATATAACTGGTGTCTTTGTAAATGTAATTTAACTTATATAAGGTATTTTGGTTTAAGACAATAATAATTAGTTTGTTGTAGTGAAGGTTTGATATGTTGTTTAAAGATATTGTAAGAATCCCAAATTAAGAAGTGGGATACCATTCATTATATACTCATTAATTTATATGTAATTCTTACTAACAGAAGTTTTAAAGCTAACATATGTATAAGTAATAATTTCTTCTTTAAAATATTTTCAATAGATACCATATACCAACTGTATAGTATTGTTCAATTTGTATATACAGGGTGACTGGTGAATTACTATCAATATTTAAGGAGAATACTCGGTACATGATTCTCATTCGAATTATGTAAAAAAAATAGGTACTTAATTTTTGACCAAATTTCCGTATAAATAAATAAAGTGTTGACACGTTCCAAGTGTTCCAAGCGTGGACGCGTGCGGCGGCGTAGTGTTGTATCAGAACGCGTGTGTGAGTGTGTGTGTATACCTAATCTGTAGGGTGTTCATATGATGCGTAATTAATTACATAACTTTTGGTTAACTTTACTTAGAAGTTTATTAATATTTATGTTTTATTAATTTTTATTTTGACATATATGATCGTCAAATATCACGTCCTCAAATATCGATAGTAATTCACCAGTCACCCTGTATAAAGTAATCGGTTGATTGTATTTATCTTCGTTATTGCCGTAATTCAAAAGAAATAAAATTAAATTGATTGAAAAATTTATATTTCTCTCTACACATAATTGAATTACAATACTTGCGAAAGGCTTTTGGAAGATACTGCATGTAAGATGACATATAATTATTTCTATGCAACCTCCTGAACAATCTTTTTGTTTATAAAACATAAGTGTAAAGAAGCAACTGAGTTTTTTTTTAAATATTCCTAAAAACATTATATTCACTTGCAAATTTAGGTTCAACTAAATTAAAAAGAGAACCTATACTTTGATCAGTATAGACAAACGGTATATGTGATTCCTCGCCTTCGGGGTAGGGGCTGTATGTTTTTGCATTGTTAAAAGGCCACCAGACAATTTTATATACTTCACTACAATGATATTTAAAAATTCAAGCTCAAAAGGAACAAAGAGAGAATAACCAAGTAATAATATTTATTTTAATGAAAAAGATCCTAAAATTCAGAAAAAATTTTCACATAATTTAAAAAATAACAGAATTTGAGGAAGAAGTTACACGCGTATAATTAAACATACTTATAGGATTTTCTTTCGCAAGAGCACAACCTGCACGCTCGGTGAAAATAACGAAGGTGATTGCGTAAATAGACCACATTTATCAATATTTAGCTGAATAGTTGAAGTATAGTAGATAGCTTGATTCCATTGTATCAGTAGTTAGGTTATTGATTTCAACTTAACCTAGTATGGCAAGTACATAATCTAGATAAAAAAATAAATTGACAAATATTACTGAAAAATAGAGGTCTCAAAAAGTGAAGAAGTCGAAAGACAAACTTACGTTTCATTATAACATATTATGTACATAGTTTAGTGAAAAAAAAGTATATATTTTTTATTACTACATATAATTATGTTTCTTTGTATTAAAGTAATACTAATCTTATGATTCCGGTTCCGGCTGTCGACCAGTCAACACGCACGTCACAGCTCCGCGGAAAGTTGAAAATAAACAGTATAAAAAAGTGCCAACGAAGTGTGTCGTACGAACTAAGGACTATAACACAGAACAAATAACGTGATCAGTGGAAAATAAATCGACCGCTTTGTAAACGTTCTAACCTACAAAAGTACTGTCAAAGTAGTGTTGTCTATCGATATTCCACTATCGATAGGCTATCGATAATAAGTTACTATAATCTGTCGATAGTATCATAAAATTTGCAATTTTAACCCAAAAACTATCGATGCTATCGATAGTTTAGAACTATCGATTGTCAGGAATTATTCGATAATATTGTAAGTAAATTTAAAGTGATGTATAAAATAAAAGTAATGGAGCGTATACTTGTATTTAATAATTGTTTTAAAATATTTCAAAGTAGTTCCCTTATGATACCAACCAAATTAATAAATGTCTTTTTTTTTTGATGTCGCAGGGAAACACTTTTTACGAGCCGTCCAACCGGCCTTGGTTCGGCCGGAAGGGATGTGTGAGACTCCACCTGGGCAGGCCCCTACTCACTAAAACCACTGCGAAAGCCATCGGCCGCTATGTCGGTGTACCCCGGATCAAATTAATAAATGTCTAAACATTTCATGAGAAATTCAAAAATTCTACTGACACCAGTTGGGGTTTGAATACATGACCTAAGTGATCACAGCCAATACTCCTAGCCAAACATCTGAGCTATCAACTGTGCCTCGCGGGAGTCAGTCTGTTTTAAAAAAAAAAACTTTTAAATTTAATAACCTTCAATGCACTACAACAAGTTTTAAACATTTTGAAAACAAATTAATGACATTAACTTGACTTTATTTTACATGTAAATAAATATTTGCAAAAATAAAATGTGATGCTCCAGTCAATATATTAATTTATTTATTTAAACACTTCTCTCATATATGCTCCTGCTTCTAAACTGTACCCATAAATCTTACTGCTCGCTTTCTATATTATTCAAGTACTATTAAAGAAAAATTTTATACGTTTGAAGTGTATTGTAGTCCGAGAACCAGGTCAGAATTTGGTTAATTATTTCTTCTCGATAGGTAAAATAGGTAGATAGTGAAACACATCAGATAATACATAGTATCATTAAGCCTTATGACCGTCAGCTAATTAAAAAAACTACTTCAATTTGTTCGTATTTAGTAAAATTACTTAGTAATTTAAATAAGGTTCTTTTAATTACTTCTGAAATGCAGAGAGAGTTTGTACTTCTTTTTTTAATGAGTTTAGAAATACAGATTGCAAACGAGAACACAGAAGAGTTGTTCGCATCCCTATAGCACTAAAAAAAATATCCTTGGTTCTTTGGGAAACCAAGGACACTAAAGACAATGCCAACAAGGTCAATAAGTATTACGAGATCACTAACGATTAAAAAAATGGTTAATTTGTACTTTTTAGGCTACATATTATGTTTAGTTCCGTCTGCTAAATACCAGAAAAAATGCAATTTTGATTAATGGACTGATTTTCAACACAGGCTCTTGAATACTCTATAGTTTTAAGTATAATCAAATGTTTTTAATATTTGTCAGTTCGTTAAAGTTCAAATAATAATGACTATAAATATCTTTACTTAGAAATGAAAGTCGTGTTAGTTACACCATTTATAGTTCAAGAACGGCTTTACTGCTTTTGCCATCAACAGGAGAAACAGAGGTCCCCCGGGCAGCTATACATTTTTAAGTTTCAAAGTAACGTAATTGAAGTCGCGGACAAAAGTAGTTCATTGTATAATTATTATGTACAAAACTAATTTTTCAAAAACAAATAGATTTTGATGAGTAAAAAATGATCACGTCAATTTGACAAATGAAAAAAATTTTCGTGTTCAAAATAATTAAGTATATAAAATAAACATACATACACATTTGTTAAATGATGAAAGATTATTAAAACAGTGGTGGGTTCATTGACATATAATTAATTATTATCAGGACTGATATCCAATTTTACGTAAGAACGGGGTAATAGTGGTCAGTTGCTTGGTTTACAAGATTGCCAATTTTTATTGAAATGGACTATATATAAATATTTGAGACTTGAAACATGCTCCGTGACACCCGTATTAATCTGTGCTACATTTTATATACAAAATCGATTTGCTAATATGTAGTTATTACGATAGTTCAATTTCTGAATTATAATTAACTACAAGTAAACCCGGCGAACTCCGTTTCGCCACCAGAAGGCTTTTATATAACATTTCGTTTGGTAATTAAAAGATGAAGAATTTTTTTTTTGTTTAATATTTGAAAAGGAAAATTTTTATTTCATTTCACAACAGTAATGAATTCATTTCGATTACAAAAATGAAGTGTTATTTAGTTGAACTTCTCTAAGAAAATGAAAGTGAATCCAAAGTAGATACCGAATCGAAGCGTTATACGTGTCCGCAAATTATCCGTTTCATTGAAGTTCTCCTTTGTAAACCACATTTTTAGTTTTTTGGTCTAACTTAAACACAAATAAAGCGGATGGTTTCCAAACTAATGAACACGCAAAATATAATTTTCCCATGTGAAAAACAATGATTTTCTAAATTTATCCCGCAAATACTAAATGGTTTTAAGAGTTCAAATTACAAACACAATACCGGTTTGTCACATGAAATTAACTGGGAATAGAACAATGAGTAGCTGTCAATGTATCATGCGACTGCACCATCTACTTAAAATATTGATTTGTAGTACATGTTATGTATGATGGCGCTGTATGTGACAAAAGATTTTCCCCATTTTCTGTTGAAATTTTTTGCTGTCACGAAGCCCGAGACCTTTCCAACGAATGCAAAACCGTGGAAATTGGTTCTTTCGTTCTGAAGTTATAGCGTCAGGATGGAAAACCGAACTTATTTTTATATAGTAGATTTCTTACAAATATCAAATTGTCATCCATACGTCATTACACATCTGTCATTATACGTCAATTGCATTGCTGTCTACTGTGTTTCGTTATTCCACTTTTTATAGTGACTGACGTTTCATGTCAAGTCCCACGGGAACGCTGTCGAACGGGATAGACAGTTCTAATTCTATTGCAATTTCCTGGTTCTAAACTACCTCCCTGCCAATTTTCAGCTAAATCGGTTCACCCGTTCTTGAGTTATAAGTGGAGTAACTAACACGACTTTCTTTTATATACATAGATTATAACATTGTGGTCAAATTTCAATCGAAAATAGCATTCATAGTACAATATTTCTTTTAAATATTTGACATAGTTATAATGATGTATTATTTCGTATAAAATACATTTCTAGGTAACCTCTTAATTCATCAGTCCTTGTCAAACAACACAGTTGTTATATGTAAACAAAAATCAAAGATACATATGATTTGAATTTAATACTAATAACATAAGAGAAATAACTTCACATTCTATATATACTAAAATTCAGGAACACTGTTTTATAAACAAAACCTATGTACATATAATTAAACGTAATAAAACTATAAAGCTGCTAGAACAAATTATATTCAATTCATGTGATATATGCTTGTGGATTTAGTTTAAATCAAATAACGACACATTTCCGAGCACATTTGGAAAACAATAATAACATTAATATGTTAAAGAGATATGAAAGTATATAAATTTATGTTAGTAATAAATTCAATTTGCTTTATTTATGTAGCGACCGATACAACACAACTAATACAGGACCTAATTTAGATCAATTAATTTGCTATTTCAATTAGACAGATATATACATATAAGAGAATTCTATTAAAGAATTACAGAATTTATTATTATTTATAATTTATCTAAGCATTCAAATTGCCACGTATGCTGACACACATGTATCGATGTAGATCACCGAATAGAGGGACTTATTTAAGGTAAGTCCCTCTGTGCAGTGATTTGTATTATTTATTACTATATTATACTAGGATTGTGCTAGGACTTAAATTAGATTAGTAATGCACAGTCAAAATAATTTAATATATAGTAACAAGCTACAAAATACAAAGATTTCGAAATAATAAAAAAGTGCTTCGTTTTATTTCAAGTTATTTTATAAATTATCATAATTTGTGTTATAAAATAGTCAAGACCTATTGTATCGATTTGTATGAAATTCGATGTAAGTGTAGACTCTAACTAAATATACCTACAACAATTTTTCTCCGCAAAGTTTTCATTACGAGCAAGACCGAGAAAAAAAGCTCGTTTGAGTAAAAAAAGATAATTAAGTCATATTTTTTTCCTTAATAGATCTCTCACTAGGTATGATATATGCCATAGTAACACTTATGTGATCATTTCAAACGTTAACAATGGAAATTTAGTTTTTATGATGTAATTGGCAAGATCTATAAACCGCTATCGTTTGGCTTCGGTCCTTTATTCCCATACATAAACTAGTGGTACATCTGGCCCATGTGACGTTGGTAACTAAGCTGATCTATCATCGCTTTAAAAATAAATGTAATTAAAGTTTAATGTCTAGAAAATATTTATTTTTTATTATTATTATTATTAAAAACTCCAAAAGTTTATATTTTCATTTTTCTCAACATACATATGGGACTCAACGGGATTTGTGGAAAGTAAGGTCATACTGATTGTATTACATAATGTTAAATCTTTAATAACAAAACATGCCCAACTATTAACTTTATGTTATAAAACTTGTTAACGTTTCCAAAATTCAAGTTAGCTCCCGGAAGACAATGTTCAAATGAGAATATGAAATGTAATTCGCAAAATTTTTATTCATGTACATATAACGCTGTTACAAGATTAAATAATAAAACGCTGCCACTTTGAAGTTTCTTAAACGTTACTTTAATAATAATTAGGTTGAAATAATTTTTAATAAAGGAAATTTTCGATTTTATTACCGTCTATTAATAAATAATGAACAATTAATTTTATTTCTACATATGTATGGATATATAGTGACATGAGTCCTTTCGACATGAATGAAATAAAGAAAATTTTCAAAAAAAAAACTAATGGAACGTCTACAGGTCTTCATCGAATGATTGATTAATTTTCAACTAAAAGGTTATTTATCAAGTTAAACATCACGAATTCTTGTTCGCTGAATTCTTGTGAAACCCAGAATAGTAGCGATGAAATATTAACTTTTTTGCATCAATTTATAGTATTCAACAGTATATTAAGAGAAAGAGAGAGTCTAAGGATTTATTATATTTACAGCTATCGTGGCAAAGTTGTAATTCTACCTGTATCCTGGACCCTAGCTAAGTTAAGACTCAATTAATTTGGAAACGCTTTTGTTAGATATGCGTTTTAGTACTTCTATAAATTGTGTCTCAAAGTGATCTTACGAACTATATAAATCGAAGTTCTTACCGATCACGTGTAGCATGTACTTATAATTTCTTGTTGGAGATACTTTAAAGTCAACTCTGCAGCGATAAAGGGCCCGATCTGCTGGAACGATATTTCGGATGTGAAGCACAGAGTTTGATGAAAGGTGCCACTTGGCACGACCCACCAACGTTGCATCCGCCCAGTGTGCAGAAGGCCCTTTTACACGTCCATCGTAGCTGTAATAACAAAAAGATACCAAATTATTTATATGTAAATATAAAAGTCAGATTGTAACTAAATGAATTGAAAATAATTTTTAAATGCGTGGTATGTAACTGGCGCGTACTGGCTAATTTATGTGACTGGCTAGTTATGAGTTTTGCCTATTTAAAACTAATCTCTGTCATGAAAAATTAATTCATAATCTTTCAACGATCACTCAACGACATCAACAATCAACATCAACGACAAGTTATTCAAAGGGACAAAATATCAAAAGGGAATAGCAATTGTAAGGCAACCTATATTTCCTTTGAATGAAACTCAATACACTCTCAGATAAATTCGGATTAAAATGAAAGCCTTCTTAGAAATCTCAATGAACAAAGATACTCAGGAATCTTTAAGAACGTTTCTCCAGTTTAAAACAAACAATATTTATTATTCAATATACTTTCATGTAATGAAATCTAAAGACAGATTAAGTAATGTCAATAAAGGCAACCGTAATCGAAAATAAAACTCACATTAATGATGTTTTCTTAAATTTTGTCTCTGTTATACAAAAATGTATACTTAAGTACAAAACAAGTTATTACTATTGTTATGATATTATATTGAAAAAAATAATTAAACAATATTATAAAGTAGATATAAATAGCATCATCTTTTTAATTAAACTACTGCTACTGACAATATTTTTTTACAGACCGGCGTCATTAACTACATACGTACATTAATAATCTCTGCAAATTTTATTTGTTTAAATAAACAGTAGGAAAACCATGTCGCATGCAAATCATGTTGTGATGAAAATAGGGTACACTTGTTTCAGGTGTTGAATAATATAAGGGCTTTCAGTAACACATGGGAGTAAAGAATGTTTGAAACCGGAAACTATATTTAATAAAAATGTAATTATATCAGGTTTAAGTGTTTAAAAATAGCATATATTCAATAATTATTAAATTTCTATGATAAAAAAAAATATTCATCAGAAACAGAAAGCGTAACATATCTGTTTCACATAATCTAGTAAGTATCTTCCATGAACGTTAACAAATGTTATGATTGGCCAACTTTAAACTAAGCTATATAATTACACTGATCGTTACAAAACTAGTTCGTTAAAACTATGTTCGTTGAAGCTTTTATCACAATCTAACAATTTAATTCACTGTAATGATTGCCATTCAAAACTAAATATGTACTATTCATGTTTTAATTACCTTTGCTTTTAACAAATATTTTAGGTTGGCTGACATTTTAGATTTATTATAATTTTAACAGAAAAAATGTTTTAATTGGCGACTATAACTGACCTGTAAATTGGTAAGTTGTTTTTATACCACACGACGAGTAGCAATGCATCAGGCGGTTGCGGAGAGCGAGTGTCGCAAGGCAGTGTTGTGTCTCCGCCTGACACCGCTGATAAATTGACTACATCCAGAGACTCCGCCCACACGCTCGGCCCTGGCCTTAGACCTGTTGATTTATTTAAAGATTCAAATAAATTATAAGATCGCCGCGTTTACCTTTAAAGTAACAGAAATGATAAAAATCCAGAGAAGAGTATAAAATTCTGATCACTTTAACTTTAAAGTAACAGTTCATATTAAACTGTTATAATATAAAATTAAATAACAATATCGTGTTAAAGAAAGGTTCTATCTTTTGTTAAAAGCTACATAGCAGCAAAACTAACAAGGACAATTTCAGATACATAAATATAATCTTTCTCATTTATAATTACTAACCATATATTAATGCATCAAGACTACTAAGTTACCCTTTCTTGTTTATTTTTAAGCTAAACACAAACCCACTTATCAAATTACAAATTTTGAAAACCAAATGGGACTAACTTTATTATGGATCGAGAATATTTAGGAAATGCGTAATTTATAAGTAGCTGTAAATTTATATGAAATAATATTAAAGTCATTATGACACATCCCGCAACCATGATTTTAAAAGGCAGGATACGTTAATTAATGTTAATGTTAAAGACTTAACTTTATATATATTAATTTCAATTGCATACACTTATTTAAATTGTATAATTCGGCGCTATCAGTTTAATGACGAAATTCAACATAACAATAAGTTGAGGCTGTCATCAATTATTATAAAAAAACTTATTAGTATTCATACTCGTATTATTGTTAAAAGTAAAACGAAATCAAAATCAAACGGAGAATAGATCTTTGTTTGAATCCCTACTAATATTATAAATGCGAAAGTAACTCTGGCTGTCTGTCTACTACGCTTTCACGCATAAAGCTGAACTGATTTTAATGAAATTTGGTACAGAGATGGAGTTGACCTTGAGAAAGAACATAGGATAGTTTTTGGTCCCAGACTTTTGAAAGGTTCTCGTGGAAACGCGATACAACCGAACTTCACGCGGGCGAAACTGCGAGTGGAGAGCTAGTTTTGGTATGAATACGACCTCTGGAGACACGACATGACCGTTCAGTGAGTGCGAGACTGAGTGAGTGAGTGAAGAATATAAAACCTTCAAGAAATATATGGACATTCAGAAGAATTGAAGTTTACTTTTAAAATAAGATGTATCGCGCTGAAAGAACAGATATTAATGACGTCAGTGAGTGAGTGAGTCTTTGAAAAAACAATGAATGTGTAATAAATCGGATACATACGAGGTGTGTTCAAAAATTACACGGAATTTTTAAATTTCTAAGGTCTGGAGAGTCCGATTGTCAATTTTTTTTTATTGTGTAGTCATACATATCCCTAAACTATTATAAAATTTTCAGCTTTAATCACTGTTAACTTTTTTCGTTTTAGTTGCTAAGGTTTGACGCGTTTTATGAGCACGGCGAGTTTTATTTGTTTAACCAATGGAATAATTGAAGAGTCAAAGAATTTGTATCAGATTTTGCGTACAAAATAAAATTAAGTGTGTAAAATGTTACAAAAGGCAAATGGTGACTGATATGAAAAAAACAAGTGTTTACGAGTGGTATAAGCTTTTCCAAAATGGCCGAAAAGACGTTGAAGATGACGAACGGCCCGGTCTACCCAACACCTCAATAGTCGATGAAAATGTGGAAAAAATGGCTATAAATGATCGCCGAATCACAATTAGAGAAGTTTCTGATAAAGTTGGCATATCAATTGGCTCATGTTATAACATTTTATCAAATATTTTGGCCATGAAACGAGTGGTAGCAAAATTCATCTCAAACTGCTGAATTTTGACCAAAAAAACAATTGCATGAACAACGCTCAGGAGCTGTTAAACGATGCCAATGACGACACAAGTTTGCTTGAAAGCATCATAACTGGTCATGAAACATGGGTGTACGGTTATGATGTCGAAATCAAAGCACAATCGTCAACCTAGAAACATTCAACGTGTCCGAGAGCGAAAAAAGAACGTCAAGTTTGATCAAATGTCAAGCTTTTGCTTACTGTTTTCTTCGATTATAAGGGCAAAGTGCATCAACAGTTCTTGCTAAGAGGTCGTACAGTTAACAAGGAGTATAACCTTAAAGTTATGCGACATTTGCTTGAAACAATCCGAAAAAAACGACCCCATTTATGAAAAAGCAATTCATAACTTTTGAACCCCGTAGCGCGCCTACTCACTCGTAGTTGTTTGTTCGTAATATTTTGGGAAAAACAATACCGTCATACCACAACCCTATATTCACCAGATATGGCTCCGTGTGATTATTTTCTGTTCCCAAAAATTAAGAGACCCATAAAAAGACGGCGTTTTTCCTTCATTGAAGAAATAAAGGTTGACTCGCTGAGAGTGCTAAAGGACATTCCAAAAAGTGAATATCAAGACTGCGTCGAATATTGGAAAAAACGCTGGCACAAGTGTATTTTATCTGGGGGGGAGTACTTTAAAGGAAACCACACTGATGTAAACAAACAAATAAATATTTTAAAAAAAAAAACGAAAATTCCGGGTACTTTTTGAACAAACCTCGTACATTAAGAAAATATTATAGTATTACTTAAACGAAACTCACATTAAAAATGTCCATTACTATGCAATTAATGGAAAAATACCAATGAATGTTTTAAACTAATGAAAAATGAAAATGAAAAAATATTTATTAACAAAAAAACACAACATGAAACGAAGAAATGTCCGGTGGTACCCACACTAGGTATTCCTGTGTCGTGGGTACCAATTGATAGATTCACAAATATGTTTAATGTTGTCGCTCGATACATTGCATAGTTTAGGTTACAAGTCACATGATACAAGTTATGTTAGTTAAAAGGTGCTATACCAGGTGAAGGAATAGTTCTTCGGTGGTATTATAGGTTAACGAGGAGAGCCAAGAAATAATTTTTGTTTTGGCTTGTTTTAGGGAGCAATGTTTAATGTCACAAGCGTTAGCTACTTTATTATAAATAAAAGACTCTATGAAAGGACTGAAGCGTCTGGCAAAAGAAGACTTAATTATGGGCAAGGGGAGCCTATAGTCCCGACGTTTGAGCAAATTTACAAAGTCTATTGCAGAAACAGTTTTGTGATGAACTTTAAGTGCTATTTTTAAAATGTATATTTGGCGTACGGTTAGAAGTTCACATTCCTGGTATAGTTTGGTGGTTGAATAATCATATGGTTTATTCAACATAGTTTTGAGGACTGATCTTTGGGCTCGTTCAAGATGAATTAAATGCGTTTTACAGGCGCTTCCCCAGGAACTAATGCAGTAGGATATCAGTGATTGACAGAGAGCAAAATATACGGCCCGCAAAGTGCTTAATGATGCCGACTGGCGAAGTATTTTCATAATATTAATGACTTTGCGGACGCGACCAGAAAGAGATTTGATGTGATCTTTAAAGTTTAAATTTTGATCTATAAGAATTCCGAGATATTTTGCTGCATCTATTTTGGTCAGTGGAATACAATTGCATTTGCCACCGTGTACACAGGTGTGAAGTTTTAATTTTAAAGTTGGATTGGGTGCAGAAATCGCTGTTTTATGGAAACAGATGTAATTAGTTTTAGATCTATTTAGCGTAAGGAGGTTGTGAGACAACCATGTGGATACGTGTCGTATACCTATTTCAGCTTTTTCAAAGACCTCAGCCCAAGTGGATCCTTTATAGATAATAACTGTGTCATCTGCATAACAGATTATTTCACCGTCTACGTTAGCGTGTATGTCGTTCATGTACATGATAAAAAGCGTAGGACCAAGAATGCTGCCTTGGGGAACGCCAAAATTGACAGCTACCTGGTCACTGTCGTAACAACCGACTCTAGTGCAGTGTTTCCTATCCGTAAGGTAGCTTCTAAACCAATCTAGTACTACGCCCCGTATACCGAACTGGGTTTCGAGCTTTCCTAAAAGTAAGGGAATCGAGACGGTGTCAAAAGCCTTGGATAGATCCAAGAATACAGCAATACTAGGCTTGTTATCATCCACGTTAGCTGCAACTGTAGATGTAAGCAAATTTACCGCGTCTTCTGTAGACTTTCCTATTCTAAAACCAAATTGCCTGGGGGAGATCAAGTTATTAAACTCAATGTAATTATTCAACCTTTTACTGACCACCTTCTCAAGTAGTTTTGAGAAAGCGGACAGCAGAGAAATTGGACGGTAGTTTTGCGGGGAATCTTTTGTGCCAGTTTTATAAATTGGTTTGATACACGCCATCTTCCACTTATCGGGAAAGATACCAGACTCCAAACTTTTGTTAAATATAATTGTAAGAGGCAGAATAATAACGTCTTTTATTTCCTTTAGAAGACCGTTACTTAGACCATCAATACCAGGAGCTTTATCATTTTGAAGTGAGGTAATTAAAGACTTCAATTCATATTCGTCAATCGGTTTCATAAAGAAAGAGTTTAGCATAAGTTTTTTTGGATAAATTTTCGATGCCAACTTATTTTCATCTGTTTGTAAATTATTTAAAATACCACTAGCTAGAGTATGACCTACAGTTGAAAAATATAAATTGCACTTGTTAAGAGAATTTTTAGCGTCAACAGAACCTTCGATCTTCAGTAGTTCATGAGGATCTTGTTCATTTGTAGGAAAGTGACATATGGCCTTTATGGATCTCCACATTCTTTTGGTATTATTTAAACTGCTAGATAGGGTAGTGTTATCATATGCTATTTTTAGTTTACGCAATAGATCATTACAAAAATTACGATAACGAGTATAAATTGTTCGTTTGAGTATGTCATTTGGGTGTTTTCGTGCTTGCATGTGCAAACGATCTCTGTGCCGCATACAACGGATTAGTCCGGGAGTAATCCAAGGTTTAAAAACACGTTCGCTACGCTTTAACGATATTTTAGAGGTATATTTACTAATTATTTGAAAAAGGTGAAAACAAAAGTTGTTGACGGTTTCGTTAAGGTCATCAGAGCTGAATGTTTTGGCCCAGTCGATTTCACTAAGGTCTTTTTTAATCGCATCCATATCATGTTTAATTCTGAAACGGTTTATAGGCTTCGGATTTTGTATAGTTAGTAATAAACCGAGTATAACAATATCATGATCAGTAATGTCACTGTTGCAGACTATGCCAATAGACCCCTCGGTTTTGTTGGTAAATATGTGGTCAAGACACGTATTTGCTCTAGTAGGATTAGTTATAGCAGGGAAAAGACCATGTTCGGCCATTAAGCATAAATATTCTAAATCTTGATTGCTGGTCGGGCACAGCAAATCTATATTTAAGTCGCCGGCTAATACGACTGTTTTGTTTAAATTAGAATGCGTGTTCAGTATCCGATTAAGCGAGAACAAAAAGTTATTAGTATTTTTAAAAGATGGCGGACGATAAATTGATAACACTGTGACTTTATCTGGTATTTGGATTTGCAAGCAATTGGCATCCTGTAGTTCGGGCTCAGAGATAATAGCGTTCAGGGTTTCTTTAGTGTAAACTACAACACCACTGTTTTGATTTATTATGTTTCGGGTATAACTGGTAATATAGGAACTAATTTTTGGGACTATAGATAGGTCGTTTATCCAGCATTCTGTTAAAATGATAATATCAAAAGAACAGTCAAATCTCTTTAAGGTTGTTACAAAGTTATCAAAATTTTTGTTTATGCTTCTAATATTAAAATTAAGTATCTTAAAATTGTAATCCTGTGGCAAGGACATTAAACATTGCTCCGGTTCTTGTATTGTGTGGCAGTTTATGCGTATTGAATCTAACTCATAATTATTTATGCGATTATCGCCTGATATGCATATTTACTAGACAAAAGAGCTGAAATTTTTGATAATAACTAATTGCAGAAACTGACACACAAGTCATTCCTCGTTTAATAAAGACACAGTTACAAGAAACTACAGGGATTGCAAAAATAATTGGACTGTTTGAAGCGCGTACTGACAAGACTAAAGTTAACCACCATGTGACCTTGATAAAATAAACAATTATGTGTGTTATACCAAGAACTAAGTTGTTTTGAGAAGTAATACTTAAAATTATAAATGTATACAGACAAAAAATCAGATTGCTATCTTTACCATATATAAACAGTACAGTCGACACACTGATATAACCAACATAACTATTCATAATGAAGATCTCATGGCTTGCTCCTAGACGGTGAGAAAATTTCGGCCAGGTCATCATGATTGCGCACAGAGCGAGCTGGCTTACCTTCATATTGCCTGACAAAGATATTGCCTTGGGAACACCAACAGTGTGAGAAGCCCATTTCTTTGGTTTTCTTTCGAGATTCACGAAAAAGCTCACGGTTGAGTTTCGTCAAACGCTCGTTATAATAAATTTTTTGTGACTCTCCAGGAATGTCCATGTCAGCGCTTGTTATATTTCGTCGAACCCTCGCAGCTTTAACTATATCATCTCGCTTAGATTTTCTTAAAAGGCGTACGACAACTGGTCTAGAAAACTTTGTTTTACCCTCCGTGAGAAACGCAGGCCTGCGAGGCCCGACTCGTGTAACCCAGTCAATGTCATTGTCGTTTAGCTCCACACCCACCTTACGGGCAGCCAATAGCGCTATATGATGGAGATTTTCGTTGCTAATCTCAGGTACACCAGACAATTCAAGCTCGTTTTGCAATTGAGTTTGACACTGCATGTTCAGTTCTTGTTGTAAGTCTTTGACTGTAGTTTTTAATATGTCCGTTTGCTGTTCACGGTCTTCCAGGTGCTGTATACGAGTATCATTTTTAGCTATTGCGGATCCCAACTCATCAAGTCTTTTCTCGCAGCTGGATAAAGATAAAATAGCATTCTCAAGCTGCATTTTCAGCGAACAGATCTCTTGAGCTAGGAAACGTACTTCGCTGGTGAGCTCCTTTACATCGGTGCTAGTGGCAGGTTCGTAGTCTGTGTCAGGTTTCTTTCGAAAGGTGACGTTTTCAGCCATGGGTCTTATAGGCGTAGAACTATTATCGCCTCCTTTTCTCTGAGACGCGCAGCAATCGGGACATTTCCAGTTGCCTCTTTTTTCACTAGATATACCGGAAAAATTAATACATAAGTTGCAAAAATATTTCTCACATCTAGCTGATGAGCATTTTATTTTGTTTAAGTCCTTTACTAGTTTTAAACATCCGTGACACTTCATTGCGTTTAGAAAAAAGACACCCAGTTATAAAATAATTAATGTCTCTCAGAGTAAAGCGTTCAGAACTGACCGCTCTGATGTTATAATCTTTGACGATAGCTCCGTGTACAGTGAATGAGTCACTCGCGATGCACTCCACGCGAAGATGACACCTGCGTCCCACACGTAACCGCGATAATCGCGTGCGTTAGCAATAATGCACTATCATGCACTTGACAGCTGATTCGTATTCAACTGATTTTTTATTTTACTATAATTTACTTATTTCACTTTATAATAATGTAAAAATTACAACCCTTATTAGTAAACGCACTATTTAACACATTACTGATTATTTTAAATTGATTACACTATATTTTCTGGTATAAATCTGATATTTTATGAAGAGGTATGACGGTTTGATTTTAACGAATCGACAGAGCGACAAAGAAGTGAGCGACTAAGATTTAACCATTTGTAGAGAACTACATATATTGAAAAAACAAATACAAGTTGATCCGGTTGGTTATCCTATTTCTGCTTTTGATTCTGATGTTCTGATTCTCCTATTTCTCATTCAGAAACAGTACCTGGTAGTCAGCCTATATGAAAGACTAGCTTTTGCCGCGACTCGTCCGCGTGGAATAGTGACTTCCGGCAGATTTTTGGTTCTTCCCACATAGTTCCCGTTCTTGCGGGGTTTTCGGAATGGTCGAGTTCCCGTAGAATTTTCAGGATAAAACCTATGTTTTTTTTTATTCACAATGAAGTACTCTTAACCAACAACATATTTATTTGGTTATTTGAATAAAGATTAATATTATTATGTTGTTACAACTTAAACAAATTATTTCGACCAAATTAGGAACCATAAAAACGGTTTTTGTGAGTTAATCTTAAAAGATAGACATTTACTGTCGCGGACTGTTTTTTAGATCATTAAAAGAGCTATTATTCTTTAATACATATTTTTGTTTATCTTGAACCGTTTTCACAGCGCACGCAACGGAAGGCTTCAAAGATGAAATAATTTCTCCCGTTTTTTACACATTTACGACTATATCTTTGCTCCTATTGGTCATAGCTTGATGTTATATAGCCCACAGCCTTTCTCGATAACTGGACTATCCAACACAAAAAGAATCATTCAATTAGAACCAGTAGTTTCGGAGATTAGCGCTTTCAAACAAACAAACAAACAAACTCTTCAGCTTTATAATATTAGTATAGATTTACAAAGAAGAAGAAGAAGCTTCTTGAAATTAAAATTTAACGTAACAAACTGAATGAAATATATTTAACATCCTAAAGACACAAAAAAGATAGTTGATATAAATTGGAAACATAAGGACAACACAATTATTTACCAGTTCTATAAATTAAAGTTAAATAAGAGCTTACTCTGTCCTACCAAATTTTACGTCGTCAAGAAAGCTTGCGAAAACAGCTAGAAGAGAAAATAAGTAAAAAATATTGGGATATATTACTAAATTCAATATGAAGAATAGTACAATAATTAATTAAATTTTAAAGATCATTAATATGATGATGACAATTTTGTTTAATTATATTACACAACAATTTTGTATTAATATGTCTTCTCAGTTAATTGACCTTTTATAATTTTCGATAGTAATTATTTGTTCGTTATCTAGGTAACTAAAATTAAAGCGAACAGTTTGCCGGTGTTAGCATTAGTCGGTTATAACCCCAACCATCTAAGAAACTACTTCGATCTCGTGCGAAATATTTCGCGAAATTTGAATCGTTCGTTTGCCGTGAATACCAAGCGTTATCGTGACAAATGGCTTGATTAACAATCCAAGTACCAACGAATTAGATAGCATGAATAACGAGCCCATATATCAAAGGATGTTTCTATACACTGACAAGACTTAGGAATTTGGTGTTTATTGATAAATTAATAGAAGGTAGGAAATATACCATATTATAATAAAGTTATTGTATATATTAATATGTATTCTGATAAGAAATGGTTTCCGTATTCGCACACTTTTGATATGTTAAGAAAAAGACAAAATTATGTCGATATTATCTTTTTATCTCGACTTATTTACATAATCATTTATTATTATAGATCATAAAGTTCATTTAATGAAATCTAAGACTTTCGCGAGTTTTATTCATTTAAATAAAACTAATATTTTTCAGATATACTACACGGTTTATTTTTGTGAAAAACTACATACTTCCTACGTTTTGGCTACTTTACAGCCACCTCTGCCCACGGTCAGAGTTCATTTACAACAGTGAACTTAAGTTTAAGCTTAAACTAAGTCTAGTATTTAGTATTTTAAATGTATAATTTTAAGCGTGAAATATTCACTTAAACATTTTAACATTCAGTATAATATACTGAAAGTTTTACGAGCAAATATTTTGAAGCAACTGCACTAGCACGTGCAACGAGATAGAAATAGACGATTGTTCCAAGATGTTCATAACTGTTTTAACTCACCAAATTACATATGTATATGGCAGGTCACTTTTGAACTGGAATTATAATTTTAATAATATATATAGGTAGGTATGTACAGTTTAAATTACTTATTTTGAAATGCAAATGAAGACTAAATTCTGATAAAATGATGTATTAGGAACATATATCAAAATACGATATTATAATAGGTTGAGGAAAAAGTCTTTTCGCATTATAGTATGTATGAACTTGTAATAAAATCTCTTTGGCTGTAGTATTTGTATCTGGCTGGTTTTGTTAACATTAAAAAGTTAAAATTTTAAAGAACATAATTCGAAATACAAATTAGGCAAATGTGTGATTTCATTTGGTTTTCGTACTGTCAAGATGAGTGAATTTAATGAAGAAATTCGATATCTTTTAAAATATTACTACAAAAAAGGTAAAAATGCAACGCAAGGCGCGAAAAAAATTTGCGATTTTATTATATTTGTATACACAATTTTTTTATATGTTTAAATTTTGTGTATTTCATATTTATAATTTAAAAGCTTGTCCGTCCATCAATCAAGCTACAATGGACCAGTTTCAGTTGGAAAATTTACCTATAACCAAAAAATATATTTATATTTTTTTAGATTGATATAAACTAAAAAAATTGTTTAAAACCTTTAGTGCCGATAATAGTATTTAAAATTAAAAAAAAACTTATTGAAGTTACGATTTATGAATATTATACATATAACGTTAATGAAATCTTCACACCCAACATAATTATACATATTAAGGACGTATTTTTTTGCAACAAATTTTTGACATTCCGTGAAGAATGACAGGTATAAAAAGAATTTTGATTAGAGTTTATCGAAAATGTATTTTAAGAATTCATCGTATTGCAACGAGAGGAGCTGCAACAGTGCCTTGGACTTCCTCCCAGGTATAGGTTTAAGGTGCCCCAATCTTACGTTTAACGTTCATCTCCACTATGAAAGCTCCTCTCTCTACCTAACCAAATTTGAAAAGAACCTACTAGGGCTACCTTCGATGTACGTTCCAAGAATGTATTAATGTGAGTTCTGGACAAGCCCAAGTCTTTTAGTATATGTAGGTTGTAGAGAGATTTCGCTGTTATAACACTCGTTCCAACTTCTACCGCTTACAAATCCACGACGAACCTATTTCGAGTGAGTTCGTTAGTGAGCTCGTAATATTTGTTGACCTTGATGGTATGGTCTTTGGGGATATTAGTTTCCCAAGGAACGGTAAGCCCTATCATCACAACGCGCTTTAATATTCGCGAATATATAAATATGTCTGGTCTCTCTGATTTTGTATTGTGTCCCATACGTATCCATCAATATAGTCCAATCGAAAGCCACTTTAAGTGTAAAGGCTTGACGTTTGATTTTATAGCCCTAGTGTCTTCTTTCCACAGATATAGCAAGTTTTTTCGGTACCTGTACCCCATCTTATTAAATTGCTTTGATCTGGGAGAGTCATGTATCTGGAAAGTCATCTCAGATAGAATTTTAGTAATGCTGGTGACCAATTATGAATTAATCCACGCAATCTCATTATTCCTTATCTATGTTAAAACTGTTTATAAAGTGTGATACGATCTAAAAATCGTGTTTTCTTTCCCTTTTATTCGTGACGGAAGCTTTAGGAAAATTTGCGAAGAGCACGTAACGCTTGAATTGTTGCGGATCGATGACATAAGGGTATTTGAAAGGGCTTTATTGCAAGGGTAATGTGTTCGACATTTTTATGAAACCTGTCCATAAAATACTATTAAAAAATGTTATTTTTTTTAATTTTGCTCATAACATTAGTATATAATAAAATAGGTTACATCTTAGATTTACAACGGTGATGGTATTTAAGACAAAGAACAGACTGCACTAAAATATATAAACAATAACATATAGAGCAATAATTTAAATATAACTCTTATCAACCATAATGGAATGAAAAAATATTACTAAAATTATGTTTAAAAGTATTTTCATTACCAGGATAGAATTGAAACATTTCAAAAAAATTCTTGAACTCATACGTATGTATGAGTTCAAGAATGTATATATGTACATTTAAAATTTTTTTTCATACATACATAAACCTTATGAATAACTTCCCATAGCCATTTCAAGCAAACACATTTTGTTATATAATGTTTCAAACCAACACTTAAATGACTGAAACGTTCTTTATTAAACATGGGAACATATAGAGACAAAGACGTTAATAGAAATAGATACGAGATAATAAAAAGTTAAGAATATATGCGCAAGACACGTATATTTCAATAAAAAATCATAAATAAGGTATGATTTTTTATTGAATTTGGCTATGAATCAAAGAAATGAGTAAATCTTTATTACATTTGTATCAAAAATTTCATTTTTCAGAACTGAAACACTCTTTCATGGCAGTTAAAACTTAATGTGACATGTCTAATTATGAAAACTTAAAACAAGACAAAACGCATGATTTAAATATCAGCGAACATTGATGTAACGTTGAGATGAATATTCATAACAGAACAGTATGCGTGGGTTTAGTCCGTTAGACTTCACCTGAGCTGTGCATTTGTATGAGTGAAAGTTGAAGTAGAGTTAGACAAAAAAGTTTTAGAATTAAATTTTATTATATTTAAATAGATACGTAACATAAGTGCGAGAGCTATTCTAGATAAAAAAAAAACTAAACTTGTAAAAAGCCAGGTATAAATATTATGAACATTATGGCAAAAAATAATAATTAATTAATAAAAATTTTGAAGTAATTATACAAATTCTTCTTCACTTGACTTTGCTTTTTTGCCATTTGATGCTGCTACCAGTCATGATCATCAGCCTATCAGAAGCCCACTGCTGAGCAAGGCCTCTTTCTCACATGGAGAAGGTTTGAGCATTAATTACCACTCTTGCTCAAGACGGGTTGGTGATTTCAAACTTATAATTGTGAAACTATAAGTCCAGGTTTCCTCACGATGTTTTCCTTCACCGTATGTCAGTGACATCTAAATACTCTCAGAAAGTACATATGACTCCGAAAAATCACATTGGTACTTGCCAGGTTTGAACCAGCGCCCTCGGCAACGAGAGGCGGTCCCCTTAACCACTAGGCTACCACTGACTGTTGGTACCAGTACATAGAGTGAAGTGTGGAAGGTGCGTAGCGAAGTAAAAGCAGTATAAACCGATTAAAACCTAGAAAAGGACGTGGCATATAAACATCACACCGACAATATCCGTGTGCACTCACACGAATACAAAGCTCAGCTTATGTCTTGCTCACTATACGTTACTGTCCCAATATAAACGTTGACCAAGTAAAAGCTGAGTCAGGTTAAAAATTCTTAATTTTTTTATACATTTATAGCCTGACCAAATTCGAAAATCTAAAAAGTAACCTCTATCCAAGCAGTAAAATTTAGTTTGGGGATTTATTTTTGTTTTACATTTTAAAAATCATTCAAAGTCCCACTAAATCAGTATTTGACATTTTTTTGTTTTTTGCCACCTGTTTGCCTCCTGTGACATAAAAAGAAGTTAACTATTGACTTTGTTACAAAAATTTGAAAAGAGCCTCGATGAAAACAAATGAAGTTAAATTTATAAAAATATTATTTTTACACGTAAACTTCAAACATTCAATTACTTAGAGACAATATATTTATAGAGGTAATCACAAAAATTTAAAACTGAGTTTGCAGTAATTGGATATGTTTATATATTAATATATTGTTACCTCACTTTCAGATTCTTAAGTGTAACCTCAGGGCACGCTAAAACCCCGCGTATTTCAGCGATGTGTGCTTTGTGCTAATAAGTACATTTAGTGATTGCTCTTTCATAATACAAAATACATCCTACCCATCTTTAATTACAATTTATTCAAGTAATACAATATATTAATAAACACAATTTCTATGTAACTTAAAACTTTTTTTGTGTTTATTTACTTTTATATTCTATATTTAAAATTGTTTGTATGATGAAGAATTGAAAAAAAAAAACAACAGATACTTAATATATGCATTTAACACAGTTAAATCATGAAGTATTGTAATTCATTTGTATAAGAATCAGAAAGAAACAAGAAAATTCAAATTTATCGTTTGAAATGAACTTCAAGCCTCTGGATTTTAGAACCTTCAATATATAAGTTATAATTATTTATAGAATTGTTTTAAATTTCCCATTCTTATGAGTATATGTGTTTACTCTTTTACATGATAATACTTGAAAGATGTCAAAATAAAAGTAGCAAATTAAAGAAATGTATCAGTATTATTGCATTATAATTAATAATGTAATGTAAGCATTTAAAAACCTTAACTAGAAAATATATTAGTAAGTTCTTTACCTTTACAGATAGAGACTGTATAATACGTCCTACCTAATATTTAATCTACGGAATGCAGTAGATACAATATTAGATAGTAATATTAGCTATTGAGCTACACAGAAAAACTAAAAAAAATAAAAAATAAGATAAACGATCAAAAGATGTGCAATAACCATGAGCAAAATTTTTTTGGCTTTTTTAAATATGCATATCCCGATTTTAATACAGTTACTTATAAAGGAGTTAAAAATTCTATTTAGTAATTGTTGTTTTTTTTTGGAGACTCAAAAAAGTCTTAAATAAAATACTTATATGGTTTTGTTGTCAATATTATAATATTCATAACAAAGAGTATTTATCTTCTATATATATAAAAATGGATTGCTGTTCCTTAGTCTCGCTAAAACTCGAGAACGGCTGAACCGATTTGGCTAATTTTAGTCTTGAAATACTCCTGGAAGTCCAGGGAAGGTTTAAAAGGTGAGAAAAATTGGAATAATTGCCGAAAAAACCCTAAAAACAGCCCTTTTCTATTTCCCATACAAACGTTTTTTTTTACATTAGATTTGACAACTAACTAATATATCAATCATTCTGTTTGATTGAAACAGGCAAAACCTGATTATTTATGGCCTCTAAGACGGAATAGAGTTTGCCTGGTCAGCTATACCTATATATATTACTCTTGACCAAACTAACGCGGACGAAGTCGCGGGGAAAAACTAGTTATATATAAAAAATAATTGGTACTTCCATATACAACGTTATCAGATATCTTATAATATTATAACAATTAACATAGTACGTAAAGAAAGTAATGTTAATATTTTTTAATGATAACGAATACATTTGTTTCGAAACAAATTATGTATGAAGTAAAGAGAGGAATGAAAAAATGTCATTTGACCAGATGAAAAAAATCTTTGTGGTTACGGAAAAAATTTTACTCTTTCTTCCAAAAATTTTCCTCTCTCAGAATAAGTTACGTAGAAACTTGAGGACAGGACCCATATTTTATTTCAAATGTTCATAAATTATTAGGATATTTATTTGTTCCAAATTAAAAAACCTATGAATTAAAATAGTATTGTATGTCCATAAAATAGATTTCAATATACATAATCTTAATGTAATGCTATTAATATTAAGATTTATGATTTAAGAAAATGCAAAAGAAAACTGATTATCTTTTGATTTTATTCTCTATTATAACATAACTTAAGCTTGTATATTTTTTCTTTGTTAAAACATAAAACACATTTCCTTTGATAAAAAGCACACATCATGGACCGGAGATGTAATATTATATTATATTAAATAAAATAGAAATACTATCTAGTTTACATATAAGAATAATGAAACAAACAGAATATCTTTTTCTAGTTTTACATCTACCTTAAACAAAATAATTGGGACGGAAATATAAAGTAATACAAATCAACGTTCAGTTTACTTTTCTTTTTGGCTAAAAATATTAAAATTCATTCGCGAAGATTAAGTTACATAAATAAAATCAAAATTGCGATAAAATAAGATGGTTGCAAGAATTTAGCTAATTAGAATATTTTTAAGTAAAGCAGTAAGACGGGTGGGTGGGTTAATACGATGTTGGCAACAAAGTTCGTTACGTGACTCGATTATGAAATTGGTGTAAATGGTTACTCCAGTCGAATTATTTGAACCTTTGCAGATTTATCTAAGGAAATAAATAGATGTTATTAATTTTTCTTTTATAATTAACGTATGCTTATGTTAATCATAAAAGAATTGCCCCATGCCAACACCTATGTTAATAACTATAACAAGAACAAGTTGTATGCGATAATGGTTTTCCATGAAACTTGTTCTTGTTATAATTATTTATAAAAATAGTCACAAATGGAACTAAATAGGTCGACAAGATGATTATGATAGCTATGTATAAATCTTTTCTCATGAAAGGGCAGTAGTTAACGTCTTAAAAACAATGCCAGTCCAATCATTAAACTTTTTATATTTATTATGTAACATTTATTATATTATGTAACAACAGATTAGTGTGTTTTTCATCTCTTAATTTTTTAAAGCTTTCTAAGTGATACATTTTATACCAGGTTACACAGTTTTAAAGTTAATTTAACTTTATTCCTCCAAATAACAAAAAATATTGTATAAAAAAGTTTATTTTTAATCCATTAATTTTATAATCGTTCTTTAACAGTCCTAAGATTAAATAATCTATAATCTATATGTTTAAATATTACATTTACTTTAGAAGCTTCTACGGACAAGCTTACCTTACTTCCAAGGTGAAAGCTTTTAAGGCTTAAGGTATACGGAACACAAAACGTAGATTGTAAGACGACTCAATCTGGAAATGTAAATTTTAGGGATTTCGTGACTTCTGTGAATGAGAACATCGTATACTACATATATACATATTGTTTGAACAATAATACTCCAAAATTTCTACCTATTGTTATCCAATAATAATTGAAACAACTTGAAAAAAGTGGATGTTTATTGATCTTTAAATTTTAATTTACATTTATTATTCTATTATTTTTATTTATTCTATTTTTATAAATTAGTTTTCTTTAAAATTACTCCAAAACAACTTTTAACTTATTAAAAGATATGAAACATTATTTTATTTTATAAAGTCAAATCAAAAGTCATTATGTACTAATAATGAATAAAAAGAATGAAAAAAATTAAATATTTCTGTTAAATATATGTATTAAAAATGGGATTAAAACTTGACTGCACATCAGGAGTTTATGAAAAATTTATTGTTTCTAGAAACTGTTTCTCTAGTGTTCAAATAAGGGAAGCCTGTCAAACTTTCCATCCTTGCAAAACTGGCAACTATATAAACTATACACCTATCTTGAATTATATAGCTCATAAATCTAATAAAATATGATTCATCGTAGTTGGATTATTATGTTTTATCTAAATACAAATAAATGTTGTTTGAGTATTGAAAATATAATAACAAAAACTTATTAAAATTAATAGAAATATATAATGCTTATTAAAATTAATAATATTGATAATTTTTAGAGGATTAACTATGAATGGTTCCTTTATTTCCCCGAGCTCTATTTTGGCCTGGTATTTGATTCCCATTGAAGCTTCGTATCAGATTTAAAGACGTTAGACTGAGAAATTCTCTCTAAAACTGCTTGTATATCGGGAAACAAATCAAACTGATTTTGTTACAACAGACAAATAACAAAAAAGAAAAGTTTATAATTACCTATACTATTCATGGAAAGTAAAATAATAAAAATTTTATATTATTAATATCGTATCGGTATCGGTACAAATTCAAAGTTTTAGAAGTTATATTTTAATATATAACATTTTATTAAAAATAATAATCTAAAAATGTCGACAATGTTATATAACGGTGTTATAGTGATAGTTAAATTAGATAATAAGAGAATTAAGTAAACTTGTCCGTTCTACCCCGGCCTGACTCAGCAGTTTCGTGAGAATAGACTCAGTAGGTTTAAATTTCTTTCTAGAATATTGTGTCACTATTTGTTCACCCTTCGTACAATACAGTCGAAGCAGTTAATTGAAATTTAGCCTTAAAACTAAACAAAGTCATTTAAACTTTGGTTTCTTTGCGTTGAAATCGTAACTGACAAATAAATATTTACCCACCAACAAATAAATTGTAATGATAGACTGTGATCCATCAAGGCCAAAATTATTTTTGATAATCATATCACTTCTTCGTCATAAATTTTACGGAATAGACTGGAATTATCACGGTACACTCGACTTTGCTCAAATGTCCCAATTGTCGAAAGCAATTCCGGTATTTTCGATGAACATTATACATGCTGCGGTTTTTTGAGCAATAAAACGAACCTTTTAATGACCTAGCACATTGGGAACTGTTTTTAGATGCTTGAACCGTTAACAGGTACTTGAACTATCGAAATTGTTGGATGTTCGCTTGTTGAACTTGTAGGAATAATTAAATTGCTTCAAATGTAACTTACAAATCCTTAAATAATAAAAATTACAATTATGTTATAAAAACTAACTGTTGGCCAATATTCTATTTAAAAAAATGGATGCGTTCAAAGTACACATGTCAGAACTGAAACTTTTTTGCACTGTGTGTGATACGATGTTCGCTCTGTCTCACTTTTTCTCTCAATCTTTCTCACTTGCTTGCTCCCTATTTTCACTCTACGGCTAGTTGCTTCATGCTACGTTCGCCCTGTCTTACGCCCTCTTTTTCGCTTCCGTTGCATACTGGCACATTATGGGAAAGCCCAATACAAGGCCGTCTCAAAACCCCTTCACATGAAAGTCGTTGTTATGGAGTAAAACTAATTAATTAATTTAGTCTTATAAATGAGCCTTCTTTTCTATATTTTTTATTATTGTTTTTTACCATAATGTATATAAAAAGGCAAAGCTAACTCATGTTCAATGATGTGATTTTGGCATAATACATTTCTATAATTCAATGCCACATTACTCGAAAGTTTTTGATATAAATGTATAAGTATTATACATTTCTGAAATGTTTATAATCTCCTTATAACGCTTCTTAAATAATATTATGTATAATAATTAAATAAATTAAAATTAACCAATATACATAGTTCAAGATAGTATTATTTTCGGGTAACTTTTTTTTAACAAGACTTACCGGTTTACCACTGTTTGCCGATGTCGAAATATTTGTTGTATTACGATCTTTATACAGTTTTCTGGTATAGTGAAAAAACATATTTAAATATATTTATATATTTTTTTTAAATAAATTAATAAACATAATTTTCAAAATTATTATCTTTTATATTAAGCCTTATACTTTCACGTATATGTGTGCAAAATTATAGATCATTCAGTTTTGAAATAACTGAGATACAGAGTTTGGAGACGATCCGTTTCACTAATCCGACAATTTAAGAGCAATGCAAAATAAGGAGAGGTCAGCAAAGCTGTAAATAGAAAACATCATCTTGACATTCTCGAGCTAAGCATTTTTTGTTTTATTTTAAAGGAAATAATTCAAGAATAACGAAAAATATACAACCGTACGACTTCCGCAGGCCGATATAACAAGAATTTGTCAATAAAGTTACAAGAAACATTAAAAAATAAAAAAATGTTAAGAAGAAACATTAAAAAATAAAAAATGTTTATACCTACGTATATTTATGAATATAATCGGAGTAAGTCATTTGTCCGAAAACCTCGAGGAACATATTATGATAACCTCGAATTACATGATTTATATCGCTCACAGTGCTACAATTTATTTACTGCATTTAAAATACCGCGAAACTTTTTCATTATTTACAAGAGCAAAGTGTAGTGGAACATGATAATGGAACGCAATAGTCTAGTCTAGTCTCTATGACGTTCAAGTAAATCCCCCCTACTATGATAAGGATTGGTTGGTTCGTATCAGTTGTATTTTGCTCGTCACTTTACTTGCCAATTGGCATAAATTGCGTTTTCAGACATTTTAAACAGCTTATTGGCAAGTATTTTTCCTGCATTAATTATTATTTTTAGTCTCATAAATTAATGAAGATGGACTAAAATATATTTAAAAATGTATAATTTATAACGAATATGAAGGATTCACTAAATTAAGGCTATTTGAATTATATAAACTTCGCGGTTAATTAAATAGTTGTGGTATGACATTGATTTAAATATGTAAATAAGCTGCATAACCGCTATCAATCGTATTTTCAATGGTTATGTAATGGTTTGATACTGACTTATTTTCATCAATAGTAATTATTTCAATAGAACCATTTATGGTCAGGAACATTTTCAAATTAAAAATTATTTTACCTCGGAAATTTTCAGGTATTGAACTTTAGGGAGTAACAACGTACTTCAGATACGAGTACATATGCTCTTGAAATATTCAACATCCAAAAAATTTGGTCTGTATATCGTAGAATACATTTGTATCACACAATAAAAAATAACTGCGTGAAAATGTAGTAGACTTTAGATTTTTCCACAACTGCACAAATAAAACCTTTGAAACTGTTAAATTAAAACAACAAAATGAAACAAGCGGTGTTGTCTAACTGTTAAGTAAATTATAACGTGGCTATATCTCGGCTGGAGTTCCTTTCCAGTTTGTCAAGAATGTGAGCCTTTGAGCAAGACGGCGGTTTGCAAGCTTTGATAATGTAGGCAAAGAGTTAAGGTTTTTCATTGGAAATATTTTGTGTAAGGTGGGTGTTTTAGAAAAGTAATGTCTTTTAAAAGGTTTTTTGAACTTAATATTTAACATTGGAAATTAACACGTAGAAGAAGGATGCTCCTAAAATTGTATTTACATTAGATTACAATACTCCTAAGTCTATTCGTGTGGTTATATTTTTAATAGGTGAGATAATGCTTTTATACAAAAAGAAACAAAACAAAAAATGATATTATAACAATAAAATGGAATCTCAAACTTAATATCACGAAGGTCACACTATACAAGATTCGTGTTCGCACATACGCCACTTTTTTTTTGTTTTGCATTGTTGCTTTTGAAACTGAATTGAAACTGACGGGTTGCGTGGTATATGTAATTTGTCGGTCGGCGTCAGCGCAAAAAGTTGCGTGATTTTTGTTGTATAACGAGATATTTATGTAATAGTGGGCTATAACTATTAATACTTTGGAGAAGGAATATTTATATTAGTATATTTTATAGAGCAAGTGCAGTAGAATTAAATTTAAGGTCATTATATGTAATAAAAGAAACGCGTTTTTGTCGCAATTGCAATGGTTTGCTACCTTTTTAAGTCAGCTTTTATTATTTTACTAGCAAACACTTTGTTTCTTTAATGTGGGTAAATAATGTAAAGGCAAAATCACTTTGTTTTCGTAAATAAGATAAAACAAAACGTCTCGTGATTATTATCGGTTAAACAAAGGTTTCGTTTTAAAAATATTTTAATTTAAGGTTAAATTGAAAACAATTGTTTCGTTTTTCATTCTGTACTTTATAATCTGTAACACAGTGGTCATCATTTCTTTACTTCATCAATTCTACTAGCCTAATGAACATTATTTTCTTATTCAAATTGCTGGACACTTTGACTATTTGAGATTTAACAATAAAAAGAGTAAATAATTCATTAATAAAAAAATTATAAGTAATATTGAGTCCTTGTTTACTCGCTTACATTTCTAAAGTGAAACTTAGTACTCATCGTGGTCGCCATATGTCGCTTCAACTATCAATAAAGTTAACCCAAATTATTCTTTCGCTGGTAATGGTGTCTATTATTTCCACATCAGAATACAATTACTATAAGAAAAATATTTATTTTTATAGAATAATGGCCAACAGTAATTTTTTTATAACATTATTGTATTTTTTATTATTTAAGGATTTGTAAGTTACATTTGAAGCAATTTAATTATGCCTACAAGTTCAACAAGCGAACATCCTACAATTTCGATAGTTCAAGTACCTGTTAACGGTTCAAGCATTTAAAAACAGTTCCCAATGTGCTAGGTCATTAAGAGGTTCGTTTTATTGCTCAAAAAACCGCAGCCTGTATAATGTTCATCGAATATACCGGAATTGCTTTCGACAGTTGGGACATTTGAGCAAAGTCGAGTGTACCGTGATAATTCCAGTCTATTCCGTAAATTCATGATCAACAAGCGATATCATTACCAAATTGCTTTTGGCCTGGATAGGTCACAGTTTATCATTTTAATTTGCTACTTTTTATTAAAAAAGTAATTTGTTACTAGAAATAATACAAATTGACTTTTTTGGACTAAAGGAGTGAGAAGAGATTTAAACAAAGAATAAATTTTTAATACCCTTTCCTAATATGTCGTAGTAGAATTTATTTCAAAGCAGGAATATAAATTAAAAAACCAGTTATATTTTACTAAAACATATTGCAAAATAGGTATTATAAATCATAACTATTGTTTCATTCATCAATTACTAACGCTTGTTTAAAAAAAAATGTTAGGCGCATTACTTATTTGGAAATGAATTATTGAACTTCTGTGTCGAACAAAGGTGGTCGTGTGTGGACATAGAAATGCTTCCTCCGGATAGCTATACATTTGTAAGTGACTCGCACGGCTGTCGGCGCTGGCTCGACCACTGTGTAACGACCTACGCGGCCAGGCGCTCGATTCGTAGTGTAACAGTTTTGTACGATGTTTACTGATCTGACCACTTACCTTTAATTGTCGAGTGTGATTTTCACCTAATAACACCTAAGTTGATATGTCCTAAATTATTGGTTAATCAAGTCATATGGGGGGAAAGAAACTCAGAACAGATCAGTAAATATTCGAGAATTTGTCAACATAAACTAAGTAAAATTATTTTACCCGAACATTTTTACAAATGCGGTGATAGTTTTTGTAGTGAAATAAATCATAAATATGTCTTAAACCAAATGTATAAAAATGTTGTTCAAATACTTCGAGAGGCGGCTGTGAACTCCTATGTAGGGCCTACTTTCCGAAAACATAGACCCGTGCCGGTGTGGAACGAACACGTCAGTTTCGCTCACAGGACGGCGCGGTTATGTTATCAAAATTGGTTAAAAACAGGTAAGCAGATGAAGGGATCGGTTTATAACGACATGAGGGAAAGTAGACGAATTTTTAAATCGAAATTAAAGTTATGTCAGGATAATCAAAATCAAATAAAATTAGATATAATAGCGCGTCATCACGCTGGTAAAAATTTTAGTAAATTCTGGAAAACAACAAATAAATTAAACCCAATATCAAATAGCCGTCCTGTAAGCGTTGCTGGCTCGCACGAACCCCGAGATATAGCAAACATCTTTAAACGACATTTCAAGGCTGAGCTACCGAGCGGCACTGGTGTTCGGATGCTGAACACTGAGCAACCAAAGTTAATGGCCGTTAGATTTTCTGCTAACGATATAAGCAAAGTATTAAGTCGAATGGTGCGTGGTAAGTCGCCTGGTCACGATGGGCTGATTGTTGAGCATCTGAAGTATGCTGGAGCTGAATTGACGAGAGTTCTCGCTATGTTTTTTAATTTATGTCTGAGCCACAGTTACCTGCCGGAGGATCTTATGCACACTGTAGTGGTACCAATATTGAGAAATAAAACAGGGAATGTATCTGATGTTGCCAATTATAGACCGATCTCACTAGCCACGGTCATAGCTAAAGTTTTGGACAGGCTGCTTGATGGACATTTGGAGAGGCATATTAAACTTCACGATTCTCAATTTGGCTTTAGACCCGGTCTTTCTTCAGAGAGCGCCATCTTTTGCCTCAAGCAGACTGTACAGTACTATACAGCTAGAAAAACTCCTGTATATGCCTGTTTTTTGGATATATCTAGGGCTTTTGATACTATAGACTATGATATACTATGGAATAAACTCAGAAAGGAGACAGATGTACCCTTCGAAATTACCTCTGTTTTGCAATATTGGTACCATAACCAATGTACTGTCGTGAAATGGGCTGGCGAGCACTCGGATATGTATGGGTTGGAGTGCGGTGTGAGACAAGGCGGCCTTACCTCGCCTCGCCTCTTTAACCTGTACATTAATGGGCTGCTTGCAGAGCTGGGTAATAGCGGTATCGGTTGTCACGTGGGGGGCGTCTGCGTAAATAACATCAGTTACGCTGACGATATGGTATTGATGAGTCCCTCAATCGGCGCGTTACGGAAATTATTAAGCATATGTGAGAGGTATGCTGAAGCCCATGGACTGAGATACAACGCGAATAAAAGTGAACTCCTGGTGTTTAAAGCTGGTAAGAAAGTTTATGCTAATGTTCCACCTTTATATCTTGGTGGCATTGCTTTAAGACGAGTTGAACAGTTCAAGTATCTGGGTCACTGGGTTTTAGACAACCTCAGCGATGACGATGATTTGGAGCGAGAGCGCAGGGCGCTGGCCGTGCGCTGTAACATGCTGGCCCGAAGGTTTGCACGGTGTACTGAGAGTGTAAAATTAACTTTGTTCAAGGCATATTGCCAATCCTTTTACACCTGCAGCCTTTGGGTTAAGTATACGCAGCGCGCGTACAGCGCTCTGCGAGTTCAGTACAACAATGCATTCAGAGTGCTGTTCGGGTTGCCGCGCTACTGTAGCGCCTCCGAAATGTTTGCTGAGAGGCGTGTTGATAGCTTTTATGCTATTATTCGCAAGAGGAGTGCATCTGCGCTTCAGAGGTTGCGATCCAGTTCGAACAGCATTCTGTGTGCACTGGCTGGCCGCTGGGACTCTGAAATACTGCGCCGGCTGGGTACTGGGTACGGCTACACGCTGCCTAAAAATAGCGATTTTTGTCTTTTGTGTTTGTCTCTGTTTTGTTTTGTTTGTTTTCATTATTATTATTATTATTATTATCATTTGCTTATACTAACATTAGTTATAAGGTTGACATGTATTACTAATATTTAAATATGGACTATGTCTGAGATAAAAATAAATTATTATTATTATTATTATTATTACCAATACTACTTAAGTGATCGGGAAGGTAAAACGTGGTCATCATCCTGTTTCGGTGATAGTTTGGTCGGACATGTCTGATCAATGTGTCAAAAAAAATATGTTCGTGTAGCCAAGACGCTTGAAACCAACTTTCATGACTTTCTAAAAGCAGAAGACTGGTCCTCGTCTAGTCAGACCTCAAATTATAGTCATTTTTGGAGAGCATGACCTATTCTTAAATAAAATTTTGTATTTCATTTCTTAAATATAATTTAATTAATCAAAAAATGTATATGTTGAAAGTTTTAGAGAGAAAGGATGGTAATATATTTATCAAAAAAATGTTAACGTATGATAAGTAATAATTTTATGTACATATACCCTTCAATGTACTCGTATAAAAAAAATTTGAGATGTATTCTATTTCAAATTCCAGTTTTAAACAAAATGTAGTATGCATGAAGCGACTCCTCGCAATCATTTGATTACGCTGTAAAATATACGAAACGTTTTTTTTTCCGATGACACAGCTTTATCATTATTATAAATTTGATTGTTTCGAGAACGTTGAGAATAAAAAAAAATATTTGGTTATAATTCAACTTTAAGACACTGATAATAAAACAATAAATTATTATTTATTAGAATATATCCAAAAGTAAAGGTTATGTCAAATAATTCAAATAATATAACCGAAATATCTTTATCGAAACACATATATAAATTAAACGATTTTTATAAGTTTATTCACTTAACCAAAACCTCAATTACAATATAAATTTATTTTTGATTTGATTTGATTTGATTTTAAAAGTAAAAATTTTTTTTAATATATTTTTAAAGTGGCAATAAAACTAAGATTATAGCTACATACATAAAAAACGAAATTTGTTTTAAATTTTAATTTTACAAGTTTAACCTAGGTATGTATGTACTTTGTTGAGACTACTACAAAACAGAAATACATACGTAAATGTAAATAATTGAAACTAACCTCAATGAAATATGCATATGTATATTATATTTTTAAATTTTGAGTACAATAAATAATAATAAGATACGCTACCATACTTAAATAATCACCGAAAATACCTTATTACTACTTAGTACAAGTAAATACTGCGGAAGTTAAAATCTTTATCTTCCGTTTGTCGTAGACGAGTAAACATGAAAGTTCTAAATAATTTAGAAACCGAAGCAAACAGAATGTTTTCTTTCAATTATAAGGATTATCTTTGAGAGAATAATAAAGATGGGATGATCTTATTACATAACGTTTATGTACATAGGTTGTTGTTATATATGTCCATAATAGGTAAACGGCTGAAAAATAATACATTTTATTATTACTTTCATTCACTATCACTTTTAAGAAATGTTTTTGCTTTTATGATTTGTGTACCTTTATTATATTTATTTACTATTATATGTAAAGAGGGAATATTTTTTAATAATTTTATACATGGTGAAGTAATTCGTTAACATTCACAGTCCTATATTTATATATGTATATGATTTTCATTTATACACACAATAAGCATGTTACTGACCTGCAATAATAAAGCTTCCGATGAGCAAAGTCCATAGGGAAAGCCTATCGCGAAAAGTATACGGCATTTTACACATTATTTACTACTCCATAAACCTTGCTAACATTTTCGTTTCGTTTCTTCAAACCTGAAACCAGAAAACAATTAATTAGTTTAATTAATTTCAATACTAAGTAAATTATTAGTAAATTGTTTTATATTAAACAAAATTTATATTTATAAATCCAATGCCAAATAAAATTTACAATTATTTTGGCTATAGAATCTGAAGTGCCAACAATAATTTTACTTCATATTTAAACCAACTCTAGTTTCGTCTTTTCTCGTAACTGTTTCTCGTATAAATTTTTGAAAACGTCTTTCTCTTCACTTAAATTTTAGACAAGAATTTTATAAATGTTGATCCTATTCTGAGTCGTGATGTTTATAGAATTTCCAACGTTACTTTAACGTAATTTTTCTTCGCTCACGTCTCTATTATGAAGTTATATTTATTAACATTTTAGTTCACCCAGACTAGTTGTAATATTTTTAACACTTTCAACAGTGTCTTGCGTATAAGTTAAGGACCGTTGGTAATAAATCTTAAAATTTCTGGTGAGATAAGTAACGACTAAATTTTAGAGGGATATGCCTTAAGAAAGCACAGCAATAGTAAATTTATTTAATTGTCTAAACCTTTTAAGTTGATAAAGCAAAAGCTTTTCCAAAGAAATTTGAAAATACTTTAGGTTGATGGCTAACAAAATATGGTAATTGTTGAGCAGTAACGGACTTCTGAAAGACTTCAAAGACATTATTTGACAAAATATATTTTGGAATGAAATTACTTTAGTATACACTTTTGGAAGGATTGATTTGTAAATCCGATTTGTGATGTACAATTTAACATGTTACTGTTATAATCTTCTCTTCTACCTGGCGATTTCCCAGCTTTAGCCAGGGTCTGCCTTACATGTTATGAATAGTTTTGGTTAATTGTTTTAGGACCGGCCGCCTCTGCCTAACATCAACCCTCTTTTGGGAATCAACATTAATCAGTGATGTCTAAATAATCTTAGAAAGTACATATGATTCGGAAAAATCACATTGGCCCGGGCCAGGATCGAACCCGCGCCCTCGTGTATGAGATGCGGGACTTTTAACCTCTAGGCCATCACTGACTGTGTTACTGTTATTATATACATATTAATTATCAAAATTTAATTTTAAATTATAACTTGTCCATGATTTTCGATTTCATTTAAATGCTAATTAAATATATGTACTTACAACTTAAAAATATACTTATACATTATTTAGAAAATATTGTAAGAAGAATATTTTAAACTTTAAATTGGGCGTTTAAAGGTATTAAATGATCAGTGAAAATGTCACAAATATAGTTACATATAAAGCAATTACGAAAAAAATTAAGTGAACTATAATTTAATGTTGTAGCAAAAAATGTCTCTAAAGTGATTGCACTTCCTCTTACTCTAAGTGTATTTTACTAAATCAGAGGTTTGCTTTGTAATCTCGTGCGAGTTCACTACCACCCAAAGACTAATGAGCTATATTTTTTTTGTGAAATTGCAGATTTAGTATTACAGAAGCAACTCACCTTACATATTTTAGATACATCTTTGATTATAAATTTCGTTAACGCAATGGAATACGTGTATGTGTGAATTTTGATCAAACCAGTATCCACTAATACATATATCAGTGAATTTTGATCAAACCAGTATCCACTATTATATTAGTGGATACTGCTTTGATCAAAATAGTCGTTGCCGATGTCTGAATATTGTATAGCGGTAATTAGGAGACAACTCAATTATTCGGATATCCTTGTGACATCGCTAACGTGGTCCTATTTCAGTACACTGTAGCACACCTGATTTAACGCAACCTTTTCAAAAATGAAAGTTAAAATAGTACTATGATTTAATATAGTTTATGAATGACACTTAAAACTATCTTAATTTGACTTCTTGTTTGCTCCTAATCGTTTTATTTTTACTAACTCCATAAGTGATGGGGTCATAGTGGTGTAATATCCATAGAAACTCATGCTTTCATGAGTTTCTTTGTCAGTTACTAGTTGCTAGTTGCTATTCAATAAAACATCTCGCTTTCATTACTTATTGCTATCAAAGAACTAATATTCGTAGAATTGAATTAAAATAATGGTGTATATATTTACATGCATGGCATGTAACGAAAGTTATATGTTTTAAGATACGTAATGAAATAATTTTGATCTTATAACTTCAAAATCGTGATATTTTTTATGGCATAATGCACAATAATACTGATGCAAAATTCACAAAGTTGCATATACTGTTACTAGTCCTGCATAATCACTCTCTGTTTGTAACTTTCAGAAACTAAATGATGTAATCATATTTATAATTTCTGCTTCTCAAAAAACTTTGCAACAATACAAATGTAAGCTACGTATGAGTTATACATTTAGGTTAATGACATACAAATAATATTAATAACAAATGTTTCCGTTAACAAAGAACCCAAAGGAACTGGCTGAAATTATAAATATTGCTACGTCTCTCAAGAATATGAATAATGTAGAGAGGCAGTCACAATTTTATATGCGTTCAAATCCTACGAGAGAATACGCGCTAAAGAAATAAACAAACGGTAAATAACCCTGATAACGAAGACGAAATTACTTTGGTAGCTCACTTGAAACAATTTTTCTTACCAGCATACATATGAATGCTCCATGTAGAACATCTGGCAACTGTAAACCCGAGGGAGTGAACATTGTATTGTTATTGATACAAATCAAAAATAATATTGATAATACGTAATATAGTAAAGAATTAAGAACAGTTGATTAATTTATTAATATAATTGGTTCATACTGCAATGTTAAGGAATTGTGCATAAAATTATACCGAAATAATTTGGAAGGCTATTATGAATAAAATATAAAATGTGAATAAAATATGAATAAGAGAATATAAATTATTATTTACTTGAAGAACTTCAGTAGTTACTACTACTTAATTTTTTTGTTGATAGTATAAACCTATAATGTAAGTTTTGCGAATGATTTGCGAAATTTTACGGTCAAACAGTGATTTTTAAAAAAATACTACCATCTGAAAAATATGTTTGAAATATTAACTTAAATAGCTGACAGAAATGTTAACAGTAGCAATTAAACTTTTACACAAAAAATACATATATATATATATATATATATATATATATATATATATATATATATATATAATTATAATCATAGTTTCTGTTTCAAAATTCAAAATGTCATAGATTTGAAATATTTTTATTCTTCCAGCACATACTATGTATACTAATACAGTATAGAAAATGGTACTAGAAACGTTGAATTAAAAGAGATGTACTCTTTCTGGCTTTAATATACTCAAATTTATTGTTTTGTTTTTATTATTGGAATCAATCAACACTTGAAAAATTAGGATAAACATGTATTGTATAAGTAATTACATTTTTATTTTAATAAGAAGCAGATTCAATTAAACTGTGATATCACTGCTCAATAAGACATTGATTAAGCTGGGGATGTAAGGTTAATACACTTGTAAGTTATTGCGCGGCGTGAAGCTTAAAAAAATTGACAATCTAATTAGCTAAGAACTTCTCTGCATCCTCGTATTGATATTCACTGACGTTCATAAAGGCTGATCATAACAGATTGAACATTTAAGGACGATTAAACATCACGTCTCTTGATCGATTTAACATCACATCTCTAGAATGGTAAAATGTAGGTAAAATATGTGCATATCTTCTCAGACACGAAAAATAGGAACGACAATGAATATATTATCAAATACTTACTTATAACATAATTATTTTATAATATAGTACCTATACAATTTGCTCACTATCATAAAAAGAACATTTTTATGTACATACACTTTTCTAAGGACATTTTTGACAGAGTCAAACACAAGAACTTTTTATTAAATCAAGTCGACTCCAGCGCTAATATGATAAAGTACAAATTTGAATAAATAATGTTAACAGCATCACCTATTTAGCAATACAGGGAGATCGCCTGTGAAATCAAACTTGATGCAATATATAGCACATAATAAAGCGATATAAGCTACTTAAAAACTATCAATATTTGAGCATTCGACTGTCGAAAACCCTACATGCATTTAAAAACTCCTTAAAAAACTTATATCTCCATCACAGTAATGATGACGACATGATTATGACAAATATTTAATAACGTCATATATGTATGTATTATGTAAGTGTATATATGTATTTATATATGTATGTATATGTACATATTTATTACCATTAGTTTATTACATAGTTTATGTATTTTGTAATTGTTTGTGATTGTAATTGTGGTGTACAAAAAAGTGTAAATAAATTTAAATAAGGAGGTTGTTTTTTCGTAAGCGAGGGTGCGTGTACGAGTGTCGGCGTAGCGATGACCGAAAATTCCATAGCAAAAGCATATGCGAACTGACTAGCCCAGCGCAGCGCCCGCTCTGCTGGCCAGCGGCGGCTAGTGGCAGCTAGCTAGGGCTAAAGGTGCTGAATGCCCACGTCAAAGCAAAATCTCAATTTTTTTTTAAAGATTTTGCTTTAAAACGTCAACGTTTGATTTTAAATGACTCCAGTTTTAGCTGTTTCGTGGCTGTTGTACTATCAAAAGAATGTAAAATATGAAATGAAAATAGTATCTTGTTAACATTTTTGAGAATGTTTGGGTAGAGATGATGTGATATTCAATAACTATTAAGTGACTTTAATGGTGTAGATGTATTTGGAATAAAAAGGATTGATTTAATGATGTCTTTTAGGCAAATCTCGAATGTTATAATAATAATTGAGTGATCAATGAAACATGTTAACAATGATGATAAAGATAATTTTTTTAGAGCTGAAATCCTACTCCAATTTTACTTAATAAAGCTGGAATCTTAGTTTTCGAGAAACCTCTATAAATTCATATTGAGAAAGCGGAGGAACTCTCAACTGTGTAAAATATCACTTTTTGCGAAACCCTTAAAAATTAACTACTGATATTAAAAGTTGATCCTCGATACTAAAATGTTATGATAATCACCCAAAAATTAGAAGTACGTATCAATAATGTTATATTTTCAATGATATATTATAATATTTTCAATATTAACGAACTTATAATGTTGAACAATTTAAAAAATATTTCTCATTCCTTTTTTTAATATTTAATGTGATTGTAGATTTATTAGGAAATATATTTTAATAATATGTCAATAAATCATGATCGTTATTATGATGATATCTATTTAGTTTGAAAAAACTTACATGAACATACTAAATTTTATATATTTATAGTGTTTTGCTCTTTTAGGTATAAGTCATAAAGAAAAATATGTACAAAACAATTATACTGACCTCCATGTTTAATTTGAAATAATATAATAAAAATATGTTATGTAAATAGCTAATTATTAATAATAACTATTACTCATAATAAACGTTTGATTTTAAAATATTCTGCAAAAAGTTTTTCACTGGCGAAATCTTGTTAGGATGATGTTTTATTTGAAAATGACGGTAAATAACTATAATTTTTATATTAATAACGTCTATATATTTGTAACAAACATTGGGCTTGGCATAAAAATAAAATTATTTAAAGACCATATACCGTTACGGAATTGACGATAAAATAACGACATTCCACCAAAGTTAGAGGAAATAAGTAGTCAGATAAAGAAAAAATCGTCTAAATCTGTACCGGGACCTGATGGTATCCCATATATAGTCTTTAAAAAATTTCCGTTGGTTTGTAAACACCTTATAAACATATACGATAAAATCTGGTCAAGGAAGCAAATTCCGGAGTGCTTCGGGAAAGATCGAGTAACTTTAGTTACTGATCCGAAAGATACTAGACCGATAGCCTTAATAAATACTATATCCAAAATCTTATTCTCAGTTCTATAAATCAGAATGACGCTATTCATGCTAAGCAACAGGTAGTTTATGCGAAATCACCAGAAAAGATTTTTACCCGGATTTATCCGAAGTTAAAAAATGCTAGAAAAAGCTTGAGGCAATTACAGTTTGTTAGACAAACTTAAATAAAGAACGCGTTCGGGTCGACACTACATTAATTAGTTAATTATATTATGATTGCATCATATTACTCTAAATTAAAGTTTTCTAAATTAAAATTTGATAAATTATAATTATGAATCAGATAATTAAAATGAATATGTATAGATTCATCAAAAGCGATATACGAATATACAGTTGAACAAACCAATATGTGATTTCATCATATGATTAACAGTAATTAAAATAACAATATGTTGTAATTATGTTTCGTTGTTAAATTTTAAATAAACATGACCTTATGTATTGTTTAACAGTACATTTATAATGAAAAAATGTACACTGCCGACATATTACTATATAGGCTAACGAAGGGTCCCGCCGTTGCATACAAAACGTAGCAAAACCGAGCGAAATGGGAGTTCATTATTAAAATTTCTACGCCCAACGTTCACTAATAACAACTTTCATGCCAGTAATCTGGGAAGAAAAAGATTTGGTATATTTTATGATTATATTAAGAATAATAAACGATTTGGCGAATTTCTGTTGCATTCATTATGCACAACAAGGATTACTTAAAGCTAGATTAATGTCAATAAAATTATGACTATTGAATTGGATCTAAACTAATAAGGCACGTAAGAAATAGTATTATTAATTAATAGTATTAGGCCTACTGCTACATGATACATCATAAAATTTCTTAATAACCACATTATAGTAATAAAAATAAAAAAATATATTGTATTCCAATATTCAAGTAAGGAATTTTAGAAACTGTTATTTATTGTTAGGTTATAAATAACAAGATTTAGAAGTGGCATTTGTTATCTATTCATTATATTCATAAAATTAGTTCATTCAAATATTCAAAATCGGAAACACAGCTTTAATTTTAATACATAATGTTTATTATTCATACAACAAAAATATCATGCATAATTTTAATAATTCATGCACGTCAACATTTTGTCTCCGCTCGAGGTACGTACATCGTGTAAATTGCATTAATTCATTTACTACACAACAATTTAACACGTCTGATAAGAGTTTAATTTTTTATCTTGATAGTTTTCATTCAATTCAATATTAATTTAAATCTATTTATGTATCGGTAAATTAAATGAATATAATTTTGTTAATGTTTCTACAACGAAATCTCCCATCGGATAATTAGTGTTTTTGCTATGTAACAGTTAACAGAAATGCCAGTAGAAGAAATAACTATGAGAAAATCTCGCAGTGAAATAATCAACAAAAACACTAAAATTATTTCTTGTCTTTTATCCCTTCTCAAATTAAATTTCTTCTTCATAACATGGATGGTTCGTGTAATTGAAAGGTCGGTGAGTAGCTCTTGAACTTCTAAGAGTATTTAACTCCAAATGTCATTACTTTACGCCAGTCTCACGACATTTGATTTACGGAAATAGGTAGTGAACGTCTGATTTCGTTATAATATTTAGTTTTTATAAAACATTTTCAGCGGTTATAATAGAAAAATTTAATGTTTTATATTTATTCCAAAAATAAACATTAACCTAGAATTTTAATAACATTTTATACCGGGATCAAAATTTTAGATTCCAGTAATATTTAAAGGATCATTATATAATGCCAGCACTTTAGTAAATTGTTCCTCGAGAACCGTCAGTCAATATCCGTCAGAACATTGCTTTAATTAAAAATAGCGTTTGAAATACAAAATGTAAATATTTTCGTCGTTTGTTATATGTTATAAATATTTTTAGAACTTAGAAAATACAATGAGAAGACAAAAAAATGCTTTATTAAGTAATATATTCAAAGTTTTATCTAATAAAAACTCCCGTCACTCCTTATTATCAGTGCCTCAATTACCTTTATGTTCTTCCTTTGATGTTCTGATGTCATTTCTTACATAATGTCATATTTATTACATTAATGTTATTTACTTAACAAGTATTCTTGCTAAATTTTAAGATACTATGATTGAAATATTGACTAATGATAATTCGTTTTCATGATTAATAGAGAAAATATTACGACCATCATGTAATTAGTAAGTGAAGTTTATATCAGAAATTTCTCTATGATCAAGAATACATATAAAATTTGTTAGGTTGCAAGGTAATATGGAAGACAATTGCCATAGAAAATAATTATTTTATTTTCCTTATAAGACAAATACAATTTTTTATCTCCACATTCGTTTTCTTTATTTGCTAGCCTAATTCTAACCATCTTAAACAATAAATTATCCTTTTTTATACAAATATAAATAACTAAGAATTTTTGTTTGGATTGGAATTGAAACGGAACAACAACATATCAGTTCAAAATATATTTTCATCAACAACATTCTCTTTGATGTATGCTTCACGTTTAATATTGTTATTTGGCAAAATCAAATATACGATTTTTGTATTTCTGATAGCCTTTGTTTTACTCCTATTTCAGAAAATAACGAAGTATCTTTTAAATAACCTTTTTGTTCCTCTGATTTCAAGATTTACTGTTCGAGAAAAAAAAATCTGTACCAAAGTACATAAAACACAAATAATATATCAAAAATGTTTCTCATTGCAGATCACTATATGTATACAAAAAGCAATAGACATTAGACATGTGCTTTATTAATTTAGTACGATGTCTCCACACGCATTTCAGAATACGAGCTACCAGAAACACAAAGGAATAGAAAAGCAACCAACAAAAACATTCTAAAAAAGCTCACTTTTGTTTATTGAGGTGCGAAAAATGTGATTAATATGTGCAGTTTCGGTTAAAATTTTAATTTAAAAGATTTATAGTGTATTTAACTTTGGGCGAATTAATGACTTAAGTTTATGCTTATTTATAAAAATATAAATATCTCATGCGCAGATAGCAATATATGTAGTAGCGAAATAGAAAAAACTTATCAATAAACTACAAATGTTTTAACAATTCTCTATAAGATCAGAATCTTTAATGAACAAATTTTTACCAGGTAAAGTATATTTCAGTCTTTAAAGTGAACCAGTTTTCTGACGTAATAAGATCTCTGGAGTACTTAAGCTCCTTACGAAAAGCGAACTAAGACACAAACACAAAAGTTTTAACAAATCATTTTATAACTTTCGTTCATATTGTTGTGAAGAGCAATAATAAATTTTCAATGGGTTTAAATATTTACTTATAGAATTTTACATTATGATATTTTTGTTTTAAAACTGTTTTACATACTAAAGTTTCAATTTTCATATTCGTATTTTGTATTTTTATCCGCATAGCACTTTCATTTAATTTGATATATTTTTTAAAAACTTTATGTTTAAGTTATTATGAAACAATATATAAATATTACTTTGTCTTGAAGCAAATTGCAAAATATTAAGTGTGATTTAATTAAAGTCATCTAATCTTTTTCCTACTAATCCATATTAATAAGTTTGACAGGCCCAAAAATCAAAATTATTTTTTATATTGTAATTGTTTTCTTTGGAGTATTTTTCTTATTTTTGGATTAAGATATAAAACATTGATTCTCATCGTTTTATACCCTACTTATGTGAAATAGTATTCTTTAAAAAAGTACTACATATACAGGGTGACTGGTGAATTACTATCAATATTTAAGGAGAATACTCGGTACATGATTCTCATTCGAATTATGTAAAAAAAATAGGTACTTAATTTTTGACAAAATTTCCGTATAAATAAGTAAAGTGTTGACACGTTCCAAGTGTTCAAGTGTGGACGCGTGCGGCGGCGTGCTGATACAACACTACGTCACGACACGCGTATGTGTGAGTGTCAGTGTATACCTAATCGGTAGGGTGTTCACACGATGCGTAATTAATTACATAACTTTTGGTTAACTTTACTTAGAAGTTTATTAATATTTATGTTATATTAATTTTTATTTCGTCATATATGATCGTCAAATATCACGTCCTCAAATATCGATAGTAATTCACCAGTCACCCTGTATATATATATTTAGATTTCGTCTTAGTATCGACAAATTAATGTACATACAAAATTTAGGTTTTTTACATAAATATTTAATAAGTTTTAGAAACTTAATATATATAAACATTTGTTCGATACAAACGATGTAAACAAGAAACTTGATATCTTCGTTATATTGAATAAGTAAGTTTGAAAGTGACGTCACCAAACTGGCTCACCCACCCATCTAATCCTAATTTCCTCGATCACATCCGCCACCAAGTGACTTCTGATGTCAAATCTCTTACTTCAGTTAAAGTTAAAGTAAATTTATTAATTATTATTATTTCTTTTCTTAAAAAATCCTTACTAAAATTTCAATTACATATTAAAACTGCATTATTATTATAATAAATAAAGATAAGATAAACCTTCTGACGCGACTTGTGCCCTCATACACGTTCGTCTTAGAAACGTAAGGGTAGTTTCATGATAAGAAAGTTTACGACAGGGAAACGTCCTTACTGAACTAAGATCATATTTGATAAAAATCTGAATGGTTATTATATTTAAAATTATTAATAAAATGATATTTTTTAAGATTATTTGTTTAATAATTTGCAACAAATTTTTTAAAGTTATTATTACCAATAAAAGTTTGACATATGTAGTTATAACAATAAGACCTATCATGGCAACTTTATTCATGACCCGGGGCAGTTTCTGGTACTGCTACCGGGCGCGTCCCCAGGTGGCGGATAGGGGAACGGCTCCCAGATATGGGAGCTACCGGCTTGCCGGCGCGGACCAAAACCAGTGACGACTCGGCTTGCCGGGTCGTCAAACTCGTAACCCCGTACATGGTGCGGGGCCGAGGACTGCCGCCCTCGGGCGGGGGTCGCGTGGAAGAAAACCACTCTAAAAAATTACCTCTGGCGTCGGGATGTGACGAACCCATCGCCCGTCGGGTAACACCGGCGCAATCAGTCACGGGGGGGGAATAGGACCGTTGCCCCTAGGGGTAACGGTCCTGGCCTGGGGAGGCCGTGTGGGTGTGAGTCATGCTGCTGCGAAAGCAGTGGGCATGGCTCACGGAGCTCGTAACCCCCATCTCAGCGACGTGGATCATGTCTCGCGGCTCAGTGGGGGACCGAGGGGCTTGCCTTAATTGGCCGGCCCGCGAGGAAGAAAACCTCTATAAAAAATTACCCCGAATCTCAAGTGGCGGCGCAGCGCGAGGGGATGCGTGGCTAGCGGGTGTGCTAGTCGCTACTGCGGACCAGTGCAGGATACCGGCCGACATCCTGCTACTAAAAGGCTTATCCGGGAACAGGGGGCACCTCCCGGATGGACCGTTCTTCCCCCATACTCGTGGGATCAAGTATGGAGAAATTTAAACAAAAAAAACCAACACCGATAGGAAAACACACGACGACTTTGGCAAAAGACTAACGGACTCTGAAATGCACACCGATGTAGGGACGGCGAGTGAAGGGTCGCGGACGGCTTCGCCCGTGACCACGGCATCGAGAGGGAAGTTCTTCCGCGCAAGAGGGGGAACTGACTCGGACGAGAGTGGCAGTGATACTGTCACCTCGCTACGATCGGGGTCGGAAGAGGAAGCGCAGAGACGTCGCTTCCGGAAGAGGCGGGGGAGCGACGACCCTGTACCCGGACCTGAAAAGGGCACCTCGAAGCCCTCAAAGAGGGGGAGAGGGAGACCGCCCACCACGGGCGTATACGTCGGTCTGCACCAGGCGCGGAAAGAGAAGCTTGCAGAGGAGCGAAGAGCTCAGCGCCTGGCAGAACAAGCAGAAGCGGACCGGCAAATCTCTGAAGTGACCAGAGTACTACCACAGCTACGGTCACACCGGCTGTCGGTAGTCTCACATACGGACGCGACGATGGGTTTTGAAGTTGACGAAACGACGACGGCAACGATCGGCAACTCGATCGCAAAGAGCTTGGAGGTCATAACAAAGGTGGCCACCAAATCCAAAAATCTAAGTGGTCCCTTTATTAAGGCCCTCAAAATGGCCACGATGGAGATCAGAGAATCCACTGCGACGTTACTAAGTCGCACGAGAACGGAGGAAACGAGGGCTCTTGAGGCGGCCAATGCCCGTCTCTCAAAGGAGCTCTCGGACCTACGAGAGGAGCTCGCGGCCGTAAGGCGTGAGGTCCGCAGGGCGAGCCCGGAGGCTGCCCGTGTGGCTCCTGCTGAGGAGCTCAAAGAAGTCATGGAACGAGCGGTACGCGAGGCCGTCGCCTTGTCGAGCGCGAGGCTTGACGCGCGGTTGGAAGGCCTTGAAGCCAGGCTCCTCCCCGAGCCGCGTCTTCGGCCTCCCCTCGCTTCTGACAGAAGAAAGGAGGCCGCTCAAGGAGCGCAGTTGGCCGCAACAAGGCCTAAACCCAAAACCCCTGCCCCAGAACCCGAGGTGACAACACTAACACCTCCGGCGAACCCTGGTCGACAGGAGAAGAGGAAGAGACGGGAGAAAGTGACTGCTGCGGCGAAGGAGGCGGCAGCCACCAGGAGGGACGGTCCGCCCAAAACTCCGGGCGCAGCTGAGGGCACACCCTCGAAGGAATGGACAAAAGTCTCAAATAGGAAGGGACAGAAGAAGGCAGTTCCGCCGCCGAAAAAGGAGCCCAAACAGAGAAGACTGCGGGCCCCGAAATCGGCAGCAGTGGTCATCACTCTGCAGCCGGAGGCCACAGACCGGGGCGTCTCTTATAAAGACGTCCTGGAAAGGGCCAAGAAGAGGATAGACTTGGCGGCCATGGACATAGGGGCTGTCAAGTTTAAAGTGGCTGTCACCGGGGCGCGCATGCTCGAGGTGTCGGGGTCGGGCTGTAAGGAAAAGGCCAACCTCCTTGCAGACCGGCTTAAAGAAGTGCTGGCAGAGGACGCCCGGATATCCAGGCCGCAGAAGTGCGCCGAACTACGAGTGTCGGGACTCGATGACTCCGCGTCCGCTCCCGAAATAGCGGCCGCCATCGCCAACAGTGGCCTTTGCGCGGCGGAGGAGGTGAAAGTCGGCGAGATTCGGCGCAATCGAGGGCGCGGCACAGCGTGGGTGAGATGCCCAGTGGAGGCCGCCAAAAGAGTGACCGCGAAGGGCTGCAGGACAAATGTCGGGTGGACCGTGGTACGCGTCACCCTACTCGAAACACGGCAGATGCGGTGCTTTAAGTGCCAAGAAGTGGGCCATACGAGGGCAACCTGTCCCAATGAGACGGACCGTAGTGGGCTATGCTTCCGCTGCAGTCAACCAGGTCATCCGGCCACCCAGTGTGAGAATGCACCGCACTGCGTGCTATGCGCCGACAAAGGTCTGCCGGCGACTCACAGCGTCGGAAGCAAGGCCTGTGAGAGGCCTACACCTAAGAAGAAGACGCAAGACAAGAAGAAGGCGAAGGCAAAACCGAATCCCGTCGCCACCACACAGGAGCCCGCCGCCACACCACCTGCAGCGGCGGCTCCAGTGGCCGAGGAGGTCCCAATGGAAGCTCAATAATAGGACTTCATCGATTCCTGCAGGGCAACCTGAACCATTGCGCCCGCTCGCAAGATCTTCTCATTCATCATGCGGCGCAGTGGTCAAGGGATATATGCGTGGTGTGCGAACCATACCGTGTCCTCCCACGAACTGATTGGATCGGAGACGCGGACTCGACGGTCGCCTTAGTTCTCGGCCCTAACATCGCGCCCTTATCTTCTGGGGCAACCTTCAGGGGTCGGGGATACGTCGGCGCTCAACTGGGGACCCTCACCGTGGTGGGGGTGTACTTCTCCCCCAACAGACGTCTCGCGGAGTTCAACTCCTTCCTCCTCTCACTAACGAGCGTGGTAAATGGAGTGTCGGGCCCGGTGATCGTCGCAGGAGACTTCAATGCAAAATCCTCCCTGTGGGGATGCCCTGTAACGGACGCCAGAGGCCGTGTGATGGAACGCTGGATGGCGTCAACGGACCTCGTGTCTGCAAATCGCGGCACTGTCAGCACCTGTGTACGTTGGCAGGGCGAGTCCATTATCGACATCACCCTAGTCAGCTCGTCGGCCGCCCATCGTGTCGCCAACTGGCGGGTGCAGGAGGACACCGAAACCTTGTCGGATCACCGGTTCATCTGCTTCGACGTCATTTCACATACGCCGGAGCCGACCCCCACACTACCATCTAGTGGAGGGCTAAGATGGTCAATGAGACGACTGGACCGTGAACTCCTAGAGGAGGCTGCCGTCGTGGCGTCCTGGGCTCCCCTGCCCTCAAATGAAGCCGCGGCATGTGCGGAGTGGTTGAACGAGGCGTCGCGCAACATCTGCGATGCCTCCATGCCCAGGGTGAACGCAAATGGACGGCGACGACGACAGGCGTATTGGTGGCGGCCCGAGCTATTCCAGCTCCAGCGTGCGTGCACGGCGGCCCGTCGACGCTTCAAGCGCTACCGCAGGCGACGACAGAGGAATGTAGAGGAGGAGGACTCGCTATACCAGGCGTACCGCGAGGCCTGTCTCACTCTCCGCGACGCCATTGTCAAGGCGAAAAGGGAGGCGTGGGAGGACTGGCTGGAACAACTTAACGACGACCCATGGGGCAAGCCCTATAAATGGGTCCGCCAAAAGCTGCGCCCGGCGGCCCCACCACTTACGCAGAATCTCCACCCGGAACTTCTAAACAGAGTCGTCTCGGCCCTATTTCCGTCTGGGGCCGAGCATCAAACACACATTGTGACTCACCGGGAGGACAATTCTGAGGAGGAGGAGGAGGAGGTCATACCACCAGTCACGGCGGAAGAACTGAAGGCAGTGATCCACAAAATGGGCCAAAAGAACACGGCGCCTGGCCTGGACGGAGTTCCGGGCAAGGCGTGGGTCCTCTCCATCCGAGCCCTTGAGTCTCACGTACTTGCCGCACTGACCAATTGTCTGGTCCAGGGTCGAGTACCAAGGCGCTGGAAGACGGGGAAGTTGGTGCTCCTGAAGAAGGCAGGCCGGCCAGAAGATCAGCCGTCGGCGTATCGCCCCATTGTTCTACTGGACGAGATTTGCAAGATCCTTGAGCGCATTCTCGCCACTCGTCTTGTCCAGCATCTCGAACACGTCGGTCCGAACCTGAGCGGGAACCAGCACGGTTTTCGTCCGGGCCGGTCCACCATTGGGGCGGTTGCACGCCTGCGCGACATTGCAGAGGAGGAGGTGTCCCGGGGTGGGGTTGTACTGGCCGTCTCGCTGGATATTTCCAACGCATTTAACTCCCTGCTCTGGGAAGCCATCAGGAACGGCTTGAGGAGACATCGCGTCCCGAAGTACCTGCAAAAGGTGATTGGGGACTACCTCTCAGAGCGCTCAGTCCAATACCCGATTGAGCACGGCTGGGAACAAAAAGAAGTGGTGTGCGGCGTTCCACAGGGGTCGGCTCTCGGCCCCATCTTGTGGAACATCGGATATGACCCCGTGCTCTCCGGCGCCAACCTTTATGGCGTCGAAACAATCGGATACGCGGATGACACGCTGGTCGTGTGTAGGGGCAAGTCCCACCGGGACGTAACCATCCTGGCGACGGCTGCGGTGGCGCAAGTCGTGCGGCGGATTCGGGCGCTGGGCCTCACAGTCGCCCTGGACAAGTCCGAGGCGCTGTTCTTCCACGGACCAAGGAAAAGACCTCCACCCGGATTGGCGGTGGTGATTGGCGGGACTAGGATCGACATATCGTCATCACTGACTTACCTGGGTCTCACCATCGACGGCAGATGGACCTTCAAAGAGCATTTCCGTCGCCTTTCTACAAAGGTCACCAAGGCGGCTGGAGCCCTGGCTTCGTTGCTGCCAAACCTAGGCGGACCGAGCCTCAGCTGCCGGAGGCTATACATGGGGGTCGTGCGCTCCATGGCAATGTACGGAGCGCCGATCTGGGCCCGACAACAACTGGCCCCAGAGAACCGGCTACAACTAAGGAAGCTGCAGAGGGTGATGGCCACCCGAGCAGTCCGCGGCTACCGCACAATATCTGCGGATGCGGCATTCCTGCTCGCGGGAACCGTCCCCTGGGACATAGACGCCAGGTCCCTCGCTGATGTGTACTGGCACTGCGACCGGCTGCGCGCAGAGGGCAGACACCCTCCACCAGACGCCGTGCGTCAGATGAGAAACCTGGCCAAGGATAGGGCGATCACCTTGTGGACTGACCAACTCAGGCAGCCCCGAGTCAGCGTCGCACTGGTGACGGCCATCCGCCCGCTCCTGCGGGAATGGGTGCACAGAAGACACGGCGCGCTCTCCTTCCGACTCACTCAGGTCCTGACGGGGCATGGCTGTTTCGGCAGGTACCTGTGTGATGTCGTGGGAAAAGAAGACACTACGCGATGCCACCAGTGCGGCGACGAAAGGGACACGGCCGAACATACCATCTCAGCCTGTCCTCACTGGACGCGACAACGTGCGGCTCTACGAGCCGCCATCGGATTGGACACCTCGCTGCCAGCGGTCATCAAGGCCATGCTGCGCAGCGACTCGGACTGGACTGCGGTCGCCACCTTCGCCGAGGAGGTGATGACTGCGAAGGAGGAAGACGAGCGCGGCAGAGAGAGGGAGGCGCTCGAAACCTCAAGACGAAGACGGAGGCGACGACGTACGGCCACCAACACCCTTGGTCGTGACATCCCTCCGCCTTAGCCTGGAGTACTCGAGGTGACGGTGTGGGCACACCGCCGCCTCACTGCAACTGCAACGAGTCCCCGAGCGGGCCGTGGTGCGTACACCTCTGCGCACCGCGGAATAGTAGCGGAGAACAAGAGAACGAAGAGGAGACGGCTGGTCAGCTGGCCAGCGGTCACCCGTCGCCGGAGTCGCGGTCGTATGACTGTTCCCGTGGCTTCGGCACTCAGCGGAGAGAGGTTGGGCCTTGGAGGTTTAGTGGGTAGTGGCCGAACGCCTTTAGGTCGAGCCTCACACACCCCCGTGTCACTAAATTTGCCCAGGCACGGGAAGTCCGTAATAGGATTCCTCCAAAAAAAAAAAAAAAAAAAAAAAAAAAAAAAAAAAAAAAAAACTTTATTCATGAAATATTTCATAATAATTTGAAACTACTACAGCAATTTCAGTCGAGTATTTTTCAGTTCAAAAAAATATGTACGTTATAAAATTTATTTCACCGTATTCTATGACCACTGAAGGTTTTTTTTTTTGTTCAAGGCTAAAACAGTCATGAGGGCAAAACGGTCACGGACGGTAGTATGTTAATTAATAAATATTCCACTGAATGTTCGATTTCATATGTACAAGTCTTTAGGTGTAATCTAAATATTTCAAAGATGTTTAAGAATGTTTGAATAAATTGTATTTTTTTTTATATTTGCACTATGCATAAGGAGTAGCACGTTTATGTTGGGTTCATATCAAATAAATATGTTATAATCGTGTTAGACTGGAAAATACAAAATATTAAGCACTTACCTTATTTTTATTTATTTAGCTTTTTAAGTAAAGTTTTGCTTTTATTATTAAATCAAATCTAATTTTTAAATACAAAATATTTGAATAGCGTCCATTGCGGATCAATTATGTATTTGTTTTGTTTGAATCACATTCATATGTCTTTTATTTCTTACTAGTACACCTGGCGAACTCCGTTTCGCCACCAGAAGGCTTTTATATAACATTTCGTTTGGTGATTAAAAGATGAAGATTTTTTTTGTTTTATATTTGAAAAGGAAAATTTTTATTTCATTTCACAACTTAATTAATTCATTTCGATTACAAAAATGAAGTGTTATTTAGTTGAACTTCTCTAAGTAAATGAAAGTGAATCCAAGGTAGATATCGAATCGAAGCGTTATACGTGTCCGCAAATTATCCGTTTCATTGAAGTGCTCCTTTGTAAACCACATTTTTTGTGTTTTGATCTAACTTTAACACAAATAAAGCGTATGGTTTCCAAACTCGTGAACACGCAAAATATAACTGCCCATGTGAAAAACACTGATTTTTTAAATTTATCCCGCAAATACTAAATGGTTTTTGAGTTCAAACTACAAACACATTACCTAAATATTTTTAGTTTTATATAGTAGATTTCTTACAAATATCTAATTGTCATCCATACGTCATTACATATCTGTCATTATACGTCAATTGCATAGCTGTCAATTGTGTTATTCCACGTTTTATAATGACTGACGTTTCATATCAAGTCCCACGGGAAAGCTGTCGAACGGGATAAAAAGTATCCTATTGCAATTTCCTGGTTCTAAACTACCTCCCTGCCAATTTTCAGCTGAATCGGTTCAGCCGTTCTTGGGTTATAAGTGAAGTCACTAACACGACTTTCTTTTATATATATAGATTTATATCTTTTGTATTCTACAGACAATGAAATATAAAATAATAGGCCAAAAATATTACCGTCCTTCAGAAAATTTATATATTTTTTTTTGATAAAAGCTTTTAGTTCTATTTGCAATATCATTACGAAGAAAATGTTGTAAAGAAAACAGAAAAGGAATTTATAGCCTTAGTAACATTTACAAAATCCATTATACATTACTCTCTCAAGAAAAAAACAGATGTTTAAAAGGCAGTCGTTATAAAAATTTATTCTAATTAACAATAGTAATAAAAGAATATAATACTTTTACTAGTATATTTTTAAATAAAAGAATATTTTTCAGATTTATTTAGCGATTTTATTGTTTTATAGAAAATACTAACAGGAATAAATAACTTTCATATCATGTTCCCGGGATTACGGTTTCTGTAACATTGCCGTATATGAAATGTCAGCTAAAATGTATAAAAATATTTTTGAGTGTAAAAAAAACTAAATTCAAAAAAACAACAAAGGAAGACGGGAACTAAACGGAAACACTTTTAAACTTCAATATCTGCTCAAAAATAGACAACACTTAGTTTAAATAAACGTTTTCTATTTTTATTTACTTTCCAATAACCTAATTTAATATTTAACTAAATATAATTAATTTCTTAATGTCTAATCATCCTTTGAAGTTTGTGCCTTAGACTTACATCTATATGCGTAATATATCTTAGTTAATATACTAATTGCAAGTTAATTTCACTATTAGTGATTAAATGGGGTTCCGTGTATTATATCCGCTAACATAAGTAATCCCATATTCTGTATTTTTTTATTGCAACATACGGAATTTTCCGGTGACATATTCTTCGTTTATCTTATGGCTTTACCTGTGCTGGCAATAAAATAAATTCAGTTTTAGTTTCATACCATTTACTTATTGTTTATTTAATTTAGTAAGTTAGATGACAATAGGTGTAAGTTGATCAAGGTTTAGGATACTTTTACAGGATTCCCAGCCCCCTGAAAGTCAGGCTAGGTCGGAGCGCCACTGGGTTATTTCAGTGGGTGAACCGGGAATCCTTTCCCGGGGAGTCCCACATACCCCTCTCCGGAGAGGGGATGCCTAAAGCATTTTTTCCCAGTGAGCACAAAAAAAAATAGGTTTAGGATACTTTTAGGTCGTTTTTGTTTAGTATTCTGTTGTATTATATTAGTATTAAGTTATTCTCTAGAAGTCAACGACTAGAAAAGATGATTAGATATTAAGAAATTGTAAATATTTAGTTACCTATTAAATGAAATTATTGGAAATGGAACGCAACCATACCAATTCTTGTATTTTTGACAGCTTATGATGGCGCCTTTTGTTCCCTTTTTGCTACTCATCTCGTGAACTATTGTAAAAATTAATTTTGATAATAAAAATTATAAATCACGCTTCAAATATTCCTTTCTACATAAATTCATACAAAAATGAATTAAAATAGTATTCGTTATTCTAGATTGTGTGTTCATTTGATTTTTGTTAAGATAATACTCACATACTTACTGTAAAAGTAATAACTGTTATTTGCAATAGAATTTTTTTTTCTTGGTAACAATATTTATAGCTATGTATATTAATATATACTCACATATGTAAATAAATAAAAATAAAGCCACAATAATATCCAATTAAAAAAAACTGTTATTAAATTGAAATAACGTATTCCAAAATTGTAATATAGATATTACGTTAATTACAAGAAAACTACGACACGTTATTTAATAAATTTACTTTACTTAATAATAAAATACGTCTAAATATAAAAATAATCTTACCTAAAATATAGAAATCCAAGTTTTCAGTTGTGAAAACACTTAATGTTTAAGTTATAACTATTCTCTAAAGTTATATACAACTTTTAAACTGATCACATCTAGACTGATTGTTGATCACATAAATTTACAAAGTTACATATTGATGTATTTTCACAATTACTATATTATATTTTAACTGCGAGAGTATCGGTAAAACTGCTCATAAACGATAGGATCCAGTCCGTCCGTACCGGACTACCATCAGCCAAACACTGAACTTCCAACCCAAATCTGCTCTCAAAAATTCAAAGCGCATGCGCCGAACGAATTAACACTACAACTTATGATATACCTTTTTACTCTGAGAAAGTATTCTTAAGTTACTTTTAGTTTTGTTTTGAGCAACACTCAGGGGTAGTATCAGAACAGCAAGTGCTCAAAAAACTCAACAATCCTCATTATAGTTATGTGCAACTAAACACTTACACAAAGTTTTTAGAAGCATTCAGATAGTGAGAATAATAATACAAACCCCAAATTTATTAATTGAAAGTCAAGTATGTAACAATTATATTTTAATTTTTAATTAAAAATAGGTGAAAGTGGCAACCTATATAGAAACTGTAATTAAAAATGTTTTCATGTTTATATCGCAGGTTTTATATGGGTCAAACATAACAATAATATAAGTAACGAAACTTTCTACTAATTTGCTGAGGGAATAACATTTAATTCTTTAAATTCATAATAGTTTTGACATATTTAATTGCGATGTATGTATATATTAATTTATTTTAAATGTATAATTTTTTTACTCACAACTGCATGATTTTACACTCCTGTTTTTACAGATTTTGTTAAAACAGAAGTAGCCTTTTCAATATATTTTCTCTAAAGTACAGGGATCCCATTAGCTCTAAATTCGAACATCTTTATTCAATATTAATTACATTACTTCTGGACAACGGTTACTACCCGCATATGCACGATACGGGTCTAGAAATCATACGTGAAGTGATTAGTCTTTTGGTTACCTACCAGAATGCAAAAAAAGATAACCACAAATGAGAGGTTTTGTGCGAGAAGGCGCTAGCTATAAAATCAAATTTCAAGGATTACTCTATCCCTAAAGCTGCTTTGGATAACACTATAATGATGGATGAATGTATAAGAAACAATACAAAATCCTCGAGGATGTTAGCGCTTCGACCTTTAGACCAGATATATTTCTGTTTTGCGAATTTAAAGCTCCGGTTTAATAGAGTTTACTGTTCTTTGGAATACCAACATTGCTAAAGACCATGTAATCAATTATCAAGGTCAACAAGTATTACGAGCTTAGTAACGAACTCACTGAGAATAGGTTTGTCGTAAATTTATACTCGACAGAAGTGAAAATGAGAAGTATAACGGCTAAATCTCTCTACATCCTACTAAAAGACTTGGACCTGTAAAAAACTAACATCGAATCATTTTTGGAACGTACTTCGGAGACAGGCGGACATAAAAAGTTTAATTTTCACCAAATTTCGTGATAATATTTTTGTAAAAGATAAAAATAAAAAACAAAAACTTGGTTTTTTAAATCTTGCACATAAATATAGAGGTTATATGAAAAAAGCGTAAATAAACAAGTTTTAGATCTTTTTATTACCTAGAACTGTGCCAATAATTTTTTTGAAGGACTTTTACTTTTGCTGGAAATCGTGGAAAAAAGGTTTTTTACCTTAAATAAACACCCCCATACCCTTCCCGATCTCATTTCCCCCTAAATATTTTTCCTTTCACTGTTATAATATTTCCCTCCCTTTGTAATAGGTTTCATCCTATTATTTTTTTGTTTCAAAAGTTATCGACAACAAAGGTGGTTTAGTATCATGGTAAATGTATATATGTACGAGTATGTAACGAATCAACCCTTTATTTTTTAGTACATATATTCAATGACCAATAAAATGTAGGCCAAATTGTAGATTTTCATGGTTTTTGGTTCGTTGCGTTTGTCTCCGCCCCGAATAGCGAAATAAATCTTAAAAAAGAAAACTTAAAGAAAACTCGATCGTAAAGGATCGAACCCTGGTTCCTAGGATCGATGTCACCGGGTTGTACCTGTCATTTGTCAAACATTTGTTGTCCATCCTGTCAAATACATGTTGATGTCAAATACAATGTTCATTAATTCAGTTTGCGTAAATTAAAGATTATATTCAATAAAACAATTTTTAATTATTATTTTATAAGTTCACAAAAATGTAAATTACCTTTATGATGTCAATAATTTTTAATAGATTTATTATAGTGCGCTATGCTAGCTTTTCATTTGTGTGACTATATTAGTCTATGGTAAACTATTGTCTCTGACTAAAAATTCAGTTATTCTTTCAAATTGTTTGCAAAGACTCAGAGTAAGTTTGTTTATTTTGTGCGGTTTTGTACGAGTACATATTCAGTTTCGCTATTTGTGGCCAGAGTTATAAGAACAAAATACCTACATAATTCATTTACTATTTCTTAGTGTATTTTCACATTGGTTTCGAAAGGATAATTTGTACTGTGTTTTTTCTGAAGTGTTTGTTTAACAAGGTAAGTCAAATTATTATAGTGTTGGAAAGTTTTGATAGACCATTTTAATACTAATACAAAAGAATAAGAATAGTATTTTTTATTTTCAGTTGAAGTTTTGCTAAAAAAAGGCCGGCAATTAGACGTACAAACTTAAGTCGCAGAACCCGTAATGCCTCAAGTCAAAGATATAGAAGAACAAGCCAAAGCAACGCAAAGAATGAAGTTGAACGGAATCGATGGAACCGGAACCAACAATATAGAGGTGTTGCTTTTAACACCTATAGAGCTGTATTTAATTATAACAAAGAAATGGACTACAGTACCCATAATAAATTTTATGCCAAACTTTTTAAGTAAGTGTATTGAAAAACATTTACCACTATTGTTGACAGTTTTCAATTGTAATGGTGTATCATTTGAAATGGCTTAAAGTACATTTGTGGCTCTATGAATTACTTTAAGTAGCCAGATGCAATTGTGTTAAAAAAGTTGATAGGAGAAATGGAAGTGCTCACAAAGTATTTTGAGTGTCACTTGGTGGTTTGAACAATTTCCTTTACTATATGTATATGTAATACAGGAATGTTTACCTTTGCAGATTCAAGGACAAATATATCATCGAACAGGTTCCACATTACCAGTGCCGGATAGTGACTATAAATTTTTGCAAATTTATTTCATGGGTGATTCAGGAAGACAAGTAGATTAGTGTTGTGCACACAACCATTCTGTGAAAAGACCCGTTGTGGAACAGCTCCAATTATTTTTCCATCTACACAACGCATTGGTTGCATTATTCAAGACTAATTCACATGTCATATGATAATCATCATACAATTGTTATCAAAGCCAATAAGACACCTGCAGGGCAACACATAGACATTTTAATGCCCTAACTATTGATGAAGTCGCTATGGTCATTGTGGGTGAAAATGTAGATAACCACAACATTGTTTTACACCATTGTAACAATCAACTGCAGCGTGCGTCCAAAACACATCGAACATAATATGATGCTTTACAATAACCTACCTTATTTTGGCAAGGTGAAGATGGGTATCATTTTTTAATGAAGATGATAAATCTAGTTACAGGTAAATAAACATTTTAAGCTTTATGTAATTTATATAATTTTATCACAAAAAATGTTTTTAGGTTCTGAAACTAACAAAAAAAGTTAGTTCAATGAATTATTACTCATACAGGCTTATGGTTGGAGAAGTTGAGGTCAATCACAATCTAAAAAGTTGGTGTCTCTTTCACCAATATGCTGTTGATATGTATGTAAAAGAAAAAACTGAGGGATTAACATTTATCAGGTTGAACCAAGCAAAACTCCGTTCAGAGGAATAAGGAAATTAACTTTATTCAGATAAAATGTAACAGACATTTCACGATTATAAGGTGATACAATGTTTGCCGGGTTATCTAGTATTACAATATAATAAGTTTAAAAACTAAATGATACACCACAGGATTGTGGATTTTACGTTGTACATTGAAACTTTAAAAAGTCATATAAAATGTTTAAACACCTGTGATTCGATCATTTCAAAATGTTAGTAATGGCATAATTCATATCATAATATTAATTAATATATTTCATTATTGTTCAGAACAGAAACTTAATACACGATTATATGATGTCGGTGGGTTTTACACATAGAACACATTTGAGGTAACTGTTAATTGATTGTCCAAGGAAAAAATATCGAGACAGATTTTTTGTCATGTGTAAAAATTAATTCGAAACAAATTTATAATTTAAAATGCATAACAGTTTTTTTCTTTATCAATTTAGAATATCAAGATAGTTTTTTCAGTACTAGTTTTCCGCTCGCGACGTCGCCCGCGTGGAGTTCGGTTATATCGCGTTTCCAAGTGAACCTTTCAAAATTCTGGGATAAAAACTATCCTATGTTCTTTCTCAAGGTCAACTCTATGTACTAAATTTCATTAAAATCAGTTCAGTGGTTTAGGCGTGAAAGCGTAACAGACACACAGACAGACAGTTACTTTCGCATTTATAATATTAGTAGGGATTCCAACTTAATGTTTCCGATCTTCAAATTTATAAAAGTTAACAATTATATTCAGTGTTTTAAATTAATCCCGATTCCTATAAATTTGGAAAAGTTGAACTTATGTATTAAAATAAATTTGTGATTTAAAATGCTTAATTCCTTTTTTAGCTAATACAAAACGTATGCTATTTAATTTGTGCTACTTAACCTGGTGGTATATAATGAGTTGTCACTGGTATCCTTGCAGTATTTACTTTGTACTTACATTGCTGGGTTTGATTGTACTCTTCACATATTGATTAACTGAGCGGCCGTGTAAGAGATTGTAGCAAACATAATGCCGCAATAATTAGAAGTACTTGTCCTACTATAAATAGTTACTTGAACTTAAATCAAAGAGTAAGGAGAGTTTATTTTCTGCGATATCTTATCATCATCATCAACCTATCAGAGGTCACTGCTGAGCAAAGGACTCTTCGCAAATGGAGAAAGTTTGAGCATTAATCACTACGCTTGCTTAAAACAGGTTGGTGATTTCAAACTTATTATTATAGTATAATTTGATATCATAAGTCCAGGTTTTCTCACTATGTTTTCATTCACCATCTTTTAGTTGTGTCTAAATACTGTTGGAAAGTAAATGACTCGGAAAAACCGCTAGGCCACCACGACTGATCTTCTTAAAGGACTGTGCAACAATGCGGAATTTCAAATTTTATTTCGTATTATCCTTCAATTTGCCTTTTTTTTGTTAACGCGATGAAAATTTTATACCTATCCTTCCTTCTAGGGGAGACGGAGGCGCTTACGTGTTACTCACGGGTCCAGAAGGGCCCATGTTACCTACTAAAACACCAGCGGTCACTCTCCTTCGCTGCCTAGTGGATGGGCCACGGGAATCGCCGAAGTATACATCCGGGACGATCCGGCGGTAGGCCGCGAACGGCCACCTCTTCCCCGAGGGCTTACTACAAGTGATTAGGAGTGTCCCCCCGCCTGGCGGGCTTAATCGCGAGAGGTTTTTTTTTTACTTTGTTTGCTATCTACTCTTTCATTCTAGTTTTATCATTTGCTAGGGTCTTCCATGCGGCATACTTTCTTTCTATCATTATATCTATATACTATTTCTATTTACATGGGGATCAAGGGGAGATCTTATTGCGTCTATTTATTTCTTATTATGTTTGTCGTTTTTACATTTACTTTATAGATTTTTAAGTTTTTACATTTACATTAGCAATTGCAAAATCTATTTTACGTTTTGTCTTATCTATTCTTCTTCTCTAGATTCTAACATTTGCAAATATCATTTGTCAATATAGTTGTATTATCATTATTATATTCATAAACATTATTATTCTTACTAATATTATATATCATTTTCAGTATTATTATTGTTTATAATTATGATTCTTACTTACTATTTCCAGGAGTTCCGCCGACCTGTTCTTCAGCTCGTCGTCGCTCGTCGTGCTGCGTCAGTTGTTCCGGGTTCTATGCCTTACTGCTTTCTGCCGCGCAACCGATTTGGTGCTGCTATGGTGAGTATTTTCCTTTTTGCCTTCAATTCTTTAGCTATTAAGTAATTGCAGGTTCGGCTCCTGCACCTTATTGAGAGCACCTCCTCCAAACCTGAACCGCAATCGCACTGTTTTTTCTTCTCCTTTATCTATCTTCTTGGGGGTTAGGTTCCACAATTCTGAATTGGGTAACCTTTCTAATGAAAGGTTATCAATTCCCATTCCTGTTATACTTCGTTTTTGTCCTAGCCTAGCTTTTTCTGGCTTTCCCAGTCATCCTCATCCCTCCCACCTTGCCCGGCAGGTCGGGTGAAGCGAGTTTGACCTCCACCACGCTGCTTGGCTTTCACTCGTTTTCAACCCGATTTCCTCCGCAATACGCAGTCACAGCCCTGGCCAGCGCATCCCACTTCTGCCTAACCGGACAATTCACTCTCAACGGAAATTGCCATCTTTTAGGGTTGATAAAACTAATCGAGTACCATCAGCGTAGCGAAAGTCATATAAGAATAACCTAGTGTACCTTTAAAGAGACTAATAGTTTATGATATGGACACAATACGTTCTTGCTATGCATGACATAGCAAGAATGTATTGTGTTTAGTTACGCACGTTTAGTCCATCTACCTTTCAATCATCTTCTTAATGAACTTAAGTTAACGTAAGTTTACTTAACTTTCCTTTTGCAATCTCACTAGATTTTACTAGAAAGCAAACTCACTAATTTTGAAATCTGAAACAGTTGACATGCGTGTGTGTTTCCTTCGAGTTGTAATTTGGGTATCTTCAAAAACAGTAAGAATAGACTTATATTGCGTTCATTCATTTAAATTCGTATTCATTTAAATTCGAACCACTGTGCGGCCGGGGCAACATCTTAGTATGGATCAAATACCATAAAACGAGTGACACCGCTGACTCCGCGGAACGAACACCAAGCCGTGTGAACCAATGGATTCTTGATACCATACAAGAATTGCTATCCTTATATCGGGACAATCACAAAGTTTTAGGTATAGGTAATAAGATTTAATATGGAATTCTTTTTCTTTTTTATAATATCATGTAAGTAAGATTCGTAGTTTTCCAGTTCCAGTTACCGCCCTACGTAATTAAAAGTATAGGTGTTGCGGTGGTCGTTCAATTAATTTTTCACTTTATTATATTGTTATTAAATATGTAACGTCCCTTGGAAACGGTTAATTTATAATGACAAATGAGATTGTTATGGTTAATTATATCAATTAGCCAAGTTTATAAATATATTAATAGAGTGGCATAAATAATATTTTCATTTTAAATTGGCAGAGTTAATAAATTTAAAGAGTGTACAGAGTTAAAAATTCTGTGAAATAGTAGAGATCATTAGCAAGAAGTTGTTTTACTATAAAATGTATATTTGGAAAAAGTAAATTAAGGAAAAGTTAGAAACTTTTTAGAATAATTCAGCTTTCAACTCAAATATGTGTATCAAAAATGCTATATTTTAAATATGAAACAGCATCTTTTCACACCTTTTTAATGTTAGAAATTTATGATATTTTTTCACTATTCAATAAACAATACAATCACAAAATTTTACGGCTACAATAATGATAAGTTAGATGAATAAGTATAAACTACATTTTTAGGTGTAATGAATAAATCAATAAGTATAAATTGCATTTTTAGGTTAATTCAATCGTGCATAATTCTCTCAGAAACAAATATCTTGAACTCACGCCAATACTTTCGCAATATATCATATTTTATATGCCATTACGGACGTTACGTCTTTGCATAAAAGTGATCTTATTTTAATATCTATTCATGTCTAAATTTTTTTCAAATTAATGTCCCCATCAGATATTTTTTTTTAAATATTCAATAAAAGAAAACTCGAAATAACAGTGTGCATATAAAGATTGCTAGGAATATTGCTCTGTAGTTTTAACGATTACCTACTCTGTTAGTGGGTACTGTGAAGTTCAGAGTTCATCAATCAGCCCTTGTTACAAAATCGCAAACCATGCACCAGATTGGTTCACGACTGGGCTTTAAGTAATGCTTGTTTGTTGAAAACATAAATAAATTATTAAAGAGAATAGCCGAATACATGTTTTCTTTTGTATTTATGTAACTGGAAATATTAGAATTAAAAATTCCAACTGTAAAACAAATACAATAAAAATGTCTTCTTCATAAAACTCTTTTGAGTTTTGAGGTTTAAAGTTTTTTTTAAAAATTATACATACTATTGAAGCAGTTTATTTTAATCTAAATGTTTAGATAAAAAAAACACTACAATTTAATTTCAAATTATAATCATGATAGATTTCACAAAAGTACTGCTAATAATATAAATGAAATTATGTATTTTTTCATTTACAGAATACTTGTAAACATCTGGCACGTTCTACGGACAAGAAGAAAAGCAATTACAGAGCAGACATCAGCGCTGGCTTATATGCAAGAACAAAACGTGAATCTTAGAAGTATTTTACCAGAAGCCTACAAAAAATAATAAATAATTAAGTTAATGAATCTTCTTTAATTAATATTAAAATTGTCTTCTATTCATATTTCAACAAATTAGACCATATTTGTAATGTTCTAGTGCGGTGTTTAACATTTTTATTAGAGAATAAACGTATAAAGGTATCAGCTAAACTCTCGTTCTACACTCATGACTGCTTATTACAAGATTAGAAAAATGCATGCTGCGGAGTTTCTTGTTTGTAGGCTTCTGTCTTGAATAACTTTGCTTTGTTATTTTACAAGATAAAAACAGGTAAACACACACATAAATAAAACCACATTTCAGTGTAACCTGAAAATTAAATCACATTAAAATTTTCATGCCTGTTACTGGCTCCGAGTTTGGCTCGGGCCCGTCAATGTCGCAATTCACCTGTGTTTAAAAATGTTTTTTTAAGAATGAATGTTTTAAATAATGCATGTTATATAATATTAGTAGTTATTCTGGCCAATAAATGAAAAAAATTTTGAAGAATTCAATTATTATATTCGATATTATTATCCATTGAAATAAAAAAACAGAAAAGAAGATAACAAACCTATTAAAATAAAAAACAAGCAAGACGGAATATAAAAACAATTTCCAATTAGGTACATATAAAAATATTTCAACGAAAGAAAAAATTATTTAAATCAAACTAGCTAGCTAATTTGGATAAGTAGATACTTATCAAAATTGAATATTTTATATACAAATAGAATAACATTAAAATTATAATGGAAATGAAAAAGATGTGTAGGTACTTTATTTAAGAATTGTACATAATTAATCAATAATATTTTTAACTTAGGTAGGTATATATATTTTTTAATTACAATGAAAATATATCTACTTTTACCTCAATCCACTGATCAAAGTCCTTTAAGTGACTTGCGAAGTCAGTAAGCCAAGTCACAACTCATGACGCATCCATTAATTTACATATTCGTTCATTTTCTACTGTTAACATTTTAATTCATAAATAAAGAATGAAATCAAAAACTAGCATCTTCGTAGAACGTACCAAACTTGAGTAAAGTGCAACGAATTTTTCGTGTTATAACTATTCCGTTTCAAAGAAAGGGGTGCACTCACAATAATAATAAATTTACACGTAGATATATTTTACATTTACACGCTGTGAAAGTAATTATTTCATTTTATAAGTATCATTATATCACAAAGGGCTTTTGTTCTATCTCGTTACTATGGTATTTAATTTAATTTAATAGGTTATAAAAGCCATGAATATTGGCAACGATTCTATAAATTTTAATATACGATATACACGTTCAATTATAAAAGTGTAATAATCTTCTTAAAACAACAGAGGTAGATTTATAGAATGTAACAGCTATAATTGTATAGGTATGCCAAATTGACTAAAGTTATAAAAATGTTAATAAAATACAAAATTATTTTATATTTCTATAAATCGTACAAAAACCATTCATATTTATACAACATACTTGTGAATCATTAATTCAATAATTTATTAGAAGATACATTTTAAGACAATCTCTTTAGTTTTAATATCATAATATATTTTTTCTACCAATACTGTATAAAATAAATAGGAAAAATAACTATAAAATTAAGTTAAGGTAACACAGTAGTGAAAGAATATTATTTTCCTTTTTTATAATTATTTAATTTCTATTAATCTAACTTATCAATTTTATAAGTTAATTGAGACAATTTAGTTTTAGGTTTTCTAACACGCTATACAAATTGTAATTCTGTTTTTTCTAACAGGTTTGTTTTTTTAATTGAGAAGAAAATATCTTAATCGTCTCTTTTTGCTGTCAGTAATGATGGCCTCAACAATAGTAATAAAACGAAACGAAACTTATATCATTATTCGAAACGTTCCGAATGAATGTTTAGTAAGTTACTAAGTAGTAATAAGCAGTGATTTTTAAAAATGACAATTAACTTTCTGCCTCTTGTTTCATGAGTAGAAATAGGTACATATATCATTAAAATAGGGGGCTTTAAGTGATCATTTATTATTTACCTAGCTCGACGTTTCAGCCAATTCGACCATCGGCTGCACTAGCCGTGGTAACTAGTTTACCGTTTATGCAATATCTTTCTGTATCTGAAGGCAACAAATTTTTGTCTATCCTCGTATATTTATTTTCTCTAACATGTCTACACTCATCACTTAATGCATCTATGTTTATGTCATTTGACTGCGAGTAACAGGAAGGTTTTGTTTACCGATTGTTACGAGTCAGGGCGAATTTAAAACTCTTTTCAGTATGAATAGTAATCCTCCCTGATGCGAATCGCTTCACGCACAGTTCTTGAGTAAAAATGACGACTGTTAGAGGAGATTTATGGACTGTAAATCTCAATCCAGTGATTATTCCCCTCTATTTCAAATTCATAATACTTATTTGTATAAATGTTTCGCTCTTGATGCACGAGACTCTTAATGTGGTGTAATTTTATCAGTGTGAGAACTAATAAGTAGGACGTACGCTCGAAAGTTTAAGTAACATTTTTAAATAATGTCGTTTTAAGAGCACTCAAGGTTTAATTCACAAGTTTTTTTTATTATACACATCTGTGAACGTTCTCGTATTAAATTTATTACTTCTTTTCTATAGCCAAAAGGTTATTTAAAGGAACTTTTCCAGGTCTTTGGGACTAACTTTGAATTAAATGTTCCCTCGAAGTACCTATAGGTATATAAATGATTTAAGCAACTAAGAGAACTACACCAATAATTATAAAGTAATGAGACTTTAATAAAATAACTTTCTATATAACCTTATGTTCCTTTACTACAAACGATAACTAGATAAAGACTTAAATTTTGTCAGACAAAATATGAATACTACTACTATTATACATATAAAGGCGAAAGTTTGTTAGTATGGATGTATGGATGTTTGTTACTCTTTCACGTAAAAACTACTGAATGGATTTGAATGAAACTTTACCACAATATAGCTTATACATCAGAATAACAGATAGGCTATAGCTTATACATCAGAATAACACATAGGCTACAATTTTTGAGGTTTTTAATGTGAGGTCGTAAAAAAACACATTTTTTGCGCTTACATTGCAAACGCTGACTGAATCCTACAAGATAGATCAAAACAATGTACTACAGTATTGTACAACTTAAAAAGGTCTACAAAAGAGTCCGTGATGGTATATGTTTATCTCTTAGGAATAACCCACAATAACCACTTTTTATCCTTTACTTTGTACGAGAAATACTGGCTTATTTACGAAGCGATTTTAAGCAATACAGTATTAATCCTTATCCAATTAAGTATCTTAAATACATTATGCATTTAATAAAGATCAATATGGCTTTTTACAGCATGTAAATTAAATAAATATTTTCGAAGATATCACAGATTTAAAATGCAGAGTCATAGTAATTTCGGCGATAAATGCCGTTTCGGTGATAAATACCGGCAGCGGTGCCAGGCGAACGGGGCGTGGGGGGAGCGGGGTAGGTGCGGTGGGGAAGAAGTTGCTCATCGCTGAGTGCGCGACCCGAACGCGGACACATAAGGGGATACGTCGTTGACGGTTGTGTCCGTTTTGCGAATTTTCAAGGCACTAGCAATGGCGATTAATGGCCTCTAAAACGGAATAGAGTTCGACCGTTCAGCTATACATATGTATATTACTAATGACGAAACTAACGCGGACTAAGTCGCGGGCAAAAACTAGTATTTTAATATGAACGTTCCAAAATTTGTTAATGCTGGAAGTTGATCGTGTGAATAATCCATAATGTTGTGGGAAAAGTCACGACTAACTTGTATGTCATATAAATAAAGTCTCCGAGTCAGATTTGAATATCTATGTTCGATTGAGATTTGAATATCTAAGCTTTTGTATCTATAGATAGAAAGACCTCATTCCCTTTGATGCCACCGTTCCAGGACACTCCCGTAACTATATTCAGGGGATTTTTTTTTTGATATAGACTTTCAATTTCACTGTTACATTACTGAGAATAAAAAGCTATTATTCAGGAAATTAAGTGTACTGAATAGAGCGAATCATACTGACTCAATCATTGTTACTCTATAAAGCGCTATTCGAACATCGCATGAAGTAACATCTGGGTAGCTGAACCTACATAGCAACTTGGATGTTTTAATTCCATTCTAAAGCTAGTAATGGGAATTACCTACAATTATGTGCTTAAACTTGAACTTCAATTCTATCACAAATTAAGCTTTTAACTATATAACTTATTTAATCCCCTCTGTATTTTTTAAATTGAAAAATAAAAAAAATAGTAGAACATAAATATAAGATCTTTATTTATGTTATTATCTAAATTAAAGTTGACAATATCTATTATTCACCATTTACAGACAAACATAAAATTCATATCTATGTATATATAACTTCAAGTAACTTTGCATGAATGTTAACAGAAAACAATACTTAAGTATATAAGGCAAAAAATGTTTTGTAGAAAACAATAAAGATAGGATCCGATGTAATGACCATAGGAAAGAGTGGAAGTTCATATGTATACGAGTATGGTATAAAAAACTTTAGACTCCCTTTATTTCAACCAAATAAACAAGTTTTTGGAGAAAAACCTTTCCATAAAGCAATATATTTTCCGCTTACAGATTAAACGCAATCAAGCTTTGAAAAAGTTCACTTACATATTCTTTTCAAATTCTTATCACTTTTTATTTCACTGAGCAATGAAGGTATAAGATCTATGAAGAAGCAAATAGCTGTTGGAGAAAAGCGAGCGAGGTCATCTTATCAAAATTAGAAGTTATATTTCTTTGGCGCATAGAAAAAGACTAAAATGTTGTAGTGACTAACTTAAATAAAAAAGGTTTTAGTAACGTAAAAATATGACAAGACAGTAAAAATTTCCGATATAAGTTATTCCGATATTTAAAGGATTAGACTCTAAGATAACAATATCTTAAAAAGCAACCCGTTCGGTTTTCGTAATAATAAATCAACAGAAAATACTGTAACTCTACTAACTGAAAAATATCCTTTCTAAATAACGGCGAGGCTTGTATTGGTGTCCTTGCTTGTCCAAGGCTTTCGATACTGATTCTGTGCGAATCCTTTTACAGAAACTTGAAAAAATCGGCATACGAGGGATGTCACCAGAATTGTTTCGAAGTTACCTAACCGATAAGAAGCAACATGTCCTATGAAGTTCCTCATGGTAGTGTACGTTGACCAATCCTCTTACTTGTATACATGAATGACATAAGCATTTTAAATTTTTCTTCGGCTCAAATTATCTGTTACGCAAATAACACTGAAATTCTGTTTCATGGAAGGGGCTGGGACTTGTGCTATGAGATTGCGGGTTGTGGTATGAAATGTACGAGTATATGAACGTGGCTAAATGAGAACCTATTAGCATTTAACAAGGTGAAGATCTGTTTCCACAAAACGGGTGCTGATTCCCTGCAAACATTAACTTGCGATTTTACCCGTATACAAAAAGCACTCAATATAAAATACCTTGGACCCATGTTGGATGAGAAAATGACCTTTAAAGAACATATCGGTGCAATTTCGACAAGAACCCGCAAACTAATACACATTATAAAGACAAGAAATTGCAGACATAAATCTTCTAAAAACTGTTTATTTTATATTATATCGGTCAGTAATTTCCTACTGCATATAGGCCTAGGGTGGGGCAGCTCAAACACACCTAATTACTGGAAAGATCTCCACGTTCTCTAATAAAAATTATGCTTAAAAAACCGTATTATTACCCCACGACAAACTTGTACATGGAAGCCAAAATCCTAAGTGTACGACGCCTTTATATTTTACAAGCCGTCTTAGCCACTCATACAATTGTATTAAATTCCCTCATATGCAGAAATACAGCAAACCGCATTTCAACGTCACAAGTTATTTTTTACCCTATTTTCGCAAAAGTCTAAGATATCAATAATAATAATTTTGAAGCCTGATTTATTTTTGGACTTCGATAACACATATTTATACTTCGACAATATAATTAATGAAAAAAAAATGTATAATATAATACGATATGTACTTACCTACCCTTGCAAAATGAAATGTAAAACCATTTTAAATACATGATCTGTACATGAGCTAAATTAATTATTTAACTCCCTTTTGTATTCCGAGTAAACATTCTTATATTCTTTTTACTTTTTATATTATAAATATTGCAACTATTAGCCTACTTATAAGCTCATTTAGCAGAAATTTTGTGTTCATCACTAAGCATATCCTTACATTATATACAAGTATGTATATAAAAAAATTGTCATTCATTCATTTTATTTATAAATACTCTATAAAAATATCATAATAAGCTTATTAGCATAATTGTGTTTGACAATATAATACAGCCGTCTCACAAATTTTCATGCCTATGGTTCCGTGTAACCATAAATGCTAGATCAGATGTGTAGAAGTATTCTCAAATAAAGTGTTTGTGCTATCAAAAGCATTTCAGTTTGTGCTATCAAATACAGCTTGGAATCATCTGCTTCTCTACCAATACATCCGGGTTAAAAGGAAACTAAGTTTTCTTGATCTCTGCACTATTGAGGAACTAAGTTTATATAATGATCTATAACACGAATTCTGATTGTTAAAAGAAAGAGATATATATATGCAAAAATGTTTAAATGTTATTTGAATTTTGTATAAATTATACCATCAATTACCAAAGCAGCGTAAGCCTAAGTTAGGTTTAATGCAAACACATACAGCAGGTGTGTAAATATACAAGGCGGTGTTATCGGGTCAGGATTATAACTGTATAGATAGATAGTGGTACCAATGAAAATTTTATATTAAACAGAATATTTTCCTAAATAACAGTGACATATTAATTTTGGATCAAAAATTTACTGAAAATGTATGAGTAAAATCTATTCAGGGTGCTAAAATTACGCTTTATTTTTAATATTATAATTACAAAACCTGATTAAGCGTAACTAATGAATAGTAATCAAGACATCCGACTAATTTTTAGATCTTACAAAACTCTCTAGGTAATACATAATAAATAATATATTACACATTTATTAGTATGAGAACCAGTAGCCCCGTCACATCAACTTAGTCTAATAAAACCTGTAAGCCTGTCACTTTATGACATGCTCTTTGGCCAGCTATAATAAAATATGCTATAAAGTGGACTAAAACACGAAAAGACAGTTTCAGATTATATTTCAATAAAGAAAAAAACTAATTTAATCAAAAATATCTCTGAGGCGACCAATGAGTTGATAGCAAATCTAAGGCTAAGTGACAATCATGCACAGATTTAATCAATATAATATAAATTGTTATTACCGCTGTAACAGATAGAATTTATTAACTGAAGAAGCAATAGGATTCACTCATTCTCTCTCGTCCATATTTATTAAGAGGGTAGTATTATTCTAGTCAAGGCAATTCAGTGCAACATAAAAAGTTGCAACTCAACAACTCATAAGCCATTATCTAAGTGATTAAAGGTTTAAGTTGAAAAATTGAACTTATTTATAGGTAAATGTAAAAGAACTAAATAACTCTCGGTTTTAAGATTATTCCTCCCAGAATTACTCTTTTTCGGACCCGCTAAACCTTTCTACACACTTTCAATTTTCAGCACCTATCGTATCGTCTAGGTAAATACGCCTTTTTCCATTTAAAAAACTGTAGCTTAACCTATTAAAAACAAGTAACTTTAACATCGTTGCAAAAGGATGAACAAAGACCTCATATCAAACATATAAAACCGTTTACACATTATTGAAGAGTTATAATTGCTAAAGTGAAATATTTCTGAATCCCTTTTTTTTGATGTCACAGGGAAACTCTTTTACAAGCCGTCCAACCGGCCTTGGTGGGGCCGGAAGGGATGTGTGAGGCTCGACCTGGGTAGGCCCCTACTCACTAAAAGCACTGCAAAAGCCATCGGCCGCTATGTAGGTGTACCCCGGATCTGTCAGCGACAGGGCATACCAGGGACTGGCCGGTCCTGGAAAAGACCGGACCTACTTCATCGGAGCATGGAGACGATCCCGGCAATTAGGACCGCCCCGACGACGCCGGGCTTTCACTGGAGCCGGGTTACCAAGCCGACCCCACAAAATATTTCTGAATCCACCTGATATACGTGTTATTGATTTTAATCACTGAAAATACTACAAAACACATGTTTGACTAACCTTAATTATGTAATCGTAGTAGTAGAACTCAAAATTATTAATTTATTAGAACTTCAGTCAACTCTTGGATTCTTTAAAAAAGTTAGTCTAAGTCTAATCTCTTTTATTAACTTCAAGAACTTTGCTTATATGAGTATCAAAGATATATGCAAAATAAGTTTGTAACGATAACTTCCCATGTTACAGCTCACTTTCATTATATACTCGTACCTATAAAACTTGAAATGGTTTTTATTTAAAGTTTAAAGTACATTTTTTATATCTTGTCCCTTTTCAGGAATGCTGTTTTATTTAATTATGAAGATGGCACGTACGGTAACTTTGTTAAGAGCACCGTTTATTATTACATAATTACTAATCTCTAACCTGAGCTACGCTGTAATAAATTGTGCAAGTCATCAACTACTCAGTCGTCACTAGACTGTCGTGCATAACGCATCTACGTATCTCGTTATAATATTTTCTTTTTGTTTTATTTTATCTTATGTGTTTTGTTTGATTCCTTAGTATTTTAGTGTTATGCATACGTTATATAAGTGTAAAATGTATAATCGACGACAACAGGTGTTCGGAAATATTTGAACAAATTTATGTTAACACCTGTAAATGTAGAACAATGTTACATGTACTCTTTTTGTAATTAATTAAATAAATAAGTAAAATAAATAAAAAAATCACTGTGTAAATTCGAAATAACGCAAGGCCTCATGATCGTGATCAATAAAATCTATATTCACTTAATACTTTCTATCTCATTTTATTAATGAAATCACTTAATACTTATCTAATGAATGATTACCTAACGCGTATAAATTTAAGAGTAGATATGCTGCTACCGTAGTCGTTTGTCGAATTACAATAGTTGAGGAACATTTATCTGTTCATATTTTATTTATTTAGAAAGGGGATACAACAAAAAATATTATTATCAGCAATATTAGTACAAGTAATAATCTTATATGCGGTCTGTTCTATTTTATAAAAAAATACCTTTATATCTTGTTTGGTTACTAATTTGTGTAAGTTTAATTAAAATAACTTATTTCTTTTTAATGGTGAACGCCTTCAAAAGCAACTATTCCCGAAAATATACCACTTGCATAAGATTAAATTTAGGTAACAATCTTGATTAGTTTCAAAGGTAATCAATATCTTGAAAGCCAGAACTAGCATCTATGAGTTTTAGTAGAATATGGTGAGTACTGGTAGATACCTAACAATATTATGGGGGTATTGAAAGTTGAAAATGCATATAATATATAAAGCAGCAATTATAGGGGTATAAAACTTCTAAAGCGTAAGTAAATCTTTAGTCATTTATTTATTAAAAGTAATCATATAAAGCTTAAAATTATAAAAAAAAACTATTAATGTTTATTTAATAAGATTTAAGTAAATATTAAAAGTTTAGATTAATTTATATTAATTGTTTATTTTTATATTATTATTTTATTTTTTTATAACAAATTTTTACAACAAAAAAAATTATAACAAAATCGAGAAGTTTCATTAAATCAACTAAGACGTGTTTAAGGAACGAAATCTCTCAAATAAATTTTGGTAAAAGGACAAAGGGTACCAATAAATTAGATGTTCAATTATACATATATCTATATTATGGGTTCTTCTCTGATCTTATACAAATAAAAGTGATTCATACTATTCAGACAAACACTTAAATTGAATTTAGCCGATACATAATAAAAGTAAATGTCGATGTTAAAGAACAAAATGTTAAGACCCATGCTTGTCAGTGAAGTAATAAAGAAATTATAAAAATGAGCTAAATGAGTATACATAATGGTTTCAAGGAAATCGGTTTGTAATATCTACATAAAAAGCATTTATCATCACCATTTTCTCATAGATACAAATATACTTATATTTGTAGTTTAATAAATTGTAAAAAAATGTTCATCATTTGATTTTAAATTTCAACTGTTCGTAAAGAAACTGAAATTATAAAGAAAAATAATAACTTCAAGGACATATCATAAAGGAAAAAATAGAAATACTATACTCCTCATAAAATAATAACAATTAATAATTTAATTTCTGGTACTAAACATAATATTATGTAAGTGCCGAAATTCACTTATTGCTTTCAATTTAAACTGGATTCAACATCGACTAACAAAATGTAAGTACATAATGAACACACCTGAATATCACGTTGTGTTTAATTTCATAAATGCAGACGCTTCGTGTTGCAGTCACGTAACATGTGGAATTGTATTGAAATATTAGGTCGTCATATTCGGAAGCGAAGTTAGTAATGACATACATTATTATCATTTACTTTTTGAAAAAGTTTTCGACGTATCTCTAAAGTTAAAATATATAATAATAATTATGAAAATATCAACATCACGTCCGTAACAGTACCAGCCTTGGTCATTTATAATAATATATACATATTTAAACATTAAAGTATTATTCCCATAAATCTGAGTTACGTTACTATCGATTGATAACAAATATAAACACATGTGTGTTGTTTATTATGGCTTTATTGTTTCTCTGTTACGTAAGTGAAAACTGGATAGATAGGAGGAACGATAGTAATAAATAATTCTCCGACTAAGAGAGGGCACGTCCCATCCGCATGCTTGCCAAAGCAAGATGGAGTGAGGTCGCCCTCCAACATTTGACTTATTTATATTCTTATCACTTTCGAATACTTTACTACAAAATATGATCCGTTCATATGTTAGAATCATATAAGTTCGTAACTCACATTTATAATAAAAATTTTAAACACTTTCTAAAATTTTTGTATTGTGAGTATGTATTACATATAATATATTTACATACATTCGATTCGATTCCAATTTAATTAATTGTAAATTATAAGCATAGACCAAAATTTATTTCAATAAATTCTTTTATGTTTATATATGAAATTGTAGTATCAAACAAAATTATTTTGCATTCGTGTACTTACAATTCTTCCACCTTGAATTCATCTGGCTGGCGTCCTACGTACTAAGCTTAGAAATTCACGGCATATGATGTTTATTCAGGGATCGTCAAGCGGGAATTTAATTTAGTTTTAGCATTTTTCTGAAGAAGCTACTTGCGGATATCGAGTAATAAGTATCTAAATGAGTTTTTCCGTTGGAAATTTTATAATATTAAACCCTGCAATTTAAATTACGATTCAACAAAGCTTTGGAGGTTCCTTTACAAGCCTCGTAATTCTTTAAGCAGGACTAAACAGTATACTTGTCCTTTTATTATTATAGTTACCGAAAAGTTCTTCTAAATGCTACTTGTGTCTAGCAAATTTTTTTAATCAATCTTTTCTTATTTGCAGAAATTAAAAATGAATTCTTAAAAAGACAATCTAGAAGGATAGTTTTTAAAATGATTTTAGAAAACAAAATTTTAATAGGCCAGTCAAGAAACGAACGAGAACAAAGATGCATTAAAATAATATTTAAATAATAAATATAAATACTTAGTTTTTCACCATTTATGATAAATAAAAAAATAACATATAAGCGAGGTATTTAAAATGTTACGTTTACTGAAGAAAGGGTTCTTAGCCAAATGCCTCTAGATATGTTTTTTTTTTATAATTACTGGTTAAATTTATCAAGGAACATTATTTTATTTTTATTAAAGTGTTGCACTTAAGTGAATTAAATATATAAAACAATAATATGTATATTAGAAATACTATTAAAAGTCTTGGTATATTTATTTAGTTTCTATTGCTTTAAATTTTTATGCGACACTAACAATCTTCCTAAAAGAGAATAATCAAAGATTAAATAATATTAACCATTAGAATAACAATGAAACAATAATCAAAAGATAAAAACATATAATTTAGCTATCTATATAAAACTAAAAATTGTGCAATCATTAATAATAAAGCATGATCAATAATCTAGCGTTAATCTTTTACGTCATAATAAATCAATAATGAAAAAATACACATTACTATAAATTTAATTTTGTTATAATAATAAATTATCACTGAAATATTAATTTGTATAGAACAAAGAACTTACTCTGCTCTAGCCTCTCTTATAAATTGACTTAAACAGAACATGATAATGAGGTATTCTCCTTTCTACATATTCCTAAAGGAATTCCTAAATAAAAATGTCTTCTTTTTAGTTTTTCTTCATCCGACAGAGCTCTGATCCACAGTGAACCAGGATGGAAAAGCGGGGAAAAGTTCAAGTGATGATCAAACAGCCAAAGAATTTCTTGGAAATGAAAATTTCAGATTAAAAGCATCATCCTTAATGATATAAAATTATTAGCATCATATATGTATGAAGTTTAAACTCGCAATAAGAAATGCTTATATCCAATACATAATAAAAACGCAGTTGAAAGTTTGTTTTTTTTTTGTTGGAAAGGTAGCCTTAATGTGGTAACCACTTAAAACATTATTAAAAAGTTCAAAATGTTCATAAAAAAACCTTTACAGTTCCACGATAAGGTCAGCTTTAATTTTATGTAGTAGACTTTAAAAATGCGGTACAATATATTAGGTTTTACTATAAAAAGAGTAGGAACCGCTATGGGTAGAGAATAAGAAAATAATTTTGATTAACTCACACACTTTAAAGAATAGCCTTCAAGAAATATTAATAACCAATAATGTATGTTTTTAAGGATCAGCATAGTATAACGATATAATATTAGGTACTAGTGCCTCCTTTTTGGTTCATAAATAAAGCTTGCTTATTACTGCACAACATATGACGTTATGTAAAGGATGAAGCGCAAGGATGTAAATATAATTAAGTGACCCGAGTCAAACTCAGCTAACTTATTAACATACTTCCTGCATCAAACTTATCAGCTTTGATAGGTATTTTCTGCAAACTACAACAGTTATTTTAAGTCTACGCACACTTGCTTGGACTAAATAAAGCAAAGTATAAAGAAGCTCCTGGATAAAGTTGTCAGCTATCAGCTTTGTAAGAAAATTCTGAAGTTTTAATGGTAATACTAAGTCATGAATAAAAATATTATGATATGATAAGCCAAAAAATTGCAGGTAGACTAAACTTAATGAATGACTTACAATCTATTCATTTTTTTTTTCTTTTTTTTTTATCCTTGGGAAAATGCATTTACGCATCCCCGCCATTTTTAGAAAACAGCGGGGTATGTGGGACTCGTTGCCACTACCCACTAAAAACCCAAGGGTGTTCCACGACGGCCCTTGTGTCGGGGCGGGGGATCGCTTTCGCACTCCCACCAGCTTCCCCGACAGGTTGGCCCGCTTCTGGGGGCCCTTCGTCTTTTTGGGGGCCACTGGAACAGCCCCCCCCCCTCATGTGGTGCTCTCTCTCACGCTCGTGTCCTCGGGAGTTGCATGGGGAACACAACCATGCAGCTCCCTTGGCCGTTTAGCGCGGGTTGGGGTCCGCGCCACGGGCCACTTTCACAGCGGCCTCAGATCGTCGAGGGCGTCTCTGCGGCGGCGCCCAGCACGGTGTCTGCGAGAGGGGAGGGACGATGTGGCTTCCCTCACCCTTCCGGCCTCCTCCTTCGCGGACATTACCGCCTCGCAGAAGGCGAGCGCGGCGTCCCAGGCCGACTTACGCCGCACCATGCACCACACCATGTGGTGCAGCGATAAGGCCCCCGCCTCCATTGCCCCAACTAGGTCACGGCGCTGCTCCGCCCATGCTGGGCACACCTCCAAGGTGTGCTGCGCCGTGTCCTCGGGGCAATCCGCACAATGGTGGCATGCCGGAGATTCCTCTCGCCCTATTCGACACAGGTACTTCCCAAAGCAACCATGCCCTGAGAGTACCTGTGTTAGGCGGAAGGAGAGGCCACCATGCTGTCTCTGCAGCCACTCCGACATGACGGGCCTTACCGCCGCTATCGTGGCGTGTCCCGCATTTGGCGTCTCGAGCCGCTCGTACCACTCCGCCATGGACAGCAACACCAGCTCTTTTCTGCGCGCCTCGACCGCTCTAGGCATGACCACCGTTCCTCTCTCCAGCATTTCCCCGCGCCACCTGTACAGCTGTACGAGAAGTTTAGCATCCAGGTCCCATGGTGGGGATCCGGCGAGTAGGGTTGCAGCCTCGAAGGAGACCGTGCGATACCCTCTTATGGCCCTAATGGCCATCATCCTCTGCGAAGTCCGCAGCAGGGCTACGTTTTTGGACCGCAGATCTTCCGCCCAAACAGGGGCTCCATAGAGGGCCATCGATCGTACGACCCCCATGTAAAGCCTCCTGCAGGAGCCGCTTGGTCCCCCCTTACAATCTATTCATACAAAAACTTGACACTTGTGGTTTTTATACAATTTCTTTCATACGGTACCCCAAACGTTTCTGATGAAGTGTTAAATTTTCTTCTGAACTATAGTCCATAGTGACGTCATTTTATTGTGACAAATATAATTTTTATATGAATGCAATTTATATTTATTTTATTTCCATAACAGAATATTATGTGTGATATAAAAAGGTTTTATATAAAGTTTTCAGTACCATGTTCCTAAACCCTTTCATTACAGATTCAATATGTGAAAACAGACATAAATACAGTATGAAAAGTCCCAGACAACTGTAAAGTATGACCACCCTCGGTGAAAATTAAGGTTATGGAAGTATTTACTATAAATGTAATATTAATATCATAATGCATGAAAGCTTTCTGAAATGAGAATCTAGAAGACAGGAGGAATTATGTTTAATGATTTTTTTTAATCAATCCTCTAAAAATTAATGTACTAAATAAAGAAAATAATTCATAAGCATAATGTGATCTATGCATTTTGATGACTTACATGAAACACTTACTGAATTTAATAACGGGGCACCTTAAAGCTACATTAATCCAAGTTACATGAATTAAACGAAAACTTTAAATGAGTTAAGTAGTTATAGGGAAAACGTAAGAAAAATTGTGAATAAGACAACAAAAACATTAAAAAATCACCATAATAGATTGTTAGCTAGAAAACTGGTAAAGCTTCAGACCTCTCTAAGTTATAAGTAATGTAAAATAACTTGACGCGTTTACATCTCGAGCGTATATTTTCATTAAAAAAAGGTTTTTTTATAATTAATAGTCTTTTTTGTGTATAATAGTCAGTGGTGGCCTAGTGGTCAAAGGGCTTGCCTCTCGTTCCGAGGGCGGGGGTTCAAACCTGGCAAGTACCAATGTGATTTTTCAGAGTCACATATACTTTCTGAGAGTATTTAGACACCACTGACATACGGTGAAGGAAAACATCGTGACGAAACCTGGACTTATAGTTTCACAATTATAAGTTTGAAATCACCAACCCGTCTTGAGCAAGCGTGGTGATTAATGCTCAAACCTTCTCCATGTGAGAAAGAGGCCTTGCTCAGCAGTGGGCTCTGAGAGGCTGATGACTTTTTGTATAAAATTTGTAATTTAAGTAATCTTGATATAGACTCCATGTAAACTAAAAAAAAATTCTTGTTGGTACTAACATTTTAAAAGCTATTATTATAATTATATGTAAAAAATTCCAGGTATTATAAAAATGTTCTTGAAGTATTATTTTTATACTATTTCATTAACAACAACAAAAGATTTTATGATAAATTTTGCTATTTAAAATATGAAATTAAAACTATAATAAGCTCTCACCTTATATATTGTATCTCGCATTTAAATTATTAAAAATTTTCCTGGTTCTAAATGAAAGGAAAAAATTATAACGTTTCTCTTGGCCGTTGAAATAACCAATTTAAAGGTTCGTCGCTGTTTATAAAAAAAAATATTTTTTTTTCACATATATCACTTTAGCGAATATAAGTAACTGCTATCAACTACTAACTTTATAAAGGTTTCAATTTCATTAGGATTACTAAAAACCCTGATGTTGTTGGTGGTTTCAGCTAAGAGTACCAATTAAAACTTAAGGACCTTGGTTATAGAAATATGGAAACAAAAACTTTTCTGAATAATATTTGCAGTACAATATAGTTAGAACAAATATATTTCTTAATAAATTTCATATAATATAATTCTGTATATAATACTTGATTCTTAATGACTGAACATTTAGAGATAGCAGTTAGCAAAGTATTGAAAAAATGGACTCTGATCCTCGAGTTTTACTTAAGAACAAAGTAATTTTTACTCAGTTTGCTTATTCCGTCGGAGGAAATTAAAAATAAAAGATGGCACCGCAGATTTAAACCAACTTAGGGGTAGCTAAGGTGGGTTTTAAGAAACTTGAAGGTAATTCCTTTTTATAAATAACATTACTTGCCCCCAACTTTGGACATCAACATCTTTTTGACATTGACCTTAAATTTATTTTGCAATTTACTCTTTCGTTTGCGACTATTTAACAGATTATAAAAATAAAGCTCCAAGTTTTGTATGTAAAAAGATATCTTGAAACATAAAAATGTATTTGGATTTCAAGATTGATATTAATCGCAATACAATATTTCACAATAAAAGTGTAAAATATTATTTTGCAAGACATTTAGAAATGTATATACTAAGTTGGTATTATTTCTGAGGGTGTGTAATAATTTCCTATGTTAGTAAGAACGTCAGCAACAAAATAAGCAAAGAAAACACCTCAAAATTTTCTCAGAATACCTTGCCGTAAAAACCGAGTTGAAAGCACGTAGTAATAATGAAATGATAGCACGTAATGTCGTCACCAGACAAAGGAAAGAAGAAAAGTAGTATGTCACTAACTCGGAAGCCTGACCTCGGACAGATCCTTAACTTTAGTGATAACAAGACATTTTTAAAACTTTCGTTAATGAAGGCATTACATTATACATAGTTTTTGTGAAGTAGCCTTTAATGAATGCGTTTCGTCGTAAAAGTAAAGAGCCGGTTGCCCATTCCCTATTTCCACCTTGTCTTTCCATTTCCTTATTCCCACCCTTCCCTATTCCTAATAGAACCATGGGATCGCCTCCTTTTACATTAAAAAACTCTAACAAAAATATAGACAGTCCCAAATATCAAAATGAAAATCATCTAATGAGTACAATAAAATAATTTAAGAAATGTAAAGTAATATAATATTAAAATTAATTTAATTACGAGTACAATATACTTGTCGCCAGGTCTTGAAGGGCGATGGACGGCTGCAAAATTACGAACAATTTATTCATCTTTATTAGTTTACTGGACATAATGCCTTTATTAGATGCCAGATTAGGACCCATTGTGTAAGAAAATTCATCTATTTTGATTAGTTAAAGTAATTCGACAAGCTCATGGGTATAATAATTCAATTACGGCTAGAAACAAAAGCTTTCACGTGAAATTCTAAAACCTTTTGTAGTAATAATCTACATAAAAGCATTTATGTAATATGTTTTTTTCATTAAAATTATATTAAGAAATAAGTTAATATCAACTTGTTAGTAAAATAAAGTAGGTATATATTTCATTTTAAGAAATGGAAAATTTGTGTAATAAAAAGATATTGTTAATCTAAAATGAGAGATGTAATTTTTGTGAAATATGTTTGGTATTTTTTGTTTACCAGATATTTTACACAAAATTGAAATCAAGAACATTATTATATACGAAGTGGGATTCATCTGCTTAAAAACTTGTCATGTTCGCGTTGCCTTAGATCCTACAGTTAGTAATATCGGGGTTCAGTGTAGTGTGAAATTATATCTATCGAAGCGACGTGGTCGACGTTGACCCGTGAATGAGGAATGGGACTTAATGTTAATACCATTTGCTTAAAATATAATAAGGACAAAAATTGATTATGATGTGCCCACCTATGTTATGTTCTATAGACAGTAAGATAAGAATAATTTAGGTTTTACTAATAAAATTGTTTTCTTAAATATGCTCGCTGGACACGATTTATTTATGACTACAATTGTTAAATGTATTTGTAGTTTAAACAAAGATGTATTGTATTTTTATTTTAATAATAATTTTTTGATATACATATACAAATATAATATTTCTTTATACACGACATTAATGACATGATCCTGTGAAGAAATGAACAATATTGTCAATAGGTAACGCGGGATAGGGCAACATATACCTGCCCGTGCGAAAAGCACTGTGTGCTTAAGTTTACTCTTTTATTTTTTTTTTTTTTTGATGACGTAGTGGAAACTCATTTTACGAGCCGTCCAACCGGCCTTGGTGGGGCCGGAAGGGATGTGTGAGGCTCGGCCTGGGCAGGCCCCTTCTCACTAAAACCACTGCGAAAGCCATCGGCCGCTATGTCGGTGTACCCCGGATCTGTCAGCGACAGGGCACACCAGCGACTGGCCGGTCCTGGCAAAGACCGGACTTACTCCCTCGGAGAATGGGGGCGATCCCGGCAATTAGGACCACCCCGACGACGCCGGGCTTTCACTGGAGCCGGGTTACCAAGCCGACCCCAGCCCGGAACAGCTTACTTTACTCCAGCTAATTTTACATGTCTCACCCTGCGCTTTAGTAATTGTCATTCCAAAATCTTTTTTACGGGAAATGTTAGTCGTTTAAATTGAGACGGCAATTTTGACTGTATTATTGGAACTATAATAATAAAAACAGTTTCAACGACGGCGGTTCCTGTTAATATGACACCTTCAAATAAAAGGTTTTTTAAATTGACGATTTTGAGTCTTGTGTCAGTGCACAGTTTTTGGTGTCCACAAATTTTCAAATAATATGATAGGGGCACCTCCTCTTAATGTCAATTTATATGATAGAATACCCAGGGGTGTTAAACAAATTCAGTGCAAAACCACAATGCAATTTGTTGTTAATAACTATAACTCAGTTAATAAAAATGAAGTGGAGATATTGTCTCTTATTTCTTATATAACCCTAGTTTTATTCTTTGAAGGCCACGTAGTAAACATTTTTGGCCTTTGGGTCTTTTTAGTACATACGATGCTATATTGCGATAGATTGGTTTATCACTTGCCTCTCGTACCAAATGCACCCTGGATTTTATATTGTACATAAATATTTTGTCATAAAATCCAGAACCCAAAGAGTAAAAACATTTTCTTTTTAATCTCTCGTAGTAAATAAATAAGTCCTTATTAGTTTAAAAAGTTATTCTTCATGTTTTAATTATTACAATGTGTCTCCAGAGCGTCTGACGTTAAAGTTACATAAAATTGTACACTCACTTTTATTGAATGTGTGTTTGAAGTTATAACATTTAGTCATATTACGACAATTGAAAAGTATCATATTATATTATATAATAGGTGTTATAAGATGTGTATCTAATTACTGTGATATAGATTTTGATACAAACGTAGAATAAAAATAAACTAACACTTATTTAATTAAACGATTGTGGCTTTTATAATACCATGACATATTAATTTTAATAAAAAGAGTTTTAGAAATTAAATTTTAAATTTTGTAATTAAATATCTTGCGCAACACCATAATACATTTAAAGTTATTTGAGTTTTTATTTCTGGTTTTTATTTTGGTTTTTATTTTGGGTGTATAACAATTTTAGTGGTAATTACATATAATAATAATACTGAGACTCGTTCATTCGGAGTTCATCTGTCACAGCCACATGAGAAGTATTGACAAGTATCTGGAATCGAATACGTCTTTTCCAATTTAGTAACATGATAAACCATTTGTACTGACTAGGTTCTGTACATAGCCGGCTTGTGTATGTATATATTTATATATAGTGTTATCACTATATGAAGATCAGGCATATGTATGTATTATCGTATGATTTCAATTATTGATTATAATAGTTATAGATTTACTCTTAAGTGATTTGAGGACTTGGCTAGTCCTTTTATGAGTAGAAACTTCTATTTTATTACTAAATCCACTAGGTCTTATATTAATACACAATCTGAGTCAATTATCGCATTTTAAAAAGTTTCTAATCTAGTCAGAGCAGAAATTCCTGAAACTTCAGTCGCTGGCGACCGCGTTGTTAATGTCATTGTGAGAACTTTTATCCGTATTATTCATCCTTATTTTGTCTTCTTTGTGAATGGACGTTGTTCTATATGTATTGTATGATCTTATTTTCAATGTTTCTTTTGTTAAACTGACTCAAACAGGGAGGGCTACATAAAGTTTAGAAATATGCAACACGTTTTATCGTAATCCAGAGAAATAATCTTTTCAAATTAGCTTATGATTCTGATTCTTCTGTTCGGTTTTGTTTTCATTTATGTGACATATACAGTATTTTTCTTCCTGAGAGTAACGTTGTTAGCGTCGTAAATTTGTTAAAACTTCACCAATGCTAGTAAAAGTAAAATTAAGATAATAAGCCAAAAAAAAAATAGAAAAAGTTGTCTTTTTCTACCAAATACGACTATACTAAAGAAAAAAAATAAGACCATTTAAACAAATAATTACGAATATCGTTATTTTAGTACCAGATACGAACCGTAAATTTCGAATATTGTAATATAAAATTGAATAAATAATTTATTTTACATACGACTTAATAAAGAAAAAACTTAACTTGCTGTCAAACCTTTAGGAGTATCAAAATTGTAATGTCGCTTGTAATGTGTTAAGTACATACCTAATATATTAAGATTATTGTCTAATAAAATAAGAAATTATCACAATTTCACTTTTCACCGGCGCTAGCACAGGTGCACATTGTTCACTTCGACTATTTATTTTTTGCTAGCTGATTTTAAACTGCTATTACTTGTGCTGTGTTACTAACAGTCTATAATATTAGAGTATTTTTTGTATGTAAAGTAAGGTAACATTTAGTATTGTATAAATTACAAATGGTTATGCTGAAAACTCACTTTCTTATGTTTCTGACTTTGGCCTAGACGCCGTGTTATTCTGAATCTCTCTCACTTTCCATATTTTCTTATGTAATCTAACTTTCAACCAAATCAAGTAAATAATTTGACTTGTAACTGAACAATGAACACATACAAAGACTCGCTGGAACTATCTCATTTATATTCGATTTTGAGATTCCTGTTAAATACTCTTTCAAAGGTATTTTTGTAACATTTTTAGTATTTAATCTTTTATTCTGCAGGAATTAATAATTAATCTTTGTAAATTCAATACTGCTTGAATCAATATCATAAGTCGTATATTATATAAAAGTTGATTATTATTATTTTAAAGAATAACGATTTAGTTCATTTACCTCCAAGACTATAGTTATACATATTATGATATGTTTGATAAAACAACTTTGAGAAATTTTCAAAATTAGAAAATTATAAATTAAAAAATTCTGAATATATTACTTCACAAATGAAACTATATATATATGTGTGTGTGTATATGATATCGAATTTGGAAAGTTTATATATTAAATATTTATATATTATTGAATACATTAATTTGTTTACATTACGAAGAAACTTATCTCTTTTAAAACGTGGCAATATAAAAATTTAAAAAATATGACAGTCAAACTGGAGTGGTCGAATACTAATCCCAAGTAAGAAGAGGTGTAATTTAATAAGTTTTATGATCATAAAAATATTGAGAAACTAAATGCATACTACTTTGTTGAGGCGACCACCCTCACTACTTTAGTTTTATAAAGTTCTACCATCATCACCCAGTCCTTCAGAAAATGATTCTTAATTATTTTTTATTAATTTAGGACAGCGTCTTACAATCTAGCTGTCAAATGGAATAAGCGTAGATAACACGTATAAGTTACACAACAACTAAGTCTCAATTAATAGAGTTTCAGCCAAGATATTAATGGCAAATCAACTAGTAGCAAGTGAATAGAAGTTTTGAGAGGAAGTAATAGCGATTAGCCTTGGTTATTTACAATCAACAATGAAATTGTTTTGCAAAATTTGTTTGATACTTGGTTTATGTTTACGAATAATTCCCTACGTACATATTTATTAAAAAGGGAAACCAAGGAATTGCTATGTTTATGGCTTTAGTGTTATTCCGTAGTTATTTAGGTGATTTAAGATATTCTGAGATGTTTTTGTTATATAACATTGTAAAATAATTATAAAATTTTACCCATAATATCCATTTAAACATATGATAATTAAACTTTTAGTTAACTATATTAACAAGTTTTAGAATATCATTCTATTTCTAAGCTAAGTAGTTAAAACCTCTGTATAATAATGGAAAATAGAAAGACTTCTAAAAGAGAAAATTGTTTTACAAATACGTGTACATACTATAAAATGAGTAAACATACATATTTTGCACATAAAATTTTAATATACCTAACAAAAGTTATGAACCATAAAAGCTCAACTCAAATCGACGGTCCCTTAGCTCTAAGATAGTTTATGATGCCAGTAGTTGTAAAAGCCATAAATCGTGCAATGATCTCATACAGGTGTTTCAACATGCTGGGATAAAAGAAGACAAATAGACAGTCTTTTACATAAAACTTATCTATTTTATCAATAACCTATTTAATACCAACCAGAATATTTACTATTTATTAATAGCAAATTCTCAGCTTTATATAGGAATGCGATTACCTAAATTTGAAAATAATCAATATCTACACCTATTCCGCTAATTACTTGCTGCAAAATTGGCCATAATATCTCAATTATTATTGTTAGTTTAATATCTCCAGATAGTTAGTTTAATATCTCCAGACCGTTTTCATTAATATTGTGAAGTGAAATGAGACTATGTTATACAGTGAACTAATGTATCATCGTGGGTAGCTGAAATTTACATTATTATTACCAGTCGTGTGATAAATCACCTATAAATGAATTGGTATTTTATAAAAAAATATTCAATTTATTAATAAATAAAACTAAATTACTATGATGTTGTTGAAGGAGATAATTCAGTTTTTATTCCAATCACAGGTTCTTGTGTAAACTTTGTTTTTATAAATTCAGGTATTTTCTCTGACTGTAATCCGTTTCTTTTTCCATTCTGTCGTTCTCTCTGTCTCTATTTTCTATTTAAAATATTAGTTTTCAATGTAGACCTCCAATAATTTAATCTGAAGCCTTAATAGAGTGCATTTTAAATGTCTATTTCAAGTCATAAAATAATTTTAATTTGAGTGTTCTAGACTATTGGCGTTTATTACAATATTGCTAAATGTTTCAAGTGTAATGTAATAATGTTGAACTTGTTGACGCTACAGTGGGACCGGCAATAAAAAGTTACAATTATATTAAGGCAATAGCGAAGCAGAGGGAATATTAAACAGAAATATTTTAAAAAGTATGTTTATGAAGTTGTACAATTTTCATTCAAAAATAATATTTTTGTAGAAATGTTTGATATTTAGTTTTTTGATTCCGCAACTCAATTGTAACTTTTTCTGTCTTTAGATTTCTCGGAATTTCGATTCGTTTGTTCTTCTATGTTTCAAGATCAATATTATATCGTCTAACCTTTGGAAAACTTATAAAAATATGGGGATTAGCAGCGTTATTGGTTACAATGGTAAGGCTCGTTGCACTTCATATTGGGCATATTTTGATACTCCCCAGGGAAACCAAAACAAACCTGCAATGAATTCCGATTGTTCTACAATAATAAAATACGAATTATTCACAAATATAAATTAATTTGCACGAAAAGTAAAACAATTTCGATTTAAGCTCCTTTGTGTTTGCGTTTAAATAACACAGACCTACATATAAGTAGATTGGATTTTTTAAAGAAACTTTACAAATGTCCTATTGTATTTAATTTCGTGTAATTTAATGTTGTTTTATAAAAAAACATGTATCTATTACGTTGTTCGATAACATTTGATTACCACAAACATATACATTTTTTAAGTTTTATCACTAGAAAACTGTCCGCTAAACTTTTTTAGGTGGAAATGATTTTACTCACAGCTCTATTTTACAAACATATAAAATATACATAATACGCATAATTCATTAAGTCAAATTTTAAAATGCCATTATTTTAGTCAAGACTAATAAGATATTATGAACGTTTGTACAAGTTACATTAATTAACACAGTTATAATTAAATTTTCATGAAATAACACGATAAAACGCCTAGTTTTAACAGATTTGCTTTCTGAACCTCCATGTTGGTTCAGGTAAATATTAGATGTTAAAGTGGCTACAGATAAAATGTGAGTTTCTAAAGTAAACTGTAATATCAAATATTTATTCTATGTATTTTAAACGAAGTTCTTATATTTGAAATAGGAAAATTCTCAAAGTAAAAATCTAAACCATATCTTCAAATATCCACAAATATTTTACTAAACTAAATTACCAGACCACACAAAAGCATTAAATCTTGCTTTTGTGTGGTCTGCTTTACCGCTGAGTTAAGTGATACTTAAGACACGAGTTCATTTGTGGCTTGTTAAATATCAGTAATGTAAGCGTCTGTTAAATTAAATAAAAATAAACTTAGGCAGAGTAATTTATTATCCATATCCACTTCAACGTCGGTTCATAATTAATCAATCGCTGTTTAATTACCGCATCTGTAATGACTAGTCGTAGATGAATATATTTGTAGACCCGATTGAGTAAGTTTTCAATTTACATTAATTGCAAACTAAATCAATATTAAATTATTCTACTAATCACGACGAAGCTATATTATGTGTAAAATATTAAATAAAATCTTTTAAACTTCATCTTCAATCATCATATTTTGGTTTAGAGTGAATATAAAAATTATTTTGGTTGAAAGAAAAAAAGAGATTCTCTCTGTTTCCTTTCAGAATCATCCGTCACTGGAGCTAAGAGGTTAATTATATTAATTATTATGACAAGTATAGTGCGTTTGATTTAAGCTCAGCTTTGCATTTGTGTGAGTGTACACGGATAGTGTACGTGTGATGTCAAATATTTGAATGCCACCTTTTTTTCTAGTTTTGAACCGGTTAATACTACATACTTGTACTCCGTCTCGCACCTTCCTCACTTCACCTTTTGTACTGGTAGCAAAATCAAATGTTGAAAACGCAGTGTCAAGTAAAGATGAAATTGTATAATTTTTACAAAATTTTTATTTATCAATAATTTTTTTCCATAATATTCATAATATTTCCATCTGGCCTTTTACAAGTTTTGCTTATTTTATAGCACTTATCTTATGTATCTATTTAAATTATAATAAAGTTTAATTCTAAAAGTTTTTCGTCTAACTCTACTTTTACTATCACTCGTCGTCATCAGCCTATCAGCGCCCACTGCTAAGCAAGGCCTCTTTCTCACATTGAGAAGGTTTGAGCATTAATCACCACGCTTGCTCAAGACGGGTTGGTGATTTCAAACTTATAATTGTGAAACTATAAGTCCAGGTTTCCTCACGATGTTTTCCTTCTCCGTACTTTTACTATCACTCACACAAATACAAAGCTCAGCTTAAGTCTAACAGACTATATCCGAGATAGGAACACGTCATTCCCAAGTTAGATACGTGATTGATCGTAGTGAACCATAAGTTGTATGTTAGAGACTTTTGTCTAGGAAATTGTCAAATTAGTTTAGTGTGATGTGCTGGTGTGATTATCTACTTTTTCTTGTTTTCATACAAATTTCATTTTAATGACTGAATTATTTATTAACAGTTTGCTTATTAGAGAGGCATATTTTAAAGACTTTTCGTTGGATTTTAGGATACATGCCAATTTATATTAAATGTCGATTCGTTGCCATTTTCATCTTAATTGTTGTATTGTTGTGAAAATTGAAGATCATAAAATAAAAAAAATCATAGTTCTAAAATTAAATGTTGATAATAATAATTACCCTTGATATTATAAGAATACTACTTCTTCCTGGCAATTTGCCAGCTTTTAGCCAGGGTCTGACTTACATGTTGTGAATAGTTTTGGCTAATTGTTTTTACGACCGGCCGCGTTCCTGACATCAACCCTCTTTGGGAATGCATTAGTGATGTCAAAATACTCTTAGAAAGTACATATGACTCAGAAAAATCACATTGGTACTTACCAGGATCGATTCCGCGCCCTCATGGAAACGAGGCGGGCATTTTAACCACTAGGCCACCACTGACTTGATATCATAAGAATACAACATATAAATTGTTAAACTTCAATTTTATCAGAATTGATTTAAATTACAAACAATAATAAGCACTTAAAATCAAGTTATTTATTCTTATCTTTTTGTACAAGTATCAATACACATAAATGTAGTGCTATATCGAAATTTGTCGTTATTCCATCCAAATATGTCGTTATTCGATATTCCTGTTGGGTTTCCAAGTTAAATTGAGTGGTGCTTTGCAGCTTAGCAATGATACACTATGTTTGCTCGACACGTTCTTCATAAATTTGATACAGAATGCAAAATAGCTCTGTGACAAAAGAATCGTTTTTCAATTAAATTATTAAACTCAATATAAACAAATATTTATAGTTTAAAAACTAATCGGTGCGTATTTGTATATAAATGTTTTAAATTATCAATGAGTACCTTAATAACAATGAATAAATATATTCTTACGAATAGTCATCATTTCTAACTTATCTTTCAAAATGTAATAAAAAAATGAATTCAAAACCAAAAAATTATATTACTGTTATTTCGTTTGCTCTATTTACTATAGTATTCCTGACGGAGCAACTAAAATACATTATTCTCCTGATATTAAATGTTCTACTAGGATTAGATTACAAAATAGTGGAATAAAACTATGATGATGGTAAGGAAGACAGTAGAACAGATAGATTATATAGTCTAGTATAATAGTAGATAGATACAAGAACAATAATCTCAAACATAACATCTTTCGCTGAATAATATCCCATGTTAATTTTTTATATGATATTTATATACATGTTATTTAGCAAAATTTTAAATTTTATAATAACACAAGAATATTTTACAAAAAAAGTCTATGAATTGAATGAAATGAAATGAATTCTTATCGCTTATGAGGAGTAATTTTAAAATATATCACATATTTAATAAAAAATAGTTCATTCAAAAAAGTCATTTTTATGCAAATCTGAAACATAACGGTTAAAATTTTTTACATTTGTTAGGAGAACTGTGATATGTCTCTCGAAATCTGTTTTATGTTACTTAGTATCTTAGATTTATCTAAATACGAATACCTTACACTCCATGTTTTATGGCAAATACAATATATTACAATACGAACATATATTGTTGGAATTCTAATAACTACTAAACTGGTGTATAGCTGTAAATTCACATTTGCGACGGACGGTTTGGAGTGGAAAATTGGTCCTATGATACATAATCAAGCTACTAAATCTCGTATTAATACTTACTGACTCTATTACGTTTGAATGATAAATTTCCCAGAAATTATTATGTGTGCGTGGTGGCATTTTGCATATCATATTTTGCTATAATTTTTCCGCTATTTATTGGAGAGGGGAAATTTTCATTGGCGGGCAAATCTCATATAAATTATATTAATTGTAATATCGATTACCGTATTAAAACTATAATTGTTTTTTAGATGATATAATTTCACAATAATTGGTGACACAAAATTTCATTAAATATTCAATCATTTATTAAAAATGAAATTGTCTAATGATTGACTTTTGATTATATTTATACCGTAGGTACATAATTCAAATAGAATAGTAGTAGTAGTGTAGTATTTTAAACAATAATGACTAATAAATAATGTGCCTTGGCTCCTAAACGGCGTAACTACTACAAAAATTAGATAAAAATTAAGCGGTACTAGTCTGCCAAAAAGCTTATCTAGAGCACTTTGATTATAACATGGGTACGCGATTACTTAATTTCGCGCCAAGTGGACTGGTACCCTCATAAAGATAACTCTAGAACGGCTGGGCTCTTCTTAATTTAGGAACGAATATAACATTACACGCCACCATACCATTTAAACGAAACTAATATTTTTCATAAATACTACGAGACTTTATTTTTGTTAAAAATGACATACTCCCAACGTTTCGGTTACTTTTCAGCAAAATGTGAAAGTGTTGTTGGGACATGACAAAATTAAGTCGTTTTAACAAATGTTAAGGATTAGGGATTTCGTAACGGATTCTCATATACATATGTTTGAGAATATAAGACACATTTTTAAAATAATTCTGTGTAATAAATAGTTTTAAGTATTTAGCAGCTCTTGTAGTAATTTCATAGCTTGGAAATATAATAGTATAATTTATTGTAGCAGAAAAAATATTTTTATATCAACTATTTTGACCTAATTGACATTTTTTTAATTAAAAATCTGTAGTACTAATAAATTAGGTAATATTATAAGTAATTTAAATGGAATTTTAACATAATGTCATTATACTGAGAAAGATTTTTTTTAAAGTAATGATAAAAACGTAAACAAAAATTTTCTTATTTTATTAGCATTAAAGTATTGCAAACAGACATTATCTGAACTTATAAACGCGTCGTTAAATCTTTGGGACAAAAATTTTGGCCGAGGAAAATTTTTAATGAAATCGTTTCGTTAGACTAAGTCGACTAGAGAACAAGTCAGTACAGCGCTTGGAAGGTATACGACTACATCATTACTTTACTTTTTGTAAAGATTGACGATTTAAGCAAAGAATACACGGCTGAAAAAAATTTACGAAGTAAACGCTTATGTTAAAATATAAAAGTTTGTTTAATTTGATGTAATGTATAGTATACAAGTATTTATAAATCGTTTATCAAACAAAAATATGTAACAAATTGTTTTTCAATTGTTAATGTTCTCTTTGTTTTATTCTATTATAATAATTTTTAAACATGTTTATATACATTTCCTTTCAGACATCTAGCAATTAGAATTTTGACAATGACACTCAAACGGCCGTAAGTTTAAAAATTTTTTATTATTATTACATATTGCACTTAAGTTAACAATAATTCTCGCTATATCGGTAATATTATTTGTGTTAAGGCTTGAGTCAATCGATTCAATTGATACAGTTAAGTATTACTTGTAGGTTCAACATATATGTGAATTTTCTAAACGATTTTGTAGGAGAGCCTTTGCCATTTCGCGTTAACATTACATATTATAGTTGGAAGCTTTTATTGCTGGTTCCACTTTAATGTACTATAAAGCAAATGTTTATGATGCAATTACATTCTATTATTTTAGTAAATAAGTCATGTGCTCACTTCTGCCCTTATGTATGTTTTATTATTATATATATTTTATAATTTATTATAGATTATTGCCCTGGCTTTAACATATTTGACGTTAAGCAATTTTTTCATGATCCTATTCAATGAAATATTAAAACCAACTCGAAGAGTATAAAATAAAATACAAAATTTCACAATAATTTTTCTGTATATAAATTTATTAGGTGTTTATCAAGCATTGATTTTTGAGATTTCTATCTTTATTTTCCAAAAAGCAAAGGATCAAAATTTTGTAAAGCCAACATGAAACACAAAAATAAACACTGCATAAATAATTTTATTTTTTCTTTCTTTTGAAGTAACTCAAATTTATAACGGGGTCTATCAAATCATAAAGGTCAACATTTGTTTTAAATAGCATTACCGTTTGAAAGAAAAAAAAAGGGCAAGAGAATAACAAAACTCAATGAAAACGTTAAAAAATTAGATATATTGTTTACTTCACTTCAAGTAATTACTTTTATTTTGTTAAATGGTTATTGAGTATTTTTGTGTACAAGATTGGCTGTAAAACACTCAAATTGTTCTCCTTCAGGAAATAAAACTGAACAGAATCCTCAGTTAATCAATGTTGAGAATTATGAAAGCAATCAAGAGAGAATATCATAACAATTTTCAACTTACTGAAAAGTTTGTTATGAATTTTCTTATTACTACATAAATGGCGGTAATACTTCTCGCCTAAGAATTTTAGTTACTTTACTTAATAATATTTATAAGCCATATTTTTTTTGTATCTGTGTTAGTCTCACTAAAACTCGAGAACGGCTGAACGTATTTATCTTATCTTAGTCTTGAAATGTTTGTGAAGGTTCAGGAAAAGCTTAAAAGCTGAAAAAAAATTATTCATTTCCGGGAAAACCCTAAAAACAGCCCTTTTCTTTATCCCATACAAACTTTTTTTTTACATTAGAGGTGACAACTAACTAATATGTCAATCATTCTGTTCGATTGAAACAGGCAAAAATATAATAAATACCAATTCCTGGTTATTTAAGACGGAATAGAGTTCGCCCGGTCAGCTATACATATATTACTAATGACGAAATTAAAGCGGAAGAAGTCGCTCGCAAAAACTAGTTGTGAATAAAAAGGGATTCAAAATAAATTTGGAGCATAATTTATTGCAAATAACTTTGTATTCAACTAATTATCTTTAATAGTAAAATTATTTTTGGATTCGAGACATATTAATCGGTTTTCTTTATCTTCACAGGTACGACGGAGGCAGTTCCAACGCTTCACCATAGCATAGCGACCGATAGCTTTCGCAGTGGTTTTAGTGAGTAGGGGCCTGCCCCGGTCTAGTCTCACACATCCCTTTCGGCCCAACCACGGCCGGTGTTACGGCTCACAAAAAGAGTTTCAAAAAAAAATGCTATTACATATGGTAGCGTTCTTAGCAAAGTTATACAGTTAAAACTTCCAAAAATATTATATAATATTTTAGTTTATAAAAACTATTACATATTTGTTTCAATTTATAATCTCCATTGTCAAAAATATTTGAAATTTGGGATTACAATACAAACTCTCTAACAAAACTTACAAAACAAATGAGTCCCTTGGCTCACATTAAAAGTAATTCAAAAGCTGAATTATAACTATGATAGTTTCTGCACTAAGGGTCGTAAACTGGACTACTGTGAATAACTTTTTATAACAAAACATGTCAACACTTCTTTATGAAACAAAATAAATATAGATTGTCTATTTGCAAGTATTTTTTAAATGTATAAGTTTTTTTTTTTCCATAAATTGAAATCAAGTGTTAAAAGGCCTTGCAATTTGGTCATAATTAAAAAAATTACGACTATGTTCCTACATCGTATATAAATTTTGCATTTATTACCACGTTGGCGGTCCGCGGTTCTGTAGCAATTTTAAATCTTTTTTTATGTGAAAGGTGGCAAACGAACAGATGGCCTACTTGATGGAAGGTAGTTACTATCGCCCAAGAACATTCACAACATAGGAGATGTTACAGATGTGTTATCAACCTTGACTTTTTAGGATTAGGGAGGGGTGGGAATAAGGAAAAGGTAGGGAAGGGTGGGAATAGAGAAAGCAAAAGGGACGACGAAACGCAGCCATTAAAAGCTACCTTATTTTAAAAGCTACTTTATTATTTTATTTAAAACTTAAGTAAATTACAAAATAAGTGTTACTTTATTAGGTTTTAATCTAAATCAATTTAATTATTTAATTAAGAAAATAATGTTCTCACTCCACAATTCCACCCACCCGTCTTTCAAAGCCCATCCAACCTAATATATAAATTCGAAATAACTTTATACTTTATTAGGTAAAATATGAAGCTATTAATATCAATTACCGTCTAGTTTAGATTATACTACACTCAGGTCAAATATGCAATAAATAGGCTGTTACAGTGGCAAACAAACCGTGCAAAGAGTTAGTACAGTCACGATCGAAATTCAGGCAATTTAGTCTACGCGCCCAGTTACATAATACAGCGGAAACCTCAAATAGCAGTTATTTCGATTTGGCATTCATAAATAACGATAACAATTAACCGTGGTGAATTCAATGCAGCCCGCAGTTCAGCATCTCATTTGTTCACCCATTGGCCTCATTATTGACGCTTTTGTGAGTTTACACTTTGTTGATTGTTAATATCGTTATTATTCATTTCACGTTCTTTATATAAATTATACTCAAATTGGTTTAGAATTTCAATCGATTAATTATGGAAAGGATATATTTAGTCCGTTCTCCTTTTACCTGGTAATTTCCCAGTTATAGCCAGGGTCTGCCTTACTTGTTGTAAATAGTTTTGGCTATTTGTATTTATTAGCGGCCGCCTGTCTGACATCAACACTCTTTGGGAATCAGCATCAATCAGTGATGTCTAAATACTCTTAGAAAGTACATATGACTCAGAAAAATCACATTGGTACTTGCTCGGGCCAGGATCGATCTCGGGCCCAGTGCTGTAACTAGCCTTTGATGCACTCGGTGCGAGCTTTCGAAACTGCACCCCTGAAAAATGATCTAACCAGGCTCTAAAATTAAAATGGACAAATGTGCATACAAATAAATCTATCTATTTATTGTTTAACAAAGTATATAAGTATATAGCTACCATGCTTGAGATAAAACTAGATACTAGTCTGGTCATTTCTGCGTCCCTCCAGGGTCTGCACCCTGTGCCTGAGCACTGCTGGCACTGCCCTAGTTACGGCACTGCTCGGGCCCTCGTGCATGAGAGGCGGGCTTTTTAACCACTAGGCCACCACTGACAATTCTGTCCCTTATTATTAAAAAAATTGCCAACTAATGCAAATGTCAAAATGTCCCATATAATATAAAAGTGTCAAAGTACATTGAGATGTTTGTTCTGTTTTAATATCCTATGTAGTATAATAATACTACACTCAGTTCATTGCTTTCATAGCTCCAGCGTCAGACTTATTAGTATATTTTCCAAAATGTTTTATTTTTTACTTAAACCTTTAGGTCAACTTGTTTATAAAACAAACACTCTGATTAAAGTAATGGAGTGTCGATCAATAACAATTTGGAAGTTCCCTCTAAACCCCATTTAGTAGAAATAATGATGCCAACCCGTCATAGGAACTCCATTGATAATGAAATCCTAGAACATTGTGACTCGCTCATTTAATATGCTTTTATATCATTTTGCTTACATTATGAGCGATTGTCATCATGTCATATCTATATATCTATATATAGATATAGATTTATACAGGGTGTTCTAAAAACTGTGTAAACCCTCTTAACTGCGTTATCAGTATCGAAAATGGAACAAAATCAAATAACTTATATTTACAAACTCTTCAATAAAAATAATAAAATTAAATATTAAATGATTATTATATGTAGAGTAACCAAATGTTTGTACCCACTGGTGTACAGGATGAGACTCAATCGCGTCATCACATCTGCTGCGCCAGTAGTGACGAACTCGATATATGTATAATGTATATATTAATAAAGAAGAAAGATTTGTTTATTTGTTTGTTTATTTGTAATGAATACGCTCCGAAACTACTGGACCGATTTCAAAAATTCTTTCACCTTTGGAAAGCTACATTATTCAAAAAAAAATAGGGATCCTTACTAAAACTCCAATAATGTAACCCAAGGTGTAAAAAAATTAACTGAACAATTCCTTACGTCGCGTGCGCTGCGAAAACTATTGATGATAGAATTAAATCATTTGCTACGACTTTGCAGAACTCAGCATCATCTACAAAAAGTGTCGCGACAGCACATGTCTAAATATTATAGTTATGTCACAGTAAGCGGTTTTTTATTCTAAAAATTTAATTTATATGCCGCCGCTTGAAAAGGCTCTTTATTTGTACCTTGGTATTAATCCTTATCAAAATAAATTACTTTATATTGAAGACGACTTCAATACCATTTAATAACTATTTGAATTATTCAATTCGGACATTTCATTCGGAAGATATCACGAGTTTAAAAATGCAAGTATTAGAAAAAAGTCGCCTGGTTGCCGCTCACCACGCTCAGTTAGCCAGCATGCGATGTAGGCTCCATGTAAGCGTCACTGTCAAGAGGGAGTCAATCACAATGGGAGTCAATATTATAAATAAGAAAGTAACTCTGACTGTCTGTCTGTCTGTTACGCTTTCCCGCTTTAACCTCTCAACCGATTTTGATGAACATTAGCACAGACAATCTTTCGACCCTGAGAAAAAACATAGGCTACCTTTTATTGCGAAAAAGGGGATGAAGAGGTGGAAATAGGGGTTGAAAGTTTGTATGGGATTTCTTAATTTTAAAAGATAAAACCATGAAACTTTATATTTGAGCACTTGATAGGATATATTTAAACATTTGTTCTAACGTTTTTGAAATTTCAACTAATGAGGGGATAAAATAAGGGTTGAAAGTTTGTATGGGATTTTGTCATTTTCGGGGATAAAAACATGAAACTTTATATTTAGGAACTTGATAAGAAATAAAAAAAACAATTTGTTCTAGCGGTTGTAAATTTAAAATCGTTTGTTATTTTTACCACCGTGGGGGTGAAATTCTACACACGCAATTCCCGAAATTCGAACGGAACGGAACGGGAACTACGAAGCTTAACTTTTTGTATACAAAATTTTAACAACTGAACCTAGGAACATCATATTTAGAAGTTTGGGTGTATCAAGTTTAAAAAAATTGGCTTTTGAAGTTAAAATTCCTTTTAACCAGTAAGTACTCTGCATCGCCGCCGATGCCGTAGGTCGTCGGTCGCCGCACAGTGGGAAAGCCCCATACAAGGCCGTCTCAAAACCCCTTCACATGACAGAGGTTGTGGTGCAGTAAAACTAATTAATAATTAATTTAGTCTTATATATAAGCTTTCATTTCTATATTTTTTTAATTATTTTTTGCAAACCATAATATATATTAAAAGGCATCAAAGTTGACTCATGTTCATTGGTGTTATTTTGGCCCAGTACATTACTACAATTCAACGCCACATTACTTGAAAGAATTACGTATATTATAAATGCAAAAGTAACTCTGTCTGTCTGTTTGTTACGCTTTCACGCCTAAATCACTAAGGTTATTTTAATGAAATTTGTTACAGAGATAGAGTTGACCTTGAGATAGAATATAGGATAGTTTTTATCCCATATTTTTGAAAGGTTCTCTTGGAAACGCGATATAACCGAACTCCACGCGGGCGAAGCCGCGGGCGGAAAGCTAGTTAATTTATATACAAAGGCCTTGCAAAACCTTTACCTTGGAACGTTTAGTGAAATTTAGAGACTAATTTTAAAACAACTTTGGTTTGCAATAGTTCAAGCTTTTTATATATTGGTATCCATCTAGCAGAAAATGATTATACTTTACAGCAGCTTTGCCTAATTATTAGGTTTCATAGAAATTTTTCTTAAAAAAATGTATTTATGATACAAAAAAAAGTACATTTATTTCAATTATAAGAATCACAAATGTGTGTCCTTTAATATCACAATAATTTTACTAAAAGCAGTGTGAAGTCTTTATGAAATTTTGGATAATCGTAAAGGAGTTTAAAGATATGAATTATGACAATTTTGTATTTTTATTGATGAAGCGCATCATTATATTTTTTAAATAACTTTCAAGCCCTAAACATTTTTCGTTTTTCCTCACAATAAATAGTCTGTCGCTCTATTTTTCAATATACTAGTAGAACATTGTTTATAACTCAATAAAATTATTAAATTAAAATAACTTAATTACTTTTGAATATTTATATTATAGAAATAACCTTTATCCATTTTAATTCTGTTTAAAAAATTATATACTTAAAAGGTAACATTACTTGTATCGGTATGTTATAAAAAATTATTAGGGTCACAACTTTAAAGTATAAATTAGCTATTTAAAATTATTCCGCTATTTATTTTCCCTGGTACGGTGAACGACTACCTCATTAATACAGTTATTACACTTCTATTATTTACCCTACGGAATAAATTAAACTATAAGTAGAACTTGTGTACCATAAAGTAAGAAATTGTCGTTGAAGAAATTAATAATCTTGAATAAGGGCTCAAACTGTATCTACTATTTGACTGAATGGTATTATAAAGTAATGGCATTATAACTGTTTGTACTATTTTGAATCAAATATAAATATAATAAGAAACTCTTGAAAAAGTAATATACGTATCTTGATACTGTGTATATATATCATTAACTAAAAATGGTCCACTTCAATTAAAAAGATATTTTTAATAATAATTATAATGTTTGATACCAAATTTCATTTAAATTATAATGTATTAGAATTACAAATTTTTTGAACCAGAACATATTATCATGAAACAGTAAAGCATAACTAAACGGAGTATAAAGTGTAACCAACCCTTCGTTTGAGTTTCTTGGTTGTAGGAGAAATATATTGATGTTTTATAAAGTAGTGAGATTTTTTTTGAGATTTTTTTTACGTCTAACAGTGTTAATATTTTTGTGGTGTATAAAAATATACTTGCTACAAGGATATTGAACCAAAGTAGCACACGGATGTTTCCTGTATTTAACACAACACCTATGTGCAAATGTTATTGAAACTCAATTGGAACATGACTTGATATATTGTTCTATATTAAACATATCATTAGAAGCATTAACAATTATTATCAATTGTTAAAGCAATTATTGACATCTCATTAGATTAATCGTTCACAATAGTTAAAACAAAAAATAAAATTCTGTTTAAAACTTGGACAATGTTCAATGTTTGAATTAAAATTATATGACATTTTATCGTATGTAGTTTCATTTAGTATCACCCTGTTAACGCTTTTTCATTACAGTAACAACGAGATGATTTCACGGTTCAGAAATATATATTACTTCATGTATTTTTAGTAGGCTTTAAATAATTTTTCAGTTTGTCATGGTTACAGTATTATTGTAACTACCTATGGTGTTTCCGTTACAGCTCTAGTTTAAATAGTTTTTAATTATTTTTTAATTCTCAACTCTGAGAACGTAAGTCATATAAAACATAGTTTTTGTTTATTATTATAATAATTCGTTTAATAACTTAAAAACCAGATATCGTATGTGGGTAATGCAAAAATTTAATCATTTGAAAGTAATTGCTCTCATATGTATCCTCCATAGAGCTTTAATCTCAAATCAGATAAGGAATGTTATTTAGTTCCCTACGCATAATACTAATTACCAACATTGATGTTGAATTTCGTACATCGGTATTCGCTAATGAAATACAGCTACCGTAACGAAACTTAATTATTATAATGTCATAGGAATTTGCTATTGTTATGTAAAATTGAATAGAACACAGCGCCAAATTTTAATAATAGGAGTATAAAAACAAACGGAGACTGCGGTAGTCTTTGTTACTAGTTATGTGAACAAAACTCAGTTTTGCGGGCGTAAATCTATTAAGCAGATAGGTAGTAAATTTTTTGCTACAATATATTAGAAATAAATAAACCAATTAAATTTTAAGGTATTTCAGAAGGTCCAGTATTGCACAGCTACATTTAGGTGTGAAGAAGTAAAAAATTACTGGTTAGATCTGCTTAAAACCTCAATTGTTACATTAATAAAGTTTCTTTAAAATGGTTTGGTTTATAAGGTTACTGACATAAAGACTATGCTTAGGAGAATTAATTATGTTCATACATATCGTATGTTGTAGAAATAATGTAAGCAGAAAGTTAACTACAACCATAATATTTATATTATTACTGGCTGACTAGCTAAACTGTAGAAACCAATGGGAAAAGTACTCTAAGAAATGTTAAATGAATTATGTGTATAGGTATTTTGTTATTATAACTCCGGCCATAGACCAATTCCGAGTGATATATTTGCAAAGAACATGTAAATTTGTTTTAATTTTTCTTTGTTTTAATAGCAACTACGTGAGTATCACTGCCAGTGACCCATTATTTTATTCAAAAAGTGAAACATTGTAGTATGTTTTTTCTAGTAATTTTCGTATTTTTATGTTAAGTAAGAACCATCTCCTAATAATAGCAAATACTATAAAAAAGAATTAAGGAAATCGGTCCAGCCATTCACGCGTGATGACGTGACCAAAGGAAAAAGGGATTAATTTTCTTTCATCATTACTATAAAACATTTTATCATGAGTAATTAGAGCTCGATTAATTTACAGATAAACAATGGTTTGACCAGCTCGGACATACAGTAGCACGTTTCTGATAATAATCAAACATAAAAGCGTTGTCGAGTATATTGTTATATTTAACACAAAATTTTCCATACATATAGAATTATATTATAAAACTATGAAATATAATTGGATTTATATTAAAGTACAATCGGAGATTCTTTTATGTCAAAGGTGGCAAACGAGCAGGCGACCTACTTGATGGACAGTAGTGAGCGTCGCCCATGGACCTCCGCAACATACATAGACGTTGCGGATGCTTTGCCAATCTTGGTTGTTAACTAAAAGGGAGGGGCGAGAAAAAGGAAATACTAGAAAGGCAGGGTATAGGGGAAAGGCAAACGGTTCTCTCACTCATCTGTCGAAACTCAACCATTAGTGACTACTTCACGCCGATCTTCTGTTAGAGGGTCGTACTTCCCCGGTCGAGTCAGAGATGTTCGAACTGTAGTAACTTGACTCTAGCTAGGCTCTGTAGAAGATGTATATATCACTCTCTTTTTCTCTCCTACTTACAACATTTGTGTATCTTCTTGTTTCTCTCCCTCAGCGGTAAATGCATACCTTGTTGGAAGTCGCATAAGAAGTTTCACAAAAATACGTACAACGTATTTGGAATAAAGTTAACTCTGTATTCAAATTATGGTTCCACATACTTATTGTTGTAAAATCGAAACAGAATAGAGGCTAATTGATTGTTAATGGTCACAGAGCTACATTATATATAGATACATATTGTTTAATTTGAGAAATATAATACCAAAATAATAGGAATATATTTTAATTAAGTAAAACGTAGTCCTACTAGAAAAATAGTTTAGTAAATAGCAGTACATATTGTGTAATCTGTGTTGTTGAAGTTAAAAACAACTTAGTCGTATTCTTCATTGTTTTTTCCTTAAGGAACTATTTGTCCTTTTATATCAGACTTTAGACAACAGCCTACAATACTGAGTGCCGATTACACAAAATAAGATATGGAAATGGTGTCGCTCGCTATACAATTTTCCGCTTCGATTCACAAGATGCTACTTCGAATTTATAAGAATAGTGTTATTTGCGTGAATATTTTACTGTCTGAAGGTTAATTAATTTTTGAATCTTAAAATATATTAACAATGTATTGATTTAATTATATCATATTACACATAACATAATACTTCGTATTTATGATATTTGGTGGGTTTTATTCAATTTGAATTAACAATGGATCACGGATTACAATTTAAACATCGTTTGAATATGATTGTATGAAATATTGGAAAAGAGATAATTGATTCTTAAGCAGATGCACATTTCTTATTAGGAATATATAATATGTAAAATTCGTTCAACAAAACTTCATAACTGTATTGCGGTCCGTTTATTCTGTTGACGTTTTTAAAATTTTCAGAAATTTAAAAAGGCTATTGCTTCTTTCAAGTTCTGCACGTACGTGCTTCAACCATTGTTTTTTGCACAGGAGACCATACGGTACCTCCTAATGGCAACGCTGTAGGGCTTTGATCCCGCGGCTCATTGGACGATCAGCCCAAATGGGAGCACCGTACTTGGCAATACTCCGCCAGACTCCTGAGTATAGCCATCTGCCGCCTGCCGCCTAATCCGCTATTTCTTTCCGGGCGCCCTTTTCCCTAAGGAGCCGGGACTCAAGAGCTGCAAGTCGCCTATCGACCAGGTAGCCAACCAACCGAGCGATGTTGGACTCCAGTGCTTACATCTGGTCCCGGCCTATCAGGCTCTCAGACGCCGCCTTTGCCGCCTCCGCCCTCTCCCTCCGAATCTCCTCAAATTGGATGCGATGAGCGTGCACCTCCTGCTTGAGACCCGCGTCCTCTCTCTGGAGCCGAGCGATGTCGGCTCTGAGACAGCGGGTCTCTTCCGCCTCCGTCCTAGTGACTAGCGCGTCAAGGGCCTCCATCAGGAAAGCAGAGGCCTTCATTATTTTTGAAGAGGTCTCCCCCTTGAATTTGGTACTCTTCCCCACCAAATTCTAAATCAGGTTGAGGCTCTTCTCCGCCCCTGTCTTTTCCAACTCCAGCTGGACCTCCCTCTCCTTCTTCGTCCTCGTCCCCGCTCCATTCCTCACCTTCCCGACGCTCTTTTCCATACAAGAGTCGAAGTTAGCCTCCGACTCCTCTTCCTCCCGCTGGCGCAAGAATTTTCTTACTCTGGGCAGGTGCCTACTTCGGCCTCAACTTCCTGCCAGCTTCAACCCTCGAGCCAACCCGCCCTCAGTCTCGGTATCGGAGCCAGACATCTCCGAAAAGAGACGTTTGGCCCCTAACTCCGACTCCGGACTAGACGACATCGAGTCGTCCATAGAATTTGCCGTTTCATCCCTCCCCCCAAAATATTCCCTATCTACCATCTCACAACACCTAAACACACCCAAACACAATCCGAAACGCAACCATGTACGTGCTTCAACCATCACTCAGTGTGATTTATTCTTCCCTAGCAATTTGTGATTGTAGTGTTGTTACTTTACGTTTATTCTTCTGAGATGAAATAGTTCTAATTCTTTTTTTAGTCCTTTAATTAGACGCGAAATTCAGTATCTTTCTATATAGAGATTTATTAACAGGTTTTGTTTGTTTTTATGCAATATCCTATTTCATTTTCATTTCATTCATATATTACGGACCCTTCCATAATACGTAATTTTAACAACAGCGCTCTCATTTACCGAAAGCCCGGTCAAACGTTTTGTGTTAACATAATAGACAAACATCACGTTTTTTTATACAATCATGTTACTTTTATAACAAATATTATATGTTACTGTCCAGATATTATTATACGAGATCCTAATTAATAATTTTAATATTGCATGTATGAGGGCGCGGATTCGAGACCTGGCAAGTACCAATGTGGTGTTTTTGATCACATTGGTACTTGCATATCACAAGTCAAATGTACTTTCTAAAAATATATTAGACACCATTGATAGACGATGATGGAAAACATCGTGAGGAAACCTGGACTTATAATTTGAAAATATAAGTTTGAAATTACCAACCCGCCTTGAGCTAGCTAGCATGGTGACTAATACACTAGTCTTCTTAATGAAAGAAGAGGCCTTTTCTCAGCAGTGAGCTCTGATAGGCTGTTGATAATGATGAATTTTAATATATGTTCATTAATATATGTACAATAATCCAATTTCGGCACTATGACATAAGTTACAAAAAAAGAAGTTTCCACAGTCTCTGAATCGTCGAAACCATTCCTCCACGGGTCAAAGTGATGGAGTACCATCCCCCAAAACACGATTAATGTCAAGGAACGTTTCTCTAGCGTATTTACCTTCAACGAAGGAAAATTTTAAAATAGCTCGAATTTTAGCGTTAGTGAACTCCATGGTTACACTTCTATAATTGTAAAAGCAATATCCAAACTATTGATGCATGGTGTCGTTTTGTAGGTTATACCAAGACCTGTCAAATGGTGTATAGTATTGCCAGATATGAGCTTCAGATACAAATTTTCTCCATGTGAGACGAGGTCCTTGCTCAGCATTGTTCTCCGTAAGACTGATGATGATATGAAAAATAATAACATAGTTCAATTATCTCATATTTATATAATATAATTAACAATACTAAGAGCGAAAGCAATGTTCTTTTTAAATAAAATATAATAAACAAAAATGCATACATTTTGTCCCTAATTTGTTTCTGATCAAAGTATAAACTGACTAGAATACATATTATTTTTTTAACTTACTATTTTGAAACAAATATACATATTATATAATGGTTATCAACTTTTGAATACATTGATAATTGCACTGTCCAAATTGAAGCGTGGAATTTTTTATAAAAAAATGTCTATAGCCACAATATGACAGGTATGATTGGTATGTATTTAAAAATAAGCGTGTAATTTCAATAACTAATTAAAAAGCTTCTAAGCCTCATTTGTTGGAACGTAAAAATTATGGTACGAATTTTACAAATATTTGTCTTTTGCGATGAAATCTGTGTTAAGTTCGTAGGTTTTGTGGTAATTTAATTTTGACGCATAATCATGATGTTTTTATTAACTCCAACAGATTTTTATAAAGCATTTCGTTATTTGACATTCAAAATAAAAATGAATAATTTTATTGATAAATCTAGTCAATAACATTGTGGCAATTTATAATCTCTTTTTAATACAACATGACTTTGACATGGTTTTGACTATGGATTCTTTAATGATTTTTTAAATAAAATATAGTAATTCCATGATATGATAAAAAAATCCGATGTATGTCATAGTGAATGAAGTAAGCTTCGTTAAAATATATTACGATATTGAATAGAAATACAATTAAGCACTTAAAGGCATATATATATATGTATATATATATATATATATATATATATATATATATATATATATATATATATATATATATATATATATAAGAAATACGATAAGAACATAAAACTATTATGCGAAAAAGTAATATTAAATACATTCATAATAAACGTTATTTTTGTATATGATGGTGTAGATTATCTATTGATAAGTCAGTAGTGTAGCCTAGTAGCCTAGTGGTTAAAGGGCCCGCTTCTCGTTGCCGAGGACGCAGGTTCAAACCCGACAAGTACCAATTTGATTTTTCGGAGTCATATGTACTTTCTGCGAGTATTTAGACACTATTAACATACGGTGAAGGAAGACATCGTGAGGAAACCTGGACTTATAGTTTCATAATTATAAATTTGAAATCACCAATCCATGATTGATTGAGTGATTAATGCCCAAACCGTCTCCATGTAAGAAAGAGGCCTTTGCTCAGCAGTGGGCTCTAAAACGCTGATGACGATTGATAACTTTACTTGTGTAACTCAATTAAAATTTAGTTATTCATATTAGGCACTAAAAAAAACTTGGTAATTCCTTTAGAAACATTATAGGTACTTATGATGGATGTCTGCTCAACCTAAAAAAAACACTCTTTTATAGCTAACCAAACTAAAAAATAGAAAATTATTGTCAATAACAAAGAAATCATTCATACTTAATGTCCTCAAATAAAATTATAATACAATATAAGTTATTAACAGAATAATTTAATTCAGAGTATAAAGCAGGGGGGCGGGGCGGTCCTGATATTGAATAATTCTAGTGGCAACTAGATAGTTAGGTATGAGAGGAAATATATGAAACGTAGTCATATAAAACTACAGAAAGAACCTTAAGCATATATTTGCAATAAAATCAATAGTTGCTCTTTTTATGTTTCATCGTCATTCAAAGTGAGAAAGGATTTAAATAAATTAAAGTTAGTTTTATCACTCAATAATATCAACATCCATTACGATTAAACAATTCTATATTGCGTATAATCTTGGACGTTTATATCTATAAACGATTTTGTTTCATAATAAAGGTTTCTTACCAGTATTTCATACATTTTATACAAGAATTACAAACAAGTGATGAAGACACCGCAACGAGTTACCCAATGTCGTTTAAGAAATGTCAATTTAAACTTGTAACGAGGTTGGCGCAAGTGGCTGCGGAACAAAATTAAAATGTCTAGAACAAATAGCTACTGACTTGGCCATTTGAAACAAGCCTTATTTCTGTCCTTACTTCGTTAACCTACAATTTTAGTCTTATCAGCTGTGAGCTAAATACAATCATGGTCATTAATAACTCGAACAGTGTTTTCTTTGCAATAAGAGTAATATTTATAATAAAAGTAATTGTAATATAAATAATGCATAAAATAAAAAAAAATCATATTGGACGATTTTGTTGTAAGGCTAGGACTTGTAAGTTGTCTCCTTTCTTATTACTAATATGATTGTTTAAAACTTTTTCGGGAGATGTTGAAGTTTTTGTTTTAAGTATTAATAAAAACATATATAAACAATATTATAGCTGTATGGATAAATTAAATTAAATGGAAAAAAATTAACTAAAATTCGTGTACACATGTTGTAATTATTTATAAAACTAAGTTTTCGTTTCACAAACAATACATTTTGCATTTGAGATAAATATTTTTACACATATGTTTTTATAATTGTTGAGATCTAAGAAGAAAAATATAAGTTTCATTTTATAATTGTTAGTAAAACAGAATATAACATTAACATTGATACTTAGATAAAGTATCAGAAAATAGAGTATTTTTTCAACAAACTTGGAGTGAATTAAGAAATAAAATATTGAACCAATTGCCCAATAATTAAGCACCTACATTAAGTATCCTGTGAACGTACCAGCTGATGTAATCGAGTAAATAAGAGGGGGATCATAGGTTGAGTGCTAACTATACCCCAGCTAGCACTCTAGAAAGTGGCGTTAAGTGCTCGTATTGTATTTTATCAAAGAAATATGTACTTAAGTTGGGATGAAAATGATTTGTTGTCAAGCTTTAATGAGCTTAATTTTTACTTATAAACAATTTATTATGATAGGCAATGCTCTGATAGGATGTATTTATGTGAATTATTATTTCATTACAAATGTTATCTTTATGAAAACAAAACATAAATATTGTCTGTATTGTATTTGAGGTTACAAAGTAAAATTCAAATATGTCATCTTTTTTTAACAAGACGTTACATCCTCAAGAAATTTATATCTCCGTTCTCTTTAATAACTTCTGTAATATACATATACAGGGTGACTGGTGAATTACTATCAATATTTAAGGAGCATACTCGGTACATGATTCTCATTCGAATTATGTAAAAAAAATAGGTACTTAATTTTTGACCAAATTTCCGTATAAAAAAATAAAGTGCGGACACGTTCCAAATGTTCCAAGTGTGGACGCGTATGGTGGCGTGCTGATACAACACTACGCCGCCGACGTGTGTATGTGTGTGTGTGTGTGTATACCTAATCTGTAGGGTGTTCACACGATGCGTAATTAATTACATAACTTTTGGTTAACTTTACTTAGAAGTTTATTAATATTTATGTTATATTAATTTTTATTTTGTCATATATGATCGTCAAATATCACGTCCTCAAGTATCGATAGTAATTCACCAGTTACCCTGTATATATATATAAATAATTTTCGTTGATTACAACTGGAATTTTCTATATTTAGATCTAAGGATTCGTTTCACGTTTCCTGAATGGTCAGATCTTTTTTATGATTCAAAACCTAGAAAGCCTAATTATGGTTTATTAATTTTATAGATTAAACAATTCATTTTCTTCGATTTATTTTACCGCAAATACAGTGAATAAAACGCTTTCAAAACTTCACTTATAGTGCAAAAGATTTATATTTCGTTTAAAATAAAACAAAATTCGAAGTAAAAAAATTGTTTTATTTTAAATGAAATATAAATATTTTCGATTATAACTGTTCTAGTTGAACAACAAACAAAAATAAAGATCTTAGAAAAATGGCTAGCAACTTTTTGGATTGGGACAAAGTCCCGAAACCGATGCGAGATGTCCGTAGTAAGCTTTCACATGTCGGATCCACATAAACGCAGAGTTTTGACACTGGACCGGAATATTTTGAGTTTAACTCTGCTGGTCAGTTTCCGCGACTGCCACATACGACGAGAATGTGCAAAGGCTGCACTTAAAAGGCTAAAACGCTTAAAATCACCAAAAGATTGAATTCATTTTTAACCGGCTTCAAAAAATAGGAGGTATCTGCGCCAAAAGAAAAAAAAACTTATTAATTAACGACAAAAACTATAAAACACTAACAAAACATCATTTTCAAAATTAATTTATCGAATTCCAGTCTTTAATTTGACGTCACAGAGACGAAAAAAAATTACGGCACAACTCCCCATCCCGTTCTAATTTTACAGAAAACTATCGTTTTTGACTATTCAAAAAGTGTTAAATTTGACTAGTTGTCAAGTTTTTGAGGTAGTAGAGCATAGCTGAAGTCAAGTAACTATAGCTTTTCTGCCATTTGCTTAATCTAACCCCATCCTTTTTCTCAACAACTAAGGTTGGATGTCCATAGACGAGGGTGATTACTGCCCATCAAGCAGGCCGTCTGCTCATTTGCCACATTTTACATAAAAGAAAAACTTCATTTGGTACTTTTACTTTCCCCCTAAAAGGGGCATGCACCGACTTCAAAAAATTACTTGTGGGCATATCAAAGTAAGTTTATTTATGGCAGAAGTTTTTGTTATCGTTTTTCACTTTTTAGATCTGTTATATTCTTTAACTGTGTAGCATACCTACACATGTAAGGTTTTTATGTATAATTTTGAAGATAGTTTTATTTTTAACTCTTTAAATATTTCTTCAAGTAATCTTAATAAGAATTTTTAAAAGTAATACTACAATCAAATAAATTTAATTTTGTTCATGCAACCAGGGAATCTTGAACATATTCTTACATAAAAATTATAAGTTTTAAGCGAAAAATGTAACATCTTAGTTATGTGTTTGCTAGTCATTCATCCACAGTGTTTTATACTGTTTACGTGATATGAACCGAGCACGACCATTTTACAACATAAAACGTGTACTTGTGTTAACAGTTCACAAGACTGGTAAAATTAACTAACCTAACTTTAATGTTTTAGTGTAAAGACTATCGATCTTATGTATTTCTTGTGGACCGGTCTTGTATATTATACATATGATAAAAAATGTAATGTTTTTTATATACAAAGAAGTTTATTGAAAAATAATACTATATTATTTTCTATTTCATTTTTGACAAGTTTCAATGAGTTATTGTCAGAGAGATAGATTAGATAGATAGAGAGACAGATTCAGTTGGCATACATTTTTATTATGTTTATGTACTTCAGTAGTTTCTTGGTGCCATGTTTTGAACCTTTAGATGATATTTTGATTAAACTACTTAATATATTTAATCTTCTTGCTTTGTTTTTCGGATGAACTTATGTTTTGGATGTAATGTTTCGTAATTCGATGCACTTTAGGGTACAGAAGGATACTTCGTTACCCATATTTAAACAAAGATATATAGTTTAACAGTGTTTAAATGGTTAAAATACATTAATATAATTTTTATCGTTGCTAGTAATTCAACAATGTTTTATAAATATAAAATTTACAAAGCTGTCATAAAAATAAACGATCAGCAGATTGCACGGCTCAATTGGAAAAGCGATTGATACTCTTTATCTCCATAGTCGCGTAATCAAATCAACCAGATTAATTTTCATTTTGATTATTTGAATTTCAATTATTAAATATAAATGAAATTATATTATATAGAATATAAACTAACTTGTATATAAAATTAAATTTAAAAATTTTCTACTTGGAAACTGTTTTACATATGTAATTATAGGTATTCAATATTACAGTAGTATTTATAAAAAACAAACTTATTTTTTTATTTTAGTAAAAATATCGGTAGGTAAGTAAACTTCTAAGACTTTAAGATCAAGACAAGTTTATAAAATTAGTTTCATGATTATTAGTAAAATGACAAAGAAACAATTGATAAATTGTGATTGTATAACATTTCAAAAAAAGGTGAGGTGGTAAAGCTTAGCTGTCCAGTTACTACAGCTCGAACATGGTTTGGCTCAACCAGGAAAGTACTACCTTCTCACAGAAAATCGGCGTGAAGTACATAGTCTTTACTGGCTTCATTTCGTCCGGTGAGTGAGACAGCCGGTTGCCCTTTTCCTTTTCCCACCCTTTCCTGCCCTTTTCTTTCCCTTCCTTTACTACCTTTTTCTCCCCTTTTCCCCAATCAAAAGCGGCAACACATTCGCAAATCGTTGCGGATGTCCATGGCCAACAGTACTATTTCCATCAGGTAGACCGTCTACTCGGTTGCTCCCTTTTAGCATAAAAATAAGCAAAAAAAAAAATAAAGGATACTTAAAAAATGAGACGGTTTAATAATATAATAAGGAATACCTATTAAAAAAATGAATAAAGTCAATTGGGATGGCTCATTTTTTATTGGTCTTGTGATATAAATAAAGAAAAAAAATAAATACTGGATTTAACGGGTGCCCATAACCACTTTCTTTTGACATAATAAAAAATATTTGTTTGCATTTCACAAAAGACATTTAAGAAATGTGATATTGTCTGATTTAAATATTATTATTAATGAATGTTATGAGAAACTAATTACATGTTTTTATTTAAATTGAATGAATTTAATGTCAAGTAATTTAATTAAATGACAAGTTTTCATTTAATTTTCGATTTAAATAGAACTGAAAGCACAATAAGCTAAAACTGCAGTAAGTAGATTGAAATATTAAGACCAGCTGAAATTTATACAGAATTGAATAAAATTGACAACGCTCTTTAAAATTTTAATATTAGTTGTAGTGTTATTAATTCGTGATGTTAAATATTTTTTCTAATTAAGGTTAGATCTTTTTATATTTAAATTACTGAATAATAATAAAAACAAATTATTTGTATTACAAGTTTAGCATTTTGTTTCATATGTTCGAATTTCAAGTACCTAGTTGAGATCCCAAACAAATATTTAAAAACGATTATCAAACGTCAAGCCATACTAAATCGCGAAAGCGGCTTCGAATTGGACTATTATGATGGATGCGTATGAAAAACAATACAAAAACCCTCAAAGATATTTGTGCGTTGGCCTCCAGACCACACATACTTATGTATTCGCTAATTTTAAAGCGCTTTGTGATGATAGAGCTTACGGTTCCCGGGGAAACCAATATCCCCAAAGACCATACCAACAAGGGCAATAAATATTACGAACTCAATAACGAACTCACTAGAAATAGGTTCGTCGTTCGCCATGGGTTTATTAATCGTGGCAGTAGAAATAAGAGCGAGAGGTATGTATAATAGCTAAATCTTTCACCAAACTACTAAAAAACATAGGCCTGTCCAGAACTAATAACAATTCATTCTTGGAAGGTACTTCGAATGCAGAGCTAGTTGGTTCTTTTCAAATTTGGTTCCGTAGAGAGAGGAGGTTGGACAGTGGAGGTGTAGATGGGGGCCCTCTTAAACCTACACCTGGGTTGCAAGTTCCAGGCACTGTTGAAGCTCTTCTCCCTGCAATGCGATGGACCCGGCGCGCTTGAGTAAGCCCCATACAAGACCGTCTTAAAACCGTTTCAGTCGTTGTTATGGAGTAAAACTAATTAATTAATTAAGTTTATTTTAAATAAGTTTTTGCTAACCATAATGTATATAAAAAGGCAAAGCTAACTCATGTTCTATTATGTGATTTTGGCACAATACATTCCTATAATTCAATGCCATATTACTCGAAAGTTTTTGATATAAAGGTATATACATTATACATATAAGTATTATACATTTTTGAAATGCTTATAATCTCCTTATAACGATTCTTATAAAATATTATGTATAGTAAATAAATTATGTATACTAAATAAATGAATTAAAATTAACCAATAGAGCTTAAAATGGTATATTTTTCGGGTTACTTTTTTTTACCGCTGTCGAGATATTTGTTGTATTACGATCTTTATACATAAGTTAACACAAGGGGAAAAAAAATTGAGCAAATTTGCAAATTTTCTGATACGGTGCCAAAAATATTATTTGAATACATTTAAATATATATTTTTTAAATAAACATAATTTTTTAAAATATTGAATATTATATTAAGCCTAATACTTTCAAGTACATATATGTGTGCAAAATTATAGATCATTCAGTTTTAAAATAACTGAGATACGGAGTTTTGAGACGAAACATACGCGATTTTCCCACTGTGCGGAGCTCGCACAGTGAATCTATTGCATGCTGAGAGGTTTCGTCTGGTCTCTTTTATACCAAAGCAATATGTATAAATTCGAAAATACATTTAGTTTTGCAACTTTGACTCACTCAAGAAATTTTAAAAATTTAATAACTTAGTAGAATAAACTTAGTTTCGAAGTAGGATAGCATAGAAGCACGTGGCAAGGATAGAAGCTGAAACATGTCGTTGGGCGGTTTTTAAACAATGAGAGACGCGTTATGAAACAATCCAGATGGCAGGACGGCGTACGTGCTTCGCATAGTCTGCTGTTGTGTAGTATCGGGCTAGCGTTATTGAATATTAATAGATGATATCTTTAAAGATAGTTGGGATATAGCTACATCCCAGAAATCTTTTATTGAACATACGTATATTATTTAATACTTAGATCAATAACACGATTTAAAATTAGTTTAAGTTATTTTTCATTATTTACCTATGGTTATTGAGGACCAGAAAGTGTTGTTCATATATTTTTTTGACACAAGTATTTGTTTCGAGTATTATTTTATTATTTCACATTTCGGTAGAATATTTTGTATTAATAATTTGAATTTAATACTTTTGTTACAATAATTTATTTACGGAAAATGTTATAAAACGAAATATTTTCTGAAAACTGAGAAAATAACTTTGGGATACTATTTTTTTATCAAATTAGCTTGAAATACTTGAATTCAATAAAACATGTTATAAATCTTATAAATAAAAATATTTACTTCTTATTAAAATATATTATATCATTGTATTAAACATAAATATCATAATATAAAGAACAAGTATGTATTTAGTTTTTAATTTACATTATTACAGTATTTAGAATCATTTAAGTTTTAATGTAATGTTTAAATTTTCGTTATTATTTTATTTTTATTTATAATAATTTTGTTATAATTTTGCTATTGAAATGTGTATTTGAGACCGCTAGGTGGGTCTTCTATGGCTTGTCGAGCTTGCACGCCGACTGAACGTGATACGAATTCTCCATTTAACCAGCTTCCACGGTTTTAGATTGCCCTATATTCGAAACGTGTTCACCCACATTGAAAAACATTTGCTATCAATGAAATTAATTTATATTTTAGTTGCAGACTTACTAATTGTAAAATATCTCAACGTCATTTATGAACAGAAATATTCTTAGTTTTTTAAAAACCTCTATTACTATTAGATCCTAGAGGCCACGACAGCTGAATTGATGTTATAGCATAATGACGTTTAAAAGTCAGACTCGAATCAAGTATTAAATTAATTTATCGCCTTATTTTCAAATGTACATATATACATAGAATCAATATAAAAAGTAATAATAATAAGCAATTATTCAAAATAAAATACCATTTCATGGATATCCACTAAGTTAGGTACTCATTAAAGTGATTAATGAGTGTATAATTTCAAAGTAATTTAAATAAAATTATTTCTAAACTATACAATTTCAAATTGAATATGCACAAATTGTAATATTTTAATCTAACAGACACAAATACACTAAAACAGGTAATTCGCTTTTTTACAAAAGAAAACATTTATCGCTAAAAGGGAAATTTAATTTGAAAAGAGTTTGCTTTTTAAAAATGTAGTGACGAAACATTAAGCAATCGAAAGTGTTTTTCTCTTAGCCTCGACAACTTAAACAGAGCGCAGGAAACGTTAAATGAAGTCTGAATCAGACGAACAACAAAGCCGGCAAAGGTGCATTCTGCATTTCAACTGATGGCTGGGGAAGGAAAAATGGAAGAAAAAACATTATAAACAAGAGAAACGGACAGCAATCACACCGCATTATGAAATTTCATTAGTCAAGTTCTTAATTCTCTTGTCCCCAGGGATACTTGATTTCTTCGATAAACCACTTTTTACTTGTCTTGAATATAATTTTTATTTGATCGGTAATTATATTAACTTTTTTACCCTGATTAATATCGAACTGCGCCACGAGACGTTTAATGAGCTCCGGTTCTAAGTCTATCCTTGAAATATAATTTACTTGTATCATAAGAAACGAGTCTCTCAAATCGTAAGCTTGTTTCTTTGATACGGTATAATCTTGTGATCTTGTAAAGTGGGTGAAAAGTAATATATAAAGTTTGCAAATGACTTCATTAAGAATTCGTGGAGTTACGAGACATCTTACGATTTTATGATTCTCTAGTATTTGTTAAATAATATATTTATAGACAATGTATTTTAAACTAAGCAATCATTAATTAATTATTCGTTCACAAATAAAGCAATTTTTATATTCGCTGCTGCTAAAATTACAAGTGTTTTTAAGTTACTTGTAACTCTTAAAAACTACACACACTTAAACCAGATATATCCCTATTATCTAAATTGAAATCGCCAGTTCTATTTCAGAAAGTCAAGAAGTCAACGTCACTTAGCGATGAGTTGAAAGATAAACTATGTGTGTATTAATAAAGTGACTAAGAAGGATAACAGATAAACGCTTGAAAAACTTTATAAGAAAAAAAATTCTAACCGATGGGAGATAAAAAGATATTCTTGTTTTCATGCAAAGTTATAGCAATATTCTTTTCCAGATCAACACCGCAAAAACAAGGCTATCAGTGACAGCATTAAGTAAATTAATGAAATGACCCGTTAGTTAGTGAACAGTATTATTTAAAGTCAATACTTAACTTATTTGTGTTAATTTTGATATACTTTTACGTAAGTTTACTTTAAATTTGACTTGTTAAAATAAATATTGAAAAAAGAATTAGAAATATATTAAAGGGGATGTTCAAAAGAGAAAGGATATTTGTTCACGTATCATTTATTCAACAAGTCATTGTCATTCATTCACCCGAAGTCTATTCATTCAACAGTCTTTATTGTATTTAGTTCTTTTTGTCCCGTTAACTGTTTTAATTGAATTTGCCAACCTTATTTTTCGTCTGGGATGATCTTGTATGTTTTATTTTAGTCTGCGTCGTCCCGTGCTTCATTAACTGTAAAAATTAATTTGTAAATATTCTTTGATTCATTTTAGTAGGTGCATTAGTTAACATGATAGAAGGGTACGATATAATTTTGAATATTTCATATTTGGTAGCACACAAAAATTGATTGGCCTATCAGACATTATGCACAAAATAAAGTACATTGAATAAAATAAAATGAATGGGGTCAATGGCCAGTGATAATTTCATGTATAATTTAACATTATTTAATAGACTACGTATAATAACAAACAACACAACAAATTTTTAAAGGTAAAAACTGTTACAACGATAGTTCTGATAAAGATTAGCTTTGTTTACAAAGGTGTCACGCAGTCTTAACGACTTACAATGGTTTTAATGAATTATATCACCGATATGATTAAAAAATCCTTTATTGCACCTGTGTTTTTATTTTTTACAAAGAAAAAATGCCAAACAGACCCAGGTCAACATTTTCTGATTTTATATTTGCGCACAAGTATAATGTTAGTAAACGCTTCATTATTATTCTTCATACATATTTTCTAGGAAAAATAAAAAGTCATTTTTGAACAAATTTCTCATAATTCGTACATTTAAAATTGTTGCTTCCATCACAGCTCTTGAATAAACGTTATCAAAATCTAAATTATTTTGAATCACTTTCGTGAAAATATTTGAGACATTTATCAATTCACTGTTTCAAATACTTCTATGTAGTTGTATTTACAGGCTTTGTAAAATAATATAGACTGGTATAGTATTTATTCTTATTTATTTTCCGATACATGTTTTAATTGAATATTTGTTTTATTAGAAACCGAATAACATAGCCATGTTTAAAATAATAAGCCTATTATTTTAAATTAAAGTGTAATTTATTACTATGGAAACCAAGACTCTAATATTTTGGAAACTACATTCAATAAACTTTATTTTGATGAAGGATCGTGGGGTTTGTTTTAGAAAATGATTTATACCCGGTTCCGTGCTGTATGCAAAGGGACTTTGTGAGTGACACGACTTGCTTTATTTTTTAAAATTGTATTTGCATTCACTATTAACTGAGTTCCAGGCGCTGCTCTATTATTATATTGTTCGTAACTTTTCGTTTTATATTTTTTATGATTTTATTTTTAAATTTGTTTTTGATTTTATTTTTAATGTCTTTGAAATTAATGCCCTTGATATGTAAATAAAGACAAATGGTAATATTTTAGTCAAATGATGCAATATTTTACCAAATGCACAAATCTCTCATCAAGATTGAAGTTAACTATATTATAGTCATCTCCCTCTCTCAACGATCGCAAACGGTTGAGTTCAAGCAAAATCTCTTTAGAAAGTCCCTGAAGAGATCTCTTTGATCCACAAATAGAGACTAAAAAAGAATATATAAATCATTTATGATTAGATGATATTATGATGAGGTGTTAATTGCCTTTTTATAAACAATAACGCGTTTTACTTTTCCTTGATAATAAAAGTCATTTTGCTGTAATTTTATGACATCGATGATATCTGCGAAACAAACTATCTTTTAGACCTGAATTGTGTATCATAAAACCTTTAAGTTACGAGTCAGGCTGAATAATGGATCGATAAATCTACTTGTATAGTATTATTCACATGACCTAGATGGAAATAGCGTTAATTTCCGTGTTATACATGAGTTAGAGAAGTGACCAGAAACTCTGCAAACAAGTCCTACCTTGATCTACATATGTAGGCACTAGATTGCATTCATTTTATAGCCACGTGTATTAAATGAATACACTTCCAATGTAAATGGAATTAAAAATTGAAAAACACTGAGTAAAATTTCAAAATAAAGTTTTTGATTTTATTCGTTTAAGCTGATTTTAGATGTTTGAATAAATTTCATATTGGTACCCGTAAAAATTATAACAAGATCTTTGTTATTTCGTCACTGTTTTTATCTCATTTCAAAATGGAAGTCCAAGCGTATTTCTCTCTTAATTTAAAGTAATAATCTTTAGAATTTGCGTAGGAACAGGATTCATTTTTGTATTCTTAAGACATGTGAAGTCGTCTCTGGTATTATTACTTTTTAGTATGTGAAAAAATTGTTATGTGAGTATTGATTCCGGTGACAGTAACGAATGTGTAGTGTTTACGTTTAAGTTTATGTAAACTTAAATAATGACTTTAATTGTTCACTTTTACTTTCCAATATTCTTAACCTTAGACAAGAGTATTATATTATTATACAAAATTGTAAGGCATATTCGAAAAATGACAAGATTATTATAAGTATTGAATATTTAGGACAACTATTACTACTATAAAATGGGGTTATAACTTTAAAAGGCTTGATTGATAGGAACCAATTCCTATCAAAGCCCAAGCTTTATTTTATAGTAAAAGTTTTATAAAAAATCAAAATACTGTGCGATAAATAAAGATAACACATTGTAATCTGTTTTCAGACATCGTGTAGGTAACCTATGACCAACTAGAGTTTTCGAAGTTAGCCAAAAAGCCGCGTAAATTTTGCTCTACTGAACATAAGAGCAATCGACTAAAAGTTAAATACGGGCAGTGTAGCATGAAGGGACGAAATGTTTATCTTTCCCAAAAACTATTGACTGTTTGGATAATAAAGGATTGTTTTGTGTTTGGGTTTTCAAATTGTCACTACTTCATCGTTCCTGTCCATTTTATATATGAGGATATAATTAGATTCTGATAAGTAAAATTGTGTTATTATTTTTTTGTGTTTTATGACGAGTGACAATAAAAATCTATTGATGTTATTTTATTTTTGGGAAAGTGAAAAATTTGTATTTCAAATACTTTTTTTAGAATAAAAAAAACTTGTGGAATAAGAGAGACATCTAACTCAGTTGTTTATTTTATACTTCAATTTTCACCCTATTCTTTAGGACTCTTTACATAGTAGCGATGAAGTTCTTCTCTATCTATCTATTTATAAAAAACCCTTACCATAAGAATCCTTATATAATATGAAAATAATTCTTATGAACTTTTTTCTAATAGTTGGAATTTGTTTCCTTCAATTAAAACTTGCTCTTGGATCCGTGTAAGAAAATCCGTTTAAGGTACTTACTTACACAGAATAAAAAAAATGTCCTATTTATTTGACATCAAAAATATTAATCGTTTGTTGATTCCACATATCTTTCTTGAAACGTTTATATTCTGCATTATATATTTTTATTTTGAAACCAATTTATTTTTTATACACATAATTTTAATCTAATTTTAATACTATTCTAATCAATACTTTAATTAATAGAAAGTTTTTGATGACGTCGGGAAACTTTTTACTAGCCCTCCAACCGGCCTTGGTGGGGCTGGAAGGGACGTGTAATCCTTTATGAACTATGAGGACCTTTCCGCTTGTCTCTGTAATAATTTACTTTATATTTCGTATGTTCCTAATGAATGAAATCTATATAAAGAAGTATATAAGTTAAAAATTATTATAAGTGTTAAATATTTTTAAGGAAATTATACATATAATTCTAAACCAGCAATATTATATATTAATATTAAGAAATTTTTGAGAATTTTTAAGCTATTTTATGAGTCTCTTTCTCACAACTTGTGGTAAATGGCAACACTTTAAGGAATAAGTTCATCCATTGTTATCTTTATATACATATTTTCATCTCGAATTAATAGCATATGTTTTGGATTATAAACATACTATCTCATAATCATCATACACATGTAACATGTTAGTACGGATAACTGTTAATCTATACTTATAAAATCATTCGTACTACGTAAACTTGTAATTGATTACCTTGATTACTTTTATGTACATAAACAGGTCTTTATTATCTACTAAAATTTTTAATGAACATTAAAATCAAAATACTGTTACTTTGTTATTTTTACAAAATTTATCATGTATTAAAAATATGATTAAGAGAACCAACTTCTTATTCTTCCAAGACCGTTGCCCTAAATATTTGGGGTCGGCCTTCCTTATCCTGTGTTTCTATAAAGGGCGATTTATGGCGAGATTAAGAGAACTATATTTTTTTATTGTGATCTCACAGATATAAATATCCATCTGCATTGATGTTTATTCTCGAAGTATCTGAACATATTTCAATAATTTTATTTGCTGTGATTTTTTAAGGCGACTTTTGCTGTGGTCAGTAAAAAAACAGACAAAATATCGAATGTACCTATGTAAAAGAATGCAAATTTTTAACTATGTATACTAACATATCCAGATACAGATAAATATTCATCCATTTTCACTAGTTTTAATAAAGTATACACTTATTCATGTGCAATTATGAAATATATATTACGAAGTGTGAATTTTCCTCGGAAGCAAAGATGCTGCCCCAAGGATTAGTGAAAATGAAAGATATAAAGGGGTACAAACAAAAAAAATTGTATTGAATATTTTTTGATTTTCTCGTTATAATCCTTTTTATTTCAAATACGATATTATATACTTGTCCACATTGACAGACAGAAACATATTTTATTTTGCAATCAACTCTTACAGTGTTCAAATTCGAATTATCGGGAAAATTAAAATTGTAGAGACTGTAAAGTAAAAAGTAGTTGTTTTTTTTTCAAATCCACCTCAATTTCCATTTCAATTGCTCAATAAAGTTTATTTAAGTCTAAGAGTTAAAAATATCTAAGACAAATGAGTTTTAATTGATCGATTATTATATTACATACATAAAATAAAAAAAGATTTTAGATAACAATGTTAAAAAAAAATTACCAAATAAATAAATAATATTTATACAACGATAGTATTAATAAATATATCTTTCTAAAAATATATCCTGATTATTTGAAGCTGGTAAAACAGGAACTTAAACGCCTTAATGTTTTAACAGCTACTTGTATTGCTGCTATTCCCCAACTTCAGCGATGCGAACGTTTCAGCTTTGTAAATTGAATACTGTTGTTTTTAAAGTTTTACTCGCTCGTAAAAGTTTTTATTGCTTAACTTCCTAAAGCTTAATACTATATGCACTATTAAATGTTTACTTATTAACATATATGCTTGATATTAACTGGTAGAACTTCCCATCAGTTGTAACCAACTTTTCGTATAAAACTACTTGAATGCACTGTAGTGTTTTATTATTAATACCTTTATTCTAAGTATGAAATATACATAAATAATTTTGGTTCTATTAGAAGTGTTGCAATGGAGAATATATTTGACTATTATAGAAACAAATTCAAATAAATAACGAATGAAAGAAAAATCCACAATACGAACAAAATGATGTTTATATTTAATTATTTTTCAAATCCTTTTAAAATTGCTCTAATGTCAATGACATTTTTTTTATATATAAGTACTAGAAGACCCGGCACACTTCGTATCGCCCTATAATAATCAAGAAATATCTGTTACTATTTTTTATTTATATTTTTGGAGTTTACCTATTAAAGCCATAAATCTCCGTGTTTTGAAGTGCGACAGAATAATTGACATATTAGTTAGTTGTCAAATCTAATGTCAAAAAAAAAACGTTTGTATCAACAACTACTAATAAAATTAAAAATTAATTAAAATAACATTGTCCAGCGTACAAAATTGTGAATCTAAACCATTCCCAGATCCCCTTGAACACACAAAATTTTTCATCAAAATTGGTTTGAGAGAAGTTCAGTGACATACACACTCACAGAAGAATTATATATACAGGGTGACGGGTGAATTACTATCAATATTTAAGGAGAATACTCGGTACATGATTCTCATTCGAATTATGTAAAAAAAATAGGCACTTAATTTTTGACAAAATTTCCGTATAAATAAATAAAGTGTTGACACGTTCCAAGTGATGATGCGTAATTAATTACATAACTTTTGGTTAACTTTACTTAGAAGTTTATTAATATTTATGTTATATTAATTTTTATTTTGTCATATATGATCGTCAAATATCACGTCCTCAAGTATCGATAGTAATTCACCAGTCACCCTGTATAAAGATGTATGAGAATGTACAAGTATGTTTAACAAAGCACACTTGTATTAAAAATTCCTGTTTTAATTAAGGACTTTCGCGAATACTCATTTAATGAATACTATGTTTTTCGGATTATGATGAAATATAAAATAATATATTCATTTATAATATTAACGAGCAGAATATTAATATATTGTCTATTTCTTCTTTAACTTTTCTCGTATTATGGGAGATATAAAGCCTGTGGGCGATTTCTTACCCGAGATTATTTACATATGTATTTAGTTGTTCAACGCTCACCTGGATCGTCCAACTTTTTATGAAGTTTTTGTCTTTATTATAGCTCTGGGGCATCTTTGTCTTTTTGGGGGTGATGCAACGACGTCATCATAGAATTTCCCCAAGTCATGCCTCTTGGAAACTTTTAGATGTTTATAAAGCTTTGACGGCGTTTTTTGCCACAACTATTGCCAACTCTGAATAAAGCTATCGAATTAGCCGATAACGCGATCAACATATTCAACACCTTTATGATGCTTGCATCAAACTTTGCCAAAAGAGTTTTATGAAAATCAAAGACGAGGACAGGACAACCGAAACGGGATATTAGGTATTTATGGTAGACCCAAGCTTTCTTTAACGTAACTAATCGGTTAGTTTTACCGACCTTGTGATCTAACTAACCGAGAATTTCCCCTAGCACATTCCCTAACCGTAGAAAGGCCTTAATCTCCTAACGATAATCCCGGATCGTATGATGTAGATCTTGCATTCCGTCAACGCAGACACAGTCAGTGACATTTATTTCTGTTTGTCCTTAATCAATCCGTCACCTTGCAAATCTTATACAACTAATCCAATAGTAATTCAGTCTTTGGAGTTACGCGCAAAAATGAATTCTGTGTATTAATTATTAAACTTAAACCAATACCCCTAGTTTTTCTCGTAACTAATTAATTTATGTGCCTACTAGGTTATTAATTACAATATTAAAAATCATTGGAGATAAATCACAGCCTTGAAATAGTCGTAAATTGTAACTCAAGTTTTTGAAAGGCCTTCTTTAGTTATCATAGAAAACTTTAATTTAGAGAAATATGAAACGATCATATCACTAACTAATTCACGTAGTATCGATTCTAAGGCGTTTTTTATCTAAGTTTATCCAACAAACTGTAATTTGCCTTCCGCGTTTTATAGCATCTTTTAACCTCTCCGACAAGAAAATTTTATGGTCTAAGCATTCACAAATTCCAGGTAAAAATCCTTTCTGGTGATTTGGCCTAAAATACTCAGATATATTGCTGAGCGTAAATCACGTCAATCTGATTTGTAGAACTGAGAAAAAGATTTGGATATTATAATTGTTAAGGCGATCAGTTTTGTATCTTAAGGATTAGTAACTCGATCGTTTTTGGAAATGAGGACAAATATTGCTTTCCGAAAAAACTGCTGGATTTTACAATATAATATACTTATATGGTATGAGATATTTCTTACTTACTTCCTTGACCAGATTTTACAATATATGTAATATATATGGTATGAGATATTTATGAACCGATGGACAGTTTTAACTATACGGGATACAAACTAGCCCCGGTTCAGTTTTAGACGATTTTATCTAACTACTTATTACAATGTACATATGTTTATTTCTAGGATAAAATGATAATGGATAAAGAGGTATTATATTAGGTAGATGTTAGAATCTCAATTGTGAATAATTTAAACCTAAAGGACGGTAAAAAGAAATGTATTCAATTATTATCTTTTGAAGACATAATTAATTTTGCACATTTAAAATCTAAATATTAAAAAACATTAAAGTAAAAGCAAAAACTGTATATTATATTATCATATCTCATTTATAATTGAAATAAATACGAAAAAATTAAACTCATTTGCCAAAAATAATTGTATCTTAACAAAATAATACAAATGAAAGTTTAATATCATTATTCCAATTTAATAGTATTATAAAAATAACAATTTTATTTTCGGCTAACTCAAACATATTTCATTCGATACTAATAATTTTATGTTTTCATATAGAATGGGGACTTGTTGTGAATGTTGTGACATAAGAACTCCTTGGGCATTCTTGACCATGGCCCACAAGCACAAGGCCAATTACATTTACCTTAATTGCACTCTCATCTCGACAAAGCTATGATTACCTTCAGAAACTATTGTTTGTCCTTCGAAAGAAAATAAAAAAAAATATATAGTTAATAATTTTTAATTGTTAATGATGATTAAAATTTTTGTTTACTCGTCAAAAACGTATATTTTGCTTGTTTACATGAAACAATAATAGCCTTATTACATATAATTTTCTACCTTAAAATGAACTACTAAATAAATAAACACAGAGTCCTATTTCTCTAAGACTATTTTTGAAATACTTAATCTTTTTCCAGTGAGTTAATGACATCATTATTACTCATAAACAAACAGATAATAAAGAATAAAGGACGTAAGTGTTTTTAATGAAGGTGAGCCATTATAATAATTAAATTAAAATAAAACATGACATCAAATAAACATGTGTTGTTTCTTTCTTTTACGTTAGCTTCTTTAGCCGGCGGGCTATTAATTACTTGTTCCTGTTCATAAACGTAGCTCAAACAAAGTATGTTTAATATCATATTAAAATTTATAATGAATATAATTTTTTATGAATTCTTACAGTCCGTGCAAATGTTTTAAAAACAGACTTTGGTGGATTATTATTAATTCTCTGTGCTTACAGCCCTTGATTTAAATGCTCATCATGTAGCATTTGGATGTTGTTCCACTAACTCAAGAGGCAATAATGTATATTAATATATTAAATGATGTTACTTATGTATTCTTAATACAGGAGCTTACACTACTGTAGGTAATATATCCCATAACCAGTCAGCTATAGACATTACTTGCGTCACTCCATCTTTATCACACTACTTGTGAGATTTATCTAAATGCAGAAAAATATGAAGTCAATAATTCCTCTGACCGTTATTTGTACAAAAAAGCAGATTGGACTTTGTTCAATTCTGAAACAAGAAAAACTTTAAAAGAATTTACTATTAACACTTTAGATCCGCTTTCATGCAATGATAAATTTATTAATATTTTAATATTTTAAATATTCTTAAAGATAAATGTATAAAAAAGCCACTCATATAGCACAATACACCATTAAAAAACCAGTTCCATGGTGGGACAATGAATGCACAGATGTTGTGTAGAAAAGTAAAGATGCACTTAATTATTACAGACTTATGCCTAGTATAGAAAAATTTATAACATAGAAAAGATTGGATGCTATTAAAAAAAAAATACTTAGGCAAAAGAAGAAGAATAGTTGGAAAAGTTTGTGTGAGACATTTAATCGCAATAACCTTGTTTGTTGTATTTGGAATTCTATAAAAAGATTTAAACACATACCTTTTCAAAAACATAGTAAAGATGACAGTCAGATAAATTCATTTTTAGACGCCTTTGCTTCTTTAACACCACCTGAAAGACATATTGCAGAAACAAACTTAAATATTTTTTTTTAGTAATGTTGGAAATCCTAAAGCTTTCTTTTTATGCAATTCTTTTTCGTTTGGCTATCAAGTCTAGAAGGAATACAACGCCTGGACTTGACGACATACCAAATAAATTATTAAGGAAGATGCACACTGATGCTCAAAATATTTCATTACAATTTTTTAACTTGCTCTTTGAAACACAAAATATACCAATTACTTGGAAAACTCAGTGTGTAGTTTCAACACTTAAGTCTAATAAGCCAGAAAACAGTTTTGATTCTTATACACTTATATCTTTATCTTCTTGCATAAGAAAAATATTTGAATTTATGCTTAAAAATAGGTTAGACTTTTATGTAGAAAGAAACAAAATTTTACCTCCTGTACAGTTTGGGTTTCGTAGGGGCAGAAGTGTTTCTGAAAATTTTATAGCCCTTATCAGTGACATCAAGAATAGTTTCTATAATCACTCAGCAACAGTATGTGCCTTTCTTGATGTCCAAGGCGCTTTTGATAATGTCAGCCCTGCTGTCCTTGCGCAAATCCTCCGTGAGATTGGAGTCCCGGGTGAAGTCTGTGAATGGGTATTAAAATATTTACATGAACGAACAATGTACATAAAATATAATAACAATCTTTATGGACCTAGAACTATGTACAAAGGAACAATGCAGGGAGATACTATCTCTCCTCTATTGTATAATCCACGGTACGCCCCTTACGGAATCTACGTGTGTTAGGGATCTCGGGGTGACAATAGATAATACCTTAAGCTTTAGAGATCACATTGATTCCATCATATCAAAAGCCTCGCAAGTATCTGGTCTGGTGTTAAGATTAATGAAAATCTTTAAGGATCTTAGCTTGACAATATTAGTATACAATAGTATAATAAGGAGTATCCTACAATATTGTTCAGCTGCTTGGAGTCCTGGGTATGAGGTGCATTCTGATAGAATAGAACGTGTACAAAAATGTTTTCTATATTACTTAGCGTACACAGATCTAAATGCAAAGAATTTTCATTCTTACGACTCACGCCTAATTAATTATAAATGCAAACTCATAAATATAGAAGAGAAGCTGCCGACTTTCTTTTTTTATACAAATTATTGCATGGATATATTGATGCACCTGATCTACTTGCTAAAATTAGTTTCCACATTCCGCGTCAAGGTAGCCGTTTACAAAATCGTAAAATATTTAGCCTGCCTGATGTCAAATCAAATCTTGGTCAACATTCGCAAATTTTCCGTATTTGCTCGCTTGCAAATTGTAGTCGTCAAAAATAAACTTAAAACAAAATCACATTATTTTATGTTATAATCAAATAATTAACTAGTCAGTAATTACACAAGTACTGTTCTTGTTAACTAAGCAAGGTATATGTTTTTTAAAGCACGCTAGGTTTACATCTAGAAGACTGCAACTTAATGACACTCTGGTTAGCTTAAATTTTTGTTTACTATTTATATATTAAAAAAAAATCTACACTTGTCAAATTAAGAAATACTTAAAAACAGTAAATGTTAACTTTCTTCAGTTTGCAAATGATCTACTTATGTATAGTGTAAATAAAAATGTAAATATTGCTGTAAATATTTTAAACTCTGCTTTACTTGATGTATATAAATTCTATAACAATAAACTCAAACGTAATATTTGTCCTACTAAAAGTGGAGCAATGGTATTCTGTAAAAAATATTATGATAATACAGATGAAATAATGTCCAACAATATACATCTGCCTTGGCTTAAGGAAAAGAAATTCTTAGGCATTTGGTTAGACCCAAAACTAACTCTAGAATGTCACATAAATAATATTGAATTTGTTTCAAATGTGCTTATAAAGGCCTTAATATTATAAGATCTCTGGCAGGTATACATTGGGGTTCAGATCCAAAAACTCTAGCTATGTTGTAGAGAACCATAACTTAGTAAGAAGTCATTTTGATTACAGCACTTTGGCATACATGAATGCTAACATAGACTTGTTAAAAAAATTAGATATTCAACAAAATAGAGCTTCACGTATAATAACAGGAGCAATGTGCTCCACACCCATTAACAGTATGAAATATGAATCTTGTATACCACCACTGTTATTAAAAGAACTCAGATAGCAGAAAGATTTTGTTTAAAGTTGATTTCTTTAAACAATAACTTTACCTTAAGAAATATTTCACCTCCCTCTTACAATTTAATCAACAGTGAACCATACATGGATTGCAAACAATTGAATTCTGGATTTTCACCCACGCTACTAAGAATTACTGTATTTATAAAATCTGGTTTTGTAAACATGAACATAACCAATTTATGGCCTATGTATGGCTTAAGTTTTAGTGCCTTAATTCACTCAGTAAATATTAATAATAACAAAATACTTACTCAGCCAGATCTCCTTCCATTTATTGATGACAATAATGATGTGTACAGAATTTCCACTAAGGGGTCTTAGAACTCAGATGGTGCAACATCAACATTTTACGATCCTCAACTGAAAATTTCAAAATGTTTTCAAATTAATGATAATTGTACAATTTACACAGCTGAATGTTATACTATATTGAAAACTCTAGAACATGCATCTAATATTAATAAATTTCATATAATAATATTAACTGATTCTCAAGGTGCACTTCTTGGTATGGAAAACACTTGTCTAAAATATAACACTACAGCTATATATTATTTATGAAATTAAAAAAATATTATATGATATGCACATTCATGGTACCTAAAGTAGTACAATTTCAATATTTACCTTCACATAATGGTATAACTGGAAATGAACTGGCTGATCCGGCAACTAGGGACGCGCCGATGAAAACTACAGCAAGTCAATCATGATACCATTTACTGATTTCGCTACACATTCACGACGGCCCTGAAATCATTATACAAAGAGTACTGGAAGACTGTAAGCAAAGAGAAAGGAGCATGGTACGCAGACATACAGAAAGCCCCGCCCGCCCAATTTTGGTATAACAAATTAAAGCAGTATAACAGAAAACTTATAGTTATAATCGACAAACAGAGGTTCCGTATGTGCCCGTGCCACAAAATCTTCAGTCACTGATGTCTACGGAGAAATATTATTATCCGTTATTTAAATTTATTACGAATACTGTGGAAACTTTATAATACCTAAATAATACAACGTGATTAAAAAACGAAATGAACGAAATGAACTGTCATACATAAACAATGATAATTTGTAACAATAAGACTTAAAAGGACTCGTATCCAGAGCCGTAAAAATATTTACAAAAAAAATGACAGATTGACATCTCTCCTCCGCACTCCTTCTAACATGCCTTTTAGCGACACAACGCTAACAGAAGTCTAAGGTAATAATACCTAACAGAAAGTCTTAGGTTTCAGCAGAATTGTTTATTTAAAATATAGGAGATTCCTTTAAAATTGAATCCATTTCAAAATTATGTTTACTAAAATATATTTACAAAAAATGCTACAAAATATATGGTAAACTTTCAATATGCACCGTAGAAAGATTCATAGCTCACATTTTAAGTTTTCCTTTTACAAACACAAAAAATACGTTTTCTTGTACAACAGTCGTTATCCTTAGTCGTAATTAATTTATAAATAAAATTAACTCCCAATATTTTAAAGATTTTAAACAGATCACTGCGTTTTGATAAAAAATAAATTGGACACCTTAAAAATGGCTAGTTTACACTTACGACTTTTTTGTATTTTTTTTTACTTTTTAAATATTAACTGTTTTCGTTATACTTATATTAGGTTTTGGAAACATCGATAATAATTTTTATTGACTTCTTAAGTTGTATCCAATAAAAACGTAATTTAAATATTTTAAACGAATTGTCATGTTTTAATTTTATAAGCATTAAGCGTGATAAAAAAATGTTGGCTTACAAACAATATATTCTTCATAAAGCTCTAAGGCCACGAACAAACACTTCACACGTATGACGAATTATCCAATCGTCAATCGATAAAGCATAAGTTTTTTCTCCAAATATATTTCCAATTTTTCTGGCACACACCGCAAATATAATAGCGACTATTTTGCGGTTCTTTTTCTATTTGTTACGAGCGTGCGTTCGGTATTATGTCGACATGTGGCCAAGAGGTCGGTTATTATTTTACACATGGCGTTGATTTCACTGCAGTCTACTGTTTGACATCTTTTCTGCTATACGATGTTTTCTTCACCGGATATCGAATCTGTTATATTTAAAAATATACATTATATCATTTACAAATCTTTATTTTTTATATTTTTAGTAATTTATCGTTTGAGATTCGTTACTTTATGAATGTTTATTACAATTTTGGAACATTTTCAAACCACAATACACTTAAATGCAAAGTAAGGAGAATGATACATTTTATGTTTATAATTAAATATTTACAAGATAAAAAAAAGCAGGACTGATGTTAAAAGAAATACAGTTGCAATTTGCACACAAAGCGACGTATACGAGTGGTGCTATATGAATATAATTAGCTATATTAAAAAGCTTTTAGCTAGTTGGCTTTTCGTAAATTCAAACTAGAAATATGCATAAGGCACTTGTTTAGAGAAGCAAGCATACATTTCATTCGTTCTCTGTGAAGTTGAAGTACTGAGATGAAGTCGAATATAGTTGACCCTATCTTTATAGAAGCTTTCATACTAGGCTCTGGTTCACATTTGAATATGTATAGGCTAGATTCAAGCTATTGGTGCTGTATGGAAATTCTATGACGATAAATAATTATAAAAACGTACATATTTTCATGCTATTATTAAAAATGTATAGTAAGTAAAGTTTTTAGGAATATATGTTCGTAAACGTACTAAATTTTAATTACAACTTTTAATAAATAATTAGGATTTATAAAGAATATTCTTTAAAAAATTGTAATAATTCTTAATGACGATGTAACGGCAATGAAAGAAAAAGTCTATTAAAGAAATCTATTCATCGAGTTATTTTTATATTTCTCGTTATTATTACATTTTTTTAGCATTGTTTTATAAAGAAAAATATGAGAGTTGGGTGAACTTCTCTTGGCATTTGTCATGATCCAAATAACTCATGTAAACTTATTATAAAACTTTCTCCACTGTAATCTAACACTGTAGTTATCACTTTATTCCGTCAAAACCTTTGTGATAATTAACTGTTATGTCCTAACAAATACTGCCGTTTTAAACAAAGATGTAAATAATGCTACTAATATTACAAGTATAAAACAATTTCTGACAAATTGTTAACAATCATTAAAACAATAAGGTGTATAACATTTCGGAAATGAGGGTATTATTGCACAATATAATATGCATATATCTTTCTTACATTAATTTGTTCTTTACAATTTACAATGAAAGTAAAAGTTACACATCTATTAGCTTATGATAATGTTTATGTTTTATGACAAAATTATATCCGCTTACTTTTCAACGAAAGATTTTCTGACATTTGGTATAAATATTACCATGAATCAACAGATCTATTCTGCAAATTTGATACATCAATTTTGTTTTACAACATTTTGAATTGATTCATCAGAGACTCAACACGCGTATTTATTGAAAGTTGATCAAATATTTTGAAAAGTCTATTACATAACATGTTTTTTATATTTTATTGGTTTCATTTTCTTTTTATACGGAAACATTAATGTTTTCCATGAATCCACTTTAAATATGAACAAAATAAATGGATGAAAGCTGATAAAACAATACCTGTAGGCTGTAACACTTCATTGTAGTTATATTTAATAGTCATTTAATTATTCTCATTTCTAATATAACCGAGGGATAGAACATAGAATAATAAAATATTATTACCTTTGGCCTTCAGTTTTGTTTAAACATACAGTCATATTAGGAAACCACGAAACTGAAATTACAATGATAATATAGAAAGTAAAGCTCATTAAAACTTTATCATATAGTGGTATGAAAGTCTAACACAACTGTTTAATCGAGTTGGGGTAAATTTTATTAGCTACACAAACAGTTTCTGCGAATAAAATTCGAATTCCACCTTCCAGGTAGCGTAAAAAATATTAACAACGACTTTCGTGTAGAGTATACAAGAACTAAGAATAGAAATATTGTGTCTGCCGTGTACCGTATAAAAAATAATTGTCTCAGGTACATATATTTTCGCTTATCTGCACGTTTTATTTTTTCAGCGAAGTCCGAGAAAATTTATAGTCAAGTTGTAATTTACTATTCAAGTTAAATTTTATTCAAGTTAAGTTCACTCATGGCAGAGTAACGTTATATTTTAAATGCATCACTGTAGCTTCTAATATGATGTAGCATATAACATATCTTTTTCTAACTTATTTTAGAAAAAAGATGGTTATATATTTCGAATTTAATATTTTACACATAATATATGTACTTATTAATATTTAATTTATATATTACTATAAATTTCAGTAGCAAAGTGATTGATCTAGTTTGTAATCGTTTATTTATTAAGATCAGATTGTTATTTCATTTTATTTTTAGACATTAGGCGTACCTAATTCATTTTCTTTAAGAATTGTGAAATAAAAAAAAATATCAGCCCCCTATAAGAATCTCTAAAATTAATGAATAATAACCTAACCTTTGTTTTTTAAGGCAGATAAACTCATTTGCGAGTATTCCAGCCGTCCATGAGAGTGTGTGAGACTTAGCCTTGGGCAGGCCACTACTCACTTAAACCACTGCGATCGCCATGGGCCGCTATGTCGGTGTGCCTCGTATCTGCCAGCGATAGGGAACGCCAGCGAACTGCCGAAACAAAGCACGTTAATACGTTCGTGTTCGTTAATACGTGTCAAATAAATTGCAATCAATTCGTCAATCGAGCAGCGATTGCCTCTGTTCTAGACAAAATTTATTTCACTGGCATGCACCTGAAATACCCGGCTTTAATTTTTAAGCTCCATTTATCAGAGTAAAATGATGCAATTATTTAATTTACATCACTGTATGAATACTTTTATTATAATTGAATCCAATACATATACATTTGAATTATAATTTAATATTTATATCATAAATTTATAATCAGTTGACTTAAAACCAGTTGAGGAGTTTATATTATTTATACTTCATTTCTTATTTATATAATCTTCAGTATCAAAAACACCAAGAGTTACTACTACTACATACTTACTTTAAATTAATAATTTCAAGAAAACATTACAAAAAATGGAAACAAACAACAAGTAATTGAAAAAAACTAAAACTGAGAGCATTTAATATAACGCTCAGACGAGATTACCTTTCCTCGTGGAAAATTAATTTCGAAACATTCTTTAAGCAATAAAACACAACCGCGATATTTTCGATTTCATTTCTTCAAAAATATTTAAAAAACATCGTTTCTATATTTTAGAAAGAAAAAAGAATATGTAAAAGGCAAGTGCCGATACGTGTTCGCACACCAAACATACAGAAAGCTTAAAAGAGGGCATCAGACTGCAATCAAAACATGTCACTCAATTTCTGGATTGTTACCAAGATAGTTTACGTTATTCGATGTTTTTACGAAGGTTTTGTGTTTTTTGTGTTTTACTTTTAGACCGGTTACCCTTTCCTAAAAGGGTTTTTCAGTAATCACTAAAACAAGCTCTGAAAAAACTTTGTGTAACGAAATACGAAAAAAAAGCAACAAAGAAACTTTACAAAAGGCGGCATTAATTGTTTAAAAGAATAAATAGGTTTTAACGAGAATTCCAATCTTAGAGCGATTAATAATGACTTGTAATAAGCAAGAAATGCAGTGTACATTTGTCCCCAGGTTAGGGCAGGAGTGAGTGGGTCACAAATTAGTCGGAACGGCACGATACCGAGCCTACCTAAATTTCCTTAAGTACGGGCTATTACTTATTCCCACTAATATCTCCGGTTTTATGGTGTACAGACATGCGAATCGGAACTCGAATTGAATATATTTGTTTCACTTGTTTAGGATTTCAACTGTTGTTCAAAGTTCTATTCCCAATTGAAGTGTTAATTATAGATATTGAAACTGATTATGATTTCACATCAATATACAAGTTTGTACTTGTTTTTAGAGTTTAGTACAAAAGAAGTTTCAGGGCAAAATGAAAATCAATTTAAATTTTTGAGTATATAATGTATGTACATATATAGTTATTAAATATCATTATGTAATTGTGATTGCTTTATGTAATGAAAGCAAAAGGAAAGAGTTTTTGGGAACTAATAGATATGTACATTATAATTGATTCTTTTATTGTAAGAGTAACTAGCTGACCCAGCAAACTTCGTATCACCCTACATATAATCAAGAAATATCTGTTACGTTTTTATCTGAATGAAGTTAATTACCTTATTCTTCAGAATGGAGTCACTCAGTTTCAACTTTTACATACATATTGACAACATATTGCTGAAATCAATGCCATCGTTTCAAGATGTGATTGACCTTAACTTCTCCAACTATATGCCTGTATGAATAATAATTCATGGAACTAAGCTTTTTGTTAGTTTCAGAACCTAAAAACATTGTTTGTGATAAAATTATATGAATTACTTAAAGCTATGATTAACATTAAAAATATTGCTTTTAAATACATTTTTACCCACACTAACAATATCAACTTCATCAATCGTTGAGGCATTAATATGTCTTATGTGTTGCCCTGCAGGTGTCTCGACGGCTTTGATAACAGTTTTGTGGTTATCAGATAGCATGTGATCTTTTTTTTTTTTCGATGGTGCAGGGAAATTCTTTTTATGAGCCTTCCCCCTGGTCCTGGTGGGGCCGGAAGGGATGTGTGAGACTCAACCTGGGCAGGTCCCTACTCACTAAAACCATGGCATGTGATCTAATGCAGTCATGAATAATGCAACTAATGTGTTATGTTGATGGGAAAATAATTGGAGCTGTTCCACAACTGCTCTTTTCACAGGATTGTTGTGTGCACAACGCTGATGGACTTGTCTTCCTGAATCGCCCATAAAATATATTTGCAAAAATTTATAGTCAATGAATGGCACTGGCAATAAGGAACCTGTTCGATGATATATTTGTCCTTGAATCTGCAAAAGGTAAACATTCCTGTATTATATACACATACTGTAAAGTGAATTGTTCAAACCACCAAGTAACACTCAAAACTTTTGAGTTAAAATACTTTGTGAACACTACCATTTCCCCCATAAACTTTATTACCATAATTCCTTCTGGCTACTTATGCACAAATGTACTTAAAGCCATTTCAAATGATACACCAATACAATTGAAAACTGTCAACAATAATGGTAAATGTTTTTCAATAAACTTACCTTAAAAGTTGGCATAATATTTATTGTACTGTAGTCCATTTTTTGCTAAAATTAAATGCAGCTCTATAGTAGGGGTTAAACGATTCCGTTCAACTTCATTTCGCGTTTCATGTTACTCATAAGTTAGACTTGCTCTTCTGTATCTTTGAGGCATTACGGGTTCTGCGACTTAAGTTTGTACGTCTTATTGCCGGCCTTTTAGGAAACAAAAATTCAACTGGAAATAAAAAATACTATTCTTATTCTATTCCTATTCTTGTATAATAGTATCAAAATGGTCTATCAAAACTTTCCAACACTATAATAATTTGACTTACCTTGTTGAACAAACACTTGAGAAAAAACACAGTACAAAGTATCTTGTAGAAACCAGTGTGAAAATTATACTAAGAAATGGTAGATGAATCATGTAGGTATTTTGTTATTATAACTCCGGCTACAAATAGTAAAACTGAATATTATGTACTCGTACAAAACCACACAAAACAAACAAATTTAAAGAATAACTGAACTTTTAAACAACAGACAATAGCTTATCATAGACTAATATAGTCACACAAATGCCAAGCTCAGCATCGCGCACTATAATAAATCTTTAAAAAATTATAAACAACATAAAGGTCATTTACATTTTTGTGATCGTATAAAATAAATTTTAAAAATTGTTTTATAGAATATAATATTTAATTTACGCAAACTGAATTAATGAACGCACGCGTAAACGTTAATCATTTGTCATTATTTCTAAACTCATGTCAACCATTACTTATAGTATTTGACAGGGTAAACAACAAATGTTTGACAAATGACAGGTACAAAGGGAAAATGATTTATCTTTTATAATTATGTTTTTTCATTATTTTTTAGATGTATTTTGCTATTCGGGGCGGAGATAAATCCAACGAACCAAAAACCATGAAAATTGGTCTAGCCGATCTCAAGTTCTTAGTATCGTAACAAACTCGACTTTCTTTTATATATTACTAGAAGACCCGGCAAACTTCGTATCGCTCTATAATCAAGAAATATCTGTTACTTTTTTTTATTTATATGTTTGGAGTCTACCCTTAAGCCATAAATCTCCGTGTTTTGAAGTGCGACAGAATGATTGACATATTAGTTAGTTGTCAAATCTAATGTAAAAATAAAACGTTTGTATGTGAAATAGAAAAAGGCTGTTTTTAGGGTTTTCCTGGCAATAATTCATTTCATTCACTCTACGAACATTTCAAGACTAACATAAACTAAATCCGTTCAGCCGTTCTCGAGTTTTAGTGAGAATAAAGAACAGCAATTCATTTTTATATATATAGATTTCTTACAAATATCAAATTGTCATCCATACGTCATTACATATCAGTCATTATACGTCAATTACATAGCTATCATTTGCGTTTTGTTATTCCAAGTCTGATTATATTTTGTTATACCAAGTTTTATAGTGACTGACGTTTTATATCATTCCACACGGGAATGCTGTCGAACTTGATAAAAAGTATCCTATGTAATTCTCCTGGCTCTAAACTGCCTGCCAATTTTCAGCTAACACGACTTTCTTTTATATGGATATAATTATATATAGATTATGTTTTTAAAATAAGTTATGGTTTACAAAATTTTTATATTAAACTGTTTTCATGGTTTTCAATAAGTAGTAATTTTATATTATATCAAAATTGTATTAAATATTATGATTAAAGATGTCGTATTTACAGTTAAATTTGGAATATTTATGGGCGTATTTTGTTAGGAACGAAACTATCCAGTCTTCTTGTTCCACCCAATAAGTTCGCTTCAGATACCGACCAAATATACATTACCATTCCTACTCCGCAAGTCGTCTTTTACTTCGAGGCGATGCGATGTAGTTACATAAAGATATTCGGTTTCCAATGAAATCATTGCATCCTGGCAAATTTTATATGTGAGTAGAGCGTTGAGTGTAGAATTAAAAGTATATAATATTTAAAGTACCTATACACATATGTATCTATTGATGTTATCTTGTTACTGGAAAGAGGTTTTCCAAAAAACTACATCGGTTAATAAGAACTTTTCCTCAAATTGGCCGATTATATTTACTGGCTTCAAGTTACTAAATCTTTGGTATTTGTTTTTACTATGCTGATGCCCATTCAACTCTGATAATTTACTTTCCTATGCTTACACACACTCTATGCAGTTTTGCAAGAGTGTCCCATTGCTTATGCTATGCTTTTATATACTTAGTACACTAACGTTGACCTCGTCCTCTTTTGTAATGCACTCTGGTTTATGGAATCTCATAAATATCCTAGCCTTTTTTGATTTGAGAGTTTTGACGTTCGAGATGTGTTCTTTAACCCTCGTACCAATGCTACTCTTTGTCTATCCAATGTATGAAAAGCACAGTCACAATCGAGTTTGTATACAGCCGCATGTTGTAAAAGAACGCTACTCTTGATTAGTCTCAAGAATTGACTTTCTTATGTGATTAGTAAATAGTATTGATTGAAACCTTCTTCAAGATCCTAATCTGTCAGTTACTGATCCCCTGTCCGTGACCATACCGCAGGACCTCGGGAAACTGTGAGCGCATTCTACCGGCATCTAGAGCGGTACGCCAGAAAATTAAGCAATCGATGGCAGTAGGTGATAAAATAACAGGACCAACTGACAGACACTCACATCTCGTCTGCCCGTGATCACGGTTGCTGTTAAGTAGCCGAAACGTCGGGAGTATGTAGTTTATAATCAAAAATCAAAAATAAAAAACTTATATGTAGGTACATTCGAAACATATTATTTAAATGAATACTGGAGAAAATCTTAGATCTCATTATGTGAACATATTATGTCATACGAGTAATAAATAAATTATGTAATATTAGAATAAAATTGTTAAACAATTTTCTGTTCGGCTGAAGCATAAGAGAGATACAACAATAAGGTGATCACTGAAAATCAGCGCTGTCGTTCCTGGGAATTTCACAATATATTATTATCTTAAGTAAATAAAAAAATATTTATTTAAACCTCTAATTTATTTTTATTATTTTTTTATTTATTTTATTTCTTTCTCTGTGTGTGGAATTTCTAAAACGACAGCTTATGATGAGTGATTCTCCTTTTCGTGACATCATACTGCTGTGTAAGCAGCATTTTGTTTTGATTTATTTAACCTTCTATTCTGTAATCTTCATAAGATATTATTAAATTGTATTGTTATTTTATGTTTTTGTTTTTTTATTTCTGTTTATGTAAGTGCTGCCTCGCAAAGATGTTTACAAATAAAACATTATCTTTCTTTCTTTCTTTCTAGATATTTATAATGTTTTAAGTAGCCATGTTGACATAAAAGTGATTGTAAAAGCAATCTGCTATCCCACTGCTCATATTTTTATCAGAATAAGCGGCACCAATTTATTCTGCTCTCGTTATTGATATGAAAATCGTTATTTGGAGTAACATTTCCAGAGCTAGAATCTGCAGGAACAATTTTCAATTTGCAACCATTGAATAATATATAAAATCCGCTCAGCTGTTAATGGCCTCTTAACACGTAACTATTAAGGCTTCTGTACCAATTCGTTTGTGTTTTAAGAGTATAATTGGATTAAAAATATTTAAGTTATGGAGTTGAGCGGTAAAACTATATGTCATAAAATTTTGCATTGCAGCTTTATATTCATTGCTATTAAGTATTATTTATGGAGCTGTTATTATTGACGCTTAGAATTTTCAGTTGAAGTTCCGGAATCCTGCCACAGTGCGAGTGAACAACTTCAAATATAATTGTTGTTTTATAACCATTAGGTAAGTACATTATAAAAAACTTAGAAATAAACATTAATTACATGCAACTAATTCAATACAATTAAAATTACCATAGTAAAGATGGATACTCAGCTAACTGATAAATAGCCTGAATCGACCATACATTGATAATTCTAACACGCGCGGTGCACCACCATTTATAAAAATGCGTTCTCTTAAGTCCACTATAATATACAGGGTGACTGGTGAATTACTATCAATATTTAAGGAGCATACTCGGTACATGATTCTCATTCGAATTATGTAAAAAAAATAAGTACTTAATTTTTGACCAAATTTCCGTATAAATAAATAAAGTGTGTACACGTTCCAAGTGTTCCAAGTGTGGACGCGTGCGGCGGCGTGCTGATACAACAACAGTGTGAGTGTGTGTGTATACCTAATCTGTAGGGTGTTCATACGATGCGTAATTAATTACATAACTTTTGGTTAACTTTACTTAGAAGTTTATTAATATTTATGTTATATTAATTTTTATTTTGTCATATATGATCGTCAAATATCACGTCCTCAAATATCGATAGTAATTCACCAGTCACCCTGTATATTTTTCTATCCTAATACACTATCTAATAAATTTACATAGTGGTCAAGCTAACACTCAAATGGTTTTTTTTCACAGGGCTCAAATTTTTCTTTCTAATCATTTCGAATAATAATATCACATGGATAGAATATACTTAAATATTTATATTAAAAAAAATGTACATAAAACATACGTGGATCCTTAAAGGTGTATAATTTTTAGTGAATGTTGTGAATCGCTGACCATTCATTACAAAAATGTACAAGGATTCCCACAAAACATATTTCAAATGACAAAACTTTTAGGAGAAATAATAAATACACTTTTTATACCAGTAATTTAATATTTTTTAATTAAAAATTTTTGTGACACTAGTTAATATTATCTCTCTCCCAGGTGTTACTCTTTTCATCTTCAACACATTTGGGTTTGGAATTGCTAAAGTATTTTTTCCTTATATACTTGTTGACTATTTCAGTCAAAGAGCAGTTTAATTATAATAAACAGACCAACAAACAATTTTAGATTTTTTTTGAAAAAAAAAATATATATAATAAAATGTCATTCTTACTTAGTATTTTGCATATCTGGACACCGAACTTTGTTCAGTTTCTAGGAATTATTGGTATTTATTTATGTGTTGTTTTTTATTTCATTTCAAATTGGAGTTTCATGTGATTAATTCACAAAAAAATATAACAGATGGCGCTAGCAATTTCGTAAATGTAGGTCTTGATTTGAAATACATAAAAATATAAATGTTACATTTTAAAACTGTTTTTGATTATTAGTTGAGATCTGTACAGATTATCGAAATACTAAAGAGTTATACTATTGTATTATTAATTTAAACATATAATATATATTTGCAATGTCGATAAATAATTAATCACTATTTTAGTCTCTAATTGTTTGTGGTATTAATCTTGAAAATTCTTGTTTTTTAGACGCCCAGTTATATGTCGCCTGTTCCCGTGTGGGAATACGAACAACACTATTTATATACCAGAAATTAAAACTCAAAATATTTTGTATCATAAAGCATTAGAATAATAATCACTTTGTTTTTAGAATATTTTTGATTTAGTAATATACTAATTAGAATTCAATAATCACAGTTAACAAAAAAGACCATGTCTGTCGAGTCAGCCGTACATAATTAAAAAAATAACTTCATTGAGATAAAAAGGTAACAAACAGTTACCTTTTTATCTCAATCTCATATCTTGATTATAGGTCGGTGCGAAGTCCGCCGGATCATCTAGTTGTTAATAAAAATACAACAATATGAACCGAATCTATTGAAAAAAACATTTAAAATTTATGCTCTATATTAAAATGTATACACCCGAGTGAAACCGCTGTTAGAATATAGTATTTCAGCCTAACACAGCTGTATAAACTTTCATATTATTCCATGCATAAAATAAGCGGGGCATAAACAAAACGTACACGCTATAAAAAGTAATTACGTTTCTTTAATTGCTTACAAAAGAAATGATAACGAGAACATTAACTTATCGTACACAAAGGTACGGTTATCTCAATAAAAGATCTTCTTAGCCGTAAGGACGCTTGTATATTAGATCTTAGCGCTTTTTATACAATACAGGGTGACTGGTGAATTACTATCAATATTTAAGGAGAATACCTACTCGGTACATGATTCTCATTCGAATTATGTAAAAAAAAATAGGCACAAAATTTCTGAAAAAATTTCCGTATAAATAAATAAAGTGTGGACACGTTCCAAGTGTTCCAAGTGTGGACGCGTGCGGCGGCGTGCTGATACAACACCACGCCGCCGCACGCGTGTGTGTGTGTGTATACCTAATCTGTAGGGTGTTCACACGATGTGTAATTAATTACATAACTTTTGGTTAACTTTACTTAGAAGTTTATTAATATTTATGTTATATTAATTGTTATTTTGTCATATATGATCGTCAAATATCACGTCCTCAAGTATCGATAGTAATTCACCAGTCACCCTGTATATTTTAAATAAGCTGATAAACTTACTAAAACAAAGACCTTATGGAATATATATTTACTTTATGTTAAAAACTTTCTCCAGAATCCTATTATGGACTGGTGAAAAGCGCTTGATAATAAATAATAATTGGTGCAGTAGTTTTTCTATTTATTATGAACAGACAGACAGACAATTGTGGGAGGGGGGGGGGGGTTGTTTAATAATATGTAATTATGATCGTGGAATAACTAAATTTATTAAGTATGTATTTTAAAAGTCTAATAAAAAATAATATAATTTATAATTTCTAATTATTAAAGAAAATTACGCTACGTTTGTTTTAAAGACACGAAATATTTATCTGTTAAATTAATGTGTGCTTGTTTCCGATCCTAATATAAACTAGACCACTAGCGTATTGTTTATATGTCAACTAAGAAACATTCTTCGTATCTAGTCTTCATGCTTTCTTTAGAAGTAGAAGTAAGTACTTAGATTAATTTTCCTGTAAGACCAACAATTCTTCTCTTATATAAATGAGAATGAAATCGCGGGTAAAAGTTATCTTTCATCAATGTTGGAAAGAAATCAATTACCTCTCAGCAAGAAATATTCCGATTTCTTTACAGAATATCTAAATATTGTAACGCCATGCCATAAGTGCCATGCCATGCCAAGCCCAGCCAAGCCCAGCCAAGCCACCGCCTGAGCCAGGCGGAAATATTGCCATGACAGTATGCCGCCGAAACTGTCTTAGCCAATCACAGAGCTTAGCCAATCATAGCGTTTGACCAATCAGCGAGAGCGTCAGTGGCGTCACATCGTTTAATTTTGGAATTGCAGGGGATTGAGAGAAGATACCCTGGAAGGAAAGGATCTCTCTCGTTACGGAGTGCTAGAGGAATCTCTGACAGTGTACCTACGGGATTGTGTGAAAAGTAATAAACGCCAGATTAAACTAAAGTGTGTATAATTATTGTCCTTCCGTTTCACTCAGAAGTGGGATATGAAGCGCAGTCGTCCTAACGAAGCTGGGTGTAGTGTCCGCCCTCCAGGATGGAGCGAAAATCAAGACGATAGTGACGAGGAAGAAAATAATTCACTTCCACCTGCAAGAAAAATATTGAAGTCATTGTTAGAAAATGAAGTCGAAAAAGCAATTTACAACCTTAATAACGACACTATTTCGTTCAACCACGTCAAGAGTCATCGTGCAGCATCCCTTATTCCCGAATTCGATCCCGATGGTGAAGATTGCACCGTAACTTCGTGGTTAAAGAAGATTGATCAATTAGGAGACATACATGGGTGGGACGAGAAAATCAAAGCTTTTTACCTGCAGGATAAATTACGTGGTCAAGCTCGCAAATGGTACAACAGACTTGAAAACTACGATTACTCCTGGGCCGAATGGAAACATATGCTGGTACGAGCCTTTCCAAAACATCGCGACTTTAGCCTACTATTAAACGAAATGATGCAAAGAAAGAAGCTACCAAACGAGACGATGACCAAATATTATCAAGACAAAATTGCTATGTGCTTCCGTTGCCATTTATCTGATAGTGCTAGTGTATCGTGTATCATCAGAGGCTTACCCGTATACCTACAACCGAATGCCCGAGCGTTTCAATGCCAACGTCCTGATGAGTTATATGAATCTTTCCTCTGTGCTCTTGATGATTATCATTCTCCCACATTTGAACCTCGGATGATGACCAAAGACACGAAACAATCGTCGAGTTCGGATAAAAAAGTCAATCCTGAAATTGATCCTTGCCCCCGTTGTAAGAAGACCGGCCACATTTTGCGCAACTGTACATTACCGGATCAACGTATTTGTTTTAAATGTGGTCAACAAGGACACATCGCCACTCGCTGCTCCGGCACTTCGGCTAGCAACTCCAGATGTTCTATGGAATCAAATGACAACATTAAAGAGGTTAGAATGGTGCAAAACTACAACGAAATCTACAAAAAGGTAGCCAAGGTGAATGGAATTTATATTAAGTCTTACATTGACACCGAAAGCCAAGTTAACGTTATAAATGTCCAGATGGTGAGTCTCTTGTCGCTCGATGTTACACCTACAAGTACACGGCTCAAAAGCTTTTCAGGTGATTTTTTGACTAGTCGTGGAGTAGTAGAATTTGAGTTAGAAATTGATAATATTCACATACAATGCACGGCACATGTGACGGAGGCCGACATGCAAGATATTCACCTACTGATTGGCCAACCCGTTATCAATGCAGAACATGTATCGTTAGTAGTCACTAATGGGAGAGCCACATTGACTCGGAAAACAGATGTCTCGCCAGAATTCGATGTCGTCGAAGACAAGAATAAATTTATGGTTACTACATTGAACAAGGAGTCTTTACCGCCTGGTGCCTCCATCATTAAGGTTAGGGTGGTCGGTAATGGAGATGGGAATGAAGTTTGCACCACACCACGCCACTACGAACTCCATGGTGTCTCATATTCTCTACCGGCAACGTTGCTTCAAGGCGGAGAGGGTTACATGAAGGTGGTAAACAGTGGTACAGGGGACGTCAACTGGGAAGCGGGCCAGGTTCTAGCGCGTGCCGAGAGCTGTCATGAAGTAGCCAACCAGCCAACTCGAGTAAGCCAAGCCAAACCATTAACAAATTTACTTAAAATCATGCCAAATACGCCCTACTTAGCCAAAAGCTCACCTGAATCAAAATCTATAGCTCCTATTTTGAATACAGACGATCTTTCTAGTTTAATCATAGGAGGAGTACCTATAAGTGAAATTAGTGTAGGAAAGTTAAATGAAGTCGAACATAGTAGTTTGATACAATTACTATTGCGATTTAAGCACTTTTGCGGCAAATACTAGAGATCTCGGTTGCACAAAACTGTTAGAAATGAAAATAAAACTTACGACTCCACAGCCAATATATCGTCAACCTTATAGGCTATCGCATGCTGAGCAGCAAATTGTCAATTCTAAAGTTCGTGACCTACTAGATGCCTCTATCATTAAAGAGTCGGAATCGAGTTACGCTGCTCCAGTTATTTTAGTTAGGAAAAAGAACGGCGACAGTCGTTTATGTGTCGACTATCGTGCCCTCAATAATGTCACAGTAAAAGATAGATATCCTCTCCCTAATATAGAAGACCAGATTTCTAAATTAGCCGGTAAAAAGTATTTTACAATTTTAGATATGGCACAAAGTTACCATCAATTATTATTAGCTCCCGAAGACACTCATAAGACAGCTTTTATTACTCCTCAGGGTCATTACGAATACTTACGTGTTCCTTTTGGATTAGCGAATGCACCCTCGGTTTTTATGCGTCTCGTAAACAAAATAGTCGATTCCATCCGTTATACGTCAGATGGCAGCTCCTCGAATGAGATTTTAGCATTCTTAGACGATTTATTACTTCCCTCTATTGATATAAACAGTGGCATAAAAATGTTAGAATCAGTATTGCGAAAGTTCGAATCTGAAAACTTAAAACTAAATATGCAAAAATGTTCATTTCTTCAAGACAAAGTCACTTACTTAGGACACGAAATTACTTCAAAAGGTGTTCAACCCTCAGATTCGAAATTAGATGCCGTTTCAAAGTTCCCTGTGCCTAAAAGCGTTCACGAGGTACGCCAATTTATCGGCCTCTGTAGTTACTTCCGAAAATTTATAAACAAATTTGCAATTATAGCTCGTCCTCTGACAGAACTAACTAGAAAAAATGTGCCTTGGGTATGGAGCGATAAACAGGACGGTAGTTTTAAGGAGTTAAAAAAGCGTTTGTGCTCTAAACCTGTGGTAGCATTATATGATCCGACACTACATACAGAAATACATACCGATGCGTGCAAGTTAGGAGTCGCAGGTATTTTGTTACAGCTGCAATCAGATAATACGTTGCGCCCAGTTATGTATTTTAGTCGAGTAACCTCTAAAGAAGAAAGTATTTATCATAGCTATGAGCTTGAAACATTAGCGGTAGTAGAATCATTGCGTAAATTTCGCGTGTACGTCATAGGCAAACATGTGAAAGTAGTAACGGACTGTACGGCTGTTCGTGCCACTCTTACAAAACGGGATATCATTCCGCGAATTGCTAGGTGGTGGTTATCGATACAAGAGTACGACATTAGCGTTGAATATAGACCCGGCGAACGCATGAAACATGTTGATGCTTTAAGTAGGAATCCTATTGACACAGTCAATATAAATCGTCTCGAAATTGCTGACTGGTTTTATACGATTCAATATCAGGATGACAAACTAAGAAATATCATGGAGCAGTTGAAAAACGGATCGGCTCAGCCCGAGATACTCAACAATTATGAGTTGTTAGATAATAGATTATACCGTAAGACACTAAATGGCAATCGGTTAGTAGTTCCCGGACTTGCGAAGTGGAAAATTGTCCAAATACACCATGATGATATTGGTCATGTGGGTTTAAAGCGCTGTACTGATCTAATAAAACGTGAGTTTTGGTTTCCTAAAATGTCGCGGTTCATCAAAAAGTATGTCACTTCTTGTTTACATTGTGCTTATGGGAAGGGGATATATGGCAGGAAGGAAGGATTACTTCATCCTATACCTAAGCCAACGGAACCATTTAGAATGATTCATGTTGATCATTTAGGCCCATTTTGTAAGACTAAGAAAGGTTATGCGTATATGTTAGTAGTAACCGACGCGTTTTCTAAATTCGTTATAGCAGAACCTACTAGAACTATTAATTCAATAGAAACAATTAGAATGCTCAAAAGAATATTCTCATTATTTGGATATCCTGATAGGATAGTAACGGATCACGGCAAGGCGTTTACAAGCCGGTATTTCAAAAAGTATGCTTCCGAAAAGCAATTCAAACATACACTTAATGCAATAGCGTGCCCGCGTGCTAACGGTCAAGTCGAACGAACAAATAGGACTATACTCGATGCATTGCGCGCTACCGACCCTAGTGAAGCTGCTAATAACTGGTCTAATTGTTTGCCTGATATCATTTGGGGTATAAACAATACCATAAATGATACCACGGGTATTAAGCCTTACGACTTAGTGTTCGCGCGTAGTGCTAGGCCTGTGTGTGATGTAACTATACCAGGTCGTATACCTGAATCTATTCAGTCAAGGCGTGAGAAAGCTAATAAATGTATTAAAAAGGCCAGTATTAAGATAAAACGTAACTTTGATAAACGACGTAAAGCCTGTCATATTTACAAAAGAGGAGACCTAGTTTTATGGAAGAAAGCTCCTACAAGTAGTGTTGCTAAGGTTAATACTAAACTAGATGACTTATATTCCGGACCTTATATTATCATTAAGTGTATTGGTAATGACAGATACAGGATTAGAAGCATTAAGGGTCTAAGAGGTTATAAAAACTTTACGGGTCTAGTTTCTGGCGATAGTCTGCGACCCTATCATAGCGTAGCTCCTGTATCTGACAGTGCCAGCAGTTCCGATGAGCAATTGGAGACGGAAGACTTAATTGATCTTCTGGAAAGCTAATAACCATTGCGGGAGCAATTATTGTAGGATGGCCGACTGTAACGCCATGCCATAAGTGCCATGCCATGCCAAGCCCAGCCAAGCCCAGCCAAGCCACCGCCTGAGCCAGGCGGAAATATTGCCATGACAGTATGCCGCCGAAACTGTCTTAGCCAATCACAGAGCTTAGCCAATCATAGCGTTTGACCAATCAGCGAGAGCGTCAGTGGCGTCACATCGTTTAATTTTGGAATTGCAGGGGATTGAGAGAAGATACCCTGGAAGGAAAGGATCTCTCTCGTTACGGAGTGCTAGAGGAATCTCTGACAGTGTACCTACGGGATTGTGTGAAAAGTAATAAACGCCAGATTAAACTAAAGTGTGTATAATTATTGTCCTTCCGTTTCAATATAGTAAATAGATATAAGAAACCCGGATAGGATTACATAAAATGTCGGTATATGTAAAAATTTAGCATCTCGTTGTCCATATTGAAGAAGCCAATACCGAAATAATATGTTTTAAAACCTGAATTATAAAAGATTTGATAATTAAATTCTGTACAGTGGTACAAAAGCAGAAATATATGTAATGTTACGGCACTTAAAGGAGATAGCAGGGGGTAGTAAACTAAAATTTTTCACTTCACCGACGGTTTGGCAGGGATTGGCCTCTAACATCATTATGGTAATGCACCCAATTTCAATAAAAATGTTCGCTATCAATGATATTTTCTTTTATATAGGTATGAATCTGGCAGACATGTGACGGTTGCGACATAAGGGTCTGAATTTGTAGCTTATTTTAGCTTATTTCCTATGGTATCTCTTCGAGAGAATTTAAAGCGAATCTAAGAATCACTGATAGAATTATCCCCTCGAGATTTTCTCATTCAACAGAACACAAAAAGCATTTATTTAATATACCTACTTTTATGATATTATATCATGTGTAACGTTCTTTCATTGCAATACCATTGTTTATATCTCATTGCACTATAATAGATCCGCGCTAGCAGTTTAAAAACTTTAAATATAAACAATTTTATATTTCGAACTCAACATATCTACATAGTTCTTTTTATAAAACAAATCATCAATCGAGTGTTAAAATACTGTCTTGTATACATGTATATACAACTTGATTTATTCAGGACGATATTAAATTATTTCATGTTTCATATTTATAATTTAAAATAGTATTTTTTTATTTAAGAAGATATTTCAGAAAACCCGAGTTACATAATTATGATATATTTAAAATTATTGAATTATTGTCCAGGACATAACTACTACTACTAGTGTGAAAAATTCAATGTCTTTGATTTACCTTACTAATTATACATGATTACAAGATTAAATTAATTAATCAATGTGTGCTATAGTCCCCAGAATGAGCGAGTAGTATATTTGCGTCGGCGTATCAATCTTTGCAAGAATCAAGTTATTTACCTTATCTATTTGTTCGTTAGTTGGTGACAGAATGACAGACAGTTGTCTATCAAAACACAAAGGTTTTCTAGGTTAATCGTTCCATCACTTTGTGTTAACTTAACATTGCCAACTTTTAGCAGCATCTCTGAGAAAAGCCTGTTCTGTCGTGAAGATAAGGAAAGCCTCATGTTAGTTTTAAGTGTTCATCTAGTAATAACCGGTAGGATTTGATGAAAGTCTCCTGAGAACAGAACAGAATTGTACATCCACCCATAGGTGCATTTTTACTGCGCAAATCATGTATTGTCCTATCCAGTGCTTCTACAAACGTCTTGTTTGACATGGTGGCTTCATTCCAGGCTATTAATGAGCAGTCAGGGATCAATTTTCCTGTATTGCTGTGTAGAAACACTACAGACGCTGTTATCATCATCGGTGGCGATTTTCAGAGGGAGCTTGAGTGTGCAGTTTGGCCTCCTTCTAAAAGCGTAGCTGCAATGACGGATGACGCGATAGCTAATACAATTTTTCCGATAGATCTGACTTTTGTTAAAAGAAAATTTATTAAAAATGTTTTTCCTGTACCTCCTGGGACATCAAGAAAAAATATTTTTCCTTCTTTGTAATCAATTGATCATAACCCTGGACTGCCTTTTAGTAAACCTATCGAGTTTGGGCTTGTTGAATTTTTCTTGATTGTTTCTCTTCATGTTTCTAATTGGGTCGGAGGTATTATTAAGTTATTAATTTAGTTATTAAAGTTATTTTTCTATTATTTATATTTGTTCACAATAACCATTGAGTTCAGAAAATAAATTAGATTTATAAAACTTGTGAATCATTAGAGATTTAACAATGGTTGCAGCTGATGAAAGCATTTTTATATGATTTTAAAATTGTAAAATCAGTGTGTCCGTTTTCCAATCGTTTGTTTGCATTATAAAATGAATGTTTAATGGAGGGAATAAAGAACAGTCGGTAGAAGGTATTTTAGTTCAAGCGTGCTGCCGCATAAAACAGATTTTACTGCATAGCTCCCGTTTTCAATAAGTATTTACATTCCATTTCTGGTTATAATTTCAGTGCGGTACGAATTCTTAGCGACTTCTCCTTTTGTTCCGCGAGTCTTTTTTACTAGTTTATGTACAACGTCTTATATTTAATATATTCTTTTGGCATATTTTCAACTTTCTAATATTCGTGGTAAGCAAAAGTACGTGCCTTGTATAATTTTCATTACATAAATATTCCTGGCATGCCGCTCTGCAATACTTTTACTAACTCGAATACTCTCCAAACGTAGGTAGTAATTATCAAAAAAAATAATTAAAAATCTATTTACAGACAAACAAATTGATAGAGATTATAAAAAAGAAAAAAATGCATGTACGTTATTAAAGTTTACCTAATTAGTTAGTAAGTATAAAACTTTATTTTTATAAAATCTCAACAATTAATAAAAAAATTGCTAGATGAAATATCATTAATGAGTATCGAGATTAATATACAGCTTAATTTAATAAGTATTGATTGAAAGACAAAATCTGTCCAACAGGGCTCATAAATTCCGTTTATATGACATAAATGTAGTGAAGATATTAAAGGTGATGGTTTCCATCGTTTATCAAGTAAACCACATGTGGCAATAAACATGGGGATAGTTGACAGCCAGCGCCGCGAACTAAGTTAATGTATTATGTTAAAGGGACTTCTCACATAGAGTTAATAATTATTATCAATACAGAGACTATTGTACATATGTTTGTATAACACATCAACCAATAAGTGGGTATTATTTTAATTAGTTTGAAATGACCTGTTTATTATAAGAAAGACATTTTACTGTCTAAATATTGGTTATTTTTATATTCTAACTTCTAAGTATTCAAACCAAATTTCTGTTTTGTATTTGCGCACTGAGTTGCTGTATTTAATTTCCTTTTATTTTCGGCTAAGAAGGCATTATAAATTATTCCTACAAACAATACATTTCCCAGAATAAAGAGTTTCTCTTTTTAGCAACCACAATTTGTACAAGTGTAGTATTTCTGGAGAAACTTATAAGTAAATATTTTATTTGAGAAAATTTTGTTCAGATAATTGTATAGTTTTAAATGAAAATTTATTATTTAATGAGGTCATATTGGGTTCACCTGTGTATTAAAAATATTAAGAATGGAAGGTTTTATAGACATTGTCACATTGTCACGGAGATTGAGAGGGTCAAACCTTTTGCGAAGGAGGTACCGAATTTATCATAAACCTACCCGAAATAACAATATCCAACATTGCCAATACGATTCTTTTTTGGTACCATCGTATTTTATTACATATTTAATATGACGCAACTGGTAGGTTTCTTACTTTAAAACAATAAAATAATAATTAGTATCAAACGCAATAACTTCCAAAGAAACAAGCAAATCTATGGTTAGCTACTTCAAGTTTAAATTGTCAAAATCTGCATAACTGTATAAAGATCGTATTGCGATCGCATAAAAAAGGATATAATTTAGATTGATTGTTTAGCTTAGAATTATTATTAAATAAAATAAGGCTGAACGATTTAATTTATTGTTATGTTTCTAAAAAGAAATTATCGCCTATGAGCCAATTCAAGTATTATTTAGTTCTTTGATAAATGAATATTTTTATAATATAATTATAAAAAAAATACAAATTTAATAGGCTTTTTAATCACCCTGTATGAATTGACCCCATGGAGTATAATAGTACCCCACCTACTGCACGACCGTAGGTATCCTGTACGTGGGGTACTTTCGTACAAATATCTTATTATAGAAAAATCATTATAACTCTTTTACCTCTTGACATAACGGTTTCGGATTTTTTGCAACAATTTACTATGTATTCTTTACACTTCGGTGTATAAATTAGATAAATTCAATAATAAATAATAAAAAAAATAAAAACGGAAAAGGGTACGAAGGGTATCCCTAATACAAATCAAATTATTTATATTTATAAATTTTTTACAAAATTATTAATTTTGTTGTACATTATAATTTATAAGAAGTAATTAAAATAATGAAAGATCTTTTATATGTATGAAGAAAAAAGAAATAAAATTTCTGTTCGAGGGTAAAATTTTATTACTGATTTTAAATTAAATATATTTACTCTTTTTTTTCTCAATATTTAATACATCTTTACAAAACCGTACATAAGTCATCACCATGTAATTGAAATATATTTTTCTCATAAAAATCCTTTGGGCAAAGCTTTTCCTAAGTCGATAATGAATTTATGAGCTGAAATTTACTGTTGCTCATAAAAAATACGTTACTTCAGTGAACCTTTAAAATTTGGTAAACATAGCCCCTTATATAGTAATAATAAATTTTGAGACTGTGTCTAGTCTTGTTAATAACCAAAGTGAAAATCACACTGAAATTTTATTAGCTATTTTCTATTATATAATTGAAAAAAAACTGGTATAAATAAAAAATCATAAGTAATATTCCTTGTAAATTTTGTTGAAATATATTTGTTTATTATTATATGCTTTTAAAAAATGTACGTGATTATAAAATCTATGTTTAATAAACACTTAATTTAATAAATATTTTTGATCGGATTCAGAGTATAAACTAAGTCTAAGCATGTACGTATACTTATATATAATATATAAATGAAATATATATTGTCTAGGGTTTAGTAGGTTTTTTAAGTATATATGTTTTTTAAGTATTTTTAAAGTACAAGTTACAACTACATATAAGGTTTTAGTGGGTTTTTAAGCTTATTTAAAATATATTCTATGAAAAGCGCTAAGATCTAATATACAAGCGTCCTTACGGCTAAGAAGATCTTTTATTGAGATAACCGTACCTTTGTGTACGATAAGTTAATGTTCTCGTTATCATTTTCTTTTGTAAGCAATTAAAGAAACGTAATTTTCTTTTAACTTTTTATAGCGTGTACGTTTTGTTTATGCCCCGCTAATTTTATTCCATGGAATATGATGAAACTTTATACAGCTGTGTTAGGTTGAAACACTATAGTTTACCCGCGGTGCCGCTCGGTTGTATAAATTTTAATATCCAGCATAAATTTAAAATATGTTTTTCAAAGCATTCGGTTCATATTGTTGCATTTTTAGTAACAATTCAGATAAAATTAATAATTTATAATAAAAAAATACTCCATTAAAAAATATGTTGTAATTTTTACTCATAAAAATTAGATGACATAAAGTAAATCTTAATAAAATATAACCTACATAAAGAGAATTCGTACTAAAACTGTAACACTAACGGTATAAAGCACAATAGATTGTAATATTTTGACAAAAATAGGAGTTCATAAAACGGTTGGTTGAAGCCTGGGTTCTAATATTTGAATAATAATAATGAAATAAAGAGGATAGCATGGGTAAGTATCCGTTATTATTATTATCCATCATGATTTGGGATTTATGTAGCACTTGGTTTGCCTCTGCAGTTGGGTCCAGATGGTGATTTCTGGACTGTCGTATGTTTCAGATAGTTTAGGATAAATGAAAGTAAGAATTCTGTTTACACTGATATTTAAATATATTATATTAAAATATAGTATTAATATTATGTATGCTGACAGTCCGGTATAACTAGTCATAGCACCGTATTTTATTATATTTTTACTTTTTCTATAAAAAATATTTCATAATAACCAGAGAATCTGTTTAAGCGCCTGAATAGCCTTAAATGTAATTTAATTTGCAGTAATATGAATATAATTTTTAATTTCTATAGTTTTGTTAGTTTATTTATATTAGGGATTTTGTGGTTTAGAAATCAGACTTCTATGTAGAAACATTAAGAAGGGAAAGTAAATTAAAAACGATATAAATTTTATATTTGTAGATATATTGGGAAGTGAAAACTTGTGCTCCGAGTATGTTTGTTCGCGAGAATGAATAGTGTAATTTTGTGAAAGAAAGTTTATATATTTGGGAAGTTAGATCCATCCAAAAATGCTCCGCATGTCTTCATTTCCGCATTTTTTATTTTCATCATTAATTTATGTAACTTCTTGAAATTGTAAAACTATAAAATCTGTAGTTTTTTTGGAACAGAAAAAGCGCTCTTTTTTAAATTCAGGAAAATTGTATTGTTTTATAACCATTAAGTAATTAAGTAGGTATCGAAAGCATTGAGTAACTGATCGAATATCATAACGGTTTCTAACACGTATAGGAATCTTAAAGGATGCTAAAGTTTAAAATATTTTTTATCATAGTCGTATTGAGTCTTCACAAGTAATAATATTGTTATTTTTTTCAACCCAGTAACAGACAATAGGCATTTTTTTCTACTTTTGTGTTTCAGATAAGTTCACTTTAAGCTTCTCACTAAGGTTTGTATTCATGGGGTAACACTATCCTCCCAACTTTTATAACTTGCGTCTAAACTCTAAAGCGTAGTTTCAATTTTATATTTAATTCTGACATCCAACGGCATTTATTTTTCTAAGCGTTTTTGTTTTCCGTCGTTTGGTAACCATATTTTTTTGGAATGACAGTATCAATAAAATTAGTATTGGCAGAACATTAGCTCCCTTTTTAGGAATAGTAATAAGCAATTTTTAATTTCAGTCACTGTTAAAAACAGCTGCAATCAAGGATATATGAGCTACATATAATAGGTGATGAGCATGCAGGTAGCTTCGAAATCAAATACTAAAATGTCATCAATTATCGTAGAACGGAAATAGCGTCGCGATATTGTCGTTACCCAGATGATTGCATCTATATTGCAATGTTGGACAAAATAATCATCACATTTTGATTAGCATATCAATTCGCTAATGGGCGAATAGAGTAGTTATTTCACAAAGTGGTCGCAATATAGGTATAAGATTTATTAAAGTAGTTATTTTTAGTGAAAATGTGTTTGAATATAGATTTGGTGTTCGTTTTATGATATTCGTTGAGTATTATCTGATTAATTCTGTAACGCTTAGTACGAATAATGTTATATTTTTTTATGAAAATTCTACGAATAAACAAAATTCAATACAAATGATGGAAAGTACAAAGTTTGTACAAAAGAGTCGCAATTATTGAGTTGATAATGTACTCGCTTATATGTACATAAAGTCTAGACATTTGGTGAAAAAACAAGAGATTACCTTGAAAGTTTTCCGGGAGTTTTGAAAATTAGTGGATTTAAAGATTTTGGTATGCTCTTTTCGAATTTCAAGTTGCCATATTGAAAAATGGCTCCTAAAAACGATTTATTCGCAATATCTCGCTTCCGACGAATTTTAAGAAAATATTTATGTACAAAATTAAACTCAACAAAATTTCCTACAATTTTTATATCAATAATTTTTATATAAAAATATAAAATAGTTTTTGGCATACGAGCTCCGCAAAATGGTACTGATCTACACCATCACAATATGTTTCATATGGTTTTCGTAAAATGCGTCGGAAAGGAGATGTTCCCAAAAATGCGTTTTTAGGCGCCATTTTTTCAACATGGTGCCGAGGGTAGGAGGTGGCAAAGTTGAAATTCAAAACGAGTACACGAAATCTATAAATCCAATAATTTTCAAAACTCATTGAAAACTTTACAGGTAATCCCCTTCTTTTCACCAAATGATTGGAGTATAATACGATTTGAGCGTTAATGCGTTAATGCAAGGGTTATCCTTTAAACGTATGACTTGTATTTTATTGTACTTCTATTGCGGTAATTTTAAGTTTATTAATTAGCTTCATGAGAATAATTTATTTCATGTTTGTTTCTAAGTTTTTCATAATTTAATGGAAATAAAACAAAAATTATATTTATAGAAACATTGTTCATACACACCGTAGCAGTATTCCGGAATCTCGCCTCGAAATAAGACTTTATAGCATAATGAATATAAATCAGCAAATTAATTTTTTGCGAAATATATTTTCACCCCTTAACTCAATAACTTAAATTTTTTACACTAATTATACTCTTAAAACATAAACGAATACAGAAACCGTAATAGTTACGTGTTAAGAGGCCTTTAACAGCTGAGGGTGAGCGGATCTACGGAACGGACTTTATATTTTATTCAATGGTTGCAAAATGAAAATTGTTCCTGCAGATTTTGTTCAGGGAAATGTTACTCCGAATAATGATTTTCATATCAATAACGATGGCATGTTATATTTATGCCGTTTATTCTCATAAAAAAAGATGAGCAGTGAATAGCAGATTGTTTTTACAATCACTTTTATGTGAACAGAAAATTGTATAACAATTTTATTCTGATATTACGTATTTATTTTTACTCGTATGAAATACATATGTTCATCAGTGGCAGCCAAAGGCAGGTTGAATGAATGGTTTATGTAGTAAATGTTATTATACTAATTCAATAAAGAATAACAGAGAAAAATACAAAACGAAACACGGAAAACATAATCGATTTAATATTATTTCCTGTATATGCATACACATGTAATACTAATATACAAAAAAGCTAATACGGGAACATATTTCGATTGACTGAAGATTTTTTTTTACTTTTGTTGGCTGACCCCACGACATACTGGTAGGTACATTATAGTGGCGAGGGAATTCTTTCTGCCTTGTAGTTTCCAAAAATGGTAAGATCCCAATATACTAGTAGGATTTTGTTCCAAAATGCTCTAAAACCGTCTTAATAATTGTTTGAATTGCCGCTCTGCTCCCCAGTTTCTCGCGGCAGTCTGGAACACGAACGCAAATTAGGCTGAGTATGTTAATTTGTGTGATAAATGTATGTACGTATGTATGGTGAGATATACATGTCGGATACAATAACTATTGCTCTACCAAAAGTAGCTCATTTCAACTTCAGTAAGGATTTATACGGTGCGTTTTGCTGAATATAAATGTATGGTTGCAAAGATTCTGAGGTATCTCATTTGACTTTTAATTTATTATCTATCGTAAAATTTCGATAAATATGTCGAAGAAGACAAGAATGAGAAGCTTATTTTATGGAATGTCAGATTTTAAATAAGTATTCTCTATTTTTCTAACTTTCAAAAACAAATCAATAAGCGATTGGAGATAATACTCAAATTTTTATTAAATTGATGAGATTTAGTTCACATCCAAAATACCTTCAAAAAAAGGAGGAGGGCAACGGTAGTATACTCATAAGAGTATATATAAATATAAAAGCTATGTGACACTCCTTCAAGTCTGGTACAGAAGATTCCATTATGGGCATTGGCAAGTGAGAACCAATTCCAAAGGTTTGGTAACATGGACTCAGTAAATTTAAGTGTCCGATTATAGGTAGAGTTCGTATTAATCGGTCTAGCTTTTTGGAAAGTCTCTTTGAAAATAATAATCTTGATCTGTCTAGATAACAAAAATAACTTCAATACATAAATTAAAATTTACATATTTTAATCCTACAACCAAGACTAACCTAAGAATAAGTTGTATGTTTAGTCAGTATCCTGAACCAGCTTATTGGGTGGTACAAGAAGCCTGTAGTCTCTTTCTGTAAAAAAAAAATATAAAAATATAATATTCTATTTTTATTGTAATATTAAGAATATTACTAAAATACTATTTTGAGATAACAGTATTAATTATAAATTTAGCTAAAACAATGAGCACAGGTAAATAGAAAAAATATGTAAAAAGCATAATTTTAATTGTAAAAATATATTTATTTCAACAAACAGTTTAGTTTACGTTTTTCATGAAAATTCACAAACGACCCAGTAAAATTGTAATAAATTTTGTTTCTTTATAATTTAGAATTTTTTAGCCATATACCTAGTTACTTTAGCTTATTTCGATTACTTATATGTATAGTAAATAAAATGTTTAAAGAGAGTGAACTTTTGGATTCAATATTAGTTTAACGAGTTAAAATTGTACTAAGGGTACAGAAAAATTATTATAAGTCATTACAAACCTGTTACTCTAAAAATGAAAGATATGAATAAATTAAACACATTCAAGCAAACATAGTTTTCCAATTACAGCACCAGGGCGTATTATGCAGCATAATGCAAAATTTCTTTAAGTTGGCATTGATTTAAATTTTTTTTCTGTAATCGTTAGTAATTAGCATTGTTTACTGTTGAGAAATTTTTTTAAGCTTTCGTCTTGTCGAAGTTTTTTCGAAACACTCAGATATTGAATTCAGACCCTGTAACAAAGGAAATGTAATGATGGATAAACATATATACCTTGACTATTTTTTATATTCTATACATATAATTTGAACACATTTTCATTTAAAAATCTGACACTATAAATAAGTTTTAATAACAGACCTATACTTTTGTCAACATGGCAATGGCTTGATCGAATCACTTAAATAAGCAGGTAATCCTAATGTTTTGTAGGAAAAAAAAACACATTTGTCAATGAGAAGAAGATGACATCATCTAAGTTGTTGAAGGTGACGAATATGAAAATGACGAAAATCATGAAGATGAAGTGTTAAACCGAAAAAAATTTTGAAGCTTTATTTTCAACTTTTCATTTCCAACACTGAACTTAGCGCACTCTACTGGTGCAATTGAAAAATAATTCACGTTCCAATTAAGCATTAACACACTTCGGCATTGTGAGTGAGTCGCATTATACTCTATAATAGGAAAACTACCTTTGCCTTCAGTTGCACATAACAGATGTCAAGACACTCAAGTATCATCATAAACATTAACTAACAATAGCACTACTATTAGTTACATGTCATATACATACAATGTTATTGTCTTCTAATTTTAGGGAAAGGAAAATTTTGTTACATCAAATAGATTTAAGTAAAATATCTTTTCTTTTGTGGCTCATTGCCTCGAACAGAATTTATTAAGAAGGTTTTTGTACAAAGCCTCAGCAAATGTTTATTTAAAATGTGTGCATGTCATTATTAATTACAACACAAAAGGATTTTAGAGCTGCTTAAAGATTTTTGTGATTTGTATTTGTAAGAAGCTATATACCTGTCTTCATGAGCAAGGATATGTGGTTTATCAAACCGAATGTAGTGGCCTGGTTTGTCCAATGTATGGTCACACACAGTTGACTTCAACACACACCTATTTTTGATGTCCAAGATGTGTTCTTTAACCCTTGTCTTTGTCTGTCCAATGTATGACAGGCCACAGTCACGATGGAGTTTGTATACACCCAATCATTGTAAAGGAATGCTACTCTTGATCGGTCTTAAGAATTGTCTCCCTTTCTTGCGTGGTTTATAAATAGTCTTGATCGAAACCTTCTTCAAGATGTTGCCAGTAACTCCGTTCACATATGGTAGAATTGCAGGTTGCTGCGCAACTGTAGGTGACATCATATGATTCTTGTGATGCTGGCGAGGTATGGGCAGGTTTTTGATAGTCAGAGCATGTTTTACATGCTGCAGCTCGGCCTCTAGGTGGTCAGCATTACAAAGGTGCAGCACTCTCTGTAACAAAGATTTGCCAACAGTAGCTTACTGTATAGGTTGTGTGAGTTACCATTGAGAAACCTATCTACATGTGTGGGTTTTCTATAAACAGTAAGTCCCAAAATATTGTTAGGATTCCTGATGACAAGTATATCAAGGAAAGCTAAAGAATTATTTGCCTCTAGTTCTATGGTAAATGGAATCTTGCTAGGTATTGATAGAATTAAGATGGTTCAGAAAAGCAGATGTTTTGTTTTTATTTAATATTGTAAAGGTGTTACCGACATATCGTTTATAACAACGGGAGAAACCAGCAAACCCATTGCAACTCCCATCTATTTGTATGTAGAATTCATCCTTCATCATGAGATAGTGAGATGTTATGCAATGCTCTAACAGTTCTGCATATTCAATAGGCATATTTTTATCCTTTAACTTATCTCTTACAATCTCAATGCAGTCAAGAACATGTAGACTAGTGAATAATGACTGTACCTTTGAAAGTGAATGTACTGTCTTTATCTGACAATTTTAACGTGTTTTATCATCATTAACAAACTGGTAGGTTTCCTTAACAAACGACTTTGTGTGGCCTAGATCTTGTTTATGGATTTTAGGTAACCTATACAATTTCATTGGTTTTGTATGCAATGCTACGAGTAGCCTGATATCTAGATTAAGTTTCGAACTGTATTAATTTATTAATACTTTTATTTCCCTTAAATCTTTAATTGTAAGGTCTTTGTTAACTTTTTCATAAGTAGAATTATTCGAAAGAATATCAATTTTTCACTATAATAATCACTCGTTATTCGTATCCATTATAACGTTCGCGTTCCCTTTGTCTGTACAGAGGACAGTCAGGTCCTCATTGTTGCGAATGTGTTTGAGTTCAACTGATTCCTGACGAGAGATGTTTTGTCAAGACAATTTGCTCCGGCGCATAACATATTATGTAAGGTCCTGCCGGATTGCTTCAGACTCTTCTTTCGTGACCTGATACTTATGATGATATTCCTCAACGTCACAGATAATGTCTTCAAACGGTAATTTTGATGATACAGGTGCAAAATTCAATCTTTTTTTAAGGATCCCAACGGTTTGTTTATCCAAATGCTAAAGTTTGCTTTGACAGATTGACAACAGTTACCGGTGACTGTGTTTGCCGACTTAAATTAATATTAGAATTATTGCCATTGGCATTCCTAACTATAATTTTATCGGTTATTTTTTAAAATTTAATTATTTTCATATGATTATCCGTGAATAGTTCACGTTTATAAATTTTTTCAAAATATTTTTACCAGACAGATGTCTTCGACAGATTTCGAATTTTTGACGAAAATGTTTGAAAATAATAAAATTAATAATTATTAACCGAAACTTAGCTGAAACGTCAGGAGTATGTAGTTTTTATCAAATATAAAGTCTCGTCCGAAAAAAATTAGTTTCGTTTATAGCTATAGTTTGAAAACAAAGATGTTAAAATATTAATTTCAATTGAGGGTCCAAACGCCTGTCGTAAAAAAGCTAAAGAGTGTGTAGGCAACAACTATAGTCAAGACCCATCGGACCATCTCTAGGATCAAATTGAGATCTCCGCACCGGACCAGTCTTATCTTGGCCACCGCCGGGGAGTAAGTCCATTGTTGTGAAAGCATTCTTTTTTTCTGGAGGGGAGAGGAGTACCAATTCTACCTGGGGCTTTCGCTAAATGTGAATACGATCAATGATGTTCCAAAATGGTGATGCGTTAGTTATTTTATCAATTGGTTACCATCTACAATAAGAGACGAAACTTCTCAGCATTCCATGGATTCACCGTGCGGGTGCCGGGTCCATCGCGTTGCAGGGAGAGGAGCTTCAACAGTGCCTGGGACTTGCGACTCAAGTGTAGGTTTAAGGGGCCCCTTAACTAACGCGCGTTATACGCTCACCTCCACTGTCCAAGCTCCTCTCCCTACCTAACCAAGCCAGTAGGCATGCAAGTTCAATGACAATCTCGGTCATTACATCTGGCCGGGTGGTATGCTCTAATTTATTTCATCCGAAGTTATAAAAGAGATTCAGTATACTTTTACTACAAAATACTATAAAAAGGGAATATACATCTGTATTGCTGTTTATTCTTAAAACAGACATAATATTGAGTGTATTTAAAAGAATGGAAATATCTATATACAGATACATATTCAACCATTTTCATTAGTATATACATTGAAGTCCAGTTATGAAATAAGAAAATAACCAAGCCATAAAACAAAATCAATCGGTCTGTGACCGAGACATAATTAGCAATACGTTTGTTTGTATGAAACCTTTACCTGTTCTGTGTATTTCCCTCAGAAGCAAATATGCTGCCCCATAGAATAATGAAATTGAAAGATATAACCGGGCACAAGATAAATAATGGTATCGGATAATTTTTGATTTTCTCATTATAATCCTTTTTATTTCAAATACGAAATTATGTACTTATCCACATTGACGGAAGTGAAATATTTTATTTTGTCATCAACTCTTACAGTATAGCAATTCAAATTTTCGGGGATTTTCAAATTGTGAAATAAAAAGTAGTTGTTTATATTTCCAATGGACATTAATTTCCAGTAATTTTTTCCACAAAAGTTAAAAATGTCTAAAACAAATGATTTTTTTTGTCAGTATTAAAATAAATAATAGATTTTAGTTAACAATTTTTAAAAAGTACCAAATAAATAAATCATATTTATAAAGCGATAGTATTAATAAATATATCTTTATAAAAATATATACCGATTGTTCGAAGCTGGTACAAGGAGAACTTAAACGTTTTAATGTTGTAACAGCTACTGGTAATGCTGACGCTCCCAAGCTTCAGCGATGACAACGTTTCAGCTTTGTAAATTGACTATTGGACTCGGTCATGAAAATTTTATTGCTTTAATAAAATATGCAATATTAAATATTTACTTATTAATATTTACATATTAACTGGTACAACTTCCCACCAGTTGTAGCCAATTTTTCGTATAAAACTACTTGAACGCGCTGAAGTGTTTTATTGTTAATAATAATAATATAATTAATATAATAATATATTAATTATATTATTATATTAATATATTATATTAATATAATTCTATGTATGAAGTATACAGAAATAATTTTGTTTTTATAAGAAGTGTTGCAATTGAGAATATATTTGACTAGAAATAAATTCAAATAAATAAGGAAAGAAAGAAAATCTATAATACGAACAAAATGACGTTTTTTTTAATTGTTTTTCAAATCACTTTAACATTGCTCAAATGAAAATATCATATTTCTTTAAATATACGTATGTGAATGTACAATTAGTATGTTTAACAAAGCACGCATGTACAGGGTGCGCCAGAGAAACTTACTTATTTGAAAGGTCAATTAAAAAAAAAGTACTTCAGTTATTGTTTTAATTTTTTTTTTATTTGAGAATACAATATCCCAATTTTTTTTTCATGCAGTCTTAAAAATGACATCGGATAAATGGTGACCCCCATGGCGCATACACTGATGAAGTCGATTTTTGAAATTCGTATCCACTCTTCGCAGCATATCAATCGGTATGTTGGCAATGGCGTCGCGAATGTTGTTCTTGAGGTGTGCTATGGTCCGTGGTCGATCGACATAAACCAGGGAAATGTGGAAGTGAGCCTCGTCACTGAAAAAAACGACCGCGTCTTCAGGCAGGTTGTCAATCAGCATTTCACATGCATTTTGACGGGCAACAAAATCGCGTTCCGTTAATTCTTGCACAACAGCATATTTATAGGGATGAAATTGAAGGTCTTCATGGAGAATTCGTCGAACAGTGGTATCAGAAATTCCCATAGCAGCTGCGTGTTTGCGAGCCGAACGCCGAGGAGAACGCACAACTGACTGCCTCACTCTTTCGATATTTTCCGGAGTTCTGATGGTCCGTTGAAGTCCATTTCTGGGTTTAGCGACACTTCCACACTCCCGAAATGAGTAAACCCACGACAGAATCGAATTGCGGCCAGGAACGAGTCTGTGAGGAGGAATTTCAAAGCGAGAGCGAGAGCGAGCGACCGTTAGAAAAGAAGCTCTCAACTGCGAAGGCCCGCTGCTCTCTGGACCAGAGTATGATGGCAGCTGACTGAAGGGAGAAACAAACTTGGGAACTTCCCCCTCCAAATGCGCCCTCTCTGGCTCCTCTACCCGCCCAACTCACCGCGCGGTAATTTTTTCAAATAAGTAAGTTTCTCTGGCGCACCCTATATTAAAAATGCCTGTTTTATTTAAGGACTTTCGCGTATATTCATTTAATTAATACTATGTTATTTGGATTATAACGAAATATAAAATAATATAAAAATTTATCATATTAACTGGCAGAATATTAATGTATTGTCTATTTATTCTTAAATACTACTTTTTTGTAATGGGAGATATAAAGTCAGCAGGTGATTTCTTACCTGAGATTATTTTCGCCAAGCCAATCCTAAGTAAAGAACATGTAGTTGCTGCAGTTTTGATATGATAAAACCTAAAATAAATTGGTATTGCTTTTAGAATATCAAAACGTTTTAGCTGTCCGTTGTTAAAATTGAAAATATTCTGGAATTTATCAGTTATTATTCAAATATCGATTTAGAAAGAAGGTTAAGAAGCTTATTTTTCATACATGTTGATAAGAAACATTAGCAGTCTTAAGTAACTTAATATACTAAAATATACGAAAACACGTGGTGGTACAGTTCTATTCTACTTAGCGTTCTTCGTACGCCAAAAGCTATTGAATTTATTAAAAAACCTTGGTAAGATCCAAAAACAGAAAAGCAGTTTCTATTAATTTGCAAATATTTATTATTGCCTTTAACATCTAAATGTAAAAGATTTTTGTCACAATAAATATTTTGCACAGCGTTAAATTAAGGCTGACATTTCAAACCTAATTTTATCATTACTCTTCTAGTAAGACTAGTAGTAGTATATGTATTCATATATTATATTGTGCAATCTTTTAATATACTCATAAGAAATTGTTTTATACTTTAAATGTCGGTAGTATCTTTGTTTAAAAAGGCAGTATTTGTAAGGACGTTGCAGTAAATTAACACAAAGATTCTGATGGAATAAAGTGATACCTACAGTGTGGTCTAGAATTCAATTATTACCTACTGTGTATTCTTAGGTAATATATGTTTACAAAGTATTGTATAAATAATATAAGTTAAAAAGGCATTATGTTATACAAAAGTAAAAAGTTAAGGTTTTAATTTGGTCTTTTGGACAATTTTTATTGGCAGAACATTTGATGAAATTTACATATTATATAGTTAAATCCTGGTTATCAAAACATAGACTGAGAAAGTTTTAGAATAAATTTACATGAGTTACTTGGATCGTGCCAAATGCCCAGAAAAGTTCACCCTACTCATATCTTTCCTTATATAAAAATTCTAGAGAACTGTAAATAATAACGAGGAATATTAAAGTAACTCGCTGAATAAATTTCTCTAATACTTTTTTTATTTCAATTGTGTTATATCGTCATTAAGAGTTATTTAAAAAAAATTAAGAAAATTCTCTAGAAGTCAAATATATTTAGCAACAGATACTTGTCACTAAATTTACTATGTTTAGGACCATATATTCCTAAAAATTTTACTTGCATTATTAATAATAACATTAAGATAAGTTTTTATAACTATATATTGTTATAGGATTTCGATACAGTACTAATACTTCATCCAAATCTGATCCAGAGCCTAGTATAAAAGCTTCTATAAAGGTAGGGACAACTATATTCGACCTTCATCTCAGTACTTCTAATTCACATAGAACGATTGAAATATATGCTTGTTTCTAAACAAGTGCCTTATTTATTTATATCTAGTTTAAATTTACGAACAGCCAACTAGCTAAAAGGTTCTTTAATATAGCCATAATATTCATATAGCACCACTCGAATACGCCGCTTTGTAAAAAATAATAACCGACCTCTTGGCCACATGTCGACATAATACCGAACCTATGCTCGTAAAAAATAGAAAAAGAACCGCAAAATAGTCGGTATTATATTTGCGGTGTGTGCCAGAAAAATTGGAAATATATTTGAAGAAAAAACTAACGCTTTATCGATTGACCTTTGGATAATTCATCTTAAGTGTGAAGTGTTTGTTTAGGGCCTTGAAGATTTATGAAGAATATTATATCGGTTGTAAAGTCGCAAAATTTTTTATCATGCTTATAAATATAATCTATATAATTCTACTATATTTATAAAAACACAAAATATATTTCAAATTTAGATTGTATCCAAAACGGTAGGACATTTTTAATTTATTTTCAGCGATTTTGACTTTTTCTTAGATAAAAAAAACTAAATACTAAAATTGGATCGTTCACTATGTAACAAAAGACAATATAAAGTAAAAAGTAGTTAGGGAAATTACTAAAAACTTGTAAATGCAAATGCACAAAATGTGTCTCACTTACATAGCGCTACCCTATAAAACAAAGTTCGCAAAACTGAGTGTATCTACATAGTATCATTTTTAATCGTCTCTTCAGTCTCATGCTTCAATTTAAATGAATAAAAGCTGCATTCTCTGAAAACGATAGTTGTTGCACATAAAATGAGATGTGTTACGAAGCATCAAATAGGATGACGATTCCTTAAAATGTTTGCTACCGCTACGAGATTAAGTATATTACTTATAAGAAATTAAATTGTAGAACATGTAGAACATAGGCTTCATAATATCTACTCATACATATTCCCCCATGTGTTTATATAATGGATTATATAGCACTAGCTTGGTGCTACATAGTTTGTGTCTACTAATTAAGAAATTAGAGACCCGTGGGTAACTATCGAAAATCTACCTTGCTGAGACGTTTCTGTGATTTTGAGAGTTGCTAGTTTGGTTATAATATACGCAATATGGAAGAGCTTCTTCCCCACAGCGTTGTTATTAGCACCTGTAGTTACAGATAATATGGAAAAAATGGTTGAAAATATACCGAGAGGAGCAAACATAAGATTTGGTTTCAATTTAATTAAAAACAAATATTAAAGTATATTTATGACGTAACAACTAAATGTGTTCTGTTTTTTCTAGTCTGTTTTAAATAGTTTTTACAAAAAAAAAGCCAGCAGATTTCAGATTTGAAATCGAAATGGATGTGCCCGTTGTAGGCTGGCGTTTGAAAAATTCCTTTTGCAGGAAATATAATCTTATTTAGGATTTACAGACTTTTTGAATTTGCTGTTTTGATTTTAAACGAGACGGGATTTATTTAATTCCAGGACAAATAACGTAGAATATATTAAAGACTAATAAATGATTCTTTCATTATTCTATTATAATTATTATTATGAAATATGATTAAGTATATATCAAGTCTTCCAGGATATCCGTGAGGACAAATACATCTGTCATGTCCTGGTATCTCATCTAGGTATATAAAATACGTTAAGTGAGATCAAAAACCATTTCTCATTGTATTGTTACTGACAGAGCGTTTACTCAAAACATTAACAATGTAGCTCATGTACATATAATAGAGTCATTGTTATTTTAAAAATTTTGAGAATACTAATTGTTTTAGTGTAATTCATCGTCTCATCTATAAATACAGTTTATGTCTTTATTATGTCTTTATTTGTTAAATAAATATTCAAAGATAGTAACTTCTAATATATAATAAAACCAAGGTTTTCGATTCAGATATGATAAAATTCAAAGCCTATTAAAAAGAAAATATAATAAAGGACTATCAGGAAGTAAACATACTTATAAGTAGCAGTTTTAAAAAGCAAAATAAAATTGTGCAATAAATAATTTTTTTTTTATATATTTTTATGACAATACGTATGTACATGTACATGTTACAAAAGGGTTACTGGAATATTTTGGTAGCAGTTTAAAATTACAATAATAATATCAACAATGAATTAGAGCTAGAAGAGAAATGATAAAATTAGGTTTGAAATCTCAGCCTTAATTTAACGCTGTACAAAATATTTATTGAGACAAAAATTTCTTACACTGAGATGTTAAAAGCAATAATAAATATTTGAAAGTTAATAAAAACTGATTTTCTCTTTTTGGATCTTACCAAGGTTTCTTAATAAATTTATGTGCACTGTAGTCCAGTCATTTAGTACAAAAAAGTGGTTTTCCGGGAGTTTTGAAAGTTGGTTGATTAATAGATTTGGTATGCTCTTTCCGAATTTCCATTTTGTCACCTCGTACCTGTCGCGCCGCCATATTTAAAAACGGAGCCTAAAAATGTTTTTTTTGGTAATATCTCCTTTCCGACGCATTTTACGAAGAAATATTTATGTACCTACCAAACATAAACTAGATAAATTTTCTACAATTAATGTATTAATAAGTTTTTTTTATTAATTCAATAGCTTTTGGCGTACGAAGAACGCTAAGTAGAATAGAACTGTACCACCACGTGTTTTCGTATATTCTAGTATATTAAGTTACTTAAGACTGCTAATGTTTCTTAGCAACATGTATGAAAAATAAGCTTCTTAACCTTCTTTCTAAATCGATATTTGAATAATAGTTGATAAATTCCAGAATATTTTCAATTTTAACAAAGGACAGCTAAAACGTTTTGATATTCTAAAAGCAATAACCAATTTATTTTAGGTTTTATCATATCAAAACTGCAGTAAGTACATGTTCTTTACTTAGGATTGGCTTGGCGAAAATAATCTCAGGTAAGAAATCACCAGCAGACTTTATGTCCCCCCATTACAAAAAAGTAGTTTAAAAAAAAATTGAAATACAATATTAATATTAGATTAATCCATTAGAAATACATATAAACAACTACTTTGTATTTCACAATTTTAAAAAACCCGATAATTTGAATTGCTATACAGTAAGAGTTGATAGAAAATAAAATATTTCGCTGACGGTCAATGTGGACAAGTACATAATTTCGCATTTGAAATAAAAAGGATTATAATGAGAAAATCAAAAAATATCCGATACCATTATTTATCTTGGGCCCGGTTATATCTTTCAATTTCATTATTCTATGGAGCAGCATATTTGCTTCCGAGGGAAATACACAGAACAGGTGAACGTTTCATACAAACTAACGGATTGCTAATTCTGTCTCCCTCACAGACCGATTGCATTTGTTTTATGGCTTGGTTATTTTCTTATTTCATAACTGGACTTCACTGTATATACTAATGAAAATAATTGTATGTATCCGTATCTAGATATGTAAGTATATTAGTTCAACATTGCCATTCTTTTAAATACACTCAATATAATAATGTCTGTTTTAAGTATAATAATGTCTTTTTTAAGTATAAACAGGAATGCAGATGTAATTAAAATAAAACTATATTTTAAATCAATAAGACTCGCGTAAGTCTTAGATCTCATAGCTATAAACTTTAATACTTTTTGACTTGTACATAAATTTTGTTTGAACTTTATAATCTTCGTTAAATTATTTATTTTTAGACTGGATAAAAAAAGTCCTTTTACTGAATCATGCGTTTTCTGTCACGCATTCTCGAGATATATGGTTACATTACGAGAAAAATGTTTAAAAACATCCACCGCTCCAGCAGGGTTTGTTTGGTTTATATTAAATATAAATGATTTAAAAAGACCTTTTATGTTCAGATCTTCTGCCAGTATCGTCAATTGTGATGCCACTACCGTATTATTCTGTTTATATACGGATTTGAAAAGAAACAACGAGACAAGAACAAAAAGCGACTCAAATCTCTCTACTAATAAAACAACTACAATAAAAAGCTGTAATAACCTACCATTCAAGCAGTTTAGTTTTTTCTGTTCGTAGGAGAAATTGTATGATAATTTGCTGTAATGTTTTGAATGCGTCTTTAATTAAAACGCAAAGTTTAAAAAAAATAACAATTTTCTGTATTTTTCAGGAATTATTGTGTAATTTTTATGATACTTTTTGATTTCAGTGAATTTTCGGAAATTCTATCTAAACGATGATTATTAAACTACCGATCGATATTTTATTTAAGGAGAAAAATATTGTGATATTATTTATCACTTCATAGAGCTTTTTGACAGGAAAAATACAAATAGGAAAATATAAATACTTTTTGACGTGACAACGTCTTATAAATTGGTTTGCCGGGTGATACTTCAAGAAACTGCGTTACGCTCCGCTCACGTTATGCGCTCACAATGAGAGCGAGTGAGAGGCACGCGTCCTTTCCACTCGGGCTTGGTTAGCCCGCCTAAGAGCGAGAGAGACAGACATAAAAAGTGATCCTATCATCGCCCTATCCTCTACAAAATCACTCAGATAGGAACAAGTTAAGTTGTAGTAAACGCCGTTTCATTGTACGCAAATGTATTGCAAGTTATTGTATGTATATTTGTATATAAATACGTATGTATGTGTAAATGTAAAAATAAAATTTTGTTAATATGAAATTCAGTGCGAGATTCTTTGTATAAATTAATGTTTTAAATTGTTACTTTTATTTCATCCTTCTTCCTACTATACGAATGAGTATTCACATTAAAATTATTTTACCACTCAAAGTCGTTGTCACGTAAAACTTTCGCCCGTATACCGACTTTACAGGCAACCAAAGAGATATTAATAAATTGATTTTTAACTCATTTCAAATATATTAAAAATGCATTATATTCTATTAAATGTAAAATATAAGTTTATTATAAGATTTATAATTGCCATAGCTGGGTGAAGTGAATTTATTGTGAGAATTGATATCATTACAAACCAACTGTTCACCCCATCCTATATCTAATTCAGGCAGAGATATTCTTTGCCTCCCCTGAGGCGGCAATACCTACGACAGAGCGATTGTTAGTTATAAACCTTTGCAGGCGATCATTATATACCATTCAGCAAAATGTTTAACGGCTATCAATAACAATAGTAATTAATATTGATCCTTCATTCCCCTATTTAACAATAGAAACCTGATTAATCTTTTTAAACTTATTTCTTGAAGTGCTTGCTAAATAAACCTTTATTACCTATTTTATATCGAGATCTACGGAATTAATAAGACATTTCTCTCAATCTCTTACTTGTTATTTCATAAACAAGAAGAATTCCTGAGCGTTGAGAAAGATTATGATTTTAAAAACCTAGTAGGTAATACTCTTGTTTGAGTATACTGAATGGTTTTATAAACAGTTCATTTTAAGCTGGCTGTAATGTACGTACGTTCAATAAAGTCGAGGCTGTATTTACATAGTTTCGACGTTCATTGCGCGTCAAAACGTCGAGCTCACAAATACGTTCGGCCGATTTTAATTAAAACTATTCGCGCAGTAAGGCTGATCCAAATTAATTTAATATTAGTGATATATATTTTTTAAATAAGTATTTTAATCTTCTTAAGATGCCCTTACTTATATATGCTATGTTTAATTTAATCATAATATTTAAACTATGTAATAGCTGCTTACCCTATGAAATATATGAACTTCGTCTTAGACGTAGGTACGCTAATGTTTTGCTTTTGTAAAAGCAAATTATCATAAGAATAGTAGTTTTTGTGTAAAGAGACAAACATTTGTCTCTCTTTAAATATTTTTGCTTCGAAAATAATGCAATTGTGGATATTGGTATATGTAAGATAATATTTGTACATATTTAATAATATTTGTAATAGATATACGTATTGAAATGAATTTACAATTATTCGGTTCATATGTATTTACTATGTATGATGGATATTTAAATATTGTTTTATAAGAACGTTTCATTGGGAATTCAATTAAATTTATTTATAACCCTTTTGGGAATGGTAAATATAGACGAATCGTAGGCAATAATTACGCTTTTATCGGCTTATTATAGCTCATCCACTTGTAAAGCCCTACTAATAATACTTGATGTAAATCTGTTCAGTACGTGTTTTATAGGATAGCTGTATGGAGGGTGAAATGTTCTGATGTAATCTGGCCAAGTGGCACTCCAGTTCCTCTTTATACTATACCTATATCTTAATTGAATCCCAGTTATGTGTATTTTATTCTCTTGAGAGCTTTATGTTACGTATGTGAAGGTAGCGGTATAATATAATGGTTCCATAACAATTTTGAGTAATTGTAAATTTATATCGGACTTCTAAGAGTATATTTTATTATTTTGATATTTTACAAGCTTCTAGTTTACCAGTTTGTGTGAAGATGTAGAAAATTTCTTTATAACGCGTAGAAACACAAGATTCCTTGTGAATCTTATATAAATCTCTTATGAAAGTCTGATTTTTACCTTTTTTCAAATATATAAAAATCCATTAACATTATGTTATTATTATATAAAAATCCATTAAAAAAATTATTTAGTATTTTTATGGGTTAAGTACAATTTTTTTCGAGTACTTCTCATAAATTACCTAGTGAAACAAGTATTTGAAGATTCGGCAACCTGAAAATGCTACCCCTCTTAGTTCAGGCGTCCGTAAACTACTGTGATCGTTTTCCATCAGGAGGCTGTTTTACATCGACGACATATAAAAGTGGTCTGAATTCAAACAATATCCGTGATATAACTTAAACGAATACATACATATGTATATACTCCCTTAAGTAAGTTAAGTATATTAACAAAACACATTAAATCGTGTAAAAGTAAGAAAATAAATGTTTTTTAATGTTTAATCTTCACTAAAGATTAAATAATAAACACATGTACATACATCAGAGCTTGCGTAGTAAATGTGTTTGTATCAATGCAAGTGATGCACAGTTAAGCAGACACTTTGGAATTTATCTGCCAATATTCAAGTTTATGCTTCAATCGTAAATTGAACCTAATTTGTACATTACGGAGTTTGAAGCGTCTCGCTACTTTACTATAATACCTATATTACTACCTAATTACAAGTTTATGTGGTTCAAATGATCTGAAAGGGATTGCTGTTAATGTATTTGATAATAATGATATTATATAATATGTGTAAAATCTAAAAAAGAACCTGTTAATTAAAAATGAAAATACATATATAAAGATAATAATGGATTAAGTTATTTCCTAAAGTGCTGCCATTTACCAGAAATTATGAGAAAAAGTATCTTGAAATAATTTTACACTTCACGAAATATTCAAATTTTTAATACATATATAACATTGCTGATTTAGAATTATATTGACCTATTTAATATATACAAATAATATTTAACTTATATACTTCTTTATATAAATTTCATTCTTTATAATGAACATGGGGGATATAAAGTGAATTTTTACAGAGAGACAAGCGGGACGGTCCTCGTAGTACATAAAGGATCAGCTAATGGACGTGTCGCAATGAGAGTATTATAAAAATAACGTATTAGTAGGATTAAGTTAAGCCAAAGATAGATCGCTGGAGACGAAGGAAGAGGAAAATGGCAGTATTAGTGATATAAACGCTCCAATGGTAAGGGAGTTCTAGTTCAAATAGGGACAAATATTAAAAGCAAACTTTGTGCTATTACGTGACGTAATGAAACCAGGTCATATATAAAATACCGAGCTCAAACAAAGCTTAGCTTTTTAGATATGGGAATATATGTTAATTATGTCTGTTTTGGCCCGTACGGATTTGAGTGTTAAAAGGATTAAGATTTTATGAAAGTATTCTTTTTATTTAGGTTCGAACAAAGTTAAAATAAAATAAATGAAGAAATAGCTCAGCACTTAATTAATCAATACTTTTTATATTGCTAACGTTGTTGGTGTACGATTAATACATTTTCTTTTTACTGCTCCACGTCTTTTGAAAGGAATTTTAACGAAATTGAATAGAAATGCCCATTTATTTTGTAGCAAAATAGCGATACGATGCGGAGGGTTAGTGCTTTGTGAATTATTGATTTCGACAATAAACAAAGGTATGGAAAGTAGATAAAACTCTTTAACAGACTTTTGAGGATAACAAAAATAACAATAATAATTTAGTAAAATGATTTTAATAAAAAAATATAGTATAATTTGTATAGTTTGAAATATAATTAATTGATGTATAAATCAAATTAAAAGATGTCTTAGAGTAAACAATCAGAATTTCAAACAAAAACAAATATAATAGAATCGGTATCAGGCAGTTTAAACATCGAGCTCTTCCAGTAAATGAAGCGGTTGGCGAGTTTATTGAAGGCGGGATTGCTTCAGACATAGTCATAAATCAAATAATGGCAAAGTCACGAAAAAGTTTACAATTTGAGATGTTCAAGCTTGCGTGCTTTTTGGATTTTGGCTTGTATTTTAAAGTTCTAATATCGTTATCTTATTATAATAAACTTCTCTATATAAAAGTTGTTATGATTGATTTGAACAATAATTTCTAACTTTAATTAGTTGATAATGTAATCGTAAAATGTTTACATTAAATAAAATTTTATTTTACATTAAGTGTAAAATACAAGTATATTAAATGTTTCAGGTTTTAGTCATTTAAAGATTTCATCCAAGTAAGCCAAGATAAAATTATGATAATTATACTTCATTTCTAATGGAAAACTCAAAATAGAATATGGAGATATCTGTAACTTTGAAATTACATATATTTTCGTTGTTTCTAAAGATGCATTTGATTGTATAATATCTTTAATAAAATCAACCTACAGCCTGCATCCTAGCCAAGATGTTTGCTTAGCTTTTGCTTAGCATATCACGAAACAGCCACATTCCAACTGAGAGAATAAATGTGACTAATATTGAGCAACGTATCTTCTTTCTTCCGTCATAAGATGCTGTTCTGAAAAAGACTTTCTAGATAAAACTTAGTGTCGAATTTTGCTTGTTATATTTTAGGTTATAGAGACCTTTTCATGTTCACACGTTATGCCAAGCTCGCTTTACTAGCTTGTTCATGTTTGCGTTGCCGATACTTGTCAGACAAACTCTTACTTTGCTCCCCGCGACTTTGTGATATGGTTTTGTCTTTGGTGCCTGTGAGAAAATTGTATGCATTTTGCTACCACTCGAAAGGTTCAGGATTCTTTTTGATAAACTTATAAAAGATACTTTAAAAAGATATTAGAGGTCGTATTCATTTCTTTTTAAGTTAAAATCATTATTTCATAGTAATTAAAAATAGACTTATGATGTAAAAAGTTGTAGAAATTTACATCCATTTAAATAAAGTTTCAAACCTAACCAGAATATTTTCATTTAAATAAAAACACATAGTAATATCCGAAAACCTGTTTCATTTAAAAGAAAACAATCGAAAATCTTAAATTACATTATAGGATATCTTCGTGTTAAATCTCTAATTTTACAGTCACCTGTCAAACAAGTTATGGTAGGTGTACTAGTTTGTATGAGATTTTATAACTGAGTAGATTATAATGAGTAATACTTAATAAAATCGTTGCATACACGACATATAGAGTATTTTCTTTCGGAATATCTGCACATATTTATATACTTCTCGACAAATGCTCGTTTAAAGTAATAAAATTCAAGACTATATAATGAAGATAAAAGATAAGATGGAGTCCATTGAATCGCTCAACTACGTCAATTTATCATAGCGTTACCAGATATCTTTCAGTGAATTTTGCAGAAACATCAAAGTTTTATCGGTACTCTTTGTCAATGCAAATTTGATGGAAGTATCAAACCTAATAGAAGACAAAAACTATACTGTTCACATCAACAGCAAGCAATAATTGATGGAACTAATATAAATGAGAAACGGGATAATAAATTTACGATCGCTTCAGTACTTTAATTTATTGCGATAGAAGGTCTAAAATTTAAACTTCACAGTCCTAACAATCTTTCAGGACAGATGGCTCGCGGCTCTATATTCAGATATCCAATAAAGAGAAGCTACATTTTTATGGGCTATTCAAAGGGTCGCCCACTTTGAATACCTCAACTTGGGCTTAATCTTTTGCCGAGTATTGTAATGACGTTGAAACTTTTCTTAACCTTTATTAACCTGAGCTCTTACTTGAGTTATTGTATATCGTTACCGTATCCACGTTACAACGTTTTAACAGTTTCAAATATTTAAACGTCTTTGTCTGAGATTTGTGAGTGTGATTACAATGACAATCTCAATAGTGTCGAATAACAATTGCCTAGCTAGTATGTCTGAATATTCTCCTTAGTAGCATATTCTTGATAACAAGCACTATAATACTGCTTCCACTACCACCTCATTAATAACGAAGCAGCGTAGGGACCTCGGATAACGTTACCAGCTCCACAGGGAATTTATCTTAATTGCTTTCTAAATGTCAATATTGCTGATAATAATTTTATGTGATCTTTGGGTATTATATATTTAAAATTAATTATAAACAAGTTTATTAGTTTAAAATACAAGTTAATTATTAATAACTATTGAGCTAAATGATTTTTTTTTATTTATTAAAATAAAACATAACGTATTTTTTGCTGATGAAGTGAAAAAGCAAAAATTAGCATGAAAAAATATTACCATCGATATTTATGAATATAGTAACAACGAAAAGTCAAGTGAAGTGAATATTTGGAAGGAAGAGTAAATAATATATTGCAAAAGATTATTAGATCATTTGAAAGTTCTAAAGCGCATCTACTTACTTTCTTATTCTATTTTTATTGAAAAAATAAATAATAAAAAAAATATATATATCGTTTAGAACATTTTAAGAAAACAAAGACGTTTAAAATTACATTTCAATTAACCAGAAAACTGCATAACTTAGTTTTTATCAAATATTTTGATGTTCTTACATATATATGTGACGTATTGTGATATATGTACGTGCGTGATACAACGGTTTTTTGTAGAATGTTTCAAAAAGATTACAATTTTATTAAAGGAAAACTTCGACTCTAATTACAAAATTGATCACAAATTATTTATGGGCAAGCTAATTGAGGCAATTATTAAGCTGTATTTAGTCATATATACAGCTAACACACTAAATAAAAAATGTATTGACGTCCAAGCGGTCAAGGAAATAATTAACATACTGAAAAAATATTATTCTTAGAATTCCAGGGTGTCATCATTATATTCTGTTTGATTCTTCTACCTGATAATTTCCCAGCTTTAGTCAGGGTTTGCCTTACATGTTGTGAATAGTTTTTGCTAATTGTTTTTACTACCGGCCGCCTGCCTGACATCAACCCTCTTCGGGAGTGCATTAATCAGTGATGTCTAAATACTCTTCGAAAGTACATATGACTCGGAAAAATCACATATGTACTTGCCAGGATCGAATCCGCGCTCTCATGCATGAGAGGCAGGCCTTTAAACCACTAGGCCACCACACTCTAAATTAGTCTGTTTGATGTTTCTTACATATATATCCAACAGTGAAACTGAATAAAATTGTAGTTTTTTGTTACAAAGCCTTATGCCATACCATTTAGATTGAGGCGTAAAATTATGAATTAAATATTTTTATACATATAATTATGAATTATATACCAAATGGCCGACGATTAGCGATATTGCAATATTAATTTTAATTGCTCATCAATATGATGTATATTTAAGATTAACTTTTACTAATATCAAGTGTTAAATGTCACATGCTTTCCAAATATAACACAGATCGAAGTAAGAGAATTTCGATAACAATGAAATATGGAGGCTGTTATTGTTTCGCGAACTTTCCCGTCGTGCTCTGAGTTATCGGTCGCGTATTTCATTTTATTTAATAAGTTTATTTTGTGAAATGTGAACATTTGTTCGTAACTTTTATTGTAATAACAAACTTTTGTTTATTGATAATAAAAAGACCATTATTAAAACTTCATATATTAGTTGCATATTATTGTTTGTATTCAACATTTACAAGTATTTTATGTTTGAAAAGTATGACCAGAAAAATGAGGCTCCGTCATTTTATCATGCTTTTTTGTCTTTCGTAGTTTCTAGAATAACATGGCTTGTATGTCTCTTAGAATTCATCGGTTATAGAAGAAACTATAATAGATAAAAATAAAGCTTGGGTACATATATAATATAATAAAGGTTTAAAATTTGGTTGACGTTGAAAATCCTTTTATAAATTTTCTGTTATAGTGAAAACACCATTACCTGATAGAGAAACTTACTTTAAAAACCCGTTGAGAATGCCATCTATGCCGAAAATTTCAGCCTTCGGCATCCAAATCTCGTGGGACACCGTCATATACACGATATTCAATAAAGTGAACTAACACGTTTAGCTGTCGGGTCGGACCTTTCACAGCAAAATCCCTCGCGTATTACGATGTAACTATCCTGACTTCAATGATATGAAATCAAGAAATCGCCGGGATATTTAAATGAAATTCTATTATATCAAATCATATTCAGCTGGCGGTCATGGTATTATTTGCTGATTATACATATGTATATATATCAAAATTATATCAACCCCTCCTTTTTCGTGTATCGTATATTAGTGAAAAAACTCATAAGCAATGAAATAGGAGTTTTTATGGAGAGTTTATCTAAGATACGACGTGTATTTAAATTAAAAATACAACAAAATGCAATACAGAAGACTTTTTAAGAAGCACATAACATTTGTTTAAACTAAGCATTTTTTCGTATCGAGAAGCCAAAGAAAATGCAAGGGCGGTTGCCTTTTGTTTTCATCAACCACGATTTATTTTATAACTCTCAGTAGGGGAAAAATTTCAATTACAGAAAGAGACGAAAGCTCTTAGCATTCAATGGATTCCCCGTGCGGGTGCCGGGTCCATCGAAGTGCAGTAACAGGAGTGCCTGGGACTTGCGACCAAGGTGTAGCTTTAAGGGGCCCCTATCTAACGCGCGTTATAAAAGGTAAAATTTTAAGATTTTTTGTTTCTTTCTCCAATGTTGGAATTTTGTTATAATATTTTATTAATATAAATACATAAGTTCTTTCAAAATTGTATTTTCAAATTGAGAATGAAATTAAAAAGACTGTTAAGCGTTCCTTATATAAAACTTAAAGTCATTTATATAAAAACTAGGAATGCAGTATTTACTATAACATTAATTTATAAATATCCATATTTATAAAAATGGTTTTTCATTTCAAAGTTTGTTATATTTTCTTTAAGACTTTTTTTTATCTACTTCTTACTAGTGCGTTATTAAGTTTTTCATTTGTCTGGGTCCATATTTGCACAGTAATAATAAATGAACGGTGCGTAAATAAGTGCAGTTTAAATGCTTTGGAAATCTATGAGTATGTGTTTGATAAATGGTTCGAACAAAATAAAAAAAACGTAGATGGCTATCTTCCATTTCCTACACAAATGAAACTAAATTATTTTGACAATTATATAAATCAACAACGTTTGTTCATTTGATAGACAGGAAACATAAAAGCTTGATGGCTCTAAAAAGCTATACGTTATTTAATTAAGACTTTCAGTCACTTTTCGTTTATTGCATCAAAACATTTTCTCACAAAAATTCATTTCGTTTTCGTTGGCGTATTCTAATTAAATGTTTACCCTTTCTGTACGATGGTCGATGGCGTTGATTAATCTATAAAGATGGGTAATTCATTATCTTTTTTATAATTATTTTAAACGTTTTTCCTTATCTTGGTTTTTTGCACTCGTATTTAAACGATTATATTTTTATAACATTTCTAGCATTGTCGGCTTAAAATAATGTTTTAGTTTCGATGATTTGATATTTTGCCAGTGAAGATATGGATGGCATATTAAAGGCATGAAGGATGATAAAATGTTGTGATATTTCTAGAGGTGGTAGAGCCTAGCTGTGGTCAAGTTACATCTTGAACATGGGCTACCACCCTCTCACAGAAAATCGGCGTGAAGTAGTCTTTAAAGGCTGCGTTTCGTCATGTGAGTGAGAGAGCCGGTTGCCCTTTCCCTTTTCCCAACCTTTCCTTTCCCTCCCTTTCTCACCTTTTCCTCCTCCTTTTCCCCAATGAAGGGCGGCAACACATCCGCAAATCTACTTTGCGTATGTCCATGGGCGACGGTAACTACCTACCATCAAGTAGGCCGTCTGCTCGGTTGCCCCTTTTTCCTATAAAAAAAATATATTAGTTGCAATTACAGCACTGGTTACTAATTAAATTTACCAAATTTTAAATTTTCACAACTGTTTTAAAAAATATCATGAAAATTAGATTGTTTTTTTTATATATATATTTTATTATGTTCAGAACCAGTCAATTGTATTGTTAGATTAATACGAGTAGTATACCCTTCTATAACTTTGTCTTTATTTAAAGTACATAATAAATATATATATATATTACATAAAATATATTTATAATATATTTTAGTTGTAGTCTATCTCAAATTACGTTTAATATCGTTATTAACATCTTAGTAGACAAATTAATCTGTAACGAGAAAATATGGGGTTATCGGTTTAAGTTTAATAATAAATACACGGAATCCATTTTAGCCTTCGCTGACGATCTCGCAATACTGACACGTAACCCCAAACACTGTCAAGTGCTATTGGATGAAGTGGATAAATTCTGTGAGTGGACGGATGGATTGAGGACAAAACCCAGTAAATGTCATTGTCTGTGTCTTGGTAGGCGGAATACAAGATACACCTCATACGATCCGGGACTATCGTTAGGCGGTCAATGCATTTCTACGGTTACGGAAAATGCACCATTTAAATTTCTCGGTCGTAAGATTGATAATATAGGCCGTACTCCATCTTTAGAAGGAATAGTAGATAGCTTTTTGAACGATCTTAACAAGGTAGATAGCCAACTGATAAGTAACGTCAAAAAAGCATGGATCTACGAGAATTACTTAACTTCACGTTTGAATTGGCCTTTCCTCGTCTATGATTTTAATAAAACTCTTTTGTCAAAGTTAGATGCAGGCGTCATAAAGATGTTGAAGTTGTGGCTCGGGCTCGCTCTAACGGCTGATTCATCGGCGTTATTTAGGGGAAGCAATAGTTTTGGGATGAGTCTAAAAAGGCCATCGGAGCTCTATAAACACCTCAGAGTTTCCAAGAGATATATCCTGGGGAAATCCCATTATGACATAGTGACTTCGCTCCCAAAAGATGAAGATGCCCCTGAGCTAGAGTCACGACTTCAATTCCATAAGCAATTTATGATAGGAGCACAAAGTAACAGAGCGGGGTTAGGATCAAATAGGAAAGTCCAAGATGCGGATATATTGAAGTCTTTTATTCGGCAAGACGAGAATGATAAATATAAGATCCATGCAATGAATTTAGAAATGCAGAACGAGTGGTTAGACATAGGAGATTTTTGCATCCCATTAGCATTAAAATGGCGCACTTTAATTTATGATTGGTCGCCAGCATTGCTAAAATTCTATCTCAATGCGTTCCAGATGACTCTCCTAGATCAGAGTAATTTAGTAAGATGGCGTGAAAGTACCGAAAAAACTTGCTATATCTGTGGATAGGCAGTTGGAACTGCTAAGCATCTGCTGGTGGGATGTAAGGTACTCCTGGACAGCGGTCAATACTCGCGTCGTCACGATAGGGTTCTAGAAGTCATACGTGTAGCGGTTAGTGTTTCGGTAGCCAGAGCGCAAAAGGAAATAACCACAAACGAACGATCAGTAGGTTTTGTGAGAGAAGGCACTAGGGCTACAAAATCAAACGTCAAGCCTTACTCCATCCATAAAGCGGCGTCGGATTGGACTATAATGATGGACACGTATGAAAAGCAATATAAAATCCCCTAGGATATTTGTGCGTGGGCCTCCAGATCGGATTTATTTTTGTTTACGCGAATTTTAAAGCGCGTAGTGATGATAGAGCTTACGGTCCCTTGGGAAACCAACATCCCCAAAGACCATACCATCAAGGTCAACAAAAATTACGAGCTCACAAACGAACTCACTCGAAATAGGTTTGTAGTAGATTTGTACGCGGTAGAGGTGGGAGCGAGAGGTATAACAGCGAAATCTCTCTACAACCTACTAAAGGACTTGGGCTTGTCCAGAACTCACATTAATGCATTCTTGGAACGTATATCGAAGGTAGCCCTAGTAGGTTCTTTTCAAATTTGGTTAGGTAGGGAAAGGAGCTTGGACAGTGGAGGTGAGCGTGTAACGCGCGTTAGTTAAGGGGCCCCTTAAACCTACACTTGGGTCGCAAGTCCCAGGCACTGTTGAAGCTCCTCTCCCTGCAACGCGATGGACCCGGCACCCGTACGGTGAATCCATGGAATGCGTAGTAGTTTCGTCTCTGTCTTTAAAAAATAATTAAATACAATATCTTTACATGCTAAATATATTTAACTTCATATTAAAACATTTCGGATATTTATCCAACAAGTTAGAACTAGCAGCAGACGTGCAAGTATTCGCTAAATTATATTGTCCCAATTCATGTCCTTATTACACCACATTGTGTACATACCTCACCGGCTGATGGAATTGGCAACAAGAGCTATTGGTCTCTTGGTATTTTATATTTACGACCAGCCTGGGCTGGTAAATCATTTGAGTAAATCACAGTTTTTCAATGAAATTTAAAAATCCTCCTCTAATATAAAACTATTTTTACAAATTTGTTTCTCCACTATTAATAATTATTTGATATGTAAGATTGTCATTAATATATGAAGAGAAGTAAGAATCAAGAGACACTTTAATTAATAAAATTTTTTGAAGCGGGGGGGGGGGGATTCAGTTTTTCAAATTCCTATGTCACAGTTTCGTACAAAATTATATAAGAATAATCCTTTTCAAATTATGCCATCTATATCTATGTTATATTATTATGATTTTTCATGGAAATATAATTAGCTAATATGACGGGTATTATATGATATTATACATATGAGTTTAAATCTCATTGATGTGTATTCAATAAGTTTTTGTTTATTGAAAATCCATCGTCGATCGCATTTATAAACTTTTAGACGACATCCATAACCATTGTGGGTTTTGAGTGGTTCTTTATTTAAATGACGTCATAAAGAAATATCGTGGCTGTAATATCGGACCATCTGTCGACGAAAAGAAGGGAACTTTTGGCTACGGTTTATGGCTCCACCGTGCTTGCCGATATTTAATATGAAAATGTTTTTTGGTGTCAACTGCCATTCATTTTTATTTTAACGGTCTGAGTTTTACTATTTTTTTTGTTTTCGATAACTTATCGTTATATTAATCTAAAAAAAAATTTAATGTGGTTACTTACCGTAATGCTTAGTCAAATTGTTCTATACTTTTTTTGTACTTCAAACGTACTAGACATAGTATAATAAGTGTGAGAATAACAATAAATCACTGAAGCTCGCTCAATAATACGCAGAATTGAGAATGGACAGTATATAGACTTGGAACAGTTTATATTAAATGTTAGCCTCATTCGCTCCGTGATTCAACCCGTACGTCGAAGAATTATTGATGAAGTGCACGATCTATCCGACCGCATTCGGAGAGAGCTCACAGTATCGCGATTGAAACGTCTATTTTCATCTCCATAACATAAGCATATATAAACCTGTTGTACAGTTTACATACTTATGCATAAAGCTCTAATATATCATTAACAGCTGATACCCTAGACAGTGACCGCGTACTCTAAAATAAGTATTAAAAAAAACTTAATGTGTAATGAAACATATAACAGACTATATCAAATAATTTGAACTAAGAAATTCATTGCAATCTGTCCACTAGTTATGTCTTAACGCTCATAAAACTGATGATCTCTATATTTTTTGAACCTATTTTATTTAACTAATATAGAAAACTTATACTTAGTTCACGTTAATATTCCATTAAAAGTAATAACAACTTTATATCCCACTGAGGTAATAATGAACAGTAAATGAAACAGTTGGGCGTTTTAATCGTTTGTCCGACTGGTCCATAATATCGAAAGTTTCTGAGCCAATATCGTTGTGTGTGGTAGCTAATAAAAGATAAAGGCAGCTGTAACTCGTTTCCAAGTTCAACCTCGCTAGTTAAGCCTTGTTATTAATTTTATCTCGCCTTTTCTCTGCTTCTTTATTTATGATCGTGATATTAAATTACATGTCGCTTAATGATATAAGTTTAGCGAAAGAAGTAGTGTAATCCGATTTAGTTTTCTAGATTTTGATGATATTTTTGGTCAGTAATATTATTATTATTTCAGTTACATGATAATTATAAATTTACATTTCATTTTACCCTATGTAATTTTTTGGATATAGACTCCTACATTTGTTTATTATTTTCAAGTCTACAATATTACGATGAACAATAATTTAATTTATAAATTGGTCATAAATAACATATATTCATAAATTTAATGACTTTGGTTTAATATTTAAATTTTTTCGCTGAATAAGATAATTTATTCATCATGATCTGAGCCGTCTGCACCTGTATTAATGGAAATATTTATAGTTTTTTGGACAACTAATGATCACAGGTGAAGTCAACCATAAAAAACCGTTTGGACAGCCAGTGCATGTCGATTAAACATTTGTTTTCACTTCAGGGTTTAAATAAATGCTATTGCATAAATTGCACAGTAACTGAATATACAGGAATGCTCTTGTTTATGATTTAAAAAAAAATACCAGTAAAGTTTATTTTCGGGTTCAATGAAAAATTTATATGTGTCAAATTATGTTTTAGGATACAATGGATAGAATTTTGTATCCGATTTCTGGTCGAAAATTATGTAATTTTAAATGCCATCGGTAAAACAAATAGTCTAAAGATATGCGTACGTATATAAAACTTTTTTCATATTTTTTATAAAGGTCTTACGTTTACGTTTCAAAATAACTAAACTATAATATTGACTTAGAATTCAAGTAGGAATAAATATGAAAGTATATTTTATAAATAAAATGTACCCTAGAAAATAATAAGGTAAGCAAATCAATGTTACATGTACGGTAATCTAAACGTAAGGACATCATGTCTGCAGTTTTATCAAGGTTAGTACAATCGAGGCTCTTAAGTTGTTATGGAATAGCTCCCGACCTTTCTGGATTAGGAAGCAGAATAGATTTGATAGAACCAACTATTGTGTTTCCTAGTCGATTGTGTTATTTCGGGTCAGACAGAGGTTACAAACGTCGTACACCAATATTACTTAAAGCTTATTCTGTTTGGAGTCAAATCGCAAAACAGTAACATGACATACATCGTGTTTTTTTATTCGGTCTATAGTACATTAGTGATTATTTCTAACTCAATAATTGTTATCAATGGGACTAATACATCTGAATTTGAGTATAACGAAACAATTTCAAGTCTACAGATTTATGAGTGTTCATACTTGTGACCAACTTCAACATTTTGAAAATAGTTTGCATGTTAATGTTGAGGTCCATTACAAACTTTTGCTTAAAATGTTCGCTGTAAAGATATTTAGATGTTTTAGATTTTATAGAGTATACCATTAAATGAAACTATAATTGTTGGTTATGCTACTTGATTGTTATAATATTTTCAATTTTAATCGACGTTTCTAAAGTCGCTTTCATCTCACCTGCCTATGATTACGATTCTAGTAAGATAGTCTAAGTGTTGGTAATGTATACAGTATTATAAATTATAATCACGTAATAAATCCGAATATCGTAGTTTCATTCAAATATATTCTATTGTATGAAGTGTTCTCTCCTATCTTATTATACTGACGTAAGAGCAACTGTATTTCAACTGCTGTAATAAATTAGTTTTGAACTATTTTACTTCAGATGTATTTATTCATGCATTTATAGCGGCATACTCGTAGAATGGAGTGGAAAATGAAAAGGAGGTAGCTTCAACATTCCATGAGATGTTTTTTGTAAAATATAATATTTAGATCATGAATTATGATAAAAAAATTATTATTGAATATTTCTTCTCAAAAATATATTTATAATGAAATATTTGTAATATTTTGAAAGCATATTTACTGCTTATAGATAATCAAGTCGTACCACTGTATATTACGCAATATTGAGTCACTCTAGAGCTAGGAAATAACGCGCATATGCTTAAAGCTTTATGTGATTAATGTTCCATTACTGATAAACCAAGTTGATCTCTGATGTTAAAGATACCGTAAACCTGCATTAAACAAAACCTTATTCCACACATTTTAACAAATAAATTTCCAAACATGGTCTCGTGATTATGTATATACGAATAATGTTTTTATTTGTAATTGAAAATTTTATTAATTGTTTTGATAAAGATATTTTGTTGGTTGAAATTTAACGCTAACCACAATTTCAAATGACTACAGTTTATTCATTGGAAACATTGTATTTAAGGTGTATTCATAATGAAAAACAGCATTTATAACTATTTAAAAGCAAGATAGAATTAGATTTAGAATTGATATCTATTATACTGGCAACAAGGTTCTTAAATGGAAACTTGTAATCATTATGTAGTACCAATGAACAGGCTCGTCCTTCAGAATTACTTGCCTCAATCATTAATTACACTAGCCTTTTATCACTCTTGTTAAACACCCTTTTCGGTTCCGATGAGGTCGGACCGAGGGATTTATTTCGAATCTGTTTAGGATCATTGTCTTTATTGTTAGTGATTTCCGCGTTTTAGGGATTTCTTGTTAATAAATACCATTTAGATTAGGACGATACTGTAAAACATTCTAAATGTTACTGTTCAATAAACTAGCAAATTGTTTTCTTAAGAATTTATTTAATTGTGTTACGCAACAAAATGATAAATATATGGAAATTAACTTTTATTTTACGTTTGGTTATATTGTGAATGTAAATAAAATAGTCAAAATGTTTTTGATATATTGAAGAACAATTTTGATAACCAGAGACAAAACTTACTAATTTGTGGTATTCTGTTTCCTTTCAACTGTTTTACTCAAATTTCGATTAAAAGGATGGCAACGACTTTTGTAAAGAAATTTGTTCAAAAATATTTTTTGTTTAAATTGAAAAGAAAATTAATAGATAAATATATAAAATATGTTTAATTTTTACGGGAGTAACTCATAAATGCAAAAAACATAGTTTTGCTACAACTCATTGATTTACTGAGTTTTATGTAGAATACCTCAAGTTTTTTATTTATTGAATGAATGTAAGAAAGAGCTCTTGCTGATACTTTAAAGTATCGATTAAATTAGCATTGAAAATAGCACACATAAAAACATTTCACTCGTTTCAAAATGCATACCATTATGAACAAACCATTATTTTTTTATTGTCAAAAAAGGACAAAACTACGCAGACATTTCCTATTCTACGTACGTAAGTATGCCTCAACAGATTTTTTTACACAGATAAAAAAAAACAAGTTTTAATTGAAGAAATATTCTCCAACTAAGAAAAAGTTGATAAGGATTCTTTTCATATCATTACAAGTTAAAGATTCCTGAGAAAAGGCTTCCTAATAATAATGTTGACGGAGAGGTAGCTTAAAATGTCCAGCCTTGTAATATCGTTGACTGTCTTTGTAAGTTTTAAGATTCGAGATTCGAGATCCGTCTATGGAACAAATATTTGAAACTTGAAGGAATTTTGAATGTTACGTCTCCAGATCTTCAGCGCTTCTCTGTAAAATTATCTAAAGAATAGAGTGAGAAGTGAAGTATAAATGTCTCTCTTATTTTATGAGTTATTTAACCAAAAGGAAAGTATGGGAAATGCTTGTCTGTTTTAACAAAAATATATACAAGGGGAACGACAGTTATCTTTTAAACAAAAATGTTTAGCTTATACATACATATAATATCACCGTATGCTATGTCATGGGGTAGAAAGTTGAAGGTGGTGGTTGATACCGGCTTATGTTGTAAATGATAATTTTTTAACATTGAAATTTTCATAATATTTGGCACAATTGAAAAAATGTGCGAACTGATGGTTCCCTAAAATATGTTTGGATAAGTAATCATACTTTACGATGATCAGAATAAAAAATACCAGGTCTTGTTGCCTAGAGCACAACTAATCATTGTACTGAAATAATGTTAGTTTCATGAAATACTATTTCAGTGCCAATAAGACACATTTCATTGTTTGATGTTGTTAAGTACGATTGGTTATCATTTGATAATATAATGTTACAACTAAAATATTTATGAACGCTTTTCAATTACCATCGCTATAGAACCAAAACACTATTTATAAATTTTAATATCGCAAAAATCCTCCTGATTCATTGTGCCATTAGTATTTATTATATCCTAATAATTTAATTGCGATAATCATTATTTACTATGATTAAGACATTTAGTCAAATAGTTTTGATGATCTATACAAAACCCATTAAACTCTATTTGAGATTTAAATTAAGTAAATATTACGTTAGTATTCAATGAAATCTATTCTTATTTCCTTATAAAACAATGTTGTTAACATAATTCATTATATATTTATTTAGTTTGGAATCATTTTTATAACATACGCAAACTACCTGAAGTGAGGGAGTTATCAATTGCAAAAGAAACGCGAAATAAAAAACAAATTCAAGAAAACAAGAGATTCATTTCTACAAAGACCAGTTTCTTTTATTAATAAAGTTAAATAGCAATTTGGTTTCCAAACAGCAGAAAATGTTTGTTTTTTTTTAAAGAGAATTGCAGCAATCCAAAGTTGGTGGTAAAATAAGTTTTTCTTTCTTGGCTCTCGAGTACAATTATAATTGAAACAATAGATGACAATGTTAAATATAATTTCTGAAATGAATTCAGTCTGAAAATTTTATTCATACGTACATTTTTTTCCATTGCTTTTATAAATTATTTATTAAAAGTTATTGCGTATTAAAATGTGTATATCTAAATATATTTTCAGAGACTTTTCTTCATATCTGTTTAAAATGAAATATCCATGAGTATATCTAGTAAAATTTTATTGTAAATATTTTTATGTAAAGAAAATATAATAGAGTTGAAGTTTAATTCAAAATATCTGATTGTAATATAATTGAGGTGAGGTCTCGACCAAATTATTTGAGCCTTATATCCTTTATAGAAATTTACTTAATATGAGATGAAAACTTTTTTAGTCTTAGGACTGAGGTTAAATTTCATCCACAGCGATATTTTTTTCTTATTGGTTAAAAAAATGAAGAAAAAGACGAAAGGAATTATTTTTCTCCAGACATGATTTTTTTCTATTATAATTGTTTATTTTATTTTGTTTAACCTTGTTAGTAGTAATTTTTTTGTATTTTTTTTAGGAATGCTATAGTAATTTGAGCAAAATAAATAAAAGTTATCAGTTTTTTATTCAATCTTTTTTTTATTATATCTTTTAATTAGAAATGATGAGTTTTGGTAGTTTTTTTTTTATAAAAGTACTCTTTCGTATTTTATACAAATATGAGCCCATAAGCTTTTAATTTTCAAGGCACTTTTTCTTTTATATGTATATATTTGTTTATAGTGTAATAATATAATTGAAAAACAATTCTTTACTCAAGAGACATTTTGCATTCCGTATCAAATTTATGAAGAACGTGTCGGGCAAACATATTGTCCCATTGTTAAACTGCGAAGCATCAGTCAATTTAACTTGTATACTCAACTTGAATATACGCATCAAATATCAATATATTTGGATATAACACTAAATTCATGTGTATTGATCGTTTGTTTTCATCAATGATGATAAAAAAATAAACAGTAGAAGTTTATTTTATGTACTTGCAATTGTTTGTAATTTAAATAAATTCTGATTGAATTTAAGTTTCACAATTTACTTATTTTATTCTTATGATATCGAGATTAAAATTTTTTATCAAAATAAATTTTGGAATTATGTAAGGCTCTTTGATTCAATTCAAAACAAATTTTTAATTTTTCTCCTAACAACAACACAACAATTGATGAAATGAAAATGGCAACGAATCGACATTTCATATTTTGCAGGTATCCTAAAATCTTAATTAGAGACCTTTAAACTACCTTTTTAATATACAAACTTATAATAAATAACTAAAATATTGTAATGAAACATGTATAAATGTAACAAAGAGTAGATTATCACATAAGCACATCACGTTTAACTAATTTGACAATTTGCTACACTAAAGTCTCAAACATGTAACTTATGGTTCTGTACGATCAATCACGTAACTAACTTAGGAATGACGTGTTCCTATCTCAGATACTTGTCAATAGTTAACCTCTTAGGTCCAGTGACAGATGACTCTTAAAGGGAAAAGAGAGAATCTTCCTTTTCTTTCGACAAAGCAATCTTTAATCCATCCATTCCAATACCAAATGATGATTGGAAATGAAGTTTCAAAGATTGTATTCAATATTTTAATATAGTAAAATAAGGAAACATAAATTCATATAGAGTAGAAGTACAATAATTTACTCGTAATGTTCATTTAGTTTGCAATAAATGTGAATTGATTTCGTACTTATACAGGCCATCTACAACTACGTATTACAGAAGTGCTAATAAGAAATCGTGTGATTACGAACCGGCGTCGAAGTGGAAATGGAAAATAAATTATTCCGTCTTAACTATTTTTTTTAATTTTACAAACGCTTACGTAACTCAACGGTAACGTAGACCGCACAAAAACAAGATTTAGTGCGATCGTAAAATATTTGTGGACATTTGAAAATATGGTTTAGCGTCCGTCAATAAAATTTTTACTTTGCGAATTTATATTTCATTTACATTAAGTTAGGTAAAAATGTAATAAATCTTTGATAAAATAAAATGATTTTGTAACTCACATTTATTCTGTACCTAATTTAACATCGACATCATGTAGGTTTAGCAAGAGCAACTGTTAAAAATAGACGTTGTGTTATATCATTATATCATAAAATTAAAATATAACTGTGTTGATTAATAGTACTTGGACAAACATTCTTTCTGTGAGTTCTTAAGTTTGCAGTGTATAATTCAATTTATGTATGTTATTCATATTTTTCGTGTGAGAATTTCTTATAATAACACTGTGAATAAAATAGGATTTATCCAAAAACGTTTTACGGGTAACGTTGTATTAAACTTAAGTATGTATACAATTGTCATGGAAAAAATTTATCAAAGAAAATATATATATTTTTGCGGAACAACCTTATATTACACGAAATTAAATCCTTCAGAACATTTCGAATGTAAACTTTTCAAAAACTCTTACCTGAAAAACATGTCAAAATTAGAAAATGTTATTTCCCAGGCAAGAGATCAGTCAACACTGAACTTACAAAAACTAGATACATACAATTTGGATTATCAGTCCCAAGTTACCGTAACGTAAACTAGATTAGGCAATAATATTTCCAATGCACTTATTTTGTAAATAAAGTATTAGTTATATTATGAAACCACCGAACACTCGGATATAATTAAGATAAGGTTTACTAAGTAGAAACAAAATTTTACCGTTCGTAATTCGTAACCTTCGTATTTTAAAAACGCAAATGTGTTTAAAATTAAATTTGTTTTCTTTTTTCATATTAATTAATTTAAATTTGTGATTTATTCATATTAAATCATTGTTGAACAGTATGAATTAATTGCAGGTTTGTTTTGGTTTCCCTGGGGAGCGTCAAAATAAACTCAATATGGATTACAACCAGCCAGCCTTATAAACAATAATGATTAAAATGTAAAAAAAATCACTTTTCCAAAGAGTAGAAGATTAAAAATTATATAATAATTTTATATTGATAACTGTGGATTCCAAATAATTACATATGTCTAGATAGACAGCCTGATAAACGTACTAGTGTCCCGGGAAACCTAAAGGCAGAGAAAAAACCCTATAAGGGTTCTGTTTCTGGGAAAAGGGTTGCGGAATCCCAAAAATAAATATCAAACATTTCTCTCTTAAAATATTATGTTTTAGTGAAAGATGTATAACTTCATAAAAAAACTTCTTAAAACAACAACAACAATTTTGTTTAAAGTTCCTTCTGTTTTGCTATAGCCTGATTATAGTTGTAAGTTTTTATTGCCGGTTCCACTTTAGCGACAACAAGCTCAACATTATTACATTACATATGAAACAATTAGCAATATTGTAATAAAAGCGACTGGACTAGAAATCTCAATTTAAAATTATTTCGTGACTTCAAATAGACATTTAAAATGCTCTTTATTTATGCTCTAGATTAAATGGAGTATCTTGGAGGTGTACATTGCAAACTAATATTATAAATGGAAAATAGAGACGACGAGAGAAAAAACAGAAACGAATTACAGTCAAAAGACTATAGGAAGTAATAATTATATATTTCACATAATAGCTTGTGATAAAATTAAAACTGAGGTATTATTTATTTTTACAACAGCGTGGTCATTAAAAATATATTTATCAATAAATTTAATAATATTTTATAAAATACCAATTCATTTATATGTGATATATTACGCGACTGGTTATAATAATGTATATTTCAGCTATCCTGTGATGATAAATTAGTTTACTGTATAACATAGTCTCATTTCACTTCATAATACAAATGAAAATGGTCTGTGGATATTAAACTAACAATATATCATTAACTTGTATAGCCAATATTGCAGCAAGTAATTAGCGGAATGGGTGTAGATTATGATCATTTTCAAAATTTGGAAATCGCATTCTTATATAAAGTTGAGAATTTACTATATAGTAAATATTCTGGTTGGTATTGACAAGCTTGATAAAATAATGTTCAGTATTTTCTTCAGGTGGATGGAACAGAAGTATTAAGCACATATACGATCCATGTCTGCAGTCAATTGGTTTTAATTAAAAGGCTTTCTACTTGTCTTTTTTATCCCAGCATTTTACAACACCTTTTTTTTAAGGGGAAAATCATCAAATGACCCCTCTTGCCTGGGTGGGGCAAGAGGGAGTGTCAGAGTCTTACTGACTAAAAACCCCCCGTACCTACTCCTGCTCCGAGCCTGGCCGCGATACATCATTGCGCTTACACCCGCGACAGCATTTTACAACACCTGCTTGACTTATGAGACTACGTGCATTATAAAACACCTTACATATAACTAAGAGTTCTTTGCTTTGAAACACCGCTTATGTTTAAATACTTTCGCTATAACTTTGAATATATTTAACTTTTGTTGAATATATTATTATTTTATGCCCAAAAATATGTACATAATATGTTAACTCTTTTTATATTATGTATGATGATGTAAAAGTTTAACTAGTTTAGAAAGAGCATCGTATCCTAAGAAAAAGTATTTAATAAAAAAATTAATTTTTATATAAAGTTTATAAACGCAAACGATAGCCAAAACCCATTAAACGTTTAACTGTGTTATATATCAACGACGTGTTATATTATCTTAAATAACTTAAATAATTACAAATCCGACTAAAGTAGACACACAAACGCCTTAAACATAAAATTGCCCTAGTTTCCGTTTTTAATGAATAGGTAGATAATTATACCTAAACTTGTCCAATTCTGAAACGACCTCTGCAAACAAGGGCATTGTTGATTGTAAGCGACCAAGGCTCTCTATTTGTTATAATTTTCTTTCTGAACGGCTGTTCGATTGCTACTTCATTGCCGTTCATTTGCCATTGAAATACCTTCTTGGCTCAAACTCTGTTAATTGAGACTTAGTTGTTGTGTAACTTATACGTGATGTCTACCCTTACTCTATTTGACTGATATATTATACTGCAAGGGTGAACCTTTAAAGGGCATTATATAAAATAAATAATTTTTAACGTTGTTATAAATTAATATTAAGTAGTTAAGAATTTTAGTAAAAATGATAGAAGAAGTTTGTAAAACTTCAAGTAATCAGGATGGTTATTTCAACAAACTACTATGCATTTACTTTCTTAATATTTTTATGATCATTAAACTTACTAAGTTACAGCACTTACTTTGGGTTATCACTCAAATACTCCAGCTTGATTGATGTATTTTTAAAGTGTTCAAACTTCAGCGTTTTCAAAGAAGGAAGGTTTTTCATTATCTAGACAAATTAACGTGTTCACATGTTTTGAACTTTTAAGTCACTTATTTTTGGGCCATCAAAATTCTATCAAGTCTCTTGTAATCGATAACAAAATACAGTGTAAGCTATATTCCTTGTATAAGATATCTAATTTTAAAAGTCTATAAATATAATATCTTTTGTAAAGTAATCTACTCATAATGGACATTCTTATTTCAAACATTTTCTTAAAGTGATAATAAAGTTTGAAATAATAATAAACACCTTTTGTATAAAATAAGACTAACGATGTTGATTCAAGCCGTATTGAATCTACAACGGTTATCAATTACGGTAGAATTAAAGATAAAGTAATAAAGATGTTACAATAATATGTAGCTTTAGAACAATATTTGTATCACAGGTATCTCAAAATTAAACATATATAAATAAGTTAGTTAAGCGGTTCTTTGTATGTGTTCATTACTCAGTTAAAATAAACCTACATACGTAGTTAATTTTGTTGAAACTTAGATGAAAAGTATCTTTAAAGTGAGAGAGGTTCAATATACCACGGGATCTAGGCCAATCACTTGATTAAGGAGTCATAAATGTATCTATATATTGTGTTGTTGTAATTGTATCTATATTATTAAGTGACTTTTTAGCAAAAGTAGTTTTAATTCAATCGTCAAATATTAAATCTTCCTTTCGCTTGGAATAAAAAAGTACAACATATTTTTTACACCATTAGAAAGAGAGCATAGGTAATGGCTGTTGGAAATCAGCAAGCAAAAACAGGACGAGGTGAACAATTTGCACCAGTGCCAGCACAGGTAAAAAGTGAAGGAATTCTACTTATTTTATTACACAATAATCTTAATATACTTAACACATTACAAGCGACATTACAATCTTGATACTGATAATGGTACGGCAGAAAGCGCAGTTTTTTTTCTTTACGAAGTCATAAAAATATATTGTTTTTCAATTTTACAATACAATATCCGAAATTTATGGTTCACATCTGGAAATCGTTAAAATAACTACATTCGTAAATAATGAATTTTTATTCATGGGCGTTATATAAATATTATCTCTGGTTTTCTTTAGTATACTCGTATATAATGATAATAGAATTCTGTATCTAGTAATACGATAAGCTCCTACAATATTTTTTTTAACAATATGTTTCTAAAATTTTAATATATTTTAAATTTACTTTATTGTTATGCTTAAAAAGAGAAAATAACACGTTTTTTTTATGTTTGAAATTAGAAAACGAGTTATTTTCTCTTTGAAATTTTGAAGAATCGATTCTACGTTTTTATTTTGTAAAACCTCGCTCGCATTTTTAAAAGTCATATTTGTCGAATAAAATAAACAAACAAGCGCATTGAAAATTGTGAAAGACCATAGCGGCCTTTGTTTGCTATTATTTCCTCTATAAACGTTTGATGCTAGGTATTTGCCATTGAAATTCAACTCATAGAATATCAACGGCTGTTATCAAACTCTTGGTGGGGTAATTTGTAGCACTATTTATAGCTTATACTATGGGGAATCAAAACATCAATAACTTAGTTTGAATATTATCCAGCTGTTTTTTAAATTTATAACGAATTAATACTTCAAGTTTTAAGCATTTTCCGTAAAACTAAGATTTCACTAAGATACTATGAATATACATACATATATCCAAACAGTTTTGACTTAAATTTTCTTGTCTTTTATCTTATCTTATCTTAAATTTTCTTGAAATGTTGCGTTATACATATTGAGACAAAAATTTTAAATATATATATTACATGAAACAAAAATAACTGGAGTAATAGACATTCAATATATTGGTATATTGTTCAAAGTAACTTTAAGTAACAAGTACTAAAAATTTATCACCTTTAAGAAACAGTTTACGAGGTTGGTGACTTGATAAGTTGTTCCTTTTTTTTTGCTTATTATCTTATTTTTTTTAAATTACTTATACTAGCATTGGTATAGTTTTAACAAATTTACGACGCTAACAACGTTACTATCAGGAAGAAAAATACTGTATATGTCGCATAAATGAAAACAAAACCGAACAGAAGGATCAGAATCATATGCTAATTTGAAAAGATTATTTATCGTGATTACGATAAAACGTGTTGCATAGTTCTCAACTTTATGTACCCCTCCCTAAGTTTAACAAAAAAACATTGAAAATAAGATCTCACATTACAAGATATTATGTGTTATAGATGATAGAACAACCTCCATTCACAAAGAAGACAAAATCGCGATGAATAATACTGATAAAAGTTCTCACAATGACATTGTCATCACGGTCGCCAGCGACTGAAGTTTAAGGAATTTCTGCTCTGACTAGATTACAAACTTTTTACAGTGCGATAATTGACTCAGATTGTGTATTGATATAAGACCTAGTTGATTTAGTAATTAAAATAAAAGTTTCTACTCATAAAAGGACTAACCAAGTCCTGAAATTACTTAAAAGCCAATCTGTAATTAGTATAAAAAATAATTAAAATCATATTATAATACATATGCTTGATCTTCATGTAGTGTTATATTTATATATCTATATATATATAAAAGAAAGTCGTGTTAGTTACGCCACTTATAACTCAAGAACGGCTGAACCGATTTAGCTGAAAATTGGCAGGGAGGTAGTTTAGAGCCAGGAAATTCCAATAGAATACTTTTTATCCCGTTCGACAGCATTCCCGTGGGACTTGACATGAAACGTCAGTCACTATAAAACGTGGAATAACGAAACACAATTGACAGCTATGCAATTGACGTATAATGACAGATATGTAATGACGTAATGATGACAATAAGATATTTGTAAGAGATCTACAATATAAAAATAAGACTGGTTTAACCAATTTCCACGGTTTTGCATTCGTTGGAAAGGTCTTGGGCTCCGTGTGGTTTATAACAAAAAAATTTCAACAGAAAACGGGAAAATCTTTTTTCACATACAGCGCCATCATACATAACATGTGCATGATACATTGTTTGACAGCTACTCATTGTTCTCTGCTCAGTTAATTTAATGTGAGAAACCGGCATTGTGTTTGTATGTAGTTTGAACTCTTAAAACCATTTAGTATTTGCGGGATAAATTTAGAAAGTCATTGTTTTTCACATGGGCGTTATATTTTGCGTGTTCACGAGTTTAGAAACCATTCGCTTAATTTGTGTTAAAGTTAGACCAAAAAACAAAAAATTTGGTTTACAAAGGACCACTTCAATGAAACGGATAATTTGCGGACACGTATAACGCTTCGATTCGGTATCTACTTTGGAGTCACTTTCATTTACTTACTGAAGTTCAACTAAATAACACTTCATTTTTGCAATCGAAATGAATTCATTACTGTTGTGAAATGAAATAAAAATTTTCCTTTTCAAATATAAAACTAAAAAATTGTTCATCTTTTAATCACCAAACGAAATGTTATATAAAAGCTTTCTGGTCGCGAAACGGAGTTCGCCGGGTTTACTAGTATATATATATATATATATACAAACCGGCTATCTACAGAACCTAGTCTGTACAAATGATTTATCATGTTACTAAATTGGTAACGACGTATTCGATTCCAGATACTTGTTAATACTTCTCATGTATTAACAAGTATCTGTGACAGATGAACTCCGAATGAACGAGTCTCGGTATTATTATTATTATAATTACCACTAAAATTGTTCGATAACCAAAATATATTACTGTATTTTCTATCGAACAAAATTGTAATTCGGATATTATCTTTGTGTACTACCTGAATAATGCTAGACGATTATTTTATCTAATGCTAAGGGGAATATTCATCTTAAATGCTGAACGTACAAATGCAGTAAAAACCTATTTACTTCTGTTTGGCAAATCTCGATATTGTGTTACTATTCCAATCTTCGGTAAGCTCATTCGAAAGGAAGGAATGCTTGGTCCGGATTTGAGGAAGATCTACAATGAAAGGAATGAGAGTTGAAAGGGCATGGGGGTATTTAATTGTGCAATACCAGTGTCCATTAGAATTCAGAGAATATGTTTAAACAAATTTTCTAAAATAATAAATTGATTTTTTTAAAGTTCAGCCATAATAGAAAATGCGTCGTCTAAATTTCAAATATGAAATATTTTTTATTATAACATAAAGAAGGAAACCCAAATAACCTTAAATGTATTATTGTGTTGCGCAAGATTTTTAATTACTAAATTTAAAGTTTATTCCTTATAAAACTCTTTTTATTAAAATAAATATGTCATGGTACCATAGAAGGCAGAATCGTTTTATTAGCTTAGTGTAAGTTTATTTGTATTCTACGATTATATCAAAATCTATATCACACTAATTAGATACACATCTTATAACACCTATTATACTACATAATATGATACCTTTCAATGGTCATAATATCACTAAATGTTATAAGTTCAAACAGACTTTCAATAAAAGTGACACACATTGTAATAATTGCAACATGAAGAATAACTTTTTAATTAATAAGCAGATATTTATTTACTACATGAGATTAAAAAGAAAATGTTTTGGGATATATGACAAAATATTGTTAATAAATTATAATATTTACATTCACATAGGACTTTTTTTTAAATTATACTTCCAAACGTTCAAGAACTCTTATTCAATATATATTATATTCTACTCTTTATTGATAGAGCTAGGAATCTATATTTGGGATGACATCTCTACTTTTATTTGGAGAATGTCACTCTGATCTACGATAATATACTTATGTAGGTACCACTTAATATTACATGAAAATTAACTAGCATTTTTTAGTGTATTACATATAATATAGAGGTAATTATTATCCATAAACGTTTAATGGCTGGATTTAGAAACTATGTTTCCCCCGATTTGACCTCGTTTTATATTATTTTTGATAATTTTAGACACAACATAGAAAAATACAGATAAGAAATAAATTCCTATAAGATCAATCTTATATTTTGTCCTTCCTAATAATTTATATGTATAAAAAACAATTGTTACAGTTATTAAATAAACGAGTAAGCGTGGTAGTTATATTATTTTGATAAACTTACTTATTCAGTAAAGTATTTAGGTAATTAACTTGTATCTAATTACGATAACACAACTTCACATTGATTTATGCTTCTATGATCTTTTGGAATAGATAACCTCTTGCTATTTAATCCACTTATGTATAATAACAGTTGAAATCAGGGTAATGCAAATAGCATGAGGCACATTGTGTTGCATAATAGAGCTAAGAGCAGTATAATGATTAAATCAATAACATATATGTAACCATTACGTAAGCTACTATAATATAAATTACAGAAATTCATAATATAACAAGTAATCAGTATGAACACATATTATAAAACAAAGTCCCCCTTCGCTTCTGTCTGTCTGTTTGTAATAAACGGATCCACTACTGCATCAATTAATTATCAGGCGGTTTTCATCACTCAATAGAGATTCTGGAGAGAGGTTTTAATATAACAAATTAAGTTAAGGTTTTTATTGATTTTTATGTACACTAACGATATTTGTTGACAATGTCGGGAGAAAAGCCGTCTGGAAGCTTTTAACAAAAAGGCTGCCTAAAACGTTTGACATCTAACAAAATGATGTACTTTAAAATTGTGTATCTTATAAAGATCTACAAAAAAGTCCGCGGTGTCATATGTCTATCTCTTATGGATAACATTTTATATTTATTTTACTGTAGCCCGCTTAGTCGAATTGCATGAGGCGTGCGCTGTCACTTGTAATTTAATAATGCCCCGGTGAAGATCTATTCAAATACGCAATACTTCTTGTGGCAAAAGAGTTTGTTTGATGTGAAATAATGAAAACGATCACCAGAAAAATGTTCATTTATCATTTAATCGTTAAAGACCAAGCAGTAGTAGTGATCAGGTTGCTTAGCTTTGAAGTGAAATAATTTCAATTTGGTCGCTACATAAGTAGTTCTGAAACACTTTGGCGAATTATGTCTTTTAACATAAACAAACGATCGCCAACTGCTACATCTGGCTGTTCATTTAGGAAATAGACAATGAGTGTATTTAACTGAAAAATAATATAAATGATGTTATATGCGATGCCCCCGATATAACATTAATCACGTCGTTCAAATTATGTTCTGAAGATGACTTCTCCTTAATTCTGACAATATGTCCGACGATTATCATAAATAAGGTCCCAGGTAATTACAAGCAACAAAAAATATATATTTTTTTTATGTTAAAGGGGGCAACCGAGCAGACGGCCTACATGATGGAGGTAGTACCGTCGCCCATGGACATCCGACATAAGACATGTTGCGGATGTGTCACCACCCTTGACTTGGGAAGATGGGGAGGAAAAATGGGAAGGGGAGGAAAAAGGGAAGGGGTAGGAAAGGATGGGAAAAGGAAAGGGCAACCGGCTCTCTCACTCATCGAACGAAACGCAGCCACTAAGGCTACTTCACGTCGATCTTCTGTGAGAGGGTGGTACTTCCCCGGTCAAGCCAGCACATGTTCGAGCTGCAATCACTTGACCACAGCTGGGCTCTACCACACTAAAAAATTTCAAGAGCGAAACACTAACAGAGTTTATTTAGCTTATCCCAACAACGACGACTGATTGCGTAGGGCTCCACTTCTTTCAGTAATCTTCGTACTTTGCAAAGTCTAACTTACAAATATTTCAAGGAAAGCTATAGGTATTTTAGAAGATGACTCCCATTGGGACAGTACACTTTCTGAAGCTGCCTTGTGCTGTTTATAGCTTTCAAAGCTAAATTACAGTTCAAGATATATTGCATAATGCAAAATTTATGAAACTATTTTTGATCAAGCTCTACTTGAGTTGAATAAAGAAGTTATATGTCTTTTAGGAAAATCTCTAAAAGTTTTTGGATCCATATTGGCATATAATTTCAATTAAAATGCAGCAATCAAAGCGTATTACTTAAGAGACAACAACTATAATCATTCGAGGTTATTCCAAGTAAATCAAGGCAGTAAAATATGCTTGGGGAAAAATATTATATAAGCCTATGTTTGCGTTAAAAAAAACCTTTGGTAAGAAAGTTAAACATTTTTCTAATATTTCACATTATTGAAATATTCGAAACATGTCTATTGTAACGACAACCAATTTCAATTTAGTTTACAAACCACACTTAATTAATGCATATGTTTTTGGTGATATTATATCGTATATTAAATGGTATACGTTTTAAAATACAAATTATTATCATACCACATTTCAATAATCTGGTTATTAGTAACATATACCCATGATAAATATAAAGGTGCACTACGATTATAACAAAATATCGTCTCTTTAAGTCTGAGGTGCTAAATAATGTTAAATGCACATGAGCAGCAGTGAAGAGAAATTCTCGCTAAACTACATATAATATGTGAAAATGAAGTTAACTATGTTTTTACTTTGATTTTTACCAAATCTAGAAATTCTTCGTGTTATTATGAATTGTACGTATTTTATGCATAATTAAAACAAATATTTCTAAGAAAGAACTAACACAAGAATCGATTCTACGTTTTTATTTTGTAAAACCTCGCTCGCATTTTTAAAAGTCATATTTGTCGAATAAAATAAACAAACAAGCGCATTGAAAATTGTGAAAGACCATAGCGGCCTTTGTTTGCTATTATTTCCTCTATAAACGTTTGATGCTAGGTATTTGCCATTGAAATTCAACTCATAGAATATCAACGGCTGTTATCAAACTCTTGGTGGGGTAATTTGTAGCACTATTTATAGCTTATACTATGGGGAATCAAAACATCAATAACTTAGTTTGAATATTATCCAGCTGTTTTTAAATTTATAACGAATTAATACTTCAAGTTTTAAGCATTTTCCGTAAAACTAAGATTTCACTAAGATACTATGAATATACATACATATATCCAAACAGTTTTGACTTAAATTTTCTTGTCTTTTATCTTATCTTATCTTAAATTTTCTTGAAATGTTGCGTTATACATATTGAGACAAAAATTTTAAATATATATATTACATGAAACAAAAATAACTGGAGTAATAGACATTCAATATATTGGTATATTGTTCAAAGTAACTTTAAGTAACAAGTACTAAAAATTTATCACCTTTAAGAAACAGTTTACGAGGTTGGTGACTTGATAAGTTGTTCCTTTTTTTTTGCTTATTATCTTATTTTTTTTAAATTACTTATACTAGCATTGGTATAGTTTTAACAAATTTACGACGCTAACAACGTTACTATCAGGAAGAAAAATACTGTATATGTCGCATAAATGAAAACAAAACCGAACAGAAGGATCAGAATCATATGCTAATTTGAAAAGATTATTTATCGTGATTACGATAAAACGTGTTGCATAGTTCTCAACTTTATGTACCCCTCCCTAAGTTTAACAAAAAAACATTGAAAATAAGATCTCACATTACAAGATATTATGTGTTATAGATGATAGAACAACCTCCATTCACAAAGAAGACAAAATCGCGATGAATAATACTGATAAAAGTTCTCACAATGACATTGTCATCACGGTCGCCAGCGACTGAAGTTTAAGGAATTTCTGCTCTGACTAGATTACAAACTTTTTACAGTGCGATAATTGACTCAGATTGTGTATTGATATAAGACCTAGTTGATTTAGTAATTAAAATAAAAGTTTCTACTCATAAAAGGACTAACCAAGTCCTGAAATTACTTAAAAGCCAATCTGTAATTAGTATAAAAAATAATTAAAATCATATTATAATACATATGCTTGATCTTCATGTAGTGTTATATTTATATATCTATATATATATAAAAGAAAGTCGTGTTAGTTACGCCACTTATAACTCAAGAACGGCTGAACCGATTTAGCTGAAAATTGGCAGGGAGGTAGTTTAGAGCCAGGAAATTCCAATAGAATACTTTTTATCCCGTTCGACAGCATTCCCGTGGGACTTGACATGAAACGTCAGTCACTATAAAACGTGGAATAACGAAACACAATTGACAGCTATGCAATTGACGTATAATGACAGATATGTAATGACGTAATGATGACAATAAGATATTTGTAAGAGATCTACAATATAAAAATAAGACTGGTTTAACCAATTTCCACGGTTTTGCATTCGTTGGAAAGGTCTTGGGCTCCGTGTGGTTTATAACAAAAAATTTCAACAGAAAACGGGAAAATCTTTTTTCACATACAGCGCCATCATACATAACATGTGCATGATACATTGTTTGACAGCTACTCATTGTTCTCTGCTCAGTTAATTTAATGTGAGAAACCGGCATTGTGTTTGTATGTAGTTTGAACTCTTAAAACCATTTAGTATTTGCGGGATAAATTTAGAAAGTCATTGTTTTTCACATGGGCGTTATATTTTGCGTGTTCACGAGTTTAGAAACCATTCGCTTAATTTGTGTTAAAGTTAGACCAAAAAACAAAAAATTTGGTTTACAAAGGACCACTTCAATGAAACGGATAATTTGCGGACACGTATAACGCTTCGATTCGGTATCTACTTTGGAGTCACTTTCATTTACTTACTGAAGTTCAACTAAATAACACTTCATTTTTGCAATCGAAATGAATTCATTACTGTTGTGAAATGAAATAAAAATTTTCCTTTTCAAATATAAAACTAAAAAATTGTTCATCTTTTAATCACCAAACGAAATGTTATATAAAAGCTTTCTGGTCGCGAAACGGAGTTCGCCGGGTTTACTAGTATATATATATATATATATATATACAAACCGGCTATCTACAGAACCTAGTCTGTACAAATGATTTATCATGTTACTAAATTGGTAACGACGTATTCGATTCCAGATACTTGTTAATACTTCTCATGTATTAACAAGTATCTGTGACAGATGAACTCCGAATGAACGAGTCTCGGTATTATTATTATTATAATTACCACTAAAATTGTTCGATAACCAAAATATATTACTGTATTTTCTATCGAACAAAATTGTAATTCGGATATTATCTTTGTGTACTACCTGAATAATGCTAGACGATTATTTTATCTAATGCTAAGGGGAATATTCATCTTAAATGCTGAACGTACAAATGCAGTAAAAACCTATTTACTTCTGTTTGGCAAATCTCGATATTGTGTTACTATTCCAATCTTCGGTAAGCTCATTCGAAAGGAAGGAATGCTTGGTCCGGATTTGAGGAAGATCTACAATGAAAGGAATGAGAGTTGAAAGGGCATGGGGGTATTTAATTGTGCAATACCAGTGTCCATTAGAATTCAGAGAATATGTTAAACAAATTTTCTAAAATAATAAATTGATTTTTTTAAAGTTCAGCCATAATAGAAAATGCGTCGTCTAAATTTCAAATATGAAATATTTTTTATTATAACATAAAGAAGGAAACCCAAATAACCTTAAATGTATTATTGTGTTGCGCAAGATTTTTAATTACTAAATTTAAAGTTTATTCCTTATAAAACTCTTTTTATTAAAATAAATATGTCATGGTACCATAGAAGGCAGAATCGTTTTATTAGCTTAGTGTAAGTTTATTTGTATTCTACGATTATATCAAAATCTATATCACACTAATTAGATACACATCTTATAACACCTATTATACTACATAATATGATACCTTTCAATGGTCATAATATCACTAAATGTTATAAGTTCAAACAGACTTTCAATAAAAGTGACACACATTGTAATAATTGCAACATGAAGAATAACTTTTTAATTAATAAGCAGATATTTATTTACTACATGAGATTAAAAAGAAAATGTTTTGGGATATATGACAAAATATTGTTAATAAATTATAATATTTACATTCACATAGGACTTTTTTTTAAATTATACTTCCAAACGTTCAAGAACTCTTATTCAATATATATTATATTCTACTCTTTATTGATAGAGCTAGGAATCTATATTTGGGATGACATCTCTACTTTTATTTGGAGAATGTCACTCTGATCTACGATAATATACTTATGTAGGTACCACTTAATATTACATGAAAATTAACTAGCATTTTTTAGTGTATTACATATAATATAGAGGTAATTATTATCCATAAACGTTTAATGGCTGGATTTAGAAACTATGTTTCCCCCGATTTGACCTCGTTTTATATTATTTTTGATAATTTTAGACACAACATAGAAAAATACAGATAAGAAATAAATTCCTATAAGATCAATCTTATATTTTGTCCTTCCTAATAATTTATATGTATAAAAAACAATTGTTACAGTTATTAAATAAACGAGTAAGCGTGGTAGTTATATTATTTTGATAAACTTACTTATTCAGTAAAGTATTTAGGTAATTAACTTGTATCTAATTACGATAACACAACTTCACATTGATTTATGCTTCTATGATCTTTTGGAATAGATAACCTCTTGCTATTTAATCCACTTATGTATAATAACAGTTGAAATCAGGGTAATGCAAATAGCATGAGGCACATTGTGTTGCATAATAGAGCTAAGAGCAGTATAATGATTAAATCAATAACATATATGTAACCATTACGTAAGCTACTATAATATAAATTACAGAAATTCATAATATAACAAGTAATCAGTATGAACACATATTATAAAACAAAGTCCCCCTTCGCTTCTGTCTGTCTGTTTGTAATAAACGGATCCACTACTGCATCAATTAATTATCAGGCGGTTTTCATCACTCAATAGAGATTCTGGAGAGAGGTTTTAATATAACAAATTAAGTTAAGGTTTTTATTGATTTTTATGTACACTAACGATATTTGTTGACAATGTCGGGAGAAAAGCCGTCTGGAAGCTTTTAACAAAAAGGCTGCCTAAAACGTTTGACATCTAACAAAATGATGTACTTTAAAATTGTGTATCTTATAAAGATCTACAAAAAAGTCCGCGGTGTCATATGTCTATCTCTTATGGATAACATTTTATATTTATTTTACTGTAGCCCGCTTAGTCGAATTGCATGAGGCGTGCGCTGTCACTTGTAATTTAATAATGCCCCGGTGAAGATCTATTCAAATACGCAATACTTCTTGTGGCAAAAGAGTTTGTTTGATGTGAAATAATGAAAACGATCACCAGAAAAATGTTCATTTATCATTTAATCGTTAAAGACCAAGCAGTAGTAGTGATCAGGTTGCTTAGCTTTGAAGTGAAATAATTTCAATTTGGTCGCTACATAAGTAGTTCTGAAACACTTTGGCGAATTATGTCTTTTAACATAAACAAACGATCGCCAACTGCTACATCTGGCTGTTCATTTAGGAAATAGACAATGAGTGTATTTAACTGAAAATAATATAAATGATGTTATATGCGATGCCCCCGATATAACATTAATCACGTCGTTCAAATTATGTTCTGAAGATGACTTCTCCTTAATTCTGACAATATGTCCGACGATTATCATAAATAAGGTCCCAGGTAATTACAAGCAACAAAAAATATATATTTTTTTTATGTTAAAGGGGGCAACCGAGCAGACGGCCTACATGATGGAGGTAGTACCGTCGCCCATGGACATCCGACATAAGACATGTTGCGGATGTGTCACCACCCTTGACTTGGGAAGATGGGGAGGAAAAATGGGAAGGGGAGGAAAAAGGGAAGGGGTAGGAAAGGATGGGAAAAGGAAAGGGCAACCGGCTCTCTCACTCATCGAACGAAACGCAGCCACTAAGGCTACTTCACGTCGATCTTCTGTGAGAGGGTGGTACTTCCCCGGTCAAGCCAGCACATGTTCGAGCTGCAATCACTTGACCACAGCTGGGCTCTACCACACTAAAAAATTTCAAGAGCGAAACACTAACAGAGTTTATTTAGCTTATCCCAACAACGACGACTGATTGCGTAGGGCTCCACTTCTTTCAGTAATCTTCGTACTTTGCAAAGTCTAACTTACAAATATTTCAAGGAAAGCTATAGGTATTTTAGAAGATGACTCCCATTGGGACAGTACACTTTCTGAAGCTGCCTTGTGCTGTTTATAGCTTTCAAAGCTAAATTACAGTTCAAGATATATTGCATAATGCAAAATTTATGAAACTATTTTTGATCAAGCTCTACTTGAGTTGAATAAAGAAGTTATATGTCTTTTAGGAAAATCTCTAAAAGTTTTTGGATCCATATTGGCATATAATTTCAATTAAAATGCAGCAATCAAAGCGTATTACTTAAGAGACAACAACTATAATCATTCGAGGTTATTCCAAGTAAATCAAGGCAGTAAAATATGCTTGGGGAAAAATATTATATAAGCCTATGTTTGCGTTAAAAAAAACCTTTGGTAAGAAAGTTAAACATTTTTCTAATATTTCACATTATTGAAATATTCGAAACATGTCTATTGTAACGACAACCAATTTCAATTTAGTTTACAAACCACACTTAATTAATGCATATGTTTTTGGTGATATTATATCGTATATTAAATGGTATACGTTTTAAAATACAAATTATTATCATACCACATTTCAATAATCTGGTTATTAGTAACATATACCCATGATAAATATAAAGGTGCACTACGATTATAACAAAATATCGTCTCTTTAAGTCTGAGGTGCTAAATAATGTTAAATGCACATGAGCAGCAGTGAAGAGAAATTCTCGCTAAACTACATATAATATGTGAAAATGAAGTTAACTATGTTTTTACTTTGATTTTTACCAAATCTAGAAATTCTTCGTGTTATTATGAATTGTACGTATTTTATGCATAATTAAAACAAATATTTCTAAGAAAGAACTAACACAAGCGCTATAAAAGTAAATCCGACGAAACAGCTGGTTTAGCTAGCTATTTATTAAAAGTTATTTACTTATGTCAATTATAGACAACCGATTAATTATTATAACCATAATGATATATTTGTAAGTTGAGATTGTTACAAATATCGTTATTAAGTTTAAACAACGTTTTGGTTTTTGTTCATCGCTAAACAAAATTAAGAGGGCATAAAAAAATCATCCACAAATTTTAATCGTTTTGGTTTCAATTTACCAAATATAAATTTCGGTAATCATTGAAATACTAATTCATAATGGACTATAAACCTAAACCATAAACTAATTTATGCAATAGCAAAACTAACAAATTAAATACCTTTTATAGTAGAACTAAATTACCAATAGTTATTTCATAATTATTGGCTCTACTTTTACCAAATATTTACAGTTGTACTACATATAATATTCACACTTACAAAAAAATAAAGTCATGAATATTTCTAATTCGGATAATAGGTTATAATTAATCAAATTAGGATAAATAGAGCCGACATCAATAACCATACATCAATACGTTTTTAAATGATGACGTTATAGCAGACTCAAATATATCGGTAACGAATTAGAGGATTGTAACAGTCGTGGAAGTATACTCAAGAGATTATATATTAACGACAACAACAATTACTAATGTTTTTTTGAGTAATGAAAATGATTGCATTAAGTATTTCAAGTAAAGTAATACAAGTTATAACAAGTAACACATCAATTAACGATATATTTCTAATAAAAATGTTTATTAGAAAACAAAATACAAAATTATAATGTCATTAAAAGATATCAATTAACTGTTGCTCAGCTAACCATAATAATATTACGTCCTTTGACACGCTCTTTGGTGATTTAATACAGAATTTATTTATTTTTTGATTCTAATATTTTTCTTCATTATAAGTTTTATTACAATATACATACATAGTTAATCGAAGAAAAAAATTTCACATAACTTTTGTTTGGGGTCTTTTATTATTACTACTTTTTGTTTGGGTACTATTACATATTTTTTGTTTGGGGTCTGGAAATAATATACAGTCACATTATTAAAAATCACTTTTTCACCAGCTTTCTTGACTACGTACATATAAATACAATGAGAAATTTGGACAATATACTTCTATAATAATTCTATAAGTTAAAATGTAAGAACAGAAATTTTGCAAGGATGATGAATGGATGGAAATATGAATATTTGTGTCGATGAAATTTACCAGTCACGTAACTTACCTATCAGAATAACATATAGCATAGTACAATTAGTTTACGAGCGAAACTGTAAGAATGAAATAAAATATAAAAATTTAAATTTAAATGAAACGAATATTTTTAGATCACACCGCATATTTTTTATTTTCAAAAATTACACATCTCACATGCCCGTGATCGCGGTTGCTACAACGTAATCGAAACATGGGGAGTATGTAGTAGATGGGGAGTATGTAGTTTTTGGAAATAGTAAAATATACGTAGTAATCTTGAAATATTAATATCATTTAAATGAATAAAATTTTAAGAGTACGTACACACGGCAGTTGTTGTTTGATTATTTAGTTCGCAGTAAGTTTGAGTACTGATCAACTACTTGGAATCCATATTATAATGTCCATAAAAACAGAATAGAAAGAATATTTAAGAAATTTTTGAGATATTTATGCTTTACAAAACGAAAATTACAAGTTTATACTTGCAAACTATAATGCGCTTTATTTAGTAGATCGCAGAGAAATGCTGGACCTATGTTTTTTTCACAGGATTATATCCCATGCTATCGACTGCCCTAATCTACTAAGTCGAATAAATGTTGTAGTCCCTAGGCTAAATGCCAGACATTCCACATATTACACCTTTAAAAGTAGATTTTCATGGACCAATTTAGGCCAAGCTGCGGAAATAAATAGAATCATTAAATGTTATAATGATATTGAGCGTAAAGCAAAACTAGATATTTTTAATGACAGTCTGCATTTGTATAAAGGTAAAATTAAAAAACATTTCCATTCTAAGTAATATGTCATGTCGCAACTTTTTTGGTAATTAAGTTTCTTTTTATATAGCTGTTGTTAGATTTTTGTTATTTTTTTTATTTCTTTTTGTAGTTATTATACATACTTTATCTGCCAAAGCCACCGCGACAGAAGTTTCATAGGTGGGAATCGTGACTACCTGTATTGGGTACATCATAAACAGGAGTCTTTTAAGTTTGGTAAAACTGAAATGTCAAGTTAAGCTCTATAATACTTGATGGTGTAAGCTTAAAATATTTACTAAAATTTAGCGTTATAGCCCTTTTTACAATATATATACATACATATAATATTATTAGTTTTGGTACTTAAAAAAATAATTCTTATTTCTTTAAAAAGTTACAAATTTACAACAACCGTCAACAATATTTGTAACGATTATAAATGTGATTATTATAACTTCTTTGGTGTGTTTTTAACAATTTATATGGTATTTCTTCCGTGTCGGTATTTCTTTGTCTATTTCTATGATATGATCATTTATTTCCATATTTCTCTTGAAATGAAATTATTTTACAATTTAGTAATGTGTTTGTAGGAAAATAATTATGTAGATATATTAAAAAAGGGCAAGGAGTCCCTCCGCGCGAAAGAAGTGACAATTCATAATGCAGAAATGAAAATAGAAAGGAACAGAAATCAATTTTTAGTGAACTTATATTGTTTATTTAAGAGAAACTTTATAAACATTAATTACAATTCACAATTGACCCACCGTTTTACTCTCGCTAGTAGCTTTTCTCCTCCCCAAGAGCATTGAACGTTCAACGCAATCTTATTGGAAAGCGCATTAGAAGTTTCACTATCACTTCAATAAACAGTTTGTCATGCAGTAAAAAGTTTTACGTACGATAACTTAATAAAAGAAACTGCCGTAAAAAGAATGAGAAAAGGGAAATGTGTTTTTATACGTGTTGCAATGCTTGACTTTTTTTTTTGTGAGACACGATTGGTATCCATTTGATCTATAAGCAATAAAATTTATTTCATTATTATTACGTTGCTGAAAAATAACGATATCATCTAAGTTGTTTTTAAATTAACTTTTTAAATGTAGGTATTTGTAAATAAATAACAAAAAAACTAATGGAATTAGCAACTTGACATATAATAAAATTCAAATTTACAAGTAGAAATAGGTATCGATATTAATTAATCAACACGTCAATTTATCAGAAATTATGTAATATTAAAGTTTTTGAATTGCATCAATTACATTTTTTTCATAGTATATATCGGATTTATTACACATTCGTTGTTTTTAAAAGAGAGAGACACCAGTCTCGCTGACGTTACTAATGTCGATTCTTTCATTACTTTCCTTGATATTTTAAAATGAAACTTCAATTGTTCTTAATGCTCTTGTATTACTCGAAGGTTCTTCATCATTATGAATACATGTATGTCATTACATACTTCAATGATACGCACTCACTGCACTCTCAACTCTGCCGTGGTGCATTCAGAGGGCATATTTATACCAAGATTCAAACATAGTTTTATTTTCCTTTATTTTATAAATAAAAAATATTTTTTTCAAGATTTGTTGCAATATTTTAATTGCTGTTAATAATATACTAAATTATTTAACCAAGCAGGTCGTAAATGAAGCTTTAAGAATATGATATTATGGATTTATTGGTATTAAAAAAACACTAGTTTGAAGGGATTTTGGCAAAATTAAAAAAAGAAGGAGATTCTCAATATTTATTCCGTCTCACTCGGTTTTTTGACCTAACTTTACTTTTATCTATTACCTATCGACTGTGAGTGTCTGGGTGTTGTGATACGGCGACGTTAAAACTCTCCAGTCGACTCAAATCTTAAATCAGATGAATTTGGACATACTTAAATTATCATATGAAAAACATTTTACCACAAAAGTCCGTTATATATTTTCTGAATAAATAAGAAAATATAGTTGATCAAATAGATCAAATTTACAAAGTTGGTATTAGATTTTCAAAGAGTCATATTGAAAAACTGTAAAGTACTTCTCAGTTCAATTTGTAAACAGAAGTTTAATTTATAGTACGGTTTTTTTAACAAAAAAACAACTGAAAATACAGATTCGTTTTATTCCCTTTTTCACTTTATGAAATTTTCACCTTGCAGACATTTAAACCTCTAAAGATACTTTAACAACAAAAAGGTAATGAAACATATCATATGAATATAGTTCTGTTAGTTAAAATATCAGTATATCTATGATACTACATTAAAACACTTATAGTATATCAGTCGTATTATAGACGTCCATAATACAGAAATGACAATAAAATAAATAAAAGCATAGCAAAGTTAACTAAAAGTGAAAGCTTAATCCTTCAGACAAAATAAAAGAGTATGTACTAAAATATTTAAATATAAAATCCTGTCTATTGCTACACTTCTAGACATCTACGTTAATTCACGAGAAAAATACGAAATCGTTAGCATTAGATCACAAGAATTAAGACTAACTGACAGACATTTCCATCTTATCAGTTCCTGAATACGTTAAAACACAGTATTGTTTCCTATGAAAAATGTCAACCCTGCTTCTTTTAATACACAACCAATATCTTAATATAGATTTAAATATTAACTATTTTTAATGGAACCACAGATAAGACACCTGTGATTTTAGAGTACAGTACATTAGAACGCTACCGATAAGAGGCTATAACTGAGCCAGTAAAATTACTTCTAAACAGTAAACTCCTAGATGCTGTATATTACTCGTAAAGTTTATATTATCAACTTTTCATTTTATAGCGATATGCTATGGTATTCATTTCATATGATACGTTTTAGCACCATAAAGGCATCATCTTTTAGAAATAAACTAGAATTAGAAAGACTTTAAATATACATAGACTAGCTTTTGCCGCGGCTTCGTCCGCGTGGAATAGTGACTTCCGACAGATTTTTGGTTTTTCCCACATAGTTCCCATTCTTGCGGGGTTTTCGGAATGGTCGAGTTCCCGTAGAATTTTCAGGATAACACCTATGTTTTTTTTTAATTCACAATGAAGTACTCTTAACCAACAACATATTTATTTGTTTATTTGAATAAAGATTAATATTATTATTTTGATACAACTTAAACAAATTATTTCGACAAAATTAGGTACCATAAAAACGGTTTTTGTGAGTTAATCTAAAAAGATAGACATATACTGTCGCGGACTGTTTTTTAGATCATTAAAAAAGCTATTATTCTTTAATACATATTTTTTGTGTATCTTGAACCGTTTTCACGGCGCACGCAACGGAAGGCTTCAAAGATGAAATAATTTCTCCCGTTTCTTACACATTTACCACTATATCTTTGCTCCTATTGGTCGTAGCGTGATGTTATATAGCCTACAGCCTTCCTCGATAACTGGACTATCCAACACAAAAATAATTATTCAATTCGAACCAGTAGTTTCGGAGATTAGCGCTTTCAAACAAACAAACAAACAAACTCTTCAGCTTTATAATATTAGTATAGATTTCAAATATGTTATATAAGTTTTTTTAGCCTATCGGAGCTCACTGCTGAGCAAGGCCTCTTTCTCTCATGGAGAAGGTTTGAGCGTTAATCACCACGCTTGCTCAAGACGGGTTGGTGATTTCAAACTTATAATTTTTGGAAATTATAAGTCCAGGTTTCCTCACAATGTTTTCCTTCGCCGTCTGTCAGTAGTGTCTAAATACTCTTAGAAAGTAAATACAACTCGGAAAAAGTCATATTGGTACTTGCCAGGGCCAGGATCGAACCCGCGCCCTCGGCAACGAGAGGCTGGCCCTTTAACCACTAGGCCACCACTGTTATATACTTATGTATGTATATTACAATTTATTGTTATTGGATTTACAGATAACAAATCATTCAAAATGTTTATTTGCACTATAACAACTAATTTTTCTGTTAGTAGATCTATAAAATTTACTATAGAATTTCAGAACTGTAATTAATACTAACCACAAACAAATATTTATCGCTTAAATGTATATTCGAATCTATGTATAAAATAGATATAAACGAAATTAAACCCTTTTAGGTTAAAACTCCTTTAATAATAAATACAAGTAAGATGAAAGAACTTTATACATGTTTTAAGACGTTGTTATTAAATAGAATTCTTAATTTCAAAACGGATGACATGCCAACGAAATATTTGTATATATATATATATATATAATATATATATATATATATATATATAGAAAAATATGCTGAATATATATATATATATATATATATACAGCATATTTTAATAATGAAATTTTTAATCATAAATACCACCAAAAGGATTTTTCCCCAGTTTTCTCCATGTAGTATTCAAAGTTATAATAAAATTCATTTAATAAATAAAAACTATAAAATATAAATGTTCAAACATGGCCTTTACCACCAATCTGTGACGACATTTTATAAAGGTATGGTCATATAACATACTATGTGGGTCAGCAGTAATTTGAAGCCTTAATGTGCATAATGATAGTCTTTAAAAATGCATTCTGCAACTTATTTCGTAAGTTATTTTTATTAAACAAGTATTTTTATAATATAACAACAAAAAAAAATGCTAAGATTTTAGATCAACTGACTGACACCCACATTACGTCTGCCCGTGGTCATGGTTGCTGAAAAGTAGCCGAAAAGTCGGGAGTATGTAGCTTTTAACAAAAATAAAGTCTCGTAGTATATCCGAAAAATATTAGTTTCATTTAAAAGATAGAGCTAGTCAGGCATTGCAATACACAAACGCTATAATACTTGCGTCTTGGTTCGTACACATTTATAAATGTACCAGCAAATCTTATACACATACTGTTGCTATATGATATTCATAATAAAATATGTGATTTACAAACAGGTTTGTTGTTGATAATAAAATAATTGAGATGCAAATTTTGATTTATTTGTTTTGCGAAATAAAATTCTATTACAATTATTAAAGCTCTGATTTTTTGTAACCATAGTAACGTCATTTGTTTTGTCAGTTTCGACTATTTCCTTGTTATTATTAATAAAGTGAATTAAAATTTCATTTCCTATGCTGATTTTGCCTCCAGCTTTTCTATGACATTGCAAATAAAGTATTCTTTTTATCTCTTATAATTTGAACACAATTTATGCCTATATTTATAACACAATAATATATAACACAATTACATAATTATTGACAACACGATTTTGACAGGTTACATCTAGTAAATTGAAAAGAAAGCTTTTTGTGTGCCAAATGTATGCAACCAAATGTCAAATATATAAAATTTAGTCGCATTATCTAGCAAGTGACGTATCGAGGGATATATACGATCAAAGTATGTATAAAGGGGTGCATCGTGGCAAACGTGTCATATTAAACGCTATAGTTACCATTTGGTCGTCTTATAACGAGAACGAATAATTTGGTAGTCGGTCATTTAACATGACATTTAATAACTCGTTGTTATTTTGTTATTTTGGAACGTAAATATTTTAACAGACAATTATAATTTTGAAGGTTTGTTAGTAAATGCCTTGTTTAGATTTAACAAACATTGATTGGTGAAACTGGGTCTAAGTCTTGTAAAATAAATTTAATAATTATTCATTCAAAAGTGAAAAATAAATGTATTTATAAAACAAAAAATAGGCTTGTTTTACATAATGTCAACTTAAAATTTGTGTTAAATTATTTTCCATATAGGTGGAAAATAATAATAATGAAAGAAAAATATTAATATTATTGTGAAAAAAGCGTTACACGAAAAATATGTCTCAAAGCAGTTCCATCGAGTATTACAAGCCCAATCATTAACACGTTAAACGCAGATAGAAAAAAATAAAAATCGTAAAAATTACATTTGGTCCGTAATAATGTTTATTGTGTTACGATACGTATAGAAAATAAGTTTTATTCAATTCTGTACATGGGTTACATAGTTACAGTCAAATACATAGCTGAGGTCACCTGCATAGTTCTACAGCGCAGTACCGGTCATGGAGTACTAATGTATGGCGGCGGCCGTATGGCCGGCGGCGAAAAAAGTAAAACTACTTTACAACGTGTATGACTATACGTTGAGTACGTTGACCGCCATGACGCTATGATAGAGGAAGGGTGAGGTCACCGGTACAGACCCCTATGGCGTTTAACGTGTTAACTGCTCTATCATTTTAGCAATTTGATCTTGGACATCTGTCTTTCATACATCAATATACGGATAACTTTATTTTAATAATAAAAAATATTTTGTATTGTGACATTGTCACAGATGGAAAATATAAGAATATTAGAACACGTAAAATATAAAACTAAATCAGTTGTTGTGAAGTTATCAAGTACCTTAAAATATGTCCCTTTCTTCCCTACATCATCCCTTCGCCTTGAACTGTAAAACAATATATTATAAAAAATACTAATATAATTCATTAAGAGCAATCAACTACGTTTATATAGATTTAGTAAGAAAACAAAATTGAGAAAAATTTTCATTTCTGTTTCCATAAATATTAACAAAAAATATTTTTACTTTTAACAAATATATAAATGGAGTTAAAAATTATACTGCTGTGTTAACTTCATTTTTTAGTCGGGTTAATGCACGTACTCGAAAGCTAGTAGAAGCTTGTTTTTAGACAGTTTTTACTTCGTATTTCACTAAAATTAGTAAAGCTCCCTGTTGAAAAATTAAAAAAAACTGTCATAGTAAGTTAAAAATAAAACACATGAGTGTAAAGATAACGTCATTAGAAGTTTACTTAAAAATGTTTTATCGCAAGTTAGTGTTATTTATGCCTTTACTTAATTTAATTAATTAACATACTTTATATTGACTACTAATAATATTTGACTTAATTTTCCCATGCTATTCATAAAATATATACAATTAATACAGCATCAACATAATTACCAAATTCCGCTCATACGATTATCCTACGGTCATCCGTAAACTGCTGTCTTATTCAGCGTTTTAACTGAAATTGTTATTAGGTCCATAAAGCTGAATTGGCAGCTCTGAGAGACTACTATCATCGTAAAATACATATATTAGCAACTACAACTAATTCTTTGCTTAAAAATAATACAAATAAAACCAAAATGTAACTTCATAAAATATATAATGAAAACGTAAGCGTATATTTACTAAGTTCTCTTGAATCTTGAATTTTAAATAAATCAGAATATTTTAATGCAGTAAGTTTGCGTAGACGTTGTGATAATTTCAAAGACCTCCTTGTTGCGAAGACTCTGAAAGATATCAACAAGCGCTTCTTGAGAATCATTTGAAAATAATAATATTTTAATATGCATCTAGAAAAGTTATCAAACAAATGAATTCATAATTATGTTAGTTGCAAAAGTTATTTAATCTATCCGACTATTATATTTGCACGTCTGAAACATTGAACTTAGCTCAAAATTTAATAAGATATTAAAATAGGACATCCATATATGATTAAATAATGATTATAATAGAACCCCTTCATAACCTAAATACATTCAAATTTAATGAGGCTTAAAATTTAATATGTTATTTATAAAAGATGTATTCTTATTATGCATATAGTCAGAATATTATTAAATGCAAATTATGACGAGATTAATAACGTAAAATAAAAAAGAAATCATTATAAAATTATGAAATAGTTCCAAAAAGCATATTATACTAGTTTCTTAATCATAATATTGAGTACATATTTGATATTTTTAACATGCAATGCAATAGGTCAAGTTAAATCACGTCAATGCAAAAGCCAAGCCGCAATAATTGTCAAGTGCATAAATTTGAGCAGGCCAGTTGGTTACGGTTAGTGGAGTTACATCGAAGTTTCAAGCTGGACAATTTTTTTTTCAGCAAACTTTCATTTTCTATTTGTGTGACGGCTAGCAGCCGTCAATAAGTATACAATTGCCTTAATAATTTATAAAGCTGTTTGTTTTTGACTTAACAATATATAATAATTATTTAAATAGTAAAGCAATGTTGAGCTAATATTCAAATTTAAAATATAGAATGAAAAATTAGTTGACTCGAGCAGGTTTCGATCCAATAAAAAAAGGTGGAGTAAAAAAAATATTACTTTTATGTCTTTTGCTCAAATTAATATAGTATTCCTAAAAGAGCAACCAAAATACAATATTCTGCTGAGAGATAAAAGTTTTAACTATGATTTGATTACAAACCATGACTGGAATAAAACTATGATGATGGTCAAAAATTTTTCGATGAATGATATGTTAATGTTTTAATGTAACGTTAATTAAATATTATTTTTATTATTCAGCAAAACAGAAGACTATTCCTAGTATAAGTTTTAATAATAATAATTATAACTTGATATGTATTAGTAACACAAGTGTGTTTTACTAAAAAAATCAACGTGATGTATTCATACCACTGCCCTGTAAATTACATTTAGCTCGAGTAATTTTAAAATAACTATGGTGCCGCATATTAAATAAAACTTATTTCATTCATAAAAGTCACTTTTATGCAAATCTGAAAGCTGAAACATAACGGTTAAATGCACAAAATAAAATAATACCGACACATTTGTTAGAAAAACTGTGACATGACTCTCGACATCTGTTTTATGTAACGCAGTATTTTACATTTATTCAAATACGAATACCATACAATTCATGTTTTTTTATAATAATATATTACAGTACGGATATATATATATATATATATATATATATATATATATATATATATATATATATATATATATATATATATATATTGTTGGAATTGTAATAATTACTATACTGGTATATATCTGTAAATTCACATTTGCGTTGAGCGGGTTAGAATGGAAAATTGCCCCATTGGTACATAGCTAAGCTACTAAATCTCGCATTAGCACTTACTGACTCTATTACGTTACATTGATAAATTTCCCAGGCATTATTATGTATGCGTAGCGGTATTTTGCTTATCTTGTTTTGCGATATTATATCCGCTCTTATTGGAGAGGGGAAGTTTACATTGGCGTGCAAATCAGGTATAATTTAAAATAACTTTGATATATGTAGATTACCGTATTAAAACAAACACTGTTTATAAGATGAAATTATTTTATAATTCGTGATACATTTACTTAAAATTGAAATCTTATAATATTTAAATTTATAATATAGTGTAGGTACATAATGCAAATAGTATTAATAGCCTAGTATTGTCAACAATAATGATAGATGAATAATGTGACTTGGCTCCTAAACGAGGTGAATCATACAAAATTTAGAGAAAAATTAAACGGTACTATTCTGCCAAAAGGCTTATAAAGGGCACTTTGATCACAACATGGGTACACGATTACTTAATTTCGCGCCAAGTGGACTGGCACCCTCATAAAGATAACTCTAGAACGACTGGGCTCTTCTTAATTTACGAACGAATATAACATTACACGCCCTCATACCATGTTATGTAGAAGGTATAAGTGTTGTTGGGACACGACAAAATTAAGTCATTCTAACAAATGTTAAGGATTAGGGATTTACTAACGGATTCTCGTGTGTGTTGGAAAATATGAAACACGCTTTTAAAAGAATTCTCTGTGTGATAATAATTTTTAAGTATTTAACAGCTTCTTGTAGAAAATTCGTAGCTTGAAAATATAATTTTATACATTAATACTACAGAAAACTTATTTTTATATCACCTATCCTTACCTAATTGACAAGTTTTAGACTCAAAATCCAAAATTCCAATAAAAGTGATATGATAAGTAAATACTAATAATACATTTAAAATTAAATATATTCGACTTTATTATTATTCCATAATATGGAGAAACTTTTTTATTAAAATACATATAAATAAAAAAAATATTTTTAATTCATAAGCATTAAAGTATTGCAAAACGATGATTATAAACTTTGAGACAAAATTTTTGGCGGAGAAACAATTCGTTTAATTGAAATTTTAATGAAATCGTTAGGTAAGACATAAGTCGACTAGAGAACAAGTCATTACAGCGCCTGGAAGGCATACATCATAACTGTACGGTTTCTAATGATATTACGAGTTTAAGCAGAGAACACACGGCGGCAAAATATACGAAGAAAACGCTTAAGTTGAAATATAGAATATTAATAAGTTAAGTTTAATTTGATGTAAGGTAAATTATACATATGCATATAATTATTATTTTTTATCAAATAACAACATTTTGTCATAAATTGGTTTTGCAATGCGAATGTTCTCAATGATTTATTATATTTTTCAATATTAAAACATTTTTTCAAATGTCCAATAATTATAGTTTTAAGAATGAAACGTAAGGGGTCGTAAGACAAAAAATTAAAGGTTATTGCTCTAAATATGTAGGACAACAATTCCTTCAATATAAGTATTGTTATCTGAGCTATGGCTTAAGTCGATAGATTCAATTGAATATAATTAATTAACTATTACTTGTAGCTTCAATATATGTCTATTTTCTAAAAGATTTTGTAGGAGTGCCTTTGCCAATTCGCCTTAACATTATTATAGTTGTAAGCTTTTATTGCTGGTTCCACTTTAATGTAAGGGATGTTTATGATGCAATTACACTCTATTCTTTTAGTAAATAAGTCATGTGTTCGCTTCTGACTTTAAAATGTTTGATTATAATATTATTATTTTTTTACGCATGGTTGCCCTGGCTATAACATATTTGACCTTTAGAAATTTTTTCATGATTTACAATCTAGTTTATAAACAAACTTAAACCAACATTTAAAGACAAAAAATAAAATACAACATTTTACGATCTTTTTTATTTAGATAAAATTATATGTTGATCAAGTATTGACTGTAAGTTTTCTATCTTTATTTACTGCAGCAAAGTATCAATAATGTGTACAAAATCACATATTACACATCACATAGAGAAATGCATGAACATTATGATTTTTTCTTACTTTTGAACTAACTCAAATATATACAAGGATGTATTAAATCACAAAAGTCAATATTTGTTTTAAATTTCACTAACAGTTGAAAAAGAAAAAAGCAAAAGAATAACAAAACTCAATGAAAATGGACAAGACTCAATATTTACTTTGACGTCAAATCAAGTAATTACTGTTATTTTGTTAAGCTGGTTATCGAGCATTTGTATGTAAGTACAAGGTTGGCTGTAAAGCACTCAAATAACTCCAGATGTAAGAAATAAAACTGAACCGAATCCTCATTTAATAATTGTTGCGAAGTTAGAAAGCAATCGGTATACAATTTCATAACAATTTTCAAGTTACTGAAAAGTTTCTTAAGAATTTTCGTATTATTTCTGAAATGACGATAATAATTCTCACTTTAAAATTTTTGTTGGCTTATTGAATAGTATTTAGTAACCACAGCTTTAATTTCTTTTATTGAATTATCGATAGAATTGAAGAGAATTTCCAAAACTTCCACAAAACTTATTTTATAGATACCAAAGTGGTTTGTTTCTAGAGTGAATTTACTGTCAAGAATTATCCTCAACTTCGTTTGAAAATGTTATTTACAAAAGTACTTGTGAAATGTAAGACTTGTTATTATAGGATTAAATTAATTTTATTTTTATAATGAATAAATTATAATTTTTTAACCATTTAATTTTTTAATAATAATCCTCGAAATATGTATATCGAAATCTCATTATTATTTGAACGGATTAATACTGTTTATGCGAAAGAAATTTTCAAATTATTTTTATTATTATTTTATTCAGAACTTTTGAAATTACAAAATAAGTGTCGTTTTTTGAAATTTAATTTAAAAATCCAGTTATTTATTAAATATTGCAAAATAATAGTCTCACTTCACAAATAATTTCCCACTCTTCTGTAAATGCACATTCAACGTAGTTTAAATTTCACAAAACTTTATATTTAGATATTTCTTACAATATACTATATTAAAAATCAACACTCAACTTATAGACGCCTTTTAAGAATTCATAATAGAAAAGTGGCAATGGCAATGCAATAGGCCATTCACAATTGGTATAAATATTAACTTTGCAACAAGAAGCAAAAAGTCCCAACTAGTGCTAACTCAAATAGGGTAGATGTTTTTTCCCCGCGTCACCAATAAACGACATTTTCTATATTGTCCTATTTCATTACAAGTGGAGAGAGTTAAAATAAGTAAAGCAAAATATCTATGGTTATGTTATTATTTGCTAATTTCAGTTATTATTGTATGTACATATTATTAGTTATGTAAGTGTAGGAGCCAGCTGATGAGAGTTTCTTTACTTTTATTACGAAAACTTTCTTAAAAGTTTATTAAGAGACTTCCAGGAATATAATTTAAGACTACATCTAAGCGGGCGTGATTTTCCTTATGTTATGTATGTATGTATCGTGAAACTGCTGGTTCTCACGGCGATGCGGAGTTAGCTGCGTCACACCTTACACGACATTCTATCCAAACAACTGAATTACTCCCAAGATGTTTGTTTTATTTTTTAATAATTGTAGAACACGTAACATATTACAAAAAAAATTAATATAGGTATACATAGGGAAAAAGTATAACTATTAATTTTCATTATCGTCTAGTTTAGATTTTACCACATTCAGGTCAAATATGCAGTAAATAGGCTGTTATATTGGCGAACAAACCGTGTAAAGAGTAAGTACAGTTACGATCGAAATTTAGGCAATTTAGTACACGCTCCCAGTTATATAATACAGCGGAAACCTCAAATAGCAGTTATTTCGATTTGGCATCCTTGCTTGCATAAATAACAATAACAATCAACCGCGGTGAATTCAATGCAGCCCGCAGTTCAGCATCTCATTTGTTCAAACATTGGGCTCATTATTGATGCTTTTGTGAGTTTACACTTTGTTGATAGTCTATATCGTTATTCATATTACGTTCTTTATATAATTGAATTGTTTAGAATTTCAATCAAGCAATTATGCAAGGGACATTATATTTTTTACCTTACATATTGTAAAAAAATTACATTACGTTGTTAATGTCAAAATGTCACATATTACACTGTTTTTTTATGTTCTATATTGTGAAATAAGGTTACACTCTGTTCATTGCTTTCAAAGCTCAAGCGTATTTGACTTACTAGTACGTTCTTCAAAATGTTTTGTCTTTCACTTAAAGCCTTGGGTTAACTTATTTATAAAACAAACACTCTTATTAAAGTAATGGACTGTCGATCAATAACAATTTGGAAGTTCCAATTAAACCCCGTTTAGTAAAAATAATTATGCCAACCCCTCATAAGAACACCATTAATAATAAAAACCTAGGACACTATTCATTTTTTTGTGACTCGCTCACATAACAAAATAAATAATTAATAGGTTTTTTATTAGTTTGATTACATTATGAGAGACTGTTATAAGATTTTATTATTTTTTATACAAATGCCTTACTAAGCTTATGTGTTGGATTATTAAATTTTATAGACGCTTCCTAAGCAACTTCGGTTTGCAATAGCTCTGACTTTTTATAAATTGGTATCCATCTAGCTAAAAATGATTGTTATATTTTAAAACAGCTTTGTCAAATTATAAGGTTTGACGAAAAATTTTCTTAAAAAATATGTTTTTGCAATACAAAGTGAAGTACATTTATTTCACTGATAAGAATCACAATATGTGTTTCCTTCAATATCACAGTACTTTTTATCAAAAGCTGGGTAAAGTCTTTATGAAATTTTGTTTAATCTTAAATAAGTAAGAAGAGTATTTAAACAATTCAATATGATTTCTTATGATTTTATATTTTAAAATATGTGAGGTTTTAATTTGATATCATAAAATATAAAACCTATGAGCACTGATGTACATAAATATCAAATATATATATATATATTTAATTGATCATACTTAATGGTCACCCTTAAAATAAACGAGAAGTATTGAAGCGCGTGATAATATGTTTTACCCAATTTTCGAGCTTTAAAATTTTTCCCTTTTTCCTACACCGTAATTAGTCTGTCGCTCTATTCACCAGTATAGGACCATTGTTTAAAATTAATTACTTTTAAATTAAAATTATTTAATTACTTTTAAATAGGTATATTATAAAAATAATATTATAATGTTATTTTAGAGAATTATGAGCTTAGAAAGTAACGTTAATAGTTTCGGTATGTAATCAAAAATAATTAGGGTCAGAACATTAAAGTGTAAAAGTAACTTTTGAAAATTGTTCCGCTATTTATTTTCCTTGGTACGGTGAACGATTACCCCATTAATACGGTTATTACACTTCTATTCGTTACCTAACGAAATTAATTAAGTTATAGGTAGAACTTGAGTACCATAAAGTAAGAAATTGTTTTTGACGAAATTAATAATCTTAAAAGGGGGCTCAAACTGTAGCTACTATTTGACTGAATGGCATTATAAAGTAGCTTTTGAATTACGTTCGTTCATGAATATTACATTTCGCCAGTAACACCCTTTGTTAAATGTTTGCATTTTGAATCAAATATAAGTATTATAAGGAACTGTTGAATAAGTAATAAAGCTTGATACTGTGTATGTATCATTAACTAAAATTGGTTCGCTTCAATTAAAAAGATGGGACAGGATACAATGTAATTACAATAATGATTTATACCAAATAATGTTTTAATTATAATTTATCAAAATTTCAAGATTTTTAGAATTTGTACCTATTATCACGAAACAGTAACGAATAACTAAACTGAGTATAAATGGAAAACCATATCTTCGTTTCTGTTACTTTGTTGTATGGGGAAAAAACATTTTTACTAGGCCAATTCTGGTAATATTTTAGCCCGAATAGTCCGATTGTGAAATAAAATTCCATTTCAGCCAAATGTATGTAACTCTTCAAGTAGTTATAAGTTATTGTTTCAACCCTATATTTATGTTTGTAAGCTAGTAGGAAATATTTTAAGGTGTGGAGGGAGATTATTTTAATATCTAACAGTATTAATATTTTGTGTGTTGTATAAAAAGCTCCAGGGATACTAAACCAAAGTAGCAATTACATGATGGTCTATATCTAACACATCTGTAAGTTTAATTGAAAGTTTATTGGAACATGAATTGATATATTGTTCTATATTAAACATATCATTAGAAGCATCAGCAATCGTCAATTGCTAAACTAATTATTGACATCTTATTCGCATATACCTTCACAATGGCATTTTATAGTTAAAAATAAAAATACAATTCAGTTTAAAACTCGGACAATGTTCAATGTTTGAATTAAAATCATGTAACATTTTATCGTATGTAGTTCCGTTTAGTATCACATCGTTAACGCTCTTTCCTTACAGTTACAATGAGATGATTTCACTGTTCAGAAATATATATTATTTCGTGTATTTTAATAATAAACGTTCAGTAACCTGAACATATAGGCTTAAATAATAATTTTACAATTAGTTATGGTTGCAGAATTGTTGTGACTACGAAGGTTGTTTCCGTTACAACTTTACTTTAAATAGTTTTATTCAATAATTTTTAACTGTGAGAATAAAAGTCATGTAAAACATTGTAGTAATTTATTATTTTAATAACTCCTAAAATAAATTAAATAGTAGACATAGTATGTGGTTAATGCGTTAACTTAATCGTTTGCAAGTAATAGCTCTCATATGTATCCTCCATAGAGTTTTAGTCTCAAATCAGATAAGGAATGTTATTTAGTCCCCAACGTATAATAGCGTAATTCCCCACATTGATGTTGAATTTCGTACGAAGGTATTCGCTAATGAAATACAGCCACCGTAACGAAACTTGATGATTACAATTTCATAGGAATTTGCTATTGTTATGCAAAGTTTAATAAAACACCGATGCCAAATTTTAATAACATAAAAACAGACGAAGACAGCGGTAGTCTTTGTTACTATATATGTAAACAAAAATTAGTTTTGTGGTCGTAAGTCTATTGAGTAGACAATTTGTCATCTTTTTGATAGAAAATGTTTCATTAATAGCATAAGAAATAAATAAACCAAGTAAATTTAAATGATTTCAAAAATATGCAAAACTACATATATTTAAGTGTGAATAAGTTAAAAATATCTGGTAAGATCTACTTACCACTTCAATTGTTACATTAATAAAGTAACAAACATCAAGCGGGTGTATACAAACTCCATTGTGACTGGGGTTTGTCATACGTTGGACAAAAAAAGAGGAGAATCAGTACAAGGGTGAAGGAAAATATCTCAGATATTAAGAATAGGCGCGTATTTAAGTCAACAGTGCGTGAACACACAATGGTCTAAACAGGCCACTATATTCGGTTTGATAAATCACAGATCCTCGTTCGTGAAGACAGGTATATATAGTGCGTTTGATTTAAGCTGAGCTTTGCATTTGTGTGAGTATACACGGATAGTGTAGGTGTGATGTCAAATTTTTGAATGCAACGTTCTTTTCTAGTTTTGAACCGGTTTATACTGCTTTTACTCCGCCCCGCACCTTCCTCACTTCACCCTTTGTAATGGTATCAAAATCAAATGTTGATAACGCAATGTCAAGTGAAGAAGAATTTGTATAGTTTTTTTTATTAATTTTTTTTCCCATAATATTCATAATATTTCCATCTGGCGATTTACAAGTTTTGCTTATTTTATATCACTTATGTAATATTAAACTTAATTCTAAAAGTTTTTTGTCTAACTCTACTTTTACTTTCACTCACACAAATGCAAAGCTCAGCTTAAGTCTAACGGACTATACCGAGGTTGATCGGCGAGGTTATTGAAATTAAAAATATTTAAATTTTAATAGAATACTTAGCTGGAATCTTTCCAATGCCTATCTGGGACGCCCTCCTTCAGATCCGGGGTACACCGATAAAGCGGCCGATGTCTTTCGCAGTGGTTTTAGTGAGCCTGTCGAGGCCGAGCCTCACACGTCCCTTCCAGCCCCACCAAGGCCGGTTGGACGGCACGTTTCCCTGAAAAAAGAGTTTCCCTGCGTCATCAAAAAAGAAAAGAGACGCCGTCCTTACAAATATAAAATCCTATGTCCGTGAGCAGCCCGCAGGACCTCGTGACACCGTGAGCGCATGCTTCCGGCATTTAGAGCAGTGCGCCAGAAATTTAAGGAATCGTTGGAGGTAGATAATAAATAATAAGACCAAATGACAGACAGTCATATGTATCTCGTCTACCCGTGATCACGGTTGTTGTCAAGTAACGGCAACGTCAGGAGTATGTAGTTTTAAAAAATAATAATTGTAATTCCAGAAATATTATTTTCATTTAAATGACTTTTCACGAAAGTCTTAGATCTCAATTTTTACAAATAGTTTCTTTGAAATGGTTAAATGATTTCGTTTATTAGGTGACTGGTTTTGAAGGCTATTCTTGGAAGAAGTAATTTTTTCATAAGTATTATTTGTTTTAGAAATAATTTGGTATAATAATTGGTATATTCATTTTACAAATAAACAGTGTTTTGACCAGCTCGAAAACATTATAGCACGTTTCAGATAACAAAACATAAAAACGTTGTCATGTACATTATATCTAACAAGAAAATTAATAATACATATAGCGTTATGTAATAAACCTGTAAGAAATGTTTGAATAATTTGATTAATGTTATACATAGTAGACCCGAAGATTTATAAAGATATTAATGACATAAAAAAGGTATGATTATCAAATAAAATTAACAAATGTATTAAAAATTGCTGTGAAGTAGATAAAAATATCGAAATAGTATAAATGTATCTGTATGTTTCATAGTTGCGTATTCATGGCATCAAAAATAGTTTTTGAGTAAAGAATCTGACGACTGAAAATGTATTTGAAAAAAATGAACTCTGTATTAAAATTATTGTTTCACATAATTATTATTTTTCTATTGAAACAGAAGAGAGGCGAATTGCTTGTTAATAGTCTCAGGTCTACATTGTAAATTGTATCATTTGAGAAATGGAATACCAAATTACTATCAACATACATATGTACTTGATTAAATAAAAAATTTTGTTACTGAGTTAATGAAATTAAAAACAACAAGGTCGTATTTTTTAATGATCTTGCTTTCAGCAACCATTTATTCTTTTATCTCAGACTTTAGTCAAGAGCATATAGTACTGAGTGCCGATTACACAAGATTAGATATGGAAATGGTGTCGCTCGCTATACAATTTTCCGATTCGATGCACATGATGCTACTTCGCATTAATAAGAAAAGTGTTACTTGCGTGAACATGTTGATGTCTAAAGATTATTATATTATATTATATCCTATACAATACTCCGTATTCATGATATTTAGTGAATTGCATTCAATTTGAACTAATAAGAGACAATGGATTACAATTTTAACATCATTTGAATATGATTGTATGAATATTTGTTATTAAAAAAAAATATTCATACAATCATATTCAAATGATGTTAAAATAGATGCACTTTTGTAACTATACATATTTCTTATTCGTAAAAAAGAATTAATGTATTACGTTTCGTTGTATCTATTGACGTGTTTGAAAATTTTCAGAAATTAAAAAAAGGCAATTGCGTCTTTTAATATTTGCAGGTAAATTGGCGCGGAAAACAGTATCCTTTTGCATAGAGATTGAGTAAGAAAGATTGATTTTAATTTATTAATTCAATATCCTATTTCATTCACATGTAACAGACCCTTCCATAATACGTGATTTTAACAACAGCGCTCTCATTAACCGAAAGCCCGGTCAGAATTTGCAGGGCACGTTTTGTGTTAACATAATAGACAAACCAACAACCCAAACAGATGGACATCATGTAATTTAGATAATGTTGTTATGCTTTAGTAATAAATAATATATATTACTGACTTGGCATTATTATTTGAGATCCTTTGAGAAAAACATTTGAGAAAACAGTCAATTTCTAAAAGCATGTTATGGCTTATGAGCCACAAAAAAAATATTTTAAGGATATATATGTATAAACACCATTGTAGCAATTGTTACAAAGGTCATTTATGTTGAACTATTTCCTAACATTTTATGTTATGAAAAGATTGATAGAAAAAAATATTACAACGTTTTGTTTAATTGTAATATTTCTTCCATAACATATGTTAAAAACGTAAATATGTATATAGATATATTGTTTTCTCAGTAAAAAATAATACAACGTACCTAATTAGAACACGTAATTCATAGGCAGGAACTGTAATTAATCTCATCGTTAGTTCACAAGTATGTACATATATATATCAAAAATATTCCTTCCCCTTGTTATATGCAATGACGTCTGTTTATAAGTCACGTTAAATATTTTTAAACATTTCTTAGAGTATTTCAATTAGGTATCTTTTTATAGACCGAAACTTTTCATTTTAAAAATGTTACTTATTTGCTGGCAATTTGCAATATGTAAATTTATTGATAGTACTAGTATATTTTAATAAAGGTCACCTGCTTTCCGAAAAAGTAGTTTTTGGAATCGATATTTCAATGAAATTTTAGTTTCCTCAATAGCCTACCCGCGTCTCGTGCGAGAGGATACGGGATCGAAACCTGTCAAGTACCACTTTTTTTTTTCGAGTCATATGTACTTTCTAAGAGTATTCAGATATCATTGACAGACGGTGAAGGAAAACATCATGTGGAAATCTGGACTTATAATTTCAAATTATTATTTTGAAATCGCCAACCCGCATTGAACATTGGCTCTGGTAGGCTGATGACGATGATGAAATAGCCAACATAATATTTTATAACACGAAATTGAGAGTGTAAATTTATTTAAATATTGTATTAGTTTAGCAAGCTAAAACTGGAGGCTTAATAATTTTAAGCAAATCAAAAAAAAATACTTACTATTATTTGAAAAATGGACATTCCCTTGATATAAATTAATAATATTACACATAAAAATAATATCCTATATAAATTATGTCATATTTATTAATTTTTATCGATATTAAGAGTGACATCCACATTATTTTAAAATAAACACAATAAACATAAAAATATACATTGTGTCCCTCACACTTTTCAAAAAAAAAAATACCGACTAGATTACAAATTATTTTTTAAATTAATATCACTTCTTATTTTAAAAATCATCTTAATTTTTAAAGGCAAAAATAATTATTTTGCACTGTCCTAATTATAGAAAACTATTTTTAGTAACAATATGGCAGTTATGATGAGCATGTCATTTAAAAATAAGGGTGCAATTTCAAAAATAAATGAAAAAGCTTCTAAGCCTCAATATTGTAACGTAAAAATTATGGTAAAATATTTTACAAATATTTATGTGTATTTTAAATGTAAACTGTGTTGAGTTCATATATTTGTGGTAATTAAATTTTACGTTTGTTCATAATATAAATTTTTCTCTGAGTAACATATGTATTTATAAAGCATTTTATTATTTGTGATTAGATATAAATGTGTTATATTATAATTTCATTAATGAATGTATTTAATACTTTGGGGTTAATCCATAATTTTTAATTAGTAAAACGTAACAAAAGGGTTTTAGTATAGAATATATTTCATTGTGGATGAAATGAATTTCGTTTAAAAATATTATGATATTGTATAGGAATACAATTAAGTACTTAAAGGCGAAAGGCTAAATACTTAAAGGCTAAATATACATATATATAATATCATAAGAATGTAAAACTAATATGAGACAAAGACATGTGACATATATTCATAAATAATATTAATTTTGGTATAAGATGGTATAGTTTATCTACTCATACGTTTGCTTGTTTAACTCAACTGGAATTAAGTTATTCATGTTAGGCACTAAAACAAACTTGGTAATTCCTTTAGAAACATTAAACTTATGATGAATGTCTTCTCAACCTCGTAATAACTTGTGCGTCTAATGCCGTTTCTACTTAAGGATCCCATTACCTCTACAATTACATAATATATAAATTTCAATGTGAATTTTAATTAAAAAAAAGGAATACTATATTTATATTCATATAAAATAGAAAACTATAAACAAATATTTGGGATAAAACGAATATTTGTTCTATTTATGTTTCATCGTCATTCAAAGTATAAAATGGTGAAAATTAATTTCATTCAGTTTTATCGTTCCTGGACTTTTTTTTTTTTGAATATTAACAGCTAGTAGTTTTTAAATGACTCTATACTTTCGGATGCTTTTATAGGGTTTTATCTATAAATGATTTTTATTTCATCATAATTCTACCTATTCCGTTCTCATGAGGCACAATGTTGCAATTTTTCTCATCAGTAAATGTTGTTGGCATCAGTAATTGGCACAATGTTGCAATTTTTCTTACATTTTAAACAAGAATGACGAACAAGTGATGAAGACACCGCAGAGAGTGAGCCAACAGCATCTAACCAGTACTCTGAGAAATGCCAATTTAAACTTGTAAAGAGGTTTGCGCAAGTGGCTGTAGAATAAAATTAAAAAGTCTAGAATGAATAGGTACTGACTTGGGATCTGGGTACAGGCCTTTTCAGCGCTAGGTTTAATATAGTTATGGTTACTAATAGCCCAAACAGTGTTTGCTCTACAATGGTAAAGTTTTTCTATAAAGATAGAAGTAATATGAACTTTTATTTGATTTTATTAAAAAAACTATTGTAATTTGTAATGCAAAAAAGGAAAAAATAAATTGGGTGATTTTGTTATAAAACTATGTAGGACTTGTAGGTTGCCTGATTTTTATTACTTTTATGATATTTTTTGTTTTAAGTATCGAAAACATTAAAAAAGAATTACATATGTGTAAGTTAATGGTTTTCTTGACATTACAATATGAATACCGACAAATTAAAGAAAAATCTACTAAAATGTGTGTGCATGTAATATTTTTTTAATATTTAAAAGTAAGTTTTTGTTTTTTTTCCGTCAAAGGTGGCAAACGGGCAGACAGTCTACTTTATGGGAAGTAGCGACCATTGCCAACCTTGATTGTTGAGGAAAAGGAACGGGAATAGGGATGTAGCAGGAAAGGGTGGGAATAAAGAAAAGGTTCTCTCACTCATCGGACGAAATGTATCCATTAAAGGCTACTTCACGCTGTTCTTCTTTGAGAGGGGGGTACTTCCCCAATCGAGCCAGCCCATGTTGGATCTTCAGTAACTAGACCACAGGCAGGCTCTACCACACCTAAAAAATTTCGCATGTTTTTAAACATGCGAAATTTTGTATTTGTGATTAAAAAAAAACTGTATATGTAAGTTTTTATAAGAGTTATTATAGATGTTTGTAATGTATTCAACATTATATAACATTGGTTACGACTCTTGGATAAAGTAACAGACGATAGAGGTTTTTTCAGCAAACGGGGAGTGAAAAAAGAAATAAACTATTGAACCAAGTGCCCAGTAATTTAGCACCTACATTAAGTATCCTGTGAACATACCAGCTGATGTATTCGAGTAAATAAGAGGGAGTCATAGGTTGAGTGCTAACTATACCCCTGCTAGCACTCTAGGAAGTGGCGTTAAGTGCTCGTATTGTGTTTTATCAAGGAAATATGGATCTAAGTCAAGAATAAAATGATTTGATATCAAACTTTAATGTTTGTTATTTTTACTCATAAACAAACAATAAATAGGAGAATAGGATAGCATAGGAAAGAGAACGTATGTATGTGAAATATTACTTAATTACAAATTTTATCTTTATGAAAACAAAACATATATATAAATTGTCTGTATTGAGCTATTTGAGGTTACAATATAAAAATACAGTAAATGATCACTTGACAAGACACCTTATCTTGAAGCAGTTTTAATATTCGTTTTCTTTAATTATATGTAAAAAAAATATACATGACGATTTAGTAGATTACAACCTGTTTGTTTTTTATTTTGTGTCGAGATTTATTTCACGTTTCCTGAAACTTCAGTTCTATGTTAAAAAAAATTCTCCAACTAAAAAGCATATTTATGGTTTCGTAGTTTTAGAGATCGTTTCACGATTTAAAAATTCATTTAATTCTCTTTATTTTTACCGCAAAAACGCTCGACGGAAAGCATTCAAAACTTCACTTTCGGTTAAATTATACGATAAAATATTGTTTTATTTTGAATGAAATGTAAAATTTTACCACTACAAATATTTCGTTGAAAAAGTAACAAAAATAATTCCGGGAAAACATCTATAATCATTTTGGATTAGTCGATTACATTCGATATACAAAAATATACAAAAAAATCATTAACTTCATTTGGTAATGAAAGTTTCAGTTATTTATACTTCTTATTAAATATTACGAATATGAAATAAAGAAAGTGGATTCGGTTATGACTTATCATTTCATCATCCTCATTTAGCCAATCTTGGTCCACTGCTGGACATAGGCCTCTGCCAATTCGCGCCACAATACCTGGTCCTCCGCCTTCCGCATCCAGTCCCCTCCAGCGCCCTTTTTCAGGTTGTCAGTCCACCTGGCAGAGGCGCGTTCTACTTTACGGTAGCCGTGTCGCGATCTCTATTCTAGGACTTGTTTGCTCCATTGGTTATCGGTCCTTCAGCAGACATGACCAGCCCAAAGCCACTTCAGCGAGCTAATTCTGCGAGCTATATCGGTTATATTGGTTCTTTGTCGGATGACCTCATTGCAAACTTTATCCTTCAAAAAACTTCAAGCGTAGCTCGCTCCACAGCCCGCTGTGCGACTTTGAATCTATGGACCAGTCCAACCGTCAATGTCCACGTTTCAGCACCGTAAGTCATAACAGGGATGGCTGAAGAGAAAACTCGTCGAAGTTTGCTAAATGCCGCCCAACCCAACTGAACCCTGCGATCGACTTCTCGCTCGAAGTTGTTTTTATCGAGCTTGATTACTTGGCCTTGGTAGATATACTCCTGAACAACTTCAAGCATCGATCCTTCGAAATACATATATCGGACTTGACAGAACATGTTCATTGAACATTACTTTGGTTTTGTTCAAGTTTATGCCAAGACCGACCCGTCGTGAGGCTTCATTAAGGCCATACAGCATCCCGCTTAACTGTTCCAGCGACTCTGCTATTATGACGATGTGCTTGAAACCGATGACAAACCGAAAACAAGCGGCAAACCCAAGATGCGAGATGTGCTTACCGTTCACGTTTATACCCTGTCCAACCCAGTCCAGAGAGCTTTTAATTACAATGATATTAAAAGGCTATTAAACCTAATATTACAACCAATATATATCAAAATATATATATCAAAATTGTACACGTTCTTAAAATATCTAAAAAACTTAAAATTATCAAAACACTAAAATCATTTTTAAACTAATTAAAAAAAGGTGCCTGTCCTAAAACAAAAGAAAAGGGTTAATAAAATCACAAAAAAAAATAGTATAAAATACCATTGAAACATCTAAAGCAAAGTGAAGTTACCTATAACACCAGTCTTTAATTTGACGACTCAAGTAGACGCAAAATAAAAACATGACCCTACAATACCCAACTCAGTACAAAATCATTATTAGAAAAAAGTCAGTTTTATTTTTGAATCTACAAATATAATTTAATGCACTATTCATTACAATTTTCTAAATTAATACATAATAGAATAAATTAAATTTTATTTTGTTCATACATCCGCGAAATGGTAAAATATGTTTTTCTTATACATTGTATAACAAATTGTAAGTTTTAAGCGAAAAATGTAACATATTATGTGTTTGCTTGTCATTAATCTACGAATTTGTATACGGTTTACGTTATATGAACCGAATGGTTACATATGTACATTGTATATGGCTTCACCGGACTCGTCAAATTAACTAAATAAACTTTAACTTTTAAGTGTAAAGGTACAAATAAAATGTCTTTTGTGTGTTATAGACAATTGTTATAATATATTTCTTGTTGGTCAGTCTTGTATATACAGGGTGACTGGTGAATTACTATCAATATTTAAGGAGAATACTCGGTACATGATTCTCATTCGAATTATGTAAAAAAAATAGGTATTTAATTTTTGACCAAATTTCCGTATAAATAAATAAAGTGCGGACACGTTCCAAGTGTTCCAAGTGTGGACGCGTGCGGCGGCGTGCTGATACAACACCACGCCGCCAAAAGCGCGTGTGTGTGTGTGTGTGTGTGTATACCTAATCTGTAGGGTGTTCACACGATGCGTAATTAATTACATAACTTTTGGTTAACTTTACTTAGAAGTTTATTAATATTTATGTTATATTAATTTTTATTTTGTCATATATGATCGTCAAATATCACGTCCTCAAGTATCGATAGTAATTCACCAGTCACCCTGTATAATAAAGAGTCATTGTTTTTTAAATGAAATGTATTAAAGAATAGAATTCTTTCATTTTATATAAGACATTTCTCAATGAGTTTATGTCTCGGAGATAGAGAGAGTCAGCTGGTTTGCAATTTTAAAAATGTTCATGAACTTCGGTCGTTTTTTAGTGCTAAGTATTGAACCTCTTTATGATATTCTGTTTGAACTACATATATATATTTAACTTATTTTTTAATTATTTTTTTTCCGATTGAACGTATGTTTTGTGTTTACCGTATCGTAATTGAATGCACTTGAGCGTGGAGAATAATACTTCGTTACAAATATTTAAACAATAATATTTTAAAATGTTCAAAACACATATTATATAGACAATTATTATAGGTAATAAATAATAACTTAATAATATGTATAAAAAAACAGCAGCTCTTATAAAAATTGACTTGATACTCGATATCTCTGAAGTCGCATAAATAAAACATCTAGATTATTTTCATGTTTTAATTATTTAATACGATAAATGAAGTTGTACATAAAATATAAAGTAAATTGATATAAAATAAAAATTTCTGCTTGGAAATTGTGTTTTGTTGGTAATATTTACATTCAATATAACAGGAGTATTTATAAAAACAAACTTTTTAATTTTTCAATTCAATAAAAACATCGAAAAGTGTACTTGAAGATTGTGATAGAGTTTGTAAAATTGGTTTTCAGTGTATTTATTGCTTTACATTTTCAAATAGGGAGATAATTATAATTAATGAAATCACTCAGAAACAATTCATGAGCGATTTGATTACTAATATTAAAAAAAAAATGATAACTTAAAAATGACACTTGTGATAAACTGTGGATTTAACGGTTGTCTACACAAATGCCTCATATAATCGAAAAAAATCATTCATTTTTGACACAATAAGAGATATTTCTTAGTTTTTCTCAAAAGAAATTTAAGAAATGGAATAGGAAATATTATTTATTAATGAATGCTACGAGAAACTCATCACACTTTTTTGTATAAAGTTATTCTTTTAATGTCAAGCTTGCATTTAATTTTCGATTTAAATAGAACTGACAGCACAATAAGCTATGGCGGCACTAAGTAGATGGAAATGTTAAGTTCAGATGAAATTTATTTATTCTTCGTTACAGAAAATAGACAATAGTGCTTAAAATTCAAATATTAATTGAAGTGATTCACTGATTCGTGAGGCTAAATAGTCGTCTCTAAGAAAGGTTAGATTTATGTTACATACGTATGTATATTACTTTCTGTCTGATTATAAAAAATATAAAGTTGTATTAAAAAATTCAATTTTGATATTTTCGAGTTACAAGTAGGTATTTGAGATCCTTAACAAATAATTAATATTAATATTGGATACCATATCATCATGTACAAATTCGAAAATAGCTGTGCAATTTTGATGGACCCAAAACGTTTAAAAAAATTTATAACTCAGACAAATAGTTAGTTTCAAAGTTAGGTGATATAGAGGGCACGTGGCAAGGCATGTATGAAAGCTGAAACTGGTCGTTGCGCGTTTTTAAAACAAACTAAAGACGCGTTACGAAACAATCCAGATGGCAAGACAGCGTACGTGGTTCGCATAGTCTGCTGTTGTGTAGTATCGGGCTAGCGTTATTGAATATTAATAGATGATATCTTTAAAGATAGTTGGTATATAACCCATCCAAAAAAATCTTTTATTGAATATACGTACATATATTATCAAATACTTAAATCTAGATTAATAATGTGATGTAAAATTAGTTTCAATGAGCAACTTTTCTTTATTAATCGTTTTTCAGTAGCAGAAAGTGTTGTTGATATATTTTATGAATAAGAATTTGTATCATTTAGTATATATTTTTTCGTTTATATTTAAGAAGAATATTTTGTGTTTAAAATTCGAATATAAAACTTTTGTTAAAAGTTTTACGTTTATTAAAATTAATTCCGGAAAATATTCTAAAATACAAAATTCTCAGAATAGTAAGTTATATTCTGAGAAATAAGAAAATTGTTTTATGTTGGAATACAAGCTTAAAATAGTGACTTCAATCTTAAAAAGTTTATTGAAATATTTTGTTCCCATTAATATTAAAATAAATTATATCATTGTATTAAAAATGAATATAATAATACACAGTAACACAGAACACATAATTTTACACTTTCTTTCATTAGTATTTGGAAATCAATCAACTCACATGAGTAAAAAAATAGGAAGATCCTTAAAGTTATAATGTAATGTTTAAATTTAAGATATGATTTTATTTTTCAAATGCTATTAGAATATGTATTTTAGATCGCTAGGTGTGTTGTCTATGGGTCGTCGAGCCTATACTAACGCCAAGATGCCCACTGAACGTGATACGAATTCTCCATTTAACCAGCTTCCACTGTTTTAGATTGCCCTATATTAGAAACGTGTTCACCCACATTGAAAAACAATTTGCTATCAATGGTATTAATTTTTACATTTTTTGCAAACTTACTAATAATAAAATATCCCACTGTCTTTTACGAACATAAATTTTATTAGTTTTTTTGTAAACTATCTCAACACTTGTGTACGACCGTGTAATATTATGAACACATAATTTAATTACATGTAAAAGCATTTTAAACGTAATAAAATTTATCAATTTTTCTTAAAAGACGTTAAATATTAAATTATTTTTAGCACATACCTACTTATCCTTACTTTAATATTATTATAAACATAATAATTAAATAAATCTTCATATAAAGAATACGTAGTGACGTAAATATTTATATTATCCAAAGTGTAAAGGGTAAATCTTTCATACATAAAATTTCTAAAATCTGGCTTTTTGGAACTTGTTCTATTTAGTACTATATAGTATAGTGTTAACCATATTGTCTCCGACAGCCTCTTTGCATACTTCTTCATAGAATCCAAGGTCATGAGATAATATTAAACAGGACTTGCTCAATGGTATTTCAAATGGCATTTCAAATGGCATATATTCTCAAATTTATAATAAAATTGAGTGGGACTACCCTTGGCAGTAAAAAGAAATGCTTGTGTTTTGTTGCCTTTAAGATTTTTATGGCACCATTTGGAGATATTCTCAATTGTGTTATTTTTCAATGTGTATAGAACCAACATAAAGATGTAATTATAAGAAATGAGTCAAAATAAAGAACACTTTTATGGATATCGTCTAAGTTTTTAATTATAATTTAAAATATTCAATTTTTAACTAAACATGTACAAAATCTAATACTTAAAGCTTTCAAACTATACAGATACAGCACACACGATCACACTTAAACACGTTAGTCATTTTTAAACAAAAGAAAACATATATCACTAAAAGGGAAGCTTAATTTGCGAAGAGTTAGTTTGTTCTCTAAAAATGTAGTGACAAAACACTTAGCAATCGAAAGTTTATTTCTCTTAACATTCACAACTTAAACAGAGCGGAGAAAACGTTTAATGAAATCTGCATAAGTCCTCAGACGAACAACAAAGTCGGCAAAGACGCATTCTGCATTTCAACTGATGGATGGGGAAAGAAAAATGGAGAAAAGAATTTAAATGCAAAAGAAACGGGCGACAATCGAGGCGAGAGATGCAATCAACATCTCATTAGTCAAGTCCTTAATTCTCTCCCCAGGGATTAGCCTGATTTCTTCTATAAACCACTTTTTACTTGTCTCGAATATAATCTTCATTTGATCGGTGATTATATTGACTTTTTTATGCTGATTAATATCGAATTGAGTCGCGAGAAGTTTAATGAGCTCCGGTTCTTAGTCTATCTTTGAAATATAATTTACTTGTATCATAAGAAACGAGCCTGTCAAATCGTAAGCTTATTTCTTTGAAACGGTTGGATCTTTGAAGTGGATGAAAAGTAATACATTAAGTTTGCAAATGACTTTATTTAGTATTCGTTGAGTAATGAGATATCTTACGATTTTATGATTTTCTAGTATTTTTTAAATTATCCAGATTTCAAATTACTGTATAATACATATACAATATATTTCAAACCTAGCAATCATTAATTATTATTTGTTTACAAAGAAATCAATTATTTATAGTAGATTGTTACTACAAAAGTTTTTAAGTGTGTTGTAACTTTTAAAAACTTTATACACATGGAACCAGACAGATCCCTATTATCTAAATTGAAATCGGCAGTTCTTTTTCAGAAAGTTTTATTATGATGCGTCACTTAACGATGAGATGGAATGATAATGGATAAACATGTGTGTATAAATGATCTGACTAAAAAGAATACTTAATCAGAAAAAAATCTGAAAAAGATCATGAATTATTACAGAATTTAATATCACGTTTTCTCATTTTTATACAGTAAGTAGTTTTCAGAGTTTTTTTCAATTTCAACCTTGAGAATACTAAGTAAGTATTAGGCTACTAGTGACGGCACAGAGTAATTTAATGAGATAACCAACTAAAGTTGGTGATCGGTTGAATTACAAGTAAATACTTAAATTAATTAATTTGTGTTATTTTTTATCTACCTTTCCCCTAAGTTTAACTTATATTTGATTTGTTAAAATAAATATAGAAAAAAGCATTCAAAAATATACAAGAGCTTTTTGTTATAGAGGATGGTTAAAAACAAAGGATTTTTCTTCACATGATTTATCATGGCTGACTTGTATAAGATAATATGTATTGTCATCATTATTACAAATCTGTAGCAGGCCTTCAAATCTATATAAATAAGGCTTTATTAGTTTATTACTTAAGAAATAGGTTAGAAGCTTAGAAGTCCCGTAGATGTCCTGAATTCTATTCAGTCTATTCATTAAACAATAAAGACTTTATTACTATTAGTTATTTTTATTTCGCTAAGTGTTGTAATTGAACTTGCCCACTTTAAATTTTATCTGAAACCACCTTGTACATTATTACCTTGCCGTTTCATGATTTCGTATACTTGTTTTTATTTTATTTTAACTGCTTTTGGAGCAGAAAAATATGGTTTTCATTTTAAAAAACTTTTGGTTTTATATTTTGCTATTCATACGAAGGGTATGGTTGAATTTTGAATAATTCATATTTAGTTGCTGACAATATTTAATTAACTATCAATTAGGATGCTCCAAACAAAGTATTTGACTAGAATAAAATGTATATGATTCAATGGCTGAGGCTAATTTCTTACATACTTTTGCATTTTTAATATGCTATACGAATATAAACGACCTGAAAACTTACAACAAGTGTTGGCAAAATTCAGTCAAACATTTCTTTATTGAATAATTTGTGTTTATAGTTTAACAATGTCATTAACACTTTTCTAAATATTTACACGAATTTTATATAGCTTCTAGAAACCGTTAAAATTTAAGGAAATAATGCAGCAGGGTAAAAGATGTAAATTACTCAGTAGGGTATCCCAAGACGCAAATTTACTTCGTAATATTTTATTCATTGTCTGACTGGCTAGTAATAATGACTGAAGAGACGGAGGGATAAGTTTCGCCGTGAATATTTTATGTGACGTATTAAATTTTTGTACAGTATACGAACGATGTAAAACTTGGAAGGGACTTTCGTTCGTACCATTTCATAGAATAAAGTATAATTTAATTTGATAAAATTACGACTTCAACTAGATTTGCAATCTTGTATACTTTGTGATAATAGATTTTAAACAAAAATATGATTTTGATTGGGTCTGTTCCCTAATTTTTTTATTTATTTAAAGTAAATTTTGTTATCAGAATAAAAATCCCGAAAGTGTCTTCAATTGTGTTTGTTATTCTTTCATACAACAATAGAATGTTGAATCATCATGAATTTTTAGAAAAACTATGTTTCTTGATTTTGGATATTCAATCTCTTGTATATTCAATCTTTCATTTTATTTTGCAACAAAAATAGATCCAATTGTAGTCCTTCAGTTTGGAAACAAATTATGTATTTGTGTAGGTCTTTAATAAAATAAAAATAATAAGAAAATTTTGATATTCGCTCATAGGTTCGTACGATAACTATTTATATATATTTAACGAAATAAAACCGATATATGTGTAAAACATATATAATTTGTACATTGCGGTCAAATGCAATAAGTTCTTTTTTAAACATTTTCAAATAATTTACATATGTTTTATATATTATATATACATATATTTTGTATATTTTTATATTATGTTTTATATATTTTTTGCACAAATGTGAAAAAAAATCATTTTCATAATTACTTTATAATTATTCGTCATACTTACTTTCCAGGAAAAAATGCAAGGAACATTTTTAAACAAACTTCTCATTATTTTGCACATCTAAACATTGTTGCTTCCATCTCAGTTTGTGAATGAATGCTCTTAAAGTCCATATAAATAATTTTAGGACACTTTTGCGAGAATATTTAAAACATTTACCAATCAACTTTGTGAAATAATTTTATTAACATATTATTTTTTTAACATTTACGATACTGGCTTTGTTAAATAATGTGGAATAGTATACTGTTTATCCTTATTTATTTTGCAAGATATGTTTTAATTTAATATTTGTTGTTAAAAACCAAATAAGATGGTTTATTATTATAAATTAAGGAAAATGTATTACAGTATAAACCAGGAACGTAATATTTTGGCAACTTCATTCAATAAACTTTAATTTGATGAAGTGGGGTGTGGCGGATCGTTGGCTTGTTTTTAGAAAGTTGTTTATACCCGGTTCCGTGTTGCATGCAACGGTAATTTGTGAGTGTCTCGACTTGCTAATTGTTTGAAATTGTATTTGCATTCACTATTACCTGAATTCTAGGCGCTGCTCTATAATTATAGTTTATTATGTTCGTAGTTTTCCTTGATATTTTGTTTTAGATTTTATTTATAAATTTCTACCAAATTAATACCATTGCTATCAGATTATGTAGAAAACAACAAACAGTAACATTTTAGTCAAAGGATGCAATTTTTTTACAAATGCACAAATCTCTCATCACGCTTGAAGTTAACTAATTTATGGACATTTATCTACCTCAACAATGGCGAAGGTTGAGTTCACGCGAAATGGCTTTAGTAGAGCCCCTTACAGAAATCTCCTTGTACTACAAATGGACGTAATGAAGTCTAAGAAGGAAAAAAGGAATTATTTTTTCTGAAATGAAAATATATAAACCATTTTTGATTAGGTGGTATTATGATGTTACAAAGTGGCGTAGTATAAACAATTGAGGGTTTTGTGTACTCTTCTTTGACAATTACAGTAATTTTACTGGAACGCTATATAATTGATCATATCTAAGAAATAAACAATCTTTCAAATCTTGACTGTATATCATAAAAGCCTTTAAGTTACAGAGTCAAGTAGAATATTGGATATATAAATCTACTTATATACGAGTCATACACGAGTTAGAGAAGTGAACTGAAATTTTGCAAAGAAATCCTACCTTCACCTTTGTATGCACCAGCATTGCATTGCATTCATTTTACAATCTTGTGAATTAAATGAACACACCTTTAGTGTAGAACGAATCGCAAGCGGAAATGAATATTGAAAAACACTGAGCTACAATTCCTAAATAAAGTTGTGGATTTTATTTGTGTAATCCCATTTTGTATATTTGAAAAAGTAGATATTAATATCCTTAAAAATAATAATAAGTTGTTAACCATTTTGTAATGGTTTTTATGTCCTTCGAAATGAAAGCTCAAGTGTACTTCTTCCCAAAATTTAATGTATGTAATAATCTATAGAATTGGAGCGAGACTTCTTTGTTTTAAGTCACCGTTGGTACTATTACTTTTTATTATGTGAAGAAATTGGTATGCGAGTAATGATTCCGGAGACAACAGTGAATGTGCAGTAATTTGTTTAAACTTAAATAATAACTTAATAATAATAATGTCTTTAATTGTTCGCCTTAGCTTTTCAACTTTTTTAATCTTTGTATAGAATATTTACAATTTGTATTTAAATTGTAGAATATTTAGAATAACATTTGCTACTATAGGATATAGAATAGGGTTATGTTTAGGGTACAATCTTTGGCTTGTATTATATAACTCTCCTTATTATAATATTTAAAAAATATGAGAGACCTGTAACGAGGCGCGATAGGAATTTGGATTCATTTTAAAGTTATAATAAAATATAATAACAAAATATTGTACGATGAATAAAGATGACATTTTGTAACTTGTTTTCAGGCATTGTTTAGGTGACCTATGACCCGCTAGAGTTTTGGAAGTTGGCCAGAAAGCCGCGTAAATTTTGCTCTACAAAACATTAAAGCAAGGGGTTATAAGTTAAATACGGACAGTGTAGCATGAAGGAACGAAATATTTATCTTTACCAAAAACTATGGACCGTTCCGAGAATTGAGGATTGTTTTGTGTTGGGGTTTTCAAACTACTTCATCGTTCCTGATCATTTAATACTTGACGATATAATTAGGTTAAGGTTTAGGTTTTAATAAGAAATCGTTTTATGACGAGTGAGAATAAAAATTTATTAACGATCGCATGTTTTTAAAATATGTTATTTTATTTTGTGAGAATTAAAAATTCTCAACAATAATCATTTCATCAGGACTTTTCACTCACGAAATGTAATATAATTTCATTTACAGCCCAAACATTTACTCTACGGATCTAAGTAAACACTATCTACTCTTTATTCAAAATAGTAAATATTAATTATGGGAACGTTTGAATTGTTGATATTTTTAATACTTAAATATGATCTCTAAAAATAACAATTTAGTACTTGTATAATAATTGAGTTTCATTAATTTAATTTACATAAAATATTTATGCAATTTTAAATATATAAAAATACTAGAAGACCCGGCGAACTTCGTGTCAAGAAATATCTCTTACGTTTTTTTATTCATATTTTTGGAGTTTACCTATTAAAGCCATAAATCTCCGTGTTTTTAAGTGCGACAGAATGAATGACATATTAGTGAGTTGTCAAATCTAACGACAAAAAAACGTTTGTATCAACAACTACTAATAAATTAAAAATTAATTAAAAAAAAACATTGTCCAGCGGACAAAATCGTGAATCTAAACCGTTCCCAGATCCCCTTGAACACACATAAAAAATTTCATCAAAATCGGTCCAGTCGTTTGAGAGAAGTTCAGTGACATACACACTCACAGAAGAATCATATATATAAAGATATATGTTTTACAATAGTAACAAATTATTCATGCATAATTTGAAAACTGGAGACATTTCAATATAGAAGACCACTTTTAACTTAATTATTTTTAATTCATGGCGGACGGCATACAGAAATAAAAATCATTGACATAAATTTCTATGCAGAGAGTGGGATAAATTGGGAGTATAGCTTCTTTAACCCTTTCAGACCTGGCGTACATAAATGTACACATAAAATATAATAAAAAAAATTGCTATTTATTTCGTTACAAGTGCAATTGAGAACGCTTGTATTCATATGTCCACATTATAAACTATATAAATGTATACTATTAACGCTATCTCTTAGCATTTTTTGTGACTTTTTCGACATGATTCGATCAGTGGCTGACCGAAGTTGGACCGATGTGGGTAAGCTCGTCATTTTTATTTCTAAAAAGTAGGAAATGGCTAAATATGCGCACTGCAAAAATATGAATTGATGTGTTATATTCCTAAGGTCATAAGTAACGTATAATTTGAGTTTATTTTTCTATTTTTGTATCAATTATCACAATTTTTTTATTTGTACACAAATGTACACATCAGGCTTAAAAAATGTTTTTACGATTGCTGAAGTATTTTAGCCGTATTTGCAAAATCTATTTTGAATATGTTTGTAACTATAATAATAATGTTTTTGTTGTTTATGTTATATAAAATATATGTTATATGTTAAGGTAAAATATTTTTTTTACAGTTTCAGAAAAAAAAACACCAATATGTTTTCACAGGATGCCTTGAAAGCCCTATGCGCTGGAACTCTTTCCGATTTGGAGCTATCGTCTGATGCCGAAGAGCCGTTTGGATTTACATCTGAAAGAGAGTTGCAGTCTGTCAGAGTAGTTGCAGATGTCATCAATCAAAACCAACGAGAGGTATTCCCAGCCGACACTGAAGAAGATGAGGGGCCTAGCTCATTGTGGATTAGGACGAATAATCCAGGAGTTACTGACACCTGCGATGAAGTGGTTCGCGAAGTACCACCGACAACAGAAAAAGAATCCTCTCATGAAAATATACTTCAGAATATAACGCCTAAACAGAACATTAGGTGGAGACACAAGGAACTCCTAAACAACAATAAAAAGCCTCAAGGATTTCCTCAAGAAGTTGTTTTGACGAAGATGTAACTGTGGTCAAGTGGCTCGATAATAAGATTACCTATCTTGCTTCTAATTTTGTTGGTATTGGTGAAAAAGACTTAGTCAGCAGGTGGTGTAAGAAAGATAAGAAATTTATTGACGTTGAACGCCCCGAAGTGGTCAGGAAATACAATCACGCAATGGGGGAGTTGACCTACTACATCAACGCATGAGCTACTACAGAACCTGCATAAAATCTAAAAAATGGACTCTTCACGTGATATTTCATGCTTCTGATTTAGCTGTAGTGCAGGCGTACCGAGAGTACCAAACTGACAATGCGCTGCTAGACATACCAAAGAATGAACAACTCAAGTTGCTTCAATTTCGTCGTCAGCTGGCTGAAAGTTTGGTGTTGAGGAATAAAATTATAATCGGTAATAGAGGACGGCCCAGTGGCAGTAGCCCAATACCGCAAATTATTTCAAGAAGACCAGGAGAGATTCGCCCTGTAGCGGATCTAGCAAAAGACGGTGTTGGGAATTTTCCTGCACATGATAAGGGACTTGGGACACGGTGCAAAATGGTTGGATGCAAGAGAGGAACCAGGATTAAATGTATAAAATGCAAAGTTCAACTTTGCCTTACCAAAGATAAAAACTGTTTCTTAGCATTTCGTACGTAAATTTATGAAACTTGCTTTTTGAATGTTCAAATGACTAATTTACCTATGTTCCAATTAGCTGCTATCCCAAAGAAAAAATCTTTTTTTTTGCTAATAATTATAAAAATTGTACTTAAGTTTTGTTAGTTTTTTATTTCCTAATAAAAACATTGAGAAATTAACTTTTTATAATTCGAATGAAAAGCCCCGAACAGCAGTCTTATCACTACGTAAGACGGATGTGCACATTTGTACACAAAAAGAAAAACGTTATTTTCTTAAAAACCTGACAACCAGGATTTTTTTCATAATTTTTTCCTAAGTCTTTTTACTCTACTCTAGCTTCATTTTTTTTTTAGATTCATTTGACACAAAAAAAATAATTCAGTTCTGAAAGGGTTAAATTTTGCCTGTTCCTTCGACATTATGTTTGATGAAAAGTATTCACAACAATCAAATGTGAGAAATATATGAATGTTCATAAATATTGGGTTGGCAACTAAGTCATTGCCGATTTCAAATAAGAAGGCAAATTCGGAATTTTTGTTTAAAAATATAACTTTATTCAATTAGATATTGGCCATTCTTGTCGATGACCCTTTTTCCATCGTTCTGGCTGAGTAAAAATTCCCCGTTTGTAAAATGTCTGGTCTTTGCTATTAAAAAACTGAATTAGGTGTGATCTGACATCATCCGCGTTGTTAAAAATTTTACCATTTAAAGAGTTTTGCATGGAACGAAACAAATGGTAATCCGAAGGCTCAAGGTCAGGGCTATATGGTGGGTGTGACAAAACATCCCAACCCAGTTCCAATAATTTTTGCCGAGTAACCAAAGATGTGTGGGGATTTGCGTTGTCATGATGGAAAACAACACCATTCCGATTTGATAATGCCGGCCGCTTTTCTTCAATTGCATCCTTCAGTTTTTCGAGTTGTTTAACATACACTTTTGAATTTATCGTTTGGTTCTGCAGCATGGGTTCAAAATACAAAATTCCTTTGTGATCCCACCAGACCGACAGCATAATCTTTTTTTGGTGAATCTCTGCTTTTGATACTGTTTGGGCTGGTCGATCTTGCTTCACCCATGATCTCTTGCGAGTAACATTGTTATAAACTATTCACTTTTCGTCGCCAGTGACTAGGTTCTTCAGAAATGGATCATTCTCATTGCGTTTCAGTGGCGAATCACAGATGCTAATCCGTTGTGTCAAATGAATTTCCTTTAACGGGTGAGGGATCCATAAACCAAGTTTCTTGACATAACCAAGGGTTTTTTATTTATTTTAATGCATGTATGCGACACATTGAGCTTCTCTGCAATATCTCGTGTTGTGCTGTGACGATTTGAATCGATAATGGCCTTGATATGGGTGTCATTCACTTCGACTGGGCGGCCAGATCGTTATGAATTTTTCAGTGAAAAATCACCGGAACGAAATCTTTCAAACCAATTTCGACACTGCCTTTCTTTTAAGGCTTTATCTCCATATACGGCACATAACTTCTTTTGTGCTTGCGATGCGTTCTTGCCTTTTCGGAAGTAATACAATAAAATGTGACGGAAGTGCACGTCCTGTTCTTTCATTTTTAAATTGGTATAAAAACAAAACTAAAGAACTAAACAACAAAAATTTTTTACTAATTAAACGTAGAAGCCCATATAGTAAGAAAAAAATATAGTTTAGATGCTCTGGCTACGTTAACAAAACGAAAGAAAGTGTAGAGTGAATCTATCAACAAAAACGGCAATGACTTAGTTGCCAACCTATTATTTTACATTCGCTTTCCCTATAATAAATTAATATGACTTTAAAATATGTGATTTTGTAAATTTGGAGTTAATTTACAATTATTTGGTTGCAATTACTGAACAAATATTAGAATTCCTAAAACAGTTCCGTTCAATTTGTGCTCGTAACAATGAGGTTAGATAAAGTGTTTATAGATTTGTAGGCAATTTCATGGCTTGTGAAGATGAAGCTGCATGTTTTAAATTAAACCTTAAAAAAAAGCCTAGTAAAAATGCGAGGGATAATAATCATTACTGCATTATAAATAGTAAGCAATCAAAGAATATGTTAATGTGTGACCTTTCGTTATCTAACAAGTGAAATATTTAAGCGATTTACACCCTAAAGACAAGAACAAAGTGCCGTATTATTGTATACTAAATGTAGGCTGGGGACAAAAAGATTTGTCACTGCAGTTAATGGGTACTCATATAGCGGTACTTAAACTAAAAGCTGGATTGTCACAAACGGTTTGAAGGTTATTCTTGGATGAGCAGAGACGTTAGATATTTTTGCTTGTATTTTTTTTATTTTAAAATTGATTAAGTTATTTTCAGCACTGAACAAAAATAAAATTTGTTTTCTTATTAGAATTAATTGTCAAATCCATAGGCTTTTTGAAATTGTTTGTGAGTAGAGAAACGAAAATTTATAAGTCCATCGTTAAAGCAAGTGAACTGTAGATATATTTGAAATCAATATAGTCTCAGTAATTTCAAGCGATCCAAATAATATTAACACTTTTTAAAGTAAATTTGATGAAATTTGTAACAACTTTTCATTTATATCTAATAAAACAGTTATATAAATGATTAATAATTGATATACATATTTCATAAGTTATTCACTCTCTCGCGATGTGCTATAACAACTTCGATATGTATAATGATAATACGGGCGTGTCTGATTTTTGTTTGATAGGATATAGTTTATTTCTTAATCGTAATATAAGTGCTTAAAATTTACTAAAATACATTCATGTAGTTTAATCAATTTTTTATGCTTGAAAATTGGAAAAAAAAATCTCAGAGAATGAAAATTAGAATTAGAGAAAGTTTAAATTATAATACCTAATAAAGAAAGAAAGTATATAAAAAAAAGTTCAAAAAGGTGACTTTAAAATAATATAATATATAAATCCTTGATATTGAATGCTGAATTATATTAAAATTTTAGAAATGAGACAAATTTTTAGAGGAATTAATGAATTTTTTCATTTAAATAACCAAGCTCTCGGTAAGTTACAGTTATTAAAGATCATTTTTTAAGTAACAAAAATATGCTAAAGTTTTTTTTAAACATATACAAAATAAAAATTAATTAAAACATTAGAAATTAACATCTTCAAGGACTTTGGACAAGACAAAATTATAACGTAGGAATCAAGTACCTTTCAAGCCCATACCATAGAACAATATTTAAGCTTATTCTAAAGAAACAAGTAAGGGTCCTTACATATGAAATTAGAGTTTTGTAATTTTTTGTTTTCAAAATATAGTGTATTTTTACTTAAGAATTTTTGCCATCTCATATGCAGTTCATTAATCCCTTTACTAAAATAAAATATTCGGATGGAAATTAATAAAATAATTGAAGGCGAAAAATATTTGAAAGCGCCTTGGAGGGCAACATCGGAATATTATTTTTTCTCATACAAGAAAATAGAAAAATTTCGAAAAAAAAGGTAATCTATTGCAGCAAGATTCGTAGAATACGGTGAATGTCTAAAATATTCCATTTGATAACTGTCTATTGTGCAGTGTGTGGTCTGACGTTATCCTAAAGCAGCAGTGGCCTACGGTGATCGACAAGCCTCGGATAACACATAGCTTTTCCGTCAAGCTCTGCAATTTTTGAAAATACACATTTACAGTAATCGTCTGGTCAAATTTAAGGAATCTGAAGTCAACAACATCTAATTAACTAGTTCACCAAACGTTCACAAGTAACTTTTTTGTATTTATTATCGCTTCCAGCAGGATATGGTTGATTCGAGAGGGTTCAGCCATTGCGATGAGCGTTTCCGATTATTGTAAAAGACCTACGTTTCATCAATTTAAAATTCCTTCATATGAAATGTTATAAAAGCATCGCTTTTATCAGATATTTCTCAAATATAGGTTTTACTAAACGATAAAATTTGACAATTCACTTCCGACCTTACTATAAATAATTTACAATAGAAGATTAAGATACAATTTAGGTTAGCAATTTCGCTGTTGCTGCATCTATTCTCAGTCAATAAAAAGTTGGTTTGTAAAAATCAGTTTGTTTCTTAGAATTTAATAAAAACTTATTCTTTAAAAATAAAAGTATGTAATATATACATATTAAGGTATGAAAGAATGTGCGTATATTTGCTATAATACAATAAAATAAAAAATAACGGTAAACGTCCTTAAAAGCATAATCATAAATATGTGTAACAAATAGTGTATAAAAAGATTATTATTATTAGTTGCTAGATTATCATGAATTGTATATGATGGAGGATTTAGCAAATTTTTATATGAAATTATTGAAATAAACATCAAATTAATAAATTCAACATTATTGCATAATTACCTATTAAGCACCAATTAGGCAATTAATGATATATAAATTAAAGGTAAATTAAATTAAATAAGAATTATTGAGTTAAAATACTGGTCAAATTAAAAATCCATGAAAACCACTACCTTGTTGTGATGGGGAGCTTGTATTTTTATGATCCCCAAGGTTTTGCCGACAGGTGTTAACAGGCCGTAACATGCAGGCCCAAGTTGAGATTCCATACTAAGTGCGGCCTGAGGGCAGCCTTAATTTTATTTCCGGTACATCTCTGTTTTGCAAAGTTTAGTATGGAGCTAAAGACCCTTTTTTTCATAGTATTGCGGTGCCCTTAAGGAATGTCTCTGAACTGTCATAAATATTTTTTACTTCTCTATTGTGTAGGACAGACGTTGCATTCGTTTTCTCTTTTCAATTGCCGAGATTCTTTCCAAGTGTAGGGTGTAGCTAGTCTACTTTTTTGTGAATCTCATTGCTCTAATTCAACAAACCCGTTCATAGTTTAGTATGGTATATATATTTTGAAGGTACAAGGGTAAAGGAACATATCTCAGACATTAAAAATAGGAGTGGGTCGAAGTCAGCAGTGTGTGAACACACAATGGGCAAACCAAGCATCTAATTTCCGTTTGATAAACCTCAGATCTACGCTTGTGAAGACAGATACGTAACGAGATTAGTCCTTGAGAAGTTAAAAATATGTATTCTAATTTCAGTAGAGAAGACGGCGTGCAATCATCTAATACCTGGGAGCCCCTCATCAAATGTATAAAATCCATTGTCCATGACAATACGTAAGACCTCAAGACACAGGTAGAGAATTCTGCGGACATCGCGAGCATTAAGAAGAAGCGGAAATTAAGAAATCGTTGACGGTAGATAACAAATAATAATACCAACCGACAGACACTTTTATCTCGTCTGCATGTGGTCACGTAAAAGGAACTGATATAAAATAATATGTTCATCGTGTAGATATAAAATAATAAACTAAGTTTTATTTAAATGTGTACATGTGATTTTAGACATCATTTAAGCTTTCATCTTTTTTTTTCTTGATGTCGAAGGGAATCCTTCATTACTCAAGTTTACTTAATTGAAACGTCTACTTAAGTAAGTAATAAGTACATACTTCTCAACTTTAATTTACGTATATAACATATTTCCACTTACATTCTTGAAAATCTTATTATTGTATTAATAACACTGTATTAAAACGTAAAGTTACAAAAAAGGTTATTTAAGAATTTATGAATTGGTTAATGAATTTTCATTTTTCAATATTGTTAATCCATAAATCATCGGATACAATTTTATAGCTGATAATTTATAAATGAATTTATACGTTGAAACTGACTTTATAAGAAAACAATTCCACTCCTACGATTGGTATTGATTTTATGTTTTCATACCAAATAAATATACTATTTTTGATAGCATTTTCAATAATGTTATCAAATCTTACTAATTATATAAACTACAAAGGAATTAAATCAAGATTTGTCAAATAACTAATAATATACTAATCAGTTGCAATTCCAGATCAGATTTTAAGGTGGTAGAGCCTAGCTGTGGTGAGTTACTACAGCTCGAACATGGGCTGGCTCGACCGGGGAAGTACCACCCTCTCACGGAAGATCGGCGTGAAGTAGCCTTTACTGGCTGCGTTTCGTCTGATGAGTGAGAGAGCCCGTTGCCCTTTCCCTATTCCTACCCTGTCTTTCATTTCCTTATTCCCACCCCTCCCTATCCCCAAAAAACAAGGTTGGTAACGCATCCGCAACAAAATGTTGCGGATGTCCATGGGCGACAGTAACCACCTTCCATCAAGTGGGCCGTCTGCTCGTTTGCCACCTTTCACACAAAAAAAAAATCTATGTCAGAGAGATCATCAACAAATAATTTATCATCGCAATATTAATCAAAAATATTTAACTGGTCAAGCTCTATTTTAATATAACGAGTTTTACTCAATAGGTACTTAGAAAAATGGTAATTGAATACACAATTGTTTGGAATTCATTTTAAATGTTGAAATCTGTTGTAATCTACTTATGTTATATGTATATACAATAAGCAAGGAATTTGTTACACGGATTTTCAAAGAATGATTATGCATTTCATATGTAGCATTGATATAAGATTATAATTACTCTTTTCATGTTTAAGGTTCAAGAAAATAAATATTAAATACCTTTTATTAAAAAAAATTAAAGGACACTAAAAATACCCCATGTAATCATAATAATAATATATTTAAACGATATCCCTGTTCATTTTATAATGAATGATAATAGTCTCATAGTAATGAATGCCAAGAAGTAGCCGGTAGTAAAATACGATGAAACCGAAAATTTACTCTCATATTTGGGATACTATACGATGTTGTATAATGTTTATTACGATGTTATGAGCATCGGATGCATTTTGGCAACATATACATGTTCTTGTAAGTTTCCTTCAGACAGTTTATGGTCGCGCATCTAATATATGTACACTGGTCCACACTAACGCCACAACATTTATGCACTTCATATGACATGGAAAATTTTATATCTAGAATTTATTTAAAAAAAATAACTAATGTAACAAATGGGAGTATTTATACGTGTACATGCTGATCATATTACAGAACTGGAATATTATAGGCGATCTACCATAAATGTGAACTATGGCATAATTCTATTGTAATCTATAAACAGGCCAAATAAAAATGTAAGTAGTTACTATTTACGTAATTTTTAAAATTGAAAATTACAGGTATTTTTTTCCTTTTGTCGATTCAGAATTGTTTTACCAAAATATATGATTAAGCCTATGATTTTTCCATTTTTTTTTTAAATCTGTTTGTACAAATGCTGGCCACTTTTAAAATTTAAGTTGATACTGTTTTGCATTTGCATCCATATTATTTTTATAAAAATTTAAACATTTCGATATAAATTACTCACCGTTTGCTTATATCCTTCGAATAGAAACTTCAATTAACTTGTGCTCAATCTCAAACTATTTATTATACAGTAATGCATTTGGTTAATTGAACATAAGCTATGTAGTTAAGACTAACTTAACTGCTGCTAGAGCTGTAGTTAGGTTAGAAATACGCACTGCATTACTTGAAGCTTGATTGAGAAGGCATTGGCATAGCCAAAGATTTGTAACTGTAAATGAATAATACATAATTTTTATTATTTCTTTGATGTTCAAAAAAGAGGTAATTTTGTTGTAGCGAATAACTAGACGGAGTAGAAGAAGGCAGGAATAAAAGAAAAATGTTTGTCATTATTTAGGTCAATATCGATCCCACGTAATAGAAACGTGAAAAGCAAGACAACCGTAATGTAAACAAGCTTTTGGTTAGATGATTTTGATTACATTAGATCCGAGGTGTTCCAACATCACGTACACTTGAGTTGCTATGGCGTCGAACAAAACATGATACAGAATTGTTTTGGTTGTTTATTTTTGGCTCTAATTAGAGATGTAATTGTCAATGATAATTTTCATTTGGATGTGATTTTAATAAGAGAATATTTTTGCTATTACTTAGCTTAATGATTTGCCCCAAAGCAGTTTTAATTTAATTAAAATGATTTTAAATGTAGAGTAATATATATTTTTCATTTATATTCATCTTACTTTGAAAATTTTACTTATGTAAGTCTACTTCTTGTAGACTCACAGATGAGATATGCGAACTTTATTTCGAATTTCCTTTTTAACTTTCACAGGATGTTATACTGTGTTATTTAAGTATTGCAGTGTTAGCAAGGGTTTATTATTGCTAAACCTTGATAAGTACTTAAAACTGAAACATTATTGACCTTCATTATGAAAAAAGGGCCCTATATACATATAACTCACTAGAAATCATGTGTGGTTCTAATAAAATGGTACATGAGGATAATTAATTGATACATCGTGTAATGATTATGAAATAAATAAAATTATTGGTTTTTATACTACACTATTAATCGGAATTAAAAACAGAAAAAAATCAACTACAAAGGTTACATTTAAAATACATATATTTATTTCATCATCAGCCTATCAGACGCCCACTGCTGAGCAAAGGCCTCTTTCTCACATGGAGAAGGTTTGAGCATTAATCACCACGCTTGCTCAAGACGGGTTGGTGATTTCAAACTTATAATCGTGAAACTATAAGTCCAGGTTTCCTCACGATGTTTTCCTTTACCGTATGTCATTGATGTCTAAATACTCTCAGAAAGTACATATGACTCCGAAAAATCACATTGGTACTTGCCAGGTTTGAACCCGCGCCCTCAGCAACAAGAGACGAGCCCCTTAACCACTAGGCCACCACTGGCTATATTTATTTGTTTTAATAAAATTTCTAAGAAGAGTTTTTTACTCTATGTTTAGGATAAATTGATTATTATTATCTTATTAGGTGATTGTTGAAAATCAAGTGCTTTTTAAAAATGAGGTCATCAGAAACAGTTTCAAGGAGTTTGGTAATATTTTTAATATTTTTCCATAAATCGAATGCAGTTATAATTAAAATGGCTGACACCTGTACGAAAAATGTTACAAATAAAATTAAATACCAATTTACATAAATATGTATATTCGATGTGAGAGGGAGATGTCAGACTATTGGTCACTCTCTCATACGGTGAAAGATACATATGGTAACAAAGAAGAAGCGATTAAAAGTGTTATTAAAATTTCATACAGGTCATAATAGAAATATTTTGTCGATAACATGATCAGACGTACTATCGATGAACTTAATGTGCTAATGGGGATATAACTTTGATTAAATTTATATTGTCTATTTCGTACAAAGCACATCACTATGTAATGTTGTCTGTATAACAGGAACGACGTGCGAGGCAACGCTAAACCCTAACACAAACAAGATCATTATCTGTGGTCGGGCTGTCTTGATTATGTCACATACAATGTGACCACGCAAGCACGTACATTGCTTCTCATCAATGATTTGTTTCAAATATATGGTTAACATAAGAAGCAATCTATTACAGCTTTATAAATATCATCGTGTCTATATAAATGTTAGAATATTTCACAATCGCAAAAACAAATTTAATTTTACATGCACTATATTCTTATTTTTTCCTCAGAATAAGTTTTACATTAATAATTAATTATTGACATACATATGACTAAAACTTCTCAGCATTCCATGGATTCACCGTGCGGGTGCCGGGTCCATCGCGTTGCAGGGAGAGGAGCTTCAACAGAGCCCGGGACTTGCAACCCAGGTGTAGGTTTAAGTGGCTCCTATCTCCCTTTAAAAAAAAAGGGGGCTCTTATCTAACGCGCGTTAAACGCTCACCTTCACTGTCCAAGCCCCTGTCTGTACCTAACCAAATTTGAAAAGAACAATATTATAATTACAAAAAAAATGTATGTGTAATTTAAGAATTTTCTTACAAGGCGTTATTATAAAAAAAACATGGTGTAAACATTTAATTATAAACTAAGAACCAACAGCGCACATTTTTCATTTCTTCGTATTTCAAAAAAGACAAATAATACAATCCTATTGAAAAATTGTGAAATTGGTACAGTCACCGAACAGTGAAGTTTAAAAATGAGCTTACACAATACAGAATAGATCTGCCATTGTCATTCAAGTGTTCTCTGAATTTGTGTTGTATATTCTGGAGGCGACGAAATATCAATACGTCTCGAACCAGTACGAATAAAAGAGATATATATTTGCCATCCATAATATGTGTCTTTCCTTTGTTGCTTTTAGGGATATAATTTGATATGATCCTGACAGAACCCGAAATGAAAACTTAATTTGAATTTTCGTTGTGGTTTTTTTTGAACGATAGTAAATAATGGATATTACAGAAATTTTGAAATATATGCATTTGCATAATATTCTCCCCATGTACATATGTGATTATAAAAATATTACGATATGAAAATGTTAAATTATGTGTAAACGATTTATTACTTACCGTACTAACTAAACTATTATTTGGCCATATCCATGCGTCGGGCATAAGAGATTTTTATATACTGCAATACATGTATCCAACCACATCCAACCTGATTCAATAATTAATTCAAGGTTCAAACAGAACCTACAACATGTGTCGGAAACTTTGTACCTACAACGTTTGACTAGTGAGGGAGCTAGAGAACCAGTGCCCCCAACTTTATTGGTAAATTTCTTATTTTCGCTAGAGCCAATAATAGAACATTGACCACATTATAACATGGCCCATCCATTGTATTCACATATAGCTGAAATAATCTGAACAGATAACGAAATTCTTTACCGTAAATTTATTCAACAAAAGTAAATTATTCAAGATAATAGGTTTTCGGTCTGTTAAATTTAAACTGCATTTCATTACATTGTAAAAGTAACATTTTATAATAATGGAATTTCCAACTGCTTTCACGAACTTATTTTCATTAAATGGAAATAGGCAATTAGAGGTGGAGAATAGTTTTTTTCCACAAGTCGAGCTCGGCCCGATTAACGGTTGATGTTTGAATCGGTAGATTGTACCTCCGAGATACTTGCCGCCTTGTTACACAGTATTTGCAAAGTTTTAACTGTTCTCCACTTTTTATATCAAAGCGGTGAGTTTTGTTTAGTTTTTCTTTCTTCTGATTCCGCAATTTTGCTTATTCAAACCAAACATAATACGG